>CM057455.1:509202500-514202500 GCA_016271365.2 Neoceratodus forsteri
AGTAAAATATATTGCTAAAATCACTGCTAAAGCAGAAACACACTCATATCAGAGCAGTGATCAAGAATGATTTCATTTTTTTAAAGATGCACTGCAGGATCAGCTTTGACTGATTCCTCTGTAAGTTGGGATTGGAGAGGCTCTTTACCCTGACTGCATAGAGTGAATGGTACTTCCTGAGTGTAAAAAGCAGGGGGAGATGGGACTAGCTGCCTTTACAAGCAACTGAAGTGCAGACCAGGACACTGGAAGTGAACGTTTCCAGCACCGGTGACTGAGAACCCATATACCACCAAGGCTATTGTTATATAAAATAGTTATTCTTAGAGATAGCGTGGTGCAAAAATAGTTCCTGGTCAGGAGAGGCACCTGGTATAAACAAAGTCACTGGCTTTCAGGTGAGCGTGATTGAAAACACATACAATATTAAAAAGAAATTTACTCTAAGTCTAATGTTTTTTTTTTCTGATCTAACTTTAGGTAATGAGAACATAATAAATAAACTGAAGAAGTAATTTAAAAGAGGAAACAAATGTAATAATATTAGGCAACATTTTAAAACAAGTTTTGTAATAAATGAATGGATACGGACCTCGAAAAACTAATTTTGGCATTGTTTAGTTTGAGAAGAATAACACTTGTAAAGGAGATAATAAACATGCAGATGTGGCGCAATATAATAGTAAGCAAACTTTCTGAAAGCAGTAGTTGTCCAAAATGAATTAATACATTTGGTGTTATGTAAAATATTTTTTATGGCATTAATAGATTTAATCTGCCTTTTATAGTGATATCATGAATACAAAGATAAGCTGAATTAAAGAAACAGAACCATAGAATTTGATGGCAGATAAGGACCGCTTGGCCCACCCAGTCTCTTCATTTCCCTACCTAATGTATAAGCTGCAGATCCTAGTTAACCAGCAGCCTACTTCTTTCTACCCCAACCCCCTAGAATTGCCTTATGACTGTCCCATGCATGCTTGAATTCAACCGCTGTTTTTGACTCCACAACCTCCTCCAGAAGGCCATTCAACAATGCGTAGTCAGCAGGATTGAACAGCCTTCCGGAGGAGGTTGTGGATTCAAAAACAAAAGGGGGGAGAGAACAGAAACCAGTACTAACAGCAAAAGTTGAGGTATCATCCACTCCATTTTTTAAAGAGACAGTATAACAAATTAAGCATTCATGTATGAGTTACAATATATTGAAAAATTTTTTATTTTTCCCTAGCCTCATTCCCTGAAGAAGAGACACTACAAATCTCAAAATGTTGGTTTCTCTATGACATTTGATGGCAGGAAAAAAAAAAAGAAACATAGAAGCTGGTGGCAGATAAGGACTGCAAGGCCCATGCAGTCTGCCCATTTTTTCTACATTATAAATGTGCCATAGGCCTTTACTCTGTCAATGGCCTATCTATTCATACTCATCTGTATTGCTCCCATATGCCTATCCCATGACTGTTTGAAGCCCTGCACTGTATTCATGTCCACCACTTCCTGAGGTAGGCCATTCCATGCATCCACCACCCTTTCTGTGAAAAATAATTTCCTCACATTATCCCTTAAATGGCCTCCATCTAATCTCATGCTGCATCCTCTTGTCCTACTATTTTTCATAATTTAAACATGTTATACTCCTTCACCTTGTTAATGCCCTTAAGATGTTTGAATGTTTCACTCATATTACCTCTCTCTCTCCTTTGCTGTAGGGTATACATATTGAGCTCCATTAATCTGTACTCATATGTTTTCTGATGCAGTCCCTGCACCATTTTGGTTACCCTTCTCTGGATTGCTTCTATTTTGGTAATGTCCATGTGCAGGTGTGGCCTCCAGTACTGCATGCAGTACTCCAGATGGGGCCTAACCAGTGCCTTGTAAAGAGGGATTATTACTTCCCTCTTACAACTTGTGATACCCCTACTAATACATCTCAACATCCCACTAGCCTTATCTACTGCTTTAGTGGTCTGCTTGGATGATTTATGGTCATCCGTGATGATGATGCCCAAGTCTCTTTCTTCACTTGCGATTGCCAGAAACTACCCTCTCAACCTATAGGTGACTTCAGGGTTTCTCATCCCTATATTCATGATCTTGCACTTCTTTGCATTAAATCCCACTTGCCACTCTTCCAACCATTTTGACAGTTTATCCAGACCTCTTCTCATTCTGCCCACCTCATCTGGATCATCTACTCTATTGCAGATCTTGGTGTCATCTGCAAACAGATAAACCTTACCCTCCAGTCCATCTGCAATGTCTCTGATGAAGATATTGAAGAGGACTGGCCACAGGACTGATCCCTGAGGTACCCCACTTGTGACTTGCATCTCTTCTGACTGTTTACCACCACTCTTTGTTTTCTGCCCACCAACCAGTTTGCCACCCAGTTGACCAACTTCTGACCCACCCGAGCCTACTCAGCTTATTAATCATATTAATTAGTACTGATTTGAAGCAAGCTGATTGGGATCCATTGATTTATTTCCATTTGACATTCATTTCTGTGATGGATTGGCTATATACACCTTAATAAGGACTTAATGAGGAAAATTATTGTGCAGATTCAGAGATCTGGAGAGTACAAAAACCTTAAAAGTCACAACTTTTTGCAGTTTTTTCTTTTTTTTTTAAATTCAGGTTTAGTGACAACGTACAGGTACATTATTACATAAGTCAGGTATAAAAAACAGGATTATCACACGAAAAAACAAAAAAATCCATTGTGTCCCAGGCTTAGTTTACATGGATGTAAGATGGTTTATGAGTTTTTATGCAGTCTCTGTTATTGTACAGAAGAAGAAGGACTTCATTATTTCTTCAAAACTATCCTATTTCTTGTAATGTACAGTGCTTTAATTTATTTTGTTTAAAAAATCCCCCTTTTCCCCTCTTTCTTATCCTCCCTCTACCCCCCTCTTCCCCTATCATTTGGCTGCCCTCCAGATCTCCCATCTGGTCCATCTCTGGATATAGAGAGAACTCGTTGATTTACTTTAAATGTGAGTTCTTCTAGTTCGGAGATGTTCTGAACCACCTTTATCCAATGTTATCTACTAGGGGGTATGGGATTAAGCCATGATTTCATGATGGCTTTGTAGGATGCAGTTATGAGAACCACCCAGAGGTACCTTGAGTTGCCCCTCTCACGCCCATTGGTGGGACTCCAAGTACAGCCTCATTCCACCCCAGGGAGTGGTCAAGGGATAAAATCTCTTTCAACACATTAGAGACCTTGGACCAGTATGCCTGGAGTTTTGGGCAAGCCCATAAAATGTGAAGGTGGTCTGCCACCTCCTCTCCACAAGCCCTCCAGCACCTAGATGAGCATTCTGGGCTCCGTTTCTTTAGTGTTTTGGGGGTGAGAAAATATCGGACCCTTATCTTCCAGGCAAACTCTTGCCAAAGGGGAGCTGGGTCACCTTTTTGGCTATACTGAAGATGGGATCCCAGTCAAGAATTGGGGACTCTGTGTTAGCCTCCTCCCACCACCTGGTTTTGATCTTGGTTAGTGGATCACTCTTCACTGTGGCCAGGGACTTATAAAGATGAGAGATCAGGCCCTTTTGTGGAAGTGCCATTCTGCTCTTTGGGATAGCTAGCAAGAAGGGAGCAACCTTGGTCAGGTCTCTGTCTTTCTTTAATAATGAGGCAATGTAGGTTCTAATTTGTAGGAACCTAAAGTGGTCCAAGCTTTTCAGGCCAAATGTGTTCCTGACGGTAGTGAAATCTAAAACCATGTTCCCATTTGCAGTTTTTTCTTGATCACCTTGTGCCCAGATAGTGTGGATTTTTGGTGTGATTTTTTATGGTAGAAAGAACTTGGGTAGCAGAACTTCCAACACTTGGTGAAAAAGTATTAATTTGTTGCAATGTTATTTAGTTTTTAAGTTCCCATTATTTCCTATGGGAGGATCAGTTTCCAGGATAGAAGTAAAAAGTATGACAAAGGATTTGATCTTGCAAAAAAGGATTCATTCTCATGAGTTCTGTTTTATGAGAAAAAAAAATCATTTTTCATGAGCCGACATCTTGTTTTTTCCCTCTGGCTAACTAAAAATCATGGAAAATATATATAAAGTTGCCATTTTCCAAAATAAATGCCAGAACCTAGCTAAAGGGGCCCTGTTTAGCTCAATTCTGGTGTTTGTTTTTCACAATTAGTCCCAGAAATACTTTTTCTGGGCACCCGAAATCCTGGGTGCCCAGCTTAGCAAGAGGAACTCTTCCTCTGAGTTATGTGTATGAGAACTTGGGATTTTCTTGAGTTCTACAGTCACAGCTGAACTCATGCTGCTGGCTGCAATGTGAGCTCCCTAGGCCTGGTGTCTAGTGGGATTTACCTATGCCGACGCGACAACATTGTTGTCAATGTTCGGCATAGAGACATCCCTGATGTTGACAAGCAAAATTTTATTTGTCAGACATCAGTCTGTTTTCTCTTTGGGGGCTGTGCCCCCAGAACCCACCTTCAACAGATTAACTCCAGTCGGAGTTAACTCAAAGGGAGCTGAAAGTTGGAGAAAGGGTGAAATTTTGCCCATGGGTCCCCCACAGTGACAATTTCAAAACTTGTCAAAATTGTCACTGTGAGGGATTTTGCCATTGGGGTTTCACTCTTGCATTAGTACACCAGGTAGTGGCACCCCTTGATCCCTGATCACTGCCCCCCCAAGTAAAAGATTTATTGATTGGTGTCTAGTGGCACCCAAACATATAAACAAGAAAAGCTGGATGAACTTCACTGCAAATTAATTTCAAATTTCTTCTTTATTTTCAACCACATCATTCATATGGGATGATGGATTTGTGGCCATGCCACTTCATCAGGCACAGCTGTGTTTCTAAAGGTAAACAAATTATATTAAAATTCCTTGTATATGTATATATTTATATTTATCATTTCTTCACCATATTCCATTGAGCTCTCCATTTCTCCCCTTATCTAATCACCTTATAAACAGTTTCACCGTGTAGCCCTATACTGATATCTATGCCTTGAAGAAACTTCAAGAAATTCCTTTTCTTGTGCTATAATGCAGTACTTTAGTCATCCAGTCTGTTACACTTTAGTTATTCTCAATTTTTCTTGGTGGGCTTTCAAATATCACATCACTTTCTGGTCATTGCATTATATGATTCATGCTTTATTTCTTTAAACATGTATGCAGTCACCTTTTGATCAATCTTTTCTACCATTCATCTTTGTAGTACTTTTCATTTAACCACTTAAATGCATTAATATCCTAATTGTTATCTACCCTTCTAGTAAATAAAATATTGTTTTACCTTGTTATGTTATATTTATTTTTTTTCCTCTGTCTCAGGGTGATGTTAACATGTGGCTAGTTTAGCATCTACAGTAAAATCACATTTCACCCAAGTTTAATATCAGATATAATGGAACAAGGTAAAACAATGGAGTTTGCCCCTTTAAAAAGGCAGACCAAGTTGTCCTGGTGCACCCCTTCCCTCATGCTTAGGATGGTTGTGCTCAGAAGGGGGGGAAGGGAAGGGGCTAAGGGGCCAGAACAATGGCAGGCAAACAGGAAGGGGAGGGAAATAGGGAGGTACTTAAGGGACAGCACGAGGGGGGCCTCAGCCACTTTTACTGGAGTTTTGATTTTTCGGAACTGCAGCACATCAGATTGGCATCAGAGCACAGATTGGGTGGATTTAGTCCGGTAAGCAGTAACAGATTTTCCAAAACTTTAATGGTATGAATGATAAAGACAAGGATATAGTGCAATGTTGTAGGTCTTTTTGAACAGACATTAGAAATAACCTCATTTGTTAAAAAAAAAAAGAAGAAGAAGCTGCCCTTGTAGTGCAGGGGTAGTTTCTCTGACCACAAAAGTCAAAGTTGGGTGTGGTTTGGTTTTTGTGAGGACAGTAAAAAAAAAAAAGGAAAGAAAGGAATTGGGTAGGAATCTCAGATTGTGTACTGGTATGCCTGCCCCCCTTTTAAGGAAAATTGTGGTAATGGAAAAGGCATGGCTAAGGGCAAGAGTGGTGCCTGAGTAATTTAAATAAATTTGTGGCAGTTGGTAATGCTGGAAAGAGGTCAGGGGGAGGCATGAGAGCAACTCGCTGTGGACATGGTGTTTTTTGGTCGGCTGGGGCAGGCTCCCGAGTCTCCAGGTCGTTAGCGGCTGTTGGAGGGAAAGCAAGAGCACTACACGGGCTGTGTTTGGACTGGTGAGCAGGACAGAATGCCTGTTTTTTGTGGGGATAAGGTCTGGGGGACCAGGGGAAGGTAGCGGGTAGCGTGGGAAGCGAAGCAGGTGAAGAGCCATAGGTGGGGGTGAGAGTGCCACGTGCCATGTGCCATGTGGTCCGGGCATTTTGTTTTTCAGATAACAGGGCAGTCACCTGTCTGGTCAAAGGAAGGAGCAGTAATTGTCCATTCTTCTTGCCTGTGATGTTTAGGGGGGGACTGTTTGAAGACTAGGGCAGTCTTACTGGATGAGTGCACTTTGCAGCATTTTGTCCATTTTTCTGTGGGTAGCATGGGGAGCAAAGCAGGCGAAGAGCCATAGGTGGGGGCTAGAGTGCCACTTGCCACGTGGTCCGAGCGTTGTGTTTTTGGATAATAGGACAGTCTTCTGTCTGGTCAAAAGGAAGGAGCAGCAATTGTCCATTCTTCTTGCCCGCGATGGTAAGGGGGGAATGGTTGAAGACTAGGGCAGACGATTTACTGGATGGGTGCACTTTGCAGCATTTTATCCATTTTCTGCATTGTGATGACTGGGCTGGTTTTTTTTTTTTCATAATAGTAAGGGGCTTGAGGAGCAGGCCTAGTGAGGTTGGAAGTGGAGGATAGACGGCATGACATCACACGCCATTTTGAGTCAATGGAGACACTTGCATCATTTAGGCTATGGCCGGTATGACAGGGCATTGCATTGTCAAGCGAAAAAGGAGATTTGGAGGCCTGACAGAGGCTTTGAGGCCAGGAGGAGCCAGAAGGGTAGGAGAGGCGTAGCGCAAGGCATGAGCTACACGGGGGGGGGGTTCGGCAGATGCGTATGCCCGCTTTTCAGCAGAGTAGAATTGCCTGGGGTCAGGAAGGCAAAGCAGGCCAGGAGAGGCCTGCAGTACTGTTTACTTGGTGAGGTCGCACACCACACAAGTAGCGTTTACCAAGGTTTTTGGATGGGTATGGCAACGAGGCGCCCTCTGTTGCTGGGTGGATATTTTAAAAGGCCTGGTTTTAAAGTGACCCTCATCAGGTTTTCTTTTAAGTCGAGGCACTGGGTCATGAACGGAAGGTTTGATTGCCTGCTGAACACCATGGATGTTACATCGTGAGGGAGTAATAACTTTGCAGGGGCTGATTTTGGTTTGGGCCTGCATTTGGCAATCTTGAGGGCTGGTTGTTATTTGTACCTCCCTCATGGTGGGTCAGCCACACAAAATACAGCATTTTCAATATTTGGCCCACTGATAGCAGCACCTTGGTGTTTTCTTTGAAGTATAGAGTCTCGAGATTGGTAGAGAGCATGGCGTGAGGGACAGCCTGGCACACGCCATACGGGGAAAACTTTTTGCAAAAACAGGGGCTCTTTTCCCTGGATTGTGGGGATCTCTTTTTCAGTGGCTAGTCATGAGACATTGGAAAAGGAGGAAGAACAGGCCTGGATAAAGACCAAAAAACCAAACAAAGGAAAGTGAAGGTGGGGGGGAGACCCTATTCCCTTCGCAACAGAGGGGATTACCAAGAAGCGAGCACTGGAGGAATGACAATGGGCCAGTGAGCAGTGCCTGGGGTAAAAGAAAGGTTAAAAGGGGGATGGTTTGGTTTTGGTGATCGATGGGAAGCCCTGAGGCAGACAGCAGCATACAACAAGTGGGGGCTTGCTATGAATAGAGAATGGAGTACCGGATGGGTCACAAACGGGTGACGGAGAATGGCAAGAATCTGGTCAAGAGAGATTGGGGTCTTGACTGATGGCCGGACTGCATAATGAGGCAGGGGGGTACAGCGGAAAGTTTGAAAAACGTTCTGGATGGAACAGATATACAATTAACCTTGTTTTCTTCTCATAGTTGTTTTCACAGGGCAAAGAGAAGGAGGACAATGGCACCAAAGAAGAACAGGCCATCAAAAGAGGAGGCTTACAAGGCTATAATGGAATTAGCGGAAAAAGCAAACAGGATGTGGGAGCTGGTGGAGGGAGAGGAACCAGGGAGACCTGGGGAAAAGAGAAAGGCGGGCACAGGAAAGAGCAGCAAGGAAAAATGACCAGCCAGAGGGCCACGTGGTACCGGGAAGGCACCGCCAGTGGTAGCGGGGCCGGACAAGACGGCGGATCCATTACCTCTGCAGCCTACGGTCACTGTGTCACCGGTACCCCACCCAGATCACAGTGGGATCTCCCTGGTTGAACCCAGTCGCAAGGCCCAGAATGGGTTGCTCCCTCCATAAAACCCAGTAGCCCACCTTCCTCCTCAGCCACCGGGAGAAGCAAGAGGGACCTTGGAAGACTCCAGGCAGGATGGCCCAGACAAGGTCACAGGTAATACATCCAGCACAGTGGGGGACAGTATAAAAGAATATATAGGGCAAATTGTAACAGCATTAGGGGCAGGCGGTATAGGGCAGATGGAATCGGCGCTGGCAGAGATCAGGAGGGAGAAAGAAGGGCCAGAAAGGAAGGAACAGGGAACAGAGAAAGAGGGAAAAGGGACAAGAGAGATAGGCACCCCGGAATGGGGATAGGTGAGCATGTGCCGCTAACCACAAAGGAAAAAATTTGGAAAGGGGAATATGTGGACATATTCACCTTGGTGAGCCGTGAGGCTGCCGCCAAGTACAAGGAAGCTGAGGGCATAGGTAAGAGTGAGATGGCAGTGGCTATAGTGCTTCTAGGGAAGAAAGAGAAAGATAAGTTCACAAAAGGGAAGACTTGGGATAGATGGTTCCTAGGTTTTGCTACTTTCTCAGCCATTGTCATGGAAAAGAGGCTGGAGTTAGGCATCCCACGGATTACCTATTCCCTGATAACATGGAAGGCCAAGGCAAAGGGCGGGATGGGGTGGTTATACTATGATGAATCCTTTAGGCAGAAAATGGCAATGTTTGGGGACATGAGATGGGACACCAAACAGATAGATTTATGGATGGATTACGTCACGGATCAGTCCACGCCCGAAGGGGAATGGAGCAAGAAGGGTTTTGGGACCCAGAGATGCTGCTAGACTTATAACAAAGCCTTTTGTTCCTGGCCTCAATGTCACTTTCGGCATGCATGCTCAAGATGTGGGGGAGGCCACCCGGCAAGCAAATGTAGAATGGCATGGGGCCAAGGGGCACAAGGGCATGGGGGGAAAGGAACAGGCCAACAGTTTTTTTGAGAGGGTCAAGGTTTTAGAGGCCAAACATGGAACATGGGAGGACAGAGTAGGGGGAACACAAATGGGGGGACAGAGCCACTGAAGGCGAGAGGTCAGTCAGGAAGAGATAGAGGGAAAAAGGGGGAAGGGCAGGGGATGGGATAAGGAACAGTTTGGGATGGCCAGAACCCCCATCAAAGCAAAGGTATGGTCAGGCTACATGGACAAATATCCAGACACAAGAGTACGGGATATGATTTTGAAGGGTTTTAGCACTGTTTTTTCATTACAGTTTATGGGACCTAGGCGAGCAATGGAGGCCAGCAACCTAGGGTCAGTGAAAGGGAAGGAGGAGATACTGAGACAGAAGATAGCGAAGGAAGTAGCAGCGGGCAGGGTAGAGGGCCCATTTGATAACCCCCCATTGCATAGCATGCGGGTCTCACCATTGGGTCTGGTACCCAAAAAATGGGAAGGGGAATACAGAGTGATTCACCACCTGTCCTATCCAGAAGGGGAGTCAGTGAATGATTTCATCAATGAGGAACACAGTAAGGTGACTTATGCGACACTAGAGGATGCGGTCTGGATGATCCAGGCCACAGAGGAGGCATGGATGGCTAAAACGGACATTGAGTCTGCTTTCAGACTACTTCTGGTTAGGAGGGAAGACTGGGATCTATTGGGTTTCAAAAGTGGGGGAAGATATTATTTTGAAAAAGCAATGCCAATTGGTTGTTCCACAGCATGTGCTACATTCAAGGCTTTCAGCACCTGTTTGCAGGGGATATTTGAAGAAAAAACAGGTTATAGGATGGTCATACATTATCTGGATGATTTTCTATTCACTGGAAAAGGAAAAAAGGGAAACACAAATGATGCTGGGTAAATTCCAGGAATTGTGTCAGGAGCTGGGGCTACCACTAACCCCAGAAAAGACAGAGGGGCCCAGCAGGGTTATAGAATTTTTTGGGATTGAGATAGATGCCCCGAACAAGGTATTTAGACTACCGGATAAGAAAGTCAATAAGCTGAAAGAACTAATACAATTACACACCAGCAGGAGACTGGTACAGCTAAAGCTGGTACAACAGGTGCTGGGGCACTTGAACTTCACCTGCAGGGCCATCGGGCCAGGGAGGACATTCACAAAGAGGTTAGCCAGGGCTACAGCAGGGGTCACCAGATCACATCACTGGGTGGACTTGACGAGCGGGGTCAAGGAGGATTTTAAGATTTGGGAAGAATTCCTTAGGGAGTACAATGGGTGCTCGTTCTGGCAGGAGGAGTGGCGATACAACACAGATCTCGATCTATACACAGATGCGGCTGGGGGGCTGGGCATGGGGGGGTACATGAGGGGTAGATGGTTCACAGAACCCTGGCTGGCCAGTTGGGTGCAGGATGGGAAGGTGAGAGACATTACATTGCTAGAGATCATGCCCATATGGGCGTGTACTTTGGTCTGGAGGGAGGAATTACGGGATCAAAAAGTAACTTTTTGGTGTGACAATAGAGCAGTGGTAGATGTGTTGAACAATAGGGGAGCCAGATCGGACACAGTCATGCAGGTATTACAACGTTTAGTTTTAAGGGCATTGCAACTGAACATGTCATTTAGAGCGCAACACATAGAAGGGGTACACAATACTCTGGCTGATAGCCTTTCCCTTCTGCAGCTAGACCATTTTCGGAGGCTGGTACCAGCAGTGGAAGAACTAGAAACACCCATACCAATGAACATCTGGGATGTTGGCAGGAAGGAGCAGAACTGTTGTTTCGCAGCTCATGGGTGCCTCGGACTCTGAGGGCCTACGATGGGGCCTGGCAAGTGTTTCAAACATTCAGGGCAGAGCACCAGATGGAGGTAAGTAGGCCACTCACAGAGGAGCAGTTGGGAATGTTCACAGTGGAGCAGTGGCGGAAAGGCACAGCCCACACCACAATGGGAGTATATCTGGCTGGGATTAGTCTTATCTGCAGTCTGAAAGGGTAGAGGGACATAACAAATACATTGCTCATCAGAAGAATGATGCAAGGGTGGAGCAGGTTGAAACAGGGACCAGCAGATAGTAGGAGGCCTATAGGGCAACAGTGGCTTATAAAGCTGAAGGATGTGCTCCCAGCAATATGCAGATCACAGACCGAGGCCCTGCTGTTTCACATGATTTATGTGATAATGTTCACAGGGGCCATGAGAGTGAGGTGGTAGGTCATGGGAGAGAAGACGAGGAAGGGGGGCTAGACTGGGATGACATAACCTGGGGGGTGACAGAGATACAGGTAAGCAATAATACCCGACAGGGTGGGCGGCATTGTTATACTGACCGCCCAGGGCGAATGAGTCCCACGCCGCGCAGGCGGAGGGCCTTATAGCCCCTGGAAGGTCCGTCATTGCCTATACCCCCACCCTGAGGGTATTATTGCGCTAGAAATGGATCATCTGTGGCATTTTAGGTGATATTTTTAAAAATCTCAAGAAATAAAAAGAAATAGAGTAATAATAAAGTTTAAGTATTTTCCTCATAAAGTAGTCCGTCTGTGTTTCTGTGGTGTTCTGTCTGCTGTTGCCCCCCCCCGAGTCATTCTCTTCTACTCCCCCTCACACCACCACATGTATAAGAAGATATACATTTTCTTGTTGAGTTTGACCCCCACCCCCTCCTCGGCATCTATGGTGCGTTAAAAAAAAAGAAAAAGACAACAGCCTGCTGCTCCTGCAGTACTGGCCAACAGAACGTCTGTGAGCAGTAAAATACTGCATACTGAGCAGCTGGAGTCAGGAGTGAGACAAGGAGGTCCAAAATATTCAGTATGTAAATCGAATATATTTGCCATGTTTGTTTTTACTTTAAAAAAAAATGAAACACATTTTTTCAGAACTGACTGCACAGCAGAAGGGCTTACCTCTGTACAAAGATAGCGTGGAATGATCATAAAAAACAGAGCAGTCAGAGGAGTGTAAGCTGTATTTGAAATATAAAGCCGATTGAGTAAGTGACATGCCTTTGTTTTCATTTTATGGATCAGATCATTAGCAGGCAAGCAGTAAGGATGTATGACAGCAGGCGCGCTATCACAACTCAGAGGATTTTTTTTAAATTATTAAACTGCTGTCGGAGGTGAGAGGGGAGGTGGCTGACTTGCTGCAATGATGGACTGTGGATCGCCTCCCTCACTTTTAAAGAAAAGAAAGTGAAAACCTAACTCGTGCTGCATGTCCTTTCCCGCACCTTTTCTTTTTAAATGATGCTTTTTGTTGTTGTTTTGTTTGGTTGTTTTCGCTTGGGATCTGTTTCTCGTTGGGAAGGCTCGCGACGAGCGTGAACGGCATCAGCTGATGGATTTCAGTTTGCTGTGGTGTGCTGTGCTTGACAGCGAAGGGACTGGCGCCAGCAACGCTCCAGTGAGAAGTTGTTTTTTTTCACTTCGGTGGTTTGGCAACATTTGACTCCAGAGATATATGAGGTACTAGGTTAAACTTTGCAGGCAGGTAGCTGGGGTAGGGGATGTAACGAGTGGCTGGGAGAGTGGCACTCTTCTTGCAAATGAGCGCAGTTTCGAGCAGATGGTCAATTGCTCTTCCTCGCCTTACACTTGAACCACATACTATTTATTTACTGTTAGAAAATAAATCAAACAGAGAGGATTTGCCATTTTGTCTGCCACTTGGTACTCAGTGCATTGAGGGCTGTATCTCTGCTAAGAGAGAGGAAAAATGGTGGCATTTTAACAATGAAAGTTCTATGGGCACAATGATATTTGTGATCAGGTGGGTTGGGACTTGTACTTTTTTTTACCCAGGCTATGTTGTCAGATAGATGCCCACCTGCCCAGGGGTATCAGCCAATCAGAGTTCAGGAATTTCTTTGCCCATTTTCTAAGTGAGCAATAATACCTGACAGGGTGGGCGGTATTGTGCTATGCCGGACTGCCCAGGGGTGTAATGAGGCCCGACGCTGCAGGCGGAGGGCCTTATAGCCCCTGGAAGGTCCGGTATAGCACACTACCGCCCACCCTGGAGGGTATTATTGCACTTAGAAAATGGGCAATGTAAAAAAATAGTTTTATATAAAACAGTTAAAAAAATTAGTTTAAAATAACTTTTACATTAAAATAGTTCCTCCACCTGCATGAGCCGATTGTGATCTGGCTGTCATGGTTACCCTCTCCTACACAGTTGAACACATTGAAAATCGGAAGAGGAGCACAATCCCAAGTCAGGGCAGTTTCTTTCCCCCCCCAACAGCACTCAGAGGGGGGGGAGGGGGCACGGCAAGGATTGACTGTGGATCCCCTCCCATGGCGACCGTGGACTCCAGATCGTCCCCCAGTGCCTGCAATGATGGGAAAAGTAGTATCAGTTAGGTACAGGCTCCCGCTGCTCTTTTAATGATCGTGCTTCTTTGATCTTGAAGAGAATTCTGACTGGAGGGCAGCAGGAGTACAATAGCAAGTCAGAGAAGTGTTTGTGTTTTTTTTTTCCTTACTGAGACCGCAGCTGCAGCATCATCACAAGTCAAGACACTTGCTGATTTTCTTTTTCAAAAGCAGTCAGATGCGGGGTGGGCAGGGGACGTGCAGCAATGATTGATACCCTCTCACGGCAAATATGGACTCTAGATCGTCCCTGAGTGCCTGGGATCTGAAAAAAAAAAAACAAGTGAAGTCGCTATGTTTTACCTTTCTTTTTTTGCTGGCAGCAGGGAAAACATTGGGGGAAGGTAGCAATAGTGCAAGACAATCGCTATAATTTACATCCTTGTACTGCTTTAAATGGGTGTCTGCATTTTGTGTTTACTGGGGCAGTTTGGGGAACGTTATAGTGGCAAACGAAGTTCATCGGCTCGAGGAGCGAACTTGAGAACATGAACCTTAAGTAAATCAAACCTATGGCTTTTGGTACAGTTACTTTCATAGCTTACACATTTCTTATAAGCAGCATAAATTATGTTGGCAGTGAGGTTGTTTGGACTGCGGCGACTGCTTTATGAGTGTGTCGGGCAGGCGTCTGTTCACTCGCTAGCGAGCAAAGCAAACAAAACAAAAAAAAAAAAAAGAGAGAGAAATGCTTTTTTGGCTTGTGGATCTGTTCAAGAGTGACATTTTTCTACTTGAATTAATGTGTGACTTTTTTGCACTGTGAACATGGGGAGATCGCCGATGGCTCCTACTGTAGGGCTCGCTTAGCGAGACAAAAAATGGCGGAGATTAGGGTTTTTTGGCCAATAAGGAAGCAGGGTGGGCACCATGATCCTGGTGATGGGGCAAGCTAGGCTGGTGCTTTTAATACCCGGGCTCTGTTGTCTGATAGATGCCCACCTTGGCAGAGCTATTAGCCAATCAGAGCCCAGAGATTTCTTAGCCCATTTTCTAAATCAGGATTAGGAGGTCTAAGACAGATCAAGGGGGAAAAGGTTGCATGGTGACACTGAAAAGTCAACCAGAGGGCTCAATATGCCCAGTACAGGTGCTGTGGGTTTTCGCCGTAGAGCAGGGGAACAGGACAGGAAAATTATTTGTACACGGTGATGGGAGAAGGGTGACTGGCTACCAAGTCACAGCAATACATAAAAAGGGCATGCAATTCATGGGAGAAGACCCAACTAATTATTCTTCCCATTCCCTGCGGACTGGGGCTGCCTCACAGTGGGCAGCAGCAGGCGAGACAGTGAGCAAGATACTGGAAAAGGGACGCTGGTGATCGGCCAGTTATAAAAGATACATTAGAGCACTGAAATTTAAAAAAAAACAAAAAACTATGTAGATATATAGATATATATTATATAACGAGACATGGGGGAAGGTAGGGCTCCTGGCTGGGACCACAGAGATGGGGGGGCAAGAAATGGTAATAGGCAGAGCAGGGGGCATGATAAAGGGGGGATGAATGTGGGAACGACGCTATGAGCTTGTATAGTAATGATTTTTGCTTGCACCCCATAGGTAGAGGGAGGATCATGGAAGTATGGATCTGTGGCCATTTCTACATTTATTGGGCTGGAAAGAGAGAGCAGAGAAGAAGGCTAGGGGAAGGCAGCTATACCAAGATGTGAGAAGGTGTAGGTTGTTTTGGCATGGCATACGGGGGGATGAGGTGGGCTCAGCTGCTTCCCACGTTAAAAGAACTCAGAGAACAGTGGCCCAGGCCAGACCTAATTATTATACATTTGGGACGCAATGACCTGGCAGGCAGGTCTTGGGTGGACACATACTTACAAATAAAAAAGGACTTAAGAGCTATACAGCAGTGGTGGCTGCAAGTGTGCATCGCTTGGTCAGATATGATACCAAGGAGAGTGTGGAGGCAAGAGCACAGCCTCAGAGTGGTAGAAAGGGCCAGGAGAAAGATGAATAGGAGGGTTGGAACATTGGTAAGGCAGATGGGAGGACAGGAGATACTGAGGGGGGTAGAAGAATGGGTAGATGAATTTTACAGGTCAGACGGGGTGCACCTGTCGGATATAGCCATAGACATGTTCAATACAGAAATGATGGGATTTATAAAAGAATGGAGGTGACAGACAAACAGTGGAAATTAAAAAAAATAAATAAATAAATAATAATATATATAGAGAGAAAAGGAGCTCCCCTGAAGTAAGGGAGAATGCTACCCTAGATAAAGGGGGAAGCCAGCCATTCAACGCCAGCTGGAGACTGGCTAGTGGGGAAAAGGGGGAGGAGGGGAAGGGGGAAGAAAAAAGGAATAACACAAGAAGAGAAGGAAGATGAAGGAAAAAGCGGTCTCGGTTTTCACCGTTACCTAATGGGAAAGGAGAAGAAGAAGAAGGCACCCAGGTTTTCACCTGGGGTAAGGATAATCAGAGATTGATATATGGATGGAATAAACAAATTGCTGGAAATATGATAATAAAGGAATTGGAATCGAATATGGAATTATGAATCTAAATAAATTAATTGCCAATCTGAGCACAACAACAAACAATGGTCTCTGTCTTTTGTGGAGGAAGAGGGGGGAATCTGGAACAATGGAGTTTGCCCCTTTAAAAGGGCAGACCAGGTTGTCCTGGTGCACCCCTTCCCTCATGCTTAGGATGGTTGTGCTCAGAAGGGGAGGGGGAGGAAGGGAGGGCTAAGGGGCCAGAACAATGGGCAGGCAAACAGGAAGGGGAGGGAAATAGGGAGGTACTTAAGGGACAACACAAGGGGGCCTCAGCCATTTTTGCTGGAGTTTTGATCCTCCCACCCACCCTGTCAGGCAGAGCGAGTAAGGAAGACAGTCAAGATGGGACTGTATGTGGGTCTGTGAAGGTGGCAGGCACGTCCGGTCGGACAAATTGGACTGCCAAAGGTGGATGGCAGGTAATGATATGGTTATGGACTGCCAGAGGTGGATGGCAGGTGATAATATGGTTAAGGACTGCCAAAGGTGGATGGCAGGAGCAAAGGGGAGAAAAGGGGGGAAGAAAAAAGGAATAACACAAGAAGAGAAGGAAGATGAAGGAAAAAGTGGTCTCGGTTTTCACCGTTACCTAACGGAAAAGGAGAAGAAGAAGGCACCCAGGTTTTCACCTGGGGGAAGGATAATCAGAGATTAATATGTGGATGGAATAAACAAAATGTTGGAAATATGATAATAAAGGAATTGGAATGGAATATGGAATTATGAATCTAAATAAATTAATTGCAAATCTGAGCACAACAACAAACAATGGTCTCTGTCTTTTGTGGAGGAAGAGGGGTGGAATCCGGGACAATGTTTTATATCTGTAGAAGCGCAGGGCCAGGAGTTATAGGACAACACTAACCAAATTGCCCTTCCAGTAAATAAAACATTATTTTACCTTGTTCCATTATATCTGATTTTAAACTTGGGTGAAATGTGATTTTAGATACTAAATTAACCATGTGTTAACATCACCCTGAGACAGAGGAAAGAAAGAAAGAAAGAAATATTCAGTAGTAGTGCCAAATTAGTCAAGGGATTTTTAAGGATTTTTAAAAATCCCTATTGAGAATTGTGAAACCTTTTGTTAGGTATTTTGTTTTGTTTGTTAGTGTGTTCATTGCTATCCATAGAGGGTTGTCTCATCTGATAGTGCAGTTGAAAATCTACCAGATTGCACTTAAATGCTGTAATAGGAGCTGGCCTCTTTCTGTAGGTATAACAAAAATAATTTTAGATGAATTTTTCCCCCTACATTTTGTGAAAGATAAATAGGGAATCTCACAAAATTGCTTGACAAATTTGATGCTACTACTGTAATAGAACAAGGTAAAACATTGTTTTATTTACTAGAAGGGTAGATAACAATTAGGATATTAATGCATTTAAGTGACCAAATGAAAAGTATTAAGTAGATGAATGACAGAAAAGATTGATCAAAAGGTGACTGTTTACATGTTTAAAGAAATAAAGTGTAAATCATTTAATGTAATGACCAGAAAGTGATGTGATATTTGAAAGCCCACCAAGAAAAACTGAGAATAACTAAAGTGGGATATATATATATGTATATATGTGTGTGTGTATATGTATATATATATATATATATATATATATATATATATATATATAATCCCACAGCTTCTACTTGCATACTGTGTGACCCTGAGCAAGTCACTTAACCTCCTTGTGCTCCCAGGTCGCTCCTGTAAAAAAGCTTTCAGCTTAGTGTGATATACCTGGTTAAACAACTAAATAAATAAAATAAAAAAATATATACAGTGGTGCAAATGGTATACAAGAAGTACCGGCACTCAGGCACTGGCAATTATGAAATACAGAATGAAGATCTTCCATCTAAAGGATAGCGATGTCAAGGCACAGCTATCTAATTTGATGCTAGTAGATTCAGTTAGAGATATTAAAGTATTTCTAGGAAAATAGCATTGTTTTTATTACAAGTCAAATGGTGTTATGGAAACCCTGATAGCAGATCACAGATCCAGAAACTGTCACTATGTTGCTGGTTTAAGAATTTAAGTTTTAGTGTCAGTGGGAAGAAGTACAGGAACTCAGTTCCTGCTGCAAAAGAGGTACAGGAACCGAGTTCCTGTGCGTTCCTGCTCACTTTCATCACTGTGTGTGTGTATATATATATATATATATATATATATATATATATATATATAAATATATATAAATTTATACATATTTATACAACACATGTTTTGGGATAAATGACAGGATAAAAAGTAATATCTCAGCCAGGTCGTGGAGATATCAGTGATATCTTCACATGTGAAGATATCACTGATATCTCCACGTTCCTATACGTCATCACAACGAAAGTGAAAGTTTTTCAATTTTACCCCTGCATGCCACAAATAAACGCTCCTCTCTCGTGACTGTCACTCCACACTGGTAACCTCAATTATCACCACACCACTGTGACCTCCCATAATCTTGTCAGAAAGAGTTATTTAAAAAAAAAATTAAGTTCATCCTGCTATTTTCTCCTGGTGTTAGTCAAGAAGCAGTTTCTGTTTTGGTGCTGTACATTAGTAGTGTAACTGAGTGCTTTGTATGCTGTTAAATGAGGAAGTCGCTGAAGCAGGTGTTTGCCTGTGAGTGCATAAAAACTGCACCCTTTCCCTTATTTCTTTCATTATTTGTTTCAATAACCTGTGACAGCAGAAGGAGGACAATGAGAGAGAATATGTAGCTTTAGAAAAGCAATGAAGAGTCAGCGAGCATTGCTATAGCAACGCTCGCTCGCACTTGCGTTCATTTTTCTGAAGCTGCGGATTCTCTCTCTATCCTCTTTCTACTGTCACCAGCTTATTTGAAACAAACTACAGCACACTAAGTAAAAAAACAGTTTTTAAACTTTTCACAGGCAGGTTGTCTTATTTTTAAACTCGGCGACTTCCTCATTTTAAAGCATACAAACGCTCGGTCACGCTACAAATGTACGGCAGCAAAACTCGAAGTGCTTCTTGATTAACATTGGAAGAAAATGGCAGGACCAACCAGATAAGTTTCTTTTAAACAAATATTTATCTACAAATTAGGGCAGGATCAACCAGATAAACATTTTTTTAAACAAGTGTTTCTTTGTTAGCAATAATGGCAGTTATCAACCATGTGTCACAACTACTGGGATAGTAAAATGCAGTTGTGGAGCTGCCTGTTGTACTGAGAGAATAATAATTTTTTTTTAAATAAAGATTTTTTACCATTTATCAAAGTATCAACCAAATGTCAGAGCTGCCTGGGGGTTGACTTCGAGTCATGCATCTCCCTAGCATATTTAATATGTAGGCATTGTGTCTACTTGGTAAATCAAATATATAGGTATTATGCTAAGTGGGGGATGTGGGGATTCTGTCTTGGGGCCAAAACATGTGTTATAAACAGAACATGACATGGTTTTGAAGATATCATATTTATTCACTCGAGGCCAATGACATCAAGATATCACTGGCCCTCATGAAGAAAAATATGATATCTTCAATCAGGTCATGTCATAATATATATATATATATATATATATATATATATATATATCCTTTAGACCCTATGCCCCCATCCTTCTGTAGATGCGTGTGTTTATAAATATATATTATATATATTATGGTAGCATGGTAGTGCTACCATAGTGAGGGTTGAGTAGCACTTTTAAGGTTAAAGGGTGAAACTTTGCACCTTAATAACTTTGTCACCATTCAACGTATTTGCCTGAAATTTGGTATGCATGGTTGGGCATGGTACTGTAGATCTTGGGATCTGCCAACTTTCGTACCGGTTGGATATACAGCTGTGGAGTTATTAAGCAACATCCGAATGCACACTAACTTTTTTTGTGAATTCTTTGCCCATGCCTATAGGTTCCACAGTTTGTGCTACTGGTCCAAAACTTCATGGAACATGTGGCCAAGGTCCCCAATGTGCCTTTTGAAGATTTCTTGAAAAAATATTAAATGGTTCAAAAGTTATTCACAAAACAAGTTCCCATTATAAGTCAATAGAAAAAGTTAACAAAAAGTTAGAAAGTGTCCGAAATGCACTTTTTAGTGTCGCAAATGGCCCTAGTAGTGTAGCAAATCTGCCATTTTGTTTTCAGTTACTGATCAGAAAAATGCTTGGCATTTAAAATTGGGACCCTTTCAGGACACAATTCTTTCTGTGTTCACCTAGTCGGACCCTGAGGATGCTAGCCATGTCTTTATTTGGGGGTTAAACACCCCAGAAATATGTTTTTCAAATTTCTGGAAACAGTAGTGTCTCAAAGTAGTGTTGCACTTGAGACAATTTTGCAAATGTTTGTGAAAGGTGTTTCAAATTGCGACACTACTTTTCCACACTATGGCCAAAATGACAGGGGTACTTTGCCACCCTGCTGCAAAAGAATGGTTTGGTCTTTTGGGCTGAAATTTGAAGGGAAGGCAGCCAACATCTTGCAGATGTGCCTTTTCATGGTTTGGTGAAAAAATATTGCATGGATGCCAAGTTACAGTAGTCTGAATTTGAAATTTGTTCTGATAGACTAACATGGTGGCATACAGTACATTGCTCCTTTCAGGGCTCATATCTCGAAAATGGTGCGAGATACGGAATTTTTGTCATGACAACGCATAGACCATGGGCTAGAACCTAGCCTGGAAAATTCATGAATCATGTGAAATTTAATTTTTTTTTTCTGCGTCATATGGTTCCTGAGATATCAGCAATTTAGTATTCCAACAGCTCATTTTCTGCTCTGAGGTCCATTATTATGCATACATTCTTTCTACTCACTATGTTTCTCTATGCAGCTGTTGGGAAAATACAGGGTGTGCACTTCCATTACTGTTACAGTTACTGTTCCCACTTGTGTTTCCATACCCGTTTGCGTTACCGTTCCCGTGTATGACACCATGTGCATTACTCTTTGCTTTCTCCTTTGCATACACACTTGCACTCATATTTCCATTTCTGGTTGCTTTGCCATTATTTCTGCTGTTAACAATACCATTGCATTTCCAATTGCTGTACCGTCACAGTGTGTCCTACGATTTGCATTTCCTTACGCGCTTACAATTGTGTTTGCATTTCTCTTTTCTTTGGAGTTATTGTTACTGTTACCATTAGCATTTACAATTTCGGTACCATCATCATGCGCATTATGGTTTTCATTTCCGTACTCTCTTGTGTTTGCATTTCTGTTTCCTTTGGTGTTATGGTTGCTATTACAGTTACCGTTTGCATTTTCAATTGCTGTAACGTGACCTTGCATGTAATGGTTTGCATTTCTGTATGTGCTTGTGTTCACATTTCTGTTTCTGTTTCCTTTGGCATTATTTTACTTGTTAATATTGCCATTTGCATTTCCAATTTTGGTACTGTGATTGTGTGCTTTATGGTTTGTGTTTCCATACGCGCTTGTGTTTCCTTTCCATTTCTGTTTCCTTTTGCATTATTTTTGCTGTTACTATTACCATTTGTGTTTGCAATTGCGGTACCATGACTGTGCATGTTACGCTTTGCGTTTCTGTATGCGCTTGTGTTCGCCTTACTGTTTCTGTTCCCTTTGGTGTTATTGTTGTTGTAACACTTAACATTTGCATTTACAATAGTGGTACTGTGACCGTGTGTGTTACCAGTTGCATTTATGTACACACTTGCATCTCCATTTGCATCATTGTTCGCTTTGCCATCACTTTGTACTTGCGTTTCTATTAATGTTTACGTTAACTTTTATGTTTGTGTCACCATATGCATAAACATTAGCGCTTGTGTTTGCATTGCAGTTACTGTTACTATGTCACTACAGATCACGTGGTGGGAATGCGGGGCCTGAAGGGCCAGCACTCCCTCCACCACATTCTATTCACTATTTATAGTCCTTATTCTCAAAAAGAAGGGAAATTCATGGCAAAAAACTCCATTTAATGCATCAGCTAGGGTTGTTCCACAATGACAAAAGAAATAAAATTTGGTGTTAGGGTTAAAGGCCCCCCCTTGCATCCCCCAGCCTGCCCCCCGACCGGCATTGGGGTGTGCGTTGGGCTCGTCCGTCCTAATTCTCACCCCATTCTCCTATACCTCAGCTTATTTACTCATGTGATGGGGTGAGAGTTAGGGCCAATGAGCACAATGCACACCCTGATGCTGGTCGGGGGTGGGCTAGGGGGTGCCAGCGGGGCTTTCAACCCTAACACCAAATTTCCTTGCTTTTGTCACTGTGGAACAACCCTAACTGATGCATTAAATGGAATTTTTTGCCATGATATATATATATATATATATATATATATATATATATATATATATATACACACACACACACACACACACACACACACACACACACACATCTACAGAGGGATGGGAGTGTAGGGACTGAAAGACTCAGAGTTCCCACAGTAAAATAAGGACACTATTATACTATCTCAAAAAGTAAGGAAATAAGTCGCAAAAAACTTTGTTAATGCTCCAGTTAGGGTCAAAATGACAAAAGTTGGGAAATTAGGTGTTAGACTTTCCCTAACACCCCACCCTCCCAACACAGGCAGGAGAGCAGGTGTGGGGTGTGCCTTGGGCTTCTCAAGCATAACACTCACCACATTCTCATAAAGTCTACACATCTGGCCTTATTTGCAGATGGAATGGGGTGAGTGTTAGGCCTAAATGAGGAAGAAAAGCAGGTGTTGATCTTCAGCCCTAACACTCACCCCATGCCATAAGTAGATAAGCTGAGATGGGTACAGTAGAGGATAATGGGGTGAGTGTTAGGGCTGGAAAACTCAAGGCACACCCTAGTGCCTGTTGGTGTGTGCAGGGTGGGGCTGGGCTGTTAGGGCTGGAAACCCAAACACCACATTTCCCTACTTTTATCACTTTGACCCTGACTGGAGCATTAACAAAGATTTTTGCAACTTATTTCCTTACTTTTTAAGATAGTATAATTGTATCCTTATTTGCCTATGGGAGTGCAGTGCCCTTTGGGCCCTGTACTGACATCCCTCCATAGATGTATGTATGTTTTTCGATGAGGAAGGGCCATCTTATTACCTCACCTCATGTACCTGGTACAGAAAATTTTTGAATCCCTGCCAAAACACAGTTCTGCACAACTATAACACCATTATGCACCACAGGTGTGAAAACACATTTTGGCCAGGATTTTAAAAATGACAGTTGTAATATACATGCAGTGGAGTAATAAGAAGAAGTCTGTGTTTAAAATCTGAGGTCAAAGACATTAAAATTTCAAAAGTTATGAGTGTGCATAGCAAAATTGCAATGAATGGTCACAACATTGCCACTTTTACATATTTTGACCACAGATTTTCAACATAGCCTTCTTATGACCTCACCTCATGAAGACTATGACTGTCATTATGCTAATCTCACCCAAACGGTGAATTCACCAAGCAACTGCAAAATCACCTTTAGGGCGGGGGTTGCATAATGATAGTCATATCATTCCAAAAGGCTATGGTGAAAATTTGGGGTAAAAATATCAAAAAATGGCTGAAATATGAATAAAATGTTAAACCTCCATTGAAAAATATTGAACTACATTTACCTCAGTTTTTATCTACGCAAGGCTGTGTCCCCCGAATTCATTTCCAATAATGCAAAAGAAGAGACAGCATATTGCTGCTAGTATCACACATGACTCTTCATGTAATGAGCATACTTTTCCTGTGTATCAAATCTACATTTCGTGTATACATTGCTGTCCAAACCAGTAAAATTGCTGTCCCATAATAAACAGACCTGCAATAAGGTGTTTCTTCTTTTCTCATTCATCTCATTTCTGATGCTTTCATTCCCTCGATTCAACTTTTCTGTAACAGTCCATAGTAATTTTCCTGTGGCCTCAATCACGTTGTTATTTACTCCACACTTGAGTAATAAATGATGGTTATGGGGATTGTATTCTAACAGTGGTGTTCTCATAAAAAAATATATTTCATCATTGTTATGCAAGTGTTTTTAGTATGCAGTTAAATTTTTACTTCTTTAATATGGTGTGATGGTCTCATGCATTTTGTTTGACAGTTACATAGTGATGCGGTTCACTCACAAAACATGCAGACTAACAGATTAATTTATGTTGCTTATTGTAGATGTCTGTTTTTCATCAGCTGTTATATTTTCAGGATCCTGCTATGCATTACATTAGCTGTTATTCATTTAAGTAGCTTCTGAGTGGTGAACTGTCATCCACATGTTTAGCTCATGTGAATAGATTAATCAAAACAAAAAGCATAACTTAACCCTTTTTATATATATCTGTAAATTTTTAATGAAGTAGTCACTGAAAATAAATAACCATTAGTTTTTAAAACAAATCAATTAATTGAGTTCTGTTTTATTTCTTTACCTGACCAAGGTGCCATTTTGGAGGGAAAATTCATTTCAGCCACATACAACATTATTGTCTTGGTCAATCGATGATCTTACTGTTAGTCTTTATTAAAATGGAAGAGATCGCTTAAATCTGAATGTATTACATTTATATGTACTACTTTTTCCCTAAAACTAGAATATTTATCCATATAGTTCTTTATTTTGGTACAATTAAAAATTATGTAGGAAAGTGAATACATAAAAGTATACTGCAGTTAAACTGCTGTAAGGCTTAGTAATGTTACTCTTGAGCAGTCATTCCGTCTTAATGACAGGGATATATTTACATGCCCTGAACTGAAATGGTAAAGTTTTTTTTTTTTTCTTTAAACACTTAGGGCCAGATATTCAAAACTTTGCCCCAGGGCTAAATTAGCACTGCCCAGTGGGCAAACTTAGCCCGGAGCAAAAAGCAAGCTATATTCAAAGGCAATAGCCCATTGCTAATCCTGCTGAATATAGCATGCTAATGAAGCCAGGCAAAATGGTCTGGGAGTGCAGGGCAAAAATAGCCCAGGAATAAGACAGCACTGAATATAACAACAGGGAAGTGCAAACTGCAACTGCAGCTCATTAGACCCCATAGCAAGCCAGTGTTGCAGGTGGAGAACATTGTGTGTGATTGTACTGAGATGTCTCACAGCTGCTACAAACAACATTGTAAGCCACACACTGCAGAACTGTGCTATGCTGAAGTGAGGTTTGCCTGGGGCTAACCTGATTGCATAGTGCTAACACATTAGCCCAGTGCAAACTGGTTAGCCCGGGCCAAACGGGAGCTATATTCAAAGTTCCCATGCAAATGAGCCTACTTAGGTAATCTGTGGGCAAACAGGCATATTCGCATCTCATTATGTGCTGATTAGCATACATTACCATGCAGTTTGCTCAGTGCTACTGCTTGGTGCACACAGCTCCACCTTTTGGTCAGAATGGAAGTACAGGCTGGATGCTGCTGGCCAAGGCATGCCCACAGCATCCCCTGTTGGTCAGAATGGAAGGACTGGCTGGAAGCAGCAGGAACACATTTGGTACATACAGACCTCCTAGTCCCATGCTTCCTGAATCAGGGACAGGGCTTACAAGAATAGGGACAAAGACCCCACATCAGGGACACATCTCACAAAGTGGTACTATTCACCCAGAAAGATGATAGAATAAGGGGATCAGTGTAAGATGTATTTTCTGAAGACTATACCATCTGTAACTTTAATGTTTGACATTATGTTATGCTGACACTCTCCAATGTTCAGTCATAACAACACACATTACACGAGGGGCAGAGGACAAATGTGAGGCAAATTCAGGGACATCCCTGAACATCAGGGACAGCTGGAGGTATGGATCCCCCCAATGAATCCCAACCCCATTCCACATAATGAATCATAATATTCCCTGGTAGTCCAGTGGTACCCCCACCCCTCCCGCATGAATCCCAACAACATAAAAGTTAAGAAATGATTTTTCCCTGGTAGTCTAGTGGTCCCCCACCCTCCTGCATGAATCCTGACCCATAGTGTTAAGAAATCTTTTTTCTCTGGTAGTCTAGTGGTTCCCCCATCCCCCTGCATGAATCCCAACTGGTCAAATAGTGATACATCATTTTTCCCCGGTAATCTAGTGGTCCCCCCACCCTCTGCATGAACCCTGACTCACAAAATGCTAAGAAATACATTTTCCCTGGTAGTCTAGTGGTCCCCCCACCATCCTGCATGAATCCTGACCCTGTAAAAGGTTAAGACATACCTTTTCCCTGGTAGTCTAGTGGTCCCCCCACCCAGCAGTGATGCCCCTGCTCATCAATATTGTCCTCCACGAACAGAGCCGGCAACCGGCTCAGCCCTCCTCTCACCACCACGTCCGGCTGCCAACTGAGGTATGAATAAGTGCTACTTCATTACAGTTGGGAGTCACTTTTAGCAGTTTACAACTCTCATGGCCAAGTTTAAAAGTCACAAACAAACTGGCGACAGATCAGTCTGCTCAGCAAAATATTACACAGTAAAAGCTTCTGCAGACACCTTCTTGTAGTAGATTCAAGTATATATTGCACATCCATGAGTGCAATTAAACAGGCAGACCTCTTGAGCAGCTGCTCACAGTCTGACACAGGAGATAGTGTAACAATCACAGCATGCAGTCTTGTACAAACTAAATAATCAGCTCAGTCTCATAGCACATATAGAGCAGGATAAAACAAAACAGCCATAGGCACTCATGAACCTTTCAGCCACTTTTACTGCAAGTGAATTAAATGTTCAGAATACAGGATATTTTAATTCCCATTAAGCAGCTCCTCAGTTCACTCCTTGCAGTCAGAGATCTTCAGGGGTTCACAAGGGATCAGTGTGGTTTTGCCACCCTCCCACTGACTTCCTTGCTAGTGCACATTACTGCACTTCACCACCATGAACCACCGCTATAGACAGCACCGCATCTAAGTGGTGTTGGCTTTTAATTCCCTCTTCACCGGCCAGACCAGGCTGCCACCACCAGTAGGTGGGAGAGGGTGTGGCTCAAGCAGATACAACTGCAGACAAGTGCACTAAATCAGGCACCAAGGGGCAAGTTGACAGTTGCTAGGCAATGGGATCAGCAGGCAGTTAGCAGTGGACTTCACCAGGACACTAAAACAGCAGCAAATCTATTCAAGAAGAAGCAGTGGTAAACAGTACATTTAGTGGTTTACAACTCTCACAACCAAGTTTAAAAGTCACAAAAAACTGCCAACATATCAGTCTGCTCAGCAAAATATTGCACAGTCAAAGCTTCTGCTGACAACTTTTTGTAGCAGATTCAAGTACATACATCCACAAGTGCAGTTAAATAGCTGGACTTCTTGAGCAGCCGCTCACAGTCCAACACAGGAGATAGCGTAACAATCACAGTATGCAGTCTTGTACACAGCACCTAAGCAGCTCGGTCTCATAGCACATGTAGAGCAGGATAAAACGAAACAGCCATAGGCACTCAAAAATCTTTCAGCCACTTCTACTGCAAGTGAATTAAATGTTCAGACTGCAGGATATTCTAGCACCCAAAAACCATTTCCTCAGCCCACTCCTTTGTGATCAGAGATCTTCTAGGGTTCACAAGGCATCAACGGGGTTTGCCACCTCCCACTGACTTCCTTGTTAGTGCACCTTACTGCACTTCATTGCCACAAGCCACTGCTGTAGATGCCAGTTCACTTGCAAAACATGCAGACTCATAATTTCATTTATTTTACTTATTGCAGATGTCAGTTTTCATCAGCTATTATATTTTCAACATCCTGCTATGCATCACATTAGCTGTCACTCATTTTGACAGCTTCTGACTGGTGAATTGTCATCCACATGTTTAGCTCATGTGAATACATTAATCGAAACAAAAAGCATAACTTAATCTTTTTTATACATATCTATACAACTGTAATAAAGTAGCAGTTGAAAATAATGAACTATTATTTTTTTTTTAATCAATTAATTTTGTTCAGTTTTATTTCTTTGCCTGAGAAAGATGCCATTTTGGGGGGAAAATTCCTTTCAGTCAGACACACCATTACTGTCTTGTTCATTTGATGATCTTGCTGTTAGTCTTTATCAAAGTGGAAAATCTGACTTAAATCTTGATGTATTACATTTATAAGTACTATTTGTTTTCCCGAAAACTAGAATATTTTTGCCTGAGGTCTGTTATTTCAGTACAATTGAACGTTATGTAAAAAAGTGAATACATAAAAGTAGACTGTAATTAAATCAAATCAAATCAATTTTATTTATAAAAAATTCACCTTTCTGAAATCAAGGCACCTGTACAATAAACACATAAAATAAAATAAATTATTACAAAAAACATATAATTCAACAGATAACAATATAAAAGCAACACAACAAAGCAAAAACAGAACCTCAATCAGCAAAAGCCAGGCTAAAAAGATAAGTTTTTAAAGCAGTTTTAAACCTCTGGATGGTTAGGCAATCTCAGACCCGATGAGGTAGAGAGTTCCACAGGGATGGAACAGCAAAGCTAAATGCCCTTGCTCCAGATGTTTGTGAATGTACTCTGGGATCCTCTAGCAGTCCCTCATCAGAGCATCGGAGAGGATGGAGGGGATGGTAGGGACAAAGGAGATCTTTCAGGTAACTCGGTTCCTGTTTGTGTAGGGCCTTATAGGTTAACGAAGCAAACTTAAAGGTTATCTGGCACTGTATCAGCAGCCATTGCAGACAGCAGAGCACAGGCGTTATATGACCGGTTCTTGATGCACCAGTCAAAAGCCTGGCTGCCACATTCTGCACCAGCTGCAAGTGGCAGATATCAACCCCTGACAACCCTAGGTAAAGGGCATTGCAATAGTCATAGAGGGAGGAAATGAAGGCATGAACCAACGTTGGAAGATCATCGGGAGGAACCAGATGTTTCACCCGGGTGATATTTCTCACATGGTAAAAAAAGTTTTAACAACTGCTGATACCTGTGACTTCAGGGTCAAGCAGTCATCAAACATAATGCCCAGGTTCTGCACCCGGTCGGAGGTAGCTAGCTGGACACCTCTAAGCATTAAACCTGAAGGCGAACCTGCCAACATAACCACCTCATGACGACCTGGGTTCACAACCAACACCTCATTTTTTTCAGGGTTCAACCTTAGCCAGATCACATTCGTCCAGGCCTGAAATTCAGTCAGACAGCTGTTGAGCACTGAGACAGCATCGTCTTGTTCAGGGACAAAAGACATATATAGCTGAGTATCATCTGCATAGCAGTGAAAACTCAAGCCATAACATCTAATAATCACTTCAAATGGCAGCATATACACTGTAAACAACATGGGCACTAAAATGGATCCCTGCGGGACCCCACAGGGCAGAGAGAATGGAGCTGAAGTAGAAACCCCTGACACCACTGTCTGAGTCCTACCTGTGAGGTAAGATCGAAACCATCTGAGGACTACCCCTGAAAGTCTGCAGGTAAGCCACAGGTGATCCAACAGCACACCATGGTCCACAGTATCAAATGCTGCAGAAAGATCCAGAAGGACCAAGATGGAACAGGCCCTTCGATCTCTCACTATCAGGAGGCCATTTAGTACCCGAACAAGAGCCGTCTCAGTACTATGTCTCTTCCCGAAACTGGACTGGAGAGAATCATAGATATTGTGGCTGGTCAAATGGTCTTCCAGCTGTAAAACCACCACCTTCTCAATAACCTTACCCAGAAAGGGAAGGTTAGAGACCAGCCTGTAGTTTGCTAGACAGTCGGGATCCAAGGAGGGCTTTTTAAGAAGAGGCCGAACTATAGCCTCCTTAAGGGAAGTTGGAAAAATTCCCCTCTCCAAGGATAACCAGACTATCTCAACAAGGACCGGGCTGATAACATCAATGCAACCAGCAAACAAGCGTGTGGGGCCCGGATCCAAACTACAGTTGGTAGGACGTAAAGTCTGGATAACCATCACAATATCATTGATTGTAGGCTGGCCAAAGTTATACCACTGAAACCGGGAGTCCGACATCTACTGACGACCACTGCTACTCCCTAGAGAAAGGGTCAGGCGGATATCGGACCTGATCGTGGCAACCTTATCTATGAAGAATCGAGCAAACTGCTGTAAAGTTTAGGAATGTTAGTCCTGAGCAGTCATTCAGACTTAATGACAATGATATATTCAAATGTTCTAAACTGAAATGGTAAAGTTTTATTTTTAATTTTTTTGCTTTGAACACTGAGTTTGGTAATGGGGCTTTGCTTTTGCTGTAAGGAAGGGACCCCCATCCCTGCTACTAAATGCACTCCCCACATAGGAACTTTCTGTTGCAGTGCTATATGGCTGGTACATTACATCCTCATGGTTGCTCCCTATGGGCAGTACAGGTTGCTGTCTTATAGTGCTGTGATAAATGCCAATGACATGAAAGAGGAGACAGTGTATTGCTGTTGGTATCACACAGGACTCCTCAAGTAATGAGTATACTTGTCCTGTGTGTCAAATCTACATTTTGTGCTTACATTGCTCTCCAAACCAGTAAGATAACTGCACTGCAATAAACAGCCTGTAGTAAGGAATTTGTTCTTTTGTCATTCTTCTCATTTCTCGTGTTTTCATTTTCCCTATTCAACTTTTGTATAGCAGTCCATAGTAAGTCTCTTGCGATCTCGCTCATGCTGTTATTTACTCCACACTTGAATAATGAATGATAGTTATCTGGATCATATTCTAAGAGTGGTGTTTTCATGAAAAAACCTTTTTCATCATTGCCATGCAAGTGTTCTTAGTGCACAGTTAACTTTTTACTTAATTCTTTCATATGGTGTGATGGTCTTACTCAGTTCTTGTGACAGTTGCATAGTGATGTGGTTCACTCACAAAACTTGCAGACTCACAGATTCTTTTTTTTTAACTTATTGTGGATGTCTGTTTTAAATCAACTATTACATTTTCAACATCCTGCTATGTATCACATTAGCTGTCATTCATTTAGGCAGCTTCTGAGTGGTGAACTGTCATCCACATGTTTAGCTCAAGTTAACAGAGTAAACAAAAAGCATAACTGAACCTTTTTTATACATATCTATACATTTTAATGAAGTAGCCAGTGAAAATGAATAAGCATTATTTTTTTAAATCAATTAATAGAGTTTTGTTTTGTTTCTTTGCCTGATCAAGATGCCATTTTGGAGGGAAAATTCATTTCAGCCAAACACAACATTAATGTATTGATAATTCGATGATCTTGCTGTTAGTGTTTATCAAAGTGAAAGATTTAACTTAAATTTGAATGTATTATATTTATATGTACTATTTTGTTTCCCTAAAACTACAATATTTTTGCCTACAGTTCTTTATTTCAGTACAATTGAATGTTATGTGACAAAATGAATACATAAAAGTAGACTGCAATTAAACTGCTGTAAGGTCTAGGAATATTACTCTTGAGCAGTCATTCAGACATAATGACAAGGATATATTCCCATGCCCTGAACTGAAATGGTAAAGTTTTTTCGCTTTAAACACTGAGTTTGGTAGCATGGCAATGCTTTTCCTGAAATGAAGTGTCCCCCAACTTTGCTAGCAAATGCACTCCTCACATAGGAACTTTCTGTTGCAGTGCTATATGGCTGGTACATTACATCCTCATGGTTGCTCCCTATGGGCAGTGCAGGTTGCTGTCTTCTAGTGCTGTGATGAATACCAATGACATGAAAGAGGAGTCAGCATATTGTTGCTGGTATCACACAGGACTCCTCAAGTAATAAGTATACTTGTCCTGTGTACATTTTGTGCTTATATTGTTGTTCAAACCAGTAAAATAACTGCCCTGTAATAAACAGCCCTGTAGTAAGGAATTTGTTCTTTTGTCATTCATCTCATTTCTGGTGTTTTCTTTCCATCAATTCAAATTTCTATAGCAGTCCATAATAAGTCTCTTGCAATCCTTGTCACACTTTATTTACTCTACACTTGAATAATACATGATGGTTATGTGGATCGTATTCTAAGAGTGGTGTTCTCATGAAGAAAACTGTTTTTCGTCATTTTCATGTAAGTGTTTTAAGTACACAGTTAACTTTTTACTTCTTTCTTTCAAATGATGTAATGGTCTCACTCATTCTGTGTTACAGGTACAGTGGTAGTTATAGATAATTCCCTAGTACACCAGTATTCTGCATGTTACTGAGGTGGTACCTTGGTATGCAGCTCTGTATTGATGCAGTGGAGTGGAAAATCTGGCATAGAAACATAGAAACATATTATTTGACAGCAGATAAGGACCGCTTGGCCCACCCAGTCTGCCCATTTCCCTACCTAATGGATAAGCTGCAGATCCTAGTTAACCAGCAGCCTACTTCTTTCTACCCCAACCCCCTAGAATTGCCTTATGGCTGTCCCATGCATGCTTGAATTCAACCACTGTTTTTGACTCAACAACCTCCTCTGGAAGGCCATTCTATGCATCCATAACCCTCTCTGTGAAAAAATACTTCCTTACATTAACTCTGAGCCGCCTCCTCTATCTTCAAATTGTGCCCCCTTGTTCTTGCACACATCTTTTTTTAAAAGATGCTACCCTCTTGGACTTTGTTGATTCCCTTGAGGAACTTGAATGTTTCTATCATGTCCCCCCTCTCCCTCCTTTCCTTGAGGCTATACATATTAAGCTCCTTTAGTCTCTCTTCATATGTCTTCTGGTGCAGACCCTGCACCATTTTAGTTGCCCTCCTCTGTACAGCTTCCATCTTGTCTATGTCCTTGCGGAGATTGGGTCTCCAGAAATTCACACAGTACTCCAAATGGGGTCTCACCAGCTGTCTGTACAGAGGGATAACAACTTCCTGTTTTCTACTGGTGATGCCTCTCCCTATGCATCCCAGCATCCCCCCAGCCCTCCTTACTGCCCTCTCACATTGCTTTCCCAACTTTAAGTCATCTGATATGACTACCCCAGGTCCCTTTCCATTTTTGCTGTTGTTAGTATCTCACCTCCCATTGTGTACTCTTCCCCTGGCACTACAGAATCTGCTTAATGCATTTCTTCATTTGGTCACAAGATGGCAATCACCACTAATTCCACAGTGATAGTTGTCATAGATTGTGATTTAACTGTTATTTTAAACTAATCCTGTTTTCCACCGGCAGATGGCATTTAAAACAAAAAACATTCCCCGGCTGTCTATCCTCCCCCTCTCCAGATGCCCCACTATTTAATTAATTAAAAAAACACTTTCCCTTGTAGTCTAAGAATGTCGGTGATGCAAATATTGCACATTAAGAAAACTTAAAGGGTTCAAATTAAATTCTGTGTGTTACAGGTGAAATGCTAATAAAATCTTGTAATAAAACTAAACTCTGAGTGGTGTCTTTTCTATACTTGGTTTAGCTTTATTTTCAGTTGAACATGTGGTCATGTCACTCAGTTTAATATATTTTGTAATATGTAGAGTCAATTTAGGTTATGTCCCTAGAGCTATTTTAGTCAGTGATGGCACTGTCAGTTGACTGTAAGCCAATTTCTGGTGTTCATGACCCTGTGCTAGTGGATGTACCATAAATCAGCTGCATAAGAAAGTTATTTAAATATAAATCATTTATAAGCACAAGCCAGGGGTCAGTGCTAATTCTTTCTACATGGACAGGACAAACAGATTCTTTTGCATGTCACGGTAGCAGTAGAAATAATATTTAAGTTGTGTTTGGCCAAGAGGAAGCCAACTATGTGTAAACTAATATAAACAGTAGTGTGGTTGAACATGTAATCATGTCACTCAGTTTAGCATTTTTTTATGTGTTGAGTCAATTTAGGTTTCGTCCATAGCGCTATTTTAGTCAGTGATGGCACTGACAGTCAACTGCATGGCAAATTCTGATGTTCATGACCCTATGCCAGTGCGCTGTCTATAACTGAATAATTACAGAATGTTATTCATAACTCTACATTAACCTGACCTGACCTGATTTGTGTCCTGTAACTGTCTCTTGTTGTTTCACCGGATACTGTATATGGCCAAGCACTGATTTAGTGCCAGTGTCAGTTAGAATTAAACTGCTTCTAGTTAAGCAATGAAATAAGTTAGGAAGCTAATACTGGGCTGTTCAAGGAGGTGTGAAATGAATGATGCAATAAGTAGAAAAGGGTCTGAACTTAAAGTGCAGCATTGGAACATTTATAGTTAATCAGAAAGCAGCACACAATAGGCAGAGATGTACCATAAATAAACTGTATAACAAAGTTATTTAAAAACAAATTATACAATGGCAAGAAGAAATCCTGGACTCTGATTGGTCAGTCTTTAGCTGGACCCATGATGTTATCCCAGTACATCATGGGTCTAGTCTCAGCCTCATTGTGAACCTGTAGATGATTGTTTGCTTGATTTATTTCTGCTTGATTGTTTCATCTTCTCTTAAAAAAATAAAATATTTTTCCACACAAAAACATCTTTAAAATTATTTTTTTATTCACTATAACAATGAGCCATTGTATAATAGCAATAATGCCCTCCAGGGTGTGTGTTGTTTGGGATAACATCATGCCTCAGTCATTGGACACACTCGGTCTGCGGCATCTTGCCCAACCACCTGAGACATGACATTGTCCCAGCACAACACACACTCTGTCGGGCATTATTGCTTAATTCATTCATAAGCACAAGTCAGGGGACACTGCTAATTGTTTCTACATGTACAGGACAAACACAGTTGCTTTTGTATGTCATGGTAGTAGTAGAAATAGTATTTAGTTGTGCTATGTCAAGAAGAAGCTAACTACAGTATGTGTAAACTAATATAAACAGTAGTGTGGTGATTAACTTGTGGCTATTAAAGAAATAATATGGCATTCAGTTATATGGAGCATGGGAAAGGGTCCTAAAGGAACTGGAAGGAATAAGAGTTGATAAAGCAATAGGTCCAGATGGGGTGCACCCCAGGGTCTTAAAGGAACTAAGCGAGGTGGTGGCAGAACCTCTGGCAATCCTGTTTAGCAGATCACTGGAAACAGGGGAGGTACCCAAAGACTTTAGGACAGCAGATGTAGTCCCCATATACAAAAGTGGGAACAAAGAGGAAGCAGGAAACTACATACCAGTCAGCCTGACTTCGGTAGTGGGAAAAATCAAGGAAGCACTACTGAAGGAGAGATTGGTGGAATATCTGGTTGTCAATGGACTACAGGACCCAAGGCAGCAGGGTTGTCACACCAACCTTGTTGAATTTTTCGATTGGGTGACTAAGGAGGTGGATCAGGGGAGGGCAGTGGACATGGCCTATCTGGACTTCAGCAAGGCCTTTGACACTGTGCCACATAAAAGGCTATTAAACAAACTGGGGAATATGGAAGTGGGCAGGACAGTAGTGTGGTGGGTAGGTAATTAACTGGGCAGAAGGACACAGAGGGTGGTAAATGGCTGTCACTCCACAGAGGGAAAAGTAACCAGTGGGGTACCACAGGGATCTGTGCTGGACTGGTCCTATTCAACGTCTTCATCAGTGACATTGCACAGGACCTAGAAGGCAGAATTTCCTTGTTCACTGATGACACAAAGCTCGGTAACAGAGTGGACACACCAGAGGGTGTAGACAGAATGAGGAGTGACCTGCAGAATCTTGAAGAATGGTCAAGGGTTTGGCAGTTAAAATTCAATGCAAAGAAGTGCAAGGTAATGCATATGGGGCATAAAACCTTGGAACAACATATCAACTGGGGGGTGAGGATAGAGCATGCACCAAGCAGGAAAGGGACCTTGGGGTTATTATCTCTGATGACCTCAAGGCAGGGAAACAGTGCGACAAGGCAGCAGGTAAAGCAAATAGGATGCTGAGATGCATTGGCAGGGGCATCACCAGCAGGAAAAGGGAGGTCATAATTCCACTATGCAAGACACTAGGGAGGTTCCACCTGGAGTACAGTGTACAGTTCTGGAGACTTTACCTATGTAAGGACATAGACAAGGTAGATAAGATTCAGAGGAGGTCAACAAAGATGGTACAAGGATTACATCACAAGTCCTATGAGAACAGGTTGAAGGACTTGAATATGTACTCCCTGGAGGAGAGGAGGGAGAGAGGGGATATGATAGAGACATACAAATACCTTATAGGGAGGCACAGGGTGCAGGAATGTACTATTTTCCAGTGAAAAAGATGTTTCAGGACTTCAGGGCATGGGATGAAGTTGGAGGGAGGATGATTCAGAGGAAACGTGATGAAGAATTTCTTCACATAACTGGTGGTGGACAAGTGGAACACCCTACCAGAGGAAGTGGTGGGGACTGAAACAATCATTGGATTTAAGAATGCATGGGATAGACACAAGGGAATTCTGGAGGTCAGGGGTCAGGGCAACAGACTTCTAGGAAAACATAAAGTGAACTTACAAGCTCAAATGGGCAGACTGGGTGGACCATAGGCCCTTATCTGCTGACAGCATCTATGTATCTATGTAAAGTTCATTCCAGCCAAAGGTAGTGTGAATGTAAACTGCAGTTGGAAAGGAACACTGTACATAATATTTTATTCCAGGTTGTGATTTTATAAGGAAATAATCAAATGCAATTACTAACTAAATATTGCATATGTATTTACTGTATGTATGAAATATTGACTCAGAACAGATTTTCTAAAAAATAAACCTTTATTCATGGGTACCTTACAATATAATATGAACAATTGTGTAGATCGTAAGACAGTTGGGTACTGCATATGTTGTGCTATGATGTCATCAATGTCATTCTGAGAAATTAAACATGTGCAATATGGTCTTACTTCATTAACAGACCGAGCATTAAGCAATACATTACTAATACATTTTAGATATTTATTCTGTTTGCTGGTACAAGGGATGTTAATTGAAGCTCATCTTAATTTTTTTTCCACATTTTAATTTTTAGTTCATTTTATTTATAATTTCTAATAAACAGTTTGTGAAAAATGAACAGTACATTCATTATCATCAAAACACTCTGCCATGATCTCCAGTTTCTGAAACTGTCAACAAGTCACTGGTGGCTAGTCCCCCCAACCCTACCTTGATCCCCACTGTATTATAATTTCAACATTTTCCTGGTGTCCTGTGTTCACCTGTCCTCTACTCCACATTCTTTGTACTGTGTAATTACCCACTACCTTGATGTCCAGTTATCCTTCCTCTCCTATTACTGAACACTTGTAAAAAAAAATCATACTCTTCTCAGTTGTCCAGCTGACCCATCCTCCCCACCCCCATACCAACAGTTTGCGCGATACCACCCAACCTATTCCCAAATCAGTGAATGGCTTTGCCTTTTGTTCCACACAACTGCTGGACCACATCTGAAATGTAATTGAGAGTATGCTAACCAATATCGAAATGAAAATGGTTTCAGTTTAAAGAATTGAGGATCACTGTGTGGTGAGAGGTGGTGGTGGTGGGGGCAGCTAACCACCAGAAAAGGGAAGTGAAGTTTTCTCAGTTTCACAAACATTGTACATCTCCAAGCATTTGAATGTGCCCCCCATCATGCTATTATTCCATCAGTGTCCCTCTGAGAAAGGTGCTTGTGCATAATGGTCTTAGTTTACTTACTGCTCATAATAATAATATATTACAACTAAATTTTATATATGTATTCTTTTTTCAGACGGGTTAACAGGCAATCGATTATTGATACAAAGGTGTTCACTGAAATAAGTGATGTTAATTGGTGGTCTAAATTTTTTTCAAATGTTAATTTTCTATATGCTTTATTTATAATTTTTTTTCAGTTAATTTTTATTGAGTTTTCAGTATTGAATCATAGTAATACAGCTTTAGGATAGTTACAGATATATTACAATATAACGGAGTGCGACAGTATAGCCATGTATATATATATACTGTAACAATGTTCCAGGGATGATTTAGGGTAACATCTTTTGCAATAAGCAACTAGTTTATATGATGATGATCAGATCATCTTGTTTCTAGTTACTTTGAAATCATCCTACTCTATGAACAGGCACTACTTTCTATGTGAGATTAAGATAATTTCCAGAGCAACAGAGTGTAATGCCACAAACAAAATTATGATGTATGTGGAGGAGAAAGCAGGAAGGTGAGATGATGGTGACAGAAAGTTCCTGTTTTGACTCATCATCCGTAATAAAGAATATGGGACAATAATCACATTGGACTAATTTAATACAGCCAAAATATGTGACTATTAAATTTTAAAAAAGTTTTCTATACTGGAAACATCCTTAAACAGGTCTTGGGAAATGAAAAACAGTAGTAATGAATCTAAAGATACCACAGGAGAGATTGGTGGAACATTTGGTTGTCAATGGACTACAGGACCCAAGGCAGCATGGTTTCACCAGGGGGAGGTCATGTCAGACCAACCTCATTGAATTTTTTGACTGGGTGACTAGGAAGGTGGATCAGGGAGGGCAGTGGACATGGCCTATCTGGACTTCAGCAAGGCCTTTGACACTGTGCCACATAGAAGACTATTGCACAAACTGGGGAATATGGGTGTGGCAGGACAGTAGTGGTGGTAGGTAACTGGCTGGGTGGCAGGACACAGAGGGTGGTGGTAAATGGCTGTCACCCACAGAAGGAAGAGTGACCAGTGGGGTACCACAGGGATCAGTGCTGGGACAGGTCCTATTCAACATCTTCATCAGTGACATTACGCAGGATCTAGAAGGCAGAATTTCACTGTTCGCTGATGACGCAAAGCTCTGTAACAGAGTAGACACACCAGAGGGTGTAGATAGAATGAGAAGGGACCTGCAGAAACTTGAAGAATGGTTAGGGGTTTGGCATATGAAATTGAATGCAAAGAAGTGCAAGATAATGCATATGGGGCACAAAAATCCTGGCACAATATATCAGTTGGGGGGTGAGGATCTAGCAGGAAAGGGATCTTGGGGTTATCATCTCTGATGACCTCAAGGTAGGGAAACAGTGTGACAAGTTAGCAGGTAAAGCAAATAGGATGCTGGGATGTATAGGCAGGGGCATCACCAGCAGGAAAAGGGAGGTCATAATTCCACTATACAAGACCCCCACCTGGAGTACAGTGTACAGTTCTGGAGACCATACCTACGTAAGGACATAGGCGGGGTAGAGAAGGTTCAGAGGAGGGCAACAAAGATGGTGCATGGATTGCATCACAAGTCCTATGAAGACAGGTTGAAGGAACTGAACATGTACTCCCTGGAGAAGAGGAGGGAGAGAGGAGATATGATAGAGACATACAAGTATCTTACAGGGAGGAACGGGGTGCAGGAATACACTATTTTTAAGCAAAAAAGATGTTCCAGGACTAGAGCGCATGGGATGAAGTTGGAGGGAGGACGATTCAGAGGAAACGGTAGGAGGAATTTCTTCACAGAACAGGTGGTGGACAAGTGGAACACCCTACCAGAGGAAGCGGTGGGGGCTGAAGCAATCACAGTATTTAAGAATGCATGGGATAGACATAAAGGAATTCTGGAGGTCAGGGGTAAGGGGCAACAGACTTCTAGGAAAACATAAACTGAACTTACAGGCTCAAATGGGCAGACTGGGTGGGCCATAGGCCCTTATCTGCCGACACTGTCTATGTATCTATGTATTGCTAAAAAACATATGATGGTGTTTTTTTTTTATATTTGCCAGCTAAGAAACACTACTTCTTTAAAGGGGACTACATTATGTGACCATCCATTGTGCCTCATTTTATGAATGTAAATCTGCTTATATACAATTTTTTTTTTTGCAGTTAATCTTTTTATTGTTTTTCCAAGTTTTCAAGTGTACAACACAGGTACAGACAGATACAACATATAGAGCTTTCCTCAAATGACAATTAATAAAACGGTCAAAAAGATGTTGAATATTTTTTGTGTAATCATTGCATAACATTCACATAAGATGCAATTTACTATAACAGCAGGTAAGTATTACTGTTAAGTTTCCATCAGATAGTGACAAGAAGGCAGTACAGGCATTACAGAACTAGAGCAGATAGTTACATCTGAAACTGGGTGTAGAATTGGGGATCCTAAGCTTGGGGGAAATATGATCTCTGATATTTAGGTTTCGGGGGTCTTAAAAGATCTTTGTTCTGTGGTGGATTGGGAGGGCATCCTTTTAAAGATATGTAGGAGCAAAAGGGGGCCCATATCTCTAGAAACACAGTAGTGGTACCTGCGGCAAAATGGGACATTTTAGTGAAATTGGCCAATTTCTCCATGGACATTAACCAGCCCTGAAAAGTGGGAATTATGGTAGACCACCAGTTTCTCAATAATGCTATTTTAATCTCCACAGAGGCCTGTATCAACCACAATTTGTATTGATATGGTAGCTTTAGTTTTTAAGGGAGGAGTCCCAGTATCCTCAGGGGAAGTGACTGTGTCAGAGGGCTGCTTAAAATTCTGGAGCTACATGTTATCGTCTTTCCCCAAATGGGGTGAATTAGGAGACAGTGCCAAAGAATATGAAGAAGGTCTGCACCGTGAACTCTGCATCTCCAGCAATTGTCCTCTGGGATTAGCCCCATTGTTTTTAATTGAGTCGGGTGGGGTACAATAAGTGCTGCACTTTTTTCTGTATCAGGAGACTACGTGGGTCAGAGCAGGCCTTTTTGGTAGCAGCCCAGTCTTCATCTGACAAAGAAGTGTGGAGCATTTCTTGCCACTTACTCTGAGCTCTAGAGGTGGGATCTGGGGATGAGTCCCTAAGTTTTTTGTATATTATACCAGCTAGGCCTTTCGACTTGTGTTGCCAGCTGCCCAGAGGGAGAGGATGGAGTTGTGTTTTCTTCTATTGGCTGCTTGTTTGGCATGAGCAGACCTTATGTAACCAAGTAGTGTAAGCATGCCTCAGTTGAAGGTATTTCCAAAAATCTTGCTTGGGTGGCAGATATCTTTCTTTTAAAGAAGAAAGTGAGTCGAGAGTGAGATTGTCAGAAGTAAGGATGTCTTTTATCCTAATAATCTGATTGTCCTTCCATTGAGGCCAATTTATCAGTTTCCCTTCAGTTAACCAGTTGGGATTATTCCAGAAGCATACTAATGATTCAGGGCTCATGCATGATTTGGTGATTTAACAGATTTTATGCCAGGTTATATGTGCATTTTTAATAACCCTTCACTTTCTCAGGAAACTGGGCGGTGGATCTTTCAGATAGACTGACAAATGAGTCCCTACCAATATCCTGTGTTCTAGGTCACACCATGCAGGTTTGTTTGGGCCCAGGTCTTGGAATATATGGCAAGTTCTAGCTACCGAAAAGCACAGGCATTGAGATGGAAATTTCGGAGCCCCATCCCCCTTTGTTCCATGGAGCTCTTAATCTTGGCTTAGCGGTGTCCCACAAAAAGTTGCATATTAGGGAATCTAGTTTTTGTGACCATTTGCCAGGAAATTCTAGAGGCAGGTGGGACATGAGATAAAAGATCTTTGGGGCAACCATCATCTTTACTGCAGCTATTTTCCCTGGCATGGTTAGGTTAAGGTGTTTCCATCTTTGCACCTCAGATTGTAACAGAGCAAATAGAGGGGAGAGATTCTTGACCATAAAGGTCTGTATATTTCAGGATATAATCACTCCCAAGTATTTTTTGCCCTTTGTGGCCAATGCTAGGCTGGTGTTTGCTAGCATATGTGAAGAGGTGACTGGGTATAGTGGGAATACCTTCATTTTATTAGTGTTAATGCAAAGACCTGATATCTTTGCAAAGGAGCCAAGTAAGGACAGGACTGAGGGTAAACTACTCTGCAAGTCTTTTCTTAGGATGAGACAGTCATCTGCATAAAGCACAGTGTGAGATGTAATCCCACCTAGCTCCAGCCCTTGTATGTGTGGGTGCTGTCTGATAGCACATGCTAGAGTTTCAGTCACCAGAACAAAAAGCATGGGTAACAAGGGGCATCCTTGTCTAGTTCCCCTGTACAGACAGAATGGTTTGGAAAGGGTACTATTAATGAGGACCCTTGCAATGGGGTTAGTGTATAGGGTTTTAACCCAGGTGCTAAAAATGGGGCCAAAGTTGAAGTGCTGCAGGGTAGCATTTAGAAATTCCCACTCCACTGAGTTGAAAGCCATCTCAAAATCGACTGTAATGACTGCAGCTGGGGTGGAAATCGCCGATGCTCCATGCAGTAATGTTACTAATGCTCAAAAATGTTCTGCACTTACTTGACCTTTGATGAACCCCACTTGGGAAGGATGAATTGTTGGGAAGCACTTTTTCTAATCGAGCTGCTAATGCTTTAGCCAGAATTTTTGTATTAGTATTTATGAGAGAGATGAGCCTGTAGCTAGAGGGGAGATATGGGTCCTTCCTCTCTTTGTGAAGTATGGTTATAATAACTTCTCTCACAGTGTTAGGGAGTCCCCCTTCATTCAAGGCCTCTTGCACCATGTTGAGCAGGGGAAGGGAGATAGTATTTTGAACCAGTTTATACATATCTACAGGGAAACCATCACCTCCTGAAACTTTGTGTGGGGCCATGTTTTTGAGTGAGTCTCTGATTTCAGGCTCTGTCAAGGGAAAGTCCAGAAGTGCCCTTTGAGAATCATAGAGATGGGGCATATTTAGGTTTGCGATGAAGGCTGCATATTTTTGTGCATCCCATTTAACGTGGGTGCTATAGAGTGTCTTGTAGAACTCCAGCATAGCCTGATTTATCCCCGTTTCAGTGACCTGAGGCTGTCCTCTTTTGTTCTGTAACTGAGCTCTGTGTCTTTCAGCCTGGCTTTTTTTCAGCTTGAAGGCTAAGAGTTTTCCTGATTTTTTTCCCTTGAGCCCAGTGTTTGCATTGCATCCTTTGGAACTACATTTCAGTTTTTCTAGTGGCCATGCTATTTAACTGTAGCCTGATTTTTACAATCTCATAGGTTAGGGAGCGGGACATAAACCTCCCTGGGTTTGTTTTGTATAAGGACTCTTTAGCTGCCAATAGCTGCTCTAAATTTGCCGCTTCCTTCTCTCTTTTCTTTCTGTGGTATGAGGCATAGCTAATTATTTTCCCTCTTAAAAAAGCTTTAAAGGCCTCCCAGATGGCTGCACAGGATACTGTCCCCAGAGGGTTATCTGTGAAGTAGTTTTGAGTTTCTTTTGACACCCAGGTTTTGAAATCAGCATCCTGCAGCAATAGATGGTCAAGGCACCATGTAAGAGATCTTTTTGGGGTAGGGCTGTCCATTAGGGCCATCGGTAAGGGTGCATGATCAGAGAGAGGTGATTTTTGTATCCACCACGTTTTGTGATATCTGGGGGGAGGTGAGCCAGTAGTGCAGCCTACTGGCCATCTGTCTGGGAGCAGAAAAATAAGTGTAATCTCTGATAGCCAGATATCCTGTAGGGTGTGTAAGTTGATTAACTCTTTGACAGCCAGAAGTGATTTGGTGTGAGGCTCTTGCTTTGAATTGGATCTGTCAACAAAACAGTCAACTGTGAGGTTCATGTCACCCCCCCCCACACACACACAATGATCTCTGTGTCACTGTCCGAAAAGTCTGACAGTGCTTGGCAGATCTCATGAAAAAAGTCGTGGAGGTCATTGTTTGGTGCATAAACATTTACAAGGATCAATTTATCTATTGAAGTAGAGACTTTTGCCATCAACCAACACCCAGTTTTATCTTTTTTGTGGTCCAATAATGGCTGGTTTAATTTCTTATGACATAGAATTGAAACCTAACATTTGGCAGACTGTGCAGAGCTATGTACTTCCCAACCCACCCATTCCCATACCAGTCTGGTAGCGTCAAGATTCAATAGTTTGGTCTCCTGTATGAAGGCTATCTGTGAGTTAAACTGTTTTAGTCTGTTCAGAATTTATTTCATTTTAATACTAGAGTTTATGCCCCTTGCATTCCAGGAGAAGGCTGTGGTCACTCCGTTGTTAGTCATTGGGAGATAGTATAATTACAAAAATGGACCCTGTACATGAAAAACCAACCCAGTCACCTCTGGATACTTTTGGGTCTTTTAAACTAGTACAAGTTCTGAATAAAAATGATCAACTGATCCCAACCCCTCCCTTGTCGCCCATGTTCCCTAGTTCCTATACTAGTGCCTACTTGGGAAGGCAGTGCTATATTGATGTACATGTAAGAAATATTAAATCTAGTCAATAACAGTATAAGCTGTACGTGCAACATCCTAACATTAAATACAAAATGTAGCTGTATTTGCTGCTTAAGTTCAGAAGGTGCTACCCATATCTGCCTGATGGGTCTTGTTAGACAGCACCAACAGCATCAGTAGTGTTCCAAGGCAGTATGAATAATAAATAAATGAATCAACCATATAAACAATAACATATGAACTTTATCTAAAACAGTTATTTTAAGTGATTTGGGGCACGTGGCTTCTACATGTTATTGGAACCCTAGAAAGGGGTGGGTGTTCCTCATCTTCTCCTGCCTAGATGTGGGGGGTATGCTTCTTCCCCAGTCCTGTTCGGGGGGATGGGGGAGTGATTTGCATGAAGGTGATTACCACAAGATGCTGGGGTGGGATGAGGGACATGAGGGTCATCTATTCATTTTCCTTTGTGCTTTATAGCTATGGGGTAATGAAACCAGGCTGTCTGATCAGCTGGGTGCTCCATGTTGAGTGAGCAGGAGGACAATTATACCCTGGTGACCCCTTTTTAGGGTCTCTTTCTACAGATCTCACCACTATTGGGGCAAGGTGTGGGCATAGGAAACCTCAAGGGATTAAGCTGTGAGTCCTGCAGGGTGTCACAACACTCAGGGTCAAATGCTGTAAAGTAGGTTAGTGTGGAGCACTGTTAGGAGTATTTAGGGCCAAAAGGTGAGAAAAATGGCATTACAACCTAAAATATGCCCCATTTCACTCACCTGTTGAAATGCCACATTATCAATGGCCTTTATCGCCATTGTCCCAGTCCACTGATAAATACATCAGCACATGTGGCACATCCATCATCAACAGTGTCTCATATATTGGCAAGGTAGCAGCCTGTTCTGATATGTTACCAAAGATGCGGGGGCTTCCCCATTAAAGCATCAGGTAAGCAAATGGATATTGTTAGGAACTGAGGAGAAATGTTCTTACAAAGACAGTTAATCCCAGTGCTTAAAAAAACAGTTTGTGTGATGGACCATGCTGTGTATGCTATACTAAGCAGTAGGGGCACTACAAGAAACCTTGCATTATGTCTCAGCCTTGTGGCACATATACAGGAACTCTGAGGTGGTAGAGACAAGTGCTAGCACTTTTCTCCATAGGACAATTACAGTTTTAAATCCCCAATGAGGTTAATTCTCTTATGAGGCTCACTGTACCATAGATGCACTGTACATTACCCTATATTGGACAAAAATTCACCTTAGCACAGAAGTTGGCTCCTCATCCACATCACTGGCTCACTAGGTTCTCGCTGAACCTTGATGCAGTTCGCCCACTCTTGGCAAAATGGAGTCCAGTCAGGAGTATGTTTATCAGTGGCTGCAGGATTTAGGGCTGGATGTTCCATTTCTGAAGTGAGTTTTAAGGTCGAGTGAGGCAGTTCTCACAGAGGAGAAAAGCAGTTGCTTGTTTTGATAGTGATGTCCCCAGGCAAGACACTACTAGCATCAGAGAGCAGTTGGAGCTGTTGCCAGCTTCTGGATCTGTTCCTGCGGGGTGGAGGTTTCATACCTGAAGACTGCTTTGTCTGCTTCTTGGGTCTGCCATGCTGCACTTTCTGCCATGGCTCCTCAGGATAGGTGTTATTCTGTATCAGTGGGCTGTGTAGGTCTGGTGTCTCAGATTTTACTTCCATGGGTTGCCTAGAGGAGCTCTGTGGTTCTTTGTGCAGATGTCCCAAGGCCCTCGCATTTCTTTGAATGTCTGTGAGGAACATGTCCACTTTGCTCGGGGAGTTAAAGGTGATATATTCCCCATTATATGTCACACAAAGCATAGCAGGGTAGTGGAGGGCAGCCAGAATGTTAAGCTGATACAACTATTTTTTGACAGTGGCATATGCCCTCCACTTCTTTGATAATTCATAGGAGAATTCTTGGTAGATTTGAATAGAGTGGCCTTGCCATTTAACATTTTTATGCTCCCTGGTGGTCCAAAAGAACAGTTCTTTAACAGGGTATCATAAGAACATCACCAAAATAGGCCTTGGTCTGTCCCCAGGAGGGGGTCTGGGAGCTAAGCTCCTATGTGTCCTCTCCAATTCTGGTGGGGCCAGGTTGTTGAGATGCAGCATGTCTAGCAAAGCAGTGAGGAGAAATGCCACTACGTCTCACCCTTCCATCCCTTCTGGAATGCCCACTACTCTAATGTTGCTTCTTCTGGAGCAATTCTCTATATCATCCATTTTATTCAGGAGGTAATTTATTTGTTGTTGTTGTTCTTGCCATATGGTTTGAGATTTGTGCAGTTGCTGGCTTTGCTGTTGGACTACTTCCTCTGTTTTGGACACTCGCTGAGCTACCAGATGTAAGTCTGTATTAGTTTTAGTGGTAGTCAATTGCAGCTCAGCAGTGTCCTGAAGAACATTTGTTAGCATTTGTGTTAGATTTACAAACTCAGAGGCAAAATCCAGCGAGAGCACTGAGCTTGCCATACTGCATCAGGGATACCCCCTCCAGGCGGGTGATGCATGGAGCTTATTTTTTGGATGATGAGTGGGTTGGAGAGTCAGTGCTCTGCCCAGCCTATGTGCTGGCACCACGAGGAGTTCTGGGCCTTTTGCAAGAGAAGAGAAAAAAGTTTGTATTTACTTTTCTCAGGCAGTTGAGGTCTGATTTGCTCGATGCCAGTAACAAATTGAAGCCCAGCTATTCTGGTCACCAGCTCAGTTTTTCAGGCTCCTTCCAGGGTCCACAATTCTGTAAGATTTTTAAAATTAGCTGCCACGGGTCCTTTCACCTAAATTTAATGTGTTTCCATAATGGCTGCTAGGCTCGCCGATTCTTTATTTATAATTTGTAATAAATATGACATTAAAATTGAACCGTGTATTTTCCCCATCAAAAACCTTCTATAATTCGATCCCCTGCTTCCTAAGATGTCACCAAATCAATGGTGGCTATCACCCCCTCCCTCCAAGCTCCAATTCCCACTGAATAAAAATGTTGACCTATTGCTGGTGACCTGTGTTACCTGTCCTCTATTACCCATTTTTGTGTTCTGCATAATGACCACACTATTCCAGTGTGCAGTGATCATTCCTCTCCTAGTGCCTATTTCTTGTAATGAAAATTTACACTTCTTGCCATTCATCAAGTGGTCTTCTCCTCCTCCTTATCCTCCATGGCCCAGTCCTTTAATAATCAACTTTCAATGGTGTCTAGTGGACCCAACCCACCACCCGATACCAGTAGGTTGTGTGACATCAGCCTTTGAACATAGCCAACAGGACATAATAACATAAGAATGTGTCAGCAGAAGGGGATCTAGTATATTCATTCCTGTTAAACCCCTCTATGCCCCTATCTACTGTTTCAGCAACTGTCACCAAAATAAATGATGGCTAGCATCCCAACTCCCCCACCTCCCCAATCCCCATTGTACAATAGTTTCACTATTTTCATGGTGTCTTGTGTTCATCAGTCCTCTATTCCTCATTATTTGCACTGTATACTAGTACCCTGGTCACCAGTTATGTTTTCTCACCTATTACCATTCATTGTAAATAAAAATGTCACTTCTTCTCAGTTGTCCCCTCATCCCTATCCTCCTTAACCCAGTCTTTCAATAAGCAACATCCACTGGTGTCTAGCATACCTCACCATACATTACCCCCATGCCTGCAGGTTGAGTGACCCAACTGACCCCACCATCAAACCTACTCCCAAGCCACTGACAGGCTACCTGTCATGGTGCTGTGGTGGTTGGGGTATGCTAGACACCAAGTGATGTTGGTTATTGTAGGACTGGGTGACAGAGAATAGGGAGGAGGTGACAACTGGTCAACCAAGAAGTGTCATTTATCTTTACAAGTGATCAATAATAGGATATGAAGATCTCTGGACACCAGAGTAATGGTGGTATCTTATTTTTCCATGAATCTTGTATAAAAGGGGTGGGGACCACTGGACACTAGAGAAGTGGTGAAATTATGCATGGGGTATCTGTGTATGTGTGGGGTGGGTTAGAGTGGAGACTGCTGTGTATTTGGGGGGGGGGGGTAACCACCAGGGAAGTTGCCACATTTTCAGAAACAGGTCACTTCCCTAAACATTTGAATATGTGCCCCATCCTGCTTTTATGTTATCCATGTTCTTCTGACAAGAGGAGTGTGTGCATATTGGTCTTAATTTATTAACACAGTGAGCAATAAGCAATTACAACTAAATTTTAGATAGATAATATATTTTCTGATATGTTAACAGGCCATCATTTTTAAACATTATTATTATTAATATTATTATTTTTTTTGCTTATATTCCCATGCAGCATTTTAATGCTTGTAAATATTCTTTCCTCTCATGGCAATCAATATAATTGTGTATTACCATGTTGGTGAATAGAGAATAGTTTTTACATGATAACCAATGGCAGGTTTAAATAGTTATACATATACTCTCCAGTATTCCTACATTTGGCTCAAGTTCAAAAAGGGTTTCCATCTATCCTTAAAAAACAATTCTTTGTCTAATGTTTTTGCTGGTTGAGCTATATTTTCTGTCGGACATTACTGTCACTATTGTTGGTGAGACACTGCTATTGTCAAACTCAGTAGTACCTCTTCATTTATAGCCATAGTTCTATTACCACAGTCATTATACTGCCTCATCAGATTAAAAAAAATATATTAACAGAGGCATGGCTCTATGTAACATGGAATCCCCAACACTTTGTGCTTCAGTGCTTTTTTAATTTAAATTTTAGTTTAAACAAAAAACACTGAAGTACCTTTCTCACCGTCACACAGACCCGAATCATGCTGGTTGGGACATAGCATAAATGAATGAACAAATGGCATTTTTGCCTATAGTAAAACCTGACTGGCTGAGGAACAGCCAATCAGGTTTTACTATAAGCAAAAATATAATTCATTCATGTAACCACCTCATACTTATGGATCGAAGCAGACATCTCTATGTAACACAGGACACTTTTCTTCTAATAAATAATAAATTGGTGTTTACAGCATTTTACAGACACACTTTATCTTTAATGTCCCTTTTGTACTTCAGCTCCTATTCAAGCTTTTTTTCTACACAAGGCTGACCAGATTTATGCAAATTGTGTATGTTGGGCGGGGGCACTAGCCATCGCACCTTATTGATCATCATTCTGTATTGAAGTCAAATGTTTATCTCCAACAGATGAGAAATCAAGATCAGTTACAAGCCACACTACATTTACATGTGTTAGATATCCAGTTCAAAGCTGAAATTGGGTTATGCTGTAATTATGCTGATTCTCTAATGCAGACTCTGTACCCTGAAAAGGCTTTTACTGCTGCTTTTTTGTTTGTTTCTATCTTATGACCCGATGAAAAAAATATGAGCAACTACCAGTGGCATTTCCACTTTTCAGGAAACAGAATTCCTGTTACAGAATCAGTATAATTGCAGTATAACCTGATTTTAGCTCTGAAATGGAAATCTACCACAATCTACAGAAACGAGTGCAGGTGTGTTTTTTAAACTCCAGGGGCCAGATTTTCAGAGCTTCCAGAATGACGCCGGCCCCCAGTGCACTGAACATAAGGCGTAAGCGGCTTGCAGCAGTCTCTGGAAGTTGATCAGGGTTTTGCATCCTTTGTGGCAACCACAGGACCTTAGACCACAGTTTTGTGGTCTAGCCTGCACCACACTGTGGAGTCGAAGACATGGGACTTGAACCAGACATGTGGTGCAAGCTGCTGTAAATCAGGGGAACTGTCGTAATTGCACCTGAGATTGGAAAATTGGGTGCAGTTTTGGCACAGGGTTCATCACACTGCTGATTTCAAAGTCTCCTGGAGCAGGGCTTGTTGCATGACCTGCACCTTCATTTGAAAGTCCTGCCCCAGGAATAGGTACAGTAGACAATTAAAGGATCGCATAGTAAGAAAGTGGCAGTTGGGGGTTCTAGCTGTGGTATCTGATGGCTAATGATTGGCTGTTAGTTTCTTTGTAGTTTGGAAAGGGCACACTAGGTTTAAGTGCAGAACTGTAAACTGAGATCTTGGAGTGGCAGCTTGAAACCCCTAACTTCTACTTTTTTACTGTGCAAACCCTTATTCTACTGCTCTTTCTCTAACTCCCTGATATAATAACATTGTGGGATGTGTCAGCATAAGTAAAACAAAACACCTGCACTCTTTTCTGTAGCTTAAACCAAGAACTGTCCATGAGTCCTTTGGTGTCACTATTTCCAGATAAAGTGCTGAAGATGCAGTGAGTGTCTTACAATTGTGTTCTCCATAACAACCTGGCACTGATGCTATTGACATCAATCCTCTGTTGAAATGGTAATGTGCTTTGAGTTAGATGGGGGCAGGGGATGATTGCTGTCTCCATTTTCTTCATTGGGTTGGGGAAAGGGTTGATTGCCTGTGTCCTGGAGGTGGCCCTGCTCTGATCTGCTACCAGTGTCCACACAATTAGCAGTCAGGATTAACAGGTGATTTTTTTATTATTTTAAGAAAGCTAGACTGTTCTTCACATACCACTCTGCCTGCCCTCTCACATGTTTACCATCACCACTCCCTGCAGCTGGCCACCCCTGTACCTTGGTAATTCTGGCATTTCCTAGACCTTGCTCTAACTCAGTCTCAGTACATACTCCCACAGTCTCCAGGGTGGCAATTCAGGCATTACTGACATATTCTTCTTTGTCTTCTTAATAAAAAAAAATATTTAATTATTTGTTTTATGCATGCCAGTTTGTAAAGCCCAACCCCACCAACTCAACACACACACAATTAGTTGCTGATGTTATAAAAAATACGTATACTTCCCCAACCTGTACCAGTATATTGCTAAAAAAGGAAATTAAAGAGGTGGTGAGACCAAAAAAGAATGTTTACCACATCTGTCCCATTACTGATTTAGGGTTGTTTAAGAACAGATGTGTGTGTATACTGTATTATAGTACATTCATCTTCATCTTTGACAGAATATCCAGACTACGAAAATAAAGTTACTACAAGTAAAGCACAACTGCTGTTATCAATTGCATGGTGATACATTGTTGCAATAGTTCTCTTTGTTCTTTGAAACAGTAAAACATTTTAGATACCATTTTTAGATAAATACAATATTGTGAAGTGAACTATTTGTACAATGTATCAGGTTTTAATGCCTGATACAAAATACATTATAAGCCAAACTTGTAACAAATCTGTAACACTTCGAATTTGTCTTCTGAAAAACATATAGTACAGTTTACAGAGATCATGTGGCCTTTTACATTTTTCACCATGCTCTCCCCACCCCTACAGTATGTGGAGCCTCTGACATGCAGTTTTATTTTTCAAGAGATGTGTCAGAGTTACTTTTAAAATTAATGTGTGTGAGATGTCTCTCAAACTTCTACGTTACACACTAGGGACAAGGATTAAAAAACAAGGGACAAGCAACTAAAACCAGGGACAAACCTACACACACACTGTGCCTTGATGAATGCCTGAAGTCATTGCAAGACCTTAAAAATGTCTGTATGTTAGGAGCACCCTTGTGGAAGAAGGAGTGAAAGTGGTGGCTCATAATAAAGCACAGCAAGAATGACAGGCATGAACATGCACGTTTACTTTTACAATTTTAAGCAAATCAGTAAAATATTACCGTCAGACCCATTTCCGGTACAGTAGGTTGACAAAGATTAAATAATTGGGTACTTTTTATGCACCATTTTACATTTAGTATTAAGTACCTGCAATAAATTTGCTGGCAGCATTTCAAATAACAGAACACTTTAGCCTCTATCAATCAATTAATCTGTGCTCATTACATTTTTATATCATGTCTGGATTACAATCCTAGTAAATGGTGTAGGCTGTTTTTTTTCTTACTTAGATGTATTTCATGATATTGTTTTAGATGTAATGTTAGTTAGATACTTTAATCATGCCTGAAAAATCTGTCTCACTATATATTATTTAAGATCAAATAGGAGGAATGCTATGGAGCTTAGCATCTGTCTCAGTATTGATTTTTTTAGGATGAATATCAGGAATGCAATAGAACTTAGTATAACCCATTCCCTTGATGTAGACTCTTGGTACTGAAACTTACAGACTGACTGTACACCATTCTTTGCTAAGATGACATTTCACCATTTGACTGCCCCAAGAACTTTGAACTCTCTCTTGATAGACAAAAAGACAGACACTGGAGAAAAATGACAGAGAAGCAGGACCTCTCATACTAATGTATAAGATGAGGTGGAACTGAATTCCCTTTACTCTTCCCTTTCCACCCTTCCCTTAATATCAGACACCACTCAAACAAGTTTGTCAGCAATTGAACGGGGAAAATAACTGAATCTTTTACTGTTACAAATGGTAGGGCTAGAAGTTTGGCAAGATTTGCTGCAGTGCTCTGCAAGATGCAGAGTGGAAAAATTAGGTTAAGTAGCTGCTAATGGTCATAATGGCCATATTTTACACCTCCCAGATTGGCTGCTTTTACAGAGAAATGGCTAAACTACAGGACTTGGATTCCTACAACCACTGCTCCCCCCATACTTTGTAGTCACAGCTGAGGGAGAGGGGTGTCTCTAACTTTGTCCACAAGTTATAGTGCTGTGGCAGCAGGATAGTGTAATTCTGCTACACAGATTTCTACATCCTAACTTGGCGCTGTTAGTCCCTAAGGCCTTGACTCACTAAAGGAACTAGCACAGGGATAGTAAATAGATTTTAAAATCAAATTGAAAAAGAAACATATTGATCTAGAGGATAAGAATGTCTATATATGGCATAGTCTTCTATGGTCTAGTTCATCTTCCTTTATTTAGGTTATGGTTAGCACAGTATTATAAAAAAAGAAATTGCCTGTATACATTAGCATAAGAGTTTATGTTCTGTTGCCAGGTCCATATAATGAAAGCATGGTGTGTTCTGCTATTCATATTAAAACTTGAATAGCCATTTTGTAGTTGTTTTGTCTATTTGTTTGACCCTGTAATAAACTGAGGGCACCCAGTTGCTTGCAGCCAATACACTCTGCAAACTAATGTATTGGAAGGTAGAGTTCCTGGTTTGCACTGTGCCATAGCACAGTAACTTTCTAAAGATCCATGAGACAGCAGTCAGTGCATTAAGAGATAACAGAAAATTCCTAGCCCTACCTGAGACCCCCAGCACATTTGGGAACACTGAAGTAGTGCAACAATAATATCTGCATTTACGTCACTCATAATCCCAGGTCCCATCAAGATCCTACATCATTTGGGGCACAGTAACTTGTTGCCATCAGGGTTGGAATCCTCTTTTCTTTATGTTTATGGCACATATTCTCTGATGTTAGCTGAAGCATCTGTGAACTGAATGTTACCTGAGATTTTAAAAACATATAAAATAATTTTCATTTTGTATCTGGCTGACACATTGAAAGGACTCCTTTGGCCTCACAATCTGTAACATAAAGCTAATAGCAGAGGATACCAGCTGTAATGTTGAGTGAAGCAGCACTCATGATAGCACAAAACTCAGAAAAGTTCCAGGTTCAAATTCCACCAGAGCCACTGTCTTCTTGCATGATCTGGTTGCACTTCAATCCCTCATACCCATAAAACATGGCTTTCAGCAAATTCACACAGAAAATAATTGATTGCTTCAAAACTATTCTGTCATGTGTAAATGCATTTTAAAATCAAATTTAAAAAGATACTGATTGATCTAGAGGATAAGAAGGTGTGTATATGGTATTGTCTTCTGTGATCTTGTTCCTCTTCTTTTGTTTAGGCTATGATCACAGCACACTACTATAAAAAAATAAATTGCATGTATACATTAGGGTAAGAGTTTATGTTCTGTTGCCAGGTCTGTATAATGGGAGAATGATGTGTCCTACCATCATAATTAAACGTTGAATAGCCATTTTTTTGCCTGCTATGTTAATCATGAAAGCAAAGTGGCGGCACCCATATGCTTTACAGCATCTTTCAAGTTTTTAAACTAATCTGTCTGGGTTTGTTGTGCTGTACTTAGATGCTCTGTAGCTGAATGCTAATGTAGCCTCTGGTGACTTTCCAATGTGTCTAGTATTAGAGATCATTGCCTAGCAGCTGGATGGCAGTGCTTTATGCATGGAGTGGGTACTAAGCAGTTGGGGGAAAGGTGTGTGTGTGTGTATACAGTATGTTAAGTCCTAACTAGGTACCCATATAAATTCACTAAAGTTGGAGAATAATATATATAAGTGATCATGAGGGAATTGTTGCCACAGGGCATAAATAATCATCCAACCCTGTCCAAAATTCATGTCTACTTCAAACATCTTGAAACCAAACTCTCTTGGGAAACTAGTGAGCATGGTTAAAAAAATACCAAAACTGGAAGCTGGGAAGGGAAGGGGGGGGGCAAAAGGAGAGACAGACCAATAGGATTCTGTGCAATAAACTAAGCCCCTATATTGTGTGAAAATTAGATCATAATGCTTGAAAAATAACTAAAAAACTCCAACAGTGGGGGAAATAGCATAGTGAACACAATATACCAGTACTTAAAGAGCAAGACACAAACTCATATTATTTTAAAATGCTGAAAAACACAGATAAACCCAAATGTACCAAATATCTGAAAGTGCCCATAGCCGAAGGAAAGGGGGAGGGTGGATGAGAATAAAGGGGAAAAAAAGGAAGTTAAAACCTTAAAATCAAGAGGCCAGACATATGGCATTACAATTCCCATCTATCAGCAATGATCCTCTATTTAGCCTCATTTTTGTAGTTACTTTTATAGCTATTGTTGATAGTTGGGAATTGTCCTGCACCACTTAAAAACATTGGTTATTCACAGGGGCATATAAGAGGGCACAGTGGTCAATACTATTCTGGCATTCTTTCTGCCTTTTGTCTGGCATCTTGTTTTTCAGGTTTTAGGTTCCTTTTTTGCCCTTCCTTCTCCTCCCATCCCATTGTTTCCTTCATGTTGGGCACTTTCAGATATTTGGTACATAGGACTTTATCTGCATTTTTCTACTTAGATTTTAAGATGATATGAGTTTGTATGTTGCTCTTTGAATTCTGGTATGTTGGATTTGCTGTGCTATTGTATTTGCCCCAATTTTAGAGTTTTTTTAGTTATTTATCAAGCATTATGTGTTAATTTCCACACAATATATGGTCTTAGTTTATGGCACAGATGCCTGTTGGTCTGTCCCCCCTTCTTCTCTCCCCAGTTTTCAGGTTTGGCAGTTTTTTAAACCCTGCTCACAGGCATCCCAAGAGATATGGATTCAAGAGGGTTATAGTAAATATGAATTTTGGACAGTGTTGGATGATTGTTTTTGCCCCGTGGCAATAATTCCCTATTGATTGCTTATTATTCTCTAACTTTAATGAATGTACTGTAAATGGGTACCTACTTAGGACTTAACGAAGTGGGCTAATAACACATCCTCATTTGGTTTTAAGTCCTGTATAAATAGATCATCTTTTATTGGGATACAGTAGTAAATAAGATTATTGGATAATGTAGGATAGTCATTTATATCCTGTCTATGATATCCTATTAGTTTCTATTAACAAATATTTATATAGTTGTATTTGTCATTCAAGTCATGTATTAAATAATGAGCATTGGTGTTTGAGGTGCACTTAATACAGATTCTATGCATTTATGATTGGGTTATTATACTTTTCTTGCTTGTTGTATAGGTTCTGCAATCTCTAATAGATATTATACGGCACAGTAGATGTTCTGTTCCCCATTCCAATATTGCATTTTCAGGTTTTCTTGGCTGCTGTTCCTAAACATCTCAATTGATTTTGGATTTAAGAGGGCTGTTTTAAGCATGTGCTTTGGACATATTATTTTGCCCTGTGGTCATAATCCCCTTAAAATTGCTCATACATATCAATATTCAATAGTAAGCTCACAGTGCATTACTGTTTGGCTTCAAACCCTGCATTTGTAGTGATTATTTAAAATTTGGGGTCTGAGTTAATAATAATTTCAGATAGGGCAGGATGATCATTCATGTATATGGGTACCTAATTAAGCCTTAATATAGTAAGCTAACAGTACATTATAGCACACATTTTCAAAGGAGATATGCAGTCCAAAATAGAGCTGTGCCGTGCATCCCAGAAACTGCACAGAACTGCATAGGAACTTTCTGTTGCAGTGCTATATGGTTGGTACATTACATCCTCACTGTTGCCCCCTATGGGCATCACAGGTTGCTGTCTTCTAGAGCTGTGATGAATTCCAATGACATGAAAGAAGAGACAGTGTATTACCGCTGGTATCATGCAGGACTCCTAATGTAATGAGTATACTTATACTGATCAAGTATTAACCAAGTTGGGTTTTAGACAAACAACCCATATAATACATCGCTAAAGCAACTTACTGTTTGTGGTGCTCAGAATGCAAGATACAGGATCAGGGTCACTTTGGTTCTGACTGCAATAGTTAACTTTTGACTAGGCTGTGCAATGCCCCCATGAGAGGTAGATACCATCACAGCTGTTGTGCAAAGCTCTGGGAGAAGTAGATACCCTCACAGTTGACATGCAATGCTCCCAGGAGGATCCATGGCATGACAGTGACAGCTTTTTTCCAATGTGACACTACAGCAATGGATTTGTTAACTGCAAGTTAAGTGAAAAAAGAAAGACAAAGGGAGGGATATTGAGACTGAAGGGGGAGGATGGGGGCTGCATGGAGGATGACAGCAGTAAACCTGACATATTGAACAGGTATTTCTGCTCAGTCTTTACTGAGGAAGAGGAGGATAATGCGTCTGAAGGGAGTACAAGGGGTGAGAATGGTGCAGAAATGGACATAAGTCCCTTTACACGAGAAAGGGTCCTGAAACAACTGGAAGTAATAAGAGTTGATAAAGCAATAGGGCCAGATGGGGTGCACCCAAGGGTACTTAAAGAACTAAGAGAGGTGGTGGCTGAACCTCTGGCTATCCTGTTTAGTTGATCACTGGAAACAGCGGAGGTACCCAAAGACTGGAGGACAGCAGATGTAGTCCTCTTATACAAAAGTGGGAACAAAGAGGAAGCGGGGAACTACAGACCAGTCAGCCTCACCTCGGTAGTGGGAAGATCATGGAAGCACTACTGAAGGAGAGATTGGTGGAACATCTGGTTGTCAATGGACTACAGGACCCAAGGCAACATGGTTTCACCAGGGGAGGTCATGTCAGACCAACCTAGTTGAATTTTTGACTGGGTGACTAGGAGGTGGATCAGGGAGGGCAGTGGACATGGCCTATCTGGACTTCAGCAAGGCCTTTGACACTGTGCCACATAGAAGACTATTACACAAACTGGGGAATATGGGCATGGGCAGGACAGTAGTGTGGTGGGTAGGTAACTGGCTGGGCAGCAGGAGACAGAGACTGGTGGTAAATGGCTGTCACTCCTCAGAGGGAAGAGTAACCAGTGGGGTACCACAGGGATCAGTGCTGGGACCGGTCCTATTCAACATCTTCATCAGTGACATTGTGCAGGACCTAGAAGGCAGAATTTCACTGATCGTTGATGACACAAAGCTCTGTAACAGAGTAGACACACCAGAGGGTGTAGACAGAATGAGAAGGGACCTGCAGAAACTTGAAGAATGGTCAGGGGTTTGGCAGCTGATGTTCAGTGCAAATAAGTGCAAGATAATGCATATGGGGCACAAAAACCCTGGCACAATATATCAGTTGGGGGGTGAGGATATAGCATGCACCAAGCAGGAAAGGGATCTTGGGGTTATCATCTCTGATGACCTCAAGGTAGGGAAACAGTGTGACAAGGCAGCAGGTAAAGCAAATAGGATGCTGGGATGCATAGGTAGGGGCATCACCAACAGGAAAAGGGAGGTCATAATTCCACTATACAAGGCACTAGTAAGGCCCCACCTGGAGTATAGTGTACAGTTCTGGAGACCTTACCTATGTAAGGACATAGACAGGGTAGAGAAGGTTCAGAGAAGAGCAACAAAGATGGTACATGGATTGCATCACAAGTCCTATGAAGACAGGTTGAAGGAACTGAACATGTACTCCCTGGAGGAGAGGAGGGAGAGAGGGGATATGATAGAGAAATATAAGTATCTTACAGGAAGGAACAGGGTGCAGGAATACACTATTTTTAAGTGAAAAAGATGTTCCAGGACTAGAGGGCATGGGATGAAGTTGGAGGGAGGACGATTCGGAGGAAACATGAGGAAGAATTTCTTCACAGAATGGGTGGTGGACAAGTGGAACACCCTACCAGAGGAAGTGGTGGGAGCTGAAACAATCATGGGATTTAAGAATGCATGGGATAGACATAAAGGAATTCTGGAGGTCAGGGGTAAGGGGCAACAGACTTCTAGGAAAACATAAACTGAACTTACAAGCTCAAATGGGCAGACTGGGTGGGCCATAGGCCCTTATCTGTCAACACTGTCTATGTATCTATGTATCTATGTAAGTTTCAGTTGGCATCAATTCATTGGGAAACTGTATGCACCCCCTGTAACTAAGTATTTTCAATGCCAGGTTGGAGTTTAATTGGAGAGGGAGGCAAATCCAGGGGCCTGTAGGCACATTACAGCGGCAACATCAACTTGCTGTTATAATGTAGTTTGCTATCAAAATGTCACTGCAGTGTTGGCATGCACTCCCTGGAGAGGTAGTTTCAATTACAGCTGATAAGCAATGTACTGGGAGAGGTAGATGCCATCACAACTGCTGTGCAATGCCATGGGGGGTGGGAAAGGTAAAAGAAAATTACAGCTGAGGTGCAGTGCCCCAGGTGAGGTAGATTCCATCACAGTTGATGTGCAATGCACCAGGAGAGGTAGATACAATCACAACTGCTATGCAATGCCCTGGGGAAGTTTGAGAGGTAAATACCATTACAGCTAATGTGCAATACCCCTTGAGAGGAAGATATCATTTCAGCTGATGTGCAATGCTCTGGAAGAGGTAGATACTGTCCCAGTTGATGTGCAATGTCCCACTGAGGTAGATATCATCACAGTTCCTCTAAAGGATCCCTCTACTGCAAGAAGGCTGCTGGTAGTCCAACTCCAGAATGATGACTGACAGTTCCCTGTGTATGCATACAACCTGTGCCCTTTGATCTGTTGAGGTAAGTGATTCTCTCTACTCTGACTTGTAAATGAGGGACGCCTGCTCTGCAGACTGATGAGAAGACTTTTGAGCAGGCTGACTGTACTATGTCCACCATTCAACTGTCCCTGATTTTGAGTGTCATCCCTCATTTTGCCCCTGAAAACTGTGCTCTCCTTCATAAGTCCCTCATGGAAACAGTGATGCCCACAAAGAGAATGTGTTGCAAATTTAGAATTTAGAGCAGAGATGCAGTTTTTTTTATTTATGCTGTCCTTCCCAGGACCTCCTTGTAAATGAGCTTTCTTAACGGTGCCTTTTCCTGGTGAAATAAACTAAAACTAAGAAAAAGTACAACTAAGAAACTAAATTGGAAGTTAACTTTGCACTAGTAAATGCAATGCTTTTCACAGTGTTTTAAGCTTGTTTGTATTACAGTTGCCAATTCCAGCAGCACATTTCTTCAATCAGAGTGGATCTTAAACCTGGAACTTGTTCAGGTGAGTGAGGGAGTGTAGGGGGTGTATTGGGGTAATGGGGTGGTGGATGCTTAGTGGGTAGTGAGGGTGGGGGGCTGATTGGCAAGGGACCATTTATGCACAGTTGAACACAAAAAAAGTAAGCCCTGTGGTGTAGAGGGTTGAAGCACTGGACATATCACTTCCTGCCACACTGGTGACCCGAGGTTAGGAATAGGCCTGGCTGGTTAGGGAGCTGGTGGGGTGGGGAAAGACTGAGTATACACGACAGCTTTCCTTCCTTGGGGAGGAGGATTGGTGAGCCGTACTGTTTGCCTGACACCCAGCGGTGGCTGGGTGTCAGCACATGCACACTAAAGTGTATGGAAAGGAACCCCATGTTCAGGATGCCAGGGCCATCTCCACAGAGGCAGAGCTTGGACATTGTGTCCATTGCAAGTCTAAGGGGCCAGTGAAAAAACAGGAGGAAAAACTCCATGAAGGCAACAGGATGATGACCTACCCCCCACAAGCTTCACATTGGTGGCTGGGCACAAGCGAGGGTCCTGTAGCAGAGGACTGAAGGTGTGGGTAAGTCCCAGGGGAGCTGGGTGATGGGGCTGGGGGGGTCAGTAAGATGGGGGCTGCCAGGGGTGAAACAGGAGATAAATGTATATAGGCAAAAACAAAACAAACAAGCAAACAAAAAAAACCCATTCAGGGTGATATTTTTTTCAGGTTGATTTTACTATATATACCAAAGGGGTACAATGATTGGCAGGGTGGGGGGTGCCACTAAGCACCAGGGAACTATATCTGGGACCATGATCAGTGGGTGGGTGGGTGATGCCACTAGACACAAAGGACTATTTTAAAAATCATGGGAATGGGGATTGAAGGGTGGGGGTGACAATAGACACCAGGAATCATTAAAAACAACAATGGGGATGGTGATGGAAGGGTGGGGGAGCCCCTATACACTATGGAATATATTAATGGGGACAGTGTGGGTGTGGGGGAGGTCATGCCACCATACTCCAGGGAAACAGTGGGGCAGCTCACAGCTCACACTGCAGCCGGCAGCAGGAGGTCAGCTGCAGCTGCAGAAGTCAAGAAAATCTGCTCTTCTCATACAGAGAATGTGGGGGAAGGCTTCTCTAACTGAGCCAGGCACCCGGGATTTTGGGGTGTTGACAAAATATTTTCAGCTCTAAGTTTGAAAAACAAACATCAGAATCTAGCTAAATGAGGTCCATTTAGCTATGTTCTGATGACTGATTTTTAAAATGACAACAGTTTTATGTATTTTCTATATTTTTTAGTTTGTGGGAAAAAAAACAAATGGGAACTCACAAAAAAGTATTTTTGTCTGGTGAAAAGGGATTAGTCCCTCATGAAAAAGAATCATTTTTTGTAAGGCCAAATACTTTGTTGAAATTTCTCCCTCTGTCCTGGAAAGTGATCTTCCCATTGAAAACAATGGGAACTTAAACATTTAATAACTTTGGAACAGATTAATATTTTTTCACCAAACAAATGCATGGCAGTTCTGTTACCCAAGTTGTTTCTACCATACAAAATCACACCAAAATTCCACACCATCTGGATGCAAGGTGATGAGGAAAAACCTGCAAAAAATGGCATCTCTTAAGGTTTTTGCACTATCCAGATCTCAGAATTTGTACATCTGACCAGAGTGAACCTTGCCATGTCAAGAGATCTACCCCACAGGAGAGCACATACCAAATTTTGTGCAAATCCATTAATCAGTTGTAAAGTCATTAAAGTGCAAAATTTGAGGTTTAAGATTAAACATATTAAACATACTATTCAACCCTAATTATAGCGGCGCTATCGCAATGAATTTCCCTTCTTTTTGAGATAGTATAATAATAATATCCATATTATATTGTGTGCTCTCCAATCCCTCCGTAGATGTGCACGTATGTAGGTGTGGAAGCGCAGGGCCCTGGGCCCTGCACGTCCATGTGTTGAACAACAGTGATCACATTGTCAGCATAGCCATCTTATTACCCCACCTTGTGTAACCCGATACAGAGAAAATTGTGAAATGCAAGGCAAAATGTAATTATGTGCAACTGCAAAGCTATTCTAAGTCACAGGCACACAATTACAGTTTGAGCAGGAAGTGAACAATGACAGCTGTACTGTTCAAGAGCAGGTGTGAAAAAATGCCAATGATGAAAATCTGGAATGAAAATATAAAACACTGGTGAAGTCACAAGCATGAGTAGAATGTGCACAATGCACACTCGCAACACAGGCATTTTTGCACCAAATTTTCAACATGGGCTTTTTGGGATCTCCCCTCATGAACACTTGCACTAACATTTTGTTACTCAGTCCCAAAAGGTGATTCTGTGCAGCGACTGTAAAATCACCTTATGGGTCTGATTAACAAGATGACAGTAACTGTGTTCATGAGGTGGGGTACCAAAAAGCACGTGTTAAAAATTTGGTGAAAAAATGTTGAAAAATAACCGAGATATCAACTTATGTTCAAAATGCCATAGATTGCCATTATACGGCACTTGGCTCTGATTCTTCAGTTTGCAGTTCGGCTTTGAAGAGTGCAGATGTGTCCCGGTCCACAGAAGATGACAGCATCTGACATCTGGTGGTAAGTATGGGATAAGGGGGGTGCGGTGATGTGGGTGTGCAGAAGGAGGGTGGGATGGGGAAGGGGATGGGGAGATGATGAGGGACTGTTTTCTTTTTTCACAGGATTAAAGAAAGACATTGGGGGATTGTTTTCTTTGTTTCAGGAATAGAACAAAAAACACTTTGTAACACTGGGGGGTGGGCTTCTCAGTGTTACTTATTACTAGTGGCTGTGTGTGTGGGGAGGTATAATATAACTGGGGACACTGGGAGTGGGCTAACCAGTGTCCAATCTGGGGGGTTGACTGCCAATCCAAGGATTGGGCAACCCATTTGCTAAACATGTGGGGGAGTTATGTTCTGTTGGGGGACACTGGGAGTGGGCTCCCCAATGTCCCATACTGGTGTGCAGATATCTAGTTCTGACATGGGGATTGGACACCTCACATTGGCATGAACAGTTCTTTTCAGCATTTTCATGATACGAAGTAGGATCTTACTTCATATTTCATCATATGAAGTAAGATCCTACTTTGTATTATGTGGAAATGAGTGAAAAACTGAAATGTAAATTGTAAAACTTTGTTAGATAAAGTGCAGGATGCACTTATGGGGTCATAATAAGTAACCTAGATGTACTGGTTCCTCCCCAGAATATCATTTTGGGAGGTTTACAAATCTGAATTGCAATCAAAACTGCAAACAAGATGGCGGCCATACGAAGTAGGAATTTTTTGGTACAAACCTTATTCCTACTTCGTTTCATTCAGCTATATTGAAGTGCCTGCTGAGCATGCTTAGAAATGTTTTTTTCAAATTTTAAAATTGCAATAACTTAAAAATGGCATTTTATTTTTTCTCCAGACTAGCAAAAGGCACATCTGTGTAGTGGTCCCTTTCTGCCCTGAAAATGTCAGACCAAAAAACCAAAGCATCTGGGCGATTGGCAAGTTCAAAGAAAAATCCCAGGAAAGTCAATGAGTGAAAACATGTTTTTTTCACCTCTCCATAACTCATAAGCCACAAATACAACCAGAATGTAACTTGTCAGATCAAGAAATGTACACACGGGAAGGCACATACCAAATTTCATGCAAATCCGTTGAGCAATTGCAAAGTTATTAAAGTGCAAAGGTTTGAGTATAACATTCGAGTGCCTTTCAACCATAACTATAGGGGCATGACTGGCGCTCTATGAATATATATATATATATATATATATATATATATATATATATATATATGTATATATATATATATATATATATATATATATATATATATATATATATATATATGTGTGTGTGTATGTGTATATATTTATAAAATGGGTAGAAAATTTAAAGGATTCTGATTGGCTAAAAGGCACATTATGGTGTGTCCTTATCCAGCCATAACCTGCCAACTGGTCCTACTTCAGACCCATAAGGACAGTGCACAGTCACATATCCCTACCCGCCTACTGTACCTTTTTGTAAAGTAACCTGCCTCAGCTACAATCCAATTTTCCCCAAACACTCTATGTACTGGTAGATCACAGCCCCTCCCCCCCGTCCCCCATCGTGGCAAGATAGAATCACCTGAAATGTAACTGGAAACAATAGTTTGAATTTTTAGTACCTTTTTTTTTCCAGTTGGCCTGTCCTTGAACTCTGGCATTGGAGCAGCTGACTAACCCACTTGCCAATCTGCCGATGTTGCCCATAGTTATTCCTCACTCAGAGTTTCAGAGTGAATGAAAAATACCAGGCTAAATTGCAAAACAAAAGCAGTGTTCAGTAGAGCGAAACTGCGGTGATAGGTAAGCCGCTCGCTAAAGAATTGCAAAGCAAAAACGTTGAATAGGGCAGCTACAGTTAGACACGCTCGATCTTGCTAACATCAACCATGACAGTCAGATACGTACATCTGTATTTGTTTTTTAAATGAAATCATCCCAGTTGGCAGACTGACCAGCCTGATAGAATCCACAGGTAACGAAGCGGTAAATATGTCAGCTGGTGAGAGACATGCTCCACTTGCTGTCAAATCGGTCGCTAGTTCCCAATCCAGTGGCCACTCTTAGCACTTCATCTATGGAAATGTAGATGGAATGGATGGAGGGGTGTTCTAAGGGAGATTCGCAAAAAAGAATTGGGGTGGAAAATATCTCAAGGCTGTTCTGGATGTGGGATGGGGGGGATAGGATACGCTCATACTCACTACAGAAGAGTACCACTCTCTCACAAGATCCTAACAGACAGCCTGAGGAAATAAATAATAATAAAAAACATAAAGCAGCAAAGCAAAGGTGTTTGGAGGTGGGTATAACACCACCACAACACTCTAGTGGCACATCTCCATTTTACAATATTACAGAACCACAGGATATTGAGAATACAAGGACTATTTTTTTTGGGGGGGGGAGGATTTCGTTAAAATATATATTTTTTTGACAGTTATTATGTTTCAGTTGTTTTTAATTATTTAGTTTACTGGGGGACCCATTTTATAGGTGGAATAGGACACTCCAAGGTGTGGTTTATGGCTTGATAAGAGCACTTACCAGGTGCTACAGTCACTTGGTGCAAGTGCCTCGTGCTTCATCACGCACCTGGGGCGTGCTCTTATCAAGCCATAAACCACACCTTGTCATGTCTTATTCCTTACATATATATATGTGTATATCTGTATATATATATATATGTGTGCGTAATGAAAATTTTCCACCTCCCCCTGAGGTGTTAGATGCAGGTTTATCTCAGCATCCAACACTGAGGGGGTCTATAAAATTTGAGTTTACACACCACCTCATATTTTATTTTATGTTATTGTTGGGTTTCGCTTTTTTCCACTACAGCAATTATATAACATAAATAGAACAGAAGACGTCTCCGTGCAGTGGCTGTCTGACTGGGTATCAGTGGGATCAGCAGTCTGATGCAACTGCTGGAAGAAAGACTTTTCTTTTCTTTTCTTTTCTTTTCTTTTCTTTTCTTTTCTTTTCTGTTCTTTTCTTTTCTTTTCTTTTCAGTGGTTAGGTTAGGAGGCATCATTTTGGTGGCAGCTATTTTAGTTTAAAAAAAAAAAACTATTTACCACCTAGTCACAGTGGTGGTCTGGTCTCTCAGGGTTAGGGTGGCTCCTGGCATTGTAGAAGTGTGGTGGCAGGCAGTTGTGCAAGCACAGAAGAGGGGAAACCAAGCTCATGTTTGCCACAATAAACACACCTTTATTACGGCAAATTATGCTACGGGGTTCCCATTGAAAAAACTGAAACTCAATTATATATCTATATATTATATATAAGATATATATCTATATATTATATATAATATATATATCTATATATATTATATATATATATATACAGTATATATACTGTATATATATATATATATATATATATATATAGATATATAGATATATATATATAAGCAATAAGTCATGATGGGGTGCGCATGCAACAAATTTTACTCATGACCAGGGGTTTAATAAGCCACAAGGCTGAAGGCCGAGTGACTTTAGTTGCTGGCCATGCAGTAAAATGTGTTCCACGCACAACCCAGATTGCCTTGTTGTGCTTATAAAATGAGCTCCTTTTTTTAATTTTTTACAGTTGGGAAAAGCACGTTTATATGTAAAAACAATATATTTACTTGAGTGCATTTATAATAAAATAAGCCTTCCTCCCACTACAAATGGTGTCATTGATGATGTCATTGTATTGTTGCCTACTTTCTTCTTTCTGTTTTTTCCCACTTTCAAGATGTGGAATGTTTGTCATGGAATGTTTACCATGGAATACATTGAATCAAAATTCTGCTTGGTTCCACTAGTAGAATGTTGCTCTCTTAACAAACTATACACACACACACACACACACACACACACACACACACACACACACACACACAAACTAAAGGCCTCTGTTACAGTTGGAGACTCAATTATTTCAGTGTCAGGGCAAGGAGAAGTGATTTACCTGCTGAGCAGTTAAAGACAGGAGAGGGATTTTTCATTGTCAGCAAAGAAACAGTTGTAATGAAAATGATAAACAATACTTAATGTTTCTAGATTGTTTATGTGTGTAAGGAGAATGTGATGATCAGGGAAACAACATTTAATTCATCTGTTTTATTTTGTATTTAAGGTAGTTTTATTTTTAGGGCCCAGTGCAAGTAAATGTGATGCTTACAGTTACAGGACAAAAAACAGTGGCTGCCAGTTGAATTATTAACATTATGTTAGCATAATAATTCCAGTGGTGATCAGTGCACATTTGGCAGCACTTTTTATTTTCCATGCATAGAACATAATTGCCACATGAGCAACAGCCAATCAGATTTTAGGATTTTCCCTTACCATTTTTTATATATATATATATATATATATATATATATATATATATATATATATATATATATATACTGTATATATATATATATATATATATATATATATATATGTATAAATATACTTCTATGTTTCTATGACTAATTGCCTTTGAAATTACATTGCTTTATTCAGTAGATCTGCTGTAGCATTCTGCAGAGTGCTGCAAAATGCTGCAGGTGTGTGTGTGAGTGTGTGTGTCAGATTACATAATCAAATATCCCAGCCCAGGGGTGACCTATGAAGTCAAACTAGGATGAGTTTTGCTCAGGGGGCTTCATTCTATCGAGTCATGGCTGTGGTTTAATGTATTTCTTTGAAAAAAATTGAGTTTTAACATTTTCTAATTCTTTAATCACAAGTCTGCAAATTCTTTGGTCATAAACCTGCAAATTCTTTGATAGTGAGATTCTGAGTGTAAAATGTAAACAGGTGTAGAATTATGCCACTTCGACAAATGAAAATCTCAAACTTTAAAATGTAGTATCTCAGAAACGGTTTGGTCTTTTAACTTGACATTTGGAGGGTGTTTAGGGGTTGTCCTGTAGATGTGATTTATGGTGTTTAGGTCTTGGAAAATGAATTTGCTGTGGAGCCATTGTGTGACACACTTTATGATTTGCATATAGCATTTTGCATTGTGGTAGTGGCTTGACATTTTAGGGTAGTTAGTCTTACTGCCATAGAGGTAATTTTCGGTGGTTAGGTGTCTGACATGTAAACAGGTATGGTATTATGCTACTCCGCTGAATGAAACTTTGTTTTGTTCTCAAGTTGGCAGGCTCCACACTCCCACCAATATGCGCTCCCATCAATAGATATGATATTCAGTACTTGTACTGTTATGTTAGGCAGAAATTTGCAAGTTGGTGGAAGTGAGGGGCCCAAACGGCCCCGCACATTCACCAACTTGCACGAGACTGTACTTTTCTATGCTTTCTAAAAGTAAGGAAATTCTATGCAAAAAAAAAAAGAAGAGAAGACATTTAGAGTTAAACACAAAAAGTCAGGGAATTAGGACTTTTAGGTTGCCCTCCCCCATGTACCCCTCATCTTCCTGAGATTGGCAGATGTCAGGGTAAAATATTAGTTGTGAGGCCTTGAATGTCACCCCATCTCTTTTACTGTGGCTTGTGAATATGATTACACATGGAATGGGGTGACATTTAGGCCTCACAACCCCAATGACAAACCCCAACGTCTGTCAATCTCAGGAGGATGGGGGTACATGGGGGGAGGAGGCAACCTTAAAGGTCTCATTTCCTGACTTTTTGTGTTTTAACTCTAAATGATGCTTTAACGCTGACCTACTGAATGAAGCAATGTCATTTCAATGGCAATTAGTCATAGAAACATAGAAGTAGACAGCAGATAAGGACCACAAGGCCCATCCAGTCTGCCCATTTTTTCTACCTCATGAATGTGCAACAGACCTTTACTCTGTCAATGGCCTATCTAGTCATACTCATCTGTATTGCTCCCTTATGCCCATCCCATGCTTATTTAAAGCCCTGCACTGTATTTATATCCACCACTTCCTGAGGTAGGCCAATCCATGCATCCACCACCCTTTCTGTGCAAAAAACATCCTCACATTACCCCTTAATCAGCCACCTCTAATCTCATGCTGTGTCCTGTTGTCCTGCTATTTTTCTTATATTGAAACATGTTAGACTCTTTCACCTTGTTAATGCCCTTAAGATATTTCAATATTTCAATCATATCACCTCTCTCCCTCCTATGCTCTAGGGTATACATACAGTATTGAGCTCCATTAATCTGTCCACATATGTTTTCTGATGCAGTCCCTGCACCATTTTGGTTGCCTTTCCCGGGACTGCCTCCATTTTGTTAATATCCTTGTGCAGGCATGGCTTCCAGTACTGCATGTAGTACTCTAGTGTCTTGTAAAGAGGAATTATTACCTTCCTCTTACAACTTATGATACCCCTACTAATACACCCTTACATCCCTCTAGCTTTACCTACTGCATAGAGGTCTGCTTGGATGATTTCAGATCAACTGTGATGATGATGCCCAAGTCTTTTTCTTCCCTTGTGATTGACAGCAACTCCACTCACAACATATAGGTGGCTTCAGGGTTTCTCTTCCCTATGTGAATGATCTTACACTTCTTTGCATTAAACCCCAGTTGCCACTCTTCCAACCATTTTTCCATTTTATTCAGATTTCTTCTCATTCTGCCCACCCCATCTGGATCATCTACTCTGTTGCAGATCTTGGTGTCATCTGCAAACAGACAAATCTTTCCCTCCAGTCCATCTGCAATGTCACTGATGAATATATTGCAGAGGACTGGTCCCTGGACTTATCCCTGAGGTGCCCCACTTGTGACTTGCATCTCTTCTGACTGTATACCATTTACCACCACTCTGTGTTTTCTGTTGCCAACCAGTTTGCCACCCAGTTGACCGACGTCTGACCCACGCTGAGCCTACCCAGCTTATTAATCAATCTTCTACATGGGACAGTATCAAAATCTTTGCTGAAGTCAAGGTAGGCAACATCAACTGCACCCTCTTGGTCCACCAATCTAGTTACCCAGTCAAAGAAATCTATGAGAGTAGTTTGACAGGACCTTCCTGTTGTAAACTCATGCTGTATTGGATCCTGTGCTCCTATAGATTCCAGGTGTTGCATTATCCTTTCCTTAAGGAGTGCCTCCACAATCTTGCCCACTACTGAGGTAAGACTGACTGCTCTTTAGTTCCCTGCCTCCTCCCTGCTACCACTCTTGTGCAGCAGAATCACATGAGGCCTTCTCCAGTCTTGTGGGACCTCTCCTGTGTTCAGAGACTCACTAAACAGTTCTGATAATGGCTCTGCTAGTTCCACCCTTAGCTCCTTTAGTACCCTGTGATGTATGCCATCAGGTCCTATTGCCTTGTCCACCCTGAGCTTAGCGAGCCCTTGTAGAACCTTTTCTTAATGTGAAGGGACTTGTGCACACCTCCCTCCACCCTGTGTCCATGGTGCTGAGCTGTGGGCCCTGACCTACCTTCTGTTCAGTAAATACTGAGCAGAAGTATATATTTAGGATAGATGCTTTTCCTTGGTCCTCCTCCACACATTCCCTCTTATCCCTTTGATCTTAGCAATACCCACTCTGTACTTTCTCCTTTCACTAATGTATCTATAGAAAGTTTTAACCCCTTATTTTATTGTTTGTGCTAGTGGCTCCTCGATTTGGGCCTTTGCCTGCCTTACTGCCTTCCCTGCTTCCCTCAGGGAACTTTGGAATGCCTCCCTATCTTTGTCCTGCTGCATTCCCATATATTTCCTGAAGGCCAACCTTTTGGATCTGATCTTTTCTGCTACTGTTTTTGAGAACCAAAGTTGTTTCCTACTTTGTGTTATGGAGTCAAAACAGTGGTGGAATTCAAGAATGCATGGGACAGTCATAAGGCAATTCTAGGGAGTGGGGTAGGAGGAAGTAGGCTGTTGGTTAACTAGGATCTGCAGCTTATCCATTAGGTAGGGAAATAGGCAGACTGGGTGGGCCAAGCGGTCCTTATCTGCCTCCAAATTCTATGTTTCTATGTTTTTTACTCTTGTTTTTCTCCCTAACACAATGTGATGTTGCTTCAAGTATTGCATCCTTAATGCTTGCCCACTTTCCCTGTACCCCCTCACCTGTATTTCTTCTGGTTAGGGCTAGCTTAATTCTGTTGGCCATCTTATCAAAGTTAGTTCCTCTGAAATCCCATATTTATGCCTTGGAATGTGATGATTTAGTTCTAGTGGCCAAATTGAACCATACCATATGATGGTCACTGGCCCCCAGGTGACCTTCTACCTGGAGATCTGTGATCCTTTTCCCATTAGTCAGTACTAGATCAAGGATAGCCCTGTCTCTTGTGGGTTGTTGTACCAGTTGATTGAGGCCCTCCCCCTGCAGGGAATCCACTATGTGTCTAATTCTGGCGGATGTTCTAGCTGGTATTGACCAATCTGAATTTGGCATGTTGAAGTCTCCCATTATCAGAACCTCCCCTTTAGCTGTCATGTTTTGTATACTGTATCTTCTAACATTAATGTTTCTATGTCCTCCCCCTGGTCTGGAGGCCTGTACACAACCCCAGTTCATATGGCTGTCCCATTTTCTGTTTCCAGAGTGACCCACAGTTCTGGCTCCTTATGTGTATTCTAAATTTATGTAGCTTTGGCATTTTCATTGACATAAACAATATGCTGCAGCAGACCTACTGAATAAAGCAATGTATTTTCAATGACAATTAGTCCCTTTTGTCATTCATGAGAATGTGACATTGCCAGGATGAAGTGAATGCTACAGTTTCCTGCATGACAAAAGGGACTAATTGCCATTGAAATTACATTGCTTTATTCAGTAGGTCTGCTGCAGCAGACTGCAGAGTGCTTTAAAAGTGGGTTTCATCCTGGGGGAGTGCCACACTATATATGTTTTACACGTGTATATATATATATATATTTAGATATATATGCATGGCAAAATACTCAGTTTAATGCATCAGTTAGGGTTGTTCTACAGTGACAAAAGCAAGGAAATTCGTTGTTAGGGTTGAAAACCCTAACTGAGCATTCCCCAACCCCACCATCATCACAAACACACATACATGCAAGTAGGGGAAGGGTGGGGGGGCTAAGCATTTTTCTGATGAAAAGTCCATATCTCAAAGCGTTTTTGAGATATGGGCCCCGAAAAGGGTGGCGAATGCCATAATGTTAGCCCTTGGGAAAAATCATCAATTTGGAGTGCTGTAATTTTGTAGCCCTCTAATATTTTGTCACCAAACTACCAAAAGGTATATCTGTGGGATCTTGGCTTTCCTCCCTCCAAATTTCAGCCAAAATGACCAAACTGTTCTTTTGTAGCAGGGTGGTAAATATTTCCTATTCTTTTATGCATAGTGTCGCATAGTAGTGTCGTGATTTGTAACACTTTTGCCAAAAAAAATCATTAAAGTTTTGAATGTGTGACACTACTGTTTACAAAAATTTGAAAAACATATTTCTGGGGTGTTGAATCCTTCAAAAAAGACATGGCTAGCATCCTCAGGACTCGACTAGATGAATGCAGCAAGAATTGTGTCCCTAGAGGGTCCCAAATTTTAATGCCTAGCATTTCTCTGACCACCAACTGAAAACAAGATGGTGGATTTGCAACACTACAGGGATAATTTGTGACACTAAAAACTGCATTTGCGACACTGTTGAACTTTATATTAACTTTTCCCATTGACTATAATAGGAGACTTGTTTTTTGAATAACTTTTGAACCGTTTAATATTGTTTCATGAAATCTTTGAAAGGCACATCTGGGACCCCGGCTGCATGTTTCTGAAGATTTTGGACCAGTCGTGCAGATTGTTAGACTTGTAGGCGCAAGCAAAGAATGCACAAGAATGCATAATTACCACATTCTATGGTGCTATGTAGCTCTGCAACTATATATCCGACCATTATGAAACTTGGCAGATCCAGAAATCTATGGTACCACTCTGTGAATACCAACTGTCAGGCAAATCTGCCATACAGTGGCAAAGTTATTAATCTGCCAAATTTCAGAGTTTCACCTTAAATGTGGTACTCAACCCTAACAATAGTGGCATCACTGTGCCACTAATATATATATATATATATATATATATATATACATATATATATATATATGTTAGAAGCAAAAACTCCATTTAATGCATCAGATAGGGTTGTTCCACAACGACAAAAGTGAGGAAATTCAGTGTTAGGCTGAAAGCCCTCCTTGACCCCCCCACACCTACCCGCATCAGGTGTGCGTGTTAGGGTTGTTAGTCCTAACTCTCACCCCATTCTCCTACACCTCTGCTTCTTTACACATGTGATGGGGCGAGAGTTATGGCCAACAACCCTAATGCATTAAACTGAGTTTTTTGCCTTATAATATATATATATGTGTGTATATATGTATATATATATATATATATATATATTAGAGACAAAAAACTCCACTTTAATGCATCAGTTAGGATTGTTCCACAGCAACAAAAGTGATAAAATTCAATGTTAGGGTTGAAACCCCCTTTGCACCCCTCCAGCCCACCCCCCAACTGGATTGGAGGTGCGCATTGGGGCCATCGGCCCTAACTCTCACCACATCACAAGTGGAAAGAAGCTGAGGAATAAGAGAATGGGGTGAGAGTTAGGACCGATGACCCCAACACGTACCCCAAATCCAGTTGGGAGGTGGGCTGGAGGGGTGCAAAGGGGGTTTCAACCCTAACATTGAATTTCCTTGCTTTTGTTGCTGTGGAACAACCCTAACTGATGCATTAAAACTGAGTTTTTTGTCTCTAATTTCCCTTCTTTTTGAGAATGATAATGAGAAATAGTGAATGTAATGTGTCGACAGGAGTGCGATTTGTGTCCGGAAATGCAAATCGTGATGCACATGGTGACGCAAAGTGAAACAGAAAGAGAAACAGTACTGTAGACAGAAATGATAAAAACAATGCAAAGGCAACCGCAAATGAAAACGCAAAGGGTTACGCACATGGTGGCGTAAATGTGAACGGTAAGTGAAACAGGCACGGAACTGCAAGTGGAAACGGTAATGGTAACAGTAATGTAAGCACACAGGCTGGTTTTCCCCAAAAGCTGTATAGAGAAAGACAATGAGTACAAGGAATGTATGCAAAATAATGACTCTCGGAACACAAAAATGAGAACTTGGAATAGTAATTGCTTATATCTCAGGAACCATATGACATAGAAAAAATGTAAAAGTCATATGAATTATCACTTTCCTGGCTAGTTTTGTACTTAGCCCCCAGAAGGAGGCTAAGGAGTTTTTTGACGAAAAGTCCGGTGATTCCACACCGCTGAGATACAGGCCCTGGAAAGGCACGCATGGACGCTGTAATGTTATCCTAAGGGAAAAGAACAGAAGTTTGGAGTGCCACAACTTTGCCTCCCTGCAATATATTTTCACCAAACCACTGAAAGGCACATCTGTGGGATGTTGGCTGTGTTCTCTGCAAACTTCAGCCCAAAAGACCAAACCGTTATTTTGTAGCAGAGCGCCAAACGATTGCTGCAATGCATTGTATGCCATAATGTTATCCTATGGGAAAAAGCATCAACTTTGGAGTACCATAACTTTGCCGCTGTGTAATATTTATTCAAAGAAACACTGAAAAGGCACATCTGTGAGATGTCAGCTGCGTTCCTTCCAAATTTCAGCCCAAAACTCCAAACTGTTGTTTTGCAGTAGGGTGCCAAAGAATTGCTGTCATTTTCCCACAGCCTAGAAAAGTACTGTTGCAATTTGCGAAAGCTTTCACAAAAATTTGCAACAGTTTCATGAGTGCGACACTACTTTGCGAAAGTTCTTTTTCCAGAAATCTGGAAAATCACATTTCTGGGGTGTTTTACCCCAAAATAAAGACATGGCTACCATCCTCAGGGTCCAACTAGGTGAATACAAAAATAATTAGGTTGGTAGAGGGTCCCAAATTTAAATGCCAAGCATTGTTCTGATCACCAACTGATAACAAGATGGTGGATTTGTGACTGTAAAAGGGCCATTTGCGAAAGTAAAAACTGCATTTGCGACACTGTCGAACTTTTTGTTAACTTTTCCCATTGACTTATAATGGGAACTTGTTTTTTGAATAACTTTTGAACTGTTAAATATTTTTTCATGAAATCTTTAAAAGGCACATCGGGGACCCTGGCTGCACTTTCCCGGAAGATTTTGGACCAGTCGCACAAACTGTGTGACCTGTAGGTGCAACCGTAGAATTCCCAAAAAAAGCGTAAATGCATGCGCAGATCATGCTTAATAACTCCGCAGCCGTATATCCAACTGGTACAAAACTTGGCATATCCCAAAGCATATGGGTCTTGATTCTATATTCCAAATTTCAGGCAAATCCATTTAACGGTTACAAAGTTATCAAGGTGCAACATTTTGGGTTTAACATGTAAATGTTTCCTCAACCCTAACTATGGTAGCACTACCATGCTACCATTATATATATATATATATATATATATATATATATATATATATATATATATATATATATAATATTATGAAGTATTTTTATTTATTGAGTAAGTAAAATAGAATCTATAGATATATGTATAGTATATTCTTTGAAAAAAACTGTTAATGCACCAGTTAGGGTAACTTAAAGCCACAAAAGTAAGGAAATGTGGTGTTAGGGTTTCCCACCATAATGCTCCCCACTCCACAAAGAAGCAAAAGGAAAAAACATTAGGGTTTTTGGTCTCCAGAATCTTGCCAAATCAGTGGTGGGGTATTCTTTGGAGGTTATCAACCCTAATGTTTACTGAATTCTGAAAACATCACACATGATCTCCTTTTTTCATGCAGGGTCCATAGGGTGAGGGGTGAGAATTAGGGTTGACAACTCAACTTGTTAATACACCCACTAGGATGAACTATAAAATGGGGACTAGCACCACCCTCGACTGGATAATTTCTAACCAACCTAACCGCCTTTCCAAGGTAACTGTGCACCCTGACTCCACCAGTGACCATTCCCCAATCATATGCAGTTGGACTAATAAATTCCTTATCCCCCCTGCCAAAACTATCTACAGCAAGTTTCTTAGAAGGGGCCATCTGGACCTCCTAAAACAACAGCTTTGTGCTCAAAATTGGAACATCCTGGACTCAACCAATGATGTTAATGTAGCCTTCTGTCACTTTATAAGGGTTTTCAACACTGCTTGTGATACGCATGCCCCTCTAAAAAAGATTAAGGTCAATGGCATGGTTAACCCCTGGATCAGTCCTGAGGTCTTTTCCCATATGAAGTTTTGGGACCATCTGTGGCACTGTGCAAAATCCACTGGTAAGAAGCAGGACCTACAAGCCTATAAAGCTGCTAGAAACAATTGCACATGGGAGACTTTCCAGGCAAAAGACAAGTACCATAGGGAGCTACTTACCAACTCCTGGGGTGATAGCAGAAGGTTCTGGTCTAATATAAATGACGTCACTGGCAAAAAAAACTTAAGTATCACTTACAATGCTAAACATAAATGGGACTCCTACCACTGACCCTGTGGAAATTGCTAATGCTTTTAACGATGCTTTTACCAACTTGAGCTGTGTTCTCCCACCTGACTTTTTTGATGATGATGCTGCCTGCTCCACAAGCCACGGTGATGAAAATAATACTGAGCACCCCCCTTTTTATTTTAAAAGGGTATCATGCAAACTGGTTAGAAAACTACTAGCTAAGGTCCTAAGAAATGCAAGACACAGTAGTGACAGACTAGACCATAAGCTTATCACCCTAACCTTAGTTGAAGTTCTCCTACCTATAACTAAGATTCTAAACCTTTCTCTTACACTGGGACAATTTCCTGATGCCTGGAAAATGTGCATCATAACTCCATTGCATAAAACTGGTGATCGTTCCTTACAGGGTAACTATAGGCCTATATCCATTCTCCCTCCAGTCTCCAAGGTGCTTGAGTGAATTGTTACCAAACAGCTTGGTGCTTATCTGTACACATACTCCATCCAGTGCCCACAACAACATGGCTTTAGAAAGGGGCACAGTACTACCACAACATTATTAGAATTCACAAGCTTCATACAACAGGCAATCGATCAAGGCAAGATTGTAGGTGCAGCCTTTATTGACCTAACAAAAGCCTTTGGCACAGTGAATCACACATTGTTGCTTGGCCAACTCTCTAAAACTGGTGTTGCCCCAAACACCCTGAAGTGGTTCAGAAGCTACCTTAGTGATAGACTGCTGAGGGTGAGGATATCAAATGTAGTTTCAGAGCAGAGGGCTGTCTGATCAGGGGTACCTCAAGGCTCAATCCTGGGTCTCTTACTGTTCAGTATTTTGCTGAATGACCTTCCAGCTGTCTGCAACCAGCATACTCTCCTCTACACAGATGTCGCGGTCATCTTTACTAGCCACCTGGATCCCAATGCTCTTGAAAACAGTCTTCAATAAGGCTTCACAGAAGCAGATAAATGGTTTAATAATCACAGACTAGTGCTAAACTACAAAAAAACTAAAGTCCAGCTGTTTTCGTCCTCTCAGAATAAGTTTAAGGCCCATCAGCTCACTATCACCAACCACAGAGACGCTCTTGAACAAACTCAGCTTTTCAAATACCTAGGTCTAACCCTGGATAGTCACCTTACCTTTGTGTCTCACATTGAAAATGTTGCCAGAGATGTTAATACCAGAATTAGGCTCCTCTTCAGACACAGACAAAGTCTTACCCAGAAGCCCTATAGGTTGCATTTCACAGCCCAGTCCTCTCAATCATTGATTATGCTCTAATCATATACTGTGCTGCAAAGTTCACATCTCTTAAACAACTCATGGTGGCCCTGAACAAAGCCTGTAGATTAGTTATGGGTGCTGCGCTCCTCACTCATACCTGTGAGTTATATGCTTAATCTGGCTGGCTCCAACTAAATAACAGGATCAAATATCAAACCTGCCTCCTATCCAAAAAAGCTCTACTTGGATTACTACCCCCGAGCATTGGTTGCCTGTTAAACAAATCACCTAAGACCCAACACACATGTACCTCAGTTTCTGACCTCCTTCTAGTACCCCACTGTCAGACTGCTCAGTACCAGTGGTCCTTTCATTACAGAGCCCCCCTGTGGTTTAATAGTCTAAGCAACCAACTGAGCAGTCTTTCTAGTCTGTCCCAATTTAAACTTATGCTTTATCAGCATCTCCTAACCAAAAGCATTTGTGATTGTTACACCTAGTTTCCCACTTCTGCAGACACCCTTATAGCCCTTTTTTCACTCTCTGAGGCTTTTACTTGGCTTCATGTTTTGTTTCACCTCTCCTGACAGAACAATTTCCCCTTTCCCCGTCACCTCCTCCCTTACCTCACCCCCTCCTTGCTCTTATCCCACTGATCCCCCTCTTTCTGGACCTGTACATGCCTGCTGGTCCTCACTCTCCCTTATCTTCTTCTCCTTCATCCGCCCTCCTTTTCCCACATCTCTTACCCCTTCTCCTACCTTAGCCTCCCCTCCCTCTCACCATATGACAAGGCCCATGGCTGCATTCTTTCTTTTCCTTCTCTATCTGGACTCTGCCCTCTCATCTCCCTTACCTCTTTCTTACTCTTCCCCTTCCCTCCCACCTCTGATTAGCAATGTTGCTTCAAATGTACCTTATGGTTTTCTATGCTTGCTTGTAATCTTGAGTGTGTAACACTGTTTCCACTTAGTTACCAGTTGACTTGCTGTGCATTGATGATACCATGAATGTTGTCTGTACCACTGTTGATACCATGAATGTTGTCTATACCTCCCAACCTTATTGTAACCCTTTCCTTTGACATGGAACCTTTGTAAATGACCTGCCTCTAGCTCAAAGGTATTTGTAATCTGAGATTTAAATAAATAAAAAACAACCCATAGGAAGACCCCACCACTGATTCACCAAGACTGAGGAGACTCAATACCCAAATGTCTTTTATTTTTGCTGCTTGTGGTGGGGGGTAAGGTGATGGTCTACATCTGTCCGGGAGGGGAACCAGGATCCTAGGTGATAGGTTTAAATGCTTCATTGGCAAGCATTTAAACTAGCCAAGGGGGGGCACTGAAAAGCAGCATGGAAATCCCAGTCCCTTCCCCCACAAAACAGGGTAGTTAGTGAGGTAAACACTAATTAGAGTAGTTGATAGGGAGCAGAACAGGGGTCATTGGAGAAAAAGGCAAAGATGGCAAGGATAGGGATGGGGCTAAAAGGGGTAAGGCTATCAAAAAGTAGAGGGCAATAAGTACTAATGCACATCTAGGTAACAAGCTCCCTGAACTAGTGGCCTTGATTGAAGACAGACATCTGGATATTGTGGCAGTCACAGAAACATGGCACACAGAGAACCATGACTGGAATGTCAACATACCAGGGTACACAATCTACAGGAGGGACAGGGAGGGTAAAAGAGGAGGTGGAATAGCTATTTACATAAGGGAAGGGATCAAAGCAACAGAACTAAAGGGTAAAACATGGAGAAGATGAGGTACTGTGGGTCACCCTGGAGACAGGAAATGGCATCACAATCTGTACAGGGGTTGTATACAGACCCCCATTACAGGGGGAAGAAATGGACAAGAAAATGTAGAAAGCATTCTTAGAATGGCAGAAAAGGGAGAGATATTGTTGATGGGGGACCTGAACATGCCAGATGTTAACTGGAGCACCTTTTCTGCAGCCACATCCAATAGCAGAGTCATTCTCAATGCCCTATAGGGGGCATTCCTCAGACAGCTAGTATTGGAACCCACTCAGGGGGGAGCAATCTTAGACTTGGCACTCTCAAATGGGGATGGAGAGAGGATCTTGGATTTAGAAGTGGGTAGCCATCAGTGAACAAGCAACCACCAAACAGTCTAGTTCACGATAAACACAGCTGTAGAGTCAAGTCACACAAAGCTGAAGATATTGGACTTCAGGAGGGCTGACTTTGGAAAAATGGGGGATTGCCTCAGAAAAGCACTGGCAAACTGGCAAGAAGGTGGGGTGGAGGAACAATGGGGAAAAATCAAAGCTGCCATCACAGAGGCAACAAGCCTTTTTGTGAAGCAAACAAACAATTCAAAATGAAGGAAAAAAACACTATGATTCTCAAAAGAGATGTTGAGGAAGGTTAGGGAGAAACAGTCAGCATTCAGGAAGTATAAGGAAACACAGAAGGAGCAGGACAGAGAACTGTACCATTTAAAGCAGAAGAAAGCAGGGACGGCAGTCAGAATAGAAAAGGACCAAACCAAGGAAAAGATAGCCAAGTCAGTTAAGACAGGGGATAAAACCTTTTATTGGAACATTAGGGAGTGAAGAAAGACCAGGGCAGGGATAGTGAGGCTTAATAAAGGAGATGGAGGGGTGGGTACAGGGTGACACTGACAAAGCAGAGATACTGAATGAATACTTCTGTTCAGTATTCACAAAAGAAGAGGAAGGGGGAGGTACCTAAACCAAATAATAGAAGCACACCATATAGTAGGGGTTGATACCAATCCATTCACAGAAGAAAGGGTCCTGAAAGAACTCTTAAAACTGAAGATGGACAAAGCAATGGGGACTGATGGGATTCACCACAGAATTTTAAAAGAACTAAGGGGAAAACTAGTGGCACCACTGACTACCTTTTTTAACAAATCATGGGAGGAGGGTAAGGTACCTGAGGACTGGAAGGGGGCAGATGTGATTCCTCTTCACAAAAGTGGGAGCAAGGCAGAAGCAGCAAACCACAGACCTGCTAGTTTGACCTCAGTGGTAGGGGAAAATAATGGAATGACTTCTGAAAGAAAGACTTGTTGAGTACCTATAGGCCAGCAGGGCACATGACCCAAAGTTGCATGGATTCACAGTGGGAAAGTCATGTCAGATGAATTGAATAGATTTGTTTGACTGGGTGATCAAAATAGTAGACCAGGGAGTGGCTGTGGATGTGGCTTACCTAGACTTTAGCAAGGCATTTGATACAGTCCCATATAAAAGATTACTAAACAAGTTAGCCAGCCTGGGAATAGGTCCCAGGGTGGTAACCTGTGTAGAAAATGGGCTGGACAACAGGACACAGAGAGGAATAGTGAATGGAGTCCACTTCAAAGAAAGGGAGCTTACTAGCGGGGTATCATAGGGTTCAGTACCAGAACTGGCCCTCTTTAATGTCTTTATAGGTAACATTGTGGAGGGACTGGAAGTAAAAGTATGCCTCTTTGCAGATGACACAAAGATCTGCAACAGGGTTGATACACAGGGGGGGTAGAAAGGATGAGAAGGGACTTGTCAAGGTTGGAGGAATGGTCAAAGGTATGGCAGCTTAGATTCAATGCAAAGAAGTGCAAAGTAATGCACCTGGGAAACAAAAACCCAAGTGAAGAGTACACAATGAGGGGGAGGAATTAATGACAACAAAAATGGAAAGGGGCCTGGAGGTAGTCATCTTAGATGACCTAAAGGTAGGCAAGCAATGTGAGAAGGCAGTAAGAATGGCTGGGAAGATACTGGGATGCATAGTGAGAGGCATCACCAGTAGAAAACAGGAAGTTGTTATCTCTCTCTATACAGACAGTTGGTGTGACCCAATCTGGAATACTGCTTGCAGTTCTGGAGACCCCATCTCTGCAAGTACATAGATAGGATGGAGGCAGTCCAGAGGAGGGCAACTAAAATGGTGCAGGGTCTGCACCAGAAGCCATATGAAGAGACACTAAAATAGCTGAATATTTATATCCTCAAGGAAAGGCAGGAGAGGGGGGACATGATAGAAACTTTCAAGTGCCTCAAGGGAATTGACAATGCCCATGAGGGTAGCATCTTTTGGAAAAAGAGATGTGCAAGAACAAGAAGACACAATTTGAAGATAGATGAGGGACAACTCTTGGTTTATGTGAGGAAATATTTTTTCATGGAGAGGGTGGTGGATCCATGGAATGGCTTTTCTGAGGAGGTTGTGGAGTCAAAATCAGTGGGGGATTTTAAGACTACATGGGGAGATGTAAGGTAAGTCTAGTGGGAGGTATGAGGAAGTCAGCTGTTTAGTAAAACTAAGATCTGCAGCTGATCTGATAGGTAGGGAAATGGGCAGACTGGGTGGGCCAAGTGGTCCTTATCTGCTGTCAAAGTCTATGTTTCTATGTTCTATGTAATTTCAATGCATGCACATAACTTTGCCATTTTTACATATTTTAACCCAAGTTTTCAACATAGCCATCTTATTACCCAATCGCATGGTCAAGGGCAATGACAATTTTCAACCCCTGCCCAAGAGGTGAGTTTACCAAACAGCCATGAAATCACCTTCTGGGTCAGATTTACACAGTTCCACAAACATTGTTCATGAGTTCGGGACCCAAAAAGGCCATGTTAAAAATGGTGGGTCAAAATATGCAAAAATTACAAAGTTATTCATCAAAGCTGAAAATCAGATTGAAATACATTGACCCCCACTTACCTTAGTTTCTCATATTGCAGTCGGCAGTTCCAGTATCAAGACACGTCTTTGATTGAAGAGTGGATCTTCACCCTGGGACCTGTTCAGGTGAGTAAGGATGAGTATGGGGTGGTTGGTTCTCAGTGGGAGGGTGGAGTGGGGTTGGTCAGATCATTGAGGGGCCATTTTTTTTCTTAAAGGTGTAAAAAAAATACATTGAGGGACTATTTCTTTTTTACAGAGCGAGACAGCACTCGGAGGGGAGGGTGCCACTAGACACCAGGAAAAGGAGAAAACAATTACAGGGATGATGATCCAAAGGTGGGTGTTGCCATTTGACACCAAGGAAAGAAGAAAAAACTCACAAGGATGGTGATTGAAGGGCTGGGTGTGCCACTAGATATCAGAGAAACAAACAAAATATTTGAGGAACAGCAATCAGGGCAGGGGACTACTAGACACTAGGGAAAGGAAACAATGTCACAGGGATGGGGATCAGTGGTGCCACCAGACACCAGGGAAAGGAAACAATATTACGTGTACCACAATTATGGGGGGGGGGTGCTATTAGACACCTGGGAATTGGTAGCTCACAGTTCACACTGCAGCCTACAGCATAAGTTCCAGTTGTAGCTGCAGAAGTCAAGAATGCCCCACTGTTCTCATACAGAAAACGTAAGTGAAGGACTCCTCCAGCGAGGCTGGGCACCCAGGATTTTGGGCACCCAGAAAACATATTCTGGCAAAGTTTTTTTAAAGGACACCTAAACAACTTATTTTTAGAAAGAAACAGTTTAAAAATCTGGCATCATAGAGATATGAAGTAAAGACTGCTGTTTACACTGATGCTAACATTGCATTTATATGAATAACATAAATGCAGTTTTGTAGCATCTAAAAAAGTAAGCATCAGTTTTCAAATTCAAAAAAACCCTGCTTTGCCTGTTCCCTAAAATGGCTGCCAGATATGTGAAGTGATGATATCCTTGGAGCTAGAGACAGAGAGCTTCATGATTCTCTGTAGTGCTAACTAGTTCTGTTTTCCCTTTTTGTTTAGAATTGTTTCATGAAAAGATCAAAACAATGACTTAACATGGATTATTTTGATCAATACACGTTAGGCTATGATTTTTGTTCATTCTGTATACTGTAACGTGCTGAAATTGTGTTGAAATCCAATTGACTTTCTGTTTGACAAATCACAGTACAGTGCACCTCTTCAAATTCTTGGTGGTCTAGTGGTTATGTGTTGTCCTGATCATTGTAGCAAAGCTCTGGTCTGGTCCAATGCCATGCTTATGCTTTCTTGGTAATCCAAAAAATATACTTCTCTTGTAGACTTCTTTCTCCTTATGACCCCCCCCCCACAGCTAGCCCACTAGCCATCAAACAGTCCACTGTTCACACTCTGTCCTTATTACTGCCTGGGGCTGCATATAAGCTGCCCAGTCCCAAAAAGAGAATGATCATACTTCAGATCATAATCTTGTACCTCAAAGGTAGCACACATCTACACTGATACAAGTCATTGATTAGCACTGTTAAATGATGCCTTCCAAATCACTCCCCAGTCTTTTTTTCATCAGTGCTTCACTTCCGCTCCCTCAATAAACATCAGGTGGATCATTACCCTTATGCACAATGAAGGCAGTATGTACAGTCCCCCTGTTTTGATTTTTTCCCGCCTCATTAAGTAACAACCAGGTCTTCCTGAGGAGCCAAGAAAGAAGCACTGGGACACACTGGGAAAATTGCCATTCATACCCTTTTAAGAGCTGGACTTGCTATGGACAACAACATTAATAGGCAGGGGAGGCATACTAATGTCTTGAGTGAATCCACCTGACCTCCAGTGTCTGTCTACTCCCTTATCTGTGATTTACGGAACCCCACAGGCCAGTCCTCAGCAATCCTCCTCCAGTCCTTTTATGGGGTCTTATTCACAGTGCAAGGTGGCTGGCTCACCACTCTTCTGAATCTTGAATACTGTGTACACAGTCCTCTTGATACTGTCACGACAAACTCCTCAAGGGTAATCTCTGTCCACTGAATCCAGGCAACAATTTAGGTGCTGCCCTACCATTCCAAGTATTTGCCACTGCAACCTACTCTGATCCATGGTCAGGTAGTGATCACATTGCTGGCAGCCCCACATCTCAAATCTCAAAATGATCTGTTCAACTTTCCCTCCTCTGGTCTTAACCCCTAATTTGAATGTAGCTGTATGCTTCAGGAATGATCTCCTCAGTCCCCTCTGGCATCACTTATCACTCCTTCTCCCTAGATTGAAAACTGGTGAGTGCACCACCTTTCCATGTCATGAATACAGTTAGTACAGTCTCCCAGTTTTTTTACCATCTTAATAATAAACATATTTCCAGTAAGTCACATTGACAGTAGCAGGGCACAAGGGGAAAAAATGGTCTTTCCTACCCTTATAAGGTCTAGGCTACCTATGATTAGGGACTATTAAATGATGTGCATAGTGATGCATGCACCTGCAATTTAATGTTGCCTAATCAAAGGTAGCCTAGATTTTATAAGAGTAAGAAAGCCCACATTTCCACCCTTGTGTCCTTCTTCTATCAGCCTAGCCTACCAGAAAGATCATGTGTATTTTTGATATGTCAGAAAAAACAGGGGACTGTACTAATGGCATTCATGATGGAAATGGTGGTGCGTTCATCAGTTTTTGATGTGGGGAGCAGGAGTGAAGAATGAATACCAGATGGGGACTGAGGTGGCTATTCCTATAGGGTACAGTTATATTCATTGATGGGGGAAGACTGTGGAGAAGTTGAGCAGATCATCAGGAGATCTGAGATGTGGGGCTAACAGCACCATGATTGCTACCTGACCATTTATGAGAGAAAGCAGTGATGACAAATTCTTGGAGTGGCACTGTGGCACCTAAATGGGAACCCAGATTCAGTGTAGGAAGATTAGTTTTGGTGGGGGGGGTCAAGGTTTGTTGAGGCAGTATTGAGGAGACTGTGTATACCACATTCAAGATTCAGAAGAATGGTGAGCCAGCCAACTAGCATTGTGGAGAAGGGCATGGACAAGGACTGCTAGAGGATTGCTGAGGAATGTCCTGCCAGATTCCACTGATTTGAGGTAAGGGGGTAGACCAATGCTGGAGGTCAGGAGAATTTGATCAAGGCATTAGTACATCTCCCCTGCATAATAATGTAGTAATCCATAGTAAGTCCAGCTCTTATGAGGGTATGAAAAGCACTTTTTCTGGTGTGTTCTGACACTTATTGCTTGGGTCTTCAGCAAGACATATAGTTGTTGGCCAATGAGGCAGAAAAAATGGGGGACTGTAATGATGTTTAATAGCAAAAAGGGTGATGATCCGCCCAATGTTTATTGTGGAAGCAGAAGTGAAACATTGATGAGAGGGGACAGGAGAGTGATTTGGGAGGCATCACTTAACAGTGCCAATCAATGAAGCATATCAGTATACAGTAGCAGCCACAGACACTGCCAACTATTTCCCGAAATTTCTGTGATATTTCCAGAAATATCTCATCCTTTCTCCATTTCAACAGTAGGAGCAGAAGAGAGAAACTCTTTAGAAATTTTGCGAAATATCAGAAAATAGCTGCCTACTATCTGAGGCATAAGACTATGGTCTGAAGTGTGATATTCTCTATGTGGGACTGGGAAGCTCATACTCAGCCCCAGGCAATACTAAGGACAGAGTGTGAATAGCAGGCTGTTAGAGGGCTGGTGGGCTAGCTGCGGTGGGGGGGTTCATAAGGAAAAAGAAGACTTTAAGCAAAGCATATTTTTGGAATACCAACAAAGCATGATCATTGGTATTTGTCCAGGCAAGAACTTAACTACAACCATTGGGCATCACATAACCATTAGATCACCAGGTATTTGTAGAGTTGTACTGTACTGCAGTTTGTCAAAGAGTAAGTTGGTTGGACTACAACACAATTTCTGCACATTAAGGTAAACAAAATGAACAAAGTCATAGCCTAATGAGTTTTGATCAAAATAATTCACATACAGTCAAGGTTTTGATCATATTGGTGAAACAATTTTAAACAAAGTGGAAAACAGAACTAGTCTGCACTATAGAGAGCCATGTAATTATCTGCCTCTAGCTCCAATGATGTCATAACCTTACACTTTTAACAGCCATTTTAGGGAACAGGCAGAGCAAGTTTTTTTTTTTAAACTGGAAGGTTGATGCTTACTTTTTCAGATGCTACAAAACTGCATTTATGTTATTCTCATAAATGCAATATTGGCATCAATGTAAACAGCAGCCTTTCCTTTAGCTCCTTATGAAGTTTAATTTTTGAATAGTTTATTGGCAAAATGTTGTTTAGGTGTCTTTTAAAAATAAACAAGAGGATCTAGTGTTTTTTTAAATACATAATTTGATTGTATTGTTACTCTAAAAAGAAAATGACAGCCATGTTGAGTGTTTTTTTTTTCACTACGGCAAGTATATCATAGAAATAACCCCTCACAATGTGTTTTTTATCATTTGTGATCAGTATTTCTCTGCACAAGATCAGTACATCACTAACCTGTTAACACCCACAAACTTTTTTTATCATTGGAACTTTCTTTAACAGTATTTACCGGCCTGTCTTGACATTATCCCCAAAATGGTTATAATTGAAAAATGGTTTGATATTTTTTCACCAAACTATCCAAATGCACATTCTTGGCACTGAGCTCATCATCCCTGAAAATGTCATGAAAAAAAATGTTGTACTGTCTGGGCTGAAGATGAGAGCAAAAAAAAAAATAATAAGTATAGGGATAAAAGTGTCTTTTTCTCTGCTTTTTAGCACTCCATATCTCAAAAACTGTACAAGATGCCATCACTAAACCGTTCAAGTTTTGAGACTCTGGCATCCTGGCCATGCATTCCAAATCTGGGCTATTTTGTCAAAGTATGACAAATGTATTAAGGCACAAAAATTGGGGTGTAACACTGAACTGCTGATTCAGCCCTAACTACAGAGGTGCTACTGTGCTCCTATACTATGTATATTCTTTGCTAAATAAGCAAGCAATAATACCTGACAGGGTGGGCAGTATTGGGCAATACCAGACCACCCAGGGGCATAATGAGACCCGGAGCCATAGGCGGAGGGCCTTATAGCCACTGGAAGGTCTGGTATTGCCCATACAACCCACCCTGGAGAGTATTATAGTGCTTAGAAAATGGGCACAGTGTCGTTTTTTATAGGATTAGGGGAAAAAAGTTAATTCTATAAAAAAATGACTGCAAAACAATTGTTCGTCATTTTGTGGTAAAGAAGTCCCTTTGCTACTGGCAGTAGAGGGTGCTGATATGTTTGATACTGTGGTGCTCCCCCAAGACACACACACACACACACACACACTAATGTGTCTCATTGTTTGTTTTATCTTTACACTCCATTGATGGAATTTATCTATTTTTCCAACGTGCTCTCAGCGGAAGCAAGCTGTGAGAGGGGAATGTTGTTGAACAGAAAGAGGAAACAGAATAATGGAGCACCTGCTGTCAACCGTGGTAAGCTGTGCACAAGGCTTTCGGGTGCTGGCGGTTCAGTACATAGAGGCACTTTAAATAGGTTTTGTTAGTTTTGTGTTTCTCGGAGGTAGGGAGTATTAAAGTACGATGAGACAAGGAGGATTTTCTAGTTAAACTGCTGTGAGGAGTCTCACACTGCACTTTTCTAAATGTGGTGACAGGAGGTGGTTCCGTGAGCTGATCAGTGTTACGACTTCACTGTTTTCTTTTTGTTTTTATGGCCAACTGTGTTTTTTATTTTAAAAATAATAAGGCATGCTGTTGGGGGGGAGCAGTTTTCTCACTGCTGGTGGTGGTCAGGGCAGTCTTCATATTTCATCTGGTTGCCATGACTACTAGGCAGTTTCTGTAGCGAGCAGGCAGGTTGCCGACTGTAGGATGAAGGAGAGATAGCGCGGTCAGCTGTCAGATAGAAAAGGTGCTGTATTAAAAGAAAATAAAATAAAGAAATGCTAGAAATGAGGTCAACAGAAGTTCTCTATACAAACTGAATAGGCAGTTGGTATTAGCAGTGTGGCAGTATGGTTGGGGAGCTCTATCCCTCTCTTAGCGAGACAAAAACATGGCGGCAATTTTAAATTGAATTGGCAGGTTTGAGGCAATTAGGAAGCAGGGCTAGCACAGGGATGTCTGAGGGAGTGAAGGGGCTCTGGGGATGGCACTTTTTATTTCCTGGTCGTCTATTGAAAGTTAATGTACCCCCTGGCAGGGATACCAGCCAATCCGAGATCAGGAAACAAAAAGCCCATTTTCTAAAACTGCATTAATGCACCAATTAGGTTTAGACTAAAGTGACAAATATAGGGAAATTTGGTGTTAATGTTTCCCTTCCTGACAACCCATCCACACCCACTAAGACAAAAAGGAAAAAACATCACTGTTTTGGTTTCCTGAGTCTTGACGAATTTGGGCCGGGGTCTTCCTTTGGGTTATCAGACCTAACAATCCCCCCATTCTATCAGTAGATAAACTTAAATGTGCAGACTATATCAAAAGGGTGAGCACAATGCATTAGAGTTTATAACCTCAAAGAATACCGCAGTCTTGATTCACTGACAATCAGGACAGCCAAAACTGTAATGTTTTTTCCTTTTTCTGCTTGGAGGGTGGGGCGTGAGTGTTAGGACTGAAACCCCAACATCAAATTTCCCTACTTTTGTCACTTTAATCTGAACTCTAGCTGGTGCATTAATGCAGGTTTTTTGTGAAGAAGATTCTTACTTTTTGAGATAGTATAATTATATCCTCATTCATGCAGGTCCTTTTAGGACCTTTGTGAACACATCCTTCTGCCTACGGAAGCACAGGGCCTGGAGTTCCCTGCACTTCCATCCCTCCATAAATGCACAGATCCATCTGGCTATGGCAGAGCAGGGCTATCTGGGCCCTGTGCTTCCATGCCTACAGAAATACAATTTATGTGGTTGGTTTTATGTATTTTTTATGTATTTACAATGCATCTTAGCATTTGTGAAGAGGCACCTGGTGTGTGACCAAACAAAAGCATATAGTGTACTTTAACTATATACTTTTGTTTGGTCACATACCTGGTGCCCCACCCCCCACAAAGTTTACTAAGATGCATTGTAAATGCAGGGATTGAGCTTGCCAAACCCTTTACACTGATTTGAATGCAGGAGAATTGTGGCCTTCTTCTAATTGGTGAGCTCCCTAGTAAATACCTGTGAGCCTCTTATTGACCAGAGCACACAACATACAGTAAGTAATAAAGTCAAGAAAGTGGTTCCCCATAAGATATAGAGAAAGCAAAGGGACCCTAGCTCTGAATGGCAAGATAATATGTCATGCTTTTTCCTTACCGATGGAGGTGGTCACTTTGCTATAGTGGTCAGGCTTGATCATAATTCAGCTGGATGGTGATGAAACCAAGAACCCTTCCATTACATAAAAGAAGGTCATATACATAGTATAAAACATTGGATTACAGTCATTAACAGAACCTGACAGTAAATGATCACATAACAGAAGGTTACATATTTAGTATAAGACATTGAAATTCATCCAAGGTGATACATACAGTCACTCACAGATCCTGACATAAGTGAGTACATAAAAGAAGACTCCATGCATCATATAAGCAGTGAAATCCATACAAATTAAGACATACAGTCATTAACAGATCCTGACATTACTATAAGGCAATAATGAGACAATATGCAGCAAGAATACAGAGGGGTCATGAAGTGGGGCAGGGAAATGCAGCAGGAGTCATGGAGTGCAGCAGAAAAAAGAGCAGAAATGCAGAAGGGATGAGAGGTAATCTTATATTGCAGAAAGGAGGGCTTAGGAAGAAGGAAGGGTCTGAAAGAGCTAGTGGGGAGGGAAAGGGGTGGGAATGCTCAAGGGGAGGTGGTTGGTTGGTGGGGGGGGAGAGGGGCACAGCTGTAGGGACAGTTAAATGGAGCAGGGATGCACCGGTGCAGAGCAGGGTGGATGGAGAAGATGTCAGGGACATAGCAGAGGTGGCAGTGGTGAATACTGATGGGGAAGGCAACAGGGACAGATGGTGGAAATGGTGCTCAAAAGGGAAAGATGGAGGAGAGAGGAAAAGTGACTGGGACAGTTGGGGGGAATTATGAATAGAAGGAGGAGTAGGATAGAAGAGGAATTGCAGCAGGGACGGTTGGGAGAATAATGGACAGGAGGAGGAGTCAGGCAGGAGAAGAACAGTGGCTGGGATGGGTGGGGGAAGTATGTGCTGGGGAGGAGGAGTTACACAGGAGAGGAATGAAGGAGGAGAAACAGGCAAAAGAAAATGTGGGGGGAATAGTAGTACTGGGGATTCAATACTAAGGGGGATAAGATGGGGTAGCAAGTGGGAAAGGCATAGTCATGTATGGGTGGAAGCTATGCCAGGGATGACCACTGAAAGAGTGGGACAATCAGTTCTGAAATATGCTGGAAGGGGAAGGGAGACACCACATATAGTTCTACATCTGGGGACAAATGACCTGGATGATAGTACAGTAGAGGTAGTCCAGAAGAGATTTCAGGAGCTGGGAAGTTTATGCAATGGGGAAAGGTAGAACGGTAACTTTTTCTGAAGTGATACCAATGCCCAAGGTGAGCACAGATAGTAAACAACAGATAAAGGAATATAATGAATGATTGGGCAAATGATGTCTCACAAAAGTATATGGGTTAGTGGGAAGGTGGGGAAATACCTGTGATGACAGTAGTCTGTATGCTAAGGATAGATTACACTTAAATGAGGAGGGCAAAAAGGTGCTGAAATGGAAGATTGGGGAGTATACTGAGGTAGCTGGATATTTACACTAGGAGTTGGGGGTGGTAGGTTGAGGAAGGGCACACAGGGGCTACAAGATGGGAAGAAGGGAAAGCTTACCCCCCAAAAAACAAGGGTGATGAACTAGGTACAAACAATAGAGGAGATAATGGAAGTGGAGGACAGAGTGAAGAGGGAATGAAAAGGGATGGAAGGTAGTCACTATGAATGCTAGGAGCCTGGGGGATAAAATAAATGACCTTCATGCCCTCTTGGTGGCAAGAGAGGTGGACATGACAGCCATAATAGAAACATGGCCACCCAATACTATGACTGGGACCTGGCTGTCCCAGGATACAGAATATTCTGCAGAGATAGGGAAAACAGGAATGGAGGAGTAGTGACACTATACATAAAGGAGGCGTTAAAGTGCATTAAGGAGGAGGGGAAGGGGGGATAAACAGAGTCATTATGTCTGCTAATCCAGGATTCGGGGAATAGGATTCTCCTGATGGGAGTGGTGTACAGGTCACCATTCCAGACAGAAGAGTTGGACAGAGAACTTATGGGGCAGATTAGAAGGGCATGAGGGAAGGGGAGTGTGGTGGTGGTGGTGGGGGACTTCAATCTGCCTGAGGTAGATTGGTGAACTCGTCACCAGCAATACAAGGAAGCAGGTACTGCTGGATGCCTTTCAGGAAAGCTTCCTGACACAGGATGTCAGCGAACCAACTGGGGAGGGGGGAGACACCCTTGACCTTGTGCTCACAAATGGAGAGTTGGTGAGGGATATCAAGATGAACAAATCACTTGCAGGGAGTGACCACAACTCAGTATGGTTCAAGTTGATTATGGGCAAAGAGGGGGTGGAATCTGTCATGAAGGTACTGGATTTCAGGTGGGTGGATTTTGCAAGGATGGGTGAGAAAGTGAGTGGGTACCTGGCCAGGATCCAGCATAGTATGAACATAGACCAGAGATAGGAACTCCTAAAGAAGGGGATACTAGAGGTTACCAATTCCAGTAGCAGGACTAAGAGTAAGAAGGCCATGGCAAAAAAGCTGAGCTGGATGAGCAGGTGTGCTGTGAAAATGGTCAGGAAAATTTGGTAGCCTTTTGGAGATACAAGAAATCAGGGAGGGTGTAAGATCAAGAGAAGTACCTTCAAGAGGCAAGGGAGGTGACAAAGGCAGATAGAGTAGCAAAAGCCACTAAAGAGCTCAAGCTGGTGCAAGGCATTAAGGAGGGGGAGAAATGCTTCTTCAGGTACATCAGGGAGAAAAGAAGATGTAAAGAACAGATAGTAAGGAATAAGAAGGAAGGGGGATGGGCTGAAAAGGGGGAGAAAAGGCAGAAGCACTCAGTGACTACTTCTGCTTGGTATTAATGAAAGAGAGTGGGCAGTGCTACTGTGGGTGCAGAAAAGGCTGGGAAAGGAGTCACAGATGGGGTGATCATGGAAAGTAGAGTGCTGTAGGTCTTGAGGTTGCTGAGGGTGAACAAGGCACCAGGGACAGATGGCATTCACCCCAGGGTACTGAAGGAGCTAGCAGAGATACTGGCAGGGCCCTTGGCAGGCCTATTCAATGCCTTACTGAATTCAGGATTGGTATCCAATGACTGGAGTTTGGCTCATGTAGTTCACCTACATAAGAGCTGACCCAAGGATGAACCAGGGAACTATAGATCAGTGAGCTTCACATCCATTGTGGGGAACTAATGGAAACTATCCTGAAGGAGAGGCTGGTGTCCCTGCTGGAGTCCGAGGGGCTGCAGGACAGTAGACAGCATGGCTTTGTAGTGGGCAGATCCTGCCAAACCAAACTGGTAAATTATTATGAGTGGGTAACCAGGCAGATGGACAAGGGCCATGCAGTAAATGTTCTGTACCTGGACTTCTGCAAGGCATTCGATTCGGTGTTGCATGGAAGACTTTGAATAAAACTTGAAGGCACAGGGGCAGGAGCAAAAATGGTGAGATGGGTGACAAACTGGCTGCAGGGAAGACAGCAGAGGTGGTGGTGGGAGAAGAACTCTCATCCCTGAGGGCAGTAATGAGTGGGGTTCCCCAGGGCTTGGTACTGGGACCAGTGCTATTTGGGATATTTATTGCAGACATTTCCATGGGCATTTAGAGCAAGATCAGCCTGTTTGTCAATGACACCAAGACAGTGGCAGTGGTGGATGACATAGAGGGATGGCAGAGTCTGCAGGAGGATCTGAAAAAGCTGGGGACCTGATCAGATACTTGGCAGCTGTGGTTCAATGCCAAAAAGTGAAAGGTGCTGCATTTTGGGGCGAAGAATCCAAGGAGAAACTACCAACTGGGGGGGGTTGCAGCTGGCGGAGACTGAGGAGGAAAAAGATCTAGGAGTAGTTATAAAGGGATCAATAAACAACTCCACACAATGTAGGAAGGCAGCAGCAAGGGCTAACAAAATGCTGGGCTCCATTGCAAGAGGAATAACCTTGAAGGGGGGGAAGTAATTCTGCCACTGTATAGATCACATGTTAGACCTCATCTCAAAATAGTGAGTGCAGTTCTGGAGACTGTACCTGAAAAGGGACATTAAATTATTAGAAGGGGTGCAGCACAGGGCAACTAAGATAATACTGGAACTGGGGGACTTACCAAATGAAAGTAGGCTTAGCAAGTTGAACATGTACTCTCTGGTGGAGAGGAGGGACATGGGGGACATGATCGAGATATTCAAATATGTGAGCGGGCTAAACAAGACTGGTGTGGATGGGCTCTTTAGGGTAAGGGTGGGGTGGGAGATTAGGGGCCATGACATGAGATTGGAGAGGGAAGGTTTAGAAGGGAAATGAGGAGGCACTTTTTTATGGAGAGGGTGGTTTTGATGGGGTGGAATGCATTACCAGTGGAGGTGGCAGCCTGTATAACTGTTTACAAGAGCTTCTAAAGGGGCTGGGATAGGGCAGGGGGGAGAATAAAAGGAGGGAGTGAGGAGGGAGGGGCAGCTGCTGAATAGGGCTGCTAGCTGCAAAATTGAGCAAACTCGATAGACCAAATGGCCTTTTCTGCTGGCAATGTTTGTTTATTCATGTGTTCATAGGTACAACACTTGTAGCGGGGGAGGAGAGAGTGGTTAGTTCAGAGAGAGCTGGGGGGCTTGGGGGAAACAGGGACAGAGGCAGGGATATGATTGATAGAGTGTCAGGAGTGGCCTAGGGGAAAGGAGTGGGCAAGGCAAAGGGGAAGGGGAGGAGAGGGGAGAGCAAAGCGAGGGGGACAGTAGGAGGGGAGTGGTGGTAGGGATGCTCCTACAGGGAAGCAGAAGGGGGTGAGGGGGTATACAGCAAAAGAAGAGTAAGGAGGAAGGTGGGAAGAAGAAGGAGAGGAGGGAGGGAGGCTAAAAGCAGAACTAGAAAGGTTAGAGGTAGAAGAAGTAGCCTGGAGGAAAGAGTGGGAGAAACAATGGGGGGGGGGGGAGGAGGAGAGGGAAGAGGAAAGACCAAAGCGAGGAGGGGAGATGGGGAGATAGAATGTAGAAGTGCAAACATGAGATACAGAAGAGGGTAATATGCTAAGAATTAATACTGTATGCCTCCCAATTATGACTGTATAACTCTGGGGGACACCTGTATGCATCCTCTATACTTTAGGAAAAGAACCCTCTCCTTTCTGCACAGGATGCACTGGAGACCTGGAGAAATGTAGAGAGAAAATACCTTGAGGGGGTGACTCTCCCTCCTCCCTGAAGAGAAGTCTACCATACAAAGTCTGCTCAGAATACTATAACTTTTTCTCCTATCATTATTTACAGTAAACTACCCGGCATTATAGAAGGTGTCTCTACAATGTCAAGTTTTAAGACAAAGCTAAGGAGCTATATGCTGATGAACTCTGCATGCAAGTGCTATAATTGACTTATAATAACTGGTGACCCTAGATATCAACCCCGATAAGAGCGCTGTCAAATGCCATAATAACCCAAAATCCAGTTATTACTGCATTCTTTAAACTTTCTTCCAATGGCAGTGTCCTTAGGGTGTCACTCAGTTGTGGTGAGGCACTTCTCATTGGCTTAAACTCTGTGTGTGGACAGGCTTAACAGCTTTTCAAACATGGTGGCTCTGTTTTTCATTTACCACCAAACTACATTTCTTAATTTCCCTCCAAATCAAAATTTCTTTTTAGTTATACTTCATCTAATTGATCCTGCCTTCTACATACAATACAGATATCTGGTTGATCATGCTCTGTGTCTTGACTGGAGACAGTGATTGCGATCCAGGACACAGCTGTGGCTGTCATGGTAAGAGACAAATAAAACGTCCATATGAGAGAGACGGGGTGTGCATCATCCTGTGGCTGGCAGACTAAAAAATAAATAAACTCCATATGAGAGAATGTGTGTGTGTGTGTGTGTGTGTGTGTCAGAAAGAAAGAGAGAGAGTGTGTGTGCATGTGTGTGCGTGTGTGTGTGTGTGTGTGTGTGTGTGTGTGTGTGTATGTGAGAAACTGTGAGAGGATAGACTAAGGAGCTGCAAAAATGAAGAAAACAGTCTGGCAAGTAACTATTTGCACCAGTAGTTATAAAAATTAAAGTCTAAGCAGGTGTGTGTTCATGATGTTTTTTTACGCACCCTCGGTGAGTGATGAGCTCATAAACCTCTCGAGCTTCGCTCTTGAGATTTATTGCTCATCACTCACCTTGGATGTGTAAAAAGCATCATAACACACACCTGCCTAGACATTATTCTCTATATAATTACTGGTGACCCCCTTTAGCAACCTGATTTCAGATACTCTTCAAACGCCGTAATAACCCGAAATCGGGTTATTATGGCGTTTGACTAGCTCTGAGTCACTTCTCCCTTACACTATCCGATGATCACTTTCACTTTTTTTCTGACCTGGTAGCATGGCCAAGTGGTGTTCATTTCAGTAAATTATATGTTCTAAAATACACACAGTGAAAACAGTATCAAAAATTGTCACCAGTGCGTAATTTTTTCTTAGTTTTGAATACAGAGTTTACCGGCGTAGACTGATGAAAGCTTATGATTCGGTGGCTTCTGAAGGCAAGACTGAAGCATGAATGAGTGTTACTATAGCAACACTCATTCCCGCTTGAATCTCGCCTTCTGAAGCCGCCAAGTCACTCGCTCTCATTAGTCTACACTCAGCGGCTTCTGTATCTCAAAACTAAGAAAATTAGCGTAGCAATCGACGGTGACAATTTTTTTATACAAGGCACTTCTCTGTGTGTGTATTTTGGGGCATATAATTTACTGAAACGAACACCGCGCGCAGGCTCTCTCTCTCTCTCTCTCTCACCCAAGTTGTTTTACATATGAAGTCCATGCCCCAGTAATTATAAAAAATAACAGATAGGCAAGTGTGTGCCTATGAATTTTTTTTTCACACCCTCGGTGCATGATGCCCACATAATCCTCTCAAGCTTCGCTTTCAAGGTTTATGGGTCATCACACACCTTGGGTGTGAAAAAAATATTCATAACACACACTTACCTATCCATTATTCTCTATTTAACTACTATATTTATGTGTTTATTGTATTTTGTCTAATGTATATATTTGTAACACTGGACACCTGTGAAAATGGGTTATTAACACACAGATGTTTAAGTATAAAAATAAAATGAAATGCAATGAAATAAAAGTGGTAAGCTGCAGGGAAAACTGCCCATACCAACAGAAAAGAAAGACAGCTGAAAGAAACATACAAGAAACTCCTCTCCCTTAGGTTCACTGACAGCCATGTCCTAGATGCTCTAGCTTCCTCAATGAACACTATGTCTTCCATGCTGCTGCCACCATATCCATGCTGCTTCAGGCTGAAAATCTATTACCCTAACAAAAGACACTGTTCCCAACAATAGAAAACACAAACTGATGACACTACATTGCTTCCAACCACAGCCCCTGTTTCTGACAGATGAAGCTGCTCCAAACAGCTGCACACCACCGCACACCACTACACCACCAACAAACTAAGTGAAAACTGACCACAGACATGCCCCATCTTATAGGGTAAACCACACTACAGAACAACGATAGGGCCAAAATGACCAGTACGAAACATCACTATACTATGGAAACACACGGGACCAAAATTAAGAAAGGCAAACCCAAATATGACCCTGACCCAACTTAGAATGAAACTGATCTGGCTACTCAAACAAGATACAAACTAGCAAACATCCAGATACATTATTATACGAAACAAATGATGTGGAAATGTGGCATACAAGGCTACATATCCACCTAGGAGGGCCATTCATATAAAAAGATCACTCATCCTTCAGGCTAATGGCCTTATTATCTGATTAACCCCCTCAATGGGTATATTTCCTTGTATACCACCCTTACGAATCATGTATTGTAGGGGTGTGGTAGTGCCCCTAGATTAGGGTCCAACTGCCAGTTCTATGTTAAACTTAAAATTTTGGACTTTAATAACTTTGCAACCATAAAACTGATTTGCATGACATTTTGCAAGCACTTTTACGGACCAAACATCTTTTGATGTGGTAAGTTGCGCTCTAATTGCAGGTGTGGATGCGGAGATACGGAGTGTCATAAAATGTAAAAATTACCATGTTTTGTCAAATTATTTGTCACACCATTGCACAGAAATGGTGTGGAGTTCTGGTTTGCAATTGTCAGGGTAAACAGGCCTTGGGTCATAGATGTGTCTTTGGAAGATTTGGTGAAAAAATGATAATCCATTCAAAAGTTATAACATTTTAAAGTTTCCCATTATTTTAAATGGAAGCAGTTAGCTGTCAGGTGTGAAAAAGGTTCTTTTATCACAAATGGGTAATTCTTTTTCACAAATGTGGGATCTTCTGATGCAAATGCAGAATCTTTTTTTGTGCTCCTGTCATCTTCTTTTCAGTTATTGAGGGATTGTTTCCATAAGCTGAGTACAGTATATTAACATTAAACTTTGGAGTCCTATAAGTACTGCACCAGTATACCCAGTAAAATACAACCATAGATGAGTTAAAAAATTGATTTTACCTCCCATTAAATGTTACTTCCATGTTTCAGTGCTCGAGGGTTTTATGAGTTGGAAATGCTGACTGTGACAGTCAGCTTTCTTGACTGATGGGAGTTATTCCGTTTATTTCTTTTACTATGCATATATTCATTTTGTTTAAGTATTGTGCTGGACAATAAGGTATTGTTGTACTTCAGCTCAAATAGACTTGCACAATATAGTCAGTTCACTCATAATTTGACAGCATGAATCAACCATTGAATGTAGTTGAACAGATAAATCAGTATGCATGAAGTTAAACAGACTCCTGTGGTATCAGCTTTTGACAGCTCAATACGGTGGTAGTGCTGTTCTGTGCCAGTGTTGCATATAGCTTTTTTTTAAATAATGTAGTTGTCTTTTTAGGGTTAGATACTAAATAAAATCAACTGCTATATGTTGTGCAATGTGCTGTCTCAAAAAGGTGTAAAACACATACAGTGCACTCTGAATACCAATTGCTTTTCACAAGAAAAGTTGTCCAGAATCTGACAGGTGATACATGAATTCAGACGGTAAATTAAAACATTTTTTAAATCTGGTGTCAGACAACTTTCATAAGTACATCCACTTCCAAATATTTTTTATGTCAAAATAATTATAAAACATCATATCGTAGGCATTGAGATTGACTGAATAACTTTCTGTGTTAATGAAGTTATCGGTTGGGCTAATCAACTGTTCCCCTCTAACACACATGCACAGATTAAACTTTGGAGTCCTATAAATATTGCACTGGCATAGCCAGCAAAAAACAGCCATAAATAAGGTAAACAATTGATTTTACCTGCCATTAAGTGTTACAGCCATGTTTTGATGCTCAAGGGTTTCATGAGTTGGAAGTGATGACTGTGAGGGTCAGCTTGCTTTACTGACAGGGGTTATTCAATTGAATTTTACTATACATCTAGTCATTTCCTTTAAGTATTGTGCTGAACACTGAGGTATTGTTGCAGTTCAGTTAGGTAGACTTATACGGTATGGTCAGTTCATTCATAATTTGGCAGCATGAATCAAGCATTGGATGTGTAGTTGAACAAATAAATCAATATGCATGAAGTTAAACAGGCTCCTGTGGTATCCGTTTTTGACAATTTAAAACTACAGTAGTGCCATTCTATGCCAGTGCTACATGAATTTTTTGGGGATTATTTGTCAGTTTAGGGTTAGACACTAAATAAAATCAACTGCTGTATGTTGTGCAATACAGTTTTAGTAAAGAAAGAAGTGTAACAGATTATTTGACATCACGCCACAGGACACAAGCAACAGTCAGAGAAAAACTTGTACCCCCTAAACTCCCCCACCAAAAAAAAAAAAACTTTTTGTGAGATCAAGCAGCTTCAAACCCAGTGCTGGGGCATCCACTCCACATTTCTCTCCCAGTGATTGAGCAGCCCTCTTTCTGTTTTCTGTGAGTCATATATTCACCTGAAGCATACTGTAACTGGCTTCATTTTTCTCATTCTAGGAGATGCATGTATTCATTTTATTAATCATTTTGCCCATCCTTTTATCTAGCAGCATTAACCAACATTAAGAAGTTTTACTTGTGAAACATCACAAAGAGCCACACGAGCTCTCAGGAAAAGCACACTAGAAACAGATCATCAAGTTTATAATGTTCATTACATAGGCTCAAATGATCTTGAACAGGTATGGATAAAATTAACCCCATATAGGGCCCTGAAGATAATTCTTGGAGTAATGTACAGACCCCCATCAATAAAACTAGAGGACGATGAATCACTCCAAAAGTATATCCAGGATCTCCTTCCATCAGATAGATTGATTCTAATGGAGGATTTTAACCTACCGGGAATTGAATGGGAAATCTTACAGAGTTCAAGCAGAGTGGAAAACAATTATTTGGAAATTTTTGATCAAATTGGCTTAGAACAATTAGAGAAAACACTAGAGGAGTTAACACCCTTGTTCTGATATTATCAAACATGGGAGATACAGTACAAGATTGCCAAGTTGCTGTACCACTCAGCACCAGTGACCACACAATGGTAACCTTTAAAATAAAGGAGATTAGTACAGACGGTACAGGAGAAACAATAGTACTAAACTTTGGAAAGGCAGGTATTGAAAATACGAGGTATGTTTTGTCCAGCTGGAACTGCTGTCAAGAACTACAGAATAAAACATTGAACATCATGTGGGATTTGTTTTGTACCAAACTAAACCAGGTAATTAACAGTAACATTCCTCAGAGAAATAAATACAGTAAAGGGGGTAGAACACCATGCTGGTTGACTCCAAAAATCAAAAAGTTAATAAAAAAAATAAAATAAAAAATGTATAGAAATATAAGGAACAAAAAGAATGAAAGAGGATGGACTCATTACAAAGCTATAGTAAGGAAAGTTAAAAAAAGAAGTTAAGAAAGCAAAGTCAGACTATGAGGTAAAGCTGGCAGCAAAAATAAAAGATAATAATAAAATCTTCTACATTTATATTAACAGTAAAAAGAGAGTAAAAAATTCAATAGGGCCCTTAATGGACCTGGATGGTTTAATAGTATCGGATAAAAAGCAAATGTCAAATATACAAAATACTTGTTTTTCAACAGTTTTTAATGCAAAGCCAAATCTTGCAGGGAGAGTTAAACAGATTGGAGGTACAGCGAGCCCAATTCATATCGGCTTAATGGATATAAAAAACAAACTAAGTAAAGTGAATCCCAACAAGTCCCCTGGCCCAGACGGATTCCACCCCAGAGTTATTTGAGAACTGGCTGATGTAACAGCTCCCCCCAATTCATATTCTTCAGACTTCTGTAGACAAAGGATAAGTGCTGGATAGAAACTATATTAATCCCCTTATATAAAGAAGGATGCAGAAAAATTCTGGCTAACTATTGCTCAGTTAGTCTGACTTCCGTCCATTGTAAAATTTTAGAAGGCATCATAAAGGACCATATAATAAATCACATTAATTCCAAGAACTTAAATGACAAAACATAACATGAATTCACAAAAGGCAGATTCTGCAATACTAACATGCTTGAATTCTACTATATGATGAGCAGAGCCTTGGATGGAGGTAGTTTGGTGGATGTGGTTTATTTAGATTTTACCAAGGCATTTGATAAGTTACCCATCTTGAACTGCTAGAAGTTCTCACAGATATGGGTATACATGAGAACATCATTAAACAGATTTACTCTTGATTAACTGATGGAAAGTAGAGTTACAGTAAAAGGGGCGTGTACTCAAACTGGATGGAGGTGATGAGCGGAGTTCCCCAGGGGTCAGTTTTAGGACTGTGTCCATTATAATCATTGAAATATATGGTTGACAAAATCTGCAGATGGCTGCAGACTGGGAGCAGATATAAATACTCCAGAGGATGCTAAAGTACTTCAGGATGCACTAAACTATATACAACATTGGTTCACTAAACACAAATTATATTTCAATCTGGAAACATGCAGTTATGTACTCGGGCAATAAAAATCCAAATTTAACTTACTCTCTAAACAGTACTACCCTCAACAATGTAATGGAAGAAAAGGATCTGGGCATAGCCATAACTAACCATCTGTAGTTCAAAATGCACTTTAAGAATGTAGTCCATAAAGCAAACAGAGTGTTGAACTGCATAATTAGGCACACTTCAAGTGGAGAAATGGAGGTGGTTATGCCACTGTACAGAAGTAGCCACAGACATTGCCAGCTATTTCCAGATATTTTGTGAAATTTCTGAAGAGTTTCTCTCTGCTGCCCCTACTGTGAAAATGCAGAAAGCATCAGATATTTCAGGAAATATCACAGAAATTTCGGGAAATAACTCGCAGTGTCTGTGGCTGCTACTGTATATGTCCTTGGTGAGACTGGTGCTGGTGTATTTTGCCCAGGTATGGACACATATAAGAAAATAGAAATTGATATGATTGAGAAGGTCCAAAGAAGAGCCACAAGAACTGTTAGAGATCTAAGGGGAAAAGATTATGAGTCTAGGCTGAGGGAGTTAAATCTGTACTTCTTGGACTACAAAAGGTTTCGGGGCGATGTGTGTATATTATACAAAGCACAAACAGAAAATGAGTTATGGGAAAGCTTGGGACTGTAATTTAGAGACCAAATTTATGTTACACGAGCACACCCTCTACAAATAAAGGTAGAAAAGTGTAACTTGGTAAGAAGACAGAAGTGGTATTGCCAGAGAGTGGTACCAGTTTGGAATGCTCTACCTTAAGAGGTAGTGGGAAGTTCAACAATGAATGACTTTAAGTTGAATATGGACAACCATTATAAGGCAAAAAGGCTTCACTATTAGCTTATATGATCATCATGGACAAAAGTCTATATCAGCTCTGATGAAACCTATGTAACGTACAGTATGTAACCTATTAAGCCACTCCACAGTAGTAAACAAGCATTTGTCAATGCCGAATGTTTGCTTGCTGGTATTAGCATTAGAAATGCAGAAGTTAGAGAAATGCAGAATGAGAATGGCAGTGAAGTGTTGAACTTCACGCCAACCCCACCTCCACCTCCAACCTCCACTCTGCAGAGACGGACAGGCATTGGAGTATGCATTTGAGTTGTCACCCATAACGTTCATGCCATTTCACTCCACCCAATCCAGCAGACACTGACATGTGTTGAGGTGTGCCTTGGGGTGTTCAGCTCTACAGTCACCCCATTCCATAAGGACATACACTGAAATGGGTGCAGTATAGGAGAACAGGGTGAACTGTGGAGCTGAAGAGTTCAAGGCACACCTCGATGCCTGTCACTGGCTGCAGGGTGGTGGGGTGGGGGTGGAATGACGTGAGCATTACAGTCAGCAATCTAAAGGCACACCCCTGATGCCTGTCAGTCTGTAGAGGGTGGGAGGTAATAGTTAGACACCCTAATGCCCTTGGTGTTTGTTGGTATTTATAGTACACATTTTCAACATGGCCTTTTTGTGACCCCCATCTCATGAAAGCATTTGGGACCTCTTTTCATGAACTGTGGCACGGTGATTTTGCTAATGTGTCCTGAACTTTGAGTTCCCACAGTGACCATGCCATTCTGCGCCAGATGTACGAAAATACAAATCGGGCAGAATGTGAAGAATGACAGCTGTACCATTCATAGGGAGCTGTGAAGAGATGGCAATGTTGAAAATCTGTAGTAAAAATATTAAAAATACTCGAACTTCTGGGCTTATGTGGAACATGCACAATGCATGTATGTAACAGTCATTTAGTGGAATTTTTTCATCAAATTTTCAACATAGGCATTTTGTGACCTCTGCTCATGAACATAGTCACTATGATTTTCCTAATCTTTCCTGAACATTGATTTCCTACAGCTACCACACTATTCTGCGCCAGATGTGTAAATGCATATTTTGGGCAGGATATGAAAAATGACAGCTGTACTCTTCATAAGGAGGTATGCAAAAAACGCCAGTGTTGAAAATCTGGAGTGAAAATATTACAAATGCACATAATTATGAGGGTGCATGAAAACTGCGCAACATACACTTGTAACACAGTCATTTCATGGATTTTTGTCACAAAATTTTCAACATCGGCATTTTAGCACCTCTGTTCATGAACAGTATCACTGTGATTTGTTTTTAATCTGTCCGGAACACTGACTTCCCACAGCAACCACGCTATTCTGCGCTGGAAGCATGAAAACACATTTTGGCCAGGATGTGAAAAATGACAGCTATACTGTTCATAAGGAGGTGTGGAAAAATGCCAATGTTGAAAATCTGGAGTGAAAATATTACAAATTCGTAAAGTTACAAGAATGCTTGGAAACTGCACAACGCATGCTAGTAACACAGTCATTTTACGGACTTTCATCACCAAATCTTCAACATAGGCACTTTAGGACCTATGCTCATGAACAGTGTCATTGTGATTTTCTTAATGTGTCCCAAGCACTGATTTCCCTCAGCAACCATGCTATTCTACACCGGTAGTGCAAAACCACATTTCAATCAGGATGTGAAAAATGGCAGCTGTACTGTTCATAAGGAGGTGTGGAAAAATGCCAGTGTTGAAAATCTGGAGTGAAAATATTACAAATATGCAAAGTTATGAGCGTGCGTGGCAACTGCACAATGCACAGAATAAGAATCAGCATTTATATAGCCCTTTTCATACATCCAAAGTGCTTTACAAGCAATGCTAGACTGGTAGTGAAGTGACTGAATGTGTAGTGGCGGCCATATTGCACATCATCACTCACACACAGCCTGGATAATTGCATGAACCAGTTTGTGGGAAGGGGAATGTTGGCCAGGACACCGGGAATGTTCCCTACTCTTTGGGAAGAGTGCCCTGGGTTCTGTTACATCCACTTGGACACCCACCAGGACAACACCAGGATGGGCAGAAGGGACCTCGGTTTAACGTCTCATCCAAAGGACGGCACACCCCAGCAGTACAGTACCCCCCAATACTGCACTCAGCTGGATGTAATTGTCCACCTAGGGACAAATGACTTGGCTCATCATGAGGTTAGAGCAGTGCAGGAGGACATTGCAGAGTTGGGGAGGGGCCTAAGACAAGTAGCAAACACAGTATCCTTCTCAGAGGTGCTGCCTGTCAAAGGCATGGGGAGGCGAGGGTAATTGGCACCATGCAGTTTAATGAATGGTTGAAAAATGGTGCAGAGCACAGGGTTTGGCTTCATTGGGACTGGGGTTCCACCTGAGGACACTGCTATACTGGCAGGATGGTCTGCATCTGTCCAGGAAGGAACAAGTCTTTGAGCAATCGGTTTAAATGCTTCATTGGCAGCTTTTTAAACTAGTCAATGGGGAGGCACTGACAAGCAGCAGAAAAATCCCAGCCTCTCCTACAAAACAGGGTACTAAATGAGAAAAAGACCAAGGTAGAACGGTCAGTGGGGATGCTGCAACAGAAGGTAAGGCCATCAAAAATGGAGAGCAATGAGTACCAATGCCCGTAGTCTCAGGTAACAAGCTTCCTGAATTAGTGGCCTTGATGGAGGAGGAACATCTGGATATCGTGGCAGTCACAGAAACATGGTACACACAAAACCATGACTGGGACGTAAACATACCAGGATACACTATCTACAGGAGGGACAGGGAGGGTAAAAGAGGGGAGGAGTAGTTTACATAAGGGAAGGAATAAAAGCAACAGAACAAAAGGGTAAACAGGGAGGAGAAGAAGCACTCGAGTAAATTTGGAGACAGGCAATGGCACCACAATCCGCACAGGGTTAGATACAGACCCTTCTCAGGGGAGGAAGTGGACAAGGAAATGATAGAAAGTATACTTAGAATGGCAGAAAAAGGGGAGATATTGCTGATGGGTGATCTTAATGCCAGATGTTAACTGGAGCGCAGCTGCAGCTGCCACTCAAGAGTGCAGTTATTCTAGATGCCCCTACAGGGGCATGCCTTAGACAACTTGTACTGGAGCCCACCTGAGAGGGAGCAATATTAGACTTGATACTTCAAATGGAGATGGAGAGAGGATCACAGATGTAGAAGTGGGTAGCCATCTGGAACTAGCGACCATCGAACAGTATGGTTCACAATAAACACAGCAATAGAGTCAAGCCATACAAAGACAAAAGTACTGGACTTTAGGAGGGCTGACTTTGACAAATGGGTGAGTGCCTAAGGAATGCACTAGCAAATGGGCGGAAGGAGGGGTGGAAGAACAATGGGGAATAATAAAAACTGCCATCACAGAGGTAACGAGCCTTGTGTGAAGCAAATAAACAAAACAAGACGATGTAAGAAACCACTATGGTTCTCAAAGGAAGTGGCAGTGAAGGTTCAAGAGAAAAGAAAGCATTCAGGAAGTACAAGGAATCGAGCAGGAGCAGGACAGAGAACTGTATCAGTTAAAGCAAAAGGAGGCTGGGAAGGCAGTCAGAATAGCAAAGGCCCAAACTGAGGAAAAGATAGCCAGCTCAGTTAAGAAGGGGAATAAAACCTTTATAGGTACATCAGGGAGCAAAGGAAGACCAAGGGAGGGATAGTGAGGCTTAATAAAGGGAGGGAGGGTGGCAGAGGGAGAATGTGAAAAGGCAGAGATACTAAACAAATATTTTTGCTCAGTATTTACAAAGGAAGAGGGGGAGGTACATAAAACAAACAGTAGTAACACTCTGGATACAGAAGTTGATACCAGCCCATTTACAGAAGAAAGGGTTCTGAAAGAACTCTTAAAACTGAAGGTGGACAAAGCAATGGGGCCTGATGGGATTCATCCCAGAATTCTAAAAGAACTAAGGGTAGAACTAGTGACACCACTGACTATCCTCTTTAACAAATCATGGGAGGATGGGGTGGTACCCGAGGACTGCAGGAGGGCAGATGTGATTCCCCTTCACAAAAGTGGAGCAAGGCAGAAGCAGGAAACTATAGACCTGTTAGTTTAACCTCAGTGATAGGGAAATGATGGAATCACTTCTAAAGGAAAGAATTGTCGCAGATCTGGAGGCCAGAAGGGCACAGGACCCTAGGCAGCATGGATTCACAGCGGGAAGGTCATGCCAGACGAATATGATAGATTTCTTTGACTGGGTGACCAAAGTAGTAGATCAGGGAGGGGCTGTGGACATGGCCTACCTAGACTTTAGCAAGGCATTTGACACAGTCCCACACAAAAGATTAATATATAAGTTAGCCAGCCTGGGAGTGGGTCCCAAGATGACAGCCTGGGTAAAGAATTGGCTGGAGAATAGGACAGAGAGTAATAGTAAATGGAGTCCACTCAGAAGAAAGGAGGGTTACTAGCGGGGTACCGCAGGGTTCAGTATTAGGATCAGTCCTCTTCAATGTCTTTATAAGCGACATTGCAGAAGGACTGGAAGGAAAAGTATGTCTCTTTGCAGATGACACTAAGATCTGCAACAGAGTTGATGCACAGGGTGGGTGGAAAGGATGAGAAGGGACTTGGCAAGGTTAGAGGAATGGTCAAATGTATGGCAGCTTAGATTCAATGCTAAGAAGTGCAAGGTAATGCACCTGGGAAACAAAAACCCAGGGGAAGAGTACACAATGGGAGGTGAGATACTAACAACAACAAAAATGGAAAGGGACCTGGGGGTAGTCATATCAGATGACCTAAAGGTGGGCAAGCAATGTGAGAAGGCAGCAAGGAGGGTTGGGGGGATACTGGGATGCATAGGGAGAGGCATCACCAGTAGAATAAGGAAGTTATTATCCTCTGTACAGACAGCTGGTGAGACCCCATCTGGAGTACTGTGTGCAGTTCTGGAGACCCAATCTCCGAAAGACATAGACAGGATGGAAGCTGTCCAGAGGAGGGCACTAAAATGGTGCAGGGTCTGCACCGGAGGACATATGAAGAGAGACTTAAGGAGCTTAATATGTATAGCCTCGAGGAAAGGAGGGAGAGGGGGACATGATAGAAACTTTCAAGTACCTCAAGGGAATCAACAAAGTCCAAGAGGGTAGCATCTTTCAAAAAAGAGGTGTGCAAGAACAAGAGGCACAATTTGAAGATAGAGGGGGCGCTCAGAGGTAATTTAAGGAAGTATTTTTTCACAGAGAGTTGTGGATGCATGGAATGGCCTTCGAGGAGGTTGTGGAGTCAAAATCAGTGGTGGAATTCAAGCATGCATGGGATAGTCATAAAGGCAATTCTGGGGGTTGGGGGTAGGAAGAAGTAGGCTGCTGGTTAACTAGGATCTGCAGCTTATCCAGTAGGTAGGGAAATGGGCAGACTGGGTGGGCCAAGCGGTCCTTATCTGCCATCACATTCTATGTTTCTATATGCCAGCAATTTTTAGGTGCAAGTCCGATCCCAGTGTGGGACGAGAACCCATGACCTTCTGGTCCAGAGGCAGATGTGCTACCAACTGAGCCACGCTGACACACAGTCATTTTTTGGACTTTTTTCACCAAATTTGCAACATAGGCTTTTTGAGAGACCACCTCATGAACACTGGCACTGTCATTTCATTACTCGGTCCAAGAAGGTAATTCCATGCAGTGACTGTGAAATCACCTTTTGGGACTGAATAACACCATGACAGTGCCTGAATTCATGAGGAGGGGTCTCAATAACCCCATGTTGAAATTTTGGTGACCAAATTCCCCAAAATGCCTGAGATATGCAACAAAGCTGAAAAAAAACCTATTTGTGCCATTATACAGCTTACCGGCATTTCTTCAGTTCGCAGTCAGCTTTGAAGAGTGCAGACATGTTCCTGGCCCACCGAAGATCATCGTGCCAGGCTCTCGAGGTAAGTATGGGGTGGTGGGGTGTGGGGAGCTTGGTTGCACAGTGGGTGGGTGTGGGTTGGGGGAGAGGATTGCAACTGGCATGGGACTGTTTCCTTTGTTTCAGGGAGATAAAAAAATAAACAGACATCGAGGGAAGGTTTTTTTTCTCCAGGCATGTTTCCAACACACTGGAGTGGGCTCCCAGTGTGCCACCTGCCTTTTGTGGGGTGGGGGTACTGAAGCCGACAGGGATTGGGCTCCCCGTCAGCAAAGAATGACTGTTTGGGGGGCCATGATGCCGAGGGGGATTGGGCACCCCATGACACACAACAAATGAGGGAGGGGGTTACTTCACGCCGACGGGGAGTGGGCTCCCCTGTCAGCAAATTAACTGGGTCAGGGGCTGCTGATAGGTGGATTGGCCACCCCAATTGGCTTTCATGGAGCAGAGAGGTGGCGGCAAGCCATGCCATGTTTAATTTAATTGTTACACTTGGGAATGTACCACCCTTCAATGACGGATCACTCCCTCATAGCAGTGGAATGGCTGATGCTGCAATGATGAGGCGGACCTTCATTGCAGTGGCAAAAATGTTTCATCTTGGTGGCACTTTTGGAGACTAGTGTCATCAGCACATTGTGCCTCCATTGGTCCACCAGTGCCAAGCCCCCAAAAGCAGTCCCTCTGTTGACTGTCACAGTGAGGTACCTCCACAACCCACTTCTCTCCTAAGCTGCCGCATGTTTCTTGTTCATGCACGCAAGTAAACATAAAAATCAGCACATGAAGGAACGCTATCTCTTTAAACATGGCAACACACAAGAGTACCACCATTACTTGTTTACTTGAGTCTGCTACTAAAGAAATACTCACAAGTACTAAAAGCATTTACTTAACAAAATAAAATCTCCCAGGCTCGTAGCCCCAAAAATCACATCAACAGATGTAAATGCAATAGCAGAATTTAGTCAGCAGAAACATCACTAAAGACAGAGCTGAAATGCAGAGCAGAGCAGCAGCGTGGCCATCTTGCTGCTCTGTCCCCTCAGCAACCACTGTACTCAATAAATTCTGTCCTGCAATCAATGCAATCATTTAAAAAGTACACTTTTGTTGTACCTGAGTGTTCAAAGTTCTCCCCTGTACTTGCATAGCAGCAGACACTGCATTGTCTGCAGTGATATAATTCCTTCCTAATTGCAATGTTTCTCTTGTCAGAAGAGAGGTGGCTGGATGTCAAATGATCTCTGCCCAAATGTCTTGCACTATTAAATGCTAGCCTTGCCATTGGGCCAACCAATGTCTCACATTGTCATCAGCTAATAAAACGGCAGATCTATTTCTAACAATGTTCCTGACTTCCATTCTTTCCAGTATGCCTTTTCTACTGTAACTATTCTTAATTCAAACAAACAAGATGTGTGGCAGATAGAGCAGAGAAGGCATACCAGAAGGTCTGCAGTCTTGATCTGAATAATCTGTTACAGCCAAAAGATAGAAGCAATGTGGGGTACAAAACAAAAATATATTCCATCACTGAGTATATCACTAAACCCACAGAAGCTAGTAACATTGATAGAAACAGATGGACAGTCTAACAAGCTGATGACAGTGTGAGAAAATTGCTTGGCCCAATGCCAAAGGTAGCTTTTAGTAAAGAAAGAAGCTTGTCAGATTATTTGACATCATGCCACCTTTCTTCTGACAAGAAAAGCACTGCAATTAGGAAGGAATTCTCTAAGTGCAGAAAATGCAATGTTTGCTGTTATGTAAGCAAAAATCTGACTTTTGAACACTTACTGTAGTTATCAAAGTGTACTTTTTAAAAGATTACACTGATAGCAGGACAGAATTTACTATGTATGCTGGTTGGTGTCAGTGTGATATGGGTACATGAGGAGGACAGTGAAGCCACTGAAATGCCATATACAAGAACCTAGTCATGCAATTATCAACACAATCATTAAACAATGTAATTGGGGCACAGTTTTTGGAAGCCCATGGATCCAATGTGAGGGGATTTCAGTTCTAGGTAGGGTTTCAAAAACCAGACCTTAAGCTCCTCCCCATTTCAGCCCTAAACCATACCCCCTTTTTGGGCCCGCCCCTTTAAAAACTCATGACCAACTGAAACCACCACACAAAATTTACAGTTCGGTTCGGTGGACATTAAGGAACTGCACCACAACACCACTTATCAATTAATAATATAATAGTTTATTGCACTTTAATGCAGTTTGAAAGTTAGACAATTAAAGATTTAAAGTAAACACACTTTCACATGGGACACATGCACTATCAAACAATGAGTGTACATATATGATTTTTATTTTTAAACTGGCAGAATTGAATTGGCAGTTGTTTGGCACCTATTGTCTCATCAGTTCATTGGCACTGTACTTTGAATTTATATTTTGTATTTGATTTTGCTGCATCTAACAACTTTATATTGTTTTTTATAAAGGCATGGAACTGTGAGCAGCTATGCTGAAAGTTCAGTTTAACCTGCAGTTCAGCCTTTACTAAATTGACAGACATACAGTTCCTCTCATCTGTCCAGCAGTTCCCCATGATAGAAAAAACTCTTTCTACAAAGCTGTTGCTGACAGGTATTGACAACACAATCTGTACAAGCTGTAGAAGAGTTTTACATTCTGGTGCCTTGGCAAAAAATGTTACCCTTTTGTCTGCCACAGACCCTGTCATACCACTCAGTACTGGCAGTGCATTACTCAGCAGACAGTATTCTGAATAGAGTGCATCCATGTCCAAAATGTTCTTGAGCTGCAGAATTTCTGCACAGTGGAGCAGTTCATTCCATATCATTTTTGGCTTGCTAAGTGCCATGATCTGCATCCCCTGAAGAGGACTTGTTTCAAATTTGAACCATTTGTTTAAATACATAATGGCTCGACTGTAAAATCCACAGAAGTCTTTTAAAATTCTGTCTCTGATGTTTCCAGGAAATGTCTGCAGTGCTGCATTCACTTTGTAGCCAACAAAGTTGTCCTCCAATCTTTTCTTCAGTTCCTGTTTTAGGTTATGCATTATGCCATACACCTCTGTACTTGTCACAGTTTTGCTCTCCAACAGTGCTATTGATTTGTGGAAAATGGCCATTGCATACTGCATAAAATGGATATAGCACTCTCCCTCAGTAAGTTCATCACTGCTGCTGTACTCATCTTCATTTTCTGCGATGAACCTCCAAATGGCAGGATGGCATTCATCTGAACCCTGGCTGATGAAGTATGATTTAACTGCAGGCCAGCACTGGAGGAGCCTGTTTATTGCTGGCAGGAGGGAAAGCCAGCGAGTGACCACATGGCGTAGCAGATCCTTCCATTGCAACTCAACAAAGGCAAACATGTCTTTTAGCTCATTCATATTCTTAGCAGAGCTGAAAAACTCATTATATACTTTTATTACCAAGTTTTCCACATCATACCTAGCCAGAGCCTTACTGGCATTCCTGGCACAGTTATGGATGACATGGCACAGGCAGTTGGCAGACACAAGGTGGGCAACTTTTGATCTTAAGTTTTGAAAAACTGAATGATGTTTCCCATAATTTACAGAGGCATTGTCCGCAGCATAGTTTGATAAGTGTGCAAGCTTTAAACCTCTGATGGTCAGGGATTCAATAATTTTGCTGTGACAGCACCTGCAGTTTCATTGTGATCTTCATAAAAGTCCAACAGTTTCTGCTGGATCCCCTTTTTGGGATCAAAGTACTGCACAGCAACTGGAAACATTTTTTTATTGCCTTTATTAGAAGCATCTGATGCAACAGAGTAAAATGAATTGCCCATTTCTTGTAACAGCAGTTCCTCCCCAAAAGGTGCCAGGATATTGGTGACAATGCTCTCAGCCTTTGTTCGTCCACAACTCATTTTGGATGCAATACTTGAGTCTGTGTAGATCTGCTGGGCTATCTTCATTCCACAGTCTATGGACAGGTAGGAGTGATGATGCTGGACTCCATGGTATAGTTCTGTAAGTTCGGCTGCCATCACCTTATTGCTTTCAGAACTATTTTCTGCAACAAAAAATTTCTTCATGATATGATTTTCTTTTTGCAGGTGTGTTAGCTGTTGGTGTTTTTCACTTTTTTCATGATTTTTTATTGCAGCCTCAGCATCCCACTTCACTGTAAAAGCAGAGCCACAGACAGTGCATTTGGCAGAATGTTCCATTCCTGGTCATGCAGATCTGATCCTGGAATACTTGCTTTCCCAAGCCTTGTTGTAGCAGCAGAATATTTTGGCCTTCTTAGCAGGAGGACTGCTACTCCTTTCTACATCACAAATGGGTTGGAATCTTTTTCCACTAAGACTCATGTTTCTGTTAAGCAGAGGAGAGAGGGTTGAGGGTAAGAGTCAAAAAGAGCTACAAAACGGTGTGAGATGGCCACTGATTGAAGTTGCAGGACAGCAGGATGTCACAGGCTCAGTCCATTGGCAGCACAATATGAATATTTTACTGTAATATTTTTTCAGAGATTGCAGTGAGACACACATGCAGTTGTGGTGGAGCTCAGACTGACTGAAAATAGTGTCCAGTCCTCCTTGACTTGGCAGTATCAATAACACAGAGCAAATACAAGTTGCCACTTTCCACAGCATCTCAGAAGAAGAAGAATCAGCATTTATGTAGCACTTTTCATACACAGTGTACCCTAAAATGCTTTTTACAAGCAATGCTAGACTAGTAGTGAAGTGACTGAATGTGTAGTGGCAGCCATATCACACATCATCACCCACACACAGGACACAGCCTGCCCTGGATAATTGCATGAACCGGTTTTGTCGGAAGGGGAATGTTGGTCAGGACACCTGGAATATCCCCTACTCTTTGTGAAGAATGCCTTAGGTTCTTTTACTTCCACCATCCTGGACACCCACCAGGACAGCACCAGGATGAGTAGAAAGGACCTTGGTTTAATGTCTCATCCGAAGGACAGCACTTCCCAACAGTACCGCACTGCACCCCTTAACACAGACAGTATGCAGAATAATGCATAATATACCGACAACATACTAATTGGTGAGCCAGCCTTACAGCAAGTGTCCCTGTTAAATTAAGTACTTTTAAAGCTATAAAATGCTGTCATTATGAAACATAATGTCTGTTTGCCATTTTTGTTACTAAAGTTCTTTTTGGTTGGACTTGAAACTGCATTCTGTAGTTTCAAGTCCAGTCAAAAAGAACTTCAGTAACAAAAGTGGCAAATAGAAATTACGTTTCTGCGTTTCATGATGACAGAATTTTATAACTTTTAAAATACAATATAAATAATATAACACACTATTCAAATTGGTGAGCCAGCTGGCCCAGTTCAATTGGGCCCCTACAGCAAGCATTCCTGTGAAAACTAAGTACTGTAATTTTTCAAGCCTGTCCACAGTTCACTCCAGCCAAAAAGAACTGCAGTACTTGTTGCTATGATATATAAATTTAAAATGTGTTCTGAGCATACACTATAGTCATGGGATTCAGTCAGAATTATTGAATTCTGATCACATACTGTAGCCCCCACCCCAAGTAAAAAAAAACATGAACAGAATGGCAGCAGGACATTCAAGAAACAGCCAATCTGTGAGCCGGGAGCCCTGGAAATTCACTATTTAAATTATTAATTTAATCCACTTTAAAAAAGGGCAAGCCTACCTACAAAGTTGATCCTAGGGAGATCAGACAGTTGCAGCAGCAGATATCGCAGATTCACAATTTCGTAGTGGTGGTCGTCGAGCGAGGATTGATGCAGTCAGTCATTCAGCCAGCTGGCAGAGCAGGTTGTCTGAGGACAGATGAGATAAGGCAGCTAAAAGCTAGGGTATTTATAGCCAGGAGTAGGGGTGCCCTGCTTTTATTTTTAAATTCCCGCTGCATATTCATATTTTCCAGGGCCAGATGATTGGTCCCTTTTTAAGGACCAATAAAAATCTATGAATTTCAGTGGGTGGTTACTGCAAGTTGGACAGCAACCCGATTGGTAGAAAATTAACTAGTCAGTACGGAAGCCACTGATTGGTAGGGCTTTCAATGCCGACTGCTACTGCGAAAAACAGACCGAACTCCTGGAAGTCTAGTTAGGCAGGACTCAGGAGAGAAAGTGGCAGGGACCAGCAGGGTCGGGGGGCGGGGGATTAACAGACTGAGAGTGACTGTAGGATTCTCAGCACAGTACAGTCTGTGCAATGTGCATCACTCATTCCAGGCTGCAGCTCTACTTTACTCGCCGGTCCTCCAGTCTTCGCCTCAGGCTTCGCTTCAGTCACAGAGTCAGTAGTCATACAGCACAGTCTGAATGATCAGAACAACACCGACATCACTATTCTCTTTCTCTACATAATATCAGCAAGCAACGAACAGACCGTAAGGTAAAAATAATTATTATATTAAAATTAACGAATTAACGCTTTGCTGTGCATGCGCTACTACCACCTAGCCCTAACCGTGCCTGGTGCCTGCCTAATAAATAATCTGGGGCTCAGAAAGTAAAAATTAGTCTTTTTTCCTTCTCACAGTCTCAGCCTCACCTCACAGTGACTGAGTGACAAGACAAGTCGGACTCGAGTCGGACCGGACTCGTCTCGGACAGTCAGGCGGGCAGGCAGCTGGCAGCAGCATTATAGACCCTGACCCAGGATTAATTTTAAATTAAATACATTTTGCAGCCTTGCAGGTTTAAAAGTAATGTGCCGCTTAAGTTCAGACCATTCATTGAACGAAGCATAAATCCTAAAAGGAGACACAAGTTTATTCCCAAATTTAAAGGCGATGATGACAACATGACACCGTAATAATTGGGGTAGGTACATCTTGTTTGTAAGGTGTAGGTGTTGCTGCCTGTTACTGGTGTAGAGCATCTGAGCATGGGAGCGAGCAACCGAATTTGAAGGGCTTTTTATGCTGTCACCAGTCGCCTGTCTTAGCAAAAATATTCAGGTACATGATCCAGCAAGGATTCTGACCTTTCCATGCAGTGCAATCCTGACAAAGCCATTGTTTGCTTACCTAGCCTGACACTGACAGTTTTCAACTTGACAGATTCCTTGCAGTTTCTTCCTGATCACAGCCAATACAACATCATACAGAGAGAGGTAGCCCCGACACAAGGTGTCCCTCCAGCTCCAGCAGCAGCTCGCCTTCAGTTAATTTCCCAGCACTGTAAAGCACCTTCTCCTCATCCAGTTACAGTAAGGTAGGACCAAAAAACGCATAAAAAATAACATCTGTATTTAGTTGCACATCACCTGCAGGTATTGCTGACTTGAGGTTTCAGGAATGTTCTGATTTTGATTTTTTTGGGTTGGGTGGGGAGTCGGGGATGATTTCTAGTCTAGATAGCATCATAGCGCGAATCAATCAACTAGCTTTCAAGCAGTGGCTTTTTATCTTGGCAGGTGGAGGAAAATTGAAAAAACCCAGACCTGAACAGTCAGCCATATTGATTAGCTCGAAGAACGAAGACTCGGTCGCAACCTTTGCCTAGCTGCACTGATTGCAGTTGGGGCCGGTGTTCTGTTCCGGGGGACTCCCACTTAAAGAAAAGCCGCCCTGTGGGTTAGTTCATTGCTGGGCGGGGGCTGCGGCTGCCTGTATATGGAGTTCCTTGTGTTAGTCATTATACAGGTATTATGTTAGGGGTAGCTGCTGCAACGAGAGTGGCAAAACCGGAGTAGATGGGGAGGAATCAGGAGAACCGGACAAATAAGTAAAAAACTGGGCGATCTGGTCAAAAACCGGACAGGTGGCAACCCTAGTTCTAGGCATTAAAACAGGTTCACCCACTAGAAAGGGGAGGAGACAGAGGGAAGATATTTTTGCAAAAGGAATCAAAATGGATAACAACCTTTGGCACCTTCTATCTTGGAGGTCCAAATGACCAGTTAGACATAAAGCCCTTCCTCTAAACACTGGATGATGAAATTCAACACATCAGAATTTAGTAATATTAAATCACTGTCAATATATTTATATCTGTAAGAACTTTTTTTTTTTTACCTTCAGATACCTCTTCTTGTTATAATGCATCTTACTCTGTAATGAACACTGTATCTTTACTAGGTGCATATTATGAATTTTTGATGTGTAAATAAGTAGGATAACAATAGCAACCGCTTCTAGTTTATTTTTTATTTTTCCTTCATCTTTTTCTTTTTAATTGTTTTTATTTTTTTTAGCTGCACCACACCTCCAGATCTATACCTCCACTTTCCTCTCTCGTCCCCCTTTTTTCGTTCTGCTCAATCTTTGGGTTTTTCATTCCTCTTCTGTTACTATAATATGGAATTCTGATAATATTACCATATGGTATTTGTTAGAAATTTTTTTTGATGGTATTTACTGCAACTGGAAATCATTTTTCTATATTATTTAACTATTTATCAATGTAAAGTACTATAGAGTTTCTATGTGTTTTGGATCAGCTTTACCCTCTCTTGTTCTATGGCCTGTTTAGCCCACCCAGTTGACTGCCTTTTTTGTTCAACAGTTACTTGTCAACCAAGCTACAGTAGTCAAATGATTTTCATCTCAATCTATAATATAATAAGTTGGTCAGGATATATTGTGTGCAACTGTTATAACTGCTTTTTATATTATAGTCTGTGATGTTTATGTATACACTTCTGCATCTTCCAGTTTGCTACATGTTGCACATTACTATAACTGACACTGTTTGCACCTTAAGCATTTGAATGTCATTGTCCAATCACTGTGAAGTTGGGGAGATTTAAAAGGTATATGTACCCACTGGCTCTACCCCCAGATGTGACAACGCCTTATTGCAAGGTGCTGTGTAGGGGCGGTGTGACTGGTGTCTCATTTGCAGTTTGCGACCACAATGTTTAAATACATTATAGGGCAATGGCTGCACCCCTTTATAAGGGTTCAATGACCAGTTCTATGCTAAACTCAAACTTTTGGCCTTGAATAACTTCACAACAATTGATTTGCATTAATGTTTGCATGCACCATCAGGGACCACAGATCCCTTGATGTGCTAAGTTTTGTTCCAGTCAGATGCATGGTGCAGAGATATGGAGTGTTAAAAAATGTGCAAATGACCATGTTTTGTCAAATTGTTTGTCACGTCACTGCAAATACGCTGAGGATGATGGAGTTATGGGAGCACAGGGCCTGATACAATTACAATCTCTGAAAAATTATAGATGGTTGGGAGTGCAGAGTCTGGAAGGGCCTGCACTCCTAAAAGCAAATAAGCCTATGATTATACTTTCTTAAAAAGAAAGGAAATTCTCAAACTTCATTAATGTACCATCAGGGTTCCAGTGACAAATGTTTGGAAATAAGGTCTTAGGGTTTCCAACCCTAACATCCCACCCCCACCCTGGATGTCCAACCCTAACACCCAACCCCCATCCTAACCCTAATACCCTTCCCCCACCCTGCAGGCAGGAACAGGCGTGGGGTGTGCTGTGGAATTATCAACACCAGGGCCATGTGATTTCTGCTATTCTGCGGTTGCAGCAGTGGCCACAGAAATCGTGCTGACTGCAGAAATCAGTGCTTGCTGCAGAAATCAGGAGAACCAGTCACAGAATCACAGAAATGCTAGCTATGCTATGTGATCACACAAGGCATGGGCATATCTATTGATATATTAAGTATGCCATGGTATATATGCTCATTAGAAGAAGAAGCAAACTTATGCCATCTGCTACAAAGCTGAATAGCTAGCAGCCACATGGCATCTTGACTCATGCTGGCTGTTCTTACATAGCTCCATCCAGCTGGTATTTTGGTGGTGGTGGGGGACTGATGCAAGAGTAGCAGAGCTCGATTAGGTCCACAGCAGTTATGATTTGCTGCTGTGTAGGTGTGGGTAGCTCAGACATGTTAATTTTTCATTGTGAGGCTGCTCATGGTGCTTGCTGAATCCTTGGAAGGTGAATTTGCAAGGAAGAACTGGAAGGTGAGCTGTAGTCAGGAAGTGAGAAGATTCAGTGGTGCCCATGGAGGTGGAATTGATCTCTGTGTGGTGACAGGTATTAGAGGAGGAGGAGCTGATTGCAGAAACATAAGGCTGACAGCAGACTGTGCAAAGGACTCACTCTCCACTGGTGGACATCAATCACAGTTTTGATTTGTGGGCTGCAGTTCTGTACCTGCAAGTGTGAGAGTAATTTATTGGCAGATTTGAACCTGCAGCTTAAGTGGTGGCATCAAGCTCAGTTCTTTAGAAAGGTGAAGTTGCCCAGCTGCAGCAGAGTTGGGGACCAGGGTATACTAGAACTGCAGCAAGTAAGTATGGAAAAATCGGAATGGAGAGTTTGATTGCTGCTATACATAAGTGAAATGAGGGTCACTGCCTGAAGAACACCACAATCTCCTGAGTTGCGAGAAGAGAACATGCTATCCAAGGTTAGTACAGCTTAATAAAGATGATTTGCTTGCATTTTTTATTGTGTTCCCCAAAAGAAAAATCAGGAGTCAACAAATTCTACAGACACTGCAAGTTACACCCGCCTTCACTGTTATAGGAAGACAATTCCCACCCACTCCAACACACAGATTTGCACACTGCACTCAACATGTTTTTGCAATGCAGTTTGGGTATTCCTAGTTTGAAAAAATAATCATCTAAAAGAAAATTGATCAAAATCAGGAAAAAAATGGCTTTCAAGCTGGAGTATCTCTTTATATCTACTAACTGTAAATATAAACCAGAAGAAATCCAAGCAGGTTTTCCTTCTGTGTAGTGTTAGCTAAGTGTGCATGTCCTCTTCTGATTATAACCTAGGAGAACAGCAAAGGCCACCAATTTCCAGATGAAGAACAGATAAGCCTTCAAATTTGGGGTGGGAGGGAAAATTCATTAAAAGAGAACACTGATGCCCATGGCTGTGCCAGGTTTGGATTATTGCAATTTAATATTTGTGATGAGTACACACTGTTAAATGGCCTGCTGTTCCACTTTCAGTGTAGCAGAGTGGTTGCATGAAGGCAGTTAAAGGGTTAACTAAGACTTAATCCCTTTGAAGGTATGCTGTTTAACCACAATTTATCTGCTGCAGAATGGCCACAGAATCAGCAGTTGTTCTGCCACAGAAAGTATGAGGTCCTGCCGCAGAATGTAGGTGCACTTTGCCGCAGTAAACACGGGACCCTGATCAACACTAATTAATGCTCACCCCATTATTATGCACCGTAACCATGTCAGCTTACTTATACATGGAATGGGGTGAGTGTTAGGGTTGACAACCCCTCAGCACACACCATGTCTGTTTCTGCCTGCAGGGTGGGAGTGGAGTGTTAGGGTTAGGGTGGGGTGTTAGGGTTGAAAACCTCAAGACCACATATCCAAACTTTTGTCGCTGGAACCATAATGGTGCATTAATTATTTTTTTTTGCAGATAATTATATTATACAGGCACAGTGTGGCATGTATGTTAGGGTTGAGTAAGCACTTCCTTGTTAAACCCCAGTTTTGGCACCTTAATGAATTCCCTCTATTCAACTGATTTGCTTGAACTTTGGCAAACATGCAGTCAGCGCCTAGATTACTAGGCATGTAATTTTTGTGTCAATTGGTTCAGCGAGGGCAAAGTTCTAGAGTCTGTAAATTTTGTACCGATATGTTCAGTGAGGGAAAGTTACAGAAGGGCAAAAAAAATGCAAATTCACACAGACTAGTAGTTTTTTATTTGTTCACCTATGGTATAACTAAAAAAAGTATGTTTTTCAAACGTGAAACTTCAGGTTTTCTATAGTTTGTCCCAAGGTGCATGCTTTGGTGATTTATAAGTTTTTAACTTATACAGTTTTTTTTAAGTATAAGCTAAAATCATTGCAATTTTTCATGCATGCTCAATCACTAAATTTAGTGTTCTAAGGATAGCTGTATTTTCACAAAAGCAATTTATGTAAGTGATTTCCTTTATGTTGCTTACGTTATCCATGAATGCAATACTGAAAAGGGGCATAGCCTGTGCAACATTCATGAAAAATTAAATCAGTGTAAAGAAAATCACTGCTGAACAGCTTTTTCGTTTTATACAATACTTAGAAGACTATCCCCCTTGCATTCAACTAAGTTATTTTTGTAATCCAGGGCAGGTATTCAGTTCTTCTGCTGGTGTCACCCCCCATGTTCATTTGTTTGAAGATGCAAACTGGCTGCAAGTGCTGCTCAATCCTGCCACTGGTATCTCCCCTTCCTGCTTACCCAGCTTGGTTTGTATATACCGGTGGCGGGTGCTCAATACCACCACCTGTAACATTCTCCTCCTCGATGGTTCAACAGTGAGATGCACAACCCCAGTGCCATGAACAATGTCATGTTCATCCCCCCACATTTACATGTGAAATACTAGGGTAGCCACTCCCGGTGTCACCAGAGATGTCTGACACTGGTGTGACAAGTCCTCAGTGTTGGCCTACTAGTATCTGAAAAAAAAGAAAATGGTCCCACAATGACTTTGTTATTGTTTCACCTATACAAGAGAATGCCATCTATCACTGTCTTTGCAGAGTTTTTAACAACCCTCCTCACCCATGCCATACTGCACCCCCCCCCCACACACACACCCCTCACTAACCTATGTTCGGTCCAGTGCTGTAATCCACTCTTGCCTTTAGACAATCCTGCTGATTCAGATCTCAACTGGAAGTGATGAAAGCAGTGTGGTTAATGGCTTTACAATGCATTTTGAACTTTTACTCCTAACTTGGTCATTGTTTAACATGTTTGCCCAAGATTTTCAATATGGCCTTTTTATTACCCCCACCCCATGAGTAAGGCAAGTGACATTTCTCAAATCTGGCCTGAAAGGTGATTGGGTAGTTGCTCCACAAATTCACCGTTTGGGCATGATTTGAAAAATTTCACATACCTGGCTTATGAGGTGGGTTGATAGACTATACTGAAAATCTGGGGTCAAAATCCCAAAGAAACAACAAAGCAATGTAGAAACATTGACATTTTTCAATGTTTACTTTCAACTTTTGTAATTTGCGATATTTTAGCCTCAAATTTCAACTTAGCCATGTTTTTACCCCACCTTATGAACATGACAGTTGTCATTGTTCAACTCCTGCCCAAAATGTGTTTTCACACTTGTGCTGTGTGATGATGTTTTTGGCCAGGATTTCATGAGTGACACCAGTTATGTCAAAATCTCCAAAATAACTTATTTAAAACAACTGAATTATAACTAAAAGCTGTGTTTAGGACCACCTGTTGGCCCAGTGGGTAGTCCATTGTTTTCCCATCCTGGTGATCCGAGTCTGAGGACAGGCTCGGGGAGCCAGTTGGACAACCTGAAGCTGGGGGCCAATACTGCCTTGCAGCACTACTCACATCCTGAAGTGGGATAGTACAAAATCTGTAAAACCATGTACCCTGGGCCAAGCACAATTAAAACTGTAAGTTTCAGGTTTCAAATAGAAACAGTTTTTAGTTATAGGTGAGCAAAACAAAAACTCCTTATCTTGGTGAATCTGTGTTTGTGTACTTCCATAACTTTACTCACACTGAACTGATTGTCACAAAATTTGCAAGATCCATAGATCCTTGCACCACCCCAGGCATGTCAATGTTTAGGTAACTCAATCAAATGAGGACCAAGTTACTGTATTACTGTGCAAGGATTGTGGCAGTACAATATATTTTATTATACTTGTGGTGTAGCAGCATGTTTAAAGTTAACCCCAAATGTTTGCACCTTAATAACTGTGTTGCTGTTTGATGAAATGCATGAAAGTTTGTATGTGCAGTCTGGTTGGCAGGTTCTTAAGACTTGAGAAGATTTGAGATAGCCTTCCAGCTGGATTCTAACATCCAGAAATGTATAAAGCCTTTAAAAACAGACTTTTTGCTGTTTATTTGCTCACCTGTGAAGCAAAATGGTTTGGAATTTTGTTCTAAGACTTTCAGTGCAGAAGAGGCTCATCCAAAAAGTGTGCTTTTATAGATTTTGTCAACAAATATCAATCAGTTTTTGAGTGTTTAAATTTAAAACATTTGGCTTCTGTGCATGCTTGGCAGGGTTTTCAGGAAAACTGGTGTGAACAATGAATTTATGTTCATGAGCCAATTTGTTCCCTGAGAAAATTTTTTTTTTTATGCTGGCAAGAAAAAAATATTTAGGGTCATGAGCACTGCCATCTTGTTTTTTTGGGGGGGAAACAAATTCTAGAAACATATAAATAGTATACATTTTGTAAGTTAATATAGACAATGACACCACTGTTATGATTGTAAGAGTGGTCTAACGTGCATTCTTATGTATGACAACTGCTAACTGAAAGTGAGCAGTTCTGATACTCTAAAAATGTAAGTGAGACCACTCTTACAACTGTGAGTGGTCTCGTCACCCATACTAATATATTATTGTTTCAGCTTGAGCAATAATATAGTAAATATTTTAAAAAAGATTACCCGAATATGCCCATTTTCAGGCACAGCTGCATATGAGACACTCTTGACAGAATAAGTGTCACATGTGCAGATGAAAGCAGTGCTCCAATTGTCTGGGAGTGCTCCCTTGAGTTACAATCGAAAAACAGAAACCTTAACTTAGGTAAATTGGTCATATTTAGCTAGTTTCTGGGATTTGTTTGACAAACAAATTACCCAGAAATATGTTTTCTGGGCACCCCAAAAATCTTAGGGTACCCACTTAGCAAGGGTTGTGATTTTATTGTCATGCTCCAAGAATTCTTAGTTCGCACAGAAAATATTTCTTGTAGATCCAGATAACAGTTTTCATCTTCAAATAAAGAATTATTTGGTCGCCAAGAAAGTGCCAAAAAAATAGTTCGTTCACACATAAAAATGTATTTCTAGTTCTGAATAGTAATATTTATGCTCCAACAAGGAATTCTTTGGTTGCCGCTAACTATGACCAAAGAATTGCAGCTCACAACAATACAATTTCTACTTTGTACCAAAAAACAGCTTTTACTCATAAAAACCTTTTCTTAACATTTTCACCAAATTTTCAACAATCTTATTTTTAAAGCCCTTGGATGAACCCCATAAGTGAGACGTGCCACTTCCATCTCTAAATATGCTTTTAAGTTGTGCCATTATAAAAAAAAAACATTGAAAAGTTGGGTTATAAGTCTGTCACACCTGTAAATGTTACAGAAGCTTAAAAAGAAGTTCTGAGAATTTGGGACATAAATATTGAAAAATGAGATGTGTGTGTTGCAGCACAGTTGTGCTGGTATGCTGCAATGCTAGACTACATGATTTGCATAGGACCTAAAGGGTCCTTTGCAAATTCTGAAGATGCTCATAGTGCCATGGTAGGGGATTAGCACGGAGACATAAGTGCACTATACAGATTGTTTATGTAGGTAACAGCTCATATACATTAAGCTAATGTATGTAATGCTGTTGTACAGAATCTGCCTAGGGCCCAAAGGGCTCTACACAAATCAGACACAGACATCACACAGGAGTGGGGCTACACTTCTGCACCCAGAAGAGGGTTGTATTTGGGTATCATGGATTTCTATTTAGGTTTGCAGAAGTACAGGTCCCACATGGGCCTGTGCTTCTGCAACCAGAAGAACAGTTGCAATTTCAGTTTAATGGCTTTCTCAGAAAGGAAATTCATTCAGAAAAACTGTGTTAATACACCAGTTTGGGTTCAATTTAATACCACAAAAGTGGGTAAATGTAGCATAAGAGTTTCCAACTCTAACATCTCCCATCAAGCAGCAAAAGGGCAAGACCACATAAACAACCACAGTCAGACCACCATTGTGTAAGACAAAGATCACACAACTGTTTCCAGATCACATCTCAAATGCAGTAGCACTAATGTGGTACCTTTGTAAATATGCCTACATAATGCTGCACTTAAAAAAATTCCATCAGTGCTGTTTAGAAATGAAACCGTGTTAGATCAGAAGTAGGTGTATATGTTTTGTAGTGTGTATGTGTATCTATGGCTGCAGAAACACTGGCCCCACAAGGCCCTGTGCTTCTACAGATGAAGCAATGTTGTAGCTTGGGTATCATTGATTTGTATTTAGGGCTGCAGAAGATCTGTGCTTCAAACAGAGGTACTGTTGTAATTGGAGTATCTTGGATTTGTATCTGCAGCCAGAAGTAGAAATGTATGTCTTGTACTATGCATGGGTATCTATGGCTAAAGAACTGGCCATGCAGGGGTCTGCACTTCTGTAGAAAGAAATAGTATTGTAGTTTGAGTATTGTGAATTTCTATCTTCACTCAGAAGCGGGTGTGCATGCTGTGCAGTGTGTATCCATGATTTGTGGCTGCAGAACTTCTGAACCCTGATGATTGATGTCTTTTGTGTCATATTAAAACAGTTGTATGATGTTAGTTGTTTGTCTTACATGGTGATGGCTGTCTGTAGTTATTTTTGCTGCTTGGGGGTGATGAATTAGGGTTAAAAACCCTAACACCTCATTTATCTACTTTTGTGGCATTGAGTTTAACCCTAACTGGTGCATTAACATAGTTTTTTGCAATGACTGAAATATGCAGTAACACCTGCATACAAGGGATGAATAACCACAGTAATGTTAAATCCCTATATAATAATAATAAAACTTTATTGATACCGCGCCTTTCTCAAATTCAAGGCACCTTACAATAATTACAGATAAAACAAATAAAACATCAATCAGACATCAGTCTGAGCTCATAACATCACGTTAGTCAATTAGAATAGATCTTAGACCATAAATAGGTCTGTAAGGCCTTTTTTAAATTCTTCCACGGACATACATTGACAAAGTGGATGGGGTAGAGAATTCCAGAGGGTAGAGGCAGCATACATAAAAGCATGAGCCCCTGAAGATTTTAAAGAAACCCTCAGAATCTCTAGCAACCCCTCATCCACCGAGCAGAGAGATAGCTTAGGCAGTAGGGAACCAGAAGCTCTTTCAAGTAGTCCCGGGCCCTGTCTATGTAGAGCTTTGTAAGTCAAAAGACCAACTTTAAAGGTGATCCATCACTATATTGGCAGCCAGTACAGATCACACAGAACCAGAGAAATATGACAGGCATGAAACATACCCATCAATAATCGAGCTGCAGCATTCTGCACCAGCTGCAAGCAGTGGATATCAACCCCAGGAAGCCCTAGATAAAGGGAGTTGCAATAATCAAGACGTGAGGCCACAAAAGCGTGGATCAGTATAGGCAGCTCACTGGGTGGAACAAGGTGCTTAATCCTGGTGATGTTCCTAAGATGATAAAAAGAAAGTTTGACAACTGCCAACACCTGCGAACGCAGCATCAGCTCATTGTCAAAAATCACACCCAGGTTCCGCACCTGTTCAGAGGTAGGGAGCTGGATACCCCCCAGAGATAATCCTGAGGGTAAACCAGCTCCTGTCCCCTCTACCCTGTGACCCAGGTCCACAACCATTACCTCAGTCTTCGCCAAGTTCAACTTCAGCCAGTTTGAATTCATTCTGCACTGGATTTCAGTGAGGCAGCTATTAAAAACTGAGAGAGCTCTATCCTGGTCGGGTGCAAAAGATAGGTAGAACTGGGTATCATCTGCATAGCAATTAAACCTCAGCTCATACATTCTTACAATGTCTCTGAGGGGCAGCATATACACTGTGAACAACATGGGGGACAACACCGAGCACTGGGGAACCCCACATGACAGACAGACTGGACAGGAAGAATTAATCCCTGACACCACTCTCTGGGTTCTCAGTGAGGAAAGATCTAAACCAACTGAGGACTGTACCTGACAGACCACAGACGAACTCCAGGTGCTTGAGAAGTACCTCATGGTCCACAGTGTCAAAGGCTGAAGAGAGATCAAGAAGAACCAAGATGGAGTGGCTTTTCTGATCTCTAGCCATCAGGAGATCATTGAGCACCTGAAGCAGCACTGTCTCAGTACTATGCCTCTTTTGAAAACCAGACTGAAGTGATTCATAGATGTCATGGATGGTTAAATGTTTCTCCAATTGTATGGCCACTACTTTCTCAATAATCTTCCCTACAAAGGGAAGGTTAGAGATTGGCCTGTAGTTAGCATGGCAGTCAGGGTCCAAGGAAGCTTTCTTCAGGAGGGGTGTCACAACCACCTCCTTCAGGGAGCCAGGAAGCTCACCCGTATCCAAGAAGCACCAGACTATCCATGCTAGGACTGGCCGATAATATCATAACAACCCTTTATCAGGGAAGTCAGGCTCGGGTCCAAACTACAGCATGTAGAGTGCATACTCTGGACAATCCTCATGACATCAATGAACTCAGGCCAGTCAAAGGAATTCCAGGAGAGACTAGAGGCTGCGGCCAGACGCCGATATATAGCTTCTCCCATAGAGGGTGCAGGCTGTTCACATTAATGTCATGACTCACCCACAATTAAACTAATCTGTCTGAAATTTGGCATACACAGAGTTGGTTACTGGATCTTAAGAGCCTGTAAAATTTGTTCTGTTCAGTTCAGCAGGTGCAAAGTTCTAGAAGGGAAAAAATATAATTCCCCTTTTTAAGACCATTTGTCATCACTTTTAACTTAAAAAAATGGTTTAGATTTGAAACCTGAAACTTTCAGGTGTGATAGAATTTGACCCAATGTGCTTTTTCTTTTCATTATTATGTTCCCAGGTCCAGAAGTTCTTGAAATATTTTTTAGAAACTATTCTGTTTTTCTATACATGCTCAGTAGTGAAAATGAAAAATATATAACGATAGCTGTATTTCTGAGAAATCATCTTGGGTTCCCTACTGTACACCACTGCTTTTTTTAAATTTCACTTTATGCTTCCTCTGCTTCCAGTAGCCCCCATGACCCCCAGCTTCATCATCTGCCATCCTTGGGGCACCCCACTGCTTATTACCTTTTTGGGTGAAAGGGGTCCTGGTAGGTGGTGAAGAAACTGTGAGGTCAGTGGGATCATTCTGCCACTGGGGGATTATTTCTTCCTTTTTTCTCACTCTTCCCCTTAGTTGGGCCAACATGCTTGCAAAGATGGGCATGCACAGCATGAAGGTACCGAACACCTCAATGTCTGTGTCCTGGCCAACAAACATGGGTGGCCACTTGCTATTACCACCTTGGCTGTACTGGGTGGTATTAAAATTGCAGCATGCATGATCCCACCTCTCTGAAGGAGGAGAGAAGTCCCTGGATGCTTGATCCTCCTTAACCAGAGCTGGCTCCTGAGTGACCCTGGTCTGTTTCCAACCCCGGGTTGCCAGCGTGGTGGGAACACTGTTGTTTTTTAATCCACAACCAGCAGCAGGTGGGCTCAATCCCACCACTGGTATCATGTTACCAACTCTGGTGTGCCCAACCCTCAGTACCAGTTAAAGTGTCATCTTTCAAGTATTTGTGACACTGGGTTTCCCACCACCTGTGTTGCTACTTATTTTACAACACTCAGGTGCTCAGTAACCAGTGTCGGTGACAGCCCCCCTCCCCCACCCTGATAGTTAATGATACTTCCCTCGATGATTGTTTAGGCTCCCCCTGATAGGTTCTGACATTGGGGTGCACCCCCCTAGTGCTGATGAAGAACACACTGATATGACAATGCCTAATCACCAGTGTCAGTACCTGAAATAGAAAACCTATCCCTCATCACCTTTTTCTTGTTTTATTAACCTGCAGCTAAGAAAAACATGCAACAATTTTTTTGTTTATGTCTGTGGTTAGCTCTTTCTTGTCACCCCCACCCCTTCCAGCATCCACCACCCCACACCCATACATCACTTATTTACCCACTCTGTGTCCAACAATGCAATGAAGTATTGACCAGAGACACATTCTGCTGCTACCTCGTTGACCAGGTACAGACTGTATATGAGAGCAGTTAGTGGGTTTTCAATGCATTCTAAATTTCTACTCATAACTCGGACATGTTTTAATATTTTTGTCTCAAAATTCTCACAAGCTATTTTTTATCCCACCTCATGAACCAGGTAGGTGAAGTTTTTCAAATCCCCCTAAAACTTGTTTTCACAGTTGCTTCATGAAACCACCGTTCAGGTGGGATTTAAAAAAAAAATAATCTACTTACAGTAGTTCATGAGGGGATCATAAAAAGACTATATTAAAAATTTTGGGTCAAACACTGAAACAAACAACAATAACAAAGCTATGAAAAAACACTGAAAATGTTCAGTGTTTATAGTTTACTGATAAAATAGATAATTTTCAATATTTTGACTTCACACTTTCAACATAGCCATTTTAAGGCCCACCTCTTGAACATGACAGGTGTCATTTTTCAAATACAGCCAAAGTGTGCTTTCTCACTTGTGCCACAAAATGATGTTTTGGCCAGTATTTTTTTACATGACATCTGTCATGTTCAGATGGAGGGTTCATAAGGAGGCGATGTTGAAAATTTTGGGTCAAAATGTCACCCCAAAAAAGTCATGAACAAATGCTGCATTCAGGGCCAGCTGTTGGCCCAGTGTGTATCATGTTGCCCTCCAGTGCTGGTGAGTTGAGTCCATGGCAAGCTTGGGGAGCTTGTCCTAAATGAGTTGCGGCTTCAGGAATGGTGCTGCCATTCAGCACCACTCCCAGCCTGGAGAGGGATGACGCTGCATTCGGTCACATAGGCAACACCTTGTGGTGGGCCTGGGATCCTTCCCTATCAAGAGGCCAATGTGCCTGTCAAGGCCTGATGGAACTACGCATTGTTTCAGGAGATGTGGGTCATATGAAAAATGGGGCAAGCAGCAGTCTGCAGGATGAAGCTTCAGTTAATGCAGGCACCTCACCACTGACAGACCCCCTACTGTCACTAGTAGCCCATCCCCATCACACACCACTCCAGGGACTTACTGTACCTTGGAGTTTTGGTACCCCCCATGGATTTCCCCTGTTGCAAGGCCTGGAGTGGGAGTGCCATATGCCTCCACCTAGCAGGGGGGGTGTCATTCAATCTGGTAGTACGGTGCCCTGTCAGTGGCGCAGGACATGAAACAGCTGGTGGCTTCATCCTGCTCTGGCACCAGTTTTTTCCCTACATTTTGTCCTACTCCTCTGAAGAATGCCACACATGACGTTGATGTGTGTTTGTGTGGAGGCATGTCCACATCCACATCAGATGGTAGAAAACCAAAGGGAACTGGGTGGCTCTGTGGATTGGTAGTGAGTTAGGGGGTCTTTCATCTCTAAATCATGGGTTTAAACCCAGAAGAGGTTAGTAGTGGTCAAAAGCCATTATCACTTGAGAGTTGCTCAGTGGCTTATGTAAAATGAGATGAGGTGGTCTCAGTACAGTTTCCAGTGGGCAGATGCCCACATCACAAAACCACCAACTCAGTTGGCACTAACTGGTATCCTTGCTGGCAGTCTCACATGAAATGCCAAGGACTGAATGGGCATGGAGTCTGAACTATCTTCCTACCTACTGTTCAGGGCTGAGGCACATGGTGGGGGGCAGTGTGGGGAAGCTTGTGCTATGATTGCCCTTGCTGTACCTGTCATGTGGATAAATGGAGGACTTCATGTTCCAGTACTATCAATCCAGTACCTTTGATGAGCACTAAATGCACACACAGAAAAACAAAAACTCTTTTGTCAGAAAACTACTGTGAGCTACTCAAACTGCACCATCACCAGGCCTCCACTTGGTGGTGTTTGATGAACAGAGCAACTTGGCCCCCAGGACAGGAGAGCTGTACCAGGTATGCTTATTCCACTACACCCCCCATGCTGCTCCTCCTGAGCGATCCAAGCCTGTTCCTGGAGCAGTGTTGTTGGTGCTGTACCATTATATAATCTTCCGGCCAACCCACTTATTAAAACAAAAAACATATGCAGTTCTTCAGTATTTTTATTACTCCTACTGATTATTTTCCACATTATGTCTGCAGGCCTGGTGGGATAGCAACCACTCTGTGACAGGACACTGATCATGCTGTGACAGCTCATCACCCATGCTGTGACAGCACACTAACCACGTATATCAGATAAGTAGTGTTTTAGGTTTACCCTACCTTGTTTTTTCTAGTTAGTTACTAAACAGCTGCAGATCTTTTGTGACTACATTGTTATTCTTATTTTACACCTGTGATTGGATGTTCCCCTAAGACCCCCTGTACTAGGCTTCCCAGGAACCAGGTAAGAGATATCTTATTATCTAGCTAGGATGGTAAACTATAACAGTGTAACAGTATACAGTGCTGACTTTCACTTGTTAGGTGGTTTGTCATGCAGGGCTTGAATACTGTATATCCACTACTCTGTTTACTACATTTTGTGCAGTTCTCGAATGAGGATACGATTCCACTATCACAAAAAGAAGACAAGTAAATTGCAAAAATGTATGTTAATCCAGATATTAGGCTTGAAAAATGCAAATCACACAAAGTAAGGAATTGAAAACATTAGGGTTTGGAGTCTCAGGAGTTTCAGTGATGTGGTGCTCCTTGAGGTTCTCAACCCTAATGCCCATTCCTTCCCTAGCTCCTCAAAACTTAAACATGCTCAGGTTATTGATGATTTTACTCTTATGCTTTGCCCTACATAAAGAAAGTTATGACTGATTCTGTTGGCCACATGTGGCAACACATATTTCTCTACCTCCAAACACTATATGCTTATGAGATACATGCTGACAACTGTACCTTGTGGTTCAGGCAGGAGGCTAAGGGCTGGGAGAAGACGGTGGGCATCAGGGTGGAGAATACATAAACATAGATAATGGCAGCAGCAAAAGAGCAAAGATCCATCTAATCTGCTGAGAGTTCCCTATCTGCTCTGGGATCTATTTTCCTCATGGAGATATATCCCTCCCAGTCCACCCCCTGCTTACCTCCCTACTGCTACTGACCTGGGCAACCACCAAGCCCTTTACTCTGTTCCAGTAATCTTGTAACCATTTACAGTCTTGGTGCCCACCACCTCCACTGGCAGACTGTTTCATGGCTTCACCACCCTTTTTGTAAAATAGAAATTTCTCACATCCCTCTTAAACCTTTCCCTACCCATTTCGACTCATGACCTTGGGTTCTTGACTCTGTACTACTGCTAAATAGTTTCCCATAATTCATGCTGTGTACTCCCTTCAGGAATTCAAAGGTCTCTAATATATCCCCCATCTCACCTCTGGGTGACAGCAGGCTGAGAAGTGCAGTGTGATCCTTTTTTGGCCAAAAGTGGTATTTCTGGGGTAGTTCTGTGTACTACTGGATGAAAGAACATAGATACATAGATACATAGACAGTGTCAGCAGATAAGGGCCTATGGCCCACCCAGTCTGCCCATTTGAGCTTGTAAGTTCAGTTTGTTTTCCTAGAAGTCTGTTGCCCCTTACCCCTGACCTCCAGAATTCCTTTATGTCTATCCCATGCATTCTTAAATCCAGTGATTGTTTCAGCCCCCACCACTTCCTCTGGCAGGGTGTGCCCCTTGTCCACTACCCATTCTGTGAAGAAATTCTTTCTCATGTTTCCTCTGAATCGTCCTCCCTCCAACTTCATCCCATGCCCTCTAGTCCTGGAACATCTTTTTCGCTTAAAAATAGTGTTTTCCTGCACCCTGTTCCTCCCTGTAAGATACTTGTATGTCTCTATCATATCCCCTCTCTCCCTCCTCTCCTCCAGGGAGTACATGTTCAGTTCCTTCAACCTGTCTTCATAGGACTTGTGATGCAATCCATGCACCATCTTTGTTGCCCTCCTCTGAACCTTCTCTACCCTGTCTATGTCCTTACGTAGGTATGGTCTCCAGAACTGTACACTGTACTCCAGGTGGGGCCTCACTAGTGTCTTGTATAGCGGAATTATGACCTCCTTTTCCTGCTGGTGATGCCCTGCCTATACATCCCAGCATCCTATTTGCTTTACCTGCTGCCTTGTCACACTGTTTCCTACCTTGAGGTCATCAGAGATGATAACCCCAAGATCCCTTTCCTGGTTGGTGCATGCTATATCCTCACCCCCAAACTGATATATTGTGCCAGGGTTTTTGTGCCCCATATGCATTATCTTGCACTTCTTTGCATTGAATTTCAACTGCCAAACCCCTGACCATTCTTCAAGTTTCTGCAGGTCGCTTCTCATTCTGTCTACACCCTCTGGTGTGTCTACTCTGGTACTGCATGGTTCTGTTCTCTTAGTTGCAGGGAGGGTATTAATTTGACTGTTTGCTGGTTTAGGGACAAGCATCCCATGTGGACTATCAAGCTATGAAGTTGTGCACATAAGGATTGTTTTTTGGGGCACTATTCATAATTGTATTATTTTATTAATATGAGAGTGGTGTTTGGTTAGGGCTTTGCTGCAATTTAATGTCAGTGCGGAATGACTGAGAGATGGTATATTTAAAGGTGGAGAGGGTGTTAGTAGGCTGGGTTATATTAAGGTTATAATTGTTTTGTTAATAGATTAATATGACGTGTGTGTGTGTGTGTTGGTGATCAGCCCCTGTTTACATATACTTTCCTGGAAAACTGAATCAGCTCCATCCTTTTTGAACTCCTCCTCTTTCTGATGCAACATATAACCACTGCAGGAGATGGGGGATTTTCAGGAAATGGAGCAAGGGCAGAGATGTTGACCCAGGAGGTGGGTGTAGGAGAGGGATGTTTCAGGACTGTTAGAATGAGAAGGCACCCTGAGTTTAGGAGAGCTGTACAGTGGGGTCCTTCCAGCTGCATCCCAATTCACAGGGAGACTCCTAAGAGTGGAGTTTCTAGTCAACAGCTTAGATTCCCCTGCTCTTCCCCTTTGATGCATGGTGTGTAATACCAGGTGCCCTAAGGAAAAAACTTATGTAATTTTGGATTGTATCACAGATTCCATTAGGGACCTGGTATGTCACCCAATACCTGGTTGGGGATGCTTCTGGCCCTATCTTGGAGGCAGCTATCCCTGAGACATGCTCAGTGCTATACTGTCTAAGGCAGGAGCATCAGAGGGCTAGCCATCTGTTTAAGATCCTGCAAGGGACTGACAATACTCCCAGTGAGGGAGATGAGATTGTATGACTGCATGGCCATGAACACTGAGACAAGTGTGAAGTGTAGAATATTACTAGTCTATCACATGCAGAGAAGGGACTAGGAGATTCTAAAGGAATTTACAAACGTCATGGTCGACATTTTGCTGATGGCATCCAACCTTGTGCTATTGGGGGACTTCAGTGTTTTGGGTGACGATGAATCCTTGCAGTCCGTTCAGAAGTTACTTCATCTAATGGACTTGGGTATCACACAGGCCGGCCATTTCCTCCGTTACATATAAGCACAGCCACACCTGAAACCCTGTCTTCTCACAGTGGGTGTAAATTAGCGATGTCAAAGTGGATCCAGTGAGGTGGTCAAATCACTTTGCAGCGCAGATCCTAGCATGTGCTCCCCATGGTTTATGCCCCAAGAGGGGATAATTCAGTACTGCCTCTAGGCATACTGGATGTCTCAGGCATGGCAACAGCATGCAATGGAGGTTCAGTGATGACTGTGGAAGGCTATAATTTAGCTATTTTAATTACATTGGCTTCCCATTGCAGCTCACCATGGAATAACAATGAGCTCCAGCAGATGAAGGCAACAGGTTGGAGGTTGGAGGTTGGAGCATTTCTGGAGGAGGTGCCATTAGGTGGATGATAGTATGACTCTAAGGTCTCATTATAAAGACTATCAGAGGGCAATAACCCTGAGAAAAGCAGAATTCCTGTTATCACTTATTGCCTCAAGTGTAACTGCAACAGCTCAGCACTTTCACACCATAGACACACTGATTCATCCAGCCTGTCTGTGATTTGGGGGGGAGGGGTTGCCTCACAAAAAGGTTGACAATGTTACCCATTCTTCCAGGACAGAGTGTCCTCCGTTTAGATGGATATTGTTCCAGGTGCTCTCAACAAATGGTATTGCTTGCACTAGTGGAGCAGGGGACATGGTGCACTGCTGTGTAACCAGCATTTTCAGACACCAAAGCAACAGAAAGCTGTGCACTACTACTTGTATATTAAGGGCACCAAAAGAATACACCACAACCCTTGGTTCTTTAGTTGCTAATTTATTTAGTGCGATTCAAAATCAGTGCAGTTCCAGATTTGATAGCAAGCCCAAGGAGCCCCTGACTCACAAGCTACCCACCCTGGTGCTTCGACCTACTGGTCTTCCTTGGGGTGCATAGGTAGGCAGTGTGTTTAAATACCTGGTATCAGTTACATCACAGGTGCAAGGTGGGCAAGTTAAAAAAATAATTTCCTATTTACATGGTTTTGCAAAGGCAGATCATATACTCTTTAGGAAGAAGCAATTTTGGGAAAAGGCAGGACTTGATCTTGTGGTAGACACCTTAATATCCACATGCAGTGTCCATTTGGTTTTTAACCAATGGTGATTTTGCACAAATTCATTCAAAAGGTGTTATATTTAAGGCATCCCGTAGTGCAAAAAATTAAAACTTTGTCAAATAATCCTTCAAACACTGGTGCATTTCAAGCTTAATATCACCCCCTCCTATTGTCCATTATTAACATTTTGTATAGTTTTAACATTATGTCTAGAAAAACTATAGATAAGACAGAAATATAAAAGTAGCCTACTCCATGCAATATCCTTACTGCAGGGCTTAATTATTTCCTGGATAGATAGATACTGTTTGCCTGAAATAAAAGAGAAAACACTATATTAGTCAAAAAATTCAAATATTTGTTATTGTAATTTTTTCAGATACTTTACATACAATCCGTTGTTCAAACAGTTTGATTCTTTATGTTAGTTAATACATTCGGGGGGGGGGTCTTAAAATTGTATTCCTGAAAGTACCTGCTTCTGGAACATATTTCTAAGTCAAACATCTATGTTTTCTAAGAACTGTTTTTCCACAAAATCTTTTCCAAAACCAAGTTAAAGTTTATGGTTTTATTAAAGAGATATAACAAGCAAAGGTAAATTGGTTTTGCATCAGCTGGATTGGTGCCTTTCCCCTTGTGCTACTATTGATAAAATCCATATGTAAAAAAATGGCATCCTTAAAAAATGTTATCCCTCATAAAATTCACCCCACCAGGTCCCTTGGACTTCCCGGTTTCTGGGGCCTCCCACACTCCGTCCCCCACGCTCACTAAAATTGTGACGTGATGCTAGGGACAGCTTGGGGATGAGAGCTGTTGTAGTCTATGAGGGGTACCTTTTGTATCATTTTTTTTTATGTAGTAATGAGCAGTTGGTGATGAAATGTGGACACCGGTCAACTAACAAAGGTCTTGTTAGTCGTCCAAATGGGGTCACTAGCATCATCATCATAATCATCATCCACAAATTCACTTTGAAAGCTATTCTTCTGTGGAGATATTTCAACCACAGACTCAATATTATTATCCACACTTTCTTCAGCAACATCTGAATGACTGGATAGCCTAACATCAAGATCAGTGGAAACATAAGACTGTGAGTCATCATCATGATCAGAATCATGTTCAACTACAGTGGGGGGGGGGCATCAACTGCACTCAAGGTCTGCAGATTCAACTACAGTTTCCCCACCTGATAAGTTTAACAGGGTTGAACTTACAGCAATACTCATGCTGTTAGCAATCATTCCCTCACTAACTTTACTACCAGCAGGGACAACAGCATCTCCAACCAGTAATGAAGTGACTGATTTCACTGTGAAAAAGAGTCTGAGAAATCCCGTCACTTGCACCAACTACAAACTTTCCCTTCTGTTGCGTACTACCACATCCAAGGCCACAACCACTCTTAACACTGCTAGACTTTCTAGCACGTGATGAACCTGCCTTATCATCACAACTTCCACTGCTAATAGTCTTCTTGGCAGCAGGGCCACAGCCAGAAACAGCTTTGCCTAACCATCTCTTCACAGGCATTTTTTAAGATTACACAGAAAATTAACATCAACTTTATATTTCTGCACTTTTGGGTGGATGGGAAGCAAAATTCTAAATCCTGCTGCACAGGCACAATACAAGACCTGTCTTGGAATCCTTAACCAGTCTTCAAAAATCTGACAGTCAAAAAACAATACCTTGATCTGAGTGTATTCTAATGGGGGATTTCAATCTAAATTGGAATGATGACAGCTCTAAGAAATTGAAGGATCTATGCTATGTTAATGGTCTGTTACAAATGGCGACTGCTATAACCAGACCTAACAGAAAAAACCCTGAGTGCAGCACCCTCCTGGACCTTATGCTAGTAAACAAACCTCACACTATCTCACATACTGGAGTATTCTTCAATGATATAAGCGACTATTGCGCTACTGCCTGCATCAGACATCCTTCCCTAATAAAAACGGCCTCCAAATTCAAACTGAAAAAGTGCCTGAAAAAGTTCTGCCAGTAAACTTTCCTGAAAGATCTAAGCAACATTCATTGGCAGGATTTCTATCTAGCCCCCACCACTAACGAGGCATTTAACATTTTTCACTGCCTCTTACTAGGGCTAATAGACAAACACGTCCCACTAAGACTGATCAAATCAAAAAATAAAACTCCTGGCTGGTTCTCTCCCATCCTGAAGAAAGCACTTAGGGATAGGGACTACTGGTGGAAAAAAGCGAGGAAATCCCACCTGGAGGCTGAATGGTTAGCATTCCATACCACTACAAATGCTTGTACCAAGCTAATTAGGTCAGAAAAAGCTAGGTACTTCCAAAAAGAACTAGAAGACAATAAAAACAACTCTGCCAAATTTGGGAACATCCTTAAATAAGTCAAAGGTCAGTCCACTGCAACACCCCTTCCAAACAAAATTGTGTCTGATGGTACCACCTATATGGACAAAGCTGATAAACTAGAGAAGCTTAATGATCACTTTGCCACTGCAGGGCTTGCCTTTGACACCTCACCTATCAGCAAACTTAGCCCAGCAAGAGACTACACTGTTGGCTTCACTGATAATCACAACCATAACCAATCACATCCCACCCCCTTCAGCTTCCTCACAATTATGTTCAAGCAAGTGGAGGACCTCCTCCTTTCTCTGGATACAAAAAAGAGTGCAGGTGCAGATAATATTGAACCTTACTTCCTAAAACTTGGCCATACCTATCTGACCACCCCCATTACACACATTCAACACCTCTCTGATTCAAGGTGAGCTGCCTGTCTTGTGGAAAACTGCCCACATCCTACCATTATTCAAGACTGGGGATCCGAGTGATCTGAACAATTACCAGCCTATTTCTATACTATCTGTCCTCTCTAAATTACTTGAAAAAATTGTCAACATCCAACTTAGAGAACATTTGGATTCACAAAAGTTGCTAAACCCGGCTCAGTCCGGCTTCAGACCCAAACACATTACAGTATCAGCTCTTTCCAAAGTAACTACAGACTGGCAAATGGCCTTGGACTCTAAAAAGCATGTCTTTGCCCTCTTCCTTGATCTAAGTAAGGCCTTTGATACTGTGGATCATACCATCATGCTTACTGCACTGAGTAACATCGGACTTGATAGTTCTGCCATTAAATGGTTCACCAGCTACCTAACCAATAGGTTACAACAAGTCAAAGCCATAGGAGATCTGTCCCCACAAATATCCTTGTTACGAGGAGTCCCACAAGGCTCCATCCTGGGTCCTATCCTCTTTGCAATATACATCAATAATCTGGACTCACAGCTGGGCACAGTAAATGTGCACTTATTCACAGATAATACTGTACTCTATACCACAAATTCATCCTTGGATCTGGCCCATGAGTACTTACAGAAAGACTTCGTCGCCCTCCAATACAATCTTCTCACTCATAAGCTCCTCCTCAACGCCAAAAAGACTAAAGCAATGATTCTCTCACCAAAGTCTACTTTCCGGATGTCCACATATCACACAGATCTGAACACTCTTAGATGAACCCCTTGAAGTATTTGATACCTTTAAATACCTAGGGTTCTGGCTGGATAACTTTCTGTGCCACTTAAATGAAACCTTGAAGAAACTAAGACAGCGATTAGGTTTATTCTGTTGCATTAAACACCTACTCACGTTTGAAGCCAGAATGAGACTAGTACAAACTACATTCCTACCTATACTGGACTATGCTGACTTCCTTTACAGTCATTGCCCATCAACGATGCTAAACAAACTGGACACCCTTTACCACCGGGCTTTAAGATTTATCTTAAATCTACCCCGTAGTACACATCACTGTCGTCTATACCAGGTTTCGGGATGGACCTCACTCTCAACTAGAAGAAAAAGGAATGCTCTCCTCTGGTTTTTTAGAGCATTATCTGATAACCTCCCTGCATACATCTTGAACATCTACAAATGGGCTAAAGGTTCCTATGTCTTGAGAGGCTTCTCCTTAATCTGCTTCCAGATTCCTAGAGTGAAAACTACCCTTGGCTCAGCAGCAATCAACTTCTCACTTCCATCACTTTGGAACACTATGCAAGACTCATTAAAATTATCCTTACTTCCAAGCATTTTCACATTCAAAGCTCTATTAATGGATTATCTGAAGGAATCATGCATCTATTTCAGACACCGATGACCCCTAAGCCCCAGGTGCCACTCTCAAATCCTACGCCTAATTATCTCATCCACCCCACATTCCTAACAACAAAAACCTAGGACCTACAAGCCTAGTTCCCTTAATCCAAGATGGTCCTGCCTATTCTCTACCTTTTACCTATTCTGGCCTCCCTTTTGGCTGCCTACTCTTTCACCCCAGTTTCTACCCTATTCCTTAACACCTCCTTATTTTTTATCATTTAGGTATGAGCTCTTACTTAACAGAGACTATATGGGATTGTTGTCTCTTCTCATTTCAGTAAAGCTTATCATTATGTACCTGTGCATGTTAATTATGTTGACCGGTATGTAAAGGCCCATATTGACCGGCACCTTCACAATGTTTTTCCTTTTTTTTTCTTGCACCGTGTCCACCGTAATTATATTCTTATGAAGTGTACTGTATTGTATTAATGCCCAGGACCACCTTGAAAATGAGCTTGCTCAGTGGTGTTTATGTCTGGTTAAATAAAGTGATTGTTTGATTGATTGATTGATTGATCATCTTAGGAAAACCTCTAGTGGTCAGAGATCCTTCTCTTACATAGCACCTTCTATTTGGAATCATATTCCTACTATTATTAGGGGTTTGTCTACTTATGCTGCTTTTTCACATTTATTACTTTTGTATCACAACTGATTTTATACAGGATGTGAATATTGACATGGACTTTTATTCCTATACTGTCTATCTGTTGTTTGTTCTGAATGTATTTATTATGTTTTGTTTGTGAGGATTGCACCTGTAAAATGATTTATTGTCCAGCTGTGCTTACCCATTAAACAAATAAAAGAAAGACTTGGGCAGCAGTAGCTACCTACACAGAAGCAGGGAAAATATTGCAGATGGGCTGAGAAATTCAGAGTACTGCTATGGCAGTGCCACAGTAAAATGCATATCAGTTGACAGCACACACACAGATTAAAAGTCAGGCACAGAAACTTTAATTGTTCAGTAAAGTACACCACAGACAGTCTTTTAAAACTATTGAAAAAATGCCCTGCAAACAAAAAAAAACTTAGAAACAATTAAGTGAAGTTGTCTGGTGTGTACCTCAACACAAAAATAATAAAACACTAGCCAACACCACTTAGAAAAACTGCCTTTCTCACTAATCTCCCTTCTACACCACAGATCCACTCCTCCCCCAAAGCACACTTCTACAGTGTCTCTCAGTACAGATACTGAATCAACTAAATTAACATTCAATATTCACAAAAAATCAATAAATGCTCAATGATATAATCACATAAGGATTTACTGCAATTGATCTACTAAATTTTGTCACATAGTTTTGTGGTAAAAAAGCATTTTTAAAGGGTTTTTGAGGGTTTGAATCTCAGAGCACTGAGAACAAACTGTATCCTGCTTTGCACTACACATACTATGATGGACTGAGGCTGTGCAAGGCGATATAGAACACATTTGGCCTTACATCCTATGATTCACTGCAAAATTCACCTTAAAGAGCACAAAAATAAGGTGAAGTAAAGCGAAGTCCATAGAGAACAATGGGAACTTCGCTTTACTACAAGATGCATTGTAATTCACTTCGCTTTGCAGAGTGTTATGTAAAATTTGGGATCTATGCAAAATAGTACATGTATCTAATTATAGGCACTTCATCTGCCACTTAACACAATGCCTAGATACACATCCTGAAGAAACCTAGTATGTTGGAATCCTGAGGTGGGTCATTTGTGAATCAGAGCAAATATGGAACTGCACTGATTTTGAATTGCACTAAATTTGGCAACTAAAGAATCAAGGGGTGTGGTGCAGTATTTTGGTGCCCCTGATATAAAGATATGAGTGCACAGCTTTTTGGTTTTTTGGGGTATTTTTCCAGGTGACCTGTCAGGGGTTGGCAGTAGCTTGGTGGACAGGCAGGAATGTACTCCGGGGGGTTGGGACAAGTTTTAGCCAGTTTTGATGGAAGATGTTCTCAGTGTGATCTTGAGTTTCTCCACTACTTACTGTGAATTAGACTCTGGGTCTATATGGTTGGTTACCATTATGCCTTGCATCTGATTATCTCTAGCATTGTCCAGAGTTCCCTTTTAGAGGTGTTTTTTTTCCAGTGCCCTTAAAAAGGTAGTGGTAAGACCCCTTCTGAAGATGACATTGCTAAGTCTAGGGATGCTGGTGAATTACAGACCTGTTTTGAAACTTCCCTTTTTATGGAAGGTGATTGAAAAGGTATTGTCAGTACAGCTTGATGCTCACCTGGAGAATTTTGACATCGATGAGTTATTTTAATCGTGTTTCGAGCCTCATCACAGCACTAAAACTGCTTTCATTAAGGTGTTTGCTGACAGGTTCCAAGAAAGAGACAGAGAGGAGCTGTCTGTACTTGTTTTCCTTGATCTCTCATCTGCATATGGCAGCATGAATCATGGGGTGTTGATTTAACACCTTGCAGAATATAGGAGACTCACTGGAATAACATTGGTTTGAGTACTTCCTTTCTGGCAAATTTTGAAAAGTTATGTTGTTTACTTTCTCATCACAGGTTGCATGGTCAGCTGTGGGAGTTCCACAGAGGTTGTTTCTGTTCCCCAATTTATTCACTGTGTATTGTATATGTTACCATTTAGATGGGTGATTAGATGGTATAGTTTGAATTTCAAATGCTACGTTAATGACAATCAGCATTACCTGTCTTGTAGACCTGATGAGCAGAAAGCGATCACAGTGTTGGAACAGTGACTTCAGGAGATCACAGCTTGGATGGCTTCTAGTTGGCTGACCTTGAACCAAACCAAGATGGAGCTGTTGCTAATGGAGCCATGCTTTTGTGAGATGGCAGCTGTGTGCGCAGCTGTCAGGGTTCCTTCCCTGAATGGTGTGCCCCTAGTAATGAGCGATAAGGTAAAGAATATGGGAGTCACTGTGGACTAGGATTTTGCAATAGAACATAATATGTTTGCCATGATCCTCAGTGGATATTTCCAATTAAGAAATATCTCTTGGTCAAGCCATATCTAGAGTCTGAGGACATAGCAACCCTGGTTCATGCCTTCATGACTTCAGGACTATACAACTGTAATTCTCTTTACCTAGGGCTATCAGGGAAGCTGGTGCATCTCCTACAGCTGGTGCAGAATAAGGCAACTGGGATGATCTCTGGGTCTTTTTTATCTGATCAAATAACACCTGTGCTGTGATGGCTGCAATGGCTTCCAGTTAGGTGGTGCACTACCTTTAAGATCTTGTCCTTAACTTATACAACCCTGCATGGATTGAAGCCTGACCACCTTAAAGATCTCTTAGAATGGTATACTCTTAACTGACCCTTCTGCTTTACTGAGGGTAGGTTTTTGATCATCCAAAGGGCTCATTTAAAGATGTCGGGTGAAAGAGCCTTTACCATTGTGTCCCATTGCCTATGGAACTCCTTGCTGTAACAACTGTGGAGTTTGACTTTATTGGAGGGTTTTAAAATGGGGCTGAAAAAACATTTATTATGTTTTCTGTGCTTGCACCTCAAATGTTTTGGGATAAGTACAGTGGGACTTTAGGTATGTGTCACTGCTGAGCTCATTGCTAATGAAACTGCAAGGGGTTCAGCAGTCTAGACCAATGACCATGGACTGTGGTTCTGATGCAACTCTATGCCTGGTGGGCTGAAACTTTGTGTACTTCAAAGGACTGATGCCACTCCAGAGAGGGCTTTGGTCCTTTTATTTGCATGAAGCCGGTCAGCAAACAGCTGATCAGCTTGCAACAAGAGCAGCCTGAGATATGTCTCTTCCCCCCAATCCCTCCACACAAGCTGTTTAACTAACCAGACAAAATCACTACAGCTGTAAAACTAGTACATCTTCTCTCCCTCTTTACCAGTTGCTGCTGCTGTGTCAGCTAGCAGCAGAGGTGAGTGCAAATCAGACAGGAGCTGTCATCCTAATATTTGGACTCAAAACCAATGTGTTAATAATCCCTGCAGCTGAACCATGAAAACCCAACTGGATACCATCACCTCCATCATTGCCCCTGTGGACCTGGCTAAAGCATCTCCTCCGGTACACACCATTACCCCCCTACTCTTGTTCTCTTGCAAGTCTAGTCCAAATATATATCTTCTTATTGCTGTTTTCACTGTGTGCTGGATACTCAAATGCATCGCCAGCCTGTTCAGTCAAATAAGAATTCAGTCTCCGGTTCTGTGCTTCACCTTCGGGACTTCATGGCTCAATGGCCTAATCCAGTAGATGGCTGGTGACTACAAAACCTTCAGTATTCTGCACCCATATACACTGATGAGCTGATGAACTCACAGCCAGCTGTGTACTTTTTTACCTTTTTAGGTTGGACATATGCCATTCTGTAAAATACTGCCAAACAGTGCTAAAGTTTGCCTAAAAGCATGAGCAGGTAACTCCTTCCTCAGCTGACTCTGAAACATCAGCACATTTACCGCACTGGGAGGAGATTACTGGTGGTCATGTACCTGTAGCACCTTCTGCAACTGCCCCTAGCCTGGGGAGTAAGACCCTTAGCCATAAGTTGCTTGTGCTGTGAGCATCGGTGTGCCCCATAGTTTCCCATTGGCTTGTTACCTGCTCAGGCATTTAAATAGACTTTAGTATTGTGTTTAGTAGTATGTTATAGAAAAGCATACCTCTGCATCCAGTCTCAAAAAAGGTAAAAAAGTATATTTTCAGGGATAAGTCCACACCCACAAATTAAGCTGACATAAAATGTACCGGACATCCCCCAAGAGCAGATAGATTAGACTAGAGACACCTCGCATCCTGACCAAGCTCTACTTTTTTTTAAGATAGACAAGAACACCGTGGAAACACATATGCTGAGCTTCAGTCAGCACTGCCATATGGATGACCAAATAGGAAGTCCATCCCCCACACCAGAAGAAAGTGGTTTTGGGGTTTTATATGTACTAGGGAGCAATGTTAACAGGATGATTTTTAGCTTCTTTCCATGGGTGACATGATTTTGGTGGGGGGAGCATGGGATAATGAACCAAAAGGAGGTGAAAGATGTAATATAGAAGGGGGAGGTGATTTCCTGTGTTTTTAATTATCCACGTGACCAGCTTCTATGCAGGGGATACAGCGCTATCTTGGGGCTATCCCTAAGAAACTATACAAATAAGTGTACTATGCTATAGAGGTATATATTTCTTCCTCAAACTGACTATTTCTTTTGTTTAAAGTATTTCTTGCACTTGTATTATACCTGCCAGAAAGAAATATGGTGTTTGATGCACGGTAGGATGCCCCTCCCCACTCCTGATACATAAAGCTGCCTTCCACAGTCTCTCTCTCTCTCTCTCTCTCTCTCTCTTTGGCATTATAAATACCTATTCTACAGCACTAGGTATCCTGCTTATCAATCTATCTGTAGGGTGAAAAGTAATGAGATGTAGCAGGAGAAGCACCTTAAAAATGTAACTTCCTCACCTCCATTCACTGCAACTAGATGGGATATCTAGGAGTCCCCCCCCCCCAATCTGGGCCTAATTTATACAGTACTCTGAAGTATTCCAGAATACAGTCACATTCTAGGCATTCATTTTGAAATTTCAGTCTGCTTTGCATTTCAAATGTCTACCAGCAGAGCAGGAAGTTGAGATGCAACACCAAAAAAAAAAAAACAAAAAAAAAACCCAGAGAAAACAAGTTCTTTTTAAGAGAGATTGGGTATTTTAATATATTAAAGTATTGTTGTCAGCACCCTTGGCATATGGTCATGTCACTGTCTGAGCGATTCTCTGCAGGGTTATTTTAGTGCAGGAGTGAACAGTCAGTACTGCTAGCACTCAACATGAGCTGTGGTCTCTCTTCATCTTTATTCAGAAGCTGTTGAGATTTTCACAGCGGTCTTTGACTTCATGCAGCTGCACTGAGACGGTATTTTAGCAAATATTGATAAGAATTACAGGATGTCGCTGCACTCAAGCAAAATGGAAATTTGTCTGATTTAGCCAGAAACTGAGCAGTTTCTGAGGGCATTTTTATGCCCCTTACCTTAACCACCACATGTAGCTGTACTCATAGAAAAGGAAATGTTTCATCACCAACAGACTTTGTTGCAGTGTTGAAAAATAATGATCTCTATTTGAATTGTACATCTTACACCAGTGCTGATGAGATTACATTTTTGAATATTCTGTTTAAGTCTAAACAAGGTGAAATAATTACTACTGAATGCTACAGAAAGTTTTCCTCAGGCAATACACTTCTCCAGGATCATGGTTGCCCAACCCCCATCACCTAAAACAGGCTATTCCATATAGCCAGTTCATGTGTTTACGTAGAAACTGCTCTACCGAATTTGCATTTGAAACACATGCTTTAGAATTAAAAACCCACTTTTTAGAATGGGGATACCACGATAGTCATGTGATGCGCTGCTAGTGTGAGCAGCTTTCCCTGGCAGCTCTGCTCCTCATCGCTCCTTATCTCTCCTTATACCTTAATTAAGCATTATTCATCTGCTTTGTTTTTGCTACTCACATTTTGCTCATGTTTTTAGCTGCTAAAGAGAACATCACAAGCATCAAAATCCAACCGTATTGATGTAAAAATGAAATCCGGGAGTCTGTGTCATACCCCACCTTCAACTCCTGAATGAGAGAAGGATGCCAAATGCAGTAAGGCCCATGCACCAGCTACTACTACCTCTGCTGACTCCTCTCCAGTCCTTACTGAGGCCCATTTTTTGCAAGAACTCACTCCACTTTAGGAAGCCTTGCAGGACATTTCCTTGGATCTAAAAACTATTCTTGCAGTGACGGCTGCTCTCACCATGTGGGTAGGTGATGTTCAATTTGATTTATTTGTTTATTCTGGAAAGTCCATTGGCCAAAGACCTATTTACATGGTCGACCAGTGTGCAGATAACAAAATACAGATAAATATAAACTAGTAACATAGAGCTGTAAATTAATATAAAAAATATAAAAAAGCACAGGGTACAAGTTCAGACTAACAATACGTCAGTTATCCAAAGCACCCACATACATTGCTCTTAATCAGGTACTTCAATATTTTTTTAAACTTACAAATAGTTGTGTCTAAACAGTACATTTTTGTAAAAATGAAATTTTAGAAAATTGTCAATTTATGTTGAAGCCCATGTGAGCTTGCTGGATGACTGCAGGCCAAGGATGGATCCAGAGACTGCGTCCTTCAGGCAATGTCTTCATAAGATGGAAGGAAAACTAGAAGACCCCGAGGGACGCAGTCACCAAAATAATCTAATTGTTATTGGATTACCTGATGGTTCAGAAACTCAATCTATGGTCATATTTGTCCAGAAGCTTCTGGGAAGAATAGCGGGCCCCTCTCCCAGTGGTCCCCAATACATTGTGGAATGTGCCAGTTGGGCTTTACGACTAATTCCTCCGATTCCAAAGCCCCAGTCTCTCATTATTAAACTTCTGAATTTCCTGGACAAAACTCACATCCTTTCTAAGATTAGGAATGTGAAAGAAATCACCTGGGACAAACATCAAATTCATATTGCTCAAGATATACTCAAGTCCATTTGCCTTAAACGTGCTGAGTATGGTCCTGCAATCTCCTAGCTGATTGCAGCACAACTCCGATTTAAGATGTTTTACCCAGCACGGCTGCAACACAATCATAAGGGAACTGTCTACACCTTTGATTCTCATGACAAGTCTAGGAAAGAGCTTCCAACTCTCTTCTCTGAACTGTTTAGAGGTGCTACCTGATTTAATTATCAGGTTTAACAGTTTTATGTTTGTCTCTCTTTTGGTTCACTGTTTTACAGACCTGCTTATTTTGCGTTTTTATACCTTGAAAACCAAAAGACTTTCACTGTCGCTTTTTCTAATCATGCTGAGCTCCCACTGTGGGCTGCAATCCCACTTCAACCTTCAATTCTGCTCTACAAACCACCTCAAGTTACTTCTGTGTCATGGTTCATTTTTTTGGACTTCAACCTTTTATTTTGTTTCCTCCCTACTATCCCTTGATATCCTGGAGGATGTTCCCTGGAGGCTCCGTTAGTTGTCTTCATTGCATCCATTCACTACAGCTCTTTTTCATAGACGATATGATTTTTTTCTGTTGCTTTGACCCAGGTTTCCATGTCAACCACTTCATTGCATCCTGGACCCGAAACATCTGCCAACTTGTCCAGGTGTGTTGGTGCATCTGACTTCTGACTTTGGTTTTAGTTCTGCTATGGAGACACCATCATTACTTATTCCACTACAAGCTGGTTTTCATTCAGTTGTCCATCTGGTTGAATGTGTGATTCATTTTAGGATTTTCCTTTGATAGCCAATTATGCCTCACATCTGCTGCCATCATGAATCTGTTTTTCCCAATACGGACAATGACAGCGACTCGCACTCTTGCTCCCTTATTCTCCTGATTCAAATACTGCCATGTTCTACCTGCCTAATCCTTTCACTGTGAGTCTCCTTATTGTAACAATGCTCACTCGTCATTTGCTGATATTGAACTGTTTGGCTCTGTACTTTGTGGAAACATGACATGGGATGTATGCCCATTCCTTTCCTGAGTCTGGACGTTACCTACCTGGCCGCCTGTATGGAGGACCTATATTGGATAGCTCTGCATTACTTTCCAGAATTTTTGATATTTTGTTTTTCTCCAGGGTCAGTGTAACACTGCTACCTCTGATTTGGTATGGTTCACCAGGGTGATTATTGTTATCTGTCTTGTGATGCTTGATTATCACAGGGCTCAGTATTAGTGGTGGGGGGGGCCTGTCTGGGCAGATTCTCTTCCTGAGGTAGCCCATAAGCTAATGTACTCATGAAGCCATGGTCTGGCATACCCAACTTCTGTGAACTGGACAAGCTGGACCATGGTTTGAGCCTAATCCTTCCTGTTTACTTCCTGGTATCTAGCTGAATTTGTTTGAGTTGCTCCCTGGGATGATACACATATCAACAGTGGGGCTTTACTTTCCCTTCCCTAGGGCAGGGGTGATGGACTGGATGAAAGCATCTATCATCACTTGATAGGTCTTACCAAATTTTGAAAATACCTTGTCTTGATGATGGCTCAGTGCTGTGCCAGGTTTTATGGGTAATTGGCTTTGTGGGTAGTGTTCTATATAGTAATATATATATATATATATTTTCACAACTATATATATGTATATATATATATATATTACTATATATATATATATATAGTAGTATATATATATTGTGTATTGGGCATCGGAGGCAAGACCCCTTGTTTACTGGTCATCAAGCTTTGATACTACACAGGTTTCCTGACTAGACTTAACTAAGTTCTGCAGAATAAAGGCTCCTGGACTTTTTACCTTACTTCTGTATGACTTTAACCTTTATATATATATAAGTTGGGTTGGTGGCTGCCTCTGGTAGTTTCATTTTCAAGTAAAATTTAAGTGCTTGCTTAATTTTTGGGGGGGAGATGGGTGGGCAGAGCGAGGGGGGATGTATATGGTGGCGTTTATATAGTCATCTAGACTAGTTGTTTTGTTTGTTTAGGAGTATGTTAATCTATGGACTATGTTCAGACACTGGTTGTGGTGGGGGAAGGAGGAAGGGGAGGGGTTTGTTTTGCCTTGTGGTTTTATCAGGTCTTCCCTTTTGTGATTATCTTTCTTAGTAACCAGGGTTTTATGATCTTAGATGTTTGGGGAAAGTTCTGTTTTCAGTGGAGATATACAGTACCTTTTTCTTGTTACTTAACTTGTTTTCTAATTTGTAGACCTTTCTTAAATATCACAGACACGCACATGCGATTATATATGAAGTACTTTACTTGGAATGTTAAAGGTGCCTGCTTGAAGGTGAAGTGCTATTAGATTATTAAACATCTTAGATTGCTATATTGTTTGATTGCATTCCTACATGAGACCCACCTTCTGGCATCTGAAGGTTCTTCTTTTCATTAACAGCATGTGGGTCAAGTTTTTGTGGCAGGTATTAGTATAACCAGACCAGGTGTGGCTATGCTAATTAATAGGGCAGTTAGATTTCAGACGTTGCACATTATTGAAGATCCCCAGGGTAGATATACACAGTATTGGTCAGAAGTATTCTGGATCATTTTAAAGTCCTGCTGGGCTGTATTTACGGGCCCAACCCTGACTCACCTGAATTGTTTTCCAAGATTGCCACCTGCTTAACACCGTTTCTTACTCTTCTGGTTATCTTGGCAGGAGACTGGAACCTAACGCTTACACAGGATTCATATAGGTATGGGAATTGTCATTTAGGTTAATCCCCTGCACAGTGTGCTTTAAGTGAGTTGATTGATACTTCTGGTATCTGTGACTCCTGGTGTGTTTTTAATCCCTCTGTTCAGAAATATACCTTTTTTTTGGCACCACACAAGTCATACTCAAGGCTTGCTTATTTATTAATCAGCCATCATATCTTACCCAGTGTTTTAAGTGGTGGGTGGCTCCAAGAGTATTATCAGATCACTCTCCGGTATCATTAGATTGTACTTTATCTATTAATTTACACAAAGAATCTATATGGAAACTCAATACTCAGTTGCTCAAAGATACTTATGTGGTCATGTGAATAAAAGAACTCACTGCTCTGTTTGTAGAACAAAATGAATGTTCTCTAGAACATACCAATAAGGAATGAGCTGCACTTAAGTGTTTTCTATGTGGGGAGTTTGTTAAACTTTCCACCATGAAGCAGCATAAACAAGGAGCTACCATATGATCTTTACTAAGTCACATTGCTGAGATAGAGGCTAAACTGATTTTGGATCCCTCGGATGAGACCCATAAATCGCTGCTTATCCTTCATGATAAAGTGCGGAGTGCATGTGGGAAAAGGTCGAGTATGTTATACTTAAGATACATTCAATACATGTAGACCAGGGTGACAAAGTGAGCTGCCTTCTTGCTATGTGGTTACGATGACAAGAAGCATCCTGACTGGTTCTCTCCATTACTTCATTAAATGACAACTCTTTGAAAACTTCACCTGACAGTATGATAAGGGAATTCAAATTGTATTATCGAGCCTTGTACCAGCCCTCAGCTGATCTGCCTTCTTCTTCTGAACTACGGGATTATTTGGATGACCTACCCTTTCCGACTTTAACAATGGTCCAGCAACTCTTTCTTACTCAGCCTATTGCACGCCAGGAGATTTCTGATGCAATTAACCCTTTGTCCTTAGATAAAGCACCAGGTCCAGATGGACTCCCGTTGAACTTTTATAAGACCTTCTTGACAGAATTAATGCCTATCTTGCACCACCTTCTTTCCTTTTTTTTTGTACCTCTGGGCTCAAAGACACTTTTTTTATTAGAAGCAGTTATAATAGTTATACCTAAGTCAGGAAAGCCCCCAGATGGGGTCACTAGTTATAGATCCATATCACTTATGAATTCTAATGTGAAGATCTTGCCAAAATTTTGGCCAATAGAATTTTACATGTATGGGAATGTCTGATTTGTTCTGAAGAGGTAGGCTTTATGCCTGGCCACTCTTCATCTGACCACTTGCGTAAGATTGCACACATATTTTCCGTGCCCAGGGTGACACAGCAACCTATGGCTATTCCCTTCTTAGACACAGAAAAAGCTTTCGATAGAGTCAACTGGTATTTTTTGTTCTTGGTTTCGATTAAGTTCAGCTTCCCTCCTTTATTCATTAACTGGATCCAAGTTCTATATTCCCACCCTACCATGAAGATTTGTTGCAATGGTGTTCTCTCCTCATTCTTCCCATTATGTTCAGGCACCCGACAAGGTTGCCCACTCTCTCCGCTGTTATTCAGCTTATACTTAGAGCCTCTTTTCTACAAACTTAAAACATCTCTTCTAATAACAGGCATACAAATTGAGTTGTTTGATCTTAAGATCTCTGCATATGCTGAAGACATTTTGTTGCATGTGACTAATCCCACCGCCTCAATATCTTCAGCATTATCACTTATACGAGAATTTGGGAAGCAATTGAACTACAAGCTGAAACTCAATAAAACAGTAGTGATGCCCTTAATTTCTACTGTGTATAAGTCTGATATTACATCTATTGGATTAACATGGTCCACCCATCTTAAATATCTGGGGATTGTTTTAGTGCATGGTGCCTCCCAAATGCAGAACCTAAATCTTGACAACTTGACCTCCCTTATTCAACAAGATCTGAATAAATGAAATTCTCTTCTGCTTTCCTTAGAGGGAGAACCACTGTTGTAAAAATGAATGTGCTCCCTCGGTTGTTTTATCCCCTAAATTCATTAAACCTTTTCCTCCCATTATGCTGGTTTTGGAGAGTTCACTGGATGATTTCTGCATTCATTTGGCAAGGAAAACTTCCAAGGCAAGCTTATAATTGTATAGTGATGCAGAAACATTTGGGTGGTCTTAAATTGCCAAACTTCTTTCTTTCTACTTGTCTAGTCACATCACTAAATATGTGAGATGGCCTATCATGGTGCCACTAAATGATACATCCTCATACATACCACTATGGCTACTACTAGAGTGGGATTTGATACAGGTCACTGAGTTATCCCATGAGAGACATTTTTATATTTGCTCTAAATCCTTTCCAAAGAGTCTTCAAAGTTCTGTGATATTTACTTCCCTACGAGTTCACATTCAACTGTGTAAATATAAGCGGTATAATCTGTATATGGATATCTCTCAATTATTGTGCGCAAACCCTAATTTCAAAATTGGAGGAGTAATGCTTTCCTCCACTTGGCTTCCTCAACTTGGGAGAAAGAAGATATGCGATTTACTGACAGATGCTCAACTCCTGAATAGACAAGATATTTTAACCAAGTTAAGTTTACCGTCTAGATTTATCTTTAAGGTATATCAATTGTATCATCTCCTAGTTTGCTGGTTTGGCATTTCATTTTGGTGCAACAATCATACGAATATACGAACATAGGAAATTTGCCAGCAGATAAAGGCCTAGAGGTCTATCAAGTCTGCTCGACTGTGCAGCTAGCACCCCTTATTCTGCAGCTGCCCCTCCCTTCCACGCTTCCCCTTCATTGACCCTCCCCCTTGTCTTGTCCCATCCCCTTTTGAATCAGTCCACTGTTTTACTGGATACCACTTCTGCAGGTAACACATTCCACCTAGCCACCACCCTCTCTGTAAAAAAGTGTCTCCTCATCTCCATCCTGAACCTTCCTCCCTCCAGTCTCATATCATGGCCCCTGGTGTCTCTCCCCTCCCTTACTTTGAACAGCCCCTCTGTACCTGTCTTGTTTATTCCTTTCATGTACTTAAAGGTTTCAATCATGTCCCCCCTTCCCTCCTCTCCTCCAGTGAGTACATGTTCCACTCCCTCAGCCTCCTCTTATATAAGTTCCCCAGCCCCTTGATCATTTTTGTCACCCTGCGCTGCACCCCCTCCAGTAACTTAATGTCCCTCTACAGATACAGGCACCAGTACTGCATACAGTACTCCAGGTGCAGTCTAACTAATGACCTATACAGTGGCAGAATCACCTCCTCACTCCTCGAGGATATACCCGTTGCAATACAACCCAGCATTTTTGTTGGCCATTGCAGCTGCCTTCTTACATTGTGCTGAGTTGTTCATTGACCCTGTAATGAGCACCCCCAGATCCTTCTCCTCCTGTGTCTGGGCTAGCTGCACTCCCCCCAGCTGGTAACTCCTCCTCGGGTTCCTCATCCCAAAACGCAGCACCTTGCACTTTTTGGCATTAAACCCCAGTTGCCAGGTGTCTGACCAGGTTTCAAGCTTTGCCAGATCATCCTGCAACCCCTTCCATCCCTCTAGGTCATCCACTACCACTCCTACCTTGGTATCATCAGCAAACAGACTGATCTTGCTCTTGATGTCCAATTATATGTCTGCAATGAATATCCCAAACAACACTGGTCCTAACACCAAGCCCTGTCGAACAGTGCTCGTCACTACCCTTGGGTGTGAGAGCACTCCACCCACCACCACCCTCTGTTGCCTTGCCTGAAGCCAGTTTCCTACCCATCTCACCAGATTTGCACCCACCCCTGTGCCTTCTAACTTACTTCCCAGCCTTCCATGCGGCACTGAGTCGAATGCCTTACTGAAGCCCAGATACAAGACATCCACTGCATAGCCCCTGTCCAGTTGCCTAGTTACCCAGTCATAGAACTCCACCAAGTTGGTTTGGCAGGATCTGCCATGTATGAAGCCTTGTTGTATGCTGTCCTGTAGTCCTTTGGCCTCTAGGAGGGCCACCAGCCTCTCCTTCAGGATAGTCTCCATTAGCTAACCCATGATGGATGTGAGACTCACTGGTCTGTAGTTTCCCGGTTCATCCTTGGGGCCATTCTTGTGGAGGAGTACCACTTGAGCCATCCTCCAGTCCTGAGGTACACACCCCGAATGTAGTGAGGCATTAAATAGGTCTGCCAAAGGTCCTGCAAGGACCTCTGCCAGTTCCTTCAGTACCCTAGGGTGGATGACATCTGGGCCTGGTGCCTTGTCCACCCTCAGTGCCTTCAAACCCTCCTGAACTCTGCCATCCATGATTTCCCCATCTGTCACCCCTTCCCCCATTTCTGCCATTCCTTACTCCTTGGGTGTCACCCCCTTCTCTCCTTAGTAAATACTGAGCAGAAGTAATCATTTAGTGCTTCTGCCTTATCACACCCTACTTCCACCCAACCTCCCTCCTTCCTAATCCTTACTATGTGGTCCTTACAGCTCCTTTTCTCCCTGATGTACCTAAAGAAGTCCTTCTCCCCCTTCTTAATGTCCTGTGCCAGCCTGAGTTCCATATATGCCATGGCTCCCCTTAAGGCCCTTGTCACCTCCTTCGATTCCTTCAAGTACACTTCCCTGTTCTCCCCCTCTCTGTTTTTTTTGTACCTCCTAAAGGCAGCTCTTTTCCTCCTTACCTTTTCCATGACCTCCTTGCTCAACCAGCTCAGTTTTAGCACTATCCTTCTTGCTCTGGGCCGTGCAGCAGGTTTTGGTTGCCTCCACTATCCCCAGCTTTATGAGCTCCCACCTCTGGTTAGTGTCCATACTAGATTGAATTCTGGCCAGGAACCCTTTTACCAGTTCCCTCATCCTCCCAAAGTCGGCCCTCCTGAAGTCCAGCACTCTTGTACTAGATTCCACTCCTTCCTTGCTCATATCCAATGTGAGCCATACTGAGTGGTGGTCACTCCCTGACAGTGGTTCCTCCACTGTAAGTTCTCTCACAAGTCCCCATTTGCCAGCGCAAGGTCAAGGGTATTCCTCAACCTGGTTGGTTCACTGACCATTTGCAGCAGGAAGTTGTCCTGGAAGGCATCCAGCAATACCTGCTCCCTTCTGTTCCTGGTTGTTGGGGTACTCCAGTCCACTCCTGGCATGTTGAAGTCCCCCACAATCACCACACTACCCTTCTTGCAGGTCCTCCTGATCTGTCCCGCTAGTTCCCTGTCTAACTCCTCCATCTGAGATAGCGGCCTGTGCACCACTCCCATTCTGAGAATCCTATTTTTGGAATCCTGGATTTGCATCCAAAGTTACTCCAAACTACCCTCCTCCCCTTCCTCCCTTACACACTTCAGTCCTACCTTCACATGTAATGCCACACCTTCTCCTTTCCCAATCACCCTGTCCCTATGAAATAACCTGTTCCCTGGTACAGACAGGTCCCAGTGATTGTATTGGGTGTCTCATGTTTCTGTGATGGCTGCAATGTCCACCTCTCCCTCTGCCATGAGCACCTGTAACACAGTTTTCCTCCCAAGGCTCCTAGCATTAAGAGTAATCACCTTCCAAGCTTCCCCCCAATCCTGCCCTCCTTTACTAGCATCACCAATAGTACTTGCCATTTGTCCTTTGTCACTGTTATGGGGGATAAGCTCATATGGTTTCCCAACCTGTGGCCTCTGCAGTATCTTGCCCAATTGCCACCTCCCACTCATCATTGACAGACTTGGTGAACCACCCACACTTTGCCTCTTGGATTTACTCTTTTTTATTTCTGAAATTATTCCCCGGAGTGACTGGCCATTCTCATTACTGGGACACATGCTTCCCAGCTCAGTCCTTTAACTGGGACCAAATATGGAAAGATCTTTATTTATATAATTCCAATGATAGATACCAGAATACTCAATTTTATATTTTACACAACATCTATTTCATGCCAACAAAACTCTCTAAGATAGGGAATTTTTGTTTACCTTTATGTACAAGATGTGGGCAGTCTACTTTGCTACTTATTCTTTGGGAGTGTCCTAAGATTGCCCCCTGTGGGATACTGTCAAACCCAAAGCTGACCCCCTTCTAGGGCTTAGTGATTTCTTTATGCCAGAAATTTGCATGTTAGGGTATTATTTGGCTGTTCCCGTCAGAGAGCAGCACTACCACTTGGCCATGATTTCCATTGGAAAGATCAGTTAGATGTCTTCTGTAACAAGTGGTTACAGGAACTCCTGAATAACCTCAGGTTGGAGAGAATGATCACTACTTCCTACTTTAACACCAGTGGGTATAACAGGAAATGGAGTTTCCTTCATGCTCTATACTCTATCTGATTTCCCCTTCAAGAGGCACAGGTGACAACTTTTAGGTACTATCTCTATAATATTGTGGTCCTTGTGTTTATCTTTATGTATATGTTTTTTTTGTCCCTTTTCTCATTCGGTGTGCCATGGTCTCTTAGTTCTTGGAATTAAGCATGTTATTCTGTATTAGATTCCCTATTTTTCCATGCTATATGCTGTTGGAGTCTTATGTATTGATCTCCGCTAGGAAGGGGGATGAGGGAGGGTTGGTGGGGATGGTTTGTTTAGTATAGGAAGGTAGTTATTTGTTTGGTTTACCTTTATTTGTTACTTGTACAGTTACACTTGTAATGGCATTGTGTGTTTATCTTTTTGTAATTTTGTGGATTATAAATAAAATTTATTGACTTTCAAAAACAAAAAAGAATGGGAATACCACAATCATAATATTGTAAGAAGCATACAATAAGGCAAAACATCTTGACAGACACCATTATTTTTTTTTAATTCTAATAGTGTCTTTTATACTGTTTTGGAATAAATTACATATTTTCAAAACACAATTTTCATAATCTGTAATCCCATACTGTATTTTTGTTCCCTTAATCCGCTCTTTTACCTCTGGTCTGCTGTCTCTTTATCATTCCATTTGGCTATGCCCTATCCATTTCACAATACTTTTTTTAGTTTTGTCCATCCCCATCTTGGTTCACTTTGCTATTGTATGCATTTCTTCCCCCTTTGAACCTTTATGGCTCATAACAGCAAGGAAATTTTCTATGCTGCAACACATATATTTTTTTATATTCAAGATTTCTAGTAATCCAGTTTATGTCCGTTCATGAAATTTATTGCACCTTTTTGTGTCCAGAAAGTGTTTTTTTAATCATGCCACTATGCTTTCAATCAATAAATATGGCTTAACTCCTAACTACTTCCATCACTTTTCAAAATCTGATCTTTCCATTGCTTAACCTTGAAACAAAATGGCCACCTAGTCAGCAATGAGTTAATAAAAAAAAAATCAAAGCTCTATAATTAAACAGGGACTTTCCATCTGGACATGGGGATCAATTCCTCTTACAGTCTCCTTTTTTTGGCTTTGAGCCACCCGGCTCTGGATAGCTGTTCTGCTTTATTATGGCTTATTAGCTGGTATATAATCACATAACAAATTTGTCCAATAAATCATAGTGGTTTTGTAAGTAGTTTTTTTTACTTAACAAAAACATACCGTTCATACTTAGGAATTTTCTATTAAGTCTCCATTTCTGGCTATTAGCCATCCAGCCCTGATAAGCACCTCTTAAGTAATGTATTTTATTTCTACTGATTCATTATCTTTTCGCACTATTTTACAGTATCTGTCTCTGTAGATAACACATTGCATCTCTTAGGTTGAACTACAGTTTTATACCTGTCTAGCCTTCACTTTTTGAAGAAACTTTTATCACAGTTTCTTTTTATCTTTACTTTTTCTAATATGTACTTCACTTTTTTGCTTGAGCGTGTTAGCTCTGGACTGTTCTTCTCTTCTGTTTCTCTGAACTTGTTTGAATTTGTGATTTTGTCATGTTGCTTTATCATTCTCTTTTACGTCTTAGGGACAGGTGCTCTTATAGCTTTCAGTGATACTACCTCTTGCTACCTAATGGTAGTAGGTCAATTGAGAGCATCAACTTGCATGAGGACCTTTGGGCAAGTTCAATTTGGTGACCTACTGTATGAATTGGGTGACCAGCACACCCTAGTGACTGCACAATATGGGTCACCACACTAACACAGTGAACCCCAGTGTCAATGAGTGGCATGGAGTAGGAATCCTTATGACAGGGGAGGTGCAGGGGTACAGTCCCCCATGGGGGTGCAGGGGGTGGAGCACCCCTGCTACAACACAGACAATCAAGCTTGCTTGGATGCACCTGTTGCTGTTAAACTGTGCAATAGGTGCACGTCTAATTTAGTAGCTGTAGTATGCTTCACTGAAATGTAGCCTCACTCAAAATGTAGCCGCTCAATTATTTTTGCTCATATTGTGTTCGCTCAATTAAATTCGCCCAATTGACATGAACCCTAGCTAACTACCACACTTTTTTTTTACAAGGAATTTTTCAAGAAAGTGAATTATATGTCTATAATAAATTATTTGTCTTGTCTAGTCTACTAGTGGTATTTTGCAGTGGCTTGTCCACATATTCAATATGATTCTTTGTACAAAAACTGAATGAAATTGTGTGAACTATTTAAGAGTATACACTTGTTTTGATGTGGAAAAAATTCACATGGTCTTATGCACATTTGACCCTCTCCCTAAAGAAGACTTGTATCTGAGTTGAAGCACTGGGGTTACAGACACAGCCTCTCATTGCTGGATAAACACCTAGCATGCATATAATGGTTTCTTTCTGTTTTTATTTCTGATCTGAATTTTTTACTTCACTTAGATTCTTGAGTGTTCCTATTGTCAGATCTGACTCATAGGAAAAGAAGCTGTTGGGATCACTGCAGCAGTAGTGTGGCAGGGGTTGGGGGGAGGTAGGATGCACTGAGGCTAGCAGAATGTACTGATTCCCTTTACACCTAGTGATCCTAAGCTCACAGGTGATGCAGCTGGTCCATTTATACATGAGTCCAAAACCAGATAAATGTTTTAAAATGTTGAGCATTGCATTTCATTGTTTTTTTTTCACAGTATACTAGCCAATTGATTTTGTGGCTGGTGACTGAAGTGGGTTTTGAGCAGACAGCACAGCTCTGCTGTCTTCTCTCCTCTCCTGTTATGTCTAAGGGACATGTTTTTTGTTTGTAATGCACGTGGCTGGCACTAGATCAGAAGAGCACCTGTATGGATAGTGCTATCAAACACAGTGCTGTCCATACAGTCCATACAGTGTGGATAAGAAAAGCGGCAGGAGATAATGCCACCAACAGAGTAAGTGAAAGTGGCAGCTATAACAAGTGCACTTCATGATCGTTACCACTGCAAAACATTATTTTTGTGGGCAGCTCTGCCTCACACCCCCAACATGAAGGGCTCTGACCCCCATGACCCCCCATAATTAAAATAATCAACTCTAAGCTGAAGTTAGATTACGGGGGGAAGAAGCAAAATTGTGGTGACTGGGATTTGAACCCTGGTCTCCACTGCCTTTCTGGCTGAGCTGCTCCTGCATTACCACTCCATACCATGGGAGCAACTTGTCCAGCCTCTTCCATTCCTTGGCCCTTGATTTGGGTACTAGTACCACAGACAGCAACCAGTGTAGTGCTTCTTACATGGTGCTGTACTTCCCCTGTCGCTGTCTGTGGTAGTGTGGTATAGACCACTGTGTTTTACCTTGCACTATTATTGAAGCACTATTCTAAACAGTTACACACATGGCCTGGTATGCCCCTTACATTAACCACCACAGGTAGCTGTTTGGGATCATCACAGCAGTAGTGTGGGAGGAATGGCAGTGGGGGGGCATTAGATGCACTGAGGCTCACAGAATGCCCCAGTTCCCTTTACTCCAAGTGAGCCCAGACTTGCAGGTGATGCAGCTGGTCCCTTTATTCTCAAGTCCAAAATTGGATACATGTTTTAAAATATTGAGAATTGCATTTCATTTTCTTTTTTTCACAGTAGTTGACTGATTTTTCAGCTGATGACTGAAGTAGGTTTTATTTCAGATGGCAAAGCTCTGCTGTCTCCTCTTCTGTTACTTGTAATGGACATGTCCCACAGTTTGGGCTGCTGAGTCCTGATGCCTCCCCTGTCTCCTGCCCAAACAGTCAGGGCTGCTGCACCCTGCACCCTCTTCCCCTACCCCATAACACAAGAGGAGAGTATTTTTCCATCTTTTATATCATGCAGTTTAAGAGGTGTAGCAAAGTATCTGACTCTGGTAGGAGGGAGCAGCATTGTGCAATAACCTTAACTCTGGAGGCAAGGGGCTCTAATGTGCAGCAGGGCACAATGGTGGCAGGGGACAGAGAACAGCATGGTGCAGAAGCCTTGACTGTGGGGCAGAACACAGGTGGGCATCAGGGTGCAGCAGCCCTGACTGTTGCACAGGGTGCACATGATACAGCAGCCTAGCCCATCTGGGACAATGGAAGTTCATAGCAGGGTTCAGCAGCCCCAACTGTGGAGGCAGGGGATATGGGACTCTAAGGTGTAGCACAGCACAGCACAGCAGCCTTGACTGTGGAGACTGGAGCAAGGGGCAACAGGTTCCTGTGGCCATGACTCTGGGGGTGGAGACAGAGGGCAGCAGAATGCAGCAGCCCTGACTGTTCAAGCAAGAGATAAGGTGGCATCAGGGTATGGCAGCCCAAACAGTGTAACAGGGTGCTGCAGCCATGCCTGTTTGAGAAAAGGGATGTGGGCAGCAGGGTGTAGCAAAGCATTTGACTCTGGTGGAAGGGGCAGCAGGTTGCAACTGCCTCATCTGTGGAGGCACACAGCAGGGTGCAGCAAATGCCTTGACTCTTGTGGCAAGTGGCAGCATGGTGCATCAGCCCTAACTGTGGAGGCATGGGGCTCTAGCACACAGCAGGCCACAGCAACCCCAACTATGTAGACAGGAGCAGAGTGTAGCAGTCCTGGCTGTGGTGACAGGGGACAGAGGGCAGCATGGTGCAGAATCCTTGACTGTGAGGCTGGACACAGGGGGGCGTCAGGGTACAGAAGCTCTGACCGTGAGATGGGGTATGCATGGTGTAGCAGCCCTGCACCTTTGGGGTAATGGAAGTGGGTAGCAGGGTTCAGCAAAAGCCCCACCCCTGGTGGCCTCAGGCAGCATGGTGCAGCAGTCCCAACTGTGGAGGTAGGGGACCTGGGACTCTAGGGCTTAGCAGAGCACAGCAGCCATGACTGGGGAGACAGGAACAGGGGACAAGAGGTGCAGCGTCCTTGACTGTGGGGTTGGGGGAGATAGGGCAACAGGTTTCAGCAGACCTCACTGTTTGGTTAGGGGCCACAGAGTGCCACAACCCTGTGTCTTTAGGCAGGGGATGAAGGTAGCAGGTTGTACAATCCCTGGCTGTGTGGGAGATGACAGTGGGCAGCAGGGTGCAGCAGCCTCAAATCTGGAGTAGAAGGCAGGGAGCTTGTGGGGCAGGGGACAGGTGGCAGCAGAGTACAGCTGCCTTAACTGTGGGGAAGAGACATGGTGCATGTGGATGCCATATAGTGTTTCTCATTATTCACATACATGATGTATTTTCACACAGAAACCACCAAAGAACAGAAATTTGTGAGTTCAGACAGCACATGTGCTTGAAATTGCAGAATGTGACATGCTCCTGTTTGTCAATCTGTCATGAAAAAATGTTCTTACATGAATGTATTAATGAAGACTACATTAAAGACAAATTACTTTTATCAATGAACAACATTTAGATTTATTTTATATTCATTAAACAACCCTGTATTATATAGTTAGAAAAAAACAGTTTTGATGAAAAATAACTGACAGGTGTGATACAGACAAGCTGATTTCTCACAGAGAACGATTTCCACTACTTCAATTCAGCATTGAAACTTAAATGATCAACTTTTTATGAGAAGGGAATTATATATTTTAAGTTAATCTATCGAAACCACAAACTGAGTTTGTAAGAAACCTGGAGAGCAAACCAGTACCTCTTAACAGCCTGCTCTGACTGGGAATCTGAATCAGCAAGCTACTCCAAGTTGATGTCATCACTCTCCAAGCCTGACTGAGCCACTGTAGAGCATGTTAACAAATGCTGATTTAAAGAAAACCACAAAACCAAACAGCATGAAGTTTTCAGGAAACACTAATCATGACACAGGGACTTGAATTTAAGCCTTTTCAAGCTTTTATTAACAATATGTAAAAACTGTTGCACATGATCTTTAAGATCCTTCCTCCAAAAACACCAACCAGTGCATCTCTCTCACTGACCTCCACACTTCCAAATACTACAGAAATGAAAACTCACCCAGTATATTGGCAAGTAAGTTTTCAAAGTCTGATGTATTTTCACTTTCTGGTTACATACAAAATATGTTTACCAACATGAAAATATGAAAAATATACTTAACTTTTTTTTTACACAATATTATATGATCATAGCCCATATCGTACTAGTCAGTCCAGATATGTGAATGAAATTCATTCACATATCTGGACCTAACAACTGGAGTTAGCTTTCACGCCCATTGGCTCATGCCTGAACCAATGGGCGTGCAGCCATACCGAGCTGTCAGTCGCAGGTGGTGGGGCGGCAGGCAGGTGGGGTGCTGCCGCTTGCCGGCTGACGGGGGAACAGGGTGGTGGAGCTCAGTGGGTGGGTGGGGTGGGGTGTCCACTAGATCACCAGGGATTTCAGACTTGGGTGGGCGAGGAATGCCGCCTGATCGAACTACCTCGTGGTCCACTGGACCACCAGGGATATTGGACTTTAGGGGAGGTCTGATGCCAGAAATCGGGCTACTTGGGGGTGGAGGGTTACCGTTATGCCCGCGATTGGGCTACTCGGGGTGGGGGTTACTGTTATGCCCATGATCGGGCTACTTTGGGGGTGGGGGTTACTGGCTATGCCCACATCGGGCTAATCAGGGTGGGGACAGTTATGCCCATGATCGGGGCATGGGGGGGAACCGCCAGGTGCGGTGGAAACAGCCAATGGCCACCCACAGGTGGCAGCTGCTGTGTTGTGCCCTGCAATGCGGCAGCTCACCTGTGGGTGGCCCTCGACTTATTCCTTTTTTTTGGCTTAACTTTGAGCAGACGCAGGTAGGGGTTGCGCCTGCATAACTCTGCACGGCCCGGGCTGAATAATGGGCTGTGCAGTTTATGCATGGGCATGCCCCCCCTACCTGTGCCTGCATACATTACTGATGCGCCCCAGCGCATCGGGATTTGTGCGGTGCACTTTTCCCTTTTCAATATCACACCGGGGCGCATCAGTGGGTTGTGCATGGCGCAACACCGTGGCACCATGTGCAACCCTTTTGAATATCTGGGCCTCACTCTCAACACGGGTGGAAATTTAAACTGAGGTGTCAAACTACTGCTCTTTTTTTCTGTCTCTTTCTTTTCCTTTTAAAATGTACATATATCTGAAAAGAGTGCATTCGTCTGTCCAAAAGGTAGGGTTTAATATCCCAGGAGTTATTCAAGCCTAGTGGTTTCACACTTTTCAATGTATAGATCCACAAACTCACTCTTTTTAAGAGGTCATTCATCCTATTACCCCCAGCCTGTTGGCTTTAATATGCTCTATACCCATAAACTGTATGAAGTCAGAGTTTGAATTATGTTGTGCTGCAAAATGTGTCCCTACTGGTGTGTCTTCTCTCTGGTTTACTATGGATCTAACATGTTCCTGAATTCTTTATTTCAGTGGCCTCACTGTGCATCTTACATAGGTCTTATTACAATGGCATTACAAAGTGTATACTGTAAAATCGTGACCTTGAAGGGAGTTTTCCCCTATTCCAAGGGCACAGTTTATTTCCTTAATGACCCCTTTCTCTTTCACCACACCCCATGTAGTAATACCTCCACTTGACAGATGTCTACTATTCCCTGCAGGAACCTCTCTCTGGTTGTACACTGGGCATGTCCTAATATACAGTAGGCTGCCACCTGTCAGTACATACCAGGCCAGTAATAATATGGGGTTAATCTAGCCAATACACTACCATTGCTCAGATGCCCACAGGGACTGGAGTGTGCAACCTCCATCCCTGTTGCCTGTATGCCTCAAGCACCACTGCCTAGGAATCCACTGTTTTTGTACAGGAGTTGGGCCTCATGTGGTACAGGACTCCCTTCTGCAGTTCATACCACAAAAATTGTTTTGCCCCAACTCCACCATTAACCTGCCTACCCTCCTTGACCTTTACACACTGGAATAGACACATCAGCATCTTTAGCCTGCATTTTACCCCAGTCAATACTGCTTTGTCCATTGTTACTATCTACAGATGGATCAATACAAGAACGAGTCCCTTCAGCCTTACAGGCTTCTTCTGACTTGCAAGTAGTTTTCAATCCCAGCACAATATCATGAGTTACAGTCTTACCTGGGGTTTCACTTTCAAGTTATTTGCTGGCTTCTCCATTCTCCAACAGGTAACATTCAGGAAACATAGGCAACAGAGAAATATCCTGCTCAGATATGGACTCCTCCTCTAAATGAGCCCAAGAGTAATCCTCCTCCGATTCCTTTTCCAAATTCTCCAGCTTGGACCTTTCAAGTAACACCTGGCACCGGTGTTCTGCCTCTCTGTGGAGTCAGTCTGCCTCCAGCCATTTCATACTCATCCACTGGATCATCCTCATCAGGGTCTCCACCACCCGGGCATCATCCTGTACTTACAGTCCACCTTGACCACTCTGCAGTTCCTCATCCATCTCCTTGAATCCAGCAGGCTTTGTCTTCGTCTTGCCAAACTCCACTGGCATACACCTCTGCTGGTTATCCTGAGCACTAGGGGTGATGCCAGCTAATTGGAATCCCCCTTTACCTTGGACTTCCAGTTAGATCCCACTTCTAACACCACTGTGAAGGTGTGGTATGAAACAGACACAACAAACCAGAAGTGAGGTACATAAAAACGCAAATATGCATTATTTTATTCAAATCAGAAAATAAAAAATTAAAAATAATAAACATACAGAAAGGAAAAGGTTATTCAATGTCCAGTATCCAGCAAACTTTCTAATTTTGAAAATTCATGAGGCTTAGCTTTAGCCTTTGCAAATAGAACAGTGTGAAAACAACACACATTTCTGAGGTCCTCCTCATTTGGTAGTCAGTATTCAACTGATTCCTCTGTCAATTCTTGTTACTCCAAGTGGTAGGTTTTTATACCTTTCATGGATGACATTGCCATTAGCTGATCCACCCCTTTTTGTTAAAACCAGTATAAACCTCTTATTCTTAGGAGTTCCCCATCGAACAGGAAAAACATACATGTTCATACATGTTATCTTTTCTAGTCTAGATTCAGCTCTTCTTTTCCTGGTTAAGGGGGTTTTATGTTACAGAGATTTTATATTAAGGGGGTTTCTGTTAAGGGGGGTTTTATGTTACCATTTTGTTTTCCTCTCAAAAGATAGTTTTAATAAGATAGTAAGTCCATGAGAGTTCCATTGGGTTTTGCAAGAGGAACGGGACAACGAGGATGCACTCCTCTTCTCCCTTTTCCTGTCAACTCTTGGAATACATCATCTCTTTTCCTTTTTATTTCCATTAAATCATTAAATGTGATACCCTAAAATAGACAAGCATACAGCAGACGTATTTCATTTTCATTCTCAGTGTGAGAAGCTGTCTCACTATCGTTACAGAGAGAGGGTGAAAGTGGATGCTTTAACATTAACATTTTGGACAGCTGCTCCCTGCCTAAATGAAATAAAGAGAGAAAAGAGTGGGGGGGCCCAGACGCCCCTCACATGGGCATCCATCCCAGGCAGGGCTCATCGTATCACAGAGTGGATACAAAGGGAGGAAAGTGCTCTGATTTTTTTGCTTTTCTTACTGATTTATAGAGTGTGACCTGTGTGGAGCTGTACATGGGACTGGGGTTTTGAGTGTGGGGACTACAGATGGTGGGAGGACGCGGGCCAAGGGAGGCTTAGAGAGGGACAGGGAAGGGGAAGGAAGAGACCATGTGAACAGACCAGACCAATTGGGCCACAGAGGTCAGAGTTTAGGTAAGTGCCATTTTGGTAGTTCATTCATTCAGAGGCCAGACACTGAGTGGAGCAGACACAAAGAGATGAAAGTGTTCTGTTTATTTTGCTTGACTGGGGATTTGAATGTAGGGATCATGGGCAGTGGGAGAACATGGGCTGAGGGAGGCTGGGAGAGGAACAGGAAAGGGTAAGGAAGAGACCATGTGACAAGGCATTCAATAAAGGGCTGGGGACATGGTGTGAGGCCATGGGATATAGACTGGTGGGGGGGATGGGAAAGCACATGGGAGAACAAAGCCCTGTATGCACCAGATAGGCTGTACTGGAGTACGGAAGGCTCAGGGGTCCTAAAGAAAATGCTAGAGGAGTTCATTGTAGAAAATTATAATTTAAACTAGGCTGGAGATTGAGGGGGTGGACAGGAAACAGTGCCACCAGGCAAGAGAGACCACCAGGCTCCCCCACAGATAGGCAGAAAGAGGAGAAGCAAAAGGCATAAAAGGGGAGGGGTTATGGAAGAGAGTATAGACAAGCAGGAAAAGAATTCACAGTTGAGGGTGGTCTCATTGAATGCAAGAAGCTATGGCAATAAGACTGTAGAACTGCAGGCATTGATGGCAGAAGGGGAGGTAGACACAGCCATCATAACTGAAACATGGGCCAACCAGTACCAACAGTGGGATCTAGTGATCCCTGAGCGCAAGTTCTATCATAGGGACAGGGACAAAGGGAAAGGGGAGGTGTAGCTATCTATGTTAAGGAGGGGATATTGTATAATAGGGAGGAAGGCGAGGACAGCAAGGCTGAAGCATTATGGATTCACCTACAGAACTCATAGAGTAGGAAGGTAAGATTGGGGTGGTGTATAGGCCACCTTCCCAAAGCATGGAAATGGACAGGGGCATGGGGAACTAATTAAGAGGCTTAGTGGCAAGGGCAACACAGTGGTGGTCAGGGACTTCAGTCTTCCGGGGTGGATTTGAACACCGAAGCCACCTCAAGTGCCAGTGAGCAGGTCCTCCTGGAGGCTTTCCAGGATGGTTTCCTCATACAGAATGTGACAGATCCAATCAGGAAGGGGAACATTCTGGACCTGGTACTTACAGACGGAGAGCTAGTTCAAAACATAGAGATAGAAGACCCCCTAGCAGAAAGTGACCACAGCACAGTGTGGTTCTCCCTCAATCTGTGAAAGAAGGTAGCCAATACAAAAACAAGCATGGTGGATTTCAAGAATGCAGACTTTCACAGGATGGGAACCATTTTGAAAAGGTACCTAGGCAACTTCAGCTCGAACATGGATGCAGAACAGAAATGGAAAATCATAAAGAGGGGTCTGGCACAGACCGCTAATTCTTGCATCAAGTGCCAAAGCAAAAAGGTCAGGAACAAGAAACCAAGCTGGCTGAGTGGAGAGGCAATGGAAAAAGTGAGGGAGCATCTGAAAATAGGCAGCTTTGCCTAGTATGCTTACTCGGTTACAAAAAAACTAATAAATAAATAAATAAATAAATAAATAAAAGAGAGCAGCCTTTAGTAATTATAAGAGATCCTTCTGAGTTGAGGACAGGGAGGAATACATGAAGAATTCCAGGGAGATGAGCAGAGTAGTGAGGGTAACCAAAGCTTCAAAAGAACTAAGGCTGGTGCAGGGGATTAGGGAAGGGGAAAAATATTTCTTCAGGTATATAGGAGAGATGAGGAAGTACAAGGACCAGATTGTAAGGATTAGGAAGGAGGGAGTGTGGGCAGAGCAGGGGGTAGAACAAGTGGAAGTACAAAATGAGTACTTCTGCTCAGTGTTTACCAGGGAGAAGGATGGGCCTATTCCTCAGAGGAAGGGTGGAGAGGGGTTAGGGGGAGAGGAGGTAACAGACAGGGAGATCCCATTGATAGAGAGTTGGAGGGCCTATGGTTGTGAAGGGTGGATAAGGCTCCTGGTCTGGACAGAGTGCATACTATCATCCTCAAGGGGTTGGCAGGGGTCCTGGCAGGACCACTGGCGGATATGTTCAACACTTTCCTGACTACTGGATGCATGTCCAGGGATTGGAGAATGGCACATGTGGTGCCAATCCATAAGAGTGGGCCCAGGGATGAACCTTGGAACTATAGACCACTGAGCCATACAGCCATTGAGGGAAAGGTAATGGAGACTATATTTAGGGAAAGGCTGGGGAGCTTCCAAGAGGAGAATGGTCTACAGTATGACAGGCAACATGGGTTTATATCTGGCAGATCATGTCAGACCAACCTTGTTGACTTTTTTGACTGGGTAACAAGGTCTCTGGATAGAAGCCATGCAGTGGATGTCCTTTACCGTGACTTCAGCAAGGCATTTGACTCGGTGTCCCATGGAAGGCTGACCAGCAAGTTAAATAGCCCAGGAATAGGGAGGAAACTGATACGGTAGATTAAGAGCTGATTGCAGGGCAGCCAGCTGAGGGTGGTAGTTGGAGGGGAACTCTCAGTAACCAGTGCTGTATTTAGTGATGTATTGCAGAAGTCTGTGATAGGACCGGTACTATTTTTTTTTTCATCCTTCTCCTGCTACTGGTTGGCCACTCCTTCAGGCTGCTTAAGTGCCTCGCTGGCACCCCTGCCCCGATGCCAGCCACCTCCACCTCACATTGCAGCACCCCAAGGGTAATCCAGCATGTTCCTTAGCTGGAAGAGTCCCCCTCCTCAAAGGGAGATAGACACCAGTGGGGAACGGTCAGCACACTCTACATTTCACCCTGGGTGCTGCCAAGGTGGAACTTGGGCCACATTGGAAACTCAGCAGCAGAGGAGGCTGGTGACCATCATCCAGCTGGCTATGGAGCAAAGTAAAATTCCACCCGCATGGTGGATGTGAAGTGGCCACTTCACGTTAGTGTTCCGCTACATGAAGTGCCCATTTTAAACCCTCACTTCTCCACTTCACATTGTAATTATGACTTCGCATTGTGCACGCCGCCTTATTCCGCTTTAAGGCGGAGTGAGAATTCACAGGCAGCCCACACACATCACATGGCTTACACAGTGTAGGTCACATGCTTCAGGCAGGTAGGCAGGAGGTTACTGGCAAAAACACTCTCCAACGTGGGCTGACTTACACGTTTTGCATGAGGTATGACAAATGGCTCTGCTGTGCGAATGGCCGGGGGTGGGGGATGGATGTGTGATAAACAGGGGTGCACAGTTGACAAGTCCACAAATGAATTTATTTTCTCAGTTTTACTTACAGGGCTTGATGTACCACTAACAACAGACATACTGCATTGACCACCACCACTGCTACTCTGCCCACCACTTGACAAGATTACTAAATCATAATCTTCCCCCTTATCATGCCTGTAGTAGTCCTCTGGTGTTATTTCATCACTACTGCAGACATTCCTACTTGGTCTTACACTCATAGAAGGGGATAACATGATTAGTAAGGGTGATGATGAGGGTGAACTTCCCACTTTGGCATTAGCTGCCATCTGGTGCCGGGTCTACAGTGCCATGTGTCTGTTCTTAAGATGTGTATGCTAGCCCGCCCATGCCCAGATGACTCCCCTTTTTACCTCGACTCACACATGCATGGCAAAGCTGTCAGATTGCAGCTGACTCATCATTTGCATCTTAGACAAAAAAATCCCAAACAAGGGATTGCGATCCCCTACTTTTAACATGTCCCTGATGCTGCTTATTGGACTCCAGTTTTTTAAACCCTGAAATGGGGGTGTGCTACATGATTTTTCAGGCTGGACACACTTGGACTCCAACTGACCACCACGACTACCTATGATTATTACTGGGTCATCATCATTATCATCAACAGGAACCGCTATATGAGAACTTTTTTGAGGAGCGGGATTTAACGCCAACAGACCCAGACACAGACACATTGACAGGGGTTAATGACATCATTATCATATTTATCAACATCATCCGCATCCACATTTTCAGCTTGGATGCTGTCATGTGGAGAACATGTTCCAACCCCAGCATCATCATCATCATCATCCGATATTTTTGCATCACACTTTATATCATTGGATGGCAAAGGCATGACCTCAACAGCACTGGAAGAAATGTGACATTGTGAGTTATCATTGCCAGGATCAGAATCATGTTCAACTACCATGGGGATGCTAATGGGGATTATGACATCATCATCTACACTGTCAGTCACAGCTGTAGACTCAACCATATTTTTTGAAATGGTTAACTGGTTAGAAGTAGAGCTTGAGGCAGCAGTACTCATGCCAGCAGAAACTGCACTTACTCCACCAGCTGGGAAAACATCATCTCCTCCAACTATGAGAGAAGCTACAGATTGCGCTGTAAAAAACACTGATGGAGAAATCACTTTACTGACATCAGCTATGCACTTCTATGTACTACCATGCCCATTGACAATCTTGCCACTGGCAGCAGTGCCATGGCCAGAAATAGCTTTGCTTGCACATTTGTTCGCAGGCATTTTGGGGGATCACCAAGAAAATTCTAAGCAAATTTAGATTTCTGAAAATTTCAGTCTTGGATAGTGGATGTGAAGCCAGAAAAAAACAACTGTGGCTTGCAGATGGAGAATGGGCACTAAACAGATGCAAAAGCATAGACAGATTAAGACTGCACTGCACAATCAAGAAGAGATACAGATGCAAAGTCACAACAACACCGTAACCAGTGCTCACAAGTCACAATCCAATCTGGAAAAGAATACCTTTTGCCGGTTTGGGGGTACAGTGCACTGCAGTAAAAGTCCAAAACCAAGATGCCACAAAGCAGTACAAAATCACACAGGTGTGGTAGATATCAGGTTCACACTACTGCAATTACTCTGTGGCACATTAAAATGTGTCTGATTGGATGGCACGTGTCACTCACACACACACACACACACACACACTACAAGTAATGCGTAGCAAATTGAAAACTTCAGTAATATAATCAAATCTTTTAAACAAACTGAAATTATGCACTGCTGCTCCACAACAATCAGCAAAAAAAATGTCAAGAACTACTGAAAATATTACTGCGTACATTAACACAGTTATGCAAGAAAAATACAACCAAAACAGAAAGACTGCCTTTTTCTCCCAGTTTTAACCTACCTCCACCACAGATACGCCCCTCCCCAAAGCACACTTCAAGTGTCTGTCATTACATAGACTGAATGTTCTAAATTAAAATTCAAAATCCAAACTGTTGATGATATGAGCACAGGAGGGTTTCCTACAATTGATGTATTAAATTATGAGCAAAAAAAAAAAGGCTCAAAAAGGCTTTTTGAACAGCTTTTAGAGGATTTGAATCACAGAGTTCTGAGAGGAAACTGTCTCCATCTACCACTACATACACACTACCCAGAACTGAGGCTGTGCAGAACAATCTAGAGCCCATGTGACCTGCAATCCCATGAGTCACTGCAAAATTCACCATGGAGCTCAATAAGAAGGTGAAGTGATGCGAAGTACATTCATTTCTATGTACTTCACCTTAAAATTGGCTTAAAAGTGATTGGGGGAAGGCGAAGTACTGTGAAGTTATTGGTTTCAATAGACTTCACATTCCTCATTATGACACAAAGTACTCCACTTCGTGTTGTGGATTACATTGCAGATTCCACATTACTCTGCTAATCACTTCACAGAGCAGATTTTGCTACTTAGCCCACATCTAGTGGTGTGCCATGAACATCAAGGGATATGCCAATGTTCACTACACCCCTTCTAGGTCTTTGGGACCCAGTGCGTTGCTGTACTGCTGGCCTCCACCAGGAGTCAGCAAGCCCGGGTCTGTACTCCACCCTCCCCTGAGAGAAGGTGAGCAGTCTACAGACTTTCAAGCCTTTTCTACCGGCAGGCCCTCCAGTTCCAGGGTCAATTCCCAAATCCAGGTTGCTGGTACCGCAAGCAGAAATCCTACTGCTGTGCAGAAGGACCAGCAAACAGGACTGGTACTATTTAACATATTCATAGCCAACATATCATGTGAGATAAGAAGCAAGATCAACCTCTTTGTAGATGACACTAAGACCTGTGCTGAGGTGGATAGTGAGGAAGGGAGTAAGGCTCTGCAAGGGGATCTGGTGACACTTGAGCACAAGTCAGCCACATGGCAGCAGGGGTTCAATGCTAAAAAGTATGAGGTCTTGCACTTGGGAGCAGAAAACTCAGAGAAGAGCTATTTGTTGGAGGGTCTGCAGTTGACCACTTCAACTGAGGAGACAGATCTGGGAATGCTGGTGACAGGGGACATGAAACACTTGGCACAGTGCAGGAAGTCAGCTGCAAAGGCGGATGGAATGCTGGGATGCATCACCAGGAGAATCACCTATAGGAGGGAGGAAATCATTATGCTCCTGTATAGGTCCCTTGTTAGGCCACACTTGGAATACTGTGTGCAGTTTTTGTGCCCCTATTTAAAATGGGACATGAAACTACAAGAAGTGGTCCACCGTAGGGTGACAAAGATGATTCTAGGGATGGAGACAAGACATATGAGCAGAGGTTGAAGAAACATAGAAACATAGAATTTGATGGCAGATAAGGACCACTTGGCCCACCCAGTCTGCCCATTCCCCTACCTGATGGAAAGCTGCAGATCCTAGTTAACCAGCAGCCTACGTCTTTCTACCCCCACCCCCTAGAATTGCCTTATGACTGTTCCATGCATGCTTGAATTCAACCACTGTTTTTGACTCCACAACCTCTTCCAGAAGGCTGTTCCATGCATCCACAACCCTCTCTGTGAAAAAAATACTTCCTTACATTACCTCTGAGCCACCCCTCCATCTAGCTTCAAATTTTGCCCCTTGTTCTTGCACACCTCTGTTTTTGAAAGATGCTACCCTCTTGGACTTTGTTGATTCCCTTGAGGTACTTGAAAGTTTCTATCATGTCCCCTCTCTCCCTCCTTTCCTCAAGGCTATACATATTAAGCTCCTTTAGTCTCTCTTCATATGTCTTCCGGTGCAGACCCTGCACCATTTTAGTTGCCCTCCTCTTGACAGCTTCCATCCTGTCTTTGTCCTTGTGGAGATTGGGTCTCCAGAACTGCATGCAGTACTCCAGATGGGATCTCACCAGCTGTCTTTACAGAGGGATAACAACTTCCTGTTTTCTACTGGTGATGCCTCTCCCTATGCATCCCAGTATTCCCCCAGCCCTCCTTACTGCCCTCTCACATTGCTTGCCCACCTTAAGTCATCTGATATGACTACCCCCAGGTCCCTTTCCATTTTTGTTGTTGTTAGTATCTCACCTCCCATTGTGTACTCTTCCCCTAGATTTTTGTTTCCCAGGTGCATTACCTTGCACTTCTTAGCACTGAATCTAAGCTGCCATAGATTTGACCATTCCTCTAACCTTGCCAAGTCCCTTCTCATCCTTTCCACCCCACCTTGTGCATCAACTCTGTTGCAGATCTTTGTGTCATCTGCAAAGAGACATACTTTTCCTTCCAGTCCCTCTGCAAAGTCGCTTATAAAGACATTGAAGAGAACCGGGTCCTAATACTGAACCCTGCGGTACCCCACTAGTAACCCCCTTTCTTCAGAGTGGACTCCATTTACTATTACCCTCTGTGTCCTATTCTCCAGCCAATTCTTTACCCAGGCTATTATCTTGGGACCCACTCCCAGGCTGGCTAACTTGTATATTAATCTTTTGTGTGGGACTGTGTCAAATGCCTTGCTAAAGTTCAACATGTACACCCTTGAAGATAGAAGAGGGAGAGGGGATATGATTGAGATGTTCTAGTACCTAAAGGGCATAAACAGAGTTAAGTCTGAGGGTTTGTTTAAGTTAAAAGGGGGGATGGACACCAGGGGAGCACAATCTGAAATTGGAGGCAGGAATGCTCAAGAGGGAGACCAGGAGGCACTATTTCACAGAGAGGGTGGTGGTAAGTTGGAATGCATTGCCAGAAGTGGTCTCACTGCAGACAGTGGGCAGCTTCAAGAGAGGGTGGGATAGGAACAAAGGGAGGGTCACAACTGTGGGGAAGATGGGGTGGGAAGTTAGAGATGGGTGACACTAATTCAAAATGGAGTGCAAGGCAGAGAGGGCAGCTGCAGTTTAATAAACAGCATGCTGCACACTCAAGCAGACTAGATAGACCAAATGGCCTGTATCTGCTGGCAGTTTCATACAGTATGTTCTTATGTACCTGATGAAATCTACTTACTAGTTCTTAGAATGATGATTTCAAAGTATTCTGAGGATACTTATGTAAAAAAAAAATTATGGCCTGGGGCCCCCCTCAGAGGGAACATCCCCCTGAATCCCCCTGTTGGTGCTTTATAAGAATACTGTCAATATTATGGCCTGACTCCACCCCTGCCCCCCTTTTTGTTTTGTTCTTCTGTACAAGAGATAGTTGCTTTCCCATAAATCTAGCTGTTACCTGATCTGTCTTAGTTTCCCTGGATTACAGATAAATCAAAGCCAATGTCCCTCTCACCCTAGTCAACCACCACTACTGTGGGAGAATGGAAATAAATAGTGTTGGATGTTAGTTAAGTCATAACTTGTAGTCAAAATGGTGATCCTGCAGGGGAACCCCCAAACCGCAGGACAGTTGGTGTTGAGTTCTCTTTATGCTAGGCGGTACTTCCCATAAAACAAACTCTGTGGAGGGGGTTTGGGATGTACATGTGGGGATTCAGTGACCAGGCACAGGTCTGGATTTCATCTGGTAGGATCAGAGAAGAGTTGCAGGGACTGTACGTTGCACCAGCAGGAGGATGCACAGGATGTTAAGTGAAGTTTTCTGAATAATCAGAAATACGTGAATTGCTCTTTGATAAGTGATTTGCTCTGTGTAACTTTTATTTTCTTTATGTTGATTTTCAGTCCGTGGGTGCTGTGGAATTGAGAGGTGGGAGGGAACTGTGCAATACAGTGGAATACAGAACTGGTCTGATTTTTTTGTGTGTAGGCAGTGGCTGTAGTAATCCCAACCCTCCCTTCCCCATCCCACCTGCCCCAGGCTCATCCTGCTTTATTGGTTCATCTGGGGGATGGACTAGGCTTCCATGCAAAATGGAAGGGGAGGGACACTAACTGCACCTCAATCCAGTTCTGTTAAGTGGATTAATCAGAGCCCACCATATACTGGGGATACAGTAGAAAGGAAGGGAGGTTTGAATTCTGCCTCTGAATAACTATTCATATCAACTGCAGAGGTTGGCATATGTTTGCTCTGGGAAAGAAGAGGTTTGGCTAAGGGGACACATACAGGCATAGTAGGGAGATAAGAAGGAAGGCAGTAGATCAGGAGGGAAAGACTGTAGGGGAGGTACTAAGGTAGGCTACAGAGCATTCAAAGGCAGAGAGGGGAGAGGGGTAAGGAAGAGTACATTAGGGGGAATATCTCTTGTCAGCCTGTGGCATTTAAAAGACTTGGGGGGGCTGGGATACAGAATGGTAGGAGTAGGTGTGCCAGAGACAGAAAATGGGGTGGCCTGGTGGAAATGGGAGGATGGTCAATTGTAATGGTTGTGGTGCTGCCATCTTCCTTGGGACATTGTGGAATGTGGGCAGTTGTCCAGTCTGCAGGCAACTTGAGCAACTTAAGGAGGAAACTGAGTGGCTAAGATGGGTATTGGGAATGAGGAGGGAGAACGATAGGGCTGGGAAGCAGGGAAGGAGAGGCAACACACTGTGACAGGGTGTCATTGCTGAGAGTGGTACAAGGCAAGACTCTAGGAGGTCACCCCAGAGACAGGAAGCACATGTGATGCAGATGCTAAAAGGGGCATAAGGGGGCACTGGATGGTAGTGGGGGGGTGAGGCAAATAGGGGAAGGTGATAGGCCCAGGAGGAAAAAAGAGAACAAGGCAAAAGGGATGAAGACATTAAGGACATAGGGATGAAGACATCAAATATGTTCTCTGTTCTGCAGTGTCTGGATGAACAAGGGACTGGCACCATGCTAGGAAATCAGGGAGAGGCACATGAAGATCAAAGTATTTAAAGACATGGGGAAATTGGTGTGACTTGGGACACGATGGGAAACTTGGGGAGATAGGCTGGAAAATCATGTAGGTAGGATGACAAAAAAAGGGGGGAGACTAAGGCCGAGAGTGGTACCTGGGGGAGGGAGGCTGGGAAGCCATGTGGGGAGGATAGCACAGCAAGCATGAGCAAGGGGGTCCAGGAGTAAAGAAGCCAAAGCAAGCAGCAGCACCATCCCCAGGGAGAAGCCTATGAGGGGGGATGGTAAACCTGGGAAGGAGGCAAACCAGTGAGTGACCAAGGGCAGGGAGGAAGTGGGAGAACAGGAGGGAGACAAACGCATGGAGGAGAGACAGAAGAGAAGGCACTCTATGGGACAGAGTTGTAATAATAGGAGACTCGATAGTTGGCTTCATTTGGGACTGGGGGTCCACCTGGTGTGATGCAGGCCTATACTGGCATGATGGTCTGCATCTGTCCAGAAGGGGAACCGGGATCCTAGGTGATAGGTTTAAATGTTTCATTGGCAATCATTTAAACTAGCCAAGGGGGCGAGGCACCGGAAAGGAGCAGGAAAATCCTAGCCCCCACAAAAAAAAATCAGGGTAGTAAGTGAGATAAACACCAAGATAGAGATGTCAATAGGGAGAAAAGCAGGGGTAAATGGAGAAAATGACAAAGGCAATAAGGACAGAGATGGGGCAAAAATGGGTAAGGCCATCAAGAAATGGAGGGTAATGAGTACCAGTGCCTGTAGTCTGGGCAACAGGCTCCCAGAACTGTTAGCCTTGATGGAAGAGGGATGCCTGGGTATCATGGCAGTCACAGAAACATGGTACACAGAGAACCATGACTGGGATGTTATCATACCAGGGTACACAACCTACAGGAGAGACAGGGAGGGTAGAAGAGGGGAGGAGTAACTCTCTAGATAAAGGAAGGGATAAAAGCAATGGAACAAAAGAGTAAACAGGGAGGAGAGGAGGCACTGTGGGTCACCTTAAAGACTGGAAATGGCACTACAGTCTGCAAAGGGGTTTGTGTACAGACCCCCATCTCAAGGGGAGAGAATGGACAAGGATATGATGAAAAGCATCCTTAAGATGGCAGAGAAAGGGGAGATACTGTTGATGGGGGACCTGAAAATGCCAGATGTTAACTGAAGCACTTTTGCTGCAGCCACATCCAAGAACAGAGCCATTCTCAATGCCTTACAGGGACATGCCTCAGACAGCTAGTGTTGGAACCCACTCAGGAGGGATTAATCTTAGACCTTGTACTCTCAAATGGAGACAGTGAGAGGATCTCAGATCTAGAAGTGGGTAGCCATCTGGGAACAAGTGACCACTAAACAGTGTGGTTCATGATAAACTCAGCTGCAGAGTCAAGCCATACAAAAGTGAGGGTATTGGGTTTCAGGAGGGTTGACTTTGGCAAGATGAGAGACTGCCTTAGAAAAGCATTAGCAAACAGGCAAGAAGGAGGGGTGGAGGAACAATGGGGAAACATCAAAACTGCCATCACAGAGGCAACAAGCCTTTGAAAGAAGCAACTAAATCAAAACAAACAAAAAAAAGCCACTATGATTCTCAAAAGAGGGTGGGAAACGTTAAAGAGAAAAAGATAGCATTTAGGAAGCATATGGAAACAATGAAAGGAGCAGGACAGAGAACTGTATCAGTTAAGGTAGAAGGAAGCAGGAAAGACAGTCAGAATAGCAAAGGCCCAAACTGAGGAAAAGATAGCCAACTCGGTTAAGAAGGGGGATAAAACCTTTTCTAGGTTCATAGTTCATAGGTTCATAGGTATGATACGAGTTCTGGGGACTTGCCCAATATGAACTCGTCACCTAGTGGCGATATTCAAATTTCTTTTCTCCCATATGCTTATCTAGTTCATACTTGAACTGGGTCAAACTGTTACTTGAAACAACCTCTAAAGGCAAAGAATTCCAGACTGGAGGTAACCTCTGTGTGAAAAATGTATTTCTTTTTGAGGTATTGTTTAGATCAATTTTAAATTTAAGATTATGTGATCTAGTTATGAAACCTGTTTTCAATTCTTTGGAGACAAAGGGCTTCACATAAAGCAGGATCATCTACCGATTTGTATGCTTTGCAAAGATTGCCCCTCCACGCTCTATATTCCATGGAGAAGAGACCTAACATTTTCAGTCTCATATTGTAATCTAAGTTGGAAAGGCCCTTTATTTTTTTGTAAATCGTCTTTGGACCTTTTCAGTCGAGGCTAATCCACCCATGGAACTAGGAGCACAAAAGGAGGCACAATAATCAATTTGTGATCTGACTAGACTAAAATTTAGTGGGAGCAATACTTCTGGTTCTCTACTGTTTATATGTTTAAGGATACACAAAATTTTTCCATGACATTTTTTTAAAATGTTATTATTATGTGTGACAAACTTTAAATCATTTGAAATTGTAATTCCTAAGTCTTTTTCATATGTTATAGATTGTAGTTTATGATTATTTATATAATAAATTGCATTCCTATTGCATTTACCTAAATGCCTCACTTTACACTTAGCAGGGTTAAAGGTCATTTTATTTTTTACAGACCAACTAAATAAATTATCAATATTAGATTGTATTGATATGATTGATTCTAGATTGTTAACGATGCAGCCCAGCTTGCTGTCTTCAGCATATTTATGTATCTACACATCATCTGTGGTTTGCATACTGACAATTAATATGTACATTAGGGCGCGTAGAAAGACAAATGGAGGGATAGTGAGGCTGAATAGAATGGACGGTGGGTGGGCAGAGAGGGACAGTGAAAAAGCAGGGATACTGAATGAATACTTCTGCTCAGTATTGACAAAAGAAGAGGAAGAGGAGGTACCTAAACCAAATATTAGAAGCACACTGCATGGGGGATGATACCAATCCATTCACAGAAGAAAGGATCCTGAAAGAACTCCTAAACCTGAAGGTGGATAAAGCAATGGGACCTGATGGGATTTACCCCAGAATTCTAAAAGAACTAAGGGAAGAACTAGTGACACCACTTACTACCCTTTTTAACAAATCATGGGAGGATGGTGTGGTACCTGAGAACTGGAGGAGGGTGGATGTGATTCCCCTTCACATAAGTGAGAGCTAGACAGTGACAGGAAACTACAGACCTGTCAGTTTGACCTCTGTGGTAGGGAAAGTGATGGAATCATTTCTGAAGGAAAGAATTGTTGAGTACCTAGAGGCCAGCAGGGCACAGGACCCAAAGCAGCATGGGTTCACAGTGGAAAGTCATGTCAGATGAATCTAATCAATTTTTTTGACTGGATGACCAAAGTAGTAGACCAGGGAGGGGCTGTGGACCTGGCCTACCTAGACTTTAGCAAGGCATTTGACACAGTCCCACTCAAAAGATTAATAAACAAATTAACCAGCCTGGATATGGGTCCCAGGGTGGTAGCCTGGGCAAAATATTGGCTAGAAAACAGGACACAGAAGGTAATTGTAAACAGAGTCCACTCAGAAGAAAGAGGGGTTACTAGTGGGATACCACAGGGTTCAGTACTTGGCCCAGTCCTTTTTAATGTCTTTATAAGTGACATTGCAGAGGGACTGGAAGAAAAAGTATGCCTCTTTGCAGATGACACAAAGATCTGCCATAGGGTTGATACACAAGGAGGCATAGAAAGGATGAGAATGGACTTGGCAAGGTTGGAGGAATGGTCAGAAGTATGTCAGGTTGGATTGAAGTCAAAGAAGTGCAAAATAATGCACCTGGGAAACACAAACCCATAGGACGAGTACACAATGGGGGGGGGGTAGTAACAAAAACAAAAACAGAAAGGGACCTGGGGGTAATCATATCAGATGACCTTAAGGTTGGCAAACAATGTGAGAAGACAGTATGGAGGGCTGGGGGATACTGGGATGTATAAGGAGAGGCATTACCAGCAGAAAACAGGACAGTTGGTGAGACCCCATCTGGAGTATTGCTTGCAGTTCTGGAGACGCCATCTCTGCAAGGACATAGACAGGATGGAGGCAGTCTAGAGGAGGGCAACTAAAATGGTGCAGGGTCTACAGAGAAGTCATATAAGGAGAGATTAATGGAGCTTAATATATATACCCTCGAGGAAAGGAGGGGGGTCATGATAGAAACTTTTAAGTACCCCAAGGGAATCAACAAAGTCCAAGAAGGTAGCATCTTTCAGAAAAAGAGATATGCAACAACAAGAGGACACAATTTGAAGATAGAGGGGGAATGGCTCAGGGGCAATGTGAGGAAGTATTTTTTCACATAGAGGGTGGTGGATGCATGGAGCAGCCTTCCTGAGGAGGTTGTGGGGTCTAAAACTGTGTGAGAATTCAAGAATGCATGGGGCAGACATAAGGCAATTCTAGTGGGGGGTAGGAAGAAATAGGTTGTTGGTTAACTAGGATCTGCAGCTTATTCAGTAGGTAGGGAAATGGGCAGATTATTTGGGCCAAGCAGTCCTTATCTGCCATCAAAGTCTATGTTTCTATTAGTTGTAATAATAGGAAACTCTATTCTGAAGGGGATAAGATGGGGTAATGGGCACTTTGATAAGGGCAACAAGAGGATGGAATGCATGCCAGGTATGACAGCAGGTAGGGTGGGAGCAATATTACCAAACTTTGTGGGGTAGGGGAGACCACACATTGTAGTTTATTTGTGAACCAATGATCTGGTGAGCTGCAACATGATAGTAGCACAAGAAAGATTCTTAGAGCTGGGTAGGATCTGTAGAGGGTTAGATAAATCAGTGACCTTCTTAGAGGTGGTGCCAGTCCCAAAGGCAAGTACAGTCAGAAAGGTGAGGATTTTGGAGTTCAATGTGTAGTTGAGGGGGTGGTGTGAAGAAAATGGTTTCAGCCTGGACAGCAAGTGGTGAAGGACATAGGATAATGAAAGACTTTATGCTCAAGACAGGCTACATCTAAGCAAGGAGGACACAAGGGTCCTGAAAGGTAAACTGGAAGGATACTTTAGGGACAGATTGCATTTAAACTGATCAAGGGAGGGAGAAGCAGGGGCAAGGATCTCAGCATCAGGCATGGGGAGCCCAAGGACATCCCAACTCAGAAGGAATGGCAAAGGACAGTGGAGAACAAGGGGGTAGTAGGGGAGGGGGGGAGGCATGGGAAAAGCAAAAGCAAGGAAGGCCTTGCAACGCACTGGAAGGCAGTGACCCTGAATGCAAGGAGCCAGGGAGATAAAGGTAGCAGACCTACAGGCTATATTGGTAGAAGGACATGTGGTTATAGCTGCCATTACAGAAACCTGGGCAACTCAGTTCCACAACTGGGACCTAGAGATCCTGGGTTACCAATTACACAGGAAGGACAGGGCTAAAGGAAGGGGGTGGTGGTGTGACTTTGTATATAAGAGAAGGGATAGAGTGTAGTGGGGAGGAGGGTACGACAAAAGCCTTTGGGCAGTACTACAAAACACTGTTGGCAGAAGAGTCTGAGTGGGGGTGTACAGACCACCTTCACAGGGAAATGACTTAGACAGGGAGCAGGGAGAACAAATCAGAAGAGCAGGGGGCAGAGGAAATATTGTAATTATAGGTGACTTCAATCTACCAGGAGTAGACTGGAGCACCCCAGCTACCACCTGCAGCAGGGAACAGGTACTCCTGAATGCTATCCAGGACTGTTTTCTTACTCTGGGAGTGAAAGAGCCAATAAGGGAGGAGTCCATATTAGATCTAGTGTTATCGAATGGGGAGCAAATCCAGGATTTTGAGGTGAGGGAACCTCTCATAAGTAGTGACCACCGAACAGTGTGGTTTTCAATCTGCATGGGGAAGGAAGTGGCCAGGCCTAAAATAAAGGTGGTGGACTTTAGGAAGGTAGACTTCAACAAGATGGGTAGCATAGTGCAGGAGCACCAGGCAAAGATCCAGCCAGAGATGAATAAGGACCAAAATGGACCGTCATCAAGATGGGGTTGATTGAGGCCACCAACACTTGTACAAAGGCTCACAAAAAAGTGCCAGAACCAAGAGGCAAGGCTGGTTTAATAGAAAGGTGTCTGAAAAGGTAAGGGACAAGTGGGCAGCCTTCCTGATGTACAAGCATGCTGTGAGGGAAGAAGACAGAGAGATTTACATGGTAAAATCTTGAGAGGCAGGAAGAGAGGTCTGGGCAGCCAAGGCTGAGAAAGAACTAAGACTGGCACAAGGGATTAACAAAGGAGAGAAGGGCTTCTTCTGTTTCATTAATGAGAAAAGAAGTAGAAGGATGGGACAGTTAGGATCAGGAGGAAGGGAAGGTGGGTGGAGGAGGGTGTGGAACAAGCAGAGACACTTAATCAGTACTTCTGCTCAGCCTTCACCAGGGAAGCTAGTGGGCCCATGTCAAAGGTGATGATTTGGATGCCCCTTAAGGAGGGGAAGGAGTATGATGGGGAGACTGAAGAATACAGGGTCTTAAGAGGACTTATGGAACTGCAGATGGACAAGGCTCCTGGCCAAGATAGGGCATACCAAGGGTCCTGAGGGAGGGTTAGGTACTAAATCCCGCCGTGAAAAATCCCGCCTAGTAGAATCCTGTGCAAAATGATCCCATTTTTCTATATTACCGAATTACAATTTTCCTGTTTCTTTAAATACTGCCTGTTGTCTGGTAATACTGCAAGCAGAATTTTCTTGTGCTGTTGCCACTGTCTCAGGCACAGTGACATACTTAATGTTGCTGGTGTTATTTTCAGGGGGTCTGGGCTGAGCAATGTCCTAGCCATGGTGCTGGTAGTTGAAAGGCAATGACAGTACTTTCATTATTATGTTCAAGTCATGCAACCTGGATGTCAAGGCCATGTTGTGCCTTGACAACATCAAAGAAAAAGAATGTCACTTTTTCTTTTGCAATTAAGGTCCTCTCCGGGGCTGCCCGATGGCTCAGTGAATGTGTATTGTGCTTCTATGCTGCCAGCCCAGGTTCACAAGTGAGCCAGGGGTTACCAGGATGAGGCAGCCAAGGCTACAGAGTGCTCCTGAGGAGAGTGTGAGTCAGCCAGGGAGGAGGACATCCAGGTTCCAATGCAGCGGCAGCCCCTCACGGAGAGCCAGGAACCTTGCGCCTTCGCAATGGGTGGCATCAGCTCAGTGCGTGCTGCTGTGGCCACCAGCAGCTGCGTCCCATGTCTAGAGAGGTGGGATGGACTAGGGAAGTGGGAGAAACACACACAAAAAGTATCATTTTATACTTTTATTGAAATAAAGTATGCATTTTTAAGCTGTACTTGAATACTGGAAGCTGTGCTTGAATGGAGTAATGGAAGCTATACTTGAAATTCGGGATTTTGAATTTCGGGATTTTGATTTAGCAGTATTTTGAAAATTTAGGATTTATTTTTCGGGATTTTGTAACGTGGGATTGTGGTGGGCGGGATTAAGGATGGATCCTCCTGAGGGAACTGGCAGAGATACAGTATTGGCAGCCCCACTGACAGACTGATTCAACACCTCGCTCGAAGAGAGGTGTATCCCTCAGGACTTGAGGACAGATCTTTTGGTGCCTGTCCACAAGAGTGGCCCTAGAGATGAGCCAGAAAACTACAGGCTAGTCAGCTTAACCTCCATAATGGGTATGTTAATGGAAGCCACTCTAAAAGAAAGGCTTGTGTCCTTTCTTACGAACATATGAAATTTGCCAGCAGATAAAGGCCTAGAAATCTATCAAGTCTGCTCGAATGTGCAGCTAGCACCCCTTATTCTGCAACTGCCCCTCCCTTCCACCCTTCTCCTACATTGACCCTCCCCCTTGTCCTGTCCCATCCCCTTTTGAAGCAGTCCACTGTTCTACTGGATACCACTTCTGCAGGTAACGCATTGCACCCAGCTACTACCCTTTCTTTAAAAAAGTGTCTCCTCATCTCCCTCCTGAACCTTCCTCTCTCCAGTCTCATATTATGGCCCTTGGTGTCACTCCCCTCCCTTACTTTAACAGCCCCTCTGTACCCATCTTGTTTATTACTTTCATGTACTTAAAGGTTTCAATCATGTCCCCCGTCCCTCCTCTCATCCAGTAGTACATGTTCAATTCCCTCAGCCTCCTATCATATGATAAGTCCCCCAGCCCCTTGATCATCTTTGTCACCCTGTGCTGTACCCACTCCAATAACTTAATGTCCCTTTTCAGATACGGGCGCCAGTACTGCACGCAGTACTCCAGGTGTGGTCTAACAATGACCTATACAGTGGCAGAATCACCTCCTCCCTCCTTGAGGATATACCCCTTGCAATCCAACCCAGCACTTTGTTGGCCTTTGCAGCTGCCTTCCTACATTGTGCCAAGTTGTTCATTGACCCTGTAATGAGCACCACCAGATCCTTCTCCTCCTCTGTCTGGGCTAGCTGCTCTCCCCCCAGCTGGTAACTCCTCCTTGGGTTCTTCATCCCAAAATGCAGCACCTTGCACTTTTTGGCATTAAAATCCAGTTGTCAGGTGTCTGACCAGGGTTCAAGCTTTGCCAGATCATCCTGCAACCCCTGCCATCCCCCTAGGTAGTCCACCACTGCTCCTACCTTGGTATTGGTATTGAATAAAATGATCTCCTGGATGACTAGCAGCATGGGTCTGTTAAGGGGAGGTCATGTCAAACCATCATGATGGACTTCTTTGACTGGGTTACAAGGACCCTGGACAAAGGGCAGGCAGTGGATGTACTTTATCTGGAATTCAGCAAGGTGTTTGATTCAGTGCTTCATGGTTGGCTGATCAGCAACCCGAGGGACACGAGGATTGGGGAAAAACTGCTAGGGTGGGTACAGAGCTGGCTAAGGGACAGGAACTGGATAATGGTGGTAGGGGGTGAGCTGTCCCAACCTAGGCCTATGACCAGTGATGTCCCACAGGGCTCAGTACAGGGACCTGTGTTGTTCAATGTATTTATTGGTTACATAGCAGATGGGGTCAATAGCAAAATCTGTTGTTTTGCAGGTGATACTAAGCTCTGTGGGAGGGTGGACACAGAGGAGAGGAGACAGACTCTAAGGAAGGACCTGGCAAAGCTGAGGAAATGGTCTGGCATCTGGCAGTTGGGTTTTAATTCCAAAAAAAGGAAGAGCACATGGGAGCCAAATATCTAAAGACCAGTTACTGGCTAGGGGGAATTCAGGCAACAGTATCAGAAGAGGAGAAGAACCTGGGAGGTATGGTAAGGAGTGGCATAAAAATATACAGCACAGGGCCACAAGGCAGCATCCAAAGCAAACAGAATGTTGGGTTGCATAGCCAGGGGAATCATCTCTTAGAGGGAGAAGGTTATCCTGCCACTCTACAGGTCACTGGTGGGACCGCACCTGGAGTATTGTGTCCAGTTCTGGTGCCCCTACCTTAAGAATATTATCAAACTACTGGAGGTGGTACAGCAGAGAGCAACCAAAATGATCCAGGGCATGGGGGACAGATCATATGAGGAGAGACTGAGGGTGCTGAACATGTACTCCCTGGAGGACAGGAGAGAGAGGGAGAGAGAGAGGGGACATGATTGAAATCTTCAAGTACCTAAAGAGCATAAATAAGACTAGCAAAGAGGGCATCTCTAATTTAGGGAACAAGGGTACAACAGGTGGTCATAGTCTGAAGGTGGTGAGGGTAGATTTAGGAGGGAAATGAGAGGGCTCTTCTTCATGGAAAAGATGGTGAAGGGGTGGAATGAGTTGCCAGAGGAGGTGGTGGCCTCAAGGACAGTGTCTTGTCTCAAAACAGTTTGAGACAGGGTAAAGAAGATTAAGTCAACTGGGAACATGGCGGGGGGGGAGGTAGTGGGGGGGTACAACTCCAGGAGGAGTGGGGGGACAGTTACTGGTACAACTAGCTGCACACTCAAGCAGGCTTGATAGACCATTATGGCCTATATCTACTGGCAATTTTGTATGTTTCTATGTAAATTCTGTGTTCTTTTCCTGGGCAGCCTGACACAGATGAAAGATGCAGGGTGGGAAACAAATGTAATATGGAAGGGAGAGCTGTCTCCCTGGATCTTACTATATCAACATAGCCACCCTCTCTGACATGATAATCTAGGCTGCCGTAGAATTTATCAGCCCATTCATGTCCAACAAATATGATGGAGCTCCTTCATTAAAGGGTGAAGCCCCAGTACACATATTGGAGATTAAGATATGACCCTCTTCCCCATTGATGCCATAAGAGGTACCACGATATTAAGCCAATAGATGTACCTGTAGTTGGCAGAGTTGGCACTAGTGAAGACAACCTAATTAGTGCATTAGTATCCTCTTAAGATGAGATAATTTCAACACAGATAACTTCCCTGGTGGGACTATTCAGAAATCCCACTGCAGAGAGTTTATTCACTCACCTGTGTCTTACTTTAAGCAATGTTTCCCTATAAAAGAAGCCACAGACCACACAGTGAGCCCCTAGATGAGTGGAGGGGATCCTTATCAAATGCATAGACCTGAAGTGAACTCTTTCTTGAGACTGGTCTACCCCCAAGATGTGCTGACTCAGAGGGAATGGATGAGCTTGCTAAAATAAGTGACTACAGGCTCATGTATAACCTAGTCATCTCCTCAGATGCAATTACAGCACAGATCAATGGTTAAGGCTTTTCTCAGCATATTAGCTATAACCTGGGGAGATGGAGAGATTGATGTGCATCAGGCTCTCGAGTAATCACCTGCATTAATGTCCTGATGTGCCACTTCCTTCAGAAGTGGAGCTCTCTGATTTATTTTGGCAAAACTAGATAAGTAGTGATGTTCTGACCCTACAGAGGTTAGCGCTCATCCCTTGTTTAGTTGTTAGATGTCCCCTCCATATGAGGTGACTCCCTCCCACCTCCTCTTTGGTTTAAGGAGGGGATGGGATAAAAAGAAAGTGGGGAAGAGAAGAAAAAAGGTAAGGGGGAAACTCAGGTAGATCAAAGAGGACATAGATGAAGCCCTTGTTTTCTAAAGCAAGGCTATGTAAAGTCATGGAAAGGAGAGCTAATTCCATTTGGCAGCTGTTTTTTTGGGGCCAGGCCTCCTAACATTCTTAGCCATCCTTATGTAAGTACCAATTGGCATCTCTGCGCTTTATCATTCAACACTAACTAAATGGCTGAGGAACTGTTACCTTCTCAATTTGTTAAGTTTGCTGCACTTGTGCACCAAACATTTTGGGATGAATACAACAGGAGTTTGGGGGGGTGTCCTTGCTGAGCCCATTGCAGTTGAAACTGCAAGGGGCTTGGCAGTCTAGACCAATGACTACACACTGTGGTTGTGACACAACTCTCCGCTCAGTGGGCTGAAACTGCGTGAACTTCAAAGGACCAAAGCTGCTCCAATCAGAGAGGGCTTTGGTCCTTTGATTTGCATGAAGTCAGGTCAGCAAACAGCTGATCAGCTTTCAAAACAGTTACAGCTGCACACTGAATGTTTGCTATGGACCTTACCAGAGTGCCGCTGCTATATCAAGCTCTAACAACACATCGATAACTGTTGCAGGCATGCCGTAACTCTCTGCCCACCTGGCCCTCCCTCTCAGCACCCACTACCCCCCATTCCCCCCCAAAAAAACATAACACTGACACTGAGGGTGCCCAATCCCCAGTGTCTGCCTCATAGTTTTTGTATTTTTATACGTCTTGCAAGAAAGAAAACTGTACACTGATGCCTGTGGCAGTTGCCACTGTAACTGCAACCTCCCCCCGCTGTTTAGTTATGCAGCACCAGGAAGCCCATCCCCGGTGCTACCAAATATAACACTGACACTGGGGGTGCACAATCATACAGTGTCCACTGAAACAAAGAAAACATCCCTCTTATTTTAGTTTTTTTAAATAGCCCGTAAAAAAGAAAATGGTCCATCAATGTCTGTTGCAGCTGCCACCATAACTGTATGCCCCCTGCACATCCCTCCTATGTCTTATTTTTTTATAGCCTGCAAAAAGGAAAACAGTCCATTGATGTCTGTTGCTGGCTGTAACTGTCACTTCTACCAACCCTCCTACTCAGCACCCACCACCCCACTGCCAAACATAACATTGACACTGGGGGTGCCCAATCCCCAAGTGTTGAAACCTGAAATAACGAAAACCTTCCCTCTGTTTTTTTTAATCCTGTAAAAAAGAAAATCATCCATCAATGTCTGATGTGTTATCTCCCCACCCAACCCTCCCACTCAGCACCCACCACCCCACTCCTCCAAACATAACACTGACACTGGGGTGCCCAATCCCCCAGCGTCGAAACCTGAAATAAAGAAAACCTTCCCTCTGTGATATTTTTTTGTTAAAGCCTGTAAAAAAGAAAACAGTCCATCAATATCTGTTGCACCCCCCCCTCCATTTATAACACTGACACTGAGGGTACCCAATCTCCCAGTGTCCACTGAAATAAAGGAAGCATCCCTCATATGTTTTTAAATACCCTGTAAGAAAGAAAACAGTCTGCTGATGACTGCTGCAGCTGCCACTGAAGCTGCAACCTCCCCCACTGACATTTATAACACTGATACTGGGGGTGTCCAATCCCCAAGTGTCCACTGAAATAAAGAAAGCGTCCCTCATATGTTGTTTTTTTACAGCCCACAAAATAGAAAATGGTCCATCGATGTCTGTTACTTGTGCCCCTCTAACAGTCACCCCTTCTGTTGGATATTTTATGAATAATATTTAAATATTTTGGGTTGTTTACAGTGTTATTAAAAGAAGTAAACTTGAAACACTAATTTGTCCCAAAAATTAGGTATCTAATTGATTAACTCCATAAGCATATGAGAATTAACCCAGCAGTTTGATATGAATTACTTGAAGCAATATCAACTCATCTTTCATTCATATAGAACCTGGAATAATGTAGGCCATAATCAGTCTTGTCTCTTTTGTGTCTTGTTTCAGTTCTCCAACTAAATCAATGAGAAGGGTTTTATAAATAGATTTGAGTTTGCCTCGCATCCTCAAAGCGTGTTAGGTCATAGTCAATCAGGGTAGCCAATTAAAGGTTTTACCAAATTTGGCTTAAGGCAACTGTTATTGCTAATTTTCTGATTGGTCAGCTATGTCTGACATCAGTATCCATGAAGGTGAGTTGTTGAAGGATTGGTTTACAGTTATAATTAACTTTGTCAATAGATGGCAATATAAGCACATCATTTTATGACATTTCATATTACAAAAGAAATATATTTCTCATTACTTTTCTTATTAGACAATTTTCAGATAACATAATATTAATTGGTGGTTTTCTTTAAACAACATAGGACATATAACATTGCCTTTACTTGCATTGATATTCTGAAGAGTTTTAACACAAATCAAGTTCACGCACGTTAGTATGTCTTATAGCAGAGTGTAATACCATTCTAAGTAATGATAATTGTCATCTTATCACTGAATAAACCTTTTAGCTGCTTGGTTATTTGGTTAACCACTATATTCACTTGTCATAGCAGCTTTTGACCTTTATTTTTGTGGAGCTGCATTTAGGAAGCACAGCTGACCACATGTTTCTCAGCTTATGGGTTGTCAGCTTTAGTTTTAAACCTACATTTCTTTTGAAACGTCTTATCTTGACTGTACAATTTGTAATATAATATAAGTAACAGAACTTGAGCAGCATAATTGTAAGCACAATATAAAAGTCACTTATAATGTCTAGATTTTAACACATAAATCTGTAGACTGCAACAGTGCAGTAACTGCTCATTGCTGCTCTTAATGCTTCTTTTACTGCTTATTGTTGATTTCTCTTGGTAGCAGGTTGATTTTTTGACTTCTTATAAGAGGCTAACAGGGAATTGCTTAGGGGCTGTAGAAAATTTGAAACCTATTTTGGTGTGTTTAAGTGAGGCAGTTTCATTGAATTAGAACTCTATTTTTTGTAATTCAAAACTATTTTGGTGTAGTTTTAGTAGGGCTGTTATTTCTTGGCTGTGTTTACTTACTGTTGAAAATGTGAAACCTATTTTGGCATGATTTAAGTGGGGCTGTTATTTTCTTGCTGTGTTTACTAGCTGTTGAAAATTTGAAACCTGTTTTAGTGTGATTTAAGTGGAGCTGTTATTTCCTTGCTGTTTTTACTTGCTGCAAATTGTTGCCCATCCTCCCACCCTCGCCCCCTCTGTTAATTAAATGCCCTGCTAAATCTGATTGACAGGAGCTAAGCACAGGGAATAACAGGGGCTGTGGAGTAGGAGGGGCATAAAGGGGAGTAAGCCAACCCTTAGCACAACAAGTTGCAGTTATGTAGAAGTGCAGTCAACTTGGAGGTGGGGCTACCATAGCATAAATTACCAAGGTCAACCTAGGAGGTTACCTCAGGGGGGAGCAGTGAACCCCAGAGGAGAAGGAAGTGGGTCCTGGTGGGGAATCTATCATATGTGGGATGAGCTAGGAACATGCTTGGGGAAGGACAGGGAGCTGAGGTGCCTATCAGGTGCCATGGCATGGAGGGATGGAAGGAAGATCTTGGGGACTGCTGGGAAGTCAAGACAGATGGGATAGCTGGATGTCATTATCCACCTAGGGTCTAATGACCTGGCAAATGGGGAGCCTAACAAATTTCAGGAAGAGTTTAGAAAATTTGGGAGGGATCTCAAGCATGTAGCTACATCCATCACCTTCTTGGAAGTACTGCCTGAGAGAGGCATGGGGGGAGCGTAGGGGTACAGGCACCAGGAACTTTAATACATGGTTGAAGAACTGGTGTTGTGAGGAAGGGTTCAGAGTTATTGGTGAATGGGGACCCACCTGGAGGGATTGGGGCTTGTTCAAGCCTGAAGGTCTGCATCCATCCTGGAGGGGAATCCAAGCACTAAATGAAAAGTTTAAATGCTACCTGGACAAGCATTTAAACTAGCTGGGGGGGGGGGGGGGGGGGGGTGAAGATTAGCAAGGAGGGTACCAAATTGCCCACCCTCATAGCAAGTAGTGGAACCAGAGAACATGAGGAGGAGGTGATATCACTACTAAGCAGTGTGCAAAACATGGAGATAGGTACCCAATGGGTAGATAGGCAGAAAAAGGAGAAAATAAAACAGAAGGGCAGACAGCAGGGAACCAGGGACAAAGGAAAATCAGGTAGGGGATGGAAGTAGAACAGCAAAATGGACCAGGGAGGTCACATCATGGAAAGCCATGCATGCCAATGCCAGGAACCTTAGCAACAAGATGGAGGATCTGGAGGCTGCTATGGTGCAGTTGGACCTGGACATTGTGGTCATCACAGAGATCTGGTGTAATGATAAGCATGACTGGGAGATGGCCATACTCGGCTACAACATATTCAGAAGACACAGGGCAGGCAGGAAGAGAGGAGGAATGGCACTTTATGTGAAAGATAGCATAAAGTCCATAGAGATCCAGGAGGAACAAAATGGGAAAAATACTGTGGGTTAAGTTGGAATGGAAAATGAGGTCAGTCATCTGCACAGAGATGGTCTACAGATCACCAGCCCAGGAGGAAGAGACAGATAGGGAGTTAACACTAGCCATCAGAAGGATTGCGGACAAGAGGGAGATTGTGCTGGTTGGAGACTTCAGCATTCCAGACGTGGACTGGAGCCTTCCAACAGCAGCATCAACTAGAAGCAGATTTATTTTTTTTTGGTAACCGGCTAAGGCCCACTAGGCACAGGTGCCTGTTTTCAGGGATAACCCTGGAGCACTGGGGAGGTTAAGAGACTTGCTCGGAGTCACACAGTATGCAAATGGAGGTTGTGTGACTCAAACCCAGGTTTGTCTGCTGGGTGTACCAAGCTCATTCACAGCTCATTACTCTAACCTCTAGGCTATACTGCCAGCCTCCTGGACTCCCTTCAGGGTGTCTTCCTTAAGCAGCTGGTCATGGAACCAACTCAGCAGAAAGCAATACTGGACCTCATGCTCACAAATGGGGACAGTGTGATAGGGGTAACAGTGGGGGAGCACCTGGGGAACAGTGACCACCGGTCACTGTGGTTTGAAATCAAAGGAGAAGGGAACCAAACCACTTAAAAACATGTATCCTGGATTTTAAGAGGGCAGATTTTGGGAAAATGGGGACATCCTTGAAAGGGGCACTAATAGGAATGGGGAGGGAATCGGAGGGGTGGAGGAACAGTGGGCAATATGTAAAACAGGGATTACAAGAGCAACGCAATTATGCGTTAAACAGGTTAGGAAGGGGAAAAAGAAGAGGAGGTCATTGTGGTTTTTCAAAGATGTAGTAGAGAAAGTGAAAGCCAAAAAGATTGCATTCAAGCAATACAAAAAGACACAGGCAGAAGAGGATAGGGAAAAGTATCAGGAGAAGCAAAGGGAGGCAGTGAGGTCAGTAATGGAACCAAAGCTCAGACAGAAGAGTGCATCACAAAATCAGTGATTAGAGGGGGCAAAACCTTTTACAGTAACATAAGTAAAAAAAGAAGAGTGAAGGGAGGGATAGTGAGGTTGAAGGAGGAGGATGGGGGCAGTGTGGAGGGTGACAGTAGTAAAGCTGACATACTGAACAGATTTTTCTGCTTAGTCTTTACTGAGGAAGGGGAGAGTAACAAGCCTGAAGTGATTCCAAGGGATGAAAAGGGCACAGAAATGGACACAAGTCCCTTTGCATGGGAAAGGGTCCTAAAGGAACTGGAAATAATAAGAATTGATAAAGCAATGGGGCCAGATGGGATTAACCCAAGGGTCCTATAGGTGCTAAAAGAGGTGGTGGCTGAACCTCTTAAAATCCTGTTTAGCCAATCACTGGAAACAGGGGAGGTGCCCAAAGACTGGAGGTCAGCAGATGTAGTTCCCTTATACAAAAGTGGGAATAAAAAGTAAGGGGGGAACTACAGACCAGTCAGCCTGACCTTAGTAGTGGGGAAGATAATGGAAGCACTACTGAAGGAGAGATTGGTGGAACATCTGGTTTCTAATGGACTACAGGACCAAAGGCAGCATGGTTTCACTGGGGGTGGGGTCATGCCAGACCAACCTAATTGAATTTTTTGACTGGGTGACATGGGAAGTATATCAGGGAGGGTGGTGGATATGGCCTATCTGGACTTCAGCAAGCCCTTTAACACTGTGCCACATAGAAGGCTGTTAAACAAACTGGGCAATATGGGAGTGGGCAGGATAGTAGTGCAGCGGGTGAGTAATTGGCTGGGTGGCAGGACACAAAGGTGGTGATAAATGGCTGTCACTCCACAGAGGGAAGAGTGACCAGTGGGGTGCTGCAGGGATCAGTGTTGGCACTGGTCCTATTCAACATCTTCATCAGTGACATTGCACAGGACCTAGAAGGCAGAATATCCCTGTTTGCTGATGACATGAAGCCCTGTAACAGAAGAGACATGCCAGAAGGTATAGATAGAATGAGGAAGGATCTGCAGAAGCTTGAAGAATGGTCATGGGTTTGGCAGTTGAAATTTAATGCAACAAAAGTGCAAAATAATGCATATGGGGCTCAAAACCCCTGGAACAACATATCAGTTGGGGGGGAAGATATAGCATACACCAAGCAGGAAACAGACCTTGGGGTTTTCATCTCTGATGACCTCAAGGTGGAGAAACAGTGTGGCAAGGTGGCAGGTAAAGCAAATAGGATGCTGGGTTGTATAGGCAGGGGCATCACCAGCAGGAAAAGGGAGGACATAATTCCACTATACAAGACACTAGTGAGACCCCACCTGGAGTACAGTTACCAGTTCTGGAGACCCTACCTATGTAAGGACATAGACAGGGTGCGGAAGGTTCAGAGGAGGGCAGCAAAAATGGTGCAGGGATTGCATCACAGGTTCTATGAGGACAACTGAAGGACTTGAATATGTACTCCTTGGAGAAGAGAAGGGGGGCATGATAGAGACATACAAGTACCTTATAGGAAGGAATAGGGTACAGGAAAACTCAATTTACCAGCCAAAAAGATGTTCTAGGACTAGAGGGCATGGAATGAAGTTGGAGGGAGGGTGATTCAGAGAAAACATGAGGAAGAACTTCTTCACAGAAAGGGTGGTGGACAAGCAGAACATCCTGCCTGAGGAAGTGGTAGAGGTGGAAACAATCATGGGATTTAAGAATGCATGAGATAGACATAAGGGAATCCTGGAGGTCAGGGGTACGGGGCAACAGACTTCTATACAAACTTAAAGTGATCTTACGAGCTCAAATGGGAAGACTCAGTTGGCCATAGGCCTTTATCTGCTGACAGTATCTATGTATCTACGTAACATGCAATGAACTTTGCTTGACCTACTAGAGCATGTAATTTACCAAAATGTCTAGCTGATATAAACAAGTTCTTTAGACATAAGAAGCAAAAGTCCCTAACCACAGTTGTTCCTTATTCTGCAGGTGTCTGGGTGCATTGTGAATGGTCAAACATTGCTATTTTTGACTATAGGTTCATAGCTTCATAGGTTATTTCAGAGCATAGAAGACATATGTCCATACAGCTCGCTGATTATTAACAATACCCCCGAATACCTTTACTAATCAAGTAAGTGTCCAACCTATTCTTAAAGATATTCATGGTAGGGCTGGATACTACTTCGCTTGGTAGTGTATTCCAAATACCTGTTATTCTTATACTAAACCAGTTTCCCCTTTTTTTGGTATTATATTTATCTTTAATCAGTTGAAAAGAATGTGTTCTGGTATCGTAAATTTGTTGCTTGATATTGATATCCAGTTGTTCCCGTAGCTTTCCATTGCTGAGTGCCCTATATGTTTGACACATGTCCCCACGTAGTCTATGATACTCCAATGAAAACAAACCAAGTTTTTCTAATCTTTGATCATATTCCAAACCCCAAGCCTCCTTCATACCTTTTGTTGCCATTTTCTGTACCCTCGCGAGTGCAGCCACATCCTTCCTACAACCTGGTTCCCAAAACTGGGCACAGTACTCCAGATGAGGGCAAACCAATGACGTGTACAGGGGCAACAGCACCGCGCTTTCACGACTTGTGATATGTCTACGTATGCATCGTTGAATACCACTTGCCTTCCTTATCATATGGATGTATTGCTGTCCAAATTTTAATTCATTATCTACCACCACTCCCAAGTCCCTTTCCTCCTGTACAATTCTTAATTCCTTGTTGGCAAGTTTATATTTAAAACACTTATTATTTCTACCAAAATGCATAACCACACATTTATCTATATTGAATGTTGAACCCTTATCGTTCGCCCATTCCTCTAGTTCAAAAAGTGCTGTCTGTAATTTAGTGGCTTCATATATGTTGTTGACTGGGAACCCCAGCCGTGTGTCATCCGCAAATTTGGATAGCCATACTTCATTGCTTACTCTCATATTAGATATGTATATATTAAATAGGCACGGTCCCAACACCGACCCCTGCGGCACTCCACTTGACACCTCAGCCCAACTAGAGCATGGCCCCCTCACACAAACCCTTTGCCTTCTATTAACCAACCATGACTCCACCCAAGTAGAAAGTTTTTCATGTACTCCTAATTCTCTAAGAGCTCTGATCAGTTCTACATGTGGCACCTTATCAAATGCCTTTGCAAAGTCAAGGTAAACAACATCCACAGAACTGCCCAAATCCATAGCCCTGTTGACTCTACCATAAAACTCCAAAAGGTTTGTCTGGCATGATCTGCCCCTGGTAAACCCATGCTGTGACTTGTCTGAATTACCATTATTACTTAAATAATCAAGGATATATTCCTTGATGAGGGATTCCAAAATTTTCCCCAAGACTGAAGTCAGGCTACTTGGGTGGTAATGTTCAACTTGTTGTTGAGATCCCTTCTTAAAAATAGGTATGACAAGGGCCTGTCTCTAATCATTGGGCACAATGGATGTATCCAGTGATTTTTGGAAGATATGGGTTACAGGCGATGCTAGTTCATGTGCCAGTTCCCTGATAATTCTTGGGTGTATCCCATCTGGACCCTGTGCTTTGTTTGGGTTTGACTCTTTAAGTCTTTTTAATACATCAGATGTATTTAGTGTGAAGGTGGAAGCCTGAGTCAAATTATATTGTTTTGTTTGTATAGGCAAACCTTTATTAAAGACCGATGAAAAATAAAGATTACACTTTTCAGCCATTTCTTGACTATGTATCTAGTCCAAAGCATAAGCAATTCTAAAAAGAAATGATCTTACAGTAAACATCTTATGACTAATTTGTGAACCTGCAAACTTAGCAAATATTGTTTAGCTTGTTTTAAAAATAAAGACTTATCTTTTGCTTATCTGGGTTGACCAGAGTTTTAGACTCCATGTTGATTTTCCTACAAACACCTCAAACAGCTCTATTTCCAACTAAGGTCAAGACAAGCATATAGCCAGCCTGCATAATTGACTTAGAATTTTAATACACAGACTTTTTTTAAATATTTAAAATAGTGGCATAGCCTAAAAATCCCCACCTAGGTGCCTGTGGAGCAAGGCACCACATTAGTACTTAAAGGAACTTATGGTCAAGGTTGGAAGGAAGCAGGGTTTTGACTTATTTACTATATAGAATGCGTTATTATGTATTATCTGTTTGGGTTGTTTGTGGACATATGACTGACTGATAGGAATGTTTAACCTTAAAAGAGACAACCACCTTTTTCACCACAATCCAGTCCATGTTGTATAATATTCTGCTGGTATCAGGGCACATTAGACTGTCAGATTTTCTAGCTGAGGCTCTGAAATTGAGGCTTTGGAGACCACATCATGAAGTAACCAATTTAACAGGGTTTATGCTAACAGGAGGCACAGTGCTGGGTGCCCTATTTTACTGCTATTTAGCATTTTTGGCTTTAGGGCATGTTGGCAGCTTGAAAAGCTTGGTTGCTATGCCAACCTGGTTTGTCCTCTAGGTGCATTCCTGCAGCTACAGTGCTTGAGTTCAGCTCTGCCCCACAACTGTTTGGTCTTATTAGCCATCAAGTACACCCCAGGCTCATAGGACATGTTACCTGGTAGACTGCAAAAGGAACAAGGTCGTACCCAGTCCAATATAAGACCAGAACAACCCTAGAAAGATAAAAAATAAGTCACATGCTCCATGAGCAATACTCATGATTGTTACTCTGGTTTCTCATGACCTCATCATTTATTAATTTAGTTACAGTTTGGTTAATTGAGCTGTTTGTAGGAAACAAATTTGCTTATAATAATTTGTAAGGGTGCGTCTGAGACAGCAGGTCATCCTTATAAGGATTAAGAAAAGAACTGCTTGAATAGCCACAAAATCTTTGAAGGCTGACTCTAGTTTTCCCATCAGATATAACTAGGCTGAGATCCCCTTGTTGTAGCATTTTATTTAAAACTTCCTCTGTTTTATACCTTTTTTCCTGACCTCAACAAGGTGTGCATCTGTTCTTGCCAGCAAAGACTTAAGGTTTAGGGTCAAGACATTAATGGGTACATTCAAAGTAGGAAGATATTCTTCAAACTCCTCTTGGTGTTCAGGTCACTTTGAATGACAACCTCATCATGGACAGGAATAGGGGCAATGACTGTCTAGCCAATGATTGTGCATTCACAAGGGGTGAAACAAATATTTGAGGTGTTACTGTTGCATGAGAGGTGCATGAGAGGTGCCCATAGGAATATACTTTGTGGTTAGTTGCCACACAGTACTGTCCTTTTCCCTGGTAGGTCACTTTGACTATTCGCACATGCCACTTAGTCAACTTGACCAAGCAGGAAATGATTGTTTTGACTTGGGGCTCATTGAACAGGTGTGGTTGCTCCTGTGGTACATATCCACACAGAGGGGCAGTGATGTCAAATACTTCACACCTGCATTGGTATCTGTACTCTTTTACTGAGCAGCATGCCAGGCTGGGTGATATCCACCTTTGTAGGTAAGGGTAGTATACTAACAATTGTGGCACATTTAAACACTCTTTATATATTTCTTCTTCTACATAACCTACTGAATGTACTGCTGCTAGTTTGTCAAATGCTGATGTGTCAGGGTCAAATACTGGTAGAGACACTGTAAATGAGATATACATGGTATCCCTAATGGAACATGAACGGGCTGCATAACAGCTCCCCCTATTGGGGGGGTAGTAGTACATACCCCAGATTACAGATTGTACCAAAAGGAATTAATTGGCATATTTGCACTCATTTCCAGTGGACTTTTCCAGACCATGGAAGACACTGTGGGCAGTACCATTTGACCAGGCACTCATCTTTGATGAGATCAGGGAGATGGCCACATTTTTCTATGTTCTGAAATAACTTGGTTATGGTAGTCAGAACTTAACCATTATATACCGTACAAATAATTATTCAGCCTACTCACCTCTCCTGCCTCTTTTGGTTATTAACCTGAATCAATTCGTTGATTTTATTTTGCATTTTCTGAACCCCAGACTTTTTCTTTTTGTGCTAGGTCTTTTAATCCCATATATTTATGTTTAGAGGCTTAACATAATTCACATGCTCTTTTATGGTTTTCATGTTAGCCCTATTTACATGACCAAGCCAGATGTAAATAGGCCTAAGATGGAACAAGCAAGTTGTTTTAGGTTTTGAATCTCTTTGGTATGGAAAACGCCACATCTTTTTTTTTTTTTACATAGCTATGAAATTTTGGGTTGTAGCAGGATATGGAACTTACATATCTACAAGAGAAATAACCCTTTCTTTCGTGGACACACCATCAAGACCATATAGCACATTCTTTGCATGTTTTCCTTGGGTTTCAAAGTACTCAGTATGTTACCTTATGACTTCTAAATTGGCCCTGTTCCAAATTGCTATTCCTAACCCAAATCACCCTGACAGACCTGAAAATTCTGTACAACCCTTGTAGATCTCTAGAGTGGAATATCAGTGCTGTGGGTAAGTTTCTTGCCCTGCTGCAGGGTCTTGATCTTGTGTCTTTTTTTTATTTAAAGTTTATTGAAGATTTTTACAATACAGAGAATAGATACATGTCATACATGTAATAATCAACATTTGTACAAAATTACAACCAGATCTATCCTCTCCCCAACCCCCTCACCCAATACCCCCCACCCCATTACCCAACACAGAGTTATCTTTTGTACTCCATCCAGTTGAGATTGAGGTACTACTACTAACAGGGTGTAAAGCATAGAGGGATTGCAGTGGGCCCCATATTCTGTTGAACTGTTTGAGGCAGTTAACAAGGCTAGCAATAACTTTCTCAGTTCTAAGGTTCTCCAGGAGCTCCTGAAGCCATTCAGTGTAGGTAATTTCTGCATTATCTCTCCAATGCCTCCGAACTAATATTTTAACAGACATCAAAATCATGGCTATGTGGTATTTTCTGTTTTGAACCGAAGTTGCTGAGAAGTTCCCTAGCAGGCAAATTTCAGCCAAGAATAAACCATTCAGGCCTTAAAGAGGATCAGCCCTTTGTTTGATAAGGGTCCATAAAGGGGTCACTTTTGAACAGGACCAAAAAATGTGTACCAGGTTACCCTTCTCTTACGTACAGTACATCGAGTGCAGGTAGAGGAGTCTGCAAGTCCAAACCTCGCCAACCTCTGTGGGAAGTAATAGAGATTGTGTAAAATTTGGAACTGCATAAGCCTACGCCTATCCTGGGTGACAAACCTGTGACAGTTCTGCCTTAATAGTGACCAGTTTATATTCCTGTCTGGGAAGAGGGAGGACCAGTAAGCAGTGGGACCAAAGCTATCAGGACAGATCCAGTTATATAGAGTGTTATATAGTTTTGAAACCACATGAGGGAAACTGGCTAGGGGACTCAACTCTGTCTGGAAAGAGAGGTTTGTTGGCAGTGGGGGTGTAGCCCCAAAGACCCTAGTCAGGTGATGATGCAGCTGAAAAACTTTGAAGATATTGGATTTCTGGGTATTGGATTTATTCATGATTTCTGGAGAGGAAAGCCAAGACCCATCTTCCTTAACAAAGTATATGAGTGGGCAATCACCTAACTGGGGGAGCCATCCACCTGGAAGAGTTTTACTTTCTATCCTGATGTTACTGTTACCCTTCAGAATTTGATTCAGATCTTGAATGTTATTATATTTCAGAAATATACAAAGCTAGTTATGAACTCTACTGGAAGTTACTATGGAAGTGGCCCAAAAGTGCAATGGAAGAGAACTTAGTTTTGTTTATAAAAGCACAGAGGGGAGAGACCATGTTCCCATATAAGAGCTATTTCTATTTTGAGCCAAACTGGTAGGAAAGGCAGGGGAGTCTGGGGGTTTCCAGCTAATATCCATCTAAGATATTTGTTGGCATGACTGGCCCAGTAGTAAAGGCCCACATGTGGCAGCCTTACCCCCCCTGAAGTTTAGAGGCATCCAACTTGTGAAAAGCCATCTGTGGTCTTTTACCAGCCAGAATAAAATCTGTAATGAGGCTGTGAACTTTTTTGAACCATGCCAAAGGAAGCCAGTTATTTAGGAGATTAAGTGGGTAAAAGAGACAGGGAAACACATTCATCTTGATTAAGTTAATTTTACCCCAAAGGGAAATTGGGAGAAGAGAACATCTCTTCAGATCATAGCTAATCAGTTGAACTAGGGAATCTAACTTTAACTTCTGAAAATAGGTTAGACTCCTCATGAACTCAATTCCAAGATATCTGAAGGAATCAGATTTCCAGGAGAGCCCCAAAGCCGATATAGTATGCTTCAATACCTTCTGGTTAAGGGGAAACTCAAATGTCTTTTCAATATTCAATTTGTAGTTAGATACCTTACTAAATTCCTCAATAATTTCCACCATTGGTGGAAGAGATAAAGCCAGATGGGTAATTGGAGGAGAAGGTTATTGGCATATGCTTAGACTTTAACTATTTGGTCTTGGATGTTAATGCCCTGAATTTCCTGACAGTCAGTCAATCTACATATAAGGGTCTCTAAGTATAGATTGAAAAGAAGTGGTGATAAGGGACAGCCTTGCCTTGTGCCTGAGTGTAGGGTGAAAGGTACAGATGTTGCCCTATTGCTAGAAATCCTAGCTGTTGGGTTTTTATAAAGGGCACGTATCCATTTTTGAAACTCTGAGGAGAAACCAAATGCCTTTAGGGTGCACAGTAAAAGGCCCCAATTGACCCTGTCAAAAGCTTTCTTGACTTCAAGGGAAACCAGAGCTGCAGGAAAATTAGCATCCCTGGATACCAAGAAAACATGAGCCAGAGTGCATAAATGGTCTACGGAGGACCTCTCCTTCATAAAGCCTACTTGCTCTGGACCCATAAGGTCTGGGAGGACCTTACTAATCCAATCGGCTAACAGCTTAGGCAGGATTTTAATGCCTTGATTAAGAAGTGAGATAGGCCTATAACTAGACACTAGCTCTGGACATTTATCATGTTTGGGTAGTAACACAATCAGAGCAGACAAAGATTTATCTGAATCAGCATCCAAAAGAATATGTTGATACAGTGCTATAAGCACAGGGATCAACTGATCTGCAAACACTTTGCAAAAATTAGGGGAAAGACCGTCCTGAGTAGGAGTCTTTTCTGAGGGAAGGCCTTTAGTTACTTTAGTCAGCTTGGCCTCTGAAATAGGTAAGATCAGAGAAGATTGTTGGGATTCTGACAGGGAAGGAAGATGAGATTCTGCTAAGTAATTGTTCAGAAATTATTCAGAAGGAGGATTTGACATTGGGCCATACAGATGTTTAAAATACTGATTGAACTCAGCAACAATATCAGCTTGGGAAGCTTTCAAAGAATCATTGTCAGGGGAATGAATAGTTGCAATTAACCTAGAAGTTTCTTGCTCTTTGATTCTTACAAGTAAACAGCCTACTTTTTCCTCCTGATATGTGTATGAGGCCTTGGTTTTCAGAATTGAGAACTCAGCTTTCTCTCTCAGGAGTTCTAAATAGGAGTCTTTCAATTTCACCAGGTCTTGCTTAAACAGCTCAGTGGAATGAGGGGCAAACGTGTCTTCCATGTTCCGAATTTGAAAAAAAAAAGACAAAGGTTGGCCCTCCTGCTTTTTCTTACATTTTGAGGCTAATCCAATCAATATCCCCCATATATAGGCTTTTAATGCGCTCCATTCTACATCTGGCTTACCTGTGGAGTTTTAATTAATAGAGACAAAATGTGTGATTTGGTCTGCAATGCATTTAATCGTATCTGGGTCCTTTAAAAGCTGGTTATTTATTTTCCATCGCCCTCCTTTTTTGGGACAAAATGAAAAAGAGATCTGGCAGGTGACCAGGGAATGATCAGAGGGTGGCCCTGACTTGATGGAAGAGTCTAATACCCCAGGAATAAGTGATTGTGAAATTAGCATGTAGTCAATTCACGAAGAAGTCCCATGCATTTGAGAGGTAAAATTGTAGTCTCTCTCCTTGGGGTGTGAGATACGCCAGATATCACAGAGGCCTACCTGGCCTAAAAGCTCCCTGAGAGCCCTTTGCCTAGGAGAAAGACCCCTACGAGAGCTTCCTGATCGGTCCATATCTGAATCAAAAGTTATATTCATGTTCCCCCCAATAATTATTGGGATGGACAGAAAGGGAATTAGTGCATTGATTAATTGTGTAAAGAAACCAGGGGTGTCAGCATTCAGACCATTCACACTACCCAGTAAGATGTCTGATGTATGCAATTTACCTTTGACCAGCAGGAATCTACCCTGTGGGTTGCAGATAGTTTAGATTGGTGAAAAGGGAACTTCCCTATTTATTAAAATCAAAACTCCACAACTTTGGGTGTTATCCTCCAGAGAATAACTGCCCTATCTGTTGCCTCCTTAGTTTAACAGCTTCTGACTTAGGTAAATGTGATTCTTGTATAAACATGATATCAGCTTTCAAGAGGTTCAGATGTTTAAATACCTTATATTGCTTAAGCTGTTTTCCGACCCCTTTAACATTCCATGTAGCCAGACTTAGGATCCTAGCCATTTGGCCCCTGACACTCTGGAAATACTACCCGTATTCTCTTAATATATGTATTTATTGCTCGTACCTTCATCTGTGTCAACTCTGTTTTTTCCCTCCCTCCTTCCCTACCACCAGTTAAACCTACCCTCCCCTCCAATCCTTTAACCCCATATTCAAAAAGATAATGTCCCTGACTTCTAAGCGACTCCCAGCCCACTCTACCCCCTTACTGTTCTGAACTTTGCTATGCAGCATACCTCATTACCTCTCCCCCTCCCTCTAGCCACCCTATGCTAACCTTCCTGAAATGCAAGCAGAAAAATATAACATCTTTGCTGACAATAACTTGAAATCTGTAACCTCCTGTATGAATGCAAATTACTAGGTTGTCTACCTATAAATTCCAATTCCTTTCCCTCTCTCATCCCTTTTTTTAATGTAAAATAACATGTTATGAAGCAAGTAAGAACCCTAGCTAAACCATGTATAACAGAACCCTTGCTGCAAACTTCTCCTAAACATAATATAAATAGACCAACAATTCTAAACAAACTGCTGTACCTTTTCTATCAGGGAAGGGCAGTGGCAGACTGGTCTAATGACAGTAAAACTATATGACCATTGCTTATGCCCCAAAGTCAACCTAAATAAACCTTGGCCCCAACTTTGTGAAAACAGAAGGACCAGTTGTCACTGTTGGTAGTTAGATATTTTTTCTACCCGTTAATAGCTAATGTGAATGGCTGTCAGACAATCTGTTTCACATAATTGTGATCACAGTTGACAGTATGTGTACACCCTTTCTAAGCAGAAGTCATTATGCAAACCCAGTACATGACCTGGTTCCACTGTCTTTCAGGGTCCAATAGATGAACAGGGTGCCTTATAAGTCCTGGATAGATTGTGAGAGTGTAGTCCAATATTAAAACACCAACAAAAAGTGAGCCCATATTTAGGACGCATCACAGCCATTTACTCTATATCCAAGATGCTACCTGATGTGGTACTCATGTACCTATAGTATGACTACTGCGATCTACCTATTACCAAGCTTGTACCACAAGTGAATTCTGGTAACACTGGTTGCTTTTTTAATCTAAGCATCATGTACTGTATTGTTTTGTTTGCTGTGATGTATTACTCTCTTGACGAGGTACCTTTGTAAATGAGTCCTTGACTCAAAGGTCTGTAAACCGATGATCTAATAAATAAATAAAATAAATAAAGATACTATGTCCTGGACTACCACTGTAAAATACACATTGAAAATTGTTGACTTTAACACCGTAGCCAAGTAACAGTCCTATCCCTCTCATTGAAGTGCACAAAGACAACAGGTCCTTTACTCCAAGAACTTCAAAAGAACAGGCACTTTTAATCAAGGAAAGCCATGAACTAATTCCCACAAATTAATAGTCCTTTTTTGGCATTTGGTAGGTAAAGTCACCACAGTCCACTGTGAGATTTGCCTCGGCTAGACAATCAAGAAGAATCCCCACCACAATCATGCCACACACTCCCTCTAGCAGCCTTCGGTTTGTGGTGTGGAATAGGGAGCTCTTGCACTGGAAGCTGCTCGCTGATACACAATTTCGTGTAGAGGAACAGTGTCCAACAAGGATTCCGGTAGCTACATGAAAAAGAGAAAACCTTCCAGCTGGGATATTGGGGTGCTCTATAAGTTGTTTAGAAGGTACAAATTCCTCCTTTATGTCCCAAGCAAATCTCAGTCTGTTCAGTGCAAGCAAAACATGACAACAGCCGAGCAGGTCATACTTTAGCACGAGATGGACTTTACTAGTTGAAAGCTTCTTAGTGAAGATAAAACACTCTGGTTTTATGTTTCTACTTCCAAAATTAAATCACTTTTCTTTTACATCCATTACCATGCTGATGCCCCATACTATCATGCCACAGCTCAGGGATCACGGAATAGGTCGGGAAGGGCAGATTTGAGTCTGGGTGCCGCTGTCTCCGGGTCTTCAGAAGATAGCCAGTTCTTGGCCACCAGCACTTGAAACCTGGTAGGATAAGCCATTTTAAATGTAAATGTTATCCCTGCTGCCATGACATTTGAAAGAAGGGAGTGAAAGGCTGATCTTCTCTGTCGCACAGTGGCTGGGAGATCTTATGCAATATGAATTTTGTTGCCTCCCATCTTACTTCCTGCAATTCATTTATTTTTTCTAAAAAATGCTGGCATTCCAGGAAGCTGAGGAACCTAAATATCAGGGGATGTGGTGGGGCCCCAGCCAGTGGCTTTGGATGAAGAGCCCAGTGTTACCTCTCAATTATGTATCTGGGCCCAAAGGGAGAGGAGCCGGCAATCTTTTCCACCATTTTTTGAATGAAAGCTATGGTATCCTGACTTTCCTCTCCTTCAGGGAAATCTATGAGGACCACATTATTCCTGTGGCTGTGGCCCTCTAAGTCTTCAACCTTCAGCTCGAGTCTAGACATCTTTTGTCACATGGCCACCAGTTCCAGATCAATTTTTTCAGCTCATTTCTCTGAGTGGATTTTTGCTGTATTGTCAGAAGCTCTCTGTGTTACCTCTTCTATTGCTTGGGTAAGTGATTGAAGCTCATTTGAGATCTTGTGTATGTCATTTTTGAAGGGTTTAAATTCCTCCAGGAACTTACTGAGTGAGAGTTTCCTACTTTGCTACCGAGAATGTAGTGGTTTGCCCTTCTGCAGAGAAAAAGGCCCGTGGCTTCTTTGGAGCCTTTTCCAGAGTGATTGGAGGGATATGTTTCTGCAGCACCTACCTCATCTCAGGGTCCCTAAATGCCTCCGATTGCAGAAAATTGACCCAGAGAGTTGGATCTTCATACCCGATGAGATAAGAGCAGGTTTTTGGTGTTTATCCATGTAAAAAAGATATAAAGAAAACCATGTGGCTGGAGCGATGTGGAGGAGCTGCTAGCAGGCACTCTGCATCACGTGGTCTCCCTTGATCTTGTGTCTGATATAACATTTATACATTTGTTTTCACACAAGGCCCATATTTCATCATACCTCAAAGGGAAAGTAAATTTACAGATTAAAACAATGGCCCAGATATTCAAAAGGGTTGCACATGACGCAACAGTGTTGCGCCATGCACAACCCACTGATGTGCCCCAGTGCAATATTTAAAAGGGAAAAGTGCGCCTGCACAAATCCCGATGCACCGGGGCACATCAGTAATGTATGCAGGCACAGGTGGGGGGGCGTGCCCATGCATAAACTGCACAGCCTGATATTCAGCTTGAGCCATGCAGAGTTATGCAGGCGCAACCCCTACCTGCGCCTGCACAAATCTGAGCCAAAAAAAAAAGGAACAAGTCAAAGGCCACCCACAGGTGAGCTGCCGCACTGCAGGGCGCAACACAGCAGCTGTCACCTGTGGGTGACCCTCGACTTTGTTCCCGCCCGCCCTATTGGCGCTCCCTCATGCCCCGATCGTGGGCATAACTATCCCCTGAATAGCCCGATCGGCGTGCAGAAGTGTAACCCCCACCCCAGGTAGCCCGATCGCAGGCAGAAGTGTAACCTCCACTCCCAAGTAGCCGATCGCGGGCATCAGACCCCCCCAAAGTCCAATATCCCCAGTGGTCCAGTGGACCGCTAGTAGCCCGATCGTGGGTGGCGTTCCTCACCCCCCCAAGTCCGAAATCCCTGGTGATCTAGTGGATCCCCCACCCCACCCCACCTGCCCACTGAGCCCCACCACCCCGCTCCCCCCCGTCAGCCGGTGGGTGGCAGCATCCCACCTGCCTGCCACCCGCCAACTGACAGCTCGGTAGGGCTGCATGCCCATGGTTCAGAACATGAGGCAATGGGCGTACAGCTTCATACCATACTAGTCAGTCCAGATATGTGAATGAATTAATTCCATATCTGGACTGACTTCTCTGATATGGGCTGCACGCCCATTAGCTCATGCCTGAACCACTGAGCGTTCTTCCACCGGCTGTCAGTCAGCAGGCGGCAGGCAGGTGGTGCTGCTGCCCACCGGCTGACGGGGACGAAGCGGGGTGGTGGGGCTCCGGTGCGGTGGGGTGGGGGCACTAGATCACCAGGGATTTCAGACTTGGGGGTGAGGAATGTCGCCTCGATCGAAGTTACTCGCAGTCCACTGGACCACCAGGGATATTGGACTTTGGGAGGTCTGATGCCCGCAATTGGCTACCAGGGTGGGGGTACAGTTATGCCTGCAATCGGCTACCTGGGACAGTTATGCCCATGATCGGCTACCAGGGGGGACAGTTATTCCCACAATCGGGCTACTGGGGAGACATACAGTTATACCCGCGATCCGCTATTCCGGGGACAGCTATGCCTGCGATCAGGCTACTCGGGGGGGGGAGACAAACAGTTATGGCCACGATCGGGCTAATCACGGTCCACTGGACTACCAGGGATTGGAGCCATTCATTGTCCCTCACGGGACGTCCCACGATCGGGCTGCAGGGGGCGTCAGTCCCCGTCGGCTGCTGCCTGGCAGGGCACCAGGCGCAAGTCGTCAGGGATCGGCGCACCTGCCTGCTAATGGCATGCAAATGGAGCCATAATCAGATGCAAATGTCCCCCCATGCGCCTTGCATAAATTATGGCCCCATTTGCATGTCACCCTTTGAATATCGCAGGTGCTGTGCATGGTGCAATGGAACTTGCGCCACCGCATCTCAATGCTCCACTCTGACCACTTGCACTGGCACAGTTACACTGCACCATGCACAGTGGGGGTGGCCAGGGGGCGATATTTAAAGCAGTTGCGCCATAGCGCAACTCTGTTGAATATCGCCCTGGCCACACCCCTGTGCAACTATTTTGAGTGGCGCACGGGCTTGCACCACAAAATGGCGCAGTTTGAATATCAGGGCCAATATGTTTATGCCTGACTGTGCATTCTTTAACAAAGTCTTTACGCTGGGAGTAGCAGTTGAACCAGTGAGTGCTTTGCACAGTTCAGTCTCTGCAAAAGTTTTAATGTAGAGGATGGCATAACATTGGAAGACAAGAGTGACAGTCCAAGGGCCTTCAATACAATATGTGTCACTGCTTCAGATTTTGGATTTTGATTGTTCTTGGCTCTATAACAGTCACTAATGTAAATGCTTGCATCAGGTTGGTGTGCTGTGTTGATGAGCAGTGATGCAGTCTTTATACAGATGTAGGTGCTCTATGGTAGTTTGCTTCAAGTTGTCCATTATTTGCTGCCACTACATCAAGTGTGCCCTGGGAGTTTGAATGTCGATGGTCCTGAGAAACATAGAAATTGTCAGCAGACAAGGACCGCTAGGCCCATCCAGTCTGCCCATAGGCTCTATACATTGTATGTGGCCACTGATCCTACATGATCAATGGCTTTTCTTCATTCCCTCCCCTCTCAAGCTTCCCTTGTGCCTATCCCATGCATGCTTATACCCATCCACTGTGCTTGCCCCCACTACCTCCTGTGGCAGACTATTCCAAGTGTCGACTACCCTTTCTGTGTAGAAACTTGGTCTCCTGAAAGACAGAATAAACAAAAATGAGGGGTTCTATCCCCCTCCCTTATTTAGAAGTTAGTAAATAGTTTAAGACATACAACGTAATCTAATCCTTACAGTGCCTGTAATTTTAGTAATGTCTAGCCACCCCTGGCTGCCTGCATTTTTTTAAATGGTTTTATCTGCCCCCCCCATGCAGACATATCAGGTACTATAGAAATAAGTTTCTGTCCCTGCATACAGCAGAAATTTAGTTTTTGGTTGACAATTGTTAAACAGTTTAACTGCTGCCACAAGGCAGTTAGTCTCGTGTCATGCTTCTGTAAACAGTGAAGGTCCATGGGCTTGACTGGATTTCCTGTGAGACCTGTCCCATGTGGTGGCAGTTTATGGCAGGTCCATTGATGCCTCCACACTTTGACTCAGTGAGACAACAGGTGGTAACAGTTGAGATTCTGAAATGACAAATCAGAGACAGGTGAAAGCATTACCCCCCCCCCATGGAGATGGATGTTTGAGGGGGGTTTCATCATTTTCTCATCATTGTTATGCTGCTTTTCTTAGCTCCTTCCCACCTGATTTGATGCTGAGGATGGAAGGCAATGTGACATTTTTTACTTTTATATTTTTTAAGTCTATAGCAAATACACTCTCTGTTGCATGACAGCCCCTCACAAATCTGTGCTTACTGGTAGTTCCCACCTCGATATAGTTGTTTCAGTAATACCTGTGCAGTGACCAGGCCAGTTGCATTTTCAGTTGGAAAAGCCTCAAAGCATTTTGAAAATAAATCAGTTACTCCTGAAAGGTGCTTAATACCCTTTGTAGTGATGGGGAGGAGCCCTCTGCAGTTTACTGTGTTTTTTTTTTTTAACTTGTCTTTTTATTTTTAGGTATCATAGACATGGTATATCTTTTGTCAGATACAGATAGGTACATTCCTTGTTCTGAAGACAATAGGGAAACAAAGTATAGCAAGCTTCTTTATCATCATGACAATTTTTGTATCTTCCCCGAACCCTAATACTGTATCTAATTTCTTCCTATCCGTTTCCTTCCTTGATCCATTCAATACTATCTCTAGGTTCCAAGACTTTATTCCCCTTCCTTTAGTCAATCCTCTTCCTCTGTGTTCTTTCTTTGTTGCTTCCCTCTGTCTCTCACTCCATTTCAACACTATATCCTTTAAAATTACCCTATTTTATACCATGTCTGTACTTCTCATATTCCATCTTATATGTCTTAAAGATACCTTTTTATCTAAGTACTAATCTTTACCTTCCATTTTCATAACATTATGCAGGATGTGTCCCAGGCGATTCATTTTTCTCCAACCCACCTTCGGAATACCCCTTCCCCCATTTCTTCTACCCCTCCAGTTCACCTCTTACTCGTTTTCCTCCTATTTTGATATCCTACCTCTTCCTGTCTCCGTTTCTCTTCACCTAATTTCCCTTTCTATGTTAAGTATTGCTCTAATACCATCCTTTGTGTGGTTTCTTGAATAAATTTATAATATGGTAACCATCTGGCATTAAACCTTTCCATCCTTAATTGCACTTTTGCTCCTATACTTTCTAATTGCTTAATCCTTTCCATGTTATGTTTCCAAATCTCCACTGATGGAGAGGACTGCGTAAGCCATCTCTGTGTAATTGCCTTTGTTGCTGCCGCCACGCAGATGTAAAACATATATTTGTAGTCCTTCCTTGACAGATCTACTGGGGGAAGGCCCAAGACCAGATTTTCAAACCGAAGAAGAAGGCGCAAATCAAACATTCTCATTAGAATTTCCTTTATGTCTGCCCAGTATTTTATTAATACTGGACACCCCCAGAATATATGAAAGTGTGAGCCTATTCCCCCACAACCTCTCCAGCATCTATCCGAATTCTGTCTCCCGTAATGTTTAGTTATTGTTGGAACTCTGAAAAATCTAACATTTACTTTCCATCTAAATTCTCTTCAGTTTTGTAGACTGGTTGGTCTCTGTATGCCCTCCCAGATCCTTTCCCATCTTTCTGTTTGAATCCCGTAACCTATCTCCTTTTCCCATTTTGCTTGTATGTTTATTCTGTACTCCCTGCCCTCCCCTTGATATAACAAAGCATACATTTGAGCTACTATCCTTTTTGTATCCTTCGACAACATTTTGTTTTGTATCAGAGCTATCTCCTCCGTTAGGGGGCGTGTCACCTCAGCTACTCCAATCTCCTCCATTATTATATTTCTACATTGGAAATATTTGAATAATTCCTTCTGAGACAACTGAAATTCTTGCTGTAAACTCCGGAAAGACTTCACCCCTATCCCCTCCACTATCTGGGGCAGCTTTAGTATACCTTTCCTGACCCAGCTCTCCAGAAAGATAAAACTCTTCATGCCCACAATAGCTGGTATATATTCCAACGGGATTTTCTGCCATACCGGAGCTGTCCCTCTCCACCTCTGTCTGATCTGAAGCCAGACTCTAAGGGTTTGTCTCGTCCAACAATTCCTGACCTCGGTCAGGTTTGTGTCCCTTATAGTCCATGGGAGAACTTGCACCGGCAAGCTCAAATGGGCCCTCCTTTCCATTTCCACCCAGTCCGGGGGTTCATCCTGTATCAAGAGTTTCAGGAGTGGCATCATTTGGGCTGCACAGAAGTAAGTCCGCAAATGTGGCATCCCCCCTCCCCCTTCTTTTCTGGGTATTGACAACAATTGTTGCCTGATTCGAGGCTTTTTCCCCGCCCAGATAAACTTGGCTAATTCTTTCTCTATGTCCTTCCAATCTTTACTGGGTATGTCTATCGGAAGGGTACTGAAGAAAAACAACCAGCGAGGTAAGATGTTCATCCTGACCGTGTCAATTTTTTGAGTAAGCCCCAACGGTAATAATTTCCACCTCCCAAATCCTTCTGGATCTGTGCTTTTAATTTCCCATGATTTATTTTATACAAATCCTTCATATCATATGGGATTTTAATTCCTAAATATCTTATTGGCCTTTTAGTGTATTTAAATGGTATACTCTCTTTTAGATCTTGATCCCATTCTCCTGAGATTGTTCTCATTTCTGTTTTCTCTTGGTTTATTTTATATCCTGACATCTCGCCAAATTTCTGTATCACGGTTAAAAGATGGGGTATGGCTTGTTTTGGGTTTGACACATAAACTAGCGCGTCATCTGATTAAAGTGATATTTTATTTACTACCCCTTCTACCGTAATACCCGTTATTCTAGGATGTCTCCTTATAGCTTGAGCCAAAGGTTCAGTACTGATTGTGAATAACAACGGAGACAAGGGGCACCCTTGTCTAGTCCCTCTTTGTATCTGGATCTGCATGGAAACTACCCCATTTACCTTCACCCTTGCCGTGGGTCTACTATACAGTAACTTTATCCATTTCAAGAATTCATCCCCCCAGACCCATCTCCCTCAAGACTGCACCCAGGAACTGCCAGTTCAGGTGGTCAAACGCCTTTTCCGTATCCAGAAAAATGGCCAATCCCTGGTCTTTAAATTCTCTAGCCCCTGTGATGACATTCAACAATCTCCGGATATTATCTGCTAGATGTCTCCCTGGGATAAAACCTGTTTGACCTATATGGATTAATTTAGAAATTACTTTCTGCAGCCTATTAGCCAAAACTTTGGTCAGAATTTTGCAGTCCTGATTGAGAAGGGAGATGGGTCTCTAGGAGGCACACCTATCCCTTGGCTTCCCTTCTTTTGGAATGACCGTAATGATCACCAGGTACCATGTTGGGGGGAGGGACTGCTCTTCCAAGCAGTTATTAAAGACCTCTGTCAGGATAGGGGGCAATAGTCCCACAGCATTTTATGTAAAATTCACTGCTAAACCCATCTGGCCCAGGTGCTTTCCCTTGTTTCAGTCCCTTAATTACCTGGATTACTTCTGTCTGAGTAATTTTAGCTCCTAACTCCATCCTATCTTTTCTGCTTAGTTTATGCAGCTCAAGATCCTTAAGAAAATGATCCACCTCTTCCTCCATCTGTTCTGAGATTATTGACTCTGTATATAATGTCTGATAGTAGTTCCTGAAGGCCTGTGCTATATCCACTGGTTTACTCCTTCTCTCTCCTGTTTTCTCATCTATTGTAATACTTTTAATAATTCAGTTCACCTCCTGCTGTTTTAGCCTTACCGCCAGGACATGAGCTGCCCTGCGCCCCACCTCTGAATATTTGTATCCCAGCCATCTTATCCATTTCTCTGCCTGTTTTTCTTCATATTCACTTAATTCCTTTTTATTTATTTATTTATTTATTTAGACAGCAGTTTGGAAAACCTTTGAGCCATAGGCTCATTTACAAAGGTACCTTGTCACAGTAAGACAAATGAAAATACACAGTATAACAGTATAACACAGTATACGGTAACTTAAGACATAGATACAAACAAGCTGGTACAGGTAGGATTGATGCAAACTATACCAGAGTTATTTGTCCTTAGCAGCTTAGTAGTAAGCTTTGTCATTAGTATTGAAGTACGGCTTTGACTAGTGGCAATTACAGCTTCGGGTGTTAACAAGGTGGTTCCGTAAGGACGTTTGAAGCACGATATAGTTGGAGCTTCGGAGATGGAGGGGGGCAGTTTGTTGAACCAGGAGGGGGCCCTAAAGCAGAAGGCTCTTTGGCCATGAGAGGTCCTAGATCTAGGGATAACAAGAGAGGTTTTCCCAGAGGTCCGAGTATTAACTAGTGGGACAGAGCGGCAGATGGTGGTGGTCAATCCTGGTGGGGATAGCCCAAGGAGGGTCTTTTTTTTAAGAGTACAGGTCAGATATTTGAGGCGCTTATCAAGATCAAGTACCAGCGCTTTAGCGTACAGTAGACAGGTGTGTGTTAGCCTAGGTGCCCCAGTAATTAACCTGCAGGCCTTATTCAGAGTAGTGCGAATTTTATGGAGTGCGGTCTGATCAGCAGCACCATACACCAGCAGTCCATAGTCCACTAGGGACAGGATAGAGGAGGTGACTGCAAGTCGAAGAGCCTCTGGGGGGAGGCAGTGTTTATACCGATGTAGGATGCCCAATCGGATATTAGTGGCAGTGGCTAGGGCAGCGATGTGTCCATGGAAGGAGAGGGAGGGGTCAAAATGGATCCCTAGGTATTTATAGGAGCAAACTTGTTCAAGTGGGAAAGAGGACCCAGAGTGAATGAGGAGTTTGAAGTTGCAGGACTTGTTTTGAGGGTGAGTGAAGAACATGGTTTTTGTTTTTTTAAGATTTATCACCAATCTATGTTCCTTGAACCAGCCCTTGGCTTCAGCGAAGGACTTCTGCAGCGAGTCCTGGAGGGCAATAGGGTTACGACTTGAGGCAAAGATGACTGCATCATCAGCGTACAATAGAATGTTCCCCGCAAGAGCGTGAAAGGGTGTTAAGGTAAAGGGAGAATAGTAAGGGGCCCAGAATGGAGCCCTGGGGAACCCCAGAAAAGATGGGACAGATGTCTGAGTAGGTCCCATTAATTTTTACACGCTGTGAGTGGTCAGACAGATAACTGGTGCACCAGGAGATAGGCCCAGCAGCAAAACCAGAGAGACTAAGGGCATCAAGAAGGAGGGGGTGGGAGACAGTGTCGAAAGCTTTAGAGAGGTCAATGAAGACCGCACCAGCCAGAGAACTAGTGTCAAAGGAGGAGTGGAGAAAGTTGGAGAACTCTAGGAGGGCTGTGTTGGTACTGTGGCCCGCTCGGAAGCCATGCTGCTCAGGACATAGGACATTGTAGGTGGAGAGGTAGTCAGAGATTTGAGAGGCTACCACATTTTCCAAGGCCTTGGAGAGAGGAGAGAGAATGGAGATTGGCCGATAGTCTCCAGCCACAGTCCTATCACCACCTTTAAAGATAGGGGTGACAGTGGCGACTTTCCAGGCAGTTGGAACCTTCCCCAGACAAAGAGAGTGGTTGATAAGGCACGTGATCGGGGTAAGGACTGTGTCTAAGACCAGCCATAGGATACATGGATCCAGGGTGTCACTGCCCCTACTATTACTCTTGAGGGCAGTGACAAGGTGTGGCCTAAGTTCTTGGGCAGAAACACGGCGGAGGAGAAAATAAGGGTGAAAAGATTCTGACAGGCGCTGGGGAGGAGGGTCAAAAATTTGTAGGGAGGATAGGGCTAAGGTCAGTGAATGAGGTGTTGAGGTGGTTGGCTATGAGGGCTGGGTCTGAAGAGATCACGTCATTAATGTTGATCTGGTGGGTGGGGGGAGTCTGCACTCCCATTTAACTGTTTAATGTTATCCCAGAAGGTTCTGAGGTTCCCCCATGAGGCTGTGAGTGAGGACCGATAGTGCTCAGACTTGGCCTTTCTGATAGCTAATTTCAATTGTTTTAATCTCTCCCCATCCTTTGGATCCTGTTTATGTTCTCTTTCCCTCTGATGAACCTCCTTCAGAAGTCTTTCCTGAGTAAGACTGGCCAGTTTTTTGTTTCTGGATGCAATACTTATCAGTTCTCCCCTAACTACCACTTCCGCTGTGTCCCATCTAATTGTAGGTTGACAGCTTTCATTTCCTTTTGCATAATAGATTTCACTAAGTCTATCTTCTATCCTCTTAACTGTGGATTTATCAGCCAAAAGGGAGACATTCATACGAACATACAAAATTTGCCAGCAGATAAAGGCCTAGAGGTCTATCAAGTCTGCTCGAATGTGCAGCTAGCACCCCTTATTCTGCAGCTGCCCCTCCCTTCCACCCTTCCCCTTCATTAACCCTCCCCCTTGTCCTGTCCCATCCTCGTTTGAAGCAGTCCACTGTTCTACTGCATACCACTTCTGCAGGTAACGCATTCCACCCAGCCACCACCCTGTAAAAAGTGTCTCCTCATCTCCTCCTGAACCTTCCTCGCTCCAGTCTCATATCATGGCCCCTGGTGGCCCTCCCTTCCCTTACTTTGAACAGCCCCTCTGTACCTGTCTTGTTTATTCCTTTCATGTATTTAAAGGTTTCAATCATGTCCCCCCTGTCTCTCCTCTCCTCCAGTGAGTACATGTTCAACTCCTTCAACCTCCTTTCATATGATAAGTCCCCCAGACCCTTGATCATCTTTGTCACCCTGCGCTGCACTCCCTCCCATAACTTAATGTCCCTCTTCAGATACGGGACTCAGAACTGCATGCAGTACTCCAGGTGTGGTCTAACTAATGACCTATACAGTGGCAGAATCACCTCCTCCCTCCTTGAGGATATACCCCTTGCAATACAACCCAGCATTTTGTTGGCCTTTGCAGCTGCCTTCCTACACTGTGCCGAGTTGTTCATTGACCCTGTGATGAGCACACCCAGATCCTTCTCCTCCTCTGTCTGGGCTAGCTGCACTCCCCTAGCTGGTAAGTCCTCCTTGGACTCCTAGCTGGTTCAGTCTCCAAATCGGGTGTCTCTCCTCCTTCTCTATTATAAGGACCATCTCAACCGGTGCATGGTCCGAGTTGGTGATCGAATGAATTTGGGCTCGAGCTACCATATACATACATGTCTTTTGGAGGAGAAATAAATCAATCCTAGAATATGATCTCTGAACTGATGAATAATATGTATAATCTCTTGTCCTGGGGAGACGGGCTCGCCACACATCCACCAAACTTAGGCTTTTTATCATCCACTTAAGCCATTTAGACGCTTCCCTACTTGTCTGGGGACAACCTGATGATCTATCTATAAAGGGGCATAACACACTGTTAAAGTCCCCACCTATCAATATTTGTCCTTGAGGTAATCTTACCAATTTGTTAATAATTCTTTTAAAAAAACTGCCTCCTTTGATATTTGGAGCATAGAGGTTGACGACATGGAAAGGGACATCCAATACAGTGCCAGATATTCTGACATATCTCCCCTCAGTATCTGTATCTATCTGGTTAACTTTGAGGGGGCACCCCTTTTCACTAGGATTGCCACTCCCGCTTTCCTCCCATCACTACTTGGCGAGGCATAAACTTCTCCCACCCATGTCCGTCTCAGTTTCACACCCTCTGCTTCCCTTAGGTGTGTTTCTTGAATAAGAGCCACATCACATCCCAATCGCTTCAATTCAGCTAAAATTTTCATTTGCTTAACAGGGGCGTGTATTCCTTTCACATTATATGTTATTATCTTAAGATTAACCATTATTGTGAAATATCCCTTTCCATCTCTTCAACCTCCATTGTAAATCCCCCGTGGAACCACATCCTGCATTTTCAAATAAACCTATTAAACCATTAAGTAACCAATGATTAACATATCTCAGCTTTCCCAAACTTTTCAACATCATGGCAGCTGCTTCAGAGCTTGCCTCCTTCTAAGTCAATTCCTCTCTTTGCTTCCTAGGTGTGACTGCACGTCCCACTACTGTTAGCAAATTCCCAGTAGCTCGTGATGGGTGGGCTCACTAGCCACTGCCCTGCTTATCCCTTCCCAGGGACTCACCTTAGTTGTTTAGAGAAACAGCAGCAATCACCCAGTGTAACCACTTCCAGTTAATATTGTTTACCAGCCAGGAATGGGTTAGCAGCAGCCCAGGTCCCGCCCTCCCAGCACACTTCAGTCTTCTGATCATCCTTTACCTCGTACCAATCTGCAGTCTTTTGCTAAGGAAAAAATAAGAAAGCCACCTGAAGTCTCTTATATGAATGACCAATGTTCGTTTAAACCCCCCAAAAAATAGCTCTCCAGTCCGGTTTCTCCTTCCCCACTTTTCAGACCGTCTCTTTTGATTCTCTCTCCAAATCTTTTGACTCTTTTCTCCTTCACCAATGTCCCTCTCACCCTTCCTTTTGTTTCTCCGATTCTTGACTGTCCATCGCATTAAGCATCCTCGTGAGATCTGGCATTAAATATTTAGGCCACGACCCCGCTAGGCTCCTCTTCTTTCCTCGATTAACCAGACTCCATGCTCCTTCGATTAGTTTCTGCTCCAACAGGTCACCGTCTAAATTTGGGATCACTATTTCTTTCTCCTTCAGGAATGGGACCGCATCTACCAAAGTCGGGTATATTTTGAATGAGCAGCCCGTAAACACTTTCAGTTTTGCTGGGTAGTTAATCTGGGCTCTGATTTGGTGTTTTTCCTTTAGCTCCTTAATAACTGCTCGAATTTGGTTTCAGCGATATTGAAGTTCTGTTGAGAAATCTTGGTCCAGAAACACTTGCCCCCCTGCAAAAGTAAGATTTTTAAGTCTCCATGCTTCTTTTAATATGTAATCCTTTTCTTGAAAGTTCAGCATTCTCACCACCCAAGACCGAGGTCTGGCTTTTTCATCTGTCGGCTTGGGCCCCAGTGCTCTATGGGCCCTTACAATTGTGAGGAAGAAGTCCGAGGGTATAGTTATTAGCGATCTTAGTACATGTTGAATAAAGTCTCCTCCTCCTCCTCTCTGATCCCATATATTCTGAAATTGTTTCGTCTTACTCTGTTTTCCGAATCTTCCAGCCTAGCATGCATTTGTCTTTCCCTGTGCAGGAGATGTATAATCAGCCCATCCGTTGCGTCTTGCCTCTCTGTGGTCTGGGTTACTCGCCGTTCTACTCCTTCAACCTTTTTGTTTATATTTTTAACTTCCATCTTCAAATCTGCTATCGATGTTTCGATTTTTTGCACCGATTTAAGAATTTTGGCTATAGCTATTTCCATTGGTACTTCGGGTAGAGATTCCTCCTCCTCAAAATCGATCAATGACACCGAGGGGGACCGTGCTCTCGACATGGTCGACATGGTTGCTAGGCCTTCTGTGCCCTTGTGGAGAGTAAGTTGTTTTAATTTGCTATTTTTCTAGTCTTGCCTCGACCTTTTCGACTTGCTTTGTTTAGCTGACATTAACACAGCTTCCGATTGATAACTTCAGCACTTTCTTCATCCAAAAGAGGTAGAAAAGAGTTTTAAACCACTGGGGAGACGGGAGCTCATTTCTCTAGGCTGCTACCATCTGGGTGACATCACTGGAAGCCCCCCAGTTTACTGTGTTTTGCAAACTGAGAATGAGTAACAGATTGAGAAGCCTGTAGTTAAAACATGAGCTTCAGCTGAGGGTCCTTCTGTTGCAGGGCACTGAGGTCAAGCAGACCTTGGGGGGGGCACAGCAGCCATGGCAATTTCATGCACCTCTACATTTGGATGACTCCAAATGTATTTGTTAAATTGCTTGAAATTAAAAGGTTTGTTTTAGAATATACAATTAATTTTGCTCAATAAACACTTCATACAGTAAAATCCTTTTTTTGTCTAGGAATAGAACTGGGAAGAATTTTTTAAGTTTAACCTTGTTTGGTCTGTTATAGTGGGAATAACCACTTTAGAAACCTTGCCCCTTCCCTTGAAGGAGGGTAAAACAAAAACATTTTAAACTTGTTATGCTAAAAAAAAAAACTACAACACAAAGTCTGTTCTTTGAGGTCCGAGTATTACCTTTTACACTTTATCAGAGCCAGGAAGGAACATGTGCCATTCAAGGCAGTAAAATCTTTATGCTTCAAGACAGTTTTGATAAGACTTAAGGTGTGTGGGGGGGGGGGAGGCTTGTCAATACATTGCCCTCTCTCTATTTTCTTTCTTTTCGCAACTGCTAAAGCTGATAGGTAGAAAAGGTTAAATCCTTTCCCCACCTAATTCAAAGTAATTCTAGTGACTAAATAGTCTCAGGTACAAACCAAAATATGGCAAAAATATTTAAACCAAAATATTACATAACAGACCCATCAATGTCATCAGGAACAGTTTGTTACTTATAAAACGTATATTAAAACACACATCTAAAGAAATGACTATAAATATTCTCTCTTTCTTTTTTTCTCTTTCAGTTCTTGCCTCACATAAACATTTATAAATCTTCATTGTTCTGCAGAGACAGGAAGTGAGAAGAAAATTAACACTTATGGCTGTTTATCTTGATATCATTATGTCAGCCCACATTCTGAAAAAAAAACAGTTTCATGCTCCTACTACTGCAGCACTTTTGCTTTCTAATACACGTATCAGTCAGATCAAAGGCATTTCTGTCCAAATTCTGGATTCTTAGATTTCAGACCACTTACAATTATGTATCAACTGGCAAGCAAGTAGTACACAGTTAAGGCATTGCAGAGCAAACACTTCTCCAAATGCAGTTTTCCTGAATGAATGTCTGACACATTTTTTTCTCTTCCTTCTCTCTCTGCCTGAATTCTATGTATGTGTGTGTCTGTGTGTCTGTGTACATGTTAGCAGACAAAAGTCAGATGATCAAGAGACTTCCAAACCTTTGGTTATCAAGCCAGTTTGAGGTCAAATGGGACATGACACAGAAGACGAAACAGATAAGACAGAAAGCAAAGGATCAGACAAATGTGGACTGCAGACCCCCAACCCCCCAAAAAAGAACAGAAAATTCAAAAATGAAAAAGATGTTGCTGTGTTACATGCTAGGTATTTAACTTTTGTCATCAAAAGGTTTTTCTTGTAACTTCCTATATCTTTGGTAACATTTGGAGAGACCAATGTCGGTCCCCTTTGGCAATGTTTGCACATACATGTTTTATTTAAAGTCCATACACTGCCTCTCAAAATGAAGCTCACACTTTACATATTTTAACTGTACTTGAAATCTGTCTCTTTTCTTTTGTTTCATTTTAGGAAGATTTGTATTCACTTTAGTAAGCAATGTTTAACATACTACATGCACATTTTGAATAAAACAACACTTTTTGTGTTTGTCCTTGAGTTTCCTCAAGTTCTTCAATACTACATTTAGGACTAATTACCCATTTTATCAAACTGGCTGTCGTAAAGACCACCTGCTAGAGTTAGTGGGCTGTCAGCTGAACTATTCCCACTGAAATCAACAGAGTAGGTCACGATCCCACCTCTACCAATATTATCAATCTTTGGTACAATTTGAGACTATTTGCAGTCTGATCTGCAGGTGCCAAAATCTGTTGGCTATTTTATGAATAATATTTAAATATTTTGGATTGTTTATGGTGTTATTAAAAGAAGTAAACTGGAAACACTCATTTGTCCCAAAAATTAGTGTAACCGCCCAGTCCCCTGGGGTTACTAGAATCCCATTAGTATTAGGGTTAGGTAGGTATAAAAGGTAGGTGGTAAAGAGCTCATTTAGGGGCTTCTTTCACAATGACATCGTTGTTTACTCAGCTAGCCTGAGGAAGGATGATTATGCCATTTAGAATTCTCACAGCAGCATAACCATTTCTGAGTCAGCTGCTCTGGGGAGTTTTAGAATGTTCAGTTAGTCTTAGTGTGGGAGTCAGAGTGGCAGGAGCTCTGCCACAGGGGCCCTGAGTCAAGGGTCCCTGTGTTTCTCACCCTAGTTTGGATTACAATCACAAGCTCCCAGTGAAGTGGTGGAGACCTTTCTTTCACCCTTCCCCTCCCGCTCCACCCTCCTGCCTCACCCACCCCCTCCCATCTTTATGGCACTTCGCAGATATCAGGCCCTCCAACCCCTATCTGCCCTGCACATTTGCTACCCATCCCTACCCTCAGACAATGGCCCTTCAGCCTGCCTACTCCTTCCTGACCCCTTCCTACCCTATACTCACTAACTGTGTAATAAGATATACTGTTTACTCTGAAACTTGTCATAATCTGGTTTATGTTGTCTCTCTCCATTAATATCTGTAAATTTAAAGCCTAGCCTTCTCTGTGTTTTAAGACTGTAAACAATTGTAGACCTTTGTATGTATGTTACTCTCCATCTTTTGACATGGAACCTTTGTAAATAAGCAGTTCTTGCGCAAAGGTATTTGTAATCCTGGAGTTTAATAAATAAATAAATAAAATGTCCTTGATGTTCACTCCAGGAGAAGTGAAAGGGACTGCTAGTTCAGTGGATCCAAGGGGCAGTCCCCTGAAGGTCCTTGTGTGTGTTACAGCTACCTTTGAGAAGGACTTTGTGAGAGACTGTTCTGACAAGCCACCAATGTAAAGGGTGTTTTCTGGTTGTTCCCATACCTAAGGGAAGGGGGCAACAAATGTGTGGAAAAGTGTACTTTTGGAGTTGTTTTCCATGCCTAAAGGAAAGAGCAACTTAACTGTGAGTACAAAATGGGAGACAAGTTCTCTCATTAGGGGTTTGTTCTGGGGTATGTGTGCCCAAAAATAAGGCTAGAGCACACCTGTCAGTGCCCCTTGTTCACTCAAGTGAGTGAAGTTCAACATAAAGTGATGAGAGACAAGTCCTCTATGTAGGGATTTTGAATGGTGATTTTGTGGTCACTGTGTGAAATCACCTTTTGTGAGGACTTGAACATTTTCTCTGCCCTTGTTCATATGGTGTGGTCATGAAAAGACTATGCTGAACATTTGGTGTAAAAACAAAGTTATGAACCTACACTGAAGTCTGCAAATGCAGTCTTGTAACTTTGGTGATTTTCAATATTTTGAGCCCACATTTTAAACATTGCCATTTCTTTACAGCACCTCATGAATGTGGCAGCTGTCATTTTTCAAATCCTGGCCAAAATGTGTTTTCATACCTGTGTCCTGGAATTACGTTTTGGTGGCACAGAATGATGTTTTGATGAGGATTTGAAAATCCTCATGTGCCAGGCCCATTAGGTGGCTTAATAAGAAGGCTGTGCTGAAAAAGTGGTGTACAAATATGGAAAAATGCCTAGGTTATGACTGAATGTTACACAATTTCAGCATTCACTCATAAATGTGGTAACCCTTGCAGGACCATGGGCTGACATATCAGTCCAAAATTCCTATACATTCTAATTCTGTCAGCAGCCTAAGGTTTAATTAATTTTGAATATTTTGACTCCAAACTTTCAAGATAGCCATTTTTCCACAAAACCTCATAAACCTGACATACATAATTTTTATCTCCTGGACGAGATGCGTTTTTGCACCTCTGGTGCAAAATGACATTTCTGCCAATATACCATTAATGGTATATGTCATGTCTATAAGACAAAGCCTAAAACAAGTATCTTCAAAAGTTGAGGTCAAAATTTAAAAAAAAAAAGACAGTGCACACCTGCAGCAAATGTTCGGTATTGACAAGTGTTTGTCTAGATTAGAGTTTGATTTAAACTAGATGAATTAATACATGTCTGGTGTTTTAGGTCAATTATTCATGTATTAATTCAACTTGGATTCAGCACTGTAGAGTCATGATTTCATAGTCATAAACTGGTCCTTAATCATAAGAAAACTAAATCTATGCTTTTCCGCAGCTCTCATAATCCACACAAGCGACACCACTTGGTCATCTCCACCTCTCAGGGGAATACCCTAGAACAGGTGGTGTCCTTCAAATACCTAGGGATACAGCTTGACCCTAATCTCTCCTATGGAGCTCACATTGACAATGTTGCTAGAGCTGCAAATACATGTCTTGGTCTTCTCTACAAACACAGACAACATCTTACTCAGGAATCACTGAAGATTGCTGTCCAGAGCTCTGTGATCTCTGTTATTGACTATGGTCTCATCATTTATGGTCTGCCACAACCACAACCCTTAGATGCATATCAACTGCATTAAACAAGGCATGTTGGCTCATCACTGGTGCCCACCGTCTCACCCACACATGTGACCTGTACGCTCTGACCGTCTGGCTCCAACTATCCAACCGCATCAAGTATCTCACCTGTACCATGGTGAAAAAAATTTACCTTGGTCTTGCACCTCCTGGTGTCTAGCCCTGTTACACCACTGATCCAATAGTCAATGCCTACAGAGATTTTACAGGCAGCTACTGAAAGTCCCCCGCTGTCAGACTACCCAGGGACAATGCTCTTTTGCCTATAAAGCGTCGCTCTGGTTTAATGGCCTCAGCCCCACCATCTCCTCTGCCCCGACACTAGATATGTTTAAAACTAGGCTCCGGCACCATCTCGCTGCCAACAGCTCCTGTGACTGCCCCACTTAACCCCAGCATCTCTATTTCTCTGCAAGCTCCTGTGGCCCTCTCTCCTCTCACCAGACACACCTGTCACACCTCTGTGTGCCCCATGCTACACTTTTCCTTTCCATCCACTCCCCTGCCCCACTTCTCCTACCTCTCTACCCCCTACCTGTCCTATCCCCTGCCTCTTGCCCCTCTCCCCCGACTCCAGCACTTCTTAACTTATGTCTGTTGTTCTGAAAATGCCTCTGGCTGCTTTGTTCCCTTTGTTTATTCAAAATGTCTCAATATGCAAATTGTGTGCTACTACCACATTGTTGTTAGTTCTGACTTGCTGTTCTCCTCAATCTGTATTTCTCTGACATGGAACCTTTGTAAAAGAGCCTTGGCTCAAAGGTAATTGTAATCCTAGATCTAAATAAAATAAATAAAATAATTTGCATTGTTATTTTTTTATGTAATTTTTGCAAATGTCCTGAATACTGTGAAGGGGTCTGAGTCATATGAATGGGGTCTTATATAAAAATAAATACCTTAGCTTACGTCACCTGTCATTTCTGGTCTCCAGCGAGCACATGTTTAATGCCTTGAGACAATCTTCTTAAGAGCTGCCTTGCTGGCCATGAATCAACTTGGTCACCCTGCACTGCACCGTTTCCAGCCTATTCCTGTCCTTCCTTAGGTGAGGATTCCAGAACTGAGTACAGTATTCCATTTGTGATATCACCAGTGACCTATATAGAAAAAGTAGTACCTCCTTTTTCCTGCAGTCAGTACTCCTTCAGAAACATCTTAGCATCCAATTAGCCTCACTATAGGCCTTGTTACACTGACTTGATTGTTTGAGGAAGTCACTGATAATAACATCCAGGTCCCTTTCTCTGCTGCACTGCTCAGTTTAGCCCCTACCATCCAGTAATCTGTCATCTTTGTTTCCCCTTGGTGCAAACCTTGCACCTTTTGGCATTGAAGTTTAACTGCCATATCTTAGACGACCTGTGTAGCCTTTCTAGATCCCTCTGCATCTCCCTGCTCTCTTTGTCACTATCTACCTTACCACAGAGGTTCAAGTCATCCATGAAGATGCACAACTTGCCCTGGATACCCTCTTCAGTGTTACTGATGAACATATTTGAAGAGGACAGGACCCATGACAGACACCTGCTGCATCCCACTCGTGACCTTCCTCTTTTCTGATTTAACCCTGTCACCACCACCCTCTCCTGTATCTCCTTCAACAGGTTTCCTATCAGTCTATTTCCCTAGATGTGCCCAGGTCCTCTAGCTTCTTCGGCAATTTTCTGTGTGACACTGAGTTGAAACCCTTGCTGAAACAGAAGTAGAGTAAATCCATAGCATGGCCCGTATCTACTACTTCTGTTATCCAGTCAAACTGTCAGGCTGGTCTGAAAAAACATCTGTGGCAACAATCTTTAGAACACTACCCTCAAGTCATAACTGCATGTTTTAATCAATATTTTATTAAAGTAAAGACTGAACAGTAACACCTACCCTATCAGCTGCCAGTGTTTCACTCCACCCCGGGAGTTCTGTCTGACAACACCTCACTACCACAAACCCATGCTGTTTACTATCCTGTGGACCATTGCTGTTTAGGGAGCTCACAAGGTCCTCTTTAATCAGTGATGCCATATGTTTATTCACTCCAGAGGAAAGCTTGATAGGTCTGTAATTCCTAGTTTTCTGCTTGTTCCCCCCCTTGTGTATCAGGACTATTTGAGCTATCTTTCAGTCTTTTGAAACTACAGTACTTCTGTCAGAAATAAGCTATTGAATGGCAGTACTAGGGGTTCAGCCATTTGCACAGCCAATTCATTTAGCATTCTTGGGTGCATCCATCCAGCCCTGTGGCGGAATCAAGCCCCTTCTGGACCCTTTCTTTGGTAAATACTGACTGTCTCAATTCAGGAATGCCAGTGACAGCTTTCTTGATGCCACTTTCAGGCAGAGGCCCGCTAGAGTAGAAATCCTTGTTAAGGGGGATTTCTTTTGCTTTTTGTTCATCTTCCTGTAGAACCCTCTCCTTCTTGTAACCTAACAATACCACCTCCCTGCTTCCTTTTTTCCCCTACCATTGACCCCCCCTTGCAATACACAGGTCAATGTCTGCATTTGCCTCCCTGACCATCCTCTTTGATTCCCTAGTTGTCTTTGGAACTCTCCCCATTCCTCCTCCCCCTGCATTTCCATGTGCCCACTGAAAACCTTTTTCTTGGCCCTCACTGCTTCTCTGATAATTTCTGAGAACCATATTGGCCTCTTGTACCTGTTCTGTTTTGCAAAAATTTTCTTGTATGACTTTGTTGCCTCAAGAATGGTATCCTTGATTGCCCCTCATCATTCCTCTACACTTCCAATGCTGTGCACTGTAGTCAACTTGTTTCAGACCAGCTCTCTCATCCAGCTGAATACTGCCCTCCTGAACTCTAGGACTTTAGTTTTGATAGGGGCATTCTGGTCCCTAGGACAAACTTGAACCAAATGGACTTATTGTCACTCCCCTACCCTCACTCCTCCCATGATCTCTGAGTTGGTAAGCACCAAATCGAGAATGGATGCCTTTCTAGTGGGTTTCTTAGCCAGCTGCATCAGCAGTAAGTTCTGCAGTGTATCCACAGGGCTTGACTTCTGTTGCACTGGGCTGCTGGACTGTCCCAATTAATGGCTGGCAGGTTCAGATCTCCTACCACCACCACCACTTCACCCTTCTTCACTTCCCTTGCTAGCTTTCTCCTGAGCTCCCTATCTCTTTCTTCTCCTTGTCCTGGTGGTCTGTAGATCAACCTCACCTGTATTTTCTTGCCTGAGGGCAAAGTGAAGTGAACCCATGTGACTATGTTTCCCCTTTGTTTCCCCCGATGTGGCCATTCTCCACAGCATATGCCCTTTCTGATATATAGGGCTATAACCTGTGTAAACATTGTTTAACCAAGTCCCAGTCATTATTCTCTGTGGACCAAGTTTCTGTGATGCTATAAGGTCTGCCTCAGTGTGTGCCTCCAGTGCATGAAGCTCACTGATTTTATTACCTTGACACCTGTCATTAAAGTAGACCCCCATCCAAGTAGCTTGGGGCCTCTTTTTCTGTTTTGTGATCCCACATCTGCTTTCCTTCCCATTATCCTTAACTTATTATTGTTTCTATAGCTTACCGGCCCTGAGAACCTCCCCCTTGCATCTTCCAATACTCCTTTTTGAACCTCAAATGTTTTTTTGCACCTTACTGCTAACTGTCCCCAGTATAGGTGGAGCACTAACATAGAAACATAGACTTTGATGGCAGAAAAGGACCACTTGGCCCACCCAGTCTGCCCATTTCCCTACCTACTGGATAAGCTGCAGATCTAGTTAACCAACAGCCTGCTTCCTGCAACCCCGCACTATAATTGCTTTGTGTCTGTCCCAAGCATGTTTGAATTCCCCCACTGTTTTAGACCCAACGACCTCCTCAGGAAGGCTGTTCCATGTATCCACCACTCTCTCCATGAAAAGAATTTCCTCACATTACCCCTGAGCCGTCTCTATCTTTAAATCCAGCCCCTTGTAATTTACACATCTCTTTTTCTGAAAGATGCTACCTCTGACTTTGTTGATTCCCTTGAGGTACTTGAACGTTTCTATCATGTCCCCTGTCCCTCCTTTCATCAAGGGTATACATATGTTCTCTCTCAGTTCTTCATATGGTTTCTGATGTAGACCCTGCACCATTTTAGTTGCCCTCCTCTGACTGCTTCCATCCTGTCTATGTCCTTCATGAGATGAGGTCTCCAAACTGCACACAGTACTCCAGATGGGGTCTCACCAACTGTCTGTATAGAGGGATAACCACTTCCCTTTTTCTACTTGTGATGCCCCTTCCTATGCATCCCAGTATCCCCCTGGCTCTCCTTACTGACTTCTCACATTGCTTACCCACCTTTAGGTCATCTGATATGACTACTCCCAGGTCCCTTTCCATTTTTGTTGTTGTTAGTACCTCCCCTGCTATTGTGTACTCTTCTCCTGGGTTTTAGCTAGGTTCTCCTACCTCAACCTCTTTATGATGGCTCCCCTGGTCTCAGTGTCCTCTGCAGTCAGCTTAACTGTCTAATGTAGACATTAAACATTTTCCCAGTGTGCTGCTCCCCCCTCTTATCAGGTGAAAGCCATTACCTTTGAAGAGTCTCCTGTCCCAGAAGACCCTCCAGTCCCCCACAAAGTGACACCCTTTTTCATGATCCCTTTAACCACCCACCTCTTCCATCCTTAATCTTTTCTTTCTCTACTCCACACAGGGAGGACATCAAAAAAGTCTAGGTATGTTCAGTGTGCCTGCAATCTGTCTTCCTGCCTCTGAAAGTTTCACTTCACTAACTGCACAGCCTGGTTTGCCAGATCATTGGTCCCCAAATACAGTATATGCCACTTATATCGGCTCCTGATGTAGTGGACTTCCGCTTCTAATGGACATTTAGCCTGTGCCAAAAGCCATTCGCTATTCTGGCTATGTTAAAAATGACTGTTAAAGCGGACCTTTAATTCCTGCAGTACCGTCCAATTTGTTCAAGCAATGAAGCAAACAACGCTACAATTAATGACGTTCAGCTGAATTACTGCCTTCTAATGCTCGTTTCAAAATCCCCATGATGTTCCTTTCCTCTAGCTGCTAACACTGTTCTTAGAGTTGTGCTGTGCTTCTACTGCCTAAATCATGAGTGCCACCAAGAATGCTTCTGGTAAGAGAACATGTCTCAGTCTTTCAAAAAAAGTGGAGATACTCAAGGAGATAGAGAGAATGCCAAAGTTAAGTATTTCTTGACCTCAGCACATTTTTCTATCCCCAAGTCAACCTTGTCTGACTTGCTTAAGAATAAGGAGGTGCTCCTGTCAGGCTGGCATTGTAATCAAAACCCAGATAGAAAAAGAAAGCGTGAAGGAAAAGATACTGATGTGGAAGAAGCACTTTTGTGTTGGTTTACTAATGCAAGGGGTAGGGAGCCTTTAATTAGTGGTCCCTTACTGTTGCAGAAAGCTGACCAGATAGCTGTTGCCATGGGAAAAACTGATTTTAAAGCCACGGATGGGTGGCTGAGTCATTGGAAAATGCGGAACAACATTTCATTCCGCAAAGTCCATGGCGAGAAGCTAACAGCTGACACACCAGCTGCTGAAGCGTGGCTGCAGGAAGTGTTGCCTGATCTCCTTCAAGGCTACTCACCAGATAACATCTTTAATACTGATGAGACTGGGCTGTTTTTTCATTGTGTTGGTTACAGCACACTTGCCTTTAAGTCAGAGAATCCCTTAGGTTTGAAAAAAGCTAAAGAACGCATCACGGTCCTCCTTATGTGTAACATGTCTGGAACGGAGAAACAAACACCAATAGTGATTGGTAAAAGTGCACAGCCAAGGTGTTTCAGAGGCGTGCAGCATTTACCAGTCATCTATAAAAATAACAAAACAGCATGGATGACTTCCGAGATCTTTTCAAATTGGCTGAGGAACTGGGACCGATCACTGAGATCTTGGAAAATCGCCTTGCTTTTAGACAACTGTACCTCCCACCCACCAATAGCTGGTTTAAAAAACATTAAACTTGTGTTCCTACCACCCAACACCACATGTTTAATGCAACCCTTAGATCAAGGGATTATTTACAGCTTCAAGCCACTATGTCAGGCTGATGAGGGAAGATTGCTGGATATTCTGGATGTTGAGGAAGAAATTCGCTTCTGTTCGCGCATTTACGCATTAACTTGCTTGATTCAGTGCTTATACAGCAGATGGCACATTGTTCGCAAGAGACAACACAGATGCTTCTGAAAGGGAGGATTCACCAATGACCCCCTAATTGGTGTTGTACCTGAGGAGGAGGAGGAGGAGGAGGAGCCAGCTGATACTGATTTGCCCACTGAGATCATGAATGAGCTGTGTTTGCTGGGTAATGACACATCTCACTCTGATATCAATGACATCACAGAGGCAATCAGTACATCACAGGGAGCACTAACAGATGAGGATAATGAGGAGATATTATCTCAGGAAGAGACCGAGGATGGCGAGGTGCCTGTAACACTGGAGGAAGTAAGGAATGCAATTCTGACTCTCCGTCGGGCCGTTGAGCAGCGAGATGATATTACCCCCAGTGGGATCAGGTTGCTAGTGTAGAGATTGCCTGGAGTCGCTACACGATAGGAAAAAAAGACCAAACTACAATGGAGGACTACATCCATAAGTAGATAATGCAGTAGATAAGTACAGCACAACTGAGAACAGCACTTTTGTTTGTTTTTATTTTTTAAGCCATTTAAATAAAGTTTATAGAGTTTTTTTGCAGATTGCAACTAAGTCTGAAAAGGACTGTAAATCACTACCTTTGTTATACTCAACGCTTGCCTTACTTCTCTTTACATTCTGCACTCGCTCCTCGCTCGCTTTTTTTGGTATTGAGTGGGGATATTGATGTAACGGACGCTGCATTTAATGGACAGATTGATGGTTGTCAAATCAGTCCATTACAAGCGGCATATGCTGTATATCAGCACCCTCAGGTCCCCCATCCTTCTCCGCTAAACTCCTTATTCTGTCTATGTCCCAGATGGCTGATGACCCAAGAAGGCACCTAACCATAGACCACCCTTTTTCCTCACACCCACCCACTGGCCACCACACTCTCAATTCCCTTGATGATAGAATATTCAACTGAAAAGACTCTACTATGTGCCTCTTTCCTGTTCTCACTCCTTGGTGCTACCAAGTCATCACTCCCATTTGCCTTGACAGGCCCGGATCCCCCCCCATTGAGTCAGGTTCCTGAGTCTCCTCCAGGGATATAAAGTGATTTGCCATTAGGATAGTGTGTGGTTAGTTGACCTCTTTGCATGGCCCCTGCCACCATTCCCCCTCCCCACCACTTTCCACCCCCTTGGACCAGTGGGTTTGTAGGGGAGTGGGGGTACAGGCTGTGGACTCCAGCTGAGCCAGTGCTGCAGGAGAGATATCTTTTCCCTTACTATGACCAGCTGAGCATGGAGCTCTGCAATGGTCCCCAGAAGGGACAGTAACTCCTCTTCTAGGGCATAGCCCTGGAGAAGAGTGGCCCTCAGTCCCTGTAACTGAATTGCTCCTCGCTTGACCTTATCCCTATACTGAGTCTTATGGTAACCCTTAGACTTCTGACACTTACCATTTTTTCCAGCCTCTCTAGTACCCTATGTATAGTCATCCAGACAGGGAATCAAATGGTCACTTGGCCCACCCAGTCACCCATATGTTCTCTGTCTAATCTGTCTCTGACGAGCCAATGGCACTACTGCCTCCATGCTTCTTTTCTAATATTTTCCTCTGTCTACCACACATGCTTGAAGCCCCCACTGTTTTAGTGTCCACCACTTACACTGGAAGTCTATTACATGCATCTACCATCCTTTCTTTTTTTTTCTTTACATTTTGTAGGCTTTTTCTGGGTTTTCACCCATCCCTGCCCACACACTTCCAGGGCTCTAAAGTATGCATGTGAAGGCACATGCATGCCAGGCATGGTGTAGTACCCCACCTCACTAATCACCCCCTTTCCCCACCTATGCCACCACCGGACCTCCACCTGGTGGTGACTGAACTATGGGAGGGTCAGCATCCACCCCAGGAGAGGAGAGCTGCTGGTAGGCAGCTCAATTCTACTCCTACCCTCCCCCCCTCGGCCGGCTTCCCAATGACCAGAGGTCATTCCTGAACCCAGGTCACCAGTATGACATGAGGTAAGGCTAGATGCCTCAACCCTCTGCACCACTGGGCCAGCTCTACCACCCTTTCTGTGAAGAAAAATTTCTTCACATCTCTCTTGAATTCTCCCCCAACCCCCCACCCCAGCTTCATTGCATGCGCCCGGTCCTGGCACTTTTTTTCATTTTAAAGAGACTCTCCCCTTCACTCTGTTCACCCCTGTGAGGTACATGTAGGCCTCTGCCATGTCACCTCCTCTCTCACTCTCTCTCTCTCTCTCTCTCTCTCACCCTCCCGTCTCTTTTGGGTGTACATGTTGGATCCCTCAGTCTTGTCTTATAGGGCTCCTCATGCAACCATTCCAACATCTTTTTTGCCCTCCTCTGGACTGCCTTCACCCTGCTAATGTCCTTTCTGAGGTATGGTCTCCAGAACTTGATACAGTACTCCATGTGGTGTCTCACCAGTGAGTGATACAGTGGTAACACCGCATCCCTCCTCCTACTGGTGATACTTCTCCCTATGCACTCTAGCATCATACTAGACCTACCCACTGTTTAGTCACACTTCCCTGCCACTTTGAGGTCCTCAGATATGATAACCCCACATCCCCTTTAATGTTTAGTGACTGCCAGTACCTCTCTCCATCCTATACTCAGCTTCTTCTTTCCTATGCCCTAGGTACATGATTTTACACATTCTGACATTGAATCCCAACTCCCATGCTTTTGACCACTCCTCATGTTTTCCAGGATCCCTGCACATTCTCTTCACTCTCTCATGAGTGTTCACCCTGTTGCAGATCGTGGTATCATTTTCAAAAATGCATACTTTCCCTTCCAGTTTTTCTGCAATATCAGGGATGTATACATTAATGAGGACTGGTCCCATAACTGAGCCCTGTGGTATACCACTGGTCATTCTTCCTTCCTTACAGAGAGTGTTGCTAACCACCACCCTCTGTCTCCTATCCATTAACCAGCTGTTAACCAAATTCACCACCTTGGATCCTGCCTCATGGCTACTCAGTTTCTTTATCTGCCTCCTGCATGGCATAGTGTCAAAGGCCTTGCTAAAGTACAGATAGGCCACATCCACTGCCCTCCTCTGATCTATTTCCCTGGTCACCCAGTCAAAGAAATCTATAAGATTATTTTTGCACAAACTGCACATCCCCCCATGAAGCCATGGTGCTTGTGGTCTTGCAGCCCATTGGATTCAAGTTGTTCTACCAGGCTTTCATTCAGTAGCATTTCCATTAATTGTTCCACAACTGAAGAAGGACTGACTGGCCTATAGTTGATCCCCTCTTCCCTGCTGCTGATCTTCTGTAGAGGGACTATGTCAGCTCTTCTCCAGTCTTCCAGAACCATGTCTGTCTCCAATGAGCTGCTGAGCAATGCTGTCAGTGGGACAACAAGCACCTCCTTGAGTTCTTTTAGTATCCTTGGGCATTTCCTGTCTGATCTCATAGCCTTGTCCACCTTCAGAGATGCAAGTCCCTTTCCAGACTCTTTCCTCCAAAAATATTCTTCTGTTCACCTCCCCCAATTCCTACTAATCCCTGGTGGTCCATCCTCTCTCCTTCCACTGTAAAGACTAAGTAGAAGTATATTTTAGGATGTCATCCTTCTCTTGGTTCTCTTCTGCTTAGTCTCCCCATTCCACCCTTCTAATCTTCACTATCCCTCCTATTTCTTTCCTCTTCTGATTTATATATCTGAAAAAATGTTTTCTCCCCCTTAGTGGCCCCTTTGGTGATCCTTTTCTTGTCTGTGCTTTGCTCCCCTCACTGTCTTACCTGCTTCCCTCAGCTTTATTTGGTATACATCCCTCTCCTCCTCCCTCTATGTGTGTATATCTCCTTAATGTCTCCTTTTTCATTCACCGCCTTTGCCACTTCTTTAGAGAAGCATGACAGTGTGTTTTTCCTTCTGCTTTTATTCATTTCATTCACACAGACGTTGGTTACTTCAATTATTCCCTTCCCTATTTTGTCCCACTATGCCTCTACCCGCCCTCGAAATCACCCTTTGAGGCTATCTTTGAGACAGTCTCTGATTTCTCCAAAATCGGCCCTCCTAAAATCCAAGTCCCTCATCCTCACATGGTTTGCCTATCATCCTGTTTTGATATTAAACCACACTGTAAAGTGATCATTGGTAACCAGGGGACTGCCCACTGTGAAGTTTGGGACTGCAAAAGAGTGACTCTGAAGTCACCATTCAGGATAGATTTGAAAGAAATTGCCTACCTCAATCATGAGGTGAGTTCCCAGAAAGAACTTGTTAAAAATTTGGTATAAAAAGATTATAAAATAACAAAGTTATGAGTAAAAATTCAAAATATATTGAAATACATTAACTGGATTTACCTCATTTTCTCATATCACAGTTACTGGTTCTGGTAGCAAGACAACTTTTTAATGGAGAGTGGAGCTACACTGTGGGTCACTTTTAGTTGAGTAAGGGTGTGGAGTGTGTGAGGTGGTGGGTGCTGAGTTGGAGGACACGAAGAGATGGGTGGGGTGAGGGGGTGAGATTGGGAAAGGTCCTATTTGTTTTTCTTTATTTACAGATGTACTGTAGCTGACACTGACACCTAGGAATGGGCATCCCAGTGTTGGGATAATCTTTGGCAGCACCAGGGGTGGGCACACTGATGTCACCATTTATATATTTGAGGGGGCAGACACTCTGGAGAGGAAGTGGTACAATAAAGTGTTATCAGAGTTGGGCATCCAGGTCAGCTTAGGAGTCTGACAGATAGATAGATAGCTAGATCGATAGATAGATAGATAGATAGATAGATAGATAGATAGATAGATAAGATAGTAGGATGTTTTATGGCTTAGGCAACTTTCTTCTGGGTTGGCATTCTGAGCAATGTCTCATATTTGGCATGCATATGTGCTAAATAATCCAATTACTACTTTCAGGTATGTTTCCATGCATAGTGCCTGATTGAAAGAGGAAAACGCTAGGCACACAAAATCAGAAATTTAAATATATTGACTAATACTTTTAATGGGAAATATATCCATTTACATGACTCCATATTATCTAATTCAAAAGCTGGAAACTGCAAAAACTAACTCAAATAGGAAAATGGAGATCATGTAAACATGCTGACCACAGACATAATGACTGGGCTTTGGTTTTGCCAGGAAGCTCATAACAAATGCAGTACTACTCAAACTGAGATGTGAGGGAGACCATCGGCTCACTGCTGGCTTTCAAGTCAGCAGCATGTCTCCATCTCTGGCTGCAATAGTGAGGAAAGTCATGCTGTTTTAATACAGAGAACACAGTTCCCTCACCACTGCTGGTTAAAGCTGCCTTTGGGGCGCCCCAAAAAGGTATTTCTGGTCATGATTTTTCTGTTTAGCTAGGTTCAGGTTTTTTTTCTCAGTTTTTAATAAACACATAATTTCTAACTATTTTCCATGTTTTTTAGTTGAAAAAGAAAAAAAAAACAAGATGGCAACCATAATGAACTAGAAAGATTGTTTTGGTTTGTGACAACTTCATGATATAAACCAAAAATGCTCTTGCAAACTGAAAATTTATGGTTCATATCAGAGGCTTATCTAAAATCCCTTCTGAGCATGCTCAGGAAAATATTTAACATCCTTATAATGCTGGAACCGATTAGTATTTTTTATGAAACCATTGAAAAGCACTACCTAAGCACAGGCCACTCCTTTCCCAGAAGTTTCAGAAAAAAATCCATACCATCTGGGCTATAGGTGAGAGAAAAAAATGAAGAAGAATCAGCATTTATATAGCATTTTTCATACACAGTATCCCAAAGTGCTTTACAAGCAATGCTAGACTGGTAGTGAAGTGACTGAATGTGTGATGGCAGCCATATCACACATCATCACCCACATACAGCCTGGATAATTGCATGAACTGGTTTATGGGAAGGGGAATGTTGGACAGGACACCGGGAATGTTCCCTGCTCTTTGCGAAGAGTGCCCTGGGTTCTTTTACTTCCACCTGGACACCCACCAGGATAACACCAGGATGGGCAGAAGGGACCTTGGTTTAACTTCTCATCTGAAGGATGGCACACCACGGCAGTACAGCACCCCCCAATACTGTACTCAGATGCCAGCGATTTTTAGGTGCAAGTCCAATCCCAGTGTGCGACGAGAACCCACGACCTTCTGGTCCAGAGGTGGATGTGCTACCAACTGAGCCATGCTGACACCTTATTAAGTGTATTAAGTATAGGAAAAAGCACTGCACTTCATTAAGAAATGACATTCTGTATCTTGGAAACTGCACAAGGTGCCGCCACAGAACCTTCCACTTCCCAGCCAGACCACGCAAGCCAAATTGTGGACTAATTCATCTAATGCTATCAACATTATTAATTTAAACAACTTACCCAACCCTAAGTTACTGGTGCTACTGTGCCAGTATTAAATATGTAATATATATTTATACATAAAGATTCTTTGCCAAAAAACTGCATTAATGCATCAGTTAGGATTTGGCTTAACACAATAAAAATAAGTAAATGTGGCATCGTAGTTTCAAACCTTAACTCCCCACATGCACCCCCTCACCAGCAGTGAAAAGAAAAATATTAGGGTTTTGGGTCTCCTGAGTCTTGGTGAATCAATGATGGAGTCCTCCCTGAGCTTATCAACCCTAATTCTCTCCCCCCCTCCCCTGAGCAAACAAGGCCAGATGTGATCTCTTTTCTTCATGCAAGGCTGCAGGGCCCTGTGTGAAGAAAGGTACACAGATTTTGATGACAACAGGTGGTGAGAAATACTTCTCTACCTTCGAAGAGTGTATCACTGTGAGGCACTTGCTTGGAACTTTTTCATGTACTTCAGACAGGAGAATACAGGCTGGGGGGATGGGGTGAGCATTACGATTAGGAACCCCAAGGAAGACCCCAACACTGATTTGCCAACATTCAAGAGACTTAAAATCCTAATGTTTTATCCTTTTGTTGCTTGGGGGGTGGGGTTAGTGTTGGAAACCCTAATGCCACATTTCCCTACTTTTGCTGTGTTAAGTTGAACTCTAACAGGTGTATTAAAACAGCTTTTTTTTTTTGCAAAGAATGTCCTATCTTTTTGAGATAGTGGAATTGTATCCTCAAGGACCTGCATGAACAGATGTAAATGTGCAGGGTCCCCTTGGCCCTGTGCCAAGGGAAGACTCCATCCTTCTGTGGAAGTGCAGACCCTGCTGACCTTGCACTTCCATGCAGTGACAGATGTCAAAAAGTACCAACGTTATGAAAGTGCTTACAAAAAGGTTAACATACTTTCATAACTTTGTTGTTTTTTAATATTTGGACCCCAGATTTTCTTATGAATCCAGCTCATGAACCCGGTAGGTGAAAATGTTCACATTCCAGCTGAAACATCATTTTGCACCACAATCAAAAAAACACACATTTTGGTCACAATTTGAAAAACGACAGCTGTCATGTTCACAAGGTGGTGCGATAAAAAAGGCTACGTTGAAAATGTGGGGATAAAATCATGAAAATTACCAAAGTTATGAGTTCACATTGAACAATTTTAAGGTTCACCATAACTTTGCTGTTGTTTAATATTTGTACTCCACATTTTCAGCCAAGCCATTCTATGAACACACATCTCAGAACAAGGGTGGAGAAAATGTTCAAATCCTGCTTGAAAGGTGATTTTAGACAGTAACCATGAAATCACCTTTTTTATTTTATTTTAGTCTTTGGTAACCGGGTAAGGCCCAATAGGCACAAGTGCCTGTTTTCAGGGATGACCGGGGAGCACTGGGTGGTTAGGTGACTTGCTCAGAGTCACACAGTATGCAAGTAGAGGTTGTGAGAATCAAATTCAGGTCTGGTCTGCTGGATGTATCATGCTCATTCACACATCATTCCTCTAACCTCTAGGCTATACTGTCAGCCCATTTTGGGATGGATTTGAATAATTTCACCTCCCTTGGTCATGAGATTGTGTCCCAAAAAGGCCATGTTGGCAACCTGATGTAACAATATTAAAACATAACAAAGTTATGAATAAAAGTTCCAACCCCATTGCAATGCATTAAACTGGACTTACCTTATTTTTTTCATATTGCAGTTGTTTGTTCCAGAAGCAAGATATGTTTTTGATTGGAGAGTGGGTCTATGTCATGGAACCTGTTAAGGTGAGTGAAGGTATGTGGGATTATGTGAGGTGGAGCTCTGGTGGGGGGGTCAGATCATAGATGGGCCATTTTATTTTTCACAGGTTTTAAAGAAAAAACTCAAAAAGGTATGATTTTCTTTATTTTAGGGATCTTAGCCAATACTGGAGATTGGGCACCCTGTGTCAGACCACTGGTTGGCAGCACTGGAGTTGGGCACCCTATTGCCACTACACATATAAGAGGAAGGAGGGAAGGTGACCTGGAGGGTGGTGACAGAAGCAGCACCAGGGGAGGGTACCCCAGGCCACTTAACATAATAAATATAATAAAATAAACATTGGGAAATGGGGGACAAGCAATCTGGTGGGAGGAGGTGGACAAGTGGTACCAGGGATAGGCACCCTGGTCTGCTTTTAATATTCAATAAATGTGTGAAAAGAATGAGGGAGGGCTTGCTGAGCTGGGAGGGGGAGGACATAAATTAAAAAATAAAGAATGAAGAAAGACAATAGGTAGCTAGATAGACAGAAAGATAGATATATAGACAGACAGAGCATGAGAGAGAGAGAGAGAGAGACAGACAGATCATGAGATAGGGGGATCACTGCTACAACTGAAGCTGGCAGCATGACTCCAGCTGTGATTTCACAGTTCAAAAAAGTCCCACTCATAGATTATTGATCATATGATCTCACAAAAGAACTGTGAAAAAAACTAAGTCCAACCCTCTTCTTTCATGGGTTGACCATCTTCTTTCATGAATCATGAAAGAACTATTAAAAAAAAACATGTCCCACCCTCTTCTTTTGTGAGCAAGATTCTTGTTTCATGAGACTTGTAAGACTCACAGCTCACAAAAGAAGAATTGGGACCTATCATTAAGCCTTACACCTAGGATTTTACGAATGTCCCAAAACCATATTTCTAGCTCTTTTTTTCAAACAACAAACACCAGTGGCCCAATTCCAGAAGGCATGGTGCAAGTCACTGACAAGTGTGACTTGCGCCAAATGCCTATGCACTGGTGACCCTGTGCCAGATTCCAGAACCAGCGAGGGTCCCCAATGGCTATATCTGTGACTTGCAGCACCCCAAGCATTGCACCAAAGGGAGGGTGCACCTCAGCAGGGTGCTGCAAGCCACTGTAAAGCCCACTGACAGGGCGCAAGCCCCCGCTCCAAGCTCCGGTCCCCAAGTAATGCCCTGCAGGGCTGCACATGTCTCCTCTTGTACCTGAAAAGTGCTCCACAGGGCTGAATATGTCTCCCCCCATACCCAAGATGTGCCCTACAGGGCTGCACATGCTCCCATCCCCAAGCTACAATCCCCAATCACCCACTCACCAATAATATTAATACTGCTGCACCCCTAATTCCCTGGTAGTCTAGTGGCCCCCACCTCCCACCCATCAGTGCCAGTCCACACACCCCACACCCATTCCCAGTTGGTGACTGGCACATCTCAACTCTCACCTCCACAGCCAGCTGCTGATTGAGCTCCCACTGAGCACATACTGCTGTATACAGTACACACTCAATGAATGACAGCTCATTCATTGAGCGTATAATATACAGTAGTATGCATGGCTAGGAGCTCAATCAGGAAGCTAACCAAGTGAGGTGGTATAGCCTGCCAGTTGCTGTCTGGGAACGGGGGTGGGGTGGACTGGCACTGCCAGGTGGGGGCCACTAGACTACCAGGGAATTAGGGGCATGGCAGTATTGGTATTATTAGTGAGCTGGTGATCAGGGATCAGGGCTAGGGGATGGGGGATATGTGCTGTCCTGCAGGGCACATCTTGGGTACAGGGGGAGACATATTCAGCCCTGTGGCACACTTCTTGGGTATGGGGGAGGTATGTACAGCCCTGTGGGTCACTTCTCAGGTATGGGAGGAGACATATTCAGCCCTGAAGGGCACTTCTCTGGTATGGGGGCATGTTCATCTCTGCAGGGCAATGCTTGAGGATCAGGGCTTGGGGGTGCCAGCAGCCTGCAGAGGGCTTTCCAAGGCATGTGCCAATGAGGATGGGTGGGGGGCTTATGTGGGAATGTGGGGGATAGCTCTTGGGTGCACGTGGCACAATGGTGCACCCCCAGTGGATGCAAAGTACACTTAGACCAGCTAATAGCTGGTCTAAGTATATTTAGACCAATGCCTCTGGGAGTTTTTTTGTAATAGCAAATGTGCTTTTCTGACAGCCACCCTCCCAGAACAGGACGTAACTGCTGCCATAAACCCCCTTGCACCATGTCACGGGGGGTTTATGGTGTAACTAATGGAGTAGGACCATTTCAGCACAGGCAGCCTGTGACTTGTCGCAGGCTGTGTTTTGGAATATTGAATGTCATTACTCATGGTGCAAAATGCTACTTGCACCATTTTTTATGGTGCAAGTCACTTTGTGGCATGCGTAACCTTTTTAGAATCAGGTCTAACTAAACAGATCCCATTTAGCTAAATTCATGTGTTTGTTTTCCTCCAGGATATAATTGTTATTTATGGGTTTTCAATTTTTTGAGGAAAAAAACCAAAAACAAGATGGCTGCCATATGATAGAAGAATTTTGGCTCCCAGCAGAGGAACCTTCTTTCGTGAGAAAAAAAGACAAAGTCCAAATTCGTTTGTAACAGACATAAAAATGAAAGATCCCTACTGAGCTTGCTCAGAACCAAAATTTCATACCCTTATAACTTAGGAATGGATCAATATTTTTTCAGCAAACCATAAAATGACACCTTTCAGAGCACAAAAATGGCAAGCCTCTCATACTCTGAAAATTACAGAATAAAATTCCAAATCATCTGGGCTGTAGGTAAGGGCACAAAAGTGGCCAAAACCATTGTTTTTTCCAGTTTTTGCACTATATGGATCTTAGAGTTTGGACATCCAACCATCATAAATATTTTATATCAAAAGACCTTGCTCTTTAAACTGCACATGCAAAATTTCTTGCAGTTCCATTGAACAGTGGTCCAACTACTAAAGTGCAAATTCATGGGTTTAATATTAAACACCATACTCAACCTAAACTGTTAGGGTGCTTCCGTGCCCCTATAATATATATCTATATACACACATATGTATAGTAAGAAGAGCAGAGGGAGGGAAAGGAACAGTAGTAGTAGTAGTAGTAAACAGACTAGTGAGCAGTTGTCAAGAGTGCGCTAACTCATTTATTTATTTAGTTTTACTTTATATGGTGCACTAGACAAACATTTGCTTAATTTCAGGCATGACCTGGAAGAGTACAACCAGTTAAGAAATTACAGTGCAAGACAGTGACAACAATGTTGGAGCGCATAATAGCCTTAGGAATGCAATTCTGTCCATGACAATTAATTAACAGAGTGACAGAGAGTGCTAAGAAAACAATATGGTACATGTCTATAAATGAGACAGCAAAGGGGAAGGGTTATTCAAAATGAAGTCTTACTGTTGATGATTTTATGTAACTCATCATGATGTTAGCTAGTTAGTGATAATGATATCATGGTCATAATATCACCATGTGAACTTGTGCTGGTATATGTCAGAAGAGTTTTTGTACTGCTGCTGCTCCTGCTAGGAGTGGTGCAGAGCCACACTATATTGGTGCTAGTGGGAATCTAAGAAGTCTTGACACCAGGAGCTGTGGGAGTAGGAATAGAAATGTCTCTGTTGGATATGTAGAAAATCAAATATTTAGTCAATTGGGTTGCACTGAGTTTGAGAAAGGATTAGAATTCAAGATTCTCATGCTCTAGCCTTCAACGATGCAGTGAGCCTGTATCCCCAGTTTTACTGAAACATCTTTCTGAAGTGACACATGTTGAAGGTCATCTCATGAAATACAAAGCCACTTTATCTAGTGCGGGCCACAAAACTTACCTTTCTTGCCAGAATTTAATTGCATCAGCATTTCTGCTAGACATTGGCACTTCTAGATACATCTGTAGAATCTGTTTAATTGACACATTAGAGACCTCATCCAAAATGTTCAAGCGACAGGGTCATGCATTATGTAAAAGCTCCCAAATATCCATAGGCAGCTCAGGACCATCACTATCAAATTCTTCAATCTCATTGTCATTGTCATGCCCACTGATGGCACTTGTACCAACAGAAGACAGAAGACCATGAGGTTGTGTATGCTTATTCTTGTTTGTTTCTTCAAACTATTTTTGTGCTGCAGCACAAGTGTATGCAACAACTGTTATTCTATTATACTTTGTCCATCCAGCAGGAATGAACTTGTCTTTATTTATTTTATTTTATTTTTTTTATTTAGTTTTTGGTAACTGGGTAAGTGCAGTAGCCATAACAATGACTATTTTCAGGCATGACCCGAGAGGGTACAAAACAAAACATTTGCAATAACAGGTTACAGTATATAGGATCACTACTAGTCAAGGTAGGAAACTACAGAGCAGGCTGGTGAAATTATATTTAGGATTCAGTAGTATTGCTAAGGCAAATCACATGTCTCATTTAATACTATCAAACATGCTTGTAAGTTGTGTAAGAAACATATCTGCCACATCTTTAATCAGTTTAATAGTCTGCTGCTGCTGAGAGTACTCAGAGAAGCTGAAGAAGCTGCTAAATTACTAAAGACTATATGCATAAAAAAGGCAATGTGGCCTCATGGAATGCATCTGCAAATCCTGAAGGAGTTACAGTATCTGCAGTGAAGGAACTATCCAAACCTTTCACAAGCACATTCAATGATTCCATCAGAACTGCACACATTCCTGATGATGGGAGAGTAGTTCATTTGGTACCAAAATGTAAAATGGCTCCATGGTAGAACCAGAGATCTACAGACTGATGAGATTGACATTAATACCGGAGAACCAGGATCCTAGGTGATAGGTTTAAATGCTTCATTGGCAAACATTTAAACTAGCCAAGAGGGGAGGCACTGGAAAGGAGCAGGAAAATCCTAGCCCCCCCAAAAAAATCACGGTAGTAAGTGCGGTAAACACCAACATAGAGGTAGCGATAGGGAGAAGGGCAGATGTAAATGGAGAAAGTGACAAAGGCAAGAAGGACAGGAATGGGACAAAAAGGGGTAAGGCCATCAGGAAAGGAGGGTAATGAGCACCAATGCTCGTAGTCTGGGCAACAAGCTCCCTGAGCTGGTGGCCTTGATGGAAGAGGGATGCCTGGATATCGTAGCAGTCACAGAAACATGGTACACAGAGAACCATGACTGGGATGTTAACATACCAGGGTACATAACCTACAGGAGAGACAGGCAGGAGAGAAGAGGGGGAGGAGTAGCTCTCTATGTAAAGGAAGGGATAAAAGCAACTGAACAAGAGTAAACAGGGAGGAGAGGAGGCACTGTGGGTCACCTTGGAGACTGGAAAGGGCACCACAATCCCCACAGAGGTTGTGTACAGACCCCCATGTCGGTGGAGGGAATGGACAAGGATATGATAGAAGGCATTCTTAGGATGGCAGAGAAAGGGAGATACTGTTGATGGGAGACCTGAATATGCCAGATGTTAACTGGAGCACATTTGCTGCAGCCACAGCCAAGAGCAGGGCCATTCCCGATGCCCTACAGGTGGCAGGCCTCAGACAGCTAGTTTCGGAACCCACTCATGAGGGAGCAATCTTAGACCTCATACTCTCAAATGGGGGCAGTGAGATGATCTCAGACCTAGAAGTGGGTTGCCATCTGGGAACAAGTGACCATCAAACAGTGTGGTTCACGTTAAACTCAGCTACAGAGTCAAGCCATACAAAAGTGAGGGTACTGGACTTCAGGAGGGCTGACTTTGGCAAGATGGGAGAGTTCCTCAGAAAAGCACTAGCAGACAGGCTAGAAGGAGGTGTGGAGCAACAATGGGGAATCATCAAAACTGCCATCACAGAGGCAACAAGCCTTTGTGTGAAGCAAATAAACAAATCAAAATGAAAGAAAAAGCCACTGTGGTTCTCAAAAGAGGTGGCTGGGAAAGTCATGCAGAAAAAGATAGCATTCAGGATGTATAAGGAAACACAGAAGGAGCAGGACAGAGAGCTGTACCAGTTAAGGCAGAAAGAAGCAGGGAGGGAAGTCAGAATAGCAAAGGCCCAAACTGAGGAAAAGATAGCCAACTCGGTTAAGAAGGGGGATAAAACCTTTTATAGGTACATCAGAGAGCGTAGAAAGACAAAGGAGGGATTATGAGGCTGAATAGAATGAATGGTGGTGGGCAGAGGGGACAGTGAAAAGCAGGATACTGAACAAATATTTCTGCTCAGTATTCACAAAGAGGAGGGAAGTGCCTAATCCAATTAACAGAAGCACTCTTGATAGAGTCAATCCAGCCCTTTCGCAGAAAAAGGGTTCTGCAATAACTCCTAAAACTGAAGGTGGACAAAGCAATGGGGCCTGATGGAATTCAGCCCAGAATTCTAAAGAATTAAGGAGGAACTAGTGAAACTACTGACTACTCTTTTTAATAAATTATGGGAGGATGGTGTGGTACCCGAGGACTGGAGGAAGGTGGATGTGATTCCCCTTCACAAAAGTGGGACCAAGACAGAGGCAGGAAACTACAGACCTGTCAGTTTGACCTCTGTGGTAGGGAAAGTGATGGAGTCACTTCTGAAGGAAAGAATTGTTGAGTACCTTGAGGCCAGTGGGGCACAGGACCCAAGGCAGCATAGGTTCACAATGGGAAGGTAATGTCAGATGAATCTAATAGATTTCTTTGACTGGGTGACCAAAGTAGTAGACCAGGGAGGGGCTGTGGACATGGCCTACCTAGACTTTAGCAAGGCATTTGACACAGTCCCACACAAAAGATTAATAGTCAAATTAACCAGCCTGGGAGTGGGTCTTAGGGTGGTAGCCTGGGTAAAACATTGGCTGGACAACAGGACACAGAAGGTAATTGTAAATGGAGTCCACTCTGAAGAAAGAGGGGTTACTATTGGGGTACCGCAGGGTTCAGTACTGGGTCCAGTCCTTTTTAATGTCTTTATAAGTGACATTGCAGAGGGACTGGAAGGAAAAGTATGCCTCTTTGCAGATGACACAAAGATCTGCAACAGGGTTGATACTCAAGGAGGTGTGGAAAGGATGAGAAGGGACTTGGCAAGGTTGGAGGAATGGTCAGAAGTATGGCAGCTAGGATTCAATGCAAAGAAGTGCAAAATAATGCACCTGGGAAACAAGAACCAGGGAAGATTACACAATGGGGGGAGTAGTAACAACAACAAAAAGGAAGGGACCAGGGGTAATCATATCAGATGACCTTTAGGTTAGCAAGCAATGTGAGAAGGCAGTAGGGAGGGTTGGGGTATACTGGGATGCATAGGAGAGGCATCACCAGCAGAAAACAGGAGGTTGTTATCCCTCTGTACAGACAGTTGGTGAGACCCCATCTGGAGTACTTTGTCCAGTTCTGGAGACCCCATCTCCGCAAGGACATAGACAGGATAGAGGCAGTCCAGAGGAGGGCAATTAAAATGGCTAGGGTCTGCAAGAGAAGCCGATGAGGAGAGACCAAAGGAGCTTAATATGTATACCCTGAAGAAAGAAGGAGAGGGGACATGATAGAAACTTTTAAGTACCTCAGTGGAATCAACAAAGTCCAAGAGGGTAGCATCTTTCAGAAAAGAGAGCGTGCAAGAACAAGTGGACACAATTTAAAGATAGAGGTGGGAGGTTCGGGGCAATGTGAGGAAGTATTTTTCACAGAGAGGGTAGTGGATGCATGGAACAGCCTTCCTGAGGAGGTCGTGGGGTCTAAAACTGTGGGAGAATTCAAGAATGCATGGGACAGACATAACGCAATTCTTGTGGGGGGTAGGAAGAAATAGGCTGTTGGTTAACTAGGATCTGCGGCCTATCCTGTAGGTAGGGAAATGGGCAGACTAGGTGGGCCAAGTGGTCCTTATCTGCCATCAAAGTCTATGTTTCTATGTTTCTATGTAAGCTGTTGGGCACATTTATAAGAAAATTTTCAACCACAAACAAAATAACAGCTTGGATTCAGACACCCAGTTTCGACTTGTTAAGGGGAAATAATGCCAAACAAACCTCTGATTTTCTTTGAGAAAGTCACCAAGGAATTGGATGCTGGAGTCCTGCTGATGTTGTATATATGTTATTCAGCAAAGTATTCAATGCTGTTCCAAAGAGGAGACTAGTACGACTGTTCAGGTGCCGAATGCTATTTTCTGAATACTAGTTAACAGTAAGGCTCCCAAAAATTAAGAAGCCCTTCCTGAATAGGGGACTATTAGTCTTCGGGAGAGAGTATTCAACCAGCTACAACATAAAAAAAAACTTCCCATCCTTCCTACCAGCTCAAAAAAATAAAACATAAAAATAAAATAGTCATCAATCATGCTGCTAGAGTGTGGGAGGACAGGATTTACATTTTACTGTTTTTTCAGGGTGGGGGGCTGGAAAGGAGGGGGAGATGTTTTTTTCTTTTATTTTCAATGGGCTCCAAATACAAATACCTAAATATCTGGCTGCAAAATGTGAATATTCAGCTGAATATTTGGAAAAGTTCTTTACACAGCCATAGCGACTCTTTCATAAACTAGAAAACTTAGGTATAACTGTGGGGGGTGCTGACATGGGTTTAAAATTGGTTGCTGAATTTAAAGTAAACAGTCATAATTCCTGGTAACCAATCAAAAAGGAAACAAGTAACCCATGGGGTTCCGCAAGAATTGGCATTGGGATCTATATTGTTCAAAATACTCACAAGTGATTAGGAGGTAAGTACTTGTAGCTAAATCACCACATTTGCTGATGATACCAACACAGGAAAAGTACTTACATCACAAGAGGAGACAAATGAAATACAAAAAGATCTAGACAGGTTTGGAAACTGGGCAGCAAAATTGCAGATAAACTTCAATATTAAGAAATGTAAGATAATCCATTTAGGGAGAAAACATCAATGCAATATAATAATAATCTTTATTTTTAATGCGCCTTTCAAAAATCAAGGCACAGAACATGATTAAAATCAAATCTGAATAAAACATCATAATAAAACCAATAAGATAGATAACATCAAACATCATAACAGAAACAATAAGATCAAACCAAGTCAGCACCGTCCCCAAATGCCTTACTCCACAAAAAGGATTTTAATGCTTGTTTAAAGCCCCCCCCCAACATATACTACTTGAATAATATGCAGGAAAAAATTGGTGGTAGGGGTTGAGGTGCTGATCAGCAGGGACTTTAGGTCAGAGCAGCAGTGTGAAGCAGCAGCTACCATGACAAACTTTTTAAGGCATATATTCAGAGAAATTTTATTAGTAGGTCTAGGGATTTTATGTTGCCCTTATACAAATCCTTGGCCTGGTCCCATCTTAAGTACAGTGTGCAGTTCTGGCCCCACATCAGAGGAAGGAAGGATATTGACATGACAGAGGAGGTACAGATTAGCGTCACCATGTTGCTTGATAGCTTGGAGAACATGAGCCATAAGTAGAGACTGTCAGAATTGGGACTGTTTTTATGGAAAAGAGGTAGAAACATAGAAGCTGATGGCAGATAAGGACCATGAGGCTCACAAAGTCTGCCCATTTTGCCTACCTGTTTTGAACCACAGATCCTAGTTGATCTGCATCTCACCCTTTCTTAACTGTTTTCAGGGTACCCTTATGTCTATTCCATGTACTCTTAAATTCCCTAACTGTTTTGCCCCCACAACCTCCTTTGGGAGGCAGTTCCAAGCATCCACCACACTTTCAGTGAAAAAGTACTTTTTTGTGTTGCCCCTGAACCTCCCCCCTCTAACTTCATTTCATGGCCCTAGTTATTGCACATCTTCATTTTTAAAAGATGCTGCTCTCGTACTTTGTCTATAACCCTGAGGTACTTGAAGGTTTCTATCATGCCCCCCCCCGCTTCCAGGGAATACAAATTGAGTTCCCCCAGCCTTTCAGTTTGGGCAGGATTGAGGGATTTTAGCTGGTTAATTTGTGACTGCGTGTTTGTAATTGGCCATGTCTGAGGCTTAAGTGAAGGCATCATATTACAGGGATTAGTGTAGTTTGAATTTGAAGTCTTTTCTTAACTACCATTGCAGTGTGCTTCTCCACCTAGTTTGGGCAGGATTGAGGGATTCTAGCTGGTAAGTCTGTGACTGTTTGTAATTGCTGGGTATGAACCTTTAGTGCAGGCATCTTATTACAGGGATTAGTGTAGTCTGAATCTGAAGTCTTTTCTTAAGACATTCAAGGTATACGTCCCTGTCCTCCTCCCTTTGGGTCACCTTATATTTCCTGAAACTCTATCTTTTAGCCCTGACTTTGTCCCCCAACTCCTTAGAGAACCATAGTGGTTCCAAACTGCCATTTCAGTGTGCTTCTTCATTTAGTCTGGGTAGGACTGAGGAATTCTAGCTGGTAAGTTTGTGACTGTGTGTTTGTAATAGGCTGTGTCTGGACCACAGTGAGTGGTGTGAGGAGCCACTGTCAGAGGACTCCTTGGCTGATTGTTTTTGGACCAGCCTGCAGTGTAATCCCACCCACCCTCCCTCCACAACCCACCCACCTCAAGGTTTGCCTTACAGTTATAGGTTAGGTCCCATAGGGCCTTACAACATACTGCACCCATACAGGAAATAACAAAAACAGAAAAAAAAAAAGTTTGGAAGATAACAAATAGGCTTGACTGGTTGATGGCTTGGAGAACATGGGCACTGAGTACTGACTGTCAGAACTGGGACTATTTTTATGGAAAGGAGATTGAAACATAGAAACATAGAAGCTGATGGCAGATAAGGACCGTGTGGCCCACCCAATCTGCTGATTTTGCCTACCTATTTTGAAGCATAGATCCTAGTTGATCTGCATCTCACCCTTTCTTTCCTGTCTCTAGGGTACCCCATGTCTATTCCATGTATTCTTAAATTCCCTAACTGATTTTGCCCCCACCACTTCCTTTGGGAAGCTCTTCCAAGCATCCATCACACTTTCAGTGAAAAAGTACTTTCTCATGTTGCTCCTGAACCCCCCTTTAACTTCATTTCATGACCCCTAGTTCTTGCACATCTTCTTTTTTGAAAGATGCTGCCCTCTTGTACCTTGTTTATACTCCTGAGGTACTTGAATATTTCTATCATGTCCCCCTTCTCCTGCAAGGAATATAAATTGAGTTCCCTCATCCTTTTAGTTTGGGCAGGATTGTAGGATTCTAGCTGGTAAGTTTGTGACTGAGTGTTTGCAATTGGCTGTGTCTGAACCTTAAGCGCAGGCATCATATTACAGGGATCAGTGTTGTTTAGATTTTAAGTATTTTCTTAACTGTCATTTCAGTGTACTTCTCCATTTAGTTTGGGCAGGACTGAGAGAATTCTAGCTAGTAAGTTTGTGATTGTGTGTTTGTAATTGACTGTGTCTGGACTGCATTGAGTGGAGTGAGGAGCCACTGCCAGAGGAGTCCTTTTCGGATTGTTTTGGACACAGCCTGTGGTGTAATCCCACCCTCCACCCACAATCCACCCACCCCAGGGCTTGCCCTACAGTTATAGGGTAGATCCCACAGGGCCTTGCAACATCCTACACCCACACAAGAAGCAGCAAAGACAGAAAAAAATACCTTTGCGAGATAAGGAATAGGCATTTTAAGCAGGCAATAGATTTAGGAGGGAATTGGACATGATGAGAGTAGTACATTGGTTGTGGAGCAGCAGTCTTCAGGGAGACTTTCTAAAGGCAGTGATGCTGCCCTGTCTGCAGGCACCTCTCTGTACTGAGAGAGGAGGTTGCCTGTCTCAGAGCAGAGTTGACCAGGCTGCAGGCAGCATCCACCCTCACCCATAGACCACTGGATCCACAGCCTGAACCTCAAAGGATGCCAGGAAGAAGAGTGACTGAACCACAGTGGGCTTGGGGAAGGTGAGGGGGATGGTCAAAAGCACATCCCTGAACCGGTTCTGCTTAGTAACATCTACACTGTTTTAGAGGAATGGGAAAGCCCCACTCAGGAACTGGAGGCTGGGACCAGTGAGGATGGGTGGGTCCCCAGGATGGAACCAATGGGAAGAGAGGCAGGGGACCCTGGAGGAGGGAGAAGCTTTTTCTAGTGGGGGACTCTATTGTCCTGGGAGTGGAGTTAGGAACAGGGCACTAGTGTAATACATACACAACATGGCAGCTAAAGTCAAAATCCTGCTACTGGGGAATTTCAATATACCGTACATGGATTGGACCACCCAGGTGGCTGCTTCAGCCAGAAGCACAACCATCCTAGAATTCCTGCAGGGGGCTGGACTCAAGCAGCTGGTGCATGAACCAACCAGTGACAAGTTGATTCTGGAACTGGTATGGACTAATGGGAACAGAGTTGAAATAATACAGGTTGAAGGACAGCTGGGGTCCAGTGACCACTACATGGCGTGGTTCAGCATAGCAACATGGACTCAAGTATGCCACATGAGGGCAAAGTATTAGATTTTAGGAGGGCAGATTTCACTGAAATGGGTAGATGTATACAAGCTGTCCTGAGGAAGGGAGGGGTAATAGAGGGGGTGGAGGAACAATGGGAGAAACTGAAAGGAGCCATAGTGGGGATAACAAACCAACACATTAGGATAGTATCCAAAGGGGAAAAAATAAGGAAACCACTATGGTTCTCTAAGGAGGTGGGGGACAAAGTCAGGGCTAAAAGATAGAGTTTCAGGAAATATAAGGGGACCCAAAGGAAGGAGGACTGGGAGGTATACCTTGAATGTCTTAGGGAAGCAGGGAAGGCTGTTAGGAGAGCTAAGGTGCAGACACAGGAGGGTTTAGCACGGTCTGTGAAAAAAGGGGACAAGGCATTTTATAGGTACATTAGTGAAAGAAGAAAAACCAAGGGGGGGGATTATGAGGCTCAAAGGGAGGAGGGATAGTGTAAGTAGGGGGATGTGGACAAAGCAGAAATACTGAACAAAAACTTCTCAATATTCAAGGGGGGGAGCAGGGTCAAGGACCACAAATTGGTAGCAGAGGCATTGGGGGGGAAGAAGTGGACACCAGTCCATTCGCAGTGAAGCAAGTTCTAGAAGAACTCACAAAGCTGAAGTTGGATAAGGTCATGGGGCCAGACAGTGTCCACCTGAGGATATTAAGGGAGCTGTGAAGGGAACTTGCAGTGCCTCTGGCAGCCTTGTTCACAGAGTCACTCAACATGGGTGTGGTTCCAGAGGACTTGAGGAGGGCACATGTGGTCCCAATGCACAAAAGCGGCAGTAGGGAGGAGGTAGGAAGCTACAGACCAGTCAGCCTCACCTCAGTGGTGGGAAAGATCATGGAGACACCGCTGAAAGAAAGGACAGTGGCACATCTGGAATCCAGGGATGCCCAGGATCTGAGGCAACATGGATTCACAGCAGGAAGGTCATGTCAAATGAATCTGATAGATTTTTTTGATTGGGTGACTAGGGAAGTAAATGAGGGCGGGTCAGTAGATGTCTCCTACCCAGATTTTGGCAAAGCCTTCAACACCATCCCACATAGAAGGCTGGTTAACAAGATGGGTAGTCTGGGCATGGGAGACAAGGTGGTGAATTGGGTTAGGATCTGGTTAACAGACAGGAGACAGTGTGTCATGGTAAATGGAATACAATCTGTGGAAAGAGGGGTGACCAGTGGAATACAGCAGGGATTAGTACTGGGACCAGTCCTGTTCAAAGTCTTCATTGGTGACATTGCAGAGGGGCTGGAAGGAAAGGTCTGCTTGTTTGCAGATGACACCAAGATCTGCAATAGGGTGGATACTCCAGAAGGGGTGCAGAAAATGAAGAAGGACCTGGAGAAGCTTGAAAGATGGTTGTAGATATGGCAACTGAGGTTCAATGCAAAAAAGTGCAAAATAATGCACCTGGGTAGAGGGAACCCTGGGGAGAGCTACAGATTGGGGGAGGAGCTGACTGTCACCAAGGAGAAAAGGAACCTAGGGGTTATCATCTCTGATCATCTAAAGGTATCAAAGCATTGTGCAAAGGTGATGGCGAGGGCCCATGGCATGCTAGGGTGCAGAGGCAGGGGTATCACTAGCAGGAGATGGGAGATGGTGATGCCATTGTATACAACATTGGTAAGGCCTCACCTGGGAGTACTGCATGCAGTTCTGGAGGCCACACCTGTGAAATGACATAAACAAGGTGGAGACTATCCAGAGAAGGGTGACAAAGATGGTGCAGGGCTTGCACCACAAAACTTATGAGGAGAGACTCTGGGACCTCAATATGTGCTCACTGGAGGAGAGGAGAGAGAGAAGGGGGACATGATTGAAACTTTGAAGTACCTCAAGAGCATAAACAAGGTGCAGGTGGGGGACCTATTCCAATGTAAAAGAAGTAATAGAACAAGGGGGCACAATATGAAATTGGAGGGGGGTAGATTATGAGGTAATGCAAGGAAGTTTTTCTACATAGAAAGGGCAGCTGATGCTTGGAATAGTCTGCCACAGGAGGTAGTGGGGGCAAGCACATTGGAGAGATTTAAGCATGCCTGGTACAGGCACAAGGGAATCTTGAGAGGGGGAGGTAGTGTTGAAAAGCCATTGATCACATAGGGTCAGTGGCCACATACAATGTATAAGGTCTATTGGCAGACTGGATGGACCTGGCAGTCCTTATCTGCTGACAATTTCTATGTTTCTATGTTTCTTTCTTCATAAAGTTTTTCATGCATGCACTGTACCATCTTTGTAGCCCTCCTCTGGATTGCCTCTAGTCTGTCTATGTCCTTCTGGAGATGTGGCCTCCAGAACTGGACACAGTACTCCAGCTGAGGTCTCACCATTGATCTGTACAGTGGCATAACCACCTCCTTCTTTCTGATGGTGATTCCCCTTCCTGATGCACCCCAGAATCCTACTGACTTTTCCCACTGCCTTGTTGCACTATTTTGTTGCCTTTAGGTCATCCAGTATGAGTATCCCCATGTTCCATTCCGACCTGGTGACCACTGGTACCTCACCCCCATTTTGTATACCTCTCCAGAATTTCTGCTCTCGAAGTGCATGACTTTGCACTTCTTGGGATTGAATCCAAGCTGCCACACTTCTGACCACTCCTCCAACATGCCCAGGTCTTTCCTCATTTTTTTCTGTCCCCTCTGGAGTGTCAACCCTGTTGCAGAACTTGGTGTCATCTGGAAAAAGACAGAGGACTCAAGACTACAAAAGACTCGGGGTGACATGATTACAGTATTCAAGTATCTAAAAGAAATACCACCATCAGACTACATACAGCTCTTCAAGATGCACAAGGATAGAAAGGACAAAAGGCACTCAATGTCAAGATTCTGAGGAAACATCAAAAATAACTGTTTCACAGAATGAGTGAGGAACACTTAAAATAGAATGACAGAGCACATGGTATTAGTTGATTCTGTAATAACTTTCATGCAAAGACTAGACAAGTACTTTGACAAGTTATTCCCACTAGGCCCAAGGGACAGAAGAACTCAATGGAGTACTGTTCTTTTCCCCTCCTAAATAGGTATGTATGTATGTATACAACTAGTGGTGTCGCCTCCTCCAACACCATCCTTGCAGTCACCATGGTCATCATCACCACCACCATCACCAGTGGTATCATGGTTACCACTATTCCCCCATCACTGGTATTGATTCATTACTTTGCTGTATAAGGTCTAAAATAACATCATGTATGGCTGTCAGGTAGACTCACCAAGGAGAGGACCATGCTAAGGGTAGCTGGTTCTGTGATAAACTCATTGGGTGCCTGTTTATATGAATGTAGAAATTAAACAGGCTTTTGCAGAACACTTCACTGCACACATTACAAATATTTACGTCCTCAAACTCCATGGACCTGTTCATAACTTTCTGTTTCACCAGTGTTTCCGCTATATAAAACAAGTTTCACTCTATGAAAACAGATTTAATCAAGCAATGTTGAGGAACCCTTTGTTTCTGCTGGTGATATCAGAGGAACTCAGTGGATTTGGGAGAATGATGGCAATATTTAATAATGTCCCATGCAGTATCAAGTATTTCTTTCAAATGTGCATTTTTGTCAAGCACATGACTCATAATCACATTTCGTGCACCTGAAAGCCAGGTGCTATACAAGACTGAAACCCCCATAATCTACTGTCTTCAGCATGTTACTGCCACTCGCAAACATCTCCACATTTAGATCATGAGTGTATATCAAGATATCTAGCGGTGATTGGATGAACGGCAGGGAGCTTTCCTCACTGTGCTTCCCCTCAGTTACTGCTCCATTACAGTAAGTACAGTAATGCACTACTGTTTTGTATCTGTGAGGCTGTATGTGTTTATACAACTCTTTCTGGGTGTGGTGGTGGTGGTGTTGGTAGTGGCAGGATGAAAATGGTGGTGGTGCTTGATTTGGAGACAAGACAACTGGCAGTGAAACTCAGAAAGCTTTGGCTTGCACTACTGTTGCAGATATCACTAGTGAAATGTACATAACTTCCTAACTCCTTCAGACATGCCACCATCTTTAGGTATACTACTTAATTCATACTGGTCATAATATACCACAAGAATCAAGGTGGAGAGTTGTATCTGGGCTTGACTTCCTCCAAGAGTCTTTGCAACCAGTGTCTTCCACCATGGAGAGTAGCTGAAGATAAAGGGCCAGCATCTCATCAACCAGTTTTGTCAGTCATAAGAAACCTGGCTGATTATGTGGCAATTCAGTCTAGGCATGGAATGACTTGGGCAGTGTAGTTTGTATTGTTGCAGATTCAGTACCACTGCCAGAGCCACTGCTCCTGGATCTGGATGGTGGGGACATTAAATCCAATGTAAAATAAAAATATATATTATAGTGGCATGGTAGCACCATTGTACAGTGCTAGCCACGGTCATGTCCTAGTCTGCCATTGGCTATCTAGCCTCATTCCTCAAGGTTTCACATTAGCACATGCTGATTACAGGTATCTGTGCCACTAACTTAGTCCAGTCCCAATCTTTATGAATAGGTAACTATGACAAACTAGCCTATGGTTGATGGAGAGGCAACACTCTGGGTTTAAAGTTAATAGAAGAAAATGTACTTCTATTGCTCCAAATGTTATTTATTGCTCCAGAAAAGCATAATCAGTCAGTTCAACTTCTCCAGCATGGTCAGGTAACATAAAGGTTAAAACAAAACATTTCTTTCAGGCTGGCTTGTCAAAAGGAATCTTTGAACCACCTATGTGGGCCAGCAGTTTTTTCAGTATACAGTCTCAAACAAAACAAACAGTTTGTGGGCTAGTAGTTATGAATGCACAGTCTCAAATAAAACAGAAACAGTTTTCCCTTTTAGTCTTATTTGCATGCTGTTATCAGCAGTAGATTCCACTCACTGTTTTTGGCCCAGCTGGCTAGGCTGATCTTTTTCCTCAGGACTCTCTGTTCTAGAAATGGTCTCTTTCTCAGGAGCAGGTTTCAACTTCTCCCCAAAGGCTCTCTCCAACAATTAACCATTCTCCTTGGCTTTCTGCTCTGGTTCCTGTCTTACATTCCACCCTCCATCTTGCAGGGTTCTCTGCCTAGGAGTATATCCTCCCTGCAGCAGTTTCCAGTTTTCCACTGACTCCTTGCTGGATTCTCTCTGCCTTTCTACAATACCTCTAATCAGCAACACCAGGGGAGGCATCCCCCTTGCATGTTCATGTTGCATTCCCTGTACCAGATGGGTCAGAGGCGGGTGCTCACGCTGGGTCTCTAAAGACCTCCTAACCCTTATGAAGGCCAGAGAATGCTCCTGGTCCACTTTCAAAGCAACTCCCTCTCCTGCCCTCTGGGATGCTTACAGGTGCATGAGGAACAAATGTAAACAACAGGCCAAATTTTTGAAACAGACCCACTTCCACAATCTGCAAAAGGCCAACCTTGGAGACCCTAAAAAATTCTGGGACTCAATCAGCTCCCTCCTAAACCCCCACACCAGCTACGCTGAACCACATCTCAACTCCCAGGATGGGCTGCTGACTGACCCTCACGATGTGGCCAATGTTTTCAACTATAAGTTCGCCAACTTATCCATGTTCCTAAATAAGCTGCTAACTGCCTGACCTCAAAGCTCAGCCCTAATACCTGATACACTGCCATCCTCCTCCAGCTCTGCCACTCACCTGCAAATACCCCCATTCTATTTTAAAGCCCTCTTCATACATGACACAGTGAGGCTACTCAAAAGTCTATCTAACCACGGCTCCTTCGGATCTGATGGGCTATCTCCAGTCTTCCTTAAGCTGATCTCTCCAGTGATTGCCAGGCCACTCACCTTCATCTTTAACCTTTCCCTTTCCACCTCCTCCATGCCTGACCCATGGAAGATAGCTAAGGTTATCCCCATTCTTAAAGCTGGTGACCCTAAATCCTCTGACAATTACTGTCCGATATCCATCCTCCCTCATCTCAGTAAACTACTCAAGAGAGCAGTCCACGATCAGCTCATTGAGTACATAGGCAAATACACCCACCTATGCAACCGACAGCACGGCTTTTGCAAGAATCATTCTACTGCCACTGCCCTCGCCCTTCTGACCGACCACATCCTCTCTAATATGGATAATGGTAAAGCCACTGGGGCTGTCTTCATCGACCTCTCAAAGGCTTTTGACATGGTTAACCATGCTCTCCTTACCTCCAAGCTTAGCCTCCTTGGTTGTTCTCAAAAAGTCACAAGCTGGTTGATTAACTACCTTACCGATCACTCACAATTTGTGTGTATTGGTCAAACCTGCTCCCCCACCCTGCCTGTCTCTGTGGGGGTTCCTCAAGGCTCAATCCTGAGTCCCCTCCTTTTCTCCATATTCATTAATGCGCTTCCCTGCGACTGCCTCAACTGTCACTCTCTCCTGTATGCTGATGACCTTGTCCTCTTCCACAGTGACAAATCCAAGGCCGCAATCTCCTTAGTTTTCTCACACAACTATGCTGCGGCCCACAGCTGGTTCTCAAAAAAACTCATTTTAGTAAATGCCAAAAAAACTAAATTCATGCTGTTCGGATCTAAGCCCTTTCTGGCAAAAACTAAAAATCATGCCCCCTTACGCATTCTCACCCCAAACGGCCCAGCCCTGGAGGATGTCAACACCTACAAATATTTAGAAGTACTGCTCAACCCCTCCCTCACCTTCACTGAGCATGCAAATTCCCTTGTCAGAAGGTTCCATCAAAAGTTAGGTGCCACCTATAGATTCAGGCAATACCTTATCCCTGAAGCCAGACTAGCCATTGTCCAGGGTAGACTTCTCTCTATTCTTGACTACTGCTCCCCTGTCTATACCAAGACCTCAGCTACTGCCATGGCTAAACTCTCCGCTGCCTACAACAGTGCCTGTCACTTTGCTTTATTGGCCCCATTCTCCACCCCCCACTGTAACCTCTATAATACCCTTGGATGGCTACTGCTACAAGGTCACTTTGACCTAGCCCTCTGCTGCATGGTAGACAATGTTGTCTGCATGGCTCCAGAATCCCCCCAACTGCCCTTCTGAAAACCAGAATGCTCCTCCACAACCTCCGCTCTAATGGTACTCCCCCTCTAGCTGTTCCTAGGGTATCCACCAACATGGGTAGCAGAGCTTGGTCTGCAGCTGCCCCTTTGCAGTGGAACAAACTACTGGCCGAATTCTGTTCCACTGACACATACCCCAGTTTCAAGTCCCTCCTTAAAGTCTGGTTCCTGGCAAACTCATCCTGCCGCTGCTCCCTGGGGGTCTGACACCAACCCACACTAGTCAACTCCCCTGCCTTCAACTATTATATTGTATTTTTCACAGTAATATTTGACTTCCTTGCCTGTGCATATTGTATATATATTTTTTACTGAGTATTCTGTGTATTGCTTGATCACTGGATGATGCAGTCACACATTGTACACTGTGCCTACGATTTGTTTGTTTTGTACCAAACCTCCTCATGTCCGATATGGAAACCTTGTATTCATTGTTCTCAAATGAACCTATTCATCAAACCTGTATATTGTAATTACTATTGTTGCTTGTATCAAATCTGTTTCATGTGTATTACTGTTACCTTGTACTCCACTGTCACCCTGAGCCATGTGTTATGGCCTGGGTCGTGCCTGAAAATGGTCCTTGGGATCAGTGCACTCACCCGGTTATTCAAGTCATAAAAAATAAATAAATAAATTTCCTCATCCTCAGCCAAGGTATTAACCTCTTGTTTCCCAGGGTAGTGTTTATACCACCACAGTAATGCTTGTCACTCACTTTGCACCTGCTTTATCAGTGTACATGCATTTCTGATTGTGAGTGTGTCTGCAAGCAATATAATCACCCAGAGCACCACTGTAATTAGGTATATGTTTTTTTAACTGTGTGAATGAGTTCAATCAGGTGCACTTTCAAAAACACCTCCTGTTTCAGTCTGTTTAGTCCAGGGTATATATAGGAAAAATACTAATAGCAAACATGGTGATGTGTAAAACTGGTGGGGGGGATAATAGTAATATGAATAAAAACCCAGTCATACAGTACTGTACTTCATGAAGTGGGAAGGCTCTGAGTCACACAGACCAAACAAATATTCCCCACACATGACTCATCTGGCCAACTGTAGGTGTTTGTTCATACTGCCAGGACTCATTACTACCTTGACCTCATCACTCACCACTTGGTGAACTCTAACTCCCTAAAGGTTTTAAAGGCAGTGGCCTCTCTCTTCAGGATCATTGAAGGGGAAAAAATTACATATTGACACAGAAGACCAGAACATATAGGATATTACCAGACAAGAAAGAGAACACTTAGAGCTCTTAGTGGAAATCATGTATAAAGTTTTATAAAGATTTGCACAAGGAATTTGGGGCATGATATCTTAGCCATTGTCCTTGAATGCACGTGATATTTTTACATAGGCTTAATTGAACTGGATCAAGATGTACTGTTATAATTCAATATATTTATGGTGTGATTTAGTGCTTTTATTAATATTGTAAAGACAACCTGTCAAACAATAAAAATGAAATGAATGATTGATTGAATGAATGACTCAGCACCTGGCACTGCTACACCAGAGCCATATAGTACTGAGCTAGATGACAATGGTGACAAGTAATCTTTGGTGTCTGTCAGAATACTGAAATAAATCTTGATATTTTTGGTATTTTACAATGTGCCCTGCTGTTCAAATGTGAACTGTAAACCGATATAAATAATGGTTCCAAAATTAGCCCAGTTTAACCAATTTACTGTATACAATTCAGTGTTCTGAAAAGCTGTTTTTCACATTTGTATAGGGAGTGTCATTTATTATTTGTTTGTGGCTTTGCTCACAGGGAAAACAGGCCTTTGGAGGAGGAGAACATTCATGTGTATCAAAAGAAACAATGTGAATGAAACAAATACAGGTATCAATCATCTTGGGTCACCAGAAGGTTAATCAGCAGCCTACAAGTTTTCACCCAGTTTTTATGGATGTCAAATCTAAATAGAAATACAAATGCAAACAGTGTTTGGGAAATCTTTGCCAAGCCACTTCCCCTGGATTTGCTGATCCCTAGATTTTAGGATGTACTGTATATCTACTGTACACAGTACAGCTGTGCGATGACTTGCAACTTCATTTCACCAGTGCAGCTTCATTAAAACCAGCCCTTTTCGAATGATGGGTATTGGAAACCTTAGCTAAAGTTAGCATTGCATTCTTCATAACCACATTCATCTCTTATAAATCTCTAACACAGAATTTTACTTTAACAGACAGCCATGTTTTGGTTTCAATTCCTTTAATATGTAAGGCTACCATCAGCCTTTGGAAAGGGCTAACAAATTCAAAATTCTTACCTGGTATACTTCTGGTCAATTGCAGCAGAGACTATGGAAATACTGATGCTGCAGGAAATGACCAAGTCAGCAACAAACTCAAAATGATAAATTATCCCTGGGGTGCAACCTTTTTTCATTGTATTACTCCCTTGCTTTAATTTAGATATCTTACATTTTATAAAAAAATTCCTGTATGCATTCAGTATGGTATCACAGTCACACTCCACTAACTTGAGCTTTCTAAACATTTTACTGATACTATAATATCTTGTATTAATGTCCCACTACTGGGCAGTTACACTGGCCTCTGTTTGCAGTGAAGCTATTTAAGATGCTTCTTTTGCAGTGTGTGTGTTCTAAGGAAACACCACAAGGTCTATGATTAATGTTTAAAAGAACATCTGGAACAACATGTAATGCAATTTATTTTAATGTGTTATGCTTATTTATCTGTTAAGCAACTAAAATAAAGTTGCAACTGCTACCAATCAAGCTACCAATGTGTGTGTTTGTGTGTGCATGCACGTGTGTGTGTGTGTGTGTGTGTGTGTGTGTGTGTGTGTGTGTGTGTGTGTGAAGTATATATATATATATATATATATATATATATATACACACACACACACACATTCAGTGTGACATTGTGAGTAAGAATGGAATAAAGCCAAACACATACTGTACTTAGTTGTTTGGGGGAAGATGGCTGTTGTCATTAAACCAGATGCTATGAACAGATGCTCTGTTTTACTTCCAGGGTGATGGGGCTTTGTTTGGAGACATCAACATTTGAGTTTCGGGAACCTCCCAGAATTTAAACTTAACATAGAAATATAGACTTTGACGGCAGATAAGTACTGCTTGGCCCACCTAGTGTGCCCATTTCCCTACCTATTAGATAAGCTACAGATTCTAGTTAACCAACCCTTTCTACCACCCACCAGAATTGCCTTATGTCTGTCCCATGCATTCTTGAATCCCCCCACTGTTTTTGACCCCACAACCTCCTCAGGAAGGCTTTTCCATGTGTCCACCACCCTCTCTGTGAAAAAATACTTCCTCACATTTCCCCTGAGCTGTCCCCCCTCTATCTTCAAATTGAGTCCCCTTGTTCTTACACATCTCTTTTTCTGAAAGATGCTACCCTCTTGGACTTCGTTGATTCCCTTTGGTTTTGCCTATCTCTTCCCTAAAATCTGGAACTCCCCCCCAATTATGCCACTCTTCTTCCTCCTACTCTATCAATACAGCACTTCATAATTTTCTCTCTCCCAGCTGTTCCTGCTTTAATCCTCCTTGATTACCCCTAATCCTAGTTCCTGCCCACCAACTCGTAACAGGTTTTGGCTGTCTTCCCTCCCCACTACTCTAACCCCCAGCTACCCTTGCTGGGCTCCCTCCTCTGAAAGAGATAACATGCTCTGCTTCTTCCCCTCTCTTCCTCACCACTCCCCTACTTTTCCACTTCACCTTCTCTACTACTCCTAGCTACTCCTCTCCCAGCTCCTCCTTATTCGCTTGTTTATTGCCTTGAGACTGCTCTAGGTATATCTTTGCACTCTGATTGTACTGTTTGGTATACTGTACTGCTTGTAAAATTGTACCTGTGGACTCCCAGTTTTGTCTGACTGTTCCTATATCATGAGTAACTTTCTTCTATCTAATATTGTATAATCTCTGTGTTATTACCCTCTATGTTACCCCTCCCCCCAGGTCGCACCATGAGATTAGCAGCATCTTGTTCAGTGTGCCCTCCTGGTGAAACATTTCAATAAATAGATAAACTTGAATGTTTCTATCACATCCCCCTCTCCTTCCTTTCCTCAAAGGCATACATATTAAGCTCCTTTAGTCTCTGTTTGCATGGCTTCTGTTGCAGACCCTGTACCATTTTGGTTGCCCTCCTCTGGACTGCCTCCATCCTGTCTATGTCTTTGTGGAGATAGGGTCTCCAGAACTGCACACAGTACTCCATATGGGGTCTCACCAACTGTCTATACAAAGGGATAACAACTTGTTGTTTTCTACTAGTGATGCCTCTCCCTATTCATCCCAGTGTCCTCCCAGCCCTCCTTACTGCCTTCTCACATTGCTTGCTTACCTTTAGGTCATCTGACATGAATAACTCCAGGTCCCCTTCCATTTTTGTTGTTGTTAATACCACCCCCCCATGTGTACTCTTCCCTTTGTGTACTCGTGAGCATCTATCTTAAAATATTAAAGTTCACCTTAGTCTGAATAGGTTTGACTACTATATATTTCCCTGGTTTAACTGTAGAAAATTAATTGAAGATTAATGGGAGGGCATTTTCATTGTATCAGGCCGTGATCACATCAAGCACACACAACAGCAGAATAATGCCCTGGCTCACAGTGAAGGCTACCAGAGTCAAAAAGTATGTTTGTTCATCCCTGACAAACCATCCAGTTTCAAGTGAGGCAAAATAATATAGACAATGTGCTGGGATAGAAATGTTGGACACCAAGATATCGATCAACTTTCCCCTGAAATTTTTTGCTTGCTGCTAAGGTTGGGGTGGACATGACTCAAGGTAAGGGCAGCCACACTTCAGGATCCATATACATACTGTACATCAACCTCATACCAACCAACGGTGGTTTTGACTAGAACCAGAGAAAGATCATTTACAGCAGGCATTCCAGATTCTAAATACGATGCTGTGTTGTCTTACTGTAGTCACATTTTGCTCACTAGGATAGCATTACAAAATGCAACATCTTGGTTCCATTATTGTGCTAGAGAACAACAGCATTTATTGACTTTAACAACAAAGGTGCACCTGCATTACAGCAAGAATATAGTGCAGTCCCAAAGAATGCAAAACAGATATATAATATTGTAAATAATCAATTTGATAGCTTTTCTACAGTAAACATGCTCACTCACAGCTCATAATGGCAGTCTGCCATGGAGGTAAGAGGAAGGTTGAACTGGTCCCTTTATGAAGATGTATGGAGCACCCAACACCCAGGTAAAGGAAGAGAGGCACAGGGAAATGGGACTTGAGTGGGTTGGTCAGGTGGGGGGCAGTCTTTGGGGGAGTACTATATATAGAGAATACAGGAGATGGGGGATGGGGCAACCACTAGTCAGCATTCCCTTGCACTTTATTTATTAAAATACCAGTCTTTTTTACAGTCATGAATGCTGTTTTTTTGTTTTGTATGCAGTAGTCCTCATGTAGCAGCAACACCTGAAGAAGTGAGGCAGCCCTCCCTTTCTTTCACTTTGTCTATGAGGAGGTTTACATCAGCAGTAAACAGCATCACTTTTGGGTCAGTTTACCACTGCTGCAAACCTTTGAATCTACTACTGTACCAGTATCCAAGAGGGGTCCCCTTCATTTGCATAGCATAGTGGCATTTTTGCACCTTGATGCTGCTGGGTTTGGGGGCTGCTTCCTGGGCCTCTGAATATGGACCTGTAAGGGGCACTCATGCAATACTGGGTTTGCACCTGGGCTAACCACATTAGCATGGACATTAATCTTTGCATGATAGCCCATAGTCTGGAAACCTTGTTTGGGATCAAAATATCAAGCTATTTCAGTGATGTAACCTCTTTTATCCCTGAATTTGATCTTGTAGATTGTATGAGCATGGGCTGAGTGAGCTTGTGCCCCCCCAGAATAGGATTTCATTTTTCCCTAGTGTATCTTGTGGTCAGCCAGTTCCTCATACTCCTTCAGTAGTTCATCAATGCTTGTCTCATCCTGGGCTCCTTGTACACAACAGGAGGTCATCTGTGAATAATGCAACCATGCAGTGCATCTTCTCTAATCCAAAGCCTTCAATATCCTCTATAGCCCTTATTACAGCAGCCTGGAGTGCCAGCACGATGACATACAGTACAAAAGGGGAGAGATAGGCCACCCCTGGTGAATTCCCCTCATGAGTTCAAAGGGAGTGGATAGCTACCGATTGGTCATGACCCTGGCTGGGGGTGGTGAGGGAGAGGTGGTATACAGGAATCTAATTCAGTCCATGAATCTGGGGCCCATGCTAAATCTCTCCAGAGTGCGGTGCAGGAATTCCCCACTCCATGCGACTGAATGCATTCTTGGCATCAAGAGCTAAAACAATCAGCCTATTATGCCCAAGCTCCATGTCCAATGCCACAGCACATTCAGAATTCTACGAATATTGGTCTTCCTCTGGTGCCCTTTTACAAAGCCCACTTGGTTAGGATGGTTCACCAAAGGGAGAGCCTTCTCCAACCTCCAAGCTAGTACCTTGGCAATAATCTTGTAATCTGTTGTTAATAGTGTAATAGAAAGTTAATAGGGGCAGAGCCTGGGATCCATCCCCATTTTTCATACAACTACAGTTGTCTCAGACCACATGGGGGGACAGTCACCACACCACTTGGAATCTTAAATCATTCCCAGTAGGGTGTCTTCAAACTACTTAAGAAATGTTTCATAAACATCTATTTGCAACCCATCTGAGTACAGTGCCTTTCCCTCTTCAGACCCTTTATGGCGGCCTCCATCCACTCCAGTTAACATATGCATCTAATATGTCCCTCATTTAATCTGGCATTATTGGGAAAAGGGCTTTGGCATCAAATTGCTCAAACTGGAGTTTGGTAGGTGTTGCTTTTGAGGTGTACAGATCTCTATACCAATTTTTAAAACAGTCACTGATGACTTTAGAGTCAGCTGAGTTGATTCTTTTGGGGGTGTTAATATATTTAACATGCATAGTCCCAGCATTAGTTGTCAACTACTATGATAGCCATTTGCCCCTGCAGTCCCATCCAAATATTGACCAGCTTTGGCTAACAGTGTGTGTCTTTCTGGTTAGAGGTTGGCAAGAGTATTTACAGTAGTTTAATTTTAAGTTTTTGTAGCACCTGATAACCTTTTAGGATGGGGTAAGAAATATGAGAATGTTCACATGCCCTGACCTTGGTTGTGAGGTTTATTAGTTTTTCCTGTGTGAGTCTGCAATTGTAGCTTGCATATGATATAGACTCACACCAAATGTAAGCTTTCAGAGCTTCCCATCCAATGGAGCAAGGGGTCTTCCCCAGGTGATTAAAATAAAGAAATTCTCAGATTCTATTGCCCATGTGCTCATTGTATTCTGTTCCTTGTAACTGGATGGCATCCAGGTGCCATAACCTTGAAGGTTGTAATGTTGTACAGTTCCACAGCTGGAGTAAAACAGCTGCATGGACTGATAGCAGGATGGTGTCATGTTGTGCCTGACCCCCATCCACCAGGAGTTAGGAGTTCACCAAAAACAGATCTACACGTGCAGATGAGCAATGAGCTTGTGACTAAAAAGTGTATTCCCTCCCTGAGAGGTTCCACTGCCTCCAGACATTTACCACACTGTGATCTCTTGCCAGTTCTTTATTGCCCAGGAACTAATATCATGGTTCAGGGGGTCTCTACTAATCTATCCAAGATCCCATCTCAGACACAGTTTGTATCTCCCCATAGCCCACTCACCCCTCATGGCAGACATTTCTTGGGAGAGTTCTTAGAATCAATATTATATAAAGTTGCTATCCTCTATTTCCCCTCTTCCTGCACCAGTATGTGTCTGCTTCCTTGGTCATTAATAGCTTTTATACAAGTCCATGAGGCATTCAGGTGTATCCAGCCTGCTGTACCCCTGGCTTTAGAATTGAAGTTTGCTGCATACTATTCCCCCATCCAATATCAACACCTGTACAGGAGCTCCCCCTCCACCATATGCTTGTCTTGTGAAAGAAAATGTCTGGGCCCAGCTTCTTTATGTAATTAAGCCCATTTACATTCCACAATGAAATATGTAGCTTTTCACACATTGTCTACCCATTTAAGACTGGCTTTCACTTGAGAGTAGTAATATCCTGTTGTTCTATTTGCTTTGAGTTCCAGCATGTACAGTGGTAGTTGTAAAAAAGTTGACCGGTACTGCGGTATTTGCCATCAACCGTGGAAAAATTACCACTGTGTACCGCATACCATGGGGAAAAAAAACAATGCTATTCATTGCAGTTTTTTACCACAGTAGTATGTTTTTCCACCGCTGATGCCAAATACTGCTGTGCTGGTCAACATTTATATATCTGCCAGTGTATGGACAAGGAAAGGATTAAAGGCATCCTTAGGATGGCAGAAAAAGGGGAGATATTGTTGATGGGGTACCTGAATATGCCAGATGTTAACTGGAGCATGTTTGCTGCAGCCACATCCAAGAGCAGGGTCATTCTTGATGCCCCACAGGTGGCATGTCTCAGACAGCTAGTGTTGGAACCCACTTAGGAGGGAACAATCATAGGCCTGGTACTCTCAAATGGGGATGGAGAGAGGATCTCAGATCTAGAAGTGAGTAGCCATCTGGGAACAAGTGATCACCAGTGTGGTTTATGATAAACATAGCCACAGAGTCAAGCCATACAAAAGTGAGGGTACTGGAGTTCAGGAGGGCTGACTTTATCAAAATGGGAGAGTGCCTCAGAAAAGCATTAGCAAACGGGCAAGACATAGGGGTGAAGAAACAATGGGGAAACATCAAAACTGCAATCACAGAGGCAACAAGCCTTTGTGTGAAGCAAATAAATCAAAATGATAAAAAAAAAAAACTATGGTTCTCAAAAGAGGTGGCTGGGAAGGTTAGGGAGAAAAAGACAGCATTCGGGAAGTATAAGGAAACACAGAAGAAGCAGGACAGAGAACTGTACCAGTTAAAGCAGAAGGAAGTGGGGAAGGCAGCCAGAATAGCAAAGGTCCAAACTGAGGAAAAGATAGCCAACTCAATTAAGGGGGGGGGCAAAACCTTTTATAGGTACATTAGGGAGCGAAGAAAGGCCAAGGGAGGGATAGTGAGGCTTAATAAAGGGGAGGATGGGTGGGCAGAGAGGAACAGTGAAAAAGCAGGGATACTGAACAGATACTTCTGCTCAGTATTCACAAAAGAAAAGGAGGGGGAGGTACTGAATCCAATCAATAGAAGCACTTTGGATAGGGGGGTCGATACCAGTCCTTTCACAGAAGAAAAGGTTCTGAAAGTACTCCTAAAACTGAAGGTGAACAAAGTAATGGGGCCTGATGGGATTCACCACAGAATTCTAAAAGAACTAAGGGGGAGAACTAGTGACATCACTGACTACCTTTTTTACCAAATCATCGGAGGATGGTGTGGTACCTGAGAACTGAAGGAGGACGGATGTGATCCCCTTCACAAAGTGGGAGCAAAGCAGAGGCAGAAAACTACAGACCTGTTAACTTGACCTCAGTGGCAGCAAAAATGATGGAATCATTTCTGAAAGAAAGATTGTTGAGTACTTAGAGGCCAGCAGGGCACAGGACCCATGGCAGCATGAATTCACAGCAGTAAGGTCATGTCAGATGAATCTAATAGATTTCTTTGACTGGGTGACCAAAGTAGCAAGGCATTTGACACAGTCCCACACAAAAGATTAATAAACAAATTAGCCAGCCTGGCAGTGGGTCCCAGGGTAGTAGCTTGGGTAAAAAAATTGGCTGGATAACAGGACATAGAAGGTAACAGTAAATGGAGTCCACTGCGAAGAAAGGGGGGTTACTAGCGGGGTACAGCAGGGTTCAGTACTGGGTCCAGTCCTTTTTAATGTCTTTATAAGTGACATTGCAAAGGGACTAGAAGGAAAAGTATGCATCTTTGTAGATGACACAAAGATCTGCAACCGGGTTGATAGACAAGGGGGGTGGAAAGGATGAAAAGGGACTTGGCAAGGTTGGAGGAATGGTCTAAAGTATGATAGCTTAGATTCAGTGCAAAGAAGTGCAAAGTAATGCACTTGGGGAAACAAAAACCCTGGGGTGGAGTACACAATGGGGGGAGGTATTAACAAAACAAAAATGGAAAGGAACCTGGGAGGTAGTCATATTAGATGACCTAAAGGTAAGCAGGCAATGTGAGAAGGTAGTAAGGATGGCTGGAGGGATACTGGGATGTATACGGAGAGGCATCACCAGTAGAAAACAGGAAGTTGTCATCCTTCTGTACAGACAGTTGGTGAGACCCCATCTGGAGAACTGCTTCCAGTTCTGGAGACCCCATCTCCTCAAGAACATAGACAGGATAGAGGCCGTCCAGAGGAGGGCAACTAAAATGGTGCAGGGTCTGCAACAGAAGTCATATAAAGAGAGACTAAAGGAGCTTAACATGTATACCCCGAGGAAAGGAGGGAGAGGTGGGACATAATAGAAACTTTCAAGTACCCCAAGGGAATCAACAAAAACCAAGAAGGTAGCATCTTTCAGAAAAAGAGATGTGCAAGACCAAGAGAAAACAATTTGAAGATAGAGGGGGGATGGCTCAGGGGTAATGTGAGGAAGTATTTTTTCACAGAGAGGGTGGTGGATGCATGGAACAGCCTTCCAGAAGAGGATGTGGGGTCAAAAACAGTGGGGGAGTTCAAGAATGCATGGGACAGACATAAGGTAATTTTTGTGCGGGGGTAGGAAGAATTCGGCTGCTGGTTATCTAAGATCTGCAGCTTATCCAATAGGTAAGTAAATAAACAGACTAGGTAGGCCATGCAGTCCTTATCTGCTGTCAAAGTCTATGTTTCTATGTTTCTATGTATGTGACCTTATAAATCCAAAAGGGAGAACTTTTTACTCTATGTATCTCAATACCTCTTTTACACAGTATTCTACCCAACTAATCACACCAAGCCCCCCCCCCAACAACAGCAATACCTCCCTTGCCCCCTAGACCAGACCCTACCCGAACAAGGACTGCCACTGTTATTCCCATGCAAAATTAGCAGAAAATGTTAGGCTCTATCTATTATTCACAATCACAGTCAGCAATATGAACTTGTGGAAAATAACTGGTCAGAAACAAATAGAGTTACTGTTGCTGAGATCCACATTGGCTTTGTTTTCCATTTTTATCCCGGCCCCTGTCAACTTAAGCCTAGTTCTACTAGACAATTCTACAAATTGCAAAGGTGGAGGTGGTGTCCCCCCCACCCCCAATGATCTCAACATTCACAGTAGCATGTTTTCACAATGTTGCTTGCCCTTTGCAAACTTAGTTACAGTATGTAACATTTGGAGAAGTTGGGGAAAGAAGGAAGCCAATGTGACAGACTTGCTGTCTCCCCCACAGAGGTAAGGAGACATACAGAAGTAAACCAGCATAATAAAGATATAATTAAGGCAAACACAAGCTGTTTTAAAGAGTGAGTCCAGCCGCAGTTCCTAGCATCAGTAATTTAATTCATTCATTTCAAATTTATTATTAGACTATTATAGTCATAAACAATACATACATTATCAAACACATACACATAGCCACATCAGCATAATAGCAAAAAAGAGAGAAAAAACACAGACATATAACTCTTAACATTTATATTATTATAATCTATCTATTAAAACCACAAAAGCTAAAATGCCATTTACCTACAAAATGCCTTATTTAAATTTCTAATACATCAATCTATTGCACATTTCTCATAATTTAATTCAGAATTTTGATCTGCATATCCCCATTCAGCCTTATCTAAAATAAGCTAAGTTACTTTGCTTAAAAGTTACAAGTCATTTTGTAACCATAATTTCACTGCCTGTTCAAAAAAGCCAGTTTCAGTGAAGAGCTACTGATGATGTCATAACCAGAACTCACAGCATATTGTCCATGCAATCTACATTATAGGACTTACAGTATTTGCACCTTGTTACATAAAACTGAAGTTGCAGTAAACATTTTAAAAAGGAAAGATGACACTGGGTGGATACAGAGCATGCATGTCTGTAATGTGCAGATGCAAGGAACTTAAGAATGTGACGATGGGGTGGGGGGGGGTGGAATGCAATTACAAACATGGTTGTAGAATTCCAGAGTTGAATGTTAGTTTTAGAATACTACAGGGACTGGATTTTAGAATTCCACCAGGCTGTGACTGTGACATGCAGCAATGATACAATCTCAGAAAGTAGCTGGGACAAACAATTTTGGAATGTGGCAGGAATGCTGAAATTCAGAATGTAACAGTGTCATACATTTTTTACAAAGTGGCAGAAATACACAGTTTGAAATGCAAAGGAGACACACAGTGAGTAGAATGTGGTAGGGATATGTAATTTCTTATTATACAATGGCAAAAAAGAATCTTGGACTGTGATTGGTCAATATGGGGCTGGACCCATGGCGTTATCCCAGCACAACGCCACAGCTCTAATGTCATCATAGATAGGCCCCTTTTTTGCATCTCCTCTTAAGAAACAAAATTATTTTTCCACTCTAATAAAAACATTCTTTAAAATTATTTTTTTATTTTATATATAACAACAAGCCATTGTATAATAGGAATAATGCACTCCAGGGTGTGTGTCATTTGGGATAATGCCACGCCTGGGGCATTGGACGCACTCGGCCTGCGGCCTCATGCCCATCCCCCCCAGGCGTGGCATTATCCCAGCACGACACACACCCTGTCATGCATTATTCCTTTAATGTGTCATGGATATGTAGTTTCTACATGTGGTGGTGATGTATATTTTCAAAATGGTGGGGATGCTTGATTTCAGACTGAGGTGGCAACATGCAATTTCACAATGTGGCATGAACATGGAATCTCAGAATGTGGTGGGGGCAAACAGTTTCAGAATGTGGTAGTCTCAAAATTACAGAATATGATAGGGATAAACATTTTTGGAATGTAGTGAGCTGCGTAATTTTGGGGGGTGTCATGGGAATGCATTTTGAGTGTGATGGATATGCATATTTTTGGAATGTGGTGGGGATGCATAATTTCAGAAAGCATGGGTGTGCAAATTTAGAATGTGGCTTGGACATGCACTTTCAGGATGTGGCAGGGACACTCATTTTCACAATGTGGTGGGAATGACTGAGCAGTTTTGGAATGTGTTGAGATGAGCATTTTTGAAAGGTAACAAGACATTTAAACAGACCATGACAGCAGAAAAAAATCATTGGTCCATCCAGTCTGCCCATAAACTCTCACAAAACTGGGACCTATTGTCCATAGAAGGTTCTAACCCTCACTATCCACCCCAATGCTTCATGCCAGTTCTAAGTCACAATGGTGATCAAGGAACAGCAATCGCCATTTGGGCAAGTGTACATCACTGAAAATAAATAATGGCAATGTACACTCATGGCGACTTGAAAGCCGTCAACCCCACACCCCCCTAATGATTCTCAACTCCAGGAGGTGCATGTCGGAAGGTGTAAAACTAAAAATTAAAACTGGCACCAACACAAAGCGATACTGCCCCAGAACCGAATCCGGCACCCTCCCAACCCCAGCCTGCCACCCTACCCACCATGCCACATGGCCAACTCGGCAGCTGAGTGCCACACTAGCTCCCACATACCCTCCCTCCCCTTCTGCCCATCGCGTGGTGTGGTCCCTCTCCCCAGCTCACGTGTTTAAATACACGCATCCTGTCACCATAGTCACCTACCCTTGTATCCTGTCACTACCCTGCCAGGTAGCCAAGAACACAGGTGGTGTGATTTATTCACTCTTTTTGCAGTAGCTCAATCACGGTTACCATGTTCACAGGATACCTTCCAGGCCCTATCACTACCACTCTGAGCAACCACTAAGCTCTTCATTCTGTCTCAGAAGTATTTGAAACCATTGATAGTTTTGGTGCCCACCACATCAGCTGGCAGATTGTTCCATGTCTCCACCTCCCTTTCTGTAAAATGAAACTTTCTCACTTTCCTCTTGAACTTCCCCAGCCCATCAGTTTCCACTCATTCCACCAAATGTTTGACCCACTACTTATGCTAAATAGTTCCTCGCAGTTTATCTTTTTCATTCCTCTCTTCTGATTTGACTGTTAACCACAACCCTCTGCTATCTCCCTTCCAACCAATTTCTCATCCATCAAATTGTATCCTTCACTGCACCCAGATCCTTTAGCTTCTTCAGCAACCTTCTGTGAGACACTGAATTGAAAGCTTTGCTGAGATTGAAATAGAGTAAATGTAAAACATGACCCTACCTACTATCCTTGTTACCCAGTCAAAGAATACTATCAGGTCAGTCTGAAAAGACCTCCCTGCCACAAACCACAAACCTGTCCTGGAGACTGATGCTTTCCAGATAGTTTGTGAGGTCCTCATTGACCAGTGTAACTATCAATTAACCCACAATAGAGGTAAAATTGACAGGTCTGTAGTTACTGGGTTGCTCCTTGCCCCTTCCCCTCCTTATGAAGTGAGACTATGTCCACTACCCTCCAGTCTTTTGGAACTGCCCTTGTCTCAATTGAGCTATTGAATTGCCTGACCAGGGGTTCAGTAAGTTCCATTGCCAGTTACTTGAGCACCTTCAGGTGCCCCCCCTTCTGGCCCTGGGGCCTTATCGATCTAAGGGCAGTGACTCTTTCTGAACCCTTTCACTGGTAAATGCTTGTTGCCTTATCTCAGCAGTCCCCATTGCAGTTACATTAATGCCACTCTCTGGCAGAGGCCCTTTGTCTTCCCTTGTGAATACAGAGCAGAAGTAGTCATTAAGAAAGGCTGCTTTTTTCTGCCTGTCCTCCTCAATTACCCTACTTCCCTCAGTTAACATAACAATTCCCCCCTTCTTTTTTCCCCCTAATACATCTAAAGAATGTTTTCCCCCTCCCTTGACCCACTGCACAATATGCAGCTCTGCGTCTGCCTTTGCTTCTCTGTCTTCCCTCTTGGTTTCCCATGTTCTCATTTGGTACTCTCTCCATTCTTCCTTCCCTTGTACATGGTATAGGCCTTCGTTTTGACTCTCACTGTTTTTCTGACATTTCTAGAAAACAAAATTGGTCCCAAAAACCTTTTTCTTTTGATTACTGTTCTCATGCAACACTTTTTTGCCTCAAGAATGGCCCCTTGATTGCCCCCCCCCCATCTGTCCTCAAGACAGGCAATTTTATAGTGTGGCTGTGACAAACAATTTCAGAATGTGGTGGAAAGGTATAATTTCAGAATATGGCATGGACACACAGTTTTAGAATGTGGTGGGGATGCACAGTTTGGGAATGTGGCTGAGAAATGCAATTTCAGAATGTGGCGGAAACACATAATTTTGGAATGTGCTGAGGAGGAGCATGTTTGTAAAGTGGCAGGGATGCACAATTTGGAATAGAGTGGTGACACAGTTTCAGAATGTGGCTGGGATGTCCAATTTCAGACCGTAACAAGGACTCACAATTAAAATGTGGCAGGGACATGCAATTTTGGAATGTGGCAGTGACGCACAATTTCAGAACATGAAGGGAATGCACAATTTTGGAAAGCGGCGGTGACATAATTTTGGACTTTGGTGGTGACAGAATTTCAGAGTGTAGCATTGACACACATCTTCAGAATGTGGTAGGAATGTGCAGTTTTGCAATGTGGTGGGGATGTGCACTTTTGGAATGTAGAAGGCACCCATAATGTTGGAATGTGGCGGGATGTGATGTACAATTTTGAAATATGGTGGGTGCATACAATTCTGGAATGTGGTAAGGACACGCAATTTCAAAATAAAAGGGTGTGCACTGTCATACTCCAGTAGTATGCATCCCTACTATGTTCCAAAATTGTCAGTCCTTGCCTAATTCCTTGAAGTGTCTCGGTTTCATTCTGAGAATGAGTGTCCTCACACATTTCAAGATTGTGCATCCCTGCCCCATTCTGATATTGCATGCTCCTTCAGCATTCTGAAACTGTGCACTACCATGAGATTCCATAGCTTTGTTCACCACTTCATTCCAAAACCAGCTCCTGCCACATTCTAAAGTACAGTACCATTTACCTGGGCATTCTGGAAACTCATGCAATATAACCAACCATGTGTCATTTATTTTTTTCAAACAATTACTACAACTACGTTTTCTTAAACCTTGAAGAAATAAGTCCTATGAGGTTGTTTATAGGGAGACCTAAGCTGTAAGTTTTGGTTATGATAAGGTTGCTGACAGGGAGGACTAGGCTGTGAGTTCTGATTATGACATCATCAGCAGTACTTCACTGAAACTGGCTTTTCTGAACAAAGCATGAAATCAGAGTTGCAAAATGGAAGATAAAATTTAAACAAAATAACTTAGAGAGCTATGTTTTGGTCTGACGCTTATTGGGGATATGGTGATTCTAATTCTGCAGTGTAGCACTTTTGGCCAGAATCCCTCTTTAAACATAAAGTATAACAGTGTGCAGCCAAGGTGATAATGAAGCCCAGTTGACTTAATGTGCTCTGACTGGAGTGGAGGAGATCAGGAGCACAGGCCATCCTTGCCAGGGGGCCATAAACCCCTCTTCCCCACTCCTCTGCTGTGATCTGTATGTAATCTTTTAATGCATGAGATGGAGAAACATGAAGGCTCTCCTATGTTGTATACATCCCTCTACTTTTGGGGCTCACCCCACTCCAGCCTGATCAGTTTACCTCTTCCCACCAAACACTCACCCTGACAGCTATACATCACAATGCTGCAGTGGCAAAACTGGCCAGCCAATCACTAGCGACAGACTATAATACTATCACACAGAGCCATTCTCTTCCATTTCTCCCAGTTAAGGATGGGTCAGATAACAAGTCAGAGGCAGTAGCCCCTACCAATGAGCCTCTGTAATTCCTCATTCAGTAGTTCAAGCCTGGCTCTCACTGATTTCTGCTCTGGAAAATCTCAAAACTGGGTCACATTTTAGGCATATAATAGAAACCATACATTAAATATACTAAGTTTAGATCTTGGCAGAATAATTACAGTCCACTGGCTGGCTTTATGAGCTTGTGGAGTCTTCTAACATGGCAAGTCTTGTACAGTACTAATGGCATGACTCTGCCCCACACTCTTCATGTCTCAAGTTGACCAGCACTGTCAGTATAGCCTCAGCTATACAAAACAGTCTGTTTTATCAAAATTGTAGCTCAGAGAATTTTTTTTTTACTTTAGGGAGTTATCCGTACAGTCCAGCCCCTTTGTAAAGTGGAGCTGGGTGCAGAGTGTGATGACAGTACAGCTTTCAAAGATTGGGGGTTTGAGTTTAGGGTCCAAGGTGATTACAGAAGATGGCATCAGGCTGCAGAGCCCAAGAGGACTCACACATTAGAACAAAAGATTTTGCAGCACATCTTTCACCCCATGTTTGTTCCAGGCTGGCCACATTTCACACTCCCCCACTCCCTCTTCACCATATTGCTACTCTGGAAAAATAGTCAATGTAGAGAGGAGTTTTCATTCTTGCATAAACAACATTTTAAAGGAGTTTTAACTGCAATCTTGCCATCTCAGAATAAGCAGGCAATGCCATAACTTCTCAGCTAGTACCCAATACTGAGCTTGACTGACACCATATCCTCAGTACTGATATTTGGGGATTTAGGTGGATTAGGAAGTAGAGTCCAGGAGGTAGTTACTAGGGAACTAACAAAACATGGATCAAGTGCACCTTAAGTATAGCTGAACATCTCTCTCTGTCTCTCTCTCGTGGGACTAGTACAATAGTTCTCGCAATCTTCCCACTAAGGCCACCTCTTCCCTGTTTGAGAATTCCTCTACCTCTGACTGATGTGAAAGTTCTTGGTGGGAAGCTAGGGCAGACAATGAGAAGTTTCAATTGGTACTTGAGGCAGAATAGCCACTCTGTCTGGTATAGGCTGGCCTTTAAATCAGATAATTACTGCCTCTTTCACTCTCTATTTATTTATTTCATTTTTGTTGACTGGGTAAGTGCATTAGACAAATTCTGCCTATTTTCAGGCACGACCCAGGGGAGGGGGATACAGATGAATGTCAACTGACTTTGAACCAAATTAAACTGTTGGTGGTATTTTAGCGAATGGGGAGAATTTGTCCAGGACAACGGGGAAATTCCCCTACTCACAGGTAGGGGGAGTTGCTGTCTGTGAATGGATGGCCACTAAGCCCTAGATGTCAAAGGAGGAGGACATGAGGGTGGTAGGGGAGTTGGTTTCCTTCCTAGCCTCGAGAATCCTAGAGACCCACCAAGAAGATGAAGTGAATTACTCGCCAATGATGTCCGGAATTGAGAGCTCATCCCATACCGTGCAGAGATCCGAATTGTCTGGAGGTTTATGTTGTGAACAGGGAAGCAACCGAGCTGTAAGTTTGAATCTGGAATTGGGAGAAACAGATGGAGTCAGTACACTGCAGCGGGGTGTTGTGTTGGAAAGTGACGAATTAAGTGGGAGCATTGGAGCATTTGAGGAGGTCCAACTACCCAGATGTACTAAGGAGACTACTGATGAACCGATGATGCCGTGGTCTGAGGAGAGACGCCAGTCCGGAGAAAACCGGAAATTGTTGAAACCTCTGGGAGGGAGGATTGGTAAAACATTGGGGATATTGCACCAACTGAGTACAAATTCAGAGAAAGGAGTGGGACTGGAAGAGCAAGGCCGAGCACTGGAGGATGTGTTGCAGGCTGCGGGCTGGATACGCATGGAGAACGGATGGTCTCCAGACCCGTCCAATGAGACAGTACATGAGTATGCTGACATGGTGGTTACTGAGACTGGGAGGTTGGTACACAAACAGCCTGCAAAGGCCGAGGGATGGGTACAGGGCCTTGCAGAGGTAAACTCTGGGACGCTTACTGCCTGTGCTGGCAATAAGACTGCAGGGGCTGCTATGGGGGCTGAGAAGCATCCGACTGGAATTGAACTTACTCAAGGATTTAGTAAAGCAAACAATGCTGTGGTGGAAGGGGGAAAAGGACAACCTGCATTGCAGGAGGATGGAGTAATGTTTGCAGTGGGTTTTGGACTTAACAACTTACAGGATCCTACTAAGAGAAAAATATTTAAACCAGTGCTGAGAATGGCTGATCTGTTTAAGTCTGCTACCAGAGAACCTGCACCAAGATGTAATGCGATTAGGTTGATTTATAAAAGGGGGTTACAGGACCCACCATGCAGAGTATATGTTGGGAGACATTTGCTGAAAGATTCATTGAAATTTTATGCATCTGAAGTGTTTGCGTTGATTCACATGGATGACTACAATTATGATATCAGTTTCAAAACTGTGGAGGCTTTGGATAGGTTTTGGGTCAAATATAATGCTATTAAGGATTCTCCCTTATGGACCCCATTTCTTGCAATCCCGAATACCAAACCTGCAGTGAGAGTGGTTACAGTATTGTTTAAAAATGAGAGGGTGGAATTGGCAGACATTTTATTCTGGCTGAAAAAAATATGTGAGGTGTTAGAACATCCAGTACCAGTGATAGACTCTGAACAATTTTGGACTGGGGGTTGGAAAATTAAGTGTAAGTTGTTTATGACCAACAGTGGGATTGCTCATTTGCCAGGCTCTTTCTACTTGGGGAGAGACAGCGGTTCATTGTTCTACCCAGGTCAGCTCAGATCCTGCCACAAGTGTGGCTCTAGACTGCATCTTAGCAATGCTTGTGACATGCCTAAATGTACCCATTGTTTGGAGACAGGACACCTTGCAGCTAACTGTAAAAATTTGTTCAGGTGTAATCTCTGTGAAGAAAAAGGTCATTCATACGTTAAATGTCCATGGGCTTCTCATAATTTAGCTGACGGTCATTTGCACGAAGCTTTGATATCACAGGTCCAGAAAGTAGGATGTGCTCAAGCCTCTGAGAAAAGGATGCGGGACATTCTTAATGCAAACGAGAATCTTGTGAAAGACACAGACTTACAGGCAGGAGTGAAATTGCAGAAAGCAGGACAGGATGTGGAAGGTGGGCCTCAGGTTATAGAGGGGTCCAAAGGAGAAATGGCCGGTGAGAAACTGATGGTCATGCAGCTGCCTACAGAAGGGGTACAGGAAGACCACATGGGGGAAGAGGTTTAGGAAGAGGGTATACAAGCATTAGATATGAAAGTAGAAGCTGAGGTGGTGGATGTATTACCTGGGACAAGTGGAGGAGACATAGCTCTAGAACATTCGGCTATGCCCCCCCCATTTCTGAGTTGGATAAATCTTTTCAGACTGTGTCATATAAAAAGAGATTGCTGGAGAAGAATGGGATTCCAGGCCCTAAGGGAAAAGAAAGAAAGATAGTGACTAGAAAGAAAGTTTTACTGTCGAATAAACATGATTTATTGTGTCTGGATAAAAGATTAGAGGGCACAGTGGAAGATGAGGAGGATTCAGGGTCAGATTCTTCATCAGTCACCTCCTCCAAAGGAACATCTTCAGAGATAGAGGAAGGTGGCACTGGGAGAAGGAAATGGGCTACCAGATCTAAACGTTAAAGTCATATGGATTCTTTTTTTTCTCGTATCTGATGGGTGACTTCCGTATCTTAACTTTAAATGTGAATAGCATAAAGAATGGGATACGGAGAGACTTGATTATACATGACTTGAAACTATTACAATCAGATATTATTTTTTTGCAAGATACTAGAATCAAGTCCTTTTCTGACATAGCACAATGCAATGCAAAATGGGGACAGTGAGTTACATTCTGGTCCCGTGGTCCAGATAGATGTGATGGTTTAGGCATTTTGTTCTCAAATCCAGATTTAAAAGTCTTTAGATTGGTAGACTTGGAACCGGGTAGAGTGTTGGTTTTGGATGTTTCCTATAGAACTCAGAGGTTGCGATTGATTAATATCTATGCTCCACAGGGAAAGGCATTGAGGGTGGAATTGTTTAAAAAAATTCAGCCTTTCTTATGTACAGCACAAATGAAAATATGAGGAGGGGATTTTAATTGTAGTATACAAAGGGAGGATAGGGGTTTACAGACGAACAGAATGTTTTGTGATTCCAATACTTTAAAGGATATTATGACAACTGCACATCTTAAGGATGCGTATAGAATTTTTCATGATATTGGGGGATTTACTTTCCAGAAGGGGACACAAAAAACACGGATTGATTACATTTGGGTTTTGAATTTACTGAAGGTCAAAAGGTCATGGATTATGAATCTGGCCTTTTCAGACCACTCTGCTGTATATATTGATTGCCATTGGGATGTGGGGCATGTTCCTGAGAAGTCTCCATGGAAATTGAATGTATCATTATTAGAGCAAGAGGAAGTGGTTACAGAATGTAAGAAGCAATGGAATGCAAGAAATTCTGTATTGTGTATGTATGATTCTTTACTGGATTGGTGGAGGGACTCAAAGCAAGACTTGAAACACTTTTTTCAACGGTTAGAAGGGAGACGGAGCAGGGATAACTATTTTAGATACTTGCAGTATAGAAAGCAGTTGCATAGATTAATCTCATTATCTGACACAACAGGACATGATTTTAGTTTACAGATACAGATGGTTAAAAAGGATGTGTATAAATTTCAGTATGACAGGGCTAAAACCTTACAGCAGGAATTACAGTTTGGCACTGTTAGTAAGAAGCAAACATTTAACCCATTTAAGGATAGTCAAGCTGTTTGTAAGAAGAAAAGAATAGAGAAATGCATGATGGAGAAGGGTTATTGCATACTGATAAAATTTCCATATTAAAAATTGTAAATGACTATGTAAGGAATACTTTTGGTACAGAGCCTGAGACATGTAATATAGAAGATTATGTAGGGAAGCTTGAGAAGAAAAATGTTCCAAAGGATCAGGAATTACAAATGGTGGACTTAATAACAGAGGAAGAAGTGAAAGCAGTAATTAAATTGGCTAGGAATAATAGTACTCCTGGACCAAATGGACTGCCTGCAGTTTTATAAAGTTTTTTGTGACATTTTGGCTTCTGTATTGGCAGATTTGTTTAATAATTTGTTACAATCACCTAATATCCCAGGTTGGTTAGTAGAAGCTGATCTCATATTTTTGTTTAAAAAGGGAGATAGGAAACTGTTGCAAAATTGGAGACCCATTTATTTGTTAAATACAGACATAAAAATGTTGAGCAAGATTTTGTGGAATAGATTGGCTAAGAGTGTGAATACCTTAATTAGCACAGCACAAGGGTGTGCTATACCTCAGAGGGGTGTACAGGATAATCTAATACAATTGAGGGAATCGTTTTATAGAGGCTATAATCGAAGCACTGCTGGTTTGGTTATTAGCTTAGATCAGAGTAAGGCATTTGATTCTCTTTCTCAGTAGTATTTATTATTGATTCTAGAGCAATATGGATTGCCACCAGTATATCTTACTTGGATTAAGAAATTGTATAGCGCTGCCACGGTGGTGCCAAGGGTTAATGGATGGAAGGGGGATACTATCACATTAAAACGAGGAGTGAAACAGGGGTGCCCTATGAGCCCCTTGTTGTATGTCTTTGGTATTGATCCTTTATTACAGAGGATTAGTAATGATTCTGAGATAAAAGAGGTATGTCTTGTTGAATCTCTTCCACCATTGAAAGTATTAGCTTATGCCGATGATGTGGTTATCATTGTACAAGAATCCATGGAGGGAAGTACAATAGTTAAGCAGCTTAAAAACTTTTCTGAGGCCTCTGGCTCCCATATTAATAAAGAGAAAAGTATAGGATACAAGCTAGGTGGAAGTAATCAAGGCATGAAACAGTATGCAGGTATACTGTTAACTACTGACCCTATTAAAATGCGAGGGATTCAGTTTGGGAATGAAAATGCAGCTGGGCTAAATTGGGAAGAGAAGCTGAAAACAGTGGAAGGGATATTGGCAAGATGGGTACATAGTTCACTTTCTAAGAAGAAAAAAATTATGTTGATAAAAAGTCTGATTGTGCCAATCTTTTTGTATGTCAGTTATATCTACCCTCCACCTAAAACATTATACACTAGATTATATCGTCCTTTTTTAGAGCTCTGTGGAAAAGTAGGCTGAACCCAGTTAAGAGGAATGTAACATACAAAGCAATCAAAGACGGCGGCATAGGTATGATTCACCCAATAGCATTTTATTTCAGTATTTTTCTTTATTTTAATGTGATGAAAGTGAGTAGAAAACAGAATAAGGACTGGCATGGTTTGCTGGATGAATGGATCGGACCTAGTATATGGGCTTGGGAACAGAAGAAAAAGTAGAATGTTAACTAGGATTGAGGTAGTTCCAAAAGAAGTAAAGGAATTGTTTCAACAGGTGATTTCTTGGAATGTGGTTTATGATGCAGAGACGATGCAAAAGAGGACAGATATTTATGATGCATTGGTAAAGGCTCGATGTTCAGAGTGCATAGTATTACCATACTGTAGTGAGCAGAATAGTCAGGAGATGTTTCAACAATTATTAAATAAAAGGATGCCAGTGTTTGTATGGGATATGATATGGTTGACGTTACATGGGAAGTTAAATGTTAAAAACAACAATAAGCATAAAGCATTGCAAGAGAGGTATTGCCTAAGACACAGTTGGTTTCAGATCTTGGAAACTCAAGAACATCTGTTTTTGGAATGTGTTTATGCACGGCAGTTTTGGTGTTTACTTGCAGATCAGTGGGAGATACAGCAATTTAGAAATATTACTTATAAGGAGATAATATATATTGATGGGTCATCGGTCTGGCAAATGTTTTCCAGGGACAATTTACAGGTCTTATTTGCAATACTGAAATATTATTTATGGTAGGCCAGGTGTAAATGGGTCCTGCAGCAACAGTATGTACTGCATGAAACATTACGGAAACTAGTAAAGGAAGCAGTTATACAAGTATATGTGAATGATCTGAGACTGTATTCAGGAAAGCGGATTAATCAGATTCGGAGGGTTTGTGGCAAAATATTGTAAAAAAAACAATATAAAAAATTATTATTATACTGGCACAGGAATAATGAAATGGAGATAGTAGCGTACTATTACTATATTTGGTAATTTTAGGTAGATGGTGAAGGTGAGACATGATAGACATGTTAGAAATTTTTAAGTAACTTATGAGTTTGGATCAGATACATGAGGATGATTGTGTATGTGTGTATAGAACTGACTATGGATTATTATTCCTTTTCCCCCCAACAAAATTCCCCTACTCACCACTGGGGGAATTGCTGGCCATCATCCAAGATGGCCACTTTGGTGGAGACTGGAGAGGAAGGCGATGCTGTGAAGGCAGGGGGGCTAGCCTCCTCCCCTGTCTTGCAATCACAAGAGGCTGCAGCTATCTTGGGAGATGTTTTTGACAATACCAGCGATATGGAAACTGAGGGACAAGAGATAATACTGGGTAAAAAGGACTTTATATTAGAACAACAAACGGAGCTTCAACCTCATGAATCTATGGCTTCTAGTAACATGGATAGTGGAAAAGAAATATCTGAGGACAACGAACACTTGTAAACATTACCGGACTGAGAAACAGAGGTAACCAGAAAGCTGCAGCAAGTCCTAAATGTTGAGGAGCGGAAATTTGTCTACAAGAAAATACTAATTCAAAAAAGAATTAGAGAACTTAGGTCTGACAGCGTGGCTGGGAATGGCATTTCTTCTCAGCTGTGCATCAATGTCAGAACTACAAAGCCACCGCCTGAAGCTTCCAGGATCAGGAACGCGAATGCACAGGCCTCGCAGCAGGATAAAGCAGCTGATTCATGCCAAACTGTGAGTACAAAAACAGTGCTGGTTAAAACTACTAAAGAGAACATACAGGATACTGGAAAGGAGGGCAAGATTATCATGGCTGAAACTGACTGGTCAGTAGATCAGGCCTTAGAGGGAGCAGGCTGGGAAAAGAGTCCCACAAATAGTCACTGGGTCTCAGGATCCTCTCCCATCAGAATGCCTACAGCAGATGATTTTGCACAAACTAAACTGATAGGAATGGAATCAAATGAAATGGAAGCTCCATTACAAATACCTGCTGAGTTAAACCTTACACAGAACCCAGTATTAAATTTACAAACAGTTTTACAGCAAAAACATACCCCAGAGCAGCCAGGAATGCATGAGCAGCCTGAGGCACCCTTAAATTCCAGAAATTATGCACCAAAATGGCCGTATGCATCTTTTTTTAAAACTCCAATCCTTCCTGCAAAGCACCACAATGCGGTGAGACTGTCCTACATTGGAGTTATGCCAGGCCCCCCTGACCACTTGTTTGTAGCTAGGAACTTATTAAAAGATTCCATGAAGTTCTTTTCACATGAAATTTACACCCTGATCCATGGAGAAACAATATTTTATATAAGTTTCAAAACTACCCGAGGGCTAGAAAGATTCTGGACCAAATCAACACTGTGAAGAAAACAGCACTTTGGTCTCCATTGTTAGCAATCCCTCTGACCAGGCCTACATACAAAATTATAACGATTCCATTCTGAAATGAGGGGGTGAATAAAGCGGACATGAAATTTTGGCTGAAATTACGTTGTACTGTTCTAGATGAGCCAGAAGCAATTCTAGACTCTGAAAATATATGGACAGGAGGATGGAAAGTAAAAGTGATGTTGAAAACAAATGACAATGGAATAGAACACCTTCCTAGCTCCTTTTTTTTGGGCAGAGACAGAGGGGTTTTATTTTACCCAGGCCAACCAAAGGCTTGCTATAGATGTGGAGATACGACTCATTTGAGCAGTGTTTGTGATAAAAAAAAATGCACAATTTGTGGGGAAATGGGGCATACCAGTTCAAACTGCCTGAATGAAAGTAAATATTGCCTTTGTGAAGAAACGGCATACTTTTCAAAATTGTACAAAAGCTGCTCATAATAAAGAAAATCATGATGGGGCTGAACAGTTGTTATTAATTACTAAAACACAGAAGACCAAAATTAAGAACAGACCTCTTCCCCAAGAAATCCCCCCCACACCCAGATGAGACTAGGCCTGACCCCCCCTGCAGCCCCCACTCTCCCTGAAATTGTGGTGCACCAGTCAGCTGACCTACAACATTTTCCCTCTACTTCCTCAGACACACCGCTTGTACACAAACATAGAACAACCCCAGAAATGCCCCCCCTCAAGACCTATGTGCAGTACCCTGAGGTCTGCTAGATCTAGACAAACGTAACCCTCCTCCATCCAAGACAACTAAAACATCAGATCTCATAACTTCAAACAGGTATGACATTTTATTGGACCAGTCTGGTGACTCAGGAGGAGATACAGACTCCTCATCGATAGCCTCTTCTCAAATAAAGGGGACCTCTGACTCAGAAATAAAACAAGGTGGTCCCAAACAGCAGAAATGGAAAACCAGAGCAAAGATGAAAGGAAAGAATAATTCAGGGAGGAAAGCATAACATGTTGGAATGATGTTGAGACTATACTGGCCCTACTTTTTCCTCATAATGAGTGAAGTATTTACTTGTTATACATTGAATGTGAACAGCTTAAAGAGACTTGAAAGAAGGCATCTTGTATTCTCATTCTTAAAAGGCCTGAGACTAGGTATATGTTTCCTACAAGATGTGAGATTTCATACCACCCATGAAATTCGACAGGCCCAAAGGGATTTGTCGGTAGGCCTGTCTTACTTGTCAGTAGGACAGGAAACCTGTGTAGGAGTAGCAATTTTAGTAAAACTACCAGAATTTAAGTTGCTCAAATTATATGACTTAGTTCCCGGCAGAATATTAATTCTGGATGTTTTAATCCAAAAAACGTCCTACAGGCTAATAAACTTTTACGCCCCACAAATGAAAATGAGCCGAATTGAACTCTTAAAAATGATACAACCTTACTTGCATATGTCTATGCATGTAGTATTTTCAGGGGATTTTAACTGTGGTTTAAGTATGCAAAATATAAGTAAACAAACTAAGATCCAAAAAATATTTTGTGATTCTCAAGTTTTGAAGCAAATTATCTGCACTGCATGATTAAAGGATGGCTATTTAGAAAAAAACACATCAGCATACTGCCATCTTTCACAAAGGGAACTTAGCGACACGGATAGATTTTATTTTTCTCTCCCAGAATAACCCAGTCAGAGAAGCAAACACTTATCTCCTGGAATTTTCAGACCATAATATGGTATCTATTACAATAGGGTTGTTATTACAATAGGGACAACCCCCCTCACCCTTTGTAAAGGTCCAGGAGTATGGAAATTTAATACATCTCTACTTCAAGGGAATGATTTCTTAGAAAACTTAAACCAATTCATTATAGCAAGAAAATCAGTAGTAATTTGCTACACAGACATAATACTATGGTGGGAAGATACAAAACATAGAAACATAGAAGTTGAAAACAAATAAGGACCTCAAGGCCGATCCAGCCTGCCCATTTCTTTTTCTACCTTATAAATGTGCCATCGGCCTTTGCTCTGTCAATGGCCTATCTATTCATACTCATCTGTGTTGCTCCCTTATGCCAATCCCATTCCTGTTTGAAGCCCTGCACTGTATTCATATCCACCACTTCCTGAGGTAGGCCGTTCCATGCATCTACCACCCTTTCTGTGAAAAAGAACATCCTCACATTACCCCTTAATTGGCCTCCCTCTAATCTCATGCTGTCTCCTCTTGTCCTGCTATTTTTCTTATATTGAAACACGTTAGAGTCTTTCACCTTGTTAATACCCTTAAGGTGTTTGAATGTTTCGAACATATCACCTCTCTCTCCCTCCTTTGCTCTAGGGTATACATATTGAGCTCCATTAATCTGTCCTCATATGTTTTCTGATGCAGTTCCTGCACCATTTTGGTTGCCCTTCTCCGGACTGCCTCAATTTGGTTAATGTCCTTGTGAAGTGTGGCCTCCAGTATTCCACGCAGTACTCCAGATGGGGCCTAACCGGTGTCTTGTAAGAGGGATTATGCCTCTCTTCCGACTTATGATACCCTACTAATACACATAACATCCCCTAGCCTTACCTACTGCTTTAGTGGTCTGCTTGGATGATTTCAGGTCATCCGTGATGATGATTCCCAAGTCTCTTTCTTCCCTTGTGACTGCCAGCAACTCCCCTCCCAGCCTATAAGTGGCTTCAGGGTTTCTCTTCCCTATGTGCATGATCTTGCACTTCTTTACATTAAATCCCAGTTGCCACTCTTCTGACCATTTCGCTAATTTATCCAGATCTCTTCTCATTCTGCCCACCCCATCTGGATCATCTACTCTGTTGCAGATCTTTGTGTCATCTGCAAACAGACAAACCTTACCCTCCAGTCCATCTGCAATGTCACTGATGAAGATATTGAAGAGGACTGACCCCAGGACTTATCCCTGAGGTACCCCACTTGTGACTTGCATCTCTTCTGACTGTATACCGTTTACCACCACTCTCTGTTTTCTGCCCACCAACCAGTTTGCCACCCAGCTGACCAACTTTTGACCCACCCCGAGCCTACCCAGCCTATTAATAAATGTTCTATGTGGAACAGTATTGAAAGCTTTGCTGAAGTCAAGGTAGGCGACATCAACTGCCCCCCCTTAGTCCACCACTCTGGTTACCCAGTCAAATAAATCTATGAGATTAGTTTGACAGGACCTTCCTTTTGTAAACCCATGCTGTCTTGGATCCTGTGCTCCTATGGATTCCAGGTGTTGCACTATACTTTCCTTAAGGAGTGTCTCCATAATCTTGCCCACTACTGAGGTAAGACTGACTGGTCTGTAGTTCCCGGCCTCCTCCCTGCTACCACTCTTGTGGAGCGCGATCAAGAGTCCTTCCCCAGTCTTCTGGGACCTCTCCTATGCTCAAAGACTCACTAAACAGTTCTGATAATGGCTCTGCTAGTTCCACCCTTAGCTCCTTTAGTACCCTAGGATGTATGCCATCAGGTCCAATTGCCTTGTCCACCCTGAGCTTATCAAGGTCTTATAGGACCCTTTCTTTTGTGAAGGGACTAGTGCTCACCTCCCTCCCACATGTGTCCATGGTGCTGAGCTGTGGGCCCTGCCCTACCTTCTCTTCAGTAAATACTGAGCAGAAGTATCTATTTAGGATAGATGTTTTTACATGATCCTCCTCCTCCCACGCCCCCTTTGATCTTAGCAATACCCCCCTCTAGACACTCTCCTTTCACTAATGTATCTTTAGGGTAAGGTTTGTTTTCATCCGCAGCTGCGAATGCACTCCACAAGTGGGATCCTAGCCCATAGGTGCCCCGCTCCCTCCCCAGCCCCTTTCCTAGACTCTTGACAACAATCACCTTATCTTAGGCTGCAATTCTGAATTTACTGTATTTGTCCTTGGAGCCTAGCTTTCACACTGTATAGACCTCTGTACTGCTATTGTAAACTGTAACTTATCTGGGCACTGGATGGCTCAGGATTCTATGCTATTTGTTCTGACACCTGCAAATATATGAATACTGTTTGCTATTCACTGTTTGGTATGTATCAAAAAACTTCTGTAACCTCCTGTCTATCATATTGCATTTGTGTTGCTGTCTATGTGTTGAATCCACTGGAACTGATGTGGAGCCTTTGGAAATGGGTCCTTGACTCAAAGGGTTGTAATTCCGATATGTATAATAAAATAAATAAATATAGAAAGTCCTGTTACCTTTTTCTACTGTTTGTACTAGTGTTTCCTCAGTTTGGGCCTTTGCCTGCCTTACTGCCTTCCCTGCTTCCCTTAGGGAAGTTTGGTATGCCTCCTATCTTCATCCCACTGTGTTCCCTTATATTTCCTGAAGGACAGCCTTTTGGCTCTGACCTTTTCTGCTACTGTTTTTGAGAACCAAAGTGGTTTCCTTCTTCTTTTGCACTTCCTTTTCTCTATAACACAATGGGATGTTGCTTTAAGTATTGCATCCTTAATGCTTGCCCACTTTGCCTGTACCCCATCACTTGTATTTCTTTTTGCCAGGGCTAGCTGAACTCTGTTGGCCATCTTATCAAAGTCAGTTCATCTGAAGTCCCATATTTTTTCCTTGGAATGGGATGATTTAGTTGTAGTGGCCAAATTAAACCATACCATGTGATGGTCCCTGGCCCCCAGGTGGCCTTCTACCTGGAGATCTGTGATAATTTCCCTGTTAGTCAGTACTAGATCTAGAATAGCTCTATCTCTTGTGGGTTGTTGTACCAATTGTCTGAGGCCCTCCCCCTGCATGGAATCCACCATGTGTCTAGTTGTGGCAGATGTTCCTGCTGGTATTGACCAATCTGTATCTGGCATGTTGAAGTCTCCCATTATCAGAACCTCCCCTTTAGCTGTCATGTTTTGTTTATCTTCTAACAGTAATGTGTCTATGTCCTCCCCCTGGTCTGGGGGACTGTAGACAGCCCCAGTTCTTATGGCTGTCCCATTTCCTGTTTCCAGGGTGACCCACAGTTCTTCTGGCTCCTTATGTGTAGTCTGAACTTCTGTGCTTTGATATTTTCATTGACATACAGGGCCACTCCACCACCCCTTTTTGCAACTCGGACTCTTCTGAAAAGTACATAGCCAGGTTTTGAAGTCTCCCAAGTGTGGTTACTGGTAAACCATGTCTCGCTAATTGCTATTATGTCCAGTTTAGCCTCTGTCATTATTGCCTGCAGGCCTGGGATCTTATTTCCCAGACTGCGAGCATTTGTGTACATGATTTTCCATTGGCCAGATTTCGGTGTGTTAGTTGTTGGGTGAGGTCTGGCGTTTCCCCTGTGTGTCGTATGGGGAGCTGAACCTTTTTCCTTACCTGGTGATGCAAATGAACTGCAAACACGCTGAACTCTTGTTTGACCACTAGCTGAGGGGGGAAGGGTGTTCTTCCCATTCGACGTATGGGGTACTGCACCCCTCTCCCCATTTGCTAATTTAAATATTTTGCAGAAAAAACAAGATTTGCAATACTTTTTAAAACAGTACAGTAAACAGAGGAATAACAATGCCTACTTAATTTATCTACATCAGAGGTGCCAATTGCAGAATTTAATGACCATAGCCAGTTCCACAAATCAAGATGTAAGACAGCAAATTCAGTTAATACAAAAAGAGATAAGGAAATTCCATACACATAAATCTAAACAGTTATACCACCAACATAAATTTGGGACACAGGGACACATGAAGGCAGTATGCCCATTTAAGCACAACTTTCATGGGGTAGGACAAAAAGAAATGACAAGTACAGTGGATACAAATGGACAGAAATATACTTCAAAGGAAGATGTCCTTAAAGAGGTTACAAATCACTCTTTACACTTATTTAATGAAATAACCACAGACAGGACTACATTTCTAGACTATTTTTCCAGTGTTGCAGTTCCAGAGTTTCCTCTGGAACTGCACAACACATTGGGAGAACAAATAACAGTGCAAGAAGTCACTGAGGCTATAAAATCTTTAAAAAAAACAATACAACGCCAGGGCCAGATGGTCTTTCAAATGAAATATTTAAAATAATAGGGGAACAACTGTCAATGGAAATGGCTCAAGTATACAATACTCTATTGGCAACAGGGGACATACCATTAAGCTTCAATAGAGGAATCTTAATGTATCTGTATAAAAAATTAGACAGAACATTATTGCAAAACTGGAGGCCAATATACAGGTTAAATACCAACTTTAAACTACTGACAAAAATTTTAAATAAATGGCTGCTGTTGGTAGCAGACCTGATAATCTCAAAAGCACAATCCTGCTCAGTTCCTAATCACAAAATAGCTAACCATCTCATTTTATTATGAGAAATAATGGAACAAGAGGATATTATATCCTTAGACCAAAGGAAGGCTTTCAATTCCAATTGTCATGATTTTCTTCAGGCAACACTACACCATTATAAAGTCTCTCAGATACTCATACAATGGATTCAAATACTTTACAAGATAGCCACAGTATTTCCATTAGTAAATGGATGGAAAGGCCCAATGATACCCATAAAAAGAGGGGTAAGGCTGGCTGTCCCCTCAGCCCACTACTGTATGTTTTCTTTCTAGACCTTCTATTAAGGAAAATAAATGGATTACAATCAATACATCCAATTACAAATGGACAAAATATAGTAACCCATTCAGCAATAGCATATGCTGATGATATGAGTCTCTTAGTAGCAGATGAAGCATCAGTAAGACACTCATTATGCTTAAATGCAGAATTCAGAATTTTATCAGGAGCAGACCATAATTATGATAAATGTGTGGGGTTCCCACTAGGGTAGGCCAATCAAAATACAACATGTATAGGGAAAATTAACATCCAAAAAGACCCTATAAACATACTAGGGATTAAATATGGATCTTTAGAAATGGATGTCATGAACTGAGAGGAAAAAATAGCAATCGGACACCAGAAGGTGGCAGTATGGAATAGGTGGAAATTTGGAATGACAAAAATAATTTTTTAATCAAAACCTTCTTAATTCCGGTATTTTTATATATAAGTTCAGTATTCCCCATACCAAGAAAATTTGACATCTCAGTCTTTAGTGTGTTCTTCCAAGCACTGTGGGGCAGCTGCTTGAATCCAGTCAAAAGAAATAATACCTTCTTATCAGTGAAGAAGGCTTAAACATGGTAAATCCCCTTCTGTTCCTTAATAGTATCTTTATTATAGAAAACGTAAAACCTGTATTAATAAATAAACAAATAGGATGGGAACCTTGGCTTTATAAAGTCTGTAAAATATGGTTTTGAGCATGGGAAACACAAACTCCACAAACATTAAGAACAACTCAAAGCATACCTACATATATTAAAGACACATTTTTAATGCTGAAACAGTGGAGAATAACTACACAACAAGTAATCAGTTCATAACATAAATCTCTGTTTAACACTCTATGGAATGAGATATGTGCAGTGCAGAACCCCTTTGAAAAATGTTCAGACTCTTACTTACAATCTGTACAATCTTTATTACAGAAAAAGAGAATCTCCACTCATATGTGGGACATACATTGGCTTTCATGCCACAAAAATTCAATGTTAAATCAAATCAGAAACATAAACAGCTACTAGAAAGGATTTGTAGCCGTCCCCATTGCATAAATACTCTGGAAACCATCACTCACTTATTTTTTGAATGTTCATTCATAAAAGACTTCTGTAAATATAGAGGACAAATTTGGAATTAACCTATATTCCAAACTATTACCTATTCAGCTTTGATTTATGGACATATACCGCACTCACGGAATAAATTAAATGAGGATACTTTATGTCTCTTATTAGTAGTAATAAAATGGAATATTTGGATAGCCAGATGCCTATTTACCATTCAACAGAAAGACAGTACTTATCTAGCTTTGTTAAATAAGATAGTAAAATATATGGTTAAAATATATAAAACAGAAAGGGACCGAATGTCAAGAGGAAAGCTCCTGGAACTATGGAAACATTTACCATGGATTACTAACTCTGATTTTGCAGTGACTTAGACTAGAGAAAAAGGGACATACATCTGTTTTCTTTTTCCTTGCTTGTGGACATGATATTTTCTGTTATGGTTATATTGTGATATAATTTGTAATCAAGATGTATACTGATTTTTGTTTCTAATAAACTTTCCCCTACTCTTCCTGCAGGGGGTTCTGTTGCATTGCAGGGAGGATGGAGGTCCTCAATTGGGAGGAGACTGTGGTGGAGGACGGTCATGCTGTTGGGGCTCCAGAGCTCTTGGTATTACCTTCCATGCCTATGGAAGGAATTGCATTTGAACATGGCCAGGATATGGCTCTGGACTCTGTGGAGTCTTCAGCTTCCCCGTTGTTGGAGGATGGAATTATGGCAGAAGAATTACACTTACAGCATGAGCTTGAGAAAAAGAAGTCTCAGTTGCTGGATTTAATATTGATTGCGGAGCAGGATTTCCAATCCTGCAGACAGAAGTTGGAGGCAGAATGAAATAAATGTAAGTGTCCTATGGCAAGTCCTTTACAGGAATGGAGTAAACGTTGGCCCCTTGGGCAACAAGATTCTCTGAGTGGAAGTTCAGTTGTTGAGGTGGCTTAGTCATTAAGTATGTCATGAGATCAAGCAATCCCTACAGAACAGAGCTGTCCCTTAACAGACTGGTCCCCAGGTAATGCTTTACGACAGGCTGGTTGAATTTGGGTTAATGATAGTTGGATTCCAGACCCTTCGATTCCCATTCCAGGGTCCCCAGCCAATCCAATATTTCTGAACAGCAACCCTGAAATTTTGAAAGATTCATCCTCAGATTTGGATTCTAGTTTGAAGGTGAAGTCCTTAGTTTGCCCTATTGTGGATGTGCATACTCAGCATTAGGCAGCACAATTGTTCGCTGCACCAGACGCCAGTCTGTCGAGAATGGAACCCATAGATTCTGGGTGTTCCTCCCTGGCAGAACTAGCCCTTTTGGATCCCTTGCTTTTGGTCCCAGCCACTCAGCAGCAGGACAATGTGGTAATTGCTCAAGGTACTGTACAGGGTAACTTGTTATCTGAAAGTCAGAAAAGGGTGGGGGGGACCTTCCACCTGTTGATACTTCTGGTCTGAAAACTAATGCAAGATTATTTAGAAAACCTGCAGAAGTGGCTAAATGCTAATTCTTGGTTCATCTTTGCTATAAGGGCAAGGTGCTGGTGGTACCAGATACAGTATGGGTGGGGAAAACCCTTCTTATTGATTCCATGGGGTTCATGCCTGCAGAGGTGTATGCATTCATACAACCTCCTAGGGACCATAACTATGATATCAGTGTTTGTTCTATTATTTTTTTTGGATAAATTTTGGCGGTTATATTATGAGGTGAAAGACCAGGAGGTTTGGAGAGACTTTCAAGCAATTCCTATAACTACACCAATGATTAAAACAGTTACTATACTTTTCCAAAATGAAGGGGTTAACATTTCTAACATAATGTTTTGGTTGGAGAAATGGTGTTCGATTTATGACCATCCAAAGCCTATAATGGATGAGAATGGTTTCTGGACTGGAGGATAGACTGTCCGAATACAACTGAACCAATCTGATGATGGAATCCAACACCGTTCCAGTTCTTTTTTGGGGGGCAGGGACAGAGGCATTATCTTTCATGCAGGTCAACCTAAGTGCTGTTATAAATGTGGATCGTTATCTCATTTGAACACTTCATGTGACCAGGTTAAATGTTTTCAGAGTGGGGTGTTGGGTCATATGGCAGCTCATTGTGTGCCCCCCCCATCTGTAATCTGTGTGGTGGTGATGATAGCCATTCGTATGTGGAGTGTCCTTGGGCGGCACCTGAAACAGATGAATCCTCTGATCAGGAATATTTTTGTCACAGGCTAAATGGCCTTTTAGTCAGTCTGACCATTCTGAAACAGAGTTTTTTTTTGAGGCAGATGTAAGGGTAGAGGTTGGCTGGCGAATCTGGGGATAGGAGACAGGCCACCATTCCTAAGCCCATTGCACCCCCTGTAGTTGTTTCTCTTCCTCTAGAAAAGATACAGAGCAAAGTTCCTAGTTTGCCTGTTGTGGTTGGAGCTGGTCCTGAGGAGAGATAAAGAGACACCATTTGTGACCCCTCAAGGATCTCCCCAGTGAGAAGCCCGTCCTTTGCTCCTACCTTCATTTGGTCCATCTCTTCAAGGGGTGCACATTCTGGAGCCATTATTTTCCCCTATTCATCAGGTGGCAATGCGGGATTTGGAGGAGGGCATGATAGTTTGTCCTTCCCCTTTTCCTGCGGTGCGATCTCCTGATGGGAATAGTGAACCGTTATCACTGCTGCCCTTATCTAATAGATTTGCTCTCCTTTCTTCTTGTGGGGATCAAGTAGAACAAGCCCATCTGTTACTTGATCAAAATAGCACCCCAGGAGAGTCTAGTGCTCCTTTGGTTGTGACAGAATTGCCACCCAGGAAATCTCAGTCTTCTGAGACTCAAAAACGAGTGACTAGATCTAGTGGGAAAATTCCTAAGCCCCCCCCTGAGCCATCTTCTCTAACTCTCTAACTATAGCTAGTTTAAATGTTAATAGTTTGAAATCCCCGGCCACACATCTAGTGATGTTTGATATATTATTGAATCTCCATTATGATGCGGTTCTCTTACAAGAGACTCATTTCCATTCATTAAGTGAAGTGTCATAAGCCACGAGAGATTGGAATTGTGGGCTTTCTTATTGGTCTATAGGGGAGGAGGCATGTTGTGGAGTTGGAATATGTTTTCTTACGCCAGAGGTTCAAATTTACATGCTGGTAGATGTTGAAACTGGTTGTGCTCTCATTTTAGATGTTGTTCTGAAAGGGTTTACAGTGTCGGTCGGTATCTGTTCATGGGCCCCAGTCAAAGGCCCTCTGGATAGCTCTGTTGAAGAAAATTCAGCCATTCCTTCATACTAGCAGGCAGATTTTTTTGTGGAGACTTTAATATTAATTTTCAGCAGAAAACGGATGCTGGCAACCAGTACTGTGAGAAGACATTTCTTAGATCAGTTCTTATACAGGCGGGATTTGTGGATACCCATTCTGTTGGACATAATAAGGTGAAACCGATGTTTTTTAAGGGCACCTTATTCTCTCGTATTGATTTTATTTTTGCACATAAAACTTTATTAATTGCTCAGCTTATATATGTCCCAGTAGAATCCTCCGACCATTCCCTGATCAGGATTCATGTTGAGAACCCCCCCCCCTCCGAAGACAGGTGGTCCCGGGAATTTGGAGACTTAACACTTCTGTTTTATTATTGCCAAATACTCTTGTAGATTTGACACATATTGTACAAGATAAGGTTTCTACTATAATGCTGTATGAGGATATTAGTGGCTGGTGGGAAGATTTCAAAGTTTGTCTGGTAGGGTATTTTCAGGCTTTAGGTAAATTACAGGCACAGACCTAGAATGAGACTTATTTACATCTTAGACACACTTTGGGAACTTTGTTGTCTAAACAAGGGGAGGGTAAGGAAGATTTTACTGGTGAAATTAGACAGATAAAACAGGAAATGGTACATTATCAATATAATAGACTATATTCTTTACATAAGGAGCAATCTTTTGGTACCCAGGGAAAGTCTGCTCATATTAATCCCTTATTGGCTAGCCAGGATCATAGAGAAAAATGGATGTTTGACTGTTTACATACATCAACTGGTTTAAAGGTCTTTGATAATGAGGGTGTTATGTGAACCTTGGATACCTATATAAACAAAACATTTGGGGTACAGAGTGAGGATTCTGATTTTATGGCCCATTTTTTGCAGTCGGCTGATCGTCCCCGGTTACCTTTAGCACTGCAGTCATCTTTGGCTGGAGATTTTAGTAAAGCTGAATTAGAGGGTGTGATACATTCACTAAAACAGGATGTTTCTCCTGGTTCAGATGGATTTCCCAAAGAATTATATAAGCTTTTGTGGGGCGTTATGCCTAACGAGCTAGTAACTCTTTACTATTTTTTTTTTCTGATTTATATTTGCCCCTGCAGATGTATGAAGGTTTGATGGTTTTTCTTTATAAAAAGGTGTAACAAACTGATATAGGGAACTGGAAGCCACTTACGTTGCTCAATGTGGATTTTAAATTTTTTTTTTAGACTATTAGGAAATAGATTGTCTTTAGTTATGCCTAAATTGATTAGTACCTCTCAGTTTTGTTCAGTTACTAGAAGACATATCACGGAAGCTTTATTATTAATTTGTGAAATAATGGAGAGCAGGGAGGAGGGGTACAGGGTCGCAGAAGGTTTCTGGTTACCTAGTTCGTTTGAAACAAGCAAAGGCTTTTGATGAGGTTTTGCATGCTTATTTATGGCAATGTTTAACAGCATATGGGATTCCACAGACATTTGTGCATTGGTTACAATTATGTTATGCTATGGCATACATGATCTCCTATGATAATGGGTGACAGAGGTCAAAACCTAGGATTCTCAAAGGAGTTCACCAGAGCTGTCCCTTGAGTCCACTCCTGTATGTTTTTGCTTCAGACTCTATATCGCAAATGATTAATAGATCTCCCCTAATTTGTGGAGTACGGGGGGATTTAGGACTTCATTCTAAAACAATAGCATATGCTGATGATCTTTGTTTGGCTTTACAGGATGGAGATTCTATACAAATGGCCTGTGCTTTGATACAAGCAATAGGTAAAGTTACAGGGGCTCGGATTAATGAAAATAAGATGCATTGTTTGAAACTGAATGATTTCCTGAGTGAGACAGAAGTTGCAGGGTGTTTTATAGTGGACAAGGTTCCCTGTAGAATACTGGGTATCTATTTTAGGGGAGCTGAAATGGCAGAGTATAATTGGGCTAAAGCCCTTCAGGAGGGACACTCAAAGGTTACCAGTTGGGACAGACGGAAATTGTTTAAACATTAAAATACTTTTATGATTAAAACATTTTTGATTCTGTTTTGTTTTTATATTTAAGTTATATTTTTATGTTACCAAAAAGTTTGGAGACCTCTTTGTTGAAATGTTTTTTTTTGTGGATTTGGGCAGTCATTTGAATCCCATTAACTGGAATATTTCATATTTAGATATTAAATCTGGTGGGATTAATACGGCGAACCCGGTTCTCTCTCTTTTTTTTCACAGTTTATTTATATTCTAATATAGTACCTTTATTAAAAGGTTGCACTTCCTTTTGGAGTTTTCCAGTATGTACTATGTTGCAAGGGATTTTATTAGAATGGAGGGGTAATAACTTTGTCCATAAAAATAAGAGATGTCCCAAATTGGCCCATAGATGGGATGGGGTATTTGACAAGATCCGACAATGGAAAAAAAGTTTGGAATCGGCTTGTGGTCTCAGTCAGAAAGCACTCTATAAGGATGTATTAAATAGGTGTTTTTTAGATTCTCCATTCTCTGGATTTTCTATGGCTTCTCAGTCCAGTATTTCAGTGTATATTATTAATTCTCATATCCTGTTACATAGGTGGGATACAGCATGGTTAGGGATACATGGAAAGGTGAATGTTAGAAGTAATCAGAAACATAAAAATGTACAAGACTGTTATTGTCTGAGGGAATGATGTGTTATGTTATTGGAGACTATGGACCATTTATATTTTCAGTGTCCCTACGCAATTGAGTTTTGGGATGTGGTAAAGCACCATTGGAAAGGCAGAGTGGATGTTCCTCTCTCCCTTGAGCTTTTATATTTTGGGATCCATTGAGGGCCTTGTCTAAAGGTACCCTCAGTACTCTACAGGTGATACATGCTTATTTTCTGTATTGGTTATGGATCAGTAGGTGCAGGTTGTTATTTCAGCAACAAGTGATTTTATCATTGGATTTGTTCTATGTGTTAAGCCAAGATTTAAATCAAATGAAAATGTCTGAAAAATCAAAATTAGGAGCTACATATTGGGATAGTTTATGGAAGGTTTATTATTTTATTTAACGATGGAAAAAGATTTGGTGCATTGAAACCATGGCTTCACCACTCTCTTCTTTTTTTGGTGGGGATGGTAGTTTGGGTTTGGAGTAATTGTATAATATTTTGTTTGCGTTCTTTATTTTTCAGATCGGTTGCATCAATTTTTTTTGTAATTTTTTGTACATTATGTTTTTTATGTTGTTTTTTTAACCAGGATCTGTTGTCCTGTTTACAGCAGCTTTAGACTTTGATAGATGCTTTGGGGCTTGTATTTCCTTTGTTTCATGAATTAACAATATAATATATTCCCTGGCTCTTAGGATGGGGGAAGGGGATTACGGGGAATTGTAAATAATTCTACATTCCCTTTTATTATTTTTTTTTTAGGTTGGTTTATCTAGATGACTGTATTTCTATTGTTTGTATTTTTAGATTCTCTTTTTTTACACAAGTTGGTTGTGTACTATGAATCTTTTTAAGTTTTGAATTTCCATTCCCCTACTCTTAAGGATGGGGGTGGGGGGAACTTATGTGATTTGTAGGAATATTATAAAATTGTATTAGTTTATGGTTATTTTATTTTAAATTAGTAATTGGAAGGTCTTTTTAATTTATTTTTTTTAAAAAATATATGCCTTAATACATGCTTGCTATATTATTATTATTTTGGATTTAAGTTTGTAATGTCGTATGATCATTTGGAAGTTTTGAATAAATTTTCCACTACTCTTTTGGGGCGGGGGGGTTAAGCTTGGAGTTATTGTATGATGAAATACTTAGTTATGTTTTTGATTTTCTTTATTATGAGTTTGTATGATGTAATACTGTTTTATATTTATTTGTTTCTTATAGTTTACATAAAAATTCCCCTACTCTTTTCGAGAAGTGTCATGGGATCTTTAACATCCACCTGAACTACCACCAGGACAGGTAGATGGGACCTCGGTTTAATGTCTCATCCAAAAGACAGAACCTCAGGAGTATAGCACCCCCCCATGCTGCACAGCAGTGTCAGCATTGGGATATTATCCTAAGTGTCTGGTGTGGGGCTAGAACCCACAGCCTTCTGATCTCCCTGCCTCAGAGGTGAGTGTGCTACCTGCTGAGCCACTGACATGGCTGTTGATTATTATCTGGAAAGACGCAGACTCCAGAGCCCTTGTACTGCATGGGGCCTTTCACTCTGGCTGCTTTAATATGGGTGCCATGCCTGGAAGTGCAGGAACTGAATGAGGTAGTGTCTGTCTTTTTCTCCCAACTTAGACTTCCTGCTCAGGGTTCTGAGTGCATGTCCAATCTCAAAATTCTTGCCTGCAATATCCAATTCCAAATGCTCCATTCTTTCCCTCTGGAATCACTGTCACATGAACATTTAAGCAGCTAGTCCAGTTTTTTTGATTGTCCTCCTGTGCTAGATGCAAGGTGATGGTATCAGGCATCTATTTATTTTCCATGGTCCATAGCCCTCTGCTCACCACCTGAGTTGGCCAACATCTGCCTGTCATTGAGTGATCATGCACTTATAGTAGAGACTGTTTCTAAAGTAAGTGTGCAATCACTCACTGAAAGACAGATGACCAGCCAAAGTGGTGACCAGAGGGCTATACTAGTCACCTTCATCATTGCCATAGATCAGTTTAGGTGACCAAGGCAAGGGGGTGTTAGAATGATGGTCTTGAACAGGCTGGTCAGGAGTGGGGCTAGATGACTTTTTGGGAAGGTGGAGAGTCAACTAAACCACCACATATTTAACATACAGTACACAAATTGACAAGTGGTTGGGGGATGGTTAACTACTAGACAGCCAGGTGTTTTTCATACTGTACACAGATGAACAGGTGAAAGAGAGTGTGGTGGACCACTAGATTGCCATGTATTTATGATACATAGATGGATGGGTGCATGGGAGGGAGGCCAGTGCTATTATATTGATATGCCCATAATAGGTATGCAAATGATCCATTATGCTTTGCATGCCAAAAGGAATAATTTGCATGTTGAGGCTGAATATGGCCCATAGGAGCCTTAACACTATCTCATTTGGATTTTGTTGTCTCTGTGGGGTTCCTGTGGGCCACATTAAGTCCTTAGGTTGTGGTATAGAAGCACATAGTCACTATGAACTGTGATAACATGGTCCCATATTCTGACAGTTAGCAAACTCTGGTCAGAGTTTCCTAATTATCTGATTCAGTGGTTGGTGAATAGTGAATGGTGCTTGTGTAATCTTAATTTTGGTCTTTATCAATTACCACCCTCAGTATAGGAGTTGGGCAGGGATAGGGAATGAAAGTCACAGTACCAAGGGTGAGAAGACTGCTGGAAGAGGAGAAGGTGGGAAGGATGGATGGAGCTTGAAACCCTCGGGCACAGGCTGGCTTTTATGGGAGTAGTGGGAGGAGTTTATTCTCCCACATTGAATCACAGACAAAGTCCTTGTGTTCAATGTTTGGTGAATAGTAAATGATGCTTGCATAAACATAATTTTGGCCTTTATCAGTTCCCACCCTCAGTATAGGAGCCACATGGTGATAGGGAATGAAAAGTCCAGAAAGAAAGAGAGAGATTACCTCCTGCAACTCATGGAGAGTGTGAGCAGTAGCACACAGGAGAGGAAACAAAACCTGTGAAGGAACCCTCTGAGGACCTATGGCTACTGAACTGCCTGCCCTCTGGACATGCCAAGAAGAGATGATCTTTAAATGCTTGACTACTTGTTTTAGATAAATGTTTCTAACATGAAGGTCCATCTTCAGAGACTCTTGATAATGGAACACGGATGATGATATGGATGCTGAAGGTGCTGACTCTGAATGGAGAATTGTCCTGATGAACATGAGAGTTCAGTCCAAACTGGAGAATGATGACAAGCAATCAGATTTCAGCATTTCTGAGATCTGGTGTGCTGACTGGGAGAAGAACACTGCTGGTACACGCTGAGCCACTAAAAAGGTTGTAACCACAGCAGGAGTTAGCAAAAGCACTATTTTTTGAGAACAGGTATGCCGCCATTGCCTTAGTTGTGAAAAAAGAGAATTGCTAACTTTTTCAGACTTTCTTTGGTGCCAATGGTGAAGAGCAAACATGGCTGTGCGATGGAGAAGGCCTCTGAAAGCTCCCCAGGAGGGAGAAAGTCTTGAGCGGTGGAAGAGCTCCTTTCCTGGGAAGTAAAAGACTCAGTGACACTCGCGGGGGTTAATAGGCCTGCTCCAGCAGGCTTGCTGTAATAAAATCCTCTTGGCAAAATATTTTTTGCAGCTAGTATTCTCTGGACTATTGGAGCCTTTTGGAGAGTCTTCTGTAGATTTATATATATATTAGTAACAACAACATTTTTCTGATAATTTGTTACTATTTTATGTTTTAAAAAATCCTGTGTGCGTGATTTTGTATATTCTGTACATTCGCCCTTATGGGAGGGGATAACCTGTGTACTTAATACTTAATGATACGTAACAATATGCATGTCATAGCAATTTTAAGAGTGATTATAGCTGTATGTGAATTCTCGAGTTCTAAGGAGCAGTTTACATTATAACATAAACATAAATATATTCTTGGATCTGGCAGGACTGAGGCCTTCATTAACATCCAATCGTACACAGTACATATTGGGATTAGCCTAAGAATACTAGAATACTAGAATAACTGCACTTACTTGGGAGCAGCTGCTGAATTTTTGATATATATAATTTTATTTTAGAGTGTGGGATTGGAATTTAAAAAGAAGCTTTTATATTTTTTATTGGAAGGAAAATATTGGGATTGGGATAGGCTGGGGACTAACACGTGATATTCTCCTCAAGTAGCGCATGCCTGAGCTTATTTGTTCAGATGCAGTCTGCTTAGGAAAGAGTGAGGATCACTGTTGATAATTACACAGCATTCGTGCACAAGTATATTAAGGAGTAAGGTATAGAGTACGAATTATGTAGACTGCTAAGGTGGCATAAACCTGAAAAGCAAGTGTGGGCAGTCATTCACCACAATGAGACTTTAAAAAAATATCTCTCAGTTGGTTAGCAGCTTTTTTCCATTTAGTTTTGTTCAGAACTCATACCTGTCGCACTAATATACCCTCGCTTGTGCTTTAGTATTATCTGGAGTTCTTCCCTCAAATGTACTTTGGCTTTAAGCTGTATAAACTTTACACAAGTGCTGATATTTGAGTAGTCCTTGTGAAAGAGCAAAAACAGTGTGAGCTTGACAAAAAAGATTTTTTTTTCTAGTGTTTCCCAGGTTCCTGAATATTTTATATCACTCTGGTTTAGAAAGTAAGTCTCTCCTCATTACATTATTGAGAAAATTGTGACTCTAGTGGCTATTATCAGAAAGTTTTTAAAAATATATAAATTTAAGGGTTGCATCTGGTTAAGTAGAGTAATATAGAACAGTACTTGACTGTTATTGCCCGTTATTAGCCTGTTATTAGCCCCTGTGTTTGTTTTTCATTGCAGTGAAAGGGGAAAGACAACTATTGGCCTGTGAAGCGAAAAATAGTGTGCTTAACCTTACCACTGGCCTAAAGGGTTTAGCCCATGGAACTTTAAGAGAAGTTGATAAATTGTTGGATAAAGTGTTGCACAGAGACTTATTGCACTGAATTAGAATTATGGAACTTGATTAGAATATTACTAATGACTGCATCATTTCAAGAAGGATCAGAAGAGCTGAGTGGCTGAGGAGCTGAGAAAGGTTTCTGTGAACTTAATGTTTCTTTTCCTTCAGTTTATTTATTCTGAGTAGAACATTGTTGGAATATTATTAGTCTGTGACCTGTGTTCTTTTTTTTTCTTTTTCCCATAAATGAGTGTTTGCACAAATTGTTATAAACATATAAACCTAGAGTTGTGCTGTGTAATAAGCCAATGTAATGCCTGTGAATACACAAAGTATATGGTAGGTAACTCTGAATGGAGAACTTATGTCTGGCAGCACTGAAAACATGATGGCTGGTTGAAGAAGGGATGCAGGTATTGCAAAGCTGGATGCTGCAGTAGGATATAACGGAAGCTAAGCATGAGAGAAGTGGTACAAAATTGAACTTCCTTTAATCCACAGTTTTCAGACAAGGCAACAAGAAAGGCTGGAAACATGCATGCAAGATGTAAAATCTCTGGTAAACTAAAGTTAGTGGCTATAATTAAACTGAAAAGTCATGCTTCTGACCTGAAGTGAATAGGGAGGTTTTGATGGAGAATGAGCAAGGAGCAGTTCAGATCTACTGGAGTATGGATCAGAAGGTCTTTGCAAAGTGGATACTGGTCTGAGAAATTTGAGGGTGATCTGAGGACTTTCTTCAGAAGTTGATGATGTTGAACCAGAAGATGTAGAAGCTTTGTGGAATATAGATATGGAGGTCTTGAAATGGATGAATATCTGAGGAAGTCTGTGGAGAACCCTGAGGACCTTTTTTGAATTCAATGAGAAAGCCCAGAGAATGGTTGATGTTTCAAGGAGCATATACAGTATGAGAACATCTTGCAAGATGAAGGTATTGTTGGGAAGTCCAAAGGGAACACTGAGGACCTTTTTTTGGATCTGACAATGTAGAGCTAGCAAAATGGTAGAAGTGTAAAATAACGTGGATACATAGGTCTTTGAAAATAGGTACGAGCATAAGGAAGCCCCATGGGAAATCTGAGGACCTTCCTAGAATTTGAGCTTTGAATAGTATATTTGAATGATGAATTCATGGTTGAAGAAGTGTAAAGGGAACCCTGAGGACCTCTTCTGATCTGAGGGTGTAGAACAGTTGAAGACAAAGAGCTTTGAGGAGTCTTTGAATGATGGATAAGTGCTTGAGGAAGTCCAAGGGGGAACCCTAAGATCCTTCCTTGATTTTGTGAGGGTCTTGTGAGATTGATGCATTTGAAGAAGTCTTAGGGGAATCTGAGGACCTTCTTTGGATCAGAAAAAGTAGAACTAGTAGAAGCTTCAAGGAACAAGAATGTAAACAGCTTCAGTGTTGGGTAGTGCCTGAAGAAGTCCAAGGGGAACCCAGAGGACCTTCCTCAAATTCTGAGGGTCCATGGAATAACATGTGAAGATCTTGGAATAGGAATAATTCAAAGAAGTCTGAGGAGAACCCAGATTCAGAAATATAAAGCTTGTAAGGAATCATGAGAAGGTCTTTGCAAGCTGGAAGCTTGAAAGGAGAAGACTGACTGACCGAAATGCAGCCCAGAGACCATCTTCACAATATGGAATGCAGAACAGTAGCATGGTAGAGGCTGCGTAGCATTCAGCTGTGAGTCAGAAGAAGTCTGAGGAGAGTCTTAAGGACCTTTTTTAATCTGAAGATGGACGACTGATAGGAGTGGAAAGGCTTTGTAGATTATAGAAGTTGAGGTCTTCAAGACAAAAGCATGACTGGAGAAGTTCTTGGGATCCTGGGAACCCTCTTTGGAGTCTGGAAATGATGAATAAGTAGGATAAGGGAAGTTCTGAGCTGATATGCTGCTGGATTGCATTTGGAGGAGCAAGGTCCAGGTGGAGGAACTCAAGACATTTACAGGTTTAGTACAATAAAGAATGATGAACTCACTCACAAGCTGATGGGTGGCATTGCCTCTGACAATATTAAAATGGAGATTGACCCCGAGCAGTTAAAGAGAGTTGCTGAACACTGACTAGGACAAGAATGGCATTTGCAGATTATGTATACTTGTAAGTTTTTCAGTTGTAGGTTCATGCTGTGGTAGGAAAAAGTCAAACCCTGACTCACCACAGTTAGAGAATGTCCAGAATGAGGAATTGTGAATTCTTCTGATGCGTTGTTGATAAATTAAAGTTACTGAATTTCTCGACTAGCAGACAAAGGTAGAAGCTTGATGAGTTGGTTTGTAGCAAAAGGCTTTAGAGCTATAGGAGAACACATCAGTGGAGGAGTCAAGCTTTGGGAGAGATGAAAGGCTTCAGCTGGATTGTTGTTGCAAACTCTTATCTCTGGTGGACAAATCAAACCCTACTACACTTGTTGACCTCTCAAAGGTAAGAGTTAGGGAGACAGAGTCTTGCAATGCTGCTGATGAGGGCTGTGAAAGGAAGTGAGAGGCATCAGGCTGGCTGTTGAAGCTCATATGTCAGTCGGGGAGAGGAATACTGAGGTTAGAATGAAAGATAAAGCTGATAGCAGGAATCATGAGAGACAGGATGAAGGGAGTGGAAGGTAAACATTGCAAGGACAGCAGGAGTACTGAATTTAGTTTAAAGTGGTTGATCTTCATTTAGATTTAACTTCTGCTGCTTGGGGGGAATGACTGGGGACTCATTAATATGCTGTAGGGGAGTGATGGTGAACATAGTGAGAGTAATTTTCTTAAAACAAAGGATTCATAATAGAGAACTAGAGACAAGTAAGAGTGATGTGTCAGTTTTTGACTAACACCCCAACTACATATGAATTCCCTGAGGAAACATATTAACTACAGAGCCAAATGGAACCAGAGAATGAGTCCATATATCAGATAAAATTAATCTCTTTCAAGTGGAAGTATGAGAAAAACTTATTCAGATAAATGGAGTGGTGTTGTGAACCACGGTACAGTTGCACTGAATGATGGACATTGCGGCTGGAGACATTGTGACACCCTGATAGTGGGATGATGGTGACACTGCAATGATTATAAATCAGTGGAAAAATCTGGAGTAGCATTCACATTTCAGTAGTGCTGTAGGGAACATAGATTATAACTGCAGCAAATACCATTCAGGCAGCTGCGTCTTATATTAGAATTAGCCTAGCATCCTTTGCCTGCATTTCAAAGATCTCCAAGGGACACTAGCATGAACTTAATAATAAATGCAGAGTTGGTAGCACTAGGAACGTTTACATAAAAATAATGTATGGAGTAAGGTAATGCCTCTATGATTGGAGCCTGTACTCTAGTTCAGCTGAACATCATGCTGTTTGCATGATTCTCCGAAAGAGTATTTGGGAAGTGTAGTAATGAATGCCAGTCAGTGGCACAGCACACCACAACTCAGAAGTCAGAGCTACAGGTAATGTGCAGGAATGGAGCGAAAAGTGGAGAGACCTCCAAAAAGAAAAAGTGGCAGCAATAGAGAATGGAAGCATCAAGGAGAGAGAAAAGAGGAGAAGCCAGGAGGAGAGAGGTATGGGGGTGGGGTGGGCAGAGGACACCAGCCAGAGTGAGAGAGGCAGTCAAGCAGTGGAAAGGGGGAAGACACCATTGAGCAGGAGGTGGGGATGGAAAATGTATTGGGAAATGAGGAAGAACAGAGAGACATGCACAGAGAAAACAGGATACCAGAAGACAGGCAAAAATAGGAAGGAAGAACCGGAGTGGGGGGGGAGCGAAGGAGCAGAGGGGAAAGAGAACAGCAGGCAAAATGGGGACGCACATAGCCACACAGACCATGCAGCTGCTCATGAGCTCAAAACACTCTGAGTGCAAATTGTGGGGGTAGCAGTTAAAGCTATAATTATCTTAGAAAAAGTCTGTAATTAGCTTCTGTCCTTCCAGGTAACTCCTTGTATCTAAAACATGTATGTGTATGTATGTGTGTGTGTGTGTGTGTGTGGGTGTGTGTGTGTGTGTGAGTGTGTGAGTGATACTCACATGCTGTTTTAGCATTTCTCAAGAGAGACAGTCTATAACCCATTTTTATATTACAAAAAATGATACAGTGATCAGAACCAGCTGTCCAAGTGTCACAATTCCTCCCCACCTAGACTGAATTTGGGAGCTGTACCCCCTGCATGGAATGAGCTTCCCAAATCAGTTCACTACTCATAGACCCTAGACAGCCCATCTGAGTTCTGATTTTTGGCTCCAGTCCTATGTAATATTGTCATTGCTCAAGGTCCCTCCCTCCCGCACCCTCATGGGTAGCCGGGAAGTTACTGTGTGTGCGCCCAGGCTCTGGAACTCCCTTCCAGAGCAGACCAGGTTGTTGTCCTCCCACCTGTAGCCTCGCGAACTCCTCCGGGCTTCCTGGAAATGCATCTGCGTGACTGTCCCAAGCCCCCTAGAGTATTCGCCTATATGGATGCTCTTCCGCTTCAAAGCTTGCCTCTGACACTACCCGATATCTTACGCTGCACTCCCTGTCTCTGCCTATACACCAGGGCACCTGACCCCGGATATATTGTCCACGCTCACGGTTCCCTGGTCACTGCCTCTCTCAATTTGTCTCTTACGTGAAATGTGCAAATGCTTTCTGTTGTAAATTTGTGTGTGACCCACTCATCCTGAGGGTTTGTTACCTCAGCGGATATAAGTTGTATTATGTTCGTACATATCCCCTGGACTATGTTACTCTCTCAATTATGTTGTTAAACTGTACTTACTCGCTACTGTATACAATTTTCTGTATCCTTATGTTGTACTCTCCCGGGTCGTTCCTGAAAATAGGCATAATACTTGTCTAGTGTACTTACCCGGTTAACAAAAGCTAAAATAAAAAAAATAAAATAAAAAATATCATACCCTTGCAAAGCAAGACTCCATTTTAGTAATCTACCATTGTTCTTTCCCATCTGTGTCAGCCAAACCAGGGGGTTGTGGTCAGTCTGCACCACAAAATGCTGCCCATGTAAGTATGGCCCTAATTTTTTTAAGGCCCACACTATGGCAAGACACTCCTCTTCCACCGTGGAGTATGCCTGCTCCCTGGGAAATAACATTTTACTCAGGTATGCTATTGGGTGATCCCTCCCTTGGCTGGATGTCTGATTCAGTACTGCCCCAATACCCACATCTGAGGCATCAGTCTGAACTATAAAGGTTTTGCTATAGTCAGGACTTGTCAAAACAGGAGCACCGCACAGTGCCTCTTTTAGTTTGGAAAAGACTTCCTCACAGGCTGGGTCCCAGGTAATTTTCTTGGGCATCCTTTTCTTTGTCAGGTCAGATAGGGGAGCAGCCAGGGCACTGTAATTGGGTACAAATTTCCTTTAGTACTCTGCTGTCCCTAGAAAACTCCTGACCTGCTTCTGCGTTTCTGGTCTGAGTCACGCCTGGATCACCTCTATTTTTATTTGGTTCTGGCGGAGCTGTCCCCTGCCTACCACATGCCTGAGGTATGCCACTTCTCCCATGGTCACCTGGCACTTCCTGGCTTCGACAGTGAGCCTAGCCCTCTGTATCCTGCCCAGCACTTCCCTAAGGTGGGATAATTGTTCCTCTCAGCTGTTACTAAAGATGCCAATGTCATCCAGGTATGCCACGGTGTATTCCTCAGCACCATTTAACACCTGGTTCACCAACCTTTGGAAAGTGTCCAGGGCGTTCTTCATTCTGAAAGGCATTACTTTAAATTCAAATAAGCCTATCGGAGTGATGAAGGCCGACCTCTACCTAGCTCTGTCTGTCAGCTCTACCTGCCAATACCCCTTTGTCAGGTCAATGGTCGTAAGGTAGATCACCCCCAACTTGTTCAAGAGTTCATCTCTCCAGAGCATTGGGTGGGCATCAGACTTTATGACTGAATTCAGTCCATGATAGTCCACACAGAAATGAGTAGAGCCATCTGGCTTAGTCACAATGACTATGGGTGAGGCCCAGGGGCTGTGGAATCTCTGGATTACCCCTAAATCCAGAATCTCCTCCGCTTCCCTCCTAATGTCCTTTTGGACAGCCTCTGACACCCAATATGCTGTCCACCATATGGGCATCTGTGTCCCTGTCTCCACATCGTGCATTGCTAAGAGGGTTAGTCCAGGCTTGGTGCTAAACAATGGGGCAAAGTCTGCTAAAATCTCCCTTACTTTCTGGATCTGGTCTGGGGCCAACTGGGGAGACAGTTTAACTGCCTCCACAGAGGACTCCCACTTACTTTCTTCCAGCAAATCCAGAAGGGAGTCTCCTTCGTCCATCCCCTCCCCAGGACTACACACTGCAAATACCATGTCAGCCCTATTTGCATATGACTTCATCATGTTGACATGGAACATCCTTTCTGTCTGTCTTCTGTCAGGTAACTCCACAACGTAGTTTATGTCATTTACCTTCCTAACCACTTTGTACAGTTCTGCCCACTCAGCCTGCAGCTTGTCCTTCTGGACCGGAATAAGGACCATGACTTCCTGACCTACCACGTATGAGCAAGCTCTGGCTCTGTGGTCATACCACTCTTTTTGTTTCTGTTGAGCAGCTGCCGGGTTGCTCTGGGCTCTCCCCATAAGTTCTTTTAGCCTTTCCCTAAACCTAAGGATGTAATCCACAATGGGAGTTCCCTGGGTGGTGTGCTTGCCTTCCATTCCTCCCGGATCAAGTCTAGGGGTCAACGTACCCAGCATCCATATAAGAGTTAGAAGGGGGAATATCTTGTCGACTCTTGGGGTACCTCCCTGTATGCAAACAACAGGTGTGGAAGGTATTTCTCCCAGTCCCTCCCATGCTGTTCAGCAAACACTTGGAGCATTGACTTTAGGGTACCATTGAATCTTTCCACAAGCCCATTGGCTTGTGGGTGATACAGTGTTGTGCATCTCTGCACCACCCCACACTTCTCCCATAAACATTTCATCAGGTCTGACATGAAGGAACCCCCTCAATCGGTGATAACCTCCTGCGGAAACCCAACACGGGAGAAAATCCCAAGTAAGGCATTTGTAACTTTGTCTGTCCTCAGTGAGGATAGGGCAACTATCTCTGGATACCGGGTGGCATAATCCACCACAGTCAGGATGAATCTCTTCCCTGAAGAGCTGGGTGTATTTAAAGGCCTCACAATATCCATTCCCACCCTCTGGAATGGCTCCTCTACTATGGGCAATGGAATCAGGGTGGCTTGGGTTTTCTGGCCCGCCTTCCCTATTTCTTGGCACCAGTGACAAGACCTGCAATATTTCTTCATCTGCTGGGTGAAGTTAGGCCAGTAGAAATTCTGGGCTAACTACTGCATAGTGCATGCAATTCCCAGCTGACCAGACAAGGGAATATCATGTGCAATTTTGAGCAACTGTTCATGATACCCCTGGGGAACAACAAGCTGCCTGCCAAGGCATCTCTCCCTCTGTCTGTACTGCCTGAGTATACATAAGTCCATTTTCCCAATAAACCTTATGTCTGCTGTCACCTCCCTGTGTGCTGTCTGAGTTTGCCCAAGCCCTCAACTTCTCTAAACTAGGGTCACTTCTCTGAGCAGCTGCAAACCCCTCACACATTCCCAAGGCATGGGACAGGCCCCCTTCAGTCACTAAACTAGGGTCCTTAGCACTAACATCAGGGCACTCAGGGTCACTGTCAATCCCAACCCTCTGACAATGGGTCACCCTTCCCTCTTCAGAGTAACCCTCTGTAACTGTGTGGTTACTGGCTACTGGAGAAATTTCTACCCCCTTTTTATTAGTCTCTCCATCTGGAGACACAGGCTGGGGAACCAGCCTCTCAGTGGTTTCCACAATGGCTTCTGTGGGGTTCAGAGAACTACAATTTTCCCTTGCCGCTTGGCTACAGGTAACTGCACACACCATACCTTGTTTGAGATTGTTGCCCAGGATCACATTCACTGCTAATGTTTTAGCTACAGCCACCTGTTGCACAGTTCCCCCTGTTTCACCCCTGTCTAAGAGAACACTAGCGAGGGGCAATATTTTCTCCCCACCCGCAAAGTCCTGTACAGTGACTTATTTATTGGGTATAAGCTGACCAGGCTGTACCAGATCCCCCTTTACCAAGGTCAGGGATGCCCCTGTGTCCCTTAACCCCTGGTCTGTATACCATTCACCATGACTGGGTGCATGTGTTCCCTCATGTTCACTGGCATGCTTCCAGGGACACACAAACAACCTACTTCTTTTCTAGCACCTGGTTGTGTATTATTGCTCACCTTTTTGGGACATTGTCTGGTATTTTGCCCAGTTTCTTTACACAACCAACATTAATTTATTCTCTCAGAGAAATCTTTTCTCTGAATCCTGGGGCTAACTGGTTTCAGTGGAGGCAGTGAGGGTTATAGCTGCCTTGAAGGCACGCTTTTCCCTTTCTGTGCTGCCATGCCCACCCCATTCGCTCTCAGAGCAGGTCTGCTCTTGGCATAGTGGTCCAAGAGCTAAGCAGCACTGTTAAGCTAAGCAGCACTGTTTTGGGATCTTGGTCCTCCAGCCAGGTTTTCAGCACTGCTGGGCATTCCCAGAAAAACTGTTCCAACAGAATCACATTTTCAATTTTATCAACAGTGTTTGCTCTGTATGATTCAGCAGTTAATTCAAGCTTTTTTAACAGTGCAGCTTTAAGTTTGTTGTAATCATCACTGTCCTCATTGTCCATTTGACCTAATGCATCCCGAGCTTTCCCAGTAAGTAGCGGGAATAGCTGGAAGCTCCAGGACTCTCTAGAAATTTTAGCCCAAATACAAACTTTTTCAAAAGAATTTAAAAAGGCATCCATATCATCCCCCCCTTTAAATTTGGCTATTAATTTGGAATTCACTTTGTAACCCAGTCCTGCAGTCCCTGTTAAACCCAAGCCATTTACCTGCTCTGGTGCCGCTGGTTGGAGTTGCAGCTTCTCCGGTTCATGTTGCCTCTAGTGAGCCTACTTCTCATGGTCTGTGTCTCTGCATTCTCACTCTCTCTTCTCCTCTGCAGCTCACTGGCACTCACACTCCTTATGGTCTGCCTCTCGGCATTCTCGGTCTGCTTCACAGTCCGCTTCTCACTGTTCATGGTCCCTCTCCCTCTGGAACTCCAGCTCCATTCTGCTCAACTCAGTTTGCAGTCTGAGTACTTCTGGATCCAGGATACTGGTGACCTTCCCCTGCTGCTGTGGCCCTTCGCTGACAGTGGCCCTGCTGTCATCCTTACTGGATCTGGATGCTACACTGGCTGCTAGCCCTGCCACACTCTAGGTTTGGTCCTTTTCAGTCACGGTCCATGACTCGCTGCTCAGGGTATCTGCTACCATCAGGGTATCTATGAGGTTCTGCTTGCTGGCTTTCACCTCGAACGGGACTCCTCTGTCCCCACAAAACTGCCTTAAGTAGTCTACAATGTGCTTGATGTAGTTGGAAGCCATCTTCCCACACTACTGCTACTTTGACTTGCACTTTAGGAAAAAAAATAAAACAGGTAGGAACTTGACTGTACGCCAAGTGATATAGTTCTGTTTCCTTTTAAAATAAATCACTGCCTTTTTCTTTCTTTGCAAGTGAGCTAATGGTCTCAAGCTGACACACTGAACAATAAAAGCTTGTGATATGAAAATTATGCCACCGCTGCCAACCAATCTGTTACAAACCCACTCAGTAGGTCAGCCCTCTACTCCCAAAGTGCCAACCTCCGAGCGCAGTCTTGTGAACAGTTAAAAGAAACAGGGTAACCCTCCTATCTGTTTTTGGGGTATGAATCAACCTTTGGTCACAAGACTTGGAGGGATTCAAACTGTGAACCTCTTGTTAGCGTACCCAATGTACATGCTCAGATAATTCTGTCTTTGGGGATGCCAGATATCTTTGCCTATGGGCACCTAACCAGGTGTACAGAAATGAACCCTTAAAAACTGTAATAAAAGACCTCAGATTTAAAATGCTTACCTTTTTCCAGTTTGGTATCACCATTCAAGCTTATGTACAGTGTCTGCTTTAACCATATATGCTCCACTTGAAAAAGAAAAGAAATCAAAGACAGACCAAGTAGGCTCTAAAAATAGAGTTTTACTAAAATAGATAAAAAATATGTAAAACATAAAATACAGAACTATTATATCACAAGACATACAAATCTATTAAAAGAGCAAGGTTTTAACAGTACAATTCCTACTACAGTACTTAGATTTATCTCTCTCTCTAAATACCTGCTTAAAGTGCTCGAAGATGTTTCTTTGTCAGAGTCTAGATAGAAGTGTCTCTGAAGTAAAACAGAATATTGTCTAAAAGCTGGTTTTGCCTACCTCTTTGCATGAGGTCACCTAGCTCCTCCCTGTCAGAATATATATAAACATATATCTATACAAAAACAGGATGTCTTTTCAAAGTATTAAATTCTGTAATCCTCAGCACACCTCATTTTCTTTTTCAAATGACATTTCTTTGATCTTGAGCAGTATCCCCTCTCACACAGACATCAAAGCATTTATGATTTCGCACCAGTGTACTAAACCTGGTTCCCCCTCTAAACGTCATAAAAGGGATACTGATTTCCCTCTTAGCAATTAAAGCTATAGTTAACTTAGAAAAAGTCTGTAATTAGCTTCTGGCCTTCCAGGTAACACCTTGCATCTAAAACCTGTGTGTGTGTGTTGTGTGTGTGTGTGTGTGTGTGTGTGTGTCATACTCACATGCTGTTTCAGCATTTCTCAAGAGACACAATCCATAACCCATGTTTATATTACAAAAAAATGATACAGTGATCAGAACCAGCAGTCCAAGTGTCACACCCTGCACTGCACCCCCTCCAGTACTTTGATGTCCTTTTTTCAGATATGGACACCAGAACTGCACATAGTACTCCAAGTGTGGTCTCAAGAAGGACCTGTACAATGGTAGAATGACTTCCCCTTTCCTGAAGGTGATATCTCTGGTGATGCATCCTAGCATTGTGTTGGCTTTGGCTGGTGCTTTACAGCAATGTAGAAAGTGCCTCAAGGCCCTTGTAATGATTACCACTAGGTCCTTTTCCTTCTCAGAACTGGACACCTGTACCCTCCCAACCAGTAACTGGCCCCAGGGTTATTCACTCCCAGGTGCATGACCCTACACTTCTTGGTATTAAACACCAGCTGCCAGGTACTTGACCATGTCTAGAGCCTAGCCAGGTCCTCCCTGAGCTCCTGTCTCTCCTCCTCCTCCTCTGTGTCCACTCTCCCACAGAACTTAGTGTCATCTGCAAATAGGCAGATTTTACCTTAGTCTCATAATGCAGCCCTGTCTGAAGTTTGTTCTTCTGATACTTGCCTGTACTTGCTGCACAGATGAGGTTTTCTCTGTAAATATTCAGCCAAGTCCCCAGGAGAGCACAGCCCTGCACTGTGAGGAATGTCCTGACAGATACCAGCTGAACAAGCCATTTATAAGTACAAATCTGTGATGTTGGAGAACTTCGCTTCACAAATGACTTTGCAAAGTTTGACAACTTCACAAAGTGCCAAGTGCTAACTTCACAGATATTTTTGGCAGGTGAGGTGGCACTTTTTTCAGTGAAGTCACACAAATTGGCCGACAGACTTGCCACATCATGATGACTTTGCTGAAAAAGATGCCACTTCAACAGGAAACACCTTGTAAAGTGGCAAAGTGAGATGTTGGTGCTGGAGATGGAAATTTTGCAAAGCTTTATTAAGTCTAAGATTTTCCACTTTGAACCAACTTCACTCTCCAAGTTTTAACTTTGCAAAACCTCTATTAATAAATACAATAACCAGCTCCAGGTTTTGTGACAAGACATGTTGTAGATTATTGATTACTTAATCCAGTTTCTAAAATAAATACCTAACCTTGATTGTTTTACAGCCATTGGGGCATCCCTGCGCATAACTATAATAAAATAAAAATGACACCCATCAGCCTTTTTGCTTGCCTTTATAGTATTTTGCTCTTCCCTGCCCACAGTTTGCCCACACATAATGTGGCTGCCCTGCTTTCATCACACATTACAGTGTATTAGAAAAGGCCCAGATCTGGCCAATATATCCACTGCTGTACATCTCTCCCAGTCCTAGGTTTCCAACTAACATTACCCACTGCTGTTACTGCTGCACTCTCAGGCTCTGGGCTCCTACCACATGACAAAAATGGGTTGGTCAACAACCATCCAATTGGAACAGCTACCCATCTTCCTACCCTTACTTGGACTTCAGCAAGGCCTTTGTTCAGGGCCTCATGGGTGACTTGAGGGGAAACTAACTGGTGTAGGGGTAGGGGCAAAGATGACAAACTGGATTACAATCTAGCTGAGTGGGAGGCTGCAACGGGTGATGGTGGAAGGGGAGCTCTCAACTCCAAAGCCGGTAATGAGCAGGGTGCCACAGAGCTCTGTGCTGGGACCAGTATTATTTGGGCTCTTCATATTAGACATTGCACATGGGGTGGTGAGCAAAGTAAGTCTGTTCGCAGACGACACCAAAATGGGAGCAATGGTGGATGGAAAGGAGGGATGAAATCAGCTGCAGAGGGACCTAAGCAAGCTTGAGGAGTGGTCAGAGAGGTTCAATGTAAAGAAGTGTAAGGTTATGCACTTCGGGGTGAAGAACCCAAGGAGAGAATACTGGCTGAGGGGGGTTAAGCTGGGGATCACTAAGGAGGAGCAGGACCTAGGGGTAATGGTAACAGGGACCATGAACAATACTGCCCAGTGCAGGAGAGTGGCTTCAAAAGTGAACAAAATGCTGGGGTGCATAGTGAGGGGGTTTCATCCAGGTGAAGAGAGGTGATCTTGCCCCTCTACAGGTTGATTGGTAAGGCCGTACTTGGAGTACTGTGTGCAGTTTTGGAGGCCATAACTAAAGTGTGATATCAGGCTTCTGGAGGGGGTGCAGAGGAGAACAACAAAGATGATATGTTGAATGGAGGGGAGAGACTATGAGAGCAGGCTGGGAGATCTGAATATGTACACCCAGGAGGATAGAAGGGACAGGGGACATGATAGAGGCATACCCACAGTACTTCCTGCTCTCCTCTGCTTTGGAAACTACAGTACTACAAAACAATCACCTACAGACAATAAAACAAAATAAGGGAACTATTTCCAAAATATACATCTGCACTATAAATAAAATAAAATAAAACAAAAAAATGTTAAAGGTTCTTTTTAGTTATGTAGACAAAAAACCCTTTCATATCAGAAATAATTCATTACAGGGTGTGGTGTATCATGGGATATTGCCACTTCTCAGGTACTTGGGGCCTTGTGACTCACAACAGACTGAAGGTGTGGCAATGTTGTGATAAACCCCACCTTGTCGTGTATTATTTTTTAATGATAAAACTTGACTTGGGAATCTAGTCTCTTGATTTGCTGCAACTCATGTGAATGCCTTATAGTATTCACCAGGATCACACACTCCTTGCTGTTAATTGAAATAGAAGATCATGCATGGGAAGAGAAGTGAGCTAATGTGTATTTTAAAATAAAAAATGCCAGAGTCTCTTTACCACATTCCATAATATAGGTAATGTGACTCTAGGAAGTAAGTTGATGGCCAGTAAATACACCCTTATGGTGAAGTACACTGTCCTTCAGAGTATAGGTGTATGAAGGGATTTAACATTTACTCACCCCTGCTATGTTTTGCAACTTGAATCCTTAAGACCAGATATGTTTCACATGACTCTAGGATTTGACACAACATATAACAGGAAACTGCTGCATTCTTCAACAAAATAATGTTTTATTCATAGCCATAACTTAATAATTTATGGTTTATATGATGGTACCACAAAACAAATTCATAATGTCATTCAGTACAAAAAAAATAGTAAAATGTGATGTCACATATTGAAATAATCTGACTCTGTTTAAAAAGATATGGATTTGTTTTGAAGTCTATTCACTCTTAACCCTAAGGGATCTGATTTATCTCCTAGAAATGTATTAGTTTATTTTTTTAAGCAGGATAAATCCAGATGTCTGCTCTTTGGCAATTGTGTAGCTGTAATAAATGCACTTCTTATACATAATAGATAAGATTTAAGTACTGACATGGGAACAAACACTTGAATTTGCTGACGTTAGCAGGCCTTTCTACTAAACATACTGAAACGATTAACTGTGCAGTATATTAGGGACACTAAAAGTGAAATATTTTATCAGGAAACCATTTCTTTGGAGCACTGAGATCAATGGGAACTTGTTTAAGAGGTAACAATAAACAACTGACAATGATGTATGCCTTCAAACAGAACAGATGGCAAACCAAGCTTTTCTTGGCAAACATATGCTTTCTGTAAGTTCCCTGAGATGTGTAAAACCATTCTGAGTTATACAATTGACTGTAACTGAAAAGATTTTTGCCATTTTCATTGGTATCCCTGTGTAGGGTATCAGTGCCACACCTGAGTTTATTGTTTGCTGTCCCTGTGTGGGATATCAATACAATACCTGAGTTTATTGTGTAGTATCCTTGGGGAGGATATCAATACCATACGTGAGTTTATGATTTGGTACCCTTATGGAAGATATCCTCACCATATCTTAGTTTATTATTTGGTATCCCACAGGAGGATATCAATATCATGCCTGAGCATTTTGTTTGGTATCACCATGATGGATCTCAAAAAACAAACCTAATGTTATTGTGCAGTATCCCTGTGAAGGATATCAATACCATACATGACTTTACTGTTTAGTATCTCTATCATGCATATCAAAACCATACCTCAGTTTTGGTTAGTTAGTTTGTTAGCTAGTTAGTTGAAAATTGCTGACTGGGAAAGACACACTGACTGGGGGCTCATTTCCAGATGTGACCCTGTGAGGGGAACAAAGGATTAAATGCAGTACAAAGCTTACATGGATATAACATTACAAAAAGAGTGCAAAGTCGTAGCACAAAAAGACCACAGGAAGTGCATAATGATCAAACAAATAGAATCCAACCCTTAGGCATAATACCAGGTGTGTGGGGACTGTTAAGGGAAGGGAAAACTGGAGCAAGGGGGAAAGGGAAAGAGTCTTAGTTGATATCTAAGGGAGTCAGGGGAAGCAGTGAAATGAAGGGAAGAGGGAAATTAGTTCCGAAGTAAAGGGAGATGATAGGTGAAGGCTGATTGGCCAGCTGAGGTACAGGGATGTGGCAGGCAAAGGTGCAGTGGCCCATGGAGTGGATCAAGGGTGAGGCAGAGGGAACAATGGAAATGATGGATGAAAGGTAGGAGGCAAGGGACCCAAGCCAGCATTTAGATATAAAGGAGGCAGAGTGAATCTGGTGACAGGAGGGAAGCAGAGGAATGGATAGTGATGAGTAAAGTGAGCAGTGATGAGTTCCAGAGGGTGAGTTGGTTGTGAAGAGACAGAAGGAGCTGCAGAGGATATCCAGTCTGGTCAGGGAGGTGGAGGGGATGGACCCATAGACCACGTCCACGTAGTCAAAGACATTGAACACCATTTTGCTGACAAGCTCTCAGCGAACCTGTAGGGAAAGAATATTTATTTCAGTATAAGGCACCAAGTTTGAATGGGGGTTGGCATGGACATCATCGATGGACAGAGAAGTCAATCTTGCTGTTAAGCAACACACCATGGCACTAGAAGGAGGGAACCACTTCAAGTGGGGAGCCATCCAAGATGAAAAAAATGGGCACTGAAGTAAGTTTGGCTAGTTTGTGGGTGGTGCCAAAGGTCATAGACACCTTTTATTTTTTTGTTGTATGTTGACCCGAAGCTGGTTTGACTGGAACCATCATAAGATGTTGTGGAAGTCTTGTAGCAGGCCTTCCATGTCAGTGGTGGAGAGGTCAGAAGTGTAGATAACTTTGTGATTTGCATACATGTAAACATGTGAGTTGTGCAGACTGAAGTGAGGTCATTGAGGAAGATGGAGTTTATTCTTTGGTATCCCTGTGAAAGATATCATCATCATCATACATTAGTATATTGTGTATAATCCCTGTGGAGGATATCAATACTTGAATTTATTCTTTGGTACCCCTCTGGAGGATTTCAGTACGATATACAGTATGTGTTTGCTCTTTGGGATCTCATAGAGAATATCATGTACACAATATCTGCATTTTTTATTTTTGGTGTCTTAGTGATGGGTATCATCTGCACCATACCTGGTTATATTCTTTGATGTCACTGTGGAAAAAATTATATATACTATGCTAAAGTTGTTTCCTAATTTTTGTAGACTAACCCTTGGAAGCTATTTGTTGGAAGACCTAGTAGCAGACAATTAAATGCAATAAAGTCATGCAAAGAGAGCAGAAATAGCAATGTCGTTTTGCCCAATGCCCTTTTGGGAGGCAGGTTAAAAATATTTTTAAATATGAAATGCACAGAAACTGAGACATAGAAATATTGAAACACAGACAATGATTGCCGAAAAAAGACCAATGGCCTATACAGTCTACCCTTAGTTCCCTATCAAACCCCTGGGCCTATTGTCTGTACATTTACTAGTCCTTACCATCCCCCCATTCCCCTCCCTGCTACTGTCCTGAGTAACCACAATACCCTTCGCTCTTTCACAGCTGTGCTTGAAACCATTAATGGCTTTGGAGCCCACCACCTCAGCTTGCAGACTGTTCCACAGTTCTACCACCCTTGCTGTAAAATAAAATGTTTTCAGTGTCATATCCCTCTCGAACCTCCCTCCCATTAGTTTCAACTCATGCCCTTGAACTGTTACAGTGGAAAAAGGCTACTAGGATGCTGGGGTGCATAAGGAGGGGTATCACCAGCAGAAAAAGGGAGGTAGTGTTACCTCTATATTGATCAATGGTGATGTCACACCTGGAGTACTGTTCTGGACGCCTCATCTCAGGAAGGACATAGACCGGTTGGAAGTGATACAGAGAAGTACAACCAAAATAGTGCTTGGCCTGCATCAGAAGCCCTATGAGGAAAGACTCAGAGAATTAAATATGTACTCACTGGAGGAAATGAGAAAAGGGGAGACATGATATAAACATTCAAATACTTCAAGATTATTAATAAGGTACAGAAGGGTGGCATATTGCACAGGAAGAGATGCTCAAGAATGATGGCGCATTATATGAAGCTGAAAGGGGGGAGACTTAGAGGGGATGTGAGGAGATACTTGTTCATGGAAAGGGTGGTGGACACCTGGAATAGCCTCCCAGCAGAGGTAGTGGGTACCTAAATAGTAACAGGTTTCAAACATGCATGGGACAGACACAAGGGGACCTTAGTAACAGGGCTGGGGGTGGTTAAGGCCGGAGATCAATTAGGACCTATGGTAGCACAGTAGGTAGGGACTTTAGGGCAGACTGGGTGGGCCAAGAAGTCCTTTTCTGTGAACAGCTCCTATGTTTCTATGTTACTCATGCAAAATAGCTCCTCACAGTTTAACTTGTTTATTCATTTCAGAAACTTGAAAATCTCTGTCATAGCACCCCTCTCTTGTCTGGTCTCCAGCAAGTATATCAGGCAGTATAGCGCAGTGGTCTAAGGCTCTAAGCTGCAAATCTGGTGACATCCAGCAGGACAGACCTGGGTTTGAATCCCACAGTTTCCACTTGCATACTGTGTGACCCTGAGCAAGTCACTTAACCTTCTCATGCTCCCAGGTCACTCCTGTAAAAAAGCTTTCAGCTTAGTGTGCTATACCTGGTTAAACAACTAAATAAAAAAAAAAAGTATATGTTCACCGCCTTGAGCCAATTCTCATAAGATCTGCTCGCTGGCTCTGAATTATACTGGTCACCCTTTGTGCACCATCTCTAGCCTGTCCTTATCTTTATTGAGGTGAGGACTCCAGAACTGGGCACAGTTCTTCAGGTGCAGCCTCACGAACAATTTAGAAAGAGGTAATAATACATCTTTTCTTCTACTGTCAGTACCCATCCCAATATATCCCAACATCCTATTTGCATTACTGTAGGTTTTGTTGCACTGGTTGATTACTGAAGGGATTGCTAATGATGACCCCTAGGTCCCTTTCTTCATGCTCAGCTTTACCTCTCCCATTAAGTATTCTGCCCTGGGGTTCTTGTTCTATTGGTGCATCCCCTGCACTTTGTGGCATTGAATTTCAAATACCAAACCTTTGACCACCTCTCTAGTCTTTGCAGGTCACTCTGCATCTCCCTAATTCTCTCATCACTATCTTCCCTTCCACCCAGCTTAGTGTCATCTGTGAAGAGAAACAGCTTGTCCCAGATTCCTTCTCCAACGTCACTGATGAACATATTGAAGAGGACAGAACCAGGGTGGATCCCTGTAGCACCCACTTATAACTTCTCTCTAGTCTGATTTGACACCATTAATCCCAACACCCGGCTGCCTTTCCTTCAACCAGTTTCCTACCCATTTTACCATGTCCCTTGCTGCACCATTATCCTCCATCTTCTTCAACAATCTTCTGTGAGGCACAGAGTTGAAAACCTTGTTGAAGTTGAAGTAGAGTAAATCCACGACATGGCCCCTATCCAATACCCTTGTCAGCCAGTCAAATAAAACTGTCAGTCCCGTCTGACAAGATCTCCCTACTACAGACCCATGCTCTTTACTATCCTGGAATCCGTTGTTCTCCAAGTAGTCCATGAGGTCCTTTTTGACCAGTGACTCCATCAGTTTAGCCACAACAGCGGTAACAGAAACAGGTCTGTAGTTCCTTTCTTGCACCCTGTCCCCCTTTCATGGAGCAGAACTACTTCTGCTCCCTTCCAGTCTTCCAGAACTCCTCCCATCTGTAATGATCTATTCAGAAGCCTAACCAGAGGTTCAGCCAGTTCCCCTGCCATTTCCTTGAGTACCGTTGGATGCATCTCAGCTGGCTCTAGGGTCTTATCTATATATAGAATTGCTAGCCCTTTTGGGACATTTTTGTTGGTAACTCCTGGCTGCCTGATCTCAGAGACACCCTTTGTGACCAGCTTGATATCATTGTCTGGTAGGGACTTACCGTCTTCCCTTGTTACGATAGAGCAAATGTAATCATTATGGAAGGTTCCTTTTGCATGTCCTGGTCTATTCCCCATTTTCTCTCTGATAACAAAACAATTTCCTCTCTTTTTTTCCTTTTTCCCTAATATACCTGAAGAACTGCTTTTCCCCACCCTTGACACCCTCCACAATATGCAACTCAGTGTTTGCTTTTGCCTCCCTGACTGCCCTCTTTGCTTCCCTAGTTCTCAGTTGGTATTCTTCATATTCTCCCTCCACCTGCACTTCCTTGTTCTGGCAAAAGCCTTTTTTAGGCACCATGACAGTGATCTAAGTTCAGGAGTGATCTAGGGTGATGGAGCTAGCTGGGGGTGGGGAAGGATTAAGCGTCCATCCAATGCTCTTCTGTCTCAGTGAGGAGGGTTGCTGGCTCCACTGCACAACTGCCACCAGGTGAAGGCATGGTGGTAGGATAGCATGGGAGCAGTCAAACTAAGGAGGGTGCTGTGAGACTCTGTGGTGTATGGATAAATTTATGTGCATTGGTGTACGCGCCCCAACTGAGGGGAGGGACCACAATACAGAAAAGGGGTTGTGGCAGGCTTAATGAAACTGTACCTGCTCTCCTCCATCCTGCACCATCACCTATCCAACAGTTCTGGATTTGTGTACAGGGAGAATACAGCCATCTGCCTCTTGGACATGACACAGGGTACAGTTCATAGGGGACTCTCAGTGGCTGGGGGAGATGTGTGCCAGCTGGGGAATGAGGTCATGGCTGACAGCTGCCTGCAACCCACAGAGAAACACCTTTATTGAAAAAAAAAAGAAGAACTGATTATGCAGTTAGCACAGACTTGTTTTTTAGGACACAGCAGTTTATGATAGTCAAAACAACGTGGCATAGCCAGTAGTGCTTCTTGAAATGATGTAGACTACATATGATGTAAAATAATAGCTATACTTTGAAAAAAAATCAGAATTGTTTTGTTAATTAAATATTAATATATAATAAATCCAAGTAAAAAAATTAAAGACTTCCTGGTCCATAAGCCTGCCGAGCTGCTGCTTTACCAAGCATAATAGATGCCATTTTTATGTTGCTTGCACGCATGTGCAAGAAACATAGTGCCATCATCTGAGTTTTCAGAGGTGTGGCACCCGTCTTCCAATTCAGTCAGTGTGTTTTCAGGCATGGCCCCAGTTCCCCAATCACTGCTGCAGCTGTCTATGACAGCAGTCGAAAATGCAGTGGTCGTACAGTTGAAAGGGAGAGCTCCGCTTCAGTGAGCAGAGCTCCCCCCAACACACGCACGCCTACTGCATGCTCATTCGTCTTTCCCTCCCCCTCACTGTACCAGCCACGGGGGTGCCCAATCCCCCATCTGCTGCACACCCCCACCCCCCAAGATTCAGGTGCCACGCTGGGAGCCCACCCCAGCATGGCGGAATGATGTTATAGCTGACGGGGTGCCCAATCCCTGTTGGCTCCAGCCCCCAAACAGTTTTTCCAGCTGCCAAGCTGGGGAGCTCTACCCAGCGTGGCAAATGTCCCGCATCGTCTTAATAAAAAAAAAACTGTAAATAACAAAAACTGTCCCTCGGCACTTCTCCCTGGCCCCCTCCCACAACCTGCACCCACCCACTGCGCATGCTGACTCCCCACAATCCCCCTCATCCCCATACTTACCTCCGGACTCCGGCGCGACGATCTTCGGTGGACCAGGAACACGTCTGCACTCTTCAAAGCCGACCACGAACTGAGGAAATGCCGGTAAGCTGTATAATGGAATAGATAGGGTTTTTTCAACTTTGTTGCATATCTCAGGCATTTTTGGGAATTTTGTGCCCAAATTTTCAACATGGGGTTTTTAGGACCCCTCCTCATGAATTCTTGCACTGTCATGGCGTTAATCAGGCCCGAAGGGTGATTTCACGGTCACTGCGCAAAATCACCTTTTGGGATGGATTAACAAAACGACAGTGCCAGTGTTCATAAGGTGGGCTCTCAAAAAGCCTATGTTGCAAATTTGGTGAAAAAATTCCTAAAAATGACTGTTTTACGAGCATGCGTTGTGCAGTTCCTATGCACGCTCGTAAGTTCGTGAATTTTCAATATTTTCACTCCAGATTTTCCACATTATTATTTTACCACACCTCCTTTTGAGCAGTACAGCTGTCATTTTTCACATCTCACCCAAAACGTGTTTCCGCCCATGTAGCGACAATGGCACAATCAGTGTGTGAAATCAATGTATGGGACACATTGAGAAAATCACAGTGACACTGTTCATGAGTAGAGGTCTTAAAATGGCTATTTTGAAAATCTGGTAAAAAAATTCCTAAAAATGACTGTTTTACGAGCGTGCGTTGCTCAGTTCCTACCCACGCTCGTAAGTTCGCAAATTTTTAATGTTTGCACTCCAGATTTTCAACATTGCCATTTTACCACACCTCCTTATGAGCAGTACAGCTGTCATTTTTCACGTCGCCCAAAATATGTTTCTGTGCATGTAGCACACAATGGCGCAGTCAGTGTGCGCAATCAATGTTTGGGACAGATTAAGAAAATCACAGTGACACTGTTCATGAGCAGAGGTCTTAAAATGGCTGTTGAAAATTTGGTGAAAAAATTCCCTTCAGACATTCTGCAATGTTACTAATGAAAACATTGAACAGGACTGGCCCCAGGACCAATCCCTGCAGCACCCCACTGGTCACCCCCTCTCCCTAGACTGCACCACATTTACCACCACTCTCTGCCTCCTGTCTGTTAGCCAGTTTCTAACCCACTTTACCACCTTTTCCCCCATGCCCAGCCTACCCAGCTAGTTTATCAACCTCCTATGTGGAATGGTGTCAAAGGCTTTGCTGAAATCAAGGTAAGCGTTGTCCACTGCCCCACCCTGATTCACTTCCTTTGTCACCCAGTCAGACAAATAAACCAGATTTGTCTGACATGATGTCCCCACTGTGAATCCATGTTGTCTATGGTCCTGGGCTCCGATGGCTTCTAGATGCCCCACTATCCTTTCTTTAAGCAATGTCTCCATGATCTTCCCCACTACTCAGGTGAGGCTGAATGGCCTATTGTTCTCCACCTCCTCCCTGCTGCCGGACTTCTGTAGCGGGACCACATGTGCCCTCCTCCAATTCACTCGTGTTGAATGACTCAGTGAACATGGCTGCCAGAGGTACTGCTATCTCCCTTTGCAGTTCTCTCAATATCCTTGGGCGTATGCCATCTGGATCCATCGCTTTGTCCACCTTCAATTTAGTGAGCTCCTGCAGGACTCTTTTGGCTTTGAATGGACTATTGTCCACCTCTTCACCCCCTTGGCAACTGCTGTACTGCTGTGGCCCTTGCCCCTCCCACTCTTCTGTGAATACTGAACGGAAAGACACAGTGGATGTCTTGGGAGGAAAGCATGGAACTATCACTTCCAAATACCTAAACAGCACATACAAGCAAGCAACATTCGGCATTGACAAATACTTGTTGGATCAGGCATCAACATCTTGGATTGAAGAGGAGTGCATAATGAAGCACAGTATCACATTGATTCAATACCCCAAAAGGTCGACTTTGATATGTCATGTACAGCAGCCTTTAGAATTCTACATTTCCATGGCTGCAGAATCTTGTGACAATTGTTACTCTCAGAACAAGGCAATAGTTTGGGAAGAAAATGAATTATAGGGGACATATGACACATCATCCCCTTGAAGAGGTTCTGATTCAAGTTTTTTCTTTTAGCTCCTGTACCAAAATTATGAAATTTGGAGGAATGAGCGAGAAATGTCACATACTTTAATCTTTTTGAGATTCATCGTGGAGAAACAACAGTATGTGGGAACATTTAACTATTGGTGAACCCAAATTTTGCCCCCCCATCACTTCCCAAACTGGGTATTTGTTCAAATATGGGAGGTTACACCTATAAAGTGTGCCCAGTCATTAGGGTGCCACATCCCGATGTCACCATCCCCTCTTTTTGTGGGGGGCTGTTCCACTTGTGCCCCCATGCCCCCCCTTCTAAATATTCTAACTCTGGGGAGGGGCAGACCTCAGGAAGGGGTGGCGAATTCCACTATAAGGTGCACTAATGATGGACACACTGCCACTGGTGCACAGATGGCCCGAGGGGAATATGGGATAATTTCAAGCCTGTTCAAATGGGCTGAACAATTTGAAATTCGAAGGTCCTTATTTGCAAAAATCTGTGTGCCAGCTTCATGAAAATGATATGCAAATTAGTTGGTTGAGAAAGACTGCTAAACAGGAAGCTTATAGAAATGTTTTTGTTAGGATTTTTACTACTTCAAATCTATTCCCTTGAAGTGGTTCCTTCCTGCCTCAGTAGATGTTGTAAAAGATGATGGCCACACTGGGCTCATGCTGTCTTGAGCTCCATTGCTAAGTCTCATTTTATGTTATTTTACTAGTGCTTACTCTAATTGTTTTTTTTTTTGGCTTGGAACTTGTTTTTTTTAAATGTAATGCAGTCAGGTCTAATTATAGTGACTTAGTGTAAACAGGACGCATTTATTTTATCTATTTTATTATTACAAGTCCTTGCCACACTCTGTGCCTGAGTCTGTGTCCGCACATGAGTCTCTTAGTATTGGGTCAGCCAAAGATCTGTTTGCTGGTCCCCTTTTTGTTTTAACATCACCAGTAGCCCCATGTCTTTTCCCAGTCAAGCTGCTATAGCAGCTTATTGTTTTGGGAGTGGTTTCACTTTCTACTGAGGAGGAGTGCCTGTCTAAGGAGAGAGCCTGATAGAAAATTTTAAGCTGTTCTGGCTCTTGCAGCTGGTTGACCCTAGGACCGATGGGTGTCTGATGGGTTTCCTGCAGTAGTGTTCTCACTGAGTGGCAGGATTGGCAGGAGTGGTCCTGCATGAAGTGCATTCTTCAGAGTTTACTGTAGCCAAGATCACTGCAGAGATTGCAATTAAGCCGTCATTGCCAAACAACTAGCCTGGTGGTTGCCCTTTATCACTGAGTTTGGAAGCAGTGGTAAGCGCATCTCTTCCTCTCTTCCCTAGTTTGGATATACTGATGTGTGGGGTATTCAGTGGCAGTGAGTAACCTAATTTTATGAATTTAAGAGCTCTGCAGTGCGAGAGTGTTCCCATTTCCTTTTGCCAGACAGTGCGCCATCTGAATTACTCTGCCAGACTGTGTTCTCACCAATTACTTTTCTTATGGGTTGGTGACTGTTCCTCATATAGTCTGTAAGTGGCTTTAAGTCATCTTATAAACAGTGTCTTCTGACACTCACTGACCTTAGGCCTGCTCTCTACTTAGTGGCATCAAGTGGAGTATTAAACTTTTAACTGGGACATTAAGACTGTGTTGAATTTGCTATGGTCTTCATCCCCAGACTTGGGCTTTCAGCGGTTTATTTAAGTTTTATTTCATTAAACTGTTTTTATGCTTCTTCTATGCTTTTGGGCTTGAATGCTTTGATTATTATTATGTTTGAGTGTGTCTGTGGTGTGATTGGTGGGTTTGGGTGGTCTTTGATGGGTTAGTCTTAAGGGGATTTAATATACAGTTTACTATAGAGGGTTTAATTTTTTGACATACTTCTTCTGTTTATGTCTGGGCTAGGGTGATCTTAGTGAGTTAGTCATTTAGGGTACTTGTCTGTTTTGGAAAGCTGCCATATTCTTATTAGAATTATTATGTATAATGGCTTTTCTGGGTTGAGGCACCTTTCTCTGGAGAGCTCCTATGGCAGTAACGCCCTTTTGCTGGATCCTCATTAACTCTCCCTGCAGAGGTTCTCAGTCACTGCAGATAGCTGGGAAGTCTCAAAAGATGATGCAAAACCCATAGTGCTAGATCTGGGTACTATGTTTGGAGTGGGATTATTGGAGTGGCTGGGTTTAAGAGGCCCCAAGGGAAGGTATGAAATAAGGAACAGAGACTGTCATGCCTGTTCCCCTCCTTTGGGCCGTGCTAAATGTCAACAAGAAGGAAGTAGCAGGTCCAGCTAGCTCTGCTCCTCCTCTTTGGGCCATTCTTTGTAATGTTAGGTCACTAAGTAATAAAACAGTGGTAATGCATGATCCAGCTCTGTACTGGAGGCGTCTATCCCACCCAGGCATTTGGTGATGCATTGTCAAAAAAAGGACTGCAGGGGGAATGGGGTGGCCACTTGTTTTAAATCCATACTGGGACTCATGGTGTGCCCCTTGGGAACTTTCAGGTCCTTTGAGTGTGTCAAAGCAAGATGAGCCCAGGATGTTAGCTGCATGATCATACTTATATACCATTTACCTGGTTGTGAGGGTGATTTTGCATCCCACCAGCTGTTCACTGGGTCCAGGGTCTACCTGGCTTCTTTTAGAGTGCTGGGAGGTTCTGGGCCCATTTATGTTTCAAATTGTTGGGTGCAACTTGAGGAAGGATGTTTTTCCATCTCTTCTTATAAAGGCAGTGGTAAGGTTCCTTCTAAAAAAAGTATCCTTGGACCCTGATATGTTGGAGAATTACACATTTGTCTTTAATCTTCCCTATTTGTGGAAGATTATCAAGAAGGTGGTGGTTGATGAAATTGCTGAATGCCTTGAGCAGTTTAAATTCTATGAACCTCTCCAGTCAGGTTTTTAGGTGTGCCATAGCATTGAGACAGCCCTCATCAGAGTTAAACATGGTTTCCTCATGGCTAGGGAGCTTTGTACAATCTTGTGTCTGTTTGATCTCTCAGTGGCATTTGACACTGTTGACCGCAGTGTACTTCTGGATCACTTGAGGAACTTTGTAGGATTCACTGGCACTCTATTGCGTTGGGCTGAGTCCTACTTAATTGTGAGAATGCAGCAAGTGGCCCTGGGAAATTCCATTTCCAGGGCTTTGATGCTCTCTTTTGGTGGACAGTCAGCTGCTCAGAGTGGTAGATGCCATTACGAATTTTAGGGTCATCCTAGACAACAAGATGACTCTTGATCAACAGGTGTTGGCAGTTGTCTGGACTGGCTTTTACCACCTTTGTAACATCACCAGGATTAAATGGCATGTAGCCCCTGCTGACTGGCACTGATAGTGCATGCCTTTGTCACTTCTAGACTCGAATATTGTAATGCATTATACCTAGGGTTATCTGGAAGTTCGTTGCAATGCCTGTAGCTAGTCTGGAATGCTGCAGCCTAGCTGATTATGGGCTCCTCTTGTATGGACCACATTAAACTGGTGCTGCCTGTGCCATCCTGGCTCCCTATGTGGTGGTGCATAACCTTCAAGATATGCTTAACAACTTTGAATGCCCTTCACAGTTTGGGACCAGCCTACTTAAAAAACCTCCTAGTTTCCTACCACCCAACTCACTCACTCTGATCTTCTGATGCTGGCCTGCTTTCTGTCCCTACTTCCGAACTTTGACAATCTGGAGACAGAGCATTCTGTGTGGTAGCAGCCATTTTGTGGAATACTCTGCCATAATATATTCAATCAGCCTGCATGGCAGATCCCTTAAAGTCAAATTTAAAAACATTTTTCTTTGCTGAGGCTTTCCCTGAATTTTAATTATTGTTATTATGATTTTGTATGCTGCCTGTCAAATTGCTGTGCTTGTAGCTATTTTATTGTAAAGCGCCTGAGCCTACAGGAAAGGGAGCTATAGAAATAAAAGTTGCCTTGCCCTTGCCTTACTGTACTATATGTAGATAAGAATATGTTTTCCAAAGGTTTAAAATGGAACAATGACAAAGAGGACATTATGGGCAATGACAGGACAGCCTTGTTCCCCTGGAGAAACCCAGGTGCTGAACTTCACCCACTTCTCACTATTAAAAATGAATGCTTTATATGGCTATATAAATATATATGTATATCTGTAATTCAGATGCTCTATGCTGCTAAATCAATTTGACTCACTCAAGTTTCAAAAGCAACAAGGTGTTAAATGCAGATAACTAGTTTCTGCTTAGCCCAAGCTTTTCTTGACTATCGAAAAAAAAACTGTAATGATTTTATTGTTCACTGTTGTGCAGTAATGCTAGAGTGCCTACATTTCTGTTGACTTTGTTGAACTATCATTTTTCTGAAACAAAGTTTATTTAAGCAATGACTAAGATACTCCTTGTATACTTGATGTGAGACACCCACACGTCCAAGGGTGTTGAGAGACATGAAGTAAAGTAGAGTGTCTTTTTTCCTAGGGGTGTGATTACTAAAAGTCACCAGTTAGAACACCTTATTGTTATTATTAGATCTAAACAACTGTATGAAAGAAGAGCTGCCGGAGTTTCATTATCATGGTGCAGAGTTTAACCATTTGATTCAATTTGAATCCATGAAGAACTCTTGAAATAACTTTCAGATTTGCTGTCAAAGAAATTACATAAATATAAAGATCAAACATACTGTACTTATTAAAAATGTACAAAAATGGTGTTCTCCAGGATAAGCTCCATTGAGATAGAATAACTCATTTGCAATTTGTTCCCAGTGGCAGAAGACCTTTCCATTATAATAGTCTTACAGCAGCCACATTACGTAGACTTGACATTTGAAATATCTACACAGATTTAGAATGAGCATATATTCGATTACATTTGATTTAAAGTTATGTGCACTAATCTTTTTTATCTAATACTGAAAGGTAGCATATTCCAAGAACTTGATGCCCTATAAGCAAAGGATGACTTTTCCTTCCCTGTTCTTAGTCAGAGGGTTTTAAAAGAGAAGGAGGAGGCTGATTTTAGCTGGTGTTGGTTCAAATTAAATTCATGATGCATCATAGTAAAGTAATAGTAACCTTAAGGGTTCATCCTCGGTGGTCTAGTGATCTTGGTTCTCTCTAAACCCTATATCCTGGATTCATCTACCTGACCCCCTTTTTTGCTAATTTCACACACAACTTATATTCTAAGGGTGGGATATTCAGAAATGCACCAGGCAGGCGCGCAAGGCAGGCGCAGCACAACTGGGATGCACCAGGGAGTGTGCTGGCCAATTTTCAATGGTGCTGCACCATGGCTCAGCACCATTGAATATGGCAACGTGGCCTCCCACATTGCACATGGTGCAGTGTCACTGCGCCAGCACAAGTGGCAAGATAGGAGCAGGGGGATGCACCAGAGCAAATGCGGTCGTGCTAGGTGCAGGAACTGTGATATTCAGTGGAGGATATGCAAATGGGTCCATAATGCATGCAAGGCACAACTGGGGCCATTAGCATGTCATTATGGCTCCATTTGCATGCAAATGTGCCAATCCCCGGCCACTTGCGCCTGGCGCCCTGCCAGGCTGCAGCCATCAGGGATCGACGCCCCCTGCACAGCACGGCAAAGTGCCCCAATGCCTGATTGAGGGCATAGGTATACAATAAATGAAGTCCGATATCCCTGGTGGTCCAGTGGACTGCTGCCAGCCCGATCATGGGCATGAGTATACTAAAAACAGATTAATCTAACCCCGGTTGTCCAGTGCTAAACACTACGCCCACTGAGCTCGCTGTTCTCATCTCTTCATCAGCGTGGGCGGCAGTTTTCACCAAGAGCAGCCGCATGGTTCGACGACTGCAAGACAGTACAGCTGTATGCTCATTGGTCCACAGCGGCCATCGGGCGCAGATTATACGATACAGTCCAGATAGTGAATGGGATCCATTCACATATCGGACTGTGTAGTACGGTATGATCTGCACGCCCATTGGTCCATGCTGTGGACCAATGGGCATACAGCTGTACTGTATGTAGTCAGTCAGCGGGCAGCCATGTGGCTTGCGGGTGGGGAGCTGCCACCCACCGCTGATGGGGGGGAGTGGGGCGGCGGGGCTCAGTGGACGGGTGGGGAGCGGGAGAACCGCTGGACCACCAGGGTTAGATTAAACTGCTTTTAGTTTACTCATTCCAGTGTTCGGGCTGGGAGCATTCCTCTGGACCACCAGGGATATTGGATGTTATTTATTGTATACTTATACCTGCGATCGGGCTGGAAGTGGTCCACTGGACCACCAGGGATATCATGTCTAGTACAATGCCCGCGTTCGGGGATGGGGGCGTGACACTGACAGACCCTGGCCCTGGAGCTCAGGTGGCCACTAACAGCTGGCAGCTGCCATGTTGCCCCCTGCAATACGGCAGCTCACCTGTGGGTGGCCAGCCCTTGCTCCTATTTCTTTGTGACTCAACTTTGAGCACCAGTGTGTGGCGCAAGTAGGGGTTGCACCAGCATGTGCACTGCACATCTCGGGCTGAATATCGGGATGTGTGGAATATGCATGGGCACGCCCCCCGCACTTGTGCCGCATACATTACTGGTGCACCCCGGCGCATCAGGATCTGCATGGTGCAACATCCCCTTTTGAATATCATGCTGTGGTGCATCAGAGGGTTGCGCATGGTGCAACACTGTTGCTCCATGTGCAACCCCTTTGAATATCCCACCCTCCATAGTTACTGGTATTATTGGTCAATATGTATAAACTGTCTGTACTTTTATGTCCTATGATTCTGATAAGTCTGTATGTAAGTTGACGTTTAATTATTTATTTTGTGATGATCATTTTTAAGATTGAACAAATAAACTAACTAGTAAAGTAGTATAGTACTATGGTGATGGAAGGGACAGGTCAGAGTAGGTCTGCAGGAAGGACATATGAAAATTACCCAGTGAATGATGGACAACTTTTGCTGTGCCTCTACCCTATGTTCAAGATAAGGCCAAAGACATGTTAAGCATTCTGTATACATGCAGGTAAAAATATCTGGCAGAGCTGGATACACCCATCTGGATACCTGGAAATTTCTAGCTGACCTGCCACACAGTTGGGCTTCTCTACATCTTCCAAACTCTGCGATTCATTGTATATATCATCTATTTTTTTAATTTATTAGGGGTTTCTAATAAGCGCAAGTACAGTGGAGCCAGCCAGGATGTGACTTAATACCTTGCAGTAAATGAAATGTCACAAAATACTGCATAGAAGGGAGGGGAAGGGAGGAAGCCAGGGGCAGCCGAGAATTTCAGCTGAAAAGGAAAGGAAACTACCTTGTTACTCCAGTTCTTTTATAGTATTTTAAGGTGTGTTGGGACACTTTTTTGGATGCATAGAGGAACAGAACGTGCTGCTCTAAGTTAACAAAGTTTAGGATTTCTTGCTAGACTTGCCTTGCTTTCTTTATTGCTTTTTTTTATTGCAGGTACACAGCATGGTTGTACAGTCAGATATTAGTTAATACAGCAGCATTTTTGTCAGACTTCAGAGCAGCTCAAGGGATTTTTGGGAGGTTGTTGAGCAAACTTGCTCCTCTCCCCCAGAAGCAGTTAGCAACTGAGGCACAACTGATGTACAAATAACTAGATACTGCTGCTTTCTCAAGGAACCATACAGAGCTCTAGTGTTCTGAGCACTGCTGGCCTGATTTTTTCTTGAGGTGGCCAGTGTCTAATCCCACTCTCTCACCGCATGGATCACTTCCCCTTTATTCCAGTTTACCCCCATATCATATCCTGCTAAATCACATTTACATTTTTTAAAATCTAGATGATCCTGTCATATATACTGTTCCTGATTGTAAATATCATAAAATATTGCAAATATTGTTTTTACCTTTTTCTCTGTATTATCAAATTTATATACTAATGAACATTTGTGAAAATGGGCATTTTTGCTCACATACTTTCCAGTATAAACAAACTCTAGCCAGAGCCAATAGGGCTGTGAAAAGCTACCAAATGACCAAAGTTACACACGTGCGTAGAAATTAATCGATGCCCAGGTGTAACTTGCCATTTTTTGGAGGTGTTGCACCAAATTTTCAACATGGCCTTTTATGGTCCCCTCCTCATGAACAGCACCAGTGTCATTTTGTTCACTTGTCCCTAAATGTGATTTTGCAGAGCAAAAGCACTCTTCTGTGCCCCAGGTGCCAAAACACATTTTGGGCAGGTTATGGTAAATGACAGCCATACCGTTTTGAAGGAGGTGTGCAAAAATGGCAATGTTGAAAATGTGGAGTGAAAATATTAGAAATTGGTGAAATTAGGAGCGTGCATAGAAACTGCATAATGCACGATCTTAACGCAGTCATTTTTTGTAATTTGTTCACCAAATTTGCAACATGGGCTTTTTAGGGCCCCACTTTATGAACAGTGGCACTGTCATTTCGTGAATCGGTCCCAAAAGGTGATTCTACACAGTGACTGAGAAATCACCTTTTGGGACAGAGTAACAAAATGACAGTGACAGGTTTCATGAGCTGAGGTCCCAAGAACCCCATGTTGAAATTTTGGGAAAAAATTCTAACAAATGGCTGAGATATCAGCATAAGTTGAATGGCATTATAGCAGGCTAACCTTTGATTCTTTAGTTCGCCATTCGGCTTTGAAGAGTGCAGACATGTCCCAGTCCAGAGAAGATGACAGCACCAACCTCCAGAGGTACATACAGGGTCAGGGGGTGGTGTTGGGAGGTTGGTGCTCAGTGGGAGGGTGGGGATGGGGAGGGACTGCAGCGATGATGAGGGACTATTTTCTTGTTTACAGGGAGAAAAAATAAAAAAGACTGCAGCGATAATGAGGGACCATTTTGCGGCATACTGGGGCATGAGGGACCATTTTTGGCTCCCAGTGTGCCACATGACTGGGGGGTGTAAACATGGGGATTGGGCACCCCGATGTTGGTGGCAGTAGGTGGGGGGAAGGAAAAACAATTAGGCACATTGGGGTGGGCTTCCAGTGTGCCACATGAGTTTGGGGGGGCACAGAAGGAGGCAGTATGGTGCAGTGGGTTAAGGCTCTGAGCTGCAAATCTGGAGACCTGGGTTTGAATCCCACAGCCCCCTAGGTGCATACTGTGTGACCCTGAGCAAGTCACTTAACTTCCTTGTGCTCCCAGGTTGCACCTGCAAACAAGCTTTCAGCTTAGTGTGTCTCACGTGGTAAAATAATTGGTAAAAAAAAAAAAAAAAAAGACCACGGAACTGGCGTCATCTGACACAGGGATTGGGACCCTTGATGTTGGCAGGCAAAGCAAAACACTTTGGGCACACTGGAGTGGGCTCCCATTGTGGCACATGGGTTTTGGGGGCACAGAATGCCACAGAGCTGGCAGTGGCTGACAAGGGGATTGGGACCCCCGATGTCGGCAGGCAGAACAAAACACTTTGGGCACACTGGGAGATAGGTCACTTAAGGGGGGTTGTAGGGAAGGGGGAAGGGGGAAGGGGAAGAGGAGGTATGCAAAGAAGGGGTTAGGGATGCATCAGGGGGAGGAGGCAGGTGGAGCCTGGTGGAGAGGGGAGATAAAAGCAGAGGAGAAAGGGGAGAAGGAGGGCAGAGCAGAGACAGGGGACATTACAACAGGAGTGGAAGGGAGCACAACTGCGCTGGAGGAGGAAAAGGAGTGGAGAGGAAGGGGATGAGATAGAGGAAGGACATGGTGAGTACAACATGAAAAAGGGGGTGGGATGCTAGTGCTGGGAGACTCAGTTCTGAAAGGGATCAGATGGAGAAGCAAGGGGGAGAGGCATAGTCACATATGGGTAGAGGCCATGCCAGGCATGACAGCAGAAAGGGTGAGTCAGTCTGTTCTGAAGTAAGCTAGAAGGGGTAGTGAGAAACCTCAAATATTTCTGCATTTGGGAACAAATGACCTGGTGGGAAATATGGTAGATGTAGTCCAGAGGAGAATTGAGAAGCTGGGGCTAATTTGTGAAGAGGCAGGAAGATCAGTAACTTCCTTGGAGGTGCTTCCAGTACCCAGGGTGAGCATGACAAGGAAGCTGAGAATAGAGGGATTTAACACATGGCTAGGAGAATGGTGTCAGTCCAAAGTGTATGGGCTGGTGGGGGGGTGGGAGAGGACCTGGGAGGGCAGTGATCTATACTCTAAGGACAGGCTACACTTAAGTGAGGAGGGAAGGAGAGTATTGAAACAGAAACTGGGGGAATACTTAGCAAACAATGAGAATTTAAGCTAGAAGAGGGGATGGCAAGTGGATAGGAGTCAGGCAGTATCCACAGGTAGGGAACTGAATGAACTTCCCCCTCCTCCCCATCCAGCAACAAGAGACTTAGGGTGAGGTCAGGAGGGGATGCTAGAAAGTGTGAGCAAGTAGGGAGAAGGGAGAAGGAAGCAGGGTGGAGGGTGGTAACCTTGAATGCTAGGAGTCCAGGGAAAAAAATGGCAGAGTTACAGGCTCTCATGGAAGATGGGGAGGTGGACATGGCGGTCATCACCGAGACATGGGCCACCCATTACCATGACCTGGACCTGGCATTACCAGGGTATAGGATATTTCATAGGGACAGGGTAAAAGGAAAAGGGAGTGGGTGGCACTGTATGTGAGGGAAGGACTGAAGTGTGTCAGGGAGGAAGGGGAGGAATGCAGCATGGTTTCTTTATGGGTGCAGCTCCAGGACTCCAAAAATAGGACCCTCAGGTTGGGAGTGGTGTACAGGCTAACCTCTCAGACTGAGCAGTTAGACAGAGAACTAGTGGAACAGATCAGAAGGACCTGTGAGAGGGGCAACATGGTGATTGTGGGGGACTTCCACCTGCCAGGAATGGATTTGGGTGCCCCAGCCACCACAAGGAAGGGAGCAGGTAGTTCAGGATGCCTTTCAGGACAGCTTCCTATTGCAGATGGTCAATGAGCCAACCAGGTTAGGGAACACCCTAGATCTCATGCTGATGAATGGTGAGTTTGTGAGGCAGCTGGGGGTGGCAAAACCATTGGCAGGGAGTGACCACCACATGGTGTTTTCACAATAAACATGGGCAAGGCACCTACTTTTCTGTGGCACATTGGGACCAGGTTCTGCGGCACGAGTACCATTTGCCACAGAACTTCTGCGGCGGTGATTTGTAATTTCTGTGGAAGTTCTGCGGCACTAACAAACTACCGCATCACAGTGTCAGCTTGTCATCCTGACTTCACTTCCATGGCAATGGTTATAGCAGTCAGGATGGGGAAAGCACAGTAGCAGGAGACCTTATGTGATGGATAAGGTATTTCTGTACTCAAGCTGTCTATACCATTTATGAGGTCCCCACTGTGTATCACTTATATATTTATATATGCAATCTGTAACATACATACAAATGTGAATGTGTGTGTGTGTGTGTGTGTGTTTATATATATAGATAGATATTTTTTTTGTTTTTTTAAATTTCCATGAAATTGTATCCTCATTCTCACTGGTCCCTTTGGAAACAGAATAAACAGAATAGAGGAGATATTGCAAAACTCATTTTTCATGCCAACCTGCTTCCACTGACACACTACGTAACACCATCAGGCCATGACATCCATGTGAACTCATTGTGAGATAAAGTTCTCCAGCCCATTACAATGTGTCCCCGTGTGACAGAACACTGCGCCATACCTTCCCAGGCTCAGAGCAGTGATGTGATCCCCTAATCCTTGTGCTGCCCAGTTAGCTCCCAGAGCTCATCTCTGAACCTCAGTTTCCAGCATGGGAACACAACATGCTACCCTCTGGCCCAACAGCTGGCCCTGCACACAACATTTCTCCATAACTTTTAGGTGATTCTATCAACCAATGACAATATGTATTCAATAACCCTGGCAAAAATGTGTACAGCGCAATTATTTATTTAACAGGTCTATTCTTTCAACAGGTCTACACATTATTATGTTCCACTTTTTTGGGCATAATTATTTTATTTTTCTTAAAAATAAAAGTTTAATTCATTTTAGCAGTTATTCATTTCAGATGGCTTCTCTATATCTTTAAGGCAAAAATAAGTTTTTACAAAGTAAGATACGGACTTAACAGGTCTATGCAATTGTCAAGGTTTTGCTTAAGTTGGCCCATGTGTAATAATGTAAGACTGAAAATTGTATTAGACTGTAGTGCAGGTTGAACAAATATCATCATGCCTGATGTGCTGTGTCACTGCCTCTGGCAGTAGGAGCTGTGGTAAGTAAGTGACTATTCATTTCTGTGGCAGAATGTAGCCATTTCATTAGCTAATGTATGATGTTACAGCATTGATAACATCACATTCTGAGCATAGAGAGGTTTTGGGTATAAAAAAGAGGGGAAGTGAACCAGGTTCCATGGATAAACGGAATAAAAAATCACCAAAAACTGAATATTGCGGCACTGCAGAAGTTCTGTGGTAGGTTGCAAGTTCTGCTCAAAATTCTGCGGCCGCAGAATTCTAGGGGCCTTGAACATGGGGAAAGGGGGAGTAGGAATGGGCACAAGGGTGTTAGACTTCAGGAGGGCCAACTTTGGGAGGATGAGGGAAATAGTACAGGGGTATCTGGCCAGGATCCATCCAAACATGGACACTAATCAGAAGTGGAAGGTCATTAAACTGGGAATTGAGGCAACTGTAACATGTACAAAGGTCCAGAGTAAGAGGGCTAGGGCCACTAAGCCTAGCTGAGTGAGCGGGGGGATCATGGAAAAGATAAGGAAGAAAAGAGCTACCTTTAGAAGGCACCAAAAAAACGGGGAGAGTGGAGGATAGAGAGGAATACCTGAAGGAGTTGAGGGAGGTGACAAGGGCAGTCAAGTCAGCCAAGACGTCCAGGGAACTCAGGCTAGCACATGGCATCAAAGAGGGGGAGAAGGACTTCTTCAGGTACATCAGGGAGAAAAGTAGTTGTAAGGACTAAATAGTAAGGATAAAGAGGGATGGGGGGTGGGTGGAAACAGGGGCAGAACAGACAGAATCATTAAATGAGTACTTCTGCTCAGTATTTACTAAAGAGAAAGGGGAGCTGTACCCAAGGGGTGGGAGGGGTGGGCATGGGGGAGGTGACAGATGGGAAATCCCAGTGGGCAGAACACTGGAGGGCTTGAGGACACACTGGGTGGACAAGGTGCCAGAGACAGATGACATACACTCACAGGGTGCTGAAGGAGCTGGTAGAAGTCCTGGAAGAAACCATGGCAGACCTGTTGAATGCCTCCTTGGACCTAGGAAATGTACCTCAGGGCTGGAGGATGGCGCACATGGTACCCCTCCTCAAGAGCGGCCCCAAGGATGAGCCAGGGTACTACAGACTGGTAAGCCTCACATCCATTGTGGGAAAGCCAATGGAGATAATCCTGAAGGAGAGGCTGGTTTCACTTCTAGAGTCTAATGGGCTGCAGGACAGCAGACAGCATGGGTTTGTTTCAGGTAGATTCTGTCAGACCAACCTGGTGGAGTACTGTGACTGGGTAAGCAGGCAATTAGACAGGGGCCATGCAGTGGATGTCCAGTACCTGGACTTCAGTATGGCATTCGATTTGGGGCTGCATGGGAGGCTAGGAAGTAAGCTGGAAGGCACAGGGGCAGGGGCAAAGATGGTGGGATGGGTAGTGAACTGGCTGCAAGGGAGACAGCAGAGGGAGGTGGTGGGATGGGAGCTCTCATCTCCCAGGGTGGTGACAAGTGGTGTGCCACAGGGCTCTGTACTGGGGCCGGTGTTATTGGAGATCTTCATAGCAGACATCTCAATAGGCATCAAGAGCAAGATCATTCTGTTTGCAGACAATACCAAGATGGGAGCAGTAGCGGATGACTTGGAAGGGTTTCTGGTGTTGCAAGATGATCTGGCAAAATTGAAGGCCTGGTCAGATACTTGGCAGCTGGGTTCAATGCCAAGAAATGCAAGGTGCTACATTTTGGTGCAAAAAAAAACAAGAGGAGATACCAGCTGGGGGTATTCAACTAGCCAAGATGGAAGAGGAGAAGGATCTGGGGGGTTATCATAATGGGAGCAATGAACAACTCAGCACAGTGTAGAAAGGCAGCTACAAAGACCAACAGGATGCTGGGTTGCATTGCCAGAGGCATATCCTCCAGGAGAGGGGAGGTGATCCTGCCACTATACACGGCACTGGCTAGACCACACCTGGAGTACCGCATGCAGTTCTGGTGACCATAGCTGAAAAAGGACATTAGTTTACTGGAGGGTGTGCAGCACATGACAACAAAAATAATCCAGGGGCTAGGGGCCTTATCCTACCAGTGCAGGCTGAGGGAGCTGAACATGTACTCTCTGGAGGATAGGAGGGATAGGGGGACATGATTGAAACCTTCAAGTACATGAAGGGAATAAATAAGATGGGCACAGAAGGGCTTTTCAAATTAAGGAGGGGGAGGGACACTTGAGTGCATAATCTGAGATTGGAAGGGGGACGGTTCAGGAGGGAAATGAGGAAACAATTTTTTATGGAGAGAGTGGTGTCTGGGTGGAATGCATTGCCAGAGGAAGTGGTATACTGCAAGACCTGGCAAACACAAACTGGGATCCAATTGCCTCTTCCAAATCCATTGACATTGCTTACAATTACTTCTACAATAAATTTTTAGAAGTTTGGAACAAACGTGCCCTCTGCGTCACTCTAGGGTAAGGGGAAACCACCTCCTGTGGATCACCCCGGAACTCTTGACGTGTGTTAGGGCTAGAGACCAAGCAAGGGAAAAATATAAAATCTCTAAGCTCCCCAAAGATTACGACACCTACCATTTTCCAAGAAACTAGTGCACAAAAGCTACTCATCTGGCCAAAGTTGATTACTTCTGCTTTACCTTTCAGGCCAACATAAATAAACCATCCAAATTCTGGAAAGTTGTTCACTCCCTCTTTTCCCCTCCCTCCACTCCTCTCACTCCTCTCCTTAACATAAATACCACTCTCATTATTGATCACCTTAGTGTTGCTAAATAATTTGATTCCTACTTCACCTCCTGTGCCGCTACTCTCCTCTCATTACCCCCCCACCTGTGAAACTCCCCCTGCCATGTCCATCCCCTCTACCCAACTCCTTCACCTTCTCTAATATTATCCCCTCTGACACTTTGGCTGCCTTGTATGCTCTCAACCCCTCCAAAGGCAGCTCATCAGACAGACTGGACCCTAAACTGCTACATCTAGCAGCTCCTGCGATCTCTCTTCCTCTAACTGAACTTCTCAACCTTTCCTTCTCTACTGCTGCCATTCTGTCAGTCTGGAAGCTGCTGTTGTTCTTCCCCTTCCAAAGGGCAGTAATCCAACTGCCAATCCTAACTATCATCCCATTTCGCTCCTCCCAACCCTGGCAAAGCTTCAAGAACATCTGGTTCTTTCTCGATTCTTGTCCTATTTCTCTGACACTAACCTCTTCACTCCATTCAAATCTAGGTTCCGGAAGAACCACTCCACTACTACTTCCCTGATTAGGCTCACTGACTCTATCCTCTCACGGGTGGATTGTGGCCAAATCACATCAACTATTTTTGTCGACCTAGATAAGGCATTCAACACTGTCTCCCACACCCTACTTGTAGACACCCTCTCCAAGGCTGGCCTATCTGACTTTACCACTAATTGGTTTAGAGCCTACCTGGTAGGCAGGACCCAGTCCATCTGAATTGGTGACTATATAACCCCACCCCTCCCCATCAACTCTGGAGTCCCACAGGAGTCCATTCTGCCTTATCCTTTTCTCCATCTTTCCAAACAACCTCCCCTCTTCCTGCTCATCCGCCTCAATTCACATGTATGTGGAGGACATGGTCCTCTATGCCTCAGGTCAGTCCCTGATGATATGGCTACCAGACTACTGCATGATTTCAATCAACTTCCGCTCTGGTTTATCTCTCATCAATTCTCCCTTAATGCCAAGAAGACCCAATGACCTTTGGCACAAGGCAGAGAATCTCTAGGCTCCCCACAATGCCCTCTTTCCACACCGTTGATGGGAAGTTCTTGAAGGACACCTCCTCCTTTATGTACCTTGGGATGTGGCTTAACTGACACCTCAACTTTTCAAACCATGTTGATGCCGTCCTAAAAAAGCTGTGCCCCATGTTTGGCACTCTATACAGGAACCATAGCTACCTCCCTCCTACTACCAGCAAGGCGTGAACTGGTCCATAAGGTGAACTTATCTATTTTTGACTACCGTGATGTAGTCTATGTTGCCACTCCCAAGTCTTTCCTATCCATATTGGATGCCATTTTTAACTCTTTCTGTTGTTTTGCCTTGGAGGCACCCCCTCTAACCCATCACTGTAGTCTCTACCACTCTCTTGCATTTCCATCATTAGAAAACCATTGCCTCCTTCATTGCTCTAGATTTGCTTTCTAATATTGGTTTTGAAAACTTCCCCCTACCTTACCTCCTCACTATCCTCTCTCTCCCTGCCTGCCCACTCTCTAAGATCTTATGACTCCCGCCTAATTGTAATCCCCCGCTGGACCACTGCTGTTGGTTAGGCTGCCTCTCTCACCGCCTTCCCAAATTATGGAATGCACTTCCACAACAGATCTGCCACTCATCTTCCTCCCACTCAATCTTCTTGGTGCTACATAATTTCATCTCTGTAAACTGTACATGTGGTTAATCCCACCTGCCTTTCTTCTTATCCCCTGGCCTTCATGCCACTACTATAATTTCCACCGCTCCTACTCCAGTCCTTCCCTGCTGTTTTCCCCTCCACTTATCCCTCCTCCCTCCTCTCCATAACTTCCTTCAACTGTCTTCCCCTATTAGCAGTATCAACTGCTGCACTACCATGCCTACAGGTGTTCTCTGCAAAACTTAACACTTATTAGATCCCCTCGACTCCCAAGTATACTGTTCCAAATGCTGTTTAAAATGCATATTGCCTATCATGTAATACTGTACTGTGCGTACTATGTTGATTGTGTTATGATTATTCCCATTCATGTAATAGTGTGTTTTATGTACAAAGGTTTGAGTTGTGTACTGTATTTCCCTCATCCCCTTCCCTAAGGGTGCACCGTGAGATGAGGAACCTGTTGTTCAGTGCCCTTCCTGGTGAAATATTTCAATAAATTAGCAGTGAGCTGCTTCAAAAGGGGATGGGACAGGGTAAGGGGGAAGGTCACTGGAGGGGGGAGTGGAGGGAGGGGCAGCTGCAGTATAAGGGCTGATAACTGCACAATCGAGCAGATGTGATCTGCTGGCAATTTAGTATGTTCGTATAGCAAAATTGCTTAATTGCCACTTAATTACACTGCTCCTGCAGCATACTGTAGCACACTGTAGTAATACTGTAAGGTGCTGAACTACATCCTGGCTGTCACCACCACCGATATAAAATGCACACACAGAGATACTGCTAAAATTGTAAGGAAATGTTGATGCAAATGTTACCCCGGGCCACCACCTTATTGATTTTCCAGGTAGACACCAAGTATCAGCTTTTTAGGTTGACCTCCATATCACAGTCTGACACAATCAAGATGTCATCGTATAATTCGGTTCTGGAGAGGAAGGGCAGGGCCACAGCCAGCCTGTAACTGGGAATGTGAAAGTGCAGTTTCCTGCACAAATCAATGCACTGGAAGAAGTATAACTAATCAGCTTAAAACTAATACATATGTACCTGTATGAGAACAGAGTGTTATTCCTTTACAAGTAGAGGGCGGGGCTATGTTTATTTTTTATTTATTTGTTCTAGGATTACAAATACCTTTGAGCCGAGGCTCTTTTACAAAGGTTCCACGTCACTGGTACAATTGAGACAAACATAAGCAAAGATAACAGTTTATAAAATTAAAAAAAAAAACACATAGTCTTGTAGAGGAAAAAAGAACAATAAGGTGAAACTTTGGGGAGGGGAAGGGAAAGGAGGAGGGTGAAATCAGGGAGACTAAGTGGATGGGAGAAAAGGGGAGGTAGGTGGGGGGGAACAGAGAGAGGAGAGGTGGAAGGCTGGTAAGAATAGAAGTAGTGCAGCTGGGTAGCATTTGTCATGGGCCAGCAGGGGAGGTGAAGATAGATGGGGGGGGGCAAAGTGCAGGAGTAGATGTGGATCCAAAAAGGCATGTAAATGCAGTCATACACATTTAACAGTTGCAGGCAACTGTATTTTGACACTGATGTTCCTATCCTTGTTAATTTGTTTTACGTGGTGCGCCCCCAGCCTAAAAAACGACTATTCTTTTTTAGCTTTAAGCACAGCTTAGAAAGTTTACTGTTATGTTCATTGTCTTGTGCATTTTAGGAAGATTAAGGTTACATTTAGTGTGCATGAGTCGGCTGTGGTGAGATCTAAGTAGTGACATGGTAAGTACAGTAGATTGTAGTATTATTTGAGATATTTTTATTTGAATTTACATTCCCCCAAATGTGTACAGCCATTATGATTTAAGCTGAGTTATGCACTTCGGAATGAATGCATATGGCATGAAGAGATTTACAAACAAATTGGGAATGATCTGTTTTCTTGTAATGCTTATGCATCCTGCACACTGCTTTTTTTTAAAACTGTTTTCTGAGCATATTACTTCCAACTGTAATGTGTATTGCATAAGTACATTAGTTTGTAGTGGGCTGAACTTTTTCCAGAAGGAATGAGTGCATTGTTTGCACCACTGTCTTGAGACTCTGGGTCTTTCAGTGATTAAACAAGCTTTTTGTTCTATATAACTCCTTGCTGGGATGTTGCAGAGCAAGCAAGTGTCACTCCTTGTGGTTCTGTGGAACGGAGGAAAATAATTAATTTTCATGCATGTAGTTCATACAGTAGGTCCTAAAATGCTTTACAAGCACTTTGTTGACATATGATGGGCTAGCAGTATAGCCTAGAGGTCAGAGAAATGAAGTGTGAACAAGCTTGGTACATCCAGCAGATCAGACCTGAGTTTGATTCTCACAACCTCCACTAGCATACTGTGTGACTCTGAGCAAGTCACTTAACCACCCAGTGCTCCCAGGTCACCCCTGAAAACAGGCACTTGTGCCTAGTGGGCCTTACCCGGTTACCAAAGACTAAAATAAATAAATAAAAATATGATAATCAAGCTGAGAAGCCACATCTCATATTCAGTGGGGTACAACTTATCCTATGGAAAGGCTACAGTACCATTGGTAATTTAATTGTATTTTGACACTACTGTTCCATTCTTCTTGTTATTTGTTTCACATCCCCTAAACAGGTTGCTGTTGATGCTGCTGTTCCTAGTCGTCCTCTTCATTATTTCACTTGGAGGTTCAACCCCCCCCAACCAGATTGCTCTTTTTAAGACTGCTTGGAATAGCCATTAGGTTCATGGGCTGGCAGTATAGCCTAGAGGTTAGAGTAATGAGGTGTGAATGAGCTTGGTACATCCAGCAGACCAGACCTGGGTTTGATTCTCACAACCTCTCCTTGCACACTGTATGACTCTGAGCAAGTCACTTAACTGTCCAGTGCTCCCAGGTTCCCCCTGAAAACAGGTGTCGTGCTTAGTGGGCCTTCCCCGGTTACCAAATACTAAAATAAAAAACAAAAATAGTGAGTTTGGTCTACTGGAAGAAAATAAAAAATGTACCCTTCTAATTAATGGGTTCTCTATGCTGATAACAGTTGGTTCCATGTGATAATGGTGAGTGCAAAAGGGGTGGACAAAAATGATAAAGGGAAAACAGCATGGCCACAAGGAGCAAGTGGCAAAAAACAGTAATCACCGAAACAGTGACAACAGTAACTTTTTGTGGGAGGGGACTTTACCCCCCACACCACCCTTTGTGAGGGGCTTTGCCCCACATCCCCCCTATCTAAATATAACCATCTCTGGGGGGACGCAACTCAGGGAGGGGGAAAAAGCTGTAGGCCACCATTTTGGCGATCACTGTTTTTCTGCCACTTGCCCTATGTGGCCACACTCTTTTCCACCACCATTTTTGCCCTTGCTGTTTCTTGCAATCGCCCTCTTCATGGGATGCCATAGTAGTCCACATAGGCTTTATGGATGTTGAGGCATGTACAGTTTAAAGCGTATTGGAAAATAATACTGAATAGAAAAGCAAAATGTTTTAAAAGTTTTTTTTTTTCCCTTTAATAAAGGTTTGATGGGGTTTAAATGGATTACATTGACTGGCATAGTGAGAAAAGGGAACCAGAGGATACATTGGAGAACACTTGTTTTGGTTGTAGCCACTGTAGCTCTGTGTGCATAACACCACTAAATAAAAGGGTTGGAAGGAAAAAAGCTTAATGGTAAATAAATTAGTGACATCAACAGCACAATAATCTGTGAGGCAAAGGGCTATAATGTGTTCTGTGGGGTAACTGCATGTTCATAACATCATCTTTCACTCCTATATTTATGTTATCTGCATGAAATGTGTACAGTTGCTATATCGATGTGCTTCTAAAAACCCGGAAGTGCTAAATTCTCTAATGCTTGTCATCCGAATGAGCGTGAGACAATAAAGTTGAAACTAAATTGCAAAGGTACTGTACCTGTCAGTGACCCATGAAAAGCAAGAACCTGTTACTGTATGTCTGTACACAGGAATCCTAATTATATGTTTTGTGTGTTGTACTGTAAAAGTGTGCAAAATATTAGTAAAGTAATCATGTAAATGTAAAAGTTACACATTTTTTGACCTGGTGGTACAGTGGAGCCAGTCATAATGCAGTGCAGTAACTTGCAATAAATGACTTGTTACACAATACTGCATGACAAAAGTGTTTAATTACCATTAAATTACACTGTTACCTGCAACATACTGCAACATTTTGTGATATACTGAAACACTACTGCCTTCCATCCCGGCTGGTGCTGCTGTGTGTGCAAAGGGGATATCAATAACTTTGTAAGACATGACTGCTTATAGTCTGCACCAGTATACATAATCTCATTAGAAATGCCACTTATCAGGTCCCCAGAAAATACAGTTTACTCTGATGCTTGTCTGTATTCCCTCATTTCAAATTTTGATCATACTTTAAATGTCTGACTTGCCTTGTTGCTCATTGTTTGTTGATAACGATGAAACTCTGTGTTGAATTGTTTGTACTTCAACTTGCTGTATGTACTCCTCCCAGGTTGTGCCTGAAAACAGGCAACTGTTTGTCTAGTGCAACAAATACAAAATAAATAAAATAAATAACTATTCTGAATAAACAATATTGGCATTTCTTCTGCCAGCAGTAACAGTAGAATAGACTGGTATCTTGTTCTTTCACAATAATCATGGGTTCAGAAATGACACTTTCACTGTACTGTATAGAACTGAAACCAGTCTGTCCTTGGTATATATAGTGCAAATATTGGTAAACACAAGACTCCATTGTGAACTAAATGTTGTTTTTAGCCTGACTATCTTGTGTTAATACATTGCAGAACTATGTAGAAATAGGACCCCACTGAAAATAAGATGTATCTCTGTTAGATTGTCCTGAGTAAATACAGTAAATACATTGTTAAAATGGGTAAAAGCACAAGATATTGCTTACAGATATCTGGTAAGACCAGATCTGGAATACTTTGTACAGTTCTGGAATCCACACCTGAAGAAGGACATTGACCACGTGGAGCCTGTCCAGAGGAGGGCTATAAAAATGATCCCTGGGCAGCAGGGAAAATCATAAGAGGAGTTGCTTGTGAGGCTCAATATGTACAGTACAGTACAGACTTACGGTCAGAAGGAAAAGGGGGGGATATGATACTAACTTTTAAGTACTTGCATGATACAAACATGGTGGACTGCAGTGAATTGTTCATGAGTAGAGATGCAGAAAAAATTAACTTTGCTGGCATAGTTGGTGGAAAGGCAGGAAATTTGCACTACAGGTAGTGGGAGAAGTTTCCTAACCTCACCCCAGCATCATGTGGCAAGGCTTCTAAAAAGGGTTTAAACTATTTACCCCATCCCTGTGACAGAGAGTTCTTACCACCTCCCACAAACAAATCCCTTTAAAACACAATACTTCTCTCCTCTAGTACTCAGCTGGAAAAGTTTGTTAAAAAAGGTGAAATTGATCAAAAGCCCTTTATTCCCTTTTCCATACACAACAGATTTATACCTGACATTCTACACACTTCCCCACACCATGTGCCTGTCCCCTGACTCATTGCATCAGGAACCACACCCACCCTGTCACCCTCAAGCACCCAACCTCCTTCCTTCCTTCCCAGCTCCAAATTAAGTAAAATTGTAATCTCTGACCTGTAAAAAGAGAAAGGTGAGGAAAGTAGAGATGGGGCAGCAATAGCAGTTGCAGAGACAACAAGCAGTTTAGGGGACATGGCTAACGCTCAAACAAGATGGTGGTCTGAGCCTTTAGCTCTTCAATACCAAGAACACATCCTGCTGCTATCTGTGATTCTAAGATTATACATTGCATTTATTTCTGCTGGATCCGGTGCTTTTAAACATTGAGAACTGATATTCCTATTTTGGAGCTGCTGAGACATCATACAGTGAAAATATCATAGCTGCAAGAAATACTGCTATATCCAGGCTGCACATAGCCGGCAGGGCCATTACAGGCCTCAGCATGGCATCATGATCAGAAGCCGAAAAACAAGAACAAATAGAATAGAACATACTGTATGTTGAGTCAGATGCTTTTGGAAGTAAATGATTGTAAACAGCAATGTTCTACTCGTCAAGAGCAACTTCTCACTCTGACACAAAAAGTATCTTCTAATGAAAGCCGCAGCATACAAAATGAAGAATTTTGCCTGGATTTACAGTGTAATCTCTGAGAGCAGAATCATGCCATACAACAGATGCAACTTAACCCTTAGCCTGCCAACAGAATTAGAACATATAGGAATTTTGGACTGATATATCAGTCCATGGACCTGAAAGGGTTAAAATTGATGACATAGAAAATCGCGGATGACAGAATAATCTCCATTTTGTGAGTTTCCCCAAAAAAGCTTAACTAGGAGACTGGATTGCCTTCTTACCCCACATATTGCCCAGTATATTAACAATCTCTGGGGGCCTCTTTGAAATAGAATATGTGCACCGATCATTAGCCCTGATGCCACTACCCGGTGAAAAGCCCAGACCAATCTTAGCTTGTTTTCTTTGATTTCAAGACAAAGAAGCTATCTTAAAAAGAGCTAGAGAACTGGGATTCCTGGACTGGCAAAACAATAAAATTATGATATTTCCCGATTACCCTAAAGAGCTTACCAACCTTGAGACTCATCCTTTATTTCCCACCAAGAATCGTTATGCCCCCTTGATATCCTTTGAAGACTGCAATGGACAGGCTAATATTCCACCTCAGACCAAGGTTCCACAATCAGAAATACTTCCGACATACACTCAGCCTCAGGGGAAACTCCAGCTGATAAGTTCTGGGAAGCGGTGGTGGAGGGCCCCGAAATATCCACAGGTGTGGGTAGTGATGGTGGACATTAGAGAGCTACGACTGATGGTTCGTATGCTGCTCTGACTCAGAACAATAGGTTACCTACCTGAGACTCCTAAATAAATAAGTTAAGTGAATAAAATACTCTAGTACAGTTAAATTGATATGTTTGTTAGACAATTATGTCAAAGCTTATCAAACTTACTATTCAGGCAAAGATATAAGTGGTTGCAACACAGTGTTAAATTCCCAGTCCCAGTATTAAATTTTTCCCATGGTTTTATTGTCTATCCTGTTCACTTAGACCCAGTCACATGCAGGCAGCAATATTTTATTGTTGCTCACAGCACAGCACAGATTTTAACTTAGCACAGGATCTACTGTATTTAATAGTGGTTTGATATAGTCCTCTATAAAGTTGATCGCTATTGTTATGGGCTGATGATTCATTGTTTTAATGCTAGAATGTTGTGTCTGGATGTGTACTCATTTTTCTAACATTGATGAATCAAATCTCTATTTTTCTGGCTAGAGTGATAGAGAGAGAACTGGCATGCGTTCCCCAGTTTTCAGTACTGTAATGAATATGTATTTTATTATTCGTAGAATCCCCATCTGCCCTGTATTATCTGTAGTGCCATAGCTCATGCTAGACAGCTAGCTTTAATGCAGCTGTGACACTGCTCTTTAGGGAAATGTCTGTGCTTCAACCTATGTGGGGAAGTTGCAATTTTTATTATTTATTCTTTATGACTGGGACAAAGCAGCAGAACTGTGGCATAACTTCACTGCTTAGTTGGGCAGAAGTTTATTTTGGGTCCTTTTTTCTTTCTTTCTTTTTTATATTCCAGGTAGTTATGGGCAGACTACGGGGGGGAGGGGTAAGGCTACACTTAGCTAAATTAATTATTTGCAGGCCAAATCTATGCAGCAAACAATTTCCATTGTGATATGGGGACCCATATTCAGTTCTGAGAGTGCACATGTGGCTCTTCGCCACACTCAGAAACAGCACTATAGATATTTGCCTTTTCAGTACCTTGTTGGAAATTTTCTTTCCCAAGCTGTTCAAATTAAGTAATCTGATACAAAATGAAGACAGTTTATTAGATTGACATGGTGTAATCTTGCTATATGCCTGGTAAACTACTGTCATTGGAACATTTAAACAACATCTGTCATTTATTGTCCAAGGTTTACCAGGTGTATGATAGATATTGTGCGGATTGGTATGAACCTGCATTATTTCACACTGTACTTTTACTGCCACCTAGTGCTTGATTCTCAGTACTGCCCCCCCACTCTATCATTCACAGTATATAGACAATACAATTAATTGCCTAGGAACTTATAGATATTGTGTTTTGTTCCCCATCTCCCCTTAAATTTTTTAAGCTACCACTAATTTGGAATGCAGCCATTTTATATATGCTGCTTACAGTCTCCATGCCTAACACTAGGTTAATATGGTAGGGGCTAAAAGTAAGGCACCCAAAGGTTACTGGTATGCCATAGTTTTTCAGTTTATTTTATACATTGGGTGCTATATGTTTTTTTTTCCTTTATTCCCTGATAGGAGTCACTAGTATTAATCCAGCATTACACTGCAATTTTATTGTTCTTGGGTACTGAACACCTATGATGAAGTAATTTTTTTTCCTGGTTAGTCATGATCAAGGGCATCCAAGGTTTGTAACAATCCATACCAACAGCTGCTGCACAGGGTTCCAATCCAACATTCTTGGTCCCCCATTTTCTCCCCGCATTCGAGTTACGGGTGAACCTCGGATAATATTTTTCCGGTTCCCCCCCTTTCCTTGAAGAGAGTTTAGATTGTCTTACTCTTAGTCATAAGACTAATGTTGTATTATACTATTTGTTGTTCTCTTGTTGTATGCTCAGTAATTTGTATGATGCTTTATAGATCAGCACCTGTTAAGAGCTGTTACTTTTTAATGTATCAGGGTTATTCACATCACCACTCCTTAAGTCAGGGAATGTATATTTATACCTTCTGTCAGCTTCTCTTTGCTGATGATGTAGCACTATTCTACATTAATTTAAATATTTTTCACCCAGAATATGGCCGAAATCAATTGCTTTAGTTGGAATATAAGGGGTCTCAACTCCCCTGTCAGATGCAAGCAGGTCCTGACTTACTTGCAAAAGCTGAAATCACAGGTGGTGCTATTGCAAGAAACTAAACCTATGGACAAAGGGGCCCAGAAGCTCTGCAGGGGATGGGCTGGTACAGAAGTATATAGTGTTGCTCCAGTGAAAAAGAGAGGAGTCTCTATTCTTGTCTATAAAAACCTGCACTGGATCCTTCAGAAATCACACCATGATCAAGAAGGTAGATGGGTTCTTGCCCAGTTTAACACACCACACGGACCATTCACCATACTAAACTTATATGCACCAAATACTGACTCTCCACAGTTTTTTCATTCTTTGGTATCTCATCTAACTTTCATAATTGATCAGCAAATCCCTATCCTAATTGGCGGGGGGACTTTAATCTCACTTTGAAACCTACTAGTGATAGAAGCCAGGGTAACCCAGAACCCCAATCACTTCAGGTGGTTTTACTTTGGATAAAAGACCAAGTTCTCACTGATATATATATCACCACCTGAGAGACAAAGACTTTACTTATCAATCCTCTGTTCATGGTTCTTTGAGTCATATAGATATGTGGCTTACATCTCCTGAACTTAATCCTCTGGTAACAGCAGTGAATATTAAACCCATAATCATTTCAGATCATGCCCTTTTACAACTCAACTTTCTATTTAGTAGCTTACCACAAAAGTCCATCAAATGGAACTAATACCCAATTTTACTTCATGACCCTAAATTTAAACCATGGGTACAATGTATTACTCACAACTATTTTTCCGATAATGTCAATAATGCTACATCTACCACCACCCTATGGGAAGCATTTAAGGCCACTCTTAGGGGTCAAATAATTATTTACTCAGCTCACAGATGGAAAGAGAAAGAAAAATAAAAACAACTGGCAAAGCTAGAAAGTCAACTTAAGATCAAAGAAACTGCTGTAAAGGCTACCCTTTCTTGGCTGATTAAGAACTCCCCTCTTCAGATGGAGACTGTAGCTCTTAGGCAAGAAATTAATGCTCTTACAGCACAAAAAGCTGAACTGGCCATTATATGGTTGAAACATAAATACTGGGAGAGCAGAGAAAAAAATTGTAAACTTTTAGCCTATAGGCTTAAAAAGCAACAATCTGAACGTTACATTGCCTCTTTGATATCCAACTCTGGTACTAAATGTACTGATCCTGTAGAACTAAACTATATTATGTCTCAGTTCTACCAGAAATCATACTTTTCCACTATTGAAGGCTTTCGATACAGTTGAATAGAAATATCTCTACACAGTTCTCACCCATCTGGTCATAAGCCCTTACTTTCTTTCTGTGCTGCAAGCTATGTACTCTGCCCCTAACGCCCAAAGTCTTAACAATTCAAATCTATCTGCTCCCTTTTTACTTATCAGAAGTATCAGGCAAGGTTGTCACTTATCGCCTGTTCTTTTTGTTTTAGCTATTTGAACCCCAGGCCGCTGCGATTTGACAAAATCCGAATATTAAACAAATAGAATTTCATGGCCAGATTTACAAAATTTTGTTGTATAGAAACATAGAAACATAGAAATTGTTGGCAGATAAGGACCACTAGACCCTTCCAGTCTGCCTGTAGGCCCTATACATGTATGCATCCACTCACCCTAAATGGTCAATGGCTTTTCATCACTCCCTTCCTGCTCGTATGCTGATGACCTTTTAGTGCTATTAGATAATGCTGATAAATCTCTGTCTCCTTTACTGTCCATGTTAACTAAATTCTCCTATCTGGCCTTAAAATTAATCATTGTAAGTCAGAAATTATACCATTAAACAAAGCTGCTTCCCTGTGACAGTTCTGTTCCTTTACCCTCCATTGGACCCCATCTTCCATAACCTACCTAGGTATCAAAATAACATCAAAGTTGCATTTCTTCTGTGACTGAAATTTTAATACCCTTCTACCTAAAACACGACTGGAACTGGACCATTGGAAAGCATTGCAATTCTCCATGGTTGGTGAAATAGAAGCAAAAAAATACTAACTGCCCCCAAAATATTTCATCTTCTATCTCATTTGCCTTCTCATATACCCAAAAAATGGTTTACTCAAATAGATTCCTTACTAGGCAATTTTTTATGGGAAGGATACAAGTCCTAATATAATAGAAATAAACTTAGAGCAAGTCGGAAAGTGGGTGGGTGGAATCTTCCCTGGTTAACGGGATACCGCTGGGCATTTAGAAATGCTGAAACCTTATGTTGGATTCCAACAGATGGACAATCCCCTTCTTTATGGGCACAAATTAAAACTGCAAAATGCGGACAAACCCAGCTTTCAATTTAATTACAAAATCTCCCTTCCCTTCTCGTATCCCTACTCCTGCTAAACATTCCTGTGACACCTGGCTACAAACTAGTAAATGGCCACATCAAAATTTAGCATATATCCCTTTGTCTCCCATATGGCATAATAAAAACATATGTATTGATGGGGAACCAGTCTATTGGCTTGAATGGGAAAACAAAGGTATCTGTATAGTAAAGGACATCTTAATGACTCATACCAAGATATTGGATTCTTTTCAAGTTCTTCAATCTCGTTACGATATCCCCAGTTTGGATTTCTGGAAATATCTTCAATTATGCAGCTCTCTAGCAAGTTTAGTTACCCTAATGAACAAACTCAACTCCTTGGCCCAATCATCACTTATGCTATATTGGATTAAAACTGAGAAAGGGAGAGCAGGGCAAATTTATTCCGCTATTAGGGATGCTATTCCAGACCAAACAACCTCTGCCAGGAGGAATTGGACATTGGCCTTAAATCTTCCCATATCAGGTGAGCAATGGTTTCAGTGCTGGCGTCATACCCATGATTTTGTCAAAGACCCCAAAAGTCGCCTCATCCAAAATAAAGTTCTCCTTTGTTGGTATCACATACCTGAAATACTTTACTTAGCCAAAATTACTCTGACTCATCACTGCTGGCAATGTATTCAGCCTCATGGGGATTTGTGTCATATTTTATGGAGCTGCCCACTAATTCATACTTACTGGGTACAAGTGATCAATCTTTTGTCTACTACATCCCCTGGGTTATTTGTTATCAACCTAGATACTGGTCGGCACTTGCTCTGCAAAAAAACAAAAATCCTTGCTGATTCAGGCGAGTATGATAGCTAAACGACTGCTGTTGCAAAAGTGACAGACTTCTAACATACCTATGATAACTAATTTTATGAATAATCTTTCTCAATTAGCCACATTTAATAGATTATTTCACCTATCTCATAATACCTTATATATTCATACCCTTACTTGGAAACCCCTTTTATCTGAATTTGCATCAAATTAATGCTAACCCACCAGCTGGGATGGGATTACCACCAAGGCAAGGTATTGGATGAAGACCCACCTATCATGGTCAGTTCCACACATACTACATACTGTGACTTATGAATAAGATAGTGATGGTGTCTGCTCTGATACAGACCCCCTCACTCATCTTAAAATGCAACTGTGTTCTAATTTTACTGATTGTTATAACATAACTTTATGATTTGCTCCTAGCTTGAGGTTCTTCTGATGTACCACTATATTATGTTATTACACTGTTTACATAGATCTCCCACAATTTCATACTACTTACCTGCTGCTAACAACCAAGTAATTGCACATTTTGTGGTAGCCACATAGGTAATTTCATGCTTCGAAACATGTTGCTTGTATACAGTTGTATTATGGCTATCTCTTACATTCCCTGGTACAGTATGAGATGTATCTAGAATTTAATTTACTGCATCCTACACCTATATGGATCCTCGTAAGAACCTTTCATGTAAGAATCAAGCTATATCATGTAATGTACAATTACTGTGGTGTTTGTTGTTTGTTTGAAAACAATAAAATGTTTAACTTCAAAAAACAAGCAGCTTAGGGTTAAGGCCGTCAGGACTCTGATCTTTGGAGTGGTTTCAGTTCAATAAAGCAGAAAGAGTGCCAGAGGGAATGACAAGAGAGAGTGTAAGAAAGCAAAAGGAGGGTCAACAGTCAAGGTTGATCACAGGGGAGGCAAGGGGCTGGGGTTGGGGGAGTGGGGAAAATAGAAGCAACACTGGAATTGAAAAAATCATTAAACACAGTGGTCACAACCACAGGATCAGAAATACAAGAACCTCAAGAATATAGTCGGTGTGTGGAAGACTAGGTGGGGGATCTAAAAGAGAGTGGATGACCTTCCAGAACTTACTAGGGGATTTAAGGTTAGTCTGGAGGTTCACAGAGAAGTAATATGATTTAGCTTCCCTGATTGCTTTGGTGCTGGTGTTGCAGAGTTGTTTGTATTGCCTCAGAACAGAAGGGCACCTGGATGCCTTGTAGAGGAGCCAAGCAGAGTCACAGACCTTACACAGGCCAATGATTTCCATTGAAATCCAGGATAGGTGGAACACCCAGGACTAAGAGCTGTGGAATGCGGCATGATTATCCCAGATCACAGTGACTTTGGTTTGGAAGCAGAAGAGATCCTTATCAATCAACATACAGAAAGGAGATTAGTCTCTGTTACCAAGGTCATCAAGAAGAGAAGCAAAGTTGAGAGAATTGGTTGCCCTAGCCTAGATGAACTTTGAGGGGACTTCACAATGGCAGATCTTCCAGGCACAGCAGATCATCCAGTGATCACAGAAAGCATTCAGAAGAGTGATGGCAGAGACTCAACAAAGAAGATGGGAAGACAGAACCTAGTCTAACAAGGGGCAATTAGAGGTGCGATAGTTGAAGCAAGTAAGAAAGATTTAGGGCATCAATGGTATGGGTTGTAGGGGAGCAGGAAGGAGAGAGACAATCAAGAATTTGAAGCTCACTAGAGGAGGCAAGGGAGGAAAGGAAGGGAATGGAGGATGAGGTGAAATTTGATTTAGATTTAGGACAAATATATATGCCACAAAAACAGGGAGTAAGAAGGAGAGAATGATTCATCAGAGGGGTAGTTAATGGGAGAATGGTGTGACAGTCCTAGAGACCACATCACATGAGAGATCAAGTTTAGCATACAGTAGATGGCAACACTGCCACCACATTTTCTGTAATCTTCTCTGTGGATCACATAATAATAACTGGTGATCCTTGTTATCAACCAGTTTTCAAGTACTGTAAAATGCGTATCAACCTGCGGGTTGATCGACTTTACAACTCTCAGCATGAAGCCTGCCTTTTCGCGTTCCAAAGTAAACAGATTCAAAAGCACGTGGAGACCCATGGGCAAAATGCTTCTACTTCCTTACTGGTAGGCGCCTACTACGCTAGCACGTTATGTGATGCTCAGCGGTAGGCGTGCCACCACTGTCAAAATGGGCGTTCTTCTCGAGATCTCTCATTAAGTAGTGTAGAAATTTTTTTGTACGGTTATTATGTAAAATAAAACATACGTAGGGGTAGAAATGGAGTTTTTTTACACACCCTCATTGTGTGATAATATTAAAACCTCTCGAGCTTCGCTCTCGAGGTTTACATATTATCACACAACTTGGGTGTGTAAAAAAACTCCATATCAACTCCCTACATATGTATTATTCTCTGTATAATGAATGACAACCTCATCCTCACTGACCATGGAGGAGAGCCAGGATTCTGTAATAGCCAGAATGTCAGGCTGGAGCTGGCCCATTGGTGCAGTAGTAGCACTACCACTCGCTAGGCCAGTGATCCAGGTTCGCTGATGAGCCTGGGTTATTGGAAGGCCAGGCAGAGGAGGATGGTGGACTATCCCAATAGACAATTGCCTCCTAAGGAAGGGAGGACTCTTGATCTCCACTTCAGTGCCAGCACCTTGGTGTCCACAGGTGGAGGTACCGGCAAGATATGAAGTATGAGGGAGGGGGATATCAATGCACACTGGTGTGTGCTGCACATAGTGTGCAGGCACAAGTCAAAGGCCTCAACTGATGTCCATGAGCAGGGTAGAAGCACAGGGAAAAACATTTCCCATAGCAACATGCCATCCTACCCCTCCCTGCAGGTTCTGCACTGTCAATTGGGTTCTAGCATTGAAATCAAGCTTCAACTCAGCTGGAGGAATTGGAATCCCCTCTGGTGGCCCTGCCCTGTGGGTTAAGTGGGAGAAACACTGTGGATGGATAAGACCTGGTGAAGGCTGGTGATGGGGCTGGGGAAGGAGGCAGGACAAAATTTGAAGGCCAGATGGAGATGGTGAGAAAAGTACAACAAGAAAAAAGGATGTCAGGCTGGTGCTGGAGGACCAAACGCCTGACCTAGCCAAGTTTTGGAAGAAGTCTACAGAGGATTAGGTGGCAGATCCATAGGCCTTTAGGGAGAGGAGATGCAAGGAAGGAGGGAGTTGTGGCCAGATTACACTCAGTATTTCCAGCAAGAAGAAAGAGGAGAGTGAACAGAAGAGGCAGAATAAAAGGACTGTGACAACTGCAAAGTGAGAGAACAGAGGTAGGATGGCATAACTGGTAGTTTATTGTTTCAATATTGAGATAGGAAGATAGCAGGAAGCTGGTGAGAATATGAGGAGAGGACAAATCGGGGGTAGGAAGGGGAAGTGAGAGTAGAAAGAGGAGACAGAAGGGAAGAGGGGAGTGGATGGGAATGCAAGTGATTGGGAGAGGGGGAGCACTACAAACGAAATGAGGGGACAAAGAATATGCATGGTAAAGAGACACAGGCAATTGGTCAGAGAGGTCTGCCTATCAATGTGATAGTAAAACTGAGAACCTAGGAGTGGTAGAGCAACCAAATATACCATGATAGACGTCTTACCTACTAAATCAATGGTGAAGAGGTAACTGAGACATTGAGGTAATAACAGCTGCAGCAGGAAGAAAAAAAAACAAAAAACAGTAAGGGAATTAAAATATCAATGTTCACTAGACCAGGAGACATGCAGTTGTTAAAAACTTAAATCTGAGCAAAAGGCAGGAGCATGTGGCAGAGTCTTTCAACTAAAGTTGTCTGCAGGTAGCCCCTGCATCAGAGGACGCACTTTACTGTTGCATGTATTCTTTCTCACATTTAAGTTTCTTTTCCTATGTATTTACTATTTTAACTCAACACCACCATAGATTAACACTCTAATGAAATTTTGACAAAAGAAAACTGAGGGGATCTTATCTGGATTCAATTCACAGTTTCTCGTTTATTAGACTGTACACATTTATACTACGCCACCAAGCTGTCACGACAGTGAAGTTCTGCTATTTCACTGTAGAGGTTAAAGCCCTGCCTGGGAGGCAGCCCTATCCATAAAGTCTGCCACCAAAGTAGTGCTGCCTCACAGGCAGGGCTGCCCTGGAGGCAACTTTCACTGAAAGAATATGTCTTTTGTGGGGCAGGACAAGGAGAGCTACCAAATACGTTTTTAAATGTTTGGGTACCCCAAACAAGGAAGAATGTTTGGGTACCCCAAACAAGGAGGAAGTCAGTTAATAAAAAAAACACCTGGTAGAGAACTGGTAGGGAATTCCTGGTGCCCCTTCCAGGCTTGACACTCCGACAGCTACACTCGAAAAAAGACCATTACAGTGACAGACGCTGTAATGGTCCATTTTTGAGTGCAACCATCCCCCAGTGTTCTGCCCCCTCCCCAGACCAACTCCAGCCTGGAGCTGATAATCTATAAGTTTGGGGGGTGCGGGGGGGGTACAGCCCCCCACAGAAAACACTCGTCCTTCATGCGGCACAATACCTGCATTGGTATTGTGCTGTCACAGTGCAGGAGGTCGACATTTTCACTGTTGACCTCCCTTGGTGCTTCCAGAAATCCCCCATACTAAAGGACATATTTGAATATCCAGCTGAGGCAGTAGGCCAACAGGGAGGACACAACTTGCAGTCACCCAGACAGGGAGTCAGTCCAAAAGAGGGGAATACAGGAAGAGGGAGGCAAGGTGGCCCTATGTACAATATAACAACACTAAGCAATACCATAGAACATGGCAATAAAGCAATTGGTCCATTAGCAAGTAGTAATACTCAACACTGATGACTTCAACATGATAGCAAACAGTTTTTTACACCTCTGGATGCTGTTCTGTTTTCCTTTTAGAGTCTGTCCAATATTCTGATATATTTTAACCTTTTTTTAATTACTACTCTATTTTTGTCTTTGTAACTACTTTCAATTCCTTTCTCCTCAGCAGCTGGTGTTCTCTTATTTTTCATGCTTCCTGAACATCCGATGACATCAGGAACACTATTCCAGGTCATTCAGATGAACAGCAAGGGACAGTGTTACTAACATCATGGAATACAGTATCTTGCAGTAGAAACATAAAAATAAAGAGCAGTAGCTGCTGAGGAGAGTTGAACTCTATATAGATCTATGGACACCCCAAAGGTAGTTTATCAAAAAATAGTCAAAGCATATCAAAATACATAACTGGCATGGGAAGGAAGATGAAAGGGCAATTAGCACTGCAAAACTAATTCCCTATCATGTTGAAGGTAGAGGCTACAATATGCAGTGCAAGAAAGTATAACATTTTACTATGAATTGCAGAATAAAGTCAGATGTTGGAGCATTTACTGGAGCTGGAGAAGGTACACATTACTAGGGCAGTGTGGCTAGCTGACAGTTGACTCTAGAGGTAATGCCCACAGTGATGACACCCTTATGCTCCTGTCCCTTCCGCTTTGGCCCACAGCACGGAGGTACACTTGATGGGAAGCAACAACTAAGAAGGCAAGAACTCCTTCCCCTGTTGCCTAATTGGCTATTGCTTCAGGATTCTGTTTGAAGGACCTCCCAGTGTTCCTGGTGAGTGATCAGTGAAGTGGGGGGGGGGGCAAGGAAAATGGCTCCCACTCTTTACTACCCCAGGCAAGTTGAGGGGTGACTAGAAATAGCAGTCTGAGTACACTGATCTTGTTTTTTTCTTTAATTGAAATTGGCAGTCAGATCTGCATTTCTCCTACAGCCAGTATGGGTGCTGCTTCAGGGATCTGTTTTGCGCGTTGTCTAATGAGGGAATTTTAATGGTTGTGGAATTGTGGAATTGGGAAGGATGGGAGGAAGGGATAAAGGTAAGGCTAATTATCCTGGACAAATATTTTTGTTCTTATTCACTAAGGAGGCTGGTCTACTGCCAGACTGTGCTGAGATGGGGGAGGGAGGACGATTGAAACTCACCTCACAGAAGAAAAGGTGCCAAAGGGCTAAGAGTGTTAACAGTGGACAGATCAACAGATCCAGATGGGATGCATCCAAGATTACTAAGGGAAATGGTGCAGGGTCTTGCAGCACCACTAGCAAAGATATTCAGCTTATCATAGAACACTTGAGTGGTCCCAAGGGGACTGTAGAACAGCTGACATGCCCCTCCACAAACATGGCAGTAAGGATGATCCAGGTAGCTATAGACTTGTCACCCTGATGTCTATAGTGGGGAAAGTGCTGGATGTTATATTAAGAGAAAATCTGTCAGACTTTCTCAAGATAAATAATCTAAAAGACAATGTGCAACAAAGGTTCACAGAGGGTGGTCATGCTAGATTAACCTGATCAAATTCTTTGACTGAGTAACTAGAATGGCTGATAATGGACCATCACCAGACAAACTGTACGTAGACATAAGTAAGGCCTTTGACATGGTCCCCCACAAGAGACTAGTCAAGAAACTGAGGGGGCAAGGGGTGAAAGAAAGGGTAACAACATGGATGGAAAACTGGCATATAGGTCTGACACTAATGGGGTGGTGAACAAGGAACACTCTGAAGTTAAGAGGTACCCTGCAGAGTACCACAGATCTCAGTCCTGGGGCCTGTCCTCTTTAAAATATTCATTTGTGATATAGGAGTAGGAGTTTAAGGAAAGAGCTGCCTCTTTGCAGAAAATATCAAGGTCTGTGGGAGGTTGAACAGTAAGGATGGGATCAGAGCAATGAAGGAGGCCCTAGATGTACTTGAAAAGTCTTCCAAGATAGGAAACCAGAGACTCAATAACAACAAACATAATGTAATGCACACTGAGAACAAGAACCCAAAAATGCAATACCTGATGGTGGGAGTGGTATTAGAAAGCACAACTGAGGAAGGGGACTTGAGAGTAATAATATCAGAAAGCCAGAAATCTATGGCACAGGGCAGCAGGGCAATGGGGAGTGCAAACAAGATTATGGGGTTCATATAAATAGAGAGCAGTAGCAGAAGAAGAGAGGTGACCCTTTCCCTGTATACTGCAGGTTGATAGTTTGCACTCACCTGGAATGTTGTGCAAGGTTCTGGAGTCCATACCTGTTGAAGGGCTTTGATAGGATGGAGGCAGCACAGAGAAGGGTGACCAGGATGATCCAGGGGCTGGGGGAGAATGCATATGAGGAAAGACTGAGGGACCTTAACATGCACAGTAAACCTTGGAGACAAGAAGAGAGAGGGGAAACATAAATAAAACATACAAATATCTCCATGGAATTAACAAGATGAAATACCATAACTTGTTCACCCCAAGTATAGACACAAGCAAAAAGGCTCTAAAGCTGGCTGGGGAAGGCTCAGGGGGATGTCCAAAAGTACTTTTTCACTGGAAGTGAAACATACTGGTGGAGAGGGTGGTCTGTGATAAAACAATGAGTAGCTTCAAATGTGGGTGCAAGAGGCACAAGGGCCTGATGAGGGCAGGTGGAGGTGTAAAGGGGTGAGGGGTAAAGGAGAGAAGCATAGTCACTAGGGCCATTGCATGAATAATAGGTAGGGTTGGGAAAAACTGAATTCAGCAGTAGGCTTTTTTCTGCCCCCATGTTCTATGTTTCTGGGCGTCCCCCCACCTAATAGTGAAAAGTCAAACCTATTTCCATTCTGAATCTCCTCACCCTGTCCAGTCACCATGGCAAAATTTGAGATATTCCCTTCCCACATTTACTCACTGCATCATCCCTTCACCTTTAACCCCCCATTGCCACTCTGATGAATCCCATCCCCAACAGAAAGAGGACATGGCAAAAGGACTGAGACTGGCACAGACCCTCCTCTAACCAGCTGTTTTTACTATAAACTGTAAACAGCCCTTCTTGTGTAGAGTCAATACACAGAGTTTTCACCTGATAAAATACATCATAAAGTGGAATGTACTTTTTGCCTGGTGAAGTTGGCACTGTCATCATATGAATGTGATGTGACAGCACTCCATATCATCCTCCATTTAGCAAAGGTAATATACAGTACTTGACATATACGTAATGGTTAGTGTAAGGTGGGCAGTTGAGGGCAATATAGTAAAAGTAGTGCAAAAATAGAGGGTCCAGCCTAACAAGGGCAATTTTTAAGGCAGCACTGTACATCAAATTTGTGTTGTCAAACAGTGGACAGATCATTTTGATGACAATCCTGTGGTGGTTTGGCAGTGGTGGCAGCGGGCGGGGGGGGGCACTATAGAAAAAAAAAGAAGAAAAGAATTAGCAACCACTGCAGTTCACCTCACACTTCCTTGGCTGACCACTGCTTGAATGAATAAGATTAACAGCATTCTAATAGTTTTTGATCACACCTTTTCTCTCTGCTCCCTGGGGAGATGGATAATGGTATAATTTTATGTACAATCCAGGACCCTATGCTAAGGAAATGACTAACCCAGTGCAAGGTGCATCAGATTGGTAATACCAGATCCTTTGAGTGCATCGCCATGTGTTTGGATCCAGATGCAGACTGCAGGATTCTCCTTGTTTACCATCTGCCTGGGTCAGGAGGAAAATTCCTGCAGGAGGTGGTGGACTTCATCATCGACCAGGTGTTAGAGTCCCCCAGGTGTTTAATCCTGGGGGACTGCAATGTCTGGGTCAACAATGAATCCTCACATTTCAGTTAAGACCTCCTCCAGTTGATGTCATCACTGGGCCTGGCACAAGTTGTTCCTTCTGTGACCCACCAACATGGTCACACACTCAATCTGGTGTTCCAGATGGGTCTTGAGGTTGACTGCCTCAAGACCTATCAGGTCCTGTGATCTGATCTCTGCACCATGAGGTTCATGTTTGGGGCACCCCCTGGATGTCCTTCCTCTGCAGAGATGGTCAGCTACCACACTTTAAGGGGTTTGTGCCCAGAGGGACTACTGGCATTAGTTGACCTATCTAGAGTGGATGCAGCATGTGTGATTAGTGCCAGTGAGGCAGTAGCCACCTATAATAGGGTGGTATCCAAAACACTGGATGTCATCACTTCAATTCATATATGACCCAGATCTTCTCATTTGAAATCTCCTTGGTTTGATGGAGATCGCAAGGTGCTGAAGATCAAGGGTCAGAAGTTGGAGCATTGCTGGTGGAAGATCCGGCTGGAGGCCAACAAACTGGCCCTGCATGCTCACTGAGTTGAGTACCAGGAGGCAATTTCCCATAAGAAGGCAGACTTTCTCTCCAGGGAAATTGCTACAGGGAGAAACAGACCTTCTCAACTTTTTTGGACTGTGGATAGGCTTCTCCACCCTGCCTGTCTACAGCTGAGAAAGACATAGAAGCATAGAAACATAGACTTTGACGGCAGATAAGGACCGCTAGGCCCATCTAGTCTGCCCATTTCCCTACCTACAGGATAGGCCGCAGATCCTAGTTAACCAACAGTCTATTTCTTCCTACCCCCCACAAGAATTGTCTTATGTCTGTCCCATGCATTCTTGAATTCTCCCACAGTTTTAGACCCCACAACCTCCTCAGGAAGGCTGTTCCATGCATCCACTACCCTCTCTGTGAAATAATACTTCCTCTCATTGCCCCTGAACTGCCCTCCTTCTATCTTTAAATTGTGTCCTCTTGTTCTCATAAGTCTCTTTTTCTGAAAGATGCTTCCCTCTTGGACTTTGTTGATTCCACTGAGGTACTTAAACATTTCTATCATGTCCCCTCTCCTTCTTTACTCAAGGGTATACATATTAAGCTCCTTTAGTCTCTCCTCATACGGCTTCTCTTGCAGACCCTGCACCATTTTAGTTGCCCTCTCCTGGACTGCCTCTATCCTGTCTATGTTCTTGCGGAGATGGGGTCTCCAGAACTGGACACAGTACTCCAGATGGGGTCTCACCAACTGTCTGTACAGAGGGATAACAACTTCCAGTTTTCTGCTGATGATGCCTCTCCCTATACATCCCAGTATACCCCCAGCCCTCCCTACTGCCTTCTCACATTGCTTGCTAACCTTGAGGTCATCTGATATGATTACCCCCAGGTCCCTTTCCTTTTTTGTTGTTGTTACTACCTCCCCACCCATTGTGTATTCTTCCCCTGGGTTCTTGTTTCCCAGGTGCATTATTTTGCACTTCATTGCATTGAATCCTAGTTTCCATACTTCTGACCATTCCTTCAACCTTGCCAAGTCCCTTTTCATCCTTTCTACGCCTCCTTGTGTATCAACCCTGTTGCAGATCTTTGTGTCATCTGCAAAAAGGCATACTTTTCCTTCAGTCCCTCTGCAATGTCACTGATGAAGACATTAAAGGACTGGACCCAATCTGAACCCTCACGGTACCCACTGGTAACCCCTTTCTTCGAGTGGAATCCATTTACAATTACCTTCTGTGTCCTGTTGTCCAGCCAATGTTTTACCCAGGCTACCACCTGGGTCCCACTCCCAGCTGGTTAATTTGACTATTAATCTTTGTGTGGGACTGTGTCAAATGCCTTGCTAAAGTCTAGGTAGCCATGTCCACAGCCCCTCCCTGGTCTACTACTTGGTCACCCAGTCAAAGAATCTATTAGATTCGTCTGACATGACCTTCCCGCTGTGAATCCATGCTGCCTTGAGTCATGTGCCCACTGGCCTCTAGGTACTTGACTATTCTTTCCTTCAGAAGTGACTCCATCACTTTCCCTACCACAGAGGTCAGACTGACAGGTCTGTAGTTTCCTGCCTCTGTCTTGGACCCACTTTTGTGAAGGGGACTCACATCCGCCTTCCTCCAGTCCTCGGGTACCACACCATCCTCCCATGATTTATTAAAAAGAGTAGCCAGTGGTTTCACTAGTTCCTCCCTTAATTCTTTTAGAATTGGATGCCAAGAACGAGGAGCACTTGGATGACAGTGGGCTCAGGAAGGGTTAGAGCAGTCAGGCAGAGGCACATCCCAGATCCTATTAATCTCAAGAACTCATATGCCACACTGGCAAATGAGGACAACCAAATAGAGGTACCCAGGGAAGTGGAAGGAAAGGATGTGGAGGTTAGGCAAGGAGGTGACCTCAGTGGGGAAAGCAGTGGACCCCAGAGGAGGAGGAAGCGAATCCTGGTGGGGGACTCCATCATAAGAGGGATCCAGCTAGGAACACAGGAGGGGGAGGACAGGGAGGTGAGGTGCCTACCAGGTGCCACGGCATGGAGGGATGGAAGGAAGATACTGGGGATCACTGGGAAGGCAAGACAGGAGGGTGAGCTGGATGTCATTATCCACCTAGGTACTAATGACTTGGCAAATGGGGAGCCAAAGGAAGTTCAGGAAGAGTTTAGGAAACTGGGAGGGTCTCAAGCAAATAGCTACTTCTGTCACTTTCTCAAAAGTACTACCTGTGAGAGGCAAGGAGAGCATAGGAGTGCATGCACCAGGAACTTTAACTCATGGTTGAAGAACTGGTGCTGTGAGGAAGGGTTTGGATTCATTGTGACTGGGGACCCATCTGGAGGATGGAGGTTTGTTCAAGCCTGACGGCCTGCATCCATCCTGGAGGAATCAAGCACTCAATGATAAGTTTAAATGCTACATTGACAAGCATTTAAACTAGCAAAAGGGGGTGAGGCCAGCAAGGATGGTACCTACTTGCTCACCCCCACAGCTAGTAATGGAACCAGTGAACCAGAGGAGTGGCTATCTCTGCAAAGCAGTGTGCAAAAGTTGGAGATTAGTGTCCAAAAGGTGGATAAGCAGAAAAGGGCAAAATTCAGCAGAAGGGCAGACAGCAAGGAGAACCAGGGATAAATGACAACCAAGGAAGGGGCTGGAGTAGAACAGTGAAGCAGTCTAGGAGGTCAAATCATGGAAAGCCATGTGTGCAAATGCCAGGAGCCTTAGCAACAAGATGGAAGATCTGGAGGCTGTCATGGTAACAGTCAGACCTGGACATTGTGGCCATCACTGAAACCTGGTGTAATGATAACCATGACTGGAGATGGCCATACCTGGCTACAACATATTCAGAAGAGACAGAGCAGGCAGGAAGGGAGGAGGAGTGGCACTGTATGGAAAAATGACATAAGGGCCACACAGATCCAGGAGGAACAAAATGGGGAGATACTGTGGGTTAGCTGGAAAGGAAAATGGGCCAGCCATCCGCACAGGTGTGGTCTATAGACCACCAGCCCAGGAGGAAGAAACAGATAGGAGTTGATGCTAGCCATCCAAAGGATGGCAGACAAGAGGTGAGGTAGTACTAGTTGGAGACTTCAATATACCAGACGTGGACTGGAGCATCCCAGCAGTAGCATCAACTAGAGCAGATTTATCCTGGACTCCCTCAGGGTGCCTTCCACGCAACTGGTCATGGAACCAACTCGGCAGAAGGCAATACTGGACCTTGTGCTCACAAACAGGGACAGTGTGATGGGGGTAACAGTGGGGAGGCACCTGGGTAACAGTGACCACCAGTCATTGTGGTTTGAAATCACAGAAAGAGCAGAACCAAACCACACAAAAACACGTATCCTGGATTTTAGGAGCAGACTTTGGGAAAATGGGAGATGCTTGAAAGAGGCATTAAGGGGACGGACAGGAATCAGGGATTGAGGAACAGTGGGCAGTATTTAAAATGGGGATTATAAGAACAACAGAATTATGCATTAAGCAGGTTAGCAAGAGGAAAAGAAAGAGGAGACCATTATGGTTTTCCAAAGAGGTAGCAAAGAAAGTGAAAGCCAAAAGACTGCATTCAGGCAATACAAAGACACAGGCAGAAGGGGATAGGAGAAGTACCAGGAGAAACAAAGGAGGCAGGGAAGTCAGTAAGGGAAGCCAAAGCTCAGACAGAAGAACACATTGCAAAATCAGTGGTTAAAGGGACAAAACCTTTACAGGTACATAAGTGAAAAAGAAGGACAAGGGAGGATAGTGAGACTGAAGGGGAGGATGGGAGCAGCTGGAGGATGACAACAGTAAAGCTGACATATTGAATAGGTATTTCTGCTCAGTCCTTACTAAGGAAGAGGGGGTAATGGGTCTGAAGGGAGTACAAGGTGAGAATGGTGCAGAAATAGACACAAGTCCCTTTACGAGAAAGGGTCCTGAAGGAACTGGAAGTAATAAGAGCTGATAAAGCAATGGGGCCAGATGGGGTGCACCCAGGGTCATTAAAGAACTAAGAGGTGGTGGCTGAACCTCTGGCTATCCTGTTCAGCCAATCACTGGAAACAGGAGTACCCAAAGACTGGAGGAAAGCAGATGTAGTCCCCTTATACAAAAGTGGGAACAAAGAGGAAGAGGGAACTACAGACCAGTCAGCCTCACCTCGGTAGTGGGAAAGATCATGGAAGCACTACTGAAGGAGAGATTGGTGGAACATCTGGTTGTCAATGGACTACCAGGACCCAAGGCAGCATGGTTTCACCAGGGAGTCATGTCAGACCAATCTCATTGAATTTTTGACTGGGTGACTAGGAGGTGGATCAGGGGAGGCAGTGGACATGGCCTATCTGGACTTCAGCAAGGCCTTGACACTGTGCCACATAGAAGACTATTACACAAACTGGGGACTATGGGTGTGGGCAGGACAGTAGTGTGGTGGGTAGGTAACTGGCTGGGTGGCAGGACACAGAGGGTGGTGGTAAATGGCTGTCACTCCACAGGGAAGAGTGACCAGTGGGGTACCACAGGGATCAGTGCTGGGACCGGTCCTATTCAACATCTTCATCAGTGACATTGCACAGGATAAGAAGGCAGAATTTCACTGTTCCTGATGCACAAAGCTCTGTAACAGAGTAGACACACCAGAGGTGTAGACAGAATGAGAAGGACCTGCAGAAACTTGAAGAATGGTCAAGGGTTTGGCAGTTGAAATTCAATGCAAAAGTGCAAGATAATGCATATGGAGCACAAAAACCCGGCACAATATATCAGTTGGGGGTGAGGATATAGCATGCACCAAGCAGGAAGGGATCTTGGGGTTGTCATCTCTGATGACCTCAAGTGAGAAACAGTGTGAAAAGGCATCAGGTAAAGCAAATAGGATGCTGGGATGTATAGGCAGGGGCATCACCAGCAGGAAAAGGGAGGTCATAATTCCGCTATACAAGACACTAGTGAGGCCCCACCTGGAGTACAGTGTACATTTCTGGAGACCATACCTACGTAAGGACTTAGACAGGGTGAAGGTTCAGAGGAGGGCAACAAAGATGGTGCATGGGTTGCATCACAAGTCCTATGAAGACAGGTTGAAGGAACTGAACATGTACTCCCTGGAGGAGAGGAGGAGAGAGGGATATGATAGAGACATACAAGTATCTTACAGGAGGAACAGGGTGCAGGAAAACACTATTCTTAGCGAAAAAGATGTTTCAGGACTAGAGGCATGGGATGAAGTTGGAGGAGGAGCGATTCAGAGAACATGAGAAAGAATTTCTTCACAGAACGGGTGGTGGACAAGTGGAACACCCTGCCAGAGGAAGTGGTGGGGGCTGAAACAATCACGGGATTTAAGAATGCATGGGATAGACATAAAGGAATTCTAGAGGTCAGGGGTAAGGGGAAATAGACTTCTAGGAAAACAAACTGAACTTACAAGCTCAAATGGGCAGACTAGGTGGGCCATAGGCCCTTATCTGCCGACACTGTCTATGTATCTATGTAATTCTTGGGTGAATTCCATCAGGACCCATTGCTTTGTCCACCTTCAGTTTTAGGAGTTCTTGCAGAACCCTTTCTTCTGTGAAAGGACTGAGATCGACCCCCCTATCAAGAGTGCTTCTGTTAATTGGATTAGGCACTTCCTCTCTTTTTGTAGAATACTGAGCAGAAATATTCGTTCAGTATTCCTGCTTTTTCATTGTCCCCTCTGCCCACCCACCGTTCATTCTATTCAGCCTCACTATCCCTCCTTTGTCTTTTCTATGCTCGCTGATGTACCTATAAAAGGTTTTATCCCCTTCTTAACTGAGTTGGATATCTTTTCCTCAGTTTGGGCCTTTGCTATTCTGACTTCCCTCCCTGCTTCCTTCTGCCTTAACTGGTACAGCTCTCTGTCCTGCTCCTTCTGTGTTTCCTTATACTTCCAGAATGCTATCTTTTTCTTCCTGACTTTCACAGCCACCTCTTTTGAGAACCATAGTGGCTTTTTCTTTCATTTTGATTTGTTTATTTGCTTCACACAAAGGCTTGTTGCCTCTGTGATGGCAGTTTTGATAATTCCCCATTGTTGCTCCACACCTCCTTCTAGCCTGTTTGCTAGTGCTTTTCTGAGGCACTCTCCCATCTTGCCAAAGTCAGCCCTCCTAAAGTCCAGTACCCTCACTTTAGTATGGCTGGCTCTGTAGCTGAGTTAATGTGAACCACACTGTTTGATGGTCACTTGTCCCCAGATGGAAACCCACTTCTAGATCTGAGATCCTCTCACTGCCCCGTTTGAGTGCGAGGTCTAAGATTGCTCCTCATGGTGGGTTCTGAAACCAGCTGTCTAATGCCTGCCACCTGTAGGGCATCAAGAATAGCCCTGCTCTTGGATGTGGCTGCAGCAAATGTGCTTCAGTTAACATCTCATATATTCAGGTCTCCCATCAACAGTATCTCCCTTTCTCTGCCATTCTAAGAATGCCTTCTATCATATCCTTGTCCATTCCTTCCGCCTGACATGGGGTCTGTACACAACCCTCCTGGATTGTGGTGTCCTTTCCAGTCTCCAAGGTGACCCACAGTGCCTCCTTTCCTCCCTGTTTACTCTTTTGTTCAGTTGCTTTTATCAATTCCTTTACATAGAGAGCTACTCCTCCCCCTCTTCTCCCCTGCCTGTCTCTCCTGTAGGTTATGTACCCTGGTATGTTTACATCCCAGTCATGGTTCTCTGTGTACCATGTTTCTGTGACTGCTATGATATCCAGTCATCCCTCTTCCATTAAGGCCATCAGCTCAGGGAGCTTGTTGCCCAGACTACGGGCATTGGTACTCATTACCCTCCATTTCCTGATGGCCTTACTCCCTTTTGCCCCATCCCTGTCCTTCTTGCTTTTGTCACTTTCTCCATTTACCTTTGCTCTTCTCCCTATCGACACCTCTATGTTGGTGTTTGCCGCACTTACTACCGTGATTATTTGGGGGGGGCTAGGATTTTCCTGCTCCTTTCCAGTGCCTCCCCCCTTGGCTAGTTTAAAAGCTTGCCAATGAAGCATTTAAACCTATCACCTAGGATCCTGGTTCCCCTCCGGGACAGATGCAGCCCATCATGCCAGTATAGGCTTGCATCACTCGAGGTGGACCCCCAGTCCCCAATGAAGCCAAATCCCTGAGCTCCACACCAGTTTTTCAACCACTGATTGAATCCCATGGTGCGGAACACCCTAGCCTCTCCTACGCCATAGATGGGTAGCAACTCCGAGAAGGTTACCGTGCGTGCTACTTGACTAAGGCCCCTCCCCAATTCCACAAACTCTTCCTGCACTTCTCTAATCCCTTTCTTAGCCAGGTCATTTGTCCCTAGGTGGACAATGACATCCATCTCCCTCCCCTGTGCAGCTGCTCCGGCAATCCTGAGGATTCGCTCCCTGTCCCTCCAAGCCATGGTGCCAGGCAGGCACCTTACCTCCCTCTCCCCTTCCTCCCCCAGTTCTACCTTCCTAACAATGGGAGTCCCCACCAGGGTTGTTTCCTTCCCCTGCAGGGTCCCCTGCCACCCTCTTGTGGGTCTCCTTTGTGGGTTTCGCAACCTCCTTGGTCTCCACTGTGGATGCCTCCATAGAGGAACCACACTTTGCCAGAATGGCATTGGGATGTGAGAGGTACAATGGGAGGGATGCGCCTCTGTTCCACCACCCTCACCCTCCTGAGCCCACTGTGGTCCAACCGCTCCTCTTTCTTGGTAACCTCTGAGGCAACAGCAGTGGCACTGGTGGTCCCTGGATGGAAGAGGAGGTCCCAAAATCCTGGCCAACTCAGCCTGGAGATGAGCAACCTCCTCCCTCAGCCCAGAGAGGTGCCTGCAGATGGGACAACACCGCATCCTCCAGAACATCTCCCGGAAGACTGCTGCTCCACAGCCACTGCACTGCACCACTCCAATCAGGTCTTATTTCTGGCCCCTTAACTGTTTGCAATCTTTACTCTTTCCTCTGTTTTTTCTCTCTCTCTCTCCTTACTTTCTGCCTGTGTGCCCTTTAAGCTCCTGATTGTCCTGTTCTGAGACAAGAATATCCTATATTTCGCAGTAGACCACTTACTTGCTCAGAGGCAGACCTCCAGCAGCTAGAGGGGGCCGGAGAACTACTCTTGCCCTTCTTGGATGGTGGGTCCTTGGTGGTTCTGTGATCACTCACTTCCTGCCCCTAAACAGGAAGTTCCTGTTGTCAGTCAAATCCTGTGCCTATAAAAATAGAACTAGCTTGGGGTGTGGGGGTGGAGGGAAGGGAAGGAGGGCAATATAGTCCCAGTAGGGAAGTCCAGTCACACAGCAGTCCTTTCTCCTGGTGTCTTCTGCCAAGCTATTAGCAGAATCTTTCTAAGGCAGTCTTTAAATGTAGCTTCCTTCTAGCTAAGCCACTCCCCCTACTTACCAGATCTTTCTACAAGTAATTTAAACCTCACAGCAGTTAAGTCCTTTCAGTCACCTGAAATTTACACCTAGATAACTCTTCAGATACCCATTCAGTTCAGTTAACCCAAGCACACACTTTTTTTTTTGTATGTTAGTTTTTTTACCCTTAATTAAAGGTCAAATGCAAAAGTTCTTCTACTATAGTCCCAGCAGAGAAGTCCAGTCACACAGCAGTCCTTCCTCCTGGTGTCTTCTGCCAAGCTACAAGACCTTTTCATTCTTATTATATGAAGAGTTTGCTTAGTTTTTCTCTGACAGAGTGCCATCTGTCTAGTCGGGGATCCCATCAATGAGGTCATTGCCTCAGAGTAGCCAGGCTGGGAGAAACAAAAGCACTCCACCTGTCAGGGAAGAGTTTTAGGCCAGTGGAGGTGGCTGAGGTCACTGAGATGATCTTAGAGCTGAAGCACACATATTGTGAACTGGACCCAGCACCAACGCTTTTCTTAATGGGATTTGCCAAGGCTGTAGGCCCGGTGTTCGCCGGGATTGCCAGGTGTTCGATGGTGGAGGGGGTGTTCCCAGTGGCTCTGAAGGAAGTGCTGGTGAGACCCCTCCTTAAGAAACCTTTCCTCAACCCAGACATTGTGGCAAATTACCATCTGATCTCCAACCTGCCATTTTTGAGCAAGGTTGTTGAGAAACTGGTGGCACAACAGCTCAAGGATTGCCTTGTATCCTTTGACATCTATGAGCCATTTCAGTTGAGTTTTTGGGCTAAGCACAGCCTGGAAACAGCACTAGTTAGGGTGCATAGTGACCTGCTCAGGGCCAGAGATAGAGGAGACAAGTACATTTTTGTGCTCTTCGATCTCTCTCTTCAGCATTTGACACTGTGGACCACACCATGCTTCTCGATCACCTCTGTGAGTCTTGTGGACTTGCTGGCACTGTCATCAGATGGTTTGAGTCCTATCTATCTGATAGGGTTTAGCGGGTAGTGATGGGAAATTTCTCCTCCTCCTCAATGCCTCTGTCATGTGGAGTGCCACAGGGCTCGATTTTGTCACTGATGCTATTCGCAGTGTACTGTACATGCTGCCCTTGGGTGAGATCATTCAACACTACAGCATGGAGTTTCACTGCTATGCAGATGAAACCCAGCTGTATCTGTCATTTGTGCCCAGAACATCCAATCCTGTTGATGTGCTTAGCCTCTGTCTGGCTAAAATCTATGACTGGATGGCTTTCAGCTGGCTGTGACTAAACCTGGATAAGACAAAGGTACTGTTGATCGAGTCAGGTCACAGGTGTGATGGGTTGCCAGCTGGAGCTAACACAGATCTTGTTCTAAGGTCTGCTCCATTGGTAGCTTCCCTGAGGGTGTGCAGTCTTGGCATGATCCTGGACAGCAGGCTGACCTTTGAAGATCAGGTATCATCTGTAGTCTAAAGTGTCTTTTACCACTTGCAGAAGATCACCAGGATTAAGCCCTTCATTTCACCTGAGGATCCGCTGACACTGGAACATGCCTTTGTTACCTCTAGACTCAACTACTGCAACTCTCTAAACTTTAGAGTCATGGGAGGGACCCTTCGCAGACTGCAGCTGGTGCAGAATGTAGTGGCCCAGTTGCTGACAGGTCTGTCTAGGTCCAGTCATGTAACCCCAGTCCTGCATGCTCTGCACTAACTGCCTGTCAGGTGGAGGGTTCTTTTCAAGGTGGGCTTGCTCACCTATAAGGCCCTATATGGACTGGGTCCTGGCTACCTGTCAGAGCTCCTGACACTAGTGACCTCTGGTCGCTCCCTCTGCTCCTCTTTGAAGAGCCTCCTGGATGTTCTCAGGGTCCAGCTCAAGACATCTGGCAATCACGCTTTTTGTGTCACTTGGGGATCCTGTGGAACTTGCCTCCATCTGCAGTCTGGGAGGCCCCCTCAATTGGGGTATTGAAACTGAGGCAGAAGGCCCACCTCTTTAGCCTGGCTTTTATGGATTAACTACTCCAGCCCAACCATTTAAGTTATCTGAAGTTTATACTAAAGCTGTAACTCTGAACTTTATTCATTTTTGGAGTTTTAACGTGCTTTTCTTGTTGTTTTATTTTTTGATTTGTTCTGTTGTTAGGCTTCCAGAGCCTCCGGGAATGGGTGCTCTGTAAATAAAATTTGCCTTGCCTTTCTACAGTACATACTGTTTTCAGCTTCTTTTTCTGGAGGTTCTGAAAAGCTCTTCTAATCATTAGACATTTACAACAGCTTTTCACAGGTGGTGCTGATTAGCTTTCAAAGACTTTGCTAATCAACAGCAACTGAAGCTGAAAACAGACCAGTGATATTCCATCTTGATGAACTATCGATATTTTGTCTGGATGAAATATCAACAGACAAGTGGCCTATTCCAAGCAAACCAATAAATCTCAATTTTTTTTAACATGAAAAAAGAGGCCTGCATTGTATCATAGGCCATAGGCAACAAGCCCCTTCCCTCCACCAGAGTGCAGAACAAGCTGTTTCTCACACCTGAGAGGGCCAGTGCTATCACAGAGCACTCAAACGTTCCTCTTTTACTTTATGATGTTACTGATGCTACTCTGTTTGAGAATCAGTTTGTTTTGCATGCCAAGGGATGCATTATTCTCTATAGTGTGGCAAGATGATCATAATGAATATTAATTTACTTAGATCACTAAATGTAGATATTATGTACCCATGCTGTCCTAGTTAGGCATGGTGTAATAGTATAGCTGTATTGGGTATTTGTTTGATATTTATTTTATTTCATTTTTTGTCTTTTTTTTCTTGCTTTATTTGTTTTCTGCATTGTTAATCTATAGGAGTGGAAATGTAAAATCAATAACGCACATTAATAAAAAAATAATAAAAAAACAAGCTTTTCAGTACTGAAAAAACTGATGTTTTTTTGCTACACAACCCAGTTGCTCAACTGCATATTAGTTTAAATCTCAACCTAAGGAGGTACAAAGGGAAATTGTACATTAGTGCCTTGAGCCATCAACCCCAGTGAATTATAGATAAAGTGAAATATTCAATTCAGGGAGTGTGTATTGCTCATTTGTGTTTACTTTATAATGGAAAGAATCAGTCAATATTTCACTTAAAAAAATCATAACAATTTCAAATAAAATACAATGTTTTATTAATATTTTCCAAAGAGGGCTGTGTTGTTTAGTATACTATCAGTTTGTGTAGACATAATTTGCTTTAGGGCCAGGAAATTACCTCCCATGTGTTTACTTATTTTACAGGAAAGATTACCTCTCTAAGAGGTTGTTTTACTCAAATTGTCTCTAGCACAGCACTTTACAGCTGCAGCCAGTAAAATGGTTAAATACTGAGTGACCATTTGTGACAACCAATGCTTTGCCTGTTGTGGGAACTCAAACATTCACAGACTAGCCACAGATATTCTGTCTTGTGTGACATGAGCATCTCTATTAATATATACAATGGAATTGCTAATTTTGTGGTTCCCATGAAAATATGACTCTAGCTCCAGCCATGGTTGTTATAATCAACCCAGGCCACTGGCACAACTGCTGCAACCGAGGGGCTCAGGAAAAAAGAAGCTGAGACAATGAAATCAATACAGTTCTATCACACAGATGGATGAATGCCTCATACAGTAGGAGACCAAACTGGAGAACATCAACCTTCACAGTATGTTCTTAAGAGCCTTACCCATCTATGCTAGCCCATGAAATGACATGGGTTATCAAAAAATAACCAGCAGCACTGAGTTGTTAAAGTTAGAGAAATGAGTGAAGTGTACTGGGTGTCTTGTATTGTTTTTATGTCACTGTACAGTATAAAATATAACATATGTTTTAAACACTAATGGGTTAGGGTTAAGTTAGTGTTGTGTCAAAACTCCATTTTGTGACAGCTCATAATTCGACCATCAAGAGTTTTGAAAATCAGTTTCAGTCCTAGAGGTTAAGTGTATTCAAATTTGCAAAGCAGTCAGTTCAATCATTTCAGCACTGAGGGGGCTATGCATGAACATACAAACATACAAAGAAGCCAGCAGAAGAAGGCCATTTGGTCTATCTAGTCTGCTTGTATTGCAGGGTCCATAGCTTGAGCTACTGTCCCTGCCACCCCCACTCCTCCCATCCTCCCTACCCATGATCCTTATTTTCCCTCTATGCCTATCCCAGAATCTGTTGAAGCTGCTCACTGTCTTCAATGAGACCACCTCTTCTGGTAGCATACTCCAAGTGTCCACCGCTCTCACTGTGAAGAAGTGCTTCATTACCTCCCTCCTAAACCTCCCCCTCTTCAGATTAAGACTGTGCCCCCTCTTGTTATGGTTGCCACTCAGCTTAAAGAGATTCTCCTTATCTACCTTATTTATCCTTTTCAAGTACTTGAAGATCCCAGTCAAGTCTCCCTCTCTCTCTCTCTCTCTCTCTCTCTCTCTCTCTGTCCTCCAGGGAGTACATGTTCAGTGCCCTCAACCTCTTTTCGTATGCCTTACCCTGCTGAAACACTGTCATCTTGTTGGCCTTCCTCTGGCCCTCTCCAGCAGGTTAATGTCGTTTTGAGGTGTGGGCACTAGTACTGAACTCCATACTCTAGATCTGGTCTCACCAGTGACCTGTACAAGGGCAGTATAACCTCCTCTCTCCTATTACTGATCCCCCCCAGCTATGCATCCCAGCATTTTGTTTGCTCTTGCTGCTGCATTCTTGTGCTGCATGGAGTGCTTCAGGTCACTAGTAATAATCACTCCAGGTCCTTTTCCTGCTCTGATGCAGATATCTGGACTCCACCCAGGTAGTACTCCATCCTGGGATTCTTGACTCCAATGTGCATAACCTTGGCATGTCTTGGGCATGTAAACTGCATGTAAATCTGTCATAACCAGCCTGCAAGCATAAGCACCACATAGACAAGAAAGGCAATGCTGTATGCACAGACTGGTGCACAAGGAAGGCCATAGGTGGGGACAGGGAAGACAGATGCATGGAGGCCTGCGCAGGGGCATGCCAGCCAGCAGCCCAACACAAAGACATGTCCCTTGACCCCATCATATATGGAGATCCACACCACCTGTGAGGAACCATGGAAGTGAACGCTGCAAGGAACATGGACGCCCATACAGCACATGTGACTTGGAGTGCAGGACCACAACCAGCGAACAGTCAGCTGCAACCACCCAACTAGGGTGGGCACATAGAGTCAGGCATAAGTGATGATCCTGATAGCATGTGAAAGACCAGGGTAACTAACTTCATAGATGTGCAGCTGACTGCCCTAGTCACAGACAACCACTCACACTATGCTGTCCTCTGCGGGTAGAATGCTCTGACCATGGCTGCCAAAACAAAGGCCAGGATCTGACTTGAAATACAAGTGGCTGTCAGCACCACTGGGCCTGAGGCCAGGACACTGTCCACCATCAGGCACAAGTGGCACTATCTCCGGTCGACTGTGAAGTGAAAGTTTGCAGCGGCAAACCACTCATGGATGGCCACTGGCAGTGGACCACCAGCAAAGGGCCTCATGCTGACCCCCCAAGAGGATTGTGGCAAAGAACATCACTGAGGTCTCCAGGCAAGGGGAGGTAGAGGGAGAGGATACAATGTCAGGTATGCAGGACCCAAGGGAAGATGGCGTGGGGGAGGGGTTGGGACCAGTAACCACACTAATGGCTGTGTCATGTATCCCACAGTGTCAAACACAGGGATCATCACCGGTGATGGCCCATCCACAGAGTAAGATGGCCCTACTGAACATGTTGCTGATGGAAATATGTATGCCACAATGTGTTGATCACAGGACTGTACCACATGTGCAGTGTCCAAACACAGAAACCTAACACCAGGCTGTTTGGCCATCCATAGGTACCATGCAGCAGCAGCGTCCATAGAAGAGGGTGACCTGGAGCTGTGCCATGCTGCCATGGGTAACACTGGTGGGCATGGCCACTGGACTGCAGCACATGGATGGCATCACACAAAGGAGCATGGAGGCAGATGAACACAGTGCCCCAACCCCACCAGTGATACACCTCAACCCTGTGCCCATGGCTTGCATATACGAAGATGGGGAACAGGATGTGCCATCAGTCAATGACCACTAGCAAACCAGTAACAGCAACACTGATCACACACTACAGCACCACTGATGCAGCAGACCTCAAATTAAGACAGCAACAGCATACACAGTGGACCCACCAGGACCACAGCATGATGCACCTGGAGGTCATCCACCATGGGGATACTGCAGACCTGCTATCTCGATCTGCACCACCTGGAATGGGAGCAGCTAGAGGCACAGCCGGAGAACACAGAGATGCTGCATAACCAGATAGAGGTGGCGAGGGCATGAGCCATGGCATTGTCCACATAGGGAATGTGCTGGAGAGGATTTCTGATCATATGATGTCCGGAACTGCAACCATTGTCTGTCCTTCTACGATGGCATAGGTAGAGGTCACATTGTGAGCCACAGTTGAGCTGTCCACCACCACTGCAGTACTTCAGGGTACTGATCACTAAGGATGGGTGACTGCCAGGCAATGATCAGCATGCCCCAAAAGGAGAGCATTGTCCTGTGGTGGGCCACATCGACTAGGTACATGGTTGGACACACTCCAGAGTTACAAACAGACATGATGCAGCACAGTGGACACTGCTCAGTGCATGGTCATTCGTGCACACATAGTTGCACAAGCACACACACCCCACTCCTGCATTCATACAGCCACAGGAACACATACATATACGGGACATATGCCCCCCATCCAACACATGCACACACCACACATGTCCACCACCATACCTCTTGATCCCCTTTTGCAATACACAGGGGCATGGCACAACCTATTCAGGGTTCAAGTCCCAGGCATCAGGGACACATTCTAAAACATGGCACTGGACATACTGACAGCCAATAGAATATGGGTATATATGGTGCATGTATATCTGGCAGAGGACACCATCAATACACGTAGTGTGTGATGACACTGTGTGATGGGTGTTTGTGCCAACAGGATCCCCTTCAGGCACTGATGTATATCCTTTACAGTGGACAGGGACCATGTTGGAGCACCACAGGGACAGCATTGGGACTCAGGGTCTTTTGAGAGGCAATACCCCCATCACTAGCACCATACCATATGGCAGCCATAGTGCAAGCAATGGACATGTGTGGTACATAGGCGTATGTGCACTTAGAACAGTGGTTCATCACAGTGTACATGGCCCTTCCCTCTACCTACTGAGGAACCCTGAGCAACTGCATGCTGCATTGCATGGCTGGTGAGCAATTCTGGCTGAAGAACTGCAACTGTGGTACCATTATGTGGGGGGTACATCGTGTGCAACGTTGTGTGATATGGGAAGCTGCTGATACATACAGATGTTGTGCAGCATGGCACAGGCAGTGAACACTTTGCATGCCACCCCTGGTGACAGCATCCTGATACCACCACTGTGATCTGGGCACCAGAATGACATTTGGAGTATACTGATGGTCCTTTTGATGACAGGCCATGTCTTCCAATGTGCCTTACTGTACACCTCCACTGCCTGTCCTTGCAGTGCCAAGTATGATGTCATCAGGTATGGACACAGTGGATACCCTCTGTCACCTGTGCAAGGGATAAAGGACAGTATTACTATTGTGCCCTGTAGTCCCCCCAGTGGTGACATGGATGTACTATGGCAATACCCATCTATCAACCACCCATCCTCACTGCTATGTGCAGCAAAGTGTGCACCAAGCCCAGAGTTGTAGAAGACATAGGTGTTGTGGCACGAACTGGGGAACTTTGCACATATGTTGATTATGATGCCATGTGCATCACACACTACTTGTCAGTTTATGCTGTTGAAACCTTTCTGATTCCTCTATGTCTCCTTGTCCATGGATGGTATCAGGATCACCATATGTGTTCCATCAGTTGCACTGACAGTATTGAGCATGGTGTGCATGGCATAGAATGCCTCCTTAGTTGCCTGTAATTTCTGCAGTGTTGTTGGGAACAGTATGTGTTCATAGACACTGTGGAGCAGGGCATATGTTACCTGATGGAGGACACACGACACAGAGGACTAGCTAACCCCTGTAACATCATACAACACCCTCTGGAATGACCCCATGACAGAATATGATAGTGCACACACCTTGGTCTCTACCAACAATGCATGTGACTGCAGTGTCCGGGACTGCAGCAGGATATAACCATGTCATACAGGTGTGCTAGGGTCACATAATCCACACAGAACAGATCCAGATAGTGTGTGTCCCATAGACTGTGGGCCTGTAGACATGGGCAGAACACATGTGGGTGTCTCTGTGGCCATCTTGCAGGGCCATGTGCCACTGCTTCATCCAGCAATACTGCATGAAGCAGTAGCTCTGGACATATCCTCTTAGTCATCTGGTGCCCTGTAGTCTGTCTTGTGAGCAACAGCCATGTGGGTAAATACTGAGCTTCTGTGGGTGCTGATCTGCAGGTCCTTGCTTCCTGATGTACCTCTGGGGGGTGTGGACACCCATGCTGCATGGTCGTGCTGCATGCGCAAGCATACTGATGTCATTCATGCCTGTCTCAAGGGATAGTATGACAGTGGCTTTGAGTTGCATGGTTGCTGTGTGGCATCTGGGGACATACCCCTGTAAACTTTGACACATGTCTGCCATATATTATCAGGACAGCCTGAAGGGCGGTGCTGTATGGCACATCACGAGCCTAAGGAAGTGGGTATCAGGTGATGTGTGCTCTTGTGTTAGCGGGCAGCATGAGTATACATCCTTCTGAGTATGTCCTCCATCTTATATCTCCACAGGACTTAATAGGCTATCCAGAGGAGATCGCATTGGAGATCTGAGATTTGGGGGATGGAGCCACTGGACAGGTGGTCGCTAAGTGCAGGCATTGGCCTGAGCAGCTCCTGAAGTTTCAGAGCCTCAGGATGGTAAGCTGTGATATCTACTCCAAGAGTAATGTGTGGGAGATGTCATCCATTCTGCAGCCCTCTAAGGTTGGTACATCACAGCATGTGTCTATGGGATGGGTACTGCTGAGGCCATGCAGGTCACGCCTGCTCATGTGCACCATTCCTTGTGTTCTCTTGTTGCAGGGTTATCATGGTCCACTGTGCAGCATGGTACTTGTCCAGCAGATGTGCAGTGACATCATGCTGCATTGGTTGTGAGAGGACTTCGAGGAGGAGGATCAGGGGAGTGATGTGCAAAGCAAGGCCCAAGAGGGTTGGAGTGCTCTTGGTGTCCTAATTAATGTTTCTTGTCCAACATTCCATGTGTCCATGGCTTTTTCCTGAGGATGGCCACAGGCCATCTGAGGAGTATTTGTGTGGGGACCATTGGGGGGGGCCACATATCATGAATGGTGTGTGGTGGTTCTGCCTTTGCACAGTCATGTACAGCCACCTGTGACTCTGCAGGACTGTGTGTGCCATGTACCTCACCATGGGCCACACACAGGGTGTTGCATGCCCTGTGTTCTGCTGTACTGTGGTGCCTGTGTGGTTGCTATTGGAACACATTGCCACTATATGTTTAGTTTAGTTTATTAGTTTATTTATTTCACCAGGAAAAGGCTAAGTTGAGCCAGCTCATTTACAAGGAGGTCCTGGGTAGGACAGCATATAAATAAATAGGTACAGTAGATATAAGTACTGTAGGTACAGTAATAGTTGATACCCAAGTAAGCAAGAGTCTGTAAAGTTAAATGAGAGAAGAAGAATCAGCTAGACCTATACTAGACATTATTCTAGAGTAACTTGACAAGTCATAGAAGAAGAGAATATTTAAAAGCAATGTCACCTAATTATACAATTATGTACGTAACTCATACTGAGCAGAATCAGCAATACTTTATAGTTTACGCTTTTTGATAATTGTAGGAGTATACCTCTTTACAAACAATTTCTAACAGAGATTTAAAGACACCTATACTTACTATATTGATAAGCATAAGTGTATGTTGCAAATTATTCCATGCCTTAGGGAGGATGCTAATAATAGCTGTCTTTTCACAGAGTGTGATAAACCTTGGTATTTCGAGTAGGATATAGGTGCTCCTTCTTAATGTGTAACTGCTGCAGTACCTGAATAAGAGACAAGTTCTTATGTATAATGTGGCAGTTTATTAGATAATGTTTTGTAGGCCCACATATAAAGATTTTTGAGTCTCCTCATGGCCAGCGATGTCCATCCTATGCCACTGTATAGAATACAGTGATGGGTTTTAGTTAGAGAATTTAAGATAAATTGAAGGGCCCTATGATATAACGCATCTAGTTTGTTTATGTGCGTAAGGGGACAGTGGCTATATATCAGGTCAATGTAATCCAATAAGGGAAGGAATGTGACTTGCATCAGCCCCTTCCTCACTTTTAATAGGAAACAAGTCTTATTTCTGAAGAAAAAGTCTAACCTGACTCTTAGTTTTTTGCAGATGTTATCCACAGTATATAAATAGCAAAAGACATGCCTTGGTCAATCCATACGCCAAGATTTTTGAGATTATCCACTACTTCAAGTGTGTCACCCAATACTATGGATATGGTGGGAGCAAATTTGAAGGAGGAGGATGCCATATTTATAGACTGAAGGAACAAAATGTTTGTCTTATTCACATTTAAGAGCAATTTGAATTGGAATAGATTAATCTGTAAAAGGTTAAATTCAGTCTGTAGGTCTGTACAAACACTGGCTAGGGTTGGACTGGATATGTACAGGACTGTGTTGTCAGCGAAAAAGTGCAATTTGGCCTTATCATTTTTTCTATTGCAATCATTTATGTATATCATAAACAACAGGGGGGCCTAGGATTGAGCCTTGTGGAACTCCTCTTGGTAGAATTATTAGAGAAGAGAGTTTCCTTTCTGCTTTTATTTGTTGCTGTCTATCTGTGAGATAACTTTTAAACCATGTGAGTACAGGAGCACCCATGCCATTTTCCTTTAGTTTATATGTAAGCAAAAATGCCTGACAGGGTGGGTGGTATTGCCCAATTCTGCCCACCCTGGAGGGCATTAATGCACTTAGAAAATTGGCTAACTGTTGGAAAATAAATAGACAGAAGCTTAGTTTATGTTTCAACAATAAATAGTTTTTATTTTTAAATTGATAACAGTTAGTATTAAAAACAGGAAAAAAATAGTCCCTTTTTGGGATGCTTTTAAATAAACTGAAACTTTTTTAACCTCATTTTTTTTTAAACTTCTAATGCTGGGTTTGGCCAAAATAAAATGGTGAGGCTAGCATTTATTTCTGATGAGTTATGAAGGTGACTGGTGCATTGAAAGTACAGTTACTAGGCTAGAAAATGTTTTGGGTTGCAGTTTGTGTAAGATCACTAGATGACAGGCTTCTGTTGCTGCTGCTGGGGTTTTGGCAATCTGTGTTCTTCTGTGCTTGTTGGTTAGACGGTTGCTGCTCTTTTTCAGTTTGCTTGTCTGCTAGTATGGAACTCCATATTTTTCGATCGCTAGGTGAAGGGGCCCAGTATGTCGCCAAACTCTGCTGTGAACAATGTCCTGTGACTGATATGATCTCCTTGTCTGTAAGTCCCACTCTAGATAACAGCTGCACCTCGGTTGCATGTATGCTATGGTTAGTGTAGCAGTGGGACAGATTTGCTTCTTTGCTGAGTCGAGGCATGAGAGAGCCCAAGTAATTTTTACCCATGGGCTCGGTGGGATACCAGTACTGTTGGTGGTTCAGGGTCTCTTGCAGCAGCCTCATCGGGTGAAGATATAAGCTTGCTGCACTGGGTGAACATTTTTATGAAGGTATTTCAGGAACGAGCTAATGGGGCACAGCAGGTAATTTTTTTGTTCAGAAATGTAGCCCCGTGTATTCTCTTTATTGAGCTCCTGTGGATCTTCGTGGTTTTTTGTTTCCTGATTATAAGTTAGTGTGATGTATTTATGTCCACTGGTATCCTCTTCTACTTCGAAGCTGTCCCTAGTGAGTTTGTGGATCCTCTCCCGACCGCGCCTGGCCACGTGAAGCTGGATATCGAACCAAACTTTACGTACTAAGGCAGGAGCAGTTTCAGGGTTTAGTGCTGGGCTGTTCCTCAGTTTTTCAAGATCTGCAGGTGTTATTGCAGGATAGTGGCTTGATTTGTCTTTCTGTGATTTACAGAGGTGTTTGAGTACTGGTGCCAGCACATTTTTTTAAGATTTGAATTCTGGGCTTGTGATTATGCTGATAGGCTGATGGACATCCATGCTGCCTAGGTGGCGGTTGATGCCTGAGCGTAAGGTGCAATACCCAGCGACGGAGTACTCTGTCCCATTGCTCATTCAGACCTCAGCGTAGAATTGCCTGAGGAGATTATTTAAATCTTGAAAAGTTATGCTTTGCCACTTGACTGTTAGTTTGTTATGCATTACCCACTGCTCAAACATGGATTTATTGTTTTTAATGTATTGTCTTCCTGTCTTTCATTCTCAATGTTATCTAGTTGCTGATCTGTGAGAGAAACGAAGCGGTCACTTACTTCTGTTTTTTTCTTCTCTTGTTTTGACAGGATGACTTTGTTTTTGTTGTTGAGGTGGCTGCTCCTCTTCAGTAAGTACATTGTGCCATTTTAAGATGTTTATTAGATCGAAATTTATTGGCAGGTGGTCAGACATGTTTTCTTTTTGCCTATGAGCTTCACTAGCCTCACCAGGTTGACAGAAGTGGTCAGCTGAGTAGCAGGATATGTAGCAGGTACAGTGGTGAGCTGACTGGACTTCTTACTTGCTGGTCATCTATTGAAAGTTAATGTACCCCTATGGTGAGGGTGCTGACCAATCAGAGTCCAGCAAATAAGAAGCCCATTTTCTAAAGAAGTATATTGTGATTTGCTGTGTCAAAGACATTACTTAGATCCAAGAACATAGCTCCCCGTATGATACTTACGATTCAGGGCTGTGAGCCAATCATTAGGGACCTTAGCTAATGCCAATGTAGTACTGTGCTTAGGCCAAATCCAGATTGCATGGAATGTATGCAGTTTGTGTTCTCCAGATAATCTTTATTTGATCATTAACTAATTTTTCAAGAAGTTTGGCTAAGATAGGGAGTATATATATATAGGTCTATAGTTAAGTTGCATGAATCACTGACTTTGAGGACAGGTATAATTTGTGCAGTTTTCCGAATTGCAGGTAGTTCATTGCTGGCTAGGGATAGGTTAAAAAGATGTGTGATAGGCACCATAAGATGATAGCAACCAAGTCTCAGAAATAAGGGATCTAACTTATCGGCACCAGCAGTTTTTTTTATCTTGGCTTAGCAGTACAGGTAGTTCTTCCACCCATTTAAATGTTATGGGTTGAAAGGTAAATGGGTTTGTTGACCCTGTATGAGTATAAAGAGTCTCTGAGTTGAGGATAGGGGTTGGATATTTTGCAGCTGGTGAGCCAGCCCCACTGTGGAAAAATGGGAATTAAAGTTTTCTAATATACTCTGTCTATCTGTTATTATTTTAACTTGCCAGTCAAGTTTGATAGGAAGGAAGGGGATGTTTTTTTGTTTGCCTTCTATATCCTTTATAATCCTCCACATTATGGAAGTGTTGCCTTTTGAATTATCCAGAAAATTTATGTAATATATATATATATATAGTTTGCTTTTGCTTATCTGATAAGTTTAGTACAGGAATTCCTCGCTTTCCTGAATGCTGCCCAATTGGATTCTAATTTAGTTTACCTGACTGTAGCCCAGAGGCCATCCCAGAATTGTACTGCTCTTTTTAGATTACTATTAAACCATGAGCATGCCATCTTTTTGATCCTCTGTTTAATTAGTGGATCATGCCTATTTATGACTTCGGGTACCAGATTGTTGAGTAAAGTGGTTGTTTCATGAATTGTCTTATTGAGGTAAAACTGTTGCAAGTTTATAGCTCCCAAATTGGATAGAAAATTAGCCCTATTACATTTGGTAAGTCTCCTTTTGGTGATGAATTAAGGGATTGATTGGTGTTTCTTGGAGCCCCTGACACAGATTACTACATTGTAGTCACTTATGTCATTATGAGATACTGCAGTGTGGGTGTCCTTATGGGGCCTATTGGTTAAAATGAGATCTAGGAAAGTGTTATTTGCAAGTTTTTTAGTATTAGGTCTGGTGAGCTCAGTGATTAATTGAGTCAGATTTAAGTCATCACAAATATTTTTTTAGATGTTAGATTTGGGGAATTCCAGTCCAGATTCAGATCTCCCAGTATGATTGATTCATTACAGTGGGAGTCAGTAATGGTATGTATATGATTCAGTAGTTCCAGGCCACCATTAGGTGGTCTATAACAACCTATGATATTAATGGATTCAACATCTGATAGGACAAGATTGATAGCCAAACATTCAAATTCCTTTGGCATTGAAAGGGAACTGAATTCAGTAGCCATTAATTTATTATGGATGTAAATAGCCAAGCCACCTCCCCTAGTTGGTCTGTCTAGGTTAAAATGGATATATGCGGGTATAGCAAGAGCCTGGTGAGATATCAACCCATTTAACCATGTTTCTGTTAAGATGAGGACATCTGGGTTCGTGCATGGAACCCAAGCTTTAATGCCATCTAATTTTTTCAGTAAACTACATATACAATATTAATTAACATGGATTTCAATACGTTAAGGGATGCAAATTCTATGGGTGATGCAATTAGCAAGATAGGGCCAGGATTAATGTCAACATTACCTGAACAGAATAACAACAGAAGGATTAGCTTTTTGATCTTATGGTGCCTAGCACTCAAAATATAGGACTGCTGTAAGTCTTTCATCTTAACAATAAAGTAAAGTCTATGTCTATTGGGGTGTATTAGTGCAACATGTCAGGCCTCAGCCCAAGAAATTTGTCAGTTTGTATGTTGATTGACTAGTTGGGCTGGCCTCTAGGTGAAGGGAATTTCCCAGGTAGCATAACAGTAGCAGTGTTCTAAATAATTTTTTCCATAGTCTGAGAGTAAATGTGAAAGACTTAGACAGGGTATACAATATGTCACTTTCTGATACATAGAATAATCTACTACCTGAGACTGATAGTAAGCTTTAAACCATGGATGCCTTCAAGATTATAATACAATGTAGGTAGTGTGGGTAGTGTGGGGACCCACTTTGGAGATATTTACTACAAATAGAAACTTCAAAGGCATGTACATGAAATGAGGCAACTCTGTTGATATTTATACAAATGTAATAAAATGAGTCAGAACTATGACACTTATACAGGGTCACTATACTAAAATTAAAAATCAATGTAACACTTGTAGTAGGACCTAATTTGAAATTCAAGACAATAGCAGAACTAGTTGTTCTTGAACAAGGTAATTATACTGATAGAAAATAATTAACTGCATTGAGGCATGTAAAAACAATGCGATAGCAAAGCACACATTTGCTTTTATAGTCCTAGAGCACAAGCTTTTTTTTTACAAGCCTCCTTCAACAGGCGGTGGGAGGGAGGACAGGAACAAAGATTGGTGCCCTCTTGATCCCCAGAAGCAAATTGAGGTGTTTAGTAAGCTTGTTGTGCATTCCTGTAGCAAGTGCCTAAACTGAGTGACCATTTAATTGTTGTCCAGTTAGGTGGTGTTGATTCTACTTAACAGTGTGGTTCAAGAATATAATCTCTCCATTGCCAAAAAAAAAGTCAACTTTCAATTGTCAGCCTACTCACCCTAAACCAGATTTGCTGGCATAGATGCCAATTAGACATGGGCCAATACACAGTACTTGGGTGGGTGGGGGTGGGAAGGAGGGCCAAAATCAAAGCAGACTGACAATGTCTGGCTGTTGTTAGCTGTTATGTTATTGGAGCTGAACTCCTGGGTGGATGTCCGTGCAGGCTGCAGTAATACAGGAGTGGGTCTCCTGAGCTGGAAAAAGGTCTGAGTGTAGAGTTCCATGATGCGGGGGGGGGGCAAGCAAACACACTGGGTATGCAGTACAGGCCTCCCAGGGGTACAGGGAGCCATGTATTATACAGGTCTATGGGGTCATCATCAGGGTACATGGTCCCATGGACATGTACTGGGAATAAGGGGATATTCAACATGTCATTATCCATATATAATACTGTCATCCACTGGACTACTTGGGTATATTGTCTTGCGGTACAGGAGGCATGCAGGCTTACTCCAGGGACTCTGGCAGTTTGCTGCCCCATGTATGTCCCCATGTGTGTCTAGTATACATTGGACTGCTGCCTGACTGGTGCTGGTCTGTGTCGCATGTCTTTTCACGTACAGTGACTGTGCACCACATCACATGGCAGTCTGTCCATTATGCAGTGCATGTTGTGGTGCTGTTGCCCCCACCATGACAGTGCCACAGTGCTGTTCCACACCTCCCTGTGCATATGCATTGTGGGGTGGCACTTTACAGCTGCCCTAGCCTGTCATAGTGCTTCCTGTGCTGCCACACATGCTTTGCAGATATATCTAACATTGTGCATGAGCAAACTAGGGGGACATGTGGTCTACTGCATGGACACACCCCTCCGAATGTGCATGGTCTCTACACTGTGCAGGTCTGCCAGGGATGCATATCTGTCCAGCTATGAATCCTTAGTGCATACCACACATGCATATTATGCATGCTTTTCCAGTGTAACCCCTTTAACATGGCAGCTGCACACCTCACATAGCTTTGTCCATATAGCCATAAGTGCTGAAATTACTAAAATTCACCCAAATTAAGACTTTTAATGCATGGATAATGAAACAATACATCCCATTAAAATCTGAAACATACAGGTTCATAAGCTAATAACCCAGAATATGACCTTTTTTTCATTTTGAAATGAAAAAAGGCAAATTGAAAAGTGATAAGTAATTTTAAACCACAGTGTGTACACGCACACAACAATAAAAAAGAACAAATATGAGAAAAAAACACAAGTTTTTAAATTCATGATTGACTTACAAGCCAATCACAAATAAAATAAGACATGTTTTCTCACTGTTGGTCACAGCAGAAAGTATGGTAATGTGTTGGTGCTGGATCAGGAGTGGTTGTGAGGCTGCCAGCCTCAGGGACCCAAACACAAGAGTTAGACAGCGACTGCACTCATCAAGAGTCTGTTCCAAGCCTCCATAATGAAGACAAAAAAACATGCTAAAATTAGATGCTTAGCTACATTTGCTACAGCTGCTACATTTATTAAAAAGAGACAAAGGGAGAAGGATTGCCATGTAGTTCACACTTGTTCCAGTGCTTCATCACAGGGCAAGGTGCTGGACCATGGCTTCCCTTAAATACTGCTGTACACACAATGGACCGTATGTATAATGCCAATGTGCTATGTAAACTGGGTGCTTTGGCATCATTATGCATGGATGCCATGCAGTGGGGTCCCATGGATACTACGTGGCATTCATAACTGGTGTGGAGTGCAGTTATGTGCCCAATCCCCCAGCCACATGGAAAGCAATGCTCCAGGGGCAGGCAGGGGGTGGGTCAGCACTATGCTCCATGCACAATGGTGCATAGTACTTCTCTCGGGGGTGCAGAGGAGCTCACAGGGTACACCAGGGAGAACATTGCCGTAGGACCCCTACATGCCCCATGCACACCAGTTGCCAACTGGTTCAGGGGGATAGCCATCAACCCCCATCAACTTGCCTCCAGCACTGGTCCCCACTGGCTGCCCAGTGCCACCCTACCCAACTTCCAGCAGTGCCCTATCCCCATGCCAGCTGTACACTCCCCCCCACACACATGGGGCACTGCCTCGGCCCCTTCCGGGCATGCGCTACAATTCTGAGCCCCCCAACCCCAGGCACAGGCAACACAACCCCCGACCCCATACCTGTGCTCCAGTGCCGCTTCATGGAACAGCCAGCAGTACTGCCCTCCACACACCTCCACAGCCTCTGGCTGTCTGATCTGTAGAAGTGAGCAGCCAATGCATGCTCCACCTCATAAGGGATCCACTGGGTGACCCAGGCTGGGCATCTGATTGGATGCCTGCCCGGGTCTGCTGCTTTGTCCCCATTCACCCTGCGCAACTCTGCATACCAGGGCTGTGGGGCCACAGACAGGTGGCCATCTGTTGTGAATGCTGCCAGGTGCTGAGCTCCACAGGCGGGATATGCTCCTCTGGTGCGTACTTCCCACCCCTATGTGCATATGACCCAACATGCTCCAATCAGGTTGTATGGAGTATTTATGAAAAAGAAAGCTTTCAGCTTAGTGTGCTACTCCTAGTGGTTAAACAACTGAAAAAAAAAAGGAAAAATGTTAATGTGGTTCTGGAGGGATCAGTGCAAATAAACGCCAAGAAGTGCAAATTTGGTGCTCAGTAAAAACAGTGGTGTAAGAAACAAAACAAATCAGTAGACATGCTTAGTTTCTACTGTTATATTAAAAGCTGCATAATACTAAGAACCAGTGCATAGCAATTGCTATAGTGTAACAATTGAGGAAATATAACAAAGCAAACCCAACAAAACCATTGGATACCGTGTTGCAAACTGCAGTGACTGTGATAGTAAAAACACTCTAGCCAAGTTAGAGATACATAAGTTCAGAAGCATAATGTAATGCTGATACATTGTTTCTAGGGTTTCATATCTTGTACAAGTGCTGTCCAAGACAGTCCCAGAATGATCACAGAGGCTGCAGTCTCCACTAAACAAGAATTCTAGGCCAGGGAAACATGGGAGATTAGCTGGCTCAAATGATATTACTGTGTGAAAGAAATAAAAATTAAAGAAGGGGTAATGTTAGAGTGGTACTTGGAGTGGGATACATGAGAAATGGGAGAAGGAGAAATGAAGGTGAGCTAATATGGGGAAATGTTAAGCAAAGGAAGAAAGGAGAGCTGGTGTGGGTTTATTGAGAAATGTCTTGAACAAATACAGCTTATTATTTTGTCTTTATTATGGAAACTTACAAGGGACTCCTGTAAGTGTGGTTGCTGTCTTGCTCTTTCTCTTGTTTTATCACTGTTGGTACCACCCAACCCTCTGAACACATATCAGACTGGTGGTTGGGTACCCAACCCCACATCTGGAACACTCTGACCCCTGCTCACTCCAATTACTTGCAGTCAGGTGCCCAACCCTTCTACTGGGTCCCCTATCACTGCAAATATCTGTAGTTGGTTGCCCAACATTGCAGATGGTCTCCCCACCCTCAATGCCAATTTCCTTCCCCCAATCACAGTTTGTAGAATCCCTATACTCTTTCCCCACCCAACTTATACAGCTACAGAAACCCAACAAATTCCTACCCTCTAGGACCTATGCCACTTTCCTTTCCCCAGGGCCATCCATAGTGCTTAACTTTTTCTTGTGGTCCAATGGTGGGTGACTGGCACTGCCCTTCCTCCTCCTCCTCAGCCAGTTGCCATGTTCTGATCCTGTTCACTGCCACATATTGCAAACCTAAAAATAAAAAATATCCCCAAGCACAAACACTCTTCCCCTACTCACTGTCAATAAGATCTCTTCCCTCTTCCACCCTATGAGTCCATACCATCACATTAACCTCCCAATCTTACCCATCCTCAAGGACCCATGCCACCCACCTTCTCCCTGGACCACCTATATGTCTGTGGTTCCATGGTGGGTGAGCAGCACAGATAGCCCTCCCTCTTCCTCCACCAGTCTCTGTCTACTTCTGTGGTTTGCCACTGATTGCAACACCCCCACCCCAAATAAATGGCTAAAAAACAATAATGTGCTTCTGCAGGGACTTTATTTTTTTTTTTAGTGCCAGGACTTAATTTTTTTAGTGCCCCAAAAAAGGTGAATTTGTTGTTCCCAATAATGTAGCTTGGAGTCGAATTCAACTGCTTCAAATTGTATAGCTGGCAGGGGCCTTATGGGTAATTGACCCCTTCCCCCAGGAAAAAACAAAGTCTGAAAAAACATGAACTCTGCATGTGCATGGATTTATTGTTTCCCTTTTTTTTCAGTCACCCACAACATTAACATGCTAAACCCTTTTCAGCCAAAATTTGGTTTATGGACTACTTACCCCTCCTTGACCTCACAAATAGGCACGGCTCAGACCTGCCCAACAGTTTTTGGTTAGTGCTTGGGGAAACATTTATTACATGTACAAAATTGCATAAAGTTGCTGATTTTGCATTTATGCATTTTTTACAAAACTGCATCAAAATCCAACATAATTTTACTTTTTTTCTTTGTTTTTGGTTTTTTTAATTGTCCATTTTAAAAAATATGAGTTCTTAAAAATGTACAGTTTCCTTGTACACTTTCTGCTGGCACCCTTGCTATACACTGAATTCCACTATTGATGCTAGAATTGCATGAAAATATTTTCCTTCAAATTAATAGCTGCTAGTATAATTTCTCTGATCGATTTCCGCTTGCACTACAGCTGCTAGTACAATTTATTTTTTCAATTTCTGCTTGTAATACAGCTGCTAGTACAATTTCTCTGATCAATTTCTGCTTGCACTACCACTACATTATATAGTGAATTTCATTATTGGCTCTAGGGAATTAAAGCATTGCAAGCTTACCGTGCTGTGGCACATGATTCAGAATCCCAGCTTGAATGTTGCCCTTGTACTGCTACTGGCTACTCTCTCAAAAACATTGTTTCCCTATTAATGTACAGCTGTTTGCACAGTTTCCCTATGCAACTTCTGCTAGCTCTACTATTATGTAATGAATTCAGTGCTGATGCTTGAGAGTTATAGCATTGCACATGTACCATGACACAGCACCTCCGCTTGAGTAGTGTGCTTGAACAGTACTGCTAGTTACAGAGTCACAAATGTTGTTCTATGTTCAACCCCTATTTTTGGACCTTAATAATGCAACTATCTCTAGACAGAATTGCCTGAAATTTGGCATGCAGGTTTTGGAGCTCAGATTTCTGGATATTGAAAATGTGGTAATCATCAGTTCAACAATGTAAAAGTTCTAGAAGGTTGAAAATGTTTATTCTACTGGGTCTGGGAATTGAAGGGCAGGAGGGACCACTGGACCCTGGAGACATAGTTTATTGTAATGGGGCTGATGATCAAAGGGTGGAGGGACCACTGGACACCAAGGAAGTATCTTATTCTAATGGGGCCAGTGATGTGAGGGTGGGGGGAACACTGGACACCAGGGAAGTATCTTATTCTAATGAGGCCAGTGATGAGAGGGTAGGGGGACCACTGGACAATAGGTAAGAGTCTTATTCTAATGGGCCGGTGATCGGTGGGGGAGTACCCTAGGCACAAGGGACAGTTTTACCTTTACCAGGGCTGATGACTGGATGGCATGGGGACAACTGAACACCAGGGACATAGTTTATTTTACCAGGGCCAGTGATTGGAGGGTGGGGAGACCACTGGACACCAGGGAAGTGTCCTATTCTAATGGGCCTGGTGATTGGAGGGGAGGGTGGAGGGTGGAATGGCAGGGAGATGAAGAGGAAGGGTTGGAGGTTAGAGTGCTGCTGGAAAAAATCTGGTCTGGAGGGGGACAAACTGGCCCTGCGTATACATTATAATGCATACCAGGGGGCAATCACCCATAAGAAGGCAATGTTCTTGTCCAGGGAGATTGCTGCTGGGAAGAACTGACCAACTATACTTTTTCGGACTGTGGACAGGCTACTTCATCCTGCTTGTCTACAGCCAAAGAAGGTTTTTACTAATGTTGAATACAAAGAGTTTGCTCAATTCTTCTCAGACAGAGTGTCCAGTAACCGGCAGGTGGTTTCTTCGGTCAGCAACGTCATAGCTGGCAGTGGTCACCTGAAGTGTTCTGAGTGCACTCCGTCTAGTTGGGGGGGAGTTTAGACCAGTGGAGGTAAGTGAGGTCATAGAGGTGGCAACCAATCTGAAGCACACTTTTTGTGAACTGGACCCTGTGCCAACACATCTCTTGATGGGATGCATTGACACCGTCAGCCCGGTGTTTGCGCTGATTGTCTGGTGTTCCTTATCTGAGGGGGTCTTCCCTGATGCCTTGAAGGAGGCATTAGTGAGACCCCTCTTAAAGAAACCATCTTTGGACCCGGAGGTCAGGGCAAATTACAAACCTATCTCTAACCTTCCTTTTTTGGCAAAGGTAGTTGAGAAGGTAGTGGCGCTTCAGTTGGAAGAGGACCTCGTGACTCATGAGTTGTATGAATCTTTCCAGTTGGGGTTATGTGCTAGGCACAGCACAGACACCACGCTTGATTGGGTACTATGAGAGATCGAGGAGATAAGACAATTTTCATTCTCCTGGATCTCGCCTCAGCATTTGACACTGTGGACCATTGTGTGTTACTTGACCACCTTAGGGAGCTCTGTGGACTCACCAGTATTGTTATCAACTGGTTTGAGTCCTTTCTTTCCAACAGGAGGCAACGGGTTGTGATGGGGAATGTCTTCTCCACCCCTAGCCTTCTTTGTTGTGGAGTTCCTCAGGGATCGGTACTAGCCCCAATGTTGTTTGCAGTGTACATGCTACCCCTGGGAGGGCTCATTAGGAAGTATGGCTTGGGTTTTCATTGCTATGCCGATGATACCCAGCTATATTTTTCCTTTGCCTCAGGAACATCCAATGTGGTGGATGTGCTGAACAACTACCTTGCAGAGATTAAAGACTGAATGACCTCCAGCTGGTTGCAACTGAACCCCGATATACGGAGGTACTGGTGGTAGAGTCGAACAGAGTGTGTGACAGGATGGCCTCTGAATCAGTGTCTGGACTTGTTCTGGGATCTGTTTAATTGAAGACCTCCTCTTGGGTGCGAAATCTTGGTGTCATCTTGGATAGGAATTTGACTATGGAGGCGCAAATTTCCTTTACGGTCCACTCCTGTTTCTTCCATCTCAGAAATGTCACCAGGATAAAGTCCATTGTTCTGCCTCTGGACCTTCCCACCTTCATACATGCCTTATTTACATCAAGGCTTGACTACTGTAATGTGCTCTACCTCGGGATCACAGAAGGATCTCTCTGCAGACTGCAGCTAGTGCAAAACGCAGCTGTCTGGTTACTTACTGGGCAGCAAAAATCTTGCCATATTACATCAGTGTTGCTTGAATTGCACTGGCTGCCGGTTAGGTGGAGGATCCTTTTTAAGGTGGGTCTTCTCATCTATAAGGCCCTACACGGGCAGGGTCCTGGTTATCTGTTAGACCTTCTTGTACCTGCTCTCTCTGTCCACCCCGTCCGTTCTTCCTGAAGAAGCCTGCTGGCAATTCCTAGGATGAGGTTGCGATCTGCTGGTGACAGAGCTTATAGTGTTGCCGCCCGCGTCCTTTGGAATTCACTGCCCCCTGGGGTTAAGGGGTCCCCTACTTTGGAGGTTTTCAAGGCTTGCCTTAAGGCCCTCCTATTTTCCCAAGCATTTCAGGAGTGAATGTTAAATTTTGGTTAAATATGATGATTACAGAATGTGTTTTTAATGAATTTAAATATGTTTTGCATCTTTTTTGTTAAATTAAAAATGTATTTATTCATTTTGTACAGTGCCCAAAGCCTCTGGGATTGGGCTTTTTTAAATAAATCTTGCCTTGCCTTGCCTAGTCACTGGGGACAGTTTTACTTTTACCATGGCCAGTGATCAGAGGTCAGGCTGGACCACTGGACACATAGGACATAATTTATTCTATCAGGGCCATTGATTGGAGGTCAGGGCAAGACATCAGGGAAGTATCTTATTCTAATGAAGCCATCGATTGATGTCAGGGGTACTAGTAGGCACCAGGTACAGTTTTACTTTTACCAGGGACAGTGATCAGAGGGTAGGGGGAACCACTAGGCAATGGGGACAGTTTTATTGTTACCGGGGATGGCAATCGAAGGGTTGGGGTGACCAATAGGCACCAGGGAACTTTTTGCTTCTGACAGGAAAAGGGATCAGAAGATGGGACCACTAGGCAATAGAAAATGTTTAACTTTTACTGGGGATGGAGATCAGAGGGTGGGGGGGACCACTAGTACCAGGTAGAAAGTGTACTCCCCCAACCAGCAACATGTTTGTTGGCTGTAGTGGCTCTGTTGGCTGCTAGGGTTGCCTAGAGGAAATCAGGCTTTTTATTGGTGGTGATTGTGCTGTGCAAGATGGCCTGTGTTATTGCCCTTGTGCAGTGCTAACATGCTGAATGTTGCAAAGCACCAGGATTCTTATCCCCTTGCCCCCTGCTTACATTACTTTACTTTCACATGCTCTAACCCTTTTAGTGTGAGCCACAGCCCTATTTGAATATCGTTCTCAGGCACAACCCCTAGGCAAACAGAGTGCAATCACTTTGCCCCTCAGACAAAGTTTTAAATATGTATGCAACAAAAATCCGGAGCACCTGTTCACAGACTGAGTTGAAATAGCACTGGCTAGAGCAAAGTAATCTTTATTACAATAAGTGTTTTGAGTAAAAGAAAATATTTAAAAAGCAAGTTCCACAGATTAGTGGGACACCTGATGCATTTCACACTGCTTTTATTGCTTTTGTAAAAGCAAGGCACACAAAGGATGACATCAATTAATATTGCTGCCTTAAAGCTATACCTACATTAAAATGACAATGGCAAAAAGCAGCTAAAAAGAGCAGTCTTCTGCCTTCATTTACAACACAGACATCTTATAACCCCACCTCATTAACCCAGTACATGAACATTTGAACATTTTGAAATCCTTACCAAAAGGTTATTTTGCAGAGTGACCATAAAATCACCTTTCAGGCCAGATTTGAAAAATTCCACTGTCGTTATTCATGAGGTGTGATCCTAAAAAGGATATATTGAACATTTGATGTAAAAATATTAAAAACATGACCATGTTATGAGTAAAAGTTCAAAACACATTGAAACACGTTATAGCTCACTTACCTGTTTTCCTCAGTTCCTGGTCCAGTGCTGAAGAGAGAAGACATGTCTCTGGTTTGGATAGGATTACAGCATTGGACCTCCACTAGGTAAGGATAGGGTAAGCGGGGTGTGGGGTGCTGAGTGTGAGGATCAGGGTGATGGTAGGTATGGTGGCAGACAAAGAGGAACCATTTTCTTTATTTCAGGGATAAAGAAAAGAGAGAAGACATTATTATGTTGGCTAATGTGCCTCCAACACTGGAGATTAGACAGCCTAGTGTTGGCAAGATACTTGGGGGCACTAGGGATTGGGCACCCCAGTGCCCCAGACTTCTGGCATGGATTTGAACATTTTTACCCATGGGGTTTATGAGGTGGGGTCATAAGAAGACTATGTTCAAAATTTGGGATCACAATATGAAAAAATGGCAGTTATGACCATTCATTACAGTTCTGGTACACCTGCTCTTAACTTCAGAAATTTTAAATATTTTGACCCCAGATTTTCAACATAGCATTCTTATTACCTGACTTCATGTATGTCACAACTGTCATTTTTCAAATCATGCCCAAAATGTGCTTTCACACCTGTGACATGGAATGGCATTGCAGTTGTGCAGAATTACATTTTGGCATGGATTCAAAAATATTTTGTACCACAGGACCCGGGGGGGGGGGTAATAAAATGGGTATGCTGACAATTTGGACACAGTTGTCTTATGAATGGAAATGCAGGGCCCCAAAGGCCCTAAGCTCCCACAGATCAATAAGGATATGATTATACTATCTGAAAAGGTAAGGAAATTCATTGCAAAAAACTTCATTAATGCTCAGTTAGGGTTGTTACTAAAGTGATAAAAGCAGGGAAATGGGGCGTTAGGGTTGCCCTCACACTGCAGACACTGACAGGTGCTGGGGTTGTACCCCGAAGTAATCAGCCCTAACACTCACCCCATTCTCCTATACTATTCCCATCTCAGCTTATTTACTTATGGAATGGAGTGAGCATTAGGGTTGATGATCCCAAGGCATACCCCCGATGCCTGTCAGTGTCTGCAGGGTGGGGGGGGGTATTAAGGTTGGAAACCCTAACACCACATTTCCCTGCTTTTCTCACTTTAGTAATAACCCTAACTGATGCATTAATGAAGTTTTTTGAAATGAATATATATATATATATATATATATATTCTTTGCAAAAAATTGCATTAATGAAACATTTTGGGTTGATGCTAAACCAACAAAAGTATGGAAATCTAACATTAGGGTTTCCAACCATAAAACCCCAATGCCACCCCTAAAGCAAATCAGGGGTGGAGTCTTCACATGGGTGGTTAAACCTAAAGTTCACCCCATTAGATTTGTATGTTTCTGGAGTGTATAGAATGAGCTTTAGGATTATTTATCAAAATCCCAATGTCACCCCTAAAGCAAATCAGAGGTGGAGTTCTAGGTTGTCAACCCAAAGCTCACCTCATTAGGTTTTTATGTTTCTGGAGTGTATAGGGTGAGCTTTAGGATTGACATCCCCAAGGAAGACTCTGCCTCTGATTTGCTTTTGAGGTGGCATTGGGGTTTTATGGATGGAAACCCTAAAGTAAGTTTTCCCTACTTTTGTTGGTTTAGCCTCAACCCTAAATGTTGCATTAATTGAGTTTTTGCAAAGAATTTCCTTACTTTTTGAGATAGTATAATGGTATCCTTATTTTCCTGTTCCCATGCATCCATGCTTTTTGAGATAGTGTAAACGTACCCTTATTCATGTGATAAAGTGCAGGGCCCTCCCATCCCTCCATAGATGCATATATATACATTTTTCAGGAGGTATAGGGCCCTCTGGGCTGTGCACTTTGATTTGTAGGACAACAGCAACCAAACTGTTAACATAGCCTTTCTATTGCCCCACCTCATCAAGCCGATAGTGAAAATTGTCATATCCCCACCAAAACGTCATTCCATACCACTGCAGCAAAATTCCATGGCAAAAGCATGAAAAAACATTTTGCACAAGACGTGAAAAAATGACAGCTGTCACATTCATGAGGAGATGTAAAGAAATGGCTATGTTGATAATTTGTGGTTAAAATATTGAATATTAACAAAGTTACGAGCAAGCATAGTGAAATGTCAACAGATGCACACAACCTGGCCATTTTAGCATATTTTGACCCCAAATGTTCAACATACTCTTTGTATGACCCCACCACATGAACAAATATGTTGAAAATTTTGAGATCCTGCCTGATATGTTATTTTGCCAATCGACCGTGAAATCGCCTTTCGGGCTGGATTTACAAAATGACATGCACATTGTTCACGAGGAGGGTCTCAGAAAGGATGTGTTGAAAATTTGGTGTCAAAATATGCAAAAATGGCATAGTTATGCACCAGAGTTGAAAACCTCAAAGAAATACATTGATTTCCCATATGAAAAAAAATATATTTTTTCTTAAATTGTGATATGAACCAAGATCTTTTTTCATATCACGCTTATCCGAAAAAATTATTTCAATGTTTGAAAAAACACACATTTTAAGAACATTTCTCAAGTAGTAATGTATAGAATCCAGCTAAGGGGGTCCTGATAAGCAATCTAGATGTGTTGGTTCCCCCACCCCCCACCCCAGAATATCATTTTGAGTTTTCAAAATTTGAATTTCTGAGGAAAACTGAAAACAAGATGGCGGCCAAACAAAAAAAAGGATTTTCCTCCAATGAAAAAGGATGATGTCAATATGAAAAAAGATTTTTTTTTATTTCATACCTTTTATTTCAGATATTTTGGTGTTTACTGAGCATGCTCAGATTCAATTTGTGAAAGCTTTAACATTAAATAACTTTGGAACATATTAATATTTTTTCACAAAACCAGAAAAAGACACATCTGTGGGTCAACCTCTTTCAACTCTGAAAATTTCAGACCAAACTTCCAAACCATCTGGGCTGTACAGTGGACAAATGAAAACTCATTATAAACAATGGGAAAACACTTATGAAAATTTACTTTCTGTACTATTTGAAACTTGGAATCCACATATCTGAACAGAACACAACTTGGCACATCCAGAGATCTACACCACAACACCATGCATGCATAATTTAATGTAAATTCATTGAACAGTTGCAAACTTATTAAAGTGCAAAAACTGGGCTTTAACATAGAACTGCCAGTACAACTCTAAATAAAGGGGCACAATTGCACCCCTATAATATGTATAAATGTATAGAATTACTACTGACACCCTTTTTTAATACCCAGTTTGACATCTACTTTCCAAAACTGTAATAACCAGGCAGATGTCATACCCGGTTATTATGGCATTTTCTGATCACTTTTGTTTCAGTCCTAAAGCAAGCGTGAATCTATGGTCTTGAGACAGTGAATGGTGAATCACCATCAGTGACACACATCAGTCTCACAATGCTCTGACCCTTCCTCTAGTAACTGCATCTCACCTCTAGCCTCTGTGTCATCAGTAAACCAAAGCCTGTTAAAAAAATCATCAAGACTTTGCTCAGAAGAAGTGAAAAGTCCTGAAAAGACCACAAACTCTGACATGAAGTCCAGCAAAAATGCAATTACACTCGCTCCCTTGAATTTTGTTTACGGCTTTTGACTGCAGCTCCTGACCTCTGTCTCCTTGGAAAGTAATTCAGATCTTAGTAATAGTGGTTTCAGTACTGGAAAACAGCAAAATGGAAAACAGTGGTTAAAATATTTTACTCAGTTTAGGTTAGTTTGTGGACTTTTCATTTCATAGATTTCATAGATATTTACAAACAAATAGACTTACGTCCGTAAAGCTTGCCCATTTAAATCATACATTAAAATTGAAATTTATTTTCACCAAAGTGCAAATCCAAGTTGTTCTTACACTGGTTCATACTCTCACTATTAATTATTGCCCAGGATAGAGCATTCCAAGGTGTAACCACCCTCTGGCTATACCAGTGCTTTCTTATATTATATCTCCATTTAGATTGTATCAATTGCTTATTATGCCTTCTGCTGCCATATTCATCTGTTCTTGGATGAATTCCAAGTTCAGTACAGTAGTTGACATCTCCAATTTTCTTATACAATAGGCACATGTCTCCTCTAAATCTCCTATAACATAAGGAATACAAGTTAAGAGACACTAATCTATCAGGATAAGATAATGCTTTCATTCCCAGAATAGATTTAGTAAGTCTTCTCTGGACAGATTTGATTTTAATTATATTCTCCTTGTTTTGAGGAGACCATACTCCAAGTGAGGTCTGACCAGGGCTACATAAAGTGGGATTAGAACTTTGGCCTCCCTGCTAGCAATGTAACGTAAAATACAGTTAAGGTTTTGGTTAGCTTTTTTTGTCTGAGATCTACAATGTGTGCTAAACTTGAAATCCGGACCAAATATTACCCCTAAATCTTTTTCTTCAATAGTACTAGTAAGTGGTAAGCTGACAAGTGTGTAGTTGTTTAGTTTATTTGTTTTTCCATATGCATTATTTTGCATTTTGCAATGTTCAACTCTAATTTATTAGCAAGGGTCCAATCTGAAATTTTATCTAAAACATTTTGTAATTCTGATGCCTCATCATGAGTGTTAACAACTGCTCCTAACCTACAATCATCGGCAAACTTGTATAGCCAAACCTTAAAGTTATCTGATTGCAGAGGCTATAAAAATGTTGAACAAACAAGGTCCCAAAACAGAACCCTGAAGGACACCACTGGTAATTTTGGACCAGTTTGAAAGAGTTCCCTTAATGGATACCCTCTGTAGTCTCCCTTGTAACCATGCTGATACCCAGTTACAAATATTAGGGTGCAAATTAGTCTCTTCCATCAGTTCTAATAACTCAATATGGGGTAATTTGTCAAAGGCCTTGGCAAAATCTAAATATATGACATCAACTGAATTTCCCATATCCAATTCCCTGTTAACATTTTCATAGAAGGCCAATAAATTTGTCTGACAAGACCTGGACTTGGTGAACCCATGCTGTGATTGGTCCACCATACCATTTGTCTCCAAATGCCTTAGGATGTGATCCTTTAGTACCCCTTCCAAAATCTTCCCCATTAGTGAGGTTAGGCTAATCGGCCTAAAGTTTTCCTATTTCATCCTAGCTTCTTTTTTAAAAAAAGGGACCACTAAGGCTAGTTTCCAATCCCGAGGTACAATACCTTGATCTATAGAAGTCTGAAATACATATGTAAGAGGGGGGGCTAAGACAGCAGCCAATTCCTTTAGTACTCGAGGATGCACAGCATCAGGACCAGGAGATTTGATAATGTCTAGTTTGGATAACCTGACATATGTATCTTTAACTTCCACAATGATTTTACCAGGACTAGAGCTACAATTCCCAAGATGTATAGTGGACTAGAGCTATAATTCCCAAGATGTACATTGGGATTACTGGTGTTAGAACTGAACTAAAATAATTATTTAGGATATCAGCCATTTCTTCTGGATTGGCTTCTAGTCCTGCAGTGTTGTTATAGGGTCCAATCGTGCTATTTACTTTTCTTTTGCTATTAACATATGAGTAAAAGGATTTTTTAGAGTCCTTAACTTGAACTGCAAGTGATAATTCGTGATGTGCTTTTGCTCTCGTAATTTTACTTTTAATCTGTTTCGGACATTCTCTATAACACTGATAATTTAAAGGTGATCCATGATGCTTATATATTTTAAACAGTCTGTTTTTTTTGTTTAATAATTTTTTGATAGATCTATTCATCCACATAGGTTTATTACTTTTGGGTCTATCACATATAGGTATGCATGGTATAAATTTTCTGATGAGTTGTTTAATCCTAACTAGGAAAGTATCCCACATCTCTTGAACAGACATGCCAGTTAATTCTACCTCCCAGTCCCACTGAGTAAATCCTTTCTTTAGGTTGACAAAATCCACTTTCCTAAAGTTCAGTTTGGATGTAGATTCTGGAATGTTGCCTAAACCAGTATCAGAAATGTTAAAGTGGACGGTAGAATGATCGTTATTCCCTAATGGGCTTTTTACTGACAAATTATTGATTGAATCACCCATATTGGTGAGGATCAAATCTAATACGTTCAACCCTCTGGTGCTACTATGCACCAACTGCACCAGTCCCATCTGTTCTCTCATATCTAGGAAATGTTTGTTAATATTTCCAGTAGCCAGTGAAGATTTCCAATCAATGTTGGGCAAGTTAAAATTACCTGTCAGAATTATTCTGTCTGCTAAATCTAATTTATTAATTATGTAAAGTATTTTAATGTCATCGGATAAGGGTGTGGAAGGTGCCCTATACAATAACCCTATTATAATTTTTGTACCTTGTTGGGGAAATAATTTAATCCACAAGAACTCCAGATTTGATGTATCCCACTGAATTTCTTCACATTTAATACTTTCATGCACATAAATTGCTATGCCTCCCCCCTTCCTGTGTATTCTGGATTTTGTAAACACATTATAACCGGGGACTTTTTTTCCCACTTATCTTCGTCATTCCACCAAGTTTCTGTGATCAACACTAATTGTATATTCTGGGATTGCAACAATAAACTAAATTCATCAAATTTTCCCACAAGGCTCCTAGCATTAGTAAGTAATGCCTTCCACTCCGACTAATTAATTGAGGATGAACTTATGTCTGATTTATTTGGAGATTCATTCGTCAGAGCCCCCCCAACCCAGTTTAAATGAAATTGAATTACTTTGTTCACTCTTTTGGCTAATATCCTGGTACCTACATAACTTAAATGAAGACCATTTGGTTTAAAAAACACCTTTCTATTGAAAGTTATGGAGTTATCCATAAATCCAATATTTTCTGTTTTACAGAACTGTCTTAACCATATATTAATCCTCAGAGATATTTCCATTTTTATAAGACTGATCACCAAAAGTTGGTAAAATGCTGGAGATAATTAACTCCCCATTTTTATCAACATTTTTTTTTGTTATGATTTTGAATTCTGCCTGAATGTGTTCCATGCTAGTTCTACCCACATCATTAATGCCTATATCAAGGATAACTAGGGGGTTTGTTGAGTTTTCAAGGAGCCCTTCCATCATTGTTGAGACATCATGAAGTCTGGCTCCTGGTAAGGTGTTGACTGTGGTACGTTCCTTACGTCCCCAGAATTCTACAGAATCTATTCCCCTAATGATGGAATCTCCAATCATCACTATATCCCTATTATTATGCTCCAATCTATGGGTGCTCTCAATATTTTTTTTGATTAGGACTTTCCTTATTTAAGAAGGAGTCTCCAGGTTGTGTTTGTATTTCATTTGTCACCTGTGTTTCAGTATTATCACCCAGAAGACACTCAAATTTGTTAGATAGCAGAAGGGGTGATTCCAAAATATCTTGATTAGGGCTCATTACAGATGCATGTAATTTACCAGTGTTAACCTTGCTCTCAACACTAGTAATTTCATCAATAAAATGCCCCTGTGCATTTTCAGTGATATTTTGACTGATATTACACACCATTTCATCTATATAACTCTCTAATTTTCCAATCTCCATCTGGGTTTTTAATCTTGTATTTAGTTGCTTGATCTCTTCTTTTAGAGTAGCTACTAAAAGACATTTATCACAAGTAAACTGATTAGTTATTACATCCTCGGTGTACATCTTGCATTGTGTACATTGTTTCGTGCCCTTACCCCGTTTGGTCTTTCCTTGAGCAATTTTTCTCCTACAGTTTGATCAATGACCGACAGCCCGCGAATTTATAAACTAAACTAATTCTGTCCACTACTTACTAGCCTCCATGGCTGACACTGCAGACACGCGATGCATGTGTCTCTGCATGCATTTCCGCCCACAATGTGCGCTCCACTCGGCTCGCTCTGCTCGCCGACTGGAGCGTTTGTATGTGGAGTCAACCCGGAAGTTGCCCTAATCCCACTCATATGTGCAAAATGTTTCAAATACAAATATGAAGTGCAACTTGGGCTGTAACTAAGTAAATCGCTCAGCTACTTTGTTTAAGCCCTACAGCTGAAACAAAAATAAAAAAAAACACTCGGAATACAGAACTGTAGTTCAAGTGCTCATAGACTGAACTACAAGTTCTCTCTTCCTGGTCCAGTTGTATACTAGGGCTCCTACTTAATAATTTGGTAGTCTAAAAAATAATTATATTTCAATTTATAAACTGCGTCCATTCAAGTTATTTTAAAAACAGAGAGTTTTCAATGAATGCTATTATTCATTTACTCTGAGCGATGTCCTCGTAATCACAGTTTGAGTTTTGTCAGTCTTGTGACTTGCCATTGTAGATGCTGTAAACTCACTGAGCCAAGAATTATAAAAAATAACACATTGATGACTCTGTGTCTATGCATTGTTTACACACCATCATATGTGTGATGACCTCATAACTCTCTCAAGCTTCACAATCAAGGTTTATGGGTCACCACACACCTCAGGTGTGTAACAAAAATCCATAACACTGTGCATTATTCTCTCTCTCTCTCTCTTTGTCTCGCTCTCTATATATAAATGTATGTATATAGCTAGATAGATAGATAGATAGATAGACAGATATATTATATGGGCACAGTCATGCCCATATAGTTAGGGTTCAGGAAGCACTTCAGTGTTAGATCCCAAATTGTGCACTTTAATAACTTTGCAACCATTCAACGGATTTGCCTGAAACTTTTCACGTGCCATTGCCATGGGTAGATCTCTGGATGTGCTGAGTTATATTCTGGTCGGATGTACAGTTTATAGGTTCTGAAGTGGTGAAAAAGTGACTTTTCACACATTGATTTTGCTGGGTTTTACTTTGAACTTGCCTACAGACTGCATGGTTTGGAATCTTGTTCTGAAATTTTCAGGGAAGAAAGGGACTACCGCACAGATGTGCATTTTGCTAGTCTGGTGAAAAAAATAATTTGTTTCAGTCATTTCATTTTTAAATTTTGAAAAACACATTACTGAGCATGCTCAGTAAACACTTCAGGATAGTGGCATGAAATGAAAAAGGAATCCTGTTTCATATTGGAATATTCCTTTTTCATTTGCTGCTATCTTGTTTCTATTTTTTTCTAAAAAAAATAAAAACTACAAAACTGACATCTTTGAGATACACCAACACATCAATCTGGGTGATCAGCACCCCATTAGGTGTAATCTGCAGTTCACATTTGCAGACATGCCCTAGAAATGTTTATTTTTAATCTTATGAATCTTTTTTCATAACCATGTGATATGAAAAAAAGAATTATTTTCCTATCATAAGTCACAAAAAAGGATCCTTTTTATGAAGGGAGAATCTTTGCCTATCATTTTGATTGCTGTCCCCTGTACGGTTATGGATTTCACTGGTGTCTAATGACAACCCCACCCTCCAGTCCCCATGCCCATTCATTTTCCTGGTGTCTAGTGGAACCCCAACCCACCGATTGTCATCCCCAATATAAAAAACATATTTCCCTGGTGTCTAGTGGCATCCCCACCTGCCAGTCACTGTCCCTGTACCTGTAATACAGAAAACTTTCCTCAATGTTTTTTTTATATAACAAACATAAAACAATCCCTCACCGATCTTACCCCCCCACCACCACCTCCCACTCAGCACTGACCATCCCACACCTCCCAATACACCCCCACACACCCTCACTCACCTGAACAGGTCCCATAATTGAGATCCACTCTCTGATCGAAGGCACATCTTGCTGCTGGAACCAGCAACTGCAGTATGAGAAACTAAGGTAAATGTAGTTCAATGTATTTCAATGGGGTTTTCAACTTCGACGCATAACTTGGCCATTTTTGTATATTGTGACACCACATTTTCAGCATGTCCTTTTGGGCACCCCACCTCATGAACAATGTCAATGGAGTTTTGCAAATCTGTCCCAATAGATGATTTCACAGTTGCTTGGAAAATCACCTTTCAGGTGGAAATTCAAAATTTCAACTGCCTTTGTTCAAGAGGAGGGGTCATAAGAAGGTAATTTTCCAAATTTGGTGTAAAAATGGCAAAGTTATGTGCATGCATTTACATTAAATCTAACTATGCTTGCTCCTAATGTCGGGAATTTTATATATTTTCACCCACAATTTTCAGCATAGCCATTTTTTTACATCATCTCATGAACATGACAGCTGACATGTCTCAAATCCTGGCCAAAATATGTTTTTTCACTTGTGGCATGGAATTATGTTTTTGTGGTGCAGAATAACATTTAGGTGGGGATTTGAACATTCTCAGCACAGCATTCATGAGGTGGGATGATAACAGGCTATGCTGACAGATTGGTTGCTGTTTTGGCTGAAATGCTTCCACAACAACATAAATGTACATATCTATGAAGGGATGGGAGAACAGGGTCCAGAGGGCCCTGCACTCCCACAGGCAAATGAGGATACAATTATACAATGTCAGAAAGTAAGGAGTAGATATAAATCTATACTGCAGAGCCAGCCACTATGCAACATGGTAACTTGCAGTATTGCTGTTACAAAATACTGCAGTGAAAAAGGGCTTAATTGCAATTGAATTACACTATTGCCTGCAGCATAATGCAGCATTTTGTGATATATTGCAGCATTACTGCATTGTATCCTGGCTGGTGCCAAAGTGTGTGTGTGTGTGTGTGTGTGTGTCTGTCTGTGTATCTACCATAAAGTCAAACTATACTCAGGAGAAATTTCATAGATATTTCTGATGGGGCCATGTCATATTCAATCTATCCAATGCTTTTTAGCATTGTAAGATATTTATTTTGATTTGTTTCTATATTTTCCTTTATTTAGATGTCCAAGCATTTTTTCAGGATGATCGAGTGGTTGTTTTGCTGTCCTGACACAGATGACACTATTGTGTGCATCGCTGTGTGGGTGTGCAAATTGGTTATGTGCATTCTCCTACAGACCTGTAAGCCTGACTTTGGTGGTGGGCAAGGTTATGAAAACACCACTTAAAGAAAGAATTGGGTGATACCTTAAAACCAGTGGATTGCAGTATCAGAGGCAACGTGGGTTCACAAGGGGGAAATCATGCTAAACAAACCTGCTAGAGTTATTTGACTTGGTTACCAGGGATTTCAGTAAGGCCTTCAACATTGTTCCATACAGAAGACTGGTAAACAAGCTGGGCAGCCCAAGAGCGAGTCCGAAGTTATCTAAGTAACAGAACTCAGAGGGTGGTTGTGAATGGAGTCCACTCAGAAGAAGGTAAGGTAACCAGTGGGATGCCTCAGGGTCAGTACCATGACTAGTCCTCTTTAATGTCCTTATTAGCAACATCATAGATGGGCTAGAAGGAAAGGTATGCTGTTTGCAGATGACACAAAAATCTGCAACAGAGTGGACACACTGGGTGTGTATGGAAAAAGTGAGGGAAGATCTGAAAAAGCTGAAAGACTGGTCAAGGGTTTGGCACCTGGGGTTCAATGCCAAAAAGTGCAAAATTATGTACATGGGGCACAGAAAACCAAGGGCAACATATGATTTGGGGGGAGGTGTGAAAAACCACAAAATAGGAAAGGGATCTGGGGGTCATCATATCTGATGACTTGACGGTAGCAAAGCAGTGTGATCAGGCAGTGGGAAAGACTAGTAGAATGCTGGGGTGTATAGGGAGGGGTATCACCAGCAGAAAGAGGGAGGTAGTGTTACCTTTGCATAGATCATTCATGAGGCCCCACCTGGAGTACTGTGCCCAGTTCTTGAGGCCCCATCTCAGGAAAGACATGGATCAGGTGGAGGCAGAACAGAGAAGGGCGACCAAAATAGTGCATGGCCTGCATCAGAAGCCCTACTAGGAAAGACTCTTGGAATTAAATATGTACTGTCTAGAGGAATGGAGGGAAAGGGGAGACATGATAGAAATATTAAAATACCTCAAAGGCATCAATATGGTACAGCAGGGTGGCATTTTGCACAGAAAGAGATGGTCAAGAACAGGGGGGCATGTTATGAAGCTGTAAGGGGGAGACTTAGAGGGGATGTGAGGAAATACTTCTCTACAGAAAGGGTGGGGACATCTGGAACAGACTCCCAGCAGAGAAGGTGGGTACAGAATGGTATCAGGATTCAGACATGCACAGGATATTCACAAGGGGACCTTAGTAACTGGGCTGGGGGGGCTGGAGATCAATTAAGATCTAAGGTAGCACATTAGGTAGGGACCTCAGGGCAGACTAGATGGGCCAGGAGGCCCTTTTATGCCTACAGCTTCTATGTTTCTATGTTCTGGTGACTGCCTTATTACACACCTGAGGTGTGCTCATATCAGTCCATAAACCACACCTCTTCATGTCTTATTCCTTGCATATGGCTATACCATGGTTGTAATGAAAATATTACTCATATTTTTCCTGAGTGCAGTTTGACCTTATGTCATCATGAGTGGTAAAGTTATATTTCATTAGCACCATGGCATATTTGATTTATGCAATGCGTTTTATCAAACTATGGCAAGTAAAAATCCTGCATTCTGATTGTCTAGAGGCCACCTTTAGCAGTGATGCTGATTGCTCACAGGACACCTTCAGCAGTAATGCTGACTGTTCACAATATTCCTGAAGAAGGGATCTGCACTGTACTTCCATTGACACTATGGATCTACTATATCTATAAATGGACATAGAGCAATGTTCTAACTATAGGTCTAACCACCCTCAAATATCAAAAGTATTTGCAAAGATGTATCCTCACAATCGCTGCATATGTGGATGTATCCTCACAATCGCTGCATATGTGTGTTTATATATATATATATATAAATATTATAGTGGTGCAGTCGCCCCACTATAGTTAGGGTTCAGAGGTCAGTTACATACTAAAGTCAAAAGTTAGGGCATTAATAACTTTGGACCCATTCAGTGAATTTGCCTGAATTTTGGTACACATGGTGGGGCATGGTAGATCTCTTGATTTGCCAAATTATGTTTTGGTCAGACTTATGGTCTTTGTGTACAAAAGCACTGAAAAATGCAAAATTATCTGTTTTTGGAGGCACCTTTTGGGATTCTGGATGTGGTCCTGCACGGCCATTGTGTGGCATGCTGCTCTACATGATGCTCATTTGAAAGAGCTTTTGGGGGCCAAACATGCCACTTTTTGTTTGGTGAAAAAATATTAAGGCATTCAAAAGTTATGCCACTTTTAAGTTCCCATTATTAGTCAAGGGGAAACTTTGTATGTTTTGCAAACAAAGAATGGGGTTCTGGTCATCTGGTCCCGCCTTGCAGTCAAAGAATTTGCAGCCTCGCAGTTCAAGAATCTTTGTCCCCAAGGATTTTAGAAATTCTTTAACTGTGAGGTCTGCCATTTTGTTTTCAGTTTTTTGATGGTAAAAACACAAATATCTTGGCTCAGAGGTCACTTCTGAAGTAAAACTTGGATGGGTTTTACTCAGGAGGCCCTGATCTATCAAGCCATGCCTTTTGTTCCATTAAAATCAGTCAAAAAACAGAGTTATTACCTTTTAAAATCTTCATTCATGGCTTGCTAATGATCTTTGATCACGAGCCTGCAAATTCTTTATCGCGAGATTCTTTGATCGTGATCGTGCATCGCGAGCGAGGGACGAGATGGCCAGATTTTAAAATTAGTTTTCTCAGCCCAGGGGTGCCCTACAAAGTTAAATGGGGTGTGTGTTTTGCTCCATGGGCTTCGTTGTGCTCCATCTGCATACCAAAAATAATGTATTAACTATCCCTGGTAGTCTAGTGGCCCCCCATCATAAAAAAATATATAATCATATCTACTGCCCTGGTAGTCTAGTACCCCCACCCCTGTATTTTTACATCCCTGGTAGTCTAGTGCCCCCCTCTAGGCTGTATAATATAATTATTAATGTTTACATCCCTGGTAGTCTAGTGTCCCCACTCTGCATGAAATTATATTTATTATAGATATCCCTGCTAGTGTAGGCCCCCCTCCAGCATAATGACATATAATTATTTGTATTACCTGGTAGTCTATGCCCCCCCTCCATCCATGCCAGCCCACCCAGCACCCCCACCCTTTCCCAGCTGGCGACTGGCAGAGCCCACCTCTCACCTCCACGGCCAGCCACTGACTGTGTGCATTATGATCGGTAATGCAAAGAGAGCGCTCAGAAATATTTTCAGAGTTCCTGTGCCAGTCACCGGCTAGGGAAGGTGGGGGTGCTGGGTGGGCTGGCATGGATGGGTGGGTGGTGGAGGGGCTACTAGACTACTAGGTAATACAAATAATTATATTTCATTATGCTGGGGGGGGCTAGACTACTAGGATATCTATTATGAATATAATTTCATGCAGAGCGGGGGCACGCCTAGACTACTGGGGATATAAACATTAATAATTATATTATACAGTTCAGGGGCCACTAGACTACCAGGGATGTTAAAAAATACAGGGGGTGGGGGCACTAGACTACCAGGGCAGTAGATATGATTATATATTTATTATGATGGAGGCCACTAGACTATCAGGGATAGTTAATACATTATTTTGGTATGCAGATGGGGCTGGCAAGCCCCCTAGGCAAACCACCTTAATATAACAGTCTAGGGCACCCTTGGGCTACAGAAATGTATTTAGAAATCTGGCCATCTTGTCCCTCGCTCTTTATTCGCGAGCGAGCAATTTCTTTGATTGTGAGCATGCAGATACTTTGACCGCAAGATTCTTTGATCGTGATTGTGCATCGCGAGTGAGGAACGAGATGGCCAGATGAAATCATTAATTTACTCAGCCCAGGGGTGTCCGAGGAAGACAAATGAGGGTGGGTTTTACCCAAGGGGCTTCGTTTTGTCGAATCATGGTGGTGGTATACCACAATTCTATCAATTTCTGGGTTTATAACATTTTTAATTTTTTGTTCATGAGTCTGCAAATTCTTTGATCATGAGATTCTTTGATCACCATCTTTGATCGCGAGATAGGGACAAGATGGCCAGATTTTTTTATAATGGAATAGATAGGGAACCTTTACCAATCTTTAACACTGAATATCTCAGAAACGGTTTGGTCTTTTTACTTGAAATTTAGAGGGTGTTTATGGCATGTCCTGTAGATGTGAATTATGGTGTTTATGTGTCAGATAAAAAATTTTTTGCAGAGGCATTGTGTGACGCACTTTACGTGTTGCAGACAATGTTTTGCTCATGGTGGTGGCTTGAAATTGATAGGATACCTAGCCTTAGTGTCATGGATGTAGTTTTCAGCCATTGTGTGTATTAAATGTCAACAGCTGTGGAACTGTGCCAGTCTGACGAATGAAAATCTCATAAGCTCAAATGTTATTTCTCGGGTACGGTTTGGTCTTTTCACTTGAAATTTGTAGGGTGTTGACAACATGTCCTGTGTATGTAAATTACAGTGTTTCCATGTAAAAAAATGTTTTTTGGGCAGAGATATGGCATGGCGCAGTTTACGTTCTGTGGACAGTGTTTTGCTTGTGGTGGTGGCTTGAAATTGATAGGATACCTAGGCTTAGTATCATGAATGTAGTTTTCAGTCATTGTGTGTGTTACACGTTAACAGGTGCGGAACTGTGCCACTCTGATGAATGAAAATTTCAAACTTTGATATATTATATCTCAGACACGGTTTGGTCTTTTCATTTGAAATTTGGAGGGTGTTAACGGCATGTCCTGTAGATGTGAACTGCGGTATTTATTTGTCAGACAATATATTTTTTGCTGACTTATTGCGTGGTGCAGTTTACATTTTGCAGACAGTGTTTTCTATTGTTCTACTACATTAACATGTGTTTGTTGGCTGGCCTTGCTGTTGTCAATGTACGTTTTAGTCATTAGGTGTGTAATTTGGCCTGTTTGGGCCCTGCGCTCCCACCAACTTGAGCAATTTTCTACTTTTCTATTCTTTCTTAAAAAGTAAGGAAATTCTATGCAAAAAACTTTGTTGATGCATCAGTTAGGGTTCTTCTACAGCAACAAAAGTGAGGAAATTCAACTTTAGGGTTCCCACTCCTTGCACCCCACCCCCACCAACAGGCATCAGAGTGTGCATTGGGGTCATCGGTCCTAACTCTCACCCCATTCTCCTACATTGCACCACCTCAGCTTGTTTACACATGGGATGGGGTGAGAGTTAGGCCCGTGACCTCAATGCACACCCCGATGCCTTTGGTGGGGGGCGGGTGGGGGTTGGGTGCAAGGTGGGAACCCAAAATGTTGAATTTCCTCACTTTTGTCACTGTAGAAGAACCCTAACTGATGCATTAATGACATTTTTTGCATATATATATATATATATATATATATAAGCTCCAGGATGAAACCCAGGTTTGCAGCATTCTGCAGCATGTTGCAGCACAGTTACTGTGGAAATCAATGTAATTTCAATGGCAATTAGTCCCTTTTGTCATGCAGGCAACTGTTATATTCACTTCATTCTGACAGTGTCACATTTTCCTGCATGACAAAAGGGATTAATTCCCATTGAAATTACATTATTTACTGCTGTAGCTCTGCTGCACCATACTGCAGAATGCTGTAAAAGTGGGCTTCATCCTGGCAAGCTTTACTGTAGTATGTAGATAGATAGATAGATAGATAGATATGTATACTCTATATTGTGCTGCCAAGTCACATGCTACAAATAATGTATCTGGGGCTATGCACTGAAGTGTGGGTTGCCTATGTGCTGCAGTCTTTGGCACACATCCCCAGAGAACCCCCCCCAGGCTGTGAGAAAACACCCTTCCCCACAGTGCTGGACCAGCCCACTGGTTAGAAAGGGCAGGTTTATTTATTTATTTATTTATTTAAGAATCAGTTTACAACCTTTGAGCCAGAGGCTCGTTTCCAAAGGTACTTCGTCACATAAAGACATACATTGTGTTTTGGTTACATAGCAAAGATTTGCAAAACAATAGGCGTTCAACAGAGGCGCCACGTCACATTGTGGACAGACAAATACAAATTGGGTACAGGGTACATGTAATTGATAACAGGTGTTCCACAAGTTGGTATCAAGTGAGCATTCTGGTAGGTAAACACTGAAACAGCTGGCACTGGCCAGGTTAAACATAGGCATGGTGTACAGGGAAGTGGTGGAGGGGATGGTTAGGTGGAGAGCTGCCCGGGGGGCATTGTCAAGAGAAGCAGAGGTGGAGGCTATGTTCAGAGACAGGAGCAGTTACGAGTGCTGAAGATGTGGTTCCGAAGTGTGGTTTTGAACTTGGAGATGGTGATGGCATTGGTGATGGTGGCAGGGAGAGAGTTAAACCAAGTTGGGGCTCTATAGCAGAAGGACCTCTGGCCATGGCTGGTTCTAGATATGGGGACCTTTAGAGTGGACTTGTGGGAAGACCGTGTTATGTTGGGAGTAGCTATTCAAGCATTTTCTCCTCCCACACCTTCCCAGAATATCCCACTATCACAGAGCAAGTGATTCACTTTGGGACACAAGATGGGCATCTGATTGGATGCCTGACCGTGTCTCTCGATCCTGTCCCCCCACCCAGCTGCATGCCAGGGATGTGAGGCTACAGACAGACACTCTGTGGAGGCATCTGATAGTGCACACTGTGCATCTTGTGCCTGTTCACTGGAGTGGAGCTACGTAGGCTGGGTACATGCAATCTGCATGTACTCAGCCACACAATAGCATATAGCCCCATTATACTAATGATGATGCATTGATCTTACTTGATACTAACAGGGAGCTTTCTATTTTACTTTATTGCATCTAGATTTGGCCAGATGAAGATGTACTAAGCCTTGGAGGTTGTATATTTACTTTTTATATCATAGTTACATAAAAGGATTGGAATGGCTGGCCCACTTACCAAACAATTTGCTAAACTTCTAATTTATTAACAAGTAACTTCAGACTATAAAGCTGAAACTCTAATGTTTAGGGGTACCTTCACCCCTTTATCAGGGAGGTGAGTAATATTCTAAAAGCAATTTTAAACTTATTTTTATAAATAATAAAAGTACCTATTTTTACCAAAATAGAAATAAGAGAAATATTTGTGCAGGAGTGAACTGACTGGCTGTACTTAGTTGCTCAACAAAGTTATACCATTAATGTATTCCTCTGGTATTTGGGAGAAGTCCCTAAATAGATAAATAATTTTAGAATTAAATTGCCAGAATTAAGTTTTCAACTACATATAATGAATGAACATATAAACATGTAATTGAAAGCAGAATGTGTATATTACCTCCTAGTGCTGTGGAATAAGTTTCTTCACAACTTTTCTATTTATCCAGTTCTACAACAAAAATAAATCACAAAAAATATTGTTTTAATTATTTTTCTTAATTCCATACAGTGGACCATGCCACCTTAACCTGTGCCACCTTAACTAAATGCACAGTCCTTGTTTCACTTAGTCTAAACTTTTACCGTGTTATTTTTGTGTTATAGATTGTCACCTAAATAGTATTGTGGTTTAATTCTATCACCACTTGCATCCTAGTGATTTTACATGCTGCAGAATTGTACTGCTCTTTACATACATCATAGCTTTTAGCCTTTTTTATAAGTTTGTTTGGGGCCCTAAACTAGGTTACAATTTACCTTTAGATATTTTTATCTCTGCCTGATTATTCCTTAGCAGCCTGCACAGTGAAAAGTTGTTTACTGGGAAAGTTTCTGTGCTCCCTCCTGGCTCTCTGCATCCTGTTTGTCAGAGCCCTCGTTGGCTGTGCAAGTCCATTATCTACCAGAATGGGTGTGTGCATGCACTCCACACTCACAGCAATGCACATTACATCATCACTCATGCTTGAGCACTGACTGTGCTTGTCTTTCAGCCCGATCCACTTTGTGGCACCTATTGTCACATTTGAAATATGTGTGTAGGTGTCTGGCTAGGAAATACAGTGAAAGTTTAACCACACTAAAAAGTTGCTTTGAAGTATGTGTACTGAGTTCTTATGTATATCATTTTTTTCTTGATTTCTCCTGGCCAAACAACAATAAAAACTGGCATTGGTTACTAGTTAAAAATGATCCCAGTAGTAACCAACTATTTAAATAATATCTGTTTTTCTGATAAAGCCACTAGGAAATACCAGGCACAGTACATACAAAATACATCATAAAAAATACATATCCCTGCTACTTATAGTTGTATGTGTACCTCCAATTTTAAGAAGTAAATAAAGAATGAAGTTCCCGATGTCCGAAGGGGTGGTGGGTAAAATGTTGGTGCATTCAGTAAATGGCAGCCAAACAATACAGTCATTAGGAGCATGTCTTGGATCTGTAGATCTAAAAGGATCTATGGAATGCTTCTGTAGTTTTTTTTTATTTTAGTAAGTGCACTAGACAAATTCTGCCTATTTTCAGGCACAACCCGGGGGAGGGGGTTACAGATGAATGCCAACTGACCTTGAACCAGATTAAGCTGTAGTTAACATTTTCCTGTCAAAATCCCCACCTTATCTATCCTTTTTTACTTTTTCAATACCAAAGAACCTTGGTTGAAGAAGTCTATCTCTGGCTGAGATAAAATGACAAGCTATTGGGGGTATCATATCTTGTCTTCTTATATCCTTCATGCTCACCTATTTTAACCTTTGGCTGTCTACTGGTTTTACCAATGTAGATTTTATCACATGGACATTTGTATAAAGATTATCTGAACTGAATTCTGTATATAATTATTTGTTTCGTCTGTCATCCTTGTACTTTGTTCTCCCTCCACCCCCTGTAACCTGATGTGGAGCCTTTGCAAAAGAGTCTGTGACTCAAAGGATTGTAATTCCGAATATACAGTAAATAAATAAATAAAAATAAATAATTCCATAAATCATCCCACTTGTCTGACGATTGATACAATGCTTTATTTCCACATCTTCCCACAAACTCACAGTGCAAATGTTCTTGATTTGGTAGGTATTACTGCAGTTGTTACACTTTTCACAGGGGTAATTAAACCTAAGGTCCATGCTTGTTTAAAAGTGCTACTCCTTTATGTTGTGGCATTTTGTGATCTGTATGACTTATCCTGCCTCCATCAGACTTTACTTTCCTTGATACCATTAAATGTTCATGAAAAATGCTATTTGCCTTGTCTCTGCAGCCTTAAGGACATCCTAATATTTGTTAATTATTTTAATGCCATAAAATATGTCACCTTATCCAATACTTAATAGTACCTGGTTTGATGGTTTGCCTGTCTGTTTCCCTCCAGTTCTCAGTAAATCTTGTCTGTCACTAATTTCTGTTTTTTCTTGTGCTTCCAAAATAGTTTTCCGCCCATATCATCTGTTAAGGAACCTCTGTTCCATACCCTTGCTAACAATAGCATAATTCTGTTCTGACATGCAATTTTGTTTGTCCTAAGAAATTGACAGTAAGGGATACAGTTAAAAAGATTCTTAGGCTGGAAACTCTTTGCTTTCAGAACTACATATCTATCAGTTGATTTCCTATGTAATTTGGTGGGCAGTTTTCCATTGTTCTTAAAAATACACACATCTAGAAATGAAAGTTCATTCTAAAAATATACAAATCTAGAAAAGAAAGTTCATTCTGGTCTTGATGTTTCACAAAGATCAAATGAATTATCCTTGTGTTGCAATATTCATGAAATTCCTTAAGTTCCAGTCTTCACCCTGCTATATCACTAAAATATAATCAATAAAGATACTTACACTTTATTGCTGAATGTGTTACTTGCATGTATGTAGCTTCTTTCAAATATACCCACATAAAGATTTGTATAAGATAGGGCCATGTCAGACTCCATTGCTGCCCCTCTTGTTTGTACAAAGTAATCATTTTTGGACTGAAAGTAATTCTGTGGTAGATCTATTTTTGCTAAGTTCTTTAGAAAATTATTTAGTGGCTGTATCTATTGTCTGTCCATTTCCAATGACGTTTCTAGTGTTTCACATCCCAAATCATGTGGGATGGAAGTATAAAGATCTTTCAGTTACGATATTATGAGTGTGCAGTTCTCAACACCTTATTCATTATTGAGTTTCTCCAATATATTATTTACATGGGTACTGCATTTCAGGTAAGAGTGTGTTGTCTCTATGAAAGTCCACAAATATTGACAAAGGCTCTAGCACAGAGTTAATGCCAAAGAGTGCTGGTCTTCCCAGTGGTTTCAATGGTTTTTTATGGATTTTGGGGATGGAATAAAAAACTGTGACAGCTGGTGTCCAATTAAAATGTGCATCCGTCTCCCAGTCTGATACCAGCCTCCATCCAGTGCCTGTCCAAAATATCAGCCACTGAATTCTTAATGTGTTCAGTTGGGTCTTTTTTCTCTTTTTAAATAGTTCGTATTTTCATCTAACAATGTTTTACATTGTCTTTGTATGTGTCATAGTTTTGTATAATTATCACACCACTTTTATCAGCATTACTGAGTATTATGCTAGTATCATATTCTAGCCTTCTTATTGTTGAAAATTCTGCATCACTAAGAATAAATTTACTTCTGTCAATTTCTTTCTATTTTCTTAATAAATCTCTATGTCTTTGTTGAATGGAGACATATATATCACTATTATGCATGGAGTAGGTCCTGGTGGTATATACCTCGATTTCAGTTTTAACTCTTGTCTAAGAATGTGTCTTTTCTCATTCTCTTGTACATTAATATTATGTGAGGCTGGTAAGTTTTCAAAATAGTACCTGAGTCTTAATTTCTGAAGGACCTGTACATGTCCAACTTTAATGCAAAAGAGTTTATTTTTTCATGAGGACAGAAAGACAGTGCTTTACTTAATACATTCCCTTCTTCCTGAGTTAACTCTCTTTTTGATAAATTAAAGACTAAGTCTTGGCCTGTGATCTAACCATCACATTTAGCTGTGCAGGGTCTTTCGTTTTCTTTTCTCATATCTGACTGCTCTTTACCTTCTTCTGCTCTCTCAAGACCTAACCTTCCTTCCTATGGGTTTTCAGTTTTTCTTGGTCTGTAATCCCTTGTGTATTGCTATCCCCTGTCTATACAATTGCTGTATGGTCTCCTGCCCCTGTATGTTCATCTCCCTAAAAATATTGTCCTGGTCTGTGTTGTTTCTTTTTAGTCTCTGTGTCACTTCTAGAACTATATAGACAACAGGCTGAGTCTACATTTAAGGTGTAGCCTGCTTGTACTGGATTTCTCTTATTTCTAAACCAAGAAAAATCCCTGCAATCCCTGTAGTCACTTAAACCCCATTTAAATTTGTGAAGCTTAGTTGCTCTAATTTTAGTTTCAGATTCATCTAGGAGCTTATTGACTCTACCAAGGAGGTCATCATATTCCTCTACAGAGGATGTGTCACCTCTGTTTGTGATGATTCTGTGTCTGATTCTATTCTTTGCAACTCACGTTAGTTATAGCCTCAACTACTATCAATGCAAAGTCTTTTGAGCACCTATTTCCTACACCATCCCATTTTGTATCTAATTCTTGGTTGCTTAAGCCAAAATGTTGTTCTACATGTACCCTAAGGCATACCACTCATATTTGATCCATTTTGATTTGGAAACTCAAACTTACTAGTTATAGATTTTGACTTGGTCAGGACTGTGAACTGTCTTTTACTTTTAATTTCCTAAAATGCTGCTTTTCAGTTGAAATATTCTGCTCTTCGGTTTCTGTTGTATTCAAAGGACTAGATCTATTTTCAGTGACTTTACCAAGTTCCTCAAAATTATTCATGTCAACTATTATTGTTATATGTGATCTTACCCCTCATTATGTTAGATGACAAGTTATTTCTTAGTAGAAATTAAATACAGTTTTTTTTAATTAATGGCCAGCATTTTTTTTATATCTAGATAACAATACTTTTATTCCCAGTTACAACCTCTTGGTTGATAGTTTTGGTTATAACTAGGAGGTTATAATCAGTGCCCATCAATCAAACTCAGCTTCACAATGTCATTGGCCAATTAACACTCAGTGGGCAGGTCGAACAACTCCAATAACATTGCAGTGATAGTGAGCGCTCCACTCCACCATTGTTTCCTTCAAAGGAGTGAAAAGGCAGGATTAGCAATCCATTCCATCATATACATCTGGTTGATCCTGTCTTTCTAACCGCCTCCCCGCCAGTTTTCTGAACTACCGCTGTAGCAAGAGGTGGTATGAACAAGCCCCCCAGTAAAATGCATTGGCAGTGATGGTGGGGCAAGGGAGAGGAGAGAGAGAGAGACACATACACATGATGACAACAAAAAGGCAGCATTAAGCACCCGTGCCATAAACCACAAATGGTTCTTAGTAATGCCAATGTTCCCAATGAAATAAAAAAAGTAAATGAATGTCTGTACTAAAAAGAGACAAAAGGCAATATGTGTGTGTGTGTGTGTGTGTGTGTGCCTCTCTCTCTCTTACCTAAAAAATGCTGTCCATTAATTAAATAAAATAATATATGGGTGGGTGTGTGTAAAAACCAGAATTTTACACACTCCCTAGGTGTGAGATGCCTTTATAAACCCCTTGGACTTTGCCCTTGGGGTTTATGTAGCATCCCACACCTCGGGTGTGTGTAAAATTGTGGTTACACACACTCACCCATATATTATTTTATATATAATCAAGAGTCTCTTAAAGTCCATACCCACTAGTGGCAGTCAATGGTGAAATTGATTCCTGCAACATATGAAAATTATGTTCTTACTGTGATTCTTGGTCTTTTGGGAATATCTTCACTGTTGATTCACATGCCCTCCCACCATCCCACGGACTTACTCCAGTGCAGTAGTGTTGGACTTCAGCCCTTTATGTTAGGCTGCAAAGACACTGTGTTACTGGATTGGTGGCCCATCTTATACCCTTATTTAAGGGCATATGTATCTGTTGGGTTATGCTTCCCCCCCTGTAAAAAAAGGTACTGAGGGTGGTTGGGGACTGACGCCATAGTAGAAAACATTGAAAGCATTGAGGGAGGCAGTGTAGTGCAGTAGTTTAAGGCTCTGAGCTGCAAATCTGGTGACATCCAGCAGACCAGACCTGGGTTTGAATCCAGCAGCTTCCACTTGCATACTGTGTGACCCTGAGCAAGTCACTTAACTTCCCTGTGCTCCCAGGTTGCACCTGTAAAAAAGCTTTCAGCTTAGTGTGCTACTCCTGGCTAAACAACTAAATTAAAAAAAAAATATACATATATATTCTTGATCTTTCCACAAAAAAATTGCCTTCCTGAACCATATGCACACAAGGGAGAATAGATCTCCCCCCAGGCATGTGAATATATGAAGAAGCCAGCAGAAGAAGGCCATTTGATCTATCAAGTCTGCTCATGTTGCAGGGTTCACAGCTTGAGCTGCTATACCTGTCCCCTCTCCCCACTCCTCCCATCCTCCCTACCCATGACTCTTACCCTCCCATTACCTGTCTCAGCCTCTCTTAAAGCTGCCCACTATCATCAGTGAGATTACTTCTTCTGGCAGCACATTCCAAGTGTCCACCACCCTCTCTGTGAAGAAGTGCTTCCTGATCTCTCTCCTAAACCTCCCACTCTCCAGCTTAAGACTGTGCCCCCTCGTGTTATGGTTGCTACTCAGCTTAAAGAGACTCTCCTTATCAACCTTGTTTATCCCTTTCAAGTACTTGAAGGTCCCAATTATGTCCTCTCTCTCTCTCTCTCTCTCTCTCCTGTCTTCCAGGGAGTACATGCTCAGTGCCTTCAACCGCTCCTCATATGCCTTACCCTGCTGACCAGCTATCATCTTTATAGCCTTCCTCTGGACATTCTCCAGCAGGTTAATTTCCTTTTTTAGGTGTGGGCACCAGTACTGAACTCCAAACTCTAGATGCGGCCTTACCAGTGACCTCAGCCCCCCTGGTTTGATGTTTTCACGCTGCATTTTTACTTTCTCACTGGTTGCCCGCCCTCTACAGTGCTGTTTAAATCCTGTTTTATACTATGCTTTCTCAATTACTGCTGCCTCTCTATCTTTGATTGTATCCATATTTTGTATTTTAAAATGTAAGATGCATTTGTTTTATAAGTTTTCCCTCCAAATTCCCCCTCTCAGGGTTGCACCTGGGAACAAGCTTCAGCTCATTGTGCCTTTCCTGGTTAAAAACTTTTAAATATATATATATACATACATACATAAATAAGTTCCCTCAATGCAGAAAATCTTTTTCCAGCTCAGCCCACCTCATTAAAAGAAAAACTTTAATGGGAGATGCCAAAATCCAATCTAGGCTGCAGACATACAAAACGATTGGAATAACAGGCCCATTCACCAAACAATATGTTACATTTCTAATGTATTAACATATAACATCAGACTATAAAGCTGAAGCTCCAACATTTCAAGGCAACTTCACCCATTCAACAGGGAGTAAATATTCTAAAAACAATTTAAAAAAATGTATGAATAATTGAATTACCTATTTTTACCAAAATACTAAATAAAGAAATATTTTACAAGCATGAGTGGACTGGCTGCAAACACCTTTTTTCACTTATTAAATTAGGTTATACCATGTATTCCTATGTTATTTGGGAGAATTCCCTATGTAGGTAAATCATTTTTGAATTATTCTGCCAGCATTATGTTTTTAACTACATATACTAAATGAACATATAAATATGTAAATCAAAGCAGAATGTGTATATCACCTCTCAGTGCTGTGGAATAAGTTTTCTTCACAGCTTTTCTGTTTATCCAGTTCTACAACAAAATGAAATCACAAAAGATAATTTCTTAATAATTTAATTTTTTTAATTCAATACAGCAGTCCATGTCATCTTAACCTGTGCCACCTTATCTAAATGTACACTCCATGTTTCACTTAGTCTAAACTTTTACCCTGTATTATTTTTGCATTATTTTTAAAAGAATCCCCTCACTAATTTATAGGGCTAATCTTGCCATGGTCAGCACTGAGAATAATTAATAATAATTTGTATATCTAACCAAGCTTGCTGTGGATAAAATAAGATCCAGCCTACTGTACGTAGAGTGGGTTTGTGAGTAGTAAGCATAGTTGCTAGTGGAGGGGTGCCACAAGCACTAGGTGTCCCTCGGGCCATGCTCATTCATCATTCAAAGCAGTGCTTTGGCACCTTAAGTCACCATGAAGCTTTGGCCCTACATACTTTTGTCAAATAGAGGGTCTTGGATGACAGTCACTCCACTAGGAAATAAATTATGAAAAAGGATAAGTCATCCTCCCTGGGCCATTAGACTATCCAAAGGACCATTGGTGCTTTATCCAGCCTCTTCCTTTTGAGCACCAATTTGTCTTTCTTGTCTTTCCTTACCCCTTCCAACACCTACTTCACTTCTTTACTGCACAAAATCACCACCACCTTTTTTTGAGAGGACACCAAAGCTTCAAAAAGTTGTTCCCCCAGATTCTTCCTAGATTGTCTGCCTCCTTCTTAACTAAGTGCATTTACATGAACTTTTACTACTTGTTGTTTTTCTCTTATTTCTTGCTTCATTTAAAAAGTGATCCCCACAGCAGCAAAAAACAAGTGTTTAAATCAGGAGGCAAGAGGTTTGACACCAAGCTGAAAGATCAAGGATCATGACACTAGACAATAAAGCTCCTTAAGATATATGTTGCACAAATAATTTGCTTTACAAGATGCTAACATCACACAAGATGGAATGACCCACAAGAACAGACAGGTTTGAAAGGGATGGAGCAGAGAACAGAAATGGGCTTGTAAAGGAGAGGGGGTGAGGAAAGACAGCTATGAGCAACTGCAAAACTACAGTGACTTAAGTACAAAAGAACAAAAGGCAACTGCAGTATGCAGAACAGTGCTTTCAAATCCAACATAGAGAAGATTGTGGAGGGCTAGGAAGGGAACGGTGATTAAACAAAGTATGTTGAAAAAATGAAATTATAGCTTGACTGTACTGCAGCATGTTGTTACATAAAGTACTGACATGGAAAGACAGTGCAGGGACAAGAAAAAATTAATAGAGTCACTGGGGATCAGACAGCAGTCGGTATGAAAGGACTATGTTGCAATATAATTATGACATGCATAACTGGCAGAACAGCTGAAGCAAGGCTGACCACAACAGAAACAGAGGAGGGCAAACTTTTTTTGTTGCCAGGGGAGCAAAATGTGGACTATCGGTAGTGATTGGGAACCAGGATGGATTTTAACAGAGCAGCATTGAGTCAGGTCACTGAAAAACTGAGGCAGAAATGGAAGACTGCTGTACCCTTCTCAGCTGGAGCTGGGACAGTAAGGGGAAATGCATATATGCGATTGCAAGTCTTAACACATGAATGTGCACATCTGTGTGCTAAGCCAAACTTGGCTTTTTTACTGTGTTATGAAGCTATCCTAATTTGCACAGCTCTTTTTGCTGTTAAGAGGAAAAGTTTTCAGTGGTATCTAAAGAGCACTCCTCATCATTGCCTAGCAACCATAATAAAACTCTAGCTATGAAAAGCCAATCTTGGCTTTTTCTTGGTAATGGTAAGCTATCCAAATAGTTTACAATTCTTTTGAAATTAAAAAGAGATGTTTTAAGTAGGAGAGAATAGCTAAGCAGGCCTAAGTAGGATAGAATAGCCAAGCAAGCCAGAAATGGAGACAACACTTTTTCTTTAGATATGTGAGGAAAAGAAGGAAGGCAAGGCAGAGGATTGCAAGACTTTGGGGGGGGGGTGAGGGATACCACTGGAACGGAACTGGGAAAAAGCAGAGGAACTTAATAAGTACTTTTGCTTGGTGTTTACATAGAAACATAGACTTTGATGGCAGATAAGGACCACTTGGCCCACCCAGTCTGCCCATTTTCCTACCTATTGAATAAGCTGCAGATCCTAGTTAACCAACAGCCTACTTCCTCCGTCCTCCCACTATAATTGCCGTATGTCTGTCCCATGCATTCTGGAATTCCCCCACTATTTTTGACCCCATGACCTCCTCAGGAAGGTCATTTCATAAGTCCACCACCTTCCCTCTCTGGGAAAAAATACTTGCTTACGTTGCCCCTGAGCCATCTCCCTCATTCTTGCACATCCCTTTTTCTGAAAGATGCTACCCTCTTGGACTTTGTTGATTCCCTTGAGGTACTTGAAAGTTTCTATTATGTCCCCCTCTCCCTCCTTTCCTCAAGGGTATACATATTAAGCTTCTTCAGTCTCTCTTTGTATGGTTTCTGGTGCAGATCCTGTACTATTTTAGTTGCCCTCCTCTGGACTGCCTCCATCCTCTCTGTGTTCTTGCAGAGATGGGGTCTCCAGAACTGCATTCAGTATTCCAGATGGGGTCTCATCAACTGTCTGTACTAAGAGATGACAACTTCCTGTTTTCTACCGGTGGTCTTCTTGCCTCCTTGGCTGGTCACCCTGTGGAATGCCAGGGAGTATGTGTACACTTGCACACTCCCTATCATTCTATAGGGCAGCTGTCTAAGAAGGTAAGAGGAGGGCTGTGCCGGTTGCCAGAAAGTCTCCCCAGCCTGGCACTGGTGATGGGTTAAGGGGGGTGGCAGGGTGATATGCCCAGTTTGAGCAGTGTGTGGGCCACTAGACACCAGGGACAAGGGGCTGTCATCTGGATTGAGTGCTTGGGTTGCCACTGAACATGAGGTAATACTTTGTAAATGCAGCACTGAGCAACTGGAGGCTGGAGGGGTTCAATGGGACACCAGGGACAGCATGCAGTGTATGGCAGTGGGTGATCAGAGTGGTGGGGTGCCACTAGACACCAGGAACAATTCCACTGGTAATGGGATGGGTGCTCAGAGGGTGGGGTGCCACTAAACACCAGGGCTTGACTACCCCACCATGATTCCTCTCACCCATTCGTTATTGACATGAGGGACACAGACACTCCAACTGAGGGACAATGAGAGACACGGACCCCCATGCAAAGGGAAACATCTTCACACCTGGATATACAAGTTCAGACCACAGTGACCACCATTGTGTTTACTTGTCTAATGTTCAATGTTGATTTAAAATCTTAGACTATTATGACTTTATGCTTTACAGTCCACATTTATGGTACATTCTCTGTGTGGACAGCCCCTTTGCCTCAAGGGACAGATGAGGGACAATGCAGGTTTGGGGGTTAAATGGAGGAAGTCCCTTGTACTCTGAGACAGTTGAGAGGTATGATCATCACCAGGATGTGTGTTTGGGGTGAGGTGCCACTACACACCAGGCACTACTCTGCACATATGGGAATAGGCAACCAGGGGTGGGATGCCAATAGACACCAAGGGCAGCTAACCATTACCTGAGACAGGAGTGTAGATGGGCAGGGGTGCCACTTGACACCAGGAGCTTCATCTCTGTAAGGGGGGATGGATGGTAGAAAGGTGGGAGGTACCACTGGTCACTAGGGAGTACATGTCACATCCGGGGATGGGCATTCAGTGTGCTAGGAGGTGGCTTGCCATCCTGCCTGATGTGGCATATGGCCTCTGTTGGTGCACAAACCTGCCCCCATGTCCCATGCCAATGAGCCCATAACTGGCATTCATATGGCCCTTAGCACCTTGCATGCGCCATGGGCTCATTTGCATGGTGCTGGCTGACTATTGTGATGTGGGCACCTGGCACTTTCCGGCCTGGTGGCATAGTGCCTCATGCTTCTCTATGGGCTGCATGCAGCCCGGGTCTCTATCAGGGCAGTGCTGCTCTCTCTTTGCACTGCCTGACATGGTCCTATATTCGGTCAGATAGTGCTGATATGCTATCTAACTGAATATGGCATCCTCAGGGTTATGGGGAAGGGAAAGCATAGTGCAAACGTTTGCATTCCCCTTTTTGCCCATATTCCAATATTAGGCCATTGGTCTACATATCTCATAGTGTTGGGGTCCTCCGGTCCCATTCTGAGGTCCTTTTATCCATGCCCTTTGATGCTGCCTGCCCTGCAAAATGATGAGAAGATACAGTTCAGAGCATGTTGTACAGCTGTCCAAAGGTTCTTCCCAAGCCTTTTGGTATGTTGCAATGGAAGGAGAATTCAATCTAAACAATACTGTGGAAGCTTTTGAATATTTTACGTGAGCTGACCTGACCTGCTGCTGCCTCCATTGTGCCCTTTCCCAATCCCATTGCCACTATCACTGAGTCCACAGTAAGCAAACCTGTCAAATGCTAGTATGTGCCTTTGGAGACCCCCTTTATACTGTGGCATGCTCTCATACATTACATGTAGGTGGCACTCCATTATAATATACCACACTATACTATGGGGTTTACATTAAGCTCATAGCTGTCACAAAAAGTACAAACACAAGTTGTAGAAGAGCAGGGCACTGTTTGATAAGTGATCTGTTTCACACTTTTAGAGGTACATAGTCTAGCTTACACCCTGTTCCAGTGAAAATGCAGGGCTAGAATTCACTAATGCACCCCCACATCCCACCCACTACATTGGTGAGTAGAAGTTCAGAATGCATGGAGCAGCCTGGTAAGTGTAACCTGCCAGGATGCTAGATTTCCAATTAGAAGTCTGTCTTTGATTATCAGAGGATCCTGTGCTCTATGGAAGTAGGAGATCTTGGGATACTAGAGTCCATACATGGACTACCAAATAAAGCTCCTTATGTAAACATTGATTCTTCTATTTAAACAAAATCTGACTATTTGCTAATTCTGCTATCCCCAGATCTCCATAAAACGCGGAGCGGTGGTGTTCATCGTTGGGTCCCTATGAGGGCCCCCAAAGCCCTGACCAGGTGTGTGTGATCTGGTTACAAAAGATTGTAGCTTGCATAACAGAGGCAACCTGGCACCATCCCAGTAGTCCTCAAATAGCAAATAAAATAAAGATATCATATTTACCTAACCAAAAAAAATCATCTCTTTGGTTGTCTCTTAAGAAATCTAAAAACTGTAAAAGAACCATAGTGCCATTAATGGCAACATTAGCATAAAGAGTTGAGTTGTCTAATGTAACAGCATCCAACAAAAACATGATTTCTCATGACTTTCAGAGACATTAACTAAAACACTAGGCGCATACATTATGAACCTGTTCTTGATAAATCATAGTTAACTGAGTTTTTGCTTCTCAGCTTTTCAGTGGCAGACATATTAATAACATCATTTACTTGCAGATTTGGGGAAGCAGAATAAACAAAATGTCACAGTAGGCAATGCACCACAGTACGTATAATCAATTGTCCTAGTCTCTTAGCCTTTGAAACAATATTGCACAAATATATTAAGCTGTAGAGTTTTCAGATCCAAACCATGCAGTGTAAGCACTCCACGGTGAAAGTTCCATCAACAAATCAAACAAGCATTTGTCAATGCGGAATGTTAACATGCATGTTGTAACTATTTGTTGGTGTTTTTTAAGGGGAGTGGTTGTGAATGCTTAGATGCAGTGCTGTATCTCATTTTCAGTTGGGTCCTACTTTTCCATTTTTTTTCCATATAGATTTGTTATCCTCCTGAGCTGCTCCAGCCACCCCATTCTGACTGACCCCTCAGCCCCATCACTTTTCTTCTCTGGGACATATCTTCCAAATGTTGTGCGCTGCCACAGTACTGTGGGGGCTGCCCAGTTACTTGTGCGGGGCCTGCGAAGGGTCAGTTGTCATCCTGCAGTCAAGATGTTTTTCCACTGAGTTTTTACTCCAAACCCACAGACATGAAATTGACATAATGTAGGAGCTCTGCCTTCTTGATGATGGCCCCCAGCACCCTGTGAATGTTTACATATTGTACCTTTACAATGTATATTCCTTGGGGCTGCATAAGAAAACTGATTTTCAAGAGCTAGTGTGCTGCCTACAATTAATATTTGCTTTCAAAAGCAGTGAGCTATTGCTTCTTATAGTTAAAATATAGCTAAAGTATTTTTTCTTTCCCTTACAGTGTAAGGCTTACACTAATTAGAAGACTTTCTTCCTGACAATATTTGGTGTGATGTGTGGAACAGTACTCCTCCTGGAAGCTGACGTAGATAATTCTGTTCCTTCTTATACATCATCAGCTCTATGACCTTACTGTCTGCAACATCAGAGCTAACTAAAAATAGTGAATCACATGCTGCAAGACTGGTCAGTTGTGATGTCTTGATGCCTTGTTCACAGGGTCACTCAACACAGGTGTGGTTCCAGAGGACTGGAGGAGGGAACATATGGTCCCACTGCACAAAATGGCAGTAGGGAGGAGGCAGGGAACTACAGACCAGTCAGCCTCACCTCAGTGGTGGGAAAGATCATGGAGACACTGCTGAAAGAAAGGATAGTGGCACACCTAGAACCCAGGGGTGCCCAGGATCTGAGGCAACATGGATTCACAGCAGGAAGGTCAACTCAAATGCATCTGATAGATTTATTTGATTGAATGACTAGGGAGGTAAATCAGGGAGGGGCAGTAGGCATTGTCTACCTAGATTTCAGCAAAGCCTTCAACACCATTCCATATAGAAGGCTGGTTAACAAGATGGATAGTCTGGGCATGGGAGACAAGGGGGTGAACTGGGTTAGGAACTGGTTAACAGACAGGAGATAGCGGGTGGTGGTAAATGGGGTACAAGCTGGGGAGAGGGGGGTGACCAGTGGGTTACTGGAGGGATCAGTACTGGACCATCCTTTTTCAATGCCTTCATTAGTATCATTATAGAGGGGCAGAAAGGAAAGGTTTGCTTGTTTTCAGATGACAACAAGATCTGTAACAAGGTGGATACTCCAGAAGGGGTGCAGAAAATGAAGAGGGACCTGGAGAAGCTTGAAAGATGGTCAGAGATGTGGCAACTGAGGTTCAATGCAAAAAACTGTAAAATAATGCACCTGGGTAGAGGGAACCTTGGGGAGAGCTACAGGTCGGGCGGAGCTGACTGTCACCAAAGAGGAAAGGTACCTAGTGGTTATCGTCTCTGATGACCTTAAGAAGTCAAAGCATTGGACTAAGGTGGTGGGGAGGGTCAGTGACATGCTGGGGTGCATACACAGGGGTATCACTAGCAGGAGGTGGGAGGTGGTGATGCCATTGTATAAAATATTGGTAAGGCCTCACCTGGAGTACTGCATGCAGTTCTGGAGGCCACACCTGTGCAAGGACATAAACAAGGGGGAGATTATCCAGAGAAGGGTGACAAAGATGGTGCAGGGCTTGCACTACAAAACATATGAGGAGACACTATGGGACCTCAGTATGTGCTCACTGGAAGAGAGAAGATAGTGTGGGACATGACTGAAACTTTCAAGTACCTCAAGGGCATAAACAAGGTACAGGTGGGGAACCTTTTGCAATGTAGAAAAAGGTACTAGAACAAGGGAGTATGATACAAAATTGGAGGGGGTAGATTAAAAGGTAATGTAAGGAAGTTTTTCTACACAGAAAGGGTAATTGATGCTTAGAATATTCTGCCTCAGGAGGTAGTGGGGGCAAGCACAGTGGAGGGGTTTAATCATTCCTGGGACAGGCACAAGGGAACCTTGAGAGGGGAGGGAGTGATGAAAAGCCATTGATTACATAGGGACAGTGGCCACATACAATGTATAGGGCCTATGGGCAGATTGCATGGGCCTGGCGGTCTTTATCTACTGACAATTTCTATGTCAAAATGAGTGAGGTCAGAATGAAGAGGAACAGAACTATATGTCAGTCTCCAGGTAAAGTATTGCACTTAAAATTACACCTAATATTATCAGATACAAAACCTTCTAATAAAACAAATGGAAAAAGGAAACTACTTCAAAACTAAAAGGTAGGAACTGAATACTTTTCAAAAATGATTACCCTTTTCTGACTCCTTTTGTTGGCATTATTTGCTATTTAAACAATAAGGGTGGCATATTCAGAGTGCACCAGGCAGGGGCGCAAGTCTGGGCACAGTGCAACTGGGATGCCCCAGGGAGTGTGCTGGGCGATATTCAACGGTGCTGTGCCATGGCTCAGCACCATTGAATATGGCAATGTGGCCACCCACATTGCACATGGCACAGTGGCACTGTACCAGCACAAGTGGCAAGAGAGGAGCAGGGGGATGCGCCAGCGCAAGTGCGGTTGCGCTAGGTGCAGGAACTGTGATATTCAGTGGTGGATATGCAAATAGGGCCATAATGCATGGAAGGTGCAACTGGGGCCATTAGCATGTCATTATGGCCCCATTTGCATGCAGGTGAGACAATCCCCGGCGACTTGCACCTGGCACGCTGCCAGACTGCAGCCGTCGGGGACTGATGCCCCCTGCACATCGCTGCAAAGTGCCTTATCAGCTCGATCGCAGGCATAAGTAATAAAACATGTTCATAGTCTGGTGGTCCAGTGGACCGCCCAGCTGATTGCAGGCATAAGTATTAATAAAACATGTCCCATATTCCTGGTGGGCAGTGGACCACTTCCAGTCCAATCGCAGGCATAAGTATAAAAGAAACATTTTAAACTATTCCTGCAGGTCCAGTGGACCGCTTCCAGCCTGATCGCAGGCATAAGTGTAAAAGAAATATTTAAACTATCCCTGGTGGTCCAGCGGTACCCCCCTCCCCACCTGCCCACTGAGCCCCACCACCCCGGTCCCCCCAGTCAGCATTGGGTGACAGCACCCCACCAGCAAGCCGCCCATCCACCTGCTGACTGACTGCATGCAGTACGGCTGTACTCCCATTGGTCCACAGTGTGGGCCAATGGACATGCGGACCGTTGAGTACTACACAGTCTATACATGTGAATGGATCCATTCACATATCGGGACTGTGTAGTACGGTACGGTCTGCACGCCCATTGGCCCATGCTGTGGACCAATGGGCATACAGCCATACTGTACGCAGTCAGTGGGCGGGCAGCTTGTGGGTGGGGAGCTGCTACCTGCCACTGACCGGGGGGGAGCGGGGTGGTGGGACTTATTAGGCAGGTGGGGAGCCGGGGTACCACTGGACCACCAGGGATAGTTTAAAATGTTCTCCTTATACTTATGCCCGCGATCGGGCTGGAAACTGTCTACTGGACCACCAGGGATAATTTAACATTTTCTTCTTATACTTATGCCCGCGATTGTGCTGGAAGTGGTCCACTGGACCATCAGGGATAATTTAAAATGTTCTTCTTATACTTATGCCCATGATCGGGCTGAAAGTGGTCCACTGGACCACCAAGGATAGTTTAAAATGTTTCTTTTATACATATGCCCGCGATCGGGCTTGAAGCAGTCCACTGGACCACCTAGGATATGGGATACGTTTCTATAACATTTATGCCCGCAATTGGGCTGGCAGCGGTCCACGGGGCCACCAGGGATATCATTCCTATTACAATGCCTGCAATCGGGTGTAGTGGAGGCGTGATGCAGACAGACCCTGGATCTGGAGCTCAGGTAGACACCCAGAGCTGGCGGCTGCTGTGTTGCACCCTGCAATATGGCAGCTCACCTGTGGGTGGCCAGCCCTTGCTCCTATTTCTTTTTGGCTCAACTTTGAGCACCAGTGTGCGGCGCAAGTAGGGGTTGCACCAGCATATGTGCCGTACATCCCAGGTTGAATATCGGGATGTGCGGAATATGCATGGGCATGCCCCCCGCACTTGCACCACATACATTACTGGTGCGCCCTGGTGCATTGGGATCTGTGTGGCACAACATCCCCTTTTGAGTATCGTGCCAGGGTGCATCCGTGGGTTGTGCATGATGCAACACTGCTGCGCCATGCTCAACCCCTTTGAATATCCCACCCTAGGTGTAAAAAAACAGCTGAGTAAAATCAGGGGATAGCCAAATGGAAAGGAGAGGTGATGCTTCAGTGTGTGGGCTGAAAATGATTCAAAAGGTAATATAAAATGCACATTTGAAAATAGAATATAAAGTAGCGGTGTGCAAAAATAAAATTCCGCAGGTAGAATTTTTGTGGAAGGTGGAATTTCACTTCTGCGGAAGTTCAGAAAACATTTTTCCAACTTCAGAGGAATTTCTGCCCGAGGAGTGGTTCTTTTTGTATTAGATGTGGCTTTTTTTAATTTACTTGTGGGAAAAATGCTCCTAAGTCCAAATTGTTTCGTTTCTTTAGAGATGTGGCATAATTAGCATTTTATGCATAATAATTTTCCCATAATTCCGCGGGTGTGTGCACTTCTTCCACATGTTACATATTTCCATTTTATGCTGTCCCGCAGAAAAATAAATCCATATCTATTAAACAGCAGTCAATGTGAGTTGCTGAATTTCTTAAGTGTATCTTAGAAAAAAAATCTGTGTGTTGGCCTGCAGAAATCGGAAATTTCGCTGTTATAGGCTAATATTAAAGTCCAAAGAGATAGATAGTGTAGTGGAGCATAGGGGACAGAGTGAGTGAAAGTATAGCAGCTACCACAGTACCACCACTACCACTATACTGTCCACCCCCCACTGGAAACTTATCTCAAAATACCCATCTCAAAGACAGTCAGAATCAGCACTAAATAGAACAAATAAAACAATTGCAAGGTTTCACTAAAAATGAAAATAAATATTACGTACTTACCTTGGAAGCTGGCATGGCCACACCATGAAGCCACAGCATGGGGTCAGTAAGGAAGTACTGCTGCAGCAGCAGGATCAGCAGTCAGAAAACCTTAGGGAATCCTGAGGCAAGCCTGAAAGGCAAACCACACAACAGTTGCACAAACACATCAGAGAAGCATGATTGTGAGTTTTTTGTTGATGCACAACAGCAGCAGTTAGGCCAGACCACCTACTCCGAAGATACTGTCACTTTACCTAATGTAACAGCAGTCGGCAATGTTGCGAGGGCCCAAATCTCTCCCTGCCCTCCCTCAAGTTGCTGGACACAAACCAGGTATGATTTCTCTCTTGAGAGCTGTAACTGAAGCCATCATCTCAGCGGGCATTGCAAGCAAAAATGGCTGCTATGGAGGAATTTTTGCACCGCCGACACTACGCGTTGTCTACCCCACTTTCCCCTCCACCACCCTTGGTGAACCACTGCTTATATAGAAAAGTTCGCATGACATTACATTCTCACAGAAACCAATCAGCCTAAACTCCCATCTGCAGCTTATCTTTGCTTGCCACTAGAGGTCAATCTCACACATTTCCCAATTCCAAGCCAAACTCCTAGCACAAATTTTCCTGTTAGCACTACCTGTGCGCCTCCTATTTTTTTCTCTCCATAAGCTCTAATCACATCCCTCAATACATTTGTACCATGGCTCTTTTTCACATCACAGTCCTCATCCTCGGTATACCCTTTGTGTCCCTACCCCCCCATCTATCCAGAAGCACTGTCCTGTCCCCAGTTGATACACTCCATGCCTCTGCCCCCTCCAAACTCTGGCATCTCTACCCACCTCCTACCTCCCATCATCCACCCTTGTTTCTGGACACCAATCCCCTCCTTACTGCCCCCTAGTTTTCATGCTGGCCTAATTGCTCTGAAAGTCCCCCTACTGACTACCTCAATACCTCAAATCAACTCTCCTTCCCCTGTCAGGGTCCCAGGTTAGCCCTATCCAAATTCCTGGTAATCATTCTGCTGCTGATGGCAGGGGACATTAAACTGCATCCGGGTCCAGTACCTTCCCCGAGCTCCCCCATGGTCTCAGGATAACCCATCTAAACATCTGTAGTCTCCTTCGTAAAATCACATTGCTCCAGCCTATTGTCCTGTCACTAAAGTAGACATAGTCATCATAACTGAAACCTGGTTAAAACTGCAAACTAAGGATGCATGCATTTCCATCCCTGGCTACACAGTAATCCGCCATGACTAGCTTAGTAGCAAAAGGGGTGGCGGCATAGCAATGTATATCATTTCAACCCTACAAGCAAACATCATGTTGCTACCTCTCCCTACCTCACAAGACATTGAATCCCTTATGGTAAAAATCTCCCTACCTCACACTATCCCTAGCTACATAGATGGCTGCTACTGCCCCCCTGATTCCCCTGCATCCACTATCAAGGACCATCTAACAGCCCTCAAATCCCATGCTCCTGGCAGGGAGCTGCATATCTTAGGTGATTTCAATATAAATTGGCTAGCCCCCTCCTTCTCTAAAGTTTGGAATGAGGTGACCGCTCTAAACCTGGCCCAGCTGATCACCGAACCTACTCACCTAAACCCCAAAACACAGAACCACTCCCTGCTTGACTGGTCCCCCACCCCACGCCCTCATCGGATAGTCTCTTCTGGCCTCCTGCCTGACTTCCTAAGTGACCACCATCTTATATTCACAGTAAGACGGTCTAAGGCCAAATGACCCCCTGAACTCTGTTGGTTAGATCTTACAAATCCTTAGACCTTGTGTTCCTTCTAAATCATCTTGCAAATAAAGACTGGTCTGCCATCTCTCATGCCTCCTCATTAGATCTTGTGCTGGATTTTTTCAAGAGAAAGTTCCTCTTGGTCTGGGAGTCCTATGCCCCTCTTAGATGTACACGTGTACGGGGGGAGGCTCACCTGCCTTGGATCTCCGCTGATGTCGTGGCCAGTCTCAGAGCCAGGGACCAGGCATGGAAGGCCCATAAAGCTACCGTTACCCAGCCTACCAAAAATACTGCATTCTCGGGAACGCATGCATTAGGCAAATCCGCCAAGCTAAAACAAATTACTTCTGAGCCACTTTCCTATCAAATATAAACAACCCTACCAAATTTTAGAAAGTGATTAAAATTATCTTCTCCCCTCCCTCCAAACCCCTCACCCCTGTCATTAAGTCAGGTGACACCACTCTAGAAGACCTGCTAGAGGTAGCAATGGAGTTCAACTCTTTCTTCATAAGCAGCACGGCATCACTGCTGTCCTCTCTGACCCCCACCCACACCAGCCCATTCCACCTCTACACATTCTGCTCAAGCCACCTCCTACATTTTTGTCTTCCAACCGGTCACCCCAGAAGATGTTTACAACACCCTGCTAACTTTAAAGCCCTCCAAAGACAAATGCCCCTCAGGTTTGGATGCTAAAATGCTCATCCTGTCAGCCCCAGCCATTGCCTCATCACTGGCTTTTCTTTTCAATGTATCCTTCTCTCTAGCTTTTATTCCAAATGACTGGAAGCACACCACAATCATTCCTCTTCCTAAGGGTGGTGACCCCTCCTCCCCAGAAAACTACCACCCTATCTACCTACTCCCCACTCTAGCTAAACTGCTGAAGCACTTTGTCCTCTCTCAGCTCTCCTCCTTCTTTGACTCTACCTTGTTCTTCACTCCATACCAGTCTGGTTTTAGGAAGTCCCATTCCACTGCCACCTCCCTCCTAAGATTCACTGATGCCATCCTCACCGGCATGGATAAATCCCAAATCACCTCAGCTATCTTTGTCAACCTTGCGAAGGCCTTTAATACTGTTTTGAACCATCTCCTCCTCAACAAGCTCTCCCTAGCTGGTCTCTCCAGCATAGCAACCAAATGGTTCCACTCCTATCTGGTGAGCTGGACTCAGTCCATAAGGATTGGTAACTCCATCTCCTCCTCACTCTCCATCTCTTCTGGGGTCCCATAAGGCTCAGTCCTAGGACCTCTGCTGTTCTCTATTTTCTTAAATGACCTGCCCTCTGCCTGCCCACATATATTCATTCACATGTATGCAGATGACACAGTCCTGTATTCATCAGGCCTCTCTACTACTGATGTAGCATCCAGACTGCAGCTTGACTTCAGTGAAGTCCAGCTCTGGTTTTGCTCAAATAAGCTGTTCCTAAATGCCAAGAAAACAGTCTCCATGACCTTTGGCACAAGTTAGAGACTATCTCCGCTCCCCTCCACTCCCTCTTTCCACACCCTTGATGGGACAAAGCTGGAGGCTTGCTCTTCCTTTAGATACCTCGGGGTATGGCTTGACCAACACCTTGATTTTTCTGCACACATCGATGCACTCCACAAGAAGCTGCACCCCAAGCTTGGTGCTCTATACCAGAACCATGGTTGCATCCTGCTACTGGCCTGGCAGGAGATTGTACAGAAAATGATGCTCCCTATCTTTGACTACAGAGATGTAGTCTATTGTGCCACTCCTAAGACCACCTTAACCAGACTGGACACCCTTTTCCACTCCTTCTGTCCTTTCACCCTTGACTGTCTCCCCAGCATACACCACTGTTCCCTCTATCAGTACCTTCACCTCTCCTCCCTGCAGGATACGAGACTGTCTCACTGTGCCAGGCTCACGGCCAAATTCTGGACCCAGTCCTTGCTCCCATACCTCTCTAATGTCCTGTCCCCACATCCCCCACCTTTGCACTCCCTTAGAAATACTGACTCCCATTCTTTGAGCATCCCACATATGACCACCAATTCAGGTCAGGCAGCTTTCTCATATCATATTCCCAAAGTGTGGCATTCTCTCCCACTGGCCATTCAGCAAGTCAGATATGCAAACCAACTCAATTCCCTCCTCAAAGCCCATTTCTACTCCTCATGTACAAGTCTCTATTTTATTTTTATTTAGTTTTTGTTGACCGGGGTAAGGTGCACTAGCCATGGAAATTACTATTTTCAGGCATGACCTGGCAGGGCACAGAACAGAAAATAAACAAAGCATAAAAGGAAAGATAACAATACATCATGTCATTAACATAAATCTGACAATTTTTTCAAGGATGGGAATACATTGCAAGTAGGAGTAAATAGATAGCAAGGTAAAAATACAATAAAGAGTAAATCATTATCTGTGAGGGAAAAGCGATACATTTACTAAGGTCATTTGAGCAGCACCATAGACAGTTAGGGTAGGATAATGCAATGAAGGCTGTAACACTGATGTAATCATACAGAATAGATATAGGAGAGTAAGGAAGTAGTAGGGAAGTTAGAATGAGGGATAGAAGGATGGTATAGAAAAAATATTGACAAAGTAAGAGATGAGGGGAGAGAGAGTAATTGTGAGTAGGCCAGACAGGTAACAAGAAGAAAAAAGTACTGAGCATTTATTGGGATAAAAATGAAATGAGTGGCTAGGGAGTGAAGGTAAGAGGGAGATATACAGGTTAAGGTGGTTTGACGCAGGAGCAGTTACAAGTATCAACTAGGTGTCTGCGTAGCAATCTCTTGAAAAAGGCACGGGATGAGGCAAGGTGTATAGTTAGAGAGAGAGAGTTCCAGTATTGGAGGGCATGACATGCAAAGGCACTAGCCACTTTAGAGGAGTGTTGCCTAGGGATGAGAACAGACATATTGACCACAGAGCGCAGGCCATATCTAGAAGTTTGATTTAGAAATATACCCACCAGAGGCTTAGGTATTTGAGTTCTGATGATGTTATCGATAATCAAAGCTGTATGCAAAGGATCGAGACACAGAAGGTGAGAGCCATCCAAGTTCGGAATATAGGAGGCAGTGGTGTTTAAGCTAGTGAGAAGAGGAGGCATAGCAACAGATGTTATTGTAGGTAACATCCCACTTCTGAAAACTAGATTTACTTATGGCAGCATAAGTTGCAACCCCATAGGTGAGGGACAGAAGGAGAATGACACAAGCTATAGCTAGCCTGGCAGAGGGGGTAAGCACGTAGCTGGAGTGGTAAGCAAGGCCAAGTTTCATGTTAACAGATTTACAGGTCTGCTGGATGTGAAAGTCAAAATTAAGAGCTGGGTCAAGGGTGATACCCAGGTATTTAAACGAGTTTACCACAATGTAATGTACCATTAGCAGTGGAGATCTTGAAATTAGGTAGAGAGTGTTTAAGATTGCATTTGAAACAAATAACATGGCTTGGGTCTTAGATACATTTAAGACAAGCTTATAGTTAGACAGCCACTGCTGAATTAGTTTAAAATCCTTGGAGAGACATTGGTTGATGTTGGTAATGTTTTTAGAACTGGAATACAGGACAATGTCATCGGTGTATAACAGGGAGGAAGTCTGCTGGAGGTTGGAGGTGATATTATTTATAAATATGGTGAAAAGCAAGAGACCAAGGATACACCATTGTGGCACACCAATGTTGATAGTGGCTGTATCCAGTAAGGTGGAGTTATATTTAACTAATTGAGTCCCAGCAGATAAGTAGCTGCCAAACCACATAACTACATCTGGAGAAAAGCCTAGAGATCTAAGGGTAGTTAAGAGTATGGGGTTGTCAACCAGGTCAAATGCTTTAGTCATGTCAATAAAAATTGCCCCTGTTAGAGAGCCAGAGTCCATGGCCACTAAGGTATCTGACGTAAACTTGATTAGTGCAGTAGTAGTACTATGACCCTTGTGGAAACCATGCTGGGCAGTTGTAAGAAGGTCATGTTTTGGAGAAAGTCAATGGTTTGAGAGGAAATGAGTTTCTCAAGTATTTTGCTGAGAACTTACAAGATAGCAATGGGCCTATAGTTAGATGGATCTTTACAGTCCCCTTTTTTGAAAATGGTGGTTACCCTAGCCATCTTCCAGATGTCAGGAACATGACACTGACATAGAGAGAGGGTAAAAATATTGGTTAGAGGTGCAGTAATGAAGGGGGCAGCTAGTTTCAGGAGCTTAGGTTCAAGATTCAGATCCAGCCACAGCAAACTTGGCAGACTGCCCCACCCACCCTGGCTCGACATTTCCTTTATAGGTACTCCCTTATGACATCACTTCCTGTTCTTCTTAACCTAAGTCCCCACTTTGCCATTAGCAGGTTATACCTGCCAACCACTAGAGGGACCCTTACTACCCACCCTGCACCCACTATCTATCCCCATCCCTACTATTTCCTAGACCCCTCCAAACCTCCTGAGCCACTCCAATCCGCTCCAACTCATACCATTCTGCAATCCACACCCCACCCACCCAGCCCCCCACAAACTAGTCCATTCTCTGACTCGGACTGCTTGCTGAACTGACCCCAGTGACCACCAGGAGTCGCTATTTCACACCCAATTCAACTCAAACCCAACCTGTTCTAGGCCCTAGAACGTGGACTTACTGCTCTCACCCAGGCACCTCACCAGCTGTCCTTGCTGAGACTTGAACCTTGCACCCTACCCACGGAGTCCGTGTCACTACCACTAATCCAAAGTGGTAACTACGTTCTTAAGTCCATTTAAAACTTCTACTTAATCTCAGCTATCACCAAAGTTGCCATGTTGGACCACCTCCAAAATACCTCCCCTCATTTACCTTCTATACCCTGCCTCCAGCCAGCCATCCCCCTGGATCGCGGGTTCCAGCACCTGACAATTCCCTAGACATGGCTCACATGAACCCCACAATTACCATGCCTACTGGCCAAAAACACCCATTCTCCATGCTCCACCACACCGCCTTTCCAGGCCACCCCTGGCAGCTTATCACCCTCGCCCTACCACCCTGCCAATCCCTACCCATTCCCTGCTCCCCTAAGGTCCCCCCTCAGCCTCCCATACACATAGGAAACACATACATCACCACGTCCTGCCCAGAACTGTCATCCTCCTTCTACTCCTAACAGGCAACATACATCCTAACCCAGGCCCCTCCCGGACCTGCCCATCAGGTGGGCCCCCTGGTCTAAGTATTGCCTCCATGAATATATGCTGCATCTTGAAAAACTTGACACCCTCCAGTGCTGGGTCATGCTGCACAAACCTGACATCATTGCACTGGTGAAACCTGGCTATCAAAGTCCACTCCTGACTCCTTCGCCGCCTCCCTGGCTAAGCACCCACACTGGGAGGATCATGCAAACGCGGGGTGGCTGTGCACCCATATAAGGGATTCTCTCACCGGTCAAGCACTTCCTGCCCCAGCCCTGGCAGGTGGGCACAGGGCCTCACCCTAATCTCACTCCAGACCCTCTAGGGGCCCCTGTATCTCACCTCTGCCTACATTCCACCTAAAAACCAAAACTCAGCTACATCATCCTTAATTGACTATCTTACCACCATCCCACATAGGGCTGATCAAGTCCTTGTGGGTGACCTCAATATTAACTGGCTCAGCCCCACCTCCACCACCACCCGGGACTCCTTTGCTGCCATTGATATGACACAGCTAGTCTCCAAACCCACAAGACTAACCCTAAGGGAGGTACCAGCTCCCTCCTTGATGTCATCATCACCAACCACCCCAAAAAAATCCTGGACATCCAAATCCTCTCTGACTCACTCAGCTACCATTCCCCAACCATATTCCATTGGGTGACCACCCTGCCAAAACCCACCATCCAGCACATGCTTCACCGGCATCTCAAACCTGGCGGGCTGAAGAACCTCAGGCAATTTCTGGCCCAAACAAACTGGTCGCCCATTCACCATGCTCCAGATATAGACACTGCCCTCGCCTTCTTTCCCCATACATTTAATACAGCCTGCGACCTCTTCGCACCCCTCACAGCTACCAAAAGCAAAAAACATAAAGTGCCCTGGATTACTCCTGCCCTATTACAGTTACTTAGACATAGGAATAACCAGTGGCACCTGCAACGAAACAGGCGGATGGCTGATAGACAGGCCTACAACGCCACTGGAATAAGTGCACCTGGGCAGTCCGGAAAAGCCAAGGCCGACTATCAAGCCACTCTCACCTCCTCTTGGGGGTGCGCCCGAACCTTTTGGGACAAAATCAAACAATTGAACAGGAGCACACGCTCTCCTCCCCCATCCCATCTCAATATTGGCGGCACCAACATTACTGACACGATAGGCATCGCAAATCACCTCAACTCCTCCTTCACGGACCTCAGCCCCATCCTCCCCAGTAACTTTTTTGACCCACCACCCTCCCTACCGACCCCAGATCACCGGCACCCTAGCTTCTACCTACGTAGAGTAACTACCCTCGAAGCTAGACCTCCTACCTGATCCGCACGCGCTAAGAGCAATAGTCAAGCAACTCCACCGTGGACCCCACCATTCTCCGGGCGTACTGGACCAGGTCCTTGTCCCACTTACCAGCCTTCTCAATAAATCCTCTGCCTGGGGCAGTTCCCCACAGCATGTAAAATGGCCATTGTCACTCCCATCCACAAAGGGGGTGATAGGTCCTCAGCTGGGAACTACCGGCCTATCTCTATACTCCCTCCCCTCTCCAAAGCCCTTGAAAAACTGGTCGCTATACAGATTACTGAGTACCTGACTAAATATAACCTCCTTTGCCCTGAACAGCATGGTTTCTGGGCAGGACACAGCACAGGCACAGCACTAGTGGAGTTCTCAACATTCCTACACACATCCCTGGACTCTGGCTCCCTAGATGGGGCAGTGTTCATCGACCTTTCCAAGGCGTTTGACACTGTTTCCCACCCCCTCTCCTACTGGGTGCACTCCACCAGGCTGGCTTCGCAACTGGGCCACTCGCATGGTGCACCAGCTATCTATCGGCCCACTCCCAATGTGTCAAAATTAATGGAACACTATCAAAATCATGTCCCATCTGATCAGGGGTTCCTCAGGGCTCCATCCTGGGACCCCTACTCTTCTCGCTGTACCTTAACACCCTGCCAAGTGATTGCACTGGAAATATGCTGCTGTATGCAGATGACGCTGTCATCTTTGCCTCCCATCGCAACCCTACCTCCCTTCAGGACTCCCTGCAGCTCTCGTATACTGATGCAGAAACCTGGTTCACAAAGCATAGACTGATCATAAATCTCAAAAAACGAAAACAATGCTCTTTGCCCACCCCAAAACAAAGCCAGCAATTTTCCACTCCACATCCTCCCTGGTTCCAAAACCGCTAGAGCAAGTACACTCGTTCAGGTACCTTGGAGTCACCTTTGACTCAGCCCTCAACTACCATACCCACATTGACACCCTTGCCTCAGCAGCCAATATGCGGCTAGGTATCTTATACCGCTACAAAAGCGCTTCCCCCCCGCTGCCCTCCGGCTTGCGGTAACATCCTCGATATTATCCCTGGTAGACTATGGACTCCTGGTCTACAGGGCTGCCGACACAACTGCGCTCAACAAAATCCACCTGTTACTTAACAAGGCCTGCAGACTAATCACTGGGGCCCCTAGACTTTCACATTCATGCCAGCTCTATGGGCTGGCAACATTGCTGAACCTAGATGAACGGCTGCGTTATCAAACATGCCTAATAGCAAACAAAACTCTCCGAGGACTGTCCTCACCAGGGCTGATGGCCTCCCTCCCCATAGCCAAACCCCTGGTCTGTACACAGACTTCTTGCAGGACTACCTTCCAGACACCTGGAGCCAGGACTTCCCATGGTCAAAGGTCCTTCCCCTGTAGAGCCCCTTCCTGGTTCAACTCACTCCCCCTCCACATCACAGATTCCCTACAATCTCCAAATTCAAAACCGCACTCAGAAGTGAACTGTTCACCGTACGAAATTGCACCTGTATAATCTGGAGGCGCTACCCACTGTGCCCTGACAATGCCCACTGGGCAGCATCCAAACCACACCACGTATCTCCTCTGGCAAATTACCACTGTTCTGCTGACTGCTCAACCTGCAGTATTGCAATATGTTACTGTAACTTGGCTTAAATTGCTCTGTTGATTTTGCCCTGGCAGTGTTACTATGTGCTGCTGTAACCTGGTTAATTTGCCACTGTTCCTGACTGCTCTTACCATTATATACTGCTGTAACCTGTTAAATTACCACTGCTCTACTGACTGCTCCATTTCCAGTCTCTATGTTGCCACAATAACCAATCTGGCTTCTCTGTACTATCGGCCAATCACTGATTTGCTGATGTACCCATATCCTGTAACCTTAAGTGAGTTTTTGTATGTACTGCTGTATCTATCATGTTCCTCACAAACGTGTATGTTAATTCCATGTAACCTACATTCTGTAACATGAATGTCTGTACTGTATTTGTCCTATTTGTGACTAGGTACCTTTGAAAATGAGCCCTTGGCTCAAAGGTTGTAAACTGATGTGCAAATAAATAAATAAATAAGTTGTTTAGCAGTACTTCAAGGGCGGAGACAGATTTGAAATGGAAGGTAGGTCCAGAGTCGTCAGGTTGGGTGGTCAGATTCGACTGGGCAGGGAAGGAGGAGGTATATTTAGAAAGGTCAGAGAATTGAGTATTGAAAAAGTTAGCAATGGTTCTGGGATTGTTGCAGTAGATGCCATTTATGGACATGTCAGTAGGGGTAGGGGCCAGATTAGAACCAAGGAAGAGCTTTATACGGGACCAGGATTTTTGAGAATCCCCATAAGAGTAGGTCAATAGATCCTTGCAGTAGGCACTTTTAGCCCTTTTGATTTCCTTCTTACATGGATTGCGTAGTGCTCCGTAGGTGGTTAGGTCAGCAGGTAGCCCAGAGCTTTTATAATGGAGCCAACGTTTGTCCCTTTGACATAACTTGGAGAATAGGTCAGATTTCAACCAGCAGGTAGGCCTATTTTTTTACTCGACAGGTTAAGAGTGAGCAGTGTTTATTCTGAATAGCCAGAAAGTTGGTCAGGAAGAGATTAAGAACGGATTGAGTGTCACTAGATTTAAAGAGGGGGGACCAATCAATCGTGGCGATATCCTGTAGTAAAAACTGTGCTTTGAGGTGCACATAGTTTCAGAAATTACTAAAACATGGTTTTGATGGAGCAAGCCTAACATTTCCCCAGATACAAAAGGTGGGGGAGTGGTCAGAAATGGTGTCAGGAAGCATGCTCAAGACAATTATGTTTTCAGGGTGGTTGGTCATTATCCATTCCAGCAGAGTAATGGAGTTTGAGTGTTGTGCAATTCTGGTGGAGTCATTGATCAACTGGTGCAGGTTAGAACTTTGAAGTCTTGTCAGTAGTGAGGGTTGAAAGTTTCCTTGCCAATGTAAGTTAAAATCACCAAGTATAAGAACCTCATTCCTGCCAGAAAGAAGAGAGGTCTGATCAAGCAGCTTATCGAGCCCTTTTAGGCCACAGGGGGTTGTAGGATCACACAATATGTAATTTTTGGAGCCAGGAGACAGAAGGACATGTAGCGCTTGCAGTGTATTGGGGAGACGAGCAGATTGCAGAGAGATGGAGGTGATCTTTAAAATAGATGGCTATGCCACCCCCTCTTTTGGGAGCAGGTCTATCAAATCTCAAGAGATTATATGAAGGAAGGGAGCATTGCGAGTCAGGAGTGGAGGGTTTGAGCCAGGATTCAGTAAGGCAGATGATATTGGGTTTATAGAGGTTGGTCCAAGACTCTAGTTCAGTGAGGCTGTACACGAGGCTCCTGATATTATGGTGAACTACAGTTAGGCCTTTAGCATTGGTATGTGGACAAGGTATGTCGTTATCTGGTCCAGGGTTTGAATGTACATCACCTGAGAGCAATAGGGCCAGTAGAAGGAGATACCAGAGTTTGCATCGCAGGAAGGGGTGGATGGTGTTGATGTGCAGGGGACAGATTTTTAAGGCACAGGCAACCATGTGGATCCAGGACCTACTTATTAGTAGTGCAGAGGGGTCTAGTCAGAGAGTAGGCAGTAGGAGAAAGTTAGAGAGAAAGAAGTCATAAGGCAGGAAAGTAGGGGTGGCCGAGGGGCACAGGGAGCTAAAGGCTGGGATAGGGTAGAGGCTACAGAGGATAACAAGTAATACATGTGTAGATTCATTTTAGAAGATATGAGGACTGGCTAGAATTCAGGTGAAAACTGAGAGATGCCAGTGGGGTAGAAAGTGAGAGGTCAAAAATGGTAGGTGGAGCAGAGCTTGAGACTTTAGTTCAAGTTATCAATCAAGATACAGAGGTGGGATTAAAGACAGTAATGTATCTGAGCCTGAGACAGAGTAGTGTAGCATGCAGAGTAAAATAAAAGAGGCACCACTAGAGGGCTACCTAATAGTGTGAGGGAGAAATATGAGTGAAGTGTAGAGAGCTCAGTTCACCTTAGACAAGTATTTGGGGAGATCAGGGTCGTAGTTACTGTAGCCAATGGAATGGGAGAGTTGTCAAGGGGGAGGAAACGTTAGTATATTTAAAGGAGGCCTGGGCAGGGTTGCGGGTTGGGAGAAAAACCCAGGAGGCTTGCTTTTTTTCTAAGCAGAACAGCAGCACAAAAGTCAGCATTAAGTCAATGGGAAAAGGCACACCAATCGGCTTGGGCCTTGGGAGCAAACTGTCCAATCGGACTCAGCCTCCAAGAATACTACACCAATCAGAGGCCCCTAGCTCGAGCTGGCTCTGAGGATGTAGTAGTGGTAGTACCTGGATATGGGATCCACTAATGAGGACCAGAAGGGCGGCCAGGAGGTGATGGCTTCGACAGTGGCAGTGGTCATGGAGTCAGCCACATGATTTTTGGATGGTGCCACTCAGGCGGTCCCTGGGGGGAAGAGGAGAAAATGCAGTTTAATATAGTAGCAGTGGGACTGGGCAGGTGGCTGGTGGCAGATCATCAGCGGGGGGGGGGTGAGAAGAGGAAACACAAAAGCAGGCTTACACTGAGATAGCTGAAGTGGGGTCAGAAAGAGACAATGGGCAGTGGGAGGTAGTGTAAGTCAAGAAGGTGCAAAGTAGCAGTGAAATGTGGGAAGAGTTATAGACAGAGAGAAATCAAGATGAAAACAAGTAGAAATTGGGACTAAGAGAGAACTTGGGGGGGGGGTCAGCGGGAGGAAAAAAGCACAAAGACCCCAGAGGAGTGGAGAAAAAATAGGCAAGGCAGAGGGGAGAGGAAGATTTACAGCACACACAGGTATGAGCAGAGAGCAAGGAGCAGTAACTAACATTAAAACTCTAAAAATTGCAGACTGACTTAGCAACAGAAATAAACAGTGCAGCTAGGTCAATTTAGCAGAGACTAAGTGATTCAATAAAAATCAGGCTAACTAGTTCAAGCATACAGTAATAGGCAACAATATATCAAAGTTTCAGATTACAGATGAAAAACCCGGGAGGCTTGTTTTTTTCTAAGCAGAACCGCATCACGAAAGTCAGCGTTAAGTCAATGGGAAAAGGCACACCAATCAGCTTGGGCCTTGGGAGCAAAGTGTCCAATAGAACTCAGCCTCCAAGAACACCACACCAATCAGAGGCCCCTAGCTCGAGCTGGCTCCATGGATGTAGTAGTTGTAGTACCAGGATATGGGATCCGCTAACAAGGACCAGGAGGGTGGCCAGGAGGTGATGGCTTTGGCGGCGGCAGGGGCTGTGTAGTCAGCCACATGATTTTTGTATGGAGCCGCTCAGGTGGTCCCTTGATATGGGATCCACTAATGAGGGCCAGGAAGGCAGCCAGGAGGTGATGGCTTCAGCGGTGGCAGGAGCCATGGAGTCGGCCACATGAGTTTTGGACTGTGCTGCTCAGGCGGTCCCTGGATATGGGATCTGCTAAGGAGGACCAGGAGGGTGGCCAGGTGGTGACGGCTTCAGTGGCAGCAGTGGCTGTGGAGTTGGCCACATGATTTTTGGATGCCACTGCTCAGGTGATCCCTGGATATGGGATCTGCTAAGGAGGACCAGGAGGTGACGGCTTCGGCGGTGGCAGCAGCCATGGAGTCAGCCACATGATTTTTGGATGGTGCCACTCAGCGGTCCCTGGGCACATTCTCCCAACCATGGCTAGTCAGAGACCCCAGTGCAGGAATGGTAGTCACCACTTGTCAATGTGTTGCTAGCTCTAGCTATTATGTCACAAAGCAGGCTGTCTCACTCCCCCGGCCATCTCCAAATACACCTATGTGAAGGTTATGTTTTGTTTTCACTTCCTGATTCTCTCTAAACCTAAACTATTGCTGTTGTATTTACATACTGCTGTTTCTATATTGGCATGTCTTAAACAATGTTACAATTACATCTGCAGAATTTTCTGCAATTCGCGGAATAAAAATCCGTGTTTAGAAAGGCGGCACTGGAAATCGCACATTTCGCCGTTTCCTGTTTCCGCGATTATGAGGACAGGAAGGGAAAGCAGTGGATTTAGCCTGAAGATTGAGATTTGGTCAACTCAAGGCAAATACATTGTGCGTCCTAACAATGGCATCTGTTGAAGAAGTAGGTTGGGGGGGGGCAGCAGGAGCAGGGAGGATGAAGGTGGGAGACAGAATTGGTGGTGGAGGTGCAACAGAGGGGTTGGCAGGAGGAGGTTCAAGGACAGCAGCAAGAGGCCCAGCAGGCTGGTCCCTCCATCAATGGGAGTACTGAGAGAAAATTAGCTCCTGCATTCAGCCACAAAGAGGTGGCCATCCTCGTAGTGGAGGTCACTGCCCATCTGGATGAACTTTATGGGCCTGAGAGGCTCCCTCTTAAAGAGAGGGATGAAGTGTGGACTGCCATAAAGAACACACTGTACAGAAAGGGTGAGGGAGCTGTGACCCACATTATTTCCCAGATCAAACATAAATGGGATGACATATAGAAGCATGACAGGGTGGTGTTGGAGGCTCTTGGAGGAGCAGTCATCGTAAAAGGCACCCATCAGGCTCGCAAGTGAAAGGCAGCCAAGAAGCAGCAGAAGGTGGGAGACATAAACACCGGATCCAGTCAGGGGAAGAGGGCTAGAGTGGAGGATGACCGCACTACTGATAGTAAGTTAATGTGACTTTTACTATTGTAATAAAATGGCATCAGATATTCTTGCAGTGACACTACTGCATGATTGTGTTACTAGTCTCAGTTTGATTTCTTGATTGTTGTGCTGCTTTAATTGCATTATATATATTATATATATAGAATATCATTATTTTTTATTGATTAATAGAATTATCAGAATAAACACATTTGAGGTGTAACCTCCTTACATAGCTTCAGTGTCAGTGTTTGAGGATCAGATAAACTGATAAAATATGGTTTACAGCAGGAAATAAGGTAGCAGCAATTATGAAATGTTACAGTGTAATGGAGTCAATACAGGACAAATCAAGCTTAATATTAAGTTGTGAAGACACTGAATTGACAAGTTTTAGTCGTGGCACTGTGCAGATTATGATAGAGCATAATGTTTATGCCTAATTAGTTCTGACACACTATTGCAAATGAGAATCAGACCGTAATTCATATTAAAATTGCCACAACTGGTGTGAAATACAATATTCCTCTCTTCATTTTGAACAGGTGCTGCCCCTACTGTACCTGAACTTGCTGAGGAGTCCAGCGCCACAGTGGTAGCAGGAAAGGGTGATGAGGGAGTAGGCAGCAGCGCTGTGGAGACCCTGTCTGGTGGTAAGATATCTATACAGTTTTTGGTTAAAATACATAATGAGTAAATAGGCTCAGCAAGTACAGTTTGCATAAACAGTGTTCTAACATATGTGTGGTTAGTATCTGGGTGGTGTAACGTTAATGTTTAGTGGTACACTTGGGCTGTGGCTGTGACCTCAAGATCCTCTACCTGGGGTTTTGGGGGGGCATTCCCTAGCTGAGACCATACAAGGTCCCTGAGGTTTAACATATGTGTGGTTAGTATCTGGGTGGTGTAATGTTTATGTTTAGCGGTTCACTTGAGCTGTGGCTGTGACCTCAGGATCTATTATCTGCAGTTGGGGGGGCATTACCTGGCTGAAACCATGCAAGCTTCATGAGGTCTCACATATTTGTGGTTAATATCTGGGTGGTGTAACATTACTGTTTAGCAGTTCACTTGGGCTGTGACTGTGACCTCGGGATCCATTACCTGGGCTTTGGGGGGGTGGCATTCCCTGGCTGAGACCGTGCAAGGTCCTTGAGGTCTAACATGTGTGTGGTTAGTATCTGGATGGTGTACCGCTAATGTTTAGTAGGTCACTTGGGATACATTAACAGTAACACAAACTGAGACACAAACTCAGAACACTTGAAGCTAATGATTTAAGAGCATTCCACCCCTGATCACAGCTTGAACACTAGTTGGCAACACTAACAATGGGGTGATAATGACTCACATTGACTCTTTATTGAATTGCCACCTTGGACTGCTAGATGGCATGTTATTATAGCTCTTAAAAACTGTTAATCATACCTAGCCATCTGAAACAATGAAGTAGATTACCATGAGGACTACAGCCTGATAAATTAGAGACTTTTTTAACTTCGAGGGGAACCATGGAAGATGCATTAGTTGAGCTGAACTGTGGACAATTAGAAGGTTATCTGCATTATTCCAGGACCCAGTCAAGCAAAACGATTTTAAAATCCACCATTGCTTGCAATATGAAATCTTCATTTTCTCCACCCTTGTCAGCTTCAATATTCCATTCATAAATGATGTTATTTAAAACCTCAACTCTATTCACAAATGTTACATAGTCTTCAGCAGTGCACCTTACAATATGTCTTATTCAAGACATTTAAAACAACATCAGGACAATAATAATGCACTGCATCTGTACCACTGACATGGTGGATATTAGATGGAGAATAAATAACATTATTAAGATATGACCTGTACATCAGAAAATGCTTGCAGATGGCAGATAGAGAGGGTGGTGGCTAATAGAGGGAATTTTCTTACATAGAATGTTACAAGAGGTCAGGCTGGAAGATAAAGAAGGTGGCAGATAATAGAGAAAGCACTGTACATGGTGTTTGGTGGGAGAGGTGCCACACTACATTCCGTGGGCCACAGCTGAATCTGAAACTGTGCAAAGTCCCATTGTAAAAAAATATATGATTGTAGTATCATTGGTGTATAACAGTCATTCACAGTGTTATCATATATTCATAACTGTAGGTAGGATATTGTAATGAACTCTCGTCTCCATCACCATCCTTTATTTCTGTGCTGCAGCACCACTGGAGACCGCGAGCACATCCCATTCTGAAACACAAGCTGAGGAGGATCCACAAACATGCAGTCAAAGCACACAGTGCAAAAACCTTGTCATAAAAAAAGTGAAGGAACTCAAAAAGCTGGTGGAGAGGGAGTCCCAGCAACAGCAGGCTGAGAGCAGTCTAGGAGCTGGCATGACAGTGCCAGGGAGTGGCACTGCGCATGAATCTGGTGTCAATCAGCGACATCCTTCCCAAGCACCACCACAGCAGGAGGAAAACCGAAGGGACAGGGACATCAGAATTGTAAAGAAAAGGATCAAGGCACTGGAGGCACACATCTTGAATATTGACAGCGATGTTAAAGAACTTGTAAAACTTTTTTGGAGGCTTGTTGGAGCGCGTAGACGTCGAACTCCTCATGCCACAGTCTGCCGTCGCCGTTAAATAGTGCGGATATTACTCTGCCCTCTGGTTATGGTTACATTGACTTGTAAATCTCTTTAAATTTGTTGTCTTGTTACACTGCTGTTGCTATTATTTCTTATTACTGTTAGTTATTGTTCATATGATATGGAATCTGGTCTCTTGACAGGTGGTATCTTTTTTGATCTAACCAAGGCATATGACCTGGTTAACCATACCCTTCTCCTTATAAAACTCCTCTCCCTTGGTTTTTCAGTGGAATTGGCCAACTGGTTCTACAGCTATCTGTCCAATCGGCAGCAGGCTGTAGCTTTTAACACAGCAATGTCTGATCTTTCATCCATACATATTGGCGTCCCACAGGGATCCATACTTGACCCCCTGCTTTTCACAATTTTTGTAAATGACCTTCCATCCCTGGCACCTACCTGTTCTTCCTTGCTTTATGTGGATGACCTTGTCATCTACCATAGTGCCAGTAATGTATTGGACATAAACAATTCCCTAGCTTCGGACTTCCTAAACATACAATCCTGGCTAACTGAAAATCACCTTGTTCTCAATGTAACTAAAACTCATTCTATGCTCTTTGGCTCTCCAGCTACAGTAGACTAAAAGTGAACCAAAACTCCCTCAAACTATCCTGTGCTGATGGTTCCCTGTTGGTTAGCATTAGTTCCTTCAAATACCTGGGCATTCTTCTTGAAGAATCCTTGGAATTCGATCTCCACATCACCGCTACTTGTAAATCCGTTCATGCAAAAATCAGGGGAGCCTACTGTACTAGCTATGCCCTCACTCCATCGGCCAGGCTTGTTGTGGCGCAAGGCCTTTTGCTCCCGTCTTTGGCCTATGGCTCAGTCACTTACCTAGGCATGACCAAGACTTCCCTCCACAAATGGGACACCACCTATAATAACGTTTGCCATTATGCTTCTGCCTCCCCACAGTACAAACATCACTGTCAGCTCTATGCTGACCTAAAATGGCGCAGTCCTGCTGCTCACTGACTCCTAGCCTATGGTGTTCTAATTGATTGTATAACAAGATCAGGTCTCCCTCAATCCATTACCTCATTACTGCACTCTCAAACCCCTCCTATGGGCTCCGTTCCAATGACCAAACCCCTCTTTACATCCCTAGGTGCAAAACTTCTATGGGTGCACTTGCTTTCTCCTATGTTGCCCCTAAGGATTGGAACTCATTCCCTTAAAATATTCGCCTAGCCCCTACACATGCTGGCTTTAAGAAACTCCACCATGAACATCTACTTGCATCAAGTCCTTGCACCTGCTTCCATCCACTCTAAGTTCACCCATTTCCCTCTTTCGCTTCACTTATGCTTTATCTTACTCTACTTCCACCTTTCCTCCACGTACTCTTACCTACCTCTCCTTTCTCTCCCCAACTCCCTCCTCTTCCCCTCTACTCTTCTATGTGTATTGGCCTTGTTTAATGGCACTTACTGTATACTGTTCACAACACCCGACTAGTGCCAATTTCTGTACTTGTGTTGCACTTGTTTATATTCTGAATATCCCTGTTCTTGTTCATATTATTTTCTTTGTCTAACCCTGTATTTCACTGTCTTGCAAACTGTTTGAATTTTTGTTACCACCCTGCATTGTATGACCTAGTCTATGTGCTGTGTCACATTGTTGTTCATGTATTTGACTTGTATCCTCTCTGGTCGTGCCTGAAAATAGGCATTCCTATGCAGGGGTGTAGCCAGGAATATTGAACTTGTACTGAGAACTGATGCACTGTTGCCCCCCCCCGTTATGTAAACATACACCAAAATATGCACTGCCATGCCACACCAACAATAGGACTACCTCCCCCCCCCGTTTGCCATGTCTAAGGTTGAGTGTTTGCCATGTCTAAGTTTAAGTAATCAGTTTCTTCCTGTAATCCTCCTTCCTTTGTTTTTCTGCCTGCCTAGTAAGTTTTTGTTTGTATATTTGGCTGGTGGGCAGTGCCCCATAGTGAACAACAAAGGCAGAAGGGCTCAGCGTGACACAGACACAATGTGACTCACAATGTCCTTGCTTTCCTCTTTTTGTTGCCCCTGCCTGATTTTTTACTGTACTCTGGTGAGTACAGTGCGTATGCCTGCCGACACCCCAGTTCCTATGCCTAGGGCACCCACCCGGTTATCAAAAGCAAATAAATAAATAAATACATATAATTCCCCTTGTAAGTAGTTAATCTGTTCTTTTTTTTTTGGCTTCTTTAAATAGTGTTCTGTGTTTTTTGAAAGCTTTAACTTGTTCTATTTTTGTTTTAAAAATATAAACATCTTTCTTTTCATACCACTGTATTCATCCTTGTCTTGGGTTCAGGTTATTGACTGACTGTACAGTATGTCAAGGTTAAGAAAAGCTTAGGTCACTTTGTTGCCATGTTTGCTGGGGCACCACACAGGGACTTTTGCTAGCCAAGACTGTGACCTCTTGTAGTTATCAGGCTTTATGAACAGTTTCTTAGATGCAGTACTATCTTTGACTGCAAACTGTGACTGGCTGCCTAACCCATCTACTATCCCAAAAATTCCTCACACTTCCACCTTGTGTGTGAAACCCCCCCTCCAACAACAACTCACTCGCTAGGTATCATAGGTATCATAGGTTATACAGAGCCAGTAGACCATGGTCCATAATGCTCGCAAGTATTAGTTATATTCCACTATGCATTTTTGTTGCAAATAGGTGTCCAAGTACTTTTTAAAAGTATCAATATTTTCACATGATACTATTTCCATAGGTAGACTATTCCAGATTTCACAAACTCTTATTGTGAACCAACTACTTCTTTTTTTTGTTTTGCACTGTTCGACTTTTAATTGTAGTGGATGTGCCCTGGTTATGTAAATTTTATCCCTTAATTCAAGTCCTAGTAACTCCCACAGGTGGTCATAAATACTAGACATAAATCGACCCTCATTCTGCGATACTCCAATGTATACAGCCCAAGTCTTTCAAGTCTAGCATTACAATCCAAGTTACTAACTTCATAAATATTTTTAGTTGCTCTCTGTTGAATTTTTTCCAGTGATTTTATACAGCCTTTGTCCCCTGGGGCCCAAAATTGGGCACAATACTCCAGATGGGGCCTTACCAGCGATGAATACAATGGAAGCAAAACATCTCTACTTTTACTGCTGATATGTTTATTTATGCAGTGTAGCACATCAGCTGCCTTCTTAATAACAGCATGGCAATGGAGTTTAGAACTGAGATCATTGGATATTCTGATACCGAGGTCACACTCTTCGTCATCTGATTTTAGGGTTTTTCCACCAAAAAAGTATTTAGGTTGAATGTTTTTTCTTCCAAGGTGCATTACAATACATTTATCTGTATTAAAGGACAACTTCTTCTGGGTGGCCCACTTCTGTAACTCATTTAGGGCATACTGGAGGGTATTTATAGCACCAGTATTTATGATGGGGTAGCCTATATGTGTTTCATCAGCAAATTTTGTTAGCTAAACATTAGTTGTGGTTTTTAATGAAGCTATATATAAATTGAACAGACATGGGCCCAGAACCGAACCCTGTGGGACCCCACTAGTCACAAAATCCCAATCTGAAAAGAAGCCCTTTATACACACTCTCTGGGTGCGGCCCTTGAGCCATGATTCCACCCATCGTGATATATTTCCCCCTATACCAAGACTAATCATGTTCTCAATAAGCTGACCATGAGGGGCCTTATCAAAGCCTTGGAGAAATCCAGAAAAATAACATCCACTGCCTCGCCCCTGTCCAATGCCCCGCTCACTCCATTATAGAAGCTTAACAGGTTAGTCTGGCATGATCTGGCCTTAACAAAACCATGCTGAGTAGGATCAGGTTCAATAATCTTACAAAGGTGTTCCTTTATAATTTCTTCTAGCATTTTACCCAATATAGTTGTCAAGCTGATGGGTCTATAATTTGACACCTCCTGCCTGGAACCCTTCTTATAGATTGGAACCACAGTCGCTTGTCTCCAGACAGTACTAACCATAAAACACACTTGACTACATCTTGGGGAATGACAATAGGAATACCACTACAATACTTACCTGATTCCCTGGCTGACACTGAGAGAGAAAGATCAAGGGTATACAAGCATTTGTCAATGCCGAATGTTTGCTTGCTGGCATTAGCAGTGGAATTGCAGGAGTTAGACAGATGCAGTAAAGGAATGGCTTTGAAGTATTGAACTGACACTGACTCCACCCTTACCCTGCAGAGATGTACAGGCATTGGGGTGTGCCTTTGGGTCGTCGCCCATGATGGTCATGACATTTCACCTCACCCTACCCTTCAGACACTGACAAGTGTCAAGGTGTACCTTGGGGTGTTTGGGCTTTTCATTCACCTTATTCCATAAGGAAATATGCTGAAATGGGTGAAGTATAGGAGAATGGGATGAACTCTGGGGGCAAATGATCCAAGGTGTACCTCGATGCCTGTCACTGGCTGCAGGGTGGGGTTGGGGGTGGAATGGCAGGAACATTACTGTCGACATTCCCAAGTCACACCCCTGATGCCTGTCACTCCTTACAGGTTAGGGCGTTATGGTGGAAAACCCTAATGGCCTGGGCATTTCTTGTTATTTTTACTCCAAGATTTCCACATGGGCTTTTTGTGACCCCACCTCATGAACAGCGATACTATCAGTTTGTTACGCAAAAGGTGATTTTGCACAGTGACTGTGCCATTTGGCGCCACAGGTGTGAAAACACATTTCAAACTGGATACGAAAAGTGACAGGTGTACTGTTCATGAGGAGGTGTAAAAAATGGCATTATGGAAAATCTGGAGTGAAAATATAAAAAAATTGGTGAAGTCACTAGTGTGTGTAGAAACTGTGCAATGTACACCTGTAATGTAATTAATTTGGGGATTTTTTGCAGCAGATTTTCAACATAGGCATTTTGGGACCTCCGCTCATGAACAGTATCACTGTGATTTTTTTACTCTGTCCAGAACACTAATTTCCCACAGCAACCGCGCTATTCTGCGCCGGAAGTGTGAAAACACATTTTGGCCAGGGTGTGAAAATGACAGCTGTACTGTTCATAAGAAGGTGTGGAAAAATGTCAATGTTGAAAATCTGGACTGAAAATATTACAAATTCATGAACTTACGAGGGTGTGTGGAAATTGTGCAATGCACACTCATAACACAGTCATTTTATGGACGTTTGTCACCAAATTTTCAACATAGCCATTTTAACACCTCTGCTCATGAACAGTGTCACTGTGATTTTCTCAATGTGTCCCAAACATTGATTTTGCACACTGACCACGCCAATGTGCGCTACATGTGCGAAAACACATTTTGGTTGAGATGTGAAAAATGACAGCTGTACTGTTCATAAGGCGGTGTGGTAAAATGGTAATATTGAAAATCTGGAGTGAAAATATAAAAAATTCTCAAAGTTATGAGCATGTGTAGGAACTGCACAATGCACGCTCATAAAACAGTAATTTTTGGGAATTGGGAACATAGGGTTTTTGGGGGTCTACCTCATGAACTGGGACACTGTCATTTCATTAATCGGTCCCAAAAGGTGGTTCCAAGCAGTGACCGCGAAATCATCTTTCGGGACCGAATAACACAATGACAGTTACCGAGTTACCAAGAACCCCATGTTGAAAATTTGGTGAAAGAATTCCCCAAAATGGCTGAGATATGCACCAAAGTTGAAAAAAAACATTTATGCCGTTATACAGCATACCAGCATTTCTTCAGTTCGCGGTTGGCTTTGAAGAGTGCAGACATGTTCCCGGTCCACCGAAGATCATTGGCTGGCATACGGAGGTAAGTGTGGGGTGAGGTGGGGTACTCGGGGGGGGTGAAGATTGGGGAGGGGGCGAGAGAGTTAACAAGGGACTGATTTTTCTTATAGGTGTTTTTTTTTTTTTATTGGAGACAATGTGGGACTTTTGCCATGCTGGGGTGGGCTCCCAGTGTGACAGCTGAAAGTTTGTTTGGGGAGCAGTGGAGCTGACATGGGATTGGGCACCCTCGTCAGCCATATGGACTTTTGCCATGCTGGGGTGGGCTCCCAGCATGGCACCTGGAAGTCTGATTTGGGGGAAGGGGTTTACAGTGGAGCCAATGGGGGATTTGGCACCCCCATCAGCCCTATGGACTTTTGCCATGCTGGGGTGGGCTCCCAGCGTGGCACCTGGAAGTCTGTATGGGGGGGCAGTGGAGCAGACAGGGGATTGGGCACCCCTATTGGCCATACAGTGTGCAGGGGTGGGGGAGCGCATCAACATGCTGGGGTGGTCTCCCAGCGTGCTACTTGGTGTTTGTTGGGGGGGGTCCAAGAAAAAACAGAGCTGTCTATGACAGCTGTTCAGATGCAGTGCTGATGTGTAGACACTTTGCATACTGCCGACGGCAGTATGCAAATTGCTGCCGACAGCAGTATGCAAATTGTCTACACGTTACCACTGCTCATTGTAGCAGTCTTTTACTTTGAACTGTATGCCACTGCATCTGAACTGCTGTCATAGACAGCTCAGACATTTATTGGTGGGGTGAGGCTGTGCCTGTAAGAAGGAACAGGGAATAGGAAGTAAGGTGGAACACCTACGAAAATTTGTATGGTGGCACTATGTTTCTTGCACATGCTTGCAAGCAAACATAAAAATAGAAAGGTATAAAAAAAAAATATATATTACCTGGTCAGTTGTGATGGACATCATGAAGAAAAAATAATAGCATTTTTGGGAAGAGTGATCCTGGCAACAATAGCAGCAGCAGCAGCATGTGACAGCATGTGACAGGCCTGGAAAGGAAATAAGTCAGGGTGAGATAGTTACAGAAACAAAGGACATTTGGCTAGCCAACACTGTGACCTCTTATCAGGCTTTATGAACAGTTTCTTAGATACAGTACAATCTTGGAATGCCAACTGTGACTGGCTGCTGCCTAACCCACCTACTATCCTAAGAATTCCTCACACCTCCACCTTGTGTGTGAACCCCCCACCCCTAAAACAACCACTCACTCGCTAGTACTACCCATGAAACACACTGGACTACATTTTGAGGAATGACAATAGGAATACTGCTGCAATACTTACTTGATTCCTTGGCTGACATTGAGAGAGAAAGATCATGGGTATTAGATAGAAAGGACACATTGTGAAGAAACAGACCTGGATAGCAGCATAAGCTGGGATCCTGGCAGCAGCAACAACAGCAGCATCAGCTTGTGAAAGATCTGGAAAGAAAATGGGAGTGAGATGGTAGTTGCAGTGCACATGCAAAGGGCATGTCATCATGAGCTCAGTATATTGCCACTGTCATTTCATTAACATGTATTTTTTGTTCGACATTGCATGTCTACCCACCCACACATAAGTTAAATTAAATGATAGCCTTTGTATGACTCTCCACATGGGCCATGGCCATTACCTTAGAACAACTGTCCATAAGAACAAATTACATCCTATTTTACAGTATGAAACATTAATGATAACAACTGCTTGCAGTACTTACCTGTTCACTTCCGAGGGACATGGAAGTATGTCTATGACCTGCTGTGCCATGGTTGGTTCCTAACAGAAGCCTGAGCAGCAGCAACAGCATATGATGAGCACGTTATATGGAGACCTGAAAATTAAACCATCAGAGTATTTGCAAACGTAACACAATCCGAAAGTGCTTGGTTATTATATTACAATTGGATAATCTCATGATCAGCTTTTGAAAATATTATTGACATTCTATGTTTAACCTTACATTATTTAAAATTTAAGAACATCACTGCTGTCCAACTTCCTGCCAAATTCAATCAGACCATCCAAAAAATGTCCATAGACACCCTCAGCGTAGATAGAGGTCAGGAGTAAACTGTACACATATATAAGTCAATTATGATGCTCAGCTGTACTTAAGATGAATTACAACAAATACTAATTATCTGGTTTCTCAAAAAATACCTGGGAAGCTACAGGCCATTAATGATAAGTAGGTACACCATGAAAAACCCATACAATTTCTTTTCTGTAAATTAAAATAAAGAGTTATTTTAAAAGTGAAAATGTGGGAAAAAAATTGTTTACCTGGTGAGTTTTGATGGCCAAATCATGAAGCAGAAGGGATGGTGATATGTGGTTGATCAGACTCATGATCCAGGTATCGACCAAAGTGACAGCAGCAGCAGTGGCAGCATGTGACAGTCCAGGAAGAGGAATAAGTCAGAGTGAGATAGGTACCAGAAACAGCAATTTTGCTTTTCAAGGGAGAACACTGTCATCATAATGCTTTATGCACGGTGCTAGAAATGGTATTATGAATGCAGTCTGATTTTCGTACTACTAAGTTCACCAGGTGTGCACCCTCATCCCTTCCCCCCAAAACAATTGTGTACATCCTCTCACTATGCAGTGTGCCATCACTCACTACCCAATGTGCAACCAATGTGTTTACAACTTTGTTAACAACCAGCCTGTTCACCCTCATGGGCCCCCAACCATCTAATTTTCAATATGATAAAAGCGATTCTCCATCCCCCCATGAACATTAGCAATAACATACCAGGATTCACTTCTGGACAAGTTGGGTGTTGTAAAAAAGTATGTTACTCAAAAATTTAAAATAACAAGAACACTACTAGCACACACTAAAGCCAAATATCCTCCATACATTATTTGCGGAAAATAAATTGTGCCAAATTGCTTGTAGTCGCAGATTGTTTCTCAATACTGTGATATATGTAAGTGAAAATGATTTCCACATATCGTTACTGAAATACCGTGGGTAACGTGACTTTTTTCCGCATGCACGTCTTATCGCAGAGACAAAGTTCCGCAGGTTTTACACTGTTCCGATGACAAGCACGAGTTTATCCTTAAACTGCGTGAAAAAAAATCCATGGTTATAAAGGCGGAACTGGAAATCGAACATTTAGCCATTTCCTGTTCCACAAATCCATGACTGCGAGGGAACTGAGGAACAAGCACAGTGAGAGACTCTAGAGACAGGACAGCTAGCTACTGTACTAAACAGGTCTGCAACTACAGAATCTGGATTGAGGGGGAGCATCAGGCATCAGGAGGAAGAGGAAGATGACCAGCAGCAGCAGCAGAATGGTGGGAGAAGTTGAAGTGAAAGTTGTTGAAGAGAGTAACAGTGGTCAGCAGCAGCAGGACCAAGGCCAGCAAGAGCAGCCTTAGCCCTTGACCAGTTCTGATGGCACTGCTAAATATTTAGCACCAGCCTTCACCCATAAGGAGGTGGCAGTGCTAGTGAAGCAGGTCATAGCACATGTGAATGAACTATATGGGCCAGATAGGCTACCTATGAAAGAGAGGGGGAACTCTGGGAAGCCATACAGGCAACCCTTGCTAAAGAGGAGAATGGTGTCATTCCTCAATCTGTGAAGCAAATAAAACACAAGTGGGACGACATCCAGAGGCATAACAGGTAAGTACTGGAGGCACTAGGGGGAGCTGTTACCATGAAAGGGAATGGTAGTAGAAAGAGGGTGTAGCAGTGTTCTGTTTCCTGTTCTGTATTGTAAAATTTAGATTGAAAATAAACTTATTTGCAAAAAAAAAAAAAAAGAAGAGGACGCAGCGGAAGAATCCAGAGACCAACACCGGAGCCACAGTGGAGGATGACAGCACTAGTGAGTATATTACTTTTATTATTCTAACATTTACTGCCATCAGTTGTCATTTGCCATAACATGAGATTGGAGGAGGGTAGATTCAGGAGGGAGGTGAGGAGGCATTTCTTTATGGACAGGGTGGTGGCAAACTGGAACGCACTACCAGCTGTGGTGGTGGCATGTAACACAGTGGAATGCTTCAAGAGGGGTGGGACAGGGTAAAAGGGAGGGTAAAGGGAGGTACAGGGAAGTGGTTGGGTGGGGCGGCTGCTGAACAGGGAGCTAGCTGCAAGCTCAAGCAGCCTAGATAAACCATGGTGGCCTTTTGCTGCCGACAATTTTCATATGTTCATATGACAATAATAGTGACAATCAGCCCGTGATGCCTACAAAAATTGCCTCAACTGCTTTTCATTACAGTATTCTTCTCTTTATTCTTAACAGGTGCTGCCAGGAGCAGCTCTACTGTTGTTTCCATCTCTGTGGAGTCCAGCACCATCACAGTTCCAGCAGATGGAGTGGAGCTAGCAGCAGCACTGTGGAGACCCCCGGGCCCGCAGGTGGTAAGATCTTTATGTTTTTTTTATGTAGATAAGAATTAAATAGGGTCAGAATGTTGTGTGTGCATAAATTGTTTCATGTCACATAACTGCTGTGGTGAAAAAGCACCTGCCAGAAATTAGACAAAAGAAACGATTGTGTGGTGTGTAAAAGGGTCTTGGATGATGTCAACAAAGCTATGGACAAGGGTCATTTGACTGGTGCCATCTTTGTTGACCTCTCCAAGGCTTTCGACACGGTGGATCATCAAAATCTTCTTTTGAGTTTGAGGGACATTGGGCTATTGGGTGGTGCCCTAAAGTGGTTTACCTCTTATTTAGAGGGAAGAATGCAGTCAACTATTGTTAATAAGGCTGTCTCAGCACCTTTGCCAGTAGTCTGAGGGGTCCCTCAAGGATCAGTGCTTGGACCCTTACTCTTTTTGATTTATCTGAAAGAGCTTGGATGCCATGTGAATAATGTGGCTTACCAATTGTATGCAGATGATACTATAGTTTACGCTTCTGCTTCTTCTATGGATGAGATTCAAGTAAAATTACAGTTAAGTTTTGATAGATTATATGGATATTTGACACAGCGGAAACTTAAAATGAATGTAAGTAAGACAAAATGTATGATATTTGGTTCTACTATGAAACATAAAACTTGCACTGAATTATCAGTGTTTGATGCTGCGGGGACAAAATTAGATGAAGTGATAGAGTGATGACTTATAAGTACTTAGGACATTGGGTGGACTCCTTGGCTACTGGCAATTCACATGTTGATGAGTTAGTTAGATTATTGGGGAAAAGAGTGGGTTTACTTTATCGAAATAAAAATTGTTTGGGTGGATATATGATAAAGAAAATTGTTGAATCACAGTTTTTTCCTCTATTTGACTATGGAGATGTACTTTATGACTATTCTCACTATGGAAAGTTACATAAATTAGATGTACTCTATAATCGCTTGGCAAGATTGATTTTACAACGTCCTGGGGATACCCACCACTGCTTGATGTATCACAAATTGGGATGGATCTCTCTGTCAGAGAGAAGACTACTTCATAAATATATTTTGGCATTTAAAAGTATTACAGCAATGATTCTGGACTATGTGGCTGAAAGGTTAAAATGTAGGGATGTTAATCCCTCCTTAAGGAATGTGGCCTATCGAAAGATGGTAATACCTAGAACAAAAACTAAATGTTCTGATTTCTTTTTCAGCCAGCTAGTTCCTAAATTCTGGAATATCATGCCCTTGAAATTTCGTTTGTATAATAGCAAAAGTCCTTCATGAAAGGTTGTTAAAACTTGGTTCTTGGAATCACTTTTAGCTCAAACTAAGGCTTGTTGTGGCTAAGTGGTTGAAGTAATGTAATTGTTGTATGCAATTGTATGGTATTTTATTGTGTTATGTACTGTATCTTTTTCTGTATTAGTCATTGTAAGTTATTGTAACTATTTTTTGCTTAATCATGGGTCACCATTTAAATGAGTTTTACTCAATGGTCTAACCCATTTAATAAAAATGAAAATAAAAAAATGAAAATGAAAATTTGATTTTACACACACTTTTGGTGTTGGATGCTTCTCATAAACCCCTTGGGCTTCGCACTCATGGTTTATGAAGCACACCACACCTCGAATGTGTATAAAAGGTCATAACACACACCACCCTATCCTTTATTATGACCATATGAACATACGAAGAAAAGATGCCAGCAAAAATAGGCCTCACGGTCTATCGAGTCTGCTCTAGTGTGCAGCTAGCACCCTATATTGCCACTGCCTCTCCCTCCCCTCCCATCCTATTGCCCCTTTCCCTGTCCCTCTCCCTGTCCCCCCACCCCCTCTTGAAGCTGTCTAGCTTCTTGTATGCCACCACATCTCCCGGAAACATGTTTCACTTGTCCACCACTCTGAATAAATTTCTCTTCATCTCTCTCCTAAACTTACTCCCCTTCAATCTATGTTGGTGTCCTCTTGCATCTCTCCCCTTTCTCAGCTGGAAAATCCTCTTAGTTTTAATCTTATTTATTCCTTTCAGGTACTTAAAGGTCTCAATCATGTGACCCCTATCCCTTCTCTACTCCAGATAGTACATATTCGGCTCCCCTAACCTTTCCTGATAGGTCTTATCCTCTAGTCACTGATTCATCTTTGCAGCTGTCCGCTGTACCCCCTCCAACAATCTGATGTCCTTCTTCAGAATGGGTGCCAACTCTGAACTGCACACATTAATCCAGGTGGGGACTGACCAGCAACTTATACAGGGGCAGGATGACATCCCGACTTCTGGAGGATATCACTCTAGCAATACACCACAACATTTTGTTGGCTTTTTCTGCCATCCTACTGCATTGAGCAGTTATTCATGCACCCTGTTATGATCACCACAAGGGCCTTCTCTTCCATGGAATATCCTAACTGTATTACATTAAACTAATAGTCCTCCTCTGCTCCCTCGACCCTTTGGCCCCCACAATCAGTCTTGAGACCTCCCTATACTTCCCCCTGTATATATCTTTATCTTCTTCCATCCTTCCCTGTTTTCATGTACATCTAAAAAGCCACTGTCTTGGCCCACACCACTTCCATGACCTCTGCTGTAAGCCAACTTATTCTCTATATATACCTCTCAACCTTTTTCCCCCCCAAATGTGGAACATTACCTCTCAAAATGTGGAACAAATGAGCAAAATGTGGAACACTTCATCAAATCTTTACCTAGGAGACTCAGAACACTGTTGAAAGGTTTGCACTTATGTTCAAAAAGTCTGTTATTAATTGAATAATATATATTTTGCATCATTCACTATAGATTTTTGATTTAAAATGTTAATACTGAATGTGGAACAAGTCCTTACAATGTGGAACAGGGAGCTTTTGTGAAGTAAAATGAGGAATGTTCCTCATAATGTGGTACAGTTGAGAGGTATGTCTCTATATAGTTTATGTTTTGAGCCTTTATTCATTACTGAGAGACTGAACACATGGCTGGGTGTTGGTAGTACTGAGATACTTGCATACCCCCAGGCATGGTCAGGCACAAGACCGCAGGCCGAGGGCCTTCCTTTCACTCTCTGGGTGTGCGGGTATCTTGGCACTAACAACACTCAGTCTTGTCTTACTGCTTAATGCTTGTATAAAATTATCCCACAGGCAATTTTGCAAAACAAACACTCATCATAAAAGTGTTTTAAGTCACTCAAAAAATACTGAAATCTTGATAAATAATATATAATAATCCTTGACTCCTTCCTCAGATGTTTTTCTCCAGTCTGTCATATGTCTTTCTTCAAGAGCACACTCAATATATTGTGTGATTGTTTAACATGTATTAGAACATGCGCAAAGCTATTTGAGCCATCTGATTGGCTTAAACACTTCTCTAGGTGGGCATCTATCGGACAATAGATGCCTACCTATTAAAAGAGCCAGCCTAGCCTGCCCCATCACCAGGATGTTGGTGCCCAGCCTACTCTCCAATTGGATGAAACCTCTCACTTGCATTCCAAATAACCACCATTTGTTTCTGTTGTTTAAAGGATGACAAACTTATCAGCTGCCCTGTCATAAAGGAAAAATCTTAAAATGCAGTGTAAATAAAATGTAACATTTTCCACATGATCAAGCTAGTTAGCTGGCCACCCCCGCCCCGACTGTCTGTTAGCGAGCAACCAGATCTGTCAAGTAAATTGTCTCCATTAACACACCCTCAGCTTTTCCAATTTCCACCACTGCAGTGATCACAAATACTATTTTTTTAACAAAACTCGACCCAATTTCAGCAGTATCAACACTCCCAACCTCAGATCCTCTCTCGCTCTCATAAAGTCCACTAGTCAGTAATGCGACTCCATCTATGGCACCTTATCTAGTGAGCAAATGAAATAAAATGTAAATCAGCTTATTACCTCGAGACAGGAAGTTATTTTCAGTTGACCGATTTACTCGGAGCTCTTCGGGGCTCCCCAGTCATGAAACCTCTCAGGACTGCTGGGCACATCCTGTCGGGTCTCTCCCTAGATAACAGCATTGGTGAACTCCCCATTCTGACTGTGATGTAGATATGTCACTCCAGCCAAAGAGCAAATGGGTCCATTTAAAGTTTTAAAATAACGCTACGTGTGGCACCACATCTCTTCTCTCATGGACGCCGCCTCTAGGGAGCGTGATTGTGTAGGAAGGGGTTACAGGTTACAGCCTCGTTTTAAGAAAAATGCTCATCAGCGTACGGAAGCAGACGAAGTAGGAAGGGGCAAGAATTGTGAGGGTAGATGCTAGTGCTTTCACTTGCTTTATGCAGGCTTAGCTTTCCCTCTAAGTAAATCCACTGTCATAACTGACATTTTTAACAATTTTACGGGGGGGGGGCAACAGACATACCGGTATACAAAAAAAAGCACCACATCCTGTATGTCTTTCTGTGTGGTTGCGGGAGGGAAAGTCAACTGAGGTCCACAAAGAAGCTGGACTCAGGGTGTGCTCTGTGTGTGTGTGTGTGTGTGTGTGTGTTCACAAAAAAAGACACATTGTCATACAGGCGGATGAACTATTTTATTACAAAACTAAATTTAAACTAATTTTCAAATAAAACATTTTTATTAAACAATTTTGTTTTCTCAGTGTCCATTTTCTAAGCACAATAATACCCTCCAGGGTGGGCAGTATTGGGCAATACCGGACCTTCCAGGGGCTATAAGGCCCTCCGCCTGCGGCGTCAGGCCCCATTATGCCCCTAGGCGGCCCGGTATTGCCCAATACTTCCCACCCTGTTGGGTATTATTGCTTGCATAGAACAATTCAAAGCTCTGCATTATTCTACTAGTAGAAAGCACCCCTCCCCCACATACACAGAATGATAACATGGAATACATGAATTCAACCTGCTTCAGAGCTCAACTGGTTTACAAACAAAGACACACACACACAGGCCTGAAGTATAGCCAGTACCACAATAAGTGTCTGTCCTGACCCTCACCTGCCTATCTTTCTGTACTGCAGCACTGGTGACCTCCTTAGTGACTGAAGCCCAGAAGCCATCCAAGGAAGAAAGTACAAGGCTGAAAAAATGGATCCGGAAGGCTGGCATCAAGGGAAAGTGTACAGCAGCCCTCAAAGACAGGGGGAGCAGCCCCAGCTGGTGGTGAAGAACAGAAAGCCCCCAAGAAGCAGCACAGCCTGAAAGAAACACCAATCAGTGGAAGGACTGGGGCCTCAAAATTCTAAAAAAAAAGGGTCAAGGGAATCAAGGTCAACCAGATAAAACTCCTGAAGAATCAAGAGAAAATGTTGACTCTGCCGAGGAAGCTAACAGGGAGTCATACATGTAAACGCCGGTCAGCACTCCATCGCAAACATTGACTTTTCTGTTTGGCCATGACACACGCAAAATAAGTACCACAGTTACTTGTACATAGTTTTAACATATGTTGTATTATTAGTTGTTATTTGTTGCTAAGTAACCCTGCATGATTGTAAATAGTTTATGTTTTATTCTGTTTTTGTTCATCACTTTTAACTTATTCTGGTTTTGTTTTGAAATATACAAAGTAATCTGTTCATAGCAGTCGACTCTTCCTTGTCTTGGTATTTTTCATTGTTGTTGTTGTTTTATTGAAACGTATATAAATTTATCTTTTCATACCCCTGTAGTCATCCTTGTCTTCGGTGGTGTACTTACTGGCATAGATTATGTCAAGATATGAAGCTTACTTGACTAGTTGATTGCTATGTTTGGTGCTGCGCCATCAGTTTCACAATGTCACTTCACTGTTACAATCATTTGTTATAGTGTGAAATGAACAAAGGTATAAAATAGAAAGCTTTCCAAAAAAAAAAAAAAGATTACTTACCTGGTCAGATGGGATGGCCACATGTTGAAGCAACGTGTATGGCAGGGTGTCAGGTATGATCCTGGCTACTACAGCAGAATAGCATGACTAACCTGAGAATGAAATAATTGAAAGTGAGATAGGCACAGAAAGAAAAGCTATTTTCTTTACCAGGAGTACTGTGCCCTCTTATCATGCTTTATGCATCTGTTCATAGATATGGTACTATCACTGCCAGCTGTGCCTGCCTGCCTACCCTGCCGAGTAGCCTATAATAACCTCAACCATGTGTGCCCCACACCCACCCCCACCCCACCAACCAGTTGCTGTCCATAAACACATTCTTTATCAGGAGTAATAATGACAGTATGAATACCACTACAATACTTACCTGATTACCTGTTTGTCATTGTTTAAAAAGAACAAGGGTTTAAAATAGAAAGCTTTAAAAAAAAAAAAGATTACTTACCTGGTCAGATGGGATGGACACATGTTGAAGCAATGTGTATGGTAGGGTGTCAGGTATGATCCTGGCTACTACAGCAGAATGGCATGACTGACCTGGGAAGGAAATAATTGAGAGTGAAATAGGCTCAGAAAGAAAAGCTATTTTCCTTAACCTTGTGTGCCTCCACCCCCACCAACCACTTGCTATTCATAAAACACATACTTTATCAGGAGTAACAATGACAGTATGAATACCCTTGACATACTGTAGTTATTTACACAAGTACTTAACTAATATCTAACATGATGTGACAAGAATGAACAGTAAAATGTATACCAACCTGTGGTATGACTGTGGATTCTAAACCAGCAGTAGCATCAGGATTCAACACCAGCAGCTTTACTGGAGCATGGTACTGTAGGTCCTTTGGCTGTTGTTATTTGGTGCAGTGTGATCTGCCCTGGTACAGTTGTCAGGAAATGGGTCATCATCTGCAGGATTACTGTAGCATAGTGGTTACTCTTGATGTTCTTATTTGGCGCGCCAGGATCCACAGGAATGTTGTAGTCAGAAAATGGGTCATCATAAACAGAAGTAATGGTGCATAGTAGTTCCTGTGGCTGGTGTTATTTTTTGTGATAGGATCCACAGGAATATAGGTGGAGGGGCAGGGACATGAACATTGGCAAACTTAGAAAGTAATTTGACAGTAAGTGTTTCATCCAGCAAGAGGTGCACCACACAACACAGGTGTCTAACAGTAAGGGACATGCAAACATGCGTCCATGCAATTCTGTTGGTATTTCTGTTGTTTTATGGGTATAGAGGACAGGCCACGCACATCGGCCAATTAGGAAAGTATACGGTAGCTGAGTGTTTCACCAAGCAAGTGGTGCACCACACAACACAGGTGTCTAACAGTAAGGGACAAGAAATCATGTGTCCAGTTAATTTTTTTGGTATTTCTGTTTTTTTTTATAAGGGTGTAGGGGATGGGCCATGCACATTGGCCAGCTAAGAAACTATATGGTAACTGAGCGTTTCACCCAGCAAGTGATGCACCACACAACAAAGGTGCCAAACAGTAAGGGACATGCAAACATGTGGCCGTGCAATTTTTGGGGTATTTCTGTTTTTTTAGGGGTAGAGCCATGGACATTGGCCAATTGGGAAACTATATGGTAGCTGAGTGTTTCACCCCGCAAGTGGTGCACCACACAACACAGGTGTCTAACAGTAAGGGACAAGCAATCATATGTCCAGTCAATTTTTTTGATATTCATGATTTTTTTATTGTGGGAGAGAAAGGCCAATGAACAACAGCCAACTTGGGGCAGGATTCACAAAGGAGATGCTCCCAGTGCATCTCAACACAATGGAGATGTGCTGAGAGAATACTGTGGTATTCACAGAGGATGCATGGGGGAGTTCCCCTGGTGCATCCTCTCTGTGAATACCACAGTTGTGCCCAGCCCAGGCTGCATTGGCCCATCCCCCACATCGGGCTGGGAACCCAATGGGGCAGTGCATCTTAGGATGCGCTGCACCCAAAACCACCATTCATAGTCACAGACATACAAATGGGGCCATTAGGCATGCAAGGCACAATGGGGCTATTTACATGTCATTATGTCCCCATTTGCATGCACCTTGCAGCGATGCACCTGGCCGAATGCGCTGGGCACCCTATAGGGCTGTTGGAACAGCCACAGACTCATAACCCACCCTGGAGGCATAGTGGTCCCCCAGCCCTGCACTTAGCTGAACAGCCCCCAAATCCCCAAAACAAATAGCCCTGGTGGTATGGTGCCCCGCCTGGCAAAGCACTGGCCCTAATTAGTGTATGAAATGGATCTCTGCTGGTATAAGTGGTCCCCCTCCCCACCCATACCAGTACTGGCCCGTGGGGAATATCAAGTCACGAGCCCCTGGTGGTCCAGTGGTTCCCCGCCCCCACCAACTCAAGCAACCCTCCTGCCTGACATCACAGTACAAGTCCCATAGTGGTGGGCAGCACAGCCCCACCCACAAATCACCAGGCTGCCCACTGACTATACTGTCTGTGACTTGCCAGGTATGGTTATTGCCTGATTGGTCGTCCCGCCACCAATGGGCATGCAGCACGACTGTAGGTTGTCATTCACAACTTTGTTATTCACAGTTGTGAATGACAGCCTACAGTATGTAGCATGCCAGTTTGTCGACATGGACAACCAATGGGATGCGTACAGTACCGTAGGCTGTCAGTCATAGACAGTATAGTTGGAGGCAGTCATGGCGGTGTGTGGGTGGGCTGTGTTGTCCGCCGCTAGGGGACTTGTACTATGATGTCAGGCAGAGTGGAGTGCCTGAGTGGGTGGGGGGACCACTGGATCACCAGGGCTCATACTTTGACATTCTACGGGACCAGCACTGGTACGGGCAGGGAGGGGGGACCACTATACCACCAGGGATCCATTTTGAACAGTAATCAGAGCAAGTGCTTGTAGGGGCAGGGGGAACACTATACCACCAGGGCTATTTCTTTTGGGGGATTCTGTTGCTGTTCAGCTATGAGAGGGGTGGGGGGAGGACCACTATGCCACCAGGGATCAACTGTACTTAATATTCAAGGGCAGTGGTGCTACAGGTGGGGGGGGAAGGCACTGTACCACCTGGAGCCTGAACGAGTGACAGGTGGTATAGTGCAGTGGGCTGGTTGGGGGGTAGCACTTGGACTGCCAGGGTGTGCAGGCTGCTGTGCTGCTGTCTGCAGTATGGCAGCCTACCTGTGGGTGTCCACCTGTTTAAGTCTAGTAGAACTGGACTGATCTTTCAGAGGCGCATCTCTGGACTTGCCCCGGGGATGCACCTGAGACTTGGGCTGTGAATGGGGCTGTGCCTGGTATGCATGAGCATGCCCCTTCACAGCCCCCCCAGATGCACTGCGTATCATTACTGGCATTGTACGGTGCATCTGTGATGCATTGGCACATCAGGGATGCGCCGGAACATCAGGCCCCTTGCTGAATCGTTATTCGGTGCAAGTCAGGGATGTGCCGGCGCATCCCTTTTGTGCATCCTGCCCCTCAACAGTAACTAATCAGTGGTCACAAAAGGATGAAACAAGTCAGAATGTAAATTCAGTGACATCATCATCATCCGCCTATTATACAGCTGCAAAAAGCACATCAACTTAGGCGGCGAACACATGATCTGTGACTCTCTCTTCTACTCAGGAGAACTCAAAACCCTCAGCTGTGCCTTCATCAGAGGGCACTGTAACACTATCCTCATCCTCTGATGAGTTCTGAACCTCACTGTCTTCTTGTGTAGGATCATGGAATCTTGCTTTCATTGACACCATGCACTGCTTCAGAAAGAAATGGGAGTTCATTTTAACAAACTTTATGTACTCAACATTACTCTCTGACAGGCGGCTTCATCGGTTGGTCACAATAGAACCAGCAGCACTGAAAACTCTTTCAGAGCTTATGCTGGAACAGGGGCAGCTGAGGTACTCAATGGCAATAGCAGCAAGCGCAGGCCATGTTTTGAGCTTGCTTCACCAATACTGAAGGGGATCCTCTTCAATATTTAGCAACTGCGGGTCATCAAGATATGACTATCCCTTAAAACAGGGAGGGTCTCAGGGGACTGGAAAAGGGTATAGGTGGTGCCACTTCCCGGGGGGGGGGGACCCTGGAAACTACCGCCCCATCAGCCTCACCTCCGTGGTAGGCGAGTTGATGGAAACACTCATTAAGTAGAGACACCTAGAGGAGGAAGGGCTAAGTGACAACAACCAACATGAGCTCACAGCGGGTAGGTCTTGTCAGACCAACCTGGTAGAATTCTTTGAGGGTGTTATGGAGGTGTATGATCAAGGGGGAGGGCGGTGGATGTGGCCTACCTGGATTGCAGGAAGGCGTTTGATTCTGTCCCTCACAGAAGGTTGGTAAACAAGCTAGCCAGCTTGGGAGTGGGGGCAAAGCTTACAAAGTGGGTGGAGGATTGGCTGGGAGGAAGAACTCAGAGAGTAGTAGTAAATGGAAAGCACTCCAGGGAGTTAGGGTTAAAGAGTGGAGTACCACAAGGATCGGTGCTGGGTCCAGTATTATTCAATGTGTATGTGGGGGATTTAATGGAGGGTCTAAATGGAAAAGCGTGCCTGTTCGTGGATGACATGTAGGTCTATAACAGGATAGACATGCCAGGGGGGGGTCGGAGAAAATGAGGCACGAGCTAGCCAGGCTGGAGGAGTGAGCAGAAAGGTGGCAATTGGAATTCAATGCGAGGAAGTGCAAAATAATACACATAGGGTGAAATAATCCAAGAGCTAATTACTGCCTAGGGGCTGAGCCACTGTGGGTCATGGAGCAAGAGCAGGACCTGGGTATTGGGATCTATGACTCATTAAAGGTTAGAAATCAGTGTCAAAGGGCAGTGGGTAAGGCAATATTGGCATGCATTGGAAGGGGTTTCACAAGTAGGAGGAGGGTGGTAATCATGCCACTGTATAAGACACTGGTTAGACCATAGCTGGAGTATGGAGTACAATTCTGGAGGCCCCATTTACAAGGAGACAAGGATAGGCTAGAGAGGGTACAGAGAAGGGTGACCAAAATGATCCAGGGGCTGAATGGGAGATCATATGGGGAGAGGCTGGCAGAGCTTGGTCTATATATACTAGAGATGAGAACGGATAGGGGGGACATGGTGGAAACTTTTAAATACATGAAGGGAATAAATAAGGCCAAAGGGGCTAGCATCTTCAGAATGAGTGAAAACAAAACTACCAGGGGTCATGCACCCAAGCTGGATGGAGGCAGATATCAGGGAGTTGTAAGTGGGGGATTACTTCTCACAAAGGGTGGTAGGGCCATGGAATAGATTGCTGAAATGGGTAGTAGGGGTGGATACAGTGATGAAATTCAAAAGGGCATGGGATACCTACATAGGGCTAGGCAGGGGTGGAGAGAGAGAGGGCTGGGAGGGTAAAAGGGAGGGGGAGGTGAGCTATCATTTTCCGGGCAGACTCGATGGGCTGTATGGCCCTTTTCCACCGGCAGGTTTCTATGATTCTATGACTGCACCATATGACACCACTGACCACGCTTTTTAACAAATCATGGCAGGATGGGGCAGTACCTGAGGACTGGAGGATGGCAGATGTGATTCCCCTTCACAAAAGTAGGAGCAAGGCAGAAGGAGGAAACTACAGACCTGTAAGTTTGACCTCAGTGGTAGGGAAAATGATGGAATCACTTCTGAAAGAAAGAATTGTTGAGTACCTAGAGGCCAGTGGGGCACAGGACCCAAAGCAGCATGGATTTACAGCAGGAAGGTCATGTCAGACGAATCTAATTGACTTCTTTGACTGGGTGACCAAAGTAATAGACCAGAGAGGGGCTGTGGATATGGCCTACCTAGACTATAGCAAGGCATTTGACACAGTCCTGCACAAAAGATTAATAATCAAGTTAGCCAGCCTGGGAGTGGGTCCCAGGGTGGTAGCCTGGGTAGCAAACTGGCTGCACAACAGGACACAGAAGGTAATAGTGAATGGAACACATTCCGAAGAAAGGGGTTACTAGTGGAGTACCTCAGGGTTCAGTACTGGGTCCAGTCCTCTTTAACCTCTTTATAGGTGACATTGCAGAGGGTCTGGAGGGAAAGGTATGCCTCTTTGCAGATGACACAAAGATCTGTAACAGAGTTGATAGACAAGAGGGGGTAGAAAAGATGAGAAGGGACTTGGCAAGGTTGGAGGAATGGTCAGACATATGGCAACTTAGATTCAATGCAAAGAAGTGCAAAGTAATGCACCTGGCAAACAAAAACCCAGGAGAAGAGTACACAATAGCAGGGGAGGTACTAACAACAACAAAAATGGAAAGGGACCTGGGGGTAGTCATATCAGATGATCTAAAGGTGGGTAAGCAATGTGAAAAGTCAGTAAGGAGAGCCAGGGGGATACTGGGATGCATAGGAAGGGGCATCACAAGTAGAAAAGGGAAGTGGTTATCCCTCTATACAGACAGTTGTTGAGACCCCATCTGGAGTACTGTGTGCAGTTTTGGAGACCTCATCTACGCAAGGACATAGACAGGATGGAAGCAGTCCAGAGTAGGGCAACTAAAATGGTGCAGGGTCTGCAGCAGAAACCATATGAAGAGAGACTGAGAGAGCTTAATATGTACTGTATACTCTTGATGAAAGGAGGGTTGGAGGACATGATAGAAATGTTCAAGTACCTCAAGGAAATCAACAAAGTCCAGGAGGGTAGCATCTTTTAGAAAAAGAGATGTGTAAGAACAAGGGGGCACAATTTAAAGATAGAGGGAGGACGGCTCAGGGGTTATGTGAATAAATTTTTTTTCACAGAGAGAGTGGTGGATACATTGAACAGCCTTCCTGAGGAGGTCATTGGGTCTAAAACAGTGGTGGAATTCAAACATGCATGGGACAGACACAAGGCAATTATAGTGGGGGTTTGCAGGAAATAGGCTGTTGGTTAACTAGAATCTGCAGCTTATCCAGTAGGTAGGGAAATGGGCAGACTGGGTGGGCTAAGTGGTCCTTATCTGCCATCAAAGTCTATGTTTCTGTATGGCATGCAGACAGCTGAAGTTCTGTCTCTTTCTGAGGTGGCTGCTATGCTTGAACACCAGTGTCCTTTATCATGGACCACAGAGGGTCTGTGGAACCACTACTACCTCGAGATACTGAGGGTGAAGGTACAGCCATTGTACTTGTGGAGGAGAATGATACTGGGTGAGATGAGGTCAATACTTGATGTTTGTCAACTGCTAATGTTTCTTGCACCCTTACCTCACAATTACTCATCTAGTTTTCAACTTTGCCATGCAGGTCAAGATCATTCTTCCCACCGGGAAGACGTGAAGTCATGCCCTGCTTGTACCTGGGATCCAGAAGAGTTGATAGTATATATGCCCCTGACTCTTTAATGTGAATGACCCATGGATCATCATCATCATAAAGCTGCACGATGAGGTCAGCAAGTGCAACTCCAACAGAGTCATCAGCCACTTCAGATTGACCACTTTAATTGCAAAATGCCTGACGTAGAACCCACAGCAGTGGTATCACCTGGTCAAACAAGCATTGTTTGTGCTGACAGCCTGTGTCACCGGTTCCAGTGGTCATAGTACCTGGATAACACTGTCCATCAAAAACCACTGGGATGGACTCAGGGATATGGCTGATTGTGCTTCCTGATCACGCATGCGCATAATATCCTTGTGGAGTAGCGTGTACTGTTCATACAGCCTCTCAGGCATGTAGAGAGTGGAATTCCATCGGGTTGCCACATCAAGCTTCAGGCAGTGCTGTGGTACATTACTGGCCTTCTGTAGAGCAAGGAGCTCTGCTGTAGCCAGTGCTGAATGACTGAAATGGCTAACGATCTCTTGGCTCACAGCCAACATGGCCCTCAATGCTTCATGCTCCAGAAATAACCTCACAATGAGATTGAGCATGTGAGCAAAACAGGGGACATGGTAAAAGCACTCATCAGTGATGGCTTTGGATGGCATTATGGGCATTGTCACTGGCAATGTACGCTGCATTGAATCCATGGGGCTTTAGCCACTGTTTAATGGCCTCATTGATGCGTGTCAGAATTCTCTCAGATGTATGGGACCCATGCATGCTCTGCATGCTTAATGTGGCATGCTGGTGACAACCACTAGTACTGCTACCAGTACTCAGGGGACAACTAGATGATGGACAGGGGGTGCAGAACATATACCCAAGGAAAACAGGCCCAGTGTACAGTAATGCACATATAACTAATGCCTGATGATAGGCCACTGGTCCAGATGTCTGTGGTCAGGTGGATGCTGGCTGATGCAGGGTGTGATAGAGCATAGACATCATACATGCAAGGTCATTGTACATAGAAGGAATAGCCTTAGTGCTGAAATACATTCGACTTGGAACAATATACTTAGGCACAGCCTTCTCCATCAGTTTCCTAAAGCCCTCATTCTCAACAAATGAAAATGGTAACAAGTCTTTTGCCAGCATCTTGGCAACAGCTGTGTTAAGTTCTTTTTTCACCTGGTGTTTACGGTGATAGTTTGTGTTCTTGCTTAATGCAGATTTCATATCTGGCTGCTTAAGCCTCTGAATATGCAGCACTGTGGGGCATGTTTTGACTTTGCCAGGTATGGTCTGACTCTTGCAGTTCTGGCTGCCATCAGTGTTAGTCAGGTCAGGTGGCAAAAACCTTTCCATGCATACAGTGGACAGATCACCTTCACTACTACCTCCACTTCTAACTGCATGTGTAGGGGTAGAACACACTAAGGGGTCAAATGATACATCAGCAACTGCCTGGTGACCCTTGCTTTTATGTTGGGCTGAAGAAGATGAAGTGGGCATGGATGACAACCACTTATGCCTGTTCCCTTTAATGGGGTGCTTAGTTTGCATACAGTATGACTATGCGTGCCAGTCATTCCTTAGTGTGAACCAGGCTTACCCCTACTGATTTTAGAATGACAGATGTTGCACACTAAAATGCTGTCATCAGACTCATCAATTGCAAAGAAATCCCACACCAAGGAATGTCTACCCACATGCCGGATTCTTTCATGTGGTGGGGCAGATGGGGACAGAAACACAGGGTTGGGTAAAACCATTTTCTTTGCATGCTGCTGCTGCTTTCCAACAGATCCAATTTTTTCCAGTTGCTGTCCACTGACCATGACAGGTTGCTGCTTCAGGATTGTGGAAAAGGGATATCTTGTCCTTTGCCACTAACAATTTTAGTTACAGATTGTGGATGGGGTGGCTGCCAAGTAGGGTCTAATACTGAGTCATTGTCACCCTCACAAGCATTATCATTACTACCCTCCATGCTTTCTGGCATTTCTGTCTGAGAAAGTAAGGGCTGACTATACCCCAGGTCCACTTCCTCTGTAACATTCTCTGGCACATTAACACTGCCACTAACAGTGTGTTTGCTAAAAGAATGTTCTTGCTCCTCATACACATTTTTAGGTTCTGTACGCTGCTGCTCCTTATCTACTCCCCCCACATTAACCGATGCTGCACTACTCTCACTGTCATCATGTCTGATACTGCATGCCACTGTACCAAAACCTTCCTTGCTCTTAGACACTGCCAGATCCTCAGTTAAATCCTGAGTCTCCTGTGACTGAGACTGTTCACTGTTTTCTGTCTCATCTTGAGACACCGGTGACTCACATAATAGTGTGGCAACATCCAATGCAGTCCTTTTAAATTGATGTTTAGAGTGATTAACTACAGCTGCGCTGAGAGTAGCAATACTACACTGATCGCCAAAGAAGCTGGATGCTTTCATTCCCAGCAATGATGAAACTAGCACAGTATGTGGTACAAATGGCATTGCAATGCCACTAGAAGTAGCAGTGCCAGAAACACTGTGTCCCCCCCACTAGCACCTTCCACAGCATCGCCCTCTACACATCCTTGTGACACCCTGCTGACTGATCCAGTACCAATGGAGCTTTTTCCACATCTTGCATGCATCCCACTGTCTTTGCCTGACATGCTCTACTGTCTGTGCTTTGCTATACCCTAAAATACAACAAAATATAGAAGAAATACACGCAGAACTGATACAGGCTACAAAACACAGACTAACACAAATTATTATTATATTAGCAAAAAGAACAACAAAACTACTGAAATTCTGTGACACAGCACTTAAACTGTTCAGATAACAGCAATTTATTACTTATCCAGAAGATGATCTGTGGCTTTCAGCTAGGGTGTCAGAACTAGTTCTAAGAAGATTTGAACCCTGCTCAAACTCTGTTGTTCGAGTTCTAAATTAGAACTCGAACACTAGAGGGTTCGCAATAGGGATTGACTTTTTTTTCGCTGTTTTCTTAAATTTTACTGCAGAAGGACTGAGTATGAGGGCATCATCTTTTTTTTTGGTCTGTTGTTCCTCATCCACAACCCCCAGCATCCAGTCCTCCTCCTAGTTGCAACCAATTGCATTACTTTTTTTGCAGTCAAGTCATCAGTTCATGATGTGGCCACCAAGGTGCCAAAAACAAAACTGCACTAGTGTTACGCTTGTATGCGAAGTTTTTAGAGTAAAGTATCGTTGATCCTGTTAGTGTCAGCGTGGTTGTGAGTCAGTCACTTTGAGGATCAGGAGACGGAGAAACCGGATCAGGAATCAGCAGGCCAGCCACTGCATGTGAATTGAGGGAGGGGGTTAGGAACAAAATGAGGAGAAAGAGAGCCAGGAGATGAACAGTCAGTGTAGTTGGAGTCTGGCACAGCAGTAGCATCACCCAGTCACCATGATGGAAGTACTAGCCTAGACTGAGGAGGACTGCACTCCTGTTGGAAATAAAGAGTGAGAGAGCAAAACAGTGAGTCATCACAACTCAAGTGAACTGTAGCTGTTTCTCTCAGAGTAGTCAGTAGATAACATTTTTTTAATCAAACAGATAAATAATCCTTTTCTCAAAAGGTGACATTGTGAACAAACAGCTGAAAGAGATTTAAATCAAAGTTGATAGAAAATGAGTGTACTAAAACATGTCAAAGGGGCACACAACCTGATCATGATAATAAAACGGTCTTTAACTGAAAAGTATCACAGTGGGAGTTATACTGAGAGTGAGGGATGCCTTTGCTCTAAATGGATTATATTACAGGGCCAAGTGATTTTGAGGGAGTACTTGAAGCTATGTTTTTTAAAGCAAATGTATCCTACCCTCCCTATCCATCTTCCTAATACAGTCTCAGGCGGCTCCTTATTCAATAGAAACCCAGTTCTGGGGCAAAAAGGAAGAACATAAAAAGGAGGGACTACAGAGTAGATAACCAGCAATAGTTCTCAAACCACTCAGACCCTTCCATTTTGTTTATGATGTCCATCATATTTCTCAGATAGCTGTGTTTTAATGCAATACAAAGTACAAAAGATTAAAGTGAACCTAAGGTGTGAGGGTATATTCTGGAGGTGAAGTTAAAACGCTAAAACGTTGTGTGTTTTACGAAACAAATTTTCTACAGAGTGATGATGTATTTGATTGCAAGTTTTTTTTTTTCCTTTACTGTCTTCTCTCTATGGTGATTGGTGGTTTTCAATTGAAATGTTATTGGGCCATGTGATTGCACTTGTGCATACATTGCCTAATCTGTGTGCAACCAAGCAGCCAGTTGTGTGGAGGTATCCTTAAATACATGCCAGAAATATATTTCCCTGTTGGGCGGAGAGACAGAAAAATTTCCTTCTGCATGTTGTGTAACTGTCTCCTGTGGTGTAGCGTGGCCAGCCCACTAGGAAAGAGAAAGGCAAAATTGTTTAACCAACTGCAACTTGTTTCCAGGTGCGACCTGGGAGCACAAGGAGGTTAAGTGACTTGCTCAGGGTCACACAGTATGCAAGTGGGTGCTGTGGGATTCAAACCCAGGTGTCCAAGTTTGCAGCTCAGTGCCCTTAACCACTCTGCTATACTGCCTCCTTTACAGCCCTGCTGTGTGCCCTTTGACTGCACTGTACCGTACCCAGTGTGAGTGACTGTGTACAGCTCAGCAGCTAGTTGTGTGGTAGTACCCTTAAATACATTCAAAGCAGGCAAAAGTGAGTGAGGGGCTCAGTTCACTCCTGTTAAAAACTGCAATCCAGTGCCTGCAGATAAAGAGCCTGAAGCAAGAAAGCATAAGGGTAAAATTTCCCAAACAAAACTGAAGCACTTGACCTAAAGCTTAAATGCTATGTGTGGTATTAGCTTTCAGAGCACTTTAATAAACGACGATGAACTGGTAAGATTGCTTCTTGTTTTTATATGTGTGAAGCTCATTTAAGCTTTAGGTTGAGTTAAGTGCTGCAGTTGTATTTGTTTGGGCAATTTTGCCCTTTTGCTTTCTTTCATCCTTAAATACGTGGCAGAAATATATTTCCCTGTTGGGAGGAGAGACAGAAAAATCCATTTCACTGTGTTGTGTGACTCCATCTCCTATCTTGTGTACTGGCCAGCTTATCCTACTGTGTGCCCTTTGACTGCTGCACCATACACAATACATCAAAGTCACACATGATCATTTCTCTCTCCTCTTATATGAAACAGATTTTATTTCTTTTTTTACATGTATTTCACTATTATCTTCATTATTGGCAGCACAATTAAAAAATAGATTTCAAGTTCTAAAAAGTTCTAAAAAAGATTAGAACCCTAAAACCTTTTCAAAAGTTCTAGACTAGAACCAGAACACAGATCTTCAGAGGGTTCTGACAACCCTACTTTCAGTGCTCTAAAGGCCTGTTCTGTGGTGCCAAAAAACACAGCTCTTCTCTCTTCAGAAATCAACTGCAGATTGACTAGCCACACAATAAGAAATGTGTGCTACCTCCTAATCCCTCCCTCTCCACACCATGTGACTGCAGAGTGAAAAAACATGTGATCAGAGCTACTTGCATTGAAATTTGAACTTTCTGCAAGATTTCTGTGTGAAACTGTGGAATTTTCAATGTAACACAGAATTCTAACAAACACAACCAATACATTTTGGTGGGAAAAAAAGAAAAAATTTAAAACAACACAAAGGATTACCTGGAGAAAACACAGTTAAGGTGTCCTACAGGCTGAGCGATTACATCCAGTATGTGACCATTACTATTAAAATACCACCAGAAGAAAATGATAGTTGGACACACATCGAAGACGGAAAAAAAATCTGCATAATCACATTGAAAAAGTGGATTTTTACATGGCAACACAGAATAATTGGCAAGATACTTTTACCCACATTTTTCAACTAAACATCTGCAGTTCATAAACTTTTTCCACAGTACTAGACAGCAATCCGCATGTAAAAAGGTGAGAGTTTGGAATTCTGCCACAGATGGAAGATCAGACAATTCCGCAAAAAATTTTAATTTTCACGGGACTTCCGCAAATACAGAAATCTACACTTTTGCCCAGCCCTACTATAAAGCTAAAATAGATGTTAAAATTGCTGTTACAACCACAGGTCTTTCTCAGGAATTATCTCTAAAGAGACAATAGCAATGTTAGTGCTTTTTGTTTTCTCTATAGATAATTCCTGAAGTAGGTCCATGTTTAAAAGATTGATTCTATTTCTATTTTCCATTTTTAGCATGCATTTATTATTACCTTTTTGTTTTGTTATATATACATATACTGTAGTGTATATATATATATATATATATATATATATATATTTATATTGACGCGGTAGTGCCAGTGTAGATAGGGTAGCCGCCACTTCTATGTTAAACCCAAATGTTTGCACGTTAATAACTTTGCCACTGTATAATGGATTTGCTTGAAATTTTGCATGTACTGTGTGGTTCCACAGATCTCTGTATCTGACAAGTTGTGTCATGGTCAGATGACCTGTTGCCAGAGCTGCAGAGTGCCAAAAATGCACTAAAAGGTTTTTTTGCCTGTTTCTTTGCTCAGGGCTACAGCCCACATGACTTGTCTGTCAGGTCTGACATCTTCAGGGAAGATGCATTCTGGTTCACTGATGTGCCTTTTGAAGATTTGGTGAAAAAATATTAAACCGTTCAAAAGTTATTCAATTTTTAAGTTTTAACATTGAAGTCAATGGAGAAAAATATAAGTGCCTCTCAAAACTGTCGCAAAACCACTTTTTACTGTCACAAATCCACTTTTTACTGTCATGCTGCCACCATCTTGTTTCAGTTAGCGGTGAAGAAAAATGTCTTTAGTTCAAATTTTAGTGCCCCTAGGTAAACACTGGCAGTTGTGTTTACCTAAACAGGGCCTGAGGAACACAGTGGTGCCATCATTTTTTTTCTAGGACCCCTAGAAATACCTCTCTTAAAATCGTGTCCCCTGTAGTGTTGCAAATCATGATAGTACATTTGCGACACTTTCACAAATCACGACACTGTTGCATCTGTACTGTTGCAACTTGTGACACTACTGTACTAAAAAATACCATTTCTTTGCCACATCACTGCACCTAAATGGTTGTGACTTTTTGCTGAAATTTGCAGGGTGGCAAGTCCTGGCACCACAGATGTGCCTTTTGATGGTTTGATAAAAATTTTTAAAATGGTTACAAATTTACAGAGCTCCAAAGTTGAGAAATTTCCCATAGGATCACATTGCAGTGCCCGTGGTGACTTTTGGCAACCATATCTCGAAAACGGTGCAAGATACTGATATTTTGTTCTCTGCAGCATGGGTGGACTAAGCTCACATGGAGGTTTCAAACTCATGATTACCACTACAGTGGAATTTTTTTCATAGTTGCTATGGTTACTGAGATATTGCCAAATTAGTGTTACAAAGGTTCCTATTTAGTACTATATGGTTGCTGAATGGCTCTGTACTTATGTGGACCCCGTGCTTCCACATACACATATCATTACACAAAAATGGGCAGCATGAGGGAAGCGCAGGGCCCACACTCCCACAACCACATAACAGTTACTAGTTACATTACACTTTCTCAAAAAGAAGGGAAATTCATTGCAAGCCCTGGTCCCACAGATGTGCCTTTTGGTGATTTGGTCCCAAAACATACAATGGGCCCATAGTTACATTGCTCCAAAGTTGAGATAATTCCCATAGGCTAACATTGCAGCACCTGCAGTGACTTTCAACACTCATATCTCAGAAACAATTCGAGATACAGATTTTTTGTTTTCCACAGTCTAGTCCACCTTTAAGCTTGCATTGAGGTTTTGAAGTCACAATTACAACTGCAGTGTAATTGTTTTCATAGTTGCTATGGTTACTGAGATATTGCTAAATTAGTGTTATAAGGGTTCCTTTTCAGTACTATAGGGCTGCTGTATGGCTCTGAACTTATGTGTAAGTGGGAGCGCAGGGACCAGAGGGCCCATGCTCCCATATACCCATACCATTATGCAAAAACTGGGCATCATGAAGGGAGCGCAGGGCCTGGAGGGCCCGTGCTTCCACAACCATATTCCAGTTACCACTTACATTTCACTTTCTCAAAAAGAAGGGAAATTCATTGCAAAAAACATTGTCAATGCATCAGTTAGGGTTGATAGCACAGCAAAACAAATATGGTATTGTGATGTTAGGGTTACCCCCTACCCCCTACACTCCACACACCAACAGACTGGGTGTGCCATGGGGTCATCAGGCCTAACTCTCACCCCATTCTCCTATTCTGTAGCATGTCAGCCTGTTTACACATGGAATGGGGTGAGAATTGGGTCTGATGACCCAATGACACACCCCAAGGTCTGTTGGTGTGTCAAGTGTGGGATTGGGGTAACCCTAACATCACATTTCTATACTTTTGTCCCTGTGCTATCAGCCCTAAATGATGCATTAATGACATTTATTGCAATGAACACATATATATATATATTCATTGCAAAAAACTTCATTAATGAATCAGTTAGGGTTGATAGCACAGTGACAAAAGTATATGTAGCCCCTCACCAATTTGCGGCTTACCTAAAGTATCTCCTGGGGCTCCAGTGATGCCCACTGCCAGGCAGACATCTTGTAGAGATTTCAAATCCTGTCCTTTTGTTGCAGACATCCTGTTGAGATGATACATCCTGTCCTTCTGTTGATCTGCTTGAGAGTTGTATGATGTGTCTCTGTGCTATTCCTTTAAGTGCCACAGCCAGTGTGTATGCTGTGGATGGCTGGGTTGGGTCTGAGTGGTACAGAACTCATGACCAGCCAGGCATTTCCCTGATTTGCCCCTCTCTGCTGTTGCTAATAGAGCAGAGGGAACCCTACATAGTACTGTAAATATTTACTTTTAATTCTTTACTGTTTTTGAGATAGGGTAAGTTTAACCTGTCTTCCTTGCAGTAGGCATTTCCTAAAGGGATCCACCGAGTTTTGGTCTGGGACTGCCAGGTTTGGGCCAATTGGGACACAGGGGACCTTGAGGGGTCCTTAGTTCAGGTGCCTTGTGGGAGAAACTGTGAACTCTATTGCTTGGTGCCTAAAGGAACGAATGGGAGCACAAGACTGACTTGACAGATCTCTCAGCCAACTTGAATACAGAAAAAACAGACAAGTCCAGTAACCCACTTCAGACTGGGGGCACTTCATCTTGAGACTCCGTGGAGCAAGGAGCATGTAAACTTTGTGGAGATCCAGCCTATGAGAGGCATAGTTTTCTTTTGGTCTGAATCCAGCAGACCCAAAGTGGGGATCGGTCACCAAAAACTGTTTTTTTTGCAAGTTGAGAGGTTTGCTCAGCAAAGTGGCTGACATTGAAAACTGGCCTGAGGCAAGAGAGAAATCAGAGAATTTGATACTTGTTCAAGTAAGTGTGCTGAATTCCTATGGTGGAACAAGGCCTACCATCCAGGGAATCCTGAATGCCAGACAGAAGATCACCATTACCAGTGACCATACTGTCTACCAGCTGGAGGGGTCACCAGAAGATAAAATGAATTTTGCCATGGACACTTTATTGAACTTGGACCCATGTCCATCCCGGCCCATGCCATTTGTTCTTGTACTAGCTACAATATTCCAGTGACAGACCAGCTTCAGGGATCCAGCCTCTGCGCAGCTATACATCGCAGGCTGCAGCCATCTGTAGGGAAAGGCCCTTGAAGCAGAGGTGAGTAATGTCAGCCCAGTTTCCCCATCTGCAGTAGCTTTCATCCTCAGATCTTCATTTCACCTGATCATCCATCTTCTGGTACAATGAGTAATTCCAGGATAGCTCCCTGCAACAAGTATTTTAATTGTCTTGTGGTACCATCTGATTGCTTTCTGTTAAATTATAAAGGTTTCAAATGGACTAGGCCAGCTGGCCATGGAATTTTGCTTGCTTGTGATTAATCATTGTCTTTTCATCAAGGGCCCCAACATCAGCTGCAATGCCAGCAACCCTGGACACCATTTCTGGCCAGCCAACATTGCACTCTGGGTACCCAGTATTTGCAAGACTGTTTATCAGAGGGACTAAATTGAATGTACACAAAATAATCTGACTAATGCCAGTACAGCAATCATTTGCCTAGATTCAAGACCCCTTCTTGTTCGCATCCCTTTAATAAACCATATTTGCTATTAAACCATATGTACAGTAAATGTGTGGTCACTTGCCATTTAAGGGATAATTTGTGCCATATAGAATGTAAAGATATGGCAGGGAATTCAAGCTATTTAAGTTATACCAAATGGTATGCTCCATCTCTCCTTTTATTTTAAAATTTTTTTGTCAGCTGTTAGAGTACATGCCACTGTCTTTTAGACTTAACATAGTCCTGTTTGTGGAAGAGATACTCAAGGCAACAAAAGATTTTTACTGTACTAGTACTGCCAGAGTTTCTATGGGACTGATTGCAAGATGACTGGCATAACTTGCACACAGTTGTGAGTTAGGCCAGTCACCCCCACACTGCATTCTAGAAGTGGCAGGGTCCTGGCACTTGTGACAGGTGAGATACGCCATGCCTGTAGAGATAGCCCATGCATGGTGTATCGCCAGCTACAGATTACAACTTGCACCAGGTGACATGTGGCCCCCCAAACCCTCCCAGCCCAAGACCACCTCAGCAGACACCAGGGGGCATGGGGTGGGCAGGCCACATGGCACAGGTGTCTGGGGGGTGCACCAAAATTGGACCCCCAGGGGTTCATGATGATCTGGGGTTTGTGGGCAGGGGTGTGCTACAGGGGGCTAGGGGGTCCATTTGGCACCATCAATGGGGCTCTGCATGGTGGCATCCAATGGTGCCCACCATCAGATGCCACTTGGGACAACTCTGCACTGTTGGAAATTCCCTACACCACTGTGATTTTAGGAATTGCAACTGTGGGTTAGGACAGCTGCCCACCTGAAATTGGGCTATGTGGATGTCATAACCCACAGATGCACCAGGCACTGCAGGCTACAGCATAAATTGTGTTGTACCTTGTGATTGTCACAGCCTGCAGATGCACTGGTGCAAGTCACCTCCTGGAATGGCACTGGGCATAATGCATGTCGTAAGTCGTGGGATACGCCATGGAAAGTGATGTATCCTGCCTTACACTGGTGTAGCCCGACTTGGAATTGGGCCCAATGTCCTTTAACCTGTTCTTACTTCATGACTCTCTTGCCTAATCCTTAGAAATGGAATCAGGAAAATGCACTTCCCCAAGGTTTGGACACCTTCGCCGACACAGTAACCTTTCGTGGGTTTGTGGCTCAGTTTTTAGATATAGTCATACCATTTGACTCACATACAAGCTATAAAGCATTTCAGTTCCCTTTTTTAAAAAAAGAATAAAGCTGGTAGCCATTTCTAGTTTCCTGCTTGCTTGTTTTACAGCTGCATTTGTCTTCTTTCTTGTCTAAAGTTCAAGAATGCCGCCTCCTCCCATGTAATGTGCTTATGTTTCGGGGCCATCATGCCACATAATCAGAGCTGATTCCTAAGGGGTTGCATTGTCTCTTTTGTAGTATACATGTTCCAGTAGGAACACCCTGACATTAGCCTTCTGAACAGCTCTGTTTTCTTATTTTAAACCTTTATGTTAAACCATTTCATATTTGTTCTATAAAGTGCTTAATCAATGTGCAAACTCTTATAATTTAGCAGCTATAACTTATGTTTTAAAAGTGCTTGTTATATGTGCAATTTACTATTTAATATACCCTCCATTTTTGAGTCACCTCCATTTTTAAAGTGCCAGTGTGCTTTTTTTAATGTCATCTCGGAACAAGAGATGGATGTAATAAATCTGACTAGGAATACTCTGAATTCAACACAAGAAGTTCTTCAAAAAGGGTTGTCTTTCATATCAAAAGCAAAAACAAATGCATTTAAAGTAAAAGTTGACCTTTTTAAAACCTATAGGCAACTTCACTTGAAGTCCTTTTTTCTCAAAACAAGAAACATAGATGAACACAGTACCCACTATAACAACAGTAAGATGTAGGACAACTAATGGAAATGAAGAATAATATGTAGAGTGTACAAGAGAAAAAACTCCTTTCCATGCAAAATCTAATTTTATTCCAAATATGTTAGGAAATGGAGTAATAAATACATTCAGTAAAATTGTGAATAGTGATGTGGAAAAAGTTCTAAAGAGGTATCAGACATATACAGGGAAAGACAATTTAACAAAAAAAGACAGGAAAACTTTGGAAGAAATCAAAAGCATGCCAGATGCAATTATAAAAAGAGCAGAGAAAGGAGGAGCCATAGTACTGTGGGACAAAGATATGTATATTTGTGAGATGAAAAGGCAATTAAATAACAAGTTTTATAAAAGACTGAATGGAGACCTGACAGAAGAAAATTAAAGAAGCAATAAAGATTTGTATAAATGAGGCAGAAAATAAAAAATGGATTACAGAGAAAGAAAAAAAAGTTTTTGATAGTAGAAAACCCAGTGAAGCCCACTATATACATGTTAATCAAAGTCCACAAAAATAAATATACCCACCAGGAAGACCCACAGTGAGTGGAATAAATTCAGCAACAGAACCTCTTTCAAAATTTGTAGATCCTGTTTTGCGCCCATTTACTAATAAAGTAAAATCACATATTTATGACACTAAGGATGTTCTAAACAAAATAAAAGAAATAAAAATAGGAGATAGTACGATCTTGATCACATGTGATGGAGAGAACTTATATAACAATATTCCTCATTCACATGGTTTGGATTCCATGAAAACAATTTTAAGTAACAAAGAAGAAAATGTGCTACTTCCCCCAGAGTTTATTGTGACCCTAGCAGATTTCGTACTAAAAAACAATTATTTTTCATTTGGAAGCAATTTTTTTCCAGCAGATCCATGGCACAACCATGGGCACAACCTTTGCCCCTTCGTTAGCCAATGTCTATGTGGGAGACTGGGAAGATCAACATACCTGGGATATAGAACTAAATAAATAGGCATAAGAACATAAAACATTGGATGCGCTTTGTAGATGATATTTTGTTTATAAAACTGACCATATCAAAAAAGTGGAAAATCTTAGAAGCAGACAACAGTCTGAAAGAAATAGTAAACAATGGCCCACTGTTTAGTTATAAAAGAAGTACAAACTTGAAGGATCCTTTGGTAAAAACAATGTAAATAGAAAAAGTGTAAGCATAAGATCAGACTGGATGCGTCAGGCACCAGTGGGAAATTATAGATGTGGCAACTGCGCACAGTGCAGCAGCACCAGAAACTCAAAATATTTTAAACATCCAGGATCTGGAAAGAAGTATAAAATAAATGGATTCATAAACTGAAGAAACGAGGGAGTAATCTACATGTTAACTTGCCCCTGTGGACTCTCGTACAAAGGGTAAATGAAAAGAAGTTTAAAAGCAAGGGTTGGAGAACACAAAACTGCAGTAAGACCACAGAACTTGAAATATGCAATGGCTAAACATTATGTAGCGGCAAGTCATGGATCCCCAGCATCGTTAGTGCATATGGGAATTAACTTAAAAGACCTTCTGTTACAAAAGTAAGCATTTTGGATCCACGAGCTTGATACACTGGCACCAAAAGGACTAAATGACAATGCTGAATATAGTAGCAATTTATAAAAAGGAAAATGAATAAAAAGCAACTAGGACCCATGATAGAGTCAACATACTTGTGGTTAAGAAAAGGTTTTTTTACTAAAAATAAGCTATTTAGAAATGTTTTAAGGTGTAAAATGTTATATGAACTAATTATCAAGTAATGGTGTGTTAGAAATAATATATATATTTATAAAAAAAGGTGTGAAGCATTGAATGAATCAGAGCATTGTAATGCATAAATTTAAAAAAGCACACTGGCACTTTACAAATGGAGGTGACTTAAAAATGGAGGGCATATTAAATAGTAGATTGCACATATAACATGCACTTTTAAAACATATGTTATAGCTGCTAAATTATAAGAGTTTGTACATTGATTAAGAACTCTATAGAAAACATATGAAATGGTTTAAAATAAAGGTTAAAAATAAGCAAAGAGAGCTGTTCAGAAGGCTAATGCCAGGACGTTGCTATGGGAGCATGTATATAACAAAAGAGACAACACAACCCCATGGGAATCAACTTGATGATAGGGCATGACAGCCCCGAAACGTAAGCATGTTTTGTGGGAGGAGGCAGCATTTTTGAACTTTAGACAAGGAAGAAGATGAATGCAGCAATAAAACAAGCTAGCAGAAAAGCAGTAATGGCTACCACCTTTATTCTTTTTGGAAAAAGGGAACCAAAATGCTTTATAGCTTGTATACGAGTCAAATGTTGTGACTATATGTAAAAATTGAGCTGCAAAGTCACAAAAGGTTACCGCATCAAAGAAGGTGTCCAAACCTTGGGGAAGTGCATTTTCTTGATTCCATTTCTAAGGATTAGGTTTGGAGACCTTTATCGATGCGGTAACCTTTCATGTGTTTGCGGCTCAATTTCTACATATAGTCATAACATTTGACTCACATACAAGCTATAAAGCATTTCAGTTCCATTTTTTAAAAAAGAATAAAGCTGGTAGCCATTGCTACTTTTCTGCTTGCTTGTTTTACTGCTGTGTTTGTCTTCTTCCTTGTCCAAAGTTCAAAGATGCCGCCTCCTCCCACATAATGTGCTTATGTTTCAGGGCTATTTATTGTTAAGCTGGCTCTTGAGCATATCATTTCTTGGTTTACACTTGTTGTAATCTGAGTAAAAGCACTGTACAGCATAGGCTTGCATTTCATGTTGCTTTACAGGGGATTCCAGGGTGTTTGCCAGAAGACCTGACCCTGGTGGTAAGTGCAAGGGGTGTGAGTATTTTATTCATGACCGTATCAAACTGCTTATTGAATGCTGCTAATGGTTATGGTCAATTCAAAGGTACATGGTCACTAGGTGGGACTGTGGAGGATATAGCTGCCCAAAGAGCTACACCAGGCTAGATAGTTGCCCACAAATAGTTTACTCTGGGTGAAGGCATCGAAATACTGTTTTTACCGAGGTTAGGGGAACCCTGGTACTTACTAATTTGGAACCCAGGACCCTCAAACTGTTGCTAGGAAAACAAGCAGGGGTAGTAGCCCTTGGAATAGTGCCACCTACGGGTTACATATATATGTATTCTTTGCAAAATACTATGTTACTGTATCAGTTAGGGTTGATATCAAACTGTAAAAAGGACAGAAATACGACTTCAGGTTTTCCAACCCTAACACCCCATCTCCAACCTGTACACACCAACAAGCATCACGAGGGTGCCTTGAGGTCATCAGCCATAATGCTCACCCCATTCAATAAGTAAATAAGCTGAGATGGGTACAGTATCTTAGAATGGGGTGAACATTATGGCTGATGACTCCAAGGCACAACCCTGACACTTGCTGGTGTGTGCAGGGTGGGGGTGGGACTTTAGGGTTGGAAACCCTAACATTATATTTCTCTGCTTTTTATGGTTTGATATCAACCCTAACTGATGCATTAATGTAATATTTTGCAAAGAATATCCTTACTTTTTGATATAGTGTAATCGTAGCCTTAGTTGCCTGTCAGAGTGCAGGGCCTGGAGGTCCCTACACTCCCACCCATCTATAGATTTTGAGATAGAGAAATCGTATCCTTGTTTGCCTGTGGAATTGCAGTGCCCTTTGGGCTCTGCTCTCATATCCCTCCATTGGTGCATATACAGTATGTTTGTCACTATGGAAAGGCCCTGTACTTCCATTTCTAGGACAACAGTGAGCAAATTGCCAGCATAGCTGTCTTATTACCCCACCTCATGTAGCTGGTACAGAAAATGTTTGACTCTCTGCCAAAATGTAATTGCATGCAACTGCAACGTGATTCCACATCACAAGTACAAAAACACATTTTGGCCAGGGTTTGAAAAATGACAGCTATGGCATACATGAATTGGGATAATAAGATGTCTACGCTTGAAAATTTGGTGTCAAGATATTACAAATTTCCAATGTTAGAAGCAGGCATTTGTGAAATTGCAATGAATGGTCATAACTTTGCCTTTTTTCATATTTTGACCCCAAATTTTCAACATAGACTTTTTATGACCGCACCTAATGAACAATATAACTGTTATTATGCAAATCCCACCCAAAAGGTGAACTCACCAGTGAAAATTCACCTTTTGGGTGGGATTGGCATAATGACAGTCATATTGTTCATGAGGTGGAGTCCACAAAAGACCTTGTTGGAAATTTGGTGTCAAAATGTCCAGAAATGGCTGAGTTATGAATATAAGTGGAACCCCCATTGAAATACATTGAACTACATTTACTGTATCATAGTTTCTCATATTGCATTTGCCAGTTCCAGCAGCAAGACGTGTTTTCAATTGGAGAGTGGATCTTTAACCTGGGACCTGTACAGGTGAGTGAGGGTGTGTGGTAGTGTACTGGGGTGTGTGGGGTTCTGGGTGCTGAGTGGGTGGTGGGAGTGGGGGGGTTGATCAACAAGGGACCATTATATGTTAAAATTAAAAAAAAAAACTATTGAGCATAGTTTTCTTTATTTCAGGTAATAATAATAATCATAGGACACAGTTCCACAATGCAATATCCACACCAATAGGGGGATAGCAATTGGTGGGTGGGGGGTACCACTAGACACCAGGGAAATAAATGTTTGTGATGGGAACAATTGTCAGTGGGTGGAGGGATGCCACTAGACAACAGGGAAATAATTTTTTTCAGAGGGAGAGGACAATCAGTGGATGAGGGGTGGTATTAGACTCAAGGGAAATAAATATTTGTGATGGCGATGATGATCGGCCAGTGGGGGTACTACTAGACACCAGGGAAATAAATTGTTCAGAGGGAGAGAATGATCAGCAGGTGGGGAATGTCACTAGACACCATGGAAATAAATATTTGTGAAGTGGACTATGATTGGTGGGTGGGGGGGTGCCACTAGATACCAGAAAATACAGAACACTACCGAGGACAGCAAGGAGAATCATAGGTAAGGATTCCTTCATCACAAAAAAGGATTCTTTTTTGTGACTCACGATACAAAAAAGGATTCTTTTTTTGTATTATGCAGTCATGAAAAAAGAGCCATAATATTAAAAAATAGCATTTCGAGGGCACATCTCTAACATTAAAGAATAGATTACACTTAATGGGGTCCTGATGAGCCAGCTAGGTATGATGCTCTCTCTTCAGGATGTCATTTTTGTGGATTTTGAATTTTTTTTAAAGAAAAAATGGAAGCAAGATGGTGGTAAATGGAAAATGAATTTTCCGATATGAAACAGGATTCCTTTTTCATTTCATACAGCTATATTTTAGTGCTTACTGAGCATGCTCAGAAATGATTTTTTCAAATCTTTAAAATGTAATAACTTACAAATAGCTTTTAATTTTTTTCTCCATACTAGAAAAAGGCACATCTGTGGGCTGTTCCATTTCTGCCATGAAAATTTCAGACCAAGATTTCAAACCATCTGGGCTGTAGGCAAGGTCAAAGAAAAATCCCAGCAAAATCCATGAGTGAAAAAATGCTTTTTTATTTAACTCTATGGGACTAGAAAATAGCATACCCAACTGGAACATAACTTGTCACATCCAGAGATCTACCCTGGGTGATGGTGCATGCGAATTTGCATGCAATTTTGTTGAATGGTAGAAAAGTTATTAAAGTGCAAGTTTAACATTGAAGTGCCTACTCAACCCTAAATATGGGGGCATGACCGCACACCTATAAGCTGTATCTACATATATGTATGATGCAAAAAACTTCATTAATGCTCCAGTTAGGGTCACAGTGAAAAAAGTTCAGAAACCAGGCATTAGGGTTTTCCTAACACCCCTCTCTTTCAAACCAGGCAGGAACAGAAATGTGAGATTGTGCCTTCTGAAACTTCGATCCTAGCACTCACCCATTCCATCTGTAAATAAGGTCAGATGTGTGAACTTTTGTGAGAATGGGGTGGTCCAGGCTGGAAGCAAGTCACACCCCACACCTGCTCTCATGCCCTGGTTTGGGAGGGTGGGGTATTAGGGAAACCCTAATGCTTCATTTCCCAACTTTTGTTGCTTTGACCATAACTGGAGTAATAAAGTTTTTTTGCAACATATTTCCTTACTTTTTGAGATAGTAGAATAGTATTCTTATTTTACTGTGGAAGCGCAGGGTCATTTGGATCCTGTGCTTCCATACCTCCATAGATGTGTATATGTATATAGCGATGGAAGCACAGGGCACACTGATGACTAAACTGTCAGCACAGCCATCTTATTACTCCACTTCATGTACCTGTTACAGAAAATTTTTGAATCCCCACCAAAATGTAATTCTGTGCAACTGCAACACCATTCTGCACCACAGGTGTGAAAACACATTTCGGCTAGGATTTGAAAAATGACAGGTGTGACATACATGAGGTGGGGTAATATGAAGGCTATTTTGAAAATCTGGGGTAAAAATATTTAACATTTCCAAAGTTTCGAGTGGGCAAAGTGATATTGTAATGAATGGTCATAACTTTGGCATTCTTTCATATTTTGACCCCAAATTTTAACATAGTCTTCTTATGACCTCACCTCATAAGTCACGTACTATAGGTGAAAATTTCCAAATCTGTGACAAAATGCCATTCCATGTCACAGGTGCAAAAACACGTTTTGGGCAGCTTTTGAAAAATGACAGCTGTGACATACAGTACAGAAGAGGTGAGGTAATAAGAAGGCTATGTTGAAAATCTGGGGTCAAAATTTTGAAAATTACCAAAGTTAAGCACATGCATAGAAAATTTTCAATGAATGTGCATAACTCTGCCATTTTTAGGAATTGTTTCACCAAATTTTCAACATGACCTTTTTGAGACCCCATCACGTAAACATTGGTGGTGAAATTTCATTATTCAGTCCAAAAGGATGATTTTGCACAGCAAACATGAAATCACCTTCTGGGCCTGAATATCAAAATGACAGTGACAGTGTTCATGAGGTGGGGTCCCAAAAAGTCTATCTTGAAAATTTGGTGAAAAAATCACCATTGAAATACATTGTACAGCACTTAACTTTATTCCTCAGTTCATGGTTTGGCTTGAAGAGTGCAGATGTGTCCTGGTCCGCAGAAGATGGCAGCTTACAACCTCTAGAGGTAAGTGTAGGGTAAGGGGTGGTGTGAGGAAGTGGGTGCTCAGTGGGAGAGTCAGGATGTGGGTATGGGAATGGGAATGGCGGCGATGACGAGGGACCAATTTCTTTACTTCAGGTTTAAAAAAAGACATTGGGGATGGTTTTCTTTTTTGCAGGTTCATAAAAATTAAATCTATTTCAGGACACTGAGGTGGGCTGCCCAGTGTCCCACTCTGCTTGAGGGTGAATTCTGAATGCTAACATGGGGATTGGGCCCTCTGATGTCAGCAAACATTATTAAAGCAATGGGCTGCAGGGGGAACTGACACTGGGGGGGGCGCATCCAGGCAGTCAGATTATATAAATACAATTAAAAAATAGGAAGGTAAGAGGACTGCCATAGACACCAGGGAAATACATTGTAGCATGAGGGATGGTACAGAAATCATGATAAAGGATCCTTTTTTGTGATTCATGATATGAAAAATGATTCTTTTTTCATATCATGCTGTCACAACAAGGGATTCCTAACAGTAAATAAAACACAATTCTGGGGGCATATCTGTAACATTGAAGTGCAGATTGCACCTAAGGAGGTCCTGATCAGCCAGCTTGGTGTGGTGGTCTCCCTCTAGGATGTCATTGTTGTGGGTTTTGAATTTTTTGTTTTAAAAAAAACAGAAAACAAGATGGTGGCTCATGAAAAATAGGATTTTTCTCTCACAAAACAGGATTTTTATCTCATGAAAAAGGGACAGATCTCAGGAGATAGAATCCTTTTTCGCAAGGTCAATACTTGCTCAAACCTTATCCCTTTAATTTGGATAGAGGAATTCCTTTTAAAAGTAATAAGAACTTTAACTTTGCAACAGATTAATATTTTTTCAACAAACTAAGCTACCAATTCTGTTACCCAAGCTGGTTGTACTATTAAAACATCACACCAAGATTACACACCATGTGGACACAAGGTGATGAAGAAAGAAATGTGAAAAAGGCAACTTTTAAGGTTTTAGCAATATCTGGATCTCAGAATCCGTATGGCTGACCGATCAGAAACTTGTCACAACAAGAGATCTACCATATAGGACAGCACCTACCACATTTTGTGCAAATCCATTAATTGGTTGCAAACTTATTAAAGTGCAAAATTTGAAGTTTAACATTAAATAGGCTATTCATCCCTAATTATAGGGGCATGACCGTGCCCCTATTATGTGTGTGTGTGTGTGTGTGTGTGTGTATATATATATATATATATATATATATTTTTAGAGGCAAAAAATTCCATTTAATGCATCAGTTAGGGTTGTTCCACAGCAACAAAAGTGAGGAAATTCGGTGTTAGGGTTGAAAGCCTCTGCTTAGACCCCCCAGCCCACACCCCAAATAGCATTGGGGTGCACGTTGGGGTCATTGGCCCTAACTCTCACTCCATTGCATGTGTAAAAAAGCTGAGGTATAGGAGAATGGGGTGACAGTTAGGACTGACGATCCCAACATGCACCCCAATGCCATTTGGGGGGTGGGCTGGGGGGTCCAAAGGGGCCTTTCAACCCTAACACCGAATTTCCTCACTTTTGTCGCTGTGGAACAACCCTAACTGATGCATTAAACAGAGTTTTTTGCCTCTAATTTCCCTTCTTTTTGAGAATGAGGATGATAAATAGTGAATATAATGCGTTGGCGGATGCGCGGGGCCCTTTGGGCCCTGCACTCCCACCACATGATGTCTTGTCACATAGTAACAGGAACAGCAATGCAAACGCAAGCACCAACAGTTACGCACATGGTAACACAAACGTAAATGGTAAAGTAAATATTCATAGAAACACAAACGCAAAGTGATGCAAAAGTGAATAGAGATGCAAAAGGACACACAAGCACGTATGGAAAAGCAACTGGTAATGCGCACAGTGACGGCAGTGATATTTTAAATGCAAATGTTAAGCGTTACAGCAAAAAAAAATGCCAAAGGGAACAGAATCAGAAATGTGAATGCAAGCGCACACGTGAATGCAAACCGTAATGTGCACGGGCATGGTACCGCAATTATAAACACAAATGGTAAAGTTAAAATGAAGAATAATGCCAAAGGAAACAGACACGGGAACAGAAGCGCGTACAGAAATGCAAACTGTAATGCGCACAGGCACTACCACAATTGTAAATGTAAATAGTAATGGTAACAGCAACAATAACGGCAAAGGAAACAGAAATGCAAAAGGAAATGAAAGCGCATATGGAAACGCAAACTGTAATGCACACGGGCACAGTAACGCAATTGCAAATGCAAATGGTAACAGTAACAGCAAAGAATATCTAAAATGAAAGACATACGCAAATAAAAGGGCTGCCAGAAATGAAAATGGCAATGCACATGGTGATGCAAACCAAAATGCAAAGACAAACATTAGTGGAAATGCAAATGGTAACGGTAATGCAAACGCAAGCGCAAACGAGAACGCAAAGCGTAACACACACAGTGGTGTACAAGGAAACAGTAATGCAAATGGGTACAGAAATACAAGTGGTAATGCTAAGTGTAACAGTAATGTAAGCGCACACCCTGTTTTTGCCCAACAGCTGCGTAGAGAAACACAGTGTGTACAAAGAATGTATGCATAATAATGGGCCTCAGAGCAGAAAATGAGCTGTTGGAAGACTAAATTGCTTATATCTCAGGAACCGTATGACGTAGGAGAAAAAAACAATTCCCATGATTCATGGTTTTCCTGGCTAAATTGTCATGAGGAAAATTCCATATCTCGCAGCATTTTCGAGATATAAGCCCCGAAAGCTGCGGCAGATGCCACCATGTTAGTCTATGGGATAAAATGCCAACTTCAGTGTATCGTAACTTGGCATCCGTGCAATATTTTTTCACCAAGGCAACAAAAGGCACATCTGTGAGATGTTGGCTGCCTTCCCTCCAAATTTCAGCTCAAAAGACCAAACCATTCTTTCACAGCAGGGTGGCAAAGAATTCCTGTCATTTTGTCCAAGTCTGAAAAAGTACTTTCTCAAATTACGACACTTTTCTCAAAAAATTGCGAAAGTGTCACAGGTGCGACACTACTTTGCAACACTACTGTTTCCAGAAATTTTAAAAACATATTTCTGGAGTGTTTAACCCCAAAATAAAGACATGGCTAGCATCCTCAGGGTCCAACTAGGTGAACACAGAAAGAATTATGCCCCTAGAGAGTCCGAATTTTATATGCCAAGCATTTTTCTGATCAGTAACTGAAAACAAAATGGTGGATTTGGGACACTACTAGGGCCATTTACGACACTAAAAAGTGCATTTGCGACACTTTCAAACTTTTTGTTAACTTTTCCCATTGACTTATAATGGGAAATTGTTTTTTGAATAACTTTTGAACCATTCAATATTTTTTCACTAAATCTTCAAAAGGCATATCTGGGACCACGGTCACACATTCTCTGAAGTTTTTGGATCAGTCGTGCAAATCGTGCAACCTGTAGGTGAGAGCAAAGAATTCGCAAAAAAACGTAATTGTGCTTTTCGTTGCTGCTTAATAACTCCGCAGCCATATAGCTGACCAGTAAAAAAATGTTGCTGATCCCAAGATCTACCATGCCCAACAATGCCTGCCAAATTTCAGGCACATCTGTTAAATGGTGGCAAAGTTATTAAGGTGCAAAATTTCACCCTTTAACCTGAAATGTGCTACTCAACCCTAACTATGGTAGCACTACCGTGCTACCATATGTTTTTTATATATATATATATCTATAGATTTAGATATATATATAGATATTCATTGCAAAAAATTACATTAATGCATCAGTTAGGGTTGAAAATAAAGTGACAAACGTAGGGAAATATGACTTTAGGATCTCAAACCCTAAAACACCTGCAACACCTCCGAAACAAATGAGGGGTGGAGTCCTCCTTGGGGTTGTCAACTGTGATGCTCACCCAGTTGCAATAACAGAAAAGCTAAGATGTGATGGAAACAGGTTTGTATGTTTCATGACTGCATACAATGGGTTGAGTGTTAGGGTTGACAACCCCACAGAAGACTCCATTCCTCATTTGCTTCAGGGGTGGGCAGGTGTTTTAGGGCTTGAAACACTAACATCATATTTCCCCATATCTGTTGTTTATCTTCAACCCCTAACTGATGAATTAACATAGTTTTTTGCAATGAATATATATTATACCTGCACGGTAGTGTAGGTATAGTTAGAGTTGGCAGGCCACTTCTATGTCAATCCTCAAAGTTTGCACTTTAATAACTTTGGAACTGGTTTTATGATTTGCTTGAAATTTTCCATGTGCACTGTCCAACCATAGATCTCTGGATTTTGAAAGTTTCGGTTTGGTCAGATTTACAGTTGCTGAGTTGTGGAGTCTTGGAAATGTGAAAAATCCTCAACTTTTGCACAATTCTTTGTCAGGCTCCAGAAAGCAAACAGTGTGTGTGTGTCTGGCTTCAAATGTGCATTTGTATATGTGGGCTGGGTCAGGGTGGTGTCTTTCAAAGATTTGGTGAAAAAATATGTATCCATTCAAAAGTTATGGAAGTTTTTCATGTCCCATTTTAGCCTATGCCAAAATTTATATGGGCAATGTGAAAACTTTCATGAAAATGTTTTTGTTTTCATGTTCCAGATTTTTGTTCTTGTGCTGCATTTAACTTGTTTTCAGTTAGCGAGAGACAAAAAACATTGTAAATCAAATAATAGTGCCTCTTGCTAAGTGTCAACACTTGTGTTTGCCTATTCGGGAATTGAAAAACTTGCCCCCTTACATCAGTTTTTGTGCAGGTAGTCTGGAAATCTGTTTTTCAAAATGTTTCCACCACTTTGGCATTTTGTTTTCATGAAAACATTTTTTGTTTGAGTGCTAATGATTGTACACAAAACAAAAGGTGGATCAACAACAAATTATTGTGCACGAAAGGATTTTATTGCAAGGAACAGGGGTGCTGCAAAATATAAAGTTGTTGTGAAAACAATGCTCGAAAACATTGTTTCATGTTATTTTCTTTGTTACTTCATTGTGCCAAGATGGATTGTGCTTTTGGGCTGAAAATTGCAGGTTGGCAAGACCTGGACCCACAGATGTGCTTTTTGGTAGTTTGATCCCAAAGCATTCAACGGGCCCATAGTTACACCATTCCAAAGTTGAGAAATTTCCTATAGGATAACATTGCAGTGCCCATGTCTCAAAAATGATTTGAGATATGGATTTTTCACTACACATGTGTAGAACTTTTGTAGTCATGATTACAACTGCAGTGGGATTTATTTCATAGTTGCTATGGTTACTGAGATATTGCCAAATAAGTGTTACAAGGGTTCCTTTTCAGAACTATGTGGCTGCTGTATGACTCTGTACTTATGTGTAAGTGGGAGTGCATGGCCCAGAGGGTCTGCACTCCCACAGACGCATACCATTGCACAAAAAATGGGCAATATGAAAAGAGCAGCTGGCCCGGTAGTGCTGAGGTTTGAGGCACTTGATGCCACACCTCAAGCCATGCTAGTGGCCTGGGTTTGGGAACGGACTTGGGTCATTGGGGGTCGACTGGGAAGGGAGAGGATTGAGTGTCCAAAGGACAGCTCTCCTCTCCCGGGGGGGTAAGAGGGTATCGTGCCACTCTTCAGTGGCCTACAGTGTAGATTGGGGGAACTGCAGTTAATGACGCTGTGAGAGGGATGGAGCAGTGGTGGGCATCAGCATGCAAGGTGTGCAGATGCCATTGCACAACTGTGCTCTGGGAAACAAAGCCAGAACCCCCCCCACCTTCTGGATAGGTGACAGCGCACTCCAGGGCCACCATCTGTACATGCCCAAGGTTGGGCTCAATCTTCTGGCTCTCCCGATCCCCTCTGGGTGCCCTGGCCCACCAATGATAGCGTTCCCGGGTCGGCAGACTGGGTGGCCAGGGGGAGTGTCTGTCTCCGATTTCCCAGAGGAATAAAGCTTCAGACAGGGCAGTAGAGTGGTGACAGTGAGTGAGGGACACTCGAGAGAGTTCCAGTAAGCGGGGCACAAAAATAAAGTCTACAAAAAAAAAAATGTGACGAGAGCACAGGGCCCTACAAACACAGCCCAGTTAACAGTTAACATTACACTTTCTCAAAAAGAAGAGACATTCATTGCAAAAAAACTTCATTAATGCATCAGGGTTGATAGCACAGCAACAAAAGAATGGCAGTGTGATGCTAGGGTTACCCCTCTACCACCCAACCCCCACCCTCCACACACCAACAGACATTAGGGTGTGTCATGGAGTCATCTGACCTAACTCTCACGTCATTCTCCTATACTGTATCATGTCAGCTTGCTTACACATGAACTGTTGTGAGAGTTGGGCCTGATGACCCCATGGCACACCCTGACATTTGTTGGTGCGTGGAGGGTGGGGTGGTGCTGTAGTGGGGGGGGGTAACCCTAACATCACATTTAAATACTTTTGTCACTGTGCTAGCAACCCTAACTAATGCAATAATGATGTTTTTTGCAATGAATATATATATAAAAATGTATAGACACATACTGAACATACATACATACATATATTATAGTGGCACGGTAGCACCACTATAGTTAGGGATGAGTTAGCAGTTTAATGTTAAACCTCAAATTTTGCAATTTGTTCAATGGATATACATTAAAGTTGGTAAGTGTTACCTCGTGGATAGATCACTTGATGTACTGTACCAAGTTTTTTTGAAATTGGAGTTGTGGATTCTATGCTGCAAATTGTGAAAATACAGTAAACGTTTCCCTTTTTGGCAGTTTTTTCCCCATAGTGCTACAGCCACACCATTTTGAATTGTAGTCTGAAATCGTCAGGGTATTAAGGGCTTGCCTCAAAGAATATGTCAGCATTAGTGTGGTGAAAAAATATTAATCCATTCCAAAGTTATTCAATTTTGAAATTATGGGTTCTGAGCAAGTTCAGTTCAATCTTTCGTATAGCTGCACAGTGCAAAAAGGGATTTAAGGCTCACATAAAGGGATTTTGACAGCTTGCAAAAAGGGATCCTTAAAATCCCTTTTTGAGAGAAAAAAATTCCTTTTCACGAGCTGCCATCTTGTTTTCTTTTTCTGAGCCCAAACAAAACATTATGACTTTGTCCAGGGATGTCTTCTGAAGACATCCAATTATGTATTGTGTTCATTTGGACGTCATTTACAGTGCTGTGCCTTTGCTGTGCTTTGCTGTGGCCTCAGAATGCTTATTTTTGACTTTTAAAATCCTTTTTTGCAACTTGCTTCCATCGTGAAAATGGATTTTGACACCTTGCAAAATGGGAATTGCATCTTGTGAAAAGGGATTACTCACAGGGCTGTCTGGACTGACAATTCCAATCCCTTTTTGTGAGCTGTCAAAATCCCTTTTCGCAACCTGATTCTATTTTTGCAAGGTGTCAAAATACCTTTTTTGCATTGTGAGAAAGGATTAGGACATGTGGAACCAGAAGGCCCTGCCAGCAATCCTTTTTAGTGAGATGAATTCCCTTTTTGTGAGGCATCAAAATGTATTTTCACATAACGAAAAGGGATTTTGACAGCTCAAGAAAAAGGATGGCTGGCAGGGCCATCTGGTCCAACAAGTCCTAATCCTTTTTTGTGATGTGAAAAGGGATTTTGACACCTCTCAAAAAAGGGACAGCTCACAAAAGGGATTTTAAAAATTAATCCTTTTTTATAAGCTATCAAAACCTTTTCGTTAGCTCGATTCCCTTTTCATGAGGTAGTCAAAATTCCTTTTTGCATGCAAAAGGATTAGGACTTGTTTGAGCAGATGGTCCTATCTCTTTCCCCTTTTCGCGAGTGAGATTTAAATTGAGTTGTCAAAATCCTTTTGTATCTCCAAAAAAAGGATTTTGACACCTCACAAAAAAGAGTTTTTAAAGTTTACTGTGTCTTTGTCACTGCACTGCAAAGAAATGGCTAGTACTTTCAGGCTGACATTTTCAGGGTAGAAAGGGCTTGCCCCACAGATGTGACTTTTACAGGTTTGGTGATAAAATTTACATTGCTTGCATACTTATAACAATTTGAAGTTTAGAAATTCCCCAAAGGATAACATTGTGGAGGATGTAGTACCTTTCGGTGCCTATGTCTTGAAAACAGCTCATGATATGCATTTTTGGCTAAAAGCAGCTTAGTACACCTTAGGAGTACTAAGCAGTGATGAAGATTGCCAGGCCATGTTTACAACTACAGTGGATTTTTTCCAATGTTCCTACTGTTACAGAGATATTGCAACATTTGCAGCACAAGGGTTACTTGGAATGTCTCTAGGCCTGCATTGCATCTCTACAATTATAGGTAGATGGGAGGGCAAGGCTCAGAGGGCCCTGCACACCCACATATAGATATCATTATGCAGTAATGGGACTGCAGGGCCCTCCATTATGCAGTAGTAGGAGTGCAGGGCCCAGAGAGCCATGCACTCCCCCAGGGACATGACAGTTCATTACAATGTCTCTACACTTATGGATAGATGGTAGCACAGAGCCCCTAGGGCCCTGCGCTCCCACAAATGGATACCATTATGGAGAGATGGTAACATGATGGGAGCACAGGCCCACAGGTAGACGACAGTTAAGTACAGTGTCTGTACACTTAGAGTTACATAGGAGCATAGCACCTGGAGGGGCCTGAACCTGGGGCCCTGTGCAACCACAATCTACTCCCACAAACATATATGGGTAAGATTGCACTGTCTCAAAAGTATGGAAAATCATTGCAAAAAACATTGTTAATGCATCAGTTAGGGTTGAAACAACAAAAGTAGAGAAATGAGGCATTAGGGTTTCCAACCCATACTCACCCCCACTGTACCACCTCACCCCATCCCCACCTTTCTCACACCAACAGGCACTAGGGTATGCCTTGGGGTCATCAGGCCTAACTCTCACCCCATTCTCCTATACTGTACCATCCCAGCTTTCTTACAATAGAATGGGGTGAGAGTTAGGGTTGATGTCCCCAAAGCACACCCCAATGCCTGTTGGTATGTGGAGGGTGGGGATGGGGTGAGGTGGTAGGGTGAGGGGGTGTTAGAGTTGGAAACCCTAATGCCTCATTTTCCTGCTGTTGTTGCTTCAGCCCCAACAAATGGATTAACAACATTTTTTGCATATATATATATATATATATATATATATATCTCCATGGTATTCAGCACAAGACAAAAACTCGCCTTCCTACCTGTCCCCCTCCGATCTCCACCCTGGATGAAATACCCCTTGAGTCTATACCCACATTTAAGTACCTGGGAGTCTGGCTGGATGCAAACCTCAACTTTGCCACTCACGTCGACACCATCTGCACCAAACTCCGGCCCAAACTTGCCATCCTCTACCACCACAAAGACTGCTTCCCTCTCCCTACTCGGAGTGAACTCATGCGAAAAACCATCCTACCAGTACTGGACTACGCGGACGTCATTTATGGCACAGCTCCTTCCTCCTCCCTTGCAAAACTCAACATCCTGCTAAACTCCTTCATGCACTTCGCCACTGCCTCCCCCCCACTCACTCATCACTGCAAACTATTCTCAACTCTATCTCTGATGCCACTCTCACATAGGCGGACCACCCACAGCGCTTCACTCATAGTGAAATATTGGCTTGGCTCCTTCCCCCTCTACCTCTCCTCCCGCCTCTCTCAAGCCAACCCCCCTGGCTACTCACTTCGCCACAGACATGCACGTACCTTCCACCTCTCATGCCCCCTCTCAGCCTCTGGGCAAGCTGCCTTTTTCTACTGGCTCCCACTCCTATGGAACAACCTCTCACCCAACCTCCACCTGGCCCCCTCCCTAGCAGCCTTTAAACAGCTCCTCAGGCTTCTCCCTCCCACCCCCTGCTGCAGCTGCACGCCCAATCCCTCCTTACCAGGACCTAGTACTACCCTCAGTAGCCTCACCAGGTAAAAAATAACTCCACATGCCAGCTCTTACTGTTAAACCACCACCCCCACCGGTACCTTCTCCCCGAAAACTCAAATATTCGGTAAATCCATTACTGTAAATATGTAAATATGTAAAGACACACACTTGGAATTTAAGGTAAAAATGGTCTAGAAATGTAATGAATCAATTTTTTCCACTCTGCCATTCAAACAAATGTGAAACCTCACCACCAAACTCAATGTAATGTAATATACTGTATTATTTTGTCTGTTACTTGATAATTACTGTATTTCCCTGTCTCCCACCTTGTACTACCTGTACCCGGGTCACACCTGGAAACGAGCCTTGGCTCAGTGTGCCTTTCCCGGTCACCAAATTTTAAATAAAACTAAAAAATAAATATATATATATACATATCTTAAAGGCAAAACTTGTTTAATGCATCAGTTAGGTTGTTCCAAGCGGAAAGTGAGGAAATTCTGTTAAGGTTGAACCTTCTTGACCCCTCAGCTCACCCCTTAACCGGCATCAGGGTGTGCTGCTAGTCATCGGTTCCAACTCTCACCCCATCACATGTGTAAAGAAGCAGAGCCATAGGAGAATGGGGTGAGAGTTAGGTACAACGACCCCAACATGCACCCTGATGCTGGTTGGGGGGGTGTGCTGGGGGGGTCCAAGGGGGGTTTTCAACCCTAACACAGAATTTCCTCACAGTTATCACTGTGGAACAACCCTAACTTATGCATTAAACAGAGATTTTGGCCTCTAATTTTCCTTCTTTTGAGAATGATGACAACAAATAGTGCAAATAGGCAGTATAGTGTAGTGGTCTAAGGCTCTGAGCTGCAAATCTGGTGACATCCAGCAGACCAGACCTGGGTTTGAATCCCACAGCTTCCACTTGCATACTGTGTGATCCTGAGCAAGTCACTTAACCTCCTTGTGCTCCCAGGTTGCCCCTGTAAAAAAGCTTTCAGCTTAGTGTGCTATACCTGGTTAAACAACGAAATAAAAAAAAAAAATAGTGAAAGTAATGCAGCTCCCACCACATGATGTCTTGTGACATAGTAACAGGAACAGCAACACAAACAAAAATGCCAACAGTGGCGCACATGGTAACAGAAACATAAATGGTAAAGGAAACATTAATAGAAACGCAAGTGCAAAGTGACGCCAAAGCGAACAGTGCCATAAATGGACATTGAAGCACATACAAAAACACAACTGGTAACACGAACAGTGATGGCAGCAGTATTTTAAATGGAAATGTTAAGTGTCACAGCAAAAAGAATGTGAAAGGGAACAGAAACAGAAACACGAGCACGAGCACACATGTAAACACAAACCGTAACGCACACAGCCACGGTACCGCAATAGTAAATGCAAATGTTAAAGTTAACATGGAGAATAATGCCAAAGGAAACAGAATCGGGAATGGATGCACATACGGAAATGCAAACCGTAACGTGCATTGTCATGGAACCGCAATTGTTAACATAAATGGTGATGGTAACAGCAACAATAACGCCAAAGGAAAGAGAAATGCAAATGCAAGTGAGTACAGAAATGCAAACTGTAACACACATGGATGGTACTGCAATTGCAAATGAAACTGGTAATGGTAACAGCAATAATAACGCCAAACGACACAGAAATGCAAACGCAAGCAAAAATGCAAACCGTAACGCACACGGTGGCGTAGACGGTAATGGTGCCACAAACGGTAATGGAAACACAACTGGAAATGCTAATTGGCACAGTAACGAAAGGGCACACCCTTCTTTTCCCCAAAAAATGCATTGGAAAACACAGTGAAAACAAAGAATGTATACATAACAATGGGCCTCGGAGCAGAAAATGTGGACTTGGAATATTAATTTGCTTATTTCTCAGGAATCATACGATGTAGAAAAAAAATGTAAATTTCATATGAATTATGACTATCCTAGCTAGTTTTATACTTAGCCCTCATTAGGGGGCTAAGCATTTTTATGACAAAAAGTCCGTATCTTGCACTGTTTCCAAGATACAGGCCCCGAAAGGTGCGACGAGCGCCGTAATGTTATCCAATGGGAAAAAGCATTAACTTCGGAGTGCCATCATTGTGCTGCACTGTAATATTTTTTCACCAAACCACCAAAAGGCACAATCAGTGGGATATTGGCTTTCTTCCCTCCAAATGTCAGCCCAAAAGACTAAATCGTTATTTTGCAGCAGGGCGGCAAAGGATTCCTGTAATGCGACGAATGCCGTAATGTTATCTTATGGGAAAAAGTGTCAAATTTGGAGTGCCGTAACTTTTCCACCCTGTAATATTTTTTCACCAAGGCACTGAAAGGCACATCTGTGAGATGTTGGCTACGTTTCCTCCAAATTTCAGCCCAAAAGACCAAACCGTTTTTTGTAGCAGGGTGGCAAAGATTGCTGTCATTTTGCCATAGCCTGGAAAAGTAGTGTCGCGATTTTCGAAAGCTTTCGCAAAAATTTGTGACACTTTCATGAGTGTGACACTACTTTTCGAAAGTACTTTTTCCAGAAACTTGAAAAACATATTTATAGGGTGTTTAACCTCAAAATAAAGACATGCCTAGCATTCTCAGGGTCTGACTAGGTAAACACAAAAATAATTGTGTTGCTGAAAGGTCCCAAATTTAAATGGCAAGTATTTTTCTGATCACCAACTGAAAACAAAACGGTGGATTTGCAAAAGTAAAAGGGCCATTTGCGAAAGTAAAAACTGCATTTGCAAAAGTGTTGAACTTTCTATTAACTGTTCCGACTGACTTATAATGGGAACTTGTTTTTTGAATAACTTTTGAACCGTTCAATATTTTTTCACAAAATCTTCAAAAGGCACATCAGAGACCCCAGCTGCATGTTACTGAAGTTTTTGGACCAGTCGTGTAAACCATGCCACCTGTAGGCGAGAGCAAAGAAATTGCAAAAAAGCGTAATTGTGCAATTGGTTGTTGCTTAATAACTTCGCAGCTGTATATCTGACCGCTACGAAACTTGGCTAATGCCAAGATATACCATGCCCAATTGTGCATACTAAATTTTAGGCAAATCTGTTGAATGGTGGCAAAGTTATTAAGGTGCAAAATTTATATATACATTACAAAAAATGTTACTAATGCACTAGTTACTGTAGGGTTAAAGCAAGAAAAGTAGGAAAATGTGGTGTTAGGGTTTCCAACCCTAATGCCCCACCACCAACTTGCAGGCAGGAACTGGGAAAAAATGATTATGTTTTTCACCTCTCCTGCCTCTGCAAATCAGGTGTGGGGTGTGCTTTGGGGTTGTCATCCCTAACGCTCACCCCATTTCATCAGTATCATAGGTATTGTACAAGCTAGTTGAGACATAGGCCCATAAAAATTTTGCCTTTTACACAAACAGATAACCTTTAATTCCTACTTTCTTGACATTATTATCCAATCTTGTTTTAAATAAAGTCATAAAACTACTGCCTAGAACATCAAGTGGTAGCCCACTCCATATACTAACAACCCTTTGACTATATCATCCTGCTATCCTTTTAGTTGAACTAGTTTCACCTTTGAGCTGTAAGTCATGAGCTTTTGTGCTGTAGGTTTGCTCCCTAAGTTCAAAACCAAAGCACCCCCATAGATCATTTTTGGATATTGACTTACATAACAAATGCAAATCCCCTCTTAGTCTTCTATACTCGAGTAAATTCATGTCCAATTCAGTCAACCTGTCCTCATAGCAAAGATGCTCAATGCCAGAGACCATGTTGGTTGCCCTTCTCTGCACCCTCTCCAGGATCCTAATCTCTGACCTAGTAATTGTGAACCAAAACTGTGAGCAGTACTCTAGTTGTGGCCTTACCAGGGAACAAAACAAAGGCATAAGTATTCCTCTGTCCCTACTTTTGATGTGTCTGTGTATACAATGAAGAATTACATTTGCCTTCTTACCACTCTGTCTGGACAGTTGTTTAAATGTTAGGTCATTAGTTATGATTATGCCCAAGTTCCTCTCTTCTGTTGTTTCCTTGAGTTGTCTACCATTTAATTCATACTTTGCACATTTATTTGAACTTCATAGGTGAATGACTGCACATTTATATAAGTAAAATTTGAGATTGTGATTGTCTGCCCAATCCTGCAATTTATATACAGCAGCTCATGCTGTAGCCTATCCACTTCCTCAGGATTGCTAACAGAACCAATCATCATGTTGTCAGCATATTTTGATTTCCACACACCATCACTGCAATACATTGTGGCCACATACATATTAAAAAGGATGGGCCCAAGTATGGAACCCTGTGGTACTCCACTTGTCGCCATAGCCCAATCTGATGATGTGCCTCTGATCTTGACTTGCTGTGTCCTGCCACGGAGCCAAGATTTAATCCATGTCACAACACTGATACCTAGTTCTGTTTCAAGCAAGATTTAAATTAGTTTACTGTGTGGGACAGTATCAAAGGCCCTGCTATAGTCCAAAAACAGAACATCCACAGGATTCCCTCTATCGAGTGACTTGCTCACTCTTTAAAAAAACTGCAAAAGATTGGTCTGGCATGATCTAAACATGATGAAGCCATTCTTCAAGCTAGCTTTCTTGATGAACTCCTCTATGTATTATTTTATTCATTGCAAAAAACTATATTAATGCATCAGTTGAGTTTTTATTAAAGTGTCAAAAGCTGGGAAATTCAACGTTAGGGTTACCAACCCTACCTCCCCAACCCCCCTACCCTCCATACACCAACAGGCATCAGGGTGTGCCATGGGATGATCAGGCCCAACTCCCACCCCATTCCATGTGTAACAGGCTGACTTGGTACAACTGGGGACACTGGGAGTGGCTACCCAATGTCCCACACTTTCGTGGGGAGGGTGGGCTGCTGCTAACATGGGGATTGGGCACCCCACTGTCAGCAAACTACAAATAAGGGGATCACTGCTGGGGGAATATACTGGGGACACTGGTAGTGGGCTACCCAGTGCCCTCCACTATCAGGGGAAGGGGGGAGCTACTGCCAACAAGGGGAATGGGCACCCTCATGTCAGATGGTGCATCGCACCTGTGCCACATCGGGGGACTGTTTTATTTTTTCATAGGTTAAATAAATGGGGCAACACTGGCATCGGGACACTGGGAGAGGGCTACACAGTGTCCCACACTGAAGGCAATGCAGAGGAGCTACTGCTGACATGGGGAATGGGTACTCCCGTGTCAAAAATATATTGATGCACAGTCCTGCATTGAACTGCCATGCTGTTCGGCAAAGTATGGCGGTTCAGTGCGGGATGGAGCATCACTCCTGTGCCACTTCAGGGGCTCATAATAAAAAATAAATGTTGGGAACGTGTTCCTCAGGCCCCCATTAGGTAAATGCAACTGTTAGTGTTTACCATGGGGCATTATTTTTAAGAATATTTCAGTTTTCCAGCCTTGCTAACTGAAAAGAAGATGGTGGAAATCAGTACTGAAAATTGTGACTGTGAAGAGTAAAGTGTGAATAATAAATGCCTTTTACCATTTGAACATTTACAGGTCGAACGGCAAATGACATATACCTTTTGCACATTTACCATTCAAACAGTAAATTGCTAATTGTAAGTGTAATTTACCATTCATAATTTACTGTTTGAATGGTAATTGCAATTTACAGAGTGCACAGCCTGTCTTGCATCTATCCCAAAAATCATTATAATTCAAAAATATATTTTTTTCACCAAACCATTCAAAGGCAGACCCTTGGCATACACCCCATTATCCCTGAAAGTATCAGAGGCAAACTTAATTATGTGTGTGCTGTACATGAGAGCAAAAAATACCATGTTATTCAATGGAAAAAAGTTACTGTTTGTGTTTTTGACCACTTTATATGTCTGAAATTGTAAAGGCTGCCATCATGAAGCCTTCCACATCTTCTGACACTGACAACATCACATACCAGTCTTTGGGTTCTTTGGTTGAAAAATAACAAAGTTATTAAGGTGCAAAAATTGAGATTTAACATTGAAAGGCTGTACCAACCATAACTATAAGGGTACTGTTGCGCCCTTATAATAATGCCTTCCAATATTTTACCCAAGGTTGATGTCAGGCTTATAGGTCTATGATTTCTAGGGTCCTGCCTATCTCCTTTTTAAGGCTGCATGGCAAAGCCATGCTGTCTTTTTGCTATGAAGTAGATTAGAAGAGGGGCTTGCAGCAGGACAGCTATTGTGTGTACTTACTCAGTGATTAGACAATGGCATGGCATTAGTTTTCTACTGCCTTCCCCTCTGCCAGACCTCACAATCCCCTCTCCACCACCCCCCATGCAGAGGCACTGAAGAAATAGTTCTGTAGAGTTTTTAAAAACACAGGACATGATCAGTGTCAAAGTTTATTCTGCTATCAGTTGATTATTTGACCCTGGGGAACTCTAAGCCAAAGGCAGATGTTGATCAATTTCCAGTGGTCATGAAGTGCTAGATTACAAGTGAAATGCTGAAGACAGAGGAATAAACTGCTAAACTGCTCATAGTTTGTTTACACAGCTCCTTACAAGTGAAAAGCTACTGTGTTTCTTACTAATCACCATCCATCCCACCCCTCCACCCTCATACGCTAAGCCAGTTCTACTTTTATAGCCACTGGATTTGACTGACAACAGGAACTTCCTGTTTGGCAGTAGGAAGGGAAGGATCATAGAGAAACATTAGTTTTGTCAACCCTGAAGGAAAAAAAGTAGCTCTTTCTCCCCCCTAGCTGCTGGACGTCTGACTCTGAGTAAGGAAGAAGGAGACTACTGAAGAATATAGGAAGTTGCTGTCCCAGAACTGAAAGGGTGAGTGTTGTAAGGAGAGGAGAGAGTAAGCATACAGATCAACAGGAGAGGGGACACAAAATAAGACATGATGGGAATGGTGCAGTGCAATGGCTGTGGGATGGCAGTGTTCCGGGAGACATTCTGGAGGCTGCGATGCTGCACTATTTGCAGGCACCTTTCTGGTCTGAGGGAGGAGGTTGCCCATCTCTAGGCTGACCTGGCTAGGATTCATGAAACCTCCTCTCCCACCCAGGACCACCAGGGCTACTGCCGCTACCTCAGAGGTTGCCAAGAAAGAGGAGCAGCTGGACCAAGGTGGGCTCAGGGAGGAAGAGGGTGGTGGAACAGAGGTGCATCCCTCCAGCTGTACCTCTCCACAATTCAAATGCTGTTCTGGCAGATAGTGGCTCCGCTATGGAGGCACCTGCATTGGAGACCAAGGAGGCTGCTGGGAATCTCCACAAAGGAGACCCACAGGAGGTTGGCATGGGACCCCACAAGGGAAGGAAACAACTCCTGGTGGGGGACTCAATCATTAGAGGGGTAGAAGTGGGGGAGGAAGGGGAAAGGGAGGTAAGGTGCCTGCCTGGCACCATGGCTTGGAGGGACAGGAAGTGAATTCTCAGGATTGTGGGAGCAGCTGCACAAGGAAGGGAGCTGGATGTCATTATCCTCCTAGAGACAAATGATCTGGCTCAGAATGGGATCAGAGCAGTGCAAGAGGAGTTTGTAGAGTTGGGGAGGGGCCTTAGACAAGTAGCACATACGGTAACCTTCTCAGAGGTGCTGCCTGTCTATGGCAAGGGTGATGCTAGGGTACTCCACACCATGAAATTCAAAGAATGGTTGAAAAACTGGTGTGGAGCTCAGGGTTTTGACTTCATTGGGGACTGGGGAGCCACCAGGAGGGATGCAGACCTATACTGGTGTGATGGTCTGCATCTGTCCAGGGGGGAACCGGGATCCCAGGTGACAGGTTTAAATGCTTCATTGGCAAGCATTTAAACTAGCCAAGGGGGGAGGCACTGAAAAGGAGCAGGGAGATTCCAGCCTCCCCCCACAAAACACAGTAATTAGTGAGGTAAACACCAAGGTAGAGAAGTCATTAGGGAGCAGGACAGAGGTAAATGCAAAAAAAAGGCAAAGGCAGTAAGGACAGATATGGGGCGAAAAGGGGTAATGCAATCAAAAAATGGAGGGTACTGAGTACCAATGCCCATAGTCTGTGTTACAAGTACCCTGAACTAGTGGCCTTGAAGGAAGAGGGATGCCTGGATATTGTGGCAGTCACAGAAACATGATACACAGAGATCCATGTCTGGGATGTCAACATACCAGGATACACAATCTACAGGAGGGCCAGGGAGGGTAAAAGAGGAGGAGGAGTAGCTCTCTATGTAAGGGAAGGGATCAAAGCAACAGAACTAAAGAGTAAACAGGGAGCAGATGAGGCACTGTGGGTCACACTGGAGACAGGAAATGGCACCACAGTCTGCATAGGAGTAGTGTACAGACCCCCATCTCAGGAGGAGGGAATGGACAAGGAAATGATAGAATGCATCCTTAGAATGGCGGAAAAAGGGAAGATATTGTTGATGGGGGGACCTGAATATGCCAGATGTTAACTGGAGCACCTTTGCTGCAGGCACATCCAGGAGCAGGGTCATTCTTGATGCCCTACAAGGGACATGCCTCAGACAGCTAGTATTGGAACCCACTCGAGAGGGAGAAATCTTAGACCTGGTACTGTCAAATGGGAATGGAGAAGGAATCTCGGATTTAGAAGAGGGTAGCCATCTAGGCCTGGAACGGCCTTCCTGAGGAGGTCATAGAGTCAAAAACAGTGGGGGAATTCAAGAATGCATGGGACAGATATAAGGCAGTCCTAGTGGGGGGTAGGAGGAAGTAGGCTGTTGGTTAACTAGGATCTGCATCTTATCCATTAGGTAGGGAAATGAGCAGATTAGGTGGGCCAAGCGGTCCTTATCTGCCATCAAATTGTATGTTTCTATGTTTCTATCTGGGAACAAGCAACCACCAAGCAGTGTGGTTCATGATAAACCCAGCAATAGAGTCAAGCCATACAAAAGCAAGAGTATTAGACTTTAGGAGGGCTGACTTTGGGAAAATGAGAGGATGCCTCAAAAAAGCACTAGCAAACAGGCAAGATGGAGGGGTGAAGGAACAATGGGGAGTAATCAAAATAGCCACCAAAGAGGCAACAAGCCTTTGCGTGAAGCAAATCAACAAAACACAATGAAGGAAAAAAAACCATTATGGTTCTCAAAAGAAGTGGCAGGGAAGGTAAAGGAGAAAAGGATAGCATTTGGGAAATATAAGGAAACACAGAAGGAACAGGACAGAGAACTTTATCAATTAAAGCAGAAAAAGGCACGGAAGGCATTCAGAATAGCAAAGGCCCAAATTGAGGAAAGGATAGCCAACTCTGTTAAGAAGGGGGATAAGACATTTTATAGGTACATTAGGGAGTGAAGAAAGACCAAGGGAGGGATACTGAGGCTTAATAAAGGGGAGAGAATGTTGACAGAGGGTGACAGTGAAAAAGCAGGGATACTGAACAAACATTTTTGCTCAGTATTCACAAAGGAAGAGGAGGGGGAGTTACCTAAATCATACAAGAGAAACGCTCTGGATATGGGGGTCAATACCAGTCCATTCACAGAAGAAAGGGTTCTGAAAGAACTAGTAAAATTTAAGGTGGACAAAGCAATGGGGCCTGATGGGATTCACCCAAGAATTCTAAAAGAACTAAGGGTAGAACTAGTGACACCACTGACTACTCTCTTTAACAAATCATGGGAGGATGAGGTGGTACCTGAAGATTGGAGGAGGGCGGATGTGATTCCTCTTCTCAGAAGTGGGAGCGGGGCAGAGGCAGGAAACTACAGACCAGTTAGTTTGACCTCAGTGGTAGGGAAAATGATGGAAACACTTCTGAAGGAAAGAATTGTTCAGTGTCTAGAGGCCAGTGGGGCACAGGACCCAAGGCAACATGGATTCACATTGGGAAGGTCATGTCAGACGAATGTAATAGACTTCTTTGACTGGGTGACCAAAGTAGTAGACCAGGGCGGGACTGTGGACATGGCCTACCTAGATTTTAGCAAGGCATTTGATACAGTCCCACACAAAAGATTAATATACAAGTTAGCCAACCTTGGAGTGGGTCCCAAGGTGGTAGCCTAGATAAAAAATTGGCTGGACAACAGGACAGAAAGGGTAGTAGTAAACAGAGTCCACAGTGAAGAAAGGAAGGTTACTAGCAGGGTACCTCAGGGTTCAGTACTGGGACCGGTCCTTTTTAATGTCTTTATAAGTGACATTGCAGAGGAACTGGAAGGAAAAGTATGTCTCTTTGCAGATGACACAAAGATCTGCAACAGGGTTGATATACAAGATGGAGTGAAAAGGATGAGAAGGGACTTGGCAAGGTTGGAGGAATGGTCAGATATATGGCAGCTTAGATTCAATGCAAAGAAGTGTAAGGTAATGTACCTGGGAAATAAAACCCCAGGGGAAGAGTACACACTGGGGGGTAAGATACTGACAACAACAAAAATGGAAAGGGACCTGGGGGTAATTATATCAGATAACCTAAAGGTGGACAAGCAATGTGAGAAGGCAGTAAGGAAGGCTTGGGGGGATACTGGGATGCATAGGGAGAGGCAGCAACAGTAGAAAACAAGAAGTTGTTATCCCTCTGTACAGACAGTTGGTGAGACCCCATCTGGAGTACTGTGTGAAGTTCTGGAGACCCCATCTCCGCAAAGACATAGACAGAGTGGAGGCTGTTCATATGAGGGCAACCAAAATGGTGCAGAGTCTGCACCGGAAGACATACGAAGAGAGACTAAAGGAGCTTAATATGTATACCCTTGAGGAAAGAAGGGAGAGGGGGGACATGATAGAAACTTTCAAGTATCTCAATGAAATCAACAAAGTCCAAGAGGGTAGCATCTTTCAGAAAAAAGAGATGTGCAAGAACAAGGGGGCACAATTTGAAGATAGAGGAGAGACAGCTCAGAGGTAAGGTGAGGAAGTATTTTTTCATGGAGAGGGTTGTGGATGCATGGAACAGCCTTTCTGAGGAGGTCGTGGAGTCAAGAACTTGTGGGGGAATTCAAGAATGCATGGGACAGACATAAGGCAGTCCTAGTGGGGGGTAGGAGGAAGTAGGCTGTTGGTTAACTTTGATCTGCAGCTTATCCATCAGGTAGGAAAATGGGCAGACTAGGTGGGCCAAGTGGTCCTTATCTGCCATCAAATTCTATGTTTCTATAAAATGTTGCAGACTGAGAAATAAACTGCTAAACTGCTTGTAGTTTGTTTACACAGCTCCAGGTAAATTCAGATTAATGTTTATACATATTGACATAGTTTTTTTGTATGATTCAAAACAAGTTTGTCTTTCAAAAGTTTACTAATGTAATCCGCTGCTTTCTCAAAACTGTTCACCATAGAGAACTGTATGAAACAAATACCTTTCAATACAGTTTGCAGTAATAATTGCTTAAATGGAAGTAGGACAGCGCTGGGGGTGGTGATGGTGATTCAGGGATGATATACTTTTCAGGGAATGCAGAGGGGAGATGACATGTTGGTGGGATTAGAAGGAAAAAAGACTGAGGATTCCAGCAGTGATCTGTACTGTAAATTAATAAAAAGAGAACTAAGAGAGTTTCAGTAGCAGACAAGTTGTGGAATTGCAGTATAATGTGGGGAGTGGTGCAATGCAGTGGCTGTGGTGCAGCCATATTCAGGCAGACCTTCTGGACACTGAGGTACTGCCCTATCTGCATGCATCTCTCTGGACTGCGGGATGAGGTAACTAGACTCAGAGCGGAAGTAATCTGGGTCAGGAGTACCATCACCCCTATCCAGGGACCACCCAGTCCAATGCAGCTGCCTCAAAGGATGCCGAGAATGAGGAGCACTTGGATGACAGTGGGCTCAGGGAGGGTTAGTGCAGTCAGGCAGAGGCACTTCCCAGATCCTAGTCCTCTCAAGAACTCATATGCCACACTGGCAAATGAGGACAACCAAATAGAGGTACCCAGAGAAGTGGAAGGAAAGGATGTGGAGGTTAGCCAAGGAGGTGACCTCAGTGGGAAAGCAGTGGACCCCAGAGGAGGAGGAAGCGAATCCTGGTGGGGACTCCATCATAAGAGGGATCCAGCTAGGAGCACAGGAGGAGAGGACAGGGAGGTGAGGTGCCACCAGGTGCCACGGCATGGAGGGGGATGGAAGGAAGATACTGGGGATCACTAGGAAGGCAAGACGGAGGGTGAGCTGGATGTCATTATCCACCTAGGTACTAATGACTTGGCAAATGGGGATCCAAAGGAAGTTCAGGAAGAGTTTAGGAAACTGGGGAGGGTCTCAAGAGTAGCTACTTCTGTCACTTTCTCAGAAGTACTACCTGTGAGAGGCAAGGGAGAGCATAGGAGTGCATGCACCAGGAACTTTAACTCATGGTTGAAGAACTGGTGCTGTGAGGAAGGGTTTGGATTCATTGGTGACTGGGGACCCACCTGGAGGGATGGAGGTTTGTTCAAGCCTGATGGCCTGCATCCATCCTGGAGGGGAATCCAAGCACTCAATGATAAGTTTAAATGCTACATTGACAAGCATTTAAACTAGCAAAGGGGGGGTGGCAGGCCAGCAAGAAGGGTACCTACTTGCTCACCCCCCACAGCTAGCAGTGGAACCAGTGAACCAGAGGAGTGGCTATCTCTGCAAAGGTGCAAAAGATGGAGATTAGTGTCCAAAAGGTGGATAAGAAGAAAAGGGCAAAATTCAGCAGAAGGGCAGACAGCAAGGAGAACCAGGGATAAATGACAACCAAGGAAGGGGCTGGGTAGAACAGTGAAGCAGACTAGGGAGGTCAAATCATGGAAAGCCATGTGTGCAAAATGCCAGAGCCTTAGCAACAAGATGGAAGATCTGGAGGCTGTCATGGTACAGTCAGACCTGGACATTGTGGCCATCACTGAAACCTGGTGTAATGATAACCATGACTGGGAGTTGGCCATACCTGGCTACAACATATTCAGAAGAGACAGAGCAGGCAGGAAGGGAGGAGGAGTGGCATTGTATGTGAAAAATGACATAAGGGCCACAGAGATCCAGGAGGAACAAAATGGGGGAGAGATACTGTGGGTTAAGCTAGAAAGGAAAATGGGGCCAGTCATCCGCACAGGTGTGGTCTATAGACCACCAGCCCAGGAGGAAGAAACAGATAGGGAGCTGATGCTAGCCATCCAAAGGATTGCAGACAAGGGTGAGGTAGTACTGGTTGGAGACTTCAATATTCCAGATGTGGACTGGAGTATCCAAGCAGCAGCATCAACTAGGAGCAGATTTATCCTGGACTCCCTTCAGGGTGCCTTCCTCAAGCAACTAGTCATGGAACCAACTCGGCAGAAGGCAATACTGGACCTTATGCTCACAAACAGGGACAGTGTGATGGGGGTAACAGTGGGGGAGCACCTGGGTAACAGTGACCACCAGTCATTGTGGTTTGAAATCACAGAAAGAGCAGAACCAAACCACACAAAAACACGATCCTGGATTTTAGGGGCAGACTTTGGGAAAATGGGGAAATACTTGAAAGAGGCATTAAGGGAATGGGACAGGAATCAGGGGTTGAGGAACAGTGGGCAGTATTTAAAATGGGGATTATAAGAACAACAGAATTATGCATTAAGCAGGTTAGAAAGAGGAAAAGGAAGAGGAGACCATTATGGTTTTCCAAAGAGGTAGCAAAGAAAGTGAAAGCCAAAAAGATAGCATTCAGGCAATACAAAAAGACACAGGCAGAAGGGGATAGGGAGAAGTACCAGGAGAAACAAAGGGAGGCAGGGAAGTCAGTAAGGGAAGCCAAAGCTCAGACAGAACACATTGCAAAATCAGTGGTTAAAGGGGACAAAACTTTTACAGGTACATAAGGAAAAAGAAAGACAAAGGGAGGATAGTGAGACTGAAGGGGAGGAGGGAGTCGTGGAGGATGACAACAGTAAAGCTGACATATTGAACAGGTATTTCTGCTCAGTCTTTACTGAGGAAGAGGGAGGTAATGGGTCTGAAGGGAGTACAAGGGGTGAGAATGGTGCAGAAATGGACACAAGCCCCTTTACACGAGAAAGGGTCCTGAAGGAACTGGAAGTAATAAGAGTTGACAAAGCAATGGGGCCAGATGGGGTGCACCCCAGGGTCCTTAAAGAACTAAGAGAGGTGGTGGCTGAACCTCTGGCTATCCTGTTTAGCCAATCACTGGAAACAGGGGAGGTACCCAAAGACTGGAGGACAGTACAGATGTAGTCCCCTTATACAAAAGCGGGAACAAAGAGGAAGCAGGAACTACAGACCAGTCAGCCTCACCTCGGTAGTGGAAAGATCATGGAAGCACTTGAAGGAGAGATTGGTGGAACATCTGGTTGTCAATGGACTACAGGACCCAAGGCAGCATGGCTTCACCCAGGGGAGGTATGCGTCAGACCAATCTCATTGACTTTTTGACTGGGTGACTAGGGAGGTGCATCAGGGGAGGCAGTGGACATGGCCATCCTGACTTCAGCAAGGCCTTTGACACTGTGCCACATCGAAGGCTATTACAAACTGGGGAATATGGGTGGGCAGGACAGTAGTGTGGTGGGTAGGTAACTGGCTGGGTGGCAGGACACAGAGGGTGGTGGTAAATGGCTGTCACCCACAGAGGGAAGAGTGACCAGGGTACCACAGGGATCAGAGCTGGACCGGTCCTATTCAACATCTTCATCAGTGACATTGCGCAGGATCTAGAAGGCAGAATTTCACTGTTTGCTGATGACACAAAGCTCTGTAACAGAGTAGACACACCAGAGGGTGTAGACAGAATGAGAAGGGACCTGCAGAAACTTGAAGAATGGTCAGGGGTTTGGCAGTTGAAATTCAATGCAAAGAAGTGCAAGATAATGCATATGGGGCACAAAAACCCTGGCACAATATATCAGTTGGGGGGTGAGGATATAGCATGCACCAAGCAGGAAAGGGATCTTGGGGTTGTCATCTCTGATGACCTCAAGGTAGGGAAACAGTGTGACAAGGCATCAGGTAAAGCAAATAGGATGTTGGGATGTAGTAGGGCAGGGGCATCACCAGCAGGAAAAAGGGAGGTCATAATTCCGCTTATACAAGACACTAGTGAGGTCCCACCTGGAGTACAGTGTACAGTTCTGGAGACCATACCTATGTAAGGACATAGACAGGGTAGAGAAGGTTCAGAGGAGGGCAACAAAGATGGTGCATGGATTGCATCACAAGTCCTATGAAGACAGGTTGAAGGTACTGAACTTGTACTCCCTGGAGGAGAGGAGGGAGAGAGGGGATATGATAGAGACATACAAGTATCTTACAGGGAGAAACAGAGCGCAGGAAAACACTATTTTTAAGTGAAAAAGATGTTCCAGGACTAGAGGGCATGGGATGAAGTTGGAGGGAGGACGATTCAGAGGAAACATGAGAAAGAATTTCTTCACAGAACGGTGGTGGACAAGTGGAACACCCTGCCAGAGGAAGTGGTGGGGGCTGAAACAATCACTGGATTTAAGAATGCATGGGATAGACATAAAGGAATTCTAGAGGTCAGGGGTAAGGGGAAACAGACTTCTAGGAAAACAAACTGAACTTACAAGCTCAAATGGGCAGACTGGGTGGGCCATAGGCCCTTATCTGCCGACACTGTCTATGTATCTATGTATCTATGTATCTGTAGGCTGGGACAGACCTTGAGGGAACAGGCTGCAACATGAGGTGTGGGTACTGGAAAGCAAATATATAGGGGTGGTCAGTACCAGTGGATCCAGCTATGTATCGAGGTAGCACCCACAACCTCATTAGTCCAGCAAAAATCTGTTTAAACCTAATCTTAGCTTTAAATGGTAATATTTTACATTTTGGGGAAGAGCTACCCTCTTGAAAAAATGTTAGAGGTGCCCTTGGTGATCAGCAGTGCAGAAAAGTACCACAATTATGGGCACAAAATCTGTTTGTATGGTGCATAACAATACACAACTGCCCACAACTCAGGTAAGACACCTCACCTGGGGAACAGTTGCCCCCTTGAAAAAATTCTAGATGTACCCCTGGTGATCAGCAGTGCAGAAAAGTACCACAACTCTGCGTGCAAAATCTGCTTTATATGGTGCAGAACAATTCACAACTGCCCATAACTCGGGTAAGACATGTCACCTCTACTGGTTTCACAGGACTACTGTCTCATCACCCTCCTGATGATGCAGTCATCCTGTAAAACTGGTTGAGATGTCTTACCAGGTCCATAGCTGATGTGGTTGTACAGTAAATTGTTTCACTTCTAATAAAGTTGATTTTGCACACAGAATTGTGATGCCTAAGACTTAATAATTTACATTGGGCAGATTGCGTGGTGAAGCTGAGATTGCTGTCCTTTTGAGTGCATAAAAGTAGCCTAGCACTTAGATACTCAATTTGCTAAGCTACAGTAACTGAGTTTTTGAATGCACATTCATGAGTGTTCCCCCCGTGGCACCCACAACAGGATTTATGCCAGCCACTGTGAAGCGACAGGTGGTGCTAATAGCAGACAGGGTCAATTCTACCACTGGGGTTAGCCCTGAAGCCAGAGGCCTGGGTGTGCAACACTAGATGGGGAAAAAAGCTGTTTTAAAAAAATAAACTGTCTCCAAGTAACCCTGGCTTTTCAGTACCCCAGTTATATTTTAGTCATGCTCCCCTGGTTCAGATTTAGGGAAATCACCTTCTGGCTAACTTCAGTGCAGTGTCTCACAGCTTGCTAACTTCTTTAAGGTACTAGAAGCTATAGTGTTGCAGAAGCATGTGTAGAATCTGGAAGGGGGAGGTGGTCTCTTATTGAGAAACTATCCCTTCCATTAAGGAGATAGAATCTATGGGGCAGCAAGTCGGTTGATTCCCCCTGAGAGGAATTTTCTCTCTGCCCCTTGATCTGACCCAGTGGTGTGCTGTGGGCTTGCTGCCGTAGGGTGGCCGGCTTCGTAGTGCTTCTGTTTTTGCCAAATGGCAGCTGGTGGGTGCCGTAGGGCAAAGTAGGTCTGGAGAAGGGTTTCGTGGCTGAGTGAAGTTCAGGGGATGCTGTTGATGTTGGATGTCGACTGGAAAAAATCCGTTTTGTCTTCAGGTTGGAACGAAGATTTCGTGGATACATGAAATAAAGCCGGTTTCTTGAATCTGCGAGGTTTCACCATTAAACAGGGAGTGACAGCAGGGGGTTCGTATGAAATAATTTGAATGGACTCTTGACTGTGAAGTAAAAGTTAGATTAAAAAATTGATTTGTGATTTTTATCATTGGGAATCATTTTTGATTTGACCCTCTGTGGAAGCTAGAGCCCACAAGAGGAACTGAATCTTTCATGGCTTCCCTGGATAAAATTGTTTAAGAAGAAATAACAGGATTGACCAGGACATTTGAATGAACTGAGACTCTTTTTTTTTTTTTTGGTTGTGTGAATATTTTATTTTAAGTAATAGTTTATTTTATTTACCTTGTTTATTTTATGTTAGTTTAAGTAGGTATTAATGGCGTAATTGTGTATTATCCTCCCCTTCTGTGTGAGAGACAGCGGGTGGGATTTGTATATTTTTCCTTTTTCCCCCCACTTTGTGAGAGAGAGTGGAGGAGTTGCCATCTGAGTGTGATTTGGTTTTTTGTTAATAGTTGTTTACTTTATGTTTTTTGATTTGAGTTAAGAGTATGGAGTGGTTTTATTAAGGGGGTATATTAAGAAATATTAATTTAGCGTTTTTTTTTATAATTTAGTATTATTGACAAGATTTAAAAAAAAATGTGTTGGGCTAGTAAAAACACAGTCAGGTGGTACTCCCCCTCAAGATTGAGGGATCTCCGACCCTTTGAATGTCCTGCACTTCCTTTGGAAGTTTATAGGAGATGCCGAATATTTGGCATTTCAAGACGAAGGAGTGGGGGAATAGGAGATCCTGAAACTCTCTGGGGGATGGAAAAGAGTGGTGGATAGGAGTTGACAGTTATAGCCAGGAGGCGCCCTGGGGCGAAATGGATACAGGAGCGAGGGCCATCATGTCTTGTACCCATACCCAAGGGCACTGACTTGGTCAGGCAGGAGGTGGAGTCATCCTTGGAGTCTTGTCCCTTTCAGGCAGTGTTAAGCAATGCTAGATCTATCAGAAACAAGACTGCCTTGGTAGCAGATCTTGTTATATCTGTGGATTTAGCTTGCATGACCGAGATCTGGCTTGATGAAAATGCGGGCCCCATTTTGGAATCCGCAGTTCCAGCCCGGTTCTCGGTGATTCACTGCCTGAGAGTGGACAGTAGGGGCGGGAGAGTTGCAGTCTGTTTTAGACAGGAACTGGACCTCAGGGAGATACCAGTTGGGTGTACCAACTCCTTTGAGTGTGTTGTGGGTGCAGGTGCAGGCTTCAGGATACTTCTCATTTATCGTCCACCAGGTGATGGGAGGGAATTCCTGAGGGAGGTTGTGGATTTCATCGCCGAGAGGGTATTGGAATCCCCCTATGGTTAATTCTGGGGGATTTCAATGCCTAGGTCGACGATGAACTTGCACCACTTGGTCAAAACCTCCTCCAATTGATGGACTTATTGGGCCTGACACGGGTTATTACCGCTGCAATCCATCAGGGGGACACTCATTGGATTTGATATTCCATCTGGGTATGGAAGTCTCTGATGTGGAGGTGGAGCCCATCAGTTGGTCTGACCATCATGCCCTGAGGTTCAGTTTCACAGCCCACCAAAAGAGGCCTACCCCAAAGGAGATTTTACAGTTCCGTCCTTTGGGAGGAGTTACCTCAGAAGGCCTAATGATGGAGCTGGACTTCTCGGGATTTCCAATGGATAGCACTGACCAGGTCCCTAGTGCTAGCCTATAACAGGGCAGTTGTGAGAGCCCTGGATGTCTTTGCTCCAATCCGTGTTCGTTCCTGTACTCTCCACCTACGGGCCCCATGGTTTACCAAGGAGATCCGTGGGTTGAAGAGACAGGGCCAAAGATTGCAGAGACTCTGGTGGAAAATTCACATGGAAGTGGACAGACTTAGACTGTTAGATCATTATAAGAACTATCAGTTAGCAATTTCCCATAAGAAGGCAGAGTTCCTGTCCAGGGAAATTGCTACAGCGAGGAATAGACCGGCCTAGCTCTTCCGGACTGTGGACAGATTGTGCAATCCAGTCTGTCTTCAATCTGGTCGAGCGTTGTCATAATTACAGTGTGAGGAATTTGTGATGTTCTTCACTGTTAAGGTGTCCACTATCAGGGATGAGATCAGCCAGCGCCTTCCCATAGGATCTTGCAGTGATCAACCGAGGGGCACAAATACCCAACTGACCTGGTTCACCTTCATTCAACCAGCAGTCATGGATATAGTGAGGATCAACCAGACTTTGCGGCCTACCTGCTATAGATTGGATCCGGGCCCTACTCACCTACTTGTGGGGTGTGTTGAGGTTATTGGCCCAATCCTTACTGGGATAGTTGCGGTGTCACTGGGGAAAGGGATCTTTCCTGATCCCTTGAAGGAGGCAATAGTATGCCCCCTTCTGAAAAAATCCTCCCTTGATCCCAACTGCCCAGAAAACTACAGACTGGTCTTGAATCTTCTCTTTTTGGGGAAAGATTGTCGAGAAGGTGGTTGCATTGCAGCTGGAAGACCATTTAACTATCACAATATCTATGACCCTCTCCAATCTGGCTTCAGGAAAGGCATAGTACTGAGGCGGCTCTTGTTCGAGTACTAAATGATCTCTCTGATGGCGAGATCGGGAGAACATGTTCTATCTTGGTTCTCCTTGATCTCTCAGCAGCGTTTGACACCATGGATCATGGGGTGCTCTCGATTACTATGGTTTCTCTGTGGACTAAGGGGTGGTCACAGTTGGTTTAAATCTTTCCTGTATATAGGAGTCAGAGAGTAGTGTCGGGGATTTATTCTTCGGCCTGTCACTGTTCACACTGTGGGGTGCCATAGGTTCAGTGTTATCCCCCATGTTATTAATGTGTACATGCTGCCATTAGAGGACATTATAAGACAATATGGGTTGAAGTTTCAGTTGCTATGTTGATGATTCTCAACTCTATATGTCTTTATTGTGAGCGAAGTCTGAGTCAAGTACATACTAACTGCTGCCTTCTGGAGATACAGAATTGGATGAGTACCAATTGGCTGAGGTTGAATCCGGGAAAAACAGAGGTATTGGTGGTGGAACCCGAGGTGAGGATGTCAGGTTCATGGGCGGAGAAAACCCTCAGGTTTATTTCTGGGGAGACCCTGTATGGCATCTGGCCAGGTATGTAACCCAGTGTTATATTTGACGAGGCCTGACCCTGAGGGGCGAAGGTGTCGGCCGTGGTCAAAACATCCTTTCATCTAAGGAATATAGCATGGGTGAAACACCTGGTTCCATCAGGATCTTCCTACCCTGGTCCATGCCTTTGTTGCCAGTCATCTTGATTACTGCAATGCCCTTTATCTGGGGCTGCAGGAGTGGATATCATTTTCAGCTGGTGCAAATCACGACGCTAGTTTGATGACTTCGAGGCCAAGATCCAGCCATGTAACACCTGTGCTGCAGTTGCACTGGCTGCCGGTACAGTGGCGGATCACTTTCAAGGTCATGTTGATGGCCTAAAAGCCCCATGGGTTGGGTCCCCACTACCTGGAAGAACTCCTGAATTCTTACTGCCCTCCGTCTCTCTCCGATCCTTGGCGAGGGATTGCTAGAGATTCCCAGGGTAACTTTAAAAACATCTGGTGAAGAAACGTTTGCCTTTATGGCTCCTACCCTGTGAATTCTCTATCTTGCCAGATACGAAACAACCTGACTGTGAAGGATTTAAAAAAGCCCTAAAAACTTTTCTTTAATGAAACATTTAGCTGTCTAATATATTTAAATTGAAGTTGCTATATATAAATGTTATTTATTATTGTGGTTTTAATGCTGTATGTAATTTTTGTAAAGATTCTTCTGAGCTTGGGAGAGCTAGCCCACATAAAAATTTTTACTTTACTTGCTTCCTCACAGTATCATCAGTGTGCAGACTGTTCTGCCCTCCCCTGCCAGGTGCTCCATGTTACTATTACTATGCATTAATGGAGCAGGTGACCACAGGAGAGATAGCTGTACACAAAAGAAGAAAAGAAGAATAGATGTGCAGAACAGCATGATGTACTAACCTACAGAAAATGCCAAGTTGCAAATATATGAATACTTTAATTCAAGGCAGGTTACCCCACAGGCACACACCACTGTGCACAGGGTCTTTGAACTTTAATGGAACAGGTACACTGTGGAGGGTGAACACTTAAAGTAGCAATGATTTACATTACTATTGCTCCCTCCCTAAAATTATAGATCAAGAAGGAGGAGGGACCCACCATTGACATATTGGTCACAAAACTATGGGGGCTTGGTAGGTTTAGAGTGATCCTTGACTTCTGATGCAGTGCCAGGGAACCAAACCTATTTAACAACAACAACAGAAAAAGATTGTGGTGGCTGGAGAGAAATGATTGCATTGGGAAGAGGGTGAATGACTTAAGAACTTACCTTAGGCTACCTGGTGAACTTTGTGGGCATTTACTTTTTCTTAGGCCCAAACACAGAGTTCTGAGAATCTACAGGGGCTCGCCAACCCTCCCAGTTACCTTGTAATGTTGCGCTGCTGGGGATGTCAAATGTCTCTGTATTTTCAGTGTTCCCATCTCCTGGCAACTAGTCACCATCAGAGATACTGATATTCCATGATGCATTCAGGAACTGATGTAGTGACTAGCTCATCAAGTGTCTGCATTTTTCTTGGTGGTGGTGGTGGTGGTGATTGATCAGGACAATAAAACATTTTACTGGGGCCTCTCCATCACTTCTATGTAGCCCCACAGTGTCAGAGATGTTTAGACCTAAGCATTTGGTCAAACCACAGTCATGTGTTTGGAGGTGGGTAGGGTACCATTAACCAGCACTGAACTGCTAGCAGCTGGGAAGAAGTGACCACCATGACCTCAGTCTATTACATGGTCTCTGCTTAGAGTAGTTTTGGGGGGAGTGAAGTGCTGCATGCCATAGTGCTGATCTGTTGCCCCTCACATAGGGACACCTACAATAGGGTGAAAACAAATTGGACGAAGGTGATCTGTGCACAGAAAAACAGGTAACAGCAAGATGTGTGCCTGGCAATTGCATTGTGCACCTTGCTGGTCAAACTGCATGTTGGTCCCATTGCAGGTGGGCTTCATCCCCACCCCCTTAAATAAACATAAACATCCCCAGCCTGCACTTAAGAGGATGGAGCTCAGATGGGGCCCCACTTTCCTGTCCACCCACAGTTGCCACTGTATTGAAGCCCCAGCCACCCAGATCACAGTGTCCCATAGTGCATCACCTACATTCCTTCTCCCTAAGTCCTGTATCCACCTGATGGTATACACCTTCCATGCAGGATCTTGCTCCTTTCATATCAACCCTTGAAAAGCTTATTTTTTATCATTTCAGGTTCCTTTCCTTTCCCATTTCAAATGCTGCACCAGTGGGTGGCACACCCAAAGGTTAAATCTCCCTTTGCCACAGCGTGAATGTGAAAAGATTGACAATAGTAGAACTATACTTACAGGTATGTAGATTGGTCTATTACTACTCATTACTTTAGTTCTTTTAAAGATAAACTGAAAATGATTAAATGGGTTAGTTACAATCTGCCTCGATAGTCCAGAAGCACTGCACCATGAGGTAAACCTGAATTTGAGAGTAAGCCTGAGTCTCCAATTACTGGCAGCATGGGGAGGGAGGATTTGCCTCCCAACTCCCATAGCAACCCCAATATTTACCTAAAGAGGTCATCAAAATGCATGGGAGATGTGAAGGTTGCCGGAAGGTAGGCAAAGGGGAGGCTGCAGTGAGTGTTGGATGTGCAGTTGGTGTAGCTAGAGCTATGAGGGAAAAGATTGTGTGTTGTCAGTGCTGAAAATGGGGGAGTGCTTGATCATCTGGCTGAGGTCTGCTCTGCACTGAGACACATAGGCCAGTGCTCCAGAAAGGAGGCTTTTAGTCAGTCTCTCTGACATGACTGGAGTATGGGCAAGTAAGGATATTAAGTTTTTGGGATGGGATGGTTTGATCAACTTACTAGTCAGAGAACATGACTGGGGGTTATGTGGGGGTTAACAAAGATTATTGCAGGAAGTTGCTGCTTTTTGTTTGTTTTGTTTTATTTTATCCTCTATCACCAAATTTCTTTGCTCACACAGCGTTAAAAACAGCTCATGCACTCAATACGTGATTTATCATAACATCCAGCTGTTTACAGTTTAGTAGAAAATATACTTTTTTTAATTGTCAATGTTCCTTTCCAAAATTTTCAGTACATCTTGACAGTCCCTCTGAAAAGTCTGTATAGAAAACATTTGCCTCTCCCATTAACCTCACAGTGCCTTGAGTTTTTAGTGCTCACCATGACAGACTGTGATATCACAAACAGCAACATTGTGGTTAGCAGGGGAGAGTAAGATATATGTTGAAAAACTAAGTGAAAAAAGTACTGCATTACCAACAATATTTAGTAGACCAATGGCATAGGGGAAAAATAACTAGAAAACAAAGTTAAAACACAATTGGTATAAATCTAGTGTTTTTAAGTTTTTTATTATAGTAGAGAAATGCTCTTTAACTATCTTTTCAACTTATTCCTATGCTGTATAGTACACTTTGTATCTCTCTGCTCCCTATCTCTACTCACGCTACTATGTACCTCACACTTACCTAGTATTATCTTTATTTCCATAGGTCTGGCCAGATGTTGGCTGTCTACCTTTCAGATAAGTATCTTGTTTAATTCTGACTACTATAATCTCTGCTCTTGGACCATAGACCCTTTGCATCTCCAGAACCTTCTCAGTGCTTTCCGTTTAGGTTCTACCAGATTATCCCAAACCCAAGAGAACCAAACTCTGTGCACTGTGGCTTGTACAGAGCAGGTAAGTTATATTAAATTTAGGGGTCAAAACTGAGTTTTGCATCCTCTAGCCTGCAGGGCTAGTGACTGGGGAAAATCTCCACATAATTTTCCACTGTACCAGTTGATGTACTTATCATAGTGTTACTCTCTCCAGCACATGCATGCAGGGCTACCAAATGGAAACTCTTAATAGCTGTATAGAAAATCTACTAACATTTGCTAGTGGGATGGTGATAGTTCTGACCCCAGCAAAGGAGGTGGGGTTAGTGTCAGGGGCTGGAGGACTAGTATCTGTGGAAGGGAGGTGCTAGTGTTTGGGAGTTTGGAAGGTGGGTAAGCTGCAGTCAGGGGCTTTGGAGGGAGGGAGGGAAGGGGGGGCTAGTGTTATGGCACATGGATGGAAAGTGTAGAATGAAGGGTGTGTGCATGCCTCTGGTGTCTGAGTAGGTGGTGTCCAGAAGGACCTTTCAGAGAAGGTGTGCATTAAGGGTATGGGTGATTCTCAAATGGCTAAGGAGGAAGGGATGTGGCTTCTGGTAGTCAAGGGACAGGAGGGAGTTGAGATCCACAGAGATTAGAAAGTGGGGTACCTAGAGAGGGATGGGTGTTCAGATAGACTGTGGTGTAAGTGGTGAGGATTGGTGTGGTTGGGTTGTGTCAGGAGGTGGAGGGAGGGGGTTATTGTCTGAAGTGATGGGGGCTGTAGTACATTTGGGGACTGTGCAGTGTGCACATTCAAGAGGGCCACTGCCTTGGAGGCTGTAAGGGAAACATGCTAGTGTCAGGTGCTGTGGAAGGAAGGGGCTAGTGTCAGAGGGGTCTGTGGAGGAAGGGGAGGCTAGTGTCTTGGTTAGAGGAAGGAGGTGAGGCTAGTGTCTGAGCTGTAAGCTAGTTAACTATACAGATTGGGGACACACAAAGTTCCACTTATTCTTAAGATGTGTTCTATTGGTAAAGCACCTAAAGAGTCTTCCCAGTTGTTTTTTAAATTTATTTATCAAAGTGTATCTGTTTAACAGTCTTTGATACAACAAATTGTCCAGTGATATCTCTCTCTCTCTCTGTTATATATATATATATATATATATATATATATATATATATATATGTGTGTGTATATATATATATATATATATACATATACTATATATATATATACACATATATATCTATATATCTATTTATCTATCTATCTATCTATATGTATATATGTGTGTGTGTGTGTGTATATATATATATATATATATATATAGAATTAACAAAAACTCCATTTAATGCATCAGTTAGGTTGTTCAACAGTGACAAAAGCTAGAAATTGATGTCAGGGTTGAAACCCCTTTGCACCCCTCCAGCCCACCCCCAACTGGAATCGCGGCGATTAGTCATCAGCCCTATCTGTCACCTCTATGACATGTGGAAAGAAAAGGAATAGGAGAATGGGTGTCAGTTAGGACTGATGACTCCAATGCAGCTCCGATTCCAGTTGGGGTGGGCTGGAGGTGCAAAGGGGTTTCAACCCTAACATCGAATTCCTGCTTTTGTCGCTGTGGAACAACCCTAACTGATGCATTAAATGGAGTTTTTGCCTCTAATTTTCCTTCTTTTTGAGAATGATAATGAGAAATAGTGAATGTAATGCAGCGGCGGGCCCCGCGCTTTCGCCACATAATGCAGCGGCGGGATGTCTTGTCACATAGTAACATTGTGCCCGCAAATGCAAATCGTAATGCACATGGTGATGCAAAGTGAAACAGAAAGAGAAACAGTACTGTAGACAGAAATGTTAAAAACAACGGAAACTCAACCGCAAATGAAAATGCAAAGGGTAACGCACATGGTGGCTTAAACGTGAACGGTAAGTGAAATGGGTACGGAACCGCAAGCAGAAATGGTAATGGTAACAGTAATGTAATGGCACAGGCTGGTTTTCCCCAAAAGCTGTATAGAGAAAGACAGTGAGTAGAAAGAATGTATGCAAAATAATGACTCTCGGAACACAAAAATCAGGAGTTGGAATAGTAAATTGCTTTTATCTCAGTAACCGTATGACATAGAAAAAAATTTAAAAGTCATATGTATTATCACTTTCCTGGCTAGTTTTGTACTTAGCCCCCAATAGGGAGTAATAATTTTTTGACAAAAACTCTGTATCTCACACCGTTTTCGAGATACGGGCCCTCAAAGGCGCAGCAAACGCCATTAATGCTATCCTATGGAAAAACAGAAGTTTGGAGTGCCATAACTTTGCCTCACTGTAATATTTTTCACCAAACCACTGAAAGGCACATCTGTGGGATGTTGGCTGTATCCCTGCAAATTCCAGCCCAAAAGACCCAACCAAAGACAGCAGCAGGGCGCCAAAATGATTGCTGCAATGCTACCGGCCGCCGTGAATAAGGCCGTTAAGGAAAAGTGTCAACTTTGGAGTGCCTTAACTTTGCCGCTGTGTAATATTTTTCAACACAACACTGAAAGGCACATCTGTGAGATGTCGGCTGCATTCCCTCCAAATTTCAGCCCAAAACTCCAAATCGTTCTTTTGCAGCTGGGTGCCAAAGAATTGCTGTCATTTCCCACATCCTAGAAAAGTACTGTCGCAATTATGTGCAAAAATTATGACACTTTCATGAGTACTAAAGTACTTTGCAAAGTAATTTTCCAGAAATTTGAAAACATATTTCTGGGGTGTTTTAACCAAAATAAAGACATGTCTAGCATCCTCAGCTCCGACTAGGTGAATACAAAATAATTAGGTTGCTAGAGGGTCTCAGTTTTAAATGCCAAGCATTTTCTGATCACTAACTGAAAACAAAATGGCGGATTGCGAAAGTAAGAGGGCCATTGCAGAAAGTAAAATGCATTTGCGACACTGCTCGAACTTTTTGTTAACTTTTCCCATTGACTTATAATGGAAATTGTTTTTGAATAACTTTTGAACTGCTTAATATTTTTCATGAAATCTTTGAAAGGCACATCGGGGACCCTGGCTGCATGTTCCCTGAAGATTTTTGGCCAGTCACACAAACCGTGTGACCTGTAGGTGCGACCGTAGAATTCCAGAAAAAGCGTAAACACACGCGCAGATCATGCTTAATAACTCCACAGCCGTGTATCCAAACGGTGCAAAACTTGGCAGATCTCAAGGCGTATGGGTCTTGATATGTATTCCAAATTTCAGGCAAATCTGTCAAACGGTTGCAAAGTTATTAAGGTGCAAAATTTTGGGTTTAACATGTAAATGGCTCCTCAACCCTAACTATGGTAGCACTACCGTATAATATATATATATATATATATATATATATATATATATATATGTATATATGTATATATACACACACACTGGCTGGAGTTACATCACCTGCATCTTGGGAATGTGTTATTAAATTCTCACTGAAATGATTAACTTTAGCCAGTGCATCCCTTTGGAAAAAATGCCAGTGGCCTGAGGGTCAACTTGGTCCATTCAGGTCAGTTAAACAATTTATAAACTTGTTAGCAGGTTTAATGCTACCATTCAGTGGTGTAGAGGTCAGAGATACTTGGGATGATGTGTATGTGAAGGTCTGACTAGACTACCCTCTGTGTTAGAAGAAATGGATGGGCATGAAAATGAGGGGAAAATAGCAACTGATAAGCCAGAATGGTGCCCCAATTTCTGCAGGCCCTGCATCACCAAAAAGTACCATATTGCCACCAGCCACCTAGCAACAGCATCCACCATCCCGGGGACTAAATTTGGACCTTCATAACAGCTACTGATTCCCTCCCATGGGGGAGACAGGAGAGGAAGGTTCAGCATCCCAATCCCCCTTCCATAGACTTTCATCAGCCATGGTAACCCCCCAAGACTCTCCACCAGTTTGATATGGAGTCCTGTTGTTAGTGAAGGGGAGTATAACAGTTGGGGCCTGATAGTTAAATGTTTGCTCAGGTGCAGATCCTAGTTTACCTGAACAAACAGGGATTTGCACCAATGTCCTATATTTAAAAGACATACAGTGCCAAACAAAGTGACTGTTTGGGGGGGGGGGGTCAGTCCCAACTGTGTGTGGTGGTCTTCATTGAAGTGACTGGGGTACAATGTTGTGACTGTTTGGGTGGGGATTACTGCTGTAACTGCCTGTGGAGAGTGTCATCTATGTGACTTTAGGGGGTATGGGGGCAGTGCTGTGATGGTGGTGGGGTGTAGTGCTGTGATGGTTGAGAACAGGGATCTGTTCTGTGACTGTCAGGGGTGGGTGCCCAGTGCTGTGACTGATAGTGGAAGCTTTCAGTCATGTGACTGTTGTGGGGGTACAGTTCTGTAACTGTAGGGGGTGGAAGGGTCAGTCCTGTGATGGTCAGTGGTCAGTGCTGTGGCTATAGTGTAAGTAGTGCAGAGTGGTATGCACTGGAAAAGGTGATGCATTAGCAAAGCAGCCAGCCTGTAATAAGAAAAGAAAACAAAGTTCAGCACTCACAGAGTCAGTGCAAGATATAGTTTCTGGCAATACGCTGGTGTGCACCCACTAGCCCCAGTGCTTCAACCCTTCAGTGGGCCTTCCTCAGGGGGTGGGTCTGAGAAATACAAATGTGTATCTCATTTATACAGATCTCTTAAAGTGTTATACACCACACACTAAAAACAACGTGCAAGTCAAGCTTAAAACACATGAGTAACTTGGTTATGAACATTTCATTATTCTGCATTTGGTGTTTTGTTTTTGATGCTCACGGTAAACAGTTAATGATATTAGTATACTACTTAAATTAAACATGCCTCTGTATCTCTTACTTCATTTAATTCTGTAACTTTCTATCTAAAGCAATATTTTTTTACCTTTTACACTATACTACACTATACCCCTTTTGTATCTCTAGCCTCTCTATTGTTCCCACTACTGAATTTACTCCATATTAACCTTTTTTCTCATTACTTTCACAGTCTCACAGGATGTGAACTCCTTCCCCATCAGATAAGTATAACAATATATCTAACCTTTCATATGCTTCCTAGTAACTATCTAAGAACTGTGGATCCTTATTCTACAGGTCTAAGAAACCTCATCTCTTTAAGACTCCTCCCTCTGGCTCCATAGTATCATGGTATGAAATCCTGTACATATTACCTATACTTGGTAGGTTTACTGTAACCCTCATTATGGGATGGTTGTGTATATGTGTTAAGATCATATATACTGCAGCATTGTCCTCCTCCATAAACATTTTTGCCTTGCTAGTTGACTCATGCAGGCTGTCAGCCCTGTCCCCACCTCCCCTGTCTGCCACTTCCCTGTCCCAGACCACTGAGTCTAAAGTTCTCCATGGATTGGTCCCCCCATGATGGAGCCAGGAAGGGGAGAGCCATCCTCCCCCTCAACCAGTCACTCACATCTAGAACTGAGCCAGTCATCCAGGTGATAGTGTGTGACTGAGGTAGGTGGGTAGCCTGTGCTAGCCATTTCCACATTCCCACTCCCCTTGGATTACTGCCTTCACCTGGGGGGAGCAAAGGTTGAGTCAGCATGCCTTCCCACCCAGGGACAGGACAGCTATCTGATTTAGCATGCAGTCTTCTCTCTGACCCTCAGCAACCTGAGCATGTCCCTGAGCTCAGGTCACTGATGTAGCGGGAGTCAAGGTACACAGTGTCTCATCCCTCCATACCACTGGACCAGACCAACCTAATACTGCAGCAAGGGAATTATTTATTAACACAGCAGAGCACTGGAGAATGATGGAGCCACTGCACACCAGGGAATTATTTTTTATTAATGGGCTCGGCAGTCAAAGGGTGGGATGTACCTGTGGACACCAGACAATGTGTTAACTTTAACAGGGCCAGCAATCACAGGGTACTATTGTTATTGGAAGGCAGTTTGAAAGAAATATTGAGCTACTTGAGGTTTCATATAAAAGCCATTTCCCTGTTGGCTCTGGCTAGAGTTTGTTTATATATAGGTAATACTGTTGCCTCATGCCAGTTATGGATTGCACAACCATAATTAAGTGATGTCTGAAATAGTGTCATAATAGGTCCTGACAATTCTACAGCTAGTTCTTTAACAAACCTAGGATGGATCCCATCAGGACTTGGAGCTTTGTAAGGGTTAATGTTTTCAAGTCTTTACCTATCATCATGTTCTGTAAGGACACATGGTTATGTCACTCCATCCAATGCTTCTATTTTGAGGATAGCTGTATGCTGACCAAATATTGATATAAAACAACTATTCATCAGTTTTGCCTGGCCCCTTTCATCCATAATGAGGTAATCTTTCTCATTTACCAATATCTCTAATTGTATACTACCTGCCCAGTTTTGGTTAATATAATTGTAAAAAGCTTTGTAATTATCTCTAACATGAGTTGCCCATCCCGATTCAAAGTTTCATTTAGTGGCTCTTATCTTGACCTTGCAATCCCTTGCTAACTTTTTATATTTGAACCATGCAGTAATTGAGTTAGTTGACTTCACTTTTTCATATGCCTTCTTTCTTCTCTTGATGTATCTTATAATCATACAACTGAACCAGCCTGGGATCCTGCCAGCACTGTTGTATTTATTTCTCTCAGGGACATGTAGATCTATTAATCTGGATAGTTTTCTGGACAGTACACACCATATTTGATCTTGATCCAATCCCTTAAATGCTGATTTCCAGTCCCAGGACTACAGTTCATTCCTTATTTTATCAAAGTCAGACCTGTCAAAACATTTAATCTTCGTTAAGACCTTGGTCTTATTTTTTACTTTAATAATGTCGAACCATACCATATTGTGATCACTATTGTGGAGAGGTTCGCTAGTATGACAATTCTCCAATTGCTCACACATATTGCTAGAGACCAGGTCCAGAGTGTTACCATCCCTGGTCACAGTTGTGACATATTGATCTAGTTCAAGGCCATTTATAATATCTAAGAAATCATTCTTGGTGGCTGACCTACCCTAGGCTATCTCACGGTTAATTTCTGGCATATTAAAATCAAGCAATATGATGTTATCCATAGGGTTTAATTTTTTCAGTCTAATATAACTACTTATACTATTAAGTTGCAAAATATCCCGTGTTCTTTTATGACTGGCCCTGGGTACAGGGAGAACTTCTGAAATTATTACTTCACACTTCATTTCTTTTAGTTTAAGTCCAACCCATTCAAAGCCTCTCTGTATTTCAATCTCTCTTCTTCTCCCTATATCACTGGTACCCGGGTGCAATACAACAACAGGATTACTGGATCCCTCATGCTAACCTTTTAAATTGTTATGGATGTTCTGAATTTTAGCAACAGATAGACAGCACATCATGGTATATATTTTTTTTACCTCTGCAGATAACTGCATCTGTTTACTTCAGCATGGAGTCCCCTAGTACTACTATATCCCTCTGTTGTGTGCTTCCTTCGTTACTTAGAGTTGTCACTCTTGCTTCATCACCTTCTGAAGGATCTTGTTGAGCGTGTGCTCCATAATTAACATGTGGAACACAGGGGCTATGACTTTATGCTGCATATTGTTCCCTAATTCTGTGCTGCCTGGATTAGTAATCACCTAGACTTTCTCCTGTGTAGTAGTGACATCTTGTGACTGAACTGCCTGCACTCCATCATTAGGTGAGAAGTCACACCACAGAGGCATTTCATCACTGTCTTCAGTATTTGCAGGGATAGCAAACTTATTCTCCTGCTCTATATTACTTCCCTCACCCCCCCCCATGGCCAGCTGCCCTTTTCTCTTCTTACTGCCTTGCACTACATTCTTCGGCAGGCCCTGCAAAATCTCACTCAAATTCCTCTGTAAGACATCTTTTCCTTTTATCACTTACTCCATTTAGTAATACATTACTAGGGACAGTATAATTAGGTGTGCCCACCTCATTATGGCTGTGGGTGAAGCCTACAGCCATCTTGCTGTCTGAAGCTGGAAAATGGAATACTGTGGAACACATTTTTGGAGTTTTCAATGTGTCCTTTCACACCTACAAATCACTATGCCACTTGCAATAAAATACTCCCTTCTTTCTGTTTAGAATAATGGATACAGAACTCCAAGCTGCTACAGGGGGGAGGGAAGGGGAGGAGGGGTAGCAATGATAGTAAAAAACTGCATTGGCATGGGGGGGTAGAAGAGGCAGACGGAACCATGGAAGTGATTTGGGTCACCTTGATAACAAGGGGGGGCAAGAGAGTAAAAATAGGAGTGGTGTATAGACCCCCTGCACTGGCGGAGGAGCTGGAGGAGAGTCTGGTGGCAGATGTTGGGAGGCACTGCAGACTGGGCAGGGGAAGGGTGGTGGTGTTGGGAGACTTAAACATGCCAGGAACAGACTGGGAGACTATGACATCCTCGGTGGCTAGGGAGCAGAGGTTGTTGGATGTCTTTCAAGACGCATTCCTAACTCAGCAGGTGGGGGAACCGACCAGCGAGACATGGGTACTGGATGTGGTCCTGGCAGACAGTGATCAGATTGGCGGCCTGGAGGTAAGGGTCCCGTTGGTGGGGAGTGACCATGCCATGGTCTGGTTCTGCCTGGACCTAGGAGGGGTAGAAGGCTGCACAAAGATGGAGGTAACTGACTTCAGGGGGGTGGATTTTAAGGAAATGGGAAGGATCCTTAAGGATCATTTGGATGGGATTGGGTCAGACATGGACGCTGATAGTAGGTAGGAAATCATCAGGAGAGGGGTGCAGGATGCTACCAGCACCTGTACAAGAGTAAGACGAAAATGTGGTAGGGCCCGAAAACCCTGCTGGTGGACCAGGGAGGTCCAGGAGGTGGTGCGCAAAAGAAGGCAGCCTATAGGCAATTCAAGTGCTCAAGAAGTGAAAGGGATCGAGGGGAGTACGAGCTGAAGGTTAGAAGGGCCACTAGGGTGGTGAGGATGGCTAAGGCAAGGAAGGAGCAGAACCTGGCCAGGGAAATTAGGAGAGGGAACAAGGGGTTCTTTAGATACATTGGGGAAAAACAAAGGGTGAAGGGGCAGATTAGCAGGATTAAAACAGGGGAGAGATGGGCACAAGACCCGGGGGAGCAGGCTGAGGTACTAAATGAGTACTTCACCTCAGTTTTCACCAAGGAAAATGGGGGTGCTGCATCATACATGGGAGGAGACAGTGATACTGAGGAAGGGGGGACCCTTACCGATTGGCGGGTCTGGGGAGAGGGGGAGGCATCACTGGCAGGAGGAGGGAAGGCTAAGCAAGGAGAAGAGGTAGCGGAAGTGGAAATCACAGTAGAGAGAATGAGGGAAGCCCTCAGGTCCCTTAAGATGGAGAAAGCACCGGGGCTGGATAAATTACATCCCAGAGTGCTGAAGGAACTTGCGGATATCCTGGCAAAACCCCTGGCGAAGCTTTTCTCCATCTCTCTGAGGACAGGGTGGGTGCCCCAGGACTGGAAGGTGGCACATATAGTGCCTATCCACAAGGGGGGAACAAGGGAGGTGGCAGGGAACTACAGGCCTGTCAGCCTGACATTGATGGTGGGCAAGGTGATGGAGGGCATTGTCAAGGAGAGGCTAGGGGGACCTGGAAAAGTCAGGGTGCCTGGACGATAGACAGCATGGATTCATCCCAGGGAAATCATGTCAGACAAACCTTGTGGAGTTCTATGACTGGGTGATGAGTGCCTTGGACCTGGGTAGACCAGTGGACATCCTCTTTCTAGACTTCAGCAAGGCATTTGACTCTGTTCCTCATGTGGGCCTGTTGGATAAGCTGGGAGAAATGGGGTGGGGAACCAGATGATCAGATGGATAGGCAATTGGCTCCAGGACTGGACCCAGAGGGTCATAGTTGGCAGGATAGTCTCATCCCTAAGGAGGGTCATTAGTGGGGTCCCACAGGTATCAGTCCTTGGGCCTCTCCTGTTCAACGCCTACATCTCTGACATAAGGATAAGTATCAGGAGTGAGATGAGTCTCTTTGCAGATGACTCAAAACTGGGAGCGGTGGTGGATGGGGAGGAGGAGAGGGTGGCCCTACAGGGGGACCTGGAGGCTCTGGAAAGATGGTCTAGAAAGTGGAAGCTGAGGTTCAATGCAGGGAAATGCAAGATACTGCACCTGGGGGCCAGAAACCTTGGCCAAGTGTACACCTCTGGGGGCAAATGCTACAAGTCTCAATGGCTGAGAGGGACCTGGGGGTGGTGGTGGATGTCAAGATGAACAACTCAGAGACTTGTAGGAGGGCAGTAGCCAAGGCCAACAGGATGCTGGGATGCATTGCTAGGGGGATCACCTCCAGAAGGAGGGAAGTGATACTCCCTCTGTATAACTGCTTGGTGAGGCCGCACTCGAATATTGTGTGCAGTTTGGAGGCCACACTTAAAGAGGGAACATTAAACTCCTGGAGAGGGTCCAGAGGAGGGCAACCAAAATGATTTGGGGCTTGGAGGACAGGACCTATGAGGAGAGGCTTGAAGAGCTAAATATGTACACATTGGAAGAGAGAAGGGACCGGGGGGACATGATAGAGATCTTCAGGTACATGAAGGGGGTAAATAGGGGAGGAACAGTCAGGGTGCTTCGAAGGAAGGAGGAGGGGGCCACTAGAGGGCATGGGTGGAAGCTGGAGGGGGAAGATTCAGGGGAGAAAGGAGGAGGTATTACTTCACTGAGAGGGTGGTGAAGCCATGGAATGTGCTGCCTAGGGGGCTGGTGGAGGCAGAGACAGTGGAGGGGTTCAAGAGGGGGTGGGACAGGTACAGGGGAAGGGTTTTAGAAGCAAAATCCAATGCAGCAAGAATATCCAGAACTGGGAAGGGGGAAGCCAGAGAAGGTAAGGGGGCAGCAAGGTCAGCTCCCAGGGTGGGCGCTGGCCAAATGAGCAGATGCAAAAGACCATTAGGCCTATTCTGCTGGCATTTTAGTATGTTAGTATGTTATCACATAGCCATTAGGAAACTGAAGCAGCTTGTTAAATATTGGTTGCCTATTAAACTGGAGATTTGTTTACCCCCTTCGAAATGCAACAACTTCACATATAAGTACTTAGCATTTAAGCATTTTCTTGCTGCTAGCTTCAGCTGTGCAGGTATTGTCTTTCAAGAAAGAGTCATACATCATAAATGTCACCCTTTGCCAGCAACGAAAGATGTACACTATTTTTTAACCTCTTAGGGCACTACAGATGTTCTGTGAACTATCCAGGTTAAATATATAGCAATCATCAGGTATTTTTACTATGTTTTTTGGACAAAATATATTGTGCTACAGCAAACACACACACACACACACACACACACACACCATCCTCATGGCCACAACATTCAAAATAAATACTGCAATCTAATATGTTATAAAACAATAAAGAACCTGTTTGTTTATGTCAGTGAACACAGTAAAGTTCAGTTTACAGTACATTTCCTTTAAATATGTCTTATCCTATATTTTGTTTCCTGGATAGTGCAGGGGAGATACTACATCTCATTGTCATAGGGATCTTCATTTTACACATTTTTGCACTGTATTTACTCATGATGTCTCAGACTAGATGCAATATCTTTTTTTCGGTGGGGTCATGATTTTAACATTTGTATAATGCATTTATTCAGAGTAGCCTAGTCCAGATGGAAAATATTGTTTTCAGTGTGTTCTGATTTTATGCAATGCAGCATAATATTGTATAGATATACAGCCCCACTTAAAATACTGAAAATAAGATGCCATGTCTTCTGTTAACTACCCAAGCTTAATATATAGCAATTAGCATGTATGTTCTAGAAAACACATTGTAAAAATTTGTAAAAGGAAGTCTACATTGTGTGCCTCGAATTACATATTCAAGAGGAAATATATTATAAGAACCACCCACCATTTCCCCAACATCCAACAGAAGCACCTTGACCACAGAGGGTAGTTGGTCTGGGAGGTTGGCAGATGGTTAGGAGGGGCAAATCAGGTGCCCAATCACTTGGTGCTCTCCAACATATCAGCTCCACAAACCATATAAAAACTACAAACAGATATCTGCTTCTACCTCCAAAATCAAACAAAGGGGCAGAGGACACTGCAAAGCAGGACACTGTGGCACAGGAGCTAGCACAACAAAACTTGCCCAAAACAGAAACCAAAACAAAAAAGCAAAAAGGAAATCCAAAAACGTCTGATCATAGGAGGTTCCATGATTAGGGGAGTTGATACGTATCTCCAGCCAGGGGTAATGGTCAGATGTGTCCCAGGTACATCAGTATGCAGAGACACTGACTGCATTGATAAAATTGTTCAGGAAGCAGGAGAAAACATTGACATCCTCGTACACATAGGGACTAATGATCTCACCAGCCTGTCAGTTGTGGAGACCAAGGAACACCTGACTAGGCTGGGTGATAAACTATCATCCATTTCATCTGGCATCTCTTTCTCTGAGATCCTGCCAGTCTGGGAGAGAGGAGCAGATGGATGGAAGGTCAGAGAAGGGGAGATAGGGGAACTAAACATGCGGCTCAATGCCTGGTGCCAGGAAAAAGGATACAAATTTGTAGGGAACTGGCAACTCACAGTGTCAGTGGCTCAGTAGGTAGCACACTCGCCTCTGAGGCCGGGAGATCAGAGGGCTGTGGGTTCAGTTCCCACATCTGGCACTTGGGTTAATATCCCAGTACTGACACTGTAGTGCAGCATGAGAGGGGTGCTGCACTTCTGAGGTGCCGTCTTTCGGATGAGACGTTAAACTGAGGTCCCATCTGCCTGGATTGGTGGTAGTTCAGGTGGATGTCAAAGATGCCATGGCACTTATCGAAAAGAGTAGGGGAATTTCCCCAGTGTCCTGGCCAAATTTCCCTCATTCACTAAAAATACCACCAACAGCTTAATCTGGTTCAAGGTCAGTTGGCATTCATCTGTATCCCCCTCCCCCGGGTCGTGCCTGAAAATAGGCAGGATTTGTCTAGTGCACTTACCCGGTCAACAAAAAGCTAAATAAAAATAAAAATAAAAAAGTTTTGGGAGTGAAAGTTCTTTAAATTTGATGAACTACATCTGACTAAGGAAGGAGTCAGTGCATTGGGGCAGAAGTTTGACATCTTTGCAGAATATTTAAATTAGCAAATGGGGAGAGGGGTGCAAAATCCCATACGTCGAATGGGAAGAACACCCTTCCCCCCTCAGCTAGCGGTCAAACAGGAGTTCAGCATGTTTGTAGTTCATTTGCATCACCAGGTAAGGAAAAAGGTCTGGCTCCCCATACGACACACAGGGGAAACACTGGACCTCGCCCAACAACTAACACACTGAAATCTGGCCAATGGAAAATCATGTACACAAATGTTCGCAGTCTGGGAAACAAGATCGTAGACCTGCAGGCAATAATGACAGAGGCTAAGCTGGACATAGTAGCCATTAGTGAGAAATGGTTTACCAGTAACCACGCTTGGGAGACCTCAGCACCTGGCTATGTAATGTTCAGAAGAGACCAAGGTGCAAAAAGGGTGGTGGAGTTGCCCTTTATGTCAATGAAAATATCAAAGCTACAGAAATTCAGAATACACATAAGGAGCCAGAAGAACTGTGGGTCACCCTGGAAACAGGAAATGGGACAGCCATACAGACTAAGGTTGTGTACAGGCCTCCAGACCAGGGGGAGGACATAGACACATTACTGTTAGAAGATATACAAAACATGACAGCTAAAGGGGAGGTTCTGATAATGGGAGACTTCAACATGCCAGAAACAGGTTGGTCAATACCAGCAGGAACGTCTGCCAGAACTAGACACATGGTGGATTCCCTACAGGGGGATGGACTCAAACAACTGGTACAACAACCCACAAGAGACAGGACTATCCTAGATCTAGTACTGACTAACAAGGAAAGGATCACAGATCTCCAGGTAGAAGGTCACCTGGGGACCAGTGACCATCACATGGTATGGTTCAATTTGGCCACTAGAACTAAATCATCCCATTCCAAGGCAAAAAATGGAACTTCAGAGGAGCTGACTTTGATAAGATGGCCAACAGAGTTAAGCTAGCCCTGGCAAAAAGAAATACAGGTAAGGGGGTACAAGCAAAGTGGGTAAGCATTAAAGATGCAATACTTGAAGCAACATCCCATTGTGTTAGAGAGAAAAGGAAGTGCAAAAGAAGAAGGAAACCACTTTGGTTCTCAAAAATAGTAGTAGAAAAGGTCAGAGCCAAAAGGCTGGCCTTCAGGAAATAAAAGGGAACGCAGTGGGATGAAGATAGGGAGGCATACCAAACATCCCTAAGGGAAGCAGGGAAGGCAGTAAGGCAGGTAAGGGCCCAAACAAAGGAAACACTAGCACAAACAGTAAAAGAAGGTGACAAGACTTTCTATAGATACATTAGTGAAAGGAGAAAGTCCAGAGGGGGTATTGCTAAGATCAAAGGGGATAAGGGGGCATGTGAGGAGGAGGACCATGTAAAAGCATCTATCCTAAATAGATACTTCTGCTCAGTATTTACTGAAGAGAAGGTAGAGCAGGGCCTACAGCTCAGCACCATGGCCACAGGGGGAAGGGAGGTGTGCACACTAGTCCCTTCACAAAATAAAGGGTCCTACAAGAGCTCAATAAGCTCAGGGTAGACAAGGCAATGGGACCTGATGGCATACATACCAGAGTACTAAAGGAGCTAAGGGTGGAACTAACATACCCATTATCAGAACTGTTTAGTGAGCCTTTGAGCACAGGAGAGGTCCCAGAAGACTGGAGAAGGGCTCATGTGATCCCGCTCCACAAGAGTGGTAGCAGGGAGGAGGCAGAAAACTACAGACCAGTCAGTATTACCTTAGTAGTGGGCAAGATTATGGAAGCACTCCTTAAGGAAAGGATAGTGCAATACCTGGAATCCATAGGAGCACAGGATCCAAGACAGCATGGGGTTACAAAAGGAAGGTCCTGTCAAACTAATCTCATAGATTTCTTTGACTGGGTAACCAGAGTGGTGGACCAAGGGGGAGCAGTTGATGTCACCTACCTTGAATTCAGCAAAGCTTTCAATACTGTTCCACACAGAAGATTGATTAATAAGCTGGGTTGGCTCAGGGTGGGTCAGAAGTTGGCCAGCTGGGTGGCAAACTGGTTGACTGGCAGAAACCAAAGAGTGGTGGTAAATGGTATACAGTCAGAAGAGATGCAAGTCACAAGTGGGGTACCTCAGGGATCAGTCCTGGGGCCAGTCCTCTTCAATATCTTCATCAGTGACATTGCAGATGGACTGGAGGGTAAGGTTTGTCTGTTTGCAGATGACACCAAGATCTGCAACAGACTAGATGATCCAGATGGGGAAGGCAGAATGAGAAGAGATCTGGATAAACTAGCAAAATGGTCAGAAAAGTGGCAACTGGAGTTTAATGCAAAGAAATGCAAGATCATGCACATAGGGAAGAGAAACCCTGAAGCCACCTATAGGCTGGGAGAGAAGTTGCTGGCAGTCACAAGAGAAAAAAGAGACTTGGGCGTCATCATCACCGATGACCTGAAATCATCCAAGCAGACCACTAAAGCAGTAGGTAAGGCTAGAGGGATGTTGGGGTGTATTAGTAGGGGTATCTCAAGTCGGAAGAGGGAGGTAATAATCCCTCTTTACAAGACACTAGTTAGGCCCCATCTGGAGTACTGCGTGCAGTACTGGAGGCCACACCTTCACAAGGACATTAACCAGATTGAGGCAGTCCAGAGAAGGGCAACCAAAATGGTGCAAGGACTGCATCAGAAAACATATGAGGACAGATTAATGGAACTCAGTATATATACCCTAGAGCAAAGGAGGGAGAGAGGTGATATGATCGAAATATTCAAACACCTTAAGGACATTAACAAGGTGAAAGAGTCTAACATGTTTCAATATAAGAAAAATAACAGGACAAGAGGACACAGCATGGGATTAGAGGGAGGCCGATTAAAGGGTAATGTGATGAAGTTCTTTTTCACAGAAAGGGTGATGGATGCATGGAACGGCCTACCTCATGAAGTGGTGGATATGAATATAGTGCAGGGCTTCAAACAGGCATGGGATAGGCATAAGAGAGCAATACAGATGTGTATGATTAGATAGGTCATTGACAGAGCAAAGGCCAATGGCACATTCATAAGGCAGAAAAAGAAATAGGCAGACTGGATGGGCCTTGCGGTCCTTATCTGCTGTCACCTTCTATGTTTCTATGTAAACCGCCTCTCAGCAGATTTGCATTGTGCAAATTCATTAGGAATAATGGGTAAAAGTATCCCAAAAGCTCTCCACAGCCATATTGGCTCTGACCAGAGTTTGTCTTCTTCTTGCAGTCTCATTGTGTTCTAATCTATTAATTGCTCTAGTGTTTTAATTTCATTTTGTGTATCTAATCTATTTGTTACCCATCTAGTCTCCTCCCTGAGTTCATCTATAAGGATGCATTTGGTACATTTAAACTGCTCATCTGTGCCATCATATATGTACATATTATATGTAACACAGCACTTCATATTTTTATTCATGACAGAATTCACATTCATCCTAAAGGTAATTTGGTAACAACAAACAGTACTTTAAAAACAACGTATTTTAGATAATTAGCCCTTGTATTCAGAAACAATAGGATAAGGGTTCAAGGGAGTTGGTTGCCTCACTCACCTCCCTTGGTGGATGCAGGCAGATGCAGCTTGCCTCTGTCTGCATTACCTATGCCTTGTGCTTGCCTTCACTTGCTGAGACCAGTAACTTATGGGTGAAAAACCAGAAGTGATGTCACACCCAACTTCCGTTCACTGATGGATAAAAATACTAAAATACAGTAGCACAATGCAATTAAACTGCCTTTAAAAAGGCAATTTGAAAGCACTGAAGTGTTCAAAAGGTGACCCCAACTACAGGGAACCTGTAGCAGCTTATACTCTGACCCTTGAAAAATGAAGGGTCAAAGGTCACTAATCAGCAGCCTCATTCATCAGTAAATAAGCTAAGATGGGTACAGTATATGAGAATGGGATAAGAGTTAGAACTGACAACCCCAAGGCACACTGCATGCCTGCTTTGTGAAGAGGCAAGAGAGGTGAAACCATAATGTTTTTTCTTGTTGTTGCCTGCAGGGTGGGGGTGAGGTGTTAGAGCTGAAAACCCTAAAGTCACATCTCCCTACTTTTGTTGCTTCAACCCTAACAAGCACATTAGCAATTTTTTTTTTTGCTTTTTGAGATAGTACTTCTTCTTTCATTTGTTTTTATAAATGCATAAGTTACTATAAAAAAAAAGCTAGATAAAAACTTTTGACCATAATCGGCATGGGCTGTGGGATTAAAACCCTGGTCTCCAGGTTCATAGTCCACTACACTATATTGCCATCTTTAATATTATTGTGTCAATGTTCTGTTATCCAAAGTCAAGACAGTTCCAAAATAAAACAACCAATAATGCTTTCATGTGTCTGTGTATTGTCAAAAGTATTTCTTCTTAACTTTGCATATTTCTAAGATGTTGAATTGTCAGAAACACTTAGGGAAGTAATGTTGTGACTGTTGTTACGCAGTAGTGCAAACTGTGAGTAAAATGACACTCTCCTCAGCTTGCAGTACAGAAGCAGGGTTGGACACCATATTAGAATGTCATCTTGTAGCAGAAACAGTCAGTGTCTCTGAGAACTTACAGCTATAATTGCCATAGTTGTGCATCTCAAATCTGGGACCAAAGGGAGGTGGGGTACACAGTTCTACAGTTCAGTCCCACCTGTAAGTCTAAGATCAAGTGACACTAGTTGGGCTATTAAGCATGTTGGGGGCTGCAGGCTCTAGGTGTACAATTTCCCCTCACTCCCCACCATTAGTGGTGGTCAAAGTGGGCTCAGTCCACCCTGAAAAGCGATTCACGGAGCAAAGGCAGATTCATGGAGTGCTCCACAATGCGAAACAGAGTACTTCACGTTATAATGAGGAATGTAAAGTCCATTGGAAGCAATGACTTCACATTACTCTGCTTCCACAGGCCACTACTCTGCCAAATTTAAGGCAAAATGCATTGCAGGCAGTGCACTTCACCTCACTTCGCCTTGTTTTTGAGCTCCAAAGGTGAATTTTGCTGTGATTCATGGGATTTCAGGTCACATGGGCTCTATATTGATCTGCACAGCCTCAGTTCAGGGTAGTATGAGTAGGAAGGATTCGGAGACAGTGTGGTCTGATAGCTGCTGTGATAGGAATCTTGTAAAAGCTGTTCAAAAAGCATTTTTTTTCTTTTTTTGGGGGGATCCAACATTAATTCATCGATTGTAGAAAACCCTCCCATGTTCATATCATCTAACGTTTTTGTTTTTGTGTGGATTTTGAATGTTAATTTACAACATTGAGTGTGTGTGGTGAAAGACAGTGAAAGTGTGCTTTGAGGGAGGGGCATATCTGTGGTGTAGGTAGATTTAAGTTGGAGAAATAGTGATTTCTTTGTTTTTTGGTTATATTTTTGTTATATAACTGACTGTGTTAATGTACACACAGCAATATTGTCAGTAATAGTAGACATTTTCTTGCTGTTTGTTGTGTGGATGTGGTGCAGCAGTTCATAAGTTCAGGTTGTTTACATTACAAATTTACAGTATGTAACGTGGCACAGTACTGAACTTTTGCATTTGCGATGCATTCCTCGTTCAGCATTGTACACAAACTGTTCTGTGTGTGAGTGTGTGTGCAGTGCTGCGTGCATCAAATAATACACCTTTTATTGTGCCACAGACTAGTGTAATTGCAAGCACAGCAGTGTGAACCTGCTATCCACTGCAGCTGCCTGATTTTATACTGTGATTGTGGTATCTGTTCTTAGTTTTGCTGCTTGTAGTGCCGTAAAAATCAGCACTGTCTGTATTCAGTGCTCCTCCTCACCCCCACGTTCAAAATGTATTTTTTACCAGATTGGATTGTTATTGTAACCTAATCAGCACCACTGGTTACTGAAGTTGTTTTAATACTGTGACAATCTCAGGCTAGTCTCTTATCTGTTGCTGAAGCCACAGTTGTTTATTTGGCTTCGCATCCAGCATCCCTCCAATCAGAGAGTGAACGTATCAAAATCTGAATTTGGTTATAGTATTTGTGGTTGATCCCCCAAAATGCCTGAAAAGAGACGTGCAAGCAAAGCTGTTTCTCGCCATGGCAATGTTGGCAGTAAGATGGTCTGTGGGCGTGGTAGTAGTATGCAGATGCAGAAGTGCATTGCTGATGTGAAGAAAGGTATTTCTCCTGCAATATTTTTTACAGCCCAATCAGTAGCTTCACTTATAGTTGGAGGAGATTATGTTTTCCCAGCCGGTGGTGTTAGTGTTACTGGTGTTAGTGGCGGTGGAGGTAGTATTAATATTGTTGCGTCAAGTTCTAATTCTGACCAGTGTACCGTATCCAAAAATATTGAGTGTGAAGCAATGCAAGTGATTGGCAGTGTACATGATGACAGACTTCCCAGTAACATCCCAGTAACTGAACCTGAGGATTCTGATGATCATGTCAAAGATAGCATACAATGTGATATTCCATCCACCGTGGCACTTAACGTCACGCATTTTCCCTGCAGTGATTCACAATGTGGTGAAAAAATATCAGATGGTGGTGTAGATGCTGACGATGAATGTGATGATGATGATGATGATGTTGCTGTTGTTGTGACATGCAGTGCACATGCTAGGATCCAAGCAGAAGATGTGGATGTGTCTGACGTTGATGAATATAATGTTAATGTAATTGATCCCAGTTGGGAACCAGAGAAAAATAAATTAAAAATGGCTGTGTCTGGGTCTGTTTGCAGGAATCCCCTGTAAAAACTTGTGATCTACCAGTTTTAGTTGATGATGACTCAGTGATAGGTAGTCATGGTGGTCAGTTGCAGTCCAGGTGTGCTGTGCAGTGCCCAAAACATCACATGCTCCCCCCCCCTTCAGTGCTTAAAATAATGGACTTAAATAAGCCACATCGTGGACATGTTAAAAGCAGAGCATCACAATCTCTTGTTTGGTATTTTTTTTGTTCAAGATGCAAATGATGATTCAGTTGCAATCTTCCAGGTTTGCCATGTGCGTGTGAGTCTAGGTAAAAAGGGGAGCCATCTGGGCACAGGAGGACAGTATACACATCTTAAGAATAGGCACTTGGCACTGTGGACCCAGCACAAGCTGGCAGCTAATACCGCCACAGTGGGGCATTCACCCACGTCACCAGCAACCATAGCCAGCATGTTATCCCCCTCTATGACCGTCAAGCCCAGTAGGAAATTAAATGTGTGCAGTAGTGCTGTAATAAGAGCAGAGGATTACTACAGGCATGATGAGGTGAAGAACCATAATGACTTTGAAATGTTGTCCAGTGCTGGTGACAGTAGCAGTTTTTGTGGTGGTGGTGGTGGTGGTGGTGAATGCAGTATGTCTAGTGCAAGTGGTACATCAACCCTGTTTGGCAAATCTGGCAAAATAACAGCATTTCTGAGTTTGTTATCATCACCTGTGCAACCGTCTTCATCAAATGTCCACACTCCACGCCCTGCCAATGCCATTCATCACAGAGCACAACCATTTGTGATCAACACACCCCATGTAAAACATTTAAGTCATCCCACATTACAGAGTGTTTTTGTGCATAAGCTGAAGTACCCCCTGAAGCACACAGTGTCACGTGAACTCAATACTGCTGTAGCAGAAATGCTGGCAATTGATCTTTTGCCCTTCTCCTTTGTGGAGAATTCTGGGTTCCAGCAGCTTGCTTCATGTGCCTGTCCAAAATGGAAAGTCCCATCCAGGACATACTTTTCTACCCGTGCTGTCCCCGAGCTGTTCCACACTGTGTCCGACTCAGTAAGACATGCCCTTCAACATTCCTCCTCTCCATTCATCCATTTAAGTATGGATATGTGGACAAGTGGCAAAACAGCGGGGAGTTCATATCTGTATATAAATGCACACTGGGCACAGGTGCCAGGGGTTGTTTGTGATGTTGGTAGTATGAATAATCAGTGCAGTAAGGTGGATTGTCATGGTAGCAATCTTCCAGGAATTCAACAGCATGCAACAATAGCTATGCACAGTGTGACCTGTTCACACACTGGTGAGAACATGTTGGACGTGGTACTGACTGAAATTGACAGATGGCTAAACCCTTTGTCCCTGAGAGCTGGGTTCATAGCAAGTGACAATGGGTCAAATGTGGTGAAATGCATTACGAATGGTGGTTTTTTCATGTTCCATGCATGGCCCACTGTTTAAATCTTGTGGTTCAGGAGTTTCTGCAGCACTCTGATATAAAGGAAATGCTGACCATTGCACGATGTATCTGCTCTCACTTTTCAAGATCTGGAAAGGCCCGTGATCAGCTGCAGCAATTGCAGATACAAAACAGCCTGCCTCAGCACCGCTTGAAGCTGGAAGTTGTCACCCGATGGAACTCCACTTTATACATGGCAGAGAGGTTGTATGAACAATACAAAGCCATCTCAGAATATCTTGTTATGCACACTAGCCATGACAGTTCCGGGTCCTCCATTTCTATGACGACTGAACAGAGGCACCTCATGGACTCTATAATAACAATTTTGTGGCCTTTTGAACATGCCACACAGGCAGTGAGTGGTGAGTCTGCCTCCATTGGCCAATCAATTCCACTGCTGCAGGTGCTGAGGCAGACATTGGTGAATGTACAGCATAGCCTTGATGTTGCCGGAGATGTGGTAGCAGTATGTTGCTGCAACACATGCTGACAGTATTTGACCAGAATCGTCATGTTGTGAGCATTCAGCGTAGTGACAACTTTGCCATAGCAACAATGCTGGACCCACGATACAAATGTGGAATTGCATCAGTACTGGAGGGAGGACCTGAACAGGTAAAAAAGTATCAGTGGTCAACTGGTGCACTTGGTTCATAGGGCACAGAAGTCACATGCCAAGGTCAGCAAACCTCAGCAGCATAATCCAGCTGAAAGTGTACCTGGAGGACCATCAAGCATATCCTGCAAGTGGAAGGGGACTGCAGTTCCAGGTGGTCTGTCATACAAAGTGGCTGGCGTCAACCCACTTTGGGAGGCTTTGTCCCAAGTGGGTATTTGTGAAATAAATGATTCGGGAGAACAGGATGATACATCAACAATTGGACTTAGTGTGGCACAGAGAATGTTTGAGTCTGAAAGCAGGCATCTGACAATAACTGAAGATCCTCTATTGTACTGGAGTGGAAAGGTCAGTGAATGGCCAGAGCTGACTGTAGTGGCACTGAAGTACCTCACAAGCCCACCCTCCAGTGTAAGTGTTGAGAGGGTATTCAGCTCAGCAGGTGCAATAGTCAGGGATCATCAGACAAACCTGTCTTCTGCAAATGTTAGTTTGCTAACATTCATTAAAATGAATGAGAGGCACATACCAGCACAGACTGCAACCTCGGTATTCATACCCCAGTCTAGTCATGGTGGTCTTGGTGATGTGGAAATGGAGCATCCTGGTGGCACTGGCAGTGGCTGCCTGAAACGGCCCACCACTGATGTAGATGATGACACAATGGAGAAAGGTTTTCTCAGTGGTCAGACTTCAGTTATTGATGACTGTGAGGGCAGCTTTCTTTATGAGGATGATGATGTGGTTAATGTTGGCAGGTTTTAACTGAAGTTTTTAAAAGGCGGTGTGCCTCCCCTGGACCGCCACCACTAGGACTGATGTTAGCCACTGCCACCATGAGTCTGTCTGACCCCCGGACCACCACCACCGGGACTGATGTTACCCACTGCCACCATGAGTCTGTCTGACCCCCGGACCACCACCACGGGACTGATGTTAGGCACTGCCACCATGAGTCTGTCTGACCCCCGAACCACCACCACCACCGGGACTGATGTTAGCCACTGCCACCATGAGTCTGTCTGACCCCCGGACCACCACCGCCGAGACTGATGTTAGCCACTGCCACCATGAGTCTGTCTGACCCCTGGACCACCACCACTGGGACTGATGTTAGCCACTGCCACCACTGAGCCTGAGTCTGTCCGGACCACCACATCCATCAGCCAGAGACACAAAGCTTCTTAATATTTAAACCATAACGTGAGTATGTGTACTCATGTTTGTTATGCTGCTTCTCTTCCTTTAGTTGCATTTTTTGTTTTCTGTAGCTTTTCAGAGCCGCAATGGTAAAACACACACAGTTCACTTCTTTTGTTTCTTCTACAGGGGAACAAAAAAAGGCTCCATCGCTAAAACTCATTGGGAATGGTACTGTAGCTGTACCGTACAGAGAGGAAGCGATATAATATCCATGTGAAATCCATTCTGGTAAGTATGAAGATTTTATTTAATCCGTTTCATTGTTTTGTAAAGACTGCATCAAATATTGCACACAGTTTGTGTTAGTTGACAAGATGTGGCTTTGAAATGTAACTTGACTTTAGGGATTGAGATTTGAGAACCAGGGAGGGACACATAACAATTAAGCTGTAAGAAGTAATTCATTTCTTTTTTTAGGAAACTTCCAGATGCTTTGTTGTTCAGACAAAGTGGCCTTATCCAAACAAGTTCTTCAACATCAGCCCCCCCCCCCCCCAGCTGGGGCACACATGCAACATGCAGAAGTCATTTCATTAGATGACCATGACCATCAATAACACCAGACTCCAGAAGGATGCAGATGAAATCTGTGAAGAAGTAACAAAATAAGAAACCATTACAGACAAACCTGCAAATATGCTTCGCCAGCCCCCCCCCCAAAAATACTTACCTTCATGTGCTTGAGAGTTATCCATTGCAAATTTCTATGCAAAAAGTTCTCATTGAGCACTGGAATGTGCACACCAACAGTATCTGTGACCTGTGATACAGAACAAAACAATGAGTACGTGTCCATGTCAACCCCCCTCACCTACAAAATACAGAAATATGTGTCTACATATATATCAACTCACAAAGGCTGCTATTAGTGTACAGACAAAGGGCACCCTTCCATCCAGTTGAGATGATCACATTGCATTTGCTTGAATCGCAGCACACATTGGACCAGCAACAGTTCGCTGTCGGTCATCATTTTATTCTGGGGCATTGCGCACATGGGTGACTGCTCAATAAATTCTGGGAGACTTTGCATGTGGTGTAACGATCCAATTTCACTTCCTTAGCACTTGTCAATTTTCTGGACAGAAGACAGATGCATTTTGTGTGTTGTGATCGTGAGCACATAATGTCATACTTAAATTATAAATTAAAGCAGCATTGCAACAATGTGCTGACAATTTTGACCTATACTTTTTTCTACTATTTTACATTGCCGGCCACTAGTTACCTCCTGACTTGTATGATACCCTTCTTTTCACAATTTGTGTCTGCTTTACTACTTTTTCTCATGTCTGAAAATAAAAAGGAGCACACCATTTAATATTGTTCTGACCAGGTTCTTAGCACTATTTGCAGCTGTTTTTGAACAACTATTGTTCTGTGAGGTCATAAAACATTGCCTGCTGCATAATTGTTAATTTGACAACAGAAGTAATATATAACAACTGATGGAGAAAAACAGCACAAAATACTGACGAAGACCTGGTCTGCACCATATTAAAAGGAGTGCTCCTTTTATTATCTCAGATATGAAAAAAAGTACTAAACAGACTCAAATACTGGAAAGAATAGTATTATACAAGTCAGGATGTAAGTAAAGTGGCAATGTAAAATAGCATAAAAAAGTATAGGTCAAAATTTTCAACAGATTGTTGCACTGCTGCTTTAAAGAGATTTACCAAGTTACATAGTTATGGATGGTATTGAACCCATTTGTGCCTAACTTCCAGGGGAATCTTTGTTGCTCCACATGTCCTTAAATAGTGCAATACTTTTCTGGTGAAAACATTCGTAATTTCAGTAAACCGGGTCCGGGAGGACTTCCCATTCTGAAGAGCCGCCCAAGTTCTGCCCCCGCGCTCAGCAACGTTGTGGTGAAACACGGGCACGTTTCGACTAACAAGAGCCTTGTTAGTGGAAATGTGCCCACGTTTCACCACAAACTGACCATTATAACATAAAGAAACATTCGGAAAGCTGCCGGCCATTCACTATAATGGAGCACACCCCCATGCTCTCCCTGGCATCATGTCATAACATTGCTGGGCGTGGTGGTGGAACTTGGGTGGCTCTTCAGAGCAGGAAGTCCTCCGGGACCTGGTTTACTGAAATTAGGTGCGTTTTTGCCAGAAAAGTATTGCACTATGGAATGTAACGCCATGTGGAGCAAGAAAGATTACCCTGGTGGTAAGGCACCCATATAAGGAGCATGTATGACTGTATATACATGTATATATTTAAAGGGAAGCAGTCAGCAACAGGAGCTCCTGCATCCTGCCTAGTGCAAGACTTACCCTCCGGGTAAGCCTTTTAAGTATGTTGCAGCGTTTTTCTCTTCCCGCAACATACTTTATTTTAATAAAGAAAGGTCAAGGACCCAGAAGGATGGCGGACACTATGGGGGTCCCATTATGGGTAAAATAAAGGTGCAGTGGAGATGCACCATGCGCTTCAAATACTTTTGTATTGAAGTGCATGGTGCATCGCTGTTGCACCTTTACACGTAATGGAGCGCCCATAGCATCCGCCATACTTCCGGGTCACTGACTCTTCTTTAGTACAATAAAGTATGTTGCGGCATGGGAAAAATGCCACAACATACTTAAAAGGCTTAACCGGAGGGTAAGCCTTGCAGGGAGCAGGATGCAGGTGCTCCTGTTGCTGACTACTTCCTTTTAAACTAATACTGTGGCATTCCCTCTGTCTGGTATTAAACAAACAAAACACAAAACAGTACAGCAGTGGGGTGGGGGGGAGGTGTGCAGAAAACAAAACCTAATGCTCAATCCCATGATGTTCCAGTAGCAGATGAAGCATCAACACTATTTGCAGCTGCTCTTGCTCGATCCGCTCCATCTCCTGCTGGACAGCACCCATACTCTGACTGCTTTCCTCCATCACAGCCCACAGCAGTGCTATATCTGCCTGCTTTGCAGGCATTGTGGCAGGGTCCACTGCTGTGGGAGGAAAGCCAGGTAGTGGTGGTGGTAGTGAGGGTGATGCTGGTGGCAGTGGTGGGGGTAGTGGTGGAGCAGCAGCTGTTGCTGCGGCCCTCCTCCTGCTCTGGTGATGCACAGCAGCAGCATCCACTGCCACTGCCGCAGAAGGGCCAGCAGGTGGAGGCCTAGCCCGTTCTGTGGCAGCCTGCCACTCCACCTTGTGGTGGTTAAGCATGTATGTCCTCTGGTCCCCAGTCCCCAGATGTGTCTCCCAGGGGCCACAGTGCACCTGCACACCACAAGGCAGGCACATCACAATGCTCTTGTCCCCCCGACACAGTTGAAAAACTGCCAGACAATCGAGCTGCAGGAGGGACCAGGCACAACAGGGGCAGATGTATAGCCAGCAGCACTGTCACGCACCTGGGGGGCTCCACCTGCTGCTGTGGAGTGGGAGGTGGTGCTGCTGGAGCTCCTGCAGCTGGTACTGGTGGTGGTGGTGGTGGTGGCGGTGGCAGACTTGCTGGATGTGGTGGTGGCACTAGTCATGCTGCTGCTTCTGGAGGGGGGGCAGGACCAAATAATCAGGAGTGTTCCAGTGACACCTGCCCACTCTGACCCCCACATGTCAGCACTCCCCTCTGGCCACCACGGGCCACAGACTGTCCCTGGTCCATAACCCAACAAAACTCTCCTTCCCTCTCCACTCTGACGCATCACGTGACGATGACGAATGACTTCACACACAGTCACAGACAGTCTCACACACGCACACACACACAGTCACACACAGACACACACACACTTACACAAAACAAAACTTATAAAACAAATAAATCAGTCACAAAAAAAGAACTCACAAAACAGTACAACAAAAACTAAAGAATTAGCTTTTAAAAAAGCTGTTTGTTTTTATGAAGTTTAAGAAAGCAACAAATAAACATTCCTCTCCTACACTATCCTTCCTCCTTCTACCTTTGCAAAGGAAAAAGTGAAAGTATCTGCTGGTATGACTCACTTCCTTCCTGCCTGGCTAAAGCATGTGACATACAGTACTGTAAGCCATGTGATGTGTGTGGGGGGGGGCTGCCGAAAGTGCCTATTGTTGTCATTTCGCCTTACTTTGCATTAAGGCGGAATAACAACACGAAGTCAAGTCATAATCACAAGGCGAAGTAGCACTCCTCAATGGCCACTTCGCGTAGTATTACACTAATGCGAAGTGGCCACTTCACGTTCACTTCATCTGCGGATTTTAAATTCACTGCATCTCTACCCACCATTACCTCCCATTCTGTACCATGAGACTGGTGCTAGCTGTAGTCTCAGTGTTAGTTGACTAGGGCAGTCTCCCTTACCAGGATCAGTGTGAGGAAATAGAGAGTAGGAGCAAGAAAAACATGATCTCTTTCAACCTTCTGTGGCTTCTGCGAGCTAGCATCTGGGACATAACAGGTAGGACAGGTCAGTGGTAGTGGGTCTGGTTGTACAGTACCTAAAAGTCACAAAAAAACAAAAAAGTATCTTACTTATGAGCAGAGGCTAGTCCAAAACTCACATTTAGTGGGCAGAGCCACATGTAACAGACAGTCGTGGATGAGCCCGTACCTTCTATGAGGAGCAGTCCAGCCTGGCCACAAATGTAAGCAATGGGATGATGATTGGTTTAGTGTAATAACACTAACATGGCATCTTAGCATATTTCATTAAATTTTGAGCTAAATAACACGTGTTTCAGGGAAAAAAAACAGCATAAACAGATTTTGGTACTTTATTTCATGCATACGATGCAGAAAAAATGATATGTTATATTTTTGAGAACTACTGTACGAGATTAACAATGTCCAAAGTATACATGAGCTATAGCTAATGTTTTACATTATTAAATAAGGCAAAAGAGCCCTCTCCTATAATTTGTTCTTTTAAGCAGAAGCATAGCTAATAATGTATCAAAATATTTTTGTAATAATCAAAGGTTGTGGGATTCAAACACAAGACTTCAGGTCTGTAGCCCAGAGGCTTAACCACTATGCTAAATTGCCTTCATGTACTCTATATTAGCTTGTAATATATGGATATTTAAAATAATACTATTGAAAAGCATATAAAAAATTTCCGGTAACACATCGGTGCCAAAGTGATAATAGTATCGTTGGCAAGTGATAATACTATTGTTCGGAGCTCGTAATACTATCGTTTGAGCTCTGAATGATAGTATTATCACAAAATTTGAAGAGAGCAAGCTCAAGACCATAGGCTTCTTCCGGACATCCCCAAAGTTGTGCATGGTGGCATTACTAAAACTGCACCTCCTGATTGGATGTGGTTTCTTTGTGGGCGGGCCAATTATTTAAAAAAACATGGCGAGCGTCTCTCGCTTAGTGAGAAAAAATCATTCCTTCAGTTCACTACCCATGCCTTTTTTTCCACCTATCCTCCACACGCTTCAGCAAAAGACGAAATAAAGGTAAGACTGCCTAACAAAGAAAAGACATGAAACAAACCAAGCTAGCGGGTGGGTGGCAGACGAGTGAGTGGGGATTATATGCAGAGAGTAGGCCTTTACTGCAGCAGGAACCTAGCTTCACATCACCACATAAACAGCAAAAAAAAAAAAAAGCTTGCATCCATATATTACAAAAAATAAAAAATAGGCGATTGTCTATCACTCGGGAGTAATACCATCTTGAGGTTCTGGGGACAAGGGAACTTCTCGAGCATTGTTCTCGAGGTTCTCTTGTCCCCAGAAACTCTCAATGGTATTATTCCCTTGTAATAGACACTTGCCTATCTATTATTCTATTTGTAATTGTTCTGTTATCGGAAGCAAAAATGGTTCCAAGTAGGGAAAAACAGAATCAAGATAGCAGCAAATGAAAAAAGATTTTCCCCTCACGAACAAGGATGAAGTGATATGAAAAAATATTGTTTTTGTATATTGCAAGTCATGAAAAAAGAGTTATAATCTTAAAAAAATAACATTTCGAGGAGATTTCTCCAACAGTTAAGTGCAGAATCCAACCAATAAGCAACATACTGTGCAATTGTTGGTTGATCTCCAGAATGTTATTTTTGTGGCTTTTGAGATTTGAATTTGTAGAGACAAATAAAATATCAGATGGCTACAAATCAAAATGATATTTCTCTCATGAAAAGGATGATGTCAATGTGAAAAAAGATGCTTTTTCTCATTTCATATATCTATTTTGAAGTGTTTACTGAGCATGCTAAGAATAAATTTTCCAAAATGTTAAAATTAAATAACTTTGGAACGGATTAATATTTTTTCACCAAACAAGTAAAAGGCACATCTATGAGCCAGACCCTATTTTCCCTGAAACTTTCAGGTCAAAAATTAAAAACTGTCTGGGAACTACAGGTGTCAGGTGAAAACTCAACAAAACTAATGGGAAAAACTTACGAAAATTCACTTTTTGCACTATCCAGAACTCGGAATGTACACATCTGACCGGAATAAGTATGTCCGGAGACATACCACTCAAGACCGCACATGCAATGTCTAAAAGAGCACTCAGACTCAAATGTGGGGGCATCTTACAAGACAGGAGGAAAAGGGCACTCTAAAACTGAATGAAAAGGTGTAGCTCAAGATGTTTACCAAAAAACATACACTGCTGCTCTAAAGAGCATAGAAACATAGAAACATAGAAGTTGATGGCAGAAGGAGACCACAAGGTCCATTTAGTCTGTCCATTTGTTTTAGACCTATTTTGACACTCTAGTTGCCCTTTGTAGCCAGGACTCCCTTGTGTTTATCCCATGCATTCCTGAATTCTTCCACAGTGTTGACCCCCACAACCTCTTGGGGCAGGCTGTTCCAAGCATCCACCGTGCTTTTTGTGAAGAAAAACTTCCTGGTGTTGGTAGAGAACCTCCCTCCTTGCAGCCTGAGGTCATGTCCCCTGGTCCTGAAGTGAAAAAGTTCCTGTGCCTGTACCTTGTTAATGCCTTTTATGTACTTGAATATTTCAATCATGTCCCCTCTCTCTCTGCTCTGCTCCAGGGAGTACATATTCAGTTCCCTAAGTCTTTCCTTGTAGGACATGTACTGCAGACCCTAAATCCTTTTTGTCACCTTTCTCTGTATTGTTTTCACCCAGTCAGTGTCCTTCCTGAGATGATGCCTCCAGAACTGGATTCCATATTCCAGGTGAGGTCTGACCAGCCATCTATACAGTGGTAGTACCACCTCTCCCTTCCTGCTTGTGATTCCCCTCCCAATGCAGCCCAGCATTCTGTTGGCCTTCATTGTTGACTTACCACACTGCTTACTAACCTTCAAGTCATCGGAGATTATGATTCCCAGATCTCATTCCCGGTTTGAAGCTGCCAGTCTTTTGCCTAGTAGGTAATACTCCTTTCTTGGATTTTTCTGTCCTATGTGCATGACCTTGCACTTTTTGGCACTAAATCTCAGCTGCCACACTCCAGACCATTCTTCTAGTTTCTTGAGATCAGCTTCCATCTTGCTTACTCCTTCTGGGAGTGTCCACCCCACTACATATCTTGGTGTCATCTGTGAACAGACACACCTTTCCTTCCAGTCTGCCAGTGATGTCTGTAATAAAAACATTGACGAGCACAGGCCCTAGCATTGAGACCTGGGGCACCCTGCTGGTCACCCTGCCTTCGGTCGATTGTGCTTCATTAACCTGTACCCTCTGGGTTCTGCCTTGTAACCAGTTTTGTACCCATTTGACTACTTCTGGACCAACCTCTGTGTGGTCAAACTTCTTTACCAGCCTTATATGTGGAACCGAGTCGAAGGTCTTACTAAGTCTAGGTAGATCACATTCACTGCCCCACTGTCATCCACTATTTTTGTAGTGTAGCCAAAAAACTTGAGCAGATTTGTCTGGCCTGACCTACAGTACCTACTCTGAAACCTTGCTGTTTAGGCGTCTTGTCGGCTGCTAATTTTGAGGAATGCTATGATCCTCTGTTTGAATAGTGTCTCCATTAGTTTTCCTACTAAAGACATGACCAGTCTGTAATTACTAGCCTCTTCGCAACTACTTGATTTGTGAAGTGGAACCAATATTGCCTTTTTCCAATCTTCGGGTACCAAACCACTCTTCAAGGATTTTGTGAATAGAAGTGCTAGAGGAGCTGCTAATTGTCCCCCCCCCCAGTTCCTTAAGGATTCTGGGATACATCTCATCTGATCCCATGGCTTTGTCTGCTTTTAGTTTATTTAGCACCTCCCATACTTCATCTTCTGTAAAGAGACTTATGTCTACCCCTGGTCCTGGGGCATTGTGTTTTTTCAGGGCTGGACCATCCCCTGGGTCCTCTGTGGTAAACACAGAGCAGAAGTGTTTGTTAAGGATTTTGGCTTTCTCTGGGTCATGTATGGTGCATTTTCCTTCTTCGGTAGCAATCTTTACTATACCCCCTTTTGTCTTCCCACGTTCCCTAATGTACAGTATCTAAAACATTGTTTGTCTCCTCTCTTTGCCACTTGTGCTATCTTTCCCTATGTCTGGGCTTTTGCCTTTCTAATTTGTTTTTTTGACTCTCATTTTTTCCTTGTATGAGCAGGTACCCATTACAATAAAATGTTTAGAAGCTTGTGGATTGGCTTGATTTCTAACTGAAATTTATATGGGTTAAGCATATATCAACCAGAAAGATAGCAGTGAAGAGAACTTTCCATCAAAGCTACCTAATAATATTTATGTATTTTATTCTGGCCCTGCCTTGTAATGATACATTCCCCTACTGCCTGGCCTCTTACTTCTAGGCCTACCTTAGTCCCCACCTCTACTATTACCCCTCCCCCAAAACTCAAATTCTCATCCTGTCACTTAATCTGAGATATCCACAATTTCATCATGTGCAGATGATGCTGCTGCAACTTTAATTGATTTATGCTATTGTCTGATGTCTTGTATTCTATAACCTACATGTATCACGTTGTCTTATTGTCATTACTTACGTATCACTCCTCTTTTGTATTTTATTTTTTGTTCTTTTGTCATGTACTCTGAGATCTTATCATAACCAGGTCCAACTTGCAAATGAGCTCTGCTCAATGATGTTCTCCTGGATAAATAAAGATTTTGATTGATTGATTGATTGATTGACTTTATGCAGTTACCTTGTGTTTGTTACTCTAATTTCTGGTGAGTGACAGTGTTCAGTACAACCGCATGGGCTTTAAGTGGATGCTTCATTTCAAACCAGAGATGACAGAGTTGGAGGAAAGTGCAAATTGGAAGTCACTATATGAAAGAACAGTAGAGCAGGCTGATTGTCTTAATGGCAGTCAGTGTTCGATGGTGTACTTTGAAAACAGTATGATTCATTGAATATTAGATTTGGTTGATAATAAACATCAGAACAAATATTCTCTTTGTTCTATTGATTTACCTCAGTATTAATTACCCAGATTTTTTTTGTCAGCTATTTTTATCCTCCTAGTGGCAGGTCGACCTCATTATCCACCGAGCCTACCAAGATCAGGGGCTTTTGGGGGCTTCTGGCACCATGTGCACCTCGGCAGATCCCCGGAGTCAGTCTGGGGGCATCATCCATGCCAGCCTCCACTATTTCCTCCATTTTCTCCCTTGAACTACCCCAGGACCTCCAGAAGCAGTGGCGCATGCATGTGGAGGTGCACATGTGCACTGCAGCTCCAGACCTGGTCCCCTCAACCCTCTCCATTGACCTATGTCTAAGCTCTTGTGTGGCACCATCCCTCCGGCCTCCACCAGAGGGCAGCCAAGGGCAGCCAAGCTCAGAGAGTCTGGATACCTCCTCCCGAGGCAGAGTGCTGCCAGCCAGAAGCTTCTCAATCCTCTCCCTACCCCCCACTGGCCTCCAGTGACTCTGGCTCGTTCCCGAACCGAGGTCACTGGCGTGGTGTGAGGTGTGGCGTCCAGTGCCTCAACCCTGAGCACCACCTGGCCGGCAATTACCCAGATTTAAAAATACATTTGTTAGTTATAGATTGACTATTGCTATTCCTACTTCTTTGATAACAATTCAAAAAAAGCTCAAATTAAGGTAATTAATATCCTTTTCATGTTTTAAACTAATCTTATTAACATATGATGCACACGAATGTACCTGTTTTGCGTGAATGAACTGTCTGAGTGTTTGAAATTTGTATAACTAATGGGATACTGTAACAAATGTTCATTTATCTTTTGTACTATTTTATGATTTTTTTATGTCCTTTCTTATGTTTCTCTTATAAGTATGTCATTATGTGTTGGATGCAATTGTAAAAGACAGCTTGCTCCCAGTCTTGCTTTCCAATAAATTGAATTGAATTGAACAAATACATTTGTTCTGTTAAACTGCCATTGCATTCATCTATTTCATAGATTTGGTGTTTTATACTATTTTTACTCAACAGATGCAAAGCTAGTTTTTATAATTGTTTTTCCTGACAGGATACATATTTAAACTAGTGTGTCGTTACCTCTCTGTGTAATTGCTGTCATATTGAAAGTACACTGTACATGTGTTTTAAATAGCAATAGTTGCTTGAAAAGCTTCTTGTATTAGTATTTTGCTCTACCTCGCAGTCATTTCTTTGATAGACAATCCTGTTCTTAATCTGATCACACACTGGTTCTGAATGTTGTGATTTATGATTTAAGAGTAAATTTGTATTTAGTTGTTTGTTTTTTAAGTTATCTTCAGTGTCCCAAATAAATGAGCAGTATATAAATCTAAATCTTTATCTTAAAGAGTAAAATACATTCTACTTCAAACAGACTGATCTGTTCACAAATCCTTACTTTTTATTTGTGCAGCACATTCCATCCATCATAAAAGAAAATCAGCCCCGTAACTTGTCAGCAGTGTAATTTTGTGGCTTACTTCAGTCTTACAAGAATTGATCAATATGATCTTTTTCAGTAGAATTATTCTATATTTCTGTTTTTTTTTTATTTAATTGTGAAATAATTTTTAAACATGCATGTGCAATTTCGATTGCCCTCACCATTGGGGAATGGCTGGGATGAGCAGCCTGTCTGCAAGGGTCACTAGTGGGGCTGGCAGGGAGTCAAGGCTAGACTGCCACCAGAGCCCTTTGCAGATGCACTGCTCATCCTAGCCAGTCCCCAGGGGTGAGGACAAATAAAATAGCACATCCATGTGCTCTCTGGTTTGGTGTTCCTGGTTTGCTGTTCCCCAGAGCTATCACTGTTTGGCATGTTTTAAACAGGTAGAGACTGAGGCTTGGTACTGCATGATAGAGGGAGCAGCTGGAAGTAGCTTCAGGCATCACAGAGAGAGAGTTAATAGATGCCACTTAATTGGAATGTCCTAGTGGAAGGGTTTTCATCCCAATTAAGCAGTTATCCCATTTAACAGAAGGACATTTAAATGCTGTTTTTGTCTCTGTTTAGCACTGTGCCATCTACCTTAGTTGTTCTTAACCCTGCCTAACCCTTCTTTTGTGAAGACTGAAGCTGCTTCAAACCACTCCTTATATCATGCATTACCAAACCTCTATCGTAACCTGTTTAAAAATGCAGAATGGTGATAGCACTGGGGAGCAGCAACTGAAGAAAACTGAGAACACCAAGCCAGAGAGGTGACTGCATTTTTCAGAAATGTTAGAGAGAGAAGGGTCAGCCACACTGCCTGGTAAGTCATGGATAGGGCAGCGGGATGGGCAGAGAGGGTAAATACAGTGCTGAACAGCAGGCATCAATCTCCAAAGATAAACAAGTAGTGGAGAGGTACTGTAAGCTGAACTTAGGTCACTGTGAGTGAATGAGATTGAATGGGAGCCAGAAAATGGCAGGTGGTAGGTGTAATATAATTGTTTGATGAACAGTTTAAACAGATATGAGTGACAACTTTATGCAAGTACAGTATGCACATTTCCTTTAAATTATTCTGCTAATTGTCCAGTGGAGGCAAGACACATAAAAGGTGGCTGCACTACTCCATTCCATCCTATTCAGTATATCTGCATTCACACACTCACACCAGAAAAATAACTCAGTCAGATGCAGTTGATGCAGGTTTTATTGTGAAAAATATAGTTGTCCAACATACCAGAAAAAATGGCCAGAAGATGAAGAACAATGAATCCAGCTAATATACAATGGCACAGATGAACTGCTACATAAAAACAAAGACATGGCTTTTCCCCCTAGGTCTCACTTCTGGTTAGCTTTGTACCAAATGGTGATGCATGTACTGTATCTCGAGGATCCATAGCAAACAAATTTTGCAAAAATTTAAAAAAAGGTAATCAGTTAGCTCAATCACTTTTACATATGATATCTATAGTCTGTAATCAACTATATGCAAAACATAAGAACAAGAAATATTCAAGCCAATCCACTAGCTTATTAAAGAAAGGGGATTTTCAAAATGAGCTGATTCAGAAGCAGCTGCAGATCCCTCAGCATCTGCATATGGATTTGGGTCTAAAACTGTGCAACTGAACTGTCAGTGATGCACCAATGTCAGAATTCAATCAATCAATCAAAAGCTGTATTTAGCCAGTCAAACACCATTGAGCAAGCTCATTTTTGAGATGAACCTGGACAAGATACATGAACAATACATAAAGAGGAATACTAGCTTACAGAGTCATTACATAGAATAGGGATTACACACAAGAGGTTAATAACAGCACTAGAGTACATTTATAAAATAAGACAGAAAGCTAAATACCATGTTCTGCAGAACTTGTTCTACAAAAGATACAGAATAAACCTATACAACCATATATACAGAGTTTTCATGGAGCAGGCTTGGATTCAAGTATTGAGTATGCAGTGCAAGGAGGCGCAAGGGTGAGGAAGGGGGAGGAACTCAAGAATGACAGCATAAGTGCAGGAGTCCCTGAGGGGCTTTAGAGCACCAGGGGCAAGTGGCAATGGTTATAGAGCTAGGTACAATATACCAGGAACAGGGGCCGAGGGTGATGTGCCAGGAAGTGTAACATTAGTAGATACCAGGATGACTCAGAGAGGGAGACTCCAACTTAGATTGGGTGGAACTATCAGGTGGGATACAAATAGACACAGACATACTAAGCAGTGGGGCAGGAGTACTAGGAATGGAATGCTCCTGACAGAGCTAGAAACTGAATCCGGGGGGGGGGGACAATGGGAGGCTATGACATCAGGGGAAGCAGTTACAGGATTCCTTGAATGAATGAGAATATAGTGCTTTGAAGGCTGATAGTTAGATTGGGAATGCCAGTCACAAGGTTTTTTGCAGGTTGTTCCATAGTGCAGGTAGAGCTTGATTAATGACAGACCTACCAAAGCGTGACTTGAACTTAGGTACTACAAGCAAGATTTAAGTAGAACTCATTAGGGCATAGTTACCTACCGCATTTAGAGGAAGACAGTCCGAGATACACTGGGGCAGTAATTTAGTAATAGCCTTGTAGGTCCAGAGGGCTGCATTTCTCTGTCTTCTGTACCAGAGAGAGGACCAACCTACTGCAGCGTAAAGGGAGCAGTGATGAGCAGAATAAGGAAGTCCAGTAATGAATTTTAGAGTTCTATGATATAGCGTGTTGAGTTTGGCCAGAACAGTGGCAGTGCTTTGGCTATAAAGAATGTCTGCATACTACAGTAAGGTGAGGAAAGTGGTTTGGACCAGTCTCTTTTTTGCCTCCAATATTAGTTGGTTTTTGATCCTGTAAAAGAGGCCAAGCCTCTGCCTCAGCTTCTTTATCAGCTCATCAATGTGATCATTAAAGGAAAGCTTTTGGTCTATTCAGACCCCCAAGTATTTGAATTTTGTGACACAGTCCAGTGGTTCGCCAAGGAGCGTATGAATCTGAGGTAAGTTACCTTGAATTGCAAGGTTATTAGCATTTGCAAAGGGAGAAAAAAGCATCGCTTTTGTTTTCTTTGCACTCAGAAGCAGTTTCTTTTGCAGGAGTTATCATTGTTGCAGGTTCAATTCCTGTTGCAGATCCCTGCAAGCTGCTTCCAGGGAGGATCTTTCAATGTAAAGTACTATATCATCAGCAAATAGGTGACTGTTAGCAGATTTGACGTCCACATTGATTCTGTTTATGTATATTGCAAACAGTAATGGACCCAGTATTGAGCCTTGTGGTACACCCCTCAGAAGAAGTTTCAGTGATGAGAGCACCCCTTCTGCCTTAATCTGCTGTTGCTGTCCTTTAAGATAGTTCGAGAACCATCTCAGAGGTAGGAAATCCTGGCCGATGTTTTGGAGAGAGACAAAAAGTAGATCATGGTCAACAGTATCAAACGCCTTGCTTAAATCCAGAAATATGGCACAGGCAAAGTTCTTAGTATCCAGGGCACACTGCCAGTCATTGGTTGGTCACTTTTGCAAGGACTGAGATAGTATTATGATGTGGCCTAAAACCAGACTGTAGGGGGTTTAACAGGTTAGCATTATCAAGGTAGTTCCTGAGCTGTATACTAACTGTTTTCTCCAATAATTCGGATCGGTGGGGAGTAAGGAGATTGGTCTATAGTTGTTCAGGTCACAGGGGTCTCCAGACTTGAAGAGCGGGATTACATGGATGGTTTTCCAGAGGGGGGGAATAGTGCCTTGTGAAAGGGAGAGGTTAAAGAGATGCATGATAGGCACTGACAGTACATAATGACTCAGATTCAAGGAGAAGGGGTCTAAGAGGTTAGCCCCAGCACTCTTCCTGATGCCAGATGTAGGAGAAGATCCTCAACTTCCTTTTGAATGGTAGGCTGGAGGGAGAACGCCATGCTTGTGACCAGAGCTGATGCATCCAGTAAGCCGAGTTGTGAGCAGAGGGTATTGGCAGGAGAGGTATCGAATGTAAGTCCTGTGGTTGCGAAATGGTCATTGAAAGAGTCTAGGATGGAGGATATGTCAGACACCACAGAAACACCAGCAGTGATTTTTGTGGGCAGGGTGTTCGGAGCAGCATGACCTTCAATATCCTTGATAGTTTTCCAGAACTTGGCTGAGGAATTGGTGGAAAAGTTCAATTCTTTACAGAAATAACTAGCCTTGGCCTCTCTAATGAGCCTAGCACAATGGTTTCTAGCTTTCCTAGACAAGGCCAAATCTGCAGGGAGTTTTGTTCTCCAAGCCTTTTTCCAAAGCCAGTCTCTGTGCAGTAGAGAGGCCTTAACTGTGTCATAAACCATGGGCATAATTTTTTCTTAAAGCGCATTTTGACCAGGGGTGCATGCCTATCCGATGCCTCTAGCACAACTTCCTGAAAGATATCACAAGCCATAAGCACTGAGTTTGTCAGGTAGAAGTTCTGCCATCTCAAGGAGGTCAGAGAGGAATGCACCAATATCCAGGTTATGCCATTTCCTCCTCAGAGAGAATGTGGAAGAGGACGGTACTTTGGGGACAGATCTTACACACTCTATGAAGCAGTGGTCACTAAGGTCAGAAGAAAACACTCTTACATGGGGAAAACAGATGTGGTTTGTTTACTGAAATAAGGTCTAGTAGGGAGCTATTGTTTGGGTCTTCTTATTAGGACGTGTTGCCACCGAGACGAGTTGTGAATGTTCAAAAGAGTCACAAAGAGTTTTGAGAGGTAAAGAGACATTGAACAACCAGTCCAAATTAAGATCTCCTAATATAATAATCTCTTACTACAAGGATCCCGGCAAGTTAGTTAGATTATCTAACAACTATAGACCGGCAGAGGGGGCCTATAGCATCCTAGGATGCAGAATGAGATAGAAGAGGAGAGCTTGACTTTGAGGGTCAGGCTTTCACATTCCATGGGTGTTAAGGTTGACTCTGTGACAGAGGTGGAAATTTTATCTTTGACATAGATAGCAACTCCTCCTCCTCCAGAAGGCCTATCAGTTCTGAAATAGGAATAGGATGGAATATTTACCTCCTGATTGGAAGTACCTAGTCAGAGCCAAGACTCTGTGACCACAAGTGCATCTGGCACAGTATGGTTAGTCCAGGCTTGTATTGATGCAAACTTTTTTAGGAGGCTACACACCTTATTGAGCATGAAGCTCAAGCCTTTGATACTGGCTAGGTCAACAGGGGATAAAATAGTTGCAGGGGGACCCGGATTGAATTTAACATTTCTGGAGCATATCAATAGGAGCAGCAATAGTTTCTTGGTAGCTTCAAGGAGTAGTCTATGTGTGTTGGGTTTATCCCACTTGGTACTGCTAGCATTAAGCTTTGGGGGGACCCTGAGGCAGTTACTTTGAGAGCCTAATGATATGTAGAAGAGCTCCCTAGCTGTAAAAAGCAGGGAATGCTGGGGGTTCATTGTAGAGGGGCGCGGGATCCTATCCTTTACAGCAAATGCAGTTGCACTACCAACTTGCCACGGGGGTTGTAATGCAGGTTCTAAGGTAGGTATCAAGACCACCAAAATGCAAGAGTCTGAGGGGTCAAGAGGTTTGTGGCAGTCCAGGGTGATACTGTATGTGACTAGGTTAAAGAGAGATTGGAGTGGAGTAACACATGAATCTATGATGCATAGCAGAGTAGTAAGCAAGAATAATAATTAGGAACCCCCATTCTACTATATAATGTAATGAAAAGCACAGGAGAGAACATTTTTGTATTTGAAATTAGTATCATCAGATAATAAAAATTCTTCCTTAAGGACCAGCAAGACAACAGCTGCAGAGAAGGTGGAGTAGAGTTTTGGATCAACTAACAAAGACACAGTAGCTACTATAAGATTAATATCAACAAGTGTTAGGCCCTATAACTGCATTCTGTATCTTTAAGGGGAGATGCAATATTAGTCAGAGGGGAGGATGAAGAATGCTTAGGGGCAGTGTCAGTGGGGGAGGGAGAGTATTCAATAAAGGCTGGGGGTGGGGGAGGCAGGGTGGGTGAAAAATTCAAGCTGAAAGGAGAAAGTGAAACAGAAATGGGATTGGTTGCAGGGCATAGCTTACAACTGTAACAAAAATGAAGCCTTGTCTAAACAGTGGAGTGTTCACAAAAAGCTATATCCCTTCAAATTTAGTTTCTGATCCAGGTAAAATACCACAGGACCTTAAAACAAAGAGAGCTGTAATACTTTAAAACCTAAAAACCTGCACTCTAAAAGGTCCTGCACTTGAAACTATCCTTGGAGTGCAAAATTGCTGTAAACACGCTTAGAGTCACACTTAAATTATGATACAGAGGGCAATTTGGTGAAACATAACCAGTATCAGAATCAATAAATAACATTAGCTTAAAGACCAAAAGGAATGGGAACAGCAAATAATTAAAGAAGTGAAGCAAGCAATCAGCAGGCAGAGCCGATGGTTCCGGCCAATAGGCGTGGAGACACCAGAGGTTTCAGCAGTGTACCCTCGGTCTGGTGATTGGTGGGCAGTACATCGAGGAGGCAGCCGGTAGACAGTGGGGACCCACTGGGCTGCTTGCAGCAGCAGAAGCACCCATGTCAAGGGCAAAGTTTCAGTCTGGTGATCGGTGGGCAGTACAGTGAGGAGGCAGCCAGCAGACAGTGGGGACCCGCTGGGCTGCTTTCAGCAGCAGAAGCACCTGTGTCAAGGGCAAAGCTTCGGTCTGATGTTTGTCGGGCAGTACAGTGAGGAGACAGCCAACGGACAATGGGGACCCACCAGGCTGCTTGCAGCAGAAGAAGCACCAGTGTCAAGGAATTCCCAGCCAAGATGTATCCCAAAACACTAAATTGCAGCCATGACTACATACAAATCTCATTTGCCCCAGATTTGCGAGACAAATTCACCCAACTGACAAAAATGTTAGACTATATACAGAGAGATGAAAATGTGCTGCTGAAATTGGACAGATCCTTTAAAAATTCTCCCCTGCACCAATCCATTATATTTACAGGATTTGATTTTAACTTGAATGTTTCTTATATGATATTTAACTGTCCCTATCGGGTCAATACAGCTTTCACAGCGCACGACATAACCGCGTAAAAGGAACAGCACGGTAGTGAAGAGCGAGATGATGCAAAACCGTGAAAGGATGTATGCACAGTAGTGCACCCTTTCACTCTTCCCAGGTACAGGATAAGAATCCTGCTGGGATGAGGGACTGATGAGCAGCTGCCATGGCTCTATGGGATGAGCCACAGGCAGCAAGAGAGGCAGTGTGTCTGTGGACCAGGTTTTGATTCCCGGTCCCAGATGCATGGAATTGTATTTTTCACAGTTTGTGTGAATTTAAGTATTACCCCCACCCCATGAGTTAGTTATTTTAGTTGGGGGGGGTTTGTGTGGTGCAGCCCCTGTAACGGGAGGGTGGGGGACAGAGCCCCCAACTAAACAAAGACTTATGCCACTGGCAATATATTGCACTGTATAAGTAGTGTGGTATATTTCTGCTGCATAATGTCTTACAATGTTATGGCCCTGTGCCTTAACTGTCTCATAATCAGCCATTATGTTAGAAATAAACATTAAAACATTTCTTCAGTATCCAGTGCAACCTTTTAATATTCAGACCCAATTCAGTTTGTTTCTGTATTGTCCACCTATTGTTGTGTTATTAATGGGGAAAATTGCAGGAAAACAATATATTTGTGTTCCAGACTTCGTCTCCTCCTCCTGCTTTGCCACCCCCCCACACACACACAGAAGTCATGATTCCCTGTTTTTAAGATCATAATCATCTCACTCAAACAGAGCATAATGACTGCAGGTGTGGGGTGTGGGTGAGATGAAATCTCATGAGATACAAGATCCTGTTTTCATGCAAATATCCTCAGTGCTAATACAATGATGGGAAATTAATACTGAAAAATAATGAAATAGCAAAGTTGTGTCTGACTTATCTATGTTACCAAGTTCCCCTGCATACAGGACCCAAACATAATTGGATGCAGTGTGGGTGAGGGTAGGGAACACCGTATCACCCTGTACATGGATAATATCCTCCTCTATCCAAAAGATCCAGTAGTAGGCCTGTCTATGTTCTGGAGCCTCCTGATAAAGTTTAGTAAGTCAGCTATTGGGTTACAGATTAAAGGGCACCAGTACAGAGGTCCTAGCAACAAACTTCACTCCCGCTGCCCAACTCCAAATGCAGTATCCCTTTCATTGGGACCTGAGTGCTGTGAAATGCCTGGATTTTCATCTTACCAGCTCAGCCTTTCAACTGTTTGAGGCCAATTTTCTCCCATTACAATCACAGGTCCAACAGGAGCTGGACAGATAGAACTCTCCTTGGAGTGCTGGGTAGCATCACTTAAAATGATGGTACTGCTCAAATTCCTGTATGTCTTCCAGTCTTTATCCATTCCAATTCCCACAGCCACCTGGATGGCATGGAGTTGAATGTTTTCCTGATTTCTCTGCCAAGGTAAATTAAATTTACCACTTCTGTCTGCTGAAGCAGAAAGTAGGTCTTGGAATCCAAAACCTGCTTAAGTACTATGAAGGAGCACAACTGCAGGCCACTTTATACTGGCTCCAGAATTCTCTTACCCAACAATGGGCCCATCGAGAGTGAGCAACACTACACAGCTTAATGGCAGAGGAGACCTGGTTCCTCCCTGGAATACCAAACATTCAGACTAATGGCTCCTCCATTTGTGTACACAGAGTGCAGAAGAAGTGACACCAAGTCCTCCAAAGAACTTGGTTGGAAGGAAAGTGATTTGCTTACTGTCCTTGCACATGAACCCAAATTTTGCTCCAGCAAAACTAGGCCCATGCTATAAAAACTGGTACAGGTGAAGCCTACATAATTCCCTATGTCTATTGCAGGAAGGGAGTGAGATCATCATATTTCAGGCATTTCAGAAACTATTGGCACTCCCACGTTCATCCCAATTTAGATATTTCCAAATTGGATCCTACCTATCCTGGCTCCAACAGAGTCCTCCAACCCCATCTAACATGAACCATACTTTACTCACACAGCTTTCAGATGCAGTGAAGGGAGCCCTCGGTGATCACCTGGCCTAGCTCCACTCCTTTATTCAAACGGAGGGTCCACTAATTCAACTCAGGGCACTGGACAGTTGCAATACTGAGCTAGCCTCCCCTATCACATGGGAGCAGTGGCAGCATATTTGTCAATATATACATAAAGCAACAAGCTCCATGATGTGGAGAGAATACAGTTGGAAGTGCCTTATCTGGTACTTTCTTACCCTGGTACAACAGGTGCACCAAAGCATGCCCTCAACCTCTGCATGCTGGTGGGAGTGTGGAGAGTCAAGAACCACACGCTATCATATAATGTGGCCATGCCAAGTCATCCATCCCTTCCTACAGGCACAGGACAATGCCATAAAAGAACTATTATTCCCTCTATTGCAGCTCACTCAACACCTCTTACTATTTTCTTAATGGTCACGTAAGGAATGGGATACAGCAAAAAGGAATTTAATGGGCATATTAATTGTGGCAATAAAGAAGTGTCTCACTAAAAAGTGACTATGTCAAGGTTCACCTACACTGGGGGAATGGCATCATATAGTAAAGAAATGTAATATATGGATAAGCCTTAACAATACCATCTTGGCCCATCGGAAAATTTTTTGTAATACACGACTGCCAATGCCATAATACTATCGTTCAGCACTGATATTACATGGTCTCAGACTGATAATACATGGTTTCAAACTGATAGTACATGGTTTCAGACTTGATAATACCTGGTTTCAGACTGATAATACATGGTTTCAGACTTGATAATACGTGGAATATACAAGAATATTTTCTGAAGGATCAAAATGGATTTATTAAGGCTTAGCCATATATTACAAAAAAAAATTAATAAATAGTTAAGTATTTACAGAGTAATCCCATCTCGAGGTTTTGGGGACTTTCGAACCTCTCGAGCTTCACTCTCGAGGCTCCAAGTCCCCAAAACATCTTGATGGGATTACTGCCTTGTAATACACACTTATCTATCTATTATTCTATTTATATGAAATGGAACAAGTGACAGTCTCCATTTTCCAGCAGGTGGAAAATGATGCTAATTGATGGGTGAGATGGGTAACCTACCAACCCCTCTTTTTTCCTCTGACTGGAGAAATCCAAGGGAAATAGAATTAATTAAGCAATAAGGTATGACCAGAGGTTAGAGTAACAGTCTGTTAATCATCCCCTTGGTGTGTAATGTGGCACAAGGTGTAACTGAGTGCCACATTGCACCAGAGGGTAATTAACTAAATGTTAATCTAAGTTCTGGGAGTGCCTTATTGCTATTATTAAAAGTATTCCTAATGAGAAGTGTTAAAAGTGTACTTTTTGGATGTTTTTCTAATTGAGAGGAAGATGTTTAGTAAAATAATTATTCCACCAACAGTTTAAGAATACTGGTTCAGAATCAGAATGCATCACTCCAGACATTCAGCAGTGCTAGAGAATAGAATGCTGACAGGAAGAATTCATGCACCATGGTGATCAGGCTAGGCTGTACATGACAGTGTTAACAGGGATTAATGTAAGGCTGTTGGAATTCTAGCAGCCAATCAGATTGTACCATTTCTGAGACCCTCAAAGTCAAGCTCTCCTTTTCACACTTGGAGGCCTGATATATCAGGTACAAACTTCCTAATATACTTCTTTTCAATATTGATTATTGTGTAATGTGGTCTACAATTATACTGAAGGCAATATGTTTAATGTGCAGACTATGTCATGGCTGTTGTGTTGTTTGTTAATTATGGATAAACTTGAACAATCAATAAACACTAATTATAAAAAAAAGAAGGCACTATTGGCTAGAAAAGCCTCTACTGTAACTTTGTTAACTAATGACAACAAATAACCAGTCACTGCCGAATGCCCAGGGGAGTCAGGACAACTAAGGCCTTCTGGGAGCTGAAGCTGGCACAGGGCATCAAGGACAGGGAAAATGACTTTTTCAGATACATACAGGAGAGAAGGAGCTGCAAGGACCAGATACTGAGGATCAGGAAAGATGGGGGGTGGGCAGAGAAAGGAGTGGAACAGGCAGAATCAGTGAATGAGTACTTCTGTTCTGTATTCATGAGGGAGAAGGGACTGCAAATACCAGAGAGGGTGGGGAGGGTGGATGGGGAAGGGGTAACATATGGGGTGATCACTGAAGGTAGGGTATTGGAAGGACTAAGGGCTCTGAGGGTGGATAAGGTACCAGGACCGGACGGCATACATCCCAGGGTATTGCGGGAAATGGCAGAGATCCTGGTTGGACCACTGGTGGACCTATTCAATACCTCCTTGGACACAGGGTGTGTACTGCATGACTGGAGGCTGGCCTATATTGTACCCATCCATAAAACTGGACCAAAGAATTAACTGGGCAATTATAGACCGGTAAGCCTATCTTCCATTGTGGGGAACCTGATGGAGACTATACTCAAGGAAAGGCTGGTTTCCTTTCTGGAAGACAATGGGCTCCAGGACAGCCCTCAGCATGGGTTTGTCTCTGGAAAATCCTGTCAGACCAACCTAGATGAGTATTATGACTGGGTTATGAGGGAATTGGACAAGGGTCATGCTGTGGATGTCATATATTTGGACTTCAGTAAGGCCTTCGATTCAGTGCCGCATTGGAGGTTGGGAGGAAAATTGAGATACGTGGGGGTGGTGACTAAGATGGTTACATGGATTGAGAATTGGCTACAGGGGAGACAGCAGAGGGTAGTGGTTGGGGGGAACTCTGATCTCCAAGGACTGTGATGAGTGGGGTGCTACAGGGATCGATACTGGGGCCAGTGCTGTTTGGGATATTCACAGTGGACATCTTGCATGGTGTCAGGAGGAAGATCAGTCTATTCACTAATGATACCAAGTTGGGGGCAGTGGTGGAAGATATAGCAGGCTGGCAGGGGCTGCAGGATGACCTGACAAAGCTGTTGGAGGGGTTGGAAGCGTGGCAGTTGGGGTTCAATGCGAAAAACTGGAAAGTCATTCACTTTGGAACAAAGAACCCAGGGAGGGGTTTACAGCTGGTGGGGTGCAGCAAGTACCACCAAGGAGGAAAAGGATCTAGTGGTGATTCTAATGGGGAAGATGAACAATACAGAACAGTGCAGGAGGGTGGCAGCAAAGGGCATCAGTATGCTGGGTTATATCATGAGAGGGATCTCCTCCAGGTGCATGGAGTGATCCTGCCTCTCTACAGGACACTAGTCAGGCCACATCTGGAGAACTGCATGCAATTCTGGCACCCATATCTGAAGAAGAATGTGAGATTATTGGAAGGAATACAATGCAGGACTACAAAGATGATCCAAAGATTGAAGTACAGGCCATATGAGGAGAGGCTGAGAGAGTTGAACATGTATGCCCCGGCAGTGAGAAAGGATTGGGGGGATATGACTGAGACCTTTAAGCATGTAAAAGGGATAAACAAGGCAGGCACTGAAGGGATATTCAGGCTAAGGAGGAGGAGGAGGAGGGACATGAGAGAGCATAGCCTTAGATTGGAGGGGGGAAGATTTAGGACAGAAATGACGAGACACTTTTTCACAGAAAGGGTTGTGGCAGAATGGCACGCTTTACCTGAGGAGGTGGTAGACTTTAAGACAGTGGATAGTTTTAAAAGGGGAAGGAACAGGTTGGGGGGGTAATTGGAAAGGGGGGAGGGTGTGTGTGGCAGATGCATGGTGAGGGTGCTAGGTGCACACTCAAGCAGACTTGATAGACCAGGTGGCCTATTTCTGCTGGCAAATTCATATGTTCATATGTTCAAATGCTATTAGGTCACTCCTGTCTAGACATTGTGGTAGAAATATGGTGCTTCCCCTTCCTCTTCTGAGTTGAATACATGTGTGCTATTTGACATAGTTAGGTTTATGATATAAGAAGGGGTTTGAGCCAATCAGAAAAGGTTGTGTGAAATTTAAAACAAATCATAATTTAGCATAAGATTTTTAGATTAAACAACAAAAAAGAGAGCTATAAAACATGAAATGTAGTAATACTGAGGATGTTTCTAAATTTGTAATTTTTGCATGCTCTAAGACATTCTACATGGATCTTCAGTGCCCACAATATTTTTTTTGTAATTTCTGTTTATGCACTCTTCAAAAGTTTGGAACTATCATGTGAAATCCTGTGGAAGAAGTAATAAAAATATATTGTTCTAGTGAAGTTCAGGGATCAGACTTGAATATTTTTCCATTCTCAGTCTACTTCTTTTACAGCAGTGTTTTGAGTAAAGTTTCCTTTTTTACTCTAATCTGCTTGTGTTTAGTGTTAAATTGGCACTTTGCTTAAGGTTCAATGTGAGCTCCAATTTCCTTGCTTTTTATTTGCCTTCTTCACATAGGTTTCTCGTCCTCTCTGTGCACTTCTGTTCTTTTCCCAGTTTCTCTCCTATTCCTCCTTGTTCATATCAGGTTCTGCGATGCACTGTTTTCAGGGTACTGGTATGGGATTTGGGGATTTGAAACCAAGGCATCGGTCTTGCGCAACATCTGCCCTGTTCCCAATTTTCTGCACGGCTCCAGGGATATACCTTTAAAATTATAAAACACAATTCAGTGTACGGTCTGGCCATAAAAATCAACAAAACACAAAATTACTGCATCAAATTAAATGGCACATTATACCTGCTAAAAAGGAGTTAAGCCACAAAATATTGAGTTGCACTTTCCTACACAAAGTAACATCTCAGCAGTGATGCACCATCTTTCCACCACACCTCGGCATCCTCATTGCCTCAACTGCCATAATGTAAGATACAATTTATTATTATATAATATTTTTGTAGATGTACTATACCCCCCTACTAAATACAATGAATAGTAGTTTAGTACAATCCCAACTGTCCAGAATTTACAACACATACTGTGTAACAGATAACATAATAGAGAGATAGATAGACAGACAGACAGACAGATATATGGATGGATGGATGGGCAGATGGACAGATGGATGGACAAATGGGTGGACAAATGGATGGGTGGATGGAGAGACAGACAGACATGCAAATAGATATTTAAATATGATGATCTCATAAACAAGGCACAGTACATACACAATAATAAAACAAGCATTAACAACAATGAAAAAATAAACATTTTTCAGTTCAATGGCTAGGTTTGCCAATTAATAAATAATATAAACAGGACAATGCAATGACAGTAGACTCACTTAAAAAACCCTTTAAAATATTCTGTAGTTGATTAAATATAACACAATATTGAACAACCTTACTGAGAAATATTATAGAGATAGATGTGTAGACATTCTGGTAGTCCCAGACATTTATATATTTGGGAAATGTCTTAAGCAGAGAATATGTGCCTGATTTTCAAAAGTTCTGAGAATTCCACAAGCCCTGGGGCAGTGAATATATAGTACAGGGGGCTTGCTGCCATTTCTCAGTGCCAATCGAGATTTTCAGTGCTGTGTGCCAAATGTCTCAAGTTAGACCAGCTCACCCCAGGTCTAACTTGTACCATTTGGGGGAACCTTTTACAGGGCTTGCACCAAATATTTGGTGCAGTCTGCTATAAAGTGTGGAAACTGTCACATCTGCACCCACTGTACTGAAATGGGGCACAGTTGTATCAAAGGAGTTTGGCGCAGTTGCACCAAACACTGAAGCTGACACAGGGCTTGATGCAAGCCCTGCATCAACCTTTGAAAATCTAGCCCAATGTATCTATTTGTTGCTCACAACTAGATGGGTCCATAGGGCAAAACTAATGCATATTTAAAAGGAAGACTGGGGCAAAAATACTGCCACAATAATGCATAATATATAAAATAAGACAATTTGTAGATGAAAGAAAATATATGAAACAAAAAAGAAATTAAAGTGTACATTGACAAACATTTAAATTATTTAATTACAGTACACATTTTAATAAATAAAATTGTAGTACAGTTTCAAACTGATCCTGAAAATGGATGTCAGGATTTCAGGATTTAACACACAAATATGAGAAGATACATTGTCCTTTTGACATTTTTCTAAATGGCCAGATAAATATATTTGGCATTATATTTTATAATATTTAATGTCTAGTAAACATGAGGCTAGCATACAGAAGTAGCAGTTGGCAGGAAGATCAGTGGATAGGATCCATAAAAGGATACAAACATATGAAGAAGCCAGCAGACTGAGGCCATTTGGTCTATCCAGTTTACTCATGTTGCAGGGTCCATAGCTAAAGCTACTGACCCTTCCCCTCCCCCAGATCTTTCCATCGTTTCAATGCTCCCCTTCCATGACCCTTGCTTTCCCATTATGTCTAGCTCAACCTCTCTTGAAGCTGCCCACCTCTTTGCTAGGAGAGAAGCAGAAAAAATAAACGCATCCTAGAAAGAAACATTTAGACCTGATTATTCCTAAAATGAAATGCACAGCTCTTTCTTAGAAATCTGATACTTCAGAAATATAATGACCGAATGAATAAAGCTTCAGAATGTATCCCTTTGGAGGAACTACTTTATAATCTCATACATTTTATGAGATCTTAACATGGATTCATTAGTCTAATCCTGAACCCTAATTAATGAACTAATTTGTTACCCAGAGATTTAAACAGTTCTGACCATATTATGGAACCTGATAAGGTATTCTAACTTTTCTAGTTTAAGGTCAAGATACACTATGAAAAGCAGTACAGTTTATTCAATCACAAATTTGGATAGGGGGCACAGGCTGCGGAGTTGTTTATACAATTGCACATGGGCTTGTTCCATTGATTGTAAAAGCAAGAACCACATTTTAACAATGTTATTGCAAGTACATGAGGCTTTCAACAAATTTATTATAGTTTAATATCTATGTCAAAGCATAATATGTCCAGCATACCAGATTGCAGTGTGTTAATATACAATAAAAATATTCTCATTTAATATACTTTTTCCACTGGTCACTTCAACAGTGATTACACTGGAAATACATATTTCTCACAGTTGAACTGCAATAAAGAAAATTATACAGTTCAAGGAAAGCAGACTTACAGATAATGAGATGAACATATCAGGACTGTATTGTGTAGATGCAAAAACAGATACTGTATGGTTGGCTGAAACACTCCTGACCTGATTTAATAATAATGTTATAGATATTAATCAAGCAGTTTAGTAAGCTCTTTTGCCAGCTAAACAATGGCTCCCAGGTTATTATACCAGGCTTTGTTGCACTTCATTAGCAACCTCTTGTGCACATTAACAAGGTCTCACTTTTTTCCTGTACTGGGATCTGATTCTTTTATGCTAGCACAGCAATACTTACAGACTTACTGTGGGAAGAATATTGATGTGCTTTAATATGCTTTACTACTTCTATTTCAGCCTTCACTGTTCTATAGATAAAAATCTTATGTTTAATGTGGGGGTCATGAATGTATAGTTTTACCATTTATTTTGCCAGAATAGTCCAGCTAAGGTGCACTATTTCACTTAAAGTAAACTTTGTTGGGTCTACTCAATTTTGTAGCTATAAAGACTGAAGCACTGCAGAATTTATGTTGCTTTTTTAAAGTTGCAAAAGAAATGACTCTGGTGGGATTTAAATGTTATCTCCAATAACGGTTCCGGTCTGTAACATCGCAGAACAAAATAAAGTGCGGTGGATGTTGTTTGCTACCTGCATGTCGTGTGGCCTGCATTGTTCTGTGATGCTACATTTTGTGCTGACAGTATTGGTGATGACACTGTTTTTGCCGCTTTATTTTTGTTCACTTTATTTTGTTCCGTGATGTTACTGACTGGAACCCCATTAACTAGGTCTGTGATCTAACCGTGAAGCCAGACTGCATTCCTACTTTATAAGTACTGTAGGGATGTCATTTTTAAATATATTGTACTGACATGGGTGTAACTATATGTTGTGGAAAATGTTATTACTTATATGGCATAATCTGTTTTGATAAGAAATATCTTAATATTGTTAACCTTCAGTGAAAAAGGCACACAGTTAACTGCAATGGCAAGACAGCTTTTATTTCTATGGTGCCAGTTCCAGGAGGTTCTGGGTGCCTAACGATAAAAACAATGCAAATAATACAAAGCACAAAACATTCATAAATATATATATACAATACTAAAAATTCACAATCACAGTGGATCGTAAGGTGTTGATGTTTACTCAAACAGATGGGCAGAAAAGATTTATTCCAGATAAGCCAGATGGAAGAGGTGGGCTTTTAGCCTCTGTTTGAACACTTCAATCGAAGGGGGGCAGGGGAGGAAAAATAATGACAGGTTGACTAGTTTATTAACTAGAAAGTTGGCATGTTGGAACAGCACAGTACACAGCTCTCCACTCATAATGCATGGAAATGATGTATTATAGCCTACTGTCATGCATGGTTTTCTGTGTATTTTCATTTTTAATACCATTCCCTGTGTGTCAAAAAATCCATATAATGTCTTTTTGGAATTTTTAAAAGGAAAATGGACCCTGTGTTGCACATAATACAACTTTTGCTTACCTTGTGGCTTGTTAATACAGCCAGCCTAAATTACTCTTTAGTTTCCAGTATGAGCCTTGGCTATGAAGCTGGGCCAGTATAAAAACTGTCCCTCACATTGAGTTGGGGCTGCATATGTTTTTTTAAGTAAAAGCAACAGTTGTACTTGCACGATAGTGCTTGTTGACTGAGCTAGTGTCTCACACACTGTGCTCAGCACAGCAAAAGCAGGTCCCTTAATAAATGTACCATATTCTAAGGCTCAGTTAGCTAGGTACTAACCTGTTTGCGAGTGTTACTAACATATGTGAGTTCACTTATACAAAACATCTGACTCATTTGCAAATACTGTATATGCACAGGAATAGTGCAAGGTTTAGAGAGATGGAAAAGGACAATTGTGCCTCGCTAATTACTGCTTCCCTACATCAAATCTTATGTGTGTACACCTCCCAAAAGTCACCGTTGCCTCCCCACTATTAAAAATGCAGTTCCCTGGTGGTCTAGTGTCCCCCATACATGACAACATTCTCGTCTCTCACACAATAACTGTCATAACATGTGCCAGGTGGTCTCATGTCTCCTTGTGTCCGAAATCACCAGCCCACTATTAATGATAGATTTCTTTCGAGGGCTACTGCCCCCCCGCCCCGATGTCCTCCCCAGTAACTGTCATTACACATCCTTGGTGGCTAGTGGCCCCCTGTCACCAATTATACCATAGGCTCCCTCCTTATTTGACTCACCCAGGACCCTCCAACCCCAGACCCCGACTCACCCAAGTAGAAAGGTTCCCCACAAGGAGATGGCAACTGGTACAAACTTTCTGCTCACTACCTTAGCTAGCCGCCATCTAAATAAAAGAAAGTGAGCACACAACTACTATAGAAACAGCTAGGGTAGGTGTCTCCTATATAGAAACATAGACACTGAAGGCAGATAAAGACTGCTTGGCCCACCCAGTCTGCCCATTTTCCCTACCTACTATAACTCTGCAGACGCTACTTGATCTCTGGCTTTATCCCCTCATTCCCTACCTCTAAGGTTCTGTTATGACTATCCTATGCATTCTTGAAGCCTGTTTCTGTTTTTGCCCTTGCCACCTCCACTGGAAGGCTGTTTCAGGCATCCACCACTCTTTCTGTGAAGAAGTACTTCCTCACATCTCCCCTGAGTCTCACCTCCAGTGCTTCATAGCACATCCCCTTGTTCTTGAGGATCTTTTTTTCTGAAAAATGCTTCGCTTTTGAATTTTATTTATACCTGTGAAGCATTTGAATGTTTCTATCATATCCCTCCTTACCCTGCTTTCCTCCAGGGTGTACAAGTTGAGATCTTTCAGTCTCTCCTTCTAGGGCTTGTGATGCAGACCCTGCACCATTTTGGTTGCCCTCCTCTGGACTGCCTCTACCCTGTCTATGTCCTTCCAGACATGTGGTCTCCAGAACTGGAAACAGTACTCTAGGCGAGGCCTCACAAGTGATCTATACAGTGGTAACACCACCTCTCTCTTTCTGCTATTGATACCCCTCCCTATGCACTCTAGCATCCAACTAGCTCTCCCCACTGCCTTGTCACTCTGACTGGCCACCTCTGTGTCATCAGATATGATTATCCCCAGCTTTCTTTCCTGTTTGGTAGTGGTTATACTAACCCCTATTTTGTACTCCACCCCTGGGTTTCTGTGCCCCAAGTGCATGATTTTACACTTCTTCACATTGAAACATAGCTGTCACACCCTTGACCACTCCTACAACTTTCCTAGATCACTGTTCATTTTTTCCAAGCCTCCTTGAGTATCTACCCTATTACAGCGTTTAGTGTCATCTGCAAAGAGACATACCTTCCCTTCCAGTCCCTCTGCAATGTCGCTAATAAAGACATTACAGAGAATAGGTCCCAGTATTGATCCATTAGGTACCCTGCTTGTCACCCTCCTTCCCTCCCTTGGAGTGAACTTTGCTCACAACCACCTTCTGTCTCCTGTTCCCAAACCAATTTCTCAGCTATATTTCCACCTTTGGACCCACTCATAGGCTTCCCAGCTTGTTTACAAGTCTCCTGTGTGGAATGGTGTTGAATGCCTTACTGAAATCTTGGTAGGCCACATCCACCTCATCACCCTGCTCCAATTCCCTGGTCGCCCAGTCAAAGAAATCTATCAAATTTGTTTGACATGCTCTCCCCTGAGTGAATCCATGCTGCCTTGGATCCTGAAGGCCACTGGATTCCAGATATTCCACAATCCTCTCCTTCAATAGTGATTCCATTGCTTTCCCACGACTGAAGTCAGGTTAACTGGCCTGTATTTACCAGCATCCTCTTTACTCCCACTTTTTTGAAGTGGGACTACATCTGCCCTCCTCCAGTCCTCCAGAATCACTCCTGTCTTCAGTGAGTGGTTGAACAGGGCTGTCAGAGATGCAGCCAGCACCTCCCTGAGCTCCCTCAACATCATTGGATGCCCCCCATCTGGTTCCAATGCCTTGTCCATTTTCAGATTTGCAAGTTCCCTCAGAATCCTCTCCTCTGTAAATGGTCTACTGTCTGCCTCCCTTCCTTCATTGGGCCTGGCCCTTATCTGGGTTCCCTCTCCTTTCCCTTCCTCTGGGAACACTGAGCAAAAGTACTTGTTCAAGATGTCTGCTTTTTCCTGGTCCCCTTCCACACACTTCCCTCCTTCCTTCCTAAGCCTTACTATCCTCCCCTGGTCTTTCTCTTTTCACTTACATACCCGAAAAATACCTAGTCCCCTTCCTGCACCGTTTAGGCTATTTTCTCCTCCATCTGCGCCTTTGCTCTCCTAATTGCTTTCCCTAGCTCCCTCTGTTTCTCCTGATACACCTCTCTATCTTCCTCTCTCTGTCTCCTTATACTTCCTGAATGCTAACTTTTTGCTCTTACCTTCCCACCCCCTTCTTTTGAGAACCACATCCATCTTTTTTCCTCCTGCTTTTGCTTACTTGTCTAACACACAGAGGATTGTTGCCTTCTCTGTCCCTCCTTTTAGATGTGCCCATTATTCCTTCACTCCCCCTAAGTCCTCTCCCTTCCAGGGTATCCCTGAGGCATTCCCCCATCTTTTCATAATTGGCTCTCCAGAAGTCAAGGACCCTTGCCTTTGTGTGGTTCAATTCTGCCACAGTACTTACACTGAACCACACTGTACAGTGATCACTGGTCCCCAGGATGACACCCATTGTAATGTCTTCAGCACTGTCCCCACTGATGAGTACAAGCTTCAATACTGCCCCCTCACAAGTGGGCTTTTTTTAATAGTTGCCTGAGGAATGCCCACTGGAGGATGTCTAGGATGTCCCTGCTCCTAGCTGAAGCTGCAACTGGGATTCTTCAATATACATCTGGCAGATTGAAGTCCCCCACCAGCAGCACCTCTCCCTTGTTTCCCATCCTTTGGATGACTTCCACTAGAACTTCATCTAGCTCGCCCCTCCCCCATGTTAGAGGTCTGTAGATCACACCAGTGTGAATAGCAGCTCCCTTCCCTGTTTTTAGGGTGACCCACAGTACCTCCACCCCTTCCTGATTTCCCTGTATCTAAGTAATCTTTATGCTATACCTCACATCAAGAGCCATCCACTCCTTTCTTTCCCACCCTGTGCTTTCTGAACAGAGTGTAGCCTGGTATGGCTATATCCTAGTCATGGTTCTAACTGCACCATGACTTGGTACTGGTGAAAATATCCAGGTCAGCCTCTTCTATAATGGCCCCAAGTCTGGGATTTTGGTTCTCAGACTTCAAACATGTACACACATGGCTTTCCAAAATGTGCTGCCACCCTGTTTGTCATCATCCCTGTCCCCTTTTACCATCTCTCCTTACCCACTTGCTCTCAGTCCCATTTTTCTTCACTTTAATGTCTTGTTTCCTCTTTGGTTAGGTACCCTTGGGGATTTATTTTCCTTAGGTCTCTTCCTTCTTACTGCCAAATTCACTTTTGAGGGGGGATAGTTTATGTCTTCCCATTTCCTTCCACCTCCACCCTCGGCTAGTTTAAATGCCCATCAATGTAACATTTAAACCATTCATTGAGGATTGTGGTTCCCCTCCTGGATGGATGCAGGCCATCTCCCCTGTACAGACCTCTATCTCTCCAGGTGTGACCCCAATCTCCAATGTAGCCAAATTCCTTCTCTCTACACCATTCCTTCAACCATGTGTTGAAGCTCCTGGTACTGAGTACCTTATATGTCCCCCTGTCATAGACAGGTAGCACCTCAGAAAAGGCCACTGAACATGCTACCTGCCTAAACCCCTCCCTAGCTCTCTGAAAGCTTTCTATACTATCCTAGCCTCATCCCTAGACAGGTCATTGCTCCCAAGGTGGACCACGACATCCAGCTCTCCTTCCCATCCTGCTTCCCTAACAATCCTCAGGATCTGCTCCCCATCCCTCTGAGCATTGGCACCAGGTAAGCACCTAACCTCCCTCTCCACCACCATTCCTGTCCCCAAACCTATCCCCTAACAATTGTATCTCCCACCAGGAGTTGCTTCCTCCTCCTCGGGTCCTCTACCATACACCTCTGGGTCTCCACTATGGAGGACCCCACTTCCTCCTTAGTCACTATTGCTAGTGCCTCCATGGGACAGTCCTGCCCTGCCCGAGCGACATAGGAATTTCATAGTGGTACCATGTGGGGAATGGTTCTCTGATCCACCACTTTCACCCTTCCCAAGCCCACTGTTGTTCAGCCACTCCTTGTCCTTGGCATCCTTTGAGGCCACAGAAGCAGACTTGGTGGTCCCTGGGTGGGAAGGAGGGCACTCCAAAAACTATCCAACTCGACCAGGAGTTGGGGCAGCACTGCAGTCTTTAGAAAGTCTCCCTGAAGACTGCCATTCACAGCAACTGCACTTTCCCACTCCCAGCACAACTATGTCCTACCTGCCCTGTTTTTCTGTTTTGCCTCCTTTAGGCCCTTTACTCCTTTGTCCAAACTATTGCTTGACCCTACTTCGCCCTACCCTGCCTGTTTTGATTTGCTGTCCTAAACTTTATTTACTCCTACTCTAAATAAGGTGTTTTACCTATAAACAAACTATTGCTAGACCCTAAGTCACCACTACCTTTTTTTCTTACTCCTACCTGTACCCTTCTTATTGCGTGTCCCTGTCCCCCCTCGCTCCCTTGCAATTTGTGTACAGTTTCAGGAGCTTAAACAGGAAGATTATCTCAGGTATAAGGTACATTGTTCTGATGTCCTGCTGCCTGAGGACTTACTCCTTTGTTGCTTCCCTGCTGACTTCTTGAGCTGCACAGTGTCCAGCCACCGGGTGCCTCATTGGTCTTACTCTGGTGGGCAGACTTCGATGCTCTTAGCATGTTGGTACTCTGTGTGGGAGGCTCTTGGTGTATGTGCAATAAAACAGAAGAATAACAAGAAGAGCTTACAGGGCCATGTCCCAATTGGTCCTCTGTGAGAGCTGGTGGTACGACTTTGCTCCTGATTGACAATTAGTACTAGCCTTTCAAGGAGCTCCCAAGTTCAGCTCCATTCCATGGTGCGCCCTTCCTGCATTTGGACCTGGACTTGAGTAGCACTGGGGGGCAGATTCTTAGCTGCTGTTGTGAATCCCCACTCTCCATGCTCTGTCCCCATCAACATATGATTTGGGGATAGGGGGCAAGTAGCCACCAGGGGCTTGTAATGAAAGTTACTTTGCAGGCAATATAGGGGTGGGGAACACTAGAGCACCAAGTAAATTATTATATAACATCAGACAGGTTATTGGGAGGAAAGGGGGGACACTAGACCACTGTTTACATCTATAATTAATATTGGGTAGGTGATCAGAGAGACAGGGGGCAGTAGATTTCAAGGGACATCTATTAATTGATATTAGTCCACAAGGGATGGCCGGGTACCCTGAGAGACTGCTAGGGAAGGCATACAGACAGCCCTGAAAAAGCTGGTAGGCTCAAACATCATTTTCTTCTGGCTTGTTATCAGGCCCTAATGGGACACAAATGACCCCAAAGTACCTTTAGTGTGATTGTGTACTTTGCATAGGGATGTATGAATATGGCAGCCTGCTCAACAGCAATTGCCATTTCTGGGCTGAACTGCAGAATATGATTCGACTATTTTTACAAAATCATGCCACGGTTTACATAAACTACAGAATATTATCCCGTGTCTTACAGGAAATTAAACCACCATTTACATGAACTGCACAGTATGACTTCATGGCTTGTGGAAAATGAATCTATGGTTAAACTGCACAGTACAATCCCATGGCTAATAGAAAATGAACTTGCAGTTTACACATATTGCAGAATATGATCTATGGTTTGTGAAAAATGAATCCCTGGTTTACATAAACTACAGACTATGATTCCATGTTTAGGGGAAAACGATTCCATGGTTTACACAAATTGCTGAATACTGGGATGCATAGGGACAGGCATCAATAGTAGAAAACAGGAAGTTGCTATCCCTCTGTACAGACAGCTGGTGAGACCCCGTCTGGAGTACTGTGTGCAGTTCTGGAGACCCCATCTCCGCAAAGACATAGACAGAGTGGAGGCTGTCCAGAGGAGGGCAACCAAAATGGTGCAGGGTCTGCACCAGAAGACATCCGAAGAAATGCTAAAGGAGCTTAATATGTATACCCTTGAGGAAAGGAGGGAGAGAGGGAACATGATAGAAACTTTCAAGTAGCTCAAGGGAATCAACAAAGTCTAAGAGGGTGGCATCTTTCAGAAAAAGAGATGTGCAAGAACAAGGGGTCACAATTTGCATATAGAGGGGGGACGGCTCAGAGGTAATGTGAGGAAGTATTTTTTCACAGAGAGGGTTGTGGATGCATGGAACAGCCTCCCTGAGGAGGTCGAGGAGTCAAGAACAGTGGAGGAATTCAAGAATGCATGGGAAAGACATAAGGCAGTCCTAGTGGGGGTTAGGAGGAAGTAAGCTGTTGGTTAATTAGGATCTGCAGCTTATCTGTTAGGTAGGAAAATTGGCAGACTGGGTGGGTCAAGCGGTCCTTATCTGCTGTCAAATTCTATGTTTCTATGTTTCTATGGTGATTGGTAGGCAGTACAGTGAGGAGGCAGTCAGCGGACAGTGGGGACCCACTGGGCTGCTTGCAGCAGCAGGAAGCACCTGTGTCAAGGACGAAGCTTCGGTCTGATGTTTTGTGGGCAGTATAGTGAGAAGACAGCCAACGGACAGTGGGGACCCGCCGGGCTGCTTGCAGCAGAAGAAGCACCTGTGTCAAGGAATTTCCAGCCAAGATGTATCCCAAAACACCAAACTGCAGCCATGACTACATACAAATTTCATTTGCCCCAGATTTGCGAGACAAATTCGCCCAACTGACAAAAATGTTAGACTATATACAGACAGATGAAAATGTGCTGCTGAAATTGGACAGATCCTTTCAAAAATTCCACCCTACACCAATCCATTATATTTAAAGGATTTGATTTTAACTTGAATATTTCTTATATGATATTTAACTGTCCCTATCGGGTCAATACAGCTTTCACAGCGCATGACATAACTCCGTAACAGGAACAGCACGGTAGTGAAGAGTGAGATGATGCAAAACCTCGAATGGATGTATGCACGGTAGTGCACCCTCTCACTCTTCTCAGGTACAGGATAAGAATCCTACTGGGATGAGGGACTGGAGAGCAGCTGCCCTGGCTCAATGGGATGAGCCACAGGCAGCAAGGGAGGCAGTGTGTCTGTGGACCGGGTTTCAATTCCCATTCCCACATGCATGGAATTTTTGCATTTTTCACAGTTTGTGTGAATTTAAGTATTAACCAACCCCCCAGAGTTAGTTATTTTAGTTGGGGGGGTTTGTGTGGTGCAGCCCCTGTAACAGGAGGGTGGGGGACAGAGCCCCCAACTAAACAAAGACTTATGCCACTGACAATATATTGCACTGTATTAGTAGTGTGGTATATTGCTGCTGCATAATGTCTCACGTTATGGCCCCGTGCCTTAACTGTCTCATAATCAGCCATTACGTTAGAAATAAACATTAAAACATTTCTCCAGTATCCTGCGCAACCTTTTAATATTCAGACCCAATTCAGTTTGTTTTTGTATTGTCCACCTATTGTTGTGTTATTAATGAGGAAAATTGCAGGGAAATAATATATTTGTGTTCCAGACTTCATCTCCTCCTCCGCCTGCTTTGCAACCCCCCCCCACACACACACAGAAGTCATGATTCGCTGTTTTTAAGATCATAATCATCGTACTCAAACAGAGCATAATGACAGTGGGTGTGGGGTGTGGGTGAGATGAAATCTCATGAGATACAAGATCCTGCTTTCATGCAAATATCCTCAGTACTAATAAAATGATGGGAAATTAATACTGAAAAATAATGAAATAGCAAAGCTGTGTCTGACTTATATATGTTACCAAGTTCCCCTGCATACAGGACCCACACATAACTGGATGCAGTATGGGTGAGGGTAGGGAACACCGTATCACCCTGTACATGGATGATAACCTCCTCTATCCAAAAGATCCAGTAGTAGGCCTGCCTATGGTCTGGAACCTCCTGAAAAAGTTTAGTAAGTCAGCTATTGGGTTACAAATTAAAGGGCACCAGTACAGAGGTCCTAGCAACAAACTTCACTCCCGCTGCCCAACTCCAAAAGCCGTATCCCTTTCATTGGGACCTGAGTGCTGTGAAATGCCTGGATTTCCATCTTACTAGCTCAGCCTCTCAACTGTTTGAGGCCAGTTTTCTCCCATTACAATCACAGGTCCAACAGGAGCTTGACAGATGGAACTCTCCTTGAAGCGCTAGGTAGCATCACTTAAAATGATGATACTGCTCAAATTCCTGTATGTCTTCCAGTCTTCATCCATTCCAATTCCCACAGCCACCTGGATGTCATGGAGTTGAATATTTTCCTGTTTCCTCTGCCACGGTAAATTAAATTTGCCACTTCTGCCTGCTGAAGCAGAAGGTAGGTCTTGGAATCCAAAACCTGCTTAAGTGCTATGAAGGAGCACAACTGCAAGCCACTTTATACTGGCTCCAGAATTCCCTTACCCAACAATGGGCCCATCTAGAGTGAGTAACACTACACAGCTTAATGGCAGAGGAGACCTGGCTCATCCCTGGAATACCAAACATTCAGACTAATGGCTCCTCCCTTTATGTGCACAGAACGCAGAAGAAGGAACACCAAGTCCTCCAAAGAACTGGGTTGGAAGGAAAGTGATTTGGTTACTTCCCTTGCACCTGCACCCAAATTTTGCTCCAGCAAAACTAGGCCCATGCTATAAAAACTGGTACAGGTGAAGCCTACATAATTCCCTACGTCTATTGCAGGAAGGGGGCAAGATCATCACATTTCAGGCATTTCGGGAACTATTGGCACTCCCACATTCATCCCAGTTTAGATATTTCCAAACCAGATCCTACCTATCCTGGCTCCAGAGTCCTCCAACCCCACCCACCGTGAATCATACTTTACTAACACAGCTTCCAGATGCAGTGAAGGGAGCCCTCGGTGGTCACCTGGCCAAGCTCCACTCCTTTATTCAGATGGATGGTCCACTAATTCAACTCAGGGCACTGGACAGTTGCAATACTGAGCTAGCCTCCTCTATCACATGGGAACACTGGCAGCAGATTTGTCAATATATACATAAAGCAACAAGCTCCATGATGTGGAGAGAATACAGTTGGAAATGCCTTATCTGGTACTTTCTTACCCTGGTACAACAGGTGCACCAAAGCATGCCCCCAACCTCTGCATGCTGGTGGGAATGTGGAGAGTCAAGAACCACACGTTATCATATAATCTGGCCATGCCAAGTCATCCATCCCTTCCTACAGGCAGAGAACAATGCCATAAAAGAACTATTATCCCCTCTATTGCAGCTCACTCAACACCTCTTCCTATTTACTTAATGGCCACGTAAGGAATGGGATACAGCAAAAAGGAATTTAATGGGCATATTAATTGTGGCAATAAAGAAGTGTCTCACTAAAAAGTGACTATGTCAAGGTTCACCTACACTGGGGGAATGGCATCATATAGTAAAGGAAAGTAATATATGGATAAGCCTTAACAATACCATCTTGGCCCATCGGAAAATTTTTTGTAATGCATGACTGCCAATGCTATAATACTGTCGTTCAGCACTGATATTACATGGTTTCAGACTCATAATACATGGTTTCAAACTGATAGTACATGGTTTCAGACTTGATAATACCTGGTTTCAGACTGATAATACATGGTTTCAGACTTGATAATACATGGAATATACAAGAACATTTTCCAAAGGGCCAACATTGTATTATTAAGGCTTATCCATATATTACAAAAAAATAAATAAATAGTTAAGCGTTTTACAAGGCAGTAATCCCATCTTGAAGTTTTGGGGACTTCGGGAACCTCTTGAGCTTCACTCTTGAGGTTTCAAGTCCCCAAAACCTCTTGATGGGATTACTGCCTTGTCATACACACTTATCTATCTATTATTCTATTTATATGAAATGGAACAAGTGACAGTCTCCATTTTCCAGCAGGTGGAAAATGATGCTAATTGATGGGTGAGATGGATAACCTACCGACCCCTCTTTTTTCCTCTGAATGGGGAAGTCCAAGGGAAATAGAATTAATTAAGCAATAAGATATCACCAGGGGTTAGAATAACAGTCTGTTAATCATCCCCTTGGTGTGTAATGTGGCACGAGGTGTAACTGAGTGCCACATTGCCCCAGGGTGTAATTACCTGAATGTTAATCTAATTTCTGGGAGTGCCTTATTGCTATTATTAAAAGTATTCCTAATGGGAAGTGTTAAAAGTGTACTTCTTGGATGTTTTCCTAATTGAGAGGAAGATTTTTAGTAAAATAATTCTTCCACCAACAGTTTAAGAATGCTGGTTCAGAATCAGAATGCATCATTCCAGACATTCAGCAGTGCTAGAGAATGGAATGCTGACAGGAAGAATACATGCACCGTGGTGATCAGACTGCACACATGACAGTGTTAACAGGGATTAACGTAAGGCTGTTGGAATTCTAGCAGCCAATCAGATTGTAGCATTTCTGAGACCCTTTTTATAATATTGAAATTCACACTTGGAGGCCTGATATATCAGGTACAAACTTCCTAATATACTTCTTTTCAATATTGATTATTGTGTAATGTGGTCTACAATTATACTGAAGGCAATATGTTTAATGTACAGACTATGTCCTAGCTGTTGTGTTGTTTGTTAATTATGGATAAACTTGAACAATCAATAAACACTAATTATAAAAAAAAAGAAGGCACTATTGGTTAGAAAAGCTTCTACAGTAATTTTGTTAACTAATGACAACAAATAACCAGTCACTGCCGAATGCCCAGGTGAGTCAGGACAACTAAGGCCTCCAGGCAACTGAAGCTGGCACAGGGCATCAAGAACAGGGAAAATGAGTTTTTCAGATACATACAGGAGTGAAGGAGCTGCAAGGACCAGATACTGAGGATCAGAAAGGATGGGGGGTGGGCAGAGAACGGAGTGAAACAGGCAGAAGCAGTGAATGAGTACAGTATGTCTGTTCTGTATTCATGAGGGAGAAGGGACGGCAACTACCACAGGGGGTGCGGAGGGTGGATGGGGGAGGGGTAATGTATGGGGTGATCACTGAAGGTAGGGTATTGGAAGGACTATGGGCTCTGAGGGTGGGTAAGGCACCAGGACCAGACAGCATACATCCCAGGGTGTTGCAGGAAATGTCAGAGATCCTGGTTGAACCACTGGTGGACCTATTCAATACCTCCTTGGACACAGGGTGTGTACCACATGATGGGAGGATGGCCCATATTGTACCCATCCATAAAAGTGGACCAAAGAATTAACTGGGCAATTATAGACCGGTAAGCCTATCTTCCATGTGGGGAACCTGATGGAGACTATACACAAGGAAAGGCTGGTTTCCTTTCTGGAAGACAATGGGCTCCAGGACAGCCCTCAGCATGGGTTTGTCTCTGGAAATTCCTGTCAGACCAACCTAGATGAGTATGACTGGGTTATGAGGGAATTGGACAAGGACCATGCTGTGGATGTCATATATTTGGACTTCAGTAAGGCCTTTGATTCAGTGCTGCATTGGAGGTTGGGAGGAAAATTGAGATACGTGAGGGTGGTGGCTAAGATGGTTATGTGGATTGAGAATTGGCTACAGGGGAGACAGCAGAGGGTAGTGGTTGGGGGGGGGACTCTGATCTCCAAGGACTGTGATGAGTGGAGTGCTGCAGGGATCGGTACTGGGGCCAGTGCTGTTTGGGATATTCTCAGTGGACATCTTGCATGGTGTCAGGAGTAAGATCAGTCTATTCACTGAGGATACCAAGTTGGGGGCAGTGGTGGAAGATATATCAGGCTGGCAGGGGCTGCAGGATGACCTGACTAAGTTGATGGAGGGTCTGGAAGCTTGTCAGTTGGGGTTCAATGCGAAAAACTGGAAAGTCATTCACTTTGGAACAGAGAACCCAGGGAGGGGTTTCCAGCTGGGTGGGGTGCAGCAAGTACCACAGAGGAGGAAAATAATCTAGTGGTTATTGTAACGGGGAAGATGAACAATACAGAACAGTGCAGGAGGGTGGCAGCAAAGGGCAACAGTATGCTGGGTTATATCATGAGAGGGATCTCTTCCAGGTGCATGGAGGTGATCCTGCCTCTCTACAGGGCACTAGTCAGACCACATCTAGAGAACTGCATGCAATTCTGGCACCCATATCTGAAGAAGAATGTGAGATTATTGGAAGGAATACAATGCAGGACAACAAAGATGATCCAAGGATTGGAGTACAGGCCATATGAGAAGAGGCTGAGAGAGTTGAACATGTATGCCCTGGCAGTGAGAAAGAATTGGGGGGATATGACTGAGACCTTTAAGCATGTAAAAGCGATAAACAAGGCAGGCACTGAATGGATATTCAGGCTAAGGAGGAGGAGGAGGGACATGAGAGAGCATAGCCTTAGATTGGAGGGGGGAAGATTTAGGACAGAAATGAGGAGACACTTTTTCACGGAGAGGGTTGTGGCAGAATGGCAAACTTTAATGGAAGAGGCGATATCCTTTAAGACAGTGGATAGTTTCAAAAGGGGATGGAACAGGGCGGGGGGGGTAATTGGGAAGGGGGGAGGGTGTGTGTGAGGCAGATGCATGGTGAGGGTGCTAGGTGAACACTCAAGCAGACTTGATAGACCAGGTGGCCTATTTCTGCTGGCAAATTCATATGTTCATATGTTCAAATGCTGTTAGGTCACTCCTGTCTAGACACTGTGGTAGAAATATGGTGCATCCCCTTCCTCTTCTGAGTTGAATACATGTGTGCTATTTGACATAGTTAGGTTTGTGATATAAGAAGGGGTTTGAGCCAATCAGAAAAGGTTGTGTGAAATTTAAACCAAATTATAATTTAACATAAGATTTTTAGATTAAACAACAAAAAATAGAACTATAAAACATGAATGGTAGTAATACTGAGGATGTTTCTAAATTTGTAATTTTTGCATGCTCTAAGACATTCTACATGGATCTTGAGTGCCCACAATATTTTTATTTGTAATTTCTGTTTATGCACTCTTCAAAAGTTTGGAACTATCATGTGAAATCCTGTGGAAGAAATAATAAAAATATATTGTTCTAGTGAAGTTCAGGGATCAGACTTAAATATTTTTTCCTTCTCAGTCTACTTCTTTTACAGCAGCATTTTGAGTAAAGTTTCCTTTTTTGCTCCAATCTGCTTGTGTTTAGTGTTAAATTGGCACTTTGCTTAAGGTTCAATGTGAGCTCCAATTTCTCTGCTTTTTATTTGCCTTCATCACATAGGTTTCTCGTCCTCTCTGTGCACTTCCGTTCTTTTCCCAGTTTCTCTCCTATTCATAGATACATAGATACATAGATGGTGTCGGCAGATAAGGCCCTATGGCCCACCCAGTCTGCCCATTTGAGCTTGTAAGTTCAGTTTATGTTTTCCGAGAAGTCTGTTGCCCCTTACCCTTGACCTTCAGAATTCCTTTATGTCTATCCCATGCATTCTTAAATCCCGTGATTGTTTCAGCCCCCACCACTTCCTCTGGCAGGGTGTTCCACTTGTCCACCACCCGTTCTGTGAAGAAATTCTTCCTCATGTTTCCTCTGAATCGTCCTCCGTCCAACTTCATCCCATGCCCTCTAGTCCTGGGACATCTTTTTCGCTTAAAAATAGTGTATTCCTGCACCCTGTTCCTCCCTGTGAGATACTTGTATGTCTCTATCATATCCCCTCTCTCCCTCCTCTCCTCCAGGGAGTACATGTTCAGTTCCTTCAACCTGTCTTCATAGGACTTGTGATGCAATCATTGCAACCATCTTTGTTGCCCTCCTCTGAACCTTCTCTACCCTGTCTATGTCCTTACATAGGTATGGTCTCCAGAACTGTACACTGTACTCCAGGTGGGGCCTCACTAGTGTCTTGTATAGTGGAATTATGACCTCCCTTTTCCTGCTGGTGATGCCCCTGCCTATACATCCCAGCATCCTATTTGCTTTACCTGCTGCCCTGTCACACTGTTTCCCTACCTTGAGGTCATCAGAGATGATAACCCCAAGATCCCTTTCCTGCTTGGTGCATGCTATATCCTCACCCCCCAACTGATATATTGTGCCTGGGTTTTTGTGCCCCATATGCATTACCTTGCACTTCTTTGCATTGAATTTCAACTGCCAAACCCCTGACCATTCTTCAAGTTTCTGCAGGTCCCTTCTCATTCTGTCTACACCCTCTGGTGTGTCTACTCTGTTACAGAGCTTTGTGTCATTAGCAAACAGTGAAATTCTGCCTTCTGGGTCCTGTGCAATATCACTGATGAAGATGTTGAATAGGACCGGTCCCAGCACTGATCCCTGTGGTACCCCACTGGTCACTCTTCCCTCTGTGGCATGACAGCCATTTACCACCACCCTCTGTGTCCTGCCACCCAGCCAGTTACCTACCCACCACACTACTGTCCTGCCCACACCCATATTCCCCAGTTTGTGTAATAGTCTTCTATGTGGCACAGTGTCAAAGGCCTTGCTGAAGTCCAGATAGGCCATGTCCACTGCCCTCCCCTGATCCACCTCCCTAGTCACCCAGTCAAAAAATTCAATGAGGTTGGTCTGACATGACCTCCCCCTAGTGAAACTATGCTGCCTTGGGTCCTGTAGTCCATTGACAATCAGATGTTCCACCAATCTCTCCTTCAGTAGTGCTTCCATGATCTTCCCCACTACCGAGATGAGGCTGACTGGTCTGTAGTTCCCTGCTTCCTCTTTGTTCCCACTTTTGTATAAGGGGACTACATCTGCTGTCCTCCAGTCTTTGGGTACCTCCCCTGTTTCCAGTGATCAGCTAAACAGGATAGCCAGAGGTTCAGCCACCACCTCTCTTAGTTCTTTAAGGACCCTGGGGTGCACCCCATCTGGCCCCATTGCTTTATCAACTCTTATTACTTCCAGTTCCTTCAGGATCCTTTCTCGTGTAATGGGACTTGTGTCCATTTCTGCACCATTCTCACCCCCTAAAATCCAGGATACGTGTTTTTGTGTGGTTTGGTTCTGCTCTTTCTGTGATTTCGAACCACAATAACTGGTGGTCACTGTTCCCCAGGTGCTCCCCCACTGTTACCCCATCACACAGTCCCTGTTTGTGAGCACAAGGTCCAGTATTGCCTTCTGCCGAGTTGGTTCCATGACCAGTTGCTTGAGGAAGCCACCCTGAAGGGAGTCCAGGATAAATCTGCTCCTAGTTGATGCTGCTGCTGGGATGCTCCAGTCCACATCTGGAATATTGAAGTCTCCAACCTCTACAACCTCACCCTTGTCTGCCATCCTTTGGATGGCTAGCATCAGCTCCCTATCTGTTTCTTCCTCCTGGGCTGGTGGTCTATAGACCACACCTGTGTGGATGGCTGTTTCTATTTTCCTTTCCAGCTTAACCCACAGTATCTCTCCCCCATTTTGTTCCTCCTGGATCTCTGTGGCCCTTATGTCATTTTTCACATACAGTGCCACTCCTCCTCCCTTCCTGCCTGCTCTGTCTCTTCTGAATATGTTGTAGCCAGGTATGGCCATCTCCCAGTCATGGTTATCATTACACCAGGTTTCAGTGATGGCCACAATGTCCAGGTCTGACTGCACCATGACAGCCTCCAGATCTTCCATCTTGTTGCTAAGGCTCCTGGCATTTGCACACATGGCTTTCCATGATTTGACCTCCCTAGACTGTTTCACTGTTCTACTCCAGCCCCTTCCTTGGTTGTCCTTTATCCCTGGTTCTCCTTGTTCACTCCAGGATCAGTGATGCACTGTTTTCAGGGTACTGGTATGGGGTTTGGGGATTTGAAACCAAGGCACTTGTCTTGCACAACATCTGCCCTGTTCCCAATTTTCTGCACGACTCCAGGGATATACCTTTAAAATAATAAAATGCAATTCAATGTAGAGTCTGGCCATAAAAATCAACAAAACACATAATTACTGCATCAAATTAAATGGCATATTAAACCTGCTAAAAAGGAGTTAAGCCACAAAATATTGAGTTGCACTCTCCTCCACAAAGTAACATCTCAGCAGTGATGCACCATCTTTCCACCACACCTCGGCATCCTCTTTGCCTCAACTGCCATAATGTAAGATACAATTTATTATTATATAATATTTTTGTAGATGTACTACACCCCCCTACTAAATACACTGAATAGTTCTTTAGTACAATCCCAACTGTTCAGAATTTACAACACATACTGTGTAACAGATAACATAATAGAGAGAGAGATAGACAGACAGACAGATATATGGATGGATGAATGGGCAGATGGACAGATGGATGGACAAATGGGTGGACAAATGAATGGGTGGATGGAGAGACAGACAGACATGTAGATAGATATTTAAATATGATGATCTAAAAACAAGGCACAGTACATAAGCAATAATAAAACAAACATTAACAACAATGAAAAAATAAACATTTTTCAGTTCAATGGCTAGGTTTGCCAATTAATAAATAATATAAACAGGACAATGCAATGACAGTAGACTCACTTAAAAACCCCTTTAAAATATTTTGTAGTTGATTAAATATAACACAATATTGAACAACCTTACTGAGAAATATTATAGAGATAGATGTATAGACATTCTGGTAGTCCCAGACATTTATATATTTGGGATATGTCTTAAGCAGAGAATATGTGCCTGATTTTCAAAAGTTCTGAGAATTCCACAAGCCCCTGGGGCAGTGAATATATAGTACAGGGGGCTTGCGGACATTTCTCAGTGCCAATCGAGATTTTAGTGTTGTGAATAATGTCTCAAGTTAGACCAGCTCACCCCAGGTCTAACTTGTACCATTTGGGGGAACCTTTTTTACAGGGCTTGCACCAAATATTTGGTACAGTCTGCTGTAAAGTGTGGAAACTGTCACATCAGCACCCACCGTACTAAAATGGGGCACAGTTGTATCAAAGGAGTTTAGCGCAGTTGCACCAAACACTGAAGCTGACACAGGGCTTGATGCAAGCCCTGCATCAACTTTTGAAAATCAGGTCCAATGTATCTATTTGTTGCTCACAACTAGATGGGTCCATTGGGCAAAACTAATGCATATTTAAAAGGATGACTGGGGCAAAAACACTACCACAATAATGCATAATATATAAAATAATACAATTTGTAGATGAAAGAAAATATATAAAACAAAAAAGAAATTAAAGGATACATTAACAAATATTTAAATTATTTAAATACAGCACACATTTTAATAAACAAAATTGTAGTACAGTTTCAAACTGATCCTGAAAATGGATGTCAGGATTTCAGGATTTAACACACAAATATGAGAAGATACATTGTCCTTTTGACATTTTTCTAAATGGCCAGATAAATATCTTTGGCATTATATTTTATAATATTTAATGTCTAGTAAACATGAGGCTAGCATACAGAAGTAGCAGTTTGCAGGAAGATCAGTGGATAGGATCCATAAAAGGATACAAACATATGAAGAAGCCAGCAGAATAAGGCCATTTGGTCTATCTAGTCTACTCATGTTGCAGGATCCATGGCTTAAGCTACTGATCCTTCCCTTCCCCCAGATCTTTCCATCCTTTCTATGCTCCCCTTCCATGACCCTTGCTTTCCCATTATGTCTATCTCAACCTCTCTTGAAGCTGCCCACCTTTCTGCTAGGAGAGAAGCAGAAAAAATAAACGCATCCTAGAAAGAAACATTTAGACCTGATTATTCCTAAAATGAAATGCACAGCTCTTTCTTAGAAATCTGATACTTCAGAAATATAATGACCGAATGAGTAAAGCTTCAGAATGTATTCCTGTGGAGGAACTACTTTATAATCTCATACATTTTATGAGATCTTAACATGGATTCGTTAGTCTAATCCTGAACCCTAATTAATGAACTAATTTGTTACCCAGAGATTTAAACAGTTCTGACCATACTATGGAACCTGATAAGGTATTCTATCTAACCTTTCTAGTTTAAGGTCAAGATACACTATGAAAAGCAGTACAGTTTATTCAATCACAAATTTGGGTAGGGGGCACAGGTTGGGGAGTTGTTTATACAATTGCACATGGGCTTGTTCCATTGATTGTAAAAGCAAGAACCACATTTTAACAATGTTATTGCAAGTACATGAGGCTTTCTATCAAATTTATTATAGTTTAATATCTATGTCAAAGCATAATATGTCCAGCATACCAGATTGCAGTGTGTTAATATACAATAAAAATATTCTCATTTAATATACTTTTTCCACTGGTCACTTCAACAGTGATTACACTGGAAATACATATTTCTCACAGTTGAACTGCAATAAAGAAAATTATACAGTTCAAGTAAAGCAGACTTACAGATAATGAGATGAACATATCAGGACTGTATTGTGTAGATGCAAAAACAGATACTGTATGGATGGCCGAAACAATCCTGACCTGATTTAATAATAATGTTATAGATATTAATCAAGCAGTTTAGTAAGCTCTTTTGTCAGCTAAACAATGGCTCCCAGGTTATTATACCAGGCTTTGTTGTGCTTCATTAGCAACCTCTTGTGCACATTAACAAGGTCTCACTTTTTTCCCGTACTGGGATCTGATTCTTTTATGCTAGCACAGCAATGCTGGAGAGTTAAAATGCTTCCAGACAGAATTACTGTGGGAAGAATATTTATGTGCTTTAATATGCTTTACTACTTCTATTTCAGCCTTCACTGTTCTATAGATAAAGATCTTATGTTTAATGTGGGGGTCAAGAATGTATAGTTTTACCATTTATTTTGCCAGAAATGTCCAGCTAAGGTGCACTATTTCACTTAAAGTAAACTTTGTTGGGTCTACTCAATTTTGTAGCTATAAAGACTGAAGCACTGCAGAATTTATGTTGCTTTTTTAAAGTTGCAAAAGAAATGACTCTGGTGGGATTTAAATGTTATCTCCAATAACGGTTCTGGTCTGTAACATCGCAGAACAAAATAAAGTGGACAAAAATAAAGTGGCAAAAACAGTGTCACCATCAATACTGGCAGCACAATATGTAGCATGCCAGAACAATGCAGGCTACATGACACGCAGGTAGTAAACAACATCCACCGCATGGAGGCACTGCACTAGAACCACAGGGGCCAGGAGCACAAGCCAGCATGCCATCTCTCCTGTAACGTGTGTTGTGTGTGTTGCTGGGGACATGCTGGCTTGTGCTCCTGGCACCTTGCATTATACATGGCCATCCACATGGTGACCACGGTCCACCTGTCCTCCAGTGGTTACCCCGGTGCATGTTCTCCATCACTCAGCATTCTGGGTGGGGGTACCCCACCATGTGGGTGCCTGTGCCATTAGATTACCATGGTAGGTGTCCAATGGTCTGCTTCTCCCAGTGGTGGTTGCACCCTGTCCTGTTTCATCTCCCTGCACCCCTGTGCTATTCCTGTGCATGTGTGCCTGCTGCTGTGTGTTCCAGTGCAGTGCCTCCATGCGGTGGACGTTGTTTGCTACCTGCATGTCATGTGGCCTGCATTGTTCTGTGATGCTACATTTTGTGCTGACAGTATTGATGATGACACTGTTTTTGCCGCTCTATTTTTGTCCACTTTATTTTTTTCCGTGATGTTACTGATCGGAACCCCAATAACTAGGTCTGTGATCTAACTGTGAAGCCAGACTGCATTCCTACTTTATAAGTACAGTAGGGATGTCATTTTTAAATATATTGTACTGACATGGGTGTAACTATATGTTGTGGAAAATGTTATTACTTATGTGGCATAATCTGTTTTGATAAGAAATATCTTAATATTGTTAACCTTCAGTGAAAAAGGCACACAGTTGACTGCAATGGCAAGGCAGCTTTTATTTCTATGGTGCCAATTCCAGGAGTTTCTGGGTGCCTAATGATAAAACAATGCAAATAATACAAAGCACAAAACATTCATAAATATATACATAAAATACTAAAAATTCACAATCACAGTTGATCGTAAGGTGTTGATGTTTACTCAAACAGATGGGCAGAAAAGATTTATTCCAGATAAGCCAGATGGAAGAGGTGGGCTTTTAGCCTCTGTTTGAACACTTCAATCAAAGGGGAGCAGGGGAGGCAAAATAATGACAGGTTGACTAGTTTATTAACTAGAAAGTTGGCATGTTGGAACAGCATAGTACACAGCTCTCCACTCATAATGCAGGGAAATGATGTATTATAGCCTACTGTAATGCATGGTTTTCTGTGTATTTTCATTTTTAATAACATTCCCTGTGTGTCAAAAAATCCATATAATGTCTTTTTGGAATTTTTAAAAGGAAAATGGACCCTGTGTTGCACATAATACAACTTTTGCTTACCTTGTGGCTTGTTAATACAGCCAGCCTAAATTACTCTCTAGTTTCCAGTATGAGCCTTGGCTATGAAGCTGGGCCAGCATAAAAGCTGTCCCTCACATTGAGTTGGGGCTGCATATGTTTTATTTCCCAAGTAAAAGCAACAGTTGTACTTGCACGATAGTGCTTGTTGACTGAGTTAGTGTCTCACACACTGCTCAGCACGGCAAAAGCAGGTGCCTTAATAAATGTGCCATATTGGAAGGCTCAGTTAGCTAGGTACTAACCTGTTTGCGAGTGGTACTAACATATGGTAGTTCGCTTTTACAAAACAGCTGACTCATTTGCAAATACTGTATATGCACTGGAATAGTACAAGGTTTAGAGAGATGGAAAAGGACAATTGTGCCTCGCTAATTACTGCTTCCCTAAATCAAATCTCATGTGTGTGCACCTCCCAAAATTCACCGTTGCCTCCCCGCTATTAAAAATGCAGTTCCCTGGTGGTCTAGTGTCCCCCACACATGCCCACATTCTCATCTCTCACACAGTAACTGTCATAACATGTGCCAGGTGGTCTCATGTCTCCTTGTGTCTGAAATCACCAGCCCACTATTAATGATAGATTTCTTTCGAGGGCTACTGACCCCCCACCCCAATGTCCTCCCCAGTAACTGGCATTACACATCCTTGGTGGCTAGTGGCCCCCTGCCGCCAATTACACCATAGACTCCCTCCTTATTTGACTCACCCAGGACCCTCCAACCCCAGACCCCAACTCACCCCAGTAGCAAGGTTCCCCTCAAGGAGATGGCAACTGGTACAAACTTTCTGCTCACTACCTTAGCTAGCCGCCATCTAAATAAAAGAAAGTGAGCACACAACTACTATAGAAACAGCTAGAGTAGGTGTCTCCTATATAGAAACATAGACACTGATGGCAGATAAAGACTGCTTGGCCCACCCAGTCTGCCCATTTTCCCTACCTACTATAACTCTGCAGACCCTACTTGATCTCCGGCTTTATCCCCTCTTTCCCTACCTCTAAGGTTCTGTTATGACTATCCTATGCATTCTTGAAGCCTGTTTCTGTTTTTGCCCTCGCCATCTCCATTGGAAGGCTGTTCCAGGCATCCACCACTCTTTCTGTGAAGAAGTACTTCCTCACATCTCACCTGAGTCTCACCTCCAGAGCTTCATAGCACATCCCCTTGTTCTTGAGGATCTTTTTTTCTGAAAAATGCTTCCCTTTTGAATTTTATTTATACCTGTGAAGCATTTGAATGTTTCTATCATATCCCTCCTTACCCTGCTTTCCTCCAGGGTGTACAAGTTGAGGTCTTTCAGTCTCTCCTTGTAGGGCTTGTGATGTAGACCCTGCACCACTTTGGTTGCCCTCCTCTGGACTGCCTCTACCCTGTCTATGTCCTTCCAGACATGTGGTCTCCAGAACTGGAAACAGTACTCTAGGCGAGGTCTCACAAGTGATCTATACAGTGGTAACACCACCTCTTTCTTTCTGCTGGTGATGCCCCTCCCTATGCACTCTAGCATCCAACTAGCTCTCCCCACTGCCTTGTCACTCTGTCTGGCCACCTCTGTGTCATCAGATATGATTATCCCCAGCTTTCTTTCCTGTTTGGTAGTGGTTATACTAACCCCTATTTTGTACTCCACCCCTGGGTTTCTGTGCCCCAAGTGCATGATTTTACACTTCTTCACATTGAAACATAGCTGTCACACCCTTGACCACTCCTATAACTTTCCTAGATCACTGTTCATTTTTTCCACTCCTCCTCCTTGAGTGTCTACTCTATTACAGATTTTAGTGTCATCTGCAAAGAGACATACCTTCCCTTCCAGTCCCTCTGCAATGTCGCTAATAAAGACATTACAGAGAATGGGTCCCAGTATTGATCCATGTGGTACCCTGCTTGTCACCCTCACTCTCTCCCTTGGAGTGAACTCTGCTCACAACCACCTTCTGTCTCCTGTTCCCCAACCAATTTCTCAGCTTTATTTCCACCTTTGGACCCACTCATAGGCTTCCCAGCTTGTTTACAAGTCTCCTGTGTGGAATGGTGTTGAATGCCTTACTGAAATCTTGGTAGGCCACATCCACCTCACCACCCTGCTCCAATTCCCTGGTCACCCAATCAAAGAAATCTATCAAATTTGTTTGACATGATCTCCCTTGAGTGAATCCATGCTGCCTTGGATCCTGAAGGCCACTGGATTCCAGATATTCCACAATCCTCTCCTTCAATAGTGATTCCATTGCTTTCCCCACGACTGAAGTCAGGTTAACTGGCCTGTATTTGCCAGCATCCTCTTTGCTCCCACTTTTTTGAAGTGGGACTACATCTGCCCTCCTCTAGTCCTCCAGAATCACTCCTGTCTTCAGTGAGTGGTTGAACAGGGCTGTCAGAGATGCAGCCAGCACCTCCCTGAGCTCCCTCAATATCAAAGGATGCCCCCCATCTGGTTCCAATGCCTTGTCCATTTTCAGATTTGCAAGTTCCCTCAGAATCCTCTCCTCTGTAAATGGTCTACTGTCTGCCTCCCTTCCTTCATTGGGCCTGGCCCTTATCTGGGGTCCCTCTCCTTTCCCTTCCTCTGGGAACACTGAGCAAAAGTACTTGTTCAAGATGTCTGCTTTTTCCTGATCCCCTTCCACACACTTCCCTCCTTCCTTCCTAAGCCTTACTATCCTCCCCTGGTCTTTCTCTTTTCACTTACATACCCGAAAAATACCTAGTCCCCTTCCTGCACCGTTTAGGCTATTTTCTCCTCCATCTGCGCCTTTGCACTCCTAATTGCTTTCCCTAGCTCCCTCTGTTTCTCCTGATACACCTCTCTATCTTCCCCTCTCTGTCTTCTTATACTTCCTGAATGCTAACTTTTTACTCTTACCTTCCCACCCACTTCTTTTGTGAACCATATCCATCTTTTTTTCCTCCTGCTTTTGCTTACTTGTCTAACACACAGAGGATTGTAGCCTTTTCTGTCCCTCCTTTTAGATGTGCCCATTATTCCTCCACTCCCCCTAAGTCCTCTCCCTTCCAGGGTATCCCTGAGGCATTCCCCCATCTTTTCATATTTGGCTCTCCAGATGTCAAGGACCCTTGCTTTTGTGTGGTTCAATTCTGCCACAGTACTTACATTGAACCACACTGTACAGTGATCACTGGTCCCCAGGATGCCACCCATTTTAATGTCTTCAGCACTGTCCCAACTGATGAGTACAAGCTTCAATACTGCCCCCTCACAAGTGGGCTTTTTTTAATCGTTGCCTGAGGAATGCCCACTGGAGGATGTCTAGAATGTCCCTGCTCCTAGCTGAAGCTGCAACTGGGATTCTCCAATCTACATCTGGCAGATTGAAGTCCCCCACCAGCAGCACCTCTCCCTTGTTTGCCATCCTTTGGATGGCTTCCACTAGAACTTCATCTAGCTCATCCCTCCCCAATGTTAGAGGTCTGTAGATCACACCAGTGTGAATAGCAGCTCCCTTCCCTGTTTTTAGGGTGACCCACAGTACCTCCACCCCTTCCTGATTTCCCTGTATCTCAGTAATCTTTATGCTATACCTCACATAAAGAGCCATCCCCTCCTTTTTTTCCCACCCTGTGCTTTCTGAACAGAGTGTAGCCTGGTATGGCTATATCCTAGTCATGGTTCTAACTGCACCATGACTTGGTACTGGTGAAAATGTCCAGGTCAGCCTCTGCTATAATGGCCCCAAGTCTGGGATTTTGGTTCAGAGACTTCAAACATTTACACACGTGGCTTTCCAAAATGTGCTGCCACCCTGTTTGTCATCATCCCTGTCCCCTTTTACCATCTCTCTTTACCCACTTGCTCTTAGTCCCATATTTCTTCACTTTAATGTCTTGTTTCCTTTTTTGTAAGGTACCCTTGGGGATTTATTTTCCTTAGGTCTCTTCCTTCTTACTGCCAAATTCACTTTTGAGGGGGGATAGTTTATGTCTTCCCATTTCCTTCCACCTCCACCCTCGGCTAGTTTAAATGCCCATCAATGTAACATTTAAACCATTCATTGAGGATTGTGGTTCTCCTCCTGGATGGATGCAGGCCATCTCCCCTGTACAGACCTCTATCTCTCCAGGTGTGACCCCAATCTCCAATGTAGCCAAATTCCTTCTCTCTACACCATTCCTTCAACCATGTGTTGAAGCTCCTGGTACTGAGTACCTTATATGTCCCCCTGTCATAGACAGGTAGCACCTCAGAAAAGGCCACTGAACATGCTACCTGCCTAAAACCCTCCCCAGATCCCTGAATGCTTTCTGTACTATCCTAGCCTCATCCCTAGCCAGGTCATTGGTCCCAAGGTGGACCATGACATCCAGCTCTCCTTCCCATCCTGCTTCCCTAACAATCCTCAGGATCTGCTCCCCATCCCTCTGAGCAGTGGCACCAGGTAAGCACCTAACCTCCCTCTCCACCACCATTCCTGTCCCCAAACCTATCCCTTAACGATTGTATCTCCCACCAGGAGTTGCTTCCTCCTCCTCTGGGGTCCTCTACCACACACCTCTGGGTCTCCACTATGGAGGACCCCACTTCCTCCTTAGTCACTATTGCTAGTGCCTCCATGGGACAGTCCTGCCCTGCCCGAGCGACATAGGAATTTCATAGTGGTACCATGTGGGGAATGGTTCTCTGATCCACCACTTTCACCCTTCCCAAGCCCATTCTTGTTCAGCCACTCCTTGTCCTTGGCATCCTTTGAGGCCACAGAAGCAGACTTGGTGGTCCCTGGGTGGGAACGAGGGCACTCCAAAAACTAGCCAACTCGACGAGGAGTTGGGGCAGCACTGCAGTCTTTAGAAAGTCTCCCTGAAGACTGCCATTCACAGCAACTGCACTGCCCACTCCCAGCACAACTATGTCCTACCTGTCCTGTTTTTCTGTTTTGCCTCCTTTAGACCCTTTTTACTCCTTGTCCAAACTATTGCTTGACCCTACTTCGCCTCTACCCTGCCTGTTTTTGATTTGCTGTCCTAAACCCTTATTTACTCCTACTCTAGATAAGGTGTTTTACCTATAAACAAACTATTGCTAGACCCTAAGTCACCACTACCTTTTTTTTCTTACTCCTACCTGTACCCTTTTTATTGCGTGTCCCTGTCCCTCCTCGCTCCCTTGCAATTTGTGTACAGTTTCAGGAGCTTAAACAGGAAGATTATCTCAGGTATAAGGTACATTGTTCTGATGTCCTGCTGCCTGAGGACTTACTCCTTTGTTGCTTCCCTGCTGACTTCTTGAGCTGCACAGTGTCCAGCCACCGGGTGCCTCATTGGTCTGACTCTGGTGGGCAGACTTCGATGCTCTTAGCATGTTGGTACTCTGTGTGGGGGGGCTCTTGGGGTATGTGCAATAAAACAGAAGAATAACAGGAAGAGCTTACAGGGCCATGTCCCAGTTGGTCCTCTGTGAGGGCTGGTGGTACGACTTTGCTCCTGATTGACAATTAGTACTAGCCTTTCAAGGAGCTCCCAAGTTCAGCTCCATTCCATGGTGCGCCCTTCCTGCAGTTGGACCTGGACTTGAGTAGCACTGGGGGGCAGATTCTTAGCTGCTGTTGTGAATCCTCACTCTCCATGCTCTGTCCCCATCAACATATGATTGGGGGATAGGGTGCAAGTAGCCACCAGGGGCTTGTAATGAAATTTACTTTGCAGGCAATATAGGGGTGGGGGACACTAGAGCACCAAGTAAATTATTATATAACATCAGGCAAGTTATTGGGAGGAAAGGGGGGACACTAGACCACTGTTTACATCTATAATTAATATTGGGTAGGTGATCAGAGAGACAGGGGGCAGTAGATTTCAAGGGACATCTATTAATTGATATTAGTCCACAAGGGATGGCAGAGGACCCTGAGAGACTGCTAGGGAAGGCATACAGACAGCCCTGAAAAAGATGGTGGGCACAAACATCATTTGCTTCTGGCTTGTTATCAGGCCCTAATGGGACACAAATGACCCCCTGGTACCTTTAGTGTGACTGTGTACTTTGCATAGGGACATACTGTATGAATATGGTAGCCTGCTCAACAGCAATTGCCATTTCTGGGCTGAACTGCAGAATATAATTCGACTATTTTTACAAAATCATGCCACGGTTTACATAAACTACAGAATATTATCCCGTGGTTTACAGGAAATTAAACCACCATTTACATGAACTGCACAGTATGACTTCATGGCTTGTGGAAAATGAATCTATGGTTAAACTGCACAGTATGATCCCATGGTTAATAGAAAATGAACATGCAGTTTACATATATTGCAGAATATGATCTATGGTTTGTGAAAAATGTATCCCTGGTTTACATAAACTACAGACTATGATTCCATGTTTAGTGGAAAACGAATCCATGGTTTACACAAATTGCTGAATATCCTTCCATGGTTTATAGCAAATGAATCTGCTCTTTACATAAACTACAGAATATAATTCCATGGTTAACAGAAAATCAATCAATGGCTTACATAAACTGCAGAATATGATTCCATGATTTGTGGAACATGAATCCATTGTTTACATAACCGCAGAATATGATTTCCCTGTTAGTGGAAAATGAATCAGTGGTTTACATAAACTGCAGAATGTGATTCTGTGGTCTGTGGAAAATGAATATGTGGTTTACATAAACTGCACAATTTGAGTCCATGGTTTGTGGAAACTGAATCTGCCACTTAAATATACTGCAGAATATGAATCCGTAGCTGGAGGAAAATGAATCCACAGTTTACATTAACTTCAGAATATGATGCTGTGGTTAACATAATCAATCAATCAAATGTTATTTAACCAGGCATCAACACCATTGAGCATGCTCATTTTCAAAGTGGTCCTGGACAAAAACAATACAATACATAGATACAATTGCAGAGACTCGGAAGCAATAAAATAGTACAGGTAAAGGTTGATACAGACCAACTTAAGTTTAACATAGGGTCACCCAGATACAATTTGTAATGAGGTCTCATAGAAGAGAAGAGAAGAGATGATAATCCAAGGCTAACTCTTCTAAATGGAGGCTAGTACCTTCATGAAGATATCAAGGAGGGGAAGAAGGAACATGAGTGAGCTAGGGAGGAGGGCAGTGAATGCAGAAGGGCAAGATTGGAGGAGAAAAGCTAGAATTGCTGGGTTTGCCATGAGACGGATGTGGGTTGAGTGACATTCTGTTATGTTATAATCGAGGAGGCGCCAGAAGCTAAGGACTCAAGGACACCTAAAGCAACTGCAAGTTTCCCTCAGATATTCAGATATCAGAGCTTTGAATGTGAATAGGCTTGGGAGTGAGGAGAGCTTTAGTGAGCTTTGCATAGTGTTCCATAGAGATGGGAGTGAGAAATTGATTGCAGTATTTGGTAGTATTCGCTCTAGGTATCTGGAAACAAAGTGTGCTGTAACATCTCAAGCCATAGAAACCACTGGCACGCTTGAAAAACTTAAGAAGTGTGCAGGAAGTTTGTTGGATAGTGCTCTAAAAAGCCAAAAGAGAGCATTTCTTTTTCTCCTTGTTGAGAGTGAGGGCCATCCCGACTTTTGGTACAGGAGGTGGTGGTGTGTGCGAAAAGGCAGGTTAAAGATGAATCTTAAGGCTCAGTGGTAAAGAGTGTCAAGTTTATTTAGTGCCGATGAGGGGCAGTGATTGTAGAGGAAGTCAGCATAATCGAGTATGGGTAGGAATGTGGATTGTACTAGTCTCTTTCTAGCTTCTATGGTAAGTAACATAAAGTAAATCCATGGCTTACATAAACTGCAGAATATGATCTTGTGGTTTGTGGAAAATGAATCCACAGTTTACATAAACTGCAGTATATGATTCCTTCTGTGGTTTGTGGAAAATTAATCCGCAGTTTTCATAAACTACAGAATATGATGCCGTGGTTAACAGAAAATGAATCCACAGTTTACAACTGTAGTATGTGATTCTGTGGCATGTGGAAAATAAATCCATAGTTTACATAAACTGCAGAATATTATTCTGTGGTTTGTGGAGAATGAATCCACAGTTAACATAAACTGCAGAATGTGATTCCATGGTGTGTGGAAAACGAGCACACAGTTTTCATAAACTAGAATAAAATTCCATGGTCAACAGAATTGGATCTGCAGTTTACATACACTGCAGAATATGATTCCATGGTTTGTGGAAAATGAATCCATGGTTCATAAACAGCCGAATATAATTATATTGCTAATATTCAGCTGATAACATATCCTGCAAGAATATACTATAACTCTGCTGTTTGTGGAAAATGAATCCACGGTTCATAAATAGCAGAATATGATTCCATTGCTAATACTGGTATCCTGTGAACACAGCAACTGTGACTGAGTGACTGCCAAAATGGCGACTCAGTCAAGGCACCTGTGTTCTGGGCTATCTGACAGGGTAGTGACAGGATACCACAGTGGGTGAAGGAGGGCAACAGAAAGTATATATGCGCACAAGGGGGGAGGGACCATGCCATGCAAGGGGTGGAAGGGGAAGTAGAGTATGTGAGAGATTTTGTGGCAGTTAGCTGCTGAGCTGGCCATGTGGCATGGTGGTGAGGGTGGCCAGCTGGGGTTAGGAGGGTGCCAGGTTCAGTTCTGGGGTGGGCGTCACTTTTTGCGTTGGGCTGAGTTTTTTTTTTTAAGTTTTACACTCCCTCTGACATGAACCCCCCTGGGGTTGAGAATCTTTAGTTAGGGGATGCAGGGGGGTGCAGCCCCCTGCACACGTTACAGTCCTGTCACCAACTTTGGAGTCACTGTGAGTGTACATTGCTGTTAATTATTTTCAGTGATGTACACTCGCCCAAACGGTGAATGCTGTCCGGCGATCGCCGTTATGACATGGAACCCAATATTCAGCTGATAACATAGTTGGAAAAGAATATAACTCTGCTGTTTGTGGAAAATGAATCTGTGGTTTACATAAACTTCAGAATATGATTCTGTGGTTAACAGAATATGAACCTGTGATTTACATAAACTTCAGAATATGAATCTATGGCTACATAAAATGGATCCGCGGTTTACAAAAGCTGTGGAATACGATTCTGTGGTTTGTGGAATATGAATCCATAGTTTACATAATCTGTAGACTATGATTCCATGATTTGTGGAAGATAAATTAGCAGTTTACATAAACTGCAGAATATGATTCCATGATTTGTGGAAAAAGAATCTGTGGTTTACATAAACTGCAGTCTATGATTCTGTAGTTAGTGGAAAATAAATCCGTGATTTACACAAACTGCCAAATATCAATCTGTAGTTTGTGGAAAACAAATCTGCAGTTTACATAAACTGCAGAATATAATTCCATAGTTAACAGAAAATTAATTCGCAGTTTATATAAACTGCAAAATATGCAAGCCCCATAGCTCCCTATTGTGCACATACCTCATGTGGTCAACAGGGGGTTGAGGTTTGTGGGAGAAAGCAGGATATTGCCTGGCTTAGTTGGTTGGTATATTGAAACATACCATTAGCGCTCATTGTGTGTAATGGGCATGTTCCAGTATATCTGTAGTTTGGTCCTGGCACTAATTTGAACCTGGAGCAATTGCTTTGTAAACACAAACCGGCGTATCATAGTCATGGTGTATTGATATTACTTCAGCTACAAGGTTCCTTAGTTTCTTACCAAAGTTTGGGGACAGTAGATTTCCATTGGAGATCCTGTAATCTATATCCTAAATCCAAAACATCTTAGGGAGTATTACACAATGTAATTGACTGGGCTTGATGTATTGTTCAGTTACGTCTTACTCGAGTCATGCCTTGCTTAGCTCTGGGAACTGCAGTTTGTCATTGGAAATCCTGTAGTCTGTGTCCCAAATAAAAAATAGTTTTGGAATAGTTTCTCCCAGAATGCACCATAGCTGTTTTAGACTTTTCTTTTATAAGTATTTACTAAATAAAGTTAAATTAAATATGAATAATAAAATAAAAAAACTAATTTATTTTTGTCAGTTCATTACAAATTTTCTAACTAACCGTGGTATGGTTTAGATTGCCTATCCTGATTTATAAATTGATTTTTTAAATGACCCAGTCCTCTGATTAGGTGTAAGATCCATTATGAGAGCAACTTTAGCTTGAAATAGTATATAGAAATATAATCCTATGGTTCTATAGGATTAGTTAATATTCTTTACTAGTTCTCCTATCAATAAGGTGAAAGTGATATTTTTTTCATTTAAGATATTTGTTAGCTTATCTAATTAGAAAGCTATGTTGTTAAATGTCAGAAGTTGATAGTTATTGATACATGTTCAAGTGATGTCTAATATTATTGTATATTGTGTATATTATGGTAGCACGGTAGTGCTACCATAGTTAAGGTTGAGGAGCCATTTCTATGTTAAACCCCAAAACTTTGCACCTTAATAACTTTGTAACTGTTTGATGGATTTGCCTAAAATTTGGAATTTATGATCAAGAACCATAGGCCTTGGGATCTGCCAAGTTTCTTACTGGTCGGATATACGGCTGCGGAGTTATTAAGTGTGATCTGTGCGCGCGTTTATGCTTTTCTGGAATTCTGTGGTCACGCCTACAGGTCGTACGGTTTGTGTGACCGGCCCGAAATCTTCAGGGAACATGCAGCCAGGGTCCCCGATGTGCCATTCAAAGATTTCATGAAAAAATATTAAACAGTTCAAAAGTTATTCAAAAGCAGTTTCCCATTATAAGTCAATGGGAAAGTTAACAAAAGTTCAACACTTTCGCAAATGCATTTTACTTTCATAAATGGGCCTGTTACTTTCGCCAAATCGGCCATTTTGTTTTCAGTTGGTGATCAGAAAAATGGTTGGCATTTAAATTTGGGACCCTCTAGCAGCCTAATTTTTTTGTATTCACCTAGTCGGGCCCTGAGGATGCTTGCCATGTCTTTATTTTGTGGTAAACACCCAGAAATATGTTTTCAAATTTCTGGAAAAGTACTTTTGTAAATTATTGGTTCAATGAAAGTGTCACAAATTTTTGTGAAAGTCGCAAATTGCGACAGTAATTTTCTAGTCTGTGGGAAAATGACAGCAATTCTTTGGCACTGCACTGCAAAATAACCGTTGGGAGTTTTGGGCTGAAATTTGGAGGGAACGAAGTCGACATCTCACAGATCTGCCTTTCAGTAGTTTGGTGAAAAAATATCACATGGTGGCAAAGTTACGGCACTCCAAAATTGACGGTCTTTCCCATAGGATAACATTACGGCGCCCGACACTTAACAGAAATCATTTGGAGCCCTGCCGCAAAATAACGGTTTGGTCTTTTTTCCTGAAATTTGGAGGGAAGACAGCCAACAGCCCACAGATGTGCCTTTCAGTAGTTTGGTGAAAAACATTACAGGAGGCAAAGTTATGGTGCTCGAACTTTTCTTTTTCCCATAGGATAACATTCAGCGTTAAGCAGCGCAGGGCCGTGTCTCGGCGAGCGGTCACGAGGATCCACGGACTGTAGGAAAAATTTCTTAGCTCCCTATTGAGCTAAGGTTCAAATTAGCCAGGACAGTTGTAAATAATATGACTTTTAAATTTTTTTCTATGTCGTCGGTTCCTGAGATATAATGTATTTGGTATTCCAAGATCTCATTTTCTCTTGCCGATACTCATTATTTTGCATACATTATTTGTACTCACTGTCTTTCTCAATGCAGGTTTTGGGAAAACCAGCCTGTCGCTCACATTACTATTACTGTGTGTGCCCTTTCGCTTGTGGATTCGTACCCGTTCACTTACCATTGGCGTCCTGCGCCACCATGTGCGTTATCCTTTACGTTTTCATTTGTGCTTGCGTTTCTGTTATTTTTGCCATTTCTGTCTACAGTACTGTTTCTCTTTCTGTTTCACTTTACATCACCATGCCCATTGACATTTCTGTTTGCAGGCACCATGTTACTATGTGACAACACATCACGTGGCAGACCATTCCCGTCTACGCCACCATGTGCGTTACCCTTTCTGTTCTCATTCGTGCTTGTGTTACCATGTGCACCACTGTTAGCATTTCTGTTTGCGTTGCTGTCCCTGTTAGTATCCGCACTCCCGCCAACCATTATGCAGCTGGGAGCGGGGCCCGTCTGCATTGCATTCACTATTTCTGTTATCATTTTCAAGAAGGAAATTAGAGGCAAAAACTCCATTTAATGCATTAGTTAGGGTCGTTCCACAGCGACAAAAGTGAAATTCGCTGTTAGGGTTGAAAACCCCCTTGGACCCCGCCCATCCCCCAACCGGCATTGAGTGAGCATTGGGATCAGGGTCTAACTCTCACCATTCTCCTATACTTCTGCTGCTTTACACATGTCATGGGGTGAGAGTTAGGGCTAGATCCATCTTTATGCCGGTGAAAAGGAGGTGTTCACCAAACAGTGGAATTTTCGCACCTTTGTCACTGTGGAACACCCTAACTAATGCATAAACAAGTTTTGCCTCTAATATATGTTTATTTAAATTACCTCTTTAAGGTTAAATTAAGTTGATAGATGATGTCATAAATGTATCAACTTCAATAGGGGGTCTCTTCCCTTATGTGACACGCCCCTTGGGGAAGACCTTGCGGTTGAAGCGCTGGGGTTGTTTCGTGTAGTGTCACCAAGCTTGGAGAATAAATATGCTTTAATTTAATAAGTAGATAAGCTTTCTGGATCGTTTTTCTTCCTAAGAGTGCATTCACCAAACTTGTTAGGGTCTGCTATGTCATCTGGCTGAGTAGTCATGGCAAGTTAGGTGTCAAAAATAATCAGAAACACTAAAGTATCATAGAAATATTCTGCCCTAGTCAAGAATGTATGACTGAATTTGAAACACAGCATTATTTATTCTTTTCTTCTATAGAGCTGCTTACATTCCCGGCTCCTGGCTGATCTGTACTGTGCTGGTTGCCTCAGCCCCATTACTGCAATTTCTCCCACACTTACCTCCCCAGAGCTTGCCCCCTGGTAGGGTTGGCAGGTTTCTCCTCCGAACACTGATTCAGTTGGTAGTAGTGCTTGAGTCATCAGGCGTAGGGTCTGCATGTGACCTGAGTCATCCTGTTGACCTAGTGCCATTCTCCTCCTTAGTTTTCTTCCCTTCCCAAGATTGAAGTACATGCACGGCAATGGACATGCAGCATGAAGGCACCACTTGTACCCATACGCCTGTGCATGGCCCTCTGAGAGAAGGCCACACACTGTGCACTCATCCTCTGCTAGGTGGCAGCTAAGTAGTGTCATGCACTGTCCCCCTACCTCTAAGAAGGAAAGCTGCCTCTGTGCACTAAATCCTCCTTCCTCTGGCTGGCCCCCTGGGTAACTCTGGTCTGTTTCCAACCTAGGATGAAAGTGTGGCAGGTGATGTGGCAAAAAGTGACTCTCAGCCCACCATGCCACTGGACAGAGATAGCAGTATGTGTTCTAATCTTGCCCATATGCCCAACATTTCTGGAGATGCCTAGCACAGAACTGATGAGACACTGACTTCCTGAACCTTATATATAGGAACACTGCATCCTGTGTTTTTGACTAGAAAGTACAGTTAGGATTTTTTTTTCCACTGGAGCAAAGTTCTTCTTAAGGCAAATTAGATTTAGGTTAGTTTTGCAGAAAGAGAGAATGCCAGTGCTGGCCTTGACTGAATGTTTAAAGCAATATCAGATGGGCAAATGATGGAAAGAACAGCAGTGTTTGCCAAGAAAGATCTTACAAGAATACTAATGTAGTGTAAATTGACTCAGATAGATTGAAATAGAACAGGTCTTTTGTGTGTTCAAACATAAACACTGAAATAAAACTTGCTTCTTTATTGTATATGTTCTGTACTATTTCTCTTGATAAGTTCTTTTTGATTGTTTGATGAAGTAGTCTTGATATAATTTATTTGATTTATTATGTTCTGTTTTTCATTAATAAAACAATTCCCCTACTCTTTTCAAGAACTGCCACGAGATTTCACGGTCCACACAAACAACAACTAGAACATTTAAATGTGATCTCGGGTTAAAGTCTCATGTGAAAAATGATGCCTCTGACAGCACTATTTCCCCCAACTATATGTGGTCAGTATGCTGTCAAGCACATGTATGCACTGGAGGATGCTTGCACATTGTTCATATATCAGTTGTTAGGGGAACATATGGTGAGGACAAGTGCTGCAGTGCATGGGTGACTGAACTTGTGACTGCATCAAATACTTCTGGGATAGCTCATGTAGACAAATACATCCATGATGGTAGTTTCCTTTCAGAAGTCCCTTTTGCCATGAAGTGCCAGAAACTAATATTCTCCACAACTAAAATAAGGCAACAGGTATGTCTCAGGCACCAAATTATATGATCAGCTGTTGTTCTGGACTTTAACTCAACATGATTTTTTTAGAAGTATGTAGAATGAACACTTTACAGCATTTCAGTTAGCTCACTCTCCTACCATCGGCACATAGATTATGTCGCCAAAGCCACCAATATCTGTATAGGCCTGCTTTACAAGCACAAACACTGCATGACTCCTGACACTCTCCGGTTGGCTATCAACAGCTCTGTCACCACCATCATCGATTATGGGCTAGCAATTTATAGCTCTGCCTCCGCCTCTGCCCTCCGCTGAATTACAGTTGCACTTAACAAAGCGTGCAGGCTGCTAACTGGGGCTGACCGACTTACACACACTTGTGACCTGTACACTTAGGCAGGATGGCTTCATCTCATCAGCCAGATACAGTATCAAACCTGCCTCTTAGTCAAAAAAGTCCTCCTCGGGGTCATGCCCCCGGGCATTGAAAAGCTCCTCATTGACCACCAAAACACCCAGCAAACTAGAAGTTCACAACAACTAACCTTCCTTGTCCCCAGATGCCGGACTACCATGGGCCAGAGGGCCTTTGCCCACAGAGCACCACAGTGGTACAATATTCCCAACAAAGAAACTCTTACTGCTGCTGCTCTTTGCCCTTTTAAGAGACAACTCTGACTTCATCTCATTTCAACTAGTCATTGTGACTGCCACGCCTAATCAGGGGCCCACTGCTCACTGCCCTCCACTTCAGTCTTGACAGCTACCTCTCCCCACCTTGCCCCCTTCTACCTGCCTACCCCCTTGCCCCCTCTCCCTTTCCTTCCTCCCGGGCATTTCATGACTTTTATCCCTCCCCTCCCTCCCTCCCTTTAGAGTTTTTCCTCACCCTCTGCCCTCCGACAATGGCCTTCCTGCCTGATACCCCCTTCCCTCTCACCTGCAGTGCTTATTTCTAAGATCGCCCTTGGCTGGTATATCATGCTACCTAACATTTGGCATATTTTGAATTACTGGAATTTCCTAAGCCTCAATCTCTTACTCCTTTTTATTGTGTAACTATGTATTATTATGTTGACCTTTGTATGTATGTATTCTCCCCATTCCTTTGACGTGGAACCTTTGTAAATGAGCAGTTCCTGCTCAAGGGTATTTATAATCCTAGATTTCAATAAAATAAAAAAAAATAAAAATTGTTGAAGCAGAAAAAGCTGTTGAAATTATGAGTTGTGGCAATTCTCTGTTTCAATTGATGTATTTTTATTGCACTTGATTGCTATAAGCACTTTTATTGTTTAACATCAGTGTTCAAGCCTTTTACTAACCCCCCCCGGAATCCTATTTCAGGGGATTTACCAACTGTCCCTTTAAAGATCAACTACAGCTATATTATAAACATATTACAAACTTTACTCTTTTTCCCTAACATAAGGACAACCAGGCCTTGCATATTACATGTGAAATTAAGAAATTGCTATTTGTCATGCTCAGATACTATTTTAATGGTGTCCTGTTTGAAGGTTTCACAGAAAATCTCTCAGACATTTTATGACCAGCTAGCGGAACCTTGGGTGAGTGTTGATTCCATTCAAGCAAGAATTACATCATTTTCCTCAAGCTCCTGGCAGCTCAGTATCTAGAACTTGAGGAAAATTATGTCATTCTGGCATGAATTGAATCAACACTCACCCAAGGTTCCACTAGCTGGTCAAAAAATGTCTGAGAGATTTTCTGTGAAACCATCAAATTGGAGAGTATTAAAATAGTATCTGAGCATGACAAATAGTAATTTCTTCAATTTGCATGTAACACACAAGGCCTGGTTGTCATTATGTTAGGGAAAGGGAATAAAATTTGTAATATATTTATAATATAGCCACAGCTGATTTTTAAGGACTGTGATTGAATATTACCATCACGTGGATATCTTCTGCTTGGTTGACAGTATTTAAGAGGCTTGTTCACTCCTAGTTCCCACCCCCTGACAAAGATACAACTGATCAAAGTACCAAGACATTTTGGATTCTGGTGTTTGTGGTTATGTTGTCCTCACCTGTCTACCTGTTATGTGATTTAGGACACAGAAACCATTTAAGAGCAATAACAACTTTTGTCTTAAACTTAAAGTCTTGAGTTCCTTTGTAGGACACAGTTTGAATACTGGGGTAAGCAGCATAGGTACATCTGTTTGTCTTCAATCGCAAGCATCTCTGATGTTGCAGCATTGAGCTCTTGAACCACAACATGGTTAGGTGGGTATTCACTGTGTCATGGCATTTCAGTCTCCAGAGTAGGTCAATACTGCTTTGGGGGCACTGCTCTCAACCTTTGTGCCAAACAGCTGACATGATGAACTGAGGTAGTGCAGTATGTGATTAGAATTGGGGGGTTTGCTGGAAAAAGGTTAATGACTTTTGGGAACCATTAATACTCAAAGTGTTGGGGGGGGGGCAGGTTTCAAAAGCTAGATTTTTGGCTGCTGCCTTAGTCCTCTAGCTGGCCAAATTAAATGACCCCCTTAATTATGCCCTCCTCCTTTTCTTGCTCTTCCGTCACCAGTTTTTGCTTGCCCACACATGTTGTTCACTTCTAGTTCTGCCACTGCCCACTGCCACTGCTGCAGTATTGTTTTTATGCCATCTCAACATACAGTATTCCTTTTAGTTAGGTGTGTCCGCTGACCCCCTATCCCTACATGTGTTTCTCCTTTATTTCTTCCCATCATAGCCTGGCACAACTGGCAAATGGTGACTGATTTGTCTCTACATCTAGCACAGAGAGTCCCAGAATAAAGATTTTGATCCCCAGTTTGGACTGGGATATGTGTGGCATGTCGGGAGGGGGATTCTGTGGGGGAGTAGAAACAGTGTTTTCTACGGCTGGACCAGTTGTGCTGGTGAAACGTACACAGGAACAGTGGGTGCTTTATCAGGACTGGGAGTGGGCTGGGCACAACATAAGGAACATTTTGATAAACAGGTTATGCTTTGAGTACCTTTCAATTAGTTGTCTTTATTACACTTTGTTATAGTCTCAGAGTTGGCACACTGTATTTCTTTTTCTTAGCCTGTACCTCAGGCTTTCATAGTGAGCACTCACTAACATCACCATCATTAGAAAATTCCTCCTCATCCTCCGCTATCTCCTCTTCTTCTGCCTCCTCAACATGGACTACATCCTCCAGTTCCTCTATTACAGTACATCCTTAGCCTGCAGGTCAGCCTCCTTTTCAGAAACCGCCAGGGCATGTGCTTGCAGCACTTGTTCCTCATATCTTTCCTGCTCTGGCACATTTTTTAGGAGGGCCTCAACTTGGGGCATACGTCTGGAACCAGTTTGCCCAACAAGTGATTTCTCACATTGAGTAGCTGGAATGGATTTAGAATTTGTTGCACCTGCATTAATATCATGACTTCTGCTGCTGCTACTGCCATATGCACCAGCTGCCAGTAGAAGATCCATGGCAGCTGTTGCTGTAAACCATTTTGGTGTTGTATTCTTTTTCTTCACTCCCTTTCTCCCTGACTTAGAGTCAGCACACTTTGCTGGTGCTGCTGCCTCCTGACCTCCTCTACATTTCCCCACAACACATCTAACTCCATTCATGATGGTGAGTACTATTAAGAGTCAGCTGCAATGGATGGAACAGTAGTAAAACTTCAGAGCCACAAATATATAGAATCACAGAATAAAATATTTTTAGCTTTCCCTTATCTCCCGATTTGAATGATACTCTTCCTCTCCCAATCAGAACAAAAGGTTTGCAAGCTCAACCCCTGTATTTACAATACAACTTAATAAAATTAGTGGGGTGGCTCCTGGTGTGTGACCAAACAGAAACATATAGTTAAAGTACCAGGGCACTGGTACTTCAACTATACATACTCTTCCTCTCCCCCCCCCCCCATATATAGTCTGCTTTACCACTTTTTTAAGTTTGTCAGCGTGCAAGCACAAACAAACTTGTTGATATGAGAGTTACTAAACAGGGGTGTGAGGGGTGCCAGCCTAATGACCAGCGGTACTGCAGGGGCTGATCTCTGACTGACAAATCAGCGGGCAGTATCCTGATGACACTGTTTTGCAGAGGGGGCTGGTCTCAGCAAACATTTCAAAGCACAGAGCCAACATTGTGTGCAGCTCTATTCTTTGAAATGTGAGCCTTTCAGCTGCAGCCCCTTAGTGTGTCTCTCTCGGTTCAGCAATTCCCACATTCACTGCAGCTCAGTGCGTCTTTCCTAATGAAACAATTCCCCCAGTCCCTGCAGCCCTATAGTGTGAACAGTTCAGAAATGTGTGTCAACTTACATGCATGGCATACAAAAAAGGTCCCCCACCCCCAAAGTAAACCCTTCAGTTTGTGTGGCAATTATTATCATCGGCAAGCTGCCGATGCCAGAGTGAGGTGAAGATGAAACAATTTCCCTGTGTCTGCAAACCCATAGCATGTCTTTCCTGGTTAAACAATTTCCATGGCCCCTACATTCCCATAGCATGTCTTTCCTGGTTAAATAATTTCCCCCATCCCTGCAGCCCCATAGTGTGTCTTTCCTGGGGAAATTATTTCCCCTTTCTGACATTGGGATGTCCACTCCCAATGTCGGATGCTCCTCCTTCCCCCATCTATATTTTTAACTGACAAAGGAGTGCCCAATCCCCCTGTCAGCAATGGCACCCCCCCCCCACACACACACACTATTATGGCACACTGGGAGCCCACCCAATGTGCCTAAATACTTAAAAGAATCCCTGCAAAATAAAAAAATCCAGCCAAGTCTTTTTTTAATTTTATCTGTAAAAAGAAAACCTTCCAGCGTCGTCTCCCCTGTCCCCTCCCCACCCCAACCCTTCCTCTGTGCACCCAAATCCCTCACCCCTCACCCATACTTACCCTCCAGAGGTCAGGAGCCATGATCTTCACTGGTCCGAGATACATCAGCATTCTTCAAAGCCGAATTAGGAACTGAGGAATCAGGTAAGCCTGTATAATGGGACTCAATGGGGGGTTTCAACTTAGGTTGTTATCTCAGCCAGTTTTAGGAATTTTGGCTCCAAATTTTCAACATGGGGTTCTTGGGACCCCACCTCATGAACATGTCAGTGTAATTTTGTTTCTCAGTCGCGAAAGGTGATTTTGCGGTCACTGCGAGGAATTACCTTTCAGGGCTGATTACCGAAACAACAGTGCCACTGTTCATGAGGTGGTGTCCCAAAAAGCCTATGTTGCAAATTTGGTGAAAAAATTCCAAAAAATGCCTGCATTACCAGTGTGCATTGCACAGTTTCTACTCACACTCATAACTTTACTAATTCTTTATATTTTCACCCCAGATTTTCAACATTGTCAATTTCTCCCATCTCCTTATAAATTGTATAGCTGTCAATTTCCACATCCTGCCCAAAATGTGTTTTCGCACGTGTGGCCCTGAATGGCACAATTGGTGTGTGAAATCAACTTTTGGGATGGGTTAACAAAATCACAGCGCTAATATTCATGAGGAGAGGTCCCAAAAAGGGCATGTTTAAAATTTGGTGAAAAAATTCCACAAAATGCCTGCATTATGCGATTGTGTTGCGCAGTTTCTACGCATGCTCGTATCTTTTCCAATTTTTAATATTTTCACTCCAGATTTTCAACATTGCCATTTTTTCACACTTCCTTATGAACAGTACAGCTGTAATTTTTTTGCATCCTGCCTGAAATGTGTTTTCGCATCTGTGGTGAAGAATGGTGCGGTCGCTCTGTGAAATCACCTTTCAGCATGAGTGAACAAAATGACACTGGCACTTTTCATGAGGTGGGGTACCAAAAAGGCCATGTTGAAAATTTGGTGCGGCAGCTCCAAAAAATGGCCAAGTTACACCCGATCGTTCACAATTTTCTACACACTCATGTAACTTTGGTCATTTTCAATAGTTTCACTCCAAATTTTCAATATAGCCTTTTTATCACATGACTTCATAAACAGTACAGCTGTCATACAACTTTCTATTGCTCATTATCAATAAAACTCTTCCTGCACTACTACACCCTTACACACTTCCTTATCTCTACGCATGACGAGCTTTTGGCATTGATAAATGCTTGTTTACACTTGAAATAATAAAAGGAGTGTTCCTTTTAATGTGGCTGGAACTAGCACTGTGAAAGATCACGTGTCTTGTGACTATAAAGAAATAGCATGCAACAGTCACTGCTCCCTGACCTTATGGGACAACAGTTGTACAAACATAGCTGAGAATACTGATAAAGCTTGACATTTAGACAAAATTGAGAAATCAGCTGAAAAGTCTAAAAGCCCCACATGTTTGGCAACCTATTAATGAATTTATAAAAACTGAGAATAAGGATAGCCTTAGCTGTTTACATATCCAGAGACAACAGATTAAGGATGAATCAATATTGTCTGTTAAAGCTGTCCAGAATGTAAAATTCCACTGGCGGAATTCACGGAAAATGGGAATTCTGATTTCAAAATGCGTTTAGGTTTTTTCCTGAATTCTGCAGAATTCCAGCTTTTCTGTGTAAACCACAGAATAACTTGCCTCCAATTATGTAAACTGCACAGTACTTAAATGGCAAATAGTGATCAGAGAGTGGGGGACCACTGGACAGCAGGGACGTCTGTGGCTAGCTGGGCTGGCTGTAGTACTGTTGGCCTCTGCCAGGGTCTTGCACCCTGTTAAAAGAGGGTTTGCAACAGTAGTAACTTGTGCCTGTTCAGGTGGGAATTACTGCCAGTGCACACCTCTGAATATACCACTGCACCTATATGCTGGGAGGGCACCCTCTTTTGATAGGTGCAGCAGTACCTTAGAACTGAGGTGCTAGGATGACCCACTGGTGCAGCGGTAGCGCTATAGCTTGTGACACTGACAATCTGGGTTCTGGAACGAGCCTGGGGAGTTGTAGGGCAGGCCAGGGGGAGGAGGTTGAGCATCCCAGGGACCAATAGCCTTCTTCGGGAGGGAGGGGGGTTTCTTCTCAGCACTTGCCCGATACCAGGCAGAGGCCTGGGGTATGGCAGGCATCCAGCCATGTTACTGGGGAACAGGTGTGGTGGATGCTGGCAGTTATGCCTTGATGTTGGGGTGCACATCACACTAGCTGGAAAAAAGAAAAAATGGCTCAGCAGGCATCGGGTAGATGGAGCACCCAGTACAGACTCCAGAAGCTCCCGCCTCCCTGCCCCAAAGCTGGACCCGATGCAGACAAAGAAGTTCAGGGTGTACAGACCCCACCTTATGCCTGCCTGCGGGGGGGGGGGACTATGGCTACATGGGGGTCCATCAGGGTTCCAGGTAGGTAAAGGAAGCAGTGGCAGACACCATAGGCATCTCCCAAAGGTGCAGTGCTTGGGGGAGCGGAGGAGGGAAACAGAAAGTAAAAAAAAAAAAGAACTGAGGTGCTAATGGGGTTTATTGGCGCTATTGGGGGTGTTTGGTAATCAGAAGGAGAGGGGACCACTAGGCACCATAGAAACATACAAATTGTCAGCAGATAAGGACTGCTAGGTCCATCCAGTCTGCCCATAGGCCCTATACATTGTATGTGGCCACTGACCCTATGTGATCAATGGCTTTTCATTACTCCCTCCTCTCTCAGGCTTCCCTTGTGCCTGTCCCAGGCATGCTTAAACCCCTCCACTGTGCTTGACCCCACTACCTACTGTGGCAGACTATTCCAAGCGTTGACTACCCTTTCTGTGTAGAAAAACTTCCTCACATTATCTCTTAATCTACCCCCTTCCAATTTCATATTGTGCCCCCTTGTTCTAGTTCTTTTTCTACATTGGAAAAGGTTCCCCATCTGCACATTGTTTATGCCCCTGAGGTACTTGAAAGTTTCAATCATGTCCCCCCTGCTGTTTCCTCTCCTCCAGTGAGTACATATAGAGGTCCCTTAGTTTCTCCTCATATGTTTTGTGGTGCCAGCCCTGTACCATCTTTGTTGCCCTTCGCTGGATAGTCTCCACCTTATCTAGGTCATTGCACAGGTGTGGCCTCCAGAACTGCATGTAGTACTCCAGGTGAGGTCTTACCAATGTTTTGTACAATGGCATCACCACCTCCCACCTCCTGCTAGTGATACCCCTGCCTATGCACCACAGCATGCCAATGGCCCTCCCTGCTGCTTTTGTGCACTGCTTTGATACCTTAAGGTTATCAGAGATGATAACCCCTAGGTCCCTTCCCTCTTTGGTGACAGTCAGTTCCTCCCCCCCAACCTGTAGCTCTCCCAAGGGTTCCCTCTACCCAGGTGCATTATTTTGCAGCTTTTTGCATCGAACCTCAATTGCCATATCTCCAACCATCTTTCAAGCTTCTCCAGGTCACTCTTCATTTTCTGCACCCCTTCTGGTGTATCCACCCTTTTGCAGATATTGGTGTCATCTGCAAACAGGCAGACCTTTCCTTCCAGCCCCTCTGCAATGTCACTAATGAAGACATTGAAGAGGACTGGTCCTAGTGCTGATCCATGTGGTATCCCACTGGTCACCCCCCTCTCCCCTGATTGTACCCCATTTACCACCACCCTCGGTCTCCTGTCTGTTAACTAGTTCTTAACCCAGTTTGCCACCTTGTCTCCCATGTCCAGACTACTCATCTTGTTAATCAGCCTTCTATGTGGGATGGTGTCAAAGGCTTTGCTGAAATCTAGGTAGGTGACGTCTACTGCCTGTCCCTGATTTATTTCCCTAGTCACCCAATCAAAAAAATCTATTAGATTCGTTTGACATGACATTCCTGTTGTGAATCCATGTTGCCTCAGATCCTGAGCACCACTGAATTCCAGATGTGCCACTATCCTTTCTTTCAGCAGTGGCTCCATGATCTTTCCCACCACTGAGGTGAGGCTGACTGGCCTGTAGTTCCTCGCCTCCTCACTACTGCCTCTTTTGTGCAGTGGGACTACATGTGTCCTCCTCCAGTCCTCTGGAACAACACCCGTGTTGAGTGACTCTGTGAACAGGGCCACCAGAGGTGCTACTAGTTCCCTTTGAAGCTCCTCTAATATCCTCAGGCGGATGCCATCTGCCCCATGGTCTTGTCCACTATTAGCTTGGTGAGTTCTTTCAGAACTCTCTCCACTGTGAATGGACCAGGGTTAACTTACATGAGCACAGGGACAGCAATCAGAGGGAAGGTGAACCACTATGTGCCAGGGCTTTCCATACCTCTATGGGAGCAGGCAATCTGGGTATGGGCAGTGCCACACCAATCTGCCATGCTTCCCATGCAAATGAGCCTCTAATGGGCATGCAAGTGGCCCTTTAGAACCTTGCATTCCGAATGGGTTCATTTGCATTGGTCCCTTGGGTGCTATTGGGTCTGGTGCTACTATTTCCTCTGCAGCAGGGATCCATGTCTAGGCAGTGCTACTTGACTTAGCACTGCACTGACATTCCCTTATTCAGTCATATAGCACCAGCGTGCTGTCTGACTGAATACAGCATCTGTGGACTCCTGGGCAAGGACAAAGTGCAGCATAAAACTTTGCACTCCGCCTTGCCCATTTTTGAATATTGGGCCCCTGGTCTATTTTAAATCTCAGTTTCATACAGTACATATCTGACTGATACATATACCATGTTCTTACACTGATAATACCTTACCTAATTGTAAATTTGCACTAATCTCTTTAACCAATGATTATTTTTACGGTTTTAAATATTTCAAATTTTTTGTTTCCAAAATGATTTATTACATTGCTATTGATTATTGTAGGTACGCCACATATTTTATTGTGCTTCTGTAGGAACCTGGGTCATCCTTGAAAATAGAATATTGGTATTCCAGTGGATTTACCTTGTTTAACAGAGCCCTGCCGGCCTATAAACAGAGAGCGTCAGAGAGTGAAGATGCAAAATTCACTCCCTCACACATATACCAGGCACAATAAAAAAAGCCAAGCCTGAATAAATGTATGGAAACACAATACAGAACACTCTAAATAGATCCAATGGGTGCTAGGCACCCAGATGAAGCTGATATAGCTATAATGATTACATTTCTAGAAGCAAAAAAGCTTTTTGGGGAGGGCTGAAGCCCGAGGTTCAATGAGGGGGAATAGCTCCTCCCACATTCCAAATAAAGATCAGCCTCTTCAGCATCTTCTGCTTAGAGCATTGTGAAACATGGATTTCATGGTGCTCAGCTCCTGCATGGCTCCTGGGCTGTGCCTCCTGGGATTTATTTATTTAGCTTTTGTTGACCGGGTAGGTACACTAGACAAGTTATATGCCGATTTTCATGAATGACATGAGAGAATACAACAAGGAATACAGATAAAGCAGAGTACTTAACAATGAGTAGAGCTGAGTACATTGAGTCACGAGAAACAGTAGAAACACAGAAACATAGAATTTGATGGCAGATAAGGGCCGTTTGGCCCACCCAGTCTTCCCATTTCCCTACCTACTGGATAAGCTGCAGATCCTAGTTAACCAGCAGCCTACTTCTTCCTACCCCCACCCCCCAGAATTGCCTTATGACTATCCCATGCATGCTTGAATTCCACCACTGATTTTGACTCCACAACCTCCTCCAGAAGGCCGTTCCATGCATCCACAACCCTCTCTGTGAAAAAATACTTCCTTAAATTACCTCTGAGCCGCCCCCCCATCTTCAAATTGTGCCCTCTTGTTCTTGCACACCTCTTTTTTTGAAAGATGCTACCCTCTTGGACTTTGTTGATTCCCTTGAGGTACTTGAAAGTTTCTATCATGTCCCCCCTCTCCCTCCTTTCCTCGAGGCTATACATATTAAGCTCCTTAAGTCTCTCTTCATATGTCTTCCGGTGCAGACCCTGCACCATTTTGATTGCCCTCCTCTGGACAGCTTCCATCCTGTCTATGTCTTTCGGAGATTGGGTTTCCAGAACTGCACAGTACTCCAGATGGGGTCTCACCAGCTGTCTGTACAGAGGGATAATAACTTCTTGTTTTCTACTGGTGATGCCTCTCCTATGCATCCCAGTATCCCCGAACCCTTCTTGCTGCCCTCTCACATTGCTTGCCCATCTTTAGGTCATCTGATATGACTACCCCAGGTCCCTTTCCATTTTGTTGTTGTTAGTATCTCACCCCCATTGTGTACTCTTCCCTGGGTTTTGTTTCCCAGGTGCAATACCTGCACTTCTTAGCATTGAATCAAGCTGCCATACATTTGACCATTCCTCTAACCTTGCCAAGTCCTTCTCATCCTTTCCACCCCACCCTGTGCATCAACTCTGTTGCAGATCTTAGTGTCATCTGCAGAGACATACTTTCCTTCCAGTCCTTCTGCAATGTACATATAAAGACATTGAAGAGGACCGGTCCTAATACTGAACCCTCGGTACCCCACTAGTAACCCTCCTTTCTTCTGAGTGGACTCCATTTACTATTACTCTCTGTGTCCTATTCTCCAGCCAATTCTTTACCCAGGCTGTCATCTTGGGACCCACTCCCAGGCTGCCTAACTTGTATATTAATCTTTTATGTGGGACTGTGTCAAATGCCTTGCTAAAGTCTAGGTAGGCCATGTCCACAGCCCCTCCCTGATCTACTACTTTGGTCACCCAGTCAAAGAAATCTATCAGATTCATCTGGCATGACCTTCCGCTGTGAATCCATGCTGCCTGGGTCCTGTGCCCTCTGGCCTCTAGATACTTGACAATTCTTTCCTTTAGAAGTGATTCCATCATTTTCCCTATCACTGAGGTTAAACTAACAGGTCTATAGTTTCCTGCTTCTGCCTTGCTCCCACTTTTGTGAAGGGGAATCACATCTGCCCTCCTCTAGTCCTCAGGTACCACCCCATCCTCCCATGATTTGTTAAAAAGGGTAGTCAGTGGTGTCACTAGTTCTACCCTTAGTGCTTTTAGAATTCTGGGATGAATTCCATCAGGCCTCATTGCTTTGTCCACCTTCAGTTTTAAGAGTTCTTTCAGAACCCTTTCTTCTGTAAATGGGCCGGTATCAACTTCTGTATCCAGAGTGTTACTACTGTTTGTTTTATGTGCCTCCCCCTCTTCCTTTGTAAATACTGAGCAAAAATATCTGTTTAGTATCTCTGCCTTTTCACAGTCTCCCTCTGCCCACCCTCCTCCCTTTATTAAGCCTCACTATCCCTCCTTGGTCTTCCTTCGCTCCCTGATGTACCTATAAAGGTTTTATCCCTTCTTAACTGAGTTGGCTATCTTTTCCTCGGTTTGGGCCTTTGCTGTTCTGACTGCCTTCCCAGCCTCCTTTTGCTTTAACTGATACAGTTCTCTGTCCTGCTCCTTCTACGATTCCTTGTACTTCCTGAATGCTTTCTTTTTCTCTTGAACCTTCACTGCCACTTCCTTTGAGAACCATAGTGGTTTCTTACATCGTCTTGTTTTGTTTATTTGCTTCACACAAAGGCTCGTTACCTCTGTGATGGCAGTTTTTATTATTCCCCATTGTTCTTCCACCCCTCCTTCCTGCCCATTTGCTAGTGCGTTCCTTAGGCACTCACCCATTTTGCCAAAGTCAGCCCTCCTAAAGTCCAGTACTTTTGTCTTTGTATGCTTGACTCTATTGCTGTGTTTATTGTGAACCATACTGTTCGATGGTCACTAGTTCCCAGATAGCTACCCACTTCTACATCTGTGATCCTCTCTCCATCTCCATTTGAGAGTATCAAGTCTAATATTGCTCCCTCTTGAGTGGGCTCCAGTACTAGTTGTCTAAGGCACGCCCCTGTAGGACATCTAGAATAACTGCACTCTTAGTGGCAGCTGCAACTGCACTCCAGTTAACATCTGGCATATTCAGATCACCCATCAGCAATATCTCCCCTTTTTCTTCCATTCTAAGTATACTTTCTATCATTTCCTTGTCCATTTCCTCCCCCTGAGAAGGGGGTCTGAATACAACCCCTGTACAGATTGTGGTGCCATTGTCTGTCTCCAAATTTACCCACAGTGCTTCTTCTCCTCCCTGTTTACCCTTTTGTTCTGTTGCTTTTATTCCTTCCCTTATGTAAAGAACTACTTCTCCTCCTCTTTTACCCTCCCTGTCCCTCCTGTAGATAGTGTATCCTGGTATGTTTACGTCCCAGTCATGGTTTTGTGTGTACCATGTTTCTGTGACTGCCACGATATCCAGATGTTCCTCCTCCATCAAGGCTGCTAATTCAGGAAGCTTGTTACCTAGACTACGGGCATTGGTACTCATTGCTCTCCATTTTTTAATGGCTTTACCTTCTGTTGCAGCATCCCCCACTGACCGTTCTACCTTGGTCTTTTTCTCATTTAGTACCCTGTTTTGTAGGGAGAGGCTGGGATTTTTCTACTGCTTGTCAGTGCCTCCCCCTTTGACTAGTTTACAAGCTTGCCAATGAAGCATTTAAACCGATTGCTCAAAAGACTTGTTCCCTTCCTGGACAGATACAGACCATCCTGCCAGTATAGGCTGGTGTCCCTCCAGGTGGAACCCCAGTCCCCAATGAAGCCAAAACCCTGTGCTCTGCACCATTTTTTCAACCATTCATTAAACTGCATGGTGCCAATTACCCTCACCTCACCCATGCCTTTGACAGGCAGCACCTCTGAGAAGGATACTGTGTGTGCTACTTGTCTTAGGCCTCTCCACAACTCTGCAATGTCCTCCTGCACTGCTCTAACCTCATGATCAGCCAAGTCATTTGTCCCTAGGTGGACAATTATGTCCAGCTCAGAATCCCTGGCAGCTGTTGTCGTGATCCTGAGGATGTGCTTCCTGTCCCTCCAAGCCATGGTACCAGGCAGGCACCTTACTTCAGTTTTCCCAGCTCCTCCCAGTTCTATCCCCCTAATAATTGAGTCCCCCACCAGGAGCTGCTTCCTTTCCTTGTGGTGTCCTCTGCCTCCTTCCTGTGGGCCTCCTTGTGACAGCTGTCCTCAGCCTCCTTAGTCTCCTCTGTGGGTGCATCCATAGGGAGCTATGCTCCCAGAATGGTGTATGGATTGTGGAGTGGAACAACTGACTGGGTTTCCTCCATTCCACCATCCTCACCCTTCCTGAGCCCACTGTGGTCCAACTGCTGTGTTTTCTTTGCAACCTCTGAGGTAGTGGTGGTAGCTGTGGTGCTCCCTGGATGGGGAGGTTCCCTTCCTACTGTCCAGTGTGGCCTGGGGAAGGTCCCGTACTACTGTCCAGTGTGGCCTTAGGCAGGCAACTTCCTCCCTCAGGGCAGAGAGTTGTCTGCAAATAGGGCAGTATCTCAGCCTCCAGAAAGACTCCCGGAAGACTGCTGCCCCACAGCCATTACATTGCACTACTCCCCACATTTTTTTTTTTTTGTGTGTGATTGGTTTGTAATATAGAAATATATATTTATAATATACAATGTGTATGCTTATATTGTCAGTGCAGTGTGCTAGAGAGGATATGACAGTGACATGCACTTTGTACTCTTGAGGAAATGATGTCAGAACTCCAGGTATAAAGGAACTATTTCCAGGGTGGGTGGGGTGAGGGGTGGGAAGGGTTGGGCCTAAACTGTGCCCTCACAAAACAATCAGCTAAAAGCTCTGACCCACTGCTGCAATGAGTGCCTTCCTGTCAGCAAGATGCCCTACACAACAATTTGATAGAGAAATACCCTGCTAATCAAACAGAGAAAAATCCACACATCCAAGTCAGACACAGGTAAACCTTCCCAGCCCCCAAACAGGCCTGGTGGTTTGTGCTCCAAGAGCTGTCAGCCCCAAAATAAGTCAGCTGTACTTTAAACTCTTCCTGCACTGAAAATCTTAAGAATTGTAACAAACAAACGTAAACCTAGATCCACCACCCTTTGTTGCTTGAAAGACTGTCTTTTCCTGTTTCACAATGCAGGTTTTCTGTGACCACTCCTTAACCCAGTAACTCTGTTAAAAGAGTTTAACTATCACAAACTCCTACGCACCAGTAAATTATTTAAAAATAGTTTCTGTCCCAAAATCCTAGTAGTCAATCCAGCTACCCCAAGGACAACCAGAATGCAGTATTCAAACACTTATGAGGTTACTACCAAGATAAGCAGAGTTTGCAAGTTTCTTTTCAACTCCTCAGCCAACTGTAATTCATTTAAAAATAGTTTAACTGTCAGCAAATCCTAGTAGACAATCTAGCTACCTCCAAGGACCTACCCAAATGCAGTATTTAAATCCTTCTGAAGTTACTAACAAGATAAACAGAGTTTACAAGCCCCTTCTTGGTTAAACACTAAATAAATGTGAATAAAAAGCAATTACCAAGGGTGGTTAGTTTCACCTCCCACAGAATTAAAGCAAAAGTGCACATTTGTTGCAGATATCAAGTGCAATATAGAATTTCTCACACAGCTCGCAGTTGAAGAAAGTAGTGTCCTTCAAGCTCCATAGAATAGTCTACTGTAGCAGTATTAGTTAATATACATATGTACAATAATAAATAGTCTAGATCATTCAATGGCACATTTGCCATAGTGTGCATAAGAACATTAGGAATGAACATGAGGACATTAGCAGATCCTCAGAAACAGATAAGTTCCAAAGTAAGTAGTCAAGTAAATCTTGTGTAATCAAGTGTGAGTCCAACACAGGGACCATTGGGTTAAGGAGGCTTGGGGCATTCACATGCTGAGGCCAACTTCAGATGCTCCCACAGTGACTTCCGGAGGCACTGGTGGGAGGGGGCGGAGTGAACATGGTCAGGAAGGGAGTTCCAGAGCCTGGGATCACATGCAGCGAAGTCCTTATCCCCCATAAGGGTTCAGGTAAAGGGGACTTTTAGCACCCCAGGACCCTGAGACCTGAGGGAGTAGGAGGAGGGGTCAGGAGGTGAGAGAAACTGTGCCAGCCCCGGGGGGGTGCCAGTTCTGATCACTTTACCCACAAAGCAGCCCAGCCCAAAGTTTAAGTGATTTGATGGGGAAAGCCAGCCTAGTTTTTCATATAGCTCGCAGTGATGGGTGAGGCGAGGGGCTGCCAGGGAAAAATGACAAATATTGTTGTAGGTCATGTGCCACTGAGTAAGGAGAGCCTTGGAGGTGTGGGCAAATTGGTGAAGGCCATAACTGAGTGAGGGAAGCAGCACACCTCTGGCAAGTGCCAGACGAGAAGCAGATGTCAGATTTTTCTTTGCCCTGTAGGCCAGACTCAATTTACAGTTTACAGTTCTGCAGACATTTAGGATGTGACTCCCTAGGTCCAGTTGGGGGTCAAGTGTCACCCCAAGGTATTTAATGAAAGCTGCAGTTAGGAGGGGAGCACCGTCCACACCATTGATGCGCAGACGGACAGGAGAGGCTTTTATCTGGCTGATGACCCAAACTGCATGGCCTGAGTTTTTTTCAGGTTGAGGACCAGCTTGTGTTTGTTTACCCAGGACTGAATATTCTTAAAGTCCTCAGTCAACTGGAGGTTGAGAGTCACAATGTCCTGGGAGTGTGCCAGGATAACTAGACCATCCGCATAAAGGGTGGTACTACAGGTTGTTACTGTGGCTGGGAGATGGTTAACAAATAGAGAGAAGATAAGGGGCCCCATGACCGAGCCCTGAGGGACACCTGAGTTCACCAGAGTAGGATCAGAGAGGACCTTGTTGAATTTGGTCAGCTGTACTCTGCCCTGAAGGTAGTTTGTTAGCCATTTCAGGGCAGGAGGGGATGGGCCAAGGGACTGCATCTGACTGCAGAGCAATGTATGGTCTACAGGGTCGAAGGCTTTAGACAGGTCAATTCATATAGCTCCAGAGAGTTTGCCCTGGTCCTGTTTTGTCTTCCTTCTCTATTTTTTCTCTGTGCCATGTTGTTTTGTTTTGCTCGTTTCCTTCTGTGTTGTGTACTGTTTCCCCATGTGCTCCCCATTCCTCCAGACCCTCTCACTCTTCTCTTTCCTCTTCCCCCTTCCTCCTCCTTCCTGTTCTCATCTCTGGTGTCATGCCCTTTCCTTACCTGCTCCTGCTTTGTTCCATCCTCTCTGTTCCATACTTCATTTGTTCAGTGCTAACGCCACTCCATTTTGTCCATTTGTGTTTTTATTTGGGCTTCTTCTATCCACTCTCAAATCCACCACTTCATCACTGCAGCAGTGTTTCTGGGTGTGATGTCATCCCCCAGCAGTCAGTTCCCGCCGTAACCTCGGTACCTGTGCAACTTTCTCTACAGCGTTTTTTCTCCAGTTCTCACCACCTAACATTGGATTCCAATCATAAGTTTCCCTTGCTTCATTTTCCTGCTTTCATTCCCAGATTTATCCTACACCTGCACCATAAGGCATTACTGCTACACTAATCGATTCATTCTGTACCCATTTGCCTTTTTGTCATTGTACCTTATGACAAATGGCATCATATTTTCATCGAATCTTGCTTCATTGCTTCCTGCCTTAGTATTTTATGAGCCCTCCTGTAGTTCAGGTCAGTGCAACCAGCTCACTGTCTGGATCATTCCTGCCTCCTGCTTATTACACTAGTCACTCCAATCTTTGCCCTTTGGTTCCACCGCCATGCCTGCTCAGTTCCACTTCTTCCTTGTGTTACTATTTAACATTATCCCAGTTATATGTATTACCTCATTCATTTAATTGAAATCCCTAATTACTTGGTTCTCATATACAAAATCATCCGCCAGTACACCTACTCCTATGTTTTGCTTCCTGCATTATACTTCAGACACCTTAAGTTTGTCTGTACCTTTCTGTTTGGTTCCCCATTCTAGCTGTCCCACCCTCCTTCCCCTTTTTCCTGCTAATTATATTTCATTCCTTCCTTCTTCTATTAGCAGCTTTAGCTGCTCTTTCCTCGCCAGCCCATACCAGTAGCCCGACAGCCTTGATCCCTAACTCTGACTTTTGAGGTATCACAGTGCAGGTAGGCTTGCCTTGTCTACTGGAAATGGAAGTCCATGTCTTCTGACTTCATTCTTTGCCTATTTCAATTGATTCCACCATTTAACAGTTTCTGTCTCTAGCTCTGCCTACAAAGTGGTATTGAGTGAAGGTGGGTTTGTTCCACCTACCAGAGATTGGAGTTCTGTTCATCATTTCCAGTTTCTACCTTCAATCCATCCTATACGATCATTCTGATGGTCTCCATTGCCAGCACTTCCTACCAGGACATTGATGAAGGTGGCTTTTCCCTGATGGGACATCTTCTCCATCTTCATTTACTGTACTACCAAATCTATTCTATTCAGATGCTGCTTCATTCAGCCACCTCAATTACCAGTTACATTCTCTCCAGCATCATCTGATCACATTCTCTGCTGATTCCATTCTCACCAGCATCGTTCAGTTATCTTCCTCACCCCTGAGCCATGTCCCCCATCACCTTATCTTCCATATCAGATGACAGCCCTGCAGGATCACCCAGGCCTCATTACTGCTCTCCTTCAGCCCAACCACAGGCTTCAGACTCAGCCACCTCCTCTGAAGACTGGACTGTTCTAGTCTAGTGCCTTGATGCAATTATTGAGTTGTCCTGTACTCTGTCTGGCTCTATCCCAGGATCCATGTCTTTATCCTCACTCCTTCATCTCATCCTCAAATTGTTAACAAACAGCTTTCGGAGTATCCCCACTCCACTGGCTTAAGCAGCATGACTTCCATAAGTACCATGGTACTGGTACAGCCTTGGCCAGGTTCACTGACCACATAAGTGAGGTTATGGATGGGGAGGCTCACTGGTGCTGTGTTTGTGGACCTGTTCAAGGCATTTGATTTGGTAACCATCGCCTGCTGCTCAGGAGGCTGGGGGACATCTGACTGGCACATTCTCCTTGTCAATGGTTTGACAGTTATTTATTAGGGTGCCTTTTGAGGGTTAGCTGCAGTGGAATTTTTTCCAGTAGTAGAACAATGGAACAGGGAGTACCCCAGGGAGCGATCCTGGGGCCTCTCCTTTTTTCTTTGTTTATTGATGCATTACCCTCTTTTATAAAGAACACAAAAATAATAATGTACGTGAACTACATAATACTTTATAGTAGCTCAGCTTCAGTGGAAGTTCTACATCAATCAAAGGCCTAGACTTGCTAAATGTAACCCACTTGAAATAATGGATAAATCTGGAGGTACATTGGAACAGGCCACCCAATTTAAGTATTTGGTCATTTTATTAGATTCAAGTATAGCTTTTTTCCTATCCTATTAAATTAGTTAGTAGGCAAATCATCCAGAAACTAGCGGTTCTGTTTAAGTTACAAAAGTTCTTGACCTTACAGGCCAGATTGGTGATAGATAAAAGTGTCCTTCTATCCACTATGAACTATAACTCATTTCTTTTCTCAGACTTAGCAAAAACTGATCTCTTTCTACTGACTTCCACTTTTCATGGAGTCTGTATGTTTGCATTGAAACGTCCGTACAGTATGCAACATTGCATGTTATATTAGCAAACTGTTTGGCTTCCGACAAAACTGAATTATTTATAGAACTTAAATTGCCTCACAGACAATGTCCTAAGGCAGAGATCAGACTCCCCTCTTAATACTCTTTATCAACTTAAAAAGAATGAAAGGGTATTATGTTCAAACCAGATAAAAAATTAGTTATCCCAAACACAAAAACAAAAATGTGAGAGTGTGCATTTAAAACTGGAATAATTTACCAGGGTCATTACAGGGGGGGATAGGACATGAAGTTTTTCAAACATGTCTGAGGAAACATCTTTTTAGTTAATTACAATGTGAATGTTTCTTATGAAATTATGTTAGTGTTTTGCATAAGTTTATACATGTGATGTTATTATATATAATGGGCCCTGTGCACAAACACAGCACACCTTGCGTTGGAGCACATAGTGGACACACTGTGGTGATACGTACAAATACAGCATACACCAGCATGCGGCCGCATGCACCAACAGAGCACACAGCATTGCGTAGCAGTGCTGCACGCACTAATGTGCCACCACCATGTGGCCCATGCGTGGGGGTGTGGCCTCACATGGCCATGTGCAGTAGCATGCAATGCACATGCATGATGGCACTTACAGCTAAAGGACATATGGGATGAGGCATCCACACATAAGCCAGCTGGAGGGCTGCTAAACAAGGGCATGTATGTAGGCAGTGGTGTCTGGCAGACAACTGCAATGCTGGTAACACTGGCCCTGTGGTGACAGTGGCATAACCGGAGGAAGCAGTGGTTGGGGTTGTGGTAGGATGCACACATGTGCAGCCCATGCAAGAGTGCAGTGCCCCCCCATGATGCCCACCATGTATAACTTATGAATGCATGTACACATGCACCTATATGCTGTATACGGTACCTGATGTATGTATGTACTGCACAATGTAGCAATTGTACCATACACCCACTGTACCCATCCAGTCCCCCATACCCAGTACATAGCTGAAAATGAGCATTTACCCAGTATGTCCCCCATGTGAAACATGACAAGAAAAAGAAAAGACATATGTGCCCCTGCAGACCACACCAGACAGCACACTCAAGACATCAACAGGGCAACAGTAACACAGCAAAAGCAGCAGACTCCAGCCACTGCAATGGAGGGATGCACATGTGCTAGTAAGCAATGTATGGACGATGGGGGAGTGCAGCCCCATTCCCCACCACACTAGTGAACTGGCACCAAGCAGCAAATGCCAAACCCACCCCATGAAGGCACCATGCTGATGGATGCTGACCATTGCCAGCCCCTGTGGCATTGACCCACTGCAGGATGCTCCCCCCCAGAGTCCATTAACATATAGATGCTGAGTGTCACAATGCTTTACTGTGCAACACAGACACAGAATACAAGCATCACCACAGGCATGGATGGCATGTACAATACAACAAGGCAACATCATCCAAAGGTACACAGAACATGTCTATTAAGATGCAGCACTCATGCACCCAGTGTGACAACCATGGCCATGCGTCACTGGCCACAATACAATCAGCAAGGCAGAACAACTGTCCCTCAGTCACCCACAGTGACCTACTTCCCTGACGATGTGCTTGAGGTTGAGGCTGAGTCCCACCCCAGCATGTCCAGGATGAAGCACGGCACAGGGCTCCTGTAGCACTGCAAACAAAGAGAGGGACAGCTGCCAGTGACATGCCCATGCAAGACTTGCTGGCATGCGGGAATGGGTGAAAAGCAGTGGGAGGACTGAGAATGGAGGACATACCAGTGAGGGGACCACCACCTTCCACAAATCAGTGGTATCTGACTTGTAGACTATACTGTCCTCCACATACCACCACCTGCAGAAGTAGCCCAGAACCTGCAGTTGCTACTTCCCTGTCCTCTGCCAAGGGGATCACACTATGCAAGATGCAACATCTGACTACTCCACCCTGAAGAACTCAAGCCACTGTGCCAGTCCACGATGGTCCTGTAAAGGAAGAGACAGGGTGAACAACACATGATGCCTGCCGAACAACCTTAGAAACATAGAAACATAGACTTTGACGGCGGATAAGGACCACTTGGCCCACCCAGTCTGCCCATTTCCCTACCTATTGGATAAGCTGCAGATTCTAGTTAACCAACAGCCTACTTCCTGCAACCCCCCACCATAATTGCCTTATGTCTGTCCCATGCATGTTTGAATTCCCCCACTGTTTTAGACCCCACAACCTCTCCAGGAAGGCGGTTCCATGCGTCCACCACTCTCTCTGTGAAAAGTATCTTCACATTACCCCTGAGCCGTTCCCCCTCTAACTGTAAATTGTGCCCCCTTGTTCTTACACATCTCTCTTTCTGAAAGATGCTACCCTCCTGGACTTTGCTGATTCCCTTGAAGTACTTAAAAGTTTCTATCATGTCCCCCCTGTCCCTCCTTTCATCAAGGGTATACATATTAAGCTCGCTCAGTCTCTCTTCATGTGGTTTCTGATGTAGACCCTGCACCATTTTAGTTGCCCTCCTCTGGACTGCTTCCATCCTGTCTATGTCCTTGTGAAGATGAGGTCTCCAAAACTGCATGCAGTACTCCAGATGGGGTCTCACCAACTGTCTGTACAGAGGGATAACAACTTCTCTTTCTTTTAACTTGTGATGCTCCTCCCTATGCATCCCAGTATCCCCCTGGCTCTCCTTACTGACTTCTCACATTGCTTACCCACCTTTAGGTCATCTGATATGACTACACCCAGATCCCTTTCCATTATTGTTGTTGTTAGTACCTCCCCTTCTATTGTGTACTCTTCTCCTGGATTTTTATTTCCCAGGTGCATTACTTTGCACTTCTTTGCATTGAGTCTAAGTTGCCATATGTCTGACAATTTCTCCAACCTTGCCAAGTCCCTTCTCATCCTTTCTATCCCCCCCGTGTATCAGCTCTGTTACAGATCTTTGTGTCATCTGCAAAGAGGCATACCTTTCCTTCCAGACCCTCTGCAATGTCTCCTATAAAGACGTTAAAGAGGACTGGACCCAGTACTGAGCCCTGAGGTATTGACTAGTAACCCCCCTTTCTTCAGAATGTGTTCCATTCACTAATACCTTCTGTGTCCTGTTGTGCAGCCAGTTTGCTACTCAGACTACCACCCTGGGACCCACTCCCAGGCTGGCTAACTTGATTATTAATCTTTAACCTTGCCAATGCCCTGCCACCAATAGACAATGAGCCCATGATACTCACCAGCCTATGACACACAACACGCCACAGGGTCCCCCCTCCATGGTGGTCAGCGAAGTTATCCTCCAACACCCTCATAAGGCATCTGGAAAACAGAGAACTTCGTTGCCTGGCCTCAGCTGCCACAACCTGCCCTGCCATAGCTTCACTCACCTGCAGTGTATGTACAAACCATGTGCCTTAGTATAGTCAATGCTTGCATGGGCATGGTGCACATGACACCAGCAACACTGACATAAGGCTGCACACCGTAACCCACTGTGGATGATGCAACCATGATGGTGCAACATCACAGGGGGTGCTACAGGACAACGGGGATGTGTCCAGGACTGCTGCTGAATTGGTACCTGCACAACTGCCCCTGGCCACAGGACCATGAGTTCCAGCCATGCATGGATGCCAACACACTGTGGGACACATACTACCTGGAGTGCTTCTGGCTGCCCTGGCCCATGTGTGCACACCTATGCAATATGGTCCATGACAGTGTCATGTCAAAGACCCAGCACTCCATGGTGATGAGAGCGTGGAGACAAAGGTGATGTGCACACTGGCCTACTATACATCATGGTAATTCCAGCATGTTGTGGGTGATACTGCAGGTATGAACCATTAATTGGTGTCCAGGGCATTGGCACAGGTGATGGATGCCCTTTTGGACCACACGCAGGACCATATCAGGTTCCCCATGAGTGATGCAGAGGTCTGTGCCACCAAGCAGGCATTCCATGCCCTACATGGTATGCTAAATGTCTGCAGGGTGGTGGATGGCACACACATTGCCATCCTGGCATCCCCACACCCTCCATCATTGAAGAGGCATACAGGAACTTGAAAGGGTTCCACAGCATAAATTGCCAGCTGGTCAGCAACGTCAATGGCATGTTCACCAACATGTGTGCCATGTTCCCCGGCTCATGCCATGACACATACATCCTGGACACCTCCAGCCTGGGCACCATGCTTTGAGTAGGTTGGCTTTATGACTGGCTGTTAGGTGAGTAGAATGTGGCCCAGGGGGGTGCCTTGGACACCTATTACTGACCACTATGCCTTTCTTCCACAGGTGACAGCAGATACCCCCAATGCCCATATCTGATGGCACTGATCCTCTCCCCAACATTGGCCACTGAGGAGGCATACAACATGGGAGACAGATGGATGAGGGGGATCATGAAGAGAAGCATCAGCCTACTGAAGATGCACTTTCAGTGTCTGGATAACACCGGGTGGACTATCATGCTGGCACTGGGCCATGCCTGCAGAGTACTCAGCATGTGCATCATGTTGCACAACATGGTGGTGCACTGTGGCCTGCCAATGCTGGAGTTCCATTGGCCAGACTACCTGCAGGAACCAGCAGGTGTTGAGCTGTGCCGTGGACAGGAGACCACAGCAGGGTGAACAGTGCATGTGGCGCTCATGTAGGGCATGTTCCAGTGATAGCTGCATCCACAGATCATCGTGCCAGTGCTGGAGGCATTGCCAAACAGGTGGTGTGTCAGGAAGGGGGGCATATGGTGCACCGGTGTCTGCTGGGCAGCCATGCACCATGCTGTGTGAGTCACACCACAATGTCCAGCATGTGCCCGATGATTACCAGCTACTGAATGCACCTGATGGTGGCAGGGGCCCATAGCACTGCATGGTCCCCAGCACACATGTCACATCCCGTGGCCATCACTCCAACACGTGCTGGTCCTTCCCAGTCCCGCAGGGTCATGGCTGGTGTTTGTTGACAGTGCACGTGGTACACTGTGTGCAGCCCCTGTACCACGGGAAGGTAGCCAGCCCCATGGAGGGCCGGTGATGGTGGCACAGTAACACCATGTCTGATGGAGATGATCCCAGCTGTGCACCCACATGCGATGCCATCCAGTTCAATACATGACAGTGCAGCTGTCCATGTCACCCACACCCTGTGTGCATGTGCCATGTGCTCTTCATTGTTCCAGCAAGTCATATGGTGATGCCTGCAGCCAAGCGGAGGCCTGTGTGCCATGATCTTGCCACCCTGAGAGCCCCACCACTGAAATCTCACCACCTTCTGCCCTGGACTGCAGTGGACCCTGCAGTGCCCTGTCCATCTGTGCCTTCTGCCCCCATGCACTGTCGCCATCCTGCTGTTGTGTTACAGTACTGAATTACTACTGCACTGCTCTCAACTACAGTAACCTCACTCTGCTTTATTGGCATCTCTGGTATTCATGCTACACATATTAATTCACTACTCCTGCTCAAACCACTGCAATTAACTGCGTCACCTCTTCAATTCAGTCCCACTAAACCTCATCTATTCATTGACTGGCATCATGGCCTTTCGCTGCCTTCCCACATGCTTTCTGCATCAGCATTATTTTGACTTTCTTGCTGGAATTGGTTGGCTTGCTTTCCCCTGGCTTTGTGTATATCAGCATTTCTGTTAGTCAGCTGTCTGTAAATCTCACCAATCAATCATATTGGCCCATCATCAGTCAATCATTTCAGTTACTCCTCTTGCCTGGCATACTCGTACCTGACTGATGGCCGCTGGCTTCACCCGGCCTCCTCACCTCTAATGCCTCATAATTGATGTTGCCTGCATGCCGTCCTGTATGGGCTCATCCTCTTCTGGAAGTTATTCCCTCTGACTGACAACACTGCACCTTGTGCCATCTCCATCATCTAATCAGTCCTTCAGCTCATTGCCCTGACTCTTGGATCACACGCTTGGCTTGCTGTACTTGTCCAGCTTCTTCTCATCCATGTCTCTGGCATCTCCATGACATATTTGGGAGGATCACCATTCTGTTGTGCTGCTTTGTCTATTTCCACCGCTCCAGCGACCCAGGGCGTTGGCACGTTTGGTTTCAGTGTCTCTTCTTTTGGGCATTCTTCCTGTTTGTCACTATCCAGCACTCACTCATCTGTTTGATCATGTCTCCTGCTTGCCCTGCCCTATCCTCCTCCCACAGCTGTCATTGCTGCTGCTAGTCAGTGTTTCAAGGAGTAGCAGTTTTTCTCATCAAAGAGACAATTCCTGTCTAAAGACATCCCTTCACATGCTCCATGTCTTCCATTCAGACAGTATGGATGCACTGTTACTCCTGGATACTCCCTGCTTGATAATTCCTCAACATTCAATTGGATCAGACTGTATACAAGTTCCTTCCACTCAATTAACACCACAGCACCATTCCCCAGACATCCTATGGAATTCAACCATATGGAAGCCATTACCTCTTGATTTGCTACACACATCCACATATCATGGAGATTTCTTCCTGACAATCCTCATCCAATAGAAACAGAAACTTACATTTTACAGGGATACCTCATCTGCTCATTAATTAATTCCTCAAGGGAAGTCCTCCACACTCTGCCTATAGACTCTGGCACCATCATTCATTTGCATTGCACCACCATATTCAATACTGGCAGAGGCAGATCTGATTTTACCAAATCATCCAACTCATATCTTCCTGGTATAGCCATATAATGCTGTCCAAAGACTCTTTCTCCCTTGAATGTCTCAGATCATACACCAACATTTCTCCAATGCATAGCCATCTTGCCATTTTATGTAGTCCTGAAACCCGTTCCTTGGCCTCAGGACTCCATAATACTTCACAAAGCTATATACATCTCCTCTTCAAGACTTACCATTCAAACCAGTCGCCTTACTAGGGGATCTTATGATCCTGTCAGGCAATTTCAATCCCTCCTCATGCTTATTCCAGAACATACCATCACTAAGGGCATTTTGTTCCATTCCAGCATGCCTCCATGCATAACAGTCTTGTTTGTCTTTTCATCGCAATTTAACAACTCAACCATTCTTCATCAAGACTATCCAAAAATATACAATCGACTCACTCGATATGTTATAATACCCCTGACAGCAGACCTTGCATTGCTATATCAGTTAACCTGACCTACTCAAGACTCATCCAAGAGTTCTCTCTCTTAAATTTGCTTTGCCATATGTGTTGGACTCTAATCACTAGCAAGTCAATGCCACGTGGGTCTCTCAATTTCCTGCCACCAAGCTGCTTTCACTACAGCAGGAAACATAACCATCATCTTGCCCATTGCAGTCTTCCCTCAATAGTTGCTTTTATATATCATTTGATAGCATTTCTATTTTGTGAATAAGCCTTGAAATTTCATGCAGGACATTACCGATATTCATATCCAACTACTGTCTTCCAGCCTATTCCATCCTCACCATCACTGCTTGTCCAGTCCTCTTGTTATGTTCTTCAATGACATGGGGTCATAAATGTCACAAGACATTATGCCGCATGGCAAAATCGTGCTGCCAATACAGCGCGATTTATGCCATGAGGCATAAGTCTTTGTTCTGCGGGGGGTTCTGCCCCCCACAACCCCATTATTGGGAGTTTCACCACTTGGATCCCTCCACTAAAGATTCTCAACTCTGGAGGGGGGTCCAACTCAGGGAGCACACAAGTCAGAAAAAAATAAAATGTTTCTGGGACCGGGAATCAAACCTGGTCCCAGATGCAGTGCCTGGGTTCCTACCACTGTGGCTCAGTCCTGTGAGCAATGGCAGCTGCTCATTGGAACCTGCTCCCAGCAGAAGTCTTATCCTCTGCCTGGGAAAGTGCTACTGGTGCAATACCATGTATAGCAGTATACGCGGTATTGCACCAATAGTGGTAGCATACTGCGCTGTACCGGGTTAGCCATAATGTCGTACACTATTAAAGCGTGCAACATTATGACCCGGTAGGGTTCTTCAACTAGGTATCCAAGAGCTTCATTGGTTTGAACTCATTGTTGTCTCTTCAACATATGCCTACATAACAAAACATAGTGAATGTACCATACTCAAATCCATTCAGTCTAACTTGAACATCATAGTTCTTTCTACCATTTATCTAGCCTCTATTGGATTCCTGCCTCCCAAGGATCTACTATCTCACCATCCTTAAGAACTTCCAAGAACATTGCCAGCATCCATAAAATCACCAGTCTACAAAAGAGCTGATCATGCCATCCTTCCTTCTCTTCCTTCAAGATCCAACAAATTACAGTAAGGAATTCTCATAAGCTATTTCCCACCATGGAATCACTATACTGAGTTCAGCACCCCATCTAGACAATCTCATCATTTCCTCATGCTCAGATCTCCACATCCTCTATGCACCTCCAATAAATTATCACCAATATCAAGCTAAATCATGACTCTCATTAAATCCTTCCTTCAGCAGCCTCACTTAATCTATAGTCATCATTTGGACTTGCATTTGAATTGAATCCACCTCTTCAACCTCAAGAAATTGACCTTCCTACATAAGTTGTCAAAGACTCGGAAGATAGACTTCTTCACACTTTGAAATCTACATTCTAAAACCAGAAACAGAACTCTGTTCAAGCATCTAGGATCAACTCCTTTTAGGTTACCCTGAAGATGGGCAGATCAGTAGCCATGGGTCCTCACTGGTTTCCTCCACTGGGGGGGGTTCTTTCCTGCATGCTACTGGTCACACTCTCTGTGAGTTGGAGGAGGTAATCTAGAACTGCTAAATTATTATTTTTGAGTCCTGTATTCCCTATTTGGCTTACCTGCCAAGGATGGGAATAGAGAAAGGCCAAAGTTCAAAATCCATAAGTATATACAAGCACTGTGCTATGCACGAAACATTGAATGGGAGGACTAAAGCCTGAGGTTCAGTGTGGGGCATAGCTCCTCCCACATTCCAAATAAAGATCAACCTCTCCCAGCAGCTTCCACTTAGAGCATTGTGAAACACACACCATCCTCCCCTGCCTCCTCCTCCTCCTCTGGCACTTTATTCCCTACTTGCTACCCAACTTACCTACAAGGGTAAGAATAGAGAAAGGCCAAGGTTCAAAATCCATAAGTATACACAAGCACTATGTTATGCACCAAATACTGAAATATTTATAAATTCCTGACAGCAATAGAGAACAGTTCCTATTTCCCACAAACACTAAGTAGGACTCTGTGGAAGTGATGCTCAGCAAAGTCTACATGCTGTTCATTATTTATTTATTATTTATTTGCTTTTGTTAACCAGATAAGCACTCTAGACAACAAGTGCCTATTTTCAGGTGTGACCCGAGAGGTTACAGAGTACATAAGATACACATTACAGAGTCAGGGTAACATACAGGCCCACAAACAAGTGGGTGGAACAGCAAATGGTACAAGTGGCTTTAAATGGCAAGTTTGGCAGTAAGTCATCTAGAGTTCTTGCAGCTTCTGCAGAGCACATGATATGAGTCACCCATGATGCACCACCATCTGTGGAGTTGCTGACTTCTCCAGAGAAGTTCCTGATTTTGCCATTTAGCAGAGTCACAGAACATCACAATGTTGGACTTTGAACTATGAAATGACTTTGTGAATCTGCCTAACTTCATGAATTTACTTTTGAAGTGAAGTTGGGTAAGCTTATACATCCCTAATCCTGTTACACTACCAAGGAGGGGACAGTGCCCCCCAAGAAATGGTAGTCCTCCATGACATGAATATCCCATTGTTTTCTTTCAGTAAAAGCAGGAACTGTCTGATTTATTTATATAGTATATGTATCTACAGCTATTAGCACTCCTGCTAAGGATGAAAACACTCCATCTCTTCAAGCTTCTCATCTTTAAGAATGTTGGTTCCTTGTGTTCTAGAGTCACCAGAATGATATGGACCAGATACATTCCTTCATCACTTCTCTTCAGTCTAAGATAATAGCTATTAAATACTTTTTGCCTTTAGTTCTTGTTTTGCTGCAGCCCTAACTACCAAGAAATCAACCACTGGGACCAGAGCTACCACAGAGCTCTGCTCCAGTACCTACTCCATGTCCTTTTCAGCCTACACTGGGATGGTAGCTAACACCAAGTCTGACTCCTGAACCACCTGCCAAACATGTCATTTTTACTCCAGTACCATTCCCAGCTCTGAATCCTTAACATCGTATGGTTCTGACTGCTGTTTCATTGCCTGTGCCTACTCCTACACCTGGTCTTCACCCTGCTCCTACTCCAGTGAATGTCTATCTGACCTGTCTTCACTTAAGTAATCCCTCTTCTGCTTCCAAAGTGGAAAACATTGCCATTACTAGTTAATTTCAGTTTCTTTAATACTAAAGCATGTCCTTTTGCCACAAGATCTTTTCTTATGACACCACTAATGAGGGTGAAAATACATAAAGAAAGCAGAGCCAAACCACGTGAGCACTATGTTGCATAAACACTATATTTTTAGCCAACTGCCACATTAAATGGAAAGGCATGCCTATGGATTCAGTGGGTAATTGTCAAATGCTACCCTCTAGCACAGTCAAAGATGAGCAGTCCAAGAGCTCGCTGCATTAGTTTACTTTGTCCCACTGTCCTCCCTTCATCTGGCACTATCTTTTCTGCCCTTACACCATCAGTCATACTAAAAATTTCCTTCAGCCTAGGCATCCCTTTCCTTGTCACCTGTACTGAAGGTAGAAATACCTAAAGAGTATAAGGTCATAGGTACATTCACACAAGCATTATGTCACATTAGCACTACATCTAGCCAGTTGCCACATAGAATTGAAGCATTTGCATTATAGCTGGATACCTCACATGAAGGCAATCTGAGTCTCACAATGTGGAAAACAATTAAAGAACTTCATCTCTGGTTCAGTTGGGGCAGCAGGCAACAATTTCCATGCCCCCAACTGAGCAGTACTGAAATAATGCAAGCCCAAGCACCCTTTAGATGCACTTGACATTACTGCAGGCTACGGTTGCTGATCTTCCTGGCCACCCCTTCTCTTCAGTCTACCTTCTGACTGCTGCCCACTGCTGTGTTCAAGACACGTCTAGTAAGTGGCTGTTTAACTGAGTTTTGGTGCATAGTAAGTGCAATTGATATTAAGTCAGGCTTTGAGAGTGCAGGGAACATTAACTCAGTTCTGAAGCTTGACAAAAAAGATCTGCTGATGCCTACTGAGAGTTTTTTCTGTGTGTGCCAAACAGCAAAGGGTTCAGACCATTCTGAACATAAATTATCTCACTGTGATCAGACCTAAAGGGACATTGATCTCTTCTGGTATAAGTGCTACATGCACGTTTGGGAAGGGTTGACTATGTGAATCTTAGCTTACTATAAGTCACAAACAAATACAAAAAATAAATAAATAAATAGGCAGATTTTACCTTAGTTATGAAAGATTTAAAACAATGTGTTCATTTATTTGAATTTCCTCATTCAGTGGTGGATGAAACAGTCCAACAGTCTGCATGAGAGAGCAACTGTACACATAATAATAGATGGAGACTGTCTTAAATCCTGCACTCTGAGGATCTATATCTGTGGAGGAATGGGAGCACAGGGCCCAGAGGGCCTTGTGCTGCCACAGAAAAATGAGGTTACAATTATGCTATCTCAAAAAGTAAAGACATTCTTTGCAAAAACTGCATTAATGCATCGGCTAGGGTTCAGGAAAAAGTGACAAAAGTAGAGAAATATGATGTTAGGGTTTCCAACCCTAAAACTCTTGCCTCACCCTGAAGTGAATGACGTGTGGAGTCTTCCTTGGGGTTGTAAACCATAATGCTCACGCCATTTTATGCACTCATGAAACATGCACTTGTCTCCATGACAACTTAGCTTTTTGGTTACTGCAATGAGGTGAGAATTAGGGTTGACAACCCCAAGGAGACTCCACACATCATTTGCTTCAGGGTTGGGCAGGGGTTTTAGTGTTGGAAACCCTAACATCATATTTCCCTACTTTTGTTGCTTTATCCTGAACCCTAACTGATGCATTAAAATAGTTTTTTGCAAAGAATATGTATATATTATGGTAGCACGGTAGTGCTACCATAGTTAGGGTTGAGTAGCACTTTTAAGGTTAAAGGGTAAAGTTTTGCACCTTAATAACTTTGCCACTGTTCAACAAATTTGCCTAAAATTTGGCACGCACAATTGGGCATGCCAGATCTTAGGATCTATCAAGTTTCGTACTGGTCAGATATACAGCTGTGGAGTTATTAAGTGACAACCAATTGCACAATTACACTTTTTTGTGATTTCTTTGCTCTCGCCTACAGGTTGCACAGTTTGTGCGACCAGTCCAGAAACTACAGAGAATGTGCAGCCAGGGTTCCCAATGTGCCTTTTGAAAATTTCGTGAGAAAATATTGAACGGTTCAAAAGTTATTTAAAAAACAAGTTCCCATTATAAGTCAATGGGAAAAGTTAAAATATTCAACACTTTCGCAAATGCACTTTTTAATGTCGCAAATGACCCTAGTAGTGTCACACATCCGCCATTTTGTTTTCAGTTGGTGATCAGAAAAATGCTTGGCATTTAAATTTGGGGCCCTCTAAGGACATAATTCTTTTTGTGTTCACCTAGTCTGACCCCGAGGATGCTAGCCATGTCTTTATTTTGTGGTTAAACACCCCAGAAATATGTTTTTCAAATTTCTGGAAACAGTAGCATCACAAAGTATAGTGCAATGGTTTAAGGCTCTAAACTGCAAATCTGGTGACATCCAGCAGACCAGACCTGGGTTTGAATCCCACAGCTTCCACTTGCATACTGTGTGACCCTGAGCAAATCACTTAACTTCCCTGTGCTCCCAGGATGCACCTGCATAAAAGCTTTCAGCTTAGTGTGCTACTCCTGGTTAAACAACTAAAAAAAAAAAAGTTGTGTCACAAGCACGACACTTTCGCAAATTTTTGCGAAAAGTGTTGCAAATTGCTACACTACTTTTCAGGCTATGGCCAAAATGACAGGAATTCTTTGCCACCCTGCTGCAAACAATTGGTTTGGTCTTTTGGGCTGAAATTTGGAGGGAAGGCAGCCAACATCTCACAGATGTGCCTTTTGGTGCTTTGGTGAAAAAATATTGCACAGCTGCAAAGTTACAGTACTCCAAAGTTGGTGTTTTTTCCTATTGACTAACATGCTGGTGTACGCCGTGCCTTTCGGGGCTTGTGTCTAGAAAACGATGCAAGATACAGATTTTTTGTTGTGAGTTACATAGCCCTATTGGCTATGCAATAACAAAAACCTAGCCAGGAAAATCAAGATTTTTGCAAAATTTAAAATTTTTTTCTACGTCGTGCGGTTGCTGAGATATTAGCAATTAAGTACTTCCAATGCTCATTTTAAGCTTTGATCCCCATTACAATGCATACATTCTTTGTAGACACTGTGTTTCTGTATGCACCTGTTTGGCAAAAACAGGGTATGCACTTCCGTTACTGTTACAGTTACTGCTTCCACTTGCATTTATGTCCCCAGTTGCATTACCATTCCCGTGTTCGCCACCGTGTGCGTTACCCTTTGCTTTGTCATTCACGCTTGCATTTTCCTTACTGTTACCATTTGCATTTCCACTACTGTTTCTGTTTGTGTTTTTGTTTGCATTACCATGCGCATTGCCATTTGCATTTCCGGCAGCCCTTTTGTTTGCGTTTCCATTTCTCTTTCGTTTTGCATCTTCCTTGCTGTTACTATTACCATTTTCATTTGCAATTGTGTTACTGTGCCCATGCACATTAGGCTTGCATTTCTATATGCTCTTGTGTTTCCTTTTGCGCTTCTGTTTCCTTTGCTGTTATTGTTGCTGTTACCGTTACCATTTACGTTTACAATTGTGATACTATGCCCGTGCATGTTTTGGTTTGCTTTTACATACGTGCTTCTGTTCCCATTTCTGTTTCTCTTTCCTTTGGCATTATTCTTCATGTTAACTTTACCATTTGCATTTACAATTGTGGTACCGTGCCTGTGTGCGTTACGGTTTGCGTTTTACGTGTGTGCTTGCGTTCGCGTTTCCGTTTCTGTTCCCTTCCACGTTCTTTTTGCTGTGACACTTAACATTTCAATTTAAAATACCACTGCCATCACTGTTCGCATTACCAGTTGTGATTTCATATGCGCTTCAATGTCCGTTTGTGTCACTGTTCGCTTCAGCGTCACTTTGCGCTTGCGTTTCTATGAATGTTTCCCTTACCATTTACGTTTGCATTACCATGTGCACCACTGTTCGCACTTCTGTTTGCATTGCTGTTCCTGTTACTATGTCACAAGACATCACGTGGGCCCCACGCTACCGCCGCCACATTACATTCACTATTCTCATCATCATTCTCAAAAGACGGAAATTAGAGGCAAAAACCTCCATTGAATGCATTAGTTAGGTTGCTCACAGCGACAGCAAGGCGAGATTCATTGTTAGGGTTGAAAGCCCTCCTTGGACCCCCAGCCCACCCCACCAACTGGCACGCGCGCGATTGGGGTTGTCGGTCCTAACTCTCACCCCATTCTCCTATACCTCTGCTTCTTCACATCGTGATGGGGTGACTCTAATGCCGATGACTCCATGCGCACCTTCGATGCTGGTTGGGGGTGGGCTGGCGGGTCCAAGGGGCTTTCAACCCTAACACCGAATTTCCTTGCTTTTGTCGCTATGGAACAACCCTAACTAATGCATTAATTGGAATTTTTTGCCTCTAATATATATATATCCGTCATTGCTGGGCGGAACTTTGCTACTGTAATATTGTTTGTGAACATGGCAGCAGCTTGCCTAGTCTGGTCCCTGGTTTTCATCCTCCATTTTCTCCCACACCCACGTCCATGCAATGGGCAGAGTGGCTGTCTTCACCTCTGTGGAGGCAGCCAATCACCCTGGATGTGGGCTAACTCCATGGCTTGCATCTGCACTGACACCAAGTGACACAGTGCTATCCCCCTTCCAGAGGAATGAGAGCAATCAGCCAGACACTCAGTCCTTTCCTCCCCTGGCTGACCTCCAAATGACCTGAGTCCATTCCTTAACCTGGGTCACCAGTGTGGCATGAGGTGTGGCATCCAACGCCTCAACTCTCAGTGTCACCGTGCCGGCCCTCCACATTCCAAACCTGTGTACCACTGCTGCATTCTGAAACTGTGCATCATCGCTACATTCCAAAACTGTCAGTCACTACTGCATTCTGAAACTGTGTCTCACCACCGCATTCCGAAATTGTATGTCTTCACCACATTCTGCAATTGTATGTCACTGCCACATTCCGAAACTGAGAATCACTGCTACATTCTGAAATGAAGTGTACCAGCTACTTTCTGAGATTGTGTCATTGCTGTATTCTACAGTTGCAATCTGGTCACATTTCAAAATCTCATACCTGCAGTATTCTAAAAATTGCACACATCTTTGTCATTCTAAAGCCATGTTTGCTGATACATTCCAACCCACCCATCACATTCTGAAGTACTGCACCTTGCATCTACACATTATGGAAGTGCATGTGCTGAACCACCCAGTGTCAGTTTTCCTGTTTTAGATGTTTACTACAACTGCAGTTTTAAGTAACATAGGAGAAATAAGTCATATAGCTTGCAGGGAGGACTAGGCTGTGAGTTCAGGTTATGAGATCATCAGTAGCTCTTTTCTGAAACTGACTTTTTCAAACAGTGAATTAAGGGTTACAAAATGACTTGTAACTTTCAAAAGAAGAAACTTAGAGATCTGATTTTTGGCATGGGGCTGACTGAGGATATGCTGATCCAAATTCTGGAATTTATTGATGCCAGAAAGTTTGGCCTGAGTCCCTCTTTAAGAGATTATTTTAACTATTTTGACATTTTATTTGTTATGAATGTTGTACAGTGCCTAGAGCCCCTGTGAATGGGTGCTTTATAAATAAAAACTTAGCATCTAAACCTCACATCAAGGACTGTGGTCCTCTTCCTAGAAGAAAGCAGCTCTTCACCATTAAAGTGGCCCACATCTACCCAGGTTGGTCCACAGTCCATGATATTGCCAAGGCCATCCTCCATGCACCAGGCCTTGAACCAGTCATTAAAGTTACTGTTGTGATGTAGCCCTGCCTGTCCCCTACCTTTTCCATGTAGCACCTTGGAAAAAGCCACCATGCATGCTATCTGCTAAAGACCCTTCCCCAGCTCCCTGAAGTTTCAGTGTCCTATCACTGCCCTTTCCCCAAGAGTACACCTGGTCGTGCCTGAAAAAGGTGCTTTTTACCAATGTAATTTACCTGATTAACAAAACAAAACAAAACTAAACTAAACTAAACTCTCCCTTGCTAGCTCATTTGTCCCAAGATGGGCAATGACTTCCAACTACCTCCCAGCTCCTGCTGCACTAGTGATCCTTAGGAACTGATCTCCATACCTCCAAGTCCTGGTATCTTTCAGGCACCTCACCTCCCTCTCTGTTCCCTCCCAGCTCCTAACTCTTTGTTCCTCACCATGAAGTCTCCCACCAGCAGCTCCTCCCTCTTGGGCTGGAGGCCTCTCCCTTCCTCCATGGGCCTCCATTTCTGAGGACCCCCCTCCTCCCCTCCCTCTGTGATGGTAACCTCCTCTCATTGTACCATGTTGCCAGTACAGCAAAAGTGTTCTGAAGTGATATTGGTGGGGTAACATACACCTATGCCCCCACTCCACACCCCCAGAGTCCACCAGGGTCCACCACTCTATCCCGGTCCAGGCATCCTTGAGCAGACTGACACTAGACTAGTTGGCCCCTGGCTGGGACAGAAGCACATCTGTGCCCTTGCCAGTTTGGCCCTGAGTCCAGCAACATGTGTCCACAACCCAGAGAAGTGAGTTCAGATGGCGAAGCACCTCAGACTTCAGAAGTTCCCCCAAAACTTGGTGACACCACAGGCATTACACTGCACCACTCCCATGATCACTAGCCTTTCTGTATCCTCTCTAAGTACCTATACTAGTTCAGATTACCCATCTGCCCTCCTCCTACTTCTGTGATACTTCTACCTTTCTTTTCTGTTTCCCCAAAATGTATTTATCAACCTACCCTAGGTAGGGTTTACCTTGCTTCCATTTCCTTCTCTTACTTCTCCTTCATAGTTTACTACCTTTGTTTAGCCTTCCCCTGACCCTGCTTATAGACCTACCCCAGATAAAGCCTAATCCTACTTTCCCAGTCCTAAACCTCTTTCCTGTTTTTACTTCTCCTTGGGAGTTTACTACCTATTTCACCTTTTAACAGCTGCTGCATAGATTTGTTAACTGCCCATTTACTGGATGTCATAGTGTATCAGTAAGGTATCAGCTCCTACCTTGTCCAACATCTCTCCTACAGAGTCCCCTGCAGCCCTATGGTCTCTCTGTAGGCATCTGCAAATGCTCCAAGGTTCTACATCCCACTCTTTCTCTGTGCCTGTCACTCAATGGGATGCCACATGGTGGGATGCTGGGATATGCTGGAATGCAGAGGCAACTCCAGGCATCCTCCTCTCAGCTAATAAGTGCACTCCCCCACCACACTGCTGGTGTCACACAAGCAGGTTACGGATTAACCCTTTATTACTGTATTTTAATTACAGTTTTATCAAGCCACTCTGCAACCTTTTGCCCATCTCAATTAAGGTTAAAAAGTTAAATCAACAGACTGGAAACTGATTTACACAGTCTATCAAGCTGATTTCTGGCAGTAAGCAGAACTACCTAAGCTTAAGAAAATTCCCTGACTTCTGGAAATTCTGGCCATATAAAACACCTCTTGCCTTTTCTCACTAGCCCCAAATCATGATGCAATCTTTTACAAAATTATTTCTAAATATGGCAATAATTCCCATCAATCATATGTATTGCCAGGAGATCAAAATCTTATATTATTTCAAATGGACAGATCAGTTCCCTCAAAAGAAACAGTGATTAATGATTAAGAGAATTTGGATATTTTTGGATAAAGACTTTAACCTTGTAGATATATTTAAGTAATATTATCCAGAAAAAGAAAGTACTTATTTTTTCTCAAATGTCCATAAAACATTCTGAAGAATAGTGGAGTGCTGTTACTTTTTTGGACTGTGGGTCACCCTGGAGACTCGAGATAGCACCACAATCTGCACAGGGGTTGTATACAGACCCCATCTCAGGGCTGAGGGAATGGACAAGGAAATGATAGAAGGCATCCTTAGGATGGTAGAGAAAGGGGAGATATTGTTGAAGGAGGACCTGAATATGCAAGATGTTAACTGGAGCACCTTTGCTGCAGCCAGATCCTAGAGCAGGGCCATTCTCAATGCCCTACAGGGGGCATGCCTCAGATAGCTACTGTTGGAATTCACTCAGGAGGGAACTATCTTAGACCTGGTACTCTCAAATGGGGATGGAGCGAGGATCTCAGATCTAGAAGTGGGTAGCCATCTGGGAACAAGAGACCACCAAACAGTGTGGTTCACGATAAACTCAGCTGCAGAGTCAAGCCACGCAAAAGTGGGGGTACTGGAATTCAGGAGGGCTGATTTTGTCAAAATGGGAGAGTGCCTCAGAAAAGCACTAGTAAACAGGCAAGAAGGAGAGGTGGAGCAACAATGGAGAAACATCAAAACTGCCATCACAGAGGCAACAAGCCTTTGTGTGAAGCAAATAAACAAATCAAAACAAAAGAAAAAAAACACACTATGGTTCTCAAAAGAGGTGGTGTGGAAGGTTAGGGAGAAAAATATAGCATTTAGGAAGTATAAGGAAACATAGAAGGAGCAGGACATAGAACTGTACCAGTTAAAGCAGAAGGAAGCGGGGAAGGCAGTCAGAATAGCAAAGGCTCAAACCGAGGAAAAGATAGCCAACTTGGTTAAGAAGGGGGATAAAACCTGTTATAGGTACATTGGGGAGTTTAGAAAGACAAAGGGAGGGATAATGAGGCTGAATAAAGGGGACAGTGGGTGGGCAGAGAGGGACAGTGAAAAAGCAGTGATACTGAATGAATACTTCTGATCAGTATTCACAAAAGAAGAGGAGGGGGAGACACCTAATCCAATCAATAGAAGCACTCTGGATGGGGGGGTCAATTCCAGTCCTTTCACAGAAGAAAGGGTTCTGAAAGGTCTCCTAAAACTGAAGGTGGACAAAGCAATGGGGCCTGATAAGATTCACCCCAGAATTCTACAAGAATTAAGGGGAGAACTAGTCATACCACTGACTACCCTTTTTAACAAACTATGGGAGGATGGTGTGGTACCTGAGGACTGGAGAAGGGTGCATGTGATTCTCCTTCACAAAAGTGGGAGCAAGACAGAGGCAGGAAACTACAGACCTGTCAGTTTGATCTCAGTGGTAGGGAAAATGATGGAATCATTTCTGAAGAAAAGAATTGTTGAGTACCTAGAGGCCAGTGGGGCACAGGACCCAAGACAGCATGGATTCACAGCAGGAAGGTCATGTCAGACAAATCTAATCAATTTCTTTGACTGAGTGGCCAAAGTATAGTAGACCAGGGAGGGACTGTGGATGCTTCTGGGTGGTTAGGGCATTAACATCAGGGCACCATAAATCAGAGTGCAGGTGGGACCTCAGAGATGCATAGAACGAGGGAGCACCAGTCAACACTGTGCAGCAGGGCAGTGCCACACATCGCACACTTGCTGACCCACCCAGTGAATGCCTACAGGACCACAGGAGGTGCAGTAACACAGAGGGACACCACTGTGCCCAGTGCACATGAGACAATGCTCCCATGGACCCATGGTGCATGGGACCAGGGCACCATGTACATGAGCACATGGCATGGCCCCCGTCCCACATGCCCAGTGCCACGGTACTGCTGTGCCCAACACCGATGGCCACCAACAGTAGAGCTGACTGAACTATGGCCAGGAACCACACATGAGCAATGGGCCATCTTACTAGGCACCCCTCCCGGACATGAGGCTGACCATGGTGGTGGTGGGCAGGTGCAACACAACACCAACAGGGTGTAGCGGCACCCATATCACCGGTACTGGCAGGGGGCAGCACGGCATGTAGCACTACCCGCAGGTGCAGCATTGTACTTCAGAGCACTGGGCACCCTGTTCCACAGGTACTCCAATTGTGGGGACATCCTTGCTGCTTCACCCTCTCACCAGTGCTCTGATTTATGGCACCCTGATGCTGGCAGTCTTACCACCCGGACCCGCTGTGGACATGGCCTACCTAGACTTTAGCAAGGCATTTGACACAGTCTCACACAAAAGATTAATAAATAAATTAGCTAGCCTGGGAGTGGGTCCCAGCGTGATAGCCTGGGTAAAACATTGGCTGGACAACAGGACACAGAAGGTAAGAGTAAACTGAGTCCACTCTGAAAAAAGGGGGGTTACTAGTGGCGTACCACAAGGTTCAGTACTGGGTCCGGTCCTTTTTAATGTCTTTATAAGTGACATTGCAAAGGGACTGGAAGGAAAAGTATGCCGATTTGCAGACGACACAAAGATCTGCAATAGGGTTTATACACAAGGGGCATGGAAAGGATGAGAAGGGACTTGGCAAGGTTGGAGGAATGGTCAGAAGTATGGTAGCATGGATTCAATGCAAAGAATTGCAAAGTAATGCACCTGGGAAACAAAAACCCAGGGGAAGAGTACACAATGGGGGAGAGGTAGTAACAACAACAAAAATGGAAAGGGACCTGGGGGTAATCATATCAGATGACCTAAAGATTAGCAAGAAATGTGAGAAGGTGGTAGGGATGGCTGGGGGGATACTGGGATGTACAGGGAGAGGCATCACCAGTAGAAAACAGGAAGTTGTTATCCCTCTGTAGAGACAGGTGGTAAGACCCCATCTGGAGTACTGTGTCCAGTTTTGGAGACCCCATCTCCACAAGGACATAGACAGGATGGAGGCAGTCCAGAGGAAGGCAACTGAAATAGTGCAGGGTCTGCAACAGAAGCCATATGAGAAGAGACTTAAAGAGCTTAATATGTATACCCTTGAGGAAAGGAGGGAGCGAGGGGACATGATAGAAACTTTCAAGTACCTCAAGGGAATCAACAAAGTCCAAGAGGGTAGCATCTTTCAGAAAAAGAGATGTGCAAGAACAAGTGGACACAATTTGAAGATAGAGAGGGGACAGCTCAAGGGCAATGTGAGGAAGTATTTTTTCACAGAGAGGATGGTGGATGCATGGGACGGCCTTTCTGAGGAGGTTGTGGGGGTCAAAAATAGTGGGGGAATTCGAGAATGCATGGGATAGACATAAGGCAATTCTTGTAGGGGGTAGGAAGAAATAGGTTGTTGGTTAACTAGGGTCTACATCTTATCCTGCAGGTAGAGAAATGGGCAGACTAGGTGGGCCAAGCAGTCCTTATCTGCCGTCAAAGTCTATGTTTCTATGTTTCTCTCCTCCAGCGAGTACATGTTGAGCTCCCTCAATCTTCCCACATAAGACAACTCCCCATGTCCCATAATCATTTTTGTAGCCCTATGCTGCACCCCCTCCAGTAATCTCACATCCTTCTTGAAGTATAAGCACCATTACTACACACAATAATCCAAGTGTGGCCTCACCAGTGCTGTATACAAGGGCAGGATGACCACCCCCTTTCTAGAGGTGATCCCCCTGCCAATGCACCCAGCATCTGATTTGCCCTTGCTGCCACCATCCTGCACTGTGCTGATACTTTTATGTTCCCTGTGACTAATACCCCCACATCCTTTTCTTCCTCTGAAGCTGCTACTTGCACTCCCCCTAGCCAGTAGCTGGTCCCGGAATTTTTGGCTCCAAGGTGCATGACCTTGCACTTCTTAGCATTAAACCCCAACTGTCACTCCCCTGACCAGTGTTCAGGTTTAGCTAAATCCTCTCTGAGTGCTTGCCTCCCTTCCTCACTGTCCACTTTTGCACAAATCTTATTGTCATTGGCAAACAGACTGATCTTACTCATGACTCCCTCTGCAATGTCTCCAGTGAAGACATTGAACAAAACAGGGTCGAGTACTGAACCCTGCAGTACCCCACTGGTTACTGGCCTTGGCATAAAATACTAACTAGAGAATTTGGAAATGTACATATTTCCAGTTATACCCTCTGTATATTTACTGTAGATCAGAATGAGGTAGAGGTAATAGACTACTTATGGAGAATGGATGAGTCATTTCCTAAAGATATGGGGCCCAATTCTAGAAAGCATATGCCAAAGTGCAATGCAGACGAGCCAATGGAAATGGCATAAGTCGCAAATACGTCCAGCAAATGTGCCAAACGCAATTCTACATTGCAAGATGCGCATTGAAGCAATGCAGTGCGCCAGTTGCAACTTATGCCACAGTTGTGACATACCCGCAGGTACGCCAATACGCAACTGAAGATACACCAAGAAAAGGGAAGAGATATGCCTGGGCTAGATTCTAGAAGCAGTAGTGCCACAACTTAAACCAAGACCAGCTGGTGTAACATACACCAGGTGGGAGCAGGTGTAACTTACACAGCATATAAAGGAGCAGAGACAGACAGGCTGGAGACACAGCAGCAGCACAGCACTGTGAGAGAGACAGAGGAGCGAGACAACATGGATGGACCAGTAGCAATGCTAGGTATGTTACTACTGGAGCATTGGGACAGGCACAGTAGGCAACCCAATGCCCGGAACCAGAGGCACAGGCAGCAACTAGGATGGCACAGACTTGGCAGACGTAATGCACCACGGCTGTACAGGGTGAGGAAGACATACCAGGACCTGGTGGAGGAACACTGTATTACACGCTGCCAACTGCCCCATGCTGTCATAGACATGATATGTGATGACCTCCACGCAGACCTGTGCAGTGTCACCCCCAGGGGGTAGCCAGTCCCAGTGGAGGTGAAGGTGACAGCAGCACTATGCTTCCTGGCAACAGAGGCATTCCAGACACCAACAGGCGACACTGTGGGAATACCACAGCCAGCAATGTCCAGGTGCTTACACCAGTTCCTGAATGTCATGGTGGCCCGCATGGACCAGTACATCACCTTCCCCCCGGGAAGCATGGCAGCAGCAGGCAGTGATGCTGGGCTTCTACACCATCACCCCGTTCCCACGTGTCATGGGTGCAATTGACTGGACCCATGTTGCCATACATGCACCATTGGTCAATGGTAATGTGTACGTGAATTGGAAGGGCCACCACTCCATGAACACGCAGGTGGTGTGTGACAGTCATGGCCGCATACTAGATGTTGTTGCCCACTACCCTGGTTCCGTGCATGATGCCTACATCCTGTGAAACAGTATACTACACAAGGACTACTAGAGGGGCCAGCTCATGGGACGATGGTTAGTAGGTAAGTGAACACAGCACAGAGCACTGAATTCCTGAATGCCTGCACACCATGCAGGCATAGATCCATAGGCCACACAGACTGATGTTGTACCATCCATCCAACAGGGGACAGTGGATATCCACAGCTGCCATGGGTGATTACATCACCTCACCACACATGCACAGCAGCACAGACACGCTACAATGATGCACACAGCCAGACCAGGTGCATTATAGAGCACACCTTTGGGGTCCTGAAGGCACGATTCAGGATCATTGATAGATCGGCAGGGGCGTTACAGTACAGTCCAGAGACAACCTGCAAGATATTCATCGTCTGCTGCATACTGCACAACATCGCAGTGCAACACTGTGTGTCACCTCCGGACCAGCTGGAGGACGGGGATGAGGAGGACCAGGAGTGGAATGGCAGGGCACACAGACATGCGAGGCACCACCAGACAGATACTGCACAGGCACAGGCAGGCCAGCATGCATATTGTGACCTGATAGAGAGGCACTCCTCCTGAGAGACACCATGGAACAACAATGACAGCCAACAAACGCCAGGCAGCATTCCCCAATGAAACATCACATGGGAGTGCTGCCTGGTGCAGTGCACAGGAGACTGTGACACTGGATGCTGGCAACAGGTCCCATGGACTGTGACCACATTGGGTGGTGCACACACAGCTGTGGACATGGAACAGAGTGTGAACTGAGGGACGGCAAGGAGCACTGTAAGAAGACCAGCACAACAGGTGTTGATAGGCACAGCACTGTCACCTGGGGGGGTGGATATGACCATGCAGAGGGCAGCACAGAACATGCATTGCACCACACAACAAGGGGCACAGTAGGGCAGCTCACTGGGTAGGGGCAGGCAGCGCACCTTGGGGACACATACCCGTGAGGCCTGCAGACACATGGCACAACCAGTAGACACCGACACACATGAACAGGGTGGAACCACTGCCATGCAGTGGCCCATGCAAGCAGCACACAGCAACACACCATGGGAGATATGACAGACAGATTGTGCAAGCAAGGCAGACACACAGCGTAAGTGTGGCACAGTGTACAAATGGTGCACAGAGGCCACAGGCACAATGCTGGGATGATGGTGCCACCAGGCACAACGCCCCTGCCATAGCCACTGATACATGTAAACAGTGTAACCACAACAGGGACACAGCACCGGGTGGCACAGACCAGTGGATAAATGGTGGTGAGACACACCAATGTTCATGCCAGTGGTGCCACCTGCAGGGAACAATGGTACCCCGAGGTGGAAGGGTGCAGCACAGGTACCGTGCCATCACACAGCTGGGAGGTACAATGTGAGGTGGCATGGATGCCACAGCATGCATGGTGACCTGCAGCACAGAGGACACCACACAGATGTGGCCAGAGGACAGCGCCCTGGGCTGTGAGCAGCACAAATGGCACACAGACCAGATGCATAGAGAGAGAACACCGGGGACAGCAGGCACCACCACCAGTGTGCACCCCTGTGCATGGTGACACACACTCGCACAGCCATGCACACCTGGAACAGACACACAGACACAGTGATTATGGCAAAAGGTTTAATGCAAACATCAGGAACAGCGATACAGGGTAACAAAGAAAGGGGGATGGGGATGAATAACAGGCAACAGTAACATACATAAACACAACAGGAAACCCACACCCAAACAGCCTCCCACAACAACCCCGAACACCATCCTGCACCCACAAACAACCCAACACAGTCCCAACAACAACAACACAATCCCACCCACAACAAATAGCTGGAACAACTAGCTACGCCCTCCCGTAGACATCCCACAACACTCATATGTACAGTCCCACCCACCTATACCATCCACCTTTATATACACGCCCACCCACAAACACAGCCCCACCCACGTCCAGATGATGCGGACCCATGAGACCTAGGTTCACCACAGTTCTGTGAGGAGAGTGCCCACTGACCCATGGAGGCACCCAATGTCTTGCAGAATGGCTGACACCAGGGCCACAAGGCACTTCCGGTCCTGATCCCCACCCTGCACAGGTTCAGCACCGGGCTCTTCAGCCGCAACAGGCAATGCCTCTCCCTGCTGCATCCCTGGCATGGATGCATCCTGCTGTGGACTGGTGTCCCCTGCTGCAGGGGCAGCAGTGCATGGCACAGTGACAGGTGGTGGGGCATCTTCACCTGCCCGTGCTGCATCATCCCCCTCAGCATTCCCAGATGATGCTGCAGCCATGGCCTGGTCACCATTTGCTGCATCAGTGCCCTCTGTGGCCAGGCTGGGTGTCTGTGGACAGTCAGACTCCTGGCACCCAACATCAGTGGGGTCCCTCGGATCTAGCTGTGGGTCGACGATGGCCAGGTCCCCATCAGATGCCGCTACTGTGAAAGAGGTGGAGGAGGAGGAGGAGGAGGAGGTCAGTAGCAGTACGCTGGCCCTCAGCTGCCTGTGTTGGGTGCCCAGTTGGTACTCAGCAGCATTGCAGGCCTTGACCTCAGCCATAGCTCTGTGCAGAGCCCTCTGCCACTATGGCAGTCTGCTGTAGACACCTGTAGGGATGTAAAGGATGCAGTCAGTACCGGGCCCAGTTAGGGGGCACACACACATAGGCAAAGAATGTGAGGGCTCAGCATGAGCCACATTGTGGCAGTCTGCTATGGCCATGGCACAAGGGGACCACTGTATGTACTTACCTGACCTCCAGTGAAGCGCCTCCTGCCTGAGGCTGCCGATGCAGCTCTGCTGCACGCTGTGGGTTGTGCCAGTGGAACCTGTGGGGTGAAGGGACAGGTGAGTGTGTGTGAGGCACCACACATCATGGCTACTATGCCAGTACTGCTGCAACAGATGAACAACTGTAAGTATACATACCATCACCCGGGACCCACACAGACCGCATGTATGCCTCTCTGCACTGTGCCATGCTCAGCATCCCATGCAGGATCCTGGCCTCCCTCCATGACAGGTCCTGCCAGCAGTGTGTCAGCTGGTGGATGGTCCAGTGTGTCCCAGTCGTCACTGCCATGCGGGCACTGATGGCAGTCCACACCCACTCCCACTCTGTGGCACTGCTCCTCTGGTTCCCAGGTAGTAGTAGCGTCCTGCCCCACTGCTGTACACAGTTAACCAGCACTGCTGATTCCAGGGGTGTGAAGTTTGGGGCACTCCCGCTGAGGCTGAGGGATGACCCTGAGGACATATTGTCTGACTGCATGACACCTGTAACAGGGTAAGGAATGGCACAAGCATCACAACACAATGTCACCGTGGGTGTGCTGTCCACCTCTACCCACCATGCGCAACACTGACCTCCAGCCGTGGGACTTGGGACAAAGCCAGGCCACAGGACTACAACTGTGGGATACCCCCTCAGGTGGTGCACCCCACACCAATGACATGCACAGCATGAGGTGTGGAAAGGCCAAGCAGTGCCATGCAGGGGCCAGGCACACAGTGACCACTGTGCATCAACAAGGCACCCATCCCCTGCAGAGGCATGTCGCAGCCCAACCCTGCACAGTGTGGGCGTGGAGCACTGCATGCAGTCCTGCCACACATCTGCACCACCACCACCATGCAGAACAGCATGTGGCCAGAACCACCAGGTGCCCATGGGGTGGTCCCAAAGCCAACCGTGGGTGACAGAATGGAGAATTGCAGATACCTATCTGGACTGTGCACTGTGGTGACTAGAGTGGGTGGTGCTGATGGCTCTGGTGGCACACCTGGATGGAGAAAGGGCAGGGCATCATAAGCCCGTGGCACAGTCAGTGACCCCCAGAGCTGCTGTAGTATGGTAGCGTGAATCTACCTGGTCCTGCGCAGTGGTGCTGATTCCTACACAGGGGACAGAGAACATCAATGTCAGGTACAGAGTGGTGTACAGGCATTGGAACAGTGCACGTTGAGCAATGGCATATACTCACCGAAGACCCATACGTGTCTGCTGTGGTGCTAGGGAGGGAATGGACATTGGTTAGTACACAGCCATAAGTGCCACTGTGGCCAGCTGCCTGTGGGTGCTGCTACCCCCCCAACTATCACCAACCCACAGGTATGTCCCCGCACATGGCCCAGGATGGCCCACAGGACACCCTGCCATGACCGACCCTTCACAGGGTGGATGTGGCTGGGTGCATGCCTGCAATGACAGCAGGTGGCATTCCAGACAGGCCACCATTGCATACCCAACAGGCATAACCTGTAGGGTGTGGTACAGGGACAGTGGTACACAGCCAGCCAGTCAGACAGCCGTGTACCTGTGAATCAGGCACTGTCAATGGCCTGTGTTGGCCCCCCCGCACAGTCTGAAGGGACGTGTGGCAACTCCAGACTTGTGAGGCACGGGACAGCTGAGACATGGGCAGCCACATGCCGCACACAGGCATGGATGGCGCTACATGGAATGACAAAGCAGCAGGGATGGATACAGCATGCAGGCCAGCATGTGGTGCAGCCCATCAATGCAGTGACAAACCATCACTAAACAGGCATGCATCCCTGTGGCAGTGGCACAGTGACAGTGTGACAGGGCCATGGCCCCATCTGTGTGGGGTGCACATGTCAGTGGCGCAGTATGGGTACGTGCACTGTCCCGGTGGTGCCCATGTCACACCAAGCCAGGTACCTCCCTGGGCATGGGCGTGTGTGGCCATAGCTCATGGACTTCATGGTGTACCACTGTCCTGGGGTGGGGCAGCACACAGGTGCTGGTGCATACCCAATGGCCATGGCACACACCAGTGCCACATGCCCCCCCATACTGTTCTGTCCTGGGGCCAGCAACATGGTCCTGTACTGAAGAAGTCATTATCATAGGGGACCTGAATTTCAACTGGCTCACCCAGGCAGCTACACCTCTGGTATCATTCTGTGACACCTATGGGCTCACACAGTTAATTAATGAACCAACAAGACTAAATGCAAGGAATAGTAGTAACAGTACTCTACTTGACATCATGCTAGTGAGTAAACCACATCTATTCACACATGCTGGAGTGCTCCTATGCGACATAAGTGACCACTGCCCCATCGCAGGGTAAGATCCAACAGCATTAAAACAGATCCTGCAAAATTCCTCATGAGGAGATCCAAGAAAAACATCAATATTGAAGGATATCTGCATGATCTAGCCTACTCCACACTGGCAAAAGTTCTATCTTGCACATTCTGTAGAAAAAGCTCAGCAGGTGCTAAATAGCATTATATTAAATGCTCTTAATACCCATGCCCCAATCTCTAGTATCCGAATAAAAAACAAATCCTGTCACTGGTTTTCAACTGACCTCAAAGCTGCACTGCTGGAGAGAGATAAACTTTGGAAAGTAGCAAGAAAAACTAAGAATATCATGGACTGGATGATCTTTAGGAAAGTCAGGAATAAATGCACTAGGAAAGTTAGGGATGCAAAGGCTGCCTACTACCTGGCCCAGCTCGACTCCTCCTACCATAATACTGCTAGATTTTGGGCACCATCAAGGATATGATGGGCCAGGATGTTAACAACCCCCTTCCAACCCAATTACACAGTAACTATGGCCCCATTACTGGCACATTGGAAATCCTGGATGCATTCAACAACCACTTCACTACAGCTGGCCTTGCCTTTGACTCCTCCCCAGCTAACCTATTAAGGGATCATTTAAGCTCCCACTATACTGGTGAACAAAGAGTTGACTCCTCCTTTAGCCTCAAACCTATACTGTTGAAACAAGTTGAGGATCTATTATGGCATCTAGATACCAAAAAAAGTGCAGAAGCAGATCTTCTGGACCCATTCTTTCTAAAGATTGCATGTCATGTGCTTGCAGTCCCCCTAACTCACCTCTTTAACCTTTCCCTAAACTCTGGCTCTATTCCCACGCTGTGGAAGACAGCTCAAGTGGTCCCCCTTCTAAAATCAGGGGACCCTATGGATCTTAATAACTACAGGCCCATTTCCATCCTACCTGTGTTATCCAAGATGCTGGAGAAATTAGTGAGTATTCAGTTAAGGAATATCTGGACAATGTTAATCTATTAAATCCAGCTCAATCTGGATTCAGGGCCAAACATAGCACTATCACTGCATTAGCCAAGGTCACCAATGTTTGGCAAACCGAACTGGATAAAAAGAACAATGTCTGTGCAGTATTCCTGGACCTGAGCAAAGCATTCAACACTGTGGACCGTGAACTGCTACTCTCATCCCTACACTCCATTGGCCTAGATCCATCCTCCCTTAAGTGGTTCAGATGCTACCTCTCCGGTAGATCACAGCAGGTAAAAGCTGAAGGTGACTTCTCACCATTAAGACCACTGTCAAGAGGAGTCCCCCAAGGCTGTATTCTGGGTCCTATACTTTTTGCCATTTATATAAATAAAATTGATTCAACCCTTACCAAGTCCTCAGTATATCTCTTTGCTGATGACACCGTACTGTATGTCAGCAACCCTTCACCTAAAGTTGCTCATGAAATCCTACAAGCAGAATTCTCCCTGTTACAACATCAGCTACTCGAGAAAAAGCTTCTGCTAAATGCAAAGAATACCAAAGCAATGATGTTCACAACCCAAAACTCCACCAACACATCCTCTTCAATCAGTCTCCCCCAGCTATGCACTATACTTGGAAAAAATCTGGATTATGTTGAAAATTTCAAATACCTAGGTGTGTGGATTGACAACAGACTTGACTTTACTCAGCATCTAGAACAACTGCTGAAAAAGCTTTGCCTAAGGCTTGGCCTCCTCTACAGATTAAAACCCTTCCTTAATAGAGATTCAAAGATGAGATTAGTCCAGGCCATCTTTCTATCAGTCATTGACTACGAGACTTCCTCTATAGTCACTGCCCCACTCCCTACCTTCAAAAGTTGGATACCTTATACCATAGAGCAATAAGGTTCATTACAGACCTGCCATATAATACTCACCATTGTTCTCTATGATGCAATTGGATGGGTTTCCTTCATGTCAGGAGGAGCAGAAATGCAGCTGTATGGATCTACAGAGCTTTAGCAAAAAAACTCCCAAGCTATATCCTGGACTGCTTCAACCTGACCACTCCCAGCTCCTATGCCCTAAGAAGCAACAATATCATCCTGCTCAAATTGCCCAAAGTCAACACCAAAATAGGGAGGGCAGCAATCAGCTATTCTCTAGCCATAGCATGGAACACCCTACAAAAATCCCTAAAACTGTCCATTATCATTCCATTTACATCCTTCAAACAGCACTGTACAGCCTTCTTCACAGAGAAATGCAGTTGCTACCACTAGAGATAGAATAGTCATCCCACAAAACCATATTCCAATCACATATGGCATATTCCTTCCAGCCAGACACCGCCAGTATATGGCACCCAATATTCCCTTCACCATCCTTGTCCTCATTATGTGAGTGACTGTCATGGTCCTCATTGTGATATATATGTACTGTACATATTGTAGATGTTAGTTTAATCTCTCTGCCAAGCTTTAACTTGTGAATTCTCTGTATATTATTGTGTTATAAATAACATTTTCTTTTTTCTGTATGTATAACTGTCTCATAAGTATGTGATGTAATTGCTGTGCATCAACTCGAACCTTGACCTTATCAGGTCCATCTTGTAAATGAGCCTTGCTCAATGATGATCGCCTGAATAAATAAAGATTTGATTGATTGATTGAATGGTCACAGGTCACCGGCACTATCCCCACACCCCATGGGCAGGTTGGTCATACAGCACCTGTGTCACGGTGTGGGGGCCAGTGTGCACAGTGGTGCAGCTGTAGGCAGCCATGCATTGGGTGGGCAGCCAGTGGCATGTGCAGACCGCAGGACCAAGCCACAGTACTAGGTACCATCCACAGCTGACAGCACTGTGGCACCCTTTTCCATGACGTGTGGTATGCACATGTCAACAGTAGACGGGGTTACTGCCTGCATATGCACGGCATATCTGAGCAATGGAACAGACCCGCACACAGCATGACAGTGGGCCATGCCCCCTAGGCATTGATGTGTGTAGGTGTACCCCATGTGGAGTAGCAGGCACACAGTGTGATAGGTGATGTACCATGCCTGGGGACCGATGAATGTGGGGTATGAGACCATGGTGAACAGTGTAGGACAGTGGACGCCAACAGGGCAACCGACACCATCTCATGCACATGCCTAGATGCTTAGCTGCACCCCTGACCATGGGCCACCCACAAGATGGAACACCATTGTGTGGCCGCCCCCCTCACCAGCTATGCCAGCTGCAGTGTACGTTACTGGGGTTGCCCAAAGGAACCCTTGCACCACAGTGGTGTAGTGCAGTCCCCCCAACATGATAGAGCCAGTGCAGGTCCCTCAGTTAACAAAGGCATGACAGCAATGTGGCAATGCCTGGGCAGTCCGGTATGGGCACTGTGTTGGCATCCCAGCACAGCATCCTGTGATCGGTCTCAGCCACACTGAGCACCCATGGAGGGTCAGCTGGCACACTGTCTGTGCACCTAAGCCTATGACACATGACTAGTGTACCACACATACAGAACAGTCCATGCTTTTGTGACTCTGTAGTATGACATGCCATCATAGCATAGCAGCAATGCCCTCCAGGGTGTGTGTAGTGCTAGGCACCACCACACCTCAGGTGGTTGATGCACCCTGCCTGCAGCCCGTGCCCAACCACCCAAGGCATGTCGGTAAGTATGCACGCCACACACCATGACAGACAATAGTGCCTATCATGTATACTATAATGACCTGTGTTGGTACAACCATCCCAAGAGCCTACAGAGTGGGGCACACCCATGGTGGACAGTGTACTGCGCACAGTGAGGTTGTGCCACACAGACAGGCCCATACCCCTCACCCTTCCACAGCACATTCCAGGGACAGGGAGGCCAACACCAGGGTTCCAGCCACCAGAACAGTGTCATCTGTTCCAGGACCTGTGTACACCATGCCTCTAGTTGTGCCTAGCAGTGCCCTGTGGAGGATTATATGGCCACACCCATAGATTGCATGGCAGTTTTGGGTCCCATCCCCTCCCTGCCGTGGCAGCTGTGTGAACCAAATGAGGGACTGCTTGGTTAGCCACGACAGCTGCAGGCACAGCCCAGTACTGCATGGGCCATGGAGGGGTATGGCCTGGGCCTAGGCCAAGCAGGTATGCTGGCCTGTGCCATGGGTAGTATTGCAGAGAGGCTCAGAGGTATGGGGGCATACCCCTCAGGCGTCCCTCAGCACAGGGGCCATCCCATCCCATGCCCCTGCCTAGTGCCCTGGCCCACAGTCGCCCCTCATGGGCGGTGTGCTGCACACACAACCACTGTGCTGTGCATGTAAGCCACTACCCAGTAACCATGTATACAACTAAGCCAACACCGTACTACATGGTGTACATCACAACACCATGGTGGCCACTGTGGTCTGAACCTGTATCCCACTGTGAGGGGCAGGGACCCTCTTCCTGAGGGTCAGTGTCCCTCACTGTCCCCTCAAATAGGAGTGGGGCTGTCAGTGCCATCCAGGTGTGAACACACCCATAGGATGACTGCCACCAATGCAGGCATGGAGGCAGTAATGCTGGGCCTACCTGCATGTAATAGTGTTGTACCACTAAGGTAACATGTTACCATCCATACATGGGGCCAGTCCAGTATACTGACTGCCACACAGTGCTGTGTGGATGTAACATGCCCTCCATAACCCTGGAAACCATGCCACATCACAGCTCCTAGATATTGTACACATCCATTGCACATAACATTACAGAACCCCTGTATGTCCACCATTTGGAGGGTCCATACCTGTTCCTGTCCCTCAGGTCAGTGACAGATAGATTAGGGGTATGTATGGGGGGGGCTGCTGTGGCCCAGTACTCACCAGTCTGCAGTTTGTCTGTCCCTGTCCTGTTCAGGCTGGCAATGCAGTGTTGTTGCTCTGTCCTACACCCAGCACTCCAGCTCCTGTAACACTACACTGTGTCAGGGCCTCTCTACTTGCTACCACATGTGCCACACATGCACGTCACATGTGCATCGCATATTGCACATTGCATATGCTCAATTGTGGCATGCATGGCAGCAATTGTGGTATGCGATAGTGAAGTGCGTCTTGGCATCTGCGATGTGGGGTTGCGGCTTGCTTGATGTCACGTAATTGCGTGTGCTCCCTGCGACCGCAATGCAGATGCCAAATGGGTGTGGGTACACCTGCATGTGTAGCACCAGACCCTGCAGGGACCTGCGTGTGTTTGCGTGTGTGTGTGTGTGTGTGTGCGCGTGCACCCTGGGGTAGTCAGCGGCAGAATGCTGCCCACCGACAGTGGACCCTCACAGGGCATTGATGCGAATGGGGTTTACACCCTAACCAACATGTATCCTGTATAGCACTATCATTGCACTGATGACAAATGGACAACACAACGTAGGGATAAGGTGCAAAGATTTATTTACAAGGTGCATTATACACAACAGGCGCACATATCACAGTGCTACGCAGTCCTTTCCATCATGCGTGCCCCCACACTCACCCATGTACACAGTCATACATATGCACACACCCTTGTGAACTGCACAGTGCCCCCCATAACCATGTGACCCCTGCCATGCTATTGGCCCCTCCTCCCCATTGCAGCCCCACCCAACCATCCCCCATCTGCACAGGACTCCTGGACATGTTACAGCCATCTGCCACAGCCACGCTGTCCTCACACTGACCCCTCTGGTTCTGGGTGCTGGGCTGTGGGGAACCCTGCCATTCTGGTGGGTTGCGTGGTGCCCTGGTGGCCCACCTCTGGCATCGCACCCTGTGGGCCTATGTGTGCCACCACAGTTGCTCTGCTGTGCCTGCGCCCACACAAGCCTACATGCCTTGGCACCACATGTGGCTGCGGCTGTACCAGGGCTGCACTATGTGTTCCCCCATCATGTGTTGATCTTCTCATGCCCTGTGCAGCCTGTGGGGCACCTTCCTCAGTGTGCCAGCCCCCCTGTGTGTGCCCTGTGCCTGTTCCTGTTCCAGTGCGACTGTGTGTGGGGCTCAGCCTGGCCTGCGCCTGCATTGCTGGCATGCCTGTGTGCAGCACTGTGGTTGCACCATGGCACCGGCCTGTGCCCAGGTCAGTGTGGGCAGTGCCTGACTGGGCTTGTGGCTCTGGCAGCATGACTGGCAGGAGGGGTGCAACTGACACCAGGGCTGGGGATGGGGTTGGGGATGCAACTGGTTCTGGTGGCTGTGACTGGGTGCTGGAATGTGCAGTGTCTGGGGGCGCCATCTGCTGGGCCAGGTATTGCAGGTGGTGCAGCAGCTGCAGTGCACATGCTATGGCCTGCATGGCTTGTGGCCATGGCTGTATCATGGCACTGCTGGTGTGCCAACATGTTTTCCAGGCCTGTGCTGAGGCAGTCCAAGAAGACCGCCTGGTGTTTGGCACAGTGCCAGTTGCCCTGTATGGCATCCCCCAGGCCAGCCATGCATGCCGCTGTGTCCCTGGTAAATGCCTGCAGACTGCTGGCAATGCTGGACAGCTGCAGCTCCATGCTGGTGTGGTGCTCCTGCATGCCCTGGCTTATGTTCCCCAGCTCCTGCCTGACATCCCCCTGGCCAGCCAGCACCGACTGGCAATAGTCCCCAATGTAGGCTGGTGGGGACAGCTGGTCCTGCAGCTCATGGACAGCCTCATGCTGGCTGAGGTGTGCTGCAATCCTCCTCTCCATGCTGCTGAGTGGCTGCTGCTGGGTGGGTCCACCCCCTGTGCCCTGTGCACTACGCTTGTTTTGTGCCACCTTGCGCTTCACCAGGTGCTTGAGGTACTGGTACTTTTTCTGGACATCCCGGACAGTCCAGCACTGTACAGTAATGGTATTGACTCTGTGTGTCACCATGTCCCATGCTTTCTTCTGTTTTTCCCTCCTCTTGGCATCCCCTCTGCTACTCATGATGAGTGCATGGTGCCTATCTATTTGTTCTACCAGTGTGTTCACCTTCTCATGAGTGAAGTTTTTCTTTCTCCTCTGTCTCTCAGCCGCAGCTTCTGCCATGGCTGTGGTGTATCTGCTGGTGTATGTTGGGCCACAGCTGTGTGTTATGCCCTTAAATATGGTGTATCTTGCATGTTGCGACTTGCGCAGTTGCATTTGGTGCATCTCTCGCATGTTCTAGAATAGGCCATATATCGCATGTCCCAATTGCTTTGGCGTATCTTGCGCAATTGCATTACTTGCATCTGGCGTATTTCCCTTTCTAGAATTGGGCCCATGGTCTGTGTTAATCTGGTTAAAAACACTATTGGTGATTTTTTTTCAATGTAATGATCCAAGAGAGATTATAATAATTTGGGGGATTCATTAGAAGCAGTTATTAGAGGTGTTATGAAAACATACACAAAAAAAGACTAAAAATTTAAGTAGGGATTTAAACACTAAAAGGACCACAGTTCTAGCATAATATTATTGCACACAGCAGTGACAGAAAAAAACAAACCAGTAGCCAAAGAGTACAGATACCTACTTTATTTGGAGGCTCAATATATCACTGTTACAGTCTCAACACCACTTACTTTGTGTCAAGTTTCAAATAGCGGTAACAGGAATAACCCAAAATACACTATATAGCTGAAAACAATGGAGGCGCTATCTCCTGTATGCCCTGGTGCTTCAGCTTGATTAATCCTTCATCAGGGGTTGTGACTACAGGAGCTAAGGTGCATTTAATATATGTCACAAACCAGGGATGTTACACTGTTACCAGAGAAACCAACTTTAAACACCAAGTGGAAACATACGGTGTAACATTTAATAATTCATTGCAAATACAAAAAGAAAAGAGCATAGGTGTGCAGAAGAATCAATATTCTAGGGTGAAATATCCCATATTGTAGCCTACTGGCAAACTATCTAACGGTGTTATTATGCATGCTGTCCAAGATGATAATGTTCATTATAGCAAAAAATATCAAAAATGCAAATCACATTATATATGCATATTATTTCACATGTGCCTACTCAGACAATAAATCAGATAATACTAATATTTTAAAACAGATGTTACCTTTACCCACAACTTTAGACTGCACATGTGGGGTAGTGGGGTACCACAGGGTTCAGTATTAGGACCGGTCCTCTTCAATGTCTTTATAAGCGACATTGCAGAGGGACTGGAAGGAAAAGTATGTCTCTTTGCAGATGACACAAAGATCTGCAACAGAGTTGATGCACAAGGTGGGGTGGAAAGGATGAAAAGGGACTTGGCAAGGTTAGAGGAATGGTCAAATGTATGGCAGCTTAGATTCAATGCTAAGAAGTGCAAGGTAATGCACCTGGGAAACAAAACCCAGGGAAGAGTACACAATGGGGGTGAGATACTAACAGCAACAAAATGGAAAAGGACCTGGGGGTAGTCATATCAGATGACCTAAAGGTGGGCAAGCAATGTGAGAGGGCAGCAAGGAGGCTGGGGGATACTGGGATGCATAGGAGAGGCATCACCAGTAGAAAACAAGAAGTTATTACCCCTCTGTACAGACAGCTGGTCAGACCCCATCTGGAGTACTGTGTGCAGTTCTGGAGACCCAGTCTTCGCAAAGACATAGACAGGATGGAAGCTGTTCAGAGAAGGGCAACTAAAATGGTGCAGGATCTGCACCAGAAGACATATGAAGAGAGACTTAAGGAGCTTAATATGTATAGCCTCGAGGAAAGGAGGGAGAGGGGGGACATGATAGAAACTTTCAAGTACCTCAAGAGAATCAACAAAGTCCTAGTGGGTAGCATCTTTCAAAAAAAGAGGTGTGCAAGAACAAGGGGGCACAATTTGAAGATAGAGGGGCGGCTCAGAGGTAATTTAAGGAAGTATTTTTTCACAGAGAGGGTTGTGGATGTGTGGAACAGCCTTCCGGAGGAGGTTGTGGAGTCAAAAACAGTGGTGGAATTCCAGCATGCATGGGACAGTCATAAGGCAATTCTAGGGGGTGGGGGTAGAAAGAAGTAGGCTGCTGGTTAACTAGGATCTGCAGCTTATCCAGTAGGCAGGGAAATGGGCAGACTGGGTAGGCCAAGCGGTCCTTATCTGCCGTCAAATTCTATGTTTCTATGTTTCACATGACAGATCTCTACTATTCCAAATTTCAGTTAGTGACAGGTAGAAAAAGACTGTGAGGAAATGACAATGTGATCATCATTGCTTGTTTCATTTAGGGGATCAACATAGAAATCAAGTTTCCTGCAGAGGGCTTATGATAGATAGAAAGAACACCTGGGGCGAGATAATGAGAAAGACATATGGGGTTAACACTGGTATCACAAAACCATACAGTGTATTACAACTCAGTTTTATACAACATAAAATCTCATCAATTGTCAAAGAAATAGTTTTAGGGACTGCCCAGTAGAGGAGCAGTTTTCACTTCTGCCCTTCTTGCTGATGACCCACTTTTGTGAATAGGTTTGAGTCACTCTGTGGGTTGGCAGATTAATGGAGAATCAAGTACCCAAAGGCAGCTTTCCTTTCTTGGGGAAGATGGACAATAGTCCCCGCTGCAGGGACTGCCACCTGGTGGAAGCCAGGTGGGAGAGCATGCTAATGAGGGGAAGGGCTGGAGCAGTCAAATCAAATCAAATCAATCTTTATTTATAAAAGGCGCCATTCCAAAACCAAGGCGCCTGTACATAACATGATAAAATAAATAATTAAAACAATATTAGAATTAATCTAAGCAACAGTGTTCAAAACTCATCATACGCTAGGCTAAAAATATATGTTTTTAAAGCCTTCTTAAAGCTTTGGACAGTCGGGCAATCTCGCACCTGACGAGGTTGAGAATCTCACAGGGTTGGGACCATAAAACTAAAAGATCTGGCCCCTGAAGGTTTTAAGTGAACCCTGGGAATCTCTAGCAATCCCTCGTCAGTGGATCGAACAGAACGGGAAGGACAGTAGGGACAAAGGAGATCTTTCAGGTAGCCAGGTCCCTGATCATGTAGGGCCTTATAGGTCAGCAAACTGACCTTGAAGGTGATTCACCAGCATATTGGCAGCCAGTGCAGTCCACGGAGCACAGACGTTATATGACTGGACCTAGAAGAACCAGTCAGTAGCTTGGCTGCCGCATTCTGCACTAGCTGCAAGTGGCGAATCTCAACCCCTGACACACTTATCCCTATGCTCCAGCCCAGGGGAGGAAAATCTGGAGGAAAATGGATTCTGGCTGTTCCTTGCCAGTATCCAATGCAGGCACGCACACACGACCAACATAGTTAGCCACCCACCTCTACAGTTCAGGGTACATTGTGTTGTCTTGCCTAATCGAAGAGTCACAAAGGAATAATCACACTTGGCATTCACACATCAGCACAATTTATTGCAAGCAAAAGATAATTACACTTCATTTAGCAGCAATGTCACTATCAGCATTAATGATTACACTTTAGCATTCATTCATTAGCAATATTACTATCAGCATTAATATATACTTCAATTAAGCAAAACATGATACATCACCGATTCTATGTTACATCCAAGCCTTTTCCCAGTAGCTGGGGAAGCCCCTAATCATCTCACAGCCTGGCCAGGAGTCTTGAACCGGGAGAAAGTTCCACAGCGATGCATCCACCCTGCAGATGAGGCTTCCAACCAGGCATTGAGAAAGCTACATTTATATCTTATTCTATGCTAAAAATAACCGTGCAGCCTTCATAGTGTTGTTTTGCCACATTCTAAAGCTGGCCGGGCTCCCAGGATGCTGCAATTCACACCAAGGACTGCTCAGAATTCTCACACCTGCTAGGTCACTGTGCTCCAAACACTGGCCGGGTGCCTAGAACACTATGAGCTAAGCAGAAGTTTAAACAAAACTACAAAAACAGGTTGCCTGATAATATGCAACCTTCAAGTCCTGAAGCAAAACATAATAATGAGGCTATCTAAAGAGCAAAACACCAATTAAATGAAGCAGCATGTAAAATGGAGTCACACAATACAAAATGGAGTATAAAATGACATACATTACATGAAATAGCATACAAAATGGAGTGACAATAATCAACATATTATACTATCACTACATGTGTATAATCAGAAAATCCACAAGAAGGTCCGTGATATGGTGGGCGAGGGTTCATGAAGCTGACCCAGAAAGGTGATAAACTGAAGATTAAAGAAACAAAAAAAATGATTTTAGGTTCCATTGATGACTGAGACCTTGTGGTTTCATACATTTGAATTTATTTTATGTAGTTTACTTTGTAGGCATTTACACATGTAAAGAGAGGCAATATTACATTTATGGGCAGACTGGGTGGGCTGTAGGCCCTTTTCTGCCGATACTATGTATCTATAAAACAAAAAGTGGACTTGCAAGCTCAATTTAGCATGGCAGTCAGGGTCCAAGGTAGCTTTCTTCAGGAGGGGTGTCACCACTGCCTCCTTCATGGAGCTAGGAAACTCACCCGCATCCAAGGAGCACCAGACTATCCATAGTAGAACTGGGCTGATAGTCTCAAGACAACCCTTTATCAGGGAAGTCGGGACCGGGACAATCCTCATGACATCAATGAACTCAGGCCAGTCAAAGTAACTCCAGGAGGGACCAGAGGGAGCAACCAAATGCTGATCAAAAACATCTCCAATACAGGGAGCAGGTCGGAGTGCTGCCCTAATGTTGGCCACCTTATCCGCAAAGAAGCTAGCAAGCTCATCACACTCTAATTGTGAAAAAGCTTTCTGAACCTGGAGACAGGCTGGGTTGCACAGTCTGTCAACAGTTTGAAAAAGCTGAGCTGGTCGTTTCTGAGCAGCCACAATCTCTCTGGACAGGAACTCTGCCTTCTTATGAGAGATTGTGGAATGATAGAGTTGATAATGTTCCATCAATCTAAGATGTTCGGCATCAAGGGCAGTTCTCTGCCAACAATGCTTTAATCTTCGTCCTTGTCACTGCATCTCCCTCAAGGCCTCAAGTAGAGGTACATGACACACAAGCACAGGAACTGGAAATGAGACTCAAAGCTAGGGGTTGATCAGAATCTACTTACTGACTTTAAGAACAAAGTTTGAACATTACACATAACCACCTTGTTACAAAAGAAGCACAAATGACCTTTCATGGACTAGCAGGGTCTCCCCCATTACTGAGTTTAATTATATAGCAGGCAGAACTGAAAATGATGTACATAATAACAGGCCTACCTTGTTGGGCAATAGTGAAGTAGCAGTAGGACCAAAACCTATGTGGACATTAAGTCATGTCTCTAACATCAGAGACAGGCTGGTACACGGCAGGTCTGAACCTGACCCCTGCCCTGATAACTTTCAGAATTGGCTGCCTAATAAACCTAAGGGATTTCACAGATGTTTGAGATATAACATCTGCTGTTATGGAATTACTGGTAATGAGTTCGTACACCATCAGAGCCACAAGAAAGTTGTAATATGGTGAGTTTATCTCATGTGATACTACCTTGACTACCTTGTAGTATACTTTCTTTGGTGAACATATAGCCTGATTGTGTGGGATGAACTAAGAGACAACTAGAGATATGAATCCAAGAGCATAGTTGCTCAATTTGCAACAAGAGAGAAGACACTCCAGTGTGGGCTCACTTTCTCATGTCACATGACTCGAATACAAAAGACCTTAAATTCATGGGGTTGGAATGGGAAGCACCACTAAAGTAAGGTGGAAACAGAATATGTGCTTTATTTTGGAAAGAAAACAGTTTGATATATAAACTCAAACATGTGAAACTGCAAGGTCTCAATAGGACCTAAAACCATTTCTTTGACACTTGATCAGCACTGATGTAAAACTGACCTGCAATACAGTGTCTGATTTTGTGACATCAATGTTAACCCGAAATGTCCATCTCTCTGTCTCTCTCTGGGTGTTCTTTCTATCTGTCATAAGTCTTTTGCAGGAAACAAGATTTCTGTGTAGGTTCCCTAACTGAAACACAGAATGAAACAAGCAAGAGTGATCACATGGTCAGTGACTGGCAATCTTTTAGTGCCCATTACTAAATGAAATTTAGAATACTAGCACTCTGTCATATGCAGCCTATGATTATGGGTAAAGGTAATCATTTGGTTTAAGATATTACTATTGTCTGCTTTATCCTCTGAGTAGGTGCATTCAGTATACATTAACAGTATACATTTATAATGTGGTTTGCATGTTTGGTATTTTTTCTTATAATGAACATCATCTCAGGCTCTCACTTCATGTTTATGGACTTTAATGACAAGAAGTGTGTATGTCCTACAGAGTCCAGTGGTTTAATATATGCATACTAACAATTTTGGATGTTTTTCCTAGCAAAAAATGTACTAGCCAGTCAACTACTGTACAGGGTATTTCACCCTTAGAATCTTGATTCTGCTATGCACATATGTTCTTTTATTTTTGTATTTGAAATGGTTTTTCAATTTTAGGATGGGTTGCTACTGGGTGTTTGAACTTGGTTTCCCTGGGAAGAGTGTAACATCCCTGCTTGGTGATGTATATTAAATGCACATTAGCTCCTGTAGCCACATCCCGACAAACACCTAGTGAAGCCAAAGTGCCAGGGCATACAAGGTGCAACTCCTCCACTGTTTGCAGCTATACTGTGTATTTTTGATTATCCTTGTTACTGCTGTTTGAAACTTAGCACAAAGAAAGTGGTGTGGAGACTGTTATGGTGAAATGCTGAGCCTGCAAATAAAGTAAACACCTTTATTCTCACTTTGCCTACCGGTATGTTTTTTTTTCTTTCACTCCTCAGTGCAGTAACTTTCTGCTAGTCAAGCTGTTTGTGTGGGCTGGCCGCCCTGTTATTTACACCACTCTACACCATGTGCATTGTGGTCTCTCTTGTTTGGAATGACATACTAAAAGAAGAACTGGTACAGGTACAAGCTGATTATGTTCAATGAATGGTGGAAATAGATCTGTATTAAATGCTTAGAATACAAAAGGAATATAATAAAATGGTAGCCAACAGGCTCAATCAGCCTTACTGAGATCTAGGGCTTATCACTGCTTTATGGGAAAGAGACCTGATTAGCTGCTGGCTCTGCAGCTGAGGGCAGAGAGCAGAGAGATCAACTGGAGCCATAAATCAAATTAAAGATGGAGACGATTATTTTGTGCAGAATCTTGACTGATTAGTGAAGTACTTGAGACACTGAATAGAGAATGTTATACTCCAGAAATACATTCAAATATTCAGGAAGCCATAATCTGGCAGTTTTTAGAATCTATTCATCTTCCATTGATTTCAGAAGAACAAGCAGAAAGAAATGAATAAACCAATAGAAGAAACTGAAATATTGGAGCCTATAAAGGATTTAAAAAGTGTCAGGTAACAGGGCCTGATGTTATCATAAGTGAATTTTATAAAGTGTTTAGGGAAGAATTCGTCCCTCTATCAAAATCCTTATTTAAACATCGAGGAGAGGCAGGAAATATGCCTCTATCCTTCAGTAAAGCCTGGATAACCATTAGGAATAACATTATTTTGAAACCTGAAAAAGATCAGGATGATTGTAAAGCTTATTGCATGATTTCATTTTTGAATAGTTACAAAATATTTAAAAAAAAATTGCCAAAAGACTCAAAGAAACTGTGCAAATCTTGGTTCATGAGGACCAATCAGCTATCATCAGAAGACATAGAGGCCACCATAATATTAGAAGAACTCTTGATTTGATATAATTCTCTAAGGACAGGGATGCAGTGCTGATTGCACTGGATGCCAAAAAAAGCCTCTGATAATGTTCATTGGGATTTTTTGATGGAAACCATGTCAAAAGGTTGGAGTAGGACCAGTGTAGAGAAAATAGGTTAAAATGATTTATGAGTTACCAAAGGCAAGGGTAAAAATTAATTTGGTAATTTTGAACTTATTGTCTTTTCATTGCAGTACCAGGGGAGGGTGCCCATTGTCAACAATGCTTTAAGCAATCTATACTGAGCCCCTGGCATAAGCCCAAAGGAGCTCGGTAGACATCAAAGGTATTAAAACAGAGGGAGATGAATATAAGATTCTGCTTTTCTAGATGATACTTCATGTATTTTGAATAAAGTTTCTGAATCTTTACAACCTCTGTTGGAAGTTTTGGCCATATATATTAAATTGGCTGGCTATAAAGTTAATTTATATAAGTCACAGATACTATCTTTGAACAAAGGCAAGGCAATTTTGTTTATATGGCTCAGAATCCTGGAGCTCAGAGTGCTTCACAATATACACAGGAATGTCAACAGAATTAGATAAACTCAATAAATAACAGAATAAAATATCCACAAGACTTTGTAAAGCAGCACCATGCCCTAAACTCAGTTTCTTCAGGCACATTTTAAATATGATCAGTGAAGGAGGAGCATCCCTCACCTCCCTGGGAAGGGCATTCCAGAGAGTCAGTGCAGCAACGTCAAAGGGCCTATCACCCAACAATTTCAAACAGGATCTTCAAACAAACAAGGGGTCTGCCTTGACTGACCAGAGGGGGTGTCCTGGAGCTTAAGGTAACAGGAGGTCTTTTAGGTAGCCCAGACTCAGATCATTTAGGGTCTTTTAAGTTAACATGCACACCTTGGAACTGATACACCACCACACTGGCAACCGGTGAAGAGCACTGCAAGAATTGCAATGATATGCTCGAACCATGAACTTCAGGCAACCAGCCAGGTTGCTGCATTCTGGACTAGTTGCAAAGACCTGGCTGTACTCCACCTGCTATTTTTGCCTCAGGATAATATACAAATATACAAACATATGAAGAAGCCAACAGAATAAGGCCATTTGGTCTATCTAATCTGCCCATATTGCAGGGTCCTCAGCTTACTCTACAGACCCTGCCCCCTCCCCAATGCACCTCTCCCTTGACCCTTATTTTCCCCTTAATTCTATCCCAGCCTCACTTGAAGCTGCCCACCATACTCGATGAAACCCCCTCTTCCAGCAGCACATTCCAATTTGCCACCACGTACTCTGTTAACGAGTGCCTGCTACTCTCTTTCTTGACTCTCCCCAGTTTGAGACTGTGCTCCCTCATGTTTTGGTTTGCACTAAGCTTAAAGAAACCCTCCTTATCTACCCTATTCATTTCTTTTAAATACTTGAAGTTCTCGATTATGTATCCGCTCTCTTTCCTCTCTCCCAGGGAGTACATGTTCAGGTCCTCAAACCACTCCTCATATATTCTACCCTGCTAGCCCATGATCATCTTTGTTGCCCTCCTTTGAACCATCTCTAGCAAGTTAATGTCCTTTTTAATGTATGGGCACCAGTTCTGTACACTGTACTCCAGATGTGACCTCACTAATGACCTGTACAAGGGCAGTATCAACTCCTCTCACCTGCTGCTGATCCTTCTGGTAATGCAGCCCACCATTTTATTTGCCTTTGTTGCTTCCTTCCTACACTGTGTGTAGTGCTCCAGGTTGCTAGTGATCATCACTCCCAGATCTTGCTCCTTCTCCGGTTCAGATATCCAGACACATTCCAGGCTATACTCGGTCCTGTTTGTTTTAGCTCCAGTGTGTATAACTTTGCATTTCTTTGTACTGAAGCCAAGCTGATAAATCATGGACCACCTCTCTAGCTTTTTCAGAACATCCTTTAGGTCTTATATCCCTTCTACTGTGTCCACCCTCTGACAGAGTTTCATTTCATCTGTGAATCAGCACATTTTACCCTTAATGCCATCTACAATATCATTTATGAAGACACTGAGCAGCACTGAACTCTGCAGTACCCCACTGGTGAACTCACTGGTGCTAGAAAGCTTGCCCCCACCACCGTTCTCTGGGTTCTGCCATTCAGTCAGTTTTGCACCCATCTGGTCAACTTCTCTCCAGCCCCAAGATCTGCCAACTTTCTGATCAGCCTCTTGTGGGGTAAAGAGTCAAAGGACTTGCTGAAGTCCTGGTAGAGGATGTCCACCAATTCACTCCTGTCCACTATTTTTAGTCACCTAGTCAAATAAGTTAATCAGATTTGTTTGACATGACCACCTACTGTTTTGACTTGAGCCCTTGTAAATTAGTCTCTGACTCAAAGGTTTGTAAATCCAACATTCCTTCCATAAATCCATGCTGCCTCAAATCCTTGAGACCATGCTTGTCTAGATACTCAACCAGCTTTTCCTTAAGTATGGTCTTCAAAACAGGTCCAATGCTGTAGAGGGCTGAGGTACCTAGTGCCTTACCTCTCCCACACCAGTGATCCAAGTTTGGGAATGAGCTCAGGTTGCCTGGGGTAGGGGAAATTGGTCTTCCTGGAACTTGGCTGCCATTGAGTTGAGGCTTGGTGGCAGTGCCACACAGATGGAGGATCAGATGCTAGGCCAGGGTGGGTGGAGCAAGGACTGCTGGATCCAATGTGCACGTATGCCTCCATGCACATGCATGACCATGTTGCCATGGCCTTGGGGACTCAAGGAGATAACTGAAGGAAAACTGATGGGCATGGCAATGGCATATGACACCTGCTGGTCACATCTTCATCCACTGCATTACCATGGGATGCTCAGAGCAGGGGAACAGGATTATAACCATGAGGGATTGGACCTCCTTCTCCTGACCCCACCAAGGGGGACAAATCATGGGGGTGCCCTTGCTACCAGCACACCTGGAAGGGAGTAGGATGGTGGAAGTGGTGGTGACAGCCAGCAGAAGGGAGCCTCCTTTGCCATAGCCCCAAGTGGAATAAATAGAATATGAAAAAAGGTATGGTCTCCAAAAAGGGCATGGGGTCATGTCACTGAAAACAAAAACTGTGGGGCAATCAATACCTTAAGCAAAAGGGCATGCACTGAAATAAGGTCAGTAACAACACTGGCCACAGCACAAACAGCACACGCCATACAAAACAATGGTATTTGCTTTTTGCAGGGAGCTTTGCCCCCCTGAAACCCCCAACATGAAGGGTTTCACACCCACATGCCTGAAATTTAAATAACAAACTCTGGGGGGGGGGAGTAGACTTAATGAATTGGGAGAAACTCTGGTGGGGAAAACTTCATTAAAAAAAAAACACAGAAAGCAGTGGCATCAAGAAACCTGGGGGGAACCGAACCATGGTCCCTGGTCTCTAATCCTGCCATGATGCTGGTGCTTTAGCCACTCCACCATGGGAGTGGCTCAACCAGGAACCCAAGCACATGGCAACTTGATCCCTCCTTAGTTAAAATGTACAGTGACAGGGGTAGCGGTAATTTCCTATCGCTATTAAACCCCTGTCTCTGTGAATGCAGGCATGTTCTACACAGCATAGTTAATGCTGCACTGTGTTTGTTGCATGGTATAGACCTGGTAGCCCAAAAAGCACTAAAATATCCTGTGATTAAAATCTCTCTAAGTTTTCAGACCTTGATTGATCTGAATCTTCTTTGCTTCTTGAACAGACTAAAAAGGACTTTGACGAGTGGATGTTACTTCCCCTGTCTCTGATACAGATAGCCAATGTTATAATGATGAATGCACTGCTTAAATTTTTGCTGTTGTTCTAAGTCCTCCCTATCTGAGTCCTGATTTTTTTTGAGTATTGGAAGAAAGCTTTGAGAGGGTTTCTCTAGAGGGGAAAACAGGAAAGAGAACAATTCTCTAGAGGATTTCTCTGCATACTGAAGCAGGATGCATGCTCTATTCCTGCAAAGAGCCCTTAGTTCAGGGTTGAGTTCTGGTGAGCATCCACATGGACAGAGAAATCAGAGTGGTGGTGGTCCAACCATACCCCATAGTATTTAAAGGAGGAGATGTCCTCAATCAATACTCAATCAAAGGTACGGAACTAGGTGAGGGGTGAGAGTCTGGGCAGCTTCTGCCTAGAACCAAAGGTCACAGAGACTGTTTTCTTGACATTGAGAGACAGCTGGAACCAATAAAGGATGTTGGAAAAAATCCATTTGGAGCTGAACAGCCAGGTTGGGAGTAAAAACTCATTGATCACTGTATCATCTGTCTAAATGTGTATGACCACAGAGGAAGAGGCAATTGGTAGGTAATTTAGGAATGGAAATAAGGACTGGGCCTACGATGAAGCCTTGAGACACACCTGAGCAGATAGGGAAAGAAGACAAGAGTGTGTTTCCAATACAGACAGCTTGGAACTTACCCTAAAGTAGGAGTGGAAAAAACTCATTGTTACATCAAAAAGCCTTTTTTAAGAATGTCATGCAAGAAGAAGGAGGTGGTAAACAGTTTTGAAAGCCTTAGCTAGGTCCACAGAAACTGCAGATGTAATCAGATCCTGTCCATTGTGGATAGGATGAAGTCAGTGAGCTGGAGGAAGGTGGTAAAGCTGGAGCAGGACTTATGAAAGCCAGACTTGAAAGGGGTGAAACAGTAAGAGGAATCAATGAACGGGGAAAGTTGGGAAAGGACTAGGTGTTCCTGGAGCTTAGTCAGGGTAGAGAGAAGGCAGATTGTCTGATAGTTCCCAGGAGAAGACGAATCAGCCCCTGTGGGAAGGGAGATGACTTTTGCACCCTTCCAGTCATCTGGGACAGTGTCTTCATAGAAAAAAGAGGCTGAGAAAGTAATGATGGGGAGGAAAAGGCAGGATTAGATAAAAGGAGGACCTTAGGGTCAAGGGCACTGGGCCTCAGATCGTTGAGGGTGTTGGAGATAGAAGGGCCCTGAGTAAGGTATCCAGAGCAGTAGGAGAGATCGAGAAGGGGGAGAGTACGGGGAGGAATGGGGGGACAGGGAGAAGAAGAGAGGACAGAAAGAGCATATGATGCAATGAAGATATTGAAGGAGGAGGAACAGTGTCAGAGATCAGGTTGTCACCCAACTTGAGAACTTTGGTGGGAGATAGGTTGTATATGACGGCTTGACAAAAATGATTGTTACCGGCATTACATCAACAGGATCTACCTGGATTGGTGGTAGTTCAGGTGGATGTTAAAGGTCCCATGGCACTTATTGAAAAGAGTAGGGGAATTTTCCTTGGTGTCCTGGCCAAATTTCCCTCATTCACTAAAAATACCACCAACAGCTAAATCTGGTTCAAGGTCAGTTGGCATTCATCTATATCCTCCACTCCCGGGTCGTGCCTGAAAATTGGCAGGATTTGTCTAGTGCACTTACCCAGTCAACAAAAACTAAATAAATAAAATAAAATAAATAAAGGGTCCAATAATTAGATAGGCCAGCAGGGGAGCCAGTGAAAATGTAAGTCTGTCAGTGGGGCTGGGCAAAATTAGTAAATTCTGCTGTCACAGAATTATCATGAAATACTGCAAATGTTACCATTTTTATTTTTTTTTTCATTGATTATAATCTAGTCATTCTTATGGTTAGAGGCCTGTAATGTGGCATGCATTTTTTGTATGGTGCCCTAAAAGAATAAGAACTTTCATGGCATTTGGATAAAGGGCTTGGAACTTATAGGTGCTCAAAGTCTGACAATTTATTATTTTTGTGAAAATTTCCGAAAATATTTCACTGTTTACAGCTAAGCCACCTTAGGAGCTATATAATTGAAATTCATATGCATACTTTCTTGGAAGGGTCTTAGAAACTGCTAAATAGAAAGATATTTGGTTGCCTAAATTGCAACTTACAGGAGTTCATAATTTCACAATTTAATTATTTGTTAAATTATATGAAAATTGCACTTGCCCAGTGATAAGAAGGGCTGAAGCTCTGGATACCTAACCACCTGCCACATTGGTGATCTGAGTTTGAGAACAGAACAGGGTCTCTCAGGGACTGGCCAGGGAAAGGAGGATTCAGTATTCATTGATGGCACTCCTCCTTCGTGGAGGGGAGAATAGCACATACTGCTGCTTGGTTGCTACCTAGCAGAGGTGAGGTGGCACAGCAGTGGTCACTTACTTAGCTGATTGGGAGCAGGATCAAAGGTGTGCTGTGTCTTAATGCAGTATGTGCACACTATAGCATGTGTTCCAGCTCAGATCAGGGAGAAACAGAGAAAAAAACACTGCTGCTGACAGGATGACACCAGCAACTCTGCAGGCCGTGCATCACCTCCTGAGGACCCACTCACCTGTAGTGATAGAAAGAAGCAGCTGGGCTAAGCCCTAGGTTTGGTGGGTGACAGGACTGAGGGTCACCAGGGAGTTAGTGGGAGAAAGTGGGAGATAAAAATGGAGGAACATTTTCAAAATAGAATCTCCACTGCAATTGCAGGTATAGCCCCCAAATCTGGCATATATACCCAATGTAAATAGGTTTTGGAATTTAATAAAGCTGAATAATGAGGATCAGTAAGTTAAAATTTACTGTGGAAATTTCAAAATTTACTAACTGGCAAAATGTTCTCAAACATCCTTGGATGCTAATAGAACTCCACTTGTGGGATTTAACTTTCAAAATGCACTTATTACCACTGAATCCATTTAGTTGTGCTAAACTGTTACTGTAGCATTTCTGAAGTTCCTTTCTGGGTGAATATTTTAACCTCCTCCTCTGCCTTTCTTCTCTGAGCTTAATCAGATTACATATGTGGACCTACTTATCACACTGATTACCTCCTTGTTTTTCAGTTAAGCTCTCTTTAGAAGAGGACCTACTCCTTTTATGTAGAACCTATCCCACTGGAATAGCCACAATTTCTCCTTCTTTGTTTCTCAGCCATTTTTTCACCTACCATGCCTCTGTGACTTCCTCTAAATTCTGGACCTTGATGTGTATTTGGTGCTCAGACCAGTCAAATTTCTGATTTGTGATTCTCTTATGTTCTGCTTTCAATTGAGAATTATCCCTGTATGCTTTATTGTGCCACCCGGTGGTTTACTATTCTCTTGCTGCTTAGCATAGCAGCCATTTCCTTGGTGAACCCATGCATCTAACTCCTGCCACTGGTGACCCCAGCACTTGCTACCTCCCCTAACCTATTTTTCAAATCCCTTTGAATTTCTGTTCCACTGACATGATCATATCCTTTCCCTCCTTGCAGAACAACAGTCCATCTTGAGTTGGCTGTTGATCATATTCATTCATCTTGCACTGCATGCATGCAAGTCACCTTATCTGCACTATCATCATGACCTGAAATGCCCCTCCAATAGTCCTGTGACAGTAATTCCCAGCATCATGCTACATCATGCCCTAAGATATCCAAATACTTCTGTTACAATGGCTTTGCTCACAATTAGATGTAATGCTTAGTGTCACTGGATGCTACCATTTTCAAATGCTAAAAATATACACTATCAACAGGGTTGTTATAGAGTCAGCAGGTGGCATTGTTCAAAAACAATGTTGCGCAAGCATGTGACGTCATTTAGTCAGCGCGTACTAGTGGTTACAGTAGCTGGCATATTGCAAGAAGACAGTCTAGTGCACATTGATATCCATGACTATTCTTTATGGTTTTTCATTTAAGATACTGACCTGACACTTGGCACCACTGTACGTTTACTATGGAGCCTCTGGTGAGTGCTGTTAACTGCAGTTCTACACAGGCTTTTCTTCCTCTACAATGGTAGCTCAAGTGCATGGCAAATTGTATGGCTATGGCTTCGAGAAAAGTATCACTAAATTCTATAATTTTCACACAAGCTCATGACATTCAACTTAGATTACTTCTGTTAGTTTGCAGTCTTTTGCCACTTATATCTTGGCCAACCCTTGAGCAACAGCAAGAGATTAGAGAGCTGACACACACAACCTTATTCCAGGGTCAGTGAAGCTAAAAAAATGGAGATACCACGGGGCGGGGGGGATCAAGGGAGGTGGCAGGGAACTACAGGCCTGTCAGCCTGACATTGGTGGTGGGCAAGGTGATGCACAGATACATAAATACATAGACAGTGTCGGCAGATAAGGGCCTATGGCCCACCCAGTCTGCCCATTTGAGCTTGTAAGTTCAGTTTATGTTTTCCAAGAAGTCTGTTGCCCCTTACCCCTGACCTCCAGAATTCCTTTATGTCTATCCCATGCATTCTTAAATCCTGTGATTGTTTCAGCCCCCACCACTTCCTCTGGCAGGGTGTTCCACTTGTCCACCACCCATTCTGTGAAGAAATTCTTCCTTATGTTTCCTCTGGATCGTCCTCTCTCCAACTTCATCCCATGCCCTCTAGTCCTGGAACATCTTTTTCACTTAAAAATAGTGTATTCCTGCACCCTGTTCCTCCCTGTAAGATACTTGTATGTCTCTATCATATCACCTCTCTCCCTCCTCTCCTCCAGGGAGTACATGTTCAGTTCCTTCAACCTGTCCTCATAGGACTTGTGATGCAATCCATGCACCATCTTTGTTGCCCTCCTCTGAACCCTCTCTACCCTGTCTATGTCCTTACGTAGGTAAGGTTTCCAGAACTGTACAGTGTACTCCAGGTGGGGCCTCACTACTGTCTTGTATAGTGGAATTATGACCTCTCTTTTCCTGCTGGTGATGCCCCTGCCTATGCATCCCAGCATCCTATTTGCTTTACCTGCTGCCTTGTCACACTATTTCCTTGCCTTGAGGTTATCAGAGATGATAACCCCAAGATCCCTTTCCTGCTTGCTCCATGCTATATCCTCACCCCCCAACTGTTATATTGTGCCAGGGTTTTTGTGCCCCATATGCATTATCTTGCACTTCCTTGCATTGAATTTCAACTGCCAAACCCCTGACCATTCTTCAAGTTTCTGCAGGTCCCTTCTCATTCTGTCTACACCCTCTGGTGTGTCTACTCTGTTACAGAGCTTTGTGTCATCAGCGAACAGTGAAATTCTGCCTTCTAGGTCCTACAAAATGTCACTGATGAAAATACTGAATAGGACCGGTCCCAGCACTGATCCTTGTGGTACCCCACTGGTCACTCTTCCCTCTGTGGAGTGACAGGCATTTACCACCACCCTCTGTGTCCTGCCGCCCAGCCAGTTACCCACCCACCACACTACTATCCTGCCCACACCCATATTTCCCAGTTTGTGCAATAGTCTTCTATGTAGCACAGTGTCAAAGGCCTTGCTGAAGTCCAAATAGGCCATGTCCACTGCCCTCCCCTGATCCACCTCCCTAGTCACCCAGTCAAAAAATTTAATGAGGTTGGTCTGACATGACCTCCCCCTGGTGAAACCATGCTACCTTGGGTCCTGTAGTCCATTGACAACCAGATGTTCCACCAATCTCTCCTTCAGTGGTGCTTCCATGATCTTCCCCACTACCGAGGTGAGGCTGACTGGTCTGTAGTTCCCCACTTCCTCTTTGTTCCCACTGTGGTATAAAGGGACTACATCTGCTATCCTCCAGTCTCTGGGTACCTCATCTGTTTCCAGTGATCGGTTAAACAGGATAGACAGAGGTTCAGCCACCAGGACCCTAGGGTGCACCCCATCTGGCACCATTGCTTTATCAACTCTTATTGCTTCCAGTTCCTTCAGGACCCTTTCTCGTGTAAAGGTAGGTAGGTAGGTAAAATTTATTTTTATACAGGTAATACATGTCATTTGGACATAATCTAGTTTACAAGACAGTCCTGTGTAAATTCCTAACTAGTTACATAGAAATAAGTTCCATGTTAAATACATATAAATACAAACACCACAATATACAAGCAACACGGTATACCTAAAAGACTTACAATAGCCGGATTATAAAATCTCAAAATCCCAAGGAACCTTAGAGAAATAAAAAAAAAAAACATTTAACACTCACAAATGTGAGCATATAGCTCCTTTATAGTGTGAATAAACAATGAATAATTTGGAATTTCTCTTACCTCATCAGGAAGAGAATTCCAAAAACTAGCAGCCTGATATAGCAACGACCTGTCCCAATATTTATTATAATGTTTACCTTCAACTATCTTATTTAAGTGAACTGGTCTTGTCAATATCCGTTTTTGATAGTTGTTCACTGTAAATAATATTAAATAAATTGGATGATTTACAGATGAATATTTCATTTTGTGTATTAAAGATAACCAATGACACTTATGATTTATGTCTAAAGGTGACCAGTTCACTTTCTTCAACAATAAACAATGATGAATCCGATAGTGTCCTTGTAATACATATCTTGCTACGTGATAATAAATGCTATCTATTCTAGACAATAGGGTTTTATTTGCATTTCTATATATTAATTCTCCATATCTTAGCACTGGAATAATTAACTGATCTGCCAGTTTTTTTCTATCTAAAAAAGATAAACAATCAGTACTTCTTCTTAACGCCCCTACCCTTCTATTTATTTTTTTAATCAATGCAATAATATGATTTGAAAAGGACAGATGTTCATCAAATATAATCCCTAAATAACTATATTCTTTAACTTGTTCTAATTTAGTTTGATTTCCTGTATAAATGGATAAATCATAAACAAGTTCACCACTTTTTTTCAATGGGAAATTCATACACTTTGTTTTTTTTGTGTTCATTATCAGCCCTGTCTTGGTGAACCACCCCTCAATTCTTTGAAAATCAGACTGCAAGTTAGTTTGTAATATTTCTTCCGTTTTTCCGGACGCAGCTATAACCGTATCATCGGCATAAAGTTGAATCTCTGATTTTTCTATAGTCGATGGCAAGTTATTTAAAAAAGGGACTTGTGTCCATTTCTGCACCATTCTCACCCCTTGTACTCCCTTCAGACCCATTACCCTCCTTTTCCTCAGTAAAGACTGAGCAGAAATACCTATTCAATATGTCAGCTTTACTGTTGTCATCCTCCACACAGCCCCATCCTCCCCTTCAGTCTCACTATCCCTCCCTTGCCTTTCTTTTTCACTTATGTACCTGTAAAGGTTTTGTCCCTCTACCCACTGATTTTGCAATGTGTTCTTCTGTCTGAGCTTTGGCTTCCCTTACTGACCTCCCTGCCTCCCTTTGCTTCTCCTGGTACTTCTCCCTATTCCCTTCTGCCTGTGTCTTTTTGTATTGCCTGAATGCAATCTTTTTGGCTTTCACTTTCTTTGCTACCTCTTTGGAAAACCATAATGGTCTCCTCTTCCTTTTCCTCTTGCTAACCTGCTTAATACATAATTCTGTTGCTCTTGTAATCCCCATTTTAAATACTGCTCACTGTTCCTCAACCCTGATTCCTGCCCGTTCCCTTAATGCCTCTTTCAAGTATCTCCCCATTTTCCCAAATTCTGCCCCTAAATTCCAGGATACGTGTTTTGTGTGGTTTGGTTCTGCTCTTTCTGTGATTTCAAACCACAGTGACTGGTGGTCATTGTTCCCCAGGTGCTCCCCCACTGTTACCCCATCACACTGTCCCTGTTTGTGAGCACAAGGTCCAGTATTGCCTTCTGCCGAGTTGGTTCCATGACCAGTTGCTTGAGGAAGGCACCCTGAAGGGAGTCCAGGATAAATCTGCTCCTAGTTGATGCTGCTGCTGGGATGCTCCAGTTCACATCTGGAATATTGAAGTCTCCAACCAGTACTACCTCACCCTTGTGTGCCATCCTTTGGATGGCTAGCATCAGCTCCCTATCTGTTTCTTCCTCCTGGGCTGATGGTCAATAGACCACACCTGTGTGGATGGCTGGCCCCATTTTCCTTTCCAGCTTAACCCACAGTATCTCTCCCCCATTTTGTTCCTCCTGGATCTCGGTGGCCCTTATGTCATTTTTCACATACAGTGCCACTCCTCCTCCCTTCCAGCCTGCCCTGTCTCTTCTGAATATGTTGTAGCCTGGTATGGCCAACTCCCAGTCGTGGTTATCATTACATCAGGCTTCAGTGATGGCCACAATGTCCAGTCTGACTGCACCATGACAGCCTCCAGATCTTCCATCTTGTTGCTAAGGCTCCTTGCATTTGCACACATGGCTTTCCATGATTTGACCTCCCCAGACTGTTTTACTGTTCTACTCCAGCCCCTTCCTTGGTTGTCATTTATCCCTGGTTCTCCTTGCTGTCTGCCCTTCTGCTGAATTTTGCCCCTTTTCTGCCTATCCACCTCTTGGGTGCTAATCTCCATCTTTTGCACACTGCTTTGTGGAGACAGCAACTCCTCTGGTTCACCGGTTCCACTGCTAGCTGTGGGGGTGAGCAAGTAGGTACTCTCCTTGCTGACCTGCCACCCCCCTTTGCTAGTTTAAATGCTTGTCAATGTAGCATTTAAACTTATCATTGAGTGCTTGGATTCCTCTCCAGGATGGATGCAGGCCATCAGGCTTGAACAAACCTCCATCCTTCCAGGTGGGTCCCCAGTCACCAATGAATCCAAACCCTTCCTCACAGCACCAGTTCTTCAACCATGAGTTAAAGTTCCTGGTGCATGCCCCTACTCTCCTTGCCTCTCACAGGTAGTACTTCTGAGAAAGTGACAGAAGTATCTACTTACTTGAGACCCTTCCCCAATTTCCTAAACTCTTCCTGAACTACCTTTTGCTCCCAATTTGCCATGTCATTAGTACCTAGGTGGATAATGACATCAGCTCACCCTACCGTCTTGCCTTCCCAGTGATCCCCAGGATCTTCCTTCCATCCCTCCATGCCGTGGCACCTGTTAAGCACCTCACCTCCCTGTCCTCCCCCTCCTGTGTTCCTAGCTGGATCCCTCTTATGATGGAGTCCCCCACCAGGATTCACTTTCTTCTCCTCTGGGGTCCACTGTTTTCCCCACTGAGGTCACCTCCTTGGCTATCCTCCACATCCTTTCCTTCCACTTCTCTGGGTACCTCTATTTGGTTGTCCCTGTTTGCCAGTGTGGCATTTGAGTTCTTGAGTGGAATAGGATCTAGGATGTGCCTCTGCCTGACCGCTCTAACCCTCCCTGAGCCCACTGTCATCCAAGTGCTCCTCGTTCTCGGCATCCTTTGAGGCAGTTGCATTGAACTGGGTGGTCTCTGGATAGGGGTGATGGTACACCTGACCCAGTTTACTTCTGCTCTGAGTCTGGCTACCTCATCCCACAGTCCAGAGAGATGCATGCAGATAGGGCAGCACCTCAGGGTCCAGAAGGTCTGCCTGAATATGGCTGCCCCACAGCCACTGCATTGCACCACTCCCCACATTATACTGCAATTATACTACTATTCCACTACTTGTCTGCTACTGAAGCTCTCCTAGTTCCCTTTTTATTAATTTACTGTCCTAAAATCCTGCCACTGTTCTTCAGATACTTTTCTTTTTAAAAAAAGAAAATAAACCAAGAAATAAATAAATGAATCAAAACACTTGTCATGCTGAGGGTGGGCTTCTTCACCCTTATGCCCCTCCTACTCCACACCCCTTACTATACCCTGTGTTTAGCTCCTGTCAATCAGATTTAACAGGGCATATAATCAAGAGTTGGAGGAAGGGGGGGCGAAAATTGCAAGCAACCAAAGACAGCAAAGAAATACACCACCACTAAGTTTTAAATCCTCAACAGTCCAAAAACCATTCTAAGTAAAGACAACAAAGAAAGTACAGTGTCACCAAGAGCCCACAATCCAAGTCTAAAAGAAAAACAGCAATTACCAGTTACTGTAAAACATTGAAGTGAATATGCTTCCTTCCCCTTCTGGCTTCTATAACATTCAAAAATACGTACATTTCTATCTCAGCTCTTCACCCTTACCATCAAAAGGTAACTACAATCACAATAATCTACCTTCTACTAGTACAGATTCTATTGTAACCCCTAGATGGCGCTATCCAAGGGGCTACTACCCCTGCCTGATTTGCCACTAACAGGTTGAGGGGGCCTGGATCCAATGGCGGGTGCCTCCACCCAGAGGTCAGGGTTTGCAATAGTTAAACTTACTTAGTCACAGCCCTCTGGGACACTGCAACCCCCCTTTCTTCCCACTAGTGGCCACACAATATATCAGAATTACCTTCACAGTATACACTTACCCCCAGGGCTGGTTCAGGCACTGGGACCTCCTGTAAAATAAGATACAGTGCAACAATCACAGTACAATACTTTAACATAGACAAATACCTCAGGCAGTATAACTTTGCTGAAACAAGCAGCTCTGATTTATTTAGGGGGGAATATAACAAGGACAGGGGGAAATCAGGTAAATTAGCTTATCACTTTACTCATCTACCTATGGCTCTGTGCACAGGCCTATCCCTACCAGTTACTGTCCCTGGGTACCCAAGCCCTAGTGGCTAGTCCAAACCGTGGCAGCTGGTAGGGGCTCTTTCCCACAGAGAAAAGAAAAATTAGTTTAAACAGTCAGCAGTACAGTGATTCCATTTGGATTCAATGTGGCAATTCAACAGGGAGCGACCCTGAATTAGTACTCACGACCTCCAAACAAGATAGGGTCCTTCAATGTCAGCAGGGCTACTCTTGAGCTCCACGAGACTCCTCACACATTTATATGGCAAACTGCAACAGGCAAAAGTCCTTTAATGGCAGCAGGATTCACTTGAGCTAACCAAGCCTCCTCACACATTTATATGGTGAACAGTAACAGGCAAAAGTCCTTTAATGGCAGCAGGATTCACTTGAGGTACACAAGCCTCTTCACACATTTATATGGTAAACAGAAAGTACTATACCAGGCAGGCTGCTTCTCTATCCCGATCGCAATTACTGCACAATACCCGGGAGAACACACAGCAGATTCAGTTCCTGACAGACCGAGTGCAATTCAGCAATTTCTCCAGTCTTCTACAGGGTGAGCCTGGTTTCTACTCTTCAGATATCCTTTGATTCTCTTCACAGGATGGATTCAGTCCTAACAAGCAGTTACACAAGCTGCAGACCGGAACTCTGGGCCTTACACACGTTTCTCGACCAAAACTGCACACTGAAAAAGCACAAGGCTCCTTCCTTCTTCACTGCCAGCTAAAACTGAAACTCCAACAGACAAAACCGGGCACTTCCTTTGAGTTCCTCCCAGTTCTTGACTGGATTGGCTGTCACTCACAATAGACTGCTCCTGTTGGTCCAAAAAGGCGCCAAAGTCTAAACTACATCTCCCAGAGTCACTGCCCATACAATCATCTTGTGGCTGGCTCAGATTATGAGTCCAAGTTCTGATTCGTCCAAGGCACCATTTTAGAGCTAGCTTACCCCACACTGATTGGTCCAGTTCAGCAGTTTAAAACCAGAATGGGAAACTAGGCAGACACAGTTCTGACTGCAAAGAAAGCAGGTTAGACAAACTGTAATTTCATTATTACTCTAAATGATTTCTGGCAAACAGTTACATCTTTCAGATAGGTTCCCTTTGCACTCCTAGTGACTCAAAAATGGAGTGAATTGGCAGCAGCTTGAGTGGTACTCAAACAAGAAGCACACAGTCCCCCATACAAACTAATTATGTCTGCAAGCAGACAGCTCTTAAAGAGATAGTACCAGAGGTTCTAAAACACTCACTGATAAATGGCTTAAGCATGAAACACCATTCAGGCTTGGAGCATTCAAGCAAGCTCCTGGAAGTCTTTTGGGAACCTCCATTTGCAGGGGGGTTACACCCTTCCTGGCCTGGGAAAGCTTGACGTCCGTGTCATGCAAGTACCCCCATAAGTTTTAACTGCAACCATATACATTTGCATTAGGCTCGCACATGTAATCATCAGTCAATATATCATTTTACCAAGAACACATTTCTGAAACATTGCAGTACGTCACTCTTTACACAGTATTACATACATATTGTACCATAACTCAAGTTATTACCTCTTGTACATGAAACCTGAAGAGAGGCCCTTCCTATCAGTTACCTTGGGGCTGGATGGGGCAAGGGCACCATATAGAGGGCAACACAAGTAACTTGGAGTTAGCACTGACGCTCAGTTTGGGCAATGAGCTCGGGGACACATACACTCCTTTATGGACAACATTGAGAGCAAGTCCACAGGCTCCCAAGGAATCATAACTGAGGTGCACCACAGGCTTTACAGCTCGACCAGTCTTTCTAGGGGAACTGTTACAGTCTCATCACTCTGAGCCTCATTTTCAGCATTGTCCTCACTTGTCAGGGAGTCTCCATGGGGGTAGAGGCTAGAACTTGGGGCACTTTCAGCTCCAGGAGTTACAGTTTCTGAGTCCACAACATTTGGCTCACATGGAGAGCTTTCAGACACTGGCAGTGGACTGTCAGGGCACTCAAAATACTCTTCTTGTTCTGGTGTATCACCAGTCTGACCCAATCCATCATTTTCCTCCCCTGAAAGCTCAAACAGTTCAACCATGCACAATGATTCCATTTCATCTGATCTGATGCTTTGCACTTCACTTTCTGGGAGCATTGGCTCCAGGGACGAAACTGGGGGCTTAGACAGTCCAGAAGGCCCAGCTTCATCTCCAGTATTGACTAGGGGATTGCCCCGAAACAATTGACTCAGTTTGTAAGAAGGATAGTATTCAAAGTCACTCTCTCTTTCTTCCGATATGGACTGACAGTCATGCTCAACTGGGACTTGTGGAGGGGAAAAGTTTAACTTTGCTTCTGTAGGTGCAGACTTTCTTGATCTTTTCTTAGCAGCAGCTCTAGTCACTGGTCCAGAGGGGGCATCTTCTGGGGGCTCAGACTCAATCAAGATTTGTCCAATGGGCAGTAAATGATTTCTATGCATTGTTTTACATCTTTTGAATTATTCTCAGGCTTTACTTTGTACTCTGGCAGATCATCTAGTTTGCCCACTACAATGTGAGGGAGATGGTGCCATCTGTCAGCAATCTTGTGTTTGCCATGCAGTCCCAGATTTCTTAGCAATACCGATCTCCTCCTGGAGTTCCTGTGCTTTCACCTTTTATCATACCTTTCTTTGTTGGCCAGATTTCTTTTGGCAGCCATGGTTTGAGCCAGTTAGTACGCATGAGTTAGCTGGGCCTTTAACTTTTGCACATACTGTAAATAGTTGTCAGCTTGAACCCCATCAGAAGAGACCCCAAAACACACATCTACCAGTAGTCGAGCTCTCTTCCAAACATCAGGCGGTGGGGAGAACCCAGTGGCATCACTTTTGGTGCAGTTATAAGCATGTACCAGGGTATTAATTTGTTGGCTCCATCTAGGCTTGTCCTTTGGGTGCAGGGTGCCTATCATATCAAGCAAGTCTGCGGTTGAAAGCGTTCAGGCTGTGGGTCCCCTGGGGTGGTAAGGAGTGGTTCTGGACTTCGCACCCCCACAGAGAAAGCATCTCTTTGATCAGATGACTCTCAAAGTCTCTCCTTGATCAGAATGGATTCTTTGTGGAGCCCCATAGTGAACAAAAAGTTTTCTACAAGTACTTTGGCCACAGTGGATGCTTTCTGGTCTTTGGTGGGAAAGCTTGGGCATATCTCAGTGAAATGGTCAGTGACCACCAGCACATTACTGATATTTCTTTGATCTGACTCCAAACTCAGAAAATCAATACAGACCAGCTCCATGGGTGCACTGGTGGTGATGTTAACAAGGGGCAACCCTCTGGGGCAAAGCTTTCCTCTGTAGCAGCGACTACAAGTTGAATGTGTTGCTCCACATCAGCCCCCATCTTAGGCCAATAGAATCTGGATCTCACAAGTCAAGTGTTCTGTCTATACCAAGGTGCCCCATGTGGTTGTGAAAGGACATCAGTACTGAGTCTCGAAGGCAGTGGGCAGCACTAGTTGTTGTTTGTCTACTTGTCCCCTCTGTCTACTGTTCTCTGTATAACAGTTTATTGATCAGTTTCAACTTAGGACCTTCTTTGTATAATAGTGCAGTTCTCAAATCCGTGGAGCGTAATTTGGACACATCTTTTCTGCATAGAGGGCTTCTAAAGCTGCTTTGATCATGGGATCGTGGGATTGAGCCGCGAATACTGTCATTGTCCAGCTGAGGCAGTGCACCAATGTCTATTGCAGAAAAGTGGCAATAAGCAGCAGGTATGCAATTCTCAGAGGGTCCCAAGCAATCCACCATGCAGTCCACGCGTCCGGGACATTGTTCCTCCCTGTCAAACTTCCGCAGAGTGCCCGAATGTCAGGTTCTGCCAATCGGACCCAATCATTCTGGGAACAGGCCTCCAGGAGAGCATCAGCATCTATGTGGTTCAGACCTGCTCGTATTGAGAGCATAGTCATATGTAGATAATGCAGAAAGCCACCTATGGCCAGTGGCATCCAACTTAGCTGAGGTCTGCACATAGGTCAAAGGATTATTGTCAGTTTTACTAGTATTTTAGCCCCATACAAGTACTCATGGACTTGGTCAACAATAGCAACCACTTCAAAGCTAGGAACTCTAACTTATGTACAGGATAGTTCTTTTCGGATGGGGTCAGGCTCTGCTGGCAAAGGCCACTGGTCTCAGGCCATTCTCGTGCTCTTGGTAAACAGCCCCCAACCCTTGCAAGCTAGCATCAGTGTGCAGGACGTAGGTTTTCTTGGATCAGCATAGGCCAGCACTGGAGCATGGGTAAGTTGATATATGATCTCATGAAAGCAGTCTCACTAATCAGGGTCAGCGGGCCCCAAATACTTCACTCGGATGAAAATACATTCTTTCAGTCTTGAGGGACGCTGACTTTGGTATTTTTGTGGGTTGGGGATACCCTTGAGTAAGGTTAAGTAAAGGCGGATCACTCTTGAATAGTCCTTGATGAAACACCGATAATAACCACAGAATCCCAGGAATCTTTGCAGTTCTTTAGATTTTGGGCTGTGGCCAGGTGGTCAAGGCCTCAACTTTACTTGGGCGGTCTCTATTCCTCGGTGGATACTATGTGTCCCACATACTTTACTGATGTTTGAAAGAATTGACACTTATCAATGGACAGTTTAAGGCCAAAGTCCTCCAGTCGTCCAATACCTTAAATAATCTGCTCTCATGTTCCTCCAGTTAGCTGCCAAACACAATAACATCATCTAGGTATATCAGGCACTCTAGTAAGTTCATGTCCCCACTGCACGCTCCATCAATCATTGAAAAGTGGCTGGGGCACCTGAAATCCTTGAGGCATCCTCATGAATTCATAGAAGCCAGCGGACAGATAAAGGCTGTCTTCTCACGGTCCTCTCAGGGCCATCGGGATCTGGTAGTACCCACTGCAGAGATCCAGCACAGAGAACCACTTGCTCCTTTTAGGCAGTCCAAAGCATCCTGAATGCAGGGCATTGTGTACTGATCAGGGATAGTCCCGCCGGTTTAAGGTGCGATAATCCACACACATCCTTACTGTTCCATTCTTTTCCTCACTACCACAATGGGGAAGCATAAGGGCTTCTGGATTCTTGTATTACACCAGCAGCTAACATCTCTTGCAGATGCCGTCTCACATCATCTATGTCAGCAGGTGCCAGGCGTGAGACCTCTCACGAAATGGTCTTTAGTCATGCAGCCGGATATTGTGCTCAGCTCCTTGCCGCATCCTACATCCCATTCCTTTAAAGAAAACACCTGGTCTCTGGGCAAGCTTCTCACTGATCCTCACTTTCCATTCAGCTGGCAGCGGGAGTCGCGAAATCAAACAAGTCAGGCGTTACTCTGTCATTCTTCCTTGAACTCTTGCTGCTGGGTAGCACTGCAGTGTCTGCACAAGGCACATTAGCCAGGATGCAACCTCTATTTACTTGAATGTCTCTTTCAGACACATTATGAACTTGGACCATTACCCTTCAGGCATAAGCATGGGCTCTAGCGGGCAAAATACTGAGCCTGACCAGCAGTCCCTCTGGCAATTTTCCATCGCCTGGTGCATCCAACATTAATATTTTATTCTTAACATCCTTTCTGATACGGACCTCTCCCTGTAAGGTACACTGGGCATTTGGCACCAGGATCAGAGACTCAGGATCCTTCTTCCATACAATTCCGACCGGTTCCTCTGGTTCTATTTTTCAGCATCTCTCTGTGCCTCATAGGCCTTCTTAATTAAAGCCAGAACTCTTAAAGCTCTACTAGTCTTTGACCCTGTTTTCATAACACAACTGTGCCAGCCTTCCGAACATATGAGCATTTGTTCCAATCAACAAAGGGACACCATCATACAGTCCAGTGGGGACACACTAAGGCTAGGGTCTCTACTTGTTCAGCCACTCCAGCCACGGAGGTGGGGAAAGACAGCCAAATTCGGATATACCGGAATAGGGTAGCCTTCACTTAACCCCATACATGCAGTCCTTCTAATGGTTGTAAGGGTACATCTGACAAATGCTTCTGATACCAATCCTGGAACATAATTGTCACTTGGGAGCCACTGTCTAATACAGCTCTTGTAGACACTCCATTCACCTTACAGTGGTCTCCATGGAGGGACCCACTATTCTGGACCAGTCTGGAGTGGGCGGTAGTGGAGGCCTGGGCAACTGACCTTGCCACAAAAGGGACGTGAGTTAGCATTTTGGTGCCCTCATTGGGATCATTTCGCTGTACCTCTTAACCACTGATTTGTTCTCCAAGCTCTCCTTGTAGCCTATATGCAACTTTGTCAGTGTCTTTTGGGACCGGCATTCCCTTTTCATGTGCCCATCTTTCCCACAATTATAGCAAAACATACTTTCTGGAGTTTGAGCTGGCCGAGGCCACCACTGGGAGCCAGGGCGGGGGTATTACTAACTGGAAACCTTAGTGCCATCTCTGTCTGCAGTGTGATAAGCATTTGGAGACATCTCATCAGTTTCTCCGCTTCCATGGTCAAGGAATCGAGTTCGGAGCTGTTATCAGCAGGAGATACATGGGTGGGTACCCCCACCTCCATAGCAGATGCAGTCGGATATAGGTCAGGGCCCGTACTTGCAGGTGTGGCCTTCATAAAGGGACTGTTTTTGAATTCCCGGATCTCTCTCAACAGTTCGCCCCATTGTGGCATATCTTTTTCCTTGTCAGAGCACTCATTTACTGCCAACCTCTGCCCTGAACTTCACTTGATGGGTCACCCTCAGTCACTCGGTCGTAGCGCAGCTGTTGGTGCAGGTCCTCCGTGGCGCCTTTTCTCAACTCCTCAATTTCTCTCATTAACTCATCATAGGAGGGTGGGGATTCCAGTCGGTTGCCAGGCGTAACTGAAGCAACAGCAGTTCTGAGAAGGGGCAGACTTAAGGATCCTGTCCAGCCTGGTTCGGTCCAGTTCAATCGCTGGCAAACTACCCTTTCTGAGGCATTCTTGCAACAATTTTTCCACCGAGATACATACACAGACAACAACTCCCTTGGTACTGTTGTGCATCTCTTACTCTCCACCATAGGTCTTCATCAGAATCTGGGCTCCCATACACATTCTCCAGGGCCTCAAGATAGGCCTGTGCAGTCACTTCAGGGTTACTGGCCCGTTGTACGGATGGTAGCCAGAGCAGGACCTCGGAGCTCTCACTAACCCTCTTTCACTTTTGGCTCGGCATTGCCATTCTAGCACTTGGGGGCAACATAGTCTATCCAGGTCTCCTGTCATCCTCCCCTTGGGGTGGGGAGGGTGCCGGAGAAGATCCTCAACCTTCGGTAAGAGTCGTGACTAATGGCAGGTGCAGAAATAGGAGTCTGCATTGGTTCAGCCACCATTACGGGTACTGGAGCGGGAGAGATTGTTGGGGGAGGAACACCCCCAGGTGGCAAGAATGGTTTCTTCAAGTCCTCCACAGTTTTCCCTTCCCCCAGCAACCATTTAGCAAATTTCTCCTCAAAAGTTTCAGATAGTGGTGGGGGCTCATTCCCCACCCCGGGTCTTTACTGTCCTTAGTTATCACTCTCCAAGCAGTGAGGGCTCCTCTGGGGTAATGGTCTGTGGCACTTTGGAGCTATCTATGGGATCCTTAAACTCTACTAGGGCCAGGAAAGTGTGGGTGAGCAGATTAGCATGCCGACCCACCACCACAGGGTTTTGTAAACCTTTCACCTTGGAAAGTACTCCCTGCACAGTGTCCGTATTGATACCCAGGGGGATGTCCAGGATAAGCATAGCATTTTGGGGGTCGATCTCCTCCCCAGTACACCACTCCACCAGCCGGTGCACAACCACTTCTGTCGGGGTACCCATTTATTTATTTTTTTCCTTAACAGTGGTTTGTAAATATGGCCACTAGAGGACACACAATCCCAGCGGTGAGCCTCCAAGATGTAACCTCTAGATGGCGCTATCCCAGGGGCTACTACCCCTGCCTGATTTGCCACTAACAGGTTGAGGGGCCTGGATCCAATGGCGGGTGCCTCCGCCCAGAGGTCAGGGTTTGCAATAGTTAAACTTACTTGGTCACAGCCCTCTGGGACACTGCAACCCCCCTTTCTTCCCACTAGTGGCCCACACAATATATCAGAATTACCTTCACAGTATACACTTACCCCAGGGCTGGTTCAGGCACTGGGACCTCCTGTAAAATAAGATACAGTGCAACAATCACAGTACAATACTTTAACATAGACAAATACCTCAGGCAGTATAACTTTGCTGAAACAAGCAGCTCTGATTTATTTAGGGGAATATAACAAGGATAGAGGAAATCAGGTTAATTAGCTTATCACTTTACTCATCTACCTATGGCTCTGTGCACAGGCCTATCCCTACCAGTTACTGTCCTGGGTACCCAAGCCCTAGTGGCTAGTCCAAACCGTGGCAGCTGGTGGGGCCCTTTCCACGAGAAAGAAAAATTAGTTTAAACAGTCAGCAGTACAGTGATTCCATTTGGATTCAATGTGGAAATTCAACAGGAGCGACCTGAATTAGTACTCATGACCACCAAACAAGATAGGGTCCTTCAATGTCAGCAGGGCTACTCTTGAGCTCCACGAGACTCCTCACACATTTATATGGCAAACTGCAACAGGCAAAAGTCCTTTAATGGCAGCAGGATTCACTTGAGCTAACCAAGCCTCCTCACACATTTATATGGTGAACAGTAACAGGCAAAAGTCCTTTAATGGCAGCAGGATTCACTTGAGGTACACAAGCCTCTTCACACATTTATATGGTAAACTGAAAGTACTATACCAGGCAGTTGCTTCTATCCCGATCGCAATTACTGCACAATACCCGGAGAACACACAGCAGATTCAGTTCCTGACAGACCGAGTGCAATTCAGCAATTTCTCCAGTCTTCTACAGGGTGAGCCTGGTTCTACTCTTCAGATATCCTTTGATTCTCTTCACAGGATGGATTCAGTCCTAACAAGCAGTTACACAAGCTGCAGACGAGGAACTCTGGAGCCTTACCTGCGTTTCTCGACCAAAACTGCACACTGAAAAAGCACAAGGCTCCTTCCTTCTTCACTGCCAGAGCTAAACTGAACCCAACAGACAAAACCGGCACTTCCTTTGAGTTCCTCCCAGTTCTTGACTGGATTGGCTGTCACCACAATAGACTGCTCCTGTTGGTCCAAAAAGGCGCCAAAGTCTAAACTACATCTCCAGAGTCACTGCCCATACAATCCTCTTGTGGCTGGCTCAGATTATGAGTCCAAGTTCTGATTCGTCCAAGGCACCATTTTAGAGCTAGCTTACCCCACACTGATTGGTCCAGTTCAGCAGTTTAAAACCCGAATGGGGAACTAGGCAGACACAGTTCTGACTGCCAAGAAAGCAGGTTAGACAAACTGTAATTTCATTATTACTCTAAATGATTTCTGGCAAACAGTTACATCTTTCAGATTGGTTCCCTTTGCACTCCTAGTGACTGCAAAAATGGAGTGAATTGGCAGCAGCTCGAGTGGTACTCAAACAGAGAAGCACACAGTCCCCCATACAAACTAATTATGTCTGCAAGCAGACAGCTCTTAAAGAGATAGTACCAGAGGTTCTAAAAACACTCACTGATAAATGGCTTAAACGCCAAACACCATTCAGGCTTGGAGCATTCAAGCAAGCTCCTGGAAGTCTTTTGGGAACCCCCATTTGCAGGGGGGTTACAACATCACAGAACCAGAGCACAATGCAAAAGTATCTGCTACCTAGCAACAACAAACAGGTGACAACATACCAAGTCGATGCAGCTTTTTTAAAATAGAAATAAAAATGTAATCTTTTAAACCAGTAGAAATCAGCAGTCCCAAAAGCACCTTGAACTACAAGAAAGAACACAGTACCACACCTCTGCCACAATAACTAAACAGTTCTAAAACATTGGAGAAAGAAGAAAAAATCAGAGACTGCACAAAAAGATACAATGTACTGTAAAGTATTAGGCAATAGGTATACTCAGTTGTTTAACAGAGAAAATAAAGTACCTACCAAAACAGGCAGAATACCCACAAATGACACTTAAGTTCTCAATATCAGACACCACCAAAGGCACATACAGAAAGGGTTTTAACTATAGTATTAAAATTAACCACATCAGAGTAGAAAGCACACTAAATAAATGTGTTGATCCTTCTGACTTCCAACGAATATTTACCACACAAATTTTATATCTTCCTGGAGCCTACAGGGTTGTCTTTCACAATCACTTAAATTTACATAAAACAAAACAATTTTTAAACTGAAAATTATAGCAAAAAGCATTTTGCTTTGGGAGCTCTTCTCAAACACAGCCACTCAGCTCAGAGTTCTAGAATCAGAAAAATGATAGAGGGCATTGTTAAGGAGAGGCTAGGGGGGGACCTGGAAAAGTCAGGGTGCCTGGACAATAGACAGCATGGATTCATCCCGGGGAAATCAAGTTAGACAAACCCTGTGGAGTTCTATGACTGGGTGGCAAGTGCCTTGGACGTGGGTAGACCAGTGGACGGCCTCTTTCTAGACTTCAGCAAGGCATTTGACTTTGTTCCTCACAGGGGCCTGTTGGATAAGCTGGGAGAAATAGGGGTGGGGAACCAGATGATGAGATGGATAGGCAATTGGCTCCAAGACTGGATCCAGAGAATCATAGTTGGCGGGATAGTCTCATCCCCAAGGAGGGTCATTAGTGATGTCCCACAGGGATCAGTCCTTGGGCCCCTCCTGTTCAACACCTACGTCTCTGATATAAGGACAGGTATCAGGAGTGAGATGAGTCTCTTTGTGGATGACTCAAAACTGGGGGCGGTGGTGGATGGGGAGGAGGGGAGGGTGGCCCTATAGGAGGACCTGGAGGCTCTGGAAAGATGGTCTAGAAAGTTGAAGCTGAGGTTCATTGCAGGGAAATGTAAGGTACTGCACCTGGGGACCAGAAACCTGGGCAAAGTGTACACCTTGGGGGGGGAATGCTACAAGTCTCAATGGCTGAGAGGGACCTGGGGGTGGTGGTGGATGTCAAGATGAACAACTCAGAGACTTGTAGGAGGGTAGTGGCCAAGGCCAACAGGATGCTGGGATGCATCGCTAGGGGGATCACCTCCAGAAGGATGGAAGTGATACTCCCTCTGTATAACTGCTTGGTGAGGCTGCACCACGAGTACTGCGTGCAGTTTTGGAGGCCACACTTAAAGAAGGACATTGAACTCCTGGAGAGGGTCCAGAGGAGGGCAACCAAAATGATCTGAGGCTTGGGGGACATGACCTATGGGGAGAGGCTCGAAGAGCTAAATATGTACACATTGAAAGAGAGAAAGGACCGGGGGACATGATAGAGGTCTTCAGGTACATGAAGGGGGTAAATAGGGGAGTAGCAATCAGGGTGCTTCAGAAGAAGAAGGGGGGCAACTAGAGGGCATGGGTGGAAGCTGAAGGGGGGGAGATTCAGGTGAGAAAGGAGGAGGTGCTACTTTACTGAGATGGTGGTGGAGCCATGGAATGCACTGCCCAGGGGGCTGGTGGAGGCCGAGGCAATGGAGTGGTTCAAGAGGGGGTGGGACAGGTACAGGGAAAGGGTTCTGGAAGCAAAATCCAGTGCAGCAAGAATATCCAGAACTGGGAAGGGAGGAGCCAGAGAGGGTGAGGGGGGCAGCAAGGTCAGCTCCCAGGGTGGGGGCTGACCAAACGAGCAGACACGAAAGACCATTAGGTCTATTCTGCTGGCATTTTAGTATGTTAGTATATTTTGTTCCATAGTTTTAAAGTTATGGAGGCTTAAAATTCTGCAGTTTACATACTTGAGATGTGGTTTTAACATTTCCAAAATGCCGGAGGCGTATAACTCAGTTACTGCACCTTTAAAGACAGACCTGAAATGTGGTAAACCTTTCTATGGGGGGATTGGTAAATCCCTCATACCATAATTGTGCAATTTGAACAAATACTTTTTAAATTAGATGGAAATGATCTGAAGTTACAATTTTCGTAAAATATCATGACATTTCACGGAAGTGAAATAATATTACTTGAATTCCGCAGGCTGAAGATGAATTTCACCCAGCCATATGTGCCTCAGTGGTCAGTGTTGGGGCTAACCCTTTTTAGTTTGCAGATTTCTGGTATAGGACTTAATATCCATAAGTGGATAAATGCTAATTGATAGTAAAATAGGAGGTCCTGCAGACAATGAAATGGAAACCCAAAGTACAGAATGATCTTGAACAACTGAGAAAACTGGTAAATGTAAATGACAGGATAATGTAATTAAAATTAATGTACAGTGTTATAGTATATATGGAAAGCAAAACATGAAAACCATCCATTATTTAAAGAGCTGCTGACGCCTCAAAGAAAGCTTTGAAAAACATAATAATTAGGCACAATGACGGTTAACTTACTCTGTACTGCAGCCAGAGCAAAAGTAAATACATTATTGGTCTGCAATAAACAGATATTTAATTATTTTTTTGTTTTTAATTGCCAGGTAGGCAGACTAAACAATAAAAATGCAGTATTTTAAGGTATGGCCTTGGAGATTACAAAGCAGAGCAAAAAAGGCAAAACTCATTTGTTTGTAACTAGTCCCAGTGGAATTGTACTGTGGTGCACCCCAAGGGGCGTTCCTTTTTACCATGTTGTGTTTGGTGTATATTCTACCCCTGGGTAGGATCATTAGGTACTATGGAGTTGGGTTTCATTGTTATGCAGATGATACTCAGCTCTGTCTGTCTTTTGCACCTGAGGATCATGGAGCTGTGGATGTACTAACCAGTGTTTGGCTGAGATCTAGGACTGGATGTCATATAGCTGGCTGAGACTCAACCCAGACAAAACTGAAGTACTAGGGATTGAGCTGGGTGGGGGGTGAGGGTGGCAGTGTCTGGAAGGGAAACAGGGCTTTGTCTTGGTACCTGCAGGTTGATGCTGCTGAAAAGGTAAAGAGTCTTGAGTGACATTCTGGATGAAGGGCTGCCATTCGAGACTCAAGTGTTGGCACTTGTCTAGAATGGCTTGTACCGTCTGAGGAATATTAGCTGGATTCATTCTCTTATCCCCCCTGAGGAAGTGCCCTCTCTAGTACATGCTTTTAAGACCTCACGGCTCGATTACTGTAATGCTTTTTAACTTTGGGTCAGTGAAGGTACAGTATGCTATGGCACCAGTAGCTGGTGGAGAACGTGGCTGCAAGGTTGTTTGCCGACTTTTCAAGGGCAAGACATATTAACCCAGCACTGTGGGAACTGCACTAGCTGCTGGTTAAGTTGAATATCTCCTATAAGGTTGCCTTATTACCTACAGTATAAGGCCCTACACGGTATTGGTCCAGGCTACCTGCGCAAGCTCCTTCATGCTTACCTGCCTGCATGTCCTCTTCATTCCACCTAGGAGGGTCTCCTGGTTGTTCCTAGAGATGGACCCAAAATATGCATGGACAAGGCCTTTGAAGTGGCTGGACCTTTAGTATGAAATTTGTTCCTGAGGGCCCCGAGGGAGGCCCACTTGGTGGAAGTCTTTAAAAAGGGGTTAAAAACTTTTCTTTTTGCTCAGACTTTTGGTGTTTGAAGTATGTTATTTATGAGAAACCTAGCTTTTTATTGTGAAATCTGACTGTTGCTTCATTTATCTATGTCAGCATAGGGTTGCAATTTAAATTTTATTGCTTGTTTTATAATTATGTATTTGATTATTTATTTGTCTGCTATTTCCTCTTTTGTGTTGGTGCCCTGGGCCTCCAGGGAAGGGCACCATAAATAAATAAAGCTACTACTACTACTAGCTCTAGTGATGTGGCCACACCCTATACAGATCCTACATCAGATGTCACTTGGACTACTGCTTTGCAGTTTTGGCCCCCTTACCCCAGGAAAAAATAAATTAAAAAAGATCCAGAGAAAGCAATCAAAATGATAACCAAATTGCAAATTTTCTTTTATAAGAAGAACACATATCCTATCTAACTCTCCATGATCTTTAATGGAGATACATTGGGGGGGGGGGACATGTGGCTAATGCACAATGTCATAAAAGATCAAGAAATGATGAACAACTAAATTTTACTATCAAAGAAAATCAACATACAGTAAGATTGGGGAACCCATGTCAAGATCATTAAAAACCCTGGTGAGACATAAAGAATAATGGATGGGTAAGTGGTTTTAACAATAATTTTACACACCCCTGAGGGGTGGGATGCCACTTAAACCCTGAGAGTGAAGCTTGAGGAGTTTATTAAGGCATCCCACCCAAGGGTGTGTGTAAAATTTGAGTTTAACACATCTACACATCCTTTATTTTGTATAATTGCTGGGGGTCATTTTTTTACCACAGCAATTATACACAATAAGTAGATTTCTCTACGAAGTCAAGCCATGGACCATAAGGGTTTTAACGTGGTCCATAGCGGCTGGCTCCTAAACTGAAGCAGCTTTTTTATGTTGGCTCGCATGTGCGTGCCAGCCAACATATTGCATTAGTAGCAGATTTGGAGGCACGGTCACTCTTGGGCGAATGCAGGGCACACATCAGTAGGTGCATACCTCATTTCCCAATAAGCCTGCATGCCAGCACCACACCAGGAATACATAATGTAGTGATCACATCTAAGAAAAGGTCATCATACACAGCGGCACCTCCCAACGTGCCTTCTCTGGTGAAATATTACATCAAACATGGTGGCACACTGCCTGCCACAATGCCCATCTTCGGGGGTGCCCAATCCCCCTGTTGGTATGCCCTGACCCAATTTATGTGCTGACAGGGGAGCCCACTTCCCTTTGGCATAATGCACCCGGCCCATTTTTTATGTGCCGAGGGGGGTGCCAAATCCCCCTCGGCCCTTGCCACCCCCTTCAGTATGTGCTGACGGGGTGCCCACTCCCATCGGCTAGCCCCCAAACACTCAGGTAGCACACCGAGCCCACCCCAGCAAGCCAAATGCCCCTGTAAAACAAAAAGAAAAAACATCCCCTGATGTTTTTGGGGTTTTTACCTGTAAAGAAGAAAATGGTCCTCAAGGGGTCTGTCCAGTTCCCTGCCCCAACCTGCACCTACCCTCTATGCACCCTGCCTCCCCACACCCCCCTCACTGCATACTTATCTCTGGAGTCTGGTGCGATGATATTTGGTGGTCCGGGAACATGTCTGCACTCTTCAAAGCGGACCATGAACTAAAGAAATGCCGGTAAGCTGTATAATGGCATAAATAGAGTTTTTTCAACTTTGGTGCATATCTTTGGCATTTTTTGGAATTTTCTACACCAGATTTTCAACATGGGGTTATTGAGGTCCCTCCTCATGAATTCAGTCACTGTCATGGAGTTATTCAGTCCCGAAAGGTGATTTCACTGTCACTGCATGGAATCACCTCTCGGGACTGAGTAAGAAAATGACAGTGCCACTGCTCATGAGGAGGGCTCTCAAAAAGCCTATGTTGCAAATTTGGTAAAAAAAATCCCAAAAATGGCTGTTTTACTAGCCTGCGTTGCACTGTTTCCACACATGCTCATAACTTCGTAAATTTGTAATATTTTCACTCCAGATTTTCAAAATTGCCATTTTTCACACCTCCTTATGAACAGTACAGCTGTCATTTTACATATCCTGGCAGAAATGTATTTTCGCACGTCCAGCGCAGAATAGCGGGGTTGCTGTGCAAAATCAGTTTTCAGGACAGTTTGCGAAAATGTTGGTGGCACTATTCATGAACAGAGGTCCTAAAATGCTTATGTTGAAAATTGGATGATGAAAGTCCATAAAATAGCGGTGTTACAAGCATGCTTTGTGCAGTTTCCACGTACCCTTGTAACTTCGCAAATTTGCAATATTTTCATGCCAGATTTTTAACACTGGCATTTTTTCACACCTCCTTATCAACGGTACAGCTGCCATTTTTCATAGCCTTCCCAAAATGTGTTTCTGCACCTATGGCACACAATGGCGTGGTCACTGTGGATAATCAACTTTTGGGACAGATTAACAAAATCACAGCGCCACTGTTAATGAGGGGAGGTCCCAAAATGCCTGTGTTGAAAATGTGGCTAAAAAACTCCAAAAAATAATTGGGTTATGGATGTGTGTTACGCAGTTTCTATACATGCTCATGTAATCCAAATAACTCCTCTGACGTGTGCTCATAAAACCCTATTGCAGAGCAAGGGTTTGCTATCCCCAACTGACAATAGACCAAAATCCAAGAACGCTCTGCACTCGAGTGACAGTGAAACTCCAAATAAACACCAACCTCTCTTTTTCAATTGAACAATAGGTTTTATTGATGCATGGTGCCTGGATTCACAATTCACAGTTGCTGCTCCTTCAGTTTATAAAATACAGCCAATAAAAGTGCATTTGACAACAAGCACGAAGTCCTAGCGCTACGCCCATGTGTATGGTCTTCCTCAGGGGGCGAATAATGCCCTGAGACACTCCCTGATTCACATTTCTCAGAATGCCGATTGTTGTTTCTTGTCAACTTTTTCACTGACGTAATAATTTGGATGTTTGATGTAAATTCAGGTGACACTTAATTCCAGAAATTGATAAAGGCAGGATTTGTAGTAATGAAAGAAATTACCTACTGTGATTATGTCTAGCATAAAGTGTTAATCTAGTTATGAATATTCTGAATGAAATTAGTAGTAAAGCAATTTTGGAATATAAGCATAACAACATCAGGTTTCAGGACATAGAGTCCAAATGGTTAAATGTCTTACCAATAAGCTTCCTTGCTTTTTCATAATTAGATTTTTCTATGTGATTTTTTATGTGGGTTTTTGTGCAGTTTTATAACATTGGGAATGAATGATTAAAATTGTTTTTTGCACTTGATAATGGATAGAAATGGTGTTAGAAAGTATTTAAACACTTAATTAAATGTTAATGAACCCACACAAAACCCACAAATCTATTTAAAATGAATTTTAGGATCCAAGGTTTGAGACCCACCAAAGCTACTTAAAACTAAAAAAAAGTGCTGCCAGTTAACCAGTAGGGGCAGTCAATCCTCTGGCAGAGTGGCTATAAAAGGCAGTGTCTCAGAGTAGTATTCACCCCCTGAGGAAGACCACACATGTGGTCGAAGTGCTGGGACTTGGTGATTGTTGTCAGATGCACTTATATTGGCTGTATTTTATAAACTGAAGGAGCAGCAACTGTGAATTGTGAATCCAGGCACCATACATCAATAAAACCTATTGTTCAATTGGAAAAGAGAGGTTGGTGTTTATTCGTAGTTTCACTGGCACTCAAGTGCAGAGCGTGCTTAGATTTTGGTCTATGCATGCTCATGACTTCACCAGTTTTTTATATTTTCACTCCAGATTTTCAACGTTGCCATTTATTTGCACCTCCTCATGAACAATACAGTTGTCATTTTCCACATCCTGCCCAAAATGTGTTTACACCCCTGTGTCACCAAATGGCATAGCCACTGTGCAAAACCACCTTTCCGCTAACAAACTGATTGTGCCACTCTTCATGAGGTGGGGTCACAAAAAGCCTATGTTGAACATTTGGAGTGAAAATATCAACAAACTCCTACAAGATTAGGGTTTCCAACTGTAATACCCCACCGTGTAGTGACTGCCAGGCATCAGGGGTGTGACTTGGGATCATTGGCTCTACTGCTCATGCCATTCCACCCCCACCCCCACCCTGCAGCCAGTGACAGGCATCGAGGTATGCCTTGGAGTGCTCAGCCCAACGTTCACCCCATTCTCCTATACTGCACCTGTCTCAGCATATTTCCTTATGGAATAGGGTAAGTATAAGGTCCAAAGACCCCAAAGCACACCACGACACTTGTCAGTGTCTACAGAGTCAGGTGAGGTAAAATGGCATGAACATTATAGCTGACACCCCAAAGGCACACCCCAGCACCTGTCAGTCTCTGCATGGTAGGTGTGGGGTTGGTGTCAGTTCCATACTTCACTGCCATTCCTATTATGCATCTCTTAATTCCTGCACTATCAATGACAATGCCAGCAAGACAACATTCGGCATTGACAAATGCTTGTTTTTTTTGTAGTTGTTGTTGAGTCCAAATAGATAGTTTTTCTGTGCTCCGTAATTTAAAAAAAAAAAATGAACTTACTGTCAACCTCTGTTGGGGAAGCTTGCAGTGCAGAAGATTGAGGACAGACAGCACAGACAACAGGAAGTTCACAGTAGGCACATGCACCAAAGCAGGGAAACTGTGTGCATCTTCATCATTATAACTGGCTGGTCATAATGACAGAAGTATGACCCAGTTTTCCTATGGGAAAAAAACAACCACCAATAATTGTAATATTTTAATACACAAAGGCCCAGATATTCAAACTGCGCTCAAAAGTAGCGCAACAGCAGGAGCAAGCACAAACCAGTTGCACAAATGCGCAACAGGTGCGATATTCAAACATGGAGCAGAGCAAATTGCGCAAGCAACCAACGTCTCAATATCGCACATACTGCGCCATGGCGCAACCAGGTAGGAGAGGCTGAGCCAAAATGCTGCGCTATGGCGCAACCATGGAAGCTCAGCTGAGCAGTGCAGAGCTGCCATAGCGCAAGCACAGACCCCCAGAGCAATGGAACTGCACATCCAGGGAGGCAGGCTGGGGCCCACCGCCAGCCATGCCACACATGGGCACAGGAACTCACTGCAGAACCCACACCACACTGGCACACCCCAAGCACAGCATCACTGGGGGTGGGACGGATGATCCACGTGCCCATGGGGACAAGCCAACTAAAGCATAGCAGAGCCATGACACCCCAGCACAACCACTGGCAGGCAGAGAGTGCCACACCCCAGGGGTTGACAACCACAGTGCACATCAGTCCCCCGCACGCACAGCACAGCGTGCACCGTGCCCCCAAGACACCGCTCATGTGCAGTGACAGGCACTGCAGGAAACACCATGCCCCCCGTGCCACACGGCAACCCCATGCTGCAGAGAAGCAGACCAGCCAGACCCACCCTGTGCACCCAGCAGTGGGTGGCAGCAGATGGCGAGCAACAGAAAGGCAATGCTATGCTGGTGATACCTCCCCATGGCACACACACACACACACACACATATACCCAGGACCATAGTAGCCCAGATGGCATGTACACCCCTGCAACGGAGCACCCAGAGCCAGTTGCAAAGCAGACACCAACACAGCAGTTGTACCAAAATAGAAATGTATATTGAAATAAAACAGTGAACAATAAAGTTATAACTATGTCAAGTTGGGGGACGGGTAAAAGGCAGGGGTGTTCAAGGGGGAGGGAAAAAAACTTGGAGAGGGAAGGCAGGGTGAAAGGGATGGGTGAAGGTCAAATGAAAGGTGGGCTACGGCCCAGCAGGCTCCTGCTCCTCCCCTTGCCGTCGTCCCCTCCTATGTCTGCACCGCCTTTCCCCCTGGCGCTGTAGGGCTTGCAGGAGCTCCCGGTTTCGACCACAACCTGGGTCAGGCGCCACACATCATGCGCCATGCGCTGAAGCACACCGAGGCCTAGGAAAATGGGAACACAGTCAATGGCTGAGACTGACCACAACCCTGAACACCACACAACCTGCAACCCATCTAACCCAATGTGCTGCACATGTGATGGCATGCACCCACCCACAGTGAACATGCACATGGCCATCACAAACAGGCGGCACCAGCCATGCGCACCACCGCCCACACACACTGCCCATGTCAATCACAGTACAAACTAGGCTGTCATGTGATGTTGCAACATGGTGCGATGCCAGTTACACAGCTATGTGCCCAGTGCATGCCTGGACCACCTGTGATGCATACACAGACGTGTCGTGATGCTGCACTGTGATGAAGGTCACCTGTGTCACACCTACATACATGGATACATAGACAGTGTCGGCAGATAAGGGCCTATGGGACACCCAGTCTGGCCATTTGGCCTTGTACGATCACTCTCTTGTCCTATAAGTCCGTTCCCCCTCACCCCTGACCTCCAGAAGTCCCTCATGGTGAACCCACACATACAGATATCCCGTGACCAAGTCAGCCCCCACCACATCCTCTTGCAGGGTGTTCCACTCGTCCACCACCCATTATGTGAAGAAACACTTTTGCATGTTCCTCTTAAACGAGCCCCCTCCAACTGCATCCCATGCCCTCTAGTCCTGGAACATCCTTTACACTGACAAATATTGTTTCCTGCACTCTGTTCCCCTGTACAATACTTGTATGTCCCATCATATCCCCACACCCCTCCCTCCAGGAGTACATGTTCAGTTCCGTCAACGGTCTGCATAGGACTTGTGATGCAATCCATGCACCATCCATGTCGCCCTCCTGTGAACGCTCTCCACCCAGTCCCTGTCCATACGCAGGTATGTTTTCTGGAACTGTACACTGTACTCCAGTATGGGGACTCACTAGTGTTTCGTCTAGTGGAACTACGACCTCCCATTTGGTTGTGTCCATCATGGTTGGTGGTCCTGCCCCCCCAGCATGCAATAGCATCCATGACGTAATGATACTCACACTCCTCCAGCAGCTCGGTCTGCCGCTGCTGCTGCTGTTGCTGCTGCTGATGCTGCTGCTGCTGTTGCCCGACGGCCTGTGGCACTGGGGCCCTGGCATGGCCCACATCAGCCTCGTCCGGCGCCCTCACCATCCGGCCTGTGGGAGACATATGGTGAGACAAACATCAGTGTGACTCAAAAGCAGAGTGCCCCCTGCCCCAGTAAGACTGCCTGCCCACACAGCCATAACCATCCATCGCACAGCTGCACACACTGACACACCGATGCACAGCCACCCAGGCACACACACACCCCTACAGAGAATATAGGTGAATAGATGGTACACTCACGTGGCCTAGGCACCAGGCCCCGCCTGGCATGGGAACGCGGCCGCGTTAACAGTTCCGGGTCCCTCCGGCGGAGATCACTGTACCGGTGCCGGCACTGCTCCGCAGACCGGCCCTGGCCAGTGACCCCCACCAGGTCAGTGGCCACTTGCTGCCACACATGGGTCCTAGGTCCGGTGAGGGGTCTCACCATATAGTCCCTCATAGTGGGGCTCCACTAGGGCCACCAGGTTGGCCACTTCAACTGGGCTCCAGGACACCGCCCTCCTCTGAGCCATGGCCCCAACTTTACAGCAGGCAATATGGCGCCCCGCTGCGCTGTGACCCCACGTGGAGTTGTTGCGCAATAGACCAGCACAGGCTCCAATCGCGCTGTTCGCACAGCGCCGTCACTTTACATGGTGCTGTAACCAGACAGCGCAATAGGGACGTACACATGGCATGCCCACAGCGCCAGGGGTCAGAGGGCATACACAAGGTCACGGCAATGACGCAAGGCTACGCACAGCGCCATAGGATGTATAGGCATCCTGCATGACTGCTAAGCAGAGCACCAGTGCCACAGTGGACTATCGCGCAAAAGTGCCACAGCGCCATATAGTGCCCAGTGCTGTAGTGCCACTGGCACAATGGTGGCCATGGCCAGAATCACCTATTGCGCTCAGCAGGTCTGCAGCACGATCGACGCATGCGTAACCTGTCTGGGCATGCGCAATGCAGTGTAGCACACAGCCAGAAACATGCGCCATCGGCTCAGCCGGACCTTCTCTGTTGCGCTAAGCGCAAATACGCGATATTCAGCCGACATATGCAAATCAGTCGATCAGCCATGCAAAGGCGCAGTGGCGCGATTAGCATGTCATTAAAGTTGCGCCACACCTCATTTGCATGTGTTGCGCTATAAAAAGTGTGACACTGGGTTGTGGCAGCCAGATTTGGTTGTTGCAGCTGAGAGGTGAGTTACATGCTGTGTGATGCTCAGGATAATGCTCATGGGCAGGGGTGCTGGAGGATGTCACAGGTTGAGGGGCTGAGCATGATGAGGGCACTTAGAAAGGGCAGAGGGCACCCTTTCCATCAGTATCTGCCATGCGGCGAGAAAGGGGGCTTCAGCCCCCAGCCTGCAGCTATGCTCATGAGGAAATGCTGTGGACTGCACAGTGACAGGTGTCCACTTCCACCCATACAGATCAGCATGAGTGGCGAGAACCAGGCCGAGGCTGTGGGCGGGCGTGGGAGGAGGCCGAACTTCACCACAGCAGAGACGAGCCCTCTTCCAGGCCTACCTGGAGGATGAGCCGCTTTGAGTGGGAGGAGGGCACCCCTCAGCAGATGCAGCTGCATGGGAGGGGTAGCTCTGGCCATCAACCTGCGGAAGCCACCAGCGCTCCATGCAGGAATGCCGCAAGAAGATGAGGACTGACCGCGGAGGCTGAAGGAGAAGGTGGCAGCCTTCAGGAGGGACGCGATGCTGCCACTGGTGGGGACCACCAGTGGTGTTGCAGCTGACCCGACCGAGAGACACTGGTTGCGGCCATGCAGCCGAGTGCCATTGCGGGTGTTCCTGGTGGAGGATTCCAGACAGGTGGAAGCCCATCACTGCACGGTATGTCATGGTGATGTTGTGGGGGCTGTTGTTCACATGCACTCACATGTACTCTCTTTCTGTTTCAGATCCTGTTCGTCTGCAGGAGACGGTGGTGGTGGGTGCTGACAGTGAGGCAGACCTGCTGGACCAGGAGGAGGGACCTTCCACCTCTGCCAGCAGCCTGCACGCACTGCAGCAGCAGCCGGCTGGGCCGACAACTCCGCCGGCAGTGATACAGGTGCAGGGGTGACAGCCTGTGTCACAGCAGTTTGGCATGCAGGTGTGCCAGCATGCTGTGCCTATGGCAGTGGCACGCACGGCACTATTGATGATGGCAGGCCTGCAATGGCCAGTGAGAGGTGTGTGTCCTGTGAGGGACACATGGCAGGCCAGCACGTGCCCCTGGGCGTCCAGCTCCACACCTGTGTACCAGCATGCTGGCACAGTCACAGGCTGGGCCTGTCAGCACCAGTGGGGCAGCATCGGTGGCTGAGCAGGTGTCTGGCACTGTTGACAGCACAGGGTGGAACAGGTGGACCTGGGGGCTCAGCAGTTGGAGGCGGCAGCAGCAGTTGCACACCAGGCCTGGGGGACAGCGTCAGGCAGTGGCACTTGTCCACCGCCCATAGATCAGCCATACCTGGTCCTGGTGAACAGCGGCCACCCTCAAGGGTGCTGTGCTCGGACCATCCACACCCTGGGGTCACGATGCCATTGGGGCACAGTACCCTTTGTGCGCACACCCGCCTGCTGCAGGAGTCGGTACAGCTGCAGGGCGGGTTGCAAGGTCTGTGGAGGCACTGACTGTGTCCGTGGAGTGGCATAGCAGGGAGGTGCTCGGACCGGCCGAGATGGTCCATATGCGGACGGATGTGACCGCTGCCATCGACAGGCTGACCCAGGCAGTGGTCTCTGTGGCGACCGCGTTGACCACACTGTCTGGTGACCCTGTATGCATCCACCCACAGTGCGCGACCCACCCCGCTCCCGGCCGGGCGACACCAGGCCTGTCGATGCCGGGTTCTGCTGTGGGCATCCCGACACCCCTGGTGCAAGTTTCTTCGCGGGATGCAGACCCCTGTCTGCGGGCAAGGTCGCGGTCATGCACTGGGACCCTGGTGGTGCAGTAGTGCCACCGATGGGCCCCTGCGCAGCCTGCCAGTGCTGCTAGGGCACGGCGGGGCCACCCACGCATCCGTGGTGGCCGTGGGACAGTGCTCCCTGACTGAGCTGTCTCCCAATGCAGGCCCTGTCTGGTGCTGCCCTGTGTGCAATGTGTGTGTCATGGTGGGCAGTGTACTGCTGGGTGCTCTGCTCACCAAACTGACACACGGACCACCTGCACACCTCCCAACTGCTGTCCACAGGTGCGTGTGGATGATGATGCCTGCATTGCACTGTACACCAAGGTGCAAGGTTGCCCAGGTTCTGACACACGTCGTGGACAGTCCAGGTGGTGAGGTGGTTGGTGGTGCTGTGTGATAGCGTGTAATTTCCGCAGTGCTGTGCTGCTGCCCTGTGCTGCCTGGTGTGTGTGTGTGTGTTCATTTGAGTGCTCACCCTCTCTGATGATGTGTTGGTATGCCTAGACCCTTCAACTCCCTGACCTTCATGCATGGTGTGTTCCCCTGTGTGCCTGTGGTTTGCGCATAGACAGTGTTGCTTGCACATGTCCCTTTGACTTACCTGTGTTGGGCGTAGTGCTCTTCTGCAATGGTGTCCCGGTGCAGCTGGGCCTGCCGTGTCAGTCGGGGGTCCCTCCGTCTTGGGGGGGGGCGGCTCATCACCCATATCACCAGCGCCACTGGCGTCCCCCTCTTGGACCTGTACAGCTATCCCATGGTCTTTGGCCATGTTGTGCAGGATGCAACAGGCCAGGAATATCCCACAGGCCTTTTGGGGGCTGTACTGTAGGGCTCCACCGGAGGTGTCCAGGCATCAGAAGCGTGCCTTGAGTATCCCGAACACCCGCTCTAAGATGTTCCGTGTTGCGGCATGTGCCTCATTGAAACCGTGCTGCGCTGGGGTCGTGGGGCGCCGGTATGGTGTGAGCAGCCAGGGACGGAGTGGGTATCCACAGTCACCTGTGTGGAGATAGTGGAGATCAGTGTTAGGTCAGGTCCATATTGCCCATATCCTTGTGTGCCACTACCATGGCACCTGTGTCATTCCCACCCTTGCACAGAGTTTGCATTCCATACATGTACTCACCCACTAGATGACCCGTGGGGATGTTCCCACTCTCGAATCAATGGCACAGTGCAGATTGGTGCCATATGAAGGCATCATGTGCTCCCGGGGTGTGTGGCACAGACATTGATGATCATGCCAGTGGCATCCACACCACCTGGCAGTTGACACTCAGAAGCCCTTTCAGTTCCGATATGCTTGCCCGTCGGGGCCAGGTGGCGTCATGAATGGCCACATGGGTGCAGTCTATGGCACCCTAGCACGCCAGGCATTTGTGCTACCCTGTGGAACTCCTGCATGTTTGCTGTACGCTCTGCCAGCGGTGCTGGGGAAATGGATGTACTCCGCGGCATGATGCAGCAGTGCGCTGAGAATGGGTGAGGATGCGTGATGTGGCCGATTGCATAATGCCTGTGGTGTCCCTGTCGGCCTCTGGAAGGTGCCCGTGGCGAGCAGGCACATGCAGGCTGTCACCTTGGTCTCCACGGACAGAGCATGACTCCATCGTGGAGGGTGCCTGCATCACATCTCTGCATAGCTCACTGAGCTGTCTCAGTATTGCCCTGTTCAGGTGGCACCGGCCACAATCACATCGCTGTACAGCTCGGTGAGGCTGATGCGGTTCGATATCACTTGTCACAGATCACCGACGGCCCTCCACGGCCACGCCCCTGCAGCATGCTGTCTCACCCTCATTACAGCTTCCATGTGGAAGCTGACACTGTCCATCTCCCTGGCTCCTGCCCCCCCCAGCTGCTGTTCCTGTGTTACCCCCACTGCCCCCACTGCTGCTTCCACTGCACCGGGCACCCCCCACTGGCCTCTCTGTCCTCCAGGACCCACTGTCCCTCTCTGCCCTTCCTGCTCCTGTCTCTGTCTCTCTGTCTCTCTCTCTCTGTCTCTCTGTCTCTCTCCCCCGGTTTGCGGCCTGCTAGAGTTCTTGCGCCGCTCCCTTGAGCCTTTTTATTTTGGCTCACATCCGGTACAGCGCATCCTCTCGGTTGAGTCACTCTATGCTGCTATGCAAGTGTTCAATATCGCATTGCGCACTTTATGCATGGACCCGCCCCCTTCGGTTGCGCATGCCTTCATTTCCATTGCGCTGTGGCTCAGAGTGTTTTCGGTGGCGCAACTGGCCCCTTCTCAATATCGCAGAATGGCGCATTTTTGGAGTTGCGAACGCGCAACCCTGTTGCGCATGGCGCAACCCTTTTGAATATCTGGGCCAAAGTATTGTAGGAATGTGGAACAGGTTGCTAAGTAATGTGGTACAGGCTTATAATTTTACTAGTTTCTCTCATGTCATCATTATTATTCATTTTATTATTGTTATCAATTATTTTGTATGTTTCTGTGTATTACAGCTTCTAAAACTGCATTCGATTCAGTTGTTATATGAAAGAAGGAACTGGGGTCAAATATTGCCAATTAGAATGTGGGAATTGACTTGATTTGCTATGGTCTTTCTTCATCCTGAAATCTTAATATACAACTATAATATAGGATTCTTATTTTTTATTTTTTTTATTTTTGTCTTTTGTAACTGGATAAGGCCCACTAGGCATAAGCGCCCATTTTTAGAGGTGACCTGGGAGCACTGAGGAGGTTAAGTGTCTTGTTCAAAGTCACACAGTATGCAAGTATAGGTGGTGGGAATCAAAGCCCAGTTTGCTGGATGTATCAAGCTCATTCACAGCTTATTACTCTAACCTTTATAGTCTAGGCAATACTGCCAGCTCCAATTCAAAGTGGATTCTAAGTGCAGTTTTATTTATTTGTCATTACCTTCATACATTTTTCCCTCTGTATAGCCACAAACCTCCCCCATGGCATCTCCTATTTTTGCAGTTCCCTGTACCTTTTTCTGTTTCAGAAGATCATCATCTGACCATCCCCTTTTGCCACACTCCCACTGATCACTTGTCTTTGGGTCAGGGCTCCCACTGATGGCTCCAGTGCGAGGAAGAGGGAGAGAGGAAGAGAGAGAGAGAGAGAGAGACACACACACACACACACACACACAGACACAAAGAGACACAAAGACTCAATAAATCCAGTGCAAATGGTCCAGCAGCTGCAATGATGTTTGCAACTTATGCATGATGTAAAAGGCAAAACCGCTCATGCCAGCACCCACCTGATGTCAAGGAGCAGAGCTACAAATGAGGTGGTACCACCCTGCCGTACTCCCCTCCTTCTTGGGCAACCTGGTGGCAGACATAAAGCAGGGGATGTGCAAAGCCTCTGTTAGCCTGTGATATCTGGACTCCAGACACAAATCTGGCTTCCCACATGGAAGGACAATATACCTTCTTCTCAGTCAGCGCCTCCCCAACCAGTGGAGTTATATAAAAAGCTGGTAGACTTAGCAGCATGGACAGGACAATATATGTTAATAGTTGGAGGGGATTAGAACTTTCAAAAGAATGTTTAACTGGACAGTTCTGTCAATAATAGGTAATTATTTAATACAGATAATACAACAGATTTGAAAATCCCACAGTAATCTAGTAGTAATAGTAGTAAGTAGTAAAATGTTTATTCTGAGACACATCAGAAAGGGATAACCCAGTTTAGCCCAAACATATTTTCAGTGGGGTCCCATTGTGCAAAAATAGCAATTTCACAGTAAAATGTACAAAACATGCAGTGCAAATACAGTAAAAACACACATTTGAAAATAAATAACAAACATAGCTCAGCCACAGCAGGTATTAAGAGATCTAGCAGCATCAATAAACCAAGATCTTATAGCATTCCAAGTTAAGATACTATTACTTTGCCTCAAATGACCTGGCAGGCTATCCCAGAGCCTTGGGCCCGTATGCACAAAATTAGTTACCCCTCACAGTTTTTATCATAGGCACAGTGTACTCTATTGCCCCTGCTGCACATAAACCCTGTCTGGGTCAATCTGGGTCTAAAGGATGTGCAGTGGTTTCAACACTGGACAGAAGGTGACTATACAGTTTAGCAAGAGCCACATAATACATGCACTAGAATATTTTATTGTTTATTGTTTATTGTTTATTGAACATTTCGGAATTACAACCTTTGAGTCAAGGACTCCTTTGCAAAGGCTCCACGTCATTCAGGACAGGACATAACAACAACAGAGTGTTAAGAATTCCACAAAAACCAGTGACAGTACAATACGACAGAGATAAACATCATAGCATATGTTAATGCTATTCGTCAGAATGGAAATCGTAGGGTTACACAGTAGAGGTCGGCGGTTAGAGGTTTCCAACAGGACAATACCATGTTCAACAATACAGGATATGGTTAGCGGTTATACCTTATTGTTGGCCAAATTATAGTGAATACTCTCCTGATCCACTAAATGCATAGATGTGACTTATTCCTTATGCTCTGGTGTCCTCATAGCATCCCAAGTGAAAATGTTCAGGGTACTTTTCTAATATTCATTCACCAGATGAAGAAAAAATCATTTCAAACTTTCTAAACATTAAAGGGCAAGATTGTTTTGAACATGCTGAGGCAGCATCTGTGAAATCTATACATTGAGTAATTACTTGCCTCCTTATCTTAAACTGTTTGATGTTTATTCTCCTGAACAGCAGTTTGACATCTAGTTTCCATTTAGTCTGTCAAATAGAAAAATAGCACTATGAATGCAGAGGAGAAATTTAACATGCACTCCTGAGTCTGTTTCTGAAAGAGTTTATTTCTGAGCAAAATAAATAAAAAAATAACACAAGAAATGTTGCAGGGTGGCCAGTAGGTGTTTTGAAGGACATCCTAAAAGAATAAAGACTGAGTCAGGAACTTGAACATCTGGACACTACTGACTATGATGTGGCACTAATAAATTTTTATGACACTGTGAGCAAGGAGAAATGTGTAGCGTTTGGAGTTACTGTACGTAAGCAAAAGAGCTGTGATAAACTGACATTTGAATGACCCTTCTAATAAAAAAGTAATGCATATAATGCATGATTATTATTTTAGTTTTAATATATGCAACTGTGTCATTTAAGGTTTAATGATTATGTGTCTTTGTAAGCCCCATTAACCTCTTTTGCTTGAGCAAATGACCATACACAGTGTCTTGGAGGAAATGGCTTCGGCCACATGTTTATTGAGATTATACAAAACACAACTTGTTGCATGTCATGCACAGCCAGGGAGTCTCAACAAGATTCTGGATGGTCAATGCCTTATAACAGTTCATGTGTTACCCTGCGGGACCCTCCAGGCAAACACCAATCCAAAACGTATGGGCAATATAGGTATACCGACCTCTGAGGCAAAGGCAGTCCTAGGACAGAATGACATGCGCCCCTCCCTGTCAGTGGCATGTCAGCTACAGGACTAGCCAATGAGGTTATCCCATTACTGGCTCAAAAAGGGCCCACTGTCATCACAGCCTCACCATATGCCAGCCTGAAGGGGAACCTGTCTGGAATGGAAGCAGAGTCTTCCATTTCCCCTTGTAACACTCATTGCAAGAATATGATGCCGCAAGTTACAATGACTATGATGATAACCTACTGCTAAATATTCAAGCACCTGCTGGAGGAGGGTGAAAAACCTGGGAAAACCTCATGGAAAAAATTGGAAAATTCCTCCCTGACCCCTAAGGAGATCCCACATAGTAGGATGGTAGGGTTCCTTTCTCTACCCTAACTGGCTTGAGACCCTACTTTTGCAAGGGTAGGCAGCTGGGAATTATGGTTGGAGGAAGAAAGCAAGAGGGAGAAACTGAACCCATGCAGGGCATTTTAAGCCCCTTGCTCCACCCCTCTGGCCAGAAGCTCACGCCTCATGTCTGGTCCTACTTGGCCCTCCCCCTGTGGAAAGCAACTACCTAAGCTCACTTAAACAGTTTGGGTATCCAGGGGAAGGGTCACCAACAAATTCTTACCTGCTGTAATTCTTTGCTGGCTGTCTATTCTTTTACTAAGTTGCTCCATTTTATGTATAACGTATTATGTATTTCATATACTCATACAGTATGTATGTTTTGTACACCAGGAGTGTGCTTTACATTTTGCTTCATCAGTATTTACGGTGTCAGTTTCTAGTTTTCCTGGACATTATGTAATGTCCATTTAAAAGTTTCCACAGTAATAACATGAACATAATCAACCTGGAAAAATGTTAACTGACATTAGAGAATTATCAAGAAACGCTGGAACAAAAACTTTTATCCTGCTAATGATGTAAAGCTATGTCATTTTGCAGTATTAGAAATATCAAAACTAAATTTTTGAATCAAAGCTACAGTACAGAATTGTCAGTAAAAAGGATATAATTTAATTCCTTATCTGAGAGTGTTTATAATAGTTTCTAAACACCTTTTGCAAAGCACCAGGGGCCAGATATTCAAACCTTTGCTGGTAGGCAAAGTGATTGCACACTTTGTCCCCCAGAGTGTGCACCCCTGCACAATATTCAAGTGGGGCTTATGTGTTAGGGCATACAAAAAAACATAATGTATGCAGTGGGCAAAGGGAGGGGTGGGGACAGGAATACCAGTGTAATGCAATATTCAGCACATTTGTGCTGTGCAGAGGAGTTAGCACAGGTCACTTTGTGCAGCGTAGATACTGTTGATCAAAACTCCAACTTACTCCAGGTAACCCTATTGGCTGCCAGAGCCTCTGCAGCCAGCAAGAAAGTTGGTGGGTGGGGGAGCACATCTGTCCCCTGTTGTCTAGTGGCATCCCATAGAAACATAAAAGTTGATGGCAGGTAAGGACCGCAAAGCCCATCCAGTCTGCCCATTTCTTTTTCTACCTTATAAATGTGCCATCTGCCTTTGCTGTGTCAGTGGCCTATCTATTCATACTCATCTGTATTGCTCCCTTATGCCTATCCCATGCCTGTTTGAAGCCCTGCACTGTGTTCATAGCCACCACTTCCTGAGGTAGACCATTCTATGCATCCATCACCCTTTCTGTGAAAAAGAATTTCCTCACATTCCCCCTTAATTGGCCTCCCTCTAATCTCAAGCTGTGTCCTCTTGTCCTGCTATTTTTCTTATATTTAAACATGTTAGACTCTTTCACCTTGTTAATGCCCTTAAGATGTTTGGATGTTTTGATCATATCGCCTCTCTCCCTCCTTTGCTCAAGGCTATACATATTGAGCTCCGTTAGTCTGCCCTCATATGTCTTCTGATGCAGTCCCTGCACCATTTTGGTTGCCCTTCTCTGGACTGCCTCAATTTGGTTAATGTCCTTGTGAAAGTGTGGTCTCCAGTACTGCATGCAGTACTCCAGATGGGACCTAACTAGTGTCTTGTAAAGAGGGATTATTACCTCCCTCTTATGACTTGTGATACCCCTACTAATACACTCTAACATCCCCCTAGCCTTACCTACTGCTTTAGAGGTCTGCTTGGATGATTTCAGGTCATCAGTGATGATGATGCCCAAGTCTCTTTCTTCCTTTGTGACTGCCAGCAACTCCCCTCCTAGCCTATAGGTGGCTTCCGGGTTCCTCTTCACTATGTGCATGATGTTGCTCTTCTTTGCATTAAATCCCAGTTTCCAGTCTTCTGACCATTTTGCTAGTTTATCCAGAACTCTTCTCATTCTGCCCACCCCATCTGGATCATCTATTCTGTTGTAGATCTTGGTGTCATCTACAAACAGACAAGCCTTACCCTCTAGTCCATCTGCAATGTCACTAATGAAGATATTGAAGAGGACTGCCCCCAGGACTGATCCCTGAGGTACCCCACTTGTGACTTGCATCTCTTCTGACAGTATACCATTTACCACCACTCTCTATTTTCTGCCTGTCAACCAGTTTGCCACCAAGTTGACCAACTTCTGACCCACCCCGAGTCTAACCAGCTTATTTATCAATCTTCTATGTGGAACAGTGTCGAAAGCTTTGCTGAAGTCAAGGTAGGAGACATGAACTGCTCCCCCTTGGTCCACCACTCTGGTTACCAAGTCAAAGAAATCTATGAGATTAGTTTGGTGGGACCTTCCTTTTGTAAACCCATGCTGTCTTGGATTCTGTGCCCCTATGGATTCTAAGCGTTGCACTATCCTTTCCTTAAGGAGTGCCTCCATAATCTTGCCCACTACTGAGGTAGGACTGACTGGTCTGTAGTTCCCTGCCTCCTCCCTGATACCACTCTTATGGAGCGGGATCACATGAGCCCTTCTCCAGTCTTCTGGGACCTCTCCTGTGCTCAGAGACTCACTAAACAGTTCTGCTAATTGCTCTGCTAGTTCCACCCTGTGCTCCTTAATTACCCTGGGATGCATGCCAGCAGGTCCCATTGCCTTGTCCACCCTGAGCTTAGTGAGCTCTTGTAGGATCCTTTCTTTTGTGAAGGGTGTAGTGCTCACCTCCCTCCTCCCTGTGTCCATGGTGCTGAGCTGTGGGCCCTGCCCTACCTTCTCTTCAGTAAATACTAAGCAAAAATATCTATTTAGGATAGATGCTTTTACAGGGTCCTCCTCCTCACACACTCCCTTTTCTCTGTTGAGCTTAGCGATACCCCCTCTGGACTTTCTCCTTTCACTAATGTATCTATAGAAAGTCTTGTCACCTTCTTTTACCATTCGTGCTAGTGTTTCCTCAGTTTGGGACTTTGCCTACCTTACTGCCTTCCCTTAGGGCAGTTTGGTATGCCTTCCTATCTTCATCCAGCTGTGTTCCCTTATATTTCCTGAAGGCCAGCCTTTTGGCTCTGACTTTTTCTGCTACTGTATTTGAGAACCAAAGTGGTTTCCTTCTTCTTTTGCACTTCCTTTTCTGTCTAATACAATGGGATGTTGCTTCAAGTATTGCATCCTTAATGCTTGCCCACTTTGTCTGTACCCACTCACCTGTGTTTCTTTTTTCCAGGGCTAGCTTAACTCTGTTGGCCATCTTATGAAAGTCAGCTCCTCTGAAGTCCCATATTTTTGCCTTAGAATGAGATGATTTAGATGTAGTGGCCAAATTGAACTATACCATGTGATGGTCACAGGCCCCCAGGTGACCTTCTACCTGGAGATATGTAATCCCTTCCCTTAAAGTACTGGGGATGGTGATTGGAGGGCTGGGGGACCACTAGGCACCAGAGATGAGTGTTCACCAATAGCCATTACCAGTACTGTAAAGTCTTTTCCCTGGTGTCTAGTGGTCCTCCACCCTCTAATCTCTATCCCCAGTGCTGTAAATACTGTCACAGGTGTCTCATGACCAAACCCACCCTCCAGTCAACAACCCCATAACATACAATATTTTTCCCTGCTGTCCAGTAGTCCCCCCACCCACTGATCACTGGCCCCATAGCTGTAAAAGCATTCTCTGGTGTCTAGTGGCCCTCTGCTCCACTAGCACCAAGAGACCCACTCCACCAAGCCTCCTTTACCTTACTCACTAGTGCCACAGGTCCTGTATGGTGACCAGCACAGCCATCCTCTCACCTCCTTGGATAGATGGGGGTGCATGTCCAATGTACAGTACAAGGCACACATCTTCTGAATAGTACAGGAATCACAGCCTGTGTACTGTACAGAGAGTGCACAGCCTCTACAGTACACAGGAAATGCATTCCCTGTATAGTACACTGGCCTTGTTCCCTCTACAATACAGAGAATGTGCATCCTGTACTGTACATTGGATCTGTGCTCCCTGCCTATCCATACAGTGGCCAGCTGAGGAGGTAAGAGGAGGGCTGTGCTGGTTACCGTATGGGACCCAAGTACCAGCGTGTAAGATAAGGTGTGGTTGGTAGGGTGGGGTTGTCAATGCCCGCAGAGCAGGGGGATCTTCTAGACACCAGGGAATAAATTCCATTTATGGGGCTGGTGGTCAAAGGGTGGGGGGACCACTGGACATCATGGACTGCTTTTACAACTATGGGGCCAGTGATTGGTGGGTGATAGGACCACTGAACAACAGGTAGAAATATTGTACATTATGGGTTCTGGTGATTGGAGGGTGGAGGGCCACCAGACACTGGGGACAGGAGTTTACAGGCAGGGGCTGGCAATCAGAGGGTGGGGAATGACTAGACAGAAGGGACAGGTTTACAGTACTGGAGATGGTGATTGGAGGGCTGGGGGGACCACTAGGCACCAGGGGTGAGTCAAATAACAATAGGACTGGTGATTGGAGGGTGGGGAACCACTAGGCACCAGGGACGAGTATGATTTAAGGGTGGGGAATACCACTAGACACCAGGGAATACATGTGTTGTACAAGAGTGGGCAATCGGAGTGGGGATAGAGCTGGTCAGAAGGGTGCAAACCTGCCGCCGCTTCCTATGCAAATATGCCCATAATGGGCATGCATTTGCCCCTTAGCAACTTGCATGCTCAATGGGGTCATTTGCATGTGGTTGTCTAAAAATTGCACTGGGAGCTACCAGCATTATTAGGTCTGGTGGCACTGTTCCCTACACTGGCAGCATCCATGTTGGGGCAGCACTATTCAGCTTAGTGCTTTGCCGACATGCCCCTACGTTCAATTGAATGGTGCTGGTACACTATCCAACTGAAGACAGCATCCTCAAGGTCATGGGCAATGGGCAAGCAAAGTGCAAAATGTTGCACTCTGCTATGCCTCTTTCTGAATATTGGATCCCTGGTCTCTGGTGAGGTAAACTGTTTTTATGTTGGTGGTGGGTATCTTAATTGCTGTGGATTCCTGGTCATGTGAAGCCCTGAAAATGCATTTTTAAATGTTAATTTGTAGTTAATAAACTGTGCACTACGTATCCTCAGAGATGGTGTTTTTTTTAAACAGGCAGTGGGTGCAGGGCTCTGCTTTGTGTTGGTGTAGTTTTTTTGTGAATCAAAGTGAAACAAACACAGCAGCAAGGCTGAAAGTCATTCAATCTTTATATTTATGTATTTATTTCAGTTCTGGACCGGGGTGGGGGGAAGAGTTGGATGGCTGGATTGGGGTTGTGGAGTTGAGGAGATGCCCTGGAGTGAAATAGAGACTGGACAAGGGCTCTCCCTGCCTGGTCCCCATACCCAAGGGCTCCACTTTTTGTGGGCAGCTGACCAGGTCAGCCTCGGAATCTCATCCAACTCGGGAGGTGTTATGCAATGCCAGGTCCATTAAAAACAAGATGGCAATTATTGCTGATCTTGTTGAGTCAACTGACCTGGCCTGCATCACTGAGACCTTACTGGATGAAAATGCTGGCCCAGTTCTTGAGTCAGCGGTTCTGGCTGCTATCTCAGTGATACACCACCCAAGGTTGAATTGTAGGGGCAGGGGAATATCCATATGTTTTAAAACAGAATTGAGCCTGATATATGTGCCAGTGGGTGAGACCTGATTCTTTGAATGTATCCTGGGTGCAGGTGTGGGGTGCAAAGTTCTTCTTATCTACCGTCCACCTAGGGATGGGAAGCAATTTTTGCAGAAAGTCACAGACTTCATTGTCGACATGGTGTTGGAGTCTCCCAGAACGATGGTGCTGAGTGACTTCAATGCCTGGGTCGACGATGAACTCTTGCAATTTGGTCAAGACTTCCTCCAACTTATGATCTTGTTTGGCTTCACAGAAGCTATTACCTCTGCAACCCATAATTCTGGGCATTCTTTGGATCTGATCTTTCTCTTCGGTATGGAGACCTCTGATTTGGTGGTGGAACAAGTCAGTTGATTTGAACATCACACTATCAGGTTCAATTTCCAGAGCCCCCCCCCCCATAGGCCTGCCCCTTTGGAGATGGTTTGGTACTACCCATTAAGGGAGTAACCCCAGATGGCCTGATAGCAGTGCTAATTCTATTGGGATTTCTGATGGCTAGCAGGGGTCCAAATAATCTGTTTCAGGCTTATAACATGGCTGTGGTGGCAGCTCTGGACTCTCTTGCTCCTGTACATGTTTGCCCTCTCTCCCTTCACCCTCAGTCCCCTTGGTTTGATGGGATCTTGGGGGAGATGCAGAGAGTGGGGCGAAGGATGGAGCGACACTGGTGGAAATCCGGCCTTGATGCCGAAAGGCTTGGATTGATGGTCCATTATAGAGACTACCAATCAATGATCTCCAGTAAGAAGGCAGAGTTCCTGTCTGGGGAGATCATCACTGCAAGGAACCAACCAGCCCAGCTCTTTCGAACTGTGGACAAACTGTGCAATCCAGCCTGTCTGCAGGTTCAGAGAGCATTATCACAAGACAAGTGTGATGAGTTTGCTAGATTCTTTGCAGATGAGGTTGCCGGACATCAGATTGGAGATCTGCCTTACTTGCTAAAATGGGGGGGTGGCAGTAATCATTTGGAGGTTGCAGAACCACGGTTTGGTTGTGCAGTCTTTAACCAGCTGGCAATTGCAGATGTCATAAGGATTGTCCAGAATATGCGGCCGACCTGCAGTAGTTTGGACTCAGGCCCAACTTGCCTTCTTTTAGGATGTGTTGATGTCATTGGCCTGGTCCTGGCTGAGATTGTCTGGAGTTCTTTGGAAGTAGGCAAGTTTCCTGACTCCCTTAAGGAGGCTGTGGTGACACCCCTTCTTAAGAAGTCCTCACTGGAGCCAGACTGTCTTGCCAACTGCAGACTCATCTTGAACCTACCCTTTGTGGGCAAGGTTATCGAGTTGCACTGCGGCTGGATGACCACCTTACCATCCATGACATCTACAATCCTCTCCAGTCTGGATTTAGGAAGAGGCATAGCAGTGAGATCACACTGGTTCAGGTACTCAATGATCTCCTGATAGCGAGAGATCAGAGGACTAGTTCCATCTTAGTCCTCCTTGATCTCTCTGCAGCATTTGACACTGGATCACGGTGTATTGTTGGAGCATCTGAGGGTCATCTGTGGATTGTCAGGGACAGTCCTCAGGTGGTTCCATTCATTCCTCAGTGGTAGATCTCAGAGAGCTGCATTGGGAATCTATTTTTCTGATGCATTCTCTCTACCATGTTGGGTACCCCAGGGCTGTGTGCTTTTGCCAATGTTATTCACGGTGTATATGTTACCATTAGGAGACATTGTAAGGCGGTATGACTTGAGTTTTCACTGCTAAGCAGATGATTCTCAGCTATACATGTCCTTTTTACCTGACCGGGTTGATGCTGTCTCAGTGTTTAATAACTGCTTCACCGAGATCCAGGACTGGATGAGTATAAACTGGCTGAAGCTGAATCCCGACAAGGTTTTGGTGGTGGACACAGGTCACCAAGTAGAGGGTCCCTTGGGAGGGGCAGACCATGGGGCTTTTGCTTGGTGGTCGCCACCTGATGGCCTCTGAATGGGTGCAGAGTCTGGGCATTATATTTGACGAAGGGTTGACCTTGAAATCTCAAGTTTCATCCATCATCAAGACTTCATTTTACCATCTGAGGAATATCGGCTGGATTAAGCATCTTGTTCCACCTGGTGATCTTTAGACACTGGTCCATGCCTCTGTGACCTCTCATCTTGATTACTGCAACTCCCTTTACCTAGGGCTTCCGGGTGTTGATATCCATCGCTTGCAGCTGGTGCAGAATGTTGCAGCCAGGTTATTGACTGGGCTATCTCGGTCCAGCAATATTACACCTGTATTGTGTGGACTGCAGTGGCTGCCATTTCAGTGGTGGATCACCTTCAAGGACAGCTTGCTGACCTATAAAGCACTACATGGACAGGGACAGGGTTATCTGCAAGAGCTCCTTTGTCCCTACTGCCCCCTCCGACCACTCCGCTCTGCCAATGAGGGATTGCTAGAGATTCCCTGGATTCGTTTGAAGACTTCTGGAGCCAGTGCATTCAATTTCGTGGCTCTTGCCCAGTGGAATTCTCTACCTCATCAGATAAGGAAGTGCCTGACTGTGGAGAGCTTTAAATCTGCTCTGAAAACATATTTATTCTCTCTTTCTTTTACAGATAACTAAGTCTGATGTGCTATTTATATGGTTTTAAATTTTAGTGTTTTAAACTGTTGTGAAAGTGCTTTGGTATTTATTGAATTGCACTTGTTATAAATAAAGATTATCACTATTATTATTATTATTATTAATACCTTTGAGTCAATGGCTCATTTACAAAGATTCCAAATCAAACATTTTACATTACAGAGTAAACAGCAACAACAGTTTATACAAAGAAATACATTGGCATACAAAAAGATAGATAGGTTTCAAGGTTTCATTGGTTAACATAGAAAACAATTGTGCTTAATAGTCAAGTTACACTTTGGTTACAGATTGTCTTGAAATTTACAATGAAATGTCACTGTCAGTCCTACATATACAGGCAGGCATTTCAAATCAGTTTCTGGAAGTAGGCAGCCCTGTGTTGAGTGTTCAGGCTAACAGAAGGATTTCAGGATCTCATGCTTGGGTAGGGTAAGGCCACTAGAAAGACGGCTTAGTTGAACATGTGCTAGTGTGGCAACCTGAGAGGGCTTTGTCTTTGGAAGTGGAGGATCAGTGGCACGAGACAGGGGATAAGGAGGAATTGGAAGAGGAAGGTATGGGAGAGTTGTCAGTGAAGGTGGGAGGGGGGGGAACATAGAAACATAGAATTTGAAGGCAGATAAGGACCACTTGGCCCGCCTAGTCTGCCCATTTCCCTACTTAATGGATAAGCTGCCGATCCTAGTTAACCAACAGCCTACTTCCTCCTACCACCCCACTAGAATTGTCTTATGTCTGTCCCATGCATTCTTGAATTTCCCCTCTGTTTTTGACTCTACAACCTCCTCAGGAAGGCTGTTCCAGGCATCTACAACCCTTTCTGTGAAGAAATACTGTCTCACATTGCCTTTGCGCTGTCCCCCCTCTGTCTTCAAATTGTGCCCTCTTGTTCTTGCACATCTCTTATTCTGAAAGATGCTATCCTCTTGGATATTGTTGATTTCCTTGAGGTATTTGAAAGTTTCTATCATGTCCCTCCTCTCCCTCCTTTCTTCTAGGCTATGCATCTTAGGCTCCTTTAGTCTTTCTTCATATGTCTTCTAGTGCAGACCCTGCACCATTTTGGTTGCCTTCCTCTTGACAGCCTCCACCCTGTCTATGTTGTTGTGGAGATGGGGTCTCCAGAACTGCACACAGTACTCCAGATGTGATCTTATCCACTGTCTGTACAGAGGGCCAACAACTTCCTGTTTTCTACTGGTGATGCCTCTCCTTATGCATCCCAGTATCCCCCAGCCCTCCTTACTGTCTTCTCACATTGCTGGCCCACCCTTAGGTAATCTAATATGACTACTCCCAGGACCCTTTACATTTTTGCTGTTGTCAGTATCTCACCCCCCCTCCCATTGTGTACTCTTCCCCTGGGCCTTTATATCCCAGGTGCATTACTTTACACTTCTTTGCATTGAATCTAAGCTGCCATACATTTGGCCATTCCTCCAACCTTGCCAAGTCCCTTTTCATCCTTTCTACCCCACCTTGCATACCGGTGGGGGTTGGAATAAGGTGGGGGCAATAATAAGTGGGAGGGGGGTAGGGTGGCCGAGGAGGGGCAGGGGGCAGGAGAAGTGGGGAGCAAGAGCAGGAGGGGGATAAGTCTCAAGTATGTAGTACTGGGAGATGGAGGGAATGTGTAGCAACATTCCTAGTGCATGATAAAGAGTGTTCGGGGGACTCACAGTTGCTAGTAAAGAGGTTAGATTGTACTAGGCCATTTACATGCACAGGCGAGATTTAGGAGTGCACAGAGACCAGCTTTGAATTTGCTGACCTTGCTACATTCAGTAAGGTCAAAGGGGAGATCATTCACCCACTTGGGTCCGCTATAGGAGAGAGAGAGAGATCCCTGGGCTATTGAGGTATGCTTAAAAGGTACTGCCAGCCCACCCTTCGAAGAACTACATGTGCTGACTGTTAGTTGATCTTGTTTCAACAGACAAGAGGTGGATTTAGGAGCTTGCCTGAGCATAGCTTCCTTTGCCAGAAGGCAGGACTGGTATTGGGTCTTGAGGTGAAACAGTAGCCAACCAGTTGCTTTATAGGGGTCACAAGTGTGTGTCCAGCTATCTGCTTCAAGGACCAGCTGACATGCTTTACTGAGAAGGGTTTTTACCCTTTTGAGGGCTGTGTCCATTCCAGCGCCTTTGATTATAAGGCCATAGTCTATGGTAGATAGGATTGAGCTGCTTCTGACCAGTTTTAGGGCCTCGGGGGGCATGTAGTGCTGGTATCGATAGAGAACTCCTAGTTTTACTTTGGCAGTTCTGACTACATGGACAACATGCGTTGTGAATAAGAGGGTGTTATCCAACTGTATTCTGAGATATTTAAAGGTGTCAACCTGCTCCAAGAAATCCCCTTTGCTACTCTGTATCTGCAGATTCCCAAATTTCTTTCGGGTCTGTGGGGCAATAAAAAGCTTGCTCTTATTTTTTGTATAGTTGAGCAGCAATTTGTTATTAGAGAACCATGTCTCAAGCCTGTGAAAATTTGATTCTAATTCACAGGTGATAGAGGATAGATTTTTCCCACTCACTGAGATGACCGCATCATTGGCATATAGCATGATGTGCTCTGGGCAAACTGAGGGCAAGGCTTTATATGTTTTATTTATCAGAGTTGCTGCTGTATTTCAGACCAATAAAGCACCTCCCAAAATGTTGCTACCTGCTTATTGTGGTTTTAGCAAATGAAAATGATCCTACTGATAAATGTAACCAAAAAACATCCTTAAGTATGTCATATTTGTTGAATATAATTCGCAGGCTTACTGTGCAAAAACATCACACCTTATTGGAGCTTCAATAAAACCTCAGGTAGCCAGAGTGAGTGAGTGAGTGAGTGGGAGCTGCCGCTTCTGATCCAGTTGCCATGCCTAGCAATACCATGGAACCATGTATACTGGCTTCCTTGTAGCAGCTGTGCACTAAGAACATGCCAGAGTGTCATGACATTATGGCCAGTGACATGAGATGCATGTGGCTGCAGGATCAACCATGATGGTGTGGGATGGTAGGAGCCATCCGTCTCAGTGACTGTCTCCATGGACATAGAGAGAATCTCTGAAACCTGTAACTGCATTAGTAGACTGTACTAATATGACTGCTAATGGTATAAAAAAAGTCTAGTTTGTAAATCACTAGGCTAGCAAAAGTAAAAAGTTATTATCAGAAATTCACATCAAGAAATTAGCTGCTTGCAGGTGTAGAGGGCTGCCGAAGGTCACCCATCCCCTGAGTGAGGCTACAATTGGGGAACCAAGCCAAAATCATCAAAAGAACTATTGTATAGGAATGTTGGTGTTTTCTTATGTAGATTTTGGCTTGTCCCCCAGATTGCAGCTTCATTCAGGGTCCAGTGATCTCAAGTTGCCTGGTGACCTCCCTCTACACTGGCCATGACTTCATGACACCCTGGCATGTGCTCAGTGCACCGCTGCTATGAGGAAGTTAGTACACATAGTTCCAAGGCATTTCTGTTCATGTTGACCAGATCAGGAGTGGCAGTGTTCACTCGCTTTGCCTACCTGAGGATTTTTTGAAGTTCCTTTAAGTATTACATTGCTACAAAGTGAGCTTATGAATTATAAATGTTGTAAGAAATCTAGCTGTTTACTGTGCATTTGTATACAGCAATAATAACTTACTTAAGAATGTTTTTTGATTATATTTATCTGTGAGACCATTTTCCCTTGGTAAAGTATTAGGACCGGTCCTCTTCAATGTCTTTATAAGCGACATTGCAGAAGGACTGGAAGGAAAAGTATGTCTCTTTGCAGATGACACTAAGATCTGCAACAGAGTTGATGCACAGGGTGGGGTGGAAAGGATGAGAAGGGACTTGGCAAGGTTAGAGGAATGGTCAAATGTATGGCAGCTTAGATTCAATGCTAAGAAGTGCAAGGTAATGCACCTGGGAAACAAAAACCCAGGGGAAGAGTACACAATGGGGGGTGAGATACTAACAACAACAAAAATGGAAAGGGAGCTGGGGGTAGTCATATCAGATGACCTAAAGATGGGCAAGCAATGTGAGAGGGCAGCAAGGAGGGCTGGGGGGATACTGGGATGCATAGGGAGAGGCATCACCAGTAGAAAACAGGAAGTTATTATCCCTCTGTACAGACAGCTGGTGAGACCCCATCTGGAGTACTGTGTGCAGTTCTGGAGACCCAGTCTCCGCAAAGACATAGACAGGATGGAAGCTGTCCAGAGGAGGGCAACTAAAATGGTGCAGGGTCTGCACCAGAAGACATATGAAGAGAGACTTAAGGAGCTTAATATGTATAGCCTCGAGGAAAGAAGGGAGAGGGGGGACATGATAGAAACTTTCAAGTACCTCAAGGGAATCAACAAAGTCCAAGAGGGTAGCATCTTTCAAAAAAGAGGTGTGCAAGAACAGAGGGCACAATTTGAAGATGAAGATTAGGCGGCTCAGAGGTAATTTAAGGAAGTATTTTTCACAGAGGGGTTGTGGATGCATGGAGCGGCCTTCCGGAGGAGGTTGTGGAGTCAAAATCAGTGGTGGAATTCAAGCATGCATGGGATAGTCATAAGGCAGTTCTGGGGGTTGGGGGTAGGAAGAAGTAGGCTGCTGGTTAACTAGGATCTGCAGCTTATCTAGTAGGTAGGGAAATGGGCAGACTGGGTGGGCCAAGCGGTCCTTATCTGCCGTCAAATTCTATGTTTCTATGTTTCTATAATTAGGCTGCTGGTTAACTAGGATCTGCAGCTTATCCAGTAGGTAGAGAAATGGGCAGACTGGGTGGGCCAAGCGGTCCTTATCTGCCATCAAATTCTATGTTTCTATGTTTCTATAAAGCCACAATATCCAGGTGATAAAATGTTGGAAGGTACTTTAATGATCTGAAATGGAGCAGTGACTCCGATGAATAAAACAAAGCTTAAATGACTTTTCAGTCGTGATGTGGTGTTTGCTTCACTTTGATGCATTACAATTTGTCCAGAGCAAGACCTTAGCAAGAGACCTTTGCACTGTTTTGTAAAAACACATAAAATGGCTGCAGGAGAGGCTACATGAGGATTTAGTTAGATTGTTGCGCACCTGCACCCCTGGGTTTTTTTGAGCCATCCTGTTTGCTGGCTGGTTATTCAATAATGTCTGGTTAACATGTGGAAGTACAGTAAGAAAATAGTAAAGAAAGAAGCCCTTTGGCTCGTGTTGTTCTTTTCCACCACTAGCTCATTTTTTAGGCTTTCTTACAAAATGAATGCAAATGCAGCACAAGGCTTGTTCAAAAAGTTCTGAGCCTAACATAAATAACAACTACAGATACCATGAAGTACTACGTTATTTCTCAACATAGTCACCTTCTTTAACAATGCACATTTCATATAATTCCTGAAGCTTTTCGATTCCTTCCATAAATAACTTTTCTTTCAGCCCCATCAGGTGCCCCTGCACAGCCTCCTTAAGCTCATTGTCATCATCAAAACACTTTCCATGCAAATGTCCCTTCAATTTGGGAAACAGATGAAAGTCACTGGGTGTCAAGTCTGTAAAGTTGGCAGGATGCACAAGTTCTTAGAAATGGCATTTCCTCTGGCCCACAGGTGCAGGAGCAGGGTGCCATCTGCAGCGCCGATAACCTCGGTTCAGGAATGGACTTGGGACATCAGAGAGCCAGCCGGGGAGAATGACTGAGTGTCCCTGGGACTGCTCTCCTTCTCTGGGGGGAAGGGGAGGTATCATGTCTGGCACAACATGGACCTCTGGCAGAGGCTGAGGGTACCCCCATGTCGGCACCAATACTTGAGTGGGGCAGGGTGGATATGGAACATCATTGCATGTCCACGTCCCGGGGGGGAAACACCAAAATTGCAGGCTGTCACAATGATGCCCATCCTATCCCTAATCGCTCCCTCCAGCTCTCTCTCTCTCTCATCACTGACCTAATTCGAATCCATGGCTCCAGCCATCATCAAACCCCACCCTAGGGGATAATCCATGGAGGCAATGTCAGCAGGGTACCCTCTGCTGACACCTTATCCCACCCTTAAGAGGTCCACTGGGCACCATGGCCCTGCCCTGGGGGGTAAGCCAGGGGGTATCCACGGTGAGGAAAGTAAGTCTGGGGGAGTGGGGTAGGTTACATGAGTTTGCATGGAGGAGGGCCGGTAGTATGCAGACAAAAAAGAAACAAACAAATAAAAAGAGAAATGGCATTCCCTGACAGTGGCCTTTGCAACTCTTGTAGTGTGTGCTGGTGCATTGTTGTGCAGAGACAATGGTATGGCTTTCATCTTTCCATGATGCTTTTCTTTGATTGACTCATGCAGTTGATGGAACAAGTCTGCGTATTATTGGCCGGTGACCTTCTCCTTGTGTGGCATGAAGTCAATATGCACCATACCGGTAGCATCCCAGAAAATGGTGCACATGTTCTTGCCTGCAGAGCACTGTTACTTGAATTTCTTGGGTGTTGGGGAATGTGGATGTATCCACTGCATGGACTGCCATTTGGACTTGGGGTTGTAATGATAAATCCAGGTCTCATCACTGGAAATAAATTGTCTCTTAAACATGTTCCAGTCAGCCTTAATCAGGTCAAGATTGTCATGAGCAGTTATCAGATGCTACCTCTTTATGTCGCATGTCAGCATTCTGGAGACCCAGTGGGCACACACACCTTGTGCATTCCCAAATGATCAGCAAGTTTGCTTCCACTGATCCCACACTAATGCTTAAAGTATCAGCTAACTGTCCAACAGTGACACAGCAGTCTTCCCAAACCATGTATTGCACAGCCTCAATGTTTTCCTCATTCACCACAGTCACGGGCTGTCCTGACCTGGGGTCATCATCAAGAGTCTTTCTGCCACATTGAAATTCTGCAGCCCACCTTTGAACTATTGCATATGATGGTGCACTGTCCCCATATACTTTCAACATGCATTCATAAATTTTCTTTGGTTCTGTGTTCTCTAGTGTCAAAAATTCGATGACAGCACAATGATTGATTTTCTGATTTTCAGCATCCATCATGGTCTACCTGCAATTGACAAAGCATACATAAGTGACAAAACAATCTAGAATGTTCTTCCCATGCTTTCTGAGTTCTACTCTATGTGGTCTATAGGTATCTGCAACATCAATTGTCTCTAATGTTTCCTTCTATATTAGGCTCAAAATATTTGGAAGACAAGAAAAAGATGAAAGAACCAGCACTGTCAGTATTTTGTCAGGCACAATGGCTTCACAAAAGTTTCCCCTGCCACACCAGAAACAGCCAGGTGGCAGAGACTGGAGTCAAGTTATGGGTTGGGGCACAGATTGATGCCTATGTGAAACCCTGTCCAGCAGATTCTGGGGTTTTCTGAACACCATACATTGGTACTGCTCAACCCATTCCCTGACATTTGACTCAGTTAAAAGAATGAGCCAATTCCTTCTAATGATGTTCTCAACCACACTAGCCTGGGCACTAACTGGAAACAAAGTTACAATGATTACTGTCTCTATAAGTGATGGTAGGACTGGAATAGAGTAGAGACTGACTGTCAGTGTCCCATGTTTGTACATATACACTTTTAATACAGTCATGTGAGTATTCTCTGTCCTCAAAGCTCTTGGTCAGAACCACAGCATTATCCTCAAACATTTCTCTGGAGCTACAAACCCTGCAAACATGCAGAAACTGGCTAGTAGGTGTATTGTGGGTGGTATGGTGGGGATGGCATGAGCTGACTAAGAGCAAAGGGTTACAATCAAAGACCTTGCAAGAGAGGTTCGTGGCAACCCCTCCAGATGAATTTTTAGTTGTGCTGATATCTAGAAAAGAAATGCTGAAAATGTTGACCTCACTACTGGTGACAGAAAAACATAAGCGGGAACTGCTGAATTCCAGAACACCAGCAAAAGGGTAAAGGTCCTCCACCATTCCATGTCATACCATTAGAATATCATCAATACAGCTATGCTCTAAAGAAAGCTAAATGACAAATGGATTGGCATCAGCTTTGCAGACTAGGTGACTGCTGAGGTGGATGACTGCTGAGCTGGGTTCGGTGTTGTAGCATCCAGCTCCAAAACTTCAATGCAAGAGGGTATTTTTTTAGTAGTTGCTGTTTTACTGGACTCCCTGGACTTCTAGTTCTGGGATGCTGAAATGCTACCAAAGAGAGAGAAAACAGAGAGCTGAGGATACTACCAAAATGCTACCAGAATGAGAGGCTGTGGAGCTGTGCAGTGGTGGGGCTGTGAGGTGGGCACCTGAAAAGCACCAGGTGTGAACGTGAGGTGCATGCTCTCTGAAGGACCATATGAAATATATGCTCTTATTTTGGAGCTATCTGGTACTTGTTCAGCCTGTTTATAAATCAGAGGATAGGCAGTATTCTCCTTATACTGGAGAATGTTGTAATCTGTCTCTCCTAGAATGTTTCATGATAGACATACAGTACACTCTATCACACTACTGTTCTTATTTTCCAGCACACCACCATCTGAACAGAGTGGCATATCTGGATGGGCTCCAAGCCCCACTGATCATTATCAATGTTGAAAAACAACACCTTTTACACAAAGCAGTTGCAACAGCACTAAACAACATTGTGTCATCAAACTGGTACTATCCACTCCTTTTCAGCTTGCCAAAGATGCCAACATGCTGGACTGCAACAGAACCCTCCCCACTCTTTTTCCAGCATGCCAGTATCTTAGCAGAGTGGTATGCTAGACCACAAGTGAACACTCCCTCCATTTTCTGGCATGCCTGCATCTGAGCAGTGCAGCGTTTTGGCATGCAGGAATAGGCTAGAACCCTTATGGGGTTGGGGGAGGTGTTCAACGGTGCTCTGGCATGGCAGCACACCACTCTGCCACGATAACTACATGCCAGAAAAGGGTTGTTGATGGCTCAGTTATATTTTAGCAAGTTGACATGTCCACATCTTCAGAATACTGAAAAAATAGGAAATCAGATATTACAGATTGTTTTTTTAAACTTTATTTTTAACTTTACTGAATACAGTGCAGTAAAAAAATAATAGGAGATTCAGAGTGACCTGCAAAAACTAAAGAATAGATCAAAGATTTGGCAGTTGAAAGTCAATGCCAAAATGTACAAGGTAATGCAGCTAGGGAACAAGAATCCCAGGATGGAGTACTGGATGGGAGAGTAAAACTGAGCACTGTGGCTAAGGAAAGAGACCTACGAGTCATAATTAGTGACTCCCTTAAACAATCAAGCCAGTGCAACAAAGCCTTTAGTAACACATATAGAATTCTGGGACATTTTGGAGAGGGTATTGACACTAGATGAAAAGAGGTATTCTGCCTCTTTATAGATCATTGGTAACGACACACCTGGAATACTGTGCCCTGTTCTGGAGTCCTCACTTCAGGAAAGAGAAGGATGACACAGTCCTGTTCACCTCTGGCCATATCCTTTTTGATGTAGAATCCAGACTCGAATTGGACTTCAACAAGCTCCATTGCTGGCTTAGTGAACATCATCTTTCCCTAAATGCCAAAAAGACTATCTCCATGATCTTTGTCGTGATGCAGAGACTCTCTAGGCTCACGGCCCTACCATCCTTCCACACCCTAGATGGAATTACCTTGGAGGACACCTCCTCCTTCAGATACTTGGGGGTCTGGCTCGACCAGAACCTCAACTTTTCTGGTCATGTGGGCGCTATTCTAAAAACACTGCACCGCCAGCTTGGCGCACTTTCAGGAACCGGAACAGTCTACCTCTACCAGTTAGGCGTAAACTAGTCCAGAAAATGATTCTCCCCATCTTTGACTACTGTGATATAGTTTGTAGTGCTGCCTCAAAATCCTCCCCTAACCAGATTGGACTCCCTTGTTAACTCCTTCTGTCACTTCGCCCTCGACTCCTCACCTTGCACTCACCACTTTGATCTTTACTACTCTCTCACCTTCTTTTCTCTTTCTTACAGTTGCCTCTCCCACATTGCCAAGTTCACCTCTAAATTCTGGTTCAACTCTCTCACCTCTTCTGCTCTATCTATTGCCCCACCCTCTATGCACTCACTTAGATCCTCTGATACCAGGACCCTGGACACCCCCCGCAGATTCACCTCTGCTGGCGAGTCTGCCTTCTCCTACTACTTCCCTAAACTATGGAACTTGTTACTACCTCAAATCAGACACTCGTCATCTCCCCACTCTATCGCAACTTCCCTCTCAAGTTACTTCTCCCCAGATTGCTCACGTGCCTGATATTGAGCAGTTCCAACCCTTCTCTGCTTCCGCCCCGACTACTGGCTGCTTAGTGCAACATTTTCAGCACCTTTTGTACTTGTTAGCCAAATATTGGCACTTAATCCAACTGCACCTTATGTATAGTTCCTACTTAAACCCATGTATGTATGTAGAATTTCTTCTGTAAGTATTATGTGTACCCGTATTTCTACAAATTGTATTTCATTCATATGGAAATGTTTTCTGTATACACGTCTCTCCTTCCTCTTCCTCTTCCCCCGAGGACGCACCATGAGATGAGCAACTTGTTCAGTGTACCTTTCTTGTGAAACCTTTCACTGAATAAATAAATAAGGACAGCTTAGAAACAGTGTAACACAGGATTACCAAGATGATCCAGAGTCAGCAGTACAGATCTTATAAGGATCGACTAAAGGCACTGAACATGTTCTCACTGGAGGCCACACAAGACATGGGTGATATGGTAGAGACCTTCAAGTTCCTGCAAGGAATAAACAAGGTGAACTGCAAGGAGCTATTTAAAATGAGTAACAGTTCAAGGATACGGGAGCATGAGTGGAAACTGATGGGGCAGAGGTTCAAGAGGGCTATGAGAAAGTTTTATTTTGCAGAAAGGGTGGAGGAACCATGGAACAGTCTGCCAGCTGAGCTGGAGGGTGCCAAAATCATAACTGATTTCAAGCATAGCTGAGAGAAAGTGAGAGGTAGAGTGGTTTCTCAGGATGGTAGTAGTAGAAAAGGGAACGGGGTGGATATTGATGGCTAGTATCCTGTATGAACAATAGATCCCAGTGTTTGATAGTAAACTATGGGCAGACTGGATTGTTTTTTTTTCTGCCATCATAGTCTATGTTTCAATGTAATACTATATGTTATGGTCTACACTCAGAGTTCCTTCATCTCCTTGATCTAGGTGCATCACAAGTTGAACTGCTGTAAGCAAGCAGGAATAGCTAGTACAGCAGCATATATCCCAAAAACTGCTATTTAGGAAAATGGTGATTTATGAATCAGAAGTTTAAAAGACCATAGAAGAGTAACTGAGGATAAGTCATGGACCAAAGATGCAAATACTGGAAAAGTGAAGGGGGAAAGAAGATATAGGGCTCTATTTTCTGAGCCCAGTTGGAGCAATACAAGGTGCACTGAACACCTACTTTTGGCAACCTCTGCTGCACCAGGGACCTTGCATCAGATTTCGGTAGAAATCCAGATGCAGTGGCACAAGTCTCCAGTTTGCTGCAAGCATTTTCTTGAACCACACATGGTATTAGGGAGGGACTGAAGAAGGCTGCTAGCTCCAACGATCACTGAACACTGATGTCTTTGATGTCTGTGCTGTGTGGATGGAACAATACTGGAGACTGAGGAAGCAGGTCAGTGTTCCATAGCACCAGAATACAGCAGCTACACAGTGGTGCAGGTAGAGTGCAGCAGTGTGGATCGCATACCATGAGTACACCTGTGAACATCAATGTGCCAACAGGGATACAGTGGTAGTACGGGCAGAAGACACACAGTCAGCAACCAGGATGGGAATGTGGCTTTGCAGTGTGCCAGGTAGTAGGACATACATAGGGACAGGCATCCGTGTGAGGTGAGCAGCCCTGCCAACTTATCCACTGCCCCATATGGACAGTCTGCACTGGCATCACCTGCCAGGCCACCACAACAGCTGGCATGCCAGCCAAAGAACAATCCCATTCTCACTCCAGCTATGACCACTGGACACAAGGCTTGCCGATGCAGCTCCACCCTACTGCAGGAGGATGACATGGCGCATATGGGTCTACGGTACACTATGGACTACATGGAATGGGCCACCCTATGGTACCCTCCCCTGTCTGGTAGAAGCCAATAGTGCCACAGATTCAGCCAGTGTCAACATCCATCCAACGTGTCTGTGGCACTGGTTGTCACTTGTCCATCCCACTGCTGTGCACCACCTGCATATCTCACCAGACATGTCAGATGGTGGATCCTCTCCAGCTCTCCAGCTGCATGGCACTGTTACATGCCAGTCTTGGCAACAGAGTTCTGGGTCACTCCTGGTGGGACAGCAGATCACATCTGGGGATGATATTGGGGGAGTGAAGAGTCATCTATGTGCAACCATGTCCTAGGTCTGTTGCCAGATAATAGGTGACACAACTTATTTTTTATTCTTTATGCTCCCTTCTACGCCACAGCTGAGTCACTCCCTCAGGTCCTCCTAGGTACCTGTGGCTAGGTGTATGTACTGGTTAATACTGGGTGACTTTAATGCTTGGGTCGATGATGAACTCTTGCATTTTGGAAAGAATCTCCTCCAACTTATGACTATTTTGGGCCTCTCACAGGTAGTTACCTCTGCTACCCATATAGGGGGTCACTCATTAGATCTAGTGTTTCTACTGGATTTGGAGGTCATGCATTTGGGGGTAGAACTGAATGCGTGGACAGACCATCATATCATAAGATTCAGCTTTGGGGCACCCCCAAATAGACCTGCCTCTACGGAGATGGTCCAGTATCGTCCTTTAAGGGGAGTTACCCCAGAGGGTCTACTGGCGGTACTGGATCTATCAGGTATTTCCGGTGAGTGCATGGGTCCAGGGAACCTCGTTCTTGCCTATAATAAGGCAGTGAGTGAGGCCCTGGACCTAGTTGCTCCTGTCCGTGTTCACCCACTCACTCAGCGCCCAAAGACTCTATGGTTTGATGAATCTTTAAAGGAACTGTGGAGAGCGGGGCGAAGGCTAGAGAGGGCTTGGCAGAAATCCGGCCTTGTTGCAGACAAACTTAGGTTGATGGACCATTATGGATCCTATCAATCAGCAATCACCCGTAAGAAGGCAGAATTCCTGTCCAGGGAGATTGCTGCTGTGCGGAACCGACCGGCTCAACTCTTTCAGACTGTCGACAGACTGTGCAATCCACTCTGTCTGCAGTCTGGAAGAGATTTTTCACAAAGAAAATGTGATGAGCTTGCTCGGCTCTTCACAGATAAGATTGTGAACATCAGGTCGAGTATTGGCCAAGCTTCCTCTTTAAGGGTTTGCAGTGATCGTCGCGAGGAAGCAAGCACCTCTGTTTCCTGTTCTGACTTTGGTAGGCCAGAGCTCATGGATATTGTGAAGACTGTCCAGATTGTACGACCAACCAGCTGTAGTTGGGAGCCAGGCCCTATGTCACTATTATTAAGTTGCGTAGATACTATCTGTCCGATCCTTGCTGAAATTGTCTGGAAATCTTTGGAGCAGGGGATCTTTCCTGACCCCCTAAAGGAGGCAGTCATTCGACCACTCCTAAAAAAGCCTTCATTGAATCCAGACTGCTTAGCTAACAACAGACCTATCTCTAACCTGCCCTTTGTGGGTAAGGTTATTGAAAAGGTGGTTGCACTACAACTGGATGACTATCTTATAAATCACAATGTCTATGATACTCTTCAATCGGGATTTAGGAAAAGACATAGCACTGAGACCACCCTTGTCCGGGTTTTAAATGATCTCCTGATTGCGAGAGATCGAAAGGCTTGTACTATTCTAGTCCTTCTTGATCTCTCTGCAGCTTTTGATACTGTGGACCATGGTGTGCTTTTGGAGTGCCTGCGGCTTTATTGTGGACTGACTGGTACAGTTCTACATTGGTTTCGATCCTTCCTCATGAGTCGGAGGCAGAGGGTTGTCATTGGAATTTATTCCTCTGATGCCATCTCCCTATCCTGTGGGGTGCTGCAGGGCTCCATTTTGGTACCCATGTTGTTCGCCATATATATGCAGCCATTGGGAGACATTATTAGGTGATACGATCTGGGTTTTCACTGCTATGCAGATGATACCCAGTTGTATCTGTCCTTCAATCCCGGACAGGAAGATGCGATCTCTGTGCTTAACAACTGTCTATCCGAAATCAAAGATTGGATGAGTACCAGCTGGCTTAAGTTAAACTCGGATAAGACTGAGGTGTTGGCTGTGCACTCTGGTCTCTTTGAGGAGGGTTGTGGGGCTGGGACTCCATTGGGCATATGGCTCGATGGTGTCCGACTCTCAACCTCAGACCAGGTATGTAATCTGGGCATTATTATAGACGACGGCCTGACCCTAAAATCTCAGGTATCGGCCGTTGTCAAATCCTCATTTTACCGTCTTAGAAATATCGCTCGGGTGAAACACCTGGTTCCTCTGGCTGACCTTCCTACCTTGGTCCACAGCTTTGTGACCTCTCGCCTTGACTACTGCAATGCCTTGTACCTGGGGCTTCCAGGGGTTTATATCCGCCGCTTGCAGCTGGTGCAGAATGCAGCAGCCAGACTTTTGACTGGGACATCTAGAAATAGTCATATTACACCTGTGCTGCACAGACTGCACTGACTGCCAGTTCAGTGGCAGATCACTTTAAGGTCGGGTTACTGTCCTATAAAGCCCTACACGAACAGGGACCGCGGTATCTGCAAGATCTCCTTACTCCCTACTGTCCCTCTCGCTCACTCCGATCTGCCGACGAGGGATTGCTGGAGATTCCCAGGGTTTGTTTAAAGACATCTGGGGCACGTGCATTTTCTTACGCTGCCCCCACCCTGTAGAATTCCCTACCTCACTGGATACGAGGCTGCCTGACCATTGAGAATTTTAAATCCGAGCTAAAAACCTTTTTGTTTTCAAAAGCGTTTAAAGATTGATTTTATTATTAATATTTGTTTATCTAATGTAATTATTGTACAGTGTTTGGTTTCTGAAAAGCGCTTATAAATAAACTTTTACTTACTTACTTACTTACTACTGTACTACCCCTGGTGCTCTGCTTCCACGCTGTCTCAGATTGTCTCTCAGGTGGGGAAGGAGAGAGCACTCCCTTTTCACTCTCTTCTACCTGCTCAAACTTTCTTTAGGCAGTAGCCATGGGTTTCTGGGTTTGGTCCTTTGTTGCAATGCTGGATGTCATCATTGGGCCAGTTGTAGTCTTTTTCCATTGTTTCTCCTGTCCCTGAGGATGTCAGCATGCATGGAGGTACAAGGAGCATTTGCATGCAAGGCATGCTGCTGCTTCAGATGTTGGCCAGTGTCCTCCCCTGCCACAGCACCCCTGAGTTTCACCACCACCTGTGGTAACCCAGGTGGCACTGCTGCATCAAGAACAGTGACCCTCCCTCCTTGGAAGAGGAAAGCTTCCCCTGCAATGCTCAGTCCTCCTCCTCCATCTGGCCAGGCCCCAGCAGCCCAGGCTCATTCCCAAACCTGGTTCACCAGTGTCACAGGTGGTAGTGCTACCACTGCACCGACAGGCCAGCTAGGCCAGCTAGGTGATCAGCAGCTGCAACACACACACACACACCAGCAGTGGGACTACCCCAGGTCCCAGTGGTAGGTACCCCTACAATGCCTATACCATGGCCTGATAAGGATTGTGGGCTCCGTACCCCCACCACTGCAAGCTGTACCCCTGCCCCCACCCACATATGTTACCCTCAGGTAAATACGGCTTCATTCTTTGTTGACTTTTACTGGGACACTCCAGTGCCATGATCCAACATGCTGCAGGGCCCAGATGTCTATGGCTGATGGCCATGCCTGCCTGACTGCTGCAAGGCACTTGGACTGACACAGTGGCTGTTAGACCAGCCCTGGTTGATCAAAGTACAGTAAGGACCTGCATGTCTCCAGAATCCCAAAAAAAGGGATGTAGCAGCAATGTTTTGGTGCAAGTCACCTTTCTGCCATGGCACAGCCTGTGACTCAGCGCAAGCTCAGTACACATCAGTTAGGTGCAGGGGGTCCCGCTGGTGCCACAGACACCATTTCAAAATCAGGACTGATGCATGCAATGTGCCCCATGTGTCATGCCTTTTTGATGCAAGAACTTTGCATCATTTATGGGGCTTTGAAAATTGAGCCCATAGACTTTTCATTGAATGGTCTCAGGAAAAGTTCAGTCTTTTTTTTTTTTGTCAACATCATTTTTATTGAGACATAAGGAAAACTTACAACATCACAAGTTGCACCACAGCAAATTATCACAGTACAATAGCCATGAGATAATACAGGTGGCCAAAATTATAGTTACCAAGATGTATAGTAATTAATATGGATATGTAACAGTTGCTCCAATACATTGCCATAATAAGAAGCCATCCTATAGCGGAAAAATATCTGCTTCAATTGCCACTATTAGTGGCCCCCATAGTTGCAAAAATGCCTCAGATTGGCCCAAGGCAGTGAACTGGGTCCTCTCAATTAACATACATTGCCTTAAATTATTAACCCACTACTGTATACTGGGAGGGTTGGGGCCCAGTCAATTCTGTGCCACCATCTTACACGCATTCACCAGGGCTAAGGACCATAGGGTTTCATGCCTTGCCCTGTGTGGGCGTTGAGAATCGGCTCCCAGCAGGAATTCAATGTCTGTGTGTGGGGGGAAGAAACCCAAGACTTCAGACGTTATGTCATGCATACCACCCCAAAAAGACATAATCTTAGGGCACTTTAATGCCATATGCAGAAAGTCTGCTTTAGCTATCTGGCATTTAGGACACAGGTCAGACCTGGAGGAGTCCAACTTATTAAGTTTTACTGGGGTATTACACGCTTGGTATAAGAAAAAGAATTGCACCTGTCAGAGCTTATTGCTCCTAGAGCAAGTTCTCATATGTTTGGATGCACACCTCCAGAGGCTCTCATCTATCTTAATACCTAGGTCAGTCTCTCATTTTTTAATAATTTTATTCAAGGGCTCCATATCACTCCCTCTGAGACAATTGTAATAAGTAGCCAATGGCCTAGCTCCAGGCTGAGGGAAATACAATTCCTCCTCCAGAGGACAGAGAGGTGCCCATCCCGTCTCAGGGCTCAGTTCAGGCCCCAATATATTTTTCAGGTGACGATAGATAAAAAAATCTCCCCCCTGAATCTTCCGTGTGTTTTTAATGTAAGAAAAGGGAACCTTACAGTCTCCCTCATATAACTGATGAACCCAACGCAACCCCCTGAGCTCCCAGTCTTTCAGACTCCCCGTCATAGCTGTAGTGGATGCAGACTTCAACTTTACTAGGAAAAGTTCAGTCTTAATTATGACGCCAATACTTTTAATACAATCTTAATATTTCTTTGGATATATCTGAGTAGAAACAGATTTGCATTCTCTTACCGTAATTAATTAACCTATTGCTGTGGTTTTGAGATTTTGTGACTCTGCGATGAATATTGAGAGCAATTTGACATTTTGATACGTTACATATTTTTCTTTTATGTTACTAATATGTATCTCACAGTGGCAAATTAGTCAACATTATTTTACCTAACTAGGTATTTAAGTCAATTTGTTTTTTATTTGAGCCTATGGCCAATTAAAGGGCTACTAATAATAGCATATGGCTTTGAATTCAGTAAATGACACAAGCAAACGAACATTTTTGTGAACACTGACTGAAGGCATAGATACGGGAGCAAGTCATGTATTTTTAGCAATAGCACACACATCTTGGCTTTGAGCCTTTTAAAAATAAAACGCAAGTGGAGTTAAAGAAAAGCTCCCTTGAGGTGTCTCAGTTTTTACTTAGAGTTTTATCCACTTATTGTGTTTTTTTCTCATTTAAAATCATCACTGAAGACATCCAGTAGCTCTCTGAATTTCTGACTACCCTCAGTTCCCTGTAGGAAGTCTCTGATCATTCTCATCCATAGGAAGAATATAAAGATTATCTTGCAGGAGTCATTGTATGGAAATATATTAATATCTGTGTGTATAGGATTAAAACATACTAAAAGCCAGCAGAATAGGCTTAACGGTCTTTCATGTCTGCTCAGTAGTCAGCCCCTTAAGGGGTGCTCGCTCCTCCACCCCCCCAGCCCCCGAGAGGGTCCTCTTAGGCTTCAGTATACCCGTGCACCTGTCCCACCACCTCTTAAAACCCTCCACTGTGCCCTCTTCCACTAGACTCCCTGGCAGTGCATTCCATGGCTCCACCACCCTCTCGGTGAAGTAATGTCTTCTATGTTCTCCCCTGTAGTTACCCCCCCTCAGGCTTCCACTCATGCCCCCAGGTTGTGCCCCCTATCTTTAGGCTGAACATTTCTTTGGTTCTGCCCCTGTTTATCCCTTTCACATATTTGAAGACCTCTATCATGTCCCCCCTGTCTCTCCTCTCCTCCAACGAGTATAGCTCAAGGACTTCCAGCCTTTCCTCATAGGTCCTTCCACTCATGCCCATAATCATCCTGGTTGCCCTCCTCTGAACCATCTCCAGCAGTGCTATGTCCTTCCTAAAGTGAGGTCTCCAGAACTGCATGCAGTACTCAAGATGTGGCCTGACCAAGGCATTATATAGAGGGAGTATCACCTCCCTCCCCCTGGATGTAATTCCCCGGGCTATGCAGCCCAGAATCTTGTTTGCCTTTGCTGCAGATCTTCTGCAGTTTTCAGTGTTATTCATTTTGGCATCTACCACCACTCCCAGGTCTCTTTCACTCATTGTGGCTTGCAGTGAGACCCCTCCCAGGGTGTATATATAACCAGGGTTTCTAACCCCCAGATGCAGCACCCTATTCTTCTCTGGATTAAACCTCAGTCCCCACCTTCTTGACCAACCCTTCAGGGTATCCAGATGCCTCTGGACTTTATTTTTCACTTCCTCCCCATCTGCCAGTGCTCCCAGTTTTGAGTCATCCACAAAGAGGCTCATCCTACTCCTAACCCCCCTCCCTATATCAGAGACATAGGCATTGAACAGGAGTGGATCCGATACTGAACCTTGGGGAACCCCACTGAAGACCTTCCTAGGCAAGGAGACTATCCCCCTAACCACTACCCTTTGTGTTTTTTCCATTAGCCAATTTTCTACCCATCTAAGCAACTGTCCTCCCACCCCCATCCTCCCCTACTTTGTCAACAACCCATTGTGGGGTACCGAGTCAAATGTCTTACTGAAATCCAGATATAGGACATCCACCAGTCTTTGTTAGTCCAGGGTCCCCGTCACCCAGTCATAAAAATCTATTAGGTTGGTCTGACACGATCTCCCCAGGACAAAACAATACTGTTCGTCATCCACGTGTCCCAATTTTTCCAGTTGCCTCCTGAGCTTCTCTTTGATGAAGCCCTCCATTAGTTTGCCTACCACAGACATTAGGCTGACAGGTCTGTAATTTCCCATCTCCTTCCTAGACCCCTCCTTTGTGGATAGGCACCACATGAGCCATCCTCCAGTCCTGAGGCACCCATCCTGTCTACAGAGAGGCGTTGAAAAGTGCAGCAAGCGGAGCTGCTAGTTCGTCCGCTAGTTCCTTCAGAACCCTCGGATGTAGCTCATCAGGTCCCAGTGCCTTATCAGTTTTCAGTGCCCGAAAAGCCTCCCTCATTCTGTCCCCTGTGATTTCTCCCTCCCTAACCCCCCCTCAACTAAACACCCTTCCCCTTCTAGGCCTGGCCCACCCAATGCCCCAGCCTCTTCTGTTCCTCTTATCTCCATCTGACCTCTCTGCTCAGCTGTCTCCCCCTCTCTCTCTTCCAGCTGAATGGATCCCCTTTCTCCTTCCATAAATATCGAGGCAAAGTACTCATTTAGTACCTTCACCTGCTCCCCCGCATCCTGAGCCTATCCCTTCCCAATCCTAATCCTGGAGATCTGTGCTCTCCCTTTTCTCTTCTCCCCTATGTATCTATAAAATCCCTTTCCATCCCTCTGGATACCCCGAGTCAGGTTTTGCTCCATCCTCGCCTTAGCTCCCCTCACCACTCTGGTGACTCTCCTTGCTGCCATTTCATAGTCTCCTCTCTCCCTTGGCCCCCTGGAGTGCTTAAAACATGCATAGGCAGGCTTTTTATCCCTCACTGCCTCTTTCACCTCCCTGGTCCACCAGCATGGCTTGTTGGCTCTACCGTTTTTGCACCTAACCCTTGTATATGAGCTAGTAGCCTCCTGCATCCCTTTCTTAATGGTCTCCCACAAGCTACCAACATCCATGTCTGGCCTAATCTTATTCAGTCTCCTCCTTAGAACCCTGCCCATGCCCACGAAGTCTGCCCCCCTGAAGTCCACCAATACTGTATTTGAGCGGTTATCCTCCCCCCCAGACACAGCAGAAACCAGACTGTGGCATGGTCTCCACCTGCCAGCGGACTACACACCTCTAGACCCCTTATCTGGTTGCTGTCTGCAAGGGCAATGTCCAGTATCCTCCCCTCTCTGGTAGGTTCCCCCACCTGTTGGACCAGGAAGGCATCCTGAAACACATCCATCAGTCTCTGCTCCCTGGCTACCACTGATGTCATAGTGTCCCAGTCTGCCCCCGGCATATTTAGATCCCCCCCCTGACCACCACCCTACCCTTTTCACGGTCACAGTGCCCCTTGATTTCTCAACTAATTTTTCCTCCAGGGCCTCATCCATTGTGGGGGGTCTGTACACCACCCCTATTTTCAATCTTTTGCCTCTCCTTGTTTGCAGTGTTACCCAAATTGCTTCCACTCCCCCATCAGCCTCCTCCACCCCACTAACCCCTATGCCATTCTTTACTATCAGTGCTACACCCCCTCCTCTACCCTCTTCTCTGTCCCTCCTGAATGTTGTGTAGCCCTCCAAGTTTAGGTCCCAATCATTCTTTTGGGTGGCCCATGTTTCCGTAATTGCAGCCACATCCACTGTTCCCTCTACCAGCATCGCCTGGAGCTTGGGCATTTAGTTGCCCATGCTCCTGGCATTGATCAGGACCGTTCTCCACCCCCCTCCCGCGAATTTGTCTTGGCCCTGCGCAATCCCTATTCACCCTTTCCTGCACAGCTCTGGCTTTGTTTACATTGCAGTCACCTGCCCTTATTTTGCATCCCAGACCTGGAGCCTCGAGAAGCCCTCCTGATTTCACTGCTTCCCTTATCCCTCCCCCCCGTTACAACGTTAAACCCCACTCTCGACTATGAATCCAGTGAGTTTTGGTTTTAAGATCTCCCTCCCCTCTAGGTTAAGATGTATCCTATCCCTAGCATATAACCCCTTGTCCTCCAATGTGTCCCCCCAGTCCCCCACCAGCCCAGACCCTTCTGCCCTGCACCAGTCCCTGAGCCACTGATTCACCCCTCTGAGTTTGTGCTTGGTCTCCCCAGATGCACTAGGTACTGGTAGAATTTCTAAAAAGGAGATTGAACTTCCTATCGAGTGGCAGACCCTAGCCAGTTGCCAAAACCTAGCCTGGATTTCCAGATCGCTGTTCCTCTCCAAGTCGTTTGTGCCCAGATGTACTAGGAAATCTGGGGATCCCCCCGCATTTCACTGCTAATGAATATAGCTGAAAGTTGGTCTTAAGAACGGTTAGGTCTGGGATGCATTTAACCTTGACTGGGCTGCTTTTTCCCTCCTCTATCCCCTCCCACTGGATGCCCCTGGTCATGGAGTCTCCCAGAAGGATCACCTTCACCCCTTCCCCCCAACTTACTGGCCCTTTTGCTCCCTTCCATGCTCTTCCTTCTTTCATCGACCCCCAGCTTACTCCTCCCACCCCCTTCAGTCCGGGGATCGCTAGTCTGTGCATGTCCTACCATACTCCTTCTTCCGCTTGCAGCTCCCAGTTTACTCCTTGCCCCCCCAATCTCCTGATGACACTGATTGCCCCCGATCTCCCTCAGGTTCTCTTTCTGGGCCATAAACTACAGGTCCCCCATCCAGACAACTTTCTATTGCTTCCTCCTGCCTCCGACCCCCGGACTTGTCTCCCCACCCCGTCTGACATATTTCTCCCTACCTCCCTACCTCCTCCGATTTCTCCTGCACCGACACTGGCCTTTCTAGAGTATCCCTACTACCCTCTCTCCTTGGCTGACTTCCCCAGCCTGACTGCCTGATTGACCCCAGTTCTTCCCCCTCACTCCGACCTTGTCACCTTCCCTGCCCCATCCCCCCTGGCACTAGTCACTAACTTGCTGCCTACCTTTCCCCCTCTTGTTCACAACCTCTCTGCTCCCACCCCCGACCTTACCAAACCCTCTCGGTCCACCTCTTCCCCCCCTCCTGTCAGCCTCTTCTACTTCTTCTCCTGGGTACAGCATGGTATATCTATTACTAAATGTGATGCATGCCCCCGACTTGCTCTCTCCTACCCCCTCCCTCCGATCGTACCACTTCCTATGAAGTGTTTTCCGTCCGTTGCTTGTAGTATGCCCTATACCTCCAGCTTTCACATAGGGTCCCTGTCAACCGGTTTCCTGGGGGATACCGTAGTGGTCTCGCCTCCTCCCATGGGACCCCTTCCACTCCTTTCCTACCCATTCGTCTCCCCTCATGCCTTCCAGCTGTCTTCTGAGCCCCTCGACCTCCTTCCAAAGTCCTGTCAGCCGAAAACACACTGGACATCCTCTGAACCTCCATGCCCAGTTTAAGATTATTGCTGCCCCACGCCCCGTACACCCAGTCACCCTACCGAAGATGCCCACTCTGGCCAGTCCTAAATCCACCCTCATTTTGGTGTGAGCAGTACCAACCCCCTTACAGAACCAATTTAGGCAGTAGTACTAGCTATTGTCCACTCACCCAGCAGGACTCAGATTTCTCCCTTCTCACTCCTTCCCTACAACAGCCAGTTCTCCAGCCCCAGTCCCCCAGCAGAATTTGTGCCCACCCAAACAAAGATCAGTAGCAATAAACAATTCCCAAAATGTGCCTACTCCCACAACTGTGGTCAGCATACACTGTCATACAAATTGCTATAATGTGCATACACTGTTATGCAAATTGCTATAATGTGCCCCCCTCTGAGGCCCCTAGCTGCAGGTAGTCAATGGTGCCCAAGCAGGCACAGCATACAGTCACCCTTTGCTTCCTGCAACATCAATCCAATTCGCCCTCTTTCAGCTTGCCCCTCTCTAGTTTGCAGGCACAGCATACAGCTCCCTTTTCCCCAATCAGCAGCAGTCCAGGACACCCACTCACAGCTTGTCCCTCTCCAAGGCTCCACCCCCAATGACCATTTAATAGAGGTCGGGGCTGGGGAGGGTGGTGTGGGACAAACAGCACAGCAGCTCTCCTAATTTGTGACTGGGCTACTTGCCTTTATAGCCCAATCGCAGTCCAAGTTTTGCACCCTTAGCACTGATTGGCCCCACTGCTTCTTGCTCCTGAGTAGCGGTGGCTCTCTGGTTTGCTTTCCTGCCGCTGTTGCAGCTCCTCTCATCCCCCCAGTCACTAGTCACTTTCCCCGACCACCACTGTGGTCATGTCCTTGACCGCCATCGATGCGGCACCGAAAAATGCCTGGCCTGGCTCCCCTAAACAGCACAGCAGCTCTCCTAAGTTGCGATTGGGCTACGGCCTTTATAGCCCAGTCCGCTCGCACTTTAGCACTGATTGCCCAACCGCCTCCCTGCTCCTGAGTGACAGCAGCCCTCCAGTTTGCTTCCTTGCACGCCAATCGCTCCTCATCCTGATCACCAGTCACCTTCCCAGACCACCATTGTGGTTCTGTAACGCCCGCCCATGATGCAACACCGAAAAATGTCTGGCCCGGCTCCCCTAAACAGCACAGCAGCAGGATTCTTCAAGGAAATTTTATATTTACTACCGTGAACTCTACTGTACAAAGGTTTTTTCATAGGAAACTGGAAATTTAGCATATTTTTTACATATGAAATTTAAATTACAGCTGGCAGGAAGTGTGGGCTTGCCTTTTATTATTCTTTTACTTTGGCTTAATTGACATGTGTGGTTCAGCAACCTAATCAACGCACTAACTTGACTTCTGGTGTGAGCCTTTTTTTTTCTACTGATCCTGTCATAAGTCCCTTTTGTCACATCTCTCCTCCCTTTCCCTGTGACTCTCTAAGGTGTGTGGACTGGGGGGGAGGGGAGGCTGTTGTGCCCTGCTATGTCATGAACAGGAAATTACCTGTAGTCTTTCTCCTGTACTCTGCATACCAACATTCCTGTATGTAAATAAGATGACTTTGGTGTTTTATATATCTTTTGCCTTATGATTCCACTGTTGTTTACGTTTGCCATCTTTTATACAGCTATACATGTCCTTTGTGCTTGGGCAGGATGATTCCATCTCAGTCTTTAACAACCGCCTCACCAAGATTCAGGATTGGATGAGTGCCAGATGGCTAAGTTTGAATCCAGATAAGACTGAGATGTTGGTTGTGGACCCTGGTCATCGGGTAGAAGGGTCCTCTCCCACTCAGCCCTCTGGGATATAGCTAGGGGGCATTGAATTGAGGTGCTCTGAATGGGCTCAGAACCTGGGCATTATTTTTGATGGTGAGCTGATGCTTAAATCACAGCTGTCATCAAGTCCTTATTTTGCCATCTGAGGAATATCACCTGGGTAAAACACCTCGTTCCACCTGATTACCTTCCGACTCTGGTCCATGCCTTTATGACCTCCCGCCTTGACTTCTGCATTGTTCTTTACTTAGGGCTCATGGGATTGGATATCCGCCATCTGCAGCTGATGCAGAATGTGGCAGCCAGGCTGTTGACTGGCTTACCTAGCTCTAGCCATGTCAAGCTTGTGCTCCCTGAGCTGCACTGGCTGCCAGTGTGGTGGAGGATCATCTTCAAGGTCAGCTTGCTGACCTATAAGGCCCTACCTGGACAGGGACCATGTTATTTGCTAAACCTCCTGTGTCCCTACCATCCACTTCGCTCCATTGATGAGGGATTTCTTGAGGTTCCCAGGGTCCATTTAAAGATCTCAGGGGCAAGATCTTTTGCATTTATGGCACTAACCCTGTGGAACTCTCTACTTCATCACATTAGGGGATGCCTGTCCACCAAGACTTTTAAGACTGCCTTAAAAACCTACCTGTTTGGACTGGCTTTTTAGATGTTTCTTAATGGGTATTGCTGCCTGTTTTACTCTGGTTTAATATTTATTGCAGTCTTTTGTATTTTATGTACAGGCACCTTGATATTTGAAAAGTGCTTTTTATAAATAAAATGACTTTACTTTTACTTGACTTTATGGCCCAGGTTATGCCTGAAAACAGTCCCTCAGATCAGTGCATTTTACCCAGTTACCAAAGACATAAATAAATAAAATAGAACTATTGTCTAGCAGCTGAAAAGAGCAAATCTTGTAGCTGATCGAGGGGCATTGCATGGTGCTTTGGACATCCCAATTTGAAAAATGAATTTTTTATAACAAATGCTTACCCCTTGCATCAAAGAACTTCTCCAAATATGTGTGATGGTCTTGAGGTGCTCTGTAAGGTACTCTACTCTAAAGGTGGTGAAAAGAGATGAGTGAGGCACCAAGGTCCGAATTATGTGGATAGGATAACCGTTACCCAGACAAGGAGAGGCAGGAGTCAACCTAGTGCTTCAATGCCCATAGGGCATTTATTTTGTACCAAGGTTAGAGAGACACAGTCACAAGAGGAAGGAGGGGTTGCCCGAGAACAATAGGGCAATAAACAGAGAAATACTTTATCTACGACTACTAAGATTATCACCACAAGAATAGACTATAGGCCTAATGCCACTCTTATTCTGAAACTATTCTACACTTTGATACTCTTAGATGAGGATCAGGTGACATAAGCCACTCAGAACTGTACTAGGGTAATTATCACCACACATTTCCATCAGAGTCTAGATATTACAAGAGTCCAGGGATCCGGCGTCTTCGTGTACATCGTCGTTCTTCATTGGTAGCTACAAGGGGAAATAAAACAGAACTGTAGAACCCTAATCACAATTCCCAGCAAAGACCTAGTTAAGGCCACTGGGGTGGTGAGAGGTTTGGTGAACAGACCATATGTTTCTTCGGCAAAAGCCCACTCTCTCCAAGGCTGCTGGAATGAAGAACCAGAGCAACTGGTTCCTGAGACAACACACTGAAAACAAAGAGTTCCTCGGCCAAAACCGACTTACATGGTTTCCCAAGGACGAAGATAGATCAAGACCTGCGTGGCGATGAATCCAATGGTGGACTACCATGACCTGACTGATGCTGCGGCACTCCAAGGGCCAGCCAAATTCAGAAGGAACTCTGACAGGACCAGGAACCATAAGAATCTGAAGAGATGATGGTTGACTCTGCAATCCAAGGATCAGGAACTAACACAAAAACAAAGAAACTGCGGATGCGTCCTGTACTGGGCTTCGACGGACTCGACTTTCGGGGAACGACCAGGAAGGACACAGACTAGGATCTCCAGGATGAGCACACTCTTCTGTAGAGGGTGACCAACTTCAGGACATCTGGAACAGGAACCATATGGAACGACACTGACACGGCTGTTGTGATGCGTTTCGGCTGACGTACCTTTGAGCTGTGAAAACAAGAAACGGCGGGTACGACTTGTACGACTGGCGATGGACTCGAATTCGGCGGACGACACAGACGGATGTGATGAGCTGGTGGATGATCCCACAGGAGTGAAGAATGCTGAGAGGACGTCTTCTTCTGAGTAGAGACTGATTCGGAGCATGTGGTATTACAGACCACACTATGGGACTGCAGTGTGGTAGAAGATTAAGACTGTCTTCATACAGTAGTAACCATATAACTGAAAAATGCCCAGAGAACTGTGGAATGATACACTAATTTGCCAGGAGAGGGCAAATTATAAATTCAGGGGTAATTATTACGGATGGGGCCAATGTTCAGGTGCTTAGAGCAATAGTTCAAGTATTTAGAGCAATAGTTCAGGTACTTAGAGCAACAGCTCAGGTACTTAGAGCAATAGTTCAGGTACTTAAGGCAATAGTTCAGATACTTAGGGAAATAATTCAGGTACTTAGAGCAATAGTTCAGATACTTAGGGCAATAGTTATTGCATAAACAGTACAGTTGTTACAGTACCTTCACAGTATAGGCAAATCGAGCACTCTTAGATGAACCCCTGTTCCTAAATGCAGGGTCTTCCTGAATAGGATCTCTTCCTGAATAGGATCTGGCTATTCCTGGATGTTTCGGCTAAAGTCTCCCTTTAGTACCACTAGGCTGGCTTGCCCTATTATGCTAGGCCGGGGCCTTCCTTTAGTACCACTAGGCTGGCTTGCCCTATTACACTAGGCTGGGGCATCCCTTTAGTACCACTAGACTGGCTTGCCCTATTACACTAGGCCGGGGCCCCCCTTTAGTACCACTAGGCTGGCTTGCCCTATTACGCTAGGCTGGGACCTCCCTTTAGTACCACTAGACTGGCTTGCCCTATTACACTAGGCTGGGGTCTCCCTTTTGTACCACGCTTTACCTTGGGCCTAATGCCCTACGTTTACCTCAGGCCGGATGCCCTACCAAGACTTGAATTGGGTCTGGTGCCCCACTTTCAATTGGGCCTGGTGCCCCACCTTGAATTGGGCCTGGATTGCCCCTTTAAGTGCTCTGAGTGGTAGGCCCCCTTTAAATCTCCAGTTCTCTAAGAGCTGCTACCACTCAGTACTTGAGACCCCGCCCGAGTCCCGCCCCCGAAATGAATATTTAGCAGGCGGATGTACAGGCCTAAATGGAGGGCCCCTCCTACGGGTGTCGCATTGACCCGCCTCCCCTCCACCCAGTAAATTTTGAGTCCTAACGACCCGCTTCCCCTTACGGTGCTCGGCCAGTCTTTTCAGCACCTTGGGTGCGCTCCCCAAAACAAAGTCTCCCTTTTGAGCAGACGTACAGCACGCTTCTAGTGCTGCCACTAACTCACCACTCCACCATCCTCTGGATGGGTTGCTGTGCTGTAGGGAGGCGGGAGGGATGCTGGCAGTGGGAGGGAAACATGCAGGCAGATGGGGGGAAAAACAGGGGGCCTCTGACAGCTGACGGGCGAGCGGCGATGCAGCTGGCAAGGCTGCTGATGGGGGACCAAAAATTAACTATTTTATACCAAAAAGGGGTGGGTCAAAACAACAAATCGATGGGGCTACACAGCCCAAACCATGGCAAACGGCCGGTCGCTTTCTTTTAGTACCCCGATGGCACCACGGACCACAACGGGGCTACTGATGACTCTTCACTGGCTGGAGCCAGAGCAGGCACACAGACTGGCCCTCGGGGAACAGCTTCAACCACCAGGTAAGCTCTACAGGTTCCCCTTAACCATCTGCGTCCTCTCTGCTCCACAGCCAGCAGGAACTACTACGATAAAAACTGGTAAACTTTCAAAAACAAACCCTCAGGTTCTGAAGTGGAATGAGCAGCTCAGCACAGCATTCCATCCAAGCCATTATGACATGAGCTGCTATTAAATCTGCTTTTTGACCATACTGTAAAGTGCACAGGGCACTTTTCTGCATTATTTTACAGTTTCTCATTATAAGGAGGTGAATCTTCACTTTCAGGGGCCCCTTATCATTGTAACCTGCTGCCTACACCAACAGCAGGCTCCCTGAGCACCACCTGTAAACCCCTAATTTCTTGATTGATTCTAGTTTTTCTGGGATGCCCCAACTTTGGGGCATTACATATGACGCTAAACAATTTGCACTGGGAGAAGTGTTGCTTAACATACCGCCCAGAAACAGTAAAATAAAAGAAATCAGAGCACTCACAACCTTTTCAGAAAAAAAGCCACTCCACAATAGTTGCTGTGCAAAAAAAAGTGCACATTATATTTCGGTGACCTGAATGATCCACTGTGATTCCTGACATATTTTGAATCAACCAGAAAGATCCTTTATAAAAGGCAACAGACATTTCCTGATGTGCTTCTTAAATACTGAAGCAGGATGTTGACATCACCAACAAGCATCAACCAGTAAAGTGTCAAGTAACTGGCTCAGTATACACTTGTAAGACAAGGAGATATCACAATTAAAGTACAACCAGTGCCAACTGCCAAACATGTAGCAAATGACAAATTAATACATAAATCACAATGGTAACATATAAATAGTTTAAAACACAATTAAAAACAAAAAGCACTTATATATAAATGTTATTGCTAACTACTGGTTTGATAATATTGCACTCAACTGCTTGTACTTTAATAGATGCATTTTAGCCTTCTACAACTTATCTCCTCTGACACATAAAGTGCAAAACAGTAACATGGTGCAGCATTAAAAAAATCACAACAGATATACAGACACACAGACTTTCTTACTTAGAATCAAAGAAACATTGATATCTTAGTCAGAAGAAAAGGAGGAATATACTGTAGGTGTAGCCATGGTGGGAAGCAAACCCACAATCCAGAATCTAGCACCTTGGCATAGCCATTCATACTAAATGGTTGCATCTTCTCATACAAATGTACTGGCTGACACTTTCCTGGCTGATGCTTGTTGTTGATGTCATCACCTTTCTCTGGTATTTAAAAAGCATGTCAGGATGTGTCTGTTACCATTGATAAAGAATGTTTTTGGTTGATCTGAAATGCTTCAGGAATCACAGTGGGTTAACCTGGACACTGAAATAAAATCTGCCATTTACTGCAGAGCAGCTATTTGTGGAGCTGTGTTTATTTCTTGAAAAGGTGGTGAATGTTGACTGCTAACTTCTCCAAATTCAACTGGAAAAAGAAGGAGAACTGATGTTCATTCAAAGGGTCCTGTGAAAACTAAAAACAATCCTGCTGCCATTTGAAACCTGATTAGTGAGATCAGTTTAAAACCATTATTAAAGGGTATTTGAATAGAACCCATATGGATGGATGGATGGATAGATCAACCCACTGAGGATTATCTGATTAAGCCCCATTCCATTCACCAAACAAATTCTCCTCAAGGTGCACAAAAATCAAGAGGTACCTCCAACATACCCTATTACATTTGGCATTGGGTCTCTAACAGAACCACTCTCTGTTTATGCAGACAACCTCATTAAATCTTTTGTTGGGGGACTGTGGTTGTATATCAAGTATATAACAGAAGTTTTGAGTTTGTGAGAGGGCCTCCACATCAAGATCATTCATCTTCTGGTGACCCTTGACATGGAGGCCATGTACACCAAAATCCAGCATAGGGAGGGCTTATGTACCATACATACTTTCCTTGATAGGAGAGAACCTGGTAGTCTACCACCTATGGAATGTTTAGTGGAATTATTTAAATTCATACTGGTGTTTAACAGCTACAGATTTATGGGTGATTTCTACCTCTAAGTAAGTGGCACAAAGCACATTTTCTTGACCTGGAAGGACACTACTTCTTTATTCAGCTGTGAGCTGTGTGAGAAATTCTATATTGCACTGGATATCTGCAGCAACGAGCACTTTTGCTTAATTCTGTGGGAGGTGAAACTAACTACCCTTGGTAATTGCTTTTTATTCACATATTTATTTAGTGTTTAACCAAGAAGGAGCTTGCAAACTCTGTTTATCTTGTTAGTAACTTCAGAAGGATTTAAATATTGCATTTGGGTAGATCCTTGGAGGTAGCTAGATTGTCTACTAGGATTTTCTGACAGTTAAACTATTTTTAAATAACTTACAGGTGGCTGAGGAGTTGAAAAAGGAGCTTGCAAACTCTGCTTATCTTGGAAGTAACTTCACAAGTGTTGGAATACTGCATTTTGGTTGTCTCTTGGGTGTAGCTGGATTGGCTACTAGGATTTTGGGACAGAAACCATTTTTAAATAATTTACTGGTGTGTAGGAGTTTGTGATAGTTAAACTATTTTTAAATAAGTTACTGTGGTTAAGGAGTTGTCATAGCAAAACCTGCAGTGTGAAACAGGAAAAGACAGTCTTTCAAGCAACAGAGGGAGGTGGATCTAGGTTTACGTTTGTTTGTTACAATTCTTAAGATTTTCAGTGCAGAAAGATTTTAAAGCACAGCTGACTTATTTTGGGGCTGAAAGCTTTCAGAGCACAAACCACCAGGTCTGTTTTCAGGCTGGGGAGGTTTACCTGTGTCTGACTTGGATGTGTGGATTTTTCTCTGTTTGATTAGCAGGGTATTTTCTCTGTCAAATTGTTGTGTAGGGCATCTTGCTGACAGGAAGGCACTCATCTCAGCAGTGGGTCAAAGCTTTTAGCTGATTTTTTGTGAGGCACAGTTTAGGCCCAACCCTTCCCACCCTCACCCACCCACCCCTGGAAATAGTTCCTTTATAACTGGGGTTCTGACATCATTTCCTCAAGAGTGCAAGGTGCATATCACTGTCATATCCTCTCTAGCACACTGCACTGACAATATAAGCATACACATTGTATAATATATATATATTTCTATATAACAAACCAAACACACACACACACACACACACACACACACACAAACAAAACAAAAAAAATGTGGGGAGTAGTGCAATGTAATGGCTATGGGGCAGCAGTCTTCCGGGAGTCTTTCTGGAGGCTGAGATGCTGCCCTATTTGCAGACAACTCTCTGCCCTGAGGGAGGAAGTTGCCTGTCTTCAGGCCACACTGGACAGTAGTAAGGGAACCTTCTCCCAGGCCACAATGGACGGTAGGAAGGGAACCTCCCCCATCCAGGCAGTACCAGAGCCACCACCACTACCTCAGAGGTTGCAAAGAAAGAACAGCAGTTGGACCACAGTGGGCTCAGGGAGGGTGAGGATGGTGGAACAGAGGCACACCCAGTCAGTTGTTCCACACCACAATCCATACACCATTCTGGGGAAGCATGGCTCCCCTATGGATGCACCCTCAGAGAAGACCAAGGAGGCTGAGGACAACTGTCACAAGGGAGGCCCACAGGAAGGAGGCAGAGGACAACACAAGGAAAGGAAGCAGCTCCTGGTGGGGGACTCAATTATTAGGGGGATAGAACTGGGGGGAGCAGGGAAAACTGAAGTAAGCCTGCCTGGTGCCATGGCTTGGAGAGACAGGAACCACATCCTCGGTATCACGAGAACAGCTGCACAGGAGTCTGAGCTGGACATCATTGTCCACCTAGGGACAAATGACTTGGCTCATCTTGAGATTAGAGCAGTGCAGAAGGACTTTGCAGAATTGGGGAGGGGCCTACAACAAGTAGCACACACAATATCCTTCACTGAGGTGCTGCCTGTCAATGGCATGAGTGAGGCGAGGGTACTTTGCACCATGCAGTTTAATGAATGGCTGAAAAAATGGTGTGGAGCACAGAGGTTTGGCTTCATTGGGGACTGGGGTTCCACCTGGAGGGACACCAGCCTATACTGGCAGGATGGTCTGCATCTGTCCAGGAAGGGAACAAGTCTTTTGAGAAGTCAGTTTAAATGCTTCATTGGCAAGCTTTTAAACTAGTCAAGGGGAGAGGCACTGATAAGCAGCAGGAAAATCCCAGCCTCTCCCTACAAAACAGGGTACTAAATGAGAAAAAGACCGAGGTAGAAAGGTCAGTGGGGGATGCTGCAAAAGAAAGTAAAGCCATCAAAAAATGGAGAGCCATGAGTACCAATGCTCATAGTCTGAGTAACAAGCTTCCTGAATTAGTGGCCTTGATGGAGGAGGAACATCTGGATATTGTGGCAGTCACAGAAACATGGTACACACAAAACCATGACTGGGATGTAAACATACTAGGATACACTATCTACAGGAGGGACAGGGAGGGTAAAAGAGGAGGAGGAGGAGTAGCTCTTTACATAAGGGAAGGAGTCAAAGCAACAGAACAAAAGGGAAAACAGGAAGGAGAAGAAGCACTGTGGGTAAATTTGGAGACAGGCAATGGCACCACAAACTGCACAGGGGTTGTATACAGACCCCCTTCTCAGGGGGAGGAAATGGACAAGGAAATGATAGAAAGAATACTTAGAATGGCAGAAAAAGGGAAGATATTGCTGATGGGTGATCTGAATATGCCAGATGTTAACTGGAGTGCAGTTGCAGCAGCCACTTTGAAGAGTGGGGTTATTCTAGATGCCCTACAGGGGGCATGCCTTAGACAACTAGTATTGGAGCCCACTCAAGAGGGAGCAATCTTAGACCTGGTTCTCTCAAATGGAGATGAAGGGAGGATCACAGATGTAGAAGTGGGTAGCCATCTGGGAACTAACGACCATCGAACAGTATGGTTCTCAATAAACACAGCAATAGAGTCAAGCTATACAAAGGCAAAAGTACTGGACTTTAGGAGCTGACTTTGCCAAAATGGGTGAGTGCCTAAGGAATGCACTAGCAAATGGGCAGGAAGGATGGGTGGAAGAACAATGGGAATAATAAAACTGCCATCACAGAGGTAACAAGCCTTTGTGTGAAGCAAATAAACAAAATGAAACGATGTAAGAAACCACTATGGTTCTCAAAGGAAGTGGCAGTGAAGGTTCAAGAGAAAAGAAAGCATTCAGGAAGTACAAGGAATCACAGAAGGAGCAGGACAGAGAACTGTATCAGTTAAAGCAAAAGGATGCTGGGAAGGCAGTCAGAACAGCAAGGCCCAAACTGAGGAAAAGATAGCCCAACTCCAGTTAAGAAGGATAAAAAACCTTTCATAGGTACATCAGGATCGAAGGAAGACCAAGGGAGGGTTAGTGAGGCTTAATAAAGGCGAGGGAGGGAGGGTGGGCAGAGGGTGACTGTGAAAAGGCAGAGATACTAAACAAATATTTTGCTCAGTATTTACAAAGGAAGAGGAGGTACCTAAAACAAACAGCAGAAACACTCTGGATACAGAAGTTGATACCAGCCCATTTACAGAAGAAAGGTTCTGAAAGAACTCTTAAAACTGAAGGTGGACAAAGCAATGGGGCCTGGTGGGATTCATCCCAGAATTCTAAAAGAACTAAGGGTAGAACTAGTGACACCACTAACTATCCTCTTTAACAAATCATGGGAGGATGAGGTGGTACCCAAGGACTGGAGGAGGGCAGATGTGATTCCCCTTCACAAAAGTGGGAGCAAGATAGAGACAGGAAACTACAGACCTGTTAGTTTAACCTCAGTGGTAGGGAAAATGATGGAATCACTTCTGAAGGAAAAGAATTGTTGAGTATCTAGAGGCCAGATGGGCACAGGACCCAAGGCAGCATGGATTCACAGCAGGAAGGTCATGCCAGACAAATCTGATAGATTTATTTGACTGGGTGACAAAGTAGTAGATCAGGGAGGGCTGTGGACATGGCCTACCTAGACTTTAGCAAGGCATTTGACACAGTCCCACACAAGATTAATATACAAGTAAGCTAGCCTGGGAGTGGGTCCCAAGATGACAGCCTGGGTAAAGAATTGGCTGGAGAATAGGACACTGAGGTAATAGTAAATGGAGTCACTCTGAAGAAGGGGTTACTAGTGGGGTATTGAGGGTTCAGTATTAGGACAGTCCTCTTCAATGTCTTTATAAGTGACATTGCAGAGGGAATGGAAGAAAAGTATGTCTCTTTGCAGATGACACAAAGATCTGCAATAGAGTTGATGCACAAGGTGGGGTGGAAAGGATGAGAAGGGACTTGGCAAGGTTAGAGGAATGGTCAAATGTATGGGAGCTTAGATTCAATGCTAAGAAGTGCTAGCTAATGCACCTGGGAAACAAAAACCCAGGGGAAGAGTACACAATGGGGGGTGAGATACTGACAACAACAAAAATGGAAAGGGAACTGGGGGTAGTCATATCAGATGACCTAAAGGTGGGCAAGCAATGTGAGAGAGCAGCAAGGAGGCTGGGGGAATACTGGGATGCATAGGGGAGGCATCACCAGTAGAAAACAGGAAGTTATTATCCCTCTGTACAGACAGTTTTGAGACCCCATCTGAGTACTGCGTGCAGTTCTGGAGACCCAATCTCTGCAAAGACATAGACAGGATGGAAGCTGTCCAGAGGAGAAGCATAATATGGTGCAGGGTCTGCCGGAGAAGACATATGAAGAGAAAACTTAGGAGCTAAATGTACTTATAGCCTCGGGGAAAGGAGGGAGGGGGGACATGATAGAAACTTTCAAGTACCTCAAGGAATCAACAAAGTCCAAGAGGGTAGCATCTTTCAAAAAAAAGTGTACAAGAACAAAGGGCACAATTTGAAGATAGAAGGAGGAGGCGGCTCAGGTAACAAGAGTACTTTTACATAAGAGGTTGTGGATGCATGGAGCAGCCTTCCGGAGGAGGTTGTGGAGTCAAAACAGTGGTGGAATTCAAGCATGCATGGGACAGTCATAAGGCAATTCTAGGGGGTGGGGGTAGGAAGAAGTAGGCTGCTGGTTATCTAGGATCTGCAGCTTATCCATTAGGTAGGGAAATGGGCAGACTGGGTGGGCCAAGCGGTCCTTATCTGCCATCAAAATCTATGTTTCTGTGTTTCTATGTTTCTATGCTACATTGAAGGAGGCAACTTTCCCACCAATTTTGTAAACACAATGGTTTCACAAAACTTGCACCTGCCACACCAGAAATAGCCAGGTGGCAGAGATGGAATCAGGCTGTGGGGTTTGGGCACAGGTTGGGGGCTTTGTGTAACCCTGCCCTGGAGATTCTGAGATCTTTTGAACACCATACCTGGGTACTTCTTTTTTTTAATTTATTTCATGTTTCAAACATACAGAAAACATACAAAATCACCAATAAAAAAATAAATAAATAACAGAAAATAAAATAAGCTACCTATGAACTATGAACAAAAAGTGAGTGCAGTATACATATAGACTATCCAGATACACAGAATTGAAGATAACACATGGGCATTATTAACACACCAAATTAATAAAGTAAAATTACTTTTCAGCATAGGCACCAAATAACAGCAGACACCAAACAACAAAAGGAATGTATAACAGGGGCATTAGAAGTCATGTCAAACAGTAGTAAGGGTATATAAAGTACACAGCTTATTCTATATTTTTTCATAGACTGGCATTCTGTTGTGAATACTGGCTATCATTTTTTCAAGCCGGAGATTGCACAGTGATTCATTAAGCCATTCCATATATGACAGTATTTCTTAGTCTCTCCAGTGCCTTAAATTAAAATCAATCTCTTAACTGACATGGATATCATAGTCATGTTATATTTCTGTTGTTTTGTAACTATAGCATGGAGGCCTCCTATGATATGAATATCTGGCATGAAAAAATCTTCAATGCCCAGGACTGGGGTCAATTCTCTCTCTGATCTCCTTGTAGATGTTTTGTACAATGCTGCAATCCCACAAAATATCAAATAATGTTCCCTCTCCTGAGCCACATGTAGTACAAGTATTTGATAGGAGTTTACTCATTTTTAATAACTTCTAGGATTGTAATAAAGATTATGAAGGATATAGAATTGTTTCAGGTGTAGTTTGCCTTGAGTAATGTAATTGAAAAGGTCCATTCATATTTTGGGCCAAATGAAAGGAGTGTTTGGGAGGGCAGTGTTCCAGTATGGACATGTTCCAGCTCAATTTTTATTCATCTCCTCCAGGAGGGCATGATAAATCTTAGAAGCTGCATGGGGTATTAATGCCAGGTCTTTTGAAGTGGAGAAGAAAGGGTCAGATGTTGTTAACCAAGGTGGTGGCCCCATATGTTGCAGAATGTTGTAAATATTTAAATTCTAATTTATTAGTGATATTAAGTTGTGTTTTGGCCTGATCAAATGAAAGTGGGTGTCCCTCATGAAGAAGCTGGGAAATAGGAGTGTTGCTCATGTTCAGTAGCCAGTCTTCTGGTATGACCTTACCACCTATCTTAAAATTAGGGTTTCTAACTATGGGTTGAGCAATATCTTTCATAGAATCTATCAACAATGCCATGGCCATTTGCTTGTGCACATCAATAGAAATTCCAGTCACTGACTTGTGGGTGGCAGAGAGAAGTAAATTGTGTTTTGCATATAACAGCGAATGAGGAGAAAGGCCACATGATTACATCAGTTCCTTTTCTATGAAAAGCCACAAAGGGGTATAAGATGATGTGTCATCTGGATTTACAGGTCTATACCATTGTAAATTTTTACTAATATGATTGGCCCAATAATAAATTTAGAAATCCAGTAATTGGAGGCCACCAAAACCTTTAGATGTTGTCAGTTTACTGTACGCTCTACAGGGGACTTTACCGGCCCAAATAAAATTAGATATCAGGGAGTGTAACATTTTTAAACCAAGATAGTGGAATAAAAATATTCAACATTTGTATGGGATAAAATATTCTAGGGAGTACATTCATTTTAGTAATACTGATCCTGTCCCTTAATGTTAATGGGAAAGAGCTCCAATGCTCCAGATCAGATTTTACTATGGTATTAATGTCATTCAGGTTAAATTTTCCAAGATGGGGTAAATACTTTGTAAGCTTTATCTCTAAATAACACAACTCTTGAGGTGCCCAAACTAGGCTGAATTGTGATATGTTTGCTCTTGTAATTCCACTATCTAACAGCATCACAACTGTTTTGCGTGTGTTTAGTTTGTAATTCAAAAGGGCCCCATAGTTTTTAATAGTATCCAGAGCAGCAGAGATTGAAATCACAGGGTGGGTTACATGTAGTAAAATGCCATCTGCATAGAAGGACAATTGATAGTGAGCTGATACTATGCAAATCCCAGTGATAAGAGGATTGTTTTTCTTATTTTAAGAATTAGTGGTTCTAAATTGAGATGAAATAATATTGGCGATAAGGGGCAACCTTGCCTTGTTCCACTGTGAAATATAAATAATGAAGGAAATATACCATTACAGTATATTTTGTTTTGATAAAAGAATGCAAAAAGTGTTTTCAATTTATTCAAGAGATAAGTAACATGAGCTTTAAAATTTAACTGCTCATCTAAGACCATGCTCAGGTACTTGTGTTCATGCACCTTCTAAAGGATACTTCTGTTAAATGCTCTTATTTGATGTTCTGGAAATAAGTGTTTTTTTCCTTGTGAATAATATCCATTGCATTTTTTTGTCATTGAATAATAACCATAATTGCCACAGGCTTCCTGTACCTTATGAAAGTCATGCTGTAATCTTTGAATAGCTATACCCAAAGAGGCATGATGGGTATATACTGTAATATTGTATCATCTGCGTAAAGCTGTATTTTCACACTATCAGAACAACAGTTAGGCAAATTATTTACATACAGCAAAAACAACATTGGCAGCAGGACAGAGCCCTGGGGAACTCCTTTGTTGATGCTGACTGTATCTGAAGTAACCCCTCCCAATTTAACATATTGCAATCACAATGCCAAATATGAATTGAACCATAATAATGCTAGTGGTCCCATACCAAGTGATTTTAGTTTATTAAGCAATATATTATGATCTACAGTGTCAAATGCCTTGGACTGGTCAAGAAACACTCCTGGAGTAATTTCTGAACTGTCCAAGGCATTGAACAGGTCATCACTAACTTTAGCAATAACATGCACTGTTCTATGGTGTTTCTTAAAGCCAGATTGTTTATCTGAAATTAAATTATATTTGTCCGAGTAGTCAATAATTTGTCTGTATAGAAATTTTTCAAATACTTTCTGGAACACTGAAATGATAGCAATTGGCCTGTATGAATCTGGACTTGAGGGGTCTCCCCCTTTAAATATAGGAGTCACATTCGGGTATGAGCACGGGCGAAAGGGGTCAGCAGGGTTGGAGAAGGATTGAGCATCCAAGGGACTGCTCTTCTTCTCTGGAGGGGGGGACATCAATAGTCAGCACATGATTTGCCCCTAGTGGAGGCTGGGGGCAGTGCGCTGATGCTGCAGATGAGGGGCAGATGCCTGGAGGAGCGCATATGGATGCATGCATGCTCCCTCCACTGGACTCATTGCATGCCCCTCTCAGCAGGAGAGGAAAACAGAAAAACAGGAGTCTTCACCATAGATGATGATTGTCCCTCTTGCAGCACCACTGGGAGAGTATCTCCCCCGAACTGGATCCAGTCTGGTGGGTGAGGTTCTCCCCACCCCACCCCTCTATGAGGAGTAATTCATGGGGGCCGAAGGATAGCGGACCCCATACCCAGTTGGCATGAGGGGGGACATCAGATGGCAGGACGAGGACTCCAGAAACAATACCAACAACAAAAAAATAAATATAGGAATCACAGATGCTGTTCTCCAATCATCAGGCAACCAAGAAGATCTTAATGACATATTAAACAGATAAGCTAAGTGTTTGGATATTACCTTAGTAGATAGTTTTAGAAAATTTGGTGCAATACTGTCTGGTCCTGCTCATTTTCTGGTATCTAATATGTTAAGTTCTTTGTTAACTTCCACCTCAGTTATGCTTTTAAAAGTAAGTATGGGTCTGTTCATTTTTATTGAAAAATCTGCTTCCAGAGTTGGCGTCTGAAAATCAGAGTGTTCTTTCTGGAAGGAAAGACCAACCCTCATTGAAAAAATCATTAAACAACATTGCTTTCACAATTGGTTTATGCACAACGAAATTATTATAATTCAAGAACTTAGGCAGGTCTGTGGCTATAACTTTTTACCCAATAATGAGTTTATACTTTTCCATGTTTTCTTGGGATTTCCTGAAGGGTCCGACAGTTGAGTTGTGTAATAATCTAATTTGGTCTGCCTAATTATTCTTGTACACTTTTTCCTAATTACCCTAAATGTTAATTTGTCCTCTAGGGATTTTGTTTTCCTTAACTTATTCCAGACACTATTTATTTCTCTAATAAATTGTTTTATTTGGTTTGTTATCCAAGGAGCTGCTATACTACTTACCCTTTTTTAAATTCAGGAGCATGTTTATAACATCTAAAAATGAAGATTTTGAGGTTGAGATATCTGGGCACGCATACAGAAGCTTCTACTCAGCTTCAGACAAATCCCTCAGAAATGCCTGATCAGTAAATCTGGAAGATTTACGTGTGGTTATTGTATGTGTAGAGAACATAACTTTTGAGTTATATCTTATGCATGCTATACAGCAATGGCCACTAACTGACACTGAATACTGATAAAGTATGTTTCTGTGGTGTTGTTGTTAGTATAACATCAAGTAAAGAATCCTTTTTGTGATCAATTTTATGTGACCTAGTGGATTTTCCTATCATTTGTGTGAGATTCAAGGCAGTAAATTGATTTATAATATCCTGATCAAGGCTAGTAAAATCCCAGTTTAGCTCTCCCAAGAAAATAAACTCTTGATTCAAAAATGGTGAAATTAAAGTACTCAGTAAACATAACGTATCCGTGGGTGCTGAGGGTAGCTGATAACAAACAGCTACATGTACAGTAAAATTATTTGACCTTGTCACCTTCAGCACCATGAGTTCCAGCTGCTTTGACACAGATTTTGCAAGTGCAGTTTGACCCCCATATAGTTTCTTCAAATATAATGCCACTACCCCCAACTCTGGTTGTTCTATTTTGTCTCTAGAAATTATATCCTTCTGTCACTACTTCCGAATCAAGAACTCTCTTCCCAAGTCATGTCTCTGAAAAAGCAAACATATCTGGAATTGTAGTATCTACTAACAATATTACATAATCCATCTTTGGAAGAAGACTTCTTATATTCAGATGTAGGATCCCCTTCTGTTTCCTGTCACAGAACTCCTGAAGAGAAAAATCCTCCTCATACACCCCTGGGTCAGGATTAACATGCACGTTCCTGGACGATAAAAGTAGCAGTAAAACAAAATGCCTTGTAAAAGCAAACTGTGCTTTTTGTGAAGTACTGTAGATCTTTTCCTACAGCAAATCAGCTGAGTAATGGAGCAAGTATAATAATGTGAGCAGATTATACTTGCTCCTTGCTTGCTTACATACATTAAGTAATTTGAATAATCATATCTTCCTTCATACAAGTTTGGGAGAAAAACAACTTCACTCTGATCTAAATATTGACTTCCAACCCCACTTGACAACACTAACCCCTTCCCCCATACCAAGTAAGATAAGGCCAATAACCAGCCTTGTGAAAAATTCCATTGTTTGTATCACAAACTGATCTAAGTATAATGCAATTTTTTTTAGCAATAAAAAGATTAAGACATTTTAACTAAATCACTTATTTAATTGTTTAAAGTGACTGAGTTCTAACATATGCTAGCTAACTATGTTAAAATTAATTAAGCTAATAAAACAAATACCAAACCTAGATGGAATTCGCTTAAGTTCTTCCTATGGTCAACGTAGTCAAGGTACATTTTATAAAATATTTCTACCGAGTGGCACTCATGCCACTCATGCCACTCACACTCTTGCACAATGCTCACGCTGTGTGTGAGTGTGAAGATTTAAAACAATAATCCTCTCCCAAAGGCAGTCCCGCTTCACTGTTGGCTTGTCTTTGAGCCACTGATTGCAGCAAGTAATCCCAGTCTCTTGCACACACCTGTAGATGGCCCCAAAAGCAGCATTTTGCAAATGCAAAGTATAATTATTGCAGCACTCACAATCACTGAATTCAAGCAATAGTGTTTTCTGTAAAACAGCCGAGTTGTTAAATGGCAATGTTCACAGTAGCTGACTTTTATTACTGCACTCGTAGTCACTGGTTGCAGACAGCAGTATTTTCTATGGAACAGCCACAATGTTAAATGGCAATGGGAAACCAGAGCTGCTGGGTGGTCTGGAACCCTAGATGCTGAGAAAATGTGAGCCAGTTTATGGAGGTGATCCACAGAAGGTCTAATGGATGTAAAGCCAACTTGTTCTGGGCTTATTAAAGGACTCTATATGTTGTTGATTCTAGAGATGAAAATTCTGCACAAGATCTTTAAATTCTGGTTCTTTAGTGATATACTGTAGGTGGTAGTTTGTTGCTTGTTCTGGATTTTTACTGGGTTTAAGAAGTAGAACTATCATAGCTTCATCCAAAGTCAAATCTCAGATACCATTCTCAAGGATATCTGTGAAGGCTTGCATTAGAATAGGGGCACATTCTGCTGCATAGGTTTTATGAAAGTTAGTAGTAAAACCATCTGGCCCTGGGGCTTTATCTAATTTCAGTAAGTTTATGGTCCTACTGACCTCTTCTATGGCAATCAGTTCAATAGGCTCTAATTGGTGTGCTTCAGGTAAGACAGGGAATTGAATCATGTCTAAGCAAGTGGATAATGACTGTAATGATGGTGGATCTGGAAGAGGACCATATAAAATGTTATAATAAATGTAGAACTCATTGGCCACATCCCCAGGGGTGATCTTAAAGGTTTGGTCAGTGGCAGATTGTATGGAAGGGATAAGTTTAGATGTTTCCTGTTTTCAAAATCTGAGTGCCATTAATTTACATGCTTTCTTACCTTGATCAATATATCTTGATTTTGTTTTATAAATGGCATATTCCACTTTTTTTCTCTCATGAGATCTGCATACTGGTTCCGTAACACATGTAGTTTGGCTCTACAGTTGTCTGAGGAAGAAGGACTGAGAGTTTTCTCTATAGAGTCCTATTTTTTTGTAAAAGAGAAGATGCTTTCTCTTGATTTTCTATTTTACATTTAGTAGCTATTCTAATAAACTCTCCCCTTAACAAGCTCTTGCAAGCCATCCATTCATATCTCATCTTGCAATGATGCCCCAGTTGTCCTGAATAAAAATATGAAGAACATTCTTAATGTGCTTAACTATATACTAATCTCTAAGCAGCTGGTCATTGAGTTTCCATGTTGTATCTTTGTCAACATTGTTTTCCAAGGAGCGTTGGCATCAAACCAAAGAATGGTCAGAGAGCACTCATTGGGTTATATCACAGCTATGAAGCCCAGGCAGAGTAGATCTACTAATTAAAATATAATCAATTCTGGAATATGAGTTATGGGCTGGGGAGAAAGAAGTATAGCACTTAGCAGTGGAATGAAGGATTCACCATTGATCACATAATCCAAGTGAGTCCATCATATCTAATATGAAGCACTGGACAGGGGATAGCCCTGCTCTAGGTTTGTGAGTTTTGTCAAGGTCACATGTTAAGGTTACAGTATGTTCCAATCTCCCCCAAGATGATTGGCAGATGGGAAAAAGGAGTCAGCAATGTGGTTAATGTCATAAAGAAATGGGGGAGTCAGAATTAGGGCCATATACACTGCCCAATAGGATCTCAGCCCTGCCCAACATACCATGTAAAAGGATAAAGTGGCCCTCTGGATCAGTTATACTTAGGGTGAGAGCAAACGCCACTGATCTGGCTATTAAGATGGCTACTCCCTCTTGCATGATGCCATCTCCTGTCCCATAAACCTGGCCTCCTCTGGAAGAGATTACATTCAGTGGAAAGTAAATGCGCCTCTTGTAAAAACACAATGTGAATCTCTACTTGAACAAGATGTTTAAGAATTTGGTATCTCTTGGTTTTAGATCTTGTCTCTTTAACATTTCATGATGCATATTTCATATTACCAAACATTTTGTCTAAATAAATACTTGTAAAATATGCCCACCAAATAAATGGCAGTCAGCTATATCAGATTTATATTGTAATGCACTTGCTTCAATCCCCATAATCCCAGTTAATAATCAAACCTATCTAGGAAAATTCAAATACAACTCAAGGTAACACACTTGGTTACCAGAAAGCTATCCCTGGTGCAAAGACTGCACTCCTGCAGTCAGGTCCACTCAGGATCTGTCGGAAGGGCTCTCATCTTGCCCCTGGCATAATCAGCAGCAGCCATTTATGGCCTTTTAGCACCTCAGAAAGAAACAAAGAAGAGCAGTTCAAAACACTATGAATATGAAATAGTCCACTGTCAATCTATAGCTGTGCATATTAATGTATTAGGGATAGTCAGGGTTCTGTTGGTGGTTTTGAAATATGTTCTACAATAATAGGTATGGCCCAAAGTAGAAAGTCTGGCTAGATGACAGATTCCTCCTGGTGAAAAACTGAGAGGGAACAACTTAAGTCAGCACGATAAAGTGAAACCAATGGCAACCCAGTAAAGGGCATGGATATGTGCTCCCAGTATGCAGACATGATGAAAGTAGAAGGTGCTTAGGATGCAAAGTGTGGTCAGTACGTGGAGAATGATGGTGACATGGGAGCTATAGCTAAGCCAACTTTTAGTGCAGTGGCTGAGATAGGGTGTAGTAGTTCTCAAATACTAGGTACATTTAAAAAGAAAAGGCAGCAGATTTTTAAAGGGTGAATATGCTATACTGGAGGAAATCTGTCACAGCTATACAGTACCAGTGCAGAGGGCCTTATTACTCAATTGTATAATAGGAGAACTAAGAAAGTGGGTGCTTCTCTGCTAGAAGGACTCTCCAATTTCTTTGCTGCATCATTCGTTGTCACAGGCACATATTAACCTAAAAGAATAAAACAAACATAATGTCACCATTATATACGCAGCTTTAGAGGAGGTAAAAATAAAATGTCCCATTAAAATTAATGCTGGAGATTAAAAAAGTAAACAGCAATACAGCCTGCCTCTCTGTGAGAGCATTTCTCTGATTCCTTGTCACATACCAAAGAGTGAGGGTAACTGAGATAGTATATTCATGCACTGTGCTATAAAATTAAAGGAGACAAAAATGGAAAGAATGTTCTAGAGCAAGTAAAGAAAGGTTGATCTCAAATAGCGTCGTAGACCCAAAGTAATATCTTTGATAATGTGCTTTGTCAACATTTGCTCCCCAAAAAGACATTGAATAAATGGAAAATTTCTATGTTAAAGCATAACATATTAATAAGACATACACTAGATTAGTCCACATTGCTGATCAATCTTCCTCATGGCAAAACCTTGGCTATGTCAAAGTGCTAGGATACATGGTGGAGTGAACAGATTGGAGAAGTGAATTGCTAGTCCCCTTCTGAAGTTGTAACCTGTAGAATGGCTGGGAATCTCATTCTGAACCTAATGTCTGCTGCGTAATGTTTCCTTTTAATGTAACAGAAACAAACTGCAGTCCATATACTGATAACGCCAGGTCAACACCTTCACTTTTAAATAGAAAGTTCAAACAGCAGCACATTTACTCATTTCAAGCAGCAGTCAAATCCACAGTTCACCATCACTATTTACTTTTATACATTAATCCACCAAACAGTATTTAACCACTCCTCTGAATTCCAAACAATTAGCTGGCTGGTCTGTAAACACATGCAGATTCTGCAGGTGTTACAGCTTTATAATTTCCCCAAAAGCCATAATCTGATAACAGTGCCTCGGCTCAGCTATGCAGCTTCACAATACAGCTAATCCACCTTGCTTTACTGACCCCACGAACTCAGCCGCCTGTGTGCAATCCAAAAGGGCAAAAAACTCGCAAGGTATAAATACTGTATCTTACAAAGAAAAGGTTAAAGCACCTACAGAAAAAAGTTAAAGACACACATAATAAATATAAAAAGTCCCTAAATATTAAATAGTCCATAAATACTTCATAAATATGAGTGTAAAAGCCATTCATCATTGAGTCGGTGTGGTTGCTCTGTTCCCAAATTGTAGATCCAATAGGCTTCATGCTGAAACAACTTCTGTACCAAATTATCCCCTCAGACACCAACATCCACTTTTTCTTTTCTTTTGAAATTTAATAAGTTTTGTTAGATTTTCAAATAATAACAACACAACAAGATAACAATGGCAACAAAGGACAAACAAAAAACATAAACAATCCCCACCACCCTCCCTCATACCCCCGGCAGAGCATCATCACACAATACATGTACCTGCTAGCAGGTGCTACAAATTAATAGGGAAAATAAGGGCAGTAACTATGAAGGGCACCCAACCCCCAGTTACAAAGTGTACAATGTGTGCAGCTTGCCCCATATCCTATCAAAACTATGTACAATAAATTGTTGTGAAGGCTAGCAATCATCTTTTTGACTCTAAGGTTAAAGAGGAGCTCCTGCAGCCACTCAGTGTAAGGTAAAGACTTGTCATCTCTCCAATGACGGAGGACGAGCTTGCTAACCGTCAATGCTATCATGGCCATGTAATATCTATACTCTTTGACACTGACACAGGAATAGTCTCCAACCAGACAAATCTCAGGAGAGAAATACCCAATAAGTCCCAATAAGGGATTTGCTTTCTTCTGTATAGCTGACCACAATGAGGCCACCTTAGGACAGTCCCAAAAAATGTGATAGGGAGTTCCTTCTGAAGTCCCACATCTTGAACACACAGAGGATTCAGGCCTATGCATCTTAACCAGTTTAACCAGAGCATAGTATAAATTATTGAGCATATTAAACTGAGTAAGATGCAGGCAATCTTGAATAATGTTAGTATAATTATCTCACGAAATCTTACTCCAGTGAACGGGAAAAAGTGGAACAGTGAGTTCCACTATGTGGATATTCCTTCTAACTTGGGAAAGACTTTGAGGTATAAGGCAGCACAGAAATTAGACACAGAATGTTGACAGGAAGCCAAAGACCCTAAAGACTGCAGAAACTCGCTCCCATTTACCAGATGACATCCTGTACCAAACCACGATATCACAGAGTGGTGAACTTCATACACTTTGAAAATATCTGTGTTATGCAGCCCTAACTGATGCAAGATTTCCACAGATGAGAGGCAATTCCCTTCTCTGAGGCGGTTGCACACCTCAAGGCCAACCAATGAGGGAAGCCAAGCATCAGGAATTACTTTGCCATCAATCTTGAAATGAGGGTGCCATTGGATAGGCTAAGCAAGGTCCTTTTTAGGGTTGTATTTCAAGAATGAACAAAACTGGGCATGTACTCTGACCAACACCCCAATTACTGTGAGGTGCAAGGAGGCAGGTAACTCTTTGGGGGCCACATACAGCAAAGTTTGGGGGGATAGGCCAGCATTGTGAATGAGCTCCTGTCCCAGAGATAGCCATAAAAGGAAATAAGAACAAGACTCCATAGCAGGAGTCACTGACAGCCACTACAAATACTTGCTGGCATGACTAGTACAGACCAAAATGTGGAAGCAGAAGCCTGCCTTGAGATTTAGGGGCAGCAAGTTTATAATAAGATTGTCTTGGGGATTTATCCAGCCACATGAAATCTGATATGATGGAATGGACTCTTTTAAACCAGGAGATTGGTCTCCAAACATTTAACATATTAATTGGATAAAAAAGACAGGGCAAATATTAATTTTAATAATATTAATTCTACCCCATACTGACAGAGGCAGGGTCCTCCAACACTGAAGATCTTGTTGGATGTTAGATAGTAAATCAGTGAAATTAAGCTTTATCATCCTGACCTCGCTATGGGAAAGAAAATTCATAAATATTTAAGTGAGTGGGGGGACCATGTCATACCAACTGATGTGATATCTGTTGTAAGAAATTGACAGTTTAAAGGCATGGCCCCAGTTTTCTCTAGATTAAGTTTATAATTGGACAAAAAAACATAGTCTTTAATAATAGTTAGGACCTTCGGGATGGTTCACATAGGGTGGGACAAATGCAACATAATATCATCAGCTTAAATGGATAACTTAAGATCTATAGACACAATGTGTACCCTAGTAAGGTCCGGATGCAACTTAAGCTGAACAAGAAGCAGTTCCAAATATAAATTGAACAAGAGCGGGAATAATAGACATCCCTGTCTTGTACCTGAAAAGAGAGGAAAGGAGGGTGAAAGAACTCCACTACAACAAATATGGGCACTAGGGGAGGAGTAAAAAACTTGGATCCAGGAAATAAATTGAGAGGGAAAGCCAAATCTTGCAAGAGCTATAAATAAGAACTGCCAATCGACTCTATCAAAAGCCTTATCCACATCCAGGGTCACCAATGCCATCAGAGTAATGGAATCCCAGGACACGGAGAAGATGTGGGTCAGTTTACGCATTTGGTTGGATGACAAATGTGTGGCCATAAAGCCAACCTGCTCCGGACCAATAAGGCTACGCCAAACTTGACCAATCTGTGTCGCCAGTATCTTGGCTAACATTTTTATATCATAATTATGAAGGGAAATCAGCCTATAACTTGTCACCTTTTCCAAATCCTTATCTGGTTTGGGAAACAGCACTATCACTGCATCAAGTAGGGAGTTATCTACCAAACCGGACATTAGCATGTGACTGTAAAGGCAATACAGACAAGACACCAGATCCTTAGCGAATACTTTCTTAAAGTCTGGGGAAAACTCATCTGGACCTAGTTTCTTATTGGAGGAGAGGGCCTGAATAGCTAAATAGAGTTCAGCCTCTGTTAGGGAAGATACCAGAGAGTTCTGTTGATCCTCAGATAGAATGGGAAGAGGGGTGGCAGGTAAATATTTATTAATCTGTTGCAAAGAGGGTGGATTAAGCCTGGGGGCATAAAGTTTCAGACAGAAACATTCAAATTCAGCTGCAATCTCTTTGGGGGCTATCTTCATGGAGCCATCAATGGAAGAACGTATATCTGGAATCAACCTAGAGGCCCCAGCTTTCCGACAACATAGAGCTAACAAGCGACTGGCTCTATCGACTTGATCAGCATATCTAGCATGAGTTATAAAGATGACATACTCAGCTCCTTCTCATAAAAGATCTTCATATTTGTACCTCAGAATTGTCAACTCCTGCTGAATAGAGACAGGGGAGGTATGGGAGAGGTGCTTCTCCAAGGACCTGATTCATGAAAGCAAGTTTGCTGCCAGCTGTTCCTGCCACTTTTTCCTGGTCAAGGCCAGTCAGATGAACTTGCCACACAGGAAACACTTCAAGGCATTCCACTCTTTGTCCAGCTTCCCAATGGAACCCTCTTTATGGGAGATTAAGCGAGCAAATTTTTCCTTGAAAAAGGTGACAGTGCGATCATTTTTCAGAAGCTGGTAGTTTAGTTTCCATAATGTCTCCTTCATGTAGCTGGGCATCAAGACAATCTTACTTCAGACCAATAAATGATGTGATATGACCCTGGGGCCATCCCGCTGTCCACCGCCCCCCCAGCAAAGAATGGATGACAAGGTGGCAATCTGTCTGTGATGAGGATCTATGCACAGTGGAGTAAAAAGTGTACTTCTGCTTCTGGGGGTACAACACCTGCCATGGATCACAGAGCCCAAGGGAGTCCACCATTTCCCATAGGGAATGCTGAGCAGGGGACAAACCTGACCAAGTTCTAACAGTTCTGTCAAGGTTAGGAGAAAAGGGGAGAGTCCAATCACCACCCAAAATTATGGGGAGCTGGAGAGAGGGGACAAGCAGCAAGGCCAACTCAGTAAAGAAGGAGGGAGTATCAGAGTTGGAACCATAGACACATCCCAGCTGCATATCGGTGTGGTCCAGAGTACCATGAAAAAAAAATATACCTTCCATGAGGATCACTCACACATTGCTTGCACATGAATGGTACCCTCTTAGAAAAAAACTGCAATCCCTCTACTGTTCATGCTATCGCCTGCAGCAAACACTTGGCCAATATTTTGACATCTAAGTAAGAAACTCTAAGTTTCAAGAAGTTGTGTCTCTTGTAAGAATATAACATCACAATTACAGTGCTGCAGATGCTTATGGATGCTATATCGCTTAGTCTTGGAGCGGGTGTCTTTCACATTCTAAGTAGCAAAAGTTTAGAAATTAGCCATTTCCAAGCAGCTAGTGCGTTACTATATGATTAACTATGCATATCAGAGAAGATAAACCACCAATGCCCTAGGACAAATGCTCTGCCAGCCCTCCCTCCAAACCCCACTAACATCCCAATAACATGAAACCCAAAGAACAGTAAATGATACCTAACCCCAGCAACCCCAACCAACTTCGGCAAGGGAGGAGAGAAGGACCAACGCCACCAAACCAAAGAGTGAGAGCCCACAAAACAGGGACTGACTAGTAACCCGGAAGTGCTCCTTACATAACTCATATAAATAGGTTCCCAACCACCCTCCCCCCAAAGAGGACAAAAAAAACAAAAAGTAAGTGGCCCATGATGAACCTATACCAACAGTCTCCACATTCCCACCCCCTGCCACAAACCTGAACTGACAGCACAGCCACTAGTTATAAAGCCTAGCAGGGAAGTCAGCAATTAAGTGAACCTATAATAATGTATACCCCTTACAGCCAATATGAAAAAGAAAACAGGCTACTTAAAATGCCCGGCCCACCAGCAAAGGCACACAAGTTGTACAAGAAGGCTCCAGGACTCAGTACTAGGTCCAGTCCTCTTTAACATCTTTATAGGTGACATTGCAGAGGGTCTGGAAGGAAAGGTATGCCTCTTTGCAGATGACACAAAGATTTGTAACAGAGTTGATACACAAGGGGGGTTAGAAAGGATGAGAAGGGACTTGGCAAGGTTGGAGGAATGGTCAGACATATGGCAACTTAGATTCAATGCAAAGAAGTGCAAAGTAATGCACCTGGGAAGCAAAAACCCTGGAGAAGAGTACACAATAGCAGGGGAGGCACTAACAACAACAAAAATGGAAAGGGACCTGGGGATAGTCATATCAGATGATCTAAAGGTGGGTAAGCAATGTGAGAAGTCAGTAAGAAGAGCCAGGGGGATGCTGGGATGCATAGGAAGGGGCATCACAACTAGGAAAAGGGAAGTGGTTATCCGTCTGTACAGACAGTTGAAGAGACCCCATCTGGAGTACTGTGTGCAGTTTTGGAGACCTCATCAACGCAAGGACATAGACAGGATGGAAGCAGTCCAGAGGAGGGCAACTAAAATGGTGCAGGGTCTGCATCAGAAACCATATGAAGAGAGACTGAGAGAGCTTAATATGAATATCCTTGATGAAAGGAGGGACAAGGGGGACATGATAGAAACATTCAAGTACCTCAACAGAATCAACAAAGTCCAGGAGGGTAGCATCTCTCAGAAAAAGAGATGTGTAAGAACAAGTGGGCACAATTGAAAGATAGAGGGGGGACGGCTCGGGGTAATGTGAGGAAATTTTTTTTCACGGAGAGAGTGGTGGATGCATGGAACCGCCTTCCTGGGGAGGTTGTTGGGTCTAAAACAATGGGGGAATTCAAACATGCATAGGACAGACATAAAGCAATTGTAGTGGGGTGTGGCAGGAAGTAGGCTGTTGGTTAACTAGAATCTGCAGCTTATCCAGTAGGTAGGGAAATGGGCAGACTGGGTGGGCCAAGTGGTACTTATTTGCCGTCAATGTCTATGTTTCTATGTTTCATTCCTCAGAGAAAAAGAAGGCCTTTACCCAAAGGAAAAGTAAGGCAGCTTATCAATATAAAGATACTCCAGCCCTCAAAAACATGAACCTGACCGGCCCCTCAACTTTAACATATATGCAACCAACCCTAAATAATAACCAATAATCAATAAAAGTTTCCTGCACAAAAATAGACAGATATAGTTCAACATTTAGAATGGGGATACCAGGATAGGAAAAAAAAAGAAAATTAATGTACTGACAACCAAAACAGTCAGTGTCCAATACTATTGCCTTAACCAAAGCAAATGAATATCCCCTATGAATTATTGGTAACCAGCAGCAAATGGACTGTCTCAGAAGCTAATCCTTACTACCCCCACCCAAGACTAAAACTGTTATCCAGATTGTGAAAAAAACTTAAATAAAAATTCTTGATAAGGCTCCAGAAAGCAGCTAGTGATCCAGCTGCTAGCATTGCCATCCAGGAACCCATCACAACATGCAGACCAAAGATGTCTCGGAAGAAGGTCCGCTTCCACCTCAACCTGGCCAGGAGCAAAGTCAGGGTGATGCAACCTGTAAAAAGGAAAAAAAAAGAAAAATATCTCTGGACATCAAGCCCACTCCAGGACAGCACTGTGATGGATACTGGAAATGGGAAAATAGCTGGGAGAAGAGTAAAACATACAAGCAATATTGACATATCAAACCTTCTCCAGGCTCCCTCAGGACTTTAAAGTAAAGCACAGGATAACACTTGAGGCCACAAATCTGCTGCAGGGCAAAAAAAAAAAACTCAGCCAAGCAGCATAGGTCGAATCTTAGAAGCATCCTGAAGTAGGCAGGGGTCCGCAGGTTTGCTAGTACAAGAGGTCTGCAGCATCCAGATAGGTAAACAAATGGAGGGCACAATGAAATAATAAGAGGGATATAAAGCCTACAGGATAACTAAAGCATAAACCCCCCAACAGCGGCACAGTTCGAAAAGGAAACATGTCCATGGGAACAGTCTCTACCCTAATGTAAAGTATGACTCAGCACAACCTGGGAGGAGAGGATAATAAAACCAGGTATGACCCAATAAGCATATTCCAGCACTGTCCAGGCATAGCCAAATTAGACTGGGCAAGATAAGGGAGGTGCAGAGAGTTCAGACAATGCCCAGAGTTCGAAGAGAAATACATTCAAGTTTAAAGAATGCCTAGAGTTTGAAAGAAGCTGTCATTTGTACTGTGCAGCTTAGATCGAATCAAAATGCTGCCCCAAACCTCAGGTCCAAGTCCAGGGAAGAAACTTAAATGGGGCACGCTACATCGGCTCCAGATATCCAGAAAAACTAAGAAAGTCCACAAGAAATAAAATCCCAAGCCACCTAAATGTTGCATGTGAGATCATCTCATGAGTCTCCATCAACAGTTTTTGAGAGCTCCGGCAATAATAACTTAAAGTCTGCCTGAGCTTGGTCCACAGAAGAAAAGGATTTCCAGGAGCCTTGGATCAAATCATGCAACGTAGCAGGGTAGATCATCTGGAATTTGAGGCCAGCCGCAATTATCTTGCTGACCACTGGGTGAAATGCAGTTCTATGTTGCTGCACCAAACCAGGTAAATCCTGTCGTATCTTTAAACGGGCTCCCTCCCAGGTAATGTCTTGGATGTCTCGAAGTTTAAGAAGCACATGCTGCTGCTCCAAAAAGTTCAGGAAGCACAGAATGAAAGGCCTGGGAGGGGAGCTCTTTGGTGGAGCCAGGCACAGGGAGCAGTGAGCATGCTCTATAATGTAGGAGGCACCATAAGGAGAAGGGCCAGCAATTTTATCCAGCAACTTCTGAGTAAAGAGGAGAGGGTTGGAGCCCTCAGCCTTTTCAGGGAGACCCATAATTACCAGATTGTTCCAACGGCTCTGACCCTCTAAATCCTCCAACTTGGCCTTCAGCTGCATATCTTTCCTGTGCAAATCCATCAGCTCAAGATCAAGTTTGTCTCTCCATCATTCCACTGAGATTAAAAGGACATTGTTATCTTTAACAGTCTTTTGCAGGTCTTCCACCGATGCCTGGAGTGTCTTCAGTTCCTGAGTGAGCTCCTTGGTCAAGAAACACTTGTCCAACAGTGGGAATGGGCCCAGGGTAGGAGTAGAAGGTTTCCAGGCAGCAGAGTAGTGGCCTTTGATATACTTACTGTTCTTATCTGGCATTGAAGGCGGGGTATGGTGTGGTGGAGCATTCCACATTTCCACATTCATCTTTCACAATGAAATTAAAGTAGCACACTCCCAACAGGTACAACATCCGAACCGACTGGTTAAAAACAAGAGATAGGCTGAATATTTGAAAAAAAAATGTTTTTTATTAGCGCGGGGAAGTGGGAGCACTGCTGAAGAGTTGTTACCTGGCTTGTTGCATCATGTGACCCCCCCAACATCCACTTTCTCATTTCCTATGAATTATAATGCTGCTGCAGATGCATGGCAAGCTTCAACAAAAATTATTGGCCATAGCATACTGCTTATTTTTATTTATGTTCTCCTACATGGGATTTCAAATCATGCCTGGCCTGTCCCATGTATAATAGTCCACAGGGACATATTAAGATATATACTATGCCTGCTGTGCTGCAGTTTATGAACTGATTTATTTTTAATCTTTTTCCTGATCTTGGATGTACAAAAGCATCTGTATTGTATGTACAAGAACAACTGCTACAGTGTCCACACCTGCAGTTTCCTACTGAAGGGGGTGGTAACCATGTTTGTGTCTCAGGTTTAGAAAGCACACTGTGCACTACCATATCTGTTATGTTACATCCTCTCCAGAATGCTACACAAGGAACCTGTGATGGCAAATTCTGTAACCTTGGAGCCACATTCAATATTCTCCAGTTTTTTTTTTACGGCATTACTAATCTTTATAGTCAAAGGATTAAACTGGGTCACAAAACTTGGAACCAACCACTGGTTATATCTCTCTCTCCTGGTTAGCCACAAGTATCTCCTTTCTGTTTGTTTTTTTTGTTTTGCATGATTATAAGTCTCATAGATGCTTCCCAGTTGGTATTGCCTCAGTTCAAACCTTGCTTTCATTTGTAAACTTTCAATTTCAAAATCTCTTGTGTCAGTGCATGTGCATCTGAGTCTCAAAAACTGGCCCTTTGGGATATTTCTAATCAAATGCTGAGGGTTGCAGGTATCATCTCTCAGGAATGTATTTCTAGATTACAGTTTTCTATACAGTTTGGTTTTTAGTATGTTTTCATCCTTGGAAAATTGTCAGATACAGGAAGTTCACCTAGTTAATGTATTTCTCAAGTGTGAATTTCAAATGTGGGCTTGTTTCATTTAAATATTTCTCAAACAAGTTTTGTTTCCATCCTTGCAAATTGTTGAATCCAGCAAATTCACCTTACTAATGTCTTTCTCATGTGTGAATTTAAAATGTGGATTTGTTTCATTTAAATATTTCTCAAACAATTCTAAGTCAGCCATTTGTTCTCTCCATATCATAAATATATCGTCCAGGTAGTGTTTCCAAATTCTAATAGTGTTTGCAAACCTATTTTTCCCCATTGCAGATTAACTCAGTTTCCCAGTCTGCCACTTATACAGTAGAATGAAAAATGTGTGGTAAAAGCAGTCCCCATTGAGGTTCCTTTTATTTGTGCATAAACTTTCTGGTTAAAAATCAAATAGACTCTAACCATCTCTAGTATGTAATCAGTTGGTGGCAACATTTCTGGATCTGTAGATCCTAAAGATTTTTCCATGGAGCACCCCTCCCCCCCCATGGGGGTGTTGGTATATAAACTTTCAATGTCTATACATACTAGTATATCCTGTTCTTCCTGCTCAATAATGTCCAACATGTTTACCATATGGTTTGTATCTTTAATATGTGATAGAATTTGAGGCACAGATTTCTTAATGAATGCATCTACAAACTTGGATAGTGGCTCTGTAGTGGCTCTTGTTGAGGACACTATTGGGTACCCTGGAACTGGATTCTTGTTTTTAGGGAGTTTTGGTAAGAGGTAAGATGCTCGCTTTTTTGGATGTTCCATTATCAAGTATTTAGATTCCCTTTCTGTGGTCCAGTTGTTTAAAAGTGCTATTGATATTAAATGTTTTGCTCACCTATTAATTTCATCAATGGGGTCCCCTTCCAGGCATACATAAATATTTCTGTCATTCAGTTGCCATTCTGCTTCCTTTGTATAGTCATTCATTCCCCAAATCACCACTGTTCCTCCCTTATCCACTAGGCAGATTACCATGTCTGTCATATTTGCAAGTTGATTTAGGCTGTTCTCTCATTCCTTGTGACATTCTGATATTTATTGCTTCTGTATGTTTTCAAGATATAAGCCACTTCTTTTTTAACCAGCTTGAAATAGGTTTGCAATGTAGGGTTAGTGGTGGTAGGACAAAAGTGGGATTTTGGATGTAAATCTGTCACTTCTCTTAATCTCTCATTGTCTTGAAATTTCTCCATATCAAGTTCTTCATTATCACTTGCACCTGAGGGGTTAAAAGTTCTTTTAATTTGAGCTGATGAAAAAAATGGAACAGGTCCATGTTTATATTAAATGGATCGGGGTGTTAGAGGGAATGAAGCTGAGTCATTTTCATAGTACTTGTAATTGATCATTAGTGATGGTAATTTGTGTTAGATTTATGACCTCCAATTCAGATTCCTCTGGGGTGAGCACCTCACCTGGTTCCACTGCCCTTGGCCATAAATGTTCTTCCCCCTGCCTCTGCCTCCTCTGTTCCCTTTTCCTTTTTTTATTCCCCCAGCCCTTGTTGATTTGTTATGCCTTGTTCCCTCACAGAACAATTGCTGCTTCCCCCTTCTTGTGGTACAAAATGATAATAAGATCATTGTCTGGCCACAGTTTCAGTATCTGATACATCAGTAGTGTCACTATCCAGACCTGAAGAGATATCACCTCCCTCCTCTGTCCAGCTGACCCTATTAAAATCTTTGTACCTAAACCTCTTACGTGGACCGTGTTATGGATAAACTGTTCCCTCCTTGTAGTCCACCTCATGTCTCAGATGTTTGCACTGTTTATATTTTGTTAAATCATTTTAAACTTCATGATCTGAGTGTCTCATTTATTCATCATGACTGTTAACTGTTCCACTGGTATGTAGTTTGTCATTTTTTTCAAGCGTCCTAATTTGTTCAGTAAATTTACCACTTTCTTTTTAGATTTCTTTATGACCAACAGAATCAGATAGTAACTGCACTTATTATGAACTTTCTCCCAGACTCTCATGAATTCTGGGTCATCGGTGCTAAAGGAGGGTGGGGTTTGAATTCTTAACCCTCTTGGGATATGCTTATCCCTCCAATATTGTGAGAGGGATACAGCATGCAGAAAAGGTATTGCTTTCTTTTTTAGTTGTTCCAACAATCTCATGCCATTATTGTTCTCACCCACAGACTGCACAGGTCTGAACAATTTGTACATTTGGGCTGCTGAAAAAGCTATTTGTTCCCCCTCTTCATCCGAAACTGAGAGAACTTCTGTGTTCACCAGAGTGTTAGCCATGTTTGCCAAACACTAAACAAAGGCGCTCCCCCCAAAAATGCCAACAACACTTACTAAAAACACACAGAAGAAGGCTCAGCTACCAATATGAAGTATACATACCTTGCTGTGTGTGTTTATAGACCAGCCAGCTGATTGTTTGGAATTCAGAGCAGCAGTATGATACTGTTTGGTGAATTAATAAATAAAAGCAAATGGTGATGGTGAACTATGGATTTGACTGCTGCTTGGAATTAGTAAATGAGCTGCACTTTGAACTTTGTATTTAAAAGTCAAGGTGCTGACCTGGCTTTATCAGTCTATGGACTGCAATTTGTTTCTGTTGCACTTTAACCCCCCGGGTATGTACAGTATACTTCATATTGTGAACTGAGCATTCTTCTGTGTATTTTTTCCTCTTAATGTCTCTACAGTACACGCCTGCTGTTTTGCATGGATGGCAGGGCTAAGATCATTAAAAATAAATACTGTATAGAGGTGACTTCCCATCAAAGTTATTTTGTTTCCTTTATGTTTGCTTAAATATGCTGTTTTTCCCTGAAGTTTAGTAGCTAAAACATGATGGGGCAAGGTTTCTCCCCAGCATTAGGCATTGGTCGGAGTGACCTATGGGCTCACTATATAATATAAGTGGATTCATATGGGGATGGACCTACACTTTTCTCTAACAGTTTTTGCACAAAAAGAATTGTGTCTTTGCCTTCTGATCACTCTGGGAGACAAGTGATAATTAAACCATTGTGGCAATTTTGACCTTCGTGGTTGTCAATTCTTTCCTCTATCTTGCCCTGTTTGCATTGCAGTTCAACTCATTTTGGCTCTGTTTTGTAGGTTTTATCCTCAAGTGAAGAAATACATGCTTCAGAGTTGGAGATTCTGTGGCTTAGCAGTTCTAGAGTAGGCTTCCCTGATTTGAAATCAGCCATCAGTTCGAATAAGACCTATTTAATGGTGTTGTGGTGTCTTGAGAAACACTCAGATGTGGGAAGGTTGGCCTCCAGAGCTGGGGAGGAAGGTGGAGAGGCATCCTCTTTTAATCATTTAGAGGCTGGGGAGCAAGTGGAAAGAGCCTCCAGTGGTGAGGAGGTATCAATTTCTGGCATGTCCAAAGCCATTATGAGCTCAAAATTGTATCAGGCAGGAGAGAAAAATCCTTTCTATTCATCACAGCACAGGATGAGTGTTAATTTCACAGGGTGCTGAAAATAAATCAAAGTAAAAATGATGCCTCAGGGAGCTAGCTCAAGAGCAATCACTCTTCAGCTTGCCATCATGTGACCTCACTTGCATACTTCTTAACCCATTCATTGAGTTTTGGCTTAGTTGAAATAATGTGCAAGTTCCTTCTAATGATGTTCTTGATAGCACTGGCCTGGGTTCTATAAGGGGTGACAAAGTTACAATAATTACTGTCTCTATAAGTGACAGTAGGACTTGGCTGGAGTAGGGACTGCCTTTAGTGTTCTGTGCTTTTACATATTCCCTTTCTATACAGTCAGATGAGTATCCCCTGTCCTCAGATCTCTTGGTGAAAACAGCAGCACTACCCTCAAAATTTTCTCTGAAGCTACAATTCCTGTGAACATGTAGAAACTGGCTGGTAGGTATATTGTGGTTGGTGTTGTGGGAGAGGCACAAGCTGGCTAAGAATAAGGTATTACAATCAGTGATCTTTCAGTACAGTTTTATATTAACCCCTTCAGATGAATTTTTAGTGATGGTAATATCTTAACAAGAAATGCTGACCTCACTACCGGTGATCGAAGAACGTAAATTGGAATTGCTGGATTCAAGGAAGTCATCAAAATGGGAAGGCTTCTTCACTATTTACTGTCTTACAATCAGAATATCATCAATATTTCTACACCATAAAGAAAGCTTGGTGACAAATGGATTGGCCTCAGCATTGTAGACCACACTCTTCTCCCTTATGCATAGATGCAAACTGGAAAAAATTGTGGGCAAATGTTGCCTCATCATTGTGCCACTTAGTTTGACATGGTAGTGAGCCATAAAACTGAAACTGTTAAACTCCTTTGGTAAGCCTAGCAGTAATGAAATCCACATGATTAACAAGCTCATTAATTGTGGCACCACCCACACGGAGTACTTAGCCTCATGTATTTGTTCTACATTTTACACTGGAAGTACAAAATGTAAATTGAAGGAATGAATAGAGGATCATCTTAGAGCTTTGTCACAAGGAAACTGGGAATATGCCACTGTGGACCACAGGACAAGAGACACTGCCCTCCACACACACACACACACACACACACACACACGGTCCTTTGTGGGAATTGAGAAAGCATATATTAGCCCAAGAGGGGGAATTTGGTTAAAGTGCTATCCCAAACAGAAGGGTACTGAATTTTTTTTTTTAAATGGGGATACCACTTATAATAGTAAAATGGGTACTAGCTCTGGTAATGGTCTAAATCATCAAACTGAGTTGTCTCCATTTTTATAAAAGTGACAGGTCTATTCTGTGAGGTATGTTACAATTATCAGTATTTGTATCTAATTTGTTTTCTTTTAGCTCCTCTTATTACAGATGTGTGATCTTTTTTATGCATTTTGGAGCATATCTGTGCATCGATCACCATTCCCTCACCTCCCTTCTCTGTAATTTCACCTCTCCCTCCTGCAACTGTTCCTAACTTCTTCATTCCCTCTCTCCTATCCCCCATTTCAAGTAGCACTTGCTCTGCTGGCTCTATCCCTATGTTTCTTTTGCTTACTCATGGTAGTGAACTTTGCTAATTGCCTGAAATAATTATGATTCTACCTGTATCATTTAATCTTGTAGTCTGATATTGCCTGAATTGCACCATATTACCACCTGAATGCATTATAAACTTATCTGTATTAGCTGTCTGTCCCCCCCTCCCCCCAGACATATCTGGAAATGAGCAGTTTCTGCTCAGTATGCCTTTCCAGGTAAAATGTTTAAACAAATGAAAAAATAAATACAAATTTATTTCCCTTTCTTTCTTTCTTTCTTTCTTTCTTTCTTTCTTTCTTTCTTTCTTTCTTTCTTTCTTTCTTTTTCTCTTTCTGTCAAAATTGTTGACCAGTAAAGGCACGCTGATCCAAGGCTCATTTCCTGGTGCAACCCAAGAAAAGGAAACAGGGGCTGCAGATGCATAGCACTGAAACTGAACACATTCAACAGTACAAAATACAATAGCACAGATGCCATTCACAGTTACAATAAAGTGCAAAGGAGTGCACTGTTTAAAATAGTAATTAGTGCAAATAAGAGCAGGCAGCAAAATCAGGTGTTTCAGCCACATCTACACTGGAATAGGAGGCAAACGGAAGGGGAGCTCTCAGATAGAGAGAGAAAACAGGAGTGAAGGAGAGGGAAAGAGTTTCAGCTGGTACCTGAGTGAGTCAGGGGAGGTAATGAAGTGGGGAGAGGATGGGAGTTGGTTCCAGATGGAAAGGAGGTGATAGGAAAAGGTTGATTACACAACAGAGGAGTTGGAATGAGAAATGGCAAAAGTGTGATGATCTCTGGAGTGGAGGGAGCAGGAGGTGGAGGGAATGCAAGAGAGGAGTGAAGAGAGGTAAGGGGGATGGGACCCAAACCAGTATTTGGGTATGAATGAGGCACAGTGGTTCTGGCAACATGAAGGTAGAGGAAGAATGGAGAAGGAGGAGTAGAGTGAGCAGTGGTAGGTACTAGAGGTGGAGTTGGTAACAAAACATCAGAAGGAGTTACAGAGGGTGTCCAGTCTGGCAAGGGAGGTGGAGGGAGCAGTGCCATAGACCACATCTGCCTAGTCAAAGACCAGGAGCACCATTTTGGTGACAAGCTCACTGTGTACCTGTGGAGATGGATAGTCTTTATTGGGGTATAAGGATCAAATATTAGGGTGGAGCTTGGCATGGATGGCATCAATGTGGGCTGAGAAGTCAAATTTGCTATATAGCAACACATTGAGGTATTTGAATGACTGAACCACTTCAAGAGAGGTGCCATCTAAGGTGGAGAAGACCGGCAGAGTTGGGAGTCTGGCCAATTTTTGGCTGGTGCCAAATGTACACAGTTTTTTTTTTGTGTCGAACCAGAGTTGGTTAGATTGGAACTGTCACAAATGTGCTCCACAGGACAGGCCCTCTGCTCCCACAGTGGCAAACCTTGAAGTGCAATATGTGAACAGGAGACAAACAGGATAACCCTCCTGTCTGTTTTGGGTCCTCATCACCTACTAGCCTCAAGTCCTGGGGGTCAAATGTGAACCTTTTTGCTAGCACACCCAGTTAGGCTCAGATATGTACCCTCTTTGGGGAATGCAGTATAATCCTTCACCCAGTGGAACCCAGCCAGGTTCCCAAGTGTACCCTTACAACTCAATATGAGACCTAGGTATATTCTTACCTTTAGCAAGATAGTAACACATCCTTTTTCTTGAGCACTTAACAGTTTACAGAATTTCTCAATACTGGTTCAGCCTACAAATGCAAAAGAAAGACTCAAGCAGGATTTAGGAGAATCAAAACTTTTACTAAGATTAAAAATAAATAGATAAAATACAAAACACATATAGAGCCTATAACCTGTACTTACAATCCAGAAAATAATTTGGAGTTTACAGAACAAAAGTGCCTGATTTTTTAAAGTTCTAGTTGTGTTACCTATGTTTTTCAAAAGTGCCTTGCTTTTGATCCAGAAAATGAAGTGTGTCCTTGAATTCAGAGAGGGCATCTGCACCATCCCTCTAGATGCGGACAATAATCAAAGTCAGTCTCTCCACATCCTTGTGATGTCACAACACACATGAGGTCACTGTTAGTCCTACAATAAACTTTAAGCTGAGTAGGAATCCAAAAAGGATGTTATTTTACTACTGGCTAGAAATCAGCAGTTACAAATTAAAAACAAATATGACAGTCTCTTTGATCAAGCAGTTCCTTTGATGGCTCAGAACCCACATCCTGATAACATGTAGCTGTTACAAGTTGTCGCTTCCTAGGATGTCTAAAAAGATGCAATTTTCTATGGCTCTCTGCTTTTCAAAGTAGAAGAGGTTTACAAGGTGTCACAACCTGTTTCCTTGGAAGGAAGTTTTCAATTAGAGTTTGCACTGAGCCAGTTTTATGACAGCCAGCTGTCTCAGCACACTAAGACCTTTGAGGTCAAAAAGGTCAAGCCTCTTTACACTTGTTGGCTGGGGCTTCCTAAGCAGACATTCGCCTACACATTTAGTTATATCACAAATAGTATACAGTGTAATTATTAGAGGATTTATCACAATACAGGAACCAGCACAGGACATTGTGGAAGTCTTGCTGGAGCAGACCTTTCATGGATGTAGTGCAGTGATTAAAGGTGTGCATGACTGCCATCTGCATAAATGTGTATATGCAAGTTGGCATAAGCTATAAGGAGGTCATTAAAGAAGATGAAGAACAGTATAGGCCCCAGGATGGAGCACTGTGGGACCCTGGCCTGGATGGGAAGTTTAGGTGAAAGGGCAATGCTAACTTATACTGACAGCAGATGGCCTGAAAAGTAAGAATGGAACTAGGATACAGCTGCAGCTAAGAGGCCTGCAGAGTTCAGCATATCCAGGAGGAGTGGATAAGCCACCAAGTCAAAGGCCTTTGCCAGATTGATGAAAATGGCAGCTATGATGTGCTTCTGATCCATTCCTGAGACAATAGAATCGGTTACACACAGTAGGGAGGAGATGGTGAAGTGATGCTTCTGGAAGTCATACTGGAAATTGGGAGAGAAAATGGGTGGAGGATAGAATATCGGGGAGTCTAGTGTAGACAAGCTTCTCTTGCAACTTAGCAATGGAAGTTAGGAGGGAGAGTGGCCGGAAGTTATACAGAGATGAGTGGCCCCCCCTCTTGTGGGGAGGAAGAATTTGTCCAACTTCAAGGACTGAGGGACAGTATTGAGGAAGAAGGAGAGGTTGAATATCTGAGTCAGGGGATGTGCAATGGCAGGTGCAGAGATATAGATTAATTTAGGATTCAGTCCATCAGGACTGGATTTGCTCAAGTTGATGGAGTAAAGAGCAATATATGTTTCCTGGGTAGTAACAGGAGGAAAGAGGAAACCAGTGGAAGGGAGACAGCAGGGAAAGTGAGGAGAAGTGAAACAGGCTGGAGAGTGAGTGGACAGGAGAGCTCAAGTGGTGAAGAACTCATTGAACTGAGCAGCAACAGAGGAGGGGTTGAACACTGGTAAACCATGTACTAGAAGGACCAGAGGGAAAGACAAGGTGGAGGAGTTCAAAAAGGGAGTTTGTTACCTTCCAGAATTTTGAGGAGTCATTAAGGTTGTTCTGAACGTTGGCTTTGAAATTCTGTGATTTCACAGCTAAAGCAGACTTAGTATAGGAGTTCCTGATAGTTCTGTATGACAGCAGGTCAAGAAGGGAGTGAGATAATTTGAAATGTGCCCAGGCAAGATCACAGGACTTGTACTAAACAATGATATCTGCTGAAATCTAGGGGTGCTGGTGAGTTTTGACCTTGGATTTTTTGAGCAGAGCATGCTTATCCCGGACTGAGAAGAATTTTGAGTAAAACAGGGAGAGGGCAAAGTCAATGTTAATGGTGGAGAGCATGACTGTCCAATCTGCTGCAGCAATGTCACTCAAGAGATCTGAGGCATTGAGTGACTGGAGGGACCTGGTCCAGATATATTTAGGGGAGGAGGGTGGATGCCACATCTTCCTGGCACAGAATGTCATGCAGTGGTCAATGAAAACATTTTGCAGAATTTCTGCTGCAACAATATGAATGGGTGGGAAGTTGAGCCAAGTAGATTCAGTGATAATTTATGGAGATTTAGGAGCTCAGTCTTGTGGATGGTTGGCCTGGAGGCTGGGGTGAGCTAACTGATAATTTAATACCCTAGCAGGATGAGTCCACCTATGAAAGAATGAGAAGTGACAATAGAAAAGGAATCAACCTGGGAGCAGGAAGATAGTGTAGGTTAGGCATAGAAAACCTGAATGAAGAGGGGCACAGAGGAGGGGGAAGAAAGTTTGGCAAGAGGAATTCGTGGAAGGAAGATGTAATCTGATAGCCATGGAGCATAAGAGGCCCTGACAGGCATAGATGATAGTACCACCCCCGCATTTTGCCCTTTCTTGCCTGAAAAAATGATATTCTGGAAGGGACAGGCTAGAGTATGGGATCCTGGAGGTGAGCTAGGACTCAGATACAGAGGATATTAGGTGAATGTTGTGAAATCCAGACTGAGGGGAGGCCAAGATTTGGAAGAAGGCTGTGAGCATTGAGATGACATATGTTCATGCCTTTAGCACTTGGATGGTGGAGAAAGAAGGACTTGAAGGTCCAAGGTTTTTACTTTCATATTATTAGACTGCAGCAAGCATATAAACTATTAACATAGATGTCTATTAATAAAAGTGTGGGATTTGATGGTCTTGAACCTCTGTTCATAAAACTTATATCTAATTTCATATATAGGCCATTAACACAAATTTATAATTTATCTTTGATTACTGGGGAATTTTCTGAAGTTTGGAAAAAACAATTATTACGCCTATACCTAAATCTGACTCTCCTCATGATTTGAATAATTATCACCCAATTTCTATTCTTTCTCCTTTAAGAAAAATTTTTAAAAAAATTATTAATGGTCAATTGGTTGAATACTTAGAGGCTGAAGGACTTCACTCTGTGAAGCAGCATGGCTTTCAAAAGCTTCATAGTACCAGTACTGCACTAGCACATTTTACAGATCATACTTTAAGATCAATCGATACAGGAATGTTGATAGGTGCAGTATTTATCGATTTGTCAAAAGCTTTTGATTTGGTTAATCATGCCATGCTGCTCTGGAGACTGAAGGACTTTGGTCTGACAGATCGGTCTTGTGAACGGTTTTAAAGTTATTTAACTATCCGTCCTGTAAAAGTAAATCGGGGCAGGATTGTCTCATTGACATGTATGCTTCACCAGAGAGTTCTACAGGGGTCCATACTGGGACCCCTGTTGGTCTCCCTATTTATCAATTCAATCTCTAAGGTTTCAAATACTTCTAGAGTACTGCTTTATGCGGATGACATCATTTTGTTTACTAGCTCTGCAAAAGTGGATGAAATCATGTTTCCCTAAATCAAGATTTCATTGTGTTAAATAAGTGGCTGTTGAAACAGTGTTTAATACTAAAGACCAAATAACACAATGTATTTTACTTGGTTTTACACCTAAATTGCATAATGCTAAACCATTATTAGTTTATGATTTAGTCGGGTCTTTGATACAACAAATCTCGGAGACTAAATATCTTGGGGTATTACTTGACCCTCACCTTACTTTTTTGTCACACATTAGGAAGATAGTAAAGTTTGTGAATCAAAAACTTGGTGCCTTGTACTGAATTAAAGATTGTTTAACCAGAGAAGCAAGGGAAACTATATCTAAAAATGTGCTATTGTCCACACTGTATTACAACTCTTTCTTGTTCACAAAATTAGCAAAAAAGGACCTGGATCTAGTCAAGAGAACTTTTCATTCTATTTGTAGATTTGTCCTGGCTAAACCATTTAAAACATATCATTGTATTTTGTATGATGCCTTTGGTTGGTTGCCTCCCAGGTTGACTTATCATTACAACCTGGGTTGCATGATTAATAGTGCACTTGTTCAAGGTTGCAAATCTCCTTTCTTTGGCCTACTAAAAGTTAAGGATGAACCCAGACTGCTTCGCTCCTTCATTGCATTGCATTTGTTTTTGCCTAGGTTTTCTACTTGTATGGGAGAGAGGGCATTTTCTGTACAATGTTCACATTTTTGGAATTCCTTGCCACTAATTGTGTAAATGTCCTCGTATGTGAAACACTCAAGAAAATCCTGTTCTGTCATTTGCAATCTCTTGCTTTGTGTAAATGTTTTTAAATATGTGTATTTATATTTGTATTGTCTTATCATCAATGTGTGTTTGTATTTTGTGTATATCATATTAGCTTTCATTTTTTGTTTGAAGCTCTGGGTCGTTCCTGAAAACGGGCCTTGGCCCAGTGTGCTTACCCAGTAGAGAAAGTGAACTGAATTGAATCAAAGGTTGAACTCCATGTTACCAGATAGGAGATGAAGTAGGAGCAGGAGCAGTAGGATGGAGTGGGATTTCCACCCCCTTAGAGTGGGGGGGGGAGGTCAGAAGGGAGGGAGGTGGAGGAAGGAAAGGAAGTCATGGTGGAGAAACTCCAGGTTAAGGGATAGGGAACAGAGACAACCAGGGTGGATAGGAGAGGAGGAGGTTGGTCCTGTAAAAGGAGTGGAAATATGGATGGATGGGTGGGTGTAAAGAGAAGGGAAATGAGGAAGGATGGAGAGGCAGGGAACAGAGGAGGAGTCTACCAGGTCAATATGTCATACTCTTAACAGAGTACAACAAATCCCCGAAACAGAAATAGCGTGGTATAGGACAGCAAGAGGGAGCAATACTGTGAATGGGTCTGTGCATGGTACCGTACCCTCTCACTGTCCCAGGCAGAGGATAACACCTCTGCTGGGACAGGGATTTGCTGAGCAGCTGCCATGGCTCAATGGGATGAGCCAATGGCAGCAAGAGAGGCAAGCAGTATGTTTGGGACCGGGTTCGATTCCTGGTCCCAGATGCATGGAATTTTTTCTTTTTTCGCACTTTGTGCAATATTTACATTTAACCCCCCCCAGAGATAGTTATTTTAGTTGGGGGATTCGGGGGGGGGTGCAGTCCCTCATAACAGGGGGTGCAGGGCACAGAGTCCCCTGGAAAAACAAGACTTATGCCAGATGCAATATATTATGTTGTTTTGGAAATGCGGTCGATTGCTCCAGCATAATGTCTTGCGACATTATGACCCCGTGCCGAGGAGAAGAAGGTAGGGGCATTGAAGGGAAGGAGGTAAGGTAGAGGAAAGTAAGGTACAAAGTGATCAGGAGGTGAGATGCAATAGCCATCAGTTAAACATTAATGTAAATGACCAGGCTATTGTGCCTGCTTTAGCATCATATCTATGGAGCTGTCTGTGATCCTTTTAAATTCCACACCATCACTGTTTATATCCCCTCTGTCTTTAAGATAAATAGTATGTAAGTATTGACAATAGGGGGTTCTTCTCCACCTTTTGACAATAAAATGGCTGCATGAAACATCAAGATTTGTTTGAGGTGGTTGGCTGCAACACTGCTTGCTGCATTCATTAAATTCACTTCCTAGTTAAGGAATCTGGATGTTGTGTGTGAGTTTTTTTGTTCTCTTTTATTTTTATTTAGCATAGTCATTCTTTAGTTCCACACACTGCCTTTTAGGAATGTTGTGGGAAGTTTGTTTTGTCAACTAGTAATCTCTCCAAATGATAATTAAAAATATTTAGTGACTGGTGAGAGTTCAGGTGGTGCTGATTCTCATGCATGACCCTAGAGGCTCTCATGAGTAAAACACCACAAGGACTCTCACATTCCACATATTGTAGATAGGTTGCACTGGGCAGACAAAATAGGCCATGGGGGCCCTTTTCTGCTTGTAACTTCTGTTTCTGTCTTTCTGTGAATCAGGATGTGATTAAAGTGGTGGTTGGTTGGGCATGGATGATAATAAAGATGTCACTACATGCTGATGTAGAAAGCACATTGATAGCACAATAAGCTCCAATGATCCTAATGATATGCAGGGCTCTCAATTTACAGCTGCAAAAATCAGCTACTGAAAATGTCTGCACTCACACTAAACTCATAGCAGTTACAGTATGTGCAGCAAAGGCCTTGCATTGTCAAGTGTAGTGCTAAAGGCCTTTGAGTTAGTTAAAATTATTTCCCTTGGTTGCTTTTATGGCTACACCCTGGCTCAGCCCCAAACCTGAGTTACTGGCATACATGATGCACTATCAATAAGCCACAGAGGGGCCCCTGCACGCAATTTTTAAAGATTTTAAATGTTGGGTGGCTACATGAACATGGGCTCATCTAAGGATTCGAAATGTCTGTAGTGGCAGAACTATAAGAGCCATGAGAAGGACCCAGCAAGCTGTATCTTTTCCTTCAGGTATAGTAATGCAAACCAAAGGAACAAGACTGCATTGCAGTGTGTCTGACATCCCTAAAAATGATTAATCAATACCTGTTTTATGTCTTGTAAGTTTATGGTACTGGCAGAATTCCACTCAGTTTAAAACAATGATCAATAGCAGGTGTTTAGAAAAACAAAATAACAGTTTGAAAGACTAATGATATTCTGCTGCAGTCTATAATACCTAAAATCAAACTTCTGGTTTCTATGATACTGGCAACTAATTACATTCAAGTGGTTCTGAGACCCCACCCCCCCCATCTACTCTCAAGCAACCTGGGATACACACTACTCAAATCAGACAGTATCTTGCACACAAGCATCATATTGGTATTTGAATAATCAGAAATAATAATGATAATGATTTCTCTCATGATCTATGGAAAATACAAGAAATGGGCAGCATCATTTCTCATAGGAAGACCTTACACAGTACTGGTATGGGGTTACAATGCTATGTGGGGGATGCTGCAACAGAAGGTAAAGCCATCAAAAAATGGAGAGCAATGAGTACCAATGCCCGTAGTTTAGGTAACAAGCTTCCAGAATTAGTGGCCTTGATGGAGGAGGAACATCTGGATATCGTGGCAGTCACAGAAACATGGTACACACAAAACCATGACTGGGACGTAAACATACCAGAATACACTATCTACAGGAGGGACAGGGAGGGTAAAAGAGGAGGAGGAGTAGTTCTTTACATAAGGGAAGGAATAAAAGCAACAGAACAAAAGGGTAAACAGGGAGGAGAAGAAGCACTGTGGGTAGAGATTTGGAGACAGGCAATGGCACCACAACCGCACAGGGGTTGTATACAGACCCTCTCTCAGGGGAGGAAATGGACAAGGAAATGATAGAAAGTATACTTAGAATGGCAGAAAAAGGAGATATTGCTGATGGGTGATCTGAATATGCCAGATGTTAACTGGAGTGCAGTTGCAGCTGCCACTTCGAAGAGTGCAGTTATTCTAGATGCCCTACAGGGGGCATGCCTTAGACAACTAGTACTGGAGCCCACTCGAGAGGGAGCAATATTAGACTTGATACTCTCAAATGGAGATGGATAGAGGATCACAGATGTAGAAATGGGTAGCCATCTGGGAACTAGTGACCATCGAACAGTATGGTTCACAATAAACACAGCAATAGAGTCAAGTCATACAAAGACAAAAGTACTGGACTTTAGGAGGGCTGACTTTGCAAAATGGGTGAGTGCCTAAGGAACACTAGCAAATGGGCAGGAAGGAGGGTGGAAGAACAATAGGAATAATAAAAACTGCCATCACAGAGGTAACGACCTTTGTGTGAAGCAAATAAACAAAACAAGACGATGTAAAACACTATGGTTCTCAAAGGAAGTGGCAGTGAAGGTTCAAGAGAAAAAAAGCATTCAGGAAGTACAAGGAATCGCAGAAGGAGCAGGACAGAGAACTGTATCAGTTAAAGCAAAAGGAGGCTGGGGGAAGGCAGTCAGAACATCAAAGGCCCAAACCGAGGAAAGATAGCAAACTCAGTTAAGAAGGGGATAAAACCTTTTATAGGTACATCAGGGAGCGAAGGAAGACCAAGGGAGGGATAGTGAGGCTTAATAAAGGGAGGAGGTGGGCAGAGGAGACTGTGAAAAGGCAGAGATACTAAACAAATATTTTTGCTCAGTATTTACAAAGGAAGAGGGGGAGGTACATAAAACAAACAGTAGTAACACTCTGGATACAGAAGTTGATACCGGCCCATTTACAGAAGAAAGGGTTCTGAAAGAACTCTTAAAACTGAAGGTGGACAAAGCAATGGGGCCTGATGGGATTCATCCCAGAATTCTAAAAGAACTAAGGGTAGAACTAGTGACACCACTGACTACCCTTTTTAACAAATCATGGGAGGATGGGGTGGTACCCGAGGACTGGAGGAGAGCAGATGTGATTCCCTTCACAAAGTGGGAGCAAGGCAGAAGCAGGAAACTATAGACCTGTTAGTTTAACCTCAGTGATAGGAAAATGATGGAATCACTTCTAAAGGAAAGAATTGTCCAGTATCTAGAGGCCAGAGGGCACAGGACCCTAGGCAGCATGGATTCTGGCGGGAAGGTCATGCCAGACAGATCTGATAGATTTCTTTGACTGGGTGACCAAAGTAGTAGATCAGGGAGGGCTGTGGACATGGCCTACCTAGACTTTAGCAAGGCATTTGACACAGTCCCACACAAAAGATTAATATACAAGTTAGCCAGCCTGGGAGTGGGTCCCAAGATGACAGCCTGGGTAAAGAATTGGCTGGAGAATAGGACACAGAGAGTAATAGTAAATGGAGTCCACTCAGAAGAAAGGAGGGTTACTAGTGGGTACACTGGAGTTCAGTATTGGACCGGTCCTCTTCAATGTCTTTATAGCGACATTGCAGAAGGACTGGAAGGAAAAGTATGTCTCTTTGCAGATGACACTAAGATCTGCAACAGAGTTGCTGCACAGGGTGGGGTGGAAAGGATGAGAAGGGACTTGGCAAGGTTAGAGGAATGGTCAAATGTATGGCAGCTTAGATTCAATGCTAAGAAGTGCAAGGTAATGCACCTGGGAAACAAAAACCCAGGGGAAGAGTACACAATGGGGGGTGAGATACTAACAACAACAAAAATGGAAAGGGTCCTGGGGGTAGTCATATCAGATGACCTAAAGATGGGCAAGCAATGTGAGAGGGCAGCAAGGAGGGCTGGGGGGATACTGGGATGCATAGGGAGAGGCATCACCAGTAGAAAACAGGAAGTTATTATCCCTCTGTACAGACAGCTGGTGAGACCCCATCTGGAGTACTGTGTGCAGTTCTGGAGACCCAATCTCCGCAAAGACATAGACAGGATGGAAGCTATCCAGAGGAGGGCAACTAAAGTGGTGCAGGGTCTGCACCGGAAGGCATATGAAGAGAAACTTAAGGACCTTAATATGTATAGCCTCGAGGAAAGGAGGGAGAGGGGGGACATGATAGAAACTTTCAAGTACCTCAAGGGAATCAACAAAGTCCAAGAGGGTAGCATCTTTCAAAAAAAGAGGTGTGCAAGAACAAGAAGGCACAATTTGAAGATGGGGGGGGCGGCTCAGTGGTAATTTAAGGAAGTATTTTTTTACAGAGAGGGTTGTGGATGCATGGAACGGCCTTCCAGAGGAGGTTGTGGAGTCAAAATCAGTGGTGGAATTCAAGCATGCATGGGATAGTCATAAGGCAATTCTGGGGGGTGGGGGTAGGAAGAAGTAGGCTGCTGGTTAACTAGGATCTGCAGCTTATCCAATAGGTAGTGAAACGGGCAGACTGGGTGGGGCAAGCGGTCCTTATCTGCTGTCAAATTCTATGTTTCTATGTTTCTATATTAACCTCTAGGTCAGTTTAGCTCAGCTAAGTTGGCAGCAACTTCACTTCTGTACCAGAAAAGCATGGGTTCAACTATCACCACATTAGGGACCAGGATTTTTACATACAAGCAATATGACTTATTTATTTCGTTTTTGTTGACCGGGTAAGTGCACTAGACAATTCCTGCCTATTTTCAGGCACGACCCGGGTGAGGGCATAAAGATGAATGCCAACTGACCTTGAACCAGATTAAGCTGTTGGTGGTATTTTTAGTGAATGAGGGAAATTTGGCCAGGACACCCGGGAAATTCCCCTACTCTATTCTATAAGTGCCATGGGATCTTTAACATCCACCTGAACTACCACCAATCCAGACAGATGGGACTTCGGTTTAATGTCTCATCCCGAAGACGGTTGACAGGATGGGCCTTATGCTGAGAAAACCTCCTGCACAGGGGTGTGGTGAGGCCAAACACTGAAACTGGAGGGCTGTACAGCCCTTTGAAGGACAGTTATCTCAGCATAAGGCCCACCCTGGAGTGTTTTACTGCACTTATAAAATGGGTAATAGATATTTGTTTAAATTAAAAAAAAAAGAAAAAAACACAAGAATATATTACAAAAATGTGCTTTTGAAAGTAAAATAGTTGCTCAGCTAGCCATCACTAGCAGAAGCTGTAGTGTCCTTGATCAACAGATGTACTGCTGTCTTCTGGTTTTTGTTGCCTGCTCTGAGGACCAGGAGTGACTGACAGCCTGTGTTGATTTTCTTTTCTTTTTTTATATTGTTTGTCCCTCATTGCAGCCTCAGGAGCACATCCTGACATTTTATGCGGTTCAAACGGCCTGCTCTGAAGACTGTGAGTGCTTTTTAATTTTTATTAATTTTGTCCCTCATTGCTGTTATCCAGTTCCCCATGCCTGCTCTGAGGTCTGGAGGGTGTGTGAGCACTGTTTGCCATTTTTGTCTCTTGTTGCTGCTTTTGGTAGTTTTTGGTTGCTGTTTCCTGGTCCCCGCTGCCTGCTTTGAGGACCAGGAGTGACTGAAGGGAAGGGTGCCATTTTCCAGTCCTTGCTGCCACCTCCGAGAGTGGGACAAGTAAATGCTATTGTTTAAAATTGCCAGGGTAGGTGTGCTGCAGAGCTTACAAACCTCAGCCAGTCTCTGGCCTTAATGTTCAATTTAAGGGCCTGGGGTGAACAGGTTGTCATGCTGTGTAGTGTGGTGAGGCTCTGTGCTATAGAAGGAAGCACACAATATAAAAAATGGATAACACATTTCCAAGTTTTTTCAATTCAATTGGTGAGATGGCGTTCATTGAAGAATGAGATCAGATTGAATAGGGGCACAGTGATACTGTAGGTAATGGGGCAAGCTGGCACTGATATGTTTTCATACCTGCACATTTTGCTGAGATAAATGTCCTGTTGCCAACCTGTCTCAGCCAATCAAGAGACCAGATTTTTCTGTACCTATTGTATAAAATGCTGATACTGCATTGGGGTTCTAGGTAGGATATGGTACTGTGAAAGGTGCCATCCTTTCGATGGGACCTTAAACTGAGGTCCCTTCTGCCCATCTCTGGTAACTGATACATAAAATCAAATTCTATTGTATTTGACTTAATGCAGCCTTGGTCAGAAAAGGCTAATAAATATTACTGAAGGACTCCTTGGTGGCCTATGTGACATGAATGTCTGTGGTCTGCTTCCTTTTGCTTAAGCATTAAAATACACATCATAAAAATACCATTAGATTTGTTACCTTTGCTGGTCATCACATATTAGGGACCAGGCACTGAGCAGGCATGATGTCTCAGTTGAAGCAACACAGAATGACAGCAAATGTGAAAAAATAAAGGCTAAATTCGCAAATTCTTCTCCAGTGATCACTTGGAGACCACACACCCCATTGCTTTGTAGCTTATGATGAAGTGGAAGAGTGACATAAAGTGCCTGTTTGTTTGGCATCTGAGTAATCATAGGAAATAAATCATTTAGACTTTACTTTTTTCAACATGAGCACTATCTTTTTGTGTTGCTTCTGTATTACTGCCTGAAGCAGCAGCACTAGCTGTTCATCAGCTGCACATTCCTGGTTTTGTGTTTGAATGATATCTCACATGCCATCTCAGTTACTGCAGGCAGATCCTACAAGGTAAGTTTAAGACACACTGGCAAGGTAGCATAAAAATGTTTGTACTGTGGCTGCCCTTTCAGTGTCTGATGGTCCCATGGAAAATGGACTACAGTCTGGTACCTTTCTCAAGTGACAAAATATTCACTGTAGGAATGAGAGAAATTCTACCATATTCTAAATACTGTGGACTCTCTACGTACGTGGTTGACAGACAGAACTTTGGAAACTAAGATGGCCATGTTCTTCTATAAATATGTCACAGCTTTAACTGTGGGTTTGTGTATTTTTCTGCCTTCCCTTCTTCCCATGAACTCCTCCTGTGTAAGTGCTCTTTCCCTTGCTCATTTTCCCCTGCTCATCGAGGGCATTTTTTCCTCCCTTATTGCTATGCCTGTCTCCTGTCATGTCATGCTTTCAAACATTTCCATGCATTCAGCTGCAAGTGAGTTCTTAAAGTAGTCCTTGTGGATCTAAATATAAATTATCTCTCCATCTTGGCAAAAAAAAAAAAAAGGCCATTGAAAAAACGGAGTCCCTCAGTCACATGCAGCTCATTACCAAAGTCACCCATCTTAACCAAACTCTCTCTTCACACCTCCACTGTGCTATTTCTGCTTTCAGTGACCATCGCATCATTTGCATCTGTAAGGTCTGTCACACTAAAGCCCGCCAAAGTTTGTCAGGTCTAGGCCACTCATGTTTCCAGAAATCCCTTCACTGCTAGACAATCTTCAGGCCACTGATGGCTCAAAACTCACATTATCCAGCAGTCTAACCCATTTCATGGCCAGATTCATAGCAACATGAGACAGACATGCCCCTCTCAGGAGCCCTTGTGTCTGTGGCTCCCACCTTCTGTGGATGTCTGCAGAAGTCATTGACCTTCACAAAGTGTATGATTCTGCCTGGAAACTTCATAAAGTGTTGGGCTGTCCTGAGGACTTGTTGGGATACAAACAACTACATAATGCAAGGACTGAGGCTTCAGTGAGGCCAGATCAATTACTTCACCTACAACTTTCAGAACAATCTAAAATACCCTGGTAAGATCTGAAAGGTTAAAAACTCCCTTCTAGACCCATCCTACTCAGATTACCTCCTCCCCAGTCATCAAACTACAGAATTCATCTATCCACAATACAATTGAAGTCATCAACACACATTTTGTGCCCTCTCCTCACTTCTGGTCCCTCCCTTTTCCCTTTCAGTTTACCCTGTATCTAACCATGTGTCCCCTATCTCCCCACCTTCTGATCCAGCATCTTTTTCCTTATCTCTATCTCTTCTGAGACCACCATTGCTGCCTTATTCTAGTCTAATTACTATAAGGGATACCGTCTTGGTGAGTTGGATCCTAATGTCCATCCCTCTCTGTGCTGGCCATCACTGCCCCTCTTGCCTTCTTTTTTAGTAATTCATTCTAACTTGGGTCTGCTCCCCAGTCCTGGAAGCAGGCTAAACTACTCCACCAACTATGAGGTGGTGATGCTCCCTCTACAGGTAATTACCAGCCCATCACCTGTAGGAACAAAACCCACTGATGGAAAACATTATTTCTAATTGAATTTTAATTATTATTTCATGTGATTTTATATGGGATTAATTATGAGAAGTTTTACTATAATTTCTGGTTAAGATTGCTATTTGCATAAGTTCCTAACAGCAAAACAAAAGTGTTAACTAAGTCTGTCTTTGGGCATAAAAATAGGATCTCTACTTCTTAAATACAGTATATCTTTGTCCATGTATGGCAGATGAGTTTCTTGCCTAAAACTAAGAGAAAACTTCAGTTTCATTTTTAAGCTATGTTACTAGTAAGCACTTTTCCAAGTTGAGCCAAGGGATAAGATCGGGGCCTCATATTCATGGAATTCCTAAGCTAGACAAAGCTAAGTAAGCAGGACTATAATCAGACAGAAGGTAATGTGACTGGTACAGCCTGGAGAAGCCTCTTAGAAAATGTAGTTTAAAATTTCTAGTGACTTTATATTAGGATAAAAAGTTTTCTTTATATCTTAACAATACAAAGTACTGCAGCTACAAAAATTCGGCAGTTGATAAACAATAGTATAAATAATGAAATAATTGAATTTTATGAGTGCAGAACCAAGGATCTGGAAGTTATGTACAACAGTAGTTTAAAGTGATATCCTTTATTGATAAATAGACAGATCTCTCAAGATAGCTCACATCCTGAAGAATTTGAAAATATAACTATTTAATATGCAGCTTATTGCTGTGAGGAGAATGACCATCTAAAACCTGTGTAAAAATAGTTAAGATTAATTGTTTCTAGACAAGACAAAGAACCTAATGTGTTTCTACAAATAACTAGTATTTAAAATATTTGATAATGGATGTTTCTTGCAAATCTTATATTATTCTGTAGCTTAGACTATTTAGAGCAATACTATCACTTTATTTTAAGAAATTTTATTAGAATTAGGAAGTTATAACAAAGTTATAACCTTGAATAGTCTAATTTGGGAAATATTAGTCCTATGACTATAGGAAACATACCAAAATGCTCCATTTGATGAGAGAAGTTTAAATATGTAAGTTTAAAGTTTGGATTCATTCAAATAAGAAAGTTACTAGGAAAAGTAGTTTTGAGTGTAAAATGAGTTTTGGAAAAAGGGGATGTCTTAGAAGGCATGTCTGTATGTCATCATTTATCATCTGAGAAGTCCTACCATTTTTAGTGACTCAGACCAATCAAAATCTGGTGATGACATCACCAGGGCAGATTCATATTAGTAAATTCTGCTGACCACTCCTTAGTCTTGGCTAAAACACCTATGTAAGAGGACTTCTGCTAGTCTGATTGAAAATTCTATTGGCTTTATAACTGTAGCTAGGCCTGAAAAGCTTTAGGCCACATCTGAATTTGGAATACTGGGACCAGCCTTGGTTATTTGATGTATTCAGAAGGTGAATGCTAAGTAAAAGCTTGAAGGCATATATTGTGTTGCCACAAGGATCAGGTGCAAAACTGTGTTGCACGGACATTCTCATTGTGTTATGAAGTAAGGTATGTGTTTCATTTACTGAGCATTTTGACTGAAGTAATGCTGCCTGCTAAAGCCTGGACCAGAGACTTAACTTTAAGATTCACAGCCAGAAGTGAGATGCAGTGTTATGAATAAAGTAAGTCTAGTTTTCCTAAGGTTTTGAGTGCAGATGAATCATACGTGAAAACGTCATTTAAGTTATTAAAACAACTTTGCTATCCACAAGAAAATTCTTTGATACAAGGATTACTACCTGGACTGTTTAAATCCTGTTGAATCCTACAGACTGACTTTTGATCAGTAACATTCCAAACTGATACAAGAAAAATCCAGTTTGGGTTCTGGGGAAAAACAGAAGAGGCAAGCTGACTGAAAGAGACTTTCTTACTCAGATTCAGACTCAACCAAGATTTCTAAGTTAAGACAAAAGAAGAAACCACTTCTACAACCAGAAATGTAAGTATAATTTTGATGACTTTTACTAATTAACCTTAATGATAGTTTTAGTGATTTAAATTGGCTTATTTGGGAAGGTAACAAAGGAACTTATGTTTAACTACAAAACTTAGGGTTTATAGTTTAAATGGTTTAAACTAAGGAAAATACAGTTTGCATGAGAAGAATTTAGAATTAAGTCTTACACAGAAATATCTGAAACACTAATGTAATGAATTTGCATGGTCTGATGCATGAAGGTTATGCTAACAGGCTAGAAGGAGGGGTGTAGCAACAATGGGGAAACATCAAAACTGCCATCATAGAGGCAACAAGCCTTTGTGTGAAGCAAATAAACAAATCAAAATGAAAGAAAAAGCCACTATGGTTCTCAAAAGAGGTGGTGGGGAAAATCAGGGAGAAAAAGATAGCATTCAGGAAGTATAAGGAAACACAGAAGGAGCAGGACAGAGAGCTATACCAGTTAAGGCAGAAGGAAGCAAGGCGGGAAGTCAGAATAGCAAAGGTCCAAACTGAGGAAAAGATAGCAAACTCAGTTAAGAAGGGGTAAACCTTTATAGGTACATCAGGAGAGTAGAAAGACAAAGGGAGGGATAGTGAGGCTGAATAGAATGGACAGTGGGTGGGCAGAGAGGGACAGTGAAGAAGCAGGGATACTGAATGAATATTTCTACTCAGTATTCACAAAAGAGGAGGAGGGGGAGATGCCTAATCCAATTAACAGAAGCACTCTTGATAGGGGGGCAGTCAATCCCAGTCCTTTCACGGAAGAAAGGGTTCTGAAAGAACTCCTAAAACAGAAGGTGGACAAAGCAATGGGGCCTGATGGAATTCACCCTAGAATTCTAAAAGAATTAAGGAGAGAACTAGTGAAATCACTGACTACCCTTTTTAACAAATCATGTGAGGATGGTGTGGTACCTGAGGACTGGAGGAAGGCGGATGTGATTCCTCTTCACAAAAGTGGGACCAAGACAGAGGCAGGAAAATACAGACATATCAGTTTGACCTCTGTGGTAGGGAAAGTGATGAAATCACTTCTGAAGGAAAGAAATGTTGAGTACCTAGAGGCCAGTGGGGCACAGGACCCAAGGCAGCATGGGTTCACAGTGGGAAAGTCATGTCAGATAAATCTAATTGATTTTTTTTTACTGGGTGACCAAAGTAGTAGACCAGGGAGGGGCTGTGGACATGGCCTACCTAGACTTTAGCAAGGCATTTGACACAGTCCCCCACACAAGATTAATTGTCAAATTAGCCAGCCTTGGAGTGGGTCCCAGGGTGGTAGCCTGGATAAAACATTGGCTGGACAACAGGACACAGAAGGTAATTGTAAATGGAGTCCACTATGAAGAAAGAGGGGTTACTAGTGGGGTACTGCAGGGTTCAGTACTGGGTCCAGTCCTTTTAAATGTCTTTTTAAGTGACAATGCAGAGAGACTGGAAGGAAAAGTATACCTTTTTGCAGAAGACACAAAGATCTGCAACAGAGTTGATATACAGGGAGGCATGGAAAAGATGAGAAGGGACTTGGCAAGGTTGGAGGAATGGTCAGAAGTATGTCAGCTTGGATTCACTGCAAAGAAGTGCAAAATAATACACCTTAGAAACAAAAACCCAGGAGAAGATTACACAATGGGGGGGGAGGTAGTAACAAGAACAAAACTGGAAAGGGACCTTGGGGTAATCATATCAGATGACCTTAAGGTGAACAAGCAATGTGAGAAGGCATTAGGGAGGGCTGGGAGTATACTAGGATGTATAGGGAGATAGACAGGATAGAGGCAATCCAGAGGAAGGTAACTAAAATGGTGCAAGGTCTGCAAGAGAAGCCATACAAGGAGAGACTAAAGGAGCTAAAGGGGTGGTTCAAGGGCAATGTGAGGAAGTATTTTTTCACAGAGAGAGTGGTGGACGCATGGAACAGCCTTCTTGAGGAAGTTGTAGGGTCTATAACTGTGGGAGAATTCAAGAATACACGGGACAGGCATAAGGCAATTCTTGTGGGGGGGTAAGAAGAAATAGGCTGTTGGCTAACTAGGAACTGCAGCTTATCCTTGCAGATTCCACATTGTCCCTGAACTGCCCTCCCCATCTTTAAATTGTGTCCCCTTGTTCTTGCACATCCCTTTTTATGAAAGATGCTACCCTCTTGGACTTTGTTGATTCCACTGAGGTACTTAAAAGTTTCCATCATGTCCCCCATCTCCCTCCTTTCTTCAAGTGTATACATATTAAGCTCCTTTAGTCTCTCCTTGTATGGCTTCTCTTGCAGACCCTGCACTATTTTAGTTGCCCTTCTCTGGACTGCCTCTATCCTGTCTATGTCCTTGCGGAGATGGGGTCTCCAGAACTGGATGCAGTACTCCAGATGGGGTCTCACCAACTGTCTGTACAGAGGGATAACAACTTCCTGTTTTCTGGTGTTGATTCCTCTCCCTATACATCCCAGTATACCCCTAGCTAAGTTGGACACCCTCTACCACAGAGCTATCAGGTTCATTACTGACCTTCCACTTTCCACACACCACTGCTCCCTGTACTCATCGTTAGGCTGAACTTCCCTTCACTATAGAAGGAATAGAAATGCTGCCCTATGGGCCATCAGAGCGGTGACCAACAAGCTCCCCTCATATGACTTAGATTGTATTCCCCGGAGTGTGTTAGGCACCTACGCTCTAAGGAGCTATTCCCTAATTGCCCTCCAAGTTCCAAGGGTCAACACTTGTTTCAGCAAAGCTGCTCTAAGCTTCTCTTTACCCACATTGTGGAATGGTTTACAAAGGAACTTGAAGCTGAGCTGCCCTGTTATCCAGAATATCTTCAAGGCACTCCATGATCGCTACATGAAAGCACCTTGCAAATGTTTTCCTCACCGCTAGCCCACTAATTCCGCAACTCCCCCTTTCCATCCTGACACTTGCCATGTTTCTACCCCTCGCTCTCACTCTTTCCCTATTAACTCTTCCTGCTGCACCCACCCTTCCCTCTCCACTCCAGCCTGGCTAAAGTCCCACCCCATCCATAGTAGTGTCCCAGTTATCCACCCCTCCTCCGTCGTTATCATAATAAACAAGTACATGACAGCCATCATCACTTTCTGTGGTTTTAGCCCAATTTTTCCCCCAGTCGTTGGTAATATATCCCTCCTCTTTTTCACCTCTCTAACCTGCCACCCCATACATGGCCTCTTTCCCCTATATGTGTAGTTGCCGGCTGTCTCACTCAAAAGATCTCTCCTTATAACCCCTGTATGCCTATGGTTGATTGTACATCTACTGACTTCTTCAATTGTAAAATAATGATTTTTTTCATTTATTTCAGCCTTGTACTGTACTGTATACACTGTATATACTTTTTCTTCCTTGTATATTATTGCTTTTTGTATACCTGCTTCTGTTCTGTACTTTGATGTATTCATGACAAGATCCACCTTGCAAATGAGCCTTGCTCAATGTGCCCACCTGGAAAAATAAAGATTTTGATTGATTGATTGATTGATTGATATCCTGTAGGTAGGGAAACAGGTAGACTAGGTGGGCCAAGTGGTCCTTTTCTGCCATCAAAGTCTATGTTTATATGTTTCTAAACACTAAGTATGCCTAAAGTATAAGTATATGGGTGTTGTAATTTGTTATACTGAATATTGCTTATTCATTTGCATTGTTTATCTGCTGAAATTTATTTTATTTGTTAGTGATTTACTTGATTTTCTGAAACAATTTGGTTGATGTTTACAGTTCTTATGCTTGAGATTTATGCTAATGAGAAATATTTAGAATTATTGTACAGGTCAGAAAAATACATACATTTTTCATATTCATAAGTGTGGAAAAGTGTTATCTAGAATCTGTAGAAGATATGATAATATCATATGTGAATTTTATAATTATTTGTGGTAATTTATTAATTTTTTGGGGGGTAAGGCCTGAGGTGAATTGAAGTGCTGCATTGTAAAAAGTGATACTATAGTCTTTGTTCCCTTACTCCTGCCTCCTTGTCCTGGCTGAGCTGCAGATAAAACGTATTTTCTCCAAATTAGTCACCTACTAGACTCCTCTTCTTTCCTGTCCTCTTTTTTGCAAACACCATTCTACAATCTCCAACACTTTCATGTCACTGACTCCATGATGAATGCAAGGACAACATTAATATTTATTTAGTTTTTGTTGACCGGGTAAGTGCACTAGACATATCCTGCCTATTTTCAGGCATGACCCGGGGCAGGGGGAATACAGATGAATGCAAATGGACAGATTAAACTGTTGGTGGTATTTTTAAGTGAATGAGGGAAATTTGGCCAGGACACCGGGGAAATTCCCCTGCTCTTTTTCGATAAGTGCCATGGGATCTTTAACATCCACCTGAACTACCACCAATCCAGGCAGATGGGACCTCGGTTTAACATCTCATCCGAAAGACAGCACCTCAGAAGTGCAGCACCCCTCTCATGCTGCACTACAGTGTCAGTACAGGGATATTAACCCAAGTGCCAGATGTGGGAACTGAACCAACAGCCCTCTAATCTCCCGGCCTCAGAGGCGAGTGTGCTACCTACTGAGCCATTGACACTGCTGTCACAGGATCTCCGATTAGAAATAGTGATCATAATACCACTGATTTTCAAATTAAATGTGAGAGAACTATTCAACAGCGATGCACAGAAACTTACCTGTACAAAAAAGCAGACATTGTGAAAATAATGAAACAATTGAGTAATACTGACTGGATAAGTAGTCTGGACAAAAAAAATCTATTGAAGAATTGTGGGAGTTCATAAAGATAACCATCTTAAATCTAAGCAACACATTTATTCCTAAAATAAGAAAACAACTATTAACAAAAAATAAACCTAAGTAGGTCAATAAAGGAATAAAAAAAACTATTAAATAGAAAATATAAACTATGTAGGGATAATATTATCAAGCAACAAATGACAAGGCAATATGGAACACATTACGGAAGCATCAGAAAAAGTATAAAAAGGAGTTTAGAAAAGTAAAAGGAATGTCTGAGTATAATCTGGCAATGAACTCAAGGAAAGATAATCAAAAAGCATTTTATGCATATATCAACTCACTGAGGAAAACGCAAAGCACCATTGGACCATTAATAAATAATATAGAGAATAATATATGGGGTGGTGTGTTTAACGAGATTTTACACACACCCGAGTTGTGGGATGCTACATAAACCCGAGGCGAAGCCTGAGGGGTTTATAAAAGTATCCTAGCGAAGGTAAATCAGTTTACACATCATCCATATTTTATTTTTATAATTGTAGGAGTGCGCTTACCAGCAATTATAAAAATTAAATTAGCTTACAGATTAGTGTTCAGGAAGCTGCGGACCAGTCTTGATTTTGCACGGTCCACAGTCTTCCTAATTATATGAGCTGCACTTGTTGTCGAAAAAGGAAGAGGATATTTAATAAAAAAATGTGGAGACAGATTTTAGATTTAATATAAACTTACACTGCCAAGGCTGCAGCTTCATTCAGGCTTCAGAGAGGCAGGGGTAGTTTGACATGGACTCGGCTGTGGTGTCAGGCTGACGGTAAAACACTTGTTTCTGTTTTAAGTTGTTTACTGGAGGAAAATAGTTTTTGTTTTTTGTAGAAAGTTTGTTTCCGAATCGAGGACCAGGAAGTGTGCTGCGCTATGAGATTCCGTCACGGAGCGTGAGCGTCCGGAGAACAGCGACTAAAAAGGGATAGCTGTTCCAAGGGACACCTGGCGCATGTTCCCCCGGGTTTCCCTATGGGAAAAAGCGTGCGTCGGTAATTATTAAGCAATAATGCAAAACAGGGTGTGTGTTGTGCTGGGATAACGTCACACCTGGGGTAATTAGGCATGAGGCTGCAGGCCGAGTGCAACTAATCACCCCAGAAGTGACGTTATCCCAGCACAACACACACCCTGGAGTGCATTATTGCTATTATACAATGGCTTGGGTAGAAAGAGAAAAAGAAAGAACATTAAAATATATATTTTTAAAGACATTTCAGTTAATTTTTAGAGGGGGAGGTATACATATAAAAAAAAAGTTCTGTTTCACTGTTCCTGTAAGCAGGAATAGCAAGAGTTTGCTGAATTGTGCTGAACTCTTGTGTACCCCCTCCCAAACACACACACACACACACACACACACACACACAGACACTACAGGAAGCTGGGACTCTGGAGAATGTGACTTCTTTCACTTTTTTTTCTTATGATGGGCTGCTGTTGTGTCTGGGAACCGAGCAGGTGGAGCTGCATTCATGGTACTGTGGAGCTCAGCAGAGCAGGTATGTTGTAAAGCCACGTTTACTGCGAGTGAGCAGGAAGAGTGCAACATGAAGAAATTCAGAGAAAAATAGGAGCGATCAGCTTCACAACCACAGTAAAAGAGAAAGAGTCTACATTTGTGGCTGTGAAAGCAATCACCCTGGCGGCTTAGTCAGATTTTTTTTAAGTTCTGCTGAATAATGTAGACCAAAATGAAGTCAGTCAGAACTATGATAACATTATTTTTAAAAATGCAATCTACCACAGTGACAGGATGGGAAAGGATATTTTAAATATGCACCATGACAGAGCGGTGTCAGTGAACCGCGTGACCGGCAGTTACAGTCTCCGCGGTTCACTGAAGCCACTGGTTTCAGGAAGTAAGTAAACGGGCATAACATTCATGTTGTGGTGGAGTAAAGTATCTGACTTGGTGTGAAGGAGGTTTTTATTTTAAATTATAAAGAAGGAGGGAGCACTCGGCCAAAGCTTGTGAACGGGAATCACTAAAGTAGTTTTACGGATCAAGATGGGGATCACTGAGGCAGGCTGCATGGAGTGATTTGGCAAACAGTTGATACGGTCATGTCTGTGTTGGGACTAGATCCGTGATGTTGTACTGGGATAACATCACGGGTCCAGTCCAACACTGACCTATCAGTGTCCAGGATTCTTTCATGCCATTGTATAATGGAGGATAACTAAAAGATAATGCCGATATGGCAACTATTTTTAATAACTGTCTTTGTGGGGTTTATGGGCCTAAACACCAACTAATAAACAAAGTAAGAAATAAACAATAGTAACATAATAGGAATTACTAGAGGAGAAATAAAAAAAAAAATATGCAGCATGAAAACGAATCTTTCCCTAGACTAGATAAGGTATTTGCTAGAATGTTTCAAATTATGCCTGGCTTTTTAAATATCTCCTTAAAGAAACTATTAGAAGAATCACTATGCACTGTTAAGGTGCCTGGGGAGTAGAACATAGCATATGTGATCCCCATTTAAAAAAAGGGAAATAGATAGAGCAGCTGTAGACCAATAGATTTAACCAGTGTAGTGGGGAAGATACTGAAAAGTATTAGTAAGGACAGGTTGATAACAACACTTGGAATAATAGATTCAGATCAGCATGGCTTTACTAAGGGCAGGAGTTGCCCAACAGACCTGTTATGTTTCTAAGAAAAGGTAAGTCAGTCTCTGGATGAAAACATTCCATATGACATTATATACTTGGATTTTAGTAAGGCCTTTGACCTTACTCCACACTGTGCAACTATAAGCAAGCTATAAGATGCAATAAGGTGTGGATTATTGCCTGATAAGAGCAAGACCCAAGTGCATTATAAGGCATGAGGTGCTTGCTCCGAGTGTCTTTAGCACCTGGGAATTGCTATTATCAGGTCATAACTGACACCTTAGAGTGTCTTATTGCACTTATAAAATGGGTCCCCAAGTAGAAATAAAAAAGTAAAAAAAAAAAAAAAAAAGGTGTCAAAGTTGAAAGAATTAGGAAAAAAGAGTTTTTTTCAGTTATGAAAGTAAAAATAGTTCTTCTATGTACTGTCCTAGACAATGTATTTAGCTTGGTTGACAGTGGTGACCCCCCCCAACACATGCACACATGTACTGCTCAGGTTATGTTACTTCCACTTCCTCAACCACATACAGGCTGTATCTACTTTTGTTGAAAAAGAAAGCTTGAAATCCTGTGTTTGTTTGACTGACAACGGTGATATTGTACTCAGCAAGTGTGTCTCACTTAAGCCACCGTACTGCACAACGTCTTTCAGACTGTATTTATCTTGTGGCACATCTCACTGACTGAGCCCATCTTTCAAAGGGAACAGAAGAGGTTGTGCACTGCATGAGGAATGACCGTGGCTCTGCAGGGATTTTGTTCATTATGTCTGACACATGCAGTGGAGGAGCGGGTCTGTACTGTGATTCTACAGCTGTTGTGGTGGCTCCTGCTATGGTCCATTTAGCAAAGTAAACATAGTTAGGCTTTCATTTAATCTTTTTCACAGAATTGTAAGACACTGAGTTTGTCTGTGTGGGGTTGGGGGGACTGGAAGGCTTTGACTACCGTGGTTGTCTTGTACCGTGATGGTGGTGACTGGGGTGATACTAGGCTGTCATGTCTTTTCCCTGAGGGTGGCACACTGATATCTTCATATTGTGGGGCTCAGGCTGGCACAAGTAGTGCTGGTTGAAAGGTTATGTCCTGATAAGGACATGTCTAGAAAAGCCTTTTAGCCAATCAGGATTAAGGAAATGTTTTGCCCATTTTATAAGAAAACTTCAAATGGCAAAGGCAGATACTGGCTTGATAAATTGGATTATTGACTGGCAAGATGAGAGGGAACCATGGGTTGCTGTAAACGGTTATACCTTAGGGGTTGGAAGAGTTGCTAGTGGGGTTCTGCAGGGTGGTGTACTGGGACCATTTTTTGTTTTATGTTTTCATTTCAGATCTGACAAATGATACTACAACCTGGATCACAAAATACATTGATGACAACAAGACAGACAATGTAAAAATGCCCCTGTGAAAAAATGCAAAGAGATCTTGATTGTATTACAACATGGCTGACAAAATGGGAAATGCAGCTAAACATGGATAAGTGTGAATTCATACATTTGGGAAAAAAAAACATTATGTATCCATATAAGCTGTGCGGTGTCCCTTTACAGAGAAGCAATAATGAAAGGGATCTCGGTATACTAATTTCAAATTACTTGGGGACCACTATGCAGAGTAAGGCTTCAATAGCAAAGACAAACAAGGTAATATGGGCAATTAAAATAAATATTGTATCTAGAGACAACGATGTATTACTTCCACTGTATAGATCATATGCTGGTCCCTGCATGGATTATGCGTAACAACTTTGGTTCCCAAGTAAAAAATCCTGATGACGCCTTAGCGAAACTGGTCAAAGTTTTGTGGAGTACTGCCTTCCTTTCCCCCAGCTTGTTCATTTGCATGTTAGGTAGCAGTATTTCTAATTTTTGCCTTCAATAAATGTTTTTTTGGAAAACAGAAATATGTGTGGTCTCAGTCAGTGGTGAGCAGTGCTGGACTTTGGAAGAGTTGGTTAAAACTAATGTCCCTGGAAACAAGGTGACTGAGGGGTAACCTTCTGTTTTTGTACAGTATACTAAGAACCATACTAAGAATGGAAAGAAACAAAAAAGCTACAAGGCCCATGAAGCTTCATACCTCACATATAGTAATTAAAGGTAAATCCTGATCTCATATAACTATCTAGTCTATTTTTAAAGATGTTCTTATTTTTACTAACAATAATATTTAGGGGCAACATATTCCATGGCCTGCCCACTCTCTAAGAGAAGTAGTAGGCCATTTTCTTTGTATTACATTTGTTTCTGGCAAGCTGTAATGGGTGACCTCTAGTATTAATCTGAACCTGCTTGAAATCTAGGCCACATGCTGCTGATAAATAAGGATCTTAAATAATGTCCCATGTGAATAGGAGACCACCTCTGATTCTCCGATCCTCCAATCACATCAAGTTAAACTTAAATAGCCTATCCTCATATCACAGGGCCTTGTTACAAACAACAGACTTAGTTACTCTTCTCTTGACCTTTCCAATTCTAACTATGTCCTTTTGTTTAAAAGGACTCCATAGTTGTGAAATGAAGTCAAAGTGGTGGTCTTATATAAGCTCTGTACAAGGGCAACAAAATATCAGGGTTTTTGGGTGTAATATTATGAAGAATGACCTACCATATCTTATTTGTCCTACTAATAATGTTGGTAATATGAATATCGAAATTCAAAGATAGATTGACAGTACTCCCCACATCTCTCTCACTTTCTTTGCTAATTATTTATTTATTTTTGTTTAGTTGTTGTTAACTGGGTTAGGTGTGCTAGCCAAGAGTTGACTATTTTCAGGCACGACCCGGGAGAATACATACATAAAAGTGATGAGATTATACAATTACATAGTATATAGTACATATAGGTAAGAATACAGATCAGTGGGGGTTGCCACTACAGAAGGTTAAAGGTCAGTGGGGGTTGCCACTACAGAAGGTAAAGCCATCAAAAAATGGAGAGCAATGAGTACCAATGCCCGTAGTCTGGGTAACAAGCTTCCTGAATTAGTGGCCTTGATGGAAGAGGAAGATCTGGAAATTGTGGCAGTCACAGAAACATGGTACACACAGAACCATGACTGGGATGTAAACATACCAGGATACACTATCTACAGGAGGGACAGGGAGGGTAAAAGAGGAGGAGGAGTAGCTCTCTACATAAGAAAAGAAATCAAAGCAACAGAACAAAAGGGTAAACAGGGAGGAGAAGAAGCACTGTGGGTCAATTTGGAGGCAGACAATGGCACCACAATCCGCACAGGGGTTGTATACAGACCCCCCTCTCAGTTGGAGGAAATGGACAAGGAAATGATAGAAAGTATACTTAGAATGGCAGATAGAGGAGATATTGCTGATGGGTGATCTGAATATGCCAGATGTTAACTGGAGTGCAGTTGCAGCAGCCACTTCTAAGAGTGGGGTTATTCTAGATGCCCTACAGGGGGCATGCCTAGACAACTAGTATTGGAGCCCACTAGAGAGGGAGCAATCTTAGACCTGGTTCTCTCAAATGGAGATGAAGAGAGGATCGGTAGCCATCTGGGAACTAGCGACCATCGAACAGTATGGTTCACAATAAACACAGCAATAGAGTCAAGCCATACAAAGACAAAGGTACTGGATTTTAGGAGGGCTGACTTTGCCGAAATGGGTGAGTGCCTAAGGAATGCACTAGCAAATGGGCAGGAAGGAGGATGGAAGAACAATGGGGAATAATAAAAACTGCCATCACAGAGGTAACAAGCCTTTGTGTAAAGCAAATAAACAAAACGAAATGAGCTAAGAAACCACTATGGTTCTCAAAGGAAGTGGCAGTGAAGGTTCAAGAGAAAAAGAAAGCATTCAGGAAGTACAAGGAATCACAGAAGGAACAGGACAGAGAAATGTATCAGTTAAAACAAAAGGAAGCTGGAAAGGCAGTCAGAACAGCAAAGGCCCAAACCGAGGAAAAGATAGCCAACTCAGTCAAGAAGGGGGATAAAACCTTTTATAGGTACATCAGGGAGCAAAGGAAGACCAAGGGAGGGATAGTGAGGCTTAATAAAGGGGAGGGAGGGTAGGCAGAGGGTGACTGTGAAAAGGCAGAGATACTAAACAAATATTTTTGCTCAGTATTTACAAAGGAAGAGGGGGAGGTACCTAAAACAAACAGTAGAAACACTCTGGATACAGAAGTTGATACCAGCCCATTTACAGAAGAAAGAGTTCTGAAGAGCTCTTAAAACTGAAGGTGGACAAAGCAATGGAGCCTGATGGGATTCATCCCAGAATTCTAAAAGAACTAAGGATAGAACTAGTGACACCACTGACTACCCTCTTTAACAAATCATGGGAGGATGGGGTGGTACCTGAGGACTGGAGGAGGGCAGATGTGATTCCTCTTACAAAAGTGGGAGCAAGGCAGAAGCAGGAAACTACAGACCTGTTAGTTTAACCTCAGTGGTAGGGAAAATGATGGAATCACTTCTGAAGGAAAGAATTGTTGCGTATCTAGAGGCCAAGGGGCACAGGACCCAAGGCAGCATGGATTCACAGTGGGAAGGTCATGCCAGACAAATCTGATAGATTTCTTTGACTGGGTGACCAAAGTAGTAGATCAGGGAGGGGCTATGGACATGGCCTACCTAGACTTTAGCAAGGCATTTGACACAGTCCCACACAAAAGATTAATATACAAGTTAGCCAGCCTGGGAGTGGGTCACAAGATGACAGCCTGGGTAAAGAGTTGGCTGGAGAATAGGACACAGAGAGTAATAGTAAATGGAGTCCACTCTGAAAAAAGGGGGGTTAGCAGTGGGGTACCACAGGGTTCAGTATTAGACTGGTCCTCTTCAATGTCTTTATGTTTACATTGCAGAGGGACTGGAAGTAAAGTATGTCTCTTTGCAGATGACACAAAGATCTGCAACAGAGTTGATGCACAAGGTGGGGTGGAAAGGATGAGAAGGGACTTGGCAAGGTTAGAGGAATGGTCAAATGTATGGCAGCTTAGATTCAATGCTAAGAAGTGCAAGGTAATGCACCTGGGAAACAAAATCCAGGGGAAGAGTACACAATGGGGGGTGAGATACTAACAACAACAAAAATGGAAAGGGACCTGGGGGTAGTCATATCAGATGACCTAAAGGTGGGCAAGCAATGTGAGAGGGCAGCAAGGAGGGTGGGGATACTGGGATGCATAGGAGAGGCATCACCAGCAGAAAACAAGAAGTTATTATCCTCTGTACAGACAGCTGGTGAGACCACATCTGGAGTACTGCATGCAGTTCTGGAGACCCAATCTCCGCAAAGACATAGACAGGATGGAAGCTGTCCAGAGGAGGGCATCTAAAATGGTGCAGGGTCTGCACCAGAAGACATATGAAGAGAGACTTAAGGAGCTTAATATGTATAGCCTCGAGGAAAGGAGGGGGGGGGCATGATAGAAACTTTCAAGTACCTCAAGAGAATCAACAAAGTCCAAGAGGGTAGCATCTTTCAAAAAAAGAGGTGTGCTAAGAACAAGGGGCACAATTTGAAGATAGAAGGGGTGGCTCAGAGGTAATTTAAGGAAGTATTTTTTCACAGAGAGGGTTGTGGATGTATGGAACAGCCTTCCAGAGGAGGTTGTGGAGTCAAAAACAGTGGTGGAATTTAAGCATGCATGGGACAGTCATAAGGCAATTCTAGGGGGTGGGGGTAGGAAGAAGTAGGCTGCTGGTTAACTAGGATCTGCAGCTTATCCATCAGGTAGGGAAATGGGCAGACTGGGTGAACCAAGTGGTCCTTATCTGCTGTCAAATTCTATGTTTCTATGTTTCTAATTCAGACAGTACTAGAGATTATACATATGGCTAGGCAGAGATGACACATGGTGACAGTAGTACAATCAAATAACAACTGAGACTGGGCTAAGTGGCAGCTATTAAGATAAAAATAAGGCAAAGATTGTTCAGAAGTGCAGCAGTGTCCTGGGCGAGGTAGGGTGGCTAGCTGTGAGGCCTAAAGTGGGATCAAAGCATGTGCAAGGGTCCCGGGATAGGTCGTGATATAGTTCTTTTTTGAAAATTGGGTGGAAGTTTGTCTGTCTTAAGGTAGATGGGAGGGAGTTCCAGGTGGCCAGGGCAGTGCAGTGAAATACTCCAGAGCCTTTAGAAGTAAGACACCTGGGTACAGTAAGTAGAAATTTATTTGCTGAGCGTAGTCCAAGAGCAGGTGTCAGTGGAACCAAGTAGAGCTGCAAGGGAGGAGGGTGTTTGGTTTCAGATTACAGAGTCTGTGAGGGTCCCTAGGGAGTAAAGTCAATAGGCAGAGGGGGAGAGCCATCCCAGTTCATTATACAGTGTGCAGTGGTGCTTGAGGTGATGTGAAGAGGAGGCATACCGACATATGTTGTTGTATGCGACATCCCATTTATGTAGAGCAGTCTTATTGGCATTAGCAAAAGTGGAGACACCATATGTCAGTGCTGGAAGCAGAATACCCTTGGCAATAGCCAGTTTAGCGGATGGTGTTAGCAGGTGACTAGTCTTTTAGGTGATTCCAAGTTTGGCATTTGTAGCTTTGCATGTTGACTGTATGTGCAGACTGAAATCAAGGGATTTATCAAGGAGGACTCCCAGGTATTTGAAGGATGTGACACAGTCGATGAGAGACCCCCCCCAGAGACATGGACTAGGAGAGGTTCCTTACAGGCCCTAAGTTTGGGGGCAGTGCCAAGTAGCATGGCTTGTGTCTTTTTAGTGTTGAGGATGAGCTTATTTGCATTTAGCCATGTTTGCACATTCCTGAAGTCCAAGGAGAGGTTTTGTTGATGATGTTGACTTTGTCAGTGCTGGAGTAGAGGATGAGATCATCAGCATATAGGATAGCTGAGCAGGAGAGAATGGTAGAATCTATGTTGTTAATGTAAAGCAAGAAGAGAAGGGGTCCCAGGATGGACCCTTGGGGTACTCCGATGTCAGTGCTGGTCACATCTGAGAGAGCGGAGTTGAATTTAACAAGTTGTAATCTGTTTGATAAGTAGCTGTCGAACCAGTCAACTACTGAGGATGAGAAGTTAAGTCTATGAAGGGTTGAGAGAAGCAGGGGATGATCAACGAGATCAAAAGCCTTGGTAAGGTCAATAAATACTGCTCCAGTGAGTAGGCCTTTGTCCATGTTGCAGAGGACATCAGTAGTGAATTTGAGAAAGGCAGTTGTGGTACTGTGCCCTTTCCTGAAACCATGCTGAGTGTCTGAGAGAAGGTTGTTCTTTGTAAGATAGACAAATGTTTGGGTTGCAATAAGCTTCTCCAGTAGCTTGCTTAGCACAGAGAGAATGTCTATGGGCCTGTAGTTGTTTATATCCTTTGAGTCACCTTTTTTCAGGATGGGCATAACTCGGGCAATCTTCCAGAGATCAGGGACAATGGCGAGAGAGAGAGACAGAGTGAAAATCTTGGCCAAAGGTGAGGCAATCAATGGTGCCGCTAGCTTCAGGAGTCATGGCTCGAGTGAATCGGAGCCAGGGCTAGTGTTGTCTGATATGTTTTGCAATAGCCTTTGGACCTCAGACCTAGATATAGCTTTAAAGTAGAAAGGGGGAGTAGTAGGCAGTTTGCAGTGGTCAGCACCAAATGCAGATCTCATGGGTGTGCAGTAAGGCAGAGATGTTGTGGAAGATGAAGCGAAGGACAAGGTGTACTGAGACATGTCCATGAAAAGTCTGTTAAAGGCATTCACTATGGTGTTTGAGTCGTTGCAATGCACACCATTTAGAATCATATGCCCTCTGGTCGATGACTGGGCAGCCCCAAGAAAGGTCTTTATGTGCATCCAGAATTTTCTAGGGTCACCAGCCGAGTTAGTGAGCAGTTCCTTGCAGTAGATGCTCTTTGCAGTTCTGATTTTTTTTTTGCAGGTGCTCCAAGAGGCGTTGTAGGTATTGTAATCCACTGGTAGTCTGGACTCTTTATACTTCTTCCAGAGTTTGTCCCGAGTGTGCAGGTTAGCAAGCAGGTCCTTGTGTAACCATCTTGTTTGTTTACCCCTGACCCTTTTGGTGACCTTCGGAGTATGTTTATCCTGGAGTGCTGTGAAATTGTTAATGAAGTTATCAAGGGCAGTTTGAACATCATGGGAGCAATAGATGTCAGACCAGTTGATACAGGAAACATCATAGAGAAAAGCTTCCACATCCAGTTTGGCAAAGTTGGTAATAGTGATGTAGCATGGAGGTGGTGGGGAAGCAGTCTCCGGACTCCATACACACAAAGTGGGTGAGTGGTCTGTGATAGCATCTGCCAAGATGCCTGTAGTTTGCACATGGTCAAGGCGATTCACCAGTACCCAATCTATAAGGGTGGATGTAGCTAGAAAAGGGGTGGTTCTAGTAGGCTCAGTTAGGGTCTGGTGAAGGTTATAACTCTGTGTTAGCATCAGCAGTGCGCCGTGAGTTGGTCCCAGCCAATTTAGGTTAAAATCTCCTCAGATTATGACCTCGTTTTGCTTGGCATTCATGGCTGTTTGATTAAGTAAGTCCTGAAGACCTGTGATACCTCTAATGGGTGGACTGTAGGTGCAGATAATGTGGAGTTTTTTTGCACCAAGGGCAATGGTTGTGTGTAGGGACTCACAGACTGAGGGGGAGGTGGTGGGTGGGCATACAGTAATATCGAGATGTTTTTTGTAGAGAAGGGCGACCCCCCCTCCACATTTTGGGAAGGGCCTATCTCTCTGTATCAGGGAGTAATTGGTTAAGGAACATAACGAGTTCAGAATATGGGGCTCAAGTCAAGTTTCCGATAGGCAGAGTAGGCCAGGATTGAGCACTTTCATTCATGCCTCGAGATCGGCTAGGTGCCTGGCAGTGCTCCTAATATTCATATGGGCAATGAGAAGTCCTTTCCCTGGGATAGCCGATAAGTCAGCGGAAGAGAGGTGGACAGAGGGGCAAGGGTTAAGTTCTACATCCCCTGACAATAGGATGATGATGAGAATGAGAAACCGCAGTTTAATAGTATGGAATGGGAGATGTACCAGTTGTGACATTTTGTATTTTCTGAGCATGCGAAATGAGTTATAGGTACAACCCTTCCGAAAGATAAGGGTGGCATGGGCACGCACATGTTGTGTCTCGGCAATTTGGTTGGAGAAGGTAAAGTCACTGTGTTGTGAGGCATTCACCTCATGGGTGTTGTTAATTGGAACTGAGGTAGATACCCGAAGTAAGCATAATAGCAGTGTTATGAACAGGATTTGTCCTCCCAATCTCTGTGTTGCCAGGATTAGCCAGGACAGGGGCAGGCTAGTGTGATACAGGATTAGTTGGCAGTCCATGATATGCAGGAGAGAGCTAACTGCACCCTTGTAGTCCAACCCAAAAACCTGACTTCCGGGGGACTGTCTGCATGGTTGGGTGGTGGGCAAGGTGGCTCTGGTACCCCTTCAACTCCTGACAGAGTGATAAACTGCTAGATTGGCTGGATATCAGCTGCTAGAAATTAGCTCTGTGAGCTGTGTATCAAGTAGGTAGGATTTAATTGAAAAGCATAGGGATTTATGAGTGTAGCGGCCGCTAGTGGCTAAAGAAAATAACCTGCAGATGGGAAAGTTGACTGATTGGTTTATGGAGCCACGTGGTTCTTCCTATAAAGCTTGATGTTGACCAAGGGAGGTGGCAGGGGTGGTGGGGAGCTGGCGCACAGCACCGGTGGGGACAAAACACTCAGCCATTCCAGGCAATCGAGTGTCCTGCTCCTTACTGTGTACCTTGTCTGCTGCTCAGGCATGATTGTGGGGAGGGCGGTGATCCTCCTGCCCACGCGACCCTCAGGCTTCCCTCTGGGGGAGCTCAAAGAAGACTGCAGCCCTGTGGAGACAGACAAAGAACCAGAGATCAGTTTACAGGTGTGGCTAAAAGGGGAGGGGGAGAGGGGGTCACGACAGCACTGCGCAGAGGGGGATGGAAAGTCTCAGCTAAATTAAAATGGTCCCAGTTCCACAGCGCTTTTAAGGTGCAGGGCTTTTGTCCAACTCAAGCTGACTGTTTGTGGGGGAAAGCAGGTTTAATTTAGCAGTGTGCAGCACTTGAAATTGGACTGGGGACAAGCTGTGATAGAAAGGCTATGAGTGGGTAGAAAGGACACTCTTCTGCATAGTAAAAATAACCCTATTCACTACACTTTTCCCTATGCATTACGCTTTACAGTCACAATCAGTTTTGAGCTTACTGAACTTTAAAACAGCCTTTTCTCTTAAGGGTGCGCATCTATTTAAATCAAGGATCATGCTGCTTGCTGACTGCAAGAGATGGCAATTGCAGAGAAGCCTATCTAGGCACCGTTTAACCCAGTGAAGCACAAATTACATAAACTTTGCAAGCACCCTGCACAAATTAAAACTACATTTACAATGAGCAGAAGTTACTATCAATCCAACACCTCTTAAGTTGCACAGTGAGTATCGATACAAACCCTCACATTTGGCTGCACAAATTAGTAGTGCAAAAACTATCTGCACTTGTCTGGTGGCTCAAACGGAAAAAAGGATGATTCAAAAAAAGGTGCCAATTCCAACACTCAGGCATTCCAGCAAGTGAGCATCCTCCTCCTTACTGTGTACCTTGTCTGCTGCTCAGGCTTGATTGTGGGGAGGGCTGTGATTCTCTTGCCCTCGCGACCCTCAGTCTTCCCCCGGGGGAGCTCAAAGAAGACTGCAGCCCTGGTCTGCTGCTCAGACTTGATTGTGGGGAGGGCTGTGATTCTCCTGCCCTCCTAACCCTCAGGCTTCCCTCGGGGGATCCCAAAGAAGACTCCAGCCATTGTCTGCTGCTCAGGCTTGATTGTGGGAAGAACAGTGATCCTCCTGCCCTCACGACCCTCAGACTTCCCTCGGGGGAGCCCAAAGAAGACTGCAGCCCTGGTCTGCTGCTCAGACTTGATTGTGGGGAGGGCTGTGATTCTCCTGCCCTCCTAACCCTCAGGCTTCCCTCGGGGGATCTCAAAGAAGATTCCAGCCCTTGTCTGCTGCTCAGGCTTGATTGTGGGAAGAACAGTGATCCTCCTGCCCTCACGACCTTCAGGCTTCCCTCGGGGGAGCCCAAAGAAGACTGCAGCCCTAATGTTTTATCATAAAGAAAATATTGTTTTTTAATATCGTTCTTTCCAAAATGCATAACACTTCATTTGGATGGATTAAAGCGTAGATTCCATTTTATATACCAGTCCTCTAGTTTACTCAGATCCTCCTGAATAATTGTCTGGTCTTCTGAGGTCACACATATATTGATGATTTTACAGTCATCTGCGTATTTGACAATGTTGCTTTGAATGTTATTAGATAAATCAGATACGAATATCTGGAAAATAAAGTATCATTTAAGACTCATTCCTTCTTATTGAATTAGGTATATGTTTCAAACCTTAAAGTCACTAGAGGATATCCATTATAAATTATGGGTAAGAAATTCAAAAACGAAAATATTTTTTTATAATCAGGATAGTTAATATATGTAATTCCTTCCCTTTGGATAATATAATAATCAGAACTAAGCTAGAGTTTAAAAATAAACTGGACACATAGATTTTATCCAGGTATATCATAGAATACTAAGTGGACTAGACTGCACAGGAGCTCTTATGAGCTAACTGCCTTCATGTCCCTCATATTTTCTAGTGTGAACTCCTAGTATATGACTAGAGCCTGTTCACTGCAGCCATTTTCACAGACCTAACAAAGGACATTCATACTGTATCTCACCCCTTCTCTTGGATATGTTAGGTGCTGTGGACCTATCTGATTTGGTGCTCTGTGTTACTATGCCTACCTATTTGACAGACTCCAGCCAGTCTAGGTTGGTGATGTCCTACCCACCTGCCTGTCAATCAAGTTTGTTGTCACCCAGGACTCCATCCTTGTCCCAGTCCTTTTCTCCATCTTCTTAAATTACCTCCCCATGACCTGTGTCTTCTCACACATTCACATATGTGCAGATGACACAGTTCATGTCTGGTGCTTCAGTCCCTGAGCTGGAATAAACATTTCAGTGTGACTTTCACAAAGTCCAAAGCTGGTTACTCAGACTCGCTCACACTCGTCAAAAAAACTGTCTACCTGACTTTTGACTGTACAGTGTCCTAAAGGCATACCACATTGCATGACATTTGGGGGAGGCGTGCAGAACTTGTAGGGCTCAAAGTCTGTCAATTTACTATTTTGTGAAATATCTGAAAATATTTCTCTGCTTATAAATTAGCCTGCATGTTTTCTTGTCAGAGTCTTAGAAACTGCTAAATAGGAAGGTAGTTGGTTAAGTAACTAGTAAGTTACAGGAGTTCATAATTTCACAGTTTAATTATTTGTTAAATTGCATGAACATGTTCAAAATATTTGGATGTTTGTAGCTCCAATGCCATTGCAGGTATATACCTAGAATTGAGCATGCATATCAATGCAAACAGTCCCAGGAATTTAATAAAGCTGGGTTAGTGTGGTTTAGTAGGTTAACATTTCCTCTGGAAATTTCAGAAATTATTAATTTACAAAATTTGCTAAGACTTTTATGGACACATAATACTCTACAGTAGGTAATGCCACTAGATTTCTACTTTGGAATTTAACATTTACAAAGCGGGTTATCACCACTGAATCCATTTAGCTGTACTGGGTTGTTTGCAGTCCTGTAGTTCTTTCCTGGGTGACTACTTTGCCCCTCTGCTTTTTCACTGAGCTTGGCCAGATGGACTCTGTGGATCTGCTTGTTACACTGATTACTAGCATTATGGCCCTGCAATGCCCCTCTAATGCTGCAGTGACAGTGATTCCCAGCAAGATGCTCTATCATGACTAAAGATATCCAGATACTTCTGTCACAATGGCCTCAGTCACAACTAGTTGTAAAGTCTGGCATCACTTGATGCCACTGTTTTCAATGCTGACAATGTTTTAAACTGCTAAACATGTACATTATTATCTACAGGGTGGCTAAAGTTCCAAACCTGCCTCCTTGGTAGGAAGTCCCTGTTGGGACGTTCACCCCCTTGCATTGCAGATATGCTATCCCTCTCTGAAAACAAGTACAGCACCAGAGGCAACACACTGAGCTCACTCTGAGTCCCATTTCAGAGAACAGCACTTGGACAACGCTCCTTCTCTTATAGAGCCCCCCTTTAGCTTAATGAAGGCCCTGAGGCTTTACATAATTCTGTGAACCTGCTGGCTTTCAAATCTGATTTGAAACAGCTCCTACCTGTAGTTAGCAATAACACCTGTGAGTGTCTGTAATGAGCCCACTGCCCGGTTCCAACCTCCAAGCCCCTCTTGCTATGCCACCCTTGTGCCAACCTCATCCAAGGACACCAAGAATCAACAGATCCTTAAAGGTTTCACCTGGCCCCTTCCCCTCCTTCTCTTCCACTCTCTCTGCTCCTCCCTCTGTCCACCCTCACCGACTCCACCACTGGTCGGTCCCTCAATTCCCCTGTCTCCTCCTTCAGCCTCATAGCTGCGCTTACCCTCTGGAAGTGAACTCCCAGGTTCATGGTTGAATCTGCTTTCCTGTTGCCCCTGCCTTAAAGCCCTTTCAACCTTCCCATTTAACCATTCTGACATCCCGTTCTCTATGACAAGGCTGTCCATTTGGCTTCTACTTGTTACACCTATTCTCTTTGTTATTTAGGACAAGCTGATTCACTGACCACTGATAATAGGCTGCTCTATAGTAATTTACTGACCATTGGTATAAGGGTAGCACAATTGTTATGTACTAAGCGTGATGTGCCTTACTTGTTTAATTTGTACAGTATGTAATGTCTGTAAAGTGTCTTTGATGTGGAACCTTTGTAAAAGAGCTTTTGCTCAAAGGTATTTTCCAAACAATAAACAATACAATACAATAAAGTTTCAGCACATGGCATTGTGCAGATACAGTGCTGCACATGCATGTGCTTCCACACGTGATTTAGTCAGCAAGTGCTAGTGTTTAATTGGCATATTGCAAAAAGACAGGCTAGTGCACAGTGATGTACATGACTATGCTTCATGGTTCTTCACTCAAGATATTAACCTGATGCTTGGTACCTCTATACTTTTTCTATGGAGCCTCATATGAATGCTACTGTATTGCCCCTTTATGCAGCCTTTTTCTTCCTCTATTCTGACTGTAGAGTGGATTTGCGTTCCAGAAGGGGACTGGCTGCTCTATAAAATATCAGCACAGGAACAAAGAGGCAGGCACTCCAGCAAAATCTTTTGCTATTAATCTTTTCATTCTTAGGTCTTAAAGAGGTGAAAGTACAAAAGCTCCAGTGATCAGATTAGCAAGCTCTGCTGCTTCAAGGATTCATATCCTCTTCATCAGGGGGCTTCCACCACAGTGGCTGTTTAAGCGTATGGCTGGGCAAAATGTATGAATACGGCTTTGACAAAGTTTCACAGAATTCAAAAATGTTTACACTAGCTCATGAAATTCATATTTAATTACTGATATTATTTTGCAATTTTTGGCTGCTTATAACTTTTTTTTTTAAACTGAAGTTTTTATTGATGTTCATAAGGTACATGAATAAAGAATCCAGTTGCATTACATAAAGACATGTTCAGGTTTTTATAAGTCTGGGCTACCAAGTCAGAGCCTAAGAATACATTGTGCATAATAAGTTCGTTGGGGAGTCAGAAAGCGGGTGAAAATTAAGCCATCCCCCACCACTTGCCAGAGACGGGGGAGGTCCCGGGGGTGGGGGCTGCACACCAGAGACTATAGCCCTCTATTCTATCAACTGGTGTTGGCCAGACTGTGCACACATTTTAGTTTCAATCTCCCTCCTGTGGAATAAAATCTGGTCTTTGTGAGGCCATAAGCATGAACTACCCAGTCCATCTATTCATGAGAACTGAGATCTTATCCTGCAAGCTTGCTGTTATACTTTCCATCCTATAAATATCATATACTAGCTTGGCAGAAAACACCAGGAGAAAGGACTGCTGTGTGACTGAACTTTTCTGCTGGGACTAAAGTAGAAGAACGTTTGTATTTGGACCTTTAATTTAGGGTAAAAAAACTAACATGCAAAAAAAAAAAAAAAAAGTGTGTGTTTGGGTTAACTGAACTGAATGGGTAACTGAAAAGTCATCTAGGTGTAAATCTCAGGTGACTGAAAGGACTTAAGCTCGTTTAAATTACTTGTAGAAAGATCTGGTAAGTAGGGGGAGGGCTTAGCTAGAAGGAAGCTACATTTAAAGACTGCCTTAGAAAGATTCTGCTAATAGCTTGGCAGAAGACACCAGGAGAAAGGACTGCTGTGTGACTGAACTTCTCTACTGGGACTATATTGCCCTCCCTTCCTCCCCTCCACCCCCCACCCAAAGCTAGTTCTATTTTTATAGGCACAGGATTTGACTGACAACAGGAACTTCCTGTTTAGGGGCAGGAAGTGAGTGATCACAGAACCACCAAGGTCCCACCATCCTAGAAGGGCAAGAGTAGTTCTCCGGCCCCCTCTAGCTGCTGGAGGTCTGCCTCTGAACAAGTAAGTGGTCTGCTGAGAAATATAGGATATTCTTGTCTCAGAACAGGACAATCAGGAGCTTAAAGGGAACACAGGCAGAAAGTAAGGAGAGAGAGAAAAAAAAACAGAGGAAAGAGTAAGGATTGCAAACAGTTAAGGGGCCAGAAATAAGACATGATTGGAGTGGTGCAGTGCAGTGGCTGTGGAGCAGCAGTCTTCCGGGAGATGTTCTGGAGGATGCGGTGTTGTCCCATCTACAGGCACCTCTCTGGGCTGAGGGAGGAGGTTGCTCATCTCCAGGCTGAGTTGGCCAGGATTTGTGGGACCTCCTCTTCCATCCAGAGACCACCAGTGCCACTGCTGTTGCCTCAGAGGTTGCCAAGAAAGAGGAGTGGTTGGACCACAGTGGGCTCAGGGAGGGTGAGGGTGGTGGAACAGAGGCACATCCCTCCAGTTGTACCTCTCCACAATTCCTATGCCATTCTGGCAAAGTGTGGTTCCTCTATGGAGGCACCTACAGTGGAGACCAAGGAGGATGCTGGGAACCTCCACAAAGGAGACCCACAGGAGGGTGGCAGGGGACCCTGCAGGGTAAGAAAACAACTCCTGGTGGGGGACTCCATTGTTAGGAAGGTAGAACTGGGCAAGGAAGGGGAGAGGGAGGTAAGGTGCCTGCCTGGCACCATGGCTTGGAGGGACAGGGAGCGAATCCTCAGGATTGCTGGAGCAGCTACACAGGGGAGGGAGCTGGATGTCATTATCCACCTAGGGACAAATGACCTGGCTAAGAAAGGGATTAGAGAAGTGCAGGAAGAGTTTGTGAAATTGGGGAGGGCCTTAGTCAAGCACGCACGGTAACCTTCTCAGAGGTGCTACCCATCTATGGCATAGGAGAGGCTAGGGTGTTCGCACTATGGGATTCAATCAGTGGTTGAAAACTGGTGTGAGCTCAGGGATTTGGCTTCATTGGGGACTGGGGGTCCACCTGGAGTGATGCAAGCCTATACTGGCATGATGGGCTGCATCTGTCCAGGAGGGTAACCAGGATCCTAGGTGATAGATTTAAATGCTTCATTGGCAAGCTTTAAACCAGCTAAGGGGGAGGCACTGAAAGGAGCAGGAAAATCCTAGCCCCCCCAAACAATCACGGTAGTAAGTGTGGCAAACACCAACGTGGAGGTGTCGATAGGGAGAAGGGCAGTGGTAAATGGAGAAAGCGACAAAGGCAAGAAGGACAGGGATGGTGCAAAAGGGAGTAAGGCCATCAGGAAATGGAGGGTAATGAGTACCAATGCCCGTAGTCTGGGCAACAAGCTCTCTGAGCTGGTGGCCTTAATGGAAGAGGGATGCCTGGATATCATAGCAGTCACAGAAACATGGTACACAGAGAACCATGACTGGGATGTTAACATACCAGGACATAACCTACAGGAGAGACAGGCAGGGGAGAAGAGGGGGAGGAGTAGCTCTCTATGTAAAGGAAGGGATAAAAGCAACTGAACAAAAGAGTAAACAGGGAGGAGAGGAGGCACTGTGGGTCACCTTGGAGACTGGAAAGGGCACCACAATCCGCACAGGGGTTGTGTACAGACCCCCATGTCAGGGGAAGGAATGGACAAGGATATGATGGAAGGCATTCTTAGAATGGCAGAGAAAGGGGAGATACTGTTGATGGGAGACCTGAATATGCCAGATGTTAACTGGAGCACATTTGCTGCAGCCACATCCAAGAGCAGGGCTATTTTTGATGCCCTACAGGTGGCAGGCATTAGACAGCTAGTTTCGGAACCCACTCGTGAGGGAGCAATCTAGACCCCATACTCTCAAACGGGGCAGTGAGAGGATCTCAGATCTAGAAGTGGGTTGCCATCTGGGGACAAGTGACCATAAAACAGTGTGGTTCACGTAAACTCAGCTACAGAGTCGCTCACAAAAGTGAGGGTACTGGACTTTAGGAGGGCTGACTTTGGCAAGATGGGAGAGTGCCTCAGAAAAGCACTAGCAAACAGGCTAGAAGGAGGTGTGGAGCAACAATGGGGAATTATCAAACTGCCATCACAGAGGCAACAAGCCTTTGTGTGAAGCAAATCAACAAATCAAACGAAAGAAAAGCCACTATGGTTCTCAAGAGAGGTGGCTGTGAAAGTCAGGAAGAAAAAGATAGCATTCCGGAAGTATAAGGAAACACAGAAGGAGCAGGACAGAGAGCTGTACCAGTTAAGGCAGAAAGAAGCAGGAGGAAGTCAGAATAGCAAAGGCCCAAACTGAGGAAAAGATAGCCAACTCAGTTAAGAAGGGGATAAAACCTTTATAGGTACATCAGCGAACGAGAAAGACAAAGGAGGGATAGTGAGGCTGAATAGAATGAACGGTGGGTGGGCAGAGGAGGACAGTGAAAAAGCAGGAATACTGAACGAATATTTCTGCTCAGTATTCACAAAAGAGGAGGGGGAAGTGCCTAATCCAATTAACAGAAGCACTCTTGATAGGGGGGTCGATCCCAGTCCTTTCACAGAAGAAAGGGTTCTGCAAGAACTCCTAAAACTTAAGGTGGACAAAGCAATGGGTCCTGATGGAATTCACCCCAGAATTCTAAAAGAATTAAGGAAGGAACTAGTGAAACCACTGGCTACTCTTTTTAATAAATCATGGGAGGATGGTGTGGTACCCGAGGACTGGAGGAAGGCGGATGTGATTCCCTTCACAAAAGTGGGACCAAGACAGAGGCAGGAAACCACAGACCTGTCAGTCTGACCTCTGTGGTAGGGAAAGTGATAGAGTCACTTGAAGGAAAGAATAGTTGAGTACCTAGAGGTCAGTGGAGCACAGGATCCAAGGCAGTATGGGTTCACAGTGGAAGGTCATGTCAGACGATTCTAATAGATTTCTTTGACTGGGTGACCAAAGTAGTAGACCAGGGAGGGGCTGTGGACATGGCCTACCTAGACTTTAGCAAGGCATTTGACACAGTCCCACACAAAAGATTATTAGTCAAATTAACCAGCCTGGGAGTGGGTCCCAGGGTGATAGCCTGGGTAAAACATTGGCTGGACAACAGGACACAGAAGGTATTTGTAAATGGAGTCCACTCTGAAGAAAGGGCGGTTACTAGTGGGGCACCGCAGGTTCAGTATTGGGTCCAGTCCTTTTAATGTCTTCATCAGTGACATTGCAGAGGGACTGGAAGGAAAGTATGCCTTTTGCAGATGACACAAAGATCTGCAACAGGGTTGATACAAGGAGGCGTGGAAAGGATGAAAAGGACTTGGCAAGGTTGGAGGAATGGTCAGACGTATGGACAGCTAGGATTCAATGCAAAAAGTAAATAATGCACCTGGGAAACAAGAACCCAGGGAAGAATACACAATGGGTGGAGGTAGTAACAACAACAAAACAGGAAAGGGACCTGGGGTAATCATATCAGATGACCTTAAGGTTAGCAAGCAAAGTGAGAAGGCAGTAGGGAGGGCTGGGGTATACTGGGATGTATAGGGAGAGGCATCAGCAGCAGAAAACAGGAAGTTGTTATCCCTCTGTACAGACAGTTGGTGAGACCCATCTGGAATACTGTGTCCAGTTCTGGAGACCCCATCTCCGCAAGGACATAGACAGGATAGAGGCAGTCCAGAGGAGGGCAACTAAAATGATGCAGGGTCTGCAAGAGAAGCCGTATGAGGAGAGACTAAAGGAGCTTAATATGTATACCCTTGAGGAAAGAAGGGAGAGGGGGGACATGATAGAAACTTTCAAGTACCTCAAGGGAATCAACAAAGTCCAAGAGGGTAGCATCTTTCAGAAAAAGAGACTTGCAAGAACAAGGGGACACAATTTAAAGATAGAAGGAGGGCGGTTCAGGGGCAATGTGAGGAAGTATTATTTCACAGAGAGGGTAGTGGATGCATGGAAAAGCCTTCCTGAGGAAGTTGTGGGGTCTAAAACTATGGGAGGATTCAAGAATGCATGGGACAGACATAAAGCAATTCTTGTGGGGGGCAGGAAGATATAGGCTGTTGGTTAACTAGGATCTGCGGCCTATCCTGTAGGTAGGGAAATGGGCAGACTAGATGGGCCTAGCGGTCCTTATCTGCCGTCAATGTCTATGTTTCTATGTTTCTATGTTCTATGTTCTGTGTCTTCCCAACTTCATATAGAAGGAGAATATGCCTGTAACCACTTCCTAGTGATAACTTGTTTCACTGCTGCAAGGAGAATATAGTCCAAATATGTCTGTTTTTTATGTTTAAACTGTTTGGGAAAATACATCAGGATAACTATTTCAGGAGTCAGATCCCCAGACCGGGAAATAGTTCCCTCATCACTCCGCCCACTCCTCCCCAAAATTGTGTAAGCACTGGACAAAGCCAGAAAACATGTGCATGCATCGGGACCTCACATTGCCTCCAACATGCAGAGTTACCCCAAGGAAGAACTTGGCCATGATCTGTGGGGGTGCCGAAAAACCTCACCACCACCTTCCAACTGAATTCTCTCCAAGTATACAAACCCATAATTTGGTGCTGTCTACACCACACTCAGAGTCAATCCTCATGTGTCAGATCCAGCACTAACTATGCCTCACAATTAGAATGAACACCCTCCATTCATTTTTGTAGGAGAGTTAGCCAGGGTCTTATATAAGTGTGATACGAAGTGTCTCAGTGAAGCCTCCCTCCGGATCTGCAGCAGCAGTGTTATAAAGGAAGGAAGCACCAAGGCGGCGGTAGCATCTAGTCCCACCATGGAACCCAGAAAATGGCGAGTCTGGAGATATCTATAGAAATCTCACTGGGACAGGGAGCACACTCCCTGCAATTGTTGAAATGATTTGAAGATGTCCTCCTGGTAAAACTGAAAGATGTGGCTAATGCCTCTTTCAAGCCAGTTCTTAAATCCATGATCCAGATGTGCTGGAAGGAAAGTAGAGTCAAGAGCTGGTATGCCTATCCATCTCACTCCCGGCAGATTGTCTGGGTGTCTGAGATAATTTGCCCAATTATTAATAATGTTTGATGCGCACTGGGATGACTACAATTGTAGGTTCTGGGTCTTTGGCTGAAATACCGTGGTATAGTCTAAAGGCAGTGGTGAGAGCTCTCTCTCCACCTGGACCCAACACGGGGTTTGGGAGGGGGCACTCAGCCAATATGTCATGTGTGTAAACTGGGCTGCTAACACATATAATTGAAAATTAGGGAGTGTTAATCCTCCTCTCTCTTTAGGAAGCTGTCATTTCTAATGGGACACCTGAGATCTTTTCCCCTGCCATAGGTACATGGAGACCATCCTGTTCCATCTGTGTACTTCCCTCCTATCTATCGGTGAAGGGATGTTGTGTAGTAGATATAAGATTCCTGGTAGGACATTCATATGTATGGACTGAAACCTGTTTAGTAATGAAATTGTGAGGTGAATCCATGTTTGTAGAGCTTCCTTGGCCAGTGAAAACAACAAATCATAATTGTATTTAACAACATTGCTAGGGTGAGTGGTCAGATATATTCTTAAGTATTTAATTTGGGCTTGGTTCCATCGGAAAGGGTATTTTTGCAGTATTGAATGGGAGGGAGCATCCTGTATTAACAGTACTTTTATTTTATTCTGGTTCAATTTGTAGCCCGATAGTTGTTCTAGTAAGAGTATAGTTGTTCTATTAAGAGTAAACTTTTTTCCAAGGCTGTAAGAGACATGTCAGGCTCCGTGATAAATAGTAAAAGGTCGTCAGTGTAGTATGCTGACTTGTACTCATAATCTCCAATGGTGTAACCCTGTAGCCCCTCCATCTGGCATAAATATTGGGCAATTGGTTCAACATAAAGTGCAAACAGATAGGAGAAAAGGGGACACCCCTGCTTCATCCTGTGGGATAAGGAGAAGCTGGCTGTGTGGGAACCATTGACTTTCACCGAGGCTTCCAGACCAGAGTAAATACTGTTAATGTATTTTAGGAATGCTTGGGGGAAACCAAACTTCAACAGGGCCCCCCCCCCCCGGATAAAGGCCGAGAGACCCTATTGAATGCCTTTTGAGAGTCCAAGCTCAGAATCATTAGTGAGGTATTAGAATGGTGGCATGACTGATCAGGTATAGGGCTCTCTTGAGATTGTCAGTGGTCTGTCAAGTTTTTATGAAGCCTTATTGATCAAGGTGAACCAAGAGCGGAAGAATATCATGCAAGTGATGTTCGAGAATACTGGTATAGAGTTTATCATCTTGATTTAAAATGGATATTGGATAATACGAGTCACACAAGTGTGACAGTTTATCTGGTTTCAGTATTGCAGATATTGTGGCTTGTTTCCAAGAGATAGGGTATTCGGCTGAAGTATGCCCCTCCCTCAAGGCTGCAAGCAAGGGATCCTGTATGAACTGTAAAGTTCCCTTGTAGAACTTGGCACTGTAGCCATCTGGGCCAGGGCTTTTCCCATTAGGAAGACTCTTAATTATGGTACATAATTCCTGCTCAGAAATGGGGCATATTAACTGAGTGACTTGGTTGGGGGTTAGGGATGGGAGTTTTATGCCTGCCAAAAATGTTTCTATAGCATGTGACGTGGGGGCATTCAGTCTGTATGCAAATCTTAGTAATAATTTCTAAAGACCTGAAGTATTTGAGAGGTGGTAGCAACCATACTGCCTGTTAGGGGGACTTCTATTTTGGATATAGTTACCATCTGCATTTGCTTAAGCAGGTGGTATGCCAGGATCTTGGATGCCTGAGCTCCCCCCTCATAATATTTTTGGCAATGCCACAGTAGGGTCTGTTCCATCTTGTTAGTTAAAATCCATTGGATTTCTTGTTGTGTTAGTGGAAACCTGTTCTCCCAGGGAGCTAGCTCTCTGTATGTGAGCATCTTGAAGGAGAGCCTCTGTTTGTCATTTTTTCTTAGCAGTGTAGGCAATGATCTGGCCCCTTAGGATACCCTTCAGAGTGTCCCACAAAAGCTGGGGGGAGGTTTGGGGATAAGTGTTATTTTGTACAATTTCTGGGATTTTGGTTTTCAACAGCTCAGTAAAGTTCCAGATCCTTTAATAATGAGCTGTTGAAGAGCCATATTGTGTTTTTCCTTTCCCGCAAAATATTTAGCTCTAAAAGGATAGACGTGTGATCTGACAAATAAATATTCTTGATTTCTACTAATTTCACCACCTCCAGGTGCTCCCTCTCCATGCAAAAATAATCTAGTCTGGAATAGTGCCCGTGGGCATGTGAGTAGAATGTGAACTGTCATGAAGAGGGGTGAAAGTGGTGCCCTATGTTGACCAGGCCTATCTAACTGAGCAATTTTCTAAGATGTCGCTAGCCAGTTTTGAGAGATGGGGTTCGGGATGCAGAGGTATCTAAAGATGGGTATAGTAAACAGTTCAGGTCCCCCCCAATATCAACATGCCCTGTTTATGAGATATAATCTCATCCATCAACTGTTGAATGGAAGATGCGTCGCTGCCCGGGGGAATGTATATACTGCAAACTGTAATTTGTTGACCTTGAACAGTGCCCACTGCCAATGCCAGTCAGTCCTCCCTATCCGAGTATTGATCTGTAAGTACAAAAGAAGATTTCTTGGTTACTAATACAACTGCCTCTCTACACCTACTGTTCCAGTAAGCTGATTCTACCACTTTGGAGAAAACCAAATTTTTATAACTTTTGATGTTCAGTTGTGGAGAGGTGCATCTCCTGCAGCAGCAAAATGTCAGGCCTCAATTTTTTTAAAGCTCTGAGTGTTCGATATCTTTTGATTGGTCCGGCCAACCCATTTACATTGTGGGGGAGTATTTTAAAGGGGGCATCCATTGTTTCTGTTTAATCAAGCCAGCTATCCTTCTCCCCTTCCCCCAGCAGACCAAACACCAATCAAACCACAGTCTCCAATGCTCCCCCCAGGTTGCAACCAATGGTTATGCTGTACAGACAACATGTGAATCAGGATGTCTGATGAAAATACAGAACAAAGCAAAGTCTTATCCATGTAGCTGCAAATAACCAAAAAGAAGAAACAGAATGTATGCAACTTTGAACTATGTTGCTAACTAAAGGGAAAAGGCAATACAACAAGCCTATTAGGGCCATAATGCTAGCAACCTCGAGTAGAGGGGTTGGAACTCCCCTCTCCCTGTGTTTCTGGGACAACTGTTCATGACTTCCAACAATGAGGATGCTATCCTAGACATCCTCATTTGTAATGGCTGGTAAGGCAATCTATTGAGAATTGCACTTCTTATACCAGAAGTGGCTCCATTGGTGTACAATAGACCCCTAACTGGGGATGATGTGGAAAGAATTAGGAATAATAGGGTATTACCTATTAGAATACATAAAAGGAGTAGGGGGATCAAGGGGATGCAGGAAAACTGTAAAAAAAGGTGCGTCAGCACCTTTAAGCCTAAGAGTTCCCAACCTCCTTCCCCAGCTGGTACTAAATAAGCTTCAAGGAAAGGTAGCAATAAAACCACATCAGAACTCATGATTTACAAGCGAGAGCATAAGACTCTTTTATATGTAGAAGAGACATCTGCAGCTCATAAAGCAGTTCTTTAAATTCTTGTCTACTGCAGTTACACAATATTAGTAAAGCTTCCTATGTAAAAGGAGAGAAAAGAAGATAAGATAAAATAACTCTCTATGTTCCGGATGTCAGTGAGGTCTCCCTGTGACCCACCCTTCCCAGGGATCACAATTAAAATTAAAGATTCCAGTCCCTCAAAAAGAACAAAAGTTAGTGTTTTTTCATATAAATGAAGGGAAATAATAATGAAGACCAACGTAGCCATCCTGGGTTGCAATTATTCACCACGAGATTCCCCAAAGTTCCTATGGATATCACGGGTGCTGCGCCACCCCCAGTGGGGGAGAGCCGGTAAGGCAGGAGGTCAGTAGCAAGTGGCTATTAGAGATATCAGCCAGCCCCACCTTGTACCGATAATCCCCTGGGCCCAAATCCAAGCTGGATGGGCGCCCCCCCCCAGAGTGCACACCAGGCAGTTTGCAATCTGAACCAGTGTGCAGCTCTCTCACCTAGCCCTCCAACAGATTTATTGGGAAGAACAGTATCCCATGAGGCCAGAAAGCCAGGTCCAGCAACCCTCCACTTTTTCCATAAATGTACAAAGAGTATGAGCAACAGGATACCCTATCGAGTGGGATCCTAAATGAGTGGAGACCATGGACTGGTCCGACCCTCCAATCCGCCTTGACCACCACTGCTCCAACATTTACTGTAATAGAGCAGAATAAACAGAAAAAAGCATTGGGGGGATGGTGCCCAGGTTTAAAGTTACCCTATTTAGCAGTCCGTATAAAATATGTGGGACCCACATGTGCAAGTCCAGCTTCCTAGTACTCCAGATGCCACCACCCATCCATTACAATATTTGTGCACCATCTGCCCTATGAGAGATCAGAGATCAGAGGGAGAGTCCCTATTTAATGAGATTCAACTCCCTCCCTCCAGCTCCCTGTTCAAGAGTATGCTCCACATTTAGTGTTATCAACCCAAGGTATGTACTGCGCTGATGAAAGGGGTCTCTATTTAATGAGCATCATCCCCCATCCATTGACCCAAATCTCAGGAGGTATGCTTCAGGTCCAGCATCTGCCCCACAGATGCACCATGCAGTCCCCAGTTTAGAACTATTGTCAGTTGGTGACATTAATTAGGAGGGCCAGTTTGAGCACTGTGCACTCTGCCATGTCACCTGCCGCACTCCAGGAATAGGTCTCCCCCCCCAGCCAGACCCAAAGCCTCCAGGTCAGCCCCAGCAGGGCACCATTAAGCTATCATCTAATCCTCTTGCCCCATTCCCCCCCCAGGTCAGGCTCGAGGAGGCAGGCCAGCCCCCAACAACCCAACAGATTACTCAGTGTGATCAGGATAAAGGGCCATCTGCCCCTATACTCAGATATCTGGGGTGGAAATTTGCTGTAGCATCTGCTTCAGAGCATCCAAACAGACTTGCTGAGCCCAGGGATCCTGAAAGGTGAGGTTCTTGTATACACCTTGGAGAGTCGGTCTTTGTGGCAGGGCTGCACAAGAGGGGACAGCAGACCCACGCTTCTGCAAATCCAACAGGGCCTTGGCTGCAGTATCACAGTTCTGTTGGCCAATGGGATACTGAATCACCAGTCTGGTGGGGTATGGGTCCAAAATTTCAAGTTATTCTGACAAAGCACTGCAGATAGGGGTATATATTCCCATTGGCGTTGCATCATTGTTGGGGCATAGTGATTGTCCAAAAACACCCTGGTAGTGCCATAAAAAATCTTTCCTTGGGTCCAAGCTTTCTTTAGAATTAGATCTTTGGTTTGGTATCTCAAACACCAGACTATTATAGATCTAGGTCTGGCATTGGGATTAGTGAGTTTGGGGCCCAATGCCTGGTGGGCCTTCTAGATTTCCAATTGGAAGTCTGAGTTGAGGGTTAAAGAAGTGCGTAGTAAACTGTTTTCAAAATGTACAATATCATTCCCCTCACTGTTCTCTGGCATTGAATACTGTATATTCTGATGTTTCTCCTACAGTGCTGCTTTTCAGCATCCTCCTGGTGATTGACTGTGAGATGAAAAACTTTAATTACTTGCTGGAGAGTATTTTGTATCTTAGTGTTAGAAGCAGTTTGTTCTGTAGATGTCTCTGTGAGGGTGTTGACTCTCTACTCCAAGGCAAACATATCTGAGCAGAATGAAGTTAGTGTCTCTTTGAAAGTGTGGAATTCAGTTTTAACATTGGTGCATTCTGATAGTATTTTATGAATTTTGGTGTCCATCACACTAATTTTCTTGGTTTGTGATTTTTGTTTAGATTGGGACTTCGAGGCCTTTACTGATGATGAATGGGTGGACGATAGTGAAAGTTCAGAGGCCTCTGAGTCAGATGTTTCTTGGTCCAAAGTCTTGCCTTCTACTCCAAAATACTGAATTTGTTGCCAATGCCCTTGTCTTTACTAAAAGTCATCCCTCACCTGATAAACCAAATTTGTTTAGTTTGATGATTTATGCTGTTTGCGAGGATTTATCAAGACCGGGTGGAGAGCTCTCATTCTAGGTGGCTACTGGCTAGGTGACATCACGGTAAGTCTTGGCTGCTTATAACTTGACCAGCCCTTGAGCAAGAGATTATAGAGTTAACACACGCACAACCTCATTTTAGGGTCAATGCACCTAACAAAATTGATGATATTCCACTCTATAGTTTTAAAGTTTAAGGGACTTAAAATTTTGCAGTTTACATACTTGTGAAATTTAATGTTACAATTACCAACTGTTTGGAGGCTTATAACTCAATCACTTTTATAAATAGAGATCTAAAACTTGGTACCCTTCTGTATGTGGAATGGTAAAATCAGCTTTGCAAAAATGGTGCACTATGAATTAATATCTTATAAAGTAGATGGAAAAACACTGAAATTCAAATTTTTTGAAATTTCATTACATTTTTAGGAAAACGTTGTGAAATTTTGGGGAAGCAACACTGAAATTTTGCCAGAATTCTGCCAGTGGAAAATAAATTTTGCCCAGCCCTAAGTAACCCATTCTGCTTTTTCTATCAACTTTCTAGCACTGTGGAAACACCTCCCTCTTCTCATCCATCTTTTATCCCCCTCACATTCTCTCAAACTACTTTTACTGACACATTTCCTCACAAGCATGCACCTGGGGCTAGCCATCTTACTCTACTCTCTGCAGTACAAAAAACCATGCTCTAGTAAACCCTATATGGTTTCCCTTTTACCCAATTGTATAATTAAAAAAAAATCAGTGCATTCTGTTTTTGAATGTATTGCCACCATAATTTTATAACAGATACCTTGCTATAGATAGACTGCAAACTCCTCTAGCAGTCATTCTTGCTACCTCTGTAACCTGTGTACTTTAAACCCTTTCTATTTATTTTTCAATTATTTATTTTCTGGAAAGCATTATGTACCTTGCTTTTACTTTTCATGTACTTTACATGCTTGCTGTCATAGTTGTTATTACTGTATCACTGTCTGCTTCATCTGCACCTCTGGGTGGTACCTTTTAAACAAGCTCTAACTCAGTGCTCCTTTCCAGGTCATCAAATTAAAAAAATAAATAAATAAATAAATTATAGCACAAATTAGTCATTGGGCAATGCAGAATACAGCCTATCCTGCTTTCTAGCCAATTGTGTTGTGGGCCTCTGTGTTCCTACATGTGACTATTTCTGTAGGCAGTTGTAGTCTATTCCAGAAAGAATTATCCACGTTGCTACCTATTGACATTTTCCTATTGAAATCCACATGCTACTTGGATGAGATTTGTCAGTTGAAGTATCAATCTGCCTTTGAGGCTGTGATTCATTTGCTGAGCTTTCAGTCTGCCTGTGAGGCAGATATTGTACATGGCTAACATGTGGACTGATACAGACAGCCGTATAGCTCAGTGATTCTAGTTCCCCATGCATTACCAGAACCACCAGTCATTTGTAATGCTGCAGTGCAGCTGTTTCTGTGGCACTGCTTCTTTTCTTCCACTGTGACCCCCATGACATGTCTTCCACCTCCTACCCCAACTGTCTCCCTTTGTAATACTAGCAGCCCCTATCCTTTTATCTTTCCAGTTTGCAGTACATCTTTCAGCTCACACTGTGCTCTGACCCCAAAGACCATCAGTGCAAGTTATTTCATTTTTTCTTTGTTTCTGCATCATGTTGCCCACATCCTGCAGTGCCCCCACCCCCACAATACTGGCCATGCCAGTTATTTTATCTTTTCCACTCTGAAGCATGTCTTCTGTCTCTAGCTCTGCTCCACCCCTACAATTCTGGCAGCCCTGTTTCTTTTATCTTCTTTGATGTGTGGCATGTCTTTTGCCTTCCACTATCCCCCACACACACAATACCAGCAGCACCAGTTATTTTTCTGTGGCACATTTTCCACCTTCTGCTGTGCCTCTATCACATCGACATTGCCAATTCACTTATGTTTGCTGCTACTTCCCCTGGACCAGCCTCCATACTACCAGTAGGGCCATATTAACAATAAGGCAAAACTGCACATTTGAGGCTACATAACATACAGTGAAGCCCACCAGGATGACGCACAGCACTGCAGAATTCTGCAGTAGAGTTACTGCAGCAAACAATGCAATTTCAATGGGAGTAAATACCTTTTGTCATGCAGTAAACCTGTGACACTACTCTTCATCCTGTTGGGCTTCAATGTACATGGATATAACTGCTGAGCAGTGTGGGGTTGGCCTCGAGGGGTTTATCACCTGCTTACAACTTCTCCTTCTTATGTTCCTTTGTTCTTACTCAGGGCCCTGAGTTGGAATGAAGCTCCCCAGTGTGACTAATATTTTTACAGTAAAACCCCATTTATCTGAATGTGCTGGGGGACATAAAAATGTTTGGATAGATGGGGTTTTGGTTAATCAGGAGTGCCATTGGAAAAAAGGGAGACATACAGGAGACATACGTGGAGATATATGGGACATACAGAAGACATATGGGAGACATATGAGAGGCATACCATGGTGGTGCTCTTGGTGTGCATTACTGTAGTTGATTTTAAAATTTAAGACATCCAATGGCGGTGCTGTTGATGTGTATTACTGTGCACTACTGTGCAATACTGTACATTACCGGGGAGTTGTCGGAGCTGCGGAGAGGAACAGAAGTATGATTGTGTATTACTGTACTGTGTGTAACACATGAGACAAACAATGTACTTGCTCTTGGTGTTCATTCATTCCTTTTAATATATCAAATGTTAAAAACACAAGACATTGCTTTTAATGTTAAAAAAGTTACAAAACTGACAACAACTTGACAGCAACTAGGTTAGTTTAAATCTTACTAACAAAGTTACTCAGAGCCGTCTGTTTCTTTTTTTCATGTTGTTTTACAGCTTTTAATCTAAGCTGGTGGAGAAGAAGCAGTTGCACTTCATCAGCATTCTGCTGGCTTTCTAACCAGCTAGTGTGCTTTTTGAAACAATCTGCTGCTTCAGCATCAGAGGGTACTGTCCTGGTGTGCATGGCAGCTTCAGAAGCCTCCTTTTCCTCCTCCTCCTTGGTTGGCTCATTTTTCACCACGGCAACAATTTCTCCATCGGTCATCTCACCTTAGCCCATATCACCCTAATCAGCTTGTGCCTATTCATCCAACATGTTCCTACTTGGATTAATCTGCTCTGTGGCATAGTGTAGGGTTGCCATGACCCCCACCGTCTAGTCACTGGAATAGTCATTGGAACGGGCAGCATCTGTGTTTGTGGCCACTGCAGGTACATCGAGAAAGCAAGACTTTTGCCAGCATTTTTGTATGGTATTTTGTTTAACATCCTTTTGTGCCTTGACCAGCATTAAGAGTGTGTCCTTAATTGAAATGGACTTGATGTCAACCAGTGATTTGCACTTGTTTTCTTCAAGGAGCACAGCTGTTAGTAGCTTTGTTCTGTACATTTGCTTCAGTGTTGCAAGAAATCCCTGGTCCATTGGTTGCATGGCAGTGGTCATATCTGTAGGCAAAAATTTACATCTTATTGAGCTGTATGGTGTTCTTAAAGTTTCTGAGCTGGGGTGTGCTCCCACATTATCAGTTAGGAGTATGGCTTGTAATGACAAATCCAGAGACTGGAGATGAGTTTTGACAGCTGGCACAAAATGAGAAAAAAAAAAACATTTTTGAAAATGTGCGAGTTTATCCAGGCACTTCTCTGGGATTGATAAAGTGCTATTAAGCTGTTCATATTCATGTGCTTAAAACACCAGGGGGACTGCAATTTGTCAATGATTAGCAGGGGGAGCTTATGTGAGCCAGTGGCATTGCTTGTGGCTAACAGTTAAATGGTCATTGTTTTTTTTTAAGCTAGGTGCATTTTTCCCCCTGATGAGGCTAGTGTTTTTTCCGGAAGGAGCCACCAATAGCTCCCTGTTTTATCTGCATTGTCCAGGGCTTCAGGAGACAGAAGTTCTTTTTGCATTATGGCTTGCAGTTTTCCAGGAAAGGGCTCTATACTTTCGGAGTTGGTGCACATTATCTCCCTTGCAACTGTAAGCTGGCAAATTCCATGTCTCTGTTTAAATCTGTCTAGCCAACCTTCGATTGCTGCAAATGTATAGTCAGCATTCAGTTGTCGATGAAAATGCAGAGCCTTTTCTTTTAAAATTGTTCTGGATAATTTGCACAAACCACATAAAGACAGCTTTGTCCAACTTCCGGTGACATCATCACCTGCATGAAAGCCTAGTTCTGCAGCTCTGACCCCATCTGGTAGAATCATCAATATTTCAGCTGACATCCTCACCAAAAATCAGAAACAATGTCACCAAAAAGTGCGGAGAGTGGTAAACTGGGAAAAGATCATGGAGAATGGGAACAAAAACATCCAGATGCACACAGATTACTGGAGAAACTTAACCATGATGAAGGCGGCTGTTCCCCATTCAGTGAGCAGGCCTCCGAGGCAGACACAGACATAGAACATGAGATATTGACAAAATCCCGATTCAAGACAACTCTAAGCAAAATACAGCAATTTTGATGAGAAAATCAGATGGAGTTCAGAAACCTGAATATTAAATTCACCATAGTGGAGACTGGCATGCAAGAGTTGGAGGAGCTGGTCTCAGATGGTGGACTTTATCTTCGACATGATCCGACATGTGGCCCCTCTTCCTGAATCAATCCAATTCAGGCTGGACTGAGCTCACAGTGCGCTTACCCTTGACCCACAGAGCCAAATGCAAGACCTCACTCGGTGGTGGTTAAATTTGCGAGTTTTTGAGACAAGGAAACTGTATTAAGAGACTCCTGGATAGCTAAGATTGATTACAACAGAGCACGATTGCTCTTTGATCAGGACTACCTGACTGGCCTCCTAAGACAGCATATGGAATATGCAGACATGCTGAGGACACTGAAAGCAAAGCAGATCTGTTTTTTCACCTCATACCCTGCTCATCTGAAGATCCTATGGAGTTCAGGGACAGAGATATATGACTCACCCCAGGAGAGAAGAAAAGCTTTGCCCGCTCATGGTATTGTGGGTATTGCAGAGGGCACAGAACACTCACAACTGCAACTGCAATGAAAGAGAAACTACAGGAGAGACCAGGGGCAGTTTAGGCTATCCAGGAGATGACCAAACCACAGCTCCTATGCGGACATATGCAGACTACTTCAGGAACCAACTCAGCAAGCAGCAGCAGGCTCATCCAAGCAATCTACTACCTGATCTTGGAAATTGGGCATAACAGCCGATCTGAAGATTTATTTCTACATGTTGTGGCATAACAGGATTATTAAAACAGGTACTGTTTTCTTTTTGATTATTTACCAATGCTGCTGTGGAAGGAGGAAAAAGAGACACGGCTGTACAGACTATATTCTGTCCTAACTTGCAACGGGATATGGAACTTTAAATATATCTACCAGGCATGGCCAATTTTATTTTGTAACTGTCTTTGTGATTCATTTCTTTGGAGATCTGACGGCTGATATTTTCCTGAGTTAAGAAAAAGCATAAAATTACAGCGTTGGGTATAATTTTAAACCATAAATGCCTGAAGACCAGGACAGCTAAGTTGGATGCTTAGTTATGGTACTCCCTTTGCTGTGTGCCTGGGGAGGAAATGGCGGCAGTAATTGTTCTTACTGTTTATATAATTCAAAACAGGCCAACTTACTAAACAGCACCATCTTTGAATAATGGTACAGAGTATGCAAATTTTATCCATCCAGCTGGTACTATCAGAAGGCAGAATGTCAGAAGCATCAACAATTAAGTTTTATTACAAAACGAGGCCAGGTGGGGGGGTAGAAACTCCAACCCCTTTAAACGATGGCCCGTCGATTTGGCACAGACAGGGCTATTGTCCTACTGATGTACATGATGAAGCTATTAGCCTTTCAAGACTTTCTGTGGTTACAGAACTGCAGATTGGAGGATCTCATGGGATACTCCATTGCCTTTCATCCAGATTGCACACTTTACACTATCATGGCTCAGGTGCGATCCTATAAGGGGCAGATACTAATACCCCTCTGATATGGAAGTCACACTGTAATGTATATAGTTAACTTGTTTAAAGTTGTTACTCAATGTTTGCAAGAGATAAAGTTTTATTTTTTAGTTAATTATAAAGGTCAGGAATGTTTGAACCAATTGAAGCAAAAACAGCTGATGGAGATTTGGATCTGCTTGGGGCTACAGGGAGATTGCTTCAAAAACAAGGCTGAAAAAGCTTGCTATATACATATGGGGAAGAACAGATGGCTAGCTGGAAGTGGATGTGAGCCATTGCAATTCTTACTCATAGGGGGACATGTTCAGGGAGAGGGGAATGAAGAGATCATATACAGTTGTGTAGCATATGAAAACAAAGAGCAGAGTGGGGATGGGGATGGGACCAGGGGAACAAATGAAAGAGAGGTTTATGCACCCAAATTGAGGGGGAAGAAATGGAGCTCTGTATTATCTCAGGTGAAGGATTATGATAGCATTTCAATTGCATGGTGATGGCCAAGGCCCCTAATTTTCTGTGTCACACTGGGATCAAGTTCTGCAGCAAGATTTCAATTTGCCGCAGAACTTCTGCGGCGGTGGTTTGTAATTTTGTTGGCAGTTCTGCGGCACTTACGAACTACCACATCACAGTGTCAGCTTGTTATCCTGAGTTCACATCCATGGCAATGGTTATAGCAATCAGGATGGGGAAAGCACAGTAACACTAGTTCAAAAAATAACAGATTTATAGAAATAATTTTATGCCTAAAAAGCAAAACAAATCTCTATCCCTTAAGGTCCTAGCCTACTGCAGAAATAAAATACACAGACGACCTTATGTGATAAACAAGGTATTTGTATACTCATGCTGTCTATACCACTCTTGAGGTCCTCACTGTGTATCACTTATACTATATATTTATATGCAATCTGTAACATACTAAAATATATAGAAAATAGGTGTGTGTGTGTACAGTGGCGTGAAAAAGTATTTGCCCCCTTCCTGATTTTCTCTATTATTGCATATTTGTCACACTGGATGTTTTCAGGTCTTTAGAGAAAATGTAATATTAGATAAAGGGAACCTGAGTGAACGAATAATACTTGTTTTTTTTTTAATTTCACTTATTTAATGAAAAAAAGTTAACCAACACCAACTGGCACTGTGTGAAAAAGTAATTGCCCCCTTACACTTAATAACTGGTTATGCCACATTTAGCTGCAATGACTGCAACCAAACACTTCCTATAATTCAATATCAGTCTTTCACATCATTGTGGAGGAATTTTAACCCACTCTTCCTCGCAGAACTGCTTTAATTCAGTAACATTTGGTAGGTTTTCGAGCATGAACTGCTCGTTTCAGGTCCTGCTACAGCATCTCTATTGGGTTTAAGTCTGGACTTTGACTAGGCCACTCCAAAACTTTAATTTTACTTCTTTAGCCATTCTGATGTGGACTTGCTTTGTGTTTTGGATCATTGTCTTGCTGCATGGCCCAACCACGCTCTCAGCTTCAGCTGACGGAAGGATGACCGGACATTCTCCTAAAGAATTTTCTGGTACAGAGCAGAATTCATGGTTCCTTTAATTATGGCAAGTCATCCAGGTCCTTAGGCAGCAAAGCATCCCAACACCATCACACTACCACCACCATGTTTGACTGTTGGTATGGTGTTCTTACTGTGGAATGCTGTGTTTGCTTTACGCGAGACATTATGGATCCATGTCGTCCAAAAGTTCCACTTTGACTCATCTGTCCATAGAACATTTTCCCAAAAGGCTTGTGGATCATCCAGGTGCTTCTTGGCAAATGAGAAACGAGTGTTTATGTTCTTCTTGGTTAGCAGTGGTTTCCGCCTTGCTACTCTCACATGAAGCCCATTTTGCCCAGTCTCTTTCTGATTGTGGAGTCATGAACACTGACCTTAGCTGAGGCAAGAGAAGCCTGCAGTTCTTTGGATGTTGTTTTAGGATCCTTTGAGACTTCCTGGATGATTTTACGCTGCCCTTGGAGTAATTTTGGCAGGCCGCCCACTCCTGGAAGATTCACTACTGTTCCAAGTGTTCTCCATTTGGAGATTATGGCTCTCACTGTGGTTCATGGAGTCCCAGAGCCTTAGAAATAGCTTTGTAACCCTTTCCAGACTGATAGAGGGCAACACATTTTTTCTGATCTTTCAGGAACTTCCTTGATCATGGCATAATGTGCTTGTTGAATCTTTGTGCTGGCAACGTGACTCTGATGGTAAGGGTCAAAATAAGTGAGGTTTATATTGAGCAGGGCTGGCTGTAATCAAGCCTGGCTGTGTTCAATCAGCTGACTCTAATTATCCCTTTAATTGGGTTGATTTAACTAGGGGCAATTACTTTTCACACAGTGCCAGTTGGTGTTGGTTAACTTTTTCGTTAAATAAATGAAATAAGTAAAAAAAGTGTTATTTGTTCACTCAGGTTCCCTTTATCTAATATTATATTTTGTCTAAAGACCTGAAAACATCAAGTGTGACAAATATGCAATAATAGAGAAAATCAGGAAGGGGCAAATACTTTTTCACGCCACTGTACATATATATATATATATATATATATATATATATATATATATATACACACACACATACACACTGGACTATGTATTTAGTGAGAAAGAGATACTATATATATTTTTTTTATGTCCAAGAAATTGTATCCTCATTCATACAGGTCCCTTCTGAAATGGAATAAACAGAAAAGAGGAGATGGTGCAAAACTCATTTTTCATGCCAACCCGCTTCCCTTGACATACTACGTAACACCATCAGGCCATGACATGCATGTGAAACCATTGTGAGATAAAGCTCTCCATCCCATCACAATGTGTCCCCTGTGTGACAGAACATTGCACCATACCTTCCTAGGCTCAGAGCAGTGGTGTGCTCCTGACCCAGCTCCCAGAGCTCATCTCTGAACCTGAGTTGCCGACAAGGAAACACAACATGCTGCCCTCTGGCTCAACAGCTAGCCCTGCACACAACATTTCTCCATAACTTTTAGGTGATTCTATCACCCAATGACAATATGTAATCAATAACCCTGGCAAAAATGTGTACAGAGCAACTGTTTATTTAACAGGTCTGTTCTTTCAACAGGTCTACACAGTATTATAGTCCACTTTTCTGGGCATACTTACTTTATTTTTCTTAAACATGACAGGTTAATTAATTTACCAGTTATTCATTTCAGATGGTATCTCTATACCTTAAAGGCACAAATAAGCTTGTACAAAGTAAGGTATAGACTTAACAGGTCTATGCTATTATAAAGGTTTTGTTTAAGTTGGCCCTAGTGTCATAACCCAAGATTGACAATTGTATAAGGCTGTAGTTCAGGCTGAACAAATATCATCATACCTGATGTGCTATGAGACTACCTCTGGCAGTGAGAGCTGTGGTAGATAAGTGACTATTAATTTCTGTGGCAGAATGCAGCCATTTCATTAGGTAATATATGATGTTATAGCACTAATGGCATCCCATTCTGAGCATAGAGGGATTTTGGATATAAAAAAAAGGGGAAGGGAACCTGATTCTATGGATAAACAGAAATATTAATAAAGAAACACCAAGGACAGTGAATTCTGTGGCACTGCAGAAGTTCTGCGGTAGATTGCAATTTCTGCGCAAAACTCTGCAGCCGCAGAATTCTAGGGGCCTTGGTCATGGCAGTAACAAAGGGAAAGAACAAAATCGGTTCACAAAATTTTAATGGGACGAACAACCCAGTAAAGAGGCACAAAATATTATCTGCACTAAAGAAATACAAACCTGATTTTATCTTGTTGCAAGAAACCCATTTGGGAAGGGAGGATCACATAAAGCTACAGAGATTTGGGTTCACCCAGGTAATTGCATCCTTGCATAGGGGTGGCAAATGAAGGGGTACAGCATCCTGATACCTAGATACTCTCCCCTACAAGTGACCTCGACATACTGTGACCCAGAGGGTAGAATGGTGGTTGTGATGGGGAAACATGAGGGAAGAGAAGCAAGTCTATATATCCCACCTGGCTCAGACTCTGAGACAGTGAGACACCTACTACAAAAAAATCAAGGAACACCACAGTGGTGTTACTTCTTGGGGGAGATAATCATTTTATATACAGCCACATGGATACAACAAATTCTAACCTGCCTCACAAGACAGGGGCACAAAGGGCAGCCCAGACATACTTGAGAGAAATGGGATGGGCAGATAGCAGGAGGACTTTGTACCCCTCTGGGAAATCATATACCCACTATTCAGCACCACATAAAATGTATGCTAGGATTGATTTCCTACACATAACCAAGGAACATAGTCCCTTAATTCACAATGCTGAAACAGTGCTATCTGTCCTCTCAGACCATTCCCTTTTACTACTAACCCTGAGTTAGGAACAACCGAAAAAAACAACCTTATGGAAACTAAGCAATTTTATGCTAAACATACCGGAATTTAAGACCCTCATATAAGAGAGAATCCCCCAAATACCACAAGAAAACAGAGTACAGGAGGTTAGTGCCAGGAACATGTAGGACACCTTGAAGGCGGTCCTGAGAGGGGACATTATAAAATTGACTTCCCAATATAAAGACGACAGGCCACCCAACTGACCACTCTCCAAACCCAACTTAAAACATTACAAACACAATACAAAAATGGAGCTAAAACAGTCCTCCCATTGCTAGAGGCCACTAGAAAGAGAGGTCAGCACATACTAGATATGAAAACCGAACAGGCCCTACAATTCTTAAAACAAAAATATTACGAGGGGGAGACCCACAGCTTCCCGCCTATTGGTACACCACCTAAGGAAAAGGACCAGTCAGTCCTGGTTAACTCAAATTAAGTCTTCAAAAACAAGCAAGATAGAGCAGACCTTATCCCAAATAATGAGGGAGTTTGCTAATTATTATCAAACATTGTATACCCCAGAACGAATGGTGGACCCCCACAAGATGCAGGCCTTTCTGGCCCATCTGAGGCTTCTTACACTCTCCCAGGAACAAATAATCTTTAATCTAAAAAACATCTTTAATGAACCCAATTAACCTGGTTGAACTGGGGGTATCCATTAAAAAACTAAAAACATACAAAAGCCCCGGCCTGGATTGGTACACGGGGGAATTGTACAAAATGTTTGAAGAACAGATACTGCCCATACTTCACCTAGCCTACCAGGGATTATGGAGGGGGACGGGGGCCCCAGATTCTTGGGGATACACTACCATATCAAGTATATTGAAACCGGGGAAGGACCAGATGTCTTGAGCCTCTTACAGGCCAATATCGGTATTGAATACAGCTTATAAGATTTTGGCTGGGGTACTGGTGAGGAGACTGGAGACTCTCCTCCCGGAGCTGATAAACCAAGACCAATGTGGGTTTATAAGCACCGGGCAGGCCCAAATAACATCAAAAGAACCTTGCACCTACTGCATAACTCCACCCGGTCGAACACCCCTTTTCTGCTCCTAAGTTTGGATGCAGAGAAGGCCTTCGACCGGGTGGAGTTGCCCTTCCAGCTGGCTACCCTCCAGAAGTTTAGATTCCCAGGAGACTTTTTATCATTAATTATGTCATTATATACTCAACCCAAAGCATACGTAAAAATAAATGGATCCTCATCTACCCCTCTTAATCTATACCAAGGCACCAGGAAGGGATTCCTCTTGTCACCTTTACTGTTTGCCATATACCTGGAACCTTTGGCCCAGGTGATAAGACAGAACAGTGACATAAGAGGTATGGAGGCAGGTGAAGAGCAACTTAAATTAGCGTTATACACAGATGATCTGCTATTAAACATTGCCAAACCTGACCAATCCTTGTCGTAGATATGGAATCTATTGGCTGAGTTTTGCAGGGTGGCAGGCTATAAGATAAATCTCACAAAAACTGAAGCTCTTGGACTACAATACAGTCCTTCCCTGGAGATCCATAGGAGGTTCCCCCTGTGCTGGGATCTTCCCTCCCTTAGGTACCTGGGAGTACATCTAATAGGAAACCATGATCGGCTAGCAGACCTTAACTACCTACCCCTAATGAACCAGGTCATGCAGGACCTAGAGAGATGGAAGTCTATTCTGCTCCTGCTGATCCAAAGGATCGATGTGGTGAGGATGAACCTCCTTCCCTGCTTCCTCTACCTGGCACAGACACTTTCTGCCCCCCAGGATGCTTTGGGAATTTAATAAAAAAGTCTCAAAATACATATGGGATGCAAACATCCTTGAATTAGGTACACCGTGCTACAACTTCCTAAAAAACTAGGAGGACTAGCACTCCCGGACCTGGGGAAATACTTCCAGGCAACACAAATGAAAACCATAATATATTGGCTACATCCAAAATATCACACTAAATGGTGTGACCTGGAATTAGGTGAGGAGGCTATAACCAACCTAAACAGGGTGCTGCTGCAGAGACCTTAACCATCCCTACTAGAGATAACAGCTAATCCCTACAGTAAAAATATACTGAAAACCTGGAAAGTGGTGATAGATTTGGATATAATAGCTCCATACAAGCATCTGATATACTCTTTCCCATACTGCCAGCAATTTGGACCAGCTAGACTGGATCATGGGTTTAGGCACTGGGAAAGGATGGGCCTACACTTAGTAGCTCACTTCTTCAAAGATGGGAACCTTCTCCCCTTCGAAGTGATTCGTACCACATATGGTCTAAGGCAGTAGGACTATTATAGAGTTCTACAGATCTATAATTTTATTACAACACTGCAAAAGTCAACCCAGAAGGTACCTCCACCTACTATAGTAACAATAATACAACATGCGATAGATGGAAATCTCTCCTTACTACATATCATATCATATCATACCTCTACCAGAGTCTGATGGAACTTAAAAGGGACTCCATAAAAACAGCCAAGAGGGTGCGGGAAGCAAATTTAGGGATTGACATACCAGAAGATGTGTGGGAGACTCACCTTAAATTTTTACATTATGTTTCAGCCTCTCCATTTTGGAAGGAATTCTCATGGAAAATCACACCGAGATACTTAAAAACGCCAGCCATCCAGGCTAAGTATTTGAAAATAGGGAACTCCTCATGTTGAAGACAATGTGGCTGTCACTCGGCCACACGCAGCCATATATTCTGGGGATGCCCAAGGATAGAACCCTTCTTAACAGACCTCTTTAAGGCCCTGGGGGAGATGTTCCCCAGTCTCCCTACCCAGTCCCCACTCATATTTCTTTTTAACTCGTATCCAAAGGGATGCAGAGACCCTAAGTGTAAAAAAACTGCTAAACATATGATTATTGACAGCTCAGAAGGTTATGAACAGGAACTGGCTATCCCAAGCACAAATCTTGAGCCAGTCCTGGCATGATCTAATGATACAAGTCTACAAAATGGAACATTTAACAGCCACAGTTAATAAAACACAGGAGTCCTTCAAGTTAATCTGGAGGAGATGGGTATTATTCATCTCAACTATTAGACCAGATTTTGTCCCTTAAAGGCAAAGCCCCTCATAATAACTGGAAGTGGATAAGACCAGAGTACAGAGGACATACATAAACAGACCCAGGGATGATCCCAGATTAGAGAATAATAAGAACAAAAGGGGACAGAGGATGTCCTTATTTTAACTGTAAATACCCCAGCTTATGAAATGTGAGAATCACATTCAGACTCCCTACATGTAGCTCAGTAGCAGATTAATTTAGATATTTATAGATGCAAATATTAATATCTAGAAACATAGAAACATAGAAACATAGAAGTTGATGGCAGATAAGGACCGCAAGGCCCAGCCAGTCTGCCGATTTCTTTTTCTACCTTATAAATGTGCCCTCAGCCTTTGCTCTGTCAATGGCCTATTTATACTCATCTGTATTTCTCCCTTATGCCTATCCCATGCCTGTTTGAAGCCTTGCACTGTATTTGTATCCACCACTTCCTGAGTAGGCCGTTCCATGCATCCACCACCCTTTCTGTGAAAAAGAACTTCTTCACATTACCCCTTAATCGGCCTCCCTCTAATCTCATGCTGTGTCCTCTTGTCCTGCTATTTTTCTTGTATTGAAACATGTTAGACTCTTTCACCTTGTTAATGCCCTTAAGGTGTTTGAATGTTTTGATCATATCACCTCTCTCCCTCCTTTGCTCCAGGGTATACATATTGGGCTCTGTTAATGTGTCCTCATATGTTTTCTGATGCAGTCCCTGCACCATTTTGGTTGCCCTTCTCTGGACTGCCTCAATTTGGTTAATGTCCTTGTGAAGGTGTGGCCTCCAGTTCTGCACACAGTACTCCAAATGGGGCCTAACCAGTGTCTTGTAAACAAGGATTATTACCTCCCTCTTCCAACTTGTGATACTCCTACTAATACACCCTAACATCCCCCTAGCCTTACCTACTGCTTTAGTGGTCTGCTTGGTTAATTTCAGGTCATCGGTGATGATGATGCCCAAGTCTCTTTCTTCCCTTGTGACTTCCAACAACTCCCCTCCCAGCCTATAGGTGGCTACAGGGTTTCTCTACCCTATGTGCATGATCTTGCACTTCTTTGTATTAAACCCCAGTTGCTACTCTTCCAACCATTTTGTTAGTTTATCCAGATCTCTTCTCATTCTGCCCACCCCATCTTGATCATCTACTCTGTTGCAGATCTTGGTGTCATCAGCAAACAGACAAACCTTACCCTCCAGTCCATCTGCAATGTCACTGATGAAGATATTGAAGAGGACTTGCCCCAGGACTGATCCCTGAGGTACCCCACTTGTGACTTGCATCTCTTCTGACTGTATAACGTTTACCACCACTCTGTTTTCGCCCGTCAACCAGTTTGCCACCCAGTTGACCAACTTCTGACCCACCCGGCCTGCCCAGCTTTTAATCAATCTTCTATGTGGAACAGTATCGAAAGCTTTGCTGAAGTCAAGGTAGGCGACATCAACTGCTCCCCCTTGGTCCACCACTCTGGTTACCCAGTCAAAGAAATCTATGAGATTAGCTTGACAGGACCTTCCTTTTGTAAACCCATGCTGTCTTGGATCCTGAGCTCCTATGGATTCCAGGTGCTGCACTATCCTTTCCTTAAGCAGTGCCTCCATAATCTTGCCCACTACTGAGGTAAGACTGACTGGTCTGTAGTTCCCTGCCTCCTCCCTGCTACCACTCTGATGGAACCGGATCACATGAGCCCTTCTCCAGTCTTCTGGGACCTTTCCTGTGCTCAGAGACTCACTAAACAGTTCTGATAATGGCTCTGCTAGTTCCACCCTTAGCTTCTTTAGTACCCTGGGATGTATGCCATCAGGTCCCATTGCCATGTCCACCCTGAATTTATCGAGCTCTTGCAGGATCCTTTCTTTTGTAAAGGGACTAGTGCACACCTCCCTCCCCCCTGTGTCCATGGTGCTGAGCAGTGCTCCCTGCCCTACCTTCTCTTCAGTAAATACTGAGCAGAAGTATCTATTTAGGATATATGCTTTTACATGGTTCTCCACCTCACATGCCTCCTTATCTCCTTTGATGTTAGCAATACCCCCTCTGGACTTTCTCCTTTCACTAATGTATCTACTGAAAGTCTTGTCACCTTATTTTACTGTTTGTGCTAGTGTTTCCTCGGTTTGGGCCTTTGCCTGCCTTACTGCTTCCCTGCTTCCCTTAGGGAAGTTTGGTATGCCGCCCTGTCTTCATCCCGCTGTGTTCCCTTATATTTCCTGAAGGCCAGCCTTTTGGCTGTGACCTTTTCTGCTTCTGTTTTTGAGAACCAAAGTGCTTTCCTTATTCTTTTGCACTTCCATTTTCCTGTAACACAATGGGATGTTGCTTCAAGTATTGCATCCTTAATGCTTGCCCACTTTGCTTGTACGCCCTCACCTGTATTTCTTTTTGCCAGGGCTAGCTTAACTCTGTTGGACATCTTTTCAAAGTCAGCTCCTCTGAAGTCCCATATTTTTGCCTTGGAATGGGATGATTTATTTCTATCGGCCCAATTGAACTATACCATGTGATGGTCACTGGCCCTCAGGTGACCTTCTACCTGGAGATCTGTAATCCTTTCCCTGTTAGACAGTACTAGATCTGGTTGATGTTTGCTCTTCCTGATGGTTTGAAATTAATTTATTTATATCATATGTATATATATATATATATTTTTTTCTCATTTCAGGGAGATTGTATCTCGAAGTATAATTGTATTCTCTTGTTGTTCTCTGCCTGTGTAATAAATGGAAAATTCAATTAAGCTTATTAAATCTGAAAAAAAAAGAAATTAATTTAATTATACTGTATGCCTTTTTTTTCTAATTTTTTTCCATTGTAAAGACATGGTTTGAGTCTGTGATTGGTATGACACACCATACTGCAAAAACTCAATATAAAAAAGTTTCAAAAAAGACAGCTTTGTCCAGCGTATAATCACAGCAAGAATGCATTGTTTTGCAACTCTCATGATTTATGCTACCGTACATTGTGGATGCAAAGTCCTGAATTTTGTCCTTTGCCTTTTTTTATGTCGCAGATGGTAGCATTCCCCAGCCCCAACTCTCTGGCCACGTATATCATCATTTATCCTCTTTCCAGACGTTCAATCACTTCTCATTTTTGCCCAATATCCAGCATGGACCTTTTGCGTTTCTCCATTGTGATGCAGTGTTAACACTCAGAGCAGGAAGGACAACAGCTGCTGAAACTTTGGCCATTGTTATTGCTTGTTACTGGCTGTGTGCTTTAATTAGCCGCAAATTGTGCTAAGCGGCAATTACAGATCACAATGAAAGTGTCAGGCAAAGACAGCAGAAAATCTGGGGGACACTAGGCACATTTGGATGACTGAAAGATTTGGTAAAACAAGGTTTGGATAAATGGAGTTTTACTGTAAATGCAGTTGTGTTGTGCTTTATGGTTATTAGGGCCCCAACACTAGCAGGTACTGTATGTTAGGTCATAGGGCAGGGGGCTCAGTGGCCAATGGTTTCTGTGGGGTCATTACTAGGTCAAAGGTCAGGGTCATGATGCCTAGGCAAGCTGACTAATCTAATGCAGGGAGTGAGAAGGCAAGCAGCACACACTACAGTCATGTCAAATGATAGAACACCCAGCAGCAGCACTTGCCACCACCACATGTTCCCACATGTGCTTCTGGGAATGGGGCTTATAGAGCTTTCACCAAGAAACTTCCTTCTTACATCTCTGACATCTTCAAATGTTCTCCCTGCTCTTATGCACTTAGAAAATACTCATACTTCCTGCTCGATATTCCTAGAATAAGATCCTGCTATAGCTCTTCATCCATTCGCCATGCTATACCTACACTATGGAACACCCTTCAGAAGACACTTAAACTTATGAAAATAGTTGGGTGGTTCACCTTCAATTGCTGCTGAGGCATTCACTGAAGGACAATTGCAACTGTCACACCTAGCATTCTCCCTAATAGAGGACCTCCTTCCTGTTCCGACTACATAGCATTTGTCACCTAGCCTAAACTGTTGCTTCCACTGCAGCTGCCTTTAGCATATCGTTCTACTATGTGATACTACCTTGGAATATAACTCTAGCATTTCCCCATGACCTGGCACACTTGCTTCCATGCAGCTACTACCACCCCCATCATATTCACCCTGGCCCCTCCTTATGCTAAATTTTCTTGTTCCCCTTCTGTAATTCATCCCTCCTCCCCTTACTCTACAGGCTTGCCTGCCCCCACACAGCTGATACCTCCCTCTATCCTATCTACCTCTGCTCTTCCCTCCTGCTGGTTGTTCTCATCTCCTTTCCTCTCCTGGCTTCTCCTTCTCACTACCTTCCACGAATGTTGTTCCTCTGTATTACTGATTGGCTACCAATGCACTTCCATGCACCACAGTGTTAATTTCATAAACCTTTATTACTGAATCACGTGTTTTAGAATTCTTTGTTAGGCGCTCTGTTAACCTTATGTATCATCTTGTATTTGTTGTGAGTCTCCTGCCTGTGATTGTAATTGTGCTGTTACTGTCATACTGTAATTGTGTCCTCCCAGGACATCCTTGCAAATGAGTTCATCTCAAAGGTACTTTAGTGGTTAAATAAAAAATTGAATTGCACATAGCCTGAGCACCCTTCTTTCTATTTCAAGTGGGTCTCTGTCGCTCAGGTCAGAAAACTTCTAACTAAAGTACTGGGGAAATCCAGACACAGTGGGGATACCCTTGACCTCAAGATCATTGCACTTACACTAGATGAAGTTCTCCTACCAATAACCAAAATACTCAGCCTCTCTCTCACTCTAGCTCAGTCTCCTGAAGTCTGGAAAATAGCACTGGTCACACCAGTGCATAAATCAGGGGACTGCACTCAGCCCAGCAACTGCAGACCTATATCCATCTTTTCCTGCCACAATCAAAAGTACTAGAATGCATAGTAACTGACCAACTTCTGGACTATCTTGACAGCTACTCGTTACAATGCCCTCAGCAGCATGGCTTTAGGAAAAAGCACAGCACGACTACAGCCCTGCTAGAATTTATGAGATTTATCTAACAGTCCTTTGAAAGAAACAATCTTGTTGGTGCGGCTTTCATAGACCTTACAAAAGCATTTGACACCATGAACCACAGTCTCCTCCTTGGTCAACTCGTCATCACTGGTGTCTCACCAATTGCCTTAAAGTGGTTCAAATGCTACCTCTCTAATAGGTCACAGAAGGTGAAGATATTCAACATCACCTTTGATCTGAAAGTTGTCAGATCAGGTGTCCCCCAAGGATCTATTCTTGATCCTCTCCTGTTTAGCATCTTCCTAAACAATTTACCGAATGCCTGTCATTTAAGTACCCTCCTATACGCTGATGATGTTGTCATCTTTACAAGCCACCCTGACCCCAACTTGCTAGAGGACAACCTACGTAGAGGATTCCTGGAAGTCGAACAATGGTTCCACTCCCACAAACTTGTCCTAAATTAACACATCATCTTGTAATAAGTATAAGAAGCATGCTCTCACCATCAATAATAGCCAAGGAGCCCCCATTGAACAAATCCAACAATTCAAATACCTTGGGGTCACCCTGCACAACCATCTCACATTTGCACTTCACATCGACAATGTTGCCAAGAGTGTAAATGCTAGACTTGGTCTACTATACAGACACGGAAGGAGCCTGACCACAGAAGCACTTAAACTTGCTATACAAAGTTCAGTTCTTTCCACTATTGACTACAGCTTGATGATATATGGTGGTGCCCCAGCCATGTCTCTCAAAAGGCTAAGCATTTCCCTAAACAAAGACTGTAGACTAATCACCGGTGCTGCTAAACTCACACATACATGTGATCTATATGCCCTAACTGGGTGGCTAAAACTACACGACCAGATCAAGTACCAATCATGCATGCTGGTCAAACAAGTGTTGCTTGGAACCCTGCCAACTGGCGTTACCTCCCTGCTAACCAAATCTCATAAGTCCCATCACACACGGCCCTCTGATACTGAACTTTTTCTCATTCCTAGGGTTCAGACCACTCAATGCCAGTGATTCTTCATCTATAGAGCCCCAAACTGATTCAATGGACTGAGCTGTCAAATAAATAACCTCCCTCGCTTTGCCCAATTGAAGGGCATTTTGAAACAGCACATCATGAATGAAAGTGTATATGAATGCCTCCTATAACTCATATTCCATGCCAATTACCACCTCACAGCTGTCACTCCCCTGCCCCTGGTCTTCTCACCCCCTCTTTTCTCTAGCTTACGCTCCCCCCCCCACCTTGCGTCTTCCTCGCTGACAATGCAATGTAGCACAGAGGTTAGAACATTGAGTTATAAGCCAAAAGACCTCATAGTCCTAGGTTTGAATCCCACAAAATATCAGATGTACAATGCACCTGAACCAGCCACTGCATAAGTCAGAGCATCTCATTTTCACCAGGTAAGAAAAAAGGTCTATCTCTCCATACGACGCACAGGGGAAATGCCAAACCTCACCCAACAACTAACACACTGAAATCTGGCCAATGGAAAATCATGTACACAAATGCTCACAGCCTGGGAAATAAGATCCCAGACCTGCAGGCAATAATGTCAGAGGCTAAACTGGACATAGTAGCAATCAGTGAGATGTGGTTTACCAGTAACTACACTTGGGAGACCTCAGTACCTGGCTATGTACTGTTCAGAAGAGATCGAGGTGCAAAAGGTGGGGGTGGAGTGGCCCTGTATGTCAATGAAAATATCAAAGCTACAGAAATTCAGAATACACGTAAGGAGCAAGAAGAACTGTGGGTCACCCTGGGAAACAGAAAATGGGATGGCCATAAGAACTGGGGTTGCCTACAGGCCCCCAGAGCAGGGGGAGGACATAGACATATTACTGTTAGAAGATATACAAAACATGACAGCTAAAGGGGAGGTTCTGATAATGGGAGACTTCAACGTGCCGGATACAGATTGATCAATACCAGCAGGAACATCTGCCCGAACTAGACACATGGTGGATTCCCTGCAGGGGGAGGGACTCAAACAACTGGTACAACAACCCACAAGAGACAGGGCTATCCTAGATCTAGCACTGACTAATAAGGAAAGGATCACAGATCTCCAGGTAGAAGGTCACCTGGGGGGCCAGTGACCATCACATGGTATGGTTCAATTGGGCCACTACATCTAAATCATCCCATTCCAAGGCAAAAATATGGGACTTCAGAGGAGCTGACTTTGATAAGATGGCCAACAGAGTTAAGCTAGCCCTGGCAAAAAGAAACACAGGTGAGGGGGTACAGGCAAAGTGGGCAAGCATTAAGGATGCAATACTTGAAGCAGCATCCCATTGTGTTAGACAGAAAAGGAAGTGCAAAAGAAGAAGGAAACCACTTTGGTTCTCAAAAACAGTAGCAGAAAAGGTCAGAGCCAAAATGCTGGCCTTCAGGAAATATAAGGGAACACACCAGGAGGAAGATAGGGAGGCATACCAAACTGCCCTAAGGGAAGCAGGGAAGGCAGTAAGGCAGGCAAAGTCCCAAACTGAGGAAACACTAGCACAAACAGTAAAAGAAGGTGACAAGACTTTCAATAGATACATTAGTGAAAGGAGAAAGTCCAGAAGGGGTATTACTAAGCTCAAAGGAGAAAAGGGGGCATGTGAGGAGGAGGACCCTGTAAAAGCATCTATCCTAAATAGATACTTTTGCTCAGTATTTACTGAAGAGAAGGTAGGGCAGGGCCCACAGCTCAGCACCATGGACACTGGGGGAAGGAAGTGAGCACTACTCCCTTCACAAAAGAAAGGGTCCTACAAGAGCTCGCTAAACTCAGGGTGGACAAGGCAATGGGACCTGATGGCATACATCCCAGGGTACTTAAGGAGCTAAGGGTGGAACTAGCAGAGCCATCAGCAGAACTGTTTAGTGAGTTTCTGAGCACAGGAGAGGTCCCAGAAAACTGGAGAAGGGCTCATGTGATCCCACTCCACAAGAGTGGTAGCAGGGAGGAGGCCGGGAACTACAGAGCAGTCAATCTTACCTCAGTAGAGGGCAAGATTATGGAGGCACTCCTTAAGGAAATGATAGTGCAACATCTGGAACACAGAGGGGCACAGGATCCAAGACAGCATGGGTTTACAAAAGGAAGGTCCTGTCAAACTAATCTCATAGATTTCTTTGACTGGGTAACCAGAGTGGTGGACCAAGGGGGAGCAGTTGACGTCACCTACCTTGACTTCAGCAAAGCTTTCATCACTGTTCTACATAGAAGATTGATAAATAAGCTGGGTAGGCTTGGGGTGGGTCAGAAGTTGGTTAACTGTGTGGCAAACTGTTGACTGGCAGAAAACAGAGAGTTGTGGTAAATGGTATACAGTCATAAGAGATGCAAGTCACAAGTGGGGGTACCTCAGGGATCAGTCCTGGGGCCAGTCCTCTTCAATATCTTCATTAGTGACATTGCAGATGGACTAGAGGGTAAGGCTTGTCTGTTTGCAGATGACACCAAGATCTGCAACAGAGTAGATGATCCAGATGGGGTGGGCAGAATGAGAAGAGATCTGGATAAACTATCAAAATGGTCAGAAGAGTGGCAACTGGGATTTAATGCAAAGAAGTGCAAGATCATGCACATAGGGAAGAGAAACCCTGAAGCCACCTATAGGCTGGGAGGGGGGAGTTGCTGGCAGTCACAAAGGAAGAAAGAGACTTGGGCAACATCATCACCGATGACCTGAAATCATCCAAGCAGACCTCTAAAGCAGTAGGTAAAGCTAGGGGGTTATTAGTAGGGGTATCACAAGTTGTAAGAGGGAAGTAATAATCCCTCTTTACAAGACACTGGTTAGGCCCCATCTGGAGTACTGCCTGCAGTACTGGAGACCACATCTTCACAAGGACCAAATTGAGGCAGTCCAGAGAAGGGCAACCAAAATGATGCAGGGACTGCATCAGAAGACGTATGAGGACAGATTAACGGAGCTCAATATGTATACCCTTGAGCAAAGGAGGGAGAGAGGTGATATGATCGAAACATTCAAACACCTTAAGGGCATTAACAAGGTGAAAGAGTCTAACATGTTTAAATATAATTAAACTAGCAGAACAAGAGGACACAGCATGAGACTAGAGGGAGGCTGATTAAGGAGGAATGTGAGGAAATTCTTTTTCACAGAAAGGGTGGTGGATGCATGGAATGGCCTACCTCAGGAAGTGGTGGCTATGAATACAGTGCAGGACTTCAAACAGGCATGGGATAGGCATAAGGGAGCAATACAGATGAGTATGAATAGATAGGCCACTGACAGAGCAAAGGCCGATGGCACATTTATAAGGTAGAAAAAGAAATGTGCAGACTGGATGGGCCTTGCGGTCCTTATCTGCTGTCAACTTCTATGTTTCTACATAATGTAGTTAAAATGTACTGAAAGAGCATTTCCTTTCTGCAGGGCAGGATCAAGAACACAAAATTACAGGCTTGGAACAATGTGATCCACTGTACCTATGAAAGAAAAGCTAAAGGTGGGACCTACTTCACAACCTCAGAACAAACCCATGAACCCCAAGTGGAGAAAGAAGACCCACTCACTTCCATGGCTGTGTAACGTAATATTTATTTAAGTTGCATTGCATCAATACAGTCAGTTGTAAAACAGCCTGTCAATGTTGCATGTTCTAAATTGACTACATGTTAAGGATTACTACTAGCTAAATTAAAATAGATAAAACTAAGTATATTAGTCTATTTTGTTTATTCAATAATGTCTACCCCTTTCATCTCAAATAATGAATCACTTTATTGTATATAATAGTGTTTACTCTCGTCTATTCATATAACCACAGAAAAGTACAATTTAGCAGCTTCTTCTATTAAAATTCATATGTAAGCACATAGTTTTTCTTTTTACATTTTGAAAAAAATATAATATATGTTTTAAGGGTACTCACCCAACAAGGTAGTATTCCAACTGATGTACTGCACCAAAGAGCTTATGGATGCTGTAATAGTAAAAAGCCTTGCTCAAACTTTCAAGTTGCACTATACAATAGTTATTCTCTGTATTACCTTCTGATATTGAATTCCTTTCTGATTCCTTTCACTTATGAACTGTTAGATTCATATTTAATCCTCAAATATCTGTGGCCTGAAACTCGACAAAAATAACTTTCTCAAATCACTGTTAAGGTTAACATGCTTATAATACTTATATGTACATCCTGGAAGACAGGAGGAAAGAGGGATATGGCAGAGTCCTATAAATACCTCAGAGTTAAACAAAGTGCAAGAGGGAAATATTTGTTCAGCAGAGTAGGTGCACAAAAACACAGGGACTTGCAATTAAAGCTGGAAGGGGGAAAAAATTTAGGAGGAATGTAAGGATGTACTTCTTCACTGAAAGTGTAATGGATCCCTCTAATGGAAGAGTGGACAAAAACAGTGGTGGACATCAAGTATGCATGGGATATAGACAAGGGAATCTTAGCTGGGAAGTGGGGAAGGGGGGAGCTAACCAGAGATCAAGTAGGGTCTGCAGTGAAAGTATAGGTAAGGAAAAAGGAACATATTAGGTGGGCTAAGTGATCCTTATTTGCTAATAAATTCAATGGTTCTATGTTTATATTTAGAACTACTGTAGTCACATTTAAATGTTTCTCTTATTTTCTGGTCCTCACATTCCTAAACAAATGAGGACACTTTTAGTTTTGTAAATTCATAGCTATGATTACATGACTATGAGCTATGCTAAAAAATAAGATGATATGACTTACAAAATCTCTGATTTGTCTGCTATATCTGAGTGAGCTGCTGGCAATGCATCCCATAAATATATCTAGGTTGCCATAGGGATTCTCAAGTGTGCTAAAATAAAGCACATGTCAATTTATTTCAAATTCTAAGACAATCAGAGAACAGGAGTCTGTTTCCTATAACATATTGGTACTATTTTTGCTATCAAAATTGCATCGTGCTGCATTCCAGCAACTAGCACATGCAACCCTCATGAGACTTCATACAGTATTTTGTCTATTTCAAATGTTAAATTCAGGGGTACTGAGGGTAATAGATCCTTAGTTAGCAGCTCGTATTTTGCTGCCATGCATATCTGTTTAAAATCAGAATTGTCACTTAGGCTTACGGTTATGTAAAAGAATTAGCCATATTCATTTTCTGGCATGTGGCTGATAAAAAAAGGAAATAAAGATTTATACTGAAGATGAAGCTTGTGCATCCTACTTGTTCTTTTACACTGCGTGAATTTTGCTTCTCCACTTGAAGAGCAGCTAGACTAAATTTATCTTGTCAGCTGCTTGTATTGCAGCAAGTGTCTTCTAAGAAATTTCTTAAATACACAAAGGATGTTTACACATGTTTTAAAGAAATGTAAATATTGCAGGCAGCATTTTCAAAGTTGGAGCAAATGGCAGGTCACCATCCACTACTGGTGAGAAAGTTGTTTGACATGAGAATGGTATATGGAACAGGTGCAGTGACAAGTTTGCATATGCAAAGTCTGTTCCATTACACTCCCATGGGAACACAGAGCAATGAAGAAGTCAAGTGCAGCCAAAACTCTCTGTTGGTCTAGAAAGGAGGCATAGTTGTTGGAAGGAATAGGCAGGCCTCACAGTCACAGGAGCAGACAAGAATTAAAACAGGACAAATCGTTTTGCTTCTGAGACACACAGTCCCATGATGGGAATATTATATGCAGATAACCACATTGTACATGGATGAGGCAAATAGATCATTTTCATGCCAGGATATCCTCATTTTAATAGAAGGCACAATTATTTGCTCCTCCAAACTGGTGCTGGCTCAGCAAATCAGTTATACCATAAGTAGTAACAGCTGATTGGCTGACAACATTGACCAGTTAGCTGGTACTACTTAAGATATCACAGATTTATTCAGTGTAAATAAATCAGTGCTGTTGGTGGCTGCCTGTCTGGTCAGCGAATATAGAGGGGAACAGTTTTCTTTATTACAAGTTCAAATGAGACAGTATCTTTTTGTCTTTGTGGGGCAAGGAGAAGGGTACTGGGTGCCAATCGATGTGTAGGGTGGGGTGGGGGGATTACTTATTGGATTGGGTTGATGTAAGAAGAGAATGTTGTAACTGTTGGTGGATGGACATGGGTGGTGGAGGGGCAGCTAGATGCCAGGGATAAATACATGCAAGAGATTTGGGGATTCTCTGTGGTGGAGGGGACCACTAGATGCCAGGGATACTTTATTATACCTGAGTCAAGGCTTTAGTGAGGGAGGGGGACCACTAAACATTAGGAACAAGTTATCATATGTGATTAGGGTAGCCCACTAGATGCCAAAGATGAATAGTTATATGAGATGCAGGGATTGGATGAGGGAGGGGGATATCACTAGATGTCTGGGATATGTTGTTATACATGATTCAGTTATGGGGTGAGGAAGGGAATGCCAGGGAGATTGTTTAATGTCTGTTGGTGGATCAACAGAGCACAATACACCACCATATTCCACTCGACTGGAGTGGGGTGGCTCGGGTGATGGAGGCAGGGGTATCACACACTATTAAAAGTTTTTTTTGTTCATGATAGCCAGCTCCAGCAGACTGTCAGTTCAAGCAAAAGGCATCCATTATCCCAAAGGGCACATAACCATGTGTGCCTTGGGTGCCTTTGGTCTGCAGTGCAAACCACATTCCGCAACATACAGTAAGGCATTCATTATGGACAGTTCAGCATGCATATGAGAACGCCCCGCTGTGTACATGCAAACAGTGCATGTGCTGGCACAAAGATGTCCAGTATGCTGTCGGAGATCTCTAACAATGGAGATGACACACTATCTGAAAAATACCTTCTGTACCTTGATTCCCCAAGAATAGTGCAATGGTTCACATTGAAAGCTACTGATTCCAAAAATTATGTTAGTTCATCACTGTCAAACCTGAAATGCTCTGACAGAAATGTTGGGCAAAAAGAATAGTTATCCAACTTTACCCCCACACACATACATTTTCTACAAGGCATACACAGCACAAAAAGTCAGAACAACTAAAGATAACAGTCTTGTAGTGGACAACAGTGTGTGAAGATTACTGGTTCCAAAAAAACATGCATGTTCAGACACTGCAAAACCTGGAAAAGGCTACAAGTTCTATCAAGGATAAATGTTAAACAGAGAATATATGGCCAACTTTGCCAAACAATTATAGTGTCCCCTCTCTTTGGAGCCAGCTGAGGTGTTCACTATAGTTGGGTGATAATATGCCTACTTAGTGAACAATGGGAGCCATTAAAGGTGTTCACTATAAGAGGAGGTTTGTTATAGAGGGGTTCCTTATAGTGAGGAAGAACTGTACATATGCTGTATATATATATATTTTTCTTTGCAAAAAATATTGTTAATGCATTAGTTAGGGATCCAACAACAAAAGTAGGTAAAAGTGCTGTTAGGGTTTCCAACCCTACCCCCCCACCATTGCAGGCAGCAACAGGCGTGGGGTGTACCTTGGGGTTGTCAACCCTAATGCTCACCCCATTCTCATACATAGAGAGGTTGTGAAATTTTATTTTGCTGGTGAAATCCTGGTGATGTTATGAATTTCACCTTGCGTAACATTTCATAAAATTAAGCCCGTACAGCAAAATTTCACTGTCAATTTTGCTAAATTTTGCTTTCATCTGTGAATTTTGCCTTGTGGTATTATCAGACGAAATTAGGGAGAAAAAGGCTTGCCACATGACTTACTTTCGGCAGCGGACTGCAGGTCACAGTTGTAGCCACAGACATTGCCAGCTATTTCCAGATAGTTCGCAAAATTTCTGAAGAGTTTCTCTCTACTGTGGAAATGCAGAAAGCAGGAGATATTTCTGCAAATATCACATAAATTTTGGGAAATATCTGGCATGGGTGACTGTACTCAGGCAGGAAGCCACTGAATCTGCTTCCTTTTCCTAGAGCTCGCAGGCGGAGGTAGTGGTGTGTGAGACTGCAGCAGAGGAAAAACTTGTTTAAAGACTTTAAGTGTAGTTTGTGTGATTGTGTGTTGTTCCCCATATTTATTTAAAAAAAAAGTTAATCTTTCTTTGGTAGGGCATTTTCTGTTGTTGTGATTGTGTGTGTGTGTTTGAATCCATCACTCTCTCTTTTTCTTTCATTTCTTTAGTTTTCTATTAAGAAAACTTTTTTTTTAATAACATGGATAGGAAAGGTAGCGCAAGGGTAACTGGACAGAAGGCAGGAGCAGCAGGAACAGGATCTAGTGTTTGCCTTAAAAGGTGAGCAATTCTGTCAGGAAGATAGGCCCACCCAGCAGGATCATGTGCCACCCACCCCCCAGCAGCAAGATCCTGTTGCCCCCCCGCAGCAGGAGCACGTGCCCCAGCAAGGGCAGGATGTTGATGTCCCCACCAGGACACCAGCTGGTGCCCCCCCCCACCAGGCACGATTCTCATCTGTGTAGTGCTTTTTTAAGGCTGGAGATGACACAGTATTCATCTGCAACCCTTATGGCAGGAGTATTAGGCAGGGAAAACAAGGGTCCCAACTTGGGACTGGTGGGCAAAGGAGCCACCTGCAACACCACCACCCAGCAGAGTGGCTCACAAAGCAGCAGGAGTTAGCAGCAGGAGACAGTAGTAGTGGTAATGAGCAAGGGGAAGGGGGACATGAGCAGGAGGAATACAGTCGGCACCAGCCTAGGGGGCACCTTACCCAGTCCAGCAAGAGAACATATCAGCAGCAGGAGGCAGCAGGACGATCCAACAGTGATGCACCCCCACACTCACTGGCACCACCATCATGCTGCTGATTTACAGCCTACAGCAACCCCCCATGTCAGGTCAGCAGCAGCAATATCAGGTACAAGGCCTCCATCAGGACCTGGACCAGTTCCACTAGGATGTCAAGGGGGACCTCCAAAAAATAATGGAGTACCAAGACAAAGTTTTTGAATTCCTGGTGGAGCTGCATTGTTGGTGTGGTAGCACTGGTGGCAATGCATAATGGGGTCCAAGGTTCAGTGCCGTGTAGGTTTTGATGGCCCGAAGGCAGTGCAGCACCTAATTTTTTTCTTCTCTTTTTCCTCTCTTTGTTACTCTCACTCTTTTTCATCTGCACCCATAAAAACAAGAACTCCCAAAAAAAAAATGCAAATGTTTTCTGTCCTCTTCCTCTTCTATAGCCTCTTGTTTATTTTTCTTGTCCAGTAGTTTTGTATATTTGTTATGTAATGTTGATGCTCCCTCCCTTTCCACTTTCATATGAATATCCTTGCCCTGACCCTGCATGTCCCCCTGTCATAGTACTGTATGCATAAACACTGTACTTTTCTTCTTGTTTCATGTTACTCCTTCTTTATATGTTTCCTCCTCCTATCCACAAATGTCAAGTATTGTAATTTGTTCCTATGAACACAAATTTTTTCCCAAAGCTATGTGATGTTGTGAGGGCTTATGGCAGTTGTTTTGGCTGTGTGCAGCATTAGTCCAAATAAGTACACAACAATCAAAGAATCATATGCACTTTTATTGCAAAGTTAAACATAAATGTTTTTTGTGCTTAACAACATGTGTCCTCCGGCCTTGCTTCCCACAAATGTTAACTTTGTGTCCCTCCCCTCCAGTCATGATGATGTTTTATAGTGCCCCACCACCACCACCACCCAGTCCAAAATGTGCACTTGGGCCATAGTTTAACACAGCTTCTTGCGGCCATATTGTGCAGAGCAGTCATGTTAAGATGAGAAATATGACAGGAAAAAAGTAGGATGAAACTGAGACATGAATCTGCTCTCAGTCATGATGTTATACAGTAACCTGCCACCACCTGGACAAATGAAATGCTGTTTTGTCCACCGTTTACAAAAGATTTCAGGTTGAATCTTGTTGCTGTTAATGCAGATCAGGCCATACAAGTCCAAAAATGTTACATGAAAACTGTTACATAAAATTGAGATGGAAATCTGGTGTCAGTCATGATGTAATATGGTGCCCCCCCACCAACCTTCTGGACCAAAACATGCTGTTTTGGCCACTGTTTACAAAGGATTTCAGGCTGAATCTTGTTGCTGCTAGTTCAGAACAGGCCGTACAAGTCCAAAAATGTTACATGAAAAATGTTATATAAAATTCAGAAAGAAATCTGCTCTCAGTCATGATGTCATATAATGCCCTGCCACCACCCAGACAAATAAAATGCTGTTTTGTCCACTGTTTAAAAATTATTGTAGGATGAATCTTGTTTCCGCTAGCCACTGTGGTGTGCAGAACAGGCCTTATACAGAAAGTCCAGAAAAACACATGGCAAAATTGTGAGAGAAGGGAGATACAATTATTGTGAGAATTATGAAATAGCCAAAAGGGGTGCCACGTTGAGAAAATGAATTCCCCCTGTAAAATGGTGCTGCTACTTGCACTTGCTTCCTCCTTTTGCTGGTTTCTCAGTTGGTTGAGAAATGTAGAATAATTTTTTCCCAATTCTGCTGTCCTGTTTGGCTGTGTTGACTCTGTGGTTGTAACTTGTAAGGTGTGGATGGAATGAGATTTTGGGGTGCTGTAGCTTGCTGCCTGGTGCTCTGACTAGTTGCCAACTTGCCATAAGAAGTAATGTTTTGGCTGCTTGATGGATCATTATCACAGAGTCCATACTGCTGCTGCTGCACATGTAAGTATCTGTCTGTATTTTTTTGTATGTGCAAGAGAAGGGTGTTGGTGAGTTGGTATTGTGGCGTCTTGAGTTCTAATATGTTTGTACTTCTTTTCTATTATTTTTCAATTTGCTGAGGATTACATCATCATGGCAGCTCAGGATTTGGATCTGGGATGTTGGAATGCACCACATTTCCCAACACAGATGGTAAGTATTCATTTTTTCATTACTGGGGTAGGTTACTGCAGTCTGTATGTGTGAGTTTGATAGTAATTGTGTTCTTTTTGCTTTTGTCAACATTCAGGAATTTCAGTGATGTCACCTCTCACTTCTGCTGCTGCTGCTCAAGACGTGGGTGATTCACTTGTGCAATGGTTCCAGTTTAACAGTCTGTCCCTGAGGTAAGTATTTCTGCATTTTTTATGGTCTTTGGTGGGGGAGGGGGTTTGGGGTGGAAGGGGCCAAGAGTGGGGGGGGGGTGGAACTTTTAACAATCCTCACAATTTGTTCTTCTTTTTATCTTATTTCCAGATATGCAGTACTGTTAGGGGAGGAGGACTGTGGAATCTGGATGCCTGCTGCTGTTCTTCATGTGCCCCACCCCACATGTTCCTTCTGGGGGCAATTTCCACAGTTTAATTACATTCACGGGGTATGGTAAGTATATATATTTTTTTCTCTGCTTCTAATTTGCTTGCTAATACCAGGTATGCAGATGGATGAGTATTTGTCATGTTTCCTGTCATTGTTCCTGCTTAGGTCATTTTCCTGTGGTGAGGTTTTCATCCCATGTCTGTGTGACGACTACATCCACACCCTGCAGGAGCTGTTGTGTTGAAAACAAAGCTGGTTGCTTGAACTGCAATGCAGGCCACTGATTTCATTAACAAGTAAACTGCATATCCAGGGAGGAAGTATATATGGAAATGGATAGTGGAGATGGTGTTTAGTAATTAGGTTCCACCATGCCGCGGCAACATGACATTTGTTGACCGTCAGCACAGCGATGGCACAACACTGCCAATTGGTGTTGGGCCCTCACTGGGGGATCTTGTGCATTTTGTGGGGGGCTTTTCCCCCCCACACCCAAGATTTCCAACTCTGAGTCAGAGTTGGTTCTGGAAGGGGGCAAACACCCCAGATGCAACAGTATCAGGAACCCAGCAGACCATGACAGTGAACTGCTGAAAATGTAATTGTGATGGCCTTCGCAGTATTTCCATCACTGTTGGAATGTGATACCTAGTAATTAGGTGGAGGGGGCTAATGTCTTGTCTAATCATTTGAGGTGGCAGAGTTGGAATAATTAGGAAAATTTAGAAGCCAAACTGCGGTCAGCAAACACCTCCCCCCCCATCAGGACCATCGCAGTTTCTGTACAAGTACTATGGTAGTACTTATAATTAACCTTTTTGGGGGAATTGGATGTTGTGAAGCCTTTTTTTGTAATTAATTTGTAATTAATGACTCACATCATTAAAGATGGCTGCCATTCACCATTTTGCAAAATCACGTCAACTGGTGTTAGCTGTTGAATGAGCATGTTACATTCATATTCTACTAGTAGGGGTATCACAAGTCGTAAGAGGGAGGTAATAATCCCTCTGTACAAGACATTGGTTAGGCCCCATCTGGAGTACTACGTGCAGTATTGGAGGCCACACCTTCACAAGGACATTAACCAAATTGAGGCAGTCCAGAGAAGGGCAACCAAAATGGTGCAGGGACTGCATCAGAAGACATATGAGGACAGATTAACGGAGCTCAATATGTATACCCTTGAGCAAAGGAGGGAGAGAGGTGATATGATCGAGACATTTAAACACCTTAAGGGCATAAACAAGGTGAAAGAGTCTAACATGTTTAAATATAAGAAAATAGCAGGACAAGAGGACACAGCATGAGATTAGAGGAGGCCGATTAAGGGGAATGTGAGAAATTCTTTTCACAGAAAGGGTGGTAGATGCATGGAATGGCTTACCACAAGAAGTGGTGGCTATGAATACAGTGCAGGGCTTCAAACAGGCATGGGATAGGCATAAGGGAGCAATACAAATGACTATGAATAGATAGGTCACTGACAGAGCAAAGGCCGATGGCACATTTATAAGGTAGAAAAAGAAATGGGCAGACTGGATGGGCCTTGCGGTCCTTATCTGCCGTCAACTTCTATGTTTCTATGTTTCTACCCTAGAGCAAAGGAGGGAGAGAGGTGATATGATCAAAACATTCAAGCATCTTAAGGGCATTAACAAGGTGAAAGAGTCTAACATGTTTCAATATAAGAAAAATAGCAGGACAAGAGGACACAGCATGAGTTTAGAGGGAGACCGATTAAGGGGTAATGTGAAGAAGTTATTTTTCACAGAAAGGGTGGTGGACGCATGGAACAGCCTACCTCAGGAAGTGGTGGATATGAATACAGTGCAGGGCTTCAAACAGGCATGGGATAGACATAAGGGAGCAATACAGATGAGTATGAATAGATAGACCATTGATAGAGTGAAGGCCTATGGCACATTCATAAGGTAGGAAAAATGGGCAGACTGGATGGGCCTTGCGGTCCTTATCTGCCATCAACTTCTATGTTCTATGTACTTGTACTAGGAGGGTTCTTCAACATGTCATGGATAGTAACCACAGAAAATGTTTATTTTTCACATGGAGTGCATGGGCATGTCAGGTGGCACTAAGGAGGGGAGGGCCGGATGTGGCATGTGCCAGCATGGGCACTTTCAAAGACATCTCAAGACAACATATCTTGCTTTAAGATGGGCTTAGTCCAAATGAAAAGAAAAATGTGTGTCTTTATATTTTTGGCAGCGAAACATTATAACTGTAATCATGCAAAATGTTTATGGTTATGGTAATTTGACTGCTGCTTTATATGGGGGGCAAACAACAGTTTAGGTCAAAGGGAACCAAATTAAACTGATTAACACTGCAGCAGATAACACAACCATCACAAATACAATGATAGATAGATAAAAATTATTTATAACACTATACTGAACTGAAATTGGTTGGGGGGCCTTTGGTAACTTCAGGCTTGTCCCACTTCCACTGTCACATCCACTGAGAAGCAGCCTTCATAGTCTTCAAGACAGGAGTTGTCACCAGGTGGAAATTCTCTCAGCATTGCTGCTTCATCCACCTCGCTGCATGTGGATGCCTTAGTAGAGGGATTGTCATCATCATCATCATCATCACCGAGACACAGTTCGTGTGGCAACACCATTGACATCACTATCTTATGTGGAATGTGTCTTTCATTCATTTTGATGAATGTTAGCATGGACACATTCTTCGGTGACAAATTGGTCCTACAGTCACACACAATGGCCCCAGCCAAACTAAACACTCATTCCACATTGACACTGGATGGTAGACAGCTCAGATATTTCACAGCAACTAATGTTAGTGCTGGCCAGTCAGTCACTTTGCTGCTCCAGTACTGCAATGGCTTGTCAGTAATGGCAAGGTGCTTTGTGTCCCCAATGTAGGCCTCCATCATTCATTCTGCTGCCCTGAGTCCAGCTGCCTCATCTGTCTCCTCCTTTTCTTCCATATCTTCCACTCCCACCTGATAGAGAACATCGCAAATGGGACTGCTTGCCATTTTCTGCTGTACCTTGCCCATTTTGTCAGATTGGGCTGCCTGTGAGCTGGTGGTGGAGGTAGCAACACCTGTTTTCTGTGCAGTGCGTAGCTTACGTGCTTTTTTCATCTGTGCAGCAGATACCCATCTAATGAGGTTCTCTGTCAACTTTCAGTTAAAGAAGGCAGGCTAAGTTTGTAGCATGGATCAAGCATGGTAGCAATTGCAAATTCATCCAAATGTACAATGCCAGGTACATAGGCATTTGTGTCCAGCACGTAGAGCATATGATCCATTAAATCACAACTGCTATGATCCCCACTTGCCTCCATCTGGTGTCAGACATTAACCAGTGTCTGCCTCAGCACATGTATGAGGGGTATGGATTAACTTATACAAGCAGTGTCCACACTCACTGCCTGTATAGCATGCTCGAATGGATGGAGAATGTGTATCAGCCCATCTACTTGGTGCCACTGCTCTGTTGTTAGAGCGATGGACATGGACACTCCAGCACTGTCATGGGTGGTGTGCACCACCAGGTATACTGAAACAGCCTTATACTGTTCATACAGCTGGTCAATCATGTACAGTGTGGAGTTCCACCTGGTCACAAGATCAAGCTTCATACAGTGCTGAGGTAGATGGTTATTGCGCTGTAGCTCATGTAGTAGGTCATGGACCTTTCCAGAATGGGCAAAGTGTACATAGATGTGACAGGCAACAGTCACAGTTTCCTTAATGTCTGCATGGTTTAAAAACTGCTGCACAACAAGATTAAGGCAATATGCCAGGCAGGGCACCCTGAAAAAAACACCACTGCTAATGCACTTCACAATATTGGAGCCACTATCATTTGCGATGAATCCCGCTGTGACTGTGTGTGCAGCCACTCATCAATCTCATCCAGCAGAACATTAAGCATTTTCTCACACATGTGAGAACCAATAACACTTCGCATACTCAGGGTTGCATGCTGCTGAATTCCAAGGGTGTTGCTACCACCACAATTTTGACTCAGGCAGGTTTTGCCAGACCCACAATCAACTACCACTCCAGGTACCTGTGTCCCATGTGCCATTATGCATAGATACAAGCATGCTGCTGTTTGTCCACTGGTCCACATATCCATACTAAGATGGTTATATTATGATGCACTATGCTTCATTGCATGTCTTATGGAACCAGCAGCTCTACTGTACAGCTCTGGCATGGCACACTTAGAGAAAGAGGTTCACAATGGAACCTGCCATTTGGGACAGGCACGGACGATCACCCTACAGAACCCAGCATTCTCCATGAACGAGAATGGCAACAGATCAATGGCCAGCATTTCATAGGTGGCAGCATTTAATTCACGTGCAGCAGCATGACTGGGGGGGGCACTTTGTGTGCTGCTCAAGGATGTTCTTCAGAGTGCGCGGCATTTTTCGGGCTCTACTTGTCATACCAATGTTGTTCTTTTAGGGGTAACAGTTGACTCTTGGGGCTTTGCAGACCACATGAAACCAGTTATTTTGGTTGATTTGGGGTATGGTGCTGTACTTTTCTGAGTCAAGGGACTGGGAGTGGCACCTTCACTGCAATGCCCACTACTCAAGGGACCAAAGGATTGCTTATCATCCTCCTCCACTGACCCACTCTGCCCTCCATCCTCCTGCTGTATTGAACTGCTCTCAGTTACATTTAACTTGCCAAGGGAGATCCCGCCAACAGCTCTGGCATCCTTCTGGTGTTGCTGCCATCACAGGAGGTGCTTGTTTTTCAGGTGAGCATGTTGACCACCGGTGCCTATGTGGCTAACACGTGCTTGACACAGTTGACATATTGCTATGGTCTCATCAGCTGGATCCAGCACATAAAAGTCCCAAACTAGGGACTTTTGACCTCCAGACTTAACATGCTGCTGGTGAGACTGAGAGATCTGAGAAACAGGTATAGAAGTTTTTGCTTTTTGGGCTGCTTTCATCATTTCCATAATACTACTTCTGGGAGGGGGGCTGACTGGACTGCTTGGGGGATTGCTGATAAGCTTGGTGACAGCCTGACCCATTGGCTGTGCATGTAAATGGCCTGGCCTACATCACTCTTGACCTTTTTAAACTCAGGCTCCTGTGAGGGATCATCCCAGTCATCGTCATCAGCACCGATGCTGATGATGTCCTTGTCTTCCTCCTCCTCCTTCCCCCTATCAGCACACCACTTTTTTCTTTCTCTACCACCATCTCCTCAGGGGGCTGACCATATCTCATGGATTATCAGACTCCAGCTGAACACTTATTACCACTACCAACTCCAGCAGGAACAGGCCCTGGGACACTCACACCGACAGACTTATTACCCTCCTCCTGGACCACTGTTCCTGTGCTGGTGTCGGTGTCTCCCTTCTTCTCACTATCATCCCCCACCAGCATGGATGCAGCAGTTCTGGCTGTAAAAACCGAGACACAGAAAAGCCAGTACTTCTTTGAACAACTCCTTTGCTGGTACCTGCTGCAGCACCACCAGAGCCCACAGAATACACTGATGCAGACATATTTGTGCTTTGGGGAACTGTAACTGAATTTGTACTCTTCTCAACAGATGTCTTAGCTGCCTCACCCCCGTATTTTGCCCTCTAGTGGACCATCTCTTAGCAGGCATTTTTATATGCTGCTTCAAAGCTTTGCCTTTCTCTGAGAGTATATCAAGAAAGGATGTATTACTAACTGTGTGAATAACACCTCACACCTGCAGTACTGGCTTCCTTCCAAGTCCAAACACAATCAGGACAGGTAGCAGAACTCTGTACAACTAATACCATATATGGTAGCCTATTCTGGTCAAAACAAAAAGATAACTTCTTTTCTTTCCCCAAACAGGAAATAAAGCAACACAGGGCAAAAGGGCTCAGGTAACCTACTTTAAAACAGATAACCTGTGTCTGGGCAACTGAAGTACTGTAATCTGTTAGTATTTACTACTACAATTTTGTGTTATATAAGGGCAGAGACAATCATATAACAATTAGAGATGGGTGAAGTGGTTGAAATTCGCTCCGCGGAGTAACGCGGAATCCAAGAAGTGCTCTGCAACTCGAAGCAGAGTACTTCATGTTATAATGGGGAACGCGAAGACCATTGAAAACAATGACTTTGCGTTATTCCACCTTCCTCAAATCACGTCTCCACCAATTTTAAGGTGAAGTACATTGAAATCAATTGTTATTGAGCTCCAAGGCAAATTTGTAGTGCTTCATGGGATTGCAGGTCACATGGGCTCTAGACTGTTCTGCACAGCTTCAGTTCTGTGTAGTATGTGTGCAGTGGAAGATGGAGACAGTTTCCTCTCAGAGCTCTGTGATTCAAATCCTCTAAAAGCTGTTGAAAAAGCCTTTTTTGAGCCATTTTTTTTTTGCTCAAAATGTAGTGCATTGATTGTAGGAAACCCTCCTGTGCTCATATCATTGAGTGTTTATTGTTTGCATGTGGATTTTGAATGTTAATTTAGAACAGTCAGTCTGTGTACTGTGAAGCGTGCTTTGGGGGAGGGGCGTATCTGTGGTGTAGGTAGATTAACTGGGAGAAGAAGGCAGTATTTATGATTTGTTTATATTTTTTTTGTATAACTATGTTAGTGTACACACAGTAATATTTTCTGTAATTCTTAACATTTTTTTTCCCTGAGTGTAGTGGTGCAGCAGTGTATAATTTCAGTTTGTTTAAAACATTTGGTTATATTGTTAACGGTTTTCAATTTGCTATGCAATACTTGTAGTGTGTGTGTGTGAGTGAGTGTGCAATGCGTACCATTAAATCAGATAACTTTTATTGTGCCAGAGTAATTGCGGCAGTGTGAACCTGCTATCCACTGCACCTGCATGAATGTTTTATACTGCTTTGTGGTATCTGTACTGGTAGTTGACTGTTACTGCTATGCACTACCCTCCCTCCCCCAACCGCAAAAGATATAATTTTCAGATTTCAATTTGTGACTTGTGAGCACTGGTGAGGTGTTGTTGTGCCTTTGCATCTTACTCTGCATTTCTTGAGTGTGCAGTGCAGTCTTAATCTGTCTGCATTTGCAGTACACCATTAATTCTGGGAGACTTTGCATTTCTTGTTACATTCTCATTTCACTTCATCAGCACTGGGGAATTTTCTGGAAACAAGACAGTAGCACTTTGGGGATACACATTAATTCTGGTGACTGTGTGTGGCCACTGCTCACATGACTGAGTGTGCCATTAATTCTGGGAGACTTTGCATTTTTTGTTACCCTCTCATTTCACTTTGCCAGCAATGGGGAATTTTCTGGACACAAGACAGTAGCATTTTGGGGATGCAAATTAATTCTGGTGACTCTCTGTGACCACTGAGCACATGATTCAGTGTGCCATTAATTCTGGTAGACTGCATTTTTTGTTACCCTCTCATGTCACTTCGCCAGTACTGGGGAATTTTCTGGACACAAGACAGTAGCATTTTGGGGATGCAAACTAATTCTGGTGACTGTGTGTACCCACTGCTCGCATGACGGAGTGCACCATTAATTCTGGGAGACTACATTTTTTGTTACCCTTTCATTTCACTTCACCAGCACTGGGGAATTTTCTGGACACAAGACAGTAGCATTTTGGGGATGCAAATTAATTCTGGTGACTGTGTGTGACCACTGTGCTCATGACTGGGTGTGCCATTAGTTCTGGGAGACTTTGCATTTCTTGTTACACTCTCATTTCACTTTGTCAGCACTGAGGAATTTTCTGGACACAAGACAGTAGCATTTTTGGTATGCACCTTAATTCTGGTATCTGTGTGTGATGTGACCACATCTACTGTGCGCATGACTGAGTGTGCCATTAATTCTGGGAGACTTTGTATTTCTTGTTGTGCTCTCATTTCACTTCAGCAGCACTGAGGATTTTTCTGGACACAAGACAGTAGCATTTTGGGGATGCATATTAATTCTGGTGACTGTGTGTGGGGGGGCTGCCAGTATTGTTGCCACTCCACCTTACTTTGCGTTAAGGTGGAATGACAAAGCGAAGTAATAATTACAAGCCGAAGTGAGCCTTTCCTATTGGCCGCTCCACGTAGTGAAGTGACAATGTGAAGTGGTCACTTCACGTTCATTTTGCCAGCGGAATTTAATTTTGCTGCATCTCTAATAACAATGATAAACAAAGGCACCTACGACAATATGGATGGGCTCAGCAATCTTTTGACAATTACTATATTAATATGTAGTTTTTTTTTATATTGCTCAGGTCAGGTAGTAAACAATGCTGTAACAGGGAAAGGGTAAGTAAAGGCAACTGAAACTGGAACACCACAATGCAGAAGCAAGCGCCAGCAATAAAATACAGGGGAGCAATTCACCAAAGCAGTGTAACTGTATATGGACAAGTTCAAGGAATCACCTAAAAGTACTTAAGTTCCCACACAAAAAATATAGAACTGTTGCTAGATCCCAAACAAAAAATAAATAAATAAGGGATCAGCACGGTGTGTTCAAAACATTAAAATTTACAATTGAAAGCAAAAGAACGGTATATAACACAGGCTAACTAACAGGAGCAGGAACTCTCAGACAGGAGTAATTTTTCAGAGAAAGAAAAAATGCTTGTCAAGATATAAGGAAATTATTACAAATAAGTAGAACAATAACAAAAATATAAAGGCTTAAAAGAAATAACAGTAAACCACTCACAATTTATGAGAATCTGTTTGTAAAAGGCTAGAAATAGTCTGCAATGGTTTTACACACCTACCCTACCCCACCCAACTCCTTCACAGACACAGACAAAACAAAAAAGCTAATTAAGTATTATTCAAACATCAACAAAATTAGAAAATGTTGCCTTGCAGCACTAGGAACAAACTGTATATTTGGGAGTAATTAGCTCTCAAAAACTAGTTTTAAAGAGGTCTTAAAAGGGTTTATTAGCTGTGTTGCTCCACAACAGACTGCTCTCTGACTCAACAGGCACTAGACTGTGCTGTAAACAATCTGCATGTGATATTTGACCTATACACCCACAATGGATTGCAAATTTTGCCTTTGGTACATAATTTCACCAGTGAAATCAAAAGTTACACTGGTAAAATTTTTTCCACAAGGCAAAATTTTAAGCATGGATGGGCGAAATGTCTCAGTCAAGGCATATTACATGAAATTTCAAAATTATGCAAAATCGAAATAAAAATTTTTTCAATTTCACACAACACTACTCATATACTGCATCCATCTCAGCTTATTTACTCATGGATTGGGGTGATCATTAGGGTTGACAACCCCAAGGCACACCCCACACCTGTTGCTGTCTGTGGAGTGGGGGTGGGGTGTTAGGGTTGGAAACCCTAACAGCACATTTCCCTACTTTTGTCACAGGGAACCCTAACTAATGCATTAACAAAGTGTTTTGCAATGAATTTCCTTACTTTTTGAGATACTATAATCCTATTTGCCTATGGGATCACAGATCCCTCAGGGCCCTATGTTCCCATCCATTCATAATTTTTGAGATACTGTAATCATATCCTTATTTCGCTGGGCCCTGCACTCCCATCCATCCACAATGAGAAAGCCATTTTTCTGGGAGGTAAACCAGACCCTCCTGTATCCATCAAGCATCAGAGAACCCTACTACAATCCTTCTGGGAAATACCTACTGCAATGCAGTACATATATACCCAACACTAGGGCTCCACCAGACAAACAGCCGGCTGTAAGAAGGAAAAAGTTCTGAATATCTTTCAAGCTTTACCTAATAGTGACAATGGAGCTAAGCCCTCACATCTGTGATTCCTTACTGTGGGTTAGCTTTCACTTAAGGCCTACAGCCATCGGGGCCCCAACAGTCCCTCAACCCTGGTCTGTGGCAAGGTGGGGATTACATCAAAACTATCCAGCCATCAAAGCACCAGCAAACATCTGGTCCTGACCCAATCCTGAACACCTGTATCACAAACATTTGATCTCCATCTTGAAGCACTATACAGAGTAATCAGTGCCCAATATTCAATAGGTCCATCTCAGGACACCCCTTTGCTTCACTAAGCTTGACCAAAGGAGCCATCACCCCTCTCCAAACCATCCTCGGGCCTCCCATTTAAACCATGCCCTGAAAGCATGAGACCCTGTAAATCCTTTTAGCAGAGATGGCTTAAAATTGTTAAATATGTGAACAATAATCATATTAATTAATTGGATATATAACAAAATACCTGTAAAGTGTACCAGCATTTTCTAAAACATCTCTAACTTATCTAAAAATACATACAGCATCATGTGAGTATAAACACATTTAAAATAAAATACACAGACGTAAAAAGAGTCCATCGCTAAAATAATGTCTTTCTGAAATCCTACCTTAAAGTTCTTTCTCTAATATAAGAATCTCTAAACTTAATAATAGTTCAAGCCATATAGACTTGACTCAGGGTGAGTTTAGACATTGAAATAATTTAACAATGAGTAATTTTGTCTCTGTTTGTTATTTTAAAACTCCCATCTCTTAACATGCACAGGCAGCAAAAAAATACAGACATTAGAATATTATAAAATAGAAGCATAAATATTAAAAGTAAGTTGCGACTTAAGGTAGAGAGGCTCTGTTAAGTATTATTATACAAGAGGCATCTCCTCTCAGCCAATCACAGTTAAGAACTGCCACCAGGTATTCCTCTATAAACTGCATCGCAGATCCCCCAGAGTCGGTTATTCATGTAAACCCCTCCCAGTCAATTAATCAGACTATAGCCACACCCACAGTCATTTATTCACTCAAAATCAAAGAAATAAAATGACCTAAGAAAGAGCGTCCACTTGGGCAGCTTCAAAACTAATAAACAACACATTTCAGAACCTTGGGTAGAAAAACAATTCCGCTTCTCGAAGTGGAAAATATCCTTGTTTATGGATGGTCACCCGACCTTTATTTTTTATAGTGTATCATCCCTGGTTTTTTTGCCTAAAAAAGAGCAGAGAAAGGAGTGCCCCCAAGAAGTGCCTGAACCAATGTAACAGTGTTGAATGCTGTGTGTGTGACTTCTCTCCCACACATTGCTGGGTCTGAGTGCATGTTTGTGCTAACTGCCCTCCCCAACCCCCGACTGATCCACTGCCAGAGAGTTTTGCCCAGTTGTGAGGTATGGGACACCGCAGCTGCAGCAGTTTGAAATCGGAGCCTTAATTTTTATTCTGTCTCCTCAGCTGTAGCTTATTTTCTGCAGCTCCCTGTACTTCTGTTGAGCTCTGTTTGTCTTTTTTTTCTTCTCATTAGCGCTGTATTTAGCACGTTAATTTAATCTGCTGAATTTGTTGTTCTGTGCTACATTTTAGCTTAATTTTCTCCTGTTTAATTCTAGTTTACCCCTGTGCTCCTTGCTCTGTCTCTCCCTCACTCCCGTTTAGCAGCTCCACCCCTTCCATCCCTCTCCCCTGGCTTTAGCCTGTATTTTATTTAAATACTGTTTTTTCCCTGGCTAATCCCCTCCTTTCTTTTTCAGGGTCTGAGGGCATGTTTGTGTTAACTGCCCTGCCCAACCCCCAGCTGATCTGCCACCATAGAGTTCTGCTCGATTGTGAGGTATGGGACACAGTAGCTGCAGCAGTTTGAAATTGGCGCCTTTATTTTTATTCTGGCTCCCCAGCTGGAGTTTATTTTCTACAGTTCTCTGTACTGCTGCCGAACGCTGCTTGTGTTTTTTGGCCTACCCCCCCACCTCCTTCCTTTATTAAATTCAATTTCTCTCCACCACTCTTCCCTGTTATTGGTCCCCTTAAGCAAGGAGGCATGGCAAAGTGCCTTAAATTGCACTGTTTACCATTACAGCCTTTCAGGCCACACCCATATCCCAAAAAGACCCTTATGTCTCAAAACATGGCTTTCAAACAGATAGTCTGTGCACTCACCCATCAGACAATGATTGCACTTGTCCTGCTACACAGTGGTATTCCCTCTCCCCTCTTGGGTACCACACCTCTCCCAATGCCCCAACAACCTTGCTTCACTCTTCCACATACTAGCTCTCCTACCATCACCACCCCTACTCCTCTGCACCCCCCATCCACCCCTCCCCATTGTCTGCAGCCCATGACTCTCCTTGGCCTCCTCTCTAACTGGCTATCCCTGCACTGCATTCCTTCCCCATCCCCATCTCCTCTGAGAGCTGGGCTGGCTGTGGAGCTCAGTCCTCCAGTCCCAGATAGCACCTAGTACTGTTCAGACTCATCTCCCTCCCTCCTCCTGATGTCTGTCAATGTCCACCCAAATCCAAGCCTTGCCACTGCAAACCACATGCACCCCCAACTTATTCTGGTCTCTGCATGGCTTCAATGAATATTTGCAGCCTCCTCAAAATATTCACTGATCTGCAGGGCTGGATAGCCCAACACCAGTCTGATGTCCTGGCACGTGTTCAAGCATGGCTCTCCAAAACCACCCCTGACTCCATCAATGCCCTGCCTGGTTACATGATTTTTAGGGATGATAGAGTAGGGAAGCATGAAGGGGGGGCTGTGCCATATACCGCTGGGATATGTTCCAAGGGATTGCCCTCCCCACCCCCCAGCTAGATTACAGAGCCCAGGCTATATCCCTCAAAATCTCCCCGGGTTTCACCAGAGCCCCCCTGTTTTTCACAATTGCTTATATCCCCTCACGCAAACAGAACTTCACTCTACAGTCTCTTCTTGAGCACCTAGCCAACCTGCCCAGTGAAATGGAACAGGTCATTATGGGGGACTTTAATATAAACTGGCTGGCCAGCTCTGCCTCCCAAGCAAAGTATGCTGTCTCAGCCTTCAAACTCACCCAGCTGATCACATCCCCCAACCGGTCCCCCTCATCCAATGGCACTTCCACATTGCTGGACATCATCTTCGCAAACTGACCCCACAAAATTATCGATACCTCCATGTTACCCAATGCAATTAGTGACCACTCCCCTATCATAATCACCTGGTCCTGTAAGATAAAAAAAAACCTGCTCCTAATGTTGTCTTCTGCCAACTCCTCCACCCTGGCAAATTGGCCCAGCTCAGAGAGTACCTTTCCAACTGGGACTGGTCCCCAATCCAACTAGCCCCTGATGTGGACACTGCTTTCAGTTATTTTGTCAACTAGTTTAATGATGCTTGTGATATTTTCACCTCCCATATTAAATGGGTCATTAAGAAGCATGACTCCTCATGGATTACCCCCTCCCTAACTTCCCAACTACAGTGCAAATATAACCTCTGACATAGGGCACTTGAATCGAGCAAGCCCACAGACAGGCAAACCTACAATGCCGCTCAAAGCAAGTGCACCTGGGCCATCCACAAGGCAAAATCTGACTATTACAGATCCACTCTGGCCTTCTCCTGGTGATCAGCCCATAAGTTCTGGGACAACATAAAGGAACTTAATGGGAAAACCAAATCCCCCCCCAACACAACTCGACATCTCTGGTTCATTCTCAATGGACCCTCTAGTAATTGTGGAATGCCTAAACAATGCTTTCTCGGACCTCAGTGCAGTTCTCCCTCCTAACTTTTTTGACCCAGCACCCCCTCTCCCCCCTCACCACCTGCCCTCCCCACTCTTCTGTTTCTGGGCCATCTCCTCGGCTGAAGCCAAACCATAGCTGCTTAAAGTCCTCAATGGAGCCAGCCACAGTGATGATACATTGGACCTTAAGCTACTTGGTCTAGTTTTGGATGAAGTTCTTACACCCCTTACCAACCTCATCAACAGCTCTCACTGTCTTGACCAATTCCCTCATGCCTGGAAGCCTGCTGCAATTACCCCCTTACACAAAGGTGGGGACTGTACTTCCCCCAGGGAACTACAGGCTGGTTTTTATCCTCCCCCCTCAAAAGCTTTAGAAAAGATTGTAGCTGACAAGCTCACAGATTTCCTCAACAAACACAATCTCCTCTGTGTTGAGCAACATGGTTTCCGAAGGGGGCATAGTACCATCACTGCCCTCCTTGAATTCTATAACTATATACACACAGCCCTTGACAAAGGCCTCCTCGTTGGTGCAGTTTACATCAACCTATCAAAAGCCTTCGATACTGTCAGCCATTCTCTCCTTATATCCACCCTCTCACATCTTTTTTTTTTGCAAAATATTTTTATTAAGAGTGTTGATAAGCTCACAATACAGCCAGATGACACACAAATTGTAGGAAGTACAATAATGACATGTACAGGGGCATGTAAGTAGATGGTAGAAGTCACTGCTGATACCATATTTAAGGTGACAGTATACAAAATGAGAAGACAAGCATATATAAAGAGCAGCATACAGAGGTACTCTAATTCAAACATTCCAGGGTAAGAAATTAGTACAAACAATTAACACCAGTGTTCTCCCTCAGTGACCAGACCCACTCTATGTCTCAGTATACCAGATGTACTTCAGTCTGGTATAAGACCAGTTTCAACTGCTGACAGCCAAGGGCTCCAAATATCCCAGAACTGATTTATCTTACCCAGAGTACTCAGTTGTGCCTTTTCCAACATCATGCAGGATTTCACATTTTGCACCCATCTGGTGACCGAGGGAGGAGCTGGCAACATCCACAGTTGTGCAATGGTTCTCCTTACATTAATAAGTGCAATAGACCAAAGGGGGGTGTGAAGTGTGGTGATCTGGGTGGGATGGGTCTACCCCAAGTAACAACTCCATGGCTGATTTATATGGGCTGTAACCCAGAACATTGGCCATTATTTTATGCATTAGATGCCAGAATGGTGCCACTTTGGGGCACACAAGTGTAAGGTGGATGAAATCCAGCCTGTCAGCAGCACACTTAGGACACTGGTGTGACTTAGCAGCATGCAATTTGTGCAGGCACAGGGGTGTCGTGTAAGCCCTATGCAAGAAAAATAACTGTATTTGTCTCAGTTTATTACTATGTGAGCACTGTAGGTAGTGGGTGCAGGCCATATACCATGTTTTCTGGGTTCAGAGGTATCAAAAGATCCCCACTCCATTTTTTCTGACTGGACATTCACTTAGGTGGGTTAGAGCAATGAAGCAACCAGTAATATGTAGACATAGACTTGCTTCCAGGTTGGGGGTGGAACACTTACTCTTCAATGGGAGACAGTTCACCCCATCCATTAATCGTGGTGAGGGTGGTTCCACATCTTTGACAAATTATCAAGTATAAAAAGAAATCCCCAACATGTATCTTCCACTGTCTACAGAATTGTGCAAAGCTTTTCAAAATACCCCCTTCAAACAATTAACGACCATGAGAAGACCCCCTCCTCCTCCACACCCATAACTGCTGAACCATCCTAACAGTACAGTTCTCACCAGAGTGAATAAATCTAAGCAAACTAAGGTTTGGAGAGTTACCCCCCACGTGACCTATACGCTTATGCACCCATACCCAGGTGTGCATAGTAATTGTAGTAAATGGGTTGCTCAAATACACCTCTCCCATGTCTTGCAGACATCCCACAAGAGTATCATTGCTGAGATTGCCCTGCAGCATATCCTCCTCCAGACCAGCCCATGGGCAGTCTAACCTCGAGGTTCCAGCGGGAAGGAAGACCAGTTGGGTGGCCCAGTAATAAGTTTTAAAATTTGGTAGCCCCACTCCACCTTCCTCTGGCACCTTTTGTAGTGCAGCTCTGGAAATTTTAGCTCAATCCCCTTGCCACAGGAATTTATACATAAGAGCATCCAATTGCCTAAAGTGGGATTGTGGTACTCTAATAGGAAGGTCCTGATAAAGATATAATAGTTTTGGTAATATAGTCATTTTAATTACCCCAACTCTCCCCATATAATGATATATAGATTGCCCCTTAAGTCAAAAAACTGAGGGAGTTATGGCTTGTTGTGTTTCCAATGTTATCCTAAGGGAATTTTCATGTTTTGTTTTGTTTTGTTTTATTAATTAATTAATTAATTAATTAATTTATGTATTGTTATATTGCCCCTAAATGATTAGGGGAGATATGTGTTATTCTTGCACTATTCATTAAGGCATTTGTTGTAATATATAAACTGTTCCTCAAGTCCAAATATTGAAGGAGTTATTGCTTGTTGAAGTTCCAATGTAATCCAATGGAATTTTCTTTTTTTTTTGTATATTGTCCCTAAATGTTTTTTTTTTGGGGGGGGGAGGTATGTGTTGTTCTAGTAGTACTCATTAAGACCTTTGTTTTGCTATACAGTTTGTCCCCTCAGTACAAATGTTGAAGGAGTTTGGCTTGTTAAAGTTTCAATGTTATCATATGGGAATTTTCATTTTGTTTTTTATTTTTATGTGGGCCCAAAATGTTTGGGGATGAATTATGTGTTATACATGTAGTACACATCAAGACCTTTGTTTTGATATAAGATTATCCCATAAGTCCAGATACTGAGGGAATTATTGCTTGCTGAAGTCCAAATATGGGAAAAAACCATGTCCAAAATCTTTTTTCATTTGAAGGAATCCTTTCTCATATGAAATGAAGAAAAAATGTGAAAAATGATGCCTTAGTATGAAAAAAGAATGGGGAAAAAACTAAGCTCAAATTCATTTTTCATATGAATTAAAAACGCTCACAAAAAAAAATCTCTTCATATGAAAAAAGAATCGATACTTAGGGTTTTCGTTTGAAGGGATCCTTTTCATGAGCTTTTTTTTGTTCATATGAAAATGGATGCCCTCATATGAAAAAAGAATTTGAACTTAGTATTTTTCTGATTCTTTTTTCATATAAAGGTGTTCTTTTTTCATATGGCCGAGTTCTTTTTCATAGGGCCATATGAAAAAACGGAAAGGAGTCATGAAAAGGTTTTTTAAAATTAAAATAAAAAAAATGTTGAGGTAATTTTCCAACAGTTAAGTGTAAAATCCACCTAACAGGGTCCTGGAGACCAATACACATGTGTTGGTGACTGTCATGGATGTCATTTATGTCAGTTTTGAAAATTTTTTTTTGAACTGAAACAAGATGGTTGCCATACGTAACAGGATTGTTTCCTCATGAAAGAGGATGGCGAGCACAAATGGACAGTCTTTAAAGCTCTGTACATATCTATGATACCTATGATGACCTCATACAGAAAAGGATCCTTTTTCTTATGGACCAAATTCTTTTTTCTCTCCAAGCAGCTATCCAAAAGACTGTACTGAGCATGCTCAGAACTGAAATTTAAAAATTTAATAATTTTGGAATGAATTTATACTTTTTCATCAATCCAGTGAAAGACATATCTTTGTGCAAAACCCTTTCTACCCTAAAAAATTTCGGACCAAAATTCAAACTGTCTGGGTGCTAGTTGATAACAAAAGAACAGCAAAAAACAATGATTTTATAAAACTTTTCTTGCTATCTGTATCTTAGAATCCGCACATCCAACCAAAACAAAACTTGGCAAGTCAAGAGATGCCCCTCTCCCCCGACTGTGTATGCAAAGTTTGGTGCAAATCTGTTGAATGGTTTCAAAGATAATAAAGTGCAAAGTTTGATGTTTAACATAGAAACCCCTGCTCAACCCTAACTATAGTGGTGCTGCCATGCCACTAATTAAGGCCATGAGCCTGAAGGGTGAGTGGTTTTATTGCCCTAATTAGCCAACTTGATGGGTATACTGTACTTCTGAGTGTTCCACCCTTACTTATTGTTTGTTGAATATAATACTTTAGGATGGTTATTGTTATGGAGATCTCATTTGTGATCACATTATGGCACCTGAAGGTCTCTTGCAGCAAAGAGGGAATGGTGTTTAGTGACTGCAGGTAAGCATTTGGTGGATTTCTGGGTTTGGAAGGGTTTTGTGTAAGTGTCTTTTTTCCCAGGTTCTTTTGCAGCTTGTTAATTGGTTTAGCTAACTTCCCAATGCTTTGCTAATTGTCTTATTAGAGGTATCCCTTAAGGTTTAATGTAGTGCCAGTGTATACTTTTTATTAGTGCAGGTACATACTTTTAATTGTTTGAGTAGTATAGGTATCTAGCTTTAATTAGTGTAGGTATATACAGTAGCTGTAATTGTTTAATTAGTGCAAGTACATGCTTTGAATTGAGAGATTAGTCACAGGTATACAGGGAAATACATGCAGACTTTTTCTATGAGGAAAAGTTCCCATCCATACTTATAACACTTATGAAGGCCGGAATCTGAAGATAAAAGTGCTGTGGCGCTGGCAGAATGACATGTACCTCACACTGCAGCCCACAGTGAAAGCTTCTGATGCTAAAACATATTCATCACTGCCAAACTTGGACAAGACTTAAAAGTTATGCCACATATAAATCCTGAACACAGGCTACTTTGAAAACTGTGACAGCATAGTCAATGTTTGTGTAAAGCTTAGCCAGACCAAAAACTGAAGACAATGGTGTGTTCCCCAATGAATGCTACTGGATCCAAAAATTATGCATGTCTATCACTAACAAGTCTGGACAAGGCTTGGAGTTATGCCAAGGATATGTGTCGGACACCATATACTTGGCTGACTTTGACAAAATATTACGTTATAATTATTTGTAAGGGAGATTATGACATGAGTGAAACAAGCAGACTGTATGTGATTACCCATTGGCAAACAAAGAGTTTTGAAAAAATTTCCCACACTGCAAAACTGGAATAATCTAGTATTGCCTACAGTATAAACAAACCAGCCAATATGGGTTAGTTCCTCAAATTAAAAAAAAGTGTTCCATTTTCCAAGAGTAGGATCTGGGGTGGTACAGCTTGCACATGACAAGCTAGGCACCATAAGAAATTCAGATGTGCCTCAGATAAGACAGGCACATGGGTGAGATACTTACAGTATAAATGGATGGGTAATTTTACTGAGCAGTGAGCAGAAAAGAATAACAGCCAGGGTATGTCAGTCAACTAAAAAACTAACATTGATGACAGAGGTGCAGCAGCCTAGGCTAGAAGAAACAAAAAGACAGCAGGAGCAATATGAAGATGAACTTGTGGTACTAGTATAACTAATGGACGCACAACCCTCATCATCCACCTCGGACCACTGCGGTATTCACTGGCTACCTCTGTCAAAGAGGACCTCACAATCTTTTTTTGAAACCAGTAGAATACAGTTTCATCGTCTTACTCTGCAATATTTTTATCCAGATAGCCCTGCACCATTTTGTTTGCTAGCAGCTCTTTCACCAGAGTGGAAGACTGTAACTTGTTGGACTTTTTTAATCAAACCGTACTATATTTGAGGGCCGGCCAGGTGGCACAGATGGCTGAGGCGCTGGATGTTTCACCTCATGACACGCCGGTGACCTGGGTTCGGGAGCAAGCCTGGGTCATCAGAGGTCGGCATGGGGGGGAAGGGTGGAACTGGATAGAGCTGCCACTAGGCAGCTCTCCTCTCCGGGGAGGTGACATGGCATTCCTTGCACATGGCTGCCCCTGCTGGAGGCCGAGGGGCTGTGCAAGCAGGGTGCCAGAGATAGGCCAATGGGGCGGGTGGAGGAGGGTCAGTACCGGGGCTGTAAGGCACACGCGTGCCTCCACACGCATGCGTTCTTCTCCTGGGGCCCTGGGGTAAAAATGGAGAGAAAATGGAGGAAAAAAACGGCGGCAGGATGGTGACCGACTCTCTGCAGGCACCGCTCCTGGACCGGGCATAAGTTAAGCCCAGCTAATTCTGGGAGTGGAGTTGGAGGAGCTGGTCAGATGGGGGCCGCATGGGGAGGAGTATAGAGCATTTTACGATAAAAAAAAAAATACTGTATTTGGACAGTTGTTCCCAGAGTGGCTTATCCTCAACTGATGTCTTTGGAAGGGGGTTACCAATAGTTTTGGGCTGACTCAAACAAAAATGAGCAGTTGCCCTAATGTTCAGCAGCAACACTAGCATCTTCACATCCATTGTCTCCCCTCCTTCTCCTGGCCTGTCCAAGAGTGTGCAAGTGATGACGTTTTTTCATGCTGTGCTTGTTCCTCTAGCCTTTAGTGAAACACACTTGCAGAGGCAAGGTGGATGAATCAATCTTTATAGGATCTCTCATCATTAAGATATTCTTCAACATCACTGAATGTCCTAAGTGTGTCCTAGAACTGAGGCACTACTAGGGTTGCCATGATGAAGTGCCCAGTGGTATCAATTTTCTTAAAGTGTTTGTCACCAAAGAAATGTGTTCTTAGTCTTTCTTGTATGTTAGCACAAGTGGTATCCTTCTCCTTATATAAAGATTTCAGGTGAATAAGTCACAGGTTAATCAGAGCACTGAGTGGCAGTACCTGGCTGAGACGTAATGCAACAGCACTTTTGATCCATATACCCTCATTAAAGGGCTTTGGCACACAGCAGATGGTCTCTATCTACTGCCTGTGGTTAGTGCTAATGTTCACATCTTCCTTGCTTGTAGTATATATTCAGTTGTATAGTGGTTGGTCTCCATCTGTTCTAGCAGCTACTGCATTAATGTGATAGGTAAAATTCCACCTTATATGCACATTCTGTTTCTAGTGATAAAGGGGGAGGTGGTTCTGCTGCTCAATGTCATGTAACCACTTCAGTACATTAACTGAATAGTTTAAATCACCACAGGTGTTTGGTCACTCCTACATTGTTATGCATTCTCCTGCCTTCCTTGTTTTGAAATCCGTGACTACAAGGATTATACAGATAGCAAATCATGGAACATATGTGTTGTCCTTCCTCCTGACTGTCTTAAACAATGTTTTTGCATTATATATTACTATAAAACCTGCTGGTAGAGAGTATGGTGTTTGCTACTGATGAAACTTCTGCTTATAGTACTCTAGGAGTTTTTTGTTTGTATAATACACATAGGTGCTAGAATGGGGAAGGGGAGCATTATGGTCATGGCCCTAACACTTTTATAAGTGGTCCTATTAGTTTTTGCAATCATGTTAATTTATTACTAGGGGAGAATTCACCCCTTACATCCTTGGCCATTTCACTTTTCTGACTGTTCCGGCACCAATGATGATACATATATAAACAGAGCTGATATGTAGCTAGTTAAGGACAGATAAAGATTTTCCTCTATCAGTTCTACCCCAGTTTAATACAATGAATTACTGTCTCTGTCCCACATTCTCAGTACTCATGTAATCCTGTTAGTTCCTTATTATCATCTCATTACGTCTGTCCCCATTTGATCTACAAGTCTGGAATAAATCCTGCATTAACCACCTCCTTTGGCAAGATGTTCATAACCTTCTCATTAAAAAAATAGTTTCTTGCATGTTTTCTAAATATTCTCTCTATAAGTCTGAGGTTGTGACCTCAGATATTTGTCTGACCTCTTAATCTGAATACAGTAACTCATTGGTGTCTACCCTGTAATATCCCCCAGGAATTTGATGGCATCTATCATGTTCCCCTTCTTCCTCCTCGTCTCCAGCAAGAACACATTAAGGCTTTATAGCCTATCCTGATAATTCCTCCCTTGCAGTCTTTGAAACATCCTTATCACCCTGTATCTCCTCTAGTTTTTATAAATCCTTCTTTAGGTGAGGGTTTCAAAACTGCACACTGTACAATAGATGGGATTTGACCAGTGACTTGTACAGTGGCATGAATACCTTTTCATTAGGTCTTTAGAATCCTTTCCTGCCCCACCTCAGTATCCTTTTTGCTGTCCCATATGCTTTCCTACAGAGACTGGACATTTTCAAGATACTGTTTATGATGTTTAAATCTCTTTCTTCCTGGGAAGCTTTTGCAGTAACTTTATCAGCACTGTATTTTACCTGTTGGTTCTTTCTGCCTATATGTAAGACTGCACATTTTGGCATTGGATTTTAACTGGAGGGCTTGGCCACTTGTTATATTATTCCACACCTCTCTTAATGTTTTTAATTCTTCCTGTTGTGTCCACCCTTCCTCATACTGTAGCTTTATGCTACCTACTCTTTACCTTTCCTATGATGGTCATTGTTAACTCACAGACGCAGAACCCTGCTTGCTTGCAGAGATTGGAGGACCCCAGCAACCTGTTGCTGATGTTGTCACTCAAACAAGGGAAGGTGAAAGAGAAGTAAGTGGAGACAATAAACCAATGCGTGGTCACTACTATGTAATCTGTATTCTGACCACTCATCCAAATGTCTGTGGTGATGTAAGCTGCTGACACAATTGATGTTCTCATGGCATGTGACACAGACCTACAGACAATATGATACAAATCTGAAAGCACCTCAGTAGAGAAATATCTAAGGATGGGTGCTTGGTACTTTGGCACTGCAACTTGTGTTAACAATTGAAAACCTTATTTGTTTGCAGAAAAGAATAGTAATTAGTCAGTGGCTAGCATGCCCACAGTTTATTTTGTTCAGGACAGAGTCCCAAAATTAGACAGGCTTGGGCAGACTGGATGGGCTGCTAGGCATTTATATGCAATTGTTTTGTTTGTTTCTATTTCTATATTAACATTTTTGTTTCTACAGTATGTTAACATTATGGTCACAGGCATATTTGCTTTTTATTTCTGTCTCATTTTCAGAAATTAGACAACAGACAGTGGAACCTATTTTGGGGGTTTACCAGATGGATTGCTTCTACTTTTGCCACTGATGGGTATGGAAGTAAATGGTGTTTTGCAATCTCCCTGAGTTGTTATAGTCAATGGGTTAAAATCCTATGAAGGGAGGATCATGGGGTTGTACTGCCACTTGTAGTAGGATGATAATCTTCATCATCATCTCCTTGCTCATCAACTTTGTCATCATCATCATCACTGCTTGTGAGTGTTGATAACATGTTGGCAGTTCACCCTTTCTTCTACTGAGACTTCTGCTACGTAGGCACACATAATTATGTTAGCTGTGTTCTTTTTCCCATCCCCTTCCCTTGTTTTGTTCTTGAGTTGTTACACTCTCCTGTGGCTGATCTCAAAACTTAACTTATCTATTTTCAGATTCACTTTGATCCCATTGTCCCGGATTCCCCCCTTTTCCCCTCACAAAAAGACAGAGACCATTGTTTGTTGTTGTGCTCAGACTGGCAATTAATTTATTTATATATCGTAATTCCATGTTCCATTTCATCATCTTTTATTATTATATCTCTCACAATTTCATTTATTTTCATATATATTTCCATCTCTGATCATCCCTCTTTCTTCCCCCAGGTGAAAACCTGGGTGCCTTCTTCTTCTCCTTTTCTGTTAGGTAGCGGTCTAAACCGAGATCACTTCTCTCCTTCAGCTTCTTCCTCTTTCATCTTATTCCTTTTTCTTTCCCCCCTCCCTTCCTTCCCCCCTTTTCCCCACTAGCCGGTCTCCAGCTTGCGTTGGATGACTGGCTTTCCCCTCAGTTAGGGTACTGGTATCCCATACCTCTGAGAAACCTCCTTCCAGATCCTTCTCTTCTCCCCAATTTTTTTTTTAATTTATCTTCCATTTTTACATGCCTCCTCCATGCTTTTATAAAACCCATCATTTCCGTATTAAACATGTCTATGGCTAGATCTGACAGGTGCACGCCATCTGACCTGTAGAAATCTTCTACCCACTCTTCTACACCCCGCAGCATTACTTGGCCTCCCAATTTCCTTACAAGTGTCCCTACCCTTCTGTTCATCTTTCTCCTGGCCCTATCCACAGCTCTGTGGCTGTGCTCCTGTCTCCAAACCCTCCTTGGTATCATATCTGACAAGGCAAGGCTTACCTGAGGCCACCACTGCTGTATTGTCTCCAGGTCCCTTTTTATCTGCATGTATGTGTCCACCCATGGCTTGCCCCCAAGGTCATTACCCCCTAAATGTATAATGATTAAGTCTGGAATGGGTCACAGCTCTTTTAGCTCTTTCAATGTGGAGAGCAGTTGTGCCCATCTCATCCCCTGGATGCCACGCCAAACCAATCTACATTGTTTCACATCTTGGTAAAGCTGTTTTCCCCCAGCCTTTCTCTCAGCTCTCCTTTCTGCCCAATAAATATAAGAGTGGCCGCAGATCCAGACTTCCGTGCTCCTCCCTCTTCCTATAGGGTTTAAACAAGAGAAATTTCTTCATATATGGTCTTAGTTTCTTACCATGGTATCACCTCTCCCTGCCCCCCCATGTGGCTCCATATCTGTAACAAAAAACATAGGTGATATGTTAGTCTCCACACTGTAGTGTTCGAATGTATCTCTTATAACTGGCTGACCACCCTCGCCCCTTTTCCAAAATATTATTCACAGTCTCACCTGCCACTGCCCACTGTGAGGCATCCCCTATCCGTAGGGAGTGGGAGGAATAATTAATCACATCCTCCCCCAGGAATTGCATGCCCTTCTTGAGCAATGCTGTGACATGATAACTTGTGACCCTACTTCCGTCATCATGCAGAAATAATCTCCCTGTCCTATTCCCATGCTCTGTGGTGAAAGCCCACAAAGCCTGCACTGGGCACACTGCATCCTCTGCATGTTTCTTTAGTGTTACCATGCAACCCTGTCTCCTTTGATCCATCTTTGACCTCTTAATCCTGATCCATATCTCCTTCATCCCCGAGCTTATAACCTCCCATTCTAATCCCCCTTTCATGTCTTGCCTGCGGTGGCCTACCACCTCACTCACTCTCATGGCCCCTGCAAACATTACAATGTAAATTGTGTGAAATAGCTGGGCCTCGGCCTTTGATCTGCATATTGCTGGTAACACGCCATTTAGTTTTGCCAGCCATTGTTCCCCTATTGGTCTTCTATTATCCACCGTCCCTTGTTTTAACCTACCCCATCCCTACATCATTCTTCTAATGAACATTGATTTTGTCGGGTCCGTCCATCCTTTTAGACTGCAACTAACACTAATCCCTGCCAAGTAGACCCCCATTGTGGTGTGGGCTGTGCCTTTTTGCCATTGCTCTACGGTGAACTTCCCCAATTGCTCTTATGTGAGCTGCCTACTCACCTCCATATGGTGTGTTGCCCTGAATGTTTGAAACACTGGCCAGGCCCCACCGTAGGCCCTCAGAGTCCGTGGTACCCATGAGCTGCGGAACAACAGTTCTGCTCCTTCTTGCCAATGTCTCATATGTTCATTGGTATGGGCGTTTTTTGCTCCTCCATTGTTGGTGCCAGCCTCCGGAAATGATCCAGCTGCAGACAAGAAAGGCTGTCAGTCAGGGTATTGTGTACCCCTTCTATGTGTTTTGCTCTGAATGGCATGTTCAACTGCAATGCCCTTAGCACCAGAAGATGCAAAACTTGCATGGCCATATCTGAGCTGGCTCCCTTGCTGTTTAGGACCTCTACCACTGCTCTATTGTCACAACAAAATGTCACTTTCTGGTCCGTAATTCTTCCCCCCTCACCAGGGTGCATGCCCAGATAGGCATGATTTCTAGCAATGTTATATCTTTTACCTTACCATTCCTCATCCAGTCTGCTGGCCACAGTTCTGCGAACCAGCTGCCCCTCAGATAGCCCCCCCATGCCCAGGCTCCCAGCTGCATCTGTGTAAAGATCGAGGTCTGTGTTATACATCCATTCCTCCTGCCAAAAGGAGCAACCATTATAATCCCTGAGGAATTCCTCCCATACTTTAAAATCCTCCTTGACTCCCTTTGTCATGTCTACCCAATTGTGTGGTCTGGTCACTCCGGCTGTAACCCTTGCTAACCTTTTGGTGAAAGCTCTCCCTGGCCCGATAGCCCTGCACATGAAGTTCAGATGTCCCAATACTTGTTGTACCTGTTTTAGTTGTACTCTTCTTCTACTGGTATGTATCTGAATCAGTTCCTTCAGTTTTTTCACTTTTTTGTCTGGCAGCCGAAATATTTCCCCCGGAGCATCTATCTCAATACCCAGAAATTCTAAGACCTTACTGGGCCCTTCTGTTTTTTCAGGAGTCAGTGGAACTCCTAGTTCTTTACACAGTTCCTGGAAGCTGGCTAACATTTTTTCTGTCTCTCTTCTCCCACTGCCTATGAAAAGGAATATATCCAAATAGTGAATCACTGCTTTATAATAATTTTTTCCTGATATATCCACTGTAAACATGTGCTGAATGCTTCGAATGTCGCACATGCTATAGAACAACCCATGGGCATGGCTTTGTCAAAATAGTACTGTCCACCAATTTTAAAACCCAACAGGTTCCAGTCCTCTCTCCTAACCAGAAGTAATCTGAAAGTGGACTCCATGTCCGTCTTTGCCATCCATGCATCCGCAGTTGCCCAGATGATCTGGACTGCCTCTTCCAAAGTGGAATATGTCACTTTAATATATTCTTCCCTGATAAAATTGTTCACTGAATCACCCTCCAGAAAGGATAGGTGATGAATCACCCTGTATTCCCCTTCTGTTTTTGGGAACCAAACCCAATGGAGAAATCCTTATATTCTGCAGTGGGGGGTTATCATATGGTCCCTCTATCCTTCCAGCTGCCTTTTCCTTCTCTATTTTTTGCCTTAACATTTCTTCCCTCCCTATTACTGAAGCCAAATTGCTTGCCTCTCTTGCTTGCCTTGGGCCCTCACACTACAACGAAAAACCTGTGCCAAAACCTTTTTTAATCATCTCTGCTGTTTTCCTATTCGGGTATCTGTCCAACCATTCTCTCCATGCCTCTATCCTGATGGGGGTTCTAGCTTCTTTAAATTGCTCCCTTGTCGTATTTTCTTCTTCTCCTCCAGGTCTCTACCTCTGCATGATTTCTGACCTAGCTGATCAGTGATTCCTAAACCCCCTACTGGCATGTCCCCTGCCCCTCCCTCCTCTATTCCATGTCTACCCTTTATATCCCTGCCCTTCCCGAAAAAGCTGTTGACCTGACCCTTGCCCCCCATGTCCCTGGGCTCCCTGGCCCCATGTCGTCCTGCATCTGCTTGCTGAATGTGATCCCCTACATTTCGAACATGCATGCCGGAAACGGCATTGTGGCCAGGAGCAAAAGGCCCTATTGTAGGCCCAGCAACATCTCTGTGGCACGGCACCTTTTTTCCCCAAGCTCTCCCTCTGGCATGGACTGATCAGTGACATAGTCTGTCCAATGGTCTAGTTGTTTCATGTCCCATCTCACATCCCCATACGTCTCCATTGTCTGCTGAAAGAATTCATCGTAGTATATCCACCCCACTCTCCCCTTTGCATTCGCTCTCCTGATTATCAATGAATACGTAATGAGTGGGATGCCCAACTCAGGCCTCTTTTCCAATATTATTGCTGAGAATGTGGGAAAACCTGCAAACCACCCTTCCCAAGTCTTCCCTTTAGTAAATTTGCCCTCCTCCTTTTTTCCCAACAAAACTACCCCTGCTGCCATTTCATTCTTCCCTATGTTCTCTGTTTCTTCGTATTTTGCTGCCGCTTCCCGGCTTACTAAAGTGAAAATATCCACATATTCTCCCTTCCATATTTTTTCTTTCATGACTAATGGGACATGTTCCCCCACTCTCATCCTAGGAGCTCCTATCTGCCTTGTTCCATTTCCGTCTTTTCCTACTCTCCCTTCTTTTTCTTTTGTCAGCACCTCTCCTACCTTGATCTCGGCCAGTGCTGACTCCATTTGCCCCAAACCCCCTGTCCCAAGTGCAGACACAATTTTGCTTATATACTCTTTAATGTTGTCCCCCACAGAGTCGGGTGAGTTACCTGTGGCCTTATCCGTTCCTTCCTGCCTGTTGTTCTCCTGGTTTTCCAGCATGGTCCCCATTGGTTGAAGGGGTGGTTACCCTAAATGCAGCTGGGGAGGAACCGCTGTGCACAGAGGATCTGGTCTGGGCTCCACTATGGGAACCCCAACCTGGTTCAGGGGAGGTACTGATGGTACCGGGTCAATGGGCTGCAAAGGTACTGGGCTAGCAGACCTGGTAGGTACCACTGTCGGTGTCTGTACCCTGGTTGGGCTGCTTGGCTCAGCTACCCATTTCCCTCTGCCCCCTTTTCCTTTCCCCGCTTTCTTTTTCTCCCCGGATCTCCCAGACTCCTCTCCTTCCACTGGCTCCCACATTCTATTAGCTTTCTCCGCCAGTTCTACTATTGTCCTGTAGGCATCCTCTTCCGAAGGCCTGCTCTTCCATGGTGCCATGTTCCTTCCTTCTTGCTCCTGTGAGATATAACTGAAGAAAAGGACAAGAAAATTCTGTTATTAACAGTTCTGCCTGTAATAGTCTCTCACAGGGCACAGGCCTACTTCCCGAAACCCCCCAGACTAATAGTCGGAAATGTGCCTCTTCGCACTAAACTGCACTCCTGTCCCTTGAATTGTTTATCCCCCCTTTAATACTGCCAGCCCAACATTATGCCCTGGTTATATCTCCCCCATTCATGGCAAGTAATGCCAAAACCTCCCTTTGTGTGCCCCCCGGCCTATATTCATGGCCACCAAAACCTCATGCGCCACCTACTGTGGCCTTCCAGGCCTGGACATATCCTCCCCACATCCCAGATTTGGGGTGCGCCCACTGGCCTCCCACCTAAGCACTCATCCCCATCCCCTGGGAGGCCCAAACCTGCTAATATGCCCTCGAGGCCTCCGCAACATGTTCCGGCCTTCAGGCATAGCCTCCTTCCTGCGCCCCAGCCGGCCCTCTGCTCACTGATGGCCAAGCCACCCCCCTTGCGCCTTGTCTTGTGGCCACCTGACCTGTAAAATGCCCTCCCCATGTACATCTGAGAGGCACTACCTGGCTCCACACCTTCCCTTGTGCCCTGTTCTTCTCACGGGCCTCACCCCACGGCGTATGACATCATCCTGCATGGCCGATCGTGATGGCTGTGCTATCCTTCTCCCCAGGCTGTCGCTATGCACCCGATGTCCTTTTTGGCCTAAATTTCATCGCGCTGGCTTCCAAGGGCTACTACCTAACCCCCCGCTCTTCCCCTGTGGCCTGACCATCTTGCAGGCCTCCCCTCACTGTGTGTGATGTCATGCCACGTTGCCGACTATGCTGGTTCCCCATCTAAGCCCCCCAGCCTCCCGGCTCTCTCCGTGAGCCAGCGCCTGCACTGCCTCCTCTGTTGCTCCCTCCTGATCTCTTTCTCCCTCCCCAAAACACTTTCTGGGTCCATTTTGACTCTCCCAGCCTGTCGCCAACCAAGCTCCATCCCACAGATCCTGTCCAGCCCAATCCGCTCCTTGTTCCCCCAACCCTGTAATGAAAACTTCCCATCATTTCAATACTGAGGCCAGAAAGAGGCCTATTCATTGCCATTTTCTGATCAATTCCATTTTAAAATGAAGTAAACCCAGGCTCTGTTGAAATGTGGCAAAATTTCCAAGCTAATACTAGAGCTTGCTTCTACTGCTGCAGGGCCCTTACTAGCCCATGCCTAGGCCCCGCTGCTCAACCAACAAAAGCATGTGCATAACTTGCTCTGTCCCCACTCTCCACACAACGAAAACATACCATTTGGAACAACAATTCTTAATTTCTCTACTCTTTTGGCTACGAAGCTTTTACAACAATCTGGGCTCCTGCCCTACCGATCAAACCAACTACAACACCACGTGGTGCTCTCACCCTACTAATGGCATTCCTCAACCTGCTACTCAGCCCCAAGGGCCAACTTTATTACATACTGTCTCCTGACAAATGTTCCTGCCTAAAATTCATCATACATTGCCACATATCATCACTAACAAACTCTCTGTCTCCCTTTTTTTTTTTTTTAAACAGGGAAGGTTTCTACTACTTTCTGGTTCCTGTTTCTCCTGACCTTAAAACAAATTCCCTGAATAAAACCCAGGTTATCATTATATGTATATTATATATATATTTTTTGAAACCATATACCTTTTTCACTTTAACCTTGGCTACCATAGTTGTTTGCTTCTTACCTGACTATTTTCACAAACCTTCTGTTCCAATCGATTCCAATCTGATGTGCTGCCATTCAGAAATCAAAACTCCAGCAAAAGTGGCTGAACCACCTCCTTGCTGTCCATTATGTACCTCCACTTGCCTCTCCCCCGTCCTGTTGCTTGGCCATTGTTCTATCCCCTGGCCCCTCCCTTCCCCTTCCTTCTCCCTTCCCCTTCTGAGCACACCATCTTGATGGAAAGGGAAGGGGTGCACCACGACAACCTGGTCTGCCCCTTAAAGGGCAAACTCTATTGTTCACTGTTAAGTATGTTTGTGCTTTTATTTCACCTGGTTTGTGATCATCTTCTACTGCATGAGCTAGAATTCTCCCTGTAGAACACACTGCCTTCCTCATGATCTCTATGATTGTGTTTAAATTTTAAGCTTTTTTCCTTCTTTCATCACCCTTTCAAATGTTTGTATTTTATTTTTTAAGGTCTGGACAATCCCTTGAAATTCAGGATTTCCCCACTTATGCGGCAGCTCTGTTCTGAGTTCTTCTAGAATTGTCTTTGCTTTAATATAAAGTGCCTCATACTGTTCATTTGAACAGGCTGCCAGGACTCCCTTTCACCTTCCTCTGAGGTCTTGGTCTATTGTTTCAGAGGAAGGAGCCTTGTATACCTGCAAATCCCTAGGGATTCTGTCAAGGTCTTCATATTGTTGGTGGGTTATTCTATCAATCCATTGATTCACCTCCTACATTGAGAGTTCTTCTAATTTGTAGAAAAGTTTTCTCAGTTTATTCCCTGAAGTGTTACTACTGTATTTGGCTCCCCACAAAATAAGTTATCCAGAAAATGCCATATGTGCTTATTGTCTGCTATATAACGAAAAAATTAATTCCAAATGTCCTTGATCCTTGGATTCTAGCTTTTTTAGGCCTTGACTATTTACAAAGCTATATGCATAGATATGTATTTTCAGTTTGACTATACTAAGGTAACTTAACCTTTCCTTTTTATCACCTTTTTTAGATGTATCCCAAAACGTTATGGGAGGGAAAATATAATGAAAGAAATGAACAAAATGAATGACTGAGAAAAGGAACAATGGCTTCTAACTATTCGCTTAGATGGTCTGGAGTTTGCCAGATCCTTGTTTTCTATTTTTTCTGATGTTTAGTTGTTTAGCTTGTTATGATTTTATCTGCTTTACTTCTCATATTTCCAAAGTGACATATTAATATTTATGTGACTATATTTTTTCATTCTTGTATTGAACACTGTGGTTTCTTGTTTGATGTATTCTTATAACATATTGAGCTCATTATATTGATAGGAAGTGGAGCGCCACTTTAAATTTTCTCTTCTTTCATGGTGTGGCTTAGTTTTCTATGTATGTTTATTTTTTATTAAATTTACTACCTGCTTTAGCTACTTAAGCTTTTGTCGTTCCTTCATTTTAACCATTTTCCCTACACCACCCCCATACACTGACCTGGCCCCCCTTTTTTGTTTTTCAGTCTTCTTCCCTACATCCCCCTCACCAATGCCTTTTCCACTCTCTCTCTGCCCTCCCCAACCATCCCTCACTTTTCCCATGAAATAACCCCCCACAAACATATACAGACCCTCTTTGTTTGGAGTAGCAGCCTTTTTTAACTTTTGCCTTTCCATCTAGTACTCTACAGTTTTTCTTCTTTCTTTCTAAGAGGTTTATAAAAGTCTCAAAAACGTGTTTACCAGCACCTACAAAATTGGGTCATTTTTGTACCATTGTGGATGTAATATTTTTTGTTTGCCACACCACCTTCAGCAGCCTGGTTTAGTCTGTCTTTCCTGTTAGTCCCTGGCACCCGTTTCTTAAAAATTTCTTTTAGCATTTACTTTTGTACAGAATATTACATTGTCTTGAATCCTTTATAGGGTTCTGCCTCCTGACTACTTGGGATTAGAAGACTATGCTAATTTACAACCTGATATATCGGTTTGACTTCACATGCACTGAAACATTGATACATTATAAAATTGCATGATTTTTCAATCTCAGCATGTATTAACACTATCCACTGCTAACTTTGTGCTTGTACATACCAATCCATCTGCTATCATGCAGATCTCAAAGAGTATTTGCTCTTTTACCAATTTTCATATGTGTTTTGAAATTTTGCACAGTTCAACAGTAAGTGGTGGTTTGCTATCTAATCTGATATGCCCGCCTGTCAAATACCTTCTGGTTAAAGTGCTGTGGCTGCCAGTTTGTATTCTCCAATTTGTCTCACATTACATTTTGAGCATTTAGCCTCCTTCATGTTTGTTTTTGTTTGTTCCCTTCAAGTGACTCTGTTGTATCCCTCTTAGGTTAGCCACCTATTGGGCATCAGTGACCCAAGTTCCAGTGTACACCTGTCAGTTTTGCTTTTTTGGTAACATGTTGTGGGATTCTGCTGGTTACCATAAAATTTCCCATCTTTGTTTTTTTTCTCTGTGTACACTTATGTGTATACCTTGCAATGCCTGGATGCAGACCTCAGTTTTCTTTCCAAAGAGAGTCATGAGGGCGTCAGCATCTATGAAGCTGCTGGGTGCTTCATTATGAATGGCCATAGTCATGCCATCACCACCATCCAAAGGGAAAACGAGCACACCCTCCCTCTAAAACAACATTGGAGTGTCACATTTGCACAAAAAAGCAACTAATGGTGCACACACTGACTCAGGGGCTAAATAATTGTATTTCATTCCTCAACAGAGAGACACAGTGCCAAAAAAAACCCTACGTAGCACCATACATATTGTATGTGGCTCCACAGAGTGTGGGTGCTTAGGAAGACTGACAATATTTAAAAGGTCCTTACATACATACTCATGACCCATTTTACACAGAATGTGCCATGTGCTGTTACTCAACAGTAATTAAGTGCAAAAAGCAAATGAAGTGTAAAGTGATAAAGTGCAGAGTGAAGGCGCTCACATTACACAAACAGCATTATCTTAAGAACACATAGACAATCATGTAAAAAATCACAATGCAAGGCATGCCAATAATCAGACCAGCCTTTCATTTTCATAAGGTCTTTAATTTAGTTTAACATTATGCCTGAATCAACTTACTTACTTTTCAACTTACTGTACTTAGTTTTCAGTCATTTCATGCAGCAGGCAAAGAAGGAAATATGCTTGTCAGCCAGGTAAATTACTTTGAGAGCACATCATGAACCACAGTATTAAGTGAGGGATTAAGAGGAGGTCAAACTGGCCTAACAACCTCAACCAGAGATTTAGTACAAGGTCTAACTGGCCTTACAACCATATGACATATTTGCAGTAAATATTGCTTTTATTATAGACCAAAAAGTCTAAAATATGTCTCATAGTACTTTGTGGTGTGTCAGAAAGTATACCCACAGGCAAGATCTCAAAACTAATGATTACATACTGTACACATATTGGGATATCATCTTTCACCGGCTGTATATTAAGACATTTTTAAACCTGCAGTGTCACAAACAAGTGTTGCCAATTGCTCACTCAACAACTGGGTCAGGGTAGACAGTGCAGTATGCTGCTCACTCACATTGGTGTCTCCTAAAGTCAAGGTAATGTAGTAGTGAGTGCTGTCATTCACTAGACTATCACATGATATGAGCCAAGCATGTGACCTCTCCCCCCCACCGGTGCCTCCAGACCAATAACTTGTCTGGACTGTTATCATACTGGCTGCCCCAGGATTCTTAGTTACTCATCAACTGGGTCCAGGTAGACAGTTCTGCATTCTACTCACTGAAACTGGTGACTCTGGGAGTGGGGACATGTTAGGGTGAGTGCTGCCACCATATTCAATTCAGTTCATTTACTTATTTATTTATTCATTCTCAGATTACAACACCTTTGAACACCGAGGGGCTTATTTACAAAGGTTCCATGTCAGTGTGGTAGGGGGTAACAGAACGGACAGAGGAGAATACATTTCAAAACACAGTACATGACATAATAATGTTACACAGTTATTAGCATTTCAGTATTTCAGTTACAGCAGTATTTACAAAGAGGGTCAAATAACACAGAGATAGCAAATCAATTACAGTCGAGTTTACAGTGAGGGTAAATTTTCACAGCGATAGCAATTCAATTACAGTAGAGTTTACAATGAGGGTCAAAAGACACAGAGAATGAGAGGTGTAAAGAAAAATTAGAGATAGAGAGTAGTGGTAGTGCAGGAAGGAGAAAATGGTTGCAGCCATAGAAACATAGAAACATAGAAGTTTACGGCAGATAAGGACCGCAAGGCCCATCCAGTCTGCCCATTTCTTTTTCTACCTTATAAATGTGCCATCGGCCTTTGCTCTGTCAGTGGCCTATCTATTCATACTCATCTGTATTGCTCCCTTATGCCTATCCCATGCCTGTTTGAAGCCCTGCACTGTATTCATAGCCATCACTTCCTGAGGTAGGCCATTCCATGCATCCACTACCCTTTCTGTGAAAAATAATTTCCTCACATTCCTCCTTAATCGGCCTCCCTCTAATCTCATGCTGTGTCCTCTTGTCCTGCTATTTTTCTTATATTTAAACATGTTAGACTCTTTCACCTTGTTAATGTCCTTAAGGTATTTGAATGTCTCAATCATATCACCTTTCTCCCTACTTTGCTCAAGGGTATACATATTGAGCTCCGTTAATCTGTCCTCATATGTCTTCTGATGCAGTCCCTGTACCATTTTGGTTGCCCTTCTCTGGACTGCCTCAATTTGGTTCATGTCCTTGTCAAGGTGTGGCTTCCAGTACTGCATGCAGTACTCCAGATGGGGCCTAACCAGTGTCTTGTAAAGAGGGATTATTACCTTCCTCTTACGACTTGTGATACCCCTACTAATACACCCTAACATCCCCCTAGCCTTACCTACTGCTTTAGAGGTCTGCTTGGATGATTTCAGGTCATCGGTGATGATGATGCCCAAGTCTCTTTCTTCCTTTGTGACTGCCAGCAACTCCCCTCCCAGCCTATAGGTGGCTTCAGAATTTCTCTTCCCTATGTGCATGATCTTGCACTTCTTTGCATTAAATCCCAGTTGCCACTCTTCTGATCATTTTGCTAGTTTATCCAGATCTCTTCTCATTCTGCCCACCCCATCTGGATCATCTACTCTGTTGCAGATCTTGGTGTCATCTGCAAACAGACAAGTCTTACCCTCTAGTTCATCTGCAATGTCATTAATGAAGATATTGAAGAGGACTGGCCCCAGGACTGATCCCTGAGGTACCCCACTTGTGACTTGCATCTCTTCTGACTGTATACCATTTACCACCACTCTCTGTTTTCTGCCTGTCAAAGAGTTTGCCACCCAGTTGACCAACTTCTGACCCACCCCGAGCCTACCCAGCTTATTTATCAGTCTTCTATGTGGGACAGTGTCGAAAGCTTTGCTGAAGTCAAGGTAGGTGACATAAACTGCTCCTCCTTGATCCACCACTCTGGTTACCCAGTCAAAGAAATCTATGAGATTAATTTGACAGGACCTTCCTTTTGTAAACCCATGCTGTCTTGGATCCTGTACCCCTATGAATTCCAGGTGTTGCACTATCCTTTCCTTAAGGAGTGCCTCCATAATCTTGCCTACTACTGAGGTAAGACTAACTGGTCTGTAGTTCCCTGCCTCCTCCCTGCTAACACTCTTGTGGAGCGGGATCACATGAGCCCTTCTCCAGTCTTCTGGGACCTCTCCTGTGCTCAGAGACTCACTAAACAGTTCTGCAAATGGCTCTGCTAGTTCCACCCTTAGCTCCTTAAGTACCCTGGGATGTATGCCATCAGGTCCCATTGCCTTGTCCACCCTGAGTTTAGCGAGCTCTTGTAGGACCCTTTCTTTTGTGAAGGGAGTAGTGCTCACCTCCTTCCCCCCTGTATCCATAGTGCTGAGCTGTGGGCCCTGCCCTACCTTCTCTTCAGTAAATACTGAGCAAAAGTATCTATTTAGAATAGTTGCTTTTACAGGGTCCTCCTTCTCACATGCCCCCTTTTCTCCTTTGAGCTTAGCAATACCCCATCTGGACTTTCTCCTTTCACTAATATATCTGTAGAAAGTCTTGTCACCTTCTTTTACTGTTCGTGCTAGTGTTTCCTCAGTTTGGGACTTTGCCTGCCTTACTGCCTTCCCTGCTTCCCTTAGGGCAGTTTGGTATGCCTCCCTATCTTCATCCCGCTGTGCTCCCTTATATTTCCTGAAGGCCAGCCTTTTGGCTCTGACCTTTTCTGCTACTGTATTTGAGAACCAAAGTGGTTTCCTTCTTCTATAGTCAAATCAGGGTGATTTGATCCAGCACAAAGCAGATGCTTGCAACCTTTACCTGGTTTGACAAATCATGTTCATAAGCTCAAACCTTGGGAAGTTCACACAGCTCAACTGGTTAGTTTTCAATTATTAAAATCCGTGACAGACTGTATGCTCAAATATAGAAAAGCTTCTTATTAGATTACATGCAGAAGACTCGGTCAGGATGCAATTCCCTGTGACAAGCATTCCACACTTTCTTATTTGACCAATTGAAATAACTGACATTGGATTTCACTGTGTTCCCACAGTATTCTGCTGCATGTCACTGACAGAATCTATGATAAGCGTGTTGCATCCAGGCTGACTCCTCTGTACAAATAGTCCTTCTCCCATTTTTTCTCAGCAGCATCAAGTTGCACCAGAAATGCTTGAATGGTACGCTATCCATTTTGCATCCCATCCAGGGATTCTTTTTGCAATCATGAGCTTGCTGGATTTGATGGTTAATGGATAATAGATATGAATCCCAAGGACAATCAGGGTAAGCTGAAAGTTTCTCCGGATCAGGGGGATGGTCGGAAAGGTTTCAAAGTCTAAAGCAGGAAGGGGTCACAAAGTAGGACAGAATATTATTGCAATGGCACTAATCTATATGTTTTTTCTTGATCTGTCTGTATCTAACTAAAATGTCAGTGCTGTTGTTTGGATTCTGTATGTGATGTATAACATGATGCAACGTATGCTTTTATGTACTATGTAATCCTTGTTCCCCTGTTTGTATCAAAGTATTGGTTTTCTTTTCCCTTAGGTACATGTAACTAATCCTGGGTCTCCCCTGAAAAAGGAACTGTCAAGGTCTCAGTGGGCCTACCCAGTTACCAAAATTTAAATAAATAAATAAAATAACCTGATCAGCAGTAAACAAGGCCATTATCTGTGATGTCCCCTCAATGCTGCAGATGAACAAAACAACCATGGTTATTTCCTCTGCCACGTGATTTGTAGAGAAGCACCATTATTGACAGTGGAAAATTAGTAAGAAATATTGTATGACTGAGGACATAGATCTACATCTGTGAACAGAGCCTCAGTCATTCAAGCACTACTACTGTATAGAGAACAGTCCTTGAAAATCAATCTTTGAGAGCATTGTAATGAGATGGCTGTCACTGGATGGGCAATATTAGCAAGACTGTATGAACCTAGAAACATAGATGGGCAGTACCAGTTCATAAACAAGCTAGTGTATGTTAAATACATTCACTGTAAAGAGCAGCACAGAGGGACTTCAAAACTAGTGTTATGACAGACAAGGAAGGGCTAGAAGTACGGACTGCGGTATAAGCAGCAGACAACACCAACACTTATCAGTAAATAAATGGAAAGAAAGTTGAAGTAGGGAACTTTACCCTTGAGAACAGGGGTAGGGGAAAGAACTTGTGAGGTAGCCAGAGTGGATAGCTGAGATGTGAAGTGAATAATTTACTTTGCCATTCACCAAATCGATCCTAGAGGGGATCAGAGCTCATTGGGTGTGCCAATAACATAAAGGGGAGCCTCATTGCAGTCACTGGACATTATGCCTGTTCTGATAGCTAAATTCTTGGCAAAGATCGAGACAGGTACAGTAAAATGCAAAGTGTGAGTGAGATACACCCCAGTATCATAGAGGAGCTAAAGGACAACCTGACCATGCCAATTGCAGTATTCCTGCAAGAGTCTGTCCAAAACGTGTTGTGCCAGAGGAGTGTAAAATTGCCAAAGAGGTTCCCATCTTCAAGAAGGGGACAAGGTTGGACTTGGGCAACTACAGGCCAGTCAGCCTGATGTAAGTGCTGTGTATGGTATTGGAAGCCATTAACAAGGACAGAATAATAGATCACTTGGTTGAGGCCATGGTTCTTGTCTCAGCATGATTTCATGAGCAGATGATTCCATATCAACCTGATCACCTACTCTAAAGTGTTGATCAGGGAGAAGGACAGGGGCATGGCTGTGCACATAGTCATTCTGTAACACTCCACATTGTCAATAGGTATTCATAACAACTACATAATGTTCACCCCTACTAAGGGAAATGACACAGTCCAAAGCTTTAGAATGTTGGGGATACAAGGATTTTGGACAGCAGCAACTCTCCAGTCTAAGCTGTGCCATTGAAGAGTAAACAACTCTTATGCTTCTCTGAAGAAACTTTATGCATTAGGCTTTGGGCTGCAATTCCGCATAGCAGGTTGGGGCTACCTAGTGAAAGGGAGTACCCTTAAATTAAAATTACGCCTATTAAGCTATGGCTTTCAAATTGGCTTAGCTGCTCAACCCACTTCCACTGCTTGTGCATGCATTGGGGGCCATGTATGCCTTTAAATTCAGGGTTTTGTTAATTTTTCTAAGGTCTCTGATTTCGTTTAGAAAAAATAGAAATAAAGTTGCCGCAGGTAAGTTTACTTTCTATTTTTTTAAATACTTTGCCCTCCCCCCAGTTTTGTAGGCTGTCTGGTCTTTTCCTGTCTTTTTTATTAAGGTATTTGTTTTTTAAGGGGCATTGCCTTTTTTTTTCATTCCGTTCTATGTCAATATAGCCAGGCAATAATAGCAAAAGTCAATTCAGTGAATCATTAATAGCGAACGCAATTTGAATGAATACCAACAATAGCATTGCACAAAACAGCTATTTTGAAGCTCAGAAGGCAAAACAGAACAGGTGAGCACATTACACACCAACTGTTATACCTCATCACCAGGTGTTGTAGTTTTTCTTTTAACGCAGGGAGCTTCACCCTCTGCACCACCCATGGAGGGGCTGAGTCCCTCTACCACCCTATCTCTAGGATTCCAACACCATGCTGCTCATTGATAGTGGGGGTATCAGCCTGTACTGCTCACTGTAAAGTCAATATAATGTGCTACTCATCTTTATGTGCTGTTTGCTATTATGTGCCACACTGTTATTGATTTGCTGTTATGTACTCACTCATATGTATTCGCTATATTGACGTGATACCTTTTTTTTAATTAGTACTTTATAATTTTTCCCCTTTTTCTCCCTGATTCCCAGGACCCCAGCACATGGGCATTGTGGGTGCGTGGAGGTACACTCACACCCCATGATGCCAGCTCAGTCCCTTCCACCCCTCCCCGTTGCTTGCGCTGGAGCTCCCTCTGGTTGGTGCCGCCATCAATCCTCCACCAGGTGGGGGCCAATGGCAGGGGAGCCCCAAGTCCCTCCCAGGAAGAGAGAGCTGCCTTGTGGTGGCTAAGTCTCACTCTTTGCCCTCCCCCCAGCCAATCCCTGACAATCCAAGCTCATTCCCAAACCCAGGTCACCAGCACAGTGGTAGATGTGGCATTCAGCACCTCAAACCTCAGTGCCACCAGGCTGGCTCAGGGGTATTGTCCTTTTAAATGGTATTTTCCCTTCAAGAGTCTCCTCAGCAGCCTTAGCTACTGTCATATTGGCTAGAAGTGAGATCCAGCTACTGAGGATTACATTGTTTTATTTCCTGAGGGGAATTTTGTGTGTTTGACACTTCAATTGGCCTCTGGTGGCTGATGGTGTGTTTTTCAGCTCTCTTGAGCCGTCAAGATTTCCTGCCGTTCAGCCAATAATTTTTCAGTTGGGCGTGCATTCTGTTTTTATTTTATTGTGCTCCACTATCGCAGCATGCCATTCAAGCATCTCTAGTGCATGTGCACCCTCCTCCTAGCGACAATGTCATGCACAGTGTCATGATGTCATGCATGCGCCAGTCTGAGAGCACACAAGTGTCTCTGCTTCTCCATAGTTTTTAAACATGTTTTTAAACATGTGGATCTTATTTCTGGCTGCCTGTTCAACTGCTGTACCTCTTTTTGGCCTCTGTCTGCAGTCGGATCAACTGCGAGAATAAACACTGCATATTTTCAATCTGGAGATCAGAATTATATTCCGTTTTTTTTTTATTATTTATTTGAAGTATCGGATTTATAATCTTTGAGCCATCGGCTCATTTACAGAAGTACCTCATCACACAAAAAAAAGAGAGGATTCAGTTACAGTGGAATAGCTATCATGTATAGGTTACAGACATTGTTTACAAACATATGCAGTTTTGGATACAGATATTTACATAAGCACAGCAAAACACTGTTACCATGAAAGAGCATCTGTAACAGTAGAGTCCATCTTATTAATGAGCCAGAGGTGAATTTACATTATTGTAAGTGGTTGCAGTCTCTAATGGACTTTGTCAGAGGTTTGGGCCCTAGAGAGCATGAGAGCGCAGGCTAGTTGCAGTTACAAGAGCGGACATTGAGGAGGTGGTTGTGGAGAGAGACTTTGAAAGGGGCAATCTTAGGTGTGGTGGTGATGGTGGCTGGGAGTGCATTAAATCAGGCAGGGGACCTGCAGTGGAAGGATCTCTGGGCAAGGGGGGTTTTTACCCTGGGTACTACCAGTATAGCTTTGTCCAAGTTATGGGTGGAGATAGAGGGGGTGGCAAGTTGGAGAGAGGTGGTGACCCCAGGAGGGGAATGACCAAGCAGAATTTCCTTGATCAGTAGGCAGGTCTGGTAGTGGAGTCTTTCATTGAGGTTGAGGAGATTAGCAGTGGACTAGAGGGAGAAGGTGTGGGCCAGCCTGGGGCACCAGTTAGGAGTCTGCAGGCCTTGTTGAGGGAGATTTGAATTTTCTGGAGTGCGGAATTATCTGCTGCCCCATACACATGGAGTCCTTAGTCCACTAGGGACAGTATAGAGGAAGTAATGGCAAGCCTAAGGGTATCAGGAGGGAGGCAGTCCTTGTGCTGGTAAAGGAGTCCAATCCGAGTGTTTGTGGTGGTTGCTAGGGTGTTTATGTGGTCATGGAAGGTAAGGGCAGAGTCGAGGGTAAGCCCAAGATATTTGTAGATGGATACCTGTTCAAGAGGGTGCTGGGTGCTGGGGAGGATGAAGAGAGGTGCACTTTTTGCTTTGTTTTGGTGGTGGGAGAAAATCTTTGATTTCTTCTTTTTTAGGTTAATGACCAGTCTACGGTCCTTGAACCATGTTTTGGCCAGGAAGAAGGCATGTTGGAGGGAGTCCTTTAAGGGGAGTAGGTTTATGATGCAAGGCATAGAGCTGCGCATCATCTGCATACAGTAGGATTTTTCAGAGCAGGCCTTTGGCAAGGTGTTTGGGTAGAGGGAGAAGAGTAGTGGACCCAAGATGGAGCCCTGGGGCACCCCAGAGCAGACAGGTAGTGTGTTGGATAGGGTACTGTTTATTTTGATGCATTACAACTGGGTGGAGAGGTAACTGGCACACCATGCCAGGGGGCCCGTGGAGAAGCCAAGTTGGTAGAGGGAGTCAGGAAGGAGAGAACGTCAGACCATGTCAAAGGCCTTGGAAAGGTATATCAACACAGCTCCAGCAATGTTTCCGGAGTCTAGGGAGGAGTGTAGGAAATTGGTGAATTCTAGGAGGGCTGTGGTAGTGCTATGGCCTGAACGGAAGCCATGCTGCTCTAGGCATAATATGTCATGCTTGGCTAAGTATTCTGTGAGCTGTGTGGCAACCACTTTTTCTAAAGCTTTGGGGGGGAGAATGGAGATGGGTCGATAGATACTGGGGAGGATTTGTCACCACTTTTATGAATGGGGTAATGACAGATGTCTTCCAGGCACTGGGGAATTGTCCCAGGCAAAGGGATCTGTTGAGTAGGTCCATTAGAGGGACTGGGACCTCATCGAGGACTAGCTGAAGGAGTCTAGAGTCAAGGGGGTGATTGTTAGGGTAATTGCTGTTTAGTGCTGTTTGCAGGTATGGACTGGCTTCGTGGGTAGATATTGTGCGTAGGAGAAAACGAGGGCACTGCAGGGCTGGGGTTGGGATTTGGGCATAGGGTCAAATAAACAACAGGGGAGAACAGTGCTGAGATCTGTGAAGGTGGTGTTTAGGCAGTTTTGCTATGGTAAGTGGGTCAGTGGAAATGGTGCCATCTTTGGTGAGCTGGGACGGAGGTGGGGAGCATGATTTTCCATTAAGTTCTTTGATATTACTCCAGAAAGTCTGTGCAGACCCCCATGTGGCAGTGAGAGTAGTTTAATAGTGGTCCGCTTTGGCATTGCGGATGGCTCACGTGCACCCATTGAGTGTGGCATTATAGGATTTGTCTGTCAGTCGACCTGCCAGACTCCGTAGCTTTGTACCAGAGATTGTCCCTTTACCTCAGTTTTTGGAGTAGGAAGGGGGTGATCCATGGTGCATTCTGTCTTTTGTTGCGGTGTTTGGCGAGTGGTGCATAGAGATCACTGGCCTTAGTGAAGGCCTGCGTGCACAGATCGAGTGCAATGTCAATGCTGGGGGCTATGTTAATGGGGGACCAGTCCATTTGGGTGAGAAGTTGTTTAAGTTTTGTTAACCCCCCGGGTGGAGATGTCTTCGGAAGGTGGATTGAGCTATGGGTTTGAGGGTGGAGGAGGTCCATAGAAATAGGATGGGATGGGTGAGTGGTCACTAAGGGAGTTAGGAAGAACTTTTATGTCCTGAATTTTGTGGGGGAGGTTAGAGATAATGATATCCAGGAGGGTGCTGGTACCAGTAGAAGGATGAAGTCTAGCAGGTTGGGTGACTAACTGGACCATGTTGAGGGTGGTGAAGGAGTCCTTTATTGGTGAGGCCGAGGGACTGAGCCAGTTGACATTGAGGTCCCCTACTAGTGTTTGTTCATCTTTGTGTGGTAGGGTAGAGAGATAATCAGTGAGGGATGTGATGGCTGGCTTTTGGTTCTTAGGGGGTATATAGGAGACTGTGAAGTACAGTGGACCCTTGGAGGGGTCCGGGGTGATTTTAAGGGTGACGGCTTGGCTCCATTTTTCAGCTTGGGAGGCAGGAGCATGAGGCCAATATTGTTATCTCTGGTGTGGATCGCACAACATCCCCCACGTTTTTCCACCCGGCCTTCCTGGTAAAGGGTGTATCTGGGGAGTGAGACAAAGAAGTGAGGAGTAGATTTGGAGAGCCAGGTCTCAACTAGTGCAATGATGTCTGGCTGGTGTAGGGTGGCCCAACATTGGAGTGCTGCAGGTTTTTTTGGCAGGCTGCATATGTTCAAAGAGGCAATGCAGAGTCCACAGGATCTAGTTGGTGGACTGGTGGGGGCAGGGCCTGGATTAGGGTGGATATTACCAGAGAGGAGTAATAGAATGATCAAGGTTCTAGCCATAGGGTGGCAGCTAGTTAACCTTTTGGGGGTACATTAAGAGGAGGGGGAGGCCATAGTGGAGTAGGGATGGGCAGGGTTTGGAGGGTTGGGAAGACACAAAGGAGGTGGAGCCAAGGGAGCCAGGGTGGGTGGCGGGGTTGAGAGGGCAGCTAGGGGGTGGATGCGGGGGTCCAGTATGCGATGACAAGGTAGGGGGATGGGTAATCCAGAGAGATACGAAGGGCAGTCCACAAAGGGCATGGGTGAGGTCTGACTGGTGGAGGAGCCCTGGTGGTTATGAAGTTGAGGTACATAAAGAGGAAGTGAGCAGACATGGTGCCTAGGTAGCCTTGGGGTCAGAACAAAGTGGTTGGGGGGGAGCCAAAAAGCTTTAAGAACTTTAAGAGAGACCAAAAGAAATTAGCTTGACTTGTTGGCTTAGTGGCAGAGCTGCTGCCTTTGGTGTCAAGAGTGCAGGGTTAGAGGCCTGCAGTGCGGCAGAAGAAAAGTATTTTAGCAGAATATGGAGTCAGAAGCTTTAAGAGCTTTAAAAACAGAGAATAAATTAGCCTGCTTTATTGGCTTAGTGGTAGAGCTGCTGACTTTGGTGTCAAGGGTGCAGGATTTGAGACCTGCAGGAGACAGTAACAAACCATGGGAAAAAGGGGTTTAGTAGTAGGAAAGTGGGGAGGAGTAGAGATTAGGAGAGAAACAGAGTGGTGTGAGAAAGGCAGAATACAGGGACTAGGAGGGAACTGTAGTGACTCCTAGTGGAAAGAACTGATAATAGCTGAAAATAGGAAGTGGAGGACTGGAGTGAAGATGAGATGAGGGGAGTGGATGAAGTGGTGCCAGAAAGGGCACTGCAGCAACCCCTAGTGGTCAGAAATTATAAGATGAAAGTGGACACTTAGGTCATGTGATGTATCACATGACCTGTATGCAGCAATAAAGGTAGAGTGAGCTTGGGTGGGTGGGGCAGTCGGCATGCAGTGCCAATGGGGTAACACCCCTTCAGAAAGTAAGCTGGAAGGAGAGAGACTTTACCTCTTACAGCCCCTCTGTGAATCCTGCAGTCCACTGATGAGAGCTCTTCAGCTGGGCAGTGTTCTATACTCTTTATTCTATAGATGTACATAAAAGACAAAAATACTATTATTCAAGGCTCAGGCATCTACAGGGCTATTATTCTTGGCACCATGGCTTATTGGAGACCACTAAAGTTTAAAAAATGTGAGACCTGCAAAAGGGTGACGAAATCTCCTCCCATGGGTTCCTATTGCCCATATTGTGTTTCTCAGGCTAATATTTCTCTTACTCCCCCCCAGTCAGCAATCTGAGCTGGGGAAGGGGGGGGGGTACCAGGTTTTTCAGTTGGCAGTGACAAAGCAGAATTATGTCAGTCCTTTTTACTACTCTTAGGAGAGCTTTCGTGCCCCGGTGTTCTGCAGCACATCCGAGCAGACACACCAGACCCCAAACCAGGTCCTCAGGTTAGGAGGGCCCACACAGGCATGTCCAGGTGTGTCACAGCAGGACTGAGCTGCAGCTACAGATGTGCAAGCAGACCCAGACCCTGAACATTTAGAAGGTCAGGATGTAGTTCTAAGGTATCTTGGGGGAAAATCCTGACCCTATAAAGCTACGTTATGATAAAGAGGATGATCTCTCAGAGGAGCAGGAGGAAGGGGAGTGGATGAAGCCAAAGAGGAGGATTTCTATCCCTCCCTTGTTTGATACCAAGAGTTTGTCCTACCTGATAGTGGAGGCATGTAGATCTTTATAGCTCAAGGAGGAGCAGTCCACGGAGGCAGTGGATGTCAATGCTATACTGCGTATGTCCTCCTCTGCTGCAAAGTGTTTTCTGAGCTGTATTCACTGTGACAAATTATTGAACAAAAATGGGCAGGTGTGGACCAAAGAAAGTATCTGCCAAAACCTAAGTCCCGGTATTGCCCTTTTTGGAGGAAAAATTTTGCAGGTGGAAAACACCTTATTTAGAGGATAAAGCAGTTCTCAATTCTATCAATCGCACAACTATTCCTACTTTGGGGTCATTGGCCTTAACAGAGTCACACACCAAGTGATTGGATGCCACAATGGTGCAAACTTGCGCATCTCCTAGTCCTCTTTTATTGTTGCCAGAGCTGCAGACTTGTGGGTTATTATGCTGAGCAACTTCGTTCCCCCAGATTCAGAGAGAATGCGCATTCTGCAATTGGTTGCCATGGCATCCACTTTCTTACTGGATACTACTCCAGAGAATGTGTACATGTCAGCGTGATCTGCCTATCACATTGTGTCTATAATGTGAGGTGTATGGCTTAGGCATTGGGTTGCTGATTATGCTTTGAAGACCAAGCTGTTCAATCTCCCCTTTGAGGGAGGTTTGTTGTTTGGTTCTGGACTGGATGATATTTTAAAGATATCCAGGACAAGAAGAGCCACATTCCAGTGTCAAAGCAACAGTATAAGGCTGCATCAACCTTAAAAGATTAGGAAGGCAGTTTTGAGGAGATTTTTGTCTCTTTCAGAACTTCAGTAATCAGAAAAGTAAAGGAATCCATTCTGGTTACAACGGCTACAGTAACAGAGAAGACCTCACCAGACAATGTACTGTAGGCCATGGGTGAAAAACAGGCACCTCATGGTGAGGGTACATGGGCCCATTTCTTCCCCCCTTCCCTTGGTGGAAAACTACACAATTGGTACTCAGGATGGGCCTGGATAACTTTAGATGCTTGGGTTTTTGAAATTCTAGCCTTACGTTATGTGATAGAATTTAAAAAAAATTCCCTCAAAGGCCGGCCTGATGGCTTGGAGGGTGGAGGCATCCTGCCTTACCTCCTGCCATGCCGGCGACCTGTGTTCACTGTGTGAGCGGGTTGCTGGTTGCTAGCCAGGGAGGAGAAGGATCGAGCATCCCAGGGACAGCTCTCCTTCTCCTGGGAAGGGGGTGATCAGTTGTCAGTGCATGCCTGTTCCCTAGCGGAGGTTGGGAACTGGCACACTGATGCTGCTGACAAGTGGGCAGAGGTGGGGCAGATTCCTGATGGGACATGCACAGGAGTGTGAGTGGCACCGGCTCTGGCATCACTGCACACCCCACCTCTGATGGAGAAAAACAGGCAGAAAAAAGAAGCTCCCGGCTGGATGATGGAGGGAGCTCACAGGTCCTGCCCTGAATGGCCACGGCACTGACCAGAACTGGATCCAGACTTCGGTAGGGCTTGGGGTACCCCCACTGACCCCACGGGGGGGCAAGTCCTAGGGGGTGATGGTCAGCATCGGCTGGTGGACATCAGGGAACGGGACTGGGCTCCCTCCTGAGTGTGGGCTATGGAAGCAAGGGGATAAAATAGCAGCAAAAAAAAAAAATTACCTCAAAGGGGTGTTTTCAACTATCCCGTGTTCTGAAGGACCTGTAAAGAGACAAGCAGAGTCAAAGACCCTGACCCACCTCAATCAAATTGGGATGGTTGTGGTGGTTCCTCCAACTGAGCAAGGCCAAGGATTCTACTCAATCTATTTCGTAGTTCCCAAGAGGTTGGGGGAGGTTCAGGCCCATTCTGGATCTCAAACATCTAAACAAGTTAGTCCCTATGTTCTATCACCTAAGCTGTTCAGCTGGGGGATTTCCTAGCTTCCATAGATCTGATGGATGCATATTTCTACATCCCCATCCATCGGTCTCATCAGAGGTTTCACAGGTTCATGGTCCTGGGTCAGCACTTCCAGTACAGGGCACTTCCTTTTGGGCTCACAACAGCACCCAGAGTCTTCTTGAAGGAATTCATTGTACTGGTGGCTCAACTCTGACAGAAGGGACATCATGTCTATCCCTACCTGGATGACCTGCTCATTCGAGCACCATCTGTGACATTGACAAGGAGGTTGATGACCAGGACTCTGTAGATACTGGAGTTCCACAGCTAGTTGGTGAATCAGGAGAACCAGCTCTCTTGAACCATCTCAGAACCTGGAATACCAGGGAGCAGTATTCAGGATGGACTAGGGAAGGTCTTCCTTTTGCCATCCAGAAAGGACACTCTTTTGAGAGAGGTTCAATGGTTGAGGACTCAGTCATTAGCCTCAGCTCTCCACTTGCTGCAAATTCAGTGCATCATGATGGCAAAGATAGAACTAGTTCCGTGGACTCACCTTCAGGCCTTACAGATGGAGTTACTGCCTATCTGGGAGGATTATCAGGCCAGGATCCCCCTCTCACCACAACTGTGGCACTCTCTTGGTTGGTGGATGAGTCTTTGAGAATCGGAGCAAAGGGGTTCCCTTGGAAGTCTGCATGGAGTTGATTTTGACAGCCAATACCAGCCTGTTGGGTTGGGGGGGGCTGTCTTGAACAACTTTCCCATTCAGTGAACTTAGTCAGTACAGGAACAGAATCTTCACATAAATGTTCTGGAGATTAGGGTGGTCTGCCATGCTCTTCTTCGATTTCAAAGTCTGCTGCAGTCAAAGGTCATGAATATAAGGTCAGACAATGCTGTTGCGGTAGCATGCATAAACAATCAAGGAGGCACAAAGAGCAGGGAGATGCTAAAAGTAGCCACCAGTCCCCTACATTGGGGCAGAGGAGAACCTTCTCTCATTGTTAGCAGTCCACTTGGCAGGGAGTTGAACATTCAGACTGATTGGCTAAGCCACAAAAATGTTCATCCAGGGGAGTGGATGTTGAATTCAGAAGTGTTCGACCTTCTGTGTCGACGATTCAGTCGTCCTCAGATCGATCTGTTTGCCTACAGCCACAATGCTCAAATTCAATGGTTCTTCTGCTGCTACCAGTGTACACAGATGGAAGCAGTGGATGCCCTGTTACAGGAGTGGAGCTTTGACACAGTGTATGCCTTTCCTCCTCTGCTTCTCCTCTCCAAGGTGGTTTACAAAATAGGGGACTCAAGAGGAAGCATCCTTCTAATAGCTCCAGAGTGGCCCAGAAGACCGTGGTTCTGGGACTCAGTGAACCTAGCTTAACATTCTCCCCCTTTGCCTTCCAGTGCAGGGGGGATCTTATCTCTTAGGGCCCCATTCTGCATTCATATCTGGGAGCAATGCAGCTCACAGCCTGGTCCTTGAAAGGAGGAGACACCTAAAACTAGATTTCTCTAAGAAGGTAGTAGACACACTGATGGCTGTCAGGAAGACTTCCACTTCAGCAGCTTATGTTCACATATGGACCACCTGTTTGACTTGGGCCAGGGAAAAAAATGTCCAGTCTTCCAAAGCCTTGGTTCCACAGATTTTGGATTTACTGCAGGAATGAGTGGAAAAAGGTTTGGCCCTGAGCACCCTGAGAGGTCAGGTATCAGCCCTTGGGGCCTCCCTTGTGTATGTCCTTAGGGACTAACAGAGAGGTTATCTGTATTCTGTGGGCTGTCAGCAGGAGTCAACCTATGTTCTGAACGCCAGTTCCTCCTTGGGATCTGCATCTGGTGCTGAATGCTCTCTGTAAGGAGCCTTTCAAACTACTGTCATCCATTCCACTGGATGTGCTGTCTTACAAGGTGTTTTTTGGTTGCTATGTGCTCAGCCAGGAGGACTGGTGAGCTCAAGGCCTAATCCTACAAAGAACCATACCTAGTCATGCATAAGGATATGGTGGTGCTCAGAAAAGTTCCATCATTCATCCTGATGGTCCCCATGGTCTTCCATGTGAACTAGGAAATATGCGTTCCATCTTCCTGTCTTCAGCCTTCTTACCCAAAGGAGAAGGAATTCACAAGTTGGATTTGTTATGGGCTGTTAGGACATACCTTAGACGGACTGCTGAGTTCTGGAAATCAGATATCTTGTTTGTCCTTTTCGGAGTGGCCAAGCAGTAACAGAAAGCCTTTAAGGCTACCCTAGCTAGGTGGGTGAGGGCCTGCATTGCCAAGGCTTATGTCACAGTAAAGTAGAGGCCTCTGGCTCTCATCAAGGCACATACCACCAGGGATAATGGCCACTTCCTGGGTGGAGAGAGGTAATGGTACATGGTCCTCCATCCACACATTCACTAAGCACCACAGATTGGATGTTCAAAGCTTTGCTGATGTGGCCTTCAGTCACAGAGTTTTGCAGGCGGCAGATAGCAGGAAAATTCATTTCCTGTACATTTTTCATTGTTATTTTTTATACTTGTTAGCTGATGAGCAAAATGCCCATTTTCACAAGCAACAAGCTGAATAAATAAAATACAAGCACAACTTACAAATACAGAATAAATAGATAAACAGTAAACTTTAAATACAAGTACACTTATCCTTTGTACATGGTTGATGTATGGGACAATATTCTCCTCTCACCTGGTTATTCTGGGTACTGCTTCATAGAATCCAGTTGTGATGAATACCCACTGACAATGGGGGAGCACTACAGAAAGAAGAAATGTCTTTATACTTACCATATTTTCCTTTTCTGTTAGTTCCAACATTGTTACTGGGGCCCGCCCAGGAGCCTCGTTCTTGCAGGAGAATATTGTCTGATATACCAGCTGGGGATGTCCATCGTTTTGTTATAACCCCTGTTTTGTAAGTTTTTCTTGGCATGTCTCTATAATTTACCTGTTGCAGAGTGTTATGTGAGCATAATAAAAAAAATTGTATGTATACAGATAGATAGATAGATAGATAGATAGATAGATAGATAGATAGATAGATAGATAGATAAGGAGATCAGTTAAATTCCAGTGTTGGTTGCCATCACACATTTTTAACAGGTCTAAATATGATGTTAGCCAAGGGTGCATCCTTTGTTGCAGATAGTGCTTACACTGCATGCAGTCCTTCCAGGTTTACTGAATATGTTTTTCTTTCAAGTTAACTCCTTCAAGTACACCTTACAAGCTATAGTTCCCTAGAAGAGAACATTCCATCATTCACCTTTGTCATCTGACAAGGTAAGATAGTATTTATTATACTTTATTCTGGCTAGAGTCATATGTGTATAGTAGGTTAACTGTGCATTTTTCATATTAAGTAGACCATTATGACATTGATTTTCATATTTATCAGTACTGTGAGGACAATAGTGACTGGAGAGTTGTTGCTGTCAAGAATCCTCATATGCTTAACATTCTAAAGCTTAGGGCTGTGCCATTTTCCCTGGTAGGGTGCACATTACCTATTTGTTATGAATATGCATTGACAATGTTGGAGCTAACAGAAAAGGGAATTATGGTAAGTATGAAGAATTTTTTTCTATTTTGAAGTCAGCAAGGCTTTTGACACTATGTTGCATGACATACTGTATTTCTGGGACAAACCAGTGCAGTAGAGATAAAACATACACAAGGTGGATTGTTAACTGGTTTGGGGCAGGAAACAGAGGGTGGTGATAAATGGGCATTACTCTTGATAACAGGTGCAGCTCCGACTGTTCTAATTTCATAGCTAAATTCTGGTTCAGCTCTCTCCCCTCCTACCTTGCCTCCTCTCTATCACTTCAACCACCCCCAACTGTCTTCAAAGCCATGAAACTCAGACCATGGCTGTCCCTCCTAGGCTAGGCTGTATTTTCTTACTGTTTCCCTAAACTGTGGAATTCCCTTCCTCCATTCACCTGCCATGTCAACTCTCCTCCTGCCCTCTCCTCTCTCTTGCGTAACTTCTGTGCAATTGTAGATGCTCTTAATTTCCCCTATTTATCTCCCCCAACTCTATGCCCCCATCTTATCTCTCCCTACTATCTTAACCCCACCTTTGCAGCTTCTCTGTCCACCAGGTGTTCCCTCTCACTCCTGCCAGGCCCCTCTCTAATCTCACCCCTAACACTTTTCTGCACTCCAGTACTTCACTACAGGATGCAGTTCCCATTTTGCCTTAGTGTCTCCCAATCCTACTCAGTTGTACCTCTGCTAATCCATTTCTCAGTATTTTTGCCAGCCCCCATACATTTTGCACGTTCAATGTTTGTGTGGTACTGTAGCCTGTTATGTTGAACAAAAGAGATTGCCCTAATAACAGGCAACCCAGATTGTCAGAGGTCTCACTGGAAGCAGGGAGAAGAGGTAGGCCAGGCAAAGGGGGAAGGAAGGGGGGGGCGTAACCAAGCAACTCAGGCTAGAGGAAAGAAGGGGCATGGAAAGTGACATCACCGGGAGCAGGGCTATGAGGTCATGAAAAGGGGAGGGGTTAGATAGGCAAAGGGAATGATTGAAGGGTCACAGGAATGGATGGTGCCACAGAGAAGGAGGGGCTACTGGGGGTAGATAATGGGCTGCAGAGAGAGAAAGTCCCTCTCTCTCTACTGCAGCAGATAATTTCATTTCAATTGCACAGGACACCCTGGAGTTTGAGGTAGAAATCTGCAACAGCTCAGGTAAAGTGTGGGAGCATGTGGTCTGGCCTAAAGGCCCAAGAGGGCTGATTTGTCTGGGTATGCACCACATCTGAGTGTTGCATTTAAACAAACAAAAAAAAAAGGAAAAAGCATTGTTTTGCTGGATTACTCAAATGTTTTAAGTATAAATTTTAACCAAATATTTTCATGTTTTGCAGCATGATATGTTATTGCCCAACTGATTGTGTGGAATGTTTTTAGGGAACAGGCAAGTGAATATTTATCCAAGCATTTGCTCCAAGAAGAGAAGGTGAAGGATTTCTTGTGAAGCCAGGGGTACAGGGTATGGCAGCGGCTGCTCCACAGCACCTGCCTGGGGGAAGCAAAATGTACTTTTCTTTTCATTTTCTTGATTGCTGCTTTGTGGGTTTTTGCCTGGCATTGGTTTCTCCACAGTGTGGGAGCTGGTGGTTGACTCACGATGGGTGGTTTGAGGCTGGGTAGGCCCAAGTGGGGCAGCGGGGTAGTGCCTGGCATTGTGAGTGATAATTTCAGGTGGCCTGGCTGCCGGGTTTTGAAATCGCATTACAGCAGAGATTTTCAGGCCTGCGAGGGAGTTTGGGGGGGCGTTCATGGCTCCCAGAGGATAGCCAGGGCACTGGACTATGAATAAGATGGTCGATTTTGGAGGCAGCATTGGTGTTTGTGTGAGAGAGCAAGCCGCTTGGGCGTGTCCATGTGGTCTCCCCTCTGCAGGGGGTTGCTCATTTGTTCCCTTATTGACGTGGTTTGCGCCACTCATGGAGCCATATTTTGTCTGTTTTTTCAGGTGGGAGAGGGTCGTTTATTTCAATGGAGAGGAGCAAATAAACAAAGAAACAAAAAGTTTGAGGCAGCTACGGTTGGACGGAGGAACAGTTCCTGGGTGCGAGTTGATTTGCGGTGCAGGCAGGCCGTGGAAGGAGGCTGCCACATGACTTCTGTTACGGGGGCCTCATAGTGGGGTTTTACCACTGGTCACCATGTGGATAGGGAACAGAGGTGCATTTCCTGTAGTGGATGGCAGGTGGTGGCCACGTGGCGTCTCACACCAGGGCCATTGCAGGTGTTTACCCCTTTTTCCTGTCACAGCGATGCCTCTACAGGGAGCAGGGGAAGAGAGGGACATCCAATGTTGGCATGGGGAAGGAAACTGGACCAAGTTAGAGGATCCTTTTGGCAATTAGCTGGTTTATGAGCGTCCATATCCAGGCGGGCCTCCGAGAAGCACTGGGGCCTGCCGGCCACCTATGGGGGGGCAGTAGGGAGGGCCCAATCATGCAGGGGAACAGGTGGGGCCTATGCCTTTAGCTTAATGGGGCCAGCCAGTATGGGCGTTTGTTCCCCCGCACTGTTGTTTGGGCCAGCAGGGCCATTTGTGTTTTGGGCATGCATGGGCCATGAGACAGAGCCAGAGTGGCATCAATGGAGGCTGGGAAACAGCAGGGGTGTGCAGAGGCAGCATGCTTCCATTTGTTGATGATGGCCTCCCACTGGGCCTCATGGCACATAATCAAAACAGAAAAGGGACAAGGGTTATGCGGAGGGCTGGGAGGTGAGGCCCAGGCCTACTTACCAATGGGGGGTTGGTCTGTGAGTGGATGGCAACCTGCCCCCCCAGGAGGCCCAGAGTTGGCCAACAAACAAGTTCATCAATGGGGAGTGGCCCCACGGGTCTCGGGGGGGGGGTGCACAGTGCCAGGCCACAGGCACCCACATGCCTAGATACGCAAATGTTTAACTGCTCAAGCATTTATGGGAAAAGGGGAGATGCCAATTACAGGAGGAGTAAAATTGTTTGCAGACACAAGGCAGGTACCAACTATGTTTTTGTGGTTACAGAATGACACCCAAGAAAGCGATGAAACAGAAGACCAGTGAGGCACTGGTGCACAAGGCAGCAGAGCTCATGGATCAAGTCCAGGCAATCCTGAAAGAGTCCAGAGCAGTGGAGGAGAAGGAGAGGAATGCAGATAAGAGCAAAGAGCCACCAGTGGCTAAAGAGAGGGCCAATAAGTGGCCCACTAGGAGCAGCCCAGATGAGAGTGGTGAGCCTCAACTGGTGGAGGGTAAGGTATCCATGGTTGCTCTGTCAGTAGAAGGTAGCCTGAAAGGCTGCCTGGCAGGTATCATGAAGGAATAAGGGGTTAAAGAATTGGAGGAGGTGGATAAAGCATGGAAGGAACTCCAGAATGAAAAGAAAGGGGAACAAGGTAAAATTATCCCGGGGCAGGATCGGTAGCTGACAAGGGGACATACGGTTGGCCCCCAGGCATGACACTGGGGGACCACTTGTCACAGGTCTTGAAGGACAAGATATGGAAGGGAGAGTATGTAGATATGTTCGCCCTTATCGATAAAGATATGGTGAAGAAGTATGAGTAGAAAGAGTCAGTGGGTAGCTCAGAGATGACAGTGGCTTTAGCCATCATGGGTAAAACCAGTGAGGATGTTACCTACAAAGGCAAGACTTTTGGGGCCTTAATGGAAGGTTTCATGCACTTCAGTGCGATCATGCTCCAAAAGAAACCAGAACTGGCCATCCCACTCCTTACATACTCTGCCATCATTCGGGATGTGTATAGGATGTGAAGCAGATATGGGTGGTTGATTTATGATGAGAAGCTCCGCCAAAGGGTAGCATCTCATGGGGATGTCAGATGGGACGTTATGCTGTCAGATTTCCGTATCAGGACACTGTCTGCTCCAGGGGGATCGGGCAGAGAAGACAGGAAGGGCACCAGAGGGAATGAGACAAAGGTTTGCTGGGCATATAATAAAGCTAACTGCATGTGGGCCAATTGCAAGTATAGACATGCTTGCTCTGGATGCAGGGGGACCCACCCTGTCATCAGGTGTGAGGCACAGGGTGACAGACAGGCAGAAGCAACAGCGGGGCAGTCCTTTTGGGGGGGCCAGGGGAGAAACCAGGGGGAAGGACACAATGGGTAGGGAGGCTGTTTCAGGTGGCAAAGCGACAGGGGAGTCATGGAGATAGGTGAACAGGAGTGGATGCCGGTATTATGGAACAAGGGGTTTTCCCCAGGCATTTTCCCCATTGAAAGCCAGGGTGGTCTCCAAGTGGACCAAGTCTTTCCCAGATCAAGAGTCTGGGAGGATGTTGTGGGAGGGATTTACAAGAGGTTTCAACCTATATTATACTGCGGGTAGGAAGGCCATGCAGACAAAAAACCTGGATTCCATAAAAGGCAAAGAGGAGGTGGTGGAAAGGAAGATAAAGAAGAAGTGGGAAGCAGGTTGGGTGGAGGGTCCATTTCAGGACCCCCCTTACAAGAACCTGCAGGTATCACCACTGGGGATTGTGCCCAAGAAGACTCCAGGGGACTACAGGTTGATACACCACCTGTGTTACCTGGAGGGAGATTCCGTAAATGGTGCCATTGCCTTGGAAAGGAGCACAGCTCCATACGACACGCTGGACAAGACGGTGAACCTGATCAAAGCCAGAAAGAGGGTGTGGGTGGCAAAAACGGATATCGAATCTGCTTTCTGGCTCCTGCTGGTTCAGGAGGAGAACTGGGGTTGTTGGGTTTTCAGTTTCAGGGCCAGTACTACTTTGACAAGGCCATGTCTATGGGGTGTTCAGTGGCCTGTGCCACATTCGAATCATTCAGCACGTGGTTACAGTGGGTGTTCACCACAAAGCATGGAGAAGGAGCAGTGGTCCATTACTTGGAGGATTTCCTGTTCATAGGCGAGGGCACCAGAGCCATACTGTCAGTTTTGAGGGCATCTGTGGGGTTATTGGTACCTTAATGGCCAAAGGAAAAACAGTAGGCCCTGCCCATCAGCTAGAGTTCTTAGGCATCGAGCTGGATCTGGACCAGCAATGTTTCCGCTTGCCATCAGGCAAGGTAGCCAGTCTACTGGAACTCATTCTGGAGATTAAGGGGTGCAGCTCAGAACAGTCCAGCAGGTACTTGGGCACATGTATTTCGGCTGTCGGGCCATAGTCCCCAGCTGGGTGTTCACCAGGCTCTTTGCCAGAGCCTTAGTGAAGGCCAGGTTTTCCCACCATTGGGTTGAATTGTCCATGGGGGTGAAAGACAATCTGTTAGCTTGGAAGGTGTTCCTAAAGGGGTACAATGGAATAACTTTTGGAGAGACTGCTGGGTAGAAGGGACAGATTTGGAGTTATTTACAGATGCTGCTGGGGGGTTTGGCATGGGAGCCTACTTCCAGGGGAAGCGGATATCAGAACCATGGCCCTCCAAGTGGGTGGAGCTTGGGTTAAAAAGGGACATCACCTTCTTGTAGGCCTTACTGATTTGGTTAGCCCTGAAGGTATGGAGGCACAGGCTCAAGAACAAGAAGGTGATCTTCAGGTGTGACAACATGGTGATAGTAGCCATGTTGAACAAGCAATCTGGGTCCACAGAAACAATGTATGGGAGGGATTATGGCTTAATTTATCCTTTAAGGCTAGGCATGTGGAGGGGCCAAGGAATGAAATAGCTGACAGTCTCTCACATTTCCAGTTGGACATGTTCCATGAACTGGCCCCAAGGGCAGCCATTCAGATTTCGCATGTACCCCAGCAGCTTTGGGGAATTGGATGGACCGAGCCCAGCTATTGTTTTAGAATGCCTGGGAACTAAACAAGCTGAGGGCCTATGAGGCCACGTGGAGGAGCTTCCAGGATTTCTGGGAGGGTCTTGGGCTGGAGGTAAGTGGCCTGGTAACAGAAGCACAGGTCATAAGGTACATGGTGGTGAAATGGGAAGCAGGCATGTCTGGAGCCACTATTGGCATCCACCTCACCAGCATAGACATGGTGTGCCAGTTACACGGGGTGGGTGGCACCCAGCAGGACACCAGCTGTGTAGAGGATGCAACAGGGATGGATTAGTTTACAGGGCAATAGAGTCACTGGGCATAGGCCCATCAGAGGGGAGCTGCTGGAGCGGCTGGTGGCGGCATTGCCATGCGTCTGCTTCTCGGCCCATGAAGCATGGCTGTTTGAAGCCATTTTCAGGGTCATGCAGAGAGGGGCTTTTTGGGTGGAGGAGATAGTGGTGCAGAGGATAGGGGATACACGTGGCAGACATCACTTGGGTTGCACAATGGGCCACAGTATGGCTGAGGCACTCCAAAACAGATCGGGGGGGGGCAGGGTGCAAGGTCAATTTATGAGGAGACCGCAAGGGGGTAGTGCATTGGTAGGAGCATTGTATAGGTATAGGGCAGTGTGGCCACCAGCGGATGGGGGTTTCTTCCGGCATGGTTGTGGGGATATGGTTACCACAGCACAGGTCACCTGCAGTACTCAAGAAAGGGATGGTTTTCCTTGGGGAAGAACCAGGCAGGTTTGCGTCACATTCCTTCCAAATAGGTGCAACCTCGGACATGACAAAGCAAGGGGGATCTCAATCTGAAGTCAAGAGAGTGGGCAGGTGGTTCTCTCAGGTGTACAGGAGATACATTCGGCCATGACTGCTAACAATAACAAATTTATGTTTTACAGGGGCCAGGCATCACAGGGTGGTATGGATTGTGAGCCATTCATTCATCCATTGGGTGGAGAATTGGGCCAACAGCATGCTGGGGGGACACCAGTTGGCTCAGGACCCAGAATTGACTAGGATCAAGTGGCATGGGTGTAGGGGACTGAGGTGGATGGGGCCCCTGCTGGATGAATGTAGTGGGTCTAAGCCAGTCCCAGACTTGATCATGGTGCATGTCGGGGGCAATGATTTGGGCACCCTGCCCTGGGTGGCATTGGTCCATATGATTTGGAAGGGCTTTGCAAGGATAAAGGCCAAGTGGCCTAGGGTGCAGCTGGCATGGTCTGAAATTGTCCAATACAGTTGCTGAAGGGGGGCACATGATCTGTTGGCACTTGACAGAGCCCTTAAGAGAGTAAATAGTGGGCTAGGCAGACAGGTGGTTTGTGCATAAAGCATGATCTCATCACACATGATACACCAGGTTGGTACAGGGAGGATGGGGTACATTTGTCAGGAGTGGGGAATGCAGCCTTCAATGGTGCTATCAGAGGAGCCATTGAGAGATGGCAGGGATATGGAGGTCTGCGGGCTAGTTTTTAATGGGGGAAGCCCATAGGCTGACCGGGTTGGCCCAAAGGCTAGTGAGAAAAATATATAGAAAGGAGGCCCAGCCATAGGGGGGTATGGCTAGGCAGGGGTGGGCTCCCTATGGGGTAGTCACCTCAAGGGAGAACAGGGCAGGGGGGACACCTGAACCTAGAAGAAAAGGAGGAAGGAGCGGGCATCAGATACCCACACCCAGGCCGCAGGAAGAAATATCAATGTAGGCATAGGCCTAAAATGTATGAATTGTAAATATTGTATATATGAAGAGTGAACCCCAGACATTGTAAAGATTGACATGTTTGTGAAGACGTGGTGAATGTAAAATGTGATACATGTTGATTACCTGAAAGAACTCCTGATCCCTTACCAACCTGTAAGATTGCTCCGCTTAGCCGATGAGGGGTTGCTAGAGATTCCAAGGGTGATTTTAAAATCTGCTGGGGCCCATGCTTTTATGTTTGTGGCCCCTTCCCTTTGGAATTCTCTACCTCATTGGATTAGGGAGTGCATGACTGTGGGGAGTTTTAAACAGGCTTTGAAATCCTTCCTGTGGGAAAAAGCTTATGGTTTTATTGTTCATTGATCTGTTTTTGTTTGGTTTTATAATGTTGATTTCTGTATTTTTATCTTATTGTATTGCGCCTTGATATTTGAAAGGTGCATAATAAATAAAGTATTAGTATTATTATTATTAGGTATGACAGTGTGGTTTTCTACCCCAATAAAACTTCAGATGTTTGAACCATATAAGATGGGTGTGGTGTGGTTTGATTTCAGGGCGATCCAATGACAAAAGAGATTGCCCTAATAAAGGACAACCCAGATTGTCAGAGGTCTCACTGGAAGCAGGGGAGGAGGCAGGCTAGGCAAAGGGGGAAGGAAAGGGGGGCAGGGGAGGTAACCAAGAAACTCAGGCTAAGGGAAAGAAGGAGGCAGGGAAAGTGACATCACCAGGGGCAGGGCTATGAGGTCACAAAAATGGGAGGGGCTAGGCATGCAAAGGCTATGATTGAAGGGTCACAGGATTGAATGGTGCCTCAGGGAAGGAAGGGCTACTGGGGGGTAGATAAGGGGCTGCAGGGAGAGAAAATCCCTCTCTCTACTGCAGCTGATAATTTCATTTCAACTCCCACCCACACATAAGAAATACAGGAAGGGGAAGAAGTATCGGGGGTTTAGATATCGGGGGAAAAGGGTTGCCGGGTAAGGGCAACAGGGACATGGTTGGTGTCAAAGTACCATGGGTTGCTGGTTGAGAGCAGTGGAGTTTGAGGAGAAGGAAAAATATATAAAAAGGGGGCCCAGCCATAGGGGAGGTATGGCTAGGCAGGGGTGGGCTCCCTATTGGGTAGTCACCTCAAGGGGGAACAGGGCTGGAGGTCAGGTGGGGGGGACACCTGAATCCAGAAGAAGAGGAGGAAGGAGCAGGCATCAGGTACCCACACCGGGCAGCAGGAAGAACCCCAGACATTGTAAAGATTGACATGTTTGTGAAGACATGGTGAATGTAAAATGTAAAATGTGATACATGTAGGTATGATGTTTGACCCATATAAGATGGGTGTGGTGTGGTTTGATTTCAGGGGATCCAATGACAATGTGGAATACTGTAACTGTGTCTCCACTATAACGTTTTTGTTTACACTTGATGTCATTTCTGTAATTGCTTGATAGCCTGAAATGTTGAGCAATATGCAACTACATAGAAACATAGAATTTGACAGCAGATAAGGACTGCTTGGCTCACCTAGTCTGCCCATTTCTCTACCTAATGGATAAGCTGCAGATCCTAGTTAACTTACAGCCAACTTCCTCCTACCCCTCACTAGAATTGCCTTGAATTCTTGAATTCTCCACTGTTTTTGACTCCACTACCTCCTCAGGAAGGCTGTTCCATGTATCCACAACCATCTCATGAAAAAATGCTTCCTCACATTACCTCTGAGCCGTCCTCCCTCTATCTTCAAAGTGTGCCCCCTTGTTCTTGCACACCTCTTTTTCTGAAAGATGCTACCCTCTTGGACTTTGTTGATTCCCTTGAGGTACTTGAAAGTTTCTATCAAGTCCCCCCTCCCTCCCTCCTCTTCTCGAGGGTATACATATTAAGCTCCTTTAATCTCTCTTCGTATGTCTTCTGGTGCAGACCTTGCAACATTTTTGTTGCCCTCCTCTGGACAGCCTCCATTCTGTCTATGTGCTTGCAGACATTACTGTAACTATTTTGTAACTATTTTACTCTCTTTTATGTTTGTTACACTTGTTATTGCGGTAATTGATTGGTTATTCCCCTTCCCCTCTTCCCCAGGACGCACTTAGAAACTAGCAGTGCTGCTCAGTGTGCTTTCTTGGTGAAACTTTTATGAGTGGAGAGGCGTACTCATGGCATCCTTAAGGTATCAGTGTTGGTGCCACTGCTCTTCAACATTTTCATCAGTTATTGTGATGCTGGAGTCTTCAGCAAGCTGCATATATTAAGCTTATGGATTATACTAAACTAGCTTGGGTATTGAGCTATCTTGAGGATGAGAACAAACTTTAGAAGGACATGAAAAAATGGATAAAAACTCCTTTTTCCCTTTCTTACCCCTCCAACTTCCCACAATTGTTTTATTGGCATAATAACTCTACAATAAAAGAAGGCTAGCATAACATGTAGTATTTTAGTTTACATTTAGTAGTTTGTTTTTCCGTGTATTTCATTATTATTATATTTTTTTCAGCCCTTCCAAATGAGGTACCCCTCTTTGCTTTGTCATTGTGCCTCAGTTGTGCTCTGCAATAGTTGCCAAATTGTCAGTTTTTTAATTCATTACTGTATGATATCTAGATTTTAGGATCATAATATTTATTTGTACATCGTGTAAACTGATTGTGAAACAACATTTTTCCTATTCAAATGGTGTAATAGGTCCATTAGAACATGTAGCACTTCATTAGTATTTTATCAGTTTTAATTTCCTATGTCTACAGTTGATATTAATTAAGATTAAGATTTTGAGATCAGGCAATTCCAATAGTTAAGTATGAGATTGTGTTTTATGCAGTTTGTGAATCTGGCACATTTGCTTATTCTGCTATATGCAGATCCATGATGTAACAGTCTGTTTAATGTATTTTTGGTTTCAAGCCGTCATATATTATCACTGATGCACTTTATTACCACATAGAAGCCTCAACTGCTGTTACTATCAAGATGCTTAAAATGTATTTTTACCAGGGCTGTGAGAACTCAGTGAAGTTCTGACCCTTTGTAAATAAGAACCGGACACAGTGGGGTTCTGATTTGATCTGATTATTTCTGATTATTTATAAACACTTGCAAAAATGTGATGAAATGCATGAAAGTGGCCAAAGTCAGTCATATTTAATATGGAGGCTCAAAGGAAATAATTTAATGCATTATTTGTACAAACATTAAAGTAAAACTGCTATAAAGTAATCACTACTAGCTCATTCATGGCTGGCCTGTACTGGTGACATATCCTCCTCAGGCCTGTGATAATCGTGTGAGTGTGCTGGGAGAGAGAGACAGAGACAGACAGATGCAAGTACCTATATCGTACCACAAAGCAATACCAAGCACTGCTGGCAGCTAAGATATTTTTTATCAATGCTGCTGTGTGGGTATTGTTTTGATGGATATTCCAGTCAAAGCAAACCAGGGCAAAGAATTGAATGATCAAAATGAGCAGCAGTAAGAGCCCATCCACCCTACTCATGTGAGTGATGCAACTGCATCTCATGTCCCGGTGTACTGTGGTATGGTGCACTACCTGCCTGGTCCAACAGGTGGTAATGTTTTCTATGACTACTTCTACTGGTCAACACACAATACATTCATTAAACAAGAAATGAAAGACATATGATTACCACCCAGGCAGCTAGTCACATCACACCAGTCAAGTGCAGTGCAGTCATAAAATAAAGATTTTCACTGCCACCTGAAGACCTGATGACACACAGTTACATCCTTACTAGTTCCACAATTGCTGCCAGCCAGTACCAAGTAATTTAAGTATGTAAAAATAAAAATATAATAATCTCAACCCAGTCACTGTAGTGAGATGTAGTGTTACAGCCAGTCTAGCATACCACACAACTAGAGATGCAGTGAAGTTTTAATTAGCCTGCACAGTGAACGCAAAGTTGTCCACTTCCAATTCACATATCACTACATGAAATTTCTATTAAAAAGTCAAAATTCACCTTACTTCACATTATCCACTTCGAGTTCACTTTGAGTTCCAGTTTGATAAAGTGAAGTTGGTAAGAAACAGGCCACTGATCACATGCCTGACTGTCTCTGCAGGTCTGCAAGTCACATGATTCAGAGAGGCAGTTAAATAGGCAGGAAGTCAGTGTTTTACTTTTACTTTCTCTTGTAGAAATAAGTGTTAGCAGCTCATCTTCACTGTGGTGGTTAGGTCCAACATAACTCAGGGACAGCATGGGTGGAAAAGTAGTTCCTGGATGGGATCTTCCATTTAGGATAGGCGTGTGCTTCAGATCACCAGAATCCTGCATTCTCCACAAAGGAGAAGGGCAGAAGGTCAGTGGCTAGCATTCCACTACTGCAGCATTGAGTTCACTAATGACTGCATGATTTGGTGGGTATTTACTGTTCTGGGCAAAAAGGCAGTGTAACATGGGCTGCATTGTTCAGTGTTTTGCATGTGGCATGCCAAATGGCTCTCCTCTGCGAACTGACATGATGTGGTACCAGTGATGTGTGATGGTGGGTGCACTGGTGACAAGCCAATAAATGTGGTTATTTTACCTGTTTTAAGCACAGGGGTTGATGTACTAGAATTACTAGATGGACCACTGCTATTCTGACCACTACTTGAACATTCAATATCATCCTCCTCCTCTTCCTCATGCCTGCAGTAATCCTACAGTGTTATTTCACCACTTTTACTGACATGAATACTTATCTTAAAGGAAGGGGATACCATGCTCACTAAGGTGGCTGAGGGTGAATGCCCCACTATGGCATTAGCTCTCCTCTGGTGCTGAGTCAACACTGCCATGTGCCTGCTCTTGAGATGAGTATGCTGGCCCCCAATGCCCAGATGGCTACTCTTTTTGCCACACTTCACACATGCTTGGCAAAGCTGACAGATTGTCAATGTTTCATCGCTACCATCTTGAATGAAAAAATCCCAAATTAGGGATTTTGATGCCCTACTCCTCATATGTCACTTCTGGGGTTGCATATGGAACAGCAGTTTTGGTGGCAATCAAATGGGGGATGTACTGCATAAATTCTGGTGTTGTACACACTTGGACTTTGACTGAACATCATAGTTAAAGACTATTACATCAGCATCAGCAACAGACACAGCTAAACAGAACTTTGGGGGGGGGGACTGATGAACAGACTGTTTATAAACAACCACCTTCACTTTCTATTTGTCTGGTTCTCTAACGTGATCCCTAGCATCACCATCATAATGATCATCCACAAATTCACTTTGAATGCTGTCCTCCTGTGGAGATATTCCAACCACAGCCTCAATACTATCATCCCCACTTTTTTCATCAACATCTGAATGTTTCGATGGCCTAACCTCAAGATCAGTGGAAATATGAGACTGTGATTTATTAGCATGATCAGAATCATGTTCAACTACTGTGGGCAGTGGGACATCAACTACACTCAAGTCTGTGGATTAAACAACATCTTTCCCACCTAATAAGTTTGCCTGGGTTGAACTTGTAGCAATACTCATGCTGTTACCAACCATGCCATCACTAACTTTACTACCAGCATGGACAACAGCATCTCCAACCAGCATTGAAGTGACTGATTTCACAGTGAAAAACAGAGTTGGAGAAATCCCTTTACATGCAGCACCTGCTACCTTTACCTTCTGCATCCTACCATGGCCATGACCACTACTCTAAACACTGCTAGACTGGCTAATAGCCCCTGATGAACCTGCCTCATCATCGCAACAGCTTCCACTGCTAATAGTCTTATTGGCAGCAGTACCACAGCCAAAACCAGCTTTGCACGAATGCCTCTTGGTGGGCATTTTTTAAGGTTACACAGACAATTAACAGCAACTTACTAATTCAGCTGTTTTGGGGGGATGGGAAGCAAAAAATGCAGGAGATGCAGCCACACATGCACAAGTAACAAAAGACATGAACCAGTCTTCAAAAATCCAAAAGTCACAAAACAATACCTTGTTTTTCAGGGTGGGGGGGGGTTTAGCTACACAGACAAAGGCAGGGAAAGAAATTCCAGACAGACTGAGAAATTCAGAGTACTGCCATTGCAGTGCCACAGTAAAATGCATATCAATTTACACAAAGCACACATTAAAGGTCAGCCACAGAAACTTTAACTGTTCAGTAAACTACAATATAGACAGTCTTTTAAAATGACTGAAAAAATGCCCAGCAAACAGAGAAAACTTATTAAAAATTAAGTTGTACTGTATGTACTGGAACACACAAATAATAAAAAATTAGCCAACAAAACTTGTAAAAACTGCCGTTCTCATTAATCTTCCTTCTACACCACAGATCCGCCCCTCCCCCAAAGCACACTTCTACACTATCTGTCACTACAGAGACTGAATGTACTACATTAATTTTAAGTATTCAAACAAAATCAATAAATGCTCAATGATATAAACACATAGGAGTTTCCTACAATCGATGTACTAAATTTTGACATGAAATGTTGTGGCACAAATGCGTTTTTAAAGTTTTTTTTGATGGTTTGAATCTCAGATCTCTGAGAACAAACTGTCTCCAGCTTTCCACTATGCACACTGTGCTGAACTGAGGCTGTGCAAAACAATATAGAGCCCATGGAACCTTAAATCCCATGAATCACTGCAAAATGTGCCTTAAAGAGCATAGAAACAAAGCGAAGTAATGCAAAGTCCATAGATAATATTGGGAACTTTGCATTCCTTCGGGATGCAAAGTTTTTCACTTCACTATGCAGAAAATTAAGTGAAATTTGGGTTCTACATGAAATACTACACGTACTGAATTTTAGCCACTTTGCCCACCTCTACACACAACACACACACACACACACACACACACTCACACACACACAGACACAATAAAGAGATTAATTTACATTTTCTCTGTAAAGTAATCACAGCCAAATATGAGGGATGTGAGAATATATATTATACAAAAAGCATTCAATTTCAGGGATCAGGATTCTTCTAAGCCATCCATTGTACAAAAATCAAAATACTAATACTACAGCACAGACAGGCCTGTGGTAAAATATTTTTTTAATAAGTTGCTGTGGACAAAAAAGTGACAAGTAGTATTAGTGAGGACAAAAAGTGACGGGTGGTAGTAGAAGATGTGAGGACAAAAACTGACAAGTCAGGTAGTAGTAGTAGACAACAGTACCCTACCTTTCAGATCAGAGTGATACTTAATACCACCAAGTAAGTTTGTGACATAAAATGCAGTTGCTTGCTGTGTTTGGACACTGAACCCACTAATTTTATTTTTCATGTATCTGTGCTCATTGTGGTCATTCAAGTAATTATAGCCTGGCCTAGTCCATCCTCCTGACCTGACTTGTTGCAATTAATTGCTGCCTCATGTAGTAGACCCTATTCACAAAAGATGTTCACCACAGGCACAAATTCTTTTTTTTTTCTTCTTCCCCAAGTTCAGTAAACAATTTCCAATATATTCTTGGATAGTAATGCTCTATCCACCATCCTAGTGGGACTGTTACATGTTGTACATCCTTACTTGGGGAATTATGTGTCTAACCATCCCCCACTACCGTACCCTAAACTGACTAACCTATCCTAAACTAACTATTACCTAGCCCACTAACATACTTAAATACAATTAGTATTTATTAGATTTAACACCGGAGTCTAGATTTTCTCAAATTTTACTACTACTTTAATGTTATAGCAATTAATTTTTTCCATTTGGATACTTTGTAGAAATAAATTTCTCCATTAAGAAAACTCTGGGGGGTTCATATCTTTCCAAAGACATGCTATACATCTCCTAGCATTTACTAGTCCCATATTTATGATGATGTGACGATTGTTCAAAGGAAGTTTCTGTGTCTTAGATGTCCCCAGTAAGTATAACTCTGGTTCAGATGTAATATCTGTCCCAGGAATTTTATTCATGGTATATGTTATCCTGTCCCAGAATGGCTTTAATTTAGGGCATTGAGCCATCACATGTATTACGGTACCCCGATAAATCCTACACCTATTGCAAATGGGAGGTATAGTTGCATTAAACTTATTTAATAAATGAGGAGTATAATAAATTATGTGTAAGACATTAAATTGAATCTGATTCAGCCTTACACTTTTTGTCGGCTTAACCATTTTTAAAGCTGTTTCCATTCTCCCTTTTGGGATATCATAATGTAATTCCTTTTCCCATTTTTGCTTAAGCTTCAAATTATGATCAGGATTTCTCAAGTTTAAGTTTTTATAAATCTTGGACACAATTTTACAACTTAAGTCCTAAGAACTTATTCAATATTGTAAGGAGCTTACATCTGGCAATTCCAGTTCTCTATTTAAAACATTTTTAAGGCCATTTCTAACTCACCTGTAACTAAACCATTCTGAGTCTGGAAGTCCATATACAAATTTTAATTCCTCAAAGGACAAAAACTTATTGTCCTGATATAGATTCCTTATGTCAAAAATAGAGAATGTTTCCCATAAGTGTCTTTCTTTCTCATCCAGGCTCCCATTCATATTTATAAAACATAACAAGGGACTATGTATGTTAATTCTAATGTTTGTTTCTCCTTTTATGATAATAGTCCCATGCCATTGAAGTATTTTAATAAATACATTAGAAATGTTATTCAGAACCACTTTTTTAATTTCCATGTATAAGTGATGATAATGTTTCGTATTTTTAAAGAAATATTTATCATAGTCTGCCCACCATGGGGGAGATTCTGTGTAATATTCTTTAATATGTGAGAGAGTCGTAGCATATTGATATAACCCAATTTTATTTAAGTTTTAAAAGACAAAGAACCTCTGTGCGTAAACACTGAGGCAAGGGTTACCCCAAAGGGCATTTGGCTGGGAAGCCAAGTTTCAAGAAAATACAAAATCACACATGCCCCCACAATGCAAAGCATCATGGGCTGCATATGCAAATCACCACAGAATGTTATGCTGGTCCAACTTTAAGCAGAATTGCATGGTGCCGAAAGGCCTCTCACACAGTTTGCAAAGGGTGCTAACAGAAATCATGCAATTCTGCTTAAAGTTGGACCAGCATAACATTCTGTGGTGATTGGCACATGCAGCCCATGATGCTTTGCATTGTGGGGGCATGTGTGATTTTGTATTATTTAAGTTTTAGCCTCCCTGTTGTTCTTTTTCCATTAATTTGACCATAGCTAATCTAGGCTTTTTACTTTTCCATAAGATTCTTTGAATAATCCTTTCCAGGATCTTAAGCTGTTTTTTAGAAATCACTAATGGTATAACTTATAGAATACATAAAATCCTGGAAAGGACCATCATTTTAACCAATTCTGCTCTGCACATTAAGGTAACTGAAAGATGATTCCAGTTCTCCAAATCACCTTTAATTTTATCTAATACCAATTTCAGATTTAAGTCTAAAATGTTTTTTGTATTTTTTTGTTAAATATATACCTAGATATTTAATTTTATCAAGACTTTTAATAGCAGTGTATAACTGTTTAGGCCTCATATATATATATTATTTCATTGTAATATCTCCGACTTTCCCCAATTAATCTTATACCCTGATTCCTATCCATATTCTTTAATAATATTCATAAGCATAGGCAAGGCCTCATCTGGATTTTTTAAATATGATAATACATCGTCAGCATACAAGGATAGTTTAATGGTTCTACTTCCTACTTATATTCCCGCAATACTACTGATAGTTCATATCCTATTCACTAATGGCTCTGTTGATAACGTAAACATAAGGAGGAAAGTGGACACCCCTGTCTGGTTCCTCTAGTTAACAAGAACATAGCAGAGGTATTCTGATTCATCACCACCCTGGCTCTCAGATCTTTATAGATGAGCTTAATCCAATTTAGAAAGTTAGAACCCATACTCGTACCTTCCAGTACTTTAAACAGGTAGTCCCACTTGACTCTGTCAAAGGCCTTTTCAGCATCTAATAACAATAGTACAGTTTCAGTATCTTTACAATGCTCTATAACATACAACACATGTTTAGTATTGTTAAAGCATCTTCTTTGTTTAATAAACCCAGTCTGATCCTCTGATTATCTTAGGGATGACCTTCTCTAACCTATAGGCTAAAATTTTTTTAAAGATCTTATAGTCTGAATTTAAAATCGAGATTGGTCTATAGGAAGCGCAATGTCTTAAGTCCTTCCCTTTCTTAGGTATCAAAATAATTGTAGCCTCTTTAAATATATCTGGACTTTCTCTCAACTCAATAAAGGAATTAATTCCATAAGGCATTTATATATTTCATTCCTATAATTTTATAGAATTCTATCGGATATCCATCCAGGCCTGGAGCACTCCCACCCCTAAGATTCTTAACTGCTTTTTCCACTTCTTCTAAAGTAATTGGTTGTTCTAGCAATTCTTTATTGGATCTAGCATCTCGGGGATCTTGGTTATGAAAGTGTTTGTTAAAGTTGCCTTATTTATTTCTGAAGTGTATAGTACTGAGTAAAATTTACAAAATTCATCATTAATAGCCTCAGGGTCTGTAATAACATTTTGGTCTTTAATGATTTCTTTAATCTGCCTTTCAGATATCTCTCTCTGCAGTTGATAAGCCAAACTGTTACCTGATTTATCAGCTTGTGCAAAATATTTATCCTTGTATATAAGTATATTTCTCTCCATTCTTTTATTCATTAGTGAGTTGTAATTTTGCTTTAGGTTCTGAAGCTGATTAAGATCTTGTTCCCTTTGAGTATGTATATGCCTCATTTCAGCCCTCTTAATTTCTTTCTCTAGAGTAGAAGTGTCTCTTCATCTTTTTTGATTCATCCAGACTTTATATTTAATTATATGGCCCATTAGTGTTGCCTTCAGGGCATCCCATGCTATAGTCAATAGTGTTTCTTCCCCCAGTTAAATTGTAATAGGTATCTAAGTGTTCTTTAATATATACTTGAAACTGAGCATCTTTGCTCAAAGGTAGATTCAATTTCCCACCACAGTTCACAACCTCAGCTAAGATCTCCTGGGTACAAGAAATGGCTTAGTGATCAGATATACTAATATCCTCATAAGCTAGCTCTCTAACCCTGGGCATCACATTCAGGGATTCCAGAATCCAGTCTATTCTAGAATAAAGCTGATATCTATGTGAGATGTGGGAGAGCTCCAGGGCCTTATTGTTTTTATATCTTCAGATATCGTATAGATTTAATGCTTCCATACTTTTGGAGATTATCTTTTCGGCATTTGACAGGATTGAGCAGGCACCAGTTTTATCCAATTTTATATCAAGTACAGTATTAAAGTCCCCACCCCTACCAACATAAGATGTAGGAATTAAGCCAGGGTGATGAAGAATTCCATAAAGAAAACTGGATTGTCTTCATTAGGGCCATAAACCCCAGCGATAGTAAGTTCTATTTTATTAATTCTAATTTGAATAATTATATATCTATTGTATTTATCTACCTGTTTCTTAATTTCTTCCACTTTATGTTTCTTAGTAAAAAAGCTTGTCCTCCCCATAGTTTACATAATTTCACAAATTCTGTATCTATTAAGTGTGTTTCTTGAATGATTAAACAGTCTATTTTATGTTTTTTTAACATATGCCACAACTCTTTTTCTTTTTATGGGACTATTAATCCCATTCACATTCCATGTCATACATTTAAATATACAGGTATCTATTTATTTAAATAAGTTCTCATATATTAATCTCTTACACGTAAAAATTTTATTTGATACTTTTCCAAGTGGAAGCTTGAATAACCTAGCTCATATTCTATGAAAGTAACCAAAATTCTTGTAACCCGATTCTTAATATGGACTTGGGTGCTCTTATACCTATAATAAACTAATCTACCCCAACCCTATTTGAGAGTTTAAAATTACTAGACCCAAAAGCAATAAAATTATCATACAAAATGGAGTTTATTACCTCCCTGCGAGCTGTGGACAGACTCCTTATATTAAAAGTCAGGGAGATTTTCCCTTAATTTGCTGTGTTTATCTTATTTATACTGATTCTAGAACCCTAAAAACAGATATATAACAAATGTGCGATATGTTTTTTGGCCCCCTTTACTTTTCTCTCTTACAATGTTTCCAGTTGTCATGACTTCTTTATATTTCATTATTCAACATTCATTGTACAACTTTCTCTGCTTCCTGAGGGGAGTCTGCAATAAAGGATTTGCCCTTGTAGAAGATTTTCAGTGTAGATGGAGAAGGATGCAAAAAGAGGATTTGTTTATTCCAAAGAGTTTGTTTGATATTTTTGTAGGCATTTCTTTTCTTTTGCAGTTTGGGACATGTCGGGAAAAATGGAAACTTGTGCTCATTGAGTTAATAAAGGTTTCTTTCTTTTAACTTCCTTCAATATCAGTTCTTTTTCTTGAAATTTGTGGATTTTGACAAAAACTATTCTTGGATATTTAGCATTTGGGGCTCTTTTAGCTGGCGACCTATGTGCCTTCTCCAGCTCAATTTTTGTAGCGGGATATTCTCTATCCACTAATTCAGAAAACCATTTCTCACAGAAATTCAAGATATTATCTCCTTCAGTAGCCTCAAGAAGACCCAGGATTTTTAGATTTTCCCTTCTTGAGCACCATTCAAGATCATTGACTTTCTCCTGGATTTTAACTAGTTATTGTTTGTACTCTATAATATCCTTTCTCATTGCTGGAATTTGATCTTCTAGCTGTGAGGTACACTGTTCATATTCAGACATTTGATTATTTAAACTTTGTACTTCTCCTCTCAGGCCTTTCATGTCTTCATGTATCCCTGTAATTTTGCATTCTAAGCTGAATACTCCCATCATCATTTCTTCTTAAAGCTCCTGTGCAAAACTGTTATTTCCACTTGTTTGAGCATCATTTTGTCATTTATTATTTCCTTTTTCTTTCCCTTTAGGTCTAGCCCCCTTGTTCCTTATAATTATCTTTAACCTCCTGTAAGACAGAAGAAGGTTCACGATATTGTGAGGAAGGAATATAATGGTGAGGGGTAGAAATAGAATCAGTAATTACTGGCCCAGGTAAGTAAAGGACATCAGATGCCTGGGCTATTTCTTCATTTGAGTCCCTGGGGATATCATTTTTTCCATTACTTTCCATGCTTTGATTCACGGTCTCTCCCCAGCTAATATTTCCACCTGAAAGGGTTTCAGAGGTAGTTTCAGAATTTAGGTTTCCCTCATTATCCTTCCCTTCTAAATGCAATTTAGTGTTTTTACATCATCATGCAGGTCATTACCTGCAATCCCATTATTCTCTACAATTTTGTGGTTAGACTCTTCTTACATTTCCCCTGCTTCTGTAAAAAAATGTTTCATCTCCTTTCATTCTGTTTTGTATCCATAGTCAGGTTGCTGATCTGAGAATCACTGGCTACCAATTCATGCCCTGCCTGCCATCCTGTAGCAGCACTCTGATTCCCCCCAGAAGGGTATGTTTATCAGTGTCTAATGGTCCTCCCTTCCCTCTTCCCCTTTTAAAGGGAGCGTGGAATTTTTCAGTAACATTTTTCTGAGGCATTCTTTCTGGGGAAGTGGGAGCACTACGAGTTTTCCACTGTCCACTTTTTTCTCTGAGTCTTTGTTATTTTTGACAAAATATGTCTTGATTTCCCCTTATATTTCTTGGTCTAGAACTCGTACTTAGAACAGAGACTAATTAAGGGCACAAAGGATACACCGGGGGGGGGGTGAGCGCACAGATATTTAGCCCAATTCCCAAAGCAGTGGGGTGTATCAAAGTCTTCTGTCAGATCACAGTCTTTGATTTTTTTTATTCATTTCTTCTCATTACTTTTCAACCTAAACTCCTTAGGATATCCCCCTCTTCCCATGTTCTAGAGGCAATTTAGTACAGCTAGTCTTTCTAATCTTAGTATAGGCAGACAAGAGAACAAATGCATAAATGAAAGTGACTAGTCATTTTCAATGTAATCTGTTTCAAGACAACATGGACAAAGGAACATATCATGGTACTTATGTATTATAACACTTCTTACTTAAAGTCAGCATTTACATTCATTTACATCCATATGAAGAATCACTGTTTCATGTCCATAAAAAGAAACACTTTTAATGGATGATTGATTATAGGGGATAAGAGGGTGCACCAATAATTGGTAATATTGCCAGTTATTATATATACTTCTTTAAGTTTTTAATGTCTTGGGATTAAGATTTCATTCTTTCAAGCCTTTTCCTTCCTGCCAACTGCTAGTAAAAGGTTAAAAAATAAAAAAAAAACAAGTTACACAAACTGTTTATCCTTTTAGTGGTAAGCAGGCCAGTAGCCCCACAAACAAAAGACAAATCTGATAACTCCATCCCAGGCTAGCCACATGTTCCTCTCACAGCACCACCGCCATGGATTCCATTGAAAAAAACACTCAGGTTGCCAAGTCAGAAGGAACTTTCTCCCATCAACTTTTCTTTTCCTGCAAAACTCTCTTCAAAATGAATGCTACATAAAGGGCTTACCTGTAAGGAAAGCTTTCCCTTAAGATGCTTAGTAGAATCAGGTTTAAAGTTCACTTTTTTTCTTTTCCCCTCTTCCCTTTCATATACCCACTTGCCAGTCAAAAACAAGTCCTAATACTTCATTCTTTGGTGTTTTCTAGATAGCACAGCTGACATAAGGAACATGAAGGCAGAGTGCAGAAAGGGACACCTGAATACAAAGGGAAAGGTAGGGACAGGAAGGCAGTAGAAAGAGGGAAAGGGTGGGGGAAAGAAACAGGTGGACCAACACGGGGGTAGAGGGGAGACAGACAGAAAACCATGGAAGGATGGGGTTACAAATACCCACAGCCTGGGAAATAAAATCCCAGACCTGGAGGCCTTGATGATAAAAGCAGAGCTAGACATACAGCCAATAACAGAGTCCTGGTACACCACCAATGATGACTGGGATGCAAATGTTCCAGGTTAAGCACTGTTTAGGAGAGGTTAAGGGGAATAAAAAAGGGGGGAGGTGTGACCCTGTACATAAGGGAGAGTAACAAAGCAACTGAGGCTCAGAGTAGGCAGGGGTAGACTGAGACACTGTGGGTCACCCTTGAGCCAGTTATTGGCACAGCAATCCACACAGGGGTGATCTACAGACCTCCGATGCAAGGAGAGGAGATGGATAGGGATCTAATGGATCAAATTTAGGATATGGCAACAAAGGGTGAAGTATCACTGCTGGGGGATTTCAATATCCCAGACATGGATTGGATGATCCCAGCAGCTGTTTCATCCAGGAGTGGAGACACCCTGGATTTCCTACAGGGGGAAGGCCTCAGACAGCTGGTGAGAGATCCCACTAGGGACAAGGTAATTTTGGACCTAGTACTGGCCAATGGTGACCGAATCAAAGATGGTCAGGTGGAAGGTCAGCTGGAATCCAGTGACCACCATATAGTGTGGTTTAACATGGGGACAGAGACACAGTCTAGTCACACTTAGGCAAGGGTATTATATTTTAGAGGGATGGATTTTGCTAAAATATGGAGGTATATCAAGGAGTCCCTGGCAAGGAGGGAGATAGGAGGTGGAGTTGAGGAGCAGTGGGGACACCTATAGGGAGCCATGGGGAAGGTAAAAAACCTATGTGTTAGGGGGTAAATAAAGGAAAAAAAGGAGGAAACCACTATGGTTCTCAAGAGAGGTGGCAGACAGGATAAGGGCCAAAAGGGCAAGCTTCAGAAAATATAAAGAGACTCAAAAGAAGGAGGACAGGGCAGTGTCCCTAAAGAATCTACAGGGCATGGGCAAGGTTGTTAGGAGAGCAAAGGTTCAGACTGAGGAAAGATTGGAGCAGACAGTGAAACAAGGGGACAAGACATTCTTTAGGTACATCAGCGATAGAAGAAAAACTGGGGGGTGTAAGGCTCAGAGGAGATACAGGGGAGTGTAAGGATGGAGACCTGGAGAAGGCAGAAATATTTCTGTTCAGTATTCACTGAAGCGGGGGAGGGTCAGAGACCACAGCTAGGTACCAGGCACAAAGGGAGGGGGGAGGTAAGCACAACTCCATTCACAGAGGGGAGAGTCCTGGAGGAATTCACAAAACTAAAGGTGGACAAAGCAATGGGGCCAGATGGCATACACCCAAGAATATTAAGGGAGCTGTGAAAGGAGCTAGCAGTGCCTCTGGCAGCCATGTTTGTGAACTCGCTCTATACGGGGTGGTTCCAGAGGACTAGAAGAGGGCACATGTAGTCCCTCTTCTCAAATGTGGTGGTAGGGAGGAGGCAGGGAATTATAGACCAGTCAGCCTAACCGCAGTAGTAGGTAAGATCATGGAGGCACAGCTTAAAGAAAGAATAGTGGCATACTTAGAATACATCAATGCCCTGGATCCAGGACAGCATGTATTCACAGCAGGAAGGTCATGTCAGACAAATTTGATAGATTTTTTTTGACTGGGTGATGAAGGAAGTAAATGGGGGGTGGGGTGGATGTCGCCTACTTTGATTTCAGCAAGGCCTTCGACACCGTCCCACGTAAAAGGCTGGTTAACAAAATGGGCAGCCTGGGCATGGGGCAAAAGGTGGTAAACTTGGTTAATAACTGGCTAATGAACAGGAAGCAGATTGTGGTGATAAATGGGATCTAATTGGGGGAGATGGGGGTGACCAGCGAGGTACCTCGGGGATCGGTCCTGGGGCCAGTCTTATTTAATGTCTTCATTATTGACATTGTGGAAGGGCTGGAGGGGAAAGGTCTGCCTGTTTGCAGATTACATTAAGATATGCAACAGGGTGGCTACACCAGACAAGGTGGAGACAATGAGGAGGGACCTGGAGAAGCTTGAAAAATGGTCTGAGGTTTGGCAACTAAGGTTCAATTCAAAGAAGTGCAAAACAATGCACCTGGGAAGAGGGAACCCTGGAGAGAGTTACAAGAAGGTGGGAGTTGTTGTCTATCATGAAAGAAGAAAGGGACCTGGGGGTAATCATGTCAGATGATCTAAATGTGTCCAACAGAGTACAAAGGTGGCAGGGAAGGCCAGTGGCATGATGGGGTGCATAGGCAGAGGCATCACAAGCAGAAGGTGGGAGGTGGTGATGCCATTGTACAAAACATTGGTAAGGCCTCACCTGGAGTATTGTGTGCAGTTCTGGAGGCCACACCGTCATAAGGACATTGACAGGGTGGAGGTGGTCCAGAGGAGGCTGACAATGATGGTACAGGGCTTGCACCAGAAAACATATGAGGAGAGATTAAAGAACCTCAATATGTACTCGCTGGAGGAGTGGAAGGACTGGTGTGACATGATAGAAACATTCAAGTACCTTAAGGACATAAACAAGGTACAGGGGGGAGACTTCCTCCAGTATGGGAAGAGTACAAGAACAAGGGGGCATGATGTGAAATTAGAAGAGGGCAAGCTGAGGGGTAATGTGAGGAAGTTGTTCTTCACAGAAAGGGTAGTGGATCCATGGAATAGCCTACCACAGGAGGTAGTGGGAGTGAGGACAGTGGAGGGATTTAAACATGTCTGGTACAGGCATAAGGGAACCTTAGAGGAAGGGAGAAGAAGGAAGAGGCCATTGACCTGATAGTGTCAAAAGCCATATACTGGTCCTTATCCCCCAACAATTTATATGTTTCTGTTATATTTATATGATTGTGTATCAGTAATGACATTACCAGCTGAACTAAACAATCATTCTGATCAGACACTAGTCGGAGGTCAATTCATATACTTCATTGCAATGTTTACTGAAACAGGCCACATACTTTGGATTTTCAGTATTTTCAAAGGATCAGCATTGCAGTTGATGTTGGGCTCTGTGAGGTACATTTCAGCAATGGTCTGTGCTGAGGCTGTGTTAGAAGAAGTAGATGAAGAAGATGTTGCAATTGTATCTTGAAAATGACTCCAGAGACATGAAGCTGAACCAAGTGACTGTGGGACAGCGCTATGTTTAGATGATGGTGAAGAAGAAGATCCTGTTGCAGTGGCTGAGGAAGAAGACAGAGAAAATGCTGCAATACTAGATGATGGGCCACTTGATGCTATGCTGTGTCGTGAAGAAAATTTGGAATGCGCTGCTGTTGTACTCTGTTCCACGACATCATGTAAATCATCAATTATTTCTTGTTTATCTCAAAAGAAGTGTCATCATCACTCAATAGTTGCTTTGATTTGTATCGTGGGTCCAAGAGTGTTGCTTTAATGTAGTACTCAGAATGAAGCATTTTACATAGTTTGTCATCTTCATCAACTTTTTTGATCATACAACTTATTAGATGTTGTATTCTGTTGGCAATCTGGTGGCAATCTGTATGTGTCAGCAGCACCCCTGGCAGCCTGTGTGATAGAACTGTCTTGGTTTTCTGACTTTTCAATTATCAGATTCAATCTGAATTTTAAAATTGTTATTAGGGGTATCATGTGGCTCAGAGTTACTTTGTTTGCACTCACCTCTCTGGTGATTTCCTCAAATGGCTGGAGGTGTGAAATTAGAAACTCCAGCATGGCTGATTGTGGTGCAGTAATAAAGATGTCTGCATCACCAATTTATTTTCCAAGGTGTATTGTCCGACAGCGTTCTTTTGTTCCAGCAGCCTTTGGAACATAAGAAAGGTCAAATTCCATCAAGTAGAAATGTCTCAGCTCATTCTGTGCAAAGGTAAATTGGGCCCCTGCTGTATTTTTTCAAACAAGTGATGGGCTTTGCTTGAATGACTGATGTGAGTGCATATTCTTTTAGCAGTGCTAACAAGAGCCTTAATATCACTGTCCTCATCAAGAAAACTGTGAACTATTACATTTAAGCAATGGGCAAAGCAGTGGATGTGAACAAAGCCCCCCCTCCTCCAAGGCCTCCTTATGTTGGCCCCATTATCTGCAACTATAAAGTTAACTGACAGTCCCTGTGAATTGAGACACTGCTGTATTCATTTTTATAGCTCTTCATTGATGTTGTATGAGGCATGTTCAGATGGAAAGTAAAAAATTCTTTGAACAGCTAACTGCGTTTCACTGTCCCCACAAGAATTATCAAAATATGCCCAATGCGTAGTGACAGACATGAAGGGTTCAGGCTGTCAGCTTGTCTAGATATCTTTTGTGAGATTCATCACCCTCCCAACTGTACTCATCTCAATTTTTTACACACAACATTGTAGAGATCTGGAATCCCTGTTGAGGAGAAGTATTTTCCTGATGGTATAATATACTGAGGTTAAAGGTACTCAGGCAGCTGCCTGAATCCTACTTGTTCAACCGCATTATATGGTAGCAAATCAACTGCTATAATTTCTGAAATTTTCATGGTTATTGTAACAGCAACAGGGTGTGACAAGGCCTATTTGGCTTTATGTCTCCATCTTCCCCTGTCTTGCCAAGCTACAAGTCTCTTGTCCAGACCAGACTAACTGACTTTCTCAGGTACACTAATTACCTCTGCCCATACCAATCTGGGTTCAGGAAGCACCACTCAACAGTATCTTTCCTCCTCCATATCACTGGACATACTCAATTTGCCTCTGACCAAGGCCAACTAATTGCTGCTATTTTTATCAATTTGGCTAAGGCCTTTGACTCTGTCTCCCACACCCTGCTTCTTGGCAAACTCATAGGAGTCGGACTTGCCCCCTGCAATACAGTGGTTTGAATTCTACCTCAAAAATAGGAAACAGTCAGGATTGCAAACTCCACATCCCCCCATCCTTGTTGGTGTTCCCCAAGGGTCAATCATAGCCCCAATGTTATACTCCCTTTTCATCAGTGATCTCCCTGCAGTTTGCACAAAATCCCATATACATATGTATGCAGACGACACTATCCTTTTTACATCTGGCCCTGTTCTAAGTGACATCCACTCTGTACTACAACACAACTACAACAACATGCAGTCTTGGTTTCACACAAACAATCTTAAAATAAATACAGTACCTCCAAAACTGTTTTCATGACAGTCGAGTCAGCCCCAAAACTGTCAAGGACACCCAGCCCCCCTGTAATCACCACCCTGGATGGAAACACACGAAACACCATCTATTCCTATAAACACCTAGGAGTATGGCTATACCCCCTGCTAAACTACTTAACCCACATAGATGCCATCACTTTGAAGCTCTGACCAAAGCTTGGTCTTCTTTACAGAAACTGTGACTCCCTCCTACTACCTGTTAGATGCACACTGCTAACAAAAATGATGACTCCCATCTTTGATTACACAGACATTGTGTACAAAACTGTCCCCTCCACCTCACTATCCAATGCTGGACTCCTTATTCCATACTTTTTGCCATTTTGCAACAAATTCCCCTTTCAGAACTCACCACTGCACACTCCTTTTCTCCCTCAGATTAGCACACCTCTCTCATCACCGTTTTTGCCACTCCATTTCTTTTATTTCCAAATTTTGGTTTGACCTACTGCCCCCCTACCTGGTAGAAAAATTAACCCCTGCAGCCTTTTCTCCTTACTCACTGTGCTCTAGGGACTCCCTCTCCTTCTTCCTCCCCAAACTATCCTCATCAGCTGTCAAATCTGTCTTCTCCTACCATCTCCCCTACCTATGGAATCAGCTTCCCCAGCCCCTCAGAAACTCATCCTCTCACAACTCTATTACATTTCAACTTCATCAACTCCTCTTCCCCACCTGTAACTGCAACTAGTCTGATTTTAGCCAAATGAACATGATTTAAACTTCAAAACCTCTGCACTGTATACTATTGTATTCATGTAACTGATTGTAAATAACTATATATACGCAACTGAATGTAAATAACTCCTTTGTACAAAATTATGTAATTGTATGTAATATTCTCATGTATCTATTCTATGTATGTATACTGTTTGTAACTCCTTCCCCCTGACCCCCAGGTCACACCTGGATACGAGCCTTGGCTTAGTGTGCTTTTCCAGGTTATCAAATATTTAAATACTGAAAAAAAAAATGTTCTTATGTTTCTGAGATGGTAAGCTGTCACCTTGAAGGAGGGGGGCTTTTGAACACATGGTCACTTTCAGTAAAAGTAGGAGTCCTTCAGATTGGAGGAAGTGGGGTAGGTGTCTCTGTAGTGCTGCGTGGGCTGCCACTGCTTTCATCTATCAGAGTTACTCCTGAATGTAGTGACCTATCACTGTCACTTTCTCTTTGAATGTCATGACTGGAGTTCTCAGTAATGTTATGACATCTGTCTAGGTACATTTTAAGTGCTGAAGTTCCCAATGCTCCTTTCTTTTTACCCCTGCTGATTGGTCATTTACAAATAGTGCATGTTGCCACCAACTCATTAGAAGTACTAATGGAGAAATATGACCAAACAAAAGATTATAACTTTTTGTTTTTCTTCCCAGGAAGGCACTGCACCTCAGTCACCTTTTCAGGGTCCCCCCCCACTGGATTTTTGTTGGGCCTGTTCCTCTTGTGATTTATTCCCACTATCCTCCTCCTTCTTAACAAAAACATTTCTTTCTCTTTCTTCCTCATCTGCAGTTTCCATCCCCTCCAGTAAACCTTGTGCTGTCTGATCATTCTCTTCATCATCTTTATTACCCTCACTGGGTTCAACCTCAGAAGAATTGGATGAATGTAAGGGACTGGCAGTAGCATAGTATACAATTGTTCCTTACCTTGTGGTGCCTGTGTGGGTGGTACCCACCAACACTTTGGTTTTAACTACATCACTTTTTTTTTTTACTGGGACTGATCCAACAGATGCAACTGTTTTGGATTCAAGCACTCACTTGGAAGACAAAACTTTAAATTTACAAAAAACACTTTTTGGGGTTTGATTTTGTTTTCCCTTCACAGGCTGACTGCCGTCCTTTGCAGTGCCACTGCCTACCTGAGAATGTACTTCATTAACATTTTGGTCCATTTTTTTCTTATTTTTAATTCTAACCTGTAGAAATATCCCTCTACCTCATGTCTTCTGATGAGTCACACACTTACAGGCCAGGGCTGAGTTTACTGTACACAGAACACTGACACCAGTCCACCACCACTTCCTTCCAGACTTAGCTCATGTGATCGCAAATTCTCTCACTGTAAGTATTACCTGAGCAACCACTCCCGTCGTCACGGGCCAAAAACCACACCACTGGGTTTTGTCTTAACGTCGCTTTATTTGATCAAATCTCACACATGCATGTGGGACTTTCTACAAAGGAGATCGTCCCTGATTAAAGTTTACAGCAGCTTTTATAAGCTAGATTTTGCACGTCTTATCTTGAAAAATACTAACATTTCAGTATGAGCCAATCATAAAACAGCATAACAAGTTTTCAGCAATGTAACAGAAAAAGAAAACGCCGATTTGTATGGAGGTACTTTTCCACTGCAATTCATTTCTTTCCCATTACTGCTTGATACATATGCCTGGGTCAAGCTGACCTGAGAGAGACAATTAGTTTCACTCACACCATAGCAACGTACAGCTTATCTTCAATGCCACTACATGCTGTTATTATTATATTTTGCCCAGGCATGTTCCTATCTCTATATTTTGTCCAAGTCTGATTTTCAGGCTGGTACAACCAGTTCTGCTCAGTTTTATCTAGTTTTCTGTTATCCCAAATGTACCTCAAGTAACCTCAGTACAAATTCTATAACCCTTAAAAAGAAAACATGAACTCAGAAATTTCTACTACAATCATTATTACTTTGTTACAGTATGGCTTTTAAATCAAGCATAACTTCAAGGCATATTATAGCAAATATAGCTTTAGGATATAAAAGAAGCATATATAAAATTCCTCACACTCTCCCTTTGATACTTTGTATCAACTTGTTAACTATTATACTTTAGTCACATCTGGTATATCACAGGAACGGGAACACCCTGGCTAATCTGCCAGGGTCTGGGTCCTCGGTGTAGTAAGGGGTAGCTATGATTGCATGTATGGGTGCTACAACAATTGTCGCAAGAGAAATTTGAGCAACATAATTAGGGAGCCATAATGCCAGTATCACCACCACGATTACTGCCACCCAGTGGAGGAGGGTAGTGCCCCAGTCACCAAATATGCTTGAGAACCATGACCAGGGGTCCCAGCCCTGCAATACAGGTGCATGCTCACTTAGAACACGTTGCTGTAGCGTTCGTATTCCCTCAATTACTTGCTCAAGTTCTTGGGAATTATCTGGTATATAGGTGCAGCATTCTTCCCCTACAATGGTGCATACCACCCCTTGTGAAGCTAATACATAATCAAGTGCGGCTCTATTCTGCAAAGCTACGATTCTAAGTGCTTTAATTTCAGCTGTCAGCAAGTCAGTTGATTTCAAGGTATTATTAATTAACGTTTCTAACTCATAGCTTAACTGGACAATGTAATGCATGTTTTGAACAACACCCCACCATGGGAAGATTTCTGCCCCAAATTTTTCCCCCACTGGGACACGTTTATTCGCGTCCGGCACCTCCCTTTTTTGAATTTGATTTATATAGCTTACACGCTGATGTATAGCAGATGCATTGTACTTATATACATGGGCTGCAGGGTGGAGTGTGGCTAGATAGCAGCATCCTGTCCACCCTATAGGTAGGAAAAAATAAGCCCTATCCCCACATACCCAGTATAGACCTGACAGACTGCCCACGGCAGTGAAATCAGGATGTACTGTGTGGGCATCTGCTTGAGAGCAGTTGGTTATGGTGGATTCGGACTTGGTGGTGCTGTTGTAGTGCCTACAATATTGGCACGTGGACCATCCCAGTGGCGCTAAACTCATGGTTAATTGTTTATTACACAGGCAAAGCCTGGCTGATATTTTCGTTGTCTAACATCTAGATACAACGGGTTGACACATTTGTATCATTCGGTGGGCTGTACCATGCAGTAAAATCATGCCCCCAAAACACAGTTAGGTTCTTTATTTTGTTTGTAGCATAATCTGGGGCATTAGTGATGTTTCTTCCTGATGGCACTCAGAATCTCGCTGGCCTCAGTGCTATTTACAGGCTTGGGTTTAGGTGGAGCCCTATGGCTGCAGAGAAAGGAGAGCTAGTGCATACATAACAATCAGAGACATTAGCATTATTAGCATGTAAGTTCATTAAAGTCCACCAAGTGTTGGTAATGTGCAATGGCTCAGTGCTGCGGAGCAGTTGCCCTCGTATCCAGAGCCCCATAGCAAAATAGCAGTGATAGTCCGAACGAAACAGAACGACAACAATTTTCATGGTTGCTCAGTTCACTGTGCAATGGTATCGACTGTAGATGCTGTCACCAAACGACAATGAGATGCGTGAATCCGTTTCTCTCTCCACGATCTTTATGGCAGTGGCGTAGTCAGAGCACTTGAACGGTCCTCGCCACCTCGGGCACACCACTTTTTCTTCTCGAAGTCCTTGATAACCACGAGTCTTCCTGGCTCTATCCTATGCAAGGGTCCCTCCAAGGAACTGGAGTACAGCTTTTACCCTAGGATAGAGAGATCTTAAACAGCATTAAGAGATAAACAATAGGCAATCATTTCATTATCTAAACTGCAATGTTATTCAGTTTTGTGGAAGGGACATTTGTCATTCTGAGAGGCCTTCCCATCAAAATTTCATGAGGTGATAAACCCACGGGCCAGCTCTCCCCTCATACTCATTAGGGCTATTGGTAGTGCTTTTACCAACTAAGGCCAGTATCTGCGATAATTTTGGTCAATTTTAGCTTTAATGTCTGATTTGCCCTTTCTACTGCCCCTCCCGATTGGGTGGTAGGCACAGTGCATTCAGAATCCACTTGCAGTGCCTCACACAAGGTTCTGATGACTTCATTTGCAAAATGCGAGCCATTATCGCTGGAGAGCCGGGTGGAATCCCCACCTTGGTATGATTTCTCTAATCAGGGCCTTTGCTACTGTACAGGCCGTGGTTTTCCGTACTGGGAATGCTTCTACCCACTTGGAGAACATGTCTCAATCACTACAATATTTATACCCTTTACACGGTTTAGCTCAATAAAATCCATCATTAAATGTTCAAAAGGTCCTGTAGGAAAAGGATGGGCAGAGGGTTACTTGGAGTCCTCTGCCAACATTATTTTGCATATATTACACACTTTTACAAAATCTTCAGCATATCACGGTAAAGCCAACAACATACCAATGTTTATTTACAAAGGTCGACCACTCACTTTTTGAAATATGATCGGCCCATGGGCCAATTTGCCAAAAAGGGAAATACTGCCGAGGGCAGGCAGAGCCTGCCATCGGGGTTTGTCCACACCTTAGTGCTAGCATCAAATTTACAGTTTGTTTGCCAGTTAAATTTCTCTTTTACACTGGCCGACTGTTGTAAAGTTGCAACATCCTTTACTGAGAATAAATCAAGTTGGTTAGTTATAGTCAAAGACATTAGAAATTCCGGAACACTCCCAGAAAGAGCTGCTTCCTTTGCAGCTGCATCAGCCCTTGCATTTCCTGCAGAGACAAAATCTTGGTTAGAAGTATGGGCTTGACATTTTACAATTGCTAACTTTTCTGGCTTCTGGATTGCTAACAAAAGATTTTTTACCAAATTCGCATGCGCAATAGGTTTTCCAGCTGCTGTTAAAACCCCTATGTTTCCATAAGGTGCCAAAATCATGAGCTACCCCAAATGCATATCGACTATCTGTGTATATGTTAACTGTTTTACCTCGGCTATTATACAAGCCTCGTCAGAGCTATGAGTTCAGCAGCTTGGGCTGATGTTCGTGGGGGTAACTTTGCTCCTTCCACGACATAGTTTGGAGTACACACTGCATAACCTACCAAGGGATCCTTTTCATTTCTTTGTGCTGAGCCGTCAACAAATCAATTCTAAGTCTGCGTTTGTATGGACACGCAGTAATATCCGGTCGAGGCTTACAGTCTAAGTCAATTACTCACCACAGTCATGCTCCTCCCCTCTTTCGGGTGGGGAGCAACGCCGTTTAAATGGTGCACCTTTTCAAAGTTATGTTAGACATGGTTAGTAACACATTTTGATACTGAAGCAATCGTGCAGGCGTTAAATGAGCTGTGCGAGCTTGAGCAGAATAGAATGTACAGAATGAGGCACATGCACTGTCAAAGCACAGAATCCTACCAATCCACGCATGCCAACACTGCTTCAGTAGCCGCTGCCACTGACTGCAAGCAAGACACCATCCCACATACCACTGAGTCCAAACGCTTGAGTAATATGCTATGGGCCTCTGCCCCCCATGCTCCTGTGTCAATACAGCTGACATGTAACCTCCTTACCATTTACGAACAAATTGAAACCTCTTCATAATTTGGTAGTCCCAAACAGGGACTTGTGATCAATACATTTTTAAGTTTTGCAAACTGGTCTCTAGACCAGGTGTCCACCTGATCTCCTCATTCATCTGCATTTTTGTGCCATATATGGCTTCATGGAGGGTTGTGCCAACATAGCATAATCCACGATCCAAGCTCTGCAATAGCCCACCATACCCAAAAGACATCATTTGCTGCTTTGTAACTGGGCGTGCCATGCTGCTATGTTTTTAATTCTCTCAGGGTCTAACTTTCTACCACTGCCAGACAACACATGACCCAAATATTTCACTTGCTCTTTACACAATTGCAATTTTTCTCGAGACACTTTATGCCCATTCTCAGCCAAGAAAAGTAATAAAGCTTTTGTATCCTGTTCATTTGCTTCCTTACTGGGGCTAGCAAGCAATAAATCATCCACATACTGTATTAGGGTACTGCCCAATGGGGGCACAAAAGCAGATAGATTCTCTCTCATTTGAGCTGAGAATACTGCTGGAGACTCAGCATAGCCTTGGGGCATGCGAGTCCAGGTCCACTTTTCCCCTTTGTAAGTGAATGCAAACCATTCCTGGCTACTGGGTTCTACGGGGATACTATAAAACGCATTTGCTAAATCAATGACTGTGAAATAACAGCTGTTATGTGGAATGGATGACAATACTGTAATTGGGTTTACACTACCGGGTAATGAGACATGTACTGCTTCATTTACCGCCTCAGGTCCTGCACAAAGCGGTAACTTCCATTTGGCTTTCTCACTGGTAAAATTGGTGTATTTACCATTGCATATGGGCAGGGATGATTACTCCCTCCACTAATGCTGCATGCACTGGGGCTATTCCTCCTCCGCCTCTTTACCCAGCGGATAGTGATGCCTATTCGGTCTGTAAGAGGACTTTGGCTTGACCATAAGGGTTGTGCATTCTTCAGTAATCCCACATCATACTTTGATTCTGCCCATAGCTTTGCTGGTAACTCATTTATCCAACTTACACTCTCCTGCATGCCTATTTCTTCACAAACCTTTCGCACATTCACTTCTCTTTCATCCACTCATACCTGAACTTTTCTGTTGATTATGTATTGTTCACAATTTCCAGCCTTTGATATTAGCTTGCTTCCCACACGTTCCCAATCATGCAACTGTACCATTTCTGCTACCCATGACCCCAAGTCTTTCCACTCAAGGGGCGGCTCTCTGGCCAAAGAAATGTGTGATATGACCCTGGCACTTGAATACTTTCAGTTGCTCTGCATTTAGTCTGACTGAGGCTGCACAACAATTCTTTGCCACATATATCTCTGACACCCAGATGGTCTGCTCTACAGGCTGTTTTCCCACTTTGCACTCATAATCCATGTCCCACCTTCACTGCATAGTGTGTAGTGCAATGCAAATCTGTTTGTAACTGCAACCTACGATGTGTTATTTCTTCTGCCCACCCTTGTAACCAACACATTTCCCTTGGTTCTGTCAGTTCCCAGCTATACAGCCAATCCCCTGTTCTTTCAGCTATACATGGGTACAAGCCTATTCCTGGTGCTTCTATATTGACCCCCTCTGAGGTACATGTAATTTGTGCATTTACCTTTGACAGGAGATCCCTTCCCAATAAATTCACAGGACAGGTCGTGCTACTGAGGAAAATATGTTGTAATTCCATTTTTCCACACCGAACTGGTAATGAGATTGTCAATTGCTCTCTTGTGGTACCCTGATGCCCCTATTGTTGTCACCATTCGACTGGATAAGGGTGCATTTAACTTGTTTTTTGAATTACTGACATTGAGGCACCTGTGTTCATTAAGAAGGTCAACTTGGTGTTCATGATTATTAAGTCTATTACTGGACTACCTTCTGGCTGTTGAAGCACATAGCATTTGTGAAAAGGGGGGTGTTCTCTAACCTTCAGCTGTCATTGGCAAAGCCAACATTATTAGTCCAGAATTGAGGATCCCGAGGATTTCCACCCATCCTTGCTGCTGATTTGGCTGCCACTGTTGTGGAGCAGGAGGGGGTGGTATGGAGGAGGGCATTGAATCTTGATTACGCTGCCACTGGTTTGCTTTACACAATTTCTTGCTATGTATCCCTGTTCTCCACAAGCAAAGCAGATGATACCCCTCCCTGTCCGGTCTTTGTCCTGCCGCTCCTTCTTGCCCTTTCCCTCCTCCTGTGGATAACCTCCATTATTTCATCCTCTCTGTCTTCTTCTGTTGCCATTTCCACCTCCCTGTTGGGGCTGTTATTGACTCTCTCAAAATACATTAGCTGAGCCTTTTCTAGCTTTTCTTTCTTTTCCTTTTGTATCTCCTTCTGCTGTCTCTCAGCATGTTCAGCATACGCACTAGGTCAACCATTTTTGTCTCCCTCCAATGCACACTGTGGTAACTCCCAATCTAATTGGCTCACTCAGTCCAGCGCAAAAGCCATACCCAACTGATGCTGATATGCGGATTATCGGTCCAATACCCGGAAAATTGCCTAAAGACCCCTGCAATCTTTCCTTGTAATCGCGTACTGATTCCTCATCTTTCTGTCTCGTATCCCGGATGCGAGGCCAGTCTGTCACATCCTGGTATTTTTCCGTAGTTTTATGCACACAGAATTAAATTGTGGCATAATTTCAGCCTTGGCTCTGGGTCCCAGGCTTCTTTACTTCTCCCACATGGCCTTTAATGATCGTCTCAAACATTCTCCAGCCTCAGTCGTAGATAGTTCATACATTTTGATTAAGTTTGTTAACTCCTTGATATATTCTTCTATGTTATTCTGAGGTTTTGGTATATCTTTCAGGGCCTCCCAGCTCCTCAGGGTTCCATGGGCGGTCCACTTCAATGTATTTAGGGACTGCAGGCTGGTCTCGATAAGCCAGTCTCCCTGCCTCGGGGTGTGGGTTGGATAGCGTATCAAAGGCAACTGCTGTTCTTTAGTTTCTGTCTTCCCTGCCTTTTGGGCCTAGCCCTTGCATTAGTTTGCCTAACACCCAAGCCTTCCATCTCCCTTGCCCTGTACCTTCCCACCAGTGACATAGATTCCACTGCTTCTACCAGGTCCTCTTCCGTCCCCTCTATTTCTATGTCCTCATCTGAGTCAGTGTCCAACTGAACAGGGGTGGGGAACCATTGGGGGGTTTTGACCGCAACCTCCCGCATCGGAGTCACAGGAGGTTGAACAGGCTGTTTTTGAATTGGTGGGACCTGAGTTGGTTGGGCAGCCTGTTGTACGACCTGCGCTGGTTGTACTGCTTGGGCTGGTTGTACTACTTGGGCTGGTTGTACTGCTTGGGCTGGTTGGGCCACCTGTACTTGCTGAGCAGGAAGGGCAGCCTGCACAGCTGGGGCAGCTTGTTGTTCAGGCTGCACTACTCCCTGTATTGGTGGCCCTTCTGGCACCATCCCTGCCTGTGGTTCCAGCGGAACAGTTGGTGGAAGGGGCCGATATGGTGGGGGGGTATCGTGATGGTGAAACACCCTCCTACAGCGTTCAGTTTCTTCCTCCTCTTGCTTTACCATTAATCCCTTTACTTGATTTTCATGTCGCCTTTCTGCCTCTCTTTCCCATATTCTAAACCTTGACCAGTCTACCTTGTACCCTTTTGTTTGCTCTTTTCTTTTCTGCCAATGCTATCCTTGCTTCCTTTAGTACATCTATACTAAAGTACCTATAAGGGAAATATTCCCTGGTCAACTTATGCCATTGTCCTATCTCTAGAGACCGAATCCTGGCCAAACTTATCAACCATACATTTTGCTGGTCCAGATAATACTAACTCTGGACCTAGGTTATTTTTGTTCCCTTGTTTCCCATTTTATCTAGGCCTGTTCTTTATAGTGCACACTCGCTCCAAGGTATACTATATACTTACAGTGATGATGATGGTCGCGCCCCTAGCGCCACGTCCTGATGGGGTTCCCACAAAATGTCCTTCTTTTGTCCAAGGGAAACAACCCGATCACGAGGTGACACGGACGAAGAACTCATCCTGCCGACTACGCCAAAACTGTGATCGCAAATTCTCTCCTGTAAGTATTACCTGAGCAACCACTCCCGTCGTCACGGGGCAAAAACCACACCACTGGGTTTTGTCTTAACATCACTTTATTTGATCAAATCACATGCATGTGGGACTTTCTACAAAGGAGATCGTCCCTGATTAAAGTTTACAGCAGCTTTTATAAGCTAGATTTTGCAATGTCTTATCTTGAAAATACTAACATTTCAGTATGAGCCAATCATAAAACAGCATAACAAGTTTTCAGCAATGTAACAGAAAAAGAAAACATGTCGATTTGTATGAGGTACTTTTCCACTGCACTCATTTCTTTCCCATTACTGCTTGATACATATGCCTGGGTCAAGCTGACCTGAGAGAGACAATTAGTTTCACTCACACCATAGCAACGTACAGCTTATCTTCAATGCCACTACATGCTGTTATTATTATATTTTGCCCAGGCATGTTCCTATCTCTATATTTTGTCCAAGTCTGATTTTCAGGCTGGTACAACCAGTTCTGCTCAGTTTTATCTAGTTTTCTGTTATCCCAAATGTACCTCAAGTAACCTCAGTACAAATTCTATAACCCTTAAAAAGAAAACATGAACTCAGAAATTTCTACTACATTCATTATTACTTTGTTACAGCATGGCTTTTAAAGCAAGCATAACTTCAAGGCATATTATAGCAAATATAGCTTTAGGATATAAAAAGAAGCATATATAAAAATTCCCTCACACTCACTGAGTGACTCCTACTGTTACTGTTTATTCAGTGACCAACTGTATTCAGCAACTCTTTCTCAATAGTGTTCCACAGCCTCAGAATTTAAATTAGTGATGCAGACACATCTGGTGCCGCACAGTCACACACTGGGGTTGGTTAATGGTTACACAATAAAAATAAGAAAGATAAGGAGGAATAATGGATGTAATTAGTGATGATGACATGTGTACTTGTGTTGTTGTGTCTATTTAGTCACAATAAATTAATGAATGAAAATATCTTGTGGCTTTTGCTTTCTCATTCTCTGAGTTAAACAAATAAAACAAACAAAATAGACTGCTATGAGTCACAGATTCACAATGTTCCCTGAGCCCCCCACAGCCAGAAGCAAAGGAGCAGCAACATGTCTGTATTTTGTCAGAAATATTTTGGGTTTTTTATACATGAACACAGCAGAGTGCCCAGTCTCTCTAACACACAGCAGTGCCAGTCTGTCACTTTGCCCTCCACAGGATCACCCCAGCCAACAGAAATGTGACAGCCCTGCAACAGGGTCAGCTTTTGGCTCTGAATAATAATATTTTAGTTTTTTAAGGTCCCCAGCAAGACTCTCTTTCTGTCTCTCTCATTTCATTTATTAATTTAATTTATTTACTTATAAAGAGTCTTTTTCAATTGTGATTCAAGGCACTGTACAAGTGAACAAATCCATTAAACAGACTAAAACATAAAACAGTATCTAGAAAGATAATATCAATTCAGGTTAATTAACTGGAGGAAAAACTTACCTGATGAGAAATGTCTTCAGATCCCCTTTGAAGGCATTTATTGATGGAGCCTCTCTCATAGAATGAGAAAGTGAATTCCAGAGGGTTGGTGCCATGAACATAAATGCTTGGGCACCAGAAGATTTTAAACATACCCTCGGAATCACCAAAAGGCCCTCATCAGCTGACAGGAGGGGACAGAGTGGGCAGTAAGGCTGTAGGACGTCTTGCAGGTATCTGAGTCCCAATTCATGCATGGCCTTGTATGTCAGCAAACCAATCTTGAAGGTGATCCACCACCTAACAGGCAGCCAGTGCAGACAGCGGAGCACAGGTGTAATGTGACAGGACCTTAAGAGGCCAGTCAACCTGGCTGCTGCATTCTGCACCAGCTGCAGATGGCAGAGCTCAACCCCCAACAGCACCAGGTATAGGGCATTGCAGTAGTCAAGTTGGGATGTCATGAAAGCATGGACCAGTGATGGAAGATCACCCAGGAGTATCAGGTGTCTAATCTTGGTGATGTTGCAAAGATGATAAAACACATTCTGGACCATGGCTGACACCTGAGACTTCAGTGCCAAGCCACAATCCAGACTCATGCTAAGATTCTTCACCTTCACTAAGGTGGGCAATTGGGAGTCCCCGAGCCTAAGTCCAGAGACTTGACCTGATTGCACACCAACCCTCAGGCGACCAGATTCCACCACTAGTACCTCCATCTTGTCCAGATTTAACCTAAACCAGTTGACTCTCGTCCAGTCTTGGATTTCAGCAAGGCACTGATTGAACCTTGAGATAGCATCCTGCTGTTCAGGTGCAAAGGACAGGTATAGCTAAGTATCATCAGCATAGCAGTGAAAACTCAGCCCATACCACCTTATAATGTCCCCTAGTGGTAACAAATACACTGCAAACAACATGGGATCTAAAATGGAACCCTTTGGGACTCCACATAGCAGGGGCAGTGGTACAGATGAAAACATTCTTAGCACCACCCTCTGCATCCTGCCAGTGAGGAAAGAATATATAACCAGTTGAGGACTGCACCAGTCAGTTCACAAGGAACCCACTGGCTTTCCAGCAGAACCCTGTGGTCCAGGGTGTCAAATGCAGTTGAGAGATTGAGGAATATAAGAATGGAACACTGTCCTCTGTCCCTCACCACCAGGAGCTCATTGAGCACCCGATCCAGTGCAGTCTCAATAGTGTGCTATTTCCTAAAACCCGATATGAGTGACTCCTCTCCATGGAAGTAGATGGAACAACAAGAAAACAGATTTCTTTTATTTGTGATAATCAATGCTCCCCCCATAAGTCTCTCTCCTGATGAAACAACAAGAATAATATAGATGTACTGTATATATTTTATTCATGATTTATGTGACTGTAATTGTATTTGGCCCACAGTATTTTCTCTCTCTCTGTCTTTCACTCATTCTCTGTCTCTCTGTTAGTGGTGATTCCTCTGGAAGGAACAAGAATAAAGTCAAAGATTTACTTTGCCTGCCTTGCTGTACAACATGGCACAGCCACACTGAGGCCAAGATTAATTTCTTTATTTGGGATTTCTTTGACTTTAATTTTATTTCTATGGCTCCCAGTAGTCTTTCTCTGTCACTTTCTCCTCTGGATGGAACAAGTCAAAGATTTTTTTTGCCAGCCTACCCTGTATACACAACCACACTGAGGCCAAGAATAAGATGAATTTCTTTTTTTGTGATTTTTGTGATGTAATTTCTAATTTGCCCCCAGTAGTCTCTCTCTCTCTCTCTCTCTCTCTTTCTCCTCTGGATGGAACAAATAAAGTAAATGATTTATTTCCAGCCTGCCCTGCTAGTATGCATAGCGACAATGAGGCCAAGATTTACTTTATTTGTCAATCAATCAATCAATCAATCAGTTTTATTTATAAAAGGCACCTTTCTAAAACCAAGGCGCCTGTACAATAAAATGCATAAAATAAAATAAATTATTCTAAACAAACATATAATTACATTTGTGATTTCTGTGACAGTAAAATTTCTCTTTGGCCCCCAGTAGTCTGTCTGTCTGTCTGTCTCTCTCTCTCTCTCTCTGTCTGTCTCTCTCTCTGTCTCTTTTGCCTCTGGATGGCACAAGTCAAAGATTTATTTTGCCAGCCTGCTGTCTGCCCTGTACATACACAGCCACACTGAGGCCAAAATGAATTTCTTTTTATTTGTGATTTCTGTGACTGTAATATTTGGCCCCCCAGTAGTCTCTCTCTGTCTCTTTATCCTCTAGTCTTCAGGAGTGGATAAGGGACAACTTGGTATGTGGACAGAGAGGATTCTAGGACAGAGAAGTAAGCAGCTGCACACTAGGCTCTCCGAGGTGAAAGCCAGAGCAGAAGTTTGACAAGAAGCACTTGTTTATTCTACAACAGATATGCCATCATTGCCTGCATGTAAAACAATCCTAACTCTTTCCAGAAGTTCTTGTGCTGCTTGATTTAATCTCTGAGATACTTTGTTGAGCTGCTTGTCTGCGGTGAATACCTGGAGTCCTGATGGTGGTGGAGTCCATTTAGACCGCAGAATTGGCAGCAGCCCCTCGGGGGGTTTATGGAGCATTCCCGGGGAGCTTATTCTTTTTAAAAGGAATGTTTTTTTTTCTGCCTCCTGTGAATGTGTTTATGTTTTAAACTCTCCCCCACTATGTACATTTGATAAATTGCTCTATGCACCATGTTTTAATTAATTTCTACAAAAATACTTGAAGTCTGCAATGAAGGAGTTCTGAAACTCTAGTTTCATAATGCTTCTGAACCGATGGAAAACCAATGGAAAACCTCTGTAAAAATAATTTTTCTTTTACTGTTTTTTACCAATTTTAGCTTTAATTTTAGTTTGTTTTAACTTGTCAGGGTGTTATTTTGTTTTGTCTTGTCTTGTCCTGTCTTCTCCTGTTTATTAGAGTCCCCTGACCTTTACAGTCTATAGTTTAAAGGATAATTTTTGAATTTCATGCTGATCAGTGCCTGTGTACCATGTGAACCCCCCATTAAAAAGCATGCATGACATCCCTCCAGTTAGATCAGCTTTGGATGCCATGAGACAATACTGATATAATTAAGTTGGAAGCTAGTAGAGAGCCAAGAGAAAATTCTTTGAAAAAGCGTATGTACCATAAGAAAAGATTTATCTGCCTTTGATTTTGAAAATTCCCACAGTATAAAGATGGAAAACTTTTTCAGAAAGTAGTCTGCTTTAGATAACAATTTTTTTACACATTTTTTGTATAACTCTTGTGGATTTAATTAGTTTTGCAAAACAGTTCTTGTTTGGTGTACACTGTGAATAATTAACAGTGTTAGCCAGTAAAATACCCTGTATTAGATATGTTTGTAAATCCTTTTTTTGTTATTTTTCAGTGTGCCAATGCTATGGCCTGAGAGTGAATCCAAATGGAGAGAGAGAGATTTATCAGGGAGAGGTGCAGTTCTCCAGTGCAACCACTGGATATAGAATGCAGCCTTGGTGAACCAGACCTCCTGGCGTATTTATCATTGACTTCACCGGAACTCTTTTGCTGCATCTTAAAGATACTAACTGCTACCCTGGTAGCTAGATTTCTTTGTCAGAAGTATAAATGTGGGTTAAAGTGTGTTAAAGTAACACTGAAGTTTGCTCTGAAGCTCCAGGAAGAGAAAATAAGTGGCAAAAGTGTTACAACCTATACTTGGACTGCATGGTTATTTATTTTAATGTCCTTTTTAGTTTTTTTGTGTCTCTTTTAAAATACTATCATGTGTGCCTGTATTTTTACTCTCACAGCATAGCATAGCAAATACCTGGCGAATTAAGGAAGTCTGCAACTTTCAAAGCTAATTTACTATAAAGAGGGAGCTGCCATATTACAAGCATGTTAGCCTGTATGACCTTAGATTGATTAGAGTGTTATTTAATTGCTTAGGTATTTATTCAAGTATGCATTTTTAGGGTTCTTAGGATTTTTTGAGTGTATTGTGATCTTGATAATTACCGACATTTCTGTTATTTATAATATTAGATGACTTAGGATGCTTTAGGATTGTTCTTTTTTCAGAAACAAGAATTTATAGAGAAAGGAACACATATTAACTTATTAAATTTCCTGTATTGCTGCTACAGATGTGGGAATAGAATAATAATAATACTTTTTCCTGATTAGCTTATCTAAACTACCTTAACAATTGCTTGACAATAACATTAAGTGCACATGCCTAAGAAACGATTAATCATAGACTGATTTAGTTAATTGATGTATAGTTTTTAAGCAATTGATCAATTAAGTCATTAAGCTGCTTAATTTTAAGTGAGTGGATTACTCAGGTCACTCAAGTTATTTAAGCAATGAATGCCAGAAGTGGTGAAATAGTTCTACCCAACCTGAAAAGGCTTAATAGAAGCATCTTTAAGAATGAACTTCAAATCACTATTTCAACACCTGTAGAAATAAAAAAGCAAAACAGCATTATATGCTGAAGTAGTTAAAAAAAATCTCACCACCCAGATTGAAAACAAAGGTGTGTGATATGGAAACTAAACATAATCTGGAAGGAGAACTAAGAAGAAATAAAGAAGAGATGGTGGTTAAAAATGTTGAAAGTGAACATCCCCCAAAGAGGAAGGGGCAAAGGGGGAAGAAATGGTCTAAAGGCCCAAATGATACCAACCAAAAAATATCTTGCAAAAGGATATCACAGACTTGTTTCTTATTAAATATGCCCCCATGAATGTTCCCATAAAGGATGTAGAGACATCTGATACCATGGGAAGGGCTGAAATAATGACATTAAAGAAATCAGAGTCTTGCTTAAACAAGAATCTGGATAATAGTAAGGCTGATTTACATGACATAATCCATGAAACCAAATTAGAACTACTTAGCCCTTTGGAAAGTTTGAGTACTCTTTCTAACTTGCTTCCTAATGAACAATGTATGAATAATGTGTCTGTTTTAGTAGATTCCCCTAATACAGTGTTCCAAAAATTGGATAATGAGTTTGAACAAATTGAACTTAAAGCCATTTTTTGACTCAATGTCCTAGCACTTAATCCAAGTACACAATAAAAACCTTTGCCCATCCAGTGATAGCCAACATAGTAATGGTTGAAGCCCTTAATGATTTAAGATGGAAAATTGATGGGCTAACAAAGCTTTTCCTCAAGAGGCTAGCTGTTTTAGAAGAAAAAACAGACTCATTGGCACAACAAATGCCTGAGCAAAAACTGACATTTTCCACTATCCATAATCTGGGCAAAGGGCTGTAAAAAAGCTAAATCAATTAAGCAAAATAAGGAAAAGAAAAAGGGGAAAAAAAGAGAATAAGGAAAATAGCAGGGGTTTCTAATAATGACAGACAAATTCAATGGATTAATCCTACGAAAGCAAAAGAAATCAAAACTGCATATAAAACCTGATATTAGCATTAAGCCAAAGAATAGTAAAGCTTTTATGAATGTGGCCCCAGTTAAGCTGTCAGGCAATATGCCTCAGGTTCCTGCAGGGATAAATAAGGAACATATACACACAAATGAGCAAGAAACATATCCTACAACTTCAACAGAGAGCAATAATGAGAGTATAAAAATGTTAGTAAAGGAAGTTGTACTTAGAATAGAAGGTATTTTTCTGAAACCCAATGAATGTGCCAGTTCACAAAAAGAACTCATGATACATATTTTTAGTGTAGAACTTTCCATAGCACAAGCCTGCAATAGAATTATTAAAGGCTTTAGAGATACAAATGAGGAGTCACATCCAATGTATGTACTAGTGACTGATATGGAAACTGCTAAAGAATCCTGGGCTGCCTATAGCAGACTGCATTACCTGAAACTGAATATTTTGCCTCCTGTTTCCTGGAAAACTATCATTAAAAATGCCTCACACTTACAGGCTAATGTGGAATTATTAGATAATAAGAACTTTACTAATATTCTGTCCTCATTAAAATGGAAATTTGATAGAGATAGGAAATCAGCCTCAATAAAATATAAAGAAAGTGATAGAATACTTTCAATCTTTGGAATCAACCACTGCCAGATGAAATGAGAGTACCTTAACTAAGTTAGTTTTGACAATTTTGTCATCATGTTGTACAATAAATTGTAATGGGAAAATATAGAAAGAGCAGAACACTCATTTTTTCCTGATGGTGGGTCTCAAATAAACATATTTTGCTCTAATTCAGACATTTTCCATCACTTGAAAGTAAATGCAAACAAGTTGGACCAAGCTGGAATCCTTATGATTGGTAGGAATGATTTAATGGGTCTCAGAACCAATAATATTCAGTCAGTCTCACAGGAATAACTGAGGAAGGGGCTGAATGAGAAAAATACCTTAGTGATTGATTAATGTACAGGATCTAATTTCATTTCATGGAACATAGCAAGTCTTTTAGGAAAAATGAATGATTCAGAATGGCACAAATTTTTATAGGCCATGATATAGAAACATAGACTTTGATGGCAGTTAAGGACCACTTGGCCACCTAGTCTTCCCATTTCCCTACCTACAGGATAAGCTGCAGATCCTAATTAACCAACAGCCTATTTCTTCTTATCCCCCCCCACAATAATTGCCTTATGTCAGTCCCATGTATTCTAGAATTTTCCCACAGTTATACACCCCACAACCTCCTCAGGAAGGCTGTTCCATGCATCCACAACCCTCTCTGTGAAAAAATACTTCCTTACATTGCTCCTGAACTGCCCTCCATCTTTAAATTGTGTCCCCTTGTTCTTGCACATCTCTTTTTCTGAAATATACTACCCTCTTGGACTTTGTTGATTCCACTGAGGTACTTAAAAGTTTCTATCAAGTTTCCCCATCCATCCTTTCCTCAATGATATACATATTAAGCTCCTTTAGTCTCTCTTCATATTACTTCTCTTACAGACCCTGCACCATTTTAGTTGCCCTCCTCTGGACTGCTTCTATCCTGTCTATGTCCTTGTGAAGATGGGGTCTCCAGAACTGGATGCAGTATTCCAGATGGGGTCTCACCAACAATAGTTTTATTTTAGGAAACTTGGGCATTTGAACCTGTTGATTTAAATGGATTTCTCCTGATTTGTTCACCTCCAACCAAAAATAAGAAATTTAGGAGATTTATAGGGGGATTGGTAGTCTACTTAAAGACTAAAAAGGAGATTTCCCTTTTAGAAAAATTAGAAATTACTCCTAATTATATTATTATTAATATTCTTTGGAAAAATATCCCCTTTTCGATTATCAATGTATTTATTACCCCAAATGATAACACTTCACAAGATGTCTGGATTAATTTAAGACATGACATTGATTACATTACAAAGAAATTCCCAGATAGTAATATTTTTGTTGCAGGTGATTTTAATGACAGAATTTCAAGTTATGATAATTTGCAGATTTTAGGGACTGAAAAAATCTCTGGAAATATCAGAAACATGCACAGTAAAAATACTAAGAAGAATAAACAGGGAAAAAACTTACAGAAAGTAATAAAGGAAAATGCTTTATTGATTTTGAATAGACGGGCACAAGGTGATGAAGAAGGTAACACTATCTCCTTCTCTCAAAAGGGACAGAGTGTGGTTAAGGTCAAGAACATCACAGTACATAATATCGCCAGACATTGCAAAGTGGTCAAAACAACCCCGCCTGCAATGTCGGCAGACAATAACACCATGGGACAGAACATTGCAGGACATGCACAGTGCTGGCAGTCAATACCACCCATGGTGAGCATCCCCTTGGCCAGCATGTTCCAGCACAAGGCACCCCCCCCCCCAGATCAGTAGGCTTAACCCCCACCCAAGCAGCACTGCCCACTACAGCCTCCTTCCAGACCACTGAACAGTGGTGGCCTTTGCCCCCGGCATCATCCCTGCTGTTTGCCTCCTTCCACCACACACAGACTTCTATTGTGTGCCTCCAACAGCAGACCATACCTACCGGCATTGTCCCTGTAGTATGCCCCCTCCACCCCACCTGTCCCTCCGTGCCATGTCATGTGGGTCTCCCACTGCAGCTGTCTTGTGCTGCTATTCTGTAGTCCTTGTGCCCTGTACATTCCATGGCCTTCTCTTCTCACAGTACCAGTTCCCCACCCTGGTGGCTCCTGCATGTGCTTGGACTGGTTCATGTTCATCACTCCTCATTTGGCCACTGCTCTGTTGCAGTACACAGCAGTCTGCTTTGTGGCATTATGCGCCCACTTTGTTTTCACTGCCACAATGCTTTTTCTGGAGATATTATTTCTGCGATGATATTTCTGTGATATTCTGGCTGTGATGTTACTGGATGTAACCACATAGTACTCTAGATTATATCCTATGTAATCCAGAAATATATAATTTGTTCACTAGTCTTGAAATTAGTATGAGGCTAGAAAGTGACCGTGCTCCACTTTCCCTAAAAGTTACATTGGTGGGGGAGATTCCTCTGGCTATAGATGGTATCACCCCATTGACTGAACTATATAGTCAGGGGAAAATATTCTGAAAAGAGGCTTGATTAAAAATAACCAAGTAAAAGAAACAATACTTAATTGTAACAAAAATCAAAAACAGCTAAATATTACCCTAGTAATCTCTCCACAGGTAGTGGAACAGAAGTTGGATACATTATTTGAAAATATAAAATCAATAATATATGCAAAACCCAGTTCTAATTTACAAGATAATAATGGGTGGTTAAATGTGGAATGCAAAAAGATTAAAAAGGAATTGAATATTTTAATCAAATGGACCAAAAGATATCCATCCAGGGAAAACTTTTCAAATTTCAATAAAACCAGGGAACAATATAATAGCTTGAAGGGAAAAAAGCAGAATATCAACAAATGCAATGGTTAGAAATGTATGATGTGATACAGGGAAAAGATACCCAAAAGTTCTGGAGAATGGTTGCAATAGGAATGAATGACTACCTCCCATCATTAGTAGGTATACATCCCAAAAGAAGTATGGATTGATCATTATAAAACAATTTTTTCTAAAGTTGACATTGTAGATCAAGGCTCAGAAGTAATCAAATTACTAAGGCATTCCTCTAATACTGCACCTAAATTTACAGAAATGGAAGTAGAAGAGGCTATTTTCAAGTAAAAAAAAATATTAAGGCTCCTGGCCCAGATGGCATGCCACCTGAGGTTTATAAAAAACATATGGATTCTTGGATCCCAATATTAACATGTTATTTTAATTTATGCATGACACATAAATATGTGCCTGCCTCTTGGACTTCTAACATTATTGTGCCACTGCATAAAAAAGGATCTGTTTATGAACCACCAAACTTCCGTCCCATCAATCTGGTAAACATCTGCTCCAAATTTTTTGCAAGATTACTACTGCATCGTCTTTGTAGCTGGACAAATGAACATTTTATTATTTCACCATATCAGGCAGGTTTCTGACAAGGATTTTCAGTCACATAATTGAAAAGTACGTACATATAAAGAAAATGAAACTTTTCACCCTTTATGTTGATTTTTCATCACCATCTGATTCCATAAATAGAGCTAAGCTTTGGAAAATAGTAATTGAAATAGGTATTGGTCATCCTTTTTGCTTTTGATTTGTTTACTGTACTCAAATACATTAACATGAATAAGATATGATAATAGTGGAAATTTAACACAATACTTTCAAACCCAAAAGGGAGTTAAACAAGGATGCCTTTTGTTGCCATAATTACCTCTCATCATTAGCAGTATACATTCCAAAAGAACTATGGATTGATAATTCTAAAAAATGTTTGGTAAAGTTGACATTGTAGATCAAGGCTCAGAAGTAATGAAATTACTAAGGCATTCCTTATCTCGGTATTAAATTTGTATCTTCTACTAACTGGCCACAGCATATATGTGATCAGAATATGAAAGTTAAACTAGCAGCAAAAGCACTACTGAATTTCAACTAAAAATATGGAAGAAATTCGATATCACCAGCACTTAAAGTGGGGGAAGCAAAAATCACCCCCATTCTTACATACGTGGCTGAAGTGTGGGGAATCCTATAAAACAGAACAACTGGAAATTACATTTTCCTTCTTCTATAAATCCTTACTAAAAGTTCCATATTCAGTATCAAACTCTATGGTAAGAGCCAAGTTAGGAAGAATTACAGTGGATACAATTAAAGATCTCACCTTAGTCACATATTGGCTTTGGATGACTAATAATATTTACAACAATTTACCAGTACTGTGTTTAAGAGAGAAAACAAAATGGTTGTCACAAAATCAAAGCTCCAAATGGCTAACAGCTTTAAAGAACATCTTGACTAAAATTAAGATATTGCATTTATGGAATAATTATATAAAAAAGGTTACATCTCAGTGCAATATAGAACACTTATAAAAAGAAAGCTATTTGAAAATGCAAAAGCGATTGATATGGGAAAAATAAGGAAACAAAATGTGCAAATTGGTTTAAAGAAAACAAAATAGATAATTATCTGGACAATTATTTGATGCTTGCTACTGCACCTGAAGCAAAGAGATTAATAACCTGGAAAAATGTTTGAATTAATTACCTATAAATACATATCCTGAGGAGGTTGTGGAGTCAAGAACAGTGGGAGAATTCATGAATGCATGGGACAGAAATAAGGCAGTCCTAGTGGGGGGTAGGAAGAAGTAGGCTGTTGGTTAACTAGGATCTGCAGCTTATCCATCAGGTAGGAAAATGGGCAGACTAGGTGGGCCAAGTGGTCCTTATTTGCAGTCAAATTCTATGTTTCTATGTTTCATATATTTTAATAAAAACGATGTGTCTAGTACAAATACAAGCAATCAATTATGCAAATGTAATAAAGGTCATGAAGAAACACTGCGACATCTAATAACACTTTGTTTATTGTATAATAAAGCAAAGAAAGATTTTCTTTCAAAGTTCCTTACAATTTATGCAAATGCTAATTATGTTGCAGTGTTTGTACTACTCCACTCAAGATGTCTAGAAGATACTGTGATGCTATCACAATACATAGCATCTGTGATTAAAATAAAAAAGAAAGAATGTAGAATTAGAAATAAAAATAAATATGAAAACTTTCACTTCTGGCCTTAAATTAATTGCCAAATATTATTTAAAAATCTCATTCATAAAGCACTTTCCACCAGGGGTATCATATTTACCTGATAGCTCATAGTTTAGCATTTTAGTAATACATTTGGCATAAAATGACCTGTGTGTTTATATTTAATATTTGTGTACGTGTAAATGTATTTTTAACAAGTCTTACCTGTGTTAATGGAAACATACAGTGGCGTGAAAAAGTATTTGCCCCCTTCCTGATTTTCTCTATTATTGCATATTTGTCACACTGGATGTTTTCAGGTCTTTAGACAAAATATAATATTAGATAAAGGGAACCTGAGTGGACAAATAACACTTTTTTTTTTTTACTTATTTCATTTATTTAATGAAAAAAGTTAACCAACACCAACTGGCACTGTGTGAAAAAGTAATTGCCCCTAGTTAAATCAACCCAATTAAAGGGATAATTAGAGTCAGCTGATTGAACACAGCCAGGCTTGATTACAGCCAGCCCTGCTCAATATAAACCTCACTTATTTTGGCCCTACCATCAGAGTCACATTGCCAGCACAAAGATTCAACAAGCACAGTATGCCATGATCAAAGGAAGTTCCTGAAAAGATCAGAAAACATTTTGTTGCCCTCTATCAGTCTGGAAAGGGTTACAAAGCTATTTCTAAGGCTCTGGGACTCCATCGAACCACAGTGAGAGCCATAATCTCAAATGGAGAACACTTGGAACAGTAGTGAACCTTCCCAGGAGTGGGCGGCCTGCCAAAATTACTCCAAGGGCAGTGTAAAATCATCCAAGAAGTCTCAAAGGATCCTAAAACAACATCCAAAGAACTGCAGGCTTCTCTTGCCTCAGCTAAGGTCAGTGTTCATGACTCCACAATCAGAAAGAGACTGGGCAAAAATGGGCTCATGTGAGAGAAAGGGCAAGGAAACCACTGCTAACTAAGAAGAACATAAATGCTCGCCTCTCATTTGCTAAGAAGCACCTGGATGATCCACAAGCCTTTTGGGAAAATGTTCTATGGACAGATGAGTCCAAAGTGGAACTTTTGGACAACATGGATCCCATAATGTCTCGCAAAGCAAACACAGCATTCCACAGTAAGAACACCATACCAACAGTCAAACATGGTGGTGGTAGTGTGATGGTGTGGGATGCTTTGCTGCCTGAGGACCTGGATGACTTGCCATAATTAAAGGAACCATGAATTCTGCTCTGTGCCGGAAAATTTACAGGAGAATGTCCAGTCATCCTTCCATCAGCTGAAGCTGAAGCGTAGGTTGGTCATGCAGCAAGACAATGATCCAAAACACAAAAGCAAGTCCACATCAGAATGATGAAAAAGAAGTAAAATTAAAGTTTTGGAGTGGCCTAGTCAAAGTCCAGACTTAAACCCAATAGAGATGCTGTGGCAGGACTTGAAACGAGCAGTTCATGCTCAAAAACCTACCAAATGTTACTGAAATAAAACAGTTCTGCGAGGAAGAGTGGGTTAAAATTCCTCCACAGCGATGTGAAAGACTGATATTGAATTATAGGAAGTGTTTGGTTGCAGTCATTGCAGCTAAATGTAGTGAACCAGTTATTAAGTGTAAGGGCAATTACTTTTTCACGCAGTGCCAATTGGTGTTGGTTAACTTTTTTCATTAAATAAGTGAAATAAAAAAAAAACAAGTGTTATTTGTTCACTCAGGTTCCCTTTATCTAATGTTACATTTTGTCTAAAGACCTGAAAACATCCAGTGTGACAAATATGCACTAATAGAGAAAATCAGGAAGGGGGCAAATACTTTTTCACACCACTGTATGTATGTATGTATATTGTTTTGTCATATTGCATTATGTTTAAATAATTGTAATAACTTAGACGTTGATAACGTTTAAGTTGATCAATAAAATTTGATTTGATTTGATTTGAGTGGATAAGGTATGGTCAGGTGGAACAAAAAAATGTCAAAATTGTCACAGTCAGGCCCAGAAGATGATGTTTTTTGGAATTTTTCTTTTTCCTTTTTTTTTATTTCTTTGCCCCCAATTTCCTCTCTCTCTCTCTGATTCATTTCCTCTCCCTCCCCAATAACTTTCTCTCTGCCCCCCACCCCAGTAAACATCTATTTCTCTCTCTGTTTTTTTCTGCCCTCCTGTAGGAACTGTTGTCACCACTAAGCCACAGTCACCCAAAGTCTGTTCTGTACAAAAAAAATCCTCACCTCTGGCTCCAATACAATAGCATGCTGCTAACACTCCCTGCTCCATCTTCCTCTGTGCGTGTCACACTTCTGGGCCACATTGCACACTCACCATGGTTATATATCATGAGTGAGTGTGTCACATGACTTTCCCTTGCCAGCATCACATGACTGTTACCTGATTGGATGCTGCCAGCTACCTGTCCATCAAGCAAGCATGCCGACAGCCTCCCCATGTCAACAGTCAACACACTGGTGGAAGTACATGCTCTGCAGCTTACCACAGACCTGGAACCAGACTTCTGTGACAAAGACTATATTTATTCGAGTCTGTGATTACAGGGTTCAATTCAGGGGTTCAGATTTTGGGTGGAACAGTCCACCCAGCCCTAATTTTTACTAATACTATAAAACCATTTACCTTTAAACCATAGAGCTTAATATGAAAGCTCCAGTTTTAAGCCTTACTAGCTCCTATAAAAGGAACAGCAAGGACTCACTGACTCCACCCTCTGGTGAAGGAATAGTGTACTTTGATCAATGGGGTAAGTGATTGTGGCCAACTAACTACATGTCATGTTGTACTTTGCACCTTATTTGACTACTTGAAAGCACTTTGTTATTTTTATGGCTGCAGTGGGCATAGCCCTGCAGACATCTTGCTATGACAGTGGAGAAAGAGAGCTCTCCAGATAACCAACAGACTAGATACAATTCAATGTTTTGTAGACTCTCTGCACCAATTGAAGCAAAAAGTCTGCTGAATTCATTTGAGCTGAGCAGTCTTGAAAGCACTACTTTGCTCAGCATGGGTAGAATTTTCTTTGAAGAAAGATTCATAGCTCATGCACATGTCAACATAATCAACCTTTCTACTATATTTGGGATTGATATGTCCCTCTCTTTTTAACTTTTTCCTCTTGCTTGTGTTGCACTGAGATGCACAAAATAAGGGATTTCATTGCAGGCCTTCTAAAAAAACAGTTTCATTCTATACATGAATGCCACTGTTTTAGAGAAATAATTAGTTGGGAAGCACAGCACTAAAGTTAAGATGTAGCAGTGTTAAGGTCAAAAGCCACAAAAGGAATGCTATGCAGATATACAAGGTCATAAATCATTCAATTGTTGCACTGTGTAAACATGCTTCTGTCTGTAACAATGTGCTCCATGTGTTCATTTATCTATATTATTTGTAAATATACAAATTTGCACTATGTAAACATGTTCTGTCTATAACTTTGTGTTGCACTGAAAACTTAATATCTGATCTATATGGTTTTCTTTCTCCCATTATTGCCATCTAACTACAACTCTGCTATATATTTCTTTCATATTACTATCAAAACCCAGTCTAAACAAAAATGATTTTATTTTCACACCTGCACTGATCCTGCACTTCTTTGCATTGAATCCCAACTGTCATTCTTCAGATTATACTCCAGTTTTTAATGTCTTCTCTTATTCTTTAACCCCTCAGCATGTCCACCCTATTGCATACTTTTGTATCATCTGCAAAGAGGCATACTTTCCCTCAAGCCCCTGTGCAATGTCCCAAATAAAGTACAGATAGGCCACATCCACTGCACCTCCATGGTTGTCAACCCCAGTCACCCAGTAATGCCATAGATTAGTACAATGAGTTAATGCAAAATACACTGCTTATCATAAATACAGTAAAAGTTGGGGTTAGATGTATACATAAATGTCATATAAGGCTGTGTATGTGTGTGGTAATGTGCTATGTGAGTAGACATGGCCCTGCTATGCTATTTTGGAATATACATGCATTAATGTTTATATGTATTAATCAGTGTGTGTGTATATCACAACAATTAGAAAGTACAGTTAGGTGGCTCAGTGGTTAGCGCAAAAATTGTTAGTCTACATTCCCCACTATCTAGATCAGTTTCAGCCTTATGCATGTCATTACTGATTTAAATTCTTATTCAGGTAAGCTTTTCCCTCTAGCTGATTAATCTGATTTGGATAATTAATTTAAGCTAATATTAATTTTAAGTATTTTAATATGTTTATAATGAATTTGATCATTTGTTCAGCACCTTGAGTCACAACTGAAATAGAACACTTTATTCAATAAATAAACAAAGCTAAACTAAACTAATTGAGGTGTCTAGTGGTAACCCCCAACCCCTCAATATCCCTTGGGGCCTGAAAAGAAGAAAACAGTCCCTCAATGTCTTTTTTTAATCTGTAAAAATTTGTGTAGACAGTGCACTTCTATGTTACACTGGAATATATATGCATACTGTATACGTGTATATGTATTAGTGAGTGTGTGTGTATCACAATTTGAAAGTGTAGTTAGGTGGCTCAGTGGTCAGTGCAAAAATTGCTAGTTTACACATTTCTCACTCCACATAATACAATTATTTTGCAGCCGTGTTGTCTCTTACTAGAGTTTGTTTGCACTTGGTGCTGAATAAAAATGTTTAAATTCTGACCTTTTTTGTGTGCACTACCTTTTCTTCTTTACCACAAAACTGGGTGATATGTCTGACTCCTGGATCTTGAGGTTTAATGTGGTCAAAAGAAAAGTGCTATACTTGAGGAGGAATAAAAGAGGTAGGATCTACACATTGTGTGGGACTCCTTTTGCTACAGTTAAGGAGGAAAAGGACTAGGGGTCATTATAGATGTGGGGCTGATGCAGAACAAGTAGCATGTAGCTGCTATCAAGAGGGCCAGCAGGATGATGGGGTGCATAAAGAAAGGGTGATCAGAAGAGTTGGGGGGGAAGTACTCCTGTCACTTTACTCAGGCTCTGTCTGGAATACTGCACACAGCTTTGGTCTTCTCAGTACAAAAATAATGTTGAGGCAGTCTAGAGTGAGTGGGGTCCAGAAGATGTCAGGACTGAGCACTCAAGCCTCACCTGTCTGTGTGGAAGTTTGCTTGTTGCAGTTTCAAGTTTGCCAATAGGACTTTTGTTTTGAGTAAAGTTTGGGTTATCTGCCATTGTGAGAGTGCTGTTTATAAGTCATGGAATAGTGAGGTTTATATTTGGTTATTATAAAAGTGCACTAACACAATTTCCTGGGCAGCACATATGCTGGGCCTACCAAGATACACCTTAGGTACCAGGCCAGCACTATAGTAGGGAGATAACCCAGTTTAACTCATAAGACACACTAACTAGGTTGGACAGCTAGTGGGAAGGCCACATCAATGGGTCTTCATATTTATGTTTTGGAGCATGCTTACAGTTGTTAATGCTAACTCCACTCATTTCCTCCTGCAGGGGCTTGTTTGTAAATAAACATTTGCTTTTATTTGTACTGAATGGTGGCCCCCCCTTTAGAGGTAGGGCAGCACATTTTTCTGGGAGGGGGTTCGGGGGAGGAGACCTTTCCGCCAACATGGAAAAAGGGGATACCAGCACACCAAAGAGGGACAAATGGTAGAGACAATAGGAGAAGAACAAGACCCCAGCCCCTTGGGTGCCACAGAAATAGGAAAAGACACAGGCAGAACAGAAAAGAGAAAAGAGAAAAGAAAAGAGAACGCAGGAGCCTCTGGCCGAGGCACAAACCACCAGATCAACAGTACTGAAAATACACTAGTGTACAATATTTCACAAAGAGAGTTAACAGAGGAAGAGACATACATACTCAGTAAAGGACTGATCTTTTGCCCCCACGATAGGGTAAATGAATTTGAAATAAAATTAGACTTGAACCATTTTGACAGGAAACTCAAGCTTAGATATTTTTTTCATTCACAGCCAGCTAGGGAAGTAAACATTATGGAACAAGAGAAAAATTTAAGTTGAGTAAGAAACTCAATTTGAAATCAAATTTTATTCCACCTACTACCTCACATACAATAGGAACATATGTAGCATTAGTAAATAGAGATATGGAAACAATACTGAAGAAAGAAAGAAACACTGACAGGAGGTAAAGTTGAACCTGTCAGCAAATGAATATGGGGCTCTGAGGAACCTTGAAAATGATAGAGATGTTATCATCAAGAGTGCCAACAAAGGGGGTGCAATTGTGGTAATGGAATACACACAATACAGTCAAATTTGTTTAGGTTTACTGTAGAATCAAGAGAATTATCTAAAGCTAAATACTGACCCAACAAATACCGTTAAGAACCTAGAAAACACCTTATTAACGGTAGCCTTTGACAACAGAGAAATCACAGAGTGGGATAATTCATTTTTATCTGGGAAAACAACAATACTGCACCTAAAACAATGGTACACTTTCTCTGTGTATATATTAGGTATATAATTCTTGAAGCCGTCTCACAAAAACACAACAAAAAAATTCCCTCTTCTACTTTAATCCTACTGCCTGATGCTCACATGAGTTCTCATATTGACAGAAATCTGAGTGCCAGTGCACTCGAGTCTGGAAAAGTTTAAACATGCTGAAGAAAATAATGTTTGTATAACTGCACAAAGATGGGAACTTAGCAAAGTAACTGCTTTTCAGAAATGAGCTTATTACTGTAGGTACATTTTTCTTTGCAAAGTCAAGCCATGACACCAGGCTGATGAGCATACATGGTGTGGTGTCTTGACTTTTCAAATAAAAATTTAGCTGTGATACCAAGCTCACTTCTGAGCAGTAGTTACTTTTATAAGTTCTCATTTTTGTACGGTTTTAAAAAAATGATTTACCACAGCATGCTTAAAATTTGCCAAACTTAAGTGCACCAGCGCTCCAACCTCAGATTAATATGAGAACTCACATCAACTTTGAGCAGTTGGACTGCTTGCTGCATATAAAAAACGATTAACAATTTTTTACAATACTGAACACTTTTGGATTCATTTACTTTGAATCAGAGGTAAATTAATTTTTGCAAAGTCAAGCTGTGACACAGGGCTGATGCGCATGCCTGATGCCATGGCTTGACTTTTCAAATAAGAATTTAGATGTGATAAAATGCGTGTATTAGCATAGTAAATAAGTAAGTAAGTAAACTTTTATTTTTATGGATCCCAATCCCAGGGGCTCTCGGCACCTTACAAAAGGAGTAGACATGGCAGGAATTAAACAAGAAAATACATACCAAATCATTAAACAAATAGTAATTTAAATTCATAATAAATGAATAACACTAACATCAGCTGCAGTTAACCTAAAAAGGCTTGTCTAAAAAGATGGGCTTATAGTCCCCTCTTATAAACCTCCACTGAAGAGGCCTCACTCAGAGGCCTGGAAAGTGAGTTCCAGAGGACTGGGTCAGCCACTTCAAATGCGCGGTCACCAGAGGTTTTCAGCCTGGCCCTCAGAACAGCTAGGAGGTCCTCTTTGGAGGAGCAAAAGGAGCGCACTAGAAGAGCAGGGGTCAGAAGGTCACTCAGGTAACATAGAATCATAGAAGCATAGACTTTCACAGCAGATAAGGACCGCTTGGCCCATTTAGCCTGCCCATTTCTCTACCTACAGGATAAGCTGCAGATCCTAGTTAACCAACAGCCTATTTCTTCCTACCCCACACAAAAATTGCCTTATGTATGTCCCATGTATTCTTGAATTCTCCCACAGTATTAGACCCCACAACCACCTCAGGAAGGTTATTCCATGTGTCCACCACCATCTCTGTGAAAAAATACTTCATCACATTGCTCCTGAACTGCCCCCCATCTTCAAATTGTATCCCCTTGTTCTTGCACATCTCTTTTTCTGAAAGATGCTACCCTGTTGGACTTTGTTGATTCCACTGAGGTACTTAAAAGTTTCTATCATGTCCCCCCTCTCCCTCCTTTCCTCAAGGGTATACATATTAAGCTCCTTTCATCTCTCCTTGTATGGCTTTTCTTGCAGACCCTACACCATTTTAGTACCCTCCTCTGGACTGCCTCCCTCCTGTCTATGTCCTTGAAGAGATGGGGTCCCCAGAACTGGACACAGTAATACAGATGGGGTCTCACCAACTGTTTGTACAGAGGGATAACAACTTCCTCTTTTCTGCTGGTGATGCCTCTCCCTATACATCCCAGTATCCCCCAGCCCTCCCTGCTGCCTTCTCACATTGCTTGCTAACCTTAAGGTCATCTGATATGATTAACCCCAGGTCCCTTTCCATTTTTGTTGTTGTTACTACCTCCCCCCCATTGTGTAATCTTCCCTTGGGTTTTTGTCTCCCAGGTGCATTATTTTGCACTTCTTTGCATTGAATCCAAACTGCCATACTTCTGACCATTCCTCCAACCTTGCCAAGTCCCTTGTCATCCTTTCCACACTTCCTTGTGCATCAACCCTGTTGCAGATCTTTGTGTCATCTGCAAAAAGGCATACTTTTCCTTCTAGTTCCTCTGCAATGTCACTTATAAAGACATTAAAAGGACTGGACCCAGTACTGAGCCCTGTGGTACCCCACTAGTAACCCCTCTTTCTTCAGAGAGGGCTCCATTTACAATTACCTTCTGTGTCCTGTTGTCCAGCCAATGTTTTACCCAGGCTACCACCCTGGGACCCACTCCCAGGCTGGTTAATTTGGCTATTAATCTTTTGTGTGGGACTGTGTCAAATTCCTTGCTAAAGTCTAGGTGGGCCATGTCCACAGCCCCTCTCTGGTCTACAACTTTGGCCACCCAGTCAAAGAAATCAATTAGATTCATCTGACATGACCTTCACACTGTGAATCCATGCTACCTTGGGACCTGTGACCCACTGGCCTCTAGGTACTCAACAATTCTTTCCTTCAGAAGTGATTCCATCACTTTCCCTACCACAGAGGTCAAACTGACAGGTCTGTAGTTTCCTGCCTCTGTCTTGCTCCCACTTTTGTGAAGAGGAATCACATCCACGTTCCTGCAGTCCTCAGGTACCACACCATCCTCCCATGATTTGTTAAAAAGGGCAGTCAGTGGTTTCATTAGTTCTCCCCTTAATTCTTTTAGAATTCTGGTGTGAATTCCATCAGGTCCCATTGCTTTGTCCACCTTCAATTTTAGGAGTTCTTTCAGAACCCTTTCTTCTGTGAAAGGACTGGGATCGACCTCCTTATCCAGACTGCTTCTGTTAATTGGATTAGGCACCTTCCCCTCCTCCTCTTTTGTGAATACTGAGCAGAAATATTCATTCAGTATCCCTGCTTTTTCACTGTCTCTCTCTGCCCACCCACCATCCATTTTATTCAGTCTCACTATCCCTCCCTTTGTCTTTCTATGCTCCCTGATGTACCTATAAAAGGTTTTATCCCTCTTCTTAACTGAGTTTGCTATCTTTTCTTCAGTTTGGGCCTTTGCTATTCTGACATCTCTCCCTGCTTCCTTCTGCCTTAACTGGTACAGCTCTCTGTCCTGCTCCTTCTGTGTTTCCTTATACTTTCTGAATGCTATCTTTTTCTCCCTGACCTTCCCTGCCACCTCTTTTGAGAACCGCAGTGGCTTTTTCTTTCATTTTGATTTACTGCTTCACACAAAGGATTGTTACCTCTGTGATAGCAGTTTTGATGTTTCCCCATTGTTGTTCCACCCCTCCTTCTAGCCTGTTTGCTAGTGCTTTTCTAAGGCACTCTCCCATCTTGCCAAAGTCAGCCCTCCTGAAGTCCAGTACCATCACTTTTGTCTGGCTTGACTCTGTAGCTGAGTTTATCGTGAACCACACTGTTTGGTGGTCACTTGTTCCCAGATGGCTACCCACTTCTAGATCTGAGATCCTCTCACTGTCCCCATTTGAGAGTATGAAGTCTAAGATTGCTCCCTCACGAGTGGGTTCCAAAACTAGCTGTCTGAGACATGCCACCTGTAGGGCATCGAGATTGGCCTGCTCTTGGATGTGGCTGCAGCAAATATGCTCCAGTTAACATCTAGCATATTCAGGTCTCCCATCAACAGTATCTCCCCTTTCTTTGCCATCCTAAGAATGCCTTCTATCATATCCTTGTCCATTCCCTCCCTCTGACATGGGGGTCTGTATACAACCCCTGTGCAGATTGTGGTGCCATTTCCAGTCTCTAAAGTGACCCACAGTGCCTCCTCTCCTCCCTGTTTACTCTGTTGTTCAGTTGCTTTTATCCCTTCCCTTACATAGAGAGCTACTCCGCCCCCTCTTCTCCCCTCCCTGTCTCTCCTGTAGGTTGTGTAGCCTGGTATGTTAACATCCCAATCATGGTTCTCTGTGTCCCATGTTTCTGTGACTACTACAATATCCAGGCATCCCTCTTCCATCTAGGTGAGCAAGCTCACCTTGAAGATGATCCTCCAACTGGCAGGCAGCCAATGCAGATCTTGCAGGACTGGGGTCACATGACTGGCCTTAGGTAGACCTGTTAGCAACCTTGCCACTGCATTAAGCATCAGCTGCAGCTGACAGAGGTTCACTCCATTGACCCTGAAGTACAAAGCATTGCAGTAGTCTAGCCTTGATGCAACAAAGGCATGTACTAGTGCAGGCAGGTCATCAGGTGCAATTAAAGATTTAATTCGGGTGGCATTCCTTAAGTGGTAAAAACACTTTTGACAACAGATGACACCTGCGTGTCAAATATCAGGCCATCGTCAAAGATGAAGCCAAGATTTCTTACCTTAGTGGATGTCATCAATGGACCAGAACCAAGGAACAACAATGCTTCCACTCCGGTGGCATCCACATCACACCTGCAACAAGGCTCAATCACCAGTACCCCTGTCTTGCCAGGGTTCAGTCTCAGTCAGTTAGAGGACATCCAGTCTTGAATCTCAGACAGACAGTTGTTTAGTACTTCCCAGGCATTATTTGTCTCGGGAGCAAAGGACATATACAGCTTGGTATCATCTGCATAATAGTGAAAACCTAGACTGTAATGTCTAATGAGCTCACCCAGGGGCAGCATGTCCACCACAAATAACACTGATGACAAGATTGAGCCTTGAGGAACTCCATGTAGCAGGTGCTTCGGGCAGAAGGAGAAATTTCATTGCCTCCTGCTTGACAGATAGGACTCAGACCAGTTGATGACATTACTGGCAAGTCCACAATACTCCCTATGGTGATCCAGAAGCACAGTGTGGTCCATGGTGTCAATTGCTGAGGAGAGATCTAGGAGAATGAGAATTGACAGGTCTCCTCTATCCCTCGCCCTGAGGAGGTAATTTTTCACCCTAACCAACGCTGACTCAGTGTTATGCCTAGCCTTAAATCCAGACTGAAAGGACTCATAAATGTCAAGGGCCATGAGGTGTGCCTTAAGCTGCAGAGCCACCACTTTCTCAACAACCTTCCCTAGAAATGGGAGGTTGGAGATAGGTCAATAATTCACCAAGACGTGAGGCTTGAGTAATGGTTTCTTAAAAAGGGGCTTCACCAGTGCCTCCTTCAAGGTGTGGGAAAGAACCCTTCCAAGAGTGAACACTGGACTATCTTGGTGAACACTGGACCAACGGCCTTGGTGCATCCCACTAGGAGACGAGTCAAGCCCAGGCCCAGTTGACAAAGGGTGGGCTGCGGCTTCGAAATTTCCTCAGTGTCCTCAGCCACCCCCACTAGCTGAAACTCCTCCTAGACAATAGGGAGTGCCTCTGTTTATACAAGGCCCACCACTGCGGGACTGATCATGTCCCACTAGGGAGATCCTGAACTAAGAGGAGGACACTCTGTCTGAGAAGAACTGAGCAAACCTTTCTCATAATGTGACTGAAAATGCTCTTTTCAGCTGTAGACAGACAGGGTGGAGTAGTCTGTTCTCAGTCAGAAAGAAATGAGGTGGTCTGTTTTTCTCAGTGGCAATCTCCCTGGACAGGAACTCTGCCTTCTTACAATCAATTGCTCTTTGATAGTCAATGTAGTGAACTTTCAAAGCCAGCTTGTCCTCCTCAGACTGGGTCCTCTGCCACCAACACTCCAACTACTGACCCTTGGTCTTCATCAGCTTGAGAGCCCCATCAAATCATGGGGGTCTCAAGTGAGAAGACCTGGGTCATCTATAGATCGGTGTGATGTCATCCATTACCTTGGTGGCAGCCCTGTTATAGGCCATCACCATTTCACTTGTGCCAACTGCACATGCAGTACTAACACCAGAAAAGTCTACCATCACCAAGAGTCCCTCTGGGGACAATCCCCTTACTTGGCAATGGTGGACCATCTCAACAGGGGAGGGACTATCAGGGGAGGGGTCCAAATGCAAACTCCAACTTACAGTGATTGGACCAAATGACCTGATCAATCCTGAGGTCAGTGGCCTCAAGCCCCTGTGAGAATACAAAGTCCAAAGTGTGGCCGTGGTGGTGGGTCACAGAAGAAACTGCTTTGAACTAGGCCCAGTGATGTCATTAACTGGAGGAAGTCATGTCCAATCTGTGAGGATTTTTCATCAACCCAAGCATTGACATCACTCAAAGTCAACCATCTGGATGAATTCAACACCCTGTCAATGAAAACGTCAGTGACCTCCTGCAGGAAATCTCCCCCATGCCCAGGAGGATGGTAAACAAGGAGAATCCTGCAACCTGCATCTTGACCCACATGCAAAGCCACATGTTCAAATGACTAGGTCTAACCTACTGGGTGCATGGAGAAGTTCAAGCTGGATCTAAAACAGATGGCCACATCTCTACCCCTGCATTCCCTTCTTGGGCAGTGCACTACAGAGTACCCAGCCAGAACTGACACCTCCAGAATTGGAAATGTATCATCCCCTAGTCAGGTCTCCATAATGCAAGCCAGATCAACAGAGGAAATCAAATCTGCTATAACTGTAGTCTTAGTCCTCATCAATATAACATTGCACAGCACTGCCCAAAGAGGAGCAGTGGATACTGCAGGCCCACCAGCTACCTGCCCACTCAGTCCAGAGTGTGCCCTGGGGAAGGGCACAAAACATGTCTTGCCTCTCTCCTGGCCTTTTTTCCTCTGGGTGCCTCCTGCTTCTGACCACCATAATGGTGCTCACTCCTACTTTACCCACAGCACTCAGCCACCAGCCTACTCACCCTCTACCGATGGCCACCTCCTGACAGCATCTTACTGCCACAGCTGGAAGAGGGGGTTTGGCAAAGGGGCGAAGGTCACACAGCAGAGACATCATGCAGGTAATATGATAAGGTCTGGAGCCCAAACACATCCTGCAGCTGTTCATCAAGATATCTCCCACCTTGTCCTGTCAGTCAATACTCAATCCACACTTCTCAAACACTCTAAAAACCTACATCCCTACACATACATTCATCATTCATACATTAAATATATCATCCAGATGGGGTGGTTAAAATGAGAAGAGACCTAAGCAAATTGGCGGAGTGGTCAAGAGAATGGCAGCTTAAATTCAATGCAAAAAAGTGCTAAGTTATGCACTTGGGCCACAGGAATCCTGGAGAGGAATACAAAAGGGGCAGGAGAGATACTGACAACAACAAAACTGGAAAGGGTCCTGGGGTAAACATAACATATGACCTGAAGGTGGTCAAGCAATGTGAAAAGGTGGTGGGGAGGGCTGTAGGGATGCTGGGGTGCATAGGGAGGGGAACCATCAGTAGAAAACAGGAGGTGGTGATGCCATTGTACAGACAATTGGTTAGGCCACATCTGGAATACTGTGTTCAGTTCTGGAGACCGGATCTCCGGAAGGACATTGACAGAATAGAGGGAGTCCAGAGAAGGGCAACAAAAATGGTGAATGGATTGAACCAGAAAACATGAGAAAACACTGAAAGACCTCAATATGTATACCCTGGAGGAAAGGAGGGAGAGGAGGGATATGATAGAGGCATTCAAGTACCTCAGGGGAATCAACAAGATCAAGGAGGGCAGCATCTTTCAAAACAAGAGATGTGCAGGAACAAGGGGTCACAATATGAGGCTAGAAGGGGGAGACTCCGGGGAAATGAGAGGAAGTATTTTTTCACAGAAAGGGTGGAGGATGCATGGAACAGCCTCCCAGTGGAGGTCATATAAGCTAAAACAATTGGTGAGTTCAGGAATGCATGGGATAGATAGACGGTAACCCTAGTGGTAGGAAAGAGAGGGTAAGCTGCTGATCATTTAGGATCAAGAGTTAAGTAGATATGGAAATGGACAGACTAGGTGGGCCAGGTAATCCTCATCTGCCATCAAAATCTATGTTTCTACAGTATGTTTCTAAATGCAGAGTTTTCCCTAACAACATCCACACAAACACTCAAACACTATCTATAATCTCCCACGACCCACCAAGCAAAATCCCCACCAACCCAAATAAAATTTACATACAATTTAAAACCACAAAAATGGAGAATCCTAAAATTTGAAATTTGGAGGACACATCCAGCATAATCACTAGTAAAAGTACTTAATTGAATCAATGTCCAGAGTTCTCGGAGACCCCTTCCAGCCATCTGTGCACTGTGACAGTCTTAAATCGATGGAGCACCACATAGTGGAATTCACGCCCCCCACTCCTGGTCCACTCACACCAGAGTTAGAATATTTAGAAAGGAGGGCATGGGGGTAAGAGGGGTGCAGCCCCCCACCAAAAGAGGGGACAGCAACATTGATATGTGGTGCTTTAATGACTGGGCACACTGCCACTGGCACCCTGTATAGATGGAACCCTCAGATACTACAGTTCACATGCAGTGCTCTCACCAGTTCCCAGGATGGAACCAAACCAAAAGATGAGCTGCCTGGTAAGCAGAGTAGTAAATAAAGAACCAGCTGTACTACAAAAGCTGGTTAAACCCAAAGACTGGAGCTCCCACCACAACCAGTGGGAATGATTGAAAAGGCAAAGATACTTACAAGAGCACAGTTTTAGGAGGGGGGTCCATAAACCGATTCACAGTTACCCGTCCAGGAGCCACTGCTGTCCGAATGTCTCCAATCCTTCCATGGCTCTGCACCACCTCACAGCAAGCCCCTTATGAGACAGTTTGCTGGTCATATACTCCAGTCAATGATAATTTAGGCAACAGCCCCACAGCTCCACTCCCCTAGGCCCGCTGTTAGCAGCCAACAGCAGGTGGAGCTCAAAAACAACTCCAGCTGCCCATTGACTTCAGAGGGCAATGCAGCCCACTGTCCAGTACAGAATGAAATCACAATGTTTGCATTTGCAAATGGAAGCCACATGTCTCCCCAATTCCAGTGTTGCATGAACAGTTCAGCAGGCAGATAACATGCAGCATAGTCTTCTGACCCACTAAGCTTCCTCCAGAAATGGCTCCCAATTCAGTGGGTTCCAGGCCAATGCTACCACCATGCCAAACTCAGTTTCAGATTTGCACTGTGCCTCCTATTACAAGTGCTGCTGAAGTAGCGCTAAATTCAAATGTAAAGTGTTACATTCCGACGAATGAGAAAGCTGGGATTCTAAAAACAAGAAAGCTAACTCCTAACCTAAATGCACTAGAAAACCCTGACTACGACTATTGCCCTACGCCTCAACACTAAAATGTTTACTTATTAGTTTTAAAACTACTAGTTAAAAATAACAGCCTTCACAGAAAACATTCTGAAAGGCAAACATACTCAAACTAAATAGAAATCTCCCCCAAAAATTAAAATAAGGGGCAGAGAAGAGGGTTTTCCCAGTGCTAATTAGAGCACTGCTATACAGACACCCAGCCTGGCAGCCATCTTCCTCATCCCATCCCCTGTGAATCATATCCACCTGAAATAGGCTTCACAGGTGAAATGATAGGGATTACTTTTATAAATTCACAGGACCAAAATCAGGGGCACAGCTTCTGCTGATACCACTGACTGTTGGTGCTCTTGGCTTGCTCACATTGCTGCTGCTGGTGTTAATGGGGGGTGGGAAGTTTGCTGACGCTGCTCAGTTCCTTGATGGTGGTGTCATGAAGGCCAAAGAGCCACCTTGTGATATGGGCAGCTCTATTCTTTGAACTGCAAGAAGTTTCTACTCAGCAAGCACAGAAAAGTGTCATGATCAACCTGGCTGATCACTGGTCTGACACTGTCGATCCCACTGCAGACTGCCCTTCATTGGACTAACAGTGACATACCTCTCAAAACCACTATCCCAGCAATATGTTAGTGTTGCACAAGTGCAACCAAAAATAGAAAGAATAGCACAGTATGGATGTGTGTTGACTATTGAACTTTGAACAAATGTACCATCACCTGTCAATATGTAGTGCCTCGCAAAGATGCTCCTCACAGCTTAAACAGAAGTTTCTGGTTTACTGTTCTATATCTATGGAGTGCCTTTTACCAGATATCTATTGTAACAATAAGGAGGGAGTCTGTCAAGAGCTGCAATGTAAAAACCTGTTTATTCTTCAACATGCAGGTATGTACTCATTTACAGACTGCAACACAATGCAATTTACAGGTGCTGTGCTTCCTGTGTAAAGAGCTCAAGTACATTGTTTCATTGCTAATAGGATCTTTAACGCTTCAGTAACAGTAATCCCCCTCCCTTCTTTTTAATGGAGATCCTGTATTAAACAATCTTAAGCAACATTTGTTATACTGTACATATAATACTGTACATATAACAGTTCATTGCAAAAAAAACTACATTAATGCATCAGTTTGGATTGGTATTAAAGTGTCAAAAGCTTGGAAATTTGATGTTAGGGTTTTCAATCTTAACTCCCCACCCCCACCTCCCAAGCAGCAAAAGAACAAGACCACACAAGCTACCACAGACAGCCATCATCAGGTAGACAAAAAACATACAATGTTTTTTGCTGCAGATGGAAATCCACAATACTGGTGTATACTTGGAATCCTCCCAGTGTAGGTGGTGGGGCAGAAATGGTAACGGGATTCAAGAATGCATAGAGTAGGCATAAGGGAATAAGGGAATCTTAGTGGTAAGGAAAGTGAGGAGGAGGGAGCTGTAGATCAAGTAGGATCTGTGGTGTTACAGAAACATAGAAACAGAGAACATAGAAACAGACTTTAATGGCAGATAAGGACCACTTGGCCCACCTAGTCTGCCCATTTCCCATACCTATTAGATAAGCTGCAGATCCTGGTTAACCAACAAGCTACTTCTTCCTACCCCCCACCAGAATTGCCTTATGTCTGTCCCATCCATTCTTGAATTCCCTCACTGTTTTTGACCCCACAACCTCCTCAGGCAGGCCGTTCCATGTGTCCACCACCATCTCTGTGAAAAAATACTTCCTCACATTGCCCCAAGCCGTCCCCCCTCTATCTTCAAATTGTGTCCCCTTGTTCGTCCACTTCTGTTTTTTTGAAAGATGCTACCCTCTTGAACTTTGTTGATTCCCTTGAGGTACTTGAAAGTTTCTATCATGTCCCCCCCCTCTCTCTCCTTATATATGTAGGAAAATGGCTGACTAGGTGGGCAAAGTGGTCCTTTCAGTCTTTTTGTAGTCTCATGTAGCCATGGACACCATAAAACATACACATCATTGATGAGACTGTGCTTCTGCAGCTACAGATATGAGGCATACACAATGATCTCTGGGTGCAGAAGCGCAGATACCATTAAATCAATTATACAAAAAGTGCATCAGTACATCTGTCTGCAGAAACAAAGTCCCCTTAGGGTCCTGTGGATCTTCAGAGGTTTTCTATATGCAAAGGGGCTGGATCCAGAAGTTGGTGTATGTATTACACGTCTGGCTGAAGAGACACAGGATCCTGTAAGCTACAGAAAGGCTGGCCCCATAGGGGCATAGAGAAAAGAAATCTTGTAATTTGGATATAATAGGTTTGTATCTAGCTGGAGGGGCCTATGATTCTGTATACAGAAGCAGTGTGGTAAATTCAGTATAGAAACACAGAAAAAGTCTGTCATTTTCCTACCCACTGTAACTCCTCAGACACTACTCATTCTCCTGCCCCCCTTCCTTACCAGTAAGGTTTCCATATGCCTACCACATGCGTTCTTGAATCCTGTTACCATTTTTGCACCCACCCCCTACACTGGGAGGATGTTCCAGGCATCCACCAGTATTGTGGATTCCTATCTGCAGCGACAATTGAGTGTGTATCTTTTGCAGTTCACTTCTTACAGATACAAATCCAGGAAGGAGTACATCAGTTCTGAAACAGCTTCCAGCCAAATGCCCTTTAATTAACCCTTGCCTCAGTGTTTGCACACAGAGGTTCTTTGTCTTTAAATAGTTTTTTATTTTAATGGGTTCACCACAATATATCCAAGGCACACTGCCTCTAGGGTAGCTGGTCCATTCCACTGGGGTGTCAAACAGGCGAGGCATACTGATGAGTCCTGGTAGGATGAAACACGTGTCTATGTCTTCTGTTAGCACCCTTTGCAAACTGTGCAGAGGCCTTTCGGCACCATGCAATTCTGCTTAAAGTTGGACCAGCATAACATTCTGTGGTGATTTGCATATGTAGCCCATGATGCTTTGCATTGTGGGGGCATGTGTGATTTTGTATTTTCTTGAAACTTGGCTTCCCAGCCAAATGCCCTTTGGGGTAACCCTTGCCTCAGTGTTTGCGCACATCAGTTCTACTGCATATGTGTCATCTGGAAACAGCTGCATGTTGTTTGTCTTACCAGATGATGGCTGTCTTAGGTTGATTGTGTGGTCTTGTCCTTTTGCTCCTTGAGGAGTGGGGGTGGGGAGTTAAGGTTGGAAACCCTAACATCGAATTTCCCAGCTTTTGACACATTAATACCAACCCTAACTGATGCATTAATGTATTTTTTTGCAATGAATTTCCTTACTTTTTGAGAAAGTATAATCATAGCCTTACTTGCTTATGGGAGCAGAGGTCCCAGTTCTCCCATCTATTCCCATCTATTCATAAGTGTACATAGATTATAATTGACCTACATTTCCCTGTGGGAGAACAGGGCCCTCCAGGCCCTGTGCTGCCATCACTCCATAGTGGTATCCATATGTTCACCATGCATGCATATTGTAATTGTCATTCATTTGCATGTGGAAGCACAGGGCCCAGAGGGCCCTGCACTCCCTTCAGTCCATAGTGAGTGGTGGGAGCACAGGGCCTTTGGAGCCCTGTGTTCCCATCCATACCTATTGTAATTGTCCCTCATTTCCATGTGGTAGCACAGTGTCTTCCATGCCATGTGATGCCATCAGTCCATAGTGAGTGGTTGGAGCACAGGACCCTCCTGGCACTGTGCTCCCATCCATGCCTGAGGGCCGTGCACTCACATCAGTCCATAGTGATTAGTGCCTATTGTAATTGTCCCTCATTTCCATGTGGTAGTACAGGGTCCCATCAGTACACAGTGACTGGCTGGAGCACAGGGCCCTCCAAAGCAGTACTGCTGACACATTGAGAATGCATGCCACAGTACCAGTCACCTTTGCCCCATCCATTACAGTTTACCAAGAGTTTCAGACAAGGCCTAGAAACAGGCAAAACAACTCAGTGGTGTACTAAGGTGTATCGCAGTGAGTCTGTAACTCGATGGGCTTTTGAGATATAGCTGCCAAAAGGTACCCTGAACATTATAGTTCTTTCCTATGGGATGTGCCAAAATGGCAAAGTCTTATAACTATATGGTGCATTAATATTTTTCCACCAAACCACAAAAAGTCACATCAGTGGGGCAAGCCTTTTGTACCCTGAAAATTTCATCCCAAAATTCCAAACCATTGTTTTGTTAAGAAATGACAACTGTTTATTTACTGTTCAAAAAGTAAAGTTTGAACAGTAAATGGCCATTTATAGTTTGAACAGTAAATTTCAAACAGTAAATAGTTATTTATCGTTCAAACAGTAAATGGTTATTTACCATTTGAACAGTAAAGTTCAAACAGTAAATGGTTATTTATAGTTCCAACAGTACAGTTCAAATGTTAAATAGTTATTTACCGTTCGAACAGCCTGTCTTGTGGCTATCAAATAAATTGTTTTAATTCAAAAATGGTAATACATTTTCATTCCAAACCATCCAAAGGCACACCCTTGGCACATACCCCATCATTCCTAAAAGGTTTGGAGAAAATTGAATTCTGTGTGGGCTGTAGATGATGGCAACAAATCCCATGTTATCCTATTGAGAAAAACATTTCATTTCTTCTCTTTTTGATCACTTTATATCTCAGAAACTGTACAAGCTGTCTTCACAAAACTTTTCAGATCTTGCAACACTGTCAAAATGACAGCACATTCCAATTTTTGGGCTATTGTATAAAAACATGCCAAAATTATAACAAAAATTGAGATTTAACATTGAATCACTGTACCAATGCTAACTATAAGGGAGTTAACATTCTTTGTCACTTCACTGCAAAGAAACAGTTCTGACTTTTGGGTGGACATTTTCAGAGTACAAAGGCTTGCCCCACAGATGTTCCTTTTGCTGGTTTGCTGAGAAAGTTTACATCTGTTCCATAGTTACAAGATTTTGAAGTTTAGTGATTTCCCATAGGATAACATTGTAATGGTCGGGGTACCTTTCAGCAGCTATATCTCCAAAATGTTTTCAGATACAGACTTGCTGTGACTCACAGCTTCCTTTAGGTGTACTAAGCCTTTTTGCATGTCTTCTGGCCTTGTTTACAGATGCAGGTGAAATTTTTATGAATGGGGCTAAGGTGACTGATACTGTGCCAATATGGACTGATGGGAGCTCATGGTGCACTTCCACATGTAAATGAGGGATGGCTACTATTATGGCCTGATGGCAGCACAGGGCCCAAAGGGCTCTGTGCTGCTACAGGGAGATGAGGGTTAATTACATTGTCTCTTCACTTATGGTCTCCCCATTCTCTTAATGTGTACCCATCTTAGCTTACTTACTCTTGGAATGGGGTGAGCATTAGTGTTCGCAACCTCAAGGCACACAGCTCACATCTGTTCCTGCATGCCAGGTAGGGGTGTGGTGTTAGGGTTGACAACCATGGGTGGGGGGTGGGGTTTTAGGGTTGGGAACCCTAATCTGCCCAAGAATTTCTGATCAAAACCCCAAGCCATTTCTGCACAGAGGCATGACAATTTGACAACAATGGTAATTTACATTTTTGAGACAGCATATCTCCACACCCACATATCTAACTAGCACAACACTTACCACATCAAGCGATCATTAGTCCCTAATAAGGTATGCCAAATTTAATGTAAATCTCCTGAATGGTTGCTATGTTATTAAAGCACAAAATATTCAGTTTAACACAGAAGTGAAGAAAGATTTTGACAAAAAATGGTGACTTACACATTTTGGGACTCACTATCTCTACACTCTCACATCCAGTTGAAACAAAACTTACCAGTTCTTGAGAGTTCTGCTTCATGATTCAGGCATGCCAAATTTCATGTATATCACCTGAACTGTTTCAAAATTATTAAAGCACAAAATATAAATGAAGAAAGAATTTTACAAACAAATGGTGATGTATACATGTTGAGACTACATATCTCCAGACATGCAGAGTCTCTGAGGGCACATGCCAAATTTCATGCAAATTGCAAGAACAGCTGTGAAGTTATTAAAGTGCAAAAGAATTAAAGAAGAAATTTGAAAAAATGGTAATGTATACGTTATGGGACTACATAACTCTGGACTTGCACATCCAACTGCAATGAAACTTGCCACATCCAGAGACCATTAGACTCTGAGGGGACATGCCAAATTTCATGCAAATTGCAAGAACAACTGTGAAGTTATTAAAGCATAAATTTCAAACAGTAAATTGTTATTTACCATTTCAGCAGTAATTTTTATTTTATTTTATTTATTTCAGATCAGGATTAATACCGTTGAGCCGTGGGCTTGTTTACAAAGGCTCCAAGTCAGTAGATAATACATGACATAACAGGTCATAAATGGGTACATACAAGTGAAGACACAAATTAACAACAGGGTTATAAGTGCAGTTATATCACATAAAGGAAAACAAGGACAGCAAATAATAGTACACATTTACACTTGCGGAACACCATCAAAAACAACACTACAAGAGTGTGGTCCAAATCTTAGTAGAGATCAAGGAGTAACCAGAGACAAGAGTGCCCACAAGCTGCTGGAGGGAGAAAGGCAATTAGGTGCAACCAACATAGCTTTGTCCATTGAGAGGTGGAGGGGGTTAGGTGGGGGGAGGGGCTGGGGTGGTGAGAGGGGGTGGTGGAATAAGGGAAAGGAGCAGGACAGAGGCTGACTACATGCTAGGGTGAGAGAAGTAGGGGTAGGGGAAGAAATCAGAGGATGTTATGAGGCAGGGAAGAGGGGGTGAAGTAGGGTGGAATAAATAGGTGGGACATAGTACAAGGAAGATGAGGAGAGAAGATGGTGTTAGGTAGGATGAGGACAGGACCATATTTTTGCAGGCATTGTCTGTTAGCAATGGCATTGTCAGGCATTTTGTTGGAAAGGTTATTTACCATTCAAACAATAAATGGTTATTTACAGTTTGAATAATAAATGGTTATTTACCATTTGGACATCCTGTCTTGTGGCTATCACAAAAATTGTTTTAATTCAAAAATGGTAATACATTTTCACACTAAACCATCAAAGGCACACACTTGGCACACACTCCATCAACAATTTCAGAGAAAAGATTCATTCTGTGTGGGCTGTAGACGACGGAAAAAATCCCATGTTATCCTATGGGGAAAAAATGTGATTTCTTCCCTTTTTGACCACTTTATATCTCAAGACTTGTACAAGTTACCATCACAAAACTTTTCAGTTCCTATAATATTGACAAAATGACAGTACATCCCAAGTTGTGGGCTATTTTTTTGAAAAATGACAAAGTTATTAAGGTGCAAAAATTGAGATTTAACATTGAAGTGCTGCACCAACCCTAACTATAGGGACACTACTGCACCCCTATAATAAAACTTCAGTACTTCATGGTAACAAATCTGACTAGAAGAGTTCAGGGTAGACTGCCTGAGTGCTCCTGATGGATAAGAGGATTAGTTTGCCTTGGTATTCATCTTTCACCTAACAGTCTCTGTATCTTGCAGGTTTCATAATAATTCTACCAGTCTGAGTTCTCAATGGCATTTTTTCCTCATTTTCTTGTTCACATTTAGGTATAACATTAGTCATTTTATTTTCTTGATTTTTTTTTTACATTTGCTTGTACATGCACAAGAAACCTTTTGTTACACTAAAAGTGGATGTTGGTGGTGGTGGGGGGTGTTACTGCCAAGCTCATTGCAGTTCAAACTGGAAGGGGCTCGGCAGTCCAGACCAATGACCACACACCGTGGTCATGACAACACTTACTGCTTGCTGGGCAGAAACTTTGTGTACTTGAAAGGACCGAAGCCACTCCAGTCAGAGAGGGCCCCAATCTTTTCATTTGCATGAAGTCAGTCAGCAAGCAGCTGATCAGCTTTCAACACCTGGAGTTCTCCCCTCTCTCATCTTATTCCCTTGAATGAGCAGGGCTTCACTTTTCTCCTCCTCCTCCTCCTAAACATTTCCAATTTAACCTCTGTCAGTCTGCAAAAGTCAGTTCTCCAAGATGAACACACTCCTTGACTGGCTTGAATTTTACAGCAGGTTACTACACTAGCTAGGGTGACTCAGTTGCTGTTACTCACCTTTTAATCACACATGCACAGACGTGGAGTTCATTTAACTACACTTTTTTCTTTTGCTCATGAACTGCAATCTACCAGAGAAGATGGAACCTAGTTACTATTACTGCACACACATTTACTTTGTGGAAATAAATCCTCCAGTGACCAAAGACACAAAGGCAGCTGCTGTGAGTCAAAATAAAAGCTCCAAACCCTTCAAGCTTGTTTTACTGTTGTCAGCAGCCATTTTGTTTTAGGCCCTGGACACACTGGGGGACTTAAAACAGTTTAAGTGCCTTAAAACAGTTTAAATCCCCCTAGCACTGTTTGCAGACAGACTACAAGCCCCTTAAAACATTTTAACAAAAGTGTTTTTAAACCCTTCTAGATACCTAGTCTTAAAACCATTTTTAAAAACGTTTTGGAGCTAGCATGGTTTTACTTACAGGTCTGTCCAGGAGTAAAAGTGTTTTAAGCTGTAATGGTTTAACTAAAACAGTTCTAGCTGCAGTGTGTCCAGGCAAGCACAGTTCTGTGTGTTGGACTTAACACAGAATAGTTACAAGGAGAACAGGTTTGACACAAGCAGTGTGGCCACACTGAACTATTTTCAAAAATGGTTACTCAGTAGTGTGGCTGCATTGAAATGGTTTAGCTAAACTGGTTTTAAAAACTGTTTCAAAAACAGTTCTGTAGTGTGTCCAGGGCCTTACTTATGAATAAGAAGAGGAGTTCAGTTACTTATGTTACACCTTGTTAAAAACCCACTTTCTTTTAAATACAGGGGAGACATCAGCACCTTAACACAAGTTACACATGTGACACAATTATACTGTATGCTAACAACAATGTACAATGTCTCAGATCCTCTGAAAATACAATAAGCGAGCCATTGAGGGGCATAACATATTTTCAGTTTCCACATGCAATCTTATTTTGTGTCCTTTTTGGACAGAACAACATCATCCCAGCAGCACACGTGCGCGCGCACACACACACACACACACACACAAAACACTTCTTCCTCTAGTCTGCCCTGCTCAATGAGTCTGTGGCCACAGCAACCTCCATTGATTCTTTCACCCTGTTCCCTCCAGGTGGCTCACCTGCCTGCTCTTCCCATCTTTATAACTATTTTTGTTTAATGTAAGTGGAGTGGGGTGCCCACCCCCACTACCGCTTCTTTCTCCCCATCCCCTCCAGGTCGCTTACCCACCCACTCTCACTTCACATATTTATATGTTTTTTTTTCTACAGTTAAACTTTGTATTTGAAATTTTTTTCATGTAATACAAACAAATACATCTGAAACAATATGTGTAGATCCATTGTAGCATCACGTATACCATAAAAAAGGATACAGATTTAGATAGCCATACATTATGCTTATGTAAGCCAGTGCTGTTATAACATGCATATGAGTTAAGCAGAAAGTAGGTTTAAAACATATAGTAACAGAATACATATACAGTACTGACAGAGTATTTAAAACCTATAAAATTCTGAGTAGGAAAAGAGTTATAGACTGTTACTAGGTTTTATAAAGAAGGAAAGTGAGTATTCAAAGCTATATACACTAACTTCTGAGTGATATAGTATGTTGTAAAATGTAAATTAGAGGGAACCCACCATAACCCCAACATCCTCCAGGACTTCCTACAACTCACCTTCAATGATGCAGAAACCTGGTTCAAAGAGCACCAACTTGTCATCAATCTCAAAAAAACCAAATCAATGCTCTTTGCCCACCCTCAAAACAAAGCCAGCAACTTCCCACTACACATCCTCCCCAGCTCCAAGCAACCCCTTGAACTAGTCCACTCGTACAAGTACCTTGGGATCAGCTTTGACACTGCCCTCTCCTTCCACACCCATATTGAGGCACTTGCCTCTGCTACTAATATGCGGCAAGGTATCCTCTACAGCTATAAAAACTGTCTCCCCCCATTGCCCTCCGACTAGCAGTTTCATCCTCGATACTGTCCCTGGTGGACTACGGCCTACCTGTTTACGGTGCGGCTGACTCAACCGCCCTCAACAAAATCTATGTTGTCCTGAATAAGGCATGTAGGCTTATCGCAGGGGCCCCCAGGCTCACTCACACATGTCAGCTATATGACTTGGTAAGGCTACTAAATCTGGATGAGCGACTTCAATACCAAACCAGCCTCATTATGAAAAAAACCCTTCTCGGGCTATCCTCCCCTGGGCTGACAGCCTCCATCCACCAAGCCAAACCCTTGGATAATACCCAAACCTCCTGTAAAATCATCCTTCTGATCCCTAGAACCAGGACAAGCCATGGACAGAGATCTTTCTGTTATAGAGCCCCAGCCTGGTTTAACACGCTCCCACCAGCCATCTCTGACACCACTACTATCTCCACCTTCAAAACCACACTACGGAACCAGTTATTTAATGCACGTAATTGCAACTGTCACTAGTGGTGACTTAGTCCACCACATACTGACAAAGCTCGCATGAGCGGCACCACTGTAACTAGAATGGTTCCTTCGCTCTACAAATATTTGTAAATATACATGGTTGTCAATTTATTTGGTTGTCATTTTATTACAATTTGAAACTCTGTGATGTAACAATCAGCCTGTAATGTAATGTATTTATCCTCAATGTGACGAGGTACCTTTGGAAATGAGCTTCTGGCTCAAAGGTTGTAAACTGATGTTCAAATAAATAAATAAATAAATACAGTAGGGAGGATGTAACATTGTGTACAAGAGAGTGAAGCAACTGACAGATCACAAAAGGAGGGTACTAGTGGGGACGATGTTCTGATCGCTTCCGGGAATATTCAAGATGGTGTGCAGTCTCCACCGCTGAGTGCAGCTCTGACCACCCCCTCTATGAATGTATTGTCATGCCGAGCAATGTTCTGAGAAACTGCATCTAAAAATTCTTCATAACAAAATGTGTACTACAGAGCAGGAGGAGAGATGAAAAAGAATGGTCTTTGGTGTGTAAAGAGTGACTGTTTTGTGTAACGGCTCGAGGATTAAAGTGACAAAGGCGCTAGAAAAACATATGACCTGTATTAAAATGGTTAACGCTTCCAAGTCAATCTCCAAATCAGTCAGGCAACTTGAAATATCAGACTAGACTGCATGGCAATATGGGAGGAAGGAGTAGGCAAACGGACCCAAAGGAAGAGGAGAAGAGATGGAGTACCCTTAAAAAAGTTTTAAATGTGAGTGCATCAATAGTGATTTTCAATTACCTACGTCAGGTTCTGTTACAGTAAAGAAGGAAATTTGATAATCTACAGACTAGACTTTGGCTAAAAGGACATAGAGTGACTATGCTTTACCCAGCTAAAATGAAAGTAAATCTGGGAGGTCTGCATTTGGTTTTTGCTTCAGTTGAAGAGGCAGAAAAAACACTCAAAGCAACAATTGGAGAATTTTGATTAGTGAATAAAAAAAAGTTTTAATATGTGCTTATAAGGGAAGGGAGGGCTTTTTTATTCTTTTATCACCTGTTTCTAGGTTTTCTTTGTTATTTAGTATTTCCTTTCATTGACACACTAAGTCAATGAACATTGCAGTATGATGGGAATGGGAAGGGTGAATAAAAGGTATAAATAAAAGGTATAAACTTTCGAGGCAGTCCCCCCCAAGCTCACTGCCGACCGCGGCTGGCACTCTGGACAAACAAGCAACACAAGCAGCTCGCCTGAGGGGCTGAAGAAGCCGAATTTCCAGCCTGATAACTTTCGAGGCAGCCCCCCACCAAGCTCACTGCCGACCACAGCAGGCACTCTGGACAAACAAGCAGCACAAGCAGCTCACCTGAGGAGCTGAAGAAGCCGAATTTCCAGCCTGATAACTTTCGAGGTAAAGAGAGCCTCTTCTCTTCGTCTGGATGCCTGCAGGGGGGTGCTACCTGATGAACACTTATATTTTATGAACTTTGTTCCCTGTTCACCGCTGGGTGGGCTTGTTATTTGCTTCTCTTTGTGCTACTAATGCTGAAGTGTAAAGCTAGGGATTCACTGGGTGCCCTAGAGTTGCCTTGCTGATTATACCTTAAAGCCAGATATACTAAACAGCTAATTTAGAGCAGACTTGTTTAATATTGTGGTATTGGATCTAATTGCTGATTATACCTTAAAGCCAGATATGCTAAGTAGCTAATATAGAGCAGACTTGTTTAATATTGTGGTATTTGATCTAATTGCTGATTATACCTTAAAGCCAGATATACTAAGCAGCTAATATAGAGCAGACTTGTTTAATATTGTGGTATTGGATCTAATTGCTGATTATACCTTAAAGCCAGATATACTAAGCAGCTAATATATAGCAGACTTGTTTAATATTGTGGTATTGGATCTAATTGCTGATTATACCTTAAAGCCAGATATACTAAGCAGCTAATATAGAGCAGACTTGTTTAATATTGTGGTATTGGATCTAATTATGCTTGTAACTGAAGGTATTAGGATAGCTGGGTCCTAGTGTGACCTCATTTTGGAATAGCCCTGTTTGCTTAGAGTGGAGCCCCTTTGTGTAAGTCACAATATTTTCTCCCGCTGCATAGTAATGAGAGGCTTTGTTTTCTCCACTACATAGGCAGCCCCCCCCAAGCTCACTGCCGACCGCGGCAGGCACTCTGGACAAACAAGCAACACAAGCAGCTCACCTGAGGAGCTGAAGAAGGAATTTCTAGCCTGATAACTTTTGAGGTAAAGAGAGCCTCTTCTCTTCATCTGGACGCCTGCAGGGGGGTGCTAGCCCGATGACACTTCGTGCTGTCTGACCCACCCCCCAACCACCCACCCACCCAGGGGTGGCTGTCAATTTAAGGACCCACCCCCATGACATCACATCCGGTGACATCACGTCCTGTTGCCCAGAACCTATCTCCCCACTTTCCCATTTGCAGGTTATACCTGCTGGCCACTAGAGGGACCTATGCTCCCTCGCTACTTCCTACTCCTACCTGTACAGTACTACTTCCCTTGTATCTTGCTCACCACAATGTATTGGCCCTGCCTCAAGCTCTGCCTGTGCCTATCCCCACTAGCAGTGCACCTGCCCACTTACCCATCTGCTACTCCGCACTGTGCACTGGCACCCTTCCCTCCCCTTGCTCCTGAACCTGCTCTCTTGCCCCTTGGAACCTCTGTGTGTCTCGGTCCTCCCTGCCCTCCCCTTAGCTTTCTCCTTGCCTCAGGCACATCTGGGTGTCTTCTTATTCTTGCCTTCCCTTCCTGTACCACCCTGCCCACCCCCTGCTCCCTTAGCCTCCCCTTCCCCCCATGTCAATCATAGGAAAACCTCTCACCATCTCCCAGCCAGGGTGTTAGTCATGCTACTACTCCTGTCAGGGAACATTCATCCAAACCCTGGCCCGGTTCCCAGGAGCTCCCCGACTAGCACCACAGACCTATGCATGGTCTCCATGAATATCTGTAGCCTCCTAAAAAGTTTGACTCACTACAATGCCTGGTCACATCAATTAACCCTGATGTCATTGCTCTGGTTGAGACTTGGCTGTGAAATCCTCCTGACTCCTAGTCTCCCTTCCTGGTTTCACCCTCTTCCAGTCGATCGTGTTGGGAGGCAGGCGTGGCTGTGCTATTTATGTCAAGGAATCTCCCATGCCTAGCCCTGCCTGCTCCCCATCCCTGACTCCAGGGCCCAGGCGCTTATGCTGAAACTAACCCCTGACCCTTTAAAGGACCCCTTTATCTGACTACTGCATACGTGCCCCCCAGGGACCAAACACAGGCCATTGCCTCTCTTACAGAATACCTTTCCTCACTACCTCCTTCTGCTGATCAAATTCTGGTGGGTGACTTAAATGTCAACTGGCTCAGCCCCTCCTCCTCCTCTACCCGTGACTCCTTTTCTGCAATAGACCTAACGCGACTAGTTACCCACCCTACCAGGACTAACCCCAAGAGAGGCTCCAGTACCCTGCTTGATGTGGTACTCACCAACTGCCCTAATCAGATCCCCAATGTACAAGTCCTCCCAGACTCTCTCAGCGATCACTTTCCCATTCTATTCCACTGGTCATCCTCAATCCCCAAACCCATAGCACAGTCCACATGCCGGTGGCGTCTAATACCTGGTGGACTGATAAAACTTAAGGAACTTCTGTCCCTAATTGACTGATCTCCTATACAGGCAACTCCTGACATCGACACAGCTCTCTCCTTCTTTACCTGAACTTTTAATAATGCCTGTGATATCTTTGCCCCAATGTTGACCCGTCGTTCTAAAAGGCAGAATGCCCCCTGGGTAACCCCAGGTTTAATCCACCAACTCAAACATAGGGACAACCTATGGCACCGTGCCATTGAGACTGGCTGGCCCAGTGACAGGCAGTTATATGCTGCCACCCGAAACAAGTGCACTCGGGCCATCAGAAAGGCCAAGTCTTAGCACTATCGGTCCTCACTCACTGCCTCATGGGGGAACCCCAGAACCTTCTGGGATAACATTAAACAGTTAAATGGGAGTGCACACTCCCACCCACCCAGATCAACATTAATGGTGTGATCTCCTCAGACCCAGCCCTCATAGCCAACCACCTCAACACCTCATTCACTGACCTTAGCCCTATCCTCCCTACAATTTTTTTGACCCCCCTTCCCCCAGCACCTGCCGTAAATCTTTCTCACCCTTATTTTCTCCTCTGCCGTGTTTCTGCCCAAGAACTTAGGCTGCACCTTGTCACTGCCCTCAAGAGTAATAGTACGGGTAGTGACACCCAGGATCCGTGTATCCTACGGCTGGTCTTAGACACAGTCCTTACCCCTATCACATGCCTCATCAACCACTCTCTTTGCCGGGGGAAGGTTCCAACTGCCTGGAAAGTCACCACTGTCACCCCTATCTTTAAAGGTGGTGATAGGACTGTGGCTGGAAACTATCGGCCAATCTCCATTCTCTCTCCTTTCTCCAAGGCCTTGGAAAAAGTGGTGGCCTCTCAAATCTCTGACTACCTCTCCACCTACTATGTCCTATGTCCTGAGCAGCATGGCTTCTGAGTGGGCCACAGTACCAACACAGCCCTCCTAGAGTTCTCCAACTTTCTCCACTCCTCCTTAGACACTGGTTCTCTGGCTGGTGCGGTCTTCATTGACCTCTCTAAAGCTTTCAACACTGTCTCCCACTCCCTCATTCTTGATGCCCTTAGTCTCTCTGGTTTTGCTGCTGGGCCTATCTCCTGGTGCACCAGTTATCTGTCTGACCGCTCACAGCATATAAAAATTAATGGGACCTACTCAGACATCTGTCCCATCTTTTCTGGGGTTCCCAGGGCTCCATTCTGGGCCCTTACTATTCTCCCTTTACCTTAACTTCCTTCCACGCTCTTGCTTGGGGAACATTCTATTATGCGCTGATGATGCAGTCATCTTTGCCTCAAGTCGAACCCTATTGCCCTCCAGGATTCTCTGCAGAAGTTCTTGCCAAATCCAGGGCTGGTTCCAAGGAACATAGATTGGTGATAAATCTTAAAAACAAAACCATGTTCTTCACTCATCCTCAAAACAAGTCCTGCAACTTCAAACTCCTCATTCACTCTGGGTCCTCTTTCCACTTGAACAAGTTTGTTCCTATAAATACCTAGGGATCCATTTTGACCCCTCCCTCTCCTTCCATGGACACATCACTGCCCTAGCCACTGCCACTAATATCCGATTGGGCATCTTACATCGGTATAAATACTGCCTCCCCAGAGGCTCTTGGAATCATGATCACCTCCTCTATCCTGTCCCTAGTGGACTGTGGACTGCCGTGTGTAGTGCTCCTGATCAGACTGCACTCCATAAAATTCGCACTACTCTGAATAAGGCCTGCAGGTTAATTACTGGGGCACCTAGGCTAACACACACCTGTCTACTGTATGCTAAAGCACTGGTACTTGATCTTGATGAGCGCCTCAAATATCTGACCTGTACCCTTACAAAAAAGACCCTCCTTGGGCTATCCCCACCAGGATTGACCACCACCATCCGCCGCTCTGTCCCACTAGTTCATACTCAGACCTCTGGGAAAACCTCTGTTGTTATCCCTAGAGCTAGGACCTCTCACGGCCAAAGAGCCTTCAGCTTTAGGGCCCCCTCCTGGTTCAACACACTGCCCCCCTCCATCTCCAAAGCTCCAACTATATTGTGCTTCAAAACTTCCTTACAGAACCACCTTGTTAACACCCAAAGCTGTAATTGCCACTAGTCAAAGCTGTACTCAATACTTATGACAAAGCTTACTACTAAGCTGCTAAGGACAGCATAACTCTGGTATTGTTTACATCAATTCTACCTGTACCAGCTTGTTTGTATCTATGTCTTAAGTTACTGTTATACTGTGTTATACTGTTATACTGTGTATTTTCGTTTGTCTTACTGTGACAAGGTACCTTTGTAAATAAGCCTATGGCTCAAAGGTTTTCCAAACTGCTGTCTAAATAAATAAATAAATAAATATGGGCCCTATGATCTGTTTGGGCCTTAAGGAGGGGAAAGGGGGGAGTGGAGGGAGAGAAGAGGGAGAAAAAGATAGTGGCTACCATGGAGGCAAAGTAAGGGTTTACAAAGGAAGAATATCTTTTCCTCATAGGTATTTCATACCATTATGATGAGTAACCACCATAGTTTGAGATGTGTCTTTTTAAATATTAAGGGATTTATTCACCTATTAAGAGGGCAAGATTAATAAATTATTAAAAAAAAAAAAGCTGAATGTATGGCATTACAGGACACCCATTTGGATAAGTTAGAAATTTTAAAATCGAAACAAAAATGGATCTCTAATATTTTGTATTCTGAAGATACCAGAAAAAAAGAGGGTGTGGCATTACTAATAAGAAAATCACCCCTTATTAAAATAAAAAACAAACCAAAATTATGCCGGTACAAATGGGAGAATAATAATGGCTAAACTATAATACCATCAAACAGAGGTTACAGTTGCATCTGTATATGCATCTTTTTCTGCATATTCTGATTTTTTGGCAGAAATCACAAAGGGACTGGTTCATATAGAAGCAGAGAACAAGATAGTGTTAGGTGACTAATGTTTTAATTGATCCTAAAATGCACAATTCATCTAAATCCATGTCCTTTAATAAATGCCATACAAAATTAATGAACATTTTTATTCAAAATCAGGAAATTATAGATGTATGGAGGACAATGAATCCAAATAGTAAAGAATATACACATCAGGATAAAAAAAATAAGACCTTTACTCAAATTGAACTTATCTTGGCTTCCAAAACTCTGGCAAATTTAATCCAAGATGTTAAACAATATTCTATAGTAATGTCTGACCAAGCATTACTCCAGGTTAGTTCCACTATGCAACAAGAAATTTGTCAACCGATGGCACAGCGACTGCACAACACCACCAATTGGTATTGTGCTGTTGCTCGGGGAGAAGTAAAGCCCCCCACACCCCCCATACTTTAAATTACTAACTCCAGTTGGAGTTAGTTCAGGGATGGGGGCAAACACCTCCCTGGCACCAGTGTCAGGTAGTGGAGACCATCACAGCAACTGCCGACAATGTCGCTGTGATGGTCTTCACTGTAGAACCAACACTGCATGGTTGGTATATGCTCCAGGTTGATATTAAAATTTTGGATTCCAATAGAACCTATACTAGAAGCTGGTGAATAAACAGCTCATTATTGAAACATCAAGACTATATTAAAAAAAATTACAAAAGCAATTTAGGAGTATTGGGCCTTTAATGAAGTATCTAATACTTCAATAAATAAATTACGGGTTCCATTAAAGGTGGTAATTAGAGGTGTTTCAATTTCATATCAAAGTTTTATTAATAGGCAAAACAAACAACAGGAAAATGCCAGGGATAAAGGATTACAAGAGTTAGATAAATTAGTAACCCAAGATTATAAAAAATATCATAAAGAATGAGAACAACTTAAATTGAATAAAAATTGAGCCAGTAATAGAGAGGTCCAAGAGAATATAACCAAATTAAAAAAGATTAAATATATGCAGAGTGACAAGTCTGGAAATTTGCTGGTATCTTTAGTAAAGATTGCAATCCTGAAAATGTGGGTTCCCTCCCAGTATAGCATTTATCAGTTGGGAGCTGGTGGGCGGACCAGTCATAGTGGGTAAATGAAAAGAAATAGCCCGCCATGCCTGGTAAAAGTTCAAAAAATTGTTTCTTTTATTTTTCTTATTTTTTCTTTCAGTAGATCCTTGTAACCCAATGTTTCACCTTAATAGGCTTCTTCTGGGGAAGGACCTATTTGTAAACATATATAAAGTATTTTATTATATGATTATGCATTCTAACATCATTTCTATCTGATATTTTTCAACAATTTTTTTATGTAATTTTAATTCATGCCACGAGGTGGCAGATGCCTAGAGCCACTGATTCATGTTTGCATTCTTCTGGTCTTACATGATCAGAATTATTTTATATAAATGCATTATATACGTAAAATAAATTAAAATTATGCAGCAGTTACAAGCTGAAGTTTAATGTCTTATGACCCCCCCCCATATACCTTCTGGATACAACGTTAAACACCCAACACTAAGGAAACTCAGTAAAGATTCTATTTTATTTAAAATCTTATTTGCCACTTTGTTTACGTTTGTAAAACACACATACCTTAAATTAAATAGATATAGTGGTACAGTCTTTCACAGTCTTTCCTTGTAGTTGGACTTTAGCCTATGTATTTAAATAGAAAGTTCTATATTCAGCATTTCATTCTTATTTTGAGTATAAATTGATGAAATAAACAGTCCTGGCTGACCTTTGAGTAATTTCTCCTGTTTCGCCACTGTTAGTGTTATTAGGCTCTGTTTAAATAAACTTTTATTGTCTGGAATTCAATTTAAGAAGTGTTTTTATTGCATAAAGTAAACATTCAGTGGTGCTGCTATGGCAGAGTGTATTCAACAATTATATGCTGCTAACCTTTCTTGAATTCTCAGAACTTTAAATTAAGTTACAGTTGCCCCTATCTGTAATAAAGAAAGTGCAGCACAATAATGTCAGTTTTAAACAATGCTTTTTTATGAAAAGCCTGTGGCCATTTTTGTTCTGAAGCGAGTTACTAATTACATGAGAACTCACAAGTTTGTAGGATCTGCGTCACTCTCCTTTGACTTCCTATAAAGATTCTCGGGTAGATAAATTCTCTACCTGTATGTAAGCCAATGTGTAAACAATAAGGGAATATATTTAGCAAGTTTGTCTATCCTGAAAGCATTCATTTAATTACAGCAGGTTTAATTGCTAGACTGCGTGACATACAACAATGGACTCACTCTTAGTTTTACTACTGCTTCACTCAGTTTCAGGTGTGGCTCTGTCTATGCAGTACATGCAGGTTTTCCTCCTGCATTTTAGAAAAATGTGCCAGCCAGTATCAAGCCAAATCTCTATATACAGTGCTCATTCAGTAGTTCAAGTTGTTTTAAAGTCATACCTCCTAGTTCCTGCTGTGTGTGTTTGGGCATCCTCTGCTGCACTGTGTTTTGTAACATTGCAGTTTAAATAGAGGCTTGGGCCAAGGGGCAGAACAGAACTTGCTGACACTGATGGTCACAGGGTGGAAAGGACCGATTGTGTCAGGTAAGGTTGCCAAGGTAACTAAACACACCTCGGTGCTTTTAAAGGCACAGAGGGTGTTTTCCACCCCAAGGCACCGAAATGTTAAGTGTGATTGAACTTGTGTGGTCCTGACGTACTGCAGATTTTTTAGCTAAGTCTTAAGAGATGTTCAGAAAAGGATTCAAGTTTCTATTGCTATCCTCAGCTTGTGCAGTCTGTGTTTACATTGATGACATAATTTAAAAGATAAAGCACTTTGTGAGATGCCATACTAATATTCTAAATACATTAGTTTTCGACAAGTATGTTAGATAATTGTTCTTGGTTGTCTCTCAAGAGTCATAACCAATAATTAATTATTCTAAAAGTCTTTCATAAATATTTAAAGATGCATATAAGGATTCAATTATGGCAGTGTATGGTCAGGAATAAACGTTCAGTAGTAGTTATTACAATATATGTTGTTATTTTTTGTACCCTCAATCAATTGTCTTTTTTGTATTCTTGTTGGTATTACTTTAGAAATAAATTTTAAAGGCCTTAATAAATGGACATAGTGGGAGGTCATCCTAGGTCACGGGAAGTCAATAATGGAAAGCATCTTTCAGATGGCCAGCGAGGTAGTTAAATAAGTGCTAGACTCATCTATAGAATTAGGTTTATGGTTAGGTGGAGTTAAGGGGGTTAAAAGGAGGTTTGGGAGTGGGGGGGTGTTCTGAACAAATGTTATAAGTTGGTTACAGACATGGATTTAGTAAAGTTAAGTTAGTCTGCTTAGAATTAAAGAGTTACCAGGTAGTACCCCAATATTCTTCCTCATTCAGACCATATCTGTCACTAGTTGTGTTTAGTGTGTATATCCAGTACATTTCTCTGGTTTCGACTGCCTTGTTCCAATCGTCTCCTCTATTTGGAGGATTCACATGCTCAATTCCACAGAATTTTAGAGAAGAAGGATTGTGACCTGCTTCTGAGAAGTGGATAGCCACTGGTGACATTTGGTTTCTTAACCTTATGTTGCTCTTATGTTCAGAAATATGCTGTTTTAAAGGTCTCGTGGTCATACCTACATAATGTTTGGAACAGGGGCAAGTTAGTAGGTAAATAGAAACATACATATAATTTAATGGCAGATAAGGACTGCTTGGCCCACCCAGTCTTCCCATTTCCCTACCTAATGGATAAGCTGCAGATCCTAGTTAACCAGCAGCCTACTTCTTTCTACCCCAACCCCCTAGAATTGCCTTATGGCTGTCCCATAGCATGCTTGAATTCAACCACTGTTTTTGACTCCACAACCTCCTCCGGAAGGTAGTTCCATGCATCCGCAACCCTCTCTGTGAAAAAATACTTCCTTACATTACCTCTGAGCCGCCCCACCTCTATCTTCAAATTGTGCCCCCTTGTTCTTGCACACCTCTTTTTTTGAAAGATGCTACCCTCTTGGGCTTTGTTTATACCCTTGAGGTACTTGAAAGTTTCTATCCTGTCCCTCCTCTCCCTCCTCTCCTCGAGGCTATATATATTAAGCTCCTTTAGTCTCTCTTCATATGTCTTCTGGTGCAGACCCTGCACCATTTTACTTTCCCTCCTCTGGACAGCTTCCATCTTGTCTATGTCCTTGCAGAGATTGGGTCTCCAGAACTGCACACAGTACTCCAGATGGAGTCTCACCAGCTGTCTGTACAGAGGGATAACAACTTCCTGTTTTCTACTGGTGATGCCTCTTCCTATACATCCCAGTATCCCCCCAGCCCTCCTTGCTGCCCTCTCACATTGACATGATGAATGTCACAGGTGATGCTGCTGTTGATTTTGTATGTCTTATTACCATTAAGGTGTTTAAATTCTGTTTTTTTGGAAGTATTATTGCAGTGGCAACACCTTCTACATGGCTGCATACCAGAAAGTAGAGGCCCCAATAGTAGTTGTCCAGTTTGTACAGTTCTGTTCTTTTGTTCTGAGTGTACCAACCTGTCTTTAATGATGTTAACTCTTTTGGAAGCTAGTATAGGTTTTTGCATTAAGTCAGTGATGCCCATAGGTTTTAGTGTATCCCAATGTTTGTTTATGATCTGTTTAATAGATTCAGTAAATCCTGAAAATATTAAGGGCAACACCAATCTATTGCCTGCAGCTGTATCTGTAGATGTGTTAGAGTGTGGTGTATCTATTCTCTGTACTGCTTCATGGATTGTTCTATGGTCATAACCCAGGTTTGCAAACCTAGCAGACATTTCCTGGATCCCTTGTCTTTTCAGTGTTGACTCACTACTGTTTCTGTTGACTCTCAGCATTTGTGAGTAGGGTATGCTTCTAATGAGGTGAGGTGGATGGTAACTCTGAGCATGTAGCAAAGTATTGTGGTCTGTTTCTTTTCTATAAAGACAGTGTTCTAAAGCATACTGACTTGAAAATCAGGAGATCTAATAATGGAATCTCTGTTACATTGGCTGTCATTGTGAATTGTAAATTTTCTCCAACTGAGTTTAAGTAGTAAAGAAACAGAAAGAAACCAATATAATAACTGCTTTAGAAGACGAAACTGGGTCTATAAAACATAGATATTGAATTGGAAGAAATAATAATAAAAGAATATAAACACATCTATCAGAGGACAACCCAGGCTGATAAAAATGAGTTAGAGAAATGTATTTTGGAAGCTGTATTAAATCAATTAGAATGTAACAAGGCACCTATTACAGAAAATGAAATCATAAAAACAGTAAGGGACATGGCAAAAAACTAAAGTTCAGGGATTGATGCATTTATTATAAAATTTTATGGGACTTTTCTAGAGCAATTGGTACCTAAACTTAGAAAAGGAAATAAGAAAAGGGGGGAATACCAGAGACAATGCAAGAAGCCAAGATAATTTTGATAGTAATAGAGGGCAAGGTCCCTAATAAAGAAGGAAACTATTGTATAGACCTATAGCACTATTAAATTCTGACTATAAATTATTCACTAAAATACTAGTCAATAGAATAAAAGGATCCCTGTCACAAAATATGCACTTTAATCAGTTTGGATTTATAAAGGGAAGGAATATGTATCAGGCTACCAGAAAAGTACAAGCAATACTACATTATGTAAGAACTCAACGTGTTGATTTACATACAGTTGCAATTGATGCAACAAAAGCTTTTGATGTGTTAGATAGGAACTGTATGAATAAATGTTCATTAGAATGAGATATACCCCAATCGATATTAATACCTATTATGTCAATTTATCATACTACAATGGTCAGATTTGCTGTTAATTCATACATAACAGTATCATTACTAATGTGGAATGGAGTGAGACAGGGCTGTCCCCTGTCCCGAATATAATTTTTGTTATGCTTGGAACCATTTTTAAATTATGTTAGAATGAACCAACAAATACAAGGAATAATGATCAAAGGAGAAAGGATAAAAATCAACATGTTCACTGATTATGTGTTATTGTTCATGAGGAATATAAATTATACAATGAGGTCTTATAGTCCACCACTCTGATTGGCTAACTGGCACCTTTCAAGCGTTGTAAAATCTAGCATTACCAATGCAAAAAGGTGCCAGCCAGCTGCATGGCAGTAACTGCAAATAAAAAAGAAAGTAAAAATCAATCCGAGCCGCCATGTTCTTTTCGTCGCTAAACATTACTGTGGCACCGGCACCATTCTTACAACAATTTGGCCTCTACTTGTCCCACCACAATAAAAAAGATAAAAGTACAGACCAGGGATCCTGACTGGCCACGGAAAGAGCGACATGAAGATGCTGAATTCCTGCCACAACCTCTTCGCTCTCGAGCATGTTCTTGGCTCGGACCGGCACTTACGATGTGAAGCAATGGCAAAAAGCCGAAAGGCATCCGCACAAGAATGAAACAAGCCATTTTCAAATGAAGTTAAACACTCCACGGCTTACAAAAAAACTCGAACTCTGACTTTCAATGCAGCGCCGCTCGGTACTTACATTCGGCTTCCCCCTTTTCTTCTCAGCTGTTCCTAGGGTCAGTGCAGTGGGGCATCCTGGGATATGTAGTCTTTAGAGAGAGGGGCCGCGGCTTCTCTTTCTCCGGGGAGAGAGACAGACAGAGAAGGAAAACTAAAGTACTCCTCTCAGAGGGTCTTTGTTATGCACTCTTTTTTTACTACAAATCTCTCTTTTACTACTAGGATGTTTTAATACTACAGCCTTTGTAATAGGACCATACCTCCACCAACCTACACTTTTTTTTACACTGCACTATTTTTTTTAGTGTAAGAACAAATTCATTACAAAGCTATAAAAAATACAAAAATAATTATTTTTCCTATTCTTTTTTTGGACAAAAATTAAGTGACACATTATATAATAGCAATAAACCACTCCAGGGTATTGGTGATGCTGGTTTCTCATGCCTGGCGAGAGTTTACTCACTCGGCCTGTGGCCTCGTGACCGAACCACACCAGGCGTGGGTAAAACCAGCATCACCAACACCCTATCATGGTTTATTGCTTAATTAATCTATGACAGTCTTCCTAGGAGAAGTATAAATATGCCAAGTTATCTGGGTATAGTTTAAATAAGTCTAAATCAATAATAATACCAATTATTGAAGGTAAAACCCAATTGGATAATCTAATAAAGGACAATTTCACTGTGGCTAACAATTTTAGATATTTAGGAATAAATATTTATATTAAGCAAGAAAGCACAATTAAAAAAATTACCAGAAACCTAAAGATAAAATAGAACTATTGCTGTTGATTTTGGAAAATTGTCATTATCTTTGTGGGGCATATAGAAACAATGAAAATGATGGCATTGCTTCACATGATTTTTGTTATACAAGCACTGGTGGGATTCCCTGTAAATTCTTGGTTTGATAATATTAAAATTATTTTTAAGAAATTTATTTTGGGGGGAGGGTGAGCCCCATGTTGCATGGGAAATTACTGTATGTCTACTCCCAAGAAGGCTGGATGATATAGTGACTAGACTCACTATATTACACAGTGGCCTATCAAATAAAAATATGGTGGAAATGGGCCTTTTTTGAGGAAGGTGAGAGTGGTTGGGAATTTTTGTTTTGGGACACACAGACAAAATATAAGAAAGAAAATATAATATGGGATTTGAACAATAAAATGGTAATTCCTAAGATATATACATCAATAGAAAAACTAATTGAAAAAAGTAATGCAAAACCTAAAGAGAGGTGGTGAGCTACCATGGCTTTATCTGAACATTTCGAAAGGACATTGAATATGGCAAGGAGAAATAAAATATTTAATTACAAAATTTAGTAACACAAATATACAAAAATGACACCAACTATTGAGAGAGGGGATATTCAGTTCCTATCAAGCTTTTAAGGAAATATTCTTAGGAATTTGGGGAATAAACTTCCTCCACTATCTGACCCTTAAGGGCAAGTATGATTATTTTGTGGGAACAACAAATTGACAGATTGGTGTAGATAAAACAAAGTAACTGAAAACAACAACAACAAATTATTGATTTAGGCTCCAACAAATTACCACAACACATATTTAAAAATTATTCAAACCAAAAAAAGTATATGGAAAAAATAAAAAATGTACTACGGAATTAGAATTAGGTTATACATAAGCATTAATCCATGACAGAGGAGGGCTCTACTAGGGGATTAATGCCTAGTTGGGGGGAGGGATTGTGCATGAGGCCACAGGCTGAGTGCTTCCAACCACCAACCAGGCATCAATCCCCTAGTAGAGCCCGACTCTGGAGTGGATTAATGCTATTGTAACATGAGCAATATGGACATGAGTTATGATATATTGTGACCTCTTACAGTTTATATCACTCATACACATTGTTCCATTGCTTTACAAAATATGCACTGAAATAAAAAATGTCTACTACTTCTCATTTTGTCACAATCATATTTTTTCATATAGTGGTGTTTTTTCCTTACACAATAACAGGTTTCTGATGGAAAGCACAGACAATGATTAATGGGATCATTGCTTTCTTTTTAATAACTACATGTAGCAACGTTTATAATTTTACTCCATTGTCTGGTTTACTTGATCTCTGTTAAATATGCTGAGATGGATTCCTATCTGATTTGCATATTGTGTCGCTGTTGGCAATCGATTATTTGCAGTGCTCTAATTGTGTTCACTCACTGCTGTTGTTTTATTACAGTTGTGCTGTGCTAAACTACTGGAAAAATGTAAGCCTTATATGCAGATGTTCTTACATTACATGTACATTTTACTTATCTACATTGTGCCAGGTGGAAATAGTTGCTGTCCATGTGCAGGGCAGCTACTTAATTCATCCATTTCTTTGTTTATGTACTGATGTCCTGCTATCTGTGTTGAGAGCATAGTGACCATGGGGTGGGTGGGTTGGATATAACAGTTATTCTGCTCACAGAGTGCATTTTGTTACTGGCTACTCTGGGTAGTACAACTGCAAGCATTATTGTATGCAACATGCATTTTTGGTGGCTTTCAAAGGAATAGCAACAGTGGGCATTACTACAGGATTAATACCCACTGCATTATGCTCAGCTGTTGCTTTTCCAGCAATCACCAGTCTGCGTTTCAGTCACAATTAATTCCCATGTTACAATGAGCACCAATGGAAAAAGCTTAGAATTAAAGCAAATAAAGTTTGCCTATTAGCAAAGAATAAAGCTATACAAAAAAGGTAATTGATGGAGCATATTTTACACCAAAGGTTCTGGGAAATTTTTCCATAGATAAAAAACAAAAATGTTGTCATCAATGTGAAGGGATTGGAAATTTTGCCCATTGCTTATAAGAGTGCCCTAAGATAAGGCCATGGTGGACAAAACTATTATCTTATTAGAACAAATAGTCTGAGTGTAAATTCCAAACTACTTCTCCTAGATGATATTTAATGATATTCAATCTAGTATTGACTGTACCTCATTATAAGATATTTTTTATAGCAACAATGTTCACTAAGAGATTAATATTAGAGCAATGGAATTCAGCAAGTATAGAAACATTTCCAGAGAATAGATGGTGGTATGGCTTAAGCGAGGCAATATTCTATGAGAAACTGGCAGATGAAATAAGTACTGAGAATGAAGTGGATGTGTCACTATGGAGGGACATAGAGGCTATGCTTCCACCATTAGTTCAATATTAAGTCTTCATGGTAGATGGGAAGGGGGTAAGGAGAGTTGTCTAATACTAATATTAAGATTAACAATAATTAATACTTCTGTCAGTGTTACAGTGGTAATGAAATGTAAACTTATTGTAATGTTATGAATGGATTGATGTTTACTATAATGGAACTTATTTAAAGCATTATTACATGCATTATAATTAGATGATAATAATAAAAAAAGGGGAGTGAACCAGTTGGGGTCACAATGAATCAGTTGGTAGGACTATCAGGTTCAATAGCTTTATTGTTTAACATTATGTCATTACAGCACAGATCAAGTATGATACAAAACCAGAAAAAAATGTTAAATATGAAAAATAAAAAAATAGATACAAAGAGGGTTGTCCAACGTAAAGGGCAGACCACATTGTCCCAAGACCCAGACAGGAAGTAGCGGAGGCTCGGGGGGAGGGGGGAGGTAAGTAGGGAGGAAGATGAGATGAGGTCACTGAGGGGGGGAGGGAGTGTCTGTGGTGAGGTCACAAGGTAGGCGGAGGAAGGAGAGAGGTGGGAATAGAGTGTTGGCAGCCAAGGATTGGTAGGGCTGGTCAAAGGGGCCGGGCTAGAAGAGGGCTTGAAAAGGGGGCTGCACAGGAGCAGGAGGTCACAAATTTGATCCAAAGGAATTTAGCTTTGGAAGCACATTAGTTCAGCAAGAATTTCAGCCTATGGGCTTTTGATTTTATAGAGATTTGGAGTTACAACATACATATATATATATATATAAATATATATATATATATATATATATATATTATTTTATGCAGCAGATAGTCAAAGCAGATAGAGTTAAAATAAAATACCAGCAACAGTAAGTATCATGGGAAAACCGACCCACTGGAAAGAAGATCTGTAAGGGGTTAAATGAGGACTGCACAGAGGTAAGATAGCAGAGCATTTGTTTTTCCAATATTGTCTGGAGGTGGAACAATGAGAGGATAAAGTGGGTGAGGTTTGCTGTGAAGAAATCCAGACAGGACTTGTATTCCCGGGTTAGCAGGGGAGAGGGCAGTGGTTGAAGTACAGGGCATATGTGTAGGTAGCTGGCGGGGAGTTTTGGAGGCTTAACGTGAGCAGTCGGGAGATGTGGCAGCTGACAGACACTCGAGAATCCCAGTTGTGGGAGGATGAAAGCGCAAGACGTGGTAGGTTTTCTCGAGTGAGGTTTACCTGAGAGGTTGCTGGTGGGTGAGCCAGTGGGGGCGCACAGTTTGCAGTAGCTGCTGAGTCGGCAACAAGAGAAGGGCAAGGGGAATTGGAGCCAAGTGACTAAGCACAGGTACCTCAGGTGACTGTAGAGCACCAGAGGAGATCGGCAATCAGGGGAACTGGGGAATTGGCTGTGGCTAGTGGGAAAAAGATGATGGAAAGGAAAGGCACCAGGGGAACATGATGGGGGAGAATGAGCAGGGCGAGCAAAAAGCCTGGGCCTACCGCGTGGGATGGCGTCTGACGTCATCACCATGCGGTAGAAGGCCCGGGGGTGCCACAGACTGCAAGACACTTGGGGTACAAGGAATAGGGGAAATAAAAGGCGGTTACGGTGGCACAGTCAGAATACAAAGGGATTTGAAGAGGGGCTTTGTTTTGCAGTACAACTCGGTGACTCGCATGCGGTGGAGTTACAGCAGGAGGGCACACCCCTCTTTCTGGCATAGTGGACAATGCAATAAATAAATAAATAATAAATAAATACATAGGTAAAGCAGTGGTGGAGTCTGAGGCTGCATGGGCATATGCTTTGACTCGTGTACAAAGGGTTGTAACACATGTAGAGCAGATAGAGGTATAAAAAAAAGGAGGCATTCCCTGAGTGCATACAAAGTTTAAGAAGTCTGGTTTTGTTTCCTGTTGCTTGGGTACCTGGGACCTACCATGAGGGGAAAGGACACTGCCCTCAATTTCATTCCAAACAATGTACAGATGCTGAAGGTACAAATAAGCACGGGCACGGTGAGGATAGCAGCTTTGCTGGGTTACTGGGGATTTGCAGGAGGGTTGGGACACTGCTCCAGCTTCATGTGGGGGGGTCCTATGTTATGAACTGGTGCGGAAGTTACAACGAGGCGCAGGGAATAAAATTGGGACAAGGCGGATGGGGAATAACAGAAGGGGGCATAGGGAATGAATAAGAATACAAGGGGAAGCAAGTGGCAACAAGGGGAAGGGTCCGGGGAGAAAAAAAGTATGGTTATGGCGATTATCTTTTCTGTTAGTAGGTATCCAAGAAGATGGCACCAAAGAGAGGGAAGCCTAACAAGGAGGAGTGCTATTGAGCAGTCATGGACCTGGTGGAGAAGGCCAACTGACTATTGGAGGTGGCGGAACCAGATGGTGGTGACCATGGTACTAAGAGGAAGGGGAGGCAGGGGAAGGGACAGGGGAAGGAAAAGAGGGCACCAAAGTGACCACTGGTGCCAGAGCCCAGGCCCTAGGAGCCGGAGCCAGCACCGGTGACTCCTTGAGGTCTACCTCCTATTAACCCAGTACCAGAACCTTCTCCTGCCCCCTGCCCCACACTGGCACCACAGCCCCTCACCCCCTTGGCCCTGCCTCTAGTGCCAGGACCAGTGCTGCTGCCATTGGGGCCTACGCCAACATTGAGAGACCCCACACCGGGGCCTAGCATCCTGCAACCAAGCCCTGCAGGTAATCCAGTGGTGACCCTCTAAAGCAGTGTAAAGGAATATGTGGAGCAGACGCTAAAAAGCATGGGGGAGAATGGGCTGGGGCAACTGGAGGCATTAGGTGAAATAAAAGAGGCCGGGACAGGCTGGGGGAATGGTGGGGTGGTGGGGAGACCCATGCCTGGAAATGAAGTGGGAGCACTGGGGGTCAGGCTAGCTGATCACATGCCGACAGCCATAAAGGAGAAAATATGGAAAGGGGAATATGTTGACATCTTTGCATTAGTGAATGTGGACAACATGGACAAGTTTGAGGAAAAGGACAGCTTCGAGAAGAAGGACATGGCGGCGGCAGTGGTGTTGTTAGGCAAGGGAGAAGAGGACAAGTCAGGCAAAGGGAAGACCTGGGAAACTGGTCCACAGGCTTTACTTATTTCATGGCCATCGCCATTGAGAAGAAGCTGGAGTTGGCAACCCCCACTTTTGACTATTTCCCTGATCCTCAAGAATGCATACAAAAAAGGGCTGCATAGTTGGCTGAGATACGACGAGAAATTCAGAAAGAGGATGGCACATTTTGGGAACGTAAAATGGGATGCGCGGCAGATAGACCTTTGGTTAGAAATTTATATGGGGCCAACAGACAAGGAGGCTGAAAAAGAAAGGAGAAGGGGAGCAGTGCTGAAGGCGTGTTGGGGGTACAATCAAGCATTTTGTTCATGGCCTAATTGTCAATTCTGACATGTCTGCTCAAAATGTGGGGGGCACCATCCAGCGGCAAAGTGCAGATACAACTGGGAAAAGAGCACTGGGGGACAGGACCATGGGTACCAACAGCCCTTTTGAGCCAACCAGGGTGCATTTCGGGGCCAGCAGTGGGGGAGGGAAAAAAGAGGCTGAGCAAGTGGGGGAGGGAGGGGACACTCCCTACCAGACCCGGTATCAGGATAACTGAGGTTTCGAGGAGCAAGTTTAGGTTGGCGCAGACACCAATCAGGGTGGCTGCAATTCAGGAGGGATTGGTGGGCTACCCCAGCCAGGTGGCAGCCAAGGAGCTGGGGACAGGTTTTCAGTCAGGATTTAATTTAAAATTTCGGGGTGTTCAGAAGGGGACAAGGGCAAAGAACCTCAAGTCTACTCAAGGGAAAAGTGCACTGCTGGCATGCTTAATTCAGAAGGAAGTAGTAGCAGGATGGGTGGAAGACCCATTTGAATAACCCCCGCTGCCAAACCTACAGATATCCCAGCTGGGTTTGGTCCCCAAAAAACAGCCAGGTGAGTATAGGGTGATACACCACCTTTCATACCCGGAAGGGGACTCTGTTAATGATGCTATATGGGAAGAAGACAGCAGGGTTACCTATGCCACATTGGAAGAGGCAGTGCAACTCATTAGGACTAAGCAGGAGGCGTGGCTGGCTAAGATGGATATAGAATCTGCATTCTGGCTACTACCAGTACAGGTGGCAGATTGGGACCTTTTAGGTTTCCAGGTAGACGGGGGGTACTACTTTGACAAGGCCATCCCGATGGGGTGCTCAAAGCATGCACCACATTTGAGATGTTTAGTACCTGGTTGCAATGGCTGTTCCAGAGGCAGTTTGGATACCGGACAGTGGTGTATTACCTCAATGATTTCTTGTTCATAGGGGAAGGCAAAAAGGAGATGGAGGGGATGCTGGGGGACTTCAAGACTTTATGCCAAGAGTTGGGGGTGCCGCTAGCTGGAGACAAAACAGAGGGACCACTCCAGAAGATAGAGTTTTGGGGTTTAGAATGGACATGATACAAGAGCTTTACCGGTTACCAGAGTAGAAGGTCATGAAGCTACAGGGGTTGTTAAGGCAGGTCAGTGGGGCAAGAGGGTACAGCTCCAGCAGGTGCAGTGGCTAATGGGGCATTTGAACTTCACATGTAGGGCCATTGTGCCGGGGTGCATGTTTACACGATGGCTCGCATGGGCAATGAGAGGGGCAAAGCAGCCCCATCACTGGATAGACCTAAATAAAGGTACCAGAGTGGACATGGCAGGGTCGGAGAACTTCCTGCAGGTCTATAATGGGCAGTCATTCTGGCAAGATGATTGGCTTTACAACATGGACCTTCAGCTTTATACAGATGCAGCGGGGGAGTAGGAATGGGAGGTTACTTCCAGGGTAAGTGATTCACGAAACCATGGCCTGAAGAATGGGTTAAAGGGAAAGTGATGAAGGACATCACATTCTTAGAAATATTTCCCATATGGGTGGCGATGGTAGTCTGGGATAGGGAGCTTAGGAACAGACAGGTCACATTTTGGAGTGATAATCAGGCAGTGGTGGAGGTGTTGAACAAAAAGCGGACCAGGTCAGAGACAGTAACAAGGGTCTTAAGGAGGATGGTGTGTTTAGGACTAACTCTGAATATGTCATTCAGGGCTAAGCACATTGATGGTGTGGAAAACGTGATAGCTCACTGCCTCTCCTGCTTGTAGATGCACCTGGAGCAGAGGCCGAGAGGACTTCCATTCCAACATGCATATGGACAATTGGATCGGGGGAGCTAAAATATTGTTCCGGAACTCCTAGGCCCCAAGGACCCTTAGAGCTTATGAGACCTCATGGAGGGCATTTCAAAAATTTCATGAACAATACGGCAGACAGGTAAGTGGTGCAGTAATACAGGAACAGGTGGCCAGGTTCATAGTGGGGGTGGCAGTGGGGCGGGGTACATGTCACTATGGAGGTGCATTTGGCAGCCATAGGACAAGTATGCAATTTAAAAGGGTGGGAGGACCCCACGAAAAGCAATCTGATTCACAGAATGATGCAGGGTTGGGCCCGGGCAACTGACAAGAAGTAAGACATCAGGAAACCAATAGGTGAAAGCCTACTGGCAAGGCTGGTGGGGGTACTGCACCACATTACTAGCTCAGGTAGTGAGGCGCTGTTGTTTCAGGCCCTGTATCTGACTATGTATGACGGGGCTTTCAGGCTAAGCGAGGTAGTGGGCCATGGCAGAAAGACCGAGAGAGGTGGGCTGCAGTGGGAGGACATAGAGTGGGGCACAGAGGCAGTGGTAGTAAAGGTGAGATGGTCAAAAACAGATCAACAGGGACAGGCAACAGATTACAGTTACAGAGGCATAGCAACACAGTCATTTGCTGGTGGGGGCCTTGCACGCGTACATGGCTGGATGGCCTACTGGGGGATGCTCCATCCTATCGTACACGGTAATGGGAAGCCAGTCACCGGATATCAGGTGACGGTGGTGCTACACAAGGGCCTCATGTTTTTGGGTGAACCCGTAGAAGGTTACTCTTCACATTCATTCAGGATTGGGGCAGCATCAGTGTTGGCCTCGCAGGGGGGCACAGCGGGGGCAATCATGGAAAAGGGAAGGTGGAAGTCTGAGTGTTACAAGAAATACATACGCAAGGTTCCACACTAATGTTGTTCTTTTGTTTCCCATGGTAGGTACGGTGGGAAAGGGGGGAGGGGGGAACCGTGCATTCACTAATAATGTATGTTTTTCATATACAGGCAAAACCAAGAGGCTAGAGACATGGATTTGTGGTCATTCTTTTATCCACTGGGTGGAGAAGTGGGCAGCCAGGAGACAAGGGGCAAACAGCTGTACCTGAATAGTGATACAATCTGTGTAAGGTGGAAAGGTCAAAGGGGGATGAAGTGGACACAGTTATTGCAGGAACTGAGGGAAGATGAGAAGGTCCATGGAAGACCAGACCTCATCATCATACACCTGGGTGGCAATGACTTGGGGACACAGCCATGGCTGAACTTATTTTACCACATAAAAAAGGATGTGGAGACAATTAAACAATGGTGGCCGGAAGTGACATTGGCCTGGTCAGACATAACCCCTCGGAGGGTGTGGCGCAAGGAGGAGAGCCACAAGGGTATGGACAGGGCTAGGAAGAGGATGAACGCATGGGTGGGCAGGTTATTTGAGGCCCGTTGGGAGCAGTAATTCACCACACAATTCAGGAATGGGTAGATGAAGATTTCCGGGGAGATGGGGTGCATCTCTCAGACCTGGGGCTGGCACTACTTAACCAAGAAATGGCTAATGCCATTGAGCTGTGGATGAGGCAAAGGGTTCTGAAAAAGGCAGTGCGGAGATAAGGAAAAGCAGAAGGGGGGGTCAGAGGGAGGGGGAAAGTCCACCATCCATTGCAAGCTGGAGGTGGACTAGTGGAAAAAGGAAGAGTAGAACAGGAAGGAAGGGAGGAGTTTAAAAAGTAAAAACACGCAAAGGACACAGGGTGATAGGATAGAAGCAGGGGCATGGTGTGTATGCTCGTACCCCTTGACAACAAAGAGGAAGCAACAGGGCCCCTCCCCATGATGTATGTCTAGGGGGAAGAAGGAAAGAAGGAAGAAATGGGAGGGAGGAATAGAACAAGAATGTGATTGATACGATGTATATATGTATAAGTATTATGAATATGGTTGAAGTGTGTGTGAAGGACAATGAGAGTGATCATTTATTGTAAATATGGAGATTGGAGTATCAGTAAACTATTTGTAGAACTGAGCAACCACAAACAGTCTTGTCTGTGTCTTTATTGGAGGGGATCTGGGGACAAAGAGGGCTGCCCAACTTAAAGGGCAGACCATCATTGTCCCAAGACCCAGACAGGAAGTAGTGGAAGCTCGTGGGGAGGGGGGAAGGTAAGCAGGGAGGAAGATGAGATGAGGTCACCGAGGGGGGGGAGGAAGTGTCCGTGGCAAGGTCACAAGGTAGGCGGAGGAAGGAGAGAGGTGGGAATAGAGTGTTGGCAGCCAAGGATTGGTAGGACTGGGCAAAGGGGCCGGGCTAGAAGAAGGCTTGAAAAGGGGCTGCACAGGAGCAGGAGGTCACAAATTTGCTCCAAAGGAATTTCCCACCCACCCCTCCTATAGGAAGTAGCAGAAGGAGCGCTGTGGTAGGTGGAACACAGTGCACCACTGTGGCAGGTGGAGCACAGTGGTCGGGGGCTGCATTGGGACTGCCGAAGGTGGACGGCAGAGAAAAGTGGGAAGGAAAAAGGAAGAGTAGGACAGGAAAGAAGGGAGGAGTTTAAAAAAGAAAAACATGACAAAGGACACAGGGTGATAGGATAGAAGCAGGGGCACAGTGTGTACGCTTGTACCCCTTGACAACAAAGAGGAAGCAACGGGGCCCCCCCATGATGTACGTCTGGGGGCAGAAGGAAAGAAGGAAGAAATGAGGGGGAAGAATAGAACAAGAATCTGATTGACACTATGTATCTATGTATAAGTATTATGAATATGGTTGAACTGTGTGTAAAGGACAATGAGAGTGATCATTTATTGTAAATACGGGAATTGGAGTATCAGTAAACCGTTTGCCAAACTGAACAACCACAAACAGTCTTATCGGTGTCTTTATTGGAGGGGATCTGGGGACAATGGTAAAAATTGTTAAAAACAAATAAAGGGTTTACCCATTCAAATTCTATACACAATGCAGAAATAATTTGCAATTGTGTTTACAATCACAGCATCATTAACAGTCATCAAGAAGAATAATGGATCATCAGGTAGTTCACTTATATCAGACAGGATGCTGAAAACACAAGCAATATGGGGCTTGTGGTAGCAGGAACATCCCAAACATCACATGTTCTAAATTTTCAGTTCCCCCAACCAGGCAAGAACATAAGGCCATAGGGACATATGAAAGTCTAGCAACTTTGATATTATTTGGAAATAACTCAAATTTGTACATTAGGAAAATGGCTCTTTTTTAAGTTCAAGGATATAGTCTAAGTAGGACCTATAACCAAACCATCTCGCATTAGGTGAATACCATGGAGAAAATCTAGAGAGGGATATAAGTTCTAGGTTCAAAGCTTGATTAATATTTCTAATTTTATTCTTAATATAATTCTTATATTTCCAACTAATGGTAATATCTTTTTTTACAAAAATTGTAAAAGTTTTGAAGTTGATGTTTTTCCAATAGATCATAAAGAACAGATAACCAGGGAAAGTTCTAGAAACCTAATTGTACCCATCTTTCCTTTTCTTCCAGGCAAAGTCTTAGCAATCCGTCAGGAGAAGCCTTGGTACATTTAATTCAATAGCCTACATAGAGGGAGTCCACCAAAGTTTGGAAACTATCAAGACCAATCTCAGATTTAACATAAGCAGATGGAGCAGAATTATTTAGTCTCAGTGAATATTTTAAGAGTTAAATAGAGATGTTTTCTAAATCACTCAGCATATAGGGGGCCCAAATCTCTGTTGCAAAAAGCAGTTGGGGGTTAAGTTTGGATCGAACAGCCTGGATAAGCGGCCTAGTGCTACTGTCTCCATATTTATAATTAAACTTCTTAAGTATGAAAGAGTTTTTTTTTTCACAATAATAGCATCACAGCAATGTGTGTGCCATGAGCCATTAGCCAAAAACCTGAGCCTAAAATAAAAGTATTGATTAACCATATGAAAAACTGTATTTCCAATGTGTCACTTGGATCTGATATTTGATCTGCTGTTAGCAAAAATCTACAGCCTGGCTTTGGTAGAGTTAATTGAGAGAGACGAACTTTCTATTTCTGTTTCTGAAACCAGATGCACTTTTTTTCATCAAGCCAGATTGGGACAGAGACAACAGCATCAAGTCATTTGTGTATATCAACAAAGGAACTTCACAGGAACCAATCTTTGGAGAATCTGAGAAAAATCATTAAATGATCATAACAATTTATCTAAATATATATTAAATAATATTGTGCAAGCAGACAACCTTGTCTGACACCTTTGTTTACATCCATTCTGCTGGCAGCAACTCCCAAACAGCCCATTCTAATCATGGCCCAGTTGTTATACAAATTAAAAATTACTGGCACAAGGGTACAATCAATGCCCAAGTCCAACACAGACTGCCATAATTTGTTCCCATCAATTGAATCAAACACTGGTGAAAAGTCTATGAAGGCACCATAGATCCTTTGTCCACAAATGAGACAGTATCTCTCCCTGATATGTATAAGGACAAAACAATTTTCTAAGGTGGAACAATTTATTATAAATCCATATTGTAAGGGAGATAGCCCACCCAGAGACATACACTGAAGTTGTGACTGGTCAAGAATAATCTTAGTCATAATTTTACTAGAGATATCTAAACATCTGATGGGGTGATACATCTTAGGGTCTGCTTTATTTCCATTTTAAAAACTGGAATTCTTTCTTTTTTTTTTAAATTTAACATACTTTTATCCATTTTTACAACAAAACAAATCCAACAAATAAATATGGCTAAGGGAACCATGTACAGGAGACTGGTAGGTATAATCTCTAACTCTAGGATTATGTTTTCTCCAAATGTTTGTAAGTGCTTGTTCTTTGATCCAGAGCAGGACAGTGTGTACTGCATGTACATGTGGTTCAGGTTTACCATGTTGTAAGCATCCCTTCACGAGCTTACTAGCTAAATTCCTGTAGCTAGGCAGGAAATCTTAGTGCCTGTAAGTCTGGATGTGGGATTTCCTGTGGCCAGCAGAGGGTGCCAACCCTGTGGGTATAGGAAGGGTAGGGTTTGGTGCCTAGGGAGATCCCTGGGTAGGAGAAGATGAGAGGAGGAGTTGTAGGAACAAAACTGTTATTAAAAATATGTTATTTTTATTATATATTTTTTATTATCATATTATTATTATTTTAATTACTATTTTATATTCCTTATAAATGTTTAAATAATAGGTTAAGGTAATTGGAAAAAAAATTGCTTTCAACTTTTTAAGTACATCCTAAAGGGGATGCTACATTAGGCCTAAGTTTTTACACAGCAATATTATAGGACTCTGGAGATACTAGCCCAGAGACAAGAGGGATCATCTGCATTTTTGAAATGCCTTAAGCTAGGTAACCTTGACAACCAGATAAGAAGTCTTGCTGAAGGTACTGCTGTACCAACCTGTATCTGATACAGCCTATATTATGTTACTTGGAAAAAAAGAAAAGTCAAAATCCTATAGACTTGCATAGGAAAATGAAGTCTTTAGCCTCTTGCAAGACTATTTTTCAAGCTGTTGACCTGAAAATCTCACAGTCTGTAGAGGTGATTGCAACTGCTTATTCTTTCAAGTTTTATAAATATATCTGCTGAAGAAAAGAAAATATGTATATAAAAATGTTTTAAAACAACATTCTTTAAAAACAGACAAGTCTAGACTCTAATTAAGGTTGACCTTATGACCTTTCTAAGGACATAACTTTTGATTAAGTACTTAAAAACAGAATGTAGTCACTTGGTGTTGAGAGTTTACCAGTGAGCTCCAAGCTACAGTTATATTGTTTTGCATAAAGAAGTTACAAAAGAAAAATAATTTAAAGTACAAAAGTGGTCCTGAAGCCAGTGGGAAGTCTGTAGGGTGGTGATAAATGTCACCTATATATCATCTACAATAACCAATCAGAGTCTGGTGATGAAGTCACTCAACCTGGAAACATATAGGCGAATTTGTCCAAACCCACTTAAGAACTGCCTGATTCTTTGGTAACCAGATAAGGCCCACTAGGCACTGTGTGAGGACCTATGTTGTTTGTCTTGGCAAATTTGGTTGTTTTAAGACTTTTGCTGGCCAAAAGCCTGAAGCCATGCCCACTTGGGACCAGCATCTAGGTTAAGTCATTGTATCCAGCAGAGGGTGCTAAAGACAAGCTTGAAAGTCTGCACAACATTGCAACGAGGTCCCGCTACAAAACTACTTGTTCAAAAAGGCCTATGTTTTACATACTGAGCATCTAGACTAAAGTAATGTTTTGGAATTTTTGCTAAAAACCTGGACAAGAGACTAAATTTATCAGTCAAAGCAAGCCTGCAGTGCTGTTGTATAACAGTAAGTCCAGAGTTACAGGTTCGAGCAGAAACTAAAACAGGAAGAAGTCATAGAATCCAGTTACCAAGACAACTTTGCCATCCAAAAGGAAAGCCTTGGCTGTAATCTGTGGTGCTGTGAAACTGTTAAAATCTTGTTGCCTGATTTTTTCCTGCCAAAATCCTAAAAATTCCAATAAGTGACTTTTGATGTTTCATGACATCTCAAGCAAGGAGGATCCAGCCTGCACTGTTTCATTGATGCCAGTAGAGTCTACTGCTCCAAGTTCAAGGGTGGACCAGAGGAAAGACAAGTACTACAGCCAAGCCACTAAAGGACTTATCATCCAAAATCAGACGTTCTCACCAAGATTTTGAAAGTTAAAACAAAAGAAGGCCAAGCCTACAGATAACCGGATATTTAAGTATTATTTTAATAGTAATACTTTAATTTGACATCTGGGAAGGTAACATAGTGAACTTTTAACTAAAAAACCTTGGGTATATAGGTTAATCTTAAATGAAAACAAAATCAATCAATCAATCAAAATCTTTATTTAATCAGGCGAACATCATTGAGCATAGCTCATTTACAAGATGGACCTGAGTGGTCAAGAAGTGCAAGTGTTAATACATTGACAAGGGTAGCATAAACAGTAATACAATGACAGGGGTAACATAAACAGTAATACAATGACATAAGTGCTAATATATAACAATATACATATGTACAAGGCACATTAAAACTTTTAATCTGTGAGACAGAAGGTAATGGGCACATCAGAGTAATATGTAGATTATAGGACCTAGCAGGCATTTTATGGTGAATCTTGGGACTGGAAATGGAGTTTTTCAGCATATAGGAACACGGGGTAGGAAGGGCCGGGGTTTAGGTCTTGTGGAAGCAGTTGCAGAGTTCTGGGAATAGGGTGGTGAATAATCTTTGAAGGATATTCATGGTAGAAGGTTATTTAGCTTCATGGTTTTTTGGAGTGAATTCAAACAATTGCTAGTGAGTAGCTGATAGCAGCCCTCCCAAACTGGTGCAGACATTGGGGACCTTAAGAATGATAATTTTGCTGATCCTTAGGTTGTATGGCCTAGAAGTAATTTGAGTAAAACAGTCTGAGATATAGGTAGGTAGCTTGCCTGATAAGGCTTTGAATATCCAAATTGCAGCATTCCTATTTCTTCTGTGTTGTAATGATGTCCAGTTAACTGCCTTATAAAGGAGCAATGATGGGTGCTGAAGGGAAGGTCAATAATGAATCTGATGGACCTGTGGTATAGGGAGTCCAGTTTATTTAAGAGGGGAGTGAACAATGTCCATACAGAAAGTCAGCATAGTCAATGAGGATAGGATGAAGCCTGGATTAATCTTTTTGGAGTCTCTGTTGAGGAAGTGCTTTATTCTAAAAAATAAACCAAGCCTTTGTCTCAGTTTCTTTAGTAGCTCCTCAATATGGACAGAATAGTCAGCTTTGTTATCAATCCAGACTCCAAGGTATTTGAAGTTATCAACGAATTCCAGCTTCTCCAAGTAAGGTGGTTAGTTCTAGGGTGGTGGATGGTGGGTAGTGGCAGAGCAACTCTTTGAGGTAAAGAACATAGTTTTTTTTTTGGCATTTAGAAGTAGTTTTATCCAGTAGGTTGTGTTGTAGGATGGAAAATTCAGATTGTAGCAGTTCACAGGCTTTAGATAATGAAGGATTGCTAACATATAATACAGTATCATCAGCAAACAGATTGATGTTGGATTGAGTGAGGTTAGCATCAATATTATTAATATAGATGGCAAAGAGGATGGGGCCAAGAATAGAGCCTGCATGTACACCTCTTAACAGTGGTTTTAAGGTGGATAGGTAGATTCCATTTTTTACCAGTTGTGATCTATCTGATAGATAGCACTTGAACCAATTGAGTGAAGGGGAATCCAACCCTAGTGAGCCAGAGGGATTAATGATTCATGATCCACTGTGTCAAATGTTTTGCTCAATCCAGGAACACAGCACAGGTACTGTTCTTCTTATCCATATCAATCTGCCAGTCGTTGGTTACTTTGGCTAGAGCCGAAATGGTGCTATGCCTTGATCTAAATCCGATTGTGCTGTATTTAGGAGGTTATTGTTATCCAGGTAGTCCCTTAGTTGTGAGTTTACTAACTTTTGAGCATCTTGGATAGAACTGATAGGATGGAAATGGGCCTGTAATTATTGAGGTCCATGGGATCACCAGATTTGAGTAAAGGAACTACTTGAGCTGTTTTCCAAGTGGAGGAATGGATCCAGTGGTGAGGGAAAGATTGAAGAGATGGAGTGAGGGGGCAGATAAGACTTGAGATGCAATCTTGAGGAAGTAGGGGTCCAGGAGTCTGTACTGCACTTTTAAAGTATCTAAATTGAGAGGAGATCTTCCACTTCTTTCAAGGATATTGGGTTGAAGGAGAAGGTTGATGTAGCCTTTTGACCCACGGTGGATTGAAGGTTCAAGGAAGATCTCAGGAGATTTGCAGGTGAAGAGTCAAATGCTAGTCCAGCTGTGGTGAAGTGGTCATTGAAGGTATTTAGGATTTCTTGTTTGTCCGTAATTTCTGTGTTATTTAGTAGCAGCTTGCAGGTTAAGGCAGGAGTAGAGTTTTGGCCCAAGATACCCTTTATAGTTCCCCAGAGCCTGGTTGGGTTATTATAGGAGGCATCCAATTCAGCTCTATAATAGGCAGCTTTGGCAGATCTTATTTGTGTTGTACATGAGTTTCTTGCTTTTCTGAAATTTAGCCAGTCTCTGGAATCCTCAGTTTTTCTTGCCTGTTTCCACATTTTGCATGCTATGAAGAGTGAAAGCAAGTGTTATACAGAAGTATTATCTGAGACACTAATGTAATGAGTTTGCATGTTCTTATACAAGAAGGTCATACTAAATGCCAAGTATGCATACTAAATGCCATTTTTCTTGTTGAATATTGCTTATTCATTTGTATTGTCTATTTGCTGAAATATTCATTTTGTTTTATCTGTTTTACTTGATTTTCTGAAACCTTTGTTGTTTATGTCTACAGTTTTTAGTATTCTTGATATTTATGCAAATTAGGGATGCTTAGAATTATTTTATATAGGTGTTAATAAAATACGTATATTTTTCATATTTCTAAGTGTGGCAAAATGTTCTTCATCGTTATCATGAAACCTGGAGAATAGGGATAATGTCATATTTGAATACCATAATTATTTCTGGTAATTTTGAAAATATTTTTGGGTAAGGCCCGAAGCAAATCCAAGTGTTGTATTATGAAAATGATATTATAACCCAATGTTCTGACATATTTGGGATCTTTCATCTGTGGGATAATTGTTAGTGAATAAAAGTCTATACTTAGAGTGTATGGGAAATACAATTTATTATTATTGCTATTGTTTGCAAGTCACTGAATGGCATAAATAATATTTTTTCTGTTCTTGTTTCTTGAGGCTTTAAAGATAGAATTACCCCTAGAAAGAAAAGACAGAAAGAAGTAATTGTCTGATTGTAAAGCTGCAAGAAAAAAACCCTTTGAAGTATAAGGAAAGATTTTGTTCTTTGTTTTGTTATATAAGCAGGGCCCCTAGTGCTCTGCAGCAAAATTTTCTGATTTCTGCGGCAGGGCTCCTTGGCTTCTGCAGCAGCATTTTCTGATTTCTGTGGCATAATTTATTTATTTCTCTGGCAGGACGCAGTCCTTCCATTGGTCAAATATGATGTGATTTCATCGATGACATCACATGCCGAGCGAAGAGGAGGGGCTTCAGGATAAACGAGATGGGAAAGAAAGCCTAACACTATGGAAAAACAATATATTTGAATGAAACTTCACCAAAAGCAATGAATTCTGTGGCACTATATATATATTCTGCAGCACAATGCAAATTCTGCAGAAAATTCCACAACCGCAGAATCGCAGAATTCCAGGGGCCTTGTATATAAGCATTGTAATTGCAATTGTTGTTTAAAGAGTATTAATATTGTTGAAATAGTGATTTTTTTTACAAAGCCATGTCAAGAGAAACATTACATGCGGATAACATTAGGGCTGAGCCAGGGACACCTCTAAATCAGAATAGTAGTGAGGAGGAACCTGACCAGTGCAAAAATTGCAGTATGCTAGCCAGGGCAAGTTTAGTTGCTATGTGGGCAACTAAAAGATGATAAAAAGGAATATAAGGCTCTGCAAGAAGAACTTTGTGAGGTTAAGCGTTACAGGAAGTTGTATTATGATTTAGACAAGAATTACCATCAACTACAAAGCATGCATGAGAGCCATAAAGTGGTTTCACTGAAATGTATTTAATAAGTGCAAGGAACTGAAAGAAAGACACCAGAGGTACTCTTCAGTAATAATAATAATAATAATAATTTTATTTGTATAGCACCTTTCAATATATCAAGGTGCTGAACAATTTTAAAAACAGTTCAAAACACTACATAAAAACAGAACATGTCCATAAAAATCAACATACCAACAAAATAGGATATTTATAATAAAATCCAAACATTAATAAATAACTTAATTATCTAAGAAAGCCATATTCCACAGATAAGTTTTCAGGTCTCTCTTAAAAAGCTCCACGGAGGTGCACTGCCGTAACCGACATGGTAGAGAGTTCCAAAGAGTGGGTGCAGCATGCGAAAACGCTCTGCTGCCAGAAGATTTTAAACTCACTCTTGGGATCTCTAACAACCCCATGTCGGCCGAGCGGAGTAATCGGTCAGGGCAGTAAGGAATCAGGAGGTCTTTCAGATAGGCTGGACCCTGGTCGTGAAGGGCTTTGAAAGTCAATAAAATGACTTTAAAGGTGATCCACCACCGCACAGGAAGCCAGTGCAGTTCGCGCAGCATGGGAGTGATATGACAGGACCTACTTGTCCCAGTCAATATCTGGGCTGCAGCATTATGCACTAGCTGTAGGCGACGGATTTCAACCCCAGAAAGCCCAAAGTACAGGGCGTTGCAATAGTCCAAGTGTGAGGATACAAAAGCGTGAACCAGAGTAGGCAGAGAGTCGGACGGAACAAGGTGCCTAACCCTGGCAATATTCCTAAGATGATAAAAGGAAGTCTTGACAACGGCTGACACCTGAGCTTTAAGAGTCAGCCTGTCATCAAGAATAAACCCAAGGCTACGCACCCGTTCTGAGGACGGGAGAGATACTCCACCAGGGAAAATTCCAGATGGTGCACCAACACCGGCCTCACCATCCGACCTCCTGGGTCCACTACCAGCACCTCTGTTTTCTCTGAGTTCAACTTTAGCCAACTAGAATCCATCCAGTCTTGGATCTCCCCCAGACAGTTGTTAAACACCGAGAGAGCTCCATCCTGGTCGGGTGCAAAAGACAGATAGAGCTGGGTATCATCAGCATAGCAGTGAAACCTCAGCCCATATCGTCTAATGATACCTCCGAGGGTCAGCATATACACTGCAAACAACATGGGTGACAGCACGGATCCCTGGGGCACTCCACACAACAAAGAATTTGGGTCGGAGGAAAAATTCCCCGACACAACTCTCTGCGATCTCCCGGTGAGGAATGACATGAACCATTGCAAAACGGTTCCAGACAGTCCACAGATTTGCCCCAGGCGAGCTAACAATACCATGTGGTCCACAGTGTCAAAGGCTGCAGAGAGATCAAGAAGAACGAGAATGGAACGTCTCTTCTGATCCCTCATCATCAGAAGATCATTTAACACCCAAACCAGTGCAGTCTCAGTGCTGTGTCTTTTGTGGAAGCCCGACTAGAAGGATTTGTAGACATTTTGGATGGTTAAATGGTCATCCAGTTGAACCGCTATGACCTTCTCAATAACCTTCCCAATAAAGGGGAGGTTAGAGATAGGCCGATAGTTAGAAAAACAGTCTGGGTCCAAGGAAGCTTTCTTCAAAAAAGGAGTCACCACTGCCTCTTTCAAGGAGCAGGGAAACTCGCCTAATTCCAAGGAGCACCAGACTATTTGCACCAGGACCGGACCGATGATATCAAAACAACCCAAAATAAGGAGTCGGACCGGATCCAAACCACAACTTGTGGGACGCATAGAATGGATGATCCTCATAATGTCCACGAACTCGGGTCGTCGAAAGGAACTCCAGGAGAAATGAGGCACTGTCATCTCATGCTGTCCAAGAGCATCACCCATAGAGGTTACCGGACCCAGGTTCACCCTGATGTCGGCCACTTTAGTTGCAAAGTATAGAGTGAGCTCATCACACTCTACTTGCGAAAAAGCTTTCCAAACATGCAGGCAGGCTGGGTTGCACAGTCTGTCTACAGTTCGGAACAGCTGAGCCGGTCGATTCTGAGCAACTGCAATCTCCTTGGACAGGAATTCTGCCTTCTTATCGGTGATTGCAGATTGATAGCTAACATAGTGGTGTCTAGTGGGGCAGATGAATCAGAGCTAGAAGAAATAAGGGATAAAGATGTAAAGGAGGAATTTGAAAGTTAAAAAGAACTGTGGCCAGACAGGGAAGGGTACCCAGCACAAGAGGAAACCTTCAGACTGGGAAGCATGAGTTGGTTGCCCCCAAGTTATCAACCTCAGAGTAATGGACAGGGAAGGGATACCTGTTGGGCATGTAATCCTTTCTGGACCTCTTTCTGCCCAGAACCGGCAAGAGACATAACTTCACGCCTGCCACACACCCTTCCTCAATTTGATGCTAAAATAAAAACAGAGCAAAAGTACACAGAGATAGAAGGAAGAATGACAGCACATGTAGATAAAGAACCCAACCCACTAAAGAAATTGAAAAGTACTTTAAAGAAACTAGATACATGGGTAGAAAATGGTAGATCAAAAGATATACCAAATGAACTAGGAGATAAGCAATTAAGGGAGTACTGCAGTCATTTGGAAAAGCAACTTACCAAATTGGGAAAAGAAAAAAGTGACCTAAAGGCCCAATCGGGAGACACCCAGGCTAAAAGTAAAAGTCATGTGAGAATAAGAGCATCTGAGGAATCAGGCCCAGATGACTCCTCCCCTGAAAAGGAATGTTCATTTTCAGAAGAGGAATCTCATGATAGGTATAAAAAGAGATAAAATTCAAGAAGAAAGGAGTTCTGACTCTGAAGATGAGTCACCTGATAGGTCCAGAAGAAATAAAAAAGTGTCTGAAAAGGAACAGGGTATTTAAAATCAAAGACTGTTACACAAGCTTTGAAACTGGTAGGAGAAAGGTACAATTCTAAATCTGTGAAAAGAAGGCATTGAGCAACATATTCAAAAATTGAAAGAATATTTTGAATCATTGTCCATAACTGATGATGAAGAACATAGTTTTGTAATCAGGTGGTCTGTTGATCCACAAGCTGAGTGGTCAAGAATGTCTAGAGAAAGTAGGAATAAACCTGATAAGCTATATAAATTTCTAAAGAGGGAGTTTGGTAACTATCGCACCAAGGGGGCAGCCAGATGTGCTGCCTACCAGATGCAGTGTGGTGTTGATCAAAGCCACAGGGAATATTATTGTAGGCTTAAGGATGTGTATTTTGGAGCAGAGGATCACTCAGATAGTGATTTGGATGACTTCCAAGATGCATATTATCAAGGTTTAACCCCTTATATTAGAACACAATTGGTGCTTGAGCTTAAGAAGAGGCCCAGGGGTAGCCATTGGATTATCAGACAGGTAGAACACATCTGGAACTCTGGAAGGGGAGATGACTCTCCTCCACTGAAAAAGGGGGGCCCGCTTCCAAGGTTCAAGTGTCTGAGGTAACTACCATGAATACCTTGGCTATGGAAGGGGGTGAGCTATCTACTCCCAAAAGCAGGAGGCAAAGGAAGAAAAAGGGCAACAATACCCTACCAGGAAAAGCTGTGGAGTATCCCAAGGCTGTGCCTGATCTTGCAGTGGTGGTCCAACCTACCAATCCTGCCCAAACTTCCCCTGTTGTGGTCCCACCACCTGGTCCTGAGCCACAGTCCTATCAAATCCCTCAGCCATTCCCACAACTTCAGCCATACCAAAACCAGAGCCCCTCCTATGGAAGATATGATCTGGGTAGAGGATGTGGCCAGGGGTATGGGAGAGGATACTACAGAAGATACAGAAATGACTGTATAAGTGGTAAAGGTTCCTATAGGAGGTGTCAAAACTGTAATAATGAGCAAGATGGTTACAGGTCCCAAGATGGATCTCAATCTAGTTCCACAAACATGGAGGAGATGGTCAAGAATTCACATGAGGAAATACAGGGAAATAAAGGACTAGATAAGAGACCTAAAAGTGTTTCTCCAATGCGTGGCCCCACCTCCCGCTCTGCCTCCTGATTTTCTTGTACCCATGCAGAACTCACCTGCAATCTCCAGTCCCAGTGGAACTGGTAATAGTGCCATCTGACTGTTGTCTTCTGTACCCCTAATGCTGCCCAGGTCAATGAAATTGCAGTTGCTGACAATGCTAATGAAACTGCTATGGAATTTGAAAATAAAAGTGTTAGCTTAGAACCTGACCTTTCCTGAGAGATATCCCAAGTTACCACTGCAAGCAATGTAGGATGTCACAGTGAACCTGCCATGTTGCCAGGAATTAAGAAAAATAAATTCCACCTCAGCAACTTAATCCCTAAAGGGGGGGGGGGGGGCAGATAGGTTTAACTTTGACATAAACATTGAAAACAGCCTAAGTCATGAAGCTTTGGTTGACTCTGGAGCTAAAGCAACCCTGATGTCTAGAAACTTCAATGACAAGCTGATTGATGTTGTAAGTAACTCCAAGGTGTTCAAAACCCTTTCTTATGGTTTACAAGTAGTAGGTTATGGGGTGGGGAGAGAGACTAGGTAAAGTGTTGCTGAAGTTAAGGTTTGGCAAGATGGAAGTCAACCACCAAGTGTATGTCACTGATAGTACTGGGGATGATTTCTTAATTGGGAATCACATCTTAAAAAGGTTTGGGAAGAGTGTTAAGGTTGCTAAACAACCAGAATCATGTTATCTTGAGAAAAATGATGCAACAATTAAACTTGAATTTTGTACATTCTGATATACCTGATGTATCTGTACTGGGTAATTCAGAACATTTGGTTCCATGGAGAAGTGGAGCTCATGTAATTTGTCTGTCAAGGCATGATGTGGTAAAGTCTGAGGAGAATGTAAGAGGCCTTACTTTCTTCACCATGAAAGTGAACCCTGTTATCCCTAAGACCCATCCTGCAACTGACACAAAGACATTGGATTCTGAGTACCCAACCTTCTCTGGGGATGGTGGAAAGGAAACGCTGTCACTAAATCATGGGTCCTTGTTCTGCAACATAAGGTCAGAGGAAGGCAGATTAAAGGTGCCCATCAAAGCAGAGAGTTTGTAGACTGCAAATTCTGTTATACTTAGGTTATGGGCACTGTCTAATCAGTGAACTGTTTTGCAAGTTGTTAAAGAGACGGAGGCCTAGTTTAACATACATAAAGCAACAGGAATGTTTGGAGAATGTTCCATACCAGAAAACTAGCTTGAGAAGCATAGGTATCTGTGCTTTGAACCTCCAAATAGGCAAAAGAAAATACAACACCCTGTGAGGGTAGTAGGAGGCCTAGACTCTCCCATGCACCTTGGGTTAGACATACTTGTATGACTGGGTGTGTATGTTGACCTAGCCAATGAAGTTCTTTGGTCACAAATAAGGGGAAACCCTTACTCAATAAAAGTGGCATCACAGGCCTTGAGGTCTAGACAAATGATTCCTGAAGTGTGCCAGGTGGTGCATGCACTACAATAGTTTCAGATAGTGTAAAGGAATTGTCTGTTAGCATTAATGGAAAAGGTGCTTAATAAAACTGCATTGTTTGTTCCTAATCTGCAGCAATAATATGGATTTAAAGATCCATTCCATGCCTTGCCTTGGTATGTACACTAGAGTAATGTGTGTTTTTTTCCTCAGTACATAATCCAAAAATAGACCCTGTCACTTTAAAAGCTAACTGCAATTTAGACATAGTGATGGGGGGAATCCTTTATAATTCAAAAATTAGTTGTTCCAGTTATTTGGGGGAAGACTAACAGAAGGCATTACCTAACGAAAAATGAAATAAGAGTTTAAAAAAAAAGCATATGTAGCAGATAATAAAAGCTAAGGTTGATAATGAAAGACCGATGAAAAATAAGGTAAATTCAGGTAAAAACTTACATTTTCTAATTAAAAAAAAACAAGTTAACCAAGTGTGTACTTGTAAAACTAAATTAGGAGAAAAGTTGTCTGTAAAATATTCTTTCCATTACAAGACATGTTTTCAAAAGATGAAATCATTGTGGGGTAATTGACCTCCAGGTTACCAGGGCATCCCAACCCTAGTAATGGTCCAGTTAATGTACACCAGTACAGTATACCACATGCATCTTAAAAACACAAACAAGAAATGTTAAATAAGCCTAATTTTGATCTTGATTTGAATGTAAAGGAAATGTACCAAAATAGTAAAGAATCAGATGCTGATTTAGTAAAAGCATAAGGTAACAAAACAGTAGAAAACATTTGTAATTTCATTAAAAAAATCACAATGTAACTATGATTGCTAAAAAAGTGAGCTACATATGGACCTTAAACTAAAATTCACGTACTACCAAAAAGGTAACTTCCAATCAAGGAATGTTATCTTGGTAAAAACTGATAAAGGTTACAAGGGCCCAGGTAAGTAATACCTTCAGCACATGGGGGAACAGAACTTATGAAATATAACAAAAAGTAGCCTACTAGCCTTACATGTAGTGCAATACTAAAGATTAAAGAGGTACAAGATTATGTAAAAGTGAAAATAATGAACAAGAGTCAAGTTAAAATGCTGAGTTCTATCTGACAACCACACTGACACCCATGTGACTATATTTGGCTCTATTTCCAATTTAGCAATTTTAGTAATTAGTTGGGAATGCAGAACCTTGTCAAAGGCCTTCCTAAGATAGAGCAACACCATATCTACTGGAATAAAGGAACCCCAGTAGATGTAGTACTGCATGATCTCAGGAAGGCCTTTGACAAGGCTTCACATGCCCAACTAATTGCTAAAATGGCTAAATTGGAAATAGATCCATATATATAGTCAGATGGGTGTCAGTGTGGTTATCAGCTTGAATGCAGTAAGTTAGAATAATAGGAACAATGGCTAGTGAAATTAAAGTGACTAGTGAGGTCCCCCATGGTTCGGTCTTGGGCCCTGTGCTGTCTGGCATCTTTATTAGGGATTTGCATGAGGGACTAAATTGCAAGATGGTTAAGTTTGCTGATGATACCAAGATATGCTCAGAGTTGGATACTACTTCTAAAATAGTGACTTTTCTACAGGACCTTATGAAGACAGATCAATGGGCAAAGGTCAAGAATATGGATTTCACCATTGACAAATGGTCAGTTATACACTTTGGGAAAAAATATCCCGGTACTGTATACAATCCTGGAACGTGTACAATTAAAACAGTTGAACTGGAGAGTGCTTTAGGGGTTATTATTAAAAAAAGATTTTACATCTGTTAATCAATGCAGACAGGTAGCTCTAAATGTTAGCAGAATACTGACATCTATTAAAAAACCATTTGTCAATAGAAGCAGGGCATGTATTCTTCCTCTTTACACAATGTACGTCAGACCTCATATGGATTATGCTGCTTCCTTTTGGGCATTATACCTTGCAAAAGAGATACACCTGTTGGAGTCAATACAAAGAAGAGCCACCAAACTGATAACCCCATTAAACACTCTTAGTTACCCTGAAAGGCTTAATACATTAAATCTCTATGACCATAAGACTCACAAGATTAGAGGGAATCTGTTATTGTTATTTAATATTCTAAAGGATCCACACCTTAGCAATGAATGCAATATAGAATCGGTGACCAAACCTGATAGCCTTAAATGCCATAACAAACAATTGAAAATACCAAAAGATAGAAGTACCAAAAGGGATAATGTGTTTACTATTAGAGCATGTAAACTGTGGAATTACTTGCCACCATATTTCATTAATATAAATTCCTTTGAACAGTTCAAAAAAGAAGTAGATGTTTACTTGCTAGGTAAAAGGACATAATACACCATGCATGTGCAGAGAAGGTGATCCCGATGGGCATAAGCCTTCTTCCATCTTTAATATCCAAGTCATTCTGAGTAATTGATACTGATCTTTGAAATTGATGAATAAAGAGGATTTGTTGTATTTGTATAATGTTTAAAATGATGTAAAAGATTGTTACAGCAAGTTAAAGTGTACATAGTTTTAATTATGCTTATTCATGTAGTACTGTACAGTTACATGCCAAAAAAGTACATCTCCAATGATGTCATATAGTGATGTCATACCCTATGATGTCACATCCAATAGTGTCACAGGTGATGATGTAATGCATTGATGATGTCATAAGTTACCACACAATGATGTATCTTTGTGTTCTATGTTTTGTTTTCCCTATAATACTTAAACTATATACCCATATAGTAGGATTATAGTTTTGAATTACAAAATGCATTTTTGGGGTGCATTTTTAATTCAAAAGGGGGGAATGAAGGAACAAAACTGTTTTTAAAAATATTTTATTTTCATTATATATTTTTATTATAATATTATTATTATTTTAATTACTATGTTACATTACTTATAAATGTTTAATTAATAGGTTAAGATAATTGGAAAAAAGTTTACTTTCAACTTTTTAAGTACATCCTAGACATTAAAGAGGATGCTGCATTAGGCCTAAGTTTTTACACAGCAATATTATAGGACTCTGGAGATACTAGCCAAGAGACAAGAGGGATCATCTGCATATTTGAAATGCCTTAAGCTAGGTAACCTTGACAACCAGATAAGAAGCCTTGCTAAAGGTACTGCTGTTCCAGCCTGTATCTGATACAGCCTGTGCTATGTTCCTTGGGAAAAAAAAGAGAAGTCAAAATTTTATAGACTTGCATAAGAAAATGAAGTCCTTAGCCTCTTGCAAGACTATTTTTTCAAGCTGCTGACCTGAAAAATCTGTAGAGGAGATTTTAACTGCTTATGCATTCAAATTTTATAAATATAGCTGCTGGAGAAGAGAAAATATGTATAGAAATGCTTTAAAACAACATTCTTTAAAAACAAACAGACAAGTCTAGACCCCAATGAAAGCTGACCTTATGACCTTTCTAAATGACATGCCTTTTGATTAAGTACCTAAAAACAGAATGTAGTCACTTGGTGTTCAGAGTTTACCAGTGAACTCCAAGCTGCATGAGGTCACACTTCTTTAAGCACAAATAAGCCATGTGCTTATAATAGAATGTAATGCTTTAGAGACTTTCCTAAAGAATTTTATCAACACACCCTATATTATTTTGAAGCCTAGAATATTTAGAATGAGACTATTACTTTGTTTTGAGGAACTTTGCTAAAAGTATAAAGGTAAAGCCTTTATTAGCCTAATTCAGGAAATACTGATCCTAGAAACATGGGAAACAAGTTAAAAGACTCCATTCAATGGGAGAAATTCAAAAATGTTGGTTTAAAAGTTATATTATTTTTTCATAAAGAAATTATAAAAGAAAAATAATTACAAGTATAAAAGTGGACCTGAAGCCAATGGGAAGTCTTTAGGGTGGTGATAAATGCCACTCATATATCATCTGCAAGAACCAGACACTGGTGATGATGTCACTCAACCTGAAAACATAGTGGCGAATTTGGTCTAACCCACTTCAGAACTGCATGATTCTTCGTTGTGTGAGGACCTATGTTGTTTGTCTTGCCAATTTTGGTTGTTTTAAGACTTTTACTAGGCCAAAAGCCTGAAGCCATGCCTGCTTGGGACCAGCATCTGGGTTAAGCTGTTGTATCCAGCAGGGGGTGCTAAGGACAAGCTTGAAAGTCTGCACAACATTGCAACAAGGTCCAGCTACAAACCTACTTGTTACAAAAAGTGCTTTCTCCAATACTGGATAAAGCAAGGCCTATGTTTTACATACTGAGTATCCTGACTAAAGTAGTGTTTTGGAATTTTTGCTAAAAGCCTGGACAAGAGACTAACTTTGAAATTCATCAGTCAAAGCAAGCCTGCAGTGCTGTTTGATAACAATGAGTCCAGAGTTATGGGTTTGAGCAGAAAGGAACTAAAACAGGAAAAAGTCATAGAATGCAGTTACCAAGACAACTTTGCCATCCACAAGGACATCCTTTGCTGCAAACTGTAGTGCTGTGAAACTGTTAAATTCTTGTTGCCTAATTTTTTCCCGCCAAAATCATAATAAGTAACTTTTGATGTTTCATGACATTTCAAGTAAGGAGGATTCATCCTGCACTGTTTCATTAATGCCAGTAGAGTCTATTGCTCCAGGTTCAAGGGTGGACCAGAGGAAAGGCAAGTACTACAACCAAGCCACTAAAGGACTTTTATCATCCAAAATCAGACATTCTCACCAAGATTTTGAAAGTTAAAAGGAAAGAAAGCCAAGCCTACAGATAACCAGAAATTTAAGTAATATTTTAATTATTTTAATCTTAATACTTTAATTTGACATCTGGAAAGGTAACATAATGAACTTTAAACTACAAAACCGTGGGTATATGGGTTAAACTTAAATTTAAACAAAAAGTAATACATTTTGCATGCTATGAAGAATGAAATCAAGTCTTATACAGAAATATAATCTGAGACACTAATGTAATGAGTTTGCATGTTCTTATACAAGACGGTCATACTAAATGCCAAGTATGCTGAAAGAATAGTATATGGCCCGTGCCATTTATTGTGTTGAATATTTCTTATTCATTTGCATTGTCTACAGTATTTGCTGAACTATTGATTTTGTTTTATTTGTTTTACCTGATTTTCTGAAACCTTTGTTGTTTATGTTTACAGTTTGTATTATTTTTGATAATTATGCAAATTAGGGATGCTTAGATCTATTGTATATAGGTGTTAATAATATATATATATATATACACATATTTCTAAGTGTGGCAGAAATGTTCTTTACCATTATCATGAAATCTGGAGAATAGGGATAATATCATATTTGAATTTCATAATTATTTTTGATTATTTTGTACAATATTTTGGGGTAAGGCCTAAGGTAAATCCAAGTGTTGTATTATAAAAGTGATATTATACCATGGACTTAGAAATCATCACAAATCCCTGCATTTTGATTAGTTGGCTGGCACCTTACAGCAGTTATAAATCCTCCAATATACCCACTGGAAAAGGTGCCAGCCAACAAGCACTCGTGCCACATAACAAATATCACTACCGCCGTTAAAGTTCAAAGGAACGGCCGCCATTTGTAATCGCCGCATACCACCGCAAGTAAAAACGTAATTAAAAAAATGAGCATCACATTCCACTTGCTAGATTTAGAAGACCTAGAAAATATATTTAGTGATGAAAATGAGCCATCCAATCCAGAAAACGCACGCATTGTAAACGAACCGAGCGTTAAAACTTCACAGAAACCTGTAGTAAAATCTCCCGGCTTGGCCTGCAAAAGTACCGACACAACACCAGTAACTTACCTGCCTATGGAGCAGCAGCCGTCCCTCTCCGTCAACTGCAATACTGGCATTCTCCATATGGACAGAAGCGGCATTTCCTATGAAAAAAAATGTAAAATGTCACAAGCAAGCATCACTACAACAACTTGAACTTTCACGTAATGAAGCAAGTAAAATCAAACAAAATAGGCTATTAATGTATTTTTGGACTGGCTCAAAGAAAAAAAAAACAAATAGACTTAAAAATGATTCCTTTAGACCAGCTAAATGACATACTACGCCAGTTCTACAGCACAGTAAGAAATTCAGCAGGACAACAATATTGCCTAACCAGTTATGTAGGTTTACGAGCTGGCATCAACAGACACATCAATGACCCCCCAATTAGCAGAGCAGTGAACATAATGGTAGACTCCACTTTCAATTCTGCAAACAATGTTTTCAAAGGAGTCATAAAGGCATATAGAAAACAAGGAAAAGACCAAGCTAAACACCATGAGGCACTAAGTGAACAAGAAATATCACACTTAAGAAACTCACAAGCCCTTTCGCCACTGACACCTAAAGGTCTCTTACACAAAGTTTGGTTTGATATTCAATTATATTTAGCAAGAAGAGGCAACGAGGGTGTCCTTGCTTTCAGAACAGATTCATCTCACATACAAACTGCCCCAAATGGTCTTCGATTCCTCACAAAATCCTATAATGAAGATACAAAAAATCACAAAGACTTCCAAGACCCAAAAAGACAATTACAGAGAGGAGTCATGTTTGAAAGCCCAGGTGATGCCTTATGTCCACTTCAAAGCTTTCTAAAATACACATCAAAACTCCCAGAAAATGCACCAGCACTATTCTGTCACCCCAGAAAACTACAAGAAACACAACTACAGACGACAGAAAAATGGTACACTAATGAACCTCTAGGTGTAAACTACCTAGCAAAAATGTTACCAAATATATGCAAACAAGCTGGCTTGCCCAAAATCTACACCAACCACTGTTTAAGAGCCACCGCTGTCACCTTGCTTACAAATGCTGGCCTAGAATCAAGACAAATAATGGACATCACAGGCCACAAGAGTGAAACCTCACTAAAAAGCTACTGGCATCCGAACCTGCAACATCACGAAACTTGGGCTGCCATAATCTCCTGTAAAAAAATAGATACTGAGAGCAAACAGCAGTACTTCAACAAACAACCAGAAAATAAACCATCCACAAGCACAGCCTACTACACAGAAACTGAATCACCACATGAGCCAACTGATACATACCCAGAGCCTCCAAGAAAGAAAAAAATCGCACATACCAAAATCCCTATGTTTCAAAATCAGCAGTCAATCGCAGAAATATCAGCATCCCAGCTCGCCCAAATACAAGAAATGCTCTTTGACGAAGAAAAAACAGAGAAAACTGAAGATCTCCTACAAACTAACCCGGCCAAAACCCGGAACAGGCCAGCACTCTCGAATCTCCTATATACAACACAACAACTGCAAGCATCGAAACCTATAAACAAAATCTCACAGAAATGAAAATGTTACCGACGATCTCCCACTTAGTGAACTATGGAAACATTAACTTCAACTTTGGAAGAACACAGAACCCAAACTGAAAACGGTAAGCATCACGACTTTTAAATAAAAAGGTACTGCATCCTAACGAAAATCAACACTTTTTTCTTCCGAATTAACGACTTTCTTTTAATTTCCCTTTCAATTGCAGACCACAACAGTAAGCAAAGAAAACGATGCAATAAATAAATAAGGAATCATCAAACTCAGCAAACGCATTTAAGATGCATCCTCCACGTATCATCTCTCACCAGCAAAAGCAACGCAACGACCAAGTCACATGCTCTCCACACCGAGCATATGCTCAGAAAGTAGTCGCAACCTAACTTCTTAAAGAAACAACACTCAGAAAACATAAAGGACAGCAACACTTCATATCTAAAAACCAAATATCAAAACTGTGAGCAATGTAATGAAAAATGTGATACATGTAAAAAGTTCATACAAGCTATAAAATGTTACTTCAACACAATTGATTTCCTAAATGTTGTTTCACAAATAAAACATTGAATGCTCTTTAAAAAAAAACTAATTACACCTTGCACTTATGAAATGTTCATTCAAAATTATTATTTACACAAATAAAACCTTTTCAAAGCATTTTACCTGTCTCTATATTTAATACTAAAAAGGAACTATTTTTCTCAGCGGAAGAATATATCCATTATTATCACAACATAACTCACAAAAACAAATAATAAAAATACAAAACAAATAAACAAGCTATTTCTACCATTATATAATAACATTACCTCTCAGGGTGTGGTATTTAGTGGATTTATTGACGGCTGGTGGAAGAGCCACCGGCCTGCGGCCCGGTGACCAAAACCACACCAGCTGTGGTAAATCCACCAGTATACCCACACCCTGTCAGGGTATATTGCTTAAGTATAACCTAATGTTCCAACAGTGTTGGGGATGTTGGCCTGCAAGTTCAGCTGGAGGGACGTGGCTAGTTGGGGTGGGACACTTGCCACCCCAGCCCTCCTCCTCCCTTGTAGACCTGCAATACCTGTGCAATAGTTCAAACAGTAGAAGACAGGGGAGCAGTGGACCACTAGTATTTAGACCCATCTATGCTATCTGTGGGAGTCAGAACCCACAAAGAGATGAAGTTTGGAGTCTGCCAAGTGATCTTCAGCACCTTGGTATGAGTAAGCACTGGTGGGGGCCCTGTTCTAAATAATTTCTCATCTATGGGTGAGTGCTTTCTATTAGCCAGTGAGCTTCTGTGGCCAGGACTGCTATGGCAGAGATGGCCTGGGGTTAGAGGTGGGCGAAGTGGCCAAAATGCTCTCTGTGAAGTGATCTGTGGAGTATTGTGGAATCTGTGATGTAATCTTCAATGTGAAGCAGAGTACTTTGCATCATAATGGGGAATGTGAAGACCATTGAACACAATTACTTCACGTTACTCTGCCTTTCCCCAACCACTTCTAAGCCAATTTTAATGTGAAGTACATAGAAATCAATGTACTTTGTATCACTTCACCTTGTTATTGAGCTCCAAGGCAAATTTTGCAGTGATTCATGGGATTGCAGGTCACATGGGCTCTAGATTGTTCTGCAGAGACTCAGTTCTGTGTAGTGTGTGTATAATGGTAGATGGAGACAGTTTCCTTTCAGAGCTCTGTGATTCAAATTCTCTAAAGGCTTTTAAAAAAAAGCCTTTTTGCCGGCCTGGTGGCACTGAGGGTTGAGGCGCTGGATGCCACACCTCGCGCCATGCCGGTGACCCGGGTTCGGGAACGGACTCGGGTTGCCGGGTGTCAGAGGGGAGGAGGAGGATCGAGCATCCCAATGGATGCTTTCCTCCTCCAGGGGTGGGTTCCTGGGGTGCTGTATGCACCTGACGCTCTGGGGCTGGTGGAAGCATGGGCACCGGGGCACAGGCGGCTAAGAGCCGTGGAGGGGAGGATGTCTGGGCACTTGACAACAGCGTGCATCAGCACGCAGTCTGTCTGGACATCAGTCCTGCATGCCGACGTCCTCAGTGGGTAGAGGGAGAAAACGGATAAACCCCTCGGTGGTCCTAGATGAAGACGGCTCCACCCAAGACCACCGAACTCAGAACAGACCCCAATGTGCAGAGAAGGAGGGAGGAGAGAGGCACTCTAGGGGCAGATTCTGGGGGAGTGGCGTAAAAAGGGGATGAGCAGTCCGAAGGAGTGTACACCGAGGTATGAAAGGGGGATAAATAAGGTTTAAAAAAAAAGCCTTTTTGAGCAATTTATTTGCTCAAATTTAGTACATCGATTGTAGAAAACCCTCCTGTGCTCATATCATCGAGTGTTTGGATTTTGGATGTTAATTTAGAACATTCAGTCTGTGTACTAACAGGCACTTGAAGTCTGCTTTGGGGAGAGGCGTATCTGTGATGGAGGTAGGTAAAACTGGGATAAAAAAACAATCTTTCTGCTTTGGTTATATTTTTCTTGTAAAACTGTGTTAATGTATGCACAGTAATAGTTTCAGTAATTCTTGAAATTTTTTTTTGCTGATTGTTCTGGTGCAGCAGTGCATAATTTCAGTTTGTTTATAAGATTTGGTTATATTACTGAAGTTTTCAATTTGCTACGCATTACTTGTAGTGTGTGTGTGAGTGTGTGTGCGATGCATGCCATCAAATCTGACACATTTTACTGTGTCACACACTAATTGCAGCAGTGAACCTGCTCTCCACCGCACCTGCATGATGTTGTACTGCATTGTGGTAACTTGGTTTTGGACTGTTACTGCAGTACACTGTACCCCCCCAACCGGCAAAAGGTATCCTTTTCCAGATTGGATTGTGACTTGTGAGCACTGGTTAAGGTGTTGTTGAGAATTTGCATCTGCATCTCTTCTCGATTGTGTAGTACAATCTTAATCTGTCTGCACTTTTGCATCTGTTTAGTGCCCAGTCTCCATATGCAAGTCACAGTTGTTGTTTTTTTTGGCTTCACATCCACCGGCCCAGACTGAAAGTTCAGAAATCTAAATATGTTTAGAATTTTCTTGGTGATCCCCCAAAATGTCTGCAAACAGATGTGCAAGCAAAGCTGTTTCTAGCCATGGCACTACTGAGAGTGGCAAGATTGTCCATGAGCGTGGTAGCATGCAGAAGTGCATAGCTGATGTCAGTAAAGGGATTTCTCCATCAATATTTTTTACAGTGCAATCTGTAGCTTCTCTCATAGTTGGAGGAGATGATGTTTTCCCAGCCGGTGGTGTTAGTGCAGTTTCTGCTAGCATGAGTATTGCTGGCTCAAGTTCCACTTCTGACCAGTTAACCATTTCAAAAAATATAGTTGAGCCTAAAGCTGTGATTGACAGTGTAGATAATGTCATACTCCCCAGTAACATTCCCATGGTAGTTGAACATGATTCTGATCCTGGCAATGCCTTTGCCTTCCAGTGATTCAAAGCGTGGTGCAAAAATATTAGGTGATGGTGATAATGATGATCATGCTGTGGTTGGAACATGTTCTCCACATGACAGCATCCAAGCTGAAAATGTGGATGCAGATGATGTTAATGAATATGATAATGATGTCAGTGACCCCTGTTGAGAACCGGAGAAAAAGAAAGTCAAGGTGGCTGTGTCTGGGTCTGTTGGCGTTAAATCCCCCCATCTCAAAAAAGTTGTGATTTAGCAGTTCCTGTTGATGATAATGATGATGACCCAGTAATAATCATAGGTAGTCATGGTGGCCGTTAGAGTCCAAGTGTGTCCAGCCTGAAAAATCATGTAGCACACCCCCCATTTCAGGATTTAAAAAACCAGAGTCCAATAAGCAGCATCAGGGACATGTTAAAGTAGGGATCACAAATCCCTTGTTTGGGATTTTTTTGTCCAAGATGCAAATAATGAGTCAGTTGTAATCTGCCAGCTTTGCCATGCATGTGTGTGTCAAGGTAAAAAGGGGAGTCATCTGTGCATGGGGGGCCAGCATACTCATCTTAAGAACAGGCACATGGCGCTGTGGACCCAGCAGCAGATAGCAGCTAATACCATAGTGGGGAGTTCACCCTTGTCATCCACCTTACTAAGCATGTTATCCCCTTCCATGAGTCTAAGACCAAGTAAGAATGTCTGCAGTAGTGATGAAATAACACCAGAGGATTACTACAGGCATGATAAGAGGGAGGATTATGATTTAGAAATCTTGTCAAATGGTGGTCAGAGTAACAGTGATGGTGGTGGGGTTGGTCAATGCAGTATGTCTAGTGCAAGTGGTACATCAACCCCTGTATGTAAAATGGGGAAAATAACTTCATTTGTGGACTTGTCACCTATGCACCTCTCTTCATCACACGTTAATCCCCCCACCCCCAGCCATTCACAGAGCAGAGCCAATTGTCATACCTCATGCAAAACATGTAAGTCAGCCCACATTGGAGAGTGCTTTTGCCCATAACCTCCTGCCTGCATGCCTGAAGCTTGTGACCTACACTGTATAAGCAATGTGATGTGTGTGGGCTTCCTGTGAATTATCACTCCACCTTAAAGTGGAATAAGGTGGAGTGCACAACACAAAGTCATAATTACTATGCAAAGTGGCAAAGTGAGAGCTTAAAATGGGCACTTCACATAGTGGAACACTAATGCAAAGTGACCACTTTGCGTCCATTTCATAGGTAGAATTTTACTTTGCTGCATCTCTACCTGGTATGTTTTTCAGGGGTGGCAGCCTGGATCATTGTGGGTGTAGTATGGCAGACTACTTACCATACTGTACCATGGGTCCACTGCAGCATTGGGGCTTCCTATTTTGTGCAGCCTGTGGAGATGTGAGGATTCCTGTATGGGGAGTGGCTGTTGGGATCTCAGGTGGAATAGCAGTCTGCCTGTGTGCTCCAAGTGGCACATCAACAGGGTCCCCCTGGGTGTAAGCAGTCCTGTAATTGGAATCGCTGCATGGGCTGAAAGTGCTGAAGTTCTGGGATGGCCAGGGGTTTGCATAACAGCTTAGGGGGGCAGACTCAATCATGTGGCATCAGTGATGGGTGGCAGGAGGATTTTCGGCAGTACCTTTCATGCTAAAAGTGAATACCTCTAACAGAAATGAAGAACATCTCAGCTTTAAAGTGTCTCCCCTGTACTGGAGTTATTCCAAGTTAGAAGGCAAATGAAGAATGGCATTGGGACAGTAGAAATGTCTCGTACTTTCAGTGCTACCTTAGTCGGAATGTGATTGGGACTAAGAGAGAGAGAATAAAGTTGAGCCTGTTTTATTGGGTACAAATGAAGGAGGGAATATGAAATGGAAATGCTGCTGTAGTTCTAGTATCTTTGCAGAAGGCCTTTCTCAGCCCTCAATTATTTGTTTCTGCCAGAAAAAGAAGCCTTTTTGACTCAAGGAGATTTCTGCATAGATTTAAGTCAATCTGTTGGAAAAAGAGATTGCATGCAGATTTATGATCAGGTCCCGTGCCTGCAAGAATGCTTCCACCATTATCAGGTAACCCCCATGCTCCATGGAGTGGTTTATCAACTTAATCTTTACATTAAATCAGTTTTGCAATTTTGATTCTGGAGTGGATATTGGTTTCGCTTGATAAGAACAGTTTTATGGTATGTGCTTTAACCATCATTGCCCCTGCAGCACTTCCCTAAGTCACAAAACAATGTGCATGCTCCCCAGCTATGCAAAGCCATCTCACAACAATCAAGAACCGGGTAATAAGCATTTCTATTTTCTGGACTGTGCATTTCTGTGTTGTACAGTGCCCCCCTCCGAAGGACATTTACCACCTTTATACCCCTAGATGCAGGGGGGGGGCTGACAATGACTTTTATCAATTGTGTGGTCAAGTGTCAAACTGAAGTCCCCCCCCCCACTAAAACAGGTGTTTGAGGGTCAGAAAAGTTGGATAGTGCTTCTGCAAGATTGTGGAAGAACCAAAGGGAGTCATTGTTAGAAGCATAAAAGTTAAGTATGATAAATGGGCCTTGAGGTGTGTTAAACTTTGCTAAAAGCCATCTTCCTTCTGTAGCAGTATGGGAGTTGTGAAGGGTCCAATGCAGATTTTTATGAACAAGTACAAAAAAAAATCTCATTTTTTAGATTGTGCAACACTATATACCTCATGCCCCACCCAGCTGTGACGGAGTTCCTGGAATTCCAGCTTGTTAAGTATAGTTTCCTGTAAAAAATCACCTGTGCTTTATATTTATGTAGACAATTTAATGCCTGCTTGCATTTAACTGAGTGGTTAAGTCCTCTGACATTCCAGCTGTGACATCTGAGTTCTGCCATTGTCTTTGTGTGAGAGACCAGAACAGTTGTCATCTAGTGAGAAAAAATTAGCAAGCAGATAGTGAAGATACTTTAACTGGAAAATCATGCCCATAGTCCTGGTAAGGTCATGTATGCCATGTGCCACCTGTATAAGCATTTCAGGAAAGTAGTGCGGGATATGTAGCTATCACTCAATAAAGGAAACAATTCTTATTAACACTAAAGACAATGAACAATCCATAAAGGGCAACACAACTTGAGATATGCAACTAGAATACTGGACAAAACACATGTAGATATGAAGAATAGGAACCGGGTTCAGAAGGAACCATAGGTTCTCCTCGTGGCCATGTGTGGTATGGGCAATCAGACTATGAGATGATTAGCACCAGTAATGGCTAGCTAAGCAAAATAAAGCAGTAGTCTCTTTGAACTAATAAGTATGATTGGTAGAGGGCAGTTTAATTCAGCAAACCTCACTTCCCAAGATAAATTAGAAAATAAACGGTATTCCTCAAATAGTAAAACATCTAAGGGACAACTATGCCCAGTAGAATAGCAAGGAACATAGAGGGAATAAAAGTTGCTTAACCTTCTGATTACTCCATCGTTCATGTAAGGAGAAATCCTGTAACAATCATTTAATGTAGTCCTCACCAGCAGTGACCTTAAGAACGTTCCCTGGTGTTGAAAATTCCTATTTTTCGGACATAGCTGAAAACCTTTTCAGGGTTGTCTACTGGCACAAGTACATTTATAAATATATGAAAGCATTATTAGAATAATGATTTATCCTATTATGTCATGTCCAGCTACAAATTTGTACAGGATTGTGGCAAAGAAATTTGCTCCCAAAGTTGCAGCTGGTGGTTTCATTCCAGACAATTTACATAAATGTCTTTCTATCTTTGGTTATCCTATTTCATTTATATTATAATTCTTGTCATTCTGCATATATGTTTGAATTATATGACTAGATTTCTGGCAAGTTTTATTTTTTATTGAGATTTTTTATTATTTTTGTCCTGAGCTGAACAGCTCTGAAACTGCAACTTCAAAAGCAGATATAACCAAAAGCAACATGGTGACCCCTATATTGTTTTCTTTTACTACATTCACAATCACATTCTACTTCTGTCAAACAAGTTTTATGAAAATGACATGGATTTTGATGGTTTTATGCATAAAAACATAAATATTTCCCACATTTTTGGCACTTTTCATTCAAGAAGGTGCCATCTTATTGGTAATTTACTATTTAAGTTTGCCTCTGTGGAAGAATATGATGCAAACATCATGACAAATGATGTATCCCTGTTTCACTTTTTCTTTTACACTCAGCGGGTATTACAATAATCCAAAAGTGCTAAGTATTGACTGAAGATGCAGCAAAGTTTAATTTCACTGACAAAGTTTGGGCAAAGTTGGGAATTTCACCTTGTGGAATATTTCACAAAATTTGCACATTTCGCATAATATTCCATGGGTACAAAATGTGAAATTTCACCCACAAAATGCGGAACTTTTCCCTCGAAATACAGACTTTTGCTCATGAACAACAACATTTCATCTGCAAATGGTAGAATTTTGCCCATGAGTGGCGAGTGTAAAAACATTTGTGAAGTTTGGAAAATTCATCCCAACAACAACTTCAATTTGCATATGTATTTGTGCAGTGATTTGTCCACATTTGCATGGCAAATTAAAAAAAAATTGGAAATTTGTCGGTGAATTACGCAATTTGCATAATTTTTCATGCCAATCTGTGCAATTTGCCAGTGTAGAATATGCAAATTGTGGTCCTTAAATTACATAAAATCCCTTCCAGCATCTACAGTGGTGAAATTACACCCCAACTCACTGGCATAAAATAAGAAAACTGTGGTCTTTAAATTAATTAAAATCCCTCACTCAACATACAGTGGAGTAATTTCACCAGCTCCCACTTCCCAAACACTTTTACATCTCATAATCCCCTCCCATTTCCCCACTAACACCAACCTCCTCCTACCCTGATGAATTTATTTAAAAGTCAATTCCATGTCTGATCAGATTAAAATATATATTTATATATCCTTCCTTACCCACATGCCAAACACACTCCCCCAACCTCCCCATCCATAAGACTATGTTTTACAATAAGACCACACACATGACCCACCTCTTGCCTCTAGTACCCTCCTCGGTCCCACCAACATCTGGAAAAAAATCTTTTACTGTGACCCTGTGATAAAAAAAAAATCCCCTGGGTCAGATTGTCTGTTCTGTGCAGTGTTCCTCAGTAACTAATGTTGCTGTGGCATGAATGAATGGTGATCTCTTTTATGGTGGGGTGTAAGAAAAGTGTGCTGAGGGAAGGCATAGTGAAGGCAACAAAACCTCTGTACAAATGGAGTCAGCAAAAACAAAGGGACAAAAACACCGCTATGGTTCTTGAAGGAAGTGGCTGAAAAGGAAAAGACTAAAAGCATAGTTTTCAGGAGGTATAAAGTGACTCAGAGGGAAAAGGACAGGGAGGTATATAAGGAGAAGCAGAGGCAGGCAGGGAAAGTGGTGTGAAGCACAAATGTGCAAACTGAGGAAAGAATTGCCCAGGAGGAAATGAAAGGGGATAAGAATTTTTTTAGGTAAATAAGTGAAAAGGGGAAGACTAGGGGAGGGATTGTGAGGCTAAGAAGGGCAGGTGGGGACTGTGCAGAGGAGGAGGACCAGAAAAAAACAGATATCCTGAAAAAATACTTTTGTTAGTCTTCACAGAGGAAGAGAAAGGGCCACATATCTTTGCCTTTAATTTTAAGTTTCTGCTTTTGGCTGGAAGGAAAAGTATGTCTCTTTGGAGACGACACAAAGATCTGTAACACAGTTGATACACAAGGTGGGGTGGAAAGGATGAGAAGGGACTTGGCAAGGTTGGAGAAATGGTCAAATGTATGGCAGCTTAGATTCAATTCTAAGAAGTGCAAGGTAATGCACCTGGGAAACAAAAACCCAGGGGAAAAGTACACAATGGGAGGTGAGATACTGACAACAACAAAATGGAAAGGGACCTGGGGTAATCATATCAGATGACATAAAGGTGGGTAAGCAATGTGAGAGGGCAGTAAGGAGAGCTGGGGGGATACTGGGATGCATAGGGAGAGGCATCACCAGTAGAAAACAAGAAGTTGTTATCCCTCTGTACAGACAGCTTGTGAGACCCCATCTGGAGTACTGCATGCAGTTCTGGAGACCCAGTCTCCGCAAAGACATAAACAGGATGGAGGCAGTCCAGAGGAGGGCAACCAAAAAGGTGTAGAGTCTGCATTGGAAGACATATGAAGAGAGACTTAAGGAGCTTAACATGTGTAGCCTCAAGGAACGGAGGGAGAGGGGGGACATGATAGAACCTTTCAAGTACCCCAAGGGAATCAACACAGTCCAGGAGGGCAGCATCTTTCAGAAAAAGAGGTGTGCAAGAACAAGGGGGCACAATTTGAAGATTGGGGGGGTGGCTCAGAGGTAATGTAAGGAAGTATTTTTTCACAGAGAGGGTTGTTGATGCATGGAACAGCCTTCCAGAGGAGGCTGTGGAGTCAAAAACAGTGGGGGAATTCAAGAATGCATGGGACACTCATAAGGCAATTCTAGGGGGTGGGGGTAGGAAGAAGCAGGCTGTTGGTAAACTAGGATCTGCAGCTTATCCATTAGGTAGGGAAATGGGCAGACTGGGTGGGCCAAGCGGGCCTTATCTGCCGTCAAATTCTATGTTTCTGTGTATTACTATTTTATTGTATTTTACCTTATACTATATTGTCAGATATCTCCTTCTCCCCTCTCCCCAGTAATCATCTGGAAACAAGCTGTTATCTGCTCAGTATGTACTTCCTAGTTAAACTTTTCAAATCAATCAATCAATAAATAAGTAAATAAAAACAACAAGGGCACTGGAGAGGGGGAGGTAGACACAAGCCCCTTTACAGAAATGACTCACAAATCTGAAAGTGTTCAAGGCTATGGGGCCAGAGAGGGTACACCCAAGGGAGGGAGGGAGCACAGGAAAATAATGTCTGCATTTCTAACAGCACTTTTTCACAATTAACTGGAAACAGGAGTGGTTCCAGAGGACTGGATGAAAATAGATGTAGTCCTGCTTCACAAAAGCAGTAGCTGAGAAAAGGCTGGCAATTTCAGGCCAGTCAGCCTGACATCAGTGGTGGGGAAGCTAATGGAGTCACTTCTAAAGGAAAGGATTGTGGAGTATCTTGAATCCAGTGGGTTACAAAACCCAAGGCAGCATGGATTCATTGGGGGGGTGGTGTAGAAGTCAAGTGAGGCAAATCGGATAGATTTCTTTGACTAGGTGACCTAGGAAATAGACCAGGATGGGGTGGTGGACATGGCCTACTAAGATTTTAATAAGGCTTTTAAATTGCTCCACATAGGAGGCTCATAACAAAAATGAGCAGCTTAGGGGTTGGTCCAAAGGTGGTAAACTAGGTAACAAATTGGTTAAGCGGTAGGTGACAGAGGGTGGTGGTAAACATAGTTCACTCTATGGTGGGGAGGGTGACCTGTAGGATGCCACATGGCTCACTAATGGGACTAGTCCTCATCAATGTCTTTATAAGTGACATTGCAGATAAGCTGGAAAGGAAGGTCTACCATTTTGCAAATTACACCAAAATATGCAATAGGGTGCACACTTGGGGTGGGGGGAGATGTGCAGATACCTGAGAAAATACAATGAGTTGTTAAGGGTATGGCAGCTGGATTGCAATGTGGAAAAGTGCAATATCATGCATTTAGGGTACAGAAACCCAGAGACAGATTGCAATATGAGAGAAGAGGTGTTGACTGTCACCAAACAGGAAAGGGACCTGGGAGTAATCATATCTAATGATCTCAAGGTGATGAGGCAGTGGATAGGGCCAGTGGGATATTAGGTTGCATAGTAAGGGGTATTGCCAGAAGAAGGAAGGAGGTGATGTTGCCACTGTATTGATCATTGGTGAGACCCTAATTAAAATACTATATCCAGTTCTGGAGACCCCAACTCAGGATGGACAGTGACAGAGTGGAGGCAGTACAGAGGAGGTCAACTAAAATGGTGCAGGGTCTGAATAAGAAGCCCTCTGAGTACATACTGAAGGACCACAGTATATATATCCTGAAAGAGAGAAGAGTGAGGTGGAATATGATAAAGACATATAAATATCTCACAGGGGTAAATAAGGTACAGGAAGGGAGCAGTTTTCAGAAGAAAAGATATACGAGAACAATTGGACAGGCAATGAAGCAGGAAGGGGGTAAAATCAAAAGAGATGTGATCAAGTGCTTCATTGAAAGAGTGGCGGATGTCTGGAACAGTCTTCCAGAAGAGGTGGTGGGGGGTGAAAACAGTGGTGGGCTTCAAGCATGCATGCGATAGGCACAAGAGAATCTTAGTGGGGGGTGGGGGGAAGCCAGAGATCAAGTAGGGTTTGTGGTGACAATATAGGCAGGAAAAAAGGGGCCGACTGCGTGGGCCAAGTTTTCCTTACCTGCCATCAAATTCTATGAATGGTGATGTTTTTGCTCTTAATAAAACTTGACTGGCTGAATTGCCAATCAACTTTTACTATGACCAAAGACATCCTCATTCGTTCATGCACTAGCACTATTATCGAGATGAACACTGAACAAAGCAGACACTCTGGACTGGGGGACTGTTTACTTTATTACAGGTTCATAGTAAAAAATATTTTCTAGGTGCTGATGGGGAGAGGTGGGCAGTGGGGCCAAAGGGGTTTGGTGGGGGGGTCGGGTCTTCTTGCAAAATATGGTCTGGTTAGGTGATGAAGGTGGACCATGCCCTTGACTAATTTTTGTACACGTCAAGTCTGGGTCTGGTCATATGAAGTTGTATACTTTTTATAGATCTATATATATGCTTGTGACAGATGGTGGTGGTGTTATGAGATTTAAAGGTGTTTGGGAGGGATGGAATTACACCACAGTGGGGGGGGGGGTACTTAAGAAATTTTAGAGTCATTTTTAAAGAACATTCACTGGCAAAGCTGGTGTGCCTGCAAGAACTGTAAATTTCCCAAATTTGTGCCAACTTCACTGGTGAATTTAAACTATGGTGCTTGACTACACTGTAGTTACAGTGTAGCTGCACTGTAACTACATTGCAATTGTAATGTAGTTGCAGGCAACAAACATGAAACTACAGTGTAATTACCCTGTTGTATGTAAATAATGATTGGTTACATTGAAACGGGCACTTAAAATAAAGTTTAACCAAACTTTGCAGCATCTCTGTTTGCAACATAGCTGCCAGTCCATTGTACTGAGTATGTGTTTTTCTTGATGTAGTGTGCTTAAATTGAAATTGTTCTGCAGATTGTTTAAAGTGCAAGCTTGCCAACTGTGTTCTATTAATTGATGCTAACTCATCTGGTGTGCAATGATATTCCAATTGTTCTTTACAATGAAGAACTGTGTAACCAATTCATTTTTTGTGCCTTCCAATTTTGGAATTTCAAAATAGCTTGAATAATAGTTCACAAACAATAAATACGTACCATTGTTCAGCTCAAACAAATCCACTGCAATTTTGGATCAAGCCCTGTCCCATATCAAGTGCATCATGAGTGGTTCCTTAGCATTTTTTATTTTTTGCCTATAGTACAGTTTGCAACTCATGCTTCAATTTTAGCTTGCATTCCTGTCCAAACCACATACATATAGAATCTGATAGCAGAATGAGAGCAAAGGGAAAGGGGAAATTGTTTAATCAGGAAAGGTACACTAAACCAGAGCTTGTTTCCATGTGCAGCCTTGGAGCACAAGGAAGTTAAATGACTTGCTCAGGGTCACACAGTATGCAAGTGGGGCTGATGGGATTCAAACACAGGTCTCCAGGTTTGCAGCTTAGTGCCCTTAACCACTATGCTATACTGCCTCAAAGATCCATAAAGTCTCCCTTTACTGTACTACTTTCCCCCACTGACCTACTGTAACAGTAGCTTGTTGTCACCCACTTCCTCCTCTCTCCCACCCCTGAACCCTGTGGTGCCCCTCAAGAACTATAAGTCCCTTGCCCTGTCCAATCCATGTTTAAACCCATTTAGGATACCTGTCCCTACCACTTCCACTGGCAGTCTGTTTCATGATTCCACCACCCTTTCTTCGAAGTAAAACTTCCTCATGTCTTTCATGAAGTTGTCCCCTAAAAACCTTCAATTATGCCACCTTGTGACTGTGTCCCTATTTCTTACAAACAGGTCCTTGCTATTTACCCTGTTTATACCTCTTGGATAAGTATATGTTTTTCTCGTGTCTTCTTTCTCATGCCTGGCCTCAAGCAAGTACATATGTAGGGCCTTGTCTTTCCTCATATTCTCTGCCTTGCTGGCCCTAGATTATTTTAGTGGCCTTTCTCTGCATCACATGTAGTCTGGCTATGCCCATTCTCTGATGTGGACTCCAAAACTGAGCAACTTACCAAATGAGGATTCAGCAGGGACCTGTTTAGGGTCAGTATCACCTCACTGCTCCTACTATCAAAATGTTTATACTACCGAATGTCGAACCACAGAATCTCAACACCGGGGAGTCCGACACCAACATCTCAACACTCGGAATCCCGATGGGTGTCGAGATTCTGTGGTTCAATATCCTGTAGTGATACCATCAAAACCACTCACTTTACAGCCCAGCAACCTTGAGACCTTGCTAAATGCCTTGGTACATTGACTCATTTGCTTGAGGGAGTCACTGATTATGATATCCAAATTCTGCTCCTTTATTGTAGTGCCTAGCCTAACCACACCCATTCAGTATTCTGTTTGTGGTTTTTGTCTCCCTAATTGCATTACCTTGCACTTCTTGGCATTGAATCTAAACTGACAGATCTTAGACCCTCTTCCCAGCTTTTCTAGGTCCATTTGAAGCTCCCACCCAACTTTCTTGTGCTCTATCCTGCTGCACAGCTTTCTGTCATTACCAGAAAGACACAGGTTGCCTGGAATCCTCCCCTGTGGCACTGAAGAACATATTGAAAAGGACAGGTCATAGGACCAATCCCTACAGCATCCTGCTCATGATTTCCCTGTCCTACAACTTGATCCCATTCACTACTAACCTCCATTGCCTCCTCCAAGTCAATTCACTACCCACCTGACTAAACCCTGATCTACTCCCAAGTCCTCCAACTTTTTCAGCAGCCTCCTGTGTGGTACAGAATCAAAAGCCTTGCTGAAATTGAATTAGAGCAAAGATACTGCCTTTCATCTGTCAATTGCTTTAGTGATTCATTCGAAAACAGTGTGAGGTTGGTCTGGCATGACCTTCCTATCTCAAAGCATTTTGTGCTCTGCAACTTGTACTTCTTTTTCCTTAGATGTAAATTATTGCATGTATCAGTTTTAACATCTCTATTCCCATTCTAGTTGGAATGATAACATTGTCTCCTTTGTACTGAATGGTATCCTGAACTGTGGCTTCTCTGTATTTCTAGTATGGTTTAATAACTACTGGGGTGCTATTTCTTTTATCAGGCCAGCCTTGGAAGATTCTGTAACACAGAGTCCTTTACTGTTTCTTCTTTTAATTGTTAAGCTTTTTATTCTGTTATAAGAAAACCTGAATAACATTTACTTCCAAATAATCATCCGACTCATATCAGCCACAATTAATTCTTTCTCTGGTCTGTATTTTACATCCATTGAATACTTCTGCAATCTCATCATCCTTCTTTGTAACCTGGTTGGTGCTTAATGCAATTATTTTTTATTATTACCAGAGATTTATGGTCAGTTTCAGCCTCTACCTGTTTTGCCTATTTGTGTGTGCATATGTGTGCGTGTGTGTGTGTGTGTGTATATATATATATATATATTCTTTGCAAAAGATTACATTAATGCAGACATTAGGGTTGCAAAAACACAAAGTGCACAATGACGGGAAATGAAAAAAACATTAGGGATCTGGGTCTCTAGAGTACTGGCAAATCAGTGGTGGGATCTTACTTGGGGTTGTCAACCCTAATCCACCCCCTACTCTGGATCAGACGAGGTCAAATACGATGTCTTCACACAGGGCCCATAGCACGTGGAGGGTTGGGCATTAGGTTTGACAACCCCAAGTAAGAGATGGGGAGATAGCTAATGTTGCACCACACCAGGTCACTACCCATGGAAAACTTTTTTTTGACATCCTTTCCAGTGCCACAAGGATGAAAAGCCCTGTCTCTGCTGCTGGTGGTGCCTGCTACTGTTCAGAATAATTACAGACAAGACTGTCTATATGGTCTTTTTGTATTCCTGTAAATCCTTTAGGATACTCTCCACCTGGGGGCTGAATAGCAAAAACTTAACTAAGTGGAGATCCAAAACCCTGTGCTGATGTCCTGTATCAAGGGAGAGGAGCACAACCAATTGTGCCTCCTAAGTGCCAGGTCCATGGTGAGCTGCAGATAGTGGCAGCCACCAGGGCACACTCAATGAGCTGAGACACCATCTCCTGATGCTCTGGGGGAAGGACATCTCTCAGTTCCTTTGCCACTGTCAGCAGGGCATGATGATAGTGGTTAAAGTAACCAGTTTAACTGGTCTGTCCCACACCTAGAGTGTCCACTGTGTACAGTTGGTGGTCCAACGGGGCAAGACGCAGCCTACTTACTGGAAAGCAGTGGGGACCATAGCTGTCTTGTATTTACACTGGGCAGAGTCAATTGCCAAACCTGAAGCTTCCAGTTCTGTGAAGGCCCTGAAGCCCTTGGCATGACCACATACTGAGAGTCTCCATATTGACAGGTTAACCTGGCTCACATAGGATGAGACCACACTACCTTTACTGGATCAAGTATAGCTTCACTGATTGGCATAGCAAGGAACCAAGAGGCCCCCTTTGATAGAATTTCCAGGTGCCTGTACTTTATTTATCAAGTCTAGGATTACAAATACCTTTGAGCCTTGGCTCTTTTACAAAGGTTCCACGTCAGAGAAATACAAATTATGGGGAACATCAAGACAGACATTACAACTTCTCAGTAGCAGCTAACTGCTTGAGGGGGAACTCATCTGATCCAGGGTAGGGGTGGGCAGTAGGGTTGACAATCCTAAGTAAGACCCCACCACTGATATGCCAAGACTCCAGAGACCCAAATCGCTAATGTTTTTTCATTTCCCATCTTTGTGCACTTTGTGTTTTTACAACCCTAATGTCTGCAGTAACATAGTTTTTGGCAAAGAAGTTCCCTTCTTTTTGTGATAGTGGAACAGTATCCTCATTTGCACGGACCTACGCAAAATGAGATAAGTACAATACTAGAGGCAGTCCTGAGGCAGTGCATGGGCCCAGCAGACCCCGGCACACATGTAGATACCTTGTGGGTGAAGTTCCCTGATCCACCACAGGGTGTGGCATCTGTGCCAAAACACTGCTCTTTCCCTACCCAGGCTATGGCTTGTGCTGGATGCTGCAGGACCTTCCTCAACAGCCTAGTCCCAGTAAACCAGCTCGCTGAGTTCACACCTGAACTCAGCTCACTGGCACGGTAAGGCCGCATGTTCCCTGGGGGTACAATGGACATCCCTGCAAACAATGTTACTTAAAGAGCAGCTGATGCCTTCAGGAGCACTTTACCAAAACATAATATTTAAACACAGTCCAGCTTAGATTAAAGGAATATCGTTTGACAGGAAAGAGCAGTTGATAACATCCCACCTTGGGTGGTTGGGCCTAAGGCCAACGGCCGAGGGCGCCAACACCTAAGGCGGATGTTATCCCAGCATAACACCCACCCTGGAGGGCATTATTCCTATTATACAATGGCTCGCTACTGTAAAAATGAAAAGATAAAAATATATTTTAAAAAGTGGATTTTTGCTGTTTATTTCATGTGTAGGTGTACTTATTAAAAATAGTGCTGTTTTACTGTTGTGACCAGTGGGTGGAGGTGCTGTTTTACTGTTGTGACCAGTGGGTGGAGCTGCTGTTAATGTCTTTCATTCAGACTAAGCTGCTGGTTTTGTACTTCCACAGTAACGCCCTGGTTTGTTATTTTTTCCCACAGTAACGCCCCGCTTGTCATTTTTTCATATTGCTACCGGTTTGCGCTGTTTCCGCTGTCCGACTGGTGCCAGGAGGATGTGGTGAGTGAAATGAATGTCGTTGGTAGGGAAGATTTTATTTGAAATAAAATATTTTCAGGTAATTTGTTTAAGTGCGGCGTGTGGCGAGGAGCTCGCGTGGTGGGACTTTGAATAGGGTTAGACTCGCTCACCGCCACAGCACTGTCGCCGTTATGTTATCGTTTTTTTAGGAATATTTTGTTTGTGTGTGGTGGGTGCGCTATTTATACTTGTTTTGCCCAGAAGTATTGATTTGTGTGTCACTGGTGAGCTGGGCCGGGACAGCCGATTTCGAGCAGCACACGGGTTGCTGAAGCTGCTCGTAGACAAGGTTGCGGAGCGTTTCTTTTTAAATTATTTATGCGGTCCCGTTTGTACTGGGACTACAGTCGGGATGTTATGCTGGGATAACATCCCGGCTCCAGTACCAGTTTGACCAATCAGAGTTCAGGAAATTTCCTTGCCATTGTATAATTCACTTTAGTTCTGTATTCCTCTTCCCATTATTTACTACTGAGATCATCTATGTGAAAACAGGAACATTGCTCCTGAAGAGTTAATCTATTCCTGTTGCTGTCTCCCTACCTGTGGTCATAATCCACTGCTTGTGACAGCACATTTAGTCCCTTCGCAATAGACTGTGATGTCATAGCAGAGGATTATTGCTTGAAGTAGGGAGTCAGCTTTAGAGGCAGATGAACCCTGAGGGATAAAGATCATGTATTCATGTAAATGTTCTTAGTAATAAATACTGGGGAAGAGGAAAATTTAGAATATATATGTAATGGAAGCTGAATTGTACCTAATTAATATGTTTTTCAAAGTTATTTTAAGGTGTCAGCAGCTCTTTAATAAATCCTTTGTTTTTTAATATTTTGACTGCAAGCTTTCAACATAGTCTTCTTATGACCCCACCTCATAAACCCCATAGGTGAAAATGTTCAAATCTGTGCTGAACTGCCATTCTATGCCACAGGTGCGAAAGCACGTTTCGGACAAGATGTGAAAAATTACATCTGTACTGTTCATGAAGTGGTGTGAAAAAATGGGCATGTTGAAAATCTGGAGTCAAAATATTGTAAATTACTGAAGTTATGCACTTGCGTTGAAACATTTCTATGCACACTCATAACTCAGCCATTTTTAGCAATTTTTTCACCAAATTTAACATGATTTTATTCACTATGAATATTGCACTGTCATTTCATTAATCACTACAAAAGGTGATTTTGTGCAGCGACTGCAAAATCACCTTCTGGGGCTGAATAATAAAATGACAGTGACAGTGTTCATGAGGTGGGGTCCCAAAAAGCATAAGATGAAAATTTGGTGACAAAATACTTACAAATGGCAAAGATTTCAATATAAGTTGAAAACGCCATTATAAAACATTATATGGCATTTACCTTTATTCCTCGGTTCACAGTTCGGCTTTGAAGTGTTCAGGTGTTTCCTGGTCCACAGAATATGGCAATGGCATACATCTGGTGGTAAGTATAGGGTAAAGGGGGTCTGGGATGGTGGGTGCTCAGTGGGAAGGTCAGGATGTGGGAGGGGGATGGCAGGGATGATGAGGGACCATTCTCTTTTTTGCTGGTTACTAAAAAGTAAAAAAGATGTAGAGGGGCTGTTTTCTTTTTTGCAGGTATACTACATTAAACATCTATATCGGGACACTGGAGGTGGGCTCCCCAGTGTTTCATACTGCTGGGGAGAAATTCTGACACAGGGATTGGGGCCCCTAGTGTTGTTAATGTAATTAAACGTGGGGCTGCAAGGGGGGGTCTGACACTGGGGGTGGGATTCCCAGTGTCGGTTTTTATCAAATTTTTCATCAAGTCTTTTAGGACACTGGGGTGGGCTCCCCAGGTGTCCTACGCTGCTGTGGGGGATCTAGTAAGTACTGACATGGGCATTAGGGCCCCTGATGTCAGCAAAAATTTATGAAACAACTGGCTGGGGGGCCAACACTGGGGGTGGTCATCCCAGTGTCAGATTATACAGAAAAAGAAATACAGTAATCCAATACAGAAATATAATAAAGAAATAAAAACTGATTCTGATCGAAATGCAAATGTTGATTTTTGTTTGTGTAGTTTGACAAGATGTCTTTGTGAATGATTTCCCATTTTGTCAGTTACAGATCATGGATGAGAGATGTTCTGACCTATCTCCTCTTGTACTGCCTGCTCCCTGTACCATGAGCCGTAGTCCATAGTGACTATATAGTTTTGTCTACTGGCACTGCATTTCGCACTTCTCTTCAGTGTTTTGAATTTTTTAGTAGATGTGCTGTGCCTTGCTGTCTTAGAGTGTATAGCTTATATGTACTGATGAATGTGAAGTGTCTTAAATTTTTGGCACACTACCCCTTTTCTGAACTGATTACTGACAGTCAGACCATAGACACAAAGTGTCACACATTTTTTTAGCACCCATGTGACCAACCAATGGTAAACATGCAGTAGATTACCAATAGTTCTTTATTTAGATGTATTTCTTTGTTTAATCTTTGTTATCCATGCTGGCCCACTATACACAAGTGCCAGTTTTCAGAGGCAACAAATGAGCTTTGGGTTTGATCAGAGTAACGCAGGTTCAAAGTGGAAGTTGTGGGAATCAAACCCAGATTGACTGGATGTACCAAGCTTATTCACATCTCCTACTTCAACCTTTTAGGCTGTACTGCAAACAATAATAATTATTAAATATTAAATAACACATGCTTCTCATTTTATATGCAGGCAGATTTTATAAACTGCTGTGAGTGGTGTCACAAAAAAAAAAACACAAAAAAACAAATTAGCCATTACAGAACTGCAGTTCACATTTTGCTAAAGCATCACGTGCCATTTGTTTTGGAAAGGTGTTAGTTTCCAGACTCCATATATGAAAATGCCCAAACTAGTATACATTACAACATAACACTCTCTAGTAAACCGATGAAAACTGCAGTCTTTTCAAACATAAAATGGAACAGCATAGGAGAACAACAGGCATGACAAATGTCACTGTCAATTAGGTCAGTAAGTGCAAACAAGAATATTTTAATGTAACAGGATGAAATTGGTAGACAAAAAAATAATAGAGTACTGGAATGTAATTCCTGAATATAGTCAGCTTTGGGAAGACTATGAATCGATATGGATCCCAGCCACATCTACTGTGCTGACAGAATAAGAAAATTAATGGCAATTTCACCTAGTCTGTCTAATAGGACCCCCAACGTAATCCTCCACAGAGACGCTGGGGTACAACCAGTCACAGACTGTTTCAATAATCTGTATGCTAGACTACATCATTTATTCAGTCTGTTTACAAGTTAAAAAAAGAAAGTAAAGCCACATCTCGTATCACAGTTGTCAAGTACCACCAATGACAGTTGCTGACTTTGGATGTAGCGAATGAGGGCAGTAAACAGAGGGAGTGATGTCGAGGAGTCTCGAGCACTACTTTCAGGCTTTTCAACTGAACTGCAGAGTGCTACCATGCCAGCCTGAAAACAGCGCTATTCCTCATGCCCCTTTTGACCAAGCAATTGCTATCAATGTACACAGATAGAATTGGTAAGTGTGACATATTAAATCACACACAAACGGGGGTTAAAACAGACAACAGTTACAGAAATTTGGAAAAAAAAGATTATTACATTTCATCTTTCAAGCAATTAGCAGAGAAAGAAAGACTGCCACTGGGGGTTGGGGCTCCAGTGTGCAGATGACAGAGCACAGTCAGGATGGGGGGGGCAAGTGATGACAACTGCCATTGCACAATACAATATAGCTTTTGTTTAGTGAAGGACAGCTGTGTCATATAGTGCAAACTATATAAGACAGCTGTCATTTAGTAAAGGGCAGCGGTGCTGTATAATGCAACCAGCTCTGTCTTAACCCCAAATACATTATACGGCACTAAGCTTCAATTCCTCACTTCGCGGTTCAGCTTTGAAGAGTGCAGATGTGTCCCATCCACAGAACATGACAGCATACTACTTCAGGAGGTAAGTATAGGGTAAGGGTGTGTGTGGGGTGGTGGTCACTCAGTGGGAGGGTTGGGATTGATGGATGGAGGGGAACGGTGGTGATGATGTTGGACCATTTTCTTTATTTCAGGTTTAAATAAAAATAAAAAAAAAAGATGTTGGGGGATGTTTTCCTTTTTTTGTAGGTATACCTAAAGCGTTCATCTATTTTGGGACACTAGGGGTGGGTTCCCCAGTGTTCCACTTTGCTAGGGGGCAGAATTGGATGCAACAAGATGTTATGGGGCGGGCAGGAGGCATCTGACACTGGGAGTGGGCATCCTGGTGTCGGAAAATTAATAAATAAATAAATACACTACAGTGGGGATTGGGGCCCCCGGTGTGCAGATACAGTTGAAGGTCACTGCACATAACAGTCAGGATAGTCAGGCTACAATGACAGTAGCCCCATCCCTGACCTATGAGTGGCGACAGCGCAGGGATTGCATTATATGACACTGCTATCATTATTTAAAGACAGCTGTGTCATACAGTGCAAACTACTGCTTTCACAAAAATTCAGTGTGAATAGAAGGTTGACTTTTTTGAACTGTACATGCTCAGAAATAAAACATTTTTGTCAAATATTTTAGAAACTACTTAACAGCAGGACCTAAAAACAAAAATGAAAGCACACACCTTTGACCAAACATACAGGAGTGACTGGGCCTGTATAATATATTTCTACTGTAAAACTAGTAATTGATGTGCAAGCTTTATTTTGCACCTACTGGGCTGCCAATTTCTGAATGCTATTCTAAAATTATTCTCCAGGAACAGCAGCTGTCAGATGATATTTTTTTTTGCAGTTTGAATGCACGGTTCATATATTCTAGAACTGGTTCTAGAACTCTGAGCTGAGTGGCTGTGTTTGAGAAGAGCTCCCAAAGCTAAATGTTTTTTAGCTATAATTTTCAGTTTAAAAATTGTTTTGTTTTATGTGAATTTAGGTGATTGTGAAAGACAACCCTGTAGGCTCCAGGAAGATATAAAATTTGTGTGGTAGATATTCATTGGAAGTCAGAAGGATCAACACATTTATTTAGTGTGATCTTTCTACTCTGATGTGGTTAATTTTAATACTATAGTTTAAACCCTTTCTGTGTGTGCCTTTGGTGGTGTCTGATATTGAGAACCTAAGTGTCATTTGTGGGTATTCTGTCTGTTTTGGTAGGTACTTTATTTTCTCTGTTAAACAACTGAGTATACTAATGCCTAATACTTTATAGTACATTGTATCTTTTTGTGCAGTCTCTGATTTTTTCTTCTTTCTCCAATGTTTTAGAACTGTTTAGTTATTGTGGCAGAGGTGTGGTACCGTGTTCTTTCTTGTAGTTCAAGGTGCTTTTGGGACTGCTGATTTCTACTGGTTTAAAAGATTACATTTTTTTTCTATTTTAAAAAAAGCTACATCAACTTGTTATGTTGTCACCTGTTTGTTGTTGCTAAGCAGCAGAAGTTTTTGCATTGTGTTCTGGTTCTGTGATAGAATCTGTATTAGTAGAAGGTAGATTATTGTGATTGTAGTTACCTTTTGATGGTAAGGGTAAAGAGCTGAGATAGAAATGTACGTATTTTTGAATGTTATAGAAGCCAGAAGGGGAAAGAAGCATATTCAATTCAATGCTTTACAGTAACTGGTAATTGCTGTTTTTCTTTTAGACTTGGATTGTGGACTTTTGGTGACACTATACTTTCTTTGTTGTCTTTACTTAGAATTGTTTTTGGGCTGTTGAGGATTTAAAACGTAGTGGTGGTGTATTCTTTGCTGTTTTGGTTGCTGCAAATTTTCGCCCCCTCTTCCCCCAACTCTTGATTATATGCCTTGTTAAATCTGATTGACAGGAGCTAAACACTGGGTATAGTAAGGGGTGTGGAGTAGGAGGGGCATACCAGGAAAGGAACAGAAGCAAGTGAAGAGGTGACTGCTATCTCAGTGGAAGGGAAGTAAATGCAAATCTAGGAGCTTATTATTACTTCGCATTGATATTGCATTGGGGAAAGGAGAAGTAGGAGTAGGAGTTTGAAGGTTGTCAGCAATGGCTACTTAAAGTCTGTTTTGAGTGTGGATAGGAAGGATAGGAATATAAAAAGCAGTTGCTCAATATATCTAAACGTGTGCAACAAAGGAGGCAAGGGAAATAATGAAAATGTTTTGCACTGATAGAGGAGGGAGAGGGGAGACTTGGGGGAGTGTTTGGTATCCTGCATCTGGAAGGGTTGGGGGTCACTGGTGGGCAACAACAGCAATGGGTAGGGTGGTAGGCTGCAACAACTGCGGTGCACCAATCTTTCTAAAAATTGCCTGGAGTGTGGGAGGATGTTTAGTGTGCAACCACATAGAAAAACTTAGAAAGGAGATTGAGGGTCTGCAGGAGGAACTAAGACAGGCAAGGCAGATTGGGGGTGGGTTTAGCCCAATACTGGAGGGAGGAAGAAGGGGAGATGAGGGAGGGCGATTTAAGCCAACAGTGGTGAGGAGAGGGTCAGAAGAAGGGAAGCAGAGACAAAGGGGCCCAGGCCAGGAAGAACAATTGCCGGGGAAACCAGGTCAGGAGACAAAAGACAAATGGAAGGAGGAGATAGGGACTTGTGAGGGGAGGTGAAGAAGTGGCAAAAGTCATGGAGTGGAAAGGAGAGAACAGGTTACTATGAAGAGAGAGGGAGCGGGCATTTGTGAAGGGCCTTCAGAAAATAGTTTTGCACTGCTAGAGAGGAAGAAGGTGGAGGAGGGAAATGATGAAATTAGAGGAGTAATTGATAAATGCCTGGACCAAACTGGAGCGGGGGGAAGTTCTGCTGGGAGAATTGCAACAGGGGTAAAAGGGGGAAATAATGTGCAGGAGGAAGAAGAGGAGCTGGAAATGAGAGAGAGAGATGAATGGAAGCAAGCAGGGAGTAAGAGGGGTGGAATCTTAGTGCTGGGAGACTCAATACTAAGAGGAGTTAGGTGGCGTAGCAAGGAGGAGAGGCATAGTCGCATTTGGGTGGAGGCCATGCCAGGAATGACAGCAGAAAGGGTGGGACAGTCTGTTCTGAAATATGCTAGAAGGGGTAGAGACAAGCCTCATTTAATTATACATCTTGGGACAAATGACCTGGCTGACAAGACAGTAGATACAGTCCAGAGGAGGTTTGAGGAACTAGCACAATTATGTGAGGGGGCAGGAAGATCAGTAACTTTTTCAGAGATACTTCCTGTGCCAAAGGCAAGCACAACAAGAAAGCTGAGAATAGAGGAATTTAACAGATGGCTAAGAACCTGATGTTGTGCTAAAGGGTATGGGCTGTTGGGGGGTGGGGATGGACCTGGGAGGACAGTAGTCTCTATGCCAAGGACAGACTACACTTGAGTGAGGAGGGAAAGAAAGTGTTGAAAAAGAGGATGGAGGAGTACATAGAGGAAGTTGGGAATTTAAACTAGGAGTGGGGGTGGCAGTTGGGGAAGAGATATGCAGAGACCACAGGTTGGGAAACCATATGAGCTTACCCCCCATAACAGTGACAAAGGACAAATGGCAAGTACTGTTGGTGATGCTAGGAAAGGAGGGCAGGATGGGAGGGGGGGAAAGGGTGGAAGGTGGTTACCCTTAATGCTAGGAGCCTTGGGAGGAAAACTGCAGAGTTACAGGTTCTCATGGCAGAGGGAGAGGTAGACATTGCAGCCATCATGGAAACATGGGCCACTCAATACAATGATTGGGACCTGTCTGTACCGGGACAGGTTATTTCAGAGGGACAGGGTGATTGGGAAAGGAGGGGTGGCACTATATGTGAAGGAAGGACTGAAGTGTGTAAGGGAGGAAGGAGGAGGGTAGAGGAGTCACTTTGATGTAAATCCAGGATTCCAAGAATAGGATTCTTAGAATGGGAGTGGTGTACAGGCCACCATCTCAGACGGAGGAGTTAGGGAACTAGCGGGACAGATCAGGAGGACCTGTGAGAAGGGTAGTGTGGTGATTGTGGGGGACTTCAACATGCCAGGAGTGGACTGGAGCACCCCAACAACCAGGAACAGAAGGGAGCAGGTACTGCTGGATGCCTTCCAGGACAGCTTCCTGCTGCAAATGGTCTGTGAACCAACCAGGTTAGGGAATACCCTTGACCTTGTGCTGGCAAATGGGGACTTTGTGAGAGAACTTACAGTGGAGGAACTGCTGTCAGGGAGTGACCACCACTCAGTATGGCTCACATTGGATATGGGCAAGGAAGGAGTGGAATCTAGCACAATAGTGCTGGACTTCAGGAGGGCCGACTTTGGGAGGATGGGGGAAGTGGTAAAAGGGTACCTGGCCAGAATTCAATCTAGTATGGATACTAACCGGAGGTGGGAGCTCATAAAGCTGGGGATAGTGGAGGCAACCAAAACCTGCTGCAAAGCCCAGAGCAAGAAGGCTAGGGCTAAGAAACCAATCTGGTTGAGCAAGGAGGTCATGGAAAAGGTAAGGAGGAAAAGAGCTGCCTTTAGGAAGTACAAGAAAACAGGGAGGGGAGGACAGGGAGGAGTACTTGACAGAATCGAAGGAGGTGACAAGGGCAGTAAGGGGAGCCAAAGCATCTACGGAACTCAGGCTGGCAAAGGCATTAAGAAGGGGAGAAGGATCTTTAAGTACATCAGGGAGAAAAGGAGCTGTAAGGACCACATAGTAAGGATTAGGAAGGAGGGGTTGGTGGAAGTAGGGTGCGATAAAGGCGAAGCACTAAATGAGTACTTCTGCTCAGTATTTACTAAAGAGAAGAGGGGTGACACCCAAGGTGGGAGAAATGGCAGAAGCAGGGTGGGAAGTGGTGACAGATGGGAAGTCATGGAGAGCAGAGTTCGAGAGCGCTTGAAGGCACTGAGGGTGGACAAGGCGCCAGGCCCAGATGGCATCCACCCCAGGGTACTGAAGGAGCTGGCAGAGGTCCTTGCAGGACCTTTGGCAGACCTATTTAATGCCTCACTACATTCGGGGTGTGTACCTCAGGACTGGAGGATGGCTCATGTGGTGCCCCTCCACAAGAGTGGCCCCAAGGATGAACCGGGAAACTACAAACCAGTGAGCCTCACATCCATCATGGGTAAGCTAATGGAGACTATCCTGAAGGAGAGGCTGGTGGCCTCCCAGAGGCCAAAGGACTACAGGACAGCAGACAGCATGGCTTTCATGTGGCAGATCCTGCCAAACCAACCTGGTCGAGTTCTATGACTGGGTAACTAGGCAACTGGACAGGGGCCATGCAGTGGATGTCCAGTATCTTGACTTCAGTAAGGCATTTGACTCAGTGCCACATGGAAGGCTGGGAAGGAAGTTAGTAGGCACAGGGGCGGGTGCAAAACTGGTGAGATGGGTAGGAAACTGGCTGCAGGGAAGACAACAGAGGGTGGTGGTGGGTGGGGAGCTCTCACACCCAAGGGCAGTGACGAGCGGTGTTCCACAGGGCTCGGTGTTGGGACCAGTGTTGTTTAGGATATTCATTGCAGACATATCATGGGACATCAAGAGCAAGATCAGTCTGTTTGCTGATGATACCAAGGTAGGCGCAGTGGTGGATGACCTAGGGGATGGCAGGGTTGCAGGATGATCTGGCAAAGCTTGAAACCTGGTCAGACACCTGGCAACTGGGCTTTAATGCCAAAAAGTGCAAGGTGCTGCATTTTGGGATGAAGAACCCAAGGAGGAGTTACCAGCCAGGAGGAGTGCAGCTAGCCCAGACAGAGGAGGAGAAGGATCTGGGTGTGCTCATTACAGGGTCAATGAACAACTCGGCACAATGTAGGAAGGCAGCTGCAAAGGCCAACAAAATGCTGGGTTGTATTGCAAGGGGTATATCCTCGAGGAGGGAGGAGGTGATTCTGCCACTGTATAGGTCATTAGTTAGACCACACCTGGAGTACTGCGTGCAGTACTGGTGTCCGTATCTGAAGAGGGACATTAAGTTACTGGAGGGGGTGCAGCGCAGAGCGACAAAGGTGATCAAGGGGCTGGGGGACTTATCATATGAGAGGAGGTTGAAGGAGTTGAACATGTACTCACTGGAGGAGAGGAGAGACAGGGTTGACATGATTGAAACCTTTAAATACATGAAAGGAATAAACAAGACAGGTACAGAGGGGCTGTTCAAAGTAAGGGAGGGGAGGGACACCAGGGGCCATGATATGAGACTGGAGCGAGGAAGGTTCAGGAGGGAGATGAGGAGACACTTTTTTACAGAGAGGGTGGTGGCTGGGTGGAATGCGTTACCTGCTGAAGTGGTATGCAGTAGAACAGTGGACTGCTTCAGATGAGGATGGGACAGGACAAGGGGGAGGGTTAATGAAGGGGAAGGGTGGAAGGGAGGGGCAGCTGCAGAATAAGGGGTGCTAGCTGCACATTCGAGCAGACTTGATAGACCTCTAGGCCTTTATCTACTGGCAAATTTCATATGTTCGTATGTTCGTATTCTCAGCTGGTAGTAAGTGTTTTAATCAGCTGTTTGAGAGGAATGCAGGTTGATAGGCAATCATCAGTTGGGAGGCTTTGAGTGACAGTGATCCATAGATTTTGACAGGTCAATCAGCTTGGAGGTGGTGACATCTATCAGTTGAGAGACTTTGAATGGCAGTGACATCAGGAGCTTGGAGGTGGTGACAGATAATTACTGTAATTATTTAGGGTGTAGGTGAAGGGATATAAAAAGATTACTACCACATGCCAACATACAGTGTCGTCCCCCAGGATGAAATGCTGCAGCAGACCTATTGAATAAGGCAATGCAATTTCAATGGCAATTAGTCCCTTTTGCCATGCAGGAAACTGTGGCATTCACTTCATCCTGGCAGTGTCACATTTTCCTGCATGACAAAAGGGACAAATTGCCAATGAAATTACATTGCTTTATTCAGTAGGTCTGCTACAGCATTCTGCAGAGTGCTGCAAAATGCTGCAGACTTGGGTTTCATTCTAGGGGATGCCACTGTATGGTGTTTGTTTTGTTTTTTCCAGTTAACTGTACTAGTAGGTGTTGTCAATGTCTTTCATACAGTGGCCACAGCACAGTAAAGCCATTAAATGTGACCTGACGGGGGGGGTCACGTGATGCAGCTGAGCTAAGACGAGTTTGGCTCTAGGGGCTCTGCCAATTACTGATTCAATCTTTAACAATCCGCCTCTCCTTTGCTGTCCTGTTGAATTGTGACATATCAGCCTGCTTATCCTGAGGTCAGGACATGGACTTAAGTTTGGAGCTAAACATGCCTAAAAAACCTAAAACTGATGACTTACCTGGGAACCCCTGGTGGCTCTTCAAACAAGATGGATTCTGATAACCCCTCCATTACTCAGGAATTGTCAGAAATTAAAACTTTTATGAGTATCATCACCACCCAGTTAACAAGGATGAATTTAGCCTTGGAGACTGTAAAAGGGGCTGTGGATACACTTGATACTTGACTAACAAAAGCAGAGGAGTGGGTCAGTAGGCTTGAAGATTGGGCCCATCTGACAGACCGCTGCATGGCTCACCTGCAGCATGAGATTCAGTTGTTGTGGGAGAAGCTTGATGATCAAGAGACCAGGGGCCAACAAAACAGTTTTCAGCTTTTGGGGATCTCAGAAACATTAGCGCGTTCTAACATGATTGAATTTCTTTAATGACTGCTTCCCAAGTTAATAAATTATTATTGGAACTCACCGGTCAAAATCAATCACGCTCAATGGGTTCTATCCAGCCCCCCTCCATCTCATGCAGCCACTCTTCCCAGGCCAATCATGTTTCGGCTACTCTGATATCAGGACCAAGACTTGCTTTTAAATAAAGCCAGGCAAAAGAAGTATTTGTTTTGGAAAGTGACTAAGTTATTTCTTCAGCTGGATTACCCCAAGCAGGTAGTCAACCACCAAAAGGCATTTTATTTATTTGTTTGTTTGTTTATTTAAAATTTGATAACTGGGAAACGTACACTGAGCTGAGGCTCTTTTCCTGGTGCGACCCAAGGGAATGAGTGGGGATGAGGGATACACAAATATTTACATAAATTTCAGGCACAATACAAACATTTTTACAGAAAAGAAAAATTACAGACACAATGAAGACTGGCAGGTCAGTGATTACAAACGTTAAAGCATTGTCGCATTAACTGAAAAAAAAAACCTGTGGCTAGACAAGAGGGTTACAAGCATGTCAAACTGGCAGAGAATACGTGTGGTGAAATAATAGTAACTAGCGTGAAATTATAGTAAAACAACAGTAGGTAGATAGTGATAGTGGATAGTTTTAGATTTGGGTTAGAAAAGTAGTAGACAAAAGTGCTTTTGGAGTTCCAAGTGGGGGAAGAAGTCTGACGGAGCATAGGCAAGGGGTTAAGGTAAGCTAGGATGAGAGAAGCAGGATAGAGGGCATTTGATAAGGTGCAGGACCTTGCAAGAGAGTGGGGCATTAGATGTTTCCTTAGCCCCCTGGCCATGCTCCGTCTGATCTTGGGCACTACTGTGGAGACCTTTACAAGTGGCATTGATGCCCGACAGTTTCTTTTGAGGCAGAACCCTGGATCAGGGTGGAACAGCAAGACCAGAGGGGGGCTACTCCACTGCTGCATCTAACCCGGAGCCTAAGCCACAATGTGCATTGAGTTCAGCATCTTCCCTCACAGACAAGTGAATTCTGTCATTGCCGGCAATTCTTCGTAGAGCCTGTGGTGACTCCTGCTCTAGTTACTTCTCAGCCAGATGCAGAAGACTCTGTTCTTATGGAAATTTCACACAGTGCTATGTGAAAGACTGTGGACTTGGTGTTAGTACGCTGTACCTGAGCTACCGGCAAGCTTATCTGTGTTGTAATCCATTACTGGTACAATTTATTAACCTGGGGGCCAGTTAGAAATAGTGACCCGATGACCCGCTCGATGAATGGGTTGTTAGCTCTGAACTTTTTCCATTCCTTCATGGGACGTTGTGGAACTTATAACTTTTAATTAAAGGCTTTTTTGCCTATATCTATGTAATGTGGACTTTGGTGGGGGGGTATTTTTCTTTTAATGCTTTGCTTTGATGGGTTGGCATGTAGCAGGAGTGTTCTGGTGGATGATTTTTGCTCACTTGTTCTTATTGGGGCATTCACGTATTGATGATTTAGACATGCTGCTATTTGTTTTTGTACTTTTCTCTAGCAATGCTGATTAATGCTAAATGGCAGTAACTGGCTTATAATGGATGCTCTTGTTATGGACACTAGTGGGGGTTAGCTCTCCTCTCCTGTAGTTGTAGGTTATTTCTTATTATGTGACCTTTCTGGAGCCAGGATAGTGAAGCAGGGTTTAGGGGAAAATCTGCATGTCTTTTTTATGTTGTATATTTCTTCTGAGATGTTTTTCCCTGGCTTCTTCATTAATAGAATAGGGGGATCTGTTACTTTGATAATGTTTACCCCTGCCATATTATGGAGGGGGCTGTCTTCTTTTTGACCAATTACAGAGGACTAGTGTCACATTGTTTTGGTTTTTCATGTCCCCCATATTTTACCTTTATGCTTATTAAGACAGTTGCTTTTTTTTGTTTTTCCTGATGTGAGAGTAGGGGGAGGTGGATTGGTTACTGGATTTTGTTGATTATTTTATGACAGTTGCCCAGTGACCACCACACCTTCTTCATTGTGGTCTCTGGAGCACCATTTTCTTATCCTCTTGTATATAGTTCACTCTTTATGACATTTTCTTCTTTGTTACTTGTTGGTCAGTTTTTTTTTATTATTGATTACATGAAGTTTTGTGAAGCAAGACAGAGTGTCCTTATTAAGAATTGTATATCCTGGGGTGGGTGGATTTGGGTACAGGCTTTGGGTATTTCTCTATATGCCTTATCAAGTAGCTTCATGGAATGTTCTAGGGCTTAACAGCCCTATGACGTAGAAGAGGGTTCACACGCATCTGAAACAGTTGAGGGCCACATAATATTCCTGCAGGAAACCCTTCTTATTAAATGAGAAGCAGATAAGCTAGGGAAGCTATGGGGGCATGTGGTTTATGAGTCATCTTATTCTTCTAAGAAGTAAAGAGTTGTTATTCTATGCCATTGAGAGGTTAATTGGGTGGCTGACCAGGTCAAGTGGGATAGGGAAGGCAGGTGGCTTTTTGTTAAAGGTAGGCTAGATGGACAGCCTTTGATTTTATGTTCAGTTTATGACACTAATTCCGACAATCCCCACTTTTTCCATGCCATTTCTCAGGTTCTAGAGGATTTGGGCCTGGCTCTAATTTTGATGAGTGGGAATATGAATCAAGTGATAGATCCCTTGTGTGATAGGAGTGGGTCCCCTGTGCCTACCCCATCAGTGGGCATTAAGGCCCATAAGTTACTTCTACAGGGCCATGGCCTTTAAGATGTCTGGTGTCTAGAACATATGACTAGTTGAGATTATACATATTTTTCGGCCTCCCATAATACCTACAATAGGCTACATAGAGTCCTGGCTTCTGGGTTTGTAGCTCATGGGGCACTCCAAACTACTGTTGAACCTATTTTAATTTCAAACTGCTCCCCTGTTACCTATAATTTTACCTCTGGGCCTACTGAAGGCCTGGCTAAGAGATGGTGTTTCAATGTCAGCCTGTGCAATGATACTGTTTTTATGTCTAGGCTATGCCATGAAATTCAGACCTATTTAGATTTTAACTTTCCTGGGGAGACTGTGGCAAGGTGGGCCTGGGAGGGGTTTAAGGCCTATATCCAAAGCAGTATTATAGCTTACACTTTGGCCAAGAAAAATGGGAAACTTAAGGACCTGCAATCCTTAGAGAAGCAGCTGTCTGATCTGCAGCAGGGACATAATTAGGGAGACCATTCCCTCGCCCTTATTCAGTCCATGAGGAGTCTTCAGTATAAGATGAATACTATAAATTCCCAACAGGCTGAATTCACTTTATGCTGCACCCAGCATGCCTATTGGGAAGGGGTTGAAAAAGTCATACGTTTGCTTGCTTGTCCTTTGAAGAAGTTGTCAGTGGAGACCAAAATTCCAGGCAACTAAGGGAGCTCTACTCTTTTAGCAGCTTCCAAGTCAATAAATGATGCCTTCAGTACTTATTGTGCTGGGTTATACACTTCTAAGCTGAGTCAAGGGGAGCAGACCCTCAGCAATATTGATACATTATTACACTTGATCACCCTTCCTAAATTATCTGATGATCAGGCCAATTCCTTGAATGCCCCTATCACCCCTCAGGAAGTTCAAGCTGCTATTGCCCAAATTTCAAGTGGTAAGTCACCAGGCCCAGATGGCCTTTACGTTGAATTTTATAAGCATTTTGGCGACTTGCTTGGTCCCTTGCTGACAGCTACTTTCCAGGAGGCATGGGAGTCCATGTCATTGTAAGGTTCCGTGACTGAGGTCACCTTTACTGTATTGCCGAAAAAGGGAAAGGACCCCCACCAATGTGCTACTTATCATCCCATTGCTCTCATGAACATTGATTATAAAATACTGGCTAAAATTCTAGCCTTGCGGTTGCAAGAAGTTCTGCCCTTTTTAGTGCACCTGGACCAAGTTGGCTTTGTGGCAGGAGAGATGGGGCTGATCATATCAAACGGTTGGTTAATTTGTTGTTGGTAGTGGAATCCCTGCCTGATCCAGTGGCGGTGGTGGCCTAAGACATGGAGAAGGCATTTGACTCCACTGAATGGCCATATCTGTTTGCTGTACTCTTTACTTTTGGCATTGGGGAGGGTTTTGTCAGATGGGTTCAAACTCTTTACTCAACCCTGCAGGCTTCAGTGGTTACAAATGGGTTCACCTCAACCAGCTTCCCTCTGTGGAGGGGAACTAAGCAGGGGAGCCCTCTCTCCCCAGCATTATTTGTTCTGGCGTTAGAACCCCTGGCCCAGAAATTGCGTGAAACTCCCTCTATTCCTGGCATTACTCTAGGCCTAGCAGAATTTAAACCAATGTTATTTGCTGATGACATCCTTATTATGCTTTGGAAACCATCTCAATCAATTCCAGCCTGAGTGAAGCTGCTGTATGATTTTGCATCCCTCTACGGTCTCTGCAACAACTGAGGGAAGACGGAGGTATTACCCCTTAACCTACAGTGCACTTGTTTCCCTCCAGGAAGTGGGGTTGACTTGGGCCCAGTAACACGTGAAATATTTGGGTATTTTCTTTAGTACCGGGACAATATCATGCATGTAAGACAGCACTGTATTAACCGTGCTGTACATGCCGTGCTTGAAATCACAGCGACAGGGGTAGAATAGTGAAAGGAATTTACCGCTACCTCTGTCGCTGCACACCGATGTAAAGAGAGGAGAAGGTGCCATGTACTGGGTGCCTGGTCAAGCCACTCCTGTGGTGGAGTGGCAGGCAGCAACACTGACATAGTTAATCAAACTTCCCCCCCTCTTGAGTTTCTCCCCATCCCCGAAGTCCACTTCTTTACGTTCTGGGGGCTGTGTGGGGCAACCCCCCCACGTCACCCCCTGCAAAAATACATAACGGCCCATTGTTGTCAATGGGTACAGTGGTACAGTGCACAGAACAGGTTGATATTTTGCCCGACTTTGTTTTTGTGCTGCGCTGTTTCGCTGTGGCATTTTCCAACACACTGTTTTGTCATACGGTGGTATGACCCCATGCCTTCTGATTTCCCCTAATTGACAGGATTGGATCCAGCTTAACTTTTCTCCACTATTAAAATCATTGAAGGAAGATTTCAATAGGTGGAAGCATCTCTGTCTGTCCTTGTGGGGCAAGGCCGAAGCATTGCAGATGTTAATTCTTCCCTGGGTGCTGTACTTCATTAGATATTTACCATTACCTATATAGGAATCTCTTTGTAAATCCTTGGATAAGTTGGTTAGGCAATTTATGTGGGATGGGGATAAGCCTCAGATCTCCCTGTCACAGCTAGTTACCCCTTTGGACAAAGGCAGGCTTCGTGTCCCCTGGCTTAAGAGATACTATTTGGTGGCCGGCCTCAGGCAAGTTTGGATGTGGCTGCATAAGGATCAGTGCAGAGATACAGTGTGGTGGATTGCCCTAGAGGAGTCTTTTGCCCAGGATAAGGCCCCTGAATTGATCTTATGGATCCTTCCATCCTAAGACCAGGTTACACTATTCATGACTACATAACTGGCATATGGAAAGCTATGTCAGGTCCTGTTTTCCAGATGGCCGTTATGGAACAATCCCAAGTTACTGATGGGCAACTCACCTATTAATTGGCCTCAATGGGCTGAGGGGAATCTTGAGGGTTGCTGATGTCTTTAATTTGGAGACAGGCCATTTTAAAGACTTTGCTACCCTTAAGTCTCATGCCTCCCTACCGCAGTTGCATTTGTGGCGATACTTTAAAATTCATTGCCTGCTACTTAGTTTTATGGGCATGCAGCTTTGTCTCTGAGGGTGGTTTCAGAAGATGTTTTGGGTCTGGTAGCTGGTGGTTTCCCTATTGCCTGAACCCTGAAAATCAGTCGAGTTTTTAAGGGACTTCTGCAGGAATATACCCCCTCAATGTCAGCTTTTAACTCTAGATGATAATAATAATAATAAACTTTATTTTTATTGTGCCTTTCAAAAAATCAAGGTGCCGTATAAAATACATAGATAAAAATTTCAATGATTACAGTAAAAACAATTAATCAAATAAGTACAATCAGACTCAAATACTTGGGTCCATAGATATATTATTAGGGACTTTTTAAACCCCTCCACAGTCACACACTCCCTTATCTGGCGGGGTAGAGAATTGCAGAGGGTAGGTTCCAGGTACGTAGATGTACGGTCCCCAGAAGATTTCAAAGACGCCCTCAGGATCTCTAGCAACCCCTCGCCAGCTGAGCGGAGTGATCGCCCAGGGCAGTAAGGGACCAGGAGCTCTTTCAGGTAGTCAGGGCCAAGTTCATGTAGGGCTTTATAAGTCAGAAGACTGACTTTAAAGGTGATCCACCACTGTACTGGCAGCCAGTGCAGTCTGCGCAACACTGGCGAAATATGGCTGGATCGAGAAGTACCACTCAAAAGCCAGGCCACTGCATTCTGCACTAGCCACAGGAGGTGGATTTCAACCCCAGGGAAGCCCTAGGTAAAGGGAGTTGCAGTAGTCCAGATGCGGGGACACAAAGGCATGAACCAGCGTAGGCAGATCACTGGATGGAACAAGGTCCCTAATCCTGGAGACATTCCTGAGATGGTAGAATGCAGACTTGATGACAGCAGACACTTGCAAATGCATAGTCAAACCCTCATCAAGTATTACCCCCAGGTTACACACCTGTTCAGAGGTCGGGACTGAAACACCCCCAAGATAAAGTCCTGAGGGTGAACCAGCCCCCGGCCCCCCTATCTGGTGTGCTGGATCCACTACCAACACCTCCATCTTTTCCAAGTTCAACTTCAACCAACCTGAATCCATCCACTCCTGGATTTCACTAAGGCAGTTATTGAAGACTGAGAGAGCTCCATCCTGATTGGGTGCAAAAGAAAGGTAGAGCTGGGTATCATCAGCATAGCAGTGAAACCTCAGCCCATGCCATCTTACAATTTCTCCGAGGGGCAGCATATACACTGCAAACAACATGGGGGGCAATACCGAGCCCTGAGGAACCCCACAAGACAGAGAAACTGGGTCCGAGAAATAAACCCCGGACACCACTTTCTGCATTCTTCCCGTGAGGTAAGAAGTAAACTACCTGAGGACTATATCCGATAGTCCACAGATGAACCTCAGATGCTCAAGCAGAACCCCCTGGTCCACAGTGTTGAAAGCTGATGAGAGATCTAGGAGAACCAGAATGGAACGGTTCCTCTGATCCCTAGCCATCAGGAGATCATTGAGCACCCGAACCAGCGTTGTCTCAGTACTATGCCTTTTTCGAAGACTGAACTGGAGGGGTTCATAGATATCATGGATGGTCAAATGGTTCTCCAGTTATACAGCCACTACCTTCTCAATCACCTTCCCTAAAAAGGGAAGATTAGAGATTGGTCTGTAGTTTGCATGGCAGTCATGGTCCAAAGAAGCTTTCTTCAGGAGGGGTGTTACCACCGCCTCCTTCATGGAGCTCGGAAACTCACCTGTTTCCAGGGAGCACCAGACTATGCACGCTAGGACCGGACCAATAGAGTTGATACAACCCAAAATCCGGGAAGTTGGCCCTGGATCCAAACTACAACACGTAGGGCATGCACCCAGGACAATCTGCATGATATCCATGAATTCCGGTCTGTCGAAGGCACACCAGGAAAACCAAGGGGCGGCAGCCTCATGCTGATCCACAACAACACCCTTAGAGTGTGCCAGTTGGAGCACCTCCCAGATGTCAGCCACCTTGGTAGCAAAGAATCGAACAAGTTCATCGTACTCCCTTTGGGTAAAAGCCCTTCAAATCTGTAGACAAGCTGGGTTGCACAGCCTGTCTACAGTGTGAAAAAACTGAGCTGGTCGATTCTGAGCAGCTGCAATCTCCTCGGACAGGAACTCTGCCTTCTTACGGGTGATTGCAGATTGATAGGCTTGATAATGCTCCATCAATCTAAGGTGGTCAGCATCAAGGAAGGATCTCCACCAGCAACTCTCTAACCTTCGACCTAGTTGCCACATCTCCCTCAAGGTCCCATCAAACCATGGGGACCAAGGATGAAAGGAGAGAAGGCAAACACGAACAGGAGCAATGAGATCCAGATCCGCCAAGATGGCCCTATTATAGGCCACCACAAGGGCATCTGGGTCATTGTTTACCACTGGAAAGGATGATAGGTCAAGTACCATCACCAGGCCTTCAGAGCTAACATCTCATAAAGGGCGATACCTGACCATCTCCACAGGGGTAGGCCTACAAATGGGAGAAACAGATTGGTTTTCCTTTAACTGAGGATGAGTGGGACTCTTGTTGGTCTGGTATTAATGGTTCTTGTTGAGATGTGGGGGGGGTAGGCTCATGCAATGGAAAACATTGCATCTGTGGTACAGGACTCCTGAACAGCTGAAGAAAATTAATTTAATGAGTCATTCTGAATGCTGGAGATGCCACCAGCAAAATGGCACCTTGCTGCACATTCTGTGGTCCTGTCCCAAGTTACTACTTTGGTGGGCTTCATTACAGGCTAGAATTTCTGTGGTGCTCAATTGTAACATCCTCATGGATGCCTCCCTCTTAATTTTGGACAATACAAATCGTTTGCCAACATGGAGTAAATCTTCTCGCTTTTGGTTTATGGTGGCTATCTTGGAATCCAAGCAAGTAGTTTACAGAAAATGGCACTCTGAGCTGGTCCCTACTCTGGAGGAATGGGAAGGCAGCATGCACAAGATGGCCAGCATGGAACACCTAACATACTTGGTGAGAGGGAAGGTTACATTATTTGATCAGGTGTGGGGTCCCTATCTGTCCTGATTTCTCTCTGCTGAATCACCTTTCTGGGTGTGAGCCCTATTTCTTCTGTTGCTATCTTGGTTCCAAGACATCTGGTGTTTTTTTGGCTGTGTATAGCACATTTTTAGCTCCCCTCCCTCTTTTTTTGGCCAGGATATGGAAAGTGAATTCTGAGCCCTGCAATAGGTGTACCCATTTAACTAGTATGTGCTCATCTAGTTGACTTGTATACTCTGCCTCATTATTCTGTTTCATGTTTTATGTTCTTTTTCTAGACTTTAGTGTTGCAGCTTGTTAACCGACTGGATAAGTGTTTTGTCATTATGCTTATGTACCTAGACTATTCTAGTACATCATAGTTCTGGAGTGACTTTCTTGGTCTTATTTATTGGATGGTATTTTCATTCTGTCCTGTATGAAGAGTATATTTGTTTCTTCTTCCTACATTTTGTTATCTCCATTGCAGAAGTGTTATATTCTTTTAGATGTTATTTGGCACCAATTGATTTCTTCATTTCCCTGATATGGGATATTTATAATGTTGCTTGCAATGATTGAACTGTATCCATATGTATTTGTACTGTTAAAAAAGACATTTTAATAAAATTTGAATTGAAAAATAAAAATGTGACCTGACAGTGATTGAAACAATTACTCCTGACGTTCTCAGCAACAGTAGTGGTGTCTCAAAACCACAGACACTGTTACATGAGAGTTAAACAGTTCACCACCACCGAAGAGATGATGAACTGAGTTTGCCTCTTACACCCCTGAACTGCAATTCGAGATAAGAAAATATGCCACTGTTCATGGGGTGATTAATGATTGTGCAGTATTACCGAACCAAGTATGAGTGTAAGTTGGGTTATTATGATATGCTCAAGACTGTCCCATATCCTTCACAATTGACTCCACAACTGCTCATGAAACCTCAAGGGCATCTGACTGCCTGTGTTGTGTCTGCAGTCTTTGTTGGTGTTGTGAAAGCACACAACCATAAGCTTTTTTTTCTTTTTGTTTGTGGGATGCTGACAGGGAGCTCTGGTCCCTCCCTTGGAGGGACTCGTCCTCTGACCTGATAGTCAGGTCATCATAGATCCTGTTGTCTCCAGATTTTATTGCTGTTTCCCCCCCCCATATCCATGGCCATGCAATGAGTGGAGTGGCTGGCTCCGCCTCCATGGAGGCAGTCTAACGCTCTGGACGTGGGCTCTCCCTGTTCTTGGTGGCATGCCTGTGCTGACACCCAGCCACTGCTGGGTGTCAGTCTTCAGCACGCTGTTTGATCCTCCCTCCCCAGAGTAAGGAGACCTGTCTAAGGATACTCAATCCTTCCTCGCCCCGCCAACCCCTGGGCAACCTGAGTCCATTCCTGAACTCGGGTCACTGACATTACATGAGGTGTGGTGTCCAGTGCCTCAAGCCTCAGCGCCACCGGGCTGACCCAACCATAAGCTTTTAATGAAGTATGGTGGCCACTTGCAATTCACCAGGTACTAGGCTTGGCAATTTATGAACAGATTCAGTTTTGCTAAGCATAAGGGGACAAAAGCTGTCTATAAAATACCCAGTGACTTTGAAATGTTTAAAGAAAATTTTCTGAAATGCATGAACAATGCCTCCATACAGGAGTTAATCCAGAGTGAACTTATCATGAATACTGATCAACCTGGTGTCCATTTAGTATCCTGCTCACAATGGACTATTGAGGAGGTGGGAACAAGGCAAGTTGTGGTGACCAGTTTGGATGATAAACAACAAGTTTCACTTGTCCTAGGCTGCACATTATTGGGTGCCTGTCTACCACCACAAGTCATCTACCAGGAGAAAACTGCTGCCAGCCATCCCTAATTGAAGTCCCTCCCCAAAAGGCACATTACTAATATTGATACCCACTGGGCTAATGAGGACAGTATGCTCAAATACATAGATCACTTACTGCTCCTGTATATAGCAGCCACAAGCCAGACCCTTGACTTCCCAGCTGAGCTACTTAGATCTCTAGCGAGCACACACGATACCAGCTGTTCCTGACAAATTAGAACATTCAGCAATAATCCCGGTGTTTGTACCTTCCTCCTGTATGGATTTGCTGCACCTCCTTGATGTAGCAATACAAATCTTCAAAAATGAGCTGAAAGCATGCTTTATGACCTAGTACACTGAACAAATAATGGAGTAGCTGAGTGCTGGTTTACCATTAGCAAATGTACAGGTCGATGTCAGAATGACAACAATTAAAAGCAAACATGCTGAGTGGCTGGATATGGCTTTCAAGAGGTTACATGCCCACCGAGATGACTGCCTGAGAGGGTTCGCACAAATGGTGATTACTCAAGCATATCAGCATTGTTTAAACTCATTAAAACTAGAAACAGTGAATCAGTAATCCACAAACACACACTAAATAACAGATGTTTCTAACAGATAAAACTTTTTTATAACACCATGGGTGCCTTCACTGATTCACCCCTGCATACTGTTCATAGAAACATATATGTCATCCCTAATCTTTGCCCCACGTAGTATTCTCTGGTGCCCCAGATTGATGTCAAGGTTACAGGGTGGAAAATGAGTATAAATGGGCTTGTGCTATGCTCTAGACAGGACTCAGTTGTATAGACATACCTTTTCTTATGCCATAATACTAGTAGAGAGGATTCATTTGTTAGATTAGAAATGTTTGAACTCTTCTCTGTTACTGGAATTGTTGCAGACATCCATTTGTCAAAAAGAGGTGAGTGTATACTCAAGGGCTTACCGGCATACCCCTGTAATGGAACCAGATAATCAGCACTTTTTCTAGTTGTGCTTTACATAGTAACATAGTATTTGGCAGCAGATAAGTACTGTTAGGCCCACACAGTCTGCCCTTATTCCCTGCCTACATCACAGGTCATTGACCCTACTTGGTCATTGGCTTTAGCCTTTCCTACCCACCTCTAGAGAGCCCTTGTGCCTATCCCATGCATGTTGGAATCCCCCACCTGTGCTAGCTCCCACTACTTCCTGGGGTAGGCTATTCCATGCATCTGCTACCCTTTCTGTGAAGAGAAACTTCCTCACATTCCCCTTTATCCTGCCTCCTTCCCATCTCATATCATACCCCCTTGTCCTTCTACACCTCCTATACTGAAAGATGTTGCCCACTTGCACTTTGTTTATGCTCTTAAGATACTTGAAGGTTTCTATCATATCTTCCTGTTCCCGTCTCTCTTTCAGTGAATACATATTGATGTTTTTTAATCTTTCCTCATATCTCTCCTGGTGCAAGCCCTGCACCATCTTTGTCAGCCTTCTCTGAACCACCTCCACCCTGTCTATGTCCTTACGAACATGTAACTATGTATTTAAGCATTTGAACATAAACATAGGACTGGCCAGTGTGTGTGCTGTCAGGATACTGTGGTGCTGTATTAAGCAATGTGAATGGCACAAACTGTTGGGCTGTAACCTCAAGTGAATGCTTGCTGCATTTTCAGTGTCACCCTGGATGCTGCTTTGTGACAAAGGTGACAGGAGATATCAGTTGAATTTACAATAAACCTTTGCCCTGCACTTCACAAAAAAGGGAACATGCACCCTTCCAGTGACTGCATCAGTTTCACGTAGCAGTAGTCTGAGCTAATGATGATGTGCACTTGCCAACCTTGCAACATTCGGGTTCAGTAAAAACTATCAGTGACGCAATGAGATCAGGTCCACCAGCAGGATGTTGTGAGATTGACATCCAGGACAGCAAATGAAGCCCCCATGCTTAAGAATATTACATAGAAACATAGAAATTGTCAGCAGATAAGGATTGCTAGGCCCATCCAGTCTGCTCTCAGGCCCTATACATTGTATGTGGCCACTGACCCTATGTTATCAATGACTTTTCATCATCCCCTCCCCTCTCAAGCTTCCCTTGTGCCTGTATTAAAGGACATGGCACAATGTGTGCTGGAGGAGTTTTAGTGGCTTCAAGAGATTTTAGTCAAGCAACCTAGTGCAAAGGTAATTGTACTCAAGGCCTGGTCAAGTAGTCTAATAAGTGTGAGTGAAAAGAGACAGTTAATTGCATTGATTCTGTGTTAAGTACAGCTGTAGCTGAGTGATGTACATTACTGTAAGGAAAAGCAGACCATCGATCTGACCCATCAACAAAACCACAAGTACAATCTGCATGCCAGCAGTGATCATATCATTTCAATTCAGGCAGGAAAGTGAGCCTTAACCAGTGAGGGCTAGTCACTGTCATGGCCCTGTTTTCCGGAATTGATATCCATGCTATTCATCAAACAGACCCATTCATCCCTTTAGTGTAATAAGTTGACTGCTCTTAAAGCAGTGCTAAATCCCCTTTATGAACATCAGTTTGTGGCCCAAATTTATACAGCTTCCACAGAGATTTTGAGAGTTTGATGACCAGTGTGCATGGTCGGTCCAGACATCCTGCCATTCCCACCAGCTGCCTTCTGCAGTGTGAGGGTTCCAAGTCTCCTTCTAATTGTAGGTCATTGGTGCGCTACTTTCACAATTTTCACCATGTACTGAATGCCATGATCGCTGGGCCCAAACCATTGGTCAAAGACACCAGTATACCCAGTATACCCAGCAAAGTCATTTGCCTGAGAGGGTTGACCCACCAGCTATGTAGTCATTTACAGCAATTCTTGATAGTAGAGTCATGTGTTTTGAAGCCTCTGCTCCCTGCATGGAAGTTTGTCACAGTTTTAAGTTTGCAACTGAGCCTCTAGTTTGGATTACAGTTTGGGTTGCCAGCCATTTTGGGTGTGCTGTTCATGCCACTCAGTAACTGGGTTTATATCTGGTTATCATAAAAGTGCAACAACAAAAGATCCTGGACAGTACAAATGGTGGGCCTACTATAATAGAACATTGGGTCTCCAGACAGCACTGTAGCAGGGGACAAAACCTGTTTAACTCTTGAGACACCCAGATGGGTGCTGGGGTGCTGGTAGGAAGACCTGACAGTGCAGTATATGCCACTTATGCTGGACTAGTTGGGCAAAGCAGGAAATGTCTGGTATAGTGGGTGTCCAAGGTAACGTGAAGAAGAATCAGAACTGACATATAAACAAACAGAACACACACATAAAAGAACAGTAAGATAGAAACACACTTAACACAATTAACACGTAAAATATAAGTGAGTTACAGATCTTTTGTGATAATGTTTTATTGTTTGATCATTAAAATGCTTGTTTTTATTAAAAAAATAAAAAGATTTAAAATGCGTTATGGTATAGCTCGCTCCATTCTGTTTAGTTTAGTCCTGCTGTGATGCTGTGCTATGTGAACTGCATGATCTTTGTCTGGGTTCATTTGGTGGTTGTGTAGCAGCTAGGTTTCTTCTCCATTTTGGCCAGATATTCCCAGTCTAGAGCAATGTCTGTGTGCTGTTCAAATGCCTGACATATGGTAAAGAGGGCTGGATGTATATCCTTCCCAGTCAATGGTGCTTTCTCATCCTCTTCTGCATCTGTGTCTTCCACATCTTCTGCAACAGTTGGTGATGGTCTTAGTGATGAAGCCATGCTCTGGATGTTGTCACCATCTTCCACAGTGCTAGCATATTTGTTGCCAAGGGAACACAGCTGCTCCATCTCATAGAAACATAGAAACATCTCTCTGGCAGTGAGACTGGATGGGGGAGGAGCCTTGACGTCTTTGATTTCTTCATTCTCTAAAAGCATGGTTAGACCATAGGTAAAGCCACCTTTCTTAAGGCAATGTACAATTGTTTCCTGTGTGACACATTCCCAGGCACTGTGGATCATTCATATGGCATTGAGTAGACCAAATTTTTTATGCACTATGCGGCAGTCAAATCTTGCTTATTGTAAAGGATGTCCAACAGCTTTGCTCTCATAAGCCTAACATACTGTCTCTTTAGGGATCCAGGGGCTACACAATGCAGGTTGTGTTACTTGGTTACTTGGTTACTTGGTTTATAGGACAAAAGAAGACAAGTGCCTATAAATATTGTCCTCCACATAAGTGGATCATTATTGATGACCTTATCCGGTCAACCATCTGTCTAATTTAGTTTTAAAAATTGAGAATGAGGGAGAATCTACAACGTCTTGGGGAAGTGTATTCCAAAGTCTCGGGGTTCTTATTGAAAAATAATTCTGTCTAATATTAGTTTTACATTTGGCAATATTAAGCTGTTTATTGTTTAATCTGGGTCCAATTTTCCTATTTGCAAAGGAAATACCACATTGCTTCTTTAGGATGGAATTTTGAATAATCTTGAAAAGTTGAAGTAGGTCCCCATGTGTTCTTCTTAATTTAAGTGAATACAGACCCGTTTTTTGTAATCTGGTATCATAATCTTCCAGAGCCAAGTATGGGATAGATTTTGTGACTTTTCTTTGAATCTTCTCCAGCCTATCCACATCACCACAAAGATATGGACTCCAAAACGGAGAGCCATAATCCATATAGGGTCTAATATGTGATCTATAAAGTGGGATAATACACTGCTCAGTTCTAGAAACAAAAATATTATTAATTCTACGAAGAAGTGAATTTGCTTGATTTGCAATTTTTTTACAGTGGGAGACTTGTGTCAGCTTGTTATTAACTAAAATCCCCAAGTCTTTTTCTAAACAAGAGGTTTTAATAATGGAATTATTCAATGAATGTTCTTGTTGGGGGTTATTTTTCCCAAAGTGCAAAATGGTACATTTGGATGTGTTAAACTCCATTTTATTTGTAAGTGCCCATTGCTCACTTATTGAAAGATCCCTGCGTAAAGTTTGTCTGTTTGTAGCATTATTCACTGCACCACCGAGTTTGGTGTCATCAGCAAATTTTATGAGAAGATTGGAAGACTGGATTTTCATATCGCTAATAAAGATGTTAAACAGAGTTGGGCCCAAAACCGAGCCCTGCGGCACTCCACTCGTCACGCGGTCTAGGTCTGACAGGGGGCCATTTACCCACACCCTCTGGGATCTATTAGTCAACCAGTTTTTTATCCATAACACAATGTATGTTGAGAAACCAAATTTAAAGAGTTTAGAAATAAGTGTATTGTGAGACACTTTATCGAAAGCCTTACTATAATCCAATAATATAACGTCAGAAGGAATATTTAAATCAAGATTAAGGCTGATAAGATTATAGAATGTTAATAAATTTGTGGTGCATGAAAAACCTGTTCTGAATCCATGTTGCGTAACATCTGGGAGATTAAGGGATATTACTTCCTTGTCCAATAATGATTTGATAATTCTTTCAAGTAATTTTCAGGGAATGGAGGTTAAACTAATGGGACAATAGTTATTAACTAAAGAGTAGGAACCTTGTTTGTGTATAGGGGTTACTATTGCCGTTTGCCAATCAGCAGGAACTTCAGATACACTTAGGGATTTGTTGAAAATAATTGTTAAGGGGAGAATAATTATATCTTTAGTACCTAGAAGAAATTTTGGATGTATACCATCCGGTCCGGGACTAGTAGTTTTCTTAAGAGTTAGTAATAAATTGTAGATGTCTTTTTGTTGGACATGTTTCTCATTTCTGGATGTGGGGGGGGGGGGGATGATTGTCATGGATTTTAAGGGATCTTGAGTAAATATTGAAGTAAAATAGTTGTTTAATGTAGAGGCTATAGCAGAGTCAGAGTTTATTATTTTATTTTCAAGCATGAGGGGGCCAGTTTTTTCATTATTTCCTTTCTTACTGTTTAAATAGGCATATAAGGATTTGTGTGTGTCTTTTGTGTGAGCTATACGGAATTCTAAATTTATTTTTTGCTGCTACTATTGTTTTTTTGAGTACTCTTACTGATTCTCTATACTGTAAAAGTAACTCATTGTTATTACTCATGAGTAAGTTGCTATTTTTTAGACGTGCAAATAATATATGCTTACGTTGTATTTGTTTTTTTAATAGATGTGTTGAACCACGGAGGTATTTTTCCTTTGTGGTTGTGAGTACACTTATTAGGGACATAATTCTGTTCAACTGTGAGTATCTGGAATTTTAAAAAGTCCCAAGCCTCAAAGGTATTGAGGGGTGACATGATGTTTTCCCAGTCAATATTTTTTAAGTAATTATTTATTTTATCAAAATCAGCCCTATCATAATGTTTGGTTGTTTTTTTGGTGGGTGCCATACGACTAGAAACAGATATAGAAAGGAATATTGATTTATGGTCACTATTGCCCAGGGGATCGGATAAATGTAAATTAGTTACCAGAATATCTTGACTAGTTATAACTAGATCTAAAATGTTATTGCCCCGTGTAGGTTTTTTGACAAGTTGAAACAAGCCCAAATCGATAATAGTAGTAAGGAAGTCATTTTCATTGTTGTTGGAGCCCATTAGTGTATCCCAGTTAATATTTGGGAAATTAAAGTCTCCTAAAAGGAGAACTGACCCCTTACTAGTAAACTGAATTATATGTTCTAGTAGTTTAGTATTCTGTAAACTATCAAGAGAGGGGTGGCGGTAACAAGTACCTACCAGGATTTGGGGGATACCAATGGGTTCGATGTATACCCATACACTCTCTGTATTATGTTCAATAGGAGATTGAAATGATGGAATATTGTCCTTAACATTGAGACTTACTCCACCTCCTGACTTAGTGTCTGGCCTATTTTTGAAATAATGTTTGAACCCCGGAATCTCAGCAGACCAATTTTTGTATGAATTACCCCAGGTTTCAGTGACTGCAATTATTGATAGATCCAGGAGGTGGGCTTAGAGTTCCAATTCAGCTTTTTTGGCTGTATTCAAAGATAACGCTCTTTGAGGGATAAGATGTTTAAGTGAGGTTTTAATGGTTTTGACCCCTTGTCAAGAGTTGGAGACAGCGTTCCAAACTCCCCCTTGCCTAACAGTTTAAATGAGAATTGATGTATGAGACTATTTTTTTCCAAGTATAATACTACCTCTTCTACTGAGAGGGAGACCATCCCAGCAAAAGAGGGAAGGGTTGGAGTGGTAATCCTCCCAATGGGTTAAACACGAAATACCTTGTCTTAGACACCACTTTCTCAGCCATTCATGTATGGCTTTGATTTTAGAGTTAACATATTCACTTGCTCTTGGAATGGGTAATGTTTTGGAAAGACAAATGTCACAACCCCTATCAACCAATAGGTTGCAAAGGGACACAAAATCCTGTTTTATATCTTGCAAGGATTGCTTGATGATGTTGTTTGTTCCTACATGGACAACAATCAAAGGGTTTTCTCCAGCTGTTTTTAGAATAGGTTTAAGCATTGAAGTAATATCGGAGATTCTTGCTCCCCGGTAACTTAGACTAGTAGGATGTTCCTTGTCAGAATTACAAACAGTCCGGTCTATGTATTTAGTAATGGAGTCTCCAAGTATAAAAATGTCCTTGCAGTTTTTTAAGGTGCCTGAAGGGGGAAAAGAGTGTTGAGGGGGATATAATGAGACAGCATCAGATGAAGGGAGGGAAGATTTAAGACTTATTGAACTGTTCTCAGAGGACTTACTAGGTTTAGGACTAATTTCAACGGGGACATTTGTAAGATTAGACAGTAGCTCAAAAGAGTTATGTGTGGGAATGTCGTATAAATCAGGAGGAGTTAAATTGTTTGTAGCTACCTTAAGTTTAGTTCCGGGTTTTTTTGGCCGGAGATTGGTTTTACTAGTTGTGGACTGGTGGCATGTTGAAGTCATAGGAGTTGAGGTGGACGAGGGTAGTCCTCGAGTTGAGTCATGGATAGCATTTAGTCCTGGCTTAGTATCTATAACCCCACCTAATGATGCAATAGGTTCTAGAACAGCTTCCACCATATTTACTGCAAGTGAAGTATTGGTCTCAACCAATATTGACATTTGGTCAATATAGTCTTCTAGGGCTTTAATCTCAGGGTTGACACACAAATTAGGTTGAAGTCTCTCAATTTCATTTTTTAACTCATTGATTAGGATGCACTTGTCACATTTAAAGTCAACTATATGTTTGCCCAATGCATACATTTTGCAGGTAATACAATATTTGTTAGCCTTTTTCATGATAACACTATTCGCTCAATGTGATCGACACGAAAGCTTGTAACAAATTGTGAGTATTACCTTATTGCCCCCTAGTCCACGATGGACACGGTAGACCGCGCTGGGCGCTTGTCTCTCTTAGCGCATCTCCACCGCGCCGCCCGTGCCTTCGCCCGCTCGCTAGAGTGGCCATTTATAAGGGCGAAACCAAAGTGCTATTGTGCCCTGCTTCCGGTTTCACAGAGCCCACAGTGTTTAAACCGTAAATAAAGCCTTTAAAAGGCTATCCAAGATGTTTAATGGCAAATAAACTGTAAAATTGCCCAAATTAAAGAGCACACTTGTTCATTTTAAACAAACTGGGGGGGGCAGAAGGTGTGCAAGACAGTCCTCCAGCAGCCCACAATCCTCTGCAAGCAGTCACTGACACACTGCTGCAAGAGAGTACCCCATGTTACAGCTGATAAAAATAAAACAATAGTTATCAGCAATTCAGGTGAATGGTATATATATATCAGCTAGAACCTCTCTCCAGAGGTAGGCAAGTGTCTCAGCAGCGTTTTTAGATGCCCCGCTCGCTAGAGCGGCCGTTTAGTTTTGTTCAGTGGCAAAAGCACTAACTTAATGTTTCTAAGACCTGGCACTTGTGGATGACCACTGAAATTGTCTATGATTAATGTGATTTTCCATCTCTCTAAGCTTTCTGTCCCAGTCCCATAACCAGTCTATGAAAATTTCAGCAGTCATCCATGCTGTGCTGTTGTGTCTGTCAATCACCAGCAGGTTTGGAACCCCATGAAAACAATGCAGCTGTGTAAATCTACCAATGTCTCTATGGTTTCTTTTTTTTTTCAGTTCTAGCCATGTTGCAGGTGACCAGGAGGGATATTCATTCTTCAGCCTTTTTTTAACCCATGGACATTTCTGAATTGAACATCAAAGTGCCATACCACACACATCTAAAAAACAGACTGGTCTCACCTGGGTTAAAAATGTTGTGTGGCTCATAACCATCCAGCAATACTGGCAGCACATCCGTTAACCAAACATTGTCATGGCCCATATTGGTGTTCAGCTTTTTGCTGTGTATTTTTTGAATCCTATGTTGTGCCGATGCTTCCATCTACTCAACCAATCATCTGATGACTTGAAATCTGGCTTCCCCAATGCAGCTGCCAGTTGTTGGGACTTTTGAAGTAAGAGAGGGCTGCTTATTAAAGCCTCTAGTCCCCTGGTATTGCAAAATCACATTAGCAAAGTCTTCTCTACCTCAATATCCTTCCCCAATCTCTTCTGCTTTTTATTTATTTTTATTTATGTGTACATCAGTTTACAACCTTTGAGCCAGAGGCTCATTTCCAAAGGTACCTAGTCACATTGAGGACAAATACATAACAGACTTTTGATTACATCAAATGGGTTACATAGTTAGCAGGCACATGTGATTACAGCATTTAAACAGATAAGCCAGTTAAGTTACAGTGGCACATTCTTGCACGATGGTACGAGCAAGCAGCAGGATAATAGCAGTTCAAACAACAACGTGTGAGGATTAAAAGAGGTGGGGTGTGGATGCTGCCCGGTGGGCATTGTCAGGGCACAGAGTGCTATGCCTCAATCATAAACAGGTGCAGCTACGTGTATTAAATAGTTGGCTTTGAAGTGCGGTTTTGAATTTGGAGATCGTGGGGGCATCAGAAACGGGGGTAGGGAGCGAGTTATACCAGGATGGAGCTCTATAGCAGAAGGACCTCTGTCCATGGGAGGTCCTGGATCTTGGGACCAGAAAAGTGGCCTTGCAGGAGGTCTGTGTACAGACCAAGGGTTGGGCTTGGTGGAGGGAGGCTGTCAGCCCTGGTGGGGATAGCCCGAGAAGAGTATTTTTTGTTATTAGGCAGGTTTGGTATCATAGACGTTCATCTAGATTCAGCAGTATTGCCATGTCATAGAGCTGGCATGAATGCGTGAGCCTGGGGGCCCCAGTGATTAGCCTGCATGCCTTATTTAGGATGAGGCAAATTTTATTGAGGACGGTCATGTCAGCAGCACCGTATACTGGTAGGCCATAGTCAACAAGGGATAATATAGAGGATGTAACCGCTAGACAGAGGGCAGCGGGGGGAGACAGTTTTTATAGCAGTATAAGATACCTAGCCGCACATTAGTGGCTGAGGCAAGTGCATCAATGTGAGTGTGGTAGGTGAGGGCTGAGTCAAAGGAGACCCCAAGGTACTTGTAGGAGTGGACTTGCTCTAGTGGTTGTTTGGAGCAGGGGAGGATATGGAGTGGGAAGTTGCTGGCTTTGTTTTGGGGGTGGGCAAAGAGCATTGTTTTTGTTTTTTTGAGATTAATGACCAGTCTGTGTTCTTCAAACCAGGTTTTGGCATCATTATAGGATAGTTGTAGGGAGTCCTGGAGGGAGATAGGGTTACAGTGGGTGGCAAAGATGACAGCGTCCTCTGCATACAGCAGAATTTTTCCAGTGCATGCACTGGGCAGGGTGTTAAGGTAGAGTGAGAGGAGTAGGGGTCCCAGGATGGAGCCCTGAGGAACCCCTGACCAGATGGGACAAGTTTTGGAAAGTGTCCCATTAATTCTGACACATTGGGAGCAGGAAGATAGGTAGCTGGTGCATCAGGCGAGAGGCCCAGTAGAGAAGCCAGTGTGGCAGAGGGCATCCAGCAGGAGGGGGTGGGAGACAGTGTTGAAAGCCTTTGAGAGGTTGATGAACACTGCCCAGGCTAGGGTGCCAGAGTCTAGGGAGGAGTGTAGGAAAGTTGAAAATTCAACTAGTGCAGTGCCGGTACTGTGTCCTGCATGGAAACCATGCTGTTCAGGGCAGAGGATGTTGTGTTTGGTCAGGTATTCAGTGATTTGCATGGCAACCAGTTTTTCTAGGACTTTGGAGAGGGGTGGGAGGATGGAGATAGGTCAGTAGTTCCCGGCAGAGGACCTGTCACCACCTTTGTGAATGGGAGTAACAATGGCAGTTTTCCACACAGTTGGGAATTGCCCCAGGCAGAAGGATTTGTTGAGAAGTCTGGTGAGTGGGGCAAGGACCTGATCCAGTACCAGATGGAGAATGCTGGGGTCCAGGGAGTCATCTCCGGGACTATTGCTCTTTAATGCTCTGACCAGGTAGGGTCTGGCTTCCTGGGCAGTTACACTACATAGGTAGAAGCTAGGGTGTTGGAGGACTGGGGCAGGTAGGGAGGGTGGCGGGTCAAAGAAATTACTGGGGAGGACAGAGCTAAGGTCCGTAAAGGATGTGTTAAGGTAGTTTGCAATGTTAGCTGGGTCCTTAACGGTAGTGCCATCAATGGTGATCTGGGATGGGGGAGGGGAGTGTGCGCTCCCATTTAATTGTTTGACATTATCCCAGAAGGTTCGGGCACACCCCCAGGAGGAGGTGAGAGTGGCCTGGTAGTGGTCGGCCTTGGCTTTTCGGATGGCCCAAGTGCACTTATTCCGCACAGCATTGTAGGCCTGTCTGTCAGCCATCCATCCTGTTTCTGTGGCAAGGTGCCATAGGTTATCCCTAAGCCTGAGTAATTGTAATAGGGCTGGAGTAACCCAGGGCATGTTTTTTTTTTGGTTCGGGCAGCCGTGAAGGGTGCGAAGAGGTCACAGGCTTTGTTAAAGGTTTGGGAAAAGAAGGCAATGGCAGTATCAATGTCAGGAGCGTGGTGAATAGGGGACCAGTTTATCTGGGCAAGAAATTGCTTAAGGTTTTTCAGCCCACCAGGTCTGAAATGCTGGTGGAGTGTGGGCTGGGCTGTGAGTCTGGGCGAGGGGGTCACCCAGCAGAATAGGATGGGGAATGGTCACTGAGTGAGTCAGGGAGGACCTGGATATCCAGGATTTTTTGGGGGCAGTTGGTGATGATAACATCTAGGAGGGTGCTGGTACCTCTCTTTGGGTTTACTCTTGAGGGTTGGGAAATGAGTTTTGTCAGATCAATGGCAGCGAAGGAGACCTGGGTGGTGGAGGAGGCGGCACTGAGCCAGTTCACATTCAGGTCCCCCACAAGTACTTGTTCTGCCTTGTGAGGGAGGGTGGCAAGATAATCAGTTAAAGATAATAGTGCCGGGTTTTGGTTCTTTGGGGGAATGTAGGCAGTGGTGAGATAAAGGGGGCCCCTGGAGGGGTCCGGACTAAGTTTAAGGGTAAGGGCCTGTGCCCCGCTTGCAAGAGCCGGAGCAGGAAGTGCTTGACCAGTGAGTGTATCCCTGGTATAGATTGCATAGCCACCCCCACATTTGCCTACACAATCCTCCCGGTATAGGGTGTAGCCAGGGAGGAAGACAAAGGAGTCAGGGGTGGACTTTGATAGCCAGGTTTCCACCAGCACAATGACATCTGGTATGTGCAGCATGACCCAACATTGGAGGGTATCATATTTTTTCAATATGCTGCGTATATTCATGGAGGCAATGCTCAGACCGGGGGACACACCTGGTGGGCTGGTCTGGGTGGGGCCTGGGTTAGGATGTATATTGCCTGTTAAGAGTAGAAGGAGGACCACGGCTCTGGCCAAGGAGTGGTGATGTGCAGGCTTCCAATGGGTATGTGGGTATGGGGAGGGGACCTTCAGGGAACAGGAGATGGGTAGAGTTTGCCAGGCTGGAAGGGCGAGAATGATTAGCTGCCAAAGTGAGCCTGGGTAGGCGGTGGGGAGGTACCCAGGGGATGGGTGCTGTGGGCCAGTGCACATGGTCAGTGTAGGGTGGGATCGTACTATGTCAGGGAGAATTGTTGGCACTGGTACCAGTGAGCCAGTGGGGATGACTGGCTGGTGGGACGAGGGTACTTGAAAGTAAATGAGGGGGAGGCATTTTAGGAGGATGTGGACTAACATAGCTATTGTGGTAGCAGTAGGGCAGAAAGGTAGAAGTATTAAGGTTGTCTTCCAGAAAGCATGGATACCACTTTGGATTATTGGTAGTGACATGGACTCTGGTGGACAAGGTACAAGGCTCAAGTCTCTGCCAAGACAGCTAAAAAAGGGACCTGGGTGAGAGCAGTGATCCACATTCTATGGATGTGATGCAGGCTGGGTTGGGGCCTAAAACAGGGTGAGAAATAGCGACTCCTAGTGGTCACTGGGTGTAGGTTTGGTGGTGCGGCTAGGAGTCAGGAGGTAGGGCTAGCTGTTGGGCTGGGTGCAGGGAGAAGTGCGGGCAGAGGTAGGTATGAGTTGCTGAGGAGAGAAGTGGCACAGGATGTTAGAAGGGTTCCAGGAAGTCGGGAGGGAGGAAGACAGGTAGTGGAGCCGGAGGTGGGAGTGTGTGGGTCCCTCTAGTGGCTGGCAGGTATAACCTGCAAATGGAAAAGTGGGGACTTAGTAAAACAAAAGAGAGGAAGTGAGGTCATAGGGCAGCACCTATATAGGTAGTGCCTTTGAAAAATTCAGCACATTTTAATAAGTGCTCCATACCTATCCAATGCTGGACACTAGTAGTCATCCTGGAGGTATATCCTTATTTGTATGCATCTTTTATAACAGATGCAGTACACACCTGTTCTGTAATTCTGTACTCCACTTAACTATTCCTACTCAACTAATTGTCCCTACTTAACTATGCTCTTAAATCCTAGGCACGTTGCATGTCTCTAGATATAATGTGTTAAATCTTGTTGACGCTATGTCCTTAATTGTTGTCTCCTGTCAATAATATCTGCTTATTGTATTCTATAATGTTTTTTCATGATGTACCTTTAAATGTATCATGTACTGCATTACCATATATGTAATTAATTTTGTGTCACCCCTGAGAAAGCGACCTTTAGTCTCAGCGGGCCTACCCCATTAACAAAATTCAATAAATAAATACAGTGCAGGCCTTTTAAGGGAACTGACTTTCAAGAATTCATTTTCTGCCTGAGTAATCCATTCTTTGTCGAGTGTACTACTTAACATTTTGAGGCATTCTTATTTAATCATCTCTGTGGGATTTTTTTCTTGTTTCATATAAAAACTGTTGCCACTGAGTTGTCTTTCTGCCTTTTTAATGTACACAGTATATTCCAATAGGGCTATCACCATCACCGTTGGCTAGTTTGCTAGACACCTTTGTCTCAGATTGCCTCTCTTGTATGCTCAATCAGAGTGTTTTAGGGTGACTTATTCACACCTGTCCTGTTTGATAATCACTTCAATACTTTCATTTCAGGCAACTTAATGTTTTGCATGTGTTTCATGATGTTTTGTGTCACTACTCTTTTAATATCCCTCTCATATAGCTGTTTTATGTTGCAGTGGCAATACTGGTATTATACATGGTATTAAGTGTAAAACAAGGGATTTTGGGAAGCAATCAATTTTAAGTGGCTCCACCAGGTTGTGCACATACCCCAAGAAGGGAATCCACTTACATTGCCACAAAAACCCAGTGACCCACACCACTGGTGGGGGTCAACACCAATATGTCTTTTACCATAATAAAGAATAATAATAATACACTGAGGTATTTTGTATTCACACATTTTTTTTAATTATTATTCTTTTTATCACACATTAAACTAAATAATTTCTCAGAATGGCATAATATCAACAAATCAAGTTAATCATTTATGAGTTTCAAACTCCAACATTTCCAGCCACCTTAAAAAACTTTTTTTATTCTATTCTACCAGTTTTTCTTGTAATTTTGTCATCATTATAGTTTTTCTCTTTAGTATCAACACTGCATGTCTTAGTAAAAATTGTCTGTAGCCTGAAATTCTTTGACAACTTTAAAGTTTTTTTTTCCAAAAGTGCACAGAGTTTATTTATAGCAGCTCTATACAATGTCCATAGGAGTGTCTATTTAAATTTTGTAGCAGCTTTAGCAGCAGCGATCCTAAATTGGAGAACTTATCAAAGTGCTTTATGAAAGTGCTTAACCGGTCTTTACAAAACAAACACCTCACCAGGCATCTTCAAAAGTTCTTCGTGATGTGCAGTTCAGTTTTCCCAAAGTGCTCTGTATTGTGCAATCCAAGCTATTTTCCACTGCTGTTCTTTGTCATTCAAACTGAATGAATGCCCATGCGTTCCAGCATCCATCAGCAACTTTCTCCATATAATACTTGTTACTGCTGCAAACCTTGTTCTGACTACGGCATTTAACTTAGTTTTTACAGCTGCAGAAGGTAGAGCCTGCAGATGTTTTGCATGTACAAAAGGAGTGATGTCATGTTTTCTGTCCGTTGAACTGACTGAAGGTGTAAATCGTCTCCTCCACCTTACCATCCTCCAAGAAATGTTTTCCGTCCTCAAATAAATATGCTTTCATGTTAGTCAATGGCTGCAGGGTACTATTTTCTTTCTTAAATGGGTGGTACAAGAACTGGAACCTGAGTAGTGGGAGGCAGCATTAGTGTTTTGGGGGGAGTAAAATCCACCCTCACCTCCACCAGAGAAGCTCCTAAAGATCCACCCCACCTTTTTTGATTCCTGTGGGAGGGGCATGAGGTGGATCTATCATGTTGGAACAACTAACTATCAGAGCTGCCTGGGGAAGTAATTAAGGAGTGCCTGAAACTGCATCTAGGCATATCCCCCCCAAACACATACACATAAGCTCCTAAAAATCCACCCCCACCTTTTTTGATTCATGTGTGAGGGACATGAGGTGGATCTATCATGTTGAAACAAGACACACTAGTTTGGGACCTGGACCAAGCAATAGAACAAGTCTGTGGAGTGATCGAGTAGTGGAGCCCTTGCATTTCATTAAGGACTAGGAGAACAGAAGGTACTTAATGCCTTCAAATTAACTTAAAAACCCTTGGAACAAATGATTATCAGAGCCACCTGGGGCCTCAGAAGGAAAGAGTAATTAAGGAGTGCCTGAAACTACAGCTCCCAAGGAAAACAATAGACATAGCATCCTGATTCAAGTTGAAAGAGCCACAGGTTTTTCTTAAATATTTATATACTAAAAACATAAAGTTCAGCTTTTGGGATTAACAATATTTGTTTATCATATTCAATATATATAATAATAATATTTTTATTTGTATAGTGCAATTCAGACATCGAAGCACTTTGCATACAACATCTTAAAAATAACTCAATAAAATCACATAAAACATAACACAACAGCTTCAATTTAAAATCCTCTAAATTCCTAATACTTCAAGTATTAAAAGCCTTTTTGAATAAATACGTTTTTAAACTGGTCTTAAAACTCCCCATGGTCCAGCACTCTCTAATTTATTTATTTAGTTAGTTTTTGTTGACTGGGTAAGTGCACTAGACAAATCCTGCCTATTTTCAGGCACAACCCGGGGAGGGGGATACAGATGAATGCCAACTGACCTTGAACCAGATTAAGCTGTTGGTGGTATTTTTAGTGAAATGAGGGAAATTTGGCCAGGACACCAGGGAAATTCCCCTTCTCTTTTCGATAAGTGCCATGGTATCTTTAACATCCACCTGAACTACCACCAATCCAGGCAGATGGGACCTCAGTTTAACGTCTCATCTGAAAGACGGCACCTCAGAAGTGCAGCACCCCTCTCATGCTGCACTACAGTGTCAGTACTGGAATATTAACCCAAGTGCCAGATGTGGGAACTGTACCCACAGCCTTCTGATCTCCTGGCTTCAGAGGTGAGTGTGCTACCTACTGAGCCACTGACAATAATCTGACGAGGTAGAGATTTCCACAGGGATGGCGGCATGAACATAAAAGCCCTTGTGCCAGATGTCTTCAATCACACACTGGGAACCTCTAACAACCCCTTGTCAGCAGAGTGGAGAGGTCGGACAGGGCTGTAGGGAAGCAGGAGCTCTTGCAGATAACCCAGTACCAGTCTGTGTAAGGCTTTATAGGTCATAAAACTGACCTTGAGGGTGGTCTGCCACTGTGTAGGCAGCCAGTGCAGATCACACAGCACAGGAGTAATATGACTGGAACATGAAGTCCCAGTCAATAATCATGCCACCACATTCTGCACCAGCTGCAAGCAGTGGACATCAACCCCCAGAAGCCCTAGGTATAAGGAGTTGCAGTAATCAAGGCCCAAGGTCACAAAGGTGTGGATCAACATGGGCAGATAATCGGATGGAACAATCGATCTATATATATATATATATATATATATATATATATATATATATATATATTTCATATATATAGTTGTCTTTTAGTAGTTTCCAAACTTTGAAAGCATTGGTGTTAGTAATGCATTTAGAAATACATTTGTTAATTGTTTTTACAGTTAAACATGCAGTTTCACGTGAGGGCACTTTTTTGGGGGAGGGGGTTCAAATTATTTTAATCATGGGCACAGTACTTGGTAAACCTAGGCTTTTGATGACAAAGTGTATTTTTTCTTTTAAGTTTGAGAAGTATGAATTATATGTAAGCGTAGCAGTTTTGTAAATGAGACTGGGGAATGAATAATAGTTAAGTGCCTAGAATTTTTTTATATATATAATTGAGTTTATATGTGGCAAGTAAGTGGGGATAGTGTTTTGAATGTGGCAGTAGGACAGATTTGTTAGAATAAATATATGCTGTTTAGCAAATAAGAAAACATTGTAAGGGATACATTATAAGAAACAGTGATATATATCATAGGGTTTTCTTTCCTGTATTGTTGGAAGAAATAACTATGGCTCATTTTGTACTATCAGTAAAAGGAGAGAAGAAAACATTGAACTAGAAAACAATTAGTGATTTTAAAAGCTATTCTGATAAGAGCTGACATTAAAAAAAAGTTAAACTGTATTTTTTATTTTAGTTTATCAACGACACTAGAAACAGGATGTTAGCACATCAGTGAGCACTGATGCCATTTGTCTGTGTTAGGGAAGTTGTGGGTGGAGTTGCCTTGTACATGTTAAAGTATACCAGCTGCAATTAACAACTACTTGTAGAAGCAAAAGGCTGGGTGTTTTTTCCTCCTTTCTTTTCACTGATATTATAAACTAAGCCAGGAAAAAAGTAAGACTGAACAGACCAGAGCTGACATTAAAAAATGAGATGTTCCTAAGGTCTGTTGCATGCCCTATGCTTTCATTTTCAGATGTCAATCAAGTCTAAAAAATGTATTTTTGGTATAAAATGTGTCTCTCTTTCTGATTTCTTAAGTAGTTCTGTGGGTTTGAACATGTTTCAGCTGGTGCAAAAATTTTAAAAATGAAGTGCATACCTCCTGCCTGTCAGATAATAGAAACACTGATAAAAAGGGAGATCTGTTTTGCCTTTTATTAAACTCTGATTTACATTATTTTAATCATGGGCACAGTACTTGGTAAACACAAGCAGTTGATGATAAAGTGTATTTTTTCTTTTAAGTTTGAAAAGTATGCATTGTATGTAAATGTAGCAGTGTTGTAAATGGGACTGGGGAATGAATAATGGTTAAGTGCCTAGATTTGTTTTAATATAATTGAGTTTATATGTGGCAAGTAGGTAGGGGGTAGTGTTTTGAATGTGGCAGTAGGACAGATTTGTTAGGATACATATATGCTGTCTTGCAAATAAGAAAAAATTGTAAGGGATACATTTTGCAAACCAGTGATATATATCATAGGGTTTTCTTTCATGTATTGTTGGAAGAAATAGCTATGGCTCATTTTGTACTGTCAGTAAAAGGAGAGAAGAAAACATTGAACAAGAAAACAATTGGTGATTTTAAAAGCTACTCTGATCAGAGCTGAAATTAAAAAAAATCTCAACTATTTTTTTATTTTATTTTATCAGGGACACTAGAAACAGGATGTTAACACATCAGTGAGCACTGATACCATTTTCTGTGTTAGGGAAGTTGTGGGAGGAGTTGCCTTGTACATGTTAAAATATACCAGCTGCAATTAACAACTATTTGTAGAAGCAAAAAGCTTGGTGTTTTCTTTTTCTACTTTCTTTTCACTGATATTATAAACTGAGCCAGGAAAAAAGTAAGACTGAACAGATCAGAGATTACATTAAAAAATGTGATATTCCTAAGGTCTGTTGCATGCACTATGCATTCATTTTCATGGGAGGGGCATGAGGTGAATCTATCACGTTGGAACAACTAACTATCAGGGCTGCCTGGGGAAGTAATTGAGGAGTGTCTGAAACTGCATCTAGGTGTATCACCCCCAAACATAAACACACACACACACACACATACACCACACACACCCCTAAAGATCCACCCCACCTTCTTTTTGATTCATGTGGGAGGAGTATGATGTGGATCTATCATGTTGGAACAACTGACTATCAGAGCTGCCTAGGGAAGTAATTAAGGAGTGCCTGAAACTGCATCTAGGCATACCTCCCTCAAACGTGCACACACATAGACAGCATGGTTATTTTTAACTCTAAGCATGTCAATATTTGGCTCTTACAGTATGGGCAAGTTGGGCATAAAAATAAAATAAAAAAAGGATTAAGCAGGTGCCTTTTCTATTGTCAGATACATGCAGGCAGAAGATCACAACTCTTGTATGATAAGTTCATTATATGGATGTTTTCTATGTAAAACAGAAATGTTGTTAATGTCATGTCTGTAGCATCATTTGTAACCAGTAAATGATTATTTACATAGGTACTGTAAATGACAGGTTTTAATTCAGAAATCCAATACTGATAAATTTGTTTTTTAGCAGTTCTGTAAGATTTATGTCTCTCTGATGTAAGAGCGCATAGCATAGAAATGAAAGGGTTTCTGTAATTGATTGTTGTTTGCATGAGAAGTGGGCATGATGGTGGCATGCAAGAGTGAAGTCTAAATTGTTTCTTGGCCATTCTGGGATCTAAAGTTTAACACTATTGTGTGAAGAGATAAAGCCTTGTGTTTTTTTGCATTTGAATAGGTATAGTGCTTTGAAGTTAAAAGCTATAAATATATATACATAGTGTCATGGGCACCTGAAAAGAAAGGAGATACTACTAAAATAAATGCTTTCTGATATTTTATTTATTTATTTATGTGTGAGATTTTAAGTGTACTCTTGCCTAGGTCACAGACACATAAGCTATAAATAAGGATGGATGTATTAGTCAAAGCTTTTAGTAGCAAAATAAAGCAAGGAAAATAATATATTGTGTTTTTTTTTTCTTTCAATTGTTTAACCAGGAGTGGCACACTAAGCTTAAAGCTTGTTTACAGGGGCAACCTAGGAGCAGATGGAAGTTAAATGACTTGCTCTGGGTCACCCAGTATGCAAGTGGGGGCTGTGGGATTCTAACCCAGATCTCCAGATTTGCAGTTAAGAGCCTTAAACCACTGTGCTATACTGACCCCCTAGTTATGGCAGTCATCTGTTTTATGATTCATGATTTTGGTGTAGTAACCATACCAACATACTAACATACAAAAATGGCAGCAGAATAGGCCTAGTGAGCTTTCGTGTCTGCTCGTTTGTTCAGTCCCCACCATAGGAGCTGATCTTGCTGCCCCCCCACCCTCTCGGGCTTCTCCCTTCCCAGTCCAGGGTATTCCCACTTCATTGGACTTTGCTTCCGCAACCATTCCCCTGTACCTGTCCCACCCCCTCTTGAACTGCTCAACAGTCTCTGCCTCCACCAGCCCCTAGGCAGCACATTCAATGGTTCTACCACCCTCTCAGTGAAGTAGCACCTCCTACTTTCTCCCCTAAGTCTCCCACCCTCCAGCTTCAACCCATGCCCTCTAGTTGCCCCCCTACTTCCTTTGGAGCACTGTGACTGTGCCTCCCCTATTTACCTTCATGTACCTGAAGACCTCTTTCATGTCCCCCCGTCCCTTCTCTCTTCCAAAGTGTACATATTTAGCTCTTCGAGCCTCTCCACATAGGTCCTTTCCCCCAAGCCCCAGATTATTTTAGTTTCCTTCCTCTGAACCCTCTCCAGTAGTTCAATGTGCCTGTTTAAGTGTGACCTCCAACACTGGATGCAGTGCTCATGGTGTGGCCTCACCAAGCAATTATACAGAGGGAGTATCACTTCCCTCCTTCTGAAGTGATCCCCATAAGGATGCATTCCAGCATCATGTTGGCCTTGGCTGCTGTTCTCCTACAAGTCTCCGAGTTGTTCATCTTGACATCTACCACCCTCCCAGGTCCCTCTCAGCCATACAGCCATAGCAGCAGTACATTGCATAGCAGACATAAAATGTCAATAAGCAGGTCATGTAACAGATATGCTGAGCAGTTACTATAGCAAGAAATGTACAGCTGTCATTTTTTACATCCTGTTCAAAATGTGTTTTTGCACCTGTGGTGCCAAATGGCACAGTCACTGTGCAAAATCTCCTTTTGGCTAATGAACTGATAGTGTCACTGTTCATGCGGTGGGGTCACATAAAGCCCAAGCTGAAAACTTGGAGTGAAAATGCCAAAAAATGCCCAGGGCATTAGGGTTTCTGATCATAACACCCTGCACTGTAGGGACTGACAGGCATCAGGGGTGTGACTTGGGATTGTCAACAGAAATGCTCATGCCATTCTACCCTATCCCCACCCTGCAGCCAGTGACAGGTATCGAGGTGTGTCTTTGACTCTTCAGCCCCAAAGTTCACTCCATTCTCTTATACTGTACCCATTTCAGTGTATTTCCTTATGGAATGGGATGAGTGTAAAGTATGAAAACCCCAAGGCACACCTCGACTCTTGTCTGTGTCTGCAGGGTAGGGTGAGGTGAAATGGCGAGAGAATTATGGGCAATGGCCCATAGGCACACCCCAATACCTGTCCATGTTTGCAGGGTGGGTGTGGGGTTGGCATCACTTCCATACTTCACTGCCATTCCTATTCCGCCTGTCTGTCTGTGTATGTCTCTCTCTTTCTATCTACTGTATGCCAGCCATTACTTTTTCATGTACTTCCACTTTCTGTAGCAGCATGGGGATTTGCATATGTTTCCCTTGATGCTTTGCATTATTGGGATATATGCAATTGTGTTTTCTTTAAAATGTGGCTGTCTGGCCAATATCATCCAGGATAACACATACATCAGTGGCATTTGCTCTGGGGTTCTTCTGTAAGCTTCCTATTCCTTCCATTAAAATGTACACCTCCATATATTTTCCTAATAATGTGTATGCCTTCCTTAGAACAGAACCTAAAAGACATCTTACTACTTATAAATCATTGTGTTGTTTCTCCATACCTCCTTAACAATTCCATACTACTGCACTAACTTCATTATGCAGCATGGAGGATCTGACCAATACTTGTTTTAAGAGCAGACTCTTTTTAGTTCTTTTAAGATAAACCAAAAACTGTCATATGACAACATTTTTAGTGTCCAAGTGTCTATGAGTGCAAACAATGAAACATGGATGTAGAGAATTTAGTGGTGGAAAAATAGCTATGGAATCAAAGGCCTCAGCAACAACCCTATTATAGATTGAGACCACATTCTCTGATCCCATCTCACATGCTGCAAAAATCTCCGAGATGTTCAGCACACCAGTAGTCCTTCTGGGCCAAGCCCTTTCAAAAGGTGGTACTTAACCATCTCCAACAGGTTAGGTCCACAGGAGGGGGCCTCGAAGGAGAACTTCACTGTGTAATGATCTGAACAACTGACTGGATCAATCTTGAGGTTACTTACCTCGAGCCCCAGGGACAAGACCAAGTCCAAGGTGTGCCTGTGTTGATGAGTCACAGAAGTAACAACTTGTGCTAGGCCCCTGTGATTCTATCAACTGGAGGAAACCCCTTCCAAAGTGCAAGAGTTCATCACTGACCCAGCAGAACAAGCTATCTGGATGACTCCAACACCCTCTCAGCACTGAAATCTACAATTTCCTGCAGAAAAAAAACATCTTGTGTCCCAGTGGCCAGTACACCAAAAGGATACCACATCCTGCACCTGGACCCCCACACATAGACATTAATTCTAATGATGGTCTTTCTCCTTTACCATGAACTTCAACCCAGATCTAAAGCAGATGGCCACCCCCCCCCATGATCCCTCCTCTCACAGTGAACCACAGAGAATCCCTTCATGGTAAGGGGTGCAGATGTCAGAAGTGACTAACCATGTCCCCAGCTGTGCACAGCATGTCAGCTTTGTGTATAAATCCTTTAAGAAACATGGCTGTGTTGTGCATATTCTTCTGGGGAAGAGGACTAATGTCCATATCATTCATCAAATGAATCTGAATATTATTCCAGAGCAAACATAACTCAGGTATAAGATCCACAATCTAAACAAGAATGCCAAGACCTGTGCACACCTCTGAAAAGATGTACTCCATACTAAATGCATGTGAAACTGAGAATTAATCCCAGCAAGGACTTTAGCTCATGTTCTTCAAATACAAAAGCAGCTATTTGAATAGAAAATACATGAGTTGGAGTGGAATAACACATTTCCCTTAACCAGTGCTAAAAGGAATATGATTCAAGATGGTAGGTAAGGGCAAGCAAAACAAAACTTAAATAAAATACTGGCCAGCCCACAGGCACAGTGGCAAGGTGTCCGTCTGCAGCGCCAGTATCCTGGTTTTGGGGGTAGACTTGGGGGTCAGAAGGCTGGTGAGGGGGAGAAGGATTGAGCATCCTAGGGACTGCTCTCCTTCTCTGAGGGTGGGGGGGGAGATGTCCAGTGCTATGGGGGACCTCTGGTGGAGGCTGGAGGTACCACTGCAGCTGGTGCCACATGTTACAGGGTGGGGTGGATGGTGGCATCATTGCACATCCCCGCTCCCAGGGACAAAAACTTAGCAAAAACCCACTGGCTGCTAATGACGGCTCCTGCCTCTGCCACCACTCCTGCTGCTTACAAAGGTCCGCTGGAGGGTTCCGCTCCTGTGACCCCACCCTGGGGAGCAAGCCAATGCTCATGACTGTGTTTCTTGTGCAGGGGGCACTCACCTGCTGGCTCCACCCAGGGTGTAAGCCTGGGGAGGAGGGGGAGCAGGGAACAGAACCTGAGCCGGCAAATAAAAGAAAAAAAAAACTTAAATAAAATAAATGCTATAGTAAACTAAATAGAAATGAAGCCAGAACAAAACAAAATATTGATTCCAACCTGGGGTTTGACAATACATAGAAAAACTAAAAAAATAGGAAACTAACTGATACAGGTCTGAATACTCCATCTCAGAATTCCAGTGACAACACTGATCATTTGAATTTCTCTTTCAGGGTGAATGATGTTACCTGAATCTCTCTAAGGAATTATAGCCCTGCAACAGGTGATTTCCTATCTGTTATTCTGTTTACCACAAACTAACATAGAAACACAGAAACATAGAATTTGATGGCAGATAAGGACCGCTTGGCCCACCCAGTCTGCCCATTTCCCTACCTAATGGATAAGCTGCAGATCCTAGTTAACCAGCAGACTACTTCTTTATACCCCCACCCCCTAGAATTGCCTTATGACTGTCCCATGCATGCTTGAATTCAATCACTGTTTTTGACTCCACAACCTCCTCCAGAAGGCCATTCCATGCATCCACAACCCTCTCTGTGAAAAATACTTCCTTACATTACCTCTGAGCTGCCCCCATCTTCAAATTGTGCCCCTTGTTCTTGCACACCTCTTTTTTTGAAAGATGCTACCCTCTTGGACTTTGTTGATTCCCTTGAGGTACTTGAAAGTTTCTATCATGTCCCCTCTCCCTCCTTTCCTCGAGGCTATACATAGTAAGCTCCTTTAGTCTCTCTTCATATGTCTTCTGGTGCAGACCCTGCACCATTTTAGTTGCCCTCCTCTGGACAGCTTCCATCTTGTCTGTGTCCTTGCGGAGATTGGGTCTCCAGAACTGCACACAGTACTCCAGATGGGGCCTCACCAGCTGTCTGTACAGAAGGATAACAACTTCCTGTTTTCTACTGGTGATGCATCTCCCTATGCATCTTAGTATCCCCCCAGCCCTCCATACTGCCCTCTCACATTGTTTCCCACCTTTAAGTCATCTGATATGACTACTCCCAGGTCCCTTTCCATTTTTGTTGTTGTTAGTATCTCACCCCCCATTATGTACTCTTTCACTGGGTTTTTGTTTCCCAGGTGCATTACCTTGCACTTCTTAGCATTGAATCTAAGCTGCCGTACATTTGACCATTCCTCTAAACTTGCCAAGTCCCTTCTCATCCTTTCCACCCACCTTGTGCATCAACTCTGTTGCAGATCTTTGTGTCATCTGCAAAAGACATACTTTTTCCTTCCAGTCCCTCTGCAATGTCACTTATAAAGACATTGAAGAGGACCAATCTAATACTGAACCCTATTGTGCCCCTAGTAACCCCCTTTCTTCAGTGGAATCCATTTACTATTACCCTCTGTGTTCTATTCTCCAGCCAATTCTTTACCCAGGCTATCATCTTGGGACCCACTCCCAGGCTGGCTAACTTGTATATTAATCTTTTGTGTGGGACTGAGTCAAATGCTTTGCTAAAATCTAGGTAGGCCATGTCCACAGCCCCTCCCTGATCCACTACTTTGGTTACCCAATCAAAGAAATCTATTAGAGTTGTCTGGCATGACCTTCCCGCTGTGAATCCATGCTGCCTTGGGCCCTGTGCCCCCCTGGCCTCTAGGTACTCAATAATTCTTTCCTTCAGAAGTGATTCCATCATTTTCCCTATCACTGAGGTTAAACTAACAGGTCTGTAGTTTCCTGCTTCTGCCCTGCTCCCACTTTTGTGAAGGGGAATCACATCTGCCCTCCTCCAGCCCTCAGGTACCACCCCATCCTCCCATGATTTGTTACAGAGGGTAGTCAGTGGTGTCACTAGTTCTACCCTTAGTTCTTTTAGAATTCTGGGATGAATCCCATCAGGTCCCATGGCTTTGTCCACCTTCAGTTTTAAGAGTTCTTTCAGAACCCTTTCTTCTGTAAATGGGCTGGTATCAACTTCTGTATCGAGAGTGTTTCTATTGTTTGTTTTAGGTACCTCCACATCTTGATTTGTAAATATTGAGCAAAAATATTTGTTTAGTATCTCTGCCTTTTCACTGCCACCCTCTGCCCACCACCCTCCCCTTTATTAAGCCTCACTATCCCTCCCTTAGTCTTCCTTCGCTCTTGATGTACCTAAAAAAGGTTTTATCCCCCTTCTTAACTGAGTTGGCTATCTTTTCCTTGGTTCAGGCCTTTGCTGTTCTGATTGCCTTCCCAGCTTCATTTTGCTTTAACTGATACAATTCTCTGTCCTGCTTCTTCTGTGATTCCTTGTACTTTCTAAATGCTTTCTGTTTCTCTTGTGCCTTCACTGCCACCTCCTTTGAGAACCATAGTGGTTTCTTACATCATTTTGTTTTGTTTATTTGCTTCACACAAAGGCTTGTTACCTCTGTGATTGCTTTTTTTATTATTCCCCATTGTTCTTCCACCCCTCCTTCCTGCCCATTTGCTAGTGCATTCCTTAGGCACTCACCCATTTTGGCAAAGTCAGCCCTCCTGAAGTCCAGTACTTTTGCCTTTGTATGGTTTGACTCTATTGCTGTGATTATTGTGAACCACACTGTTCGATGGTCGCTAGTTCTCAGATGGCTAACCAAGTGAAATAAAATCTGGAAGCTTTACAATTAGGTTTTAGGACCTGATGCACAAAACCTTATGCACCCCTACCTGGGTGAGCATGCAGGATCAGGATGCATGAATGCAGCCCTTCACTGATATGCAGGACTCTGAATATCTTCACATAGCAGAAAACCACCTGCAAAGTGTGGCATGAATCTACATGTACATGACTATACATTTCTTGTTGGGTCAGGTCCACAATTGGGTATTGGTACTCTACACCAGCTTTAAATGTTAAATGTGCACTGCAGAAGCATCCAGGAAAGTATTGAGGCTACATCAGGGAAACCCAGCAGAAGGCCTACCGCCTTAATAGCTTCCCTAAACAGTTTTTGCACCAAAATGCCATGAAATGGATTGATGGCTGGATGGCAATTAAAAAAAAAAGATGTTATCTCTACTAGGATTGGCATATGCCACAATCATCTGCTCCGCGCAAGACAGGATCTCAATTCTAGGGCCACTCAGGACATTGAACTAGATTCCCAATTTCCAACCCAACTCTGTCCCCAGGAATACTTTGGTATGGTTTGTAGTGCTTGTGTACTGGGCTGGCCAGGAGCTAAGGTTTCCATCATGTGCAGGTGCAAATCAGGGGTGCTCCTCTGCAGGCAAGCAATACACACAATGTGCATATATACTGGCCCTGCTATGAACTGGGCCCTTAACCTAGTCTGTAAATGTGAACATTGAACTCACATATAAACCCCAGGAATCTCCTGCTCGCACATGCACATGCCAAAATAAGGTTTAGTTTGAAAAAAAAACTTCTATCTAAAACCATTCATCAGCCTTGGTATCCATGCTGTTTGATGCAAAAAAATGTTAATATAGTCATAGGTGAATATTTGAGCTTTCATTTAAAACAGAAGACTTTTCTTATGGAAGCTGTGTAATTTAGTGGAACAAAAGACATTTGTAAAATCATATCACGGTGGTCTTGGAATCTGATTAAACATTAGCAGATGACAGTGTTTCAGTTGCTTTATGCTTGAAAATAGATTCACATATGATCTTTTTGTGATAGTATATGAAATTAGATAATTAAAAAAACAGGTGTTTTCTTGGAAGATACTTAGTTCATGCTTGATCCAGCTCAAAGCAGATGCTGAGACTGGGATCAGAACTGATATTCTAATTACAGTTACATATGCATGACTTTGCCTATGAATCATCCACTGTACCTAACTAACCTTACCAGGAATTTTCAGACCCCTGGCACTAGAGCTGTCATTGAAAAGCAGTGAGCAATTTTCTCAGCTGAACTAGCAAGGGAGCTTAGAATTTTGCAGTTCAGCACTCTTGAATTTCAAGGCATGACCCTCCAATTCAAGACAACAAGTACATCTTCCAAAATTTTGTACCGGGGGATTTGGGCCATATTGGGCCATTCAGCTGGCATGCTGCATTGCAAGAAAACTCATTGCAAGGGATCAGCAAATGTTAACAAGACACTGAGTAACTTTGACTTTGTATCAAAAACTGTTTGCTGAAATGTTAATTGCTATACATGAACCTGTACTGTACTGTTATAAGGAACCACAAGGGTTAAAACATTTGGATTGCTTAAATTGAGTTTATCACTTTGGAGAAAACTTTGTAAAAAGCATACTCTTTACACAGAATTTGGCTTATACTATATAGATTTTCTGCATTTCTATTTCTTCGATTCTTTTTTACAAGATTCATTTACTGTATTGTATGGTACATGGAACAGAATTGTTGTTCTGTACTGTTGATCTGCTTCTGCGGTTTAACCTTTGCCTATGTCATAATCGTCTGCTTGAAACATCATAACCACTTCCACAGCAAAAGTGGTGATGTCACATATAGATGATTATGACATCAGCACAGTGTAAAGTATCAGAAGCAAATGAACTCTATGGGATAAGGAGCCTGTTTCTATGCAAATTAACCTAATAATAAAGAATAAAAGAAAGAGAAATGCAAACAGTTTAAATAAGAGTTGGCTATAGTCAACTGGCTTATGCAGTTGTGTAGTCTCAGAGATAAAGTCCTACATTTGGTGTTAGTGTGGCTCAGTTAGTAACACATTCAGCTCTGGAACAGAAGGTCATGGGTTTTTGTCACTCTCTGGGATTGGGCTCATACCATAGCTGCAAGTTGAGGGGTTAGCTGCACAATCGGGCCAACTGGATAGACCATGAGGCCTGTTTCTGCTGGCATTTTGTATGTTCATATAAATGCTGACACCCGAGTGCAGTTCTAGGGTGCTTTACTATTGTGGTGTGCCATCCTTTGGATGAGACATTAAACTAAGGCCCTTCTACCCATCTCTGGCACTGTCCTGGTGGGTGTCCACAGTGAAGTAAAAGAACCCAAGGCACTTTTTGCAAGAGTACCAGATTTTCCTCAGTGTCCTGGTCCCTTCCCATAAAACTGCTTCATGCAGTTGTCCAATGCTGTGTGTGGTTGTTGATGTGCAAAATGGCTGCCACTACACATTTAGTCACATCACTGCCAGTCTATTACTGCATTGCTGGTGAAGCACTTTGGAATACAGTGCATAAGAAAAGTGCTGTGTAAATGTTAATTCTTCATCTTCCCACCTCCAAGTAAGTATAACCTGTTAAACCCTGTATTAGTAGTCTCAGTCATGGCACCCTTTCCAACCAGTCCTGATGTGATTGATTGATTAATTTACTGATTTACATATCAGTCACAGGGAAAGACACGCTGGGCCAGCACTTACTTGCTGTTGTGACCCAGTAGAAAGGGTATAAGTGGAATGCACAGTGTGATACAGGTGTATTTTAGATTTACGGTTCTTTTGAGATAGTTGGATCAGGACACATTAATGACTAGGTGGAAAGGATTATTGAACTGAGATGGATGTGGTGTGGTTCTGTCTGGGTCACTGATGGGCAGTATGCTGAAAGGCCCACTTAGTGGTAAGAGTTTTTACCTGCCAGTGGGTGGTATGATAAAGTGCATAACAGCACACCATTGGCCCTACTAAAAAGGAAAATGCCTGGATGGTGGAGTGTATATGGGCCGAGTTTGGTAAGCAGCTAGTTTATAGTGAAAAGGGATCAAGTGGAAGATTCCACATAAATTAAAAATGTTAAAGAGTATTTACAGGAGACACAGTTTATTAGGCACACAAATCCTGATGAAGTGGTCAGCACATGGACCATGAAACATTGATATTATGTCTATCTGTATGCCTATCACAGTGTGAATTTACAAAAATAAAATCTGATTCACAATACCAGTGAGTAGATCCTTTCTCCACTGTGTTGGTATAAATTTACTGAGAGGATGTGGAGCAGATCCTTTCCAGTCTTCTGATTTATGCTGTTGATGTTGGTGGGCCACACTGCTTGTGGGTGTTGTTTGGCATGTTAAAACACCATACTTCCACTATGCACACAAACCTACCCATCCATGGAGACACACACATTCCAGCAATCCCACTGGTGCACTCACCCACACATACATGCTCTGATCCACCAGTGGCAGGACGCACAGATACACATGCCCATACACACACCCACCCATTTTCACACACATTCACCTACCCATTTGTGGACACACACACACACCTACTCACCCACCCACTCTGCTATGAGCACATGGATCCACACCTACCAACCCCCACTCCCATTTGCACATGGACCCACACACATCTACCAACCCATCAACATACATAAAATACCTCTTGCTACATTTGTACCATATACTTCCATTGCTGGGCTGGCCCCTCCTGTTGCTCTCCTCAGCAGTGACAAAGTCTTTGTGGCTCCATTTAGAAGGGAAGGCACCTCATGGAATTTTATCTGGATGCCCTGAATGTCAATGTAATTATGTATTGGCAGACTAGATGACCCGGCCTCGGGACTGACAGAGAATTTGTTTTAACCAGGATAACCCAACTGACATGCAGTGTTAACTTATGTCCTCAGTAAGGTGCAGGTTTTACCAATTTATATACAAAAGCTTGGAGGACGGAAGTACTGATGGTCTAATTGACTTGCTTAATAGAAATAAAAATCTCTTGGAGGTTTCAAACATGTAATTATTCATTTTATTTAGAATTTTAGTACACTGGAATATCACCACTTAAGCTGTGTGCATAGTTTCCAAGAGGGTTACAGGGGAACATTTACAGCAGCAGGGAGTAACTAACATTCAATAGCTATATGCTCAGACAAGGTGTTCTTCCAGGCCCCCAATCAGTGAAGGTAAATACTATTCAAATATTGATCAGAGGTGTGGAAAACAGTGGGGAAATACTGACCTAGAGGGATAAACTATTAACTAACAGTAGTTAATGTATATTGCCCAAAGCTAAAGGCCGAGGGCAATACCACTATTGGAAGGTGACATGTCATCACAAGGGGGTCTATATTTTTGAATCCCAACACAACTCTCATAAATATCTGTTTTAATAAACCTTGACTGAGTTATTTCTTCATTTAATAGTTTATTCTCCTTTGGGGTCTGCCCAATGGTACACGCCCCAATCCCATCACCAACCTTGTCAGGGACTTACCAGTTGTCCACCACTTACCAATGACAACAATGTAGTGGTTGGCCAGCCACTTTGGTCTTGTAAGAGCCTATGGGGGTGCTGGCATGGAGCAGCCCAGACAGTTTTTCTCTGTTTTATTCCCCAGGGGCACTATGTGTGATGGCACCAGTGTTCATACATGCTGCAGCATGCATACACAGCCCCCTTCCCTTGCACTTGCCCCCATCTATGTAGCCACCTGGAATTGCCCATCTCTGCAGCCACCTGATCTCCACAAGGTGGTAGTCCCACTGCAGGAGTCTTGTCCCTCCATCCATCCTTGAGGAAAGAGAGCAATCCTTCTTCTCCTGGATGAACTCTGGTGATCCACACATGTTCCCAAATGTGAATTTTCCCAGTTGGCAAGTGATAGCACCACCGCTGTTCTAGTGGGCTGGCTATTGCCCACGTCTAATGAAATATTGTCTGGTTCTAATGAACTGTTGCTTTCTTCTAATGCACTGTTGCCTGGCTCTTTGTTCTGAACTGAGCAATAGTTCAAAATCTTGGATGTCATGTGAGTGACTCTGGTTCAATCAGAGGGCAAGATCTTTTTTCTAAGGTTTAATAAAGCCTAACACTTTAGAAAGCTAGGTTGGCTACCTTAAGGGATCTATTCCACACACAATTAAGCCTGTGCTAAATGGAATAAAAACCCACTCACCAGGAATACATTTCAGTGTTTTATTATTCATAACCAAACAGCTGCAAACAAACCAGATCTGAGAGGTAATTGATATCAGCTAACATCAGTATCAAGTCCCTACTGCCAACATTTTGCTACCCACTGAGTCATTTCCTTAGGGTTGGCTTAAATGCAAAATTAAATTATATATATATATATATATATATATATATATATATATATATATATATATATATATATATATATATATATATATATATATATATATATATATGACAAAGAACCTATATTGCACAAACACTGAGGCAAGGTTACCCCAAAGGGCATTTGGCTGGGAAGCCAAGTTTCAAGAAAATACAAAATCACACATGCCCCCACAATGAAAAGCATCATAGGCTGCATATGCAAATCACCACAGAATGTTATGCTGGTCCAACTTTAAGCAGAATTGCATGGTGCCGAAAGGCCTCTCACACAGTTTGCAAAGGGTGCTAACAGAAGACATAGACACGTGTTTAGTCCTACCAGGACTCATCAGTATGCCTCATCTGTTTGACACCCCAGTGGAATGGACCAGCTACCCTTAAGGCAGTGTGCCTTGGATATATTGTGGTGAACCCATTAAAATAAAAAACTATTTAAAAGACAAAGAACCTCTGTGCACAAACACTGAGGCAAGGGTTACCCCAAAGGGCATTTGGCTGGGAAGCCAAGTCTTTTAACTAGTTTTTTATTTTAATGGGTTCACCACAATATATAACACACTGCCATAAGTAACTGGTCCATTCCACTGGGTGTCAGACAGACAAGCATACTGATGATCTAGTATAAGGCTGCCTGTCTTGTCTTGCACCGTTAACATATGAAAACGCACCATCTGGCGGCCAACACTCAACAACCTGTGTGCTATCCAACAATGCTCATTGAGGGCATGATTTTTCTTGAGCAACTTTGGCATAAGCTGTTGTGCACAGAAAATTCTTTGTCTTTAAACAAGTTTTTATTTTAATGGGTTCACCACAATATATCCAAGGCACACTGCCTTAAAGGTAGCTGGTCCATTCCACTGGGGTGTCAAACAGACAAGGCATACTGATGAGTCCTGGTAGGATGAAACACGTGTCTATGTCTTCTGTTAGCACCTTTGCAAACAGTGTGAGAGGCCTTTTGGCACCATGCAATTCTGCTTAAAGTTGGACCAGCATAACATTCTGTGGTGATTTGCATATGCAGCCTATGATGCTTTGCATTGTGGGGGCATGTGTGATTTTGTATATATATATAAAATAAAAATGTATATATATATATATATATATATATATATATATATATGTATATATGTATATGTAAAAGATAACCCACCATAAAGTGTGCGGTATCGCTCTGACATACTGCACTGTGGTGTGCATTGTGATGCATTTGGCCTCTGGCCTCATGTCAGAGCGTGTGGGAGTAAACATGAGATGAGGCAAATTTACAGGTTTAAAACACACTGTGGTGTGGTATTTATTTTCCAAAAGTTCAAAAAATAATAAATGAAAACTAAAAATTGCCAAGAAAATCACTACTTATCATCAGTAATTTCTCACACAATACAGTCCAGGATCTTAGAGCTCCTGAGACCCTTCTAATTTGCATTCAATAGCTTGTGTACAGTAGCACATCTCTCCTTCACTGCCAAGACTAGACTGAACTGAACTCAGTGAAGAGATTTTATATCTTTTGGTGGGGTCACCTGACTGAGCCCTTTCTATTTACATGTCTGAACATGTTTCAAAACCAAGGGGGGTTTTGTTTCAGGGGACTTCCTGGTTCAGTTAAAGGTATAGTGTGGTACAGAGTTTATCTCCACTGATATTGACTCACTATATCTCTGATCCACAGTGACTAAGCACTTTTATAAAGTATACCACATAGAACCTTATACAGTAGCAGGTTTATAGGGTGAATTTATGAAAATATCTTAGGATTTCTTATAACTGTACTAATCATAAAATTATTGTTGTTTTATATGGCTTCTGAATCTTTTTTATTTAAAAAGACTTTATTAACTGTACTTATTCCTATTTAAAATAGCCTTCATGCTTTTTGTACACAAAGGGCCGGATATTCAAACTGCACTATTTTGTGGCGCAAGCCCTTGTGCTACACAAAATAGTTGCGCAAGGGTGTGGCGGGCGATATTCAAGGGAGTTGCTGTTGAGCAACTCCTTTGAATATCTTGAGCCACAACCACTGTACAAGTGCAGTGGAACTTGTGCCACCATCAAGTGGTCAGAGTGGAGCATTCAACTTGCGGTGGCACAAATACCATTGCGCCATGTGCAAATTTCTGATATTCAAAGGTGACATGCAAATGGGGCCATAATTAATGCAAGGTGCAGGGGCCATTTGTCATCTGTTTTATTTCCATTTAGCATTAGCATGTAGGTGCACTTATCCCGGCAGACTTGTGCCTGGCACCCTACCAGGCATCAGCCATCGGGGACTGACGCCCCCTGCAGCCCAATCGTGGGCAAATGTGTATGAAATCCCCCCTCCCCTGACTGGCCCGATCATGGGCATAAGCTTAAATCACCCACCCACCAGCCCGATCGCTGGCAGCAAAGTGTTCCCCCCAAACATATCCCTGGTGGTCCAGTGGACGATAAGCCTGATCGCAGGATGAAGAGTTTGAACCCCCAGAACATATCCCTGGTGGTCCAGTGGACTGATAAGCCCAATCTCAGGCTGCATTATGTTGTGACACCCCACCCAAGACCATATCCCGTGATCTAGTGTCCCCCACCCACCCACCCATAGCCCCAACACCCGTTCCCCGGCAGCTGGTGGGTGGCAGCATCACCACCTGCCACCCGCTGCCCGCTGACTGACTTTCTGGTGAGGGCTGCATGCCCATTAGTGCAGAGCAAGAGCCAATGGGCATGCAGCCCTCTAAGGCAGTCAGATATGAATGAATTCATTCACAAATCTGGACTGCCTTGTATGCGAATATGAGCTACATGCCCATTGGCTCTTTCCTGCACCAATGCTTGTCTGTGCTAACGGTCAGTTGGCGGGTAACGAGGCGGCAGGTGGGTGGGATGCCGCCACCCGCCGGAGAGGACGGGTGGTTGGGCTTCATGGGTGGGTGGGGTGGGACACTAGATCATCAGGGATATGGTCTTGGGGTGAGGGGTGTATAGCGTAATGCAGCCAGCGATTGGGCTTATCAGTCCACTGGACCACCAGGGATACGTTCTGGGGGGGTAAACTTCTTCAGACTGCGATCAGGCTTATCGGTCCACTGGACCACCAGGGATATGTTTTGGGGGGTTTCAAACCTCATCAGCCTGCGATCGGGCATAGCGGTCCACTGGACCACCAGGGATATGTTCGGGGGGAACACTTTGCTGCCCGCGATCGTGCTGGTGGGGGGGTGATTTAAGCTTATGCCCACGATCGGGCCAGTCGGGGGAGGGGGACTTTTCTGCTTTTGCTAGCGATCGGGCTGCAGGGAGGGCACAGGGAGTAGGTTGAGGGCCAGCCACAGGTGTGCTGTGTTGCACCCTACAATGCAGCAGCTCACCTGTGGGTGGCCCTCGACTTACTCCTTTTTTTTTTGGCTTAAAGTTGTGCAGGTTGGGGGTTGCGCCTGCACAACTCTGCACAGTCTGGCTGAATATCGGGCTATGCAGTTTATGCATGGTTCCTCCCCCTCCAGTTCAGCATGCATTCATTTGCATTGCGCTGTTGCTCAGCATGTTTTTAGTGGCACAACTGCCTCCTGCTGAATGCTCATGAGAATGGTAATTTCAGACGGACGAGCAGGCGCAACCCTATTGCGCATGGAGCAACCCTTTTGAATATCCCACCAAAAATGCACTCATGCACTTTACACAACACCTTCCTGGGTGTTTGGCTTCATTCCAGGGACTGAATGGATGAAAATGGAAAAAGAATGAAAAGAGAGAACTAGTAGGAAAATTAGTAGGGATAGTAAAGAGCTACGCTGGGTGGCCAACCTAGGGTAGGGGGGAAATAGAAGAAAAACAAAGAGAAAAGTGTTAACTGTTGCGCAACTGAAGTTTTAGTAGCTAGGAAATAAGGAGATACAAAAGTGGTCTATCAGTCACAGCTGAGGGTGTAGCCTAACTCTGCCACACCTTGTGCATTCAACTACCCAAGGCATCCGTATATCAGACTGCTACCGCACATCCGACAGTGGGTTATCTATTTTATAAAATGGCTAAAATGGTTTTGGAGGGGGGTGAAAGTGCAGCTGTGTGGTCATGCTCTGATATATGCATGGCCATGTGATGTGTTTCAGCCAACCAGCAGAGAGTATTTTCCCTACCCTTTCCATATATATATATATATATATATATGTGTGTGTGTATTGGAATTAATTTGTTAATATTTGGCCTAGCTCAATTATATAGAGAGGAAATGCTAGCCATTACTTAGACAACATTACTGAGCAGTCATATCTGTAATATGGATATTATGTATGCCAAACGGCATGAATTAGATGGACAAATTGTGATAAAGGTAAAAAGAGTGAAATTGTTAGATCTTTTAAACCCAGAAGCAATCAGCCTTAGATGGTCTGGGAATTCACATGTGTAAGGAAGATCAAATTTATGAATTTCCAGGAAGTCAAATGGGACAGAAGAGTAGGGAATGGAAAATAATGATTTATACAGCTAATAGAGTTGAGGTTTTGGATTAATTGAATTTGTGACATCATGATTTAAAGCATGGAGAAGAAAAGATACAGGAGAAAAGAAAGAAAATAAAAACCCTTAAAGATTATCAGAATAGACAGGGTTTTCATATAGATATACTTTCGTGGAATATATCAGGCTTTAATGATAGGCTGGGAGATCCAGAAATGGAGACATATATAAACAAATATGCTTATGTGTGCAAGAGACATGGAGGATAGGGACAATTTATTTGGATGGATATACATCTTATGTAAAACAAGCTGAAAGACACAAAAAGTATGGTAGGAATCTAGAGGGAATAGTTACATTTTGTAAAATAAAAAATAAGGTAAAGACAACAGAGATTTGTACAAAATGTAAAAGTTTTTAAATAGTTAATATTAAGGGAGAAAATACTGAGGATATTGTACTGGTTAACATCTATGCTCCACCAGAGAACAGTAAATACATATATGTTAAATGGTTACATATGTTTAGATATGAAATAGAGAAAATCTGATGTTCAAATTCTTAACCCTCTGGGAAATAGTGATCATATGACCCTATTTTTCTCTATTCAACTGCCTTTACAACCCAAAACTAACAAACTTAAAATAAAAAAATACAATAGGGCAGACTTTGAAAGTATTAACTACCAGCTAAAGGTCCTTAACTGGGAACAGATCCTTTCTCCATTGAACACTGAGGAAGCCTGGGTCTTACTGAAGTCAAAAATCTTTGAACTCAAAAAACAATATGTCCCAAACAAATTTAAGTATAATAGCAAAGGGAAAATTCCCCCTTGGTTCAATGGTAATATCAAAAAACTTATCAAACAGAAAAATAAATTATTTTCAATTCTAAAAAAATGTTCACCCAACCAGAAAGACATTATTTTAGTTAGATACAGGGAGGTAGCTAAATAATTAAAAAAAGGTAATCCTTTTGGCAAAACACAATTTTGAATTTAAAATTGTTCATACTAAGGATTGTCATAAGGCACTATATTCTTATTTAAATGGTAAAAAAAGCAATAACAATATGATTGGTCCATTAGTCTGTAACAACACTACTATAACATCTGATATTGAAACAGCTACAGAACTAAATAAATATTTTTCATCAGTTTTTGTCCAGGAGTCATCCAACATTTCACACATTCCAGCAGCATTACATTTAAAATCAAATAATATCTCTTCTCAAGATATACAGTGGGTTTTAGATTATTTGAAACAATATACAAGCTCTGGCCCTGATAATATAAGTTCCAGATTTCTTTTAGGGACAAAGGATGCAATTATCTTGCCCCTAACAATCATTTTTAACAAATCACTTCATGAATCTTTGATTCCAGCAGACTGGCATACTGCCATTGTTACACCTATTTTTAAACAGGGTTCACGTCCAAAATTGAAAATTATCAGCCTATTAACCTTACGTCGGTACCATGTAAACTATTGGAAAAAATAATCAAACAACAACTAGAAAATGAAATGTCAACTTTAAACATTAATGACGTGTATCAACATGGTTTCAAAACAGGATTTTCATGCACCACTACCTGGTCTCCTTTTATAACCATATCAGTTCTAGCCTTGACTGTAATATACCTATGGATGTTATTCTTTTGGATTACAGCAAGGCATTTGATAAAGTATCACACGGCATCTTGATAAATAAACTCAACCTATTAGGTTTTTCATTACCCATTGTATCTTGGATAAATAACTGGTTGAGTAAGAGAACACAAAGAGTAAGGGTTAATGGTGCACTGTCAGATGTAGGGGTAGTGACTAGTGGTGTCCCTCAGGGAACTGTCCTGGATCCAGTGCTGTTCAGTCTGTTTATAAGTGATATGTACATCTCAGTTGATAATATTATGGTTAAATTTGCAGATGACACCAAACTCGAGGGTAAGGTCAACACCCTAGCTAATTGTCATAATTTAAAATCTGATCTTGCCTTAATTGAGCAATGGGCATATATTAATAAAATGCATTTCAATATTTCAAAATGTGCAGTACTTCACTTGGGGAAAAATAACCCCAAACAAAAATATAATTTAAATAATACTATCATTAGGGCTTCCTGTGTCGAAAAAGACCTAGGAATTTTGATAAACGATAAATTATCTTCCACTTCCCATTGTTCCAGACTTGCAAACCAAACAAATGCACTACTACGCAGGATAAACAAAACATTTATCTCTAAATCTGAACAATGCCTTATAACTCTTTATAGATCTCATATTAGGCCTTACTTAGATTATGGATCACCAGTCTGAAGTCCTTATCTAAAGTCGGACATTAATAAAATTGAACAAGTTCAATACAGAGCCCCTAAACTAGTACCCAATCTCGCCCAACTAGAATATGACACCAGACTTCAAAAAACGGGATTACATTTCCTTAAGTGAAGGCAAACTAGAGGTGACCTTCTGCAGCTGTTTAAAATTCTTAAATCACCAGTTCAAATGGCACAATGTGGCTTTGCTTACTCCATAAGGAAGATCGTGCCTAGACTCCATAATAAACAGTTAGAAGTCAAAAAAGCTAATAATAACCCAAGATTAAATTTCTTTACCATTAGAACACCCAGGATATGGAATACACTACCCCAGGATATTGTTGACTCACCAACTATCACAACATTCAAGAATAAATTAGATAAATGGATGGATGGACAGGATTGGGGTTAATGTTCCATTTATATGGAGGACAATCTCAATGTGCAAACTGCCTCCTTTTGTCCTACAAACCAAGTAAACCTAGTAAACCAAGTAATTGCCCAATGGTAATATAATCTTAGTGGGTGATCTAAATGCAAAATTAGGTAATTTACATGGCATCACTGACGATCATATAGATATCATCAGTCAACTAAATTTGGGTTATTTAAGGGACATAAGACAGTTGAGCGATCTGACACAAAATAATAGAGGCATACAGTTACATAATATGCTAAAAGACACAAATCTTATGGTGTTAAATGGATGCATAGAGGGAGATATACCAGGAAAGTATACATACGAAGGTGGGAGAGGATCATCTGTGACTGATTATATTTGTGTTAATCCCATTGCACTAAAAAACTATAAGAGATTGGAAGTAAGATCACCTCTTGAAAGTAAACATGCAATACTGGAATTTCATATGAACATGGAGGGAAGATATTCATAAACACCTGTTAAAGAAAATAGACTAAAGGTAACGCATATACATTGTATAGGTTGAGAGTTGATAGACAATGAGAACTTGGAAAAAACTATGAAGGATAGTGGTATACTGGAGAATTTAAACAATAGTACTGAAAATATGGATATAAATTTATTACTGTCAAAATTGAATATAATATTGGGCAATATAAGACATATTATAACTAAAGAATATAAGATACAAAATAAAAAAGAAGGAACGGCATGGTTTAATGGTGAATGCAGGAAGGCTAATAAGGAATTGAGTAAACAGTTGAGACAGGTAAAGGGACATACAGTCGCAAATTGTAATTTGAATAAAGAGAGGAATAGAATAAGGAAACAATATAATAAGGTAATAAAGGATAATAAGAAGAAATATCAAATGAAACTTTGGATGGAACTTGAGGATGCGGTAAAGAAAAATGATACAAAATTATTTGGGAATTTGGTGAATAAAGGAATGAAAAATTATAGGGGAGATTTGGGAGTCTGTGACGAACTGGAGGACTGGGTTAGCCATTATAGGAATTTATTTTATTTTGATAACCAGGAATATATAATGGCATTAAAGAAAAGGAATTTAGAGGGGGAGGAAAGTTATAGATTTAGCCCTATTACGTACTTAGAAATGGAAAAAGCAATATTAACAACAAAAAGACACAAATCCCCAGGACCTGATGGGATCCCATCTGATGTAATAAGTCTAACGTTGGGTAAATGGATCCCTTTTTTGGAAATTATATTCAGTTCCATTTGGAGATGCAATACAGTGCCATCTAGTTGGAAGTTAGATGTAATAGTCCCACTCAGGGCTCCAGATAAGGTGTGTACTGGCCTATTTTACTCACCTCATTTTAGGAAATACTCTTCAGAATTTTTTTTAATGAGTACTAGTACTCACTCAACATTTGTAAATACTTCACATGCCAAAGAATAGTGCTTCATAACATAATTGGTGCTTCAAAGGGAACCATTTTTTTTTGCCAGATTTACAGCACTTGTATGCATCCCACTTTTGTTTTACTCACCATGTTTTAAAACTGGTGAATAAATTCCTACTTGCCAACATTATTTAGAGCATTGTTGGCACCTGCAATTCTTATCTTAAAAACAAAACTACATTTTTTTAATAAATGTACTCCTTAGTCCACTCTAGCAAGACATTTGTACACATCTGAATTTTGTTTTACTCACCTCACTTTCAAAATGAGGAGTACAGGTACTCATCCCAAAAAATCTTATCTAGAGCCCTGGTCCCACTATTTATGAGAGGAGAAAGGGAAAAACCTGAGTGATATAGACCTATTAGTTTGATAGACAGCACTGAAAAAAATGTTTACTAAGATAATTAATAATAGATTAGGTCAGTGGGTAGAAGAAAAAAGGATCATTGATATAGCCCAGGCGAGTTTCCGATCAGGAAGATCAACAATTTACCAATGTTTCACAATGGTGTATCTGATATACAAATATAAAAAGGTTAAAGGACAAAAGTTATATTGTTTATTTGTTGATTTGAAAACAGCATTTGACAGAGTTAACAGAGTTAAATTGTGGACTAGACTGGAAGAATTGGGTATTGATCAAGCACTCTTGGGTATTATAAAAACTCTTTATTTTAATAACTATACAAGTATCAGATATTCAAATGTTGAATCTCTTACTGAATGGTTTGAATCAAATATTGGTGTGAAACAAGGATGCACTTTATCACTATTATTGTTTAATCTTTATTTTCAGACAGTGTTGAATAGTTTATATAACCCCAACTATCATATGCCAAGGATTGGTACAACTTTTTGCCCATATCTGGCATACGCAGATGACACAGTATTAATCTCCACAAGTTACATTGGGTTAAAAAGAATGATGAATAAGTTTCTTCAGTTCGTAATATGCTTTGAAGAGTGCAGACATGTTCCCGGTATACCGAAGATTGTCGTGTGGGACTCAGAGGTAAGTATGGGGTGAGGGGTGTGGGGGAGGCAGTGTATTCAGTGGGTGAGTACTTGAGTTGTGGAAGGGGCAGGAGACCATGAGGGACCGTTTTCTTTTCACAGGTTAAAAAAACATTTGTGGGACTTTTACAGGGCATGTGGCATGCTGGGGTGGGCTCCCAGCATGCCAATGAACTGCTTTTGAGGGCAGCAGTAGCTGATGGAGGATTAGGCACCCCTGTTGGCACAAAAGGGGGGGTGCAAAAACCAATAGGGATTGGGCACCTTTTGGCACAAATCTACTGAGTTTTTGGGGGGCATTATGCTCATGATGGGAGTGGGCGCCCTGTCAGCCAAATCAAACTGGGAGGGCATAATGCTGATGGCTCCCCTGTCAGCAACTTTAACTAGGAGGGGGACTGAAGCCGATGGGGATTGGGGCCCCCATCAGCAAAAACACTGTTGTGGGGGGGCACATGCAGCCGAGAGGGATTGGGCACCCCCTTGGCACTGGGGGCTATTGAATATTGTTTGTGAACAGGCTGCAAGCCACCTACCATGTTCACAAACAATATTACAGTCGACAAGTTCCACCCAGCAATGACAGGTCACTACCTCATTGCAGCAGAATGGCTGACACTGCAATGACGAGGTGGCACCTGATTTCTGTGGTGAAAACGTTAGAACTTGGTGGCACTTTTGGAAGCCAGTGTCATTAGCACACTGTGCCTCCATTGGCCCACCACTGCCAAGCCCCCAAATGATGTGCCTCCCTTGGTTGCCATAGTGCCGCTCCTCCAAAACCTGCTACTCTCCTAAGCTGTCACATAATGTTTCTTGTGCATGCACGCAAGCAAACACAAAAAGGACACAAGATTACTGACTGGGGTGCAGTGTAGGGCTACAATGATGATCTTGGGACTGGGGGATAAACTCTATGAGGAAAGATTGGGGGAGCTCAATGTGTATTCCATGAATGATAAAAGGGAGAGGGGGGACATGATAGAGATCTATAAATACTTAAAAGGCATAAACAGGGTCAAAGCGGGAGCATTGTTCTTCTTAAAGGGAGAAAGGGTCATGAGGGGGCACAGCTTGAAGCTGGATGGGGTAGATTCAGGAGTGAGATGAGGAGGCACTACTTCATGAAGAGGGTTGTAGCTGGGTGGAATGCACTGCTGGAGTAGCTGATCGCACTGAAGACAGTGGATAGTTTTAAAAGGGGATGGAATAGAGTCAAGCGTAAGAACAGATAAGAACAAAGGAGGGGATAGTCCGGGGGAGGGAATGATGAAAAGGGAATGGGAAGGGGGCAGCTGCAGGAGAAGTAATCTACAAGCTGCACACTTGGGTAGACGTCATAGACCTATAGGCCTTTTATTCTGGTGCTTTCATATGTTCATATGTTCATAAGAGTACTATGACCTCATATTTTATTTTAGTTTATTTATTTCTTCTGTTTTTTTTTTTGGCTACTTCTTCTGTTAGTGGTTTAATAAAAGTTTTGGACAATGTTAACTTCTGGAATTGCTCTGTCACTGTCCATAGAGGTTAGGTTCCTAGCTTATAGTATGTTGTATGTGACAGATATGGGCAGCAAAGCACTAACAACATTTTTGTTGCCTAAATTGTACAAGAAATTACAAAAGAAATTCAGTCCATGTGAACTCCATGGAAGCCAGAAATAGGATAGAATGCCACCCATCCTCATGGACGTAGTAACCTAGCAGTCCATGCAAAGGGCTTCTCCCAGTGGCCTGCATGAGTAGGAACAAGACATGATATCAGGAAACTACAGTATGACCATGCACCAACAGTGGCACAGAGGAGGTGCAGAACAGGCATTTTGTTCAGGTTGCTCTTGCAGCATCTTTAGTAATAGATGTTGAGTAATGAAAGCATGACAATGCACAGGCAGTTGCATGGAAAAGGGGGAGGAGGAGGAGGAGGATAAGAAAAGGCAATATCATCAGTGATGGGCATGCTATGAGGAAACCATGGGCATGCACAGGTAGTGACATGGAGGAGGACAGGACAAGGTAGGCATCTAGTGTTGCTCTTGCAGCATCTTTAGTAATGGACATAATGTGATGAACGCATGACAGTGTACAGGAAGTGGCGTGGAGGAGGATAGGAGGAGGCAGCATTTTTTAAAATTTTTCTTATTATTTATTCTTCTCTTACTCCTCAGCCCTTTAAATCCAGCCCCATCACCCTGGCATCCACCAGCTGGCATGAGTACCACAGGAATTCCCCCCTCTGGCGGGGTCGGCAGGGGGTTCCTTCCCCCACCGAGACTGGATCTGTATTGTGCACCATGGCTAGCCAGGTGTGAGGCCTGCGAGCTCCCCCTCATCATTATCTGGGAGCCTTTTTCCTGTTTTTTCCCTCTTTTGTGGGAGTGCAGCATGCAATGACACCAGCGACTGGGTTCATGCACGCTCCTGTGTGTACCCCAGTCAGGTGTCTGCCACACCCCTGTCCCCTGTGATGCAGCTCTGTGCCATTGAGCCACAGCCTCCTCTAGGGGTCAGGCAAACACAGGCCGCCATAATCCCCCTTCCCTGGAGATGGAAAGCAGTCCAGCGGGCTCTCAATCCATCTCCTTCCAGCCGACCCACGGCAACCTGTACTCATTCCAAAACATGGGTCGCTGGCATAGCACAAGGTGTGGTGTTCAACTCTTCAACCCTCAGTGCCACCGGCCAGCTAGAAGGCAGCATTTTTAGTGACAGACATGCTGTGAAGACTGCATGACAGTGGTACAGGCAGTGGCACAGGGGGAAGAGGAGAACATGAGGAAGCAGCATCTTGTTCAGGTTTCTCTTGCAGAATCTTCAGTGATTGTCACGCTATTAGAAAAGCACAATAGTGCTCAGGCAGTAGCATCTTCTCTGGGCTAATTTATAAGGCTTGCAGCATTTAGTTATAGAAAACTTAATGCAAGAGGGAGACCTGTGAAAATGAGATAAGAAACTGTATTTAATTATTTTTATGTGTTCCAATTAAGTGATAGTACCTGAGTCTGCAAAAAAAACACAAGTACTTGTTAAAAAGAAAGGGGGTGGGAGTTGGAGAATAACAGGGAAAAAAAACAGCAATACTTACCATCATTTTAGTGATGCTCATCCCCTGAGAAAAGGTTAGGCAGTGCACAATGGCACTGAGGAAGCACAGGTGATTTTAATGCAGTCATCCTAAAATTCCTGTGGCAGTTAGACTGAGGATGGCTGGCACCTCTGAAGATAAAAGGTGAAAAATCATTGAAGAACTTTTTTTAATTTTTTTTCGATCTGTGTTCTTGTTGTTTGATATCACCCAAGGTTATAATGCATGTTAAAATGAAAAGGGTTGAGGGTGGGGATTGGGCTGGGCCAGGGGTACAGTAGGAAAAAGAGAAAAAAAACAATGCTTATCTGTATGTTAGTGAGAGTCATGCCATAAACAAAGACATAACTGTGGGCAATGGTACCAAGGAAGCACCATTGATTTTTATGCATTAATCTGGATGGTTTGGTAGCAGTAAGGCTACGATGGGACAGTTCATGGATCATGCATTATTCCAAAATGTGTTGTCTTCCTCTGGTAATGAATCCATGCTTCAGCAGAGATAAATGGTTTAATTCAGGACTATTTTCATATTTATGGTGTGGCCTTTGAGAAGAGACCTATCAAGCTGTTGGCTAGGCTTATTCTTTGCTATCGTTATGCCAACAGCTATGGTGAGCAAGGAGGATTAGGAAGTGACTTTAGCTGAGTCACATAATCATGAAGACTATGTAAAAGAAGTACCTTGTTTATAGATAATATGACAGGAAGGGTCTGGGGCCATGAAAAAAGCAAAATTGGAATGTATCACCATATACTACACTATATGCAGGGTGCTGGTTTACTAAGACTATAAACAAGCAGCACTTAGTTTTTGTGAGAGGGTGAGTCTGGGCCACAGAAACTGCAACAAAGATAACATTTTATTCTAGTGCTACCTACTAGACAGTAAGAATACCACAAAACTGAGAGATAAAATATTAATTTTGCTGGTTAGTCCTGGCCCATGTCCTAAACATAGAAACATAGCTTTTAACAGAAAAGGGCCTTTACGCCCATCCAGTCTGCCCCTTGTGCCTGTCTATTCCATCACCACTGATTCCTTCCCCCATTCCTCTACCTAATATGCCCCTGTGTCTATCCCATGCATGCTTGAAGCTCCCCACAGTCTTTACCCCCCTCTACTTCCTCTGATAGGCTGTTCCAGTCATCCACCATCCTTTCCATGAACAAGTATTTCCACACATCTCTCTTAAACATTCTCCCTCTTAGCTTCATTGCATGTCCCCTTGCTCTAGTGCCTTTTGTTCTCTGAAATAACACCTTGCTCACTCCTGTGAGGTACTTGTAGATTTTATTCATATCCTTCTCCCTCTTCTCTCTACATGTTGAGTTCCTACAGCCTGTCCTCATATGACTTCTTGTGCAAACCCTCACCATTTTAGTTACCCTCCTCTGTACCACTTTCAGTCTTTCAATGTCCTTGCAGAGGTGTAGTCTCCAGAACTGGTCAGAGTACTCCAGGTGGGCCTCACCAGTGAGCGATACAATGGCAGCATCACCTTCCTCCTCCTGCTAGAAATCCATCTCCCAATGCACCCCAGCATCCTGCTAGCCTTTCACACTGCTTTGTCACACTTCGTAGCTACCCTGAGGTCATCAGATCTCTTTGCATTCTCTCCACCCCTTTATGAGTGTCAGACATGTTGCAGATATTTGTATCATCCGCTAAGAGACACACCTTACACGCTCCTCCACAAGGTCACTTATAAAGACACTAAAGAGGACCGGTCCCAGCACCAAACTGCATGGCACCCTACTAGTCATTTTCCTATTGCCATTGCCTGAGTGGCTACCATTTACTACCACTCTTTGACTCCTATCCCTTAATCAGTTAGATACTAAGCATGACACTTTCTCCCCCTCCCCCAGGCTGCTTAGTTTCTCAGCTAGCCTTCTGGATGGTACAGTGTCGAAAGCCTTACTGAAGTCCAGATAGGCCCCATAAACTGTTTTCCCTTGACCCACATCCCTGGTAACTCAGTCAAAGAAATATACAAGATCAGTTTGACAAGACCTCCCTCCTGTGAAACCATGCTGCCAGTGGTCCAGCAGCCCTTTTCCCTTCAGGTGCTCCACAAGCTTTTCCTTCAGTAGTTTGTCCATTAACTTCCCCACCACTGATGTGAGACTGACTTGTAGTTTCTAGTATCCTCCCTACTGCTGGTTGTATGCAGAGTTATCACATCAGCCCTCCTCCAGTCCTCTGGAACTTCCCCCATCTCCACTGAGGTGCTTAAAACCACTGCCAGATGGGTGGCCAGCACTGCGTTCTTTTCCTTTAGGAGCCTTGGATGAATCCCATACAGCCCCATCACCTTATTCTCCTTTAAGGTTTCCAGTCCCTTTCCATCGAAAATGGACTTGTGTCCACTCCACCCTCTCCTTGTTGCTTACTGTAGCATGCTGATATGTCCACCCCTCACCTTCTACCATGAAGACTGAGCAGAAGTAATTGTTCAGTATTTCCACTTTCTGTTGATCTTCCTCTGTGCAGTCACCCCTGCCCTCCTGATTCTCACTATCCCTTCATGTGTCTTCCTCTTTTCCCCCACATACTGTACCTAAAGAAGTTCTTGTCTGTATTTTTGACCTCCTTAACTATTCTGTCCTCTGTTAGTGCTTTAGCTGCCCTCACCCTCCTTCCTGCCTCCCTTTACTTTGCCAAATATACCTCCCTGTCATCATCCTTCTGGGACTCTCTGTATTTTCTAAATGCTGTTTTCTTCTTCTTCACTGCCTTTGCCACCTCCTTAGATAACCATACAGGTCTCTTACTCCTCTTTCCCCTTGCTCACTTTGTTCAAACAGCATGCTGTTGCCTGGGCTATACCCTCCTTAATTTTTCTTAATTGAGTCTCCACTCCCCCTCTACCTTCCCCCTTTCAAGACATTCTCTGAGACAGTTTCCCATGTCTTTCAATCTGCCCTCTTAAAGTCCACCATCCTCATCTTAGAGTGTTTTTTTCCCCTGTCCTAGCTATATGCCAAACCACATTGTATGGTGATCACTTGTACCCAGGGGACTACACTCTGTGATGCCAGCAATGCTGTCTCTGTTTGCAAGTATCAAGTCCAGTACTGCCCCATCCATACTAGGTTCCCAAACCAGCTGCATAAGGAATGGCCCTTATATGGAGTCGAGCATGGCCCCGCCTCTTGATGTAGCTGTGGTGAAAATGCCTCAATCTACCTCTGGCAGATTAACGTTCCGCATCATCAAACTTCTCCCTTGCTGGCCATTTTGCTAATAGCTTTCCCCAGGGTTTTGTCTAAATCCCCCCCCGTTGGAGGCTTGTACACCACCCCTGTGCAAATAATGGCCCCTGAACCCATCTCTAGGCTGACCCATAGTGCCTCTGGCTATTTTTTGTCCCCATGTTGCCCTGTATCTCAGTAGCTCTTATACCCTCCATTGAATATAAAACAACAACTCCACCTTTCCTCCCTGACCTGTTCTTCTGGAACATGGTGTAGCATGGGATGGCAACTTCCCAGCTGTGGTTGTCCTTGTATCATGATTCTGTTATGGTCACTAGATCCAGGTCTGCCTTGGCAATGACTGCCTCAAGAACAGGGATTTTGATTCCCAGGCTCCTTGCATTGGCACACATGGTTCTCCATTCTCTTTGTCCCTCTCTTCCTCTAACCTGTCTCTTCTTCCTACCTCCTTCTTGCCCTCTATGTTGCCCAGTAATAATACTGCATCCCTGAGAGAAACAATATATATAAAATTTGGGGGGTGCTGCTGGCCCAAGCCTGAAAGCAGTAATACTACTGCATACCTGTGAGATAAAATATTACATTTTCTGGGCACTACTGGCCAATATGTAGTACTGTTGTAATCAGTTTATTTGATCAGCTTAAAAGTCATTACAAAATGTCTAAACATATGTAACCCCCCCTGCAAATGGGGGTTCCCAAAAGACTTCCAGGAGCTTGCTTGAATGCTCCAAGCCTGAATGGTGTTTGGCATTTAAGCCATTTATCAGTGAGTGTTTTTAGAGCCTCTGGTACTGTCTCTTTAAGAGCTGTCTGCTTGCAGACATAATTGGTTTGTATGGGGGGACTGTGTGCTTCTCTGAGTACCACTCGAGCTGCTGCCAATTCACTTCATTTTGCAGTCACTAGGAGTGCAAAGGGAACCTATCTGAAAGATGTAACTGTTTGCCAGAAATTATTTAGAGTAATAATGAAATTACAGTTTGTCTAACCTGCTTTCTTTGCAGTCAGAACTGTGTCTGCTAGTTCCCATTCTAGTTTTGAACTGCTGAACTGGACCAATCAGTGTGGGGTAAGCTAGCTCTAAAATGGTGCCTTGGACGAATCAGAACTTGGACTCATAATCTGAGCCAGCCACAAGAGGATTGTATGGGCAGTGACTCTGGGAGATGTAGTTTAGACTTCAGTGCCTTTTGAACCAACAGCAGCAGTCTATTGTGAGTGACAGCCAATCCAGTCAAGAACTGGGAGGAACTCAAAGGAAGTGCCGGTTTTGTCGGTTGGAGTTTCAGTTGAGCTTTGGCAGTGAAGGAAGGGCCCTGTGCTTTTCAGTGTGCAATTTTAGTCAAAACGTGTGTGAGCCCAGAGTTCCGGTCTGCAGCTTGTGTAACAGCTTGTTAGGACTAGATCCGTCCTGTGAAAAGAATCAAAGGATCTCTGAAGAGTAGAAACCAGGCTCACCCTAGAAGACTGGAGGAATTGCTGAAAATTGCACTCGGTCTGTCAGGAACTGAATCTAGCTGTGGGTTCTCCGGGTATTGTGCAGTAATTGCGATCGGGATACAGATGCAGCCTGCCTGGTATAGTGCTTTCTTTTATATGGATGTGTGAAGAGGTTTGTGTACCTCAAGTGAGCCCTGCTGACATTGAAGGACCCTATCTTATTTGGAGGTCGTGAGTACTAATTCAGGGTCGCCTCTGTTGAATTGCCACATTAAATCCAAATGGAATTACTGTACTGCTGACTGTTTAATTCTTCCTTTTCTCTGTGAAAGGGCCTACCAGCTGCCATGGTTTGGACTAGCCACTAGGGCTTGGGTACCCAGGGACAGTAACTGATAGGGATAGGCCTGTGCACAGAGCCATGGAATGAATTATTAGAGTGATAAGCTAATTAACCTGATTTCCCCTGTCCTTGTTATATCCCCTAAATAAATCAGAGCTGCTTGTTTCAGCAAAGTTATACTGCCTGAGGTATTTGTCTATGTTAAAGTACTGTACTGTGATTGTTGCACTGTATCTCATTTCACAGGAGGTCCCAGTGCGGAACCAGACCTGGGGTAAGTGTATACTGTGAAGGTAATTCTGATATATTGTGTGGGCCACTAGTGGGAAGAAAGGGGTTGCAGTGTCCCAGAGGGCTGTGACCAAGTTAGTTTAACTATTGCAAACCCTGACCTCTGGGTGGAGGCACCCGCCATTGGATCCAGGCCCCTCAACCTGTTAGTGGCAAATCAGGCAGGGGTAGTAGCCCCTGGGATAATGCCATCTAGGGGTTACATCTTGGAGCTCACCGCTGGGATTGTGTGTCCTCTAGTGGCCATGTTATGAACCACTGTTAAGAAAAAAATGGGTACCCGACAGAAGTAGCTGTGCACCGGCTGGTGGAGTGGTGTACTGGGGAGGAGATCGACCCCAAAATGCTATGCTTATCCTGGACATCCCCTGGGTATCAATACGGACACTGTGCAGGAGTACTTTCCAAGGTGGAAGGTTTACAAAACCCTGTGGTGGTGGGTTGGCATGCTAATCTGCTCACCCACACTTTCCTGGCCCTAGTAGAGTTTAAGGATCCCATAGATAGCTCCAAAGTGCCACAGACCATTACCCCAGAGGAGCCCTCACTGCTTGAGAGTGATAACTAAGGACAGTAAGACCCGGGGAATCAGCCCCACCACTATCTGAAACTTTGAGGAGAAATTTGCTGGAATGGTTGCTGGGAGAGGGAAAACTGTGGAGGACTTGAAGAAACTATTCTTGCCACCTGGGGTGTTCCTCCCCAACACCCTCTCCTGCTCAGTGCCGTAATGGTGGCTGAACCAATGCAGACTCCTATTTCTACCTGCCATTAGTCCGCGACTGTTACCGAAGGTTGAGGATCTTCTCTGGCACCCTCCCACCCCCAAGGGAGGATGACTGGGAGACCTGGATAGACTATATTTGCCCCAAGTGCTAGAATGGCAATGCTCGGAGGCAGCGAAGAGGGGTTAGTGAGAGCCTCCGAGGTCCTGCCTGGCTACCATTGGCTAAGCAGGGCCAGTAACCCTGAAGTGACTGCACAGGCCTATCTTGAGGCCCTGGAGAATGTGTAGGGAGCCCAGATTCTGATGAGGACCTATGGTGGAAGTAAGAGATGCACAACAGTACCAAGGAGTTGTTGTCTGTGTATGTATCTCAGCTGGAAAAATTGTTGCAAGGATGCCTCAGAAAGGTAGTTTGCCAGCGATTGAACTGGACTGAACCAGGCTGGACAGGATCCTTAAGTCTGCCCCTTCTCAGAACTGCTGTTGCTTCAGTTATGCCTGGCAGATCGACTGGAATCCCCACCCTCCTATGATGAGTTAATGAGAGAATTCGAGGAGTTGAGAAAAGGCGACCTCGGAGGGACCTGCACCAATAGCTGCGGCTCGACCAGTGACTGAGGGTGACCCATCAAGTGAAGTTCAGGGGCAGAGGTTGGCAGTCAATGAGTGCTCTGACAAGGAAAAGATATGCCACAATGGGCGAACTGTTGGAGAGATCCGGGAATTCAAAAACAGTCCTTTATGAAGGCCACGCCTGCAATGCAGCCCTGACCTATATCCGACTGCATCTACTAGGGGGTGGGGTACCCACCCATGTATCTCCTGCTGATAACAGCCTCCAAACTCAATTCCTTGACCATGGAAGTGGAGAAACTGACGAGATGTCTCCAAATGCTTATCATGCCGCAGACACGAGATGGCACCCAGGTTTCCAGTTAGTAATACCGCCCCTGGCTCCCAGTGTGGCGCCTCGGCCAGCTCAAACTCCAGAAAGTATGTTTTGCTATAATTGTGGGAAAGATGGGCACATGAAAGAGAATGCCAGTCCCAAAGACACTGACAAAGTTGCATATAGGCTACAAGGAGAGCTTCAGAGAACAAATCAGTGGTTAAGAGGTGCACAAAATGATCCCGTGAGGGCACCAAAAATGCTAACTCCGTCCTTTGTGGCAAGGTCAGTTGCCCAGGCCCCCACTATCGCCTCTCCAGACTGGTCCAGAATAGTGGGTCCCTCCATGGAGACCACTGTAAAGGTGAATGGAGTGTCTACAAGAGCTGTATTAGACAGTGGCTCCCAAGTGACAATTATGTTCCAGGATTGGTATCAGAAGCATTTGTCAGGCGTGCCCTTACAACCATTAGAAGGACTGCATGTATGGGGTTAAGTGAGAAGGCCTACCCTATTCCGGTATATCGAATTTGGCTGTCTTTCCCCACCTCCGTGGCTGGAGTGGCCGAACAAGTAGAGACCCTAGCCTTAGTGTCCCCCACTGGACTGTATGATGGTGTCCCTTTGTTGATTGGAACAAATGCTCATATGTTAGGAAGACTGGCACAGTTGTGTTATGAAAACAGGGGTGAAAGACTAGTAGAGCTTTAAGAGTTCGCTTTAATTAAGAAGGCCTATGAGGCACAGAGAGATGCTGAAAAAACAGAACCAGAGGAACGGTCGAATTGTATGGAAGAAGGATCCTGAGTCTCTGATCCTGGCGCCAAATGCCCAGTGTACCTTACAGGGAGAGGTCCGTATCAGAAAGGATGTTAAGAATAAAATATTAATGTTGGATGCACCAGGCGATGGAAAATTGCCAGAGGGACTGCTGGTCAAGCCTAGTATTTTGTCCGCTAGAGCCCATGCTTATGCCAGAAGGATAATGGTCCAAGTTCATAATGTGTCTGAAAGAGACATTCGAGTAAACAGAGGTTGCATCCTGGCTAATGTGCATTGTGCGAGACACTGCAGTGCTACCAACAGCAAGTTCAGGAAGAATGACAGAGTAGCGCCTGACTTGTTTGATTTCGGCGACTCCCGCTGCCAGCTGAATGGAAAGTGAGGATCAGTGAAGCTTGCCCAGAGACCAGGTGTTTTCTTTAAAGGAATGGGATGTAGGATGCGTGCAAGAGCTGAGCACAATATCTGGCTGCATGAAAGACCATTTCATTGAGAGGTCTCGCGCCTGGCACCTGCTGACATAGATGATGTGAGCGGCATCTGCAAGAGATGTTAGCTGCTGGTGTAATACAAGAATCCAGAAGCCCTTATGCTTCCCCATTGTGGTAGTGAGGAAAAAGAATGGAACAGTAAGGATTGTGTGGATTATCGCACCTTAAACCGCGGACTATCCTGATCAGTACACAATGCCCGCATTCAGGATGCTTTGGACTGCCTAAGCGGGAGCAAGTGGTTCTCTGTGCTGGATCTCCATGATGGGTACTACCAGATCCCAATGGCCCCAGAGGACCATGAGAAGCGGCCTTTATCTGTCCGGCTTGGCTTATGAATTCATGAGGATGCCTCAAGGGTTTCAGGTGCCCAACCACTTTTCAGCGATTGATGGAGGCGTGCAGTGGGGACATGAACTTACTAAGTGCCTGGTATACCTAGATGATGTTATTGTTTGGCAGCTCACTGGAGGAACATGAGAGCAGATTATTTAAGGTATTGGACGACTGGAGGACTTTGGCCTTAAACTGTCCATTGATAAGTGTCAATTCTTTCAAACATCAGTAAAGTATGTGGGACATAGTATCCACCGAGGAATAGAGACCAACCCAAGTAAAGTTGAGGCCTTGACCACCTGGCCACAGCCAAAATCTAAAGAACTGCAAAGATTCCTGGGATTCTGTGGTTATTATCGGCGCTTCATCAAGGACTATTCAAGGTGATCTGCCCTTTACTTAACCTTACTCAAGGGTATCCCCAACCCACAAAAATACCAAAAGTCAGCGTCCCTCAAGACTGAAGAGTGTATTTTCATCAGTGAAGTATTTGGGGCCGCTGGACTCCTGATTATGAGACTGCTTTTCATGAGATCATATATCAACTTACCCATGCTCCAGTGCTGGCCTATGCCGATCCAAGAAAACCTTACATCCTGCACACTGATGCTAGCTTGCAAGGGTTGGGGCTGTGTTGTACCAAAAGCAGAGAATGGCCTGAGACCAGTGGCCTTTGCCAGTGAAGCCTGACCCCATCCGAAAAAGAACTATCCTGTACATAAGTTAGAGTTCCTAGCTTTGAAGTGGGCTATTGTTGACCAATTCCATGAGTACTTGTATGGGGCTAAAATACTAGTAAAACTGACAATAATCCTTTGACCTATTGCAGACCTCAGCTAAGTTGGATGCCACTGGCCATAGGTAGCTTTCTGCATTATCTACATATGACTATGCTCGAATACCAAGCAGGTCTGAACCACATAGATGCTGATGCTCTCTCCGGAGGCCTGTTCCCCAGAATGATTGGGTCCAATTGGCAGAACCTGACATTCGGGCACTCTGCCGGAAGTTTGACAGGGAGGAACAAATGTCCACAGGACGCAGTGGACTGCATGGTGGATTGCTTGGGAGCCTCTGAGGATTGCATACCTGCTGTTTATTGCTACTTTTCTGCAATAGACATTGGTGCACTGCCTCAGCTGGACAATGACAGTATTCGCGGGCTCAATCCCGCGATCCCATGATCAAAGCAGCTTTAGAAGCCCTCTATGTAGGAAAAGATGTGTCCAAATTCGCTCCACTGATTTGAGAACTGCACTGTTATACAAAGAAGGTCCTAAGTTGAAACTGATCAATAAACTGTTATACAGAGAAACAGTAGACAGAGGGGACAAGTAGACAAACAACAACTAGTGCTGCCTGTCTTTCGAGACTCAAGTACTGAGTCCTTGCACAACCACATGGGGCACCTTGGTATAGACAGAACACTTGACTTGGTGAGATCCAGATTCTATTGGCCTAAGATGGGGGCTGATGTGGAGCAACACATTCGAACTTGTAATCGCTGCTTACAGAGGAAAGTTTTGCCCAGAGGGCTGCCCCCTTATTAACATCACCACCAGTGCACCCATGGAGCTGGTCTGTATTGATTTTCTGAGTTTGAGTCAGATCAAAGAAATATCAGTAATGTGCTGGTGGTCACTGACCATTTCATGAGATATGCCCAAGCTTTCCCACCAAAGACCAGAAAGCATCCACTGTGGCCAAAGTACTTGTAGAAAACTTTTTGTTCACTATGGGGCTCCACAAAGAATCCATTCTGATCAAGGGAGACTTTGAGAATCGTCTGATCAAAGAGATGCTTTCTCTGTGAGAGTGCAGTCAGAACCACTCCTTACCACCCCAGGGACCCACAGCCTGAACGTTCAACGCACTTTGCTAGATATGCTAGGCACCCTGCACCCAAAGGACAAGCCTAGATGGAGCCAACAAATTAGCACCCTGGTACATGCTTATAACTGCACCAAAAGTGATGCCACTGGATTCTCCCCTACCACCTAATGTTTGGAAGAGAAGCTCGACTACCAGTAGATGTGTGTTTTGGGGTCTCTCTGATGGGGTTCAAGCTGACAACTATTTACAGTATGTGCAAAGTTAAAGGCCCAGCTAACTCATGAGTTCAACTGGCTCAAACCATGGCTGCCAAAGAAATCTGGCCAACAAAGAAAGGTATGATAAAAGGTGAAAGGACAGGAACTCAGGAGGAGATCGAGTATTGCTAAGAAATCTGGGACTGCATGGCAAGCACAAGATTGCTGACAGATGGCACCATCTCCCTCACATTGTAGTGGGCAAACTAGATGATCTGCCAGTGTACAAAGTAAGGCCTGAGAATAATTCAAAAGATGTAAAAACAATGCATAGAAATCATTTACTGCCCATTGGACAAATCTTAATTGAGTCTGAGCCCTAGAAGATGCCCCTCTGGACCAGTGACTAGAGCTGCTGCTAAGAAAAGATCAAGAAAGTCTGCACTACAGAAGCAAAGTTAAAGTGTTCCCTCCACAAGTCCCAGTTGAGCATGACTGTCAGTCCATATCGGAAGAAAGTGAGAGTGACTTTGAATACTATCCTTCTTACGAACTGAGTCAATTGTTTGGGCAATCCCTAGTCAATACTGGAGATGAAGCTGGGCCTTCTGGACTGTCTAAGCCCCAGCTTCATCCCTGGAAATGCTCCCAGAAAGTGAAGTGCAAAGCATCAGATCAGATGAAATGGAATCATTGTGCATGGTTGAACTGTTTGAGCTTTCAGGGAGGAAAATGATAGATTAGGGGCAGACTGGTGATACACCCGAACAAGAAGAGTATTTTGAGTGCCCTGACAGTCCACTGCCAGTGTCAGAAAGCTCTCCATCACGAGCCAAATGTTGTGGACTCAGAAACTGTAACTCCTGGAGCGAAGTGCCCCAAGTTCTAGCCTCTCTACCCCCATGGAGACTCCTGACAAGTGAGGACAATGCTGAAAATGAGGCTCAGAGTGCAGAGACTATAACAGTTCCCCTAGAAAGACTGGTCGAGCTGTAAAGCTTGTGGTGCACCTCAGTTATGATTCACTTGGGAGGCCTGTGGACTTGCCTCTCAATGTTGTCCATAAAGGAGTTATGTGTCCCGAGCTCATTGCCCAAACTGAGCATCAGTGCTAACTCCAAGTTACTTGTGTTGCCCTCTAGTATGGTGCCCTTGCCCCATCCAGCCCCAAGGTAACTGATAAGGAAGGGCCCCTCTCTTCAGGTTTCATGTACAAGAGGTAATAACTTGAGTTATGGTACAATATGTATGTAATACTGTGTAAAGAGTGACGTACTGCAATGTTTCAGAAATGTGTTCTTGGTAAAATGATATATTGACTGATGATTACATATGCGAGCCTAATGCAAATGTATATGGTTGCAGTTGAAACTTATAGGGTACTTGCTTGTGCGAGGACGTCAAGCTTTCCCAGGCCAGGAAGGGTGTAACCCCCCTGCAAATGGGGGTTCCCAAAAGACTTCCAGGAGCTTGCTTGAATGCTCCAAGCCTGAATGGTGTTTGGCATTTAAGCCATTTATCAGTGAGTGTTTTTAGTGCCTCTGGTACTGTCTCTTTAAGAGCTGTCTGCTTGCAGACATAATTGGTTTGTATGGGGGGACTGTGTGCTTCTCTGAGTACCACTCGAGCTGCTGCCAATTCACTTCATTTTTGCAGTCACTAGGAGTGCAAAGGGAACCTATCTGAAAGATGTAACTGTTTGCCAGAAATTATTTAGAGTAATAATGAAATTACAGTTTGTCTAACCTGCTTTCTTTGCAGTCAGAACTGTGTCTGCTAGTTCCCCATTCTAGTTTTGAACTGCTGAACTGGACCAATCAGTGTGGAGTAAGCTAGCTCTAAAATGGTGCCTTGGACGAATCAGAACTTGGACTCATAATCTGAGCCAGCCACAAGAGGATTGTATGGGCAGTGACTCTGGGAGATGTAGTTTAGACTTCAGTGCCTTTTTGGACCAACAGCAGCAGTCTATTGTGAGTGACAGCCAATCCAGTCAAGAACTGGGAGGAACTCAAAGGAAGTGCCAGTTTTGTCGGTTGGAGTTTCAGTTGAGCTTTGGCAGTGAAGAAGGAAGGAGCCCTGTGCTTTTTCAGTGTGCAGTTTTAGTCAAAAAACGTGTGTAAGGCCCAGAGTTCCGTCTGCAGCTTGTGTAACAGCTTGTTAGGACTGAATACATCCTGTGAAAAGAATCAAAGGATCTCTGAAGAGTAGAAACCAGGCTCACCCTGTAGAAGACTGGAGGAATTGCTGAAAATTGCACTCGGTCTGTCAGGAACTGAATCTGCTGTGGGTTCTCCCGGGTATTGTGCACTAATTGCGATCGGGATACAGATGCAGCCTGCCTGGTATAGTGCTTTCTTTTATATGGATGTGTGAAGAGGTTTGTGTACCTCAAGTGAGCCCTGCTGACATTGAAGGACCCTATCTTATTTGGAGGTCGTGAGTACTAATTCAGGGTCGCTCTCTGTTGAATTGCCACATTAAATCCAAATGGAATTACTGTACTGCTGACTGTTTAATTCTCCTTTTCTCTGTGTGAAAGGGCCCCTACCAGCTGCCACGGTTTGGACTAGCCACTAGGGCTTGGGTACCCAGGGACAGTAACACTGTAGGGATAGGCCTGTGCACAGAGCCATAGGTAGATTATTAGGAGTGATAAGCTAATTAACCTGATTTCCCTGTCCTTGTTATATCCCCCTAAATAAATCAGAGCTGCTTGTTTCAGCAAAGTTATACTGCCTGAGGTATTTGTCTATGTTAAAGTACTGTACTGTGATTGTTGCACTGTATCTCATTTCACAGGAGGTCCCAGTGCTGGAACCAGACCTGGGGCTAAGTGTATACTGTGAAGGTAATTCTGATATATTGTGTGGGCCACTAGTGGGAAGAAAGGGGGGTTGCAGTGTCCCAGAGGGCTGTGACCAAGTTAGTTTAACTATTGCAAACCCTGACCTCTGGGTGGAGGCACCCGCCATTGGATCCAGGCCCCTCAACCTGTTAGTGGCAAATCAGGCAGGGGTAGTAGCCCCTGGGATAGCGCCATCTAGGGGTTACACATAGTTGATAGAAACATTTAGAAAGTATTTACAAAGTATGTTACATTTTCATAGACAATATATTCAATAAATAGCTCAGTGATTCAACAATATCATGGTATTAGAAAGAATAAAGTGAAATTTTAGAGAAGGAAAAGTTACTCAGAAGGTTATAAATTTGAAACAATGGAATTCATATGAGAACAGAAATAGTATGTGAGACTCGGTAGCAGCAGCAGCTGCAGTACTTTGGCTCTGCTCCTCCCCTCTCCCGTTCCCGAGGACTCCACTGCTGCTCGCTGGCTGAACTTATGAAAATAAATAAGAATCTGTGGAACATTATCCCTCCTTGTAGCTACTGTAATTCCAGGTTGCTCTTTAAAAAAGGACATTATGTCTAATTGGGCCTAGCTGGTTAAAAAATTCAAATAAATAAGTAAAAAAATAGCTACAGTAAATAAGAACAAAAGAATTACTGCAATGCAGCAGAAACAGTGTGAGAGAAGAATGGTACAAGAAAACTGTTCAAATATATTGCTTTAACATCTCAGTGACTTTGTTTTCACACAGACACAGAGACAGCAGAACTAGCCACACAACTTAACTTGGGCTGTCAGTATAGAGTAGCAGTGAAAGCAATACACTTTGAACAAGCTTGGTACATCCAGAAGACATGGATTTGATTCCCACAACCTCGACGTGCATACTGAGTGACCCCGACCAAGAAGCTTAACCTTCCCAGTGCTCCCAGGTCACTCCAGTAAATGGGCCTTGTGCCTTGTGGGCCTTACCTGGTTAGCAAAATCTGAACTGAAACAGAGCCCACACAGTATGTGAATTCTGTTCCTGTACTGTGCCATGTGACACACTACTTTGACTGCAGCCCCCTGCAGTCACATAGTAGCCTGTGTACAGCTAGCCTCATTTTGGATCTTATTGCCTCAGTTTCACCTTAACTTGGCTGGTGAAGATGTCACTTCATGGAGTACAAAGCAAACAACTTTGCTGGGGAAGTTCTGGTGAAGCTGTCCACTTTACATAAGTACCATTCCGCATGGTGAAGAACTTTGTGAAGTGTAGCGACTTCACAAAGTGAAGTTCTTCCACTTCACCCATCACTAACTACTAATATCTATACTAGAGCCATGTCAAGTTTGGTTTTGTTGTTCAGCAAATAATCCTTTACATTATTCTTTTTTTTTTACCCCTAACTTTTTTCCCTGGATTTCTCCTGCCCCTCCTCTGAAGTGTGCACTCGCGTGTGTGGAGGCACGCACATGCCATGTTCTGAAGCACCCTCCCAGCCGGTACTTGCTGCCCCCACCCACCTACACAGCTACTGGACCTCCACTCGGTGGTATTGGAACTATGGGGGGCAATGACCTCCCCAGGAGAGGATAGTGCCTGCTCATTCCTGCTCCTACCCTTACCCCCTCTGTGCCAGCTCCCCAACAACCTGAGGTCATTCCCAAACCTTGGTCACCGGCGGGAAGTGAGGTAAGGCATAATGCCTCCACCCTCTGTGCCATTGGGCTGGCTTGCCTTTACAATAATCTAAAAAGACAAATACAACATTTCCTCGAGATACACAGTACAAAAACAAAATGTTACAATGAAGCATTCTATAAATATAGATGTTCATTTTCCAAGACACTTAGACCATTTCATGTTCATGTACATGTTTAAGATCTCATAAAAATCGAACTCTGGATATTTTCTACAACCTGGGTTTGTATTAATGTTCCTTTGCAATCTTTTACCTTGTTAGATACTAAGACAGAAATATTAAAGCACAATGATATAAGCCCTTTAACATTCCACAGACCTTAAAGTACTAGAGTTGAGACTCAGATTGCAATTCATTTAAGTAACTAAAAAACTTTCAAGTTACTCACCAGACGTTGATTTCAATATCCACTGGAGGAAGTCTGGAATATAGGAGAATATAGGAGAAAATCACAAAAGCTCCAGATCTCGAAACTTAGGTCTCTAACATCAATTCATTTACAAGAATACTTCATCTTGTTAGAACTTTTTTATAAATATGTATTAAGTTTCCCCATAGGTTTGGAGAGCAGCAGGTAGTAACATTTTCAATATACAGACTTCACAAGGCTCCAGAGAAGGAGTCTTATTTAAATGTGAGAACATCAATTAGAGGGCCCATAATAACATGGCACATTTCGAGCATACCTATGCAAAATTTCAATCAAGTTCCCCAAGGCAGCAAATAACACAAATTAGCAGCTCCAGTCCATAATAAAGAGTTGTAAGACAAAATTTACCAAAGCAGCCTAATATTGCTCGATGTATGAAACAATAATCCACTGATATAATATTTAACATAAGGCATTAAAAAGAGAATAATGGATAGCTCACTGGGTATTACCATTGAGTAATACCATCAAGAGGTTTTGGACACGTAGGAACCTCAAGAGTGAAGCTTTAGAGGTAACAGTGTCCAGAACCTCAAGATGGTATCTCACCAGTAATGTCTTGAGAGCTATCCATTATTTTTATGTTTGCTTGCGCGCATGCACAAGAAACATTATGTGACAGCTTAGGAGAGACGCGGGTTGTGGAGGCCTGGCACTGTGGCAGCCAAGGGAGGCACAGTATTTGGGGGCTTGGCAGTGGTGGGCCAATGGAGGCACAGTGTGCTGATGACACTGGCTTCCAAAAGTGTCACCAAGTTCTAACATTTTCACCGCAGCAATCAGGGCCACCATGTCATTGCAGCATCAGCCAATGCGCTGCAATGAGGAAGCGACCAATCATTGCTGGGTGGAACTTGCTGACTGTAATATTGTTTGTGAACATGGCGGGTGGCTTGCTGCCTGTTCACAAACAATGTCAATTAGCCCCCAGTGCTGAGGAGGTGCCCAATCCCCATCGGCAGCATGTGCCCCCCCAATAACAGTGTTTTTGCCGACGGGGGCCCCAATCCCCATCAGCTTCAGTCCCCCTCTTAGTTAAAGTTGCTGACAGGGGAGAGCACTCCCTGTCGGCATTATGTCCCCCCTCCCAGTTTGATTTGCTGATGGGGGGAGCCCACTCCCCCATCAGCATAATGCCCCCTCACAAAAACCCAGTAGATTTGTACCGAGGTGGTGCTCGATCCTCCTCGGCTCTTGCACCCCCCTTTTGTTCTGATGGGATTGCCTAATCCCCCATCGGCTACAGCTGCCCCCAAAAAAACCACACCATTGGCACACTGGCAGCCCACCCCAGTGTGCCACATGTCCCTGTAAAAAAAAAAAACTTCCCAAGATTTTTTTTAACCTGTGAAAAAAGAAAACAGTCCCTCGCAGTCTCCCTGCCCCCTCCCACAACCCATGCCCACCCACTGCGCACCCTGCCTCCCCATACTCCCCTTCACCTCACACTTACCTCCGGAGTCTGGCGCGACGATCTTCAGACCGGGAGCACGTCTGCACTCTTCAAAGCAGACCGCGAACTGAAGAAATGCCAGTAAGCTGTATAATGGCATAAATAGGATTTTTTCAACTTTGTTGCATATCTCAGGTATATTTTGCAATTTTGGCACCGAATTTACTACATGGTGTTTTTGGGACCCCTCCTCATGAATTCAGGCACTGTCATGGCATTTTTCGATCCGGAAAGGTGATTTCGCAGTCACTGTGTGGAATTACCTTTCTGGACAGATTAATGAATTGACAGTGCCAGTGTTCATGAGGTGGGCTCTCAAAAAGTGTATGTTGCAAATTTGGTTGAAAAAATCAAAAAAATGACTGTTTTACGAGCGTGCGTTGTGCAGTTGCTATGCAAGCTTGTAACTTCGCATATTTGCAATATTTTCAGTCCATATTTTCAACATTGCCATTTTACACACCTCCTTATGAACAGTACAGCTGTCATTTTTCACATCCTGGCTGAAATGTGTTTTTGCACTTCCGGCACCGAATAGCGTGGTCGCTGTGGGAAATCCATGTTCGGGACACATTACAAAAATGACAGTAATACTGTTCATTAGCAGAGGTCCTAAAATGCCTATGTTGAAAATTTGGTGACAAAAGTCTATAAAATGGCTGTGTTATGAGTGTGAGTTGTGTAGTATCCACACACGCTCTAACTTCTCACATTTACAATATTTTCACTCCAGAGTTTCAACATTGCCATTTTTCTGCATCTCTTTATGAACAGTACAGCTGTTATTTTTCACATCCTGGCCAAAATGTGTTTTCACACTTCTGGAGCAGAATAGCATGGTTGCTGTGGGAAATCCATGTTCGGGACACATTATGAAAATGACAGTGACACTGTTCATTAGCAGAGGTCTTAAAATGCCTATGTTGAAAATTTGGTGACAAAAGTCTATAAAATGACTGTGTTACGAGTGTGCATTGTGTAGTGTCCATGCACGCTCGTAACTTCTCACATTTACAATATTTTCACTCCAGATTTTCAACATTGCCATTTTTCTGCACCTCCTTATGAACAGCAGGAAGGTTATGTCAGACAAATCTAATTGATTTCTTTGACTGGGTGACCAAAGCAGTAGACCAGAGAGGGGCTGTGGACATGGCCTACCTAGACTTTAGCAAGGCATTTGACACAGTCCCACACAGAAGATTAATAAACAAATTAGCCAGCCTGGGAGTGGGTGCCAGGGTGGTAGCCTGGGTAAAACACTGGTTGGACAACAGGACACAGCGAGGTAATAGTAAATGGAGTCCACAGTGAAGAAAGGAGGGTTACTAGTGGGGTATCACAGGGTTCAGTACTGGGGCCGGTCCTTTTTAATGTCTTTATAAGTGACATTGCAGAGGGACTGGAAGGGAAAGTGTCTCTTTGCAGATGACACAAAGATCTGCAACAGGGTTGATACACAAGGTGGGGTGGAAAGGATGAAAAGGGACTTGGCAAGGTTGGAGGAATGGTCAAATGTATAGCAGCTTAGATTCAATGCAAAAGTGCAAAGTAATGCACCTGAGAAACAAAAACCCAGGGGAAGAATACACAACGGGGGGATGAGATACTGACAACAACAACAATGGAAGGGGACCTGGGGGTAGTCATATCAGATGACCTAAAAGTGGGCCAGCAATGTGAGAAGGCAGTAAGAAGGGCTGGGGGGATACTGGGATGCATAGGGAAAGGCAGCACCAGTAGAAAACAGGAAGTTGTTGGCCCTCTGTACAGACAGTTGGTAAGACCACATCTGGAGTACTGTGTACAGTTCTGGAGACCCCATCTCCGCAAAGACTTAGACAGGGTGGAGGCTGTCTAGAGGAGGGCAACCAAAATGATGCAGGGTCTGCATCAGAAGACATATAAAGAAAGACTAAAGGAACTAAAGATGTATAGCCTCAAGGAAGGGGGGGGGCATGATAGAAACTTTCAAATACCTCAAGGGAATCAACAAAGTCCAAGAGTGTAGCATCTTTCAGAAAAAGGGATGTGTAAAAACAAGGGGGCACAATTTGAAGATAGAGGGTGGACATCTCAGAGGTAATGTGAGGAAGTATTTCTTCACAGAGAGGGTTGTGGATACATGGAACAGCACTCCTGAGGAGGTCGTAGAGTCAAAAACAGTGGGGGAATTCAAGAATGCATGGGACAGACATAAGACAATTCTAGTGAGGGTAGGAGGAAGTAGGCTGTTAGTTAACTAGGATGTGCAGCTTATCCATTAGGTAGGGAAATGGGTAGACTAGGTGGGCCAAGCGGTCCTTATTGGCTGTCAAATTCTATGTTTCTATGTTTCTATAACAGTACAGCTGTGATTTTTTCACATGATGGCCGAAATGTGTTTTCGCACTTCCGGCGCAGAATAGTGCGGTCGCTGTGGGAAATCTGTGTTTGGGACACATTATGAAAATCACAGTGACACTGTCCATTAGCAGAGGTCCTAAAATGCCTATGTTGAAAATCTGGTGATGAAAGTCCATAAAATGACTGTGTTACGAGCATGTATTGCACAGTTTCCTTGCACGCTTGTAACTTTGCACATTTGCAATATTTTCACTTCAGATTTTCAACACTGCCATTTTTCCGCACCTCTGTATGAACAGTATAGCTGTCATTTTCTACATCCTGGACGAAATGTGTTTTCACACTTCTGGCGCACAATAGCGCAGTCACTGTGGGGAAATCCATGTTCGGGACACATTACAAGAATCACAATGACACTGTTCATTAGCAGAGGTCCGAAAATGCCTGTGTTTAAAATTTGGTGACAAAAGTCCATAAAATTACTGTGTTACAAGCATGCTTTGAACAGTTTCCACGCATGCTCATAACTTGGCACATTTGCAATATGTGCACTCCAGATTTTCAACATTGTCATTTTTCCACACCTCTGTATAAACAGTACAGCTGTCATTTTCCACATCCTGGCCGAAATGTGTTTTTGGACTTCCAATGCAGAATAGTGCAGTTGCTGTGGGAAATCCATGTCCGGGACACATTATGAAAATCACAGTGATGCTGTTCATCAGCAGAGGTCCTAAAATGCCTATGTTGAAAATTTGGTGACAAAAGTCCATAAAATGACTGTGTTACGATCGTGCATTACACAGTTTCCATGCACGCTTGTAACCTGACACATTTACAATACGTGCACTCCAGAGTTTCAACATTGCCATTTTTCCACATCTCTTTATGAACAGTACAGCTGTCATTTTTCACATCTTGGCCAAAATGTGTTTTCGCGCTGCGCGCAGAATAAGCGCAGTCGCTGTGGGAAATCACTGTTTGGGACACATTACAAAAATCACAGTGACACTGTTCATTAGCAGAGGTCCTAAAATTCCTATGTTGAAAATTTGGTGATGAAAGTCCATAAAATGACTGTTACGAGAGTGCATTGTGCAGTTTCCACGCACGCTCATAACTTCACACATTTGTAATATTTTCACTCCACATTTTCAATATTGCCATTTTTCAGCACCTGCTTATGAACAGTACAGATGTCATTTTTCACATGCTGGGCGAAATGTGCTTTTGCACTTCCAGCACAGAATATCGTGGTTGCTGTGAGAAATCAATGTTTGGGACACATTAAGCAATCACAGTGACACTGTTCATGAGTGCAGGTCGTAAAATGCCTATGTTGAAAATCTGGTGATGAAAGTCCATAAAATGACTGTGTTATGCACATGCATTGCACAGTTTCCACGTATGCTCAGAAGTGTGAGCATTTTTAATATTCCCACTACAGATTTTCAACATTGCCATCTTTTCACACCTCCCCATGGATGGTACAGCTGTCATTTTTCACATCCTGCCCAATCTGTGTTTTCGTACATGTGGTGCAGAATGGCACTGTCGCTCTTGGAACTCAATGTTCAGGACACATTGACAAAATCATGCTGTCACTCTTCATGAGAAGAGGTCCCAAATTCTTTCATGAGGTGGGGTCACAAAAAGGCCATGTTGAAAATTTGTACTGTAAATACCAACGAACGCCCGAGGCATTACGGTTTCTAACCATAACGTCCTACCCTGTACAGACAGACAGCCATCAGGGTGTGCCTTTGGATTGCCGACTGTACTGCTCATGCCATCCCACCCCCACTCCCCAGCCACTGACAGGCATCAGGGTGTACCCTGGATTCTTCGGCCCCAGACTTCACCTCATTCTCCTATGCTGCACCCATTTCAACATATGTCCTTATGCAATGGAGTGACTGTAAAGCCAAAAACCCTAAGGCACACCTCAACATGTGTCAGTGTCTGGAGAATAGGGTGAGGTGACATTGTATGACCCTCATGGGCGATGACCCAGACACTTACCCCAATGCCTGTACATCTCTACAGGATGGAGGTGGGGTTGTCATGAACTTCAATACTTCACTGCCATTCCTATTCTGCATCTCTCTAACTCATTTCCAGTGCTAATACCAGCAAGCAAACATTCGGCATTGACAAATGCTTGTTTTAAATATATGGATGTGAGTTGTTTTTTCCCTATGTTGTTTTGTTACAGGTTGTCAGCTCTTCAGTGAAGGACTGTCTGAGTCTTAGCCGACTGCCACACTTTCACAGTCTGTGCCTCTCTCTCTAACCCACCCCTGCTGCCCACATGCGCTCATGGACAGTTTTGTTTTAGTCCTAACTTTTGCTTTCTTGGGGGGAGCACAGGATAAGCCAGATAAATCCTTTTGTGGTATAATTAAAAAAAAAAAAAAAAACATAGAGCACCATGGACACTTTACACTCTCACTAAGTGAGAGACCACCACCATATTTTTTAAACTGTTTTGGCCGCCCACAGACAGAAAGCAACCAATGATGAGCCACACTGTGAATGTGAATACTTGATTGACAGTTCCCAGCTTTACTGATTTGGGGATTTGTGTGCTTGAGCTGTTGAGCGTCGGTTATAATACTATCATTCTGGTCCCGAATGATAATATTACAGGACCTGAATGACAGTATTATCACTCTTGAAGTGTGGTATTATCACTTTGGGAGTGATAATATTACCGATAATTTTTTGTATACTTTAGTAGAGTATTAAATTTAACATCCATATATTAAATAGAGAATAAAGTATGCTTCAGGATGTGTAACAAGATTTTACACACACTCGAGTTGTGGGATGCTACATAAGCCCTGGGGGCGAAGCCGAGGGGTTTGTGAAGGCATCCTACAATAGAGTGTAAAGTTATTACCCGACCATTTTTGTTTAATAATTGCTGGGTTTCCCTTTTTCGCCTTAGCAATTATATAAAATAAAGAGCTTCCGGTGCATCTGCGGTGTGTTTTCCTTTTAGCCCGGTGCCGAGATTTGCCAGATTGTAAACCTTTTTTTGTTTGTTTGAGTAGGTCTTTGTTTTTCCAGTGCATGTGGGGGAAAAAAAGAAAAGAAAAGAACTTACCGCTGAGTTCTTCTGGTGGCTCTGTGTCAAGTGAGACGGAAGCTGTAAGCAGTCTCGACTGGTCGTGCTTCTGCCTGAGCATGCGCACAGCAAGGGAAATCGTGCTTGTGTTTGCCATTATAAACACTACTTTATAACTACAAATTACGCCATGGTTTCTCTATGGGAAAAAGGGGAAGCTAGTTATTATAACTAGATTCCTCCTAAAAAAGTTATGGCTCCATTATATTCAGAAACATAACATAGAATTTGATGGCAGATAAGGACCGCTTGGCCCACCTAGTCCGCCCAGAGGTCCGTTCAATTTTTAAAACAGGTGTTCAAAGTTCCATTAACTCAGGAGTCCAGCAATTAACATATAGGACAGGAAGGCTTCGCTTTTGTTCAGGAGTCCATTTACAAAAATCATCAATTAGAAACAAGAACATTAAAGCACTTTAATCAAGTACAGCACCCAGGCCTCCTGAACCAAAAAGTAAGAGAGCAAGTTAGAGCACAAAATGCTTTCCAAACTGAGTTCCACAAAAGTACTTCAGTATAAAACCACATAAAATCATACCTCTGCACAATTTCCTCAGCAACTTATAATTTTCTTCCATTATCTCAGAGGGTCCCAAAGGACAGCAGGAAGAATAAAAGCAGCAATGGCTACCTGAAGTTCAGCTTTTCCTTCTTCAGCTTTTATGGTTCATTAATTCCAGGGACATTAACCCCCATTTACCACTCAGCCACACCAGCCAAGTTATAATTTATAGCTGAACTCACTCCATCCAAGAATCTTTAAAATCTCAGGCCATCCATCTCACCCTCCTGGGTACATTATTTAGCCACTGATTTCTGTGGAAATATCTGCTCAAATCCTCTGACATTTTGAGCACTCCATCTCAGTCACACCAATCTCCAAAGGTGACAGTACGTTGCAGAGAAACAGAACCATCTCTCCACTTTCATTCACAAGATAAAGGCTCATTTTCATATTTATCTTGGAGTCTGTATCTGCCAACACTCCTGGCTGCTAGCTTCCACAAACTACGCCAGTAGTATTCAGAGTCGGGACACTGAAGCTGCTTTCAAAGCAGCCAAAAAGAACTACTACCTCTGGACTCTAGCTAGCGTCCCGGCATTTGTCCCACACCAATAGTGGCTACTATGTGTCAAAGGAGCTCAATACAATGAATCCATATCTTAAATAAACATGATATTCTTTCATCAAATTCGAGCCATGGGAGCAAGAAGCCCCAAACTAGAGTCCAAAAATGCCTCAACAGACGCAGAGCAGTGAGGAGAGGAGTGGAGCAGCACTGCAGCCATCTTACCATTCCACCCCCGGACCTCACAGCTGCAGAGGATGTTACAGCTGATCCAATCAGATGTCATTAGAGCCATGTGCACCTATAATAGCATTAAAGTTATGAGACCCCTTTATTGGTTGAAAAATACAGTGCACTAGTATAGCCCTGGTGGTGTAAAGTTGTACTTTCTTATAGAGGGCTCCATATTAGCAGGCCTGTCCACCACTGACTCAGACACTGTAAGACTGCCAGTGATACAAATATCACAACCACCTCCACACTTACACTTATGTCTGCAGTATCTTGTCTGTACAGAGAGTTTTCATTTGCATGAATGCTTGAATTGGGAATTCTGGAGTTAAGCCATGTTTCTGACAGTACAATAATACTGGGCTTGTGAACGGTGACGCAGGTGCTAGAGGCATTTGGTTGATAGTGTCTCACTGTTGATATCTTGCATTAGTGCTGCACTAATGGTGCTGATATTTTCAGTTGCATCCATAGATAATTTCATACATTTCCAGATATTTTGTGATACATCTAAAAAGATTCTTTCATGGCTGACAATGGAGTTTGCCCTTTAAGGGGCAGACCAGGTTGTCCTGGTGTACCCCTTCCTTTTCATCAAGATGGTATGCTCAGAAGGGAAGGGGGGAAGGAAGGGGAGGGGCCAGGGGATAAAACAATGGCCAAGCAACAGGTGGAGGTGCATAATGGACAGCACAGAGGTGGTTCAGCCACTTTTGCTGGAGTTTTGATTTACATCAGAGCTGCAGCACTTCAGATTGGCAATCTAGGATACTAATTCAGAGTGAAGTTTGTGCACTACAGACAGAAGGTAAGAAAAAAAGTGAGCAAAAGAGTATAGAATGTATATATAGATAATAATGTGATGCTCTAGAAAAATGGCACTGTATGAGGATGCATTTAGAGAAAGAACTGTGAGAACAACAACTGGTTACCAAGATTTGTTGTTCAGAATGGATAGTAGTATATAATTTTGTACAGGCAGGTTCTAGCTTTGGCTGCCTGGAGAAGGTAGCGCTTTTGGTATTCAAAGGAGACGTGGAGTGAAGAAGAAGAAGAATGTATATATTTATTTATTTCATTTATTTATTTATACATCAGTTTACAACCTTTGAACCAGTGGCTCGTTTCCAAAGGTACCGCGTCACAAAGAGGACAATACAAAGCACAACATTTCGTTACATCATTGTAGGTAACATCATTTTTTTTTTTTTTTTTACATCATAGCAGGCAACAGTAAGGCAGATATATGCTGTAAATTACTTTGTTTACAATAACAGTGTAACAGGTTAGGTATTGACAGGTATAACAGTTATTCGGATAAGATTGAGAGGAAAGCAAACATTGGTTAAGCAGACAAATTAGTCTTGAGCAAGGACTGCTAGGTTAGTAAGAACAGGTGGCTTTGGGACAGGGTAGGTAATAGTTAGGGGGGCATGCCACTCTAGGAGTTTTGTCAGTTGTTGATTGTGAAGCTACTCAGTGAGTTTTGTCGGGTACAATGAGCTTGAACACCTACAGCCGGGGACAAGCACAGCTACGCATGTTAAATAGCTGACTTCTAAGTGCGGTTTTAAAACTGGAGATTGAACGGATATCGGTGATGGAACTGGGGAGAGTATTGTACCAGGTGGGAGCTCTGTAGTAGAAGGACCGTTGACCATGTGTGGTCCTGGTTCTTGGGATAGACAGGGTGGACCTGGAGGAGCTACGAGTTTGGACTAAGGGTTGAGCTAGGTGAATAGAGGCTGTCAGACTGGGAGGGGATAGTCCAAGGAGTGTTTTTTTCATTAGGAGGCAGGTTTGATATCTGAGCCATTCATCCAGGTTGAGCAGCTTTGCGAAGTCATATAGCTGGCAGGTATGGGTTAATCTGGTGGCTCCCGTGATTAACCTACAGGCCTTGTTCAAGGTGTGTTGAATTTTATTGAGGGCAGTCATATCCGCGGCACCATAGACAGGCAGGCCATAGTCCACAAGGGACAGGATTGAGGAGGTGACTGCTAGTCGGAGGGCCTCGGGGGGGAGGCAGTGCTTGTAGCGATAAAGGATACCTAGCCGTGTATTTGCAGTGGAGGCTAGAGTATCAATGTGGTCATGGAAAGTGAGTGCAGAGTCAAAGGAGACCCCAAAGGTACTTGTGCAGGCGGACTTGCTCGAGGAAGATTAGAGCCAGGAGGAGGATCAAGTGGGAAAGTACTGAGTTTGTTTTGGGGATGGGCAAAGAGCATGGATTTGTTTTTTTTTAGATTAACTACAAGTCTGTGCTTTTTGAACCAGGCTTCAGCATCATTGAAAGCTAGTTGCAAGGTATCTTGAAGAGAGATGGGGTTTCGGTGGGTGGCGAAGATAACGGCATCATCTGCGTACAGCAGTATTTTTCCCGTGCAAGCTCTGGGCATGGTATTGAGGTATAGAGAGAAGAGAAGTGGGCCTAGGATGGAACCCTGGGGGACTCCGGATCGGATGGGACATGTATTGGAGAGGGTCCCATTAATTCTAACACGCTGAGAGTGGTCCGACAAGTAGCTGGAGCACCAGGAGACTGGGCCGGCGGCCAAGCCGATGATGGGATCAACAGTAGGGGTGGGAGATGTGTCGAATGCCTTTGAGAGGTCAATAAACACTGCCCTGCTAGTGAGCCAGAGTCAAGGGAGGAATGCAGAAAATTTGAGAACTCAATAAGGGCAGTGCTGGTGCTGTGACCTGCACGGAATCCATGCTGTTCATGGCAGACGATGTTGTATTTGGTCAGATAATCTGTGATTTGGGTTGCCACCAGTTTTTCAAGGGCTTTGGAGAGGGGTGGAAGGATGGAGATAGGCCGGTAGTTCCCAGCTGAGGACCTGTCACCTCCTTTGTGTATGAGCAAGACTGAGGCTGTTTTCCAGCCTGAGGGTTGACCCAGGCAGAGGGACTTGTTGAGCAGGGTAGTTAGGGGGCAAGGACCTGATCCAGGACCCAGCGAGATACTGGGGTCCAGGGAGTAGCTGCCATTATAGTACTCTTAAGAGCTTGAAGCAGGTGTGGCCAAGCTTCCTGGGGTCACCCTGTGTAAGTGGAAGCTAGGATATTGGAAGTCAGGGGCGGGTAGGGTTGAAGGAGGGTCAAAGAAGTCTCTGGGGAGGACCGAGCTGAGGTCTGTGAATGATGTGTTGAGGAAGTTGGCTATGTGGGCAGGGTCAGTGGAGACAGAGCCTTGATGGTGATCTGGGAGGGGAGGGAGAGTGCGTGCTCCCATTTAGTTGTAATGTTGTCCAAAACTTACCGCCGTTCCCCAGGAGGTAAGTGCCGCCTGATAGTGATCGGCTTTTGCTTCCTGATGGCCCATGTGCATTTGTTTCTAGCGGCATTGTAGGCCTGTCTGTCCGAGCACGGCCTGTTTCAGTGTGCCAGTGCCAGCAGGTTATCCTGTTTTAGTAGTTGCAGCAGAGATGGGGTAATCCAGGGGGCATTGCGGACTTTGGTCCGGACTGCTGTCATGGGAGCGAAAACGTCACAGGCATTGTTGAAGGTTTGGGTGAAGAAGGTGAGGGCGGTGTCAACATCAGAGGCATGGTGTATGGGAGACCAGTTAATTTGGGCAAGATGTAGCTTAAGGCCTTTTAGCCCACCTGGTCTGAGGCATATAGCAAGGGACTCACCTTGGATGCGAGGTAAGGGACAGGGGGGGCCTTGCATGATGACAGAGAGAAGGTTTCCCTAGCCAGAGCAAGCGCCATATAGCCTGGAGGACAATTCACCGGGAGAATGCAATTCTTCCCCGTTTGTGAGGTCTGGGAGTTTTCTGAACAAAATTGTAGGCAGAAGTAATGCAGGGAGGGTGAGATGGGGGCGAGAAAACAGAGGGATAAGCAAGAGAAGCACCCGTGAGAGACGACCACGTGGTGTGACGTCAGATGCCGCGGGTGCATTGCCGAGAGAAGCAGCGCATGTCTGAAGTGCATGGCACAGTAGTTGGGTGCCCCTCTGGGAATTTTTAAAGAGTGAGTTGAGCTGTGGGTGGGAGAGAATCACAAGGAGAAGTACAATTTAGAGGGGCAGATGGTTGGGCGCAGAGGTTCTGCGAGCTTTGCTGACAGCAGCAGCGCTGGTCTAAAGCACATGTCGCAGTAGTTGGGTGCCCTCTGGGTGTGTTTAAGATTTGTGCTGAGCCCTGTTGGGAGTGAATCATGGGGGGAAGTACAATTAAGACTTAGAGGCACAGGAGCATTGTCAAGAGCAGCAGTGCTGGTCTAAAGCGCATGGCGCAGTAGTTGGATGCCCTCTGGGCGTGTTTAAGATTTGTTCTGAGCCCAGTTGGGAGTGAATCACTGGGGGAAGTACAATTAGGGCTTAGAAGCACAGGAGCATTGCTGAGGGAAGCAGCATGGGTAAAAAGCGCATGGTGCAGTAGTAGGGTGCCCCTCAGGGTGTTTTAAGAATGGTTTGAGCTGCTTTAGAGAAAATCGCGGGGGAAATTACAGTTAGGGCCTAGAGGCACTGGGGCACACCAGGAGAGTTTTCGGGGCGGTGACCACGTGGCGTCAGACGCCATGAGGGCATAGAGCAGCGAGAAATAGAGCTTCTCTAAGTGGATGGCCCAGCAGAGAGTTTTTCCCATTGGGGGTTGCTCCATTTGATTAAAAAAAAACTAAAATAAATAGAAGCCGAATAAGGGTTAGGGCAAGGAGACAGAGGAGGAAGGCAAGAGTGTGCCAGCAAGTGTGGCGTGATGGCAGATGCCGTGGGTGCAACCGTGAGGGACAGTGTAGAGAGGCCGAAGGCCCATAGGATGGGAGGGACAACAGACCCACACAAAAGTGGAAATACTGGGGTCCCCTCAAGAGAAAAGGTGCCTGGGGAGGCGGCCCAGTGACAGTGTGGGGATTAACAAGGAATGGGGAGCGGGTGGGGGGGAACTAGGACAGAACAGGCTTTGAGGCCTGCAACCAGAGGCATGCGAGAGCACGTGGGGGGAGCATTTACAGGCCGGGAGGCCAGAAGAGGAAGTAAAAGGGGGGCAGCTCAGTCAGAAATGAGCAGAGGCCAGCTGGGAAGGGGCGTAGGAGGGGAGGCTAGGCCCGACGGGCCAGGGGCATGGCAGCAGACCCCCCGGGGTGGCATAATAGTAAGGGGACAATCACTTAAGCTAGGAGGCTACGTGGCACACCTCGGGAAGGATATAAGTGGGGGGAGGATATGACTAGGTTGGGAAGGCTGCGGGAGGTGGCGCATGGCGAGGAGAGGATATATAAAAAAAAAGTTTTGGGCATGGGAAGGCACATCTTGCAGGTAGACAATGAGAGTTGGGGAGACAGGCCTGGCCCTGTGGGAGAATACTACAGGAAAAAGACTTTTAATAATGGAATTTTTCTTGTCCTTTTCTTCAGTTATATTTTACAGGAGCAAGAACAAGGAGCATGGCACCAAAGAAGAATAGGCCTTCGAAAGAGGATGCCTACAAGGCAATAGTGGAGCTGGCAGAGAAAGCTAACAGAATGTGGGAGCTAGTGGAAGGAGAGGAGCCCAGGAGACCCAGGGAGAAAAGGAAAGTGGGGAAGGGAAAAGGGGGCAGAGGAAAATGGGTGGCTGAGCTACGCAGCCCAACCAGGGTGCAGACACCGATAGAGGGACCTAACAGGGTGGCTAGCCAGTACCTCTGCAGCCCATTGACCTGGCACCATCAGTACCTCCCCAGGCCCAGGTTGTGGTTTCCATAGTGGAGCCCAGACCGGATCCCCAGTGCACAATAGTTCCTCCACAGCCGCATTTAGGGCAGCCACCTCTTCAACCAATGGGGACCATGTGGGGAAACCAGGAGAACAGCAGGCAGAAAGGAATGGATAAGGCCACAGGTAACTCACCTGGCTCCGTAGGTGACAGCATTAAAGAATATATAAGCCAAATTGTTTTGGCCCTTGGGACAGGGGGTTTGGGGCAAATGGAGTCAGTACTGGCTGAGATCAGGGAAGAAAAAGAGGTGCCGAGAGAGAGAAAGAAGGGGAAGTAGAAAAAGATGGGAAGGGAACAAGGGAGATAGGGGCTCCTGGGATGAGAATGGGGGAACATGTCCCTTTGGCCACAAAGGAAAAAATATGGAAAGGAGAATATGTGGACATTTTCGCTTTAGTAAGCCAGGAAGTGGCAGCGAAATACAAGGAATCAGAGACTATAGGGAAAAGTGAAATGGCAGCAGTGGTAGTTTTGTTAGACAAGAAGGAGGAGGACAGATTCACAAAAGGGAAGACTTGGGAGGGGTGGTTTGTAGGTTTTGCCATATTCTCAGACATAGTATTGGAGAAGAGACCTGAGTTGGGCATCCCGCTCATCACATATTCATTGATAATCAGGAGGGCGAAAGCAAAAGGGGGAGTAGGGTGGATATACTATGATGAATTCTTTCAGCAGAGAATGGCCACCTATGGGGACAAAAGATGGGATACAAAACAGCTAGACCTATGGACAGATTATGTGACTGATCAGTCCACGCCAGAGGGAGAGCTTGGGAAAAAAGGGGCCATGCCACAGAGATGTTGCTGGGCTTACAATAGGGCCTTTTGCTCCTGGCCACAATGCCATTTCCGACATGCATGTTCAAAATGTGGGGGATCACATCCGGCAAGCAAATGCAGGACAACATGGGTCCAGGGAGCGCAAGGACCCAGAGGGGGGCAAGGGGCAGGTCAACAGCTTTTTTGTGAAAGGCAGGGGTATAAAGGCAGGCATGGAATGGGGGGAGGGGCAAGGGACAGGCAAATAGAGGTTTCCAGAATCGCTGAACAGCAAAATTAGACATCAATTGGAGGGGGAGAACTGGATGAAGGAAAAGGAAAGGAGGCAAGGGAACAATTTAAAGAAGCTAGAACCCCCATCAGGATAGAAGCATGGAATGAATGGTTAGACAAATACCTGGATAGGAAAGCAGCAGAGATGATTAAGAAAGGTTTTGGTTCAGGATTTTCGTTGCAGTGTGAGGGCCCAAGACAAGCAAGAGAGGCGAGCAACCTGGCTTCAGTAATAGGGAGGGAAGACTTGTTAAGGTAGAAGATAGAGAAAGAAAAGGCAGCAGGAAGAATAGAGGGACCATATGAAAACTCCCCACTGTGGGATATGAGTATTTCGCCATTGGGTTTGGTTCCCAAAAAACAGGAGGGGGGGATATAGGGTGATTCATCACCTATCCTTTCTGGAAGGTGATTCAGTGAATGATTTTATCAGTCAGGAATATAGTAAAGTTACATATTCCACTCTGGAAGATGCAGTCCGGATAATCCGGGCAACTGCAGATGCATGGATGGCAAAGACGGACATAGAGTCCGCCTTCAGACTACTTCCTGTTAGGAGGGAGGATTGGGACCTGTTGGGATTTAAAATCGGGGGACAGTACTATTTTGACAAAGCCATGCCCATGGGTTTCTCTATAGCGTGTGCGACATTTGAAGCATTCAGCACATGTTTGCAGTGGATATTTCAAGAAAAAACTGGTTATAAAGCAGTGACTCACTATTTGGATGATTTCCTTTTTATAGGCAGTGGCAGAAGAGAGACAGAAAAAATGTTAGCTAGCTTCCAGGAGTTGTGTAAAAGACTAGGAGTTCCATTGGCACCTGAAAAAACAGAAGGACCCAGTAAGGTTTTAGAGTTTCTGGGTATTGAGATAGATGCTCCGGGGGAAATATTTCGACTGCCAGACAAGAAATTGGAAAAACTGAAGGAACTGATTCAGATACATACCAGTAGAAGAAGAGTACAGCTAAAACAGGTACAGCAAGTGTTGGGACATCTCAACTTTGCATGCAGGGCTATTGGGCCAGGTAGGGCTTTCACCAAAAGATTAGGCAAGGGTTACAGCCAGAGTGGCAAGATCACCCCATTGGGTAGACATGACAAAGGGAGTCAGGGAGGATTTTAAAGTATGGGAGGAGTTCCTCAGGGATTACAATGGCTGCTCCTTCTGGCAGGAGGAATGGGTGTATAACACAGCCTTGAGATCTTGAGTCAACCAATGGCATTTCCTAGCCTTTATGTGTATTTTTGACAGAGGCACATGTAGATTCATGGCGTAGGTAATGATTTCATGTAGTATAGAATATGCAGTTTCCACTGCTTTAGCAAGGTAAAAACTGCCACAAGGGGAAGTTTTTTAGGTCAAGTAGGTATGTCTTTGGGTCGAATGACCTGGTTGACCTTTTGGTGGAGAATCTGGGCCATAGTTGGCACTTTGTTGGCTGCCCAAACTCCAGCTATTAGGCAATAGTCACTAATATTCGCATCAAAGGTTCCAACGTGGGAGAAGGAATGGGGTTTATTCACAAACAGGACATCCAGAAGGGTACTTTTGGCTGTATTCTTTTTGTTGATATGGGTGGGCTTTTCGTTGAGTAGGGTGAAACCAAGGGAGTCACAGAAAGATTTAAGCAGGTGACCGGCTTCCGACAGCCAATCACAGTTTAGATCCCCGAGGATAATTGTTTCAAGGGGGCTAGTGTCCAAGATAGTTGTAAGATAGGACAAGAGCTGAGTACCGGCAGATGGTGGTCTATAGCATCCTATGACTCAGAGTGCTAACGATGGGGATAGGTCAATTTTTATGTCCAGGTACTCAAATCCTGCTACCAGTGAGTTAGAATTAAGTGTTGATACCACAAATCTATCTTTGATGTAGATGGCGACCCCACCTCCTCTGGATTGCCTATCGCATCTAAAGATCTAGTAGTTAGGTATATTAATCATGCTATTTGGCGTAGAGAGCCGTAGCCAGGATTCTGAAATAACAAGCACATCTGTCATTGTATGGGCGGTACAAGCCTGGATAAGGGTGAATTTTTTCAGCAGGCTGCACATGTTAATGTGCATAAAACAAGTACCTTTAAGAGACAGTGACTCAGAAGGGAAAGTAAGTTTATTTATGGGCCCTGGATTAAGCTCGACATTGCCAGAGCAGAGTAAGAGGAGGAACGGCAATTTTTTCAGGGATTCAAGTGAAAGGCAATGAGCTCGAGGCTTTTTCCGGCTTGACATGGAGGAGGAACCCGGGTACCAAGCTTTTTTTTTAATTTATACAAGCCTAAGGACACTGAGGCTAATACTCTGGCTGTGTAATGCCAGTGGGAGTAACTTTAATTAATTAGAGATAAGGATGGAGGCATAGACAAACCTGCAATAGTTGCTTTTAGAGGAAGGTAGTCCACCTGGATCAGTTGGCAAGGAGCCTTGGCATAACATGTGATGTGTAGAGTCAGATTGGGTGAGCAGTCTTCAGGATGAGGATGTGGAGTACCCCCAGTCTCAAATTTTTCAGATAATAAGCCAGTAAGGGGTATTATACACAATGCAGTCAGGAGGAGGAATTGCCACGAGGCTGCCATAATTGCAGTTGTTGGGTAAATGAGCGAATTTTGATAATAAGGGTAGCTCGCTGGCTGCTGGTTGCAGGATTCCCCTGGTGGAAACCTGGCAGTAAAAAATTGTTTTAGTAAGAAAGAGAAGACAGGAGACTTGTCAAGGATGGGAATGGGCAGTGCTAACGGGTCTATATAGTAGCACACAGGAGGGGGGATGAGCTGGTGGGTGAAAAATTGCGGCTTTGCCGTACCTCTCAAGCGGTGGAGTCCGATAAGGAGGTCTCGGGCGGCGGCTTTGGAAGCGCCAACCACCCGGTGTCCACGGTCTACTCGGAGGGTGTCAGAGCTGGGATCCCTAGCAGGTTCTTGGCTAGAGAAAGGAGAGAGGAGCTCAAATTAATAGTGGGGCAACACAAAGGCTAGCTCTCTGAGTGAAAACAGCTCAATTAGCAACTGAAAAGCCAGCGATTTCCTTGGTGCCCTGAAGTCTGGCGAGAGAGCTACAAAGTCACAAAGGGACTGTGACACTTGGTTGCTGGGAACATTTTTAGACAATAAACACAGTTTTTTGGCAAATCAGTCACAGTTCAATAATTTGTAGTACAATTTTCAAGTAAAACAGTGCCTTATCAAGACAGGATATGCTAGTCAGCAAGACAGGATATGCTAGTCAGCAATAAGCAAACCTAAAGTACCAAAATGGTATGCCTCAGCAAGACAGAATGAGATAAAGCTGCTAGAAGGCTTGATTGCAAAAAGGGGATGGGAGGAATTGCAGTTGTTGACAGTAAGTAACCAATAAATTGAAACATCAAATAGGAGTGGGCGGAGACTGTATGCATTTAAAGGAGGCCTGAGAGGGGGAGGGAGGGTGCGACGAAAAATCAAGGGGAAGTTTGCAGAGCTAGCACTGAATCAGTACACAAACAGTTGGAGAGAAACTGCAGCAGGGGGAATGGTAAGTTACTTTACACAGGCCGAGCAGAATAGGCTAAATTAAAATATATAAATTAGAAGCCGAGTACAGGGATGCAGGCTTACATTAAGCCGCACGTCTAGGGTGCTCCTGTCTCAGGTGAGTGAGACCAGCCAATCAGGAAGCTCCACACAGGCGTGGAGCCAATAGCACTACCCTGAGAAGGCACTGAAATTGAAAACAGCAAATTGCAAGTGATGATCCGGTTCAGCGTTCACACAGCCCAGAGAAATCGTGGTAATTTTTCAAGTATCGTACCTTATCTATCTCTTTGAGGGGTAGGTGGATCAGGCTCCTTGTACCGTAGAGGTGCTATGGCTGGATCGTGACTGCTTCCTGAGTGGGCAAGTGGCCCATGTAAGGAAGGAGACAGCAGAATAAATAGCAGCAGATGGGGGTGTGAGTCTAAACAGAGACACACAAAGAGAGCTGAGCACCAACTTGAAAGACAAGTCAGGGGGCAGTCTCAGACAGAGGCAAGGTGCTGGCTAACTCAGGAATCCAAAACAAGCATAAAAGAACAGACTGATGGGGGAGGGCAGGAGGGACAGAACAGAGACAGAGGAGGACAGGGGGACAAAGGAAGATGATTAAGAATGAAAGTCAAGGGCAGGAGCCTTAGGCTCAAGACAGAGTCTACACGGATTTTACAATTCACAGAATTTTCTAACTAAGCCCATAGCAGTAAGCATGTAAACCCAGTACAGTCTTAAATAGGATTAAAAAAAATATATTAACAAAGCCAGTAAAACTTTTTTACAAACTCAGTTCAAGGAAGTGTACAGAGTGAAAGCTTAATTAGGGAAAAATCAAGGGGAAGTTTGCAGAGCTAGCACTGAATCAGTGCAAATACAGTTAGAGAGAAAATGCAGCAGGGGGAATGGTAAGTTACTTTACACAGACCGAGCAGAATAGGCTAAATTAAAATATATAAATTAGAAGCCGAGTACAGGGATGCAGGCTCACATTAAGCCGCACGTCTCGGGTGCTCCTGTCTCAGGTGAGTGAGACCAGCCAATCAGGGAGCTCCACACAGGCGTGGAGCCAATAGCGCTACCCTGAGAAGGCACTGAAATTGAAAACAGCAAATTGCAAGTGATGATCCGGTTCAGCATTCACACAGCCTAGAGAAATCATAGTAATTTTTCAAGCATCGTACCTTATATATCTCTTTGAGGGGTAGGTGGATCAGGCTCCCTGTACCGTAGAGGTGCTATGGCTGGATCATGACCGCTGCCTGAGGGGCAAGTGGCCCATGTAAGGAAGGAGACAGCAGAATAAATAGGAGCAGATGGGGGGGTGAGTCTAAACAGAGACACACAAAGAGAGCTGAGCACCAACTTGAAAGACAAGTCAGGGGCAGTCTCAGACAGAGGCAAGGTGCTGGCTAACTCGGGAATCCAAAACAAGCACAAAAGAACAGACTGATGGGGGAGGGCAGGAGGGACAGTACAGAGACAGAGGAGGACAGGGGGACAAAGGAAGATGATTAAGAATGAAAGTCAAGGGCAGGAGCCTTAGGCTTAAGACAGAGTCTACACAGATTTTACAATTCACAGAATTTTCTAACTAAGCCCATAGCAGTAAGCATGTAAACCCAGTACAGTCTTAAATAGGATTAAAAAAAATATATTAACAAAGCCAGTAAAACTTTTTTACAAACTCAGTTCAAGAAAGTGTACAGAGTGAAAGCTTAATTGGAGAAAAATCATGGGGAAGTTTGCAGAGCTAGCACTGAATCAGTGCACATACAGTTGGAGAGAAACTGCAGCGGGGGGGAATGGTAAGTTACTTTACACAGGCCGAGCAGAACAGGCTAAACTTAAAATATATAAATTAGAAGCCGAGTACAGGGATGCAGGCTTACATTAAGCCGCACGTCTCGGGTGCTCCTGTCTCAGGTGAGTGAGACCAGCCAATCAGGGAGCTCCACACAGGCGTGGAGCCAATAGCGCTACCCTGAGAAGGCACTGAAATTGAAAACAGCAAATTGCAAGTGATGATCCGGTTCAGCGTTCACACAGCCCAGAGAAATCGTGGTAATTTTTCAAGCATCATACCATATCTATCTCTTTGGGGGGTAGGTGGATCAGCCTCCTTGCACCATAGAGGTGCTATGGCTGGATCGTGACCGCTGCTCAAGGGGGCAAGTGGCACCTTATCTATCTCTTTGGGGGTAGGTGGATTAGGCTTCTTGCACCATAGAGGTGCTATGGCTGGATTGTGACCACTGCCTGAGGGAGCAAGTGGCACTTTCTATTATTCAGATCCCAAGGAGTTTAAATTCATTGGGCTTTAGTTGGTTAAAACACCCAAAAGAGATGGCAATCAGCTGAAACTTCTTATGCAGTGAGAGGACTGCTTGATTTTCAGGCTTGAATGCATGCATTGGGGTGGGGAATCTCAGTGAGGCACTTGATTTTAGACCGCTCCTATAATGTTCAGTTAATCTCCAGTTTTACCTCCCACGCACACATTAACCAAGTTTTCTGACTGCTTATTCTTAAATTTTGTTAACAGCTAAGTAAAATGGTGGCTCATGTTACTTCAAATGTAGATAATTGTGAATTTACCGATTATTATTGTTCCATATTCACTCCTTTTATGATTGAAAGGTGTCAGTTTCTGTCTTTTCTCTACAATGTTCCAGTGACATGACGCCATGTAACTCCCTAGAAATATACAGTATTTGGTGCCAACAAACCCGAGGGCTAATCAAGTGATCATCTTGGCAGTGTTCCTTACGTATTATTTCCAATTGCTATACTATGACTAAACCAAGCGTATACTAATTACTAATTTGTAGGAAGGAGTCTGTCAATGAGCTTAGACTAAATGCAGTAAGCAAACCATGTACTGTATTTAGTTAGAGTCCTTGATATACAGTGACTCTACTAAATTTTATTATATAACAAAGGACTGAGTTTTGAAGCAGGGGTTCTTTAAAAGGACATTACATTTTGTTACATTATCACTGAGACCAACTACTTGATTACTTCTGTTTTGCAGTTTTATCAGGTTTAATATGGTTGATGCTGTGATGTTATGTGATGTCACCTGCTATGTACTATTTAACTAATGGTGAGTGTCTGTAACCCTGCCTTCTGATGAAGTTCTACTCGAGTGAAGCACTGGAGCATTTGGGCCTTCTCCCATGTGCAATTTCTAAATTTCAGGGCCCTAGGACACACATTACCCTTCGTTACTGCATACCCTCTTCAACTCCTTTTGCCCTTGACATCCCCCTCCGTACTCATCATTGTGATCTCTACCATGCCTTATCCTTCCCTTCCCTGACAAACCGACATTTCTCTCACTGCTCAGAATTCACCTCCAAGCACTGGCTGGGTGAATTCCCCTCCTATCTCTCCCCTGCCTTTACAACTACCCCTCCTCCTTCCCACTCCCTAAGACCTACTGACTCATGAACCATGGTGCTCCCATGCCGCTCCACCCTTATTGGCCACTCGGGTTATTCTTATCACCTCCTAAAAATCTGGAATTCACTTCTCCTTCAAATTCGCCACTCATCCTCTTGCTACTCTATTAACTCTACCCTCAAGAACTTCTTTGCCCCTTCCTGTGCCTGCCATGACCCTCCCTAATCCCCCCAGCCATCTCCTCTAAGCCCATATTACCATATGCCTGCTCCCCACCACTCCTGCTTCCCTCTGATCATGCTCCTTCTAGTCCCCTATTCTCCCTCCTCCTAAAGTGTTCCTCCCCCTTCTTTCTTTACCCTTAATCTATCTCTCTCCTGTGAGCTCGATCCCTGCCATGTGCAGGCAGGATCCATAGCACACAGTGGGCAACAACTTTACGCCCTTTCCCCAATTTCTCCTTTTACTGCACCACCTCAGTCACTGCTAGATCACTGTCTTGTGCAAGCAGGGTCACCTAGCACACTGGTGGGGTACTACCCCCCTACTATAGTTGACCTCTGCAGTCACCTCCCCACAACATCCCACCCCCCAACACCCCTCTCTCTTGCATCACTGTATATAAATAACTCTCATCGCCTATAACCTGTGTCCTACCAGTAGGGCTGTCTGCCGCCCTGCCCAGATAGGGATAACAGGAAACTGTTGAATTTCAACTCCCCCACCTTTCCCCCCTTGGATACCCCCCACCTATAGTATCTCTCTCTCATCACCCTGCCACACTCTACCTCTCCTCTTCTCCTACCCCCACTTCTGGTTATCATAGCTTAACACTGGCCTACCCCTACACTCAATTAAGTACTTATAACCTACTCCATACCCCTCTTATATGCACTTTAGTCCACCCTGTAATCTCTGTTTGCCTCAAAAATCGTGTTCTGCCTGCATCTCTCTGTAAATTTCCTTTCCCTTCTTCCATTCTGCCCTCTGCCATTTTTTGTTCCCTCCTTCCATTCTTCCTTTCTTTACTCCAATCACTGTAAATCTTGAATATCTATGTTACACTAATGGCTACCAATTACTGTTGTGTCACCTTACCATCTAGAGCTACATACTGTTGTCAAGTTATAATGCGTGTTCCAGTGTTACGAACTGTAACCAACTGTTGCCAAATGCTATATGTGTCTTCATATCTACTATAGTTAACAGTTGCATTGTTAGCCAATGTGATCCACCTGTAATCCCTCCTGCTCTCATTGTATGCAAGGAAGCAAACTGTATTCCAACATTGTAACATTTCTCTGTATTCTATCCCATTGTTCCCTACTCCCAGGTTGCACCAGGAGATGAGCAACTTGTTGCTCAGCATTCCTTCCTGGTGAAACATTTCAATGATAATAAATAAAATAAAAATACTGCATTGTGAACTGCATCTTTGTTTGGACAGGGGAGACTCAGGTGGTGAAATAGGCTATTGACAAAGGTTGAGATCAAGTAGCGATGGGAGTTCTTGAAGAGGAGGACCTACTGTGAAAGGAGAGTGGTGAGGACATGAATGAAGAGATGGAGGCAAAGGAGGAGAAGGAAGATATCAGTGATGATATTGTTATTGATCCCCCCTGGATGCCAGATGGAGAAAAAAATAAGGGTGTCATCTGTAAAGGGTCTGGGAATTCTGGAGGACTAGCAGTGTTAAATAAGCCTAAGCAGATCCGAACCACCATTTCCACTGAGACTGAGACCCATCATTCAAGTACTGTACTGCCACCACTAGTGGTTATGCCAGCTACCAACACCATGATGGGCTCTGGGCCCCATACCCCCCCAATTAATGCCAAGGCACTTAAAGTTCCTAGTGTGGCATATTTTTGTACTACATACTACAGATGAAATTGTTGCACTCTGCTAGGTCTGCCAGATAAAAGTCAGTGGGGGAAAAAGACTCACAATTGGCACAGGTGGACAATATACCCACTTTAAAAATGAATACTTGACAAGGTGGGAGCAACATCAGAAGAATGCACCAGTGGGTTGTGGTGCATTATTCAGGAAATCTGGAGGTCAACATTCTAGGTTCCACATGACCAGTAGGAAGATATTGAGGAAGAAATTCCTGCTGAGAAGGTAGTAGAGGGTAGTAATGTACTAGTCATTCGATTGAAACATCAAAGACAGTGGGCAGAGGCATGCTGAACAAATTTCCAAGCAAATCTAGTGTCCATAAAATCATGAAATACCTGACCTCATCTATTGCACTACAGATACCACATGTACTAAACTACTTCAGAAAATTCAGTCGACGCACAAACAGAAGCAGCCCACTATCCCAAGCATTCTGCCTTGCCATGCTAAATATCCCCATATCACAGTAGGGCTTAGGAGCACCACACTGGCAGCATTTCCTATTTTCTGTATGGGCAGCTGGCACAGTTGCAGGGTCTCTTACCACAATAGCTCCAGTCAGGCTGTCCTATGTATCCTAATGGCACTCTATGTGAAACACATTAGAGCTAGCTCTATGGGATGTGCAGAGGGTCCTACTGGCCCGATAAGTGGTCCAACTGTGGGGGGCAGCAGCACCCCTGGAATACACTGCTAGCCTTCTGGGGATGTTATGCATGGTACTATCAGGCATAGCATTATGGCAAGGCTGCACCTGAAAATGGCTGCAAGATGCCATAATTCACACAACCAGTCACAAAATAGCTGTGATGGAAAATACAGCACAAAAGGATAACATTTCTGGACCCACAAGGTTTTTCTGCATCTGCATGTGATGTGTTCTGAAATGGGAGGCTTTTGAAAATATGTTCCCTACTTCCATTTTCATTAGTTGAAAATAGAAGTTTTTGGTGGCTTACTGCTGAGGCATGTTCCAAATGGAAAGCAAATGCAAAAGCATACATTTGTTTTTAATTTTTGTTATTATGCTCTTTTTGCCCCAGGCCAGTTACCATCCACCCATTCACATGCCCTGTGCAAAAAGAAGACAGTGCTCAGGACAAGAGTGGGTGCTGGAAAATAAAATGAAGCATATCAATAAAGAACCAGCATTCCAAACAGCAGTAGATTCAGTTCAAGTCCACATGCCAGCCCTGCCACTCAACACCCCGGGGCTACCCCACTAGGGTACAGTATAGAGTACCACCCTGAGTGGGGCCACAAAAGGAGGACCCAACCACCTGACAGATGACGGATTTGACCCTTAGACTCTTCCACACCCAGGATTATGCCCTGGCTTACCCCCAAGGGCGGGGCCACTTGGAGGAGGCCTGCTCCCCCTACAGAAGATGGGATTCGTCCCCAACGGTGCTGCAGATGGTGGAGTTGGACCAGTAGTGAGGAGCAGCCATCACCCTGCTGGCCTGAGATTTTTTCCCGTTGAAGCTCCCCCAGGAGGTGGGATGTGCAATGCCATGAGGGCCTGAATGCTGACGTCCATCCCTGCCGCCAATGCCATGAAAGCATGCTCATCAGCCTAGTAAGGTATGAGATCGCAGTCTCTGTCTTCAGTACCTTTGGCTCTTCTGCTGGGTCCATAAATTAATTCAAGGTACCATTTGTGAAACACTCAAGGGCAACTGAAAGAAAGTCAAGCATTTTAGTGCATGTCTGTAGAGCACAGAATTCAGAGTGCCGATTTTAAATGCAAAATCTAAATGGCTCAGTTTTTTTTCAGATTTTGGTGATACTGTAAGTACATAAGGCATGTAACCAGTCAGAATGTGATATAGAAACATAGAAGTTGATGGCAGATAAGGACTACAAGGCCCATCCAGTCTGTCCATTTGTTTTCTGCCTTGTGAATGTGCCATTGGCCTTTGCTCTGTCAATGGCCTATCTATTCATACTCATCTCTATTGCTCCCCTATGCCTATCCCATGCCTGTTTGAAGCCCTGCACTGTATTCATATCCACCGCTTCCTGAGGTAGGCCATTCCATGCATCCACCACCCTTTCTGTGAAAAAGAACTTCCTCACATTACCCCTTAATCAGCCTCCCTCTAATCTCATGCTGTGTCCTCTTGTCCTGCTATTTTTACATTCACATGCGCAAGGAACGTTTTGGGAGAGTAGCATACTTTGGAGGTGTGCCTCTCCCATCCAATGCACTGCTCCCTTGAGCAGGCATGGCGGTCCTGCACCAATGGGTGCAGGAGCTCTGTATGACAGCAGTGTTCCTCTGCTTCAAAGCAAAACACTGCTGCCATACTGAGCACCGCCACCTTCCCCCCCTCGCGTCTCGCGCTCTCCCAACCCACGCGCATCACGCGCCCCAAAGCTTTGGTGCCATGCTGGGCCCACTCCGCGTAGCCAGCGTTGAGTTTGTCAGCGGGGTGCCCAATCCTGTCAGCTCCACGGCCCAGTCATCCTGCTGCCACACTGGGAGCCCACCCCAGTGTGGCAAACGTCCGAGTTTGTTGCCGACTGGAGTGCCCAATCCCCGTCGGCTCCCCGGCCCCCCCACGCAGTAGTTTGCGGCAGGGTGCCCAATCCCGTTGGCTCCTCATTCCCCCAGCCATCTTCTGCCATGCTGGGAGCTCACCCCCAGCGTGGCAAACGCCCCGTCGTCATTTTTTTAACCTCTAAAATAAAACGGTCCGGCCAGCGTCTCCCAGCCCCTCCTACAACCTGCACCCACCACTGCGCATGCCAGCCTCCCCACCCCTCACCCCATTACCTCCGGACTCCAGCGCGACGATCTTCAGTGGACCGGGAACACTTCTGCACTCTTCAAAGGTGACCGCGAACTGAGGAAATGCCGGTAAGCTGTATAATGGGCTAGATAGGGGGGTTTCAACTTTATTGCATATCTCAGTCATTTTTTGGAATTTTTGCACCAAATTTTCAACATGGGGTTTTTGGGACCCCTTCTCATGAATGATGTCACATTCATGGCGTTATTCAGGCCTGAAGGGTGATTTTGCAGGCACTGTGCAGTCACTGTGTGAAATCACCCTTCTGGCTGGAATAATACCATGACAGTGACATCATTCATGAGAAGGGGTCCCAAAAACCCCATGTTGAAAATCTGCTGCAAAAATTCCAAAAAATGACTGTTTTACGAGCGTGCGTTGCACAGTTCCTACGCAGACTCGTAAGTTCGCGAATTTTCAATATTTTCACTCCAGATTTTCAACATTGCCATTTTATCACACCTTCTTATGAGTTGTACAGCTGTCATTTTTCACATCTCACGCAAAACATGTTTCCACCCATGTAGTGCACAATGGCGCAGTCGGTGTGCGAAATCAATGTATGGGACACATTAAGAAAATCACAGTGACACTGTTCATGAGCAGAGGTCTTAAAATGGCTATATTTGAATTTGTGAAAATTCCTAAAATGACTGTTTTACTGGCGCGCATTATGCAGTTCCCACGCACGTCAGACGCTTATGTAATTTTCAATATTTGCACTCCAGATTTTCAACATTGCCATTTTACCACACCTCCTCATGAGCAGTACAGCTGTCATTTTTCACATCCTGCCCAAAATGTGTTTCTGCCCATGTAGCGCACAATGGCGCAGTCGGTGTGTGAACTCAATGTATGGGACACATTAAGAAAATCACAGTGACACTGATCATGAGCAGAGGTCTTAAAATGGCTGTGCTGAAAATTTGGTGAAAAAATTCCTAAAAATGACTGTTTTACGAGTCTGCGTTGTGCAGTTCCTACGCACGCTCGTAAGTTTGCGAATTTTCAATATTTTCACTCCAGATTTTCAACATTGCCATTTTACCACACCTCCTTATGAGCAGTGCAGCTGTCATTTTTCACATCTTGCCCAAAACGTGTTTCCGCCCATGTAGCGCACAATGGCACAGTCGGTGTGCGAACTAAGTGTATGGGACAAATTAAGAAAATCACAGTGTCACTGTTCATGGGCAGAGATCTTAAAATGGCTATGTTGAAAATTTGGTGAACAAATTCCTAAAAATAACTGTTTTACGAACGTGCGTTGTGCAGTTCCTACGCACGCTCGTAAGTTTGCGAATTTTCAATACTTTCACTCCAGATTTTCAACATTGCCATTTTACCACAGCTCCTTATGAGCAGTACAGCTGTCATTTTTCACATCCTGCCCAAACGTGTTTCCGCCCATGTAGTGCACAATGGCGCAGTCGGTGTGCAAAATCAATGTATGGCACACAGTAAGACAATCACAGTGACACTGTTCATTAGCAGAGGTTTTAAAATGCCAGTGTTGACAATTTGGTGAAAAAATTCCTAACAATGACTGTTTTACTAGCGTGCATTGCACAGTTCCCACACGCTCCTAGGTTTGCAAATTTTCAATATTTCCACCCAGATTTTCAACATTGCCATTTTACCACACTTCCTTATGAGCAGTACAGCTGTCATTTTCACATCCTGCCCAAAGCGTGTTTCCGCCTATGTAGCGCACAATGGCGGTAACAAAAAGGTCATGCTGACAATTTATTGTCCAAATACCAGCAATCGCACAGGGCATTAGGGTAAAGCACCATACATGCCAAACACCACTGCAAATACCTGCAAGCAAACATTCGGCATTGACAAATGCTTGTTCTTATATTGAAACATGTTAGACTCTTTCACCTTGTTAATGCCCTTAAGGTGTTTGAATATTTCGATCATATCACCTCTCTCCCTTCTTTGCTCAAGGATATACATATTGAGCTCCGTTAATCTGTCCTCATATGTTTTCTGATGCAGTCCCTGCACCATTTTGGTTGCCCTTCTCTGGACTGCCTCAATTTGGTTAATGTCCTTGTGAAGGTGTGGCCTCCAGTACTGCAAGCAGTACTCCAGATGGGGCTTAACCTGTGTCTTGTAAAGAGGGATTATTACCTCCCTCTTCCAACTTGCGATACCCCTACTAGTACACACCAACATCTCTCTAGTCTTACCTACTGCTTTAGTGGTCTGTTTGGATAATTTCAGGTCATCTTTGATGATAATGCCCAAGTCTCTTTCTTCCCTTGTGACTGCCAGCAACTCCCTTCCCAGCCTGTAGGTGGCTTCAGGGTTTCTCTTCCCTATGTGCATGATTTATTTATTTATTTAATTACGAGATTTACCAGGAAGGCATACTGAGCTAAAAGCTCGATTCCAGATGTGACCTGGGGGCCGAGACCTAAATACAAATACATGAATATATACAATAGCAGAGCAGTTAGGGAAGCCAGGACTTGTAAACATTTGATTTAGAGGACAGACAGAGGTTCAATAGCATTTTGCAGATTAACAATACTTGGAATGTATACAATAGCAGAGCAGTTAAGGATGCCAAGACTTGTAAACATTTGATTTAGAGGACAGACAAAGGTAGAATAGCATTTTACAGATTGTCAAGGTCAGTATACATTTCTTATACACTTGTGTTTCAACAAGCAAGAATAATTTGATGAGTTAGTCATAACTTCTTTGCACTTTGCACTTCTTTGCGTTAAATCCCAGTTGCCACTCTTCCGACCATTTTGCTAGTTTATCCAGATCTCTTCTCATTCTCCCCACCGCATCTGGATCATCTACTCTGTTGCAGATCTTGGTGTCATCTGCAAACAGACAAACCTTACCCTCCAGTCCATCTGCAATGTCACTGATAAAGATATTGAAGAGGACTGGCCCCAGGATTGATCCCTGAGGTACCCCACTTGTGACTTGCATCTCTTCTGACTGTATACCGTTTACCACCACTCTGTGTTTTCTGCCCATCAACCAGTTTGCCACCCAAATGACTAACTTTTGACCCACCCCGAGCCTACCCAGCTTATTAATTAATCTTCTATGTAGAACAGTATCAAAAGCTTTGCTCCTCCTTGGTCTACCACTCTGGTTACCCAGTCAAAGAAATCTATAAGATTGGTTTGACAGGACCTTCCTTTTGTAAACCCATGCTGTCTTGGATCCTGTGCTCCTATGGATTCCAGGTGTTGCACTATCCTTTCCTTAAGGAGTGCCTCCATAATCTTGCCCACTACTGAGGTAAGACTGACTGGTCTGTAGTTCCCTGCCTCCTCCCTGCTACCACTCTTGTGGAGTGGGATCACATGAGCTCTTCACCAGTCTTCTGGGACCTCTCCTGTGCTCAGATACTCACTAAACAGTTCTGGTAATGGCTCTGCTAGTTCCACCTTTAGCTCCTTTAGTACCCTGGGATGTATGCCATCAGGTTCCATTGCCTTGCCCACCCAGAGCTTATTGAGCTCTTGTAGGACCTTTTCTTTTGTGAAGAGACTAGTGCACACCTCCTTCCCCCTGTGTCCATGGTGCTGAGCTGTGGGCTCTGCCCTACCTTCTCTTCAGTAAATACTGAGCAGAAGTATCTATTTAGGATAAATGCTTTTACATGGTCCTCCTCCTCACATGCCCCCTTATCCCCTTTGATCTTAGCAATACCCCCTCTGGACTTTCTCCTTTCACTAATGTATCTATAGAAAGTCTTGTCACCTTCTTTTACTGTTTATGCTAGTGTTTCCTTGGTTTGGGCCTTTGCCTGCCTTACTGCCTTCCCTGCTTCCCTTAGTGAAGTTTGGTATGCCTCCCTATCTTCATCCTGCTGCGTTCCCTTATATATCCTAAAGGCCAGCATTTTGACTCTGACCTTTTCTGCTACTGTTTTTGATAACCAAAGTGGTTTCCTTCTTCTTTTGCACTTCCTTTTCTCTCTAACACAATGGGATGTTGCTTCAAGTATTGCATCTTTAATGCTTGCCCACTTTGCCTGTACCCCCTCACCTGTATTTCTTTTGCCAGGGCTAGCTTAACTCTGTTGGCCATCTTATCAAAGTCAGCTCCTCTGAAGTCCCATATTTTTGCCTTGGAATGGGATGATTTAGTTGTAATGGCCAAATCCTTTCCCTGTTAGTCAGTACTAGATCTAGGATAGCCCTGTTTCTTGTGGGTTGTTGTACCAGTTGTTTGAGTCCCTCCCCCTGCCGGGAATCCACCATGTGTCTAGTTCTGGCAGATGTTCCTACTGGTATTGATCAATCTGTATCTGACATGTTGTAGTCTCCCATTATCAGAACCTCCCCTTTAGCTGTCATGTTTTGTATTTCTTCTAACAATAATGTGTCTATGTCCTCACCCTGTTCTGGAGGCCTGTACACAACCGCAGTTCGTATGGCTGTCTCATTTCCTGTTTTCTGGGTGACCCACAGTTCTTCTGGCTCCTTATGTGTATTCTGAATTTCTGTAGCTTAGATATTTCATTGACATAAAGGGCCGCTCCACCCCCTATTTTTGCACCTAGGTCTCTTCTGAACAGTACATAGCCAGGTACTGAAGTCTCCCAAGTGTGGTTACTGGTAAACCATGTCTCGCTAATGGCTATTATGTCCAGTTTAGCCTCTGTCAATATTGCCTGCAGGTCTGGGATCTTGTTTCCCAGACTGCAAGCATTTGTGTACATGATTTTCCATTGGCCAGATTTCGGCATGTTAGTTGTTGGGCGAGATCTGGCATTTCCCTTGTGCATCGTATGGGGAACTGGACCTTTTTCCTTACCTGGTGATGCAAATGAACTACAAACATGCTGAACTCCTGTTTGACCACTAGCTGAGGGGGGAAGGGTGTTCTTCCCATTCGACATATTGGGTGCTGCACCTCTCTTCCAATTTGCTAGTTTAAATATTCTGCAAAGACATCAAACGTCTACCCCAATGAACTGACTCCCTCCTTAGTCAGATGCAGTCCATCAAATTTAAAGGACTTTCACTCCCAAAACTGTTGCCAGATCCCTATAAATTTGTGTCCTTTTTCCTGGCACTAGCCCTTGAGCCACATGTTTAGCTCCCCTATATTCCCTTCTCTGACCTTCCGTCCATCTGCACCCCTCTTCCAGACTGGCAGGATCTCAGAGAAGGAGATGCCGGATGAAATGGATGATAGTTTGTCACCCAGCCTGGTTAGGTGTTTCTTGGTCTCCACAACTGACCGGCCGGTGAGATCATTAGTCCCTATGTGTACCAGGATGCCAATGTTTTCTCCTGCTTCCTGAACAATTTTAGCAATGTGGTCAGTGTCTCTCCATGCTGATGTACCTGGGAGACATCTGACCATTACCCCTGGCTGGAGATACGTATCAACTCCCTGAATCATGGAGTATCCTATGATCAGAAGTTTTTTGGATTTCCTTTTTGCTTTTTTTGTTTTGTTTCCTGTTTTGGGCGAGTTTTGTTGTGCTAGCTCCTGTGCTGCAGTGTCCTGCTCTGCAGCGTCCTCTGCCCCTTTGTTTGATTTTGGAGATAGAAGCAGATACCTGTTTGTAGTTTTTATATGGTTTGTGGAGGTGATGTGTTGGAGAGCACCGAGTGATGGGGCACCCGATTTGCCCCTCCTAACCATCTGCCAACCTCCCAGACCAACTACCCACAGCAGTTGAGGTGCTTCTGTTGGATATTGGGTAAATGGCGGGCAGGTCTTATAATATATTTCCTCTTGAATATGCAATTTGAGGCACACAATCTCTGCCCATGATGCCTGGAGCTGAGCCCTTAGATCTCCAATGGCCCAGCATGTAGGACAGAGTCCTAAATCTTGTAAAACTGCTCTTCTGAAAAGTGTTCCACAGTACCTGCAGTTAATGATATCCATTCCAGATAAGTTGCTAGGTTTATAACCTGGTCAGAGTAATTAGAAGGAAGAAAGTGAAAGCAAAAGTTTGATTTTGTGTTTTGTTTGTTTGTTTTTTTTTATAACTTGTTATAACAAGTTCAATTACTAGTGCCCCTGTAAATGAGGTCACTATGTGCATACCCCTCTGAACTGTCCCTTCCTGCTTTGCTACAGGAAATGTTATGACTATGCTACCCTATAAAAGAAGTGTAGTGTGGAGTGGTTGGGGATGGGGGTGGGTGGCTGGGCCCTTCCCCTGCAGAAAAAGAAGAACCACGGATGAAAAAAACAAGGGGTAAGAGCAGAAACAATCAGCCAGCAACAAATGAAGTAGCCCTGAAAACTTATCCTAATGATAGATAAAACTGTAAAACCTGTAAAGCACCACCTATAATAATTTCACAGAAGATATACCCTGTAAGAAACACTTTGCTACAGAGAAAAATACAGCAGTAACAGAAGATATACCTTGCAAAAGACAATTTGAATCAGAAGATTACAGCAGTATTCTGTAAGCACACACCTTTATTCACACCCCGTAATAATGCAGCAGAAGGTATACCCAGCAACAACAATTTGAATCAGAGAAAAATAAAGCAATAAAACGTTAGCAACAAATAGTAACAAACCCTGTGAGTACAAAATAAAAATAACAACACACAGTAAATCTGCCTAGCCAAAAGAAGCCTTAATCCTTTTCCTTGCTCTGGTAAGGTTATTTTCTCTGTCCTTTCAAGCAACCTTGAAGAAAAGAGCTCAGGTGAAGCTAGGTGCCTTGGCCAGCAAACCTAGTCTTCCTAGTGTTCTCTACCCATTTTATAATGCACTTTATCTTCAACTTCTCCTTAAGTGTTTGGTTTTGTGGGTGTGAGTAGCCAAAGTTCTGTCCCTTTATCTTCCCTAATATACCCTTTTACTGGTTGCATCCAGCAGAAGCAACTAGACAGACATCTGACTGCACAAAACGTATTTTCTCAACAATAGAAGAAATTCAAATAGAAACATTAGTGATGCCTTCTACTGCAAGTATAAAAGGCAGTATTCTTCCAGCACTGATAAAAGAATAAAATGCAGCCATTATATAGATGAAAAAATTGGTATGAAATACTTTAAAAAAATAAGCATATCTACTGTAGGTTCGGGATAATAACTTCAATATAGTTATTTTAGAAATGTAACAGGAGGTGAAGGACCACACTTCACAATAGTATCTTTTCTCCCCAAGTTCTGCAAACACAATAGCTTTTTTCCAGTGCTACTGAGATTACTTAGAAACTGATTTTTTCCTCTTCCTCTGTTCTTCAGAAGAAATTGCTATTTTTTAAACTCAAACGGAGCAGTAATTTTTCTTAAAATCCAGCAAGTCAATACCTCAGAGTAGGTGTAAACATTTAATAAGGCTGTAGAATTTATTTTGCGCACATGATTCATAGTAATGAGATCCTTGCAGCTTTAATATCAAAGCTCCATCATTTTATTTGCTGAATATGGTGATAACAGCAGCATTTATATTTCCCTAAGCCCTGATGTCTCATTGTGCTTTTTAAAAGATATGATATGCAGTGCTTTTGGGAGTGCATGGTGGGCATAAAGGCTGGTTCTTCATAAACATATGGTATTAATTCTGTGTTTCACCTAGGAGACAGGCAAAATGGTGCTTAATGTGCTGTCAATGTTTAGATATTACAAAAGAATAACAGCAAAGTGCTTTTGAAGATGTCACCTACTAATGACAGCCTGACCAGGTTTTCTCGTCAAACCAGTTCATTTGAAAATTACATTGGCCTCAGATTAGGGAAGAATTGCAACTAGCAAATAAGATGATATCAGATATGGCTGAATACTATTTAATACATGCCAGTAATCGGGCATATGGATCAGGATGGTCACACACTTGAACCATCATAAATCAGTATTATTGAATCATATAATTGTAGATTTCACTGGATCAATGCCAAATAATAAATTGTTAGTTCATCACCACATTGGAGCCAGCAAAGAAACATAATAAATTCATGAAGAACTTTCCTCTCTTTAACTTTTATGCCTGTTTATACAGTACATTAACTATGGTGAAACATATCTTCAGTAGCATTAAACCAGTTTAAAAGTCCAGGTCAGCTTCAATGCTGATTATCCTGCTTTTGCTGTGGACCTCCAAAACTTAATGGAGTCCTTGCATTTGTGTCAGAAACCTCCTCTGCTACTGTCATGGCTGACCACATGCTAGACCTGATCTTCTATTCTACAACTGAATTCTAATGAACATCTGTTCAACCAGTGGTCTAGTCTGACCATTCTGATAAAGGTGATGTATGTTAGTCCCCCCCCCCATGAAATGATCCACTATCTTCCTGGAAAAATGTGGTCCTAGAGGTTTTCTTGATCCAGATGGACATTACGGGGATTTGGGCTACTTTCTCCAGGGGGTGCTTCACAGTAGTACAGCCATATAATAATGTCTCACTTGCTATAGCTGATTCTCTGGCACCAGTCTGCTTCCACTCACAAATCTGCCATCACAGCTCATCTTAGTTCAGTGATGTTAAGTGCTGGCCTTACAGGGATATTGGCTACCTCCTTCAGGGGGGTGCATCACAGCAGTACAGCCATATAATAATGTTTCACTTGCTGTAGCCGATTCTCTGGCACCAGTCTGCCTTCTCTCACAAATCTGTTATTACAGCTCATCTTGGTTCAGTGATGTTTAGTGCTGTCTAAAAATTTGGGCAGAGACATAATCACTGTAGAAGGAGATTAGAGATGGCTCTAACAAACTTGTCCTGTTATCACATTATCAGCAATTCTAGGAAGCAATGGTTAACACAACCACAAGTATATATTAATGCCAATGCCACTGATTTGCAATGATTACAATAATGAAATTCCACTTTCGAGACTTTAAATTCCAGGACTTGCACTGGTGATTGTTAGTCTAACTTCTGGATTTTACTGGGATCGTACTGTCATTCCTTTGGTATGTGTTTAAATAATCAGAATAAAAGAAGGCTTAATATACAAAGCATTAAATGAAGATAACTGAAAATAGTACAAGAAGTGATTGTAAGAAAAATACAAGTTATGCAGATCCACTGATCTGGTCTGAAATAGCAAATTCTATGAAATTATTTGTTTTTACCGGTGTGCAGTCAATCCAAATTCCAGAATTTTACTGGATTTTTCAGTAAAAAATGAAAGCCAGTGGCCTGAGTAATACTATTCAATTATTGTATTAAACTATTTATCCCACTGGCCCATAAATGCTCTCTATCCAACCAGACATACAGGTGTCACAGATATTATGCAGGCATTACTCCTATGGGCCTTAGAATTACTGTTAAAAACTACTTTACATTTGATGGTAAATATTTCCTACAACAGTGCTGAACAGTTATGGTGGCCAAGGTGACCCATGTATATGCAAATGTATTTATGTGCCTTTGTTAGGAATTGTCAACATATAATCCATTATTGTAATAAATATTTGAATAAAATCATTAAATGGTATAAATAAAGTGCTGTACAGTGTATCAATGACATTTTGTGCATCTGTTGTCATGCCAGGCCGAAACTATTGAGTATCTTCACAATGGTGATAAAAGTTTGAAATTCAATATCTATTAGCAAATATTCTTTCATATCTTAACATCAAGAGAACAGCAGGAGAAAAAAAAATTACATGGCAGGATACAGAAGAGGTAATGTCACAACAGCATTTTAAATGCTGAAAGTGCATATCCCCCAAAAAATAATTAATTAATTTAAGTTGATTACCTATGGTCAACTAACCAGGCTGAGAAGAAATTGTACAGAATAAGAGGAGTTTGTAAATGAAGCAAAAATAATGACTCAAAGGTTTGACCTGAAGGGTAATATTGAGATGTTGTTGCAAAATGCTTTGATCAAAGTTAGAAGCATTGATAGACAAACATTACAAATGCCTAAGCATACAAGATAATGAAATAAAAGTAACATCTGTTAAATGACACAATAATATATCTGAACAAACAGGAAATGCAGTTTACAAATTATGGTCATTTGCATATACTGACAATATTTTGAAACAAATGTTGCAAGAGACAGACCCAGAGTCACTTATACTAACAGTAATAGCCTGCAAGACCATCTAACTATGAACTGCTGCACTGAAACATAGAAACATAGTAACATAGAAAACATGATGACAGATAAGTCTCAATGTCCATCCAGTCTGCTAAAGATCCCTACCTACACACTATTGGCCTATAGTATAATTACCTCATGTTCCTCTCACTGTCATGTCTCCACCATTTCCCCCTTCCCTGAACCCTTCCACTCCCTAGGGAGTACCAGTTCCATTAATTTATCCCATAATCTCCCTTGGCAATTTATACCATTTTCAACCACCCCCTCAATGATGAAGTATGTTGAAATATCCCTCTTAAAGCTCACCCCCACCAATCTCCACCTTTGACTACTCATCACCAATGTCATTCCAGGTGAATAGAAACCCCACTGTCTACCTTGCTTATTACCTTGCTTGTCTTCTGATTTGACCATGTTTACCACTACCCTCTGCTTTTGTTCCCCGTACTAACTCCCAATCCACTTGATGAGACTGTCCTTTATCACATGCTCCTTTAGCTTTTTTAGCATCCTCCTGTCTGGTACCAAATTGCTGAAGTCTACATACTATATAGACTGTAGACTTCCTGTCTTTTGTCAACAGTCCTTATCACCCAATTAAAGAATACCAACAGGTTGGCCTGGCTTGATTTTTTTACCATAAACAGATGTTGATTAGTGTGCTGTAACCATTGAGATTCCAATTATTCCACTGCATTTTCTCTGACCACCATTTCCAGGAGCATACCAGCAATGAAGGTAATACTTATTGGCCTAAGTTACTCAGTTCCCCTTCTCTTCCCCCTTGAGCAATGGTACCACACCTGTGGGTAGTCAATCCTTGACTACTGCTCCCATCTCAAGGAATTGCCTTACCAGACCCATCAGAGGTGATGCCAATTCTAGCCTCAATTCTTTAAGCACTCAAGGGTGCAGACCATCAGGACCTGGAGCCATAAAAATAATAAGCTTTATTTGTTGCAATCGCAGTTCAAAGAATACCAAAGCACTTTTACAGAGTAGAACCTAAAACAATACATATTTAAAACCAATAAAATGATAGAGACCCATGAATTAATTGTCAAGATAAACAAGAGAGTATAAGAATGTTTTAAGAGCAGATCTGAAGATCTCCACAGTCAGGCACCCCCTTATCCAATGAGGTAGAGCATTCCACAGGGTAGGAGCCACAAAAGCAAATGCATGGGCTCCAGAGGTCTTATAACTAACATTGGGAATCACCAGCAAACCTTCATCAGCAGAGTGGAGTGGTCAGAGGTGGCAGTAGGGACATAGGAGCTCTTGCAGGTAACTTGGTCCTTGTCCATGTAGGGCCTTGTAGGTCAACAAGCCTACCTTGAAGGTGATCTGCCACTGAACCATCAGCCAGAACAGTCCACACAGCACAAGTATGACATGGCTAGATCAAGAAAGCCCAGTCAGCAACCTGGCCACAGCATTCTGCACCAGCTGCAAATAGTGGATATCAACCCCCGGAAGCCCTAGGTACAGGGCATTGCAATAATCAAGGTGGGAGGTCACAAAGACATGGACCAAAGTAGGAAGATCACCGGGCAGAACCAGATGCTTGATCCGGGTGATATTCCTCAGATGGTAAAATGAGATATTGATGACAGATGACACCTGACACTTCAGGGTCAACCCCTCGTTGAAAATAACACCCAGACTCCACACCCATTCAGAGGCCATCAGCTGGTGAACACCAAACAAAATCACAGAGGCCTGCCCAGCAAAGGACCCCTCTACCCAGTGACCTGGGTCCACTACCAAAACCTTAGTTTTGTCAGGATTCAGCCTCAACCAGTTGGCACTCATCCAGTCCTGGATTTTGGTGAGGCAGCTGTTAAACACTGAGACCACATTATCATGATCAGGTATGAAAAACATGTACAGCTGAGTATCATCTGCATAGCAGTGAAAACTCAAGCCATACCACCTTACAATGTCTCCCAATGGCAGCATATACACCGCAAATAACATAGGTGAAAGCACAGAGCCCTGGGGTACCCCACATGGTAGCGAGAATGCATCAGAGGAATAGACACCTGACACAACTCTCTGAGATCTACCAGTGAGGAATAAGTGGAACCATCTGAGGACTGTCCCTGACAGTCCACAGATAACCAGCAGGCACTCTAGCAATATGCCATGATCCACTGTGTCAAATGCTGCACAGAGATCAAGGAGGAGTAAGATGGAACAACTCCTCTGCTCTCTCGCTATCAGGAGATCATTAAGCACCCTAACCAGGGCAGTCTCGGTGCTATGCCTCTTCCTAAATTCTGACTGAAGTGGATTGTAGATGTCATAGATGGTAAGGTGCTCATCCAGCTGCAGCGCAACCACCTTATCAATAATCTTGCCCACAAATGGCAGGTTAGAGATGGGTCTGTAGTTGGTAAGACAATCTGGGTCAAAAGAAGATTTCTTAAGGAGGAGTGTCACCACCACTTCCTTCATGGAGTCAGGAAACTCACCTGTCTCAAGTGAACTCTGGACTATCTCAGCCAAGACCAGGCTGATGACCTCAACACACCCCACAAGGAGATGAGTTGGACCCTGGTCCAAACTACAGCAGGTCAGATGCATACTCTGGTTGATCCATATGACTTCCACAATTTTCGGCTGGCTAAAGGCCAACCAACCAAACCAGGAATCTGCAACCTCTGATCGATCATCACCCTACCCATTGGAGTGAGCTAAGCAGATCTCTGATCTAATGTTAGCAACCTTATCAGCAAAGAAGCAAGCAAACTCATCACACTTATCCTGCGACAATGCTCTCCAAACTTGCAGACAGGCTGGATTGCATACTCTGTCTACAGTTTGGAAAAGCTGAGCTGGTCAGTTCCTTGCTGCAGTGATCTCCCCAGACAGGAACGCTGCCTTCTTAAAGGAGATCACTGATTGGTAGTCCATATAATAGGTCATCAATCTAAGCCTGTCGACATTAAGACCAGAATTCTGCCAGCAATGCTCAATCCTTCGCCCCTCTATCCTCATCTCCCTCAAGGTCCCATCAAACCAAGGGGACTGAGAGTGAGGAGGCAAACATGAACAGGAGCAATAGAGTCCAGAGCCACCACCATGGTATTGTTATAGGCCTGTAGTAAGTTATCTGGACCCCTATTAGCAGTCAGAAATACTGGTAGATCCAGCACCACCATCAGGCCATCCCTTAATGGGCAGTACTGGACCATCTCCAAAGGGGCAGGCCTATAAGGGGGTGTCTGGATGTTGAACCTGATAGTGTAATGGTCAGACCAACTGACTGACTCCACCACCAACTCAGAGGTCTCCATACCCAGTAGGATGACCAGATCTGGAGAATGACCAGAGTTGTGTGTTGCAGAGGAAACTACCTGTGTGAAGCCCAACAAAATCATTAGTTGGAGGAAGTCTTAACCAAAATGCGAGAGTTCATCATCAACCCAGGCACTGAAGTCACCCAGCACCATCACTCTGGGAGACTCCAACACCATGTCAACAATGAAGTTTGTGACTTCCTGCAAAAATTGCTTCCTGTCCCCTGGTGGAAGGTAGACAAGAAGAATTGTGCACACCCACACCTGTACCCAGGATACATTCAAAAGATTTGGTCTCCCCACTGGAACATCTATCAGGCCCAATTCCATTTTAAAACCAAAGGCCACACCCCTGCCCCTATGAGCCACCCTCGGGTGGTGTATCACTGAGAAACCAGCTGCAACCACTGACTCAGGAATGGGGCCAGCATTATTGTCCAGCCAGGTCTTGGTGATGCATGTCAGGTCTGATGTCCCAACAAGATCAGCAAGTATTGCCATCTTGTTTTTAATGGACCTGGCATTGCATAACACCACCTCGGTTGAATGAGACTCTGAGGCTGATTGAGTCAACTGCCCACAAAAAGTGGAGCGCTTAGGTATGGGGACCAGACAGAGAGGACCCTCCCAGGTCTCCATTTCACCCCAGGGTATCTCCTTGTCCCCACAACCCCAATTCAGCTGCCCAGCTCCCTCGCTTTCCCAAGTCAGGGGCCCACCCCACACCTCTTCCTAACAATCCCCAGTGCCCAACAATGATTGTATATGTCAGCATGCAAAGGGGAACAACTAAAGGGATGGAGGCCCCGGAGCTAGGAGGAGGAGTAGTGCCTGACTGGTACAGCCACCTGCCAACACATGCTCTCCAGCCACCCAGTATAGCCACCCCAAAATTATAACTCCCGTAAACCACAAATTAAACTAACATAAGTAAACAACCAATACCCCTTCTCAAAAATTAGGCTTAAAGATCTCGGCTGATATGCTGTATATACGAGTCCAGAATATAGTCCAAAGCAATTCCAAATCCAAAAAGGAAGGCACGCCAAAACCTTCAGTAAATGTTCCAGAAAGGTGAGGCTCTCACCCTCAACCAATCTATGTAATCAAATGTCCGGATAATCTCCCCCAACTCCAACACCACAGATGATTTAAAAAAGTCAAACAGTAAACCATGGAGGTCCTCTCAGTTCCTACCCTTAGTCTAGCATCACGACCTGCTTCTGAACAAGGTTCCTCTAGATCGGTATCCAGGGAATATGAGACAGAATATTACTCCACTGAAACTCCTTTCTCCCATACCACATACTGCAGCCTCCAGGCTGAATGAGCACCTACTAGAAGCCTATGCCCAGAGCCCAAAAACCAAGCCCATCTGGGTCACCCAGATGGAGGCCAAATGACACCCACGTAGAGAAGACCCAAGGACCATCAGGAACTATGCTACAAACCAGCCTATGCCTCCCCTCTGTCCCACCTGGCTATGGGCAATTTAAGCAGCAATCCCCAGTCCAATATCATGGCCTTGTCTACCCTAAGGACTGTCTGCCCTTTTCTGACCCATTCCACTGTGATCTACATCATTTCCATTTTTCCTATCCCACTATCTGATGTCCTTTCCCATTATCTGGCAGTGGCCCCCATATTCTACCATGAATACTGGACAGAAGAAGTTGTTCAGCACCATAGCCTTTTGCCCCTCCTCCTTGACCACTCTCTCATTTATTTATTTGGTTTTTGTTTACCGTGTAAGTACACTAGACAACAATGTTGCCTATATTCAGGCACGACCCGGGAGAGTACAGACAGGGGAGACCAGAGTCAACATTAAAGAGTATTTCATGATGCAGCATGAGGTAAGAACAAACATTTGAACAGTATACAGCCAGGTACAGTCATTATCAGTGATGACAAAGAGAAACAGATAACATTACATTAATTATTTTCATCTGATGATACATCAATGACTAAATTGAAACGACAAACAGCAAACAAAACTTAAATGAAGTAGCATTATAACAATAGGATTTCTGCTGGATGTGAGAAACTTTCAGATTTTGGAGACCAGCAGGAAATCAGTAAGTGCCATAGGGAGGAGAAAATGCTAGGAGAGAGCACAAGAGCAGCAGTCGGATTCTAATAGGTGTGCCCGAAGACTCAGTTTAAAGACCTTGTGGGATTTGGAGAGTTTGATGTGGGAGAGAATGGAGTTCCAGGAGTGGGGGGCAGATATGGTGAAGGATTGTTCTCCTTTTTGTGTGAGATATCTGGGAATTTCAAGTTGGGTTTGAGCAGATGCCCTGAGGAGGTATGCTTGGAAGGGCTGAGTTAATAGTTCGGCATGGTATTTAGGGGACTCCGTTCTGATCATATTATCAATTGTACAGCCTGCAGAATAGTGTCTGAGCAAGTCTGGGGAGAGCCAATTTAGTTCTGAGTAGAGCAGGCAATGATGGGTAAGTCTGTGAGCGGAGAGAGCAAATCTGCATATACTGTTATTGCAGGTGCTCCATTTCTGGAGCACTCCTTTGCTAGCTTTAAGGTAAACCTGAGAGCAATATGTTAGAGCAGGGAGGAGAAATCCTTGTGCACTAGCAAGCCTGGCAGCATCATTGAGGGAGGACCTAATTTTAAAGGCAAGACCAAGTTTTGAGTAAACTGTCTTACATGTAGCCGCAATGTGGAGGTTAAAGTCAAGAGATGGGTCAAGAGTGACTCCTAGATACCTGAAGGAGGTAACAAATTCAAGAGGGGAGTCATCTAGAGAATGTATCAATAAGTCTGGAGTAAGAGATCTGATTCTTGACAGGGGGCCAAAAAGCATAGTTACAGTTTTCTTAGCATTCATTAGGAGCCTGTACTGTAGTAACCACTCCTTCAAGCAGTTGAAGTCTGCTTGAAGATGTGCTCTTACTGATAAGGAATCTTTACCACTGGAGAGAAGCATCATGTCATCAGCATAAAGGATTAACGAGGAGGAGCAGGGAAGGGAGGGCAAGTTGTTAATGAAAAGGGAGAAAAGTAGTGGGCCAAGAATTGATCCTTGGGGGACTCCAACAGAGGTAGGGGAAAGATTTGAGATGGCGGATTCAATTTGGACAAATTGCAATCTCCCTGAGAGGTAGCTATCAAACCAGGAGATGGTCAACAGGTCAAAGCCAAGGCGGGACAGTTTGGAAAGTAGCAGAGAGTGATTCACAAGGTCAAATGCCTTTGTGAGATCGATAAATATGGCCCCAGTGAGCAGGCTCTTATCCATCGCTGCAAGGACTGCATTTGTCAGCTGAAGTAGAGCAGTTGTGGTGCTATGTCCTGTTCAGAATCCGTGCTGGGTAGGGGATATAAGGTTGCTAAGATGCAGGTAATTTGTGACCTGAGTAGTGATGGCCTTCTCGAGAAGTTTATTTAGGGTAGAGAGAATGGCAATAGGTCTATAGTTTGACATATTTTTGGTATCCCCTTTTTTGTGAACAGGGACAACGCTAACGGTTTTCCACAATATTGGTACCGTTTGGGTTATTATGGAAAGATTAAAGATTCTTGCAATAGGAACAGCAAGGGCAGGGGCTGCCTGCTTCAAGAAGCTTGGCAGTAGCCCATCCGGGCCAGCAGATCCATAGGTGGATACTGATTTGAGGAGATGCAGCACTTCGGTGGAGGAGACTAATGTGAGACAAAAAGGGGTTTCATGCGAAAGTTGCACCTCAGGAGGAAGTGAAAGAGTTTGGTTGAATTTCTCAGTGTATTCGGAGAGATCCGAGAATTGTGCATTAAGAGCATTAGCAATAGTAGGTAACTTATTACAGTTTGCGCCATTCAGTGTCATGTTGGTAATGGCCGTCTTGGGCCTTTGCCCAATGAAATTTTTGATGTGGTTCCTAAAACCCCAGGTATCACCCGCTGAAGATTGGAGAAGCTTAAGGCAGTAGCTCCTTTTAGCCTTCCGAAAATCTTTTTTGCAGGCATTTCTCAGTTGTTCATAGTTAACCCAGTCTTCTGATTGTTGGGACTTCTTTGCCAAGGTCCAGACCTTGTCTCTTTTTATCATGACTCAAAGGAGGTCTTTTTTAGCCATTTATTAGGGGAGCCCCTGAGACACCTTTTTTTCAGAGGGATGTGCAGATCCTGAAGGGCCAGAAGCTGAGACATCAGGTAGTCAAGTGCTGTGTTTACATCATCAATGTGATAGATGGGAGACCAGTCTATATTATTAATATCCTCAAGAAGTGCAGTTCGGTTTAGTTTGGCAAAATCCCGAAATTGAATGATTCTTGGGGGGGGTTTAAGGCAGTGGCCATTCCAGATACAGAACATAGGCAGGTGATCACTAATAGAGTCTGAAAAGATCCCTGCAGCAATTATTTTATTTGCTCTATTTGTAGCCATCCAGTACAGGAGAGATTGGTGCTCCGAGTTGGAAGAGATGCGTGTAGGGCTAGAGATAAGTTGAGCGAGGTTAAGTCAGGCGAGAGCTTCAGTATATGTACCGGCATGACTCCCTGATAGGTCTAGTTTGAAGTCTCCCATTAGTATGACTTCAGATCTACCCTTTAGAGTGGCCAGATAATTCCAGAGCCCATTTAAGCCAGGGAGAGCCCCCTTTGGAGGATTGTAGGCACAGATCAGATTTAGCCTTTTATCACCACCTAGTTGTAGAACTGTATGCAGAGCTTCACAGTGATTTGTTATTCAAGACTGGAGTACAGAGACATTGAGATGCTCTTTATAATAAAGGACAACTCCTCCACCCTTTTGTTTGGTGGGGTGATCGGATCTGGACAAGCTGTAGCCAGGTATTTTGTACATGGAATCAGGCAACTCTGGCCTGAGCCATGTTTCAGTTAGTCCAAGTATGTCCAGACAGTACAGGGCTATCCAGGCTTCAAGTTCAGGAAAGTTTGCTGGTAAACTTCTGATATTCATGTGGGCAATTTTCATGCCCTTAGTGGAAAACCATGAGGAGTCATCCATGGACCTGGCATTCCAATGGAGGCCAGGGTTAGATTCTATGTCTCCTGATAAGCATAAGCACAGAAGCATCACCCAAACTTCTTTGTAGAATCTGTAATTGCACTTGAGGTATTTAGGCATGCTAGGGGGGTGGTAGAGAAGGAAATGCCCTAATTTGGAAGAATGAGTCATATGGAAGGACAGGTTAGGAGAAGGGAGCAAGGTTCTAGTTGGTATAAGGTTGGAGAATACAAAGGAGAATTCTTCATGGCAGTGGGCCCCAGGGTATGCAGCTGGTATGTTACATGAGAGATAGGAGAGGACGATTACGATGGGTAGTAATCCTCATACCACCAGAAGTGACCTTGGGCATGCAAGAGAGAACATTATGTATGCCTTGTATGAAACCTCTGTAAATCAGAGGTGGATTGTCCCTTATAAGAGTAGAATATAAGGACAGAAATGGTGGCTTAAGGCAGGGTGACACCTATAGTGAAGGCAGTTTTAGTGAGACCCTTAGAGGCCAGAGGTTGGCAGTCAATTATACAAGTTACTCACAAGAGGCAGGTATTCCAATAGAGTGCAGTTTATGAGGAGTGGACAGGAGCAGGGGGAATTTGAAAAGGTGAGGGGAAAAGATAAAACTGGGATACCCTCAGTCTGAGTTACTTTTTCAGACAAAATAAGTGTAGAACAGAGGCAAACATAGAGAATAGACAAGAGTGAGTGGAGGAAAAAAAAAAGAAAAGGACTGCCTCGCTGGTTTGAATTAGGACTGATGCAGCAAGGGGGAGGGGTAGGACTGCCTTCCAAGTGAGTTTATAGGTTGGAACGAAAGTGGGTGGGATTACTAGAGTATTTAATTAATGGTGGAGGAGGGAATGTGGGGTGGGCGAAAATTTCAAGCCTGCAAGCAGCTGCTGTGTTAGAGGATATGCTAAAATTAATTAAAACAGCAGCTGCAGACTAGTGTACCAGAATCAGCAAAAGTTAATTAAATCAAGGTAGGCAGGCTAGAGTGTATCATAGGCACAGTCTTGTGAGTCGAAATACATTAATTTCCTTGGGTTTAAAGTGGCTGCAGCAGCAAGTACTACAGCGCCAGGGAGCTGAGCAGAAAAAAGGCGCCAAGGTTTAAAACCGAGTGCAGTCTTGAGATCGCTGTGACTTCCTGCTGCCAGCCTTGTAGCTTCGGGGAACCGAGGGGAGCTGGGAAGGGCTTTTCAACAACCATTGCCCTCTCAACCCTTCCTGCTGCCAGCCTTGTAGCTTCAGGGAACTGAGGGGAGCTGGGGAGGGCTTTTCAACAACCGTTGCCCTCTTGACCCTTCCTGCTGCTAGCCTTGTAGCTTCGGGGAACCGAGGGGAGCTAGGGAGGGCTTTTCAAAAACTGTTGCCCTCTCGACCCTTCCTGCTGCCAGCCTTGTAGCTTCGGGGAACCGAGGGGAGCTGGGGAGGGCTTTTCAACAACCATTGCCCTCATCTTCCTTGAATCTTACTAGCCCCTCTGTGCCTTTCTCTTTTTTCAATGTGTCTGAAAAATTCCTTGTCCTCTTACTTCACCTTTTCACTATATGCATTTCTGCCTCTGCTTTAGCTTTCCTTAATTGATTCCTTTGCTTCTTTTAGCTTCTTCAGGTACTTCTGCCACTCTTCCACTCCCTGCATATCCTAGTACCTCTTTAAAGTGTTTCTATTGACCCTCACTGTTTCAACTACATCCTTAGAAAACAGGATTGGTTTCTTGTGCTGTTTTTTCTTTTGGCACTTTTCTAATGCAGGAGGCTGTTAACTCCATTATGACCACCTTCAATATTTTCCACTTAGCCGTCCAGCCAAGAAAAGAAGAAGCACTGGGATGGGGTGCAGATTCAGGATACATATAAATTTAGATTTGCTTAGATGAATCGCACTCACCACTCAGTTCAAGACAGCAAACAAACTGTATGGGTGCAGTTAAAACAGTTTTATTCTCTTCCAACACAAACAACAGGCAACAAGTAACCGTGCATAAGCACTTGTTACTAGGACGATCTTATGTTTCACCCTGCCTACAAGGCTTCATCAGAGTTACATATAGAGGGTTACAAACGTACATATGTACAAAACCATCAATTGTCTAATTCGTGTTTTAACCAATGACAATGCACAAAGGAAATCACATCATTCTCTAAGCATTATTAGTTTATAGTAATTAAATAAAACAGTGCATACTTATTTACCAAACAGTGTTTATGTCGGAACACAAACAAAAGTGAATTGTGATTTATCACACTTTTAAAAGATTTTTTACATTCTATAAATTTAGGTATAAACATATCCAAGTTTTCATAAACTTCTTTCATCTCAACCACACATTTTTTAAACACATATATGATGTTAATAAGCACCATACTAAAAATAGTGCACCAGTTGCCCTGCCTGGTGACTTTATTCCTGCATTGGTGGACCTAAAGAAAGCAAACATATAAAATTATTGTAAGTTGACAAATGCTTTTTTAAAATCTCTCATACTTATATTTACTTTGCATAGGGATCCCTGTATATACAATCCTTCTCAGTATGAATCCTGATGCCAAATACCTGGTTTCATGAATTATGACAGAAGTCAATGCCCATGTACCTCCAAAATGGAGGGGGGGCGGTATTTTGTTCTTTGGTGGATAGGAACAAACCCATCCCCACAAACAATTAACAACTTCACTCTGTCTTTGCCTATCATTTGTTGGTGTGTGTGTGTGTGGGGGGGTACCTTTTTTTATTCTAGAATGTGTCATACAGTTCTTTCATCTTTTACCTCTCTTTCTTATAAAGGGTGCCAGTTCAAACTTTTTCATTAAGTCCTGGCTGTCTGAGGGCACTGAGTTTGAAAATCATTCCTGTTAACTTAGCGTCAACCCCCACTGCCCTATCATCATTTCCAGTTTGTCTCTGCTTAATGTCCTCATACTCCCCATCTGCCATTCTGAGGACCAGTACTATGACATTGGATGATGACTGGTAACCCCACTGTGGATACAGTATCTCAAACCATACTGAGTAATGGTTCCTGGACCCCTGGGGTTCCCCAGTCCCACAATATGTCCTCCCACTTTCTCTGTATTAGATAGGATGAGGTCTAGCATAGCATCCTGTATGGTTGGCAAACTGACTCATTGCACTTGGAAGCAGCCCAGCATAATGTCTAACAGCAACTGGCTCCTCCTACATCTTACTGTATGAGCCTCCCAATCATCATCTGGCATATTTAGATCCCCACTATCACTACTTCAACCCTTCCTGCCCCTTTCTGATACTCTCCCCTTGAACCATATCATCCTCACTCTGATTGAGTGGCCTGTAGAGCCTTCCTTGTCTGATCTGCTTCCCCCCTCAGTGTTTTCAATTGCACCCAAACTGATTCCATTTCCTGCAGGAAGCACTCCTACAACAACTGGGCAGAGAACCAACTTGGGAAGGGCTACACTGGACATAATACTGACAAATGGGGACAGTGTAATGGAGGTCTCAGTGGGGGACAATATGGGGCAAGTGACCACAGAGCAGTTAGGTTTAGACTTAGGATGGGGACGGAAGTGAGTCGAACCACTACTAGGGTACTGGACTTCCGATGGGCAGATTTCAATAAAATGAGGAGGATTTTCAGGGTTAATATGGAAGGCAAAGAAAAGCTGGGTTATGTGGAAGAATTGTGGGGGCAATAAAGGGAGGAATTTTGAGTGCCACTGATCAGTGCATTAGAAAGGTGGGCAAGAGCAAATGAGGAAGGAGGCCGCTTTGGTTCTCTAAGGAGGGAGCAAGGGCAGTAGGGGAGAAAAAGAGGGTTTTCAGGGCATACAAAAGTACAGAAGGAAAGGAGGAAAGGGAAATATAAAGGGAAAAGCTTAGGGCAGCAGGGCAGACAATCAGGAGGGTGAGGCAGATACAGAGGAGAGGATAGCGAGAGAGGCCTGAAGGTGATAAAACAGTTTTTCAGATATATCAGTAAGAGAAGGAAAAAACAAGCAGGGTATAATGAGACACTTAAAGGGAAGGGGGGACCTCTGACTGAGAGGGACAAGGGGAAAAAAGCAGACTTGCTAAACAGGTACTTCTGCTCAGTTTTCATGGTTGAACAGGAGGAAAAGGGACCGGAGTTGCAGTGGAAGAGCACGGAGGCTAGGGAGGTGGACACTAGTCCTTTCAAGGAGAGCAGGGTATTGGAGGCATTGTGTCAGTTATGGATGGACAAGGCAATGGGTCTGGATACCATACATCCCAAGGTGCTCCAGGAACTTAGGGAGGAACTGGTGATACCACTAACGAGGCTGTTTTACCTATCATTGGACACTGGGACAGTTCCAAGGGACTGGAAAAAGGTGAATGTAGTACCATTGCACAAGAGCAGAGGCAAGGAGGAGCCTAGTAACTATTGCCCAGCCAGTCTTACCTCAGTGATAGGTAAGCTTATGAAGGCTGTCCTAAAAAAAAAGGATAGTAAAATTCCTGGCAGATGGTTGTCTACAGGATGACTGACAGCATGGGTTCATAGAGGGAAGGTCATGCCAGATGAACCTGATCGAATTCTTCGACTGGGTGATGAAAGTGAGTGATCAGGAAGGGGCAGTGGATGTGACCTATCTGGACTTCTGTAAGGCCATTGACACCATCCGTCACAGGAGACTGGTGAGCAAGTTGGGCAGTTTAGGGTTAGGGAAGAAAATAACAAGTTGGGTAGAACTCTGGCTTGAGGACAGAGGTCATGGGGTGGTTGTCAATGGGGTTCACTCCAGGGAGGAAGGTGTGACAAGTGGGGTACCCCAGGGGTCAGTATTGGGGCCGATGTTTAACATTTACATTGGAGATACAGCAGAGGGACTAAATGGGAAGGTGTGCCAATTTGTGGATGATACAAAGATCTGCAATAGGGTGGACACACTGGGGAGGTGGAGCAAAGGAGAGAGGACCTGATTAAGCTGGAGTGGTGGTCAGAGAGTTGGCAATTGAGATTTTATGCAAAGAACTGCAGAATAATGCACATGGGGCATAAGAATCTAAAGGCCACATACACATTGGGAGGAAAGGAAGTTTTGGTAATGGAGCAGGAGAGGGATCTGGGGATTATCATATTGGACAACCTAAAGGAGGCAAACCAGTGCAACAAGGCAGTTGGAAAGGCAAACAGAATGTTGGCAGGCATAGGGAGGAGTATTGCAAATAGGAGAAGGGGCGTGATAATGCCCCATACAGGTCCATGTTTCATCCCCACCTGGAGTATGGGGTACAGTTCTGGAGACCTCACCTACAAAGGGACATAGATAGGGTGGAGATAGTCCAGAGTAAGGTAACCAAAATGGTTCCAGGCATGCAAAAGAGGACATATGAAGAGAACATAGAGGAGCTAGGCCTGTATCACCTGGAAACAAGAGAGAGGAGGGATATGATCAAAACTTTTAAATGTTTGAAGGGAAAAATCAAGGTGAGGGAAGGGAACATCTTCAAGATGAAAGAAAACCCCAAAACTAGGGGACACTGCTTAAAGCTAGACCAAGACCACATCACTGCCACCTCCATCAGCTGTTCAACCCAACCCTCCCTGAGCGAATGTCTCCTTGCAGAAATAACCCTAGGTGCCTGAAAAAAACTCTGTCTGGGTTGCTGTTATAACCCCCCCTGGAGGTACCTCAGCCCTATCCAATTTCCTGGATGGCCTCGGGCAAGTCTCTCCCTCCAGGGCCACTATTGTGCTAGGGGACTTCAACCTGAACTGGTTAGGCCCCCTTGAGCCTGAATATGCAATCCTCCTGAAAGCTCACTGCCTTGAACAAGTAATCTCTTCCCTACAAATTAGAATGCCTACAAGCTAAACCACTTACTACTTGACTGGGTTGCCACTTACTGTGCTGACATGATCCTTCAGGCAGGGACAACGTCTAACTCTATTAACGACCACTCCCCAACCTACATCATACTGACCACCAAAGCCAGTCACCCTCCCCACAAATAACTATCGTTTTGAAATTTCAACTGCCCTGACCCCACAAATGTCCTCAAAGATGTACGGGCAAAAAACTGGTCTGCCTTCTACCTCCACAAGGATATAACATCTATGATTAGTTACTTTACAACTGCCATCCATCAACCACAAGACCTACATCTCCTTGTCACTACCAGAAAAGTAAGGGGAGGCTGTAATCACTGAATGTCTAGGGAACTACTGTCCCTGATGAAAGACAGAGACAGAAAATGGAAAGCATACAAGGTGTCCCCCTCCACAAAACTCTGGAATGACAATAGATGCTTGTGTAATAGTTGCAAACAGTGTGCCAAATCCCTTAAGTGACAGTATTTTCAAAACCAACAAAAAAACAGCTTTAGAAATCCTAAAAGTTTCTGGGCCTCCATTGGGTCACTGCTAACTCTAAGACTCACTGTCAAATAATTCACCTCACATCCCCCTCTGGCACTCTCTCCAAGCCTGATGAGATTGTGCACTTATTTAACATTAAATTCACTGATCTCTCCCCCTTTCTCAGTAAAATCCTTCCCCGGCTTTTCCTGGGCCCCGATAGCCAGCCCAACCAAATCTTCCACCCTCCCAAAGACAGCCAAACCCCCCTTTCTACTTCAAAGCCATTAGCCAGTGTGTCACCATCAAGCTCCTAAAATGCCTCCTTGACAAAGGTAGTCCTGGAAGTGATGGGCTTTTCCCTGTATTCCTAAAACTCATCTCCCCAGCAATTGTTGAATCGTTCACTTTCATTTTCAACCTCGCCCTCACAACATCCACTGTGCCTGACCCCTGGAAACATGCAAATGTATCAATTCACAAAGCAGGAGATCCCATCTCCCCTGATAATTACAGACCCATCTCCCTACTCCTTCACCTAAGCAAACTGCTGGAAAAAATAGTACACCACCAGCTCTCTGAACACCTGGACAAATATAACCTCCTATGCCCACTACAGCATGGTTTCTGCAAACACCATAGTACCACCTCAGCCCTGGCCCTCTTCTACAACTACATTCTGCAAAACATGGATGCGGGAAAAGCCACAGATGCAGTATTCATGGACCTGTCAAAGGCTTTTGACCTTGCTGACCACACCCTCCTGCACCTCACTGTACATCATTTTGGCTGCTCTGCTGAAACTGCTACCTGGTTCAAAAGCTGTCTCTCTGGCTTGTCACAATCTGTCATAATAGGTAAAATCTCTTCTACTGCCCCATCAGTATCCACTGGAGCCTCCCAAGAATCCATTCTTGGCCTGCTCCTTTTTTCTATATTTATAAATGCTCTTCCTGCTGAAAGCCTCTCTTGTGAGGCACTCCTCTATGCAGACAACTTGGTCCTTTACCGTAGTGATAAATCACTTGAAGCCATCTCCTCCACCCTCACACTTAACTATGGAGCTGCGCACCAATGATTTCTCTCTAGAAAACTCCTGGTCAATGAAAAGAAGACCAAGGCCATACTTTTTGGATCAAAACAATTCCTTGCCAAGGTTGCCAAATCAAACGTCTCCGTCTTGGTACTAATTTCTGCCGCCCCCCCCCCTCAAAAATTTTCCTTCTTTTAAATATCTAGGTGTTACCCTGGACCCCTCTCTCACCTTCTCCGAGCATATAAAATAACACAGTACGATGAGTCAACCAGAGGCTTGGTATTGCTTACCAACTCAAACTATTTCTGTCTGACGAAGCACACCTCACTATTTTGCAAGGAAACCTACTGCCCCTACTTGACTACTGCTCCCCTGTATACTTGCATGTTACGTCTACACTACACTCAAAACTTAACCACAGTGTACAACAGCATATGTCACTTTGTTCTTTTAGCTCCATACTCAGCTCACCATTGTGCACTCTACCAGGCCCTAGGGTGGCTCCCTCTACATGGCCATTTTGATTATACCCTGGGCTGCCTGGTAGACAGTACAATCGGGCCGGCAATCAGTCTCCATACCAATCCCCCCAACATGCAGAGTGGCTTCTAGGAGCCTCTGAATTTCATCTGTCTCTCCATTAGATGTCCCATGCATCTCCACCTCCATGGGTAATAAAGTTTTCTTTGTCTATGCCTCCTCTCTTTGGAACAGACTCCCTTTAGCCACCTGATTGTCCTCCTTCCACCTGTCTTTTAAGGAAAGCTCTAAAAGACTAGCTCCTAATTGGTGCCACTTGTCATTGCTCTCCTGACTAACATCGGGCATCCAGCTCCTCTCCCTCAGCTGGATGCTCCTGACTGCTACCTGCCCATCCCCTCCTATCCATGCCTTTCATCTATGACCCCATGTCCCATGATCCCAAAGGCAACATATCGCACTTATGCACTTTATGTGTCTAACGCTATAGTCCTTCCTGACCTCCTGGATAATTTCTCGGACTGACCCAGTGTCCTCGCTCCTGACTGTTTTACTTTACACTGACTCTATCTGTAGTTACCCTTCAGCACTGTCTCTCCCTATAGTTACCCCTGAAGGGCTCCCCTATAATTCCACATACTTGATAATCTCAATTGTCTTCATGTTGTGCAACCAACTTGTTTAACAGTGTACTCACCTCATGCCTGAGGTGTGAGCTCATCACTCTGTATTCCTGTTATCATTATGCTGTATAACCTACTCGATACCATTGTACCCACCTCAAGTTGATGTGTATGTTTTCTTTTATTACTCTGTATCTGAATGTACTGCGTTGTCCAGCTAATGCCACTATGTGGCCCAGGCTGTGACTTAAAACGGTCCTCTGGATCAGCTCACTTATTCAGTCACCAAAGACATAAATAAATAAATAAATAAATAAATAAATAAATAAAATAAGCTGGATGGTGGAAAATTCAAAAGAAATAGGAGGGGGCACTGCTTTACGTAAAGGGTGGTGGGCCCCTGAAATAGGCTACCGGATGAGGTGGTGGAGGCAAAATCAGTGGGGGAGTTCAATAGGGAATGGGATAACTACATGGATCTAAGCAAGAAATGAAAGGATAAGTACCCTGGCTGGAAAAAGGAGAAGGGAAGCTACAATGGGGGGGAGGGGTGGCACAGGGGTGGGGTGTAAAGTGGAAAGGTCAGGGATGGGGAAGGGGATGGGGCAGACTAGATGGGCTGATGGGGTCCTTTTCTGCTGACAGATTTCTATGTTTCTATGTTTCTATTTCCCATGTTCTTGATATCTAAATCTCCATAGCCTCTATCCCCTCTCTCACCTTAGGCCCCCTCTTCATTTTCCCATATCCCTTCTGAACATGGCATAGCTGGTGATCACTAGATTCAACTTGTTGGTCCCTACTGCCCATGTCTCTGTTACTGTTACTATATCAAGACTTTACCTCTGCTACCAACACCTGAAGTTCACTAATTTTATTACCCAAACTCCCTGGTGGTTGTGTTATGCTGTCCACTTGCCACCCTAGTAGTTTTATCTGCTTCAGCCTTCTGATTCTGATTTGTTCCAGATCCTCATCCCTTGTACCCATAGCTAGCCTTGCCTGGGTCCCACTACTCCTTCTGTCTCTACTCTCCAATCTCCTATGGTCTCATCCTTTGCCTTCCTAACCCATTTTTAACTTCCCTGACCTCTTTCTCCAATTTGGGGGCACACTTGCTAGGTCTCTCTCTTCTTATGGTCTACATAGGTTATCCCTAGACCCAGTCTCTCTCTTTCACATTACATGTTTAACTATAGTTGACTGTCTTACATTTCCTCCAGGCCCCACAAACCTAAATCCCTCCCCCTCACACATGGATTTATGTGATAAGGGTGACGTCTTTTGCGCAAGTCCCCAGTGGGCGAGTACGGAAGACAGAGTACAGGAAGGATGAGGAGCCAGGAATGACGACTGGCGGCGAGAGGGCATTCAGGATGGTGAATCAAATGGGCATGTGTAGAAGCGTGAGCAGGTCAAGGGGCCCATGGACATGGGCGGCATTGGCCGGGCAACGGGCACAGTGCGAGCACATCGTGGCACAGTGCCAAGTGCTCAGAGACAAGGGTAACAGGGGCAGGCAGCCAGCCCAAGGTGGCAGCATATGGGGTGGGGAGGGGGCACAGCTGCACAGGGGTTGGGAATCCAGTGTCAGGTGGGGCAGCTGACGGGGCATACACAGAGCCACCCACTGTGGTGGCAGTGAATGGGCATGTGGTCAAGGGAGCGAATCCACAGTATGTGCCACCGCTGTCCATATGGTGTGTGCTGTTGGGGGGGGGGTCTGCACCAGCTGTTGTGCTGTGCCAGGAGGCTTTCTGTGTGTGTGCCCTGATGGGTGTCTGTCTTCTGGCAGCTCCCTTCCATGTTGCTCACTTCCGATGCTCACTTCATGACCGGCTTGGCATTTTGGGGTCGCCTGTTGTGGTTGTACAGATTGGTGCTTCAGCGTAGTGGTGCGGCTGCCCTTTTCACCCATGTACTGTCGGTCTGCCAAACAGTACTGTCTCCCTTTCGACAGCCATTCCAGTTGCCTCGCCCCACCAGCACACGCCGTTGTTTCTGCACTCCTAGTGTGTTCTACCCCTTCACACCCCTCACACCACCCCTTGAGCGACTCACTCAAATCCTTTGTCCTTTCCTGCCTCCAACCCTCCTTATCCCATTCAGACAGGACCTCAGAGAAGGCCTATGATACTGCTTCCTCCTGCTGCCAGCTTAGAGAAATTCCCCTTCACCTCCTCTAGCTCCAGGTTCACCAAGTCATTGATCCCTAAATGGATCAACACCTATGGCTCTCGTCCCATTCTCGTAACTGTTCTCTCAATTCCTACAAGCCGTGGCTCCTGCTAACCATCAAACTGGCCTCCTTTCCTGGTTATCTCGACACACCACCTCCTCTGTTCCTTTTATTCACAGAGTCACCCACCACATGTATCTGTCTGTCAGCACACTCTGACTTGTTCCACTCCCACGTTCTGGGTGTTTTCCTATCAGCAACTTTGAGACCCTGGATTGTGATCAGCCCAGAGCACTGATTTTTGTACCTCTACAAAGGCTGCAAATCAGTTTGCAGATGATACATCAGGACCCATAATAGCACTCAGAATTGATAGCCTTCTACCACCACCCAGTCACCACACTCTATCACACAGGGACCTTTAGATTTCTGGGGTGGATGACGTGGTGGTGATTGCATCCAGTTGCCTATGTAACAGAAGTATTTCACCCTGCACAGCAGCTAACTGGGTTCTAAACCATGCAAATTTCTAGCATATCAGGCATGCACTGAAGCTCCATAGCAATGCCTGGGATACAGCTGCACCACACTCCCTACAACTTACAAGATACTCCTAATCATCTACATGGAACTGCACAGTCACCATCTATTGACAGGAATGTTTTTAGTTGCCTGCCACTTTGTCCTGGAGCTATTTCTTATTTCCTGCTTTATTCCCAATGTATCCTGTTCTCTGCTTGAACTTTCCCAATCTTCTGAGTGTACCTGACTCTGCCTTCTACTCCATGTTGTCCTACCCCAGTCAGGGTATTAAAGAGCTGCTGACACCACCAAGATAACTTTGAAAAACATAATAAATACTATGCATCTTGCATTCCATAAATATTCTACAGATTTCTCCTCCAAATTATTTATTGCTAAGGAAATTTGCATTAATACATGATCTTTATCCCACAGAGCTCATCTCCCCCCATGGCTTACTCCCTACTTCCAGTCACAATCCTCTGTTGTTACATCACAATCTGTTGTCATGGAAGTAACTGTGATGTCACAAGCAGTGCATTATGACCTCATGTAGGGAGAGAATAACAGGAATAGATAAACTCGTCATGAACAAAAGATCCTGTTTTCATGCAAATGTCCTCAATAATAAATAGTGGGGAGGAGACATACAGAACTAATGTGAAATACAAGCTGAACTGTGTCTAAACATTAAGTTTTGTGAAAGTTCTGTTGAAGACATCAGCTGCTGTTTAAGACCATCTCATGTTTCTTTATGTTGTCCTACCCTGGATAGAGATGTTGTCCTACCCTAGATAGAGAGTGTGTAAATGACTGTGGCATTAAAAAAAATCAAACAAGAGCTCTGAAATTCAAACAAGAACAAAGTGGAGCAGCATCTTCAGAGCTCAGGAGTCCCACTTCTGACTATGTCTGCATCAACACTGGCAGTTCTCAGCACACCAGAGAGGATTTCAGTAATCGGGAGTCCTGCTCCTGATCGGCAGCTTTTTTCTCAGCCAATCAAAAAAAAAGAGCACTGAAATTCAAACAAGAACAAAGTGGAGCAACATTTAAAAGCCGCTGCTTCGGCCACAAAGGGAGTATTCCATAGGGGTTGGAGAGTAGAAGGGATTGTTGCTGGTAGCTCTCCCCCACACCAGCGAGGTCTTCAGCACTCAAGAATCCCACTCCTGACCATGCCCGCATCAACACCAGAAGTTTTTGCCCTCTCACCCTCCCCCACTTCCACACATTCTTAAATGGTCTAGTAGTAGGAAGGAGCATTTAGGCTCTGTCCAGGGGAGGATAGATAGTAAAAATCATCCAACGAGAGCTGGAGCTGATGAAAGTATCGGGGCTAAAGGACACATGTACATTTAAATCTGTTGCTTTTGTTTAAATCTGTTGAGCAGGGCAATTTAATTATGGTGAACTGAAAAGTGACTTATGTTGGATACTAGACAAGAATATTTGATGCAGCATTATCCAATTGTATATCTACCAGAAATTTGTGGAGGGGGACACCTTGTACACTTTCTGGAAAGTGTCATATGTTAGATACTACATAAGTAAATAAATACAGTATTATCTGTTTCTACAACTAGTACAGTTAGAGCTGGGCAGATCTTGGCAAAATTAGGCTAGTGTGGCATTTTGAGAGTTGATGCTGTTGCTGTTGTGGGGGATCATGGAAATGGTCTAAGTCCTATTTGACAAAGCATAAGGGACAATGTGACATAGCATAAGGGTCCTTGTGATACTGTTGCTGTTGTGGGGGATTGCCAAAATAGTCCAAGTCCTATATGGCAAAGCATAAGGGTCAATGTGACATGCTGTAGCATAAGGATGCATGTGATTTTAGCATTGAATAAATACAGAACAGGTAAAAGCTTGACTTGTGATAGCAAAGGAGCTGTATATAAGCCAAACAAAGCAAGGACTGGGTGTAGTAATAGGGAAGAATATATAAGGAACTCTTTAAATAAGTAAAAGGGAAAAATATATTAAGAATTTTTTAGTTTATTGTAATGGGTGGTAAGTGAAAGGCGAAAGTGGTAAAATATACAATTCTAGGGAATTTTTCTAGGAACAAGGGTAAAGAGGAAACACAGATTCAAATATGTGGCTTACAAGGGACAGGAGAGAAAGGGTGGGAATGGAGTATCCTGGAAGTGGGAGGTGGAAGGGGAGAGGCACAGGGGTCATGGGGCATTTAGAGAACTTACGAGAAGGGGGAGAATAGTAGGCTACAATGGATGTGGGGTGGCGGTTTTTCTTGATACGCTATGGAGAATTGGGGTGCCTAATATGTCAACAACTGAGTCAGCTTGTGGCTGAATTAAATCAGCTAAGACAGGAGATGGAGTGTAGGGTATGGAGAAGGAGGAAGGGGGTGAAACATTAACGGGGGGGGTGCCAAGACAAATTAGTCAGACCAGAAAACAAGAAATGGGAGGCTTCCAGCTCTCCCCTCCTCCCAAATGGTGACAGGGATAGTGAGAAAAATTCAGGGGTAGGTGAGACTAGAGGGCTATTAGAGGGGGGAAATAGCAGAGAGGTTGGCTGGAAGTGGTATCTCTAAACGCTAGGAGCTTATGAAACAAAACACCTGAACTTCAAGCAATGATGACTGTAGGAAGAGTTGACATAGTATCCATAATGGAAATGTGGGCACACCAGTACCAGGATTGGGAACTCACAATTCCTGGGTACTAATTATATAGAAGAGATGGGGAAGAAGGCAGGGGAGTGGGGGTGACTTTCTACATTAGGGAAGAAATAGTGAGTAACACAGAAGAAGATTGGGAAGGGAGAGCAGAAACCTTATGTGTCAATGTCCAAAATGGGAAGGGGAGAAAGATGAGACTGGGAGTGGTGTACCAGCCTCCATCTCAGCCAGAAGAAGTCGATAGGGAATTAGTGATAAGTATCACTGGGCACTGCCAAAGGTGTAACATGATAGTGGTAGGATATTTCAACCTACCGGGGTAGATTGGAGCACTATGACCTCCACTAGTGCCAGAGAGCAGGCCATTCTGGATGGATTCCAGGATGCATTCCTCACTCAGAGCGTACATGAACTGACCAGGAAGGGGGCCATCCTAGAGTTGATATCATCTGAGGGAGAGCAGGTGCAGGATGTTACAGTGGAGGACACCTTGGCAGGGAGCGACCACAACAGAGTATGGTTCTCCCTAGACATGGGTATGATGGGTAATCGCAGTAAAACCAGGATGACAGAATTCAGGAGGGCTGATTTTGGAAAGATGGCAATCATAGTGAGAAATCATGTAGCAACCATTAGGCAGGAGATGGATGCAAATCAAAAGTGGGACATTATAAAGAAGGGACTGGCTGAGGCAGCAAACCTGTGCACAAGGTTTGCCAGAAAGAATAAGAGGTCCAGGAAACCTAGTTGGTGGACAAGGGAGGTTCAGGAAAGTGTAAAGGAGAAAAGGGCAGTCTTCAGGAAATTTAGGAGAACAGGCAAGGAAGAGGACAGGAAGCAACACACAAAGAGACAAGGGAGGTGACCAAAGTTGTATGGGAAGCCAAGGCCACGAAAGAGAGGAAACTAGCACAGGGAATTAAGAAAGGAGAGAAAGACTTCTTTAGATATATTAAGGAAAAAAGGCAAACCAGCGAACAGACAGCTAAAATTAAAAAGGATGATGGGTGGGCAGAGCAGAACAAGTAGAGGTACTTAATGAGTATTTCTGCTCAGTCTTTACGAGAGAAGGAGATGGGCCCATCCCAACTGGGAGGAGGGAGAGAAGGGGGTGGAAGGGGTAATGGTAACAGACTGTGATATCCATGTGGAGAAGGTACTGTCTAGCCTTAATTCCTTATTGACAGATATGGCACTCGGGCTGGATGGGATATATCCATGAGTGCTAAAAGAGTTGGCAGAGATGTTGGCAGCACTCTTGGCAAATGTGTTTAATACCTACCTGCACACTGGTTGTATGCCACTGGACTGGCGGACAGCACATGTGGTGTCCATCCATAAGAGTGGCCAAAGGGATGACCCAGGGAACTACAGGCCAGTCAGCCTCACATCCATAGTCTCTAAACTAATGGAGTCCATCATGAAGGAAAGGCTGGTGGTATTCATGCAGGTGAAGGGTCTGCAAGATGAACATCAGCATGAATTTGTCCAGAGTAAATCATGCCATACAAATCTGGTGGACTTCTTCAATTGGGTCACTAGAGCACTGGATGGGGAAGGCAGTTGATGTCCTATACTTGGACTTCAGCAAAGCTTTTGATTCAGTGCCACTGGAAGGCTAGCTGGCAAACTGAGGAGCCTGGGTGTAGGAGAAAAATTGACTACCTGGATAAAAAGCTGGCTGAGCAATAGACAGCAGAGGGTGGTGGGGGAGGGAGCTTTCAAAGCCCTGAGCAGTCATCAGCAGGGTCCCACAGGGATCTGTTCTGGGGCCTGTGCTCTTTAACATCTTCATTGCTGACATAACAAGGGGAGTTGAGAGTAAAATTAGCCTACTCACTGATTATACCAAATTTGGTGCAATAGTGGACGAAGGGGTGTAGGGAGGGTTTTGCAAAGGGATTTGGATACAGTAGGGGAATGGTCAAAGACTTGGCAATTGGGATTTAATGCAATGAAGTGCAAGGTTATGCATTTCAGGTCCAGGAACCCTAGGTACAGCTATCATGTGGGAGGGGAAAGGCTAAAGTTCTCAGAAGAGGAAAAGGATCTGGGTGTGATAATAACAGGGAAGTTAAACATCTCAGAGCAGTGCAAAAGGGCAGCAGCCAAGGCCAACCAGATGGGGTGTATAACCAGAGGGATCATCTCCAAATGTGCAGAAGTTATCCTTCCATTTTATAGATCACTGGTAAGGCCGCGTCTGGACTATTGCGTTCAGTTCTGGTGCCCCTACTTAAAGAAAGACAGCAAGCTCCTGGAAGGGGCCAGAGAAGGGTGACCAAAATGATAAATGGAATGGGAGGGAGATTCTATGAGGATAGGTTGGGGGAGCTCAACATGTACTCCCTGGAGGACAGAAAGGAGAGGGGAGACATGATAGAGACCTTCAAATATTTAAAAGGCATAAATAGGAAAGATACAGACAACATGTTCATGCTAAAAAGGGAGGGGTTCACTAGGGGAAACAGCATGAAGCTGGAGGGGGGCAGATTCAAGGGAGAACTAAAGAGAAACTATTTCATGGAGAGGGTGGTGGCAGAGTGGAATAGGCTACCAGAAGAGATGATCTCACAAAAGACCATGGATGTCTTCAAAAGCAGATGGGATAAAGTTGGGGTAAAATAAGTATAAGAGGAGACCCGTCTAGGAGAGGAAGTTGGGGGGAGGGGGAGAGTAAGCTGTGGTATAGACCACAAGCTGAACAATTGAGCAGACATGATAGACCGACAAGGTCTTCATCTGCTGGCTTCTTTCGTATGTTCGTATTAATGTTTCCCTCAATATGCCCTTCCCTAGTTAAGCATTAGGGATGGTTACAGCACTTCATTCTTACCTTTTTACTGCTTCTGCATATCCTACTACTCTTCCAATATTTAGTCTGCTGCTTAGCTGTTGCTGAAGCAGAGTCCTCTGTGGGACAGTGGATCCTATGCAGACATTGTCTTCCAGTGTTGAGGACCTCACACATCAGGGTCACTCACATGAGGGGTCACTTGACTCTGTGGGAGAGGTACACCAGACTGTGGCCACATGGTCTGCCCCCTCTACCCAATGGTGCTGGGATCCACTGTTGGTTCACCTACATCTCAAACCCCAACCCCCCACTAGTCACTGTCTCCCTCTTCTAACCTCCCTCTTCAACAGCCCAGTGTAAACACCCAAATAAGCACACCTTTTATGAGAACAGAATAATAGACTTTAAGCTAATCTATCTAAACACAAACCAGATGGGTTAGTGACAAACTTGGAGTGAACACAATTATCTCTACAGACTGCTCTGACTGGCAAGTGCAACAGCTTCTTCTGTCAATCAGGGACTTAACTGCTGAAGCAGCATGCTAGACCAAAATGATGTCACTGTTCTGCAGGCCTCACTGACAGGGACAGAAAAATCTTCAATGTTTTCAGTTACTGCAGAGCACAATAGCAGATACTGATTTTAAAAAACACAAAACCAAACAGCATGACATTTTCAGGAAACACCAGTCATGACACAGGGACTTGAATTCATGTGAATTCAAGCTTTTATTAAAAATATGGAAACACCATTAAAGTGTTTAAACACAGAAGCACAGATGTAATGGAAACAAAATAGAAACACAGAAACATAGAATTTGATGGCAGATAAGGACTGCTTGACCCACCGTGTCTGCCCGTTTCCCTACCTAATGGATAAGCTGCAGATATTAGTTAACCAACATCCTATTTCTTCCTACCCACCCACTAGAATTGCCTTAAGTCTGTCCTATGCATTCTTGAATTCCCCCACTGTTTTTAACTCCACTACCTCCTCAGGAAGGCTGTTCTATGTATCCACAACCCTCTCTATGAAAAATTACTTCCTCACATTACCTCTGAGTCATCCCCCCCATATTCAAATTGTGCCTCCTTGTTCTTGCACATCTCTTTTTTCTGAAAGATGCTACCCTCTTGGACTTTGTTGATTCTATGAGGTACTTGAAAGTCTCTATCATGTCCCCCCTCTCCCTCCTCTCCTTAAGGGTATACATGTTAAGCTCCTTTAATCTCTCTTCATATGTCTTCTGGTGCAGACCTTGCACCATTTTAGTTGTCCTTCTCTGAACAGCTTCTATCCTGTCAATGTCCTTACAGAGATGGGGTCTTCAGAACTGCACACAGTACTCCTGATGGGGTCTCACCAACTGTCTGTACAGAGGGATAGCAACTTCCTGTTTTCTACTGGTGATGCCTCTCCCTATGCATCCCAGTATCCTGCCAGCCCTCCTTACTGCCTTCTCACATTGCTTGCCCACCTTAAGGTCATCTGATATGACTACCCCCAGGTCCCTTTCCATTTTTGTTGTTGTTAGTATCTCACCCTCCCCATTGTGTACTCTTCCCCTGGGTTTTTGTTTCCCAGATGCATTACTTTACACTTCTTTACGTGGAATCTAAGCTGCCATACATTTGACCATTCCTCCAGCTTTGCCAAGTCCCTTCGCATCCTTTCCACCCCACCTTCTGTATTGACCTTGTTACAGATCTTTGTGTCATCTGCAAAGAGACATATTTTTCCTTCCAGTCCATCTGCAATGTCTCTTATAAAGACATTAAAGAATGCTTACACACTGCCCTCATCAACTCAGCAGTTGATACTTCTGGTGTGGTAGATAACCCTGTGGAAACAGACCACTGATGCACCACTTTTAATACACTGGGCAGAAGCTATAGATTGTGGTGTGTGTATATCCATGGCTCTCCAAGGCCTTACAATCAGGGCCATGTTCACCTAATAGGCTGCAAGATGCACGTGTGACCTTGTGATCTAGTATCAAATTTCAAGATCCCACCTGAGTCCCCTGTCTCCTGCCCAACAGTTGAGGCAGCAGCACTCTGCTGCCCCCTTTCCCCTGCCCCACAACCCCCATCTCCTGCTCCCATTTGAGGCTGCCTCACCCTGCTGCCCACTGTCTTCTCCACACAGCTGGGGCTGCAGCACCTTACTGCCTCCTGCACAAAGAGTTGAGGCTGCTGCACCCTGCATCCCTCTGTCCCACCACCCCCACAATCAGGGCCAATGCACCCTGTTGTCTCCTGTTCCTGTCTCCACAGTTGAGGTTGCTGTGCTCTGCTAAGCCCTAGAGTCCCAGGTCCCCTGCCTTCACAGTTGGGTCTGGAGACAGGGGCATCAGGATGCCATATACATTTTCTAATTATACACATACATGATGTATTTTCACACAGAAATCCTCAAAGAGCTGAATTTTGTGAGTTCATACAATACATGTACCTGAAATAGCAGAGTGTGGCAGACACCTGTTTGTCAGTCTGACATAAAAACAAAATTGTTCTCACATGAACCTATTTATGGAGGCTACATCAAAGACACACTGCTTCTATGAATTAACATAATTTAGATTTATGTTATATCCATTCACCAACCCTGTGTTATATAGCCAAAAAGCAATGCAGCGTTTTGATGAGAAAGAACTGATGACTGTGATACAGACAAGGTGATTTCTCACAAACATTCATACCACTTCAGTTCAGCACTGAAACTCAAATGATCAACCTTTTATGAGAACAGAATGATAGATGTCAAGGGGTGAGTTGGGACAAGGGGAGATTGTCCTCCCTTGGAATCTCGTCTACTTCAGGTAGCCACTGCCACCAATTTTAGGTGCTACTAGGAGGGAAGGATAGAGGATGGCACTAGCTGCCATTGAGTAAGCCAGGGTAAATGAACCATTCAACCATGACTACACATGGTGTAAGTCTCCCCAGCAGTGTTGCCAATGTCTGCTTAAGAAAAAGGTAGGTCCCTTTACTCAGGATCCCCTTATACATGGGCCTTGAGAGTGTATGGGAAGCCACCTGGGCAGATATTCAGCGTCCTTTGTGGCTTACAACTAGTTATCTCTTTGGGGTATGTGGCAGAGATTAGGAAAGTTAATGCAAGGGGTCCTTCATTTAAGCTATACCAGCAGAGTTAGTACAGTCCAGTGGGTGAGCCCTGATTGATTTAGCTTGTCCAAAAGATACCTATTGTCTCTGGATGTATGGTGTCCTAATTAGGTAGCAGCCACATAGTGAGTGCCACAGTTTATGGGCAGAAGACTCGGTCAAGACCACCCCCTCTGCAGTGAGCTATTTGAAAGGGTGGGGGGACTTAATTATTATTCCTTGATATGTAGTAACCTCAGCTGCAAGTCTTCAGCACACTGTGGTATGCAGCAGCTAAGTTGACACCACCCTTATCGTCTCACATATTAGTTTAGGCAGCATCTTAAATCAATCAATCAATAAATTAATCAATCAAAATCTGTATTTTATCAGGTGGAACATCATTGAGACAAGCTCATTTACAAGATGGACCTGGGGCAAAACAATTGCCAACAGGGTTAAGACATAGGTTGAGTGAACATACATACCAATTACATAGTAGTAGTAATAATAACAACATAATGACATATAACCATCACATGTACAAAAGATACTTTGTAAATGGATATAATTTGATGATTTTGCAATGAGAGCTGCCCTCCTGCATCCAAAACAGGGAATGCTAGAGTAACATAACATTTGAAAATACAATATGAGAAAAAAACATAACACATCCCCAAAAGCAGGGGAAATAACTGGTCTTAATATATAACGTAGTAACTTGGGGCCAGCCAAGCCAAACATTGCGTCCCAGGAGAGTAAACGAACTCAGCTGTTACCATCTGAGGATTGGTCTTTAGCTATGTGTAACAAGTTGGAGCTAAGGTTAGGGCAGTATCAGCACTCCACCCTCACTTTTTCGATGCCATAGTATTTAAAAATATGTCTAATACCTGTAACAATTTGCCCATCCCAAACATCTTAAAAAGGGTATCCCCTTCGGTCAGTTTATTCACCTTAGGCAAAATTGTTCAAGTATGGAAACATTTGAATTTCATGCACTGAACCTGAAGAATAGGTTTATAGAGAGAGGTACTCTCCACAGCTTCTGGATGAAGCTATAGAAAAGGTTAGGCTCATGAAGAGACAAGCCCTTCTAGAACCCAAATCCAAAACAAGATCACAAGACAATTTGGTCACTCTGGTCACTGAATTTATCTAGGTTTCAAATCAAATCTCTGTCATAATACATAAACATTGACATATTCTGGACAGTAATCCTTATTTAAAATCTGCAGTTGGTGAGAAACCCAGAGTTGCCTACAGGTGGGGTAGCAATATAAGGGCTTATGTTACTCATAGTCTGCACAGCAAAGCAACAGGGGATAAACAATTTCACAGGCTTCCCACTAGACCTGTGGGCTGTTGTAAGTGTAGTTGATGCAAGATTTGTAATTGTTATGCTCAAGAGAAGATTTTCAAACATCTCTTGCTATCAAAAACCCTGGAAATCAGACCATTAATAAATTGTCTGACTCCCTATGTCATTTATGTTTTGGTTTGTTACTGTCCTAAAATTTACATGGGCTGTACAACCAGAGCCTTGAAGGAACACATCCAGGAACATACTCGACTCACAATAAAAATCAGTCCCAATATACCTCTGGGAACACATTTTGCTATATACTGTATCATGGTAGTAATTAAAGAGGGTTTAAATTTTGGGCATCAAACATGTTCCTAGAAATATCAGAGGTGGGGATAGGAAAAAGTTGCTTTTACAGAAAGAAACATGATGCATTTGTACTCTCAAGGCTTCATCTCCTCAGGGCTTAAATGATGCTATTAATATTCTACCCTTTCTGTAAGTTGGTTATCATTTTGTCTGTTGCAGCGTAATTATTTAAAGTATTTCAGCAAAACCAAAACAGCGAAGCCAACACAGCGACAGCAACCCGTTTGACATTCACAGCGTCGAATGGGTTGTTGAAGTGCTGTACAGATACAGTGACTCCCAGTGTTGGCTGCTTTCCCCAGTAACCCCCCCTCAGAGTTCATTATATACAAGTCCAGGGGGTGTGGGGGTAAAGGGGTCTCACAAACAGTGAAAATGTGCCCCTGCGCATGGAGTGCCATGGCAGTCGATTGACACATCTGCTGAGCGATGTGATTGCTGTCAGCAAATGTGTGTCTTTGTAATGTCCATCAACAACATTGTTGTCGACAAGACTTGGTGGAATCTTTATTCAATAGTAAGATGCCTTTGTGATTCAATATCCCATTTGTGGATCTGGTTAATTTTTGTCTGGTGGGTTCCTTTTTTCTGCCTTTGCCTTTTTTTCTTTTTTCCCCTTATTTTTTCATTTCCCCCTCTTCCCTCTCTTCTTTCTCTTCCTTTCTCCCATTCCATTTCATTGGTACTCCCTTTTTTATCCCCTGATGTTTTTTAATTATTTTCTGCAGTCTGCACTTGTGCATGTTTTATGTTTTTGAATTATCTCTTGCATTCTGCATGCATGCACTGTAATTTTAATGCTATCATTTATACATTGAACACTTGTTTTGTAGTTATTTAGTTACACCCCTCTCCCCCTTTCTTCTTTCCTTTCCTCTCATTCCTTCCTTTATCTTACCACTTTAAATGGGGCTAATCTACTGCTAGCAGCTATACTTTTTATATGCAGGAAATTTTGGATGGAATCTACAAACCTTCTTGGCCCCCACCTTAATCCAGTTAAAACTAAATGTCTCTGAATCACTTTTTCTGGTTTGCATTTGTCTGTTTTACTTTTAACATGAGAGCTTTTATATAGATAGCTGACTTGTCCTCTATAGTGATTTGGTCACATCAGGTTTCTCTCCTCCCCCCTTGCTTCCTGTTCTTTATTATAATTATTCAAGTGGGGGCAAAGAAACTTTCATAGAAACATAGACTTTGACAGCAGATAAGGACCACTTGGCCCACCCAGTCTGCCCATTTCCCTACTTATTGGATAAGCTGCAGATTCTAGTTAAACAACAGCCTACTTCCTGCAACCCCCCACTATAATTGCCTTATGTCTGTCCCATGCATGTTTGAATTCCCCACTGTTTTAGACCCCACAACCTCTCCAGGAAGGTGGTTCCATGCGCACCACTCTCTCCATGAAAAAATTCCTCACATTACCCTGAGCTGTCCCCACTCTGTCTTTTAAATTGTGCCCCTCGTTCTTACACATCTCTTTTCTGAAAGATGCTACCCTCCTGGACTTTGTTGATTCCCTTAAGGTACTTAAAAGTTTCTATCATGTCCCCCCGTCCCTCCTTTCATCAAGGGTATACATATTAAGCTCTCTCAGTCTCTCTTCATACGGTTTCTGATGTAGACCCTGCACCATTTTAGTTGCCTTCTCTGGACTGCTTCCATCCTGTCTATGTTCTTGCTTAGATGAGGTCTCCAAAATTGCATGCAGTACTCCAGATGGGGTCTCACCAACTGTCTGTACAGAGGGATAACCACTTCCCTTTTTCTACTTGTGATGCCCTTCCCTATGCATCCCAGTACCCCCCTGGCTTTCCTCACCGACTTCTCGCATTGCTTACCCACCTTTAGGTCATCTGATATGACTACCCCCAGGTCCCTTTCCATTACTGTTGTTGTTAGTACCTCTCCTGCTATTGTGTACTCTTCTCCTGGATTTTTATTTCCCGGGTGCATTACTTTGCACTTCTTTGCATTGAATCTAAGTTACCATATGTCTGACCATTCCTCCAACCTTGCCAAGTCCCTTCTCATCCTTTCTACCCCCCTTTGTGTATCAACTCTGTTACAGATCTTTGTGTCATCTGCAAAGAGGCATACCTTTCCTTCCAGACCCTCTGCAATGTCACCTATAAAGATCGTTAAGAGGACTGGACCGAGTACTGAGCCCTGAGGTGCACTCCACTAGTAACCCCCTTTCTTTAGAATGTGTTCCATTCACTATTACCTTCTGTGTCCTGTTGTGCAGCCAGTTTGCTACCCAGGCTACCACCCAGGGACCCACTCCCAGGCTGGCCAACTTGAGTTTTAATCTTTTGTGTGGGACTGTGTCAAATGCCTTGCTAAAGTCTAGGAAGACCATATCCACAGTCCCTCCCTGGTCTATTACTTTGGTCACCCAGTCAAAGAAATCAATTAGATTTGTCTGACATGACCTTCCTGCTGTGAATCCATGCTGCTTTGGGTCCTGTGCCCCTCTGGCCTCTAGGTACTCAACAATTCTTTCTTTCAGAAGTGATTCCATCATTTTCCACCACTGAGGTCAAACTACAGGTCTGTAGTTTCTGCTTCTGCCTTGCTCCCACTTTTGTGAAGGGAATCACATCTGCCCTCCTCCAGTCCTCAGGTACCACCCCATCCTCCATGATTTGTTAAAAATGTGGTCAGTGGTGTCACTAGGTCCTCCCTTAGTTCTTTTAGGATTCTAGGGTGAATCCCATCAGGCCCCATTGCTTTGTCCACCTTGAGTTTTAGGAGTTCTTTCAGGTCTCTTTCTTCTGTAAATGGACTGGTGTCAACCCCACTACCCAGAGTGCTTCTATTGTTTGGTTTAGGTAACTCCTCCTCTTCTTCTTTTGTGAATACTGAGCAAAAGTATTCATTCAGTATCTCTGCCTTTTCACTGTCTCCCTCTGCCCACCTCCCCTCTCCTTTATTAATCTTCCCTATCCCTCCCTTAACCTTTCTATGTTCCCTAATGCACCTATAAAATGTTTTATCCCCTTCTTATCTGAGTTGGCTATCTTTTCCTCGGTATGGGCCTTTGCTTTTCTGACTGCCTTCCCCACTTCTTTCTGCTTTAATTGATACAGTTCCCTGTCGTGCTCCTTCTGTGATTCCTTATACTTTTTGAATGCAGCCTTTTTCCCCTGAACCTTCCCTGACACCTCTTTTGAGAACCACAGTGTTTTTTATTCTGCTTTGTTTTCTTTATTTGTTTCACACAAAGGCTTGTTGCCTCCATGATGGCAGTTTTGATTTTTCTCCATTGTTCTTCCACCACTCCTTTCTGGCCATTTGCTATGCATTCCTCTGGTATTCACCCATTATGCCAAAGTTAGCCCTTCTAAAGTCCAGTATCCTTGTCTTTGTATGGCTTGTCTCCATGGTTGTGTTTATTGTGAAGCACACTGTGCAGTTGTCACTTGTTCCCAGATGTCTACTGACTTCTAAATTTGTGATCCTCTCTCCATTTGAGAGTACCAGGTCTAGTATTGCTCCCTCCCGAGTGGGTTCCGCCACTAGCTGTCTAAGGCATACCCCCTGTAGGGCATCGAGAATGACCCTGCTCTTGGATGTGGCTGCAGTCTATGTCGTACAGTTAACATCTGGCATATTCAGGTCCCCCATCAACAGTATCTCCCCTTTTTCAGCCATTTTGAGAATGTCCTCTATCATTTTCTTGTCCATTTCCTCCGCTTGAGACGGGGGTCTGTATACAACCCCTGTGCAGATTGTGATGCCATTCCCTGTTTCCAAGGTGACCCAGACTGCCTCTTGTCCTCCCCCTTTACTTTTTAGTTCTGTAGCTTTGATCCCTTCCCTTATGTAGAGAGCTACCCCACCTCCTCTTTACCCTCCCTGTCCCTTCTGTAGATTGTGTACCCTGGTATGTTGACATCCCAGTCATGGTTCTCCATTACCATGTTTCTGTGACTGCCACAATATCCAAGTGTTCCTCTTCCATCAGGGCTACTAGCTCAGGAAGCTTGTTTCCCAGACTATGGGCATTGGTACTCATTGCCCTCCATTTAATGTTGGCTTTATCCTTTTTACCCCATCCCTGCTTTTATTGCCTTGTCTATTTTCCATTTACCCTGTCCTGCCCTCTGTCAAGCTCTGTACCTCAGTGTTTACCCTACTACCTGCCATGTTTTGTGGGAGGCTTGAACTTTCCTACTTCTATCAGCACCTCTCCCTTGGCTAGTTTAAAAGCTTGCCAAGGAAGCATTTAAACCTGTCACCTAGGAGCTTGTTTCCCTTCCTGGACAGATGCAGACCATTATGCCAGTATAGACCTTCATCTCTCCAGGTGGACCCCCAGTCCCCAATGAAGCCAAAGCCCTGTGCTCTGCACCAGTTTTGCAACCATTCATTAAACTGCATGGTGTGCAGTACCCTAGCCTCACCCCTGCCATAGACTGGCAGCACCTCTGAGAAGGTTACCGAGCTTGCTACCTCTGAGAAGGTTACCGTGCTTGCTACCTGTCTGAGTCCCCTCCCCAACTCCACAAATTCATTAGTATTTTGCATATTGGAATTTTTGGACAGGTTCAAAAATTCTTGTCCTCATTTGAACAATTGATGTGCCTTTTATAGCATGACTGACTTTTTGCTGTTGTGCCTCTAACATTACAATTTATAGTGCAATCAGTCAGTGCTGTTTCTTGAATGATTTTGTCACATCCAACTTCCTTCTCTTTCCTTGTCTTTCACTGTTCTCTTCATTCTAATGGGGCCAACATATCAATAATACATTTGGTAATTGCATGTAAACTTGGAGAGATTCTGAGGATAATTACAGTCCCTACTGGTTTTAGCTGCTTTTTAATTGTTAATGTTCAAGTTCCATTGCACTGGGATTCTAGATTTATCTAATTTGTTTAGGTGTTTTGTATGTTTGCTATTTCACTTTTTCTATATTTGGAGCTTGTGTTTTTAAAAAAACTTGGGTTGCTAAAACTGACGTGCTTTGGACAGCTTGACTGACTTTTTGTTACTGTGCTTTTAATTCTGTACTTTTTAATCCAGTCAGTCAATGCTGCCAATCCATGCCCCCTGATGAAGCCTCACACACACAATGCAAAGCAGTGGGGCTTAGTGCCATGCTCTCTCTTCAAATAAATGTTGGATGCAATGTTATTACCTCTGCATTATTTATTTTTTCTGCAGAGAGCCGCCACTATTGTGGTTGTTTGGACAACCACATACCACTGATGTCCAGGATGTGCACAGGAACACATAGCAGAGCCAAAGGGAAGGCCACAGCACAAAACATACCATCTGAGTATGCACGCCTCCCCACGCAGAAGGCAGCAGCTGGGGCAGAAACAGTGATGCCCACCACCCCCAAGCACAAGCACTGATATCCCTCCAGGTGGAAGCACATCTATCCCCCAAGTACAAGCACTAAAAAGCCACCCAAGCAAAAGTACATGTATCACTACCCAAGCTCAAACACTAATAAGTCCCACAAGCAATGGCACTTATATCGTCCACAAGCACAAGCACTAATAAGCCTCCAAGCAAAATAATATATATCCCAACAAGTATAAACATTAATAAGCACCCAAGCATGAGCACTAATAACCCCCCCAACCTAACTCACATATATCACCTCAAGCACAAGCATTAATAAGTCCCCATTTACCACTAGCAGCATGGCATTCAGGATGGGTCATTATCACAGTGCCTCACCTGCCTATCCTTTTCTCCCCTTCCATAGTGACTAAAAATCCCCTATTCGGCTCCCTGTCATGCCACCCATCTAGACAATAGCTCTGCTCCAGTGACCTCACCATCCTAAACCAAACAGAGACCTTACTTGAACACGTTCCTGATTTTAAAAACCTAGGTGTCACATTGGACAGCTCACTCTCCTACCATAGGCACATAGATTCTGTTGCCAAAGCCACCAACATCCGTATAGGCCTGCTCTACAGGCACAAACACTGCATGACTCCTGACACTCTCCGGTTGATTATCAACAGCTCTGTCACCTCCATCATCGATTACGGGCTAGCAATTTATGGCTCTGCCTCTGCCTCTGCTCTCCACACAATTACAGTTGCACTCGACAAAGCATGCAGGCTGCTAACTGGGGCTGGCTGACTTACACACACTTGTGACCTGTACACTCAGGCAGGATGGCTTCCTCTCATAAGCTGGATACAGTATCAAACCTGCCTCTTAGCCAAAAAAGTCCTCCTCGGGGTCATGCCCCCAGGCATTGAAAAGCTCCTCATTGACCACCACAGCACCCAGTGAACTAGAAGTTCACAACAACTAACCTTCCTTGTCCCCAGATGCCGGACTATCATGGGCCAGAGGGCCTTTACCCACAGAGCACCACAGTGGTACAATACTCTCAACAAAGAAACTCTCACTGCTGCTGATCTTGGCCCTGACTTCATCTCATTTCAACTAGTCGTTGTGACTGCCTCGCCTAATCAGGGGCCCACTGCTCACTGCCATCCACTTCAGTCTTGACAGCTACCTCTCCCTGCCTTGCCCCCTTCTACCAGCCTACCCCCTTGTCCCCTCTCCATTTCCACCCCCCGGCATTTCCTGACTTTTATCCCTCCCCTCCCTCCCCTTTAGAGCTCTTACCCTCACCCTGTACCCTCTGACAATGGCCTTCCTGCCTGCATACTCCCTTCCCTCTCACCTGCAGCACTTATTTCTAAGATTGCCCTTGACTGGTATGTCATGCTACCTAACATTTGGCACATTTTTAAATTACTGGAATTTCCTAAGCCTCAGTCTCTTACTTCTTTTTATTGTGTAACTATGTTTTATTATGTTGACTTTTGTATGTATGTATGTATACCCCCCTTTCCTTCGACGTGGAACCTTTGTAAACGAGCAGTTCCTGCTCAAAGAAATTTGTAATCCTAGATTTCAATAAATAAAAAAAAAAAAAACTTCACCCCTGAAAGGCCTCCCCTCCCTGATTACCCAGTGGACCATCCCCATGACTGTCTGGTGGCGTGGGTAGCCACTGATGCACAGTTATGTTGCTCAGCACGACACATGCTGTGAACACTCTGCATGCCTTCCCCTGGGCTAGTATCTTTGTGCTGCCTGTCAGATCCAGGCACCAGAACTAAATCTTCAGCAGCCCTATTGTCCTCCCATGTCTTCCTGTGTTCCTCATTGCATGCCTCCTCTGCATCATCATGTGCTTGTGCGTACTGGGTCATCAGGTATGGCTGTAATGGATATCCAATGTCATTTATGTAGTGAGTAAACTACAGGATTAGTACCAAGCTGCTGCACTTAATCCACCAGTATACCACCAGGGCAGAGTGTGAATACTCTCTGATCAACCATCCATTCCTACCCCTGCATGCACCAAGGAGGGCACTCAGCCTGGACCCATCAAATATATATAGACATCTTGGCATGGCCCTGGGTAAATGGTACGCACATTAGTGATTATACCAGCAAAATCACAGACTATCTGACAATTAATGCTTTGATACTTTTTGCAGTAATGGGATGATTCCTCATCTATAGATGGTGCTAGGCTCACCATAGGTGTACAGTAAATGGTCCCCAGTACATTGGGCATGTCATGCATGGCACATAATACCTCCTTAATCACCATATAGCTTCCTGTGTGGTGGGAAATGGTATCTGCTCATGCACATGCAGGAGCAGGGCATCAGTGACCTGGAGCAGTGTCCCACACATGTAGCACTGGCTGATGCCTGTGGCACCCTAGGTAGGAAAGCTATGCTAGGTCTAACTACTCCCTGTATCACAGACTTGATTACCTTAACCAACTCCATGTACAGGACCAGGAATAAAGAATTTCACCCATTCTGAGTCCTATTCCGAAGGACAGTTCTTGGTCAAAGATCCTTCTCCTACTGTGCCCCACTGTGGCTTAATGAGATCCCAGCTAACACTTTAAATGTTGCTAACCCTAGAACCTTTAATATTGAACTTAAGCAGTTTTTATTGCAAAAGAATGTCTGTGAGTGCTAAACTGTTCGTAGTATGTCTCCAGGGCCTGCACCAATGCTGCCTACCAGCAACTACTCATGGACTCATTCACACGGTCCACCCATCCCCACTCCCTATCTCTGCTCCCCAGACTCTGGTACATCATGCTCTGTAGCTCTTATTTTGCCAGTAATTGCGCTCTCTCATCTTGCACCTCATCGCCCCTCTCTCTCGCTCTCTACCCCTCCCACCCATCTTTTCTCCATCAATCTCCACTCTCATGATACCACCCCTCCCCCACTTGGTCTGCCTCCTTCTCCTCTCTCCCCCTCCCTCTCTCTTCCCTTCCTCCCTCCTCTCTCTCTCTTTTTCTCTCTCTCTATCTCTCTCTCTCTCTCTCTCTCTTGCTCTCTGACTCTAACCACCTTCTCCCACCTTACCACACACTCTCACATGCACCATCCCCAGCTCCTCAGTTCCAAAGCTGTAATGCAATGTGACAATGCTCTTTATGGGCTGCTCTATCCCCACGCTCTGTTCAATCACCCTCTCCCTATCCTACATTTTTCTCTTTCTTATATACTTCCTTATGCCATACAGCACATAGTATTAAACCCTCAATGAAACTCATAAGAAACTCTTCGCTGTTTTCTGTTTTTTTTTTACTTTCTGTACTGATAATTCAACTGTGTCTGTATTTGTACTGTGAATTCAAGTTTATCTATATTTATACTGTTTAATGAATGTGGAACCTTTGTAAAAGAGTTCTTACTCAAAGATTGTTTCCAGAATTCCAATAAATAAATAAAATAAACACCCACCTCACCCTCTGGAAGGACCCAGTGGAATAGTACACCAATGCACACAGCACATTTGCCTCAACTGACATTGCCATCTACTGAAGCGTAAGTGAGGTGACATGGGCACAGACCATATAACACAGCCATGTGATTGTGGCATCTTCCAAATGGAATCAGTTCTGACAGTATCTGTCTCATAGACCTCATGTTGCTTATTTATGGTGTAGGAGTGGCAGGGGTACATGTGTACGGGGTAGGGGAAGTTTATTTTCACTTTAGTGTACTACAGTTTCATGATGTTTTGTGCCTGCTTTGTGTTTTTTTTCTGATATGTTTTATTAACAATAAAATGCCAAATTCAGAACTATGTCACACAAAAGGTCTTCCACAGTAGTAGTCCAACTTTCATCCTCTAACCAAGACCCTTACTGACCTGATGATTTTTCCTGCACACCTTAAGCCATGCATGTAGGCCATAAACATGTACAGTTTACAGCAGCCCTCTACATGGTGTGATTCTGTGCCTGCTGTTCCATGTAATGAGGAGATGTATTAAACATCATAAATGTGCATATGTGTGGCATGCACATGTGTTTATGTGACTATGCCCTCCTGCCTGCGCATAGTGTTGCTTCTGGGGTAGTATGCATGTGATGCCTCTGTGTGCCTATGTATGGCATATTGTGCATCCTGTATGGCCATACTGTAGCTAGTGTGTTTGTGTAGCATATTCTCATATATGCCACAGATACGCATCGTGTAGGGCGTGTCTGAAGTTCATTTATAGGCCCCACTGTAAGTAAAATTTTTGACATCATGGTAGATTAAACAACATGTACATAGAATATCATAGATTAGGTGTATCTACGAAAATTGAATGAGACAGCAGTTTTTGTAAATATAAATCCAAATCATGTTTACTACAGGTAGTTGGTAACATAAGCTATCATTCCATAAGAGTCCCTAAGCCTTTGAGTAATACAACTTTATTGGTGATCTTGAAATAATAAATTCTAAAGTTCAGGGAGTGGATAATATATGTGAATTTTTATTGTAATATTTAGAAGAACAACTTGATCAATCAAATTAGGATTATAGTGCACTGTATATAAACTATTGTTTTCAGTAGAAGTAAAATATCTAGGGCAATATGACGTATAGGATTAGAACAGAACTACACTTTAGGAGAACGAGTTGCTATAGTAAATATCTTTAAGTGCACATTCAGCTGAGATAAGGACAGTTAGAAACAGTCTATAGAGTTTCCTAAATCAAGCATAAAGGCCGTTGGGCTAGTTGTTAATTTTTATGGCTGTGGGCAGAGCCTACAGCCATCTTACTATCTGTAGCTGGAAAATTGAGTATCATGGAACACATGTTTTGGACTTTTCAATGCATCCTTCCATGCCAACTGAAATAAAATATTCCCTTCTTTCTGTTAAGAATGTTGGAGACATAACTCCAAGCTGCTTCTCAGGTGCCATTATGAAACTGAAACAGCTTGTTAAATATTTGTTAAATACTGATTACCTATTAAACTGGAAATTTGTTTACCTCCTTCAGACTGCAACAAACTGCACATTTAAATACTTAGCATTTAAACAGCTTCTTGATACAAGTTTCACTTGGGAATGTATTGTCTTTCAAGAAATATTCATACCTCATAAATGTCACCCTTTACCAGCAAATCTATGATTTATACTGTTTTTTCTTAACCTCTAAAGACTCTATCTAATGAGCACTGAGTCAGACATATGCCAGGTCTCCAGTGAACTAAATACTGTATGTAGCAATCAGCAGACATTTTCCACTATGCTTTTTGAGAAAAAAATACATGGAGCTACAGCACACACACACACACACACACACACGCACATTGCATTCTAATATGTTTTAAAGAAACTGTTTATGTCAGTGAACAGAGTGAAGTTCAGTTTAGAGTAAATTTCCTTTAAATATTTCTTATCCTATATTTTGTACACACACACACATACACACACACACGTTCAAGTCCCTGCTGAGGTACTTAAACTTTCTAACCTCTGTTTGGATGTTTTCCATAAAATATGCACACCACACTCCTGTGTGATTGTTACAAGTAAATATTTGTGTTGCCATTGGGTTGTGCATTTGAGAAAGAGTAATATGCTCGGGGATGGCTCATGTTCCAGTTGTCTCAGTGGTGCAGTGGTTAGCACAATCAGGATGGTATTCCTGGTGGCCTGGGTTCAAGTCCCAGCTGAGGCACTTATTCTTTCTCACCTTTATTTGTATGTGTTCCATATAATATGCACGCCACACTCCTGTGTAATTGTTACAAGTAAATATTTGGGTTGCCATTGGGTTTTGCATTTGAATAAGAGTAATGTTGTTGGGGATGGCCCAAGTTCAAGTTGTCTCAGTGGCACAGCTGGCTAGCATACTCAGAACGATATTCTGGGTGGTCTAGGTTCAAGTCCCAGCTTAGGCACTTATTCTTTCTCACCTCTGTTTGTATGAGTTCCATAAATATGCACACCACATTCCTGTGTGATTGTTATAAGTGAATATTAGTGTTGCCATTGGGTTGCGCATTTGAGAAAGAATAACGTGCTCGGGGATGGCCATTTTTTGAGTTGTCTCATTAGCGCAGCTGGTTAGCACAATCAGAATGGTATTCTGGGCTGGCTGCGTTCAAGTCCCAGCTGAGGCACTTATTCTTTCTCACCTCTGTTTGTATGTGTTACATAAAATATGCACACCACACTCCTGTGTGATTGTTACAATAAAGAAATGTTTGTTTATGTCAGTGATCACATATTGGATAGTGGACGGGCAACTATGCACAACCAGAGTGTTGTGCCACCGAGGGGTACTGATCTCCTGTAACCTCGAGATTGAAGCTCGAGAGGTCCGTGGGAATCAGTTTCACAAGATGGCACAACACACTGGTTGTGCATAGAGTTGCCCATCCACTGTTCTATATAGTGTTTGGGCATCAATGCCTATTTTGGACACTGCCCTTTGTTTCTGTGAACTGGAGGTTGGAGGGGGCACACAAGGGCTGGTGGTAGGCTCAAATTACTGACAGTGTGCTGCAAATGTTTCTGTAAGTTCTTACAGCACCAAGATAATGGATCCGCATGCAAGTGCCTGAGTTGTATGGCCACTGGGTGTTATCACCTGCACACAGCTCATATGTATGACACATTGAAATGCCTGTTATTTTAGGCATTTTTTTCTTGTCTCCTCAACTGTCCATGTATGAATTTTGTGCCAACCTTGCTCTAGAGCCAGCCTTGCAATGCCTGTTTATTTCCTATGTGTTTTTCTCGATTCCACAACTGTCTATGTATGAATTTTGTGCCAACCTTGCTCTAGAGCCAGCCTTGAAATGCCTGTTTATTTCCTATGTATTTCTTTCGATTCCTCAACTGTTTATGTATGTTATGTATGAAGTTTTCACCTGTAACTCTCCTGGGTCACACCTGAAAATAGGCACTTGGCTGTCTAGTGTGCTTACCCGGTTAACAAAAGCAAATAAATAAATAAATTCCAGCATCCTACATTGGAGGCAGTATGGCGCAGTGGTTTAAGGCTCTGAGCTACAAACCTGGAGACCTGGGTTTGAATCCCACAGCCCCCACTTGCAAACTGTGTGACTCTAAGCAAGTCACTTAACTTCCTTGTGCTCCCAAGTTGCACTTGCAAACAAGCTTTCAGCTTAGTGTGTCTCACCTGGTAAAATAATTGTTAAAAAAAAAAAAAAAAAAAGAAGTTCAAGTTTAAAAATCAACAACTTCCAGCTTAATTGGATAGGGGAAATCAAGTATGTGGCAGCATTCCAAGTTGTTCTGCTGCAGTAGTGACATCACTACAACAACACAATGATGTCAGTACTTCAGCAGAACAAGCATATTCCAGGAATGGAATTACATGCTTAACATCATTCTACTATACACTGTAGTGAAGTTCAGCTTAGAGTAGATTTCTTATCCTATATTTTGTATCCTGGATAGTGCTGGGAAATGCTTCATTTCATTGTCTTAGGGATCTTCATTTACACATTTTTGCATTGTATTTACTCAGACCATCCCAGATTAGATGCAATATAATGTTTTCAGCAGGGTCACGATTTTCCCATTTTGATAATGTATTTCTTCAGGGTAGCCTAGTCCAGGGCCCCCATATTCAAAGGAGATGTGCAGCGCATTCCAGCGGTAAAGGGAGATGTGCTGCAAAGCTCTAACAATGCACTGCAGCATGGTATTCAAATGTGCAGGATGCACCTGCCACAAGGGAATGGGCCATGGTGCACACAAATAGTATGCCGTGCAAGTCGATGGTGCATTCCCATGCATATGCCATGCTGTTGCATACTCAGTGGGAATGTACTCCTCACAGCCCAGAGCAGCACAGCCCACAGTTAGGCCATGAATAGCTGGCCTAAAATGGTCAGCCACCCACAGGTGGGCTGTGGAAGTGCACCCAGGTGCACAGTAGCATGGCAGTCCTGATGGACTAGAAGTACCCTCTCCCATCCCCCGATTGATCCAACTCCATCCCCAAAGAGCTCCATAGTGTAGGGCCACCCCTGGACCCAGTCACACCAGAGGAAACCATGGTCCCTCTTCATTGCATAGAGAACCCCCACCCACCACCTTGGTACATAGACAACCCCATTCCTCCCATACCCAACCTGTTGCAGAGACTGGCACTGCTCTCTACACTCTGCCACAGCCAACCATGAACTGCACTGGACCAGGGCCAGAGACCTGCTCTCCAGAATGACCCAAGTGGCTATACCATACATTGGGGCACTACACAAGCTGGGTACCCACCAGTGTATGCAGCTGTGTGTATGTCCCAGGCACACTGTAAAAGGGAATTGACATACCTCCAATGCATGCCTTGTTGATGCTGTATCTTCCTGCTGTCCTACACTCTCCCCATTCCCCTGTGTAACATGCCACCCTCCGGACTGCTGAGGTATCCTGGGTGCCATAGGGAGTGGCATCCTGCAATGCCATTTGTAGGGTACATTCCAGGCTATGGATAGTGCATTTGTGGTTCCCCAATTGTACAAACAGATGGGAGATCGGCTGTAACATGCCTGTTCCAGGACCCGTGTGAGTGAGTACAGCATCGGTTTTCACCTACACTGAGCAGTGCAACAGCACCGAGATAATGGATCTGCATGCGAGTGCCTGAGTTGTAGGGCCACTGAGTGTTGTTACCCGCACACAGCTCATAGCTATGTGTGACACATTCCAGCATCCTACTGCTAGTGCTCCACCACCCAAAACTAAGAAGCCATTTCTTCTGTGAACTATCCAGGCTAAATATATAGCAATCAGCAGGAATATTCTAGGAAACTACATTGTAAAAATGTGTAAAAGGAAGACCACATTGAAACTGCCTTTCAGCATATTTGCATTGTGCAAATTCATTAGAAATAATGGGTAAAAGCATCCCAAAACCTTTCCACAGCCATATTGGCTCTGACCAGAGTTTGTTCTAAGTGCTGCTATAATACAATACATGCAGGATAAAAGAAGTGAAATGTGTATTCATCTTGAAAAATGATTAATGCACGTTACACCATGGCAAATCATTGCAAAGTAAGGCAATAACAGTGTATAAGGACAGCCTGCGGTCAGTAAGACAAGCACAAGGGCTGCATGAAATTCGTACAATAAATAAGAGCTCACTAGTCAGACTATACATCCTGACAAGGAGCTACAGTAGTATTGCTTGAAGCACAGGGATATCTGGCTAGAGACCCTTTCTGACATTTAGTCAATATCACAATATTTGCACAAGTACCCTGTACATCATTTGACAATAAGGGCATTTTTTAGCAAAGCAAATCTGTTTGTTTTTTTGTTTGTTTTATGAGACCTTCCAAATATGGTTCCTTTTGAATGCTGCAAATGACTAAGTGAAGTTTTGGTGTGGCAGCCATCAAAGCTCTGTTGATCTAATCCACAAGGATGCTCAGGAATGTTTGGATTGGGATTCTCTGCCAGACATCTGGTGCACCAGGTAATGAAACCATCCTGAACAATCCAGAAGCACTTCCTGCAAGTGCTTTTAGTTCTCCACCCTACAGTGAAAGTAATTCATCCAGAAATGTAAATTTTAACTCCAGAAAAAAAATCATCTTGCATTTGCTGCCTAATTCCTCAAAGCCCCCCTTGCCATTATTTGTTTCTGGAAACTGCATGATGAAAGGGAGTCAAGTGGCAAGCCCAAATCACAAGTTCTATTTCATGATTCATGTTTTTGGCACATAAATAAAAGTAACAAACACAAAGTAAAATATTAATCATATTTTTTTTTTGTATTCTGGGTAAGGTGTGCCAGACAAACATTTCCCTCTTTTCAGGCATGACCCAGGAGAGTACAAACCATTAAAACAATTCATACAAGACAATGGGCCCAATTCTCAAAACTCATGGTGCAGTGCAAGGGGCTCAGTACACTTTCAGTGACTGACCACTGTCACTGAGTGCATGCTGTACACAGTATGCACTTATTCAGAGCTCAGTCAGTGGCTGGCTGTGGTGATGAGTGGTAGGCTGTGCCAGTCACAGGCTTGGTTTAGGGATAGGGGAGTGGGGTGATTTGACACTGCTTGCTGTGGTGGGGGCCTCTATTCCACCAATGATTTCATAATATGGAATACTGGTGGGTCAGGGCTTTGAAGGGGCACTAGATTACCAGGGAATTTGATTACAGAATGACATCTTGGGGACACTGAGGACTTGGGATGGGGGTCCACTAGACCATGAAGGACTTATGATAACTGTTTAATTCATGGGGATATTGGGGAGTGGGACCATTAGTCCACTGGACAGGGGGTTTAATTTACTATTTATTTATATGGGGTAATCAGGGATTGGGGTCCACTAGACCACCATGGACTTATAAGAATTAAATATTTCATGGGGACATTGGAGAGGGGATTTCGCTAGTCCACCAGGAAGGGGTTTCATTTAGTAAGTATATATATGGGGGTAATTGGGGATTGGTGGGTCCACTAGACCACCAGGGAATTATGCTAAAGACTATTTCTAGAGGACGTCTGGGAGGGTGGTCCACTAGACCACCAGGGAATGTCTGGGGACATTGTCCCATGGCTGCTCACAGCTTACAGCACCCTGTCCAGGTGTGCCTTCTGTTCGGCATACTGCTGCAGTTGTTGCAAACCATGGGACATTACTTCTGGGACCGTACCCAATCAAGAATTGAGCGCAGGGTCCCTGGCACTCCCAGGTTTGCCACAACCCTAGATCACTGCATCTTGTGGCAATCTAAGGGCTTTTTGTAAATTGGGCCTGTTGACTTCAACATTAGAATACCTGACAATCTTAGAAAACAACACTGCATGACAATAAATTAAATAATAGAGTAAAGAATACGGTACATGACTTTCAATTGATGAAGCATGGAATAACGGTAATTGGCAAAAAGATAAGAAGTGCAGACTTAGCAGCTAGTCAGTGATAAGTGCAGGGACTGTCATATACAGTGGCTAGAAATTACGGAATTCAGGGCCTAGGGACAGGAGCATACCATCAACTGTAATAAATGTGTGTGGTAGTTGTTCCTGAAAACATGAGCAACAGAGCAAAGTCTAATGTTAGCAGTATAATGTTCCATAATTTCAGAGCAGCAACAGTGAAGGCTGTCTCTACATATTTGGTCCTGGTCCTAGGTGTGAATAGGAGGTCAAGGTCTAAGGATTTGAGAATCTGAAGGGTAGGCATTACTATTGGACACCAGGAGGGAGGTGAGAGGTAAGGGTACCTAGTTCTATATTACACTGTGAATTATGCCTTCCAGGGAAAGATCACATTGAGCAACAGGAGGCAGCCAGCCTAGTTTTGAATGCAGGGTGCCATGTTGGGTAAGTCAGTAGCAAACAAGGGCAAAATGACAGATGTTATTGTAAGCCACATTCCATTTATATAACACAGAGTTCAAGGTTTTAGAAAAAGTAGGCAGGCCATAGAATGGCTTGGGAAGCAGGATACCACAGGCAGCAGCAATGCAGGCAGATGGGGAGTGATTCTGGCTGTCATGGTAGGCAAATCTGAGTCTGATGTTAACTGCCTTACAGGTGGATGATGTGGAGAGAAAACTCAAGGGAGGGATCAAGCGTAACCCCAAGGTAATTAATGGAGGGGGACAGTGACCAGGGAGGTGCCCTTGTCACAGGCCAGTGAAAGTGGAGTTGGGATGTTCTTTAACTAGTATGCAGTTCCAAATAACATTGCCTGAGATTTTGATGAGTTCATTAAAAGCTTGTTCTCAAGGAACCAGGACTGAACAGCCTGCAAGTCAGTAGACAGTATTTTATTGATATCAGCCATATTTTAGGCACTGATGAAAAGACCAGGTCATCAACGTACAGGAGAGGGGTACTATTGGTGAAGCAATAGTGAACGGAGTTTACATGGATGGAGAAAAAGTGTGGTCCAAGTATAGATCCTTGAGGGGACCAGTAGTGATGGGGTGGGATCAAATAGAGAGGATCCAAACCTGACTCATTGTTGTTTCCTGGTAAAGTAGTTTCTGAAGGGGGGGTGCATCATCTGACAATCCCAGAGCATTAGTTTGTTACATAGTAGGGAGTGATTGATCATACCAAAGGCCTTAGTGAGGTCTATGAACACGGTGCCAGTGAGCTCCACTTTGTTAAGACAGCTAGAGATACTACTGGCAGAGACTCGTGTTTTTCTTAAATAAGAAATAACAAGACATTTGTGGTATAAAAAAATGAAAACAAACATACAACAAAAGTTAAAAAATTGCTGTTTTTTTGCAAAAACTAAACAAATGCTTGCAGCAGATGTTGTTTAGGCTCCCATTATTACCACAGAGATGGTCCGCAAAGAAGCAGCAGTGGAATTGTCTGATTCACAAAACCTGTCAAGATCATAGCATAATGCTGCTTAATGCAATGTAGCATACTAGAAATGTGATTTCTAGTGTGTATAAGGTCATTTTGAGGTATTTTATGAATGTAAATGTGATAACAAGAAATAAAACTACATTTTTAATGAATAAAAAGAAATAACATAAAATTCCAGAAAAATAAATAGAGAAATTATGAAAAATAAAAAGAATTACACGGGGCTTTAACTATCGGTAAGGGTAAGCAGTGCTGTGTTGGTACTATGGTTCCAGTGAAAACCATGCTGGGTCGAGTAGAGGAGGCTGTGGGTAGAGAGATAAGTGATGAGTTGGGAGGAGACAATTTTTTCCAGGACTTTGCTAAGAACTGCTAGAATGGAAGTAGGTCTATATAGTTACTAATAATTTTGTTGTTACCTTTTTTAAGCACTGGCACTATGTTTGGAATTTTCCAGATTGTTGGTAAAATATTAGTGGTGAGAGAGAGTGCAAAGATTCTGGCTAATGGGGAGGCCAAATCATAGGTTGCTAGTTTGAGGAGTCTGGGCTTGATTCCAGCAGAGTTTTCAGAATTAGATTCTGGGATTTGCCTCTGAAAAGAAGGATGTTGCACTAGTTCAGTAGCAGGGGGGTGAGGTCTGACAAGGTGAGGAGATGGGAAAAGACCCAGTATAGGCTGTGAGGTCTGAGAAGAATTTAAATGAATTTCAGATTGTGGAGGGGTTATTGCATTTTACAACTCTGACCTCAATATCAGTAGGGGTAGGAGTTCCATCCTGGCCCAGGGTTTTTTTGATACAACTCCAGAACCAATGGGTTTACTGGTGGAGTAGTCAAATTGTGTTTTACAGAAGTGGGTTTTGCTCTGTTGAATGGCCTGTTTACATTTGTTTCTAAGGTTTCTGTAGGTAGTCCAGTTCGAGATAAAGTTGGTAGTCTTAAAGATATACCAATTTTTGTCTCTCTTTTTTTCTATTAGTTGTTTATTCTCCTGAGCCTGGCAGGCAGCTCCGGTCTCTTCCTCAGAGGGACTCGGTCTACGGCTCCACAGTTCCTCTGCCCGACACCCCTAAATTCCCCATGGGTTTTCCCTCAATGGCAGGGCTGAGGCAAAGGGGCGCCAGCCCCCCAGAGTGAAATACAGACATCAGGGGCTGGATGGGATGCTGGTGCGGGCATCATGGAGCCTGCCAGCTCCTTTTTCCTTCAAGTTTTATCCTACCCCCCTCTCCACTGATGACGTATGTCAGTGATATGCCTCCCGGCTCACATCTTCCCCTGTCTGAAGCCACAGGGTGATTGACAAGAGGGATGGCAAACCTCTTTCTTCCCCGAGAGAGGAGAACAGTCCTCCAGATGCTCAATCCTCTCTCTCCCCTGCCAACCCCCTGTGGCCCGGGCTCATTCCCAAACCTGGGTCACCAACGTGGTGTGATGTGAGGTGTAGTGAACATTGCCTCAACCTTCAGCACCACTGGGCCGTGTCTCTCTTTTTTAGAAAGGATAACAGAGGATGGTCCAAGCATTTTGCTGTTGGACCACAGACCCTCCTAGTGGTGAGGGAGCATATTTGTCTAGGAGACTTGTAAAGGTTGTTTTGAAATGAGAGACAGCCTGATCAATATCAGAAGTTGCTCACAGGCAAGACTAGTAAAGGTGAGCTACTTCAGTTTATGAATCAGATAAAGGGCGGGGGTCTTAGGGCCTTTTTCCTACCACACACAGCAGACTGGGGAATCATTGCTGGTGGAGTCTGTGAGTACACCTGAACAGATTACTTTATCAGCCTTAGGGACAAGCATCCAGTCAATGAGAAAGGCACATTGCCCATATTTGGAAAGCCTGGTGGGGTGAGATTAATTGAGTGAAGAGCAACTTGCTATAGGGATAATTCAACCAAATGCCTGTTATATTTTAACCAATCAATGTTAAAATCACCAGTTAGGATGAATTCATTGTTGTGGGCAAGGGGAGCAAAGGTTCTAATAAGAAATGGAAGATCGTGGTGGCTAGTGGCAGGTGGTAAGTAAAGGCAAAATGTGTGGAGTTTCTTTGTGTTGCCTAGGGTTAAGGTAGAGCGACACAATTTGAAGGTCAGCCTATCGGGGGAGGGCGAGAATTTCGAGAAGAGACATTAATGTGGGCCTTGTAGTATATCATTGTGTTCCCTTTGCTTAGAAGAGGCCCAGTCTCATTTTATGAAATTATAGCCTGCTAGAGCACAGAGAATTTTGGTGGTGATGGGATAGAACTTAGCCACTAAGGAGGAAGGTGACATTCTGAAATTATAGGGATGCCAAAGAGGAGAGTACCATGTTTTAAAGTAATTTTCTGGATTATTTCATGTGCTGTTTTTTGTATTTTGGGTGGGATATTCAAAAGGGTTGTGCCATGAGCAATAGGGTTGCGCCTGTGCAAGTCTGAAATAGCGCCATTCTGTGATATTCAGCAGGAGGCAGTTGCGCCCCCCAAGGCAAGCTGAGCAACAGCGCAATGCAAATGAATGCATGCTGAGCTGGAGGGGGAGGAACCATGCATAAACTGCACAGCCCGATATTCAGCGGGCTGTGCAGAGTTGTGCAGGCGCAACCCCCAACCTGCGCCTGCACAACTTTGAGCCAAAAAAGGTAAGTCAAAGGGCCACCCACAGGTGAGCTGCTGCATTGCAGGGTGCAACACAGCAGCTGCTACCTGTGGCTGGCCCTCAACCTAATCCTGTGCTCCCCTGCAGCCCGATCGCAGGCAAAGTGTGAAAAAATCCCCCACCCCGACTGGCCCGATGGCGGGCAAAAGCATAAAATCCCCTCCCCGACTGGCGATGCGGTAGCTCAAATAACCCCCACCAGCCCGATCACGGGCGCAAAGTATCCCCGAACATATCCCTGGTGGTCCAGTGGACCGCTAAGCCCGATCGCGGGCTGTAAATGTTAAACACCCCACGTACATATCCCTGGTGGTCAGTGGACGCTAAGCCCGATCGTGGGCTGCATAATGTGGCGACCCCAAGACCATATCCTGGTGATCTATGTCCCCACCCACCCACCCTGAGCCCCACCACCGCTCCCCGGCGGCTGGCGGGCAGCAGCATCCACCCGCCTGCCGCCCAGCCGCCCGCTGACTGACTGCGGTAGGGCTGCCGCCCATTGGTGCAGGCAAAAGCCAATGGGCGTGCAGCCCACCTAGAGCAATCAGATATGTGAATCACCGGTATGGGCTGCCGCCCATTGGTCTCTCTGCACCAATGGGTGTGCAGCCCTACGGCAATCAGTTGGTGGCGGCAGGGCGGCAGGCAGGTGGGATGCTGCACGCCGGCTGCGGGGGAGCGGGTGGGGCTTCGTGGAGTGGGTGGGGTGGGGGACACTACATCACCAGGATATGGTCCTGGGGTGTCGCCACATTATGCAGCCCGCGATCTGGCTTAGCAGTCCACTGGACCACCAGGGATACCTTCTGGGGTGGGTGTTACATTTACAGCCCGTGATCGGGCTTAGCGTCCACTGGACCACCAGAGATATGTTCAGGGGGGACACTTTGCTGCCCGTGATCGGGCCAGTCGGGGGTAGGGGGGATGTTTATGCATTTGCCCGCGATCAGGCCAGTGGGGGGGTAGGGGGATTTCTTTCACATTTGCCCGCGATCGGGCTGCAGGGGGCGTCAGTCCCCGAGGGCTGCTGCCTGGAAGGGCGCCAGGCGCAAGTCCTCGGGGATCGGCGCACCTGCATGCTAATGGCATGCAAATGGGGCCATAAACAGATGCAAATGGCCCCCCCTGCGCCTTGCATGTATTATGGCCCCATTGCATGTCACCTTTTGAATATCGGAAATTTGCGCATGGCGCAATGGTACCACCACCATAGCAGATGCTCCACTCTGACCACTTGCGGTGGCGCAAGTTCCACTGCGCCATGCACAGTGGCTGTGGCCGGGGGGTGATATTCAAAGGAGTTGCTCAATAGTGCAACTCCTCTGAATATCGCCTCGGCCACACCCCTGCGCAACTATTTTGTGCAGCGCAAGGGCTTGCACCACAAAATAGCGCAGTATGAATATCCAGCCCTTTATGTATTATTGTAGTCTCCGTTCTTTGTAAATATTTTTCAAAGCATTTAATTCAAACTGTGTTGAACTTTAGGAGCGCTCTGCTGGCGCTTGCTGTCTGGTGTCCAGTGCTTCCATATCTAGGTGTAGCAGCGGACCAGGGGATAAGGGAGAAATGGGATGAGATTAGTGCCCAAGATATGGATAAGCAGAAAAGGGGCAAAATTCAGCAGAAGGGCAGACAGCAAGGAGAACCAGGGATAAATGACAACCAAGGAAGGGGCTGGAGTAGAACAGTGAAGCAGTCTAGGGAGGTCAAATCATGGAAAGCCATGTGTGCAAATGCCAGGAGCCTTAGCAACAAGATGGAAGATCTGGAGGCTGTCATGGTACAGTCAGACCTGGACATTGTAGCCATCACTGAAACCTGGTGTAATGATAACCATGACTGGGAGATGGCCATACCTGGCTACAACATATTCAGAAGAGACAGAGCAGGCAGGAAGGGAGGAGGAATGGCACTGTATGTGAAAAATGACATAAGGGCCACAGAGATCCAGGAGGAACAAAATCGGGGAGAGATACTGTGGGTTAAGCTGGAAAGGAAAATGGGCCAGCCATCCTCACAGGTGTGGTCTATAGACCACCAGCCCAGGAGGAAGAAACAGACAGGGAGCTGATGCTAGCCATCAAAGGATGGCAGACAAAGGTGAGAGTAGTACTGGTTGGAGACTTCAATATTCCAGATGTGGACTGGAGCATCCAGCAGCAGCATCAACTAGGAGCAGATTTATCTTGGACTCCTTCAGGGTGCCTTCCTCAAGCAACTGGTCATGGAACCAACTCGGCAGAAGGTAATACTGGACCTTGTGCTCACAAACAGGGACAGTGTGATGGGGGTAACAGTGGGGGAGCACCTGGGTAACAGTGACCACCAGTCATTGTGGTTTGAAATCACAGAAAGAGCAGAACCAAACCACACAAAAACACGTATCCTGGATTTTAGGGGGGCAGACTTTGGGAAAATGGGGAGATACTTGCAAGAGGCATTAAGGGGAATGGGACAGGAATCAGGGGTTGAGGAACAGTGGGCAGTATTTAAAATGGGGATTACAAGAACAACAGAATTATGCATTAAGCAGGTTAGCAAGAGGAAAAGGAAGAGGAGACCATTATGGTTTTCCAAAGAGGTAGCAAAAAGTGAAAGCCAAAAGATTGCATTCAGGCAATACAAAAGACACAGGCAGAAGGGGATAGGGAGAAGTACCAGGAGAAGCAAAGGAGGCAGGGAGGTCAGTAAAGGAAGCCAAAGCTCAGACAGAAGAACAAATTGCAAAATCAGTGGGTAAAGGGACAAAACCTTTTATAGGTATATAAGTCAAAAAAGAAAGACAAAGGAGGGATAGTGAGACTGAAGGGGAGGATGGGAGCAGCGTGGAGGATGACAACAGTAAAGCTGACATATTGAACAGGTATTTCTGCTCAGTCTTTACTGAGGAAGAGGGGTAATGGGTCTGAAGGAGTACAAGGGGTGAGAATGGTGCAGAAATGGACACAAGTCCCTTTACACGAGAAAGGGTCCTGAAGGAACTGGAAGTAATAAGAGTTGATAAAGCAATGGGGCCAGCGGGTGCACCCAGGGTCCTAAAGAACTAAGAGAGGTGGTGACTGAACCTCTGGCTATCCTGTTTAGCCAATCACTGGAAACAGGGAGGTACCCAAAGACAGGAGGACAGCAGATGTAGTCCCTTGTACAAAAGTGGGAACAAAGAGGAAGCAGGAACTACAGACCAGTCAGCCTCACCTCAGTAGTGGGAAGATCATGGAAGCACTACTGAAGGAGAGATGGTGGAACATCTGGTTGTCAATGGACTACAGGACCCAAAGCAGCATGGTTTCACCAGGGGAGGTCATGTCAGACCAACCTCGTTGAATTTTTGACTGGGTGACTAGGGAGGTGGATCAGGGAGGGCAGTGGACATGGCCTATCTGGACTTCAGCAAGGCCTTTGACACTATGCCACATAGAAACTATTACACAAACTAGGGATAGGGGTGTGGGCAGGACAGTAGTGTGGTGGGTAGGTAACTGGCTGGGTGGCAGGACACAGAGGGTGGTGGTTAATGGCTGTCACTCCACAGAGGGAAGAGTGACCAGTGGGGTACCACAGGGATCAGTGCTGGGACCGGTCCTATTCAACATCTTCATCAGTGACATTGCTTGGGATCTAGAAGGCAGGAATTTCACTGTTCGCTGATGACACAAAGCTCTGTAACAGAGTAAACACACCAGAGGGTGTAGACAGAATGAGAAGCGACCTGCAGAAACTTGAAGAATGGTCAGAGGTTTGGCAGTTGAAATTCAATGCAAAGAAGTGCAAGATAATGCATATGGGGCACAAAAACCCTGGCACAATATATCAGTTGGGGGTGAGGATATAGCATGCACCAAGCAGGAAGGGATCTTGGGTTGTCATCTCTGATGACCTCAAGGTAGAAACAGTGTGACAAGGCAGCAGGTAAAGCAAATAGGATGCTGGGATGTATAGGCAGGGGCATCACCAGCAGGAAAAGGGAGGTCATAATTCCGCTATACAAGACACTAGTGAGGCCCCACCTGGAGTACAGTGTACAGTTCAGGAGACCATACCTACGTAAGGACATAGACAGGGTAGAGAAGGTTCAGAGGAAGGCAACAAAGATGGTGCATAGATTGCATCACAAGTCCTATGAAGACAGGTTGAAGGAACTGAACATGTACTCCCTGGAGGAGAGGAGGGGGGGGGGGATATGATAGAGACATACAAGTATCTTACAGGGAGGAACAGGGTGCAGGAAAACACTATTTTTAAGCGAAAAAGATGTTCCAGGACTGGGGCATGGGATGAAGTTGGAGGGAGGGCGATTCAGAGGAAGCGTGAGAAAGAATTTCTTCACAGAACAGGTGGTGGACAAGTGGAACACCCTGCCAGAGAAGTGATGGGGGCTGAAACAATCACAGGATTTAAGAATGCATGGGATAGACATAAAGGAATTCTAGAGGTCAGGGGTAAGGGGAAACAGACTTCTAGGAAAACAAACTGAACTTACAAGCTCAAATGGGCAGACTGGGTGGGCCATAGGCCCTTATCTGCCGACACTGTCTATGTATCTATGTATCTATGATAGGAAGGGGTTAGGAACTGTGGTTCTGTTAGCTCCTTTGAAAATTCTGAGGGGTAGCTGAGGAATCGAGGGTGTCTTTCCACCCTTTCTGCTCTTCTACCCTTCTCCCCACTATCAGAATACATTGTTTTTTTTCTTTTAGGCTGATGAGGAGGAGTGTCTGGCAAGGGGGTTCCCCCCGACACATTCAAATTCATTTAAACTCATTCGGGTATCACAGAAACACAATGAAACTCTTCCTTTGTTTCATTTTTGGTGTTTTTTTTTTTACTGGTATTTTTATTTATATATCATATTCTACTACATAGAAACACAGAAATATAAATTTTTACAGCACATAAGGACCAGTTGGCCCACTCAGTCTGCCCATTTCCCTTCCTATTGGATAAGCTGCAAATCCTAATTAACCAACAGCCTACTTCCTCCTAATCCCCACTGGAATTGCCTTATGACTGTCCCATGCATTCTTGAATTCTCTCACTGTTTTTGACCCCACAACCTCCTCAGGAAGGCCGTTCCATGCATCCACCAACCTCTCCATGAAAAAATACTTCCTCACATTGCCCTTGAGCCATCCCCCCACTATCTTCAAATTGTGCCTCCTTGTTCTTGCACATCTCTTTCTCTGAAAGATGCTACCCTCTTGGACATTGTTGATTCCCCTGAGATACTTGAAAGTTTCTGTCATGTTCCCCTCTCCCTCCTGTCCTCAAGGGTATACAAATTAGGCTCTTTCAGTCTCTCTTCATATGGCTTCTGGTGCAGACCCTGCACCATTTTAGTTGCCTTCCTCTGGACTGCCTCCATCCTGTCAATGTCCTTGCGGAGATGGGATCTCCAGAACTGCATGCAGCACTCCAGATGGGGTCTCACTAACTGTCTGTACAGAAGAATAACAACTTACTGTTTTCTACTGGTGATGCCTCTCCCTATGCATCCCAGTATCCCCCCAGCCCTCCGTACTGCTTTTGCACACTGCTTGCCTACCTTTAGGTAGTCTAATATGATTACCCCCAGGTTCCTTTCTATTTTTGTTGTTGTTAGTACCCCCCCCCCCCCATTATGTACTCTTCCCCTGGGTTTTTGTTTCCCAGGTGCATTACTTTGCATGTCTTTGCATTGAATCTAAGCTGCCATACTTTTGACTATTCCTTCAACTTTGCCAAGTCCCTTCTCATTCTTTCCACTCCCCCCTTTTTTTTTCTTGATCTGTTTTTTCCCCTGGCACTCTGGTGGGCACCCATCACCAGCCACCTGTCCAGCCCTGTACTCCGAGATCAGGCAGCAACCCTTCTTCCCCCACAGATTACTCCACATGGTGGGGCGGCGAGGAGCCCCCCTGGCTCAACTCACCTCTACCAGGATCCAGTTTGTGAAGATCCATTCAGGGTCTGGGCTTGCGGCAGGTGGCTGCTTCTTTCTGCTCAACTGATGGGACCACTATTTTCTGTTTTGCTCCTTTATGTGAGTGTGGTGTGCAATGCTGAGAGTGGAGGGAGTGCGCATGCATCTGCATGCACTCCTCCTGGTGCCTGCCCCATCTCAGCCCCTCTATGCAGCATCAATGCACTGCCCCATCCTCCGCTAGGGGCCAGAAGTGTGCTGACCACTGGAATCCCCCTTCCCCCGAGAGGGAGAGCAGTCCCTCAGAAGCTCGATCCCTCTTCTCCCTTGCTGACCCCAGCAGCTCATGCTAATTCCTGAACACAGGTCAACGGCGTAGCGTGAGGTAAGGCAGCCAGCGCCTCAGCCCTCAGTGCCACAGGGCCAGCCTTTCCACCCCCCTTGTGTATCAACCCTGTTACAGACATTTGTGTCATCTGTAAAGAGGCATACTTTTCCTTCCAGTTGCTCCACAATGTCTCCTATAAAGACATTAATGAGGATCGGTCCCAGTACTAAACCCTGTGGTACCCCACTAGTAACCCCCTTTTCTTCAGAGCAGGCTCCATTAACTATTACCATCTGTGTCCTGTTGTCCAGCCAATTGTTTACCCAGGTTACCACCCTGGGACCCACTCCCAGGCTGATAAACTTGTTTATTAATCTTTTTTGTGGGACTGTGTCAAATGCCTGGCTAAAGTCTAGGTAGGCCATGTCCACAGCCCTTCCCTGGTCCACTACTTTGGTCACCCAGTCAAAGAAACCTATTAGATTCATCTGACATGACCTTCCTGCTGTGAATCCATGCTTCCTTGAGTCCTGTGCCCCACTGGCCTCTAGGTACTCAACAATTCTTTCTTTCAGAAGTGATTCCATCATTTTCCCTACCACTGAGGTCAAACTAACAGGTCTGTAGTTTCCTTCCTTTGCCTTGCTCCCACTTTTGAGAAGAGGAATCACATCCACCCTGCTCCAGTACTCAGGTACCACACTATCCTCCCATGATTTGTTAAAAAGGGCAGTCAGTGGTGTCACTAGCTCTCCCCTTAGTTTTTTTAGAATTCTGGAGTGAATCCAATCAGGCCCCATTGCTCAGTCCACCTTCAGTTTTAGAAGTTCTTTCAGGACCCTTTCTTCTGTGAATGGACTGGTATTGACCTCCCTATCCAGGGTGCTTCTATTGTTTGCTTTAGCTACCTCCCCCTCCTCTTATTTCATGAATTCTGAGCAGAAGTATTCATTCAGTATCCCTGCTTTTTCACTGTCACCCCCAGCCCCCCTTCCCTTTATTAAGCCTCACAATCCCTCCCTTGGTCTTTCTTCACTCCCTAATGTACCTATAAAAGGTTTTATCCCCCTTCTTAACTGAACTGGCTATCTTTTCCTCGGTTTGGGCCTTTGCTATCCTGACTGCCTTCCCCACTTCCTTCTGCTTTAACTGATACAGTTCTCTGTCTTGCTCCTTCTGTGTTTTCTTATACTTCCTGAATGTTATCTTTTTCACTCTAACCTTCCCTGCCACCTCTTTTGAGAACCATAGTTTTTTTCCTTCATTTTGTTTTGTTTATTTCCTTCACACAAAGGCTTATTGCCTCAGTGATAGCAGTTTGATTTTACCCCATTGTTCCTCCACCCGTCTTTCTTGCCCACTTGCTACTGCTTTTCTGAGGCATTCTCCCATTTTGACAATGCCAGCCCTCTTCAATACCCTTGCTTTTGTATGGCTTGACTCTACAGCTATGTTCACAGTGAACCACACTGTTTGGTGGTCATTTGTTTCCAGATGGCTACCCACTTCTAAACCTGAGATCTTCTCTCTGTTCCCATTTGAGAGTACCAAATCTAAGACTGCTCCCTCCTGAGTGGGTTCCAACACCAGCTGTCAGATGTATGCCTCTTGTAGGGCATTGAGAATGATCCTGCTCTTGGATGTGGCTGCAGCAAAAGATGTTCCGGTTAACATATGGTATATTTAGGTCCCCCATCAACAATATCTCCCCTTTTCCTGCCATTCTAAGGATGCCTTCTATAATTTCCTTGTCCATCCCCCCCCCCGAGATGGAGGTCTGTATACAATGCTCATGCAGATTATGGTGCTATTTTCTGTCTCTAGGGTGACCCACAGTGCCTCCTTGCCTCCCTATTTAAACTTTAGTTCCATTGCTTTGATCCCTTCCCTTATGTAGAGAGCTACTTCTCCTCTTTTACCCTCCCTGTCCCTCCTGTACATTGTGTACCTTGGTATGCTGATATCCCAGTCATGGTTTTCTGTGTACCGTGTTTCTGTGACTGCCACAATTTCCAGGTGTCCCTTTTCCGTCAAGACCACTAGCTCAGAGAGCTTGTTAGCCAGACTATGAGCATTGGTACCCATTGCCCTCCATTTTTTGATGGCCTTACCCCTTTTAACCCCATTCCTGTCCTTACTGCCTTTGCCTTTTTCTCCATTTACTCCTGACCAACTCCCTATCAATTTCTCTACCTTGGTGTTTACTTCGCTAGCTACCCTGATTTGTGGGGGGTGGTTGGGATTTCCCTGCTCCTTTCAGTGCCCCCCCCCTTGGCTAGTTTAAATGCTTGGCAGTGAAGCATTTAAACCTATCATCTAGGATCCTGGTTCTGCTTCTGGACAGATGCTGACCATCGCACCAGTAAAAGCCTGTATCCCTCCATGTGGACCCCCAGTCCCCAAAGAAGCCAAAACCCAGAGCTCCACACCAGTTTTTCAACCATCCATTGATTCCCATTGTGTGGAGTACCCTAGCCTCACCCATGCCATAGACAGGTAGCACCTCCAAGAAGGTTACCGGGCATTCTACTTGTCTAAGGTACCTCACCAACTCCACAAACTCCTCCTGCAGTGCTGTGATCCCATTCCCAGCCATTTTATTTGTCCCTAGGTGGACAATGATGTCCAGCTCCCTGTCCTGCACAGCTGCTCCCTCGATCCTGAGGATTTGCTTTCTGTACCTCCAAGCCATGGTGCCAGGCAGGAACCTTATCTCCCTGACCCCTCCATCCCCCATTTCTACCCCCCTAATGATTGAGTACCCCACCAGAAGTTGTTTCCTTCCCCTGTGGGGTCTTGTGCCACTCTCCTGTGGGTCTCATTTGTGGAGGTTCCCAGCATCCTCCTTGGTCTCCATTGTGGATGCCTTCATAGAGGAACCATGCTTAACCAGAATGGCATATGAATTGTGGAGCAGTACAACTGGAGGGATGCACTTCTGTTCCACTACCTTCACCATCCCTGAGCCCACCATGTTCCAACTGCTCCTCTTTCTTGGCAACCTCTGAGGCAGTGACATTGGCTCTGGTGGTGTTTGGGTGGGGGAGGAGGTTTCCTGACTCCTCGCTAGGTCAGCCTGGAGATGGGCAACCTCCTCCCTCACACTAGAGAGGTGCCTGCAAATAGGGCCTGGTGGTGGGTTGGCTATCCTATCATCTTTTTCTTCCTACTATAAATCTGTTGCACAACAGTACTTCTTTACCCTATCCTTTGCCTTTTCCTAGCCCTGACATAGGTTGGTCATCTACGTCAGTCTTTTCCTTACTCTCACTACCTTTCTCCTACTACCTTATTTTTCCTATTCATCACCATTCTCATGTAGCACCAGGTCCAAGTCCAGCATGCCAACTGGCAACAGAATTATTAAGGTGCTTGTAAGGCATAAAATGCCTAAGAATGAATAAAAGTGCGTTTAGAACTGTTTAAAGTGCATTTGGAACAACATAAAGCACATATGTGCATTTAAAATTGTTCTTGGGGTTAGCTCCCAGTATAAAATAAGAAGGCTAAATCTGATAAAATAATGACTGAACCAAGAAGTCTCCTGAAACAACACGTTCAGACATGAAACAGCATGACCAGACATGTAGATAGGAAGACAGTGGCCCCTAGTGGCCTATATTTATAATGAATAGAGATGCAGTGAAGTTTTACTGCGCCAGCAAAGGCGGTGCGAAGTCGCACACTCCACATCATCAACCGCTACTTGAAGTCCCCATAGAATCACATCACTTCGCCTTATTCTGACTTCGCCTCATATGACTTTGCGTTCACTTCATGTTTTTTTGTGGTGAACGCAAAGTGAGTCTTAATTGAAACAGCCCCACATATAATGTGTTACAGTCTGTAGGTCACATGGCTTAATCAGTCAAGACAGTGAAAGACTTTCACTTTCTCCTTACCTAGTGTGGAAGAAGGATGTTTTGTAACAGAAGATAGAGGAGAGAGAAATATATTGCTCGAATCAGTTTAACATTTGACTTATTTTGTTAATTAGTTGTTTTTTTTGTATTTTGATTGCCTATTCCCTTACAGAAATAATTGTATGAAATGTTTTCATGCTGCACACATAAAACTACTCAAGTGATATGCGTGCTGCAAGTATGGTTTAAATGTTAAATTGGAACCGATTGCATGCATATGGCATGCGTGCAGCAAGCAAGTGTGGAAACCATGATTTTTATGTTAAGCTGGGAAAGACTGCATGCAAGTGGTCACTAATAATTGCACAAGTAAAAGTTAAGTGACTTGCTCAGGATCACACCATATACAAGTGGGAGTGGATGAGATTCAAACCCAGGTCTTCGTACTGTATCTCTAAGTCTCCTGGCTTGCAGTTCAGTGCTTTTAACCACTAAGCCATACTCTCTACACACATATGGCTTACTTGTATTTCAATTCATACTATATCTGAATACATCTGCATGCATGTGGCATGCTTGTAGCCAGTGTATGCATTTCAGTTTTCTTTTCTCCCTCATCTCATTTTCACAGTTGAACTGTAGCACATCCATACCAATGGAAACACATGTTTTTCCCACCCCCATACACAAAGTTACCCACAAAACCACTTAATTACAGTAGTAGCCACAGACATTGCCAGCTATTTCCAGATATTTCGCAACATTTCTAAAGAGTTTCTCTCTGCTGCCCCTACTGTGGAAATGAAGAAAGCATGCAATATTTCTGGAAATATCACAGAAATTTCAGGAAATAGTTGGCAGTGTCTGTGGCTGCTACTGTACTTCTGTCTGGTCTGTACTCCTACTGTTTTTTCTCCATAGTTTTAAATGCTTACACGCAAACAGACTTTTAGGTGCAAACACAAACATATCAATAACTTAACACACACACCCACCCACATGGCCAGTTCCCCCCAATGTACACATACACTGTAGTGGGTATGGCCATGCTGCTACAGACAACCCAGCAAGTATAGATTTAAGTAAAAAGTCTCTTACTTGAGTACTAGGGAGCCAGAGGCAGGAGTCTTTAAGAGATGATGTCCATGGGTCAGAGTGCTAGGGCATACCCCCTTGAAATGAATGGAGTTATTTTCTTACTATTTTATACATTATGACAGTAAGTTGGAGAATAATAAAGGCCACTATTCTACTAACAAGGCCCTTATTAGTTGAATGGTGGCCTTCATTAATCTCCAACTTGCCATCAATGATGTATAAAACAGTAATTAAACAATACCCCTATTCATTTCAATGGTGCACACCCCTGCAGTCTCCTTTGCCCTTTGTCCTTTGTCATAATGTGCCTGAGCATGGGGATGTGGAGGTCAGCTTCATGGGGGGTGGCATAAGCCTGACTATAGTGGGACTCCAATAGTCTGTGCATACCATACTGCTTAACTGTCCGTGAATGCAAGGGACAGCTCTAGAATATCTGTAACATCTTTAAAAGGTACAACTTATCTGATTTGACTGAAATGTGATATTCAAATCAGGAAAAATTAAAATGTATAAGATTAATCTGTATATACCCCAGAGCAGTGCATCAGATTTGGGCTTAAACCCACCCAGTTACTAACCAATTTTCTTCCTGGCTGAAGTTCGCCCCCCTCCAAAAAAAAAAAAAGAACTTGGTCCTGATTTTTTTCCCTGACTCCATTCCATTCAATACCCATCCCCTATGGGTCGTGAAGCCACCCAAAGGTGAAGAAACATAAAAAACACATCAATATTTCAGTCTTTCTCCAATCCTCCTGTAAAAAAAAATATTTACTTTTACTTACCCAGCCATATGGCCAGAATCTGCAGCCTGGCATAGTGTGCCACCAGCCCAGTTTTTATTCTGCTTCCTCTCTCTCCTTCACCAGAAGCTGGATGTTAGAACCGACCATCACAGGTCCCCAATGTGGTCCACGACCAAGTCACCTCGCCATATGAATCCATCCAACCTGGGTTTCTTCCTTCTTGCTTGGTTGCTGCTGTGGCTGCTGCCACACTGCACTGATCAAGACCTATGAAGGCCATCCACACCACTGTTACCACTGCTGCTAATCCTAGCTTGCTGCTGTAGGGGTCTGTGCTGTTTTTTTTTATAAAGCGAGCGTAGTAAAGTAAGTAGGTAGCCTAGACTTGAGTTAGCTTCTAGCTCACCCTCTGCCCCTTCACTGGAGATGGAGACTCACCAGGGGAGATGGAGACTCACTAAGAGTAGAACAACAAATATATGCTACCACAACACTGCTATTGAGAGTTCAGTGCTCACCAACTCCTCCAAGCTGTAGTATTCAGCATGTCTACTCTGTGGTTGGAAAGACAGTGTCACACTTGCAATGCTCATGTGCTCTTTCTTGGCTGGAGCTCATCCACATCACATGTGATTGTGCTGCCACTAATAGGTGGAGATAGTGGACAACACAGTACAGACACAGTCAAGTCTGGAAAGTACCTGCAGTGTGAGCACACACAGGCCAAGTGGGCACTTATTGTGCAAAGGATTAAATCCAAATTTAAAGACATTTCTGCCACACCATGAGAACAACCTAGGCACAAAATATGGAAGGGGGGGGCAACTGCACTCCTCTGCTCTACCTAAATGGCACCACTGCTTAATGGCAATAATTAATTCTCAAGTGTTAATACAATGGTTTCCACTGTGTTTTGAGGTACTGTATCTCCATGTTTAATGATGTGTCCTGATCATCATGTGGGTTAGTGTTCCTCATCGTCCCTCATTTTGAGTGTCCATGTCCCTCATTTCAGTGACAAAATGTGAGGTATGGTGCATGCTTCCAAGCCCTACTCAGCACAAAGAGTGCTGAGCATGGCCATAGTGTATATGCTCAGAACAGAATGACAAAGGGAAAGTAAGTGAGATAAAACATTCATGGAGAAACACATTTGTAGCACTAAATATGCATAAGGGATTTGCATGGTCCAAAACAAAAAGGATCAGCTTCACAACACAGAGACCCCTTTTCATACATCTGGAATGGGGGATGTTGACTGGTTATATCCTAGGCATTTAATGCAATAAGCAAACAATACTTTACAGATTAATGGTGATTTAATGACAAAAATCAAAAGATATTAAACAACTTGCAAAAGGATCAGAATTAATGAGTTTACCTAATTTTTATGGGAATTCAAATAAAAATGTATTTTAATTACTAATTGCTAGCAGTAGTATAAGAAATAGAAACTGATGTGTTTTTTTAGATGAGATTTGTACCAGCTTAGCTGCTGTGCACATGACAAGCATGCGGCATGTAAAAGTGATATGATGTTTAAAATTATATTCACTCTAGCTTAACTGCTGCACTCATGTCAAGTGTGCAACACATGAACCTGATGTCATTTTCAGAAGATGTTCATACCAGCCTACTTGCTGCACACATGTCAAGCTTGTAGCATATGAACCTGATTTGCCTTTTAGACCTGGTTCGCATGTGTTCACTTAGTGTATGTGAACCGCATGCAAATGTTGCACAATTGAGCATGTGGCATGCATTCTGTATGTACACAGCACACCTATAGTTCTGTAAGGATTGTGTTGAGTTGTGCATCTTTTTTCAGTACAGTAGTTAATTGTTAATTTTTTGTATGTGTGTGTGAGAGACAGAGAGAGAGTAAAATGGAGAGCGGCGCCTTTGGTGGATGGAGAGGAGAGCGTGTGTGGGTATGGATGCATGGTGGCACCCCATGTCTGAATAGGAGCACATTTTATCATGTGAGTGGTCCCCTCCCTGAAGCATGAGGTAGTGGTGCCAAGGAAGCACCCCCACCAGTGGCACCACCTACTACTAGTGCCCCCCACCACCTGCCATGGCCCCTGCGCCAGAAGCTAAGCAGCAGCAGAAATGGATAGAGGAGCTGCAGCAGTCTCATCAGCAGCAGCAGGTTGCCCTCTCCAATTGTGCAGCAATAACAAATAACACCTGCCCCCCCGCCTGTGCCCAGTCCTTCCCACACCTCTGTTGTATGGGCTTTTTTCAGTCCAGTGCCTTGTGTTGATGACCGCAGTGTCATGAAGTGTGATATCTGTGGTGTGGTTGTGCATCGTGGTCCCAAGGGGAGTCATCTGGAGACAGGTGGGCAGTGCACGCACCTTGCAAACCACCACCATGCAGAGTGAGAGGCCAAGGTTGCCGAACACGGATGGAATGCGCCTGCTCTCCCTGCTGGGCAACAGGTAGCAGCACAGCCTCCACCTGCACTTGGGGTTAAGCATGGTTGGGCCATGAAGCAAGTGGCTGCTCCAGCACCTGTAGGTGATGCTGGCAACCCTGCAATAATGCCTGCCACACAGGCTGATTTGGACCTGATGTGGAGTGAGGCAGACTACCTGAGCAACATTGTGTCGAACATTGAGCAGCGGTTGGAGCGCATTGAGGGTCACCAACTCCAAATTATGGCCATGCTCCAACTGCTGCTCTCACACCATAATGTGGAGCATTAGTTTTTGATTGTCCAAGCATTCACCACCCTCTCCATAACAAAATACTTCCTGATGTTGCCTTTGATCCGTCCCTGCTCTATCTTCAGATTTATCCCCCTTGTTCTTGCACATCTCTTTTTCTGAAAGATGCATACCTCTCAAACTTTTGTCACTGAAATGAGGGACATGGACATTTTTGGATACTCAAAGTGAGGGACAATGAGGGAAACAGACCCTCAGAATGAGGGACACATCCTCAAACACGGAGATACAAGCTCAGAACACTGTGAAAACTATAGTGTTTACTTCTACAAAGTTTATTTTGGATTTAGTTCTTTAGAATATTAAGTGTTTCTGCTTTAAAGTCTGAATTAACAGCACATTCACTGCGTGGGCAGCACCTTTTCCATGAGGGACGTATGAGGGACAGAGCAATTTCAAGGAGCAAAATGAGGGATGTCCCTCTTAATGAGGGACACTTGAGAGGTATGGAAAGATGCTACCCTCTTGGACATTGTTCATTCTCTTTATGTGCTTTAAAAGTTCTATCATGCCCCACCCCTCCCTCCAGTTCCTTAAAGGTATACATATTAATCTCCTGTATTCTGTCTTCTTAGTATGGGTTCCGGTGCAGCCCCTGCACCATTTTAGTTGCCTCCTTTGGACTGCCTCCATCCTGTCTATGTCCTTGTCTGTGTCCTAGAGTCCAATGCCAGAATGCCTTGAATGCCAGATTCCAGTTGAAGAGAAATAACATGATAAAATATGCTTAAAATTCTCAATTATTTCCTGACGCATTGCTTTATGCATGTAACCACTCTTCATAAGTGTGACCCCCGAGAAATGGCTGCTGTCAAAGTGTCCCAAAAATGCCAGAGTCCCGATGAAGAGAAATAACATTATAAAGCATGCTGAAAATTCTCAATTATTTCCTGATGCATTGCTTTATGCGTGCACCCACTCCCACAACAACTATGGTACCTGATGCTGTTCCTGTACGTCTATCTTCTGCTGCCTACACTGACTGGGCTGATGCACAGTGTCTTGCCAAATGATGATAGCCACAGATGACCAATGTGTGAACAATGATGTGATGATGCTATGGCGGTCAGAAAGTCTGCTGTGCTGGCTGTAACAAGATGCCCTATGTGTGTGTGTACTCATACTACCATTGGTAAGTTACTGTATTTTGCACACTCATGTTTTTCCACAGAACCAGATGTTTAATTTATATATATATATATATATATATATATATATATATATATATATATATATATAGAGAGAGAGAGAGAGAGAGAGAGAGAGAGAGAGATAGATAGATAGAAAACACAAATTGCAGGTACCTAATAATGCAAAGCATCATGGGAAGCATATGCAAATACCCATGAATTAATCTGGACTGGCTCAACTTTAAGCAGAACTGCATGGTGCCAGAATGCCTCACAATATAATCAGCAAAGGCTGAGAACAGCAGTAATCATTGCTGGTTTTTTTTTTGAAATTCAAAATTTATTGAAATACTGCTGGCACAATAAAGAAAACAGTATCTTATAACTGAAAACCTGTGACAGAATTTTGCCACTTACAATGTAGAGCCAGAACCTGGACAAGACTTTGCTTTTTTGTTGAAAAAAACTTACCCCTCTATAATTACGTGCCCTCCCTCCCCCACCCCCCACCCCTCAATCCTGTAAAAATTGAGATAGATCCACTCATCAGGGTATATGCCAGAGACAACAAACCCAGTCGCTAACAACTAGGTCTGGAGCAAGTAGGTTGCTAGGAAAGGGCTCCATATCTGCTCAAACTTTGAGAGGCTGCTCCGTCTTATCGCACTAAATTTTTCCATATTTAAATTCGAAAGCAATTCTTGTAACCATCCCGCATAATTAGGTGTTGTATTATCTAGCCAGTGCTTTAACACTATCCTCTTGATGGATGATGAAATTAGGGCCATATAATATCTTCGGACTTTGACATTGATACCAGTATAGTCACCCATCAGGCAGATTTCTGGGGTAAAGTAATGCTCAATACCCAATAAGGATCCATCTTGTGTTTGATTTGGTCCCACAACCCTTTTATCGATGGACAGTCCCAGAAGATGTGTAGTAAGTCTCCATTATCCTGAAGACACCTGTAACATAACTGGTCCGTTCTAGTCCAATTTTATACACTTTGGAAGGGTCCAATACAGATTGTTTAGGAAATGATATTGCATGATATGTAATCTATCCTGAGTGGTGTACTGGTACATATGTCGCCATATTACATCCCAGCTCCTCCCTGGTCCCAAACCGATCTGACCAGTACTTAAGCAGCTTCGGCGCCTGCATAAACTAGGTTGAACAGGTTCTTATAAACCTTGGAAACCGCATGTGACTCCCAAACCTTGTGGGCCAGGGAATCGAACCATTCCCCCCTCATCTCCCTCTCACTTAGTTTATTCCTGAAGCTCTCCAAGAGATGTTTGAGTTGGTAAACTCTGAAGATCTGATTAGGGCCTATGTTATACTTGGCTTGTATTTCTATAACTGAGAGGCACATATCCCCTTGCATAATATCCACAATTTTTAACCCTTTCAAAAAGGGAAGCCAGGATTCGTGGATCATTTTCCCCCCTATCCTCAGGTTGGGGTTATGGCATATCGGCTGGTGTCTATCTGCGTACGGAGTATAATGAATTGAGGCACATAACTGAACATGCGTGCATAAGGAATCTTTTATTGGAGAGGCTGCTAACCTAGTGGGGAGAGTTCTTAAGGGGGAGTGGAGAAGAGCTTTTGGGTCCACGCCCTCCCCTCTTATCAAGTCCATTTCCAAATTAACCCAGGGAGGTACATACGGCAATAACTCCAGTTCCCTAGGGGGCCGAAGCCACCGTAGATATTTACAGAGACTACTTGCCCAGTAACATAACCCAAAATGTGGTAACCTAAGTCAGCTTTCTCTCTGGGCAGCAAGTTTGTGATAGGCTCTAGGAGATTTACCTTTCCAAATAAAATCTGTGATAATTGAATGTAACGTTTGTGCCATTTTAACGGCAACCATACATTGAGCATGTTCAGGGGGTAAAAAATCCTCGGAAGGACTTTCATCTTTATTATGTTAATCCTTCCCCAGAGAGAAAGCGGAAGCCTACCCCATCTGTCTAAATCCTGTTTTATGGTAACCTTAAGGGCGTCCAAATTAAGTCTCACTATTTTGGCCTCTGACCTTGCCAACACAATACCCAGATATTTCAAAGTGAGTGGGGTCCACTGTATACCCAATTCCTGAATGTCCGATTTATAAACTTTCCTATTAAGGGGGAACATCTGAGTTTTCCTAACGTTAATTTTATAGTTGGATAACCTACCATAGTTAGCAATAGCTTCAAGTACCGCCGGCACCGAGATTCGGGGGGTGGCTAAGATGCAGTAAAATGTCATCCTCAAACGCCGAGATCTTGAACTCCTGGGATCCAATTTTTATCCCCATAATCCTGGGATCCATCCTAATTGTACACAGAAGGGGCTTTAAGTATAAATTAAACAAAAGGGGGGACAAAGGGCAACCCTGTTTGGTACCCGACAACAGCGGAAAGCTTGCTGAAAATACCCCATTACAATAAATTTTTGTGGACGGGGACCTATACAGGGCAAAAACCTTATTGATGAAAAGGGATGGAAAGCCAAATTTCTCCATGGCCAGATACAAAAAACTCCAGTCCACTCTGTCAAACACCTTCTCAGCATCGACAGATAACAACCCACATGGGATTTTACCGTCCTTGGATGCTGAGAAGATGTCAAACTAGTTCTGGAAGTGGTCTGGCGCCATTCTACCATTCAGAACCCCACCTGGTCCTGATGGATTAACCTAGGAAGGACCTTGGCCAATCGACTTGCAAATATTTTCGCTAGGATTTTAACATCATAATTAATTAATGCTATGGGCCTATAGTATGGGACTTTATCTTTCTCTTTCCCTTCTTTGGGGATGAGGACTATCAGGGACACAAAGAGGTAATTGTCGACATCTCCCGAAGTGAGGATACTTTGGAATAGTCTGTTTAACCCTGGACATAGCTGGTTCTTAAAGCATTTGTAGAAGTTCGGGGTAAAACCGCCCGGTCCCGGGGCTTTATCTGATGGGAGCATCTGGATTGCACTTAGGATTTCCGAATCTGAAACAGGGGAAGAGAGCATCTCCTTCTGGCCTTCTGGTACCTGGGGCAATTTACAGGCGGTAAGGTAGGCCCTTACCTCCTCACTACTTGGCCTATTGGGCATAGGGTTATATAAGTCTCTGTAATACTCCTCAAATTCTCTAACTATCTCATGGGGGGTGGTTTTAATGGACCCATCTTTGAGGGAGGATATGCTTTGAATAATTCTGGAGGTTTCTGTCACTTTGAGTTGCATAGTGAGAAGGTGACTTGCTTTCTCCCCTTGATCTAAATATAAAGCTTTTGTTTTATTTATAGCATATTCTGCTTTCTCTCTCAGAATCTCATCGTATTGGTGCCGGAGTCTGACTAAGTTTTCCCTAGTTTCCGTCGGTGTACTCTTAGATAGGTTACATTCTATTTTTCTAATCTGGTTTAGCAACTGTCTGGCCCTGCTCTCTCTCTTTTTCTTTCTTTCTGCATAAGCTTAATAAGTTCCCCCTTAACACATTCAAAGCACTCCATTCTATGTCACCCCTCCCACTGAGTTGCAATTCTCTTTCTCATATTATTGTAATTCTCTGAGTTATACTATCTTTGATCTCAGCAGCGGGAAGTTGATTGTTCAGTTTCAGATAGTTTGCTTGGGGATGTTAGGGGCAAATTAAGGGTACAACTGACCATGGAATGGTCGAGATGACCGGTACTATCTTACTATCTATCAGTCTGGGGAGCATGCTTTGACTCATCAAGAAGTAGTCAATATGCGACCCGGTTTTATGGACATCCGAGAGGAACGTGTACTCCTTTTTGGACGGGCTTAATACCCTCCACGGGTCACACAGGCCCAGGTTGTCCGATAGGTCCCTGATGGCTCTCTAAGCCGGGGAAAGACTCCAACCATGCATGCCCTCTCTATCTAATTCTGGATTAAATGCTAAGTTCCAATCTCCTCCCAGCATTATAGGAAGGTGGAGAAAGGGGGTCAGGACCTTTAGTAGTTCGACAAAAAAAAAAGGCGAATCCCCATTTGGGCCATAAATACTACCCAACGCGATTCTCGTTTGGTTTATACGACCCACTACTATAATGTATCAATGCTGTTTTTTCTCTCACAGGTCATACAGTCATACTTGGGTTGCACATTTTTTGACTTGCTGAGGAATTTGCTGTAGGAAAACTGTCAAGACAGGAAAGGTAAGTATTTTTTTTGGGGGGGGTATCATTTGGAAGCAAGTTTCATTAATGGTTTTGTTTTGACTTCTTTACAGGTTTTCTGTGTATCCTCTGGATTCATATCAGTTACTTGTGTTCTTATTTGAAGAAAGCACCCATGGCAGCACACAGCACCAAAATGTTACCTGGAAACAGACTAAGAAGAAATAATTCTTACTTCATTTCACTAACACATTCTGTTCTAAGTGTGGCTGTTACTGTCTGTTATATTCTGCTTAACAGATACCAAGCTATTAGTAAGCCACACCAAGACCAACTAACAAGTTTAGTGTGTGTGACATCCACTGGCCAAGTGTCTTAAGTTACATTCCAAGACGTCTTGTCATGACCCGGCTAAAACTTTGTTCAACCCCATGGCCTGCTGAAGTAAGCCAGTGACTGATGTGCATGAAAAATATATTATCTGCCATACATGTCACCTACTTTATATGATTTACACTGGCTTGAAAAAATGCAATACCTAAAAGAAGTGATGAAATAAGATTGATATACTTACCTGAAACTGATATCCTATAGGTGGTTGTAGACAGTACTGCAGTACTCCTGTCCTTCGGTCCGTTACACTGTTTGAAACTGGAAACCTGTAAAAAAAGAAAAAAATGCAGATTGTGTATGTTTCTCAAGTGCATCTCTAAAATGTTAAAGGAAGCATTCACACAGCTCAAGGAAATTCCATAGTATGACAATTGCAAATTAGTACATACTCACTGTAAAGTACTGATAATAAGAAGTGTGGTGGCTGTGGTTGGAAGCAGGCTCCTTCTGGCAGGGCATGGTCACAGGAACACATTCCCTTTCACTGTCATGCCGACTGGTGGCTTTGGGTGGCTACGGGTTACTTCTGGTCATGGGCACAGGAACACATTCTCTCTCCCTATTAGACAGATTGGTGGCTTTGTCTGGCTGCAGGTTACTTCTAGTCATGGGCACAGGAACACATTCTGTGCTGCTGTTTTGTCTACTCTTGCTCTTACCTGGTTTAGAGCTTACCTCACAGGCAGAACACTGTCAGGATTCAGAATGCAATCTCTCCACCCCTCCCAATCTCCACAGAAGGCCCACAGGGCTCTGTGATTGGCCCCATCCTTTTCTCTATCTTCCTAAATGAACTTTCCTCAGTCTGCTCCCCCTCCTCTTCTAGCCATATGTATGCCGATGACACCATCTTGTTCACCTCTGGCAAAACCACCATTGATGTAGCAATCACTCTACAGCATGACTTCCACCAGGTTCAGCTCTGGTTTGCCTCACATCAACTATTCCTAAATGCCAAAAAGACAGTCTCCATGACCTTCGGCACTAGGAAGAGACTCTCTAGGATCCACCCCTTACCCTCTTTCCACACTCTTGATGGGACTATCCTTGAGGACACCCCCTCTTTCAGATACCTTGGAGTTTGGCTGGACCAGCAACTCAGCTTCTCTGGCCACATTGATGCCATTCTGAAAAAACTGCACCCCAAGTTTGGAGCACTTTACAGGAACCGTAGTTGTAGCCATCCTATGGCCCAGTGAGAACTTGTCCAGAAGATGATCCTCCCCATTTTTGACTACTGTGATGTAGTCTATGGTGTCACTCCCATATCCTTCTCTTACCAGATTGGACTCTCTTTTCAATTCCTTCTGTCGATTTGTTCTTGACACCCCATCTCGAACCCATCATTGTGACCTTTACCGTGCCCTGTCCTTCCCCCCCACTTGCTAACAGATGCCTGGCTCACTGTGCTAAACTAACTTCCAAACTTTCGCTTTGTGTACTTCCTTCCTACCTCTCGTGCTCCCTCTCTCCCCCTGCCTTCCTCCCACTCACTCAGATACTCTGACACTCACACCCTGCTAGTCCCCCATTGTACCACACTCATTGGCCAATAAGGCTTCTCCCATCGCTTCCCCAAAATCTGGAACTCCCTCCCACCTCAAATATGACAATCATCCTCCTCCCACTCCCTTGCCTCTGCCTTACATAACTTTCTCTCTGCTAGATGCTCCTGCTACAATCCTCCTTAACTTGTTCCCGTATGAGTCTGCTTCAGCTTCATGCCCACCGCTTTCCTGAAAAACTCTCCCCCTACATCCTCCCCTAGCACCCCTTCCTTTCCACCTTACTCCCACACCTGTTCCCTCCTCTGTACACCAGCCTACCCTCACTATCCACTTGCTGTAGCTTGGTCTAGGCCCCTGGCAGGGTGCTCTGCATCCTGGAAGGGTCCAGAACCTAGTCAAACATCTTCCTCGCTTCCTACTCCCACCCCAGTCTTTCCTGAAAGGATTGGGTCTCGGCCCCTCTTCTCTCCCACCTCCCTCTCTCTTAGTCCTGCTGAAGCCAAGTCCTCATCTCTGCCTACTTCCATCCTGTCATGGTCTACCTCTGCTGCCTGCAACCTGCTTCCCTCCTGTCATGCTGTACCTCTGCCTTGTGCAGGCAGGGTCCACAGCATACTAGTGGGGCTAGGCCCTGGCAGACCCTTCTCTTCCCCCTCTCTTCCTTCCTGACATGCTCTAACTCCCACTGCCTACAACCTGCTTCCCTCCTGTTCATGCTTGACCTCCGCCTGGTGCAGGCAGGGTCCCCAGCATTCTGAAGGGGTCAGTCCCTGTCAGACCCTTCTCCTCCACTCGTTGCCTTCCCCTTCTCCAAATCCTCCCCTCTCCACCCCCATGCTCTCTGCCTATATGCTCCCAACCCACCCACCTCCCCTCCTCCTTCCTAGCTGTAGTTATTAGCTAACCCCTAATCTCTAATGCACTTATAGTCAACCTTGTACTTTTGTTAAACCTTGCAAATTTTGTTCTATCTGTGTCTCTCTTCACAATCTTGCCCAAGTTCAATCTCCTTGTATTCTATCCAGCCATTTTCTAATTACAAAGCTATGTCCCACCAAGTGTTTGCCAAAGATATTTGTGCTATAGTATCTATCCGGTTCAAGACTGTTAGCATTGTATTCCGTCTAGTTCATACCTGTTAGCATTCCTCCTTTTCAGTACTTCTGTATAGTCTGCTCACTTGATTGAATTGCATATCTATATTGTGTACTAAATCTCTGTATACTCTCCTCATGTTCCCCTACCCCCAGGTTGCACTGAGAGGTGAGCAACTTGTTGCTTAGAGTGCCTGACTGGTGAAACATTTCAATAAATACATAAAAATTAAATAAATTCTCTCTCCTTGTTAGACAGATTGGTGGCTTTGTCTGGCTGTGAGTTACTTTTGGTCATGGGCACAGGAATACATTCACACTCATTGTCAGACAGATGGCAGTGTGGCTGGATATGGTCTGTTACAGTCTTTCAGTGTCACTCAGGAGGAAGATATCTTTAAATGGTAGGATTTAAGTGGCTACCACCTAATACAAATGGACAGTTGTGTTTAAGAGGCTGACTGTGTTTGCTAATGACAGCACACATTCTGTTAAAGTGCAAGTACCCACTGTCATGTACCCAGCCCAACCTCAAACATATATAATGGCTACCACTACCTGCTCCACTGTTGCAAGGTATTAAAAATTCCATGTGCTTCCCTCCAGTTAAAGAGATATAGCACCCTGAATTTGCACCCCCATGAAAATGGAGCCATGTCTGACATGCCCCCAGGCAGGTACTCCCAGCCCCCTTTTGTGATGTCAGAAAATGAATACTGAGTGTGTATTCTGTTAACCTGCATGTATACGATATTTCTGTGACTTTTAGTACTATTTAGAGGTGGCATGTATAAAAATCAAAGCAGCCACTGTAGTAATAGGCCCTGTTTACTGGAGTGGTTGCTTTCATCTTTCCAAGTGGCAACTCTAAATAGTACTAAAAGTCATTGAAAACATGGCAGCAATATCGGTCTATGGAGCACACACACAGCCTTCATTTCTGACTTCTAAAGAACTAGTTATCCTGGGGGCATGTCAGGCGTATCTCTGTTTTTATGGGGATGCACATTCAGGGTGGTACAACGTTTTAACTGGAGGTAAGTGCATGGAGGAATTGTTACTACCCTTCAATAGTGGAGCAGGTCGGCTATTGTATATGTGTGAGGGGGGCTGGGTACCTGACAGTGGGGACCTGATCTTTAAGAGTAATCAGAAAATACACCAAGGGGAAGGTAAAATGGAATGGTTGTGATGAGTCATTATTTGTACAAATCTGAATTATGGAATGAGACTGAGTCAAGAACACTGGTTTTATTTTATGAAAACTAAAAAACGTACCATTAATAAAATGTGACAGCCTTTCAAACCATTAACTTAAATACCAGCAGCATCCACCTCATCCTCATTAAATAGGAAGCGGCCCTCGCAGTCATCAAGGTCAGGATTGTGCCCACTAGGGAATTCTTTGTCTATGATTGCATCGTCAACCTCAATGGTGGGTCATTTGATGCTGCTACCAGGATGGTCTGTTTCTCCCTCATCAACAGCACAAGCATTGTCATGACGGGGTATGAACACAGATGTGGTAGTTCGAGTTGGCATGTGACTTTCATTCATTTTTATGAATGTCAGCATGCTGACATTTGTCAGCGAGAGGTTGGTACGACGATCAAAAATTATTGCCCCCTCAGAACTGAATACCCTCTCCACACTTACACTGGAGAGTGGGCTGGTCAGGTACTTCAGTACCACTGAAGTCAGCTCTGGCCATTTACTCACCTTTCCACTCCAGTACAGCAGTGGATCATCAATTATTGACAGATGCCTTTTTGCAGACAAATATGAGTCAAACATTCTCTGTGCTGCACTCAGTCCTGTTGTTGACTCATCCTCCTGTTCACCGGATTCACTGATGTCACAGATTCCCACATGGGACAATGCACCCCAAAGTGGGTTAATGGCAACTGCTTTTACTGGCATCCCACCTGGACCCGCAGCCACCTTACTGGATGTGCCTAGTAGTCCACAGTGACCTTCAGCCTTGTTATGCTGTGTTTTGCTGAACTTGGCACGTGACTTCTGTGCCCCATGAATCAATCGCACCAGTTGTCCACTGAGATTTTTAACCTGTTCAGGCCCTCCCTCCAGTAAGGATGCAATTCCATGTTTGCATCGTGGGTCCAGCATTGTTACTATTCCAAATTCAGCACTTTTCAGAATACTTGCAATATAGCGATTGCAGTCCAATACTGTTAGCATGTGTTTAAGTAATGTACTGGTTGAACAATCTCTGTACATATCAAGGCTATGCTGCAGATTCAACAAAGTCTACCTCAACATCCGCAGCAGTGGAATGGCTTGGCTTATGGAGGCCTTGTCACCACTCACTGCCCATGTGGCATGTTCAAAGGGCCTCAAAATTGATATCACCAGGCCGGGCCGCTGGCACAGCGGTTGTATTTCCGCTTGCAACACCAGTGACCCGGGTTCAGGAATGAGCCCGGAGAGCTGGAGGGCCAGCCGGGGGGGAGGAGGTCTGAGCATCCTATGGATGGCTCACCTTCTCTGGGGGGAGGAGGTACTTGATCCAGTGCCTGGGTGACCCTGCATGGAGACTTGAGGTACAGCAGGCTCGGGTACTAGGAGGGTAGGTGTGCCAGATGTCAGTGCTCATAGCACCTTGACATCATGGACACACAGCACACCCAGAAAGCCAGAAAAACTCCCACCACCTCCCGGTAGATGGAGCACCAAGGTCCTGACCCTCAATGCCTCTGCCACCTCCAGAGACAGCATCCTGATGAAGTAAAAAGACATGTCGGGATGAAAGGGCCCTCACCCTGTACCTGCCTGGGGGGATATAACCATGGCTCCATGGGGGATGGACTGCTCTGGATGGTGGTCAGATAAGCAAGGGCATAACAGACCACCGGTGACTCCTGAAGAATGGGAGAGTGGAGGGCAAAGGAAGGGGGAAAAAAAATGTATATCACTGACTCCATGAGGTGCCACTGTTCTGTTGTCATAGACAACGAGGCCCCGGAAGTGTCACAGCTAGCGTGCATGACTAGGTATTCTGAGATGGCTTTGTACTGTTCATACAACCTCTCTACCATATAAAGAGCTGAGTTCTAGTGCGTGACAACTTCCAGCTTGAGGCAGTGCTGAGGGAGGCTGTTTTGAATCTGCAGCTGCCGAAGTTGGTAACGGGCATTTCCAGAGCACGAAAAGTGTGCACAGATGCGGTGTGCAACTGTCAACATTTCCTTGATGTCAGGGTGCTGCAGAAACTCCTGGACCACTAGATTTAAACAGTGGGCCATGCAAAGAACCTGAACAAAGCCACCATCGATGATACATTTCACCATGTTTGAGCCATTGTCACTGGCTATAAAGCCAGCTTTCAGGGACTGGGGGTTCAGCCACTCAGCAGTTTCAGTCAGTAGCAAGTCAAGCACGTTTTCAACAATGTGGGAACTGGGCACACTGCACATTGCAAGCATTGCATGCTGTCAAATTCCCGGAAGGTTGATACCATGACAGTCTGTCTTACTACACTGATTTCCAATATCGCCAGCACAGACAACCCCCAGTACCTGTGCACAGTGTGCAGTAATACACAAATATGAACTGCCTGCAGTTTTGCCACTTGTCCACATATTCATACTTAAGTGGCTAAATGGTGAGGGGGAATGTTGAAGGGCATGTCTTACAGAGTCTGTCACAGTCCGGTATAACTCCAGGACGGCACAGGTGGAAAAGTATGTCCTGGACGGGACTTTCCATTTGGGATAGGCGCAAGGCCACAAAATGCCTGAATACAGAATTCTCCACAAAGGAGAAGGGGAAAAAGGTCAATTGCCAGCAGTTCCACTACAGCAGCATTCAGTTCACATGACACCACATGATTGGGTAAGTATTTCATGTACCGGCCAAAAAGACTGCAACGTGAGCTGAGTTGTTAACCATTTTGCATGTGGTGTGACAAATGGCTCTACTCTGTGAACGGCCATGGGTGGGGTTCTTTTGCTGTGTGAAGAAGAGGGGTACACAGATGACACTTACGGGTCCACAAATAAGGTTATTTTACCTGTTTTAAGCACAGGGGTTGATGTTGGACTAGAAATACTGCTGCATAGACCACCACCAATGCTGCTGCTACTCTGACCACCACTTGACAACAATTCAGAATCATCATCCTCCTTATGCCTGTAGTAACCCTCAGCTGTTATTTCACCACTACTACAGACGTGGCTACTTGGGCTACTTACAGTCATGGAAAGGGATGCCATGCTTATATAAGGTGGATGAGGGTGAACGCCCCACAATAGCATTAGCTCTCCTCTGGTGCTGAGTCCACAGTGCCATGTGCCTGTTCTTCAAATGTGTATGCTGGCCCCCCCGGTGCCCAGATGACTACTCTTTTTACCACATCTGACACACACTTGGCAAAGCTGGTAGAGTGCCACTGCTTCATCACTTGGATCTTGTACAAAACAATCCCAAATGAGGGATTTGGATCCCCTGCTTAAATTCTCACAGGTCACCGATGCTGCAGATTGGACACTGTTTTTTAGACAATGACATCGGGGGTGTACTACATGATTTCTGTTGCTGGCCATACTGGGGCTTTACCGGCCTATCACTATCTATGATAACTATTACAGGGTCATCAACATCAACAGAAATCGCTACATCACAGCTTTAAAGAGGGGGTGATTAAACACTGACAAACTGAGACTGTTTACAGACAGCTACCTTAAATTTCTTTTTCTCCAGTTCCCAACTGTGGTCACTAAAAGCATCATCATATTTCTCATCTGCATGCACTATTTCAGCTTGGATGCTGTCCTGTGGAGATAATGTACCAACCACAGCATCATTATGATCATACAATACTTTTATCATTTGAAGGGTTGGATGACTCAGGCGTGACCTCATCAACAGCACTAGATAAATGAGATTGCAATGAGTCATCAACAACATCAGAATCATGTTTAACCAATGTGGGGACGGGGATGGGGATGTCGGGGACAGTGACATCTACTACACTCTGACTCACGGTCATGGCTTTAGACTTCATAATATTTGGGAAACCGGTTAACTTGCTGTCTGATCTTGGGGCAATACTCATGCCATCAGCAACTTCACTACCACCAGCAGGGACAACAGCATCACCAACCATGATTGAAGCTACTGATTGCACTGTGAAAAACATAGTCATAGAAATCCCTTTACTGGCATCAACTATGCACTTCTGCTGCATACTACCATGCCCATGACCACTCTTACCACTGGCAACAGTGCCATGGCCAGGAAGCATCTTTGCATGCACATCTCTTTGCAGGCATTTTTTGGGATTACACAGAAAATTCACAACAAATTGAGATTTCTGAAATTTGGGGTGGATGGGAATCCAAAAAACAACTGTGGCTTACAGATGCAGACTGGGCACTAAACAGATGCAAAAGCATAGACTTAGATTGCACACTATAAAGAGATGCAGCTGCACAAGCACAAAAACACCTTAACCAGTAGTCACACAAATCTAAAACCGGAAAAATAAATCATACCTTTTGCAGGTTTGGGGGGGGGGGGCTCTGCAGTAGACATCCACTAGCTAGATAGAAGGAAGCAATAAAAAATACAAGAAAAGGATAACCAATTCAGAGTGCGGTGATTACTGTGTGGCACAATAAAATGTGTGTGACTTGATGGCACACACACACTCACACGCTACAGGTAATGCGCAGAAAATTTAATAGTGCAGAACACTATATAACAACATCTTTTAAAGAGAATGAAAATATGCACTGCAACACAACAAACAGAAAATAATTATCAAGTATTATTGTATGTATATAAACACACAAATACTAACACACACTACTAGTACAAAACAATTAGAAAAACTGCCTTTCTCATGTGACTCTCACTCCACCACAGATATGCCCCTCCCCTGAAGCACACTTCAACAGTGCTTGTCAGTACACAGGCTGAATGTTCTAAATTAACATTCAAAATGCACAGAAAAACAATCAACACTCAATGATCTAAGCACAGGAGGGTTTCCTGCAGTCAATGTACTAAATTTGGAACAAAATAATTGGATCAAAAGCAATTTTTTTAAAGTGTTTTCAATGGTTTGATTCTCAGAACTCTGAGATCAAACTGTCTCCAGCTTTCTACTACACACAGTATGTAAAACTGAGGCTGTGCAAGACAATATAGAGCCCACGTGACTTGCTATCCCATGAATCAATGCAAAATTTACCACAAGTAGAAATCAACAGGTGAAGTAAAGCGAAGTCCATTCAAATCAATGGCACTTCGTGTTAAAATTAAGACGAAGGCTGTAACACAAGGCGATGTAGCATGAGGTCCATTGGAAACAATACACTTCGCATCACAAATTAAAGGTGGAGTAATTTGCTTCTTATTGTGGAGCACTATGCAGATTGGGGCATATTACGTGAAGTGCTTCCCATAGCAAAGTGGGAGCACTTTGCCCACCACTAATAATGAATTGTTGCATAACCATGCTGACCAGTGGGATGAGCTTACTTACATAATGGACCCTTATGTTTAAAATGGTAATAACACTGGCCAGATAAATGGTTATTTGTATTTGTGTATATTGTTGGGAAGCTCTCTATAATCCAGGCTTAGAAACAATTATTTATTGTTGTATAGACCTAGTTATGAGCCTCTAGAGAGACAAACTGTTTAATTGCCTTTTGTGGATGGGTCTAAAATTTAGTGGAAGGGCTATATAAACCCCCAAACCCATGCACAGGCAGATCAGCTCAGCAGTTAGTCTCCCTTGCTTGGAGTGAAGGCAAGAGGAAGCATCTATACCTGAACAGATATTGACAATTTTGCAGTAGGACAAATTGAAGTATTGAATTATCGTTTGACACCCGAAGTAAGGTGATTTTGTTTGAGCATAGCGTTGGGCTATTTTTCTTTTCTTTTGTGAATATTTTTATTTCTATTTGTTTGTTTTTTATACTGATTTTTGTATAAAAATAAAGCCACACTGTGGTGTGTTGTAACGAATTACTGTGTCCGGAGTTGTCCTTTCTCAAGAAGCTAGTACATAGAGAGAGAGAGAGAGAGAGAGAAGAGAGAGAGAGAGAGAGAGAGAGAGAGAGAGAGAGAGAGAGAGAGAGAGAGGGAGAGAGAGAGAGAGAGAGAGAGAGAGAGAGACTGCGGGAGATTTCATTCAGCACTGCTGCACTGTGCTAGTTCCTCTTTATCTGTCTCTGTGTCTTTAGCTGTGCACTCACTGATAGGGATGTTTCTGTGTCTTCGGTCCTGTTTCTCTTTTTTGTGACTGACAGGGTAAGACAGTTTTGCTTCTTTGTGGTCCCTCACTGCACATCAGAGACAGAGGAGAGAGAAATAGTGGCATCTCCCACCGTGCACCCCCTCCCCCCTGAGTGTGCCCCAACATCTTCAGATAGTGAAAGAGAGGGCATTTTCCTCAGAGAGACAGAGACTAGCCGAGCAGGGGTGACCAGCACACAGAAGTGAGAGAGAGAGAGATATACATCAGTAGGGATGGACTCTGACAAGCATGTGTCCGTGGTTGGGGGGGCAAAGTAAAGAATATTTAGCAATGTGTCAAAGTATGTTACGAAAAAGAAATGTCAGAAATCATCCTATTACTAGATTTCTAGCATTCCTGTGTTCATAACATCACTGACATAGAAACATCGAAACATAGACATACGGCAGATAAGGACCGCTTGGCCCACCCAGTCTGCCCATTTCCCTACCTAATGGATAAGCTGCAGATCCTAGTTAACCAGCAGCCTACTTCTTCCTAACCCCACCCCCAAGAATTGCCTTATGACTGTCCCATGCATGCTTGAATTCCACCACTGTTTTTGACTCCAAAACCTCTCCGGAAGGCTGCTCCATGCATCCACAACCCTCTCTGTGAAAAAATACTTCCTTAAATTACCTCTGAGCCGCCCTTCTATCTTCAAATTGTGCCCTCTTGTTCTTGCACACCTCTTTTTGAAAGATGCTACCCTCTTGGACTTTGTTGATTCCCCTGAGGTACTTGAAAGTTTCTATCATGTCCCCCCTCTCCCTCCTTTCCTTGAGGCTATACATATTAAGCTTCTTAAGTCTCTCTTCATATGTCTTCCGGTGCAGACTCTGCACCATTTTAGTTGCCCTTCTCTGGACAGCTTCCATCCTGTCTATGTCTTTGTGGAGATTGGGTCTCCAGAACTGCACGCAGTACTCCAGATGTGGTCTCACCAGCTGTCTGTCCAGAGGGATAATAACTTCTTGTTTTCTACTGGTGATGCCTCTCCCTATGCATCCCAGTATTCCCCCACCCTCCTTGCTGCCCTCTCACATTGCTTGCCCACCTTTAGGTCATCTGATATGACTACCCCAGGTCCCTTTCCATTTTTGTTGTTGTTAGTATCTCACCCCCATTGTGTACTCTTCCCTAGGTTTTGTTTCCCAGGTGCATTACCTTGCACTTCTTAGCATTGAATCTAAGCTGCCATACATTTGACCATTCCTCTAACCTTGCCAAGTCCCTTCTCATCCTTTCCACCCCACCTTGTGCATCAACTCTGTTGCAGATCTTTGTGTCATCTGCAAAGAGACATACTTTCCTTCAGTCCCTCTGCAATGTAAACATAAAGACATTGAAGGGGACAGTCTAACTACTGAACCCTCGGTGCCCACTACTAACCCCCTTTCAAGTGGACTCCATTTACTATTACTCTCTGTGTCCTATTCTCCAGCCAATTCTTTACCCAGGCTGTCATCTTGGGACCCACTCCCAGGCTGGTTAACTTGTATATTAATCTTTTGTGTGGGACTGTGTCAGATGCCTTGCTAAAGTCTAGGTAGGCCATGTCCACAGCCCCTCCCTGATCAACTACTTTGGTCACCCAGTCAAAGAAATCTATCAGATTTGTCTGGCATGACCTTCCTGCTGTGAATCCATGCTGCCTTGGGTCCTGTGCCCTTCTGGCCTCTAGATACTCAACAATTCTTTCCTTCAGAAGTGATTCCATCATTTTCCCTACCACTGAGGTTAAACTAACAGGTCTGTAGTTTCCTGCTTCTGCCTTGCTCCCACTTTTGTGAAGGGGAATCACATCTGCCCTCCTCCAGTCCTCGGGTACCACCCCATCCTCCCATGATTTGTTAAAGAGGGTAGTCAGTGGTGTCACTAGTTCTACCCTTAGTTCTTTTAGAATTCTGGGATGAATCCCATCAGGCCCCATTGCTTTGTCCACCTTCAGTTTTAAGAGCTCTTTCAGAACCCTTTCTTCTGTAAATGGGCTGGTATCAACTTCTATATCCAGAGTGTTTCTACTGTTTGTTTTAGATACCTCCCTCTCCTTTGTAAATACTGAGCAAAAATATTTGTTTAGTATCTCTGCCTTTTCACAGTCACCCTCTGCCCACCCTCCCTCCCCTTTATTAAGCCTCACTATCCCTCCCTTGGTCTTTCTTCGCTCCCTGATGTACCTATAAAAGGTTTTATCCCCTTCTTAACTGAGTTGGCTATCTTTTCCTCGGTTTGGGCCTTTGCTGTTCTGACTGCCTTCCCAGCTTCCTTTTGCTTTAACTGATACAGTTCTCTGTCCTGTTCCTTCTGTGATTCCTTGTACTTCCTGAATGCATTCTTTTTCTCTTGAACCTTCACTGCCACTTCTTTGAGAACCATAGTGGTTTCTTACCTCATTTCGTTTTGTTTATTTGCTTTACACAAAGGCTTGTTACCTCTGTGATGGCAGTTTTTATTATTCCCCATTGTTCTTCCACCCCTCCTTCCTGCCCATTTGCTAGTGCATTCCTTAGGCACTCACCCATTTTGGCAAAGTCAGCCCTCCTAAAATCCAATACTTTTGTCTTTGTATGGCTTGACTCTATAGCTGTGTTTATTGTGAACCATACTGTTCGATGGTCGCTAGTTCCCATATGGCTACCCACTTCTACATCTGTGATCCTCTCTTCATCTCCATTTGAGAGTCTTCTTATCACAAATATTAAATTGCAATGACCCAACGCTGGTGTTCTTTTTTAATGACTTTTCCCTCCCACCCTGAATTTGAAGGCTCATCTATTCTTCTTCTTCTGGAAATTGGTGGCTTTTGCTGTTCTCCTACTGTAGGTTATAATTGGTGGAGGACATAAACACTCAGCTAAAACTACACAGAAGGCAAAAACCTGCTTAGATTTATTCAGGTTTATATTTATAGTTAGCAGACATAAAAAGAGATTCCAACTTGAAAGCCATTTAATTTTTTTTCTGATTTTGATGAACATTCTTTTAGATTATAATTTTTTTAAACTAGGAATACCCCAACCGTCTCTCAACAAACATGTTGAGTGCGGTGTGCAAACCAGTGTGTGTGTGGGGGGGGGAGATTGTTTTCCTATAATAGTGATGGAGGGTGTAACTTGCAGTGTCTGTAGGATTTGCTGACTTCTGATTTTTATTTTGGGGAACACACCAAAAAATGCAAGAGAGTCATTCTTATTAAACTGGAGTAATCTTGGTTAGCATCTTTTCTCCCAGCAACCCAGTGGGTGGTGGTATTCTTCAGTAAGTGATCCTCATTTCACTTATGAATAGCAGCAATCAATACAATTCTCCATTCTAATTTTTTTCCTTTTCTGCTCACTCCAGTTCTAGTATACCTGGTCCCCAACTCTACTAAAAAGATCCAAAAGCAATACCGCGATCAACACTGCCCATAGCGGGTATGCAGCACTTAGTTAAAGGTGGCTAACCTTTACAAATACCAGATCCATGGAAGAATTAAGTGCACAAAGTGATTACCACATCAGCTAATCCTTAGTTTCCATGTAAAATAAGGAGCACAGTCCAAAGGAGCTTTCTCAACAGTGTAAATGACTGCAATTTATTAAAGCACCTTATCCACAAACTTTTTTTATAATTACAAAGTTAGTGGTAGGGAGCCTCTGCAACAAACAAACCACAACTAGCGCCTCGACTCAAACGAGTCTTCAAAGGGCAACTTGACCATCCTTAAAAATTGAGCTTGATGCCACCACTTAGGCTGCAGGTTCAAATTTGCCAAGAAATTACTCTCACATTTGCAGGTGCAGATCTGCAGCCCACAAATCAAAACTGTGATCGATGTCCATCAGTGGGGACCGAGTCCTCTGCTCGGTCTGCTGCCAGCCACATGTTTCTGCAATCAGCTCCTCCTCCGATACCTGCCATCACACCGAGATTGATTCCACCTCCGCAGACACCGCTGAATCTTCTCACTTCTTGACTACTGCTCGCCTACCAGTTCTTCCTTCCAAATTCATCTTCCAGGGATTCAGCATGCACTGTGTGCAGCCTCACAAAGAAAGATTAACATGGCAGCAAATTATAACTGCTGTGGACCTAATCAAGCTTTGCTACTTTTGCATCAGTCTCCCACCCACAGTACTGGCTGGACGGAGTTATGTAACAAAAGCCAGCACGAGTGAAGATGCTATGCGGCCACTAGCTTTTCGGTTTTGTAGTGGGTGGCATCAGTTTGTTGCCCCTTCTAATGAGTATGTATGCCATAGCATACTTAGCATATCAGTAGCTATGCCCTTGCCTTGTGTCATCATATAGCACAGTTAGCATTTCTGTGGCCATATGGCTAGTTTTCCCAATTTTTGCGGCCAGAACTGATTTCTGCGGTCAGCCCTGATTTCTGTGGCCCCTGCTGCAACCACAGAATTGCAGAAAACATTTATTTATTTAGTTATTTATTTAAGAGTTTAACCAGGCAAACATGCTGAGTGGAGAACCACTTGTTTCCAGATGCGACCTGAGGGGAACAGGGAAGGGGACAAAGATGAAGGACAGCAATACACATTTGCTCTGTACAATTGAGGAGGCTCTATATGAGAGACTATACAAGTAGGTAGCTAGGGTGGACAAGCAACTTCTAGAAAAACTAGAAAAAACTGTAGCAAGCAGAGAGAAGAAAACATTACATAGTACAGAAAATTTATCATAGGGCCCTGGGCCTAACCAGTGTCTTGTAAAGAGGGATTATTACCTCCCTCTTCCAGTTTGTGATACCCCTACTAATACACCCCAACATCCCCCTAGCCTTACCTACTGCTTTAGTGGTCTGCTTGGATGATTTCAGGTCATTGGTGATGATGATGCCCAAGTCTCTTTCCTCCCTTGTGACTTCCAGCAACTCCCCTCCTAGCCTATAGGTGGCTTCAGGGTTTCTCTTCCCTATGTGCATGATCTTACACTTCTTTGCATTAAACCCCAGTTGCCACTCTTCCGACCATTTTACTAGTTTATCCAGATCTCTTCTCATTCTGCTCACCCTATCTGGATCATCTACTGTGTTGCAGATCTTAGGTCATCTGCAAACAGACAAACCTTACCCTCTAGCCCATCTGCAATGTCACTGGTGAAGATATTGAAAAGGACTGGCCCCAGGACTGATCGCTGAGGTACCCCACTTGTGACTTGCATCTCTTCTGACTGTATACCATTTACCACCACTCTCTGTTTTCTGCCCGTCAACCAATTTTCCACCCAGTTGACTAACTTCTGACCCACCCTGAGCCTACCCAGCTTATTTATCAATCTTCTATGTGGAACAGTATCGAAAGCTTTGCTGAAGTCAAGGTAGAAGACATCAACTGCTCCCCCTTGGTACACCACTCTGGTTACCCAGTCAAAGAAATCTATGAGATTAGCTTGACAGGACCTTCCTTTTGTAAACCCATGCTGTCTTGGTTCCTGTGCTCCTATGGATTCCAGGTGTTTCACTATCCTTTCCTTAAGGAGTGCCTCCATAATCTTGCCCACTACTGAGGTAAGACTAACTGGTCTGTAGTTCCCCGCCTTCTCCCTGCTACCACTCTTGTGGAGCGGGATCACTTGAGACCTTCTCCAGTCTTCTGGGACCTCTCCTGTGCTCAGAGACTCACTAAACAGTTCTGATAATGGCTCTGCTAGTTCCACCCTTAGCTCCTTTAGTACCCTGGGATGTATGCCATCAGGTCCCATTGCCTTGTCCACCCTGAGCTTATCGAGCTCTTGTAGGACCCTTTCTTTTGTGAAGGGACTAGTGCACACTTCCCTCCCCCCTGTGTGCATGGTGCTGAGCTGTGGGCCCTGTCCTACCTTCTCTTCAGTAAATACTGAGCAGAAGTCTGAGTTAGAAGCTGTGTGGTTGTTACTCACCTGCATCTGCAATTTCACCCTCTTGGCTAATCCTACAGCACCTGTAACAGCCTTCCATGTTCCTGCAGTACCATTCTGCTGCAGAGGTGAAGCACTATCAGCCCTGAAATAGCCAAGATGGGAAATCAATAGGTTAATGTATGCAGGGCAATCTGTAATGAGATACAAATGACTGTGTTAGCCCCTTGCATGTGTAATCAGGCTGACTAGCACAGATGCTTTGAATATTGCAAGATTTTGTGCCTGGCAAACCAGTGAATTCCAGGCAAATCCCTAGCGCAGCGCTATGTACGTTTAGCGCCATACATGTTATGTTTTGCACAACACCCAGTGGGCATGCACATCAGAATCATGGTGCACGTCATCACGGTGAGGTCATGCATTAGTGTGTACGACACATGGCATAGCACAGTGCAAGGTTATTGAGCGCAGAAAGCAGTGCGGCACTGCTGTGCAATGGGGGTCATGGCAGGGTTGCGCTGGGGTCACGCATGCGCAACTACGTGACCTTTGGCAGCACAGAGCTAACTGTGTTTGCGCAACCACAGAGTCCACCTGCGCTGTGCTAACTACACCTGTGCTATGTAAATGGCCTAGCTGTGTGCCACAGTGCAGAGTGTGTGGGTGTAGTTTGTGAAGGGAATCAGGGTACAAAATGCCTTCAGAAAGACGTGTCAGGGCTGTGGCACACAGGGACCACAGGTGGACTGAGGCAGAGTTGGCCAACATGGTGGGGTTGGTCATGGAGAGGGACCACCAGCTCTTTGGGGAGGTCTGGAAGAGGAACAGGACTAGGAGGGAGGTGTGGGCCTCCATCGGTCACCACCTGGCCAGACAGACTGGAATTACATGTTCTGGAGACCAGTGCAGGCACAGATATGTACACCTGCAGCAGAGGGAGGGGGCGCACCTGCTGACATTTCAACGGATGGTGAGGTTTGGCATGGTGCCTGCACCAGGTGAGTGGCTGCCAGAGATCGGTCTCATACTGTCACATTGCACTGTGTGGGTGCACAGCCATGCACATCTGGCAGCTGTGTGTGATGCTGTCCAGGCCACACATGGGGGGTGTGGGGCAGTGCTGGTGTGCGTGCATTGCTGCACTGTACCCCTGTCTGGGCACATGCATGATATGCACTATGATGTCCTCAGATGGGACTGTGCTGTATGTGGCATTGGCATGCATGTCATATGCATACACTGTGTCAACAGGCAGGACTTGTACAGTGTGACTGTCGTCTGGGGGGGGGACTTTGCTTGATGTCATTGCTGGCATATTTACTGTACATATCACCTGGTGATGGTTGATTCCATGTGTGCTCCTTTACCAGGCATCCATCACATTGATTGTTTGATCTGTGTAGCTTCCATATTCTGGCTTCTTTAGTTACATTGCATTGGTTAATGTTGCATGTTGTTATAATAATTACCTGTATTGTGTGCGGTGCACAGAGCAGCGTGGATTGTGAGCCTTTTCATCACATTTGCCTGTACTGGTCATTCTTGACATGGGTCCGGTGTGTGCATGCTGCTGTCCATTGTGTGGCTGACAGTGGTGTTCCACATTATCCCCACAGACAACCCGCAGCTCAGCAGGGACAGGCAGAGCATCAGCAAGAGAAGCCACACCAGCAGAGACAGGAGCAACAGCGGAGGTGGGCAAGAGGATGTCGGCAGTGATGGACAACAGGGCACTGCATGTGGGTATGTTGTGTCGTTGTTGTGGTGTACATGCTACAGGGGCATTGTAGGTGTCTTGCCACTGTTGGTGGGGGTGGACAGGCTGTACACTGTCAGGTGTTGTACCTGCATATGCCCCTTGCAGTGTACTAGTGTGTTTGGGTGCTTTTGTCGTCTGCCACTTGTACCTGTCTGGACCCACATGTGTGCCTTGGATGTCTGACGGCTGTGCTCCTGACACTGGTGGCAGTCCATTCATGTTACTGCACATGTGCAGCCAAGGCCCTGTGGTGGTAGTGTGTCCTGCTGCTGTACACCAGAAAGCACACTGCAGTGCAGCATGCAAATGCTGTACAGCCCACATGGTGCTGGTCTTGACCATCTACACTGTGCTGTGTAGTGTATGTTATGCCCATACCCTGTTGGCCAGTCCATGTATTGGCAGGCTGGTGCACTGTGTATGTTTCAGTGACTATCGGTGTATGGTTGTCCAGGATGATCCTGCCTGCCGGCCACATGCTCTTTTGATATTGGGGCTGTGTGTTACGTAGGACTGTCCTGGCCATGTGTGTGTGGTACCTCCCTAGGGTGGTTGTGTGGTCCTGTGCTGTTTCGAGGCATCATGTGGCACTGGTGGCCACCTGTGCAGCTTGTTGCAGCAGTCCGCCATTTGTATTGTGACTCGGCAGTCTATGCATGATGGCCTTTTCTGGCACTTGCCTTGGCACTTTGTGCACAGTGCATACTGTAACCATTGTGTTGGCTGATGTGAATGATGTCTGTACTGGGGTTCCTATGTGCCATTGCCCTGCTTGCATGTGTGGCATTCCTGTGGTGTGGGCACATCTGCACTGTGTTTGGTACATGGCCGGCAGCAGGCACATGGGCATGCATGGCTCTTCACAGCTTGCAGAGGGTGTATGCTCCGCACATGACCTGGACACAGTCAGTGTGGACGGTGGTTTCACATTGGGGGGATTCCTTCAATGCAACACCTGTATCACACGTGCCTGCCTTCCCCGGGTCAGCATGCAGCCCTGTTGTGATGTGGTATTGTCCCTGTGCTGTGCAGCGTGTGTGGCCAGGCTAACACCATGGGTGGGGGGATCTGCTGTGGGTCTATGCTGCTGCTGTTGCATGGACTACTGTATGGATGCATCAGATCATGGTGCACCCTTGTCATGGTTGGGGGGCACTGTTTTGTGCTGCATGGCACTTGGGGGTCCACCGGAGCATTGGTCTGTTGGTCTGTGCTTTGGTTTTGTGTGATCTACTGGGATTTGCCCTGGCCATTAGCCATGCACACTGTTACATTGGGCAGCATGTCTCAACATTACCATCACCACGGTGTTCCACTGCGTCTCATGTTGGGTTTGTTGTTCGCCTGGTGGGGGGGGGCTGTGTTCCTTTACTGTGACAGGCTGTCCATTGGTAATGATTTTGCTGCTGTCACATCCTCGGTGCTACTTTTTGATGGCCAAGTGTTCTGTTTGCCTTGTATTGGACTTTTTGACATTGGGTTCTTCACTGATGCTCACAGGCAGGGCTCGCTGCCATGCATGCTGTGTGCATGGCTATTCACAGGGTGTTGGTGGTTGGGGCATGCTGTCCTCCCCCAGACACTCATACTTGGGGTTTCATTGCTCCACATTATCATTCTGGCATCCTTACATGCTCATATATCCACCTATAGGTTTACGGAGTAGGAGGTCACTGTGGACCACCAGGCCAGAGAAGGATGAGGGCTGGGACGACCTGCTGCACCAGGTGGTGAGGCAGCAACAGACCTTGATAGAGCAGATGTCAGTCCTGATATCGGAGACTCGCAGGGTGGCCCATGTTTTGGAGGAAAGGCTCCCTGCTTGTCCATCAGACCCACTAGCCACATCACGGTCTATGGACCCTTAGTGCCTTTGTGGACTTAGTGCCTTCCACCCCCCCCCATTTGTGACTTGGTTAACATTTGGATACTGTGTTCCTTGTTCCCAACCCCCACACCCATTGTACATAGTTTGTATGTATCATACTGTATTCCATTCCCCACCCCGGTAGTTTATTTATGGTTTGTTATTGTATTCCCTGTCCCCAACACCCCTGTCTGGTTACTTTTGTTCCTGTTATTGTATTCCTCTGTTCCAGCAACCCTGTTTTGTTTGTCTGTTCTTCATTTTGATTGTTGTTATTCCTTTTCCTCTGCATTTCTTGGTGTTTTGTGGTTGTTATGCACTGTTGTTACAATATACCATTAACGTTTTTGAATTCCTGTGTACTGTGTGTTTCTTTCCCGGGTGTTGCACCATTGGGCTGCTTCTTTGGGTCTTTGGGTTCCTGTTGCATGTGTGGTTTCATGGCAGTGTCTTGGGGTTGTGTTGCCATTGTCACTGTTCTCCCTTTCTTTCCACTGTTTTGCCCAGGTATTGGGCTCCCTAGCTCTGCTTGTGTGCCCCTTGTGGACATTGTGTTCCACTCTGCACTGTTTCAGTGGGTGAATGCACAGCCTGACTGATTGCTATTTTCAGTGCTGTCTTATTTGCTATATTCAGTGCAGTCTTGCTTCCAAGGCTATTTTGCACTACCCCTCCTGCTCAGTTTTTCTAGGCTTCATTAGCACGCTATATTCAGCAGGATTTGCACAGGGCTATTCCTTCTGAATATAGCGGACTATTGAGCCCAGACAAATTTAGCATTTTGCCCAGAGACTTGGCTTTGAATATCTGGCTCCAGTTGTTTTTTTTTTCGTTTTTTTTTTTTTTTACTCTATGTGTTTTTTTCTTTATTTCCCAATCCCTCTACCTCTAAGTGAAAGAAGTTTTTTTTTTCACTGAGTCTTCTTGATTTATTTGCATTTTTGTATTTAGGTTTTTTCATTTTGCTTTGTCTTAAATATTTTCAATAAAATTTCCCTGTTCTTCTTCGATAAGTGCAGTAGGATATTTTACTTCCAGCTGACAGTGACCAGAGCTGGGCAGACAGGACTTTGGCTTAACATCTTATTCAAAGGATAGCACCTCACCAGTGTAGCTGCCCCCTCATACTGCACTACAGTGGCAGTTATGGATATTACCCCAAGTACCAGCTATGCAATTATAACCCCATACATTATAGCCCCATATATGTAGAACTGCCAGCAAAGATACTGTTCTGTAAGTACATTTAAATAGCACCATTCTCCAGTCATATTACTATGTAGTTACAGTGCCTGCAGCCTTGTTCCCTACTTCACATCATTTTAAAACTTATTTTAGGGATGGAGCTGTGGTGCTCCACAGCCCCTCAGCTCATACATGGAAGCTAAAAGCTGAGCATATTAAAATAAATATTTCTTTTACAGGTGAACCAAAAAATTCAAATTACAACTACTGTAAATTAACTCTTCTGGCAGGCAGCCCCTTGGTATCAGTTGCCTGCCTGGAATGTGTAGACTGCTCTTTAAAGTCTTTTCTGTTTAATTGTAGGCATTAGTTGAAGTATGCTGCCTGATCAAGGAAGATGTGAACTGGGCAACAATAATTCACATTACAAAATGGGTACTGCTCAGTTCTGGCTCCCTATTTGCCTGAATCCCATCACATGGGACTGGATTAAAACAGTACATACCATTGCTGGAGAAAGCCACAAGGGACAGTATATCCTGTGTGTTTTGGTCATGCACTAAGCTTCACGATTACCGGAAGGCATTTTACCAGCTTGCATCTAATTTCTTAGGCAACTCAAACCTCTTAAATCCCCAGACAGTTTTGGTCTCAATCCCACAGACAGATCATCAGATAACCAGAAACAATCTATTATTAGTGTATCCTTTAGCTGTTAAGAAAGCTATGATTGGGCTCTGGTTAAAATTTGTCCCCTTACGGTATCACAGTGGCATGCCACAATTAACTCCATATAACATATGCAGGGCTCACATCTATGCTATGAGGCAGACTATACCACTTTAGTGATAGATGGCAGCAAAGGGTGCTCCAAGTTATGATGCAGGATAGTTCTTTTGTGTCATAATAATGTCTGGATTTAGTATTGTTATGCACCCCCTCCCTGTATGTTCATTTGTTCAATGGTTTTGCCTAGAGTTAACATGTTGTCACTTGTATGACTGGGTATTTTCCTTGCAAGAAAATTTTCACTGTCAAATCATGTGCTGCAGCAGCTTCTCCCTCACACAGAACGAGTTGGAGAAAGAATGAGGCTGTTCAAGACACAGGGAGATGGTCAGCTTGACTCAAGAGTCAGTCAAGATAGAGACAGCATCCACCAGCTCTAGTTGTCTATAGAGCAAGCCTACAGCAGCATTACTAGAGCAATAAAAACATACCTGAACAAAAAGAGATAAAAACAACTCATGAGAGCACTGAAAAGATTACTCGGCAAGGAAAGGGGGAGGTAGTTAGCAGTTACAGCAGGCACTGTATATATGCAATCTGGGATTTGGAGCTTTGAGCTTTGGTAGTAATTAATCAAATTAAGGGCTAACTGGGGAAAAAGATAACTCAGGACCAGATATGCTTTCTTTATAGGCTGACTGGAAAAAGCAAGAGAAGGAAAATGGAATACAGAGCTCCTAATAAAAAAATTAATTGGTGGAGAATGAATCTGATGGGAGATAAAAATTAGAACGCAATTAAATGGGGCTAAATAATTTGTGTGAAAGAGAAAAAGATAAAGCACCTGATATTTGAACACTCTTTTAGATGCTTGGTGTGTGGGGAAGGGGGTGGAAGGATCTGATTACAGTTTCAATAAATATGTTCTGGCCCTCCGCCAGTCTGTCGCGCCCACACCTCCAGTGGCCTGCTGGGTGATAACTACTGTACTTACCCTAGGGTCAGATAGTCAGTTATGTACTGCTGCTACTTCAGTTGCACCAAAGGTTAGTTGCAGCTTAAACATTTGTCTATTTTTCTTTTAAAAATCTGTTTGAGCTGTCAGTGTAATACACCTCAGCTTGCCACTTTATGTACCTACCTGTGCCTGTCCTGTCCAGTTACACACTGCTAAGACCCCAGCTGCCCCAAAGGATTGTTGCAGTGTAAGCACGTGTCTATTTTTTCTTTGAAAGCAATCTTTCAGTAGTTGGTGTAATGTGCCTCAGCTTGCCACTTAGTGTATCTGCCTGTCATATCTAGTTACCTACTACTGCAACATCAGTTGCCCAATGGGCTAGTTACAGTTTAAGCACTTCTGTGTTTTGTTATTTAAACAATATTTTGGATCAGTTTCTGTAATTCACTTCAGCTTGTCACTTAGTGTGCCTGCCTGTCACATCCAGTTACATACTGCTATAACTCCAGTTGCCCAAAGGGCTTGTCACAGTCCAAGTACATCTATTTTTTCTTAAAGAAAAGCTTTAGAGCAGAAAGTGTAATATGCCTCAGCTTGTCACTTAGTAGCAATAAGTCATTGTGCCTATCTGCCCTGGATCCTCTGATGAGATTGTGCCCAGTGCCAAAACCAAAAAAAAATGGTCTTTGGAGGCTAAATAAAGTCCATCCTAATTAGTAAAATGTGACAAGTCTGGTCCGGTCTGCTGGCTCAGTGGTGCTGAGGGTTGAGATGCTGGATGCCACACATCGTGTCACGTTGGTGACCTAAGGTTGGGAAAGAGCTCAGGTTGCCAGGGGCTGGCCAGGGAGGAGAAGATCGAGCATTCAGAGCACAGCTCTCCTTTCCTGGGGCGGGTGGGCCAGTGATCCTGCCACATCAATGACCCCAGTGGAGACTAAGGGTGCCAAAGCCAGGATTGCACATGCTAGGGGAGGATGCGATGGCAGATGCTAGCAAGAAGGGGACGGAAGCATGCCCAGCTCGTGCTGAGCATCATTGCATGGCTGCACCTCTGTAGGGGTCACATTCACACACAAGTATAAGGAAACACCTGGCTCCTGAGGAGAGGATGGCATGCCAGACCCATGCCCCCACTGTCAGATCCCACCTTCCCAGCTCCCAATACCCTCAGGCCCACACCAGACCACCAAAGGAACTGAAGGAGTGCCCAGGTAAGAAGAGGGCAGCCTCGTCCTGGGGGGAAGTAAGCCAGGGGCTATGGTGGTACACAGTGCTGGGTCAGGGTTCTGGGGGGATCTAGGGTAAGAGGAGTCTCAGGCTGGGCAGGGCAAGCTATTGATGCCTGAGGGATGCCTCAGAACCAGCGACAGGAGGGAAAAAGAAGTGGAAAAAAAAAGTCTGGTAAGGTTATAAAGCCCAAAAGCTTCACCTCTGAAATATTCAGTCCTGCCAGTGAGGCAAGGTACCACTTACACTTCATCATCATTATAATCCTCATCCTTATCATCATCATTAAATCAAAAAGTTAGCTGTCCTACACCTACTTTAATGCAGAATCAAACTGCAGCTTGCAGTTCATTGTCACATCTTCCATCTCAGGCTCAAGTACTCTCTTCTTAAGTTCTTCTGCATAATGATTTGGCAGAGGCTGAGTTAAATCTTCCGTCTGATTCTGACGCCCATCCTGAAAATGCTATCAGTGAAGAGTTGTTTGAAAATAATGTTGATTCCCATGCATCTGACAGAGGCTATACACTTATTGAATTTGACCTTGATGATGATGATGATGATACTGATGATGTAGTAGTTAATGTGTCAAATGAAAAGAATGCCATTGTAGCAATAGCAAAACTCCTTCCTCTGCCTCCTTGCCCAGTGCCACAGTTGCTATCAAAGCAACCATGCAAACTACTTTTACTTTTACAGGTACCCTGCTACTGTCTCCTCTCAGTGGGCCCCTGCCTGTTACTACCAGCAATACCACCAGCCCTGGTTTTGTTTCTGTACCTGCTGCACCTCTGTTAAGACTCTGAGCACAGTCACTTTCCTAGTCTGGTTCTAAAACAAAAAATGTACCAACATGGTGTGAAATATATTTTTTTAATACATCCCACTGATGAACTGAAAGCATTATGCATGCACTGTAAAACAACAATTAGTAAGAGAAGAAAGTCAGTGGCATGGGAACCACCTCCATAAGACAATACCTAAAGCAGCAGCACCCTCATGTACTGCAGTTGCTTTTCCTACAGATCTTATTAAGCCAGATACAGGTGATTTAGATGATGATGATGATGACTATTGTGAGTCAGAGCCAGACTGTGACAGTACCAGCAGTCAGTTCCCACAAGGCAATATTGGTGGCAGAGGAAGATTAATAACATGGACTCCACCTACATCTTTTAACAAGAAATAAGTCAACATCTGTAGACTAAGAAAACACAGTTGCAAATACCTGAATAATGTAAAGCATCATGGGAAGCAAATGCAACCCCCCATGAAAGAACTTGGACTGGCTCAACTTTAAGCAAAATTGCATGGTGCCAGAGGGCCTCACAATACAATAAGCAAAGACTGAGAACAAAAGACACAGACACATGTTTCATCCTCATTTGGGCTCATTAGTGTGCCATATTTGTCTCTCAGCCCAGGAAGAGGGATCCAGCCAACTTTAAAGGAGGTCTTACTCCTTTGGGTCATGGGAAGCCCATAGAAGAGGAAGAAGAGAACTACAAAAGGACCCCAAAGCAAATACAATGAGATACAGGTTACCTTGGAGGGTATCGACCATACAGCCAAATTTTGAAGAAAAACACAGTTGCACATACCCCAATACTGCAAAGCGTCATGGGAATCATATGCAAATCCCCATGAAAGAATTTGGACTGTCTCAATTCTAAGCAGAATTGCATGGTGCCAGAGGGCCTCACAATACAATCAGCAAAGGTTGAGAACGAAAGACACAGACACATGTTTCATCCTCATTTGGGCTCATCAGCATGCCATATCTGTCTCTCAGCCCATGGAAAGGGAGCCAGCCAGCCTCAAAGGAGGTCTTACTAGTTTGGATCATGGGAAGCCCATAGTAGAGGAAGAAGAGAACTTTTCTGATTTTATTGTGAGGCCCTCTGGCACCATGCAGTTCTGCTTAAAGTTGAGCCAGTCCAAATTCTTTCATGGGGATTTGCATATGCTTCCGATGATGCATTGCATTATTGGGGGATTTGTGCAACTGTGCTTTTCTTTGAAATGTGGCTGTATGGCCTATACCCTTTGGGGTAACTCTTGCCTCCGTGCATTTGTTCTGGTGTTCATCTGTAGACTAAGCAGTATCAACTGACACAATACTCCTTTTACCAACTCACTTGTCACAGCAGAGCAGCAGCACCAGTTTCTTGGCCAGTCCTTTTCAAAAATCCTGGAAAATGCTGTAACTATAACTTACTCATTGGATTGGATGAACAAATTTGGCTCAAAGCATCAAACTGCTTCCAAATTACATGACGTATTGGTTAAATGATGGGGACAGATCCACAGCCGTTTTACATTGCAGAAAATATTGTATTCCAAAGGTGCTCACATTTTTACAGCCAAGAGATGAACTAGCTTCTAGGTTTATATTTACCCACTGACTAGTTTCAGAGATTTACCTGTACCAAGCTGTCAAAATCTGAATTCAGCATGTACATAAGGAGGCAGACCGTGGGATTGTACACTTCATCATGGATATTTGGACAGGTGCATCAACCCATGGGCACATGTCTGTGGACACACACTGAATGTCTTTCTCACAGTCTCAAAAGCAGTCTAATCTGACACAGAAGGGCAATACAGGGGAACAGCAATGCTTAAAGTCACTGTTATGAATGGGGAGAACAGTACAGTCTACATGCAGAACACCCTAAAAAACTGTGGAGAAATGGATTATGAGTACAGATGACAGTGACAGATAGTACGGCTAACATGATAAATGCTTTCAGGGACAAGGAGAGGAAGAGTGTAATGTTAACTAAATTTAGTCATCTGCCAAGCTTTTTGTCAAAAGCCCAAGTATCAGCAATCTTATTGCAACAGCATGAAGAATAACCATCCACTTCCACGGGTCAGTGAAAGCAACAGCCACACTGTGGATATTTCAGCAGCTAGCAGATGCCTCAACACTCCTTGGCACTGCATGCCACTGCTACAGTAGATGGAATTCTGCATTCAGTGCTTGACTACTTCCTTGCCAAGTTTGGCTGTCTCCAGAACCTCCATGCCCCCCGAGTTACTCGCTGCATACGGGGTACACAGACCAAGTGGCTCACAAAAGATCTTCTTTCTCAACTCAGGGTAAGGGATAAAAGTTGGCGGCATTTCAAGGCCTCCAGGCTACAGGCGGATTATAATGATTATAGAGCTTGGAGAAATTCCTGCAAAAGGAATACTCGCTTAGCTAAAAGCTCCTTTTGCAAGGACTTACTAACGAAATCCGCTGGTGACTCCAAGAAATTCTGGTCTATCATTAAAACTCTCCTTGGAGCCAATAATTCACCCACTACTAATAACATGCTGCTAAATGGCATGCATTGTAATAATCCTGTGACCATAGATAATGCACTGAACAGACACTTCTCTGACCTATCTATCTACTCGGCCTCTTTCCCCCCTACTTTCAGTTCCATGGACACAGAACTGGTGCTTTCTCATCCACCGTTCCGGTTTCGGTCCATCACCAAAACTGAAGTTCTAAAGCTACCTACTACTCTCCATCCCTGACAACACTAGCTCTGGTGCTGATGGACTGGAACCCAGGCTATTGAAAGTCATTGCCCCTCTTATCGCCTCCCCGCTAACTAAAATTTTTAATTTGTCGATATGTCACGGCATAGTTCCCAACATCTGGAAGCTAGCCAGGATCACTCCCATCCTTAAGAAACGTGATCATAATGAAATGTCTAACTACCGACCCATTGCCATTCTTTCTGTGCTTAGTAAACTCCTGGAAAAATTAGTGGCAACCCAAACTATAGCATACCTACAGATGCAGAACTTCCTCTCAGGCTCCCAGCATGGTTTCCGAAAAGGCCATAGTACCTTCACTGCCATCCTAAAACTTACAAATGACATCTGTGCTGCTATGGAATCCAGTCTCTTGACAGGTGCTATCTTCCTTGACTTAACTAAGGCTTTTGACCTGGTTAACCATACCCTTCTCCTTACTAAACTCTGCTCTTTTGGTTTCTCCACCGAAACAGTTGCCTGGTTCAAGAACTATCTATCCAACCGGATGCAGGCTGTAGCCTTTAACTCGGCTATGTCCAACCCTTCTCCTGTACTCATGGGGGTTCCCCCAGGGTCCATACTTGGCCCGCTACTTTTCTCAATTTTTATAAATTACCTCCCATCGTCTGCTCCATCCTGCTCATCCTTGCTGTATGTGGATGACCTCGTCATTTACCGCAGTGGTGGTAATATCGCTTATATTAACCACTCCCTAGCCATGGACTTCATAAACATTCAATACTGCCTAATGGAAAATAACCTTGCCCTAAATGCAAGCAAAACTCACTCTATGCTTTTCGGATCTCCTGCCAGACTCAAGGTGAACCGCAACGCCCTTCAAATATCGAGTGCCGATGGTTCCCCAGTAGTTGGCACTAACTCCTTCAAATATCTAGGCATTCTCCTTGATGAATCCCTGGTTTTTGACCTCCATATTACTGTCACCTGCAAATCTGTTAATGCTAAAATCGGAGGTGCCTACCAAACTAGCTATGCCATTACGCCAATGGCCAGGCTTGCTGTAGCTCAAGGCCTGCTGCTCCCAGCCCTGGCCTATGGCTCAGTCACCTACCTAGGGGCATCAAAGACCTCCCTCCATAAATGGGACACCACCTATTATAACACCTGCCGCTATGCCTCTGCATCACCACGGTTCAAACATCACTGTCAGCTTTATGCTGACCTAAAATGGCCCAGCCCTGGTGCTCATTGGCTGCTGTCCTATGGCTCCCTAATTGATGGTATAACTAGATCAGTCCTCCCCAACTCCCTTGCCTCCTTGCTACACCCTCAAACTCCCTCCTATGTCTCTGATCAAATGGCCATGCCCCTCTCTTGATCCCTAGATGCAAAACCACTATGGGTACTCGTGCTTTCTCTTATGAGGCCCCAAAGTACTGGTATTCCATCCCTCAAGCTACTCGTCAAGCTCCTACCCATGCTGGTTTCAAAAAACTCCACCATGAATACCTATTGGCCTCAAATCCCTGTACATGCTTTCATCCACCTTTGCTCACTCATTCCTTCTTTCCTCACCCTGTCTTTTCCTGCACTCTCCCTCTTACCCTCTCCCTTCATGCCTTCTTTCCTTACTCCCTTTTTCTTCCTCTGATCCCTAACACCCTTCCTTCTCTCTCCTACTTCTCTATGTTTTGAGTCTCGTGATGGCAGTTACTGTATTTTGTACTTTTCCTGTTGTACCTAATACTGACTTGTAGACACTTGCTTATATTTTGACTTTTTCAAAACCGCACTGTGTATTATTTCACTTTTGGCCTTGTGTAACTCTTTATATCACCTAGTGTCTAGTTGTTTGTATTTTGACCATCCCACTGTCTACCTTCCTTGTGCTGCATCACATTGTACTGCTCATGTATTTTCCCTTTGTATTTCTCCTGGGTCGTGCCTGAAAATAGGCATCTATATGCCTAGTGCACCCACCCAGTTACCAAAAGCAAATAAATAAATAAATAAATATTACATGATAGAACAATTGGTAGAACTGGAGAAGGCCATACATGCAATGACTGCATCATATGACATTAGTACAACTATTTATAACTGGACAACCATGGACCAACTTTGTCAAATCCTTGCCCCATTTGACAGTGCTACTGAGAACTCAGCAGAAGCAGTGACTCTGTAAGTGAGGTAATTCCCATGGTGTGTGTTCTCCTCAACTGGAGAAACACTTTACAATGATGACTACACATTTAATATAGCTGGCAGTCACAGAATGAAGAGTTCCACAGGTAATTTGACACTGTACTGAGAGAAAACAAAAGAGACATCATGGCTACTATATTATATTGAGTTTTAAATGTCTCATACTTGTGCATGCTCCCATCTGCTTTACAGGAGTACAAATAGCACATTATTAACCCTTGGGCTGCCAACAGAATTAGAACAAATAGGAATTCTGGACTTACAGTATTTATCAGTCCACAGCACAGCAAGGGTTAGAGATGTGTCAACTTGCTCAACCACTCTTGAAAGCTCTGCCTCTGCAAGTACAGTAGCAGACAGAAGCTGTTTTCAGGCACAGTGCAAGTTCCAGTTAACTGTATATACTGAAACATTTAGGAGCATGCCTGTCTCTAGCACAACAGCAAAGGATGACCATCCCACACAATACCATGTCAAAAATACCTTTATGTGTTTACCTTAATTTGAAAAACAAGGTCACATTTATTAAGCTCATCACAAGATGACTTCACTGCTGAAGCAATGCTCACTGCAATCATAAATGAACCTAGAAATCCCAGCCATGAGGTGGAACCTTTGTGGTACTGAAAGCATAAGTGATTCACTTGCCAACCTAATGTTCAAGTCGCTGCCTATTATTTTGATTGCCCACCCACCAGTGTACCATCAAAAAGGATGTTCAGCACCACTGGTGGCATAGTATCACCACCAAGAGCTACACTTCTCCCTGAATGTCTCAAACAACTGGCATTTTTAAAAGTCAGCTTGTCCGCAATGATTTACAGTTTTGATCATCAGATTGTACAGCAGAATAAAAAAAGAGTCAGCTATCCAAAGGATTGATGGTTAAGAAAATCTGTGCTGCCCTAGTACTGTCTTGGTTGGAGGAAGTACAGGAGAAAATAAGTAGGCTCAGTACGTAGCACACTCGCCTCTGAGGCCGGGAGATCAGAGGGCTGTGGGTTCAGTTCCCAGATCTGGCACTTGGGTTAATATCCCAGTACTGACACTGTAGTGCAGCTTGAGAGGGGTGCTGCACTTCTGAGGTGCCATCCTCCGCATGAGACGTTAAACCGAGGTCCCATCTGCCTGGATTGGTGGTAGTTCAGGTGGATGTTAAAGATCCCATGGCATTTATCAAAAAGAGTGGGGAATTTCCCCAGTGTCCTGGCCAAATTTCCCTCATTCACTAAAAATACCACCAACAGCCTAATCTGGTTCAAGGTCAGTTGGCATTCATCTGTATCCCCTCCCCCGGGTCGTGCCTGAAAATAGGCAGGATTTGTCTAGTGCACTTACCCAGTCAACAAAAACTAAATAAAATAAATAAATAAATTGCATCATGCTAACTTTCTGACTCTCATATGCTTGAAAGGATCAGGGATCAGTGCTGGGACCGGTCCTATTCAACATTTTCATCAGTGACATTGCTCAGGATCTAGAAGGCAGAATTTCACTGTTCGCTGATGACACAAAGCTCTGTAACAGAGTAGACACACCAGAGGGTATAGACAGAATGAGAAGCGACCTGCAGAAACTTGAAGAATGGTCAAGGGTTTGGCAGTTGAAATTCAATGCAAAGAAGTGCAAGATAATGCATATGGGCGCAAAACCCTGGCACAATATATCAGTTGGGGGTGAGGATATAGCATGCACCAAGCAGGAAAGGGATCTTGGGGTTGTCATCTCTGATGAACTCAAGGTAGGGAAACAGTGTGACAAGGCAGCAGGTAAAGCAAATGGGATGCTGGGATGTATAGGCAGGGCATCACCAGCAGGAAAAGGAGGTCATAATTCGCTATACAAGACACTAGTGAGGCCCCACCTGAAGTACAGTGTACAGTTCTGGAGACCATACCTACGTAAGGACATAGACAGGGTAGAGAAGGTTCAGAGGAGGGCAACAAAGATGGTGCATGGATTGCATCACAAGTCCTATGAAGACAGGTTGAAGGAACTGAACATGTACTCCTGGAGGAGAGGAGGAGAGGGATATGATAGAGACATACAAGTATCTTACAGGGAGGAACAGGGTGCAGGAAAACACTATTTTAAGAAAAGATGTTCCAGGACTAGAGGGCATGGGATGGAGTTGGAGGGAGGACCATTCAGAGGAAACATGAGAAAGAATTTCTTCACAGAACGGGTGATGGACAAGTGGAACACCCTGCCAGAGGAAGTGGTGGGGGCTGAAACAATCACGGGATTTAAGAATGCATGGAATAGACATAAAGGAATTCTAGAGGTCAGGGGTAGGGGGCAACAGACTTCTAGGAAAACAAACTGAACTTACAAGCTCAAATGGGCAGACTGGGTGGGCCATAGGCCCTTATCTGCTGACACTGTCTATGTATCTATGTATCTATGTATCTATGAAATCCCTACTGCTGCTGTTGAGTTCCTTAATATTCTGCCCTATACTTTTTACCACTGTGTGTAAATGAAAGCTGTACTACTTTAGTGATCCAGGAACATTAAGCAGGTTCCCTCACTAAGCGTGGCTAAATTTGGAGTGTTTGCACAAGCCAGCCTCAGTGTTCTCTTCACATGTACTGTAGGTGACTGCTTGTCATTTTTCTCATTCATAATGCTGTTACTGGAACTGCAAGCCACAGGCCACTGTCACTCTTTCTTTTGTCACTGTCACTATAAAGATTTAACACATGGTGCCATCAAGATGCCCTTCACTTCTTTTTAAAGAAAGTTAAATACAGTACTGCTTATATCTATGCATGCATTACATTCCTCCCTTACAAGACATAAATCAGTTGGACTGATCAGGCCAAAATATTACACCTGAGGGAGATTGTAACAGTGGAGCAGGGTGGGTGACATGGATCAGATGGAGGAAGAAACTATACCATTGGTTCACACCAGCTTTTACAGTGTAGCAGGTCCAGATCTGCTATATGACAACATTGCTCTGAGTCTTAGAAACAAAGGGCCAGATATTCAGAAATGCACCAAAGGCAGGTGCAAGTCTTACGCAGCGCAAATCCAATGTGCCATGGCACAATGGGTGCCATATTCAGAGACTGCGCATGCCAAAGTGCACCAGTGCAAGATGGCTGAGTATGGCACAGTTGTGCCATGGTACAACCAGAGATGCACCATGGCTCAACCAGTGATATGCTAGCACAACCAGGGAAGCACGGAGCACAGACTAGAAGCACAGGGAGAAGGCCAGGGAAGTCCAGTGACAATGGGTACAGATCCCCACCAGCAAGGCACACTGGTGCACACTCAAGCACAGGGCACGAGGGATGAATGCCCAACACACAGTGGGGTACAGCCACCAACAGGGGCCCCGTGCACCAAAGCAACCAGAGCCAGGCCACAAGCGGTGGACAACTACATGCCCCCAAACCGTACCCCAGACGACAATGGCGGCATGGCCAGCTGGGGACCGGAGTGGATGCTGGCAATGCAGGCCTGCCAATGGTGCCCTCCAGCCCACCAGCCAGCCGGCTGTGGCCACTGCCACACTGCAATGGGTGTCCACCCCCATGTCCCCCATGCCACACACACCAATACCCCACACACACACAGGCAGCCCACATGCTGGGCAGGACCAGGACCAGGGCCCAGGCAGAGGGCCAGACCCCACAGGACTGGTCGCCCAACAGGGGATGGAGACACCATACCCCAGCATGCAGACCAGTCCATCAGGAGGATCCCAACTGTGTGCCACCCCCCGCACACACCCACGCCCAACTCGACCACACCCCCACAGACACAGAGCACACCCACCAAACTGGGAGATGGCCCCCACCACAACATGGCACACCACTGCACACAGTCATGAACTACAGGAGCACCGCTTGCCCCACCCCCTTGCACAGACACCACCAACCAACACCTGCCCACTGCAACATGACTCCACATGCCACCTGCAAAGCAGACACGGAGACAGTCATGTAGCTGAAAAATGTTTTATAAAGAGTAAAACAACAACAACACCAACAAGCAGGGTAACAGGGGCAGGGACAGGGGAGGGACAATAAATGGTGGGGACAGGTAATAGGGACTGTACAATGGGTAGGGGGACTGAGGGGGAACAGGACCAGCAAGGGTAAGGAGGGATTTCAACAGAGCCCCTCAATGGATGCCACAGCCTGCTGCCATGTCACCTCTCCAACACCTCTGGTCTGCTGCCAACATCCACTACAGGGAGACCACAGCTGCCAGCACCCTCCATATGACCACAAAGATTTGCGTCAGGAGCCTGGTATGTGCCCACCTAGCATGTGGAGCAGGATGCCATCTGACACCTATGGCATGGGACAAAACAGGCAATCAGTGCAATGGCCCAGTGACATATGCCCACCCACAGCATTGCAATGGATGGCAGTACCACACACCCCTGGAGAGCCCAGAATGGAGTCCCGCGGCGGGGGGCAATTCCAGCCAACAACATGGCACACCACGGTGGTGCAGAGAGGTGGATGCAGCTGTGCAGTGGCCACAGGACCACACTGTGACAGGCACATGACACACAGCAACAGCAGCACCACAGCACAACTGGTGGCATCCGTGCACATGCCCACACCACCAACTGCCAGTACACCATGGCCAAGGGATGGCATACAGTGGCATGCATGACGGACCATGCGACACACACACACATACACACACAGCTGTCACAGAGCATGGCAGAGGCAGCCATGGCTTTGCCTGATCCCCACCACTACCCCACTGTGTGACTGAGAAGGAATGTGGAAATGCATACCTGCCCTGTGCTGTGCAGCTGGAGCCACCTGCTGCCCACCTTACTGTGCCACCCTGGCCACCTCCACTGCCACCCTGGCCCATCTATGGTCTTCCAGCCCTGTGGTGGGAATGAAGAGAGGTGGACATCTGTGCACAGACACGCATGAGGAGCCCACCACTACTACACAGCCTGCTGTGCACTGGGTGTGTCCCCATCTGTCCGTAGTCCCACAAACCAGCATGGCTGCCACTGGCACAGCAGCCACACCCAATATGTGGTACCCCATGCTGATGTTCTACCCCTCTGTGGGCCATGCTGCACAGCCCTGCCAACACCACAGTACGATGCCTGGCCATCACAGCAACATGAGCACACCTACCTGGCTGTGGCACTGAGCCTCACAGGACACATGCCTGCAGACACCACAGGTGATCCGGTGCCCTCCTTCGCAGGTCCCCATAGTGCACTGCTCTGCCAAGCGGCCAACACTAGTGCGCTGCTCCAGTACCTCCACCACAAGGTGCCACATCTCCATCCTGACCTGCTGCAGTGGCATCTGGCCAAACAGCTGTCCCTCATATGACAAAACAACAGCCACCAGGTTGATAAGCTCTACTGCAGACCAGTGGGTTGCCCTCGTGCTGTGCCTCTGCACCATGGTGAACTTCTGGGTTAGAGAAAAACCTGACCATGTATCCATGCACATGCATGCACATGTGCAGGATGCGCGATAGGGTACACAGGGCCGCTAACACACAGCATGTGGCTGTGTGGTCACTGCGCAGTGCAGGGCAATAACACAGGCCTGGGCATGTGCAGTGCACCGGGGCATAGTGGGGTCATGGGGTCACACAAGGACCAGTGGGTCAGAGGTCAGCACCCCCTCGCACAGTGCACTTGTGTGTAATACAGGTGGTGCACACATGTGCGATGGCATATGGATGCCACTTGCGCCATGCCATAGCATCATGCAAGCTGTGCAGGACACGTGATAGTGGTGTGGTCACTGCCATGCACATGTGCACTGCGGGAATGCACACTGCACTTGTGAGAGTAGTGCACCATGGACCTGCTCCGGCGCAACTCCATTGCACATGGCGCAATCACGCGATATTTGAATGCTGCATGAAAATCACCTCATGAGCCAATGCATGGCACAGTGGAGTGCATTAGCATATTATTACAATTGTGCACAGGCTAATTTACATGCCTTGCACCTTAAAAGCACTGCGTTACACCACAGGACACTGTCCGGTATTGCTACCTCTCAGGTACGTGACTGGCAACATGGGGGTCCAAGGCCTCGTCAGACACTGCTGCTGGGCGCTACAATGCAAGGTGCAGACTCTGACCCACACTGCTTTCCATGTCCACAGGTAGAAGAATGTTGGGAGGCGAAGGACAGGAGAGCCAGAGGCCAAACTTTACTGCTTCTGAGACCACTGCCCTCTTTGAGGCCTACATGGATTTGGAGGGCTTACTCAGTGGGGCAACGGGCACACCACAGGAGCATGCGGTGGCCTGGGGGGAGGTGGCCCAGTACATGAACACACATGGGTGCCACCACTGCATCACCCAGGAGTGCAAGAAGAATGTTGGCATGGACAGGAGGGGCATCAAGGACAAGGTTGCGGCCATCCGGGCATCCCACAGGGTGACCTGTGGTGGGCCACTGACTGTGCCTCCACATACTGTCATGGAGGAGCTCATGGCATCCACCATCTGCCGCATGGCAGTGGAGGGCGTGCCTGGTGGTGGGTTCCAGACAGGTGGCAGCCCCACACTGCATGGTGAGTATGTCTGGCTGGCAGGTGTGCCTGTCACGGGCATGTCATGTGGGTGTGTCTGAGGACATGCCCACTGCCCCGTGCATGTGTGGATGTGGAGGTACAGTGCGGCATGGAGGCAGGTGGTGGCAGTGGCATGGGTGGGGCTGGATGGGGTGTGGTCATGGTGGGGCTGGGGGATAGGGTGGGTGTGTATGGGGGTGGCCATGGGATTGGCTGCTCCACTGACACACTGTTCTTGCTTTGCAACACCAGCATGCCTCCATGCAGGGGAGTGGGTGGAACTGGCCACGGACACGGATGCCCAACCCTCGACCTCAATGGACATCCAGAGCCAGGACAGGCCATGCCTCCGCAGGGCTGGCCTTGTGGCTGTGCCTGACATGAAGTCAGATGACCCCCTGTCTGGGTTCCTGCACAATGACAACCTGGAGGTGCTATGTGCAGAGATCCAGCTCTGTGTGGCATCCAACACTGATGATGACCTTACACTGGTACTGGAGAGTATAGGGGCCATGGTGGTCGAGACACCCCTACCTGCCACACAGGCACCAGCAGGTTCCAGTGCTGTTCCCGCAGTCCCACAGTTGCCCCCTATCCCTGCCAGTGCGGCTGTGTGTGGCACCGCAGTCGTGTCTGGTGTGGGTAGTGGTGGTGCTGTTGGTGCGGCGGAGGTGCAGGGCCCTGCCCAGCAGACAGTCAGGTGGCAGCAGCAGGATGCAGGTGATTTTGGGCAGCGTGCCACAGTGCACACCGCCGTTGCACCAGGAAACACTGTGGCCCCTGTATGGCCCACTGTGCAGCATCCACCTGAGTGGGAGGCTGTGCAGCGACATGCAGAGCCCTCCCCCAGCACAGAGGCCAGACCATAAGGACCGAAGGCTGAGAGGCTGCGGGAGCACACCCAGTTACTGCAGGCCTCTGTGGAGAACCAGGCATTGCTTGCTAGTGAGGTGCACGCATGCGGGCAGCAGTATGCCAGGTGGCTAGGTAACAAGACAGGAGTGATGTGCAGCTGATGGACAGGCTCACCCAGATGCAGGAGGCCTCGACTGCAGCTTTGTACCGCATAACTGGTGCCATTGCGGCATCAATGGACCACATGGCTGGTGCCATTGCAGTTGGGCAGGCTGTGGCAGCAGCCCTTGGGCTCGGCCATATGCAGAGGACCCCCCACAGTGCACTGTCCACCTCACAGTCACAGCATCTGGTGACACCGGAATAGCGGATGCCAGGATCGGACTTTAGCATCCCAGACACCCCTGATGCAGGCCTGTTTGACTGCCAGGACACCCCTGCGTAGACTCAGTCACGGTCCCACACATCAACCCCTGGGGGGGCATCTGATACCCCCCTGGCCGATGCACAGCAGGCATCTGCTGGCTGGCCCTGGCGCAGTCACCCCCTTGGCCATGGCAGCCATGGTACTGCATGGTTGGTGTAATGTGTTCACTGCCCTGCCCTGTCATCCACTGCTGTCACCACATGCAGCTGTGGGGTGTGGTGGTGCAGCTTGCATGTGGTAGCATGCATGTGTGCTGTGCTGCTTGCCGCTGTGTGTGTAGACCATGCTGCTGGGGCGTGTGGCGTGGATATGATGATGGCAGTCACGCACTGGTGCTGGCTGTGTACCGGTATCATGCGCCTGATCCATGCCATGTCCCTCACCCTGTAAGTGTGCTGCTGTGTGTATGTGTCTGCATGCCCATGTGTCCGTGACCCTGCCCTGTCTGATGTACACCCCTGTCCCAGCATGCCTACTACTACTGTGCCCATCCCATCCCCTATGGTGTGTGCTGTGCTGTGTGGGCCATGCCTGTGTGTCTGTGTACTCACCTTTGTTGTCCATAATGCTCCCTTGTGATCATGTCCCAGTGCCAACATGCCTCCTGCACCAGTCTGGGATCCCTCCTGCTCAATGGCACCTGCCAACTGCCCTCCGGAGTTCCTCCACCATCCTCCCTGCTGCTGTCACCCTCATCTGCCTCGACTACTATTCCACGATCAATGGCCATGCTGTGAAGGATGCAGCAGGCCAGGAATAGGCCACAGGCTTTCGATGAACTGTATTGTGAGGCACTACCTGATCTGTTTAGGCAACGGAATCACATCTTTAACATGCCAAAGACACGCTCGATGAAACTGCGCATGCTGGCATGTGCATCTTTGTGTCTGTCCTCCATGGGGGATGATGGTCACTGGTAGGAGGTGAGCAGCCATGGCCTCAGTGGGTATGCACTTTTGCCTGTGTGGATAACAACATGGTTATCCCAGTGCTGTGCTGTGCTGCTACTCATTCCCTCCAAGCCACCACATGCATATCACCTGCTGTTCCATCCTCCCTCGCCCGCCCCTGGGGCTGCGTCTGTCAGCCACCCTGGCACATATCCTACTCACTTACTAGGTGGCCCATGGGGATGTCTCCCTGCTCAAACCTATGGCACAGTGCAGAACTGTGCCATATGAAGGCATCATGTGCACTCCCGGGGTGTGTGGCACAGACATTGATTATGCACCCCATGGCATCGCACACCACCTGGCAGTTGATGGATGGGTATACCTTTCGGTCGATGTACACCACGCTCTCTGGGCCAGGTGGTGTGCAGATGCTGACAAGGGTGCAGTCTAGTGCCCCGATCATGCCTGGCATGCCTGCAACCCGGTGGAACTCCTGCATGTTTGCTGCATGCTCTTCCTGTGTGCTGAGGAACTGGATGTACTCTGAAACATGTGGCAGCAGAGCATTAAGGAACTGGGTAAGGAGGTGGGACATGGACGACAGGGTAATGCCCATGGTATCACCCGTTGGTCTTTGGAAGGTCCCTGAGGTGAGCAGGCACATCACTGCTGTCACCTTAGTCTCCACTGGCATGGCATGACTATGTTTGGTGGGTGCCTGCATCTCGTCACTGCACAGCTTGCAGAGCTGCCTCAGAACAGCCCTGTTCAGATAGTACTGGCCCACAATCTCTGTGTCACTAAAGTTCTCGTATGTGATCCTGGCATGGTACCACCTGTGTCAGGCATGCCATTGCCAGGCCCTTTGTTGGCCATGCCTCTGTTCCTCCTGCCTCCTTACTCCCCTCATAATGGTGTACATCAGGAATGGGCCACTGTCAACTGCTCAGTTACTGGGTCTCCCTGGGTGCCACTCTCACTCTGTCAGTCAGTCTGTTGGTCACTGTCACTCTCTCTCCCTGTCTGTTTCTCTCCATCTCTGCCTCTCTTATGCTGTCTCTCTCTCTCACTCCCTCTCTCACTGGGCTCAGTGTTGCGCATCTGCTGTCTGTGTGTTTGAGACTATATTTATTGGCTCAAGTCTGCCTGGAGTAACTTGGGGTTTGTTTGTGACTTGTGCCACGCTGTCCAGTTGAATATGCCATTGCACCACTTATTCATGGGAATGCCCCTTGCACTTGGCGCCAGACATTTTGCTTAAGATTACAATGGTATTTATGCCAAGATTCCCTTGAATATATCTCAGTGGCACATCTTTGCACTTGTGCTGGCACAACTCATTTGTGCCTTGCGCAAGTGCTCTGAATATCTGGGCCATAGAGTGGAAACACAGAATTTGTCAGCAGAAAAGGACCACTTGACCACCCAGTCTGCTCAGATGTCCCTGCCTAGAATGCCTCCACAGATCCTAAATGGTCTCTGGAGACCCTCCCTACCACTTCATTAATATTTCCCTATATTTCTTCCATGCATGCTTGAAGTTCCCTACTGTTTTCACCTCCACCGCTTCCACTGGCAGTCTATTCCAAGTGTCTGCCACTCTTTCAGTGAAGCAGTACTTCCTCACAGCCCTCTTATAGCCCTCCAGCTTTATCACATGCCTAGTGATCCTGGCACTCTTCCTCCTTTGAAAGAGACTCCTCCCCAGTACCCTGTTCACCCCTGTAAGGTACTTGTAGGTCTACAGCATGTCCCATCTCACTCTCATCTATTCCAGGGTGTACATGTTGTGATCCCTCAATCTCTCCTCACAGGGATTTTGGTGCAATCCCTGCACTATTTTGGTGCCCTTCTTTGGGCTTCTTCCATCCTATGTCCTTTATGAGGTGCGGTCTTTGGAACTGGACACAGTACTGCAGTCGGTGTCTCCCCACTGAGCGAGACAGTGGCAACTCCACCTCCCTCCTTAAAGCTGCAGTGCAACAAAAATGGGTTAAAATTTAATCCCACCTTTTTTTCTTTCTAATTGATGCCAGATGTCTTCCCATTTAGTTTGGTAGTGAAATTTTCAGTTTTCATTATCATTTAAGAATTTTATGAAAGTTTTAAAATAATTATTTCTCAAAAAAAAAGATGGCTTCCTCATTTTTACATATAAAATAATAGTGAGGACCCAAGGAGGGCAAGAGTCCAGACAAAAATGCAAATATACAGTGCACAGCATAGGAAGTATTCAGAAAACCCAAATCAACAGTTCTGCCAATATTTTTTATAACCACAGCTGAAAATTAGCTTTTTGGAATAACTTTTTTCATTGCACTGCTGCTTTAAGGAGATAGTTCTCCCAATGCATCCCAGCCTTGCACTGGACCTACCTACTGCTTTGTCATGCTGTCCTGCCACTTTGAAGTCATCAGATATGCTTTCCTGGAGGTCCCATTCATGTTTAGTGACTGTCAGTACCTCCCCCCATCCTATACTTAGTTCCTGGGTTCCTATGCATAATTTTGAACTTTATGGCATTGAACCCCAATTGCCATGTTTTTGACCAGTTCTCAACTTTTCCAAGATCCTTTCAGTTTCTTTACACCTCCTTCTGATTGTCTATCCAGTTACAGATTTTGGTATCATCAGCAAAAATGCATACCTTCTTGCATAGTTCATCTACGATGTCACTTATGAAGACATTGAAGAGGAGTGATCCCAGTACTGAGCTCTGTGGCACACCATTGTTCATTTTCCATCCCTAGAGTAAGTGCTGTTATCACCACCATCTGTCTCTCATTTGTTAGCCAAATTCTAACCCAGTCACCACTTTGGATTCCACCCCTAGGTTGTTAAATTTGTTAATTTCCTATGTGTGCATCACAGTGCTACAGGCCAGATACAGTAGGCAGTGTTCTTTGCCTTCCCCTGATCTATTTACCTGGTCACCCAGTCAAAGAAATCAACGAAGTTCATCTGGCATTACTTCCACCCATGAATCCATGCTACCTGAAGTACAGAGTACAAGCCTATGGCACATTCATAAGGTAGAAAAAATGGGCAGTCTGAATGGACCTTGCTGTCCTTATCTGCCATCAAATTCTATGTTTCTATGTTTTGCAACCCATTTGATTCAACTATACCAACCTTTTCTTTAACAGTGTTTCTATTAATTTCCCCACCACAGGTCCATATCCCCATCTTCCCATATTCCTGCTTCTTGGTTTTTTCTTTTGATAACACCAATGCCATTTACAGTTAAATTGTCCCAATGTGACTACACTTGTTGTTTCCTTCATAATTGTTTTGTTGCCACTGTATGCCCCAGACCACTGTCACTCTCTCTTTTAGATCCTAAAAACATAGAAAACAATAGCAGAAAAAAAAAAGCGTGGAGCATGCAGTCTGCCACTATTCCTAACTACACTGCACCATCCCTCATGAAAATTTCACCCTCTTTCCTCTGTCCCTTCTCTCTTACTAGTACCATGCGCCTGTCACACCATACCTTGAACCCCGCTACTGTTTTAGCTTGCACTACCTCATCAGAAAGCCTATTCCATTCATCCACCACTTTTTCAGAGAAAAGCACTTGCAGGCATCTTTCTTGAGCTTACCTCCTACCAATTTCAAAGAGTTCCTACTTGTTCCAGTGCTGTTGCCTAAGATGAAAATGTTATTTGGAGCTGTTCTGGGGGCACTGAGGGCTGAGGCGCTGGAAGCCTTGCCTCACATCATGCCAGTGAACCAGGTTTGGGAACTAGCCAGGGTTGCTGAGAGCTGGCCGGGAAGGGGGAGCAGGATTGAGCAGCTGAAAACGCAGCTCTCCTTTCCCAGGAAGGAACCCTGTTACCCAACATAGTTCCACTGCCCCCAGGTGGAGGTCCAAGGACAGTGCAAGTGGGTCAGGCAGCAAGCAGAGGGAGGGCATTTTGGCACCATGGTGTACGTATGCCTCCACATGAGTGTATGTGGCTGAGACTCAGGGAACGGAGAAAAAATGGGGTTAAAATCAGCATAAAATACAAATAAAAAAAAAAGAAGAAAATGCTTTTAAGCTCCAACCTATTTATCATGTGCAGGTACTTGTATGTTTATGTCATGCCCCCCGTCTCCACTGTGTACATGTCAAGACCTAGCAAACTCTCTTTGTTTTCCTTTCCCCCATCCCCTAAATCATTTTAGTCACCCTTCTCTGTATTACCTTCACCCTCTCACAGTCCTTATACAGGTATAGGTTCCAGAACTTTGAGCAGTACTCCAGGTGCAGTCTCACCAGTGATCTGTGAAGTAAGAAGATCACCTCCTGGCTTCTACTGCCAATTCTCCTCCAAGGTCACCCCAACTTCCAGTTCACCTTGACTACAGCCTTGCTGTGATGTGCTGCATATTTAAAATTATCCCATATTATAACATTCAGGGCTTTTTCCTCATCTATGCTTCCAGTATCACCTACCCAAGAAGTCCTGTGGTCTCATGTTCATTCCAGGTACTATTTCCCAGCGTACACCACATGTAACCATGTAGTGTGTTACCCACGACTGTGCAAATGAAGATTCATAAAGTGTACCTTCTGGATATAGTAGTTGTTCTAGACTTTATTAATTAAAGAGATTAAATGTTTGTAATAATTTTTTGAAGCCGTTTTCTCTCAGTCTGTCAGTGCCTTTGCTGATTATCACAGCAGTGTGGGGGATGGCCATCTTTCGGTTTAGTGTATGAAAATATCTCCTAAAAGTCTTTCTTGTTTCTTTGAAGTAATCAGATTTTCAAAACAGAGAATTTTGTAGTAGATATTTATGAAATTAATAAAACAAGGTGCTATGCCAGCAAGTTGGTTGAAAACAAAAAGGTAACATTAAATGCACACTGAAAAAATAAAATGGACTTAGAATGGCTTTCTCGACCATAGGTCATCTTCAGGAATTATCTAGAAAGGAACTCCATTCCAGTTATGTGTAGACATCCTTTTCATTTCCTCTTTGTCACCTTTCAGACTTCTTATTATGCCCTGTTAATTAATCCCCACGTGAGGACTTCTCAGCTCATTCACTCCTACTATGCCTCTCCATCCCCATTGTCACCTTTTTGTTTTCCAGCTTCTATTCTAACCTTGCTTGTTATCCCTTTTTTCCTAGATCCTCCCCTATTTTCTTTCCTTGCATATATATCCTTTATTTACTCTTACGTCTCCACTAACTTTGCTTATTTCTCTTTTAGATAATTCCTGATGAAAACCCATGGTCAAAACATTGATTCCAAGTCTAGTTTCTATTTTCAGTCTGAATTTAATATTACTTTTTTGTTTTGTATTCATGAGATTGTTGTGTGTTGTTCCATCCAGGCATGTTTTTTTAACTAATTCAAGTAAGTCAAGTGCTTGTAATATTTTTGTTGGCTTTTTATCTTACTACTACCTTCTGTTGTTTTCTGTCTGCAGGGCAAGTGGGTTCAGCCTGGACTCTCTGACTGTAGTGTGTGTGTGTGTGTGTGTGTGTGTGTGTGTGTGTGTGTGTGTGTGTGTTGTGCTTTCTTCTGTCTGTGAAGGCTCTGATGACCAGTGGAGTGCTATACTGGCTGGCAAGCTGGTACTGTAGCTTCATAAAAAATATAAAATAAATAAAAATATATTGTAGCTTTTTTTGTTTTATAAAATATTTTCAGTACATTATTTGATGCTGTATATTTGATAGCACTTATAGTAAAAGTTAATAAAAAACAGAATGAGTGGTTGTGGTGGTCATGGGAGATGTGGTGGTTCTGGTTGTGGATGTGGTGGGTGCAGTGTTGTAGCAAGGCTGGAGGAGGATGTGGTCTGGGTAGTGGTGTAGGTGGCAGCAGCATGGCTAGCGGCAGTGGTAGTAAACTCAGTGAGGATGGTGGTGGTTCAATGCCAGGAACCAGTACCAAAGCTGGCAGGCAGGTCTGTTAGTGCTTCTGGCATGCAACTGTTAAATGTGACAGATTGGAATAATTGCTAGAGGAGGCTTGTGGTGACAGTGGCCCTTGACAGTTATAGCCAAAAATTAATACTGTAGTAGGGTAGAAATAAAAGATTGCAAAAATGGAGGAACCAGCACCAGTGTTGGAGGACATTTATGTGGAAGAACAGTAATGGGGAAATGAGGAGAATTTCGAGCAGGTGCAGGTATTGCACTGAGGAAGAAGAGGGTGAGGATTGGAATGGGGAGAAGGAGGGGGAGGAGGAGGTTGTTGCCCCCCACACACACACATTCAGTGGGCAATGAATGAGTAACAAGAGCACTCCAAAAACCCCTGTGCAACACTCAGCAAAAAGAAAAATGAGTAAAAATCTGACTTCAATAAGTCAGAGATCTAAATCCACATCCAGGTTAAAGTTGTTTCCCCAAAGTCCACTCACACCTGGTCTCAAAATAGTACACTCTATGCTAACCAGTTTATTGAGCAAACATAGTAAATATCTACCAAATCATGACAGCAAAGGAACTAAATGCTGCCTCTGCTGAAAGGATTATTATTGATCTCTTGCACATTTTCTTTGTTGAAAACTTGGGGGGGGGGTGTAGAGAATGTCCAAACCATGCCCCAAATGGCAAGTGCCAAGCCATACATATTTCTCATCTGTGTGGGCTCCTGAGATGTATGAATCATTTACTGGTGTGCTAAAAGGCATGTCACAGCATGTGTCATGTGAGTATGTACATTTGACCACAGTTACTGTATATGCAGCAGTGGCACAGTAGCTTAAAATTGAACATCTCAAAATCCAGCCCTGATGGTATCCACTCCAAACTTCTGCATATATCTGCACCTGCAATTATTGTTCCTTCACTTACCTACTAAACCTGTCCTTCTCCTCTGGCAATGTCCCTCAAACTTGTAAACTTTCTTATGTTATCCCTCTCTACAAGGGTGGTGACCCCTCAGTACCTGGAAACTAAAGACCAATCTCCTTCCTCCCTGCTCTTGCAAAATACAAGAAGCTCTTGTCCAGTCCAGATTGACTAACTTTCTCATGTCCACAAACTTCCTCTCCCCATATCAAATCCAAAAATAGCATGCTCAAACCTTTTATGTTACTTCACAATGGAATTCACATTTCTTCAAAGGGGTGCTGCTAGGTTGTGGCAAACAACATACAATCCAAAGATACTAGCACACCCCTTCCCCATAGCATAGCATATTTAAACTTTCTTCTGCCAAAATTGGCTATATTTACTTCAAGCGCCATGTGAGGATTGGGTCCTCTTAGTTTCAGACTGAAATTCAAATCTGAGTATGCTAAATCACCAACGTCAAGGTAGGACCCTTCAATGTAGTCCCTAACTTTCCTGTGTCTCAGTGGCTACTAATTAACTTCTTTTATACTGTGCACCCATCACGGATTTTAACACAGGTGTTTCAAAGGGAACGTGCTAAGAAGGAGCATCACAGACTCTCTAAACTCAAACAAATCCGAAAATAGCATGCTCAAACCTCTTATGTTACTTCTCACTAGAATTCACATTTCTTCTAAGGTGTACTGCTAGGTTGTGGCAAACAACATGCCATCCAAAGATGATAGCGCACCCCCCATAGCATAAAATATTTAAACTTTCCTCTGCCAAAATTGGCTATATTTACTTCAATCTCCATGTGAGGAGTGGGTCCTCTTAGTTTCAGACTGGAATTCCAATTTGAGTAAGCTAAATCACCAACGTCAAGGCAGAAACCTTCGATTTAGTCCCTAACTTTCCAGTGCCTCAGTGGCTACTAATTGACTTCTTTTATACTGTGATCCCATCAAGGATTTTACACAGCTGTTTCAAAGGAAGCATGCTAAAAAGGAACACCACAGACTCCCTAAACTCAAACAAATCCCAAAATAACATGCTCAAACCTTTTCTGCTACTTCACACTGGTATTCTGGAATTATGGGTGTGGGCAGGACAGTAGTGTGGTGGGTAGGTAACTGGCTAGGTGGCAGGACACAGAGGGTGGTGGTAAATGGCTGTCACTCCACAGAGGGAAGAGTGACTAGTGGGGTACCACAGGGATCAGTGCTGGGACCGGTCCTATTCAACATCTTCATCTGTGACATTGCACAGGATCTAGAAGGCAGAATTTCACTGTTTGCTGATGACACAAAGCTCTGTAACAGAGTAGACACACCAGAGGGTGTAGACAGAATGAGAAGGGATCTGCAGAAATTTGAAGAATGGTCAGGGGTTTGGCAGTTGAAATTCAATGCAAAGAAGTGCAAGATAATGCATATGGGGCACAAAAACCCTGGCACAATATATCAGTTGGGGGGTGAGGATATAGCATGCACCAAGCAGGAAAGAGATCTTAGGGTTATCATCTCTGATGACCTCAAGGTAGGGAAACAGTGTGACAAGGCAGCAGGTAAAGCAAATAGGATGCTGGGATGCATAGGCAGGGGCATCACCAGCAGGAAAAGGGAGGTCATAATTCCACTATACAAGACACTAGTGAGGCCCCACCTGGAGTACAGTGTACAGTTCTGGAGACCTTACCTAAGTAAGGACATAGACAAGGTAGAGAAGGTTCAGTGGAGGGCAACAAAGATGGTGCATGGATTGCATCACAATTCCTATAAGGACAGGTTGAAGGAACTGAACATGTACTCCCTGGAGGAGAGGAGGGAGAGAGGGGATATGATAGAGACATATAAGTATCTTACAGGGAGGAACAGGGTGCAGGAATACACTATTTTTAAGCAAAAAAGATGTTACAGGACTAGAGAACATGGGATGAAGTTGGAGGGATGACGATTCAGAGGAAACGTGAGGAAGAATTTCTTCATAGAATGGGTGGTGGACAAGTGGAACACCCTGCCAGAGGAAGTGGTGGGGGCTGAAACAATCATGGGATTTAAGAATGCATGGGATAGACTTAAAGGAATTCTGGAGGTCAGGGGTAAGGGGCAAAAGGCTTCTAGGAAAACATAAACTGAACTTACAAGTTCAAATGGGCAGACTGGGTGGGCCATAGGCCCTTATCTGCCGACACTGAAAAACGTATCTATGTATCTATGTAATTCACATTTCTTCTAAGAGGTGCTGCTAGGTTGTGGCAAACAACATATAATCCAAAGATACTAGTGCACCCTCCCCATAGCACAACATATTTAAACTTTCCTCTGCCAAAATTGGCTATACTACTGTATTTACTTCAAGCTCCATGTGAGGAGTGGGTCCTCTTAATTTCAGACTGGAATTCCAATTTGAATAGAAGAAATGCGAATTCCAGTGTGAAGTAACATAAAAGGTTTGAGCATGCTATTTTTGGATTTGTTTGAGTTTAGGGAGTCTGTGGTGCTCCTGCTTAGCACCCTCCCTTTAAAAAAACATGCGTAAAATCCTTGATGGGAGCACAGTATAAAAGAAGTCAATTAGTAGCCACTGAGGCACTGGAAAGTTAGGGACTAAATCGAAGGGTCCCACCTTGAAGTTGGTGATTTAGCTTACTCAAATTGGAATTCCAGTCTGAAACTAAGAAGACCCACTCCTCACATGGAACTGGAAGTAAATATAGCCAATTTTGGCAGAGGACAGTTTAAATATGCTATGCTATTGGGGGGGGTGTATGCGCTAGTATCTTTGGATTATATGTTGTTTGCCACAACCTAGTAGTACCCCTTAGAAGAAATGTGAATTACATAAAAGGTTTGAGCATGCTATTTTTGGATTTGTTTGAGTTTAGGGAGTCTGTGGTGTTCCTTCTTAGCATGCTCCCTTTGAAACAGCTGTGTAAAATCCTTGATGGGAGCACAGTATAAAAGAAGTCAATTAGTAGCCACTGAGGCACTGGAAAGTTAGGGACTAAATCAAAGGGTCCTAACTTGTCGTTGGTGATTTATCTTACTCAAATTGGAATTCCAGTCTGAAACTAAGAGGACCCACTCCTCACATGGAGCTTGAAGTAAATATAGCCAATTTTGGCAGAGGAAAGTTTAAATATGCTATGCTATGGGGGGGGGGGGGTGAGCTAGTATCTTTGGACTCTCCTTATATCAGCCTGGGTTCAGAAAGCACCACTCCCACATATCCTCCCTCCTTCACATCACTGGATACATCCAGTCTACCTCTGACCAAGGCCAACTAACTTCTGCAATCTTCATTCATCTGGCAATGGCCTTAGATTTTGTTTCCCTCTCCCTGCTCCTAGACAAACTCAAGGTAGCCGAACTCACCCATCCTGCAATTCTGTGGTTCAGATCGTACCTTGAAAATAGGTTCCAGTCAGTCAAGATGGCAGACTCTACTTCCCTCCCCCTCTACCCATTCTAGCCAGTGTCCTACAGGGCTCATTTCTAGGCCCCATTCTGCTCTCCCTATTTGTTAACATCCTTCCATCTGTCAGTTCAAGATTCCTCATCCACATATACGTGGATGACACCATCCTTTTCACATCAGGTCCAGTTCTAAGACATGTTCTATCATGACTGCAACACAATTATCAGAACATGCAGTCTTGGTTTCACGCAAACCATCTCAAAATAAACTCATCGAAAATTGTTTCCAAGACTTTCGGGTCTTCTCAAAAACTCACAAGAATATGATGTCTACAGTACAAGTCACATTAAACTGTTGCTCCAATGAGTTGCATAGCATTTCTGACTGAGTTGCATAAGTGTTGCTGGATCCAGCACAAAGCCTTACACAAACTATTTCTTAAGAGTTAAAATGCAGCTTTGCATTGCACTGTGACTGCAGATGTATTCCAACTGAGTTGCAAAAACATTCTGCCAACATTGCTCTTCAGCTGGTTAAGCATTGAAAAAAAATTCAATATGAGTTGGTAATGCATCGCCAACTCAAAAAAAAAATGCTAAACCAACTCATTGATGGAACAGTTTAATGTGACTTGTACTGTACTTGCTATCACCTCTCTAGATGGGACATCACTAAAAGCTGTCTCTATGTGCAGATATCTAGGACTATGGCTAGACCCCCAGTTAAACTTCTCAAATCACATTGATGCTATCACATCGAAGCTCCATCCTAAGCTATACAGAAATTGTGATGCCCTCCCACTACCCATTAGATGCATATTATTAGCAAAAATGATCACTCCCATCTTCGACTACGCTGATACAGTGTATGGCATTGCCCCCTTCTTCTTGTTATCCAGGCTCAACTCCCTCCTATATGATTTCTGCCTCTTTGCCCAAATTACATAGAAACATAGAAACATAGACTTTGAAGGCAGATAAGGACTGCTTGGCTGACCTAGTCTGCCCATTTCCCTACCTACAGGATAAGTTGCAGATCCTAGTTAACCAACAGCTTATTTCTTCCTGCCCCCAAGAATTGCCTTATATCTGTCCCATGCATTCTTGAATTCTCTCACAGTTTTTAGACCTCACAACCTCCTCAGGGTGGCTGTTCCATGCATCCACACCCTCTCTGTGAAAAAATACTTCCTCAAATTACCCCAAGTCATCCCCCTCTATCTTCAAATCGTGCCCCCTTGTTCTTGAACATCTCTTTTTCTGAAAGATGCTACCCTCTTGGACTTTGTTGATTCCACTGAGATACTTAAAAGTTTCTATCATGTGCCCCCTCCCCCTTCTTTCTCAAAGGTATACATATTAAGCTCCTTTAGTCTCTCCTCGTATGGCTTCTCTTGCAGACCCTGCACCATTTTAGTTGCCCTCGTCTGGACTGCTTCCATCCTGTTTATGTCCTTGTGGAGATAGGGCCTCCAGAACTGGATGCAGTACTCCAGATGGGGTCCCACCAACTGTCTGCACAGAGGGATAACAACTTACTGTTTTCTGCTGGTGATGTCTCTCCCTATACATCCCAGTATCCCCCCAGCCCTCCCTACTGCCTTCTCACATTGCTTGCTAACCTTAAGGTCATCTGAAATGATTACCACCAGGTCCCTTTCCATTTTTTGTTGTTGTTACTACCCTCTGCCCCACTGTGTAATCTTCCCCTGGGTTTTTGTTTCCCAGGTGCATTATTTTGCACTTCTTTGCATTGAATACAAGCTGCCATACTTCTGACCATTCCTCCAACCTTGCCAAGTCCATTCTCGTCCTTTCCACGCCTCCTTGTGTATCAACTCTGTTGCAGATTTTTGTATCATTTGCAAAGAGGCATACTTTTCCTTCCAGTCCCTCTGCAATGTCACTTATAAAGACATTAAAAAGGACTGGACCCAGTACTGAACCCTACGGTACCCAACTTGTAACCCCTCTTTCTTTAGAGTGGACTCCATTTACAATTACCTTCTGTGTCCTGTTGTCTAGCCAATGTTTTACCCAGGCTACCACCTCAGAACCCACTCCCAGGTTGGTTAATTTGATTATTAATCTTTTGTGTGGGACTGTGTCAAATGCCTTGCTAAAGTCTAGGTAGGCCATGTCCACAGCCCCTTCCTGGTCTATTACTTTGGTCATCCAGTCAAAGAAATCAATTAGATTCATCTGAAATGGCTTTCCCACTGTGAATCCATGCTGCCTTGGGTCCTGTGCCCCACTGGTCTCTAGGTACTCAACACTTCTTTCCTTCATAAGTAATTTCATCACTTTCCCTGCCACAGAGGTCAAACTGACAGGTCTGTAGTTTTCTGCCTCTGTCTGGCTCAGACTTTTGTGAAGGGGAATTACAACTTCCTTCCTCCAGTCCTCAGGTACCACACCATCCTCCCATGATTTGTTAAAAAGGGTAGTCAGTGGTGTCACTAGTTCTCCCCTTAATTCTTTTAGAATTCTGGGGTGAATCCCATCAGGCCACATTGCTTTGTCCACCTTCAGTTTTAGGAGTTCTTTCAGAACCCTTTCTCCTGTGAAAGGACTGGGGTTGACCACCCTATCCAGAGTGCTTCTGTTAATTGGATTAGGCACCTCCCCCTCCTCCTCTTTTGTGAAACCCACCACTGCACTCTCCTTTCTTCCCCTGGGATACCTCCACAATCCAATCATTGCTTCAGCCACTCCATCTCCTTCATATCCAAATTCTGGTTCAACCTGCTCCCCCCTTACCTGGCAGAGAGGCTAACACCAGCTGCCATTTTCCCATACTCACTCCGCTCAAGGGACTTCCATTCTTTCTCCTTCCCCAAATCTTCTTTGCCCACTGGCAAATCTGTCTTCACCTAGAGACTCCCCTCTTTATTGAACCAACCTCCACCTCTCTTAAAAAACCCACCCTCTCACAGCTGCTTCAAATGCAAAATCTAACAACTTCCACTCCCCACCTGCACCTGCTTCTAGTCACTCACAGGCCTAACCTCATGCCAAATGTTTTTATTGGTAGTAATCCAATCCTCATGTAACCTCTAGGTGGCGCTATCCCAAGGGCTACTGCCCCTGCCTGGAAGGCTAGTGACAGGTTAAGGGGCCTAGGTCCAGTGACGAGTGCCTCCACCCAGAGGTCAGGGTTGGTAGTGGTTAAACTAGCTTGGGTACAGCCCTCTGGGACACTGTGACCCCCCTGTGTTCCCACTAGTGGCCCACACAGTACACAGGAGTTACTTTCCCAATACCCCACATATGCACACTTTTTACACATATAGATACCACTTACCCTCGAGACTGATTCTGCAGCACATCTCTGAGGACCCCCTGTAAAACAAGGTTAAGCAACATACACAACACAATGCAATGCTGGTTCTATATGTACTGACACCGCAGACAGTATATCGTTCAATAACAACAAATCTGATTTATTTAGGGGACAGTAACACGGGAGTGGGGGCAATCAGGTTTATGGTTTGGCAAGGTTCAAATCACAGTACTGTGCATACATATAGGGTCCATAATGTCTCTTCTTTGGGTACCCAGAATGGGGGGGGGGGGCTAGCCAAGTCCATTGCCCAGGGTTGGCCGGCTGGTGCAGATGGATGGGGCCCTGTAGGAAGAAAATATATGCACAACACACACACTTGTAATCCGGAGCAGGATGGCTCAGTCTGTTGAAAGAAAACACAAAGAAATCAGTTGACACACTTTGATTAAATGAAGGGTGCAGAGAGCTACCCTGATTTGTACTCACAATACCCCAAGCAGAGAACCTGATGGAAGTGGTTATTCTGGATTGCCAGAAAAGCAGGGCATGGAGTCTAGACTCTCGTGATAGGGTCTAACTGCTTTGGATAACAGGCGGATTCAGTCCGATTAAATTGAGTTCAGCTTCCAGCTTCAGCTCACTCCTTAAAGTGAAAGGGGAAATAGAATCGCGATCCCCCAAAAGCATTAGACACATTCATATGTAAAGGAAATTACCAGGCAGCTGCTTCTCGATCCTCATCGCAAACACTGCAAATTACCCAGGAGCATGCACAGCATCAGCAGTGCCCGACAGGCCGATCACACTTCAGCAAATCCCTGGTCTTCTACAGGGCAAGCCTGGTTCTGCACACTTCTTCTTTCTCTTCCGAATTCGGCTTGAGCCTGATTCCCACACTCCAATGGCTGCAGGCTGACTTCAGGACCTCCCATGCGCTTCCCGCGTGAACTACACGCCGCAACAGCATGGAGCTCCTTCTCCTCTCACAGTCATCTCGCATCTGCCTTGCCAGCAACAGTTCAGGGCATTTCTCCTTGATCCAAATGGTTCCGGTTGGCTGATTCCTTCTGTCAGTCACAGCATGCTCCCTCTATTGGTGCAAAAAGGTGCCAGGGTCCAAACTACACTTCCCAGAAGCACCTGCCATACATCCCACTTTGTAGCAGGCTCCAAGTGAGAGTCAAGTTCTGGTTGGCTCAAGCAGTCTCCATTTTAGGACACCCTTAACCCAACTGGCACAGCTCAGCAGTTCAGGTCCAAAATGGAGAGGCCAAACACACAGAGTCCCAGCTGCAAGAAAGGCAGGTTAGACAAACTGCATTTTCACTAACACTCTAACTGGTTTCAGGCAAACAGTTACATCTTTCATTTACGCTCCCTCTGCGTTCTTAGCAACTGCAGAAATGGAGTGATTAGGCAGCAGCTCGGGCGGGATTCAAGCATTAAACACACAGTCCCCCCCATTCAAACTAATTAAGCCTGCGAGCAGGCAGCTTTTAAAGAGACAGTACCAGAGGCTCTAAAAGCACTCACAGCGCCCACATTTAAGTGGCATTATGCCGAACACCAGATAGGCAGGGAGCACTTAGGCAAGCTCCTGGAAGGCTTTTAGGATCCCCCATTTGCAGAAGGGTTACACCCTTCCTGGCCTGAAAAAAATTGTCGTCTGCATCAAGTAGGTACCCTTATAACACTTTATAGCAGATCATCACATACAGTTATATCATCAACAGTGTAGACGTGCATCCTTTTAAACAACAGTAAACATATTAAACTTTTGTTATATACACTTATACTGTATTACACAGCTTATTACTGGTTGCACACCATTATACATGCAAAGCATTTTGAAATCATGTCATTACTTCCTGCAAATGAAACCTGAAGAGAGGGGGCCCTTCCCTGCCAACTAGCTTGGGGCTGAATGGGGCAGGGACACCATACCTAGAGGGCAACACAAATAACTTGGAGTTAGCTCTTATGCTCAGTTTGGGCAATGAGCTCAGGGATACATACACTCCTTTGTGGACCACGTTGAGAGGTAAATCTACAGGCCTCCCAAGGGAACCATAGCTTAAGTGCACTACAGGCTTCACAGCTTGACCAGTCTTTCTAGGGGGAACTGTTACAGTCTCTGCACTTTGAGCCTCACCTTCAACATCGTCTTTACTTGTCAGGGGAGTGTCTTTTGGGGTAGAGAGGCTAGAACTGGGGACACTTTCAGTTCCAGGATTTGCAATCTCTGAGTCCACAACACTTGGCTCACATGGAGAGTTTTCTGACACTGACAGTGAACCATCAGGGCACTCAAAATACTCTTTTTGCTCTGCTATATCACCAGCCTGTTCCAGTTCGTGATTTTCCTCCTCTGAAAGCTCATAACAGTTCCACCATGCACAGTGATTCCATGTCATCTGACTTAACACTCTGCACCTCGCTTTCTGAGAGGACTGGCTCCAAGGACAAAGCTGGGGACTTAGGCAGTCCAAAAGGCCCAGCTTCATCTCCATAATTGATTAGGGATTGCCTTGAAACAACTGACTCAGTTCATAAGAAGGGTAGTACCCAAAGTTGCACTCACTTTCCTCTGAAGTAGACTGACAGTCATTTTCGACTGGGATTGGCTGTGGAGAAAACTTTAACCCAGCATCTGTAGGTGCAGACTTTCTTTGCCTTTGCTTAGCAGCAGCTCTGGTCACTGGTCCAGGGGGAGCACTTTCTGGGGGCTCAGACTCAATCAATATTTGGCCAGTGGGCAGCAAATGATTTTGATGTATTGTCTTAACATCTTTTGAATTATTTTCAGGCCTTGCTTTGTACACAGGCAGATCATCCAGCTTGCCCACTACAATGTGAGGGAGATGATGCCACCTGTCAGCAATCTTGTGTTTGCCATGCAGTCTCAGATTTCTTAGCAATACACAATCTCCCTCCTGGAGTTCTTGTGCTTTCACCTTTTTATCATACCTTTCTTTGTTGGCCATATTTCTTTTGGCAGCCATGGTTTGAGCCAGTTGGTACACATGATTCAGCTGGGCCTTTAACTTTTGCACATACTGTAAATAATTATCAGCTCAAACCCCATCAGGAGAAACTCCTAAACAACACCTACAGGTAGTCAGGCCTCTCTTCCAAACATCAGGCGGTAAGGAGAGAACCCAGTGGCATCACTTTTAGTGCAGTTGTAGACATGTACCAAGGTGCTAATTTTCTGGCTCCATCTGGGCTTGTCTTTTGGGTGGAGAGTGCCCAGCATGTCCAGCAGAGTGCAGTTAAAACATTCAGGCTGTGGGTCCCCTTGGGGGTGGTAAGGGGTGGTTCTGGACTTTTGCACTTCCTACAGAGAAAGCAGCTCTTTGATCAAATTACTCTCAAAGTCTCTCCCTTGATCAGAATGGATTCTTTGTGGAGCTTCATAGTGAATAAAAAAGTTTTCTACTAGTACCTTTGCCACGGTGGAGGTCTGCTGGTCCTTGGTGGGAAAAGCTTGGGCATGCCTCGTAAAATGGTCAGTGACCACTAGCACATTACTAATATTTCTTTGGTCTGGCTCCAAACTCAGAAAGTCAATACAAACCAGCTCCATGGGGGCACTGGTGGTGATGTTAACAAGGAGGGCAGCCCTCTGGGGCAAAGCTTTCCTCTGTAAGCAGTGACTACAAGTTCGAATGTGTTGCTCAACATCAGCCCCCATCTTAGGCCAATAGAATCTGGATCTCACCAAGTCAAGTGCTCTGTCTATACCAAGGTGCCCCATGTGGTTGAGTAGGGACCTCAGCACCAAGACTTGGAAAGCAGTGGGCAAAAACTAGCTGTTGTTTGTCTATTTGTCCCCCTCTGTCTACTGTTTCTCTGTATAACAGTCGATTAATCAATTTCAACTTAGGACCTTCCTTGTATAACAATGCAGTTCTCAAATCAGTGGAGCGTAACTTGGATACATCTTTCCCTGTGTAGAGGGCTTCTAGAGCTGATTTGATCATAGGGTCTCAGGATTGAGCCCTCTGAATACTGTCACTGTCCAACTGAGGCAATGCACCAATGTCTAATGCAGAAAAGTGGCAATAAGCAGCAGGTATACAATTCTAAGAGGGCCCCAAACAATCCACCAGACAGTCCACTGCGTCCGTGGACATTTGTTCCTCTCTGTCAAACTTCTGGCAGAGTGCTCGAATATCAGGTTCTGACAGTCTGACCTAGTCATTCCAGGAAACAGACCTCCGGGAGAGAGCATCAGCATCTATGTGGTTCAGGCCTGCTCTGTATTCAACATCATAGTCATATGTAGATAATGCAGAGAGCCACCTATGGCCAGTAGCATCCAACTTAGCTGAAGTCTGCAAATAGGTCAAAGGATTATTATCAGTTTTTACTAGTATCTTAGCCCCATACAAGTACTCATGGAATTAGTCAACAATGGCCCACTTCAAAGCTAGGAGCTCTGACTTATGTACAGGATAGTTCTTTTCAGATGGGGTCAGACTTCTGCTGGCAAATGCCACTGGTCTCAGGCCATTCTTGTACTCTTGGTACAACACAGCTCCCAAACCTTGCAGGCTAGCATCAGTGTGTAGGACATAAGGTTTTGCTGGATCTGCATATGCAAGGACAGGAGCATGGGTAAGTTGATATATAATCTCTTGAAAAGCAGCTTCACAATCAGGTGTCCATCGTGCCCCAAAAACTTAATTAGGATGAAAATACACTCTCTCAGCCTCAGGGGAAGCCAACCTCTTGTATTTTTTGTTGGTAGGAGGGTACCCTTGAGTAAGATTAAGTAGAGGACGAATCACTCTCGAATAATCCTTGATGAACCGGTGATAGTAGCCACAGAATCCCAGGAATCTTTGCAGTTGTTTTAGATTGTGGAGCTGTGGCCAGGTGGTCAAGGCTTCAACTTTACTCGAGTCTGTTTCTATTCCCTCGGTGAACACTATATGTCCCACATACTTTACAGAGATTTGGAAGAACTAACATTTATCGATGGATAGTTTAAGGCCAAAGCCTTCCAATCAGTCCAACACTTGAACAATCTACTCTCATGTTCTTCCAGTGAGCTGCCAAACACAGTAACATCATCTAGGTATAGCAGGCACTCTAATTACTTCATGTCCCCCACTGCATGCTCCATCAGTCATTGAAAAGTTGCTGGGGCACCTGAAATCCCTTGAGACATCCTCATGAACTCATAGAAACCAAGTGGACAGATAAAGGCTGTCTTCTCACGGTCTTCTGGGGCCATCGGGATCTGGTAGTACCCACTGCGAAGATCCAGCACGGAGAACCACTTGCTACCATTCAAGCAGTCTAAAGCATCCTGAATGTGGGGCATTGTATACTGATCAGGGATAGTCCACTGGTTCAAGGTGCGATAATCCACTCATATCCTTACTGTCCCATTCTTTTTTCTCACTACCACGATAGGTGAAGCATATGGGCTTCTGGATTCTTGTATTACACCAGCAGCAAGCATCTCTTGCAGGTGCTATCTCACATAATCTATGTCAGAAGGTGCCAGGCATTGAGACCTTTCACGAAATGGCCTTTCATCATGCAGCCGGATATGGTGCTCAGCTCCTTGCACACATCCTACGTCCCGTTCCTTTAAAGAAAACACCTGGTCTTTCTGGGCAAGCTTCTCACTGATGCTTATTTTCCATTCAGCTGGCAACGGGGAGTCACTGAAATCGAATAAGTCGGGCGTCACTCTGTCACTCTTCTCCAAACAATTGTTACTGGGTAACACTGCAGTATCTGCACAATGCACATTAGCCAGGGTGCAACCTCTATTTATTTTTCTGAATCTCTCTATCAGACACATTATGAACTTGAACCATTACCCTTCTGGCATAAGCATGAGCTCTGGCAGGCAAAATACTAGGCTTGACCAGCAGACCTTCCAGTAATTTTCCATCGCCTGGTGCATCCAGCATGAGTATTTTATTCTTGACATCCTTTCTGATATGGACCTCCCCCTGTAAGGTACACTGGGCATTTGGTGCCAGAATCAGAGACTCAGGATCGTTTTTACAGACAATTCCAACCGATTCCTCTGGTTCCATTTTTTCAGCATCTCTCTATGTCTCATAGGCCTTCTTGATCAAGGCTGGAATTCTTAAAGCTCTACCAGTCCTTGACCCCTGTTTCTCATAACACAGCTGCGCCAACCGTCCAAACATATGTGCATTCATCCCAATTAATAGAGGAACTCCATCATACAATCCAGTAGGGGGACACACTAGGGCCAGGGTCTCTACTTGCTCAGCCACTCCAGCCACAGAGATGGGGAAGGACAGCCAAATTTGGATATAGCTGGAGTAAGAGTATGCCTTCTCACTTAACCCCCAGACATGCGGTCCTTCCAATGGTTGCAGGGGCACATCAGTCAAATGCTTCTGACACCAAACCCGGAACATAATTGTCACTTGGGAGCCACTGTCTAATACAGCTCCTGTAGACACTCCATTCACCTTTACAGTGGTCTCCATGGAAGGACCCACCGCTTCAGACCATTCTGGTGGTGCTGACCTGGGTGTCGATCAGGCATTGGTCCTGGTGGCATAACTTTTCCAAGCAGCTCCACCTGGTGGCTGGTTAGTATTTGGATGAAGCAAATTTAACAGTCTGCCACGGACCCTCCTCAGATCTTTGGGCGAGTGGCAGAAAGAGCGGGTGTGCCCATCCTCCCCACAGTGGTAGCAGAACTTAGTTTCTTTAGAGTCTCTGGAGGGTGGGGGTCTCTCTTCTGTTGAGGCACCTCTGGGGCTCGATGAGGCTCTTCTTGGACTGGGGGTCTACACCCTTGAATTTATGAATCTCCACTATGGTTGGGGGTTAGGGCAGTTCTTTGCAGCTCTCCCACCATCGCTCTCAACTCTCGTATCTCTGCTAGCAGGTTACCCTTGATCCTGGTCTCAGGGGAAACAACATGCACTCCCACTCCACTTTTGGGCTCAGGGGGAGCCTGATAGGGATCTGGTTCTCTGGCTACCTCAGTCAATTCTTTAATCAATTGCCTCATCTGAATCACTCCTTTCAGGGGTCTGACAAGTGTTCACAGCCCCAGCACAGGGCTCCCAGCCCTCTTCATCAGTTTCAATCTCACAAATTTCTTTCATTAAATGACAGTACTCGGGAGGGCTTGACCTCCTGTCTTGCAATTTGAGCTTCAATATCATCACACTTGGAAAATCTAGCTGACTTCAGGATGTGGTCTAATCTGACCCAGTTCAACTCTTGGGCAGGCATTCCCCCTTTTCTGTGGGCCATCTGCAGAGCCCTCTCTATTCTAGTGACAAAGGCAGACAAATTTTCATTTTTCCACTGTTTAGCTGACTTGAATTTCCACAATAAATCATCCCCTGATTCTGTGCTGCCAAACAGCCCCTCCAAGGCAGAGAGGTATTCTGCTGCAGTAGCAACTGGACTAGTGGTACATAGAAAATGGATGGCTTCCAGGGCAGGGCCTCTCAAACTCTCCATCAAGCGCTTCCTCTTTTCCCCCTCTGAACATTGCCATTCTTGCACTAAAGGGGTAGCATAGTCCATCCAGGTCTCTAAATCATCCTCCCCCGAAGGCACTGGATAGTACCAGAGAAAAGTCTAAGCCTTCTATAGGAGTCCAGCTGTATCAGGGGAATTATGATAGGGGAGGCAGCTATTGGGGAGCTCTTGGGGGACACAGGAGAGGTGGCTGGGGAATGCAAGGGTGTGTGGTCCCATGACAGTTCTAACACTTTTACCAACTCTTGGGCAGTTTTTCCTTCTGATGCTAACATCTTGAACAGCTTCTCTTTAAACCCATCAGTACTAGGGGACCCACCCTGGGTGGCCAGGCTACTATGTAAGTGAATGACCCTCCATCCCTTCTGGGCACCATTGGGCAGAATCATAGGGGGTACCTTCTCAGGATCTATTGGGGAACTAACACGAGAGCAGCACTAGCATAGTTTGTTCGAATAAATCAGCATCTCGTACTCTTACTTCAACTTTGCCCATGCACTTAACATGTTCTACAGTGGTCACAATGTCAACATTGTTAGTCCCTAAGGGGACTTCCAGCAACAGGATAGACTTTTGGAAATCTATCTCCTCAGCTTTGCTCTACCCCATCAATTTGTGCACCATTAGCTTATGGGGGGTAATTTTTAGCTTGGGCATAGTAAGCCCCTCCATTTTTTCCCCTAAATTGAACCTATCAGGGTAATTCCCTCATGTGGCCACTAGAGGACACTAATCCCAGCAGTGCCTCCAAGATGTAACCCCTAGGTGGCGCTATCCCAAGGGCTACTACCCCTGCCTGGAAGGCTAGTGACAGGTTAAGGGGCCAAGGTCCAGTGACGGGTGCCTCCACCCAGAGGTCAGGGTTGGTAGTGGTTAAACTAGCTTGGGTACAGCCCTCTGGGACACTGTGACCCCCCTTTGTTCCTGCTAGTGGCCCACACAGTACACAGGAGTTACTTTCCCAATACCCCACATATGCACACTTTTTACACATATAGATACCACTTACCCTCGAGACTGATTCTGCAGCACGTCTCTGAGGACCCCCTGTAAAACAAGGTTAAGCAACATACACAACACAATCCAATGCTGGTTCTATATGTACTGACACCGCAGACAGTATGTAGTTCAATAACAACAAATCTGATTTATTTAGGGGACAATAACACGGGAGTGGGGGCAATCAGGTTTATGGTTTGGCAAGGTTCAAATCACAGTACTGTGCATACATATAGGGTCCATAATGTCTCTTCTTTGGGTACCCAGGATGGGGGGGGCTAGCCAGGTCTGTTGCCCGGGGTTGGCTGGCTGGTGCAGATGGATGGGGCTCTGTAGGAAGAAAATATATGCACAACACACACACTTGTAAGCCAGAGCAGGATGGTTCAGTCCATTGAAAGAAAACACAAAGAAATCACTTGACACACTTTGATTAAATGAAGGCTGCAGGGAGGTACCCTGATTTGTACTCACAATACCCCAAACAGTGAACCTGATGGAAGTGGTTATTCTGGATTGCCAGAAGAGCAGGGCATGGAGTCTAGACCCTCATGACAGGGCCCAACTGCTTTGGATAACAGATGGATTTAGTCCGATTAAATTGAGTTCAGCTTCCAGCTTCAGCTCACTACTTAAAGTGAAAGGGGAAATAGAATCGCGATCCCCCAAAAGTACTAGACACATTCATATGTAAAGGAAATTACTATACCAGGCAGCTCTTCTCGATGATGACTCGATCCTTATCGCAAACACTGCAAATTACCCAGGAGCATGCACAGCATCAGCAGTCCCCCGACAGGCCGATCGCACTTTAGCAAATCTTCGGTCTTCTACATGGCAAGCCTGGTTCTGCACATTTCTTCTTTCTCTTCCGAATTCGGGTTCAGCCCGATTCCCACACTCCAAAGGCAGAAGACCGACTTCAGGGCCTCCTACGTTCTTTCCGTGCTAACTACACGCCGCAACAGCATGGAGCTCCTTCTCCTCTCACAGTCACCTCGCATCTGCCTTGCCAGCAACAGTTCAGGGCATTTCTCCTTGATCCAAATGGTTCCAGTTGGCTGATTCCTTCTGTCAGTCACAGCATGCTCCCTCTATTGGTGCAAAAATGTGCCAGGGTCCAAACTACACTTCCCAGAAGCACCTGCCATACATCCCCCCTTTGTAGCAGGCTCCAGGTGAGAGTCCAAGTTCTGGTTGGCTCAGGCCGTCTCCATTTTAGGACTCCCTTAACCAAATTGGCACAGCTCAGCAGTTCAGGTCCAAAATGGAGAGGCCAAACACACAGAGTCCCAGCTGCAAGAAAGGCAGGTTAGACAAACTGCATTTTCACTAACACTCTAACTGGTTTCAGGCAAACAGTTACATCTTTCATTTACGCTCCCTCTGCACTCTTAGCAACTGCAGAAATGGAACAATTAGGCAGCAGCCCAGGTGGGATTCAAGCGTTAAACACACAGTCCCCATTCAAACTAATTAAGCCTGCAAGCAGGTAGCTCTTAAAGAGATAGTACCAGAGGCTCTAAAAGCACTTATAGCGACCACATTTAAGCTGCATTACACTGAACACCAGCTAGGCAGGGAGCACTTAGGCATGCTCCTGGAAGGCTTTTAGAAACCCCCATTTGCAGGGGGGTTACACCCAGAATTGTATGATATGATTTGTATATAGCCCATCTGAACGTACAATACTTCACTGTATAATTTATGCAACTGTATATTTATCTCATGTATCTATTATGTATTTTCTGCTTTATATCCCTTTCCTCCTTCCCCAGGTCACACCTGGAAATGAGCCTCAGCTCAGTGAGCCTTTCCCAGTTATCAAATGTTTAAATAATAAAAAAAAATCTCTGTCTCACAGGGCACTGGGTAAGGCTTGAAGAGTTTAGAAATCCATTTGTTTCAAAATGCATCCAAATAAATTGTTGTGGTGGCAGCAGTTTCAAAGGAATTAACTAGCATGCAACACTGGCTATGAAGCTGGGGTCATATACTGGAACCAATATATTATCAACAGTTGTAGAGGAGATTAACTGGCTCCATCCACAGGGTCTGACAGCTGGCTTAATAGCCAGTGGCAATGCTGCCAATGTAATTAAGGCAAAGAGTGATGGAGTTTCTTGAGGATGCCCTGCCTGCGAAGTTGTTTAAATCTGGCTGTGCTGGAATTCCTCTCACAGCCAAATTTTAAAAGTCTACTGACAGTGTGTCTGAGTATGTGTGTGTATTTTGTCAGCTCTGGTAAGGTCAGGGATCAGCTGCAGGCCCTGCAACTTCAGAATGGCCTGCCTCAGCATGACTTAAATCAGGAGGTGGCCATGAGCTGGAAATCTCACTGTTAATGCCGGAGAGGCTGTACATGCAGTATGAAGTGATGTCAGAGTGCATACAGCTACTGTACACTGTACCAGCAGGGACAGTGCTAGAGCTTCCATCTTACTTACTACAGAATAGTGGTGGTTCAAGGATGGATTAATCATGATTCTCAAGCCATTCAATTATACCACATTGGTGGTGAGTGCTGAGAATTTTCAAGTTCAAAAGTTTTATTGCTCAACAAAATAATATCATTACAATATATTACAATATAAAACATAGCAATATGTAATACATTTAGATAATATAAATATATTTTTATCCCATCTTAACAGTGGCATATTTTTCCATTATTTCAATGCATCTTTAAAATAATTGAACACAATATAAGCTACCTTCATGTCCTAATTTTTCTTAACAGTGGCCCATTTTTCCTTAATTTCATTGCAGCTTTAAAATAATTTAACACATAGTTCCATATCCCAATTTTTCTTAACAGTGACTTATTTTTTCCTTAATTTCATTGCAGTTTTAAAATAACTGAACACAATGTAAGCTGGTAAGCACTGAAAATATCATCATGAGCTAGAGGCTGTCTGACTCCTCCTCTTGGTGCTGAGGCAGACACTTCTGAATGTTCAGGAGCAGCTAGATACTGGAGGAGGCTACCACATGTACATTAATTGTCCACATGTTGGTAGAACTGGGTGTCAATCCGCTGCTGCAAGGCTTCATAACATCCACAGATGGCACTCCCATGCTGTTGGATCTAAGATACAAATGGAGCCTTTCCGAAAATCTTCAGGGTGAACATTACCACGTGTAGGAACTGAAAAGGATACTCATTAAAAGAGTACATGGTGATCATGTACTGTGTAAATATAATCAGTCATTCACCAGCAGAATGCCTGGCAGTAGTAGCAGTACTGACAAGAGGGGCAGGGGTGATCAAGCACCATCCACATCCAGCACACCTCATATCAAGCCACTGAGAATCATACAGAGTAGGAGGATGCACTGAAGGATGTAGGACTCAAGGCAGCCAAACAAATCATTGAGTCCTGCATGTGTGGCCCCAAACAATTAGGCACTGATGATAAACTCCTGTTGTACTGATGAAGGAAGGCAAAGGATCGGCTCACACATGCATCCATTACAATGAAGCACCTTAGCAGTACTGTAGCAAGCATCAGTTCAGAAAGAGTCTTCAGTACAGCAGAGGCCATAGTCAGAGATTGTCTAACAACCTGACCCCCCCCAAAAAAAAAAAATTGTTAGTACCTTAACATTTATTGAGATGAACAGTCACTATCTCACATCCAAAAAAGTGGCATTACTAATGAAAATGACTGAGGGTGATGACAAGGAGAGTCATCCAGATCCCGCAGCAGACATTAAGCAAATTTCTTGAAAGAGAATTCCCATCCTGTGAGAATTCTGATCTGGATGATGGAGAAGTCTGATTACTTTGTAGTGACTGAGGAGGCTTTGTAAAAAGTGTGCATGGTATTGATGATGGTTAAACTCATACATAAATGGAGGCAGTATAGAGCAATGGTTAAGGTCACTGAGCTGCAAACCTGGGGACCTAGGTTTGAATCCCACAGCCCCCACTTGCATACTGTGTGACCCTGAACAAGTCACTTAACTTCCTTGTGTTCCCAGGTCTCACCTGGAAACGAGCTTCAGCTTAGTGTGCCTTTCCTAGTTAAGCAATTTCCCCATAATCAATTTTTTAATTAACTTCTCTGACATGAAGCACAGAAAAAAAAATACCATGTTTTTTCCATGTATGTGCCAACCCAGCAAATCTGATATTTTGTCTATCATCAAAAAATATAAATGTAAAATTTGACAGCAGATGAGGGCAGCTGGGCCCATCCAGTCTGCCCATTTCTCCCTACCTATGCTATTACCGCAGACCGTGCCTGATCTACAGCTCTTTCTCCCTCCCCTCTTCTTTTCCACTATGATTCCCTTGTGCTTACCCCATGCATTCTTGAAACTCTCCACTATTTTCACCTCAGTCACCACTGCTGGAAGGCTGCTCCAAGAATCCACCATTTCTTCTGTGAAGAAATACATCTTCACATCTCTCCTGAATCTTTTTCCCCTCCTACTTCATAGTATGTCCCCTTGTTCTTGAACACCTTTATATCTGAACAATACTCCTGTCCTGTACTTTATCTACCCCTGTGAGGTATTGAAAGATCTCTGTCATATCCGTGTTTTCCCTCCTATGTTCCAGGGTGTACATAATGATGTTCTTTAGTCTCTCCTCATAGGGCTTTTTATGCAGACTTCACACCATTTTAGTTGCCCTCCTGTAGAATGCTTCCATTCTGTCTATGTCTTTCTGGAAATGTGGTCTCCAGAAATAGACACAGTATTCTAGGTGGGGTCTTACCAGTGATCTATACAGAGGCAATACCACCTCCCTCTTTCTGCTGCTGATACCCCTCCCTAGGCACCCCAGCATCTCACTCACCCTCTCAACTGCCTGGTTGCACTGTCTGGCCACCTTTAGGTCATCTGATGTGATTACCCCACATCTCTTTCATTCTTGTTGTTTAAGGGCGGGTTGGTGTGAAGACACAGAAGTCAGGAAAAGTTATTTTAAAAAATGTCCCATAGGCAGTTCACTTTATTACATAAAGTCTGGGAAACACTGGATTAAGAAATAAACAGTTCAAACAGTGCAAAAATGGAATTTCTGTACTGATTGTACTGGCTGACTAGTCAGGATGGTCTTGGGCAACTGTAAAAACTTGGCTTAAAGGGCTGTCAGTTCCCACTCAGCCAGTAGGCTCACCGGGATAAAACCAGTATCCGAGTGCAATCCTAACTGCACCTGCAGCTCTGAAGCCCATACTTTGGGTAGACCAATCACCCCCCCAGCTGCTCAATTCAGTCTTGTTCCAAAACATCCCAGCCTTGGCTAGCACCACCACTGGTCAGCCCTTCTGAGACTGCCCCCAGCACCAACTACTTCCTTGATGCATCAGCCAGTTTTTACTCCTGCAGAGGACTTCTCCCTCCACGGATCATATCTCATTTCATCTGTCTCCCGTCTTACTTGCCAACTTTGCTCAGCCAGTTCCTTTCATAGGGCTGGAAATCATGTGACCTGCCAATCATACCTTAATTTTTTACTTAAATGTTGGCAACAATTTTAAATATGGCTGTTTCATACATAAAAGTAAACAAAGCATGAAAAACAACATTTTAACATAGATCTGCCTTTATACAATTGCAAAATAAAGCAAATAGAAGATAAAGAAGGGAACTCCCAGGCAGAAAAACTCACCTTTCTTGTTCCCAGACTCCCTCATGCTAGGTTTCTATAAAGCCCACAGATTTCAGCCAACCTGAGCCCAAGTAATCCACAAAATGGACGCCAGCAATACAAAAGCACATGGAGTCAGGCACTTCCCAAACAGGTACATTTTCTCAACATATAGCAATGTGTGCAGTTTGGGCTTAAAGAAGCATTTCATTTAGTATCAGGAAAATACAGATAAAACCAGCAATGTAAAAACAAAATGCATTGCTAATGTATTGTTTGTAGTAGTTTGTAAAACATTTGTCTTATACATTTCATCCAAAAAGCAGAGCTTCAGGCTTCCTGATAGCTTAATTATCCTCCATATAAAACTAAAGATGGTTTATGGTAGTTCTCTTTAAGTATTTGGTTTTATATTTCATTTATGAACAAAAATACAGATTCATAGTATTTATGTAATTTCTTCCACAGGTACAGTATTTTGTAAATGGCAGCTTTTAATGTTTGAACACAGCACCAAAGCACACAAGCTTTCCTTTCATCCTGAATGTGCTAGGCAGCCCTTTCACACATAATGCTTGCTGTGGGGTGGGGTGGGTGGGCAGTGGGGTCAGAAAGAAGAATTAAAAAGCATTAAAGTTTAAACCCTGGGTGATCAGGCCATGAAAGACAGCATAGGGTATTAGAAAGGTTGGCATAGTAGAAAGGCTGCAGCTAAAAGGATAGGGAAGAAACATTAATGGTAACCTTGCATGTTGTAAGTAGTGAAGGGTGAAGTAGCCAAAATCTGCATGTGAAGCAATTCACTTATTAAGGCGGATTTCGTGAAGTAATCCGCAACGCAAAGCGAATTACTTCACATCTTAATGAGGAACGTGAAGGCCATTGGAAACAATGACTACAATGACTACGCATTACTTCACCTTTCCCCAACCATTTCTGCACCAATTTTAATGCGAAGTACATTGAAGTCAATGTATTTCACATCACTTCGCCTTGTTGGTGAGCTCCAAAGCGAATTTTGCAGTGATTCATGGGATTACAGGTCACATGGGCTTTAGATTGTTCTAAACAGCCTCAGTTCTCTGAAGTGTGTGTGTAGTGGAAGCTGGAGACAGTTTGCTCTCAGAGCTCTGAGATTCAAACCCTCTAAAAGCCATTCAAAAGACTTTTTGAGCCATTTTGTTTGTTCAAAACTTAGTACATCGATTGTAGGAAAACCTCCTATGCTCATATCATTGAGTGTTTATTGCTTATGTGTGGATTTTGAATGTTAATTTAGAACATGTAACAGTGTCAGTGGCTCAGTAGGTAGCACACTCGCCTCTGAGGCCGGGAGATCAGAGGGCTGTGGGTTCAGTTCCCACATCTGGCACTTGGGTTAATATCCCAGTACTGACACTGTAGTGCAGCATGAGAAGGGTGCTGCACTTCTGAGGTGCCGTATTTCAGATGAGACGTTAAACCGAGGTCCCATCTGCCTGGATTGGTGGTAGTTCAGGTGGATGTTAAAGATCCCATGGCACTTATCGAAAAGAGTAGGGGAATTTCCCCGGTGTCCTGGCCAAATTTCCCTCATTCACTAAAAAAATACCACCAAAAGCTTAATCTGGTTCAAGATCAATTGCCATTCATCTGTATCCCCTTCCCCCGGGTCATGCCTGAAAATAGGCAGGATTTGTCTAGTGCACTTACCCGGTCAACAAAAAAATAAATAAATAAAATAAACATTCAGTCTGTGTAGTGACAAACACTTAAAGTGTGCTTGGGGAAGGGGCGTATCTGTGGTGGAGAAGGGAGGTAGATAAATTGGGAGAAAGGCAGTCTTTCTGTTTTGGTTATATTTTTCTTGTATAGCTATGTTAATGTACACACAGTAATAGTTTCCCTAATTTTTTATATTTTTTTGCTGATTGTTGTGGTGCAGCAGTGCATAATTTGTTTGTTTAAAAGATTTGGTTATTTTACTGAAGTTCTCAATTTGCTGCGCATTACCTGTAGTGTGTGTGTGTGTGTGTGTGTGTGTTTGTGTGTGTGTGTGTGTGTGTGTGACACGTGCCATCAAATCAGACGCATTTTATTGTGCCACACAGTAATTTCAGCACTGTGAACCTGCTATCCACCTGTGTTATTTTCTACTGCTTTGTGGTATCTTGGTAGTTGACTGTTACTGCAGTGCACTGCCCCTTCCCCACAAACCAGCAAAAGGTATTCTTTTCCAGATTTGGATTTGTGACTTGCGAGCACTGGTTAAGGTGCTGATGTGCCTGTGTGTCTGCATCTCTTGACTGCGCAGTGCAATCTTAATCTGTCTGTGCATTTGCATCTCTTTAGTGCCCAGTCTCTATCTGCAAACCATAGTTGTTGTTTTTTGGCTTCCCATCCACTGGCCCAGACTGAAAGCTCAGAAATCTAAATTTGTTTCAAATTTTCTTAGTGAGCCCCAAAAATGCCTGCAAAGATTCATGCAAACAAAGCTGTTTCTGGCCATGGCACTGCTGCCAATGGCAAGCTTGGCCATGGGTGTGGTAGTACATAGAATTGCATAGCTGATGTCAGTAAAGGGATTTCTCCATCAGTGTTTTTTACGGAGCAATCTGTAGCTTCACTCATAGTTGGAGAAGATGATGTTGTCCCCTCTGGTGGTGTTAGTGCAGTTGCTGCTGGCATGAGTATTGCTGCCCTAAGTTCCACTTCTGACCAGTTAACCATTTTAGAAAATATAGTTGAATCTAAAGCTGTGACTGACAGTGTAGATGATGTTATACACCCCAGCATCTCCATGGTAGTTGAACATGATTCTGATCCTGGTGACAATAACTCACAATGTTACATTTCTTCCAGAGCTGCTGAGGTCATGCCTTTGCCATCCAATGCTTCAAAGTGCAGTGCTAAACTATCGGGTGATGATGATAAAGATGATGATGCTGTGGCTGGAACATGTTCTCCACATGACAGCATCCAAGCTGAAATTGTGGATCCGGATGATGTTAATGAATATGATGATGATGTCAGTGACCCCTGTTGGGATCTGGAGAAAAAGAAAGTGAAAGTGGTTGTGCATGGGTCTGCTGGCATTAACTACCCCCTCCTCAAAAAAGTTATGATTTAGCAGTTTCTGTTGATGATGATCATGAAGACCCAGTAATAATCTTAGGTAGTCATGGTGGTCAGTTGAAGTCCAAGTGTGTCCAGCCAGAAAAATCATGTAGTACACCCCCCATTTCAGGGTTAAAAAAAAACAGAGTCCAATAAGCAACATCAGGGACATTTTAAAAGTAGGGGATCACAATCCTTTGTTTGGGATTTTTTTTGTCCAAAATGCAAATGATGAGTCAGTTGCAATCTGCCAGCTTTGCCATGCATGTGTGAGTTGAGGTAAAAAGGGGAGTCATCTGGACATGGGGAGCCAGCATACACATCTTAAGAACAGGCACATGGCACTGTGGACCCGGCACCAGACAACAGCTAATGCCATAGTGGGGTGGTCACCCTCGTCATCAACCTTATTGAGCATGTTATCCCCTTTCATGAGTGTTAGACCAAGCAGCAATGTCTGTAGAAGCATTGAAATAACACCAGAGGATTACTACAGGCATGATGAGGGGGAGGATTATGATTTAGAAATCTTGTCAAGTGGTGGTCAGAGTAGCAGTGGTGGTGGTGGTCTATGCAGTATGCCTAGTGCCAGTGGTACATCAACCCCTGTACTTAAAACTGGGAAAATAGCTTCATTTGTGGACTTGTCACCTGTGCACCCCTCTTTATCACATGTCCACACCCCACTCCTGGCCATTCATAGAGCAGAGCCATTTGTCACATACCGTGCAAAATGTGTAACAACAAGTCAGCCCACACTGGAGAGTGTTTTTGCCCGTAACATTGCAGAGGGACTGGAAGGAAAAGTATGCCTTTTTGCAGATGACACAAAGATCTGCAACAGGGTTGATACACAAGGAGGCGTGGAAAGGATGAAAAGGGACTTGGCAAGGTTGGAGGAATGGTCAGACGTATGGCAGCTAGGATTCAATGCTAAAAAGTGAAAAATAATGGACCTGGGAAACAAGAACCCAGGGGAAGAATACACAATGGGTGGGAGGTAGTAACAACAACAAAATAGGAAAGGGACCGAGGGTAATCATATCAGATGACCTTAAGGTTAGCAAGCAATGTGAGAAGGTAGTAGGGAGGGCCGGGGTACTGGGATGTATAGGAGAGGCATCAGCAGCAGAAAACAGGAAGTTGTTATCCCTCTGTACAGACAGTTGGTGAGACCCCATCTGGAATACTGTGTCCAGTTCTGGAGACCCCATCTCCGCAAGGACATAGACAGGATAGAGGCAGTCCAGAGGAGGGCAACTAAAATGGTGCAGGGTCTGCAAGAGAAGCCGTTGAGGAGAGACTAAAGGAGCTTAATATGTATACCTTGAGTAAAAGAAGGAGAGGGGGACATGATAGAAACTTTCAAGTACCTCAAGGGAATCAACAAAGTCCAAGAGGGTAGCATCTTTCAGAAAAAGAGAGACTTGCAAGAACAAGGGACACAATTTAAAGATATGAAGGAGGAGCGGTTCAGGGGCAATGTGAGGAAGTATTATTTCACAGAGAGGGTAGTGGATGCATGGAACAGCCTTTCTGAGGAAGTTGTGGGGTCTAAAACTGTGGGAGAAATCAAGAATGCATGGGACAGACATAAGGCAATTCTTGTGGGGGGCAGGAAGATATAGGCTGTTGGTTAACTAGGATCTGCGGCCTATCCTGTAGGTAGGGAAATGGGCAGACTAGATGGGCCTAGCGGTCCTTATCTGCCCTCAAAGTCTATGTTTCTATGTTTCTATGTAACCTGAAGTACCCACCCAATTATGCAATGTCATGTGAACTTAATGCTGCTGAAGCTGAAATGCTGGCAATTGATCTTTTGCTCTTCTCCTTTGTGGAGAATTCAGGATTCCGGAAGTTTGCAGCACGCGCCTGTCCAAAATGGAAAGAACCATCCAGGACAATACTTTTACACCCATGCTGTCCCTGAGGTATACTGTACTGTGGGCAACTCTGTAAGACATGCCCTTCAACATTCCTCCTCTCCATTCATCCATTCAAGTATGGCTATGTGTACAAGTGGCAAAATGGCAGGGAGTTCATATTTATGTATTACTGCACATTGGGCGCAGGTGCCGTGGGTTGTTTGTGCTGGTGATAGTGTGAATAATCAGTGTAGTAAGGCAGACTGTCATGGCAGCAACCTTCCGGGAATTTGACAGCATGCAATGCTTGCAATGCACAGTGTGGCCTGTTCCCACACTGGTGAAAACATGCTGGACTTGCTACTGACTGAACCTGACCAAGGGATGCAGTACAGCACAGTGGTTTAGGGCTCTGAGCTGCAAATCTGGTGACATCCAGCAGACCAGACCTGGGTTTGAATCCCACAGCTTCCACTTGTGTACTGTGTGACCCTGAGTAAGTCACTTAACTTCCCTGTGCTCCCAGGTCGCTCCTGTAAAAAAGCTTTCAGCTTAGTGTGCTACCCCTGGTTAAACAACTAAAAATAAAAAAAAGAAATAGATGAGTTGCTGAACCCAGTGTCCCTGAGAGCTGGATTTATAGCAAGTGACAATGGCTAAAATGTGGTTAAATTCATCATGAATGGTGGCTTTGTTCGGGTTCCATGCATGGCCCACTGTTTTAATCTGGTGGTCCAGGAGTTTCTGCAGCAACCCGATATAAATGAAATGTTGACAGCTGCATGCTGTATCTGTTTGTACTTTTCAGGCTCTGCAAAGGCCTGTGAACAACTTTGGCAGCTGCAGATCCAAAACAGCCTTCCGCAGCACCACCTCAAGCTGGGATTTGTCACCCGGTGGAACTCAACCTTATTCATGGCAGTGAGGTTGTATGAACAATACAAAGCAATCTCCGAATATCTCATCATGCACACCAGCCATGACACTTCCAGGGCCTCCATGTCTCTCATGACTGAACAGTTGCACCTAATGGAGTCTGTTATAACAATTTTGAAGCTTTTTGAACACGCCACTCAGGCAGTGAGTGGTGAGTCTGCCTCCATCATCCAATCAATTCCACTGCTGCATGTATTGAGGCAGACATTGCTAAATCTACAGCTTAGCCTTGATGGTTCCGGAGACTGTGCTAGCAGTGTGTTGCTGAAACACATACTGACAGTATTCAACAGCAATTGGCATATCTTGGGCATTCAGCAAAGTGATGACTTCACAATAGCAACAATGCTGGATCTACATGGAATTGCATCAATACTGGAGGGAGGGCCCGAACAGATTAAAAATGTCAGTGGGCAACTGGTGCACTTGGTTCATGGGGCACAGAAGTCACATGCCAAGGTCAGTAAACCTCAGCAGCATAACCAGACTGAAGGTCAGTTTGGAGTGGTACCAAGCACATCCTGTAAGGTGGCTATGGTTCCAGGTGGTCTGTCATCAAAACCGTATGCCATTAACCCACTTTGGGGTGCTTTGTGCCAAGTCAAGATTTGTGACATCAATGAATCTGGAGAACAGGATGATGAGTCAATCACAGAACTTCATGCAGCACAGCAAATGGTTGATTCATATTTGGCTGAAAACAGGCATCTGTCAGTAACTGATGAACCTCTTTTATACTGAAGTGAAAAGGTCAGTGAATGGCCAGAGCTAAACTCAGTGGCACTGAAGTACCTGACCTGCCTACACCCCAGCGTAAGTGTAGAGAGTGTATACAGTTCTGCAGGGGAAATAGTTCGGAACCATCATACAAACCTCTTTTCTTCAAATGTCAGCTTGCTTACATTCATAAAAATGAATCAGGGCCACATACCAGCTCAAACTGCAAGCTCTGTATTCGTACCCCGTCATGGTCATGGTTGTGGTGATGTGGGAGAAGCAGACCATCTTGGTGGCAGCATGAAATGGCCTACCACTGAGGTAGATGATGATATCATGAATAAAAAAAGTCCCTAGTGGGTACACTTCAGACATTGATGACTGTAAGGGCAGCTTCCTGTATGATGAGGATGATGAGGTTGATGTTGGTAGGTTTTAAGTTAAGTGGTTAAAAGGCTGTCACATTTTTTCAATGGTACAATACATGTTTAGTTTTCCATAACATAAAATCTGTGTCCCACTCTGAATGAGTCTCATTCCATAATGTCATATTGGCAATTTGACATAAGTAAATTCACAGTCATTCTATTTTACCTTCCCCACCTTGGTATTATTTCTGATTAGACTTTACAGAATGTGTACTGCTGTCATTAGCAAACACAGTCAGCCTCTTAAACACAACTGTCCATTTGCAGTACTAGATGTTAGCTGCTTAAAACTTGCTGATTAAAGATATCTGCCTCCTAACTGAGAGTGAAATACCATAACACAATACACACCATACCCTGCCACCCACCCGTGTGTGTCTGACAGTGAGAGGAAATGTGTTGCAGCTGTTTCCATGACCACCACCAGTAAACTGCAGTCAGCCTAAGCCACCAGATGGTGAGAGGGAATGTCATCATGTGCCCATGACCACCACCAGTAAAGTGCAGTCAGCCAAAGCCACCAGATAGTGAGAGGGAATGTCATCATGTGCCCATGACCACCACCAGTAAACTGCAGTCAGCCAAAGCCACCAGATAGTGAGATGGAATGTCATATTGTACCTATGGCTACCACAAGTAAACCACAGTCAGCCAAACATGTTAGATACTATCTCAGTGAGAAGGAATGTGATTGTTTTCCATCCCGTGCCCTGCTCATGCCATGGCAGATGGAGACTACATCCAGCAGCCTTAGCTGCAAGGTTTCTTACTATCAATACTTTACAGTGAGCATGTGTACTAATTTGTTATACTATGTAAGATCCTTAAGCTGTGTTATGCTTCCTGTTGCATTTCTGAGATGCAGTTGAGAAACACATATGGTCAATTTATTTTCTTTTTTACAGGTTAACAATTTCAAGCACTCTCCTTGACTGGAGGACTGTAGTACTGCAGTACTGACTACAACCACCTGCTATATAGGATATCAATTTCTGGTAAGTATATAACTTTTATTTCATCAGTTCTTTTTTGTAGTTAATTTTTTTCAAAAGAGTGCAAATCATATAAAAGTAGATGACATGTACGTCACATAATATATTTTTCATGCACATGAGACACTGTATTGCTGCAGCAACCATGGCGGTGTTGAACAAAGTTTTATCCAGGTCGTGACAAGACATATTTTAAAATGTAACTTAAGACATTGGGACAGTGTATGTGTTACACGTACTAAACTTGTGAATGTGATTTGGTCTTGGTGTGGCTTACTGAGAGCTTGTTATATGTTACGCTGCATATATAACAGACAGGAATAGCCACACTTTGAACAGAATGTGTTACTGCAATCAAGTACTAATAATTTCATGTTCATCTGCTTTTGCAAGAAACATTTTGGTGCTGTGTGCTGTCAGTGGTGCTTTCTCCAAATAAGATGTTCAACATCACACCCCACGAGGGACGCAACAACTAGCATGAATCCTAACCATCAGGACTGGACTGAAGGATGCACAGAAAATCTGTGAAGAATTAACAAAAAAAGAAACCATTAATGAAACTTGCTTCCAAATGATATCCCCCCCCCAAAAAATAATTACCTTCACTGGCTTGATAGTATTCCCATGCCAAAATTCCTCATCAAGCCAAGAAATGTGCACCTCAAGTTCGACTATATGACCTGTGATACCAAAAAATGCAATGATTACACGTGTGTGTATGTATATATATATATACACACACACAGTATATATATATATATATATATATATATATATATATATATATATATATATGGATCTAAACATTATTTAAGGTCAGGTCCTGTGGAAAACCATGATAGTGCCAGGTACATTAACTTAACAAGGGTAGTATGAGTGTACACACAGAGGGCATCCTTCCTGTTGGGGTCAGTGCAGCAGACTTTGGGCAACCAACAGCATCGTCACATCATCATGGTTAACTCAATGGTTGGGTCAGCCTTCTAGCACATCATTTGGTAAGACACTGTGCATCATCCCAGTCAGGTCAAGAAGCATTACATGAAATTTCAACAGCAGCAGGTGACATAGTTCTTATTGGAGTTTGTGCATGCATTACTGAGTGTGGCATGCATTAATGGAGACTTCCCATTCCATTTTATGCTCACATTTCTATTCATCTGGAGTTGGGAATTTTTGGGACATAAGACAACATCCCAAGATTTGTACTAACACTGGCCAAAAACATTCTACAGAAAATAAGCTAAAAAAGTGGTGTTCTTGCTTCCTTGTTATATTCTGATTTAATAATCTCTGTTTCCAAAAATAAATTATTTTAGTGGTCTCAGTAATATTTCCTTTCTGTTGTGGTGGTTTGTTTGTTGAACAGCATGAGTGAACAGTGCAATACTCTGCTAAACAGCATGTGCGCAGTGCACTGTCAGATGCACATACTTCCCAGCCCCCTGAAAACATATGCTGTATGATAGTTGACTTGCTCCACTGTTAATGGTATAAGAAATAAAGAATATATAACATATATTTTATTTGTACCATCATGAACAGTGGACCAATTCATATAATATGTTTTCAGGGGGCTCGGAGGGCAGTGTGCACCTGACAGTGCACACATGCTGTTTAGCAGATCTTTGCACTGCTCACTCCTGCTTTTCAACTCCAGATGAATAGATGCCAATAAAAAATATTCACTTCTAGTGAAAATGTAGCCTCTCTGCCTCCTTTCTAGTCTCTCTCTCTCCCTCTCTCTCACTCATAAGACACAACTAAACTACATCATCTAATTCCAAGGCAAAAATATGGGACTTCAGAGGAGCTGACTTTGATAAGATGGCCAACAGAGTTAAGCTAGCCCTAGCAAAAAGAAATACAGGTGAGAGGGTACAGGCAAAGTGGCAAGCATTAAGGATGCAATACTTGAAGCAACATCCCATTGTGTTAGAAAGAAAAGGAAGTGCAAAAGAAGAAGGAAACCACTTTGGTTCTCAAAAACAGTAGCAGAAAAGGTCAGAGCCAAAAGGCTGGCCTTCAGGAAATAGAAGGGAAATGGTCTTTTAGAATCCCATTCAGTTCTTCTTGGCTCAATATACGGTCCAAATTGTGATTCCCCATCTTTTTTCATGCGGTTACTTAGTATCGTGGTGTCTGATCCACCTAAACTCACTATTCTGGGAGGGGATTGGAACCTAGTGCTCCAATCGGAACTAGATAGATCCGGCTGTGAGAGGCGAGGGATATCCCCAGCACAAAGAGCGCTGAAAGATCTCATTAGGGATGCTGATTTAGTCGATATTTGGAGGGTCTTAAATCCGACACTTCGGCAGTATTCCTTTTCCTCTGCTGCGCACAGGACATATTCCCGAATAGACTACTTTCTTATTAGTTCTTTCACCATACCTGGTGTGTCACAGGCAGAGATATCGGCCAGAGTATTGTCTGACCATGCCCCAGTGAGCCTGGAATTCTGGTTGGGAGCAGGGAGTAAACGATCACCCCAGTGGAGGTTAAACAGCCAGATACTGAGAGACTAGAATTCTCTGAGGCAGATAGTAGATTTCATTGCTACCTTTCTCTACAGTAATCAGGGCTCAGTGGCTAAGTATGACTTAATTTGGGCTGCCTTAAAATGTTCCTTAAGGGGAGAGCTGATAAAAATGGCCTCCTTAAGGGCGCGGTCCCAAAGAGCTCAATTGGACTCCCTTCTGGTCTCAATCAAGGATCTAGAGCATAGTCTGTCCCGGGCCTCTATGGCCGAAAGCTGGACCAGACTTTACCAATTACAAGCCAAATATGCTGATCTTGTTTCCCAAAGAGCGGAGTTAGCCCTCCTAAGGACTAAACTTAGATACCTAGACACAGGGGAAAGAGCTAGTAAGTTGCTCGCCATGCGCATCCGTCAGTTGGACTTCTCACAATTCATTGCAGGAATCTGCATAGGAGGAGACAGTCGGTCTGTACTGACCCTTTGGAAATGGCGAAAGCCTTCGGCACCTATTTCCAGGGCTTGTACGATGTTGACCCAACCCAACGGCCCTCTGATACAGACATTAATTTTTACCTCAGCTCGGTCAACCTTCCTAAAATCACTGATGCAGAGGTGGCTTGTCTAAGTGTTCCAATTTCTCTCGTTGAAATACAGCAAGCTGTACAACAGATGCCCCTAGATAAGTCCCCAGGGCCAGACGGCTTACCTAGTAATTTTTACAAGGCCTGTCTCCCGGTAATTGCCCCTGTCCTGAAGGAAGTATTTGTGTATTGGTTCAATAATGGGGTTTCAGACCCTAGGTTTCAAGAAGCCACGGTCTCTTTAATTTTAAAGCAAGGGAAAGACCCGTTATGGATAGTTATCGCTTCCATTTCCTTACTAAATACGGATGTTAAAATACTGGCCAAAATCCTAGCAAATAGGCTCTCAAAAGTCATGGGTAGGTTGGTGAGTCGAGAACAAGTTGGATTTATGGCTGGTAGGTCCTCTCAAGATCACTTGAGAAAGTTACTACACCTTCTGGCTTTGGCCAGGGATTCTGAGATACCAGCGGTTCTAGTGTCACTCGATGCTGAAAAGGCATTCGATAGGGTCTCCTGGGATTTCCTATTTGCCACCTTAACATCATTCAGGCTGCAGACAGAATTTCAAAGATGGGTCCATCTCTTAGACCAGTTTCCCTTGGCCAGGGTTAAATGCAACGGAGTACTGTCCCCTTCATTTAATTTAGCCCGGGGCACAAGGCAAGGTTGTCCTTTGTCCCTTTGCTCTTTAATTTATACCTAGAACCGTTATTACGCAGGTTAGCAAATGAATGCAGCCATAAAAGGAATTCGAGTGGGAATGCCAGGTATGCCTTTTCAGTATATGCAGATGACATACTGCTCCATGTTGAGAATGACATCTCAATCTCAGCTACCTAACTGAGATTGAGAGCTTTTCTAAAGTCTCCTATTATAAACTGAACCGGGCCAAAACGAAGATACTTCCGTTAAACAGTAGAGTCATTAAGGCCGAACTTTCCATCTTCGGCCTCTCCTGGGAAGCAAAATCAGTCACATACCTGGGTATCAAGATTCATAATACTTTGAATTCTATTACCAGGACTAATGTTGGCAATTTAGTTAATACAATAAGGGAGGATTTGGAGAGGTGGCGGCTGCTTCCTTTCTCCCTTTGGGGGAGGCTTAGTATTGTTAAAATGAACGTTCTACCAAGGATAATGTATCCCCTGGGTATGTTAGGGTTTTATTTGCCGAAAAGATGGTTCTCTAAACAACAAAGCGCCGTCAGTATCTTTTTGTGGAACAAAAAAAGAGCGCGTAGATCATACATAAAATTGACGGCTCCAAAGTTAAGAGGAGGCCTGGCCACCCCTTCTTTCTTCCTTTATCATGCTGCACAGCATATAAGTAAACTAGTTCACTGGAACGGGGAGATTGGGCATCAGGAATACAGACCCTTGTGGGTAGACATAGAGCAGCACTTGGCTACACAGGTTAATTGCTCTCTGAGGGCCCTCCTATTTGTCTCCCCATCGGCTATTCCCAAGGTCTTTCGAGGGAACCTGATAGGTTGGTCGTTAAAAGCCTCCATCAGATACAGAACTATCTGTCTGTAAAGTGGTACCTTTCGCTGACCAGCCCATTATTGGTAATCCACATTTTAAAGTTGGAGGTGCCCTCTGTCTTCTACTTTTGGCCTAAATTAAATGATGTTAGACTTTCAAATTGTTGGTCAAATGGGAAACCACTCCCTTTTGAATACTTTCAAAAGTCTTTTGGGGCCTCGGGTAAGGAGGTGTTTAAATATTTACAAGTTAGCAACGCCTTATCCTCCTTTTTCTCCGGGTTTTCACCGATAGATCCGAGTGACAGAGACCTTTCCTCACTTATTCATAAAGCCTCACAACCACGTTCAGTTTCCAACCTATACAAAACTCTTCAGGAATGGGATTCTAGATTACCATCAGGTATCTGTTATTATTGGTCAAAGGAATTGGGTATTCCGGAGGATCCCTCATTGTGGCAGAAGCTCTGGATATCCATGTACAGGTATATAAAACAAGACAGTCTGAGGCTAATGCACTTCAACATCATGCACAATATTTACTTTACTCCCGTTCAGCTATGTAAATACGGGCACTGACAACGCCTTTTGTGCAAAGTGCAAGAGGGGTATCGGCAATCCTATATCATGTGATTTGGCTATGCCCCTGTGTGCAGGCGTTTTGGCGTTCTATCGCTAACATCCTTGACCCTGTCCTTGGCTTAGGTGCTTTGTTTACACCTGAAATTTATCTAATTAATCTCTTTCCTTTGGGTGTTACCAAAATTATGAAAGCCCATATGTCGCTTGTTTCAGCTACAGCTAAATTAATAATTCTGAGACACTGGGTTGACGACAAGCCCCCCACCCGATCGAAAGTGGTGGTATAAAGAGAGCATGTTGGCCTTGCAGCTGGAGAGACATATTGCCTGCATGCAGGGTAGACCCGAAGCCTATATTTTACTTTGGGGCTCCTTGAGGCCCCTTGACGGCCTGGAAGCCTTGAAAATTATACTTTATCTCGTTAGTTTAAGGTTATCTAGCGTGTAGTCCGGGGAGAGGAGAGGAGGTTGGGTTGTCTGGTTTTGTTGTTCACTGTTATGGTACATTGTTCTGTGATTATTACTGGGTATGGCCTTGATTTTTTTTTTGAAAATTTAATAAAACTGGTTTAATAATAAAAAAAAAAAAAAGGAAATAAAAGGGAACACAGTGGGATGAAGATAAGATAGGGAGGCATACCAAACTTCCCTAAGGGAAGCAGGGAAGGCAGTAAGGCAGGCAAAGGCCCAAACTGAGGAAACACTAGCACAAACAGTAAAAGAAGGTGACAAGACTTTCTATAGACACATTAGTGAAATGAGAAAGTCCAGAGGGGGCATTGCTAAGGTCAAAGGAGAAAAGGGTGTGTGTGAGGAGGAGGACCATGTAAAAGCATTTATCTTAAATAGATACTTCTGTTCAGTATTTACTGAAGAGAAGGAAGGGCAGGGCCCAAGCTCAGCACCATGGACACAGGGCAGAGGGAGGTGAGTACTAGTCCCTTTATAAAAGAAAGGGTCCTACAAGAGCTCAATAAGCTCGGGGTGGACAAGGCAATGGGACCTGATGGCATAGGTCCATAGGGCTACATTTTCACTAGAAGTGAATATTTTTTATTGGCATCTATTCATCTGGAGTTGAAAAGCAGTAGTGAGCAGTGCAAAGGTACTAAAGGAGCTAAGGGTGGAATGAGCAGAGCCATTATCAGAACTGTTTAGTGAGTATCTGAGCACAGGAGAGGGCCCAGAAGACTGGAGAAGGCCTCATGTGATCCCGCTCCCCAAGAGTGGTAGCAGGGAGGAGGCTGGGAACTACAGACCAGTCAGTCTTACTTCAGTAGTGGGCAAGATTATGGAGGCACTACTTAAGGAAAGGATAGTGCAACACCTAGAATCCATAGGAGCACAGGATCCAAGACACCATGGGTTTACAAAAGGAAGGTCCTGTCAAACTAATCTAATAGAGTTCTTTGACTGGGTAACCAGAGTGGTGGATCAAGGGGGAGCAACTGATGTCACCTACCTCGACTTCAGCAAAGCTTTCGATACTGTTCCACATAGAAGATTGATTAATAAGTTGGGTAGGCTAGGGTGGGTCAGACGTTGGTCAACTGGGTGGCAAACTGGTTGACGGGCAGAAAACAGAGAGTGATGGTAAATGGTATACAGTCAGAAGAGATGCCAGTCACAAGTGGGGTACCTCAGGGATCAGTCCTGAGGCCAGTCCTCTTCAATATCTTCATCAGTGACATTGCAGATGGACTGGAGGGTAAGGTTTGTCTGTTTGCAGATCTGCAACAGAGTAGATGATCCAGATGGGGTGGGCAGAATGAGAAGAGATCTGAATAAACTAGCAAAACGGTTGGAAGAGTGGCAACTGGGATTTAATGCAAAGAAGTGCAAGATCATGCACATAGGGAAGAGAAACCCTGAAGCCACCTGTAGGCTTCGAGGAGAGTTTCTGCAGTAACAAGGGAAGAAAGAGACTTGGCCACCTCATCACCGATGACCTGAAATCATCCAAGCAGACCACTAAAGCAGTAGGTAAGGCTAGGGGGATGTTAAGGTGTATTAGTAGGGGTATCATAAGTCGGAAGAGGGAGGTAATAATTCCTCTTTACAAGACACTGGTTAGGCCCCATCTGGAGTACTGCGTGCAGTACTGGAGGCTGCACCTAGACAAGGACATTAACAAAATTGAGGCAGTCCAAAGAAGGGCTACCCAAATGGTGCAGGGACTGCATCAGAAAACATATGAGGAAAGATTAACGGAGCTCAATATGTATACCCTACAGCAAAGGAGGGAGAGAGGTGATAAGATTGAAATATTCAAACATCTTAAGGGCATTAACATGGTGAAAGATTCTAACATGTTTCAATATAAGAAAAATAGCAGGACAAGAGGACACAACATGATATTAGAGGGAGGCCAATTGAGGAAGTTCTTTTTCACAGAAAGGATGGTGGATGCATGGAACAGCCTACCTCAGGAAGTGGTGGATATGAATATAGCGCAGGGCTTCAAAAAGGCATGGGATAGGCATAAGGGAGCAATACAGATAAGTATGAATAGATAGGCCATTGACAGAGCAAAGGCCAATGGCACATTTATAAGGTAGAAAAAGAAATGGGCAGACTAGATTGGCCTTGTGGTCCTTATCTGCCACCAACTTCTATGTTTCTATGTTTATACACGTACACAGATACACAAAAACAATTAACAATTCACAAATACTAAATTGAAATACTGCACAAACACAAATCCAGACAACAAATATGCAAAAATAATCACGTAATTAGCAAAAAAATTGAAAGGTTTATGGTAGTTTTACACAAGATTTTCCTCTGACTAAGCAGCACACAACCTCTTTCTGCTACTGCAAGGTGAAAGTGAAACTCTCTTTCAAGCACGAGTCACTTCCTGCCTGCCTGGCCTGAAGCATGTGACCTACACTGTGTAAGCCATGTGATGTGTGTGGGCTGCCTGTGAATTCTCACTCCTCCTTAAAGTGAGGTAAGGCGGAGTGAGCAATGTGAAGTCATAATTGCAATATGAAGTAGCAAAATAACAGTTTGACTGAATACTTCACATAGCGGAATGACAATGAGAAGCAGGCCACTTTACGTCCACTCCACGGGTGGAATTTAACTTCACTGTATCTCTAGTTGTAAGCCCACTTCTGCACAATGTTTTAGGTCTCAGCAAACTTTCATTTTATTTGGTACCTTATGTAAGCCTTGTTATTGCTGTATGGCTTCCCAAACCCTTAGGACCTCATTCACCATTTTCATTAAACAAAAATACAGTGGGAGGGTTTCACCCTACCACACATGGTTGTCATCAACAGCACTCCACCCATACTCTGCCCATGAGTTTCAGTGCCCTGGGTTCATTATTTTGCACTTTTTTGCATTGAATCCTAACTGCCATACCCTTGACCACTCCTTTAGCTTTCTTGAGTCTCTGCTCATCCTTTCTGATATGAATCAGGAAATTCACAGCCTCCCCCCACAAAACAGAGTAGTTAGTGGGGTAAACACCAATGTAGAGAGGTCAATAGGGAGCAGAACAGGGGTAAATTGAGAAAAAGGCAAAGGCAGTAAAGGCAGGGATGTGGCAAAAAAGGGTAAGACCTTCATAAAATTGAGGGCATTGAACACCAATGCCCATAGTCTGCATAACAAGCTTCCTGAGCTAGTGGCCTTGATGGAAGAGGGACAGTAAAAAAGCAGTCAGTTCTGGATCCACTCACTCTGTGTGCTCTCCGTAAAAGTTCCAATAAAGCAAGCAAATGATGGCACCACAGAGAACCATGCAAAAAGCAACTTTATTAAAGTGCAAAGACAGCAAACTGCAGCCACCCACAGCACAGGAGCACCTCCAACTGGTTTTGAACCAACCGTGTGTCCTGAGGAGGATGACATCCCTAGTGTTCATGGCACGGGGTCATTATGTCGCAAGACATAATGCCACATGGCACTATCACACTGCGCGATTTATGCCATGAGGCATCATGTCTCTGATCTGTGGGGGGGCTGTGCCCCCCACACCCCCCGTTATGGGGGACTATGCCCCCGGACCCCCCCTACTAAAGATTTTGAACTACAGAGGCGTCCAACTCAGGTAGCGCACAGGTCCAGGTTTCGCCATAATGCTGTATGCTATTAAGCGTTGGCACTATGACACGATACAAGTTTTCACCACCATTTAAAAGGACTGCAGTTTAAAGTGATAGTGCAATTCTAAAAGACTTCACAACAAGCTTTAAAAGCACAGCTTTAAAACCACACGTCATTAATATCTATGATACAAAATCCCAATTAGTTTAAATGGCTCTAAGTGCACACACTAACTAGCATATATATTTATTTCATATATACAGTAGCTTGCCATCCTAATAATGGTGGCTGTTAGAATTTTAATTTGGGCTAATACACTATTAAGCTGTATCTTCACACTTTAAATAGTGAGGGCTAAAGTGCACCCTTCATAAGCTAGTTATAATTCAATTAACATGTATACACACATATAAATATGGATTCCAAACCATCTTTTTTGAATGGCTACCAAAACTAACAATCCTACTACTAGAATTACAAAAATAATGAATAGAAAATAGAAACCATACAAAATCTGGGGTTTAAATCCCTAGATATTACCAAGAAGATAATGAATATATATAATGTAGAAAGCTGTAATTACAGTCATTTTGCCTCAATATGGATTTTAACAAAATAGTTTTCCCATTCTGTGGTCAGCAGACCATACCAAAATCTGCCACCATTGGATCTATTATGTCTTATTTAAAATTACAGCCAGATGCTGGGTCCACAACAGTCCAATGTTCCCTTGCAACTTTTCCTCAACAATCAATACCTAGAAGGAAAACAATATAATAAAAATGTATTCAGTAACAAGAACCTTTTAATATTCTATAACCAATTATAAGTTTTATCTCTTCCTTCTTTTAATCAAGGGCATCACATCAATTTTATCATTAAGACCTGAGTGTTTCAACCCACCGAGGGTAAAGATCCAAAAAGCCTCACGCTCCAAGAGGCGATCATCCACACTGCCCCCTCTGGGTCCCATCCTTATCAGTTCTACCCTGCAAAATTTAAATTGATGTACTGTACCATCACCCCTTTATTTTTAGCAGTGTACTGCAGATCATTTCTTTCATCCTCACTGGCTATGCTCCTAATGTGTTCCCCCATATGCATTTTTAAGGGACATGTTGTTTTTCCTATGTAAAATGCACCACACCCACAGATTGCCAAATATACCAGATCACTTGTAATGCAACTAGAAAATGATGTTGAGTCATATAATTTTGGTGCATTCACCATGGTAAAAGTGTTACTTTTCAAAATGCATATGCAAAATTTACAATTGACACAGGTATGTGTACCCTTAGGCCTAGGGGGCAACCAGTTTCCCATAGGTAAATCAGTTCTTTGAATCAGTTGGTAACTATGTACAACCTTGTCCCTAATATTAGTACCCCTTTTGTATGACATACGGGTGGGGGGGTTAGTTACCTCTTTTAACTGAGGATCTAATGCCAAAACAGACCAAAGTTTCCTGATGACTTTCTCAGTCTCCCCTGCCTGTCTATTAAAGGTACTAATAAAGTGCATCCTTCGAGGTTCCTCTTCTGTAGTTTTGGGTGTCATTATCTCTTCCCTACTCCTGCCCGACACCTCCAAACTTGCCTCCTCTACAAGTTGTACAGGGTAGCTCCTCACCTGAAATCTGTAACACATGGCTGTACTTTGCTCCTCATAACTACTTTCAGTGCTGCAATTTCTGCATGCACGCAAAAGTTGTGCCCTAGGAATATTATTAATCAGGTGTCTTGGATGACAACTGGAAGCACGCTGGAGAGAGTTCCTGACAGTTTCTTTCCTGACAGGGATGACTGTAGCCCATTCTCAGTATCCCTTTGGATTTCCAAATTTAAAAATGTGACTACATCAGGGTCACTTTGTACACTAAACTTTAAATTCCAATTGCTGTTTTCCAGGTAACTAATAAACTCCTTTAACTCCTCTCGAGTGCCTTTCCAGATGACAAATATGTCTTCCATAAAGCGATGCCACAGGTCAATCCTATGGTAAAAAGGATTGGCCTGTGCGTCATAGACCACTGATGTTTCCCAGAGCCCCAAAAAGAGATTTGCGTAATTGGGTGCAAATGTCACCCCCATAGTGGTCCCTTTGACCTGCAGGTAATAATCACCCTGGAACAAAAAGGCATTCTTGGTTAACACCATTTCAGCACAGTCTAAATCAAAACTTCTTCTATTTATTTATTTTATTTATTTCAGTTTGGGAATTACTACCTTTGAGCCAACATGAATCTTTTACAAAGGCTTCAAGTCAGAAGACAAACAGCAGTACAATACACGACTATACATTACAATAGAAGAACATACAGTAAAGCGGTTACACCTAACAAGACAGTTACAGAAGTCACTAAATTAAGCAAATGATTATCAGCGTAAGCCGTGGACTATGAGACACCAAAATCTGGTAAACAGGTTTTCCAGAAATAATCAGCAGACAGAAAGTTTTGTTACTAAGTGCTAGATGCAGTTAGATAGCAGCCAGAGAAGGCTTTGTCAAGAATAATTGTGTGTTGGGGGGGGGTTGGTGAAGGGGAGGTAGCAGCCAGAGAATGGTTAGTCAAGGAGGTGAGAAATATTTAAGGGGGAAGAGAGAGGGAGAGGGTGTGGCAGGTGAGGGGAGGTATCACCCTGTATTGTCTTCCGTTGTTGCTAAGTGTCTCATCTTGCTCCCGCCAGTATGAGAGAGCATATACAACCTCTTCATGTGGAATGTTTGTATATAAGGGGCTGATGTCCATGGACACCAACAAACTTCCTGGTTCATGCTGGATATCATCAATCAGATTTAAAATATATGAGGTATCCTTCACAAATGATTGAAGTCTCGGGACATACTGCCTTATATGTGAGTCCACAAATCATGATAGGGGCTCAGTTACTAACCTTATGCCTGCCACTATAGGGTGGCCAGGAGGATTTTCAAGATCCTTGTGTATTTTTGGAAGGATGTAGATAGTTGGGTGAATAGGATGTGTGACAGTTAAACAAGCACGCTCCTTGGGGTTTATGGTTCTGCCAATATAGGGTCATCTAGGACACTATCAATTTGTGACTCAAATACACTATTCGGGTCACTTTTTAACTTCTAATAGAACTTAGTATCCCCCACTTGTCTCTCAATATCCCCAATATATTGTTCTGTGGACATAATAACTATTGCTCCCCCTTTATCTACAGGTTTAATTACAATAGCAGAGTTATCCTGTAGTTCCTTCAAGGCATTTGCCTCACTGCTGGACATGTTAATAAAGGAGGGATGACTGTTATTGGCATAGATTTTCTCAAAATCTGCCTCACGTGCCTTTTCAAAAATTTTGACCACATCAACATATGGTGGGTTGAAAGTTGACGTGGGTCCTAAGGATGGAGAAACACATGTGTGCATAGCAGTAGTTACCTCCATAGTATTGTCTGTATCAGTTGGGTTTGCCTCAGAGTTGTTTGCTTCACCCCCATATTAGGCTTGTCGAGGAAGGCACACAGATTCAGTGATCTGCTGAAACATTTCAAATCTATATAAAGCTCAAAAGGGTAAATGTCTACTGTAGGTACAAAGGACAATCCTTTCTGTAATACATCAATCTGGGCTTCTGATAAATTTACCTGAGAGAAGTTAACAACAATATTTTCAGGGGCTGGATTTAGCCTCCCCTGCCCCTTCCCCAGCCACCGTGTCCTCCTTTTCCTTGCCTGGAAGATGGACACCTGGATATCATGGCAGTCACAGAAACATGATACATGGAAAACTATGACTGGGATGTCAATATACCAGGATACACTATCTACAGGAGGGACAGGGAGGGTAAAAGAGAAGGAGGAGTAGCTCTCTACATAAGGGAAAGGATCAAAGCAATGGAACTAAAGGGTAAATGGGGTGGAGAGGAGGCACTGTCAGTCACCTTGGTGAGAGGTAGTGGCACCACAATCCACACATGGGTTGTATACAGACCTCCATCTCAGGGGGGGGGGAATAGACAAGGAAATGATAGGAGGCATCCTCAGAATGGCAAAAAAAGGGGAAATATTGTTGATGGGGCACCTGAATATGCCAGATGTTAATGGGAGCACATTTACTGCAGCCACATCCAAGAGTAGGGTCATTCTCGATGCCCTACGGGGGCATGCCTCAGATAGCTAGTGTTGGAACCACTCGGGAGGGAGCAATCATTGACCTGGTACTCTCAAATGGGGATGGAGAGAGGATCACAGATTTAGAAGTGGGTAGCCATCTGAGAACAAGCGACCACCACACAGTGTGGTTCACAATAAACACAACCATGGAGTCAAGCCTTACAAAAGTCAGAGTACTGGACTTTAGAAGGGCTGAGTTTGGCAAAATGGGGGCGCGTCTAAGGAGTGCACTAGCAAATGGGCAGGAAAGAGGGGTGGAAGAATAATGGGGAAAAATCAGAACTGCCATCATAGAGGCAACAAGCCTTTGTGTGAAGCAAATAAAGAAAACAAAACAAAGTAAAAACCCACTATGGTTCTCAAAACAGGTGGCAAGGAAGGTCAAGGAGAAAAAAATAGCATTCAGGAAGTATAAGGAATCACTCAAGGTGGACAAAGCAATGGGGCCTGATGGGATTCACCCCAGAATCCTAAAAGAACTACAGGAGGACCTAGTGACACCACTGACCACACTTTTTAACAAATCATGGGAGGATGGGGTGGTACCTGAGGACTGGAGGAGGGCAGATGTGATTCCCCTTCACAAAAGTGGGAGCAAGGCAGAAGCAGGAAACTACAGACCTGTAAGTTTGACCTCAGTGGTAGGGAAAATTATGGAATCACTTCTGAAAGAAAGAATTGTTGAGTACCTAGAGGCCAGCGGGGCACAGGACCCAAGGCAGCATGGGTTCACAGCAGGAAGGTCATGTCACACGAATCTAATAGATTTCTTTGACTGGGTGACCAAAGTAGTAGACCAAGGAGGGGCTGTGGATATGGCCTACCTAGACTTTAGCAAGGCATTTGACACAGTCCCGCACAAAAGATTAATAATCAAGTTAGCCAGCCTGGGAGTGGGCCCCAGGGTGGTAGCCTGGGTTGCAAACTGGCTGCACAACAGGACACAGAAGGTAATAGTGAGTGGAACACATTCTGAAGTAAGGGGGGGGTCACTAATGGAGTACCTCAGGGCTCAGTACTGTGTCCAGTCCTCTTTAACATCTTTACAGGTGACATTGTAGAGGGTCTGGAGGGAAAGGTATGCCTCTTTGCAGATGATACAAAGATCTGTAACAGAGTTGATACACAAGGGGGGCTAGAAAGGATGAGAAGGGACTTGGCAAGGTTGGAGGAATGGTCAGACATATGGCAACTTAGATTCAATGCAAAGAAGTGCAAAGTAATGCACCTGGGAAACAAAAACCCAGGAGAAGAATACACAATAGCAGGGGAGGTACTAACAACAACAAAAATGGAACGGGACTTGGGGGTAGTCATATCAGATGATCTAAAGGTTGGTAAGCAATCTGAGAAGTCAGTAAGGAGAGCCAGGGGGATACTGGGCTGCATAGGAGGGGGCATCACAAGTAGAAAAAGTGAAGTGGTTATCCCTCTGTACAGACAGTTGGTGAGACCCCATCTGGAGTACTGTGTGCAGTTTGGAGACCTCATCTACGCAAGGACATAGACAGGATGGAAGCAGTCCAGAGGAGGGCAACTAAAATGGTGCAGGGTCTGCATCAGAAATTATATGACGAGAGACTGAGAGAGCTTAATATGTATACCCCTGATGAAAGGAGGGACAGGGGGGACATGATAGAAACATTCAGATACCTCAAGGGAATCAACAAAGTCCAGGAGGGTAGCATCTTTCAGAAAAAGAGATGTGTAAGAACAAGGGGACACAATTTAAAGATAGAGGGGGGATGGCTCAGGGGTAATGTGAGGAAATCTTTTTTCATGGACAGAGTGGTGGATGCGTGGAACTGCCTTCCTGGGGAGGTTGTTGGGGCTAAAACAGTGGGGGAATTCAAACATGCATGGGACAGACACAAGACAATTGTAGTGGGGGGGTGGCAGGAAATAGGCTGTTGGTTAGCTAGGATCTGCAGCTTATCCAGTAGGTAGGGAAATGGGCAGACTGGGTGGGCCAAGTGGTCCTTATCTGCCGTCAAAGTCTATGTTTCTATGTTTCAGAAGGAGCAGGGCAGAGAACAGTATTAATTAAAGCAGAGGGATGCGGGGAAGGCATTCAGGATAGCAAAGACCCAAACCGAGGAAAAGATAGTCAACTCAGTTGAGAAGGGGGATAAAACCTTTTATAGAGACATTAGGGAGCAAAGAAAGACCAAGGGAGGTATAGTGATGCTTAATAAAGTGGAGGGGAGATGGGCAGAGAGTAACAGTGAAAAGGCAGAGATACTGAATAAATACTTTTGCTCAGTACTCACAAAAGAAGAAGAGGGGAATGTACCTAACCCACACAGTAGAAACACTCTGGGCAGGGGGGTCGATACCGGTCCATTCACAGAAGAAAGGGTCCTGAAAGAACTCTCAAAACTCAAGGTGAACAAAGCAATAGGATCTGATGGGATTCACCCCAGAATTCTAAAAGAACTAAGTGAAACCACTGACTACCCTTTTTAACAAATCATGGGAGGATGATGTGGTGCCTGAGGACTGGAGGAAGGTGGATGTGATCCCCCTTCACAAGAGTAGAAGCAAGCCAGAGGCAAGAAACTACAAACCTGTTAGTTTGACCTCAGTGGTAGGGAAAATGATGAAATTACTTCTGAAAGAAAGAACTGTCGAGTACTTAGAGGCCAGCGGGGCACAGGACACAAAGCAGCATGGATTCACAGCAGGAAGGTCATGTCACACGAATCTAATAGATTTCTTCGACTGGGTGACCAAAGTAGTAGACCAAGGAGGGGCTGTAGATATGGCCTACTTGGACTTTAGCAAGGAATTTGCCACAGTACCACTCACAGGGTTAATAAACAAATTAGCCAGCCTGGGAGTGGGTCCCGGGTGGTAGCCTGGGTAACAAATTGGCTGGACAATGGGATGCAGAGGGTATTAGTAAATGGAGCACACTCTGGAGAAAGGGGAGTTACTAGTGCGGTACCACAGGGTTCAGTTCTGGGACCAGTACTCTTTAATGTCTTTATAGGTGACATTGTAGAGGGGCTGGAAGGAAAAGTATGTCTCTTTGCAGATGACACAAAGATCTGCAACAGAGTTGATACACAAGAAGGGGTGGAAAGGATGAGAAGGGACTTGGCAAGGCTGGAGAAATGGTCAAGGATATGGCAGCTTAGTTTCAATGCAAATAAGTGCAAAGTAATGCAACTGCAAAATAAAAACCCAAGGGAAGAGTACACAATGGGGGGGAGGTACTAACAACAACAAAAATGGAAAGGGACCTGGGGATACTCATATCAGACTACCTTAAGGTAGGCAACCAATGTGAAAAGGCAGTAAGGAGGGCTGGGGGGATTCTGGGATACATAGGGTGAGGCATCACCAGTAGAAAGCAGGAAGTTGTTATCCCTCTGTACAGACATTTGGTGAAGTACTGCGTACAGTTCTGGAGACCCCATCTCTGCAAGGACATAGACAGGATGGAGGCAGTCCAGAGGAGAGCAACCAAAATGGTGCAGGGTCTGCACCAGAAGCCATATGAAGTGAGACTAAAAGAGCTTAATATGTATACCCTGGAGGAAAGGAGGGAGAAGGGGGACATGATAGAAACTTTCAAGTACCCCAACGGAATCAACAACATCCAAGACGGTTGCATATTTCAGAAAAAGAGATGCCCAAGAAGTAGGGGGCACAATTTGAAGATAGAGGGGTGACAGCTCAGGGGCAATGTGAGGAAGCATTTTTTTCATGGAGATGGTGGTGGATGCATGGAACAGCCTTCCTGAGGAGGTTGTGGGGTCAAGAACAGTGGGGGAATTCAAGAATGCATGGGACAGACATAAGTCAATTATAGTGGGGGGTAGGAGGAAGTAGGCTGCTGGTTAACTAGGAACTGCAGTTTATCCAATAGGTAAGGAAATGAACAGACTTGGTGGGCCAGGTGATCCTTATCTGCCATCACAGTCTATGTTTCTATGTTTCAACCCCCCCCAACGAGTGTCTACCCTATTGCAGATTTTAGTGTCATCTGCAGAGGCAGACCTTTCCTTCCAGCTCCTCTGCAATATCACATATAAAAACATTAAAGAGGACCAGTCCAGCACTGATCCCTGAGGCACCTGACTGGTCACCCTTCCTTTCTTGGAGGGAACTCCATTTAGTGCTTCCCTCTGTTGCCAATCCCCTAATCAATTTCTTATCCAGTTTATCACTTTGGACCCACTCCTAAGCTACCCAGCTTGCTTACTAGTCTCCTATGTGCAATGGCGTTGAACAGCTTACTGAAATCTAAGTAGGCCACATTCACTGCTCCACCCTAATTTAGTCCCTTGGTCAGCCAGTCAATGAAATCTATCAGATTTATTTGACATGACCTCCCCCTGTGAAACCATGCTTCCTCAGGTCCTGTAACCCACAGTATTCAATATATTCCACAATCCTTTCCTTCAGCAGTGACTCACTTAACTTTTCCACCACTGATACCAGGCTGATTGGCCTATAATTGCCAGCCTCCTTCCTGCTACCACTTTTGTGTGGTGGGACTACCTCTGCCCTCCTGCAGTCCTCCGGAACCCCTCTTGTTTCCAGTGAGCTGTTAAACTGAACAGTCAGAAGTCCTTGGATGTACTGTACCCTGTCCACCTTTAGATTAGCCAGTCCCTACAGGACTCTTGCCTCTAAAAAATAACTAGTGTTCTTTGTTTGGAACTATGTCAAAAAAGCAAAAGAAAAACAATGAAACCACCAAAACACAAGTGGCACAAGGAGAAGTACAGCACTTGTGGTGGAGTTGGGGTGGAGGAAGGTTTATTAAACTATTTTAAGGGGGGACACAGCTCCAGATAGTGGGAAAAAGTTGGGAGGGAGCTGATTAAATATTTTTCACTCCAGAAGTGCATGATTGAGAGTTAGATGAAGTCGGAAGGGGGATATTTCATGTAACAACTCTTGGGGGATTGGGGTGGCAAAATCCAGTACAACATTTTGTTCTGTATTGGCTTCAAACTACTCATACTTAATGATATTTGCCAGTTGTCTTAATGTACCATGCAAACTGCTTCTACTCAAATCATATCCAAACACAATGATTATGATTGTGTCATTGCAGTACCATGCCTAACTGATTTTTACACAAACTCAGTAATGTTTGCTGGTTGCAATATTGCACAGTGCTGTACATACACAAAGTATATTACTCCTAGTAGAGTGTGTGCAGTCACACAGACTCCACAAATGTATAGGCTTGTAACACTGGTCCACTTATGACTTATATCTCATCAACTCATCCACTTTGGTTCTGGTCCCACACCGTGATTGGGCTCATACCATACTGGTATAGGGCAGAGTGGCAGCTCCTGAGTTGATGTAGTGCTCAGCACGAAGTCAGTCATTGTACAAAAAATGGAATGGAGCACATACAGAATCCAGACCAAAATGTGGGACATCTTCTCCCAGTATAAAGTTTAATTGATAACTGCACAGACAAAAACAGTTCATGCAGCAACACACAGGACCTCCAACCAATAGCAGAAGTTTCATGTGTCAGAAAAATGCTTTTTGCAAGGCTAACCTACCATCTAGTGCCATCTAGAAGCAACTCCTTTTATACATGAAAACTTATCAAGTGATGTCAGGCAGGTAATAAAATATACGCTATCACACAAAACAGTGCAATACATAGGAACACGCATTATCAATATACAAAGTGCTGAAGCGTGCAAAATATGATACACTAAGATATATTTTACATAAAGTGAAAATGTAAGGTGTGGAAGGAAAGTGAAGAGGAAGAAAGAGGAAAAAACAGCAGATGAAAGGAAGAAGCTGGAGGAAGTGGTGAGGGAGTAGGAAAGACGCACTGTGAAGGAAAGAGCATAGCAGACAGCAGCTATAAGCATACAGAAAAGTAGAGGGGGTGGGGGAATGGGTAAAAGGAATTTAAAACATGAAGCAAATCTGCAAGCTGAGCATGAAGCAGCAGAGGTAGGCAGCTCAGCTAAGGCATATGCAGTATACCTGGATAATGAATTATTACAGAGGGAAATGTGCTGGCAATCTCTAGTGGGGGCATTGGAGTACCCAGGACTAAATAACAGCTTCCAACTTACCCCCATTCTTGTTGCTTGAACTCTGTTCCTGGGATTATTTTGCAATTGATTATGTTTTCTGAACTTGAGATATACCTTCTGGACTTGATACTTGTGTTTTGCACATTGTGTGCCATGTACAGTATATCTGCAGTTTGCTTGTTTAAAATTATGTGCAGTGATCTTTACAGCTGCACTAGTTATAAAAGTACTGATTTTTTAAATCTGTTAGGCATACTTTCAGAGTATGTGACAAAGCTATATGCAGTTTATAGTGATTAGTTATATATGCCTTAGCTGAACTGCCGATCTCTGCAGTTACATGCTCGCCTTGCAGATTTGTGTGGTGTTTTAAATTCCATTCACCCATTCCTCCCAATCCCACATCTAACTTTCTGTCTGTTTATGGCTGCTGTCTGCTCTGCCCTTTCCATCTTACTGTGTCTTTCCTTCTCTCTCTGCTCCCCTCACCCCTGCCTCCGGCCTGTTCCTTACATCTGCTCTTCTTTCCTCTCTTCCTTCCTCTTCCTCTTTGCTTTATTTCCTCCCTTACATTTTCACTTTATATGGAATATATCTTAGTGTATCATAATATTTTTTTTCAGATGTTTAAGCATTTTATATATTGATACTGTAAGTTCCTATGTACGCCACTGTTTTGAAGAAAAACATATATTTTTATTACCTGCCTGACAGCAAATGATAGGTTTTCTGTAACTTTTCTTCCTTTGCAGGTTTATTGGGTGCACTAAGCAGAGCTGAACCAGATAACTGACAAAACTTGACTCCCTTTTCTCCTCATAGATCTCTCTCACTCTAGCCACCACAGTATAGCACAGAAAGCAAAGCACAGGGGTCATCCTGCTCCCCCTCCTCCTGTACTCATCACCTGTCAGGCTGCACCCAGGCATTCCAAAGGCAGGCCTTAATTTATCTGATCATGAGTACTATGCCTTTCCAGTGTGTTTTATTTTTCTTTACTTTCTTTGCAGACTTTTTGTCCCTTTTTTTTAACAGGTGCATCCAGGTCAAGATGGAACAATGAAATGAGTGGATAAATGACTATATAGTGTATGGTGGAACGTCGTTCTCCACCGAAATCCATCTATGTCAAAACCTTGTAGTCACTCACTAGTGACGTTCGCAGTGCAGCAGAACGATTTTTTCTACTGCACTGCAAATGTCACACACTGTGTCCTCGAGCAGCATTTGACAGTTAGGGCTCACTCCATAGACAGGACACATAGAGAAAGCAGCAATGTCGACGGCAGTACTAATGTTTTGCTTTAAAACATTCAAAATGTAAAGTTCTTTTTTCCTTCTAGTAACCCAGTAAAAATGTTTTGAAGCAGAAACATGCTGCAGTGATTTTTTTTCCCCAAAAGACGACGTTTCACCATACACTATAAAGAAAAGTGCATGGGGAACAGTTGACAACAGGGCATCTTTCACCTCGTTGGCACTATGACGACGGATTACCTCTCGAGCTCAAGCTCTCGAGGTAATCCATCGTCATAGTGCCAACTCGTGAAAGAATAGCCCTGTTGTCAACTGTTCCCCATGCATTATCCTATATATCTTGTCTCCCTTTTCTCATCACAGGTCTCTCTCACTACAGCCATGGCAATACAGCATAGCCCACAGTCCTTCTCCTCCACACCTGTCAAGTAAAAAGCCAAGACCTCTTTCCAAGGACAGCACTGCAGCTGTACTGTACATCACTCAAACTTCTAGTACAACTGCAGATATCACCAACATGCAGAGTAAAGTCCTCATCCTCTTCCTCCTCCTCACTGTTGGGGAAAAAAACAGCACCCATTCCCAAGGGCAATGTAACAGCTGCACATCACTCAAGCCTTTAGCACATCTATAGACAGCAGCAACATGCTGAGTAAAGTCATTCTCCTCCTTCTCCTTCTCCTTCTCAGCCATTGCTGCATAAAAACAAGACCCCATTCAAGGGGAGGTAGCACTGCAGGAATTTACAGCTGCACATCATTTAAGCCTCAAGGACACCTATAGACAACATCAACATGCAGGGTCCTCCTCCACCTCACCACCTGCCCTGTAAGTAACCTGTCTGTCCAATATCTTTGACTGCATATGAATGCAGTCATCCTTCTCTTTACCTACAGTGCAGTCCATCATCAATAATGTATGCCTCATCAAACACATCAGCAAATGTCAAATTGTTACAAATATCTATGGAAAATGTGTGTGTGCTGGTACATTTCTTTTCAATGACTTTATCAACAGTTGTCATCACACATTTCTCTAGCTTCTTCCTCTTCCCCAAACGTATTTTGTGTTTTGTGGATAATGACACAATTTTCTGTGAATACAAATATATGAAGAAGCCAAAAGAAGAAGGCCATTTTGTCTATCAAGTCTGCTTGTATTGCAGGGTCCACAGCTTTAGCTAATGTCCCTGACCTCCTTCCCCACTCCTCCCATCCTCCCTACCCATGATCCTCACTTTCCCCTATGCCTATCCCAGCTTCTTTTAGAGTTGCCCACTGTCTTCAACAAGATGACATCTTCCAGCATTGCATTCCAAGTGTCCACCACCATCTCTGTGAAGAAGTGCTTCCTGACCTCCCTCCTAAACCTCCCACCCTCCAGCTTCAGACTTTGCCCCCTGGTGTTATGGTTGCCACTCAGCTTAAACAGACTCTCTTTATCAACCTTTTTTGTCCCTTTCAAGTACTTGAAGGTCCCAATCATGTCTCATCTCTTTCCTGTGTTCCACAGAGTACATGTTCAGTGCCCTCAACCTCTCCTCATATGCTTTACCCTACTGACCCACTATCATCTTTGTAGCCCTCCTCTGGACCTTCACCAGCAGGTTAGTGTCCTTTTTGAGGTGTGGGCACCAGTACTGAACTCCATACTCTAGATGCGTATTTACCAGCGACCTGTACAAGGGCAGTATAACCTCCACTCTCCTACTACTGATCCCCCTAGATATGCATCCCAGCATCTTGTTTGCCTTTGCTGCTGCTTTCTTGCACTGCGTTGAGTGCTTCAGGTCACTAGAGATCATCACTGTGACAGGGTATGTTCCCCCCCCCCTCGAGAATGTAAATCTACACCTCAGGACATCCTGTCTTCTCTAAACCCCTTTTCTCAAGCCTACTGCAGTAGCATTCTTTCTATAGGTCTCCCTTGACCTTTTCCCATTTCTACTCTGAGGGGTGGCTTCCCCATCAGAGTACCTTTTGCTATTCTACCCCTTCCCCCTTTATTTCTATTTGCCATTCTTCAGGATGCAAAATACAGTGGAAAAGTGTCCTAGGTCAGCGGGCAAAATAGATAGATTTTTCCCCACTATGCTTCAAAGAAGAGGCTACATTTGAAAGGTTCCTAAGGTCTGCCCTATAGAGGTATTATGAGGGCTAGACAAAAGGCAGAACACTTGCTAATGAATAAACCCTATTTTAAAGGACCATGTTGCTCTGTGTATAGTATATAGGGAAAATACAGTCAAACCTCGATTATCCGGACCTCGATTATCCAGATTATTCACTCGTACAGACTAGCGACCTGGTCCTGAAAAAGTTATCCTCCTATCTGTAGCATTGATTTGTGAATTCGATTATCCGGACAATCAATTATCCAGACACATTTTCTATCCCCAGTAGGTCCAGATAATCGAGGTTTGACTGTAATGAGATACAGGGACACCTGTTTAATTAATCTTATCATACTCCTTGATATACTCTCATGAGAAAGAAGATGATAATACAGGCTACTGTGCCTTTGGTAGTGTGTCTGAAGCCTGCAGATGGCTAGGAAGGCTCCCTGGTATTAACAAATGTATTAGCGGCTTGGTTTTGCCCTTGCTGAAGTGCCACTATACAAAAGGGCCCCTGCTATTTAAATTAAGAAAAATGGGCCCAAGGAGAATAGACAGGGCTAAGGAAAGCCCTGTGAGTAAACAGAAGGACCAAAATAAATATTACCCGTCTGCTGATAATTTCAGCCGACAAGCTCATAATGAACAATGCTCTTAGGCAGGAAACCCCCCATTCTAAGCACTTGCTGCATAGCGCTTACAGTATAAACAGAAGAAAAAAAACATTAGCCTGGCAACCATATCAAAGGAAATACAATTGTATTAAAAAGTCCTTTGTTTAAACTTTTTAGCCTAAATAGTGATTTGCCTTAGCAAACTGCTACAGGCAGAAAACATTTGTTATAGTTATTTTCACCTTCCTGTGGAGCAGGAAAGGTGGCTAATAATATTATTGGAGAAAAGGAACCCCAGACTCTTACCTATTCCTTGTAGCTCCTATTGAAATCTGGTAGGCACTTTAGAGCCAGCAGGCCCAAACTAAGCCCTATTTATAGTAATCAAGCAGGCTTTGACATCAGAAAGGAGGGGCATAACTTCTTAAGTGGCCCTTAAGCATTCAGTAGCTGAAAATAAAGGTTGTAGTCCACTAAGATGAATTATTATGAATGCATTCTATAGGAGGTGGTTATTCGTAAGTGTGTGGTCTGTCTGACCCCACACATGTTTGTACTAGCATAGATATCATGTGTATTAGAATAAGGGGTGGGTCAACTGACTATCTGATGTCATCATGTCTCTCTATATAAACCTTGCCTGGAGGCAGATAGTTAGTAGAGCTTAGAAAGCTGTACTGAGAGCAGGTATAGCAGCATAACACAGATGATTGTGGAGATTGCTTTCGGGTGATTCATTTTTTCACTCTGTGCCAGCTTTGTTGGGGGACAACATTGCTGGAGATCGGGAGAGCTATTATTTTGTATTTTTGCATTTTTATTTTGTTTATTTGTATATTTTACTCTGAGTTAAGAATAAATATTTAGAAAAACTAAATAAAAGAAGAAAACAAACAAATATCACACAAGAGATTTGTTTATTTTACACTTGTAAGCTGTGTCAGGTGTTATCTATTTCCATGTCCTCCTACAAATTGGTGTCAGAAGTGGGACTGCTGGTTGTCCGAAGGATACGGGGGAGACCAGTAATAGGTACCAGACCTGGTGCCTAGACAATGCTAAGGATGGCGGAAGGTGTAGACGAGAAGGGGCCTTGAGTAGCAACCAGAGCATAGACTGAGAGGATGGGAGAACCTCTGAACCCAGGGCTGGCTTTCAAGGTTTGGCCAAGGATCTGGATGGAGGAAAGTGAGGAAGAGAAGGAAGAGGAGCCAGCACCCAGGGAGAGATGACAGGAGATCAGAGAGGAACCACCAGAAGGCTTGGCAGACATGTTATGATGGCTGGTGGTCTGCCAGATGGACATCAAGAAGCAATGGGACCTTGATGCCCAGGAAAGGGAGCAAGGACACAGACAGCAGGATCTCAGGTTGCCTGATATTATGCAGGCACTGAAGAGCTTGGGGGCAGGGCACGGATCTAGTGGGAATGGGACAAATCCCAATCCTAAAGACATTAAAATTACCAAAATGTCAGTATCAGATGACATAGAAGCCTACCTTACCACATTTGAAAGGGTGGCAAGGGCATGCAGGTGGCCACAGATGCAGTGGGTAGTGCAGTTAGCACCCTATTTGTCTGGAAAGGCCCAGCTGGCCTGTGGTAGCATGGACTCCAGACTAGTCAATGACTATGATCTGGTAGACAGGAAATTTTGAAAAGGTATCACATTAATGCTGAAACACTGACAAAGATTCCATGCCCTAAAGCATTTTACCCATGACCCCCCCAGAGAGACTAATATCCGGCTGAGAAAACTCTGCTTTAAGTGGATTCAGCCTGAGGGAAATCCAGGAATGATATTATTGAAATGTTTGTAGTCAAACAATGTCTACAGATCCTGCCTATTGATGTACAGATGTGGATTAAAGAGCACAATCCAGAGACAGCAGAGATACATTGGCAGAGGATTTTCTTTCAGCCCACCAACCATATAAATGAGGAGGACAGCGAACACCTGACCCCCCTTCAGTGAAACCCCCTATCAGGCTGGTAGGACGTCCTCAAACTGTAAATAATAGAAGATATGAGAACAGGCGTGGATCAGGAGGGAGGACATTCCCCCCAGATATCATATGTAGAAACTGTAAAGGTCTAGGGCATGTTGTTAATTTCTTCCCCACCAGAAAAGTAGATACTGTCCATCTAGCACTACTAAATCCTGGGAACTTTACAATGCCCATACAACTTGGGAAACAAACTGTGATGGGGTTGATAGATATTGGCAGCAAGAATACCTTGGTGAGGACTGACTTGATCAAAAAGGTTAACAAGGGACCTGCCATGAATGTGGTGTGTGTTCATGAGAATGCTCACCAATACCCTACAACAAACACTGACATTGGGGTGAAAAGGAAGAAGGTGACTGTAACTGCTGGAATGGTGCCAAAATGACCTGTCCCAATTGTCACAGGGCACGACTTTCCAGTGTTTTCATCCTTAATAGTGGAAAAAGGGGCTTTGTCTGCAGTGACCACCTGGTCACAAGGTAGAAAGGAATTGTTATTAGGGGTAGTCTTTCCTTTTGAAGGGGAAGTCACTGAAGCATCAGGAAAAACATCAAAATCCCTAAATGCCAAAAGGAAGCAGCAATGTCGGCAGCATAGGGATCAGCAAGGGTTACCTGATGACATTAAAACCATATATGTAAGATGTGAAATGTATGTGAATCAAAAGGAAAATGATACCCTGAAACTTTTTTTCAACTGGTTGGAAAATGTACTAAGCCAGGTGCCCCAGAAATGGTGATTAACAATAAGTTGTACAGCATATGTACTCACCCAGATACTGGGGAGAAAGTGAAACAGTTGCTGGTGGCCCAGTGTTACAGGCAGGATATCATGTCTCTAGGACATAAGTTACCTTTGGTGGGACGTGCTGGAAGGGACAAAACCTTGAACATAATTTTATATAGGTTTTTCTGGCTTGGCATTCATGAGGAAGTAGCAAAGTACTGCCAAGAGTGCCCAGAATGCCAGCTTATAGCCCAAACAGGAAAGGAACAGTCTCCCTGGTACTCTTGCCTTTAGTCACTACCCCATTTGAATGAATAGAGATGGATATTGTGGGACCCCTTGATAAGAGCTCTAAGGGCAATAGATTCATCCTGGTGGTGTGTGACTGCACCACCAAGTAACCGGAGGCCATACCCATGAGAACTGTCACTACACCTAAGATAGCAGAAGAGCTGGTAAAACTATTTAGCTGGGTAGGAATCCTGAAGGGACCAGACCAGAGTAGTAATTTTAAGGTGGCCCTCTTAAAAGAGCTATGTATCCTGCTAGGGAATATGGCAGTGAGAACATCCCCTTACCATCCTTAAACCAATGGTTTAGTCAAATGTTTTAACCAGACTTTAAAGAGAATGATCAAGAAATTTGTAAAGGAAGACAGGAAGGATTGGGACAAATATCTTCCCTTTTTGTTATTTGCCTATAGGGAAGTCTCTCAAGCCTCGACCTGCTATTCGCCCTTTGCCCTGTTGTTTAGAAGAATTCCCCGAGGACCCCTCAATGTAGTTAAAGAATGTTGGGAGGAGGGAAGAGAACTGAAATCCCCAGGGATAGCCAACTACATGAAGCATTGGAGGCAGAAGTTGGTATTGTATACCGAAAAGGCACATGATGCTGTGATAGAAGCCCAAAACATACAGAAAATGGGGTATGACAAATGGACATCAAGTAAAAAGAAGTTTGCTACAAGAGATCAGGTTTTGCTATTGTTATCAACATCCACGAAAAGATTATTAATGAAGTGACAAGGAACTTACAGGACAGTGCGTCAGACAGGACTAGTCACGTACGAGATAGAGGCACCTGATAAGAGGCATGGTAGTAAGATCTACCATGCTAACCTGTTAAAGAAATGACACAAGAGACCCAGTCCAAGTCTAGGTATGGTAGTTATGGCTGTGGTAGGGGATACAGAATTGGAAGTTGCCTATGGGAGACTGGAGAAAATAACAGGGATGAATGATATATATACTAATCCCCAGTTAGAGTAGACCCAGCATACAGGAACTGAGGTCCCTACTGACAGAATTCCGAACTACCTTCACCAGCCAACCAGCTCAAGCTAAGGGGGCTGAGTACCAGATCCAAACTGAGTCACCACCCCATAAGAAAGAAACCTTATAGAGTTCCTGAAAGGGTACAGACAGAAGTAGAAGGAGAGCTAAAGAAATTGAGAGCCTTAAAAATAATAGAGCTCTCAAAAAGTGCTTGCAGGTCCCCAATGGTGATTGTGCCGAAGAAAGAGGGAGGCATAAGAGTGCGTCTGGATTTTCGGGGATTAAATCAAGTAGCCCAATTTGATGTCTACCCTATGCCCAGTGTGGATAATATTTTAGACTGACTAGGGAATGCCAAATATATCTCAACCCTTGATCTCATGAAGGGGTATTGGCAGATTCCCCCTGGAAAGAACAGCCAAAGAAAAAACTGTATTTAACACTCCTGTAGGTCTGTTCCAGTTCTGCACCATGCCATTCAGGTTCCATGGAGCCCCTGCAACTTTCCAATGATATATGGATAAAGTGCTGGCACCTCACACTAATTTTTGTGCAGTATATTTAGATGATGTAGTTGTGTACAGTCAGAATTGGAATGATCACTTGGTGCAATTACGAGCAGTAATCTCATCCATTAGACAAGCAGGAATGAGAACAAACATCACCAAATGTGCTCTGGCCATACAGGAGACCAGGTATCTAGGATTTATCTTGGGAAATGGGGTCATCAAGCCAGAAATCAGTAAGATTGAGGCAGTAGCCCAATGCCTGGTGCCCCTTACCAAGAAACATGTCAGATCATTTTAAGGTCTGGACGACTATTATAGGAAGTTCATTCCTAATTTTGCAGCCATTGCAACACCCCTGATGGACTTGACAAGAAAGAAATTTGGTAACAAGGTCACATGGTCTCTTACATGTTATGAGGCCTTTAAACAAATTAAAGCTGCACTGCATTCTTCTCTAGTCCAGAGAAGCCTGGATTTCCAGCACCCATCTGAGGTCCACACAGATGCCTCTGGAACAGGCATAGGGCAGTGCTTAGCCAGACTATTGGGGTGAGGAACACTCTGTTACGGTATATACCTCCCACATATATAAATCCCACAAGTTACATGACAGAGAGCAAAGGTATTCCACCATAGAACAGGAGTATTTGTTTGCCAAGTGGGCCATAGAGATGCTACAATATTACCTATGGGGTGCCCCATTCACTTTGGTGACTGATCATGATCCGTTGTGTTTCATCTCACACATGAAAGATAAAAACAACAGGATAATGAGATGGTACTTGGCTTTACAGCCTTATAAATTCAATGCGAAACATAGAACTGGATCACTACATGTTAATGCAGATTTCTTGTCTAGACATGGAGCAAATAAAGAGACAGAAAATGTTTGAAAATGATATGTTGATATTGTTAAGAAACAGAACTTTGACATCCCAGGGTTATTAGTAAAAAGTGTAGAATGTATGAATTGTAGTACAACAGGATGTTGTAATGTTGCACTTGAAGTTTAAGGGACCCTGGGGTGGGGCTTCTAAGTGAAGGTGAGCAGAAGTTCCGTTCTGCCCAGTAGGTATTTGAGTAGGTTGTCTTGAAATCCAGCACCGAGTTAAACAATTGGTTTTCGCTTTATGTTGGGGGGGGGGTGACAGGGTATGTTCCCCCCAATAATGTAAATATGCACCCCAGGATATCCCATCTTCTCTAAACCCCTTTTCTCAAGCCTACTGCAGTAGCATTCTTTCTATAGGTCTCCCTTGACCTTTTCCCATTTCTACTCTTATTTGGTGGCCTTCCCATCAGAGTACCTTTTGCTATTCTACTCCCCTTTATTTCTGTTTTCCATTCTTGGGTATGTACAATGTAAAGGGTACGAACTGCCTCCTGGAAAAGTGTCCTAGGTTAGTGGGCAAAATAGATAGATTTTTCTCCACTATGCTTCAAAGAAGTGGCTACATTTAAAAGGTTCTTAACGTCTTCCCTATAGAGGTATTATGAGGGCTAGACAAAAGGCAGGACACTTGATAATAAATAAAACGTATTTTAAGGGACCATGTTGCCCTGTGTATAATATACAGGGAAAATAATGAGACACAGGATGCCTGTTTAATAAATCTTATCATACCCCTTGATATACTCTTATGAGAAAGAAGATAATAATAATAAAGGCTACTGTGCCTTTGGTAGTGTGTCTGAAGCCTGCAGATGGCTAGGAAGGCTCCCTGGTATTAATAAGTGTATTAGCAGCTTGGTTTTGCCCTTGCCAAAAAGCCGCCAAACAAAAGGGTCCCTGCTATTTGAATTAAGGAAAATGGGCCCAAGGAAAATAAACAAGGCTAAGGAAAGCCCTGTGAGTAAACAGAAGGACCAAAAGAAATATTACCCGTCAGCTGATAATTTCAGCCAGGATGATAGGCAGCATGACTTCACCAAGGGAAGGTCCTGTCAGACTAACCTGATAGAGTTTTTCAATGGGGTGACACAGATAGTGGACCAGGGAGGAGTGGTGGACATGGCTTATCTAGATTTCAGCAAGGCCTTCGACACCGATCCATATGGTGGAATGGTGCAAAAGCTGGACAGACTACGGGTGGACCACAGGATCACCAGGTGGGTGGAAAACTGGTTGATGGGAAGGAGTCAGACGGTGGTGGTAAACGAGACACATTCCGGGGAATAGGCAGTGACCAGTGGGGTGCCACAAGGGTCAGTGCTAGGACCAATACTCTTTAACATTTATGTTAATGACCTAGCAGAGGGTCTGGAGGGATGGGTGTGCCTGTTTGCAGACAATATTAAGGTCTGCAATAGGGTGGATTCCCCTAGTGAGGTGCAAGCCATGAGGCGGGACCTGGAGAGGCTGGAGAGGTGGTCTGACACCTGGAAATTGAAGTTTAATCAACAAAAGTGCTCAGTGATGCACCTGGGGAGGAGAAATAGGAGGGAACCTTATTCCCTTGGGGGTGGTGATTCAGGAAAAGGAAACAGAAAGAGACCTGGGGATTATGGTATCGCATAACCTGAAGGTGGGCAGCCAGTGTAGTAGGACAGTGGGAAAGGCAAATGGAATATTGGCCTGCATCACAAGGGGTTTTAATAGCAGAAAGAGGGAGATGCTAATGCCATTATACAGAACCATGGTCAGGCTGCATCTGGTATATGGGGTGCAGTTCTGGAGGCCTCACCTACTCAGAGATGTTGAGTTGATGGAGAGGGTACAGAGAAGGGCATCCAAAATGGTAAGAGGGATGCATGATGTACCCTATGCGAGACAATTGAGAGAACCAAATTTGTACTCTCTGGAGACTAGGAGGGAGAGGGGGGACATGATTGAAACCTTTAAATACCTGAAAGGAATAAACAAGGTGGAGGGTAATAGTTTGTTCAAATTGAAGAAGGGAGCGAACACGCGGGTCATAGCCTCAAACTGGAAGGTGGGCAATACAGAGGTAATGTCAGGGAGCTGTTTTTCACGGAAAGGGTGGTGGAGGCCTGGAACAGACTGCCTGCAGAGGTGGGGGCAGCTGACATAGTGGAGGGGTTCAAGAGGGCTTGGGATGAATTCAAGGGTTTGGGAAAAGAGGGTGGAAGCATAACAGAAGGGGAGATAGGGTGCTGGGCAGACTAAATGGTCTGTGGGGCCTTTCTCTGCTATCACATTTCTGTGTATCTGTGTGTAAGCTCATAATGAATAATGCTCTTAGGCAGGAAACTCCCCATTCTAAGCTCTTGCTGCATAATGCTTATAAACTGGAAAAAACAACCTTAGCCTTGCAACCATATAAAAGGAAATACAATCGTATTAAAAAGTCCTTTGTTAAAACTTTTAGCCTAATTAGTGATATGCCTTACCAAACTGCTACAGGCAGAAAACATTTGTTATAGTTATTTTCACTTTCCTGTGGAGCAGGAAAGGTGGCTAATAATATTGGAGAAAAGGAACCCCAGACTCTTACCTGTTCCTTGTAGCTCCTATTGAAATCTGGTAGGCTCTTTAGAGCCAGCAGGCCCAAACTAAGCCCTATTTATAGTAACCAAGCAGGCTATGACATCAGAAAGAAGGAAGAGCATAATTTCTTAAGCGTCCCTTAAGCATTCAGTAGCTGAAAATAAAGGTCGTGGTCCACTAAGATAAATTATTCTGAATGCATTCTATAGAAGGTGGTTATAAGTAGGTTTGTGGTCTGTCTGACCCCCGCATGTTTGTACTAACACAGCTATCATGTGTATTAGAATAAGGGATGGGTCAGCTGACTATCTGATTTCAGCATGTCTCTCTATATGAACCTCTCCTGGAGGCAGGTAGTCAGTAGAGCTTGGAGAGCTGTACTGAGAGCAGGTATAGCAGGTATAGCAGCATAGCACAGACGATTGTGGAGATTGCTTTTGGGTGATTCATTTTTCCACTCTGTGGCAGCATTGCTGGGGAAGAAAATTTCTGGAACTTGGGAGAGCTATTATTTTTAATTTTTGCATTTTTATTTTATTTGTGTATTTTATTCTGAGTTAAGGAAAATCTTTTGAAAAACAAAACAAAAGAAGAAAACAAAGAAATATCACACAAGAGATTTGTGCGTTTTATGCTTTTACACTGTGTGAGGTGTTATCTATTCCCACGCCCTCCTACAATCACTCCCAGGTCCTTCTCCTCCTCTGATGCAGATACTCAGACTCTACCCAGGTGATACTCTGTCCTAGGATTCTTGGCTCCAATGGGCCCTATTCATGAAGACCAGCCGCTACGTGCGAAACTGACATAAAATCGTGCATGCAGCTGTGGAAAATATAGCGAATGTGAACTACGCAGCATGCATGATACAGTGCGACATGCCCCCAGGAGTCCAGGGCAGTGACAGAGGAAATGCACAGCAATGTGCAGCGGTGGGACAGAGCCAGCATAAATAGATGGGAACGCCCCATGACCCCACCATACATGGCGATGCTGAACCTCAACGTGCCAGTGATATGCACAATGTGGAAAGAGATTTCATGGAAAACATGGCCACCATGCACCCAACCAACAGTGCCGCTGGACATGGAATGGGCAGGGGTGGCAACAGGAGGAGGCAGCATTCCCCGAACTTCATGGGGGCACAGTTGGCCATCCTCATGACCGTGATCCTCCAGCATTACGATGTGCTGTTCAGGCAGAGGTTACTGGGCACCCTGGCTGAGACTAAGACCCGCATATGGCTTGACCTGCAGGTGGCAATCAACCCCACCAGACTAGAGGCATGCACACTGGCTGCCATCAAGTACAAGTGGTGTGACCTCCGGTCCCAGGTGAAGGGACGGCTGAGCAGGGCAAGGCAGTCGCAGGGCACCAAAGGAGGTGGACTGCCACCCCCTGACCCATCACTGATGCTCATAGAGCAGCAGATGGTGGACACCATCAGTGACGTCCTCATGAACCATGAGCTGGATGGACTGGATAGCATGCCAGGTGAGCACAATGTGGGGGTGCACAGAGCACAACCACAGTACTGTTGTATGGCAACAGTCACTGACCACCTGTCATATTTCCCACCTATAGTGCAGGATGAAGACAGTGCCAGTGAGGGACCATCTGGCATCAGAGGAGGAGGAGGAGGAGGAGGGCCACCGAGGGCAGCTGGTGAAGGTGGGTAATGAAAGTAACACAGGGCGTGACACTGCATATGATGGACACACAGTCGTACTAATTGTTGTTCCCCTATCCTCCACACAGGGAAGCAGCAGCACAGAACTGGGGGCATGCAGGAGGATGACACCCAGCAGTCTGAGACACCCGAAGACCATCATGGTGGGGAATGGGAACAGACCCCAGAGTGGCAGCTGCAGGAGAAGGGGAAGCAGCCATGGAACAGGTCAGCACATCCCTATGACCAAAGATGGGGAGACACAGGAGAGCAGCGCTGCAGCAGAGCAGCCATTGCCTAGACCAGACTGAAGCAGTGAGGACATCTCCATGTCACCTGAGGACAGCTGCGCTGCAACCATGGGCACATCAGCACCCACCACATGGCCTGACTCAGAGAAGCCGGACACAGGTGCCTCTGAGAGACCCCTCCTGCAAGTCACCACAGACAGAGCACCAGCAGCTCCCTCTTTGCCAGCTATTACCCCGACCTCCTCAGGCTGGAGTGGGACCACCTGCAGGTGACTAGGGAGTGACAGAGGCAATGCACCACCTCATGGAGGTCATGGCAGGTTCTGTGTGGGTGCAAGAGAGGCTCGTGGAAGGCATGGCCTTGGGCTTGAGGGTGCAGGAGTGGATGGCAGAGGTGGTGGCCACAGGAGTGTGTGCCCAGGAACACCTGGTGGAGAAGGTGGCCACAGGGGCATGCATACAGAAGCAGCCTGCGGACACCATCCTGGCTATAGCCACCCACCTTGCTGCTCAACAAGGATGTCCTGCCATGACTGCTGTGGCTGCGCCCATGGCACCAGCCAGTGCACCTGACCCCACACCTGTGGAACTACAAGTGAGGAATGACAGTGCCAGACAGCACCTCCAATCCATGGTGGCAGCATTGGGCCAGAACATGGCACCAGCACAGTGACACATTGTTTGCATTGTGTACTGGTGTCCCAGGGGACCTCACAGCTGGCAAGCATGGCATGTTGCATGACGGTGGACAGAAAGGTGCGTGGATGGAGTGGGCTCCCACCGAGGCTGGAGATACAGTGAGGCAGTGCGGATGACACACATGCACATGACCGTCATGAACCCACCACCAGCACACAAAACCCCCACACCACAGAACACATGCCCGTCCAAAATACAACCCCATGGACCAGCGCCAGCTGGGAAGGGTGCTGGGTACCAGCATCACAGGCCTGCACCATGTCACACCTTGGCATACACCTCCACACACCCATCGTGAGGCACACACAAAGAAGTATGCACTGCATGCAGTGATGTGCCCTTGGTGTGGTCCACAACACACCTCTCACATGCACCGCACATGGTGGACTGTGTGTGCCAGGTGCACACCGGTGGCATGATTTGTCTGTGGCCACGTACATGCTGTCTCAGTCTGGCACACACATCATCACCAGCATGCGTTCCACCCTACCTGCTGAATGTGCCATGGCCATGCGATAGCCCACAACTCATGCCACCATGCATCTAGCTGCTTGATTGCCCCTTGGCAGCACTATGGCACCCTCTCCAGGTGGCACTGGTCCATTGGGTTGCTGTGATGGTTCTTTGCTGTCCTCCTTTGGATGTACATCAAGGGGCTCTGACACCATGCAGCGCATGCAGATTTTGTGCAGCATGGCACAGGCAGTGAACAATCTGCACGCCATCCCCAGCACAAGCATCATCATGCCACCCATATGGTCCAGGCATTGGAAACGTATCTTCAGCAGCCCTATGGTGTGTTCCATGATGCTGCTCACCTATATATGTGAAGCATTGTGTGCCTCATCAGCAGGGTGCCATGGAGCCAGGTACGGTGTCAGGAGTGTCCTCCTCGGGGGGGTACCCACAGTCACTTGTGCAAGTAGGGTAAAACAGAGCCATTACTGGTGCTGGGGTACACGTGCAGCCAACATATCCACATGACCTGATGGGGGCTCATTCAACAGCCAGCCATGGCCCTCCAGTTGCTGGTCCAAATGGCATCTCAGGCTGCCATTCTCATAGACATATGAGTCGTGGTATGACCCCAGGTACTGTGTGACGATGTTGGTCAGAATGCCTGTGGCATTGCAGATGACCTGACAATTGATGCTATGGTACCCCTTATGGTTCCTGCAAGCCTTTTCATTGGTGGACAGGGTGAGGATGGGCACATGCATGCAGTCAATTACATCCACCATGTTCAGCATGCCATACCTCTCCAGGAACAGGCCCTTGACTGCCCTGAGCACTGCTTCATCTCTGGGGACCATGATGTGCCTCTCCTGGTGCTGCACCAGGGCATTGGCCACCTGGTGCAGTGCCCATGACATAGATGACTGACTCATCCCTGTCACATTGCCCGTCACCCTCTGGAAGATGCCCATGGCATAGTACTGCAGGGTGCACAGCACCTTTGTCTCCATGGACATGGCCATGGAGCACTCAGTGGTCAGTTGGATTGCATCCACTACCAAGCCACAGATGTACCATAGTGTACCGTGGTTAACTCGGTATTGCTGTAGGATGTGGGTGGGGTGCAATGTCTGAGCAACAAGTCGTGGCCTGAATGCCCATTGACAGCACCTCGGTCTGCCATTGCACTCAGCAATGGCCTCCTTGAGGAGGACCATATGTAGTAGTTCCCTGGGCACATCACCCTGCTAATACATACACCACACTTAGCGTTCACACTGTGGTGTTGTATGGCCACACGTGTGTGCTGTGCATGCCTTGTGGCATGTCACACATGGTAGTAGTAGTAGTAAAATACTTTTTTATACAGGCTAAATGATGGTACAACTTCACAACATCATTAGGGATACAAAGCCCTCTTTTCAATATGCACCTGTTCGATGGCAGTAATAACAGTATTTCATATAAGACAGTACAAATTCATAATGAAAAACGTACATAAGGTAACCATGTTTTCTAAAGCAGCCTAAAAATAGTAATAGTTCATCTGTTACATACACAGTGAAAACTTAGTTCCTGTTGCATTGCTGTTTTGAACTTTCCCGCAGTCATATCTTGAGTTTTAACAACAGCTGGAAGATTATTCCATGTTGTCGAGGTTTTATGCTGAAATGACATTGTTCCAGATTTGTTCTTTATTTTCAGAACTACTAATTCTCTGGCACCTGTTTTCCTTAAGTTAAATTGATACAAGAGGCTGATTAGTTTTTCAGCTAGGTCTATAAGGGAACCAAATGTGTAAATTTTGTATACAAGGTTAGCCCAGATTTCTTGTCTTCAGAGCTCCAAAGATTTCCATTTTAAATTATTATACATCAAACAGTGATAAGTATCATATTTGCATCTTAGTACAAACCTAGCTAGTCCATTGTAACATATGTCAAGTTTTTGAAATAGGTGATTATTAGCATGGGAATAGATGTGACACGCATAATCAAACAATGGAAGAATCATTTGAATTGCTATGGTCAGTCTGTCCTTCTTACTGATACAGTTTGCTACTCTCCTTAAAGCACCTATCCTAGAATTTACTTTACTAATTAGTCCATTTATATGCGGTTCATAAGATAGATTTTGGTCTATATTTACCCCTAAATATTTGTAAGCAGAAACCTGGGTCAACTCAATTATCCGCAAGATGTTTTCCTTGGACATTTTCCCAGATATTGATGAGCTAAATAACATAGAGTTTTTTTTGAATTTAGGATTAGGTTTGAGGAGGTGAACCAGTTCTGCAAAATAATGAAATCTGACTGTAACCTGGTTTCGACCTCTCCAACACTTGACCCCTCAGAGACCAGGACCATGTCATTTGCATAAAGTCTAATGGAGGTGGACTTTATTAGGCTAGGGAGTTCATTTATGTATATAATCATTAACAAGGGCCCAAGAATGGACCCCTGAGGAAAGCCACAAAAACACTGGAAGGGATTTAGAACACCTGCCTTCCACAGTCACCATCTGTGATCTATTTCCCAGGTATGAATGGAACCATTTCAATGGTTCATTTGCTAAGCTGATTTCCTTCAACCAGTGGATCAAAATGGAGTGGTCGACTAGATCGAAATCCTTTGATAAGTCGATGAACACTACACCCATGGACTGTGACTCCCTGAGTGGGGTTGATATTATTTCTTTCTTTTTTTTTTTGGTATGTAAAAGGTGGAAGGAGGCTCTAGGCCCATCGGGACCACCTTCCCTGCACAAGCAGGGTAGATTAAACAATAACCCAGAAAAAGTTGGTCTAGTTCAGATTTAAATGATGCAAAGGAGGTCGTATTCACCACTGGACTGGGTAATGAATTCCAGAGAGAGGCATCTCTTATTGTGAAATGAAACTGTCTTTCTGTAGTACAGAACTTTGGAATCTTGATTTGTCTGTTATGACATCTTAGATTGCTGGGTTTGGAAGCAATTACAATATTAGCACATTCCATTAATGTAGGGTTGCTCATAACATTGTTTAAAAGCAACATGTCACCACGATCACGTCATAATTTGAGATCATATAGGTTGAGTGCCTGTAGTCTTTGTTCATATGGTAAGTGATTGACCCTTGGTATCAATTTAGCTATCCTTCTTTGCATACTTTGTACCAATTTATGTTCTTTTTTATAATGGGGTGCCCAGAAGAAGGCTACGTAATGTGTATATGGGCAAATATAAGATTTATATAATGGTAGTAGACAACACTCATTTCTACTGACAAAAGTTCTTTTAATGGCTGAGAATATATTATTTCCAGTCTGAGCAATTTTTCGGCAATGATCAGTAGAAGAGAAGGAGCCATTAATAATTACTCCTAAGTCTCTTTCTGATTTTGAGTTATTAATTTTCAAATTGTTCAGATAATAGTCATAAATTAAGTTTTTTATTCCAAGATTGATAACACATTTTTCAGTATTAAATTTCATTTATTGTTACGAGCCCACAATTCAATGACACTTAAATCTTTCTGTAACAGCAATATTTTTACAGGATTGTCGACCTCAGTTGAGATTTTTGTATCATCTGCAAATCTGCAGATGTTATTGGACACTCCAATATGGAGGTCACTAATGTAGCTATCAAACAATATTGGGCCTATGACTGATCCCTGGGGGACTCCACTAGTCATTTTAATGCTAGATGATAATGAAATATCTATTCTAACTCTTTGTGACCTATCCAGCAACCAATTGCTGAGCCAATTGGTTAAATAATTACTGAAACCAAAGCTAATAATTTTATTTATCAAAGAAAGGTGTGGAACTAAATTGAAGGCCTTTTTGAACTCGATATATATGACATCCACTGGGATGCTTCGATCCAAACTAGCATTCACCTTTTCATAAAAAGAAATCAAATTGGTGGTGCATGATCTTCCTTTTTGGAAGCTGTGCTGTGTAATGTCAGTTAAATTCAGGGTGTTTATTTCCTTTTCAAATGTATTTTTTTAGAATTTTTTCCATTAATTTACTCCCAATGGAGGTCAGACTGATAGGTCCATAATTGTTAGCTAGTTTTTTACCACCTTTTTCGAAAATGGTAAAACAGTTGCCTTCTTCCAGTCCTCAGGAACATCTCCGGTGGCAAGAGATTTGTTAAAAATGATGTTCAGAGGTACAACTAATTGGTCAATAATTTCTGTGAAGAGATAATTGTTGAGATTATCCAGACCAGGGGATGAATTTTTATTAAGAAAATGGAGTGGTACTTTTATTTCATCATATCTGATAAGCTCATGGTGGTGAGAGGGGAGATGCAATGTATGGCTAATGATGTCATCTCTCAAAAACACAGAGCCAAAAAACTCATTGAAGAGTTTATCTATTTCCTGGGTATTATTTATATCCATGCCATCTTTGACCATAGAAGAAATAGGGTTAACAGTCTTTTTATATGAACTGACATATGCATAGAATGCTTTAGTGTTCCTTTTAGAAAGAACAAGATTAAATTCTAGTTTTTTTCTTTCAACTTTAATTAGGGCTTTGTTTTTTTTACCTCCTTTTTAAATAATGAAATGGTCATAGGATTTTTTTTTAATTGTGTAAAATGTAGCTTCTTTTTTTCTGATTTGTCTATAATTGGCTGGTAAAAGCAATGGCAGGATCTTACCCTTGTTGTTGTAAGTTTTCTTAATGGGGACATGTAATGATTCCAGTTGAATTAAGATGTTTTTTAGTAGGTTTCAACTATCCGTAGCATTAAGGTTTGAAAATAAAATAGACCAATTGGTTTAAGTTAAAGAGGATCTAATAGCATCATAGTTACTCCTAGGATAGTTAAGTCTATAACCAGTGCTTTTGTTGGTGGTTTGGGAGGTGACCAGATCAAACAGTATTAAATTATGATCACTATTACTTAGGGGATTAGTTATAGAAATATTATCAATATTAGATTCAAAGTTAGTCAATATTAAATCCAAGATATTATTGTCCTTAGTCGGTTCTGTTACTAATTGATTGAGGCCAAGGGTAATAAATAGATCCAAGAATTGGGATTCAACCTGACTTTTTCCTGTCAGCTGTTCCAAATTAAATCCCAGAAGATTAAAGTCTCACAATAAGAGAATTATCAGATTTATTTGTTAGGGAAGTAATTAAAGTGCATAGATTCTCACTATAGTGAGTATCCACTGATGGAGGTCTATACACAATTCCCAAAATAGGAGGTTTTGCTGATTTATTTTTAAGATGAACAAAGCAGCCTTCTAAGGTATCATCTATATTATTAATCTCATCAAAGATAATAGAATCCTTTAAATAGAGGCAGACACCTCCTCCTCTTCTGATAGGTCTGTTTTTGTGGATTAAATTATAACCAGGAATGTTTACTTAATCAGACAAGCCACCCCACCTATAGATCTATAAATTCCATGAGTGTGGTGCCTGTTGACAAACCCCTCCTAAAACCTGATTGGAAATTATTTAATTTGTTATATTTCTCCAAATAACTCATGAGTTGCCTATGGGCAAGTCTTTCTAACAGTTTTGAAACAATAGATAGAAGGACAATTGCCCTATAATTTGTAGGACCAACATATGGGCCCCCTTTGAGTATGGGTACGATTTGTGCCAACTTCCATGGACTTGGAAAAGAGCTGTCCATTAAGCTCTTATTAAAAAGATCTGTTAGAGGCTGAGCAACCTCATAAATAGAGTCTTTCAACAATCAAGCTTCAATGTCATCAGAACCACTAGCCTTGTTAGTCTGAAGTTTATTTATTTATTTTATGACATGGTTTTTAGATAATTTTTTAATCCTAAATTCTGGCACATTATTTTGTCTATCTGGGCTACATCCATGGTCAGATTCATGGGTCCCCTTGTTAATATTTTTACTACCCGAGATATTCAGGTCAGGGAGCTCAGTAAAGTGCCCTTTAGGATGTGGCATACCCATGTAGTGTGGGCGAGCCTGCCATGGCTCACCATTATAGCTGTGGATACAATGGAGGCAGCAGCTCCATCCATGCCAACTGGGGAGGTTTGTGGCAGGCTCATCCTGCCATGGCAACTGTATCAGTTGGTTGAATCCCCCATCAAGACAGGATGCCAGCAGGAAAACTGTGGGAGGTGACAGAGAGGAGGCAGGTAGGTTCAGCAACCGGTACTCATGGCCATCTATTGTGTGTGTGTGTGTGTGGCAGTTGGGGGGGGTCAAGGCCTGTGCCATTGACATGACTGCTAATCATTTTCCCTGTGTTTCATTGCAGGGGGAACAAAGAAGGATGCTCCAATTAACACTGTCCAAGTGCAAAACAAATCACAGTCTAAGCAGAATAAAATATATGATCAAATATATTAATAAACCGTCATAGCATTTATTTATTTATTTATTTTATTTAACAGACTTTAGGATTGCAACTTTTGAGTCAGGGATTCATTTACAAAGTCTCCGCGTCAGAAAAATCAAATAAAACACTTAATACATATACTGTAGATATAGAATGGCAGCTAAAGGTTACAGTTTTTTCAGTTATACAATATTGCAGAATCAAGATCAGCTATACATGCATTGAATGTGTTATCAAGAGCTGTATTTTACAGGTTTCAAGAGAACAATAAGTTTGCTGATAGAAGGAGGGAGTAACAGGTTTAATGTTTACAGCAAAGAAGAGAATTAGACAGATATCTTGTGAGTGCAGGCAAAGAAGGCATTGTTAATAGGTAATGTTTGGTAGCCCTGTCGGTAGGAGTCCAGTGGCGGGGTGGTCCCGTAAGATGATTGATAGATGGCCCGGCACTAGCTGGTACATTGGCAGCGCTGTGAAGTGAGACTGTGCTCTTTGAGGGCTAACTTGAAAGGTCTTAATTTGGAATGGAGGAGATGTTGGAGGGGAGTTCATTGTACCAGACTGGGGCCCTGTGTGGGAATGACCTTTGGGCTAAGGAGGTGTCATAGGATTTATAATATAAAAGTATCTGTATACATATATATATACACTGAATATATATATATATATATATATATATATATATATATATAAATATGTGTGTATATATATATATATACACACACACACACACACATATATATATAATATATATATATATATATATATATATATACACACACACACATATATATATTTATAAAATGGGTGGTAAAATCATAGAAATTCCACTAACATGATTGGACAGAATGCATCACATGACCGTGCATTATTTCCCAGCGACCATGCGCTCCCAATGAGACATGCGCCTAAACTACTTTCCAGCCCTCAAACCTTCTCACCAGCACTGAGATCACTCCACACCTAATGCAGTTAAGCACCCACATACACACACACACACACACAAGCGGCACCCACAGGCATAACTAAATATATGACTAGTAATCCCACACTGTACAACCTGATGTACTTGATCCCACCACTCCTTTTTAAATAAACTATCATCTAAAAAGCAAATTCTGCCTGCCATTTTCACACTCTTACTGCAGAGCCACTAACTTTTAGTGCTGCACACTGTGTCACCACCCTAAATTCTACAAAACAATATAATGCAAGCCATTTAACACAAACCTAACTGTGTAGAAAAACAAGACAAACTACAGTTCCTTACTTCCTACTCTCACTTTCTGTTAAAAATCTCCTTTCTACACAGAGTTGTCCGATCCTTCAGCACTTCCACTTTTCCTTCCTGAACTATAGCGTGACCAAGCGGTGCGCATTGCAGGAAGTGACAAGCTGTCACGAGTTGAAAGTAACTCGTTTTCTGTTTAAAAAAGATAAAAAGTGTTCTCCCTGCTGTGAGCTTCTCTTAATTTCAGTAAAACAATCTGCAGAGTCTATGTAGAATGGAGCAAGGAGACGTCGAGTAACCATAGCTTTGCCCCAAACCGCTGACATTCCCAACCAGCAGCAGCAGACCACACGCAGAGCCCTCTGTACACTACGTCTGGAGCAGCAGCCCGCCTTTTTCCATTCAACGAAACACTGCCTCCGACATACATACTGGCCAGGTCCCACAGAGCACCAGAGGACAAACAAACTCACCCGATCCAGAATAACACAGACTTCAAACATGACGAAGAAGACTTCCCCACAGATACCGAAGACGATCAACAGCACTTCCCCATACAAAATTCACCCGGAAGCTGAGTAGAAATAACCGTGCAGCCCCAAACCGCAGCCGTCCTCCAACCGTCCCTCACAGAGCCGGAAAAAGCGCTACAAAACATAAAAGAAACACAAGGCACTGAAAGAAAAAATGAGCCTCAACTCCCACGTTAAAGTTCAGCACTTCTTGGCACTGTAAAGCATTAAGCACTTCCTGCCACAGTTCAACACACGTTTTCTTCCCAAAATGAACCACTCTTAAAGTGACAGTACTCATTAATGTTCAACTGTTTAAACAGCCTATTCTGAATGTTCAACTATTGTATTCACTTACACTGTTATCCAGTTAAATGTTTATTCATTAAAAATAATTCAAATTAAACAGCCTATTCTGAACTATTTATCATCTCCACGTAGAACTATTTCATCACAACAGGGGCCATTTTATAAGATAGATATACCACTCTTGGGTGTGCGGTCACGCTCTGATATACGCACGCCTTGGGTGGTTGAACGCACACCAAGGCGTGCGTATATCAGAGCGCGACCGAACACCCAAGAGTGGTATATCTATTACATATATAATATATATATATATATATATATATATATATATATATATATCAAATTATATCAGGCCTAATATTTAGTTTTTTGCTTTTCCATTTATTATTCTGATTGTTGGTGCACTGTCACTTTAATTGCATTTACTATTTATGTGGGGTTATGAATGGCAAAGGCCATCCCTGATGAACAGCACATGCACAAAACCAGTCTGCCCTTTATCTGTGTGTGAAGGAACAGTCATCACCTGTGTGGCACTGCTTGGTTTTGGCTTAAACAATTGTAAGTAATAAACCTTTTTGTATTATTGTGGAGGCTAGTGCTGTGCTTCTTTCTGTTTGGACTGTGATTTGTTTTGCACTTGTACAGCAGTAATTGGAGCAGCTTTCTTCATTCTATTGTTGTCTTTTTAGTGTGTTTATTACCACTCCACTTTTCAGTGCACAGTATATGCCATTGCCTGTTGGAAGTCCACAAGCACTTTGGAACTTTCAAGTGATGTCTGCTAATATCGAGGACTTGCATGCAGGTGATGACAGTACCCACACATTTAGCAGTGCTCTTTTTTTTCTGGAATTGGTGCTCCAAACCCATTTTTAAATACAGATCCAAATTTGATTTTATCCATGCAACCGACTGCCTCTGGGGGTGGGAGAGTCTCCAGCAACTGAACCACTAGCTAGCATTCACACTGCATACTTCGAACTTGAAAAAACTCCACTCAAAACCAGATGTGTATACTGGACTTAACAAGTTTGGAGGGATATATGTGGGTGAACAGGGTCCCTAGAGGATTAAGAGTGTTGAAATGCCCTGACTACGGTATGGAGCCGACTGAGTTTCGAGATGATTGGACCAGCCAGATGCAAGCAGCGTCCATGTTATTTCAGGACTGTATGATATGAGACTATCCAAGTTGAGTGCGCACTGGGACAAAGGTGCTGCAGAAACTTTCTCAGAGCTCATAGATAAAAAAGTTTCCAGCACACAAAAAAACCTATAAGTAGAATGCCAAAAATTAATTTCTGTGACTCATGAACATTTTCCAATTCATTTTATTCACTTCATAATAGTTTCCAATTCCAAAGAATTTGGGAATTGGAAACTATTATGAAATGAATAATACTGAAAATGTTAGCTGAAACGAAATTAATTTAGCTCCACTTATAGGTTTTTGTGTGCTGGAAACTTTACTGATATGAGACTATAGGGCACAACAGACAGAGACTGAACCTTTACTAAAAGAAAAAGAATTTGCCTTTGCCACCTATTGTGATGACCCTGAGTTTTCCGATTTGGAAAGAAAATTGGGAGTAGCCATTACAAAGCAAGACATCAGAATTAAAGCTACTAAACTGAGAAGGTTTGAATGTGACCACCAGGATTATATTCTCAACAGAGGCTTCACCAGGAAAGGCTCAGAAGGGCGGGCCAAAAGAAAAAAATATAGGAAAAAGAGCCAGTCCAGACGTAACAGGTCTATTCTAAGAAACAGTAATAGCAGCTTCCCCTCCACGTCTGAATCCAACCCTGAATCTTCTGAGGACCCTTTAGATGAGGGCAGTGCAGGATAGGACAGCCAACTGTGCCACTCAGAGAGACTGATGCAGTTCGAGGAAAAATCCTGACTCACAGTGGGGGTAGGAGGAGACTCAAGAGGCAAAATAAGCACTGAAGAAACAACAAATATACAGCACTCAGAACACTCAGAGAACACAGAAACAGAAGAACAAAGGGAGATAAATATCATAAATATTTTCAGCACAGAACTTGACTGACAATCAGACTGCTGTTGTAAGAAAGGGCCTTAAATTCATTCCAATTGGCTGCACAACAAAATTCAATACTTTTTGAGACATTAAAAAAACTGACACACAAATTGAGCATTAAGACCATTTTAAACAAACACAAAATGGGTCGTACAACAGAACAGGAAGATCAAACATTTGATACCCTGCAAATTCATGAGATCCAAGGGGGGATTGCAGGATTTCAAATGTCAATCAGTGTTTAACCCACCTCCTACAGCTGCAGTTATGATATTTGAAACAGCATGCCTGAATGATATAGAAGCACTATATGTAGAGCAGAATAGGTCAGACTTCTGTAACCTGAGCAATGATGAGAAGGCAGCCTTAAGTGAACTTGAAAACAATCCATGGATTACTATAAAACCAGAGGACAAGGAGTGGCGGGTGACATAGTGGTACTTAACACCATGGATTATATACAGGAAGTGCAAAGACAGTTGGACAACAGGGAATTTTATCAGCCCCTAGAAAAAGACCTGACTTTGGAGTTGAAAAAGCAGATTGACTCTGTTCTAATTCAAGCATTTCATGATGGTATGATTTCCCAGAATTCCCTTGATTTTTTTGCAGGTACCCCACCCAGTATGGTCCACCATGTTCATTTAGATAGATAGATAGATAGATAGATAGATAGATAGATAGATATTTTATTTATATAGCACCCATCTCTGTGGACTCTGGGTGTTGCACAATGTAGGCATACAGATCATACAAAACATTTTAAAAATACAGTGATGACAAAAATTAAAACATCAACAGGATGCAACTGAGATCATGAACTTATCTATCCATCATGACATACAATAAGGTGTAAAATATCCTCAGTTAAAAGCTTGACAAAATAAATATGTTTTAAGGCCTTTCTTAAATGCTTCCACCAAGGGGGCCTCTCTTAGATAACCAGGCAGGGAGTTCCACAGGGTAGGTGCAACTGCCACAAATGCTCTGTCTCCTGAATGCTGCAGCCTAACCCTAGGAACTCCAAGAAGGCCACCCCCAGCAGAATGGAGGACCCAGGACAGATGTTAAGGCACAAGGAGATAGACTGGACCCCTCTTGTGCAGGATCTTATAGGTCAATATCCCTATTTTGAAGACAACCCTCCACTGAACTGGCAGCTAGTGCAGTTCGCGGAGTACCGGGGTGATATGTTCACATCTTTTCTCCCCCATCAGTAATCTCGCTGCCATGTTCTGCACCAGCTGCAGTCTGCGGAGGTTGCCTCCAGATAACCCTAGGTATAGGGCATTGCAGTAGTCTAACCTGGAAGTGACGAAAGCATGCACCAGTGTGGGCAGGCCGGATCAGGGCTTGAATTTGGGCAATATTCCTGAGATAATAAAATGCACTTCTCACTATTGCCGACTTTTCTCTCCCTCCTCCATCCTACACTCCATTTTGCCTGCCTCCTCTTCCCTGCCCACCCTGATTAGTTCAGGCTGTTGTAAATTTTCTCAAAGTTCCTTATTTATTTTTGTTAGTTGCCCAGACGTTTCTCACTCTTGTGCTTTTTCAAAGGGCTTTTCTTATATTCTATAAGAATAATAGATAAATATTGTTTATAAATCTTGCATTTTTGGATTACATTTCTTTTCATTATTCTTCTGTTAACATTTTCTATTAACTTCATTACCACTGTGCTTCTTTCTCATGCTATTTATAGTACACACTTTGTACTCTATTCACTCTACTTATAATTACAACTTTACAAAAATAATATACAGTAATAGAGAATATGTACCCTGTATTCACATTTTGTTTCTACACTGGCCAGACACTTTTTACTTCTGCCTTTGCTCATTCTACTGATTCTTCATGGCAAGGAATTGTACTAAACCTGTGTCTTAACTATGACAATATCAACAATATGTGAAAATACTTTCAGCAACCTTATTTAACAGGTTATTTTCAATACAGTAATCAAACAACTTCACCTTATTGCTACCTTTTCTGTTATAATGTTGTACCATTTTAAAAGATCTTAATTGGCTAAATTTTACCTTTTACAGCTTTATCTTTCAGCTCAGTGTGCTCCATTTCCGTTGTTCTCTGTCTTCCTTCAATTTTAGGTTCTGTTTTTAATACATTTAAAGTTTTAATACAATCACATTTCTTAGAAACTGTTTGAACACTTCTGCAATGTATTTTTGCCTGTGTAACTGGTTTTAACACTTTTTAGTCACTTTTGTGCTGAACATTATTTCCAACTCCTTATTTGTTTATTTTATTGTCAATCCCTAAAAAGAAAGTCAATCCTTTCAGTACCCTTCAATATTTTATTTTTTCAGTCCTATTAGCCTCCAATTGTATGTTACTATCTCACTTTTTTGCCTGGCTAGTACATGAAAATACGTTTGGCATAGTGTTAGAAGTCACATTCAATTCTTTCTTTAGCTTTATTATATAAACCTTGTATCTGTATGTAAAGAAAATAAGCTCTGTTAATCACATTTGAAATTTATGGTTGAGAAAAGAAAAATATTTAGATATCTAGGAGCTGTAGCTATGTCAAATAATTTTAAAATGTGATTAAAAGAGCTTATTTTTGTTACATACAGATACAAGGTTTATATAATGTGTATGTATTTATGTGTATGTAGTTTTTGTTGACCGGGTAAGCGCACTAGACAAATCCTGCCTATTTTCAGGCATGACCCAGGGAAGGGGGATACAGATGAATACCAACTGACCTTGAACCAGATTAAGCTGTTGGTGGTATTTTTAGTGAATGAGGGAAATTTGGCCAGAACACCAGGGAAATTCCCCTACTCTTTTCGATAAGTGCCATGGGATCTTTAACATCCACCTGAAACTACCACCAATCCATGCAGATGCTAATAAAGCTAAAGAAAGAATCAAATACATTGCAGAAGTGTTCAAACAGTTACTAAGAAATTTGATTGTATTAAAACTTTAAATGTATTAAAAACAGAACCTAAAATTGAAGGAAGATTGAGAACAAAGGAAATGGAGTATGCTGAGTTGAAAGATAAAGCTGCAAAAGGTAAAATTTAGCCAATTAAGATTTTTTAAAATGGTACAATGTTATAACAGAAAAGGTAGCAATAAGGGGAAGTTGTTTGATTACTGTATTGAAAATAACCTGTTAAATAAGGCTGCTGAAGGCATTTTCACATATTGTTTATATTATCATAGTTAAGACACAAGTTTGGTGCAATTTCTTGTCATGAAGAATCAGTAGAACAGGCAAAGGCAGAAGTAAAAAGCATCTGGCCAGTGTGGAAACAAAGCACAAATACAGGGTACATATTCTCTATTATTGTGTATTATTTTTGTAAAGTTTTAATTATAAGAAGAGTGAATAGAGTACAGACTGTGTACTGTAAGTAGCATGAGAAAGAAGCATAGTGGTAATGAAGTATAATAGAAAATGTTAACAGAAGAATAATGAAAAGAAATGGAATCCAAAAATGCAAGATTTATAAACAATATTTATCTATTATTCTTACAGAATATATGAAAAGCCCTTTGAAAAAGCCCAAGAGTGCGAAACATCAGGGCAATTAACAAAAACAAATAAAGAACTTTGAGAAATTTTACAACAGCCAGAGTGCAGTATTTTTGGTCCCCCCCCATTTTTGAATATTAACACTGACTTAGTCCTATAAGGTGAACCATTCAACAAACTGTCTTAACAGTACCCCATTACCAATGGAGTGAAGCATTATAACTACACACATCTTGCCAATTTGTAAAGGAGATGACCTGAGGGACTGGGACACCTATCTATCAATGTTGGGATTACAGATTAAAAAAGGACTTGTTAAAGTAACTAGCAACACCAGTACAGAACTAGTGGAACACTTACCACTGTGAAGAACTGAATAAATCAATGGACACTACTTAAAAAGATAGAAGCATTTCAAGATATAGGTCAAAGCGCACAAGGACCGATGTATCATAAAACATATATGGAAGAAACACTTAAGAAACTATTTGATGCTATGAGAGGTGAACGGGACTTAACAGAACAACTTGGTGACACTAATAAAACTTTGTTACAAAAAATGGAAAATTATCAATATAAAAACACCAGACCTGAGTGGCATGGTCTGACATTAACAAAGTACTTAGAATACAATATGATACCGAGAGGGCTAAGGATTTTCATTGAACCTATTCTGGGCATAGAGTCTGAGAAATTAGCCAAAAACTGGGATGGAATAAGAAATAGAGCATCTTGTGACTTTATGTACTGCCTTATAGAGGCTATTATGGGTGAAAGAGAATTGATAGAACAAGAAACAACATTAATGGAGGAAGTATTAAAAACTAAACTAGCAGAAGAAGCCTTTAAAGCTAATCTAGAAATTTTAAAACCAAAAATCAAAGAACATGAAGAAAGGCTTAAGCAACAAAAAATAAAAAAAATTCAAAGAACTGCAAATGACTATTGAGATCAGAAAAGATATACATATAAAAAATATGCTCAGAAACAAACATGGGGACAACAGAACAGATACCATTAGAGCAGTACAGATAGTGACACTAGCTATATAAGGGAACCTAATATACAGTACATAAGAAGACAAGAGAAATGGAAGAGCCATCATCACAAAATAGACAGGAGCCAGGAACATCATATCAACAAGACACAACAGCAAGATACCAACTAAGAGAGAGACAAACCAGTCAGGGGAACTGTGGGGGGCACAGAGGTGGGTGGGGTGGCAGTCGAGGAATGGGAGATGTAACAACTGGAAAAACAAGAACAGGGCACAGAGGCAATTGGAACCAGAGAAACACTTGATACCTATATTTAATCTAAGTAACAAAATACTAACCAATACAGAGACAGAAGTTTTAAGCCTAGGGTTGACATTTGCTCCAAAACAGCCGACAGACCTTTCCAGTTGGAAGCAGACTTACAGAGATTTTTCAGGGCTTTAAGACTTAAGACACAATTTCAACAAAGTGAACAAATGGATTCATATGAGAAACAGGTAAAAACAGCGTTACAAATTATATCTATATATAATCCACCAGTAGGGAAAATCATCAAGTAGAAACATACTGTACACTAATACAGAAAGAAATACATGATTTATATCGATCACAACAAACTAAAACAAACACAGATAATCTTAGTATAGCACAGAGGACAGCACTCAACAACTTACAAAAAGAAGATCAAATTATTATCAAACCTGCAGATAAGGGAGGAGGCATTGTTATATTGGACAGAAAACATTTTAAAAATATTTGTTTATGTTTATTAGAAAACTAACAGAATTATGAGAAATTACAACAAGATCCCACTGACAGACTTCAACCATTAATAATACAAATATTAACAGAATTTGAAAATAATGGATTGTTACACAGTTGGGAAACCAATATAATACTAAACAAATATCCAAGAATACCAATGTTCTATGCCATCCCTAAAATACATAAAGATCAAAAAAATCCACCAGGGAGACCGATAATTTCAGCTAATGAATCATTATTTGAAACAATATCACAATATATATATTTTCACTTACAACCTTTAGTTGAACAAACAACAACTTATGTTAAAGATACCACAGACATAGATACATAGATACATAGACAGTGTCGGCAGATAAGGGCCTATGGCCCACCCAGTCTGCCCATTTGAGCTTATAAGTTCAGTTTGTTTTCCTAGAAGTCTATTTCCCATTACCCCTGACCTCTAGAATTCCTTTATGTCTATCCCATGCATTCTTAAATCCCGTGATTGTTTCAGCCCCCACCACTTCCTCTGGCAGGGTTTCCACTTGTCCACCACCCATTCTGTGAAGAAATTCTTTCTCATGTTTCCTCTGAATACGTCCTCCTCCAACTTCATCCCATGCCCTCTAGTCCTGGAACATCTTTTCTGCTTAAAAATAGTGTTTTCCTGCACCTTGTTCCTCCCTGTAAGATACTTGTATGTCTCTATCATATCCCTCTCTCCTCCTCTCCTCCAGGGAGTACATGTTCAGTTCCTTCAACCTGTCTTCATAGGACTTGTGATGCAATCCATGCACCATCTTTGTTGCCCTCCTCTGAACCTTCTCTACCCTGTCTATGTCCTTACGTAGGTATGGTCTCCAGAACTGTACATTGTACTCCAGGTGGGGCCTCACTAGTGTCCTGTATAGTGGAATTATGACCTCCCTTTTCCTGCTGGTGATGCCCCTGCCTATTCATCCCAGCATCCTATTTGCTTTACCTGATGCCTTGTCACACTGTTTCCCTACCTTGAGGTCATCAGAGATGACAACCCCAAGATCCCTTTCCTGCTTGGTGCATGCCATATCCTCACCCCCCAACTGATATATTGTGCCAGGGTTTTTGTGCCCCATATGCATTATCTTGCACTTCTTTGCATTGAATTTCAACTGCCAAACCCTTGACCATTCTTCAAGTTTCTGCAGGTCCCTTCTCATTCTGTCTACACCCTCTGGTGTGTCTACTCTATTACAGAGCTTTGTGTTACATAAACTGGAACAAATGACTCTTAGTGGCATACAAGAAATGGATATATTGGTAAAAGTAGACATGGAGGACCTATACATGTCCATACCACACGAAGATGGCATATGAACAATGGGTAAATTATTGAACACAAAAAGCCCCCAAGCACATCCAAAGACAGAAATACTACAAGAGTTAGCACATATCATATTGACAAATAATTATTTTGAGTTCGACTCAGAGTATTATAGACAGGTAAGGGGTACTGCTATGGGAAGCACAATGGCACCTGCCTATGTAAATGCTTTTATGTATGATTTAAAAAAAGAACATACACTAAATGAGAGAGAAAATCAATTTTTTACTGATATCAACACGTGGAATAGATATATAGATGATGGATTATTTATTTGGAAAGGTACCATACCGAGGTTGGAACAATTTTTTAATTTTCTAAACAACATTAATCCTAATATACAATTTGTTAAGACACACCATAAAAGGTAAATATCATATCTTGATCTCAAAATATATAAGGAAAGCAACAAACTATTAACAAGCTTATACAAAAAAAACGATAGACAGAAACACACTCCTACATGGCAAATGTTTCCATGAAACAAGACTAAAACAAAGCATTCCCTATTCACAGTCAGAGGGAAAAGAAACTGTACTAAAGAACACGATTTTCAGAAAGAAAAACAAGTAATGATAAATCGATTTCAACAAAGGGGATACAAGACGTCCACACTTAAAAAAGCTAATCAAAGAATAAAGACAGTAACTAGACAAGACACTGTACAAACCAAACAAAAACAACATAAACCAAGGGTGGTATTTACAACTAAGTTTAACAATTGATTTACAGAAATCAAAAGAATTATAAACAAACACTGGTACATAAAGTCAGTAGGGGAAGAATTTCCTATGGAATTTAAAGAAATACCCATTATTGCAGCAAAAAAGGTTAGAACTATTAAAGACAAACTAGTAAGATCCCAATTTAAAATCCCAGTACAGAAAGGGAAGCAACTTTTACTAGGACCCCTCAAATCTGGAATGGTACCATGTGGATGATGCTCGTTATGTAACCATACCAGCAAAAAAGAAGTGTTTAAACACCCACACATGGGTAAAGAGTACCCTATAAGACAACATTTAGACTGTACAACAGAAGGGGTAATATATGTATTACAGTGTCCATGTGACCATTTATATGGGAGCAAACGACCAGAGTTTTAAAAACATACATACATGAACATAAACGGGATATTAGAAGACAGGAAGAAAAATCACAGGTAGCACATCACTTCATTGAACAAGGACATACGGGTGCCTCACTCAGATTCTGGGGACTTGAACAAATCCAAAAACCAGCAAGGGGAGGGAACTATCAAAAACAGTTGGACAGAGCGGAAATGAAATGGATTTTCCAGTTACAAACCTGGAAAGAAACATAAGCATGAATAAGGACACAAACTGGAATGCCTGTTGGTAATGTTAAAATAAGTAAGAGAGATGGAGTATGGCTCCATATACAAAAAACCAAAAATAAAAAACAAATAAATACAAAATAGTAAGGTTAGACACATTAAAAAATGAACACTTTACAAAATGGGTTCTTTTTATAATATAATAAATCCTAAAAACAGAATGGCAACATGATAAAATATGGCTAGTAAGCAGTAATGAAAATTGTGGTCCACTTTAATATACAAATGGTATATGGAAATCTAATAGAAGAAGATAGCAACAGTCCACCAAAAAATTATATGTCAGAAACATGAAAGTAACATGACAAATAGTTGAAAGTTCATGAAAAAGAAGGGATATATAAGCAAATTTTAACAAAAACATGGTAAAGTAAGAAACTATAAAGTTAAGAACACGTCACATTCTGAGGTCCTCCCCCCACATCTATATCCTCCCCATATAAGAACATATTAATTAAACACAAACTTAAGCACATTAAAGAATTACAGCTTATTAAGAAAACCCAACACCTCAAGGCATCATCAGTTTCTCAATAAACTAAACATTGAAATGAGTAATTAAATAAATAAAAATAGACACACTGTGGCCAGACAATGGCCTGATCACAATGAAGGTTGCTAAGCGACCATGATTTGAGTTTATTTGGAGCTCATCCATTACAGGGGAAACTGCAAGTGGTGATCAGGCTGAGATGTATTTAACAAGAGAGTGTGCCCTACACACACACATATACACACAGTAGCGGCACCAAACAACGCAAGGAACAACAACAAAGCCAGCACATGGTAAGAAAAGACAAATATTTAGATGTCTAGGAGCTGTAGCTATGTCAAATAAATTTAAAATGTGATTAAAAGAGCTTATTTTCTTTACATACAGATACAAGGTTTATATAATAAAGCTAAAGAAAGAATTGAATGTGACTTCTAACACTATGCCAAAAGTATCTTCATGTACTAGCCAGGTAAAAAAGTGAGATAGTAACATACAATTGAAGGCTAATAGGACTGAAAAAATAAAATATTGAAGGGTACTGAAAGGACTGACTTTCTTTTTAGGGATTGACAATAAAATAAAGAAATAAGGAGTTGGAAACAACGTTCAGCACAAAAGTGACTAAAAAGTGTTAAAACCAGTTATACAGGCAAAAATACATTGCAGAAGTGTTCAAACAGTTTCTAAGAAATTTGATTGTATTAAAACTTTAAATGTATTAAAAACAGAACCTAAAATTGAAGGAAGACAGAGAACAAAGGAAATGGAGTATGCTGAGCTGAAAGATCAAGCTGCAAAAGATAAAATTTAGCCAATTAAGATAATTTAAAATGGTACAATGTTATAACAGAAAAGGTAGCAATAAGGTGAAGTTGTTTGATTACTGTATTGAAAATAACCTGTTAAATAAGGTTGCTGAAGGCATTTTCATGTATTGTTTATATTATCATAGTTAAGACACAAGTTTGGTGCAGTTCCTTGCCATGAAGAATCAGTAGAACAGGCAAAGGCAGAAGTAAAAAACATCTGGCCAGTGTGGAAACAAAGCACAAATGCAGGGTACATATTCTCTGTTACTGTATATTATTTTTGTAAAGTTTTAATTATAAGAAGAGTGAATAGAGTACAGAATGTATACTATAAGTAGCATGAGAAAGAAGCACAGTGGTAATGAAGTATAATAGAAAATGTTAACAGAAGAATAATGAAAATAAATGGAATCCAAAAATGCAAGATTTATAAACAATATTTATCCATAACAGACTTGGGAGTTGGAGGGCTGGCAGGAGTGGGGAAGGCTCAAGTGCCCTAAGTGCTGCTCTCCTTCTGTGGGGGGAGATAAGGTTGTGTGTCCAGTGCCTGTGGGATACCTGGCAGAGGCCAGGGGGCCAGCCAACCTCTGCAAGTTGGGGAGGCAGGACAGATGTCAGCATGTGCACCACTGACATCATTGCATGTACTGCCTCCCGGGGCAGTATACCAGCAAAACTCCACCAGGACTTGACTAGTGACACCCCTGTTGCATGCCACTGCCCTGTGGAGCTGACCCAGGGAGTCTCCCTGCCTGGACACCTGAAGTGGCATCTGAAGGAGCAAAGGTCTGCCCCAGAAGCCCCACCCTGGGGTGTAAGCCAGGGGGCACATTGGGTAGTAGATGCCTCCAGTGGGTGATGACTGAGGCTTCGGCACTTGGGTTGGTGTTGAGGACTTGCCATTGGGGGAACAAAAACAAACAGTAATGTGCTTTAATAATGCATGGGATAGGCATAAGGGAACCTTAGAGGTAGAAAAGGGGGATACCACCAGAGATCAAGTATAGTTTGCTTTGTTATAGTAGGTAGGGAACATGGTAGACTAGGTGGGCCAAGCGGTCCTTATCTGCCATCAATATCTATGTTTTTATGTTTGTAAGCTACAGCTCCTGTTTCTCGCAAAATGTGTTAGAAATTAATTTCTTTTCTGAGGCCAGCCCAAAGAGCATCTCTAATCTTAATAGGTGCAATAAAATAAAACATTCTGTCCCAGAACTGGTCTCCCATTGACAGTTTTGTAAGCAAGCTTGTGGAGGTCAAATTATTTCTCAAGTTCAACCACCTATATTCAATATTGATATTTTTAAAAGAAAACCCAAATAGCTTTCTGCAGTCATTTCAACAATATAAGTACATCCATTTGTAAATCAAGGGATCCCAGTGTCACATAAAGATTCACATATATTTTTTTAATCACACACAACCAGGGAAGCCTGCACACAGCAGGGGTAGTGAGGTCCACCAGAGCCCTTAAAGGTAACTGCTCTCCTCCTGCAACTGAACTCTGTGAGGGATGTTAGCTCATCGATGCTGTGCATCAACTGCCCCACCTGCCTCAGCCACCCTCCCACCCAAAGTCAGCCCTCAATTTATTGTCCCTTCCCTATGACATCACTTCCTGCTACCATTTTTTCTAAGTCCCCACTTCTCCATTAGCAGGTTATACTCACTGGCCACTAGATAGTATTTTCCTGCTTGCTCCCTATTCACTTTGAATTCCCACTTCCGTATCTAACCCTTGAGCCCTTCTATCCATCCCTGCTACTCCACGCCTTCACTCTTATCCCTGCTTAGTCCCTATCACCACTCTATACCCCTATTCTTAACCTGGGTACTGTGCTGCTACTTTACACCTTGCCCCCTCCTGTCTACCTCCCAGCCCAACTTTCCATTCTCCCTGTGACCACTAGGAGTCATTATTTCACCCCTTCACCTAGCTTCAGACTGCGCCTACTCCAGCCCCCAAATGCCTGAATTTCCATTTTATTCTGGCCCAAGGAAACACGCCCCCCCAGGGGTCTGAAACCTGGTACCCAATACACCAAAGTTCACAGCCCTACCACTACTCAAAAGTGGCAGTCACCCTCTTAGAAGCACAGCTGTGACCCTTATGCAATCAACCACTATTATAAATATAGGCATCATGCATACACATCCCCTTCTGCAGCGCCTCACTATTTTAGCCATCCTGATGCTCACCTTTATCCAGCCGGATCACAATCCCAGCCCTCAGAGGGCAGCACCCCTAGACCACCCTGTCTTATCTCAACACCCCCAGTCTTGCCTCATGTCCTAGGCCCCGGCACCCACCTCCTGGCAGCCCTCCCAACTCCTTTACCTACCCAGACTCTTCCTGGACCCACCTCCTCACTGCCATTCCTACCCTTCATGCCCTACCCATCTCCGTATCCCTGCAGTCTCACCCTCATCTTGACGTCCAACTAAGGATGCCTACAGCTACCGCCCCCTGGTTAGAATTATTACTCTGCTGCCAGCCCGCCAGCGCAACGGTTGGATTTCCGCTTGTGGCACCAGTGATATGGGTTCGGGAAAGGACCCGGGTTGTCAGATGGCTGGCCGGGGAATAAGGATGGAGTGTCCTATGGATGGCTCTCCTTCTTTGGGGGGTGGGTGGGGAAGTGTTCTGCGTGCTGAGGACTCCTAGCGGAGGCCAGGAGACACTCATGCTACGGAAGCTCATCTCTCAGGGAGGTGGGGTGGACACTGGCATCATTGCACATCCCCACCTCTGAAAGAAAAACAGGGAAAAAGAGTAGTCGGGACAAGATCCACTGTCTGAGTGAAGCCCTCCCTGGGGCTTCGATCAACCACCATCGCTGTAGTCCCCCGACTAGTTACTGGTTCCACAGTGTGGATAGGGGCCGTCACCATGGCCCAGCCCTCCAGGTCAAGCCGGGGGTGACTGGGCGACGTTGGCAGCAATGGATGGTGGTTGAAGCCCCTAGGGACAGTGACCAGGGCATATGTGTGACAGTGCATCTGCCGAATAAAGATGATAAAATAAAAAAATAAAAAAAAAACAGAATTATTACTCTGCTACTGCTACTCTCTGGAAATATCCACCCCAACCTGGGCCCTACTCCCACCAGCCCACCCAAGACATTGTCCTCAGGACTCTGCATTACCTCCCTGAATAGCTGCAGCTTGCTGAAAAAATCTGCTGTGCTCCAGTGCTGGCTCATTCTACACCAGCCTGACATCATTGCCCTTGTGGAGACCTGGCTTTCCAAATCCACCCTGACTCCTTTGTCTCACTCCCTGGGTACACCCTCTACTGGGAGGATTGAGTAGGCAAATGTGGGGGTGGCTGTGCTGTTTTCATACGTGACACTATTGTTGGTCATGCGCTCCCTACCCTCAAGCTCGAAAATGGAGCCCAGACCCTCACTCTCAAAATCATCCCTGATTCCTCCAGGGGCCTGCTCTACAGCATGGTCTTCTATGTTCCCCCAAGGAACCAGAACCTGTCAATCTTGTCACTCACAGAAAGTCTCTCAACTCTCCCACCCAAAGCTGAACAAGTCCTAGTAGGGGACCCGAACATCAATTGGCTTGCTCCCTCTGCCTCCCAAGCAAGGGATTCCTTTGATACTCTTGACTTGACCCAATTAGTCTCCCAGCCCACTAGACTCAACCCCTCTAGTGAAACCAGCACCCTCCTGGATGTCATAGTCTCCAACCGCCCCCACAAAATCCAGGACATAAAAAATCTCCCCGATTCTTTAAGTGACCACTCCCCTATCCTATTCCTATGGTGCTCCTCCACCCCCAAATCAGTGGCTCAAACCACTCTCTGCAGGCACCTCCACTCTGGTGGCCTGAAAACACTTAAGCAATTTCTTGCCCAGATTGACTGGTCCCTCATCAACCTAGCTCCCAGCATTGACTGTGCACTCGATCTATTCACACAGGCTTTTAACAAGGCCTGTGATCTCTATGAACCGCTAACCAGAATCTGTACCAAAAAACAAAATACGCCATGGTCACCCCCTCTCTGCTCCAAAAACCCAGGGAGAGGAATAACCTCTGACACATAGCCACAGAGACTGGTAGGGCAGCAGACAAACAAGCCTACAATGCCATGCGCAATAAGTGCACTTGAGCTATCCTCAACACCAAGGTGGACTACTACCAGGCCACCCTTACCTCCTCCTGGAGGTCAGTTCGGACCTTCTAAGATAATGTTAAAGAGCTGAATGGGAAATCATGCCCCCTATCCCAGCTTTCTATTGATGGCTCTGTTATCACGGACCCCCTAAACATAGCAAACTGCCTTAATACCACCTTCACAGATTTTAGCTCTGTCCTTCCTGGTAGTTTCTTTGACCCCATACCCAATTCCTGGCCCCCTGTCCTGCAATGACCTCAGTTCCACCTACGCAAAATATCTGCTCTAGAAGCCAGGCCATTCCTACTGAAAGCACTAGGCAGCAATAGCCCAAGCAATGACTCCCTGGACACCAGGATCCTATGACTAATCCTGGATGATGTCTTAGTCCAGCTTACTGGGTCTGTGTGATGGCTGCTTGTCTGTGTCTGTAGCTTAGTTTTGTGGATTTACATGGTTTTCTGCTTGGAGTAACTACACCATTCTTGCTCACTACATCCGTGAAAGTCTCCTGAACTGGATTTCTGCAAAACATCATCACCAGGTATCTGCATTTTTCATTTAAAAATCAACCTTTTGGAAGCTATCCCAAACAATACATAAGTCAAGCAACTAAGTCTGACAAACTCAGTGACTCTAGGTCCTGCTTGAATCCACATTTTTGTCTGATCTTCTCCATGATCTTTATGTGGGCTTTTCAACAACCTCTTTGAATGACAAAGAAGCATGCAGACAAAAGGATTTCACATTCTACATATGCGCAGGCACAGTTCATCACCTTTAGGAATTCTAACACATTCTGTGACTCTGGACCTCAGCTGTTGATAATTTCTTTTGGCTTATGACTTAACCACCAGGTATCTACAAGATGCTGAAATCCTTTCTCCTACAAATTCTCCTTATGCTGCTCCTGCTCTCAGCAGATGTTCACCCCAACCCAGGACCACCTGGGCAGCCAGCAGTGACACCAAGCAGAAGGACAGGGACACTTACCATGGCATCCATCAACTCCTGCAGCATCCTCAACAAACTTGATTCCCTCCAAACATGGATCCTACAGCACAACCCTGATGTCCTCTCATTTGTGGAAACATGGCTAAACCCTAAAATCCCTGATACCTTAGTCTCTACCCCTGGCTACTGCATTTTCATGCAAGACAGGATTGCTAAACTGGGCGGGGGGTTGCACCATCTATCTTAAGGATACCCTTATGGGTCACATCATCCCATTCCCTAGCCTGAGCAACTCCTCTCAGGTCATCACAATCAAACTCCTCCTTAGTGCACATAACAAGGAACTCACTGTCATCTCAGTTTACCTACCCCCAAGAGACCAGGCCGCTGGCTTCCATAGCATCATGGAATATATAAGGGTCCAGCAACATAATTCTGAAACCATAATCATGGGTGATTTTAACATTAACTGGCTCTCCGCTGAGGCTGCTACCTATAAGGATGCAGCCGCGGTGCATCACCTCACTCAACTGGTCAATGTCCCCACTAGGTGTAACTATAGGACAGGCTCCCTTACCTTCTAGACTGGATTCTATCTAACCGCCCTGAATGCATCTCCAATGTTTCTGTACTCCCGGATACAATAAGTGACCACTGCCTGTGTCATCTGCTCCTGGTCAAACAAATACCACGAGCCCCCTCCCAAGCTTATCTATGCCAGGGTTATCAAACAAGGGCACCTCCAGCTGTTAAAATCCCATCTAACCAGGCTGAACTGGGAAGTGCTTGACTCCCTCAGTGACACTAACAAACCTCTGGACCTATTTATCAAACATTTCAACGAAGCCAGTGACATCTATGCACCAGTGAAAAAGATGAAGGTCAAAGGACAGACCAACCCCTGGGTTACTACTGACCTTTTAACCCTACTCAAGCACAGAGACCACCTCTGGCATTGTGCTCATGCAACTCTGATGCAAGTAAACATACAATTATACAAAGCAGCCAGAAATGATTGCACTCAAAAAATACGGAATGCTAAACGCAGCTATTACAAAGAGGGCTATTACAAAGAGGCTCTGACCAACTCTTGGGGCCAGGGAAAAAAAATTCTGGAACAACATGAAAGAACTCACAGGCAAGGATCCTAAAGCACCACCCACTATGTTCAACCTTCATGGCACTCCTACACTTGACCTAGGTAACATCACCAGCACTTTTAATAATGCATTTACAAACCTGGACAGTGTCCTTCCACCAAATTTTTTCGATGACCTCCCCTCCAGCTCCTCCCAAGTTACCCTCCAACTATGAGGTACAACCCCAAAGTTTTTTTTTAAGGAGGTCCCACCATAAGTAGCTAGAAAATACATTCAAAAGGCCATCGGCAAACAAGGGTACAGTGGTGACTCCCTGGACCTGAAACTGCTGGCACAAGTCCTCGATGAAATCTTAGAACCACTTACAAAGATCTTCAATCTCTCGCTTAGATTGGGCCATTTCCCCTCTCTCTGGAAGAAAGCCACTGTCACACCAGTTCACAGAAGCAGAGATGAGATGCTCCACACCAATTACAGACCTATCTCACTCCTCCCCCCCGCTATCTAAAGCGCTGGAGCGGATAGTGTCAGACCAACTAGTTGAATTCCTGGATAAGTACAATGTACAGTGCCCAGAGCAGCATGGCTTCAGAAAAGGGCACAGCACCACCACTGCACTACTGGAATTTACAACCTTCATCCATGCCACGCTTGACAAAGGAAACTGTGAAGGGTCAGTATTTATAGACCTTACCAAAGCATTCGACACAGTTAACCACCCCCTACTGTTCAAGCAACTGTCCTCCATTGGGATCTCCAGCGATGCCCTTCCATGGTTCACCAGCTACCTTGATAATCGGATCCAACGTGTAAGGATTGCAGGGATCTCTTCAGATGAGAAACCAGTCTGCTCCGGAGTCCCCCCAGGGGTCTATTCTGAGCCCTCTACTCTTCTTCCTCTTCATCAACAATCTCCCCAGTGCCTGCCACCAAAAAATATTACTATACGCAGACGATGCAGTCCTCTTTTCCAGCCACCATGACATTACAGTCCTTGAATCCCAGCTGCAGCTCGACTTCAAGCGCATCGAAGACTGGTTCAATTCTCATAAACTTGTCCTGAACCACAGCAAGACTAAGCCATGTCCTTCTGTAACCAACGAAGCAGGCACAACTCTCTGTCCCTCACCATCAAGAACCAGGCTGGAAACCCACTCAAACATGTCAAGGAGTTCAAGTACCTTGGTATTACCCTGGATAGTACCCTCTCCTACACTCGGCATATTGACACTGTTGCCAAGACTGCCAATATACGGATTGGACTACTACACAAACACAAGCACTGTATGCCTGCAGATGCCCTTAAACTAGTCCCCTACAGCTCTGTCACCTCTATCATTGACTATGGCCTTGCCATCTATGGCTCTGCCTCAACAAGTGCCCTCTGCAGGATCTCAGTTTCTCTCAACAAAGCCTGTAGACTACTAACGGGTGCGGCCCGACAAACTCACACCTGTGACCTCTATGCACAGGCCAGCTGGCTACCCCTACTCAGCAGAATACAATACCAGACCTGCTTACTTACCAAAAAGATTCTCCTCGGTCTTATGCCACCTGGTGTTAGCTCACTTCTTACTACCTACAGTGGCACTCAACAAACACGTGGTGCCCAATCTCTAACCTTTCAGGTTCCTAGATGTCATACCTCCATGGGTCAGCTGTCCTTTATCTATAGAGCCGCTCAATGGTTCAATTCCCTCAATAAAGAAGCACTTTCCTCTACTATACTTGGACCCTTCAAAATGAATCTCAAACTTTACCTCACCTCTACCACTCAATGTGACTGCTTCTCTGAACAGAGATCTCTCTAAACACCTCCCAGCTCACTCATGTCTCACAGCCCGCCCTTTCCCAGTCTCATTCCCTCTGGCACCGGGCCTTCCTTGTGACTCCTTTCCTGCTTCACATCTCCACTGGTACAAGACATTTTCCACCACCATCGGACAGTGACCCATTAGCCTGCCAACTTCCTCTCCCGGTTGCACGCCTGCAATATTAACTGCCTATGGTGCCCTCTATCTCTTATTGTTACCGCAGCCAGCTGCCTACTCAAGCTGCTTGTTATATGAATATTATCTCAAAGTATGTTATAACTGAGTACCTTTATTTTTTCTTTTAGTTGTTTTGGTTGTTTATTGTGCATTCTTTTACTACCTCTGTATGTATGTTGACCCTCATCCTTTGACGTGGAACCTTTGTAAACGAGCAGTTTCTGCTCAAAGGTATTTGTAAGCCGAGAATTTAATAAATAAAAAAAATAAAATAGTCCCCCTATCGGACTTACTAAACTGATCTCTTTGCCTGGGTGAATTCCACAGTGTTTGGAAAATGGCTGTCGTCACACTCATTCATAAAAGTGGTGACAGGTCCTCCCCCGGCAACTATCAGCCAATTTCCATTCTTTCCCCACTCTCCAAAGCTATAGAAAAAGTGGTGGCCACACAGCTCACTGAATATTTAACTAATTATGCCATCCTATGCCTGAGCAGCGTGGTTTCTGCACAGGCCATAGCATTGCCATGGCCCTCCTAGAATACTCCAACCTCTTGCACTCCTCCCTTGACTCTGGCAGCCTTGCTGGAACAGGGTTCATTGACCTCTCCAAGGCCTTTGACACTGTCTGCCATCCCCTCTTACTTGACTCCCTGTACCAAATTGGTTTCTCCACTGGGCCTCTTGTCTGGTGCTCTAGCTATCTCTCAGCTCGATCCCAGTGCATAAAAATCAATGGGACTCTATCCAACAACCATCATGTCCACTCAGGGGTTCCCCAGGCTCCATCCTGGGTTCCCTACTCTTCAGTCTCTACCAAAATCCCCTGCCCAGTGCCTTCTCTGGCAATATTCTTCTATACGTGGATGATGCCATTCTTTATGCCTCACAGCGTAGAGCTGCCTTCCTCCAGTACTCTCTCCAACACACCTTCAACCAGGCAGAAAAGTGGTTCAAGGAACATAGACTTGTTATTAATCTAAAAAAGACTAAGTCGATGCTCTTCTCCTAACACCAAAACAAAGCAAAAAATGTCCCCCTCTTTATCCTTCCCAGCACTCAGCACCCCCTTGAGCAAGTATCCACCTACAAATACCTAGGGATTACCTTTGACACTGACCTCACCTTCCATGCCCACATTAATGCCCTCTCAACTGCCACTAACACCCGGATTGGCCTCCTTTACTGCCACAAGAATTGCCTCTGACCCGATGCTGGCCATCACATTTTCTGTCCTGTCTCTAGTGGACTATGGCCTGCCTATGTATGGAGCCACTGATAATACTGCACTCAAGAAGATCCAACTCTCACTCAACAAGGCCTGTAGGCTCCTGACTGGTGCCCCAAGGCTCACCCATACCTGCCATCTCTACGCCACTGCCAATCTCCTCAACTTTGAAGAAAGTCTCCACTATCATACCTGCCTACTAGTCAAGAAAATCCTGCTTGGGTTCTCCCCCCGAGGTGTCTTCCTTCCTTCCTTCAGCAGGCCTCCCCCACAGTCTCCACCTGCAGCTCAGACAAGACCACCCTAATGGTACCCAGAACTAGGACCTCCCTAGTGCAGAGATCCTTCTGCTATAGGGCCCCCTCCTCATTCAACTCTCTTCCTGTCATCATCACAAACACACCCAAACTTGTCCCTTTTAAATTCACCTTTGAAACCGCCTTTTCAACACCTGCTGCTGTAATTGTCACTAACCAGAGCTTGCATACCCCCCAGTACACGCAATGCTTGACAAAGTCCTCCAAACTGCCTCCTCACACCCCCTCCCCTCCTCCTCCTCCCTTCTGGTTCCTCTAGCCCTCCCCCTGCTAGACATCTGTATATCTGGGGTGTCCTATACTGATTCAAATGTAACTATAACTATGTGATAACTATGTATATAGATTGTACAAAATATATGTAACCCTGTCTGTCCACATTCTGTAACCTGTATCACTGTTTTGTCCTCTCTGTGACGAGGAACCTTTGTAAACGAATCTCTGGCTCAAAAGTTGTAAATCCGATTGTACAAATAAATAAATAAATAAATAATCACAGATAAGCAAGGGAAGAAAGAAAGAATAGAAACAGTTAGGGAAGGAAGGGCGATAACAAGGGGAAATTGTGGGACCATTGGAGTGTCCAATCCCTAGGTGCCACAAGAACATTTGATTGTGCAATCAGACAGACATAACACAAACAAGTGGCAGAAAAGGAGAGGACAAAACAGATCCTTGCTTTTAACTCTCTGCATGCCAAATGGGGTAGGGTCTTAATTACCTAGGTCTTTCACACATACCCGTCTTTAGGGGGAACCTGTTTTTCTCTCCCCCCCCCCCCAAACAAAACAGGTTTCCAAAAATATTTCTTTAATTTCTCTCTTAACATTACCTTATAACACTTCCAGCTCTTTGCATATGTAGTATCTTTTTATTACACTTTTTACAGCAAACATTTCAGTTAAGCACACATATTTTTTTTAACTTACTGAATTCTCAATTCCTTATCTGTATTTTGACAGAAAATCAGCACTGACATTTCCTTTTCCAGATTTTATTTTAGTTGTTTCACCAAAAGTAGCACACTAAGCTGAAAGCTTCGTTACAGGTGTGACCTGGGAACACAGGGAAGTTAAGTGACTTGCTCAGGGTCACACAGTATGTAAGTGGAAGCTGTGGGATTCAAACCCAGGTCTGGTCTGCTGGATTTGTCCATCACTTTGAATTTAAATGGTTGTAGTGGCAGGTTATTAAGCCAACAGAAAGGATTGTGCTTTGATCAGATAAAACTTAAAGGGCTCCATTACCCATTCTGCAGCAAAGCATTTTTTTTTCAGTAGCAGAGTACCGTTTCCCTCTGTTGTGTAGTTTCCTATGGATATACAGAATGGGATGTTTCTTCCTTCCCCCATGTATTCTGACTCAGGATTGCACCTAGGCCTACATCTCTGATGCATCTGTCTGTAACAGAAACTGTTTTTCAAAGTCTAGATTTTCTAAAACAGGAGCTGAATGTAATGCAGCCTTGATGGTCCAAAAAGCCTCATGACACTCTGGGGGCCATTTCACATTATTCTGGTACTGTTTTTATGTGAGTTTAGTGAGGAGAGTAGATAACTGGGCAAAGTTGTGAACAATTCTCTGGTAGTCACCTGCCAAACCTAAAAAATGACCTGTCGTATTTCTTTGTTTTAGGGAAAGGACTGTTAGCTGCAGCTTCTGCCCTGGAAATCTCTGGATTTACTTCTCCATTTCCCAAAATATAACCCAAATATCTAGTTTCCTGCATAGCTAAAGTGCACTGGTAGGATACATGGTCAGACCTGTATTTTTGATAGTTTGGATAACTGCTCATAGGTGGTCAGGTAGTTTTTCCAGTCTGGACAGTATACCGCAACATCAGTAAGGTAAGCAGCACAATAATCAGAGTGAGGGGATAGAATTACAACTGTGTACCACTGGAATGTCACTGGTGCATCACATAAACCAAATGGTATGATGGTAAATTGATAGAATCCAATTGGAGAGGACAATTTAGTTGCGCCTCAGGTTCTATAGCTAGGGGAATTTGCCAGTAAACTTTGATGAGATCAGGGGTACTAATGTGTTTAGCACTTCTGAGTCTGTCCACCAAAGCATCCATCCTAGGCATAGGATAGCTGTCAAATATGGACGCTTGATTAAGTTTCCTAAAATCAAGGCAGATTCTTACACCCCTTTCTTTTTGTTTACAATCACCATTGGTGATTACCATGTACTTCTAGATTCTTCAGTGATACACAACTCTTTCATTTTTTTGTATTTCCTTAACATTTGCTCTTAGCCACCCTGATAATCTGTATATCTTTTGTCTAATAGGGCAAGCATTCTGTATCACTACTACATGCTCAACCCATTTTCTGAGCCTGGTACTGTGGTAAAAGTACTTTGAAATGTCTTTATCAAGTTACTAGTTTCTGTGGTTTGTTCTGTAGATAATGAAACATTCACCTTTACAGCATCAGAAGTTACAGTTTGATCCAATCTTTTATATCTTCTTTAGCAGTTTCTGGTAGTACTAACAAATAAACCTCTGGTGTTTTTTCAACCCATTTCTTCAGGGGTTTAGCATGGTATATCTTGGTAGAATTTTTCCTATTGGGGTCTCAGTCACATAGCTAACAGTACCAATACATTTAACCACATTATAAAGCCCTTGCCTCTTCCTTAATTGTTTGTTTTCTGTAGTGGGTAATAATAACAAGATCTTTTCACCCGTCTCAAAAACATTTTCTATTACCCCATGGTCATAATACACCTTCTTCTTTTTGGGGGCTTTTTCCTGATTACTAAGCACAATTTCAAAATATTTAGACAATTTCTTCCTCAGTGCACACATATAAGATGTAATATATTCTTTCTGAGTGGGGTTATTTTCCCATGTTTCTTTTATTACATCTGGTTATTAAGAGTAAGTACTCAATTACATGCTTAGATAAAAAAATATTGAGCCTTATAATCCATCTGAGGATTTTCTCTCCATTTTGTCTAAAGATGGCACTATTACAAAATATGTACATTGTCTTATGTAAGCCACTAACATCACTGAAATGTGTGGCAAAATGTGTGTGTGTTCAAAGTGTGTGGAAATAGTGCAGTTACTGAAAGGGATTGGCATATTAAAGGAACAGCAAAAAAAAAAAAAAACACTTACAAAAACTGTAAAGACAATACCAAAGAATAAGCACAAAAGGGAAGGTCTATCCAATAGTAGTGATGGAGAAGCCCCTGATCAGGGTACAACAAGTGCCTGAGGGATGTCCTCAAATGATGACCTGGAATGGGCAGTCATTGATCTGTTGCCTCATAAAAAAGGGATGAGAGCAATAAGCACTTATGAGATTCCTTTGATGAATAAATACACCCCTCTAGATGTGCTGGAACAAGATGCACCTTCTAAAAGCAAAATATTAGTAATAGGTGATTTAATATTTCACAGAACAGATGGTATTATCTGCTCTGAAGACAAGGCTAATAAAGAGGTCTGTTGTCTTCCAGGTGCAAGGATAAATAATGTCAAAATATTTTCCCAAACATAATAGCTGGAGAACCAAATACCCATACAGTAGTTATACACACAGGAGTTAAAAATATCAGAAAAAAAATCATGAAAAGGACATTGTTGATGATATCATGGATCTAACAGCTGTAACAAAAAATTATGGACAAATGCCCATTGTCTCAGGAATACTCCCTATCTTAAAATGTCATAAAGAAAAAAACAACGCAATTCAGTGCATTATTTTTATTTATTTATTTGCACATCAGTTTACAACCTTTGAGCCAGAGGCTCATTTTCAAAGGTACCTCATCACAAAGAGGACAAATACAAATACAAGCATTCATGGTTCCAGGATGTAGGTTACATAGTTTGCAGACACATGTGATAAAGAACATGATAAATACATATACACGCATTTTGGTTCCAGGATATGGGTTACATCGATAGCAGGCACAAGTGATGAAACAAATATACAGAGAGACCAGTTTGGTTACAGTGGCACATAGTAGTGGCACATAGTAATACGACAGTATGAGCAGTCAACAGAGCAGAGGCAATTTAACCAGAAGAGGTACATACTTGCATGGAGAAAGGGCAAGCAACAGGAATAATGTAAGTACAAACATCCGTGGTATGAATTTAAAGAGGTGCGGTAAGGATGCTGCCCAGTGGGCATTGTCAGGGCACAGAGGGTTGCGCCTCAGGTTATACAGATGCAACTACGCGTGTAGAATAGTTCACTTCTGAGTGCAGTTTTGAATTTGGAAATCATGGGAGCATCTGAGATGGGGAGAGGGAGCGAGTTGTACCGGGAAGGGGCTCTATGGTGGAATGACCTCTGTCCATGGGAGGTCCTAGATCTTGGTACCAGGAAAGTGGTCTTGCGGGAGGTCCGTGTACAGACCAAGGGTTGGGATAGGTGGAGGGAGGCTGTCAGACTGGGTGGGGATAGCCCTAGAAGGGTTTTTTTTTGCTATTAGGCATGTTTGATATTGCAGCCGTTCGTCTAGGTTCAGCAATATTGCCAACCCATACAGCTGGCATGAATGTGTGAGCCTAGGGGCCCCAGTGATTAGCCTGCATGCCTTGTTTAGGATGAGGTGGATTTTGTTGAAGGCAGTTGTGTCGGCATCCCCGTAGACCGGTAGTCCATAGTCAACCAGGGATAATATAGAGGATGTCACTGCAAGCCGGAGGGCAGCGTGGGGGAGACAGTTTTTGAAACGGTATAAGATACCTAGTCACACATTGATTGCTGAGGCAAGAGCATCAATGTGGGTGTGGTAGGTGAGGGCTGAGTCAAAGGTGACCCCAAGGTACTTGTAGGAGTGTACTTGCTCTAGTGACTGTTTGGAGCAGGGAGGATATGGGTGGGAAATTGCTGGTTTGTTTTGGGTTGGACAAAAGTATCGTTTTATTTTTTGAGATTTATGATCAGTCTGTGCTCTTTAAACCAGTTTCTGCATCATTATAGGAAAGCTGCAGGGTGTCCTGGAGGGGAGGTAGGTTACGGTGGGAGGCAAAGATGACGGCGTCATCTGCATACAGCAGCATTTTCCCAGTGCATGCACTGGGCAGGGTGTTAAGGTAGAGCGAGAAGAGTAGGGGTCCCAGGATGGAGCCCTGAGGAACTCCTGAGCAGATGAGCAGATGGGACACGTTTTTGAGAGTGTTCCATTAATTTGACACATTGGAAGCGGGCCGATAGACAGCTGGTGCACCAAGTGAGTGGCCCAGTAGTGAAGTCAGTGTGGCAGAGGGTACCCAGCAAGAGGGGGGTGGGAGACAGTGTCGAAAGCCTTAGAAAGGTCGATGAACACTGCCCCAGCTAGGGAGCCAGAGTCCAGGGATGTGGGTAGGAATGTTGAGAATTCAACTAGTGCCGTGCCTGTACTGTGTCCTGCATGGAAACTGTGCTGTTCAGGGCAGAGGATGTTGTGTTTGGTCAGGTACTCAGTGATTTGCATGGCAACCAGTTTTTCAAGGGCTTTGGGGGAGTATGGAGATAGGCCAGTAGTTCCCGGCTGAGGACCTGTCTCCCCCTTTGTGAATGGGAGTAACAATGGCAGTTTTCCATGCAGTGGGGAACTGCCCCAGGCAGAGGGATTTGTTGATAAGGCTGGTGCGTGGGGTAAGGACCTGATCCAGTACCAGCCGGAGAATGCTGGGGTCCATGGAGTTGTCGCCGGGACTATTGCTTTTTAGTGCACGGATCAGGTGGGGTCTAGCTTCCTGGGCAGTTACCCTGCATAGGTAGAATCTAGGGTGGTGGGGGGCTGGGGCTGGTAGGGAGGGTGGTGGGTTGAATAAATTCCTGGGGAGGAGAGAGCTGAGGTCCGTAAAGGATGTGTTGAGGTAGTTTGCAATGCCTGTAGGGTCCGTAACAGTGGTGCTGCCAAGGGTGATCTGGGACGGGGAAGGGGAGCATGCGCTCCCGTTCAATTGTTTGACATTGCCCAAAAGGTTCGGGCACACCCAGGAGGAGGTGAGGGTGGCTTGATAGTGGTCGGCCTTGGCTGGACGGCCCAGGTGCATTATTCCGGTATGTTGTAGGCCTACTCAGCAGGCCAGCCTGTTTCTGTTGCGAGGTGCCACAGGTTATCCCTAAGTCTAAGCAACTGTAATAGGGCAGGAGTAATCCAGGGCACTTTATGTTTTTTGGTTTGGGCAGCTGTGAGGGGTGCGAAGAGGTCTCAGGCTTTATTAAATGTTTGGGAAAAGAAGGCAAGGGCAGAGTCTATATCCGGAGCATGGTGAATGGGAGACCAGTTTGTTTGGGCAAGAAATTGCCTGAGGTTTGTCAGCCCACCTGATCTGAGACGCCAACGAAGCGTGTGCTGGGCTGTGGGTTTTGGCGAGGTGGTCACCCAGCGGAATATGACTGGGGAGTGGTCACTGAGTGAGTCAGGGAGGATTTGGATGTCCAGGATTTTTTGGGGGCGGTTGGTGATGATAACATCTAGGAGGGTGCTGGTACCTCTCTTAGGGTTTGCTCTTGTGGGTTGGGAGATTAGTTGTGTCAGATCAATGGCAGCAAAGGAGTCCTGGGTGGTGGAGGAGGTGGGGCTGAGCCAGTTCACGTTGAGGTCCCCCACAAGGACTTGTTCAGCCCTATGTGGGAGGGTGGCAAGATAATCAGTTAAGGATGATAGCGCTGGGTTTTGGTTCTTTGGTGGAATGTAGGCAGAAGTGAGATACATAGATACATAGATACATAGACAGTGTCGGCAGATAAGGGCCTATGGCCCACCCAGTCTGCCCATCTGAGCTTGTAAGTTCAGTTTGTTTTCCTAGAAGTCTGTTGCCCCTTACCCCTGACCTCCAGAATTCCTTTATGTCTATCCCATGCATTCTTAAATCCTGTGATTGTTTCAGCCCCACCACTCTCTGGCAGGGTGTTCCACTTGTCCACCATCCATTCTGTGAAGAAATTCTTTCATGTTTTCTCTGAATTGTCCTCCTCCAACTTCATCCCATGCCCTCTAGTCCTGGAACATCTTTTCGCTTAAAAATAGTGTTTTCCTGCACCCTGTTCCTCCCTGTAAGATACTTGTATGTCTCTATCATATCCCTCTCTCCTCCTCTCCTCCAGGAGTACATGTTCAGTTCCTTCAACCTGTCTTCATAGGACTTGTGATGCAATCCATGCACCATCTTTGTTGCCCTCCACTGAACCTTCTCTACCCTGTCTATGTCCTTACGTAGGTATGGTCTCCAGAACTGTACACTGTACTCCAGGTGGGGCCTCACTAGTGTCTTGTATAGCGGAATTATGACCTTCCTTTTCCTGCTGGAGATGCCCCTGCCTATAAATCCCAGCATCCTATTTGCTTTACCTGCTGCCTTGTCACACTGTTTCCCTACCTTGAGGTCATCAGAGAGAGACAATACAGGGGGCCCCTGGAGGGGTCTGGAGTAAGTTTAAGGGTTAAAGCCTGTGCCCCACCTGCCAGGGCCGGGGCAGGGAGTGCTTGACCAATGAGAGAATCCCTGGTATAAATCGCACAGCCACCGCCGCATTTGCCTATACGATCCTCCCGGTATAGGTCGTAGCCAGGGAGGGCGACAAAGGAGTCAGGTGTGGATTTTGACAGCCAGGTTTCCACCAGTGCAATGATGTCAGGTTTGTGCAGCATGACCCAGCATTGGAGGGTGTCAATTTTTTTCAAGATGCTGCATATATTCAAGGAGGCATCACTCAGACCGGGGGGCCCACCTGATGGGCTGGTCTGGGAGGGGCCTGGGTTGGGATGTATATTGCCTGTTAGGAGTAGAAGGAGGACCACAGCTCTGGCCAGGACATGGCGATATGTGTGTTTCCTATGTGTATGAGGGGATGCGGGGGGACCTTGGGGAAACAGGGGATGGGTAGGGATTGGCATGATGGGAGGGTGAGAACGATAAGCCGCCAGTGGGGGTCTGGGAAGGTGGTGGGGTGGTACACGGGGAATGGGTGTTGTAGGCCAGTGTACATGGTAAGTGTGGGGTTGGTGCGAGCTATGTCTGGGAGAATTTCTGGTGATCCAGGGGGGATGGCTGGCTGGTGGGACGAGGGTACTAGAAAGTAAATGAGGTGGAGGCATTTTAGGAGGAGGTGGTTTAACATGGCTCTTTGGTGGTAGCCAGGTAGTATGGTAGAAGTATTTAGGTTGACTTCTAAAAAATGTGGTTACTACTTTGGATTAGTGGTAGTGACACGGCCTCCGGTAGATAGGGTACAAGGTTCAAGCCTTAGCTAAGGCAGCTGGTGGAGTGCCTGGGTGAGGGCAGAGATCCATGTTCAGGGGATCTGAAGCAGGCTGGGTTGGGGTTTGAAATCGGGTGAGAAATAGCGACTCCTAGTGGCCAGGGTTCCGCTGAGCAGTCCTGAGTCAGAAAGTGGGCTAGTTTGTTGGGCTGGGTGCTGAGGGGGGTGTACGTAATAGTAGGCATGACTTGGAGAGGAGTGGAGTGGCACAGGAGGTTGGGGGGATCTAGGAAGTAGTAGGGAGGAGGATAGGTAGTGTAACTAAGGTGGAGAGTATGGGTCCCTCTGGTGGTTGGCAGGTATAACCTGCAAATGGCAAAGTGGGGACTTAAAATAATGAAGCAGAGGAAGTGATGTCATTAGGAAGTGCCCATAAAGGAAATGCCGAGGGGGGGGCAGCTAATCCCCCCACAAGGGTGCTGCTTGTTGGAGGTAGTTTAAGTACCTCTGGTTTGCACGCATGTTTAATCGCTCGGAGGCTTCGGTCCATCAGATCCTTGATGGCTGTGGGGGAGGGTGAGCGGGGCCTATATGGCAATGGAGACAAAGACAGAATTGCTATGCAGTGGAGACTGGGGCTGCACTGCGCATGCGTGGGGAAGATTTCCCGATGGAAGCAGCCACTAAAGTGGAAGCTACGTAACAACATATGGTAAGCTAGCAAATCATCAACTTCTACATTCGCTGGCAGTATTGTTATAATTCCCTAGTAAACAGCTCAGAATCCCTGGTAGATGAGGAGTGCATACCCCCCGAGTCTGAGGCAAGAAGCAGTTCAGGTTTTTTCAAACAGCAAACAACACTTGCAGTAATGAACAAATAATGCACAATATACAAGGCAGGTTCCTGGTAGTCCACTGATTTTGCCCTCAAGGAAACAAGGTAGAGAAACCCCCCTCACAAGGGTGCTGCTTGTTAGAGGTAGTTTAATTACCTCTAGTTTGCACCAGCATGTTGCAATTGCTCCCGGGGGGAGCTCAGTCTGTGGATCCTTGCTGGCTGTGGGGTCGGGAGGGCGAGTGAGGCCTCTAGTTTGCACCCGCATGTTGCAATCGCTCCCAGAGGGAGCTCGATCTGTGGATCCTTGCTGGCTGTGGGGTCGGGAGGGTGAGTTGGGCCTCTAGTTTGCACACACGTGTTGCAATCGCTCCCGGAGGGTGCATTCAACAATGAATCGCTTTCATTGATTCTTGGGACTCCTTTATTATTTGATTTTGATTTCATTTGATAACAATTTATTTTTACACAGGAAAAACTGTTGGGATACAAGTCACATTTACAACAAAGTCCTGTAATTTAAAACATCAAAATAAAACATACTATGTAACATTACATGATATGACTCAAATACAAACAGAGACAATTACAACATTTAACTAAAACATGTACAAGGTAACCTCAAATAATTAAATAAAATAACTTTAAATCTAGAAAGACTTGTAATAGACTTCAGGTTATCTGGCAATTTATTCCAATTACACGCTACACAATTCTGAAGTGTTCCATCTCCTAGCCTATTAAAACATCTGTGCATAAGAATTCGATTTACTGAATTTCTTGTCTTAATATAAAATTCACTTGGAGTTTCTCTTTTCACCTGATTGTGTAACGGGTGGTTATATTTTTCATGCAATATTTTGTGACATGTAACAAGCCAAATGTATCTTCTTTGGGCCTCAGGTTGAAGCCAATTTAAATCTTTATAAACTACACACCACCAGTAAATTTACCTATTCTGTAATAGGCTTGGTTTATCTGTTTTAATGCTATTTGAATAGAGTTCATGTAAATTATAGAACCGTATTCCAACACTGGAAGGAGCATTTACTTAACCAGACATTCTCTAGCAGCTAGTGGTAAACTACTGGCAACTCTTCTAAGGGCCCCAAGTCTCTGGTTTACTTTTTTGACTGTACTAATACATGCTCAGCATATGTCATCCTTGAGTCTACCTGGAAACCCAAGTATCTGTAACTAGACATGCTATTTATTTTAGTTCCCTCTCGAAGGTGGAGTTGCATTTCATGCCCACTCCCCCCAGCACGACCCACCAAAAACAATATGCTCCGTGTCTTCTTTGCATTGAGGAATAGGCCAGAGTTGCACATCCACTTCTCCATCTGGATTAGATCAAATTGAATTTTAGATTTCATATCCATAAAATTATTTGCAGAAGCCACCAAAACTGTATCATTGGCATATAGCCTTATTTCACTAAATTTAATAACTTGAACAAGGCTATTTACATAAATATTAAACAGTATTGGTCCCAGGATTGAGCCCTGGGGACGCCCCTTGTTAGTTCTCCAAGGCTCGAAACTGATGGCCCACACATTACACACTGTTTTTGATTAGTCAAATAAGACTTCATCCAAAGAAGTGGTGCCCCTAGAACCCCCACTTCTCCCAGCCTCACCAAAAGCATTTTGTGCTGTACCAAGTCAAAAGCCTTGCTAAAATCCACCACCCCAGTGCTCTTTTCATGATTTAGGGATGATGCCACAAAATCATTGAAATCCAGCAGGGCAGTGCTCGTGGATCCCCTTGCCAAAACCATGTTGTTCCTCTGTTAGTATGATTAACATGTTAATATGTCAATCAGCAAAATTTATATTCAAATGATGGATTGCACTTAAGTATGCAGGGAACAAAGTTATTGGCAAATGATCACTGAGAATTCACAAGCTGTGAATTTAAACTAAACACTGGGGGGGAGGATATTAATAGAAATATACCTGGACAAAATAGAAGGGCCAAACAACACAATCCTACTTATAGACAAGTTAGTAAAAACATCAACTTAAATTGTTATCTAGCCAATGCTAGAAGCTCCAACCAAAGCTTGATGAACTAACAGCTATCTTATATAATTTAGAAAATCCAATTGAGATGGCATTCATTACAGAAACTTGGTGGGGGTTAAAGATCTTTAGGGGGTAAGAATATTGAGGGCTACAAACTGTACTCACTGAATAGAAAAAATAACAGAGGTGGGGGAGTCACTGCATTTATATCCAGCAGTATCAGGTCCTCAGATAAATCCACCACCCCTCCCTGAACTAATTCCCTGGTCACCCAGACAAAGAAGTCTGTTAGATTTGTTTGACATGACCTTCCAACTGTGAATCCATGCTGCCTAGGATCCTGTGACTAGCTGGATTCAAAATATACCACAGTCCTTTCCTTTAGTAGTGACTCCATTAATTTCCCCACCAGCAAAGTCAGGCTGACTGGCCTGTAATCTGTGTTCCCACGTTTGTGGAGATGGACTACATCTGCTCTTCTCCAGTCCTTCAGAACCACTCCCATTTCCAGTGATTTGTTGAACAGAGATGTCAGTGGTACATCGAGCACCTCTCTAAGCTCCTTTAATATTCTTGGATGTATCCCACCTGGCCCTATTGCCTTGTCCACTCTCAGTTTTGCGAGTTCCTTTAGGACTCTCTCTCCTCCATTAATGAACTGGTTCCCACCTCCCTTCCATTGATGCTCCTATCACTTAACTGAGATCCCACACCTTCCCCTTCTTCTGTGAATACTGAACAAAAATGTTTGTTCAGAATTGCTGCTTTCTCCAGGTCCCCCTCTGCTCACTCCTGTCCTCCCTTTTTAGCCTAACGATCCTACCCCTGGTCTTTCTTCTTTCACTAACATTCCTGAAGAATGCCTTGTCCCCTTTCATTTCTGCCTGGGCTATTTTTTTCTCAGTTTGTGCCTTTGCACTCCTTACTGCTTTCCCTGCCTCCCTGTTTTTCTAGATACACTTCCCTGTTTTCCTCCCTCTTCATTTATTTGTATCTCCTGCATGCCAGCTTTTTCACTCTTACCTTCCCTGCCACTTCCTTTGAGAACCATAGTGGTTTTTGTTTCCACTTGCTTTTGCTGAATTGCCTAATGCAAAAGTTAATTGCCTCCTCTATGGCTCCTTTTAGATTCACCCACTGTTCCCCTACACCCCCCATCCACCACCCCCCAGCACCATGGCTTTCCAGAGGTGTTTCCACATCTTTTCAAAGTTGGCCCTTCTGAAGTCCAGGACCCTCGCTTTCATGTGGTTTGACTTGGCCACTGTTCTCACATTGAACCACACAGTACAGTGATCACTGGACCCCAGGTGGCTACCCACCATGACATCTGTTACTCTGTCCCTGTTGGTGAGTACTAGATCCAGTATCGCTCCCTCCGTGGTGGGATTTACCACTAGCTACCTGAGGCACTCCCCCATTAGGGAGTCCAGAATGTCCCTGCTCCTGACAGAGGCTACAACTGTGATGTTCCAATCAACATCCAGAAACTGAAGTCTCCTACCAGCAGCACCTCCCCTTTAGTTGCCATTTTATTGATGGCTTCCACTAGAACCCTCAAAAACGCTTCCCCTTGAGCTGGAGGTCTGTAGATCACTCCAATGAGATTAGTAGCACCATTAACCATCTCCAGGTAATCCACAGTGCCTCCATCCCTCACTGCATTCCCTGTTCCTCAGTTGCTTTACTACCCTCCCTGATGTAAAGAGCCACTCCTTCTCCATTTTTAACCACCCTGTCATTTCTGAATATGGCTATCTCCCTGTCATGGTTCCCATTGTATCATGCCTCAATAATAATGGCAATGTCCAGGTCAGCCTCTGCCATCAAGACCACTAGATCTGGGATTTTTTTTCCTAGGCAGCAAGCATTCATGCACATGGCCTTCCAAGTTATGCTACCTCCCCTTCTAACAGCTCCCCTCTTATCCTCATGCCTTCCCTCTTTACCCCTCTTTTCTTTGTTCCCATTTCTCCATTTCTCTGCCATTCTACCTTTTCCAGTTCTATGTACCTTTGGTGATTTCACATGCCTAGGGTCCTCCCTACTGATTGTTTCCTCCTGTTGGGGAGGTGGCATATTGATTCTCTCTGCTTTCTTCTACTCCCCCCCCATTAGCTAGTTTAAATACTTATCAATAAATATTTAAACCTTTCACCAAGGATCCTGGTCCCCCCCAGACAATGGCAGGCCATCTCTCCTGTATAGGCCTTCATCCCTCCAGGTGGGAACCCATTCCCCAATGAAGCCAAATCCCTCTGCTCTGCACCAGTCCTTAGAAACATAGAAACATAGATTTTGACAGCAGATAAGGACCGCTTGGCCCACCCAGTCTGCCCATTTCCCTACCTATTGGATAAGCTGCAGATCCTAGTTAACCAGCAGCCTACTTCTTCCTACCCCCACCCCCTAGAATTGCCTTATGACTGTCCCATGCATGCTTGAATTCCACCACTGTTTTGACTCCACAACCTCCTCCGGAAGGCCATTCCATGCATCCACAACCCTCTCTGTGAAAAAATACTTCCTTAAATTACCTCTGAGCCGCCCCCCTTCTATCTTCAAATTGTGTCCCCTTGTTCTTGCACACCTCTTTTTTTGAAAGATGCTACCCTCTTGGACTTTGTTGATTCCCTTGAGATACTTGAAAGTTTCTATCATGTCCCCCCTCTCTCTCCTTTCCTCGAGGCTATACATATTCAGCTCCTTAAGTCTCTCTTCATATGTCTTCTGGTGCAGACCCTGCCTTCAGCCATGAGTTGAAACTCCTGTTGCAGAGTACCCTGTACTCCCCCTTGTCATAGACAGGTAACACCTCTGAGAAGGTTACTGAGCATGTCACCTGTTTAAGACTGTCCCCAACTCCTTGAACTCCTCCTGCACTATCCTACCTCATCACTGGCCAGGTCACTTTTCCTCAGGTGGACAATGACATCTATAGCACCCACCCATCCTGCTGCCCCAACGATCCTTAGGATGGTCTTTCCATCCCTCCAAGCCATGGTGCAGAGTAAGCACTTGACCTCCCTCACTCCTTCCCCCAAGTCTACTCCCCTAACAATAGAGTCCCCCACTAGGAGTTGCTTCCTCCTCCTCCTCTGGGGTCCTCTGCATCCCCCCTAGGGTCTTTACCATGGAGGACCCCTACATCCTCCTTGGTCTCCACTTTGGGTGCCTCCTTGGGACAGTCCTGACCTGCCAAAGTGATGTAGGAGTTGTGGAGTGGAACTGTAGGTGGGATGTGCCTCTGTCCCACCACCCTTACCCTTCCTGAGCCCACCGTGGTCCAGCCTCTCCTCCTTCTCAGCATCCTTTAGAGCAGCAGGGGTGGACTTGGTGGTCCCTGAGTGGGGGAGGAGGCTTCCCAAATCCCAGCCACCTCAGCCTGGAGACAAGCAACCTCCACCCTCAGCCCACAGAGCTGCATGCAGATGGGGCAGTACCACACCCACCAGAAAGTCTCCCTGAAGACTGCTGCCCCACAGCTACTGCACTGCACCACTCCCATCATGTCTATTTCTGGCCTTCCTGTTTTAGATCTTTTCCCAGAACTTCAACATGTACCAGGGTCTATCTGCTTCCCAAATCTATAAGCCCCTTCTCAACCTCATCTTCCACCTTGGCATCTGTTAAATACTGCCCCTAATTTTCTAAGGCCAAATTTGCTCCAGTCTTACCCTCCTGATTTTCATGACCGTTTCTTGCAATATGTCCTGACTTGTTAAATTTATAGCAAATAAAGTCTTTGGCTGCAGATTTTTTTATCCCTATCAGAGTGCTTATCTGATCTGAAGTTAAATCAGGAAAAAGAGGGTCTGACCATTCCTTGGCTGTTACTTCATAGCTGCTCTGTCTGTCTAGCCATCTGAAAGGGTTCTATGTGATAATGGTGAGTGCTGAACAGCAACCCACTTTATTGTGAAGTCAGGGTGGTGAAAACAATTTCGCCACCCTGACAACCTCAGTGCATGGAGGAACAGCACCAGAGACTCAATACATTTGCTTTCTGCGGGGGGCTGTGCCCCCTCCACATGAGTAGCTTCCCCTCACCCCCCTGCTTAAGGATTCTCAACTCCAGGTGTGCATGTTAGGGGGTCAAAAGCAAAAACACAAGTTTTAAATAGGCAAAACGCAGTAAATATCCAGACCCAGACCTGAACCCGGAACCCCATGCACTGCAAGTGGAGGCCAACCCCCAATGCCATGGTGCAGCTCGGCAGCTGACTACAGCACCACCCTCTACATCCACTCTGCCCCCTCCCAGGCCACACTCATCATGCTCCCCCCCCACATGCGCGTGTACATACAGTGACATCCTGTCACTAGGATCACCCACCCCACCACATCCGGTCACCCTCCCTACCCCCTAGCCTTTTGGGCTTTCACCCACATCGCATCGCCATTTCGGATGGTGCCTTGATTCAGGCGCCCACATCTAAGGCTACCTCTGAAAGTCCTCAGATAAAGAAATGGCCTTTTCCCCACTTTCTGGTTGGTGTTCTTTTACCCAGAGTTGCAATCTGTAGGAAAGATGTTGCAGAATTGCTTCATTGCAAATATGTCGATGAGCTGTAGGACTGTTTTGTCTTCTGGTTGGAGCCTTTTAATGAGGAGTTCTCTGAGTGGGTGAAGGCTTCTTAGGGATTTCCCACTGAGTGGTACTTCAGGGACCGGAATCTCTGCCTGTCCAGTAGGTCTCTCCCGAGATGTCATATTTATTTATTTATTTGAATTTTGATTACTGGGTAGGCCCACTGAGACAAGAAAGTCCCTTTTTCAGAGGTGACCCAGAATTAGTTACATACAGTAGGTGGATGATTATACATACAGATTCATAAACATCATATACAAATGCAACATGATGTGAACAAACCAAATTAGTTATAAATAATGGTTGAGACTATTACATACGGTACAATTGTTGCAAGTAAATACACATTATAAACAATCAACAGTGCAGCAGATGCAGACAAAAATGAAGGTAAAATATAATTAACATTGATAGTTAACAAAGCAAGTTACCATTTAGTGCAGCAGAAATCAGAAGGCCTAGGAAATTATTAAAAGACAAGTAAAGAGTCATTCAAGCATTACATATGCAATTTAATGATTACAATTACAGGGAGACACAATCAAGAGAAGAGTTTTTAGCTTCTTTTTAAACTCTGCTGAAGTGGGACAAATAAGGACTTCTGGGGCCAAAGAGTTCCATAGATAAGAGGCAACCAAGGAGAAGGATCTCCTTCCAAGTCTCTAATCATATCTATTAAGAATTTCTTTTTCTCAGGTTCATAGTTTTCTGACTGTGCAAAGTCCATACTGCTGTAAACAATCAGGCCTTACCTGTCAGATAAGGTACCAGCCTGATTGTCCATTGCTGTTTTGGTCATTGGTAGACTCCAGTGATTCTTTCAAAAGTTATCAGGTATGCTTCAGTATCGTTCAAGGGAAACAGCTTTATAAGCTTTTTGTCTTTTAAGTTGCTTGTGTTTTGTTGATCTGCTAGACCTGGATCTGGACCAGATCCTTCTGCTTTGATAGCTTGCAAGTCATCTAGTCAGCATTGCTCCTGTTGCTGCATCTTTTCTGTGTTTTTCAGTCTCTCTTCCTTGTACAGCCCACCTTTTGAAGAAGGAAGACATGCCTTCAGGTTCTGTCCCTACCTGTTCCTCACATTCCATCAAAGCTGTACAGTCTCAGTTTGGACTACTCTTGTTGCTTATACTGTAGTTTGGCTGCCATTCTTCTGGTTACCTCTGCTGGGCTTGCTGTTACAGGATCCATACCTTTCTTCTATGCTTCCTTGGCACCAGGTCTAGTACCCATGCACAAATCTCCTGGCATGGTATGCATGGTACAAATCCCACATTGAAGGCAGTATAGTGTAGTGGTAAAGGATACTGAGCTCTAACCCTGGAGACCTGCGTTTGAATCCCACAGCTGCCACTTACATACTGTATGACCCTTGGCAAGTCACTTAACCTAGGTATGACCTTCCTTGTGCTCCCAGGTCATACCTGGAAACACGCTTCAGCATACCATGCTTTTGTCTGTTTAAACAATTTCCTCTTTCCCTTCCCTTTCCCTTGACTGACACCAACTGCCATAGAGGCATAGGTCTAGAAGCATAAGCAGACCAGAAGTAATAAATCTACAAGTACTGTTTTATTATTATCAAAAACAATAAAATAGAAAAATTATATTGTACAGGATAGCTCTTCCTAAAGGTAGCACAAACAAAAAAAATCTTCATCTGAGTCTCTCTTTCAATTTAAGTCTCAGTCTCTCCATTTCTCTTAACAAAACATTGCTCTCTTTTTATAAGATGTCTTTTCTTGGTAGTTTAAAATCTACATCCTGTTCTTACAAGTTGGAACTTCCATTTCTCACAAAATGCATTAGAACACTGTCAATTTCTTTTGAGGTCAACCTGAAAAGCACTTCTAATCTTAGCACGTGCAACAACATAGAACATTTTGTCCCAGAGCTGGTCTGCTGTTGACAATTCTGTAAACAAGCTGGAGGTCAAAATGCATCTCAAGGTCACCCCCCATTCCAGATTGATACATTTTTGAAGAAAACCCAAATAGCTTTCTGCAATCATTTTAACAATATATGTATATACATGTGTAATCCAAGGGACCTCAGTTTCATATAAAGATTCACATGCATTTTTTTAACCACAGATAATCAAGGGGAGAAAGAAAGAATAGAAACAGCAAGTGAATGAAGGGAGATATCGGGGGGAATTGTGGGACCATCAAAGCACTAATTCCTAGGTGCTACAAGAAAATGTGATTGCGCTATTAGACAGGCAGGACACAGACAAGTTGCAGAAGACAAGAGGACAAAATAGACATTTGCTTTTAACTCTCCCTGAATAATAACTAGGAAAGGGTCTTACCCAACCCTGTCACATGCTTCACTTATTTTGAATGAAAGTTACATACAGTACTGCTTAGATCTATGCATGTCTTCCATTCTTCCCTTATTACATAAATCTGTTGGACTGCTCACACAAAAATATTACACCTATGTGAGACTGTACCATTGGAGCATGATGGGTAAGAAAGAACAGGTACAGGAAGCAATGATGACATTAGTTTACACAACAGCTGTTTTATTAAAGTAGATCCAGAACTGCTGTGTAACATTACTGTTGTGCTTTTTTCCTTATTTCACTACTTATTATTATTATACATTATACTTTTGACTGTGGTTCTGATTTGCCTGACCCAGCTGTCCCAAAAGTCCTGGAAAACCGACCTGACACAACCCAAGTGCAAATGTATTCCTTCCTGCCAGAGTGGTAGCAAAACAATGGAAGAAAAAGAACAGTTTGTGCTGTGAATCAAATAACTGGACCCCTAGCCCAGGTAGAGTCCTTTCTCTCGGCAGAAAATCAATTATATGAATCCTAGAAGTGCGGCACATAATCTGATACAGAATGAGTCACAAGTGCTTGTTCAGCTACAGCAATGCAGGAACATTTTAATTAAAACAGCAGACAAAATCAGTGGAGTAGTCATAATGGTCTATTACACAGCACAGACTTACAAACAACTCTATGTATGCACCAGCTGGAAAATCAGGTCTAGTAGCAGGAAGAAAAAAACAATTCAAAGTCTGTGCAGCATCATATATTTGTTAAAATGCAAGGCTGGCAAAACATAGAATCCAAAACAGACCCCCGTAAATATAGTTTGATTACATCTTGTTTATGATTATGCCATTACACATAACTAACACAAACAGAAAATAAATTGTTTGCCATAGTAATCTGGCCATAATTAGATTGTTTTTTAAGAATTAGATTTCAAGTGGGAATGTTAATTAAAGGGGAACAGTCAACACAAACTACCTACCACACTCAAGTGTGGGACTGGTTCCAATGTGTGCTTTGTGGACAAAAACATTTTGGTTTGCTTTTTGTTTACCACAGTATAATAGATTATATCAGACTAATTTTACTTAGTTGTAGGCTGACATCTTCATTTACTATATATCCCAGAAACCCCTGCAGCTGACATCAGAGCAACAGGCAACTGTAGGATATTCAATAGCCCGCAGTGCATGTTAGAGTTCTATAATCTCCGATCAAATATTTTCTGGTACTGTTTTCTCTAAGGGCTAAGTATAGTCCTCTATTACTGTACATAGCCCATGGAGGATAGTGAGATCAGCAAACAAAAGATCAGAGTTCCATATTAAGTTTAGCATGCACTGCTGGCTATTGAATCTTCTTACTGCTGCCTACTGCTCTGATGTCATCTGCAGGGGATTCTTGAATTTGTGGTAAAAGAATATTACAACTAAACAAAATTAGTCTGATACATTCTACTATTCCACTGTAAACAGTAAGTAAACCAAAATGTTTTTGCACACAAAGTGCACATTGGAACCAGCCCCTCATTTGCATGTGGGCGCCCTTGGTGCTGACTGTTCCCCTTTAATGTGGGGATGCAGCACTTTGCACTTTTTGTATAAATAAGAGGTTCTTGTGGTCAGACATAACCCCTTGGCAAAGAACTGTGAAAGGTCGGAGCAGTATGGGGAGCTGATTATATGTTTTTGCCACTGTAGTATTTAATCAAATAAAGGATGTTGTGTGTACTTTGAATTCATTGGTGCTTCATTTTTACAGCTCTATATTCCAAATAATGAATTATTAATTCTTCTGTATTGAATAACAAATAGTATTCACCAGTCAAAGTTACTGATATTTGGGGAAATAATAAAAAAGATTAAAGTAGTAAAATGAAAACCCTTTCCCTTCCTTCCAGATGGCCAGAGCTAGCCTCTTGATCAGTCTATCCAGCCATGCCCTTAATCACACTACATCTATTGTCTTCCTGGATTGCAAAAAAAAAAAAGGAACAAAGTTCTTCTGACATCCTACAAATCCCTCACCCACCCCCACAAAACACCATCTTTCCCAATCCGTTCTTGCCTCTAACCCAAGCCACCTCTGCTCCCACCCTACAGGTTAGAGCCACTGCATGTCAACTTCCTAAAGTCTGACCACACAGACTTTAAACTTATAAACAGACAAAGTCTGCCATAGTCAGAATAGGTTCACACATCATATGGACAGATAGCAAGACAAACTGAATCAATTTACAAAAGCTCTCCAGTCCTCCTTAGGTTCACCAGTTCAATTTATTTGCGTAGGAGCATAACCATCTGAAAGCATACAGTACAAGAGTGAAAAAACAACACTTAGCATGTACGGGTCACAAGATAAATCACCAAAGCCAGAAAATGAAATTAAAAAAAATGATTCTATCAGAAATACAGTAGCAGTAGAAATTAGTAGAGTTCACAGTTCAATAACATGTTCTTTTCACTGCATTATACATTCCTGGTGACTAGTTATATTGCCTTGTTACTTCCTAGTTTTGATGTACAAAACATTGCACTGCTTGTTAGCCAAAAGGCAGAACTCAAAAGAGGATACAATACTGGAACCTTATCTGAGGTAAAAAGCCAAATTATTTTTTCCATTCAGGGAGGAAATGTTTTTTCCCCTCAGGATAGCCAGTAGCCATCTAGCTGTGGATACAACATATATGCTGAACTTCAGTATACAGTCTATAAGATTTGTTTCCACATGTTCATCACAAATACATTTATTAAGTTGGCCTGAGTATTCCTTGTCTACTCATGCCAGGAGCAATGAGGATATTAAATGTAATTCTTGCCAGAGCTTGGATGTGTTCCATTTTTTAACAGTTTCTAAATAATGCTCTGATTTATTTTAATTTTAGAAAGAAGTGGTATTGACCAACATATCCTCACAGCCACCAAATAGCCTTGCATGTTACAGTCTATTATTCTCTGTTTAGCCCCTACCAAATATTGTTTGGCTCTTCCTTAAAACTGAAATATTGGAGACATTATGCAGTCCTGTAAATGTTCATTTTTCTTTAAGAATATTATACCAAACATTTGTATTGCACATTTGTTTTTGCCCTCTTCAAGGCACACATTAGGGGACCTCCCTTTTGGCATTTGGAGAATTTCTTTTTGTACATTCTTTCTTTCCCCTGATCACAGAGGTTGCTACCTCAACTAGGTGACCACCCAACCCAACCCTCCTCCTTTCTTTTTCAATTACCTAGTCCCATGGGCCAAGTAGAGGCATTTTCTTCTCCCAGGACAGAATTTACATCATGTGGTGGGCTACCTATAGACAGCCAAATGGTTTCCATCATGTGGTAGGCTAGCTACTGAGAATCAGATAGCTGCGGTTTCTCCCTTGAACAGTCCTCTATAGGGACCAAAGGGCAGTCAAGAGGGCAGAGTCCAAGAGTGTTGGCATCATTCTGTTGCACCTCAGGATGTTTCCTTGTTTCCATGTCCTTCCCCAGTGATGCTGCTATCAAAGGATCCTATGCACTCATGTGCACCAAAATGTGTAACTTGAATATGGAGCCATTATTCCCCAGCTGCACAAACACCTTTGGTCACAGGTGGCAGTGTGATAAAGGGGAATGCAACCTTCCCTCCCTACAGTAGGACAGCTTCTTCAGGAATGCTCCAGCCCCCACTACCCAGGCTCATTCCGAAACCCAGGCTTTGGCATCATGAGCAGTAGCCATACCACTGTGATGATAGGCCGGTGCATTTGGAGAATTGTAATGATATATGAGAGCTCCAATATCCCAGTTAAATGGACAGATAACAAAGCCCTGTCTCCATCTTAATATTTCCCCTTTGATGTTACGACAGACCAAGCATAGATCTCAAAAAAATATTCTGGATTGGTTGCATTGTCAACACTTCAACTATGCCCTACCTCACTGCCCCATAGAGAATTTATGACATAGCCTCTGTCTCAAAGATATTTAAAATCGCTTGAATAGAAATGCCTCCAAAGTTTTCTCTGAAGCATAAAATGCCTTGGGATGATTGATGTACATTCTTTTTTGCCATATTCAAATGCTTGTGCAAGTTGTTGACTGAGAAAATATTACTCTGAGGTACTTACAACAACCTTTTACTTCTTCAGGTCTATGGTTGTCAACAAATCATTGCTTTTTAGAGCTGGCCCAGTTGTGTGTAAGGCTCAGGCTTCTAATGCCTTACCTCCTGCCATGCTGTGACCCGTGTTCAGGAACTGAATGGGTTGCTGGGGGATGATGGGGTGGGAGAGGATTGAGCATCTATAGGACAGCGTTCCTCTCTTGGGGAAGGGGTGACAGCCATATGAGACCTTGGCTGCCACCAGGTGGAGGCCCAGTGTCAGTGCAGGCAATGAGCAGCTCAAAGGGTGGGGCCGCAGATCTGCTGGCATGCACTCTTCCACGTACATGTTTCTGAAGTGAAGCTACAGAAGGGGATTGGGAGAAAAATGAAAAAGTGATACTGAGGCAGGATGAAGCCTTGCACTCTTCCCCTGACTTGCACCACCACCACCTGGATTCCTGGCACTGAATAGACTTGAGTACTTTGGGTGAGGAGGATGGCCCTCCCCTCTCTATCCTGCCATGGGGGGGGGGGGAGTCATGGGGGAACAAGCTCCAAAGTCAGTCAATGGAAAGGTGGGTGGCAGCTGAGGGAGGGTGGGACAGAAGCTGAAGAGCTTACCTAGGGAGTAAAAAGCAATGTGAAAAAAAACACTTTTTGCACCCCTTTGCTGCCCAGAGCTAATACTTTATTTTATCTACATTCAACAAACGGTAATGCTCTTTTTTATATCAAAATATGTTCTTCTCCTCAATCTTACTTAAATAGATTATTTCCAGATGAGGTCAAGGGCAGGTCACACAAGAAAATCCAAATATCATATGTACAGTGCCCTAAACACCAAACCACAGACAAAATTAAATTATATATTTTCATTTTTTTATTCTCTATATACATTTTAGTGCCTGTTCTCCCTTGGCATCCCACTTCTAACCGAGCTCCCCAGCTCCATCACTGCAGCTCATTCAGGATTTACCTTCAACTGTGCCCTTGGCCACTGAGCTGCTGCAGTGCCCAGCCACTGAGTGTAGATCCTATGGAGGGTTGATCATCATGCACAGCATGGGGTGTTTTTCCATGTTTTCTCCCTTCCCCGCTGCTGGGGCATACACATCAGCATGCATTCATGCATGGAGGCATGCACACACTGCAGAACACCGCAGCACCCTCTCTTTGTTTGTACCCTGCAGTCCTGCATTACCTTTGGGCCTCCACCTGGGGCAGTCATTTGCAGGAACACCAGCCCTCCCTCCCTCCCTCCCTCCCTGGAGAAAAGAACAGTCCTTCTGATGCTTGATCTTCTCCTTCCCCAGCCAAAACCTGGAAACCTGCTTGCACCATGGACATAGGTCACTGTCGTGGCAGGAGGTAGGCATGGATGCCTCAGCCCTCCATGCCACTGAGCCAGCTTTATTCTTTTATTTGTACCCATAAAACAAACTTTTTTACTAGCCACCATTAAAAAAAATCCTTATCTTTTATTGCCTCAAAAAACAACTTGCTCAATGGAAGTGGTCCTGTTAACTAATGCAAACATCTAATCACTATAAGCATGGAAAAGCCACACAGTTCTTAATTTACAGTGACTGAAATTGTCACAGTCTCTCATTTTAAACTTGCTCACATTACATTTCATTTGCTCCAGCTCACGCATTTTTAAACAGTTTTTAAGCAGTAAGAAAATTTCATACCTCAATATGACTTAGCCAGTAGCAGTGTACCTGCAATGAAGTGTATAACTTTGTAAGAGCTACGCTCCTCAGACGCCATGTACAACTGGAGAATGCTGAAGTGTGCCCGTGCATTTCCCTCAAATACCCCTCACCTGGACTATACAATGATTTCAGGACATCACTTCACAAACACACATTCAGCACTGGAAACAGCTCTGCTACCTTGATGGTACCACACCACAAACCTAAGGCATCAAAATAGAAAAAGGCATGCACACTAGGAGCAGTGCAAAATCATTTATTGTCTCACAAAATGCAAACAGAAATGGTTGGTGACCCATGTGCATTTGGTGTGCAAATGCCTTCAAAGGGGATGGGGTCACTGCCATTGCAACTGTTATAATACTCCAGATATGGCACTGAGAAATATGCAGCACAAGGAACTCTCAGTTACTAGCTTTGCTGTTTTGCTGCTGCAGGTTGTATGACTTACTAACAACTTCAAAATGCTTATGTTGTACTTCCTGTGAAAAATACTTTGTCTTGATGCCAAGTGACAAACTAGGAAAGAGAAACCTACTTCCTTTGGACCTTCTTTTGCCAGTGGCCAAAACACAAGATTTCAGAACACTCACTAAATGCTAATTTGGCATCAAATCATTTTTACCCCATTCTTGGTTCCTGCTTCTGCACAGTCCTGAGAGTGGCCTTCTGGCTGCTACTAGGTCCTTCCTGGTGGTACAGTGGCCCCCTAAAGTACACCATGAATATTTACACAGTTCCTGGTGTTCAGTGGAGCTCCCATCCCTTGCTCTTTTCTTCAATGTATAAAATGGTGTCGATATAATTTTATTTATTTATTTAAAAGTTTGGTAACCAGGAGAGGCACACTGAGCCAAGGCTCATTTTCAGATGCGACCTGGAGGAGGGATACAAAGGAGGCTAATACATACCTACATACATAAAGGGTGTTCAGGCAGGTTACAATGGTACCTGGGTAAGAATGCAAGTAGAGTAAGTGCAAAGTTGTAGGCAGGTTACAGCGGTACATGGAAACTATCAAGTGCAAGACACAAGAACCACATAAAGTCAATATTTACAGCATGGTACAGGATTTCAAAGGCAGGTTACAAGCATTCCATAGGCAAGGTTGTAGGCAAGGTTGTGCAACAATAATTTCATGGTACAGCATTCTCTAATAAATTTGAAACTATAAATAGAAGACCTAATACAGTGGAGCACTGTAGGGGAATTAGGTTGCTGAGAAGTACAAGGGGGAAGGAGGAACAGCAGAGGGTACATTTAATAAGATTTAGTGAGACATAGGACTTAGGGTCTTGAAATCACTCTTTTATCATGAGTAAAGCCAGCTATTGGTTTGTTAGTGCATGGATATTTTGGGTGTCATGAGGGCAGCTCCTATGTCTTAAGAAGATTGATTTGTGAAAACAGTGCGTGTCTCATTGGGATAGTCCAGATGTTCTGGGGAAGACAGAATTTAAATCTAGCTATGGTTAAATGTAATTTATAGTGTAGTATTGATGGATTGATGGCATATTTATATGCACTGCTAAGTATTGGAAACACAAATTGCAAAGTGAAACCCTAATGTAAATGGGAATTGAACCCAATATCATTGTACAGTACTGCTTCTCTAGAGAAGATAGCAAGCCAACTGACTAGGCTATATTTCCCTGCTGTCACATTTTTTTCAAACTCTAAATTCTCTGCCAAGGACAATTTTGATGGCAAGGAATTGTTAGTGTACAATAGCCATTGTTCAACATCAAAACTACACGAGTCAAGTCACTCACCAAACCTTCAGTAAAGCCACTGCCACAAAAGCATCTGTTCTGAGTATTGTCTGTGAATGCCTGTTTTATCTAGAGTATATACAGTATGCTGCTTCAATAAACTTTGAGATTTGCTATGTGGAGCCCTTACAGTGCCTTTCTGCTTGTGGCAGTACTTTTTTAAAAGGGTCAGTGTGTAGTTTGCGTTTGTTGTTTTGAAGAGACTATGCTGGTTTGCATTCAGCTGCACCAGTGTTCTACTGCAGCTTACTTTTGTATGAAGCCACTGCTAAACATTTCAAACACAATTTTGAATAATAATGATGCCTAACTGAGAACTGAACCCAAGCCCTCTGAGTACCTTCTGGGTACTCTACCAGCTGAGCTACTAGGGCAATTGGCCAGCCTCAAGCGTAATCTCAATATGCGATTGGGTGTCTTGTCAATGGATGGCAACAGAATAAATGCAGTGCCTCCATTTTGGGAATTAAGACAGTCCTAAACCCAAAGAACAAAGAATATGTAAACAAGCTGGATGTGTCAGCTTCACACATTCCAGCTAAATGGCATGAATATATTAACTCAAAAAGATTCTAAAACATCAATAATTTAAAAGCTGTAAACTGAATTATAATTGCAGTGGTCTTTCATTATCAAATCTCCAGGTATAGATCTCATCCATTTTCTATGCCTGTATAAGTTGTAGCTCTTGTTCACATCTTTGTAACTGAGACAGGACTGTTTATGCAGTATGCTGGGCACATAATACCTGTAACATTTGCATCAGAAATAATAACAAAATGTGTATTGTCTACATGGTATTATTTACAAATGAGAAACATAGTCTAGAGTGAACCAGGAATTAAAAAGAAATAGGTAAACCACTAAAGTTAATGGCAGGCATTTTGAATCTGAGCATGAAATTAACAAACATCTCCAAGAATTATTTACACAATGGCTTCATGCATTTGAAAGCAATAAATAAAAAGATCAAGCAGGTCTTTTTTCACTATATTACTATCTGAACTGTTAATTTAAGCTATCTTAGAAATCCTTTCAATTTTACTGAGTGAAATATTCTGCAATCATTTATTTGTATGCTTACTGAAAATAATAACTTTGATAAGCAGACTTTGCTATGTAAATCATTAATGCTGCATATTCATGTTTTCTTTATCAATATGCTTATAGAAACCTCACATTGCCTTTGTAATGTCTTTCAGTTTATTTTTTAATTATACTGTATGTGCAGTCTGTTTAGTTATTTTAGTCCAATCTCTTAGAATTCCTAGATCTAACAAATAGTAATGTGGTGCTTTGAAGCAAAGGACAGGTATGATGTTCTGCACATATCAAAACTCAGCATATATTAATGTCAGTTGAAATATCATGACATACTGTAATATGTAGAATAATACTTGGGGAGTGCTGCATAAAGAGCTTTTTAGGACTGCAGTGAGCAGAATGCTGCAGACCTCTTGCTTTCAGAAAAACACTCTTTGCATTCCTTCCAACCAAACAACACATTGGAGTTGCACCACAGTAGCCTCTGCATCCATGGAGCACTCTGCAAAAAAAAAAAAAAATTGTCAGGACACTTGGGGATTGGGAACACCCAGTGTCACTTTTATGCTTTGGGGGGGGGGGGGAGTGATGAGAGGAAAGGTCAGGTGGGGGATATCTCTAACTAAAAAAAAAAGGTGGTCATGGCAGAACACAGCACACTCCACTGTGTCCAAGATGGCCATCGCATTCTACTGCACATGTATGACTACTAGAGCATATGCAGTAGAGTGCCGCTGCCATCTTGGACATGGTGGAGTGTGCCATTTTCTGCCATGACCATTGTTTGTTTGGGTGTTTGTTTGTTTTTTAATTAGAGATATGCACCCCACCCCACCCTCCTCTCAGCATGCACCACTCACACCCCAAGGAAATATAAGAGGACACTGGGGTTCCCAATACTCTAGTGCTGCCATTTGGAATCCTCTTTTTTTAATTCATATTCCTCCCACCCAACCCTGCCTCTCAGCGCCCACCCTCGACCCTCCCAGAAACATAAGTGTGACACTGGGGGTGCCCAATCCCGTGTCACCTTCTGTATCTTTTTTTTTTTAAACCCTGTAAAAAACCATCCATCAATGTCTTTTGTGGCCATTCCTGTCTCCCCACCCAACCCTCCCATTCAGCACCCACCACCCCACACCACCCCCAAGCCCTTACTTACCTATTGGGGATCCAATTCTGTAATATTATCAGGACTACAGATGTGTCTTCAGTCTTCAAAGCCGGACTGTGAACTGAAAAAACAGATATGCGGTTCAATGTATTTCAGTGGTGTTTTGAACTTAGTGGCATAACTTGACCATTTTTGTATAATTTTGGACAACATTTTCAACATGCCTTCTTTGGGAACCTAACTCATGAACAATGGCACTGACATTATGCAAATCTGTCCCGAAGGTGATTTTGCAGTCCCAATGCAAAATCACCTTTCATGCAGGAATTGAACATTTTCACTGCCTTTGTTCATGAGGTGGGCTCATAAGAACCTTATGTTTAAGATTTGGTGTAAAAATATCAAACAACAATGAAGTTATTAGCCTACATTGAATTTTGTGAATGCAGGCTCATAACTTTGGTAATTTTCAATATTTTTACCCCAAATTTACAACATAGTCATATATTTACAGCACATCATGAATGTGATAGCTGTTATTTTTCAAATCCTGGCCAAAATGTTTTTTTAACATCCCAAAAGCAGATTTTGTGGTCCCTATGCGAAATTACATTTGGAGCAGGAATTGAACATTTTCTCTGCCATTGTTCATGAGGTGGGTTCATAAGAAGGTTATGTTCTAAATTTGGTATAACAAATATAAAAAAAAAAGTTGGGGCAGAGCTTGCCAGCTAACATGGTGGCAGCATAATCCTTGACGGAAAAACCATAGAAAGGAACTTTACATCCATCTGTGCCAAATCATGTAGAAATGGAGTAAACCTGGTTAGCAACTGGAAGCCCACAAACTGCACTGTAAAAGGATACCTTCTGAGCTTTACTACACCTCTGACAAGATACTCTTTGACAGCTGACAAATCTGACCTGGACGAACCACTATATCAGGCGGAGAATGGGGCCCTGGTGCTCCATCTACTACAAACGAGGAATAGGATACATGTGGTTGCTGACTCAAAAGGTTTTTCCTGCGGTACTATGGCTTACCCTAAAGCTAGCCCACCTGCTGTGGACCTTGCAAATATCACCAGCAAACTTGACAGAATTTTAACGGACACAGCTGAACTTAAAAGTTCAGCCGTTAAAACTAATATGGACCTTGCAGCCTTGGCCTCTAGGGTGGCTCACACAGAACAGGCAGTCAAAGCTCAGGTCTCAGCCATCCTTGACTAGCATACCATGCTACAGGACCACCATCAACAAATTCAGTATTTGCTTAGTAAGATATATGACCTTGAAAATCGGGCAAGAAGAAAGAATGATAGAATTGTTGGCATTCCAGAGGGGGTGGTGGGATGGGACATGGCAGCATTCTTGAGGTCCATACTGCTGGGAATGTTGCAAATTAACAATGGCCCCCTCCCAGACATCGAGAAGGCCCACAACTCCCTGGCACCCAGACCCCATCATGGAGAGAGACCAAAGCATATTTTATGCAAATTCCTCCATTATCTCACAAAAGAAATGTACCTCAGGTTTACCAGAGAAAGGGGCAACTTACAATGGCATGGATATAAAATACAGCTATTTCAGGGTTTTTCACAGGACTTATTGAGATGCCAAAGGGCATATGCAAAGGAACAGCAACAGTTTTACAAATTGGATATCCCTACATCTTTGAGATACCCAGACATGTTACACAAGTACAGGTAAATGGAGACTATATGGAGAGAAAAGTATGGGGTGGTGTGTGTAACAAGATGTTTACACACACCCGAGGGGTTAGATGCTGCATAAACCCTGAGAGCGAAGCTCAAGGGGGTCGTGCAAGTATCTAATCCCGAGCTCTGATCACTTATGTGTTCTGATCACCCTTTTCCAGAAGGCACTTCAGCAGCAGCCGTTGCTATAGATTTTGAAAAAGCATTTGACTCTGTGGAGTGGGAATACTTGCATGCAGTGCTAAATCATATTAATGTAGGGCCTGAGTTTGGAACATGGATTAAGACATTATACTATGACCCCTTGGCTAAAGTGCTAACCAATTGTATTCTCTCACCACCATTTACACTAAAAAGAGGCACCAGGCAGGGTTGCCCTTAATCTCCCCTGCTATTTGTTCTGGCAATGGAGCTGCTTGCAACTGCACTTAGAATGAATGAGATTGATGGAATTCACATGGGCAGCTCACAGTATTGCCACCCATGAACACCCTTGCCAGACTTGGCTGATCCCTTCTCCTCCTCTGCTCCATCCACTCCCAATCTCAACTCTCTACCCTACCTGGCCCCCTTTTTCACCCCCTACCACCTCCCTATGCATCAATGATCTGTATGTAAACTATATACCATCGGATCTTAATTTTTACAAGGTCCAAGTATTGCCAGAGACTTCCTTACTGTTAGACTATGAAAACTACACAGTTTCTCAAAGTTTTAGGCACTAATCTATTATATTATCAGTCAATGACATTTGTACAGCTCCTGCTTATTGTTCATCCTTGTTTATTACTTTACTTATATGTTGAACTTCTCCAACTTGTTAAGCTACTGGTTTGTATTGTTTTGAGCCTCACATGACCTCCTTGAAGCTGAGCTTGCTCAATGGAGTTTTCCTGGAAATAAACTTGAACTTGAACAGTATCATGCTGAATTACAAGCAGATGATTGTTTAATTCTAACTAGTAACTTTCAAACCAGCATCTCCCCTATCCTGACCACTCTAGATGCTTTTGAGCAAATATCGGGGATATGTATCAACAAAAGTAAATCAGTAATCCTTCCTTTAAATAAAAATAAAAGCCCCGATTTGGTGAACACCTCTGGCTTGGCCTGGGATCCCGAAGGTATTAGATACCTAGGAGTGTTGTTAACTCCAGATCTGCACAAGCTTTATTCCCATGAATCTTAATCATTTGATAAGTAAAATACAGGCAGATTTGAACAGATGGTGCTATCTAAACTTATCTCTCTTCAGGAAAATAGCATCCATCGAGAGTGAGCTCAAGGGGTTTATCTAGGCATCCAACACCGAGGGTGTGTGTAAAATTTGAGTTTACACACTACCCTGTATTTTATTTTATATAATTGCTGGGTTTTTCCTTTCTCGCCAAAGCAAGTATATAAAATATGTGATGTTCTGGTGTGGCTGTAGCATGGTCTGCAGTCTTTTAGTGGCACTTAAGTTTTTTTTTTCTTTTTGCTCTGTCTGGTCGCTGCTAAAGAGTAGTGTTTTTACTTTTTAAAAAGTTACTTATCACCGAGTCACAGTGGTGGTGCAGGTTCAGATGAGGAGGCAGGGTGGTGTGCGGTGAAAAACCCAGAAGAGTTGTGGCTGGCACATGCACAAAGTGTGGAAACTCTGGTGCATGTTTACCATTATAAATACTACTTTGTAACATAGAGAATAAAATATGGGTCTGGATGTGTAACGAGAATTTTACACACACCCGAGGGGTTTATGCATAGCATCTAACCCCGAGAGTGTGTGTAAATTCGTTACCGAACAGAACCGTACTTTATTTTATATAATTTTAGGATGTCCTTTTTCCCTGCAGCAACTATATAAAATAAAAAAGCGTTCTTGTCGACCGCAGCAGTCTGCTTAGCTGTGAGCGCGTGCTCTACGTTTGTCGGTCGCTCACTTTTAATTTTTTTTATTTCATTTTGAGGGTATTTCTCTCATTTTTATTCATTTCTGCCTGCCAGCACTTACCACAGTTAAGAGTAGCGGTCCAGAGGAGGAAAGATGAGGCGGACAGTGGCTGGGAGGAAGAGCGTCAGAGGTGAGGGCGCCTGCGCAGTGTGAGGGAAACTGGGCGCATGTTCACCGTTATAAATGCTCCTTTATACCAGCGAATTACCCCACGGTTTCCAATGGGAAAAAGGACATGCCGGTTATTATAGCAAATTATGCCACAGGTTTCCCTATGGTAGAAAGTGAAACCTAGTTATGTGTGGTTCATAGCTTAGTGCTTATATTACATACTGTAGCTGGATGATGTAGATGGTTGTTGGATACAGAGGCCAGCTGTTAAGTAGACAATGGTTGCTAGGTACTAGTAGTATGGAATGATTTGTGCATAGGTACTTCAGCATGAACATGATCAAGTCAATGATTATAGTATGTATGAATTGGATAGTATGAGCAATGAGCTTGGATGCTCGAACTGAGAATCATTTGTTATTGTTTGATGGTTTTGGCTTTTCTCTGTATTCCACCTGTAGGCAGGAAGCTTTATCTAGTATTATGAGACCCCCGGTGGGATGAGAGTGCTGCAGAAGAGAAGGTGTCAGGGGAGGATGGTGGGTGAGTGCGACTCACTCTAAGCAGAGCGGGAGTCTGCTGTTTGGAATATGTAGGATGTGGGGGAGGAGCTCTTCCCCCACACAACCACGGGCTTGCGCCCTTCAATTATGTGTGGTTCATAGCTTGGTGCTTATGTTACAATATGTAGCTGGATGATGTAGATGGTTGTTGGATACAGAGGCCAGCTGTTAAGTAGACAATGGTTGCTAAGTACTAGTAGTATGGAATGATTTGTGCTTAGGTACTTTAGCATGAACATGATCAAGTCAATGATTATAGTACATATGAATCGGATAGTATGAGCGATGAGCTTGGATGCTTAACTAAAAATCGTTTGTTATTGTTTGATGGTTTTAGCTTTTCTCTGTATCCCACCTGTAGGGAGGAAGCTTTGTCTAGTATTATGAGACCCCCCAAAAGAAAATGATATCTACGATTGTTCTGCATCTGACTGATAAAGGAGTCAAGCAGGAATACACCCCCAATAATGGGAGTAGATGATCACCTCCTCCAACTCCGGAGAGTGTGACCAGTAGCATGCAGGAGAGGAAAAACCCCTTTGGGAGGAACCTCTGAGGACCCATGGCTACTGACCTGCCTGTCCTTCTGGGCATACTAAAGGAGAGTAATCCTACATAATCTAATCTGCTAATCTGAACATAAATGTAGAATCCAGTCCAGAGAAACGGAGAACTGAAGACGTATGGAATTGAGACATGTCAGGCAAATAGAGCAAGCATCCATCCAATAAACCCAAGTTTGAGAGTCCATGAGCAGGCTGGAAGGAAATGGAGTGGCATCCGTGGTTGAAATGAACGTGAAGCGAAGAGTCACAGGTGGTGAAGCACTCCAGCAGGTGAGGATGACTTCACAGAGGAGATCCAGGAATCAAGGCTCAGCACCCACTTCAGAAAAGAGAAATGTTGAGTCAAGTTCAGCATGGCAAGGTTAGCAAATGAAGGCCATGGCGATGAAACACAAGAACTGGCACATGCCACTTAATAGGGAGGATGGAGCAATAGGAACCTCCAATGCAGAGGGGAAGAGAGCATTAAGTAGGTAGAGAACGTAGTGAATATGCAGAAGTAGGTCAGACTAGATTCCAGCTCACGAAGAGTGCAGCAGGTTGCAACTGCGAGTTAGTAGGGATGACCTCCAGGGCCCCAGAAGGGCAAAGCAGGTAGTACGAGCAAGTAGTATAAATAAGTGGACCTGTACGTAGGGCAGTTGATGGAGTAAATAGTTGCAGGAGCAGACGTGGTAGCAGGGAAGTAGCATTTCAAGATGAGGTACATAAGAAGGCGAGGGGCATGAATGGTACTAGCGAGGGAATCAGAGAGCTTCATGGATCCAATAGGTTGTATAACAATGTTGACATCTACGGTTCAAGCCAGGATGATACCATAGCTAGAACTGGCTTGTGAAGAATATCCTGATGAGTCCTGAATAGTCAAGCATAGGAGTCCCAGATGGCGATAACTGAAGATGCTGAGTCAAATGAAGTAGCGTTGTCACAGGGTCTGAAAACCGGTAGAGCATAAATCAGGATAGTGACGGTCGTCAGGAAAAGCTCAACTATGTGTCCTGGAAAGAGTGAAGCAACAGTAATTCCACACGGCTGAAGAAGTAGGGCAAAGCAACCAAGAACCAATGAGGGAATGAAGAAACATCCAGATGCGAATCCAGTAAAGGAGCTTCCGGCTGGCCGACACAGCAGAAGGTAGACATACAGTGGAATGAGTGACTCTCCAGGCCCTGAGCTGGGCACGGTGGAAGAAGAGCAGAAGTAGGTAAACCTCCCAGCCAATGGGCGAAGGCAGGTCATAGAAGCAGGCGATTGGAATGTAAACCTCCCAGCTCGATGGGCGAAGGCAGGTTGTAGAAGCAGGCGATTAATAAGTAAACCCCCCCAGCCAGATGGACGAAGGCAGGTCGTAGAAGCAGGCAATTAGTAGGTAAACTCCCTAGCCCCAGAACGCAGTCTAGACATGAATAGTCCAGAGCTTGGCAGGCCAGCTGTAAGCAATAGGTAGTCCAGGCAGAAACTGAAAGGGGCAATGAGCACGGTAGGCAAGAGGTGGACCAGTAGACAATAGTTGGCAGACTGGTGAGGAATGGCTCAGGATAGCAGGAGCTAGCAATACGAGCGAGACAATAATGTCTGCTTAATGGGTGAAATCCACTGAAGGAGAACCTTGTATACCTGGTGGCAATTAGTGCAAGCCAAAAGTAACAGGTTAGAAGCACGGACCTGAACGTGGGCTGGTAGAAGTAGTAGTAGTCAGTGGAAAGCACTAATGCAGGCAAGGCAGCACGAAGCGGTACTAAATAATACAATGGTACATAGTGGGCCTGATGGAATTGGAAAGGCAGGCAATGAGTGTGATCATTCCTAAGATCATATATGGACAACCAAGCAGCAATAATAGAAGAAGCCATAATAGGAAACAAGATCCCAGTGATTTTGAACAACAACAAGCCTACAGAACATGGCCCCAAATGTAGCTATGCTTCCGTGCCTTGTAGAACCCTGATAATAGGTCTGAGAATACTGCCTTATTGAAGTGTACAGTTTTAACTTCATTCTTTTAAACTGTGATGCAGGAACCGCCTTTTGAGTCCATTATATCGATGTGATTAGCATAAAGTACAAGTAGCAGACGATGCCGAATCGGTAGTGGAATGGCCTGCACTAGCAAAAACAACAGCTCGAGGGAAGAGTAGGAGTTGAGGCAAGCCATCAGGTATGCCAAGCAGCGGATGTCAGGAACTCTGCAGACGGCAGGGCTACAAGCAGGTGATGCAATTGTAGTAGGGTCAGCAGGAGGCACTGAAAGCACTGACAAGGGATTCGGAAGCAGTGAGTACAGCTACAAGCATGAGTCCAGCATGGTGTAGGCTGGAAAGATCTGACCACACTGCACGGTAGCTGAACCTGATTGTAGAGATTCGGGAGGCAGCAGGGAATTGAGGGCCAAGTCATTACTATCCCAGTACACGACAAGTAAGCAAAAGGTCCTGGTCTGAAGGCTGCAGCGAATGAAAGTTAGGTAAATGTCAACGGCTGAGAATAGGGAGCGGTTTACAGACTGGCCCCGCCAAGCTGTCGGCCTTGGAGCAGAAACGTAAAGTAATATAATGACGCAGCTCGTAAGGCAGGTGAGGAAGGGTATGGCCGCTATTACGCCAGTGGCAGCAGTAGCACAGAACTCGGGTAATGATGTTCGGAAGGCAAGGCTCTGAGTGGAAAAATGGTGTTCCATGGTTCCAAGGCTGCACAATCTGAGGTAAATGGTAAATGGGCAGAAGGCTACTGAACAAAGCAGGCGGTCCAGAAGCTGGAACAGAAAGAAGAGCACAGCTGTAGCTAAGGTATGGAGAGGTAATGATTGACAGACCCCAGGAAGTACAGTATATGTATACCCTTGATGAAAGGAGGGACAGGGGGGACATGATAGAAACTTTTAAGTACCTCAAGGGAATCAACAAAGTCCAGGAGGGTAGCATCTTTCAGAAAAAGAGATGTGTAAGAACAAGGGGGCACAATTTAAAGTTAGAGGGGGGACGGCTCAGGGGTAATGTGAGGAAATTCTTTTTCACGGAGAGAGTGGTGGACGCATGGAACCGCCTTCCTGGAGAGGTTGTGGGGTCTAAAACAGTGGAGGAATTCAAACATGCATGGGACAGACATAAGGCAATTATAGTGGGAGGTTGCAGGAAATAGGCTGTTGGTTAACTAGAATCTGCAGCTTATCCAGTAGGTAGGGAAATGGGCAGACTGGGTGGGCCAAGTGGTCCTTATCTGCTGTCAAAGTCTATGTTTCTATGTTTCTATGTTTAAGTAGCGAAGACAACGCTGGCCGACAAACTGAGTGATGCTGCGATGTGAGGTTGGAGAACCCCCCCCCCAAAAGAAACAAATGAAGGCAGGACCGGGAAAAGAAATGAAAGGGGGAAAACACGAAGGGGCGCTTTGCAGAAAGGGGGAGGGAGAAATTCAGCCACAGCTGACAATAGCAGTGAGTAGCACAGCAAGTGAGAGCTTCTTTAAGCAGACCGGGAGTCTGCTGCTTGGAATATGTAGGATGTGAGGGAGGAGCTCTTCCCCCACATAACCATGGGCTTGCGCTCTTCAATTATTATTGTCTATTAGTTCATGAACTATTTTCATTTTGCTTTGATTAATTTGAAGTATATTTAGTTTTCTTTGCTTCATCTTAAGCGTTTACATAAATAATAAAAGCTAGACAGTAAAATTCTGGTGCAGTCAAGAAATTATACTAGAATTTGCCAGTGCTATCCCAGAAGTTCAAATCTTATCAACATAATCTGATTACTTAATTTCCTGTAAATTAGAGGCTTTATTTATTTTCACAGGTTAAATACTCAGGATGGCCAAGCAGAGATGCAATATTTCATTTCCAGTGGGGTCCTGTTTCGAACCACTTCCACAGCTGGGTGTACTGGAGCACTGAGAGGTTAAGTGAGCTGCTTAGGGTTACAGTACGTGATGAATATTTGGCTCTAGTGGTGTTTGAACCTGCAGTCTCCCAGTTGCAAAATCAGTGCTCTGAGAACTAGATCACACTGCCCCTACATGTATATGTGTAATAGGCTTGTTTCTTCCTTTGTTTTCATTCATTTGTTATTAATATTCACATTTGCTCCAAATTTTGTTACAGCTTGCACATTGGTTTGGATATTAGGTAAACAAAGCTAGGTTTTAAAGAAGCAGTGTCTGTTATGGTGAAAATTGTGACCCATACTTTCTTATTGTATTTTATGTTGTCTCTTACATCCTGTTTATATGATACACTCATGGCCACTAATGTGGATGTTTCCAGTAGTTCTGTCTTGAATCAGTACTGTATTTATTTGCATTGTAGTAGCATGTTTATTTATCCCCTCAGTTATTCTTGAAAACGGACTTGATAGCTCAAGGACTTACCAAGTTCAATGGCCTATGCAGCCAATATAGTGTTATGCTTGTGCAACTGTGATACTTTGGTTTTGGCCTTTCACACTCTCTGTTCCAGAGGAATTACCACCCTGTAGGGGTACCAAAGGCAAGGAACCCTCAAAGAAGGTTCCACCCCTAGAGGTGCCACGGGACAATTCTCTTGGCCAAAGGTACCTTAGGAAGCATCCCAAGGAGAGAGGCAATGCTGCTGGAGATGGGGTGGATGGAGGGGGACAACTCACCAAAGTTTGTCTGGCACAATCTTCCCATGACAAAGCCATGCTGCCTATCATCCAAGTACACAGTTTACTCCAGTAACCCCCCCAGCCTTTCCTTGACAATACCCTCCCTCACCAATGCCGACCACTGATGTCAGGCTAACGGTCCTGTAATTTCCCGCCTCCTCTCTTGATCCCCCTTGTGGATCGATGCAACATGGGCCACTCTCCAATCTTGGGGCACCCACTCAGTCATCAGAGAGATGTTGAAAAGCTCCACTAGAGGGACTGCCAGGATATCCGCCAGTTCCCTCAGCACCCTGTGGTGTATCTCATCTGGCCCAGGTGCATTCTGTGTCTGTGACCTCATGCTTTGACTCACCCTAGGTGTGATGGTATTCAGTAAGAACGCACACCCTGTCATGCCTTATTGCTTAAACAACTGTAACTGTCTGGTAGTAAATGCCAGGAGTCTAGGAAATAAAAGCAAGGAGTTAGAGTTAATACTCAATAGAGAGGACATCAATATATGTACAATTATGGAGACATGGTGAAATAAAGAAGACACCTGGGCCCTGATTTTAAAAGCCCTACAGTATGTTGGATGCAAGGTGCTTGTGGCAAACAGTTGTACTGCAACTGGCACCTTGCTTCCAAACATGCATCTGGGAGCTATTCAGCAAAGCAGCCTATGGCAAATGGCAGACTGCTTGCGGCAAAGAGGGTTTGCATCAGACTTGTGCCACAGAAATGGCTGCCACATGGTGATAGGGTAGTTGTGGCAGATGCAGGCTGTCACATCCCCCAAGTTTGTATTCAGAGAACCCTCCCAGAGGTCAATGGTCTAAATACCATTAGACCATCAAAAAACAGGCATAACAGTACTTAGACACCCTCTGGGAGGGTTGCCAACTATGCACCCCTGTGTCACCCCACAGCCCTGATCCACCTGTATGTTTTATGCTGTAGAGTAAGTAATTCCCAGATGATCCAGTTGGCACCCCCCAAGTTCCAGTCCCCGAACTAAGCAAATATGACAGCCCCCGGCCCCAATCCACTAGTATATTTCATAATTTACAGCACGTAATTCCCTGGTAATCCAGTTGGTACCCACACCATCCCCGGACCCAAAACTAATCAAATATGTCAGCCCCCCCCGAGCCCCAAGCCCCAAGCCCTGAATTCTTATGTATTACAGTTATGCATACCTTTTTCTAGTTTGTAAGTCTTTTTTAATTACAGTAACTCTGGTGGTCTAGTGGCCACCTCACCCCCTCCACCCAGCAGTGCCAGAACTCCCCACTCCCCGACCCATACCCAGCTGGCAACTGGCACATCCCACCTCTCACCACCATGGCCAGCCACAGACTGAACTCTGTATGAGCATGTACAGCAAACAGTACATGCTCAGTGAATGACAGCAGGAAAGACAGGCTAGTGCACAGGGGAGGTGGTGTGGTACTCTATATAAAGCATGACATTAATGCACTGAAAATATTGCAGGAGGATTGAAAAGAACTTGAAGTAATCTGGGTCACGATTATGCCAAAATGAGCTAAGAAAATGTACATAGGAGATATGTATAGGCCCCCAAATATGACTAGGGAACAGATGGAGACGCCAAATGGAAATCTGAAATTATTCAAACCCAAGGACAATTTCTACATAATAGTTGACTTTAACGTCCCAGGGATTGAATGGGATGCTATAGCAGGTACTACAGCTCAGCTGTGTTGATCTGATTATGTCACTAATTCTGGAGGAGCATGTTAAAAGTGGCATCAGAGAATCCAGTATTCTGGACCTGGTTCTTAGTAATATCAGTGTGGTGTAGGTGAGTGATTGCCAAGTCAATGAACCACTCTCAAACGGTGACCACAACATGACCACATCTAAGACAAACAAGCATTTGTCATTGCCGAATGTTTGCTTGCTAGCACTGGCATTGGTAGTGTAGAAGTTACAGAGCTGCATAATAGGAATGGCAGCGAAGTATTGAACTGAAGCCAACCCCACCACCACCCTGCAGAGAGTGGCAGGCATTGGGGTGTGCCTTTGGGTCATCAGGCATAAAAATCACGCCATTTCACCACACCCTACCCTACAGACACTGACAAGTGTCACGGTGTGCCTTGGGATCTTTGGCCCTTATGTGCACCCCATTCCATCAGGAAATACGGTGAGATGGGTATGGTATACGAGAATGGGGTGAAGTTTGGGCCCGAAGAGTCCGAGGCACACCTTGATGCCTCTCACTAGCTGCAGGGTATGGGTGGGGGTGGAATGGTATGAGCATGATAGGCAAGAATCCCAAGTCACACCCCTGATGCCTGTCATACTCTACAGGGTGGGGCGTTATGGTCGGAAACCCTAACACCTCAGGCATTCGTTGGTATTTTCTCCAAATTTTCAACATGGTTTTTTTGTGACCCCCACCTCATGAACAGTGGCAATATCAGTTTGTTAGCCAAAAACTGCTTTTGCACAGTGACTATGGCATTTGGCACCACAGGTGCAAAAACACATTCCGAACAGGATGTGAAAAATGACAGCGGTACTGTTCATGTGGAGGTGTAAAAAATGGCAATGTTGAAAATCTGTTGTGAAAATATTAAAAAAACTGGTGAAGTAACGAGCGTGCATAGAAACTGTGCAACGCACACCCGTAATGTAACTAGTTTGGGGATTTTTACAGCAGATTGTTAACACAGGCATTTTGGGACCTCCGATCATGAACAGTGTCAGTGTGATTTTCTTTATCTGTCCCGAACAATGATTTCCCACAGCGACCACGCATCTCTGCACTGAAAGTGTGAAAACACATTTCGACCATGTTGTGGAAAATGACAGCTGTACTGTTCATAAGGAGGTGTGGAAAAATGCCACTGGTGAAAATCTGGACTGAAAATATTACAAATTCATGAATCTACTAGGGTGTGTGGAAACTGCGCAATGCTCACTCGTAACACAGTTGTCACCAAATTTTCAACATATCCATTTTAAGACCTCTGCTCATGACCAGGGTCACTGTGATTTTCTTAATCTGTCCCAGACATTGTTTTCGCACAGACTGTACCATTGTGCGCTACATGTGCAGAAACACATTTTGGGCGAGATGTGAAAAATGGTAGCTGCACTGCTCATAAGGAAGTGCGGTAAAATGGCACTGTTGAAAATCTGGTGTGCAAATATTACAAATTCGCAAACTTGCCAGCGTGCGAGGAACCAAGTAACGGCGCCTCCTAAAACAGTAATTTTTGAGAATTTTTTCACCAAATTTTCAACATAGCCATTTTAACACCTCTGCTCATGACCAGTGTCACTGTGATGTTCTTAACATGTCCCATACATTGATTTTGCACACCGACTGCACCATTGTGCGCTACATGGGCAGAAACACGTTGTGGGCGAGATGTGAAAAATGACAACTGTACTGCTCATAAGGAGGTGTGGTAAAATGGCAATGTTGAAAATCTGGAGTGAAAATATTGAAAATTTGTGAACTTATGAACGTGCATAGGAACTCTGCAACACACGCTGGTAAAACAGTCATTTTTAGGAATTTTTTCATCAAACTGTCAAAATAGCCATTTTAAGACCTCTGCTCATGAACAGTGTCACTGTGATTTTCTTAATGTGTCCCGTACATTGATTTAGCACACCGACTGTGCCATTGTGCACTACATGGGCGGAAACATGTTTTGGGTGAGATGTGAAAAATGACAGCTGTACTGCTCATAAGGAGGTGTGGTAAAATGGCAATTTTGAAAATCTGGAGTGAAAATATTGGAATTTCACAAACTTACAAGCGTGCATAGGAACTGCGCAACTCACGCTCGTAAAACAGTCATTTTTTAGGAATTTTTCCACCAAATTTTCAAAATAGGCTTTTTGAGAGTCCACCTTATGAACACTGGCAGTGTCGTTTTGTTAATCATTCCGGAAAGGTGATTTCACGCAGTGGCTGCGAAATCACCCTTCGGGCCCGAGTAACGCCATGACAGTGCAAGAATTCATGAGGAGGGGTCCCAAAAACCCCATATTGAAAATTTGCTGCAAAAATTCCAAAAAATGCCTGAAATATGCAACAAAGTTGAAAACCCTATCTATCCCATTATACAGCTTACCGGCATTTCCTCAGTTCAGGGTCGGCTTTGAAGAGTGCAGACGTGTTCCCAGTCCACTGAAGATCGTTGTGCGGACTCCGGAGGAAAGTATGGGGTGGGGGTGTGGGAGGCAGGTGCACAGTGGGTGGGTGCAGGTTGTGGGGGGCAGGGAGACTACGAGGGACCGTTTTTCTTTACAGGTTTTTGGTTGTAAAGGCAACGGAGGTTTGTCATGCTGGGGTGGGCTCCCAGCATGACAGATGGCTGGGCAGGGAGCCCATGGGGATTGGGCACCCCGTCGCCATGGCATCTGTTGGACACTGGGTGGGCTACATAGAAACATAGAAACATAGAAGTTGATGGCAGATAAGGACCCAAGGCCCATCCAGTCTGCCCATTTCTTTTTCTACCTTATAAATGTGCCATCGGCCTTTGCTCTGTCAGTGACCTATCTATTCATAGTCATTTGTATTACTCCCTTATGCCTATCCCATGCCTGTTTGACCCTGCACTGTATTCATAGCCACCACTTCTTGTGGTAGCTATTCCATGCATCTACCACCCTTTCTGTGAAAAGAATTTCCTCACATTCCCCTTAATCGGCCTCCCTCTAATCTCATGCTGTGTCCTCTTGTCCTGCTATTTTTCTTATATTTAAACATGTTAGACTCTTTCACCTTGTTTATGCCCTTAAGGTGTTTAAATGTCTCAATCATATCACCTCTCCCTCCTTTGCTCAAGGGTATACATATTGAGCTCCGTTAATCTGTCCTCATATGTCTTCTGATGCAGTCCCTGCACCATTTTGGTTGCCCTTCTCTGGACTGCCTCAATTTGGTTAATGTCCTTGTGAAGGTGTGGCCTCCAATACTGCACGCAGTACTCAGATGGGGCCTAATCAATGTCTTGTACAGAGGATTATTACCTCCCTCTACGACTTGTGATACCCCTACTAATACACCCTAACACCCCCTAGCCTTACCTACTGCTTTAGAGGTCTGCTTGGATGATTTTAGGTCATCAGTGATGATGATGCCCAAGTCTCTTTCTTCCTTTGTGACTGCTAGCAACTCCCTCCCAGCCTATAAGTGGCTTCAGGGTTTCTCTTCCCTATGTGCATGATTTTGCACTTCTTTGCATTAAATCCCAGTTGCCCTCTTCTGACCATTTTGCTAGTTTATCCAGATCTCTTCTCATTCTGCCCACCCCATCTGGATCATCTACTCTGTTGCAGATCTTGGTGTCATCTGCAAACAGACAAGCCTTACCCTCAGTCCATCCAGGTCACTAATGAAGATGTTGAATAGGACTGGCCCCAGAACTGATCCCTGAGGTACCCCACTTGTGACTTGCATCTCTTCTGACTGTATACCATTTACCACCACTCTCTGTTTTCTGCCAGTCAACCAGTTTGCCACCCAGTTGACCAACTTCTGACCCACCCCGAGCCTACCAGCTTATTTATCAATCTTCTATGTGGAACAGTGTCAAAAGCTTTGCTGAAGTCAAGGTGGCGACATCAACTGCTCCCCTTGGTCCACCACTCTGGTTACCCAGTCAAAGAAATCTATGAGATTAGTTTGACAGGACCTTCCTTTGTAAACCCATGCTGTCTTGGATCCTGTGCCCCTATGGATTCCAGGTGTTGCACTATCCAGCGTGGCACCCTGTACTGGGGAGATAGTGGAGCCGATGGGGATTAGGGCACCCCGTCGGTGACAGCATGGGGGAAGAGACAGTGGAGCCGGCGAGGTTGGGCACCCGTCGGCCATAACATCATTTTGCCATGCTGGGGTGGGCTCCCAGCGTGGCACCTGATCTTGGGGGCGTGGAGCTGGCGGGGTTGGGCACCCCGTCGGCCGCACAGTGTGGGGGAGGAAGGCATGAGCACGCGGTGTGCGTGCATGGCGCCTGTGTCTGGGGGAGGCTCTGCTCACTCAAGCGGAGCTCTCCCTTTCAACTGTATGCCATTGCATTTTCAGCTGTCATAGACAGCTGGAGCAGTGATAGGCGCTCTGCGACCGCGCCTGCAAATACACTGACTGAATTGGAAGAGGCTGACACACCTCTGGAAAACTCGGATGATGGCACTATGTTTCTTGCACATGCGTGCAAGCGTGCAAGCAAACATAAAAATGGTACAGAAAAGGTGGTGGGAACTACCAGTATTAAATGTTTTTTATGGCAGACTTTGTAGGAATGAGGAGAGAACTGAGTGATTGGGACTGGGAAAGTGAGTTGCAGGGGCTGGAGCCAGACAATGCTTGGATTAGGATAATCAACAAAATAAGGGAACTTGAAGCCAAATATATGCCAACAAAATTGAATATGGTACCAAAGGTAAATTACCTTCATGGCTAAACAAAGGCATTCAAAAATTATTATGGACAAGGAGAAAGTCATACAGTAAAGCTAGGAAAATTGACCGTGCCTCAAACTGGACAGTATATAAGAAACTGGTTAAAAAGAAATAACATAGAAACATAGAAACATACACTTTGATGGCAGATAAGGACCGCTTGGCCCACCTAGTCTGACCAAATAAGGTACGGGAGGAGTTTAAAGTGGTTGTGGCTGTACATGACAACTACAAACCTTTTTCAAATACATAAATAAGGTGAAAGGAAAAGCTCCTAGTGTAGGATCTCTGCTGAGGGAGATGTTGTGACAAGTCCAGCAGACATACTAACATACTAAAATGCCAGCAGAATAGGCCTAACAGTCTTTCGTGTCTGCTCGTTTGGTCAGCCCCCACCCTTGGAGCTGACATTGCTGCCCACCTCGTCCTCTCTGGCTTCTCCCTTCCCAGTCCCAGATATTCCCACTGCACAGGACTTTGCATCCAGAACCCTTCCCCTGTACCTGTCCCACCCCCTCTTGAACCCCTCCACCGTCTTTGCCTCCACCAGCCCCCTGGGCAGCACATTCCATGGCTCCACCACCCTCTCAGTGAAGTAGCACTTCCTCCTTTCTCCCCTGAATCTCCCCAGCTTCCACCCATGTCCTCTAGTTGCCCCCCCTCCTTTCTTCAGAGCACCATGACTGCTTCTCCCCTATTTAACCCCTTCATGTACTTGAAGACCTCTATCATGTCCCCCCGGTCCCTTCTCTCTTCTAATGTGTACAAATTTAGCTCTTTGAGCCTCTCCCCATAGGTCCTGTCCCCCAAGCCTCAGCTCATTTTGGTTGCCCTCCTCTGGATCTTCTCCAGGAGTTCAATGTCCCTCTTTAAGTGTGACCTCCAAAACTGCACGCAGTACTCGAGGTGCGGCCTCACCAAGCAGTTATACAGTGGGAGTATCAGTTCCCTCCTTCTGGAGGTGATCCCCCTAGTGATGTATCCCAGCATCCTGTTGGCCTTGGCCGCTGCTCTCCTACAAGTCTCAGAGTTGTTCATCTTGACATCCACCACCACCACCCCAGGTTCCTCTCAGCCATTGAGACTTGTAGCGTCCCCCCCCCAGGGTGTACTCTCAGCCCGGGTTTCTGGCTCCCAGATGCAGTACCTTGCATTTCTCTGAATTAAACCTCAGCTTCCACTTTCTAGACCACCTTTCCAGAACCTCCAGTTCCCCCTGTAGGGCCACCCTCCCCTCCTCCCCATCCACCACCACCGCCAGTTTTGAGTCATCTGCACAGAGACTCATCTCACTCCTGATATCCTTCCTTATGTCAGAGACATAGGCATTGAACAGGAGGGGCCCAAGGACTGATCCCTGAGGGATCCCACTAATGACCGTCCTTGGGGATGAGACTATCCCACCAACCACGACCTCCAGTTCTGGAGCCAATTACCTATCCATCTGATCATCTGGTTCCCCACCTCCGTTTCTTCCAGCTTATTCAACAGGCCCCCGTGAGGAACAGAGTCAAACGCCTTGCTGAAGTCAAGATAGAGGACATCCACCAGTCTACCCACGTTCAAGGCTCTCGTCACCCAGTCATAGAACAACACAAGGTTTGTTTGACATGATTTCCCTGGGATGAATCCATGCTGTCTATCGTCCAGGCACTCCAACTTTTCCAGGCCCCCCCCAGCCTCTCCTTGTCAATGCTGTCCATCACCTTGCCCACCACCGATGTCAGGCTGATGGGTCTGTAGTTCCCTGCCACCTCCCTTGATCCCCCCTTGTGGATAGGCACTATATGCACCACCTTCCATTCCTGGGGCACCCACCCTGTCCTCAGAGAGATGCTGCAGAGCTCAGACAGGGGTTTAGCCAGGACATCTGCCAGTTCCTTCAGCACTCTGGGATGTAATTTATCTGGCCCCAGTGCTTTCTCAGTCTTAAGGGACCTGAGGGCTTCCCTCACTCTCTCTGCCGTGATTTACACCTCTGCTACCTCATCCCCCTGCCTTCCCTTCCCCCCCTCCTGCCAGTGATGGCCCATCCTCTCCCCAGACCCGATGATCGGCAAGGGTCCCCCTCCCTCAGTTTCACCATCTCCTCCCATGTATGATGCAGCCCCCCCATTTTCCTTGGTGAAAACTGAGGCGAAGAACTCCTTTAATACCTCAGCCTGCTTCCCCGGATCTAATGCCCATCCCTCCCCTGCTTTAATCCTGCTAATCTGCCCCTTCACCCTTCATTTTTCCCCAATGTATCTAAAGAACCCCTTATTCCCTCTCCTAATTTCCCTGGCCAGGTTCTGCTCCTTCCTTGCCTTAGCTGCCCTCACTAGCCTAATGGCCCTTCTGGCAATCAACTTGTACTCCCCTCTATCCCTTTCACTCCTTGAGCACTTGAAATACCTATAAGCCACCTTCTTTCCCTTCACCACCTCCTGAACCTCCCTGGTCCACCAGCAGGGTTTATGAGCCTACCACATTTTCGTCTTACTCTTGCACAGGTGCTGCTAGCATCTTGCACCCCCCTTCTGATGATTTCCCACCTACTGTCAGTGTCCATGTCAGGCCCAAACTCATCCAAATGCTTCTTAAGGATCTTTCCCATTTCCTTGAAATCCGCCCCCCTGAAGTCAGTTACCTCCATCTTTGTGCAGCCTTCTACCCCTCCTAGGTCCAGGCAGCACCAGACCGTGGCATGGTCGCTCACCGCCAATGGTTTCCTTACCTCCAGGCCCCCAATCTGGTCACTGTCTGCTGGGACCACATCCAGTATCTGCGCCTCCCTAGTCAGTTCCCCCTCCTGCTGAGTTAGGAACACATCCTGAAAGACATCCAATAACCTCTGTTCCCTGGCCACCGAGGATGTCATAGTCTCCCAGTCTGTTCCTGGCATGTTTAAGTCCCCCAACACCACCACCTTTCCCCTGCCCAATTTGCAGTGTCTCCCAACATCTGCCACCAGACTCTCCTCCAGCTCCTCCGCCAGCGCAGGGGTCTATACACCACTCCTATTTTACTCTCTTGCCCCCATTTGTTATCAAGGTGACCCAATCCGCCTCCACAGTTCCCCTCCGCCTCCTCCACCCCTTCTATGCCAATGCAGTTTTTGACTATTATTTCTACCCCTCCCTTCCTCCCCCGTCCTTCCTGAATATGATGTAACCCTCCAGGTTCAGGTCCCAGTCATGCCCTGTGGTGGCTCAGGTCTCAGTGACTGCTGCCACATCCACCTCTCTCTCAGTTAGCATCACCTGGAGCTCAGGCATTTTATTGCCCAAACTCCTGGCATTTAGCAGGACTACCTTCCACCCTTTCTGTATACTTCCATTTCCCCTGCTTGCGTTCCCATGGGGATTCCGTCTTCCCCCGGTCAGCACCTTACCAGTATGCCTTTTCCGTCATTCCTCTAGCTCCTCAGGGGGGTGGAGACCAAGTCCTTCCTTTATCAGAACCCCTGCAACAGCCTTCTCTCCCATCCCTCCCCACTTCACAAGTTTAAACCCCACCTTTCACCAACGAACCCCTCTATTTTCAACTTAAGGATTTTCCTCCCCTCCAAATTGAGATGGAGCCTATCTCTAGCATATAGCCCCTTATCCTCCCAGGTCTCCCCCCCAATCCCCCATCAACCCATACCCTCTAGCCCCACACCACTCCCTGAGCCACTGGTTTATCTCCCTAATCTTCCTCTTGTGTTCCTCACTAGCCCTTGGCACCAGCAGGATTTCCAAGAAGAAAATCGTGCATCCTGTGTCATGAGAGACCCTGGCAAGCTCCCTGAACTGTGCCTGTATCTCTAGCTCACTATTTCCCTCAATGTCATTGGTACCCAGGTGGAACAGTATATCCGGGGAGCCTCCACAATCCTTTGCCAGCTGATATACCTCGTGCTTGGCCCTGTGCACTGTTAGTCCAGGGAAGCATTTTGTTCTAACCGGGCAGGCTTCCCCTTGCCTATCCCATTTGATACTCCTGATCATGTAATCACCCAACATGATCACTCTGACCACCCCTTTTCCTCCATTTCCCCCCTTTCCATGTCCCTCATCCTTTCAACTGGCCCCTCATCCCAGCTGGCTCCTTGCTCCTCCCTCTATCTGGGTGTCCCCTGCCGCACCCTCCTTATTTACCCTGGCCACCCCCTCCACTCTGATCCTATGCCTCTCCTCCTCCTGAGTATCCTTTTGTACCCCGCTATCCCCCCCATCGCTGCTCATGACTGGTCCTTCCCCCCCATCTGCTAAGCTTGCCTGGCTCGTCCTCTCTTCCTTCCCGTCTCTGTTCAGCTCCTCCTTGCCTGTCGTGCTCCGCTGGCATAAACCCTCAGCTGCCTTTGCTGTATCGTTCTTGTACTTCTGGTCCCTCTCCTTGCCCTTTCCTCCCAACTGGTCCTCCTCTTTGCACTTTCCTTTCTCTACCCCCTCCTCCTCCTGCTCTGATCCACCACTCCCCTCATTTTCCCACATTCCAAGTTCCCCTCTATTCTTCCTGCAATCCGGCCCCTGTCTCTTGCCCTCCACTCCCTTTCCATCTCCAACTGCCCCTGTTATGGCTACACCACCCCCTTCATCCTCAAGCAGAAGAAGAGAATTGAAGTGGTTACTGAGCTTAAGGTCTGATCCACCTCCCCCCCTTGCTTCCTTCTGTGAGGGTCCCCAGATACCTGCCTGCTTCCTTGGTAGTGTCCTCCTTTTGGTCCCTCTCTGTCAGGGTCCCTATGTGACCCCAGAGTACTCTCCTGCACTCCTTTCCCTATGCTCCCACCATTAGTGGTTGGTACAACCCCATGGAAGAGCCCCTGCCCTATTCCCCAACCATACCTCCCCCCCTCCCTCCAGCTGTCTCCTAATCCCCTCAACCTCCTCCCTAAGCTGTGCCAGCTGGTGGCACACTGGGCAACCACTGAACTTCCAAGCCCAGTCCAGTATCATGGCCGCCCCACACCATGTGCACCCCACCACCCTCCCAAAAATGTCAGCCCTAATGATGTGTGGTCCCATCCCCCTCCAAGTAGGTTTCCTTGGGTGAACTACCAGGTTCCCCACTAGTGAATGGAACACATTCTGAAGAAAGGGGAGTTACTAGTGGAGTACCTCAGGGCTCAGTACTGGGTCCAGTCCTCTTTAACGTCTTTATTGGTGACATTGCAGAGGGTCTGGAAGGAAAGGTATGCCTCTTTGCAGAGGACACAAAGATCTGTAACAGAGTTGATACACAAGAGGGGTAGAAAGGATGAGAAGGGACTTGGCAAGGTTGGAGGAATGATCAGACATATGACAACTTAGATTCAATGCAAAGAAGTGTAAAGTAATGCACCTGGGAAATAGAAATCTAGGAGAAGAGTACACAATAGCAGGGGAGGTACTAACAACAACAATAATGGAAAGGGATCTGGGTGTAGTCATATCAGATGACCTAAAGGTGGGTAAGCAATGTGAGAAGTCAGTAAGGAGAGCCAGGGGGATACTGGGATGCATAAGGAGGGGCATCACAAGTAGAAAAAGGGAAGTGGTTATCCCTCCTTACAGACAGTTGGTGAGACCCATCTGGAGTACTGCGTGCAGTTTGGAGACCTCATCTATGCAAGGACATAGACAGGATGGAAGCAGTCCAGAGGAGGGCAACTAAAATGGTGCAGGGTCTACATCAGAAACCATATGAAGAGAGACTGAGAGAGCTTAATATGTATACCCTTGATGAAAGGAGGGACGGGGGACATGACAGAAACTTTTAAGTACCTCAAGGGAATCAACAAAGTCCAGGAGGGTAGCATCTTTCAGAAAAAGAGATGTGTAAGAACAAGGGGGCATAATTTAAAGTTAGAGGGGGGTTGGTTCAGGGGTAATATGAGGAAATTCTTTTTCTTGGAGAGAGTGGTGGATGAATGGAACCACCTTCCTGGAGGGGTTGTGGGGTCTAAAACAGTGGGGGAATTCAAACATGCATGGACAGACATAAGGCAATTATAGTGGGGGGTTGCAGGAAGTAGGCTGTTGGTTAACTAGAATCTGCAGCTTATCCAATAGGTAGGGAAATGGGCAGACTGGGTGGGCCAAGTGGTCCTTATCTGCTGTCAAAGTCTATGTTTCTAGTCAAAGATACACCCCTACCCACTAATCAGGTCACCCACTAATGCTAGATAGAGTCCCACAGTAAACAGGTACCCCGTTACTAGGTGCAGTACTACACAGTAAACTTATAGGGGAAGTGTACAACTCCCTACGCTTCTCTCTCTCTCAGCCCTTAAACCCAGCCCCAGTGGCTAGAACTACATGAGCTGCACCTGAAGTCTTTTCCTCCAATTGCAGGGCAGGTGTTCCCCTATAAATCAGCCTAGCTCTGGGAGGAAGGGGTGGGGAGGGTGGGACTAGGGCCTACACCTGACTATCACGAGAGTGTATCAGCCCCGTGACTGCCCCTCACTGCACCTCCAAGCACTACCAGCTAAGAAAATCTTTCAAGTCTACTTCCTCACAGCATCCAGCTAGAAACTTCTTTCCCCATTCACCTCTAAATGAAGACTGACTGAGTTGAGAGTCCCACCTTACTTTCAAACAGCACCAATCCCCTGTAATATGATGCCTGCACTTACAGGCCAGATAGCAACTTTTAAACACACACACACACACCAAATAGTCTGCTAGAAACAAACAGAAAACCAGCTAAGAAAATCTTTCAAGTCCACTTACTGTCACAGCCTCCCGCTTTTAAATACCCACAAACACCAAAGTGTCTGCTGGAAACACACAGAAAACCAGCTAAGACAAATCGTTCAAGTCTACTTCCTCACAACATCCAGCTAGAAGCTTCTTTCCCCATTCACCTCTAACTGAAGACTCATAATTTTGGTACATAATTTTAAAGGAAAGGGAAAGAGTAAATTGTTTAACCAGGAAAGGCACACTAAGTCAAAGCTTCTTTTCAGGTGTGATCTGGGAGCACAAGGAAGTTCAGTGACTTGCTCAGGGTCACACAGTATGCAAGTGGGAGATGTGGGATTCAAACCCAGATATCCAGGTTTGCAGTTCAGTGCCTGAAACCACAGCATTATACTGCCTCTTAATTTAACAAATATTTTTGTTCTGTCTACCATAACAATAGTGAGGAAGTAAGCAAATTACATACTCAGAGGAGGCTGATGAGGCACTGATTACAATACAAAAGGTCAAAAAAACTATTAAAGGCCTTAAGGACAACTGACAACTTCTTCATCAGGTTGTTTTATATTAGGCTACAGAGTGAGTTCAGTGACCTTGTGGTAGAGATTATTCATTATATAGACATACTGTACAGCTGCACTGCATGGACAAAGGTGATTAAGTTGAGGAGGATCTCAGAATGCTCATGTGCCCAAGGTTGTATGCTAATTCACAGCTTTTTCCTGTGCTATCATCCCAGTAAGGGTGCTCATTTCCCATATATAAAGACTTTCCATTGAAAACATTGGAGCTAACAGAAAAGAAAATTATGGTATGTAAGAAGGAATCTCTCCTTTTTTGAAAATGGTGAGCAAATAGAAGGCTCCAGCAGTCTGTCTTACTTGTATCAACCTATTAAACCTATGAAACCTATTATGGATCAGGGAAGGGAGCAGAGTATCCAGCTCATTTTCCCAAACTGCCATGTAAATCTTGTAATTCATACTAAGAATGGATATGTATTGATATGAGGATAGGCTACATCGGTCCTTTCTGGGCTTCCAGATTGCAGAGATGATAGCCGTATTTCAAAAGGGGAAGAAGTTAAAATTTGCACAATTCCAAAAGCCTGTAGCAACAATGGAGAGAGTTCTGATAAGAAGGACTTATACAATTCTACAGGGTGGCCATCTGGGCCTGAAGAGTTTTTGGTTTCAGCTTGGCAGAGAGCTAGATTAATCACCTCCTTCTCCTCCTCCTCCTCCTCCATGACAGACTGATGCAGGAAACACTGCTGTTCCTTAGTCAGCAATGGAAGGGGTCTAGAGGAGAGATAAGAATAAATAACATCTGAAGAAGAGGAAGCACTCTCAGTATATAGAGCTTGACAGTATGTTTGCATTAATTCCATGATCCAGTCCTCTGAAACCTGTTATGAATCATTGAGGGGAGCAAGGTATACAGTCTGTGTGCCAAAACTGCCACTGTAAATCTTGTAATCCATATTTAGAATTGATATGGGTCAATATGAGGATGGATTACATGGGTCCTTTCTGGGCTTCAGTGTTGTAGAGATGGTAGCCCTATTTCAAGAGGGGAAAGAAGTTCCCACCTGTACCATTCCAAAAGCCTGTAGCAACAGTGGAGAGAGTTCTGCAGAGATGGCCTTATATGGTTCTACGTGGTAGCCATTTGAGCCTGAACATTTTTTGGTTTCAGCTTGGCAGAGAGATAGAGTAATCTCCTCCTCCTTAACACATTGTTGCAGGAAACACTGCTGTTCCTGAGTCAGCAATGGACCGAGTCTAAAGGAGAGATAAGAATGAATAACCTCTGAAGAAGGGGGCATACTCTCAGTATAAAGGACATGATAGTACCTTTGCATTACTCCCATGATTCAGTCCTCTTTATCTTTGTGGCTCACAGTTTTGTGGTCATGGAGCTGATGGCTACACACCCTCTTGTGCTTCACTGTTAGGCGATGGATGAGAAGATAGACTCCCAATGCGCACCCTCATGATATGACTATTTTAGGTAAAAGAGGGCTTGCTCACCCAGTCCCTCACAATATCCTATATGCTCTTCTTAGTGGATGAGATCTGGTCTGCTACAGCAGCATCACCCTCAGATTAGAGTCCCTGTAAAGGGTCTAGGATGTCAGTGAGGCTAGCCTAGCACAGCTCACGAAGCCTCTTTTTCTGAATGCATAGAAAATGATTGAACCCCTGTTGATTGATTTAACAGTATCCCAGAGAATGGGGTCACTAAATCATCCAAATCATTTTCCTGGAGTGTGTTTTTGATAGTATCAATAATTTGAGCCACTGCACAAAGAGGTAGCTGTAGAGAGACTCCGGCCAAATCCATGTAGTGTAAAGTCCAGACCAAATTGAAAGAAGACTGGGCTAATGCTACTACACTACTAAACCACAGTCTTGGTTGACTGAGACGTAATAATTGCCAATAAAAAAACTAAGGGATGCCGCACTTACCCACCCACACCAACATTATGGGTCAGACCTGAAAATGGGCTTGTCCCAGTGTCCTTACCCAGTTAACAAATAACAAATGAAATTAAATGAAATTACATGCAACTTACAGGTGATTTGTCAAGGCATGATGGGAAGCTTTTACAGTTACCATATTTGTGCAAAGCACAGTAAAGTGCTAGTACATGTATTTGTGCAAAATGTGCAGTGATCACCCCACCCACCCAATAAACAATTTCATATCTCACGTCAAAATCCATTTTAAAATAGTCATGATGACTGAAGTGCAAACAAGCAAGAAGAGAAACAGAGGAGTAGTGTGTGTGTAGGGGGGGAGGGGGAGGTCAGATTCAAAGTGGAGTTAAAAGGCGGGATGAAGTAGGGCAGGGTGGTAATGAGAAAGGGTTAATGGACATGGGGAAGATAAGGAAAGAAAAGGAAAAATGGGTAAGGGAGAAGGAAAAAAGACCAAAGAGCAGCATCATATGGTTATTAAGTACTGTAAATGACATAGCAACTAGTTATAAAGGTTGCAAAAAGCCAAGGATGCAACCATGGCTAAAAGATTGGGAGGGACATGGCTCTACCAAGCCATTTGTGCCAACACAAATGCCATTGGCTATGGAGTACAGAGTTTAGTAAATCATAAGGTGATTTATTAACAAAACTATGCAAATGTTGGGAAAAGTGGATTATACTGAATCCCAGACTATCTAGTCCATAATCTAATCATATTCAATTTAAGTATTGTTCATTTTGTATATTTCTAAACTTATTTTATGAGATTCATTGGTCCAACAAATTCACAGAGTATTTACATTTACAGTCAATAATCTGTGATCAAGTTTCCATGCAAACTGTAACTTGTAAAGAAAGTGGAGTGACAATATGCTCTCACAACATGAACTAGCAGGGCATATAACAGTCAGTCTTTTTATGTATTACAGATTCCTATAATTGAATGCTGTGGAGCCAAAAATGAACTTCATTCATAGTTCTGAAAAAAAAAGAAAAAACATGAAAGCTAAATAAAAGTGATTGTTAAAAGTAAACATACACATAACCAAAGCAACAGAACACTGTAAATAGAGTGAGTAGTTGTAACCATTTCAAAAAGAGCCAAACACTACGGCCCAGATATTCAAAAGGGTTGCGCCATGCGCAATAGGGTTGCACCAGTGCAAGTCCGAAAATGCGCCATTCTGCGATATTCAGCGGGAGGCAGATGTGCCCCCTAAATCACACTGCACAACAGCACAATGATAATGAATGCATGTGCAAATGAAGGGGGAGGAACCATGCATAAATGGCACAGTGCGATATTCAACAACATGCGCCATGCACAATAGGGGACCAAGCGGAAGTTGCACGATAGCGTAAATGAGCCAAAATAAAAAGGAACGAGAGAGGTGCAAGAACGCTACAGGGAAGGCACATGTTGCTGAACCATAGCCAGTCACACAGGCAGCACACACACACACACACACACACACACACACAGGGCAGGACAGAGACAGAGCACCTGGAACCCACAGGAACAGGGAAGGTGTGGGGAGCCACAGCCACAGTGCAGTGCAGAAGAGGGAAGTGTCACACAGCACTGAGGCCACCACTGGAAGGTGTTCCTGGTGCAGGGGAAGTAGCAGCCAGGACAGCAGGGGGAACACAGAAACAGCTGCCAGGAGGGGGGAACACAAGCTAGGGACATGGCCAGTGCCACCATCCAGATGGAGGCAGTTATGAGGGGGGTGAGAAGGCAGGCAGCAGGGGGGCGCAGCCATGGAAGGGCCCGTCGGTGGTATGCCCCCAACAGGCAGTACTGAGCCCACACCAGCTTCGAGCTGTACACTGATACTGAGATTGTAGGCCGGTACCGCCTGAACCGGGCAATTCTGAGGCAGCTCTGTGAGCAGTGCAGCGATGTGATGCAGGCACCCACACGACGGAGCCATGCTCTGTCAGTGGAGACAAAAGTGAGAGCTTGCATGTGCCTGCTCACCACGTGTACCTTCCAGAGACCAACAGGGGACACGACAGGCATAACCCAGTTGGCCGCGTCACGCCACCTCACCCAATTCCTCAGTGCACTGCTGCCACATGCTGCGGAGTACATCCATTTCCCCAGCACACTGGTGGAGTGCACAGCAAACATACAGGAGTTCCACAGGGTAGCACGTATGTCTGGCATGCTAGGGGCAATAGACTGCACCCATGTGGCCATCTGCACACCACCTGGCCCTGAAGGGGCCACATACATTAATCGGAAGGGCTATGCAAGCATCAACTGCCAGGTGGTGTGGAATGCCAGGGGTGCATAATCAATGTCTGTGTCACGCACCCTGGGGGGAGCACATGATGCCTTCATCTGGCACCAGTCACCACTGTGCCACAGATTCGAGAGTGAGGACATCCCCACTGGCCACTTAGTGGGTGAGTATGCAAACCACGCAGAAAGACATAGAGCTTGAGAGGGTCATAGTCAGAGGTGACATGGGTATTGGCCTGAGATGGCCCAAGGCAGGGCGACACTGATCGCAAACTAACTTCCACCCTCTACACAGGTGACAGTGGATACCCACTCCGTCCCTGGCTGCTCACCATACCGGTGGCCCGCGACCCCATCGCAGTAACACTACAACAAGGCACATACTACGCAATGTCATTGAGCGGGTATTCGGGATGCTGAAGGCACGTTTCCGTTGCCTGGACACGTCTGGCGGTGCCCTACAGTACATCCCTTCAAAGGCTTGCGGGCTATTCCTGGCCTGTTGCATCCTGAACAAAATGGCCAATGACTGTGGGATAGCCGTACAGGTCAAAGAGGGGGACAGCGATGGGGACGATGACGATGCTGGTGAAGATGGTAATGGGCAGCCCCCCCTTGGGTGACAGGACCCTTGACTGCTACGGCTGGCACAGCTGCACTGGGACACCATCACAGAGGAGCACTTCAGCCAACCCAGGTAAGTCATGGGGCCATGTGCAACCACCAGTGGCAAAGGCACAACCCACAAACATGCATGGACAAACACCAGGGGTGCATGTCATCAAGGGAAGTGGCTGAGCATGGAACTGCATACACCACCAGGGATGGGCAAGGTCTAACATGACACTCGGTCACACACACACACACCTCACAAGACATGCACAAAGAGTAGGAGGCACGCCGACCCCGACCACCACCCCTAGCCACACACACATCCACAAACCACCATGCCCAGTGCCTGTCATTGTGCGTGTGTCAGATGCTGGGCACCATTGCACAGTGGTGGACAGTGCACCGCAGGCATCATCATGCACACGGTACAGCGGACAGCAGCCGGGAGGGTGTGCAGATGGAACGTGTGTGTGCATGCAGGGCCGGGTATCCCACCCGTGCATTGCACGCTGAACAACACAATGCACACAGGTCAGCATCAGACAATAGCCATGCTGGGAGACAGGTCAGTCACGTGCCACAGTGCCACAGCCACCACGGATGCGTGGGTGACCCCGCCGAGACCGTGCTGCCCTGATGCCATGCAGGTTGACAGCACGTGCCACCTCTTCCCTGACAGGCTGACCAATGGCTTCATGGGGTGGCACCGACGGTCCCCAAGGGGTTCCACTGCATGAACGAGACCGTGCTCGTGCAGGGGTCTGCAGCACACCGAACATGCCTGCACCAGGCATGCTCGGGATGCCCAGTGCTGAACCCGGTGTCGACAAGGATGATGTCGCATGATGCCGGGAATGAGGGGTGGACATTGCACTGTGTGGTGTCTGCAATGCATGGGCAAATCACTGTGTGCCCATTGTGGCCATGACAGCTGTGATTGCCTGTGTCTGCCTGTCAATGGCAGTGGTCACATCCTCCCGCAACCGGTCCATCCCTGCCAGGAGCAGAGCGGTGTCTCTGCTGCACCGCTCCTCTGCCTGGTGCAGAGCCACACTGAGTGCACCCACTGAAGTCACAAGCCACATCTGCTGATTGACTGATGCTTGGAGTATGCGGGTGTGCTCATCTAAGAGGTCAACTGCCTGATCGGCATGCTGTCCCTCATGGTGTTCACGGCCCTGATGGTCAGCATCCCTTGTGGGTGGGCGCTGCACACCAGGACCAGGCCTGGGCATGTCCACAGGTGGTGCACTGATGCCACCCCCTGACACTGTACCCCCATGGTCATTGGCTGACTGCTGATACTGCCCCTCTGGCTGCTGCTCTCCAGGGCTCAATGGTGCCGCCACAGTGGCCACAACAGCCCCACTGTCCTGGACACACACTAGTGCTGCCCCACTGGTGCAGACAGGCACAGGCTGGGACTGTGATGTCATGCAGGCCTCCACAGTGGCACCACCCACAGCCATGTCCATGATGTCACCTGCTGTGTGGCCATCCTGTGGCCCACACGTATCACTGCCCATGACGTTAGCTCTATCATCATCGGTGATGGATCCGGCACCAGCCCGAGTCTCAACATGTTGGCATACATGGATGCTGGCACGCTGGGACATGGGCAGAGCCTCCTCTGCATCTGCTCCACCAATATCAGTCCGGATGTCCAGGCAGGCCCACTGTCGCCCTGACCCTGGTATGCCTGTGGAGGTGGATGGGCCCTCCTCCATCTCCATGCTACCGCCCTCAGTGAAGAAGCCCACCACCGCTGACCCATGTAGATGCTCAGGAGCTGTAAGGGAAAAACAGTAGCATTAATGTATGTGACCTACCCTGCCCCCCCCATTGACAGACCAGGACCTACCATGCAGTGATGGGCTACCACCCATCTGGAATCCACCACCCGGAACACCCTCAATGGCACAACGCTGCATGCTGCCAGCAACCCTCTTTTCTTGTGGGGTCAGGCATTGCACCTCCGGCTGTCTCCCACTAGTCGCAGACCGTGCTGCCCTGATGGCAGCCACCTTCTCCTTAATTCTCTGCCTGTCCGTGCTGATCTTATTTTTGCACTCCTGCATGGACCGCTGGTGGCTGCCATGCAGGTTGACAGCACGTGCCACCTCTTCCCATGCAGCAGCATGGGCCTGTGGTGTTCCCTTGCATCTGCTGAGCAGCAGCTCCTGGTCAAGGTAGGCCTCAAACAGGGCATCTATTTCTGCCTTGGTGAAGTTCGGCCTCCTCTTCCTCCCACGTGTCTGTTCCTCTTCCTTCACCTCACGTCAGGTGGAGCATGCAAACCTGGTGGCCATTGTAGAGCCCCATGCTGGGGCTCTATATGGTGATGCACCCCTGGACAGGGCCAGGAGTGCAGTTTGGCAGGAGGTGGCTGATGCCGTGGATGAGGCCACTGGTATGGGGTGCACGGCGGAGCAGTGTCCTCACCGGTACGGGGACCTCAGGCGCAGGGACCCGGACCTGCTTGCCCACCTGCGGGCACATGCCAGGAGGGGCATGGTGCCACAGCCAGGTAGGTGCCCATTCCATACATTGTTATCGTCCATACGGGTATCACGGTTGCATGTGTCCTGCACATGGGGGGGCCGTCCAGTGTTGGCCATGGTGGTGGTATCGGGGTGCGGGGTGGATGGGTATGGCCGTGTGGGATTGCACACACATGGGGGTGGGGGGACTTTGCTACCAGATTGTACTGATGTTCCTCTCTCCATGTTTGCACCTTAGGCCCAGAAGAATGCAGGCAGGCGAGGGAGTGGATGCGCCACCTGGAGGACCAGCAGGATGGGAGGGATGATGGTCTGCAGCAGTGCAGAGACCAGCCTGATGATGGTGAGTGCCCTACATCCATGATTATTATTGCATGCTGTATAACTGGGCGGGCAGCGGGGCATGGCCACCATCCATTGACACCACTGCCATGCATGCAACTTGTTACAGTCAGCACTGTCAAGTGGCACTGCATGTCTGGGAGTGCATCAATGGTGGTTCATGTGTGCACTGGGCACATGACTGTGCCACTGCCTTCACACCGCATAGCCATGTCACTGTACGGCCACGGTGGTGCCATGCAGGACATGGGCGGTGGGTGTGTGCAGTGGTCCACATGGCTGTGGCTGCCTTTGTAGGCAGGTCTTGTGGACACAGTCACTGTTGGTGGTCGCACACCATCACAGGGGCGTGGCACATGACTGTATGCCATGCACAATGGGTGGGCAGCAGGGGGCTGGACAGTCACACTTATTGACTCTGCTCCCTCGTCCTAGGTGGATGGTGACTCCAGGCACTGGTGCGTGGACTGCAGGATCTGCTACAGGTGGTGAGGGTGACCCTGGAGCTCCTGCAACAAATGGACTGCCACGGGGTGAGGAGGTGACGGAGACATCGGCATCACATGGAGGAAGACCGGGGCAGACGCTGAACAATCCATACCCCTAATTACACCTTTCCCCCCTGGACCCACCCTCACACACCTTCTTCCCTCTCCCATATGTTCACCCCTGCCCCTTACCCGCCCCCACCTGGTATGTGGCCCTTTCCCACATTGTACATAGTTGTATATAGTTTTTGTATTACCTGTTTTAAATACATTTGTTTTGTTATGACAACTGTGGTGGCCTCTGATTTGCAGTGGGCTACAGGTGTTCAGCTGCAGTGGTGTGCATGGCTTCAGGGGTGGTGCACGCATGGGCATGTGTGTGTGTCCAGAAGGGAACCGTCTATGGTGAGGGCAGGGGGATCAGTCACTGTCTGTGGTCTGTGTGTTGTTCTCTGTGCACTGGATGCCTGTGTGCAGTGGTTCACAGTGCATGCACCCCTGTTAGACCATCCATGGCCTGTGCAGCTGACACCCTTGCATGTCTGTGATATGCACAGTCTGCTGGTGTGTCAGTGGTGGCAGTCCATGCTGGATAACAACTGTACCTGGCACAATGGCAGGTTGCCTGCCATCACCAGTATGGTGCATATCTGCCTCCAGTGGCACTGTGGCCTCTGCTGTTGTTGTTCCCCCCTCCATGCTGTCGCTTGTATCTGTTGCAGGGGATGTGCTCCAGTGTCTGTCACTTGTGCTCCGGCAGCATGCTGGTGGCATGTAGCTTCATGGTGCCTGCCCAGGGTGGCTGGCACACCTGTGCAATGTAGGGGTGCTGGCTGTGTGTAGACATCAGCCATGGCCACATGCCAGTGGCTTGGTTGACCCGCTACAGTGTCCCTGTGTTGGTGGGCCCTTGGGTATGGGTGGGTGTTTGTCCATGCACTGTGTTGCATCCTGTGTGGTGCATGCTTCCATGCAACACTGTGCGTGTCTGTGCTGGCTGTTGTGGCCAGTGCTGGGGTGGGATGTGTCCTTGGGAGGGTGTGCAGGGTGCTGTACCACTGGTGGTGGGGTCCGGGGCATGCCCTGTCGCATGTGGGGTACCTCATGTTACGATGCATGGTCGGTCTCTCAGCTGTACCTTGGGGGGGACGTGCAGGGTGGCTCTGTGTATGCTGTTGTTGCATTGCTGTCTGCTGCTGCCCACAGCAGGGTGCACATGGTGGTGATGCCTTGCATGGCTCTGTGGTGCACAGGGTTGCATTGTCACAGTGGGGGTGGTGGCATGCATGGGGTGTCCTGCACTGTTGGGCACTACTTCTGGGAAGGGTGTATGGTGATCGTGGTGCAGGGTGTTCGCTGCATTGGTGGGATGGTGTGGCATGGGGTGGTCAGCCCTCCTTGTGTGCCAGTCACAGCTTGCCAGGGGTGTGCTGGGGCACCATGGCCTGGCTGTGGGTTGGTTGCTGGTATCCATGGGCCGGTGGTTATTCCAGCTCTCCCCCGGTTGTGCAGTGCATGGAGTGTGGGGGATGATGTCTGTTCTGCTGTGTGCTCCTCTGCCCATCTGTGGCATGGGTGGTGGGCCCCTGCATCCCTGGTTGTGCTGTTGCTTTGCTGCTCTGCTCCACAGGGCATCCCTGGTTGTGCTATGGCACATCTGGACTGCTCTGCTGAGCATCCCTTGTTGCGCTATGGTGCATCAGATATGCGCAACTTCACATCCCTTGTTGTGCTATGGCGCAGGTGGTGCAATATTTAGTCATCTGCCATAGGCGCATCTTGGCCTGCGCAGTCTTTGAATATTGCACCTCTTGTGCATGGGTGCAGTGGACTTGTGCTTGCTTCTGCTGTTGAGCACTTTTTGGGCGCAGTTTGAATATCTGGGCCCACATGTGGATATATAGGAGCAAGGCTCAGATTCCTTACTGATGGTCTGTGGAGATTGCCTTGCAATCATAAATAAACACAACTATTCACTGTACTTGCAGAGTCCTGGGGATAAGTACTGTAAGCATTGCACATCTCAGAATCTGCCTGCACTCCAGGTGAAAACAATTCCCTGTAAACATCCGGATCCAGCTAAGCAAGTCAATACAGTACTATGCAGTACAATACAGTTTATCCAGTGACTTCCCATTAGTGCCAACCAGGTTCTACAAATCCTGGAAAATTCTACCTGATACCGATAACATTTTGTGGTTTGTACTCTCTCATCATGTATACATAATGTAGTGCATAGTGCTCTAGTAGGTCTGTGCATAGACTGGAAATTAGTTAAATAGTCAGGATACCAGCCAGATAGGCAATCAAAAGGTAAACTCAACTCCGCAAACTGGTTGCCAGTACAAAGGCTTCAAGAGTAGAGCTGCACAACAAGGCATAATTCCATACTACAGATGCACTCAGAGAGAAATGGATCTCATTAATACAGGAAACAAGGAGTGGTTGTAAAATGTTTTGCAAGAAAACCCTCTGTCTACCCTCTTACTCCTAATATTCGTTATGTGTTCCTTGTTACCCAATGAGTTAAATGAAAAACTCTGACATGCACAGTACTGTGTAATATGATCATGTTAAATGCACCATCTAGTTAATTAAGGTGTATGCCATCACTGGCTTACAACAGAGCAATGCAAAGTGCCATAGTTTTATTGTACCATAAGGCAGTAAAGGAGCAGGTACAGTAGCTCTTGGTAAACATTGGTAGTATGTCAAATGTATTTTCAAAAAACAGTAATCTGTTGCAATATTCTATGTTTCAAGAATTGATGGTGTTATGCTTTAGAGAGACTATGCTAATTATCCCCCCACTGGCTAAATATTTCTAAGGTGCCTTATTCCATTACATTATTTAAGAGGAAAACAAACATTTTTTAAGCTACTTTAATGTTGCTTAATGACTGTTACCTTTTGTTGTCACTATCTGGTAGTGAGCACTTCACTGTGACTCACACTAGTTGATTCAGTCCTGGCTGGTGCTTCAGTTCATGCTGCGGTCAGGTGGGTCAGCTGTGGCAGAGAACTCCTCCAAAGGTACTTTTTCTCCCTTGAGCAACTGGTGATGTGATGGAAGAATCAATGGCAGGGGGAATCAGCTCCCTTAATGACTGATGGATTAATAAACAGGAGGTGGATCAATCGATTGATAGTAAAGCCAAGGCCAAGGAAGTAAAGAAACTGGAAGAAATTTGCTGAAGCCTTGATTTACATACATACAGAAGACCCCCCCCCTTCCCCTTGATGCAGACCAACTGCGCTTAACTGCCCTGCAGAGACAGCCACATAATTCATGCATTGCTTTGCTGGCCTTGAGAACTTTGATAGACTTAGGCAAGATAAGACACTACTAGCTGGTGCTGGGGAAGCTGTTAGTTTCAGTGTTTTATGTCCATTTACTGTATTGTTTTTTTGAGAAAGGGAAACTGTATCTGTATTTCTTCTGACTGAGTTAATTACAGCTGCCAGAATGTTTCACGGGTATGAATGGTCACTTAAAAAAGTGAGGGGGATGTCTCCCCCTCATCCCCCCAGTGGATGCGCCCATGCAAAAGGCCGACAACATATTTAAGAGCCAGCATCTAGTCCTGCACTTGTACATAGAATGATGCCCATCTAGTAATACTAGTTACTGAATTTAACATATTACCCACACAAACGAGAGTTATAGGAGATACTGACACCAACCTATACATCATAATAGTACAGCACTTTATTTATTTAAACATTTGATAATTGGGAAAAGCTTACTATGCAGAGGCTCATTTCCAGGGCTGACCTTGGATGAGGGGGAGGACATTACAACAATATACATACATAGAATAGATACATTAGAATATTACATACAGGCATATAATTTTGTACAAAATAGTTATTTATATTCAGTTGCATATATACAGTTATTTACAATCAGTTGTATGAATACAATAATATACAGCACAGAGGTTTTGAAGTTTAAACCGTGTTCATTTGGTTAAAAGCAGACTAGTTATAGTTACAGGTGGGGAAGGGGAGTTGAAGTTGAGATTTAATGGAGTTGTGCAAGAGTGAGTTTCTGAGGGGCTGGGGAAGCTGGTTCCATAGATAGGAGAGATGGTAGGAGAAGGTGGATTTGCCAGCTGATGAGGATGGTTTGGGGAGAGAGAGGGAGAAAGTGTGAGAGTCCCTAGAGCACAGCAAGTAAGAAAAAAAGGCTGCATGGGTAAGTTTCTCGGACAGGTGGGGGGGAGCAGTAGGTTGAACCAAAATTTGGAAATATAGGAAATGGAGTGGCAAAAATGGTGATGGGAGAGGGGAGCTAACTTGAAGGAAGAAAGGAGTATGCAGTGGTGTGCTCTGAAAGGGGAATTTGTTGCAAAATGGCAAAACGCATGGATTAAGGAGTCCAGCCTGGATAGCATGGTCGAGGGGGTGGTGTTGCACACAATGCCCATGTAATCAAAGATGGGAGTGATCATTTTTGTTAGCAGTGTGCATCTAACAGGTAGTGGGAGGGAGTCACAGTTTCTGTAAAGAAGACCAAGCTTCTGGCGGAGCTTTGAAGTGATGGCATCTATGTGGGTTGAGTAGTTTAGCAGGGGGTCTAGCCATACTCCTAGGTATTTATAGGAAGAGACGGTGTTCAGTGTGTTTCCATCATCCAGGGTGGTGATTACAGGGGGGGCTGGGTGTTCTTGCCAGTTTTTAGGCTGACTTGAAGGTCATGGAAACAGTTTTTTGAGGTATTTGTTTTGAGATTGTTTGCACAAAACCAAGACTGCATGTTGTTGTAGTCATGTTGTAGTAGAGAGTGGACATCACTTAGAATAGGGTCGGATGAGAAAAGTATAGTGTCGTTTGCATACATTGTATATGGGACCTTGTGCAATTTCAATTTTATTTATAAAGCGCAATTTAAAATATCAAAGCACTTCTACAGTAATTAAAATATAGCAGTTAAAATCAATAAATAATAAGAATAAATAACCATAATGGCAATTCATTCAAATCCTGTGAAAGCAAGATTAAATAGATATGTTTTTAATGCAGATTTAAAACTTCCACAGTCAGGCACTCCCTTATCTGACAAAGTAGAGAGTTTCACAGGGTAGGGGCCATGAAAGCAAATGCCCTGGCACCCGAGGTCTTCAAACGAACCCTGGGAACCTCTAGTTAGCCCTAATCAGCAGAGTGGAGTGGGCAGAAGGGGCAGTACGGTGAAGAAGCTCTTACAGGTAATGCAGTCCATCTCTGTGCAGGGCTTTATAGGTTAGAAATCCGACCTTGAAGGTGATCCACCACTGAACAGGCAGCCAGTGCAGACCACGGAGCACATGTGTGATGTGGCAATATTGAGATAAATTAGTCAACAACCTGGCAGCTGCATTCTGCACCAGATGCAAGTCACGGATCTCATTTCCCAGTAGCCTTAGGTAAAGGGAGTTGCAATGGTCAAGGTGGGAGGTCACAAAGGCATGGACCAGCATTGAAAGGTCATCAGGCAGGACTTGATGCTTAATCTGGGTGATATTCCTCAGATGGTAAAATGAGGTCTTGATGATGGATGACACCAGAGATTTAAACATCAGACCATTGTCAAAAATAATGCCCAGGTTTCACACATGATCAGAGGTCCTCAGCTGGTAGCCTCTGAGCCAAAGCCTGGAGGGACCTCCAGCAGGGAGCCCCTCTGCCCAATGGCCTGGGTCCACAACCAACACCTCAGTCTTGTCAGGGTTCAACCTCAGCCAGTTGGTACTCATCCAGTCTTGGATCTCAGAGAGGCAGTTGTTAAATGACGAGACAGCGCCATCTTGTTTGGGCACAAAGGACATGTACAGCTGAGTATCATCTGCATAGCAGTGAACACTCAGCCCATACCACCTTACAATGTCTCCCAATGGCAGCATATACACCGTGAACAACATGGGTGATAAACCAGAGCCCAGTGACACCCCACAAGAAAGGGAGACATGGCCAGAGGAATAAATCCCTGATACCACTCTCTGCAACCTGCCAGTGAGGAAAGAATAGAACCACCTGAGGACTGTGCCAGATAGTCCACAGATCAGCCACATGTGCTCCAATAACACATCATGGTCCACAGTGTCGAATGCTGCAGCGAGATTGAGGAGAACCAAGATGAAATGACTCTTCTGATCTCTCCTTATCTGGAGATCACTGAGTACCTGAACTTGGACCATCTCCATTGTGCTGTTTCCAGAATCCAGAGAATCATAGATATCATGGATAGTAAGGTGGTCTTCCAGCTGCAGTGCAAACACCTTCTCAATAACCATACCCACAAAAGGAAGGTTAGAGACAGGTCTGTAGTTAGTAAGACAGTAAGGGTCAAGAGAAGATTTCTTAGAGAGGTGTCACCACAGCCTCCTTCATTGTGTCCAAAAACACCCCTGTCTCTAATGAACACCAGACTATCTCAGCTAGGACCGAGCCAATAACATCAATGCACCCCACTAGGAGGCGGGTTGGGCCAGTGACCAAACTACAGCAGGTCCACTGCATACTCTGGATGATCCACATGATATCTATGATTGCCCACTGATTGAAGTTGGATCAGACAAAACATGGAACTGCAACCTCCCACCGACTAGCACAACACTCATTGGAACTGGCCACATGGATCTTGGACCTGATGTTGGTAACCTTATCTGCAAAGAATCAAGCAAATTAATCACATAATCACACTTATCTTGTGACAATGCTCTCCGAGACTGCAAACAGGCTGGATTCCACAGTCTGTTGGCAGTTTGGAAGAGCTGAGCTGGTTGATTCTGAGTAGTGGCGATCTCCCTGGACAGGAATTCTGTCTTCTTACGGGAGATGCCAATTGATAATCAGTATAATGATTCATTAATCTTAGTCTGTAGGCATCAAGGCCCAATTTTCATCAGCGGTGTTCCAACATTCATCCCCCTCGTCTCAATTCCATCAAGGTCCCATCAAACCAAGGGGACTGAGGGCAGAGGTGAGGGGATAAATGCAGACTGGAGCTATGGAATCCAGAGCTCCGGTCACAACCCTATTATAGGCCTGTACCAGATTCTCTGGATCCAAGATAGCACTCCGAAAGCCTGATAGGTCCAACACTGCCACCAGGCCATCTGGGGTCACACCCCTCAAAGAGCAGTACTGAACTATCTCCATAGGGGCAGGCCTACAGGGGGGACCCTGGAAGTTGATCCTTATAGTGTGGTGGTCAAACCATCTGACCTGCTCCACCACTGAGTCAGAGGTCTCCATCCCCAGTAGGAAAACCAAACTGACTGAGTGACCGTGAATGTGTTTCACAGAGGAAACAACCTGTGTGAAGCCCAATGAATTCATAAGTTTGAGGAAGTCCTGATCAAATTGCAAGAGTTCATCATCAATCCAGGCACTGAAGTCCCCCAGAACCATCCATCTGTGGGGAGATCGTGGATGAAAAGGGAGAATAAAATTGGGCCTAGGATTGACCCTGGGGGAACACCAGCGAGGATGGGAGGGGGACTTGGAATTCATGATCTTGACTGACTGTTATCTATTTTTGAGGTATGAGTTGAACCACTGTATTGCAGGGGGCCGGGGAGTCTGGCTCCCATGAGTTTATCAGAAAGCAAGGGGTGGGAGGCAGAATCGAAAGCCTTAGCCAAATCAACAAAATTAGCAACAGTAAGTCGGCCTTGGTCAGATGCAGATTGGATATGTCCAGTGACGTGGAGGAGGGAAGATATTGTTGAGTGTTGCTTCCTAAACCCAGATTGGTATGGAGAGATGTAATTTGCAGACTTGAGAAAGTCACTTAGTTTGGTCTGGATAAGAGACTCTTGCAGTTTGGCAAGAGAGGGGAGGAAGGAGATGGGATGGTAGTTGCCAGGGACTGAGAGGTCACTGCCCTTGTGGAGAGGGATGACACAGGCTGATTTCCATGCTAGGGGGACCTTAACAGACTCGAAGGACAAATTTAGTAGGTATGTGAGAGGAACTGCTATAGCTGGTGCTGGAATGTGTAGAAGCTTGGGGTCGATGCCATCTGGGCTGGATCTGGTGCTGTTTAAAGAGTAGAGGACATATAGTACTTCCTCAGGCGATCTGGGAGTAAAGATGAAAGTGTTTTGGGCAGGGTGTTTGGGGAGTGACCAGTGACCTGGAGGTGGGGAAGAGGACTGGTCAGGAAGGGCACATGTGGTGAAAAAAGTTATTTAGGGTTTCAGCTTCTTTGATGGGGTCAGAGATGCTTTGGTCATTTAGTTTCAGAACAGGGGTGGAGGTCAGAGAGGGGGGGTCTATAAGGGAGTGGACCACTCTCCAGAAGGAGAAAGGTAGGGCAGTATTTAGGCAGGACTTAATCTAATCTGCCTTGGCTCGTCTTATTGCTTTGGTGCAGGTATTTCTTGCAATGTTATAAGTCTGTCTGGTTTGGGGGGGTCAGTGTGGATTTATTGAGGGACCAGGTCCGATCACAGGCTTTGCAGAGGGCAATTAGGGTGCTTAGATCCATGAGTGGTGGCGATTTTTGATGCTGGCTTTAACCAGGGGAGCATGGTAGTCCCAGACCTTCTTAAACATCTGCAGGAAATTGGACATGGCTAAATCAATATCTGGTGTAGTGTAGACAGGGTCCCAGTCTGCAAATTATAGGTCATGAAGGAAGGAGCTGGTGTACAGTGAGCCTAGTGGGTGGGTATCAATATATTTGGGGGCAGATTTTGGGAGTTGAACTTTTCTTGTACCGTGGTTAATGTAGTGATAGCTTGGGGCAGCATCCATTACACCAGTGGCAGATATTCTGTGTGGATGGTAGGTGAGGATCCAGTCTATTAGAGAATGATTAGATGAGCATTTATATGGACTAAAAGGATATTTTAAGTTACCTTATGCTAAGGTCCTAACAGTACCTGAGAATTCACATTATAACAGATTATCTGAGAGCACACAACATCAGTGCATTTTCACAAATGTCTTTTAGCAATGTATAATAGAAAAATATTTCGGTGAATTGCATTGGAAATTAAAGAAATAGGGACAATTGAAACTTTCATTAAGTCCAGGGTCTTTGCATGGCTTTTATTTTGTATTCCCAATAGCTCTCTTGTTTGAGGAGCATCTTGTTAAAGTCTTCTGCCATGCTAGATAATACAACCTTTTCTAGATCTTGTAACATACAGTAATACAATAACCATGTCCCTGAAAATGTGAATCCAGAATTCTTCATTCCGCAGAAGTGAGGTATTAAAGTGCCAGATACTTTCCTTCCTGTTTTATCTGAGGTATAATTTAAGAATTAAGCAATTATGGTCTAAGAGTAACCCGGGACCTTACATGTCTTGTGCTGTATGGAAATGGTCACAGGTCAGTACAAAATAGTCTAGGCAGTAGTAGCTATTATGCCATGCAGAGTAATAAGTTCTGTTTGTCGGGTAGAATCCACACCAGATGTGAATTGTGCCCATGTGATTTAGGGTAGTTTTTAGGTATTTTTGTGCAGGGGAGGATCAGTAACATTTTGGGTTAGATGCATCTAAGGCTTGAGATTGTGTTCAATTTAATTCCCACCAGAATTAGTTGACCTTGTGATAAGACCTATTAGTTTACCCCCAAATATCTGAAAAACTTTTGGGAAGAGTTAGGGAGGAAATAAACTTTAACCAAGGTTAGTTCTATGTCATAAACATGGCCAATGAAAATCACAAAAGTACCTGAGGGATCATCTTAAGGGGTACTACATATAAAATGTGTATGTATGTGTATCAATGTCACTACTCCACATCTCTTGCCCCATTTGTATGTAGAGGTGGAAAACTTGGCGCCCCACCCAACAAAGTTTCAGATGTTCCTGCTTGGAGAGGTGTGTCTCCTGTAGGTAGATAAGACCCAAATTTCTAATTCCTTATCTGCTGAAAGAGTTTACTCAATTTCAGTGCATTATTTAACTCATTAATACTATAAAATAAAATTTGCACAACGTTTAACATCATAGAACATAATATGGCAATGGCACATGCTGTAGGCAGGAGCCGCAACTGCTTGTGTTCATCCCCCCCCCCGAGCAGCAGAGTGTCTTCCTGGTTCTGCAGTGAAGCCAAATATAGGGGATCAAACCTGATCACAAGCGAGGAGAGCTATCAACATATACCAAGTGGGCAAGGAGACAGAGGCACCGACATGTCCTGACAATCAATATCTAACTGCATAAAGAAACTAAAAAAATCTTCTAACAGAGAATCTGGAACAAGTAAATGCCAGCTGAGTCTTCAAAGTCAATGGGTACCAACCAGGTAAAATGAACTAAATGAACAGCATGGTATCGACCACTAGGGTCAATGTTTGGTAAATGTTGGACTTCCAAGGGAGAGGGCTGGGAACAAAACCCACCCCTAATGGAGCTGATGGAAAAAATACTGTGTAAGTGATAGTCACTGTGGGAGCAGTGGTCCCTCTGTGTAAGACTAAACCTTCCATAAAGGCTGTAGGGAGTCATTCCTCAAATGGTCTGGAGTGGAGTCACATCATTTTCTCACCCCACCCGGCTAACTCAGTAGTAAATACAGTATAACAGTGAGGAGGTTGGGGTGAGATACTAATATTCAGCCTGCTCTAGCAAAGATAAATCCACCAAAACAAAATAGCAACAGTCAGACTAGAATAGTTTATGATATCCAGCAAGGCTATTATCATAGCTTCCCGATGGCATGTGCCCCTATGGACCTGAAGGCAGTGAGTACATGTAAAACATACAGTGAAGCTCACCAGGATGAAATCCAATCCTGCAGAATTCTGCAGCAGAGTTACTGCAGGAAACAAAGCAATTTCCATGAGAGTTAATCCCTTTTGTCATGCTGAGAACTGTGACACTGCACTTTATCCTGCAGGCTCCACAATAGTTTCTGCAGCTAAGGATCTGCTCCAATAAATTTGCTCATTCTCTAGGTCATAGAGACACAGGCCATATGGTGGTGAAAGAGCCTCTGTTGTGAAGTAGATCCATATATAGTTAAGGTCCTGAAAACCAGTCAGTGACAAAGCCATAAGGTCAGGTACCATACAGGGGCAGTAGGCATACTGTAGGTTCAATAAATTCAGGTAGGTGTTGATAAAGAAATGAGGGGAGAAGGGGCATGCCCCTGAGACCAGCAAGGCTGGGGGAGGACAATAGAAGAATATAGAGGGGGACCTCCCAATGCTACTTTGCTTTAAACATTTGCAATAACTTGTGACAGAAAATGTCAACCAATGGAAGCCTGGGTAGATGGATCGCTCCTCTATGAGGAGCCTGTAGAAAGGGGTAATTTCTGCAGCAGGAGAAGGTGAACACTGGCACATTTCCAATAAAGAGCTACAAACCAGGGTCCTGCTGCACCCTCCCCCATCAGATGTAAGCTTTCTATCAGCATAGCTGAACAATAATAGAGCCCCCCTTTAAAAATGCCTATTATGGCATCACCGTGCATATGTTGCTAGTAGCTATAAGGCCTGCATTGTGCTAGGTCGACCCTACCATAGTATTGGCCTCACAATTCAAGGCAGCCCTTCACTTTTACTTTCCACCACCACTGAGCATAGAAAATCTGTGTAAGCACTCAGTTACATTATGAAGTTCTGAAGAAACAACTGCCTACATGCTCAGTATTCCTACAAGGCCAAAAGCAATGTAGCTAGTCCACCACTTCCTCCACTTGAAGCCCCATCCAAATGAGATGTACCACCACTCTGATCCCCTCATTTTCCTTAAAGGCCACACGGATAAATCCAGTAAGGTGGGCTAGTAATGCCTATTGTACAAGAATGCAGATATGGTCCAGCAGAGTCTACCTTGCTATCTCACATGATGCTCATACTGCCACAAAAGTTCCTTAATGGATTAAAGAGCCTCCAGGGAATGCTGTGCTCTGATCTGCTGTCTGGTTTCATGGAGGCTGGGTGTAGGTTGTTCAAGTGGCTGATCAATCTTGACTATAATCCCAATCACACTGAACTGCTCTGGATTTTTGCTGCACTCCAGGAAGTTGGGGGATAGGACAGTGTCTGCAAATTAGATCTTGCTTTGCTTCTTCTGGGGTGTGGTACATTATCTTACCTTCAGGGTAGAGGGCCCACAGGCCCACAACTTAGCTTTTTAAGGTGCCTGGAACTTGATCTCTGCTTATTTAAAGGCCTGCATATATGGGAAAAATGCACAACACTTCTGTTGGATCACAGGTGCAGAGTCATTATACAGATATTTTTGTTGGTGACGAGGCTAGGCACTCACAAGATGGCTGCCTATTTTAAGAGCTCTATAAACCCCTGCATTTAATCCATTGACATCTGTCCCAGTCAATGCCTTATTTGTGAATCTGTGTGTCTAGTTCACTGGGGCTACTGTCAAGGAAAATCCCAGTATAAGAAATTTTTAAATCAGGTTTTCCTGGACTAAATTATCATCGAGAAATGGCAGACTGCGCTGTCATCCTGTCAAACACATCAAGATGGCAGTGACTGAGATCAGATCCTCTCCCTCATCTTGGCAGAGATCAAAAACATGTTTGAACAGGTAATGTCAAAAATTAACAATTTAGAAGATACAGCTCGATACACAAATGCCAACATGGTGCATGTAGGGGACTGCCTGAGCGTTGTCATGCAGCGGATCGCATACACCAAGGATAACTTGAAGTGCCTACTAGTACACTTCTGAGACCAGCACTTAGTGATCCTACCACCCTGGGAAAAGGTTGAGGACTTGGAGAATGGGGGTACAGACAACCTCCACTTAGTTGGATTTCAAGAAGGTTGTGAGGCAAAAAGCACCATTCCCTTTCTTCATAGGGCACTCCATAACCTGCTCGGTCCAGACTGCTTCCCTGCCCTATAGACTGCCCGTGTTCATTGATCCCTGTCCACCCCTCCTGAACCTAGAGGAAGACCACAACTGGTGCTAGCCAGATTCCTTCAATACACAATCGAGAGAATATCCTGCAGTGGGCCAGGTAGAAGGGGCCATGTCATAGCAGGACCATGAAATCAAAAAAATCACTAATTTCACACTGGAGCTTTTTAACTGGCACAAGGCCTATACACTTGCCCACAAAGCCCGTATTGTCTAGTGGCTCCATACAATCTACAGTACCTGGCTGTATTCTGGAACTCATGGAATGGGGTCACCCTGCAGGTTGATGTCCCTGAAGTGGCAGAAGCTTATATACTTAAGATGTGGCATTGGACAGATTTGGAAAAAGTTAAACCCAGGGGCCATCCAGGCATAGCCAGGAAGTCAGCCCCTTCCCCCAACACTTTCCCATTGTGGTCCACTGCCAGAGCCTCCACCAGTTAAGGAGGATTCTGGTACCTTGCAGCTCGCCACAAGTGGAAAAACAAGAAAGCAAAGCAGAAAAAAAAAAAAAAAACTGGTCTATGAGGCCTCAAAGTCAGAGCCAGTGTAGAAGTGAAGACTCCCTGGCCTCTTCACTAACCCACTCACCTCTTGTGGGAACCAACAGATTTTTCTACCTTCTTGATGATCCACAGTAGCACACCCAAGCTCTGCCTTCAGTGGTTCCCTTTTTGCCTATTGCAACTGACCCAATGAGCAGGGCCACTGGAAAATTGCAGAAAATTTTACCCAAAATTGCGGGGATTTTCTAGCAAAAATTGCGGGAAAATTGCGGGGGTTCACTATACATCCCAACTGTTCCCTAATAAATATTTTATTGTTTGCTGCAGCATGTATTGATCACATAAATTGTTAGATAAATGTATTTCCACTTGTAAATGCTTTTAATATGAAGAAAGATGTGTGTTTTTGAAATGCACTGTAAACTAATCGTTATGTAACATATCTTCTAAAAATGAAGACATCTAAGTCATGCAGTGCTAACTAGATTTTATTCAGTAATTTACAGTTAATCTGTACTGAATGCATCCTGAAACAACATAATTTGCTAGTTTCTAGATGTTAAATAATGAAGCCTGCTTTAACTTCTTGCTTTGGTGCAAGAACAAAATAAACAAATAAGCAGGGTGCCTAATAAAGGTCTAGTAAGAAAAATATTTATTTTGTTAAAATAATTACTGTTCTTAATCAGCACTGTAAGTACATTTTAAAATCACATGATAAAAGTATCAAATCATACCAATAGCTTTTCATTACATCATACAATAGTTTTCAATACATTATACTTCTGTTCTACTCAGTTTGCAGTGATTTTACTTGGGTTGCAATTACTTTGTCTATTTGAAGGTAACTGTTTAACAATACTTAACCTGTTCAGCATGTTTTCAGAAATGTTTCCATTTGGAGGTTTTGTATGTGAGTATGCAGTTGTGGCAGACTGACATGTAAGGAATCACTGTCACCAACCCCCTCAGAAGCACATTCAAGTTTATAATTAGCAATGCCATCCAAACTCTTGAAACATTTTAATCAAAATCCTTTCAGACTGAAAGTATTTATACAAGGAAAATCTACCATACCATTCAAAAACAAGCATTGTGGTCAAGGTTTCATTTAGGTGAATGGGGCACTTTGCACCTCTTCTCACACCTATTGTTTCAGTCTCTGTGTCAGCAAAAAGTTCTCTGATAGTCTGCTTGAGCACAATTTTAAGTGTTCAAGTCTACATATGCATGACCAGAGGATTCTGAAACCAAAGCAGGAAAGTGAATCACATGAAAGCAGAGTCACATTTGACCCCTTCTCACCTCACACTGTACTGTTTTGGTCAATTCCAAGTCTGTGTATTAAATTGTTAGTATATCTGAGTAGATTTCCTTGAGAATTAAAATTTTTTTATACAATTTCAGTCAAAAATTCCATAAATGTAAGAAATTGCAAGAAATTGCGGATTTTGTGCAGAGAAGGGTGAAAATTGCGGAAATTGCGGAAAAATTGCGCCCGCAATTTTCCAGTGGCCCTGCCAATGAGTCATCCCAAGTCCTGTGATGACGTGGTCAGCCTGGTAGCTGCTGTCACTAGCCTCCTGACCTGCAAGTCCTCCAGGTCCAAGGAGGTCTGCCTGAAGCCTGCACCCTCCAGCTCAACTACATCAGCAACTTTGCTAGTGACACATCCTGAAAGCCCCAATGACCTTGAATTTATAGGCCTCTAGTCTGCCTCAGCCTTTCAGGGCTCCCAGGCAATTAAGCCCAAAGGGCACTTAAATGGGATTATACCTCCCACAATATATTTTACTGCACACCATGTTGTGATTGGTTTTACCATGTTGAAACAACAACAGTGTTGTCAAAGTTCGGCATGGTGAGATCCCCAATGTCAACAGGCGAAATTTCACCTGTCAGACATTGGTGTATTTCTCTTGGGGGGCTGCTCCCCCACATCCCCCCTTCTTAATATAATTAACTCCAAGTCAGAGTTAGTTCAAAGAGGGGGGCGATGCACTGCACAAGGGTGGATTTCTGGCCTTTGGGTCCTTAACATTGACAATGTCAAAACCTGTTGACATTATCAATGTTACAGACTTTGCTGTCCCAGAGTCCTTGTCCAGTTGGCATACCATTATGATTACTTTAACCAGACCTTTTCTCCTTTTTTTGGTACGCTTCCCCTTGGACCTCACCTCTCATAGCCACTTTAAGAGTAGAGGATGTTTTCACTTCTTTCCACAGACACTTTGAATATTTTTTTTTTCTTTCACCTTCTATGTAGCTAATGGCTCCAGACTCTCATGTTCAACAATGTGATTTGTGCATATATGTCAATTTCTCACTCTCTTGATCCAGTTTTACTCCGGGAGCCACTGGGAGAGAGTGTGCTAATACTAGTCCTGTGGTAAAAAGCAGTAGCATAGGGGGAAGCCAGCTCAGTGGCATGGAAGACTGAGGTACTGAGCACCTCACCTGCTACCATACTGGCATCCTGGGTTCAGAAACAGACATAGGTCACTAGGGGGCTGGACTGATAAGGGAGAATTGAACATCTATAAGACTGCTCTCCTCCCTTGGGTAGGGGGTTTCCATGGCTTGCTGCTGACTGCTACTGCCATTGGAGGTATCTGGATGGCAGCATAAGAGAGCATTCTGGATGTACACACTGTGCTAGATTCATACTGTTAATGTATTTAGGATGGTGCTGCCACATATTTCTTATGGTAAACAGCACAGCACTGTACCAAGCCACTTGATTTTTTTCATAGTGGTCTTGGCAAGGGACTAGAAACTTTTACAAACTTTAACATCCCGTAGCTTAGTTCAGGAATTAAAGAAAATAAAAATGAGGATATTAATGTTGTAAGGAAAACATTCTAACTGAAAGAAAGGCATGGTTACTAACAAATATTGTTGCCTATATAGAGAAATTCCACATCAATAATCTTATTATTTTCATCTAACTAATTATCCTTGTTTGTTGTCTCTTCATTCTTATCTTCCAGCTCTTTTGCAAGTGAAGCCTGCAAAAGAAAGGACAATAAGGGGTTGCTAGAGTGGGAGAGTGACATGACTACAACACGATTGAAGTTATAAGGTGAAGTAAACAAAGCTGAAATACAACAAAAAAAATCAGAAAAAGTAACAAAAAATGGTTTAGTAAAAATTTAAAGCCATTATTTATTTTTGCCAATACAAAAAACTGGATACCATATATCAGTTAATAAAAATGTAAAAGAGTATGTTTTCCATATATTCTTAGGATAAAATGATGCATCATTATTGAGTACAATAAGAAATTAGAAATCAATATACAGTATTTACAATGTTAAAGATGCTGTATTGACATAAAAATTACAGGATGATATATCGATCTATTTAAAATAGCTAAAAGATTATATATGATATCAATGTATTAAAATGTGTATTGTAAACCAAAGAATGTGCTAGCAACCTAAAAGGTGATATACAGTATCAATATATCACAATGTGTACTGTAAATCAAAGAATGTGCTATCTTAGAATTACGGGACTACTGGGCCATTTAAGCAATTAACCACAAGGGGGTGTGGGTTATGGGGGGATTTACCATGGCTGGCGTGGTCTGGCCACAATGCCATAGGCCGAGTGGTCAAATCCTCTCCAGCCATGGTAAATCTCCCCAGTAACCCACACCCCCGAGTGGTTTATTGTGATTATACAATGGCCTTTTACAAAAAAAAAAGTTTAAGATTAAAGTGATTTTATTTGAAAAGTATCCTTCCACTGTGTGTTTAAACAGTTCCTTGTTGCTAGGTAGAATATTTTTTTAGATGGCTGCTCCCAACCATCCCAAACCCACACTACTGGCCCCTGCAACACACGGACACCCCTACTCCCGCATTTGGTTGCTACAATGATTATTTTTTTTACACCACAGCAAAAGAGAACACGTGTGTAAGCCTAGACAAGCAGCTGGCAGACAAAAAGGAGACTATACTTTGAGGGAGAGAGAGTGAAGACAGTATGGTCTTCCAGCCCATTTTCAAAGTTAGGATTAAAAAAGAAATAACAGCGAGGTTATTGGTTTTGAGCTAAGTTACAGTTACTAAACTAGAAAATAACAAGCAAAAGCCTTTATCACAGTATTATGTGTAGCTGTGTCTTGAAGGTCCCTTTTGGTGGTTTGACTCGGGGAGCATCATGGTAAAAAAAGAATTAGAAAAACCTAAACTCCTGTGCCTCTTGCTGGAAGAGTACAATAGTCCGTAGTTTGATTTTCAACAGTGTACAGGGTTAACATATTATATTTTTTTAATAAAAAATCAAAAAAGACCAGGCTCTCCCCTCCATTTCAGTGCTGACAGACTGTGATGTGAGTGCTTACGGGGTGTTGGCAATCAGCTTGTTTGCTTCCGGGTGCAATTTTGCAGTGGGGAGAATGGTTGTATTCGGCAGCTTTTTTTTTTATTTTGTTTTTCTTTTATGCATTGGGAAAGTGCTTCCGGAGGGTATTGGGCCATGTATTATGACTGGATCTGTGATCGTGTGGAGGTGAGAGCCAGTGATTTTCTGTGAACAGAGTTCTTTCTGTGGGCTGTGAAATGGTGCGATTAAGTTGTTCAGCTGTCTGCCGAATGCCACTGCTCCGTGTCGCTGCTCCTGAAGGTTACTACTTGTTTAAAAGTTGCTGCTTAGACTGTGGGGATTTTATTCTTTTGTTTTAACCTGGTTTCTGCTTGTGAGGGAGTGGTGGGATGATGGGAGCATTCCAATGCAGGGCGGGTATGTGCCGTTGTGGGAGAGGAAGGTTTACTGGAGATTTAAGATGGCAGTTTTGGATGGCAAGTACAGGTGTCAGATGGATTTGGGACATGCGGCTGACTGGCACCTTTGCCATGGGTATATTGTAGGATTTATCACTGCAGAAAGGTGCCAGCCAGTCAGTCAGAGTACAGGATTAGGAGTTAATTTTTATGTCTGTGGTATAATTTTGAATAGTGAACTTAGGGAGGTAGTAAACATGTTTTTGAATACAGCCTTGTTGTTGGCAGCGGAGTGAGGCAAGATAGCATCCCCCTATGCATTTTACATCTCCCATATTGCCAAGTCAACATCGGTGAAACTGTCCCATAAGGAAACAATAGTTTGTGAGAGTATTTATAAGAGGTGAGTGTCAAGAAATTAAAAGATATTAGTAGTTGTCCTTAAGTAATAAACATGCTATTTTGCAGTTGGTTTGATATTCTTTAACAATACTGTATGTACTGTTTTGTTAATTTTCCTTCAAACTTTTCTGTGCTGTATCTTGCTATGTCTGACTTATTAAAAGATGCTATGTGAAATTGTATTGTGTATTTTCTGGTTTATTTCTGAACTGATCTGATAAGTTGCCACTAGGGCCACACCATAGACTGTGTGATATTTTACATTTCAATTAAGCTTGCTAGTCAAATATTCTAATAACTAAGTAAGTGCAACATAAAGTTCTCTAAAAGAGAATTAGAGGTCTGGGTCATGGTGGAGTTTTATGTCAGCAGAAAACTGAAACTAAATTTAGGAATACATCTAACAAAATGCTATTATGAAGTAGCAAGAATCCAAAGCCCCATTAATCAAAGATGAGATGACCTCAAATGGGAATTTTAGTGCCCATGTTCTGTCTTTGTAACGATCCATTTCCTAAAACCATATACAAGTGCAATACCTGTAAATATCTTTTTAATCTTTTTGTGCACCTTGAAAATGAGGTAGGAATTAGGAATTGAAGAGAAAGCCTTTTAAAATTAATGAACCACAGCTTCATTGCCATGCCACTAACGTATAGTACAATGCAAACTCTTGCCTATATTCAGCATGTCTTCTAGATCCTATCAGTATCACTATCATAGCTATCCATAACATGCATTTGTCAATGCCTAATGTTTTCTCATAGTGTAACAATATCGAAATGTGTACCTACTGATAATTAAAATGTATTAATGGTACACTCTGTTACAGTATACATATTTATATTGGTACAATATTGAAATGTGTACCTGTTCTTAATTAAAATGCATTAACAGCACACTCTGAGACAGTACACATTTTCATTTTGGTACAATTGTTATTCTCCAGCCCTCCACTACATTTTATTTCCATGCACCTTTTCAGTCTTCTCAGATTTCTTTTATGTACCAGCGGTACCCCACTACAGCAGCACTCCACTGAAATTTAAATACTGCATATCTGCTGGTCTGTCCTGGGAAAAATTTATTGTAAAAGCATAACACCACTGAAAATAAGACATTGCCTATCTGCTGGACTATCATGGGTAAATACTTTGTAAAACTGAATAAAAGCAGGACCCCACTACAGCAGCACCACAGTGAAAAGATGAGGTGATATTGAATGACTACTATTGTTTGTAGTACCTGCTATAACAGAAACACAGTAATATATGCTTATATGTTATTGAAGTTTAACTCCCACTATTTAGCCACCCCCTAATAGTGCCATAGCTGTATACAGATCAATGCCAAGAGCCCAAATAATGGCATGAAAAGTATTGTCTTTAGTCCTTGTCACAGATAATATACAGTGATAAATACCTGCATGGTAAACAGGTTCAACCTGTCCCCCCAAAAAAGTCAGGTACCTCATTACAACTGAATTCTTACAGCCAAAATAATAAGTTTGTAGTATGATGCAAAGAAGCCAACTAATGCTGTGAAAACTACTGTCTGTGGTCACTGTCATGGGTTACAACCAACAATATATGCTTGCATGCTATGCGCCTCAAACCCTAGTATGCACCCACCTGAAAGTACAGGTATCTGTATACAATGTAACCTACACAGGCCAATTAACGGTGCTAAATTCGCCATGTGTAGTCAGTGTGACACTTAACATGTAGTAGTTCATGGCTGCATGCTGCATGAGTTGAACATTAGCATGCCCCACCAGGTAATGTACCTGTACACTACCTAACTGACACAGGGCAAATAATGGTGCAAAAAGCATCAGCTGTAGTCACTGTCACATCTAATGAGCAACAATACATGGTTATATGCTGTGTGCCTGCAACTGTAGGATGCTCCCCCCCTCTCCCAGCCAGATAAGGTAGCTGTACACAATGTAACTGGACAGACGTGAAATAATTATATGAAATAAGCATCTGTTCTCCCTGTGATGGTTCAAAATGACTAATACGTGGGTGCATGCTGTGCACACGTAGCCCTACTATGCCCCTCCAAGCCCACATGAGGTAAGGTAGCTGTAGACAACCTCACTCAAAGAAAGCAAATAATGGTGTTAAAAATACCATCTGTTGTTACTATCACGGCTGACAACTAACAATACATGGTTGTATGCTGTGTGACTCAAACCCTAGTATGCACCTACCAACAAAGTGCTGGTATTTGTACACAATGTTACGTAAAGAGGCTGACTAATGGTATTAAATTCACTGTCTGTAGTTGCTGTCACACTTAACATGCAGTACTCCATGCTTGCTTGCTGCATGAGTTGAGCTTTAGCATAACTGCCCCCCTCAGCTAAGGTAGCAGTACACAAGCTAACCGATATAGGGGAAATAATGGTGTGAAACGTACTGTCTGTAGCCTGTGTGAGAGCTGCTAATGACTAATACACGGCTGCATGCTGTGGATCTCCAACCATAGTATGCCCCCCCCAAGGTAAGGTAGCTGTACACAATCTAACCTAGAGAGGTGAAATTATGGTGTGATAAGCACCATGTGTAGTCTCTGTCATGGCTGAGAATGACTAATACATGGCTGCATTCTGTGGACCTGTTTCCTAGTATGACCCCCCCCCCCATGAGCTAAGGTAGGTGTACAGAACCTCAACCAGAGAAGTGAAATAATGGTCTGAAAAGTAGCGTCTGTAGTCACTGTCATGGCTGACAACTAACAATACATAGTTGCATGTTGCATGCCTCAACCCCTAGTGTGCTCCCTCACCCAAAGTGCAGGTATCTGTGCAAAATGTAACCTACACAGGCCAACTAATGGTGTTAAATTCACCATCTTTAGTTACTGTTACACTTAAGGCATAGTAGTCCATGTCTGCATGCTGCATGAGTTGAACTGTGCTATGACCCCTCTCGTAGCTAAGATACCTGTACACAAGCTAAGCGACAAAGGGCAAATAATGATGTAAAAAGTATTATCTGTGGTCAATGTCATGCATAACGAACAATTAATATATGGTTACATGCACCTGTTTTGCCTGTTTCCCCTGAGTTATGACTCTCAAATAAGGTTCTATTGCTCTCTGAGCCACTGCTATCTAGGGCTTGGTCACCTCGGATAATTGGCCCTTTCCTTTCTCCCCCTTCTCCCCCAACCCCTGGTTATGATTGTGCTTTCCAGCTCAAACTCTTCTCTACGATTTAGATATCTATCCTCTATCTCCTCTTCCTCTGTGGCTGTCCCACAACATTTGCCTTCCTGCCTCTATCACCTGCCTTCTATACCCCTACCCTTCTCTTGCTGCCAACTTTAACCAAACAACCTTCAACTAATAGATCCAGGCGTTCTTGATTTTTTTTTTTACTTTGGATCACTGTATAATACTATATACCTTATCTTTGTTTATGTTGAAATTTACTGTATCATCTGACCCTTCCATATCTTACTGTCATTGTTCTATGCTGTATTTATTGTATACACTGTATTTTGTTGTATTCCGTTGTTCACTACAAATCCAGGTCCACCTCAAAAATGAGCATTGCTCAACGGTGTTCACCTGGCTAAATAAAAATTTTGATTGATTGATTGATTGACATGCTGTGTGTCCAACTCCAGTTTGCCACCCCTGCCACCGTCACAGAAATCTAAGGCATCTGTACTGAATCTATACCATACAGGTCCAGTATGATGTAAAAATTATTGTCTGTACTCCCTGTAATGCCTCAGAATGAACAATATGTAGCTAAGACAGTACTGATAATGTATATACTGCCTGTTTATGTTCATCTTAGTCTGTATTTGTTTTACCTCCACCCCCTGTAACCGACGTGGAGCCTTTGCAAAAGAGTCTGTGACTCAAAGGTTTGTAATTCCGATTGTATTCAATAAATGAATAAATGATGTCTGATTCTAACCTTAGTATTCTGTCACTGTCAAAGCACTGGTACCTGTACAAAACCTAACACAGAAATGTTGAATAACAAGGCAACACCTGACATGATAACTTGCATCCCTTAGTATCAGAAATCTGTAATATTACACTAGCAGTGTTATACACAAGCTCTTGCTCAATGCTTCTATGTAAGTAAAATATTATTGTGTGTGTTTTTCTAATTTTTAACAAATGAATGTGGCTCTTAAAAGAGTCTTTGAATGTTGTAGTTGTTTACACAGCTCTCTTGTCTTCAGATGACAGCATGTACAGTATAGCATCTCGGAGGTCTCCCAAGAAAAGGCAATTACCTGTGTCTGACAAGTGGAAGCCATCTTTTAGATACAGCCAATCTTTAAAATATTTTATTTCAGGATGACACACTGTCCACATTCCCAGATCACGTAAAAATGCAGAGATGTGTATGTTAACTTTTTTCCTTGTTCTGTCAAGTAGATACATGTGTTGATCTGCTTGCCAGACCATCCGCTCAGTAACATCTGAATATATGATTTTACAGGCAGGTAACACCTCTGTAAGTGAAGCATTCTAGACAGTTTTTTTTTGTTTTGTTTTGTTTTGCAAACCTGCATATTGGAGTTGAATACATGTGTCATGCAGGCATCCATTGCTGCATGTTCACTATCACACTGACAACAGACATAACTTTTAACAACATTATTTTGGACTCTCACACTTGAATTGTGCACAGCTACATGCCTTGTACTTACCTTTTTATTCAGTTTCTGTTATACTTCACAGACATGCCAAGACACTGGACTCCTGAAGAACTACCTCTTCTGCTGGAGGGAATGGCCAAAATAGGAGATGCTAAACTCCTAATGAGGGCAACAAATGCTCCTTTGAAAGAAACCTAGCTGGGGGTGGCCAAATATCTAAGAAAAGAGAAACACCTGACAGATAAAAAATGGAGGATGAGCAGAGCGAAGTAGAAGCTGCTGCAACAAAAAATTTTACAAGATAATGTAAAGAAACTGGGGAAGGTACCAGAAAAAGATCAGGCCTGGTAAAATCCAACATACCAGCTGTGGCTGAAGGCAGGGAAACCCAATTTTGGTGAATGGGTTGTGAATGGGTTGTGAGCCGTAAGTATTAATATTACTTCGTACAGCACTGTTACTACACAACAAGATGATCACTTTTTTTAAAAAACACACTGCCCAAGGCCATCATACTACCCAATACTGGAAGCAGAAGACCTTATAAGATCCCATAATTGCCATTATACAATGTCAAGATAATTTCCAGAACTCTGATTCTCGCTGTGTTCCTGGCAGAGTAAGGTTATGCCAGCAGAACCTCACTGTATTGATTTGTTGAATCTCTTGCATTGTTATTTTGATCTGTCTTCAGAAACAGATATATTGCAACACTAAAAATATACTGAAAATATTATGAATTTTGTTACTTCAATTTTGTATAACAATGAACCATTACACGATATCAATAATTCACTTCAGGGTGTAGGTTGTGCAGGGATAACTTCACTTTTGGGATGTTGCTTGCACTCAGCCTGCGGACTTGTGTCCAATCATGCAGCCGTAAAGTTATCCCTGCAGAAGCAACATCCTGAAGTGCATTATTGCTTAAGTATTTACTAATGTTGCCCACTCTGGAGGGTAATATCACACTTACAAAATGTGTACTAAGTAATATTTTCTATAAATTTATCTTGCAAAGTACTTCCTGTATTCTCATCTCCTTGTCAGTGAAGTTCTCTTCTATTAAAGAAATGCTATTTTCATAACTGCAGAGTTGTCCACATCATTTATGGCACCTATATTGCACTATCAAAAATTGAGAAGGCATGCAAAGCTACAATAGACAATATCAGCACACTCATGACTCATAAGGCTATTTCTGGTTGCAAGGACAACAGCAGAACTGTTACACTATATGCATGTGTATCTAAAGCAGTCAGGCATGGATTGGCATGAGTCCTGACATCAACAGAGTGCACCATAGCCTATGTAAATAGCGAAAAAAATCATAAATTGCATAATACAATGTTAAACTACTTTATTTTTATACAGGGATGAAACTGTAACTTAACTGATATGTAATCACTAACCATGTTCATCTCATTCATGCCCTTCTAACATAGAACTCATTCACGACATTTCTACCCTTCTCTATCAACAGCTGCTGGAGCCACAGCTGAGAGTACACAAGCAGAACCAGGCCTGACTGATACACAGAAGGGGACAGAAGAAATATCAGACGACAATGTTATCATCACAACACAATGTAAGTTTCTACTCATTTTCAGACAATGGTAACACAGATATAACCAGCATTATAGTGTGCCAAATCTGAATAGAAAACTATGAATGCATGTTTAAGCTAATGTGTAAGGTAAAGACGACATAGAATAAAAATGATAATTGGCACAGCACAAGTATGTCAGCACTGCTTTTTGTCAAAAAATGTCAGTATTTGTAAACAGAATACTTTCAGTCAGGGCCGTTGCCAGGATTTTCACAAGGGGGGTTCTTTTTATGCAGTCTGAGACTTTTTAAAAAAAGCTGTGGGTCTAAGGGCTGCCAGTACTCCAGAAGCCATGGGATCCTACAATTTCTCTGTGGTGCATTTTGTGGCTTATTTTGAAGCTAAAGAAGTCATATCTGAGATCTCCTACACCCTTTGCTCTAAACAAAATTATTATCTGGCTGGCTGCAGGGTGAATACATATGTATTCACTACCGGAGGGCAGCAAGATGCTGTTAATGTAATATACCTAAGACAGTGTCTCAGATATATTATGTTATGAGTTTTAATATCTGCAGCTGTAGCTACTGGTGTGTAGGGAAGGGGTCTGGGGGCCACCTGGCTCCTGAAGCTTTGGGGTACTAGATGCCCTGTGGCTAATTCTGTGGATTATTTTAAACCAGAATGACTCATCTATGAGCTCCCCTCCACCTCCTGCTCTAAGAACAATTATTACTATCTGGGTGGCTCAGACTGTGTGTGTGTGTGGTATTTATAAAATGGGAAGCAAAGTAAATAAATGCAGCATTCTGATTGTATAAAACACATCACATGACCATGCGTATATCAGAGCGTGACCACACATCTGCACTTTTACCCCCCTCCAAAACAATTTTGACATTTTATAAGATAGATAACCCACTCTAGGATGTGCGGTCATCCTCTGATATACACATGCCTTGGGTGGTTGACGCACTTGGCCTGCGGTCTCATGCATGACAACACACACCAAGGCGTGCGTATATCAGAGCGCGATTGCACACCTTAGAGTAGGTTATCTATTACATATATAGATATACAGATAGATAGATATAGAGAGAGCAAATACTAATGCACTAAACCTCAATGCAGAGTCTGCAGCTGGTTTTGGCTGGGTATTGTACACTACTAACTTACTGCAGTGCTGGCTTGCTACTAGGGCAGGGGTCTGGGTCTGATAGGCCCCAGAAACCATGGGCTATGGTATGCTCAGTGGTGCACTTTTGTGGCTTATTTTTAAGTCTAAATAACTCATATCTGAACTCCCTCTACCCCTTGGTGTAACCCCCACCATCCAGAACTCAGTATACCATTTAAGTAATTGAGTCAGTGCAACATGGCCTATAGCAAGGCTAGCAGGATGCTGAGATGTATTGGTAGGGGGTATTGATAGCAGAAGAAAGGAGGTAATACTTCCCCTCTATAGATCCCTGGTGAGGCCTCACCTAGAGTACTGTGCCCAGTTCTGGAGTCCTCATCTCAGAAAGGATAAGGATAGGCTGGAGACAGTGCAGCAGAAAGTAACTAAAATGATTCAAGTACAGCAGGGCAAATCCTATGAGGAGCACCTCAAGGCACTAAATATGTACTCATTGGAGACCAGAAGGGAGAGAGGAGATATGATAGAGATCTTCAAGTTCCTGAATCAAATTAAAGTGAACTGTGGGGTACTATTTAACCTGAATACCAATTCGTGGTCACATGGACATGAATGGAAATTAACAGGAGGTAGGTTCAGGAGAGATGTGAGGAAGTACTACTTTATGGAAAAGGTGGTGGAACTTTGGAACAGTCTGTCAGCTGAAATGGTGGGTGTAAAAACAGTCTGAGGATTCAAGCAGGGCTGGGACATAATGAAGGAAATAGTGGTTACCGGAGGCAACAGGACCAAGGAGGAGAATAGAGAGAGGATGGGGAGGGTTAGTACCCTGGAGAAATTGTAGGTTCCAGGGATTACAGAGAACTTTGGCAGACTCGATGGACCTCTGGTCTTTTTCTGCCATCATTGTCTATATTTCTATGTTTCTACTTCAGGCACCCTGCTTGGAAAAAAATCTGTAACATAATTCTTAGTTCAATATTGAGTACTATACCATATATATATACCATACGCCGGGCTAGAGTCCACGGTTCCCACCTACCCTGGATAACCCCGAGCTGATTGCTTGCCAATAAGCCCATGATAAGGCCTGCGAAACTACAAATCCTCACTCCTCCCAGGCGACATACCTCCTACCGCATGCTCCGCAATAAATGCACTAAGGCCATCCACCTAGCTAAGTTGGAATATTTTAATAATACACTTAATGCTAACCTTGGCAGACCTTCCAAATTCTGGAAAGTCATTAACTCTCTTTTCTCCACCAAAACAGCTAGCCCTCCACCTCTTCTCCTTGCCCAAGGGACTCTTCTTTCCGACCCCCTGAAGGTAGCCTCCGAGTTTAATTCCTACTTCACTACCTGTGCTCTGGCCCTCCTTGACTCCCTACCACCTACAACCACTCCATCTCCTCAGTCTTCTATCCCCCATCCATCTGGTATGAACCCCTTCTCCTTTAGACCCATTTCCCCCACTGAAACCCTAGATGCCCTTTGCACCCTAATCCCCTCCAAAGGCAAATCACCCAATGATCTAGATAACAAACTCCTCTTCCTATCTGCTCCCGCCATCACTACCCCCCTCACAGACCTACTAAATCTTTCCCTCATTACCGAGTCACTCCCCTCTGAATGGAAGCATGCCACTGTTCTACCCCTCCCTAAAGGTGGGGACCCTACCTCTGCATCCAACTATTGCCCTATCTCCCTCCTCCCCACCCTTGCAAAACTCCAGGAACACCTAGTGCTATCCCAACTCTCCCACTTTCTCTCAGAAACTAACTTCTTCACCCCTTTCCAGTCCGGGTTCAGAAAGCACCACTCCTCCACCTCCTCCCTGCTAAGACTCACAGACCATATCCTCACTGGGATGGACAAAGGGCTAATCACTGCTGCTATTTTCATTGACCTAGCAAAAGCCTTCGACACTGTATCCCATTCTCTCCTACTATCCTGCCTTTCTGGAGCTGGGTTAGCAGAATCCGCCACAAACTGGTTCAGTGCCTACCTACTAAATAGAACCAAATCCACTAAAATAGCTGACCACATCTCCCCCCCCAATCACCACTGGCGTACCCCAAGGCTCAGTTCTTGTCCCCATCCTCTTCTCCATCTTGCTAAATGACCTGCCAAACTCGTGCTCTTCTTCCGCTATTCACATGCATGCAGACGACACAGTCCTCTTCACCTCCGGCCGGACCCACGAAGAAATCACCTCCAAACTTCAAACCGACTTCAACAAAATCCAACACTGGTTCAATAGCAACCAACTCTCCCTAAATGCTAAGAAAACCAACTCTATGACTTTCGGTACCAGACAGCGCCTATCCAAACTCACCTCCCCTCTGAGATTCCTCACCCTAAATAACACCATCCTCGAAGAAGTACCCGCCTTCAGGTATCTAGGGGTTTGGCTTGACCGTCACCTCTCCTTCTCTACACACGTGGATGCCATCATCTCAAAATTGTGCCCAAAACTTGGTACCCTCTATAGAAACTGCACTAGTTTCCCACTTCCTGTCAGACGTGAAATTGTCCAGAAAATGATTCTACCCTCCCTCGATTACTGTGATGTTGTTTACAGCTCCACTGTACAGACCACCCTAGCCAGATTAGACCCCCTTTTCAATGCATTCTGCTGCTTTGCCCTCGATGCCCCCCCTCGTACACACCACCGCATGCTTTATTGTTCCCTGTCCCTGCCTTCTCTAAGTAACCGGCACCTAATTCATAGCGCTAAATTCACTTCTAACTTCTGGCTCGGCTCCCTCCCTACCTACCTCGCATCCGCCCTATCCTCCCCACCTATCCCCTAGCACGCCCTCAGGTCTACTGACGCTAGGCTATTATTCATCCCTCACCGAAGGACCACCACCGGCCAATCTGCATTCTCTTACCTCTTTCCTAAACTCTGGAATGACCTACCCACCCAGATCTGCCATTCTTCATCCAAACTCTCCCTTTCCTATGCCCTCTCTAGCTTCCTCACACCCAATTGCTGCTGCCACTGTCCACCCCCCCGTTAGCTCCTCTTCCCCCGTTCCCCCCTGTGCCTGACCAGCGGCCCGGCCATCACCTAATTGTCTGGCTTATCTACTAGCCTGCGCACTTACACTCTCTCAATTACTCACTCTCGCACTCTCAATTTTCCCTTCCCCCCTTCTTATCAACCCACGCTCCCCATCCCCACTCCCTCCCTCCTCACCTAACCTCCCCCCTACACACCTAATGCTTTTACTCCCTCCTTCTCTACCCCCATCTTGCTCTCCAAATCCTCCTGTCAACTTGGTACTTCTCCCTTTAGCTCAACTTCTGCTACTGGCACTCAAGTTCTGATATTACTACCCCTGTTCTGAAACTGACGCTTATGTATCTCATGCTTTGCCTCAATGTGTACCCATGATTTGTATTCCATACCCTTATGATCATGTTCTGCACTGTTCCTACCTCGCTGTGTAACCATGATTTGTATAACCTGTCATTGTTGATACTGTGGTGTACTGTACTGTTCTCCCTATGTAACATGTTCAATTGTAATCCCTTCCACCTATGAACAGTCTCTGATTGTGCTACTGTAAAGTTCAACTACTGTATGTTTACCTGCCTCTCTGTACCCCCCAGGTAGCACCATGAGACAAGCATCTTTTTGCTCAGTGTGCCTTTCCTGGTGAAAGATTTTCAATAAATAAATAAATACTACAATTGTTGCCCCCACTCCATTCTCCAATGTGGTAGGTATGACAAAGGGAGTGAGGGGAAAGGTAATTTGACAGTGGCGGGGATTTCGAGTGCAAAGTTACCATATCCTAAATGCCTACCCCCCAACCTCTAACCCCACCCCACCATGCTTTCAAATGTACAGTGGGTATGTTCAAAACACTGAACTGTAGCAACAAATGTCATTCTATAGGCACATGTGGTCATCTGGAGAAAACACATCACAACTTATTTGATTTAACGGCATCTGGCACAGATGACACAGACAAAAGTGGAACTGAATGTCAATGAAAATGAGACCACAGTGAAGACCTCTCTTAACAGTACAATTAGTGAGGTGGCAGTGTAGATCCCAGCCAGACCCTTCCAAACACTTACAATGCCTTTCCACTGTGGTATCTCTTTTGCTTTACTTATGAAAAGATAAAACAGGCATATGGCACAAGACAACTTTGCTTTTTGTATAGAGGGGGATTTAAATAATTTATTTCTAAATTTTCAGCCCGCCCACCTGAAAAGCTCCCTTGCCCAACTGCTTTTGCCTTGATACACAGTTATTAAGGGACACATCTTCGGCAACAGTGACCAGCAAAATTTACATGCCAGTGACTGATATTATTATGTCGAGGTCTTCTACTTCTTTTTTGCCCTCCTGGTGATGTCATCTCTGAGCCTGCCACCATGCTCCATTTTCCTCCAGTGCTAGCTGACAGTGTGAATTCTAGGCAGCGGCTGTGCTGTATTGAGGTCACATTCACAATGCTGATGCAAGCTCCGGTTGGCCAGCCAGTCATAGGGGAAGGGTGCAGAGAAAGACTCACAAAGAAGTTCCAGTCATCTTACTGGTACTGAGAGAGCTGATTGGCAGCAGACGGGGGGAGGGGGCGCATGCAGAGAGAAAGTGCTGGGTTCATCATGTGTGCATTAGCACTCTGTAACAGTAAAAAAACAAACATAAATGATGACAATTTTTTTACAAATAATGACAAATAAAGAGGGAGTTTCAAAAGGGTGTTCTTTCGAACCAGACGAACCCCCCCGGCAATGGCTATGTCAGTTTAGATGTTGTGTTAAGATAAGTAACTACCTCTGACTAGCTCTTCACATTTAAAAATGCAGAATTCATTGCACCAATTTTATAATTAAGCAATTATACAGTCCTGGCTTTACTATATCATGACATATTGTCACACCTGAACTGCATTGTGAGTCACAAGACCCCAGGGCAAGTGCCTCATACATGTAACAAAGCACAATATTCCATGATACAGCACACCCTGGAGTCTATAATTAAGCAATAATGTACAACAGACTGTATCATCCAGCAATAAATGCACTCCTGCACTGGGTACACACAAGCCTGTAACTCAAGTGTGTCCAACAACCACAAAAGTGGCATTATCGAAACATAGAATACATCATCAAGTACATTATTTGCATTTTAATATATGGATTTAGATTTTAATATGCTACAAAATCATAGAAAAAATTTGCAGTAATATTATCACTCCTGAAGTGATAATACTACACTTCAAGAGTGATAATACTATCGTTCGGGACCTCAACGATAGTATTACCACTGAATCACAAGAGCGCATGCACTTGTCAGTACCCATTCATCTTCCAAATCGTGCCTCCTGATTGGCGCTTTTCTATGTAGGCAGGCACAGCAGTTTTAAAAACATGGCGGCCAGTCTGTCGCCTACTCAGACCGAACTCGGTCCTCAGCCATTTTCCATATTTTTTTCACAATTTAACATTAAAAAGGATTTAAGTGCTCGATCCTGCTGTCCCCTAATAAAGAAAAAACAGGTAGGACTCAGTATTACAGAAAAGCGGGCCGGAGTGGGTAGCGTCACAGATGAATGAGATGAAGGGAGCTGAATGGGACAGACAGCGCGGGGCAGTGCAGCAGTCAGCCAGAACCAAGTCAGTCCTTCAGTGAACTGGCTGACCGCCCGTTAGCAAAAAAATTAAATCTCGGATCCATATATTAAAAAAATAATGGATATGTTTTTGTCAATTAGCAGGGAGTCCTACCATCTCGAGGTTCTGGACACATTGGAACCTCTCGAGCTTTGCTCTCGAGATTCATGTGTCCAGAACCTCTCGATGGTATTACTTCATGGTAATAGTCAGAAACCTATCCATTATTCTCTATATACAGTGCTGACTGGTATAGAAAAAAATACAAATTAGCAAATTCTTTGCCTGCAGATTGTTACTGTCTCACTATATCTCTGTTTCATAACACACTGCCATCCAAACCATCCAAAACATTCAAATCAATGCAGTAACCTTGTGGTGTGAGACTAGAACAATAGGTAGCCTGTGATATTGGCACTGGGGAAAGGCTGCCTACAATAACGGTGACCCCTTCCCCAATGCATTGCAGGAACTGCTGCAGTATAATAGGGTGGATGGATAAGGGGGTGGGCAAGTATAGTGACAGGATGTCACTATACGTACGCACTTTGGGGGAGCAGGCATGCACAGCAAGGGGCAGGAGGTGATGTGAGGGATGATGCCATGGTGGGTTGCAGAGCCAACCCCATAGCTTGGTGGGTCGGCTGATGGTGTCAGTCCATGAGGTACTGGGTTCAGGTCCGGACGCTGGTGCGTTTTTGTTGCTCCAGCCCAAACCTTTTTTATTTTTTAGCCCCCAGGGTATGGAGAGCGCAGCTGACCACAGAAAACATTAAAACATAAGTCCCCAGTGCCATTGTCCTGTGCGCCGGGGTCTCACAGTGGCAAAAACAATTTTGCACTTTAATAACTTTGCAACTGTTTGTCTGATTTGCCAGAAATTTGGAATGGAGGAAGATTTTTAGAAGGTCTCCAGATCTGGAAATGTTCATGTTGATCGGATATACAGTTCTGGAATCGTAGTGCACTGAAAAATGTTAAAAATCCCAACATTCTGTTTTTTAGATGTCCACTGTGTACTGAAGACTGCATCTGAGTGGGTTACAATTGGGTGGTTTACATGTGTCCTGGGTCACAGATGTGCCTTTTGAAGATTTTGTGTAAAAATCTTGCTCTGTTCAAAAGTTATAGCATTTTTAGTGCCCCATTATATACTAACATACTATTTGCCAGCAGATTAGGCCTTACGGTCTATCGAGTCTGCTCGAACCTTAGATCCTTAGTTGGGTGCCAAGGCCCTCCCATCCCTTGTGCTCCAGAAACCCCTATCATCCATCCCCACCCCCGGGACAGGCCATCATCTGATACATCCACTTTCTGTGTCTGTCCCACCCTCTCTTGAAGCCCTCCACTGTGGATCTCTGAACCAGCTCATCAGGCAGTGCATTCAAGGGTCCACCACCCTCTCAGTGAAAAACCTCCTCCTCTTCCCCCCTTCCACCTTCAACTTCAAACCATGCCCTCTGGTGATACCTCCCTGCTTTAGTCTAAAGAGCCCTCCATGTTTACCCTATTTATTCCCTTGAGGTGCTTGAAGACCTCAATCTTGTCCCCCTGTCTCTCCTCTCCTCCAATGAAAACAGGCAGAGCTCCTCAAGTCTGTCCTCATAAGTCAAAATCCGCTAGCCCATATCATCTTTGTTTGCCCTCCTCTGTACCCTCTCCAGGAGCTATATGTCCCTCTTCAAGTGTGGTCTCCAGTACTGTACACAGTACTCAAGGTGTAGTCTAACCAGTCCATTGTACAGCGGCAGAATCACTTCCTTGCTCCTAGAGGTGATCCCCTACGGACATCCCAACATCCTGTTTGCCTTGCTAGCCGCTGTCCTGCACTGCTCAGAGTTATTCATACATGCATCCACCATGACCCCTAGGTCTTTTCCCCTATTAGGGCCTCCAGCCCTCCTCCCAGGGTGTACCTGTTTTAGGGTTTCCCGACCAAGATGCAACACCTTTCACTTGGTGACATTGAAATTTAATTTCCATGTGTTGCCAGCTTTCAGGGTGTCAGGTCCCTTGCAGGGCCAACCTCCCTCTTCTCCCTTAACTACTGCTCCCATCTTGGAGTCATCCGTGAAGAGACTCATTTCACACCCTATACCCTCCCTGATGTCCGATATGTATGCATTAAACAGGATCGGACCCAGGACAAGCCCTCGGTGCCCACTACCAACCTCTCTAGGGTTGAGGCTCCCCACAGACCACTACTCTCTAGGTGCGTCCAGCCAGCCAGTTTTCAATCCATCTGACCATCAAAGGGCCTACTCTAACTCATCAGTTTCTCCACCAGACCACTGTGGGGGACAGAGTCAAACATGTGCTGAAGTCCAGAATAATACATCCACATGCTTTCCCTGTCCAGTTCTGATGTTACCCATTCGTAGAACTCCACAAGATTGGTTTGACATGATCTACCTGGCACAAACCCATGTTGCTGACTATCCAGACCTCCACCTCCTCCAAGTACACCTCAATCGTTCCTTTAGTATACTCTCATTAATTTTTCCACCACCGAGGTCAAACTGATGGGTCTATAGTTACCTGGTACTTCCCTCGACCCCCTTTGGATTGGCACCACATGTGCCTCTGCGCAATCCTAGGTGCCCTCCCTGTCTCAAGTGACCTGTTGAAGAGCTCCAGCAGGAGATTACAGCCAATTATGTCACCAATTCCCATAGTACTCTCGGATGGATGCCATCCATTGCGGAGATTTGTCTTTCTTTAGGGCCTTGAGGCTAACCACACCCTTTTGGCGGAGATAGCATTATCCATCTCCTCCACCTTACTGGCCTTTTTATCCTTATACAGATGTGACACCCCTGGGGTACCTCTCCTTCCCTCTTGCTCCATTTCTGTTGCTCCCCTGATCCCACTTACTGCTGCTTCTATCCCCTTCGTGCCTTGCTTTGTAGATATCCATCCCCCTCCCTAGTGAACACAGAGGCAAAGTACTCGTTAAATACCTCTGCTTGGTCCCTCGCCTCTTCCACCCACCCTCCTTCTGATCTCAATCTGCTGAGATGGCCTTAGTTTTCTCTGCTCCCCAATGTACTGGAAGAAACCCTTTTCCCCTCCATGTATCCTCTGTGCCAGCCGCTGCTCTTTACTGGACTTTGCTCCCCTCACCATACGGGTGACTTTTCTAGATGCAAGATGGTACATTTCCTTATCCCTATCCCCTCTTGTTGCTTTATATTTTTTGTAGGCTGCCTTCTTTTCTCTGACTGCTACTTGTACCTCACTGGACCATCAGCATGGTTTATGGATTTATATCCTATAGGAAAATGTGTATGTGCAGCTCGAAAATTGTCGTGATAGTATTTTTAGTGTCAAGTTTGTCAAATAGTGTTGTGCTGCTGCCATCTTGTTTTCAGTTAGCAAGAGAGAAAAAAACAATATAACTCAAAAAATACTGCACTTTTCGACACACCAACCCAATATTGGGTTTACCGTTCCAGGGCCTGAGGACCAGGAATCTGGCATTAGTTTTCACTTTTGAGTGGAACAAGATTTTTACACAAAATCTTCAAAAGGCACATTTGTGACCTGGGACCCATGTAGCCCACCCAGTTTGAACCCCCTCAGATGCAGTCTTCAGTACAAAGGGAACATCTAAAGAAAACAGAATATTGGGATTTTTCACATTTTTCAGCTCACTACGATTCCGCAACCGTACATCCGAGCAATACAAACATTTCCAGATCCTGAGATCTACCAACAATCTTCCCCCACTCCAAATTTCAGGCAAATTAGATAAATGGCTGCAAAGTTATTAAATTGCATATTTGAGCTTTAGCATAGAAATAGCTACACAACCCTAACTATAGTGGTACTACCGTTACCGCTACTGAGTTAATGCTTCATTTAGGGTTAAAGCATAAAAAGTCAGGAAATTAGACCTTTAGGGTTGCCCCTACCCACCAAGACCTGCCCATCATCTCAAGATTGGCAGCTGATGGGGTGTGTCACAGTTTGTGCGACTGGTCCAAAATCTTCAGGAAATGTGCGGCCAGTGTCCCTGATGTGCCTTTTGAAGATTTCATGAAAAAATATTAAACGGTTCAAAAGTTATTCAAAAAACAAGTTCCCATTATAAGTCAATGGAAAAAGTTAACAAAAAGTTCGACAATGTCGCAAATGCAGTTTTTACTTTCGCAAATGGCCCTTTTACTGTCGCAAATCCGTCATTTTGTTTTCAGTTAGCGATCAGAAAAATGCTTGGCATTTAAAATTGGGACCCTCTAGCAACCTAATTCTTTTTGTATTCACCTAGTTGGATCCTGAGGATGCTAGCCATGTCTTTATTTTGGGGTAAAACACCCCAGAAATATGTTTTTCAAATTTCTGGAAAAGTACTTTCGCAAAGCAGTGTCGAATGAATTTGGGAAAGCTTTCGCAAACTTCGACAGTACTTTTCTAGGCTGTGGGAAAATGACAGTAATTCTTTGGCACCCTGTTGCAAAAGAACGGTTTGGTGTTTTGGACTGAAATTTGGAGGGAATGCAGCTGACATCTCACAGATGTGCCTTTCAGTGTTTCATTGAAAAAATGTTACATGACAGCAAAGTTACGGCACTCCAAAGTTTATGTCTTTTCCCGTAGGATAACATTACGGCGTCCAACACATTACAGGAATCCTTTGGCGCCCTGCTGCAAAATAACGGTTTGGTGTTTTGGGCTGAAATTTGGAGGGAACACAGATAACATCCCACAGATGTGCCTTTTTGTGGTTGGGTGAACACATATCACAGGTAGCCAAGGTTATGGCACTCTGAACTTCTCTTTTTCCCCATAGGATAACATTACAGCATTTGCCGTGCCTTTTAGGGCCTGTATCTTGGAAACGGTGTGAGACACAGACTTTTTGTTGGAAAAATACTTAGCACAGGAAAGTCATAAATCACATGACTTTTAAATTTTATTTCTACGACATACGGTTCCTAAGATATAAGCAATTTAGTATTCCAACTACTCATTTTCTGCTCCGAGAACCATTATTATGCATAGCTTCTTTGTACTCACTGTCTTTCTTTATGCAGCTTTTGGGGAAAACCAGCCTGTGCACTTACTTTACTGTTATCGTTACTGTTTTCGCTTGCGGTTCCATTCCCGTTTCACTTACCGTTCACGTCTACGCCACCATGTGCGTTACCCTTTGCATTTTCATTTGTGCTTGCTTTTGCGTTGTTTTCAACATTTCTGTCTACACTACTGTTTCTCTTTCTGTTTCACTTTGCATCACCATGCGCATTACTATTTGCGTTTGCGGGCACAATGTTACTATGTGACAAGACATCATGTGGCGGGAGCACGGGGCCCTTATTAGGGTTGTCGGTCCTAATTCTCACCCCATTCTCTTAGACCTCTGCTTCTTTACACATGTGATGGGGTCAGAGTTATGGCTGACAACCCTAATGCGCACCCTGATGCCAGTTGGGGTGTGGGTGGGGGATCAAGCGGGCTTTCAACCCTAACACTGAATTTCTCACTTTTGTCTGTGTGGAACAAACCTAACTAATGCATTAAATGGAGTTTTTGCCTCTAATATATACAGTATATATATATATATATATATATATATATATATAGGAATGAAAATCATTTCAGAAAATAACATTATAAACAACTGAATTAGAAATTATATCCTTTCCTCTTTAAAGAGAAGTAATCAAATCCACATGGAAGAAGAAAAGGAGTACATTAATAGTGGGAGATTGATAGTGGTGTACTGTGCAGTAGACATCTTCCTTGCTTCACATTGTTCTTTATAGCAGTTTCTGACTCTACTCACTCCAGTAACAAGCAAATGATTGGATCTATCGGTATGTGACAAGAATGAACAATGAAAAAACAATCTCATTGGAAACTCATGAAAAAAAACAAAATAAAGTAATGGGACATATTGGTAAGGAAACAGAAAGAACAGGGAATTGCAGGTATTGATTTTATGGTTGCAGTTACAGAAGGATAACACATAACTGCCTACACAGTGTCCACCTGGCACACATGATGTGTTATTCCAATGACTGTAAGTTTTGCAAGCCATTGAATATCCAGCCATTAAAAATATACTTCCCTTGCAAAATCCATCCAAGGACAGGGAGTCTGGCTGCAGATATAGCAAACGGTTGTAGTTATGTGAAGAACATGATAATTTGATGCCTTTGGTCACAGGCAGTATCAGCTTCAGAAGTCATCTTCTCAGGGTCAGAAAATTGGCAGCCCGACAGACAGGCATCATAAAATGGTCTAAATTATGATGTTGTTACATACTGTACCACAAACATACAGGCCAGATTGCAACTTGTTAAAATTAATGACTACATGGCAGGTTAATAAACGTCTGGTATTCAAGTGCAGAATACAGGCAGACTGACAGGCAATGCCATCAGTGAAGTCAATGTACGGCAGTGGCATATACGTTAGAAAGTACACATAGTAGTACAAGACCAGTGTTGGTTAAGTTACTTTTAAAAAGTAATCAGCTACAGTTACTAGTTACTTTCAAATAAAAGTAATCTGTTACAGTTACTTATTACTTTTATATAAAAAGTAATTAGTAAATGAAACTGTAATGCATATTACTTTTCATATTACTTTATATTGCCTTCGATGACATGGCTGTATTTGCTCATTGAATATAGCTATATGCTCATGAAACCCCAAGAAGTGTATAAAATAAATAAAACAGAGTCTAAAGACAAGCAATATGTTGCTTTTTAAATGCAGTACCCATCTGACTTTGCCAGACACAATCCCTTTACAGTTCCATAAATAAGAGCACTTTTAAAAATACACTCAAACACACACTCTGCATCTACTGCTGGACTTTGTAATCTTTCCCCCACAGCTGAATCCTGACTTTGCCAGCCACTGCTGTCCCTGACCTTTTTCTTTTCCATAACACCCACACTCACTCTCCAACACACACACACACACACACACACCCTGCATCTACTCTCAGTGCCCATGGCGATCTTTCCCACACAGCTGTATATTCTGACAATGCCAGCCACAACAACCCCTTTACATTCCACCCTTATCCAACCGCCACACACACCCTGCCGAATCTCCTGCACTTGGCAATCTTTCCCACATCTAGCCTGTATTCTCCTCCTGACTATGCAAGAGCCACAACTACTCCTTTAAATTTTCGTAATAAAATCCCACCCTCACATAGCTCCCCCTACACTCACACAGTCACCCTACAAATCTACAGCACTTCCTTGCCTTGGTGATCTTTTCTCCTTTCCCCATAGCAGCCTGAATCCTAACTTTGCCATTGCGAGCCACAGATCCACCCCACATCACATACAATAAATTACACCTGCACACACCTGCACACACCTGCTTACCCCAACACACAATTTAAACACTCTTTCTCACAGCATAATCTTGACTTGGCACTGATACTGAGATACTTTTATAATTATAACTAAGTCTGCTATGACTATTATGCCACTGCCAGTATGCCACAACTGAAGTCAGACAGTGCCACTTACAGTACATTCAAATTATCACAAAACACAACACACTTTCTGACTTCAGTACATACCCCTTCAGTGAGGATTTTCTTTGAGATGGGTAGGGTGATGGTGATAGACCTGGCAGGTGGATGGATGATCGAGCGGCCTGCTGGTGCAGCTTGCTGCATGTGATGCTGATGGAAATAGACCCTTAGCCCTGCCTGCATATGGACTGCTTGCCTTTTTCCCTAAAATAGATATGTTGGCCCCAATTCCCTTGGGGTTCACAGTGGCTGCTATAGAGGGCCATGACTTGATGACAAGTAGGGGTGTAGCTAGTTATCTATAAATTGTACATCAACTGGTCAATCTGTTGGCCCCTAAAACAAATTTCATCAATTCCTATAGTGATTCTTAGCTGAATCATGTAGCAGTGCATGAGTAGTATAATTTGTATATCAGATGTTGCCAAATTATGTATTTAATAATACACCGACAAAATGGTGTTTTCTGACTTTTATTTGCACAGCACATGTTACAGATATAGAACAAAATGGTATTATTAAATGCATGCTTAAAACAGCAAATTGAGTTAGAATCAATGTTTCAACCATAGGTCTTCATCAGGAATTATCTAAAAGAGAAAAAAGCAGGTAAGAGAATTACGAGAACTATACTGTATATGTGAGGAAAGAAAATGGGGGGGACTGTGGGAGAAAAAGTGACAATAGTTAAGGTAAGAATAGAATCTGTAAAATGGAAAAGGTGATGATAGGTATGAAAAAGCATAATAGAAGTAAATGAGCTGAGCAGTAATTGGGGAGCAATAACCAGGACCTAGTAAGAAAACTGAAAGGTGAACGCTACCATATGTATGCACATTCATTTCCTTTTTCTACAGATCAAAGAAATACTCAAACTGGAGAGGCCAGTGATTTACACCAGATCTGCAACAATTGCCACAATGGCACCCAGCATAATGACGCCTCACCAGAGCCATTCAGCATAACAAATTTTTCTGAAATAAGACAGCTGGCAAAAACAACCTCGACATCCACCGGCAGTGTTACTGTAACCATGTAGAAAGCAGTGGTTCGATAAATGAGGCTACCTTATAGTCATAGCCACCATGTTAGAGCAAAGATCTAGTAGGGCAAACCATTAATAGGTCACAATTCCTAGGCTACACAGCACAAGACTACATGTCTTTGCTCCAGTTGCAGTGCTACAGGTTTATACCACCCCGTAGCTCTGGCAGCTCATAATACCTAGACACTGCAGCTACGCAAACTTGAATCTCAGCAAGGCTACAAAAAATGGCACCTCACAGGCATAAAATGTTGCCCTAACTTTGTGAAAAAAGGCAAAAAGTGGTAGACAACTTGCACTCAATGTGCAAGGTGAAGAAGCTGGGTGCTCACGCAATGCTTGTCAGAAGGCAGTGTTTTTAGCCTGATGTAATAAATCGAGAATGCAGTCGGCTGAGCAGCCTTTGTTTATACTGAAACCTGAATATCAAAAGACATCTGCACAATCTCCAGATTCCTGTGTTGTCATAAATCTCTTGAGCTTCGCTTGTGAGGTTTATGAAGTCACAGTAACCCCTTGGTGGATTACAGTAACCGTGATAGATGGATGCCCATCTGTTATTCTATTCATACTGTATTACAGTAACTAGTTACTTTTAGGGAAAAGTAATATAATTACAGTTACTCATTACTCTATTTTAAAAGTAATCTGTTACTATTACTAGTTACCTAGAAAAGTAATGAGATTACAGTTACTAGTTACAAGTAACTAGCTACTACCCATCACTGTACAAGTCAGTGGCCAAATGGGAAGCCAGCTGTTGTCTTCACAGGCAGACAGATAGGCAATGACATCAGTGAAGTCAGTGTATGGCAGTGGCACACACATTGGAAAGTACACATAGTAGTTTAAGTCAGTGGCCAAATGGGAGGTCAGCTGTTGTCTTGATATGGCAAACAGACAGACAGACATGGCATGTGATGGTAGTACACATTCATAGAACAGGGCAGGCTATACATAAGCCATCTATTAGTGATACTATGTAAAATAAACTACAGGCAGCATAAAATAAAAGCTATGGTGCTGAACTAACAGGATGGGCACAATAAGGGCCAGTTTGTTGCCACTACATAGCCAGGCATTAAGAGAAGAATTCCATGTGGTTCATTTCAGTCAGTGCATAAAGTGAAAGAAACAAGAATTATGGTTTTAAAGTGAAGCTTGCTTGAGGCTTTCTCCCACCCATCAGGCTAATGTTGATTACAATTAAAGAGCTAGTAGAATCAAATATATCAGGCAGGAACATATTAGAAATTTTAAGACATAGTTTTAACTTTTTATTTCTGAAGTATTTTTCTTTTTTTTAATTTTGCAAATTAGAAAGTTTTCAATGTGATAGTGTTATGCTGGATATGTGTACTACTAGCACTCTACATGGCAGCTGACATATTTAGTTATTTCTTTCCACTACATCATCAGTACTGTGACCTCACTGACAGTGATGTCACAGGTGATTGACCTGGTAGTTGCTGAGTGGTTCTTCCTAAACAACTTTGATGTCACAGTCAGTGAGGTCACAATGCTGATGATGTAATGGAAGGAACAGAACTCGATATGTCAGCTGCCAGGCGAAGTGCTGTTCCACACATCACACACACGAACATGAAGTAAAGAAGCTTGTAAATCGCCAAAGGGAAAATAAAAAAGTACCTTAGATATCAAATGTAATAGTTGATTGCTTTACAAATATAATATTAGTTTTAGGCAGTACACTAGCTCTTTAATGCATTGATGTTGTTATGATCCCCATCACCACAGTTCTTTTCAAGCTGAAAAGTCATGATTTATTGTTTCTTCCCCTTTCCTTCTTCTCATCCCAGCTTCAGTCCTCTGTCTTCCTGACTGATTGCAGTTATACTCTTAACCACAGGGTCTTCTGCAGTGCCAGGCTGAAGTCTTGCATATTCATCTTGAGGACCATGAGACACTCAATGCTGATGGCGCTTAGCAGAGTTCTTTTGTCTGTCATGATGCTTCTAACAGTAGTAAAGACTCACTCAGAGTACACAATGTCACCTCACTCAGAGTACATTGTGTCACAAGTGTAGCTTATTCTCATTTTACAGATAATTCCCCAAAAAGGCCAATGATTGAAATGTTGCTTCTGACTTTATTTTCTATATTCAGTGTCACTTACTGTTACCTTTTCGTTATGTAACAGATGATAGCTTCAGCCAAGGCTAGCCACATTATCAGCTTTCTTTCCTGGAACTGTAATGCACCTCATCTACACAGAGGACTGTTTTGTCTATGAATTAGTTCTGCAGCATACCAATACTTGTTATGCAGGTTTGCATCCTGTTGGACAGTTGTGAGCTTCACCACATCAAACTATCCATATCACAGGACTGTATGTAACTGAAGGCAGATTTTTCCTTTTCCTTCTCACCTGTCTGTAAGGATATGTGGCTGGCAAGCAGTAAACACAGAAGACTGGGATAGCTACATACTTGAAGTGAGCCCTTCTTTACTTTATAAATACACACTGACTACTTTCAGTAAGGCATCTCCAATACCAAGACTACAATATATTTAATCCTTTAAAGGGAAGAGGCGGCCTGGAAAGTTTGAAAAAGTTCCTTTTCCTTCTGAGAAACCTGAGTTGTCCTGTTAGGCAGGAATGTCCCATCTTGTGATTCATTCAGCAGCTCCCAACTGTCCTTGTCTTTTTCAGTAAACAAAGTGTCCTCTTCTGGTTTGGTGCCAGCAGTATGCTGATACTGGCATGGTCAGGAAGAATATCCTTCTACCAGTCTGTGTCTCTATGCAACCCATGGGGAATAATCTGCTCATAGAAACATAGACTTTGACTGCAGATAAGGACCGCTTGGCCCATCTAGTCTGCCCATTTCCCTACCTACAGGATAGGCCGCAGAGCCTAGTTAACCAACAGCCTATTTCTTCCTACCCCCCACAAGAATTGCCTTATGCCTGTCCCATGCATTCTTGAATTCTCCCACAGTTTTAGACACCCAACTCCTCAGGAAGGCTGTTCCATGCATCCACTACCTCTCTGTGAAATAATACTTCCTCATTGCCCGTGAACCGCCCCCTTCTATCTTTAAATTGTTTCCCTTGTTCTTGCACATCTCTTTTTCTGAAAGATGCTACACTCTTGGACTTTGTTGATTCCACTGAGGTACTTAAAAGTTTCTATCATGTCCCCTCTCCTTCTTTCCTCAAGGGTATACATATTAAGCTCCTTTAGTCTCTCCTCATATGGCTTCTCTTGCAGACCCGGCACCATTTTAGTTGCCCTCCTCTGGACTGGCTCTATCCTGTCTATGCCCTTGGGGAGATGGGGTCTCCAGAACTGGACACAGTACTCCAGATGGGGTCTCACCAACTGTCTGTACAGCGGGATAACAACTTCCTGTTTTCTGCTGCTGATGCCTCTCCCTGTGCATCCCGGTATACCCACAGCCCTCCCTACTGCCTTCTCACATTGCTTGCTAACCTTAAGGTCATCTGATATGATTACCCCCAGGTCCCTTTCCTTTTCTGTTGTTGTTACTACCTCCCCCCCATTGTGTATTCTTCCCCTGGGTTCTTGTTTCACAGGTGCATTATTTTGCACTTCTTTGCATTGATTCCTAGCTGCCATACTTCTGACCATTCCTCCAGCCTTGCCAAGTCCCTTTTCATCCTTTCCATGCCTCCTTGTGTATCAACCCTGTTGCAGATCTTTGTGTCATCTGCAAAAAGGCATACTTTTCCTTCCAGTCCCTCTGCAATGTCACTGCTGAAGACATTAAAAAAAACTGGACTCAATACTGAACCCTGCGGTACCCCACTAGTAACCCCTCTTTCTTCAGAGTGGACTCCATTTACAATTACCTTCTGTGTCCTGTTGTGCAGCCAATGTTTTACCCAGGCTACCATTTGGGACCCACTCCCAGGCTGGTTAATTTGACTATTAATCTTTGTGTGGGACTGTGTCAAATGCCTTGCTAAAGTCTAAGTAGGCCATGTCCACAGCCCCTCCCTGGTCTACTACTTTGGTCACCCAGTCAAAAATCTATTAGATTCATCTGACATGACCTTCCGCTCAGAACCCATGCTGCCTTGGGTCCTGTGCCCCACTGGCCTCCAGGTACTCAACTATTCTTTCCTTCAGAAGTGACTCCATCACTTTCCCTACCACAGAGGTCAGACTGACAGGTCTGAAGTTTTCTGCCTCTGTCTTGGTCCACACTGTGTGAGGGAATCACATCCACCTTCCTCCAGTCCTCGGGTACCACACCATCCTCCCATGATTTATTAAAAGAGTAGCCAGTGGTTTCACTAGTTCCTTCCTTAATTCTTTTAGAATTCTGGGTGAATTCAATCAGGACCCATTGCTTTGTCCACCTTCAGTTTTAGGAGTTCTTGCAGAACCCTTTCTTCTGTGAAAGGACTGGGATCGACCCCCCTATCAAGAGTGCTTCTGTTAAATGGATTAGGCAGTTCCCCCTCCTCTTTTGTGAATACTGAGCAGAAATATTCATTCAGTATCCCTGCTTTATCACTGTCCCCCTCTGCCCACCCACCGTTCATTCTATTCAGCCTCACTATCCCTCCCTTTGTCTTTCTACGCTCGCTGATGTACCTCTAAAAGGTTTTATCCCCCTTCTTATCTGAGTTGGTATCTTTTCCTCAGTTTGGGCCATTGCTATTCTGACTTCCCTCCCTGCTTCCTTCTGCCTTAGCTGGTAGAGCTCTCTGTCCTACTCCTTCTGTGTTTCCTTATACTTCCGGAATGCTATCTTTTTCTTCCTGACTTTCACAGCCACCTCTTTTGAGAACCACAGTGGCTTTTCTTTCATTTTGATTTGTTTATTTGCTTCACACAAAGGCTTGTTGCCTCTGTGATGGCAGTTTTGATGATTCCCTATTGTTGCTCCACCCCTCCTTCTAGCCTGTTTGCTAGTGCTTTTCTGAGGCACTCTCCCATCTTGCCAAAATCAGCCCTCCTAAAGTCCAGTACCCTCACTTTTGTATGGTTTGACTCTGTAGATGAGTTTAACGTGAACCACACTGTTTGATGGTCACTTGTTCCCAGATGGCAACCCACTTCTAGATCTGAGATCCTCTCACTGCCCCCGTTTGAGAGTACGAGGTCTAAGATTGCTCCCTCATGAGTGGGTTCTGAAACTAGCTGTCTGAGGCCTGCCACCTGTAGGCATCAAGAATGGCCCTGCTCTTGGATGTGGCTGCAGCAAATGTGCTCCAGTTAACACCTGGCATATTCAGATCTCCCATCAACAGTATCTCCCTTTCTCTGCCATTCTAAGAATGCCTTCTATCATATCCTTGTCCATTCCCTCCCTGACATGGGGTCTGTACACAACCCTGTGCAGATTGTGGTGCCCTTTCCAGTCTCCAAGGTGACCCACAGTGCCTCCTCTCCTCCCTGTTTACTCTTTTGTTAGGTTGCTTTTATCCCTTCCTTTACATAGAGAGCTACTCCTCCCCCTCTTCTCCCCTGCCTGTCTTTCCTGTAGGTTATGTACCCTGGTATGTTAACATGCCAGTCATGGTTCTCTGTGTAGCATGTTTCTGTGAGTGCTACGATATCGAGGCATCCCTCTTCCATCAAGGCCACTACCTCAGGGAGCTTGTTGCCCAGACCAGGGGCATTGGTACTCATTAACCTCCATTTCCTGATGGCCTTACTCCTTTTTGCCCCATCCCTGTCCTTCCTGCCTTTGTCACTTTCTCCATTTACCCCTGCCCTTCTCCCTATCGACACCTCTATGTTGGTGTTTGCTGCACTTACTACCTTGATTTTGCTCCATTTTGTCTTTGAAATGTGGGTCAGGCAATGATACCAGCAGAAAGTGCTCCATTTTGATTTTATTCAGTGTGTCATTATTTGCATTATTTTGATTTATTACATAGGCCCTGACTATGTTGAACACCATTGCTGTTATCCTCCTCAACTTACAGAAACTAAATGTAAGGTAGAATTTCCATTATGTAAGGGGTCTGGGAACTGTTTTCCCCAGATACTGCTACAAATGGTTCCAAAATCTTAACACGGTGTTTAATAAGATGCCAGCTGCAGCCAGAATAAGTATCAACACCTGCAACTTTATGTGACACCAGATAATCATGGGTAGTCTCCTCTACAAATCACTGTAACATGTAGTAAGTGGAATTCCAGTGAGCTACAACATCTTGTTTGAAGTTATGTAGTCACAGTTTTTTTTTTGTCTGATGAGTAAGATGTGTTTCAGTACAGTAGCTGCTTCTTGTTGTTTTTACAGGGTTTCTTGTGGATTTTACTTGGTAGAAGGTTATTTCTTTTCTTTCTTACTACTTCTAAGGGGCTATCAGGGTATTGTTTTGGGGGCTGTTGGAAGTTTGAAAACTGGTTTGGTGGCTGTAAGTGGGCTCATTTGTTGGATGTTTCACTGTGTAACAGGCTGCACTGGTGGAGGCTTATTTTTTCTGATTTAAAACCTATTTGGTGGGATATGCTTGGGGCTGTTTCTTTGGTTGCAAGGCCTGGAGGGGCAGACACGGGGCTGATACATTTCCTCGAGAGTCGAGTGTAGGCCCTAATCTCACCCCACCAGAGCTCTGCTTATTTATAGGGGAACACCTGCCCTGCAATTGGAGGAAAAGGCTGCAGGTGCAGCTTATGTAGTTCTAGCCACTGGGGGTTAGATTTAAAGGATGGGAGAGAGGAGCTTAGGGAGTTGTTCACTTCCCTTATAAGTTTACTGTGGTGTACTGCACCTAGTAACAGGGTTACCAGTTTACTGTGGGACTGTATCTAGGATTAGTGGGTGACCTGATTAGTCAGTAGGGGGTGTATCTTGGACTAGTGGGAAATGGTGGCTCACCCAAGGAAACCTACTTGGAGGGGGATGGGACCCCATGTCATTAGGGCAGGCATCTTTGGGAGGGTGGTGGGGTGCACAGGGTGTGAGGCAGCCATGATACTGGACTGGGCTTGGAAGTTCTGTGGTTGCCCAGTGTGCTAGCAGCTGACACAGCTTAGGGAGGAGGTTGTGGGGATTAGGAGACAACTGGGGGATGGGGGGAGGTATGGTTGGAGAAGAGGGCAGGGGATCTCCCATGGGGTTGCACCAAGCACTTGGGGCAGTGGCATAGGGAAAGGAGTGCAGGAGAATATTCTGGGGCCACATAGGGACCCTGGCAGAGGAAGCCCAAAAGGAGGACACTACCAAGGAAACAGGCAGATAACTGGGGACCCTCACAAAGGGGGGGGGGGGGCCAGAGGGACAATATTTTCAGGAAAGTAGTCAGATGGCTGGGGCTGGACAGAAGAAAGCAAGGTGGGGAGGTGGATCAGAACTTACACTCAGTAACCGCTTCAATTCTCTTCTTCTGCTTGAGGATGAAGGGGGTGATGCAACCATGACAGGCATGGTTAGAGATGGAAAGGGAGTGGAGGGCAGGAGGTGGGGCCAGATAGCAGGAGGAACGGGGGGAACCTGGAATGCAGGAAAATGGGGGGGAGCAGTGGATCAGAGCAGGAGGGGCAGGGGGAAGAGGGACGAAAGCGCAAGGAGAAGGACCAGTTGGAAGGAAAGGGCAAGGAGAAGGACCAGAAGTACAAGGAGGATACAGGAAAGGGAGCTGAGGGTTTAGGCCAGGAGAGCTTGACAAGCAAGGAGGGACTGAACGGAGACAGGAAGGAAGAGAGGACGAGCCAGGCTAGTATAGTGGATGGGGGAGAAGGACCAGTCGTGAGCAGTGGGGGGGTGAGTTAGCGAGGCACAGAAGTATACTCAGGAGGAGGAGAGCAATAGGATTGGAGAGGAGGGGGTGGCCAAGGTAAACAAGGGGGCGGCATGTGGCACCCAGATAGGGGGAGGAACAAGGAGACAGCTGGGTGAAGGGGCCAGAAGAAAGGATGAGGGACATGGAAGGGGGGGAAATGGAAGAAAAGGAGTGGTCAGAGTGCTCCTGTTGGGGGATTCTATGATCAGGGGTATCAAATGGGATAGGGAGGGGGAAGCCTGGCCAGTTAGAACAAAATGCTTCCCTGGACTAACGGTGCACAGGGCCAAGCATGAGGCATATCAGCTGGCAAAGGATTGTGGGGGTTCCCCAGACATACTGGTCCACCTGGGTACAAATGACATTGAGGGAAATAGCGAGCTAGAGATGCAGACAAGGTTCAGGGAGCTTGCCAGGGTCTGTCATGAGACAGAGTACATGATTTTCTTCTCAGAAATCCTGCCGGTGCCAAGGGCTAGTGGGGAACACAAAAGAAAGATTAGGGAGATAAACCAGTGGCTCAGGGAGTGGTGTGAGGCCAGAGGGTATGGGTTGATGGGGGACTGGGGGGAGACCTGGGAGGATAAGGAGCTGTATGCTAGAGATAGGCTCCATCTCAATTTGGAGGTGAGGGGAATCCTTAAATTGAAAATAGAGGGGTTCATTGGTGAAAAGTGGGGTTTAAACTTGTGAAGGGGGAGGGATGGGAGAAAAGGCTGTCAAGGGGGGGTCCGATAAACCAGGGACTCTGTCTTCAGCCCCCTAGGGAGCTGGAGGAATGCAGGAAAAAGCTGACTGGTAAAGTGCAGACCAGGGGAAAACGGAATCCCCATGGGAACATGAGCAGGGGAAATGGAAGTATAGGGAAAGGATGGAAGGTAGTCCTGCTAAATGCCAGGAGCTTGAGCAATAAAATGCCTGAGCTCCAGGCAATGCTAACTGAGGGAGTGGTGGATGTGGCAGTGGTCACTGAGACCTGGGCCATCGCAGGACATGACTGGGACCTGAACCTGGAGGGTTACACTATGTTCAGGAAGGACGGGGGGAGGGAAGGGGAGGAGGGTTAGCAATAATAGTCAAAAACTGCATTGGCATGGGGGAGTGGAGGAGGCGGAGGGAACCGTGGAGGCAATTTGGGTCACCTTGATAACAAGGGGGGCAAGAGAGTAAAAACAGGAGTGCTGTATAGACCCCCTGCGCTGGCGAAGGAGCTGGAGGAGAGTCTGGTGGCAGATGTTGGGAGACACTGCAGATTGGGCAGGGGAAGGGTGGTGGTGTTGGGGGACTTAAACACGCCAGGAACAGACTGGGATACTATGACATCATCGATGGCCAGCGAACAGAGGTTGTTGGATGTCTTTCAAGACACATTCCTAACTCAGCAGGCGGGGGAACCAACCAGGGAGGCACTGGTACTGGATGTGGTCCTGGCAGACAGTGATCAGATTAGGGGCCTGGAGGTAAGGGACCCATTGGTGGGGAGTGACCATGCCATGGTCTGGTTCTGCCTGGACCTAGGAGGGGTAGAAGGCTGCACAAAGATGGAGGTAACTAACTTCAGGGGGGTGGATTTTAAGGAAATGGAAAGGATCCTTAAGGAGCATTTGGATGTGATTGGGTCAGACATGGACACTGACAGTAGGTGGGAAATAATCAGGGAAGGGGAGGGGTGCAGGATGCTATCAGCACCTGTGCCAAAGTAAGACAAAAATGCAGTAGGGCCCGAAAACCCTGCTGGTGGACCAGGGAGGTCCAGGAGGTGGTCCTGGGAAAGAAAACAGCCTATAGGCAATTCAAGTGCTCAAGGAGTGAAAGGGAGCAAGGGCAGTACGAACTGATGGCTAGAAGGGCCACTAGGGTGGTGAGGGCGGCTAAGGCAAGGAAGGAGCAGACCCTGGTTAGGGAAATTAGGAGAGGGAACAAGGGGTTCTTTAGATACATTGGGGAAAAATGAAGGGTGAAGTGGCAGATTAGCAGGATTAAAACAGGGGAGAGATGGGCACAAGACCTGGGGGAGCAGACTGAGGTACTAAATGAGTACGTCACCTCAGTTTTCACCAAGGAAAATGGGGGTGTTGCATCATACATGGGCAGAGATGGTGATACTGTTGGGGCCTTACTGATCGGTGGGTCTGGGGAGAGGGGGAGGCATCACTGGCAGGAGGGGGGAAGGCTAAGCAGGGAGAAGAGGTAGTGGAGGTGGAAATCACAGCAGAAAGAGTGAGCGAAGCCCTCAGGTCCCTTAAGACAGATAAAGCACAGGGCCGGATAAATTACACCCTAGAGTGCTGAAAGAATGTGCAGATGTCCTGGCGAAACCCCTGATGGAGCTTTTCACCATCTCTCTGAGGACAGGGTGCATGCCCCAGGACTGGATGGTGGCGCATACAGTGCCTATCCACAAGGGGGGATCAAGGGAGGTGGCAGGGAACTACAGACCTGTCAGCCTGACATCGGTGGTGGGCAAGGTGATGGAGGGCATTGTTAAGGAGAGGCGGGGGGGATCTGCAAAAGTCAGGGTGCCTGGACGATGGACAGCATGGATTCATCCCAGAGAAATCAGGTCAGACAAACCTTGTGGAGTTCTATGACTGGGTGACGAGTGCCTTGGACCTGGGTAGACCAGTGGACGTCCTCTTTCTAGACTTCAGCAAGGCATTTGACTCTGTTCATCACGAGGGCCTGTTGGATAAGCTGGGAGAAATGGGGGTGGGGAACCAGATGATCAGATGGATAGACAATTGGCTCCAGGACCGGATCCAGAGGGTCATAGTTGGTGGGATAGTCTCATCCCCAAGCAGGGTCATTAGTGGGGTCCCACAGGGATCAGTCCTTGGGCCCCTCCCATTCAACGCCTACATCTCTGACATAAGGACAGGTATCAGGAGTGAGATGAGTCTCTTTGTGGATGACTCAAAACTGTCGGTGGTGGTGGATGGGGAGGAGGGGAGGGTGGCCCTACAGGGGGACCTGGAGGCTCTGGAAAGATGGTCTAGAAAGTGGAAGCTGAGGTTCAATGCAGGGAAATGCAAGGTGCTGCACTTGGGGGAAAGAAACTTGGGCCAAGTGTACACCCTGGGGGGGGATACTACAAGTCTTGATGGCTGAGAGGGACCTGGGGGTGGTGGTAGATGTCAAGATGAACAACTCAGAGACTTGTAGGAGGGCAGCAGCCAAGGCCAACAGGATGATGGGATGCATCACTAGGGGGATCACCTCCAGAAGGAGGGAAGTGATACTTCCTCTGTATAACTGCTTGTTGAGGCCACACCTCAACTACTGCATGCAGTTTTGAAGGCCACACTTAAAGAAGGACATTAAACTCCTGGACAGGGTCCAGAGGAGGGCAACCAAAATGATTTGGGGCTTGGGGGACAGGACCTATTGGGAGAGGCTCGAAGAGCTTAATATGTACACATTGGAAGAGAGAAGGGACCAGGGGGACATAATAGAGGTCTTCAGGTACATAAAGGGGGTAAATAAGGGAGGAGAAGTCAGGGTGCTTCGAAGGAAGGAGGAGGAGGCAACTAGAGGGCATGGGTGAAAGCTGGAGGGAGGAAGATTCAGGGGAGAAAGGAGGAGGTGCTACTTCACTGAGAGGGTGGTGGAGCCATGGAATGTGCTGCCCAGGGGGCTGGTGCAGGCAGAGACAGTGGAGGGGATCAAGAGGGGGTGGGACAGGTACAGGGGAAGGGTTCTGGAAGCAAGATCCAGTGCAGCGAGAATACACAGAACTGGGAAGGGAGAAGCCAGAGAAGGCAAGGGGGACAGCACGGTCAGCTCTCAGGGTGGGGGCTGACCAAATGAGCAGACATGAAAGACTGTTAGGCCTATTCTGCTGGCATTTTAGTATGTTAGTATCTATATAGAGTGGAAGCATCAGCCAGCATTTTTCTGAGTATCCCAACACTGGTTTTGACCCGGCAGTTCTTGGAAAGGTAATCTCTCACTGTATAAGGCATGGCACATGGACGTAATGTCCATCAAACAATGCTTTAACTATAATAACCCCATTATCTGGTACCACAGTTTTTGGTGTTTGACTTCGTGAAGTAAGTCTATTCCTGAAGAGCCTCCAGTACGTGCTCATGTATTTTTTGAAGTTACTCACACACATAATGTTGCCTGCCTCCTGTGGATTTGCTGACTTGTTTTGGAATCCTGATTACTGGGATCCTTGAATTCTTGAATGACACCCAGCGCATTGTCATAGCCATGTAGTCCAAGGCCTGCTCTTTGGTCCACATGCCAATGTACATCAGAATATCCACTCTTGAACAACCGTGGCATGGAAACAAATATTTGTTTGGAGGGCACTGTCTACCATAATTCAACAATGGCCATGAACTAATGAATTCCCTAACTGGACATGAAGGAATAGAGGAACAGATTCCCCTCCAGCAAAATTCCAGCAACATGGTTTATCTTCATGGTTTGGCTATGATTCACACTAGAATGTCTGGTTCATTCATTACAATTTCCTGCAGTTTGCTGTTGACTTCTAGCACCATTTTTCCATAGAATGCTAATACAGTTCCTAACAGTTTTTCAAGTTGAAGTTTATAGTTTATTAAAACAGATATAATGCCTGAAAACCCAGCACTCAGCCTCTGCTTAAAGTCACTACTCACAGACATCAGTATGTAACATATTTATTTGAAACCTAATTAACAAAAGTGTTTAAAAAGTCAACACTAGCATTAAAAAAGTCAATGTTTCATGCCTTTATGTGGAGCATTATGAAGAGCACCCAGTGAAGGCATGAAACATTGATTTGTTCATGCTGCTGTCAGTTTACATTTTTTTGCTGGTTTTAACCACTTTTGCTAATATTTATGCTTCAAATAAATATGTCGCATAATGATTCCTGAGTAGTGACTTTCTTAGAGCAGAAGTCGAGTGCTGGGTTTTCTGATGTTGTGCCACAGTTAATTTACTGATGTAGTACCAACAGCCCCTGTGAGTGTTCTTTTTGCTTCCCCTGTATTAAGACAGATATATATATATACATATATATATATATAAATATAAAATTTCATCATGCACTTGTCAAAAACATTCTATGTAAACATCATTTGCTGCCAAATTTTTAAAAGATTTAATGTGCAGAAGTAGACAATGAATACAATGCTTTTTTATCTTCTGAAAACAGTAAATTGATAATTTTGCTTTGAGTAGAATCAACCATACATGTTGTTAAAATTAGGTTAATCTATTTATTTCTTTCATTTAAAAACATACTACAGTCAAATATGAGATTTGTAATAGTAAGTCTTTGATTTACATTACATTTACAGTAATTACTTGTTCAATACATTGTCCAAAAACTCTGGTTGTAATAGAAACCCTTCACAGTGCTTGACACCCTTGGTTACTGATATAGGAACAGCAATGTCCCCCTATCTAGTTGCCTTTACACATGCAGAGGTATTAGAGTAGAATAATTTTTAGAATAGGTAAGAGTCTCCTGTCAATTCCTTTAGTCTCAAATAAAAATCCTATAGGGTATCACAGTCAACACTGTCAATTGCTGCCTTAATGTCTATATAGGCAATGCAAATGTTATTGTTTCATATTTGTTTATGACGTAATTAATAGTTAATATAAGTTGGAAAATGGGCTTCATTAAACCCGAGCTCTGATTGGCTGAGCCCCTTGGCAAGGTGAGTGTCTATCAGTCAATAGAGCCCAGATAAAAGAAAAGGTGCCAGTCTAGCTTGCTCCATTACCAGTTTAGTACTACAGTGCTGGTGGAATTTTCAGTTTTAAAATTCTGCAATTTTTTCTGTGACTTACTGGACTGTTGGCGGCTGGCTAAGTCCCCCCCCCCCATCCTGTCTTAGGATTGTTCAAAAAAGTTCAGTCGCTCCATACCACAGAAAGCTTCATACATATTATGAAAAAACTTCCATTTTGGTTATAGGTCTTTCTGATCAGAACTCCTTCTCCTCTTACACAGACATCCCTGATACCAATTGACCTGAAACACACGGATCGGTAGACACACCACCAGAAAATGAGCTCTCCCTTAAATCTGTATATGTGACCATGCAAATAAAAAAAAAAAAGAAGGCTCCTGAATGAAACTTAAAAAAATTGAATTTTAGAGAGCTGCCATCTGCAGTTAAACTTGTTGATCTCTCTGGTAATTTCTACTTCCTGGTTGTGTGTGGCAGGGTTGCGCAAAGTCACACTACTCACAGCCACATCTTCAAAAGAACAACAAGAAAAAAAGTCTTGGAGGAAGGGACCAGAACTACAGAAGAACTGATTTTTAAACAAGAAAAAAACACAATGGCAAGAGACTGTTGTGTGTGGGGGAGGCAGCTTACAAGGAACTTCATGTGTTCTGAAGGTGATTGGGGGGAGGATTAGTAGATAAGAATGGTTCTATCAGGGGCTAACCCAGTGGTGCAGAGGGTTAAGGTGATGGATGCCACACCTCTGGACACACTGGGGACCTGGGTTCAGGAGCGAGACTCAGTCGCCGGAGGTTGGCGCGGGGGGAGAGGAAGTGAGCAGCTGCCAGCTGGTTGCCCTCCACCTCAGGAGGGAGATCTAGGTCTCTTCAGTGCTTGGCCACCCCCTGGTGGAGGCTGGAGTGGTTGCATCACTCTGAGTAGTGCTGGCATTAGGCCGAGGTAACGTGTAAGAGGCTGGTACTGGAGCTGCTGTGTGCATGTACACCTCCTCATGCATGTGTCACCACTTCCAGGGCCTCAGGAGTAGGACAGTCCATGGGGAGAAAAATGAAGGAAGAATCAGGGGCTACCCAACGATGAAGCCTCTGAGCCAGCTCAGGGGTTCCTCTGGGGCACACAAGGTGCTACAAGCCCCCAAAAGACCCTGAGACTGGTAGGTTGGCAGATGACTGGACAGCCTGCTCTATGTTTCTATATCAGATGACCTAAAGGTGGGCAAGCAATGTGAGAAGGCAGTAAGGAAGGCTGGGGGGATACTGGGATGCATAGGAAGAGGCATCAATAGTAGAAAACAGGAAGTTGTTATCCCTCTGTACAGACAGTTGGTAAGACCCCATCTGGAGTACTGTGTGCAGTTCTGGAGACCCCATCTCTGCAAAGACATAGACAGAGTGGAGGCTGTCCAGAGGAGGGCAACAAAATGGTGCAGGGTCTGCACCAGAAGACATATGATGAAGACTAAAGGAGCTTAGTATGTATACCCTTGAGGGAAAGAAGGAGAGAGGACATGATAGAAACTTTCCAAGTACCTCAAGGAATTAAGAAAGTCCAAAACGGTAGCATCTTCCAGAAAAAGAGATGTGCAAGAACAAGGGGGCACAATTTGAAGATTGAGGGGGGACGGCTCAGAGGTAATGTGAGGAAGTATTTTTTTACTGAGAGGGTTGTGGATGCATGGAACAGCCTCCCTGAGGAGGTCGTGGAGTCAAGAACAGTGGGAAACTTCAAGAATGCATGGGACAGGCATAAGGCAGTCCTAGTGGGGGGTAGGAGGAAGTAAGCTGTTGGTTAACTAGGATCTGCAGCTTATCTGTTAGGTAGGAAAATGGGCAGACTAGGTGGGCCAAGCGGTCCTTATCTGCCATCAAATTCCATGTTTCTATGTTTCTAAGGATAAATACAGTTGAAAAAAAAAAGAATGGCTCTACCATTGTATGCAGGGGAGGAGATGGAACAGCACACAAACAGGAGAGACTTCCTTATCAAAAAAACCTTTTTTTCTACTTTTTCTATTCCTTTTAAAAGTGATTTGTTCTGTTGTTTTATTGCTTGTTTAAAATTTACACACATGCCCAATTTCTAAGTGCAATAATACCCTCCAGGGTGGGCAATATTGTGCTGTACTGGACCGTCCAGGGGCTACAAGGTCCTCCACCTGTGGTGTCGGGCCTCATTTTGCCCCTGGGCGGTCCAGTATAGCACAACCACCCACCCTGTTGGGTATTATTGCTTACATACACAGCACTGTATATTTGTTGAAGTCCCACCTGATAGATAGACAGTAAGTAAGTTATTCTCTGTAACCCATGTTTAAAGAATAGTCAAAATGATTCCTGTGTAAATTTTCAGGGCAGTACAGTACAGGGTGATAGATCAGAAATATCCCTGATACAACTTATCCTCCTTTTTGAAAAATGGAACAACGAGCCCCCTAGCCCAAGTCTTTGGTAGAATTAGGTGGTTATTAATAATTGGAAACAGTGTAGCTAGTCTAGGAGCCCACCAACAGGGTTCTGCTCTATAGATTTTAGCAGGTATTAAATCTATAGTGCAAAGACATAAGACTGTGATCAGCAGTGCTGAGTTGGTGCAGGGGCTACAGGTAGCTCACCTTATACTCAGAAATCCACAAAACAACTCCACACTGATGGTAGTGTAAATGAATAGGCATCCAGATGCTGTAGTTCCAAATATTCAGCTGTAACTGAGAAATCTCAGGGTGCAAGTACACAGGTACAGGCTGAAGACCACTAGCCCCAGCACTTCTGTTATGTATAACTGCTGCAGCAAATTATATCATTTTGTTTTTGTATTTTGATTAGTGGTGGAAATTAAGGGCATCATTAATATTAATTAATGTTGTATAATTCCTAACATCTGTTTCTACCTGCCACATCCCCTGATGAAAAAAGTGATTCTTAAAGCACTGGGAGTAGTGGTCTTCAGCCTGTACCTCTACATTTTCACCCTGAGATTTCTCAATTAAAGCTGAATATTTGGAACTACAGCATCTGGGTATTTTTTCATTTGCACTACCATAAGTGCAGAGTTGTTTTGTGGATTTCTGGGTATTAAATCTATACCTGGGAATTGTTATTTTTCTGGCATTAATGCACTGACCACTTCTGCAGAGTAACTGCTGACCATAATAGGGCATCTGTCTTTATATCAGTATTACAACAAACACAAAGGACGGCAGCTCAGGACTACACGATGGAGCCATGAGGAACAGAAATTATCAGTCACTAAAGTAAAAACTCAGTTGCCTATCTGTGCCATAGTAAATGTACACTGCTAGGACATGATAAAAATGAGTTTATTATCAAGAAAAGTTACAAAAGTAGCACTTCCTCATGCATGTCAAGGTTTCACATCACACTGACACTTTGACAAGGCCAGTATTGCAGTATGCTCCATTAGAATTGTACTGTAAACTAAAGTGTCGGAATCAGATTGCTCCAGGTATTACTCATTCAAAATTGCTCACTTTTTTATCTGTGCCCATGCCACTAGGTCCAAAAAGCTTTTGATCTCTCTCACCTATAGCTTGTTGTAGATTTTTCCAGAGCATATTTTAGTACTTAAACTTTTTTTCCTCTCTGTAAGCTGTTGCACACTTTTCATTGCAGCCTTCATATGGGTTAAGTCTGTATTCTGCCTAACTCGTCTACAGTTTGTATCAAAGCCTTTCTTAAATTTTGACACTAGGTATTGAACCATTTATTAGTTTTAGGTACGCCTTTTTTTAGCTTCTATAGCCACCATTTAAGGAATCCAAAATGAATACAATTATTTTTCTCACAATTCTCTATACAAGATTGCACATCCAATGTTGACACATTTTCTCTATAACTTCATTGCACGCATTGCAAAGCATTGCCAAGACTTGAGATACCATGGAGAATACTCACAAGTCATTCTTTTAAATACAAAGTCCATTTTATGGTTTTCATATTTGAAATTATAATATCCTCAATTATAAAATTCACTTTTTCAATCAAATGGCAGGGATTTATCTCAAAATTATTTTTAAATGTATAACTATGGGAAAAGAGTCTCTATTCCATTCTCCCAGGACTTGAAATTGTGTTGTCAAGGGGAATGAAAAAATGTTCACAGTAGTACCATCCAGGATGCAGTGTAGTACCTTGTAGTATTACTGCATGCTGCTGCAGTATGCTCAAAGAAACAGTGTAATTCAATGGTAATTAATCCTTTTGTCAGGTAATATTTCATGACATATCATTTAGTGCAAAACATTGCATTGCATCCTGGCTGGCTTCACTGTATTAAAGCAATGTCTAGGACAATACTCTCTTTTTCTGTATGGAAAGTAATATTGCCTTTGACTGTCCCCTGGTCCTTCCATTTAATATTCATAGCATCTCTTTAGCAGTAAGAGTAGTAAGCTTTGGCCAGAGCCGATAGGGCTGCAGTTGAGGAATTTGGGGTAAAAATATTGGAAATGACCAATGTTACAAGTGACTGGCCTCCCACCACAGTTCAGCAAGTCAAGACTTCAGTGAGAAGGTAAGTCCTGGGGAAACCAGATGATAGGACTGGGGGGACCAGTCAGAAGGCAACATACCAGGGGTGACCTGAGGATAAAAATCTTTATGGAAATAAAATGGCTTTGCAAATGAGCAGGAAGGGAAAGTAAACCTCTTTGCAGATGACAGCAAACTCTGCAATAGGAAAGATACTCTGGAGGAGGTGGAGAGAATAAGTACAGACCTGAGAGAACTTGAGGAGTGATCAATGGTATGGCACCTGGGTTTCAATGCAAAAAAGTGCAAAATCATGCAAGTACAGCATAGGGACACAGAGGCAGTGTGTACAATTGGGGAAGTGGTATTTAAGGTCACTAAACAGGAAAGGGACCGTGGGATAATAATATCTGATGCCCTTAAGGTAGAAAATAATATCTGATGACCTCAATGTAGTGAGGCAGACCAACAAGGCAGTAGTCTCAGTGTGTACACCCTGAAAGAGATGAGAGAGAAGGGGCATGATAGAGACCTACAGATACGTCGCGGGGTGAATAAGGTACAGGAGGGGAGTATTTTTCAGAATAGAAGCTGCACAAGAACAGGGCAGCATGCAATGAAGCTGAAGGGGGAAATTTAGGAGGGATGTGAGGCAGTACTTCTTGACTGAAAAAGTGGTGGGCACCTGGAACAGTCTTCCAGCAGAGGTGGTGAGGTGAAAACAGTGCTGGAATTCAAGGATACATGGCATAGGTGCAAAGGAATCTTGATAGGAAAGCAGATGTGTGGAAAAAGGATCAGCCATGGCCTATGGTGGCAGCATTGATTGGTACATTAAAAAATGAACAGACTGGGAGGTCCAAGTGGTCCTTATCTGCCAACAAATTCTATGTTTTTATGTTTCAACTCACTGTTGAATTATGAGTATATTGGCAAGTGTTCTTTTAAAACAGCTGTTGGGGCCTTTTCATGTCATTCCTTCTTTGTGTCTTCCCTTGTGCATATCTTTGTTTCTACTTCACAGACAACACAGATAGCTATACAGGGGTAGACACAGAGGAAGGGAGAAGGTTACTAAAGGAGAATCCAGGCAGGTTGGAGAGCTGGTCAAAAATCTGGCAGCTGAACTTCGACCCCAAAAAAGTAAAGTAATGCACAATTGGAAAAGGAACTCAAGAGTACGATCAAAAATGGGTGGGATGGCTGTGGATTGCACAACGGACAAAAGAGATTTAGATATGATGAATATTGGAGACCCTATAAATATCTGCACACTGCAAAAGAGTGGTGAGCAAAGCAAACCAAATGCCAGGATGCATAGGATATACAGCGAAGGGGTAAGCAACAAAAGTTGGGAGGGGATTCTTTATAGGTCACTGGCGAGGCCATACCTGGAGAATGTGTAAGATATCGTCACCTGAGAAATGACTACAAGAAGGTGGAGGCAGTACAGCACAGGGCAACAAAGATGGCCCATGGCCTAGGGGAAAATGATGTACATGCTTGAGAAATGGAGGAAAAGGGGTGACTGTGATTAATGCATACATGTACCTGCACTGGATAAATACATTGAACACCAAAGAAATTTTCTCCTTTGGTGCTAACATAGGGGCAAGAGGGAATTCACTAAAGCAAGCAGGGAAGAAATTCAAAAAGGATGTCTGTAAGAACTTTTTCAAAGAAAGAGAGGTGAGCATGTAAAATAAGCTACCAAGGTAAGTAGTATTTATTTATTTATTAGCTTTTGGTAACCGGGTAAGTGTGCTAGGCAACAATCTTGCCTATTTTCAGGCATGACCCGGGAGAGTACAAGACAAAGATGCCAACAAATTATAGTGATACATCATGACATAGTAACATTAAAGAAATCATTAGATTGCAGCAAAAAATAAGAGAAAAATATAACAGCAGTGCACAGTGGAAAGAACAAGTTTGTACTCCAGGATACAAACATAAAAAAAGCTTTAATGTTGCGACAAATGGGAGGAGGTCCTGGCAACAGGCCGGTGGTCGAATGAGGTTGTGTTATGAACATCGGCAGTGACCAAGGGTGTGTAGGTGAGAAAACAGCGAGTTTTTAAAAACCCGGTGGGAGTTGGCGTTTTTGACCTGAGGGGGAGAGAGTTCCAGAGCTTAGGAGCAAAGCAAGAGAAAGCCTGTTCGCCCATTTTTGTGGTGCAAGGTCTACATGAGAGCAGGGGTGCAGAGAAGGATCTAAGGGAGCAAGTTTGGGAAACAGGGGTCAGCAGTTGAGCCAGGGAGTCAGGTCTTGGGGGTCTAGTTAGGGAGTCAATAAAGCAGCCCAGGGAGAAGGCCCGAAGCTCCATGGGTGACAGCCAGTTTAACCCAGAGTAAAGGAGGCAGTGATGAATGAGGCATGGGGCAGATAAGGCAAATCTGCAGATATTATTATAAGAGGTATCCCATCTGCTGAGCACACTGGAGTTAGCAGAGTATAGAAGAGGTAGTCCATATTGGAGCTGTGGGAGAAGGGCCCCCCTTGCTACTGATAGTCTAGCAGATGGTGTGAAGGAGTGTCGTACATGGTAGGTACCACCAATTTTTGCATTAATAGTGCAACAGACTGAGTTGATATGCGTAGAAAAGTCAAGGGACGGATCAAGGGTGACCCCCAGGCATTTGAAAGAGGATGTGTTGGTGACCGGGGAGCCGTTCTGACATCGAACCTGAAGCTTTGAGGCCATGGGGGGTAGTTTTTTATTAGAGCCGAACAGCATGGATCGCATTTTGTCCAGGTTAAGATGTTGATGGTTGTTCAGTAGCCATTGTTGAAGGACATGAAAGTCATTTGAGAGTGAGAGGTTGATGTTCTTGATCAATTTAGATGCCGAGTAGAGGACCAGGTCATCAGCGTACATGAGAATACAGCTGAGTCGGGAGGAGTAGGGAATGTCATTCAAGAAGAGGGAGAAAAGTAAAGGACCAAGAATGGACCCCTGAGGAGCATCACGGGTGATCCATCTGAGGGAGGATATAGCCTTGTGGAAAGCCACAGCCTGGCAATGATTGTCCAGGTAGCTATGGAACCAAGATAGAGTGGGGTCAGAGGCACCAGCGGATTGGAGCTTTGACAGCATAAGTTGGTGATGAACCATGTCGAAAGCTTTGGACAGGTCAATGAAGACAGCGCCAGTGAGTAAGCCGATATCCATATTGCTTTTTATGTCACTGGTAAGTTAGGTTAGAGCTGTGGTGGTGCTGTGTCCAGGCCTAAAGCCATGTTGGCAGGGGGTCAGGAGATTGAACTTGCTGAGGTGTTCTGAGAGCTGGCGATGAACTAGTTTCTCAAAAAGCTTACTAAGGGTGGGCAAGAGAGAGATGGGACGGTAGTTGGTCATTTGTTTGACATCACCCTTCTTAAGGATAGGGATGGTTCTAGCCATTTTCCAGGCCAATGGGACAGAGGAGGTACTGATAGAAAGATTAAAAAGCCTGGTGTCCGGCTTGGTAAGCCAGGGAGCAAACTGCCTGAGAATCCCAGGATGGATGAAGTCAGGGCCTGGGCCCCCACGGGCTGGTATGGAATTAAGAAGTTTACGTACTTCACAGTACATGGTCGGCGACAACGTAAAGGTAGGATGAGTGGGTCTTGAAGTTGGGGCAGTGGGCCAGTTAGCTCGTGTATCCTCAGGAGCGTCAGCCGATAGCGAGGAGAAGAGGGAATTGAAAGCATTGGCAATGGTGAGCGGGTTGTTACAGTGAGTGCCCTGTATAATCATGTCAGTAGGAGTCTGAGGCTTGTTATTGCCAAGAATTTCCTTAATTTGGGCCCAGTACGTCTTAGGGTTGTCAGCAGAGGATTTTAGGAGATTCCTAAAGTAGGTGCTTTTAGCCAGGTGCACATGTTTTTAGCAGTTGTTCCGAGAAGCCCTGTAGGCTTCAAAGTCAGTTCACAGACGAGAGACTTTCCATGCAGCCCAAAGTTTGTCCCTATGTTTCAGCATTTGAAGCAGGGGGCGCGTGAGCCACTTGATCACCTTCCCTGCCACCCTGTGTGTAGAGACAGGGATGTGTAGGTTTTGCAGAGAGAGAAGAACGGAGTTAAAGTAGTCAGTGGCCTGGTTTATGTCTTCAGTTAAGTAGATAGGCAACCAGTCAACAAGACCGAGATCAGTTATGAAAGCATCAACCCTTAGGTGTTATACGTCAGAGAAGGAAACGACTTTAGAGGGAAACGAAGGGGTGGAGGTGTCCCATACACAGTACATGGGATAGTGATCGCTTATGGTGTCTGGGAGCATGCCTGCCATATTCACGTATTCCATCCTATTAGTGAGGATCCAATCGAGCAGGGTGGCGCAGGGACCCCCCCCCCGAGAGACTCTCCTGGGTTCCTGGATGAGCTGGGAGAGGTTGACCTTACTGGTGATTGATGATAGGTAGGCTGAGTTATTCTCAGACCAGTCTTGGTTGAAATCCCCGAGCCAGATAATGTCATTTTTGCCTGTACCTGATAGCAAGTTATCCATGAGTTCTGAGAGACCCTGTTTGGAGTTTTTGGGAGGGACATATATACAGAAGATATGGAGTTTCTTTACACCACCAAGTAAAAGGAGGGTGTGGAGTACTTCACGAATTTGGCAGAGGGGTCCTGTATGGTGTGATGTTAAGGTGTGATTTGTAATGTCGCGCTAGCCCTCCACCTCTTTTTGTCCCCAAGCGGTCAGCCCGGAGCATATTATACCCGGGAAAGGAGCACTGGGAGTCTGTAACTGTGGGTTTTAGCCAAGTCTCCGAGATAGCTAAGATGTCTGGGCAGTTTACATTCATCCAAACCTGAAGGTCAGGAAGGTTGGCTAGAAGGCTTCTAGTGTTTAGTGACCAAATCAATCAGCATCTTCAAGTGTGGATGGGATAGGCATGTGGGATTATTTAGGAAAAAGGGCGACAAAAACAAAGGGAAGAGCTGCCATAATGGCAAAGCATAATAGTTCTGTAGCGAGCCAGTCTGTTGGTGCAGAGGTAGCACTATTGCTTGCAATGCTGGTGACCCAGGTTCAGGAGAAAGACTGGGTTATTGGAGGGCCAGCTGATAGAGGTTGGCGAAGTGTCCCACCTTGGATACACAATATGTGTCAGTCATGCCTATCTGACATCCAACGGCTGGGGAGAAAAAAAAAACAAAAAAAGGGCGAAAAAAGCCCTATCCATGCAGAATGCTCTCTGCTGCCCTTCACAGGCCCCACACCACTGATCATGCCCTACACTCCAGCATCAAATCTTCAACTCCACTGGAGGAGTTGGGCAAGCTTCAAGTACAGTAGTCCTTTTCCTGGGGGGGATAAACTAGGTGGGGAACATGCAGCAGATATATGTCCTGGGGATGGGGTGATGAGGCTGTGCGGTATGGCTGAACTGATTGTTACTAAATGTGCACTACAAAAAAAAGGAATAGTTATGTAGAGTGGGCAGACTGGATTGTCTGGAGCCCTTGAATGTGTATCCTTAATAAACTGCATGTTATAGTTGACTATCTCGAGGCTGACGGAAACATGAGCAATGTCAATATAATTTCTGCCCAAGAAAGCATAATGATTTGCTATAAAGATTAAAAAAAAATCCAAACTTGCAGTACTATTTTTCCAGATTTTTTGTAACTTTTCACACCTTTTACAACAGCAAACACTTAGCCATGTATTAACTTGCTGACACTCACAATAGCTAGCTCACCTACAAGCTCACTGTCAGTGGGCGCTATGCAGAAAGGGCGGCCAAATACACACTGTGTAGTAGCAAATCATGTGCATCCCTATGTGGTGCACAGTCCCGTGTGGGTATGCAGCATTCATGAATGCCTGCACATGGTGTGCACACCGAGGGGGCATGAGTTAGCACTGTGCGGAGGGATGCGTGGATAGGTCGGGGGTGTAGCCAGGACGGACGAACTGCCCCTTGACCCCACCATAAAAGGCAACATGAAGTGCACTGTGCAGCATTCCAGACATGAATGCAGCACAGCAGCAATGCACAGGAGACATGGCAGAATGGTGAGGGGATGAGGAAGCTGCTGTGGAAGGCAATGGTGCAGGACCCAGTAGAGGGTGATGGAGAGGGTGTGCACATGGAACACACACATGGTCCCCAAACTTAAGCAGTGGGCAGAAGGCTGCGATGGTAGCTGAGATCAGGCAGCAGTGTGATTGGCTGTACAGTGCCCTTGCACCCACCACCCTCCCAGAGGTGAAGGCACAGATGTAGCTGAATATACAGGCCAGGGTCAATGCCGCAGGGCTGGAGATGAGGACATTGATGGCCATCAAACACAAGTGGCATGACCTCTGTGTGGCCATGAAGAAAAAGCTCACAGCTGCAGCACATGAGCGGCAAGGCACAGGAGGAGGGGAACCTGCACAGGACACCCAGCTGTCACATCTGGAGAAACAGGTGGGTGAGTCACTGACATGGGTGGCCATCCACGGTGTGGAAAGGGGAGTGGACACACAGGCAGGTAGGTGCAATGCAGGTACAGGGCAGTTGTGGATGGACAGTCAGTGGAAGTGCTACAGCAACTCCTCCTCCATGCCCCCCAGACATGGCCCATGCACCACGGAACACAGCAGTGGCCAGGAGGCAGACTCCACAAGGCACGGTGGTGGAAGCAGCACCACACAGTGGCACACAACATGAGGCAAAGTTGGGTAAGTAACAGGTGTTAGGGTAGTGTGACCCCACAGCAGGGCTGTGAGGCACTCAGGTAAACTGATGCACACTATTATGTCTTCACAGGGATGGAGATGGACACAGAGACCCAGATGGACATCAACAGCAATACCAAACTGTCGAACACCCACACAGAGGAGGTCGACAACAGCACTGGGGGCGAGGAACCACATGACATGGAGAACAATGGGGAGCACAGGCGAGGCTCAGCACTGGCCTCGAATGCACCCTCACCTGGTGGGGGGACGGTTGCGGCCACCCCCACTGGGCCATGGGCAGCACCAATTGCACCCCACAGGACCATGTTTGGTGCAGACAGTGGGGATGAGGGCACTTCAACCGGCCACCATAGACACAGCCAGTACCCCAGGCATGACCTCTACAAGAGGGAGCAGTATCGAGTACTGCAGCAGCTGGAGCAGTACCGCCTCGAAGAACAGCCGCACACCACGGCCACCATCGTGGTGCTGACTGACCTCACATGCAATATCAGCAATGGTATTACATGAGCTGCCATGGTCTCGGGACAGATTGTTCAACACTTCCACGCCACACACCCCAGCACCATTGGTGGTCACTGCACCAGGGCTAGTGGCGCATGCACAGATGGTTGCCACACAGGCCACTGCCACAGACCATGGCTCTGTGCAGGGTGCATGCAGGGAGCACCCACCCACACAGAGTGCAGGCACCTCTGAATATGCCACACCACAGCAGACAGAGCGTGGGACCGATGTGGATGGCACCACCAATGCCACAGGCATGGACGATGGTGACACACAGGGGGACAGCTCACAAGCAAGAGATGTGGACACACAGACCCACAGCGGGCATTGGGGATGGGTCATGGGACAGTCTGGGCAATGGCCAGTCACCAAGGCACACATGCCATGACACGGTCCCATGGTCCCAGTCACAGGGCAGCACCACTGGCCCATGATGGCCCCCATGGTGCTATCTACCCTAACCGATCCCGCTGTTCATAGACATCCCAGACCATAGCCCATGACTGTGTCTTATGCCATGATCACAGTGGCACCAAGCATGGCAGTGTACTGTGTCAGCACAATGAATGGCACACCCACCTTGTGCAGGCCCACATGAGTATGGTACCATACTGTGCAGCAGCCCTTGGGCCATGTGCCATCCCTGCATTGCCCCAGTCCCGCATGCAGCATCACGTTCACATGTCAAGTCTACCAATGTTGGCCAGGGCCACTGTCACCAGCCCATTGCTGGCCGGTGGCATCACAGTGCAGTGGCCAACAGGGGGATGCATTACATACCCCACCCTGGGTCCCGGGGACCCATCAGCATGGCTGTGGCCCTGAAAGTGGACATCTGACTGAGGGCAGTGCATGGTATATACCTGCCATGTGTGGGGGGGTGGTGTATGCATTGTTCCACATGACACGGCATGCCCCGACATGACCACCAGCCAAGGTTGCACAACAGCCACCAGTGATAGACATCTGATGGTGGTCTGGCACCCCTGGTGTGTGTGGAACCTGGCCATGATGTTCCATGCAGGACAAGGTGTGTTGTGACTCATGGCGAAGGCCTACCCATCTCACCCTTGGAGACCACTCAGCATGTGATGTCATCATCATGGTCATGCCACCACCACTGCGGGCAGTGGGTGGCACATGCAGCACCCGGGCTGTGGCCCAGCCATGGCCATGTGCATACCACAGGGGGAGTGTGGGTGACTGCCGTGGTGCACCGCCAACACCGTGCGAACGTGCCTGCCACAAGCGCATGCTACACTGCATGGCCACTCGCATTGCCCTGGTTCCTGTGAGGCATGCCATGGTCATCGTCATCCACACAGTCCTGTGACCCAGGGTCCTGTGGTGGCCCCGGGGGCATCGTCATGGCCTCCCACTTGGCCAGGTTGTGCAGCAGACAACACAACGTGAACACCTTGAAGGCCTTTGCCGGACTGAGCTTGACCATGCCCCCCCATCTGGTAGATGCACCTGAAGCACATCTTCAACTGTCCAATGGTCCATACCATAATGCTGCATGTCCTGCAGTGCATGTTGTTGTATGCCTCCTCCGCCGATGTCCCTGGTGCCAAGAATGGAGTCATGAGGTAGGCACACAGGGGGTAGCCGCTGTCACCTGCAGGGAGTAGAGGTACATCATCAGCATGTGACACCAGGACATGTGGTGATGTGTGCGCCACCACTGCATGCATACCCAGTGGCCATCCATCAAGGTGGCCATCCTGAAGCAGTGCACCGATCCTGGATGCATCCAGTATGTAGGCATTGTGCATTGACCCCGGGAATCTGGTGCACACATCCATGAAAAGGCCAGCCACATCACACACAACCTGGCAGTTCACACTGTGGAACCCCTTCCTGTTGTGGTATGCCTCCTCGTCCACAGCGAGTATCATGATCACAATGTGCATACAGTCTACGGCCCCACACACATTGGGCATTTAATGCATTGCATAGAATGCCTGCAGGAGCAGGTATACATGGTCCCCCAAGTGCAGCAGCAGTGCATCCATCACCTGCACCATGGCATGGGACACGAAGAACTGGTTGATGCTGACTGTGTCCCTGGTCCTGTGATGTAATGACCCTGTGGCACTATACGACAGGATGCACAACACCTTGGTCTCCACCGACATCAACCTTAAGTGCCAGGTCCTGGGTGCCATGGCCGTGTGGACCAGGTCACACAGCCATGTGATGATCAGCCACAGGAAATGGAACTGCTCCAGGCAGTACATGTCCTGCCACCCTGTAGCATTGACCCTGTCCCGGAATACCCAAGGCTGTGGAATTGGTTCCAGTGTCCCCATTTCTGCACTTCCAACAGTAGCATATGCAGCTTCACTCCTGGGCACATCCTCCATCACTGTGTTGTACACCACCAACACTAGCATACTGGCATGTTTCAAACACTTATATACTTGCGGCGATGTGGGCGTGGCTGCCGTCGGGGCCAGTAAGCCCTCCCACTGCCACGTGTCCCATGGCATGTGTCCGCATCCATGCAGTGCTGTGGTGTTGAGCAGTCTATGTAGCAATGGCAGGCAGCATGGTCAAGAGGATGGCATGCTTCCCTGACAGCTATTTCAGGTGTCAGAGGAGATCTACACCCCAAACTGGGGTGCGGGGAACCTGTGGCAGGCCTGTGCTTTTGGGCAAGTGGGTACGCTGAAAGCATGTGCTGTGCTGCATCAACGTATGTGTGGCTGTGTGTCTAACCTACACCCCCATCTTTCACATGCAGGATTCCAATGGCTAACCTGAACAAATGGAGCTGTGCCTACAGCTAAAGCCAGACAGGGCACTGTTTTACATCATCACACCTGGGCATTGGTGCCATAGGTACTGGTGGACATTCCTCAACTACTTGTACCTAAATGGGGATGGCAGCGTCCTGAACTACGAGGATGCAGGGTACAGGTGTTGGAGATCTACATTCCGTCACTGGTGGGTATTGTGGTCTGGGGCACTTGGGGGGGGTGTCTGTTGTGTCCCAGGTCCTGACCTGTGCCATTTTGTCTTTAAGAGATACAGGGGTCATCTGCAGAGGATGATGTTCTGCAACAGCGGATGGCCACCGCAGGAGCTGGAGTTGGAAGATGACTCCACAAACAGTGATGGGAACATGGGCTGTGTCCAGGCCACATCACCATGATGGGTGACAGCACTGACACGTGGACCATCCTGCCATGAAGCAGTGGAGCTCCTGGACTGTGTCTGTGGTGTGTTCACCACAGACGAGGCATTGGGTGCCATGTTTGGCTGCCAGCATAACTGGGGGGCTCTAGTTGTTCTGTATGGTGTTGGGGAGGTTCCAGTACTGTTGTGTATGCTGCATTAAAGCTTTGTACCTACCACCTGTGTGTTCTTTGTCTATGGAGGGATGGCTATGTCTAGAGTGGAGCCATGGCCTGCCACGGTCATTGGCCCAGTGGGGGTGGGTCCACGTGCATGGTCACTGTGCCTTATGCCATGTGGTCCATGGTTGCATGCACAGCATGCCAGATGGCATGCCCTCTGTACCGCGACATGCCATGCAGCATGCCTTCTGTATGGTGTTATGCCAGATGACACGCCTCTGTACGGCTTCATGCCAGATGGCACACCATCTGTACAGCAACATGCCATACTGCATGCCCTCTGTACGGTGGCATGCCAGATGGCATGCCCTCTGTATGGAGGCATGCCAGATGGCATGCCCCTCTACAACAACATGCCAGACGTCATGTCCTCTGTACAGTGCATGCCATATTGCATGCCCTCTGTATAGCAGCATGCCAGATGGCACGCCCTCTGAATGGAGGCATGCCATAAGGCACACCATCTGTATGGTGGCATGCCATACAGCACACCCTCTGTAGGTGACATGCCAGATGGCACACCCTCTGTACAGTGGCATGCCAGATGGCACACCCCATATGGCGGCATGCCATATGGCATGCCCTCTGTACAGCAGCAAGCCATATAACACTCCCTGTGTACAGTGGCATGCCATATGGCATTCCCTCTGAAATGTGGCATGTCATAAGGCATGCCCTCTGTATGGTGGCATGTCATACAGCACATCCTCTGTAGGTGGCAGCCAGATGGCACACCCGCTGCATGTCAGCATGCCATACGGCATGCCTTTTGTATGGCGGTATGCACATGGCACACCCTCTCTACAGTGGCATGCTAGATGGCACACCCCATATGGCGGCATGCCAGATGGCATGCTCTCTGTACGTTGGCTTGCCATATGGCATGACCCCTGTATGGTGGCAAGTCATATGACATGCCCTCTGTATGGCAGCATGCCATATGGCATGTACTGTATACTGTGACATACCAGACAACACACTATTGGACGGCAGCATGCCAGACAGCACGCACTCTGTACAGTGGCATACCATATGGCATTTGCTCTGTACAGTGGCATACCATATGGCATTTGCTCTGTACAGTGGCATGCCATACAGCACACACTCTGTAGGTGGCATGCCAGACAGCACACCCTCTGCATGTCGGCATGCCATATGGCACACCTTCTGCATGGCGGTATGCTAGACAGCACACCCTCTGCACAGTGGCATGCTAGATGGCACACCCCATATGGCAGCATGCCAGATGGCATGCCCTCTGTACGTTGGCATGCCATATGGCATGCCCTCTGTATGGCAGCAAGCCATATGACATGCCCTCTGTATAGCAGCATGCTGTATGGTGTGCACTCTGTACTGTGGCATACCAGATGACATGCCATTGTACAGTGGCATGCCAGACTGCACACCTTCTGTACGGCAGCATGCAATATGGTATGCCCTCTGTACTCCGGCATGCCATAAGGCACTCCCTCTGTATGGTGGCATGCCAGACAGCATGCCCTCTGTATGGTGGCATGCCATACAGCATGCCCTCTGCACAGTGGTATGCCAGATGGCACACCCCTATATGTTGGCATGCCAGATGGCACACCCCTATATGGTGGCATGCCAGATGGCACACCCTCTGTATGGCACAGTGGCACGTCTGCTGGCCATGTTGGCCACATCCATGGCCATCTGGTGGCGGGGCTGGTTCCTTCTATTGTAACAAAGCAGATCAAGTTCAAACACCCAGTCTTTATTTAGAATGGCAGTCATTTGAAAAAAGGCACCTTTGCTGGCAAGCGAGTAGAGAGGAGAAGGCAGCTGCTTCTTATCCTACCAAGCCAGTAATATTGCTGGTATTCAAGCCAGTCATCTGCAGGAGAAAAGATTCATACCTTTCTTCTGGATAGGAGGGTGGGCTTGCAGCGCTCACGACTAGCAGAAGACAGAGCCTGTACGCCGAGCCATGGGAGTCCCTCTCTGGGTGAAGGCTGAGTCTAAAAGAAAGCGGAGAGAGATGGAGAGGTCAGTGATGAAGTTCACTGCACAAAGCCAGGCTAAATTGATGGGAGTGTCTGAATGTTCAGACAATAGGCTGCAAGTGAGTACAGGAAGTGGGGGTGGATAGGGAGGCAGAGGGACAACAAAGGAACAGCAAGGGGGTGTCTGGGCTTGGTGCCAAGCTTACCAATGGGAAGCAGAGAAATTATCAGCCAACGTGTTCAAGCACTGGGAAGGATATCTGAGTTTGGACAGTCCAGATATTTCGGGGGACTTGGGTTGTGAATGAGGTAGAAAAGAAATTAGCAAAAAGAAAGGAAATCCTCAGGTTTGGGGATAACTCTGTAGATATTAAGAATTGTATTTTCAAAAAATCCAATCATGAAACAGTTATTGTACTTTACAAGTCAAGGAATATTAGGAATTGTATTCTCAAACAACCCAATCATGAAACAGTTATTGTACTTTACAAGTCAATTGAACTCTGCATGCCTTTCTGTTATAAATCAAATAAAAATAATTATTTTAATAATGAATGGTTTGATGGTGAATGGAGTTTGCCTCTAAATGGCAGACCAGATTGTCCAGGTGGCCACACAAGAAGGGCCATGGGAAGCAAAAAAAAAATGAAAGGGGGAGTGGGTAAAAGAACTCAAGGAAAAGGGGAGGAGCTAAGAGGGTGACTCAGAGGAAAGAAGAAGGTAGAGGAAGGAAGGGGAGGACAAAAGGGGTGACCTCATGAGGGGGTGGAGCTATAAATGGGACTGGAGTAGCAAGGCAATTGGATGAGACAGGCAAGAAAAGGAAGGGCAATACCAGCCTCTTAAGGGGCTGCAGAGGGAGGAAGAGCCCTCTTTTATCTTGCTACTCTTCAGCGTTAAAAGTGCTGAGAGCAGCATATCAGATCAGCACTAGAAATTTCTGTGAGTAACTTAGATTCTTAGATTACTACATTACCAAACATGGTACAACTGCTGGCCTACAACTAAAAAGAAAAGCTGGCAATTTTGCAGTGCAATAGAGACAGGATTTAAAATGCAACGATGAGCACTGGGGCTACTGAGGACTAAAGAACTTGACTGGAGCTCCATGTGGCAGGTAGGCAGTTGGATTAAGATGCCAGAATGGGTAGAGTTTTTGGCAAAGCAGGGGGAGTTTCTTGTGGGAAGATGCTGAAAGGGAATGTTTTAAAAAAGGGAATTGATTCTGGGCAGAAATGTGATACAGTTTGGCCTAGTTGGTTGCGTCTGCAACCCCACCACGATTATAGCGTGGAGCATGGGGAAAAAAATGCATGATCAGGTAGGCCCATTGCTGAGTGAACAGAAGAGGCATAAGCTAAAAATGTAGAGCTTGGGCAAAGCTTGCTGCGGGGAAGGGGATGGGACAAATGACCACAATCAGGGGGTTTTCTCATCAGAAGATGCTGGGAGGGAATGTTTTAAAAAAGGGATTTGATTCACTGCAGAACTGTGATGCAAGTCAGCCTAGTCAGCTGCATCTGCAACCCCACTGTGATTATAGCGTGGATCATGTGGAAGAAACCGTGTACTCAGGAAGGCCCATGGCTAAGCGAATAGAAGAGGCATAAGATGAAAATGTAGAGCTTGAGCAAAGCTGGCTGCGGGGAAGGGGATTGGACAAAATGACTGCAAGAAAGGGAGTTTTTTCAGCAGTAGACACTGGGAGGAATGTATAAAATGGACACCGCTTGGCCCAGTCGTCCGCGTTGCAGCACCACCAAGGCTATAGGTGCATCAGGGGTACAAGGATGACACCATGAGGTCAAGTAGGCCCAAGGTGGGGCAACCAGAAGAAACAAAGTGCTCTAAATGGACTGGGTTGCCAGATACTGGAAAAGGAGACATAGGGGAGTGTTGCATTGTGGGGAGAATGGGGCCCAGCTTTGTTGGGATGGGTGTTGCTATACAGCAGTTATTACTGCAAGGCCACCAGGGGGTGGCAGACACAACAGCATGGAGTGACTCGGGAGGGGGGTAGACAACCAGGTAATGTCATAAGGCAGATTGCTGGTAGCGCAGCAGTGCAACAACCCCAATGGGGAATTCAGGGGTGAGCGCTGGGGAAGGTCATGATGGAGGCAGGCTGGAAATCAGCCTGAGGGATCATGCAAGCCACATGGGGGGGTGGGTTACAAAGGAACAAGGCCCAGGAAGGGCATGAGCAGCACAGGGGACAAATCAAAGAAGGAAGGGGGAACATAAAATAGAATTTCTGCACTGCAGGGTAGGGCAGAAGGTTTCAGGGAAGGAATCAGAGGTGAAGAGTGGTGGCAGAACAGGCATGCAGGGAATGGCTAGGTCAAAAAACATGTGGCCTCCATCTTGAGTGCTTTGGGGGGCACTGGGAGGCCCATAAAAAGAAATTTAAGAATAATTTAGGAACAAGACAGGAGGGCAATTGGGTCTTTGGTAAAAAGGGGGAAGGCGTCGGTTCCTAAGGAGGGGGGGATACAATGAGACAAGAGGGGCATATTGGGGGCACAACAGGTGATGAAGAGAGAAAGGAACCATTAAGATTGAGGAAGAAGAGACAAGGCATGGTTCACAGAAGAACAGGAGGGGAGGTGGGCTCCCGGGCACCCGTATGGAAGGAAGCCTGTAGACCCAGGGATATTAACATGTGCATTTTCTTTTACAGCAGTTTCTTAACATTAGGAACAGGCCCAAGTACAGTGGATGATGGCACTAAAAAAGAGCAAGCCAACCAAGGAGGAAGCTTACAAGGTCATCATCGAATTGGCAGAGAGGGCCAATGAGGTATGGGAGCTGGTAGAGGATATGGATGCACAGGGATCACAGGGAAAATGAAAAGGGGACAAGGGGGGGAGCAGTGTCAGGGGATGCAGGCCAGCCCAGTTGTCTAGCCCGAAAAGGTCACCACCTAGACCAGCAAGCCCAGATGGGCTGGAGCCAGGGGCCCCAACCCATATGCCAGCCACTCCACCAGTCCCTGAGATCCCAATTCCAGCTCCCATACCACTCACCCCATTACTGCCTGAAATGCCTGGACCAGTACCAGCAACACCAAACCCATCAGGATGACAGACCCCAGGGGCAGGAAGACAAATGCCAAGCCCAACACCTTGTAATGTGGGGGAGGGGGTAATGTGAGCAGCAGTATAAAGGAATATGTAGAGCAAATGATTACTGCTATGGGACAAGATGGGATAGGGCAACTGGAAAAAGCATTAGGGGAAATCAAAACAGGAAAGGGAGAAGGAGCAGGAGCCGGGGCCACACTGGAAGCAAGAACACTGCCAGGGGGGTCTGGAGACATAGGTTCACCAGGGATGAGGATAGGCAAACACATTCCCATAGCAACAAAAGAAAAGATATACTAACATACTAATTACCAGCAGATTAGGCCTTACGGTCTATAGAGTCTGCTCAAACCTCAGATCCCTAGTTGGGTATAGAGACCTTCCCCTCTCTTGTGTTCCAGAAACCACTACCATCCATCCCCACCCCCCTGGGTTAGGTCATCATCTGATACATCCACTTTCTGTGTCTGTCCCACCCTCTCTTGAAGCCCACCACTGTGGAGCTCTGAACCAGCTCACCAGGTAGCGCATTCCAAGGATCCACCACTCTCTCAGTGAAAACCCTTCTCTTCCCCCCCTCACCCTTCCACCTTCCAACTTCAAACCATGCCCTCTGGTGATACCTCCCTGCTTTGGTCTAAAGATCCCCTCCGTGTTTACTCTATTTATTCCTTTGAGGTACTTGAAGACCTCAATCATGTCCCCCCGTCTCTCCTCTCCTCTCCTCCAATGAAAACAGGCAGAGCTCCTCAAGTCTGTCCTCATACATCAAATTTCCTAGTCCTCATATCATCTTAGTTGCCTCCTCTGTACCCTCTCCAGGAGCTGTTTGTCCCTCTTTAAGCATGGTCTCCAATACTGTACACAGTACTGAAGGCGTGGTCTAACCAGTCCATTGTACAGCAGCAGAATCCCTTCCCTGCTCCTAGAGGTGATCCCCCTTGTGATGCATCCCAACATCCTGCTTGTTTTGCTAGCCACTCTCCTGCACTGCTCAGAGTTATTCATACATGCATCCACCATGACCCCTAGGTCTTTTTCCCCTGTTGAGGCCTCCAGCGCCTTGCCTCCCAGGGTGTACCTGTGTTTAGGGTTTCCCAACCCAAGATGTAACACCTTGCACTTGGTGATATTGAGATTTAATTTCCATGTGTGAGCCCACCTTTCCAGGGTGTCCAGGGATATAGAAGGGAGTATACGTGGATGTTTTCACACTGGTCAGTAAAGAAGCAGTGATGAAATATGATGAGAGGGAGAGCATTGGGAAAATGGAGATGGCAGCAGAAGTAGTCCTACTAGGGAATAAAGAGGAAGACAAATTCATGAAAGGCAAGACATGGGACAGTTGGTCTGTTGGCTTTGCCAGGTATGCGGCAATAGTGTTAGAGAAAAAACCCGAGCTGGGAATTCCGTTGATAACTTATCAGCTAATAATAAGGAGGTTGAAAACAAAAGGAGAGGTGGGGTGGATATATTATGACAAGTTTTTCAGACAAAGGATGGCCACCTATGGAGATGTTAGGTGGGATACCAAACAGCTGGACCTGTGGACAGATTACGTTATGGATCAGTCCACACCAGATTGGGAAGGGGCAAGGAAGACCACTCTGGTTCAAAAATGTTGCTGTGGATACAATCAGGCTTTTTGTTCCTGGCCGCAATGTAGGTTTTGCTATGCATGCTCAAAATGTGGGAGGACCCACCCGGCTTCGAAATACAGGGAAAATTGAGTAGCCGGGGGCCAACCTAATGGGACACAGGGCAACAATAATCAGTCCTTTGGGGGGACCAAGGGGGTTTCAGGGGAGAGCCAGGAGTTTCATTGGGGGGGAGGTTTTGGGAGGGGGGGAAACAAATATTAAGACAAAGCCTAATAGAATGGGGAGGGTCAGATATTTTTATTTATTTTATTTATTTATTTCAGTCTAGGATTACAAATACCTTTGAGCCAGGGCTCTTTTACAAAGGTTCCACATCATATGGAACAACAAGACAACAAGGATGACATTATGACAAATAATCACTTACCTAGACGTATACAAAGCTAGAACTAGGGTTGACAAAGGTAGAGAGGGAAGGGCAGGAGATGAGAGAGTGAGGGGAGTGGTGAGGGCGGGGCACAGAGGTGTAGTTAGGGGACAGAGCTGTAGTTACAGGAGGGCTGAGGTGGGGGGGGTGCTGCCCGGAATGCATTGTCAAAGAAACAGAGACTAGCAGAGGGTGCCCAGACGTTAGCAAGAGTTAAGGACAGTGACCATCACCCAGCCAGTAGGGGTTTGCATAAGGTCAGGCTGGCATAGGTGGTAGATGATTCAGTTATGATCAATGTCAGTCACAGGCAGTTGAGGCAGTGAAAGACTTGCAGAAGCTGGATTTGAAGGAGCCAAGCGTGGTGGCGATGGTAATATCAATAGAGAGTCCATTCATCCAGCTTGAAGCTCTAAAGGCAAAGGATCTTTCACCTTATGTAACATGGCAGTGGGGAATTAGGAGAAGCTGTGGCTTAGTCCCCCTGGTGTTGCAGCTGCTGTTTCTGGGTTGTAGGAGGGAACAGACTCCAGCAGGTGCAAGGCACATCAAAATGTTCTTTGCCACCATGCAGGTTTAATATTTTATTCGATTTTCTAAGTGCAGCCAGCTGGTTTGGGTATAAAGGTCACAGGTGTGAGTAAGGCGTTGAGCACCTGTGATGAGCTGACAAGCCTTGTTGAGAGAGGTAGTTACATGTTTGAGAGCAGTAGCAGTGGCAGAGCCATAGATTATAAGGCCGTAGTCAATGATGGTAATGATGGAGCTCTTGACGGCAGCACCCAGTGCTTAAGGGATAAGGTGTCGTCTGTGTCGGAAAAGCATGCTTAGTCTGGAGTTTGCAGCTTTGGCAACAATATTTATATGATCAACATAGAAGAGGTGTGAATCAAGGTTGATCCCAAGGTATTTAAATGATTGGACCTGTTCCAGAGGGTCACCATGTGTTGTGTTTATGGTGAGGTGATGATCCTTATACTTACTGTGGGTGCTGCTGAAAATAATGGTTTTGGTTTTCTTTCTGGTTAAGGAACAGTTTATGTCTTATGAACCAATTCTCAACTGTATTGATACCCTGCTGGACACTTTTTTGCAACTGATTTGTGTCCTGATGGGATGAAAGAATTACCACATCATCAGTGTAGAGTATCATTTGTTCAGTGCAGGAGTCCAGGAGGGTGTTAATGAATAGACTGAAGAGGAGTGGGACAAGGATAGAGCCCTGAGGGATACCAGAGTTGACAGGTTTAGTATCAGAGAGGACATCTGCGCTCTTTACCTATTGGGATCGATTTTCAAGGTAGCTTTTGAACCATGTAACTGAATCAGCAGAGAGACCAGAGGACTGAAGTTGGCCAAGTAGAAGGCGGTGGTGTACAGTATCAAAGGCTTTTGTGAGGTCAATATAGATAGCTCCAGTAGGTTTACCATTGTCCAGGGAGCTGTGGATAGCACCTGTAAATTCCAGGAGGGTGGATGTGGTACTATGGCCTTTTCTGAAGCCATGTTGCTGCCGGCAGAGAACATTATATTTGTCCAGGTAGTCAGTGAGTTGGTCAGCTACTATACGTTCCAATGCCTTTGAGAAAGGAGGTAGAATAGAGATCGGGCAATAATTGCTGTGTATAGTTGTGTCACCACTTTTATGGATTGGGGTGACAGTGGCTGATTTCCATTTGTCCAGGAACTGGCTGAGAGAGAGGAAGAGATTAAAGATCCTAGAGAGAGGCCCTAAAACTTCTAGTGTGAGGGATAGAAGCTTGAGGTCGAGTGAGTCGCTGCTAGTTCTGGATTTGCATAGAGCTTTGGTGACGTACTTGCAAACATCATGCACATTTATTGCCTTAAAGTAGAATGGAGGGTGTTTGGCAGGGAGGGTGTGGCTGTGGGATGTGGGGAGAGTCCACTTCTTTGAAGAAATCAGAGGGAAGCACACTGGTAAGGTCAGTGAATGCCTCGTTGAAGGTGTCAGCAATGCTTTTTGGGTCAAGTAATGTGCTCCTGTTTACCTTGATCGTGGCCGGTGATGTTTTGAGTTGCATCCCCGTGACTTCTTTTATGTTGTTCCAGAACTCTCTCTCCTGTTTCCCCAGGTGTCAGTGAGGGCTTTCTTGTAGTAGTAGGACTTCTGTAGCCGAATGGATTTAGTACAGTCGTTACGTGCATGTTTATAGTTCTGGATGTCAGCTTGTCTGCCGGTAGATCTGGCCAGTTCCCACAGGTTGTCCCTAGATTTCAGCTTCATAAAGAGGTCCACTGATAGCCAGGGGTTGCAGAGAGATTTAACTTTGCACTTCTTTAGGGGAGCAAATTGGTTGCAGGCTTCATTAAATATGTGTATGAAGTGGTCCAGTGCGGAGTTGGTGTCAGTTGCCCTGAGAACAGGCATCCAGTCCTGATGGAGAAGGTGGGATTTGAGGAGTGGTAACTGACCATGATGTAGAACTCTGCTGTAGAGGATTTTTTGGGGGGGTTTACAAAATTTGTTGGACCAGGTACAGCAAACCGGGGAATGGTCACTTAGTGAGTCAGGAAGGATAGTGTGGTTCATGATTCTGGTGGGGTGAGTGGTCAGGATCCAATTCAGGAGGGTGCTGGTCCCTGTTTTATAGTTCTTTCTGGTAGGGGATTCTAGCATCTGTGTAAGATTGGCCAATATGACAGAGTGTCTGATAGCCCCGGCCTCAGCTGCAAGCCAGTTGATATTAAAGTCTCCAAGCAGGATGGTTTCAGAGTCAGGTGGTTGTGACCTGATAAAGTCCAGTACAATGGGCAGTCCTGGTTCTTGCTCTCTAGGAGGAATATACACAGTAACTATTGAGATAGCCTTATTGGGAGCACCTAGAAGGATTCTAATGGGAAGAATCTGTGCCCGGTTGGCCAGGAGGGCAGTATCAATGGGGTGCCCCAGGAGTGAGTCTTTCAGGTATAGTGCACAACCGCAATCTCTTCTTGATGTCTGATCCAACGAAAAACATTGTAGCCTGGGAGGGTGATTGCATGGTCCGGTACTGAGGGAGTGAGCCAGGTTTCAATGACTGCCAGGATATCAGGGTTGAGTAAGGTTGCAAAGGCTTGGAGTGAGTCACACTTTGGTAGGAGACAGCAGATGTTTAGGCATATGATCGAGAGAGCGCCAGAAGGTCTATTCTGGGTGGAGACCTTGGTTTTGTTTGGGCCAGGGTTGGGGTGGATATTTCCTGATAGCAGTAGGATGAGGAGCAGGAGCTTCAGGGTGCCCAGACATACTTCCTTGAGGGAAAGCTTGCATTTACTTCTTGAGCAGGATCGTGCAGTAGTGAGGGTGTGAAAGTTAAGCAGTTAGGTTGTGTTTGGGGGTAGGTGTGTGGATAGAAAATCCACAGGTGAGAGTGGGAGGTATTTTTAAGAGGAAGTGTCTCAAGGGGGTATGGTTTACCTCATGTGGAAGAGTGCCAGAGCTATGATATGCGATGGTTAGCTGGAAACTTAGTGAGGGGAAAGGGAAAGGGGGTCCAAGAGGGAGGAGTAGGGGGAACAGGGTAAAGAGGATAAGGCCAACTAGCAACACAAAAACTACTGAAGGGGTTTAAAGAGGGTTTAAAGAGGGTTTCAGCCTGCATTGTCAAGGGTCTAGGAAACACCAGGAAAGCAAAAACTTAGGTTCAGTGAAGGGGAAAACTGCAAAAAGAGAAGGAGGCAGGGAGGCTAGAGGGCCCTTTTCAGGTACCCCCATTTGACAACCTGAGACTATCCCCATTAGGTTTCGTGCCTATGTAAGTAAGTAAGTAAAAAAGTAAGTAAACATTTATTTTTAAGCGCTTTTCAAAACCAAAGCGCTGTACAAATAGGCAGGCAATTAAAATTTACAAACATATAACATCAACAACAATAATAATACAATCACAGTAAAATCACAATAAAATCACTCTCCACATGCTTTTAAGAATAAGTAAGCTTTTAATTCTGACTTAAAACTCTTGACGGTCAGGCAGCTACGTATCCGACGAGGTAGAGAATTCCACAGGGTGGGGGCAGCGTAGGAAAATGCCCGTGCCCCAGATGTTTTTAAACAAACCCTGGGAATTTCTAGCAATCCCTCATTGGTGGATCAGAGTGAGTGAGAGGGACAGTAGGGAATAAGGAGATCTTGAACATACTGCGGTCCCTGATCATGTAGGGCTTTGTAGGTCAGTAACCCGACCTTGAAGGTGATCCGCCACTGAACCGGCAGCCAGTGCAGTTCGCGCAGCACAGTCGTGATATGACTTCTCATAGATGCCCCAGTCAAAAGCCTGGCTACTGCGTTCTGCACCAGCTGCAAGCGGCGGATATCAACCCCCGGTAGCCCTAGGTACAGGGCATTGCAGTAATCAAGGCGAGAAGTAACAAAGGCATGGACCAATGTTGGAAGGTCGGCCGGAGGAACTAGGTGTTTTACCCGAGCGATATTCCTAAGATGGTAAAAGGAGGATTTGACAGCGGATGACACCTGAGATTTCAGGGTCAAACGGTCATCAATAATAACGCCCAGGTTACGCACCCAGTCTGAAGTTGGGAGCTGGGCACCATCGATCCATATGCCCGAAGGAAGCCCAGCTCTACAACCTGCCTCAAGGCGACCTGGGTCCACCACCAACACCTCAGTCTTATCCGGGTTTAACCTTAGCCAGCTGGCACTCATCCAATCCTTGATCTCAGATAGACAGCTGCTAAGTATTGAGACTGCATCTTCCTGTCCGGGACTAAAGGACAAATACAGCTGGGTGTCATCTGCATGGCAGTGAAAACCCAAGCTGTATTGCCTAATAATGTCTCCCAATGGCAGCATATAGACAGCAAACAACATGGGTGCCAAAATGGAACCCTGCGGAACCCCACAGGGCAGGAGAACAGTATCAGAGGAATAAATTCCGGTGATGACCCTCTGTCTCCGCCCCATGAGGAAAGATCAAAACCATTGCAGAACTGTACCAGACAGTCCACAATAGAGTCGCAGGCATTCCAGGAGCACACCATGGTCCACAGCATCAAATGCTGCAGAGAGATCAAGAAGGACTAGAATAGTATGAGCCTTTCGATCTCTCGCTATCAGGAGATCATTTAGAACCCGGAAAAGGGCAGTCTCAGTACTATGTCTTTTCCTAAATCCTGATTGAAGAGTATCATAGATATTGTGATTTGTAAGGTGGTCATCCAGTTGTAGTGCAACCACCTTTTCAATAACCTTACCCAGAAAGGGCAGGTTAGAGACAGGTCTGTAGTTGGCTGGACAGTTCAGATTCAGTGAAGGTTTTTTCAGGAGTGGTTGAACGACCACCTACTTTAGGGGATCGGGGAAGATCCCCTGCTCCAGAGATTTCCAAACAATTTCAGCAATGATTGGACAGATAGTATCTATGCAGCCTAGTAATAGTGGCGTAGGGCCTGGATCCAAACTACAGCTGGTTGGATGTACAGTCTGGACAATCCTCACAATATCCATGAATTCTGGCTTACCAAAGTCAAACCAGGTGACACAGGTGTTTGTTTCCCCTTGCCGATCACCACAAACCCTTAAAGAGTGGGCCTGGCAGATATCTGACCTAATGCTGGCAATCTTATCTGCGAAAAACTGAGCAAGCTCATCACACTTTATTTGTGAAAAATCTCTTCCAGACTGTAGACAGAGTGGATTGCACAGTCTGTCAACAGTCCCAAAGAGTTGAGCTGGTCGGTTCAGACAGCAGCAATCTCCCTGGACAGGAATTCTGCCTTCTTATGGGTTATTGCCGATTGATAGATACCATAATGATCCATCAACCTAAGTCTGTCAGCATCCAGGCAAGATTTCTGCCAGGCCCTCTCTAGCCTTCGCCCCACTCTCCTCAGTTCATTCAAAGACTCATCGAACCATGGAGTCTTTTGGCGCTGAGTGAGTGGGCGAACACGAACAGGAGCCATTTGGTCCAAGACCTCGCTCACCGCCTTATTATAGGCAAGAACAAGGTCCCCTGGACCCATGCTCTCACCCGAAATACCCGATAGGTCCAGTACCGCTAGTAGGCCCTCTGGGTTAACTCCCCTTAAAGGGTGATACTGGACCATCTCCGTAGAGGCAGGCCTATTAGGGGGTGCCCCACAGCTGAATCTTATGGTGTGATGGTCTGTCCACACATTCGGTTCCACCCCCAGATGCATGACATCCAAGTCCAGTAGGAACACCAGATCCAAAGAGTGACCCCCTATATGGGTAGCAGAGGTAACTACCTGTGACAGACCCAACATAGACATAAGTTGGAGGAAGTTCTTTCCAAAGTGCGAGAGTTCATCGTCGACCCAGGCATTGAAGTCACACAGTATTAACCATCTGGGTGACTCCAATGCCATGTCAACGATGAAGTCCACGAACTCCTTCAGGAATTCACCATCACCGGGTGGACGGTTGATGAGGAGGATCCTAAACTCTGCACCTGCTGCCAGGATACACTCAAAAGATCTGGTGTTACCCACTGGCACCTCCACAAGACTCAGATCTGTTCTAAAGAAGATGGCTATTCCCCCGCCCCTACAATCCAATCTCAGACGGTGCATCACCGAGAACCCAGCCAGAGCAGCAGAGTCTAATATAGGACCTGCATTCTCATCCAGCCAGGTCTCGGTGATACATGCCAGGTCAGATGTTGCAACAAGATCTGCAATAATTGCAGTTTGTTCCTAATGGACCTGGCATTACCTGTACCACCCGGGTTGGATGGATTTTCAGAGAGGAGCGCAGTACCTTCCCACAATCTGTGGAGCCCTTGGGTAGGGGAATCAGGCAAGGAGGACCCCTCTCCTGATCCCATTTCGCCCCAGGGCGTCTCCTCGTCCCAACTATCCCTATCTGCCCACTCTCCTCCAGTCTCCCACTCTGTCCAGCCCATCCATTCCTTAAATGCCTTCTCACTATTCCCGCTGCACAACACTTATTAAAAATGTCAGTAGGCAGGCGGGGACAGTGAAAAGGATGGAGGCCCTGGAGCAGAGCAGGAGAATAGCGCCTGACCATCGTAGACTCCATCAAACACATCTTAACAACCAATATCTAACAAACTATCTCAACTTAGAACAAACCTATCTTAATTAAGCAGATAATATTATACTAACCAAACAAAACCTATAATAAAATAAAATAAAACGAATAATAAAATTATATTAAAATTACTATTAATCCAGTAACAAAATATAGACTCAAATAATATCATAAAGCCTGTGGAAGCATAAAAAGGTGGATAATGAGTCTAAAAACCAGATAGTATAACGTTTTGCTCAGCAAAAGTTCTCACTATAGTGAAATAGTGGATGCAAGCAGTCACAATCTTTCAAAACCCCAAACTGTCACTGCTAATTGAGATAGGGCATATTCAAGGTCAGAGCACGGAAACTAAAATCATCAAGTGTTCAAATTTAGGAACTCCAGGCTCTCTAAAACCCAGACAATCAGAGTCAGGCTGTCTTGTGGACAGCCTGACTCTGAAGAAACAGCAAGGGGAATTTAGGGTGATACATCAGCTATCATTCCCAGAGAGGGGGTCAGTGAATGATTACATCGATGAAAGAATTCCAAAGTGACTTATGCCACCCTGGAGAAAGCAGTGGAAATCATTAGGACAACACCACAGGCATGGCTAGCAAAGACCGACATAGAGGTGGCATTCAGGCTCCTGCCAGTCTGCCTTCTAGACTGGGACTTTTTGGGCTTTAAGCTAGATGGGGAATACTACTTTGACAAAGCCATGCCCATGGGTTGCTTCCCAGCCTGTGCTTCATTTGAACTGCTTAGCACATGCCTATAGGGTATATTTCAAAGGTGGTCAGGGCATAGGACAGTAATACACCACCTAGATGATTTCCTGCTGATTGGAAGTGGGAGAGAAGAGACTGAGGCAATGCTCAAGAGCTTTCAGACACTTTGTAAAGACTTGGGGGTCCCATTGGTGCCAGACAAGACAGAGGGGCCTAGCAGAATCATCAAATTCCTGGGCATAGAAATAGATGCACAGAAGGAGGTGTTTAGGTTGCCGGAAAGCAAGGTAAATAGGCTGAGGGGGCTTCTAAGGGAACATAGAGGAGGAAGAAGGAACAACAATTGAAACAGGTCCAGCAACTGATAGGACACCTCAATTTTGCATGCTGGGCCATCAGCCCAGGGACAGCATTCACCAGGCAAATGGTACATGCCACCTGGGGGGTGACAAAGCCACATCACTGGGTGGACATCACAAGGGACACAAGGGAGGACTTGAGCATATGAGAAATATTTTTGGAAACATTCAATGGCACATCCTTTTGGCAAGACAATGGGGTATTTAATACAGACCTGGAGCTTTATACAGATGCCACAGGGGGACTCTGGATGGAGGGGGCTACTGTAAAAGGAAATGGTTTCCCGAAACATGGCCACAGAGCTAGATAGAACTGGTGTTGACCAGGGACATCACCCTGCTAGAAATCATGCCAATATGGGCATGTACATTAGTATGGGGACCCGAGCTGCGGAAACAAAAAGTGACTTTTTGGTGTGACAACAGAGCAGTACTGGATGTCCTCAACAACAGGAGATTATCGACTGGACCAGTGCTACGGGTATTGAGAAAGTTGGTACTTCAGGGTTTGAAGCTTAACATGATATTCAGAGCTAGGTACATAGAGGGGATCCAAAACACTATAGCTGACAGCCTCTCCCATCTGCAGCTGGACAGATTCTGGGCCTCAGCACTGAAGGCAGAGGTACAACAGATGCCGATACAAGAGGATATATGGGAAGTCAGCTGGAAGGAGCTGAAGTCCTGTTTCATAACCCCTGGTTCACCAGGATGCTCAGAGCCTATGAAGAGGCTTGGGGAACATTCCAGAAGTTCAGGGAACTGTAACACATGGAGGCAAGTGGGCAAGTCACAGCTGATCAAGTGGGTAAATACATAGTACATCAATGGAAAAAGGGAATGGCACATGCTACTATATGAGTCCACCTGATGGTCATTAGCATAGTTTGTAACCTAAGGCAGTGGAAGGATCCAATTAAGACCATGTTAGTAAGGTGAATGGTTCAAGGTTGGGAAGGCTGGGGACAAAAGCAAGGGATGAAAGGAGGCCAGTATCACAAAGACTGATAAAAGGCCTGGGGCAGGCAACAGCAGCCATATGCAGAACAGAATTTGAAAGGTTGTTATTGCAGACCTTATTCCCAACAATGTATCATGTCACACTGAGGGTGAGTGAAGCAGTAGGGCATGACAGGGGAGGCACAGAGGGAGGCATGGAACAAGATGACCTTACATGGCAGGGGGATGCAATTAACATATGGATCAGGAAGTCAAAGACAGATCAAGAGGATGAGGGGGCCTGGATAAGACTCAAAAGAAACAGTGAGCCAGCTAACTGCCCGGTCAGGGCACTGTGGGCCTACACCGCAGTGCATCATGCACAAACACTGCAGTTCTTTATTCAAGAGGAAGGAAAAAGAGCCACAGGCTATCAGGTAGCAGCTGTTCTTAACAAATGCATAGAATTCCTGGGGGAAACCCCAAGAACTTTTCCTCACATTCATTCTGAATTGTGCTGGTGTCACAGCTGGCATCAATGGGGGGGGTCAGTTGAACAAGTACAAGAGGTTGGACGTTGGACACCCGATTGCCATAAACAATACATAGGACCGCTAAACAAATGACTAACCATATCTCCCCATTTTCTATCCACAGGTTAAGTGTGGGATTGAGGGAGGGGGATAGTTTGAAAGACATAAAGGAAAAAGGGGGGGTAGACATAGATACAGTAGACAGCATTAACAACAGGAATATCCTGTTAATCACACATGCTTTGATCTCTCAGCAGGTAAGGGGCGGAAGCTGGAGGTATGGATATGTGGATACTCTTACATTTATTGGGCAGAAAGGAGAGCATCCAAAAAGGAAGGTGGCAGACAACTATACCAAGACCCCAGACAATGCTGGGTGATATGGCAGAGCATCAGGGGAATGAAATTGGACCAGCTGCTCCTGACATTAAGAGACATGAGAGAGAGAAAGAGAGAAAGGTGCTTCCAGACATGATTATTATACACTTAGGAGGCAATGACATTGGGTCCAGACCATGGCTGGACATTTATCTACAAATCAAATATGATATGAGCATAATAAAGAAATGGTGTCCACAAGTAACCCTGACATGGTCTGACATGGTACCCCACAGGGTATGGAGACATGCACATAGCCACCTCGCAATGGTTAGGGTAAAGGAAAAATGAACAGAAGGATAGGTACATGGTTCATAACCCACGAGGACATGGTCATTAGGAGGGGCATAGAGGAATTTGAGGATGAATTTTACAGGCCAGATGGGGTACACTTGTCAGACATAGGGGTCAACCTATTTAACTCAGAGACCATGGGGATTAGTGAAGAATGGAGAAAGATCCTGGTTTAGCAGGAACTGGTCTCGGTAGAGGGGGGGAAGGCCATCATCCAATGCGGGCTCGAGACAGCCTAGTGGTGAAAAGAGTATAATAGCTGCCGAGAGGGGAGAGGGAGGGGGAGAAAACACATACTAGAGAACAAAGAAAAGAGGAGAAGAGATGTGATAATAGGTGTCACACCGTTACTTCCCTAGAAGAAAAAGAGCCCCCCAGATTCTATGTCTGGGGTGGGTGAGAAGATGAAGAAAGAGGAATACATAAGAAAGAAAAATCAATGTTTGGAACTTTTAGTATAAATGGAAATGGATATAAGTGAAAAAATGATGTTAAAAATTGGAAAGATAGTGGAAAGTTTTGGATCAATGGTCTTCAAGTTTGTAAATATGATTTAAGAAAAGCTATGATATACGGGGTTGTATAAAAGAATGAGCTAATTGCTGATCTGAATGCCCACCACTACTATGTCAGCCTCTTCTTGGGAAAATCTGGGACAATGGAGTTTGCCTCTAAATGCAGACCAGATTATCCAGGTGGCCACCCAAGAAGGGCCATGGGAAGCAAAAGAAACTGAAAGGGGGAGGGGTTAAGAGAACTCAAGGAAAAGGGGAGGAGCTAAGAGGGTGACTCAGAGGAAAGAAGAATGTAGGGGAAGGAGGGGGAAGGAGAAAAGTGGGGTGACATCATGAGGGAGGTGGAGCTAAGAAGGGGACTGGAGAAGCAAGCCAATTGGCCAAGACAGGCAGAAAAAGTAGGGGCCATGTTAGCCTCTTAAGGGGCTGTAGAGGGAGGAAGAGCCCTCTTTTAGCTTGCTACTCTTCAGTGTTAAAACCCACCCACCCCAAAAAGAAAAGAGAAAAGAGGGACATGGTTGGACCCAGCCGAAGGTGGATGGCTAGGGGGGACAAAAAAACAGAGACCAGTAATACCAAAAGATGAGGACAGCCAAAGGTGGATGGCTGTGAGGGGAAGAAGCAAAAAGAGTATAAGAGCTGCCAAGTGGGGATCGGGAGGGGGAGAGCACACACAGGTAGAGAACAAAGAAAAGATGAGAAGAGATGTGGTAACTGGTGTCACACCGTTACCTCCCAAGAAGAAGGAGAAGGGACCTCCATATTCTATGTCTGGGGGGTGAGAAGATGAAGAAAGAGGAATACCTAAGAAAGAAAAATCAATGTTTGGAACTTTTGGTTTAAATGGAAATGTACATAAGAATAAAAATGATGTATAAAAATTGGGAAAATTATTGGAAAGTTTGGGACCAATGGTCTTCAGGTTTGTAAATATGATTTAAGAAAAGCTATGATATATGAGGCTGTATAAAAGAATAAACTAATTGCTGATCTGAGCACCCACCACTACTGTGTAAGCCTCTTCTTGGAAAAATCCAGGACAATGTAAAGTTGCTAAAAAACGTTTTGCAAAAGTTAGTAAGGTTAAAAACAATTCAAGCAGGTTCAATTTAAAACTGCTTAATCAGGTAAGAAGGGAATATAAAAGTTTTTACTATATATAAAAAAAAATTATACCAAGGAAGGAACTGGAATAAGATGTTGGAGGCTGTACATAAAACACATAACACAACTTTTTAGAGCTTAATAGCTCTTGGGACTACAAATTGGCACAATAACAGTGACTCACATATACATGCTGATGTATGACAACTCTAGTTCCAATCAGTCTTCTGTAAGGATAACTTGATCATTGAGAATTGGACCTCTAGACCAAATGAGCCCTACATAACACAAGAACAAGAAATAACCTTGACATTAGATCTAGCAAAAAGAAGAAATGTCCCAGGTCCAGAAAGAATACCTATGGATTTGTATAATATGGTACCGGGTGACATTCTCACAAGGAGAATGTCGCAGGGCAAAACCATGCAACAGGAACAGCGTGAGTCAAAACAGCTACAGGGTAGCTGTTTCTGGGAAAGAGGGTAAGAGGTCTGCCAAAAGGGGGTCCGCTGATCAGCTGCCATGGCTCAGGAAGTAGAGCCATTGGTGATGGAGGGCATTGGAGCAGCTATGCACTGTGGTTCTATTACAGGTCCCAAAGCAGGACAAAACTTTTATTTTTTTTTTGTCTTGTGGTGCCCCCGCCCAAATGTCACCCTGTCTCTGAGTTGCCCCCCCCCCGCAGAGGAGGTTATATTAATAGGGTAGGGTTTGGGGGGCAAAGCCCTCTGTAATGGGAGGTGTGGGGAGTGGTGCCCCCCACAGTAAACAAATATATTTGTTTTTTCAGATGGTCGCTGTTTAGAAAGTGCAGTATAGTGCTGCGCTGTTTTGACATGCAACATTATGACCCCATGCCATATAATACTAAAGCAACCGTTATATGCATGCTATAAAAAGCTATTAAATCTCCCTAATGCATTCCAAGATATTGACTCAGGCTAGAATTAGATCAACCTTTCATTAGATGTCTAATGACACTGAGTCAGATTTTCAGAGGTCGAAGACTGACACATGGCCCTCGCATCAAAATAAATTGGTGCAAGGGGTGCGGTGCATTGCGACTTGCAGCAAGCCCAGTTTTCTAAGGTAGCTTGCAGCATACCTCAGTCTACCTCTGTCAGACCTGCTTGCACTAGGTGTGTGCAATCTCATCAGGTGTGCCTCAGCAGAGGGGTGCTTGCAACAGATGCAAGCTTCCACATCCACATTACTGGGATGCTGAAACATGACAGACCCACCTCCCCTCCATGTTTAGATCAGTCAGGGGCTGGTCTAGCACCTCCTGAACCACCATGGATCATCACTGGACAGTATTTGTGGCTACTGCATTACTCTGCATGGGGTCACTTGGCACAATTAACAATGCATGATAGGCACGTTGCAGTGTTGGGGACTATGTGATGGGTCCCTGCAGGAGGGACATGCTGGTAATCAGGAGCATGGCAGAGCAGCATGGCAGTGACTGGCACAGTGACCAGGTGGGTGTTGTAGGGGTTTGCACAAGCTGGGCAGGGTTGCCACTGTGCACAACCATGGAGGCAGGAATTGGCATTGTGAGGTAGTCGTCTGTCCCACTGCAGTTCATTGGGGTGCTCTCTCACCTGCCAGGGGCCGATGGCAGCCTCCGCCAAACAACTTTCTGGACTTTGGTGCCAGGACTCAACCCGTACTAAAATCAGGTGCAAGGCCTATGGCGTAAGCTTGGATGTAAGCTGCTGTTTTACGCAGCTTGTGTCTCTCTAGGGGCCATTATAAAATGGAGGCCATGGAGAGTACTGAATTATTGACTTTATTTGCAAAATACTACTTGCCTAGTTAAATCATGTTTGGATGAGAAAATGTACATCCTATTGGACAAAATTATGACATGTCATGGCTTGTGTTTATAAGACAAACATTATTTAGCATAGGGAATGTTTATTTGTGGTATTGGCCAACACAAAAATTATTACTGCCCCAACATGTTCTCCTTTATTAAAACCCAACTAGTCAATACTGATAGACAAGCTTCAATGACCAAACTGAAGGCAAATTGTTTTCATCTGATATTAAGAAAACTTGCCCTGGATGCTTCAGTAAAAAGATAACCTAAACCTTAATAGAAATCCTCAAATTAGAGTAGTTCTCACAAAATTTCATTTTGGTATGTTTCCAAGCAATATTCTTGGAAAATATATAATATGAACCTAAGGATAATATCAATGGTTTACTGCAATTGTGGACATGAATTATCAGATCTTGTTCATGTGGTATTGGTGTGCCTTTTTACAGGAATCAAAGAAGGAAACAGTTTGAAAATTTACTACAGAAACAAACATGTGACTGAGAAACAATGATTATTTCTTTATTCACAACAGAAAACAAAGATATTCTTATTACTAGTTTTCTTGTTGAAAGACATCTTAAAAATCAAAATGCAAGGGGGAATTACATTTTAGATGTAATCACTACACAAAATATATACTTATTGTAGGATAATTACCATTTTGCACAATGTTGTGCTGTAACTTTCACCGCATAATGATATTTTTTTAAATGTATTATAAATGTGCATCTTTTTATATTTATTTATTTATTCAGTTCTGGTGACCCAGAGGTCCCTTTTTCAGGGGACAACCCAGGTTACATTACAGAGTAAGACATACATTCACAGTTTATGAGCAGTGAATTAGCACATTTCAGAGGCAAACATAGTAGTTTACAGTAGTGGTAGATCTATACATATTATAAGAGTTTGCAGTACTTTATTATAGAGAGCAAGGAATAAAAGTAAGATACAGCGATGAGGACAGACAAGCTTAGGTAAAGTTGTCTATGACATATAGTATGGGAGTAAGGGGGGATAAACTCAGATGCCATGGTAGTGGCATGTGCTGGCTTCAAGCATATGGGCTTTGAGTCTTATATGGAAGGTTTTGCTAGAAGGGGCTTCCTGTACCGAGGGTGGTAGTTTGCTCCAAAGAAATGGGGTAGTATAGGTGAAGGACTTGCCACCTGCGTTGTTCCTCACTCTCAGTACTTCTAGTAGAGTTCAGCCTGAGGTCTGGAGGTTCCTCCTAAAGTGCTTGGAGGCAATGAGCTCAGTGAGGTTGGTTGGAGGGGAAGGGCTAAGTAGCTTGTATGCAAGGCAGAGCAGAGGGTTCAGGAGGTGAGAGTCCAATGAGGGACAATTTAGTAGTGCTAAGGCATCACAGTGGTGACTTCTGGTATGGGCATGTGTGGCAAAGCGAGCCACCTTATACAAGACCTACATTCTGTTGATCTCGAGCTTAGCCATGGCCTGCATGACTGGGGCTGTGTAGGTCAGTGTGGGGGGAGGACGCTGGAGGCGATAGTGATCCTGGCTTCAGGGATCAGCTGGTGCTTTAGGTGGTAGAGGGTTCCTAATTTGCTGTGAATTACTTGGTCAATGTGATTCTTCAAGGTGAGACCTTAGTCCAGCATGAGGCCTAGAAATTTTAGGGAGGCCACCACTTCAATATGGTTGCCAGAGACAGAGGTGAGTTGTAGTGATTGTGATTATGTGATTGATCATATGACTGATTGTAAAATTGTAATATCATAGGTCAAACAATAAATGTTTAGCTAGCTACCTTCCTTCCTACCTGCCTACCTACCTGCCCATCTACCTCCCTACCTTTCTTCTCTCCACTACATAACTTTATTTATCCTTTGTTAATATTGTTTCTCTAGAAGCCACTGATGTCTCCAAACTGACTTCTGTGTCTTTTAATCCATCTGCATATTTCAGGATAACTCTTATACAGTAGCTGGATCTTTCAATGTTAAACAGGTCCATTCTTTTCTAGATTCTTATGTATGTCTATAGACAGATTTAAAATATGCCCAGGATAAAATATTACTCACTAAACCTTTACAACCATTGTAAACCATCACCTTCAAAGCAAATTGATTTTCATTTTTCACCTTCAGAAGGCCTTTCATATATGAAGTTGATAATATCATACCCATTCTAATACTGTATTTCCCTTATTTCCATAACACTGATGTAGTTTTTCTATTCAAATTAATATTTTCATCTTGGGCATCATGCCTGGGTTCTCATCAAAAGTCTTCTGTAGATTGTTGCAGTGTTCTATCTTAAATTTTTTTTCTGATCATTAAACTTCATCTTTTTATCTCCCATGTTTTAAAAATGTAATTATTTTGCTGCCTTTTCGGGGGGGGGGGTACACTTAACTTTTTTACTTACAACTTCTTGGTTCTTGCTTGACAATTAGGACACCAAGAACATTTAAGTTTCTTATTATGTTGTTGCCTCTACTTCTTAATTTTGGCATTACTGATTCCTTTAGTTATCAGTTGTTTCACTCCTCCAATTCGTTTTTCTGCTAACGCTTCTCTAGTGGATTTAGTTTGCAATTTTATTTCATTTCATTTTTAATCACTTGTTTGTTCTTTCCTCTGGTCTTTTCCAAAGTTCTGCTGTGTTTTGGATTCCTTTACTTTAAAATCTAATTTTACATTAATCATATGGTCCTTAATTTCTTTCAGAAACTACTGTATTTCACTCTATTTCCATTTTAAGTTCAGCTAGTTCTACAAGAAATATTCTTTGTGGTAGAAAGAACTCAGTTGCAGGAGGCTGTTCTTAACGGTCAGATCCTTCTTTACTTTCTTCTTATATTTTTCTGTTTTTTGTTTTGATTGGTTGTACTGTGTGTATTACCTGAATTCAAACTTTGCCATTGATGTGGTATATCTGTACAGGCTGCTGAGAGGGATCTAGACTAAGCCTTCTAATATATGGCAGAATACAATTCTCATAATCATTTAAGAAGGAGTAGACTTCATTCACTGTCCGTGTCTCTTGACTTTTTAAGTCATGTTGCATCAGAGGGGGATTCTGTACCATATTTACTTGGTAGGTAATAATTTACTGATTAGCTTACAAAAGCCATTTCATAAACATTTTGTCCATCATAAAAAGTACATGTAAAAGAATATACACGATACATTATTTAACATATGTTTTCCTAACAATATATTCAGCTCTTAAAAAAGCATGCACACATTTTAACAGAAGGTCCATATTTGGATCAAATAACATTTCATATAGTTGTTTACGTGGGGGTCAAGAGATCCAGAGAGATAATGCACCAACCACTTTCTCCTCAATTTATCATACATAGGGTAAATCAGAACAACATGAATCACATCTTCATTACTTCATTGGTATTTGCGATAAGTTATTACCTATTAAAACTGTTAAAATAAAAGCAGAGGATAAAATTTGGTTTAAACCTGAAATGAGGAAGTTGTTGAGTGATAGAAATAAGGCTTGGTGTAGATTTAGGAAATATAAGACAGTAGGTTTTCAAATGGAATATAAGAGATTGTGTAATTTATGTAAAGTTGAAGTCAGGAAAGCGAAAAGAGTTTATTTGGAAAATAAATTGGGTAATGAATTATGTGATACTAGGGCCCTTTGGAAAGTTTTGAATGAGATAATGGGGAAGAGTAAGAAATTGGATAATATCACTTTGCAATTAGATGGGCAATTGATTAATGACCCAGTTAAAGTTGCTAATGGATTCAATTCTCATTTTTTAGATTTAGAGAGGTTTAATAAACAAGGATGTGTGGTTAGTCCAGATTTAAAGGAATTGTTAGTCGAAGATACTAAGGTACAGAGTGGACTGCCTAAATTTTATTTTCAGGTACTTACTGAGAAAGATGTATTGATGTATATACAGAAGACGGATCCTAGGCCTTATTTGGGGGTTGATGGTATTGATTATAGGATTTTTAAAAAGTAGGGTCATTGATTGTTCCAATGTTGACTAAAATTTTAATTTTCCCTTGATAATAACGTATTTCCTACAAAATGGAAATGTGGTATAGTAAGACCCATACATAAAACAGGTAGTAAGACTTGTGTCAATAATTATAGACCTATTACACTTTTAGCTCCTCTATCCAAATTGTTAGAGAGAATAGTCTCTGATCAGATTAAAGTTATTTGAATGAATATTCATTATGGTCCCCTTCTCAACATGGTTTCGGCAGGGACACAATACTGAGACTGCCTTGGTGAGGTTCTACAGGCCAGGTATATAAAGCTTTAGATGAGGGAAAAGTGGTGGCTGCTGGTTTTGTGGACCTCACCAAGGCATTCGATTTGGTAGATCATAGAAAGTTGTTATTGAGTTTATTAGAGGTAAACTTTTCTAATGAAATTATACTATGGATTAATGATTATTTAACTGGTAGGGTGCAGAATACTACTTTGAATGGTGTAACCTCAGATAAGGAAAATTGATTTGTGGTGTTCCACAGGGTCAGTTTAGGTCCGTTGCTTTTTCTTTATTTTAAATTCTTTATCTAAAATATGTAGGGCTACAGAACTTATTTTATTTGCAGATGATGCAGTTTAATTGTGCATTGGTGATACGGAACAAACTGTGCAACAACAGTTACAGATGGAATTTAGTTCATTGCATAGCTGGTTTATTAGGCATAATTTGGTTTTAAATCATGTTAAAACTAAATGCATGGTTTTAGTAATGTTAGATCTAATGTGAATTTTGATTTGATTTTAAAAATAATTATGGAAATAATATTGAAATGGTTTCTGAAATTAATTACCTGGGCTTGGTCATTGATTGTAATTTATCATTTGATACACACATTCAGAAATTGATTGGGAAATTGCATCAAAGATTAGGAATGTTATACGGTTAAAAAGTATTTAACATATGAAGTTAGGGTAATTTTGGTTAATAGTTTGCTGTTTTCAGTTATTGATTATGGTTTAGTAATATATTTTTTTACATCAGAAAGAATGCGTTATAAGCTTACAATAACTTATCATAATATTATTCGGTTTGTAACAGGTCAGAATAGGAGAACTCTTCATTGTTTACTTTATAGTTCTCTAGGGTGTCATTCATTAATTGATAGATTCAGATTACGTATATTAGTTTTTTTACAAAAAATTAATTTAAGAATTTTGCCGAGTATTATTTGTGAAATGTTTCCAAAGATGGTAAATGAAATTAGGACAAGGTCACAGGATAATTTTAAGTATAGGATTCCTTTATGTAAAAGTACATTTGCTCAGAATTCTTTAACATATTATGCAGTAAAACTATATAATGATTTACCTAGTCATATTGTACAATGTATTACAATTCTGGTATTTAAGAGGGTTTTAAAAAAATTTTTGTTAGATGAATCAAAGTGTTGTTGTTAAATGATATTGTATTTTTGTAAATGTAATTGTTATATGTTTGTTGTTGTGACTGGGCGCCAGTGAAAATGGGCAGATTGTTGCTCACTGGTTATACAGAATAAAAATGATTAAAACAAAACAAAAAAAAACATCTCCTGGACAGTATAATCTACATCCACATAATGTGGCTTCATACGTATGTGAATATCCCTCATAGCATGCTTTAAGAAAACTAGATTCATACGCCAGAAATCTAAGTTCAGTAATAAAAGATCTTAACAGTGGATCATCCATATCCAAAAGATATGCATCAAGATTGTAAGTTTGTTTCCAACCAAACAAATGCTGGGCCTGTTAAAATCCAAGCTCCGCCCGTTCCTCTAAACATCTAGCTCCTGTGACTGTCTTCTTTAAATAAACAATGTCCTGGCACTTGTTCCACAGTTATACTACTTAGCACTTGTCTTCCAACCCACCCCCTCACCCCTCCCCACACACCCCCTATCTCATCCTCCACCCTATTCCCTTCCTTTTCTTCTTCTTGACAAAGCCCTTGGCTGCTATCTAATTCTGATTGCTAGCATTTTATGTGTGCCTGTAACAGACTAGCATTTTTGTCCTGCATAGTCTCTGTCTTACCTGATGACGTGAAACCTTTGTAAAAGAGCTCAGTGTTCAAAGGTATGTGTAATCCGAGACTTAATAAATGAAAAATAAAAATAAATAAACCAGCCAAGAAAGGGCTACATTTTGAAATACTCATTGTTTAAATCTCTTTTTCTATAGTTCATCCAACCATCAGTTTATAACGTTTACTAAACTCTATACCATTTTTTCTTAAGTGGGAACAAGTTACTCGACTTGACTTCACTCAATAGATGTGAACTTGAAAGCAAGCCTGCCTGAAAGCTATTATTTTTATAGTCAAACATCTCACTGGAACTGATCTTTTGCAGTCTATTCTAATCCACCCATCATTTGTAACCCCAACCAATATGGAAACATTTTTGATCTAACATAAACTTCTACTGAAGGTTGACCTAATTCAGCCCTCACAGCACTTCTGGGGATCCCCCTGGGGAGGCACAGTAACCTCCTACAAAAAAATCCCCATTTTCTCATTAAATATCTCCACAACATGCAGACACCCAAATCTCTGCCTTATAAATCATTTTTGACAAGAGCTTAGCATCTGTTGTGTGAATTGTGGTATCTTACTGTGTTGGCACTATACCTTTCATTAAATTTATTTAGACTTAATGTAACCTTTTCCACATTTTTAGTTGTAACCAGGAAGTTATTTGTTCCTTTTTAGATTATGTGTGAATTTTAGGCTGAGATAAGTGCAATTTATGACATTTATAATAATTTTATCATGAAATTTCTAAACATACGAAGATCTTTTTTGTGGCACAAAATGGAACCACCTTTGTTTTTATGAAATTTGTTTTTAAATGTGATACATCACACAATTATTTAAACAAGACTAACTGTGACTTTAGCCCCTTTTTAGAAAGCGACAATAATACTGCATCAACCATGTAAGCCGACGCGATGCTATTGATGTTGCTTATCTTCAGAGCATCACCATAATTTTTGGATAGCTATATTAGAACTTCATTCAAATGAAGATTAAATAATAATGGGGCAAGCATACATCTCTGCTTGTCCCCTTTATTTGCATAATAAACCTCTATTAATGTTGCCACTAGTGAAATTCTTATTTGTGTCTAAGTGTCTATATATAACAGTTTAATTGCCCTTATCAGGGCAGAGTCAGCTTGTAATGCCTCCAATCTGTTCCACACAATATTCCTTAACAAGGAGTTAAAAGCTAACATTAAGTCTATGAATACAGCAAAGACCCTTTGCTTATGGGTCTTTACCTAGTTGTGTAAGATATGATTAAGATAGAAACAATGTTCACCAGTAGAATATCTTGCCCTAAAGCCAGTCTAAAGATTTGACATGATACCCATTTTTCCAACTCCAACTCTTGCAATCATATTAAAATTATTTTTCAGAATAATTTTGCCATAATGTATATTACAACATTTGATCAAAAAGATGAAGGATTAGTCTTATTTGCCTGTTTTTTAAATGAGGATAATTATATTTCCTCTTCATGAGACTGGTACATAATTTTCTCTAATGGAAGAATTGAACAAGTTCACCAAAAACTCTGTCCACCAGTCATTACTAACTTTATGTACCTCAGCAGGCATTTTGTCTGACCTTGGTGCCTTCTCATTTTTTCAGATTGTCTATGACAGTAAGTACTTCTGTTTCTGCAATAACATTTATTTGGTGCATTTCTTTATTTGATTGCTCACTATATAACAATTCCCTGCCTCATTATCTGTAAAAAAAAAATTTTTAAGTAAGAAACCCAAACTTCTAGCATAATACAAGATCTCTAGAGTAAGCATTCATGCCTTTGGCAACATATTTCCAGGATAAGGAAATGCTATTTTCTATCTAAGCATTCTGTCCCATTTTTTCATTTGGTGACCTTTTGTTGTTCCTTGAGAATCAGATTATATATCCTGCTAGCTCTGTTCAATTTTATGATATTCTGTCTGGATGGCAATTTTTTAAACTTTCTTATAACATTTAAACTTCTTTTCACACTTCTACAGGGGGCATTAAACCAATAATTTGAACTACTGTAGTTGTCCTTCTTTCACTATACACAACAGACTGTAAGTTAAGTGAGATGCCATTTATAACTTTGTAGTTCCTCTTCACATCTGCCAAAAGACGGATGTTAGATAAAATGTTTGGTTCTCATAATCTTGTAACTTTCAACTCCCTCCAGATCACTATTCCACACCAGCCTGCTGTTAAATGTAGCACATTTTGAATAAATATTACCTTCTTTTCTTTGAAAATTATCATATTTTGACATGAGCTGTATAATACTACAAAGAAGAGTTCATTCTCTGCCTGAGCTAAGACCTCCATATTCTTTGCTTGTCTTAACCCAAAGATTAGAGTTATCCAATAGTTAATTAGTGCCTTTATGTATTACTGTATTCATGCCTGTATGTGTTACTGTACTATGATAATTTATGTTAGAAATGTTGTGTACTTTGCCTGCATTGTTTCCCCACTCCCCTCCTACCTGGGTCACACCTGGAAATGAGTCTCAGCTCAGTGTGCCTTTCCTGGTTACCAATTTTTAAATAAATAAAATAAATATATTATAGTTGCACAGTTTTAGGAAAAAAAGTAAGTGTTCCTTTTCTGTCCAAGGGCAGCCTTCCATTTAATACTGTAATATTAAGAAGTTTCCATTATTTCAATTAGAGACTGTCCTTGTGAATGATACATTGATTCCTCCGGTTCAAGGTTTGGTACACATTTCTCTGGATCTGCGACAACTATTATAATTTACAATGCACCACATAACCGAAAATCCACATCCTGATTTAAGCAAACTTTTTCCATAAGACTAGACAATTCTCCCCAAATTCGATAATATATAGAATGTGAAGGAGGACTGTACACAGTTACAGTTACTACTGCATGAATCCCAGCCTGCAATTTACAATATTGAATATTTATAGTCACGCTTTCTAATTCCAATATCGTGACTGTATTTTCTATGTTAACCATGCCTAATAATCCTCCAAATAATACTCCTTTATTTTTTTTTTCTCTTGATGATAATTAATGAAGTACATATCCATTTATAAAGGAATTGTCCAATAAGGGTGCCCATGTTTCTTAAGAACATAAAAATTTGCCAGCAGAAGAAGGCCATGTGGTCCATCTTGTCTGCCAGGATTTTCTACCCCCCACTATCAACTTGTTTTGTTAAGGTGACTATACTGTCTATCCCATGCCTGTCTGAATTCACTGATCATCTTGGCTGCCACTACCTCCAGTGGCAGGCTGTTCCAAGGGTCCACCACCCACTCCAGAAAAAGTACTTCCTAACATTTGTTTTGAATTTACTTCCTACCAGGCGCATGTTGTGTCCTCTAGTATGTGCAGCCCTGTTTTCCTAGGAGAAGTTCCTGGTTTGTACTGTGTTGATCCCTTTAGCAAATTTAATTGTCTCAATCATGTCTCCGCTGATCCTCTTCTGCTTGAGGGAGAATAAATTTAACTGGCTGAGCCTAACTTTGTACGTTTCATGGTGCAGACCCTGCACCATTTTGGTGGCACATCTCTGCAAGGTTTCCAGATGGTCTATATCCTTTTTTAGGTGAGGTCCCCAGAACTGCACACAGTATTCCAAGCAAGGTCTCACCAGGGACCTGTACGGTGGGAGGATTACATCACCCTCCCTACTGGTAATACCCCTTCCAATACATCTAAGAAAGCTGCTTTTCCACATTGTTTCCCTACCTTTAAATCATTTGAGACCATGACACCAATATCCTGTTCTAGCTTTGTTTCTTCTAGTAGCTGCACCTCCAGGACATACTTCATGCATGGGTTCTTTCAAGAAACTTCTTAGAGATATATTACATTTACTTGCCGAAATTTGCAGAAATCTGTCTCTGATAGTTTTGTTCTTGAACCGGAAATATTCCCAGAATACATGACCCAACTACTATGCTCATTTGTTTTTTTTTTTTGTTTTTTTTGTTTAGTCTGATCTTTCTTGTTTCTTGTAGGCAGTCAACCCTATTTTGTACTGAAATTCATAATAATCCTGTTTGTTTCTTTTTCCACCTCCAGAAGGCATCTCTTGATAATCTAGCTCCTTCTCTTACCTTTGATCGTGAATTTTGTTTGTATTCTCCCACAAGCAATTATTATCAGACATTTATACCTCATGTCATCTAGTTTTTTTAGCCACCCTAAGAATAGCAACAGCTAGCCATCTATCTCTCAGCAGACTGTCTACTTGCACCTCTTTAGAGTGCAGACTTTCTACTCTTTTACAGCCCCCCACCTCCTGTTTTCCTCCTGACACCCCCCCCACACATACACTTAAATGTCTTTTTAACAAATTCTGTAAAAGTTACAAAATTTGCTATTACAGTGACTTCTCAGTCTTGGTTCTTGTTTTAAGAATGCCAAACACAGATATAACTACATGTTCCTCCTCTTGCTTTTCTTTCATTTCAAATTCCTCTTCCTGATCTGCCAACTTTTTTCAGCCTTTGTTGAACTGATACATGAGTGTGAGCATCTGGACAACTGTTTGCTCCCTCCAGAGGTAAAAAATGAATGTGCAATTTCTAAACTCCTGAAAGTATATTCCTTCCTCCAGAAAACTGGAATAACAAGCTTATTTGCCACAAAAACCATGATAGTTCACTTGTCACTATTCTCCTGACTTGTAGTGCAATACAAAATTTCCATCTTTCAGTGTCAGTTCCATTTCAGTGATTAGTAAATATCTAATCATGGATAATACAGAGGTTTCAGTTGCATTATTCTTCACCTTACATTGGCAGTTTGACAATAAATTTAGTTTGAGGTTTTACAGAAGGGGGCTGTTGATCTTGCTTATGTGTCTCTTTTATCTGAAAACCTCAAATGTCGCACATGCCATTGAGCAGCCCATAGCCATGGTCTTGTCAAAGTACAAACCACCTTCAAATTGGAAACCTAGCAGATCCCAATCTGATGGCTGGACCGGCAAAAAATGGAAGGCAGACTCCATGTCCATCTTTGCCAGCAGAGCCCCCTCCACCACTCGGATTAACTCCACTACCTGGTCTAGTGAGGCGTAACAGACCATGCTCAGTGAATCCGGGATCCCATCGTTTACCGCCCCCCCTCTGGGTAGGACAAATGGTGTATGAGCCTGAACTCCCCTGCCTGTTTCTTGGGAACCACCCCAGGGGTGAAACCCGGAATGCCTGCAAGGGGGTTCATGCAGCGGCCCCTCAATGCTATTCACCCTTATTTCCTTCTGAATCTTCGCCCGAACCACAGCTTCCATCCCTTTCACAGAACCCAAGTTCTTTGCCTTCATCCCCAACCTCTTACCTACAAAACCCAGCAGGAACCTTCCCTGAAAACCCTCCCTCAATAGGCTGGCACCTCTCTTGTCAGGGTACCCTTCTGTCCATGCCATTACTACCTCCAGCTTGATGGGGGTGTGGGCCAGGGAGTAGCCCCACCTCCCGCCAGCTGGTCCCTTCCAAATTCCATGCATAGTTGGAATTGTAGCCACCTCTGCCCCCCCCTGCTCCCCCCTTCCTCCACGAAAGGGCTGCTCCTGGAGCTGTCCACTTGGTTGCCCAGCTTTGTCACTTCCCTGCCTCCAGGTCATTGCCAATTGTGACCCCCCTGCAGCATGAGCACACATGTCTGAACGTGCAGCTCAGCCACATGCAAGAAGCCCTATTAAAGGCACAGCAGGCCTTGGGGCCCCGGACTGGGGCAATCCTCTTCACCTGCTCCACCCCCTGCCCCACTGCTGGACCTGAGAGGGTCCTGACCCACAACTCCGAGTGGGTGCAATCCCAGCTCAAGTCCCCCTTCACCACCATTTGCCTCTGAAATACCTAATCATATTTCAGCCACCCAAAACCCAGCTTCACCTTATAAGCATCCCTGATGTTCGCCATATAAGTCAGAAGTGGGATTGCCAGGTCTGGTTGCTTCTCGAGCACCAGTGCACTATATATCATGAAACCTGCCTGCCAGGTGTCAATGCTCTTTCTTCTGAACTTTGCTTCCTCTGCCTTGTGCCCTACCACCACCAACACCACTGCCATTTCAGACTTCCCAACTGACTCCTTTTGCTGATATTTCTTGGCTGTCTCCTCATCGACCAAACCGAAGATGTCGACATACTTTCCCTTCCATATCTTCTCTTTTATCAATGCCAGTACGTGGTCGTCCATGCAAAACCTGGTGGTCCATTGTACAACTTCTGTACTCCCCCCGTGCTCCCCCCCACATAGCTCTTCTTTCCCCTGTCCTTGATGGCCTGCAAGACCCACTCCATTTTCCTAACTCCTTCTTCCCCAATATCTCCTAGCAGCCCTTCCAGGTACTCCTTCAAATCTCCTTCATTATTAACATCTACCTCATCCTTACCACTGTCAGGCTTTCATCCAGCCTGGACTGGTGCCGGCTCAGGTGCTGGCCTGGGCCCCTGAGGTGGGCTGGTTCTCACCCTCTTCTGCCTCTTGTTCACCTTCCCAGCACCCGCACTCTCTTCCCACTCCTTCCACTTCTCCTGGGCCTCTCCTCTGCCTCACTTTTCTTTGCCACCTGTACCAGTTCTGTCATCTGGCTCATCAGCTTCACTGCTTCTGCCATCATTTTAGTGCTGGACACTGGAGTTTTCTTGGTTGCCATCTCCTCATTCTTGCTGCTATATTATAACACAAGGACACATGAGAATTTAAGCCACCATGCAGCCAACCACTCCAACTCCGTGAGGGCTGCAGTTTCCTAGCTCCTGGCCCCCCCACAAAAACAAAGCCTAGATTGTCCTGAGCAGTGGAGTCTTCCTGCAGACTCCATCCATTCTGGTACACAAACATATGCAGACCTCCAACAAATTCTTACAGCACAGGCTCCATTGCTGTCCAATCATCACACCACCCCTCGGGAAGGCCATTGGCACTGAATTGCCCATGGATTGTGAGCACCCCTTCCCCTTCCCTCCAATTGAATGCCCCCACTCAAGGAGCAGCTCCTCTGAAAGGTGCACGACATCCTGTGCCATAGTACCCCATAAGTATCACCTCTGGCCTTACACCTTTCCATTGTGCCCAACTGTGCACCCCCTTTTTCCCCTTCTTCTTGAAGGCCACTGAGATTTTCAGAACCTCCATGTGCCCATCTTACCTACATGGCTGCCCTCCCCGGGGTTACCACATGGGCCGCGGTAGCTGTGACACATATACTTAGCAGGGCATACTCTGTGGCACCTTCTGCAGCTCCAGCCTTTTGCTTCAGCCATGCCATCTGAACCCTTGATCGATGCCCCCTCCTACTATTAATCATCACCCCTCTGTCATCAGCTTGACACAAAACCTCTGATATGGCCCACCCTCACCTGCTTCTCACAGGCACTGGCCCATGCGTCCCTTTTCTTGATTCCCCCACTCCAGATCACCCACCACCATGTGGCCTGCCCCCGCTCATCTGGCATTCCCCCCAAATATGTCAGTCTCCATGCCCCACCACCAGGAGCTGTGCACCTACCCTGTTCACCCCAAAATGCTTCTAGGCCTTCTCTTGGCCCAGTTCCAGCCCTTTCCTGTGCCCACCACACACAGCACCACCTGACTCAGGCCTCAGCCACAAAATGGTGGTCACGCTGCGTGGCTAGACCTTAGCATCCTCCTACTCCAAATTCAGCCCATTGGGTCTACTGTGCCCCCTGGGGCTGGTCACATCATCCCAAAAACCTTTTTCTGAGCCACAGGCAGTCCTCAGTGCTCCTCTTTCTCTGACCAGGGTCTTTCCAAGCCCATGTGCACCACCATCTTGGGGATGAGCACTTCCATTGCTGATAAAACCATCTAAGATGGTGGCCCCCACCATGCAGTTGGGTCTATGTAGCCTCTGTGTCCTTCTAAGGGCCTGCTGACCCATTCCACCCTCCCCCATGTTATCACTGCCTCATGGGGTGGGTTGCACTGCCCAGAACCACTCCATTGGCCTCTCTGGCCCAAACCCATCATCTGTACCCCTGTACCAGATGTGCATCATTCTTGCCCTGCCAGAAGCCCAAATTCACTGCACCGACCACCCCTCTTCCATTGTTTTGGAGCCAGAAGCTGCCTACACATGTTTTCCAGGAAAGAGCTACACCTCATTCCTAACTAATGCTAGCACTCTGCACTAAAACCCATCTCCTTCTTGTAAAGTTTGAGCATGCTTCAGCATATACACCAGTACTCTGTGTGACAATCATTCCTTTCAACAGCTGAGCATGCGTCCCTTACATCTCCACTGCCACACACAAAACCTTGCTGCTGGGCCTCAAACTAAAACCCATCTCCTTCCTTTAAAGCTTGAGCATGCTTCAGCATATAAATGCTAGCACTCCGTATGATGATCATGCCTTTCAACAGCTGAGCATGCATCCCTTACATCTCTACTGCCATACTCAAAACCTTGCCACGGACATCAAACAAAACACCACAAACTCAACAAATCCTTCCCCTTTCTGCTAGCAATGACAAACCTGCCTTAAGCACCCACTTTATCTACAATAATGCAGACGCTGACCCTGCTTCTTTCACTATCAGCTTCTGCCAGACACTGGGGCTTGCCATTGGGCCTCAGACACACAAAGCAAACAGGTTCAAATATCAATCCATCTCTGTGCTCAGTAGCCAAAAACCCTGGTTTAAACCAAAACTTATATAAACCATTCTTAGCAAACCAGCCACCAATCTTGCTAATACATTTTAAACCAAATGCATCCAAACTTTTAAAACTGCTACCACATGATAAAATCTACTGTACACACTTACTGCCTGTTGCCTTACCAGGAGGCCCCAGGCCCTCAGTGCCTTGCCTTAAATTAGCCAATGATGTGCTGTAGTAGTTCAAGCCCTGAATTTCTACAGCAAGAAAGAAGGCTCCCAACAGGCTGCAGGCCCTTAAGAAATCCCTCAGGACTCCAATCAGGACCCCATCTAGCCCCTCCCTCTGGCCAATGACCAGCAAGCCATATCCCCTAGTCAAATGACACATATGTGATGTCACCAACCCCTCACCTTTTCCTGTCTCCTCCCCCCTCCACCCCCTCCCCATTTCTTGTTTCTTCCTGGCTGGGTCCCGGGGACAACCTGGCTTGCCCTTTAGTGGCTAGCTTAATTGTCCAATGACATCTTCTACATATAAAGCTGAAGTTAGTATGATCCAATATTAAATGTAGCCACATCCTTAGAAAATAGAACACAGCAGAGTACGTGGGTAATATGATCAGATGATGAAAACTGGAGATAATGTGACATAAGCAATGTTAACAGTGCATGATAACATACTTTCAGCTAACTTACTGTATAATAATGTGAAAGACTCAACGTAAAAAAAAAGAATATGCTCTGCCCTGTTATTAAAGCCTGGTTCCCTCCATCCCACCTGACCTTAAAGCAGCAGTACAACGAAATTGGGCAAAAATGTGTCCCTACCATTTTTCACTATAAAAGACTCCAGGCATCTTCCAGTTTAATTTACTGGGCAATTTTCTAATTCCACCAAAATGTTAATATTTTATAAATATTTTAATTGAGTTTTTTTCCTCAGGGAAAAAAAGATGGCCACAATAGTTTGCATAAAAATAGCACTGTAGACCTAGCAAGGGTTAGGATAAAAAAAAAAATGTAAAAAAAATCTCACGGTGCATAGCGTAGGAGGTATCTAGACAAGTACATTTAAAAAGTTTGCTAAAATGTTTCTTAACTGTAGATGAAACTAGTTTTATGGAAAGCATTTTTATTTCACTGTTACTTTAAGGTTGTGAATCCACATGGACTAATGTATCAGAAGGAGATTTTAAAGATCATCCCCCCATACCAATTCTACTCTATCAGTTCAGAAAAGCAAATGTATGTCCCCATGGCTTCACTTTTTTTTTCATCACTACTGTTGAGACTCTGTGCTCATTACTGTGATCATTAAAAAAAATTCTTTCTTATGTTTTCTAGTTCAAATCACTTTGAGGGTCAGTTTTTTTTTTCAACTGCAGTGGGCATTATAGTTTTCTAATGTATGTTAAAATTGGATCGTCATCCACTACTTTTAACCACAGGAAAGGGTATATCTACAGAACTGATAAACTTTTCTGCTTGAAGAGATTGCTCATATTGTCCATCCCAAAATTAGTGTCAGGGAGTGTAACATAATTAGTCATTGATTCACCTTCCTCTGATATGATATTAATCGTTTTCTATTGAAAGCATGTTTCACTTCAATGGATTCACATTTACCAATGATTTTACTTTTACAGGCTTCATTTTCTTTATAGCCATTTCTAAGAAAAGTTTACCTCCATCCTTTCCAACTTAAGCTTTGTACAAAATACTCTAAAAATGATACTAAGAAATAGCAGTTCATTTAGTTCAAGGATTGAATTACCAGCAATAGTTATTTTTCAGTCAGAATGTAGTCCTTTTGCAGTGTCCTTTAAGCTCTTTAAAGCAGTAGTATTTGTCAGTGACCATTTAATTTTCAGCAATAATGTTTGTCAGGCACACATATCAAGATATCCCATGTTTTCTTTTTTACATTTTCTTTCATTCCTGGACCAAGATATGGGATTTTGAAGTTTTAGAAGTGTCCTGTCCTGCGCTATGCTCACCTTGAAAAAATAAATATTATGGTACAGTGTTGTGCTGCTTACCATCAGAAACTTGGGAACATGATCCTAACACATCCACATTATGAATCTAGTATGTACATTCAATAGGTATCCTCAAGGGAAGACATTTATAAAAAACTAAGAGTGGCTGATACTTATAATGATGCAAAATTAGCTATAAAAGCTATTTTAACAATATCTGAGAAAACTAAAAATAAAACTTACCATGAATCTGAGGATGTCAGAAAAACTTTTTTTGCCCAAAAAATGATGATTTTTTTTTACTGACTAACAAATACTGCTATTTCAAATGGTTTGATTCCAAGTTCAGATAAAATAGTACAAACTATGTTTCTTGCAGCTTCCTTGGGATATAATATTTTCGATGCCCTACACATGGCATGCCTCAGACAGCTACAGTACTGTTGGAACCCAATTGGGAGGGAGCAATCTGAGACCTGGTACTGTCAAACGGGGATGGAGAGAGGATCTCAGATTTAGAAGTGGGTAGCCATCTGGGAACAAGTGAATATCAAACAGTGCGATTCACAATAAACAGCTGCAGAGTCAAGCCATACAAAAGTGAGGGTACTGGACTTTAGGAGGGCTGACTTTGTCAAAATGGGAGAGTGCCTCAGAAAAGCACTAGCAAACAGGCAAGATGGAGGGGTGGAAGAACAATGGGAAAACATCAAGACTGCCATCACATAGGCAACAAGCCGTTGTGTGATGCAAATAAACAAATCAAAATAAAAAAAACAACGAAAAAACCCACTATGGTTCTCAAAAGAGGTGGCGGGGAAGGTTAGGGAGAAAAAGAAAGCATTCAGGAAGTATAAGGAAACACAGAAGGAACAGGACAGAGAACTGTACCAGTTAAAATAGAAGAAAGTGGGTAAGCAGTCAGAATAACAAAGGCCAAACCAAGGAAAAGATAGCCAACTCAGTTAAGAAGGGGGATAAAACCTTTTATAGGTATATTAGGGAGTGAAGAAAGACAAAGGGAGGGATAGTGAGGCTTAATAAAGGGGATGGTGGGTAGGCAGAAAGGGACAGTGAAAAACCAGGGATACTGAATGAATACTTCTGCTCAGTATTCACAAAAGAAGAGGAACGGTAGGTACCTAATCCAATCAATAGAAGCACTCAGGATAAGTGGGTCGATACCAGTCCTTTCACAGAAGAAAGGATTCTGAAAGAACTCCTAAAACTGAGGTTGGACAAGGCAATTGGGTCTGATGGGATTCACCCCAGAATTCTAAAAGAAATAAAGGGAGAACTAGTGACACCACTGACTACCCTTTTTAACAAATCATGTGAGGATGATGTGGTACCTAAGGACTGGAGAAGGGCTGATGTAATTACCCTTCATAAAAGTGGGAGTAAAGCAGAGGCAGGAAACTACAGACCTGTTAGCTTGACCTCAGTGTTAGGGAAAATGATGGAATCACTTCTGAAAAAAAGAATTGTTGAGTACCTAGAGGCCAGCGGGGCACAGGACCCAAGGCAGCATGGACTCACAGCAGGAAGGTCATGTTAGATGAATCTAATAGATTTCTTTGACCAGGTGACCAAAGTAGTAGACCAGGGAGGGGCTGTGGACATGGCCTTTCTAGACTTTAGCAAGGCATTTGACACAGTCCCACACAAAAGATTATTAAACAAATTCACCAGCCTTGGAGTGAGTCACAGGGTGGTAGCCTGGGTAAAAAATTTGTTGGACAACAGGACACAGAGGGTAGTAGTAAACAAAGTCCACTCCGAAGAAAGGGGGTTACTAGCAGGGTACCGCAGGATTCAGTACTGTGTCCCGTCCTTTTTAATGACTTTATAGGTGATATTGCAGAGGGACTGAAAGGAAATGCATGCCTCTTTGCAGACAGCACAAAGATCTGCAACAAGGCTGATACACAAGGGGGTGGAAAGGATGGGAAAGGGACTTGGCAAGGATGGAGGAATCATCAAAAGTATGGCAGCTTAGATTCAATGCAAAGAGGTACAAAGCAATGCACCTTGGAAACAAAAACCCAGGGGAAGAGTACACAATGGGGGGAGGTACTAACAACAACAAAAATGGAATGGGACCCGGTGGTAGCCATATCAGATGTCCTAAAGGTAAGTGAGCAATGTGAGAAGGCAGTAAGGATGGCTAGGGGATACTGGGATGTATAGGGAGAGGCATCACTAGTAGAAAACAGGAAGTTGTTATTCCTTTGCACAGACAGTTGGTGAGACCCTATGTGGAGTACTGTGTACAGTTCTGGAGACCCCATCTCTGCAAGGACATAGGTAGGATGGAGGCAATCCAAAGGAGGGCAACTAAAATGCTGCAGGGTCTGCAACAGAAGCTATACAAAGAGAGACTAAAGGAGCTTATTATGTACACCCTCAAGGAAAGGAGGGAGAGGGGGAGACATAATAGAAATGTTTAAGTGCCTCAAGGAATCAACAAAGTCCAAGAGGGTGTCATGTTTCAGAAAAAGTGATGTGCAAGAACAAGGGGACACAATTTGAAGATAGAGGGGGGATGGCTCAGGGGCAATGTGAGAAAGTTTTTTTTCACAGAGAGGGTGGTGGGTGCATGGAACAGCCTTCCTGAGGAGGTAATGGAGTCAAAAACAGTGGGGGAATTCAAGAATGCATGGGACAGACATGAGGCAATTCTGGTGGGGGGTAAGAAGAAGTACAGCAGGCTGTTGGTTAACTAGGATCTGCAGCTTATCCAATAGGTAGGGAAATGGGCATACTGGGTGGGCCAAGCTGTCCTTATCTGCCATCAAAGTATATGTTTCTTTGCTTCTGTGTTTCTTATATAACCCCCTACATTATCCAGGCTGGGAAACATATTTTCTAAATGTATTTTCAGTAAAATAGAGATAAAGCTCATTTAGTATTTAGTTTGGGGAACAGAGATCAGCTTGCACAAATTGCAATTATTTATTTATTTAAGAATTGGTAACTGGGAAAGGCACACTGAGCCAAGGCTCGTTTCCAGGTATGACCTGAGGTCTTTACAAATAAATCAGGATTATACAGAGACTACAAGTACAAGAAAAAACAATATTGGGTATTAATATAAAAATAAAGGAGTTAACTATATACAAGAACAAAGAGAACAAATGAATTAACACATTGTATATACAGTAACAAAAATTAAGTTGAATTTGTGCAACACAGTCCAATAAGGTTGTAACAACACACTAGATTAGATGCAAGCAGTTAAAAGGGCAACAGTTAGATTAACATTTGTGAATAGGAACTAAAACATAACCTAGGGTTTAATGCTATCTACATATGGGTATTAATGTGGTATCCTGAGGGATGGAGAGTAGACTGGCTAAGGGGGGTGAGGGAGAGGGGTTAAAAAGCAGGAGCAAATAGTGTTAGGATCTGCTTTGAGCTGAGATTTTAGGGATGAGAGAGAGAGAGGGGAAGTGGCGAGTGTCCTAGGGCAGCTGATACCAGAGGTGAGGAAGGCAGTAGGAGAAAGCTGCCTGGCCTATGTCAGTACGAGGATATGAGAGGGAGAAAGTATGAGTGTCCTTAGAGTGGAGGAAATGTGTGGTGGGACTGGCAGGAGATAGGCAGGAGTTAAGGTAGGAGTGGAGAGTACCAAACCAGTATCTAGCAATGAAGGTAAGGCTATGGAGATGACACCTTGCAGGAAGAGATATAAGGGAGAGGGAGAAATAGAGAAGACAGTGATGAGTGAGTGGGGGAGATGAGGTGGCCAACTGGCAAAACAAGTTTAGCAGAGTATCAAGGTTGACTATGGAGGTGGTATGTGTGGAGCAATAGACTATGTCTGCATACTGTAACTGAATACAAGAAGAGTAGTTTTGGTGGCTAAATCTCGGTGGGTAGACATGGGGAGGCAGTCCTTGTGGTGGTAGAGGGCTCTGTGTTTTGGGCAGAGTTTAGAGCAGATGGAGTCAATGTGGGCTGAGAAGTCAAGGTTACTATCTAACCAGACTCTCAGATATTTAAAAGAATTGACTGTGTCTATGGGTGTACCATCCAGGGTTGCAAATGAGGGGAGGTTCTGGGACTTGGATAGTCTTTGCTTTGTTCCAAAGAACATACTGTAGATAAAGTCTTTTCAGAGTTTAGTTTTATTTGGTTTTGCTGGAATCACGTTTGTACTTTGTTGAAGACTTCTTGTAGAGGAAAGGTTACATTGGCAGCAGTGGGACTGGAAAAGTATAATACCATGTCATCCACATACATATGGATATTTGAGGGGGAGCAAATGGAGGGGAGATCATTTATGAATAAGGAGAAGAGAACTGGGCCAAGTATTGATCATTGGGGATGCCGGCCTGGATAGGAAGGGGGGAGAGAGAACATCTCCAACTTGCACTAATTGTAGTCTGTTATGAAGACAGAAGCGGAACCAGTTTACTACAGCATATAAAATGCAAAAATTGCTTACATCCTAATATTAGTCAATTGATCACCTCTACTGAGAGAGCCAAAGTACAAAATCATAGCAGTAAAAGGTTGAGCAGTTTTGCCCTAATGAAAAGGAAAAGGCAAAAATCTTTCACTACCAGTGCTGAACATTTTTATGAAATGTCACTTCTAAGGCTGCAGACAAAAATAGGCTTGCCACATAATGGCAAGTATTAATCTCAGAAAAGTAGTCAGTGTCTTCTTAAGCAGTTAAAAACAGCAGCTGGTAGCAAAAAGGAGAAGCTGGCAACAAGTATATTCAGCATTCAATGTTCTCAATAGACAATGAAGTTGTAACCATGAGGGTGCTGACTAGGGATGTAATATAACTAAAACCACATCATGTGTTTTCCAGCTTGAGAAAATAGCATTTGAAAATATGCCATTTGTTTAAACTTGAACGTGTGCCGGTTATTTAAAATCATGAAAAATGATGGTAAAAGTGCTGGTAATGCAGTTTAAAAAGAGAAACACTTATTTGTATCATGCTGTCCAGTCTCCAAACAGAGATTATTACAGCTATCTTTAAGAAGACAGGAAATCAGTTTTAACTGGCAGCTGTTTATAAAGTTCTTATTCTCAAAAATGATGTGCATTCACCTACATTATCCATATTTAAGTGTACCTGAATAAAAAGTGATATAAAAAGCTATATTTTGCATTGTCTTGTTTTTATGAGCAGCATTCTGTTACAGTTCTCTTCATGGAACCAATAATTTAGAGTTTAAACTACATCATGGTTTGTGCACAGAACTCTAAACACGGTTCTGATAGGTCAGCAGCTCATAATTAGCATTCAGTACATAAATTGTGACATAGTAAAAACACTACATAAGTGGTTCCATGAAGTGAACTATAACAGAATGCTACCCATAAAGGCACAACAATGCAAACTACAGTTTTACCTACCACTTCTTATTCAGGTACAATTAAATATGGATACTTTAGGAGAAAGCATATCATTTCTGAGAATAAGAACTTTATTAACAGCTGCCAATTAGCACAAAATTCTTGCCCCCTTTAAAGACGTGTTTTTGCAGCTCAAGATTTAGATAGTCCTTAATTATAATTTTGATTTCCATGATGTTTTCCTATAATTATGTTCCTTAGTAACATGCAATGTCCAAAGCTCAGACACACAAACACTTGCATTTCCCCACATACACACTGCACAGTTCACACCAGATGGTGATCAAAGAGTTGCTTCAGATGCATTAGGTCTGTGCCTTACTTCTTCCCAGAATATTCCATTGGGCATCTGGTTGTCTCATGCTCAGTAATCCACATTCTTTGTGCCTGCATTTCCCTCCTTGCTCCTCGGTTCTCTTTGGTTCTCTCACATCATTGGTTTTCCCCTCTCTTTGGCCCTTGCAGTCTTCCCTTACAGTGTTTCAGCAGGATCTAAATGGCATTCAGATGGTTTCAGGTAGCAGGAGTCTCCTCAATATGCAGCAAACAAGTGACTCAAAGATTTTCCTACTATTAAAATAGACTTCCTGGGAGCCAAATACAACAAAAGCTAGGAGATAAAAAGACACAAAATCCAAGATTTAATGTGGCAATGATGGCATACCTTAAACAATTTGCAGTCAAGCTTATATTTGTATGCTGTTTCAGCTACTTAAGAGATGTGTAAAGTTGAGAAAACATTGCTGCAACAGAACTTTGTGCAGCTGGCTAACTTTGGCTAGTTCAAAGTGTGTACTTCACAACTTTTTTTGGCAGGTGAAGTAACACTTTTTCTACAAAGTAACCATGCATCATTTGCAAAATTGCCACTTCACAGGAAAAAGTGCCAGTTTGCCGGAAAAAATGTTGCAAAGTCAATGAGGTCAGTGCTGGTGATGCCAATAGGAACTTTACAAAGCTTCAAGAAGTCAACGTTCTATAACTTAGCATCAACTTCATTGACAAATTTAATCTTCACTGCATCTCTAAGCTTCTCCTTACTCATTCATGTTCTTTCATGGTTCATGTTGCAATCATTCATGACTGATGAGCTTGATTATTTAGATGTGGATAAAATCTGCAAAATACTTCACTGCCTACTGTCAGAAGGCACTGGTAGATTACTCTGCACTTCCTTGCTAGGAGGCATCATGACCTATCTGCCTGTTCCTGATCCTGACTCAATTTGCTCCTTCCCAATTATCACAGAGTTTGCTTTTCAAGTTGTTATACATGAATGACATTTCTGGTTGCCCAGTCCTCGCACAATTAATTTTATCCTCACACGACGAGCAGGTTTCAAGGGTCTAATCATCTTTGACAATTTCAGAAAACAGTAATACTGGAAAAGAGTGCTTTTGTTTCTTTATACTGTATGTGTAAGCAAAGGCTGTTCATTCTCAAATTTCTTTTCTCTTTTTTCCAGTTTCTTTCTTTTTCTCTTGTCCCTTCCTCTTCTCCTATCATCCTGATTTTTTTTCCTTTCTACTGCGTCAGCCCACTGTATCTTTGGCACTTGAATGAGGTATTTGAGCATGCTTGGGTTCTAGTGAACATCATTGGTCCTGGCACCTGCCCAGTCCCATCACCATACTTCTCTACTGTTGTTGAACATGTCATTCTTGTCAGGTGAAGTACCTGATACTTCCTTTACTACCACTTCATCAGTACCAACATTCACATTTTGAACTGCCAATTGTGGAAAGTCTGATTGCCACTTTGAATCTGATTGTTGTTTTCTTGACCTGTTTTTCTTCTGAGGGCTCATCAGGAGATGCCACTCATTTTCATCTTTATCACCCTGTTTAGTATTACCAAGGGCTGTCCCTGCTGTAACTCTGGATGAATACACTCTCATGTTGTTTTACATCATGTCTGAGATGGTAAAGGGGAAAGAGCTTATGGTTTGTCACACACTGTACTAAAATATCTGTGTAAATAATGCAAGTCAGAGACAGATGGTGTAGGAAAGAGAGAGAGTTTAGGTTTGATGCAAACTGCACTATGCAATCTGTGTGACACGGTGAACTGCTGTCTCTGGAGATGTACTACTATAATTTGTACACTAATGAAATAAAATGTTTTACAGTCACCACTGGCTTAATCAGATTGTGTGACACAGCTACCCACTGTCTCTGAAGATGTTCTACTTTGGTATAATGCTAGGGGCTGTGCATGAGGTGGAATTTTGATATTAATTTTTGTCTCTGATATTTGCATCTTTATTTGCATTTGTATTTGTGTGCATGTTAGTGTTTACTAAAATATTTGTTTACATGTTGTTACTAATGGCACAAGACCAAGAGGTTGAGAGGCAACAATGATATTTGAATTCATTTTTGCATCTGTAGTCAATCACCATATATGAGTCACACCAGACTCCGCAGAAGTCTTATACTACTTTTTTAGGATCTGACAAAACACCAACTTTTATTAGTGACACTTGCATTTGTAAAAAATCCATAAGTTCTGTGTATTTTTCCCAAGAAGTATTTGCTTTGCATGGCCCTATATAATATCAAAGCTAATGAAATAAAACAATTCACAGTCACTACTACTGATGTGTGTAACTGCCAACTATTTGGTCTCTTGACATTTTAAACCATCCTAGAAGTTCTCTCAGAATAATTTGCCATTCATAATTACAGAGTACGTGGTAATACATGTTTTAAATAGTTTTATTCACCAATGTTACATGTGCATAATGGCATAGCAATCCTATTTTTCTTTTTTTTTAATTCACATTTTTACTCTCATATATTTTTAATTTGGAATAATGTCATCAGTCTTATTTCTTAAAGCTAATTTAAAACATCAATATTAGCCTCCTTTCCATAATTACTCATATTGAAGACATCACCACTAAATTAATTGACTCAGCAAAAGCTAATAATAATGACTATTTGCCACTGTGACTAACAGTTTGCCATTGTGTAGGCCAAGACTAGGAATTATACTCAACTTTGTGGGCATCCTTTTGGGGGTGAGTGGGGGAAAGGAGAGTAGTGGGGTGCCAGATTGTGATAGAGTGGGAGTACTGTCATACTTTTAATGGTTTGGATGGGCTAGGGGGAGATGGGTGTCATCAGCAGTGCTGGAAGATGGGAATTACAACCCAGGTGGAGTAAGAGACATTTCTTACTCTAAACATAATTGGGACTGCAGTGGAGGAGCAATGTATGGGTGATATGAGTGTAGGGGTTATTAAAAATAAGTGGGTCAGGTAAATGGAGGAGTCAGACAATAATGCTGCATTTGAGGTGGTAGTCTTAAAGTACTTTTGTTTGTAAAAACAGACTTTTGCCATGCAAAGTTGGATGAAGTCAGCAAACTTTGCACCAGTATTTGTAGTGCAAAGTTCCTAACTTCACACTGACTTTGATGGTATAGTTTTAAATGAATGCATCTCTATAGAATACTTAGGATAACAAAATAATTCACAATCACTACTGACTTAGTAGGAACTGTATTTGTTATGCAGTATCCTGCTGCTACTATAGGTAGACTGCTACAGCACATGTCTATATATCATCTAGGCTATGGATATTTATTTATTTATGTATTTAGTTATTTATTTATTTGAAAATGTGTAACCAAGACAGGCACACTGAGCAAAAGCTCGTTTCCAGGTGCGACCCAGACAGAGGAACAGAGGAAGAACAACAGCAGAATACATAAATGTAAAACTGTGGAAAAACATTTGATAAAAGTATGTACACAATAAAACAAATAAAAAAAAATTGTATGTGCTAAGAATTTGTTTTTTATTTAAATTTTGTTAATCTGATAAGTACATTGGACAAAGTCCTTTCTCATGTTCAACCTGACATAAATACAAATATATCAAAGACAACACAAAACAGAATAATGTGTGGTACAGCTCATAAAGGACATCTAACATGTGCACATTCGGAAGTGGCAGTAATACACAGTGAACAAGAATGCTGTTAACAACTGGAGATTGACCTGAAAGGCAAGTTGTTACCTAGCCTCATAATGGAGAGAAAAGACTGTGGTGTTGTGGCAGTGAGACCAAGGCAGTTGCAGGGACCCAACTAGCTGCTTACCAGGAATGTTAAGGCAAGGTCTGGGGGAGGGGGTGTCAGGAGGAAGGTAACAGGACCGGGTGGGGAGGGGTTGTATTTTCAGCTGGTGCCTGTACAAAGTGGATATATGCCGTAACTCACAAAAGTACTGTAAAAAGAAAAAAAATGTTATTTTGTTTGTAGAATTCAAGCAAACCATAATACCTAGGTTTAATGAAGTAAAACAGTTCATAATCACATATGAGTATATGAATATACAAAAGTTCCAGAAGAAGGCCATTACGGTTGAGCCTGCTTAATCGCATGCATTTTGTGTTACATGGTGCTTCTCTCCTTCCCCCTCCAACACTTTTACTCTCTCTTGACTTTATCCCATCCTCTCTTAAATCCCCCAGTTGTTTCCTGGTTTACAACCTCTGCTGGTAGCCCTATCCACCCTGCCACCACTCTCTCAATGAAGAGGTGTCCCTTAGCCTCCTTCAAGAACCTTCCTTCCAAAAATTTACATATGTGCCCACTCATGCTCTTGTTTTTGCTAAATCTAACAAGGTCACCCAGATTGTCTACATTTATGCTTTTGAAGTACAGTACATGAAGGGCTATCATGTTCTCTCACTCCCTTCTTTCTGCAAGTCAATACATGTTAGGGTTCTCCAGCCTTTGCACGTACAAGAGTCCCTGTTGAAACATAGAAACATAGAACATAGAAACATGCCTTTTTGAAGCACTGCACTGTATTCATAGCCACCACTTCCTGAGGTAGGCCGTTCCATGCATCTACCACCCTTTCAGTGAAAAATAATTTCCTCACATTCCCCCTTAATCGGACTCCCTCTAGTCTCATGTTGTGTCCTCTTGTCCTGCTATTTTTTTTATATTTAAACATGTTAGACTCTTTCACCTTGTTAATGCCCTTAAGGTGTTTGAATGTTTCGATCATATCACCTCTCTCCCTCCTTTGCTCAAGGGTATACATATTGAGCTCCGTTAATCTGTCCTCATATGTCTTCTGATGCAGTCCCTGTGCCATTTTGGTTGCCCTTCTCTGGACTGCCTCAATTTGGTTAATGTCCTTGTGAAGGTGTGGCCTCCAGTACTGCACGTAGTACTCCAGATGGGGCCTAACCAATGTCTTGTAAAGAGGTATTATTACCTCCCTCTTACGACTTGTGATACCCCTACTAATACACCCTAAAATCCCCCTTGCCTTACCTACTGCTTTAGAGGTCTGCTTGGATGATTTCAGGTCATCGATGATGATGATGCCCAAGTCTCTTTCTTTCCTTCTTTGTGACTGCCAGCAACTCCCCTCCCAGCCTATAGGTGGCTTCAGGGTTTCTCTTCCCTATGTGCATGATCTTGCACTTCTTTGCATTAAATCCCAATTGCCACTCTTCTGACCATTTTTGCTAGTTTATCCAAATCTCTTCTCATTCTGCCCACCCCATCTGGATCATCTACTCTGTTGCAGATCTTGGTGTCATCTGCAAACAGACAAGCCTTAGCCCTCTAGTCCATCTGCAATGTCACTAATGAAGATATTGAATAGGACTGGCCCCAGGACTGATCCCTGAGGTACCCCACTCGTGACTTGCATCTCTTCTGACTGTATACCATTTACCACCACTCTCTGTTTTCTGCCTGACAACCAGTTTGCCACCCAGTTGACCAACTTCTGACCAACCCTGAGCATACCCAGCTCATTAATCAGTCTTCTATGTGGAACAGTGTCGAAAGCTTTGCTGAAGTCAAGGTAGGTGACATCAACTGCTCCCCCTTGGTCCACCACTCTGGTTACCCAGTCAAAGAAATCTATGAGATTAGTTTGACAGGACGTTCCTTTTGTAAACCCATGCTGTCTTGGATCCTGTGCCCCTATGGATTCCAGGTGTTGCACTATACTTTTCTTAAGGAGTGCCTCCATAATCTTGCCCACTACTGAGGTAAGACTGACTGGTCTGTAGTTCCCTACCTCCTCCCTGCTACCACTCATGTGGAGTGGGATCAAATGAGCCCTTCTCCAGTCTTCTGGGACCTCTCCTGTGCTCAGAGACTCACTTAACAGTTCTGCTAATGGATCTGCTATTTCCACCCTTAGCTCCTTAAGTACCCTGGGATGTATGCCATCAGGTCCCATTGCCTTGTCCACCCTGAGCTTAGCAAGCTCTTGCAGGACCCTTTCTTTTGTGAAGGGAGTAGTGCTCACCCCCCCCCCATGTCCATGGTGCTGAGCTGTGGGCCCTGCCCTACCTTCTCCTCAGTAAATACTGAGCAAAAGTATCTATTTAGGAATAGATGCTTTTACAGGGTCCTCCTCTTCACATGCCCCCTTTTCTCCTTTGAGCTTAGCAATACCCCTTCTGGACTTTCTCCTTTCACTAATGTATCTATAGAAAGTCTTGTCACCTTATTTTACTGTTTGTGCTAGTGTTTCCTCAGTTCAGGACTTTGCCTGCCTTACTGCCTTCTCTGCTTCCCTTAGGGCAGTTTGGCATGCCTCCCTATCTTCATCCCGCTGTGTTCCCTTATATTTTCTGAAGGCCAGCCTTTTGGCTCTGACCTTTTCTGCTGCTGTATTTGAGAACCAAAGTGGTTTCCTTCTTCTTTTGCACTTCCTTTTCTGTTGACCCTGAATCACCTTTGTGGCTCTTCTCTTTACCACTTCCAGCTGGTTGACATCCTTCCTGTGGTAGAAGCACCACTACTGCACAAAGTATTTCAAGTGCAGTCATAACATAAAGCTGTATAGCAGCAGTATGACCTCTTTTCTTCTGCTAGTGAACCCCCTCATTAAGCAACCCAGAATCCTATTTGTCCTTGATGCTACCTTATACTGTAGCATTGCACACAGGATTTCATATCACTCATGATTGCAATCCTCAGCACTTCCTCTTGCACAAACGCTGTGAAAATCAACCCCCTAGCCTGTACTTGGCCCTGGGGCTCCTGCTCCCTGTGTGTATGACCTTGCACTTGTTTGAGATGAAAACAAGTTGCCAGATTCCAGACCATCTTTCTAAGTAGTAGGTAGGGGGCCTGGGTGCAGTTTCCTGTTGTAAAAATTTTTTCAAGGCACCTTTGTTCAGTGGTAGAGGTAAAGGTTGCAATAACAGTAGTGGATAAGGGGCCTGGATTTGATTACCAGTTGTAAACATTTGATCTGGTGGGATTAGAATAGCCCAGACATCAGAGGAAAAAGACCATAGAGTGATCAAGTGGATAACTTAAAAGTCTTGGAACAGTGGGAGAAGGTATATATTAGGGTGAATGAAATACTTGGATATATGGGAAAGGATTATCTAGCAGGAGCAAGAGAGTAATACTGTCTCAGTGCAGATCACTGCTACAGGGATAGGTGACAGTCTGTGCAGTGCAGTGTAGAATGACTAAGATGATTCAGGGGCATCAGAAGAAATCCTATGAGGAGTGTTTGGATAGCTTGAATATGTACTCACACTGGAGACTAGGAGGGAGCAGGGTCACATTACAGAAACTTTAAAGTTTCTGATGTGAAGAAATGCCGTTTGATAGCTAGCTACTTCAGTTGGTTCTTTTGTTCACCCTCACATGGAGTCCTTTGTATAGTTTTGGAGACTGCATTTGAAGGAGGACAGGGAAAGAGTGGAGGTGGTGCAGAGGAGGTTAACTGCAGAAAATGACTTACGAGGCAAGGTTGAAAGATCTAAACATGTACTTCCTGGAGGTGAGAAGGGAAAGGAAGGACATGATTGAGACATACCTGTACAAATGCATCCACCACTTAAACAAGGTGGATATTGGGGAACTGTTAAAGTTGAGAGGGAAAACAAGACCCAAGGGTAACTCCATGAAGCTGGCAGGGGGGAAATTTAAGAGGGATGCCTGGAATACTTTTTAAAGAAAGGGTGGTAGAGAATTATAATAAGGTACCGAATGTGGTGGTCTGTGTGAAAACAGCAAGGGAATTCAAACAGTGATGGGGCCAATACATGAGCCTTGTACAGACATTATCAAAATGGGAGGGGGGAAAGGAGGGGTGAAGGACCACTAGGGCACTCACATCTCATTAGACAGGTAGAATTGGCTAGCATTATGGGCCAATGGGTGTTTTTCTGCAAGCAACTTTCATGCTTCCATGTTTCTATGTTTCTTTTTTTTTTATTTAAAGTTTATTAAGAAAATTTTGTTAGTACATACCCATGGCAGACATACATGAGAATGAACTTGATACATTAGAGAAATGAAAATATAAGTCAGCACCCCCACCACTCACCTCACCCCACCCTTCTTCTTCCCACCCTCCCTACCCATATTGAGCACAAAAAGTACATCATACAGTCACCTTGACATTCTTATTACAATCAGCTAAGCAACCAGTGCACAGAAAAGCCATACAGCTGGGTCACCCTTGATGTAAGGAATAAAGGGTATATAAGGGATCCCAGATTCTCTTAAATTGCTCCATTCTATTGTGAAGGCTAGCAATGGCCCTTTCCGTACTAAGATTCGCCAAACGTTCGGACAGCCAATCAGTATAAGTGATCTCCTGTTGGTCAGTTCAGTGTCTTAAAATAAGTTTTTCACCGACATAGCTATAAGAGTTATGTGATATTTACGAGCCCGAACTTTGACTTGTGAAGGATCACCTATAATGCACACTGCAGGGCTGAATAGATCGCCAAGCCCCAGAAGGGGATCAATTGACTGCTTAATAGTTGACCGCAGGAATGACACTTTGGGGCAGGACCAGAACACATGAAGAATTGTTACTTCTTCCAATGAACATCTGGAACAAGTTGGAGTAGGTTTAAGGCCCAATTTAAATAGACGGGAGGGAGAATAATATGCATTATTCAGGATATACAATTGCATTAATCTAAGCCTATCTTGGGTCACAAACTTATAGCAGTTATGCCACAATTCCTGCCACACTATATTATAGTCTGGGAACATAGAGACCCATACTTCCGTAGGCCCCGAGCAATCAGGAAATTTCCAATTATGGATGGTATTATAAATTGCTAAGACTGCCCTGGGACAGCTGCAAAACTTTAAAAGTTCTTGACAAAAAAGGATGCTTTCTATCATGCTAGGAGCTTTACCTAAAACTTTCATTACAGAATGTTGTAATTGCAGGATACGGAACCTGCATTTATTAGGAATTCCCAATCGACTAATTAAGTCATTGATTGGGAGCCACTCACCGTTGCTCATAATAAGACTAGAGATTTGTATACCCTGCCGGCCAGGTATCTAATTGGAAGGAATTCGTTTACCATCTATTTGAAATTGGGGATTCCCCATTACAGGTTGATTAAGGTCTCTACCTGGGTCATACCTGAGGTACCGACATATCTGGGCATGAGTCCTCAATGAAGATATGATAGTGGGATTCCTAACTCTTAACAGGAGGAATCTCTGCTTGGCAAATAATAGACCCAAAGGGTTTCTATGTTTCTAACCTTGCCAGATCCACAGTCATGTCCCAGACACCCTCCTCAGTGTCTAATATCCATCAGAGCTTGATTTCATCTGCAAAGAGGCAGATGTTGCCCTTTATACTTTCTCTAGTCTCATTTATGAACTTGCTGAATGGCACTGAACCAAGCACCGACTGCTTTGAAAACCCACAGGTGACCTTCCTCACCCCTGAGTACTCCCCCTACTACCACCCTTAGGGTTCTTCCATAGCCACTTTGCCACCCACTGGTTAACTTTCCACCAACCCCCCACCACATCCTCTAACTTATTGATAAATCTATTTTGGTGGACTGAGTCAAAAGCCCTACTGAAGTCCAGGAACAGAATTTCTACTGCCTTGCCCCATCAACCACCTTTGTACCCACTCGAGAAAAATGATCAAACTTGTTTGGTATGACCTCCCTGACATAATCCTGTGTTGTCTGTTATCCTGGAACCAATTTGCCTCAAATAATTCAGCTAACTATTCATTGAGAATGGTTCCTATCAGCTAACTAGCTATCGATATCAAGTGGAATGGTCTGCAGTTCCATGGTTCATCCCGTGCCCCTCTGTTTTCCAGGGGTACTACATCAGTCTTCCTCTACTCTCTTGAAGACTCACCTGAATCCAGGGAGCAGTTAAGCAGTGACTGCTGACTTAGTATGGTCTGTATTATGCAGCAATGCATATGAAGGTGCAGTTCTATAATATCTGGACAGAAAAATAAAAATAAATCATTAACATTTGTAGTAGGATCTGTGCAATGCTGCCACCAGCTGCTACTGAACAGTTGTACTACTGTACTACAATGTTTTGTCTAAATGATTTGTAATCAAGGCTATGAATGTATGCCTCAGCAAATGTAAGAAATATATAGTGTATATTTTATTTTTATGTATTTTTATGTAACTATTTTTGTTTTATCACAGTTCCTGTAAACTGCATCACAAAGAACCAGGCCAAAAACAGTGTCTGCTTCTTTGTATTATGACCAGCAGCAGACAATAAAAAAATATATTTTTCAAATCACAAATTGGAAGAAAGCTACCTGCATTTTCACTAGTTCAGAGGTGCTAGTGCTACACCACAACATCCAAATATAATTAGTACTTCAGCACTTTTAGTCAGCAAAAATGAACATTTATCTCGAACATTGACTACTGAAGCACAGGGATCAAAGGTACAGTGGTAATCACACAAAAGTTGATTGGTCCCATCAGTGAACACCATTACACTGTACCACTATACATGTTATTTAATGGGTACTGTGCTTGCGCACCACTTGGTATATCGTGCTGCCAGTAAACATTTATGTGACTACTGCTGTATGTATATGTATGCTGTGTAGGTACAGCTTCCTGCTTCCAGCCCTGAGTCCCTATTTGTGCCACCACCATACCTGCTGCCAGTTTGATCAGGACATGCTTCAGGAAAGGTCAATCACATGCATCACTATAAGATATGGATATCCTGTAGTCCAGATACCCCAGAGCTCCTCAGATTCCAGAATTAAAACTCCAGCTTACCCTGTAAATAGCTACCAATATCTGCACTCTATCCTAAAATTATGATATCTAGTGGTAACCAAATCTTTTGATAGAATATCCAAGCAACTCTATTCCTGATAAGCGTTTTTCTTCCTACTCATCATCAGCAGCAAGAACAATTGCAGAATTTTCATATAGCATCCTTGCCACTGTACACAGTATATCAAAATTTCTAGTTTATTTGCTAGTTTGTCAGTTCTGTACCACCAGCTGGGAACAGCCCACCCTGCACTGCACTGCATTCAGCCAAGTCAGATCATAAAAAAATATATATATTCTTACAATGGCTGTTTAAGTAAGTGAGCCTTTTCTACCCCCGATGAAGCCCTGTATGTAGGGTGTTACATAGGAGTCAGTGGCACAGTGTCCCTTTACACTGCTATAAACAGTTTAACTTATCATTTATTTGAATTTTGGTAACTGGGTGAGCCCGCTGAAACACAATGTCCCTTTTTCAGGTGTGACCCAGGGGTGGGTACAAAGGGAGATACAGAAATACTATAATGACAGTATAATGTAAGTGTACAAAATACTTTTACAATAGTTCATGCAATGAAAATCAAATAGAGCATAAATAAGTTAAGTTGCAAATCACTTAGCACAAAAAAGCGTAATAGCAATGTGAGTATGCCTTCTTTTTTTCCTTTTTTGAGCCTTGTCTGTGTATTTTAGAGAGGCAGAGCTATATGTTCAATTTAGCAATGAATACTAAGAAAATGAGTATAGAATAGTTAAGACCTGGACCAAAGGGTGTGAAGTGAAGTGATGGTTAGATCTTTTCAAACTTCTGCAGAAGAACTAAGGACCCATTTAAAGCATGTGAGGAAGAAGAAGAAAGGAGTTACCAAAGATAAAGGTAACAACTCTTGATTATAGACCTTTTTGGGGCAGTATTGGGGAACACTAAAATTTTTTGTTGCTATTCCAGGGGAGGAAAAACAGAGGTAAGACCTATGTGATATGTAAGGCTTCTCTTGGTGCAGTGGAGGTGGTAAAGGAACTAGATGGTCATAATAGACAAGAGTATGAAGCATGATAAGCAGTAGATAGTCACTGTCAAGTGGGCTGACATGATGTGGGGGTGCATTAAAACTGGGGAAAGGAAGAACTACTGATGCTTTGCAAGGCACTGATCATGTCCCACCTGGAGTAGTGCATGCAGTTCTGGGTTACTAAATACAAAAAGGACACCTAGGCAATCAAAAAGATCCATTATATAAGGAACAATTTCTATGAGAAGAGGAGGGTGATCCTTAACATTTTCTTTTTGAAAAAAAGATGATTAATGGGGACATTATCTTAGTCTTCTGCAAACTCCAATATTGTTAAGATTAAACATAGATGTTTGATTGGGTTCCTCCAGCAGGATGCTGTGGCATGCATTAAAACTCAGCAGTGGTAAATTCAGGAGTAACATTAGAATGCAATTCTCTTACAAGGTGGAGAACATATGGAATACCCACCAACAGGGATAGTGGAAATGAAGACAGCACAGGCCTTCAGTGTAAGCCTGGACACATTTTTGCTTACAGTGGTAATACATGATAAGTCATATGAAGTCCCCTTTCATGTAATACGGTTACATATGATACTTTTTGTGACATATGTCTGGATGCCATGGTACCATCAAAATCACAGGACACTGTAGGAGCAATAGGCTAGAACATAAATTATTTATCATGACCATAAAGTTCTGATAATTATGAATGAACATTTCTGTGACACTCTTGGAATTATATAAAAGTAGATTTTATTTTCCCTGTTCAGCATACACTAATAACTAATAACTGTTGCATAAATATCAAGTCTCTGGTGGTCTAGTGGCCCCGCCACTACATTCTCCCAACCCAAAATGCAGCCGGCAACCAGCCCAGCCTATCTCTTACCTCTGGCTGCTGCCAGTTCAGTCCGGTGGCTGGTCATGGAGATGAGAGGTGTGCTGTGATGGTCGCCACTTGCATTTTGGGTTCGGGGGGATTGGGGTGGTGGGCTACTATGAACCACCAGGAAAGGCACGATATAATATTACAGTTCATTAAGGGCAATGGCAGGATTGGGATGGAGGCCAGTAGATCACCTGGAGGGGAATCATAATATTACAATTCATTAAAGGTGACAGCGGGGATTATAGTGGGGGGCACTAGACCACCAGTTGGGGCATCATATTATTATAATTCATTAAGGGTAATCAACCACCAGGAAAGTGATCAATAATTTAATTAACACAAGGGTGCCATCAGGGATTATGGGGAGCCACTTGACCACCAGGGAAGGGGCAATATTTATGTTAACATCACAGAGACATCATGGATCATGGAGGGGGGACCACGGCATATTCCCACAAACAGGCAACTCTCCCAGAGGAGAATTTTCTAAGTATCCTTAGACCAGCCCTGGCAATGAAGACAATTAACAATGATAAAAAAAAAAACACTGCTTGAAAATGCTTTCAAACTCAATTTTCTAGGGGTAAAATGGGGAACTGCTGCGTGCTGCAGACTAAGGTGCAAACTACCCAGCCTAACGTGTTGTATTCGTTTTTGTTTCACTAAAGTTCTGTGTACTGTAGTCAAGTCATATTAGAATTTTTTTTTATTTCAAACTGGGATAGCCTCAGATAGATGCTGCACCTAGTTTTTGAGAGTATCCAACACTTGCAGGGGGCATACAACAGCATCAGGTGTTGCAAGATTGCATAGATCAGATCCTATGCAATATTTAACCAGTTATTCTGCAGTGAAGTTTAGTAGCTAAATATTCTAAGAGATGATAAAAAGAACACCAGTCAAAATAGTAGTGTATTTAGCAGTTCTACCAAATTTGGAAGGGTGTTAGTTTTATGTAGCTGCACCACTTGTCCAGAACATCTTACACACAATGGTCCAGATATTCAAAGGGTTGTGCCATGCGCAATAGGGTTGCGCCAGTGCAAGTCCTCTGAAAATGCTCCATTCTGCGATATTCAGCGGGAGGCAGTTGCGCCCCCCCAAATCACGCTGAGCAATAGGCAATGATAATAAATGTATGTGCAACTGAAGGGGGAGGAACCATGCATAAATGGCGCAGTGCAATATTCAACAACATGCGCCATGTGCATTAGGGGAGCAAGCAGAAGTTGCGCGATAGTGGAAATGAGCCAAAATAAAAAGAAACAAGGGAGAGGTGCAAGAACACTACAGGGAAGGCACATGTTGCTGAACTATAGCCAGCCACACAGGCAACACACACACACAGGGCAGGACAGAGAAAGGGCACCTGGAACCCACAGGCACAGGGAAGGTGTGAGGAGCCACAGCCACAATGCAGAAGGAAAGTGCCACACAGCACTGAGGCCACCACAGTTAGGTGTTCCTGGTGCAGGGGAAGTAGCAGCCAGGACAGTGGGGAACACAGAAACAGCTGCGGGGTGAACACAAGCCAGGGACATGGTCAGTGCCACCATCCAGATGGAGGCAGTAATGAGGGGGGTGAGAAGGCAGGCAGCAGGGGGGGCGCAGCCGTGGAAGGGCCCGTCGGCAGTATGCCCCCAACAGGCAGTACCGAGCCCGCACCAGCTTCGAGCTGTACAGTGATACTGAGATCGTGGGCTGGTACCACCTGAATCGGGCAATTCTGAGGTAGCTCTGTGAGCTATGCAGTGATCTGATGCAGGCACTCACCCGACGGAGCCATGCTCTGTCAGTGGAGACTAAAGTGACAGCTTGCATATGCTTGCTCACCACGGGTACCTTCCAGAGACCAACAGGGGACACCACAGGCATAACTCAGTCAGCTGCGTCATGCCACCTCACCCAATTCCTCAGTGCACTGCTGCCACATGCTGCGAAGTACATCCATTTCCCCAGCACACCGATGGAGGGCATGGTCAGAGGTGACATGGGTAGTGGCCTACATGGCCTGGGGCAGGGCGATGCTGATCACCAAACTAACCTCCACCCTCTTCACACAGTTGACAGTGGATACTCACTCCATCCCTGGCTGCTCACACCATACCGGCGGCCCGCGGACCCCATCGCAGCACTGCTACAATGAGGCACATGCCACCACATGTAATGTCATCGAGTGGGTGTTCGGTATGCTGAATGCACATTTCTGTTGCCTGGACACCTCCGGCGGTGCCCTACAGTACAGCCCCTCAAAGGCCTGCAGGCTATTCCTGGCCTGCTGCATCCTGCACAACATGGCCAACGAATGTGGGATAGCCATACAGGTCAAAGAGGGGAACAGCGATGGGGACGATGAGGATGCTGGTGACAATGGTGATGGGCAGCCCCCCTTGGGCAACGGGACCCCCCGACTGCTCCAGCTGGCACAGCTGCACCGGGACACCATCACGGAGGAGCACTTCAGCCAACCCAGGTAAGTCATGGGGCCATGTACAACCACCAGTGGCAAAGGCACAACCCACAAACAAACATGGACTCACACCAGGGGTACATGCCATCAAGGGAAATGGCCAGGCATAGAACCACACACATTGCCAGGGATGGGCGAGGTCTAACATGGCACACTGTCAGACACATGCACACACATACACACACACACACACAACTCACCAGACATGCACAAAGGGTAGGAGGCACACCGACCCAGAACGCCATCCCTAGCCACACACATGTCTACAGACCACCACGCCCACTGCCTGTCATTGTGCTTGTGTCAGACGCTGGGCAGCATTGCACATTGGCGTACAGTGTAATGCAGGCATCATCATGCACATGCAACTGAGGACAGCAGCCGGGAGGGTGTGCAGATGGACTGTGTATGTGTGTGCAGGGCCGGGTACCCACCCGTGCATTGCCCGCTGAATGACACAATGCACACAGGGCAGCATCAGACAGTAGCCGCACTGGAAGACAGGTCATTCACACGTCACAGTACCCTGGCTGCCATGGATGCATGGGTGGCCCTGCTGAGACCTGCCAGCAGTGACAGGCTGACCACTGGCCTCATGCGGTGGCACCAATGGTCCCCAAGGGGTTCCACTGCATCAACGCGACCGTGCTCGTGCAGGGGTCTGCAGCACACCGAACATGCCTGTGCCAGGCGTGCTCAGGATGCCCACAGCTGAACCCGGTGTCGACAAGGATGGTGTCACACGATGCCAGGAATGGGGGGTGGACATTGCACTCTGCGGTGTCTGCAACACATGGGCAAATAACTCTGTGCCCACTGTGGCCATGGCAGCTGTGATTGTCTGTGTCAGCCTGTCAATGGCAGAGGTCACATCCTCCTGAATCCAGTCCATCACTGTCAGGAGCAGAGCAGTTTCTCTGCTGCAATGCTCCTCTGCCTGGTGCAAAGCCATACTCAGTACATCCACCGCCGTCACAAGCCACATCTGCTGATTGACTGATGCTTGCAGTATGCGGGTGTGCTAATCCAAGAGGTCATCTGCCTGATCGGCATGCTGTCCCTCAGGGTGTTTGCGACCCTGATGCTCATCACCCCTTGAGGGTGGGTGCTGCACACCAGGGCCAAGCTTGGGCATGTCCACAGGTGGTGCACTGACGCCGCCCCCTGACAGTGTTCCCCCATGCCCATTGGCCAGCTGCTGATGCTGCCCTTCCAGCTGCCGCACCCCAGGGCTCAATGGTGCCACCACAGTGGCTGCAACAGTCCCACTATCCTGTACACACACCAGTGCTGCCCCATGGGTGCTGACAGGCACAGGCTGGGACTGTGATGACATGCAGGCCTACACAGCGGCACCACCCACAGCCATGGCCATGATGTAACCTGCTGTGTGGCCATCCTGTGGCACACATGTGTCACTGCCCATGACGTTAGTGACATCATCATCGGTGATGGATCCGGCACCAGCCCAAATCTCAGCATGCTAGCATCCATGGACGCTGGCACGCTGGGACATGGGCAGGGCCTTCTCTGCACCTGCTCCACCAACATCAGTCTGGACATCCAGGCGGGCCCACTGTCGCCCTGAGCCACCTATTCCTGTGGAGGTGGATGGGCCTTCCTCCATCTCCATCTGACCAGCCTCAGTGGAGAAGCCCACCACCACTGACCCATGCAGATGCTCAGGAGCTGAAAGAGAATACAAAGTTGCATTACTGCATGTGACCTACCCTGTCCCCCCCAATAGACAGACCATGACCTACCATGCAGTGATGGGCTACCACCCGTCTGGAATCCACCACCTGGAACCCCCTCAATGGTGCAATGTTGCATGCTGCCAGCAACCCTCTCCTCCTGTGTGGTCAGTCGTAGTACCTCCGTCCGTCCCCCACCTGTCACAGACCATGCTGCCCTGATGGCAGCCACCTTCTCCTTAATCCTCCACCTGTCTGTGCCCATCTTTTCTTGCACTCCTGCACAGAGCACTGGTGGCTGCCATGCAGGTTTACAGCATGCGCCACTTCCTCTCATGCAGCAGCATGGGCCTGTGGTGTTCCCTGACATCCACTGAGAAGCGGCTCCTGGTCTAGGCAGGTCTTGAACAGGGCATCCGTCTCGGCCTTCGTGAAATTTGGCCTCCTCCTCCTCCTCTCACGACTCTGTTCCTCTTCCTCCACAACATGCTTGGTCATGATTCAGCCTGTGAGAATGACAGGTGTTACCTGTGACTGTGCAGTCCCATGCATGTCCCAGAATCCACAGTCCACACTCCCAAACAGCATGCAACTCACCAATAGACTGCAGTAACCAACTATGGCCAGTGCAGCCCAATGTCGTACTTTTATAGTGCAACCCATGCAAATGAGGCAAGGCGCATCTTTAAGTGGATGCAAATGCAGTGACTGCAGCATTGAATGGCTGATTAGCTGATTTGCATATGCTGGCTGAATATCGCGTTGTTGCGCTTTGTACAATTGTGTTGAACGTGCTGAGCCAAGGGCACAGTTCTGTGACATGTGCAGTACACACCTAACTGCACGTGTCCAGGTTGATGACGCAGGCGCCTGCCACGCTGCTGACATGCTGAGCATGGAAGGCAATGCATGGCATGGCCACCATTGTGCCAGTGGTGCTACAGCACTGTTCACCTATATGGCACTGTGGCACTGGGGCATTGCAGGTGCACTGGGGCAACAGCGCGATAGGCTGCTACAGGAGGTGGCACACAGGCACCCAATTGTGCTACATGCATTGGGTTCCAATTGCGCTGTGGCTGTCTGTGCACCGGAGACCCTTGACCCTGTGCCTGACCTTTGCCCCCTAGGCACCATGCGTCAGGCATGGGTGCACCACTATCGCGCTGTTCAGTGACAGTGCAATAGGGAATGGCAGCGCTGTACCGCACAGCATCTGCATGTGGCAGAACCACACTGCAAAGTGCCATTTTGACATAACTGAGCAGCAGAGATGGCGCAGAAGAGAGCTGTGCAGTGGAGCCAGGTGGAGCTGACAAACCTGGTTGACATTGTGGACCCACATGTTGGCCCACTATTTGGGAAGGCACCCCTGGATAGGGCCAGGAGTCAGGTGTGCCAGGAGGTAGCTGATGCCCTGGAAGAGGCCACCAGTATGGGGCAGATGGCAGAGCAGTGCTGCCACCGATATGGGGACCTGAGGCTGAGGGACCCGGACCTGCTTGCCCGCCTATGGCCACGTGCCAGGAGGGGCATGGTGCCATGGCCAGGTAGGTGCAACATCCATACACTTTTATCTTCCATACGGGTATCACGGTTACATGTGTCCAGCACATGAGGGGGGCTGTCCGATGTTGGCCGTGGTGGTGTTATCAGGGTGTGGGGTGGGTGGGTCTGGCTGTGTGGGATTGCACACACATGGGGGTGGGGTGGACTTTGTTACACGATTGTACTGATGTTCCTCTCTCCATGTTTGCACCTTAGGTCCAGATGAGCGCAGGCTGGGAGGGAGAGGAGGTGCCACCAGGAGGACCATCAGGCCAGGAGGGGCGAAGGTCCACAGAGGCGCAGGGACCAGCCTGATGATGGTGAATGCCTTACATCCATGATTACTATTGCATACTGTGTAACAGGGCAGGCAGCGGGGCATGGCCACCATCCACTGACACCACTGCCATGCACGCAACTTGTTACAGTCAGCACTGTCCAGTGGCACTGCATGTCAGGGAGTGCATCAATGGTGATCCATGCGTGCACTGGGCACATGGCTGTGCCACTGCCTTCACAAGCCAAGTCACTGTATGGTCATGGTGATGCTGTGCAGGACATGGGTGGGGTGTGTGTGCAGTGGTCCACATGGCTGCCTGGGTAGGCAGACCTTGTGGACACGGTCACTATGGGTGGTCGCACACCATCACAGGGGCATGGCACATGGCTGTATGCCATGCACAATGGGTTTGCTGCAGGGGGACTGGACAGTCACATGTATTGACTCTGCTCCCTTGTCCTAGGTGGACAATGCTGGATGGTCCTGGAATGGGCCATACAAGAAATACTTCAGCTGGCATGAGCATCCCTGGCAGCATTGGAGAGATTGGAGCGACATCGGGTCTGGAGGAGGAGAACCCGGAGGCACCACAGGAGTAGAGAGCAGGGCAGAGAATAGGCCCTCCATGACCTCCTGACACCCATACCCCCTAAACCCACCCTCACACCCCTTCTTCCCTCTCCCATTTGTACACCTCTGCCCCATGCCCACCCCCACCTGGTTTGTGGCCCTTCCCCCCCACTCTTGTATATATTTGTAAATATGTTTCACAGTTCTTATGTTTTAATTTATACATTTTGTTATAATAGCTGTGGTGGTCTCTGATTTGCAGTGGGCTACAGGTGCTCAGCTGCAGTGGTGTGCATGGCGTCAGGGGTGGTGCAGGCATGGGCCTGTGTGTGTGTGTGTGTGTGTGTGTGTGTGTGTGTGTGTGTGTGTGTGTGCAGAGGTGAACCGCCTATGGTGTGGGCAGGGGGATCAGTCACTGTCTGTGGTTTGTGTGTTGTACTCTGTGCACTGGATGCCTGTGTGCAGTGGTCCATGGGGCCTGCACTGTGTGCATGACACCCCTGTCAGACCATCCATGGCCTGTGTAGCTGACACCTTTGCATGTCTGTGATATGCACGGTCTACTGGCATGTCAGTGGTGGCTGCTTTGGCCAGTGCTGGGACAGGATGTGCCCTTGAGAAGGTGTGCAGGGTGCTGTACCACTGGAGGTGGGGTCCGGGGCATGCCCTGTCACATGTGGGGTACCTTGTGTGCTGACACATGGTCGGTCTCTCAGCTGTACCTCAGGGGGGACTTGTAGGGTGGCACTGTGTATGCATCTGTTGCATCACTGTCTGCTGCTTCCCACTGCAGGGTGTCCATGGTGGGGCTGCCTTGCATGGCTCCATGGTGCACAGGGTTGCATTGTCACAGTGGGGGTGGTGGCATGCATGAGGTATCCTGCACTGTTGGGTGCTACTCCTGGGCAGGGTATATGGGGATCATTATGCAGGGTGTGCTCTGCATTTGTGAGATGGTGTGGTATGGGGTGGTCGGCCATCCTTGTGTGCCGGTCACAGCTTGACAGGGGGTGTGCTGGGGCACCATGGCCTGGCTGTGGGTTGGTTGGTGGTCTCCATGGGCCAGTGGTTATTCAAGCCCTCCCCCAGTTGTGCAGTGCATGGGGTGTGGGGGGATGATGTCTGTTCTGCTGTGTGTTCCTCTGCCCATCTGTGGCATGGGCGGTGGGCTCCTGCATCCCTGGTTGTGCTGTTGCATTGCTGCCCTGCTGCTGGGGGGCATCCCTGGTTGCACTATGGCGCATTTGGACTGCTCAGCTGAACATTCCTTGTTGCGCTATGGTGCATCAGATATGCTCAACTTCACCTCCCTAGATGCGCTATGACACAGGTGGTGTGATATTCAGTCATCAGCTGTAGGCGCATCTTGGTCTGCGCAGTTTTTGAATATTGCACTTCTTGCACATGGGTGCAGTGGACTTGCGCTTGATCCTGCTGTTGTGCACATTTTGGGTGCAGTTTGAATATCTAGGCCAATATGTTCAGTTAAAACACGGTTTATGATATTTATTTAAACCCCATGATCATGTGCACTCTGATTCTTTTTTCCATTTAAAATAGTAATAGTTCAGTCAGTTCTGTCAGCAAGTCATCATAGTCCATGCAGTCTGTTTTTCCAAACCTTTAATCATCTTGGTCACTCTCCTCTGTATTGTTTCAACCATGTCAATGTGTCCTCCTACAAGGTATGGCTTTGGCTGGGAAAGATGTTAAGTGGCTTAGAAGATTTAATTTTTGCTGGATGGCCTTGAGTTTGATGATTTTTCTTCTGGATCATCTTTGCTGGTGTGGTACCTTCATCTAGGCTGATGACTTCAAGCACACAGTGATACAAGACTACTGACCTCCAGGAATTTAATATACAATACAACTACAGGGTTCTACACGATAAGGGCGACTGCATGACGGCGACCTGTCAGAAGGGCGCAAACCACTCGGGGTGATGGCATTACACAAAGTGGTGTAATGTGGGGGGGCTTCACCCTCACACCCTCCTTGTGGGGGGCTTTTCCCCCAACCCCACTTAATATGGATTCTTACTCCATTGGGGGGACACAGCTCTGGGAAGGGAGCAAACCCGGGTCGCCCAAATTGTCGGCGCTGTTGTTCCATCGCACTTCTGATGGGTCGCCCTCATGCAGTCACGCTTATCACAGGCTACCCAACTTACAGTTACTATACAGTATACAGAGAACTCAGAATGGCATATGCAGTACACAATAACATTTAGTAAAACAACCCTACAAGAGAAAGCATCAGACAGACTCAGTTGATCTGGGAGTCAAACAAAGTCAAGGTAACATTAAGTAAAAGGTAAACAGCTTTAGGCATGCATAATAACAGATATAACCCCACCATACACACACACACACACACACACACACACACACACACACTAACTAGCTGACTGCTACACCACATGCAACTCACAGTCCCTGGGTATTAAGTGCTGAGACAGAGGGCTTAATTTTCAAAGGTTTGAAAATGACACAAGGTGCTTGCATCAAAAAGACTTGATGGAAGGACACACTGCGCCACACCTTGCATTATTCCTGATTCTGAAATCGTACTTGCAGCACCAGCAAGACCACCTGCACCTGACTGCCATGCTCTGGGCTTGTGCTGAGCTGCAGGCTGTGCTGTGGTGGAGAGAGGACTTGCACTGTCACATAGCTGCTACATCCCTCTTTTGGGGGATTCTGGAGCATGCAGTTTCTGACTGTGCTTTGACCAGCTAACGCTGGTCTAACAGTCACTGCATCAGTCCAAGTCCCCCACGGCAGGCAGGCAGGCATCACCATGAGTCACGGATGTCCAGATACTGCTGCATGGTGGAGCATGGTACTGGAGTGTGCCAGGAAAGGTTGACAAAGGCATGAACATATGTGATTGAAGGTGACATGCTTGGGCTGGGGGCAGGGGTACTGCATGCAATGGTGGGGATTTGGAGCCCACCATCCCTGACTGGCTGTTGAATGAGCATTGTGGAGGCATCTACTGCCATTGTCCCCAGCAGTCCCACAACCACTGTGTTTGCTACAGTAGCCTACTATCCCACCATCAATGTTGCATCACCTATGTTTCCCACAACAGACCTGGAATATGGCAAATATGTTCAATTGCTGCCTGGAACATGAGTGCACATGGCTGGCTCTGCAGTCCCCCAAGACCATCTCCAGATATGGCATGCTGTCTTACCCAGGAGTGACCCACACCACTGTTACCAGGGACACTGGGAAACCATACAATGCAGCAGGAGAGGTCCTGCCATCTGATGTGCCTGGTGAGATGTGCAGATGGTGGTAAGCAGTGGTGCATGTGAGCCCTGGCCACTAACACCTCAGATGGCTGCCAACACCAGTTGAACCTGTGGCACTAATGGGTACTGCCAGATATGGGAAGGTAGTTCTTTCATACAGTAATGCTTCTGGAATGCCATACGAGCCATGTCATCCACCTCTATTAGGTTGGAGCTGCACCTCTGAGCCATGATGTCCAGTGGTCACAGCTGGAGTGGGACAGAGGGTCTGTGGCTGGCATGTCAGTTGTTGTGGTGGCCTGGTGGGTGACACCAGTGTAGGCACCCTATATGGGGTTGCAGATCAGGTGGACAAGACTGCTTCCCCACACAGACACCTGTCCCTATGGTTGTCCTACAACCTGGCATGGTGCACATCTACATGCCCATCCAATGTATTGTGGTCATTGGGGCTAGCAGCCTCCATCAATCCCCTCCATCTGTTTGGAGCAAGGGGCCACTTGCAGCAACTTATGGACTTGTGGTGCTGTGTCTGGTTTTCTAGAGTCCCTGGTGCACCAGAGGTTGCCTCAAGTGGGTATGTGGTGCAGCTTGTGTCACTCCAACAGGGCTCTGAAAATCGAACCTAGAGTCTTTAAGCTGCCTACTGTTGCATAAGTACAAAGATTTTGAAACACTGATAAATCATTGCAGTATCAGACATTAAGGTAGCTATTTGTAAATCAAAAGATAGAGAAAAAAACAAATATGTTGCTGGTGATAACTTTATTGGACTAACAAAATTATTTCTGAGACTAGCTTTTGTGAGATAATAATCTCTTCTTCAGCTCAGAGTGAAAACAAGCTGAATAGCATGACAGACATAGAGGGTGGATATGGATTCAAGACATAGACTAGCAGTTTACACATCAAAGCATTACAGATAATTCAACATCCCTAACAAGCAGGCAGGAAAAATCTAATTGTCTTCTGGGAGTCTTTCTGGAGGCTGAGATGCTGCCCTATTTGCAGACAACTATCTGCCCTGAGGGAGGAAGTTGCCCGTCTTCAGGCCGCACTGGACAGTAGTAGGGAAACCTTCCCCCAGGCCACACTGGACAGTAGAAAGGGAACCTCCCCCATCCAGGGAGCACTAACGCCACCACCACTACCTCAGAGGTTGCGAAGAAAGCACAGCAGTTGGACCACAGTGGGCTCAGGGAGGGTGAGGAGGGTGGAACAGAGGCACACCCAGTCAATTGTTCCACTCCACAATCCATACACCATTCTGGGGGGAGCATAGCTCCCCTATGGATGCACCTGCAGAGAAGACTGATGATAACTGTCACAAGGGAGGCCCACAGAAAGGAGGCAGAGGACACAAAGGGAAAGGAAGCAGCTCCTGGTGGGGGACTCAATTATTAGGGGTATAGAACTGGGGGGAGCTGGGAAAAATGAAGTAAGGTGCCTGCCTGGTGCCATGGCTTGGAGGGACAGGAAGCACATCCTCAGGATCACGAGAACAGCTGCAAGGGATTCCGAGCTGGACGTAATTGTCCACCTAGGGACAAATGACTTGGCTCATCATGAGATTAGAGCAGTGCAGGAGGACATTGCAGAGTTGGGGAGGGACCTAAGATGAGTAGCACACACAGTATCCTTCTCAGAGGTGCTGCCTGTCAAAAGCATGGGGAGGCGAGGGTAATTGGCACCATGCAGTTTAATGAATGGTTGAAAAAATGGTGTGGAGCACAGGGGTTTGGCTTCATTGGGGACTGGGGTTCCACCTGGAGGGACACCAGCCTATACTGGCAGGATGGTCTGCATCTGTCCAGGAAGGGAACAAGTCTTCTGAGCAATCGGTTTAAATGCTTCATTGGCAAGCTTTTAAACTAGTCAAAGGGGGAGGCACTGACAAGCAGCAGGAAAATCCCAGCCTCTCCCTACAAAACAGGGTACTAAATGAGAAAAAGACTGAGGTAGAACGGTCAGTGGGGGATGCTGCAACAGAAGGTAAAGCCATCAAAAAATGGAGAGCAATGAGTACTAATGCCCATAGTCTGGGTAACAAGCTTCCTGAATTAGTGGCCTTGATGGAGGAGAAACATCTGGATATCATGGCAGTCACTGAAACATGGTACACACAAAACCATGACTGAGACATAAACATACCAGGATACACTGTCTACAGAAGGGACAGGGAGGGTAAAAGAGGAGGAGGAGTAGTTCTTTACATAAGGGAAAGAATAAAAGCAACAGAACAAAAGGGTAAACAGGGAGGAGAAGAAGCACTGTGGGTAAATTTGGAGACAGGCAATGGCACCACAATACGCACAGGGGTTGTATACAGACCCCCTTCTCAGGGGGAGGAAATGGACAGGGAAATGATAGAAAGTATACTTAGAATGGCAGAAAAAGGGGAGATATTGCTGATGGGTGATCTGAATATGCCAGATGTTAACTGGAGTGCAGTTGCAGCTGCCACTCCGAAGAGTGCAGTTATTCTAGATGCCCTACAGGGGCATGCCTTAGACAACTAGTACTGGAGCCCACTGAGAGGGAGCAATATTAGACTTGATTCTCTCAAATGGAGATGAGAGAGGATTACAGATGTGAAGTGGGTAGCCATCTGGGAACTAGCGACCATCGAACAGTATAGTTCACAAAACACAGCAATAGAGTCAAGCCATACAAAGACAAAAGTACTGGACTTTAGGAGGGCTGACTTTGCCAAAATGGGTGAGTGCCTAAGGAATGCACTAGCAAATGGGCAGGAAGGAGGGGTGGAAGAACAATGGGGAATAATAAAAACTGCCATCACAGAGGTAATGAGCCTTTGTGTGAAGCAAATAAACAAAACAAGACGATGTAAGAAATCACTATGGTTCTCAAAGGAAGTGGCAGTGAAGGTTCAAGAGAAAAAGAAAGCATTCAGGAAGTACAAGGAATCACAGAAGGAGCAGGACAGAGAACTGTATCAGTTAAAGCAAAAGGAGGCTGGGAAGGCAGTCAGAACAGCAAAGGCCCAAACCGAGGAAAAGATAGCCAACTCAGTTAAGAAGGGTGATAAAACCTTTTATAGGTACATCAGGAGCAAAGGAAGACCAAGGAGGGATAGTGAGGCTTAATAAAGGGAGGAGGGTGGGCAGAGGAGACTGTGAAAAGGCAGTGATACTAAACAAATATTTTGCTCAGTATTTACAAATGAAGAGGGAGGTACATAAAACAAACAGTAGTAACACTCTGGATACAGAAGTTGATACCAGCCCATTTACAGAAGAAAGGGTTCTGAAAGAACTCTTAAAACTGAAGGTGGACAAAGCAATGGGGCCTGATGGGATTCATCCCAGAATTCTAAAAAGAACTAAGGTAGAACTAGTGACACCACTGACTACCCTTTTAACAAATCATGGGAGGATGGGGTGGTACCCGAGGACTGGAGGAGGGCAGATGTGATTCCCTTCACAAAAGTGGGAGCAAGGCAGAAGCAGGAAACTACAGACCTGTTAGTTTAACCTCAGTGATAGGGAAAATGATGGAATCACTGAAGGAAAGAATTGTCGAGTATCTAGAGGCCAGAGGGCACAGGACCTAGGCAGCATGGATTCACAGTGGGAAGGTCATGCCAGACAAATCTGATAGATTTCTTTGACTGGGTGACCAAAGTAGTAGATCAGGGAGGGGCTGTGGACATGGCCTACCTAGACTTTAGCAAGGCATTTGACACAGTCCACACAAAAGATTAATATATAAGTTAGCCAGCCTGGGAGTGGGTCCCAAGATGACAGCCTGGGTAAAGAATTGGCTGGAGAATAGGACACAGAGGTAATATTAAATGGAGTCCACTCAAAAGAAAGGAGGGTTACTAGTGGGGTACACCAGGAGTTCAGTATTAGGACCGGTCCTCTTCAATGTCTTTATAAGCGACATTCGGAAGGACTGGAAGGAAAGTATGTCTCTTTGCAGATGACACTAAGATCTGCAACAGAGTTGATGCACAGGGTGGGGTGGAAAGGATGAGAAGGGACTTGGCAAGGTTAGAGGAATGGTCAAATGTATGGCAGCTTAGATTCAATGCTAAGAAGTGCAAGGTAATGCACCTGGGAAAAAACCCAGGGAAGAGTACACAATGGGTGAGATACTAACAACAACAAAAATGGAAAGGGACCTGGGGTAGTCATACCAGATGACCTAAAGGTGGGCAAGCAATGTGAGAGGGCAGCAATGAGGGTTGGGGGTTACTGGGATGCATAGGAGAGGCATCACCAGTAGAAAACAGGAAGTTATTATCCCTCTGTACAGACAGCTGGTGAGACCCCATCTGGAGTACTGTGTGCAGTTCTGGAGACCCAATCTCCGCAAAGACATAGACAGGATGGAAGCTGTCCAGAGGAGGGCAACTAAAATGGTGCAGGGTCTGCACCGGAAGACATATGAAGAGAGACTTAAGGAGCTTAATATGTATAGCCTTGAGGAAAGGAGGGAGGGGGGACATGATAGAAACTTTCAAGTACCTCAAGGGAATCAACAAAGTCCAAGAGGAAAGCATCTTTCAAAAAAAGAGGTGTGTAAGAACAAGAGGGCACAATTTGAAGATAGGTGGGGGCGGCTCAGAGGTAATTTAAGGAATTTTTTCACAGAGAGGGTGTGGATGCATGGAACGGCCTTCGCGGAGGAGGTTATGGAGTCAAAATCAGTGGTGGAATTCAAGCATGCATGGGACAGTCATAAGGCAATTCTAGGGTGTGGGGGTAAGAAGAAGTAGGCTGCTGGTTAACTAGGATCTGCAGCTTATCCAGTAGGTAGGGAAATGGGCAGACTGGGTGGGCCAAGCGGTCCTTATCTGCCGTCAAATTCTATGTTTCTATGTTTCTATGTCTTTGGAGTGTGTCTGTTGAACAGCTCAAAATATAAGGTCAAAGGGCAGCTACATTTTAGTCTGGACCATCAATTCACATCATTTCACATTTGCATAAAATCAAGATTGGAAAAATACCATTGTCATTAGAAAGTACCTGTTAAAAGAGCCAACCTTAGGATCAAAGTGAGTGATAGTACATTTTAGGCCGGGGGGAGGGTGCTGATGAAATGGTTCAACTATGAAAGGAGACACTGTGAAGCATTGTTTTAAACATTATCACTGGTAACCTGCTAAAAAACATCTTTCTTAAGTCCTTTTTCTTTAGTATCAAAAAATTGTATCATTTTTAGTTCAAATGTTTGCCATTCCTGACTGTTTTGAAGTTACCTTTTATCACACTGACAGTAAAATCACTAATGGAGTGGCCTGATCTTGAGAAATGTTCCCCTACTTTCCATATATATATTTTTTTCTCTACATTATTGACTGGACTAATACGCCTACCACATTTCTTTTTTTTTTTTAATGAAAAGGAAACATGGAATTAACAAATGAACCTGAGCCATGCATTACTACATAGTTCTACCAATTACTTTAACACCTTATGCTAACAAAACTGAGCTACACAATAGCAGGAGAAACTCTGTTCTAGTTGTCGGAAACTTACTTTGAAATTTTTCAACTTTGAGGTGGAAGACTAGGTTTTCTGGCCAAGGCACCTAGCTTAACCTGAACTCTTTCCTTCTAGGTTGCTTGAAGGGACAGAGCAAAGAACCTTACCAGAGCAAGGGAAAGGATTAAGACTTCTTTTGGCTAGGCAGATTCACTGTGTGTTGTTATCTTTATTTTGTACTCACAGAGATTGTTACTGTTTGTTGCTAACATTTTATTGCTTTATTTTTCTCTGATTCAAACTGTTGTTGCTGGGTATGCCTTTTGCTGCATTATTACAAGTTGTGTCTACTGCTGAGTGCTAACAGATGACTGCTGTAATCTTCTGATTCAAAATGTCTTTCGCAAAGTATATCTTCTGTTACTGCTTTATTTTTCTCTGTAGCAAAGTGTTTCTTAGAGGGTATAGGATACGCTTTCAGGGCTACTGCATTTGTTGCTGGCTGATTGTTTCTGCTCTTACCTTCTTGTTTCTTTCATCCGTGGTTTTTCTGTTTTGGCAGGGGAAGGGCCCAGCCACCCACCCCCATCCCCAACCACCCCACAATACACTCCTTTTATAAGGTAGCACAGTCATGACATTTACAGCAGCAAAGCAGGAAGGGGCAGATCGGTGGGGTATCCACACAGTGACCTCATTTACAGGGTACTAGTAATTTAACTTCTTATAACAAGTTATAAAAAAATGAACAAAACACAAAATCAAACTTTTGCTTTCATTTTCTTCCTTCTAATTACTCTGAACAGGTTATAAACCCAGCAACTTATCTGGAATGGATATCATTAACTGCAAGTACTGTGGAACATTTTTCAGAAGGGCAGGTTTACAGGATTTAGTACACTGTCCTACATGCTGGGTTGTTGGAGATCTTAGGGCTCAACTCCAGGCAGCATGGGAAGAGATTGCGCACCTCAAGTTTCATTTTCAAGAGGAAATATATTATAAGAACCACCCGCCATTTCCCCAGCATCCAACAGAAGCACCTTGAATGCAGAGGATAGTTGGACTGGGAGGTTGGTAGGTGGTTAGGAGGGGCAAATGGGGTGCCCCATTACTTGGTGCTCTCCAACATATTACATCCATAAACCATATAAAACCTACAAACAGGTATCTGCCTCTATCTCCAAAATCAAATAAAGGGGCAGAGGACACTGCAGAGCAGGACACTGCAGCACAGGAGCTAGCACAACAAAACTCACCCAAAACAGGAACCAAAACAAAAAAAAAGCAAAAAGAAAATCCAAAAAACTTCTGATCATAGAAGGCTCCATGATTCGGGGAGTTGATACTTATTTCCAGCCAGGGGTAATGGTCAGATGTCTCCCAGGTACATCAGCATGGAGGACACTGACCACATTGCTAAGATTGTTCAGGAAGCAGGAGAAAACATTGACATCCTGGTACACATAGGGACTAATGGATCTCGCCAGCTGGTCAGTTGTGGAGACCAAGGAACACCTGACCAGGCTGGGTGACAAACTATCATCCATTCTGTCCCACATCTCCTTCTCTGAGATCCTGCCAGTCTGGGAGAGGGGAGCAGATGGACGGATGGTCAGAGAAGGGGAGATAGGGGAGCTAAACATGTGTCTCAAGGGCTGGTGCCAGGAAAAAGGACACAAATTTCTAGGGAACTGGCAACAGTTTTGGGAGCTAAGGTTCTTTAAATTTGATGGACTGCATCTGACTAAGGAGGGAGTCAGTGCATTGGGGCAGAAGTTTGACATCTTTGCAGAATATTTAAACTAGCAAATGAGGAGAGGGGTGCAGCACCCCATACGTCGAATGGGAAGAACACCCCACCTCCCTCAGCTAGTGGTCAAACAAGAATTTGGCATGTTTGCAATTCATTTGTATTACCAGGTAAGGAAAAAGATCCAGCTCCACCATATGATGCACAGGGGAAACGCCAGACCTCACCCAACATCTAACACACCGAAATCTGGCCAATAGAAAATCATGTACACAAATGCTCGCAGTCTGGGAAACAAGATCCCAGTCCTGCAGGCAATAATGACAGAGGCTAAACTGGACATAGTAGCAATTAGCGAGATGTGGTTTACTAGTAACCACACTTGGGAGACTTCAGTACCTGGCTATGTACATTTCAGAAGAGACCAAGGTGCAAAAAGGTGGGGTGGAGTGGCCCTCTATGTCAATGAAAATATCAAAGCTACAGAAATTCAGAATACACACAAGGAGCCAGAAGAACTGTGGGTCACCCTGGAAACAGGAAATGGGACAGCCATAAGAACTGGGGTTGTCTACAGGCCCCCAGACCAGGGGGAGGACATAGACACATTACTGTTAGAAGATATACAAAACATGACAGCTAAAGGGTAGGTTCTGATAATGGGAGACTTCAACATACCAGATACAGATTGATCAATACCAGCAGGAACATCTGCCAGAACTAGACACATGGTGGATTCCCTTCACGGGGAGGGCCTCAAACAACTATTACAACAACTCACAAGAGACAAGGCTATCCTAGATCTAGTGCTGACTAAAAGGGAAAGGATCACAGCTCTCCAGGTTGAAGGTCACCTGGGGGCCAGTGACCATTACATGGTATGATTCAATTTGGACACTACAACTAAATCATCTCATTCCAAGGCAAAAATATGGGACTTCAGAGGAGCTGACTTTGATAAGATGGCCAACAGAGTTAAGCTAGCCCTGGCAAAAAGAAATACAGGTGAGGCAGTACAGGCAAAGGGGGCAAGCATTAAAGATGCAATGCTTGAAGCAACATCCCATTGTGTTAGAGAGAAAAGGAAGTGCAAAAGAAGAAGGAAACCACTTTGGTTCTCAAAAACAGTAGCAGAAAAGGTTAGAGCCAAAAGGCTGGCCTTCAGGAAATATAAGGGAACACAGTGGGATGAAGATAGGGAGGCATACCAAATTTCCCTAAGGGAAGCAGGGAAGGTAGTAAGGCAGGCAAAGGCCCAAACCGAGGAAACACTTGCACGAACAGTAAAAGAAGGTGACAAGACTTTCTATAGTGAAAGGAGAAAGTCCAGAGAGGGTATTGCTAAGATCAAAGGAGATAATGGGACATGTGAGGAGGAGGACCATGTAAAAACATCTATCCTAAACAGATATTTCTGCTCAGTATTTACTGAAGAAAAGGTAGAGCAGGTCCAAAGATCGGGGTTGGGGGGGGATGTCAGCACTAGTCCCTTCACAAAAGAAAGGGTCATATAAGAGCTTGATAAGCTCAGGGTGGACAAGGCGATGGGACCTGATTGCATACATCCCAGGGTACTAAAGGAGCTAAGGGTGGAACTAGCAGAGCCATTATCAGAACTGTTTAGTGAGTCTCTGAGCATAGGAGAAGTCCCAGAAGACTGGAGAAGGGCTCATATTATCACACTTCACAAAAGTAGTAGCAGGAAGAGGCTGGGAACTACAGACCAGTCAGTCTTATCTCAGTAGTGGGCAAGATTATGGAGGCACTCCTTAAGGAAAGGATAGTGCAACATCTGGAATCCATAATAGCACAGGATCCAAGACAGCATGGGTTTACAAAAGGAAGGTCCTGTCAAACTAATCTCATAGATTTCTTTGACTGGGAAACCAGAGTGGTGGACCAAGGGGGAGCAGTTGATGTTGCCTACCTTGACTTCAGCAAAGCTTTCAATACTGTTCTACATAGAAGATTGATTAATAAGCTGGGTAGGCTCAGGGTGGATCAGAAGTTGGTCAACTGGGTGGCAAACTAGTTGGCGGGCAGAAAACAGAGAGTGGTGGTAAATGATAAACAGTCAGAAGAGATGCAAGTCACAAGTGGTGTACCTCAGGGATCAGTCCCGTGGCCAGTCGTCTTCAATATCTTCATCAGTGACATTGCAGATGGACTAGAGGGTAAGTTTTGTCTGTTTGCAGATTACACCAAGATCTGCAACAGAGTAGATGATCCAGATGGGGTGGGCAGAATGAGAAGAGATTTGGATAAACCAGCAAAATGGTCGGAAGAGTGGCAACTGGGGTTTAATACAAAGAAGTGCAAGATCATGCCCATAGGGAAGAGAAACCCTGAAGCCACCTATAGGCTGGGAGGGGAGTTGCTTGCAGTCACAAGGGAAGAAAGAGACTTGGGCATCACCATCACCGATGGCCTGAAATCATCCAAACAGACCACTAAAGCAGTAGGTAAGGCTAGAGAGATATTAGGGTGTATTAGTAGGGCTATCACAAGTCAGAAGAGGAGGAGGTAATAATCCCTCTTTACAAGACACTGATTAGGCCCCATCTGGAGTACTGCATGCAATACTGGAGGCCACACCTTCACAAGGACATTAACCAAATTGAGGCAGTCTAGAGAAGGGCAACCAAAATGGTGCAGGGACTGCATCAGAAAACATATGAGAACAGATTAACAGAGCTCAATATGTATACCCTAGAGCAAAGGAGGGAGAGAGGTGATATGATCGAAACATTTAAACACCTTAAGGGCATTAACAATGTAAAAGAGTCTAACATGTTTCAATATAAGATAAATAGCAGGACAAGAGGACACAGCATGTGATTAGAGGGAAGCCGATTAAGGGGTAATGTCAGGAAGTTCTTTTTCATAGAAAGGGTGGTGGATGCATGGAATGGCCTACCTCAGGAAGTGGTGGATATGAATACAGTGCAGGGCTTCAAACAGGCATGGGATAGGCAAAAGGGAGCAATACAGATGAGCATGAATAGATAGGCCATTGACAGAGCAAAGGCCAATGGCACATTTATAAGGTAGAAAAAGAAATGATCAGACTGGATGGGCCTTGTGGGCCTTATCTGCCGTCAAATTCTATGTTCTATGTTTCTATGTATGATTGATAAAAGTATTTCAATATTATGGCTCCTTTAAATAATACATACCATGAAATATTTGATGCATTTTTCTATTCATATATATCGCATTGTTCATGTTTGCACATGATCGTTTTAAACTAAAACTGCCCTGAACTTTATTACACTTTATACATGAACTTGCTGTTTTGCTATATTTATGTGTTAATTATTAGTGTGCTCTATGTCCTCTTCCTCAGGATGCCTCTGGAAATGAGCTGTCCATTGCTCAGCATGCCTTTCCTTGTGATAAACTCTAAATTAATACTTATGTAGAGTCAGGAGGGACGGAGCCTGCCAGGCCGATGGTGGCAGAGTAATTTAACAAGCACCCTTCCACGGAAAGCATCTGATGACCGTCTATTAAGTTCAGACAGCAGAAAGTGATTTATTTTCAGTGCTGCAGAATGCCAAAGTCTCCAGAAATCCTTAGATATACATCTTGATGGTACTCAAAATCACCAATGTCTACTTTTCGTCTCGAAAAATCTGCACAGCACCACTTAGGTGCCAGTCCGCAAGGTGGGCCAGCTAGATTTTGGATATCCAACGAGAAACTCCAAGATCCCCTGCTGTGCCAGTCTGGCATCAGCCTCCAAGTGCGGATCTCATTCGCGGCAACAGGCAGGTCAGAGCAGCATTGATATTGGGCATATTTTACCTAAACTAGACAAAATATTTTTAGACACCAATGATTTAAAAAAGGTGGCTAACAAAACTAATGCTGATCTATCTGCACTAGCCTCCTGGGTTGCCCAATCTGAACAGGCCACTCAACATCTCAAGGAAATAGCCCACGCTCATAAGGGTACCCTACTAGATCACAGTAATAAAATCCAGTACCTTTTTAATAAGGTAGACAACATGAAGAACCAAGCCAGAATGAAAAATATCAGGTTTGTGGGGGTCCTGGAGGGAGTGGAGGGCAGGGACATGCATACCTTTATTCACAGCTTTCTGCCTGAACTACTAAATGATAATAACTGCACCAACCCTGAGACTGAGAGGGCACATAGTTCATTAGCCCCTCATCCTCCACTGTAAAAGAAACCCAGGCCCATCCTATAGAAATTCCTGCATTTCCCAGAGAAAGAGCATCATCTCAGAAGGGCATGGGAGCAAGGCTCCTTCCAATGGTGGGTCCTCTGCATACAAATGTATCAGGACTTTTCTCAGAACCTGTCAAATAGGAGATGGGCCTATGCAGGGGTCAAGCAACAATTTTATAGAATGAATATTCAAACTTCGTTAAGGTACCCAGGCATCCTGCAAATCAATTTTCAGGGGGAATACATTGCTTTTAACTGCCCTTTTGAAGTGGAAAAATGTATTCATGACCATTGCCAAAAACCTGTAGTGCCCCCACCAGATGGCTGTTGTCAAAGAGGCGACTCACCAGCTAAGATGGAAGTGAGCCACCGGACGGAGGAGCTTGACTCACGCCAAAACTCTCATGGTCCGGGAGCAGAAGCACCATGGCATGCCGCAACACGAGGGTGAGTGAAGAAGAAACCCAGCTGGGATGCTCCGGGGAAACCCCAACCCAGAAGAGAATGCTCCAGGAGCAGACAAGGAAGATTCCTCCCCTCTGACACGAGCAGCTGCTCCCTCAGTGTAATGCCAGTCAAAACGAGCAACAGATTTGAACACTGAGAGAGCTCACTCTGGCTCCCCTGGATCTGTGGGCTGAACCTCCGAAGACATCTATGCAGGCAGAGACTGTAATCACTGCCTCCGGGGAATGGTTCCCCATTACCATGTGATTGGGCAGACTGTCTCCCACATGAACACTCAGAGGATGAAAACTCACTGGACAAGCTGGAGACTGCTTAATGCCTCAGACAATACTGACTCGATTGTCTGACTCTTAGCTCCTAATTCAACTCGTGGCTAAGACCAGCTGGGGTTCGGGTAACTTTGCTTGCACTCACTGCTGTGCACTCAGGTGGGGGAAGGGGGCGGGGATGCATTGTGAATATTGTTGTAGCCATATTGTTACCTCTTTTTACCCTCCCTTGCTGAATGCTGGTTCTAGCTCTCAGAATATGAGACAGTAGGGGCAAAATCAAAAAGTAACAGTTCTATTATACTCAGACCACAGGTGGGTGATGCCTTGATAATGTAAAGGGCTAATGCGGTCAGGGATTACTATCATTTTTATCACTGTGTAGCTGTTCACCATCGAAACCCACACAAGGGGCATTATGGGATGATGTCAGTGCAAGAGTGTACCCAAAAGGGAGGGTACACAATGGGCACACCCTTTGAGACATGTCGGAAATTTAAAATAACTGCCTTGCTCCAGCATATTCTCTCCCCTCTCCTAGCTGACCCAAACCAGGGAGCCAACACACCAACCTATTAAAGCTGCACCCTCTTCTGCTCACCGAAGTTGGAAAGGCACACTCAGTGGGGCTGATATCTCCCCCCCCCCAACCAATACCATCAGGACCTTGGATCATGGGCCTTCCACCCTACCGATAGGGTGTTTTAGGTCTTGGGACAAATACATGGATCCAGGAAAGAAGGGCTCGGCCCTCTCTCCATGGAGACTGCTACTCCACTTCTAACTGCTTTGATGTTTTACTGGCCATTGTATTACCACCCCCAGAGAGGGGTTCCAGGAGTGTAGGGTCTCACAAAGTTTGGTGGACACTCAATTCCATATTTAGAGCCTTCCCTCCAGTTTAGATAAAATGTTGCTATGCTGTATTTTTCTGCATTTTCTTAATGTTATATGTTAGTTGCTTGTTCAGTAGTCATTTTACGTACCACATATTTTGGCAACAAACATTTGAGATCATAGGAGTCGGTGTGAAACTACTTCAAAACAGGGTGCAGTGATTAGAGGTGACAATTAAGGTTAGAAGCACAACACACAGATATGTGACAGCTGCTCATACAGTCACAGACACTCGCCAGGATTGGGATTATACCCATCCATTTGGCTCAAATACAACACTCAAGGGGTAGAAGAGGGGCCCACATGCTATGGAAAGGCCTGTACTGACCACCTGTACAAGTAACATTCCCCTGATCCAAGACCATGGTTAGCCTATCAAATATTGTTTTCACCTCTTGGAACATCCAGGAGCTAAACTTCCCTATCAAGTGACAAAAAATACTGGCACGCTTGAACAAACTAAAATGTCACATTGCCTTTCTCCAAGTAACCAAATTAAGCAATAAGGAGGCCCAGAAATTGGTAAGGGAATGGGTGGGCAGAGAATACCACAGTACTTCAGGGAAATCAAATAAAGGGGTCTCCATATTGATCCATAAAAAGGTGCAGTGAAAGGAGATCCATCAGGAGGCAGATCCTGGGTTTTAGTCAAACTGGTCACATTAATGGGCCCCATTCTACTGGTCAACATCTATGCATCCAATGAAGACACCCCCACCTTTTTCAACACCCTCTCTCAAAAGCTTTTGGAACAATCTTCGGACAACCCTGGTATATTGGTGGGGGGACACGCCAATTTGGCAATAGACTTCCTGTTAGATAGGTATAATGCTAGACCAGAGCCTCACTCCAATGCACATGGAACCCTCCAGGAGTTGGTTATCTTGCACCAGTTGGCTGACATATGGAGGCTTCAACACACCTCTGGAAAGGACTTTAGCTATTTCTCGGCAGCTTGAGCAATGGCCAGCAGGAGGTTAGACTACTGGCTGACATCGGGGGTTACTCCTATGGTGCCTAGCACTTCTACTGCACCATTTTACCTATCACAGCAAGCCCCACTGAAGCTAACACTCTCCATAGACCGTTCTAAACCACAGAAATCCACTTCCTGGAGGCTGCTCCTGCAAGATGCAGATTTCCAGCGGCTGGTCAGACAAGAAATGGCTAATTTCTTTTTAAATAACCCCCCAGACTCTGCCTCCACTACTATGATCTGTCAATCATACAAAGCCACAACATGAGGGGTTATTGTTAGCTTCGCAACACATAGGAGGAAACAGAGGGACACTGAAAGGGCTCACTTAGAAACACAAATTAATGGAAGACAAATATAAAGCCCTGCCCCTTAGGCTCAAGGATCCCAAATTAATTTCTGAGCTGACTAGACTAAGGATACAACTGAATACCCTGGTGACTAGACAAGCAGAACTCCAAATAAGGAGAACCCAACATAGATATTGGGAAGAGGGCGAGAAAGCTGGGAAACTGCTTCCTTACAGGCTTAAAAAAGAGACAGGCTGATAGGCATATTCAGGGACTGAAGAACCCACTGGGTAAACTGGTTTTAGATCAGTGGGAAATTAATGAAACCATGTCAGGTTTCTACCAAAATCTCTACCCATACTAACTGGGATATGGCCAATTTCAGAGCCTTTCCAGACCAACTATCTCTCCCGGCCCTGACAGAAGCCACAAAATACACCTTGGATATGCCAATCTCTGCCTCAGAAATCAACACAACTATTCTGAATATGGCGCAATACAAGGCCTCTGGCAGTAATGGTTACCTGCAGATTTTTATAGGCAGATGCACCTAGAGGTGACCTTCCCCATGCTGAGAATGTTACAAGCACCCCACTTGGAGAAAACATTACCCCCCCCACACTAAGAGAAGCCTTGATCACAGTCCCCCTAAGAAGAAGGACCACACTCCCTGGCAACTATAGGCCCATTTCCTATTAAATGCAGATGCCAAAATTCTGGCTAAAGTCCTGGCCTCCAGATTGAAGAAACTCCTGCCAGATATTGTCCATCAATCTCAAGTGGGCTTTTTGAAGAGGAGACACAGCTCAGACCACCTGCATGCAGCGCAGCTGTCCCACCACGGATCACTTCACCGGGCCCCTCCCCCACAAAACTGGAGCAGCGGAGGTCATGAGGGCTGAGACTGGATACCCTCCCCCAGGAAAGTACCTTTTCCCTCACCAGGACGGAGCCTTGCTGATCCCTGCTGATCCCTGCCACTGTAACTACTAAAAAGGCACAGCTGGAACATCCAGGGAGGTTGTGAGGCGCACGCAGCACAGCTCTCCCACCACGGATCACTTCACCGGGCCCCTCCCCCACAAAACCGTAGCAGCAGAGGTCGTGAGGGCTGAGACCGGATACCGTCCCCCATGAAAGTACCTTTTCCATCGCCAGGACGGAGCCTTGCTGATCCCTGCCACTGTAACTACTAAAAAGGTACCTGTGAAGCAAGCGCCAGGCTCATGTGCCTGGGTGGACTGCATCTCATGCCTGCTCACTGTCTGTGTGCTGAGAACTATAGACTGAAATTTCTTTGGCGCCTTTTTTAAAATCGGCGTAGCAGTGGATATAGTCTCTAGTCTCTCCACTTTTCCTGCCGAAAGCCAGCCATTTTGCTCCTCCGAGACTGTTACTTTAATTTTTCCCAGCCTAACCCCTATTTGTTGCTAGTATCTGACTGTTACCTTAACAAAAAAAAAAATCAGTACCTAGTGATTGCTGCTTTAGCCTCCCACTGGTTTAACACATTTATCTCACAGTGGCATCCAGCTGCTACCTTAAGTTATCCCTAACCACAGTCTGCCTTAAAAATTGTTTGCCCTTGGTTTCTTTTCTTGTTGAATGTTAAGGCTGTGCAGTGGACACCAGTGAGTAGTTAGACCCCTAATCTCAGTCTGCCTTGCTTTAAATTAGACTGCGACTGGGGCAGCGTGAGTCTGGTAGCAGTATCTAATTGGTGCCTGCCTCAATTAAATTGAATTTTTGTTTTGTTTCACTGTAGCGTACTCAGCCTGTTGCCAGGGACACTAGCGAGCAGTTAGTACTGTTAACCCCTGCCTGCCTTGCAAAATAGACTGTAATTTGGACTGAGGCAGCTTATGTCTGGTAGTGATTTCTTAAACACAGCTTGCTTAATAATAATCTCTTTTGCCCATCGCCCCATGTTTCTTTACATATTGCCCCAAGCTCACTTCTGGTCGCTGCAGCAAACGCCAAGAACATTGGTGAGCAGTCTGAAAATTAAGCATAGCCTGCCCTGTACTGCTCTTAGGATATGCACAGCAATCTCGCCGATTGGTAGGACTGTTTAACTGCAGCCTGCTAGTTGAACACCTGCACCACGTGGCCAATCCCTGCAACGCCCGTATACGTCCTGTAACCTGAGATGAAAAACAGCTTTCTCTTCCATTCCTTGTGTCCTATTTAAACTCACCCTCTCTCCTCTACTTCTACAGGCACAGCTGGAACATCCAGGGAGGTCGTGAGGCGCATGCAGCTCAGCTCTCCCACCGCGGATTGCTTCACTGGGCCCCTCCCCCACAAAACCGGAGCAGCGGAGGTCGTGAGGGCTGAGACAGGATTCCTTCCCCCATGAAAGTACCTTTTCCCTCACCAGGACAGAGCCTCGCTGATCCCTGCCACTGTAACTACTAAAAAGGTACCTGTGAAGCAAGCGCCAGGCTCATGTGCCTGGGTGGACTGCATCTCATGCCTGCTCACTGTCTGTGTGCTGAGGCCCCACCGGCGCTGTGCGCCAGCTCCCCACCACCCTCACCACTGCCCTTGGTGAGCATCTGCATTTATAGGAGAAGTCACGTGAGCTGTAGAACCTATCAGCTCACTTTCCCACCTGCAGGTTATCACCTCTACCCACTAGAGGCTGCTCTAATTATTCTATTCCCTCTGTTCTACTACTGCAAATGTAAAACAACCCTGCTGCTTGCTTCTAGCTGCAGAAACCTCCACTCCCATCCTCCTCACTCTCCAGTATACTGTAACACAGCAAAAATCTCTATAAAATGTCCCTCTGACTCTCAGGATACATTGCACCCTGTAATAATTCTTTCAGAAAGTCCAAACCTCAAAAGGACTAAGACGCCCCTCCCAATAATGCTGATGGCCCACCCACAAGCCCTCACCTGCCATAATCCCCCCCCAAGCCTTGAGAGTCCTTTGCCCAGCACTCTACTGCTACGTGGGGGGGACATTGAAACCAACCCTGGTCCTTTCTCTCCTAACTGCACGCTCAGTAACCCTACCACCCCCTCCTGGGCAAACTCCGGGGGGCTCAGACTGGTGCACATGAACATCGGGAGCCTGAGACACAAGATGACCAACTTCAAGGCCTGGAACCTACTCTACAAGCCTGACATAATAGCTGTGACTGAGATGTGGTTGAAGCTCCACATCCTCCCTCAAGAAGTAGAACTATCAGGATATCAAACCATACGAAAAGACAAAGATGAAAAAAAGGGGGGGTCCTAATCTTCCTTAAATCCTCCTTGAATGCCACCCTGATTGACCTCCAAGCATCAGATGGAACTCAGGCTGAGGTATTATTTCTCAAACTTCTCCTCGGAGGTACTAAGCCTCTCTATATCGGATGCGCCTATCTCCCACCCCAAACCGCCACCCCTTCCCTCGAATCTCTTGCTAATGCCATCCTCAAGCTCCACCTGGGGGAAAAAATCCTCCTAGGGGACTTCAACCTCAACTGGGTTGCCCCTAACTCCTCCCGAATCAAGAACCTAATACTAGATGCATCCCTCACCCAAGTGATTGGCATGCCAACCAGGCACAATGCTAAAACCGGCAACAACTCACTTCTTGACTGGGCATTAACCTCAAACCCCTCTCAGATACTGACTGCTTGGATCATGTCGGACTCCTTGAGTGACCACTGCCCTATCTACTGTATCTGGTCCAATAAACCCCCCAGGCCGGCTACCAGACTGATCGTTGCAAGAAATTACAGCAGATTCGAACCAGCAGGCCTCTGTGTTGACCTCCTAAAGGTGGAATGGGGTCCCATTGTCTCCCTTCCCACTATAGACGCGGCCCTTGAATATTTCACCCAGATATTCCTGGGCATAGCTAACCAACATGCCCCCTGGAAAAAACTTAGGGTTCAGGGAAAGTGCCACAAATGGCTAATCCCTGAGCTAAAACACACCATGCGGCTCCGAGACAAGGCATGGGGGCTCTACAAATCCTCTGGCACCAATTCAGACTGGGAGAAGTATCAGGTGCCTGAGGAATAAGTGTAAACAAGCCACAAAACAAGCCAAATCAAAATACCTCAGGGACCTCCAAACAGGCAACCTAAGGGACCCAAAGAAGTTCTGGGGCCATATAAACTCCCTCCTAAAAGGCCGCACACAGGAACAAGGTGCCACGGTCATAGCTGGGAACTCACTTACCGCTGACCCTTCCAAGGTGGCTGAAGCATTCTGCACATCCTTTACAAACCCCTCAGGCTGCTCCCCAACAGTGCCAGGACCTCCCCCACTCACCCGCCCTGACACAGTGCTCTCTCGCCCATCATTCCACCTGAAACTAGTGGACCCCTGCATGGTACTACCACTACTCTGCAAAATTAACCCTGACTCATCTACTGGGAACGACCAGCTAGAACCACGCCTACTGAGGGCTGCGGCACCAGGCATTGCCTACCCCATTGCCCTACTCATTAAACGATCCCTCCTAGAAGGGACGGTCCCCAGTAAATGGAAAGTTGCCACCATTGTTCCAGTCCATAAAAAAGGAACTCGGGACAGGGTGGAGAACTACAGGCCCATCTCCTTGCTCTGCCCTTTGGGAAAAATCCAGAAAAGATTAGTCTATGATCAGCTACAAGACTACCTGGAACAACACCTACTCCTTTCCAAAGTCCAGCATGGCTTTCGGAAAGGCCATGGCTCGGACACTGCCCTAATCAGACTGTCATCAGACATACTCAACGCCATGGACCAAGGCACCCCAACGGGTGCACTATTCATCGACCTCTCCAAGGCCTTTGACATGGTCAATCATAAACTGCTCCTTGCTAAGCTTCAATGGCTTGGCATGGATCAGCTCTCACTCTCCTGGACCACAAGCTACCTGACAAACCGATCTCAAACAGTCCGCTGGCAGGGCATCCAATCAAACCCAAAGCCTGTGATCTCTGGGGTACCCCAGGGCTCTATCCTAGGTCCCCTACTATTCTCACTATTTGTGAACGACATTGAAGAGGTTTGTGCATCCTGCAACCTAATACTCAATGCAGATGACACTGTAATCTACCACAGTGACCCCCAACCCTCAGTCATTGCAGCCGAACTTCAAGCTTGCCTAGCAAAACTTGAAACATGGTTCATTGCCAAACACCTAAAGCTGAATGAGGAGAAAACAAAAACAGTCCTTTTTGGAACCCGGTGACTGGGCAATGACCATAGCAGTCTTCTCCAGATATCATCAGCCCAAGGAAAGTGTGTCGAGGTTGCTGACCAGTTTAAGTATCTTGGGGTTACCCTTGACCAGGAGCTAACCTTCAACCCCCACATAGATGTCTTAACAAAATTCATCCACCTGAGGCTGGGCCTACTATACTGCCTCGGAAACTCCCTCTCTGAAGAAGCACGTTGAGCCAATGCCAACTGCAACCTCCTCCCCTCATTGCTTTACGGCTCCCTACTACTACAGCCCCTCAGAGAGACTGAGCTAAACAAGCTCTCCACCCTCTACTACCACATTGCTCACTTTGCAACCCACTCCTCCCCTAGGAGGCATCACTGTGAGGCTCTCAAGGACCTTCACTGGCCAACACTCAGGCATAAACTATCCTTTTCCCCTGTCTGCCTTACCTACAAACTCCTCTCCATTCACCACCCACCTCACCTTAGAGACCTGCTCACCCCCCAAAGTCTCCCTCCATAACCTTCAGTCTACTTCCAGTCGGCTCCTGAATATACCCCGCATCCATACCAATCAAGGAAAACGCTCCTTCCAGTTCACTGCCCCACACCTCTGGAACTCGCTCCCCTCTTCCCTGCTTGACAAACCCTCCCTCTCCTCGTTCAAGGCTGGTCTTAAAGTCTACCTCCTTGAACTGAGCCACTGTTGCTGCAATAGCTAGATAATGCACCCTACCTCACCCCACCAAAATTGGCTACTGACAAACTCTTTGCTCCCTATGGACTAGCTAACCTCTATAGACTGTTACCTCTGTAGGCACATATGCCCCACTGGCAATGTACGTACACTGCTGTGGTGTTTTTACTGAATTTGCTCCTACACCGCCTTACCGTCCCCTTGCCTCCTGTACAAACTGTGTATGTATTTTGAAGGCTGTGGGCTAATGTCCCCCACTGACAATGCATGTTCTCTGACTCTGTTACTTACTGTATGCTCTCTGTCTCTGCCTTACTGTTACCAAGCCTCCTGTACAAACTGAATATGTATTTTGAAGCTGCCTACTGTACCTAATGTAAAGTGGTTGGTGTACTCAACCCCGGGTCACCCCTGAAAAAGGGACCTCTTGTCTCAGAGGGCTTATCTGGTTAACAAAATCTAAATAAATAAATAAATTACCCTGATGCAGCAAGCAGCGAGTCTCTCATCTCCTGTAGCCATGGTGACCATAGACTTTGAAAAAGCCTTTGATTCGGTTGAGTGGCTGTATCTGCCTGCAGTCCTAGATATGTACAACATAGGGCCCTACTTCTCCTCTTGGATCTGCACCCTGTATAACAAACCTAGTGGCAGGGTTATTACAAATGCTACCCTATCCCCATCCTTCTTACTCCATAGGGGCACAAGGCAGAGATCTCCCCTTTGTCCATTTCTATTTGTTCTGGTTATGGAACCCTTATCCACAGCTTTACCCTCCACTTCAGAGATACAAGGGATAAAAGTGGGTGACCATCACTACCATACCAAGTTATACACAGACGACTGCTTACTAGTGACAGCAGATACTGTGCGGCAGTATACAGCCAATCCTAAATACCCTAACTACCTTTGGAGATATATCAGGCCTGCGAATTAAGATTTTAAAGTCAGAGGACCTCCCCTTGAACCCCCTATCTCCCCCAACTATGGTAGCATCTACGGGTCTAAACTGGTCCCCTAAAGGAATTAAGTATCTGGGGGTTAAGCTATCCCCTGACCTACCCAACTTGGCAGACAGGAATTTCGTACCGGTATGGGTCAGTCTTACTAAAGAAATTCAAAGATGAGAACACCTACATTTGTCTTTAGCGGGGAAAATAGCTGCAATAAAGATAATGCTAGTCACCAGGATATACCTCCTGATATCCCACTTATCACTCACAATACCTGTATCGTGGGCACAGAAATTCCACTATTTCCAGAGCAGATTTCTATGGGGAAGCAACAAACCCAGATATGGCAGAGCTAAACTTCTTGGAAAAGGGGGGTGTTGGAACTTACCTGAATTCTCTAAGTACTCCTATGCTTTCCTGGTTGCCAAGATATGTAACAACTTGAAGAACTGGGTTCAACAAGCCCCAATGTGGTTAGCCATTGAAACTGCAGCACTGGGTGGAACCTCCCCCTTTTGCTATCTGGGCTCTGCTCTTCCAAAGACAGCTCAGAGGTGGTTGACGGTAAGGGCAAGCCACCAGACTTGGTCCATCTTTGGGAAGGGGACACATAAATGTCTAGGCCTGGGCCTCCTGACCCCTATATAGAATAATCCTTACCTCTGTATTGAACATGCCCCTATTAGGTGGCACACATGGATGGAAACCCAGATACACACATTTCAGGATTTAGTTCAGCCAGATAACACTACCTTTGTTTCCTTTCAACACCTGAACTATAACAACCATTTACTGCCGGAGTGTTTCTGGCAATACCTTCAGCTTAGAAGCCTGTACTTTAGCTGGAAAAGGAAAAGCTGCTCCAGCCCCTCCTGTGTATGGTCACCTACATCCCCCCCAGACAAACTCCCTCTTCAGGCCTGGTCCCAGAAAAATAAAGGCCTAGCAGGAACTATTCAGGGCTGGCTGAGGGACAGGGCCCCAGACCCATGAGTCTTACAAAGGCCAGATGGGTCACCATGCTGAATACGGAGATTTCTGACCAAGAGTGGAGTAGGTGCTGGAGATCGGCCCATACAGCTTGTGTGGACCAGTGAAGTCTTTTAATCAGGAACAAGGTCTTACACCTCTGGTACCACACCCAGATCCAGCTGAAGAAATGGGTCTATTAAACCACAACATATGCTGGAGATGCAACTCCTACAATGCAGATCTCCTACACATTCTGTGGCAGTGTGGGTCACTACATCCTCCATGAGCTAGGATTATCCACTTCTGTTCCAGAATCCTAAAGCTGACACTCCCCTCTAAGTCAGGCTTCTGATTTCTGGGCCTCCCACTGCAAGGGGACCAAATAAAAGACACACACAGATTATGTCTTATCCAAGCCTCTGTAGAGCTTATTAGGTTAATTCTCAAATGTTGGAGGACCCCAGATGTTCCTTTATACAAGGAATGGTACCGTCCCATGGAATCCCTGATATCCCACTCATGGATAGCCCATTTCACAAGAAACACTGGCCAGGCATATCAGAAAATATGGGCCCCCATATCTGGACTCCTTTACTCCCCATTCCCACCCCTCAACTGATATGAGATCTAAAGACCTTTTGAAACCCCCCTTGAACTAAAGTTGGGCTCAGGATGTATTTATGTCAAATAATGGATACTTTACATGTCTGTGTAACTATATATTTTCTGATTATAACTTTGCACTGTAAATGCATCTCTTTAGAATGTATGTTGTGCTATGTCTGAGTATAATTGTGTCTTAAAAACAAAAACTGCAACATCCTTCCCCTAAATAAGGAGATTAACTGAAAAAAGTCTCCACATCAAGTCTGACCACTTGTAGAATAATTATACACCAATATACCACACAAAGGTGGTCTACAAGGCTATTAGCCATTTCTTGGATCTCCAGAGTCAAGGGGCCAGACCTCCTGTACAGTTTTTGGTGCATCTCTCAAGGTTCATTTTGGCATGCAATAGCTTCTTTTTTTTGCTGAATTTTTTTTGTTTAGACCATAGGCACAGCAATGGATGTGACCGTTGTACCCAGGTACAACAACTTCTATCTATGACTATGGTAACAAGAGGTGATGTATAACAAACGCGTCAACATTTTCCTCCCACATGTGATTCTCTGCTGATGTTATATCAGTGATATTGTGATGGTGTGGTTGGGGTCAATGGAAGAACGTACATCTTTTGTGTCTTGACTGTAGGGAAATAACAGCAATCTTATGTTTGCTTTAACATATGGCTTCCACAACATCTCATTCCTCAATGTACGTAACTCTAGGAACAAAAACAAGGGGATATACACCGATTTGTATCATAAAACTACTGGCAGGAACACTATCACACAGGCCGGTTCCTATCATCCCCACCACACCACCAAAATATCCCTACCAGCCAGTTCTTACATGTGAGGAGGAACTGTAGCATGGATGATGAATTTGATAGGAATGCAAGGGACCTGAATGGGAGGTTTGAAGCAAAGGAGTACAGTAGGGGTGATGTATAGGTTAATTTTCACCACCATTGCCACCTTCATGTGGGAAGAACACAAACATGATTGTGTTTCATAGAATATGCCCCACATTAATTTTAGTAAATGTTACCATGCTGACATTTCTAGGGGGCAGATTTGTATACCTGTCCTGTACAGTGACCTCTGCCATACTGTAATTCCCCCTCAACAGTGACTCTTGATGGTGGACAGTTCAGGTATTTCACTGCTATGGAGGTCAGCACTGGCCAATCACTGGCCTTGTTACTCCAGTACAGAAGGACTTCTGTGATAGTAAGTTGCCTGGTGTCTAAGAAATATTCATCCACTATGCGATATGCTGCCCACAATCCTGCTGCCTCAACCTCCTTCCTCTCTTTTTCCACCTTGTTTTCAATTCTCACTTGGAACAAAACGTCCTAAAATGGATTTGTGGTTATTTTTTATGTTACCTTGCATGTTTTATCAGCCCATTTACAATGTGAGGTGGTAACAACACCTGGTCTCTGTTTGCTTTCATGTTGTGCCTTAAATAACTGTAATTTTTACATTTGTACCCCATGTACCTATCTTATTAGCTGATCAGTTAAATTTTGGACCTGATCACACCCACCGTCAAGTACTGATGACAGGAACTGTTTATATCATGGGTCCAGCAAGGTGGCAGTCCCAAAGTCTGCAGACTGCAGAATGAAGAGAACATGGCTATTACAGTACAAGACATGGAGCATGTGTTCCATTAGGGCACAGTTTCCTGTGTGACCACCTGCATCCAACACCTTCAGTACATTTAGCAGCATCTGCCTCAGCACCTATAGAAGTGGGATGGCCTGACTAATACAGTAGGTGTCCCCACTCACTGCCTGTGTTGCATGTTCACATGCCCTTAGAATCATGATCAGGCCATCCATTAGTCACCACTGGCATATTGTCAGAGACATGGATACTCTGGCATTGTCAAGGCATGTATGAAGCAGCAGATATTCAGAGATGGCTTTGAACTGCTGGTAGAAGTGTTCAATTATGTACAGTGTTGAGTTCCATCTGGAGAATACTTCCAGCTTCATACGGTACTCAGGCAGTTTGTTCTTCATCTGGAGGTGCCTGAGATGGTCATGGGCCTATCCAGAATGGGTAAAGTGGGCTCAGATGTGATGGTCCAGTCAACATGCACTTGATATCAGGATATGCTAGAAACCTCTGCACAATGAGATTGAGACAGTGTGCCAGGCATGGCACTCTGAGAAACCCCCATCAGTGATGCATTTCACTAAATTCAAGCTATTACCCCCAAATCAGAAGGAAGCCATGGATAAGGAAATCCTGGAAATCATCCTCCAGATGTCAGGCAAAGGGGACAAGGTGCTGGTGGGGGATTTCAATCTGCAGGACATAGATTGGAATAACCACACAGCGGCATCACAGAAGAGCAGGGAATTCCTAGTCATACTAGAGGAAGCAGGCATAATTCAACTAATGACATCACCTAAAAGGGGTAACATGGTTCTATATCTGACATTCACAAATAGTGATAGGGTTACTGGTGTCGAAGTAGGGAGCCACCTGGGTAACAGTGATCATAACATGGTATGTTTCAGGGTAAAAAGGACTATAGACTCCACACACTCCAAACTGAAGAACCTTGACTTCAGGAGGGCAGACTTCATAAACATGAAGGCCTGCCTAAGAGACAGCCTTAGTAACTTGACAGAAGGGAGCTTTGAGAAATACTGGACACGGTTAAAGGATGCAATAACCATGGTCACATCACAGTGTGCCCATCAGGTTAGTAAGAAAAAAAGGAGGAAAACCCCACTGTAGTTTTCCAAGGAGGTGGCAACCATGGTGAGAGTAAGGAGCATAGCCTTTAGAAAGTACAATGAGTTGGGGAACAAGGCAGGCAAACAGAATATAAACAGAAACTAAAAGAGACAGGGAACATGATAAGAAATGAAAAGGCTCAAACAGAGGTTAGAATAGCTCAGGAAGTAAAAAAGGGTAACAAAACCTGCTACAGGTACATACATGAAGAAAGGAAGACCAAAGGGGGCATTGTTAGAATCACAAAAAAATATGGACAAATCACAGAACAAGACGGGGAGAAGGCAGTGGCACTCAATGAGTACTTCTGCTCAGTCTTCATACAGGAAGCAGATGGTAATGGACCAACAATAGGCATGAAGAAGTGTCCAACTGAAGGAATAGACACAGGTCCCTTCACAAAGGAAAGGGTCCTGGAGGAAATAGACAAGTTAAAGGTAGATAAAGCTAAGGGACCAGATGGAATACTCCCAAGAATACTGAAAGAACTAGGGAGGGAACTGGCAGCCCCCTTAGCAGTGGACTTCAACAAATCATTAAGGATCAGGGAGGTGCTGGAGGATTGGAAGAGTGCAACAGTAGTACCATACCACAAAAGAGGAAATAAGAAACAGCCAGGTAACTACCGTCCAGTTAGTCTAATGTCAGTCATAGGAAAACTGATGGAGTCCCTGCTGAAGGAAAGAATCATAGCTTTTCTGGAGCAAACTGGTCAGCTTGACAAAAATCAACATGGTTTCCCAGCAGGGAGGTCCTACCAGACAAACCTGGTTGATTTTTTCATTTGGGTCACAAAAACAGTGGATTATGGTGGGGCAGTGGATGTGATTTACCTGGACTTCAGCAAAGCTTTTGACTCTGTTCCACACAGAAGACTAATCAAAAAACTGGAGAACATGGGAATTGGGTGCAAGGTTACAAATTGGGTCAGACATTGGTTACATGGGAGAACTCAGAGAGTATTAGTAAATGACACCCTGTCTGTGGGGGGAGTGACTAGCAGGGTCCCACAGGGCTCAATTCTGGGGCCGTTCTTCTTCAAAATATTCATCAGCGACATTGCGGATGAACTGGAGGGAAAGGTGTACCTGTTTGCAGATGACACCAAAATCGGCAACAGGGTAGACACAACAGAGGGACAGCAAAGCATGGAAGCTGATCTTCAAAAACTGGAGAAGTGGTCCAAGACCTGGCAGTTGAAATTCAATGCCAAAAAATGCAAGGTCATGCACCTGGGAAAGCGTAACCTAGGGAAACTGTATTCAATGGGAGGGGGAGCACCTGGTGGCTACCAGGCAGGAGCGAGACCTGGGGTAATCATATCAGATGACCTCAAGGTCAGTAGGCAACGTGAAAAGGCAGTGCTAAAGGCTAGTGGTATCCTGGGATGCATAGGGAGGGGCATCACGAGCAGAAGGCATGAAGTAATCATCCCCTTGTATCGATCCCTGGTCAGGCCTCACCTGGAGTACTGTGTCCAGTTCTGGAGGCTACACCTCAGGAAGGACATAGATAGGCTGGAGACAGTACAGAGAAGGGCAACAAAGATGGTGCAGGGCTTGCATCAGAAACTGTATGAGGCAAGACTGGATGACCTCAAATTATACTCCATAGAACAATGCAGGAATTGTGGGGTCATGATAGAAACATTCATATACCTTAAAGGCAACAACAGAGTGCATGTGCAAAACCTCTTTCAAGCATCCTCATAGCCCTTTGGTCTAACAGTGCCTCAGATGGGGGTTTACACACCTCCACGGTGAGAAGAGCCTGCTGCCACACTCCCTGAACCCTTGCTAGCAGGCATCATCATTGCTCTTTGGGCTAACAGCACCTCAGGCAGGGGTTCTACATGCCTCCAAAGTAAGAAGAGCCTGCTGCCACACTCCCTGAGCCCTTGCTAGCAAGTTCAGCCTGGACAGCTTTCCAGGAACTCAAGAATGCGTGGCTGTCTCTATAAATTTCCTCAGGACAATTGCCTTTATCTTGGCACAGCTCTTATTGGCTGTCTGTGGAACACGAGCTCCTTGTTAGGTTCCTCATCCTACCAGCCATTTCCAAATTTTTCCTGACTAGACTATGTCACTACCATCGGCCAGCTTATTTAACCTTTTTTCCCCCCAATCCAGTATTGCCTCTGATATCTGGTCTGCTTTAATATTCAGTGATGAATTTCTTCAGTTTAAAGTGTTTTAACTGTACTTGTATGGGTTTGAACTTGGAAGTTTAGAGGGATAGACTGTATTCCTAATTCTGTGCCAAGTCTCTGTTACCACATTGGGTATTTCTGTGAAAAGTCACTTTCAATTAATTTCTCCAGCCTCTACCCCCCATTTCAGCATCTTTTACTTCTTCTCTCTGCAGACCCAACCAGCACCTAGATCACTGCCTGAATCCCTCCCTACAATTTAAGCTCCCTTTATTTGTGACAAAGCTTTTTTGTGAATTGCAAAGCAGGATACCTCCCATTGTTTTTGGAGCTATATCACACCCCAGCTTGTCCATTCTCCTTCTGGCATCCTCATAGCCCTCTGAGCTAACAACACCTCAGAAGGGGGCCTACATGCCTCCACGGCAAGCAGAGCCTGCTGCCACACTCCCCGAGCCCTTGCTAGCAGGTATGGCCTGGACAGCGTTCCGGGAACTCAAGGCTGCATGACTGTCTCTGTAAATTTTCTAAGGACAATTGCATTTATCTTGGCACAGCTCTTATTGGCTGTCCGTGGAACACAAGCTCCTTGTTTGGTTTCTCATCCTGCTAGGCATTTCCAAATTCCTCCTGACGGGACTATGTCACTACCATTAGCCATCTTATTTAACCTTTTTTCCCCTAATCCAGTATTGCCTCTGATATCTGGTCTGTTTAATACTCAGTGCTAAGTGTCTACTTTTCCATTTGCAGATTATACTGTAAAGCCACTAGAGGGCAACAGGACGTGTTGGTTGCAATCCTCTTGCACTGCTCCCCCCCAACACTTCTGCCCTGCTTCACTCATACCTAAATTCTCTGCCTTTTGCCCCTCTCTGCAGTGTCCCTTGCACCATCTCCCAGGCTATCACTAGGCATACAATGTGGCATCCAAACCAGGGTTTGAACCAGGTATCTTTCGCTCCAAAGGCAGCAACCCTACCACTGCACCACTGTGTCTGCCACAATGTTAGGTGTCAGCAAGACCCACTCATACCTGCCCATGGTCACATCTACCACCACTGTACTCCTTCACAACACCCACCGACACAAACTAACCATAAAGGCAGAGACACTAATGAATACTTTTGCTCAGTATTCACAAAAGAAGATGAGGAGGAGTTACCTAATCCAGACAATAGAAGCACTCTGGGTAGAGGAGTTGACACCAGTCCATTTGCAGAAGAAAGAGTCCTGAAAGAACTCATAAAACTCAAGGTGGACAAAGCAATGGGGCCTGATGGGATTCACCCCAGAATCCTAAAAGAACTAAAGGAGGACCTAGTGACACCACTGACCACACTTTTTCACAAATCATGGGAGGATGGGGTGGTACCTGAGGACTGGAGGAGGGCAGATGTGATTCCCTTTCACAAAAGTGGGAGGAAGGCAGAAGCAGGAAACTACAGACCTGTAAGTTTGACCTCAGTGGTAGGGAAAATGATAGAATCACTTCTGAAAGAAAGAATTGTTGAGTACCTAGAGGCCAGAGGGGCACAGGACCCAAAGCATCATGGATTTACAGCAGGAAGGTCATGTCAGATGAATCTAATTGATTTCTTTGACTTGGTGACCAAAGTAATAGACCAGGGAGGGGCTGTGGATATGGCCTACCTAGACTTTAGCAAGGCATTTGACACAGTCCCGCACAAAAGACTAATAATTAAGTTATCCAGCCATGGAGTGGGTTCCAGGGTGGTAGCCTGGGTAGCAAACTGGCTGCACAACAGGACACAGAAGGTAATAGTGAATGGAACACATTCTGAAGAAAGGGGGATTACTAGTGGAGTACCTCAGGGCTCAGTACTGGGTTCAGTCCTCTTTAACATCTTTATAGGTGACATTGTAGAGGGTCTGGAGGGAAAGGTATGCCTCTGCAGATGACACAAAGATCTGTAACAGAGTTGATACACAGGGAGGTAGAAAGGATGAGAAGGGACTTGGCAAGGTTGGAGGAATGGTCAGACATATGGCAACTTAGGTTCAGCATAAAGAAGTGCAAGTAATGCACCTGGGAAACAAAAACCCAGGAGAAGAGTACACAATAGCAGGGGAGGTACTAACAACAACAAAAATGGAAAGGGACTTGGGGGTAGTCATATCAGATGACCTAAAGGTGGGTAAGCAATGTGAGAAGTCAGTAAGGAGAGCCAGGGGGATACTGGGATGCATAGGAAGGGGCATCACAAGTAAAAATAGGGAAGTGGTTATCCCTCTGTACAGACAGTTGGTGAGACCCCATCTGGAATACTGTGTGCAGTTTTGGAGACCCCATCTATGCAAGGACATAGACAGGATGGAAGCAGTCCAGAGGAGGGCAACTAAAATGGTGCAGGGTCTGCATCAGAAACCATATGAAGAGAGACTGAGAGAGTTTAATATGTGTACCCTTGATGAAAGGTGGGACGGGGGGACATGATAGAAACTTTCAAGTACCTCAAGGGAATCAACAAAGTCCAGGAGGGTAGCATCTTTCAGAAAAAGAGATGTGTAAGAACAAGGGGGCACAATTTAAAGATAGAGGGGGGACGGCTCAGGGGTAATGTGAGGAAGTTTTTTCACAGAGAGAGTGGTGGATGCATGGAACCGCCTTCCTAGGGAGGTTGTTGGGTCTAAAACAGTGGGGGAATTCAAACATGCATGGGACAGACATAAGGCAATTGTAGTGGAGGGTTGCAGGAAGTAGGATGTTGGTTAACTAGAATCTGCAGCTTATCCAATAGGAAGGGAAATGGGCAGACTGGGTGGGCCAAGTGGTCCTTATCTGCCATCAAAGTCTATGTTTCTATGTTTACTGTTGCTAACCACATTTACCCTGCTCAGCAACAAACCCCCAGTTGCCTCTGGTATGTACACACCTTTGCTGCTGAGGCAGCACCTCACCCCTCATAGCCTCTCTGTCACCCTATCTCTCTCCTTAGCAACCCAGCAACCCTCCCTCTACCCCTCCACCCATCTCAATGTGCCTTGTGCCCCCCTTGTCTGTTCCTTCACCTGGCCATCCCAGCCCTCATGCAACTGCCCATTCCCTGCTCATTACTTTCTAAGCTTGCCAGCCGCCACTACTCAGCAAAATGCCACCAGTTCATGGCCCTTGTCAGGATCTTCCACTTGCTTCTTCTACTATCTGGCAGTGTTCACCCCAATCCTGGCCCAGCAGTGCCCCCCAACTGAAGTCACCCACTGGGCTTCGAATAGCCGCTATGAATATCAGTAGCCTGCCTAAAAAAATGGCACCCTTGCAATGCTGGACAGCACAGCACCAACCAGACATTCTGGATTTAACAGAAACCTGATTGTCAGCCAAGACCCCAGACTCATTTGTCTCTATTCTGGGCTACTTTCTCATTAGGCTTGATCATAATAGCAAGAGAGGTGGTGGCTGTGCCCTCTATGTAAGTGAATCACTACATTACCAAGCCCTGCCTGCACCCTCCCTAGACCACAGTGCCCAAGCCCTATCAATAAAACTCTCCCCTGACCCAAACCATTCTCCTCTTACTCTTACCATCGCCTGCATCCCACCCCACAGCCAATCCTTTGCCTGTAAAGCACTCTCTGACTATCTTGCCAACCACCACCCCAAAATGGAACAAATCCTAGTTGGGGATCTCAACATAAACTGACTAGCGAGCTCATCAACGCATGCCAAAGATACCTTTACTGCATTAGATATGACCCAACTGGTATCCCAGCCGACCAGGGCCAACCACACTAATGGAACACACATCCTACTAGATATTCTGCCCACTAATCATCCCCACTATATTACTGACCTGGGTGTCCTACCAAATGCCTTAAGTGACCACTCCCCAATCATCTTCAGCTGGTCCTGTCAGTCCCCTAATTCCCAAGCCCAGCACATAGATGATGCATTGCACTGCTTCACCACCACCTTTAATACCGCCTGTGATGCTTTTTCACCGACCATCAAAGTGACCAGTAAGAAACATAGTGCACACTGTATCATCCCAGAACTCCTACAGCAGTGCAAAATGCGTGACAACCTCTGGCATCATGACACTGCCTCCGGTTTGCTGAGCGATAGGCAGGCATAGAATGCTGCCTGCAATAAGTGTACTTGGGCAATCCACAAGACCAAGGTGGAGCACTACAGAACCACCCTAGCCACCTCTTGGGGTAGCACAAGAAAGTTCTGGGATAACATTAAGGAGCTTAATGGTAAATCCCGCTCTCCCCCCTAACAACTTAGTGTTAATGGTACTACCGCCACAGACACACTTCACATAGCTAACTGCCTCAACTCCTCCTTCTTAGACCTCAGCTCAGTCCTCCCTAGCAACTTTTTTGATCCAATTCAGTCTACCCCACCACCTGAGCTCCTCCACCCCTTCCAAACTCAGAGTCATTACCCCTACAAAAGTGAAAGCCTACCTGTCCAAAGCCCTCCAGAGCTCCAATTACTGCAAAGACGCCTTCAATATGCTTGCCCTATAACTTGCGCTAGACTCAGTTATCACCCCACTCACGGACCTTCTAAATCTGTCCCTGCACCTAGGCCAGTTCCCAACCTCATGGAAAACAGCAGTGATACCACCAATATTGAAATGTGATGACAGCTCTCTCGAAAACAACTACCAGCTCATCTCGATTCTCCCCCAACTCTCTAAAGCCCTTGAAAAGATCATGGCCACTCAGCTCACTGACTACCTCCTCGCACACAACCTCTTATGTAGGGAGCAGCAAGGTTTCAGAGCTGGTCATAGCACTATGACTGCCCTCACAGAATCCACTAACTCCCTGTACTCCACGCTTGACAAGGGGCACCTCACAGAGGCTATGTTTATAGACCTCTCAAAGGCCTTCAACACGATTTCTCATCCCCTCTCTCATTGTCCACTCTCATGGTTCTCCAGCTATCTTTCATCTAGAACCCAATGTGTTGAAATTAATAATACCAAATCTACTATGCTGCCCATGCACTCAGGAGTTCCCTGGGTATCTTTCCTGGGTCCCCTGCTATTCAGCATCTACCTCAATGCCCTGCCTAAATCCTGCTCCAGCAACCTTCTCCTCTACGTGGATGATGCTGTTCTTTATGCTGCACATCCTGATCCTCTCTCTCTCCAGTGTACCTTACAAAACTCCTTCTCTCAGATTGAACACTGGTTTGCTGAACACAGATTGATGGGCAATATTAAAAAAACTAAGACGATGCTCTATGCCCACCGCCAAAACAGATCAAAGGATTTCTCCCTGGAAATACTCTCCACCTCTCTCATCCCACTGGAACAGGTCCAAAAGTATAAGTATCTAGGTATTACATATGACTCTTCCCTCTCATTCCATGAACATATAAAATTCCTCACCTCTGCCACCTCTGCCACCAACACCCTCATTGACCTCCTCTACAGACATAAAGACTGCCTGCCACCTGAAGCACTTCACCTAGCCATTACCTTCTCAGTCTTATTGCTGGTGGAGTATGGACTCACAATCTATGCTGCCACTGACCCTACGGCTCTTCATGAAATACAAGTAGTCATCAATAAGGCCTGTCAGTTCCTTTCTGGTGCTGACAGAAATACACATACCTGCACCCTATACGCGCTCACCAATATCCTCTCCCCTGAGGAAAGACTACTATACCAGACCTCACTCTTCACCAAAAAAATCCACCTTGGCTAAGTCCAATAGGTGTCACGGCTTCTCTTCAGGCAGCCACCATCTCAGCGTCCACACGGACTGCCCCAAAAACTATCTGGAAGGTGCCTGGGGTCAGGACCACCCTGGCCCAGCGATCCTTCCCCCTTAGAGTTCCATTCTGGTACAATGTCCTCCTTCTGGCTGTCCCATCAATCACCAATCTAGGTCCTTTTAAAGCTGCCTTAAGGGTCCATATCCTCTCCTCACATCAATGCCAGTGTAACCTGTGGATCCTTCACCATGCTGCTAGGCCATGCACCCGCCCTTGGCCAGGCAGTGGACAGCCCTTACTACTTTTAGCCTACAGGCTCCTCATCTCCCTCGGTTACCATATAGTTGCACTGGACTATGAATGCATTGTATTATGTGTAAGACAAGGCATCCCTGAGGTGGTGTACTACCAACACACATCATGCATTGGTTTAGCTACCAATTGTATAGGTCTTAACCGCTCATTAGGTAAATATGTCGATAGCTCTGCCCTGTTTTAGCTACCAAATGTATAGGCATTAACCCGTGCTCATTGTACTTATACTCCGTATGATTGCTCACCCACATTTATTCTATGTATGTACTGTATGAATGTCTATGTTTTATTCTGACGTGGAGCCTTTGGTAACAAGTCTATGACTCAAAGGGTTGTAATTCCGATTTCCTAAATAAATAAAAAGGACTACAGCAGGACTAGAGGGCACAACCTTTGACTTAAGGGAGGAAAGTTCAGAAGCAATATGAGGAAATTCTTCACAGAGTGTGTTGTGGAACCATGGAATAGCCTGCCGGAGGGGGTGGTGGGAGCCAAGACAGTTGGGGAATTCAAGCGGGCATGGCACAGACACTGTGGAATACACAAGCAGACAGCTAAGTAGGGGGTAGTAAACCCAGGGCAGACTTGATGGATCATACGGTCCCTATCAGCTGACAACTTCTATGTTTCTATGTTTCTATTATCACTAGCAAAGATACTCATTTTCAGCGAATGAGGATGCAGCAACTCATCAATCTCAGTCAGGAGCAGTTCTAGCATTTTCTGGACGTGTGTGATCCAGTTACACACTTCATTGCCAGTCTGGCATGCTGGTGACTTCCCAGAGTGTTGCTACCACCACAGTTGGGCTTAGTACAATTTTTCCCTTGGTCAAAGCCAAATACTAACACAGGTACCTGTGCCCAATGTGCTGTAATGCGTATATAGGAGTTACCAGCTGTTTGATGACTGAGTTTTAGAAACATGGAATTTGCTGGCAGATAAGGACCACTTGGCACACCTAGTCTACCCATTTTCCCTTGCCTATAGTATCACAGCAGATCCTACTTGATTTCAGGCCCATTCAACCCTTCTTTCCTTTCCCTAAGATTTCCTTATGCCTGTAAGTCCACATATTCATACTGAGTTGTATATATAGTGATTTTGAATGCAGGATGGCATGGATTACCAAGTGTAACACTTTCCCATAAAGTTCAGGAATGGCACATATAGAGAAGTAAGTTCTTGAAGTAATCTGAAATTTGGGACATGCACGGGTCATCAGCCTTCTAAATCCCATATTCTCATCAAACCAGAACAGCAATAGATCAATTGTCAGCATTTAAGCTGTTGCTGCATTTAGTCCATGTGCAATAGCATGATTGGGTGGGTAGTTGGGTGGGTACTTGACATGATGTACAAACATGCTCTTCAAGGTCGGCTGGACTACCAATCAGCTGGACTTGGCATGGTATCATGGCTAATGGGATAGAATTTGATTCCTGGATGTTTCTCAAATGAAAGCAATGATTTAGAGTGTTTTTTGCACTGGGGTTGCTGTTCTTTGGTGCCTCTGGGTGCTGGTACTCAACCCATCTCTGCTGCTATGACCACTACTGTGCAGTGCCACAGAGTGCTATTCATCTCTGTAGTAGTCACCCTCAGTTAACCCTCCGATAACTGGGACTATTTCCCTGCTGCTTCCTGATGCTTTGGCAAATGCAGATGATAAGGGAGAAGAAATCCCTGCACTAGCTGCCCTTTGGTGCTGAGTCCAGCATAACAGATGTCTTGACTTTAGGGGTGTGTATGTTGGCCACCAGTGCCTAGTCAGTTGCCCTTTTTTCTCTGTTTAGCTTGCACTTGACACCTCTGACAGATAGCAACTGTTTCATCAGATGGGTACAGTAAATAAAAATCTCAAATTAGCAATGTTGTACCCCTTGATTTTACATGGTGGTGGGAGTTGGACCGGAGAGGGGTGTTTTTTGGGATGATTTATGCACTTTGGCACTGGGTGACTCATCCAGTGTGATGGGTTCAACGTTGGAAATAGGATCAACTGTTGTAGTATGGGGGGGGGGATTTTGGTTGTTCCATTGCATACTGTTGTGCAAAGCCACACATGTCCAGCAGCATCATCCTTCCCCTTTTTATTTTCCAGTTCCCATAGGGGATCCACAGCATCATACCTACCACCACTGGTATCCTCCTCCTCCTGAGTTCTGTCCTTATCACTTCACTTTTTCTAGACTCTCTCTCCCTCTCATCATCTTTAGTCAGAGAAACATATTTCAATTTAGTATTTTCTGACTGCATAACAGTCAGATTTTCCTCCTCAGGCTCTGAATAACGGTCAAGCTGGCAGTATAGCCTAGAGGTTACAGTAACAAGCCGTGAATTAGTTTGATAGTTCCAGCAGACCTTGGTTTTGAATCTCACAACTTCCACTTGCATACTGTGCGAGTCTGAGCAAGTCACTTGTCAGTTAACCTCCCTAGTGCTCCTGGGGCACTCCTGAAAACAAGCACTTGTGCCGAGTGGGTTCTACCCAGTTACCAAAGGATACATAACAAAAGAAAAAAAAAGCTCCACACTTGCATTTGGAAATAAGAAACTATCATCAAGATTAGGCTAAGTGCCACCACCACCCAGAGACATGGGGACACCAGCAATCTTCTCCTTAACCATTGTGTCCAACCAGATAGTTTCGTACTTCTTGGACTGCTCCTCTTGTTGCTGCCTGCCCAGCCCCACCAGTGTGGATACCATTGATGTAGCAGAAAAATGTTTTGCCACACTAATGCCACCACCACTATGGCCAGCTACTCTGTTACTACTACTACCTGCCCCAGACCCCATAGATAACACTGGTGCAGAAGTACTTTTTTAGCTGCAATACCCTTTTGCTCCACATACTGTAACTTACACATTTCTTTGCCACCGCCTCAGCACCTCTTCCTTTACTCCAGTGTCTCTTCCCTGTCCTTTTATATATTTTATATATCTAGATATATAATTCTGTGAGGAAATAGAATTTAAAGAAACCTTCAGTACAACTGAATAGTAGTAGCAGACAACACCTCCTCCAATGGATTAGCAGTGTGGTCTGATTCTGAACAGAATAGTTTACTGAGCTAATAATAGCTACAGTAAAGCCATCCCTTTTTATCTGTAGTTTTTTTTTAGCACAGTGGGGATTAATGGGACATTCAGCACATGACAGGGGTAATTAACTCACTAAGTAACACAATCACATTAAGAACAAAGAGAAATAACTACAACTAATGACTGATACAGTACTTCACTTAACCACACCAAACTGTACTACAGAAATAAAATGAAAAATTCCAGACCACAGACAAAAAATAATTAACAAGAAAGACTGAGGAAAACAAATAGAAGATATCTGCTGCACACAGACTAGTGCTCAGCTCACAGTACAAAATGCTCAAGGTCACTGATGTTTATGGGCTGCCTTGCTAGCCGAAACGCCTCCCTCCCCCACACAGCACCGTTACACTAAACAAATCAAAAACACTACCTTAAACAACTTGAAACAGAAAAACTGGAAACAACACTAATCTAACTGCACACATACCTTTCATTCTCTCAGCATTAAAAATCATAGTATTGGCCTTCAAAATTCATAGCAAATGGCCAGAATGTGTAGCACTTTCATATTTTAAAGAATAATGTGCCTTCAAATAGTGGGCCCCAAATATTTTGTATTAAGGAATGTTTCTATCAAGTTAGTTTAATTATTTAATAGTATGTGTGTCCAGAAATAGTGCTAACATTATCAAGAACATGTTATCCTCTGTGGAACAAGGGTACATTTTAGTGTTCAGTTCAGTTTTATTTTATTTTGTATGTATATAAAATATTTTATCACATACAGAAATTGATTAAAAATTTAAACATACAGCCACATATCACTATTTCTCCATCATACACATCATAAAAATTGTTTATACATTCCACTTTAATTTCCTAGCACTCTTTTGTGCAAAGCTTACAGTGCAAAAATTTGTTGAGTACTTCCACAATTTAATATCAAGGTTATTTTCTGTTGATTACTCATCGGCCCAGATATTCATACTGCACGGGGCAGTGGCGTAAGCCTGGGTGCAGCACAACTGGGCTGCACCTGTGCCAGGACCAGGCTATATTCAACAGTGATGTGCCATGGCGCAGTACCATTGAATATGGCAAGGCTGGAGCACAAAGTGACACTGCACCAGAGCAAGCCACAGATAGAGAGCACAGAGATGCACCAGCACAAACACAGTTGCGCTGGGTGCATCACCCATGATATTCAGCAGAGGGCATGCAAATGAGGCAATAATATATTCAAGGTACAACTGGGGCCATTTGCATGTAATTATGGCCCCATTTGCATGCCTTGCACTGGGCAGCCGGTGAAGTTCGCCTGGTGCACTGCACAGAATGACTTGTGTGCAATGGGGGTCCCAGGGCATTCTCTGCCCCCCTAGCCATGATCATGGCAAAACCACAGTACAACAATTCCCTGGTGGTCTAGTGGACCCACCTCCCTCCCGTGTCCCTGATCGGCAATGAATGTAGAGTTATTGCAGCCCTGGTAGTCTAGTGGTACCCCCCTCCTTCCTGTGTCCCCAATCAGCAGTGAATGTAGAGTTATTGAGGCCCTGGTAGTCTAGTGGTACCCCCGCCCATTGCAGTGATTGCTTCGTATAACACTTTCCTGGTGATCCAGTGGCACCCCCTACCCCTCCCACTCACACAGAACCTCATGCCCATGCCGCTCCCACCTCCATCATTGGTGGGCGGCTACAACCCACCCACATACCACCTGGCTGCCCGCCGAATGACAGGTACAGTATCAGGCTTACAGTCCATAATGTGCCTGTCATTCAGCCAGGTAATAACAACTATCTTGGTGGGTTGCGCCGTCCACTGATGATGAAGGTGGGAGGGGTGCATGGGGTTCTCTGGGTGAGGGGTGAGAGGGTGGTGCCACTGATCACCAGAAAAGTGTTATATGGAGCGATCATGACAACAGGTGTGGGGTACCCCTAGACTACCAGGGCTTAATAAATCTACTGTTACTGACAATCAGGGACACGGGAGGGAGGAGAGTACCACTGGACTACCAGGGTTTCAATAATTCTACATTTACCACCTATCGGGGACATGGGAGGGTGAGGCTACCACTAGACTGTCAGAGTTCTGTGGATGCTTCATGACAGTGTTCTAGGTGGGCGAGCGGCCACCCATAGCTGGCGACTGCTGTGTTGCACCCTGCAATACTACAGCCCACCTGTGGGTGGCTGGGAGTTGTTCCACTGTTTCAAGGGCTCAACTTTGAGCCCTCCTATGTGGTGCAATGTGGGTGTGAGCCAGCATATGCGCCACACATCCCAGGCTGAATATCGGGATGTGCTACATATGCATGGGCAGGCCCCCTGCATCTGCGCCTCATACAATTACATTGCACCCTGGCACATCAGGATTTGCGCTGTACCAGGCAGCCTTCTCAGTATCCCACCTGGGTGCAGTGCAGGGTTGCACCAGCGTAATTTTGTTGCACCAGGCGCAACCCCTTTGAATATCCCAGCTATCTTATCTAAATTTTTTAAATACTGGCTAATATACAAGCTTCTGTCTTGTACAAAGGCTTCACAGTCACAGAGTAAATGTTTGCTGGATAACACCTCCTTGTTACAACCACCACAAATTACTGGGTATACATTATTTTTCCAATCATACCAGCTGGAAAAAATTCCAAATCTTAATCTGGCTAGCACTTTTCTTTGCTTTACATGCTTAAATTTCAATAGATATTTTTTCATTTCAAATTTGGTCTTAATAAACTTTAATGGATCATTTGCCCATGAATCTCTCATCTTGCAAAAATCCATGCTTTTTGCATTATCCTGTACACGTTGTATAGCTTCATTTGTGAATCTAAATGGCTTTACCCTTTCTCCAAAAATATAATTATATTCTAATTTTTATTTAACTCTTTGTTTAATATTCCCAGCCAGGTCCACTCTCTCTTTCTCTCCCATGTCTTTACTTCTTCCCAGCATTTTTTTATTAGATTTCCATCCATGGCTGTTACAGTTTTCTGCCAATACAGTAACTTTTTCTTTAGTGTTCTAATATAAATTGATAAAGTTCCAGTCTCTATTCGTACCCCTGCAGCTGAAGCAATGTTAGTGTAATACAGTGGATTCCATTTATATGCAATTCACTTAAAAGCAATCTTCGCTTAAAAGCACACTTTTTCAGTTTCTCATTTTTTTTTTGTATTAAATCCAATGTTAAAAATTTCATTTTAAAGCAATACTCTTAAGTGCAACTTTTGGCTAAGTGCAACACTTCTGAGATGCACTTGCTATTAAATGTGTGAATTGCATTCCAGATTAGTGCAATTAATTCACAAGGTGGTAGTGGATGCTGGCTACCTGTATAAATGATCGATAGATCAGTAATTTTATCACGGTGTTCACGGGCTTCACGGATACCGTGAAATAGTTTACTTGCCGTGAAAACATCAGCTGTTAGTATGCGGTGCTGAATTATACCATTTTATCGTGCGATGCTATCTTAAAAACCCTATTTTACTTTTTAACTGGTCTTCTTAGTGGACACAGTGGCTTGTCATGATTCATGAAGTTTAATTAGGTTTAATTAGTAGCTGAATTGGCAAGGGTGGTACAGATTTGCATGAGTAACACTTTTGAATCAATTACTTAATTGCCTTATTCATTAGATCAATTAACAAACACTTTAAAACAGTTGATAACTCACAGCTCATTTATACGACTTAGTTTCTTAGTTTCTTCTCCAGCTAACAAAGAAAGCATGTCTGTTAAAATGAATGGGTCGCCCGCATCTAAAACGGGTAATGTTTATGCTCTGCAACGGTGCCGACAGTACGAATCGGGTACTTTCCATGTATCTGGTGATGTTTTATTCTGCACAGTTTGTAATGTGGCAGTAGATCATAAAAGCAAGGTGACCTGCGATCATCACCTAGATGCAGCTTCACATTTATCCAAGAAGAGAAAAGTCGAGTCCTCCTGTTTCTCTGCCAAAGAAAAGCAAGTAACAGTTACCGAGCTGTTCTCTGTTAAATCTGTGCAACAGGAGAGTAAAAAAATTGCTCTATTCAATTTGGTTGAAGCCTTTACTGCTGCAAACATCCCCCTACATGTGCTGGACAACCCCACTCTTCACTCTTTCTTAGAAGAGAACCTTAAATCCATCGGTGTACTTCCAACATCACAGTGGCTGAGAAGCGAGTATCTACCTAAGGTATTTAACTACCACTTGAGAGAAGTAAAAAACAAAATACAGAATGCTTTTTCAGTCTCACTTGTCTGTGACGAGACAACTGATGTCCAGGACAGATATATTTTAAATATAGTTGCAGTACCGTTCATACATAGCATTCATGCCAGTGAAATAAATACTGTGCTGGAGCCAATTCTGCTAGACTGTGTTGTTTTAGAAGCAACAAATTTTAAGACAGTGTCACAAGCAGTGCTTAAATGTTTACAAGACTTGGACATCCCTTACACAAAGGTTTATTCATTCATTACTGACAATGCTATGTATATGACTAAGTGTTGGAAACAAAGTTTACAACATGTATTGCTGAACGCTGTTCATGTAACTTGCTCCGCTCATTTACTGAACCTTTTGGGTGACATATGGAGGAGAAACTATCCCGGTGTAAATGAGATCGTAGTAGCAATTAAAAAGTCATTCACCGCTTACCCAATGAGAAAAGCTAGATTTAAGCAATTTCTCAGTGGTAGCGGACTACCCACAGCACTGCCTCCTACTCCTGTAATTACAAGATGGAACACTTGGTTCTACGCAATGTTTTACCACCAAGAACATCTGGAACAGTACAAAGAGTTTTTTCAAAATGAGAGTGCTGCCTGTGATGAGGTAATTAAATTGGCAACCACAGACTCAATTGTGGCTGACTTGAGTCAAGTTGCTTGTAATGCCCCCTCCGCCTCCCCTCTTGTCCAAATGCTGGAGAAATATGAGGGAGATGAGATTAAGGCACACCTTGTTTTTGATGATCTGACTGACTTTGCTTGTTTTTTGCAGCTAAAATCCGAAGACACACAGCACCCAGCCACTAAAAAAGCCCTGTCAGAATGCTCACTTAAAATTAAAGATTACATGACAGGACATGGAAGATTTAACCAGTCGGCATCACAGTTCTTTCAAGCTACAAGAGTTTTCAACTCAGTGAGGCTGGCTACTTTGGCGATATCGGAAGAGGAGATCTGCAGTGGTATTCCTGCATTTGAGGAGAACATCAGAGCATGATCTGAACTGCGAATTTACATAGCCGAAATTCAGGCACAGAAACTCAAAATGAATGACCGCACTGTTGAACAGTTCTGGGGTGACTGTCAAGAACGTTTCTCATTCCTCGCAACAATTGCATTTAGCTGTCTTAGCGTTCCTGTACATAGTGCTAGCGTAGAACAATCTTTTTCTAAGTATACAGCACTGCTAAGCAACAATCGATGCTGCATCAAGCCAGAGAATTTAAAAGTATACTCAATGTTGCAAAAAAATCAGTTTAAATAAACTGCACAGCATTTATGTTTTTAACTGAATAATGTTTGTCAGATATTATTTATGTATTAAAACTACTTTTTGAAGCATAATCTTACTCTTATGCAGTGTTCATGTTCATTTCCGTGAAATCACCTGTTTTTGCTCATTTCTTTACCGTGAAAAATGGCAAAATTCGCCGTGAAATAATTACTGCCCTAATGATCGATAAACAAGCACATTAGCATCTTGACAGCACATTAGCAGCAGCAAATTGCATGCAGAGTGGGAATTGGCAGATAACACATTTTCTATTGCAAAGTTCACTGTGCTGGGCTACCCAAACTATTCTGCTCTTGTTAAAATGTTAAAGAAGCATGAAGCAATGCCCTAGAACAGAGGAGATTTAGTTATAGAGATGTACCACCATTAAATGCTACTGCTGTGTCCCCGTTCTGCATCGCTCCTTCTCTCTCTTCCCTCTTTTCACCATCACGACTCAGTTCTGCTGCCAAAAAGGGACTGGAGACACAGATAGAGATGTACCGCCACTAAATGTTACTGCTGTGTCCCTGTTCTGCATTGGTCATCTCTCTCTTCCCTCTTCTCACCATCATGACTTGGTTTTGCTTCCAAAGAGGGACTGGAGACACTGATAGAGATGTACCACTACTAAATGCTACTGCTGTGCCCCTGTTCTGCACCGCTCTTCTCTCTGTCTTCCCTCTTCTCGCCACTGCAACTATGTTTTTCTACCAAAGAGGGACTGGAGATACTGGAGCTGCCATACCTTGATCTCATGGAACCGTCAAGCTGTACTACATTCAATTTTGGCAATTTCAGCTATATGCAAATTCCACTTATATGCACAATTTGCTGTTGTAAAATAGGTGTGCATATAAGTGAAACCCACTGTACTCATAGCGCCATGCGGAATTCATAGCAGTTGAGAGGTATGGCTGCACAAGACCCTCTAGAGCTTTTAGTAAGCAATTTGGTTTCAAGATACTCAGTTTTTGGAGTGATTTTAAAGCAGAGGTGTGTGAAATCATGAAGGTTCTAGTTTCTGTTTTGTTTTTTGCCAGATCACCTCTGGTTTTGCTTTTGGATTCATGGCCACTTTGTGTGTGTGTGAGTGTGTGTGCGTGTGTGTGTTATTGTTTTGGTAACTAGGCAAGGCCCACAAGGCACAAGAGCCTGTTTTCATGGGCAACCCAGAAGCACTGGGGTAGGAAAGTAAATAACTTGTTCAGAGTCATACAGTATGCAATTGGAAGTTGTGGAAATCAAACCCAGGTCTGCTGGATGTGCCAGGCTCCTTACCCTAACCTCACTACTATACTGTCATTAATTGGCCTGCTTAGAATCACACAGTATGCAAGTGGAGGTTGTGGAATCAAACCCAGATCTATTGGATGTACGAAGCTCTTCACAGCTCATTACTCAAACCTCTAGTCCTTTTTTCCTCACTTATTTGCCTGGTTATTGTATTGTATTATTTGGTTTTAAAGTTTTGTGCAGACTGCAGTCTGTCTGTGTCAGCTAATGTCTGGCACGTGCCCCCCGCAGATACACACACACAGTCTCTGATCCATCCTCTCACTAAAGTGCTTTTTCTTAGTTCCCTCATGCTTTTCTCCTCTTATTCACCTTCTCACCCTGATTCTCCATGAGAAGCAAAGCTGAAAATGGAGCAACACAGCTTCCTCTTCTGCACGGCACAGCACAGCACTGACATGAAGGATTTGCACTGCTAGCAGAGATGCAATTTGTGCATAGATCAGAGCTGCACTGCTATATTTGCTCTAGTTAATGCATGTGCAAACTGAAGTACCTATGCTGTGCACAGTCTCCCCTCAGTGCCCTTTGACCTCTTCTAGCTTGTCATAATCCTGTCATATGATAGGCATGCCAACTGGGAGGCTGGACAGGTGAAATTCGAGATGACAAGGTTCAGCTCAGGTCTTCTGAAAACAGAGCCACGTGAATTCAGGGTGGTTCAAATTCTGTGGGAGACATTCGGCACATCACTATTTTAAAGTGTGTTTGTTTTTCTCAAACAAGCAGGGACATATTTCTCTCCAACTCTCTTTTCAGAAGCCTGCATTCAACAGCCTTCACATGGCATACAGCTCATTTCAGTACCTTGTTACCTCCAATCTCGCAGTACAGAGTGAAGTTTTTCTGTGGGTCACACTTCACTGGCAAAGGTATCAAATTTACAGTTTGCAAAGTTATTCCTACACTGTGAACTGGTACTTTGCAAGGCAGATTAACTTCATGTATTGCAGCAAATTCATAATTTTTTTCAGCTTCACACACCACTACTTCTAGCTGCAGTGCACTGTCAAGTGACAGCTACTGTTGTGTGCTCTGTCTCCCACACTTGCTCCTAAATGCAGATCATCTGCAGGGCAGCATGAAGTACTGCCATTGAAACATTGACATGGCCTCTGTTACACCTTTTTAGTTACTGATCAGAGTTAATGGTGACTGTGCTTGGGGTCCCAGAATGAGTGACAAAACTCTCCAGCATAAGTCACAAAGCTCTTAAGAGTTTGTAGCATGGATTATTCAACTAATTGTTGGAAATCATCAGAACTTCTGTGTTGCTTTTTTTCTCAAAAAAGTTATCACTCATAGTCTGTGCATCTCCAGTAAACTTACAATTAGCTAGTGCCCTTATACAGTAAATTATTCCAATAATGATGTATTTTTTAAATTTCTGTTACTTGGTATGAACTGTGAGGTTCCAAGATGCGGTTTGGAAATAGGGAGAAGTATAGTTTTCTATGTAGGGTGCTTGGCATGGAATAACATTCCCTACACTATGAGAACAATAACAGGGAGAAATAGATGGAAAGACATAAAAGTCTGGTTGGACAGTAAGGCAGTAGAGTCTCGAATATGTTGTATGTCATAGCAATATTGCTGTGTGCAGTCTTATTTATTGTAATGTGAAATGTGTTGTTAAAGCCATGTTTTATAAAGTGAAATTATATTGTGTGTCACTTATTGTTTTAGATAACATGGAACTGTAGCATGATATAACTTTGTACTGTGGGACCTCATTATAAATGAACCTCATCTCAATCCAGTAAATCCTGGCTCATAACATTTTATGAATAAAACATTTTGCATACATACTTAAATTTGGTTATGTATGAGCTTAATGCACCCTTCGTCTGTTGCCATGTAATCAAGTTGCTTATTCTGAAATGTTGTGGCGCATTAGAATAGGTGAGGGAGATGTTTGTACAAGCTCTCTACATGTTTGCTGTTGATACATGAAAAATGGATGCTTTGAAATAGATAATGTTGTCCTCCTCCATACCAAGTGAGGTGCAACTGTAATCTTACTGTTGTGCTGCCTGCTAAGTGGTGAGTCTTCTCTCTGCTGTAATATTTCTCTTGGCTTTGTGCTCCTTTGATGTGGCCAAGATCTCCAGTACTGTGCTTTGTTTCTACAATGTAAAGGTATAGCATTTTGCACAGAAGCAATTAAGATGCTTAGAAAAAGCATCTGTACCTTCTTGAAGTATAGGATTTAAGCTTGCTATCTGCATTACAAACGTTATTTCTACATCTTATATAACATCTTATTTAATCCCTGGTTATGAAACAGGGTGGTGGGCAGCATATTTCTAGTGTCCCTTTTGACCTTAAATTACTGTTACTTTAGTGTTAGACTTTACAGGCCAGATATTCAAAGCTTTGCCCCTGGGCTAAATTAGCACTGCCTGGTGGGCAAACTTAGCTCGGAGCACAAAGCAAGCTATGTTCAGAAGGAATAGCCTGGGCAAACAGCTTCTGAATATAGCATGGGAATGAGGCCAGGCAAACTGGGCTGGGAATGCAGGGCAAACTTATGCCTGGAATAAGACAGCTCTGAATATAGTGACCAGGAAGTGCATACTACGACAGCAACACAGTGCACAGCTATGTGAAGGTAGCTAGAGGCGACTTATGTGGCCAATGTGTGTTCCAACAAATGCGTGGACCCAGTACAGCTGCAGGGAGCAGCCTATGAGAAGGTACAGTGTGCAAAACAGTATAATATTCTCCAACCATTTGCGTGGAGCTAACGAGTTTGCACGGGATTAGCACGGAGCTACGCTGTTTGCCCAGTGCAAACACTTTTGCCCTGTGCTAAACATTGCCATATTCAAAAGTGACATGCAAATGAGCCTACTCAGGTAATCTCTGGGCAAACATCCAGATTAGCATCTCATTATGCCCTAATTTGCATGCAGTTTGCCCAGCATTACTGCAGGGTCACACAGAGCCACCTGTAAGCCAGTCTGGAAGTACAGGGGCTGGCCAGGTCAGACCACAGCTCCACCTGTAGGTCTGTCTGGCAGTGCATGATGATAGCTGCAGGCTACATGTACACAGTACAGCATGGCATAGCATATTGTACCCCAGGGGACAACACGACATAGGCACAGGTGGTGGTGGTGCTGCATGCAACTGTAACACCATAGGACATGCTACAGTGCACAGCAGACATTACAGTAGCAAGGGGGGCAGTAGTGTATGGGACACAGCACTGCCTATGGTGTATAGGGCAGTGACACCGATTGCACTGTATACAGTGACAGGCCCAATTTGCAGGTGTTTACTGACAGTGGACATTACTGTTACACTGTTGTGTGATCCACAGATGCTGCACCTGCAGCATGGGATGCACACACAGTGACATATACATGGCCGGTTGTCTATGTTGTGGCATCTGTACAGTTGTGCTGTATGTGGCTAGGGGGGCATGTAGGATCCAACAGACACACAGGCAGTGGGGTATTCCCACTACTGGCCCATGTGCACTGCATGCTGTGTCCCAGTCTGGTGGCCACACCTGGGCTGTGGTGAGGTCTGGCCACCCATACAGCCTCCCCTCAATGGACACCATGCCCACAGTGCTGCCTGTGTGTGTTGGCATGTGTTGGGCACCACAGCTGTATGGTCTGCAGGTGTGTGCTGTATGGCCACACTACCATGATGTCCCCTGTGGGCCCAATCACCCCCTTACTGCCTGTGCATGGCTGGGACCTGTGGCAGCTGTTGGCAGCATGGTAGTGCCATCAGTGAGCAGCATGTGTCCTCAGTGTCTGACAGTTTCTAAGTGTCATACTCATATGTTAGGGTAGTGCAGCTATGCTAATGCCACACTAACACCGTGCAAAGCAACAATATCACACAAAGCTGTTTGCCCAGGGTTAAGACCAACTTTTCTTCGGCGGTAATTTGTACCATGCTATGAGTCACACTAAGTCGCGCTAAACACCTTAGCGTGGCGCTAGTCACTGAATATCTCATTATGCCGGTATTCATGTTCACTTTGCCCCTTGCATGTAATTATGGTTTGCCCAGCGCTAATGCAGTTTGCCCACGCTATTTGGCCTTTTGAATATAGCAGACCCGTACTAATCCCGTGCTAAACCCGTGCAAACATTTTTTGCCCGGCACAAAGCTTTGAATATCTGGCCCTACATCCTTTTGTCTGATAGTTTGAAACTAAAAGAAACTCCTTCCATAGAAGCATTGTACAAAAAAAAAAGACAACAAATCATACTCATTATAGATTTTGAACCAAAACTCAGGATACTTAACCTGAATATTTACAAACTGTATGGCATCAACAGCAGCCAAAACATTTGCAGTGCACAGATCAAATTCCTTCAAAATTAATACATTTCCTGACTGCATTTTTCTTAAAAAACATACAGGTGAGATACAGGTGAACATCATCATGTTGCAAGTGAATAGTTTGTAATGAGACCATTTGGTATATTTTGTTAAACTGATACAGCTGTTCATCAGCATTTCAGATACTTGATATAACTGCCAATGCAGACAGCTCTTCCTTCCTCCATCTCTCTGCCTAAGCTTCCCCCTTCAGAGCTTCCCTCTTGAAAACATCCAATTCTTCTCACCAAAACTGTGACCTTAGTAAGTGTAATGTCTGTCCATCATCAGTGAGAGTTTCTATAAAGGGGACATAAGCAGTATATTAATCTATTTTTGTTTTCTGCAAAATGTAAGTTCCTGCCCCCAACAAGGATGGTGCTGGGGGATCAGTCAGGACACAATCAGTCAGGACACAATCAGTGCCATCTTGTGTCAAGGACTGTGTGCATACAGTCAATCCATCTAGCTCACATTCTAGTCAGTTCTTAACAGAAAACAATTTCTAGTTAGTTCTCCCTTCCTCCAGCTGAATATATTGCAGAATGACACAAAATGTTTTTGTACAAATGCTGAAGTGCACCATACAACTGATGTTAGATTTGATTTTGTCAAGATAGGTTAGAAGGATCAAACGAGAAATAAAAAAATATTATACAGTGTATGGTTGACAATGATAATTCTTTTGCTTTGGGAAGAGGTCCAGAATTTTTTTACATACCCCATGACATGAATAAAATATGACATGACTATCCTAATATAATAGGTTGCAATGGAGAACAAATCTGATACACGAGATAGATTATGAAATGGCCATGAGTAATCACATCTCCTAGATACGCTTTGAGCTAGGATACAGCACATTATAATACATAACTAAATCTACTTCACTGCAAGTCACGCTCTGTCCCAATTTAAATACTTTTATTATCTCTCTTTTGCTTATTTGTCAAACTAGTCAAAGGAATTTGTTTTAATTCCAGTGTTTTAAATCCTCCTAAGTCTGACACCAATGAATATCCAAGTGTTAGTAAAACAAAAATATTGAATGCAGAGTGTTCAGAATGTTGCTTAGTGTCCCCCCCACCGCATAAACAAAATAAGGCTTGGGTGAATTGAAGATTTAGTGGATCTAATTCATCAAATTTGCAACATAAATGTACTGAAATGGCATCAGGTAAAATTATAACCTTGTGGCTGTAGTACTGAGCTATTAAACCAGTAACACTTATTCAGTGTGTGTGTGTGTGACAGCTGTCAACTCATGCAAGATGGGTATGAAGGATTATGTCATGGTAAGCCACTTTGTTTTGTTTTCATGGCTACATTACCACTGAAGCACCATCCACCCTAAGCTCCACTGTTGACCAGCTGAGGAGTCATTGGCAGCTGTGGCTGAACCTAGAAACATTGAAACATTGCATTTGACAGAACAAAAGGGCTGCTTAGCCCATTCAGTCTGCCCAGATATTCTCTGCCTATTCTATTTCCACAGATCCTAATTGGTTTTCATTGACACTGCCATCTCCCTGCCTCCTATCTAATATACCCTGTATCTATCTCATATATCCTTGAAGCCCTCCACTGTTTTAACTCTCACCACTTCTGCTGGCAATCTATTCAATGCTATCACCATTTTCATGAAGAAATACTTTATCACACCACTCTTGTATTTCTCCCCCTTCAGCTTCATTACATGACTTTGGTTCTGTTGCTTGATGTCATTTGAAAGAGATTGACCTGCTGTGCTCTGTTTACTCCTTTGAGATACTTGTAGGTCTCTGTAATGTTACCTTTCTCTCTCTCGCTCTCTCTCTCTCTCTCTCTCTCTTTCTCTCCTTCCTCTCTTCCAGGGCTTCTCATACAAACCATGTACCATGCATATTTAGTTGTCTCCTCTGGACCCCCTTCATCCTGCCTATCTCCTTTCAGAAGCAAGGTCTCCAGAACTTAACACAGTACTCCAGGTGTGGCCATACCAGCAAGTGACATAACAACAACATCACTTCTGTCTTCCTGCTGGAGATACCTCTCCTTAAACAACACAGCATTCACTAGCTCTACCCACTTCCTTGTCATGTACATTGCCCGGCCACCTTGAGGTCCTCAGATATGATAATCCTAAGGTCCCTTTTCTGTCTAGTGACTGTTAGTACCTCCCCCATCCTACATTCAGGGCCAGATTTTCTATACCCTAGGTGCATTATTTTGCACATTTTGGGACTGAACCACAACTGTCATGTTTTTGGCCATTCATTGAGTTTCCCATGATTTCTGCATATTTTATCCACTTTCTCCTGAGTGACCTCACTATTGAAGATTTTTCTGTCTGCTTAATAAAAATGTGCCTTCCACCTTTTCTAGCTGCCAGAAAACTCTTTCAATGAGTTCCTTTGCCAGCGTACTGTTTCTGAATGCAATGACTGCTGGTAGGGCCAAGTCACTGCCCCTTGCTATTGTATTAGTATTGTTGGAATATTAGCTGTGACTGCTTCTGGAATGTTTTCCAGACAAAATTATGGGTAAGCAAAATAGACCATTGACATATTTTGTCCAGCTTTGAATTTAGACCCATACATTCATTTGGGCCTAGTGAATTTGGTCACATCACTTCTGGTCCCAATGCAGTAAATGACATAAGGTAATGTGGACTATAACTGTCTGTGACAGGGAAACTTTGAGGATATCAATACTTTTTATGGCTGCAGGGTTAGAGGTCCGCAGCCATCTTGCTATCAGAGAGGAGAAAAGTATCTTACCTCACTCTGACCAAACAACAATTTTGGAGTTGTAGCAATGTCACTACACCAGTTGAATTAAGTACTGCACTGTCTCTGTCCAGTAGAGCAGTCCTTGCACTATGTTTTCAGTTTGTTTGTCTCCCATCATGCATGCTTTAAGTGACCTGATAGCTAGTATCTCAGAGTATTCACAAAGACAAGTTACACCACTTTTTTGAAGCAGTTAAATTGTCTGCAACACTGCACTTAGAAACCTTTCCTACAAAAAAAGTCTCCTTCCCCCATCCCATAGCAAACGGTATTACAGAAGTGATTCCTTCTTAGAGTAAATAACTGCAGAGAAGTTTCAAATTACATCTCTCTCTCTCTCTCTCTCCCCCTCTCTCCCCCAAGTGTCTGGAGAGTTGGTTTATGTTAACCCTTTCAGGACCTAACTCTTAGTTGCATTGGAACTCTCATGACTTTATAACTGTGGAAGGGGTAAATACAAGGCAACTAATGTTTTAGGGGTTTCCAGGGGTTGCAAGGATCATCATAGGGGATTGTAAAGAAATCATAGGGGTGTCAACTGCAACAACTAGCTACCCCAGAATGCCTACCTCTCAAGTTGCCAGGACAAGAATGAGGGACACTACCCATTAAAATCAGGAACAAATGCTAAAAATTGGGGACACCATTTTTACTTGATGTATAGTGCAGCATCACAGTTTTTACATTTATTCAAATGCATATCACAGCCTGTCCTAAGGGTAACATTATGGCACTGCCATTAATATATACAGTACTCTCTTGTAAAAGGCATGCATATGTAAAACAAAAGTTAAGTGGCTGAACAAAATTGCAGCCATGTTGCAAGTCATTCCCAAAAATGAATAATATGGTAAGAAAAAAAGGTTGCAAATTGTAACGAAAATCCTTGGCTGTGTCTCACTACTGTGTAGACAATGTCTGGATTATTAAAAATAAAACAATAATAAATAAAAAAAATCTATTTTGCAGCTAATGCAACATTGGTATACAGCTGGGCACCATCTTAATACAATAACTTAATACAATGTCTACCTGTCATGGTGTCACCACCCTATGAGTAGTATATTGCTTCACACGTGTTCCCCATGATTTTTTATCCCCTGCTCAATGCATATATTATTACCCACTTGATTATCATGTCTGAGTAGCATAGTACAACATGAGTTATGAGTGCCACACAGTTTACAGTTTTGCTTTTGTGCATATTAATACTGTTGCACTGTATTCATTTGAATCACATAACCTGTTATACATAGAAACATAGAAACTGACTGCAGATAATGACCACCGGGCCCATCTAGTCTGCCTACTTTTAATTATAATAATTTATGCTGCAGAATTAACTTGATCTACAGCACTGTCTCTTCCACCCCCTTCCCTCTTTCCTTATAGGATTCCTTTGTGCTTATCTGAGGCATTTTTGAAACCCACCACTCATTTCACCTCCACTGCCTCCCATGGAAGGCTGTTCCAGGAATTCACCACCCTTTCTGTGAAGAAGTATGTCCTCACATCTCTCCTGCATCTACAGCAACAGCTTCTGATAGGGGACTCAGTTGTTAGAGGGGTTGACCTGGGGAATGGAGAGGAAAGAGAAGTAAGGTGCCTGTCTGGTGCCATGGCTTGGAGGGACAAGAAGTGAATCCTCAGGATTGCAGAAGCAGCATCACAGGAGAGGGAACTAGATATCATTGTCCACCTTGGGACAAATAACCTAGCTAGGCATGGGATCAGTGCAGTGCAGGATGAAATTGTGGAGTTGGGGAGGGGCCTCAGACAGGTAGCAAGCATGGTTACCTTCTCAGAGGTGCTGCCAGTCCATGGCAGGGGTGAGGCTAGGGTACTACACACCATGCAGTTTAATGAATGGTTGCAAAACTGGTGCAGAGCCCAGGGCTTTGGCTTCATTGGGGACTGGGGGTACACCTGCAGAGCTGAAGGTCTATACTGGCATGATGGTCTGCATCTGTCCATGAAGGGAACCAAAATCCTAAGTGACAGGTTTAAATGCTTCCTTGGCAAGCTTTTAAACTAGCCATGGAGGGAGGTGCTAATAAGAGGCAGGAAATTTCAAGCCTCCCCCACAAAACATGCCAGGTAGTAAGGTAAACACTGAGGTATAGTGCTCAACAGAGGGCAGGAGAGGGGTAAATGGAAAAATAGACAAGGGCAAAAAGAGCAGGCATGGGGGAAAAAAGGATAACACCAACATTAAATGGAGGGCAATGAGTAGCAATGCCCATAGCATGGGAAACAAGCTTCCTGAGCTAGTAGCCTTGATGGAAGATGAACAATTGGATACTGTGGCAGTCACAGAAACATGGTACACAGAGAACCATGACTGGGATGTCAACATACCAGGGTACACAGTCTACGGAAGTGACAGGGAGGGGAAAAGAGGAGGTGGATTAGCTCTATACATAAGGGAAGGGATCAGGGCTACAGAATTAAAAAGTAAAGGGGGAGGACAAGAAGCACTCTGGGTCACCTTGGAGACAAGGAATGGCATCACAATCTGCACAAAGGGTGTATACAGACCCCTGTCTCAAGGGGAGGAAATGGACAAGAAAATGATAGAGGACATTCTCAAAATGGCTGAAAAAGGGGAGATACTGTTGATGGGGGACCTGAATATGCCAGATGTTAACTGGATGACATGTACTGCAGCCACATCCAAGAGCAGGGTCATTCTCGATGCCCTGCAGGGGGCAGGCCTGTGACAGCTAGTGTTGGAACCCACTCAGGAGGGAGCAATACTAGACCTGGTACTCTCAAATGGAGAGAGGATCACAAATTTAGAAGTCAGTAGACATCTGGGGACAAGTAACCACTGCACAGTGTGCTTCACAATATGCACAACTATGGAGACTAGCCATACAAAAACAAGCATACTGGACCTTAGAAGGGCTGACTTTGGCAAAATGGGTGAATACCTGAGGAATACACTAGCAAATGACCAAAAAGGAGGGGTGGAAGAACAATGGAGAAAAATCAAAACTGCCATCATAGAGGCAACAAGCCTTTGTGTGAAACAGATAAAGAAAACAAAGCGGAGTAAAAAACCACTATGGTTCTCAAAAGAGGTGGCAGGGAAGGTTAAGAGAAAAAGGCTGCATTCAAAAAGTATAAGGAATCACAGAAGGAGCATGACAGGGAACTGTATCAATTAAAGCAGAAAGAAGTGGGGAAGACAGTCAGAATAGCAAAAGCCCAAACCGAGGAAAAAATAGTCAATTCAGTTAAGAAGGGGGATAAAACCTTTTATGGTTATGGGCAGAGGGAGACAGTGAAAAGGCAGAGATACTGAATGAATACTTTTGCTCAGTATTTACAAAAGAAGATAAGGAGGAGTTGTCTAAACCAGACAATAGAAGCACTCTGGGTAGGGGGGTTGACATCAGTCCATTTACAGAAGAAAGAGTCCTGAAAGAACTCCTAAAGCTCAAGGTGAACAAAGCAATGGGGCCTGATGGGATTCATCCCAGAATCCTAAAAGAACTAAGGGAGGACCAAGTGGCACCACTGACCACACTTTTTAACAAATCATAGGAGGATGGGATGGTACCTGAGGACTGGAGGAGGGCAGATGTGATTCCCCTTCACAAAAGTGGGAGCAAGGCAGAAGCAGGAAACTACAGACCTGTAAGTTTGACCTCAGTGGTAGGAAAAATGATGGAACCACTTCTGAAAGAAGGAATTGTTGAGTGCCTAGAGGCCAGTGGAGCACAGGACCCAAAGCAGCATGAATTTACAGCAGGAAGGTCATGTCAGATGAATCTAATAGATTTCTTTGACAGGGTGACCAAAGTAATAGACCAGAGAGGGGCTGTGGATATGGCCTACCTAGACTTTAGCAAGGCATTTGACAGAGTCCAGAGCAAAAGATTAATAATCAAGTTAGCCAGCACGGGAGTGGGTCCCAGGGTGGTAGCCTGTGTAGCAAACTGGATGCACAACAGGACACAGAAGGTAATAGTGAATGGAACACATTCTGAAGAAAGGGGGGTCACTAGTGGAGTACTTCAGGGCTCAGTACTGGGTCTAGTCCTCTTTAACATCTTTATAGGTGACATTGCAGAGGGCCTGGAGGGAAAGGTATGCCTCTTTGCAGATGACACAAAGATCTGTAACAGAGCAAACACACAATGTGGGGGGTAGAAAGGCTGAGAAGGGACTTAGCAAGGTTGGAGGAATGGTCAGATATATGGCAACTTAGATTCAATGCAAAGAAGTGCAAAGTAATGCACCTGGGAAATAAAAACCCAGGAGAAGAGTACACAATAGCAGGGGAGGTACTAACAACTAACAAAAATGGAAAGGGACCTGGGGGTAGTCATATCAGATAATCTAAAGGTTAGTAAGCAATGTGAGAAGTCAGTAAGGAGAGCCTGGGGGATACTGGGATGCATAGGAAGGGACATCACAAGTAGAAAAAGGGAAGTGGTTATCCCTCTGTACAGACAGTTGGTGAGACCCCATCAGGAGTACTGTGTGCAGTTTTGGAGACCTCATCTATGAAGGACATAGACAGGATGGAAGCAGTCCAGAGGAGAGCAACTAAAATGGTGCAGGGTCTGCATCAGAAACCATATGAAGAGAGACTGAGAGAGCTTAATATGTATACCCTTGATGAAAGGAGGGATGGGGGGACATGATAGAAATATTCAAGTACCTCAAGGGACTCAACAAAGTCCAGGAGGGTAGCATCTTTCAGAAAAAGAGATGTGTAAGAACAAGGAGACACAATTTAAAGATAGAGGGGCGATGGCTCAGGTGTAATGTGAGGAATTTTTTTTTTTCACAGAGAGAGTGGTGGATGCATGGAACCACCTTCCTGGGGAGGTTATTGGGTCCAAAACAGTGGGGGAATTCAAACATGCATGGGACAGACATAAGGCAAGGGGGGTGGCAGAAAGTAGGCTGTTGGTTAACTAGAATCTGCAGCTTTTCCAGTAGGTAGGGAAATGGGCAGACTGGGTGGGCCAAGTGGTCCTTATCTGCCATCAAAGTCTATGTTTCTATGTTTCCTTCCAGCTTCATATCATGATCCCTTATTCTACAGCACCTTTTCCTCTGAATCATATTTCCATCTTGTATCTTATTAACCCTTGTGAGGTATTTAAAGGGCACCACCATATCCCAACTCTCCCTCCTCTCCTCCTGGGAGTACATTTTGAACTCTTTTAGTCTCCTTCATTGGACTTCTGATGCAGACCTTGCACCATTTTGATATCCCTCAGCTCTCTTTTTGTCACTTTCTGTTGTTTCCAGTTCTTTCTCCTTCCTCACTCACCTTTCTTCTCTGACTATTCTTTTCCCCCTTTCTCATTTGATATCTCCCTGCCTCCTTGAATAAATGTCTCATTCTAGATGTACCCCTTCCCCCCAGGTTGCACCGGGAGCACCAGGAGATGAGTGACTTGTTGCTCAGTGTGCCTTCCTGGTGAAACATTTCAGTACATAAGTAAATAAATAACTTGCATCCTGGTGGTACTCTCACCCTACTCTCTATATCAGCCTGTGATGGCCCATTTTCTGCCTCACCTATTTCTTCCATCACCCCCCCCAGCTACTTTAAATGTCCATCCATGTAACATTTAAACCATTCACTGAGGACTATGGTTCCCTGCTTGAGGGAAGCAGGTCATCACCTCAGTATAGGATCTTATTCTTCCTGGTCAGCCCACAGTACCAACTGTTGCCATACCTCGCCTCTCTGCAACATTCCTTCTACCATTACTTGAAGGCCTTGGCACGGAGTTCCCTCTCCTTCCCCACATAGTGCAAGACACACTCGACACTCACAATTTAACCCTTGCTGTGCTGTGGACTGATATATCAGTCCACAATTACTATACATTCTAATTCTCTTTGCAGCCTATGGTTAAACACATGGGAATTGCAGGATCAGCCAGATAACTGATCTAACTTTACCAAAAATGAAACCTGCACACAGAGCTGACTACAGCAATTCATATTTACATTTAAACCCACAAAACACTCTTATCAAGTTAATGCATTAGCAACTGTAGTGGATCTGACCAGAGTTTGTTTATAACAGTAGCATTCTTCTGGAAGGTGGTGTTGTCATGAGACAGCTGTGGACTGCTGTGTTTCTGATGTTGTGACAGAATATACATTTTACTAAGACTGCTATAGTCCAGTGCTGAGTTATAGTACTGGTTATTATTCATTGCTGACCTCAAGACCTATAGCTTCCTATAGTCTCTGCTTGACTTCAATGCCAGTTATTACTTTGTCTCTGTTCCCATAGATTTTTAAATTATATAATAATAACCTCAACCACACACACCTGTACACACACACACACACACACACACACACACACTTTACACCAGGCTTGAAGAAACAAACAAAAAAAAAACATATAAAGAAATTGATGTTAGGGCATTATATTGCCTGTTGCAATATTTTACCATCCATGGATGGAATGCTTCCTCTTTGTTTATATGCTACATTTCTTATAGTGAACACAGCTGCTGCCCACTGCCAATCAATGTTGTAGTCAATTGACTACTTTAGGCGGTGTGAGCCTGTACACAGTAACTCATCCCATCCAATTCATGGTGAAGACTTACTGAACTGATGACAATTCTGTATGGGTGACACAAATGGTGAAATTAAGCTGGTTCGTGATGGCAATGTCAAAGATGCAGTCACATCAGTAGGACTTGCTTTAATGGTGTGCATCGGAGTAGTCCTTGTCCTGCTGCTGCTACTGCAGCTGAGAATGTTGAGCTGGACTGTGATGACAGTGCGTTCCAAGGTTGATCTTGTGAGCAGGATATGGAGGAGTGGAAACAGTAGTGGCAGATGTTATGTCTGTTTTTGTTGAAGAGTAAGGAAGGGTTAGCAAATGCTGTCTGTTTTCTATCTTGTCTGGAAGGGGTGGTGGATAATCTTCCAGTTGGCCCTGATTTTGAGAGATGTTCCTAATGTTGTCTCAAAAGTGTTTTTCTTCATTCCTCCTAAATTTGGAAAATGTCATCACTGAAGATAAAGGATTTGGAATATGAAATTGTACCAGATATTGATCTCTCAGTCTAGTCATCCATCAGAAAATATTTTTTTCATATTACACCACAGATTTTAGGCAACTTCTTCAATGGAAAATAACATTTTTAGGTGCCATCAGCATACAGTAGCTGTTAGCACCTATTGTGGCCATGCACACTCTTGTGCATTTAGCCATATTCAGTTTTACTCTTAGACCTTAGAAATACAGTTATGACTTAGAAAGAGAAGCAAATTATAGAGTTGTGTTGCTTGGAATTGAAACAAATGATATTCTACTCATGCAGTAGCAAAAATATAAGCTTCTCATGGAAATATTGAAATTGAAACTTCTTTACATGTTAAACATTGAGATCAGAGATCAAAATTAAAATGATGTCTGAATGCAACACAAGAGACCCTATTTACAGAATTTGAAAAAAGCATAAGACACACTAAACAAATATGCAATGATGCACAGTATCACGGATTTCAATATCAAGGTTATAGGCTATATTAAGTGTAAAAAAAGGCTGATACATTAGTTTTTCACATTTTCTTCAGTTGGGCAAAATCTGATGCACAAAATTGGATTCAATAGATTCTGAAGTTTTTGTCAGAGTCCAGATTTTCATAATTAAAGGCCAAGAATGCAAAACAGTTATGAAGAGTCAGATGCAGAATCAGAATCAGAGCCTGATTTGGATTCTGATTTCACACCTGACTACTAGTAAACCTCTATAGGATGGTGTCCAATTCAGCCAACCTCAATATAAGCAGATATATGTAATCAGGGAGTAGCCAGAACCAATCTCAAAGTGCAAGTACTCAAACATAAAAGATCAGTCAAATAAGCTCACTCACCCAGGTATTCAATATAAATTATTAAGTTTACTGTATACAATAATATTCATTTCATATGATAGAGTTAGACTGCAGATGTTTCTGATACATTCCTTCTTCAGTACTCTATATTGTATCCTATTACAGAAAAATGATTTTATGTTTTGTTTATCTCTTATGCTAATCTAATAAAATCATAATATTAATTATTTACAAACCATTTTATGTTATGAGAGGACTGCAACCCTTACCAGAAATGACTACATGTAATTTCTTTGTTATTTCTTAGATCATGCACTCTCATATCTAAAATTCACACTCAAAAAGGATTGTTATTTATTAAGCATTCTCCATTTCATATACTGTACTTCGGTATAGTCTAGGTGTTACACCTCAAAACCTAGTGGATAATGTACCTATTATGCTTTTCAGGTTGTTTAAGTTTTCTGTGCCCTGCTACCTTTTCTTTCTTTTAAGCTGGATTTCTAAATAAAATAAAATCATGTAAAAGGAAACATATAAACAGAAGTGTTTTTCACTGTTCTATTTTCTTCTTAAATGCTATTCCTCTATTATTTGAAGTGTCTCAAATTTACATACCTCATAGTTCTTTAGTAATCTGGCTTCTTTCCTTCTTTGATTTTGTTTCTGTTAATTAAAAAGTTAAAGCAATTCTTTGTAAGCTCTTCTATAATACAAGGCATCTATATTTTTATCTCCTACTGTTATATTCTAGGTGCTTTCATCATAGTAATTTTGGTCCTTTTCACTTACTTTATAGTAACCAGTAGAGTGGTGTAGGTCCTCCCAAAGTCTCTTATTTAATGGAGGGACATGCTGCCTGCTCTATGCACCTCTTTTAAATGGTTTAGGTCAGAATCGGGCAAACAGCATTGCTCATCATCATGTGACATCACGAGACACTCGCAATGCTAAGTGCTAACACTGTGAGCCCAACCTGCAATTTGTAGCACCAGGACAGCTGGGTCCTAGTGTTCAACCTGTAAAGAGTGTTGTATTTTGTTATTTCAGACTTTTTTCAGTTAGTTAACTTTTCTTTTTGTTAATTATGTTTTACTTCACTCAGACCATGGATCTTTTTTACTTTAAAATAAATCTTACTTTTATTATGGTCCTACTTTACTCTGATTCTTCCTGAATGGACTAGATCTTACATCAAAGGGAGGTCAGCGGGGGTCATCCTGAGCATATCTGAATGCAGATTAAAAGATATATTACTGTTTAATAGCATAAACTAAACTGTAGAACTGCTGGGTGCATGAAAACCTTCACAGAGTTCTCTATTATAGACCTACAGGAAAATTATACACTACTTTTTGACAATTTAATATCTCTATTTAGAATCTTTAGTAACCTACTCCTTTCTGCATTTACAGCTATGACCCCTGTATCCTTATCTATATTTTGGAAAAAAAAGTAGCAGGCTAGTGTATTCAGTAATTATTTAGTTCCTCTGTTAACAAAATGTGACCACATGACACAATATTTTTAGAGTATGGACTGCCAATCTATTGAATCGTTAAGTCCATATCTAGGATTAGTAGCCTAAAATGGATCAATGTAGTATGCTTCTCTAGTTAAAATTTTTGTTCTGTAGTCACCCCCTCTGGGGTAAGGCAGAACCTTCACCAAACCCAAAAACCTGAGCTGTGGTAGCTGATGATTGTATTCAATATATTGATGTGCAACTGGTGATGCCTCATCTTGTATCCTTATGTCACTTGTATGCTCTGTAACCCTATTTTTCAACATTATTTCAGTCTTACCTTTATATACTTTATCACAAGGACACTTGAGAAAGTAAATTACACTCTCAGTAGAACAATTAATAAATTGTTCTATATTTATATACTCATCTCTAGCTGTGTTTTTAATTTTTTTAACCCTATAGGTATTATTACAATGAATGCAGTGGCAAGAAGCATAATTACCTTTCAAATCATTCATACTCATAAAATGCTTTTGTGATCTTTTTTGTGGTGTTTTGTGCTCTGTCCTCACTAACCTTCTTCCTAATGTCCTGTTTCTTTTTGCTACCACCAGCGGTTTCTCATTAAAAATATATGCCCCAATAGGTGTTGCTTTTAAGATATCCCAGTGTTAATTAATTATTCCTTTGATTTTAGGGAATATTTCATTATAGACTGTTGCCATCACTATTTTTCCTTCTCCTTTCATTTGCTCCTTACTGCCTGTATTTAATAGTTCATTTCTATTTCTTGTTTCTATTTTAGCAGTAGCCTCTTTCAATATTTTCTCAGTGTATCTTCTATGTTGAAATCTCTGCATCACTTCTTGTTTTGCTAAATCAAATTCAGTTTGATATGAGCAATTTCTCTTTGCCCTGACCATCTCTCCATATGGTACAGATTTGATGAGCTGTTTCAGATGAAAGCATTCAGCGTGCAACATTGCATTTTTGTCTGTGGGTTTACAAAATAATTTTGTAGCCAATCTGTTCCCTACTTTGTAGATTAATAAATCTGAATATGTGATTTCCAATGTATTATAATTCACAGTGAACACTACATGGTCTGTTCTGGTATTAAGACATCTGTTAAATTCTAACAATTCTTGTTCTGTTCCTGTCCACATGACTATAATGTTGTCTATAAAGATCTCTGAATCCTCAGTTTATTAATGTATTCATTGTTATCATTAAAAATGTATTATGACTCAAAATCACTCATTTTAATGTTGGCATAGGATGGGGCCATACTCGACCCCACCGCTGTTCCTTTAATTTGCATGTTTGTACTTGTAAATCTGTCTCATTTAGTTCTTCTACTATTCTAATTATATCTGCAAAATCTTTTAAGTATGATCTCATTGTTATACCATAAGTGTTATATGGTAGTCTATGAAAACCGAAAATGGCTCTAATATTGAATTAACCCCTGACACTATTGGTCTCCGTGGTGGTTGTTCAAATTCTTATGAATCTTTGGTAGAATATAGAAAAGGGGAATAGAGGGAGTGTTTCTTAATAAGGAATATCTTTCCCATTCCGTAATGTCTCGCTCCTGAAAATCTAAGTATAATAGATTTCTAACTAATTATTTTATGGTCTCTGTCGGGGCTTTATCTAATTTCAGATAGTTATTACTATCATGTAATAGGTCTAAACAGATCTGTCTGTAATGGGTGCAATCCATTATGACTATTGCTCCTCCTTTATTTGCCCTTTTTATTTTTATACTGCTATCATTCTCCAAGCTTCTATGTGCTCCATACCAATGAGTTCATTTTAAAAATGGTACAAGTAGTTCTAATGCAGAACTATTTTAAATTTGAAAAGGAATTTTTTATGCAAATTAAAGGAACAGTGATGGGGTTGAGTATGGCCCCATCCTATGACAACATTTATATGAGTTTTTTGAGTCAGAATACATTTTTAATGATAACGATGAATACATTAATAAATTAAGGATTTGGAGATGCTTTATAGATGACATTATAGTCATATAAATAGCAACAGAACAAGAAGTGTTAGAATTTAACAGACATCTTGATACCAGAACAGACCATTTAGTGTTCACTATGAATTATAATACATTGAAAATCCAAAATGTATATTTATTAATCTACAAAGAAGGGAACAGATTGGCTACAACATTATTTCGTAAACCCACAGACAAAAATGAAGTTTTGCACTCTGAAAGCTTTCATATGAAATGGCTCATCGAATCTATACCATACACACACATGGTCAGGATAAAGAGGAATTGCTTGAATCAAACTTAATTTGATTTAGCAAAACAGGAAATGATACAGAGATTTCAAAGTAGACGATACACTGAGAAAATATTGAAAGAGGCTACTGCTAAAATTGAAAGAAGAAATATAAATGAACTATTAAATATGGCAGTAAGAAACAGAGGAAAGGAGAAGAGAAAACTGTGATGTCAATAGTCTATAATGAAGTATTCCATAAAATCAAAGGAATTATTAATAAACACTGGGATATCTTAAAAGCAACACCTATTGGGCACATATTTTTAATGAGAAACTGCTGGTGGTAGCAAAAAGAAACAGGACATTAGGAAGTAGATTAGTGAGGACAGAGCACAAAACACCACAAAAAAGATCACAACAGCATTTTATGAGTATGGATGATTTGAAAAGAAATTATGCTTGTGGCCACTGCATTCATTGTAATAATACCTATAGGGTTAAAGAAATTAAAAATACAGTTAGAGATGAGTATATCAATATAGAACAATTTATTAACTGTTCTACTGAGGGTGTAATTTACTTACTCATGTGTCCTTGTGATAAAATATATAAAGGTAAGACTGAAAGAATGTTGAAAAATAGGGTTACAGAGCATAAAAGTGACATAAGGAGAAAAGATGAGACATCACCAGATGCACATCAGTATATTGAATACAATCATCAGCTACCACAGCTTAGGTTTTTTGGTTTGGTGAAGGTTCTGCCTGACCCCAGAGGGAGTGACTACAGAACAAAAATTGTAACTAGAGAAGCATACTACATTGATTGATTTGAGGTTACTAATAGTAGATCTGGACTAAATGATTCAATAGATTGACAGCCCATACTCTAAAATATTGTGTCATGTGGTCACATTTTATTAATAGAGGAACTAAATAATTGCTGAATACATTAACCTGTTCCTTATTTTTCCAGAATATAGATAAGGATACAGGGGTCATAGCTATAAATGCAGAAAGGTATAGGTGACTAAAGATTTGAAAAAGAGATATTAAATTAGCAAAAAGTAGTGTATAATTATCCTGTAGGTCTATAATAGAGACCTCTGTATAGGTTGTTATACACCCAGCAGTTCTACAGTATAGTTTATGCTATTAAACAGTAATAATATAATATCTTTTAATTTACATTCCTGATATGCTCAGGATGACCCCCACTGACCTCCATGTGATGTAGATATTTCAATCAGGAAGAATCAGAGTATCAGTGTCAGTGGCTTAGCAGGTTACACACTCACCTCTGAGGCCTGGAGATCAGAAGGCTGTGGGTTCTATCCCCACATCAGGCACTTGGTTTAAATCCCATACTGACACTGTGGTGCAGCATGAGGGGGGTGCTGCACACCTGAGGTGCTGTCTTTCAGATGAGACATTAAACTGAGGTCCCATCTGCCTGTTAAAGTGGGTGTTAAAGATCCCATGGCACTTCTCAGAAAGAGTCGGAGAACTTTGTTTTTACTGAAATATTTGAGAAAATCCATACATATAGAACAATTATTATTTCTCCACAATTCTCAAATAGTATGATATTTCAGGTAACAGGTACATCTGAGTTAGTAACCCAAGGAAAGTTTCTCCATAACCTTTTTACAAACAATTCATTTTGTATTTTTTTCTCCTTGTAATACATACCACGTACCTCTTTAGTGATATTATTCAATAATTCCTCATAAGAAATCTGTCTTTGCTGTAATGTGAACAAATATTTCACATTCCATATATACCATTTTACAACTGTAAAATTATATTTAAAGTATTTTTCCCATTTATTCCACCTTTTATCATACTCACCATATATTAATTTATTTATTTATTATTTATTTGAGTTTTGGTGACCAGGTAGGACCACTGAGACAATTACAGTCCCCTTTTCAGGGCTGACCCAGGGACATACACAGTACAGTAGAGCAGAGCAATGGCACAGGGAGTCAGTACATTACAGTATCAAATTTTACATACATTGTGCAGTGGATACGATAATGTAGAGCTAGTTATGTACACCATATCTACATATCTATAAGTTCTATATACATTAAGATTTTAACTACACACAGGAAATAGATATCACATTTTGAGCATGAAAAAGAAAGGGAAGAGTAGGGCTGTTGAGAGGGTGAGGAGGTAATGGGAGAGGCAGTATGGGTCAGAGGTCAGGCTAGGGAGGGGGGTTTAGAGCTTCAGCAGAAGCAGGAGAAGAAGTGAGAGGCTGTGAGAAAGGCACGCAGATTGGACTTGAATAGAGGAAGAGAAGGACAAGTCAGGATGTGGGGAGGAACGGTGTTCCAATCAGAGACAGCAGCAAATGAGAATGATCTCCTGGAGAGAGATAGATGTAGATTTGGGGGGACTAGCAGGGGGAAGGAGGAGTGTAGGATGCGAGATGCCTGCCAGAAGTGTATTAAATCTTTGAGGCAGGGTGGAGTAAAGAGGTGGACAAGTTTAAACACTAAGCACATGGAGAAATATTTCAATTTAGCTTCATAAGACAACCAGCCTAGAGAGGAGAGGATGTCACAGTGGTGTGATTGTGAGTTAGCCCCCAAGGTGAACCTACCAATCCTATGGTAAGCCTGGGAGAGGAGGGAGACAGATGTGGTATTAGCAGAGAGTAGCAGGGGGGCACCATATGTTAGGAGGGGAGTAAGAGATGATGAGGCAATTTTTAGGCTGGAGGCAGAGGTGAGATATGGGCGAATTCGGTAGAGCAGACCAAGCTTCTGCTGCATATGTTTAACTATATTGGAGATGTGAATGTTAAAAGACAGCAATGGATCCAGGGTGAATCCCAAGTATTTGAAGGATGGGACGGTCTCCAAGGCATCTCCCATGACCGATGTTATGTTAAGAGTGAGAGGAGCAAACTTGGAGGTAGAACGTGGGGAGAAGAGCATGCATTTAGTTTTTCTGGTATTGAGAACAAGCTGCTTGCAGTTGAACCAGTCCTCGAGGGAGGTTAAGTCAGTGGCAAGTTCTTGATTGATTTGGTCATAGTCTGCTGATGACTGATAGATAATTGCATCATTTGCATAGAGATGCACCATGGCACCACCACAAACTCATGGGAGGTCATTTATGAAGAGTGAGAATAATAATAGCCCCAGAATGGATCCTTGTGACACACCGTGGGTTATCAGCCTAAGTTCTAAAAGGGAGCCATCCCATTTAACTCTTTGAGAGTGGCCAGATAGGTAGCTTCTTGTCCAATTTAGGTCACTTTTATCCAGACCTAAGACATGTAGTTGGTGGAGCAGGAGATCATGGTTAACCAGGTCAAATGCTTTAGTGAGGTTGATGAAGATGACACCAGTGGCACAACCCTTGTCCATAGCATGAAATATATCCAATGTAAATTTTATCAGTGCCATTAGAGTGCTGTGATTCCTTCTGAAACTGTGTTGATGAGGGGATAGCAGGTTGTGATATTCCAGGTATTCCTGTATGTGGTTATAAAGAATGCGCTCCTGTATCTTCACTAGATGGCAGAGGAGGGATATTGGTCTATAGTTGTCTACAACAGTATTGGACCCCCCCGTGAACTGGGATTACCACTGCCACCTTCCATTTATCAGGTACTGAGTTGGAGATGAAAGACCAGTTGAGTAGGTCCCTAACTGGGAGAGCAAGGGTAGGAGCACCTGATTTAAGAAATTTTGCCTCTAGTGAGTCATGTCCAGACAAGCTCTCAGGATTTAATTGAGAGAGAAACTTCTGGACCTCTTTGAGAGTGGCAAGTTTTAGGTGGAACTCGGGGCAGTTCAAAAGGGTAGTTGAGGACAACAGGACAGTATTAGGAGAGGGGGTGTTATGGAAGAGCGAGGTATATTTGTGCAGATCTGTAAAAAATTAATTGAAGCCAGAGGCAATGGAAGTAGAGTCAGTAAGGTCTGAGCTGTTGGCATGGACTGAGCTTGGGGTATTAACAGAGTTCCCTTTTAATAAGGAGCTTACTTGTTGCTAGAATTTCTTTGGGTTGCAGAGGTGTTCGGTTTGAAGGAATTTAAAGTGGAAGCACTTGGCTTTGTGCAGGGACTGTTTGCATTTGTTCCTGAGGTGCCTATATGCTTGTCAGTCCAAGGGGAGTTCACTTTTTTAAAGTTTCATAATTTATCCACTTGACTAAATCCATTCTCCATTGCAACATTATATTTTCCCAAAATTTCTCTATATATGTACAAGTAAAAAATAAATGGTGCATTGTTTCTAGCTGAGCCACACATTGTGGTCTAGCACAAATCCTTTTTTGCTGTCACCTTATGTTTTTGATTTGCCTTCATTGAGGACATTGAGAAAATGCTGGTTTATATAACTGGGTTGAAAATATGTTTTGGGGTAATATATTCCCATCCAAAAATAAAAACATCAGCTTTTGAGGTGTTGTCCATAAGGCTAAATGAGTTATTAAGGCAAAGGGAAACAATTTTGATAGGAGATTTTAATGCAGCATGAGAGCAGCAAGAGGACTTAAGCTTCAATCTGAATTTCAGTCTTTAGGCCTAAATCAAATTGTGAAAATTCCAACATGTAGAAGCACCAATGCCAGCACAGGAAATATTTTGGACTTAATCTTTTTAACAAATGGAATACATCTGTTGGATTATATGGTGGGTTCCTGAACTTAGGAGACCATAGTTATCTTGAGTGTAATATAAAACAAAATTGTGAAAACATTGAAATGCCAAACTGTAGGTATGTTAGAGACTATACCCATTTTAATAAGTCTTCTTTTCAATTCCAAATGGAACAAGTATATTGGGCATGTATTGATTTGATCCCAGAAGTAGATATGGCAGTTAGAGAATTTACAAAGGTATATCTGGAAATATGTGATAAAAATGCCCCTTTTAAAGAATCTAAGGAAAGTAGCAAACATAACCCATGGGTAAATGAAGCAATTAACAAAACAAATAAGATGGAAGGATAGAGTATGGAAAAGGGCAAATCGATCCTTAAAAGTAGAAGACTGGGAATTGTTTAAAAATATTAGAAATCAAAGTAAAAGCATGATAAAAAAGGCAAGGAGAAGATATCAACAAAATAAAGTAAATCAAACAAAAAATCCAGCTCAGTATTGGAATTTAATAAAAGAATTGGAAGGCAGGGAAAGGAAACTTTCAAGTATAATATTAAAGGATGAATCAGGAGGGGAGATGCCAATAAAACAAATGACAAATAGTTTGAATCAATATGCTTGCTACCTTCTGGATATAACAATGAATCAGGTAGATAGTGATCAGAAATGTGCTAACCAGCAAAGTTTGCAGTTGGAGAGACAACATAAGGGGATATTCCATGCTTTTACTTTCAAGTGATTAAAGTCAGTGAAGTAAAGAAACAAATAAGTCAACTAAATCCACAAAAGACAATTTCCCGGGATAATGTGGAGACAAGCTTCTTAAAAGCTTCAGCAGAGCAAATAAGTCCAACTTTGTCTAAATTGTTTAACTTTAGTTTACAGCAGAAAAGTTTCCCAGAGTTTTGGAAAAAATGCAAAAATGATTCCAGTATTTAAAGGGGGTAAAAGACAATCAATCTAATTACCACTCGATAACATTGTTGTCAATCATATTGAAAGTCTTAGAACATCTGGTCTGTGCCTAGTTGTATGAATACCTGGAGAAGTATAAATTACTGATGGAATGCAAGGCAGGTTTTAGACCTGGGAGGTCGCTGGACACTGCCCTGAAAGACTTCATTGATATAGTGACAAGTGGGATTGAGTCACAGGAGTCTGTCGGTGTGGTGTTCATCAACCTCTCGAAGGCCTTCGATTAGGTTGACTTCAATATATTGCTAGGGAGATTGACTCAAATAAGTATGTCTGAATCTGTTCAAACTTGGATACTTTATTATCTGACTGAACGTACACAACAGGTTTGTACAGATGGAACACTTTCAGAAAGGGAATTTATTTTCAGGGGTGTCCCACAAGGCTCTATTTTGAGCCCCCTGTTGTGCTTGATATACATAAACCCCCCTCCATTACATATCAAAAATAGCAAGATTTATTTATATGCCAATGACATGGCTTTGATAGGAAAAGGTACAAATATAGGTAGTCTACAAAAATCTCTTCAATCAGATTTCAATATTTTACAATACTGGTTACTTCAAGCAAAATTGGCTCTTAGTGCAAAGAAAACTCAGGTAATGTTCTTTAATTCAAAGAGTAAATCATCACATAATCAGACATTAAATATACATACAGTAAATGGACAAATGCTAGAGCAAGTCTTGGTTTAAGTAGATAGTACTCTTACTTTCTCTGAACATATAACTAATGTAGTTAAAAAGGTCAATTCCAGACTGGGTGTGCTTAGAAGGAAAACCTCAATTCTCTCTAGAGAATCTAGAAATAGAGTGGCTGTTCAGCTACTTTTACCAACATTAGAAAATGGCAGTGTAATATATCAATTTGCTTCCAAAACACTCTTGAACAGTCTGGATAAAACATATTATAGAATGGCAAGATACGTGATGAAGTGTTCTTTCTTTACTCACCATTGTATTTTGCTCCAAAGTCAAGACTGGGATTCTCTCGCACTACATAGAAAAAAACCGAGTAGGGTATAAAGCCTATATGGAGTATGGAGGTAAAAATAGGCATGGAAAAAAATTCCCTGATGTTTCTACCCATCATAAGTATAATCTGAGGGATTTGAAACATAGATGCTTAAAAATTCCATTGGAAGTTAATATTTATTGTAGAATGCAAAGATGTTTCTATTTAGCAAAAATATGGAATGAAACAGATCCAGAAATTAGGACTATTGAAAATGTGGTCAATTTAAACACTCCCTAGATTTAGTTTGAAAAGAGAAATGTATTTGCTATGGTGATATTGAGAGATTTTTGTATTTGCTGTCTTTTCCTCGAATATATGTTTAAACTCTTCTGACTTCATTCCTGGGCTGGGGTTATTGGCTAAAGTAGGTGGATGAACTGATATAGTTTAGACTTTATAGTAGTGTGTCCCCCTTTATGGATGTTTCCCCTTTCTTTATCAGGATCCCATAAATACATGCCTCATATTAAGGCTTATAATAACATTTCTCTGACCATTTAATGGAATATACTCAATTTTAAAATAAGGTTTTATACCATGTCTTTCTGGTACATTGTGTGTCTTGTCTTTGTATGCTTTGTATGAATTTTAGAATATGTTGTACTTAAGATTGTTTCCTGTAATACTGTATTACATGATGGCTTATTGTACTGTGAAACTAATCTTAAACAGGACAACTTTGGTCCTAAAAGTTATTTTCCTGTCAAAAAATAAAACTTTTTATCTATCTATCTATCTATCTATCTATCTATCTATCTATCTATCTATCTATCTATCTTCACATTTAACTTCTCGTGACAACATAACCACAAAACATATTTAAATTTCATTGGGATCCTACTATTTGAATTTAACTCCATTAAATTGTGGACATGCTGTATTGGGCATCATGGAAAAGTATTTCCTTCTATAAAGTGAGAATTAAAAGCCTGCTTATAAATTTGTTTCTTAATCTTACTTATCAGATCTGTATAGGTAATTTTCCAATAACAAAGTCTTAAAATAATTCTCCACAATATTGAGGAGCAAAGGATACTATTTTAAAAACTTTTTGTGTACCTGCTTTCCATCCTGGATGCCATGCTGATGTTTTATACGGTAGCATGTCTATCCACCATTTATTCCCTTGTTGACATAAAGGTTTTATACTTGTGTATACAGAATGATTAAATAAAAACAATATGGGATTCACCATATTTAAGCCTCCTTTCTCGACTGTTAAATAAAGTATATTCCTTTTTATTGGGTTTAGCCTACTGCCCCAAATCGCTTGGAAAAATAGGTTCATAATAGTTGCTTCCCTATATTGTGGGGGAGGAAATATTGCACTGATAAACAAAAATAATGGAATTAGATAAGATTTCACTAAATAAACCCTTATAAGTTTCCCCACTGTAAATTTATTCCATTTGTTTACCAAACGTTTCCCCTGTTGAATATGTTTGTCCCAATTAAACAAATCCTGCCTAGTATTCCCATAATCTAGTCCTAAAATTTGAATAGGATCATCTGTCAATATAATTCCAGCCACAGTTGTAGATCCATCTAAAGATCTCCCCAACAGCTTCCCTTTACTTTTATTTGTATTTAATTTAATCCCTGAGGCTTTACCATATAAATTACATAATTCAACTGCCCTTTCTACTGTAGTTTTATCCTTAATGATGATGATGCATAAGTCATCAGTATATGCTAAGGCTGTTACTGATAGCCTATGCCCTGCTCATACTAAAGGAGTAACACATTTCACATCATTCAGTATTCTTAACAGGGGAATCAATGTTGAATACATAGAGCAAGGGACTCAATGGGTAACCTTGCCTAACACCTCTTTTTACTGCTATCCTAAATGCCCATTAACTAATGGTTTAATTACTGCTGTCATATGTAGCTTTTAACCAACATATACATTTCTCAGGGATCCCATAATACTTTAATGTATACCATAAGAAGTCATGGTTTACAGAATCAAAAGCTTTCTTTTCCTCCAATGTTAAAATGTACCCCTTTAGCCCTGACAGGTTCCCTGACTTAATTATTTCACTAATTAACAATAGCTGGTCAGTTATTGATCTTCTTGGGATTGACAAGATTGTGCACCTGAGATGACATACAGAGGTATTGTTATCAATCTATTATTTAACATCTTCATTAAAATTTTAAAATCCACATTCAATAAACTTATTGGTCTCCAATTATCTAGATATTATCTATCACCTTTTTTATATAGGAATGTTACCACCCCTGTTGTCATATCTAATGGTAGACTCACTGTCTCTAGCATATATATATATATACTAATGATGGAGCTGAACTTCTCAGGATAGCACTGACCCAGGGCCCCTGGTGCTGGCCTATAATAGAGCTGTTGTGGGGGCCTTGGATGTCATTGCTCCAGCTCGAGTTTATCCCCTTAGTCTTCATCTGTGGGCTTTCTGGTTTACCAGTGAGATCCGTGAGTTGAAGAAACAGGGGCAAGATTGGAAAGATGCTGGCAGAAAACTCACCTGGAGCTGGATAATCTTAGGTTGGTGGATCATTAGAAAATCTACCAATCAGCAATTTCCTGTAAGAAGGCAGAGTTCCTGTCCAGGAAAACTGCTGCAGTGAGGAATAGACTGGCCCAGCTCTTCTGGACTGTAGACAGACTGTGCAATCCAGCCTGTCTCCATGCTGGTCGAGCTTTGTCACAGTTACAGAGTGAGGAGTTTGTGCAATTCTTCACTGATAAAGTGTCCACGATCAGGGATGATATCAACCAGCACATTCCCATTGGGCCTTGCATGGATCAATTGGGTAGTAATAATACCCAGTTGACTTGGTTCACCTTTAGCCAACCAGTTGTCATGGATATAGTGAGGATTGTCCAGACTCTGCGACCTACCTACTGTAGTCTGGATCTGGGTCCTATCCACCTACTAGTGGGGTGTGTAGAGATTATTGGCCCAATCCTTACTGGGATAGTGGTGGTTTCATTGGAGCAAGGGATGTTTCCAGATCCCTTAAAGGAGGCAGTAGTTTGCCCCCTTTTGAAAAAGCCCTCCCTTGATCCCGACTGCCCAGGAAACTACAGGCAGTGTCAAACCTACCTTTTGTAGGGAATGTTATCAAGAAGGTGGCTGCTGTGCAGCTGGAGGATCATTTGACCAGCCACAGTATCTATGACCCTCTCCAGTCTGGCTTCAGGAAACGGCATAGCACTGAGACAGCTCTTGTGCGGGTATTAAATGATCTCTCCTGATGGCAAGAAATTGGAGAGCTTAGTCCATCTTAGTTCTCCTTGATCTGTCAATGGCATTTGACACCGTGTGCCATGGAGTGATGCTCTAGCACCTGTGGTTTTTCTGTGCACTGAGGGGGGTGATCCACAGTTGGTTTTGATCCTTCCTCAAGGGCAGGTCTCAGAGAGTGGTGTCCGGGATTCATTCCTTGGCCCCTTATGGCCAGTCCTGTGAGGTTCTGCAGGGTTCGGTGCTGTCCCCCATGTTATTTGTGGTGTATATGCTTCCCTTAGGGGACATTGTAAGATGATATGGGCTGAGTTTTCATTGCTATGCAGATGATTCTCAGCTCTATATGTCTTTTATGCCAAACAGGAGTCTGATTCAATCACAGTGTTTAACAACTGCCTGCTGGAGATACAGAACTGTATGAGTACTAGTTGGCTTAGGTTGAACTCAAGTAAAACAGAGGTATTGGTGGTGGACCCTTGGGTTAGGATGTTAGGGTCATGGGTGGGGAAACCTCAGGTTTATATCTGGGAGGACCTCTCTTATGGCCTTAGGCCAGGTGCGTAACCTAGGCATTATAACTTGATGAGGGCATGACCCTGAGGGCGCACATGTCGGATGCAGTCAAATCTTCCTTTTTCCATCTAAGGAACATAGCCCGAGTGACTCACCTGGTTCCACCCAAAGATCTTCCTACCCTGGTCCATGCCTTAGTTACTAGTCATTTTGACTATTGCAATGCCCTCTATCTAGAGCTACCAGGGGTGGATATCCTCCGCTTGCAGCTAGTGCAGAATGCGATGGCCAGGTTGTTGACTGGAATGTCTAGATCCAGCCATATAACACCTGTGCTGCAGAAACAGCTCTGGCAGCCTATACAGCGGCAGATCACCTTCAAGGTTGCATTGCTGACCTATAAGGCCCTACATGAGTTGGGACCTCACTATCTGAAAGAACTCCTGGTCCATTACTGTCCTTCCTGTTCTCTCTGATCCTCTGATGAGGGATTGCTAGAGATTCCCATGGTGATTTTGAAAACATCTGGTGGAAGATCTTTGCCTTTATGGCACCTACCCTGTGGAATACTCAACCTCATCAGATGCAAGATAGCCTGACTGTAGAAGGATTTAAAAAATCACTGAAAACCTTCTTGTTTAAGCAAGCATTTTCAGAAATGTATTGTATATTTTATATGTTTGGGTTATTTATAGTATGGATTTTAAATTTATCTGATTTTGTATGGATTATTGTAAGGGTGCTCTGAGCTTTGGAAGGGAGCCCTTTATAAATAAAATTTACATTACATTACATTCTGCAGCCATTTCCCTTTGTATTAAAGGACATATCAATTTATATACTTCCACCGGGATACCATCCTTCCCTGGTGCTTTTCCCTTTTGCAATGCTGACACCACATTTGCCACCTCTTCTGGTGTTATTTTCCTAATTACTGCTTTGTAATGCCTTCAAAGGACATTCAGGGATATTAATTAGGTTAAATAGTGAAGAAAATGCTTCTATATGATCAGGTTGACAACTGTACTGTGATTCCATATACTGTGTTACCACATTTAAAATGTCCTATTGTCTTGTTTGTATCCTACAGTATTTTCCCCCTCCAACACTTCATTCATTTGTCTTTGTTTTATCCTTTTTGCACAACTCAAAAGTGGACAGATGCTATCAAACTTCTCCTGAGAGCCAAACCTCTGTTGCATGTCCAAAGATGCAACTTGTTTATTGTGGAATTCTTTCATTTCCTGTTGTATCAAGTTTATTTGGGGTACAGTAATTATGCCTTGTCATCTGTGCCAAACTTATTAAATGTTGAAGCTGTTTTCTCTGAGTTTGATATTTTATTTTCCCCATATCTCTATTTTGTTTACTTAATTAAAGTAGTAAGGGTTTTAAATCTGCCTTAAGACCTTTCCACCATAACAGCGGGTTATCATATGCTTGAAACAAAGTTTTTTTCCCACATACTAAGTATAAGATCTGTTGTTTTACCTTCTCTATGTGAAGTAAAGTTGTATTAAATTTCCAAAGGCCTGGGCCTTGTTTTCTTCTCTGGGGTCCCAATTGTAATGTAAAGTTCTTTGTGGTCTGAGTACTCCACTGCTTCTACTTTTGTGGAATGTAAAAAAATATCTTTATTCACAAAGAAAAAATAAATTCTGGTAGCATGATTCCCACTTTGGAATGTTGGTTCCCTTTTTAAGTTTTTACTTTATAAGCATCCACCAGATTTGCCATCTTGATTGCATCATTTAAAAAAGACCTGTCACTAAATATTTTAATAGTGGCAGTATTACTACCCCATCCTTACTGGTTAACCCACAATTAAAATCACCACCCCATATTATATTTTGTGCCCAAAACAAATATGGATGTAATTGACTAAATATCTCTATCCTGTCTGTTTTTGTCTGTGGGGCATAAATATTTATTAATCTGTAATACCGATTATTGTACTTCAGAATCCAATAGTAAAACCATACCTGGTACTGGATCCAAAATTTTTAACACCTGTATTGCTATTGAAAATAAAATTCCCACCCCTGTACAAGCTCCTAACCCTATGACCCAAAATGATATTCCTGTGTACCAGTCTCTCTTTGCTTGTACTACTTCTTTGATTGTGTGAAGTCTTGTATCTTGTAAGAAAATTATGTGCATATTATTTGAAAGAAGATGAGAAAAAAACTCCTCCCCTTATCCTCTTGTTTTTTTATACTATTAAAAATTTACGGTGAGGACTCTGATTTGCTGCTGCATGAAAAGCACTTAAACTCATGGTGGCTTACTATTCCTTTTGCATTTCCCTGTCAGTTCTGTTTTTTTCTTAGCCTTATTTATTCTTTTATCATACCCAGGCTTTGCGTTCTCTTCCCCTATTTCACTCAAGTCTGAATCAGAAAGCATTTCCACATGACTCAGATCTCCAGAGGAGTTCTCAGCCTCATTCCCTTGCCCTCCTCTCTCTTTAAATAATGGCTAAAATCTATTTGACAATTTTGTTTCAGAGATTATATGAACTTTAGAAGCTGGTTGCTTCCAGCTCTGCATCTTCTTGTTACTCTTTTCTTCAGTTCTACTGTAGAAACTGGGAAGGGGGCATTTCTTTCTTCTCTATATTTTGCTGCTGTATACTCCCTTGTTCTTCCTCTTCATCCTGTTGGACTGTTCCCTCATCTACCTGTCTTGTTCCCTCTGCTTCCTCTCCCCCCTCTACTGACACAGCAGGAGGTGATGGAAGTGAAGAGACTACCTGAGACTCCTGATTCCCTAGATTACCAGGCCTTTCCATTTTGCCTTTTGCATGTTCCCTTTGAGCCATGGCTACCAACAGTCTCTGCTCCTCCAGGTCCGCTGTTCCTGTCTTAGTATGTGCTGCTTGTGTACAATTCATGTAAGAGTGCCCAATGTTTCCACATAAATTGCAAGTTGCATCATTGAAGCACTAAGCACTGTTGTGTCCTAGATTTCTACACAGTGTACATCTAATCTTATCACATGCATTGCTTGTATGTCCTGGTAAACCACATTTACAGCATGTTTTGTGTTGCCCCAGGTAGAAAAGCAGACCTCTGTCACTAACTAAAAAGAAAGAGTTAGGCAAGTGCTGTAGTTCCCCGTTTTGAGTTTTTAATTGTTACTCTCATTCTCCAGACCCCCATCCATATATTCTCTGTGCCAAATATTGCCTCTGGATTCCCCATTACTGTACACCTTTGCTTTAGCCAGAAGACCAAATCAGTAATACTGTCCCCCTCTTTCCTGAACAGTATGGCTACTGTTTTCTGGGCAGGTCTAGTTTAGGGAATAACATCAAATATGTGGTATTTTTAACCTTGTTATATCTTATCCAAAATTGTTCCAACCCACTCTGTAGTTTAAAACGTATGTCTAAAGAACTTTCTCCAGATACATGTATTAAGGCATACAGTTATGCAGCATGAAATTTCAAACATTCTTTTAATAATATATGCCCCACGTACACCTTATCAGGGACTAGGTCTAACCCTCCTTTATATAGTAGCCTGACAGCATTGTGTCTCCTGGCAGGAAAAACATTTTGCTGAAAAAAAGATGCATAAGATCTAGGTTGCTGTCCCTCCTTCCCCCAGGCTGGCCTGTCCCTGTATTGTCCTCTGGTTAATTTCCAAATCACTTGTCCTTGCAAGTTCCATGTCCATATTGCTATCATCTCCAGTCTTTTTGTTCAAAGAGTACATCTGGTGAAAGTTTAAAGTTGGGTTTTGTGTTAACTCCAAATCTAGAGGAAGTGCTAAATTTGCTGCAATCTCCCTTTCTGCTTCCTTAACTGTTTTTTGCCTTTTTTGAGTTGTATCTTTACCAATTTGAGTCAGTTCTTTTGGAAGATGCACCCCTGTAGTTTTTATCAGGGCAAAATCTGAAGTCCACATATTCATGGTAGGTGAGCACACCAGACCTGTCACTTTCAAAGATGATTCTTCTAACCAGGGTTCATTTAACCCTGGTTCAAAGTCTGCTCAAGATTGTTTAGGTGCTGCTGCTTTTTTCTTAATTCTGTCTTGTGATGTAGCTGAGAAGGAAAACACTGTCACATTATCTTGGTTACCAGTATTATTTTGAAAAACAACTCATTCTTTATTTTCCTTAGTTGTACCCAATTCAGTAACTATTATATCAGATTGTACATTTCTAGATGTTTCTTGACAACACTCTCTGGTTGCCTGTCTGTTGTCATGACTATCAGTGGCCACAGTACCAGATTTAGCTACAGCAAGTGCTTTACTTAACTCTACCTTCCTTTTTAAGTACCTCTTCTCCGTTTCATTTAGTAATGCTGTTAGGACCACCACAGACTGGTGCTTGTTCCCCGTTGCTGTATTCTTCTCCATAGTCATCTGTATCTCTGTTCCCTCAGCCTGGTTTAACTCTGTGTCAAAAAGCACCACTGCATCGTAAAAGGTCTCTGTATCTCCAGGTTCAATTTGTGGGAGAGCATTCTTCTCTCAAGCCATCTCCACTTCTTTCTCCATCCAGACTCAGACAGATTGCTCACACTCTGCCCACAGGAAGTCAAGCCCCCTGCAGGCAGAGTAGGTGAATTTCCCCAGTGCCTTGGCCAAATTTCCCCCCATTCACTAAAAATACCAACAACAGCTTAATTTGGTTTAAGGACAGTTGGCATTCATCTGTATCTCCCTACCCCAGGTCATGCCTGAAAATAGGCAGAATTTGTTTAGTGCACTTATCAAGTCAACAAAAACTAACTAAATAAATAAAAAGTAGCAACCATAATAAAAGTCAAATTTAATTTAAAATAAAAAAGATCCGTGATCTGAGTGAAGTAAAAGATAATTAACAAAAATTAAAGTTAACTAATTGAAAAAAAGTCTAAAATAATAACAAGAAACAACACTATTTACAGGTTGGACAATAGGACCCGATTGTCCTGGTGCTGCAAATTTCAGATTGAGTGCACATCGGTAGTGCTTAGCATTGTGAGGGTCTCGTGATGTCACCTAATGATGCGCAGTGCTGTTCACCCAATTCTGACCTAAACCATTTAAAAGAGGTGAGTAAAGTGGGTGTCATGTCCCTCCATCAAATAAAAGAGTTCAGGAGGACCTGAACCACTCTACTGGCTATTTTAAAGTAAGTGAAAAGGATTAAAATTACTGTGATGAAAGCACTTATAACAGTAAGAGATAAAAATATAGGTGCCTTGGTTTTTTTTTTTTATTTAGTTGTTTAACCAGGTATAGCACACTAAGCTGAAAGCTTTTCTACAGGAGCGACCTGGGAGCACAAGGAGGTTAAGTGACTTGCTCAGGGTCACACAGTATGCAAGTGGAAGCTGTGGGATTCAAACCCAGGTCTGGTCTGCTGGATGCCACCAAATTTGTAGCTCAGAGCCTTAGACCACTGCGCTATACTGCCTCCAAAAACTGTATTATAGAAGAGCTTACAAACAATTGCTTTCACTTTTTAATTAACAGAAACAAAAACCAAAGAGAAGAGAACCCAGATTACTAAAGAACTATGAGGTATATAAATTTGAGACACTTCAAATAATAGAGGAATAGCATTTAAAAAGAAAATAGAAAAGTGAAAAATAGTTCTGGTTAAAAGTTTCCCTTTACATGATTTGATTTGATTTTGATTTAGAAATCCAGCTTAAAAGAAAGAAAAGGTACCAGGGCACAGAAGAATTAAGCAACCTAAGAAGCATAATCAGTGCATTATCCACTAGGTTTTGAGCTGCAACACCTAGATTATACTAACGTATATGAAATAGATAATGCTTAATAAATAGCACAGTCCTTTTTGCATTCAAATTTTAGATATGAGAGTGCAATGGTCTAAGAAATAAAGAAATTACATGTAGTCATTTCTGGTAAGGGTTGCAATCCTCTCATAACATAAAATGGTTTGTAAATAATGAATATTATGATTTTATTAGAGTAGTATAAGAGATATACAAAATATAAAATTATTTTTCTGTAATAGAATACAATACAGAGCACTGAAGAAGGAATGTGTCAGAAACATCTGCAGTCTAACTGCATCATATGAAATGAATATTATTGTACACAGTAAACTTAATAATTTATATTGAATACCAGGGTGAGTGGGCTTATTTGACTGATCTTTTGTGTCTGAGTACTAGTAAACCTCTACACAACCAATTCACATAGTCAGACAAGACTAACTGCACTCAGTGAGGGGAAAAACGATCTTAACCCTTCCTTAACATTGTTTCCCCTTTCCCTTAACTTTTCAGTGACTGCTGCTGCTTGTCACACTGGGGAATGGAGGCATGAGGGTCCAGTTCCAGCATTGGATCCGGGGCAATAGGGCATCCAGCATTCCTCCTCCCTCAAAGTTCAGTTCTCTAGGGATATTGAGACCCCTTCCCATCAAGTCAGTACTACCCCTAGCTGATGGCCCCACATTAACACTACTGAACTGCACCCCCTCCAGCCAGCCCTCTCTCCTCCCAAGCCTAACTTTTTCCAGACCCAATTCCATTTTTCAACACTGATCAATTCTGGTAAAACTGAAGACTCTGCTCAAGCTAAAACAATCTACAACCTCCAACAAGGTTATCACTGTTCATGTATGATCTGGGGAAAATGCCTTATGTGGCTGACCTGAAAAAGCCCTGAGTAAAGCCACTGTGCCAGACATTGTTCTGAGTAAGGTGGTTACCAAGGGTTTTATTTCTAGGTCAAATAGTGACAGTGATGACTTGGTTGGAGTTATTTGTCTTTGCTAAAGTCATAAACCTCACAAATGGTGCAACTTTGAATAATAGCATGAGGTTGGCAGGAAATGTGTTAATGTATTAATGAAAGTAACAGCTATGTACTGTGCATCTTTGTCTTTTGTGTCAATAAAAAAGAATAAGAAAGACTTTCAAGCACTTTCATTCTGCTCCTGTCATGCGTATGCTTCCCTATGACATTTTTCCTCTTAAGCATCTTCCACTGCTCTTCCTTTGGCACTTCTTCACCTTCACCTTCCCCTTCCCCTTCTCTCATACTTTTTCCTTCTTCTCATCCAATGCTTTTTCTTCATGCTGCCCCTCCTTCTCCTCATATGGTTCATGTGCCTTCACATCCTCCTCTTGTGCTTTCCTCTCCTTTCCCTTCTCTGCTGACTCAGTATCATGCCCTTCTGACAGGTCCACTTTCATATCCTCCTCACTAGTATGCTTCATCATAACCTGACAGTGACACTCACTTATTGTTCTAGAATTGTGGGGTCAGCATACCTCACCTTGCCCCTTAAACATCTGTACATTTTCCTCTAGTGACAAGGTTACAATAGTGTCCCTCTCAGAGACAGACTTGGTGCAAATTTCCTGATGCATACTAGATACTCAGTGGCAGCATTGGGCTACTTGGTGTTGCTGTTAATGGGTGGTATGTGAACTGGAGAGCATTATATAGTAAATAAAGGTGGGTTGGCGATTTCCCACTTCCACACACATATAGCTGTGGCAGCAGTTGTCATTTGTCATGTTGTTCATACAAAATGGACACAGGAATGCTTGCTTATATATTTCTGTATAGAACGTTTCTATTAGAGGTGGGAGAATTTGGAATATTTCTGTTAGTGGTCGGAAAACTTACAAAACCTTGCTACATAAACAGTTATGTATGTGCTGCAACTTTGCACAGCACAAACTGACACTTTGCATTGTTTTTCATGTGCTGAAGTGGCACATTACTAGGAGAAGAATATGTGAAATGACACTTCTTTAATAAAGTAGCCAGTGTGTGTGTTGCACTTCACCACACAATATGGGCACTTTACTCAGTGATGAGGTGCTTTGCCAAAGAAAGTGTCGCATTGTGTTGTGGTGACAGTTCTATAAAATATCTCTCTTGCCCCACGCAATAGCATCCTATCTCACCCTCCTCCCTTTCACCCCAACCAGTTCAAAATGACATTCCACTCCTGACAGTGCAGTAGTTTGTTGTTGCTTTACTTTAATAATGTTATTTCTTCTCTCACATGTGTGAAATTTAGAAAGCCTTCCCACTTCTTATAGCATCAAAAGTACAATCCCACCCTCCTGCCCATCATTTTAACATTTATCTCCCTTTCCCTGACATGGAAAGGTACCCAAACCAACCCTCCAATTCTGTGCCACCTTACCAGTAAAAGAATGCAAGTCTTTAGAGTGAGGAGGATGGACATGACAAGCACAAGCACTGCTCTAATTATAATGACCAGCCAATGTCTAATGAATAAAAGCATGTGCAAATACTAGTAATCAGCTACTTCTTTAGTTTCTGTCACTGGTGGAGGAACTGGAACTGTAAGCACTTAAAAGAGGAAGAGGAGAAAAGTGGTGTGTCTCTATTGCCAAGAGTGGTTTCAACATCAGTTGCATTTATTGGGCATCTGGGAAGGCTGCTTGGAGTGACAAGGGAGCCAATAGACTTCTAGGGACTAAAAACAAGGTTTATTTTGCCATACTAACACATGACCCTACCAAAGTCTTCCAAACTCCAGAACTCAAACTCCCAGCCCCACCTTGATAATCTCCTTCTCCTCTACCACTTCTAGAACTTTTACTTTTTGGAACTGGTATTTACAACCTGTACCTGCACCTTTCGTTCACCACAGTATCCATTTCTCACCCTGGTCTTCTCCTTACATTTCTACATGACAACACATAACAGATGTTCAATGTTTGGGGAATAGCGATGGGGTATTAGTGCTTGTGTAACTTGTAGTACTTTTTGTGGCTTTACTCTATTCCACCCTTGAGTAGAAGGTTTGTAAGTAGGAATTTGTAAGGAATAGAAGGCCCATGAACAAGGGTGAGAAGAGTGCTGGAGAAGGAGGAGGAGGGGATGGTGGTGGACAAAAAACACTCCCTAAGCAAGGGAGGTGTGTGAATGATGGGAGTTAAATAGAGTTTGTGGGAGAAGTTATTCCCCACATTAAACCGCAGGCTTAAGCCCTCCCATTCAATGTATGGCGAATAGCGATGGGGTATTAATGCTTGTGTAACTTGTAGTACTTTTTGTGGTTTTACTCTATTTTCACCCTTGAGTAGTAGGTATGTAAGTAGGAATTTGTAGGGAATATAAGTTCCAAAAAGATACCTCCTCCAACTCACAGAGAGTATGACCACTGGCACTCAGGAGAGGAAACCCCCCAGGTGGAGGAAACCACTGAGGACCCATGGCCATTGGTCTGCCTGTCCTCTGGGAATACTAAGAGAAGAAGGATCTAGGTTGTAGTAACCATAGCTAATTTTGAGGAATGTGAACTTCTTGGAGAGATGATGGTCCATCCTCGATCCATGGATGATGTAGTTTGGAGGACAATACTGAAGTTGAAGAAGTAAGTCTTTTCTGAAGGAGCAGTAGAATCCTGAGTGTGAAGCAGATCCAGTTGAAGAGTGTGAATGAAGGCCAGATTTCAAAGGTAATGATGGATGATTGTCAAAAGGGATTACAGGGATGCACTGAGCAGGGAGGGCATGATTTGGTTGATATGTTACCAGACAGTGAACGGTAGGAAATGCCATGGTTTGTTAAGTCATAGGTGAATGATCTAACTTGTAGAAGGTTTGATGTTCACAATAAAGACTGGAGGTAAGAAATTCAGTGGTGATTGATAAGTTGCTAAATAAGCATCCACAAAGTGGAAGAAGTCAAGCAGAGTCTTCGAGTGCCTGATAGGAGAAATACCATAACTGATTTGTAGACAAATACAGGAAGATTGACATATGCAGTCCAGATGATTATAACAAATGATTGGAAGTTTAGTACAAGGAATTGGACAGCTTATTTGGGCATTGATGTCATAACTATACTTGGACATCTTCCAAAAAAACAGTCCCCAAATCCTGCAAGACTCACCTTGTTCATCTCACCCTCCCCTCTACTGCCCACTCTATACAGGAACTCTCTACACAGCTCCAAAACAAGCACCTGAATCCCTCCTCTCATGCCACAACTCAATTGCCTCCCTCTCCTCTGAAGGAGAACTGCTCATATTCGGAGATTTTAACATTGAGTGGCTCTCCCCCACCTCCTCTCACACCAGAAACTCTGTTGAAGCACTCAATCTTTCTCAGCTACTAACTGAGCCAACACAGTACAACTCACTCTCCACCAATCACCCCCTTTTTGACTGGATCATCTCCTCTTTCCCCCATTGACTATACACTACAGGAGTACTAAATGACATTATCAGTGATAACTGTTTCACATACTTCACCAAAAAAGTTCACCTTCCCAAATCCTCCACCAAATATCTCAGCTTCTGCTCCATCCACACTCTGACTCTACACATCCTCCAGGCCCCTCTTCACACCACTAGAGTGAAAGGGTACCACCTACCATGGATGTTCCCCATGCATCCTATCCCTATGCAAAGCTCGTGATAAGGCTTGGTCAAAATTTTAATTTTCCAAGGCCACCACTGATCTTTACCTCTGACACAAGCTCAGAAACTCTTGCACTATTGCTATATGCCAAACCAACTCTGAATATTTAAAATTAAACCTCTCATTGTGCCATGACCCCTCATCCTTTTGAAGCGCAGTCAAATCCCTCCTCAACCCCTCCTGGCAGGCACCTACCCCCACACTTGAGCAAAATGGGTCCTCCATTTCTGACCCCACCTCAGTCACTGATGCTCTTAATCAATTCTTCACTTCCTGTGCACTACCTGACTTTCCAGTGCCTCCATACTCTCCTCACTGTCCAATGGGTTTATCCTCCACCCCACCACCCCTCATGAGGTTTTTCCCACCCTCAGCACTCTAAACCCATGCAAATCATGTCCAGACAGCCTTCACCCCAAGCTCCTGTGCCTCTCCTCATCAGCCATAGCCTCTCCCTCTATCACATACTCACCCTCTCTTTCCTCACTAACTCTGTCCCAAAACAATGGAAGTTGGCCAACGTCATCCCTTTGCACAAAGGAGGTAACTCCTCATCCCCTGGCAATTACCACCCTATTTCTCTACTCCCCTCCCTAGCAAATCTGCAGGAATCTATAGTTCTTTCAAGACTCTGATTTTCTGTCTTCATCCATCTTCTTCTCTGTTTATCAATCTGGCTTCCAGAAAAAACACTCTATAGTCCCCTCCCTTCTTCGCATCACAGATTCAATCCTCACAGCAATAGACACAGGCCACCTCACATCAGCTAAATTTATTGACTTTGCATCGGCCTTTGATTCTGTCTACCACTCACACCCCCTCCAAAAACTGCACTTTGCTGGCCTCACATCCTTTACTGTCCTCTTGTTTAAATCCTACCTCAGTGACCATCAGCAATCTGTCATAGTAAGCAACTTCATGTTCCTCTCCATCCTATAAGGTGTCCCACAGAGCTCCATCCTCAGCCCCATCCCCTTTTCTATTTTATTAAAGACCTTCCCTCAGTCCAGTCTCACTCCAGCATTCATCTCTAAGTGGATGATACCATCCTCTATGTTTCTGGCCTGTCCACTGACTCAGTCCAGCTACTGCTTCAATCCGATTTTGACCACATGCTAACTTGGTTCCACGAAAACAACCTAAAAGTGAACACTTTAAAAACTCTCCATGATAATTGATTCCCCCCAAAACTGGCCAAACTCCCTTACCCCCAGATTCATTACTTTGGATATCTCCTTCCTGGAAACTATCACCTCGTACAAACACCTTGGCCTCTTGTTGGACCAACATCTCAACTACTCAGTCCATATCAACTTCCTCTGTTCAAAACTGCACATTAAACTAGGTGTGCTCATTTAAAACAAGCATGCTATCCCTGTACATAGTCACTGTGACCTAATATACAAGGCAATCCTCCATCTTGTTGACTACTGGGGATATTATCTAAGCCTCTTCCCCCACCTCCTCTCTCTCTAAGCTTAACACCATGCTCAACTCCTTTTGCAGGTTTCCCACTAATGCCCCACCACATACTCATGACTACATACTTCTCTCCTCCTTGAGTTTCTCCTACAGGTGGCACATTCATTCACTTATAATCACATCAAAATACTGGTTCAACCTTCTACCTCCTTACCTCCCCTCCATCCTCTCTCCTGCTGCTTCTCCCTCCTACTCCTTTATATCCTGGCATCCCCACTCTTTCACCATCCCCCAAAGGAGATCAACTGCTGGTTCCTCAGCCTTCTCTTACCACCTCCCTCAACTTTGGAATCAGCTACCAGCTTCCCTCCACAACACCCACTCCCTGGCCTACAAACACCAGCTCAAATCCATCTCCCTTCCCTCTACACCTGTCCCCTTCTCTCTCCCTGCTCCCCTACACCCCACTCTACTCCAACACCCTAACTCTGAACTATCTTCCTATTTGAGCCTCCCACTTTTCTGATCTTTTTATCCCTTCTATTCCAGTACCAACTCTTATTTATCAAATGCACTGCTCTGTTTAACTTATGTATGTTACATGACCATCTAACAAAAGCTGCTCTTTGTATACAGTAGTCCCTGAATCTTATTGAATAAGCTGATATTCTGGTTGATGTGTATGTACATACTATAGTATGTAAATAGCCTCCACATTATTTCTATAACTGTTATTTGGTTTAAGTTTATGAATATCTATGTAAATACCCCCTCTGTATGTATAATTTCACCCTTGTCCCCAGGTCAATTCTGGAAATGAGCCTCAGCTCAGTGTGCCTTTCCCGGTTACCAAATTTATTTTGTTTTGTAGATTATTTTCCTCGCCTGACAGTCTGGGGCATCTCTCAGGCAGGTTCACTGGGCTTCCACCCCTTTACCACCTGCCTGAACCATTCCTCCAACCAAAACACCGGTATCAGGATCCCCTCCTCTCCTGCTAACCACATACAGGAGGAGGACGAGGATCCCCAGGAGGTAGGGTTGGGATCATGGCTGGCATTGAGCTTGTTGGTGTTTCCATCCTGGAAGAACACACTGTCACCTCACCTGGCTGGCAGGTTTTGTTTTAGTCTTGGATCCCCTCAGAGTGCAGCATGCATTGACACCTGTGTATGGCTGCTCTGCTAGTATCTGCTGCACGCCATCCCTTACATTGGCTAGTGTACCTGTAGTACCCCCAATCTCCATTGGGGGTCATTAGAACATCAAATGGCCCTGAAACCCTCCCCAGGGAGAGGAGAGGAGAGCTGTCCTCAAGATGCTTCATCTTCTCCTTCCCCTGCCAACACCCAGCTACCTGAGTCAGTCACTGAACTCGGGTCACCGGTGCATCTTGAGGTGTGGTGTCCAGCGCCTCAACCCTCAGCGCCACTGGGCCAGTTACCAAATTTTAAGTAAATTGTGCCTCTTTTTTTTTGTACATTTTAAATTGAGAGGATTCAGCTTTACAATAATACAAAAGCACTCTAAAATGCACTGACACATTTCAAAACCTAATGTTTTATAGGGAGCAACAAACACGAATCCTGTTTTACTTTTTGATTTTTGTTTATTACTTGTAGTTACCACTGTTTGTCCTACTGAAGTGCTACGGACACAAAACAGAAATAAATAAAAGCTGAAATATAGATCATAAGGGGTTGAGCCTTAATATTTCTATCAATTGCTACATTTCCATTTGCCAGATTCTGACTGCTAGATCAGCCATTCCACATCCATTTCCATGCTTCTGATTCCCTTCTTGCTATCTGCTCATTATTCATGTTCTAGTTCCCTCTTTATTATCCATTCAGTCATCTTGTCTTCCATGTGCCACATGGGATCAGATCCTAACAATTTCTTTCTAAGGGTGGATCTGCTGTACCATCTAGGGATGTTAGGCTATACACAATCTAATGTGGGGCACACATTAGGTAAAACTACCAATGTGTTTTACCACAAGATAATGGTTAAGTCATTGAAAAATAGGATGTCACAAAAATGGCTACAAAAAAAAAAAAGAAAAAGATTTTGGTAGGTTTTGTGTAGTCATGTGTTGCAGAATTTCCTGAATAATGATGTTTTCTTGTGATTTTTCACTTGCTTGCATAACTCATTAACAGTTTAAACTAATACATTTAAAACAAGATTCAGAGAAAGACTGGTGATGTTTTGTTTGAATTCCAAGCCTCTGTTGCATGGTACTCTTTGAAAGACAAATGGTGCTGTGCTCAGGACCAGGGCAGGGTGTGGGATACAGGGGCTATGACCCTGCAAATATACAACATTAGACAAATTCTACCAATACTCCAGAGCCAGGAGCTAACTGGTGCTCCAGTGAAGTATGAACAAAATGGATTTAATCAATTGCAAAAATCTGATGTGTTTAATTTTATCAAATCGAATACAAACTCTAGGAGCAAAGTAAAATCCTCTACCACAGATTCAATGTGCCCTGGTGCTGCGCCACATAAGGCTTCATCAGGTGGTGAGTATTACTGAGTAATTCATCAAGTTTTATACACCTCTGATCTCATGACGTTATTATTCAAAACTATTTAAAAGAACAGAATCATTAATAAATTATATCAAATAGATTTATATACAGATACAGCTTGCTTTGCAGTCTTATTTTGCTAGTAAATCATTGGGTTATCTGTGATTCTTAATTTACTGCCTTTGAATAAAAAAATATTAATACAACAAACGATAATAATTATAAACCGAAATTGCTAACAGAGCTTATATGCTTTAATGATGCACATTATGCTTTTTTGTAAATATTAAACCACATATGGATTAAATTTTTAGCTACATCAGCATCCAAAAACATATTCAGAACTAGGAAAGATATTAAAGCCCTCACTTATCACTTTCAGAAAGTTCTCAATTTAGATAACATTTCATCCTTAATGGTAGACATAAAGAAAATGTTTTGACCTTACTAAAACTTCATTTGTAAGTGTAACATTAACTAAGCTTGACAGTACAGGAGTTCGGAGCAGTTCCACATAATCTGAGCATAAAATAGCATAAAAAAGATGTGGTTGTCAAAAGTGCCTTTGCTCACCCACCTTCTACAACTGCAAGAAAACAAAGAGACTGAGATAAACATATTATTAATCATTCTCATTACAATATTTCATTTAACCATTCCATTTGTCTTTTGTTTAACTATACACTCCCTGCAATGAGCTTAATTCCTGAACACAGCTCTATAAGCAGAAGTTATCAAGGTCTCATGGGGGGGTAGTTTTTTAAAAGGAGGAAAGGGCATAGGGGAAAGGGAACACTGCTTAACCTGGGGAGTAGCACCCTAAGCCGAAGCTTGTTTCCAGATGCAACCTGGGAGCAAAAGGAAGTTAATTGACTTGCTCAGGATCACACAGAATGCATCTAATTGGCTATGAGATTTAAACCCAGGTCTCCAGATCTTCAGCTCAGAGTGTTAACCCATTTCGCTATACTGCCTCCTCAGGTATAAGTTTAAAGCATCTGAATAGATACATTCCAGAGATTTTAAAGAAAAGGTGTTAGGTCTCTGTCATGGTTTAAGCCTTCTGGTGCTAATGCATTCAAAGTAAAAGCCCAGAAGCTTTCACGTTGTGACAATCTCTTCAAGCAATCACCACCTCTGTTGCCTACCTTAACATGATCAAGGCCACTGAATTTTAAAGTTTTAGGTTCACTGTTATGGCATTCGGGAAAATTAATGGCTACTGGACTTGTAATGTCTTGATTCTTAATATCTCTGACATGTTCTTGGATTCTGGTCTTGAGCTTTCTAGCTGTTCTTCCTATATAGAGCATGTTTCAGCTACACCACAGAGCATATACAATGTAAGTAGTTACATATGAAATTAATTTATGATCACTCTTCTGTTGGTTGTAGGTCCAATAAAGTTCCTGTCCTGACAGCAGTAAATGCACACATTACAGTGCCCATATTTGTACATACTGCTGGGTTTTACTGGAAGCCAGGTATTGGTTTTCAAGGGTTCTTTCCAAAACTGGCTTTTTGCAAAAGAAAAAAGTCTTTGGTAAGGATCCCTTCAGCGTCTTAAACATAGAAGAATAGGAGTCTTTTGTATAAAGTTCCACAAACATTTATTTTATTGTTGAGGTTTATTTCTGCCCTGACATTTCGATTCTACAAATGAATCTTTTTCAAAGGCCTTTTTTACATTTCCAAAAGGAATAAACATATTACATTGATTATGTAGTTCATTATTTCATTAACTGATTGATTGTTATGTACAGAATCATATTGCATTGTTTGTTGTATTAAAATATTCTAAATATATACATAGAACATTTTTACTTATTCCCAGTTGCACTAAGCCCATTCATTATTCAACTATGTTTTTAATAATACAGTGAAAATTCAGACCATCACTCACACACTGTGTATTGGAGTGCAAGCAAATGGTGTGTCTCCTGCCTAAGCCTGTACCCATTTCACTGAAAGTGGGCTACGCACCTCAAAATTTCTTGTTCTGAAAAAAATTTGTTTACATTCAAGAACGGTTTTATACCATGTGGATATTATCTGCAAAATAAACACACCTGGTTTCTGAAATCCTTGTTCAGCGTAAAAAGTTTTCTATTTCATATATGCATTTTACCTTATCAATCCACTTCCATTATTTATTACTGCTGCAGCTTTAAATTAATTTGATTTCCTAGTTTACAAGGATATTCATTAAAAGAAAAAACATACTCTGTTACAAATGTTCTTTGCTTTCTAACTCATATTCTTTTTGCTGTGTGTTGTTTTAGCATTGTTTCAAATGGCCTGCTCACCTCTGGCATTTTTTTTCACAGATTTGCTTGTTTTTTGAAAACTTTTGGACATCTCAATGTTCCCATTTCTTAAGACATTCTGTTAAAAGAGGTGACTTTGTCCTGTTGTTGTTCACATGACCTTTAAATACTTTCTAATTGAGCTGATGTTTCTTAAAAAAGGAGCAGTTTTACCTGTGTTTAATGGGGTTGGTTGTTGCTGCTACTTAATGGCGTCTCAGGCATTTCCAGCTCCACAGAAGATGCCTAGCACCACTCCCTTCCTCTTGAGTCTGCTCATGAAGATCTTGCGAGATGTTATGTGAGATTTGTATTTGCTATGCAACTGTTAATATCTTTCTTGGTGTTGCTTACATGAGCAGGCTCTTAAAGTGCTTGCACTTCCGAAGCACTGTGCTGCTTTATTCTTATTGTTCAAGACTCTGAGAGTGTTTCCACACAAACAGGGAGCTCATTATGTTATTGCATCAGTGTTTTATTTTCTATAGTGTCCCTATTGTCATTGTTTACAAATCCTAAATTCAGTGGGGGGGCGCACATGCAGGCTCAGGGTTTGTGGCCCAGTGGCCATGAACAGAGTTATGAGGGGGGGACAGTACTATCCCCTTACAATGAGTACAGTTCACAGGTTTACTAGTTTATACCTTCTTCCTATTTTGTGATGCCTTTAGTTTTGTTGATAGGCTGCAAATATTAACATATTTTACTAAGTTCTATTACGTGCAAATATCAAAAGGATTTTTTAAATATTTTTTTTACCAGCAAGCCTGCCAGTTTGTATCACTATTCTGTCTAAGATATTTAGCATACAAATCCTTTTCATTTAATATCTATCTACTTTGTTCTGGTAATTGCCTCCCCCCTCTCTGATGGTGTTACAATTTCCAGCCCCCAGAAGTGGAGAGCTGCCCCAGTGTGTCCAGCTTGGTTGAAGTGAATGGCTACCCGTGAAGTCTCATCTCTTCATCTTATATCTCCCTTATATTCCTGTATTCTGACTTTGAGTAGTCTTGTTGTCTGCCCTACATACATTCTATCACATGGACAGAGTAATACATAGATTACCCCTTCAGAGGTACATGTAATGATTTGTTGAATTTCATGTCTCTGGCCTGTATTAGGATCTTGAAATATAATTTTCTTTGATGTGTGTCTACATACCAAGCATCTTGAACAGGGTACCATTCCTGGTTGCAGGCATCCTATGAGAAGCTGGTTGTCCATCTTTGCCAGTACAAACTGCAATCTAACCACCTTGTCTTTAATTGTAGCTACCTTTTTGGCTGCTACTATAGGTTTTGTGCTCAAGGCTTTGCTTTCCTGGTTTCCTTGACTTACTAGATACCAGTATTTATTTAAAGTCCTTTTGATGTCACTGCAATGATTACTATATCTTTTTGCATATACCACCCTCCCTTGTTTGTGTGTCTGTGTTTTTGGTGTAAGAGCCTATTCCTGTCCTGGCAATCTGTTTTATTTTCTGCCTCTGTCTAAAAATCTAGATTTAAACTCTTCAACCTGTGTATCAAATCTCAGTGCAATTCCATCTCATGCTAAGGAATTGTGAATATTTATAGTGAAGTGCAGTTGCACTTCACATCTAATGTCATCCAGTGGAGACAGAATTGTTAGATATCCTATTAACAAGAAATGCAGACAAAAAAATAACTACCAGAAATTTTACAAAATTAACTGCAACTAATAGCTTGCTACTGGTATCTAACTCACATCAAAGTCCCCAAAAGACTCCATTCCAGTCATTCACAATTTCATAGAGTGAGATGGAATTGTACTGAGATTGAAACATTTGACACACAGGCCTAACCATTAAAATATATTTTTTTGGTCAGAGACTATGATCCAGAATTACTAGATCAGGTTTTACAAAAAAAAAAGGTGTTGGATAGGGAGACCCTTTTAACTACTAAAATTCAGCACAGGGATATGAACAATAAAATCAATTTCATAACTAAACTCAACCATCTGGCAGGAAAACTGGGCAATGTGGTTACAAAATATTGGCCTATTTTAAGGAGTGATAAGGGACTAGCCAGCCTTATTGGTGAAAAGCCAAGAATTACATTCAGGCATGGCAAAAATTTGATTATACAATGATGCTTCAAAATTAACAGATCTGATTGGTTGACTGGCACCTTTACAGCATTGTAAAATTCAGCATTACCAATGCAAAAGGTGCCAGCCAGCTGCATCTCAGTAAGTCCCAAAAAAATTTAAAAATCAGTCTGAGCCACCATGTTACTTTCCTTGCTAAATGTTGCTCTACTTATTGAGCCTCCACTTCTCCAAGCAAAACAAAAAAAATTTGAGCAGCATGTGCCCACTGCTAACAGTACAAAGCAGTGACCCTGACTGCTGACTGAAAAATCGAGATGAAGAGACTAAATTACCAGCACTATTGTCACACCACCACTGTATCTGTCAAACCATTCAAACCCTCCCTGAAGACCAGCAGCAGCTACGAGACAACTCTGACCCATTGTTTTCTCTGTTTACTGAGTTTAATAATGGTGTCTGCTTCACTGACATTTGCCTCATAGTCACAGCACCCATTTCTAACTGCAGTCCATGCCTACTGGTGTTTTGTTCTTGCTGTCCTACCATGTTCTAGATACTTATACAAATAAATTATGCCCCATCAGGAAAATATGCTTTAGCGATTTGGCTTACTGAGATAACAAGCTGAGACAAAGCATATGAAAAACAAATTTAACACACTCGGAATAACAAGAAATGTGGAGATTATATTATAACATTACAACACACAATGAAAGTAAATCATGTTTTTGTTACTGTACCATGTTTTGTTAATACAACCTTGGTAATAGGACCATGGCTCCACTAAACTACACTATTTTTAACCCAGATACACTGAACTATTTTTTGTAGCAGAAGAACAAATTAAACACAAACCTAGAAAAAATAAAAAAAATAATTATTTTTCTGTTCATTTTTTTAAACAAAAAATTAAGGGACACATTGTATAATAACAATAAACTACTCCAGGGTGTGGGTGATGCTGGGATTTACCTGTGCCTGGATGGTTTGGTCACCCAGCCTGTGGCCTCATGACCGAACCATGCCAGGCATGTGCCCAGCATCACCCACACCCTGTCGTAGTTTATTGCTTAAAAGACCTCTTGGTAAAAAAACTATTTTGGAAAGAACCCTCGAAAACCAATACCTGGCTTCCAGTAAAACCCAATGGTATGTACAAATGTGGGCACTTTCATGTGCGTATTTACTGCTGTCAGGGCAAGAGCATTATTGCACCTACAACCAACAGAAGAGTGAACATAAATCAATTAATTTCGTGTTTAACTACTTACATTTTACATGCTCCGTGTGATAGCTGCAACATGTTCTATGTAGGGAGGACAGCTAAAAACCTCAAGACCAGAACCCAAGCATATGTCAGAGATATTAAGAATCAAGACATTACAAGTCCAGTAGCCGTTCATTTACTTGAATGCCTTAACACTAACCCTAAAACTTAAAAAGTCATTGGTCTTGAGCAGGTTAAGGTAGGCAATAGAGGTGGTGATTACTTAAAGAGATTATCACAATGTGAAAGCTTCTGGATTTTTACTTTGAATGCATTAGCACCAGAAGGCTTAAACCATGATTGGAACCTAACACCTTATCTTTAAAATCTCTGGAATATATCTATTCAGATACTTTAAACTTATGGCCTTTCCTCTTTTTAAAAAACTACCCCCCCCCCCAAAGTGAGACCTTGAAAACTTCTGCTTATAGAGTTGTGTTCAGGAATTAAGCTCACCGCAGGAAGTGTACAGTTACATAAAAGAAAAATGGAATGTTAAATGAAATATTGTAATAAGAATGATTAATAATATATTTTTTCTCCATTTATTTTTGTTTTCTTACGGTTGTAGAAGGTGGGTGAGCAAAGGCACTTTTGACTACTACATCTTTTTTAGGCTGTTTTATGCTCAGATTATGTGGAACTGCTTCCGACTCCTGTACTGTCAAGCATAGTTAATGTGACTCTTACAAATGAGGTTATAGTAAGTTCAAAACATTTTCTTTGTGTCTTCCATTAAGGATGTAAAGTTATCTACTGTAAATGGAGTACTTTCTGAAAGTGATAAATAGAGAGCTTTAATGTCTTTCCTTGTTCTGAAAATGTTTTTGGATACTGATGTAGCTAAAAATTTAATCCATACCGTGTATGGTTTAATATTTACAATAAAGCAGAATGTGCATCATTAAAGCATATAACCTCTTTTAGCAGTTTCAGTTTTTAATTATCATTGTTTGCATTATATTTTTATTCAAAGGCAGTAAAATAAGAACCACAGATAACCCAATGATTTACTAGCAAAATAAGGCTGCAAAGCAATCTATATCTGTATATACGTACTGCTATTTGATATCATTTATTTATGATTCTGTTCCTTTAAATAATTTTGAATAATGACATCATGAGATCAGAGGTGTATAAAAGTTGGTGAATTACTCAATGTACCCACCCCCTGATGACACCTTACATGGTGAAATGCTGGGTCACATTGACTCTTGGTGGAGCACTTTGCTTTGTTCCTAGTGTTTGTATTTGATTTAATAAAATTAAACACATCAGATTTTTGCAATTGACTGAATCCATTTGGTTCATACTTCACTGGAGCACCAGTTAGCCCCTGGCTCTGGAGTGTGGGTACAATTTGTCTAATGTTGCATGGAACTCTTTGCCGAATGAAATTGAAAGTTTATCACAACAGTCATGCATTAAAACTTCTGTTTGCAATATACTGTCCAAACCATGTAATTAAAGAGTAGTCAGCTCCTTCTAGAGAACTGTAACAAAACATAAAAACTTGGATTTTGATAGCAGAAAAGAACCACTTGGCCCACCTACTGTATTCTGCCCATTTTCCTACCTACTGCTATCCCACAGATCCTAATGATCTCTGGATTTACCTCCCTTTCCTACCCACTAAGGTTCCCTTGTACCTATCTCATGCATTCTTGAATTCCATTACAGTTTTGCTTCCAACACCACCTCTGGGAGGCTGTTACATACATTCATCACCCTTTCTGTGAACAAGTATTTTCTAACATTTCCCCTGAGTCCACCCCCCTCCAGCTTCATAGTGTGACCCTTTGTTCTTGAACATCTTTTTCTCTGACAAATGCTACCCTCTTGTACCTTATTTCTACCTTTGATTTAGTCTCTATCATATTCCCACTCTCCCTCCATTCCTACAGGGTATACATATTGAGGTCCTTTAGTTTCTTTTCATGGGGATTTTGGTGCAGACCCTACACCATTTTAGTTGTCCTCCTCTGGACTACCTCTACTCTGCCTAGGTCCTCCCAGAGATGCAATTTCCAAAGCTGGACACAGTATTCTAGATGAGGTCTCACCAATTATTTGTATAGTGGTAACACCACCATCTTTTTTCTGCTGGAGATATCCCTCTCTATGCACCCAAGCATCCCACTGTCTCTTCCTATTTGCTTGACACACTGTTTGGCCATCTTTAAGTCACCAGATATGATTACTCCCAGTTCTTTTTCCTGTTTGGTGGTCACCAGTACTACTCCCCCCATCTTGTACTCTGCCTCAGGTTCATGTGCTCCATGTGCATGATTTTGCACTTCTTCACATTGAAATTTAGTTGTCATTCTCCTGACCATCCCTCAAACCTTCCTAGTTCCCTCTTTAACCCCCCCAGAGTGTTTACCCTGTTGCAGAAGTTTGTGTCATCTGCAGAAAGGCATACCTTCCCTTCTAACCCCTCTGCAATGTCTCTAATAAAGACATTAAAGAAGACTGGTCCCTGTACTGATCCTTGTGGCACCCTGCTGGTCACCCTCCCTTCCTCGTAGTGAACTCCATTTACCACCACCCTCTGTGGCCTACCGCCAACCAATTTCTTATTCAGTTAACCACCTTACGACCCACTCTCAGGCTGCCTAGCTTGTTAACAAGTCTACTATGTGGAACAGTGTTGAAGGCCTTACTAAAATCTAAGTAGAACAGAAATATCCAGGATATTCAATTTCCTTATTAAACTCTTTTGAAGGAGGTTCAGACATCATTGGACATAAATATACAGTAAGTAAAAAAAAAACAGATATTGGACCAAAAGACTACTTTTCAAAGTGCACTGTTTTATTTTTCATCAGCCAATGTCTTTTCTTTTCATGAATTCCAATGTTTCGAGATCATAAAGACCTCTTCATCAGGGATTGGCTAGAAAGTATGTAATAATTCCAAAATTAATATTTACTCATTCATTAACATTGATATATACATATATTTCCTAAAATAATTTTGCAATATGGAGTGGAAAAGCCTCCACATTATCTTACCTGATTTAGTTTGTGCACTTGCTTTTTCATATTTCATTATTTGTAAAGATGGTGAATCTATGAATGCATGAATATTATACATCAAAATCTAGTTATGTAATCTCTATTCATACTTCATCATTTGCACCTTTATTTCATCTATAAATTTAAATATTTCCTTTAATGAATGTTCTAAGTAAAGCTAGTATGTTTAACAGCCACACACATTCTTTCTTTATCATTATACTGTATATACACTTAATGAGAGCATACATTTAATTTTACATCTACTTAAAATATAACAAAACATTATGAATATTCTTTCTGTAATTAACTAAAATTTAGGTAGGCCATGTATGCTGCTCAACTTTGTTCGAACTCCCTGGTCACCCAGTTAAAGAAACCTATCATATTTCTTTAACATGACCTCCCTCCCAGTGAATCCATGCTGTCTCAGATCCTGAAAGTTGCTGGATCCTAGATATTCCACAGTCCTTTCCTTCAGTAGGGATTCCATTAATTTTCCCACAACCAAAGTCAGATTGATAGACCTGTAATCACCATCCTTCTCCCTGTTACCACTTTTGTGGATTGGGACTACATCTGCCCTCATCCAGTCCTCTGGAGCCACTCCTATCTCCAGTGAGTGGTTGAACAGGCCTGCCAGTGGTGCAGCCAGCAACTCTCTGAGCTCCTTTAATAATTATTAATTTAGTTGTGTTGACCAGGAAAGGAGGACTAAACAATTCTTCCTATTTTGAGCCTTATCCTGGGGGAAGGGGGAATGCAGATGCATGCCAACTGACATTCAGCCAGATTAAGCTGTTAGTGGTATTTTTAGTGAATAGTGGAAATATGGCCAGGACACTGGGGAAATTCCTCTACAATGCAGTACGGACACTGGTGAGCGATGGATGGAATGGAGCTGTCTCAGATGTCTGGAGGTCCGGCAAGGGAATGGAGCTCTCTCTCTGACTGTCTGAATGTAGAGATGTCACTGATCTAAAGGAACCTGAAATGGAAACAGAAGTGATGGATTACGCTATGGAGGAAAATCTGGAAGTAGTTATGCCTGATTTACAGGTAAATGATGCAGGGCTACAACATGAAGTGGAGTTTATACAGGCCTTGAGCTACGAATAACAACAACAATGCTTATTGCAAGTATTGTCAACCCCTGGACAAGGAGTCTGCTCGAGAGTACAAACACCAGACTGCAAGCAAAGCCCTGTGCAGCTGTTAATGCTAGCAACACGGACAATGACAAGACCTGTGATGCAGCTGTAGCTGCAGAGATGGAGACCAAACAGGCAGCACCCCAGAGGCTGCAGACCATGGACACATTGCCTTTACAGACCGATTCCATTGCATTGGTATCAGGGATGGTACCTCCACTGTGAGTACAATAAAAGTATCAAATGTGGACAATATTAAACCTATGAGCAGTAAAAATGTAGGTGAATATTCCAAACCACTAGCGGGTAAAGTCCAGGGGTCAAATACACAAGATGTTCCCAATTTAAATTTAAGATGAGGCAGACGAGAAGAGGGAGACAATCCTAAAGAAATATCTAAACCTGAAAAATGGTCCATCGGGATAGCATTAACCAGAGCAGAATGGGCAAGAATGGAGGGGGGGGCGGGATGGCTACCGGTCCCGGAGGATAGCTTGACCCCGAGAAATGTTCCTGAGGAATTCTGCCCTGAAAATGAAGCAATTGGTCTACTACTAGCTCAACTGGACACTCACACCCTGGTACAAAAGGGACTAACTGAGGGAGATGATCCACTACTCGCTCAGCGATCTGCTGAAGCACAGGACTTGGCAGCCCTGTGGAAGAATACTGATTGGGGAGACAGAGTGCAGCAGGAGGAGATGAGTGGCCGTCAAGACCCAGTAAATTTAAACCCATCGAGGTTGTGGTCTCAGTATCAAAAAAGGGACCCTATCTTCACTAATAACACCCCTGCACAGCAAAAAATGGAGTGCGTATCCAATATTTGGGGCGCCTATCCCATCCGCTGGACAGAATCTATGTTGGCAAAACCTTGATTAAGGAATCTCTATGTTTTTTGTCAAACTAAATATGCCTGCTTATACATGCCTCTGGGGACACCATATACGATATAAGTTTTAAAACACCAACGGGCCTAGATCATTTCTGGGCTGCATATGAGAAAAAACGTTATTTGGCCCTGTGGATCCCATTCAGAGTGATAGCCCTTACAAAGCCTGCAGTAAAGCAGGTGACCATCCTCTTTAGGAACGAGGGGGTGGTGGTTTACGATGTTCAGTACTGGCTCCAACAAAAATGTGAGTTGTTAGGAGAGCCAGCCCCACTCTTAGATGAAGAACACATATGGACTGCTGGTTGGACATTCTTGGTAAGGCTGCAGAATAGTGCACAACGCCCACAGCACCTTCCCAGTTCTTTTTTTGGGGGAGGGCAACGAAAGGGGCCATTGCTTCTATCCAGGTCAGCCCAAAACATGTTTTTGGTGTGGCTCTCACCTATATCTGGGTGAGGCCTGTGATAGAACAAGATGTACTAATTGAATGGAATGTGGGCATATAAGTGGAACCTGTCAGAATGAGGAAAATGTAACCTATGTGCACAAGACAGACATGTGTACCGAAATTGCGAGTGAGCGACTCACAATAGGCAGGACTGCCCAAACCAAGGAACAGCAGTGGAATCAGCTCAGAAAAAAGTACAGAGATACAAAGGCAAGTGAATGCCAGTAACGAAGAGACAGAGCGGATCTAACTGGAGGACCAGATGCCAAACCCTCTTCCTGCAAAACCAGTGGAAATAGTACTACAGGACCCCCCCCCTCAAAAAAGAGGAAGTGGAAACACAGGATAAGGCATAGGGTGCAGACCAGGATATACTAATGGATCTGACAGAGAATACCATGGAGGAGGCACAAGCAACCTCATCAAGAGGGGCAGCAAACCCAGACCTGTCTAAGGAAATGCAGGAGATGCCCCCACCTGACATTACAGTGGTTGCCTCAGAAAAATTACCCTTAAAAAATGTAGAGTTAGGCAAAAGCTCAAAAGAGGGGTGGAGTACAGGACCCAGTGCCCCTTTCAAACTCATATGAGGTTTTCCTATTACAAGATTCAGAACAGGACAAAGGCTCAGAAACATCCTCCACCTTCTCCTCACAACGGGGTATCTCATCCAATTTGGATGAGGAGTGTTTGGTGGCAAAAGTAAAAAAGCGAGGGAAAAACATAAACATTTGGGTCCTGCACCCAGGAGAAGCAGCAGGCTTGGCAAACATGCAGGCACCTGAGACAATGAGCTCTTGGCTACTGAGGAATACTTTGCATTTGGTCATGATCCCTCACATTGACTCACTCTAATGTCTGCAATGCATGCCTTTACAATAGCATCTTTAAATGTTAACAGTACAAATAATTGCAGGAGACTTTTAGTCATGTTCTCTATTATAAAAGACCAGAAAATTGATATTGCCTGTATACAAGATCTTAGGCTGCATACTGTTATTGAGAAGGAGAATGCTAGGAAATTGTGATGTTGGGGTCCATCCTTCTAGTCCTTGACACTGAAACTGTGTGGGTGTGGGGGTGGGGTGCTTTTCAAAGGATTTGATTATTTGATCATTAAAGTATTGGATTTAAGTCAAGGGTAGGTGATGTTGATAGATTTTAAATTCCAGGATTCGGTGTTGAGAGTTATTAACCTCTACACACCACAAACAAAAAAAGAAAGGGTAGACCTCTTGCAGCTAGTCAAACCATTCTTATTTACCACTAGACAGGTGATCTGAGTGGGTGATTTCAATTGTGTTTTGGCAAGGGAAGATAGGTGAGCAAGAACAGAAAATCAATTCTGTGACACCAGTGCGTTAAATGGGTTAGTAAGCCATTCGGGTTTGGTGGATGCTACAGGGCCATACATCTCTCAGGAGGATACACATTTTATAAGGCTAAGCTAGCTACCCTTATTGATTTTATTTTTATTTCCCCTACATTAACCTGCCTACAAGCTTTCACCATTCTGGTGGAAAACACAGGTCACTTAATGGTCAAATTGTGTGTGACTAGAGGTCAGGGTATTACTCGAGGGAGGAGACTATAGAAACTGAACAAAAATGTCCTGAGCAACCAGGAGGGCCTGGAAATAGCAAGGGATATCTTGAATGCCAGGAAATCTGTCATCTGTTTGGAGGAAAACATAGCAGATGGTGGGTTCAGATGAAGGGGGACATCTGGTAGGCAGTGCAATCTCACTCCTACAAGACACATACCATTACATACTTTAAATATTTGACATTGCAAGCACAGTATACAAGATTGATTTCTTTGGTTAATGAAGGGTATGTGGAGTTTGTAACACAAATTCAATATATCCGACAACAAATGGAGAGATATCAGTATGAAAGAGTGGCATCTCTTTTATACGAGCATAGGATAAGTACCCGGGGAAAGCTACCACAAGGGACATTTTCAAAAGTTGCAAGAATAGAGTCCAGCAATGTACTATGGAAGCACTGTGGTCACGGGAGGGGATGGTAGTCACACCTAGGCAGGGCATCATAACAGTGGTAACTCGACATATGACAGAGTTGTTTTCTGACCCAGGAATTACAACAGACATGGTACTTGAGATGGTGCAAAACTGTAGTGTACCAACAATACCGACAGCTTTGACGGACCAAATGATAATACCTGTGATGGAAGTGGAAATCAGGGGTGCCATACGGTCCTTGAACACTACACCTGGACCAGATGGACTAACCTCAGAATTTTATAAACTGTTAGAGCCAGAAATGGTGGATATACTATGTGTAGTGTTCAATACTCTACAGCTACAGGGTGACATGGTCCCACAATTAGGACAGGTAGCACAACTTCTTATTCACAAGAAAGGGGACAAACAGGACATTAAGAACTGGCTACCTTGACCCTCATGAATACTGATGTAAAAATACTCATGAAAATTGTGGTGGCATGTTTGAGACAAGTAACCCCATATGTGATTGACCCTAGTCAGACTTGTACAGTTAAGGGCAGAACCATACAAGAAAACCTGTTGTTGGGAGAGGTGGTGGAGCAGGGAAGGCAGGATGCGCTGCATGGATGTATCTTAAGCCTGGACCAGGAACATGTATTTTATAAAGTGTCCCATATATACCTGACAGTGGTCCTGGCTAAATATGGCATACTGAAGGTGTTCATAGCATGGCTCATGAAATTGTATAAAATTGCCTCCTCAATGCCACTGATCAATGGGCATTTGGGCAGGGAAGTACATATTTCAAGAGGGGTTCAACAAGGGTGCCCGATGAGCCCCATTTTGTATGTCTTTTGCCTAGACTCCCTTTTGAAACTGTTACAACAGGATGTTTTGATAAAAGGAATTAGATTGCAGGATGGTGTAAGTCTTCCAAAAACAATAGCACATGTGGACAACATGTGTTTGTTGCTACCAGATAGAGTCAGCAGAAACAGCATTGCTCTAAACATACAGAATTGTGGTGGCTATATTCTTAGTACACAGACCAAACAGGTGGCAGATTCAAGGCATTCACATGTCAGACTCCTCCATAACGGTTCTGGGGATGGTTTTCGGTAATATGGATATGGCTATGGCAAACTGGCAGAATAAATTGGAGCAGAGTAATGTACAGGGCCAAAAGGTGGAAACAATGGCAACAGATGAAAAAGAAATGAGTAGCAGTGCTTAAAAGTTTTTTTTTGCCTCTGTTCACATATTTGAGCACTGTTTTCCCCCCTCCTGGTGCCTTAGATCTTTCTCTCCTGAGTCAGACATTTCAGCTAGTATGGGGGAGCAAACTCAACCCAATCAAGAGAGAAGTCCTGTATAGATCATATAAACTGGGTGGATTAAATGTCATAAACCCCATAACTTATTTTCATAGTTTTGTTTCATTTAACACCATTTTGACTTCTTTGATGCCAGGACCTGCTACGTGGAAAATGGTTGACAACTATTGGATAACATCATTGATACAGAGATGGAGGCAAGAGCCTCAGCAGGCGCACATGCAGGGTTCTTGGTCATCATATACATGCTCACCAGTGGACAAAATTAGGAAATGGAAGCTTTCCTTGACTCAGGTTTCGATGGTGAATCGAAAAGTTTTGTATGGATGTATACAGGACATAGCGTATAGAATCCCTATGGAATATAAAGACATAGCCCCAAGAGCACACCTGGACCTGGAAACATATTTTATTGATCAAAAAACTCCACCACAAATGTGGGATGTGATGTGGTTGAGTGTGCACGGCAGGCTAGGAGTGAAGAGTAATGTGAAACATGAAAGTATTAATGAACGATATTGCCCATGAGAAACCTGTGGACAACAGACTGAAACAGTGACACATATTTTTATACACTGGGCCAGATATTAAAAAAGGTTGTGCATGGCACAACAGTGTTAGCATCATCTTAATCCATATCTTGATGCGATATTCAAATAGGAATTGTGTAGCACAAATCCCAATGCACCCGAACACATCAGTAATGTATGCAGGCATAGGTAGAGGGGGCATGCCCATTCATACTCTGCACAGCCCAATATTCAGCCCAGGATGTGCTGAGCCATGCATGCGCAGCCCCTACTTGCACCGCACAAAGTTGAGCAAAATAAAAAGAAGCAACGGCCGGCCACCCACAGGTGAGCTGCCGTATTTCAGGGTGCAACACGGCAGCTGCCACCTGTGGGTGGTCACCCGAGCTCCAGCTGCACCTCCATGGTGACACCCCCCCATGCCCGATCGGGGGCATCAGTTAAAAGGAATAAGGTCCAATATCCCTGGTGGTCCAGTGGACCACTGTCTGCCCGATCACAGGTTTAAGTAATAAAAAAATGATTCCTATATCCCTGGTGGTCCAGTGGACCACTGTCTGCCCAATCGTGGGCTTAAGTACAAAATAAAATGATTCCTATATCTCTGGTGGTCCAGTGGACCACTGTCTGCCCGATTGAGGGCTTGAGTAAGATAAAAATGACTCCAATAACCCTGGTGGTCCAGTGGACTGCTGTCTGCCTGATCGCGGGCTTAAGTATAAAAATAAAATAAACTATATCCCTTGTGGTCCAGTGGACTCCCCTCCCCACTCGCCCACTGATCCAGACCGCCCTGCTCCCCAGTCAGCGGCGGGCGGCAGCACCCCACACACCCGCCGCCCTGCCGCCCTCAGACTAACACTGTAGGTAGGACTGTACGCCCATTGGTCCACAGCATGAGCCAATGGGAGTGCAGCCCGTACCATACTACACATTCCAGATATGTGAATGGATCCATTCACATATCTGGAACATGTAGTACGGCATGGGCTTCACTCCCATTGGCTCACACTGTGGACCAATTGGCATACAGCCCTTCCTATGGTGTCGATCAGTGGGTGACTGGGCGGCGGGAGGGTGAGGTGCTGCTGACTGGGGGGAGTGGGGCTGTGGGGATCAGTGGGTGGATGGGGAGGGGGTTCCACTGGACCACCAGGGATATAGGTTATTTTATTTTTTCACTTAAGCCCGCGATCGGGCAGACAGCGGTCCACTGGACCACCAGGGATATAGGAATCCTTTATATTTATCACTTAAGCCCATGATCGGGCACTCAGCAGTCCACTGGACCACCAGGGATATAGGAATCATTTTATTTTGTACTTAAGCCTGCAGTCGGTCAGACAGCGGTCCACTGGACCACCAGGGATATAAGAATCTGTTTTTTATTACTTAAGCCCATGATTGGGCAGACAGTGGTCCACTGGACCACCAGGGATATAGGAATCTTTTATATTTATCACTTAAGCCCGCGATTGGGCAGACAGTGGTCCACTGGACCACCAGGGTTATTGCAGTCATTTTTATCTTACTCAAGCCCGTGATTGGGCAGACAGTGGTCCACTGGACCACTGGGGATATAGGAATCATTTTATTTTGTACTGAAGCCTGCGATCAGGCAAACAGCAGTCCACTGGACCACCAGGGATATAGGAATTGTTTTTTATTACTTAAGCCCGCGATCAGGCAGACAGCGGTCCACTGGACCACCAGGGATTTTGGATTCATTTTGCTATTTCAAATGCCTGCAATCGGGCTGTGGGGCACATTGCCGTGCTGCAGGGGTGTCGGTCCCCAACGGCTGCTGCCTGGCAGGACGCCAGGTGCAAGTCGTCGGGGATCAGCACACTTGCATGCAAATGGGGCCATAATGACATGCAAATGGCCCCATTTGCACCTTGCATACATTATGGCCACATTTGCATGTCAACTTCTGAATATGGCGGTAGTTGTGCCTAGCGCAATGGAACTTGCGCTAGCGCATCTCCACGCTCCACTCTGGCCACTGCGCCATGCGCACTGCGGGTGGCCAGGATGCGATATTCAACAATGCTAAGCCATGGCACAGCTCCATTGAATATCACCCAGTCCACGCCCCTGTGTAGCCAAGTTGAACTGCACCCAGGCTTGTGCCACAGCCTGGCGCAGTTTGAATATCTGGGCCACTGTGTTTATGCCCAAGAGGTCTGGAACATTCTGGGTCAGAAATGGGGGAATTCAAGCTGGATGAGGGTGTCATATGAGAATGTTAAGACAGGTGCCATGGTACACTTACAGGGTATAGAGAAGGAAACTGTGTGGCTCATATTTACATGCATAAAATTTGTAATGTGGCAAGTACGCTGTAAGCACATCTTACAGCAGAAGGAGGTGACTCCCAGAGCCTTGGTGGGCATAATTGACAAAGAAATTAATCAGCAGGCTCAGTACAATAAGAAGAAACTGTCTTAGGAGCAATGGAAAAAGAAGTGGAAAGGGGTTCCATTGCATAGAATTATCTGACTGCTGTTTCATTGCTAGACTCTTCATGTCAATATTCAGGTATTTGACTTGTCATATGGGGATGACGTCAAGATTAGTGGAGAGGTATTTGAAAGAAATAACTCATGACTCTGCCTATCTGTGGTTATGGAGTTGCCCTGACATAACAGTTTTCTTGTACTCCCTCCCTTACACCCCTCCTTTTTTTGTCTTTGTTTTTTATGTGTCTTATGCTGTGGTAAGGTATGATGTACATATGTTTCAGTATCACTCTCCTTTTTTCCTGTCTTGGATTATATTTCTTTGTTTTGCAATAAAAATTCCCCTACTCTTGGAAGGGGCACTGCTGGCCACTTCCACGATGGAGGACCTGGAGGAGGCAGTGTGTTGAGATCTGCAGCAGGCTGGGGCCCTGTCCTCCAACCCAGCCTGTGGAAACAAGGAAGATGAAGAGATAATTATGCAAGGAGAGAATTTTGTGGAAGATGATTTGCAAATGTCTTCTGAAGGAGACAGTGAAGAAATGGGGGAAGCAGAAGAACTGGATCCATTAGAAGGCACGTCAATAACAGATGTAGTATCTGCGTCTTTACAACTGGGGAAAGGGGTTGAGGAACATTGCAAGCATCTGCTTGAGATGCTTTTGGAAGAGTAGGAGCACTATGAAAATAGAAACGCAGCCCTGAGCTGATGGCTTAGAAATATCCCCTTGCCAGCCCATCAGTGCAGCAGTTGGATTTCCACTTGTGAAGCCAGTGACCAAGGTTCAGAAATGGACCCAGGCCACTGGAGGGCCGGCCATGGGGTGAAGGTTCGAACACCGGAAGACTGCTCGCCTTCTTCCGGGGGGAGGGCAGGGATGCAGTCTGGCACCTACTGATTCCTGGTGGAGGCTGGGAACATGGCAGCGTACTGGGCTTGATTGACTGAGGAGCGTGGTGGATGTCGGTGTGTCCCTAGATGTTTGTGGCATGCCATGCCATGGGGGAAAAACAGGGAGGAAAAGCAGCTCCTGGACTGGCCAGATGACAGCTGCCAGCCCCCAGCTGACACAGGAAGCCCCGTAGCCAGCCATACTAACCTCAGCATCAGCACCCAGGGCCAAATTGAAGAGTGTACTGGCCAACCCACTGGTGCCTTCCCCCTCCGACGAGAGAGACCCATCCAGTGAAGGGTTACACCAGGTTACAGTGGAATGCTGGCTGCAGTGTGAGGTGGGGGCTGGGGGTAGGGTGTGAGCTGGGGGGCCTAGGAAGCTCAAAGGAGTGATAAGTCTGGGGGCAGGGGAGCAAAAAAATAATTTCCTCTTATAGGCATCCAAAATGGGTAAAGAAAATACATTGTCCACAGCAGAAAATACGGGACTGTAGAAAGAACAAAACCATAAAGCAGACATCACTAGTGGAAACACAGCTGATGCAACTGATGAACAGCTGGCCACGGCATATCAAAGTCACCTGCGGTTGGCTCGAGACTGTCTAAAAGTGGCTTTTCACATCTCAGATCAGACAGGTGATGATACAGAGAAAATAGATGAATGGACTACTGAAAATACATTATTGTGGGCCTGGGGGATTCAAGTGCCAGGTGGTAAATGTATCCCAGACCCACAGCGGGAGTTTACACAGCATTCTACACTGGAGGATGTACATCTTAAACATAATGGCAGCTAGAGCAGAAAGGCTTCAGCAGCAGGTAAAGAAAATCCTCTTACTTGTATTGCATAGTAAAGGGTAAAGTTATCGAAGATGGTGACAGCATTTCAGGGAGCCCAAAACAATGCCCAATTATTGAATTAAATACTAACGAAGAACCTACCATAAATGACTCCGAAAGGATAGACAGCACTGCGAAAAATGTAAAAGACAGCATAGAGATGAACACAGACAAACAAAATAAGGTGTCTTATATAAAGCATACAGAAGGTATGGCTACAAACGCTATACTGAAGGAGGGAAGTGCAGGCCATGATGAAATTCAAGCAAATAGCTGGGGACAAGCAGAGGGACAACAGAAACAAACTTTGTCACAGGAAACCAAGAGACCTAATGTACTTGTACAAAATAGAAATGGGATGGAAGAAAGTAACACTTGCGCTGAGTATATTCCAAGAACCCCCTGACCCCCCCAAGCTCAGGGTCCCAGATATGCAGATCTATTTTCTAGAACTGGGCCTCTGCCTAGAAAGAACGCTGTAAGATTATATTATAAGGGTGGTTTAGAACCCAGACCCAATCAATTTTATGTAGGAAGCAATCTTTTAAAAGACAACATCAGATTTTCAGCCTCAGAAATGTATGCATCAATACATATGTCAGGAAAGACACCTTCGATATAAGTTTTTGACACCGTAACAGTTTGGAGAGATTCTGGTCCTTGTATAATCAAGTGAAGTTTTTTCCTTTATGGATACCATTTCTAACCATACCACTAACCAACCTTCTTTACAAGACAGTAAAAGTTATGTTTAGAAATGAAAATGTGCACGTGAGAATGGTTACAACAGAAAATGTGAAGTTTTGAGCACCCCGTAGGCTATTATAGATTCAGAGCAATTGTGAATAGGGGCTGGAAATTCAAAATAAAATTACGACAGACCCCAGAAGGGATCCATCATGTGCCAAATAGTTTTTACCTCGGTAGAGACAGTGGGGTCTCTTTCTACTCAGGTCAGACCAAAGCATGTAATAAATGTGGGTCAATAACTCATTTATCAAATGTGTGTGACAAATTAAGATGTGGGATTTGTGGGGAATCTAGACATATACACATGCAATGTGCCAACCACTCAAAATGTAACCTGGGCGAGGAACACTGGCATTTTTTCCAGGATTGTCCATGGGCTTCACATATCCAGAGAACTACCAGAAACCCTAACATTCTTATACAGGTGGCTCAACAACAGGAAGGAAAGAATCAAGAGCAATAAAGGACAGATACCAATTTTCATATCCCAGAAGATGGAAATGTTTTTTCAAGAAATTGGTTTAACAAGTGCAACTGAAAAGGAGGAAAGACATATAGAGCAGCAGGACATTTCTAACTCCAATGGAGATCAGAGTTTAGAAACACAGACACCGAAATCAATAGCCACACAAACAGCAATGGAAAGTAAGGTTTCAGAGATGCCCCCCCCCCCCAATGTCATCCATGCTGCCTGTAAGAAGAAGGAGTACCAGAACTTCAAAATCTGTACAGTAACCTGAAGAACTGGAAATGAGTAATCCATTTGGGGCTTTAAATCCACAAGCAAGTAAAGACCATGGCACTGAGGACCTTGAGTCTGATGCATTTTCACAATCAGAAATACTGGACTTGGAAGACCCTCACTTAACTTAAATCAAGAAAATAGGAGGGAACCAAAACAAAAAAAATGAACTTAATTTGTCCGTATGGATACTTTTTTTGTTTCTTCTTTAAATACCTGAAGTATTAAAAATGCAGGTAGATGAACTGACACAATTTCATTATTACATGATTAAAAACTAGATGTGATTTTTTGCTATCCTATGGGGTAGTCATATATCTATACACATCTCAATATAGTCTCAGGAAATGGGATGCCACCTACAACAGTATCTGCAGGTATGCCTCTGCTCGCCCCTGGTCTAAGCACCATTGCCAGCTCTATGAGGACCTAAACTGGCTCCCCCCCATTTCAGTCCATACTCTGGCCCTTGGCACCCTGACAGACAACATACTCAGAAATGGTATCCCGACTGTGCTTGCCTCCTTGTTATCTCCACTGCCATCCTCGCATGGCCTTCAATCAGCTGATAAATCACTGCTGCTTATAACTAGATGTAAATCTAAGAAAGGGACCCTAGCTTTCGCACACTCGGCTGCCAAACTCAGGAACTCCCTACCTCTGGACATCCACCTAGCTCCCAGTCATGCCCATTTTAAAAGCAAATGTCGATCCTTCCTCTTTAGTCAGGCCTCCCGTACCTGCTTCAAACCCCACTAAATGTGCCATTTCATTTCTACAGTCTCTACGGTCCTGCTGACTTACATCACATTGCTGCTAGCCGAACCCTAAACTTATCCAGCCTACCCAGTCCTGATGTTCAAGGCACTTATGTCTTAACCAACTATGCCACTTATACCAAACTGTCGTTTGCTAATTGTGTTACTGTTATCTGAACCCTGTTTTGTATCCAAACTCTATCACTTTACTGTAAGCAACCATGTACTGGTGTACCTTGGTTTCTCTTGAATACCGTTCTCTCCCCTACCCAAATATATTCCCATTTATTCTACCTCCTTGTCAGTTGAAGTATTATCTATCGCTAAAGTATCAGTATTGTCATCAGTCATGTTTGTTTCTGTATGCATTGATTGTACTGTACCCTCCCGGGTTGCACCTGAAAATAATCATTTCCATGGCTAGTGCACCTACCCGGTAAACAAAAACTAAATAAATTTCTCTGTTTTTGTACATTTTAACACTGTTAAATTTTAGCTACTCTTGACTTGTTACCAAGCTTCCTATTATGATTATAATTCCTATGTATTCAAATTGTTTCTATTATGTCAAATCATTGTATTTCTATGTGTACATGCCCTGTTTTGTACTGTACCCTCCCGGGTCATGCCTGAAAATAGTCATTGCTATGGCTAGTGCACTTACCCGGTAAAAAAAACTAAATAAATTTTCCTTCAAGAGACCTCGATGGATTCCCTTTACCAGATAGAAGGAACTAGACAGGCCTGGGTATGGTGGCCATCTTTTTGGTCTTTCAGTACAGACAAAGCAGACAGTACTGGGATCCTCTTTTCAGGGTATAATTTTAAGTTACAGAAACTGGTTGACCTTATTCCAGGCAGGATCTTAATCACAGATGATATTTAGCACAATATCCCTAGCAGTTTTATTATAGTTTATGCAGTACAACAGAAAGCAGAGAGGGTAGGTTTATTTACACAACTACATCCATTTTTGGCTATGGCTAAAAATATTTTTTGGGAGGGGATTTCAACTGCTCTGAGGAAGTGACAGACAGAAAAGCAACTGGAAAAAAAACATATTGTGATACTCGTGCTTTTAATAAATTCATTTTGACGGCAGAGATTATTGATTGCTTATTAAAAACGAATCCAAAAATCACTAACACTTATGTAAGAAACTCTCTGACATCTAAAATTGATTCTATTTTTGTTTCTAAATAGCTAAATGTATGCAACCACAATTCCAGTAGAAGTTCCTGCCATTTAATGGTAAAATTGGAAATTAGCATTAATAACAGTAGTGCTAAGATATAGATAAGATGGAAAATAAATACAGCTATTTTACTTGAACCTGAAGTAAAGTTAATTATTTTTTCAGTTATTACATCAAGGATTTCAGTATTAGAATTATATGATAATATGGGATGTTGGTGGACAGAAACAAAGCAAGATATTAAGGATTGGTTTACACAATATGGGAAAGAACAAATCACAACATAACTTTCTTTCATATCTGGATTTATGAACATAGTTATGCAAACTCTACTCAGGGACACACAGTACAGGAACTGATTATTCAGATCAAATTAATAATATAGAGTTAGAGATGAGAAAATTTATGTACAATAGATCAACTTCATTAAAATCAGAAGTATGTTTTGGAACACAGAGAACCCCATACATAACTCCATGTGAAATCTGCAAGGAAAAAGGGAAACATTCAAACATTATACACATAATAAACTCCACAGGATCCCTGCTTTCAACAACTTGGGAACTACAGAAGCTTTTAGAAGAACATCTATTTGGTTTTAATACCAAGGAAAGTGCAACAGAGACAGAAATACAATATATTTTAAAAGATATTTCAGTTCTCCCTTTGACAAAGGAAATAAAGAGAAGTCTGATAACACTAATATCAATACAAGAAATTTTAGATACCACTTCTAATCTGAAACAAGGAACTTCCCTGGGTTGGGATGGGATTTCAAATGACTTTTATAAATCTTAGAAGGAGATTATTGCACTGTGTTTGTTACAAATCTATAATACCTTATTGATGAGCCCAGAAGAAATACCTGCAGCTTTCTTTTATGGTTTAATCACTTTTTTGTCAAATCAGGAGATACAAGAGACATTAATAACTGGAGGCCAATATATCTGCTTACTTCTGATTTTAAAATATTAACTGCTATTTTACAGAAAAATACTAAGGATGGCAGCCCAATGTCTTATTCAACCACTACAAACCAATACAATTTCTGATAGAAAAACACACGAGAACTTGTCAATTATTCATGACACTTTAGAATATTGTGGAAAAAATAAGGTAACAAGTTTCCTTTTAACTTTGGATTACCAAAAAGCTTTTGAAAAAGTTGGTCATAATTATTTTTTTTAAGTGCTTGAGTCATATGGGATCACCTAGATTTTCATACAATGGATAGAAATTTTGTACAGAACAGCAGAGGTCACTCCCCTAATTCACTGACAGGAGGGATGGAAAAAAACATTTAAAACAGGGGTGTATCAGGGATGTCCCTTAAGCCCCTTACTGTATATCTTTGCATTAGGTCCTTTGATAAGACGAGTGATTATATATTATAATATTAAAGGGTTAGCTGAAAAACAGTCAAAGGAAGAACTAAAAAGCATTGCATATGCAGATGATATCTGTGTTTTTGTAAATTATGAAGTTAGTGCTAAACATTTGTTTTTTGAAATGGAAGCCTATGCACGACTCAATACCAGCAAAAGTAGAGGCCTAGGTTTAGGACCTTGAGATCCTCTCATTCAGCAAAATTGCTGGAATTCAAATATCTGAGGAACCTGTTAATATTCTTGGAATAAAATCTGGACATGGAGATATGGCCCTTTTAAATTGGAATGAAAGCTTAAGGCTATGTGATTCTAAAGTCCAAAGATTGAAAGGTTGGAGATTGTCAAAGCTTAAAAGAGTCTCCATAATAAAACAATTTTTCCTTCCAACCTTATTATAAGTAGGTATGGTGTTTCCATTACTAACACTCTTCGAGACACGCTCAATGAGTATTTTCTTTCAAATGCTGTGTGGCAGTTGCCTTAACCCCATTATTTATTTATTTAGATTTTGTTTACCAGGTAAGCCCACTGAGACCGGAGGTCCCTTTTTCAGGGGCGACCCGGGGTGAGTACACCACCAACTTTACATAAGGTACAGTATACAGCTTCAAAAAATATATATACAATTTGTACAGGAGGTTGGGTAACAGTAAGGCAGAGACAGAGAGCATGTAGCAAGTAACATCTTCAGAGAAAATTGAATTGCCAAGGGAGAAAACAAAAGTCCATGGGTCATTCAAAAAGAAAACGTAACACAGTTTGTAAAGAGTTAACAGTTAATAGAGGTTTGTTGGTACACGGGGAGCCAAGGATTCGTAGGTAGCCACATTACGTCATGAGGGGTAGGGAGCTTATCTAGTGGTTACAGCAGCAGTGACTCAGTTCCAAGAGGTAGACTTTGAGACTGGCCTTGAAAGAGGAGAGGGAGGGTTTGTCAAGCAGGGAAGAGGGGAGCGAGTTCCAGAAATGTGGGGCAGTGAAATGGAAGGAGCATTTTACTTGATTGGCGCAGATGCGGGGTATGTTCAGGAGTAGACTGGAGGTAGACTGGAGGTTGCGGAGTGGGACTTTAGGGGTAAGCAGGTCGCTAAGGTGAGGTGGGTGGTGAGTGGAAAGGAGTTTGTAGGAAAGGCAGGCAGGGGAAAAAGATAGTTTAAGCTTGAGTGTCGGCCAGTGTCCTTAAGAGCTTTGCAGTGATGCCACCTAGGGGAGGAGTGGGTTGCAAAGCGAGCAATGCGGTGGTAGAGGGTGGAGAGATTGGTTAGCTCAGTCTCTCTGAGGGACTGTAATAATGGCGAGCTGTACAGTAAAGAGGGGAGGAGGTTGCAGTTAGCAATGGTTCTACGTGCTTCTCCAGAGAGGGAGTTCACGAGGCAGTATAGCATGCCCAGTCTTTGGTGGATAGATTTAGTTAGGACATCTATGTGGGGTTTGAAGGTTAGCTCCTGGTCAAGGGTAACCCCAAGATACTTAAACTGGTCAGCGACCTCAACACGCATTCTTCGAGCTGATGTTATAGGAAGAAGACCACTACGGTCTTTACCCAGTCACCAGGTCCTGAAGAGGACAGCTTTTGTCTTTTCCTCATTTAGCTTGAGGTGGTTGGCAGTGAACCATGTTTCAAGTTTTGCCAGGCAGACTTGAAGTTCAGTTGCGATAACGGAGGATTGGGGGTCACTGTGATAGATTACAGTGTCATCAGCGTAGAGCAGTAGGTTGCAGGGTGCACACACCTCTGCTATGTCGTTCACAAACAGGGAGAAAAGCAGGGGACCTAGTATGGAGCCCTGGGGTACCCCAGTGATCACCGGTTTGGGGTTTGATTGGGTGCCTTGCCAGCGTACTGTCTGAGTTCTGTTAGTCAGGTAGCTAGTGGCCCAGGAGAGAGAGAGAGCTGATCCAAGTCAAGCCTTTGAAGCTTTGAGAGGAGCAGCTTATGACTGACCATGTCAAAGGCCTTGGAGAGGTCGGTGAATAGCTCCCCCATTGGGGTGCCTTGGTCCATGGTGTTGAGTATGTTGGTTGTCAATCTGACTAGGGCAGTGTCCGTGCCATGACCTTTCCGAAAACCATGCTGGACCTTAGAGAGGAGTAAGTGTTGCTCCAGGTAGCTTGCAGCTGATTGTAGACTATTCTTTCAAGGATTTTTCCCAGAGGGCAGAGGAGGGAGATGGGCCTATAATTCTCCATCCTGTCCCGGGTTACTTTTTTATGGATTGGAACTATGGTGGCACCTTTCCATTTACTGGGGACTGTCCCTTCCTGAAGGGATCGGTTAATGAGTAGGGATACAGGGTAAGCAATGGCTGGTGCCGCAGCCCTCAGTAGGCGAGGTTCTAGCTGATCATTGCCAGTAGATGATTCAGGGTTAATTTTGCAGAGTAGTGGTAGCACTGTGCAGGGGTCCACAAGTTTTAGGTGGAATAAAGGTCGAGAGAGCTCTGTGTCAAGGTGGGTGAGAGGAGGAGGTCCAGGCATGGATGGAGAGCAGGCAGGGGGATAGGAAAAAGATGTAATGAACACTTCAGCCACCTTTGTGGGGTCAGCAGTAGGAGTGTTCCTGGCTAAGGCCATAGCACTTTGTTCCTGCTTGCGACCCTTCAGGAGGGAGTTTATATGGCCCCAGAACTTCTTAGGGTCACTTAAGTTGCCCACTTAGAGGTCTCTAAGGTATTTTGATTTGGCCAGTTTTGTGGCCTGTTTACACTTGTTGCACAAGCCCAGGTAGTTCGCCCAGTCAGATATTGTGCCAGAGGATTTGTAGAGCCCCCATGCCTTGTCCCAGAGCCGCATGGTGTGTTTTAGCTCTGGGTATAGCCATTTATGGCACTTGCCCTGAAGCCTTAGTTTTTTCCAGGGGACATGACAGTTTACTATGCCCAGGAATGTCTCAGAAAAATATTCAAGGGCCACATCTATAGTGGGAAGGGAGACGATAGGCCCCCATTCCGCCTTTAAGAGGTCAGTGCAGAGGCCTGCTGGTTCAAATCTGCTGTAGTTTCTTGCAATGATCAGCCTGGCATCCAGCCTGGGGGGTTTATTGGACCAGATGCAGTAGATAGGGCAGTGGTCACTCAAGGAGTCCCACATGATTCCGGCAGACAGTATCCGAGTTTGGTTGGAGGTAAGTGCCCAGTCAAGAAGTGAATGGTTACCAGTTTTCACATTGTGCCTGGTTGGCATGTTAATCACCTGGGTAAGGGATGCATCCAGTACGAGGTTCTTTGCTTCTGAGGCAAGGGCGAGCCAGTTGAGGTTGAAATCCCCTAGGAGGATTTTCTCCCTTGGGGGGAGTTGAAGGATGGCACTGGTAAGAGATTCAAGGGAGGGGGAAGCAGATTGAGGTGGGAGATAGGCACATCCAATATAGAGGGGCTTTGTACCTCCAAGGACAAGTTTGAGAAGTAATATCTCAGCCTGAGTTTCGTCCAACGCTTGGAGGTCAATCAGGGTGGCATTTAAGGGGGACTTTAGATAGATTAGGACTCCCCCCTTTTTTTAAGAGTCTGTCCCTTTGAATGGCTTGATATCCTGCCAGTTCGACTTCATGAGGGAGGATGTCAGGCTTTAGCCAAGTCTCAGTCACAGCCAAGATGTCCAGTTTGTAGAGTAGGGTCCAGGCCTCGAGGTCGGCCACCTTGTGCCGCAGGCTCCCAATGTTCATATGAACCAGTCTGAGCCCCCCGGAGTTAGCCCAGGAGGGGGTAGTAGGGTCACTCACTGAGCATGCAGTTTGGAGAGAAAGGGCTGGGGTTGGGTTCAATATCATCCCCGCGCAGTAGTAGAGTGCAGGGCAGAGGGTCTGCAAAACTGGGGGGTGGGAATTATGGCAAGAGAGGGCCAGAGGGTGGGCCAACAGCATTATTGGAAGGAGCGTTGTCACCCTTATGGGGCCAGGCCATTCTAGGGTAATTATTACAATGAGCAGGGTATCCCAAGGGGCAGAGGGATGCATAGTAGGGGATTTTGCAGAGCTGCGGAGTGCAGGGGAACAGGGAGGATGGGAGAAGAGGTTGCTAAGGTTAGCAGCACCTAGTATTGTTGCTTTAACTTTACAGAAACAGGTTGGAGGGAAGAGGATAAAGAGAGTGGCCTCTAGTGGGTAAAGGTGATAATCTGCAAATGGAAAAGTGAGCTGATAGGATCTGCAGCTCACGTGACTACTCCTATAAATACAGATGCTCACCAAGGGTGGTGGTGGGGGTGGTGGGGAGCCAGCGCACAGTGCCGGCGGGGCCTCACTATGGTGGAAGACAGCAGGCATGTAGAGATGCAGTCCACCCAGGCACAATAGCCTGGCGCCTGAGGAAAAAAGTACCTGGCTTGCCGAGGGGTGCGGGTCAGCCCTGTTATGTCCAAGTGTGGGGAAGGCACAGATTCTTAGGGGAGGGTCTCGGCCCTCGCGACCTCCATTGCTCCGGGCATGTGGGGGGGGTCCCGAAGAAGTGATCTGCGGCGGAAGAGCAGCGCTTCCAGCACCTCACGACCTCCCTGGGGATTTGAGTACTGCCTGAGGAACAAAAGGAGAGAGGGTGAGTGTTAAGTAGGGCACAGGTAAAGGCATTAAGCTGTTTTTGGTATCGAGTTGCAGGATGGATCCTACTAGACACAAGTGGATTGGTCGCAGGGTGTAGCATGCAAGAGAAATCCTAAGGGCAGTACAGGACATGGGTACGAGCAAATTAAAAGCTGCCTAGGGCCCAAATTAACCGTTTGCTGCTGGCCATCAACTGTCTGACTGACCGCTCCCTAGTAGTGCTGGCAACGGGCAGAGCATACCACTGTATCCCAAAAAGGATTCTGCCAGGTCGGGGCAGGAATGGATTTGGAAAGCCACCAGACTCACACTGCCCCAGTCATGGTCATATTATCTGCGATAGGTATGTTATCTGTTCAGAAGATGCACAGCTTACTGTATTAGACGGCAGAGCTATAGCAAACCTTACAACAGTAGAATAAGCAAAGGGCAGACAGTCATATAGGCAATCATTAGGTTCACATTAATTCACTTTTTTCCTTCTTTTTTTTTTTCTCTCTTAAGGTAATAGTCAATATACGCTAAAAACACAGGGGCTATACAGGTAGATGATTAAGGTAACAGTCTATACAGGTAGATGATTAAGGTAACAGTCACAAAATAGTAAAAAGGTAGGCTTGGGAGGGAAAAATGAAAGAATCAATAGACTATCTCCACTGCTACGCCGATGTTTTAAAAAAGGTGCCAAATTAGTCCAAGTCCTTTGTTCGCACTACGGTGGAAGACAGCAGGCATATAGAGATGCAGTCCACCCAGGCACACTAGCCTGGCGCCTGAGGAAAAAAGTACCTGGCTTGCCGAGGGGCGCGGGTCAGCTCCGTTGTGTCCAAGTGTGGGGAAGGCACAGATTCTTAGGAGAGGGTCTTGGCCGTGGACCTCCATTGCTCCGGGCGCGGGAGGGGTCCTGAAGAAGTGATCCGCGGCGGGAGAGCAGCGCTTTCAGCGCCTCATGACCTCCCCGGGGATTCGAGTACTGTCTGTGGTGGAAGACAGCAGGCATGTAGAGATGCAGTCCACCCGGGCACAATAGCCTGGTGCCTGAGGAAAAAAGTACCTGGCTTGCCGAGGGGCGTGGGTCAGCCCCGTTGTGTCCAAGTGTGGGGAAGGCACAGATTCTTATGGGAGGGTCTCGGCCCTCGCGTCCTCCATTGCTCCAAGCATGTGGGGGGGTTCCGAAGAAGTGATCCGCGGTGGGAGAGCAGCACTTCCAGCGTCTCACGACCTCCCTGGGGATTCGAGTACTGCCTGGCTTGCCGAGGGTTGCGGGAAAGCCCCATTGTGTCCAAGTGTGGGGAAGGCACAGATTCTTAGGGGAGGGTCTCGGCCCTCACGACCTCCATTGCTCCAGGTGTGCGGGGGCCGGGGAGTCCTGGAGAAGTGATCCGCGGTGGGAGAGCAGCACTTCCAGTGCCTCATGACCTCCTTGGGGATTCAAATTAAAAGGGAGAGTACCTTTTTACCAAAAAAGAATGGAGGATTAAATATGGTGCACCCAATTATCTTTTTTCATACACCTTTTTGGACCAAATCTTTGATTGCGACTTTTCAAATTAAACAATTCATGGCCCAAATTTAGATCTGTGCAGTTTTATCAGAGTACTTAGAGGTCTGGAGGGATGTAACTCCCAAACTTGCAAAACATTTAAAAGTAACTGGGTATTTTAAATTAACTATGCAAAAGCTGGCTAAATGGAACATACGGTAGAAAAAGATTTGTTAACTCTAAAAAACAAGGAAACAGATTTATCTTGTAGCTTTAGATAAAGTGGGAACCATGCAGCCAGAATTTAAACACAGTAGACCCTGAAAAAATTCCCTTAGTTTGTAAGCAATTAATCAATACAAGAATACCTCAAAAGATGTGGGATATCCTATGGCTATGTTCTTATGGAAAGTTACTGGTCAAAGGGAACAATAAACAAGGCTATCCAAGAAATACTGTGTCCATACCCTAAATGTGTTGCTCTGCTTGAAACCGTGGAACATTTTAAGTTTGATTGTAATTTTGTTAAACAATTTTGGATTTATGTGGCTCAAAAATGGAGATTAAACTGGTTGATGCACTTGATCTATGAACAAGTAACGTTGGGAGATTTTCAAACTCTAAGTAAGGCATATGATAGTAATACTTTAAGGGCCAGATATTCAAAACTTTGAGCCAGGCAAAAAACGTTTACGGAGGTTTAGCGCAGGATTAGCGCGGGTCTGCTATATTCAAAAGGGCAAATAGTGTGGGCAAACTGCATTAATGCCAGACAAAATTATAATGTATGCAAGGGGCAAACTGACATGAATACAGGTGCAATGCTATATTCAGCGACTAGTGCCACGGTAAGTGGTTTTGTGTGACTAAGCGCGACACTTAGCGTGGTGCACATTACCACCCAGGAAAAGCTTGTCGTAACCCTGAGCAATCAGTTTAGCGTGACACTATGGCTTTGCACAGTGTTTGCATGGGTTTTGCGTGACCCAAACACATTAATATGACACATAGATAAAGTCAAACATAGAGGAAGCATGCTGCTAACTGATGGCATCACAATGATGCCATCATCTGCCACCAGTCCCAGCCATGCCAGGCAGCAAGTGGTGACCCTGCCACCAGTGGACAGCATGGCAGTGTGGCCATACAGCACACACCTGCGGACCGCACTTCTGTGGACACCAACAGATGCCAGCACACACATGCAGCACTGTGGGCATGGAGGATGTTGAGGGGAGCATGTATGGGTGGCGAGGCTGTGCTACAGACCAGTTGTGGCCACAAGGCTGGGACACATCATGCAGTGTACATGGGCCAGTATTGGGAATACCCCAACACCAGTGTGCCTTTCGGATAATATATGCCCCCCCGGCCACATACTGCACAGCTGTACAACTGCCATAGCACACAAAGCCAGAAATGTACATGTCACCGTGAGCATCCCATGCCACAGGTGCAGCATCTGTGGCTCACACAACAGCGTAACAGTAATGTCCAGTGTCAGTAAACACCCGCAGGTTGGGCCTCTCACTATGTATAGTGCAGTCATCATCACTGCCCTACACACCATAGGCATTGCTGTGTCCGCACACTACTGGCCCCTTGCTACTGTAGTTTCTGCTGTGCACTGTAGCATGACCTACAATGTGACAGTTGCATGCAGCACCACCACCATCTGTGCCTATGCTGTGTTGTCCCAGTACAGCTGCAGGCAGCAGCGCATGTGGAAGTAGTGTGCAGAACTGTATAATATTCCCCAAGCTGTTTGCACAGCACTAACACATTTGCATGGGTTTAGCGCAGGGCTAAAGAGTTAGCCCGGTGCAAACTGCATGCAAATCAGGGCATAATGAGATGCTAATCTGGATGTTTGCCCACAGACTACCTAAGTAGGCTCATTTGCATGTCACTTTTGAATATGAAAAAGTTTAGCACCTGGCAAACATGTTTGCACCAGGCTAACGGTTTAGTTCTGCGCTAACAGTTCTGGGAATATTTTACAGTTTTGCACACTGTACTTTCACATATGCTGCTGCCTGCAGCTGTACTGGGTTCACGCATTTGCTGGCACACACATTGGCCACATAGTTCATCTCTACCTACCTTCACATCGCTGTGCACTGTGTTGCTGTTGTCATTTGCACTTCCTGGTTGCCATATTCAGAGCTGTCTTATTCCAGGGCTAAGTTTGCCCTGCACTCCCAGCCCAGTTTGCCCGGCTTCATTCCCATGCTATATTCAGAAGCTGTTTGCCCCAGGCTATTCCTTTTGAATATGGCTTGTTTTGTGCCCCGGGCTAAGTTTGCTTGCTGGGCAGTGCTAATTTAGCCCTGGGGCAAAGTTTTGAATATCTGGTCCTAGGAGTGCTGTTTTGTATGTTTAAAATATTATTTGTGGCAAGCCAGAAGCCAGTTTGTTTTACAACAACAAAGGATACCTTATGAGGTAATCTGTAAATATTGTGAAAATGCCTTAAAAGAAGTTTTTGCTAAATATTTTCAAACTCATCATAAATGAAAAGTTAATATATGTGGAAAGGATTTTCATTATATATATATATATATATATATATATATATATATCAGTAACAATTCTACGAATGGAGGTCCTGGATAAGAAAATATATTTTCTTAAATTCAACAAAAAACTAGAAGAAAGCGATGATTAGGATAGTTTCAAGGATAAGTGAATCGTTATGCCATTTTGTTAGATAGTAGGGGGTTTTGGAGGTTTTGCATGCATAAATGCTTGTTTTGTTATGATTTATGTATGTATGATATTGTGTGACTAAAACGTTTTTGTGTTTTCTTTTGTGATCTGCTTATGAATTATCAATAACAAATCCCCTATTCTTGGTAGGGGGTGCTGCTGTCTTGCTTTGCAAGATGGTGGACTCTGAATCTGAGGTGGAGGAGGAGGAGGAGGAGGTGAATGCATTTTCTGTGCAGACTGGGGTCAGGTCTCTGACCCCAGTCAGCGTATCTCAAGGGGATGAAGAAATGGACTTTGAAATTGTATCTCATTTGCAGACCGCATTGCCAACTGATAATGTTGAGAAACAGACTGATACAGAACCTCTGCAGGTAAACAGAGATTTACTATCAGGAGACAAATGCCCAGACCAGCCCAAGTCTCTGAAATAATGCAGCTGAAACAACAAGTGAGTCTTCAAAACAAAACAGACTTACTGCCACAAAGAGTAGCAGAATCTCCGACCCAGAAAAAACTGTTTGAATTTGGTGCCAAGAATCTCAGCAGACACTGCCAATCAGCTGGGAAAAGATGACAGGGAATCGGAGAAGCTCTCTTGCTCTGCAGAACATCTCCCCAAATGTCAAAAGAAATTATGACTGCCCAGCAAAATCTGAAAGCTGCTTTTGCACTGCAAAAGGAAAAAGATGCCCCTATCTATTTCCAGGACTGAATCACCAATATTGCCTTTACTAACGCAGGTTGGATAAAGACAGCTGATGGAAAATGGATTCCTGATTCTAAGTGGCAGAAAATTTCTCAGCAGAGTGAGACATTGAAAGGGGCCTCCTTTTCATGACCAGATACTGAACTTCCTTCTACAAGTACAGGGATTGTGCACCATGAAGTTTGTTCTATGGTAGCCATTCCTATAAGACATGCCACTCAGGTACCTTCTGTTATTTCACCTACTACTGATGTTCTCTTGGCAGACTGTTTTGTAGATCCTAGGAACACTGCCTTGCCAGGAACTACAATTGTTGATTCTGAAACTGATGACCCTCAATCCCCATCCCACAGGGGGAACGGAGACTGCAAGGACCCACTTTCTCTGAACCTTTTAAAAACAGATTAGAGCATGCTCCAAGGAAAAATGTGGTCTGCCTGAAATGCAGAGGGGGACTAACAGAACATCTGAACAGAATTTATGTTGCTCATAGATCATTGAAAGATTAAATACATTTTTCAGGCAGGGGAAATGTATGCCCTAGTTCATGTTTCAGGAAAGGATGTTTCTGAAATCAGTTTTAAATCCTTTTCCAGCCTAGAAAAAATTTGGAATAAGAATGACTCATTGAAATTCTTCCCTTTATGGTCTCCTTTTTGGGCCATACCTTTTACCAAGACTCTGTTTAAATCCATTACTTTAATGCTTAGAAATGTAGGAGTTGATGTCAATGATATTAAATTCTGGTTAGAGCAAAAATGCACAGTTGTGAGCCCACCAGAAGCTATCATTGACTCTGAAGGGATATGGACAGGGGGTTGGAGGTTTAGGGTGAAATTGCATCAAATCAATAAAGAAATGCAGCATATCCCAAATAAGTTTTTCTCAGGAGGGTTAGGCGTGTTTGTTTTTAGCTGGGGCAATGTAGGGTCTGCTACAAATGTGGTTGCCATACACATTTGAGCAGTACCTGTTACCGACTGAAATGTTCTCTTTGTGAAGAGTTTAACCATGTCAGTGAGGCTTGTTGCAATGATTTTGTTGTAATCTATGTGATGAACAGGGTTATGCTTGTCACCAGTGTCCCTGGGAAGGACAAAATAGGACTGGGGGCTCTAATCAGGAACATCTAGTCTCACAGGCTCAAAAGGGAAATAAACTTCAGGAGTCACAAGTTTCAGGTGGTCCACTTCCACAGGAAAGGACTAAATCAGGCCTACAGAGACAAGAAACAGATATTGTTACTACACTTAGGGAGGCAACTCCACTGGATAATGAGGAACTTACTGAACCCCCTCTTCCCAAGGATAGTACTCCTCAGTTACAAAATGAAGTAGTCCAGGCTGTGCAATTACAGGCATCAAGTATGACAGAGCCTTTAGAGGCCACAAAGGAAATGCCTCGCTCCATGAATTTCAGTTACCAAGTACTCGCAGACTTACTAGGGCTTCCAGCAAATAAATTCCTTAAACTACCCTATCTCCTTACAAAATACTTTTAAGGCTTTGCAAGGTAGTATACACTAGGGAGAGTCAGAACCTGAGTCTTACATATCTTCTAGATCAGGTGCTTTTTCTGAAATTGATGCTGAATAAGCATCACACTCTAGCACCTTGGAAACAAAAAAAAAAGAAGGGAAGGAAAAGAAAGCTAAAAGGGCAGAAAAACAATTAGGATTGTTTAATGACATCCCCACAAAGGGATCAGTACTAAATCCCGACATGAAAAATCCCATTACCAGAATCCTGACTGCTCTATTGCCCAACAGATTAAATGCCCGATTATAGAAATCCTGACATATAAAGTAATTTTGTTTGTTCCTAACAGCACCAATGCAGAATGGGCTACTATTTTGTGAGGACTGACACAGGAGTAGGAATAATGATAGGTACACTCTCAGTGCTTGATAATAATAGGCAGCTCTTAGTGGTTGAGACTGTTTAGGAGTGGAGGCTGTGATCACTGGGTCCCTGGAAGATGTCCAGAGAAATTTCCACTGCAGATACATCCCTGAATTTTCAGGTCCCCCCCCCCAAACAACATAAACTGTTGACAGCCACCGATATATATCCCCAGCTTTTCAGGCTGCCTTCCCCATGTAACATAAACTGTTGATAGCTGCTGATACAACCTCGGTTTTTCAGGCTGCCCTCCCCACGCAACATAAACTGTTTATAGCCATCCAACGGTATGAGGGCAGGAAGGATTCTGAAAGAGATTGCATCAACAGGTACCGGGAATGCTCATATGCAATGACTGAAAATGGATAAAGTTTGTGCACACATGTCTTTCTAAACAAAAAGAAACAATAGCCCCCCTCCCCCACACATATCTTTAAATACTGGAAACCATGCTTTTACCAAATTAATCAGGGGAAGGGATCTCTCCCCCTCAAACAAAAAATAAAAAATAAAACTGAGTATAGCTTACAAGTCCATTTAGTATACACCCTCTGTCTGAGATACGTCTAGGATTCAGTAAACTTGGTGCACGCAAAACCAACTGTTAGGTGCAAGCTGGTGTTCCATTTTACACTCATTACAGTCTAGGTATGAGTAGGGATTTTATGAGATGGGCACAGCATATGTTGGGCATCTGTTATGTTAGGAATCCGGTGACAGGATTTTAAATGCTGGGAATTAGTATGTCGGGATTGTGTATCTAACCCCGTACCGATAGCCTCACTTAATGTTTGTAGTATAAACAAAAAGACAAAAAAAGGACAATAATCTTTATCTCATTTTAAACACACTCCATATGAGATAATTTTTTTTTTACAAGAAAGTAGATTCCATTCTTTATTTGATATTTCTCAAGCTATGAGAGGCTGGAAGTGGGGACCATCCTTTTGGTCTTTTGTCCCAAATGTTGCTGATGGACTAGGTATTTTGTTTAAGGGTCAAAATCTGCAAGTATTTTGAATAGTGGACATTATGCCAGGAAGGGCATTTTTAATAGATAGCATTCATAAAGGATTCTCATTAAGGCTAATTAATACCTATGGCACTCAGAGCAAATCTGCTATAATAAAACTTTTCATTAAGATTAGACCCTATTTATATACCTCTAGGCATGTCATTCGGGGATTGGGAACATGAATTGTAGGCTGGACATTAAAATTAATAACAACATCCAAAAAAAAGGTGTATTGTGATTCCCGTGCTTTGCAGAATATACTTACATCAGTTAATCTAAAAGATTCTTATAGGGTAATAAATAAGGATCCAGGATTTACATATAGAAGCAGCACCTTTTCTACCAGAATAGATTTTATATTTTTATCTACAATTTTAGTGCCAGGTAAATTTACCCTGCTTCCATTCATTCATTGTTGGTATGTCATATCAGTTTCCATAAAGCTCCTCATAAGTTTCCTTTCATATCCAAAAGGCGGAAACTAAATTCATCTTTGCTTCAGTCAGAGGAACTGAAACAAGGCATGTTAACTTTATTGCAGGCAAGATCATTTGTTATTTGCTTGTATGATGACTGGGGGTCTTGGTGGACAGATACAGAGATCAATTAAAAAAATGTCTTTAACCAATATGGGAAATCCAGAGCAAACACTGAATATTTAAAATATTTAGACCTTAGAAACCAGTACTATAAATTTCATCATGTGCAAACAGAAATGCTTCACAGTTTAAGGAGCAAACAGATCAGGTTAAAGCCCAGATGTTCCAATTTCAATACAACAGAGCTTCTTCGTTAGAAGCAGAAATGAGATATGGCCAGGAAAAACAGCCATATTCTGACCCATGCCTGGCTTGTAAACAGATTTTAGATTAAAACATTATGGATGGATTATATGATACCAATGAGATTTTGAAATCATCTGAAGCAAGCATGTTGAATATAGTACACACTTCCTTAAAATTAACATTTACTGTAGTAATAAGTTTGATCCTAGCTATACTTGGGGCGATTTGATTCAATTTACAGTACCAAACATTTCAAATAATGCATCTCAATATTTAAAAGCCCCAATCACTAAATTTGAAGTACTAGAAGTAATTCAACATCTAAAACCAGATATTTCCACTGGTATTGACAGACTTTCTTATGAATTTTATAAAACATTTAGTCAGGAATTAATCCCTTCCTAGTGGATATTTGCAATGAACTTGTAAATTCTCCTTCAGCTTTTAAAGAGTTTGCTACTGCTATTGTAATATTTCTGTTTAAGAAAGGGGATAAATGCAGTCTACAAAACTGGGGTGTCAGACAGATGAGGCATACTGATGAATCCAGGTAGGATGAAACATGTGCCTATGTCTTCTGTTAGCACCCTTTGCAACTGTGCGAGAGGCCTTTTGGCACCATGCATTTCTGCTTAAAGTTGAACCAGCATAATATTCTGTAGTGATTTGCATATGCAGCCCATGATGCTTTGCACTGTGGGGTCATGTGTGACTTTGTATTTCTTTGAAACTTGGCTTCCCAGCCAAATGCCCTTTGGGGTAACCCTTGCCTCAGTGCTTGTGCACAGAGGTTCTTTGTCTACAAAACTGGAGACCTATCAGCCTCTTAAATGCAGATTATAAAATTTTTTCCACCATTTTATGTAAGAGGTTACAAAAAGCTGTTGAGGAGGTTATTTGCCCAGTACAGACCTGTTCAGTTCCTAATAGGAACATCTCTCAAAATCTAGCATTATTAAAGGATATTTTCGAATTTAGTAACAAGGCTAAGTTGACTAGATATGTACCTGCATTAGATCAATACAAGAATTTTGTTAGCGTTTCCAACGCTTTTCTTTTTCAGGTATTACACCAGTCTGAACACACCCAGAAATTTTTGTCTTGGATTCAGACTCTTGGTACCAATGCAATTAACTTCAGTTACTGGGTTATTAGGAGAAGGATTGGCCCTACATAAAGGACTGAGGCAGGGTTGTCCCATAAGTCCACTACTATTCACATTTTCACTTGAGTCTATTATTAGACATATTATCTGGGATAGAACCATCAAGGGTATTTCTCCTCATGTGGCTATAACACCTCAGAAAATAGCTGCTTATATAGATGAGATCTGCATCCTTGTACAAAATCAAGACTCAGGAAGACAAGCATTAGGGTTTTTTCATGACTTTTCTAAATAATCGGGCACTGAAATTAATGTAGAAAAAAGAACAGGAATTTGCCTAGGGACTAGGCCTCACCTTTGGTCAAGATAATGTAGCACATATTAACTTGAAGCCCAGATTATAGATATGTTAAAAAGAGGTTATAGCATGGAAATCATGGGCGATGTCAAAGAAAAAGAAAGTACTCTTTAAACAAATTATTTTACTTATTTTTTTATATGTTATCTGGATATACCGGCTTCCTGTTAGCTTGCAGACAAAATTATTCAGCAATTTGTTTCAGATGATATGGGAAGTAGGCTGAACCCTGTGAAAGTGGATTTTACGTACTTACCTGTGGAAAAAGGGATCTTAGTATGATTAATCCCTGATTATTTATCATACCTTTTTCATGTGTTCTACATTACAGGAGGGATGGAAGACAGCCTTACATCCTTGGCAGGAATGTACTCAAGTGCTATTTAGGCTCTTAATGATAAAATGGGTTATGGATCCTCCAAAAAGAATTCCCTCCTTAAATATTCCAGAATTTGCAGTCCCAGCACTTAAAAAAACTTAGACAATGGAAGATGGATAAGATAGAACTTATTAGTTCAAACAGAAAACAATTATATACCCGAATCATGGGCAGAACTGCTGCTGCCAATGTAGAATTTTCCAAATATCCTCCCATAAAATTAGACAGTACCCTAAAAATGCTTAATGATCCGAGAATCCCCCACAGTGTATGGATATAGTATGGCTTAGTTGCCATGGAAAATTAGGGGTCAAAGGAAATTTGAAACATAAATCACTGGATGAGAGACAAAGTTTAAGACCAGATTGTATAGGGGTAGAAGAGACACAGGAGCATTTTTTTCATTTTTTGTTCTTTTGCAGTAAACCTTTGAAATTATCTAGCCAGCAGGTGGCACTGGCCAATTCTAATAAATATTTCATATGAATGCTTAATTTGGGGAGATTATACAGGTTTTCCTAAAAAGTTTCATCCAAGTACATTACATGTGATATTTGCCACCATTACATTTATTTTATGTGGCAGGTGAGGCATTTTCAAGTCACTAATTTGATGATAGTTAATCAAATAGAATGAACTGTACATCAAGTAAGGATATAAGATTATTCAAATTTTTCGAAAAATATGGCAGATAAACTGTTGAAATCTGTAGCATGGGCTTCTTAAATTATTAGTTCCTGTCTTTACTCTTCATATGTATTTTGGAATGTATAAATATTTGATCTCTTTTGTTTTAAAGGAATTCCTTGATGTAAATTTGATTATGTTTCTTTCTTTTGTGATGTTGTTATAAGATTGTTTTGTCTTCTTTTTCAATAAAAATTCCCCTACTCTTTTCAAGATGTGCCATGGGATCTTTAACATCCACCAGAACTACCACCAGAACAGGCAGATAGGATCTTAATTTAACTCCTTGGATGTAATCCATCTGGCCCCATTGTCTTGTCCAGTTTCAGATTTGTGAGTTCCTTCAAGATTCTCTCCTCTGTAAATGGACTGGTGTCCACCTCCCTTCCTTTGATGCTCTTGTCACTTATCTGTAGTCCCCCACCTTCCCCTTCCTCTGTGAATACTGAACAAAAATATTGGTTCAAGATATTTGCATTTTCCTGGTCCCCTCCACACACTCCCCCTCCTTCCCTCTTTAGCCTTGCAATCTCTCCCCTGGTCTTTCTCCTTTCACTTACATACAATACCTAAAACATGTCTAGTCCCCTTTCTTCACAGTTTGGGCTATTTTCTCCTCTATTTGTGCCTTTACCCTCCTGGCTGCTTTCCCTGCCTCCCTCTGTTTCTCTTGATACACTTCCCTATCTTCCTTCCTCTGTGTCTTCTTATACATTCTGAAAGCTAACTTTTTTGCCCTAATCTTTCCAGCCACTTTATTTGAGAACCATGGCAGTTTCTTTTTCACCTTGCTGTTGCTAACTTGCATAATGCAGAAGTTTGTTGCCTTCACTATAGCGCATTTTAGTTTTGCCCATTGTTCCTCCATGCCACCCAAGTCCTGCACCCCTGCCAGGGCATCTCTGAGGCATCTCTCCATCTTTGTAAAGTTGGCTCTCCTGAAGTCCAGGACCCTTATTTATTTATTTTATTTATTTATTGTAAAATCAGAATTACAACCTTTGAGCTAAAAGCTCATTTACAAAGAATCACCATTGAACAGAGGGTGAGAGAACATCAAGTACATGGACAGTGGAGAAAAACAGAAACAGCTAGAAGGCATTGTCAGTTATACATCATTGAAAAGGCTAAACAGCATTACAAATAAAAGTAAGTAGTAGTAGTAGTAAATATATTTTTTATTCAACAGAATAAGGGGAAAAACATTCAACTGAGTATTTGCTCATTGTGAATGAAGTCCCATGTGTTCACTGCAGCAAGCTTCAGTTACAATATAAAAAGGATGGGGAGAGACATAATACATTGCAAAAGCCATCACTTAATTGTATAATACAGAGGAAAATAGTCCCATAACATATTAGCTGAATAAAGTGCAGATTCCTACTTTGTACAAAGTATGAGAATTCCCAGAATGCAGCTATAGAGTTTAGATAGGTTGCCGGAGGGGACAATTAATGTGACCACCGACAAGTACAGCCATTAAGGGAGAGTAGGCTACAGGCTAGATGGGTGAGGGGGAGAGCACAATGGTGGGTGATAGCTTTAGGGTCAGGGGGGCTAAGCAGGTGTGAAGGTGGGGGGTATGGAGGGTCAGGAGGGCTAAGTGGGTGAGGGGTGGGGGAATGGGGACCAAGGGGTGGGTAGGTGGGGATTAGCAGGAAATTCTTAGAAGCCATGGGTCATTGCAGCCAAGCCATATTGTGTCAGAGGGCGAGTAAGGCTAGCAGTGGCCTAGGGGAGCTCATTTAGCAAGGTGGGGGCCTTTACTGCAAAGGCTCACCTCCCCAAGGCAGTTCTTCTGAAAGGTACTGCTAGGGCATGTCTTGTAACACTTCTCGTGGAGTGCTCAGCAGGGACCAGATGGAATAAGGCTTGTAGGGAAGGGAGATGCAAGCCTTAGAAGGGCCTTCTTCCCTAGAAGACAAGAATGGAGCTTGACTTGGTCCATGAGAGGAAGCCATCATGTCCCAATATAAAGGTTGCACCTGTGTGTTAGGTGATCTGCGCCTAAAACAAAGCGGCATGCTTTGTTAAGGGTTGTATGGACCCTGTGCAGGCTGATGTCAGAGGCTGTGCAATATACCACATTACCATAGTCCAGGATGGGTAGAACTGGCCCTCTTACTGCCTGGGCCCTATCCTCAGGTGTGAGGCAGAACTGAAGCCTATATAGGGTCCCTAACTTTCTTTTGGCAGCAGTAGTAATATTTCGTATATGTTCACTGAAGGAGAGGGACTTGTTGATTGTAATCCCTAGGTACAGAAATGAGGGCACCTGCTCAAGGGTGGAGTGGGATTTGAACAAAATTGACAAGGGAGTGATATACCTCCTCTTTTGGCTTCCAGCAAAGAGCATTGGCTTGTTTTTTTAGCTGTTGAGCACTAGCAAGCTATCTTTGAGCCAATCCTGCAAGAGGTCAAAGTTGTACTGCATGTTCTTTTTTTTTTTTTTTAGTTGTTTAACCAGGAGTAGCACACTAAGCTGAAAGCTTTTTTACAGGAGCGACCTGGGAACACAGGGAAGTTAAGTGACTTGCTCAGGGTCACACAGTATGCAAGTGGAAGCCATGGGATTCAAACCCAGGTCTGGTCTGCTGGATGTCACCAGATTTGCAGCTCAGAGCCTTAGTGAGTGCATCTTGGCAAGATCCTCAAGGGAACACCACCATGTCATCTGCATACAGCAGTACCTTGGAGGAGGGGCACACTTCTGGAAGTTTGTTCATAAAGAAGCTGAACAGGAGTGGGCCCAGGATGGACCCTTGTAGGACCCCCACTGTAACTTCACTGGTCTCAAAGATGGCTCCATTGATTTTCACCTGCTGAGAGTGCCCAAACAGATAGCTGGAGAACCAACTGACCATGTCAGGGAATAGTCCAAGGCAGCTTAGCCTGTGCAGCAGCAGTTGATGATTCAGAAAGTCAAAAGTTTTGGTTAGGTCTATGAAGATTGCTCCGATCAGTTAGCCCTGGTCAAGTGCCTCATACATGTAGTCTGTGAAGGCAATTAGGGCAGTATTAGTGCTATGCATCTTGTGGAAGCCATGCTGTTGGGGGCAGAAGAGTTTATATTTATGCAGATGGTCATTGAGTTGGTTGGCTATGATTCTCTACAGTGCTTTGGGGAGCAGAGACAGAATTGAGATTGGTTGGTAGTTGGATACTAGTGCCCGATAGCCTCCTTTGTGCACAGGAGTGACCAGAGCAGATTTCCAGGTAGAAGGGAAAGTGGATAGATGGAGAGACAGGTTAAACAGCTTGGTAGTGGGAAAGACAACCTATTGTAAGGCAATGGAAATCAATTTCATATCGATTCCATCACCCCCATTCTTATTTTTTCCAGGACACTTGTAAGGTATTTTCTTGTTTCCTTTTCAGTCACCTGTCTGAAGTAAAAGCTTGGGCTAGGGTTGGAAGTGGTAGATGAGGGCAATTGGCTGGATGCTGGCATTCCATCAGGGTGTGTGGCAGGCCTGGGAGGCAAGACTGAGCTATAGTCAGAGAAAGCTTTATTAAAGATATTGGCCATGCCAACATCATCATGATTTCGTCACTGTGGTGGAGCACGGTCGGGGGGAGGGGGTCCTGTTATCAGACAAGAGGAGGTTTTTAATTGAGTCCCAGAAATTCTTCCCTCTACTCCAGCAGTGAGATTGCTGTTTCTTGTGGAATGATGCCTTGGCCTGTGGTATTGCCCATGTTCACCTGTTTCTGGACACTTTGTAGTTTTGGATATCTCTAGTTATCCCTGTTGCCCTGGCCTGGTGCCAAAGGAGATCCTGTTGCTGCATCACACCAAGAAGCTCAGGGGTAACCCAGTTCATACTATGACCTTTTATCATCTTCTTATGGTAAGGGGCTTATTTATCCACAGTGCCACTGAAATGAGTGAGGAAGAGTTGGAGGCAGTGTCAACAGAAGGGCATAAGTCAAGGAAGCTCCGGTCAATGCCTGAAAGGTGATTCCTGAAGTCAGTCATGGCACTATTTTTATAACTCTGTTCCTCACCAGTTTGGATGTGGGGTTGGCCCATTTTGTCGACCTCTCACATTGGATAGGTGAGTGGTCACTCAGAGTATCCGGGAGTACCTTGACATCAGTTAGCCTTTCTGGGTGAGTTATTAGTACCCAGTTGATCAGAGTGCTTGTACTGATGCGGTAGTTTGTTCAGGTGCAGCTCTTGACAGCCCGTGTTAGGTAGAGTCTGGATACAAGATTTCTGTGTGGAGCTGGTAAGCCAGTTAGAGTTAAAATTCCCTAGTACAATAGTCTCCTTGTGTTGGCTAGCCTGGGTGTAAAGATTAGTAAAGGCTTCTAGCCCAGCTTGCTGCCTCCCTGGTGGGATGTAGACTGCCATAACAATCAGGCATTTTTGCCCCTTGCCTAGTAGGATTTTTATTGCTAGGCATTCACAGTCATTGTTGGCAGTAGCCAGTTGAATTCTGTGGCACTGCAGATGGTTCTGGGTGTATATTATGCAGTCATTACCTCTTTTACTGCAGCGGTCCTATCTATGAAGGTTGTATCCAGTGATGGACACTACCAAGTTGCTTGCTCATGGGGAGAGCCAGGTCTCTGTCAGAGCAATGATATCAGGCAGAGTATGTGCCTCCCAAGCCTCAAACTGTGTTAGCTTGGCTAGGAGGCTGCCAATGTTCAAGGCCACGGTCCTTAATTGCCCCGTAGGAATCGGTGTCTGAGTGTGGGTTGAAATGGGGCCAGGGTTAGGATGAATGTTTCTAGAGATCAGTAGCAGGACTAAGATGAGTTTCCTACATATTTTTGGGAATATGGTCTTTAAATTTAACCTCCAAGAATCCTGGTAGTCACGTTTAGTGTGTAGTGAACCAAGCGCAATGTTAAGTCCAGGAAAAAGACATATGGCTGGGGTAAAGATCCAGGTGACAGAAGGGGTCCAGGAGGGATGTTGCGTGAAGTGGGCAAGTAGGGGTGCTGTAGAGTCGATCTCCCACTGAGTAGGTTTTCTGCATTTTATAATAGCAAAGTCCTAGTGGCAGGTGGAGGTAGTTATGGTTGGCTATCTTAGTTTCAGGGCAGGTAGCAAGATTAAGAGTATTTGAGTAGGTACACCTCCTGGTGCGAAGAGCTGACTCACTTTGGAGTTCATTTTCGGGGAGACTACTAACTTTATGGTGAGCCAGTGATTGGGACTGATCTTTTAAGTTTGGGTCAGCCAGTGAGTTATGTGCTGATTGTGCAGTACAGTGAGGAACAAAGGAGTTGGGGTAGGTTGTTCCAGTGAGGGACTGTCTTCTGTGAATTAATTTGCCTTAGAGAGAAGCTTATAGGTTTGGACTGCTAGCAATTTAGGGTTGCTAACATTAAGTGGTACTTGCTGCTTTAAGCGATACCATGTGCCTGGCTGGGGGTGGTGCGGGCCACTTCCTGCAGCAGGAGTATTTAATACTGGAAGGAGGTGGGGAAGGGGGTTTGCACAAATTCAAGTGAAGTGAACAGATTCTGGTTTTGCAGGCAAGTTAATTCAGCTCAGCAGAGTCCTGTTTTGCTGGCAAAATAAAATAAGTAAATAAAATTCACTCCTGCCAGCAACCAGGCTCTGCTGCTGGAAGAGCTGCCCCTCTAAGTGAAAGCGAGCACCAATTAGGGTGGTGCTCTTGCCTAACATAATATTTGAAAACAGTTCAGCTTGTATTTCACATTAGTTCTGTATTCCTCCTCCCCATTATTATTACTGAGGCAATCTGCATGAAAATAGGTTATTTGCTCTTGAAGAGTTTATCTATTCCTGTTGCTTATTCCCCACTATAGGTACCTCAGCAGCCTGGCATGTGCTGAGACATGCTTCATGCAGCACCAGTTGTCCTTTGCCGCCCACCCTCCCCAGTCACCCTCACACCCTAAGCTAGTGTTTCTCTTATAGAGAACAGCACATGTGCAAAAATCAATCAGCTCACTTTTGCTCCCTATTCTTCCTGGTGAGTTGGTTACTTCTCTTCTACTCTGGACCCCTTCCCCTTACTTATGGCTCTTCCCAGCCAGTAGTTAACTCCTCTCATTCCCACTCTCTTCTTGTTTTGAAGTAAATTTAGCTCCTTTTCACATTTACCTAGCCTCTAAACTTCACCTGTCTTAATCTGCATCAATTGTAAGGTAAAAGTGTAAACAAAAATTATATACCGTATATTTCTGTAAATTGCTCTCCTCTGAGACTGCCCTGTTCTGCCTCAAATCATGTTCCATGAATCCCTTGGTAGTATCCTCCTCCTCTTCTCCTTAGCTTCCTTTTCCACCCTACCCCTCTCCTTGTATTATCCCTCTGTACTCCTCCCCGTCTCTGAGCCCACACTATGTATCACTTCCTCCTCTACCTCTCCCCTGGCTTCCCGCACTTGGACCCACAACCCCTAGCCCCCTGGTCCATCTAGCCTACCCCCTTGCTTCCATACTAGCTTGCTCATATTCAAGCATTCTTCCCCACCATCCCACTCTAATCAATCCCCCCCCAGTTCTTACCCCCCAAGTTTATTACAGTCTCCACCAAACTCCTAATTACTTTGTTGCTGCTACTTTAAGATGATATTGAACTTAATCCTGGCCCAGTCCCCTCCCTCTCCTCCCAAGTTCCTCGTGGGCTGAAAATAGCCCATCTAAACATCAGGAGCCACCTCTCCAAACTTACTTTTCTTCAACCCCTTGCATTAGACCTTAGCACTGACATCTTGATCATAACTGAAACATGGCTAAAGTCTAACATTATAGATGCTAGTATCTAGATTCCTTGCTATTCCCTCATCCGCCAGGACTGCAGCACCAGAAGAGGTGGCATTGCCATGTATATTGCCTCCTCCATCCAATTCACCCCAGTACTCATGACATCCCTCCCAAAGGCATAAGAGTTACTACTGGTAAAAATCTCCCTTCCCTTTTCTTTGCCCATTTTCATCTCTGGTACATACTGTTGCCCTGGTCCCTCACTTTCTTCTTTTACAATACCTTGGACTACCCTGTATTCTCACTCTTCTTCAGGCAAACTGCATGTACTCTGAAATTTTAATGTGAACTGACTCTCCCCCTCCCTAAATAAAACTCGGAACAAGATAGCATCATTGAACCTAACCAAGTAAATAAGCGAACCCACCCAACTAAACACTAAATCTCTCCTTAATAGACTGGACCCTCACCTCCCACCTACACTGCATTATTGCAGCTGGTTTATTTTGGGAGGCAGTATAGTGCAGTGGGTTAAGGCTCTGAGCTACAAATCTGGAGACCTGGGTTTGAATCCCACAGCCCCCACTTGCATATACTGTGTGATCCTGAGCAAGTCACTTAACTTCCTTGTGCTCCCATGTTGCACCTGTAAAAAAGCTTTCAGCTTAGTGTGTCTCACCTGGTTAAACAATTGAAAAAAAAAAAGATGCCCTAAGTGACCATCACTTGATCTACACTGTTCACAAAATCCACCACCCTAAAGCCCTTCTCAAAATATTACTGATTCTCTTATACAAATCCTTTGATCTGGCTCCTGTATTAAATGAACTGTCTAGCTCTGACTAGTCTCCACATCCCCCTTGCTTCCTCAATTGATTGTACACTGGAATATTTGAACTCCAAGCTACTTGCTATGTGGGACCACTATGTACCTCTAAGAAGCATCCAGGGGCGTGGCTGCCACTGTCCCTGGGTTTCTGCCGAACTGATGGCATGCCTGAATGCTAAAGATCAGGTGAGGAAGTTATACAAGTCCACTGACTCCCCAACTGCCCTCCAAAAGTACCACACTCTCTGAAATGCCTGTACCAGGGCATTTAGACTGGCCTAAGCTGAGTACTTTACAGTCATGTTTAAAACAAACATTAACCACCCATCCAAATTCTGGAAGGTGGTTGAATCCCTGTTCTCCCCTCCAACCCAGCCCCCTGCTCCTGTTCTCAAAGTGGGTGATGTCTCCCTATCCAAAACCCTCTCTGTGGCCATAGAGTTTAATACATTCTTCACCTCCTGCACCTCCTCCTTTTTCTCTACCTTCCCTTTTTCCTTAACTTTAGCCTCCCCCAGTGAGCACCCTCAATTGGATTCCCCTTCATCCCCCTCTTTCTCCTTCTGTCCTATATCCCCAGCTGATAAACTCAAAGCTCTTCTTGCCCTTAACCCATCTAAGGGCAAGTGCCCCTCTGGTTTTGACTTTAATTCCTACACCTGTCTACTCCTGCTATTGCTATCCCTCTTGTTTCTCTGCTAAATCTCTTGTTCACGCTTGCATCTGTCCCGTCAGACTGGAAACACACTACTGTGGTCCCCTTCACAAAAGGTGGTGATTCCTCCTCCCCTGGAAACTACTGGCCTATTTCCTTGCTCCCCATTCTTGCCAAGCTACAGAAGTGCTTTGTGCTAGCCCAACTCTCCTCCTACCTTGACTCCTCCTCTTTCTTCATCCCGTACCACTCTGGTTTCCAGAAATGCCACTCCACCACCTCCTCCCTCCTTATGCCCACTGATGCCATACTTAATGGTATGGACCAGGAACTCATCACCTCTGCTATCTTTGTTGACCTTGCCAAGGCTTTTGACATGGTCACCCACCCCCTCCTGCTTGCCAAACTCTCTGCTTTGGGGCTCTCTAATACTGCGACTAGCTTGTTCCATTCTTACCTAGTGGGTAGAGCACACTCCATTCATATTAGTGATACAATATCCCCCCATCTTCCTAGGAGGCAGTATAGCGCAGTGGTTTAAGGCTCTGAGCTGCAAACCTGGGGACTGGGGTTTGAATCACAGAGCCCCCACTTGCATACTGTGTGACCCTGAGCAAGTCACTTAACTTCCTTGTGCTCCTAGGTTGCACCTGGAAACACACTTTGGCTTAGTGTGCCTTTCCTGGTTAAACAATTTTCCCCTTTCCACCTTTCCATCAACACTGGAGTTCTTCAGAGCTCTGTGTTGGGTACACTGCTATTCTCTATCTTAACAACCTACCCACAGCCTGTCCTTTTACATCCGTCCAAATGTACATGGACGATACTGTCCTGTATACATCTGGTCTCTTCCCCGCTGATGAAGTATACAGACTTCAGCATGACTTTGATAAGATTCAGCTCTGGTTTTGCTCAAATCAGCTATTTTTGAATGCCAAGAAGACAGTCTTCATGGACTTCAGCATGTGGCAGAGAATCTCTCTTGGCTCCAATCCCTCCCCTCCTTCCACACCCTAGATGGGACTTTGCTCCAGGATAATTCCTCGTTTAGATACCTCAGGTTCTGACTTGACCAGAACCTCACTTTTTCTGACCACATATACACCATCCACAAAAGAACTGCACCCCAAACTGGGTGCCCTATACAGACATTGTGGATGTATTCCATTGCTGGCCAGCTGTTCACTGGCCCAGAAAATGATCTTCCCTATTTTTGACTATCGGGATGTAGTCTACAGTGCCACTCCCAAATCTTCCCTAACCAGGCAGGACTCTCTTTTTCACTCCTTCTGCCATTTCACTCTTGAATGTCCTCCCTGCACCCATCACTGCTCCTTATGCTAGTCTCTCTCCCTTCCCTCCCTAGAGGACAGGCGCCTTGTCCACTGCACTAACTTTCTAGCTAAGTTCTGGTTTCACTCTCTCCCCTCTTATCACTCCTCCACTGTTTCCCTCAAACCACCTTCCTCTCACTCCCTTAGAAACCTTGATTCCCATACTTTAACCATCCCACCCAGGACCACCTCAGCAAGACAGGCTACTTTCTCCCACCGCTTCCCAAAAATATGGAAATCCCTGCCTACACCCATCATACACGCTCCCTCCCCTTGGTCCTCACTTCCCTCCTAAAGGACCTTTTCTCACCTTCCTGCAGCTGTGTCTAGTTTCCACCCATATCATATTTGCCTCTCTGCTTGTTATGCAGGTTAACACTTATCCTATGTTACTCATAAGACTGATTGTTTAATATAGCTTCCTAGCACAACTGTATTGTTGAATTGATTGTCATCAAATGTTATCAAATCTTGCCATCATGTGTACTGATTGTATCTCTTATTCATTTATTATAGTGTATTATCTTTTTACTGCTTATCCTTGCTATTATCCCAGTCCCCTCTGCTCCAGGACGCATCTAGAAGTGAGCATGCACTGCTCAGTATGCCTTTCATGGTGAAACTTTAAAATAAATAAAAATAAAAAAAACTGTTGTCCTCATCTCCTCTCCCCTAGGATGCATCTGGAAATGAGAATTCACTGCTCAGTATGCCAGTCCTGGTGAAACTTTTAAATAAATAAATACAAAAATATACCTTAGGCCATAATGCATAGCTTGAGACATCACAGTTACTTGTATGATAACAGATTCTAATGTCACAACAGAAGATTATGATTTGAAGCATGAAGTAAGCTTTAAAGGCAGATGAACTCTAAGGGATAGAGATCATGGGCTTGATTTTCAAAGAGCCCGTAGATTGCCACATTTTGAGGTGATCTAGGGCTGTGGTGAACTCTGGGTGCACCAGGGACACTGCACCCAATTTTGTAATATCAGGGGTCCCTGCACCAAAATTCCAGGAGATGCCACAGCCACAGGGCTGTGCTGAATGTTGGGTGTGTCGTGGAAAAAAAATATATATCCTTCTAACACTTGTTTAAAATCAGGCTCAGGAACACTGCATTTAGTGAAAAGAAAGTTTTAATACATATGCATACGGGAGTTCATCATAGAACACAAACTCAAGCTGAACTCAGCAAGTTCACAGCTGCACAAAGCTTATATTACACTGTTGCTTGTCATTGTCTATTGGCTACAATTTGCCGCAGTGGGTTGGCATAATTTACTTGTCTCTATTTGTGTCTATCTCTGATTGGATAAATTGCTCCTAAGTTTCATTGCAAGAGAAAAACAAGGAATGTTCACATGACTTCAGAGGAATGCTTGTCTTAGATTTCAGACCTTTTTTCTTTTTTTCACCATTTTACCTTTTTAAGTTTTACTTTTGCAGCCATCTTGTGGAGGTTCTAGGTACTACTAGTTCTACAACATTGTCATTGTATTTTTTCCTTCACACTCCCCCCTTTTGATACTCTGTATCAATTTTACAATATATCATTATAAAATGGCAGTTGTGCATTTGTTTCCTGGTTGGTGAGCAAAGGGGCCATTACTGGGGTTTTGGTTTCAGGTGTAGCCCAATAGCTGCAGAAAATGGGGAGTATGTGCACACATAACAATCTGACATATTTGCGTTATTTAGCATGCAATTTTATTAAAGTGCACCAAGTATTTGTAACATGCAGAGGTTCAAGGCTACGGCTGTATCTTACAGTCTTGTGGTTTGCTTTAACAGTCATTTGAGCCAGGAGAACCATAGCGGTTCCCAGTACACATACCACCCCTGCAATAAGTAACACAGTCCTTATCTTCATTTTTCCTCAGAAGCCGTCACCAACCGGCAATGGGAAGCGTGAATCTATGTGTCCCTTTCGGCTATCTTGACTGCTGTGGCTGTTGTGAGTAACACTTGGAACGGTCCTCTCCACCTCGGAGCACCCCATTTCTTTCTCCGAAAGTCCTTCACCACAACAAAATCTCCTGGCTTGATCTGATGGAGTGGGCCCTCCAAGGGTGTAGATAAAGCTGCTTTGACCCTAGGATAGAGAGATCTCAACACAGCTTTAAGGGATAAACAATAAGCAATCATTTCATTGTCTATACCATGCAACGTCATTTTATTTTGGGGAAATGGAACATTTGTCATTTTGAGAGGCCTTCCCATTAAAATTTCATGTGGTGATAATCCCATGTGCGCAGGCCTCCCTCTCATGCTCATAAGTGCCAGAGGTAGTGCCTTCACCCAGCTGAGACCAGTTTCTGCCATGATTTTGGTCAACTTTACCTTAAGGGTCTGGTTTGCCCTTTCCACAGCTCCTCCCGATTGGGGGTGGTAGGCACAGTGCATTCTCAGATTTATTTGCAATGCTTCGCACAGGGTTCTAATTACCTCGTTTGAAAAATGTGACCCATTATCACTGAAAAGTCTGGTGGGGACACCCCACCGGGGAATGATTTCCCTTATTAGGGCCTTTGCCACCTTGCATGCTATGGTTTTCCTAACCGGGAAGGCCTCTACCCATTTTGAAAACATGTCTACAGTTACTAAACAATGTTTGTACCCTTTACATGGATTTAACTCAATAAAGTCCATCATTAGGTGCTCAAAGGGTCCTGTAGGAGAAGGGTGGGCAGAGGGGGTTACTTGGAATCCTCTGCCGATATTATTTTGCATACATATAACACACCTCTTACAAAATTTTTTAGCATATACAGTGAATCCTACAACATACCAGTATTTATTTACAAGGTCTACCATTCCACTTTTTGAGACATGATCGGCCCCATGGGCCAACTTGGCCAAAAAGGGAAATACTGCCGAAGGCAGACAAAGCCTGCCGTCGGGGGCTATCCATATCTTAGCATTAACATCATATTTACAATTTGCCTGCCAGTTCCACTTCTCCTTTGCACTGGCCGACTGTTGCAACGTAACAACATCCTTGGCTGAAAATAAATTAAGTTGGTTAGTGGTAACAGACAACATTAAGAATTTTGGAACACTATCAGAGAGGGCTGCTTCTTTTGCAGCTCCATCTGCCCTCGCATTACCCCAATGACATTAAGTCTGTATCAGATGTATGGGCTTGACATTTGATAATAGCAATTCGCTTTGGTTTTTGTATAGCATCTAATAAGTCTTTTACCGGGTTCGCATGCTCAATAGGTTTTCCTGCCGCTGTCAGGAATCCCCTGTGTTTCCACAAGGTGCCAAAATCATGAGCTACCCCAAATGCGTACAAACTGTCTGTGTAAATATTGACAATTTTCCCTTCTGCAAGTATGCAGGCTCTGGTCAATGCAATTAATTCGGCTGCTTGGGCCGACGTTCATGGAGGCAGCATAGCACCTTCCACAAGACTATTTTGTGTGCACACAGCATATCCCACTAAGGGGTTTCCCTTATTATCTCTTTGGGCTGACCCATCCACAAAAAACTCCACGTCAGCATTTACTATTGGCACATCAGTAATGTCCGGTCGGGGTTTGCAGTCCAGATCTATTACCTGTCCACAGTCATGTTCCTCTTTACTTAGAATACTAGTTTTGCAATAAAAAGTCAAATTACATGGTTCACTCTCGGTGTGCTTTCATGAAAACATACATTTTTTGCAAAAAGTTTTGCTTTAGGTATGGAATACACATCAAGTTTGAACTGGTAGTAACATAAAATGTTAAAACACAAGAAGGTCAAATAATGTGCAAAAGGTCACAGTGTGCATGCAGGGGTCATTTAAACCTAGTTATTTTTATAGTGTCCGTGAACACTACTGATATTAAAATATCTTTAAATAATAATAGAGCACACAATAACACTGCTGGCAAAGACAGTACACATACACAAAAAGAAATGCTTAACAGAAAATAAGACTGACATCATTTGACACCAGTTTGCTGAGGTAATGCCCATAGTTTCATTAGAAAACTGTATGTGGTTTAGATATATATGCTGCCTCCTGCCTGTCTTGTAACACTGACAATTTTTTTTTAAACCAACACATTTATACATATCTCCATGCCAAATCTTTTTAGAACAAAACACTTTTTTAAAACACCTTTCAACTCCTTTAAAATACAGCACAACATACCATCTGTAAGTGAATACATCTAGTATAACATGGTTACACCTTTTGGCGCATAGCCAAAATATGGCACTCTGCTATTTTGCAAAACATTTCTGGTTTTAACTAGAAGTATGATAAAGCCATTCATAGCTGTTAACACATTACATTTTCACCTAGCAGTGGCTTGGCACGTTGCCTGCAAACTACAAATCTTTCTGCACATTGCAATCTATGACGTCATAACTCTTTACCTTCAACACTACCTGCTCCAACCAACACCTACATACAAAAGTTTTTTACTGACCCTATCTAGGCAGCACAAATGTTTTATTAAAAATAAAACCAATTAAAACAGTCAGATATGAGGCAAAAAGCCTCTTCTTTTTTTTTACTGTAACATGTTGTGCACGGAAGGCAGTCAATCCTATCTCGCAACCTTGACAACAGAACATAATTACAGAACACAGATATATGCTGGAAAATATGTACAAGAGAGATGGAGCATTACCTGGTTTAGTATATGTATCACAGAAATAAAACAGACAGACATAAAAAAAAAAACTTTAAATAATAAAAAAATTCAGACTTACCAAGGTATTTTCCTTTTTCTTTTCTGATACACTGGTCCGATTGAGAAAACCGACTGCAGGACCTTCATGATAATTTCCAAACACTGCAGCTATTAGCCCTTTCAAAGGTTTTCTTTTGGCCATTTTAGTAACCTGCCAAACCAAGTCCTTTTCCAGAGCTCTGGTTTGCAGTTTAAAAACAAAACAACAAAAAAATCTGTAACAGTACTAGGTACTAAGTTGAGATCCAACTGGTGGAGGTCCCCAGTACCTGGGTGTGGGATCAAATGTTTCAGCCTTTATAGGAGGCAAGGGAACTTGAAATTGATAAAAAAAAACTTGAAACTACACAGATAGGCAACATGGGGGGGAAGGATTTTCAAATCATCCCTTCTGTAGTCACACCTACTGTGCGTACATCCACAGTAGTTTATTTTTTTTCTCTAAATGTTGCTTATCTAACGTTACTTATTCAGCCGCTGCTTTTCTACTAAAAACAGCCTGAACTGTGAAAGCCATCATCGACTCTAACAATATATACTTGTAGCAAGCACAAATTACAAGGGCAAAGGGCAGTTGCCCTTGCTTGTTTGAGAGACTTTTCCTTAATACATCTCTCCACATATTCTTAAACCTGGGGTCCTCAAACCCCCACATAAATATCCTTAAACCTGGGGTGCTTTTCCTCACTCGTCTCCCCTCTTTCTACTTTCACTGTTACCTTCGTTTTAATTACATATTTGCACAGCTCACTTTTTCTGATGTCCACTTGTCTCCCTGACACACCCAGTCGTTCACCTGTCTCACATACTCTATCCATTGCCCCAACTCCTTCCAGGGAATGGAGGGGTCCCTAGCCAGTGATATGTGTGGGTATGACCCTGGAACTTGGAATACCTTCTGTTGTTTTTGGCTGAGCCCCACTGCTGCCACGCAGTGATCTTTAGCTACATGTATTTCATAGATATTTAGAGTCTGCTCCATTGGCTGCCTTCCCCATTTCCCACACTCATACTCACTGTCTCTTACCCCTATTGAGTAGTGTGTAGTACAATGCAGGTCCGTCTGCACCTGCAGGTTGTGTGTAATAGCCTCTGCCCAGCCCAACAGCCACTCTTTCTCTGTTTTTGCTGTCAACTTCCAGCAGTACAGCCAATCACTACTACCCATGGCAGCTAAGGGATACAACCTGGCTACTTGGGACTTAAGTTCCAACCCCCCTTTTGTACAGATTATGTGGGCATTGAGCTTGGCCAGGAGATCCCTTCCCATGAGGTTCACAGGGCAGACTCCACTATACAGAAAGGTATGCTGTATGACCACTTCCTTACATTTTACTTCCAGTGGCTAGGTTAATTTTTCATGCATTACAACCCCTGAGGCTCCCACAGTTTTGATAGTCTTCTCTGTCGGTCTTAGTTTTATGTCAGTGTCTCTGATCACAGACATTGAGGCACCCGTGTCTATGAGGAAAGAAAGTTTTTAGTCATTTACTAACAGTGTCATTTTTGGTTCATCACTGGGGTGCTGCGAGGTGGTCAGAAGTATCTGGTGCTGCTTCATTAATTCCTAGCTGTCAGTGTCCCACTGTTGATCCTGTTGTTGATCATAATCATGGGCCCTCTGGGGAGGAGGGGGTGGTGGATATGGTTGGGCTGTTTTTCCTTGGTTATTTGGGCAGTCATGGGCTATGTGGCCTCGACCTCCACAAGTATAACAGGTATAATCTGCATAGTCACCCCGCCCTGCTCCTTCTCTCTGCTGGGGTCTTCCCTGTGCCCCGCATCCTCGTCCTCTCTCTCCTTTTCCACCTCTTCCTTCCCTGCCTCCTCCCTCAAAGTACAATAGCTGGGCTTTTTCTAACTTCTCCTTGGTTTTCTCTTTGGTCTCACAGACATAAGGCAATTCTTGTGGGGGGCAGGAAGATATAGGCTGTTGGTTAACTAGGATCTGCGGCCTATCCTGTAGGTAGGGAAATGGGCAGACTAGATGGGCCTAGCGGTCTTTATCTGCCATCAAAGTCTATGTTTCTATGTTTCTATGTTCACACTGCTGTCTCTCAGCATGCTCAGCAAAAGGCATGATTGCTGCCATTGTCTTCATTTCCCAGCCTATACACACTGTCGTGAGCCCAGTTCTTATTTGCTCTCTCAGTCCTGAGAAGAACACCATTGCAAGCTGGTGCTCGTATGCCGGATTGTCTCTGTCAATACCAGAGTACTGTTTAAACACAGTCTCAAGTCTCTCCTTGTACTCCTGCACTGACTCATGTGGTCCTTGCTTGGTGTTCTTTATTCGGGGCCAATCTGTTACCTTTTTGAATTTCTGTCTCAGGGCCATGAACACTGCATTTACTTGGTCATTTATTTCATTATACTTTTTCCCAAATCCCAGTTGCCTTTTACCTCATCCCAGACACCCTTTAATGTGCGCCTAAAACACTCCTCTACTTCGGTTGTGGAAAGTTTATACATGTGAGTCAGGTTTTTTAATTCCTTTTTATATTCTTTAATATTATCTCATGGCTTAGGAATGTCCTTTAGAGCCTCCTGAAGCTCATCTGGATTCCATGGTCTGTTTACCTCCATATATGGAGTCTGTGCCACCGCTGCCACATTCGGGTTTGGATACTGTATTAGAGGCATTTGTGCTACCATCTGTTGGGGTCTTAATTGATAATGGCTTCCCCCTTCTGTCCCCTCCTGCAACTTTACTTCTGGGCTCGGGGGTTTACTGCCATGGGGGTAGACCTGGGAAACCAAGTTGGGAGCCAGCCCAGAGCCTTTAGTGGGGTAAACTGGGGAGGGGCTGGTACCAGCACATAAGCCTGTTGATGATGAGGGGATAGGTCTGGCAAAAATGAGTTTCCTCCCCCTCTCGGTGGCTGGGGCTGCAATGGCGGGGGTTCTACTGGGGGTGGTTGCAAATCTATGAGGGGCTCTTGCACCTGTTGTGGTGGCTGGGCTGGCATGGGGTCCGGCTGTTGTGGTGGATCTGGATAAAGGGGAGCCTGTTGTGGGGGAGCAGCCTGTGGTGGGGGACCTGGTGGTGCTTGTGGCAGGGGTCTATAGGGAGGTGGCATGTCATGTCTTGCAAACTTTACTTTTTTTTTTTTACTTTTCTGTTTAACCATTAGTCCCTTTGCCTGGCTCTCCTGCCTATGTTCTGCCTCTCTTTCCCATCTGCAAAACCTTGTCCAATCAATTTTTGGCTTTTTCTTTGTTTTGTTTTTTTTCTCTTCTAGAGTGATTCTCACTTCCTTTAACACGTCTATACTAAATGTCCCCGTTAATGGAAATAAGCCTCTTGTCAGGGTATGCCAATGTCCCACCTCCAAAACTGAATCCTGCCCATTTTTTCCAAAATGCATTTTACCAGACCAGCACATATTACCTCGTTCCCTGATTTCTTACTCTGACCTGCACCCATTTTTTTTTTTTTGTTACTCTGTACTTACTTGGTCAGTTTCAAACTCTGGGAGTTACTTTTGACTTGCCCTATTTCCTGCTTAGTTTTACTTCTCTCATAGAAGGGTGCTCAACCTACTTAAAGGTTCTTTTGCTCCCCCCAAAGTTCTTTCCCTAGGCAGACTCAAACTCCCTCGGTTACTTTTAACTGAACCTACTTATGGTGCCTAGTCACTTTTGCCACTTTTTTAGGCTCAGACTAATAGTTACTTTTGCCACTTTTTCAGGCTCAAACTATCCTGATATCAGTTACAACTTATACAAGCAATTTTTTTTTTTATTACATGCAGTGGCCTGAGTGCAGGTACTTACAGTGATCAGCCCCATCTGGGTCCCAAGAGAATCCTCTGCGATCGGGGACGGTCCCTCCCTGGCTCTGCTTGCCGTAGGCGGATTTCCCTCTGGTTTTTTTTGGTACTTTTACCAGAAGTCTTGGGACTCTGTCCCCGACCGGGACTACTCCCGGGTCCAGTCCGTGCTGATCCTGCCGACTACGCCAAAATTGTCGTGGAAAAAAAATATATATCCTTCTAACACTTGTTTAAAATCAGGCTCAGGAACACTGCATTTAGTGAAAAGAAAGTTTTACTACATATGCATATGGGAGTTCATCATAGAACACAAACTCAAGCTGAACTCAGCAAGGTCACAGCTGCACAAAGCTTATATTACACTGTTGCTTGTCATTGTCTATTGGCTACAATTTGCCGCAGTGGGTTGGCATAATTTACTTGTCTCTATTTGTGTCTATCTCTGATTGGATAAATTGCTCCTAAGTTTCATTGCAAGAGAAAAACAAGGAATGTTCACATGACTTCAAAGAAATGCTTGTCTTAAATTTCAGACCTTTTTTCTTTTTTCAGCATTTTACCTTTTTAAGTTTTACTTTTGCCGCCATCTTGTGGAGGTTCTAGGTACTACTAGTTCTACAACATTGTCATTGTATTTTTTTCCTTCACAGGTGCACCTGCGAAGTTTGACAAGGGGTCCATCAACCCCCCTGTGCAAGCCTACATGACCTGCAGAACTGGGGGAAAACCCTGAAGGGAAGGTGGGGAACAGGGGCTTCAGGGGCACTGAGAGTGCCTAGAGTATGAGGGGAGCATGCCAGGAGGAAATAGAGAGTGAAGGAGTCACCTGGCAGAGGTTCCATGGGGCATATAAGAAAGCTGAGGGGGCTGGGTTGGTGGGGTTGGCATCGCAATCCTAATATGTCACAGCCCCAGGTGGAAGCAGCCCTGGTACCTACCCACAGGACTCTTCCAGGTGACTCATCAACTTCCTATTCCCTCCTGCCATGCCAACCTCATGCCCTATGGCACCCTCAGTGCCCCTGCTGCCCCTATTCCCCAGCTTCTTGGCCCAACAGCTAACTGGCCCCCCTGCCAAGTAGTGACATTGGCACTTAGACCACCTCCTGGCTGGTCTAATGTGAACCCCTTGCATCATCCACAGCAGGGCTTGCAAAATCCCCAAAAAGGGGATGGTGCAGCCCTGGTGTAGCACAAGCCCCTTGTGACCTGGCACAGGAGCACTTTTGCCACAAGAGTGGTGCAGGATTGGTTGGGTGCATGGCATCCCAGTTTCACCGCAGGATCAGAATCGCCACATACTATAATGTAAGGTGCCACTTGCATCATACTGATTTGGTGCAAGCACCTTGTGTCACAGTTTAGCCTTTGAAAATCGAGCCCATGTATACATACAAATTTCCTCAGTAATAAATTATAGGGAGGAGAAATCTATAGTGTATATATATATATATATATATATATATATATATATATATACAGTATATATATAGAATGTAAGCTAAATTACAGCTAAATATTATGTTTTTTAAAGTTTTCTTTGCGGCATCAGCAGCTCTTTAAGCAACAGTGCACAATGGGGTCTGTGTGTGTTATCATGTAATAATGTCGCATCTTACTTGTGGTGTGAGACGCAGTATAATGTATGGCCAATTGACTTCAGCCACATGAGAAGTGACATATTATCCCAATGATTTCACATATTCTAGAGTGCATTTTTGCTATTATTAAATGGATAACATAGAGGATAATGTATACCTAAATATTTATAACAAGCTTGTGGAGTCATCGAGCAGTGGCCATCGTGACCGCTTGAACCTCGAGTGTGAAGCTTGAGAGATTCGGTTGCCATGGAGACCAAGAGATGAGTCTGCATGCTTGTTAAAAATACTTACGTATACATAGTCTTTTATAGTGTAGGATTAGTTAGATTTGGTTCAAAGTAAGAAAAAGGAAGTAGACACTGAGACAGGTAGGTTTATGAATGAAATAACTTGTTTTTTTTACTTATGGCCAGAGATGTATCAGAATTATAGGCAGTGTGTGTCACATGCAAAACACTTCAAAATACTAATTAATAAAGAAATGGCAGTAAATGAAGCTGGCAACATTACAAGCATAACAAGTATTAGAAAACTCTCAAGTTTTTTGGTGAGGGCTGCTCATCTCCACGATCACTCTCACCACCGCAGCCACTTCCGGATCGGTGGTTGTAGGGATGCGCATGTGCGAGCCCATTTTATGTTGTCATGCTGCAGTAGCTATGTAGCTAGTGCTGTAAAACAACTATGATGACACAGCTACTACAGCATAACAACTCTGTTGAAGTTATGGATTTTTATCCATAACGATGTTCCATCATACACTATAAATAGGTAACAAATCAGTTGACTGGAACTTTTTTCTGGGTTGTGGTGTTTTGTGAGCTATTACTAGTCCACAGCTTGGAATAGACAGAGAGGCAGATAGATAGATAGATAGACAGACATACAGACAGGCAGACAGACAGACAGAATACTCTTTATTTATATAGCAACTTTGGATACTTTACTAAACACTGTTTTATTACATTTTGTGGTAAAATAACCCCTCTCCTATCTCCACTTGCACTTTAAGGTGACTAGTATAAATACAAGCCCATGGTGATGGACTCCAACCCTCCCCCCTCCCCTGCCTACACACACACACACACACACACACACACACACACACAGAAGTGGAAGTGACATCTGCAAAATGGCAAAATATTAGGAAGTTTTTCCTTTTACTGAGTGATAGCCATTTTAGAAGTATGTGTCCTGAACTGGTACACAATAAATGTATTTGAACTAAATAAATGTTGGTGCTCACAGTGAGCATTTTTTACCACTTTGAGGATAATTGGTTACCCCTTTGTTTGTTTTTTAATGAAATGGAAGCCATCCCAGTGCACTCGCCTTAAGCAAGATCCATTTGAAAACAAGATACTACATCTCAGCTGGTCACTATTGGGAAACTACATTGTAACAATCGGTAGAATCAAGGCCTCACTAAAAATGACATCCTGAATGTTAAGTGACCTATCCTGAAAATGGAGGATAATGTATACCTAAGTATTTAAAACAAGCTTGTAGAGTCATCAAGCGGCCGCCATGACTACCGCTTGAACCTCAAGAGTGAAGCTCGAGAGGTTCAGTTGCCATGGCGAACACAAGATGAGTCTGCATGCTTGTTATAAATACTTATGTATACATTGTCTTTAATAGCATAGGATGTGCTAGCTTTGGTTCAAAGAAAGAAGAAAGAATTAGACACTGAGACAGGCAGGCTTTTGTATGAAAGAACATTTTTTTTTGCTTGCAGGCACAGAGATGTCAGAATTACAGACAGTGCATGTCTCACACAAAACACTCCAAAATACAAATTAATAAAGAAATGGCAATAAATGAAGCTGGCAACATTACAAGCAAAACAAGTATTAGAAAACTGTTACTTTTTTTAGTGAGCGCCACTCTTCTCCATGATCGCTTTCACCGTGGCGGCCACTTTTGCATCGGTGGTGATAGGGACACGCATGCGTGAGTGCATTCCATGTTGTTATGCTGCAGAAGCTACATAGCTAGTGCAGCATAACAGCTATGATGACATACTGTAGCTACTACAGCACAAAAACTTTACTGGAGTTATGGATTTTTATCCACAACAACATTCCATCATGCACTACATGCAGATTGTTTGCAGCCAGTCACAGGTATGGAAATGGTTCTAGCTATGTTTGCAGGCTGAGAGTTTATTCGAACCTGTGTGTTAGCTGGAGTTGTCCATCCCATGTGCATCCATAGAGCATTGATATGGTGGCATCTTCCACTGAACCCTGCTGGTAACAAACAGGCAGACAGGCAAGAATTAATGGAACCTGACTACTGGAAAAAGTGACCAACTGCTTCCTCAAGGTGCAACACTATAGCAGAAGAAGGTAAGAGATTCTCTCAAAGTAACAAAACAAGCACCAAAGGGGAGCATTTTGTCTCATTTAGTACTGTAGCTACAAGTGGGAAAAGTGCAAAGTTATTAAGTTATGTAATTTATTAACATCTGTGAAAAATGACACGGATAGTTTTTTCGGGCAGAAAAATATCATGTTGAGGACATCGAAACTTAAGAGCAAGCATTATCTTTAGATGACTTTTTTTTTGACAATAGGAGTTCAGAAATTAGAAGTTTTGCAGTTCCATAACTTCAAAGGTTGTTGTGCCATGAAACCATCCTTCTGCTATATGCAACTGCCTGAATTATTCTTTTTCCAAAGTTAACTGTAGTATTATACTAATACACCAGCATAAACTCACTGCGTAATAAATCAGTGACATCTCCTAATAATTTGCAAATATGTGTTGTTGATTCCTCAACTCTTTATGTTCGTAGATCAATAAAGTTTGTTTAGGACACTGCAGATATCAACATGCTTTAGCGTGTATCGATTTGATATATTTATTATTTGGGGGATACATTACTTGTGTATTTTTCATTTGTGATGTACATTACTTGTTGTATCTCATTTTTACTACTGTTTGGAAAGTTCTGAGGGGGGAGGGGGAGGGAAGGCTGACTGTGCATGAAATTTCCTCCCACTGCTAAGTATCCCTCCCTTCTCCTTTTTCTTCCTTCAGGTTCCCCTCCCTTCTATACCCCTTCTCAGATTAATGATTTAGCAGCCATTTTGGCTCTGACCAGAGTTTGTTGATGATGTAGTGGGAGGAACAGAACAGAATTTTTTTTAGCCCCCAAACAGAGTGCTGCTCCACACGTCAGCTGAGTACTGGCAGGTGGAAAATCCTCTAATTAGCAAACAGAAAAGAAAAAAAAATGTTTCAGATATAAGAAGTGATACCAGACTGCATCAGAAAATTACTATTAATTCCAGGCAGTACACTAGCTCTTTAATGTACGATGATGTGCATAGGTGTATGGGTGTTAGAACAGAAGAAAACACAAATCATTTACATTCAAAGATCAATTTATTAGCCCATCCACCAGTGCAGAGGTTGTGCTAATACTTGCAATGCCAATAACCTGAGATCATGAGCTAGCTCAAGACATTGAAGGGTTTATCAGGGGGAGGAGGATCAAGCATCCAGTTGACTGCTCTCCTCCTCTGTGGAGGAAAGGATGTGGTACAAGCCTGGCTCCTAGCGATGGCTAGGGGCAAGGAAGTCAGTGATTACGATGTCTGGAAGAAGATAAGAGGTGGCTATTGACATCCTGCATGCAGAAGCATGTACCATGTCATCTTGGATGGCACTGCATGTCTGCTCCTCCTGGGGTGAAACCAGGTAGTGAAATATGATCCATCTGGACTGGGTGAAGTTCTGACCCCTGCAGGCTCACACGAGGTGACATGCTCTACCTACTAACTGAAAGCCTGTTCCATGGATATTAGGGCTGCATCCACCAATGGGGGGAACTGTGTGGAAGAAGAGAGCTGAATGGTACCCTGTGGGATGTGAAGATGATGGGGCTGGGGGAGGCCAGACCTAATAGGGGCCCAGCCAGACTGGAGATAAACAGAGTAACAAAAAAAAGGATAAATGTATTATTATATTACTAAAAATATTTTTTCATCACCTTGACATCTGGGTTGGGCATTTAAATAATGATCCACCTTATGCATCCCTCCCACCAACACTCTTATTGCTTGCACATAACTTTGGGATATAATGTTTATGAAAAGGGCAATATACAAATAATTGCTAATTCTTTTTCTTCTTCTTAAGTGACTTGCTCAAAGCACTTGGTGCTTGCCTCTAGTGGTATTTCAACCTCTTATTTTCTTGTTGCCAAGATGATGTTCTAACCAGTAGACCACAGGGCCTTCAGAAAACAAATACAGTGAGCTGGTGAGCCTGGAGACATTGGTAATTGATGTGGTTGAACTAGAAACTATTGGGAACAATATGGAACAGTGCCATCAGTGCCTACGTGGTAAGAGGTAATGGGTTGTTTAAAGGGAAAGAGCCTGCTTGCAATGTGTTTGTTGGTTATGCTCTTTTTACAGAAAATCTATTGTTTTCAATAACTTCTTCATTTATTTATATGGATTTCTACACATGTATTTTACTTTAAAATCTCTATGTCTTCCAAATAAGGTTGCAACCCCAAAAGCACAATACCAACTGGACAAAAGCGAGCGTGTAAACCATGTGGAGAAGGGTCCTTACAAAAAGTGCAGCAGCCCAAATACTTTATAGTGGTGAGCAAACAGTAGAGACTGATGTGTTTGGAGTTTTGCAATGAACTGTAATTCTATTTATAGCTCCAGGTTCTTCATTAGAAAGTTCTAGGAGACAGAGTTTATTACTTCTGCCTATTCCACACTTGAAATTGTTAGAGTTCACAAGGGATAACATACTAAAGCCACACTGAGATTGGGTTCATTTATAGTCCTACAATGCTTTTTTGTTTTTACAGTTTTTGGCCAGGAAAGACACTTTAAGCTGAGGGTTGTTTATAGCCATATCTTATGAGCACAGGAACGTTTAAAGACTTGTTCATGATCATAGAGCATGCAAGTGGTGTCTGTAGGATTCCAATCCAATTCCACAGGTTTGCAGCTCAGTGCTCTTAATGACTATGCTATACTGCTTCCTAATAACAGCATGAAAACCAAGGAGAGACGACAGCTACAGCAAAAGTTCTTGCCTTTCATAGGCCTCTGCATTTCACTGTTACTGTGCACAAAAGGTGCCAAAGGATGAAGAAGTAAGGGGAAGGATTCACAAAATCATTTTACTTCAGCTTCATGTAAGTGTTTTATTTTTGATATATGACTATTTTCAATAACCAGCCTTTAATTAATAATATTAGGCTTAATCTAGTTTATGAGAAGACTTAAATGAGAAAGGCATGCCCTACAGTCAGCCTACATTGGGATTCAAATAAAAGGGTACTGTTGTTCTGTAATCACAGCTATAGTGTGGTCAGGTTATCACAAATAGTTGATATTCCCAGTCCAGGCTGGGTTTATGGCAGGAAGAGATGGGGTAGACCACATCTAGAGGGGGGTCACCTTTAAGAGGGTAGAGGAATCTTTGCCAGTCTCCAGTGGTGGAGCCAGGTTTGGGAGAGTTTGGGAGCCGGGGGGGGCCATTCAGTCAATTACAGGCTCCACAATGGGCACTAAACAGTGAATAAAGATGGTGGCGGGATGCCACTACTCACACTGGGGCAGCCAGGAGGGACAACCACCTCCCCAACCCCCCTCTAGCTCCACCACTGCCGGTCTCTGCTGTAGCAAGGACACAGGAAAGGCATTCATCTCAGCCAAAAAGCCTTATTTAGAGAGGGTAATTGATGTCTATGTAGTTGGGAGGGGTTTTAGCACTTGGATAAGGGCAATATGCTTGGCTTCGCAAGTAATAATTTGAACAACTGGAAGGCTACCAGAACCATTCAGACTGGGAAGGGGCAGAAGGAAGGAAGAACCCTTCTTGCTGGGTTTATTTCTGCTAACCATTGAGCCATTGGCTCAGAGGATGCGGGAGCCGCATGCCATCCTAGTGATAGAAGCGGGAGGGCAGTACTATAAAACAATGCGGTTTATGAATTGTATTTTACCTACAATCAGCAAAGTAAAGCAGACCATCCCCAAATTGGTATCCATCCTAGTGTATTTTGTCCAGTTCTCGGCCTACAAAACAACTGGGGAAAATGGAAGTGTTGGCCCTAAATAAGCACTATGGGAGTAAGTCACTGGGAATACAAAATCTAGAGTGGGTCAAAAAAATGTTAATGATTAGGCATATGGATCTCAGGTACCTGGAAATACTGGGTCCAGGTCAATATGGGACCTCTAATCCAGACACTGAGGGAGGACATAATCACTGGAAGTACATGAGATTTCCCATGGTGCAAAGCCTACACATTGTGTATGATGCTGCCAGCCAAGATTCTCTACGAACTGAGGTGCTTGCCCCTTCACTTCCCAGGAACAATTTGGCAACAGATAGAGAGAGTGATAAACATCTTCTATTGGAAGGAGGCAGGAAAAGGTTTGCTACAATTACAATGTTGGCACCATAGGTCAGCAGGGGGTTCATGGTACTGTGCTTCAGAGGATACTATGTGGCATGTAGCCTCAGGCAACATTGGAAAGGCTTAAACCGAGATGGAGGACATCAAAGAACTAGGTGGCTAGATCTAGATACATGCCTGGGCGGGGGACAAAACTCTGAATGCACTTCTGTGGGCTAAAAGAAAAGAAGTGGAACAGCTCCCAGTGCAGTTCTATCTGCAGGACACTTATAGGGAATTTATGAATCTACCAAAGGGGGACCTAGAATTGCCCCTAGGCTCATGGACCCTTTGGAGGTACCCCCAAATTGCAAATGGGGCAGAAAGATCTACTTGTGGGGATTGGGTAAGAAAGTGGGGTTGAGGACAGTCTTGAACAAATGTGATGAGAAGAAGGGAGTGGTCCTGAACCTAGTTTCCTTGAGGGAGGAAAGTAAGAGGTGAGCAAACACAGATGTGGAAATACCACCTAATTAGACACCTACTGGGGACAGTATTGGGGTATCAACTTACTCTTCCAGCTAGAGGAACATGGGAAGATTTAGTGGATCAGGTAGGGGACGATGGGTGAGGGTGCACCCAAGATAGGCACGGTCTACAAGGTATTACTGCAGAAATGCACTCCAGAGGTGGAGAAGTGCAGGAAAGATGAGAAGACATGCTTGGATACACTCTCTCATGTGAAGAATGGGAAACATGCTGGATGAACACTTACTGGGCATGTATGGAGACTAACAGCAAGTTAATGCAGCTGAAAACTCTCCACATGTGCTGCGGGATTCCAGCAGTGTTACATAAAATGAATCTGATGTTTGACTTAGCTTGCTGGAGATTTGGAGCAGAGCGAGCAAATTTAATGCATGTATTGTGGGCAAGTGGGAAATTGACAGATTGATGGGAGACCATAATACAAAGAAAAGAGGAGGTTATGGGGAAATCTACCTAGGGATGCACCCCTTATTCTTCTAGGGAGCACTAAGAAGTTGGTTAGTCATTGAGCTCCACAGACCATGTGGGTGATGGTGGAGGCAAAAAGACTCTTTTTAAGGAGATGGAGGTTAGAGGAGCTCCCTACATTAAAAGAATGGAACAAGGGATGCACTGCCTGGCAGGATATGAGAGAGAAATTTACAGTATGAGGCTTGGCAGAAACTATTTTACTTAAAGCACATACACAGGGACATGCACCGGCAGGAACTGGCAGGTATGCTGGAAAAATGACAGAGACCAAAACACGCAGCCGCACTCAGGAGGAAGACTCTATGAGAATTTAATAGTTCATTGTAAAAAAAAACTAAACAAACAGCATGCATATAAGGTGCAAATATTTAACACAGGCTTGTTCCAAAAGCTGTAGCGTAGGCTTTAGCCCTTCAACTGAGAATGAGTCTTCATCGGGGGTAGGGCTACCGAGCAGTACAAACATAATTTATACAATTCAATTTAACCCTAAAGGGTTAAAGAGGTCGTGAGGGCAAACAAGTTGTCCAGCTCTCCCCTGAGCCCCCGAGACACATGGATGGCCGAACAAAAAAATACAGCTCCAGAGGTCGTGAGGGAAAGCAGGTTGTCCAGCCCTCCCAAAGCCCCCGAGTCCTGTGGTTCACCGAACAAAAAAATCCAGGTAGTGATCCCATGCCCAAGGCAGAGCTCCAGCTGGCTGTGTGAGAGGGATTTGAAATTGACGCCTTTTTTGAACAAAGACGCTTGCTTTTTATAGTCAGCAGAGCACTGTAGATAGTTTTTTCCTGCCTGTTCCACCGCTCCACCTTGCTATATTTGACTCCAGGCAGAAGGAAACTTTAAGGAAACCTACTACTACACACTTTATTCTGTCTGAAGGGGACTTTAAAGGGATCTTTCTGTACAACAGCATAGGCTTTAATACACCGGAGGTAAAACAGGTGACTGTGCATGGGTTGCTAGTTCATTCTGCCATATATATATATATATATATATATATATATATATATATATATATAGAAACATAGAATTTGACGGCAGATAAGGACCGCTTGGCCAACCCAGTCTGCCCATTTCCCTACCTACTGGATAAGCTGCAGATCCTAGTTAACCAGCAGCCTACTTCTTCTTACCCCACCCCCAGAATTGCCTTATGACTGTCCCATGCATGCTTGAATTCCACCACTGATTTTGACTCCATAACCTCCTCCGGAAGGCCGTTCCATGCATCCACAACCCTCTCTGTGAAAAAATACTTCCTTAAATTACCTCTGAGCCGCCCCCCCATCTTCAAATTGTGCCCTCTTGTTCTTGCACACCTCTTTTTTTGAAAGATGCTACCCTCTTGGACTTTGTTGATTCCCTTGAGGTACTTGAAAGTTTCTATCATGTCCCCCCTCTCCCTCCTTTCCTCGAGGCTATACATATTAAGCTCCTTAAGTCTCTCTTCATATGTCGTCCGGTGCAGACCCTGCACCATTTTAGTTGCCCTCCTCTGGACAGCTTCCATCCTGTCTATGTCTTTGCGGAGATTGGGACTCCAGAACTGCACACAGTACTCCAGATGGGGTCTCACCAGCTGTCTGTACAGAGGGATAATAACTTCCTGTTTTCTACTGGTGATGCCTCTCCCTATGCATCCCAGTATCCCCCCCCAGCCCTCCTTGCTGCCCTCTCACATTGCTTGCCCACCTTTAGGTCATCTGATATGACTACCCCCAGGTCTCTTTCCATTTTTGTTGTTGTTAGTATCTCACCCCCCATTGTGTACTCTTCCCCTGGGTTTTTGTTTCCCAGGTACATTACGTTGCACTTCTTAGCATTGAATCTAAGCTGCCATACATTTGACCACTCCTCTAATCTTGCCAAGTCCCTTCTCATCCTTTCCACCCCACCCTGTGCATCAACTCTGTTGCAGATCTTAGTGTCATCTGCAAAGAGACATACTTTTCCTTCCAGTCCTTCCGCAATGTCGCTTATAAAGACAATGAAGAGGACCGGACCTAATACTGAACCCTGCGGTACCCTCACTAGTAACCCTCCTTTCTTCTGAGTGGACTCCATTTACTATTACTCTCTGTGTCCTATTCTCCAGCCAATTTTTTACCCAGGCTGTCATCTTGGGACCCACTCCCAGGCTGGCTAACTTGTATATTAATCTTTTGTGTGGGACTGTGTCAAATGCCTTGCTAAAGTCTAGGTAGGCCATGTCCACAGCCCCTCCCTGATCTACTACTTTGGTCACCCAGTCAAAGAAATCTATCAGATTTGTCTGGCATGACCTTCCCGCTGAATCCATGCTGCCTAGGGTCCTGTGCCCCTCTGGCCTCTAGATACTCGACAATTCTTTCCTTCAGAAGTGATTCCATCATTTTCCCTATCACTGAGGTTAAACTAACAGGTCTGTAGTTTCCTGCTTCTGCCTTGCTCCCACTTTTGTGAAGGGGAATCACATCTGCCCTCCTCCAGTCCTCGGGTACCACCCCATCCTCCCATGATTTGTTAAAAAGGGTAGTCAGTGGTGTCACTAGTTCTACCCTTAGCTCTTTTAGAATTCTGGGATGAATCCCATCAGGCCCTATTGCTTTGTCCACCATCAGTTTTAAGAGTTCTTTCATATATATATATATATATATATATATATATACAGGTATATTGGTTTGTCTACTCTGTTATGACTGTATTGAATTATGTACATTTGTAAATTGTATTTCCACTGTATTCAACCTATCCCCCAAACCCCCAGGGCACATCTAGAATCGAGTGGTACTCTGCTCAGTATGCCTTCCTGGTAAAACGCTTAAACAAATAAATAAATAAAGTGATAGTAGCAAGCCTAAACAGCATCAGCCTCAAGACCAAGATGTATTTCAAACTATTTAAAAAGCAACAATTGAATAAAAATAGGAAAAGAAACAACTTGCATAGATAAGATCCACCTAGGTGATAGGGGTGTGCAAATGCATCTATGAAGTATTCAATGAATATTTGCCAAATACTTCTGGCAGTGTCTAGTGCACTTACCCAGTCAACAAAAACTAAAATAAAAATAAAAATAAGTATTTGGGTATTCAGTAGTATTTGGTATTCTGGAATTTGGAGTACATTACTAAAATGTACATTAGTTAGTATAGCAGCAGCAGGGAGGGCAATGCAAATGGCAACAAGCCACGGAAAGCAGTGATCCTTTCCCCCAGCCTCCCCTGTGTGACTGCTGCAACTGGATTAGATAAGATTAGGAGCAGAGAGACGAACCAAAGCATGTATGAGGAACCAACATCAATGCTTTCCAATGACAATTTGTATGGTAAGCTGTTGGGGGCTGTGCAGGGTTGGAGGAAAATTACCTTACAAACAGCGTCGGTACTAGGGATTAATAAATATAGCAGTGGTGCTGCTCCTACAACAGCAGTCCAGGGGTTATTAGCTCTTTGTCCTAACATCTTTCTGGAGTTTTGAGCACCCTAAAAAAAGCAGGCTTGGGTGCCGGACATGCAGATAAGTTGGGAGCAAGGCAAAAAGGTAATATGCTGCAACAAAGATATGGTGCTTTAATTGGAGGAAAGTAACTATACTTTTTTCTTGCAACTGCATTTTGGAAGATATAGAAACATAGAAACATAGAAGTTGACGGCAGATAAGGACCGCAAGGCCCATCCAGTCTGCCCATTTCTTTTTCTATCTTATAAATGTGCCATCGGCCTTTGCTCTGTCAGTGGCCTATCTATTCATAGTCATTTGTATTGCTCCCTTATGCCTATCCCATGCCTGTTTGAAGCCCTGCACTGTATTCATAGCCACCACTTCTTGTGGTAAGCCATTCCATGCATCCACCACCCTTTCTGTGAAAAAGAATTTCCTCACATTCCCCTTAATCGGCCTCCCTCTAATCTCATGCTGTGTCCTCTTGTCCTGCTATTTTTCTTATATTTAAACATGTTAGACTCTTTCTTACTTTTTATGCCCTTAAGGTGTTTGAATACCTCGATCATATCAACTCTCTCCCTCCTTTGCTCAAGGGTATACATATTGAGCTCCATTAATCTGTCCTCATATGTCTTCTGATGCAGTCCCTGCACCACTTTGGTTGCCCTTCTCTGGACTGCCTCAATTTGGTTAATGTCCTTGTGAAGGTGTGGCCTCCAATACTGCATGCAGTACTCCAGATGGGGCCTAACCAGTGTCTTGTACAGAGGGATTATTACCTCCCTCTTACGACTTGTGATACCCCTACTAATACACCCTAACACCCCCCTAGCCTTACCTACTGCTTTAGAGGTCTGCTTGGATGATTTTAGGTCATCAGTGATGATGATGCCCAAGTCTCTTTCTTCCTTTGTGACTGCTAGCAACTCCCCTCCCAGGGGAGGGCTCTGACTGAGTGCTACAGTCTTCCCAAATGTTGATCCCTGCCAAAACTGCTCACAAAAAGAGCCCCCTCAGCATCTCCTGAATAAGTCAGCTGAATACCTTGAAAACAGCAAGTATTCAGTATTCAGAATTCAGCTAAATACATTCCGTGTATTCAGCAATTGATTTGGATTCAGCACACATCCCTACTAGGTGATAATGTAGAAAAAGGACTGGTAAAAGTAGAAGTAGCCAAAATGGCTAGAGACACTGAGCATGAGGTGAAGCATAACAGGCAAAAGTATCACAGAGTCTAACCATACAAGTAAGTGGGGAGCTAAAGAACAAAAAATAAAGAAAGAAAGAAGTCCTAAAAGATAGGACACCCCAAAGCAAGGCAAGTGAAAAGCAGGGTTAGCTTGGGACATAGGATATGAAAGGTAACAATGGGAAACAGAAGAAAGAGGTAGGGGTTGGGGAGGCTGAAAGGGAAGAGTGGAAGGAAATGTAGGTATTGGAATGGAAGAAGAGGGGAAGGGAACAAAAAAGGAAAACAAGGAAGTGGGGAAATGAAGAGAAAAGAGGGTAGAAGAAGAAAGAAGATAAAATATATTAAAGGAATTGTATCAGTTAGTACCGTGTGAACCAGGCAAAAGATTAAAACATGCAAATTCATGATGAGAAACAGTTAAATGCCAGGATGAAACAATTAGTCATCCCAGCACAATAATTATCTATTATGCTCAGTTATCAGTAAACATTATGAACATTAATGCTCTGACAGCTAGAGTGTCCTGAGCTTGCAGTGCAATGTTTGATGATGTGTCACACATTTTGTTCATTTGTCACCCATCTTGTCACACATTTCAGTGAAGAAAGGTTGAGAGGTATGAAGGGATAAGTGTTATTCCAAGGGCAGATAAAAGATCTGTCCAAACAGATAGTCAAAATGATAAAAAAAAAAAACAGGAGTGAGGAAGGTACATCAGTGATTACAAGGATATGTAGAAGTCCTGTTGAGGCATTTCAAAATAAGAGTGTTGGCAGCAGGGAGCAAAGGGATATACAAGGGCTGATCCAAGTCCAAAGAAAAGGGATGGTGTCTATGATATCATTAAGCCCTATGGGATAAAGGCTTTAAGTGTGTATATCCATAGAATTGTAAAGCCCTTAGTAAAATGGCATTGATTCTGTCACCGCCTGATGTGTTCAGTCCCAGTCACTGTAAAATGTTTCAAGTTACTTTGATGACAGGTAGCAGAATGAGTACCAGAGGTGGGGGCGGTATTAGAGCTGCAATAATGACAGACCACATATGTTCACTTATCTTATATCTCAGGGGTGAATGGTATGCTCCATATAGATCTTGGGGCAAGTGCAAATGATTACATAAACCACACAGGAGGTAGAACAATTTATGAGTTGTTTAATATACTGTATACCTGTCTGCAATCAATGTGGAAAATTACTACATTCCACTTTACACACAGTCTACATGTGCTGCAGTGACCACATGTGAAGCTCCCCGTGGGTCATGGGAAAAGCCAGTTTAAATGTGTCTGAGGGGCACAGAAGTAAACATACTGGGATTAAGCATATCCCCCAGATTCTTGCCCCTCTTGTAGGTCATGAACAAGTGCAAGGCAAAAGTATCATTCGCAGGGCAGACAAAAGATCCATCCAAACAGAATGAGGAGTAGAAGAGTTTATAAACATACTGTGAGTAAGCATAAACCCCTGCTTCTGGCCCCTCCTGTGGGATATATAAGAAGAGGTGACTAAGAGAGCTCTTTGAGGCCAGGGTGACCCACCAAAACATGCCAGTATTGATTAATGACAGAAGAAATAGAAAACGATAAGTGGTTGAATTCAGTTACAAAGGCAGCTCTATCAAATTTTGAGTCCTTTTTGTGTTTAGGTTGTATTGGGCTGTCCCTATGAAACATCTGGCCTTATTAAGTGCTTCATCCACAACTTGTGTGCTGTCGCCTCCGGACAGAAAGCACTGTTTTAAATCTGCAGCATGTAAATCAAAAGCTGAAAGTGTAGAACAAGTTCTACAAAGTCTGGTGATCTGACCGTTGGGGCACAGCGTGCTTTAAATATTGTGGGTGGACACTGTGCCAATAACAAGGTGCTGCAAGAAGCAAGCTTTCTAAGCTTTAGGAGGCAGTATAGTGCAGTGGTTTAAGGCTCTGAGCTTCAAACCTGGAGACCTGGGTTTGAATCCCACAGCCCCCTCTTGCATACTGTGTGATCCTGAGCAAGTCACTTAACTTCCTTGTGCTTCCAGGTCACACCTGTAAATAAGCTTTCAGCTTAGTATGTCTCTCCTGGAAAAAAAATAAAACATTTAATTCTATCAACTTGCCCTACACAGGAAACAATTGGATATCTAAGGAAGCAATCTGTTCCTTATTGACACTGAGCTCTATGCACTAAAGTGCATAAATCACATGGAAATGTGTCAGAAAGCAGTGCGCAGCTACGCAGCATGCAAGGCAATCACAGAATGCAGTATGCACAAATAGTTCTGTCAGATCTGCAGACCCTGGAGGCAGGACCACAGGGAACATGTAGCACTCTGTACAGCCCACACCGGATAGATCAGGGATACGCTGACCCTCCCCATGACCCCACCATGTAAGGGCATGCAGGCCACCCCATGTTGAGGAGCGGAAGTAAATAGCATGTAGGAACCCTACGCAGAGGCAATGGTGAGGAATGCCAGAAATGAGGAGAATTCCAAACCATAACCTGCAATGCCTGACAGGGCAGAAAAGAGAGGCAAACAGCACTGTGGACATGTCCACAACCTAGGTGGTGCATATCCCCCTTGCATTTAATTTCTACGGTAGCCATTTGGTTGAAAAAGGTCACTGACATAAGGGCCCACTACATCAAACTGTATGGGGCACAATTGCTGTCCACAGCCACAATGGTCAAGGCCCACCTGTGGCTTGACATACTGGCCAGCATGAATGCCACTGGCCTAGAAGCATAGACACTGTAGGCCATCAAGCAAAAGTGGCATGACCTGTGCATAGCAGTTAAAAAAAGGCTCACCACGGGCACACGGGCACACCAGGGTATGGGTTGTGATCCTCCCAGCTGCACACTGACACTGACTCCAGTAGAGTGGATGGTCGCAGAGACCCTCACCAAGTTCTGTCTCTACAGGGAGGTGGAAGGCATAGACACCCTGGAAGGCATGTAGACACAAGCAGGGACAGCAGACCTGAGGGAATGTACACCATGCATGTTCTAACAGCTGTGTGTTCACCCCAAACACCTGGGTCAGAGGGACATATGACCCCAGGAGCACCAGCACCTGGCCAGGACCACATGGCACAGCATGCCAGACACAGCAATGACTGGGAAGATGATGATGGCACAGGTGGGACACCGGTGCTCACACACCACAGGAATGAACAACACAATGGCCCTGGCACAGCGAGCATAACATCCCCTTGTCTTCTACAGGAACCAAGCAGGAGACTGAGACAGCTGCTGAAGAAAATGGACCTGGAAAGCATACAGGTGGGGCTATATGAGGGGCAAGAGGGGCCAGATGAGAAGGTGGACAGAGGGAGCAGCAGCCAAGTGAGGCACCACGCCCCAAGCTGAAAGGCGTGGCTCACAGAGGACAGGCTGATGGGCATGACCGACGAAGGTAGCACCAAATGGGCACACAAAGGTTCCAAACCACAGGCAGGAAGACATCACAAAGCCCTATGGGCAGTGGGGATGAAGGCCCATAAACACAGGCCATGGGCTGGCCACAGACAGCACACATCCAAGGACTCATAGACCCCTACTACTGTACTCAGAACTGTAGAAGCTGGAGCAGGACAGGCTGAAGACACAGAACCACAATACAGTGGTGCTGCTGGAACTGACTGAGGTGATGCAGGCCATGTGGCATGGGATTGACAGGCTGGGTGATCTCCTGGAGAGCCTTGTTGACCACCAGTGTGCAGGACTGGCACTATATGCCCAGTCAGTCATCCCCCCATGCTGCATTGCTGCTGCCCATCCTCAGGATGCAGGCAGCATAGTGCCCACCATCCAGGAACAGGACAGCCAGCCATTGGACGCATACAGTGCACTGTAGGAAGGGGCCCAGGGTGCATGCATTGATACAGCCACACATGTGGACCACAGAGCACAGACACACAGCCCTCCTCAAATGCCATGCACAACCACCCAGAGAGCTGCAGCACAGCACCAGAGGAGGGAACAGAGGAACAGCAGACAGAACCCACACCCACAGCCGTGCATCACAAAGGTGATGGCCGTGCACTGCACCACCATGGAGACTGGGCACAATATCATTTGCAAGCCTAATGAAAAAACCCTGTTCTAGAACAGGGCAGTGACACAACACAACCATGCAATACAATGCGTGAATAGCACAAGCACCATGTCACCACCCTGCACACCACACATGCTACACTGCCATGCACAGCACATCATTGCACAGCCACCCCCCAAACACACAAACCCACAACACAATACCCCACTACACACCAGATGCCCCCACACACATGAGACCATGATGCCATGCAACATCACCCTCACAGTTGGCAGCACCTAACCCACACGCAAACACAACATGAGTGCCCCCAACCCAAACATATCAGCAATCCAACCCACACCAGTGTGGCCCCACCTGCATGTAGTGCAGTGCCACAACCCCACCATCGCAATCCCCCCCTTGAATGCCCCCCTGCACCACAGCACTCCCACCCACTGTAGCATACCTACCCCTTTACCCTCCAATCAAAGCAGTGCCCCCTCTCCAACCACAGTGAACCCCCCACAATGGACAAGTGCACTCAGAATGTGACATCATCATTGCATACCCACTGCCCACACCATTCAGGGTCCACACATGCCCCACCACCGTAATTTCCACACCTGTCAAGCATGGTGCTGCCCCTGAGATGTGGTCATGCACATAACAGAACTTGGTGTACATGTCCCATGTCTGTACTGTCTGGCACTCTGGCGATGGCCATCCCTAACAGTGGAATGTTCCCTCTATGAGGGCATCATGTGCTGCACGACAAAACATTTTCTCCGGTCCTGTGCCAGGCTGTCCATCGTCCGCCTCCAGTCATGCACATGGCCTTAGGTCCATCAGCATGGGTACTTGGCATAGCATGGTGATGTTATGGAGCATGGAACATGTATTGAACACTTTGCATGCTTTACCTGGTGACAGCATCATCGTTCCACCTGTATGGTCCAAACACCAGAATTTCATATTCAGCAGGCCAATCATTCTCTTAGTGACAGACCATGTCTTCTTGTGGGCATGGTTGTACATCTCCTCCACAGCACTGTGTGCCTTTAGGAATAGTGTCATCAGGTATTGCCTCAGTGAGTATCTGCTCTCATCTATGCAGGGGACAAGAAGAACACACAATCACATGCTGGTGGCAGGGGCCCACACAGTGTCACATACAGAGCTGCCATATACTTACCTAAGCCATCCCTTAATGTGACAGGTGCTGAGCAGGGCTCTGAAATGTGACCCATCCAATATGTATGCATCGGTGAAAGATCTGGGGTACTTGGCACACATGTTGGTGAATATGCTATCTGCTTTGCACATGACCTGGCCGTTCACACTGTGGAAACTGTTTTGGTTTCTCCGTGCCTCCTCATTTTCCAACAGTGACACTGACCCCGTATAGGTGCAGTTCATCATGCTGAATATGTTTGGCATGCCATGCATGGCATAGAATGCCTGTTTAATGGCACGTATACTGGCCTCAGATGTGGGGAACTGAATGTTCACCTGCACATGTCCAAGCAGGGCATCCAACATGTGCGACAGAGCCCGGGACATAGAGGACTGACTGACACTGATAACATCACCAAAGACCCACTGGAATGACCCTGTGGCATAATATGACAGTGCACATAGCACCTTGGTTACATTGGTCATTGCCCTGGACTGCTTGGTCCGTGCTGCATGTATCATGGACCATGTTGTACACCTGTTGTATTGTGATCCAGTCAACTTTGAAGTGCTGTATGCAGTGTGTATCCCACATTGTCTGGGCATCCAGCCATGGACAGAATACACATGGCCATGGCCTCTGCAGCCCACATCACTCTTGCTCCACATCCCACAGAAGCACATTCATTAGGTAACCAGGACACATCCTATCCCACTTCTGTGGATACCTGTCTACCTGTATGTCTGTATGTGTCTTGATGCTGGCCCTTTATGTGGGCCAGACCACTTGTATGTACCTTTAAGTGTGTGTGTGGGGGCCCCTCGTGCATGCTGATGGTACCCAATCATGCATCATGTGCACACACCAACAGGTGCGATGGAAAAGATGATAGTTGCTGTGGCTCCAGTGTATCTGAACGCACCACAGGTTTGGCACCAGGGGTTGCACCCTAAGAAGCTGTGGAGTGTTTCAGAGGACAGCTACCTGGTTGGCCCCAATGCGAACAACCTGTGGTGTCTTGATGTATCTGTCTGGGTATGTCCCATTCCTACAATGTGGGAGGTGAGTTAGTGCTGTAACAGGGATATTGGTGATGCTGACTGCTGTGTTGTTTTGTGTATCCCACAGGATCAACATGGCGTACGCAACTGGACGGTGTTAACAAGGATGTAGCAGCTGGATGGGCCCACCTGTGAGGTACATACAGAGTAGCTGGATGGGCCCACCTGTGAGGTGCATACTCCCCCGGGACAGAGGCGACGGTGACGTGATGACCCATACTTCCTCTCACTTCAGGTGTGGTCCAAGGACATATATTATAAATCACACAATGGGTAGAAGTGGCATGTGGAGGAGCCATCCAAGATAGGTGTATAGTCGTGGCATACCTGTGCCTGTTTATATTGCTTGTTGCTCCCATCATATGCCTACCACTTATGACAGAACTCCCTGTGTGTTCTTCTCATTTCAGCATGACAGAGCCCACTGAGTCATATGGTGCTTATACCATGTCCCTAGACAGCTACAACACCACCTGAATCCAGCAAGGACTCCCAGGAGGAGGAGGATGCTTAGGGCACTGCTGCTGTCCTGTCACTGCCTGTCTGGGATGCCTGCTGTCATACCTGAGGCAAGATCATTGAGAAACATTAAATCCTTCCTCTTGCTGTGTGCAGTCCATGGACAGTTGCCCAGTGTTTGTGTTTTTGTTGTATACGTATGTATGTGGTCTTGAGTGCTTCCTACCTGTACTATGAATGCCTATTGCAGCGTTTTTAAAGAGCAGCTGACATCTTCAGGAGAACTTTAACAAGCCACAATATTTAGACACAGATCAGCTTGTATTTCACATTAGTCTTATATTCCTCCTCCCCATTATTTATCACTGAGGTCATTTGCATGAAAACAGGATCTTTGCTCCTGAAGATTTCATCTGTTCCTGTTGCTTTCTCCCTACCTGAGGTCATAATGCACTGCTTGTGACATCACAGTTACTCCCATAGTAACAGATTGTGAAGTCACAACACAGGATCATGACTTGACGTAGGGAGTTAGCTATAAAGGCAAATAAAATCTTAGGGAATTCTAAGGGATAACCATCATATATTCATACAAATGGGATAACCATCATGTATTCACACAAATTAACCAAGGAATAATTAATGGGGAAGAGATATATGTAAAATATATATGGAATGCAAGCTTAACTGTACCTAATTATTATGTTTTTCAAAGTTTTCTCTGATGTATCAGTAGCTCTGTAATAAGGTGTTTATTTTCATAATCCTATTCCATTCATTGTCTACAGCACAGTGGTATTGATGGGTGGCGGGGGCTTGTGTCCGGGGCACCATGTATGCTGGATATTGTGTGCCATGCACATGCACTGGTAGGGACCTGTGGGTTTTAATGCCTGATTGACTACCTCAGGGGCATGGTGTGCACCTCTCAGGGTGGGGGGGAGGCACGGCATCACCATTGGTGGTGTACACTCTGATGGCTGGTTGGCTACAGGATGTACTGACTGCCCCCACGTGTATGGCTGTCCACAGTCTGTGGCTGTCCCACCTGGCATGCATCTGTGCTCCATTGCCGATCGATATATCCCAACCATGTCCTGTAACTGGGGGTCAGAGTGGACACATGATGCAGAATGACCTCCTCAGGGCTAGAGATCGAGGAGAAAGGACAATTCTTGTTCTCTGTGATTTCTCATCAGCTTTTGACCCTGTAGACCATTGTGTGTTGCTTGAGCACCTCAGGGAACTCTGTGGACTCACCGGCTGGTTTGGGTCCTTCTTAACCAATAGGATGCAATGGGTTGTGATGGGGAATTTCTCCCCCTCTCCTAGCCTCCTTTCTTGTGGAGTTCCTCAGGATTCGGTTTTGGCCCCAATGTTGTTTGCAGTGTATATGCTGCCCCGGGGGGGGGGAGGGTCATTAGGAAGTATGGCTTGGGTTTTCATTGCTATGCCGATGATACCCAGCTATACTTATCCTTTGCCCCAGGAACATCTAACATGGTGGATGTGTTAAACAGCTGCCTTGCTGAGATCAATGATTGGATGGCATCTAGCTGGTTGTGACTGAACCCCGATAAGATGGAGGTATTGGTGGTTGAGTCAAACAGAGTACATGATAGGTTGGCCTCTGATTCAGAGACTGGACTTGTTCTGGGCTCTGTCTCATGGAAGACCTCCTCAAAGGTGTGAAATCTTGGCATTATTCTTCTCACCTATAAGGCCCTACACGGTCATGGCCCTGGTTACCTGTCAGACCTCCTGGTTTCTGCTGTCTCAGTTCGCTCCCTGCGTTCTTCCTGAGGAGGCCTCCTAGCAGTTCCTAGGTTAGGTTGAGATTGGCTGGCGATAGGGCATTCAGTATCGCTGCTCCCATCCTATGGAACTCACTTCCCTCTGGGGCTAAGGAGACCCCCACCTTGGAGGTTTTCAAGGCCAGCCTTAAAGCCCTCCTATTCACCCAGGCATTTTTAGATTAAGTTATTGACCTATGATTTCTGATTTGAGTAGTATGGTCGATGTTTTGTTTTTATAAATATATGTATGTTTATAACTTTTTTTTTATGTTTTATTGATGTACTATGAATATGTGTTTATTTATCTGTACAGCACCCAGAGCCTGCAGGAATGGGCGTCTTTAAATGAATTTTTACCTTACCTACCTTACCTTACCTTACCACTTGAGGTGGTGTCAGGGCCATCAGTGTCACACTGGGATGGCTGTGGTGCCTGACAATACCTATGGCACTGTTTCTCTGTCCTTGCCTTATAAGGCATCCCATTATGTCTGAGTGCCAGTGCCCAAATCTGTGTGCTGCAGATTATGGCAGCCTTCCACCTGCTGTAAGTGTATGCACATCACCCAATGTGCCTGATTATCTTACCAGGCATTGTGCATGCACATTTGGGGTTGCTGTCCAAGCCTTTATGCAGCAACACCCCCTTGTACACAAGTCATGAAGCAGACATGCCTCTGCATGTGGGCTGCCTATGCATGCCATCACACATGCTTTGTACATGCCTATCTGGCATGACTTATGCATCAAATGCATGTATTCACTTATGTGCTCCTGTTGTGCACCAATGCATAGCATTCATACATAAAGCCAGGTATGAGTAAATTTCAGATTAAGGTAATAGCAGTTTAGAAATTTGACAAAGTCAGCAGCTGATTCCATATCTTGTCCCATACAATAAATATGTCATCAATGTACCTGCCCCAGAAACTCTTCTGAGGCAGGTATGGGTTATGGTCCATGTTGAAAACCCTGGCCCCCTTCCCACCAACCCAAAACCAGATTATCTTATGAGGGAGCTATGGTGATCCCCATAACCGTACAGCAGCTCTGTAGAAGTTTAAAGTAAGTATAATTTCAATAGTTTCCAGCAAAAAAAAAAATCACATGAGAAATTAAATGTTATTTGGGGGTTGGAAAAAATGGATTGTAATGCTACAAGATCAGATATCTCCGTTTTGAGAAATTTCGGACACATCTAAATCAATATGCCTAAGAAGGTGAGTAAACTAAAGTGTGCCTGTTCACCTTGCACTCCCTCCCTACCTTCCTCTGTTCCCCTTTATTAGGTTGAAACCTGTGACTTATTGAGAAAGGACACGGACACTTCTACCAGTAGAGAGGAATCCTCTGGGGAGGGTCCAGCAATAAGAAAATGTACAGACCCGTACCCCTGGTCTGTCCAGTCTCCATACATACCAGGCATGGATAAAATGGGAACCCTGAAGGAGGAGTTACTGTGTACTACCAGAACCAGAGCCATTTCAGTTTTCTTATGAATTAATAAGTTATCAATTGTTAACTGTTATTGTTTTTCCATATGATTGATCTCTGAATGCAGTGTGACAGACAAGTTATCTAAGCATATATAGTAGTATAAGCTAGCACACGCTAAAAAACTAGGACACTAGATATCAGTGGGACACAATGTTTGAGTTCTGAAAAGTAGGTGGATTGTAGTTATATACTAGCCTATAATACAAGAAGCAAAAAAATAAAGCTGTGTAGCTCTGGGCAGGACAAACTAAACTATAACAATTTGAAAGTTATTGATATTTAATGACATTCTGAAAATTAAATAAAATATTATTCAGAAAACACTTGATATTAATATTGCTTTCAGTAATTGCATCTCTGACCATAAATTAGTTACCCAGATACTTACTGGTAAGGACTAATGAGGACAGTAAGTAAACAACTCCTACTGGTTACTTACCTACAAATATATAGTACACATAGACAAGACAGGGAGAGACTGAATGTGTTGATATCTGTTTAGGGAAGGGAATGTTAGCATTTCTTACTTTGTTTATCTGAGCTTATCCATTTACTGTTTTGTGTTCCTTTTCTCTACGCAAGGTACACTGTCTCATCTGCACATAGTGGTGCTCAATGGAGAAGACAGACAGATGGAAAAAAGAACAACTACAGTAGAACACAGCTTGTCCAGAGGCAGAGGAGACTGGCGTTAACGTAGATTCTGATATCTGGCAAGTGAAGTGCCAGTACAAGCATGAAACATGATTGGAGAACTTTTCCAGAGGAGGAGTGATGGAGATGAGAAATCAACTGCACCACAAGATAGCAGTGAAAGAATACTTTGGTCAGTCAGGGAAGCCTCAACATGCAAAAGGAAAGATGATCCTTAGGAATAAAAAATAGTTTGAGTACATCGTTTGACTAAGATATCTTAATATAATACAAAACTGCTCTAAAAGGAGACATGACAAGCAATGCACTTTTCTGAATATTTGTTTGTTCTGATTGTTCATTGTTGTTTTTTTTTTGTAAACTTTATTTATTCCTCAGGACAAGAGACTTCACTCAAAATTACATCCATTGTTATATCAGCATAATGTATAGGCTTAGACAATTACAAGATCAGCTCATTAGAGCATACCATTCAGTATTGCTTGGGTATACCCATATACATTACAGATCCAGTTACATTAACTTTATGTTAGTATTACTACATCAGTAATTTTGCTCATCTGACATTTTTACTCTTCTGGAATGTCAAACCTCTCCAAACACTGCATTTTTAGGCATAATAGCCTCTGATTAGATGCCAACCAGGTTCACTACCTCACCTCAAATGGTTTGGGAACCAATCTGAACCCATTGTAGATTCTAACGGCGCCCATATTTCCTCATATCTATGCCTAAGGCCAGATACCTGACACTGAGTGTGTTCTAGTTTCATCAAATGCATTAGTTCCTTCAGCCAGGTGGAAACTGTGAGGGCTCTAGTGTTATTCTAGTGAAGTGCCACTTCTCTTATACCCACAATTCTATTCAACTTACTACCATTACGTCTATGAACCCCTCCAGTCCAGTTTTCATAAAAGACAGTACCGAGACAGCACTGGTTCAGGTGCTCAATGATCTCTTGATGGCTAGAGATCAGAAGAGTCATTCCATTTTGGTTCTCCTCAACCTTTCTTCAGACTTTGACACCGTAGATCACATGGTGTTGATAGAACACCTGAGCCGGTTCTGTGGAATATCTGGAACCGTCTTAAGATGGTTCTCATCATTCCTCACTGGGAGATCACAAAGAGTTGTGTCCGGGTTTTTTTTCTTGGATTCAATGGCTTTGTCTTGTGGGGTGCCCCAGAGTTCAGTATTGTCATCTATGTTATTTACGGTGTATATGCTTCCCATCGGAGACATTGTAATTAGGTATGGGCTGAGGTTTCACTGTTATGCAGATGATACCCAGCTCTACACTTCTTTTGCCCCTGACCAGATTGGAGCTCTCTCTGTCTTTAATAGCTGTCTAACTGAAATCCAGGAGTGGATGAATTCTAGCTGGCTGAGATTGAATTCTGATAAGACTGAGGTATTGATTGTGGACCTGGGTCGTCGGATGGGGGGGTCGGGTGTTGATGCACCTTCCAGAATTTTTCTTGGAGGCATTCCTCTCCCGACCTCTGAACGGGTGCAGAACCTAGGGGTAGTTCTTGATGACAGGCTGACACTGCATTCGCAGGTGTTGGAAGTCATAAAGACTTCCTTTTACCATCTGAGGAACATCGCCAGGATCCAGCATCTTGTTCTGTCTGCCGACCTACTAACGTTAGTCCATGCCTTCATGTCCTTGCGCTTGGATTATTGCAACTCCCTTTATCTAGGGCTTTCAGGAGTTGAAATCCATCACCTGCAGCTAGTGCAAAATGCTGCAGCCTGGCTTTTGACAGGTTCTAGTAGATCCGGTCACATTACTCTGGTGCTGCTTGAACTGCACTGGCTGCCAATTCGGTGGTGGATCACCTTTAAAGTCGGCTTGCTGACTTTAAAAACTCTACATGATCTGAGCCCAGGCTATCTGAAAGAACTCCTGGTTCCTTATTGCCCAAATCAATCACTCTGCTCAGCTGAGAAGTAAACATACCCAACTATGCCTTGTTCAGAGCTGATAGGCATGCCAGAGGAGGAGGGGTAGCTATCTATGTTAAAGACAAATTTTCTGCCTTCTGCTTATCCTTAGCATCTGTCGCCAGCGAATTCGAATGCCTAATTCTCAACGTGGAAATTACACAGACTACTGCACTCTGCGTAATAGGATGCTACAGACCACCATCTGCTGGCCTACAGCTTGTGTCATATCTAAGTGACAAGTTGGGACAGGGGCTGCCAGAAACTATTATTTTAGGAGACCTCAACTTTGGCTGGCTCTCTAATACAGCTGCCCCCCTTGCATCCTTCTGTGATGAACATGGGCTGATGCAACTTATCATTGAACCAACATGCCCAAACATGAAGAACCCCAGTAAAAGTACACTTTTGGATGTGCTAATGGTGAGCAAACCTCATCTCTTCTCCCATGCTGATGTCTTCTTCTCAGGCTCCAGCGACCATTGTTTTATTGCGGGAGTAAGATCCACCAACAACCCAGCACCCATCAGCAAATTCTCTATGAAGAGATCCAGGCGCAACTTCAATGAACATGCCTACCTAAATGAGCTTAAGTACTCCCCTGAGTGGCAAGATTTCTACCTGGCCAAAACGATTACGTCAGCTTACAATATCTTCCACAACATTCTATCAAGGGCCCTAAATAAGTATGTTGCCCTGATTAAAGTTCGAACTAGGACCAAAACCTGTAAATGGTTCACCCCTCAGATCAAGTCCTTGCTTCTAGAAAGAGATAAGCTCTGGAAAAAAGCATGCAGACTGAACACTGCAGAGGATTGGAACCAGTTCAGGAGACTACGAAATTTATGTATCAAAACAATCAGAGAATCGAAGGCCACCTTCTTCAAATCTGAACTCGACTCTGCCACAAAGATCCCAATCAAGCTCTGGAACACAATCAATGATCTGCTAGGCCACTCCCCAGGAAATTCACTCCCGACCAAGATTACCTCTGGCAACTTGACTATAACCGAAAAGATGGATATACTTGACGCATTCAATAACCACTTTACTACTGCAGGCATGGCATTTGATAACTCCCCTGCAAACATACTTCACTCCCAGACTGCTAGCCAACTGCCTGAAACTCTGATAGTTTCGCTGCCTTTCTCGCTTCAACCTGCCCCACTGAAAGAGGTAGAGGACCTCTTGCTTCAGTTGGATACTAGAAAAAGGGCTGGGGCCGACACTCTTGACCCCTACTTCCTAAAAATTGCCTACCACGTACTAGCAATACGCATCACCCACGTTTTTAACTTATCCCTGTCTCAGGGCACCTTACCACCTATATGGAAGACAGCACATGTCATACCCCTGTTCAAATCAGGTGACCCTGGTGATCTCAATAACTACAGGCCAATTTTCCTCCTTCCGGTCCTGTCCAAGCTCCTAGAGAAAATTGTAAATGCACAGCTGAGGACTCACCTTGAGTCTAGGGAACAGTTAAATCCTATGCAGTCTGGATTCAGAGCTAAACATAGCACTATCTCAGCCCTCGCCAAAGTTACTAATGACTGGCAGCGTAATCTTGAAAGCAAAAACTTTATTTGTGCTGTTTTCCTTGATCTAAGCAAGGCTTCTGACACCGTCGACCATAGTCTGCTCCTCTCCTCCCTTCAAACCATAGGTGTGGACCCCTCCTCTCTGCATTGGTTTACTGACTATCTTACAGGGCGCCTTCAACAAGTTAAAGCCAAAGGAGGCCTGTCCCCTTTAAAAACTCTGCAAAGAGGGGTACCTCAAGGTTCTATATTAGGGCCCTTACTTTTTGTAATCTACATTAATAACATTGACTACTGTATAATAGAAGCCAACATCCATCTGTTTGCAGATGATACAGTTCTCTAAGTGAGTCGCCCAACACCTGAAACTGCCTGCAATGACCTACAGTCAGAATTCAACCTTTTGCAAAGCCAACTCCTCCAAAACCATCTACTCCTTAATGCCAAAAAAACTAAAGTGATGGTCCTCTCCCCTTGTATCCGTACAGCTAACTGTGTGTCCAGTGGGACAGTTCCCCAAATTACCACAGTTCTAGGTGAAAAACTAGAATTTGTTACAAAATTCAAGTATCTGGGAGTTTGGATAGACCAAAGACTCTCCTTCATTGAACATATCGAGGACTTGCTAAAATGACTTCGTCAAAGGCTTGGATTGTTTTTTAGAATCAACCAATTTCTCACCAGAGATGCCAAGAAACAACTGGTCCAATCCATTTTCCTATCATTGGTTGATTACGCTGACTTCCTCTACAGCCAATGCCCCAACTCTTACATGGCTAAACTGGACACACTCTACCATCGAGTACTGAGGTTTATAACGGGACTCCCCTTCGACACGCATCACTGCACCCTATATGCAGCAGTGGGGTGGACATCACTAAAGTTCAGGCGCCACAGAAACGCCGCTCTCTGGACCTATAGAGCCATCTCTAATAAGCTGCCTTACTATATCTCCTGCTGTGTTCCCCTGAGTATAATTGGGAAATACGCATTAAGAAGTTACTCAGCTATTACACTTACAGTACCCAAAGCAAAATCCTGCTTTGGCAGGGCAGCCATAAGCTTTGTGCTACCTACTTTATGGAACGATCTACAAAAAAACCCCAAATTAAGCACTCTAATTGGTATAAATGCCTTCAAGATGCTTTATTTCCATACAGTCAGAGAAGTATGTAACTGCTTCACCCACTCAGTCCCAGTACCGGTGTCTGCACTGGTATATAGACATGCCTAGACCCAATTTTTAGTACTGACCCGCCAGCTTGCTCCTCACCAGCCTAATTGTTCTCTCTCTCTCTCTTATCCTCCTGTCTTTTCAACACTAGGCCAGTCCATCCCCTTATTCTTCCTTTCCCAACTTCGGATAGGAGCTCACTACCCTGGGTTGTGACATCCTACCATGCCCTGTACTTTATAGCATTCAATCCCGGGGCTCACATATACTCCTTTTCTCCATCCACCTTCTCTACATCCCATTTTACCAACTCCTTTCTGTGCACCATGCCCTCCTAACCTTTCTCCCTTACCTCCCTTCCCCCCACCTTCACCTCTACCTGGTGTATATTTTTATTTTTTTTCTTCTGTTACTTCCTCCTGCAACCTTAGATAACCTGCTTTATCTTCCTATAGACACTTCTATGTATGTAAATACTGCGTAATCTGTACAATATCTGTATAATTCTATGTACATATGAACTTCTTTTTCTTCCTCTCTGTAAAGAGTATTATCTGTATTGCCTTGTAAATACCTGTGTTGACCTGTATATACAATTGTTCATGCTCCACCCAGGTCCATCTTGCAAATGAGCTTCTGTTCAACGATGAATGCCTGGTTAAATAAAGACTTGATTGATTGATTGATGAGGGGTTGCTAGAGGTTCCAAGGGTGAATTTGAAATCTTCAGGCACTCGGGCATTTGTGTATGCGGCCCCTTCCTTGGAACTCTACCCGTCGGTTCGAGGAGTACACTTGTAGAGGCTTAAGAGAGGCTTGAAGACTTTTATGGAAACCGATTTTTAGAACACTGACTGTTATGATTGTTTTGACTTAATTATATTTTTAATGATTTTTATTGTTTTGATTTGCTATTTATGTATGGTGCCTTGGTAATTGAAAAGCGCCTTATAAATAAAATTATTATTATTATTATTATTATTATCATCTCTGGGAAACCTATCTCCCACCCCCGGGAGACCTAATAAAACCTCTGAGGGGTCCATATATATATGTGTGAGTAAAGTCTTAGCGTGTATAGTTTCAACACCCATCCAAAAAGGTTTGATCTTGGGACATTCCCATAACATGTGAATAAAAGTGCCTACATATATACCACACCTGGGGCAGAACTGTGAGTTATCAGGGTTGATTTTATGGGCTCTTTCTGGGGTGAAATATGCTCTCATCATAATATTATATTGGAGGGATCACAATCTATTGTTGACCAAGCATTGAAGTACATTTTTTTGTATAAGAGTCCAATCCCCCTTCCCCCGTCAGACCTTCCAGGAGCAGGTCTGCTTCCTATTGTCCTCTAGTTGCCTCCAGGGAAATCTCCCAATGAGCTCACCAGTAGTCTATAACACCTTTGCAAAGGTTTAAATTTATCTAATTGGGAGAATCTTTTAAATAACTCCTCCAAAGGTGAATAGTGCAGTTCTGCTAGGCCCCCCCTTTTCTGAAAGTAGTGTTTCCACACGTTCCTTGATTCTAAGATACGTAAAGTAGTGGGAGGGAGGGAGGGATAACATACTTCAGTTTAATCTCATGAAAGGTAGCGACCCGCTCTCCCTGCAGTATCTGAGCCACCCTCATCAAGTCTCTCCCAGCCCACACTTTTAGATGGTTACCCAGAGTTACATTCAATTTTCCCCCTTTCAAAATACCGACCTTAGTGTGGAATCAGGGAAGATATAGGTGTGCTCTCCTGGAAGGTTGTGAGCAGGGCCACTGGAAAACTGCACCCGCAATTTTTTTGCGGAATCTGCAATTTTCACCATTCTCCGCAAAAAAATGACATGTTCTGCAATTTCTTGCAGTTTTTGAGTTTTTATATTGAACTGCATATAAAAAAGTAATAATATTTTTAATAAAATACTCTCCAATATATTGACAATTTTGCATTCAGACTTGGGTTTGGCCAAAACAATGCGGTGCAAGGTAGGGCAAGGGTTTTATGTGACACTGATTTCTTTTGAATCCTTGTCTTATTTGGTTTCAAAATCCACTGGCCAAGCATAAGTACACATAAACACTTAACATTTATTTTGTGTTGAAGTAGTCTATCAGAAAACTTTTTGTTGCCACACAAACTGAAACAAAAGATGGGAAAAAAGGTGCAAATTATCCCATTCACTTAAATGGGGTGCTAACTATGAAGCCTTTTTGTAAGTGGCAGGGCAAGTTTTTCCTTGTGAGCATACTGTACTTTCATTCAGACTAGTTTTGATTCAAACAGCTGAGGATTTTTGGATGGCCCTGTCAATTTTAAACTTGAATAAGGTAGTTGCAAACAGTGATCTCACTCTTAGCAACTACCTCCTAGATGCTCCCATGCAAAGACTACAATAAAAACCTGACTAAAGTCTAAAAACAAGCTTATAAAAGACAAAATGTATCTGAACATTTATCTTTAACTAAACAAAATCACTGCAGCCAGAGTAAAACAAAGGTAAATTACAGGGTGCTATGACTACTGTATGATGCAGATGCAGTAAAAATATATTGGTATTTTTGTACATTTTTTGATAACTGCTTAAGGCCCACTAGGCAGAAGTGCCTGTTTTCAGGCATAACCCAGGAGCACTGAGGAGGTTAAGTGACTTGCTCAGAATCACACAGTATGCAAGTGGAGGTTGTGGGAATCAAACCCAGGTCTGCTAGATGTCATCAGCTCATTCAGTTTGTTACTCTTACCTCAAGATTATACCGCCAGCCCCAATAACCCCGGGATTTAATGTTCAAATATATAATTTCAAAAATAGTGTACATTACAAATTATGTCCATTAAACACTTCAACAACATTTTACTAAAACTCAATTATTCACCACTCTATCTGCTTATTTTGTCTTGTACAAGTAGGTGAATAGCTGGCAGAGCATTGTAAACAGTTGTTGATTAGGCTTCATTATTCAACAGCCAGAAACAAACAAAAAATATATTTCTTCTGGCTTAATTTAATATCGATTTGCTGTGGCTCACTTTATAGAATCTAATTAGCACTGTATGAGGCAGATGCTTTTAAATTTTGGAAGATAGGCAACGCTTATGATAGCTTATCAGTTTAGTAATCTTTTTAGGAATATAAACTTTTCTTTATGTTTTAAACATATTCAGGTGTCAGTGTATTCATTTAGCAATTTATACTGACTAATATATGCTGCAGGAAACATTAAAAGATTTATTATGAAGCACTCGGGGTCTATAGTAGAACCCCCGCAATTTTTTGCAAAATGCTCCGCAATTTTGGGTAACCTTTTCCTCAATGTTCCAGTGGCCCTGGTTGTGAGCCACCTTCCAGACTTTCAACTAGTTTCTAGTACAAGGGTTTAGGACCTGCTTTTCCTGTGGCTCTAATACCAAGTCAACTAAGATTGAGCAGTATAGGGGAAACTCATCTGTATCTTCAATACCCGTCCATTGGGGCTTCTTATGTACATCCCTCTGCAGGAGATCTGTTATCTGTGCCAACTGGGCTGCTATGTAGTAATATTTTATGTGGGGCAGACCCAGGCAGCCTTCTCCCACTTTTCGCCACAGGCCAGCTTTTGAATTTGTGGGCATTTTCCCTGCCATAACAATTGCGTTTTGGCACCTTCAATGGATTTTAGATATTTGTTAGGTAGGTGGAGAGGGATTGTCTGAAATAAACATAATATTTGGGGTAAGATAGGCATTTTAATAAGATTTACACTACCTATTAAAGAAAAAGGGAGGGCTCTCCAATTAAAGCAATCCTCCTTGATTTTTTGAATCAATGGATTATAATTTAATTTAAATTCGAGTGAGAGTTTATTTGGGAGAAGAACCCCTAGATATTTAATAGCATTAGAGGGTGAGACCTCCACACTTGCAATTTTTATTGAATTTTTGATTTTCCCAAGTGGGAGCCACTCACTTTTTGTCCAGTTAATTTTGTGGCCCGAAAGGAGCCCATACACCTCAAAACACCTATTCAGGTCTGGTAAGGCCCTTTCAGGGTCTTCCAAAAACAGCAGAACATCATCTGCGAAGAGTGAAATTATAAGGTTATTCCCCTTCTCCCTATTTCCCTCTATATTAGGATTAGACCTAACATCGGCCGTTGAGGTTTCAGTGCATAATACATATACTAGGGGAGAAAGTGGGCAACCTTGTCGTGGCCCTGAGTTAAACAAAAAGGGGAAGATAGGGTGTTGTTGGTTAAAATCTGAGCTATAGGGGCCTTATATATAGCTCTCATCCACCTTACAAATGTGTTTCCCATACCAAATTTTTCAAGCACTGCAAACATGCAGTGCCATTTCACCCGGTCAAATGCCTTCTCAGCATCAAGAGCTAGGAATTCCTTTATCTTATCTTTTCCTGTTAACTATTTATGGATAATATTCATTGCCCACCTCAGATTGTGCTTAGCCTGCCGTCCCTTCACAAACCCCCCCGATCCATATGAATCAAGTTGGACAGGAGGGGTTCCAGCCTCCCAGCCAAGATCTTGGCCACTATCTTGTAATCTGAGTTAAGCAAAGAAATCAGTCTATAGGATCCTCAGAGCTTTGGGTCCTTCCCCGGTTTTGGGAGAACCACTTTTGTAGCCTCAGACATTGAATCAGGGAGGGCACCCTGCTCCAGTGCTACTTTCACCACCTCTACTAATAGTGGTCCGATGGCTTCCCAAGTGGCCCTATAAAAATCGGCCAGTATGTCATCTGGCCCTGGGCCTTTTCCCTGTTTTGTACATTTGATTTCCTTTTTCATCTCCTCTTGCGTAATAGGCCTATTAAGATCCTCTCTCTGCTCAGATGTTACCTCTGGTAGGGGAACTTTGTCTAGAAAGGTATGTGGATCCCCATTACTCTGGACTTGTGAGGAGTACAAAGAAATGTAAAAACCTTTAAAAAAATGTTTAATATTATTTTGACCAAAGATATGCTCCCCATTAGGCATATTCATGGCCAGTATAGTGCCATCCACCCTTTTCTTTTTCAAATTTGCAAGCCATTTCCCAGCATAGTCCCCTTCAAAATGTGTTCGAGTATTTGAATTAGAAGATCTCTCTCAATCCGTTTATTAGTTATCTGGATACATCGCCCCTTTAGGACTTTCATTTTCCTGATTCTTTCCCCTGTAGGGTTCATCACTGTTTCCATTTCCATTTTTAAAATTTGGGACTCCAAGCCACAATCTCTCTCTCCCTCTCACCCCTCTGTTTAAAAGCAGAGTAAGAGGGTGTTTCCCCCCCAATATATGCCTTCAAGGCATGCCATACATATTTTATATGAACATCTTGGGTATGATTAATAGATATAAATTCTGTGATCTTTCCATTCATAAACCTGAGATATATGGGGTCTTGGAGTAAAATTGGGTCCATCCTCCAATGACAACTGAATATTTACCTTCAAGGGGGCATGGTCCAAAATCACCATGGGGCCATATGATGCCTCTGTGCTCAGGCCCATCATAAGTGGGGATATGAAGAGGTAATCAAGGCGGGAATAAATCTAGTGGGTGTGTGAAAAAAAGAGTACTTCCTTTCCCCTGGATGTAGATGTCTCCACACCTCTACCAATGCCCTTTCCTCCACCAGATTCTTAAATGCTGCCACCCCTTTAGGGACTGGATTAACTTTGCTTCGGGAATGGACCAATTTAGGGTCTAAATACAGATTAAAGTCCCCTCCTACAATCAAATTGTCCCTGTAAGACGCTAATGTCAATTGTAAATGAGTGAAAAAGTCCAGTGACTCAAAGTTTGGACCGTAAATTGAGGCCAGGGTCATCTCCCTACCATTAACCTCCACTTCTGCTATTAAAAATCTTCCCTGCTTATCAGCTCTCTGGGAGAGCACCCAGTGTGGAAGCCGTGGATGAATCCAGATAGCCACTCCTCTTGCCCGAGATATAAATGGAGCAGCCAATAATGTACCCCCCATGAACCTACAAGTGGTGTCACTTCCTCCCCCATACAATGGATTTCCTGCAGTAGTGGTATATCACATATCTGCTTTTTAGCTGGGACCAAACTTTTTTCCTCTTTACCACTGTGCAGAGTCCATTGACATCCCAGGTAACACAACTTAGTTTAGCCATTATCGTACACAAAACAAATACTCCTGATGTCTTTAAACATTGAAACATTAAAGTTAATACATTTAAATGTGAGAAAACCCCTCTGTCCTGCTTTTTGAAACTTTTCCCCAACTTTTGGCCCCTTCCTTCTCTTTTCCCTCACCCCTTCTCCCTCTCCAACTGTAACCCCCCCCCAATATTCCTAAAACTCACACTCAAAACATTATCTTCCCTCACCCCACTACTCTTCGTGAATTGGGCTAGGGAGCCATGCATTTTACCATTATAACATTAACCCCTACATTTTAAATTTTAAGCACATCCTTCTAAACTTCTTCTGGGGGGTTGCGGGTGCGCGAGCCCCCCTGGCCTGCAGCGGGCAGCGCAGACCCTTGTCAACCCCATGAGTGTGCCCACCCAGAATGGTGGAGACTCCAAGGGTCCCTTAATAATGCATCCACAGCATTGTTGTGATTGCTATTCCATAAGTGCTAATCCATGGAACTGCCCTTCCCTCGCCACCCTGGAGGTGCCCACCCCGTGGCCCCCCCATTACTATAAACTATGTTATCTTAAGAGACCAATCATCCTTAATTGCCTCTGTCCACCCTACAGTCATAAAAAATCAACTATGTATTACTATATCTTTAGGTACAAATTATACCCTTAAAGGATACCTAAACAACATTTTGACAACAAACTATTCAAAACTCTGACTCTGTAGGTGACTAAAGGAGAGGCTACTGTATTCATTAAGGCTAAAACTACATATATATAATTTACCTAAATTTGGTTCCAGAGCATTTGAATATTGTAAAATCAGCCTTCTAATTTCAAAAAAACTGTCTTACCTGCTTCCTAAAATGGCCGCCAATTGTGTTATGTGATGACATCTTTTGAGCCAAAGTTGGAAAGATATATGGCTCTCTATAGTGCTAACCAGTTATTTTTTCCCTTTGTATAGAATTGTTTCACCCAAAAGGTCAAAACTATGTGCATTATTGTGTATAATACTGATGTTAGGCTATGGTTCTGTTCATTTTGTTTATTTTAACATGCTGACATATTTTAATCCAACAAACTTTCTCTGTGGCAAACCATAGTGCAGTACAAATTTTGAATAATCTGGTGGTCTAGTGGTTATCTTGGACCCAAGATGCTACAGTTGGGGTGCTGGGGTGGTGTGCATGCTTAATATGCACTTTTAACATTTTTATTAAACCTTTATATTTTCTGCTATTCTTTTCTAGTATGTTTTTGACAGAACCTACAAATGCAATCCATAGTTTGAATGTAAACATTTGTACAATCAATAAATCAGACTTCTTCAACAAAGTAAAATGCAGCAGCAGCACACAAGTACATTACTGTGTGTGGGGAAGGGTGCAGCCACACCCTTCACCACCCCCTAATGCCACCACTTATTTGTAGCAAAGTTCTTGTTCAGTCCAATATTAGAGTTCATACTTTCTTGAAACTCAAATATATGGTTGTCTTGTCTTCTTTTTCCATGGAAAATAATAATAATAAGAATCAGCATTTATATAATGGTTTTCGTACACATTGTATCCCAAAGTGCTTTACAAGCAATACTAGACCAGTAGTGAAGTGACTGAACATGTAGTGGCAGCCATTTCATACATTAATATCCACACACAGCTTTGGACAATTGCATGAACTGGTTTTATGGGAAGGGGAATGTTGGCCAGGACAACAGGGTCAGGTAGTGATCAAGGTGCTGGCAGCCCACATCTTATTTCTCACAGTAATCTGCTCATGTTTTCTCCTCTGTCTTCCCTCTTCCCTGAATATAGCAGTACCTTGTAAAATGTATTCTCAGTCCCCCTTTGTATTCATTCGTCACTATTCCTCCTCACACCGAAAATTGGTGAGCTCATCACCCTTCTGCATCATGAATGCAAGTAGTAGAGTCCCCGTTTTATTTTGACATATCAAATATAAACATATCTTTACAGTAAGTCAGGCTGATAGCAACAGGGAACAAGGGGAATGAGGGGTTTTCCTATCCTTAAAAGATCTAGGCTACCTTTGATTAGGCACTGCTAAATGATGGGTGTGCACATCTTTATGCACATCATTTAATAGTGCCTATTCATAGGTGGCTTAGATCTTACATGGGAAGGAAAGATTATTTTTCCACTTGTGCAATACAGCCATCAGCCTGGCTTACCAGAAGATCATGTTTATTATTAATATGTAAAAATAACATGGGAGACTGTACTAACCACATTCATGATGCAGAAGGGTAGTGAACTCACCAGTTTTTGGTGTAGGGTGCTGGTAAAAAGAATGAATGCCAGAGAGGGACTGAAGAGGCAATTCCAGCAGTGTATAGTTATATTCAGGTTAGTTGAAGACATGAAGGAGGACGTTGAGCAGATCACTGTGAGATCTGAAATGTGGGCCTGCCAACATCGTGATCACTACCTGACTGTGGATGATGGTAGCCAGTGATGACAAATACTCAGAGTGGCAGGGCTGCACCTAAACTGTTACTTGAATTCAGTGTAGGGAGATTACCCTCAGATGGCGGGGTGTTGACGTTTGTTAAGCCAGCATTGAGAGAATTGTGAATAACTCATTCAAGATTTGGAAGGGTGGTAGCCAGCCAACTCAAATTGTGGATTACAGCACAGAAAAGTACTGGAGAAGAATTGCTGGGAACTGTCCCGCGGGGTTCTGCAGATCACAGGTAAAGGAGTAGACTGATAATTGAAGTTGGGTGGATTTGCTCAAGGTATTAGTATGCCTCTCCTGCTAATAATATCATTACCCATTCTAAGTGCAGCCCTTATGAGGGCATGAACAGCAGTTTTTCTGATGGGTCATGATGCTTATTGCTTGGCCCTCCAGGAAGACCTAGTTGTTGGCTAATGAGGTTGGAAAAAACACAACAGGGGAACTGTACATACTATTGTCACTGTGCAGAAGGGTGGTGATCAGCTCAATGTTTACTGTGGGAGCAGAAGTCAAACACTGAGAATGTGGGCTGGAGAGTGATTTGCAAGGCATTTTTTAACAGTGCCAGCTGATGATGCATATTGGTATAGGTGTGCACAACTCTCTGAGGTACACGATTACAATCTGAGGTATGATAATTCTCTTCATGAGACCGTAAGCACATATGCGGCACCAGGCAGTACTAAGGACAGGGTATGGATGGTGGGGTGTTCAACAGAAGGCAGGCTAGGTGCTGGGGGCTCTCATGGAAAAAGAAAGCCTTATTTGTGGATTAACAAGACAGCATGGACTTTGGAACTGAACCAGAGCAGTACTTTGCTCTGTGACCCTCAACAATTCATTACACTTCCTTGTGCTCCCAGGCCACACCTGTAAACAAGCTTTCAGCTTAGTGTGTCTCTCCTGGCTAACAAAAAAACAAAATTAAGTGCATCACATAACCACTAGATCATCAGGTAACTGAAGTGTTGTACTGTAATGCAGTTTGCCAAGGAAAAAGTCAGCTGGATTACAAAAATGTTCCACAAGTTAAAGTAAACTAAATGAACAAAATCATAGCCTAACATGTATACTGATCAAAATAACCCATGATTTAATACATGGTGTTGATCATTCTGGTGCAACAATTCAAAACAAAGAGGGAAAGAAGAACTAGTAAGCACTATAGAAATATTGGTGGGTCTCTGTCTTTGGCTCAGATGATGTCATCATGACTCATCACTTAACAGACTTGGCAGCCATCTTAGGAAAGAAACCAAGGCTGTTTTTTGAAAGTGAAGGCTGATATTTACATTTTCCAAAAGCTTAGAAACTGCATTTATATTATTTACAAAAATGCAGTTTTAGCATAAATGTGAGCAGCAGCCTCTACTTTACCTTGTTATGAAGCCAGATTTTGGAGTTTTCAGTTTTAAAAAACTGCTTGTTTAGGTACCCTTTAAGTACCTGGGGAGTTATCAAGTAATAGGGTCCTGAACTGACCCATCTAAATAAGCAGGTAAACATTAAGTGACAGCTAACTTCCTCTACTGAAATTGTTTCTGTTTGAGTCCCTTCCAAAAAATAAAATGGTTTCTCTATTACATACAGTCACCATTTACATACAAGCCTTAAACTTGAGGGACTTATTAAAGCTGGTGTCCTTCTTATGTCTGTCATAGTACAATCCATCATCTTTTTATGTACTAATGAAATTCAGACCTATGACTGTAGTCTATAATAAACCCTTCATGAAATTGATTAAATTAACAACATAATCTCCAAACCATGTAAAAAAAACTGTCCTTGTTATAGGTACTGAGTCCTGTTTTTATCTTGAACTTTTCACGCCGTTGTGCAACACAGTAGCCGCAGCCGAGGGTGTCAGGAGAATATCGGAGACCACAACCCGCAATTCTAGGCCACCCCCTGGTGTTCTTGGCCTAAAGGCCTCCACCCCCAAAATACCGACCCCAGCTTCTAGGCAAATGACCCCAAACATAACATCCTTAAAGATAAGTACAGCATAAGCTTCTCAGAATCGTAGCGCATCCTTCTCTCGATACTAGTCTGCCAAGATCAGTGGCTTCCTTCAACCTCACCACCTTCCTAGTCCTTACCCACCCAGTCATTTAGAAACATCACTGCAGCCTCTAGGTCATTGAACGCCCTCTGTTTACCACCAGGAGGTCTCACTATCAGCCGTGCTGGATAAACTAGCCAGAATGGGCAGCTCAACTTGTGTAATCACTTCTTTACCTCACCAAAAGCTTGGCGTCTATTTTGTAGGTAATTCGAGTAGTCTGGAAAGATACTGACTCTCAAATCATTAATTATAATTGGAGCTTCCCTCCTATCTGCCTCCAGGACTTTTTGGTGATCCTGGTATCTCAAAAACTTTATTAAGAGATGCCGTGGGTGTTGATTTGGTTGTGGCTTGATGCCCGGGATCTATGGGCCCTCTGAATTTCTAAGCTACAGTCTTCTGGCAATGCAAGGGATTGTCTGAGCCAGTTCTGCATAAAACTACTACAGTTCTTGCCCTCCAATTTTTCTGGTAAGCCGATGATTTGCACATTATTCCGTCTTTCACGGTTCACATGATCATTGATCTTCTCCTTCAGGTATGCAATTTCTTTTAAAGCTGTTTGCAAGCTGGTGGAGTTAGAAGAGGTCAGATCTTCCTGTGTGCCAACTTGGGCCTCAGCCTCTGATATTCTTCTCTCATGGGTTTCTACCATTTCAGAAACTGCGTTCACTGTTTGTTGTAACTGTTGCATTTGTGTAGTAAGATTGTCAGAGACGGTTTGCATTTTAGTCCCCAAGTCACATTTAAGATCCATAATCAGATGTTCCAAGGAAGTATATTCTTTGTTCCCTTGTGACATATCGTGCTCTGAAATAGCAGGTTTTTGCACGGGGGTCTCTCCTGTTGTAATATGTTGCCATTCTGGGGCTGTCTCGGGCCTTGACCTTTAATGTTCTCAGAGGGGCTGGGAAAGCATAATTTAGACTGTTTTTTTCTGGATTTGGATGTGCCTGACATTAGGAATGCTAGGGCAGTTACTAATATTCTCTTTGGTCTCTGGATCGATTAGGATGTGCAAATGGTATATGGATCCACAAGGGCTCAGATTTTTCACTCCGCTATGTTTGCCAAGGGCCCCCATTTATTGGTTTTAATTGAATGTTTTAGTAACATTCTGTATGAATGGATATCAGATAGTGCTGCAACTTATTAGTGATCAAACCTACACTGATAGGGATAGGTGAGAGAAAGAGAGAGAGAGAGAGAGAGAGAGAGAGAGAGAGAGAGAGATAGAGTAACAGCCAGTCTGCATGAAAAATCTGTCTGATTATAGCAGTTTAAGTATGGCAACAAATAAAGTAATAAGTACCCCAACAAAGGGAAACAAGAGCTTTAAGCACTCTAACCAGGCCAATTATACTACAAAAATAATACAAGATATAAGGAAATCCATTAATCATGCCAATATAGCAAGCTGTAAGAATGACACACTGGACCTTGCTTAACATTTTAGGGAGTCAGTCATTGTCCACTTTAAGAAAGATACTGAGACAGGAAATTGAAATTAGTGGTTGCATTATATGTGAGAAAGGGCATCAAGGCCAGAGAGGTATGGGGGTCATCTGGAGGAAAAGGAAGGTGTGGAGGTGCTGTGAGTCACCCTGGAGACAGTCTTTGACACAAAGATCTGCAACAGAGTTGATGCACAGGGTGGGGTGGAAAGGATGAGAAGGGACTTGGCAAGGTTAGAGGAATGGTCAAATGTATGGCAGCTTAGATTCAATGCTAAGAAGTGCAAGGTAATGCACCTGGGAAACAAAAACCCAGGAGAAGAGTACACAATGGGGGGTGAGATACTAACAACAACAAAATGGAAAGGGACCTGGGGATAGTCATATCAGATGACCTAAAGGTGGGCAAGCAATGTGAGAGGGCAGCAAGGAGGCTGGGGGATACTGGGATGCATAGGAGAGGCATCACCAGTAGAAAACAGGAAGTTGTTATCCCTCTGTACAGACAGCTGGTGAGACCCCATCTGGAGTACTGTGTGCAGTTCTGGAGACCCAATCTCCACAAAGACATAGACAGGATGGAAGCTGTCCAGAGGAGGGCAACTAAAATGGTGCAGGGTCTGCACCAAAAGACATATGAAGAGAGACGAAAGGAGCTTAATATGTATAGCCTCGAGGAAAGGAGGGAGAGGGGGGACATGATAGAAACGTTCAAGTACCTCAAGGGAATCAACAAAGTCCAAGAGGGTAGCATCTTTCAAAAAAAGAGGTGTGCAAGAACAAGAGGGCACAATTTGAAGATGGGGGGGCAGCTCAGAGGTAATTTAAGGAAGTATTTTTTCACAGAGAGGGTTGTGGATGCATGGACCGGCCTTCCGGAGGAGGTTGTGGAGTCAAAATCAGTGGTGGAATTCAAGCATGCATGGGACAGTCATAAGGCAATTCTAGGGGGTGGGGGTAGGAAGAAGTAGGCTGCTGGTTAACTAGGATCTGCAGCTTATCCAGTAGGTAGGGAAATGGGCAGACTGGGTGGGCCAAGTGGTCCTTATCTGTTGTCAAATTCTATGTTTCTATGTTTCTATGTTTCTATTCATACAAAAGTAGAGTACAGATCTCCAGCACAGAGAGAGGAGTTGGATAAGGTAATTTGGGAAGCCTTCATCAGAATGGCATGTAAGGGGGAGAGCCTGCTAGTTTGTGACTTCAGTTGGCGATATATGGAGTGGAGCCTTCCAACATCATCTTTGTCAATGAGCAGGGCCATTCTGAACTCCCTACAAGAGGATTTTCTCAGGCAGCTAATCAAAGAACCCATGAGGGATAGGCAGTGCTGGACCTGGTGCTTACAAACAGGGGCAGCATTGCAGATATTATATTGTGCAGTCACTTAGATACCAGTGATCACCATACAGTGTGGTTTGCCATTAAGGCAGGAGCAGAGGCAAACCACATGAGGACAAGGGTCTTGGACTTCAGGAGAGTAGATTTTAAAGAAATGGGAGACTGCCTCTGAATCTGCCTCATGGGGTGGATTGCCTGGGATGGGTAGAGGCACTGTGGGGAACAGTAAGGGAGGGAATAATTAAGACATTCAGTCTCAGTGTGAAGGAAGTGAGTAAAATCAGACAAAAAGAAGATTTCTGATTCTTCAGGGAAGCTGCCAAGGTGATGAATGAAAAAAGGGTGCCCTTCAGGAGGTAAAAGGAAATGCAGACAGATAAAGGCAGGGCAGTATACGAAGTAAAACAGAGGTAAGTAGGTAAGACAGTGAGGGGAGCAAAGGCACAGACAGAGGAAAGGCTTGCCAAAGGGGCAGCTAAAGGGAATAAAGCTTTCTTCAGAAACATAAGTGAGAGGGGAAAAGCAAGGGAAGGGGTAGTAAAGAGGGCAGCAAGGGGAGATGTGCAGAAGAGGACCAAGAAAAGTTAACATCCTGGACAGGTACAGCTGCTCAGTCTTCACAGTGTAGGGAGGTGGGCAGACCACCAAGGATTAGTGGGTTAAGGCTCTGAGCTGTAGATCTGGAGACCTTGGTTTGAATCCCACAGCCGCCAAGATGCATACTGTGTGATTCTGAGCAAGACACTTAACCTCCTTGTGCTCCTAGGTCGCATCTGGAAACAAGCTTCAGCTTAGTGTGCTACTCCAGGTTAAACAATGTTCACTTTCCCTTTCTCTTCCCCTAGTGGGAACAAACGCAGGAGCAAAGTGGGCACAAGGGCATGTTCAGTGGAAAGAGTACTGAAAGGACTTGCAGCTGTAAAGGTGGATAAGGCTATGTGACTGGATGGGATACTCCCAGTTTGCTATGGGACTGAAAATTCAACCAGTCAGGTTATGCTAGCATTAAAGACATCGCCATTCATTCATTCATTCATTCATGCCATTATGAGATTGGAGTCAGCACTAACCAGAGCAGACACTCTGCAGATGAGAACCCACAAGGTAAGGCATGTTTATTTGTTAGGCACCTATCCAAGGCTCTTGGCACCCTGCAGAACCATAAAACATAATTCAAATTTTAAAAACCACACAATATAAAACAAGGAATATTCATAAGCATAGAAACACAGAAATTGTCAGTAGATAAGGGCCTTCAGCCCAACTAGTCTGCCCAATTACCACAACTCTATCATGCTTTATCATGCACTGCTGGCCTGATTTAGCAGTAAATCGATATTTCTAATATCTTAAAATGTAAGTCACAAGTGGTCCCAATGGCCTGATTAAAAATGAGTTTGAAACTCTTAAAATGTTCCACAGAATGGGCTCCTCCAATAAAAGGTGGAAGTGAGTTCCACATCATAGGAGCTGCAACACTAAAGGCTCTGTCTCCTGAAGATTTGAGAATTAGGAACCAACTGAAGAACCACTTCTGAGGAATGAAGAGGGTGGATGGGAGTGTATACAGTCAAGACGTCTTTAAGGTAGCCAGGACTCAAATCATCAAGGGTCTTGTATACCAACAAGTAAATCTTGAAGCTGATGTGCCACCTCACCAGCAACCAGTGCAGTACCCAGATCACCAGCATTATATAGTCAGATTGTGAGTTCCCAGCTATCACCTAGGCTGCTGAGTTCTGCACAAGCTGCACCATCCCTACAGATAGCCCTAGGTACAAAGCATTACAGTAATCCAAGCTGGAGGAGATAAAAGCATGCACTGATGTTTCCGTGACAGAGCAGGCAAGATAGGTCTGAATACAGGTGATAGTTTGCAGATGGCAGGAACCACTGCAAACCACAGTGGATGGATGTTCCAGTGTCAATCTATCATCCACAACAATGCCGAGTTCTCAGTTCTATCCACAACTTGTAGTGTGGTGTCAATTATCGAAGGCAACAAGGCATCTTCACTATTCATTGCCGCAGTCACCCAACCTGGTTTCATTAGTAGCACCTCCATCTTCAATGAGTTGAGCCTAAGCCAGCATGAAGTCATCCAGTTCTGAATCTCATAAAGACACTTGTCCAGCACAGCTGCTATATTTGCCTCATCAGATGTAGATGTCAGATAGATCTGGGTATTATCTGCATAACAGTCAAAACCCAGACCATACCATCTGACGATCTCCCCCAGTGCCAACATATATACAGCAAACAACATGGGTGCCACAATAAACCCTTGAGGCATTCCACAGCGAAGTGCAACCATATCCAAGATGTTACCACTTAATGCTATCTGTTGCACCCTGATGGATAGGTAGAACTCAAACTACTGCATCACTATACCCAAGATATACCTGAGAAATAGTGTCTCAGATGGGATATTAGCACTCCATGGTCAACCATGTCAAATGTGGAAGATAGATCCAACAATACCAAGATAGAGCAATGGCTGCTGTATCTACCATGGAGAAGGTCATTGAGCACCTTGACCAGAGCAGTCTCCATACTGTAATGAGGCCTGTAACCAGTCTGAAAGGGCTCAAGGATCTTAAAACATTCCAAGCAGTTCTGAAGCTGTGCGACCACAACCTTCTCAATAACCTTCCCTAAGAATTGTAGGTTTGAGACAGGCCTGTAATTTGACAGATCATCAGTGTTCAGTGATGGTTTCTTCAGAAGGGGTTTCACCAATGCCATCTTCAATTCAGTGGGGAACACATCTTCCTGAAGTGAACACCTGACAGTCTCAGCTATAATTGGATCCAGGGTCAACCAGCAACTTGAGAGAAATCTCGTGGGCCCTTGATCCAAAATACAGAATGTGGGGTGCAACTCAAGGCCCACTCAGGAGACTTCCTCATCCAGGGCTGGTTCAAACTTCTCTCAAGGTGACAGAGTGCTCAACTCCCTTACCACCTGAGCACTGCCAGCCCATGACAGGCCACCTGATGAGCCTTTAGTCCAGATGATGGACACCTTGTTAAAGAAAAACTCGATTAATCTCTTTGCAATTTTCTGCAGTAAAATTCTTTCCATCTGCAGACAGTGAGGATTTAGCAGTCTGTCTACAGTGTTGTAGAGTTGAACTGATCGATTTTTACCTTCAACTATCACACATGACAGGAAAGCCGCCTTTTATAGTGTGATAGCCCATTGATACTCCCTGTAGTAAGTCAACAATTCCAATTTGTCCTCTTCAGAGCCAGCCTTCCTCAATGAACACTCCAAACCCTTAGTCTTCAACTGCTTCAGATCAAAATCATACCAAGGAGATATTGATCAGGGCATCAAAGGGAGAACATGATAAGGTGCCAGAGAGTCAGAGGCCACTGTAAGAGCATTATTATAACCCTCCATGGCATTCTTCACACCCCTAGGACAGGCTGATACCATACTCAAGATGTCCAGAGTTGGCAAGAAACTATTTGGTACCACATTTTAAAAAGGGCAGTATTTGACCATCTCCACAGAGAGAATTTCAAATCAGGCTGCCCCACAATGGAACTGAATGGCATGATGATCTGACCACCTGACCGTATCAACCCTGACATCATCAATCTCAATACCCAATATGACGGGCCAGCCCGGTGGCACTGAGGGTTGAGGCACTGGACACCACACCTCATGCCACACCAGCAACCTGGGTTTGGAAACAAGCCCAGGCAACCAGGGATTGGCAGGGGAGAGAGAGGATTGAACATATGGAGGACTGCTCTCCTCCCTCAGGGAGGGAGGGATTGCCATCCTGCTCATTGATCTTCCTCTGGTGGTGACAGGAGAAGATGTGAGTTGGGAGGAACGTTGCTGATGTACACCTTTGGTGGGGAGGGGGGAGGAGAAAACAGTGGTGGAAAATGGAGCTGGCAGGCTTCATGATGGCTCTCCTGTACCTGTCCTGGCTCCCTGAGCATCTGGATTTCATGTCAGGGGTGGGGGAAAGCTGCCGCCCCTTTGCCTCAGCCCTGTCATGGGGGGACCCATAAGGTATTGTAGGGCAACTTGGGCAGGGAATGGGGAGCCAGAGACAGAATCCCTCTGAGGGAGAGACTGGAGCCACCTGCCAGGCTCCCAAGATCAAAAAAAAAAATAATAGAAAAAAAAAGACCCAATATGAAAACCAGATCTACAGTGTGGCCTTTTTGGTTGGTCACAGTGGCAACAGTCTGTACATGGCTAAGAGGCATTATATTGCTCACTTTATTGACCCTATCTGACCTTGCCTGTGATAAGCTTCTAACATCTACCTCACCATCATTGGATAGTAATCACTTATATGTTTATAGTACTACCACCTTAGCCAATACTATGACTCTCTTACTGTGCCATGGAACCTGCATTCCCTTGGTGACTGGGGGTTGCCATTTCATCGCCCTAGCTGACTACACCCTTTGGCACTCCTCCCTGGGATCTTCAACTTACAAGCCAACTGTAAACCGCACTCAACTCAGAGGAAACTTCACAAACTCAGCAACAAGCAGTTATAGGAATATCTGCGTGGACTGGCCTTACTGTTGCTGTTGCTCTCTGGCAATATTCACCCCAACCCTGGCCCTTCACAACTTACAGCATACCCACAGTCATCTACTGGGTTACCTACAATTGCCTCACTTAATATATGCAGCCTCCTCCCCAAAATGGATGTACTGAATGCATGGATCTTACAACATAACCCAGACATCCTCTCAGTTGTAGAAACATGGCTTTCTCCAAAAGTAGCAGATGCTTCAATTTCCATCCCTGGCTACACAGTCTTTAGACAGGATCGTCTATCTAAGCATGGGGGTGGTTGTGCGATCCACCTCTGAAACAACCTTCAAGGTCTCGTCCTAACTCTGCCCAAAACTGAGGGCCATATGCAAGCGCATGCCATAAAAGTGCTTCTAGGTGCACACAATAAAACCCTTACTGTGTTTTCAATCTATATTCCTCCAAGACAGACAGTTTCCTGCTTTGATTCACTTCTGGATTGTTTTGGCTTTCTGAGTCTTAATTCGGAAATTATCATGTTAGGAGATTTCAATATCAATTGGTTCTCTCCTGACACAAGCCATTTCAAAGATTCAGTTTCAGCAGTTCACCTCACCCAGCTAGCCAAGTTCCCCACTAGAATCAACTATAGAACTGGGATGGTACCTTACTGGACTGGGTGCTCTCTAACCACCCTGATCATATATCGGACACAACCATACTCCAAGATGCCTTCAGTGACCACTACCCAGTCTTGTTTTATTGGGCAAACAAATTCTCTAAACCACCCGTTAGAACAATTACCACCAGGGTACTCATACGTGGGCATCTTGAATCACTAAAAGCTGACCTGTGTAATCAGGACTGGTCAATGGTTTACACAACTAACAATGTTGACATTGCCCTCGACCAATTCATTCTTCAGTTCAATGTTATATGTGATAGGCACGCCCCCCATAACAAGCATAAAATCAAAGGCTGCTGTAATCCCTGGTTTTCTACAGACCTCCTTGAACTTCTGAATGCCAGGGATCATCTATGGCACAGGTCTAGGTCCCTGTGTAACCAGACCGACATCCAGAGGTACAAAGTGGCTAGAAACAACTGCACTAGGGCTATTCATGCAGCTAAAAATCAATAGTATAAGGAAGTGATCTCTTGGACCTGGAATGATGGCAGAAAATTTTGGACTAACCTTAAAGAGGTCACTGGGAGAGACCTCAGATCTGCCCCTACCATGCTTAACATTGATGGTGTACCCCCACTTGACCCCAAACTTATTGCTAACACTTTTAATAATGCCTTTACAGACCTGAGTGGTGTCCTGCCACCTGGCTACTTCTCTCACCCCCTCACAAGTGACTACTCTGGGAAAGAGACTTAGCACCCTTCTTATCCTCCTTTCCACTTCAAATCCCTCTCAACCCATGAAGCTAGGAATTACCTACTCAAGGTATTAGGGAAATCGAGATTTAATGTTGACACCCTGGATCTTAAGTTTGCAGCCCTTACGCTTGATGAAATTCTGTCACCTCTAACACATATTATTAACATGTCACTTAGTTACTCTCAATTCCCTCAGAAATGGAAATCTGCCACTGTGACACCAGTTCATAAGTCTGGGGATCGCACAATTACTGGTAACTACAGGCCTATATCTATCCAGCCCCCACTCTCGAAAGCTCTTGAGCATATAGCGGCTGACCAACTGGTTGAATACTTAGAAAAATATCAGCTACAATGCCCACAACAACACGGGTTCAGAAATGTCATAGTACCACTACTGCCCTTCTGGAGTTCACAGGCTTTATTCACCACTCCTTAGATCAAAGACACCTGGTTGGTGCTGCTTTCATTTATTTAACTAAAGCTTTTGACACAGTGAATCATGCCCTCCTGGTTGAACAGCTTACCACCATTGGCCTAGCTTTTGACACCGTAGCCTGGTTTGAAAGTTACCTGCACAACTGTACACAGCAGGTGAAGATTGGTAGCACCCTCTTGGATAGCAGACCTGTCCTATCTGGAGTTTCTCAAGGGTCCATCTTCGGCTCTCTTTTATTTAGCATTTTCCTTAACAACTTACCTTACTCCTGTCAGGGTCACATCCTTTTATATGCTGAAGATGCGGTCCTGTTTACCAGTGATCCAGACCCTAAGTTTCTTGAATCCAGGCTACAGAGTAATTTCATAGTCGTAGAAAGATGGTTCCATAAGCACCAGTTAGTTATGAATTACAACATGACTAAAACTATGCTGTTCTTCAGCTCCCAAAATAGGCACAGAACTTACTCTCTTTCTATCACCAATGAAGAGGGCTCTCCCTTGGATCTAGTTCAGCTCTTTAAATATCTGGGGATTACTATTGACAGTACGATGACCTATGCCTATCACATTGACAACATTGCTAAGGCTGTTAACACCCACATTGAGCTACTTTATAGGCATAACCAATGTTTGACCCCAGAGGCTCTAAATCTGGCCATTCAAAAGCTCTTTTTTCTTGCTTATTGATTATGGCTTACCAATCTAAGGATCAGCTACTGAAGCAACTCTTCACTGCATCATAGTTGCACTCAACAAAGCATGCCGGCTCCTTACTGGCTTAGCTCGTCTGTCCCATACCTGCGACATGTACGCTCAGGCAAACTGGCTCCAATTCAAAGGTAGACTCATGTACCAAACATGTTTTCTGTCCAGAAAAGTAAGTTTAAGCAAAATGCCCCAGCAGTGCAAAAGCTTATTACCCCCACACTATCAACCGTCATTGCACCAGAAGCTCTACTAGCCAGATTTTTAATATACCCTACTGTCTCACTTCTCTGGGACAAAGGTGCTTTGCCTACTGTGCCCCACTATGGATGAACTCACTACAGTATGACATCACTTCAGCATCCACCTTGAGCTCCTTCGAGGTTAAACTTAAGCAACAGCTAGTTGCTGATGCCAGTTGTGACTGCTTCCAATAACCTTCCTTCTTGTGACCAGCATTTTTTCAAACCTTATGCTATCCTGACCTTATGCATAACTGTTCTCAGCATGTAAATAACTGTTCTAAGTTGCTAATCATTCTCCTTTCACATTTCCTCTTGATCCCTTCCACTCTTTCCCCTCACTCTTCTATGGCTTTCCCCATCCCCCCTCTCCCTGTTATATCACCTGAGCTCCCTTGGTCACTTTAAAATGCTTTGCCCCATACCTTCTCACCTCTGATGAGGCCCCAGGGCTGATGCCATTCCTTTCCTTGTTGATAATTAGATATTAGACTGAGTCTGTTCTCATTTTCCTGAAAAAGGGTCATGTCATAAGACCCCATCTCCTCTAATATGACCCTTTGAATTCCAGGTTTTAATCAAATACGCACCTTGGCATACATTGTACAATGCCACATGTATTGGAACTTCTCTAGTTATACACTCTTGTAATGTCTTGTATAATTCCTTGTTTTGTTTGTTCTCTGTCTCATGCTTTTCCAGTATGTATTGTTCATCTGACTTGGAACCTATGAAATGAGCTTGTTCTCAAAGGTGTTATCCAAAATTTCAATAAATAAATAAATAAGACATGCAGTGGAGGAACTGTTGACCAAAGTGAGAGGCCTCATTGTTGACCCAAGTGATGAGATCACCCAGCACTAACAGGCAGGATGAGGTTACCACTAGGTCAGTCATGAAGCCCTCCAGTTCCTGCAGGAAATCATGCCCATGCCCTGGTTGATGGTACATGAGGATGATTCTGCAACCTGTACCCAGACCACCTTGAACAGCCACACATTCAATTGAAGTGGTTTCCACCATGGGGTATACCATCAGTCCCAGAGTGGAACTAAAACAGATGGCCACCCCCCCATGCCCCCACCTCATGCAGTGCACCACTGAATAACCCAGAGGGATAGATCCCTCCAGCACAGGACCAAAGTCATTACCCAACCAGGTCTCCCTGATGCATACCAAGCAGCAAGTATTAAAGACAATGACACTCAGGTGGGGAGAGGTGGAGGAAGTGTATTTGGTGCACGGGTGGGGGTGAAGGGATTACCTTTTGTTACAGGAACTTACAGCCGCAGCAGCCTACTATTCACTGGGGTGGGGGGAAGGCACCAGCTGGAGGGTGGGGTGGAGTTATATTTATCATATGTATGTTCTTGGGTGAGGGAAGGGGGTGGTTTCACAGCACAGTGGATGGGGAGAGACTCTTTTACATTTAAAGTGAAGGTGTGAAATGTAGTTTTGGTCTTTATAGTCTTTTACCCTGCTGCAGTGATAGTCCATATGTGGCAAAATTATAAATTTTAATACTGTCCTATAAGGGAGGGAAAGGGTTATAACTCTGGCCAAAAAGCTAACCAGCTGACCCCTTCCACTTTCTGGTCTGCTAACCGTGCCCCCCTGCTTGGACATTTTGTGATGTCCTAGCAGGAGCGCAGGGGCATGCCCCATTAAATCCTAGGGGGGAGATGTTCAAAACATTACTATGCATATTTAAGGTAACTTTGATAAAAATGAAAGCCACCACTCAACTAATAGGGGCCCCATTAATTGAGCAGTGGCTTTCATTTTTATTAAGGGTAGCTTTAATATGCATAATAATGTTTTTCTCCCCCAGGATTTAATGGGGTGTGCTCTGTGCTCTGGGCTCTGCATGAGCCAATGGGCGTGCAGCCCATACCATACTACACATTCCAGATATGTGAATTGATCCATTCCACATATCTGGAATGTGTAGTACAGTACGGCTGTATGCCCATTGGCTCACGCCGCCAGACCAATGGACATACAGCCACCGATGGTGTCAGTCAGTGGGCGGCGGGCCGGCAGGCGGGTGGGGTGCTGCTGCCCACCACTGTCCAGGGGGAAGCAGGGCAATGGGCTCAATGGGCAGAGGGAAGGGGGGTCCGCTGGACCACCAGAGATACTGGATTCATTTTTGTTTTACAAATGCCCATGATCGAGCTGACAGCAGTCCACTGGACCACCAGGGATATTGGATTTGTTTTCATTTTTACTTAAGCCCGCGATAGTGCTGACAGCGGTCCACTGGGCCACCAGGGATATTGGATTCATTTTCATTTTTACGTAAGCCCGCGACTGGGCTGACAGCGGCCCACTGGACCACCAGGGATATTGGAGTTTTTTTCTTTTACAAATGCCGCGATTGGGCTGTGGGGCACATTGCCACACTGCAGGGGGTGTTGGACCCCGACGGCTGCTGCCTGGCAGGGCACCAGGTGAAAGTCATTGGGGATCAGTGCACCTGCATGCAAATGGGGCCATAATGACATGCAAATGACCCCATTTGCACCTTGCATACATTATGGCCCCATTTGTATGTGCACTTTTGAACATTGTGGTTGCGGCACATAGCGCACTGGAACTTGCGCAAGCGCATCCCCCTGCTCCACTCTGGTGACTTGCGCTGGTGCAGTGCCACTGTGCCATGTGCACTGCAGGTGTCCAGGGTGCAATATTCAACCATGCTGTGCCATGGCGCAGCTCTGTTGAATATCACCCAGTTAACACCCCTGTGCAGCCAAGTTGTGCTGTGCCCAGGCTAGTGCCACAGCCTGGCGCAGTTTGAATATCCGGGCCTGAGTGTATATAGATCCTGGGTCACAGATGTGCCTTTTGAAGGTTTGTTGAAAAGATATTAATCCTTTCCAAAGTTATTAAATTTTAAAGTTTCCCTTTGTTGCCTATGGTAAACCTTTTTAGCAAATAGGTAAACATTTGTTGCAAATGGGGAATCTTTTTTTGTTCTGCTGCCAACTTGTTTTTTTTTTTTAGTGAGGCAAACAAAATTAAGAAACTGAAAAAATTATGTTTTCTGAGGTAACCAACACATGTGTTCTGCTAATCAGGACCCATTCTATCAGAGTCTGCTGTTAGTTTGTTGATAAATCACCTGGAAATGTATTTTTTTTTCAACATGCTGAAATCCTTTTCTGCAAATTGCAAATAAAGAAACCATGAAACAAGATTATGTTTTACAAATTGTGAAAAGAAAGATGGGAAACAGGATCCTGTTTAGCAGTTTGCGAAAAAAGAATTCTATCATAGCTGTTTCTTTGTCACTGCATACTGAGGAAATGGTTTGGATTTTTAGTCTGAAATTTTCAAGGTGCAAAGAGCTTGCCCCACAGATGTGTCTTTTGCTGGTTTGGTTAAAATACATTTCTTTGTTTTGGTGTTTGCTGATTTAAATTTTGCTTTGTTTACCATAGGATAACATTGTAAAGTGAGGTGTACACAGTTGTTTCTTTGTCACTGTGCTGTGAAGAAGTGGTATGTAATTTTGGCCTGAACTTTTCAGGGTATAAAGGGCTTGTCCCACTGATGTGCTTTTTGCTGGATTGGTGAAAATATATTAATTCGATGTGGAGTTATATAGATTTCAAATGTTGCTATGTTTACCATATGAAAACATTGCACAGTGAGGTGTTTCTGTGTCACTGCACACCACGGTATGGTAGCACAGGGCCCAGGGAGCCCTTCACTCCCACAGGCAGATAAGGATATGAATATTGTCTTGGATGGGGTGAAGGGCCTATACAGATACTGTACCATTATTAACTGATGGGAGTACATGGATGCAAGCAAATAAAGATGTACTTTTAGTATCTCATAAAGTAGAGACGCTTTTTGCAAAAAACTTTGTTAATGCACTAGTTAGGGTTGAAGCCACAAAAGTAAGGAAATGTGGTGTTAGGGTTTCCAACCCTAACAACCCACCCCCACCCTGCTGGGAGCAACAGGCTTGGGGGTGTGCCTAGGGGTTGTCTACCCTAATGCTCACACCATTCTCATATATTGTACCTATCTCAGCTTACTTATTGATGGAATGGGGTGAGCATTAGAGCTGACAACCCCAAATCTCACACCCCCATACTTGTTGCTGCCAGCAGGGTGGATGTATATATAATATATGTTCCAGTCATATTTGTGAACTGTATAATATATTTATTTGCTATGAAAATCATATTTTTAAAATGTGTTATCAGTATAGTCTATGGAGGATAAATAATACATTTATTACAGATACTTTGCAGATGTATATCAGGCCAAACCCATTTTAATATATATGACATATAACTCAGAAAATACATCTCTAATACAGTGAAAATACTGTACATATTTGCTAACAGACACTTATTGTAGAAATTATAGAGTAAACTTATGCTTGCATAAAACTATATTTTTTCATTAGTCCATAAAAACATTAAAACGTAAAACAAAATATTTTCTTTGATAGGATAACACAACATATACATTTAGTATATGAATGCCAAGTATAAGACATATCTCACTGAATTCTGCAAATATCTAAAAATATAATACGTGTTAAATTTAGGCATATTCAAATATATTCTACATATTAACAAAATACAGTATAGTTCATGTCCATATGGGTATAATTTAAAGCTAAGTTATGAATATATTTTTGTGTTTTTTATATTTTTAGCATCTTACAGGGGTAACCAAAAATGAAAAGGTATAAGTAACTCAGAATATATGTTAGATAGATTCAAAATATATTTTACCTAAAATGCAAAATATGTAAAAACTGCAATAATGTGTATGTACAAATACTGTATTTATTTTTGATTTTATTCAAGGACATAACATTGAATGAACAAAAATCTGAATTTTGAATTAGTATAGCAAATAATATATTTCAAATATATATATATATCAAAGATATTTCCCAAATATGGTACATCTTGGATCAGTCTGCCAATATCGAGAATATATCTTGAAATATACCTGAAAAGTGTAAATGTATTTGACATATGTTTGACACATAAATGAAGATACAATGATATATTTCAGATATTAAAAATATATATTTTTTCCATATGGGGTCTGTCATAAGTAACCCGTCTTGCTTGACCAAAATTCTGATCTAAGATCAAAAATTTCTTAAAAGCCCCAACTGACATAATGGCAGAATAATTTTTGTAGATGACTGTAATATACCACAGTACATTTTAGTTTAGTTCATAGTTGTAATGCCCTGGAGTCTTCTTTTTTAAAAGTTGAAGACTGCAAAAAACAGTGCACACTCCTCAATGCTGAGACCTGGTGCTTCAGCTGGGGTGTCAGCCCCCAATCTCAAACTTAGCTTCCAAATGCTGTAGCACTCTCCCATAAATCATGTCATTCTTGAATACAAAATCATCCAGTAGGCAAAGGGTTTATATGATTCTTAATTTATTATGCAAAACATGCATACTTTACAGAGAGCCCAACTAGAAGAAAAGTTTTGTTATTTTAGAAGGGTTTTGTTTGTATAATATCTTTATTAAGTTTTCATCATTAACATTGGCATACATGCACAGACATCAGTCATTATAACACCAACATACATGTCTAACTTTGGAAGAACTACTCCCCCCGATCCCCTAACCATTGTTATCTTTCAAGTCCATTAGTGCCTTAGGGCCTCTCTTTTCATAGGAGGGAGACACCCTCTGACAAACCATTGAGTACTGGGGCTATATGGAGCACTAGTCATCTTTATCAACATCATTGACTGCTTTTAGACCATGACAAACATGCTAATATTCTGAGCTTGTCTTATCATCACTTGCCCCTGCAACTGCCATAGAGGCCATATTGTGCCCCTCACCTCCCCGTCCTGGTTCCTTCCTACCTACTAGTACTTTAATATTGGTTGTGCTGGCCAGCAACTCCCTCTGACAAGCCTTCTCATATACTTGACAATCTCCTCCTGCAGGTTTGCTCTCTTAGCTGTACCCATTAGCCAGTCATGAACCTATGCTCAGGTTCTCTTGAAACACTCCCCTTTCCCTATGTACATTAGGGTACCTTTCTCCAGTGGGAGCATGTCAATAAGTACGTTGAGCAATTGCCCTCTGTCGATATCAGTGTGGCTCACCCAGGTGCTTAGAATAGTTTTTTGCTAAAACTAATAAAAATCTGATGACTCTGGCTAACCAGGAGTAGGTTCCATCCTATTTCCTATCCACTCCTAGCAGCATAGTCATAGGATTGAATTCCAAAGTAATTCCAGTTATTTCCCTCATTGCCTTTCCAATATCCTCTAAAAAAGTAATCAGTTTAGGACAGTGCCAAAAGCCATGTGCATATGTGTATATGTCAGATTGCCGTATCCACACAACAGGACTATGCTGAGGTGGAACTTCATAGATTCATAGAAGTGAAACAAGTTTGGAGATCACAGACCTATGAAAGAAACTCGTCACTATTTCTAGTGGATTTAGCTAAATTCGAAGTTATCCATTTGTCTATCCAACTCTAGTTTAAAGGCTTCAATAGTTTCACATGTTACAACCCACCCCAGTAATGAATTCCATGTAGATATAATTCTTTGTGTAAACCACTTAGTTCTTTTAGTGGTTTTTGACACTTCCCCTTTTAATTGTAAATGATGAAACCCAGAGATTCTATTCACTGTCCTCCTTGTTAATCCAATACTTTCCAAAAGTGCCTCATTATTTAAAGCCCTGAAAATCATGCACAATATCACACACAGGTCTCCCCTTAACCTTCTGTACTGCATTGAATACAGTCCCAGACTATACAGTCTCTCTTCATGTGTTTTGTCTGTACAGTTTTTAGTTGTTTTGTTGTTTTTTTTTGTTATTCTTCTTTGCACAACCTGTATAAGCCTCTGCCCTTTTATGTTCTGAGGGGGCACAGAAGGCAGAGAAGTATTTTAGATGAGATCTCACCAATATAGAATACAAAGGTACTATCATCTCTGATTTCCTGCTCTTATGTCTTAGAATACACTCTTGTATTTTATTAAATTTTCTTACCTTTTTTCTGGTATGTGTATTAAATGACAAGTCTCTTGTTATAATAACACACAAGTCTCTTTCATTTTCAGTTTCTTTAAGAGTAACGTTATTCAATGTATTCTGTGTCGTTGGGTTGTTCCTACCAAGGTGCATAACCTTGCACTTGTCAACATTAAATCTTAATTTCTGCAGTTTGGCCAACTTTTCCAACTGTTCCAGATCATGCTGAAGATGATTTACACATTCATTGCTAAGTATGATGGGCTCTGTTTTGCTGGCATCAGTTTACTTACTTAAACAAGAATATTTTAAGGTTTGCAATGTAGAGATGATGATGCTAAACAATGTGTTTCCCAATACTGATCCCTGTGGGACCCCACTAGTCGCTATACCCCAATCTAAATAATATCCTTCAGTGCCAACTCTCTGTCTTCTATTACCCAACCATGTTTCTATCCAGGAATCGACCTTCAGGTGCAGTTGTATATCTCTAAGATTTTGAATCAACATTTGATGGCAGACTTGATCAAAAGCTTTGGAGTAATCAAGAAAGACTATGTCGACAGGTAGCCCATTGTCCAATGCTGCACTCGTAGTTTCATAAAAATGTAATTGTGCTGTGAGGCATGAATGTCCCTGGGTAAAACAATGTTGTGTGATATCTACATGATCCTGTTCTCTAATATGATTAATTATATGATCTTGCAGAATTCCCTCCAACAGTTTACCAAGGACTGAGGTTAGGCTTATAGGGAGATAATTAGATAACTTATGTCTATCAACTTATTTGAATATCGGTGTGACTGTGGCTTCTCTCCATTCAAAATTGTATCCCCCTCATTAATGGAAAGTGAGAAGAGTTTTGCTATAGGACCAGCAAGTTCATTCTTTAGTTCTTTCAATAGAAGTGGGTGAATACAATCCGGTCAAGTAGATTTACAAAATTTTAAGTTTTTTGATTTTGTTGATGACGTCCAATTTAGCAACCTTAATTTCTGCACTATCTTTATACCCTATTTATGCTAAGGTTCATACTAAGGGTTTAGAAACATAACATAGAAACATAGAATTTGAGGGCAGATAAGGACTGCTTGGCCCACCCAGTCTGCCCATTTCCCTACCTACTGGATAAGCTGCAGATCCTAGTTAACCAGCAGCCTACTTCTTCCTACCCCAACCCCCTAGAATTACCTTATGACTGTCCCATGCATGCTTGAATTCCACCACTGTTTTTAACTCCACAACCTCCTCCAGAAGGCTATTCCATGCCTCCACAACCCTCTCCATGAAAAAATACTTCCTTAAATTACCTCTGAGCCACCCCCCCTCTATCTTCAAATTGTGCCCCCTTGTTCTTGCACACCTCTTTTTGAAAGATGCTACCCTCTTGGACTTTGTTGATTCCCTTGAGGTACTTGAAAGTTTCTATCACGCCCCCCCCTCCTTTCCTCGAGGCTATACATGTTAAGCTCCTTAAGTCTCTCTTCATATGTCTTCCAGTGCAGACCCTGCAACATTTTAGTTGCCCTCTTCTGAACAGCTTCCATCCTGTCTATGTCTTTGCAGAGATTGGGTCTCCAGAACTGCACACAGTACTCCATATGGGGTCTCACCAGCTGTCTGTACAGAGGGATAATAACTTCCTGTTTTCTACTGGTGATGCCTCTCCCTATGCATCCCAGTATCCCTCAGCCCTCCTTGCTGCCCTCTCACATTGCTTGCCCACCTTTAGGTCATCTGATATGACTACCCCCAGGTCCCTTTCCATTTTTGTTGTTGTTAGTATCTCACCCCCCATTGTGTACTCTTCCCTTGGGATTTTGTTTCCCAGGTGCATTACCTTGCACTTCTTAGCATTGAATCTAAGCTGCCATACATTTGGCCATTCCTCTAACCTTGCCAAGTCCCTTCTCATCCTTTACACCCCACCTTGTGCATCAACTCTGTTGCAGATCTTTGTGCCATCTGCAAAGAGACATACTTTTCCTTCCAGTCCCTCTGCAATGTTGCTTATAAAGACATTGAAGAGGACCGGTCCTAATACTGAACCCTGCAGTACCCCACTAGTAACCCCCTTTCTTTAGAGTGGACTCCATTTACTATTACTCTCTGTGTCCTACTCTCCAGCCAATTCTTTACCCAGGCTGTCATCTTGGGACCCACTCCCAGGCTGGCTAACTTGTATATTAATCTTTTCTGTGGGATTGTGTCAAATGCCTTCTAAAGTCTAGGTAGGCCATGCCCACAGCCCCTCCCTGATCTACTACTTTGGTCACCCAGACAAAGAAATCTATCAGATTTGTTTGGCATGACCTTCCCACTGTGAATCCATGCTGCTTGGGTCCTGTGCCTCTCTGGCCTCTAGATACTCGACAATTCTTTCCTTGGGAAGTGATTCCATCATTTTCCATAACACTGAGGTTAAACTAACAGGTCTGTAGTTTCCTGCTTCTGCCTTGCTCCCACTTTTGTGAAGGGGAATCACATCGGCCCTCCTCCAGTCCTCAGGTACCACCCCATCCTCCCATGATTTGTTAAAAAGGGTAGTCAGTGGTGTCACTAGTTCTACCCTTAGTTCTTTTAAATTCTAGGATGAATCCCATCAGGCCCCATTGCTTTGTCCACCTTCAGTTTTAAGAGTTCTTTCATAACCCTTTTTCTGTAAATGGGCTGGTATCAACTTCTGTATCCAGAGTGTTTCTACTGTTTGTTTTAGGCACCTCCCCCTCTTCATTTTTAAATACTGAGCAAAAATATTTGTTTAGTATCTCTGCCTTTTCACAGTCACCCTCTGCCCACCCTCTCTCCCCTTTATTAACCCTCACTATCCCTCCCTTGGTCTTCCTTTGCTCCCTGATGTACCTATAAAAGGTTTTATCTCCCTTCTTAACTGAGTTGGCTATCTTTTCCTTGGTTTGGGCATTTGCTGTTCTGACTGCCTTCCCAGCTTCCTTTTGCTTTAACTGATACAGTTCTCTGTTCTGCTCCTTCTGTGATTCCTTGTACTTCCTGAATGCTGTCTTTTTCTCTTGAACCTTCACTGCCACTTCCTTTGAGAACCATAGTGGTTTCTTACATCGTTTTGTTTTGTTTATTTGCTTCTCACAAAGGTTTGTTACCTCTGTGATGGCAGTTTTTATTATTCCCCATTGTTCTTCCACCCCTCCTTCCTGCCCATTTGCTAGTGCATTCCTTAGGCACTCACCCATTTTGGCAAAGTCAGCCCTCCTAAAGTCCAGTACTTTTGCCTTTGTATGGCCTGACTCTATTGCTGTGTTTATTGTGAACCATACTGTTCGATGGTCGCTAGTTCCCAGATGGCTACCCACCTCTACATCTGTGATCCTCTCTCCATCTCCATTTGAGAGTACCAGGTCTATGATTGCTCCCTCTTGAGTGGGCTCCAATATTAGTTGTCTAAGGCATGCCCCCATAAGGCATCTAGAATAACCCCACTTTTGGAAGTGGCTGTTGCAACTGCACTCCAGTTAACATTTGGCATATTCAGATCACCCATCAGCAATATCTCCCCTTTTTCTGCCATTCTAAGTATACTTTCTATCATTTCCTTATCCATTTCCTCCACCTGAGAAGGGGGTCTGTATACAACCCCTATGCAGATTGTGGTGCCATTGCCTGTCTCCAAATTTACCCACAGTGCTTCTTCTCCTCCCTGTTTACCCTTTTGTTCTGTTGCTTTGATTCCTTCCCTTATGTAAAGAGCTACTCCTCCTCCTCTTTTACCCTCCTTGGCCCTCCTGTAGATAGTGTATCCTGGTATGTTTACGTCACAGTCATGGTTTTGTGTGTACCATGTTTCTGTGACTGCCACTATATCCAGATGTTCCTCCTCCTTCAAGGCCACTAATTCAGGAAGCTTGTTACCCAGACTATGGGCATTGGTACTCATTGCTCTCCATTTTTTGATGGCTTTACCTTCTGTTGCAGCATCCCCCACTGACCTTTCTACCTCGGTCTTTTTCTCATTTAGTACCCTGTTTTGTAGGGAGAGGCTGGGATTTTTCTGCTGCTTATCAGTGCTTCCCCCCTTGACTAGTTTAAAAGCTTGCCAATGAAGCATTTAAACTGATTGCTCAAAAGACTTGTTCCCTTCCTGGACAGATGCAGACCATCCTGCCAGTATAAGTCGATGTCCCTCCAGGTGGAATCCTAGTCCCAAATGAAGCCAAACCCCTGTGCTTCACACCATTTTTTCAACCATTCATTAAACTGCATGGTGCAAAGTACCCTCACCTCACCCATGCCATTGACAGGCAGCACCTCTGAGAAGGATACTGTGTGTGCTACTTGTCTTAGGGCCCTCCCCAACTCTACAAAGTCCTCCTGCACTGCTCTAATCTCATGATGAGCCAGGTCATTTGTTCTTAGGTGGACAATGATGTCCAGCTCAGACTCCCATGCAGCAGTTAGCAACAAAGGAGGTCAGTACAAGCCCAAGACTGCTCCTGTCCATTTACCCATAATAGGTCCATACATGTCCTTTCAGGATGTAAGAATCTAGTTGATTTTTAAACTCAACCTTATTTTTAGAACAAATAATTTCCTCTGATAACTCATTCCAAGGGTCCACTACTCTCTGTGTGAAAAAAGCCTTTTTCCTATTAGTGTTGAATTCCATGTAGCATAGCTGAAGTGGGTAGTCCCTGGTTCCCATCTTATCATTTTTGAATTGGGGGTTTAGCTCGTTTAATATATAATCATTCTGCATTACATCATAACATAATAATCCCCTCTAATCCTTCTTGTCTGTAGTGTCATCAGCTGCAGTTTACCAAACACTGTTCATATGGTACATTTTTTAAGTTGTGTATCATTTTAGTGGCTTGTCTCTATACCCTTTTGATGTTAGCCACTCCCCCCTTAGTGATGGATCCCCACAATGGAAACCCATAGTCCAGTATTGGTCTAAAAATGTCCTATACAGTGGCATAATCACCTTCTGACTCTGACTCCTGAAATTTCTCATAATGACCCACAGTACTCATTTTGCTTTTATGATTTGCTTATTACAGTGAGATTGGTAAGTGAGTTTGTAATCTATTAGTATACCTAAGTCCTTTTTTCTTCAGATTTGCACAAGATTAATCTGTTTATGAAGTATTTTGCTTAATGGTTTTGCCTGCCCTGGTGGATTACACAACATTTATCTATGTTAAAACTCATACCCCTAGTGGTTGCCTAGTTATAAATACTGTTCAGGTCTGCTTACACTGTAAGAGTCCCCCTAGCATCAGTTACTAAGTCTGCCAGTTTAGTGTCATCCGCATATTTACTTATCCAGTTTTCTGCCGCTTTACCCATCCCAGCCATGAAGACCCTAAAAAGTACAGGACCCAGGATTGACCCCTGGAGGACCCCACTAGTCACTGATATTGTGATAGAATAGTAGCCATTTATGCACACCTCCTGTGATCTATCCTCCAACCAGCTGCCAATCCAGTGGACCACTCTATGATACAAATTAATTTATTTTAGACTGTGCATTATTTCCAAATGAGGGACTTTGTCAAACACCTTTGCAAAATCAAGAAACATGCAATCCACAGCTTCTCCCCTTTACAATGCTGCTGAAATCTTTTCATAAAAACACAAGGTATTAGTCACACATGACCTTCCTGCCACAATCCCATGCTATTTACATTCCCCTTGGCTGGTTTCCACTAGATGGGTATTTATTACATCTTTTATTATAGATTCCATTAACTTCCCTGGAACCAAGGTCAAACTAATGGATTTGTAATTAATATGGTCTGCTCTTTTCCCCTTCTTATGAATGGGCACCGCATTAGCTGCCAACCAATCCTCTGGTACTTCTCTATCTACTAATACTTTTTGGAATATCAGCATTAGTGGGGTAGCAATATTAGGAGAGAAGAGCTTAAGTAGACTATATGAAATATTATCCAGTCCTGCTGAGTTTATATTTTTTATAGATTTTATTTTATCTAGAACTGCTTCCACTGTTCTCTCGATATTACATTCCATGTTGGGACTGATATCTACTTGTTTTTGAAGATTTTTTGAGAAAACTGTACCAAAATAGGAGTTACAAATGTTTGATACTTTTACTGGGTCTGTGACCACCTCACTCCCTTCTTTAATAGAGCACAGGTTATTGTTTGTTTTCTTAATGGAGTTCATGTAACTGTAAAATTGATGCATGTTGTCTCTTTTAGCTGAGGCTGCCAGTTTTACTTCTAAGCTTTGTTTATTCTTTCTTATCATATGCTTGCATTTACCTTTTTTTTTTGTAACTGGCCCAAGATTGTGGATCTCCTGTGTTTTTACTTATGCTAAAAAGCCATTTTTTTTTTCAATAATTTAGAGTTTTTGTCAGTCATCTTGGCTTCTTTCCTTTATTGTTATACACACACACTTTTTTATGTGCTTATTGCATATAGTAACGATTTTATGTTTGAAAGTAATCTACATATCTGCTACTGTTTTATTTTCCAAGATACTGTTCCAGTTTATTTCTTCAGGTCTGCTAATATTTTAATTTTATCATCAGAATTTAGATTATAGATTTCTCTGCATCCCTTATTAATTGGAATATGCTGTTTAAATGAGAAGATTACCTTGTTATGATCACTGTGTCCTAGTGGGGCAATAGTTTGACCAGATATGATATTTATCTGCTTAGTTGCCATGACTATGTCCAGTATCGTGTTTCTCCTAGTAGGAATTTTGACACTTTGGGTTAAATCCTGTTCATTGATAAGCTCCAGGAATGCTATACTTTGTGGTTTGGTTGCCTCTTGATTTACCTAACTTATGTCACTGTAATTTAAGTCACCCACAAATAATACATTCCCAAGTTTGCATGCTTTGCTGATTTCCAGTTTTATTTGTTTGGATAGTTATACTGTAGCCCCAGGAGGTCTACAACATCTCCTTACTATAATGCGATCATTTCTTCCCATATCTATTCTGATCTAAATGGATTCAGGACCCACTGTGTATTGTTTAACCCTATCAGTTATGTTAGTAGATTTTAGGGAGTTTGATATATATGCTGCAACCCCCTTCCCCATTTTATCATCCCTGTCCAGATGATACAGTTCAAAACCTGGTACAGTATGTCCTTTCGCCACCCATTATGCTCAGACCACCATGTCTCCATGATGAAGACCATGGTAACATTTGCTCTGCTTTTTATAATTGCATCTAGTTCTCCTTTTTTATTGTTTAAGCTTCTAGTATTCATCAGTATACAGTGTATTTTATTCCTACAAGCACAGCTGGTTTTAATATTTCTCTTTTGGTTGTTATTTTTCGGGGCCTCTCCCCACTTGTGCCAAGTTTAAATGTTTGGTTAGGGCCTCTTTTATCATTGCTGCCAAAGTACAAGTGCCAATTATACTCAGGTGAAGTCTATCTTTCTTGTACATTCTTTGCTACTATTCAGAAATGTGACCCAAGTATCAATGTAGGTTGTGCCTCTAGTATAACACCCATTTATTATCCTACTATTTACCCTTTGTATAGTATGATTTTTTTCTTGGTTGCATCTGAAGTTTGGTAATATCCCTGATATTATGGGTGTTTGCCCCTCTGCAATTATTTGCTCTGCACAGTCAAGTATTTCTTTCACTTTATCTTTTTCATGGTCCCGCCCAATGATGCTGCTGCCCACATGCATAGCCACTACCTGGGATGTTGGTATTTTAACTAGAAGTTTAGGTAAGCAGGCTTTAATTTCTCTCACTCTAGCCCCTGGAAGACAGTTTACAGTTGTGTTATGTTTATTCCCTTCCGTTAAAATGCTCTCTGTTTTCCTTAATATAGAATTCCCTATAATCAGTATCTTGGTATCAGTGGTTTCAGTGTTAGGTGGAGTATCTGTGCTGGTTTTGGGTTTAATGCTTAGGGGTGAATATTTATTAAAAAAGGCCACCTCTGCAGCCCTGAGTGCTCTTCTCCTCTTTCTATAATGACCTTTTGATATGGTAGCCCAACTGTTTGGATCAGAATCTTCACAAGAGGTTCCAGTTGTGTGGTCCCTTTCATCCCTTTGTGTGTGTTTTTCAGTGCTCTTACTTGTATACTGAGAGGGATCTGCCTGATTCCCTACACTCTCAGTACCAATAGTTTTTAGTATTCTGAGCTCTTCCACCAATTTGTCTTTATCCTTACAATTTTTGCAAACAAAGCTTACTGCCGATCTGTCCTGTATAGTTTCAATAAACATACCACATACAGTACACTTCATTAGGGCCCCTTGCTGACAGAGGGTTCCTAGAAAGTGGTATATGTTTTTCATATTCATGGCCATTTTCTGGCAGGGTGATTTGGCACTAATGTACTTTATGGTAAATAGTAAGTCTTTTATGTAAATTCCCTTACCCTTGTCTTTAGAATCAGTTTACAGCAGTTAGTGTCCTGCCCTTGTACCCTTAGTACCGACAAGACATACAAGACATGTGTTGATGTGCTACTTTCTACACCCTTCTCCATGCATGGCGCTGTGTGCACACCTGCTTGAGCTCACACTGCTTGCTCAGGGTGCTTGCTTTTATCCTCGGTGGACCAGAAGTGACGTCATGTCAGCTCCACCGAGAAGTGTTACAGAAACCTCTTTTCTTTCAAATAATTTATTTATTTATTGAAAATGTTTCACAAGGAAAGGCACACTGAGCAAAAAGATGCTCATCTCACAGTGCAACCTGGGGAGGGGTTACAGAGGAGGCAGGTACTGTAAGTGTACAACAGTTGAGTTTAGAAGTAAAACAGTACAGATAAAGTACATATTTTGGGTGGGATTACATTCGGACTTTGTTACATCCATTTGAACTTGTTACATAGGGAGAACAGTACAGTACATGATCTTCAAGGACAAGCTATACATTTCATAGGAAGACAACGATCATAATAAATGATTACTTAAGTGCCAGTAACAGAGCTTGAGCTGAGCGAGATTTTATTGCACTATTGCAGAGGGACTGGAAGGAAAAGTATGTCTCTTTGCAGATGACACAAAGATCTGCAACAGAGTTGATGCACAAGGTGGGGTGGAAAGGATGAGAAGGGACTTGGCAAGGTTAGAGGAATGGTCAAATATATGGCAGCTTAGATTCAATGCTAAGAAGTGCAAGGTAATGCACCTGGGAAACAAAAACCCAGGGGAAGAGTACACAATGGGGGTGAGATACTGACAACAACAAAAATGGAAAGGGACCTGGGGTAGTCATATCAGATGACCTAAAGGTGGGCAAGCAATGTGAGAGGGCAGCAAGGAGGCCTGGGGGATACTGGGATGCATAGGAGAGGCATCACCAGTAGAAAACAGGAAGTTATTATCCTCTGTACAGACAGCTGGTGAGACCCCATCTGGAGTACTGCGTGCAGTTCTGGAGACCCAATCTCTGCAAGGATATAGACAGGATGGAGGCTGTCCAGAGGAGGGCAACTAAAATGGTGCAGGGCCTGCCGGAAGACATATGAAGAGAGCTTAGGAGCTGAATATGTATAGCCTCGAGAAAGGAGAGAGGGGGGACATGATAGAAACTTTCCAAGTACCTCAAGGAATCAACAAAGTCAAGAGGTAGCATCTTTCAAAAAGAGGTGTGCAAGAACAAGGGGCACAATGTGAAGATAGAAGGAGGGCAGCTCAGAGGTAATTTAAGGAGTATTTTTCACAGAGGGATTGTGGATGCATGGAATGGCCTTCCGGAGGAGGTTGTGCAGTCAAAAACAGTGGTGGAATTCAAGCATGCATGGGACAGACATAAGGCAATTCTAGGGGGTGGGGGTAGGAAGAAGTAGGCTGCTGGTTAACTAGGATCTGCAGCTTATCCAATAGGTAGGGAAATGGGCAGACTGGGTGGGCCAAGCGGTCCTTATCTGCATCAAAATCTATGTTTCTATGTCTATGAGATGCACCAAGTTGACAGTCAGAGTTGGAGAGTGGAGACAGAGGGAGGGAAGGAGTGGACTAAGAGATAATAGGTGTTAGGGGGGTGGTTAGGTGGGAGTGGGGGGTAGGAGAGGGGAGTTTGTAGCTGTAAAGCTCAAGAGAGTAGGTTATATAGGAAGGAGGAAGGGAAGCAAGATGTTAGGAATGAAAAGAATGAGTTACAGAGTGAGTGAAAGTGTGAGAGTGTAAGTGCGTAGGGCATTGCATAAGCCAGGCAATTAGGCTAATGCCAAGCCGCTGGTCAGGCGCTATGGGGGAATGGGGGAGGAGAAGCTATGGTGGGGAGGTCGGGGCAGTTGCAATTTGGGGCAAGGAAGTTAGTGAGGGCAGAGGATAGGGAGTTTTTGGATGAAGAAAGGCAGATCTGGGCTGATAGGCTGTTCCAGAGTTTAGGGAAGAGGTAGGAGAAGGCCAATTGGACGGCTGGGGTCCTTCGGTGAGGATGGCTAGTAGCCTAGCATCATTAGACCTGATGACGTGGGTGGGGTGGGTGAGAAGATAGGGAGAGTCACGATGTGAGGGGAGGAGCCGAGCAAAAGTTGGATGCGATTTGACGCTATGAATCAGGTGCCAATTACACAGGGATGGCAGGGCCAGTGAACGGTAGAGCTCACAGTGATGTGAGCGGTGGGGGGCATCAAGGGCAAAGCGGCAAAAAGCTTTAAAGAGGGGGTTGAGTCTGGCTAGGGTGGTCTTAGAGGTGGAGCTGTAAATGACATCACAGTAGTCGAAGGAGGGAAGAATCATTTTTTGGACTAGTTCACGTCTGACAGGTAGCAGGAGACTAGTGCGGTTTCTATAGAGGGCGCCAAGATTTGGGCGCAGTTTTGAAATGATGGCATCCACGTGTGTGGAAAAGAAGAGGTGATGTTCAAGCCAAACCCCTAGATACCTGAAGGAGGGCACTTCATTGAGGATGGTGTTATTTAGGGTATAGAAGATTAGAGGGAGGGTGGGTGAGTTTGGATATGTGCCGTCTAGTACTGAAAGACATAGAGACAGTTTTATTGGCATTTAGGGAGAGTTGGTTGGTATTGAACCAATGATGGATTTTGTTGAAGTCGGTTTGAAGTTTGGAGGTGAGTTCTTCGAGGGTCCGACCGAATGTGAAGAGGACCATGTCGTCTGCATACATGTGGATTGCGGTAGCAGAGCAGGAGTTAGGCAAATCATTTAGAAGGATGAAGAAGAGGATAGGACCAAGAACTGAGCCTTGGGAAACACTGGTAGTGATAGGGAGGGGGAGGTGTGGTCAGCTATTTTTGTGGATTGGGTTCTATTTAGTAAGTAGGCACTGAACCAGTTTGTGGCAGAAACTGCTAACCCAGCCCCAGCTAGGCAGGATAGAAGGAGGGAATGGGATACCATGTCGAACGCTTTTGCTAGGTCAATGAAATAGCGGCGGTGATTAGCCCTTTATCCATCCCATTGAGGATGGAGTCTGTGAGTCTTAGTAGGAAGGCAGTGGTAGAGTGGTGTTTTCTGAAGCCAGACTGAAATGGGGTGAAGAAGTTAGTATCTGAGAGAAAGTGGGAGAGTTGGGATAGCACTAGGTGTTCCTGGAGTTTGGCGAGGGTTGGGAGGAGGGAGATGGGACATAGTTTGTAGTGGAGGTGGGATCACCACCTTTTGGAAGGGGTAGGACAGTGGCATGCTTCCATTTGGAGGGAAGCGACTAGGTGGTGAAAGAGAGATTTAGTAGGGCCGTGAGGGGAATAGCGATGGTGGGGGCAGATAAGAAGAGGAGTTTGTTATCGAGACCATCCTGGGATTTGCCTTTGGAGGGATTGAGGGAGAGGAGGGCATCAAGGGTTTCGATGGGGGAGATGGGTTTAAAGGAAAAGAGGTGTCTACCAGATGGTATGGGGGATAGATAACTGGGGGGTGGGTGTGGATGCAGGAGGTAGGGAATCGAGGAGGGCCTGGGCACAAGTAGTAAAATAGGAATTAAATTCGGAGGCTACTTTCAGGGGGTCAGAGAGGAGAGTCTCTTGGGCGAGGAAGAGAGGAAGGGGCTTGCTGTTTGGGGAAAAAGAGTTAATGACTTTCCAGAATTTAGAAGGCCTCCCAAGATTTCATTCTAGGGTGTTGTTAAAATATTCGGTCTTAGCTAAGCGGATGGCCTTAGTACACTTGTTTCGGAGCATGCGGTAGGTGATATAGTTGCTTGGGAGGAGTGTTGATTTGTAGTTTCACCAGGCCTTGTCACAGGCTTGTTGGCAAGCTATCAGTTCAGGGGATATCCGGGGTAGGTGAGACCTGCGTACTCGAGCCTGGCACAAGGAGGCGTGTTTGTCCCAGGCGATGAAGAAGGTGTTGTGAAAGTACATGAGGGCCGAGTCCATGTTAGAGCAGCTTGCGCTCAGGACCCAGTTAGAGAGAGGTAGATCCTCCAGGAGGGGGGAGAGGTTGAGGGATTTGTAAGACCGTTGGAATTTAAATTTGGGAGGGGATTTGATTTTGTGGATTTTGCGGACCATGTAGATTAGGTGGTGGTCACTAATGGAATCAGGGAGGAGGCCTGAACTGATGATGTGGTGTGGGTGGGATGTAAGCACCCAGTCAAGGAGGGAGTGATTACCGGACTTATGGTTTGAGAGTGTGGGTTCTGTAGTGTTCTGGCTAAGGTTGAGAGCGGTTATCTCAGTTTGGGTTTTGTTAAAGGTGGGTGCTAGCCAGTTGTGGTTAAAGTCACCCATGACGTATAGTTTGCCCAACTGGGCAAGAGATGAGAGCTGGCTCAGAAGGTCAGTGACTATTGTGGGTGGCGTATCAGGGCAACAATAAATGCCAGCCACAAAGATAGGTAATGGGGGGCAGTTTTACCATAAGAAGCTCGTAAGCTTTGGGTTCAGCTTTTGTAAGAGAGACAGTGAAGTGGAGGGCTGTTCTAATGTAGATAGCCACCCTTCCTCCTCTGAGGGCCAGTCTTGCCGTGTAACGGTGAACCCTGGGATAGCAATGGTATTATCTGGTAAGCTGGGGTTTAGCCAGGTCTCAGACAGGATGATTATGTCAGGGGCATAGTGGGCAGCTAGGACCTGGAGCTGATCGAGCTTAGGTGCTAGGCTGCGAATATTTAGATGGAGAAGGTGTAGGCATCAGGGGAGGTAGCCAGAGCGAGTGTTAGTGGTGGCCTTGGCTGAGGGGTTTGATATGGGGTGGTCATGGCCTGAAGTAGTGGTTGGGCCTGAAGTAGGGTTTGGGCCTGGGTTAGGGTGTATGTTCCCTGCAGCCAGAAGGAGTAGGGCAATGGTTAGGTGGCAGCATAGAACATGGAAAGTCTGGGGTTTTGTCGTACACTGGCTGGAGGCACCAGTAGGGTGGGCTGATCGGAGGGAGTGGGTACTGGTGTGGAAGTGAAAGGCCAGAAGGTAGCCTAAGGAAAAGACCGAGGAGGGAAGGGGTGTAGGGAAGTGGGACCAGGAGATAGATGGGAGGGATGAAGTGGACTTATAGGGGGCATTAGTAGGATGAGTCAGAGTAGCTGATATGGGGGGGTGCTGGGTAGGCCCTAGGAGGGAGAGTTAAAATGGGAAGAGACAGTAAAATGGGGGAAATCAGAAGTAGAAGGGTTGTGGATAGGGACATTTTACCAGGTTTGGGGAAGAGGTGCCCAAGCATAGTGCCTAGGAATAGCAGGGTAGTGAGTATCAAGTAACTTGGTTGCCCCTCAGAAACTGTAGATACCACTTTGGATTAGTGGTACTGTCATGGACTCTGGTGGACAGGGTACAAGCTTCAAGACCCTGGGGTGGAGGTAGGACTTGGCTGAGATCAAGGATCCAGGTTCTAGGTGACTTAAAGCCACTGGGTTTGGGCCAAAAAACAGGGTTGAAATAGCGGCTCCTAGTGGTCACTGGGGTTAGTGACAGGCTGGGTGTAAGACAGGTGAATCAGACAGGGGTTAAGTGAGTAGTGCTAGCCAGGTGGCAGGGCAATGGTGAGGTGTGGGCAGAGGTAGAGGTGGGAGTAGTGAGAGAGTAGCCTAGTCAGGTAAAGAGGTTACAGGAAGTAGGAGGGGATTCAGGTGGGGATACTGAGGTGGAAGGTCAGAGGGTCCCTCTAGTGGCTAGCAGGTATAACCTGCAAATGGAAAAGTGTGGACTTAGTAAAACCAAAAGGTGAAGTGATGTCATATGACATCTATATAAGTAGTGTCGACCCAGCGTGGGTGGGTGGAGGTGTGGGCGGGGCAGTCGATGCACACAGCACATCGACAGGCTAACCCCCCTTGCAAGGGTTCTGCAGCTGGAGGTAGTTTTAATTACCTCTCTGCAGGCCAGCGATCCTTAGGTCCACCCCTGGAGGGAGCTGGGAGGCAATCCAGGCATCGGGGGGGATCGGAGTCCTGTGGCAAATGTTGCAGGCCTATATTGTGGGGGAGAACAAAGGGAGCCCAATTACTATGCAGCAGGAATTCCAGGTCGCATTACAGTGCAAGTGCAGCCAATATCCTGATTCTGGTAGCCTGGAGGAGCAGCGAGCACAATATGGATCAGGTAAAGCAAAAACAACTAAAACTGTGATTGAATTGGAGCAGTACATGTAATAGTAGCAGTAACCCAAATTAGGAGCACTTCAGTAGCTGGAAACCGCTGTTGCTAGTGAGTGCTCACCCCCCCCAATTCAAAGGAGTAAAACAGTAGCGCTTTGCAGTATAAAGAACAGTTAGCCATGCAGTCAATATAGAGCCCAGTATTTCAAGTATGCCCAAAACGCAGAACGAATAGTATTAACAAGTCAGGAGAGATAATTCAAGCACAAGTAACCCCCTCGCAAGGGATCTGCAGCTGGAGCTAGTTTTAATTACCTCTCTGCAGGCCAGCTATCCTTGGGTCTGCTCCTGGAGGGAGCTGGGAGGCAATCCAGGTGTCGGGGGGGACTGGGTTTAAATCCAATAAGTGGGCTATGTTCAGCCCTTAATCTGCCCAATATAGTTAGTTAAGTTTGGTCAGTGAGTGTCTATAATCCTCTAGTCATTTCTGGACTACAGACAGCCTAGTGCCTCCCTCTTCTTGCTTCCTGTGTGGCTGTCCCCTTACTTCAGTTGTTTTTAGCTTAGATTTGAAACAAACAAAAACTCTGTAACTGCTTGCTCAGCTAAACAGGCTCATGCACCCTTTGTTAAGCTTTTACAAGTGACAACGTTTCTCAGTACTACTTTCAGCCTTTAATAAGACATGCCACTCACTCTGAGCACTTGCTTTTATACTTGGTGACGTCACTCCGGCTCCACTAAGAAGTGTTCCAAAACCCCTTTTTTAAAAAAACTTGGGTTATATTTTCTTCCATCTCTTCCCATGGTTGGTATGTGGTCAAGAAGTAATTATTAATCTCGGTAGCTAGTTCTTTCTCTTCACTAATTAGCCTATCCCCAGTTTTAAGGGAGCCAATCCCACGTTGATTATATCTCAGGGAATTGATATAGCCAAAAAATGTTTTTTTGTTATCTTTTACATCAGATGCTAATCTAATTTCCTCTTTGGTTTTATTTTTCACTATAATGTTCTTACATTTGGTTGCTTGTTTTTTGTATTTAATCCAGTTACTATCTGACAATGTTCTTTTGTATTTTGTATATAATCTTTTCTTTCTGTACTGTGGATGTTGGACAGGGCAGCCTGTTGAGGAATTTGTATTGGGTCTCCTTATATCTGTTACAGAGGAGGAGCTCCATATGCCCTGACCATATTTCTGCCTGAGCATCCTCAGTGATCCTTTCACCCAAGTCCTTTTCCTAGTTAGCATTGCATTTATCAGAGGGGTCTTTCTTCTCCCTAAGCAAGGTCTGATAGACCAGTATTATTGTACTCCTCTTCATCTGTCATGGCCTCAGCAATTGCCCCCCAGTTCTCCTGGCTTCAGCCCCTCCAACTGCCCCCTTCTTAGTTTACAAAAATCTATGAATTTTCAGGTATTTAAAAGGATGAAGTCCTGTTAAACCTGCCATGTCTTTTAGCTCTGTAAATGACCTTAACCAGTCTGGTCTAATAAGTCTCCCCATTTGAATAAGAGGCAGTATAGCACTGTGGTTTAGGGTTCTGAGCTGCAAACCTGGAGACCTGCATTTGAATCCCACAGCCCCTCACTTGCATACTGTGTGACCCTGAGTAAGACACAACGTCCTTGTGCTCCCAGGTTGCACCTGGAAACAAGCTTTGGCTTAGTGTGCCTTTCCTGGTTAATGATTTTCCCTTTCCCTTTTCCATGCAGCAAAGCCCTTCTCCTGAATCCCAGGCAAGAATTATGGGTTCCCCATCACTGGTGTCAGAAATAAAAATGACCCAGCTCTCCCCCCTTCTGTTCAGATCCATTGGCATGTCTTCAGTGTGGCCAGGGACAGCAGATTCAGGGACTGGGTGTTCCTGTATTTCTAAATTGACCCTCTCCTGGGAATGCAGCCAGTGCATATGGTGTCCTCCAGTCTCTCCAGATCTCTCCATGTGGCCTCTTGTCCCCCCGGCCAATCAATTACACTGAAGCCCACTAGGATCAAGTGCAGTGTCACAATTCCCCTGCAAGACAAAAGGGATTAAAGAACATTGAAACTGCATTGTTCCCTGCAGTAACTCTACTTCAGAATTCTACAGAGTTGGAGTTGATCCTGGCGAGCTTCACTGTATATACCTGACTTGACAAATCATGTGAAAGAGACTCTGAGAATCTTATCCCACCTCTCTCCAGAGTGGCCCTCAATGCTTTAAATACACCCTTGGGTACTTTCCTCCACAAATGATTTTTCAAATCCCCTGTCCAACATTTGTCTATCTGCAGAGTTAAGTCCTACTGGTAACATCTGTAGCAGGTAGAGTAGATGGGGCAGAGTATTCCATTTTATATGATTAAATTCTGCCTTGCCATGATAATGGCAGGCCTGCTCACCTTTTTATGCCCCCCTCATTACATTTTGTAATAGTGCAGAGAAGTTTAGTTTGTATAAATCCTTTATTTCCCAGGACATTTTAATGCCTAAACTTGTGCTCTCCTCATCTGCAGTATGGTATAGGGAAGTACCTAGTACCCTAGGAGGTCCCATGTGCCTAGCCACAGTACCTCTGATTAATTGAAATTTATCTTATAACCTTAAATTAAAGCAAACTCCTCAATCACCTATTGTATTTCAGGTGATGTGCTGCCTTTGGTTGGATCCACAGAGTAGACTGCCATCTGCATGGTGCGATATTTCATATATCCCACTTGCTGTCATTGTTATTCCTTCAATCCTCCTTTTTATCCAGATAGTCTCCAATGGTAGCTCTATCACCAAAGCAAATAGTAATAGGGAGGGATAACAACCCTGCCTGGAAGATCTTTGTAGTCTGAACCATCCCAACCTTCCCCCATTAATGGAGGCTGCTGCTCTGGCACTATGTAACAGGTGCACAAGTGAAATAATCCCCTTCCCAAACCCAAATTTGTGCAGAGTTGTGAAGAGGAAGGGTCACTTGACACAGTCAAATGCTTTTCTACGTACATGGATAATACAAATGGTCATGTGTTGAGAGACCTTCCTCTATGCACCAGTTTCAGCAGTCTCCTTAGGTTATGATATGTCTGTCTCCCTTTAAAAAAATTGGTCTGGTCTTGGCAGACCTGTTGGGGCAATATGGTCTCTATCTGAGTTGGCAGAATCTTGACTAGAATTATGGCATCCACATGTAGCAAAAAGACTGTTCTATATGATTAGCATGTTGTTTCCTCTTTCACTTTTTTTATGAAGTACAATAATAGCAGCATCATAATAGGTCTGTGGCAGGAATCTGCCCTCGCTTGATTCCTGGTACACCTCCTTTAATATGGGTGTGACCTCCTCTATAATTTCAGGATAAAATTTGACATGGTAGGGTACACGTAAGGATTCCCTGCCTTATCCTCTCATAGTTTCCTGATTTTACCCCGGATCTTCCCTTCTGCTGTTTCTGGTCCTAGCTGTTTCCCCTGCTCTTCCATGGCATCAGGCAGGTTTATTTTCTCAAGAAAGGCAGGGTCTTATCTGCCACCTCCCCTATGTCAGACATGTATAAGCAGTGATATTATTGCAGGAAAGTCTTATTTATTTCCTTATTAGTTGTGACATACTGGTCCGTTTCATGTTTAATACAATAACTAATATTTGCACCATTCTTCCTATGGTAAATCTGGCAAACAGAGGCCCTGGCTTGTTCCCTCACTGATAAATTTGCTGTCTGGCATATTTGAGAGCTAGTTTGACCTTGTTTTCTAAAAGTGCCTCCAAGGTCATTCTGGCTGCTGTTAATGCCAGAGTTTTCTTGGGGCATTGTGCTCCTGGACCTTAACTTCAAGGTCTCTCATCTTCTTATGTAATTCCGTCTGTTTGATTTTGAAGGTTTTCTTCATTCAGGCTGGGTTGCTTTCTGACTCCATCAGCGACCACTCTCCCACATTTTGTATGTGGTCGTATCACAGTCTGCATCCCCAACACAAGTTTTTGTCATTTTAAGGGATTTCTCCAGTTACATCACAGTTAAGCTGCAAGTAGACATAATGGCTGTAAACTGATCATCCCTCTTCACCCTAATTACAGTAATGTGGACTCTGCCCTTGGGTTCCTTACTGCCACCCTGTCCTCTGTCGAGGACAAGCATTTCCTGACCACTACTCAGAAAGTGAGGGGTGAGAACTCCAAATGACTAACACAAGAACTCCTTACAAAAATGAAACAGGGATGCCTTATGGGTGGCCTTTAAATACTGCCCATCCCATGCCACCTGGAACAATTACCAAAGGCTTTGGAACCTCTATTTGCAGGAATCCAAATCCTGCAAGGCTTCCTTCCTCAAAAACCAGCACATGCACTCACTATCTGGGTGACCCTCATAGGTTCTGGGCCATGGTGAATTCCCTAATTAAACCAGGCTCTAAGCAAAGCCACACCAACTTGTGCACCAAAACAGGTACCTTAACCGAGTCCCTTCATGTCACAGAAGCTCTAAACCACAAATTCATCAGTCTAGCTGAATACCTGGTTAAGCTCCCACCTAAGGACTCTGTCCACACCCTAAGTGAGGAGGATGTGGTAGAGTCTGCATACCTACCTTTCATTTTATGATCACTTCTCCCACAGAGGTCCAGCATCTCTTCTGGGCTATCCCTAACTCCGCTGGTGCTGGTAGTGATGATCTTTGGCCCCAGTTCCTTAAATTGATAGATGATATCATTTCAAGCCTTTTGCCACCTTATTTAATCTGTCACCACCACAGCCATCCTTTCAATATGGAAATAGGCTAAAGTTTTCCCCAAATACAAATTGGGTGATCCTATGCTCCTTGAAAATCACAAGCCAGTGTACATCCTCTTCCACTTAAGCAAAATTCTGGAAAACATTTTCCCTCAGCAAATCTCTGACCACGTCTCAAAGTACTATCTGCTCTCTCCCCATCAGCATGGCTTTAAAAAGGGCAACAGTACCATCATTACACTGTCCAGTTTCACTGACCATGTCTTAAGGAACTCGGATAAAGACCAACTTATTGGTGCCATCAGTGCGCATCTCACTAAGATTTTTGATTTAGTTGATCATGGCATTCTCCTTGACAAACTCCACTCCTATGGTTTCTCAGCACCTTTCATGTCATGGTTCAGCAACTACCTCACTGGGAGATCTCCAGCTTGTTTGCACAGAGGGCACTTCCAGCACCCTAGGGGTGCATAGTGGAGTTCCCCAAGGATCCATACAGGGGCCTATCCTGTTTTCCTCTTTGTTAACCACCTCTTGGGGCTGGCACTGACTGCCTCATTCTAATGTACACAGTCAATCTTATTCTTTACTAGAGTAATAAAAGCTCATTGAACTTATCTCTCTCCCTCTCCAAAGAATTTGGGGCTGTCCAAAACTGGTTTGCCTCAAATACACTACTTGTCAAAGCCAAAAAAATGAAGACAATGCTTTTTGGGTCTAAACCAAGGCTTGCAAAAGGCACATATGGCATAACACCTCCTCCACCCTGAGCATTTTAGCTTCAGATGGGCCCTCATTTGAACAAGTAGCTACATTCAAATACTTGGGGTCATCTTTGACCCCTCCCTAACCTTCGTAGATCACATTGGGCATGTTGTTAAGTGTGTGAAGCAGAAACTGGGTATCTGCTTCCACCTAAAGCATCTCATTACCCCTAAGGTGTGTTTGGCCACTGCTTAAGACACACTTCTACCCCTTCTGGATTACTGTTCTCTTATTTCTACCCATCTATCAGATCGTAACCTAGCTTGAGTCAATACCACCTTCAACAGCATCTGCAGGTTTGTTGCAATGGCCCCATATGACACCCACCACTGCTCCCTTTACTTGAGACTTGGTTGGATGTCTTCACAATCCTGTCGGGACTACCTAATGGGTACTGTTATTGAAAAGTCCCTTCATGAGCTGCTTAACTCCACACTATCTAGACTCATTTACATTAGGAGTGGCATAATGGAACTGAGGTCCTCCACTCAATGGCTCATGAAGCATCCTCTGACTGCAACTTAAATGGGTCAGAAAGCCTTCTTCATCACTGCCACAGTGTCTAGATTAGCCTAACTGCCACCATTCACTGACTAGACACTTCCCACCTCTTCAAATGGCATTTTAAAAATGCCCTCTTAACTTCCACGGTTTGTAAGTGCCCCTCCTGACAAGGGATGGGGCACTCCTCCCATATGGGGTTCCACCTGCTACACTTGTCTTTAAGCTAGTAATCTATCTTAATTGTCTCTTTGCTTATTTGTCATGGAGCTATAGTACATCTCTGTGTACTAGCTGAATGCTGGCTGTATAAACTGTTATATAGTACAGTAGGCCTGACTTGACTGTATGTATCTGTTTGTTGATTCTTATGTACTGTATGTTGATTCTAATGTTCAGTATGTGCCATCTAAATGGCCCAGGTCATTGCTAAAAATGGTCCCTTGGACCAGAATACCTACCTGGTAAAGAAAGAAAGAAAGAAAGAAGGAAAGAAAGAAAGAAAGAAAGAAAGAAAGAAAGAAAGAAAGAAACTGCTGCCACTTTAGCTACTAAGAAACCCTCCATCCACAAGAAACTTCTTTCTACACTAAAATAGCACACTCTGCTTTCCATCCTTATTCTCCGTTTTCCTTCTAATGTCTCTGCATCTATGTTTTTATGTATTTATTTAAAATTTGATAACCAGGAAAGGCACACTGAGCCACGACTCATTTCCAGGTGTGACCCAGGGGATGGGGAAAAGTGGATGCACATAAAACAAACAGCAGCTATAAGAATACAGAGTGCAGCATGCAAAAATTATAAATTTCACATGTAGAAAAAAACAAAAATTGAGTGAAGTGACAGAGCTATGAATGGTAACATACATGTCTGCAATTAACAGGGAGTGCTAGGGAGCAACAAAATGGTGCACCAACATTCTAAAGAGCAGGCAGGGAGTCAAGAGCATGACAGGCAGGCCAGGTAGGTAAGTAATTGTAGGTAAACAGGGGAGCAGAGGAGGATGTGAACAATGCCCTGAAAATAAATTCTATCCCAGTCCCTCTCTAAGGAATTTACACTCATGCACAGTTGGTTCATAGCCAACAGACTCCTGAAAATGAAGACTTTACTTTTTGGGTCTAAATACAAGCTTGCTAGTAGCTCCAGGACTTGGGCACACTCCCTGGACATCCCAGCCTTGGACGGAACCATCCTTGAACAAATTTCCAGTTACAAGTACCTAGGAGTCATTTTAGACTCCTCCCTCACATTCCAAGAGTACATAGGGTTAACGGTCCAAAGAATGAACCAACAGATCAGTGTCTGCTATCGTCTGAGTCTCTTCCTCACCCAGGAGGAGCAACTGGCAATTGAGCAGGATATACATTTCCCTCTTGTAGACTACAGCTCCACAATCATATCCTAAGCATCTGCTCGGCAACTCAACCACCTCAGAATTGCTTACAACACTCTGTCAATTCATACTCCTAGCTCCACTTTCTACCCACCACTGCTCAATATACGCTTCACTCAGGTGGCTCTTCCCCCAGTCCCACCATGACCTCAGTATGGGCACACTAGTCCACAATTCCCTTAACGCAGGAGCTGCATACCCACTAGCCAGGTTTCTTAGTTTTAAGCAAGGCACTAGGGAATTGTGGTCATCTTCTCTATGCCTTCTTAACCATGCCAGCTCCTCCGCAGATATGGGACAGAGAGTTTGTATCATTGCTGCCCCAAAACTCTTGAAAAGCCTCCCTGCCCCGCTCCTATCTATGGGCTCCTCATCTGTCTTCAGTTCCAACCTGATAAGCATTCTGCTATTAGCATCAGCCTGCAAATGCCCTACCTAATTTAGGAACACTCACTCCCTGATTCTTGCCTATTCTGATTATCAAACTGGAGTCTAGGTTCTAGCACATCCTCACTATGGATCTTTAGACAGTTCTGCATAGGCTATTATACATTCTAATTTTGTTTACTACATCTGTGCTAGATCCCTGGATGTTTATTTGCATGCCAATTTCTGCTAATGTAGTTACTCTGTGTTACCACACTTTTTTCTCTTATCTTACCCCCCAAATGCACTGTAAGTTACTCAGGACTCTTGTATAGTTTCACAAATGTTAACACTCTGATGCACTGTATTGTTATCTAACTGTTTAGTGAGTCTCTGAGCACAGGAGAAGTCCCAGAAGATTAGAGAAGGGCTCATGTGGTCCTGCTTCACAAGAGTGGTAGCAGGGAGGAGGCAGGGAACTACACACCAGTCAGTCTTACCTAAGTAGTGGGCAAGATTATGGAGGCACTCCTTAAGGAAAGGATAGTGCAACACCTGGAATCCATAGGAGCACAGGATCAAAAACAGTATATGTTTACAAAAGGAAGGTCCTGTCAAACTAATCTCATAGATTTCTTTGACTGGGTAGCCAGAGTGGTGGACCAAAGGGGAGCAGTTGATGTCACCTACCTTGACTTCAACAAAACTTTCGATACTGTTCCACATAGAAGATTGATTAATAAGCTGGGTAGGCTCGGGGTGGGTCAGAAGTTGGTTAACTGGGTGGCAAACTGGTTGATGGGCAGAAAACAGAGAGTAGTGGTAAACAGAATGCAGTCAGAAGAGATGCAAGTCACAAGTGAGGTACCTCAGAGATCAGTCCTGGGGCCAGTCATCTTGAATATTTTCATCAGTGACATTGCAGATGGACTAGAGGGTAAGGTTTGTCTGTTTGCAGATGACACCAAGATCTGCAGCAGAGTAGATGATTTAGATGGGGTGGAAAGAATGAGAAGAGATCTGGATAAACTAACAAAATGGTCAGAAGAGTGGCAACTAGGGTTTAATGCAAATAAATGCTAGATCTTGCATATAGGGAAGAGAAACCCTGAAGCCACCTATATTCTGGGAAGGGAGTTGCTGGCAGTCACAAGGGAAGAAAGAGACTTGAGCATCATCATCACCAATGACTTGAAATCATCCAAGCATACCAATAAGCAGTAGGTAAGGCTATGGGGATGTTAGGGTGTATTAGTAGGGGTATCACAAGTTGGAAGAGGGAAGTAATAATCCCTCTTTACAAGACACTGGTTAGGCCCCATCTGGAGTACTGCATGCAGTACTGGAGGCCACACCTTCACAAGGACATTAACCAAATTGAGGCAGTCCAGAGAAGGTCAACCAAAATGGTGTAGGGACTGCATCAGAAAACATTTGAGGACAGATTAATGGAGCTCAATATACTGCATACCAGGAAATATTCGCTTTCAGTTTATTTTTGCTATATTAGCTTAACTGACAAAAGCGCTAAAATAAGCTGATCGCTAATATTACAGGGAGCATAGTGCTGTAATTGGACATGAAGCTGATGCGCTAATTTAAAAGGGCGCTAAATAGTATTGCATCCCACTCCACGCTAAATAAAGAGGGCACCAATATAAGCTGCTATACAGTATATACCCTAGAGCAAAGGAGGGAGAGAGGTGATATGATCAAAACATTCAAACACCGTAAGGGCATTAACAAGGTGAAAGAGTCTAACATATTTCAATACAAGAAAAATAGCAGGACAAGAGGACACAGCATGAGATTAGAGGGAGGCCGATTAAGGGGTAATGTGAGGAAGTTCTTTTTCACAGAAAGGGTGTTGGATGCATGGAACTGCCTACCTCAGGAAGTGGTGGATATGAATACAGTGCAGGGCTTCAAACAGGCCTGGAATAGGCATAAGGGAGCAATGCAGATGAGTATGAATAGATAGGCCATTGACAGAGCAAAGGCCAATGGCACATTCCTAAGGTAGAAAAAGAAATGGGCAGACTGGATGGGCCTTGCAATACTTATTTGCCATCAGCTTCTATGTTTCTATATACATCAGCACCTGATTGTGCTGTATGGATTTGCTACTCATGACTTGTTGCTTTTTTGTTGTATATGCCATCTTTACAGTTTGGGTCATGCCTGAAATGGTCTGTAGGATCGGTGTACTATACCTACCCAGTCAACAAATAAATAAATAAAGTAAAAAGTGTGAGGTGATAGTGGAATACTATTTTCAGCACTGAAACCAAACACTCCAAAGATTTCAGTATCCTTCTCCCTCTACCAGGGAAGAATAGACAGCTTAGTTGAGTTTATCCACTATGTCAATGCTAGCATCTAGTGGTAGCAGTATTGGAGATAAGCCATTTTCTCTTTGGCCTGTCCTCTAGCCTATCCCTTGTATAGCTGTGAATAATTATATAACCAGTTACTTATTCATTACTTGATCAACTTGCTATAACTATGTTCATTTAAGTATGAGCCATCATCTTAAAATTTTTCTTTGTTATGTTTGTTACGTACTGTACCTGTTACAGTAGATTGTTCTCAACCACGTTTAATTTTTAATGTTCTAATGTCTATGTATGTACCAATTACTGTAGAATTGAAAAATTTTGCTGTTAAAAAAAAACTTCCTATATTCGTGCCCCCTAGTGGTCTGCTAAATTAATTGAACAGCAAACATTATCATTACACAGCCCTTTTATATCGAATTAATAATGGTAGCAATTCTTTTAGTCAGTCACTCATGGTAAGCACCTGTGTAGCTGTGCAGCACTAGTGATTTTAATAGTGGTAGCACATAAAGTATCTCATGCCTATCTTCAGCGATTCTCATAGAATTTGGTCACGGAGATTCAGCATTCCAACTGTCTGACTCTGCTTCACCTGTCTCACCACACAGCCCACAGCACATAAATGCTGGAGCGGGAATACTGTAGAGCAAAAGCGAGTGAGACAGAGCAAGAAAGTAGTGGAAAAGGGACACAGAGCAGGGTGACTGCATGTTGCAAGCACCAGATGGACAGTTGTACTTGCAGTGTGAAAAATGAAAGCATGGATCAGTAACAGAACAGGAAGTGTGGGATGACAGCGGTCCCCCAGATTTACACTTTGCTTTTTTCCTTTACCCAGAAAAGTATGTCAGTAAGATGAGAATAGCCACAGTTCTGTACTGATAAGTTTTGATTTTGTAATAAAGTACAGTGGTATTTACTGTTGCTGGACATGGACTGACTGCTGATACCAGACATTGCAGCAATTTGAATGTATTAGGACTGCGAATATTTTTGAAATCCAATATTTGCAAGACCCACGGAGTGCTACATTTTTTTAACGTGAGATTTTTCAATTCTACAGTAAGTATGTTGTTGTCTCCACAACATGGGAAACAATAGATTACTTGGTCAGTCATTCAGTAACACTAGGGAAAAACTTTGCTATACCACCCACTGCATGCAGACTCCAAGGCCTGGATGGAGTCTGAATACTATGCAGGTGGTTATACCAACCACCACAGTTTTCATGAAAAGTCTGCAAATAAGGCCTTCACACCATTACACTGTAACCATCCTGAAACAATAAAGCAGCAGGTACTGTATTCCATAAGGGGACTAACCTACATAAATGTATTTCCTGGAATGTTCAGGGCCTCAACTTACCAATTAAAAGTAAACAAGGCCTCACACACCTCTGAAAGGAACATTGTGACATTGTCTTCCTTCAGGAGACACACCTGCTGGAAGAAGAAATGCACAGAGTCACAAGAGAATGGATAGGGCAGGTTGTGGGCAGCTAATAACAGAAAGTCACAAGAGAATGACAGAGGCAAGACCATTCTCTTCTATAATGAACTAAAGGCACAGGTTCTAAAATCAACCCACTCCAAGGATGGTGGATGGGTACTTATCAACAATACCACATTCCTGTTAGGAAATGTCGATGGGCCCCATACTGATACAGATGCTTTCTGTCACAAAATTGCACAGGAAATAGCAGGGATGTATGAGCAAGGGGATAGACTCCCACTTGGGGGTTAACTTTAGGGAAGTTTGGGATTCCATCACAGATTGTCATAGAGGTCAGACCACTACCCCCACTAAAGCCAGGAAAGCACTGCGAAACCTAGCATATGAACACAAATGAACAAACCCATGGAGAAGCTTTCACCCTACTGAGTGATACTTCACTTTCCACTCAGCCCATCACAGTGGGCCCTATTCATGAAAACATGGAAGGGGGTATGCACGAAAGGCATGTATCTCCCCCGTGCAGCTCCACACCTGTGGGAGATCCACGATGGGACTGCATTCACAAACACTGGTCCCCGCCTGGCGCCTGTACATGGCCCTGCCCCCCTGGTGCACAGGTTAATGGGGGTGGGCAGTTGCAGAGCTGTTGACCCCGGAAGGCAGCCAATCAGCTGCCCATCTTGGGACCTTCACTGGATCCCTTGTACCTATGAGGCACCTTGATGTCTACCGGCATAAATGTGCACACATCACTGAGGGGTTGGGGACCCCCAGGTGACATTCCCCCAGACCTCCCAATGTGTCCCAATGACAGAGGCAGCCACAGTGAGGGGTCCGTTGACCCCCACCATCCCCACCGCAACCAGTGGCAGCATCCCAGAGGGGTACCCACCACTTACAGCTGCCTTCCAGAAGGTGTAGCCATCACCCCCCCATGCAAGGCACCCATGCCTTTGTGAATGCCGTGGTATGTGGACATACCCCCTGTGCCGGTTCCTGGCCTGCCCCCACACAGAGGTGTGTTTTCTATCAGGTTGCCAACCGTGTGTGTGGTGGCATAGTGGGGACATGAATAGCATGCGGGGGTCGCAGTGTGAATGGCCAGGTGCAGGTGGGTTATGCGCCGGGGTTACTTAGCGTGTATCCTATCCACACCTTTTGTGAATAGGACCCATATGAGAAGTAGAACAGATTTCTTCTTAATCCCCATGCTTCTGAGCTCATACATGAAGTCGAGCACACCTTTATTGGAATCATCCTTATCTCAAACCACACTTGTGTCCACCTTATGCTGGGGTAGGGTCAGAAAGCCCTAAAACACCACAATGGCATCTAGACACCGTTTTACTATCTCAAAAGGACTTTTAACTGTGGCTTAAAAAGGAGATAGATTTCTTCTACTCCACTAATGAATCCCCAGAAATGTCTAAGGCAGTTCTGTGGGATACTTTAAATGCTTATTTCTGTGGGAGAATCATCAGCTATGCAGCCCACACAAAAAAGCAGAGAGCTAAACAGTTTACTGAGCTAGAATAAGCCCTTAAACCAAAGGAGAAGCAGTATAATACACTTTTAGCCATCTCTTCTCCACTGCACTGGGACATGATACAGCGGAAATTCCAAATTTATTTATTTTATTTAGCTTTTGTTTACCAGGTAAGTACACTAGACAAGTATTATGCCTATTTTCAGGAATGACCCGGGAGAGTACAACATGAGGACCAACAGTCAAGGAGACATGGCAAAGAGAGTACAGTTTTATGTCACAGTAAACAAACATGTGGGAAATACATCATTTGACGCTAGAGGAAACATACAAATCAACTCACTAACCTCTACTGCTGCTTTAAAGGCACTGATAAGGACATCTTACAAATACTAGGAATCACGAGACCGAGTGGGTAGACTCTTAGTCTATTACATTAAAGAGCAGCTGACATCTTCAGGAGGACTTTAACAAAACATAACATTTAGACACAGTTTAGCTTGTATTTCACACTAGCTCTGTAGTACCCCTCCCCATTATTTATTACTGAGGCCATTTGCATGAAAACAGGATCTTTTCTCCTGAACAGTTCATCTATTCTTGTTGCTTTCTCCCTAGCTGAGGTCATAATGCACGGCTTGTTGACATCACAGTTACTCTCATAGCAACAGAGTTGATGTCACAACAGAGGATTATGACTTGAAGTAGTGTGAAAGCTATAGAGTCTGAATGATAAAGATCATGGGCCCCCATTTTCAAAGCCCGGGATGGCCGGTGCATCAAGATGCACCACCCAAATAAATGGGGCGGTGCAAAAAAAGCTTTAATCAAACGAGATGCGTGATCTTGCATCTCATCTGAATATAGCAATGCTAGCAGGCTGTGTAAATGGGAGCCACTGGCAATCCCAGGGGATGGCCTGAATACCTGGAATGGGGATGCATGGTGCATCCCCAGATCTGCCAGCTCGAATTCGAGATATTCTGCCAGAATAATGCAAATGCGGCCATTAGGCATGCAAGGTGGAAACGGGCAATTTGCATTCCATGATGGCCGCATTTGCATACATTCTATAGGGATGTGCCTGGCAGGATGCGTGGGTTGGCCAGCACCCCACACCTAATCCCATGTTGTTTTCCTCCATAACCCACCCCTTTTCCATAGTGTAGGGATCTCCCTCTCCTGTACAGATCCCCATTCATATAAAATAAAATACCTGTCCCAGCCCATGTTCCAGAGTGTAGGGACCCCCCTTGCCATACCGATCCCCATTCAAATGTACAAAATGACTGTCCCAGCCCTCTTTTCCATTGTGTAGTGGCCCCCCATCCCTGTACTGATCCCTGTTTGGCTACAATACAATTATATACCCTGCTCTTTTTCTATAGAGTAGTGTCCCCCCTCCCCATCCCAATCCCCATGGGATTAGTACTCGGGGGGCCACTACACTATGGAAAAGGGCTGGGGAGGTCATTTATTGTTATATTAATAGGGATCAGGATGGGGAAGGGGCCACTACACTATGGAAAAGTGGTATGGGGTCTGTTGACATGATTGGGGTTGCTGGATGGGGGGTCCACTAGACCACCATGGCACTTTGGGATCTTTTCCTTTATTGACTTACACTGTGATCATCTTGGGTGATGGGGAGGTGCCACTGGGCTGCAGGGGCTGGCATCTGCTCTGCTGCTGTGTGTAGTACAGCAGCTCACCTGTGGGTGGCCTGGACATAGGCATGGTTCTTCCATACCTAAGTTTTGTGCAGCACATCTCCGAGATGTGCGAGCAGTTGAGCTGCACATCTCTGCAGAATATGGACATGTGCCGCATATTCATGGGCACATCCCCTGAAGATGTGCCACACACATTATTGCTGCACTTGGGTGCAGCTGGAGATGCATGATGCATCACCTACATTTGAATATCATGTTGTGATGCATTTCTTGAGATGCACTGGCGCATCTCCTTTGAGAATGTTCCCCATGTATTCATGCAGATTTTCTTAGTAATAAATAATGGTTAGGAGAAATATGTAGACTATAGATGGAATGCAAGCAAAATTGCACCTAAGTATTATGTTTTTCAAAGTTTTTTTTAAGGCATCAGTAGCTCCTTAAGATCCAGCAGGCCACCAAAAATATTGGTTCCTTTCATCTACAGTCAGGGGTAATTACCCAGCCGAAAGATATTACAGATGCCTTCCAAAGTTTCTATAAAGAGCTCTACTTCTCACAGCAAGGAGTCCGACCCCTGAATCTATCGCATTTCCTGGATGGGCAGGCACTACCTAAGCTCTCAGGTGCACAAGCTGGATTGTCCCATCACAATCCAAGAAGTGCAAGCTGCAATAAAGGCCCTTCCCAAGTGAAAGACTCTGGGGTTGGATAGCTTCCCAGCTGAGTTTTATCAAACATTACTACCAGTCATGGACCAATGCCTCCATGCCACCCTTACAGAATCCCTATCCAAGGGCGCCCTCCCACATTATGATTGAAGCTTTGATCCCCCTACTAACTAAACTGAGACAAGTCTTAGAATCAGTGGCAAATTATCACCCAATTTTGCTACTTAATGGAGATGTGAAGATATTGGCCAAGATGATGGCAACCAGGCTAAAGGACATCATCCTTCATCTTACGGGCTATCAGCATGCATGGATTGTCAAAGGTCATATGACTGTGGACAATATCAGAACAGCCATAAATGTCATCTGGAAATCCTCAAGCTGTAGGGTTCCAACTACATTAGCATAGACATAGGGAATGGCTACAGCTTCATTGAATGTGCCTACCTCTACCAGGCTATGAATGCAATAGATATCGGAACTAGTGGTGGGAGAAGTGGCCTCAATTCACTCCATGAAGCGATTTGCAGAGTGAAGGTGAATTCGCGGAGTACCCACAATGCGAAGCGGGGTACTTCGCATTATAATAGGTAATGTGAAGTCCATTGAAAACAGTGACTTTGCATTTCTCTGCCTTCCCAAACCACTACTCCACCAATTTTAAGGCGAAGTGCATTGAGAACAATGTACTTTGCCTCACTTCACCTTGTTTTTCAGCTCCAAAGGTGAATTTTGCAGTGATTTGTGGGATTTCAGGTCACATGGGCTCTAGATTGTTCTGCACAGCCTCAGTTTGGTGTAATATGTGTAAGAAGCAGTAGGAGACAGCCTGCTCCGAGAGCTCTCTGTGATTCAACCCTTCTAAAAGCTGTTAAAACAGCCTTTTTGAGTAATTTTTTTGCTTAAACTTTAGTTCATCGATTGTAGGAAACCCTCCTGTGCTCATAACATTGAGCGTTTAGTGTTTGTGTGTGGATTTTGAATGTTAATGTACAACATTGAGTCTGTATACTGAGAGACAGTGGAAGTGTGCTTTGGGGGAGGGACGTAACTGTGGTGTAGGTAGATTTAGGTTGGAGAAATAGGGAGTTCTTTGTTTTTTGGTTATATTTTTCTTGTATAACTTACTGTGTTAATGTACTCACAATAATATTTTCAGTAATTGTTGAAATTTTTTTTGCTGATTGTGTGTGTTATGGTCTGGACCTGGTGCAGCAGTGGATAATTTCAGGTTGTTTAAAATACGTTGTATATTACTGAAGTTTTCAATTTGCTATGCATTACTTGTAGACAAGGTGTGTGTGTGTGTGTGTGTGTGTGTGTGTAGTGTGTGACATCAAATAATACACTTTTTATTGTTTCAGTGTAACTGCAGGTACAGCAGTTTGAACCTGCTATCCATTGCAGCTGCTTGATTTTGTATTGTCATTGTGGTATCTTTTCTTGGTTCTGCACTGCTGTAATCTGCAGTCAGTGCTGCTCCCCCACTGGCAAAAGCTATTATTTTCAAGATCGGATTGTTTGTGAATTGAGAGCACCACTGGTTAGTTAAGGAAGGTGTTGTTGAACTTGTGACTTTGCATCTGTAGCTGTTGTTGAAGCCATTGTTGTTTTATTGGTTTCACATCCAGCATCCCCCCCCCCGAACCCACTCAGAGTGAACGTTCCAAAATCTAAATTTGTTTAGAATATTCTTGTTGATCCCCCAAAATGCCCGAAAAGAGACGTGCAAGCAAAGCTGTTTCTCACCATGGCTCTGCTGCCAGTGGTAAGATTGTCTGAGGGCATGATAGTAAGCAGTCGCGGAAGTGCATTGCTGATGTGAGGAAAGGTATTTCTCCTTCAATGTTTTTTACAGCACAGTCAGTAGCTTCACTCATAGTTGGAAGAGATGATGTTGTCCCAGCTGGTGGTGTTAGTGCAGTTGCTGTTGGTGGTATGAGTATTGCTGCCTCAGGTTCCACTTCTGACCAGTTTGCCATGTCCAAAAATATAGTGGACTGTGAAGCAGTGCCAGTGAGTGACAGTGTAGATGATGTCATACTTCCAAGCAACTTTCCAGTAACTGAACATGAGGAGTCTGATCATCATGTCAATGATAGCACACAATGTAACATTTCTTCCACCATGGTTCAGGTCATGCATTTGCCATGCAGTGATTCACAGTCTTGTGAAAAAAATTCTGGTGATGGTGGTGCTGATGATAATGATGTTGCTGTGGCTGCAACATGCTGTCCATATGCCAGCATCCAAGCAGATGTTGATGGTGTTGATGAATATGATGATGATGTCAGTGACCCCTGTTGGGAAATGGAGAAAAAAAAATTCAATGTGGCTGTGTCTTGATCTGTTTGTATTTCCCCTCACCTGTAAAAAGTTGTGATTTACCAGTTTCAGTTGATGATGATGACCCAGTAATAATGATAGGTAGTCGTGGTGGTCAGTTGTAGTCCAAGTGTATCCTGCCTGAAAAATCATGAAGCACACCCCCCACTTCATGGCTTAAAAAAATGGAATCCAATAAGCAGCATTAGGGGGAACATGTTAAAACTAGAGCATCACAATACCTTGTTTGGGATTTTTTTGTGCAAGATGCAAATGATCAGTCAGTTGCAATCTCCCAGGTTTGCCAGATGCTCGTGAGTCGAGGTAAAAAGGGGAGCCATCTGGGCACAGGGGGACAGCATACACATATTAAGAACAGGCACATGGCACTGCGGACCCAGCACAAGATGGCAGCTAATACCTGTACCACAGTGGGGCATTCACTCTCATCATCAGCCATAAGAAGCGTGTTATTACCTTCCATGACTGTAACATCAACTAGAAAATTAAATGTGTGTGGTAGTGATGAAATAACAGCAGAGGATTACTACAGGCATGATGAGGTGGAAGAGCAAAATGATTTTGAAATCTTGTCCAGTGGTGGTAAGAGTAGCAGTTTTGGTGGTGGTGGTGGTCAATGCAGTATGTCTAATGCAAGTGGTACATCAACCCCTTTTGGTGAATCTGGGAAAATAACTGCATTTCCAGGTTTGTCATCACCTGTGCAACTGTCTTTATCACACTTCCACACTCCACCCCCTGTGATTCCAGAGCAGAACCATTTGTCATCACACCCTGTGTAAAAAGTTTAAGTCAGCCCATGTTACAGAGTGTTTTTGTGCATAAGCTGAACTACCCACCCAATCATACAGTGTCATGTGAACTTAATGCTGCTGTAGATGACATACTGGCACTTGATCTTTTGCCCTTCTCCTTTTTGGAGAATTCTGGGTTCCTGTGGTTTGCTGCACGTGCCTGTCCAAAATGGAAAGTCCCATCCAGGACATACTTTTCAACCCCTTGCTGTCCCCTAGTTGTACCATACTGTGTCCGACTCAGTAAGACATGCCCTGCAACATTCCTCCTCTCCATTCATCCATTTAAGTATGGATGTGTGGACAAGTGGCAAAACAGTGGGGAGCTCATATTTGTGTATAACTGCACACTGGCCACAGGTGCCGGGGGTTGTTTGTGCTTTTGGTAGTGTGAATAATCAGTGTAGTAAGGTGGAGTGTCATGGTAGCACTCTTCCAGGAATTCGACAGCATGCAATTATTGCTATGCACAATGTGACCTGCTCACACACTGGCAAAAACATGCTGGACCTGGTACTGCCCAAAACTGACAAGTGTCTGAACCCCCTCTCCATGAGAGCTGGGTTCATAGCAAGTGACAGTGGGTCAAATGTGGTGAAATGCATCACGAATGGTTGCTTTTTCTGGGTTGCATGGAAAACCTTTTAAATCTTGTGGTGCAGGAGTTTCTGCAGCACCCTGATATAAAGGAAATGCTGACAGTTGCACACTACACCTGTTCTTACTTTTAATGCTCTGCAAAGGCCCGTGACCAGCTTCAGCAGTTGCAGATCCAAAACAGCCTCCCACAGCACTGCTTGAAGCTGGATGTTATCACCCAGTGGAACTCCACTTTATACATGGCAGAGAGGTTGTATGAACAGTACAAAACCATCTCAGAATATCTTTTCATGCACACTAGCTGTGAGAGTTCCGGGTCCTCCATGTCTATGATGACTGAACAGTGGCACCTCATGGACTCAGTAATAACAATCTTGAGGCGTTTTGAACATGCCACAAAGGCAGTGAGTGGCGAGTCTGCCTCCATTAGCCAATCAATTACACTGCTGCAGGTGCTGAGGAAGACATTGGTGAATGTATAGCATAGCTTTGACGTTGTCGGAGACAGTGCTAGCAGTGTGTTGCTGAAACACATGCTGACAATATTCAACCAGAATCGTCACATCTTTAGCATTCAGCATAGTGACAACTTTGCAATAGCAGTAATGCTGGACCCATGATACAAACGTGGAATTGCCTCAGTACTGGAGGTGGACCTGAACAGGTAAAACTGTCAGTGGGCAACTGGTGAGCTTGGTTCATGGGGCACAGAAGTCACGTGCCAAGGTCAGCAAACCTCAGCAACATAATCAGGCTGAAGGTGAACCTGGAGGAGTAGTATCAAGCATATCTTGTAAGGTGATGGGGACTGCAGTTCCAGGTGGTCTGTCATTAAATGCGGTTAACGTTAACCCACTTTGGGAAGTTTTTTCCCAAGTGGGGATTTGTGACATAAATGATTCCGGAGAAGCGGGTGATGTATCAACCACTGGACTTAGAGCAGCACAGTGAATGGTTGAGTCATATGTGTCTGAAAACAGGCATCTGTCAATCACTGATGATCCCCTTTTATACTAGGGTGGAAAGGTCAGTGAATGGTCAGAGCTGACCCCTGTGGCAGTGAAGTACCTGACATGTCCACCCTCCTGTGTAAGTGTCAAGAGGGTATTCAGCTTAGCAGGTGTAACAGTTTGGGATTTCTGTACAAACCTCTCTATTGCAAATGTCAATTTGCTGACATTAATAAAAGTGAATGAGAGGACCATACCAGCTCAGACTGCAACCTCAGTATTTATCCATCGGCATACTCATGGTTTTGCTGATGTTGTACAAAGGGACCATTCTGGTGGCAGTGGCTGCATGAAATGGCCTATCACTGATGTAGATGATAACACAATGGAGAAATAATTTCCCAGTGGTCAGAATTCAGACATAAAAGAATGCGAGAGCAGCTTTCTTTATGAGGATGATGATGAATAATGATGAGGTTAATGTTGGCAGGTTTTAACATAAGTGGTTAAAAGGCTGTCACATTTCTTGTATGATACATGTTTCCTTTTTCATAAAGTTAAATTAGTGTCCCACTCACAATGAGTCAAATTCCATATGTCAAGTGACTACCACCACCATAAGACCGCTGTTCACCACTGCCACCATAGACAATTTGACCATGTGTCCCCCTGGACTACCACCACCATAAGACCACTGTTCGCCACCGCCACCATAGGGAGCATGACCGTGTGTCCCCCTGGACTACCACCAGCAGAATACTGCTGTTCACCACTCCCCCATCACCAGATGCAGGAAGATGTGAGAGGGAATGACATCATGTACCTCAGCTATGACCGCCACCACCCACCACCACCACCATTGTGACAATGTTTTCCCTTACATGTCTTGACCATGCCAAGGCAGAGGGAGTTGAACAGGAGACCACATCCATTAGCCACAGGCACAAGGCTTCTTACTATTAAAACTGTAAAGTGAGTATGTGTACTAATGTTTTTCATGCTATTCAACTTCCTTTCTCTGTGTGTTTTGTTTTCTGTTGCTTTTCTGAACTGCAATGGTCAAACACATATTGTCAACTTATTTCATTTTTTTCAGGTTAACAACAAATGACTCTCCTTCACTGAAGGTTTGTGTCAATGGTACAGCATCAGTATTGTCTACAGGAACCTATGGGATATCCATTTCCAATCCATACTGGTAAGTATATCAATTTTATTTCATCTGTTCCTTTTTTTTTCATAACAGTGCAACAAATCTGACAGATGATTCATAAATTAGGTGACATGTACATCACAAAAAATATTTCTGTTACATATCATGCACTGTATTCCAAATTTGCAGCTGTGCAGCCATGATAGTGTTGAAAAAGTTGGACCCAGGTCGAGTTACTTGACAAGATGTGGTTTTAAAATGTAACTTGAGTTTAGATGCAGGGACACTGATGCAGTGTATTTGTTACACAGCCTGGTACTCAATTAAATTGCGATCTGATGATTGCAGTGGGACAGCTTGCTATCTGTGTTAATCCAGATACCCGTGGTGGAACAGTCACAGCATAAACATAATGTCTTTCTACTGCAATCAAGTTGTAATAAGTCTTTCATTTCTTTTTTTAGGAAACTTCCAGATGCTTTGTTGTGTCATAGTTACCTTATCCAAAGAACTCCTTCAACATCATGCCCCCCTCTGGGCTTGGGCAGACATGCAACAAGCAGAAGTAATTTCAGTCAATGACCATGACCATCGTTACCATACTGGAGAAGGATGCAGATGAAAACTGTGAAGTAACCAAATAATAAACCATTAATGAGACCTACTTTCAAATATGCTTCCTCCAATAAAAAAAAAATACTTACCTTCATTAGCTTGAGATTATTCCATTTCCAGTTTTACCACCCACATTTCTCATCAAGCACTGCAATGTGCACACCAACAGCATGTAGCCTGTGATACAAAACAATACAATGAGTACATATATATATATGTCAACCTTCACCTAGAAAATACATATATATATATGTGTGTGTATATATATATATATATATATATATATCAACTCACCAAGGGTACTATTAGTGTACACTCAAAGGGCACCCTTCCATCCAGTTGAGGTGATTGCATCGCATTCGCAGGAATCACAGCACACTTTGGCCCGGCAGCAGTTCTCTCACGGTCATCATTTCTGATGGAACACTGAATGGATTTATGTCATGTTATCCCTCCTTCACATGATTTGGCAAGACACCATGCATCATGACATCATCATCACAGTACGTTAATTTTCTGGATACAAGACAGTTGCATTTTGGTGATGCAAAAAAATTCTGGGGACTCTGTGTGACCACTGTGTACATGAGTGACTACGCAATAAATTCTGGGGGACTTTGCATGTGGTGTACCGGTCCCATTTCACTTCATCAGTACTTGGGAATTTTCTGGACACAAGACAGTTGCATTTTGCTTTTGTATTGAAGTGTATGGTGCATTGCCACACCTTTACACATAATGGAGCCCCCATAGTATCTGCCATACTTCTGGGTCACTGACTTTTCTTTATTAATATAAAGTATGTTGTGGCACGAGAAATATGCCACAACATACTTAAAAGGCTTAACTAGAGGGTAAGCCTTGCAGAAGGCGGGAGCTCCTCTTGCTGACTGCTTCCCTTTAAACTAATACTGTGGCCTTCCCTCTGTCTGTCATTAAACATAAACAAAAGACAAAACACTACAGTGGTGGGGGGGGTAGGTGTGCTGAAAAAAAGCTAATGGGGGATCCCCTGATGGTCCTGCTGCAGATGGAGCATCGACACAATCTGTAACTGGTGTTGCTCTATCTGCTCCAACTGTTGCTGGACAGCACCCACCCTTAAAGGCTTAAAAGGCTTAATAGAGATGCCACAAAATTAAATTCCGCCGGTGAAGTGAACGCGAAGTGGCCACTTTGCATTATCATAATGCTACGTGAAGTGACCATTGGAAAGTGCTCACTTTGCTTTGTTATTATGACTTTGTGTTGCTATTCTGTCTTAACGTGAAGTAAGGCAGAATGACAACAATGTAGGCAGCCCCACCACACATCACATGGCTTACAGTACTGTAAGTCTTGCATGCTTTAGCAGGGCAGGAAGGAAGAGGGTCATACAAGCAGATACTTTCACTTTCTCCTTTGCAGAGATAGAGAGAGGAAGCATTTTGTGTAGGAGAGGAGAGTTCTTGTTACGTTTCTTGAGCAAATTCAAAAAACCCAAAAACCTTTTTTAAAAGCTAATTGTTTATTTTTTTTGTACTGTTTTGTTAGTTCATTTTTCCTTTTTGTTGACTAATTTCATTGTTTTATAAGTTTTGTTTGTGTGTGTGTGTGTGTGTGTGTGTGTGTGTGTGTGTGTGTGACTGTGTGTGTACCTGTGTTGTGTGAGCATGTGTGAAGTCACTCATCATGTCCGAGAGGGAAGGAGTGTTTTTTTTGCATGGACCAGGGACAGTATGTGGCCTGTGGCAGGAGGGGAGCAGTGCACATGCATGGGGGGTGTAGCCAGGTGGTGTTAGACCACTCTAGAGTCTTTGGTCCTGCTTCCCCCCCTCCAGAAGCAGCAGCACCACCAATGCCATGTCCACCAAGTCTGCCACCACCACCACCAGTGGCAGCTGCAGGAGCTCCAGCAGCACTGCCTCCACAGCAGCAAGTGGAGCCCCAAGTGTGTGACCATGCTGCTGGCTCTGCATCTGCCCCTCCCGTGCCTGTTCCCCCCTGCAGCTCCCCAGTTTGGTAGTTTTTCAACTGTGTCGGAGGGGGACTTCAGCCTTGAGGTATATCTGCTTTGTGGTGTGCAGGTGTGCCGTGGCCACTGGGGGACACATCTCTGGACTGGGGGCCAGCACACCCATATGTTGAACCACCACAAGGTGGAGTGGCAGGCTGCCACAGAATGGGCCAGGCCTCCACCTGCTGGCCCTTCTGAGGCAGTGACAGAGGGAGCTGCTGTTGTGCATCACCGCAGCAGGAGGAGGGCCACAGCAGCAGCTGCTCCACCACCACCCCCACCACCGCCACCAGCACCACCCTCATCACCACCACTACCTGGTGTACTCCCCCACCAGTGGACCCCACAATGCATGCAACTCAGGCAGACATAGCACTTTGTGGGCCATGGTGGAAGAAAATGACAAGGGGGGGATGCTGTCCAGCAGCAGTCGGAGCAGATAGAGTGACACCAGTTACAGATTGTGTCGATACTCCATCTGCTGCTGGACCATCAGTGGACCCCCATTACCTTTTTTTCCAGTATACCTACCCCCCACTGCTGTAGTGTTTTGTCTTTTGTTTATGTTTAATAACAGACAGAGGGAAGGCCACAGTAATAGTTTAAAGGGAAACCGTCGGCAACAGGAGTTCCCACCCCCTGCAAGGCTTACCCTCTGGTTAAGCATTTTAAGAATGTTGTGGAATTTTCTTGTGCTGCAACATACTTTATTTTAATAAAGAAAAGTCAGTGACCCAGAAGTATTGCGGACACTATGGGGGCTCCATTATGTGTAAAGGTGCAGCGACGCACCAGGCACTTCAATACAAAAGTATTGCAGCACAGCCATTCCAGATCCTCCTGTGTGTAGTTTGAGCCACCCAGCTATCAGGGCAGGCAGAGCCGGTGGCTGGATGCCACATGCCGAATGAGCCGCTGCAGAGGCGATAAATACAGTTGTGATAAAAAAAAGAAATGATGACTTGAGAGAACTGTTGCTGGTCCAAAGTGTGCTGCAATTCCTACTAATGCGATGTGCCCTCTCTGTGTGTACACTAATAGTAGCCTTGGTGAGTTGCTGTATGTGTGTGTATATATATATATATATATATATATATATATATATATACACTAACATACTAAAATGGCAGCAGAATAGGCCTAACGGTCTTCCGTGTCTGCTCATTTGGTCAGCCCCCACCCTGGGAGCTGACCTTGCTGCCCCCCTCACCTTCTCTGGCTTCTCCCTTCTCAGATCCGGATATTCTCACTGCATTGGATTTTGCTTCCAGAACCCTTCCCCTGTAACTGTCCCACCCCCTCTTGAACCCCTCCACTGTCTCTACCTCCACCAGCCCCTAGGCAGTGCATGCCATGGGTCCACCACCCTCTCAGTGAAGTAGCACCTCCTCCTTTCTCCACTGAATCTTCTCCCCTCCAGCTTCCACCAATGCCCTCTAGTGGCTACCTCCTCCTTCCTTCGAAGCACCCTGACTACTCCTCCCCTATTTACCCCCTTCAAGTACCTGAAGACCTCTATCATGTCCCCCCGGTCCCTTCTCTCTTTCAGTGTGTACATATTTAGTTCTTCAAGCCTCTCTTCATAGGTCCTGTCCACCAAGCCCCAAATCATTTTGGTTGCCCTCCTCTGGACTCTCTCCAGGAGTGTATTTGCATATATATATATATATATATATATATATATGCATTTTTTAAGTGGGGGTTGACATATATATACATGTACTCATTGTATTATTTTGTATCAGAGGTCACATACTGTTGGTGTGCACATTGCAGTGCTTTATGAGACATTTTGGCATTGAAATTGGAAATGGAATACTCTCAAACCAATGAAGGTAAGTATTTTTTTTTTGGGGGGGCATATTTGCAAGTACGTCTCATTAATGTTTTATTATTTGGTTACTTCGTCACAGATTTCATCTGCATCCTTCTCTAGTCTGGTGATGATGGTCATGGCCATCAATTGAAATGACTTCTGCTTGTTGCATGTCTGCCCCAGCCTGGGGCATAATGTTGAAAAAGTTCTTTGGATAAAGCAACTATGACACAACAAAGCATCTGGAAATTTCCTAAAAAAAGAAATTTACAACTTGATTGCAGCAGTAAGACATTATGTTTAAGCCATGGCTGTTCCACCCTGGGTATCTACATTAACACAGATAGCAAGTTGTCCCACTGCAATCATCAGATCGCAATTTAATTGAGTACCAGGCTGTGTAACAAATACACTGCATCAGTGTCCCTGCATCTCAACTCAAATTAAATTTTAAAATTACATCTTGTCAAGTAACACGACCTGGGTCCAACTTTTCAACACTGTCATGGCTGCATAGCTGCAAATTTGGAATACGGTTCATGATATGTTGTAGAAATATTTTTTGTGACATACATGTCACCTAGTTTATGAATCATCAGTCAAATTTGTTGCAATCTTATGAAAAAAAAGGAACAGATGAAATAAAATTGATATACTTACCAGTATGGATTGGAAATGGATATCCCATAGGTTCATGTAGACAGTACTGCTGCTGTACCATTGATACAGACCTTCAATGAAGGACAGTCATATGTTGTTAACCTGTAAAAAAACAAAATAAGTTGACCGTATGTGTTTCACCATTGCAGCTCAGAAAAGCAACAGAAAACAAAACACACAGCTAAAGGAAGTTGAATAGCATGAAAAACATTAATGCACATACTCACTTTATAGTTTCAATAGTAAAAAACCTTGCACCTGCGGCTAATGGATGTGGTCTTCTGTTTGACTCCCTCTGCCTTGGCATGGTCAAGACATGTAATGGAAAACATTGTTACAATGGTGGTGATGGGTTGTGGTGGTGGTCATAGCTGAGGCAGATGATGACATTCTCTCTCACATCTTTTTGCATCTGGTGTTAGTGGCAGTGGCAAACAATGGTCTTCTGGTAGTGGTAGTCCAGGGGGACACACATTCACATTCCCTATGGTGGCAGTGGTGAACAGCGGTCTTATGGTGGTGGTAGTCCAGGGGCCAGGATATAATGTGCTCTGTGTTATAAATGTAACATCACTTGACATATGGAATATGAGTCCCTATGAGTGGAACACTGATTTAACTTTATGAAAAAGAAAATATGTATCATACAAGAACTGTGATAGCCTTTTAACCACTTAAGTTAAAACCTGCCAACATTAACCTCATCATCATTCATCATCATCCTCATAAAGAAAGCTGCCCTCACAGTCTTCTATTTCTGAATTCTGACCACTGGGAAATTCTTTCTCCATTGTGTTATCATCTACATCAGTGGTAGGCTATTTCACGCTGCCACTGCCGCCAGGATGGTCCCGTTGTACAACATCAGCCAAACCATGAGTATGCCGGTGTACGAATACTGAGGTTGCAGTCTGAGCTGGTATGTGCCTCTCATTCATTTTTATGAATGTCAGCAAACTGACATTTGCAGGAGAGAGATGTGTACAGCGATCCTGAGCTATTGCATCTGCTGTGCTGAATACCCTCTTGACACTCACACTGGAGGGTGGGCATGTCTGGTACTTCAGTGCTACAGGAGTCAGCTCTGGCAATTCACTGACCTTTCCACTCCAGTATAAAAGGGGATCATCAGTGATTGACAGATGTCTGTTTTCAGACACATATGACAACCATTCACTGTGCTGCTGTAAGTCCAGTGGTTGAATCATCATCATCTGCTTCTCCTGAATCATTTATTTCACAAATCCCCACTTGGGACAAAGCCTCCCAAAGTGGGTTAACAACTACTGCTTTTGATGACATACCGCCTGGAACTGCAGTCCCACTCCCCCTTACAGGCTATGCTTGATACTACTCCTCCAGATTCACCTTCAGCCTGATTATGTTGCTGAGGTTTTCTGACCTTGGCATGTGACTTCTGTGCCTATGAATCAAGTGCACCAGTTGCCCACTGACAGTTTTTACCTGTCCAGGCCTGCCCTGCAGTACTGAGGCAATTACACATTTGTACCGTGTGGCAAGCGTTATTGCTATTGCAAAGTTGTCACAATGCTGAATGCTCAAGATGTGACGATTCTGGTTGAATATTGTCAACATGTGTTTCAGCAAAACACTCCTAGTACTGTCTCTGACAACATCAAAACTATGCTGTACATTCACCAATGTCTACCTCAGCACCCACAGCAGTGGAATTGATTGGCTTATGGAGGCAGACTTGCCACTCATTGCCTGTGTGGCATGTTAAAAAATGCCTCAAGATTATTACTGAGTCCATGAGGTGCCACTGTTCAGTCATCATAGACATGGAGGACCCAGAACTCTCACAGCTAGTGTGCATGACAAGATATTCTAAGATGGCTTTGTACTGTTCATACAACTTCTCTGCTATGTCTAAAGTGGAGTTCCATCGGGTGACAACTACCAGCTTCAAGCGGTCCTGTGGGAGGCTGTTTCAGATCTGCAACTGCCGAAGTTGGTCATGGGCGTTTGCAGCATGTGAAAAGTAAGAACAGATATGGTGTGCTGCTGTCAGCATTTCTTTTATATCAGGGTGCTGCAGAAACTCCTGCACCACAAGATTTTAACAGTGGGTCATGCATGGATCCCAAAAAAAGCCACCATTCGTGATGCATTTCATCACATTTGACCCATTGTCACTTGCTATGAACCCAGCTCTTAGGGACAGGGGTTTCAGCCACCTGTCAATTTCAGTCAGTACCAGATCCAACTTGTTTTCACCAGTGTGTGAACAGGACACATTGCACATAGCAATCGTTGCATGCTGTCGAATTTCTGGAAGATTGCTACCATGACACTCCATCTTACTACACTGATTATTCACACTACTGTACCAACAGCATAAACAAACCCCGGCACCTATGCCCAGTGTGCAGTTATACACAGATATGAACTCCCCGCTGTTTTGCCACTTGTCCACATATTCATACCTAAATGGATGAATGGAGAGGAGGAATATTGAAGGGCATGTCTTACTGAGTCAGTCACAGTATAGTACAACTCGGGCACAGCACGGATTGAAAAGTATGTGCTGGATGGGACTTTCCATTTTAGACAGGCACGCACAGCAAACCACAGGAACCCAGAATTCTCCAAAAAGAAGAAAGGCAAAAGATCAATTGCCAGCATTTCAGCTACAGCAGCATTAAGTTCATGTGACACTGTATGATTGGGTGGGTAGTTCAGCTTATGTGCAAAAACACTCTGTAACATGGGCTGACTTAAATGTTTTACACAGGGTGTGATGACAAATTGTTCTGCTCTGTGAATCGCAGGGGGTTGAGTGTGGATGTGTGATGAAGACAGTTGCACAGATGATGACAAACCCAGAAATGCAGTTATTTTCCCAGATTTACCAACAATGGTTGATGTACCACTTGCACTAGGCATACTGCATTGACCACCACCACCACCAAAAAAAATGCTACTCTCACCGCCACTGGACAAGATTTCAAAATCATTCTGCTCTTCCACCTCATCATGCCAGTAGTAATCCTCTGCTGTTATTTCACCACTACCGCACACATTTAATTTTCTACTTGATGTTACAGTCATGGAAGGGGATAACATGCTCCTTATGGTTGATGATGAGGATGAACACCCTGCTGTGGTACCGGTATTAGCTGCCATCTTGTGCTGGGTCCACAGTGCCATGTGTCTATTCTTATGATGTGTATGCTGTCCTTCTGTGCCCAGGTGGCTCCCTTTTTTACCTTGACTCACATGCACCTGACAAACCTGGCAGATTGTAACTGACTCATCATTTGAATCTTGCACAAAAAAATCCCAAACAATTGACTGTGATGCTCTACTTTAAACATGTAGCCCCTGATGCTGCTTATTGACTCTGTTTTTTAAGCTATGAAGTGGGGTGTGCTACATGATTTTTCAGGCAGGATACACTGGGACTGCAACTGACCACCACAACTACCTATCATTATTACTGGGTCATCATCATCAACTGAAACTGATAAATCACAACTTTTTATGTGGGGGGGATGCAAACAGACCCAGACACAGCCACCTTGAATTTATTTTTCTCCTGTTCCCAACAGGGGTCACTGACTTCATCATCATATTCATCAACATCTTCTGCTTGGATGCTAGCATATGGACAGCATGTTGCAGCCACAGCAACATCATCATCATCAGCACCACTAGCTCCAGAAATTTTTTCACCACACTGTGAATCACTGCATGGCAAATGCATGACCTGAACCATGGTGGAAGAAATGCTACATTGTGTACTATCATTGACATGATGATCAGAATCCTCATGCTCAGTTCCTGGGATTTTACTGGGGAGTATGACATCATCTACACTGTCACTCACTGGCACTGCTTCACACTCCACTATATTTTTGGACACAGTAAACTGATCAGAAGTGGAACTTGAGGCAGCAATACTCATACCACCACCAACAACTGCACTAACACCACCAGCTGGGACATCATCTCCTCCAACTATGAGTGAAGCTACTGACTGCACTGTAAAAAAACATTGAAGGAGAAATACCTTTCCTCACATCAGCAATGCACTTCTGCAACTGCATATTACCATGACCACAGACAATCTTACCACTGGCAGCAGTGCCATGGCAAGAAACAGCTTTGCTTGCATGTCTCTTTGTGGGCATTTTGGGGATCAACAAGAATATTCTAAACAAATTTAGATTTTGGAATGTCCACTCTGGGTGGGTGCCGGGGGTCTCTGGATGTGATGCCAAAATACAACTGTGGCTTCAACAACAGATACAGACGCAAAGTCACAACAAGTTCAACAACACCATAACTAACCAGTGGTGGTCTCAAGTCACAAACAATTCACTTTGGAAATTTGGAAAAGAATACCTTTTGTCGGTGGGGGGGGGGGCAGCATTGACTACAGATTACGGCAGTGCAAAACCAAGAAAAGATACCACAATTGCAATACAAAATCATGCAGCTGCAGTGGATAGCAGGTTCAAACTTCTGCACCTGCAGTTACACTGTGGCACAATAAAAGGTGTATTATTTGATGTCACGCACCGCACACACACACACACACACAAAATTTGTCTCCAAGTAATGCATAGCAAATTGAAAACTTCGGTAATATACAAAGTATTTTAAACAACCTGAAATTATGAACTGCTGTACTAGGTCCAGACCACAACACACACAGTCAGCAAAAAAAAATGTCAACAATTACTGAAAATATTACTATGTGTACATTAACACAGTCAGTTATACTAGAAAAATATAACCGAAAAATAAAGAACTCCCTATTTCTCCAACTTAAATCTACCTACACCACAGATACACCCCTCCCCCAAAGCACACTTCCACTGTCTCTCAGTACACAGACTCGATGTTGTACATTAACATTCAAAATCCACACACAAACAATAAATGCTCAATGATATGAGCACAGGAGGGTTTCCTACAATCGATGAACTAAAGTTTGAGCAAAAAAACTACTCAAAAAGGCTTTTTTAACAGCTTTTAGAAGGTTTGAATCACAGAGAGTTCTCAGAGCAAACATCTCCTACAGCTTCCTACACACTCTACCCCGAACTGAGGCTGTGCAGAACAATCTAGAGCCCATGTGACCTGAAATCCCATGAATCACTGCAAAATTTACCTTTGGAGCTTAAAAACAAGGCAAAGTGAGGCGAAGTACATTGTTCTCAATGTAGTCCGCCTTAAAATTGGTGGAATAGTGGTTTGGGAAGGCGGAGTAACGCAAAGTCATTGTTTCAATGGATTTCACATTACCTATTATAATGCAATGTACTCCGCTTCATGTTTCGAGTACTTTGCGAATTCACCTTCACTCCATGAATTGCTTCACAGAGCGAATTAAGGCCACTTCGCCCACCACTAATCTCTGATCAGAACCTCCTTCACAGCATGGGTATGAGCCCTCTTTTCCAACCTCTCAGCCAGACTGCTAACAAATGGCATCATAGCCTTTGATTTCCAACTCAAGTAAGGAACCAAAAAAGATTGCCTCCTCTCTATTGCCTTTTCTTAAAGCACTGGAACCTCTGTTGCACAAAAACTGGAGCACACCGTAAGTAGAATAAATTACATACAGAGTGACTCAGGTTAAACAGTTGGAATTCATGGATGATTTACTGCTCACAGTTTCAAATCCTGCAAATTCCCAGCCAGCAGCACTCCATATCCTATGTGACTTTATGCTCTTAGGCTTAAAGCTTAACAGGGCTAAAATTAATGTCCTTCCTCTCAATTCACTGACACATGAGGCAGATATTCAACATCTGGGTATCAGATAATTGCCTCTTCATAAAAAGAACTTATGCATCTTATTGCCAGCTAATATAAACTCCTTTGTAGACCTTAATTCTAAACCCCTGCTATCTGCTTCAGAATCAGAATTCTGCAGATGGAAAAAAACGTAAGCTTACCATCAGATGCAGAATTGTGACATACAAGATATAGGCATTCCCCAGAATATTATTCTGTCTAAGCAGCCTTCCAGTACCCATCTCAAGGAAAACTTTCCTGTGCTTTTAAAAGTTGTTTGCCTACTTTCTGAGGGAGGGAAAGAGACCATGCTTCAGCCAGCAAAAACTGAGAGCACTGGGTAAACAAGGCAAACAAGGCGGCTGGGCCCTATCATGGTGCTGGGCCTACCAACAAGTAGCAGGGATCAGATATAATCCAATTGACTGTCCCCCAGTTTAGCACAGGGCCAACTTTGGTTGCTGCTAAAAGCAGGTCCCTTCCTAAGCCGACCTTGGGCAATGCAACTAAAAGGGAGGAAACACTCCAACTGCAAACAATCATCTCCTATACAAATATTCTCCAGGCAAACCTGGAACACCCTCACCAAACAACATAAGTGGAAGGCCATGCACCTAGAAGAGTGGGAACTGATATGTCAAAACCCATCTCTCTCCATAGGAAATAAGCCGATTTATTGGCACTCCTGTAAGGCCAAGGGGATTATTACAAATGGCCAAACTTCAGACATGCAAACAGGTGTTCTACACTTCTTTGAAAACCTGGCCAAAAAATTCAATATACCCAAGACAGAATTCTGGTGATATCTCCAGCTTAGAGCTTTTGTCAGTGAGAACTCACACCAACATCTGATCCTGTGCCCAATTGCTCCCTGCAGTGCTCACAAACTGAATACAATACCCCACTAGATTAAGGGGGCAGAATCTATGACTTTCTCTTAAACTCTTGCACCCCTAATTTGCTGCAACATAGAGATGCCTGGGAAAAGGAATTACAAACACCCATTTTCAATGAATGCTGGGAAAGCATGCTAAAAAGCTCCTGATCCAACAAAAATATCATCCAGATGGTGGTATTGCACTCCTGAGGCACTGAAAAAATGGGACTTGTGTTCTCTAATCTATGCTGAAGATGTCACCAGGAGGTAGGGTCACATACTTATATTCTCTGGTCCTGCCGTGCACTTGCACAATTCTGGAACCCAGGTGAGATACTTTAGTAATTCAATTTTGGGACTTGAGATGTGGCTGGAAACAATCTTCTGGCTCCTTGGAGGTTCAATTAGCAACCTATATGCTATGTAGCAACAGAGACATTGACTTTTACCTGTAGCTTAGGAAGCTAAAATATAAATTGTCCTTAAATGGAGAACTGACACTGCCCCTTTCATTAAACAGTGACTTGCATCCCTCACTAAATTGGTAGAGTATGAGAGACTCACCCATCTAGCTAACCATAAAATGAACAGGTTCCACTATATATGGGATCCCTTTCTTAACTACATAGCACACTAACTCCATTAATTAATATCAACACCCTATATCTTATGCACCAGTATAATACACTGGTCAGTAGACAGTCAATTTAAAGACTGTTATTGATTAAATTATGGTAAAGAAATATGTTTTCCTCCTGTTGATTTTTGTGTTGCTTACTTATGTTCAGTTAGGGAAATCCTTGTATTAGTTTAGCTTTTCTCATGATTACTCCTTTTTTGTAAAAGGAGATCTATTTCACGTATATTATGCTTGCTTATTGAATCTACTGGAATTGGTTGTGTAAGTATTTCCTCAATAACATTAATTTCAAAAAAACACACACACAAAAAAAGAACCCCCTTATATATACATCCTGACTTCCGACAGGATTGCATTTGTAGTCAACTGAAAAAAAACAAAACAAAAAGGAAAACAGCATTTTTAGTCCCGTCTGGCCCATTGATGATCTCTAAATACTGCCTCTAGTTTTCCTTCAGTTGCTGACAGAACTGGTGTTTCTTTAAAAAATATAAAGAAACAGAATTTGATGGAAGATTAGAACCACTTGGCCCATCCAGTCTGCCCATTTCTCCCCACCTACACTATTGCCACAGACTGCACTCAATCTACAGCTCTTCCTCCCTCTCTCCTTCCTTTCCACTACTGTATGATTTCCTAGTGCATACCCCATGCATTCTTGACCCCATCTCCCACAGTTTGAGCCCCCACCATCTCCACTGGAAGGCTGTTCCAGGAATCCACCACTTTTTCCATGAAGAAGAGCTTCCTCAAATCTCTCTGAATCTACCCCTCCAGCTTCATAGCATGTCCCCTTGTCCTCGAGCACCTGTTCTTCTGAAAAATAATTTCCTCCTATACCTTATTTACCTTGTGAGGTATGTAAAGGTCTCTATCATACCCCCTCCTCTGTTCCAGGGTGTACATATTGAGATCCTTTAGTCTCTCCTTGTAGGGATTTTGATGCAGACCTTGCAACATTTTACTTGCCCTCTTCTGGAGAGCTTCCACTCTATGTTCTTCCAGAGATGCTATCCCCAGAACTGGACAGAGTACTCTACGTGGGGTCTTATCAGAGATTTGTACAGAGGTAACACCACTTCCCTCTTTCTGCTGGTGATACCCCTCTATATGCACCCCAACATCCCACTAGCCCTCCCTATGGCATTCTCACACTGCCTGGCCACCTTTAAGTCATCCTGTATTTACCCCAACATCTCTTTCCTGTTTGGTGATCATCAATACCACTCTACCCATACTGTACTCCACCCTTTGGTTTCTGTGCCCAAGGGCATTATTTTGCACTTTTTTGCATTGAATCCCAGCTGCCATACCCTTGACCATTCCCCTAGTTTTCTCAGGTCTCTGAGTAGGAAACCTTCAAGTTGTACTGTGTCTTTCCCTATGTGGATGCAACAAGCGACATACCACTTTTGCATGGTCAGATATCAGTATGGATTTAATGTCCACCTTTTCTATTTGGTAGCATTTTGTTTGGGTCGCACAGATATAGTCTAAGCAAGACTAGGAATTATGGGGCATTAAATAAAATGGGAACTCCTTTAACCCTGGGTTACATAGCCACCACACATCTACAGGGTCCAAACAATGTAGCATCTGCCTCATCCATCCTGACCTTGTCTCCAGAACATTTGTTCCTAATAGAGAAACATAGACTTTGATGACAGATAAGGACCGCTTGGCCCACCCAGTCTGCTCATTTCCCTACCTATTGGATAAACTGCAGATCCTAGTATTACCAACAGCCTACTTCCTCCTACCTCCCATTAGAATTGCCTTGTGTCTGCCCCATGCATTCTTAAATTCCTCCACTGTTTTTGACCCCATGACCTCCTCAGGAAGGCTGTTCCATGCTTCTACCACCCTCTCCATGAAAACATACTTCCTCACGTTGCCCCACAGTTGTTTCCCCCTCTATCTTCAAATTGTGCCCCCTTGTTCTTGCACATCTCTTTTTCGGAAAGATGCTACCCTCTTGGACTTTGTTTATTCTCTTGAGGTACTTGAAAGTTTCTATCATGCCCCCACTCTCCCTCCTTTCCTCTAGGGAATACATACTAAGCTCTTTTAGTCTTTCTTCATATGGCTTCTGGTGCAGACCCTGCACCATTTTAGTTAACCTCCTCTGGACTGCCTCCATCCTGTCTATGTCCTTGTGGAGATGGGGTCTCCAGAACTGCACACAGTACTCCGGATGGGGTCTCACCAACTGTCTATAAAGAGGGATAACAACTTCTTGTTTTCTACTGGTGAGGCCTCTTCCTGTACATCCCAGTATCTCCCCAGCCCTCCTTACTGCCTTCTCACATTGCTTGCCAACCTTTAGGTCACCTGATATGACTACCCTCAGGTTCCATTACATTTTTGTTTTGTTGTTAATACTTTCCCCCCAATTGTGTACTCTTCCCTTGGGCTTCTTTTTTTCTCAGGTGCATTACTTTGCACTTCTTTGCATTGAATATAAGCTACCATGCTTTTGACCATTACTCCTACCTTGCCAAGTCCCTTCTCATCCTTTTCACTCCCCCTTGTGTATCAACATTGTTGCAGATCTTTGTGACATCTGCAAACAGGCATGCTTTTCTTTCCAGTCCCTTCACAATGTCACCTATAAAGACATTAAAGAGGACCAGTCCCAGTACTGAACTCTGCGGTACCCGCTAGTGAACCTCCTTTCTTCAGAGTGGACTATTACATTCTGTGTCCTATTGTCCAGCCAATTTTTTACTCAGGTTACCACCCTATGACCCACTCCCTGAGTAGCTAACTTGTTTATTAATCTTTTGTATGGGACTGTGTCAAATGCCTTGCTAAAGTCTAGGTAGGCCACATCCACAGCCCCTCCTGGTCTACTACTTTGGTCACCCAGTCAAAGAAAACTATTCGATTCATCTGACATGACCTTCCCGCTGTGCATCCATGCTGTCTTGGGTCCTGTGCCCTGCTGGCCTCGAGGTACTCAACAGTTCTTTCTTTCAGAAGTGATCCCATCATTTACCATACCACTGAGGTCAAACTAACAGGTCTGTAGTTTCTTGCCTCTGCCTTGCTCCTACTTTTGTGATGGGGAATCACATCTGCCCTCCTCTAGTCCTTAGGTACCACACCCTTCTCCCAGGATTTGTTAAAAAGGGTAGTTAGTGGTGCCACTAGTTCTCCCCTTAGTTATTTTAGAATTCTGGGCTCAATCCCATCAGGCCCCATTGCTTTATCCACCTTCAGTTTTAGGAGTTCTTTCAAGATTCTTTCTTCTGTGAATAGACTGGTATTGACCCCCCTATCCTTGGTTTGCTGGCCAAGGCACCTAGCTTCACCTGAGCTCTTTCCTTCTAAGACTGCTTGAAAGGCAGAGTAGAGAACCTTACCAGAGCAAGGGAAAAGGATTAAGACTTCTTTTGGCTAAGCAGATTTACTGGGAGGTGTTGTTTTTATATTTTACTCACAGGGATTGCTACTGTTTGTTGCTAACATTTCATTGCTTTGTTTTTCTCTGTAGCAAAGTGTTTCTTACAGCGTATATCTTCTCTGAAATTATTACAGGTGGTGCTTTACAGGTTTTACAGTTTTATCTAACATTAGGATAAGCTTTCAGGGTTACTGCATTTGTTGACTGATTGTTTCTGCTTACCTCCTTGTTCTTTCATCCGTGGTTCTTCTTTTGGCAGGGAAAGGCCCAGCCACCCACCCCATCCCCAACCACCCCAAACTACACTCCTTTTATAGGGTACCACAGTTGTGACATTTCTGTGGCAGAGCAGGAAGGGGCAGATCAGTGGGGCATCCACAAGGTGAGCTCATTTACAGGGGCACTAGTAATTTAACTTGTTATAACAATTTAAACAAAAACAAAACACAATCAAACCATTACTTGCATTTTCTTCCTTCTAATTACTCTGACTAGGTTATAAACCCAGCAACTTATCTGGAATGGATATCATTAACTGCAGATACTGTGGAACAATTTTCAGAAGGACAGTCTTACAGGATTTAGGACACTGTCCTACATTGCTGGGTCATTGGAGATCTTAGGGCTCAGCTCCGGCAGCATGGGCAGAGATTGCACGCCTCAAATTTCATATTCAAGAGGAAATACATTATAAGAACCACCCGCCATTTCCCCAGCATCCAACAGAAAAACCTCAACCGCAGAGGGAGTTGGTCCAGGAGGTTGGCAGGTGGTTAGAGGGCAAATCGGTGCCCCATCCTCTCTGCTCTCAACATATTACCTCCAAAACCATATAAACACTACAAACAGGTATCTGCCTCTATTTCTGAAATCAAATAAAGAGGCAGAAGACACTGCTGAGCAGGACACTGCGCACAGGAGCTAGCACAACAAAACTCACCCAAATCAGGAACCAAAACAAAAAAGCAAAAGGAAATCCAAAAACTTCTGATATAGGAGACTCCATGATTCTGGGAGTTGATACCCATCTCCAGCCAGGGGTAATGGTCAGATGTCTCCCAGGTACATCAGCATGGAGAGACACTGACCGCATTACTAAAGTTGTTCACAAAGCAGGAGAAAACATTGATGTTCTAGGCTACATAGGGACTATCGATCTCGCCCAGCCGGTCAGTTGTGGAGACCAAGGAACACCTGACCAGGCTGGGTGACAAACTATCATCCATTTCGTCCGGCATCTCCTTCTCTGAGATCCTGCCAGTCTGGTAGAGGGGGGGCAGACGGACGGAAGGTCAGAGAAGAGGAGATAGGGGAGCTAAACACGTGGCTCAAGGGCTGGTGCCAGGAAAAAGGACACAGATTTGTAGGGAACTGGCAACAGTTCTGGGAGTGAAAGTTCTTTAAATTTGATGGACTGCATCTGACTAAGGAGGGAGTCAGTGCATTGGAGCAGAAGTTTGACGTCTTTGCAGAATATTTAAATTAGCAAATGGGGAGAGGGGTGCAGCACCCCATACGTCGAATGGGAAGAACACCCTTCCCCCCCTCAGCTAGTGGTCAAACAGGGATTCAGCATGTTTGCAGTTCATTTGCATCACCAGGTAAGAAAAAAGGTTTGTCTCCCCATACGACAAACAGGGGTAATGCCAAACCTCACCCAACAACTAACACACCGAAATCTGGCCAATGAAAAATCATGTACACAAATGCTCACAACCTGGGAAATAAGATCCCAGACCTGCAGGCAATAATGTCAGAGGCTAAACTGGACATAGTAGCAATTAGTGAGACATGGTTACCAGTAACCACTTGGGAGACTTCAGTACCTGGCTGTGTATTGTTCAGAAGAGACCGAGGTGCAAAAAAGGGGGGGAGGAGTGACCCTGTATATCAATGAAAATATCAAAGCTACAGAAATTCAGAATACACATAAGGAGCCAGAAGAACTGTGGGTCACCCTGGAAACAGGAAATGGGACAGCCATAAGAACCGGGGTAGTCTACAGGCCCCCAGACCAGGGGGAGGACATAGACACATTACTGTTAGAAGATATACAAAACATGACAGCTAAAAGGGAGGTTCTGATAATGGGAGACTTCAACATGCCAGATACAGACTGGTCAATACCAGCAGGAACATCTGCCAGAACTAGACACATAGTGAATTCCCTGCAGGGGGAGGGCCTCAAACAACTGGTACAACAACCCACAAGAGACAGGGCTATCCTAGATCTAGTACTGACTAACAGGGAAGGGATCAAAGATCTCCAGGTAGAAGGTCACCTGGGGGCCAGTGACCATCACGTGGTACGGTTCAATTTGGCTACTACATCTAAATCATCCCATTCCAAAGCAAAATACGGGACTTCAGAGGAGCTGACTTTGATAAGATGGCCAACAGAGTTAAGCTAGCCCTGGCAAAAAGAAACACAGGTGAGGGGGTACAGGCAAAGTGGGCAAGCATTAAGGATGCAATACTTGAAGCAACATCCCATTGTGCTAGACAGAAAAGGAAGTGCAAAAAAAGAAGGAAATCACTTTGCTTCTCAAATACAGTAGCAGAAAAGCTCAGAGCCAAAAGGCTGGCCTTCAGGAAATATAAGGGAACACAGCGGGATGAAGATAGGGAGGCACACCAAACTGCCCTAAGGGAAGCAGGAAGGCAGTAAGGCAGGCAAAGTCCCAAACTGAGGAAACACTAGCACGAACAGTAAAAGAAGGTGACAAGACTTTCTATAGATACATTAGTGAAAGGAGAAAGTCCAGATGGGAGTTTGCTAAGCTTAATGGAGAAAAGGAGCAAGCATGTGAGGAGGGAGGACCCTGTAAAGCATCTATCTAAATAGATACTTTGCTCAGTATTTACTGAAGAAAGGTGGGGCAGGGCCCACAGCTCAGCACCATGGACACAGGGGGAAGGGAGGTGAGCACTACTCCCTTCACAAAAGAAAGGGTCCTACAAGAGCTTGCTAAGCTCAGGGTGGATAAGGCAATGGGACCTGATGGCATACATCCCAGGGTACTTAAGGAGCTAAGGGTGGAACTAGCAGAGCCATTATCAGAACTGTTTAGTGAGTCTCTGAGCACAGGAGAGGTCCCAGAAGACTGGAGAAGAGCTCATGTGATCCCACTCCACAAGAGTGGTATCAGGGAGGAGGCAGGGAACTACAGACCAGTCAGTCTTAGCTCAGTAGTGGGCAAGATTATGGAGGCACTCCTTAAGGAAAGGATAGTGCAACACCTGGAATCCATAGGGGCACAGGATCCAAGACAGCATGGATTTACAAAAGGAAGGTCCTGTCAAACTAATCTCATAGATTTCTTTGACTGGGTAACCAGAATGGTGGACCAAGGGGGAGCAGTTGATGTCGCCTACCTTGACTTCAGCAAAGCTTTTGACACTGTTCCACATAGAAGATTGATAAATAAGCTGGTTAGGCTCGGGTTGGGTCAGAGGTTGGTCAACTGGGTGGCAAACTGGTTGATGGGCAGAAAACAGAGAGTGGTGGTAAATGGTATACAGTCAGAAGAGATGCAAGTCACAAGTGGGGTACCTCAGGGATCAGTCCTGGGGCCAGTCCTCTTCAACATCTTCATTAGTGACCTTGCAGATGGACTAGAGGGTAAGGCTTGTCTGTTTGCAGATGACACCAAGATCTGCAACAGAGTAGATGATCCAGATGGGTGGGCAGAATGAGAAGAGATCTGGATAAACTAGCAAAATGGTCAGAAGAGTGGCAACTGGGATTTAATGCAAAGAAGTGCAAGATCATGCACATACGGAAGAGAAACCTTGAAGCCACCTATAGGCTGGGAGGGGAGTTGCTAGCAGTCACTAAGGAAGAAAGAGACTTGGGCATCATCATCACTGATGACCTGAAATCATCCAAGCAGACCTCTAAAGCAGTAGGTAAGGCTAGGGGGGTGTTAGGGTGTATTAATAGGCGTATCACAAGTCGTAAGAGGGAGGTAATAATCCCTCTTTACAAGACACTGGTTAGGCCCCATCTGGAGTACTGCGTGCAGTATTGGAGGCCACACCTTCACAAGGACATTAACCAAATTGAGTCAGTCCAGAGAAGGGCAACCAAAATGGTGCAGGGACTGCATCAGAAAACATATGAGGACAGATTAACAGAGCTCAATATGTATACCCTTGAGCAAAGGAGGGAGAGAGGTGATATGATCGAGGCATCCAAACACCTTAAGGGCATTAACAGGGTGAAAGAGTCTAACATGTTTAAATATAAGAAAAATAGCAGGACAAGAGGACACAGCATGAGATTAGAGGGGGGCCGATTAAGGGGAAATGTGAGGAAATTCTTTTTCACAGAAAGGGTGGTGGATGCATGGAATGGCCTACCTCAAGAAGTGGTGGCTATGAATCCGTGCAGGGCTTCAAACAGGCATGGGATAGGCATAAGGGAGCAATACAAATGAGTATGAATAGATAGGCCACTGACACAGCAAAGGCCGATGGCACATTTATAAGGTAGAAAAAGAAATGGGCAGACTGGATGGGCCTTGCGGTCCTTATCTGCCGTCAACTTCTATGTTTCTATGTTTCTATCTAGTCTGCATCTATTATTTCATTTAGGTACCTCCCCCTCTTCTTCTTTAGTGAATACTGAGCAGAAGTATTTGTTTAGTATCTCTGCTTTGTCACTGTCACCCTTTGCCCATCCCTCCCCTTTATTAAGCCTCACTATCCCTCCCCTTGTCTTTCTTTGCCCCCTAATTTACCTATAAAATATTTTATCCTCCTTCTTAACAGAATTGGCTATCTTTTCCTCGGTTTGGCTCTTTGCTATTCTAACTGCCTTCCCTGCTTCCTTCTGCTTTAACTGGTACAGTTCTCAGTCCTGCTTCTTCTGTGTTTCCTTATACTTCCTGAATGCTATCTTTTTCTCCCTAACCTTCCCCAACACCACTTTTGAGAACCATATTGTTTTTTTCTCTTCATTTTACATAGAAACATAGAAACATAGAATCTGATGGCAGATAAGGACTGCTTAGCCCACCTAGTCTGCCCATTTCCCTACCTAATGGATAAGCTGCAGATTCTAGTTAACCAACAGTCTACTTCCTCCTACCCCCCCACTAGAATTGCCTTATGTCTGTCCCATGCATTCTTGAATTCCCCCACTGTTTTGACTCTACGACCTCCTCAGGAGTGCTGTTCCATGTATCCACAACCCTCTCTGTGAAGAAATACTTGCTCACATTACCTCTGAGCCACCCCCCTCTAACTTCAAATTGTGCCCCCTTGTTCTTGCACATTTCTTTTTCTGAAAGATGATACCATCTTGGACTTTGTTGATTCCTTCAAGGTATTTGAGCATTTCTATCATGTGCCCCCACTCCTTCCTTTCCCTGAGACTATACATCTTAAGCTCCTTTAATCTTTCTTCATATGTCTTCTGGTGCAGATCCTGCACCATTTTGGTTGCCCTTCTCTGGACAGCCTTCACCCTGTCTATGTCTTTACGGAGATGGGGTCTTCAGAACTGTACACAGTACTCCAGATGTGGTCTTACCATCTGTCTGTACAGAGGGACAACAACTTCTTGTTTTTTATTGGTGATGCCTCTCCATATGCATCCCTGTATCCCCCCAGCCCTCCTTACTGCCTTCTCACATTGCTTGCCCACCTTTAGGTCATCTGATATGACTACCCCCAGGTCCCTTTCTATTTTTGTTGTTGTCAGTATCTCACTCCCCCCATTGTGTACTCTTCCCCTGGGATTTTGTTTCCCAGGTGCATTAGTTTGCACTTCTTTGTGTTGAATCTAAGCTGCCATACATTTGATCATTCCTCCAACCTTGCCAAGTCCCTTTTCATTCTTTCCACCCCACCTTGCGTATCAACCCTAGTGCAGATCTTTGTGTCATCTGCAAAGAGACATACTTTTCCTTTCAGTCCCTCTACAATGTCACTTATAAAGACATTAAAAAGGACTGGCCCCAGTACTGAACCCCGTGGTACCCCACTATTAACCCCCTTTCTTCACTGTGGACTCCATTTACTTTCACCCTCTGTGTCCTGTTGTCCAGCCAATGTTTTACCCAGGCTACCACCCTGGCACCCACTCCCAGGTTGGCTAATTTGTTTATTAATCTTTTGTGTGGGTCTGTGTCAAATGCCTTGCTAAAGTCTAGGTAGACTATGTCCACAGCCTCTCCCTGGTCTACTACTTTGGTCACCCAGTCAAAGAAATCAATTAGATTTGCCTGACATGACCTTCATGCAGTGAATCCATGCTGCCTTGGGTCCTGTGCCCCACTGGCCTCTAGGTACTCAACAATTCTTTCCTTCAAAAGTGATTCCATCATTTTGCCTACCACAGAGGTCAAACTGTCAGGTCTGTAGTTTTCTGGCCTCTGTCTTGCTCCCACTTTGTGAAGGGGGAATCACATCTGCCTTCCTCCAGTCCTCAGGTACCACACCATTCTCCCATGATTTATTAAAAAGGGTAGTCAGTGGTGTTACTAGTTCTTCCCTTAGTTCATTTAGAATTCTGGGGTGAATCCCATCAAGCCCCATTGCTTTATCCACCTTCAGTTTTAGGAGTTCTTTCAGAACCCTTTCTTCTGTGAAAGGACTAATATCAACCCCCTTATCCAGAGTGCTTCTATTGACTGGATTAGGTATCTCCCCCTGCTCTTCCATCATGAATACTGAGCAGAAGTAATTGTTCAGTATTCCTGCTTTTTCACTGTCGCTCTCTGCTCCAACCACCCTCCTCTTTATTCAACCTCATTATCCCTGCTTTTATCTTTATTTGTTCCCTAATGTACCTATAAAAGGTTTTATCCCCCTTCTTAACCAAGTTGGCTATCTTTACCTCGGTTTGATCCTTTGCTATTCTGACTGCCTTTCCTGCTTCCTTCTGCTTTAACTGGTACAGTTCTCTGCCCTGCTCCTTCTGTGTTTCCTAATACTTTCTGAATGTTATCTTTTTCTCCCTAACCTTCTCCGACACTTCTTTTGAGAACCATAGTGTTTTTTTCTTTTGTTTTGATTTCTTTATTTGCTTTACACAAAGGCTTGTTGCTTCTGTGATTGCGGTTTTGATGTTTCCCCACTGTTGATCGACCCCACCTTCTTGCCTGTTTGCTAGTGGTTTTCTGAGGCACTCTCCCATTTTGACAAAATCAGCCCTCCTGAAGTCCAGCACCTTCACTTTTGTATGGCTTGACTCTACAGCTAAGTTTATCATGAACCACACTGTTTGGTGGTCACTTACTCCCAGATAGCTACCCACTTCTAGATCTAAGATCCTTCCTCTGTCCCCATTTGTGAGTACCAGGTCTAAGATTGCTCCCTCCTGTGTGGGTTCCAAAACTAGCTGTCTGAGGCATGCCCCTGTAGGGCATTGAGAATGGCCCTGCTCTTGGATGTGGCTGCAGCAAAGGTGCTCCAGTTAACAACTGGCATACTCAGGTCCCCCATCAGCAATATCTCCCCTTTCTCTACCATCCTAAAGATGCCTTCTATAATTTCTTTGTTAATTTCCTCCTCCTGAGATGGGGGTCTGTATACAACCCCTGTGCAGATTGTGGTGCCATTTCCAGTCTCCAGGATGACCCACAGTGCCTCCTCTCCTCCCTATTTACCCCTTAGTTCTGTTGTTTTGATCCCTTTCCTTACATAGAGAGCTACTCCTCCTCCTCGTCTACCCTCCCTGTCCCTCCTGTAGATTGTGTACCCTGATATGTTGACATCCCAGTCATGGTTCTCTGTGTACGATGTTTTTGTGACTGCCATGATATCCAGGCATCCCTCTTCCATCAAGGTCACCATTTCGGGGAGCTTTTTACCTAGACTATGGGCATTAGTACTCATTCCCCTCCATTTTTTATGGCCTTATTTCTTTTTGCCCCATACCTGTCCTTGCTGCCTTTTTGTCTTTTTCCCCATTTATCCCTGCCCTTCTGCCTATCATTGGCTCTATCTTGGTGTTTACCTCACTAACTACCCTGATTTTTTTTGGGGGGGGCTAGGATTTCCCTTCTCCTTTTCAGTGCCTCCCCCCTTAGCTAGTTTAAATGTTTGCTAGTGAAGCATTTAAACCTATCACCTAGGATCCACTCCTGGACAGATGCCAACCATCACACTAGTATAAGTCTGCATCCCTCCAGGTGGAGCCCCAGTCCCCAATGAAGCCAAATCCCTGAGTTCTGCACCAGTTTTTCAACCAGTCTTTGAATCCCATGGTGCAGTGTACCCTAGCCTCATCCATGCCATAGACAGGTAGCACTGCTAAGAAAGTTACCATGTGTGCGTGCTACTTGTCTAAGGCCCCTCCACAACTCCACAAACTCCTGTTGCACTGCTCTGATTCCATTCTCATCCAGGTAATTTGTCCCTAGGTGGATAATGACATCCAGCTCACTCCCCCTTGCAGTTGTTCCCATGATCCTGAGGATTCATTTCCTGTCCTTCCAAGCCATGGCACCAGGCAGCCACCTTACCTCCCTTTCCCCTCCCTTTCCCCTCCCTCCCCAAGTTCTACCCCCTAACAATGGAGACCAGGAGTTGTTTCCTTCCCCTGTGGGGTCTTGTGCCACCATCATGTGGGTCTCCATTGTGGAGGATTCCCAGCATCATCCTTGGTCTCCACTGCAGGTGGCTCCATAGAGGAACCATGCTCTGCCAGAGTAGTGACTGAATTGTGGAGAGGCACAACTGGAGGGATGCTTCTCTGTTCCACCACCCTCATCCTCCCTTAGCCCACTGTGGTCCAACCACTCCTCTTTCATGGCAACCTCTGAGGTAGTGGCAGTGGTCTGGGTGGTCCCTGGGTGGGGCAGCAGGTTTTCCAAATCCTTGCCAGGTCAGCATGGAGATGAGTAACCTCCTCCCTCAGACCAGAGAGGTGCCTGCAAATAGGGCAGCAAGGCAGTCTCCAGAATGTCTCCTGGAAGACTGATGCTCCACAGCCAGTGCATTGCACCACTCCCCACATGTCTGTCTCCCTTCCTGTTTCAGATATTTTCCTTTTTTTTTGTTTTTGTTCTTGTTTTAGTGTGTGCAAGCCTGTGAGTGTCTCTACCCCATATTCAGTGTGTTGTGCCTTTAAGGATATGAACAGGTGTATATTGTTAGTAATTTTGGTGACATGATGTCCGAATCCCTGATAAAAAGGAAGTTATGTGCTTGGGGTGGGTGGGGTGAGGGGCAGGGGTGGTGGGAGTAAACCTGCACCCTCCAGGAGCAATCAACTACAACTCCGACCCTCCACCTCTGGGAGTGCCTTCCTTACTTCCTTTCAGACATCTATTTCACTGAGGTTAAGTAACAGCTCTAGTCACAAATGACTGCAAATATCTCCCAGTTAGAGTTCCTCCCTGTCAAATAAAAGTTAAACTAAGAAAAGTAAACCCCAAAAACAGGTAATCAAAACAAAGGCTTGTTGCCAATGTGATGGCAGCTTTGATTTTTCCCCATTTTTCCTCCACCCCACCTTCTTGCCCATTTGCTAATGCTTTTCTGAGGTACTCCCCCATTTTGCCAAAGTCAGCCCACCTAAAATCCAATACCCTCATCTTTATGTGACTTGACTCAATGGCTGTATTTTTTGTGAACCACACTATTTGGTGGTCACTTGTTCCCAGATGGCTACCCACAAGTTAACATGTTGCACTAAGAACCACCGGGCATACGATAGCACTTCAATAGCAAGGCTTAGCAACTTGTCTCTAGCCTTAGGTATTAATTAACAAGCTGGGAACAAAAGGCTCCCTTAACAGTCTTGGTATGGTATGATGGGATAAGGAGGAGCCCTGCTACCATTCTGGGCCCTCCGTATTCTTCACCCCTATGGACCTGTCATGAAAGCACCCATGTGGCTCCCTTACATCAGGATCACCCTATAGCCCCCCTGCCAAACATAGTGCACTGTAATGGCCTACCTCTATCATGTAGCTGGTGCTACAGTATGTGCAGCATGCTTGATTTCCTTTCCATTATTATCTCCTCAGTTCTCTGGAAGTCTGTGAATTTTTTGGGGGTTTAAAATAACCAAGGGTTTTAGCCTAGATGGAACAGATGTGAAATTCATCTGTTGTGCATGGAGTCAGTGCTTTGCATCAACAAACTGTCTTCTCTTGTCCTGCAGTGCCCTGTTATAGTCAGAATAGAGGTAGATTCAAGTGTTGCCTTCTGTGATTATGCTTTTAGCCCTTGTTGCCTGTAATATTTGTTCCTGGACCTGTAGCAAAGCAGTCTGACCAGAAATCACCTGGAACTTTTTCATTCCCTCAGTTGCATGTCTGGGACTCTGTGTGTCCTCTCCCCCTACATTCCAGTCACAGCAGTCCTCACTTCCACCACTTCTGGTATCAATTCCTCCATAAACGTAATCAGGTCTTTGCCCTCAAGACCCTCTTGTATCCCTATAATTGTTATATTAGACCTGCAGGACTGGTTTTCCAAGTTATCCATCAATCTAGAGCATTTTCCAGTTGCACCTTTGAGTTAGTGAGTTCTGTGCACACAAGCTCCAGCTTGTCCTCCAAATTGCTGATTCTGTCCTCTGCCTCCTCCAACCACTTATGGTGATCATTAGTTAGGTCCCTTATTTCATTAAGGATGCCCAGGATATGGCTTTATTTGGGTATTTATATTGTTAAAGCGCACTTGCATTTCTGGCTGTAAATTTCAGAGGAGCTCAGCAAGCCAGCCCCCTATGTGCTTCATGGCACTCTAGCCCACCACTTCAGGCACTTCCTGCTGCTGTGAGGCTCCTGGCATGCCCCCTCAAGGAGGCTGTGCTGCAGACTTCATGGTACTGACCACACATGATGACTGGGTTTGTTTATTTAGCAAAGCTGGCATGCTGGTCTATTTCCCTACTGGACTGTATATAAAATAATAAAATAAATGTTAATTTATCCTGAAGTACTGAGTAATCTATGAAGCCTAATGTGGGAGCTCTCTTGCCATGCATTCACCATGTTCACTGGTTCAACAGTGCACCCCTGTCGAATTTTAAATCAAGCTGCATTTATGGATTTTGAAATAAATTACTTAGACTTCCCATTTATGAATTCTACAATTCTGAAATCTGTCAACAAAGAGCACAGTAATCATAAATTCATCATGAAACAGCACTGCTGAATCCATCAATGATGCCCCTGACAAACTAGATGATGAAGGAAATGAGACTAGCATTAGAGAAAGGCTTGGTTAAACAAGTGATAACATTAATCAACTAAACTAAGTAAAAGCTATTTATATAATAAAAAAACCAGCACAGGGCCACAACAAATGTGAAGGTGGTGCCAGCAGTAAAACACAACATAGGAGAAAGACAACTGGCACTGCTCACCACTGCAGTCAAATAAGACATTAGACATCAGGTTCATTGCAATGGATACACCGCAGCAAGGCAAACAGGCAAATGGTGAACAGTCACTTCTGATTAAGCTCTGGGGGTGAAGTGACACGTGAGGTAAGGTAGTGAAGGCAAAAGAAGTCTAAGCAGAAACCCTGCAATGCTGTTTGAGTTTAAATCTGTTGCACTTTATGTTTGCAATTTGCACAAAATAAAAAGCAGAGACCAATAAATATACTGTAGTGCACTTTCTGCCATGTTTCCAGAAGTCCCACAAATGCAGTTGGGAGAGTGCTGACCTCTTTTCTCTTTCTTGCATTGTGCAAATTGGAGCAAGGCACCACTGTACCAAGTGCACATCTCGTATCTTGTACTAGTGCTAAACGTGCTCAAAGAGTGACAGAAACTCAAAACTATGATTAAAAACTGAATTGTTAATGTGCTGTTCATTCTGTGTGCTTCTACTGTCCCTTTAAGAGTAATCTTTAAATATGGACAGTATTTGGCAGCCAGACAGTCTCTTGATAAAGCATAGGTGAGCAAACTGTTGAGACAACACTGCACACCTCTTCCATTTGCCTGTTCACCCTGTTGCTGTGTACCCACTGCATTAAACTTGATGCAACTGCAGCCATGAGCCTAGCATTCTGTTTGCCTGCATTGATGAGTAACGTTATGTTTCTTTCTCCTGCTATTTATGTTATTTACTTCAAGCAACTTGCCATATTATGATAGAGGTACTCCAGAAAGGTTTTAATAAATATAACAGAGACAGCAAATAGAAGTGTGACATTATAATTGAACAACAAACAAACTGGGAAAACTGCTGAGTGATTACATAGAATCTCATAATTTTGAAAGTAGTCCCAGCAGTACACTAAGGAAGTTAAAGTGCAACAAGACTTTCCATTTCATAGGCAGTTATCTGCAAGAGTGAGAAATGGAACATAAAATAAATGACATGTTACTGAAACAACAAAACAATTAAGAACATAATACAGTATAATGATGCATGGAAATAGTTTACCTTGATCAGTTACATCCTCAAGAAGTTAATGCCAAATGCACAAGATATAGAAGTAAATGATATTAATAAATTAATGTCAACCGAAATGCCAACTAATGAATATAATGCTGAAGCACAACAAGAAATTATGTTGCCAGACAAATTATGTAAAAACAATGTGAAATAACAATTAATATATAGCAAATATTATAACAATGGATCAAGGTGTTTCATTTACAGATGAAATTGTCTGATAAGAGCAGACATAGCATATATCAAAACTCTTTCTTTAGAATAATAGCAGCAAGAGACACAATACTAAAAGAAAGTTGTCTATGTCTATAATTAAAACAACTGACAAATCGTATCTTCTCTAAACTCAAAATAAATTATTGCTGTTATCTAGAGAAATAGCCCCGTTAGTCTACTTCATTGTGGAGAACACTGATCAGCCCACTAATCAAGGAGGACAAGCAGTCAACCTGGAGAGAAATGGTTCAATTTAGAGTTGTGTGGAATTGGAAAATTTCACCTAGCTAAATATTTTGGCCCAGATATTCAAACTGCGCCCAAAATGTGCGCAACAGCAGGAGCAAGCACAAATCAATTGTGCATATGCGCAACAGACACGATATTCAAACATGGAGCAGAACAAATTGCGCAAGCAGCCAACGTCTGAATATGGCACAAACTGCGCCATAGTGCAACCAGGAAGGAGAAGCTGAGCAGAAAGGTTGCGCTATAGCACAACCAGGGCAGCCCAGCTGAGCAGTCCAGAGGTGCCATAGCGCAAAACAGAGTCCCCCCAGAGCAATGGAACTGCACATCCAGGGAGGAAGGCTGGGCCCACCGCCAGCCATGCCACACATGGGCACAGGAACACACTGCAGAACCAACAAGACACCTGCACACCCCAAGCACAGCATCACTGGGGGTGGGACGGATGATCTACTGGCCCATGGGGACAAGCTAACAAAGCACAGCAGAGCCATGACGCCCCAGCACAACCACTGGCAGGCTGAGAGTGCCACACACAGGGGGTTGACAACCACAGTGCACATCAGCCCCCCGTACGCACAGCACACCCTGCACCATGACCCCAAGACACCACCCATGTGCAGTGACTGGCACTGCAGGAAACCATGCATCCCCCAGGCACACATCAACCCGTGCAGCAGAGAAGCATACAAGCCAGACACACCCTGTGCACCCAGCAGTGGGTGGCAGCAGATGGCAAGACCAACAGAAAGTCACTGCCATGCTGGAGATACCTCCCCATGCACACACACACACACACACACACACACACACACACACACACACACACACACACACACACATACCCAGGACCATACCACCCCAGATGGCATGCACACCACTGCAACTGAGCAACCATAGCCAGCTGCAAATCAGGAACCAACACAGTATTCATAACAAAATATAAATGTATTATCAAAATGTAAAACACAAAACAATCAGCCATAACTATTTACAAGGGGGTAGAGGGTACAAGGTAGGGTGGAGCAAAGGGTACTGATGAACAACTTGGAGAGGAAGGCAGGGTGGTAGGGATGGGTGAAGTGGGAAGAGATCAGGCCTAAGGCCCAGCAGGCTGGTCCCCTCTGCCCAGTGCCCGCTGTTCCAGGGTGATGCCTCCTCCGCGCAGGCCATGTCGATGGATGTCCCTGAGGATGGCCTGATTGTCCAGGACACTTGCGCCAGCCTCACGTATCTCCGGTGTATCCTCCTGAGAACAGTGAGGCCTGGAAAATGGGAACACAGTCAATGCCTGTGACTGACCACAACCCTGAACACCACCCAACCTGCAAGCTCATAGCCCAATGTCCCACACCTGTGTGGCATGCAACCACCCAGTGAACATGCACATGGCCATCACAAACAGGCGGCACCAGCTATGTGCACCACTGCACACACACACTGCCCATGTCCATCACAGCACAAACAAGGCTGTCAAGTGATGTGGCTACGTGGTGCGATGCCAGTTACACAGCTATGTGCCCAGTGCATGCATGGACCACCAGTGACGCATACACAGACGTGCTGTGACACTGGACAGTGATGCATGTCGCCTGTGTCGTGCATGGTTGTGTTGTGCATGGCTGGTGGTCTTGCCCCCCCCAGCATGCAATAGCATCCATGAAGTAATGATACTCACACTCCTCAAGCAGCTGGGTATGCCGCTGCTGCTGCTGCTGCTGCTGCTGGGGCGCACCACCCACAGCACCACTGACCGGCACCGGGACCCTGGCACGGCCCTCCTCACCCCGTGCCTGCATCCTCACATCCCGGCCTGTGGGAGACATATGTTGAGAAAACATCAGTGTGACTCCAAAGCAGACTGCCCCTGCCCCAGTGAGAGTGCCGCCCACACAGCCAGACCCATGCATCTCACACCTGCACACACTGACACAGCCAACCATGGCAGAGCCATCACCTATGCACAGCCACCAAAACACACTCACACCCCTACAGAGAATACAGGTGCATAGATGGTACACCCACCTGGCCTAGGGACCACGCCCCTCCGGGCACATGACCGTAGCCGCTCCAGAAGCTGAGGATCCCTCCTGCAGAGGTCACTGTAATGGTGCTGGCACTGCTCAGCTGACCGGCACCACCCAGTGACCCCCACCAGGTCACTGGCCACTTGCTGCCAGACCTGGGTCCTAGCAATGGTGAGGGTCACCTCACCATACAGTGCCCCATAGTGGGGCTCCACCAGGGCCACCAAGTTGGCCACTTCCACTGGGCTCATCCTGCACTGCCCTCCTGCGTGCCATGGTACCAGCTTTACAGCAGGCAATATGGTGCCCCACTCCGTAAGCCACGCGTGAGATGTTGCGCAATAGACCACCATAGGTTCCAATCGCTGTTCGGAACAGCGCCATCACTTCACATAGCGCTGTCACCGACAGCAATAGGACTGATACACATGGCAGCTGAACAGTGCCAGGGGGCAAAGGTCGGACACCAGGTCATGGGCATTGATGCAAGGCCACGCACAGCGCCATCTGACGTATACGCATCCTGCACGACCGACCTCCTGCATACCAGTGCCACAGTGGACTATTGCACAGTAGTGCCACAGCGCCATATAATGCCCAGTGCTGTAGCGCCACTGGCACAATGGTGGCCATGGCCTGAATTGCCGATCACGAACAGCACATCAGCAGTGCGGCAGATGCCTGCGTAAGCTATCTGGGCATGCGCAATGCAGTGTACCACACAGTCACAGATCTGCGCCATTGGCTCAGCCGGCTCAACCATATTGTGCAAAGTGCAACTGTGCGATATTCAGCCGACACATGCAAATCATCTGATCAGCCATTCAAAGGCGCAGTGGCGCGATTTGCATCTCATTATAGTTGCTCCACTCCTAATTTGCATGCATTGCGCTATAAATGTGCGACATTGGGCTGCGCTAGCCAGATTCGGGTACTGCAGATGAGAGGTGAGTTGCATGCTGTGTGATGTTCTGGACAATGGTCATGGGAAAATGCTGTAGACTGCACAGTGACAGGTGTCCACTTCCCCCCATACAGATTGCCATGACCGAGCAGAGACAAGGTGAGGGTGAGGATGGTGGGCATAGGAGGAGGCCCAACTTTACCCCAGCAGAGACAGAGGCCCTCTTCCAGGCCTACCTGGAGGAGGAGCCACTACTGAGTGGATGGCAGGGCACCCCTCAGTCCCGTGCGGCTGCATGGGAGGGGGTAGCTCGGGCCGTGAACCTGCACGGAAGCCACCGGCGCTCCGTGCAGGAATGCAAGAAGAAGATGGGGACAGACCGCAGGAGGTTGAAGGAGAAGGTGGCAGCCTTCAGGGTGGCACGTGCTGGCACTGGCGGGGGCCAGCCAGCGGTGTTGGAGCTGACCCCAGCTGAGGAGAGAATGGCTGCATTAATGCAGTGGAGCGCTATTGAGGGCATACCAGGAGGTGGATTCCAGACAGGTGGAAGCCCATCACTGCACGGTATGACATGGTGGTGGTGTTGGGGGGGGAAGGTTGTTCACATGCACTCACATGTACTCTCTTTCTGTTACAGATCCTGTTCATCTTCAGGAGATGGTGGTGGTGGGTCCAGGCAGTGATGATGACCTGCTGGACATGGAGGAGGGTCCATCCACCTCTGTCACCAGCCAGCATGCACTGCAGCAGCATGCACGCTGGGCCACCAACTCTGGTGTCGGTGATTCGGGTGTAGGGGGTGCACAGCCTGTGTCTCAGCAGTCTGGCATGCAAGCATGCCAGCACGCTGTGACTGTGGCTGTAGCATGTACCTGCACCATTGATGATGCAAGGACTGCCATGGGCAGTGATATATGTGTGTCCCATGATGGACACACAGCAAGCCAGCATATGCCCCTGGGCCTTTCTGGTTCCAACTTGTGTACCAGCATGTTGGCACAGTCCCAGGCTGTGCCTGTCAGCACCGGTGGGACAGCACCGGTGGCTGTGCAGGTGTCTGGCACTGTTGCAGCCACAGCGGTGGAACGAGTGGATCCTGGGGCACAGCGGTTGGAGGGGCAGCAACAGCAGTCACCCACCAGGTCTGGGGGTACAGCAGTGGCACATGTCCGCCGCCCTTTGATCTGCCCATTCCTGGTCCTGGCGAACAGCGCCCACCCTCAAGGGGTGTTGTGCATCAGACCTTCCACACCCTGGGGGACAGGATGCCATTGGGGCACAGTACCCATTGGATGAGCACACCCACCTGCTGCAGGAATCAGTACAGCAGCAGAGGTGGGTTGCAATGTCCGTGGAGGTACTGTCTGTGGCTGTGGAGTTGCACAGCAGGGAGTGTGCTCTGGACCGTGCAGAGCTGGTTAGGTATGTGTGGACGGATGTGACCGCCACCATTGACAGGCTGGCCCAGGCAGTGGTCTCTGTTGTGGACGATTAGGCAACAGTCAGGTGCCCCTGTACCGCACACCCCACACAGTTCACTCTCCAGTCCCCGTTCCCGGCGTCATGCGACACCAGGCCTGTCGACGCCGGGTTCTGCTGTGGGCATCCCGAGCACCCCTGGTGCAGGTTTGTTCGGCATGCTGCAGACCCCTGTGCGGGCAAGGTCGTGTTCGCGCAGTGGGACCCCTGGTGGTCCAACAGTGCCACCCCATGTGGCCCCTGCTCAGCCTGCCAGGGCTGTTGGGTCATGGCGGGGCCACCCATGCATCCGCGGTGGCCGTGGGACAGTGGTACATGACTGACCTGTCTCCCAGTGTGGGCCCTGTCTGGTGCTGCCCTGTGTGCAATGTGTGTCATGGTGGGCAGTGCACTGCTGGGTGCTCTGCTCAACACGCCAACACACGGACCACCTGCACACCCTCCCAACTGCTGTCCACAGGTGTGTATGCATGATGATGCCTGCATTGTACTGTACACCAAGGTGCAAGGGTGGCCAGCATCTGACACACGTACTTGGACAGTACAGGTGGTGGGAGTGGTCAGTGGTTCTGTGTGTTAGCAATGTCGGTTCTGCTGTGCTGTGCATCTGCCCATGTACGCTCTGTGCCTGGTGTGTGTGTGTCCATATGAGTGTTCACCCTTCCCTGATGGTATGTTTGTATGCCTGGACCCTTCCACTCCCCTAGCCGTCATGCACCCCGGTGTGTTACCCTGTGTGCCTGTGGTTTGCACATGGACAGTGTTGGTTGCACATGTCCCCTTGACTTACCTGTGTTCTGCATAGTGCTCCTCTGTGATGGTGTCCCGGTGCAGCTGGGCCTGCCGGATCAGTCGGGGGTCCCGCCGTCCTGGGGGAGCTGCTCATCACCATCAACACTGGCGCCACTGGCGTCCCCATCGCTGTCCCCCTCTTCAATCTGTAGGGCTATCCCATAGTCTTTGGCCATGTTGTGCAGGATGCAACAGGCCAGGAATATCTCACAGGCCTTTTGGGGGCTGTACTGTAGGGCACTGCCGGAGGTGTCTAGGCATCAGAAGCGTGCCTTGAGCATCCCAAACATCCGCTCTATGATGTTGCGTGTGGAAGCATGTGCCTCATTATAGCATTGCTGCGATGGGGTCATGGGGCGCCGGTACGGTGTGAGCAGCCAGGGACGGAGTGGGTATCCACTGTCACCTGTGTGGAGATAGTGGAGATCAGCATCATGTTCAGGTCCATATTGCCCATATCCCTGTGTGCCACTACCATGGCACCTGTGGCATTCCCACCCTTGCCCCGAGTTTGCATTCCATACATGCGTACTCACCCACTAGATGGCCTGTGGGGATGTCCCCACTCTTGAATCGATGGCACAGTGTGGACTGATACCATATGAAGGCATCATGTGCTCCACCAGGGTGTGTGGCACATACATTGATTATGCGCCCAGTGGCATCACACACCACCTGGCAGTTGACACTGGAGAAGCCCTTTCTGTTCCTATATGCAGCCCTATCGGGGCGGAGGTGAATGTCGCGAATGGCCACATGGGTGCGATCTATGGCCCCTATGCGCCACAACTGTGCTGCCCTGTGGAACTCATGTATGTTTGCTGTGCGCTCTGCCGGCGGTGCTGGGAAATGGATGTACTCCGCAGCATGTGGCAGCAGTGCGCAGAGGAATTGGGTGAGGATGCGTGACGTGGCTGACTGTGTGATGCCTGTGGTGTCCCCTGTCGGCCTCTGGAAGGTGCCCGTGGTGAGCAGGCACATGCAGGCTGTCACCTTGGTCTCCACCGACAGAGCGTGACTCCGTCGTGAGGGTGCCTGCATCACATCACTGCACAGCTCACAGAGCCGTCTCAGTATTGCCCTGTTCAGGCTGTACCGGCCCACGATCTGTACATCTGTGTACAGCTCAAAGCTGATGCGACGCGGTACTGCCTGTTGAAGCGTGCACCACTGACGGGCCCTTCCACCAGCCACGTCCCCCCAGCATGCATTCTCACCCCCTCATTACCAGCTTCCATGTGGAAGCTGGCACTGTCCATCTCCCTGGCTTCTGACCCCCGGCTGGTGTTGCTGTGTTACCCCCGCTGTCCTCACTGCTACTTCCACTGCACCGGGCACCCCTCGCTGGCCTCTACAGCCTATGGCCCACGCTTGCCTTGCCTGCCCTAGCCTGTCACTTTCTGTCTGTCTGTCTGTCTCTCTCTCTCTCTCTCTCCCCCACTTGGCATCCTTGTAGCGTTCTTGTGCCGCTTCCTTGAGCCTTTTTATTTTGGCTCATTTCCGCTAGTGCGCAATTTCCGGCTGTTCCGCTGTTGCACATTGCACAAGTCTTTGAATATCACATTGTGCTGTTTATGCATGGATCCACCCCCTTCGGTTGCGCATGCCTTCATTTGCATTGCGCTGTTGCTCAGCATGTTTTCGGTGGCGCAACTGCCTCCTTCTGAATATCGCAAAATGGCGCACTTTTGGACTTGCACATGCGCAACCCTGTTGCGCATGGCACAACCCTTTTGAATATCCGGGCCTTTGTGTAATTTCTACATTATGTGAAATTTTTCACCTAGGCAAAACTTAATTTAGCCTAGGATTGCGATTTTGCATAATGCAAAATTTCGCCAATGTTTTTCAATTTCGCGTGCAAATTTGCAATACATTGTGGGTAAATAGCTTATCACATGCAGGCTATTTCCTGCATAGTGTATTGTCTGTTGAGTCAGAGAGCAGTACACTGTGGTGCATCACAGCTAATATACCCGTCAAAAACCTCTTTATTTGTTATTTTTGAGAGCTAATTGCTCCCAAAATCTAAATTATGTTCCTAGTGCTGCTAGTGAATACTTTTTTTTTGTTTGTTTTGGTATCTTTGGACAATACTTAGTTAAACTTAGGTAGTGTTTTCAGTTTTCTCTGTGTCTGTGTTGGAGTTGAGTGAGGGAGGGTTGACTGTGTGTGTGTGTGTGTGTGTGTGTGTGTGTGTGTGTGTGTATGTATGTCTGAAAACAGAGCAGGCTTGTTCCTACTATTTGACAGATTTCTCACAAGTTGTGAGTGAGTTTCTGTTATTTATTTTAAGTCTTAATATTTTTGTTGGTGTGCTACTTATTTGTAATATTTTTGTTACATACTGACCCTTTTTGGGGTAACTTTATCTGAATAGTTACTCATTCTGAGTAGTTCTGTTCCTGTTTCCCTTTGTTTAATCACTTTTCTGCTTTATTTTTGGATTGGAAGTATTCATGGACATTGAACACTTGTCCATCTCCAGGTACATTGCATTGTTGAATTGCCCACAGAAATTAATACTGGATATAGCCTCTGCATTGCAGCGTTCCTGTTTTTCTGTTTAATTTGCTTACCATATTAACTCTTTCCTCCCTGTTACACCACTGGTGTTTACTATCTGACCCATACTATATATAAAAATACATAATTTTCAAGAGAGTGGTGGTCCCTTCAAAATTGTTGGAGGTGACTTTGTTCATTTCAAATCTTGTTGTCTCTTCCGTCTGATGTAGCTATAAGCCAAAATTGTATTTAGTAAGTACTAACACATTGCAGTACTTGCCTTCTCTAGACACCACTTATCCATACCGTAGATCATATTGTGACTGTGAGGTGTTCTGTGTGGTTGGTTGCCAGCAAAATCAAAGCTAGAAGTGGCTTCAAGTCTGTGACTCATTTTTGTACCAACCAATCTGTAGCTAGCCTGCTTGTTGGGGATGATACTGGGAATAAAGGAGACACTTGCACCAGTGGAGGCACAGAGATCCATGAGGAGGTGGAAAAAACTGTTGGTGTGACTGTTGTTTTTGCTCAAGGTGGAGTTGATGGTGGTGAGGGTGCTACTTTCCAGTTTCCGTCTATTTCTTCTTGAGAAGGAGATAAGGAAAGTCAGCCCCTTCCCCCACAGTGAGGAGATGGCAGAGAAGAAAAATGTTTCTCTGGAAGTAGACAGTGATAGCGAGGAGGAGGAGGAGGAGGAGAAGGAAGATATAATATGTTTTGGCACAAATTATGATGAGGTGTTGGATCCCCTGTGGAAGCCAGAAGTGAAAAAGCTGAAGAGTGATGATATAGCCCATTTAGATGTCAAGCCTAAGGGTCCATAAAACAGCAGATTTCGGTCCTGGTGGTGGATGTAAACCATCTAACAGCATGACTGACACCAGATTTCTGTCTCAATTTACTGTAACTTTTTTGGGGAAACATTTCTGGACTTCTGGGGCATGTTCAGCAGTGGCAGCACCAATATTGGGCCTGTAATCCTTTGTAAACAGTGGCAGAAGCTTCTGTTTGAGGTCCAGAAGATGGGGGGACACCACCTAACAGCATGACTGAAACCAGATTTCTTTCTCAATTTACTGCAACATTTTTTGGGGCAACATTTCGGGACTTCTGGGGCATGTTAGGCAGTGGCAGAACCAAGATTAGGACTGAAAACCATTTTAAACGGTGCACAAAACAGCATATTTCAGTCCTGGTGGTGGATGTGAACCATCTAACACCATGACTGACACCAGATTTCTGTCTCAATTTACTGTAACATTTTGTATGAAATATTTCTGGACTTCTAGGGCCTGTTTGACACTGGCAGCAACAAGACGAGGCCTGAAATTCTTGCTAAACAGTGGGCCAAACACATGTTTTGGTCCGGGTGGATGGCGGGCGCCATTCAACATCATGACTGAGACCTGATTTCTGTCTCAATTTAATGTAACATTTTTTGGAAAACATTTCTGGAATTCTGGGGCATGTTGGCAGTGGCAGTACCAGATGTGTTACATCTTCAGAATGTTGCACACAACAATAAGTGGCACATCACATAGCATTGGGAAACAATTTTTTTTAATAGGCACAATACTTTACATTTGTGGATAGAAGGAGGAAACATGATAAAGAGTAGGTTATGCCTTCAGCATAACTTTCATAAAACATAACATTGACCAACAATTCAGTTGTATTCCCCATTTATGGAATTTGCAAAGGAAAGGCCGGCACCTGTCGAAGGTTGTTGGCTGTCAGGGCCCTGTGCACAAAGTCTGTATTTTTTTAATTCAAATATCTTGTGCGAGTTGCTTCAACTCAAAGTAAGAAGTACTCACACAGCACATAACCATAAAGTGCTCTTTCTTTATTCCAGTATGGCAAGTAAACAATGTAAAAAATGCTCCCATATAACTAAGATAAAAACACCCGCTCCCTCAAGGCACCGTACTTCATGATACATCAAAGGTTATGTTACACCTGGTGTGTTTCACACACGCATGCTTTCTCACACACAAGGCACGCATGGGAAAAATACATGCATCAGGTCTGAGACAACTGGTAATATTTAAGGAATGATGGTGCCTTAGGGAAGCAGGCATTTTTATCTTAGTTATATGGAAGCACTTTTTACATTGTTTACTTGCCAAACTCGAGACTCGAATAAAGAATGAGCACTTTATGGACATGTACTGTGGTGAGTACTTCTAACTTTGAGTTGAAGCAACTCACATGAGGTATGTAAATTCAAAAAAATATGCACTCTGTGCACAAGGCCCAGATGGCTGACAGCCTTCGGCAGGATCTGGCCTTTCATTTGCAAACTCCATATATATATGAAATGCAACTGCATTATACATCATTATGTTGTCAAAAGTAATCTTTTAAGGTGTAACCAGCTGTAAGAACTAACACATACCACAAATAATAAGGGAATAAGGTGTTTATTAGGGGAGGGGTACACAGACATAGTACTGAATAAGCATAGCAAAAACAATGAGCGGGGAGACATAATAGAGCGAGAACAAGAAAAGGGACCAAATTATATAGGGAGCATAAGACAGTAACAAACACAACAGCAATGGTCAAACAAATTATAGTACATACAAAATAAGGAAGCAAGAATACTTAGGAATGTAGATTAAAGGAAACAGAACAGATTTTTTTGTTGTTTTTATCTTTTTTTAGGGGGAACATACAAACAACAGAATAGAGGGTTGAAAAATTAAAACAAAAAAGGCAAATTAATTTGTGCTGCCACATTAACCGCCAGTGAGGCCACCACTCACTTCAGACAGGATACCCATGATTTTGTCGACATCACAATGGAGTTTAGCAATCTTCCCTCGGGCATCACTAAATTCCTGTCTGAAATCATTTAACTCCTGTCGAAGATGGTGGACATCTGACAGGACAGCTGATAAGTCTGAATGTGTCACTGGTACAGCAGGAAGGGCAGGGCCTGTCTGTGCTGCTGCTGACTCTGGAAAAGGGGGCCCTGGAGGGGTGTGACTGACACTACTGGTGGGGCAGGGGCTGCCTGTGGTGCTGCTGCTTGCTGTGGATGTGGGGACCCTGGCAGGGCCTTAATGCTACTGCAGACTGATGCTGTTGTCTGGTCCAGTGAGCCCAGTGAGAACGCTTAACAGGTCCAGCCATGCCTCCCTCCTGCTTCCCCCCTTCAGTTCTCACACCCACACTGCTCCCCACAGCTGCAGTTGATGCTGCTGCCACCTCCTGCAGTTTGAGGTCCCATTGAAGTGGGTGGTGGTGCACCATGTGGCTACCCTGGCTGGTTGTCTTTCCACAGTGAACTTCCTGCCCGCATAGATTGCAGGTGACTACTGGGCCACATGCCAAGCTTACATAAAAAAAATCCCAAACAGGAGAATTTCAGGGATGATGGGGCCTTGGGGGGTGACAGATGATGCCCCAGGTACTGACTTCTCCTGCTGTTCAAGAGGGAGAATGGTATCTTGCTGCCAGGGTGGAAGAGCAGTATCCTGGTGCTGGGAAGGGGGCACTGTCTCCTGCTGTTGCTGTAGTGGAGGGGCCATGGTCACCTACTTCTGCTGGGGAGGGGGCACAGTTGTTTGCTTAAGGGTGCAGATGCTGGGGCCAAAAGCCTCCTGCTGCTGTGGCATTTCATTTTTAATGGTCATCTGAAACATGCGTAGAGGTGCCCCACGGCCTCTACCCTTCTCCACTATGCCCACCAACACAACCAATTCAAACAAAAGGAAAAGAAATAGAGATAGAAACTCTGAGAGAGAGCCGGGGGGGGGGGGAGTCACACACAACACACACACACACACACACACACACACACACACACACACTCCACAGGTACTAAAATACGAAATAGGACAAAGCTAAAAAAGAAAACATTAGAAAAAAGTATCACAAATTAAGTAGTTTATGTATAAAAGTGCACTCTGCAGTTACAGGGAGTATAGACGCTACTTGCTAACTCGAGATATGTAGCATAGGAAATGAATCACTCATTTCCTGCATGTTTAGACTCAACCATGTGACCACCAGCAGAGAGAAAAGCCCAATTTCAGCTAATTTTACCTTATAGAAGTGCAAGGTGAAATTCAAGGTGAAATTGGGTGGAGAAATTTCACCGAAAGGCCATAATTACTCAAAATGTTTTGCTGGGCGAAATTGGCAATTTTGCCATAATTTCGTTAGTGAAATAAAATTTTGTTGCATCTCTAGCCCATTATAATAAACAGAATGGGCATGTATGGCAGAGAGGCCTTGTCAACCCAACCTGAAAATATTCTATGATTGGGTCGCTATGACAGATAATAAAGGACAGGCAATGGATTTACTCTACTTCATCTTCAGCAATGCATTCAACTTCAGGCTGCAGAAGGTTGCTAAAAAAGTGAAGGGATCTGGGTGTAACAGATGACTTAGGTAGATGGGTGGATAACTGTCATTGGGGGGAGATAGCAGATGGTAGGAGTAAACAGAGTTCAATCAGGGGAGAGGGAAGTCACAAACAGGGTGTCACAGGGGTCAGTCATGGAACCAGTCATTTTCAATGTGTTCATCAGTGACCTAGGAGAAGGAATACAGGGTAATATGTGTCTCTTTCTAGATGATACTAAGCTTTATGGCAGGGAAGATAGTGAGGAGAGGCAAAGGAGTTGCAGAAAGACCTGCACATGTAAGAGAGTCTAGAAAGGTGGTCAAGGTTTGGCAGCTACAATTCAATACTAAAAATAGAAAAGTAATGCACATGGGGAGGGGAACAGGAACCTTGGAATTAAATACAGAAACACAGAAACATAGAAATTGATGGCAGATAAGGATCAATAGCCCCCCCCCCCAGTTTGCCCATTTTTTCTACCTGCTGCAGAAACCACAGACCCTACTGGATCTCCAGCTTTGAACTCTCCTATCACAAGGGTTCCCCTGTGCCTATCCCAGGCATTTTTTAATTCCCCTACATAATTTGCCCTCACCACCTCCACTGAAAGGCTATTCCATGCATCCACCACCCTTTCTGTGAAGAAATACTTTTTCACATTGCCCCTTAATCTGCCCCTTTCAGCCTCATGTCATGATCCTTTGTTCTAGAACATCTCTTTTTCAGAAAGATGCTACCCTCAGCACCTTATTTATGCCCTTGAGATATTTGAAGGTCTCTGTCATATCCCTCCCTTTCCTTTCTCTCCTCCAGGGTATACATATTGAGGTCCTCCAGTATCTCCTCATATGACTTATGGTGCAGACCCTGCACCTTTTTGATGCCCTTGTCTGAACTGCCTATACTCTGTCTATGTCCTTATGGAGATGCAGCCTCCAGAGCTGGACACAGCACTCCAGATGAGGTCTCACTAATGATTTGCACGGAGACATCACCACCTCCTTCCTTCTGCTGGTGAGACCTCTCTCTGTGGACCCCAGTATCCTACTGGCTCTCCCCACAGCCTTGGCACATTGTTTGGCCACCTTTAGGTCATCTGATATGATTACTCCCCAGATCCCTTTCCAGTTTGGTGGCTGTCAGTATCTCTCCATCAATCATGTAAGCCTCCTCTGGGTTCCTGTACCCCAAATGCATGATTTTGTACTTTTTTTGCATTGAATCTTAGCTACCACATTCTTGACCATTCCTTTAGTTTATCTAGGGCCCTCCTCACCCCCCCTTCCAGAGTGTCTACCATGTTTCAGATCTTAGAGTAATCTGCAAAGAGGCATATCTTTCTTTCCAGCCACTCCACAATGTCACTTATGAAACATTGAATAGGACTGGCCCCAGAACTTATTCTTGTGGCACCAACTGGTCACCCTCCTTTCCTTGGATTGAGCTCCATTTAAGACCGCCCTCTGTGTTCTATCCCTCAGCCAGTTCCTAACCCAGATCACCACCTTGGGACCTATTTCCAGGCTGCCTAGCTTGTTTACAAGCCTCTTATATGGATCAATGTTGAAGGTCTTGCTGAAATCCAGGTAGGCTACATCCACAGCTCCCTTCTGATCCACTTTCCTGGTCACCCAGTCAAAGAAATCTATCAGATTTGTCTGACATGACCTTCCTGCAGTGAATCAATGCTGCTTCAGATCCTGTGCTCCTCTTGATTCAAGATGTTCCACAATCCTTTCTTTTAGCAGTGATTCCATTATTTTCCTATTGGACAGGAGGAATTAAGCTGGGCAGTACTTTAAGGATAAGGGGCCATGGAGTTATCATAAGTAACTCCCTAAAACAATCCAGTCAGTGCAGCAAGGCAATCAAAATGTTAGGGTCTATTGTGAGGGGTTTCAGTAGAAGAAAGAAAAGGCAATTCTGTCTCTCTATAGATGACTGCTGAGGCCCCATCCGCAATTCTGTGCCCTGCTCTGGAGTATTGAGATAGTGTAGTGTGGGGTAACTAAATGATTCAGGGCCAGCAGGGCAAGTGCTGTCAGGATCAGCTTAAGGCTCTGAATATGTACTCACTGGAGGTCAGAAAGAAGGGGAGAAATGATAGATGCCTCCAAGTTCCTGAAAGATATAAACCAAGTAGACAGTGAAAAATTATTCAGCAGGAATGGTGAATCAAAAATACAGGAAAATGAATGGAAGCTAGCAGGTGGGAGATTCAGGAAGGATGAAAGTTTTATTTTACAGAAAGTGTGACTGAGCTGTGGAACAGCCCACTGGCAAAGTTGGTGAGGCAAAGACCGTTAATGGTTTCAAGCTTGGTTGAACAGATTTAAGGGTTTAGTATTTATTTATTTAAAGGTTGCATAAGGTACAGGATAAGTTCTTTGTGTAACGTATCTCATTTACAGAACTTCACAAGCTGTTGTGGACACAATAACAACATAAATTGACAAACACAAAATCAGATAAAACAAGAGCAAATAGATTGTTCCTGTAATGGTAATCTTTTTAGACCAGGTTTGAAAATGTGAAGGGTGGGTGACATTCTAAGCTGAGGAGACATGTTATTCCATGAGAATGGAGCAACATATGAGAAGCATTCTTTCCCAAAATGTGCTTGAAACTTGGGTAAGAAATAACTACAATGAGGCACATCTCTAAGAATACATTTGTGTATGGTGACTATAAGCTTTCCAGATAAGTATGTAGGGGTCTTGTTGATCACAGTTTTGTAAATAAGGGGTAAACAATGGAACGTGCAGCAGGAAGAGGGGGACAGCCAATTTAACTGATGCAGTAGGGCACAGCAGTGCTCATCTCATTTAGATTTTCAAATGAATCATAGTAACTGATAATAAATAGTGCTTAAGGGAAGAAGATGTGAAGAGAAGGCATGGCAATAAATAGCATCACTATAATCTAAAACAGGGAGAATACCTTGCACAATAATATGTATATAGTCTTAGCTTGACAGACAATGCCTGACACATTGTAGGTGCCCCAGACAATTGACAGACTTTTAAAACAGTTTTGTCAATGTGGGTTTTGATGGTCAATGAGGAATTGCAGAACTGGTTTCTTTAAGCAAAATGGCACTGGTACGGCCTTGGCCAGGTTCACCAACCAAATCAGTGGAGCTATGGATGAGGGGAAGCTCACTGGTACAGTGTCTGTGAACCTGACCAGGGCTTTTGATTTGGTGAATCATCACCTGCTGCTTGGGAGACTGAGGAACATTGGACAGGCTAACTCACCTTTTGATTGGTTTGATAGTTACCTATCTGAACATCCACTGAGGGTGAACTATGAAGGTGTTCTGTCCAGCAGTAAAATAATGGAGCAGGGAGTGCCCCAGGGATCAATCCTGGGGCCTCTCCTGTTTTCCTTGTTTATTGATGTATTACCTTCATTACTAGAGAACACCAATACCATAATGTATGCTGATGACATAATACTATATAGTAGGTCATCCTCAGTGGAAGCACTAAACCCATTGTTAAATGCTAATTTTTCAGTATTGGGCCACTGGCTTAGAAGTCATTGCTGCTGAACAGTAAAAAAAAACTAAAAGTACAGTATGTTATTTGGCGCAAAACCCAGACTTGCAACTTGTATCCTGCTTACAATATTGGACACGTCAGGTGTCCAGCTTGAACAAGTCACCCAATTTAAATATTTGGGGATCTTATTGGACCCAAGCTTAAATTTGTCCATCATATAAATTTAAAATTAGTAGACAGATTAATCAGAAATGGGGTTTCTTGTTCAAACTGCAAAACTGTTTGACTTCACAGCCCAGACTTGCAGTTGCCAACAGTGTACTTCTGTCCATGATGAACTACAATTCATTTTTTTCTGACCTTGCTAAAACTGACCTGTCCCTTCTGACCACCACTTTTCTTTGTGTCTGTATATTCACATTAAAACTTCCATATCAAATGCATCATTGTATTTTATACCAACAAACAGGCTGGCTACCATCAAAATTATGTAGTCTATATAACTTAAATTGTTTGACAGACAACGTCTTAAGGCAAAATGTTGATTCCCCTCTCTTTGCATTGTGTCAGATTAAAAAGGATGAAAGGTTATTATGCTTTAATGAAATTAAAAAAGTTGCTACCCCTAGCACCAATACAAATATGGATGAGCATGCTTTCACAGTTAGTGCAGCAAAAAAATTGGGACAGTTTACCAAGGTTTTTACAGGGTAGGCTTGGACAAAAAGCTTTTAAGTTGCATTTGAAGAAATATTTTTTAGTGTACTAAAATTTGAATGTTTTCTATGACATTGAAGTTATTTGTACTGTAAATGTTTATTTTATTTTATATATTCTTGTTGTTAGTCATAAATCTGTGCTGTTTTCTTTTGTATTGCAGTAACTGCATTGTTATATTGATGTAACACCGTGGCTGTTATTCTACGGTCCCGGGTTGTGCTTGAAAAAGGGCCTTGGCTCATTGCACTTACCTGGTTAACAAAAATTTAAATAAATAAATTAGATCAAGTTACTTGAATTCATTTGCAGGCTCAAGTGGTTGGTTATTCAAACTGATTGAAAAGAAAGAATTTGCCACTAACAAAGCAGACTGAGATCCAAACAGCATAGACTAAGTCTTTTTAATTATTTAAGAGTAGTAATTTATCTGAAAACCAGTTCATGACTTTGTTTAAGTCACCCTGGAAAGTTGAGGAAAGATGAAATGGATTTTTGTGAGCATAAAAAAGGACAGTGTTAAGCTGGCCCAGTGGCACAGTGATTGGATTTTCACTTGTGACACCAGCAACCCAGATTAGGGAGTGAGCCCAGGAGCTGGAGGGCTAGCCGGGGGAGAAGGCTTGAGTGTCCTAGGGACAGTTTGTCTTCTCCAGGGAGAGAAAAGTGGGGTAGTGACTCAGCGCTTGACTGGCCCTAGGCACGAGTCTGGGGCATAGCAAGCACCAAGCAGACACAAAGGGGAGGACATCACGATATTGGCATTAGGCACCTTGACATCAGGGAAAAGTGACATCTGTAGAAAGGAGGAAAAACACCCTCCAGCTCTGAGGAGATGGAGTACTGAGTATGGCCCCAATGTGCTCCCACCTGCCTGACTGCCTTGAGCCCGACAAGTCAAGTGAATTGTTCGGGGTGTTCCTACCCCACCTTTTTTTTCCCCAATTGTTTAACCAGGTGAGACACACTAAGCTGACAGCTTGTTTTCTGGTGCAACCTGGGAGCACAGGTCCCCACCTGGGGGGGGTAAACTGCAGCAGGATGGGGGAATGAGCCAGTACATGTAAGGCAGGTAGCAGGGGTGGACTCTTTTGGCACCTACTGATGATGTGGAACTGGATGGGATGGGGGTGAGATAAATAGCAATTACAAAAAGAAAAAAAGGACCATGTTGTCAGCGTAAAGTCTGACTGAACAATGGTCAACAACAGAAGGAAGAAGATCTACAAAAAGATTAAATGGAATAGGACCAAGTATAGACCAAGTATAGACCCTTGAGGGACCCCAGTAAAGACAGAGATAGGAGAAGAAAGACAACCATTCCAGGAAACAGATTGAGTTATCCCATGTAAATAAGATGAGAACCATACAAACATATGAACATACGAATGTGTCAGCAGAAACAGACCACCCAGTCTATCTAGGTCTGCTCAAGTGTGCAGCTAGCACCCCTAGTTTGCAGCTGCTCCACCCCTCCCATTGTCATCCCACTGCCACCCCCACATCCCCCACCCTCACCCTCCCCAGTTCCCTGTCCTATGCCCTTTTGAAATTGTTCATAAATTTACATGATACCACCCATTCTGGTAGGGCCTTCCATTTTGCTACCACCCTCTCTGTGAAATAGTGTCTCCTCATTTCCTTCTTAAATCTTCCCCCCTCTATTCTTAGCCAATGCCCCCTGGTGATCCTCCCCCTTCTTAACTTAAAGACCCCATCTGCCCCATCCTTATTGATTCCCCTCAGATACTTGTATGTCTCTATCATGCACCCCCCTGTCCCTTTTATCCTCCAGGGTGTACATATTCAGGTCTCCCAGTCTGCTGTCATAGTCTCACTCCTCCATTCTACATATCATTTTTGTTGTCCTCCTCTGCACCCCCTCCAGTAGCTTGATATCACACTTTAGATATGACCTCCAAAACTGCACACAATACTCTAAGTGCAAACTTACTAGTGACATGTAGAAGGGCAAGATCACCTCTCTTTGCCTGGATGAAAACCCCCTCTCTATGCACCACAACATTTTGTTAGCTTTTGCAGCCACTTTTCTGCATTGGGCAGTGTTGGTCATGGTCCTTGTTATCATTACTTCTAGGTCCTTCTCCTCCTCAGTGATCCCCAGCTTAACCCCTCCCAGCCAATATTCTCTCCTTGGGTTCTTCACCCCAAAGTGCATAACCTTACACTTCTTTGCATTGAACCCCAGCTGCCACCTCTCTGACCACTCCTCTAGGTTGCTTAGGTCCCCTTGCAGCTGCTTCCATCCCTCCTCTCCATCCACCACTGCTCCGATTTTGGTGTCATCAGTGAACAGACTTATCTTGCTCACCACCCCATGTGCAATGTCTGATATGAAGAGCCCAAACAATACTGGCCCCAACGCAGAGCCTTGTGGCTCCCCAGTCATCATCAGCCTTGGAGTTGAGAGCTCCCCTCTCACCACCATCTGTTGCAGCCTCCCACTCAGCCTGCTTGTAATCCAGTTCATCATTTTTTCCCCTACCCCTACATCAGTTAGCTTCCCCCCAAGCCACCCATGAGGCACAGAATTGAAGGCCTTGCTAAAGTCCAAGTAAAGAACATCCACCATGTGACCCTTATCCAACTCACCTATCAAGTAACAACATTTAATAACCAAGTAATAGCATTTGTGGAGAAGCCATAAGAAAATATATGAATTAGACACAATCAGCGACTGATCATGTCAAAAGCTTTAGATAAATCAATGAAAACAGAGCCTATAAGATACATTCTACCCTGAGCCCTACAGAGTCATGAAAATCAATCAGTGCTGTTTGGGTAGAATAATTCGATCTGAAGCCCAAATGAAATTGAAAGTTGAAGAACTTTCTTAAATCCTGTTACTGTTTTAGCCCCTACCACCTGCACTGGGAGGCTGTTCCAAGGGTCCACTACCCTTTCCATGAAGAAATAGTTTCTCATGTTCCCTCTAATCCTTCCACCTTCCAACTTCATACTGTGACCTCTAGTTATTGGACATCTTTTTCTTTGAAAGGTGCTCCCTTCCTGTACTTTGTTTATTCTCTTTAGGTACTTGAATGTCTCAATCATGTCTCCCCTCTCTCTCCTGCTCACCATGGAGTACCCTCAGCCATTCCTCATAGGGCTCATGATGTAAACCCTGCACCATTTTGGTTAACTTGGACAATGGTATAGGGATAATTAAAGCATGTTTCCACACTGAAGGAAAAGCTTTGGTGAAAAGGTGAAAAGAGGTAACTTAAAAATGCAGGTTGAAAGAGGGACCAAAATGTCAGCACTGCATTTAAGCAAAATATTGTCCAGGTTATCAGTTCACTTAACAGTGTCTTCTCTCAGTGAAGGTAGCAATTTAAATACTTCATCTGAATTAATACACCTGAAGTAAAATTTAGTTCTTCAGAGAGAGGACCCTGCTAGGGGATTAACAGACAGTCCAGTAGAAGATAAGCCTGTTTTTCAACAGCAAAGCAGGAGCCTAAAAATTAAAAATTGAATATACCACAGATATCTTCCTTAGAGTACATGGTAGAGCCACCATAGAATACATTTGTAGTGGAGGGTACCTTCCAAACAGAGTTGACCATGTGCCAACATTTCTTAGGATTATTTATAACATTGGCTAGATTTCTCTTGAAGAAGGAGGATTTAGATTTCCTTATAAGGGAAACACAATAATTACAAAATTCATGAAAAGTCTGCCATGCTTCTAAGATATCTAGTTTCCTGGTCATTTGATATAACTTATCTCGAGACTTCAGCTGGGTGAGAATAAAAGAAGTCACCCATGGAACATGTTTGGATTTGACTCTTTTTTTTTTTTCAAAAAAAGGGGTTTGTTGGTTGAAAAGCAACTTGAACTGATGAAAAAAATAATCCTATCTTGATTACCCTTTCAGATGATCCTTTACTATTCCATAATATCCTCCTTTATATATTTTTGCGGCTTTGTAATATGTTATATATAATGGCAATATATACCCATGACTATTCATACCACCAGTCTCATTTTATCCTTCACACCCTCACTCTTAATTACAAAATGCTAAACTTCATTTAACTACATGGTTTGTATTATGTAGCTCTTATTTCTAACCACATGTTCTTCATACTAATATTGAGCAGTGTTTCAGGAAATATGTTGTTCTATTTCTTCCTCTATGATCTTATATAGCAATGTATTGGAGTTTGTTTGTTTGTTTATTCTATAAATACCTCAATAAAAAGATTAACTGAAAAAAATAATCCTAGGCAGCATCTACGGTAGACAAGGAAAACAGCCCCCTCCCCCCAATTGATCTTAAGTAAATCAGAGTGAAAAGCCTCCAAATTAAAGTTCTTAAAACAATGAAACTTGATGGTGTTAGGAGTAAATTTAGGAGGCGAAAGATTCACCTTACAAAAAATGAGGGCATGATTGCTAAATAAATTTCCCTGACAGCCAGAAGAGCTAACTGGAAGCTCAGGGGAAACAAAAATCAAATCTAGGATAGTAAAAACCTTGCAATTTGAATCATAACATGTTGGATCTTAAATTAGCTGATTCAAACCAAGAAGGGCAAGGGGCGTTTTCAATTTGAGTCCCTTGCTGTAAGGCCAATTTGCATTAAAGTCACCATTAAAATAGAATGAAGGAAATCACCCAGGGAGTAAATCAATGAGTACAACTGAGAATCTAGTTGCTTTAAATTTAGGGTGCCAGTAAACACTACCAACTAAAATTGCCTTTCTGGATAGTTTTGATGAAACAGACACATAGTTAATCAAGCCACCATGGTGTCAGATTCAACAAATGAGCAGGGAATGGAAGTATGGACAAATAGTGCAGCACCACCACATCTGTTGCTGTCAGATCTAAACACTGTACAGTTTGGATGATTGACATCTAAATCAGGAATGGTGGAGTCCAGTCAAGTCTGTTACAGCCAGAATGGAGAGCAAGAAGCAAAGGACCAGCTTACCAACAGATGTATTTTGGGAAGGAGACTTTCAACATTGGAATGGAAAAAAAAATTCATGAAGGGAAGGGCCAGGATTTGTTTCTATATCACATGCTACTAGTTTAGTTTCCGATGAAGGACTGGATGGAGGAGTTAGACAGGGAACTAGCGGGACAGATCAGGAGGACCTCCGAGAAGGGTAGTGTGGTGATTGTGGGGGACTTCAACATGCCAGGAGTGGACTGGAGCACCCCAACAACCAGGAACAGAAGGGAGCAGGTACTGCTGGATGCCTTCCAGGACAGCTTCCTGCTGCAAATGGTCAGTGAACCAACCAGGTTAGGGAATACCCTTGACCTTGTGCTGGAAAATGGGGACTTTGTGAGAGAGAACTTACAGTGGAGGAACCGCTGTCAGGAGTGACCACCACTCAGTATGGCTCACATTGGATATGGGCAAGGAAGGAGTGGAATCTGGCACAAGAGTGCTGGACTTCAGGAGGGCTGACTTTGGGAGGATGGGGAAGTGGCAAAGGGTACCTGGCCAGAATTCAATCTAGTATGGATACTAACCAGAGATGGGAGCTCATAAAGTTGGGGATAGTGGAGGCAACCAAAACCTGCTGCAAAGCCCAGAGCAAGAAGGCTAGGGCTAAGAAACCGAGCTGGTTGAGCAAGGAGGTCATGGAAAAGGTAAGGAGGAAAAGAGCTGCCTTAGAAATACAAGATAACAGGGAGGGGGAGGACAGAGAGGAGTACTTGACAGAATCAAAGGAGGTGACAAGGGCAGTAAGGGCAGCAAAGCATCTACGGAACTCAGGCTGGCACAAGGCATTAAGAAGGGAGAAGGACTTCTTTAAGTACATCAGGGAGAAAGGAACTGTAAGGACCACATAGTAAGGATTAGGAAGGAGGAGGGTTGGGTGGAAGCAGGTGATGATAAGGCGGAAGCACTAAATGAGTACTTCTGCTCAGTATTTACTAAAGAGAAGAGGGGTGACACCCAAGATGGGTGAAATGGCAGACGAGGGGGAAGTGGTGACAGATGGGAAATCATGGAGGCAGAGTTCGAGAGGGTTTGAAGGCACTGAGGGTGGACAAGGCACCAGGCCCAGATGGCATCCACCCAGGGTACTGAAGGGCTGGCAGAGGTCCTTGCAGGACCTTTGGCAGACCTATTTAATGCCTCACTACATTCGGGTGTGTACCTCAGGACTGGAGGATGGCTCATGTGGTGCCCTCCACAAGAGTGGCCCCAAGGATGAACCGGAAACTACAGACCAGTGAGCCTCACATCCATCGTGGGTAAGCTAATGGAGACTATCCTGAAGGAGAGGCTGGTGGCCCTCTTAGAGGCCAAAGGACTACAGGACAGCAGACAGCATGGCTTCAGATGTGGCCGATCCTGCCAAACCAACCTGGTCGGGTTCTATGACTGGGTAACTAGACAACTGGACAGGGGACATGCAGTGGATGTCCTGTATCTGGACTTCAGTAAGGCATTCGATTCAGTTCCACATGGAAGGCTGGGAAGGAAGTTAGTAGGCACAGGGGCAGGTGCAATGCTGGTGAGATGGGTAGGAAACTGGCTGCAGGGAAGGCAACAGAGGGTGGTGGTGGGTGGGGAGCTCTCACACCCAAGGGCAGTGACGAGCGGTGTCCCACAGGGCTTGGTGTTGGGACCAGTGTTGTTTGGGATATTCATTGCAGACATATCATGGGACATCAAGAGCAAGATCAGTCTGTTTGCTGATGATACCAAGGTTGGCGCGGTGGTGGATGACCTAGGGGATGACAGGGGTTGCAGGATGATCTGGCAAAGCTTGAAACCTGGTCAGACACCTGGCAACTGGGCTTTAATGCCAAAAGTGCAAGGTGATGCATTTTGGGATGAAGAACCCAAGGAGGACTTACCAGCTAGGGGAGTGCAGCTAGCCCAGACAGAGGAGGAGAAGGATCTGGGTGTGCTCATCACAGGGTCAATGAACAACTCGGCACAGTGTAGGAAGGTAGCTGCAAAGGCCAACAAAATTCTGGGTTGTATTGCAAGGTATATCCTCAAGGAGGGAGGAGGTGATTCTGCCACTGTATAGTCATTAGTTAGACCACACCTGAGCATCATGCAGCAGTCTTGGCGTCCGTATCTGAAGAGGGACATTAAGTTACTGAGGGAGTGCAGTTTAGGCGACAAAGATGATCAAGGGTCTGGGGGACTTATCATATGAGAGGAGGTTGAAGGAGTTGAACATGCACTACTGGAGGAGAGGAGAGACGGGGGACATGATTGAAACCTTTAAATACATGAAAGGAATAAACAAGACAGGTACAGAGGGGCTGTTCAAAGTAAGGAAGGGGAGGGCCACCAGGGGCCATGATATGAGACTGGAGCGAGGAAGGTTCAGGAGGGAGATGAGGAGACACTTTTTTACAGAGACGGTGGTGGCTGGGTGGAATGCGTTACCTGCAGAAGTGGTATGCAGTAGAACAGTGGACTGCTTCAAATGAGGATGGGACAGGACAAGGGGGAGGGTTAATGAAGGGGAAGAGTGGAAGGGAGGGGCAGCTGCAGAATAAGGGGTGCTAGCTGCACATTCGAGCAGACTTGATAGACCTCTAGGCCTTTATCTGCTGGCAAATTTCGTATGTTCGTATGGATGTAGTCTGAAAGCTAAAGCACCCTGTTTTCTTTTGTAACATCTATAGTGGTCCAATAAAAGGTATCAAATAATGTTTTTTCCAGATCTTCTGCTACTAGTAGTAATGAACAAATGAATCAATAACATGTTAAGACAAAAGGGTGCTTGGAACCATTTTTTTTAATCAACATAACTGCCTAGAATTATGGGTAATGGTGCTAAGGGAACAGTATTTGACACCTCTCAGAACACAATGACTTAAGCAACCCATGAAAGAGATGTCAGACCCAGGGTGGGATAAAGGAAAAAATATATTTAAACCCACTCTGCTGGGACATACCTGTAACAGAAGAGAAATGGAATAATGGTGTAAAACCAAAAGAAATAATGCAGCAATAAAGAAACCACAAATTTAAAAGTTGTGATGGAGTGGGGTAAGTCCCAACTTAGAAGCAAAGGCTGATAAGTAACCAGGACAAGCAGTGACAAGTAGGTCTAGTACAAAAAAACTAAATAGTTATGTTAACATAAAGTAAAAATAGTTTAAAACACTTAAATACTACAGCCTAATAAATGACTTAGTCAACTAGGGAGTTAAAAGCAGAGCAGAAAAAGGGCTAAGGTTCCTGGTTTAAAAAACAGCCCACTGGTGCAGCAGTAGAGCTATCGCTCATGATGCCGATGAGCTTTGGCAGTTGGAGTGCCTACCAGAAGTGAGAAGGATCAAGTATCCCATGGATCGCTCTCCTTCTCTGGGAAGGGAGGGCTGCCATTCCAGCTGCAATACTGCCATCTCGGTAACCATAGGTAGCAGTGCCAGCAGAGAATGCCAAAAGATTGGGAGGGGGTGACATTGGCTGGGGGGACTGGCACTCTGCATCTGCTTTGCATGCTCAGGTGCTCTGGTTTCTGTGTGTGTGTGCTGATGCCAATAGGGGATTACTGACACCAGGAACCAAAAGCTCAGTTCTGGTGTTGGCTTCAGATTGGAATATGACATACCCAGGGTGGCTTCTCTGCCACCGCAAGAAGCCTGATGAGGTGCATGACTAGGGGTGTAGCCAGCCACTCCCTACCCCTGCCTGGAGGGTAAACCAAGGCTCGATGGGAGAAAGACTGTGATAGGGTAGGTGGGTGGGGACCTGACCTAGTGATGGCCCTTGGGCTCCTAACTGGAGGACTGGCCTGAAGATTCAGGGGTGTAGGCAATAAATAAAATAAGTCACAAAAAGTAAACAAGTTCAAAGCTTCACAGTATAAAATTAAAGTAAAAATTATTAGCCCAAGAATATACCATCAAATTGAACTGCAAGCTACAGGTTAGTAACGAAGGGCAAAATGAAAAAGTAAAATATTGGTTTACAGTCTTTAGGTGAGTAAAACTGCATAGGGTGAAGCTGTAATCCCCCACCCAGCTCTCACTCAGGGAAAGTTCCAAAAGGTATGTATCTGGTTGTCCACTTGCTGCCACCAAGTGGGAAACTAGTTTATAACTATATAGATGATGTAGTCACAAAATGTTGATTTACACAAACCCTGTAGAGAGACAAGAAACTTGAAGATGGTCTTGAAAATATGCTAGTGCAGTGTGAAATGTTGTACAGCTGTTGTTTGGTGGGGGGTACTACTAACTTTGTAATTAATAAATTATATCAGTAACATTCCCTAGAGTTGGGATTTTTTCACTGGTGCGGATGTGTAGTCATGCCTTCTTGATTTCCTTGTAAACTTAAACATGTATCTGATGACAAAACAACTGACTGGCAAATGTTTGAATGGAAAAATGTTCAGAATCTTCTCTCAGTTAGAGTGTGCAGGAAGCAGCATTTATCAAAACAAGAATTCCAGTGGGTCTCTCTCTCACCAGCTGTACCAGAGCTCTGCAGGGAGGGAGTTGAAGATGGGGTGAGAACAATTCAGGTGTGAATTGCAGATGGCTGATCAGAAATAGATCCACTTTTTTAAAGTCCAGATGCTTCCAACATGGTGGCTCTCTCCAAAGCTAGAAATTATTAGTTTTATGGGATCATTTGAAGGTGATGTAGCTGAACTGGAGACCTGACTAGTTATACTAGGAGACATACTAGGAGTATTAGGTGTACAGAAGGCTGAGACCCATATAAGTACACCTCCAGCAAGCTGGACTTAGGTTACACAGAGTTCACTAAATACCTATCTAGGTGGTTTTTGAAACTATCAGGATTATCAGCCTCAACTATATGTTTAGGTAATGAATTCCAGATAGGTATAACTCTTTGTGTATAGAAAAAATGCCTACTGTTTCTTTTTGGGTATGTTAGAGCCAGTTGGTAGGTATGGCTCCTCAAATTGCATTCCCTTATGTTGTATTTCATACCTAAGTTGGACATCAATTCAGGATCTCTAGAAATTTGAAACATTTGTAGTAGGTCTCCCTGAGTTCTCCGAAGTTCCAGGGAGTACAGATTAAGCTCTGTCAACCTCTCCTCATAACTTCTTTTTTTCATTAAATATATTTTTGGAGGGTTTCCTTTTTTTTTTTCTCCACCACAATGTTTACAGGCATCCAACATACATTATAGTCTACATACATTACAAGAATTTACATAAAGAAAGTGGAAAGAAAATGTTTTTACCTCTAGATATCATTGCCAGATGAGTGAGATACAACCGGGTAAGCAGATGCCTGTATCCCCCCAACCCCCCAACTGCCAATAGGTAATTCTGTTTTTCTTATATCGCATATAATTCACCTCAAGAACTCTTAAACTGTCAATAGATATTCAGGGGCTCCAGTGTTAGATTTGCCCTATTCACTCTGGATCCACAACAAACGTAATAATGGGTCTAAGATCTGTTTGAATTTTTCCATATTATTAGACACTTCTGTTACAACCCGCTATGCTTGTATAGCAAACATTATTTCTCGATACCATTCAATATAAGAGGGGGTGATTGCATCTTTCCAGTGCTGAAGTATTATTTTTGTTGGCACATGCTTAGATTAGTGCCATATATGCTCGTTGAGATTGACCCTGGAGGGTGGCATAATCTCCTAGGATACATATCTCCAGACTAAACTTATCTGACAGAGACAGCAGTGGATCCAAGTGGAATTTTATGTTGTCCCAGAATGGAGAAATTCTCTCACAAGTCTAGAACATGTGTAGCAGGTCTCCCGGGAGTTTTGCACATCTGGTACAGAGCTCAGAAGTAAGAACACCTATCTGGTTTAACTTAACTGGAGTGTAATACAAATTGTGATTTATTTGAAACTGCATAAATCTATACCTATCCCATTTAATATATCTATATAAATGTTTCCAGATTCTCATCCAACTTCTGGAATACGCAGTTGCTGGCAGTGACTGGTCCCACCAATAACATCTTTGGTTTTCTGACTGGGCCAGTGTGGTCTGCAAGAAGACATATGCATATGATATTAAACGGGAAGTCATAAGAGATACAATGTATGGCTTTAGTATAGGTGACAGAGTACTAGACCAAGGCCCTGTACCAAAGTGCTTCATTAACACGTCGGAGATCTGCAGATATTTAAATACATGTACCGAAGGCCATTTATAAAGAGTGCTGACTTCTTGAAACAACATCAGTTTATGGTTGGCAACCAAGTCCTCTATCTTCTCAACTCCCATATTAGGCCAAAATGAGGTAATTTTGAGAGGTTTACCCGAAATTAAAAAGTTAGGGTTATTAAAGAGAGGTTATGCTAAATCCTTGTGACCCTCAATCTTAAGAAGGGTGTTAAATTGTCGCTGTACTTCAAGCATAACACACAGTGGAGAGTCTTTTAGTTTGTTGGAAAAATTCCTCTTTGTAAGGAAAGGAAGGGCCCTGGGATTCACCTCTTGTGCTAAAAATAAGGCACGCTCTATATCTAACCAGAGAGGATGATAGTGGTGCTCGTGAGAGGGATTAGGGGAGCTAACCAATACCTCGTCCTTGTTAGGTGTATTGCTAAATAATATAAATAAAAGTTTGGGGCCTGTAAACCGCCATCTATCTTTTGACGGGTAAGCTTAATATAGCTATGCCAAGACTTTTTACCTGCCCATAAAAAGGAATTGACAATTGTTTGCAATTGCAAGAACCAAGAGTTCGTCAGGGCCCAGTTATACATTTGTAATGGGTATAATACAATAGGTAGAATATTCATTTTTATTATACTCATTCTGCCCCACAGGGACAATGGTATTTGGGACCAGTGTTTGATATCTTCTTTTAAAGTGTTAACAAGGGTGTCCAGATTGAGTTTCTTCAACATTTGGGGGAAAAAAATGGAGATTAATTCCAAAGTATCTAAGTTTGTCTGTGTGCCATTGTAAACCCAGATTTGCAATTTCTGTTTTCTGTGAATATTTGTTAAGGGGAAACACTTCCGTCTTCTCTAGATTCAATTTATAATTAGAGAGGGAGCCAAACTGAGAAATTATTGTGAATGCTGCTGGGAGAGATTGTGAAGGGGATGAAACGTAATAAAATGTCATCCGCATATGGAGATAGCTTGTATTCTGTATCACCTATCTTAAAACCTGAAATTAAAGGAGAGGAATGCAGTTTTCTTATAAGGGGCTCTAAAAAAAGATTATATAGGTAGGGCGAGAGAGGACTACCGTGCGGCACCCCTTGTTTCAAAAGAAAAGGAGTGGAGAGCACATTATTACACTGGACTTTTGCAGAGGGAGAAGGATAAAGTATGTTAACCCAATTTATAAATTCTGGGGGAAAACCGTATTTAGGAAGTAAAGAAAAGAGGTAGTCCCACGACACCCTATCAAAAGCTCTTTCCGCATCCAAGGACACCAAAACAGCAGGTGTCAGGGAATCCTTGGATGCAGAAAAAAGATAAGTCACCTTCCGAAGATGATCAGAGGAAAGGCGGCCTTTAACAAATCCCACCTGCTCAGGACCAATCAGTGAGTCCCAGACTGGGTTCATTCTTAATGCCATGATTTTGGCAAGGATTTTTAAGTCCACATTAATAAGAGAGATTGGTCTATAATTGGTGATGAGCAGAGGGTCTTTGTCTGGTTTGGGAAGGACTATTATAGTGGCCTGGGTAAGTGAAAAATCAGATACTCCATTAGTATAAAGGTATTGGAAAGTATTCAGGAGAATAGATGCTAATATATTTTTAAATGCTTTATAAAAATTTGAGGAATAACCATCAGGACCGGGCACTTTGTCCAAGGGGAGTGATTCAATGGCATTGATTATTTCTTTAATTGTTGTAGGGTCCTTTAGAATATGAATTTGAGATTTAGAGAATGTTGGGACATTAATAGCACACATAAAGGATTCTAACATTTGCTGTGAAAAGGAGGAGGTAGGCAGCTTATATAAACAATTGTAATAGTCTCGAAAGGCTTTACTAATATCCATGGGGGAGGTGAGAATATTACCTGATGGAGAGTAAATAGATGTAATAATTCTATCTGATGTTTGAGACCTAAGCCGAAGGGCCAGAAATTTCCCAGCTCTTTCTCCTTGATCAAAGTAAAAGATCTTGGATCTAAGCATGTGAAATTCAGCTTTTTCTGTTAGTAGTAAGTTGTATTGTGCCTGCAAGGATTCTGTTGCTTCCCAGTCCTCTTCAGGGGATGAAGCTGATAAGTTAGCTTCCACTACTGTGATCTGATTAAATAGGGAGGAAAGGGTCTGGTTTTGTTGTTTTATACACTTCAAGGCTATATGGATCAGTTCTCCCCTTAAAGCACATTTTAACGTGCACCATAAAATATCCATTTTAGACGTAGATGGGGAGTTATATGCCATGAAGTCTGAAATAAAAAATTGCAAACGTTGAGTAGTTTCTTCAGATTTTAAAAGTTAATTATTAATTTTCCACAATTTGTTCTTTTGAACATTAGGGACAACATTTAATATTAGCTGCACCACATGATGATCTGGAAAAACCTTAGAGGAATAAAAAACTGATACTACCCCATGAAGGTGTTCAACACTTATAAGAAAGTAATCTAAGCATGAAAATGAGTGATGTGGAAGGGACTGAAATGAGAACTCCTCCTTCTCGGGGTAGGTTATTCTCCAGGGGTCTATAAGGCCTAATGAATGTATTAACTCATGCAGGGCTTTCTGTCCTGATGACAGGGAGAGTCTAGAGTTACCTGATGTATCTAATTTATTTGATAGGACTTGGTTCCAATCACCCCCCAAAATTATTGGCAACACTGACCATGTAGCTACTATTGTTGCTAGGTTCATACAAAATTAAGGGTTCTCTGAGTTGGGGCCATAGATGGATCCTAGAATTATCTCTGATTGTCCCAAGATCACCCTAATAATAATATAGTGACCTTCAGGGTTGGACACTTCTTGTAACAAACAAAACGGTATCTTTCATGTGATAAGTATGGCAGTACCCCTTTGTCAAGAGTTCAGACCTGAGCCAAAAGCCTGTCCTACCCAGCATCTACGAAAAAGGTTATTTTGAGTAGACAGGAGATGCGTCTCCTGTAGGAAGGCTATGTCCACATGAAGACTACGGAGATGCAGTAGTATTTTAATTCTTTTGGCAGGTGTCTGAGCCTCTTTGACATTCCATGAACAGAAATTATATCCTGTCATTCTAGTTGAACATCCAGAAAAATAATAACCTTTTGTGCAGGAGCATATAATAGTAGCAAAAGTGTATCCAGCGAGACCCAGTTACCTATGGCAGTCCCCATCCCACCCAGTTCTTTAAAACCCTCCTCCCCTTCTCAGCATAACATTTCCTCTTGAAGAAAGTCCACAATAACAACTCCCTGAGCCCCCTATAATAAGAATAAAGGAGGAAAAAATCTTGACCCCTAACCCTGGAGTTGAGAGTTGGGACTATTCCCCAATTGTAATGATGTGTCTGCTTCTGCCCCGATACTACAGCACATCTCTATTCCCTCCCCCTCCCCCCTAAAGAAACCCCCCTGCATCACAACACCGCAATCCCCAGGTAAACTCCAGGGATGAGCTGTACCATGTAATAGCACATAAAGTTAAACCGCATTTCTATGCATGACTACAATAATTTCAGTTTAGAGATTAACACATGTAATGTTTCAATTATTCCCATATGGAACATAAATCTTCCTTAATCAGTTTGGTCCATGTGTATGTAATACAAGATAAAAAAAAGAAAAAGCATATCCCCTCGTCATTTCTTAGGGACATCCAAAGCTTATTGGTAAATTATATGTCAGGGTTTAGCATGCCCGGTTTACTTGAAGGTCTGAAAGGAAACACAGAGAAAGAGAAAAAACAAAAAATAAACATTTGCATGTTTATTTAAATTCAGACCCAGAGCTGTATCTTTTACTCATCTGTGCAGATACTGGCCAGCTGCTGTTTCATTGCTGCATCCAGGTTCTTGCAGGTCATTGCCGTAATAGTTTCTTCCTGACAGGGAAACCCACACGCACTTGCGCATGTTCGAACAGTCCAGTCGCCGCACCGAAGGACCCCTTCCCATTTTCACTCCACGGCCACCACTCCAGTATTAGTTCGTTACCCTCAATACCAAGCAGAAAAAACAAAAAACTAAGCCAAATGGGCACACTCCCTTATTTTACAACCCAGCGGCCGGACGAGCAAATCCACCAGATCACCACCAGGTTGTTTCTGCTTACTAAGTTGAAGGTCCTGAACGAAAGCCGATGTGCTCCTTTTTCTCATTCCTTAGCCTCCCCGGCTCTTGCAAAGATGATCGAGTCTACAATAAATATCAACAGATTCTCTGACAAAGTTATTAACCATGACAGTTCCTTTTATTACTCAGCATTTGGAACTAGTAGGATCAACGATGTGCAAATAGGTCAGGGAATATGACAGCAAGATTTTCTGTAGCTTGTCCTGTATTTTTGAATGATTTCCAACTTCCTTGATACAGAACCGATAATTTGGCAGGGTATATCATTTTAAATTTTATTCCAGCAGCTATCAGCTTGGTTACCGATAAATGGTATTCTGCATGCTTTTGCCTGGTGGCTACCAGTAGATCCTGTGAGATTCTCAGGGGGGTCTCTTCCCATTTGATCTCCTGCTATTCTTTAACCTTAGATAAGATATTCTGCAGATCTATGTAACTTAACAGTCGGATGATGAATGGTCTGGGTTTGGCTCCAACAAGGGGTCAGGGCTTTAATGACCTGTGAGCCCATTCCACATGATATGTGGTAGCATACGGTGGAGGACCGGTGATTTTCAACAGGAGCTTTTGTGTAAAGAGCACTATGGAAGATCCTTCAGCTTCTTCAGGTAAGCCAAATATGACTAGATTATTCCTCCTGTTTCGACCCTCAAGGTCTTCGAGTTTAGCCTCCACCTTGTTTAATTTCTGTCTGAGTGCCACTATGTCAGGGTTTAGGTGTAATTGCCAGCCTTCTAGTGAAGTAGTTCTTGCTGCAATGTTGGAGACCTTTATGTTCATTTCCTTTAATTCTGTCTTCATGCCTTTGAGTTCTGAGGTGAACTCCAGGAGAACTTGATTGAGTGGTTCCATCTCGGTGAGAAATCTATCTTCCGATAGTGGTGCAGGGCTGTTAGCCAGCGTTGCATTTTTGCTAGCAGCTAGGGCCTGTGTTTTCACCCTTTTGGCCATTTTGTCTGGCATTTGAGGAGGCGTGCGAGCAGGGAGGCCTTGACGCATTTCCACCTCCATTAGGTCTCAATACACTTTTTTCCCCAAAGAAATGTCGATCACAAGTATCCCCAGGCTATAAGGTGTTGCGATACTGGTCAGCAGAGAGTTTTTGTTATGTAGCAGTTGCTTAAATGGAGATTTTTAGGAGCGTAGGAGAGGGAGCAGAGCAGCCACACGTCCTCTCAGGGTGAGTGCATCACGTGAACACCTCTCCTCATAACTTCTGATCTGCATGTCATTTATTAGTTTGGTGGCTCGCCTCTGGACCCTCTCCAACTTTATCACATCTCTTCTGAGATGTGGGCTTTACAATGAGAAACAGTAGTACAAATGTGAGTGCACGTAAGCATTGTAAAGTGGAAGAATACATCCTCTGTCTCTGGATGTAAAGGATCTTTTCATGCAACCAACTATTTTATTACATTTTTTAATAGCCTCATTACAATGTTCAGTAAATGATACATCTGATGCGATGATAATCCCAAGGTCCCTTTCTGTATTAACTGGATTTAAAGCACTGCCATTTAAAACATATTGATATTTTTGGTTTTTTGGTTTGTGTTGCTGAAATGCATAATGACACATTTAGTGATGTTGAAAAACATGTCATTTTTTTAGTGCCCACTCTTCAAGTTTTTTCAAATCTTTTACCAGTGTTTGTATGTCCAGGTCAGTTCTGACTTTTGTACTATATTTGTGTCATCTGCAAATCTTATTGAGAAATTGCTTAGTTGTTTGGTCATATCTGAGATGAAGATAGAAAAATGGACTGGTCCCAAGACCGATCCCTGAGGGACATCGCTTGTAACAGAGCCGACATTTGAATGGTGTCCCCTGATACAAACTGAGTGCGATTCTGTAACCATTCTGCCACCCATTGCACTATTAAATGGTTCATTCCTAAATTATGCATTTTAGTAATCAGCACTGTGTGATGGACATTGTCAAATGCTTTACAGAAGTCTAAGTAGATAATGTCTACTGGGTTTTTTTCATCGAGACATTTGCTAACCCATCCATAAAAATAAAATTATTAGTGAGGCAAGACCTCTGACTTTTAAAACCATGTTGTGTTGGATCTATGAGGTGTTTGGAAAGGATGCCTTTTTTCTAATTTTTCTTTAATTAGTGAAGTATCTTCCCAAGAATACAACTAAGACTATTTGGTCTGTAATTAGACATATCACCCCTATTTCCCTTCTTAAATATTGGAGTGACTACTGCTTTTTTCCAATCACTGGGTATTTTACCAGAGGATAAGGCAGGTTAAAAATCTTATATAGTGGTTTAACTAGCCATGGAGATAATTCTTTTAACAGTCTAGGGTGTCATTTGTCAGGACCCGGTGATTTACTGATATTAAGTCCTATTCATTTATTCTGTATGTCTGCTTCTGTGATTTCTGGAATGGAGTCATGAATAGTATTATTGTTGGTAAGAGAAATTTGTCCATGAGAGTTGTTTTTATTAAATACAGAACAAAAGTAATTATTTAGGTCTTCTGCCATATCTTGGGGGTCCACTATGTCTCTACTGTCTGCCGTCAGGGGATCAATGGGGCTTGCACTTCGTTTTTTCTTATTAACATAAAAGTAGAAACTTTTACAACCATACTTTATGTGTGCAAGTTTGAATTCAATCTTTTTCTTTTCTGCTTTAATCTTTTGTTTACATTCTTTCAAAATGGTCTTATACTTATTGTAATCATTATTGTCTCTAGATAGTGCTCTATATGCTTTTCTTTTTTTGCAATAGGTTTTGAGATCTTAGATGTAAACCAAATTGATACCTTGCCCCTTTTGTTATATATTAATTTATTGGGAATGTATCTTGTTTCTAGTTCTAAAATTTTGTTTCTAACCCTTGCTCATAGTTCTTCAGGTGATGAAGAGACATTTTCCCACTGCCATATTTCAAGTTTGTTTATAATACTGGTGAAATTTGCTCTATTATAATTTTTAAAAGTCATTTTGCCGGTTTTATTTTTAAAGGTTAGATGTGTATTAAATGTTATTATTTTATGATCACTATTTATTAAGGGGGCATATGTTTTATATTCTCTATTTGGTCAGGAATGTCAGTTAAAACTAAATCTAGTATATTATTATTTCTTGTTGTCTCATTAATTACTTGGTATAAGCCATTAGTAGTGCATACATCAATGAATGTGTGTTCTAAACTTTTGCTTGATGTGCCCTCCTTCCAATTTATCCCTGGAAGGTTAACGTCTCCCAGAATTATACTTTCACCATGCATTGTTTTGCTGATTATGTCATTCAGTATTGATTGGTGTGATTTTGGGGTAATGTCAGGTGATCTATAACAGAGTCCTACTAACAGTTTCTTCTGTTTGTATCTTATGATTTCTAGCCATATTAGTTTGTTAGGTCCCTTATCAAGTGGATCACTAATGGGTTTATACATAATATTTTTTTTTTGATGAACAAAGCTATACTCTCTTCTTTCTTTTGTTTCCTATTTTTATAACAGACATTATACCCAGGGGTGCTTGTATTCCAACTGGACGAATCCCCTCACCAGGTTTTGGTTATGGCAGCAATGTCTATATTGTTAACATTAAGAAATAGTTCTAGTTCATCTAATTTAATGGAATGTAATCTCCTAGCATTGGTAAGGGGAAAGGATAGTCCCATTTTTTTCTTTGTCTTAATGTGATTTTGTTTTAGCTTTTCCCCCTTTATGCACCACATGTTCCTTTAGCCCCCTACCATCTAGATTTTTTATCCTGTAACAGTTTTAGTTTGTTTTTGAAAATGCTGCCCAGTAGTCTTGAGCCACGTTTACATAGGTGTAATCCATCATAACCAAATAAGGATTTATCATTTTCAAACAATTCCCAGATTCTGATGCAGTTGATGTTGTTGTTAAGACACCATCTTCATAATTAAATTAATAATAATAATAATAATAATAATACATTTTATTTATAAGGTGCCTTATCCAAAGCCAAGGCACCTAACAATATAAATTCAGATCAAAGTCTAACAAACAGCAATTCAATTAAAATCAGATAACAATAAATCAAAAAAGAAAATCTCAATTAACTGAGAAGGCTTGGTGCCACAAAAAGGTTTTTAAGCCTTGCTTAAATCCTCCACAGTTGGGCAGTCCTGCAACTGATGGGGTACAGAATTCCAAAGGGTGGGAGCTGCATACACAAAGGCTCTTGCACCATAAGATTTCAAGTTAACCCTTGGGATCTCTAGCAACCCCATATCAGCCGAGTAGAGTGATTGACCAGGGCAGTAAGGGACCAGAAGCTCTTTCAGACAGTCCAGGCCCAGTCCATGTAGGGCTTTGAAAGTCAGTAAACCAACTTTAAAGGTGATCTGTCACTGTACTGGCAGCCAGTGCAGTTTGCACAGCACCAATTAAATATGACAGGATCGAGCAGATCCTGTCAAAAGCCAGGCCACTGCATTCTGCATCAGCTGCAAGTGATGGATTTCTACCCCAGAAAGCCCTAGGTAGAGGGAGTTGCAATAATCCAAGCATGAGAACACAAAGGTGTGGACCAGGGTAGGAAGGTCATCAGACGGAATCAGATGTCTAATCCTGGCGATATTCCTAAGATGATAAAAGGATGTTTTGACAACAGCCAACACCTGAGAATGCAGGGTCAGCCCATCATCAAAAAGTACGCCCAGGTTATGCACCTATTCAGAGATCAGGAGTGAGATGCCACCAAGAAAAATCCCAGAGGGCGCACCAGCTCCCGATTCCCCTATCCAGCGACCTAGGTCCACAACCAATACCTCAGTTTTTCTGAGTTCAACTTCAGCCAGCTGGAATCCATCCACTCCTGGATTTCTTTCAGACAGTTATTTAAGACTGAGGGAGCTCCATCCTGGTCGGGTGCAAAAGAAAGGTATCATCTGCATAGCAGTGAAACCTCAGCCCATAGCTTCTTACAATGTCTCTGAGGGGTAGCATGTACACCGTGAACAACATGGGTAACAGCACTGAACCCTGAGGCACCCCACGTAACAAAGGAATTGGGCCTGAGGAATAAACCCCAGACACCACTCTCTGTGTTCCACCCATGAGGAAAGATGTAAACCACCTGAAGACTGTTCCCAACAGTCCACAGATATGCCCCAGGTGTCCTATCAACACCCCATGGTCCCCAGTGTCAATAGTTGAAGAGAGATCTAGAAGAACCAAGATGGTGCGATTCTTCTGATCTCTCGCCATCAGGAGATCATTAAGCACCCATACCAGTGCTGTCTCAGTACTATGTCTTTTATGAAAACTGGACTGTAGCTGTTCATAGATGTCATGGATGGTCAAATGGTCTTCTAGCTGAGCTGCCACTACTTTCTAAATCACCTTCCCTTAGAGATAGGTCTGTAGTTTGCATGCAGTTAGGGTCCAAGGTAGCTTTCTTCAAGTGTGGTGTCACCACCACCTCTTTCAGAGAGCCAGAAAACTCTCCAGATTCCAAAGAGCACCAGACTATCTGCACAAGGACCAGACTGATGACATCAATACAAACCAAAATTAGGGAAGTTGGTCCAGGGTCCAAACTACAGCACATAGGGTGCATACCCTGGATAATCTGCATGACATCCATAAACTCCAGTTGACCGAAGGTACTCCAGAAAGGCTGAGTTACAGTGACCCCATACTGATCAAAAGCAACACCCAAAGAGTGTGCTGGCTAGAGTACCACCTTGATGTCAGCCACCTTATTTGCAAAGAATCAAGCAAGCTCATCGCACTCTAACTGTGAAAAAGCTTTCCGAGCATGTAGACAGGCTGGGTTGCACAATCTGTCCACAGTTCAGAAAAGCTGAGCTGGTCAATTCTGAGCAGCCGCAATCTCCCTAGACAGGAATTCTGCCTTCTTATGGGTGATTGCAGATTGATAGACTTGATAATGGTCCATCATTCTAAGGTGGTCGGTATCAAGGGCAAACTTAAGCCAGCAACACTCTAGCCTTCATTCTAGTCTTCGCATCTCCCTCAAAGTCCAATCAAACCAGGGGGACCTGGGATGAAGGGAGAGAGGGTGAACACGGACTGGAGCAATAGAATCCAGAGCCGCCAAGATGGCAGAATTCTAAGCCGTCACGAGGGTCTCTGAGTCATTGCTTGCAAACGAGAGGGATGAGAGATTAAGTACCACTGCTAGACCATGAGAACTGATATCCCGAAAAAGTGCAGTACATAACCATCTCCACAGGGGTAAGCCTACGGGTGGGGGTGCTAAAACTAAACCCCACGGTGTAATGATCAAACCACCCAACTGGTTCTACCCCAAGTCAGATGTTTTGATCCCTAGGAGGAAGATTAAGCCAAGGGAGTGTCTGTGTTTGTGAGTAGCAGGGAAACCACTTGTGTGAGGCCCAGAGATGTCATTAACTAGAGGAAGTGCTGACCAAATTGCGAGAGTTCATCATTGACCCAGGCATCGAAGTCACCCAGAACCATCAGTCTGGGTGACTCAGACACCATGTTGACGACAAAGTCAACCACTTAATGAAGGAATCGCTTCTCATCACCGGGTGGACGATAAATGAGGGTGATTCGATAACCTACACCTGCTACAATGGCACACTCGAATGACTCAACCTCCTCAACTAATACTCTAGTGAGGTTAAGTTCAGTCTTGAAACAGACTGCAACCCCCCCGCCATGATCCAATCTTGGGCAATGCTTTACCGAGCACCCAGCTGGAGTCACGGCCTCCAAGATGGGGCCAGAATTTTCATCCAAACAGGTCATGGAGATGCATGCATGGCCCACTGTTTCAACAAGATCTGCAATAATTGCAGTCTTGTTCTGAATGGACCTGACATTGCACAACACTGCCCGAGTTAGACGAACCTCCTGGGCAGCCCGAACCATCTGCCTACCACAATCGGTAGTGCCTTGCGTATGGGCACCAGACATGGAGAACCATGGTCTGGATTCCATTTCACCCCAGGGTGTCTCCTGGATCCTACCACTCTGATACGATGACCCCCCTTGTTCATTCTCCACTGTTCATAACCCCCACCCCCCTCCTTCTCCTACGCATAATACCCAGTGCTCTACAGCGCTGGTAGGTTATAAACTGGAGGGGAGGAGTGGAGAAAGGGCAGAGGGCATGGAGAGCAGGGGATGAATAGCACACAACTGTGGGGGCTGACATCCAACACATTTTTCACAACTAATAAATAAATCTAAAACTTAATAAATACCCCCAATCCAGCCACATCCAAAACAATTACCTCAAAATTAAAACTTAAACTACAAATCACAATAAAAAATAATGAATAAAACTAAAGACAAATCCCCAAATTATTCAAATAACTCACCTTAACACAAAATAAAATACAACTTAAAAATGCCACCCTATCCCACATATGCTGAGTCGGTCACGCCAACACTTAATTTTGGAAAACACTGCAATCCTCCCTTCCAAAATACAGTTAATAAAAATTTTCCCTCCCCGCTCAAGTCCTCTCACAGGCCAGGAGATAGGGGAATTCAGGCACTCTCACTCCCCGAAAGAGTCCAAATCCTAAGCTAAAGGTAACCCTCATAAAATATGGAAGACTATCAAAGCTATAGAAGGATGGCCCATGGCCCCCTCTGTCCCAACAAAGATAGTTGCAAGTGGCAAGATTGTGGAAAACAAGTCCCTAATCCTGGAGGAACTTAACTCCCACTTTGCCACAGCTGGATTAGCTTTTGACTCATCACCTTATGCTGGTGCTGCGGTGAGCCAGCATACCCCTCCCCCTACATCTAGTCCTGCACCCAGCCCCTTCCAACTGTGTGAGATAACTTATAAAGAAGTAGAACATAGATACATAGATACATAGACAGTGTAGGCAGATAAGGGCCTATGGCCCACCCAGTCTGCCCATCTGAGCTTGTAAATTCAGTTTGTTTTCCTAGAAGTCTGTTGCCCCTTACCCCTGACCTCCAGAATTCCTTTATGTCTATCCCAAACATTCTTAAATCCCGTGATTGTTTCAGCCCCCACCACTCCCTCTGGCAGGGTGTTCCACTTGTCCACCACCCGTTCTGTGAAGAAATTCTTTCTTATGTTTCCTCTGAATCGTCCTCCTCCAACTTCATCCCATGCCTCTAGTCCTGGAACATCTTTTTCGCTTAAAAAGTGTTTTCCTGCACCTGTTCCTCCCTGTAAGATACTTGTATGTCTCTATCATATCCCCTCTCCCTCCTCTCCTCCAGGAGTACATGTTCAGTTCCTTCAACCTGTCTTCATAGGACTTGTGATGCAATCCATGCACCATCTTTGTTGCCCTCCTCTGAACCTTCTCTACCCTGTCTATGTCCTTACGTGGGTATGGTCTCCAGAACTGTACACTGTACTCCAGGTGGGGCCTCACTAGTGTCTTGTATAGAGGAATTATGACCTCCTTTTCCTGCTGGTGATGCCCCTGCCTATACATCCCAGCATCCTATTTGCTTTACCTGCTGCCTTGTCACACTGTTTCCCTACCTTGAGGTCATCAGAGATGACAACCCCAATATCCCTTTCCTGCTTGGTGCATGCTATATCCTCACCCCCAACTGATATATTGTGCCAGGGTTTTGTGCCCCATATGCATTATCTTGCACTTCTTTGCATGAATTTCAACTTCCAAACCCCTGACCATTCTTCAAGTTTCTGCAGGTCGCTTCTCATTCTGTCTACACCTCTGGTGTGTCTACTCTGTTACAGAGCTTTGTGTCATCAGCGTAACAGTGAAATTCTGCCTTCTAGGTCCTCGCAATGTCACTGATGAAGATGTTGAATAGGACCGGTCCCAGCACTGATCCCTGTGGTACCCCACTGGTCACTCTTCCTCTGTGGAGTGACAGCCATTTACCACCACCCTCTGTGTCCTGCCACCCAGCCAGTTACCACCCACCACACTACTGTCCTGCCCACACCCATATTCCCCAGTTTGTGTAATAGTCTTCTATGTGGCACAGTGTCAAAGGCCTTGCTGAAGTCCAGATAGGCCATGTCCACTGCCTCCCTGATCCGCCTCCCTAGTCACCCAGTCAAAAAATTCAATGAGGTTGGTCTGACATGACCTCCCCCTGGTGAAACCATGCTGCCTTGGGTCCTGTAGTCCATTGACAACCAGATGTTCCACAAATCTCTCCTTCAGTAGTGCTTCCATGATCTTCCCCACTACCGAGGTGAGGCTGACTGGTCTGTAGTTCCCTGCTTCCTCTTTGTTCCCACTTTTGTATAAGGGGACTACATCTGCTGTCCTCCAGTCTTTGGGTACCTCCCCTGTTTCCAGTGATCGGCTAAACAGGATAGCCAGAGGTTCAGTCACCACCTCTCTTAGTTCTTTAAGGACCCTGGGTGCACCCCATCTGGCCCCATTGCTTTATCAACTCTTATTACTTCCAGTTCTTCAGGACCCTTTCGCTGAAGGACTTGTGTCCATTTCTGCACCATTCTCACCCTTGTACTCCCTTCAGACCCATTACTCCTCTTCCTCAGTAAAGACTGGCAGAAATACCTTTCAATATGTCAGATTTACTGTTGTCATCCTCCACGCTGCCCCATCCTCCCCTTCAGTCTCACTGTCCCTCTCTTTGTCTTTCTTTTTCTTATTACCTGTAAAGGTTTTGTCCCTCTAGCCACTGATTTTGCAATGTGTTCTTCTGTCTGAGCTTTGGCTTCCCTTACTGACCTCCCTGCCTCCTTTGCTTCTCCTGTGCTCTCCCTATCCCCTTCTGCCTGTGTCTTTTGTATTGCCTGAATGCAATCTTTTGGCTTTCACTTTCTTTGCTACCTCTTTGGAAAACCATAATGGTCTCCTCTTCCTTTCCTCTTGCTAACCTGCTTAATGCATAATTCTGTTGTTCTTGTAATCCCCATTTTAAATACTGCCCACTATTCCTCAACTCCTGATTCCTGTCCCATGCCCCTTAATGCCTCTTTCAAGTATCTCTCCATTTTCCCAAAGTCTGCCCCCCTAAAATCCAGGATACATGTTTTTGTGTGGTTTGGTTCTGCTCTTTCTGTGATTTCAAACCACAATGACTGGTGGTCACTGTTTCCCAGGTGCTCCTCCACTGTTACCCCATCACATTGTCCCTGTTTGTGAGCACAAGGTCCAGTATTGCCATCTGCCGAGTTGAATCCATGACCAGTTGCTTGAGGAAGGCACCCTGAAGGGAGTCCAGGATAAATCTGCTCCTAGTTGATGCTGCTACTGGGATGCTCTAGTCCACGTCTGGAATATTGAAGTCTCCAACCAGTACTACCTCATTCCCTTGTCTGCCATCCTTTGGATGGCTAGCATCAGCTCCCTATCTGTTTCTTCCTCCTGGGCTGGTGGTCTATAGACCACACCTGTGTGGATGGCTGTCCCCATTTTCCTTTCCAGCTTAACCCACAGTATCTCTCTCCCATTTTGTTCCTCATGGATCTCTGTGGCCCTTATGTCATTTTTCACATACAGTGCCACTCCTCCTCCCTTCCTGCCTGCTCTGTCTCTTCTGAATATGTCGTAGCCAGGTATGGCCATCTCCCAGTCGTGGTTATCATTACACCAGGTTTCAGTGATGGCCACAATGTCCAGGTCTGACTGTACCATGACAGCCTCCAGATCTTCCATCTTGTTGCTAAGGCTCCTGGCATTTTCACACATGGCTTTCCATGATTTGACCTCCCTAGACTGTTTCACTGTTCTACTCCAGTCCCTTCCTTGGTTGTCATTTATCCCTGGTTCTCCTTGCTGTCTGTTCTTCTGCTGAATTTTGCCCCTTTTCTGCTTATCCACCTCTTGGGCACTAATCTCCATCTTTTGCACACTGCTTTGCAGAGATAGCCACTCCTCTGGTTCACTGGTTCCACTGCTAGCTGTGGGGGGTGAGCAAGTAGGTACCCTCCTTGCTGGCCTGCCACCCCCCTTTGCTAGTTTAAATGCTTGTCAATGTAGCATTTAAACTTATCATTGAGTGCTTGGATTCCCCTCCAGGATGGATGCAGGTCGTCAGGCTTGAACAAACCTCCATCCCTCCAGGTGGGTCCCCAGTCACCAATGAATCCAAACCCTTCCTCACAGCACCAGTTCTTCAACCATGAGTTAAAGTTCCTGGTGCCTGCACTCCTATGCTCTCCCTTGCCTCTCACAGGTAGTACTTCTGAGAAAGTGACAGAAGTAGCTACTTGCTTGAGACCCTTCCCCAGTTTCCTAAACTCAAGAAGATTCTCTTCTTAACTTAGACACCAAAAAAAGCGAAGGGGACGATGGCTTGGAACCCTTTTTCTTAAGATCAGGCTAAGCCCATCTCACTGCCCCAATTCTCCACATCTTCAATCTTTCCATTACATCTGCTACTGTGCCGTCCTGCTGGAAATCAGCACATATCTTCCCTCTATTTAAATCTGGTGATCCATGCGATGTAAACAACTATAGGCCTATCTCCATATTGCCTATCCTTTCTAAAATTCTCAAAAACTGATCCATATTCAGTTAAAATCTCACTTGAAACCTTCTCTCATTAACCCAGCTAAATCTGGCTTCGGGCTAATCATAGCACAATCACTGCACTAGCAAAAGTAACCAATGATTGGATCTCTGCTATAGATGCTAAGAAGGTAATCTGTAGTCTTTTTGGACCTCAGCAAAGCTTTTGATACTGTTGATCACAAACTATTAGTCAATTGCTCTGCAAAGTTGGGTGCCACATACCATACCACCCAATGGTTCTCTAGCTACCTAACTGGAAGATTCCAAAAGTAAAGGCGAAGGCTTTTTTTTCGCTGCCTTGCCAGTTGCAAGAGGAGTCCCCCAAGGATCCATCTTAGGCCCTATCTTGTTTTCTCTGTACATTAATGACTTAGATGCTAACATATCCACATCCAATCTGCACTTTTTTGCAGATGATACTGTGTTGTATACTTCTGGCTCATCGTTATCTGAAGTCAAGGAAGTGCTTCAAGCGGACTAAGCACAACTTGAGCATAATCTAATAAAGGCAAAGCTTCTGCTCAATGCTAAGAAAACTAAGTGATGATATTCTCCCTCAGTGCTGTCACAGGCCCCCCCAATACCCTTGCCCAAGACTTCATTGTCACCATGCTAAACGAGCCTCTGGAAGTTGTAACCAAATTTAAATATCTAGGTATCTGGATCGACAATAAATTATCTTTCAATGACCATGTCGAAGATGTCTCTAGAAGGTTAAAAGCAAGGTTAGGTTTCTTCTACAGAAATAGGCCACTTTTCCCCCTTGAAACTCGAAACAAGCTTGTACAGGCAACTTTTCTCCCCCTACTCGACTATGGCGATGTAATCTATTCCTCCACCACTCTTGCAAATCTAAGTAAACTGGACATCCTTTATCACCGTGCGTTATGGTTCATTACCAACTCCCTTATCGCTCGCACCACTGTGACTTATATGCAGCTGTTGTTTGGACATCCTTACTACTAGACGCCTGCTCCATGCTGGGCTATGGACTCTTAAACTGCTCCTGCAGAAATTGCCAAGCTATCTCTCTTCCCTTATTAGTATCTCACATAGTGCATACTCGTTAAGAAAATCTGACTTTATTATGCTTGACATACCAAGGACACGGACTTCCTTTGGTAAACGTACTATTGCATATGCCCTTCCTTCCATTTGGAACCAATTACAAACTGTACTGAAACTAACTAGCACAGTTTCAATAAACTTCTACAAATCACTAAGTTCAGCCAAAATAAAAGACACCTGTAACTGTCATTAAGTCTCTTCCTTCCTCATGTGTGCCATATTTATCCACTGGTAAGGTATAATTGATTTGTCATATTAACTGCTTTCCTTTCGCCTTCTACTCATGGCTTTATCTATGCTTACGCTCCACTGCTACTCTATCAAATCACTCCTCCCCCCCATATCAGTTGTAGACTGTTGTTTGTTCTAGCTGCCAAAATATATGTATTGCACACACCAGTCATCATGTTTCATTTATCAGTATGCAACCTGTAAATCGCTTCCCTGTCTCATATCAGTGTTTACCACCTGCGGTCACCCTATGTGGTACCCTTGTATGTATATCCAGCCTGTATCATATAACGTGCATTTCATGCATATACTGTTATTACCTATCTGTGTTTGTACTTTAAGTGTTTATGTCACACGACCTCCTTGTGAATGAGCTTGCTCAATGGAGTTTTCCTGCAATAAACTTGAACTTGAACTTGAACTTGAAATCCACAAAAGAATTCTGGAACTGTTGCAATCCCCTCTCATAGATATACAAAATATTACTATGGGTAATGAGATTCATCCCCCCCCCCAAGTCCTCTCATGACCAGGGAGGCAGGTAAGTTCAGGTGCTCTCACTGCCCAAGCTGAGAATCACAATCCACGAAAAGAAATAAAAATATGAAAAACGTACAGTACAAAAAGGAAAAAGAACTGAAATAAAATCAAAGAAAATATGTGGACACCCGGGTCCTCTCACCACCAGGGATCCACCAAAAGAAAATCAAATTTAGGTCAAGGGCAGGATGCAGTTAATTCCTGATGTCGTCGTCCATAAAGTGCAGTAGTTACACAATCCAGCACAGGGGATAGGCCAAGAATTTACACCTCCTATAATATATAATCAGGAAGCCCCAAGCAGAATCCCATCCATAGAAACATAAAACAGCAAAAAAAACAGAAAGGATTTAGATCGCCATCGGTCTGAGTAGCAACGTATGCTAAGGAAAGCCAGTCAAACTTCAGGTAAATCCAGTATTCCTCAAAGGCTCCCTCACTCTATCAGGATACAGCCATTCAGTCTCTTTCCAAGCAGAAATCCATAGGCCTAAATTAAGTTTACACAATGCCAACTCGAGTCAAAGACCATTATGAGGTCCATATGTAAAAACCAGGAGCAATTCGAGAAAGGATGCCCGCTACTGCCTCAATCAGGCCCCGATCACTCCAACCCGCAAACCACATCTACAGACACCTCGAGACTAGGCCATCAGGACTAATCTTCGGGTATATTAGGAAAGGCCAAAGATAATGCCTCCAGCTTCCTGGAGCCAAATCTAGCCAACTCTCACTCAGTCCCGGGGGTCGGGTATAGACCTAGGAGCAGTGAAATTTAGGGAGCTCCCCTACCCAACACAGCCCATTGAAATTCACTACCCTCTGTCTCAGGGCAGCAATCCTGGATCCAATCTCCAAATTATTAATCCAATCTCGGAAGTGCTACAGCATCAGCAACAGCATCAGCGACAAGCACCAAAGCACAAACGCCTTCCAGATGTAAAACTGACAGTCCAGGCAGTGAAACCGACAGCAAACTGCCGTTAAAGATGACAATTGCACCAAGACTTCTCTACTACACAATCACCTTCCAAATGTTAGGAGATAGTCTGAGCAGTAGAACTAGCAGCAGACCGCCTATAACACAGATTCTTTGAGGTGGCTGTACTGATTCTTGCTGCGATTACGAACGGGAACGCCAAAGGAAAATAAAAATAAAACAATAACTAAAACAAATATAAAAAACAAACATTAAAAACACAAATTAAAATTCTGCAAAAGGAAGCTGTTGTGAAGGCTGGCCCAGTGTGGCCGCCATCTTGGAAGTGGAAATTGATAGTAGTCCTCTGAGATGTTGCATTCATCATGGTTCAGGCTTTACTGGAGTGTGTTCCTTAGCATCGATCCTGATCCTGGATGAAGAGGGGTACCTGTGCTTGTTTTCCCTGACCCAAATCCCCGAGTGTCACTTGCATTCTTCACCAGTTGCAGACTCCCACAGCCTGACTGCACTTTCTGGCCAGCTTGAAGCCACTGCTATCTGGTCAAATCCCTAAAATTGCTAATCTGTCTCCCACAGTCTCATCCTCAGCTGCTTGCTCCCTGGAGGCAATGACATTCTGATGCACAGCGTCATGGACAAAAATAAAACCACTCAGTTTCAGTTCTTTGGAGTGCTGAGTCATCTAGCCAAGACTCATTTAAGTCAAGCAAAAACGTAATCCTTTCAGTCTGAATATAAAATTAATTCAGTAGTTGCTCAAGGGGTAACATTAATGAGCAACTAGTGGGGGGCAGTTGTGAATGTAAAAGCCCTGTCTAAGGAATGACAAGGCAGACTACATGGGCCAATGATCTACTGACATCATTTATGTTTCATCACAGATATCAGAACCATAGTATATTTTTGTGAGACTGGGATTACAGCTGGTGTTCGGTGGAGGCAAATACATATACAATAATACAAATCTCATTACCTCAGAAAAAAATGAAAAGGGCTGAAATAGCTGATAGGAAGCTGAGCTCTCAAAACTCAAGAATTGTTCCACTTTTTATACCCCAATCCCAACAATCCCAATTACAACAAAAAGGTATTAAGAAGACTGGACAAAATAAAATGAAATCTAGCTGTAACAAAAAGTGTTAGAAAAGCAAAGAAGAAACAGAATCAAAACAAACAGAATACGAACATTTAGGTATTAAGAATACACCAATAGAGATAGCAAGTAAATAAAATACTAATACTAATTCTTTGAAATTGCAGGTGGAGGCATCCAGGAAAAACAAAGTGGAGCCAGAAAGAAAAATTCAAGTGAAAAAGTGTAAGTTGGGCTGCAAACCGACTGCTTGTGAAATAAGAAAACAGCACAAAGCTTGTCACATGTTAATCATATTTTTAATAAATTATTTAAAACAACATAGCGGCATACATACATCCCTGCCTAATGCCAATGTTTCATGCTATGACTTGTGCTTTTGAAAAAGGACACATCATAGTGTGAAATGTTGGCATTTTGTGGGGACATTTATATGCTGGTATACTGTTTTAATATATTTATTAAAAATATGATTATTGTGTGATAAGCTTGTGCTGTTTTCTTTTAAATTTTGCAAGTGATCATTGTGCAGTCTAACTTTTTCACTTCATATTAATTCTTAGAGCAATGAAGATATACTACACTACAGAAAGTGAAAATTGGTGTAAGAGTGGAAAGAAAACAAAATTATGTTTAGCACGGATTTTAAACAGCCCATACATTTCAATGGATATTACCTAAATAAAGATAATGAAATAATTTATCTACATGGTTCTGTGTGTACAGAAAAGAATATAACATCCGTACAACTCTTTCAGAGTTTATAATTTGCAGTATTTGTACAGAAGTGAATTAAATGTCCAGTTTGATAGTGAGAAAGTAAAATTTGTGTATACAGTATGTATGATGGGTTTAATATGGGAGGGCAACCAAGTTTTACACTCTACTGCTCAAAATATGAGAGAACAGTAGGAAACTGCAATATTTTAACTTGTATATAGAATACAACTTCTGCCCAAAGGATTGTAATAAATTAATAACTATTGCTAATGAAGTAGAAAGTGCAACACAATTTCATGATGATAAAACAAAAGACAATTGTACTGAAGTCAATGAATCTTAGAAAGACTGCACCCTTCAGATAGTAACAAAATTAGCAAAGAGGAAGAGCTAAAAACAGTAATTCTAACAATTCATATGGCAGGTTGCAGCAGAGAATAAGCAAAACTAACCACTCAATACCCCAAAAAGCTTGACATCAGCTCAAAAATGTTATTGTTAGCAGTTTGGAGGAAGGGAATTTCAAACTGGATCTGTTTTCCGATATTTTCAAAGTTGACCTCTGCTTGCACTGTTAGACAATCTAGGAGATGATCTAGTAGTTTGGGTGCAAAATGTGGTGCTTGAATCACAAAAAAGAAGTATGAACCATTTGTTTAAAGCACGCAGCATTGCTTTCGGATGCATTAACTATGTCTTGTGAATGCATTACTTTTTGGATGCTTGTGCTATTTCTATTTATGCATGTGCCACATTTTGATGCATGCACCATATATTTCATGCAACGTTTTGCAAATCAAGGAAACTGCCACAAAAACGTTGAACCTTTTGAAAATAGCCCTACTGCTGTTTGGCACAATCCTTATTAAAATACTGTGAATAGTAAGCTTTAGACAATGATACTTGTGCATGACACAAGAATCATGATTGTGACTGTAATCCTTGCCTGTTGCTTGAGCCTTGAAATATTGGCAGAAAACAATTCAAAACTATCACACAAAGGGCTGACAAAAAAGTTATGGGACATAGCAGGACTATAACTATAACTGGCTGCAGGAGACTGATATGATTTTGTTAAATATTTTGATGTAATATATTGTCAAGTGACCTGGTGGGTGGATTCTAGAGATATAGCAATTGATAGTTTTACATCAGTTTTGGCTCCAGCAGAAAATGTGAGACCTGTGATAGACCTCTGGGGGTCTTCTAATCCTTATGACAATTAAATCTCCATTCTAAGAGGGAGGAAGATACAAGAGTGAGACAGATATACTGAATCAGTTCTCTTGTTCAGTATTTACTAAGGAGAAGAATGATTCTCTACTGGACTGTTCAATATGGTCAGAGCAGGGAGAGGATCATTGTCACTCACATCACATCAGGAAGGGTATTGGAAGGGCTAAGAGTGCTAAAGATCAGACATTTTCAATTGCTTGTTGAACACTGGGATGTTCCCATGGATTTGAGGACAGCCAGCATTGTGCAAGTGCACAAAAGTGGCAGAAAGAATGACCAAGGTAACAATAGATATGCCAGACTTACATCTACAATTGGGGAATTTGCTGGAGGCTATTTTAAGGGAAAGGGTGGTAGACTTTCTCAAGATAAACAGTCTACCGGATGGTTGGTAACATGGGGTCACACAGGGGAGGTCATGCCAGATAACACTGAATGAGTTTTTCTGGTAACTAGAGCAGCCAGCAAAATGATAGGTAGTAGATATACTCTATCTGGACTTCAGTAAAGACTTTGATTCAGTCCCTGACAGGAGACTAGTCAAGAAACTGAGAAAAATAGAATTGGAAGGCTGGGCCTGTGGTTCAATGGACAAGCAGCCAGCCACTTCCACTTCATGAGCTATACAAGCAGTTCTTCTCAGCCTCTTTCTGAAGCACTTTTTCTTTGCCTGATGGAGGCTCTGTTGATTTGTCCTCTGCCGCTGGCAGGGGCCTACCCCCCCCTCCGCCTTGCTGCTTCTGCTTGTCTGTGCTGGACTTCTGTGTTTGTTTTCCTGCATCTGGTTTGTAGTTTGCTTCTGGCTGTGTGCTTCTTTCTGTCCTTGTTCCTTGTTTTCTGTGTTTGTGTGTCTTTGGTTTTGTCTTTTGGAGGCTTTGGGCGGGATTCGAGAAGCATGGTGCAAGTCACCGCCAAAGGTGACTTGCGTCAAACTCAGTTGTGACATGAAACCAGTGCCCTATTCTAGAAGGGGCAGGGTCCTCACAGCTAAGTCATGTGACTTGCAACATGTGGAGGGCTACACTGAACCAAGGGCATACCTGAGGGGCATGTCGCGAGTTGAACCTCCCCCATGAGTGCAAGTGCACCCCCAAAGCCCCGCAGGGCACCTGTGTCCCTCCAACCCCAGAAACTCCAAACAGTAAAAGCCCTACAGGGCTGCCCACACACCTCATGCCCCCATACCTCCACCACTAAAGGCCTCACCGGGCAGCACTGTTAACTCCCCCACCTGTGCCCAGACCCTGAGACAATGCTGCAAATGGCAATTAATTACCACACAACAACCCTGGTAGTCTAGTGGCCCCCCACCCAGCAGTCCACTCCACCCAGCAACCCCCACCCATCCCAGCCAGCTACTGGCACAGCCCCTCTCACCTCCATGGCCAGCAGCCAACTGAGTTCTGTGGGAGTGCTTACTGTAGATATGCTCAGAAATGAATGATACTCATTCATTTCTGAGTGTGTCTATACGGTCAGTGCTCCTACAGAACACAGTCAGTGGTTGGCCTGGGAGGTGAGAGGTGGGCTGTGCCAGCCACCGGGCTGGGATGGTGGGGGATGGGTGATTGGCACTGCTGGGTGGGGGGCCAATAGACTACCAGGTTGCTAAAGTGTAATTAATTGCCATTTGGCACTGTCTCGGGGTCTGGACATGGGTGTGGGGGTTGACAGCACTGCCTTATGGGGCCTTTAGTGGTGGGGTTAGGGGGCATGAGTGTGGGCAGCCCTGTGGCTTTGATGTTCAGGGATTGGGGGGCATGTACAGAAGGGGTTCGCAGGGAAGGGGGTGTGAGATTCTCAGTGGGGTAACAACAGAGGTGTTCTGGGCATGGGGAAGGGCACATGGAGTGGGTGCTGGGCTGCTGGCAGGTCTATAGGACCCCCAGAGGGTGTACATACAGTTACGCCAGCTAAATGCTGGTGTAACTTACATTGACAGTTCTCCTCCAGAGGTTCTTGTAGAATTCCAACATTGAGAACTTTGTTACTGCCCTTCTAGAATAGGGCACAACTGATGCTGTAAATCCCCTAGTGCCATGTCACAAGGGGTTTAGGGCGTATGTGCTGGCATAAGTCATCTTTGGTGCAAGTGGCCTACGGGATGTCGCAGGCCACTTTGTAGAATATTGCATGTCACCACTACTGTTGTAACTTGCTACTTTCGCCATTCTTTTTGGCGCAAGTGCGATTACACCAGGCATAACTCTTCTAGAATTGGGCCCTTTGTCTCTAAGCTCCTAGCATATTGCTAATCCAGAGCTCATGCTACTTGCTCAGTTACTCACAATGCTGCTGCAATCATTATCTGTGTGTTTCAACTCAAACCATAGTTGCTCTCCATGCTGCACACTTAATTGTTTTCACCTGATTCAGGCTCACTCTGAACCCTAGCTATGCAGCTCTATCATGATTTCTCAACACATCCTACCCACCTCATTGCTGCAGTTTCATTGCACTGCCTGGTGATAGCTGATTTCAGCGTATTGTGCTTCCCTCCATTATATATTTATCAAATACTACAACTCATCATTACTCAATACAGATGCTGTTCTCTATGTTTGTACACTGCTATTATGCTCTGAGGTCAGCTAAGCTACTGCTGGTGCTGTAAACTAGTTTCAATATCTGCATGTGGTTCTCGACCCCTTCCATCACTTTCTTGTTTTTGCTGCGGCGGAGACTTGGAAGTGTTTGTGGAGTCGTGACCCCATGTGGCTAATTACTTATGTTCTAAATCCTACCTCCATCGCTAAAAATCCTCAGAGTATTTGTCACCTTCATTGGCTTTTGAAATACCTGGCTGGCTTTCCCCACTATTCATGGTGCTGCTTCTCTTACCTACGTGCAGGTCCCACTATTGCTACTATGTTTTGCAGACCTACGTGCAGGTCTGACTATTGCTATACTGCCTTACTGACCTATGTGCTGGTCCATTCTTGCTTATGCAATCATTGCTCAATGCTCACTTACTGCCATGTGACCTCTGCAAAGTCTCAGCACTCAATGCTCATTCAGCTCCTCATCAGTTTCTGGGGCATGCCAGCCATACCATTCTTTTATTTATTTTGTTTTTATTGACTGGGTAAGTGCACTAGACAAATCCTGCCTATTTTCAGGCACGACCCGGGGAGGAGGATATAGATGAATGCCAACTGACCTTGAATCACATTAAGCTAGTGGTGGTATTTTTAGTGAATGAGGGAAATTTGGCCAAGCCACTGGGGAAATTCCCCTACTCTTTTCGATAAGTGCCTTGGGATCTTTAACATCCACCTGAACTACCACCAATACAGGCAGATGGGACCTTGGTTTAACGTCTCATCCAAAAGACAGCTTCCCTGCAGCCAGTGGTCTCACTCTGCATTTCTAAGTCTACATCTTGAGCATGCCTGATTTGGGAAGGGGTCCTTCTCACCTGACCAATAGCTGGGAATGTCCTCACTCCAGGCCTGGCTTTAGCTGTTTGCGACTCAATGGCAGCTCCTGGTGCAGAATTTAAGACTGGCTGTGAAGGGTGGAAAAAGTTACCTCCGTTGACTCTAGTAATCGTACCACCAAAGCACCTTCACCGCATTCTCCCTATGACTGCCTCTGATTCACCTGGTTTGTTTTTAGGGTGAGTAGGCCAGGTGAGTGCCTCAGCAGTCATTGCTTTCCTCCTCCCACCTTGGTTGCCCTCAATGTTACAGAGCACTCTTGCAACCTTCCACGGCATTCCCATTAGAGGGATTGAGTGAGAGATTTCCTCCAAATTGGAATATTTTCCACCTCACTTTAATTGGGTTTACAAATCACAGCAGCAGAGCCATAACTAAATAAAATATCCCAAGCCTGGAGGGAAGGTGACCTAGGCCTTGGGTCCTCAGAGATTTCCTTCTCAAAGGGTTTTTTTCTCTTCTTCATGCCTCAGGTCATAACTGTTAGTTAGCTTAGTTAGTGTTCCCCAGTTCATTTAGGTAGGCTCCACTGTTGGATGGAGGTCAATGGTGTCCCTGCCATTTCATCTCTCCTTAGGAGGTCCCCTCATTCTCTTGCACAACCCATCGAGCTCATGCCATTGTTAACCTGCGCATCTCATTATGTTATCAAGCTGCCCGATGCTTCATCTACTACTCTGTCTCACAGCTACTGACTGCTAATATGCTTCATACTACTACATTTCTTTTTAAGGATCCTTCTTAAGGTACCTTTAGCCAAGGGAATCAACCCTCGGCACCTCTGGGGTGGAACCCTCTTCAAGGGTTCCTTGTCTTTACAGGGTGCTAATTCCTCTGGAATAGAGAGTGTGAATGGCCAAAAACCTGAGTAACACAGTTGCACAAGCATAACACTATACTGGCTGCATAGGCCACTAAATTGGAAGGCGGGGCCTGTGATTCAATGGACAAGTAGCCAGCCATTCCCACTTCCTGCACTACATAAGCAGTTCCTCTCAGTCTCTTTCTGAAGCACTTTTTCTTTGACCCACCATCCTCCCCTTCTCCTCCAGTGGCAGCGCCTCTCTCATTGGGAACTTTCCTAAGGTATCTTTAGCCAAGGGAATCGTCCTGAGGCACCTCTAGGGGTGGAACCCTCTTTGAGGGTTCCTTGTCTTTGCTACCCCTACAGGGTGGTAATTCCTCTGGAATAGAGAGTGCAAACAGCTAAAAACCTAAGTAACACAATTGCACAAGCATAACACTATACTGACTGCGTAGGCCATTGAAACATAGAATATGTCGGCAGATAAGGACCATACAGCCCACCTAGCCTGCCCATTTTCCTACTTGGTTTGGCAATCCCTACTCTTATCTGAACTGCCTTTTCCCCACTCTGCTGTATGGCAGGGTTATTTTATGCTTATCCCATGCACTTTTGAATCCCCATATTGTTTTCACTTCCATCGCCTCTGATGGTAGGCTGTTCCACGATCTGGGATCTGGGATGGATGAGAGAATGGCAACACGTGTTTAAAACTCGTTAAAGAGGAGAACACAGTTGATGGTGATGGATGGGGAGCAATTTGAGATAAGGAGGTGATGAGCGGGGTAACACAGGACTCATTCCTGGGTCCTGTCCTGTTAAATAAATCCATTTGTGTCATAAGGGTAGGAGTCCTGTGAAAGATCTGCTTCTTTGTGGATGACACAAGATCTAAGAAAGAGTGGATAGTGAAGATGCAGGTAAAACAATGTGGGAAGACCCTGATGCGCTTGAAAATTGATCCAGAATATGGCAGCTAAGATTCAGTGCCAAGAAATGCAAGGTAATGCATATCAAGAACAAGAACCTGAAAACTCAGTACCTGATGGAGGAATGGTAATAGAGGGCACAGTGGAGAAAAGGGCCATAGGGTGATAATAATGGAAACTCTGAAATATGCAGCACAGTGCAACAGGGTAATGGGGAAGACAAACAGGATGCTGGGGTACATAGGGAGGGAGATTAGTGGTAGGACCAGGGAGGTCAGTCTTCCTCTGTTTAGTCCTCTGGTTTAAACATGTTTATTCCCCTCAGAGAACACTGCCCAATCAAAAGTCTCAATTGGTGTAGTTTTGTAGCTCGAAGGAGTAAAAATTGACTGAGATTTAAAGTGTTAACCTTCAATTGCAATTTTTTTTTCGATGCATCCAATGAATCTCTCTCTCTTTCTCTTTCCATGGGGTCTATGCACTATTTCATTTGATTTTTCATTTTAATTTTTTTTACTTGATAACTTGATGAGCACAATTTTCACAAGTGGCAAATCTGAACAAATAACAAATATGGTCATACAATACAAAAATACATTACAAAAAATACATACATTATTAAAAAAACTATAACAAACAGTGATATTAATTCCTGGAATTACTGCTAAGACATGAACATGATATAAAACTATCTAACCATACTTTTAATCTCATTTTAAAGGTGGAAGGAGAAAGGCAATTTTTAAGACTAGAGGGAATAGAATTAAAAAAATACCGTGGCTCTAAACAATAATGATTTTTGGCCAAAAGTTTTTTTGACTTGGGGAATTTTAAACAGGGGTTTACCCTGGGACCTGGTTCCAAAATAGTTAGAGAATCTGTGGAACAAAGAAAGTAAAGTAGTAGGAAGAAGGCCCCTGAAAGCCTTAAAGAGTATTGCAGGCCAGGTACACGTGATCCTTGTGTACTCAGCCTGCGTAGCTCTGTGCCTGCAGAAAGGAGTATGTTATGCGGTGTGCATAACCACACATCTCCATGCAGCACCTGTCAGGGTCCCCACCCCCCAGCACACAATTATGCAGGGGCAGATTGAGGGACACAGTGGACATCCAATTGAATGCCTGTCATGGGACCAAAGTGGATTCCCTGCTCCGCACAAGCAGGGGATTCTGGGGAGGAACAGGACAGGACAATTTTCAATGTAGGGGCTAGTGCCAGAATAGTTGCCCCCAGCCCTTCCTGTCACACCTGTGGGCTGGGGAAACACAGTAGGAGGATTCCCTGTCCTTCCACAGCTGGTGGGTGTCATGGGGCACATAAAAGATACAGCATGGTGCCCACTGCCAAATCCTGTGCCCTCTTGCCTGGCACTCTGCACCTTCATTAATGGCATGGAGTGTGGGAACAGCCCTGGACATACACCCAGACTGGCCTTATACATATTTGAATGATCAGCCAGGGAACTGAGAGCACAAGGGGCACATGCCCCTTCCATGATTGCCTCGGGGGTTCACTGGACCCCCCCCCCAGTTTGTGGCATTCTGAGTTAGAGTTGCCTATGTGTGGTGGATACATAGTGTGAAGGCAATCAAACCATTAGAGCTTAGGCCCCATAAACACAATTGTAATGTCCATTACTCTATCCACTGTCAATTCTCTTGTTGGGGGCTATGCACTATTGCAGGCCTGGTCTGAGTGATTCACATGTACCTGGCCCATGTAACTCTGCAGCTGCAAACAGGTGCAAGGTGCTTGATATGTACAACTGCATGTCTCTGCAGGATGCCTGTCCACAGCCTTACTCGCTGGCATGCAGCTGCACATGGGGCGGATCGAGGGACACAGGCAGGCATCCAATAGGATGCCCATCCTGGGTCTTGAAGTGGATTCCCTGCTCCACATGAGCAAGGGATTCTGGAAAGGTGTGGGAGCACAAAAATTGATAATGTCAGGAGAATGCCCATATGGCTGCCCACAGCCCTTCCTTTCCAACTAGGGGGCTGGGGCAGCACCATGTGGCGGTGTTTGGTCCCCTGCATCTTGTGGGCTTTCACTGGGAGGGTGCACAATGGATATGACAGAGTACTTGCTGTTGTATCCTGTGCCCCCCTTTCCCAGCAGTCTGCATCTTATTGAATGACTTGTAGTGTGGGCATGTCCCCAGGCAATCCCCCAGACCTGCCACGTTGTGTAACTACATGATCATCCAGGGGGATTGAATGTGCAGGGGGTGCGCGCCTGCTCTGTGAATAGTGCTGAGGATCTGTTGGACCCCTGGTTCATGGCATTGTAACTTAGGGTTGCCAATGTAGCATGGATATGTGGTGCAAAGGCAATCATACCTTTTGTACATAGACCCCATTGTTTGATTCTGTAACATGTTTAATGCTCTTTAATCAAATCCCCCTGCAAAACTGCATCTTTCAAGTGCCTGTAGTGTTTCATGATACAGATTTTCATTTCTATTTGCAGGAGAATGTGTGCTATAATGTTGGTGTTGTTTACATTACTTGAGAAGTGATATTTCAGATGTAATTTCTGAATCATTTGCAGTGATCCACTTTGATTTTAAAGCAACTGACAGTGGGTGTCAGGATATACTTCAGGCCACAGTGTAGGACACTGATTTGGCTGTCACTTAGTACCTAATTAGAAAGGTTGATTATTTGCTTCTGTTGGTGCTCCTAAAACTGTCTTGTCTCTCTCTTTCTCTCTCTCTTTCCCTTATTGTTTCTTTTCCTCCCATCCCTCCCTGTTCTCCTCTTTTTATGATTATTTAGAAGTTTTTATTTCCGTTTTGTTTTTTATATTGTGATGTTCTGGCATTTTCATCATTGGTGCTGTTATTCTCATCTACTGAACTTGTCTCAGAATCTGTTTGAATCACTACTTGTTTTTATGGCTTGTTTCCTTTGAACTTTTTTTGCCTGTTCCTTGGCCTTCCTCTGCTTTTAAAAAGCTGGTGAAAAGTTCAGTAAAACTTTAACAAAACCTATTATTTAGACATAGTCCAGCTTGTAGTTCCCATTAGTGCTGCATTCCTCGTCCCCATTATTTATTACTGAGGTCATCTGTATGAAAACAGGATATTTGCCCCTGAAGAGTTTGTCTATTCTTGCTGCTTTCTCCCTACCTGAAGTCACAGAGCATTGCCTGAAATGTCACAGTTACTCCCATGACAACAGATTGTGATGTCAAAACAGTGGATTATGACTTGAAGTAGCGAGTAAGCTATAGAGGCAGATGGATTCTAAAAGAACTCTAAGGAATAAAGATCATATATTCATGCAAATTTCCTTAGCAATAAATAACAGGGAGGAGAAATATATAAAATATAAATGGAATGCAGGCAGAATTGTATCTAATTATTATGCTTCTTAAAGTTTTCTTTGCAGCATCAGTAGCTCTTTAAATCTATGTGGAGCAAACTGGGCTCCATTATAGACATGATTGTTTTTGAAGACTTTTTCATCTCTGGTTTTCTTCGATCTCTTGTTCAGATTATATCAATTTATTTTATATGTTATCAGAGTTCTTCAAATTGCTTTTGCTCTTTGAATGGCTGTAGTTCTTTCTGAATGGCACCAGGCAGACAAAGAAAGAGAGGGGGAAATGACTGAGTTATACAAACATCTCCATGAGATTATCAGGGTAAAAGTCAATGAATTGTTTACCTTTAGAGAAAACACAAACACGAAGGGGAACCCACTAAAGCTGGCTGGGGACGGTTCAGACGGTATATCTGCAAGTACAGTTTCACTGAAAAAGTGGTGAACAAATGGAACAGATTACTGGCAGAGGTGGTCTTTGTCAAAACAGGGAGTGGATTTGAATATGAGTGGTACAATTGCAAGGGCCTTATGGGGAGGAGGAGATGGAAAGGGGAAGGGAAAAGGTGAAAGATGGTTATTGCGGTCATGGCATAAGAATTAGGTAGAGTTGGGCAGACTAGATGAGCCAGTTTGTCTTTTTCTGCTATCATGTTATGCAATATGTTTCTATGTTTCTGTTTTTATTAAGTAACTACTGTAGTCAGTGCCCCAACCAAAGCTGGCTCTCTGAGGAAGTGATTTGTGCAAGAAAGTAGCTGGATTTTGTTGTGGTGTGTCTCTCCTTCCTTCCTTCCTTCCTTCCTTCCTTCCATCCTTTTTTAAATAAAGACATTTAACAGTGAGTATAACAGCAACTTGCTTGAGGCACTGACTGGTTGCTGTGCTTCTCATTACTTTCTCTGATCTTTGGCACCTGAAAACAGTCAGCACTGAAGTGGTTCTCCTTTTTTTCCTGCATGTAATATTTCATACTATTCCTTCATTAAAGTCAGTTGTTAATTATGATCGGTTATGGCAAGAACTTTCTGAAAAAAATATCATTAATTATATAAATGATTTTCTGCTGTCCACTTTTAATATCCTGTGAGAGATGAATGCCAGAACATACATTAAAGTGACAATGTCATTAGACTTGAAAAGGATATTTGAGGTTTTCAATATTCCAGTTAGATCATCATGCGACTTGTTAAATAATGTATATAAGAAAAAGCTATTACATTTTCTCAATGACAATATCATGAGTACCTTGAATGGTAAGATGGAAGGGGATCTAGCAGGAAACTTAACATGCAGATAGTAATTAGGGTACATTTATAGAAAATGTAGTATATCCAGTTCATTAGGAAAAGTTTAAAATAACAACCCACCCATAGAGTAAACATTTTCCTCTTTTTCTAGAATGTGACAAGTCTAATAAAGTGCAGTTACAATTGGAAGTCTCATGATCTGTAGAGAGCAAAAATGCAAATCTTTATTTGGAGTATTGGGAGAAGGGAGTAGTCTGGAACACTGCACATAATACCTTCCATGGGAACATAGTCAAATGGTATCATTATATTAACAATATATTTATGGTATAGCGGGGAGACACAGCAGGATATTTTTGCATTTTTTCAGTATCTCCACAGCATTAATGAATATCTGAGAGTTACAGTAAATGCTATCAAAACAAGGATTCCATTCTTAGATATGGTGGAGATGAAGCAACAGACTGCTGAAATCGTGACAAGCACATATCTTAACGGGGAACAGTCAGCACGAACAGCCCCACACTCAAGTGTGGGTCTGGTCTCAATGTACATTTTGTGGGCAAAACATTTTGGTTTACTCACTTTTTACTATAGTATAATAGATTTTATCAGACTAATTTTGCTTAGTTCTATGCTGGTATTGTCTTTCACTATACATCTCAGATTCCCCTGCTGCTGACATCAAAGCAGCAGGCAGCATTGGGAGATTCAGTAGTCGGCAGGGCATGTTAAAGCATTTATAATATCTGATCAAATGTTTTCTGGGTCTGCTTTTCTCCAGGGGCTATGTATAGTTAGATGTGACTGTACACACTCAATGGAGGACAACTGGACAAGCAAACAAAAGACCGGACTACATATAAAGTCTAACATGCACTGCAGGCTACAAATCTTCTCACTGTTGCCTACTGCACTGATGTCATCTGCAGGGGATTCTGGGATTTGTAGTAATAGAAGATGCCAGTCTAGAACTAATCAAAAATGGTCTGATACAAACTTCTATACTACAGTAAACAGAAAGTAAACCAAAATGTTTTTGTTCCCAGAGTACACAGTGTGACCAGCTCCACACTTGAGTGTTGGAGCCCTTCTTGGTGACTGCTTTCCATTAAACCTACAAATAGGAATACTGTCCTTTTAGCAAGCTCAAGCCATCCCCGCCACACCATAAACAATATGCCAAAACGTATGTTCAACAGGCCCAAAAAAAGACTGTAGTGAATTTAAAGGGACACTGTCAACCTCATTTGCATCATATTATTTCTAGTTAAAACCCCACATTTTATGATTGCTTACCTTCTCTAAAATTCATTGGTGTTGCTGTTTGTTTTGTCTGACTCCTTGTTTAGTAGAACTGAAATGCATGTTAATGTATATTTATAAACAACTTTGTTTTGTTTCAAATCCTGAATCTATTCTTATTAAATACTTCCTAAACATCAGAAGCACCCCAAACAGTGCAGCCTCTCATGAGGCAGTAGCCACCTAGACTCCCACTGCATCATGAGTGGCCAGACTGTGTTGGAGGTGTTCCCATATCCAGGAAAGATGCAGTGGGAGTTGATCAAGGAATGTAAACAAACCTGTTTTTTTGTGGTAACACCAGTGTGGTGTGCAGTCTGTTTTTTTTCCATTTTAAAAGAAAACCAGTCAAAATCAAACTACTAGTTACATCAGCAATCTGTGCAGAATGTTAGCAATAATAAAATGTTTTTTTAAAACAAGGGACACTTTGAGGCTTAAAGGGGTTGATGGTGTCCCTTTAGTAGGGAATCAGAAATACTGCAGAAAAGGCTTGAGGACAGATGATATTCCAAACAGATTATTAGCAGAGCAAGACAGGCCAGTGAACATTTGAACAGGAGATCCATACTATATCCTGAGAAAGCAAAAAGCAACTCATGTGACAGAAATTTTTTTTCACAACTTATTCAACAAGGGCAAATATGGTAAGAGACATCATTTATAAACATTGGGAGGTCCTCACGACAGATCTGAGATTGAGGAAAATCTCAAGAAACATGTTACTGGAAGTTTGTAAGAGAGGTCAAAACCTTAGGCAATAACTGAATCATTCAGTCCAGCCTGTTGGCAAACAGACTACATGGCTGCAACTATTAACACTGAGATGTAAACCATGTAAAAGGTGAAGCACTATTGGGTGGTGCAAGAGTGCACTAGCTTTTTAAATCCACTGAACAATCAGACTGTAAATATCAGAATTTATAAATTGTGATTCTGCTTGTATACCTTGCAACATGTTCATACAGGTCTTTTACATGGGCAATTTCAAAAGAAAGTTTAAAGAAAGAATTTGAGACCACTAGAGGTGGGCAAAGTGGGTGAAATTCACTCCATGAAGCAATTCGCGGAGTGGGGGGAAATCGGGGAAGCACTCCACAACATGAAGAGGAGTACTTCACATCATTGTGAGGCTCACAAAGTCATTGATTGCAATGCACTTCGCGTTACTACGCCTTCCCTCAACCACTTCTGTGCCTATTTTTACGCAAAGTACATTAATTTCAATGTACTTCACATCACTTCACCTTGTTATTGAGCTCCAAGGTGAATTTTGCATTGATTCATGGGATTGCAGGTCACATGGGCTCTAGACTGTTCTGCACAGCCTCAGTTCTGTGTAGTGTATGTGTGTGTAGTGGTAGCTGGAGACAGTTTGCTCTCAGAGCTGTGCGATTGAAAACCTCTAAAGGCTGTTAAAAAAGCCTTTTTGAACCATTTATTTTGCTCAAAATTTAGTACATAGATTGTAGGAAACCCTCCTGTGCTCATGTCATCAGGTGTTTATTGTATGCATGTGGATTTTGATTGTTAATTTAGAACCTTCAGTCCGTGTGTACTGACAGACACTTGAAGTGTGCTATAGGGGAAGGGCGTATCTTTGATGGAGGTAGATTAACTGGGAGAAAAAGGCAGTCTTTCTGTTTTGGTTATATTTTTCTTGTATAACTGTGTTAATGTACACACAGTAGTATTTGAATTAATTTTTTTAATTTTTTTGTTGATTGTTGTGGTGCAGCAGTGCATAATTTCAGTGTGTTTAAAAGATTTGGTTATATTAATGAAGTTTTCAATTTGCTGCTCATTACTTGTAGTGTGTGTATGTGAGTGTGTGTGTGTGTGTGTGTGTGTGTGATGTGTGCAATCAAATCAGACACATTTTATTGTGTCACACAGTAATTGCAGAAGTGTGAACCTGCTATCCACTACACCTGCATGATTTTTTTTGTATTGCTTTGTGGTATCTTTACTGGTAGTGGACTGTTACTGCAGTGCACTACCCCCCTTCCCTCCGCCCCAACCGGCAAAAGGTATTCTTTTCCACATTTGGATTTGTGACTTGTGAGCACTGCTTAGGTGTTGTTGTGCCTTTGCATCTGCAACTCTTGAATGCGCAGTGCAATCTTAGTCTGTCTGTGCGTTTGCATCTCTTTAGAGCCCAATCTTCATCTGTAACTTAAGTCATCACAGTTGTTTGTTTAGCTTCCCTCCAGAGTACTGGTGTGGTGCATTTCACTGCATGAACATTGTACTCATTGATGTAAATTTTTAAGTCAGGGCGATCATCATGAGTCACTCATGATACAAATCGCATTTTTCATCTTCACGGGCACGATTCATGAATCACAAAACTGTAAGTTTTTTTGTAGTTAGTTGCATGTAAGCCTATTTTGTAGTATCTCTGGTCTTGGCTTCAATCACCATTGTACTCATCTATTTAAGTTTTCAAATTGGGTAGTTTTGTGTGGTACAGGTCAGGAAAGTACAGTCGTATGTATTCGCATTCCCGTACAGTTTATTATTATTGGTCATGTCACACCAGACACTCATCACGAGACAAATCACGTCCTTCACGAATCACAAAACTTACTTTTTTTTTCAGTTGTGATGATATGCTGAAGACCAGTAAAGATGACCAAAACATTGATGAATCTTTTTTAACATTTTTTCAATTAATGCCACCTTCCAAATACTTACCTTAATTTGCTTGATAGTATTTTAATGCCAAAATTCCTCATCAAGCCAATAAATGCAAACCCCAAGTTCAACTGTGATACAAAAAAAAAAAGCAATGATTACATGTATATATATATATATATATATATATATATATATATATATGGATATGAACATTTAAGGTTAACTCGGGTTCTGTGGAAAACCATGATGGTGCCATGTACTTACTTACCAAGGGTAGTATTAATGTACACACAGAGGGCATCCTTCCAGTTGGGGGTCAGTGCAGCAGACATTGGGCAACAAACAGCATTATCACATCATCATGGATGGTTAACTCAATGGTCAGGTCATCCTTCTAGCATATCATTTGGCAAGACACTGCATCAGCTCAGTCAGGTCAAGAAGCATTACATGAAATTCCAACAGCAACAGCAGGGGACATACTGTAGTTCTTATTGGAGTGTGTGCACACATAACTTAGTGTGGCATGAATTAATGGAGACTTTTCTTTCCATTTTATGTTCTCATTTCTCTTGATCTGAAGTCGGGAATTTTCTGAACATGAGACAGCAGCATTTTGGTGGCGCACATTAATTCTGGGGACTGTGTGGCAAAACTGCATGCATGAGTGACTGAGTGCACCATTAATTAATGCAGAGTTTTCATTCCATGTTATGATCTCATTTCACTTCATCTGGAGTGGGGAATTTTCTGGACACAAGACAGCAGCATTTAAGGGATGCACATTAATTCTGGGGACTGTGTGGCAGCACTGCATGCCTGACTGAGTGTACTATTAATTCAGGGAGACTTTTTATTCCATGTTATGCTCTCATTTCTCTTTGTCTAGAGTGGGGAATTTTCTAGACACAAAACAGTAGCATTTTTGGGATGCATATTAATTCTGGGGACTGTGTGTCTGCATTGCATGCCTGACTGAGTGCACCTTTAATTAATTTCCTTCCTTGTTATATTTTGACTTAATAATGTCTGTTTCTAAAAATAAATAATTTTTGTTGTCTCAGTAGTGTTTTATTTCTCTCTTGCTGTATGCGTGTGTCGAAGAGCAGGACTGAGCAGTGCAATAATACTCTGCTAAACAGCATGTGTGCTGTGCACTGTCACGTGCACACATTGTCTAGCTTCTGTCAAACATATATATGATGTCTTGTTCCACTGTTTATGGTATAAAGAATAAAGATAAGAATATATAACATATATTTTATTTGTTCCATCATCAGCAGCGGAAAAAATCATATAATCTGTTTTCAGAGTGCTCGATGGGCAGTGTGCACCTCAGTCACAGTGCACACATGAGGTTTAGTAGATCATAGCACTGCTCAATCCTGCTTTTCAGCAAACCCTTCCTGACAGAAATGAAATATTTCTGAGGCACCCAAAATATTTCATGGTGAACAGACATTATCAGGTCAGAATATAACAGGTCCAGTCCAGCAGGTTCTGCTTTGGCCCTCTCCCGCTTCACGCCATGCACAGGTAGCTGCCATTCTGCCCTCTCTGCAACAGCAGGGCCAGCAGGCGCAGTGCTGGCCTGTTCTGCAAACAAAGCCTGCCACTCTTGGCGGTGATGGTTCTGCATGTGGGTGCACTGACCCCCTGTCCCCAGGTGACTTCCTCGGAGGCAATGGCACACCTCAACACCGCAAAGCTTGCACTTCACTATGCTACTGTCCCCCCACAATGTATCAAAAAAAGGCCAAACTAGGGAGGTGTAGGGAGGACCAGGCACAGGCAGGGGGGGCCCAGATGGTGTGGGAGCCAGGGGCTGTGGCTCTAAAGTTGGGGCTGGGGGTGCAGACATCTGCTGCTCCATCTCCTGCTGATGTTGCTCCTCCTCCCTCACTTCTTCCTGCTGCTGCTGAGGTGATGCTGCTGACACTGGTGGGGCACTAGTAGGTGGTGCCAAAGGAGGTGCTGGTGGTTCCATGGCAGCAGCAGCAGCAACTCCCATATCTCTTGCTTTGGGGGGGGTACATCGAGCTCTTGCTCCAGTCCAGATCAATCCAGCCCCCATGTGTCTGAATGCCCACCTGATAGCTGTGTCGAAGAAACAACCCAGCCCTGGAGCATCTCTCACCCTCCATTGTGGCCTGTAGGATCGGGAAAACTCACACAGCACACACACACACACACACACACACACACACAGACACACACACAGAGTTAATAAAACAAATTCTACTAAACACAAATACTGCAAAAACACAAATCCACACAACAAATATTCAAACAAAAGAACGTAAAGCAAAAAAAAAACCAGAAATATTTTGTTTTTTTAAAAGCACTTGTCTCCTCTCTCACTCTCCAACTTCTCCAACAACCTCTCTCTCCTTATGCAAGGCAAAAGTGAAACTCTCTTCCTAACATGAGCCACTTCCTGCCTGCCTGACTAAAGCATGTGACTTACACTAGTGTAAGCCATGTGATGTGTGGGGGCTGCCAGTAAACTTCTCACTCCACCTTAAAGCAAATTAAGGCAGAGTGACAACACAAAGTCATCATCACAATGCAAAGTGAGGTTTTAAAATGGGTACTTCGCATAGCAGGCTGGCAACATGAACTGCCTACTTTGCGCCCACTTCGCGGGCAGAATTTTACTTCACTGCATCTCTAAAGACCACATGCAAACAATTAGCAATGGTAATATGGAGTATGTTTTGGCTGACCCAGCTAACCAAAAAAATGAAAGGGAACCAGAAGACCACAGAATAATCTTTATAGGAATTGAAAATGTGAAATTGGGGCCACATGAATGGGATTGAGACCTGGCACTAGCCCAAAAAGAGACATACTAGTTATTTGCTTAAGTGCATGTATTATAAGTGACAAGGTCTCAATCACCAGTTTGAATTATTATAAGGTAGCACTATTTCAAGTAATCTGATTGGTTGCAGAGTTATAGTAGAGTTAAAGCAACCCAAGTTACCCACCAATGCAGAGTTGGTTCACAGCATATATTTTTGTCAACTTTATGAATGAAGCCCCAGCTATTCTTACTAAATTTTTACTTTTCCATTTAAAAAGTGTCTGCACCAGTCACCTATCACATTAGTCAAACTGCACAACATAAAGCATATCAATACATAGATACATAGATACATAGACAGTGTCGGCAGATAAGGGCCTATGGCCCACCTAGTCTGCCCATTTGAGCTTGTAAGTTCAGTTTGTTTTCCTAGAAGTCTATTTCCCCTTACCCCTGACCGCTAGAATTCCTTTATGTCTATCCCATGCATTCTTAAATCCCGTGATTGTTTCAGCCCCCACCACTTCCTCTGGCAGGGTGTTCACTTTGTCCACCACCCGTTCTGTGAAGAAATCTTTCTCATGTTTCCTCTGAATCGTCCTCCCTCCAACTTCATCCCATGCCCTCTAGTCCTGAAACATCTTTTTCGCTTAAAAATAGTGTTTTCCTGCACCCTGTTCCTCCCTGTAAGATACTTGTATGTCTCTATCATATCCCCTCTCTCCCTCCTCTCCTCCAGGGAGTACATGTTCAGTTCCTTCAACCTGTCTTCATAGGACTTGTGATGCAACCCATGCACCATCTTTGTTGCCCTCCTCTGAAATAGTGTGACAGCCACCAGTCATGTCGATTGTTAAACAAAGAAACAAATATCATGCTGTGTATTGTAAATGTGTTGCCCCACCTGTCACAGCACAGTCAAGGGTTTCTATATATTATGCCCATTATAAAGCTAACAGATGTCCTAATTCCTGATCGCCTCACTCAGACCAGATAGCATAAACCATTACAACTGTGTGAAAGCCGTTGGTAGCGCTGACCGTTAAGTGTGTAAAAAGAAAAAAATAGCTGTTCTCTAGATTTTAAATGTAGTGCACCCCACCACCACCACCACCACCGCTCTCGGTGTATCACAGCTTCTTGTATTATGTATCTTAAACAGTTTAAGACAGTGTAAATCACTGGCACAGGAATACAATAAAAATAAACTTTTTTTCTGTACTGCTGTCAGCTTCTATGATCAGTTCAGCAGTTCTACACATTGCAAGCCTGTCACTTGAACCCCATTGTGGCAGTTTCTTGGGTGAGTGAGCTCTAGGACATCTCCATTCCTTATTTATTTATTGAAATGTTTCACCAGGAAGGCACACTGAACAAAAAGTTGCTCATCTCCCAATGCATCCTGGAGGGGTGATACTACTGGATGAAGAATTAGACATACAGTTTAACATTTAAAACATACAAGAAATTAAACATTCAATTACATTTGTAACAAGACAGTTAAAAAAATATCATAAATAATCATTCAGTCGCATTTGTAACATAACACACAATTAAATATATCATACCTGTGAAATATGTATTTAATTACAAGTGGCATATCTGAGGAACATAGTATATAGGGGTGATGGGGGAGGAGAGTGTGCTGAGAAGCAGGCTGGGGGGTGGAAGGTTTAATAGGTGATGTGAGTCATGGAGAGGAGCAGGGGCATAGGAGGACAGTTAAGGAGGGTTAAAGCAGGAGCAGTTAGATGAGAGAAAGTTATGTAAGGCAGAGGCAAGGGAGTGGGAGGAGGAGGAGTGCCATATATGGGGGGGAGGGAGCTCCAGGTTTGTAGGAAATGATGGGTAAAGCCTGACTGACCGATGAGAGTGGTACAATGGGGGACCAACAAAGTGCGAGTGACAGAAGATCTGAGGGAATGGAAGGGGGGAGGTGGGAAAGAGCGCAAGCATGAGAGGAAGGAGGGAAGTTCTCCTAACCAGAATTTAAAAGTGAGTTTGGCACAATGAGTGAGGCGCCTGTTGGCAAGCTGGGGAAGGGAAATGCTGTAGTAGAGGTCACAGTGATGAGTGCATGATGGAGCATCAAGGGCAAATTGACAGAAGGAGTTAAATAGTGTCCAATCTGGTTAGGGAGGATTTGGGAGCAGCACAAAAGACTACATCACAGTAGTCAAAAATGGGGAGGATCGCTTTCTGGACTAGTTCATGTCGTGCTGTAGGAGGGATGCAGCTACAGTTCCTGAATAAGGCACCAAGCTTGGGTCGCAATTTTTTCAGGATGGCGTCAATGTGGCCAGAGAGGTTGAGATGTTAGTCCAACCAAACCCCAAGGTATCTGAAGGAGGAGGTGTCCTCTAATATTGTCCCATCAAGGTATGGAAAGATGGTAAAGGGTGGAGCCTAGAGAGTCTCTACCTAGTGCCAAAGGTCATGGAGACAGTCTTTTGGGCATTTAGGAATAGTTGATGTGAGGCAAGCCATAACTGAACCTGGTGGAAACCAAGCTGAAGGGTGGTTGCAACATCAGCAGGGCATTTGCCAGAGAGAACAGGAGAGTGTAGTAGGCATACATATGGATAGAGGTGGAGGGGGAGCATACTGAGGGCAAGTCATTTAGGAAGATGGCAAAGAGAATGGGACCAAGCACTGAGCCTACAATGTAGTCTCACCCCAGCAGGAGCCAAATGAAGCATACATGCTATTCCACCCTTCTCGTCTCAAAACTCACACAGCAAGATGCTATTAAGTGCAATAGGTTGCTATGAGACCAGAATTCAAAGAATAACTCAGCACTGGATATTCTAGGCATCTCTGCCAAACATGGAAGGACTATTTTACTGTAACATAGAGATTTTGCATTAATAAATGTAACAATACTTAAATAAATATACAATTATAGTTCCAGATTATAATAATAGCAATAATGCATGACCAGGCCATACTGGCTACATGTCAATTCACTCCTGTCAACTGCCCACCTGACAAGTCACTGTGGACATTTAGCTGCGGCGACAATAGTGGCCCTGCCAAATTTGTTCTCCGGAAATTTGCTCCTGCCATAAATATTATAATAATACCTCCAGGTGGACAGCATTTGCTGACACAATGACCCAATACACCAATGGGTTGTAAAAGTGGTGCCTCTGCTGGCATTGTTGTTCAAGTCCAGTTCGTATCTTGTGGGAGCAAATTGTTGGGGAGCAAATTTGGCAGGGATGCAGTTGTCCCCACAGTTCACTGTCTGCAGCAACTTGTCAAGGAAGGAATTGACCGAACCAAATGGATACATCCCTGGCCATATTATACTACAAGGAGGTAATTAACAGACTGTTAGTTTAACCCCTGGTCATATCTTATTGCTTTATTAGCCCACTTTTTTGAAAGGTGATTTTATTCTACAGAACCTCAAGCCAACCATTTTCCTCTTTTTTATTGTCCTTGTATCCCTGCTACATTATGAGTTAGGTTTACTGTTATTGAAATGACTTATATATCCTGCAATTCTTTAGTACTTCAGTTTAATTTTGTTTTTCCTCCAGTTGCCCATAAAATGAATAACAGTAGAAAAGCTTAACAATGGCAAAATGCTTTGTTACATACTCTATCTAGTATTTGTTTTTTGTTTTTTAGGTCAGCCTGATATTCACCCCATCTGGATCCAGCAGCATGGTTTTGCCACTGATTCAGATTACTACTTTAGGACTGGGCATGTTTTACACTTTAGAAACTTAACAGAAGATTTATTATTTAAAAAAATCACACTATGGAATGCATAAAGGCGTAATTTCACATTATAATTAGTACAGGTATTAAGTAGATCTACTGTAAGAGCTAGTGTAGTGCCGTACAGTACATGGTATTATATTAATTGGTGCAATATATTTAATGATTAACAGCTGAAGTTCAGTTGAACATATTGGGCCTGATTCTCAAAGCAACCAGAATGACATGAAGAGCTTATGTCACAGACTTTGATGCAAAGTGCAGCTTGTGCCAATGCTTGCATCAAGAGTGATTCACAAACGTAGCCTGTGTTAATTGCTGCATGTGTGCACAAAGTGTCCTTGCACCCCACTGTTGCACCAAAGAATGGCCAGTGACATGGCACAAGTCTATGCTGTGCATCAAGGAAATGGTGCAAGAGCCCTGTACTGGGATTAACAAAGGTGTATGTTGCTTGAAATTTCAAACACCAGCTAGACAAGCCCCAGGTGATCTAAACACACCTACAGCATATAAAAGGAGATGCAAAGCAGGAAGTCAGAGTCCACACACCACTAAGGCAACACTGCAGCAGCAGTAGCAGCAGGGGGGAGAGAGAGAACAGTGTTGGGGGCAGTGGCTCTACTTGGGATCAGGATAGCAATGCTATTTTGCCAGAGATGTGCCCAACATGAGGGTGGTGTTGCACAATGGCATGCCAGGCAGCAGGAACCCAGACACAGGAGGCATGCCAAGCATGTATATCGGAGGTGTAAATCATACCTTGATCTGACTGAGGAACAATGCATTGCCCGATATTGCCTGCACAGGTCCACAGTTGCAGAGATCTGCCAGGAACTTGGAGGCAACCTGCAGACCAGGACACAGAGAGGACATGCTATACCCGTAGAGGTGATAGTGGGTGTAGCCCTCCAAGTCCTCACCAGTGTGGGATACCAGACTGCAAGTGGTGATACTGTGGGCAAATCACAGCCCTCAGTATCATGGTGTTTGAGGCAATTTGTGGACACTCTGGTACATAGTGCACACCTGTACATCCAGTTCTCCAGAGATGCACAGGAGCAGCTCACTGTCAAACATCATTTCTACAGCACTGTGGGCTTTCCACATGTGCTGGATGCTATAAACTGTACCTATATCACCAAGTGGGCATCACTGAGTGAACCTAAGGCATACATGAACAGGAAGGGGTACCACTCTATGAACATCCAGGTCATGTGCAATGTGAGAGGGCAGCAAGGAGGGATGGGGGGATACTGGGATGCATAGGGAGAGGCATCACCAGTAGAAAACAGGAAGTTATTATCCCTCTGTACAGACAACTGGTGAGACCCCATCTGGAGTACTGCGTGCAGTTCTGGAGACCCAATCTCCGCAAAGACATAGACAGGATGGAAGCTGTCCAGAGGAGGGCAACTAAAATGGTGCAGGGTCTGCACCGGAAGACATATGAAGAGAGACTTAAGGAGCTTAATATGTATAGCCTCGAGGAAAGGAGGGAGAGGGGGGACATGATAGAAAATTTCAAGTACCTCAAGGGAATCAACAAAGTCCAAGAGGGTAGCATCTTTCAAAAAAAGAGGTGTGCAAGAACAAGAGGGCACAATTTGAAGATAGAGGGGGGCAGCTCAGAGGTAATTTAAGAAAGTATTTTTTTCACAGAGAGGGTTGTGGATGCATGGAACGGCCTTCCGGAGGAGGTTGTGGAGTCAAAAACAGTGGTGGAATTCAAGCATGCATGGGACAGTCATAAGGCAATTCTAGGGGTTGGGGGTAGGAAGAAATAGGCTGCTGGTTAACTAGGATCTGCAGCTTATCCATTAGGTAGGGAAATGGGCAGACTGGGTGGGTCAAGCGGTCCTTATCTGCTGTCAAATTCTATGTTTCTATGTTTCTATGTGTGACAGTGTCACATTCTGGACGTAGTTGCACAGTTTCCTGGGTCATGCCACGACTCATACATTTTCAGGAACAGCAGACTGTGCCAGGCCTTTGAAAATGGAACATTATGGGATGGATGGCTCATAGGTAGGCCACTGACATGGACACAGGAACAGTGTGTACCTACATGGATGAAATGGTGGTTGCACACATAGTAGGTGCACAGACCACCCCATATGTAGGCCTATAGATGGCCTATGTGGTCACAGGGAATACTGGCAGTGAGCATGGCACTGTGACCCTTCCAAAATGCACAACAACGGTGTGCTGTTGGGGATGTAGGTGGTGTGGCAGCCAGGGACATGGTACAGCATGGGATGTATACAGTGTGCCAGCATGCATGCAGTGGTGGGGCCATGTGGGACTGTGGTGGGTTATGGGACTGGACAAGTGGGACACCCAGCCAATTGTGTGACATGCAGGGGCCATGCAGCCAGCAGGTTAGATGCACACTGACAGGTGAAAGATGTGCCAGAACTAGTAACATATGTGTGTTCCATCCTACAGGTGACACTGGATACCCCCAGCAACCTTGGCTAATGACACCAAATCAGACACCCTGCAGTGGGTCCACAGATGTGATACAATGAGTCACATGCATCAACAAGTACCATCATTAAAAAGCCATTCAGGTGCTCAAGATAAGGTTCAGGTGCCTCGACTGGTCCAATGGGTCATTGCAATACACTCCTGGGATGGCAAGCAAGATATTTGTGGCATGCTGTATTCTACACAATATTGTCCTTGCACACCGTATCATGGTGCCAGAGCCAGAGATGTCACCAGGTGAGGAGGAGGAACAGGTGGAGAGGAGAAACAACATGTTGGCAGTGGCATGCCCAGAGGCTCATGGGCACATCATACTGTGGCAGGTCAACACATCAGAGCAAACCTCATCTTCACACACTATAGCTGAACACACATCACCAACAGTGTGTGGCACACTTCATGCAGTGTGTGTATCCCAGCAGGCACAGTGACAGCTCCACAGAGGACTGACGGGCATGTGCTAGCTCACATCATCACACAAACTACTACAATCGCATGGAGGCATGTCACTGGCAAGAGCAACAATGCTGCGACGCATAGACACAGTGTCAGTCACTGTGCCACTGTGTGGATGTGGATGTATTGGTCTACCTCAACACAGTGCAGTCAGCAGCATGGGACATGGCAGTGGGAGCTCAAGTACAACATGGACTCAGTCCCGGATGCTGTGATGCGGAGGTGTCGTCGCCTGGGACAACACACAGGTGATGGGAGTACTATAACTTGGAGGTTGCCCATCACCTGTGTGCAGTCTAAGGTGGCAGAACAGCACCATCAGGAGTACAGGGTGCCCCAGATCATTACAAAGTGACACAGATGAGTGTGAATGGCCTGGTACTGTACATGTATGGGAAAAGTGGATGGGGCCCCATTGCATGCAGATACCTATCAGATGTCCGTTGCTTAGACACTTGTGTGACACAATCCCAGACACCACATGCAGTAGGTTAAGTATGTACACAGGATATGCATGTGTGTGAGGGGGGCACCAATGCCAAAATTGTCATGTTGTGTGTGTGCCAGATGTGCATCTGGTGTGCAGAGGTGTGATGTTTGCAGCCATAGGTGTCAATATGCTGGTAATGGAGGCCACACTTCAGAGGGAGCACAACACAAGAACTACCACGACAATGAGGCACAATAGTCAACACGCTCTGTGGCACCTCCACACCTGGCAGTGCTGGCCATGGGGGTGGCACAGTACATGTGTGACACGCCCCATGGGGATGGACATAGGACACTAGGATACTGACTGACCCCTGCCCCGCTGAGATCTTGGACCGTTGACCTTTGAACCGTCTCTCACAGTATGGCTCTCTACCCTGCAACTCTGCATTCAATGGGAATAACAGATGATATGCCCTAGAGTATGGTATTGCACTCAGACAGTGACATCTTTTTTAAAGTACTAGTCAATTGTGTTACTGTGCTATAATTGATCTGGTGCTACTGTATGTGAGTCTGCTATGGAAGGCCATATGCCTTTACAGTATTCTGGGACTTGCCTAACATGTGGCATAACATAGGTGCTGCTGTACTGGGGTGCACATAAAGGGAGGGTAATCATTCCATTGTAATGGAAAGAGTGGTGAGGTTTGTATAGTTGGTTGCTATGCAAAATATATTTATTTGTTTAAAATTTGGTAACCGGGAAAGGCACACTGAGCTGAGGTTCATTTCCAGGTACGAGCTGGGGAGTAGGAAGACAGATACTAACAAAGGGAGACAACAAATTTACATAATGACACTCGTACATAATACAATTCATGTGAAATCTTTTCATAAATGCAGCAAAACAGATCATGCAATTTTTACATAAATTTGGCTAAGTAAGCAAATGTAACAAAACGATATAGGGCTCAGCATCAAGAAGGCAAACAGAAGCCATTAACTCACTAGTAGAGGGCCCTGGGTATAAAAAGGCTAGGAGATTGAATGGCAGCAGCAAGTAGCACTGTGTGTGGGTCTCAGCAGGTGCTTAATGGACACTCAAGAACAGAGAATAGTAGGACACCCAAGAACAGTGCGTGTTGAAGGATGTGGATCATGTATTATATGATGTGTGTACACCACTGAATGGATTAGAGTGACACATTCCTCAAACAGTGGTGCATGATAGGGCTGGGCATTCGGCCCTATAGAGTGTTATGGTCTGTAGATCGCCAGCCATCCCATGCAGTGATCAAGGGCACAGTGCAGGATATGGGTAACGCACCCTGTGCTAACCTTGTTTGACAATGACACATGACACGCAGCGTTGTGGGCCTCAATTACATACATTGCAACATGCCGAGGCATATATTGATGCAACATGCAGAACGCATGATGCGTCACAGGCTGATACCACAGCATGTTGTGGTATGACTGTTTACTTAGTGTGCTAAGCATCCTATTCAATCCAGGTAGCTTCCATGTGATCAGCATCAGCGGAAATCAGCTACACATGCGGGTACACTGCTATAAATGTGGAGGACCAAACTGTAATGTTGGCAGTATAGATTTAGTAGGTGTGACAGTTTAGGTAACATTACAGTCACTTGTTTGGGAGGAAAGCGATACCATACAGTTAGTCTACACCTAAGTAATGGCAGGCTGGACACGTGCTCCAAATTTTTTGGGGGTGCTTGCCCGAGGTTCAATGTGGGGAATAACTCCTCCCACAGTCTCTACATAAGTCCTCTGCTGATACACATCCCTTACTTAGGGACTGTTTTCCCGAGCTTCTGCGTGGCTTGTGTGGCTATGTGTCCTTTGCTCCTGCTGCCTCGTTTTTTCTTCTGGTTCTCCCCTCCCTGTCTCCATTCTTCCCATTGTGCTGTGTGTTTGCTTTGTCTCCCTGTCCTCTCGGCCCATCTCTCTGTTTTCCTCTCCCTCTCCCTGTGCCTTTCTCTTGTTCTTTTTGGGCTTTGCTCCTTCAGTTGGATTTACTTTATACTGAGGATCATATCACTCATTCAGAAAAGATCTCCTCTTCAAACTCAGGATCATCATGTGATCACCATGGAACTCACCAACCTTGAATTAGCTATGGTTACTAGAACCTAGATCCTTCTCCATTTAGTATGACCAGAAGGACGGGCAGACCTCCGGTCATGGGTCCTCAGAGGTTTCCTCCACCTAGGGGTTTTCCTCTCCTGAGTACCAGGTGGTCATACTCTCTATGAGTTGGAGGAGGTTTCTTTTTCGGCCTTCTATTCCCTACAAATTAATTACCTACCTACCTACTACTACTCCTCAAGGGTAGGAATAGAATAAAGCCACAAAAAGTGCCACAAAGTTACACAAGCATATATACCTCATCTCTCCTCTTTGCTATTCCACAAACATTGAATGGGAGGACTTGCTCGATGTGGGGAATAGCTCTTCCCACAACCTGTACATAAGCCCTCCGCTGACACACCTCCCTTGCTTAGGGAGTGTTTTCATCCACCACCATCCGCTCCTCCTTCTTCTCCGGCTCTCTTCTCACCCTTGTTCCGCGGCCTTTTATTCCCTACAAATTACTACCTACCTACTACTACTCAAGGGTAGAAATAGAGTAAAGCCACAAAAAGTACCACAAAGTTACACAAGCATATATACCTCATCTCTCCTCATTGCTATTCCACAAACATTAAACTGATGATGAGACTGTACTGCTCATCATCCTGGTGGAGCAGTGGGCATGCATAATACTGCAACCAGGCAATGCTAGGGCCACACTCAATCAGAGGGACAGGGTGTGGAGAGCAATATGTGTAAAGCTTAAGAGAGTGTCAGGTGTGAGGAGGGCCATTAGACAGGTGTGCCATAGGTGGAACGACCTGTCATGGAGAGAGACAGTATTCCTCAACCATCTTAGGACCAATGGCTAGGGAGAGTTATTTCCAGATGCGAGGTGGATACCCACACCAGACAGGTAAGTGTTAACTCACACATCATAGCGAAACACACGTAGCATATAGTGTTCCATGCTGTGCATTAGTTGTAACCTGCATATCTTCTATTCCATCTTTACAGGAACCCATGCATCCACAGACAAGGAGAACAACCAAGCATTGCTTAGAGGGGAGAAGGAGATACGCAGATGGGGGCCATGACAGCTGGTTCTAGCTGGTTCTATGTCTTAACAGCGATCGCAGAATAGTGATTGCCGTTTACTGCAACCAGGCAATGCTAGGGCCACACTCAGTCAGAGGGACAGGGTGTGGAGAGCAATATGTGTAAAGCTTAAGAGAGTGTCAGGTGTGAGGAGGGCCATTAGACAGGTGTGCCATAGGTGGAACGACCTGTCATGAAGAGAGACAGTATTCCTCAACCATCTTAGGACCAATGGCTAGGGAGAGTTATTTCCAGATGCGAGGTGGATACCCACACCAGACAGGTAAGTGTTAACTCACACATCATAGCGAAACACACGTAGCATATAGTGTTCCATGCTGTGTATTAGTTGTAACCTGCATATCTTCTATTCCATCTTTACAGGAACCCATGCATCCACAGACAAGGAGGACCACCTAGCATTGCTTAGAGGGGAGAAGGAGATACGCAGATGGGGGCCATGACAGCTGGTTCTAGCTGGTTCTATGTCTTAACGGCGATCGCAGAATAGTGATTGCCGTTTGGGAGGGTGTACATTGCCGAAAATGAATTTCAGTGATGCACACTCACAGTGCCTCTCCCAAGCACTATGTTTTTTTAATGTGGGGCTGTGCCTCGACACCCCTACTAAAGGATTCTCAACTCCAGGGAGTGCATGTCGGGGTAAATATTTAAAAACAAGCCACTGCCAAAAAAACAAACAAAAAAAAGCACTACACTGGACCCAAACCCTGCACCCTACACCTCCCAACTGACCACCCTCCCCACCATGCTAGCGGATCAGCTCAGCAGATGCCCTCCACACCACCTTCCACATACCTTCTCTCCCCTTCCTCTCTCCCCTGCGTGTATATGCATGTACTTCCCATCTCTCTACCTCGCCTACCCAGGTATCTGGTTGCTACCTGCCAGGTAGCCCTTAACACAGGCTCTGTAATTGAGTCACTGTTTTTGTAAGTGCTCAATTGCCATCACCTTGTTCACTGGATACCATGAGGGCTGGACCTGGACCCAGCCAGACAGATAGGATGTCTGGCAATCTGAATGCATGCAGTGAGTCCAGTGATGCCATGGGTAATAGTGCATAAGTCATCCACACAGGGGTGTTGGCCATACAGAACCTGTAGTATGTGGTATTGATGTGGTGCCAAAATATCCATGCCAGCAGGTGCATACAGCACCAGATATATGGTCACTGCATCAGTGACATTGACAAGCATGCTGGGTGTGGGGTGCAGTACATGCATGGGGGCCCACCTCCAACATCTGCATATTTGTGGCCATGTAGGAAAGGGACAGTGACAAGCACAGCAGTGTGCTTGTGCCACTGCTGCACAGGGATGCAGTGACCATTCTGTGGCTATGATACACCATGGCAGGTGCATGGGCACTTGGGGGGGTACATGCCACACCCAGCACATGTTGTGTGGGTCGCTGTCACACATCGTGGCAGGGGGCTACGCAGCATGCCATGCCAGCCTGTATCCCTGCCACATAGTGCAGTACTGTGCACTTACTGCTAGCGGTAGGTTGGTTCAAGGGCAGCTGACACTGACCATGGCAATGTGACTGCATGTAGGGGTTTTGCATGCATGACATACAGCGGCACTGCCACAGTCCATGGACATGTCACATCATGTGGCAAGTGTGGACATGTCAGCCGCATATGTGCGGAGCACAGTCACAGGTATAACCTGTGTCAGTGCCCTGTCCTATGCCCCAGCCAGGTTCACCTGTGTGGTGTGGTGTAGGCCCATCTGTGTAGGCCGCACCACACTCTGCACATGCATATATGCCTGTGGATGTGTACCACCATGTGCCACTGTTACCAAGGTGTGTTGTAGGAGCACCATTGTTGGCATGGTGGGAGTGATGGATGGCCACTATTACCAGGGCTGCATGCCTGTGACCCCACCCTGCAGTAGCATATATGGGGCCTGCATGTGCATGCCACTAACATGCCATGTGTGTATATGACCTGTGCCCTGTTGGTCACAGAGCACACACACATACATACATGCTGCAATATTTTGATTTGCCATGTGCATCCTACCACCATCGTGATCAGGGTACACTCCCACTGAAGGCTTGTGCTACACATAAATATGTCACATGTCATGAGGCCTACAGACCCACATCCCCAGGTGGCACACACATCACGTTATACACATGCTACACAGGTCCCAGCAGGAGAGGTGCATCCATAGGGCTGCAGCACATGCCCTGATGCTCGCCACCAATGCCACATGACTGTGTACATGGCATCCAACACTGCAGCATAACTGCCATGCCCCAGCTGCACAGGCCACTGTGGTAGCATACAGCTATAGTGCCATGCATCAACACAGTTCAGGGAATCAGCACCATGCCACACAGTGCCAGGCCACATGTCCAGTACATATGGAGCACCATGTTGCAAACAGAACTGGCATCATATGGTAATGGTCCACCTGTCTGTGTGTCACCATGTCATGGCAAAGTGTACAATGTATTGCACTTGGGCAACAGGCAGTACTGGTTCCAGTGATTGGACCAGGCATCCCAGACACATCACCGTCGCCCACGCAGCACACAACTGGTGCATCATGCTCTGTGGTCTAGACTGCATCACAGGACACAAATGGTGTTGGGAACAGTTCCAGTCATAGCAGATGGGTGTGCCATACATGTCTCATTGGCATGGTATTGCCGTGTTTCCTACTGGTGGTTCTTTGTGTTCTGTACTGGACTTGCCTTATATGCAGGCATTCATGTACAGACTGCCAAGGTCTGCACAGTCACACCACACTCTCATTTGTTTTGCAGGTGTTGGAGGGACTGCAGACATAAATCTGTTTTGCTGCTGCTATTATTTGCACCTCTGTCTACAATAAAAAGGATTTTATTTATGTGAGTATAGTGTCCTGGCTTCAGTCCCTTGCAAAGGATGCTGTCCATTTTTTGTATGTGGACTTGCCTGCTCTTCACAACACCGTTGCCTTTGTACCCTGGTGCTCACTTTGCTTGTTTAGCTGTATCTGCATGATGTGCCACAGACAGAGCACGCCCACAAGGAGTATCTGGTGGTGGGTGTGGCTACTGAGGGATGTGGCCTTGCCCCTGTGGGGATAATGATGGATGTTCCACAAAGGCAGGCCATGAAGGACTTTTCTAGGGGCCTGGGGCACACATCTGGCCCATTGCATAACATGTGGATCTGTTGCAGACAGCCGTAACTGCCCTGTGTTTGTACCTAGACAACTATACGGGACAGTGAGAAGCAGGGTTGGGTACATTGTTATCAGCTCACTCGTGTCTGTGTGCATGTTATTGTACAAATGTATTTATGGTGCCAAGATGTGCATTTTGTCCCGTTGTTAGTAGCCCCCATTGATATTGATGCTTATGATGTTAGAGTTCTGGTAGTCCTAGAAACATAGAAACATAGAAAGGTGATGGCAGAAGGAGATCAAAGGTCCATCAAGTCTGGTCTTGATTTTCCAACATCCTAAGTGATCCTTGGTCCTTGCTGGAAGATTCCCATGTGGATTTGAGTCTAGAGTACTCTTTGTCCCAGCCACTTTTGAATGCTGTTATGGTACTAGCTCCTACCACTTCCGCAGGGAGTCTACTCCATGGCTCCACAATCCTTTCTGAGAAACAGTACTTCTGTAGATCCCCCCTGAACTACCCACCCTTTAGTTTCCACCCATGCCCCCTTGTGTTTGAGTTGGGAGCCTTTGTGAATAGTTTAATGTAATTAACTGAATTTAAACCGTTCATGTACTTAAAGATTTCTATCATAGCCCCGCTTTCTCTCCTAGTTTCAAGTCAGTACATGTTTAACTCCTCCAGTCACTCTTCATATGGCAGCCCCTGAAGACCCTGAAGCATTTTGGTTGCCCTTCTCTGTATGGTCTCTATTCTGCCCCTATCCCTTATAAGGTGTGGTCTATAAAACTGTAGGCAGTATTCCAAATGGGGTCTCACCATAGTTCTGTACATTGGAAGTATCACCTCACTGTGCCTACTTTCAAATCCTTTCCCTTAGTACATTCCAGCATTCTATTGGCCTCAGTACATGCTATGCTGCATTGACTGGCTTTTAAGAGTGTTGCTAATAATAACTTTCTGATCCCATTCCTCTTTTGATTCACTGAGTTGGACTCCGTTTAGCCAATAGGTTGTTCTAGGGTTACTCCTGCCAAAATGCATCACTTTACATTTCTTGGCATTAAATTTCAGCTGCCAAATAATAGACAATTGTTCTAACCTTTTCAAATCTTTTTGTACGATTTTCATTGCCTCTTCACTGTCCACTCTACCACCTAACTTAGTGTCATCAGAGAACAGTGCTATCTTGCCCTGGATACCGACATCACTGATGAACATGTTAAACAGGACTGGGCCCAAGACTGAGCCCTGCAGAAGCCCACTCATCACTTCTCCCTCCTCTGACATCCCCCCATTGACCGCCACCCTTTGCTTCCTTCCATCCAGCCAGTGTCCCACCCACTTCATGACACAGCTTGCTATTCCCAAGTCCTCTAGCTTCTTCAGCAAGTGCTTATGTGGTACTGAATCAAAGGCTTTGCTGAAGTCAAAATAGAGGCAGTCCACTGGCTGACCACTGTCTACCTCTCTAGACACCCAATCAAAGAAAGTAATCAGGTTTGACTGGCACAACCTGCCTGTAATGAAACTGTTGTTTGTCGGCCTGTAGATTATGCTTATCTAAGTAGTCTACTAGGTTGTCCTGTAGGCCATACTTATCTAAGTAGTCTACTAGGTCTTGTTTAATCAGGGCTTCCATTTGTTTGCCTACAGTAGCACTGTTTGCTCTTATCCTATAGCTATATTCCACTCCCCCCTTGTTATTGCTGTTATTAGTTGCTATGCTGTTAGGGCCCTGGTAGATCTGTTTGTTGTTATCCTTTTATAATAACTGGCCAGCAATTTTTCCTATGGGCTGAACCAGTTGATATTTCCCATAATAACCGGCTGGTTGTTACGACATTTTCGTGCTCCATTTATCAAAAGGGAGTGCTCCCTAACTGGTTTCTGTTTTGTTTGTGGACAGGATAAAGCGTTCCTAAAACATGGCAGCTCTGTATTTTAGTTAGCGAGGAGCCACCACAGTAAGACCCTCAGCTTTCCACAATCTTTTTTTAATGAATCTGGTTGATCCTACCTTAAATATAACCATTATTGCTTTGTAAAATACAGTATCTGGTTATTTATTTATTTATTTATTTATTTATTAGCTTTTGGTAACCGGGTAAGTGCGTTAGGCAAACAATACTGCCTATTTTCAAGCACGACCCGGGAGAGTACAAGACATAGGAGCCACAAATTACAGTGATACATCAAGACATGATAACAATAAAGAATAAAAGATAGATTGCAAGCAGAAATATAACATTTTCAGGTACAATCCGGTGGAGTACAAGACAAAGGTGCCACAAATTAGAGTGATACATCATGACGTAATGACATTAAAGTAAACAATAGATTGCAGGCAAAATATAACCGGTATACATAGTGGCAGGACAACAATTTAGTGTGTGATTTGCCAACTTCGGGCGACACACCATCAGCGGGAATGGATTTCTGACTGCCTAATAGAGGGAAGTGCGATCCTAATTGCGATCGCGATTTCAGCTTCAAGTTTAAACAAAATAAATAAAATGAGAGCAGAGGGAGCCAGAGGGTGCTTTGGGGAAGAGGGAGAAGGACTGGAGACTGCTAAACAGCTCAGTAATTTAGACTTGGAGGCTGCATGCTGGGGAGCTGTAAGAACTAGACTGCAGCTGCCACATGATTTCTTCAAAAGCACAGAGTGTGTGTGTATGTGTGTGTGTGTGTGTGTGTAGAGAAAGAGAGACCCCCTCTGTGAAGATGGTGAGACAGAGACTGTGTGTGTGTGTGTGTGTGTGTGTGTGTATGGGAGGGAATGGAAAAAATTGCTCGTCAGTATATCATACAAAATAAAAGACTGGCAAGTGTGCACATGAGAATTTTATGGACACCCTCGGTGTGAGATGCTTTGATGAACCCCTTGGGCTTTGCCCTCGTGGTTTATGTATCATCCCACGCCTCGGGTGTGCATTAAATTCTCATATCACACACTTCTCCATCCTTTATTCTCTATGTTATATTCTCCACCACTTTGATATTGCTGTTATGTTTTGTTATGGTAATAAAGCTTTTACACCTATTGTATTGGGTGTCCATGTCTCTGTTTCATCCTGCAGCCACTTGATGGGTGTTAATGTCTTAGCCATGCGCTATGTGCACACCACATGGTGTCATGTTTGACCATGTATGTATGTGCCTGTCCACGTGTGGTGATGTGGGTTACAGATCCATGTGTACCATGCTGTGTATGGTTGTACAGCTTCCAGTGTTTGCCACCACCCCAGGCCACCTTAGTGGGTGTCACTCTCATAGGGCCTATCCCGGTGTGATGGCCTATGTTGCTGCATGACACTGGGATTCTCTTTGTATCATATCGGCAAGCTGATGTTAGTAAGCCAAACCACCAAATACCAAGGTGGAACCTAATGTGATGCTTGAAGTGAGTGGTCCAAAAGTGAGTGGCATCTGATGTGGGTTGCATTAGTGTCCGGGTGTTGCATCATGCACTGGTGAATGTACAGTACCACATGGGGTCAGGTCATGTGAGTGAGGGGTGATATTGCTGGTGATTCTGTGTGGATGTTCATAGAGGCATTACTGGTGTGGCTGTCTGATAAATGCCATGAGATGGTGTGGTGGTATCTGTACATGGACATGTTGCAGGTGGGTGCGCGCTATGTGGGCAGTCCTTCCTAGTTGGTTTCCATCCCGCCTTGCCTGTGCCACCTGCTGTTGCCCATAGTTGGGTCCATGTGTGGCCAGCCATATTCAGACAGTGCTGCTGTTCACTGTTGATGGCTGTGATTCCTGGGTCATGGACTTCCAGGGGTATGTGAGGGCTGCAGGTGTGCATGGGCTGTGTGTGCCAGCAACTTTCCCTTCACTGCCAACACTGTCCTTTGTCCTTCTGGCCTGTTTCATGTGCGGTGGTGGCAGTGGTGAGGGGGCTGCAGTGGAGGTTGGTTCCATGGGCGCCTTACTCTCCTTGTCCATGGCAACACCCATGGTGCTGGTACATTTGCGTCCACTTTGTCTGGGTTCCAATGTGGACTCCAGTGCTGCTGTAGGCTGTGTGGCTGCCATTGAGTTGCCTGAGGGTCTGGTCTCCATGGTGGTCCCAATTGTCCATGCCTGTGATGGTTCTGGCATTGCCCTGGTGGCCAGTGGTGGTATCATAATCCGTAGCTCCTCTGCAGCACTTGCCTTGTCCGCTGCACCCATGCTGCTGTTACAGGTGTTGTGTTCCTGTGCCCTGTCTCACAGAATGTCACGTGTCATTGTTGTGCACGTCTGTGTGCTTGCCATGGTGCACTGTTATTCCAGTGTTGTCATCCTCCTGCATGTTGCTGTCCATAGGTAATGATGCAGCCTCTTCAGATGTGTGCAGGACATGCTGTGATGCATGTGTATCCCTGGCCAGGACTCATGGTTCCCCTGCTGGTGGTGGTGATATGGTGGTGATGTGGTGCCTGCAGGACATGACTGGCCCTGTTGAGGGAGATGTGCACCAATACACCCATTAACCTGGTCCATTGTCTACTGTGTTGCTACCTCCACACATGGGCCCATGGCACTGTCCCAGGCATTGCCCCACTCATCATGTCCCACTGAGTACATGAGTACCTGTCCAATGTATGGTTCTTGCTGCTTATCACTGCTGTCCTGTCTATGTGGGGCAACATGTTGGCAATCCCCATGGTGTTGGGTTCCCTTGGCACCATATCTCTGTGGCCCATATATGTTCTGACATGATATCATATGTCCTCAAGTCTGCCACATTGCCTAGACAATGTTCTGGAGGGTGGGGGTCATTGCGTTGTTCTTGGCATCCTGCATTGCAATGCTGTGCTCCATCACCACCATCTTTTGCTCCATGGCCCCTAACTGCTGCTGTGCATATCGGTGGATCCCATGCAGGGTGGCTGCTATCTATGCAAGCTGTGCTGTATCCTCATGAATGCATGTCTGCATCGTGTCATGGAGGTCCATGATGATACCCTCAAGCCAGCACATTTGTACAATGGTGGCTGTGTTGCACTCCTGCACAGCCACACAGATGCCCACCAACTGGCACTGTATGACCTCCTGTATGTCCACTACATTCTGGCAGTAATGGCTCAGCTCATCTTCCAGTTCAGTTCTTGGTCAACAGGCTGTGGCAGTGGCAACTCTGCCTGCCTGATAGCTGGTTCCATGGTGTCAACCTGTCTACTGTCCTCATGCCTAGTGGCCCCCTCCTCAGTAGCAGATGATGCCCTTGTGGCATGTGTTGAACCTGTTGTGGGTTCCCTATCAGTGCTGTGGTGCACAGTGTGCATGGGCATGTAGTGGCCCGTGGCAGCAGTGGCCACTTCTGTTGCAACCCCCATGCCTTCAGACCCAACTGAGGACTCCACGTCTGTGTCCACCTCGCACACCTGCTGGGTCCTCTCGTGTCTGGCTGTTCTGTACCTGCAGGCTGGCTTCCAGCATCACCACCATCCTGTCCTGTGGGAGAATCACAGAAATACATGCATGGTTGGTATCTGTGCTGCATAGTCATGTCAGTATGTTTTGGTTATGGTGGTGGAGTGCCTAAGTCAGTGCCGTATGCCACCAGCACTGTAGGGTGGTGGGCAGTGCATTGGCCACTGCATACTTGGTCACATACATACACACTGCACGTTGAAGCCAGAACAGTGCCAGCTCAGTGTCTCCTTCAATGGTGTGGGTGCTGAAGTGTGTTGTCACCCGTTCCTGCTGGCTACTTAGTGGTTAAAATTGGATTGGGCCATGCCCGTTCCACCGTTGTAGCATCTGTTGTGCGCCACCTTCTCTTTTGACCTCCTTTGGAGGTCCTGGTAATGCTTTTGTATCTCATGTGTGCTGTGTCTGCATGCAGGTACAGCACTGATCTTAGTGGCCACATCCTCCCAAGGCCTGCTGAAGCCTTGCTCCAAACTCTCTGTCCCCACTTCTGGACAGTAGCAGGTCTACCTGATGGGTGTAAGTATTCATGCTATTATACAGTTTGAGATGGTTTGAAATGTTGCCCTGCTTTCCTGTTGTTGACATTCACACTGATCTGGCCCTGGATCTCCTGAATCAGGATGTTAGTCTCTGCCTCTGTGAAATTCTTTCTCCTATGTCCTTCTTCTCTCTCCATCATGCTTTCGCTCTGCATCACTTCTGCCTCAGTCATGGTGGAGACTCAGCACTCAGGTGCAGTGTGCGGCAGTGCAGCCCTATGTCTCCTTTATGTAATGCACCTTGAGTCTTGCATCATGCATAGTTGGTATTGGTGCAAGAGGCGATTCTACTTGAATATGATGCACGATGCTTGCTGCAAGCCAGGGTGGCACAAGCTGCGTTCAGCACATCTTGCATCTTTCTAATGAAGGTTTGAGACTTGGGCCCATTGAGTTTATTTGGCACAATTAGTTCATTTTTAGCCATTTCTGACTTGTCTTTTCTATCTGTCACTTAAATTTAAAGAGAGTATTATTGTTCACCTGAGTGTATAGAGATGGGAAAAAGTGGTTGCAAGTCCCTTGAAAAAGACCAGTTTTTATTTATTAATTTTTCTTATTTGTAAACCGGGTAAGTACGCTGGTCCCAGGGACCATTTATACTCATGACCTGGGCCATATAGATGGCATATACAGACAGAAGCATCCTAGTACAGACACAAATCATCACACAGAAATGGAACAATGTTTACAGTAGTGTCAGTGACACTTGGTTACAATAGATTTACCTGGAGAAAGTCATGCAGATTGTAAAATAATAAATACTTGACAGATGCAAAGAGTACATACAACAAATGTCACGCATATAAGCACATGGTTGATCAGAAAGCTATTGCTTCAAGGATACTTCAACTAATGTCTGCACTAGCAGTTACAGACTGATGTTGATGTAAGTGTATTCCTTAAAGGGAAACGTCCACCCACTGACTGCTTGCATAGTTCAATAGCTTGCTTTAAATACTGCTGTAACATTAAAAAGTTATTTTCATACTTTGTCCATTGTTGTTTTTTCACACTCACAAGTAATTATTTCACTGCTTTGACTGTCCGCGATCTGGAGACATTTGCGGTGTTCTTGTGCATGCACATTGCACTCGGTCTGGGCGTGACGTCCAATGTAGGGAGATGGGAGACAGTACAGTATATACATATATATAAAGCTTGTAGCTGTGATAGAGCATTAACTAACATTATTTTTCACCCTCTCTGTTTCTATATTGTAAGTTGCAAGTAATAATTGAGTCATTTGTTTTTTGCTAGCCTTTTTCTTTTTTTAACCCAGGTCTTCAGAAACCACTGCCATGGTCTACTGCTGTGTCATGGGCTGCAGGAGTGACAGCTGAAAATCTGAATGCAGACCACTGTCCTTCCACATATTCCCTTGAGATGATACATTATGTGCACTGTGGAATGCATGCATTAAGAGGGAAAATCTTACAGACATACAGTACAAAGTTCAAATACTGTTGTTTGTTCCTTACATTTCATGCCAGCCTGTTACGAGAGAGATCTGCAGGTAACTGAATGTGATAGGTCTATCTCATGTATTGCTACCTATTCTAATTTCGTCCTCCTACTTTTCAGGTTAATTTTGCAATATGCATAATGTTTGTGTTCAGCTGTATCCATTCATGAAGGTGCCTGCAGTGGCTAAATAAGCGGCTAAACGACCAACCTAAAATGAGCGGCAGGTACAAAATAAAAGGTACACAGTCCCTGCAGGTTTTTACTTGATGAACCCATATACATTTTGTATAACTCTTTTTTTATATGTTCAGCACTGATGTTCCATTTTCACCCCATTGCCAAATTCCATCCACCCTAAGGTCGGGTTTGGGAGGGGGTGAGAGAAGGTAATGTGCTACTAGTTCAGCTGAGCTGGAAAGCGAAATACCGTGGTGTATTCTTTGGGCTCCTAAATAGAAACATAGAAACATGGAAGTTGATGGCAGATAAGGACTGCAAGGCCCATCCAGTTTGCCCATTTTTTTCTACCTTATGAATGTGCCATAGGCCTTTACTCTGTCAATGCCCTATCTATTCATACTCATCTGTATTGCTCCCTTTATGCATATCCCATGCCTGTTTGAAACCCTGCACTGTATTCATATCCACCACTTCCTGAGGTAGGCCATTCCATGCATCCACCACCCTTTCTGTGAAAAAGAACTTCGTCATATTACCCCTTAATCTGTCTCTCTCTAATCTCATGCTGTGTCCTCTTGTGCTGCTATTTTTCTTATATTGAAACATGTTAGACTCTTTCACCTTGTTAATACCATTAAGGTGTTTGAATGTTTTGAGCATATCACCTCTCTCCCTCCTTTGCTCTAGGGTATACATATTGAGCTCCATTACTCTGTCCTCATATGTTTTCTGATGTAGTCCCTGCACCATTTTGGTTGCCCTTCTCTGGACTGCCTCCATTTTGTTTATGTCCTTGTGAAGGTGTGGCCTCCAGTACTGCACACAGTACTCCAGATGGGGCCTAACCAGTGTCTTGTAAAACGGGATTATTACCTTCCTCTTACGACTTGTCATATCCCTACTAATACATCCCAACATCCCCTAGCCACTTTTGCTTTAGTGGTCTGTTTGGATGATTTCAGGTCATCAGTGATGATGCTGCCTAAGTCTCTTTCTTCCCTTGTGATTGCCAGCAACTCCCCTCCCAGCCTATAGGTGGCTTCAGGTTTCTCTTTCCTATGTGCATGATCTTGCACTTCTTATGCTAAACCCCAGTTGCCACTCTTCTGACCATTTTGCCAGTTTATCCAGATCTCTTCTCATTCTGCCTACCCCATCTGGATCATCTACTCTGTTGCAGATCTTGGTATCATCTGCAAACAGACAAACCTTACCCTCCAATCTGTCTGCAATGTCACTGATGAAGATATTGAAGAGGACTGGCCGCAGAACTGATCCCTAAAGTACCCCACTTGTGACTTGCATCTCTTCTGACTGTATACAGTTTACCACCACTCTCTGCTTTCTGCCCACCAACCAGTTTGCCACCCAGTTGACCAACTTGTGACCTGCCCCAAACCTACCCAGCTTATATTTTTTTTTTAATTATTCTTTATTCTCCCCTACTGCCTGCCAACTTTGACTCCTTCAGGGCATCCAAGGGGTCATCCTCCTGCCCCCTGCTCATCGGAACCGATCTTCCAGTCCCTCATGGAGCTTCGTTTCCCCCCCGAGCATGGATGAGGTGGGGTTCTAACCCTGTAATCTTTCATTTCTTCGGGCTTTGTGGAGGTGGCCAGTGAGCAGGGGCAAATCAGAGGCATGCCCCAGGAAGCCTGTCATCCTGGAGCCAGCAGGTGTATATCCCATTTTCTCTCCAACACAGTGAAAGCTCCTGACATCAAGGTGCTACACACCAATATCCACTGCACTTCTGGCTGTCTGTCCCCTCCAAACAGGGCTTGTGGTCCCCCGAGCTTCCACCCGAGGTCACGCACAAGTGGCATGGGCACTGGCCATCCTCCACCTTCCAGACATGGTGAGCTGTCGTGGGACGCTCAAGCCATTCTCTCCCGGCTGGCCCTCCAGTGACCCCAGTCCGCTCCTGAACCTGGGTCACTGGCATCTCAAGTGGAAATCCAACCACTGCACCAATGGGCCTGCCCCCTACCCAGCTTATTAAGCAATCTTCTATGTGGAACAATATCAAAAGCTTTGCTGAATTCAAGATAAGCAGCATAAACTGCACCCCCTTGGTGCACCACTCTGGTTACCTAGTCAAAGAAATCTATGAGATTAGTTTGACAGGATCTTCCTGTTGTAAACCCATGCTGTCTTGGTTCCTGTGCTCCTATGGATTCCAGGTGTTGCACTATCCTTTCCTTAAGGAGTTCCTCCATAATCTTGTCCACTACTGAGGTAAGACTGACTGGTCTGTAGTTCCTTGCCTCCTCCCTGCTACCACTCTGTGGAGCGGGATCACATGAGCCCTTCTCCAGTCTTCTTGGACCTCTCCTGTGCTCAGAGATGCTCACCAAACAGTTCTAATAATGGCTCTGCTAGTTCCACCCTTAGCTCCTTTAGTACCCTGGGATGTATGCCATCAGGTCCCATTGCCTTGTCCACCCTGAGCTTAGTGAACTCTTTTAGGACCCTTTCTTTTGTGAAGGGACTTGTGCATACCTTCCTCCACCCTGTGTCCGTGGTGCTGAGCTGTGCGCCCTGCCCTACCTTCTCCTCAGTAAATACTGAGCAGAAGTATCTATTTTGGATAGATGCTTTTCCTTGGCCCTCCTCCACACACTCCCCATTATCCCCTTTGATCTTATCAATATCCCCTCTGGACTTTCTCCTTTCACTAATGTATCTATAGAAAGTCTTGTCCCCTTCTTTTACTGTTCGTGCTAGTGTTTCCTTGGTTTGGGCCTTTGCCTGCCTTATTGCCTTCCCTGCTTCCCTTAGGGAAGTTTGGTATGCCTCCCTATTTTCATCCTGCTGCATTCTCTTATATTTCCTAAAGGCCAGTTTTTTGGCTCTGATCTTTTCTGCTGCTGTTTTTGAGAAGCAAAGTGGTTTCCTTGTTCTTTTGCTTTTCCCCCTAACACAATGGGATGTTGCTTCAAGTATTGCATACTTATTGCTTGCCCACTTTGCCTGTACCACCTCACCTGTATTTTTTCTTGCCACGGCTAGCTTAACTCTTGGCCATCTTATCAATGTCAGCTCCTCTGAAGTTCCATGTTTTTGCATTTGAATGGGATGATTTAGTTCTAATGGCCAAATTTAACCATATCATGTGATGGTCACTGGCCCCCAGGTGACTTTCTACCTGGAGTTCTGTGATCCTTTCCCTGTTAGTCATTACTAGGTCTAGGATAGCCCTGTTTCTTGTGGGCTATTGTACCAGTTGTTTGAGGCCCTCCCCCAGGAGGGAATCCACTGTGTCTAGTTCTGGTGAATGTTCCTGCTGGTATTGACCAATCTGTATCTGGCATGTTGAAGTCTCAAATTATCAGAACCTCCCCTTTAGCTGTCATGTTTTGTATATCTTCTAACAGTAATGTGTCCTATATCCTCTCCCTGGTCTGGAGGCCTGTAGACAACCCCAGTTCGTATGGCTGTCCCATTTCCTGTTTCCAGGGTGACCCACAGTTCTTCTGGCTCTTTATGTGTATTCTGTATTTCTGTAGCTTTGATATTTTCATTGACATAAAGGGCTACTCCCCCTCCCTTTTGCACCTCGGTCTCTTCTGAACAGCACATAGCTGGGTACTGAAGTCTCCCAAGTGTGATTACTGGTGAACCATGTCTCACTAATGTCTACATGTCCAGTTTATCCTCTGTCATTGTTGCCTGCAGGTCTCGGATCTTTTTTCCCAGACTGCAGGCATTTGTGTAAACGATTTTCCATTGGACAGATTTCGGTGCCTTAGTCATTGGGTGAGGTCTGGCATTTCCTCTGCACATCATATGGGGACTCAGACCTTTTTCCTTACCTGGTGAAGGAAATTAACTACAAACATGCTGAACTCCTGTTTGATCACTAGCTGAGGGGGCAGGGGTGTTCTTCGCATTCAATGTATCGGGTGCAGCATCCCTCTCCCCATTGGCTAGTTAAAATATTCTGTAAAGACATCAAACTTCTGCCCCATCACTGACTCCCTCTTTAGTCAGATGCAGTCCATCAAATTTAAAGAACATTCGTTCCCAAAACTGTTGCCAGTTACCTACAAATTTGTGTCCTTTTTCCTGGCACCAGCCCTTGAGCCACACGTTTAGTTCCACTGTCTCCCCTTCTCTGACCTTCTGTCTGTCTTCCCCCTCTCCCAGACCAGCAGGATCTCAGAAAAGGAGATGTAGGACGAAATGGATGACAGTTTGTCTCCCAGCCTGGTCAGGTGTTCCTTGGTCTCCACAACTGACAGTCTGGACAGATCGTTAGTCCCTATGTTTTCTCCTTTCTCCTGCTTCCTGCACAATTTAAGTAATGCAGTCAATGTCTCTCTATGCTGATGTACCTGGGAGACATCTGACCATTACCCCTGGCTGGAGGTAGGTATCAACTCCCTGAATCATGGAGTCTCCTATGATCAGAAGTGTTTTGGGTTTCCTTTTTGCTTTTTTTTGTTTTGGTCCCTGTTTTGGGTGAGTTTTGTTGTGCTAGCTCCTGTGCTGCAGTGTCCTGCTCTGCAGTGTCCTCTACCCCTTTGTTTGATTTTGAAGATAGAGGCATATACCTTTTTGTAGTTTTTATATGATTTGTGGAGGTGATACACTGGAGAGCATTGAGTGATGGGGCATCCAATTTGCCCCTCCTAACCACCTGCCAACCTCCCAGACCAACTACCCTCTGCGGTTGAGGTGCCAGCAAACCTAGTCTTCTAAATACTAAACTTGGACCATATGAAACTGCATGCATTATTTTGTGTCCTGTTATATGCCTTCTCTTCATCGATACCTGACTCTCAGTGCCACAATGACATAAAACGGGAGGGTTCCGACATCTTCAGGAATCACTATATATGGCAAGGTCCATCATTTAGAAGTGGTAAAGAGCTTGCCTTTCTCTATATATTTGTATGCTCAAGTTCTTACGACTCCATTTTATTCAGAAAAGTGACTTGGCAAGCTATGGGCATGGGGTTCCACAACATTGACCCCACATTGTGAATGAATGTGATCTGCTAATGCTCAGCTGCTGAAGATACCTAGCTGACCTGAGTGATCTTGTATGTCTCTGTGTATCATATGTAAGGGATCAGTGCCACAATATTGTGCAAAAATGTCACTCATGATTCCTAGCCATTCAGTATTTCTATGTTGTGTGCAAATAGCCTCTATAGGGACAACAATTTCCTTTCATCAGTACTGTTATTGTCACATATTGGTCAAGCGGGTTTACAGGAGATTCCCCTGAAAGCAAGTGTTTGAGGGAATTTATTCCCATGACTACACTTTTTTTTATTTATTTTTTATTTTCTTACAGGGTCCAGTTTCCCCTTCCATTTTGTTTTTCTGTTCCCAGCTCAGTTGCCCAATCCTTATGTGGGAGTTGAACCCTCCTTGGAGATAGACATCAATGCAGTGGCTGCTGCTTCTGAGACTCATTCCTTTTACTTTAATGAAGCATCTCCATTTAAAAACCCTGCTCTCAGGTGAAAACTTTCCTTGTGACTGCGGTTAATGACTCTTGTTTGATCCTTCTCAGTTGTCGTTCAGAGCTGAAGTCCATCTGCGCAGTCAACTTGCTGACATTTTGGAACCAATGCACCACTTCATAATTTAAATACAAAGAAATGCACCTATAACCCTGCTAAATTGTGTTACAAATAAAAAAAAAAAATTCTGATATCTCAACCCACAATTTCTACATTTTTAGGGCTGTGGGCAGAGTCTACAGCCATTTTGGGATAACTCAGTAGCTCTAAATCTGGCTGATCATGGAACCTTCCATTGGACTTTTGGAAGTACCCTTCTGAAAGCCCAAGGGAGCTTGAACCCCTTCACCATGATTGGTCACTACGAAATAACAGCCGCACTATTTTGGCTGTTACTTCCACATTCCAGTACATGAACTGCACATGTGCATGACTCATGCACATGCGCAGTTCTGCTGGCACCATCATGTTGTGAATGGCAAAATACCATTCATCACAATTGCACATGTATGAGTGCCATGCATGCTCAGTTGTATCACTGCTGCCAGCTCTGTAACATTCTGTGGCCTCCCACCAACTGAAGTGGCAAACTGGGAGCCCACTCCAGTGTACCTAAAGATTTTTCATGCTATCCATCAACATCTGGGTGCCCAATACCCATGTTGGTATTATGTGCACCCATCCCACTCATGCAGCACACTGAGAGCCCACCCCAATTTGCCTAACTTTTTTTTTTACCCCACCTCCCACCAAAATTGGGGTGCCCAATCCCCATGTCAGCATCCTGTACACCACCCCCAATCATGTGGCACACTGGGATCCCACCCCAATGTGCCCAAATGTTTTCTTTTTCTGCTTCCTGTAAAAAGGAAAACGTTCCCTCATCGTCACTCCACTTGTGTTTTTTTTTCTGTAAAAAGAAAACGGTTCCTCATCATAGCTCCAGTCCCTTCCCATCCCCACCTCCCACTGAGCACCCACCTCTCCACACCCTCCATCCCATACTTACCTCCGGAGGTTGGCACTGTCTTCTTCTCTGGACTGGGACACATCTGCACTCTTCAAAGCCGAACCATGAATTGAAGAATCTAAGGTAAGTGTGCTATAATGCCATTCAATGGGGTTTTCAACTTATGCTGATAAATCAGCCATTTTTTGGAATTTTTGCCCTGCATGTTCAACATGGGGTTCTTGGGACCCCACCTCATGAAAACTATCTCTGTCATTTAGTTACTTCATCAAGAAAGGTGATTTCATGGTTGCTGCGCAGAATCACCTTTTGGGACAAGTTCACAAAATGACAGTGCCAATGTTCATGAGGTGGGGTCCCAAAAAGCCGATTTTGAAAATTTGGTGAAAAAGTTCCAAAAAAATGACTGTGTTATGAGCGTGCGCTGCACAGCTACTGCGCATGTTTTAAATTTGCCGTTTTGAATATTTTCACTTCACATTTTCAACATTACCATTTTTGCACACCTCCTTCGAAACAGTACAGCTGTCATTTTCCACAACCTGCCCAAAATGTGTTTTTGCACTTGTGGCACAAAATAGCATGTTGGTTCTGCGAAATCACCTTTCGGGACATGTGAACAAAATGACACTGGCACTTTTCATGAGGAGGGGTCCCAAAGTCCATGTTGAAAATCTGGTGCAACACATCCAAAAAATGGCCTAGTTACACCTGGGTATTGAATAATTCCTATTTGCATGTGTAACTTTGGTCACTTGGTAGCTCTTCACAGCCCTATCAGCTCAGGCTAGAGCTTATTTCTTTTTGTTACTACATCCCTTATGGACAGTTACTGAGGATTAAAAGGAATTGCAGTAAAGAAAGTATAAGATAGAAAGAATCAGCAGACATGTGTGGTTGGCTGTTGTGTAGAGGTTACAAACCTGGAATTATTTTAAATGATCTGGAAAAAATAAATAAAAAACAGAGAGTTGAATTACTGGAGGAGAAAGAAAAAGAACAAGAGGAGACAGAGAAAAGTACATTTCTGTACACATTATAATGAGGCCTATGGAAGCGTAAAGAACATCATTAAGAAACATTGGACGATCCTAAATGCAGACCCCAGCTTAACAAAATCAGTAGAGAAAGGTCCACTATTTAGCTACAAGAGAAATAAAAACCTGAAAGACATATTGTTGAATACCTTTGTTACAGAAAGCAAACAAAAAAGCAGGCCCAAATGGATGCCTAAAGTGCCAGAGGGAAATTACAGATGTGGAAACTGTTCCCAGTGTGGGAGCACAAGGAAAACAAAAACTTTTAATCATCCCAGGTCAGACCTAAAATACGAAATGAAAGGGTACATAAACTGCTCCAGTGAGGGCATGATCTACATGTTAATGTGCCTATGTGACTCAGCCTACATTGAGCAAACAAAAAGAGCCCTGAATGCCAGGATTGGGGAACACAAGACTGCAAATAGAGTCAAAACACAAACTATGCAATGGCCAAACACTGTCTTGAGGATGGACATGGATTAGCAGCATCTTTAACACATATAGGTTTGGAAAAAGTGCAGACACCAATAAGAGGAGGAAATTTAAATGACTTGATCTTACAAAAAGAAGCATATTGGATCCATGAACTCCAGACACTGGCACTGTGAGGGCTGAATGATGATGCTGGATTAAACAGTTATCTTTGATTACCAAGTTGTATTGTACTACTGGATATATATATATATATATATATATATAGCAAGAGACAGAGAGAGAAAGAGAGAGAGAGAGAGAGATGGGATTTTAACACTCTGGAATGGTTCACACTTGATAGAAAAAGGGTGATAGGAAGATGAATGATCATATAGATATTTAAAGGATAGACACCATCATGAGAGGTGAAAGAATGTAATATAGAGAGAAAATCAGGAAATAATCAGAAATAGAAAAATGTGAAAATTATTTAAGCAGGTCGAAGCATGAATATGTAAAAGTAATGTACACAGAAATTGCTTATCCATGTAACATAAGTTTTATAGATGGATTAAAATTAAAAGGCAATTAGAAATTGTTTAGCCCTTTAAATCCAGAACCATAAAATTAGAAGTGGAATTAAAACGTTACAGTTGAGATAGTGTAAGGTCCTAAAAAGAAATGTAATAACAAACAGAAAAAAGAAGAAACTGAGAAATTGTGGGTTCAGATATCAGAATTGTTTTTTAAAAAATCATTTTTAATTGTAACATGATTTAGCAGGATTATATGTGATTTTTTTTGTATTTAAATTATGAAGAAGAATAAGACATGTAAAGAATATTAATTAGATTTATAGATGGCAGATCACAAGTATAAGAATGCAGGCTGTTGTTGCCTAGCAACAGAAATGACCAAAACAGTGATTGCCAATGAACAGTAAAACTACAAGATCTGGTCAGAGTCAATATGACTGTGTAGAGCTTTTAGTGGCAGCAAGAGCAGTGAAAAGAATATGTGGTGCTCTTGCTGCACCGGACTAAGCCTAATACTGCAGCAATTACAGTGCTGCATATGCTTGATACTCGCACATGTGTAGTTTGCCTAGGAGTGAACTCCTATTGGGTCAATATGTTGCACGCTTCATCGCGCAAGACAAAACTGCACAACAGGAACAGTGTGGTAGGGAAGAGCAAGAGAGTGCAAAACCACAAAAGGGTGTATGCGTGGTAGTGCACCTTCTCATGTTTTCCAAACAGAGAGTAAGACCTCTGCTGGGACAGGGGGCCAGCGAGCAGCTGCTGTGGCTAGACAGGATGAGCCACAGGCAGCTAAGGAAGCAGACAGTGCATTTGGGACTGGGTTTCAATTCCTGGTCCCAGATGCATGGATTTTTTTGTCACACTTTGTGTGACTTTAACTGTTAACCCTCCCCCCGGAGTTAGTTATTTTAGTTGGGAGGGTTTGGGGGCGCAGTCCCCCGTAACGGGGGGGGGTGTGGGCGGAGTTCCACACAAAGCAAATACACATGCTGCTGGCAATATATTGCACTGAAATGGCAGTGCAGTATATTGCTGCAGCATAATGTCTTGTGACATTATGACCCTGTGCTGAGTCAGCCTTGCACAACATGGTGGTGCTGACTTAACTACTTGTAACAACCCGGTCTCCTTGGATTACTACAATCTCATTAGTACTAGTGTTAGTCAGGTAGGAAAAGGCAGCTATAGGGGAGCTTATTAGGGGCATTCTACATAATGACATCATTGTTTACTCAGCTAGCCTGAGAGAAGGATGATTATGTCATTTAGAACTCTCATAGCAGTATAACCATTTTTGAGTCAGCTGGTCTTGGGAAGCGTAGAATATTCATCAGTAAGCTCGAGTGTGGCAGTCATAGTGGCTGTCTACCACTGGGACTCTGTCAAAGGGTGCCCTGGTATTTCTCACTCTAGTTTGGTTAAATCTTCAGTTTGTCTGCAGGACTCTTTAATTTCACTCCAGGGGTAGTGAGAGGAAATATAATTCTTGTGGATCCTAGGGGCAATCCTCTGAAGTTCCTGAAGTTCACAGCTGCCTTAAGGAAGAACAATGATTAGAATGTGACAGCTACAGTACCAGAGAAAGAAAGGTGCCTTTGGTTTTTTCCATGACTGGGAGGAAGGAAAAACTAATCTGTGAGTACAGAATTGGAAACTGTTCTGTGAGGGAGTTGCTGAGGTGTGTGTGGCCTAGATAAGGCTAGATCACACTAATCAGGACCCCTTTCACCACAACTGTGCTGAATTTAAAGTTAAAGTTGGGAATCTTTCGCAAGTCATTGGGGATTGGAGACTCATTTGGTGTAACCCTGAAGGAATAGCAGAGGCTGTTTAGGGCAAAGGGTGGGAGGAATGCCATCTGGAGTTTCAGGCAGGGCTAAGTGGTTTGTGGATGGACACCACTATTTCTTGGGCAAAGGCCATGCACCAGGAGGATTTTAAAGTCTGTGGCACATCCCGCAGATGTACACTTTGGAAATGGAAATGTGGGGAAAGTGTTTAAAGTCTGTGGAACATCCCACAGATATAAACTTTGGAAGAGAGACATAGATGTTTTTGTGGAAAACAATACTGTCTAGCAAAGTATCCTGCAAAAGAGAGTGTGCCTGTATTGCAATGTCAAACTTTTGGGGGGAACACCCTTGCTTTAAGTAACATTTGTAAATAAAGCCATACTGCAAAATACTAGTTACTGCTTTGGACATTCCACTTGTTGCTTCTAGTGTGAATGTTATTGGGGCCCCTTGGCAGTTAGGTCTAGCATATGCCAAGCATCATCTCCCCTGGACCTGGTTGTAAATAAAAAAGATTCATTTTAGAATGTACCCCTACCTCCATTGTTTAGATAATGAGCTTGTTTTACACTCTAACACTAAGGGTGGTACCTTGAGTGTAGTTCTGTCAAAAGAAAATTGTATGCCATGTAGTTGGAAGTAATTCTTTTGAGGGGGGGTGCCAGCTAGCCAAAGGTGGCATGAGGTTACACACATATGCATGATATTCATGCATGCTCACTTCAAGTTAGTGCCACCATGTTGCAAATGGCAGCCGTCACTTCTGCAGTTGTGGAAAAGAAAAGTAGTGTGCCAGTAAGTGGGTACGTTTATGCAGCCCGTAAAGGGGGAGGGCTGCATAAACAGAAACACTGGAAACTATGATAGAGCACTGTGGCAAAACATCAGACAGTGGTCCAGTTACGAGCTTCCACAGTACTCTTAAACAAATCTTATGATGGCATAAGATCTGTGGAGCTTGGCCCACACAACCATAAAAATCAGTCTCAGAAGGAGACTATTAGCAGACTAGATATCTGGTCTGGGATTTGCTCATCATCACAGTCACTTTCTCATTCTTTTCTAAGCAGTAATTTCTGGTAAATGTGCCTTAACCATATTGATCTCAGTATTGATAGACTACTTCTGGGTTTCCCCTGATCTTATTAGGTGGGGGAAGTAGCAGTTTTGAAGTGGTAGCTGGCAGTAGTAGCATGCTCTTAAAAAAGTGGTCCCCATGCTTGTCTGCACATTTTAGAAATGTCCACTTTCCTTGTTTTTGCTTTAAAAAAAATAGACCCATTTAACACAAAAACAAGGAGTCAATTATGGCCTCCACCCCACCCCTTTTCGCTTCAACTGAGGAACATGATTATGGGTTAATATTAGATGTACAGAGGCAGCCATAGATGCATAATATTGTTAAACAGTAATCAACTGTATGTAAGTTTTTTTTGAATCTGCGCTTTCTTAATGTTGTCAGTACCACTCCATCCATTTCGTACTCTGCCCCTAGATTTCTGTGCCTCAAGTGCAATATTTTTTTCATTTTTGTGTTCAGGATAAAAAGGCTTTTCAAATGAGGGTAGTCACTAATCTAAATTCTTTATAGGATTTTTTTTAATTGGCATCAAAAATGGGAATTTTGTAAAACCAAAAATGGAAACACAGGTAATGAGATGACCATATTTTACAAAATATAAGGAATTCAGATTAGTGACTAGCCTCATTTGAACAGTCTTTTTGTCCTGAACAGCTTTCAGAATGGTTGTTTTCGTGCACCTGGAATAGTTTTAAAGATATTTAGATTTGTTTTGAATGCGTGCGCATTTGATAAGAATTCTGGATAGTGCCTTAAGAAGATTTTCAATGAAAAGCAGTTTGGAGTTCTGTCTCCAGTGTTCTAAACACACAATGGGTCTGAATGAGTTAAAGGGGACAGGAATTGATTACTTGTGTGCAGGTGTTTGAAATGTCTCTATTTTCATAAATTATATTCATACCTCTAAAGGACTCCTATCTGGCTGTGCCTGAATAAAAGCTGAAGCTGTCAGTTGTGTTTTGTTTTGATTTTAGATTTATAAAAGTGTTATTTAGTACAACAGCAGATCAGGTACATATGGACACATGTTGATACATGGACATATTAGTATGACAGTATCTCAATTACAAGGGGGTATGCGTTAGGTTTGGGTTTTGAATATATACGTACATACAGTAGTCACTTGTTACAAAATTGCAGATATATCATGTTTAAGACAGTATACGTTTGACTATTCATGAGAAATATGGACTTATTGTACACAGAGTTTAAGAAAAATGTATCTGAACTGTATACTGTGTACAATTTGATTGACACCACTGTGTGAAACAGCTGGTGAATGCTTAATTTACTCTAGGGCAGGTTATCTTCTAACCTATTTTTTACTTAACACATAAATATTTTCATATGTATAAGACATTTAACATTATTTATTCTTTATTCTTTAAGCTTATTTTTCCTTGTGTTTTTTAATCATTGTCATTTACTAATGCTAGCACAGACACACACAGAGGGTTTTAAAATGAAGCTTCAGTTGGTTTATAGCTTTTCTCAGGGAGTGAACTTTCAAGTCAGTGTCATTTGACCTTGGGATAGCTTTCTCTTGATGGAACTTTTGTTGTCTTTATATGGGTATGTTGTTTTTTTGAATGCTGTTTTAACCATTGGTGTCCTTAACAACTTTTCATCTGTTTTATGTTTGCCATGCTGCTTACACGCAGCAAGCAAACATCTTTCTATGATAATGACTTTTGAGGGGCTTGATACTGTCCCTCCAATGCAGAGCAGTGTTTAATGGACAAGTCTGTAGCAGACCAATTGTCAGCCAGTCTAAATGTGAGAGAGTTTTAGAATGGTGGGTGGAAACTGCATCTACTTCAAAACAAAAAGTCGACCCAATCATGGGTTTGCTGTCTCCTTTGAGATACTGCTCAGCATGCTGACTTCTCCTTATCAGACTGGCTTAGGTATTCCAAGGATCTACAGACACCAGCTGTTAAAAGTAATGTGTGTTTTTCTTTCTTTCTCTCACTGCTGGTAAATGATGTTTACTCACTGGTAAAGGAGTGATTATCCATGTAACCTTTATGTTTTCACATGGCTTAGTAACATCCATGTTATATATTTACATTTGTAACAGCATTTATGCACTTCAAGCTGTAGCTAGTAGCAGCCTTGTGTTTGCAATGATCTCATATCTCTCTGTCCCAGTTCTGACTGGTGCTGGGGTAAGTTATTGTTTCTTCTTTTTTTATAGTGGAAGTTTAAAGTGGACTGTTCATATGTGCTTTTTCATTTTGAAACATATCATGCTGTTAGATTTCCTTTTGGGATAGTCAGCACTTGTACCAGAAAAGGTAATATTTCAGTAAGTACATCATCTGGCCAGCAGAAATGTCTGTGGGGCTAATGTATTTTCCAAGTCACTAGCCCTGTTGGCTAGTGGCTGCAAAAATTAAAGAGCTAGTGGAGCCAAAGCAGATGGACAGGAAAATGATACAAATTATAAGAAGTAGTCAGTTGTAACTTTTCATTTCTGAAGCATTTTATTTTTGCTCATTAGAATATCTTCTATGTGATAATATTGTGCTGGATGTGTGGAACAGCTCTTAGTCAGTTAGCTGACTTATCTATCTGTATCACCCCCCTCTTTCTCATCAGCATGGTGATTTCACTGAAAGTGACATCACAATTGAATGGCTTGGCAGACATTGAATGACTGTTCCTAAGAAACAGTGTTGTCACAGTTAGTGAGGTAACAATGCTGATGATGTAGTGGAGGGCAGTAGAGCTAGATACGTCATCTACCAGGCTAAGAGGTGTTACACATATCACACTGACCAATATCAGGTAAACAATTTTCTAATTAAGCAGGGGGAAAAGGAAAAGTATATCAGTTATAAAATGTAACAGCTGGTTGCTTTTAAAATCTATGATTAGTTTTAGGTAGCACACTAGTTTCTTAATTTCAACTCCTGCATGGATCAGCCTGAGATGGGATTTCTTTTTTTTATTCTATTTATTCTCCCCTAGCTAGCAGTTCTTTGCCACCTGGTTCCCAGATATATCAGCCCTCCACACCACTTGATGGGAGACAGCTTTAAACTGTACAGTGGGCCCCCTTATGAGGATCATGACAGGTCATAGAGAGAGTATACATATGTATACAGAGAACAGTGTACTCCAAATCCCTGTCATGTTGGTTGTGCTGTCCATTTCTGTGCCATGATCTTGGTGACCACATGTTGTGATGTAGGAATCAGTATGACAAGCTGATGTTTTGTTTTACCTGTTGTCAACAGAGTGCATCAGGTGTGCACAATAATAGGTGTTTTTTTTTGTTCCTGTTAATTTTCTTAATTCTCCCTTACCAGACAGCCCTGACAAACAATGGCACCTACCTGCCAGCCAGTGTTCATCAAGGTTCCCCACCTCCATTGGGGCAGTCATGTTTTTCCAACTCCCATCAGGTATGACTGAACAGAAGTTTGTGGAATTAGGGTGAGACTAGTAAAAAAAATTGTGAAAACAGCAATTTCATTAGGACATGACAGATGCATGTCACTTTTGTTGCTTCACATGTTGTCACTATTGTCACTATTGATAAGGAGTGAACAAGTTGTGTACCCATGTGTGCCCCTATGTGGTTAGGTAATAGTTCAATCTCCTGCCATCTAGCATTAATTTATCAATGCCTCTTTTAAAGGCCTCTCATCAATACTGAGAATGATACTGTCAGGTAAACCATTCCATATGTTTACCACTCTCTCAGTAAAGAAGAACTTACTTTTGTTTGTTCTAAAACTGTTACCCTGGACTTGTAGTGAATGTCCCCTGGCATTTGAGCTGTGTTTTTTAAATCTGATACCCAATTCCTTTCTTAGAGAGTTATTTTTAATAATGTCATAATACAACAATAAGTCTCCTCTCACTCTCCTACCCTCCAAGGAGTACAGACCTAATTTGTTGTTTCTTTCTTTATATGTAAGGTTTTTAACATTAGAAAGTATTCTTGTCATGCCACGCTGTACTATTTCTATCCTTGCAATGTCACCCTTTTTGTATGGGTTCCATAGTTGACTACAGTGATCTAGCTGTGGTCTAACATAACACCTGTACAGGGGTAATAATGCCTCAGCCCTACTACTTTTTATGTTTCTACATATTAAACCTGCCACTCTGTTTACTTTGGAGATGGCATTAGTACATTGTGTGCCAAAGTCCAGATTGCTGTCTATAAGCACACCTAAATCTCTATCACTAGTTGAGTGTTTAAGTAAAGTATAGCTGAATGTGTACTGTACTTGTTTATTATTTTTCCCTAGGTGCAGGACACAGCATTTGTCATCCCCCACTCATATACCCAGTGGGTTATTAGGTTTAAATCATGTTGAATAGAGTTAATATTCTCCTGTGTTTCACAGTGTCCACCTAACTTAGTATCATCTGCTTATTTAATTAATTTGTTTTGGAGATTGACGCAGAGGTTGGCTATGAATAACTGGAACAGCACAGGGCTCAAAACAGCCCTGTGGTGCTCCACTGGTCACCATACCCTTTTCAGACAGAAAACCATTAATGGACACCCTTTGCATCCTTCCAGACAGCAAGTTGAATATCCAGTTTATTGAATACAAGTGTATATTTTTTGACCTTAGTTTATGGGGTATGGCCCAGTGTGGGACAGTGACAAATGCTCTGGAAAAGTCTAACAGTATGACATCTGCTGGTATGCCCTTGTTTAAGAGTTATGCATACTCTTTGTGGCTGTTGATTTTGCTTCTGTGTGTATTTTAACAGCATGTTTACTTCTTTTCCAAACTGGACACCCTTTTTAACTTTTTCTGTCACTTTGCTCGTGTCTCTCCCACTCTCACTCACCACTGTGACTTCTATTGTGCCTTGTCCTTTCCCTCACTTACTAACAGGCATACCCTCCACTGTGCAAAATTCACCTCAAAATTCTGGCTTGATTCTCTCCCTCCCTATCTAGTTACCACTCTATCTATTCCTCCCCTTCCCCCTACACTCTCAGATCAGGTGACACAAGGTCCCTTGCAACCCCTCGCTGTAATACTAAAGCAGGATAAAATGGCTTCTCCCACTGTCTCCCTAAGCTGTGGAACTCACTCCCCCCAATTCATCACACATCCTCCACATCATTCCTTACTGCTGCCCTACACTACTACCTATCGATCAACTGCTCTTGCAAGTGCCACACTGAATCCTGGCCATTTAGTTGTCTCACCCCTCCTTCTATCGTATCTTCTTTTCTTTACTCAGTTGTTATGGTTTTATCCCTCACTTACTTAGGCTCTTATGTTACTGTAATACATGTAGTGTAGACCACTTGCATCCAACCTGCACTTGTACCATTAAATTGCACTTGCTGTAAATAACCTATGATTACCTATAAATGGCTTTCCTAGTTCATTGCTGTAATTGTTAATGTTTGCTATGCTGTACTGTACTATGTTCCCCTGTAATAGCCTTTGGATACTTGTAATTGTCTGTTTAAGTTTCATTGCTGTAACTGTCACTGACTGAATGCTTACATGTCTATAATCCCTATCTGTATCCCCTCCCCCAGGATGTTCTGTAAGATGAGGGACTTGTTGTTCGGTGTACTTTTCCTGGTGAAACATTTCAATAAATAAATAAATACATTTTCCATTGCCTCTTTTTTGTTTATATTGGGGCTCCTGCAATCATTATTCACTAAAAATACCACCAACAGCTTAATCTGGTTCAATTTAAGTTGGTTACCATCTGTATCCCCCCCCCAGTCACCCCTGAAAAAGGGATTTCTAGTCTTAGTGGGCCTACCGGGTAAACAAAATTCAATAAAAAAATTATGCTATTATGGACACAGCACTGGAATGTTTATGCTGCCACGAGGTGAATGCTATATTGGCAGAGTCTACATACGAATGTATGAAACTACCAGCAGAAAAAGGCTATAATGGTTTATTGAGTCTACTTGAGTGTGCAGCTCAGTTACTTTCTTGGAGCTGCCTTCCTGCTCAACTCCACCTGGAGTTATCACTCACCTTCCATTCCCCTCTCCTAACCCCTTCCAAATAGAGCCCCTTTCAGACCTAATCCTCTTCATCCACCTATCCCATCCCCTCTTGAAACTGGCCACCATCTCTGCTGCCACCACCTCCTCCTGTAGCTGATTCCACTGCTTTACCACACTTTCAATGAAAAAGTGCATAATTTCCTTTTTGAATCTACCCCCCCCACCAATTTAAGGTCATGTCTCCTTGTTGTACTCTCCTTTCTTAAGTTAAAGATGCTCTCTGTACCAACCATGTTTTGCCCTTAAGGTACTTGAAGGTTTTGAATATATTCTTCCTCTCACTTATGTCCTCCAGGGTGTACATGTTCAGTTACCTCAACCTCTCCTTATATGTTTGTTTATGTACAATTCACCCTGGGCCAAATAAATAAACTTACCATGGGCTGTGTCTAACTCCCACCTAATCCCCTATTCATCTCTCTCCCCTCCCTTATTTCCTCTTGGTCTAGCCCACCCCCCAACTTGGTGATATGTGGGGATTTCAATATCAGTTGGTTGGGATCAGGACTTGGTACCACTCACCCCTCTGTATCTGAAGCCCACCTATCTCAATTAATAACTGACAATCATTCCATTTTAGATTAGGTCCTTACCAATAGCTGGCTAGGGGAGCATAAATAGATTAAAAAAATCCCATCTCAGGCTGATCCATGTAGGGGTCAAATTAAGTTTTGTAGCTGCTAGTCAGCTGGTAGTGACTTGCAAAATCCACTAGCCCCACAACATTTCCTACTGGCCCTGATGATCTACTTATTGAAATATTACCTTTTCCAGTACAAGCCATCCTGGCTACTTAAAAATATTTTTGACTATCCCAAAAGAAAATCTAACAACATTTGGCTACTGGACTGGTGCCAGTTTTGACCCTGTCCATGAACATCCTCATGTGGTCACCCAGTTGACAGTATAGGAATGGACAGCCAGTACCACCCTCCAAGTACACCACACACACAAACACACACACACACACACACACACACACACACACACACACACACACACACACCATGACAAACATCTGGCATTGACAAATGCTTGTTTTTGTATGATCTGGGTTTTGAGAAAGCATGTTCTTCTAAAACAACTGCCAGTGTTTTCTGATGAAGGATTTAGTGTAATCGAAAAGCTAAAAGCACCTGTTTCTTTTGTAACAACTCTGTTGGTCCAATAAAAGGTATTAAATCATCTGTTTCTGTGGATTTTGTGTTACAAGGATCAATACAGCAACATTTTTTTATGGCTTCATAGTTTCAGAAATGGTAGCAGGAACTTATCAGTACAGTGCCCATGGTTCTGAAACCATGAAGTGACATAGTCACAATTTCAAATTATTGGTTTCATGATAGGAACTGCACAGAATGTTGTCCCTACAAAGAAAACAATACAAAACATAACTGACAGCATCAGCTTTTATTCAGACATAGGGATCCTTTAGAGGTATAAATGTAATTTATAAAAATAGAGACATTTCAAACAGCTAAACATAAGTAATCAATTCATGTCCACTTTAAATTAGGCATGACAAGAGATGAACAAGGTGGTCTGGTTTAGAATTTCACTTAACTGGTGTAGAAATTCCACTACTTCTCAGTGCAGTTTAACCCCTGCAAGGTATATAGTTTTTTAAACCAAGGATGGAAATGAGAAAGGAAAATGTGGGCGCACCGGGATTTGAACTCCGTACCTCTGGTATGCCGTTCCAGCACTCTAACCATTGAGCTACAGGCCCACTGGTTACAGCGTCCGAAGAACTTCCTATTTCACAGTCACACATTCCCTTCTCTCTAGTGTTGCTTAATCTGCAACCAGAAACCAATTTAGAAATTCCACTACTTCTCAGTGCAGTTTAACCCCGTTAATTCCAGTGCGCCCACATTTTCCTTTCTCATTTCCATCCTTGGTTTAAAAAACTATATACCTTGCAGGGGTTAAACTGCACTGAGAAGTAGTGGAATTTCTAAATTGGTTTCTGGTTGCAGATTAAGCAACACTAGAGAGAAAGGAATGTGTGACTGTGAAATAGGAAGTTCTTTGGACACTGTAACCAGTGGGCCTGTAGCTTAATGGTTAGAGCGCTGGAACGGCATACCAGAGGTAAGGAGTTCAAATCCCGGTGCGCCCACATTTTCCTTTCTCATTTCCATCCTTGGTTTAAAAAACTTAACTGGTGTAGTAATTTGCAAAACTGAGGCTGTTTAGAAGTGCAATAGGAGTTATACTAAACAAATGTAAATATCTCTAAAAGTTAACAAGTTACAGATAACAAAACATATGAAAACTGTTCAGGACAAAAAAACCTTTCAAATGAGCATATTCAATAAACTGCACTAATTATATGTTTTAAACTATGGGCATCTGATTACCTCAGTTTTCATTTTTCATAGGAGTGAAACCAGACAAATGTACATATCTCTAAAAGTATGCATTTTACACATAAACCATCATATGAAAGTTGTTCAGGACAAAAACTTTCCAATGAGCCTATTCATTAAGATGCACTAATTATATTTTTTAAACTATGGCCATCTGATTACCTGAATTTCCATTTTCCTTCACAATTTTCACCTTTCAGATAGCTATGTTTGAAAAAATCTAATGAATTCAGATTAGTGACTACCTTATTTGAAAGGTCATTTTTTCCCCGAACAACTTTCATGTTGTTGTATATTGGCAACTTGTATACTTTCCAAGATATTTACATTTCTTTGGCATGACTCCTACTGTATTCACTCAGAAAAAAATGAGGTTGTTTGGAAGATCATATTTTACAAAATACAGTATAAATAATTCAGATTAGTGACTACCCTCATGTGGAAGGACTTTTTGCCCTGAACAACTTTCACACTGTTTGTTTTTGTGCACCTTGAACAATTTTAAAGATATTTAGATTTGTTTGGAAGGTGTGCACATTTGCTGTCATTGAAAAGCAGCTTGGAGTTCTAGGTCCATCGTTCTAAAAAGTAAGAAGGAAGTATTTTTAACAGCATTAGGGATGTACAGTGTGATGGAAGGATACCCTGAAAACTACTAAAAAATGTGTTAAACAGAAACCCCTTTTCAAGCTAAAGTGATATGAGTGTAGGCTCCGCCCACAGCCATAAAAATGAGCAACTTCCACAACATGACATCTTTGATGATGAGGCATTGTCTCTGGCACATCAGCACGTTGACCATGTAGATGGACTTCTGCTCTGAATGATGACTAAGAAGGATAAAAGAAGAATCAGTAGCCACAGTCACAAGGAAATGTGTCACATGAGAGCAGGGTTTGTAAATAAAAATGCTGCATTAAAGAAAAGGTAATGAATCCCAGGAGCAGCAGCTGCTGCATTGATGTCTATCTCTGAGATGTTTTGTACTCCCACATAAGGACTGGGCAATTAAGCCAGGGAAAAGAAAAATAAAATGGAAAGGGAAACTGGACCCTGTAAGAAAATCAAAAAGCACTGGTAAAATGACATTTTGCATTGTCTGATATGTGAATACTGGTGAAACGCCCTAATTTAAGAAAAGAGAAAATAGAAGGGCATTTGCTTTGAAAGTATAACTAAGTGCACATGTTAATTTTGCTAAATAAAAAAGTTTTCTATGCACCAAGAAAAAGGTTTTTGAGACATTCCTGGTGGCATAGAGAGTGCGGTTAGAGGATTAATTTTGTGAATTAGAGTCTATGGACCCTGGTAACACGCACCTAGGACTTTTTTGCCCATTATTAGGGGTTGAGCACAGCCTCAATGACCTTCTGTCTGGCTATGTGGTGGATTATATATCTTCCACTCTGGGAGCTAGTAATAATGTCTCAGAGTTGTGCTGACAAAATTCAGGTATTGGTTGCCAGCATCTGAGGTGAAGGGTTCTATAAATTGGTTTATTGGTTGATTACTGCAAGGTCAGTCTTTTACCTAAGAGTATATTTGTCTCAAGAGGAAGTATAGACCATGTACAGCCTTTCTCCAGAATTTACATATATATGTCTATGTTTTCCTGATGAATTGTAAGGTTTGTAGTTAGCTGGACAGATATATAAAGAAGTTAAGAGAGTCAAGTCAGTCTTTAAAAAATGTAAAGAAAAAATACAGTAACCTTATTGTATGAAACACATCCCCTGGCCATTTATTATAATACGAATAATGCATGGCCAGATGCTGAATCTCATTATTAAGCAAATAAATGACAGTAAACTGTTTAATTAGTGTAATAATGCATTTCAGATTGTGCATTAAGTTAGTTGTGATGCACTTTACAGGTGCATAAGGACACTCAGCTTCAGTCTTGTATCTCACAGCACTCACTGACTTCATATAAAATGACAAGATAGTGATGTTACAGACAGCTGAAGTAGGCAGTCTGTTGTTTAAATGAAACATTTGTCACCACACTGTTTGCATAACAAGAAAGTAAAAAATAAAATAGTAATTTAGTTACTGAGAATGTGTTTTTCTTCAGATTAAGAAACAAAATCTACATGAATGCATCGAAAGAAATGTAATACATAGGGTATGTCATAGATTTGGGTGGAATGTTACACCTGGAATCAGAACCCCCTAATCCAGTGCTTAACCATGGACGTGGCTAAATACAGATGAATGAGTCCCTTCCAAGTCCATAGTTAACCACAAAATTGTACTTTTTTCACTGTCCCTCACCTCCCACTACTTCTCTCCTCCTATGGCTGTGACTGGGGGTAAGTATGTGTGTGTGCTGCACTTAGCCACTGCACCACTGTGGGGGTGAGCAAGCATTGGCAGGTCAGCATCGAGTCAGTGGATGGGTCACACAGTCATGCTGGGAGATGTTTTCAGCACCCCATGGTCTGCATAGAGTGTCCACACATGCAGCCAGTGACAGGCAGCCAACTGAAATCTGCTGCAATGAAGATGTCATGTGGCACACTGTCTCAGGGTATATATAGCCCTGGTTTTGCTGTGCAATGTGTGTGTGTATATATATATATATATATATATATATATATATATATATAGAGAGAGAGAGAGAGAGTGTGTAGAGCAGAGAGACAGAGTGTAAGTGGAGCAGGAGGGTCGGGTGAATAAAAAAAAATAGTGCCTGGCAAGGAAAAGGAAAAAGATTACAAAAAATACTGCCTAACCAGTTCCTCCATATCTCCAAAATAGATAGGACTGTTGCTGAGTCCCAGCTTTACAGCTGGCTGTAGAGCAGGTCCAGGAAGCATTACCTATCTGTCAGTATTACTGTTGCTGTTACTATTCTGCATTAAAAGGATATCATAAAAGAAGCAAGAGACCAGAGAGAGAGAGAGAGAGAGAGAGAGAGAGAGCGAGAGAGACATCAGAGAAGAACAAATGAGAGATTAGAGACAGATAGTGTGTTTGGTGACTGGCTGGCTGCCTGACTGTGGTGGAGCAGTACAAAACATATACTGTAATACTAACAGATAAAATACAGTTTAAATGAAAAGAAACAAAAGGACTGAGTGAAGAGGGAATAAAGTCAATGTGCCACCTGCCCTGTGGCTGCCTTGCAGTTTAGAGAAAGACTGAATTAGAGAGAAAAAAAGAGACAACACTGTGAGGGCGGGGTTCTGGGCCTGATGCAGGTGTGCTGTAGGCTGGCAAAAAATACATTAAGGAGAGCGGTGCCCATGCCCTTTGCCTGGCTGCAGTAAAAAATACTGAGACTTGGCAGTAAGCTTAATACTAGGGACACTGAATGTGAGAGAGAAAAAGAAAGAGCAGATTGTGAGGGTGGGATGCTGGACCAGATGCCTATGCTGTGCAGGTTGCCAAAGAAAATATACTGAGCAAAGTTTTGCCCATGCTCTGTGTCTGCCTGAAGTCTGCAGTAAAAAAGACATAACATACGGGGACTTGGCAGCAAAAGTGATAAGAGAGAGTGAGAGACTTAGTAAGAGAGAAAAAAGGAGACCAGACAGTGAGGGTGGGGTGCTGGTCCAGATGCCCTTTCACTGCAGGTAAAAAAAAAAATACACTGAGCCGAGTGGTGCCTATGCCCTGTGCCTACTTGCAGGCTACAGTAAAAAGAGAGGATTTTGCTGAGACTTGGCAGTAAATGAGATGAGAGAGGGATTGAGTGAGAGAGAAAAAGAGAGACTAGAGGCTTTCTTAATGTTTGGCATTTTTTAATGTGACAGTACTGCAACTGTCCTAAACAACACTAGTACCTCCAGCTGTATCTATAATGCAAATGTCATCATCAGTCATAATCCCTTCCCTTTCCTTATAATCCATTATCACCACCATACCACTGTGCTCTGGATAAATGAACATTTGCATCACCAATTTAAATTCCAAGGCCATATTGTTATAGCAGCAGACAGTAACATTGTTGAGCTGCTAAACAGTCACTTAACTGTAACACCAGGATTCCCCCTTCTCTTCTGCACTGAGCATGGAAGGGAGTGGTGTCAGTCATCATTGTTTGCTGCCACTGTGTACAGTCAGGCCTTTGCCAGTAGGAAGTGGGCATCAGGGCACTAGGGGTTGGGATTCCAGAACGAAAACTTGGATGAAAGTCTTCAGACTAGTATTAGTTCTTCTGAGTTTTAGGTAGGCACTGAGGCTTCAGATAACCAAAAAGAGTTTCAGCTAGGGTCAGGCTAATCAACTGTTCTCCTGCACAGGGCGCAAAACCCGATTTTGGTAACTGCATAGTTTCATCTCCCAAGTGATTGCTTAAATCCAATAATGCTTCTGCATGTATAGGTTCAGTCCCAATTAAAAATAAAGGTAATTTTTTTGTAAACTTAATGGTTGGTGGCTACCACCTGCAGAGCCATTCCTAGGCATGGAACAGTTGCATATTACTCCCTCAAGGATAACATCTGATTCCTCTAAGACTGAGCCTAATGAGAGTTAAGACAGAGATGATGACAACAGTGTTCAGGCACAAGGTATACTGGAGGAGAATAAGAGAATGGAAACTGCAACTGATGAAGAGGTGTAAGCAAATATTTTGGTTACATGTGATAATGGCGAAAGCCTAAAGGCGATCACTGTTATCAAGAAGTCAAGAGTGCAGAAAATTTACAACAAAACGGCACCGGGGACTTCGTTTTTTAATGATTTTATGTGTGAGGCTGTGCCCCCCCCCCCCGCACCTCCCTACTTGAGGATTCTCAACTCCAGATGGGTGCATGTTGGCGGGGGTGAAAACATAAAAAAAAAGGTTCAGGCCTGGCACAACAAAAACGCAACAGCGCCTGGACTCAAACCCAGTATCCTGCCGAACTGTGCCGCCAATCCACCCACCATGCCACTGAGTCAGTTTGTCAACCCACTGCAGCACCATCCCTCACATTCCCACCTGCCCCATGCTGTGCGTGCTCACTCCCTCATCGTGCATATGTATAGATACAGCCCATCACTATATTCACCAACCCGCCCCATCCAGCCACCTTACCCTATGGTAGCCCTGGAGACATGTGCTGGGGATTGGGTCGCCATTATTGTAGGTGCCCAATCCCCAGTGCTGATATCTCATGCTACCAATATTTCTATAGTTGAAGAGGAGGAAAAAAGGTTACAGGAAGGGAATAGCGCACAACAGCAACAGGCCCACTAAAGAATTTGGAAAAGAAACCCTGAAATGTTAACTAAGTTGCAGTGCCTACCTTGCAAAAAACTAAAAAGACACAATCTTTTGTTTGCTCATGCTTTTGCATTCTGCTTTTAATCAGTTGGTAGCAACATGCTCAATAAATAAGTGGGCAATCAGCAGGGTGTAAAGAGAAAGGAGCACTGGGAACTTCAGCAGTGGAAATGCACCGAGACACATTCATACTGTGACATTGATAAGACATCCTTTTTTGACAATAGAAGAGAAACTGACAGTAATAATTGCTCACTGCACTCAGGTGTAACTCTGATAGATTATGGACTTGACAGCCCCCACAACAATATTGAAACACCTCCAGCTCTTCTTTACATTCAAATGACTCACAAAATTGCTGTTAGTGGTCAAGTGTTCAAAAGCCCCCTCATTCAAAGAAACAGCTTACCATCTCAGAAACATATGAACATAAAGTCAAATATCTTTTAATCCACCCTATTGCTGTTACAAAAACAAACAAAATTTCAGAGCTGATAGTCATTGTCTTGTTACCATATAACCTGCTTGAACATGTAGGATTCAGGCTGCTGGCTGAGTACCTTAAAACTCCATATAAAATACCATCAAGAAATTACTTCTCCTCAACAGGGATTCCAGATCTGTATGATGCCATATGTAAATATCTCAGACAAGTTTTGGTCAATGCTGTTAGGAGGGTGGTGCATCTCACAGGAGATACCTGGACAAGCTGTCAGCCTTAACCCTTCACGTCTATTACTGCACATTGGGTATGTTTTGCTGATAATTCTTGTGGGGTCAGTGAATCACAGTTTGCCTTCCAAGAATGTTTTATCTTCCATCCAAACACAAGTCATACACCATCAACAAGGAGCTCAAACAACCAGTACAGAAATGGCTCACATCACAGGGACTGTCAATTGGCTTTATAGATACAGAATGTGTGAAACATAAGGAGATCATTGGAAGAGGGGGACTTTTTCACATCTGGTGCTTTGCACATTGCTTGAATGTAATAGTTCATAGTTTTCTTGATGAGGACAGAGACATTAAGGCTCTTGTTAGCACTGCTACAAGAATATGCACTCATTTCAACCACTCAAGCTGAGACCATCACATATTTGAAAATAATGCAGGAGGAGCACAAATCACCTTTGCACAGACTGATCCAAGATATTTCTACTATGTGCATTTCAACTTTATTTATGTTCAAAAGCCTAGTAGAACAAAAGGAAATTGTCAGACAGTGCACCTTGGAAAATAATATTGATGATGCAGAAGTTTATATCACTCTACCGCCGAAGGTCATTCTGGAGTTTGTCATTTTAATTCTTTAGACATTTCAGGAATTTACATGAGAGGTGAATACAAACACAGCAGCTCAGAGCCAGGTGATACTCTTAATAAAAAAAATTAAAATACAACTAGAATCTGATTAGGGAAAATGTAAAGAATGCAAACAATTCCATCCCACGTGCTGCCACTGCTGTCACAGATTGTCCACCAGAATACAAAAAGATCTTACCAAATTTATGATTAAAATGTTGCTACAAATAAAAAAGTATGTAACATGCTTCAGACTGACCAGTATATTAAAACAACAATCCTGGGTCCACAATGCAAACCATAACAACTGCTTAATAATTATGACATTTCTTTTGAGATAAACAGACAAGTAATAATTGAAGTGCATGCAATCATGGAACAGAGTACAGAATCAGATTCAGAGCAATCTTCTTCATAACACAGCACAGCATCAGGCAGTTTCTTTATGGGTGATCTAGTAGTTTTTTCCTCTTCTTTCTCCTCTTCCTCCTCCTCTTCTTCAGCCACTGCATCAGGGTCTTCTTCTTCCCCACCATCAAAAAACAGCAGTACCCCACTGTGACACAATTCAGCTTCAGGTCTCCTGAGTCACCTGCAAAATGGCATTGCAATTTCTTTATCCTCTTCATTAATGCACTCTAAGCATAGATCATTGTTGAGATGTACCTGGCAGAGCCCAATATTGATTGGAATGCATATCCTTTGAAACACTGGAAATCCAAACAAAATATGTGGCCAGATTTATTACAAATTAATATAAAGCACATGTATTGCCCTCCTACTAGTATTTATGCAGAATGATTGTTTAGTTCTGCTGACAGTGTTATTACTGACACAACATCCTGTTTGTCAGCAGAAAATGCTGAGCATTTGACATTTCTGAAAATCAACATTCCTCACTTTAATGTCAGATATGATACCTGAATGATTATACAGATAATAACTATAAGGCCCTCTCCACAGAAATGTTTCCCTCATTGTGCCTGAGGTAACAGTCTTTTGTGAATAGCATCTATTTAATACATGAGGCATGATATGATAGTGACAACAAGTCAGGTTAGCCCAGGGTTACTTAAATGAACACAACAGCACAGGAAAAATAAAACAAAAACATAGCATCAGTGGGTATAGACTCCTGTCAAAGTCCAAGGACATATCATTTTTCTTCACAACATAGAATCATAGCATCAGGCAGCCCCTCCTCTGATGAACCAGCATATTTACCCTCTCCATCCTTGTTGAACACTCTGCCTTCTTCTTCTTGTTCTACTGCCACAATGATCATAGAGCAGTAAAACATGACATCTGTGAATCCAGACAATCAATATCTTTTGGCCAACAGCAACTGCATTTCATGTCCCAAACTTTGTTGATACTGACGCTGATCTGGATTTTTTATTAGTTTATTTAAAATTTGGCACCTGGGTAACACCTGAGAGCAACAAATGCTAATTTTTATAGGTGATCTGCGTAATGCAAACAAAAAGAATTACAAGATGCAAAGTTCTCCTAAGTCAAAACATGAAAGATTAAGACAATATGTTTTAAACATTGTTTAAAAACATACAAAGAAGTAATAGATAAAAATGAGTCAGATAATAGAAACATAGAATTTGATGGCAGATAAGAACCGCTTGGCCCACCTAGTCTGCCCATTTCTCTACCTAACAGATAAGCTGCAGATCCTAGTTAACCAACAGCCTACTTCCTCCTACCCACCACTAGAATTGCATTATGTCTGTCCCATGCATTCTTGAATTCCCCCACTGTTTTTGACTCTGTGACCTCCTCAGGAAGGCTGTTCCATGCATCTACAACCCTCTCTATGAAGAAATACTTCCTCACATTACCTCTGAGCCATCCTCCCTCTATCTTCAAATTGTGCCCCCTTGTTCTTGCACATCTCTTTTTTTGAAAGATGCTACCCTCTTGGACATTGTTGATTCCCTTGAGGTATTTGAAAGTTTCTATCATGTTCCCCCTCTCCCTCCTTTCCTCGAGGCTATACATCTTAAGCTCCTTTTGTCTTCCTTCATATGTCTTCTGGTGCAGGCCCTGCACCATTTTGGTTGCCATCCTCTGGACAGCCTCCACCCTGTCTACGTCTTTGCAGAGATGGGGTCTCCAGAACTGTACACAGTACTTTAGATGTGGTCTTACCAACTGTCTGTACAGAGGGCCAACAACATCCTCTTTTCAACTGGTGATACCTCTCCCTATGCATCCCAGTATCCCCCCAGCCCTCCTTACTGCCTTCTCACATTGCTGGCCCACCTTTAGGTCATCTGATATGACTACCCCCAGGTCCCTTTCCATTTTTGTTGTTGTCAGTATCTCACCCCCCCATTGCGTACTCTTGCCCTGGGTTTTTGTTTCTCGGGTGCATTACTTTGCACTTCTTTGCATTGAATCTAAGCTGCCATACATTTGACCATTCCTCCAACCTTGCCAAGTCCCTTTTCATCCTTTCCACCTTACCTTGCGTATCAACCCTGTTGCAGATCTTTCTGTCATCTGCAAAGAGACATACCTTCCCCTCCAGTCCCTCCGCAATGTCACTTATAAAGACATTAAAAAGGACTGGCCCCAGTAGTGAACCCTGCGGTACCCAACTAGTAACCCTCCTTTCTTCACTGTGGAATATATTTACTATTACCTGCTGTGTCGTGTTGTCCTGTGTCCTATTGTTTTTTTTGTTTTTTTTGTGGGTATTGTTTCTCCTGGGGCTTACAGTCGGACAATCTGTCCTCGCATCCCTTTTTCCGGCCACTGTCTGACTCGTACCGGTCTCCATGGAGGGCGACCACCCAATTGGCCCACGGCTTACCCTCCATGGTGGGGAGGTAGGGAGTGGTGAATTCCCCCACCTAACATGGATCCACCCTTGGCTATCCCCCTCCTGGAGCCGGCACAGGTGCTCACAGATGGCCATCAAGCTGCTGCAACTGGAATTCTCTTTTCTGCTTTTCTCCTCTGTGGGCTGACAGTGTGCAATGACGCCAGTGACTGGGTGCCTGCATGCTCCCGTGGTTGCCCCAATCAAGCATCTGCCACCTCCCCCCCCCATAGTGTGTGGCTGCGTGCCACTGATCCCCAGCCTCTGCTAGGGGTCAGGCGAGCACTGACCACAGGAAACCCCCTTCCCCAGAGATGGAGAGCAGTTCATTGGATGCTCACTCCATCTCCTCCCTGCTGACCCACAGCAGCCCATGCTCATTCCCAAACATGGGTAGCTGGCGTGGCAGGAGGTGTGGCATCCAGCACCTCAACCCTCAGTGCCACAGGGCTGGCATGTGTCCTGTTGTTAATGAAATGCCCATTTCTATGGTTGACCTGAGTAATACAAACAAAAAGAATTGCAAGATACAAAGTTCTCCTAAGTCAAAACATGAAAGATTAAGACAGTGTTGTTTTAAACATTGTTAAAAACATACAAAGAAGTAATAGATAACAAGCATTTGTCAATGCTGAATGTTACTTGCTTATATGTGCTGTTTCAAGATTTGGAAGTGATAGTACCATGCCTAAGAACTGTCATGTGCCCCCCCAAGACATCCACTGTGTCTTTCGGTTCAGTATTCACAGAAGAGGGGGAGGGGCAAGGGCCACAGCAGTACAGCAGTTGCAAAGGCATGAACAGGTGGACAATAGTCCATTCACAGGCAGAAGAATCCTGCAGGAGGTGACTAAATTGAAGGTGGACAAAGCGATGGGACCAGATGGCATACACCCAAGGATATTAAGAGAACTGTGAAGGGAGATAGCAGTACCTCTGGCAGCCATGTTCACTGAGTCATTCAACACAGGGGTGGTACCAGAGAATTGGAGGAAGGCACATGTTGTCCCTCTATACAAATCCAGCAGTAGGGAGGAGGCAGGGAAGTATAGGACAGTCAACCTCACCTCAGTAGTGGGGAAGATCAGGGAGACATTTCTTAAAGAAAGGATAGTGGGGCATCTAGAAGTCATCGGAGCCCAGGACCACAGGCAACATGGATTCACAGTGGGAAGGTCATGTCACGCAAATCTGGTTGATCTCTTTGACTGAGTGACAAAGGAAGTAAATCAGGGTGAGGCAGTGGACAATGCTTACCTTGATTTAAGCAAAGTCTTTGACACTGTCCCACATAGCAGGCTGATAAAGTAGCTGAGTAGGCTGGGCATAGGGGAAAGGGTGGTAAACTGGGTTAGAAACTGGCTAACAGACAGGAGGCAGAGAATGGTGTAAATGGGGTGCAGTCTGGGGAGAGAGGGTAACCAGTTGGGTACCACAGGGAATGGTCAAGGGGGCCAGTCCTGTTCAATGTCTTCATTAGTGACATTGCTGAAGGGCAGAAGGGAAAGGTCTGCCTGTTTGCAGATGACACCAAGATCTGTAAGACAGTGGATACACCAGAGGGGGTAGAGAAAATGAGGAGGGATGTGGGGAAGCTTGAAAAATAGCCCGAGGACTGGCAACTGAAGTTTAATTCAAAAATGTGCAAAATTATGCAACTGGTACTCAGAAACCCTGGGGAAAGCTACAGGATGGGGGGGGGGAGAGAATTGCTGACAGTCACAAAGAAGGAAAGGGACCTGTTTTTTTTTTATTTCAGATGATCTGAAAATGTCAAAGTGGTAAGGCAGCTGGAAGGGCCAGTGACATGCTGGGGTGCATAGGCAGGGGTATCACCAGCATAAGGAGGGAGGTAGTGATGCCATTAAATAAAACCATGGTCAGGCCTCACATGGAGTACTGTGTGCAGTTCTGAAGGTCACACCTTCGTAAGAATATTAATAGGCTGGAGATGGTCCAGAGAAGGGCAAATGAGATGGTACAGAGCTTGCAACACAAGAATTATGAGAAGAAATTAAAGGACCTCAATATATACTCACTGGAAGAGAGGATGGAAGGAGGAGATATGATAGAAACATTCACGTACCTCAAGGGTATAAGTATAACTACAGAGAAGCAGGAGACAGCTGCTATAGACACATGTGCCAGCTTCTGTGTGATATTCTTTTGTTCTTATAGATCTGTAATCTCCAGTGCTTCAGTAACCACATAACCACACTGCCTTCTTTAGGCAATTTTATGGCGGTTGATGCCTGGTGTCAAACGGCAGACAGAGGGCTCACCAGATTGTGTTGCTATTTGAAAAACTTTAAAGAGTGTAAGCACTTTGGAAAGCTGGTGAAGGTCTCACAATTTTTATTGTGATTTTATCTCCTTATTTCTGTCCCCTTTGGTCCCCCATCCCCACACCCAAACAGTCATCAGTGGCCACAGCTGCAGCCTTCTTCTTGCCAAGATAATGGGTGAGCAGCTGCCTTCACAGTCTGTGAAGTCTGATGTCTTTCAGTGCCACTTATTGGTCTTCTTCCAACACAGCTGAGGCGCTGACAGACTGAAACTAACTCAGGGCAAGCAGCTTTCAACGTGGGGAAGAAATGGAGTGAGCAAGAATCAAGTTCTCATTCAGATGTGGCATTGATTTTAAGATCAGCATACTGGTGTGGACACTGCAAGTATAACCCCAGCTCTTTAAGCAGCCTTATGAAGAGTAAAGGATTCTTGAAGCACTGGGGTTCTGTTTATTGTACTGTAAGTGGGCTGAATCTAATTCGGTAATTTACTGTATCTTACATCTGGATGTATGGTAGGCCCAACTTTAAATAAACACTGCACCAGAATGAACACATGATGCCATAGAAACATAGAATTTGTCAGCAGAAAAGGACAGCTCAACCCATCCAGTCTGCTGAAGTGTTCTCTACCTACTTGTAACTCCTGCCTGTATATGTTACTGCATGTCTTATTCTGCCTGCGTCCACAAAGACCTCTTTGTGAATGAGCTTGCTCAATGGATTTTTCCTGCAATGAACTTGAAGCTACTCCACCTCCATTGCCCTATTGATCTCCGTTGATCCCCTCCTTCCCCTTTTCTAATATGCCCCTATGTTTGTCCAATGCATGCTTCTTGCCCCCTACCATTTTAGCTTCCACCACTTCTCCTGGCAGTCTTTTCAAGGCATCTACCACCCTTTCAGTAAAGAAATATTTCTTCACATCTATCTTGAACTCTTGAACTCCTCCCCCCCCAGCTTCATTGTATGTCCCTTGGTTTGGGTGCTCATCCTCATTTGAAGGAAACTGCCCAATTGTACCCTGTTTACCCCTGTGAGGTACTTTGTAGGGTTTGATCATGTCACCTCTCACTCTCTCCTCTCTTCCAGAGTATAGATGTTGAGATTCATCAACCTTCAGCCAGCCTGGTGGCACTCAGGGTTGCGGTGCGGGATGCCACACCTCACTCCACACTGACGACCGGGGTTCGGGAACAAGCCTGGGTCGTCGGGGGTCACCAGTGCAGGACTAGGATTGAGCATCCGACGACAGCTCTCCTAGCCCTGGGGAGAAGGGAGGGATGCACGCCTAGCTCTGCTGGTCCCTGGGAAAGCCTGGTGGTACTGCAGTAGCGTGGGTGCTAGTGGTGGGGAAGCACAGCAGGCATCTGCACGTTAGTGAGCTGACGTCCTTGCACATCCTTGCTTCCAGGGAAAAATATGGAGGAAAAAGCAACACACAGATCTGTGGCAGCTTGATAGCCACAGTTTCACCGGCTGACTATGCCCGGACATGTGCCAGTAATGGGTCCTCACCCGGTACGGGGGCTTCAGGGGGGCCTTCTTCACAGGCAGAGATGTGTCTGCCAGCTGGGCATGGAGCTTCGGGGTCAGAGGTGGAACGGAGGAGCGCCTGCTGGAGGTAAGGCAGTACTGCGGTTGCAAGGGAAGGAAAAATTGTTAAATGATAAAAAAAAAAAAAAGATTCTTCAGCCTTTCCTTTTAGGGATTCCTGTGAAAATCGTGAACCATTTTAGTTGCCCTCTGAAAAACCTCCACCTTATGTCCTTTCTGAAGTGTGGACTCTAAAACTGGACACAGTACTCCAGCTGGGAGTATACCAGGGAGTGATACCATGGCAGCACAGCATCCCTCCTCCTCCTACTGGAGATGACACTCCTTATGCACCCCAGAATCCAATTTTCCCTGCCCATAGCCTTGTCACACTATGCTACCACCTTGAGGTCCTGTAATATAATAACCTCAAGGACCTTTTCATGTCTAATGAGTATCAGTACCTCCTCTCATTCTATAGTCAGCATTGGGGTTTCTATGCCCTGGGTACATGATTTTACACTTGTTGGCATGGAACCCCAACTAAGTAAGAAAATGGAATTGAGATGAATGAATTGCAGGCTTTTAAGCAGCTTTTCAGGGAGTGTGTATGTGTGTATGGGGGAAGGGGGGCTCTGCTACTATAACTATTTGATTTTGATTTTGGCCTCAAATCAGGTGCACTCCTGTAAATAGATTAAACACGTTTAAGAAAGACTCGAAATGGGATAAAGTCTTTGTACATTAGCCTGGGCTGAGCTTGCAGACAGGAGAGATAGAAACATAAACTTTATCAGCAGATAAGGACCGCTTGGCCCACCTAGTCTGCCCATTTCCCTACCTACAAGATAAGCTGCAGATCCTAATTAACCAAACGCCTATTTCTTCCTACCCCCACAAGAATTGCCTTATGTCTGTCCCATGCATTCTTCCACAGTTTTAGAGCCCACAAGCTCCTCAGGAAGGCTGTTCCATGTGTCCACCACCCTCTCTGTGAAAAAATACTTCCTCACGTTGCCCCTGAGCTGTCCCCCCCATGTTCAAATTGTGTCCTCTTGTTCTTGCACATCTCTTTTTTCTGAAAGATGCTACCCTCTTGGACTTTGTTGATTCCACTGAGGTACTTAAAAGTTTCTATCATGCCCATATTGGCAGCAGCTCCCCTGATGCCTGCCCCATTAGCGCTACTGCAGCACCAACTTATGATGATGCAGTGCTCATCCATGCCCCAGCAGGTGGTGCCCATACCCCCTCATATACCTGTCCCAACTGCTACCCAGCACCCGGCACATCCCACCACTCACTTCCGTGGCCAGGCACCAATTGCACCAAACATGGTGGGGGTCACCGGCCCACAAGGTTGGGTTCACATGCCCATTACCTAGTGGGACAGGGGTCCTGTGTTAGTCTCAGGTGGCCTGAAGAAGTTGGATTTTAACTAATGAAACACTGGAGTCTGAATATTCCAGATCCGTAAAAAAATAAAAATCCATCAAGCTGCATACAGTCCCCGAGTAGTTTTGTTTTACAAGTTTGTTTGGGGTTAGGAACCAGTACTCCTCATTTATTTTCGATATTAACAGCACCCAGCTGCTCCAGGTCTGAACTTATTTCAAGGTGCAGAATCCCACCACCTTTGCCCTATCCTTCTGAACACAACAATTTATTGTTTTTGTACTAGTGGCAGATGTTCAAACCCACCCATACAAAAAACATAAGTTAGCGAATACCTAATGCTTACCTATCCATCAGGGAATAACTAACTGAAAAGTTAGGCGTTGAGCTTGACCATTGGTTGAGAGGTTTTTCTCAACTAATGTATAATCCTTGCTATCTAGCCATTAGTAGAGAAATTATTTTGTTGCTTCTACATTAGTTGAGAAAGCAGACTTGAAAAATACTAGTCATGGACTGAATGCATGTTTCAACTTAAACATAATACAGCTCATTAGTTGGTTAATTTCTTTGACTTAGAAAATATATCAGTAGTTCGTTACTTGAGATTCAAAACTTAGAACATTTTCCAGTCATCAGTTACTTGAGATTTTAACTTAGATTTCTTTTTTGCTCGTTCTATTTCTGCAGCATATAATAGAAGTAGTTTGCAGGGAAAGCAGTATTGTACTGTAGTATGCTAGGAGAGCAGAAATATCCAAATAGTTTGCTTTTTGTGCATCTCTCAAAACCATATGCTCTATGTATACTCTCATGCCTCATTTCCCAAGCAAGACATTGTGGGTATGTGATTCCTTGTACAAGATAAGCTGGCAAGGCTTTGCCAAAACTGACATCAGGCTCAATTCACAAAGAGGGCTTAGATCAGTGCAAGCTGTGGCAAACAGCAGCTTGTGCAAAAGTCCGGTGTACCAGGGACCCTGCACCAGATTCTGGTACAGGAGGGGACTTGGCAACTGTATTCCTACACTTGCAGCAACCTCTCCCATGTGGCAAACACATGGCTCATGGGAGGTGTTTGCCGAAGGCACACTGCTGCAAAGGCTAACAGTCCCCCCCCCCGATACCCTTGTAAACTAAATGTAACCCCTTCCTGGTGGTCTAGTGGCCCCCGATCCCCAATGTTGTCCTTATTCATATTTATAAAAATAACCCCTCCTGGACATCTAGTGCCCTCCCTTTCTGATCCCCGATGCGGCCCATATTCATATGTACAAAAATACCCCTTCATGGTGGTCTAGTGCCCCCTCCCTGATGTCACCATAATCATATTTAATAACAACCCCCTTACCTGGTGGTCTAGTGGACCCTACCCCAGCAGGTAGTGCCCAACACCCCACTCCCCATCCCAAAACACAGACAGTGACTGGCACAGCACACCTCTCACCTCTGTGGCTGGCCACCAACTGAACTGTCACTTAGTCCCTACTGTATAGTGTATGTGCTCATTGATTAAGCAGGTCAACTCTCCAAGGGGAGTTTTCTAAGTACCCTTAGACCAGCAATGACTCACACCCAGAAATGGACTCTTCATCCCCCCCAATGAAGAGGGGTTTCTCTATCGAAGCACTGGGGAAACTCTGTTGGATGCCCCTCTAATAAATCTTTATTTACAAAATCCATTTCTCTGTGTACTTCACTGCAGGTTGTTGTTTTCTAAGTTATATTTGCCTAGTTGTTGCTGACTCCACAGACTAGACTGGTAGCACACTTGTCCTGTGCTCTCTACCCTTAGGCCAGCCCTGGCTGGTCTAATGGTACATAGAATATCTCCCTCCAGGATACATCTGAGAATTCCACTTTCGGGGATGTGGTAGCTTGCATCTGCCTCATGCCCCCTAATGCCATGTAACAGCCCATTTTGGGGCTCACAGGTGGCACAAGCCCCATTTGGGGCAGGCTGCAATTGAGAATCATTCCCAGCACATCTTTTGGTGCAAGGGACTCTTTGTGCCATTATTTGAGGCCCAGGCCCCTTGCACCATGTTGTGAGCTTTGAGAATTGCACACATAATCTTTTATACAGACTTATACATCTGATCCTGTATAGACTGAAAATGACGAAGTACAGACATGATACATCCTCTTTGGGATTTCTCAGTGTATAGTAGTTATACTGTCAACCATGTATGATGTCAGAACTCTAATTCACACAAGCTCAGCCCACTGGGTTCCCCTCCTGCACACAATCCCAGCCCAGTGGGTCCCCTCCTACACCAAAACCCAGATCCCTGGTTTGCTCTCCTGCAACCATGCCCTGTAATTTGGATCCCTTCCTGCACACAAGCCCAGGCCTGTGGGTTCCACCCTGTACACAAGTCCTGCCGACTGGGTCTCCTCCTACATCCAAGCCCAGTCCTCTGGGTCTCTCTCCTGTATATAAAGACCCATTTAAAGGGCCCCCTCCTGTATATGAGTCCAGCTTACTGGTTCCCCTCTGGTACATATGCCCAGTTAACTATGTTCCATTCTTCACCCAAGCTCTGCTTACTGGGACTCCTCCTTCTCAGAGGCCCAGACCACTGGATCCCCCTCTTGTACACAAATACAACTCTCTAGGTCCCCTCTGGCACACAAGCTCAGCCTACTGGACCTCGTCATGCACCGTGACACAAGCCAAGCCCTCTGGGCCCCCTCCTGTATTCAAGCCCAGCCCAATACCCCCCCCACACCCAAGCCCAACACACTAAGTCCCATCCTGTCTGTGTCCCATCCTACACCCAAGCCCAGCCCACTGAGGTTCCTTCTGAATACAAGCAGAGGCAACTGGATTCCTCTCCTATACTCAAGAGAGCCCACTAGGTCCCCATCCTGTACCAAAGTCCAGCTCACTAGATCTGCTCCTGTATACAAGACCAATCCATTGCATGCCCTCCTGCACCCAAGCCCAGCCCACTAGAGTTCCTTCTGTACACAAGCCCAAACGCTGGATCCTCCTCCAGCACCCAAGCCCAGCCCACTGGATCTACTTCTACACCTAAGCCCTTTGGGATCCCTATTGTTCACAAATCTAGCTCTCTGGGTCCCCACCTGCACCTAAGCCCAACCCACTGTGCCTTCCTGCATCAGCTGGCTAGGAAGCCCACAAGAGAAGGTAACATACTTGACGTGGTCCTTACCAATGGAGACAGTGGGAAGGGGGTGAAAGTAGGGGCCAGTTTGGTAGACAGTGACCACAGCACCATGGGCTTCAAGGTCAGAGCAGGATATGAGACTAGTCATACCATCATGAAGGTACTAGACCTCAGGTGGGCAGATTTTTCCAAGATGTGGGAGATTTTCCTGGAGGTAGTGAGAGGGTGGGAGGTGATTGGGGGGAGGGGCAGAGGATCTATGGAAAAAAGATCAAGGGCAGGCTCCTTAAAATGACAGAGAGATGTGTAAGAAGGGTGAGGAAGAACAAGAGAAGGAGGAGAAGGCCACTGTGGTTCAATAGGAAAGTGAGGGGGCAATTGGGGAGAAGAAAATGGCATTCAGGGAATATAAGAGGATGCAGGGAAAGTTGGATAGAGAAACTTATAAAGAGAAGCTGAAGGTGGCATGGCAAAGGATTAGGATAGCTAAAGCAGAAAGAGAGAGAATTGCTATGCAGTCCAAAGGGGGGACAAGATGTTCTTTTAGTACATTGGGGAAAGGAGGAAGGCAAGACAGGTGATGGAAAGGATTAAGGGGAAGGGGGATTGCAGGTGGAAGGAAATTTTGAGAAAGCTGAAGTGCTGAATGGTTACTTCAGCTTGGTTTTTTGCAATGAAGGGGAGCAGAAGGGGACCAGAGCTAAGTGAGAAAGGAACGGGGGAAGGGGGGTGGATCCTAGCCCAATCAGTGTGGAAGAGGTAAAGAGGAATTTGCTAAGTTGAGGGTGGGCAAGGCCATGGGACCAGATGGTCTTCACCCTAGGATGCTCAAAGAATTAAGGGAGGTATTAGTGGAACCACTGGTGGGGTTGTTTAACTTGTCCCTGGATACAGGGTGTGTACTGGAAGACTGGAAGAAGACAGATGTGGTGCTAATTCATAAAAGTGGCAGCAGGGAGGAAGTGAGCAATTATCGTCCCGTCAGGCTCACATTGGTGGTGGGTAAAGTAATGGAGGCAATATTGAAACAAAGGATGGTTAGATATTTGGAAGAGGTGGCTGCAAGACACTCGGCAGCATGGCTTCAATCAGGGATGGTCATGCCAAACAAATCTGATCAAATTCTTTGATGAGGTGACGAGGGTGGTTGATCAGGATGGGGCAATGGACATGGCCTACCTGGACTTCAGGAAGCCTTTGACATGGTGCCCCACAGAAGGCTGGTTAATATGTTGGGGAGTCTAGGGGTGGGGCAGAAAATAGTAAGATGTGTGGAGAACTGGCTGATGGGAAGAAGCCAGAGGGTGGTGGTCAATGGGGTGCTCTCTGGGGAGACTGGGGTGTCAAGCAAGGTCCCTCAGGTGTTGGTGCTGGGGCCCATTCTATTTAACATTTACGTCAGTGACATGGCAGAGGAGCTTCAGGGGAAGCTCTGACTCTTCAGAGATGACATAAAACTCAGTAACAGGGTGGACACCCGGGGGGTGTGGAGGCAATGAAGAATGATATAAGGTTACTGGAAGAGTGGTCAGAAACATCGCAGCTGAAATTCAATGTCAGGAAATGCAAAGTGATGCACTTGGGAAGGAGGAATCCAAATACCACATACACACTGGGAGGGGGGATGGCAGCAACCAGGCAGGAGAAGGATCTAGGGATTATAATTGCAAATGACCTTGTGGTGGGGACCCAGTGCAGCAAAGCAGTGGTCAAGACTAACAGGATGATAGTGTGGAATAACCAGCAGAAGGAGGGAGGTTCGGATGCCACTGTACAGTTCCATGGTGAGGCCACACCTGGAGTATGGGGTACAGTTCTGGAGGCCCCATCTAAGAAAGGATATAGATGGCATGGAAAGGGTGCAGAGAAGGGCTACTAAAATCATGCATGGGCTAAGAGGGATGGCATATGAGGAGAGGTTGAGGGAACTGGATTTGTATCCTCTGGAGTTAAGAAGAGAAAGAGGGGAAATGACTGAAACATTCAAGTATGTGAAGGGGATAAATTTATTTAATTTTATTTATTTATTTAGTTTTTGTTGACCAGGTAAGTGCACTAGACAAATCCTGCCTATTTTCAGGCACAACCCGGGGAAGGGGGATACAGATGAATGCCAAATGATCTTGAACCAGATTAAGCTGTTGGTGGTATTTTTAGTGAATGAGGGAAATTTGGCCAGGACACCAGGGAAATTCCCCTGCTCTTTTCGATAAGTGCCATGGGATCTTTAACATCCACCTGAACTACCACAATCCAGGCAGATGGGACCTCGGTTTAACGTCTCATCCGAAAGACGTCTCATCCAAAAAATAAATTTGAGTAGAGCTTATTTATAGGTTAGGTAGATAAAAGAACTATGGGGCATAGACTGAAGGTGGAGGGGGCAAGGTTTAGGGAAAATATTAGGAAGTATTACTTCAGAGAGACAGTGGTTGAGCCCTGGAACAGACTGCCAGAGGTGGTGGTGAGTGCCAGTACAGTGGAGGGATTCAAGAGGTCTTGGGAAAAACACAGAGGGTTGTTAAGGTGAGGGCGAGGAGAATCTTTGGGTGGGGGGTGACATGTAGAGGGAGGGAATGGGTACACACAATGGGCCAGGAATGGCCTTTTCAGCCATCACATGTCTATGAAACTATGAGTCTGTGAATCTTCCTTCACAAATGCCGAGCTTTCTGGTTCCCCCCAGCAACTAAGCCCTGCCCTCTGGGAACTCCTTATGCACCCAAGCCCAGCCCCCTGTGTCCTCCTCTTGAAAACAAGCTGAGTCCATTGGGTCTCTCCTGCTCTCATGTCCACTCCTCTGGGTCAACCTTCTGCACAAGTCCAGCCTACTTACTTCCTGTTCTGTGCCCAAGCCCATCCAGGTGGGTCCTCCCCTGCACCCAAACCCTGCCTTATGTGTCTCCCCTTGTACCTAGGCCCAGTCCAGTGGGTCCCCTTTGGAACTCGAGCCCAGCCCACTGGGCATCATCTCTGAATCATTTACAGCCTAGTTGTTCTCCCCTAAAACAAAACCCAGTGGTTATCCCCTGCACATACATCCAGTGGGTCACATGATCAGATGGTTTAACTATGAAGAAGTGAGCGAGTGCTTTCAGTCTGAAGAAGGCAGGCAGCCATAGAGGAGGGGGGGGGATGTGTCAGTCATCTTTATCCTCTTTATAGACATCCATCACCAGCTTTTAAGTGCTGGGAGGGGGTTGAGGGTTGGAGGAGGGTATTGCCATAGTGGGGTGGGGGGGGGGTCATATTAGATTTAGCACAAATAAGTGCTGTAAGATGGCAGCCAGCCATGGAGGCCTGTAGGTTATGCCGGCTGCCCATCATGGAAGATTTTTTAAATATAGCCACTTAAATGGAAATTGTGGGTGCTGGGGGAAGGAAGGTGGATAGATTCAAACAGAGGGTGGGAGGACAGGGTGTTGTAGATCATAAAGGGTATAGGGCTGGGAATGTTTCTTTTGATTTCTTTTATTAAATATTGTATTTCCCAAATAGGTTAGACAGGAATAGTGTATTATTTGAGGCATTTGGGGAATACTCTTTATTATTCACACCCCTAGTTACCTTTTTTTAGATTCTTTTAAGGATATTGCAGTCCTTAGAGTACATTCTTTTCTTGGAGTACAATTTTTTTGTCTCAGTATGCCTTTCCTAGTCACCAGTTTATAGGAAGGAAGAAAGAAAGAAAGAAAGAAAGAAAGAAAGAAAGAAAGAAAGAAAGAAAGAAAGAAAGAAAGAAAGAAAGAAAGAAAGAAAGTCTGTACAGTTTTTTGGCTGCATGCAGAGAACAGTTTATCTGTAATGGTTTTACACACTGGCCCAGATATTCAAAAGGGTTGCGCATGGCACAACAGTGTTGCACCATGCGCAACCCACTGATGCACCCCAGAGCGATATTCAAAAGGGAAAAGTGCGTGGCACAAATCCCAATGCGCCGGAGCACATCAGTAATGTATGCAGGCACAGGTGGGGGGCATGCCCATGTATAACCTTCACTGCCCGATTTTCAGCCCCGGATGTGCAGAGCCATGCATGCGCAACCCCTACCTGCGCCAGCACAAAGTTACACCAAAAAAAAAAGGAACAACTGATGGCCACCCACAGGTGAGCTGCCGCATTGCAGGGCACAACACGGCAGCTGCCACCTGTGGGTGACCACCCGAGTTCCAGCTGCACCTGGTGGCACCCCCCCATGCCCGATCATGGGCATTTGTAAAAAAATATAATAATTCGTCCAATATCCCTGGTGGTCCAGCGGACCTCTATCTGCCCAATCGCGGGCATCTGTATGTAAAAATAGTCATAAGTCCAATATCCCTGGTGGTCCAGTGGGCCACTATCTGCCCTATCGCGGGCATTTGATTAAAAAAAAAGATCCCCTTCCAATATCCCTGGTGGTCCAGTGGACCAGCTATCTGCCCGATCGCGGGCATTTGTTTAAAAAAAAGATCCCTTCCAATATCCCTGGTGATCCAGTGGACCAGCTATCTGCCTGAGCATGGGCATTTGTTTAAAAAAAAAGATCCCCTTTCAATATCCCTGGTGGTCCAGTGGACCGCTATCTGCCCGATCGTGGGCATCTGTATGTAAAAATAGGCATAAGTCCAATATCCCTGGTGGTCTAGGGTACCCCCCTCCCACCCGACCACTGAGCCCCACCACCCCACACCCTCCCATCAGTCGGTGGGCGGCAGCTCCCCACCCACCTGCCGCCCCGCCGCCCATTGACTTGACACCATCAGTAGGGGCTGCACCATTGGTTCACAGTGGAACCAATGGGCATGCAGCTCGTGGTCAGATTATTCCAGATACATGAATGAACCATTCACATATCTGGAATGTGCAGTATGGTATGGGCTGCACACCCATTGGCTCACGCTGTGAACCAATTAGTGAATAGCCCTACCGACGGTGTCAGTCAGCGGGCAACGGGGCGGCAGGCAGGTGGGGAGCTGCCGCCCGCCTACTGACTGGGGGAGTGGGGTGATGGTGCTCAGTGGTCGGGTGGGGAGGGGGATACCCTAGACCACCAGGGATTTTGGACTTATGCCTATTTTTACATACAGATGCCCGCGATCGGGCAGATAGCGGTCTACTGGACCACCAGGGATATTGGACTTATGACTATTTTTACATACAGATGCCCATGATCAGGCAGATAGCGGTCCACTGGACCACCAGGAATATTGGAAGTGATCTTGTTTTTTAAACAAATGCCCCCGATGGGGCTGCAGAGGGCCTCGGTCCCTGATGGTTGCTGCCTGGGAGGGCGCCAGGTGCAAGTCGTTGGGGAGCAGCACACCTGCATGCAAATGGAGCCATAATGACATGCAAAAGGCCCCATGTGCACCTTGCATATATTATGGCCTCATTTGCATGTCAACTTTTGAATATCACGGTTGCTGTGCATGGCGCAATGGAACTTGCGCTAGCGCATACCCATGCTCCACTCTGGCCACTTTCGTTGGTGCAGTGCCACTGCGCCATGCACACTGGGGGTGGCCAGGGTGCAATATTCAATGCTGCTGAGCCATGGCGCAGCTCCGTTGAATATCGCCCAGTCCACACCTCTGCGCAGCTAAGTTGAGCTGCGCCCAAACTTGCGCCGCAGCCTGGCGCAGTTTGAATATCTGTGCCACTGAATACAGATCTTTTCTGCCTCTTTAAATATTCTCAACTAATGTACCACTTTCCCAAAATGCACCTAATGCCTCCTGTATCCAGCATTGCTGTTAGGTCTGCTTGAATCTGGAAACAGTTAACAGTAGTTTCACTTTCAGACAGGATGGATTAACTTTTCCCTCTGCTCTTAGGTAAGAAGTTTAACTTAGCTCTAATTTTGTCACTAAGATGCCAAGTTCTGCAGTTTTCATCTGAAGTAGAGTGCATGGAAGAACTGAATTTAAGCACACTGAGAACTCTGTGACTGCATGTTTTTTTTTCAAATGGATGGGGTGGGTTTATACAGCATCACCTTTTGTTAGTGTATTTTATTTTCCCTCAGAAGCAAAAACCTCAAATGTGGTTTTCTCAAATTACTGACCAAAATGTGTGTCCTTTTTGATTCAAATATTTTAAAACAGTAATTGTTGTAATTACACAAAGCTTACATGTATAGTAGGTAGCATTAATAGATATAAAAACACTATCTAGAAAAGATCACATTGGAATCTGATGGCTTTAATTACTAAATAAGTTGTGTACCTGTCAGTGAACATGGGTTTCTGTGCTATACTGTACTCCCTGTCAAATTATCTGTCCCAGAATGCAACCCTCACAAGTGTCTCTCTCAATTAGGCAATAAGGCATGACCAGAGGTTAGATTAACAGTCTGTCAATCACCCCCTAGGGGTGTAATTAAGCAATAAGGCCTGACAGGGTGTATGTCATGTTGGGATACTATCACACCTCAGGTGGTTAGCACCGAGGTCGCAGGCCAAGTGCTTACTAACAACTGAGGCGCGACGTTATCCCAAACGACACACACCCTGGAGGGCATTATGGCTCATTGCTATATATAAAATAAAAAAATAGTTTTAAAGAATGTTTTTATTAGTGTGGAAAAATATTTTTGTTTCTTAAGAGGAGATGCAAAAAAGGGATCATCAGGATCATCCATATTGATTCACAGTGCTGAGACTAGACTCATGATGTTGTACTGGGATAACATCACAGGTCCAGACTCAGACTGACCAATCAGAATCCAGGATTTTTTCTTGCCATTGTATAATTAAGCAATAAGGCATGACAAGGTGTGGTATATCATGGGATATTGTCACGCCTCGGGTGGTTAGCACGAGGTCAAGACTCGATAGGCCCAATCACCCAAGAAATGACGATATCCCATGATATACCACACCCTGGAGTGCTTTATTGCTATTATGAACAGGAGTAATGGTTTTATAAATAAAAGATAAAAAATAACACCCTTTAAACCTGTTAAAAAAAGCTTTTGTGGTAGTGTAGGAATACATTTAAAAAAAATAGTTCTAGAAGACAGCAGGTGGTGCTGTTGTAGTTGGAGCTGACAGAAAAGGCAATAGTATTGTGATGGTGTGACCTGTGAACTCTGCAACAGTATCTTTGTCTGCCCCCCCTTCCGCAGTAGATGATTGCGGTAACGAGATTCTAAAGAGAAAATGAAGCCAATTACCAATATCAGTGGATTAGAAAGCAGCGGGATTGAGAGGACAAGTTTGTCTAGTGATGCCTTTTTGAATATGCGCATGCCTACGAGACATGGGAACGGTCATCTGCTCAGTGTTGCCTGTGAGCGGCAGCAGGTTGGTTTTGTGTGTTTAACAATGTCTTATGTTGTCCGTCTGAATGTTGTGGGCCCTGGAGACAGCAGGCAATATCACTGATTCAGTGTAAACAGAGTTCTTTTTTTTTTTTTTAATCGCGGTCGAGTACAAGTTTGACTTGCTCTGGAGTGTGGGAGATTGAGAGCAGTGTGCGGTCAGTGAGGAGGCTGGTGACTGGAGGTTTTCTGAAGCCATGATGATGATGTAGCCCGATATCATCACGGCTTCGAAACCCTCTCGACCTATCAGCTTCTTCCATTTACGATCGGTAGTTCATAATGTGGCACAAGGTGCAGCCGAGTACCATGTTTCCCCAAGGAGGTGATTAACTGACTTTTAATCTAACTCCTGGGAGTGCCTTATTGCTATTATAAAAAATTATTCCAAAAGAAAAGTGTTGAAAGTATACTTTTTGAATATTTTCTTCATTTAGAGGGAGATTTTTAATAAAACAGGTCTTCCACCAACAGTTTAAGAATGCAGGTTCAGAATCATAATGCAGCATTCCAGTCATTTGGCAGTGCTAGAGGATGGAATACTGACAGGAAAAAGCCATGCTCAATGGTGATCAGGCTGTACATGACTATATAACATGGATTAATGTAAGGTTGTTGGAATCCTAACAGCCAATCAGATTGCAGCATTTCTGAGACCCTTTTTATAATATATTTTATGTGCTGTAATTCTATACTGTTCCCAAGATTTTGACTGTTGGTTTTATTTCGAGTCAGTGTGCATGAAAGGGACAGCTCGGGATGTAGGCAATTGGACTGTACTGATAAACAACAAAAAAATGACTTTTATTTCAAGTTAGTATGCATGGGTGGGGGAGATACATGCCCTGCATCACTGTTTTCTTTTTGGGGAGGGCTCTGGACTTCTTGGACGGCATTGCTTAAAGTGAAAAAGGCAGAATACAACTTGTGTCATTGTGTATATGTGTGTGTGTGTGTGTGTGTGTGTGTGTGCGTATGTACCCTGGATCACTTTTGATGGGGGGGCCCTCTGGATTGTTTAGACAGTATTGATAAACAAACCCATAGAATTTGTATTTTTTTTTTGCCATTTACAGTCAATGTGTATGGTGGTGTGTGTGTGTGGGGGAGGTTGTATATGTGCCGTTGAATGCTTTTGCTGGAGGGTGGTCAGACAGTATTGATTAAATACCCAGAATTTGACTTTTGTGTCATTTCCAGCCAGTGTGTGTGAAGGGATGCATGTGCTCTAGACTGTTGCTGCTGTGGTTGTCTCTGGATCATTGCTAGTGTGCATAAAAAGGAGAGGGGTGTTCAGTATCCCTGTCTTGCTTTGCACACCAGCAGCGTTCTCCTTCATGACATTAGTGCAAGCGTGTCTATGAGAAAGACATCACTTGCTTCATACTCAGACTGTGAAAGATGCTGCATTGGTTTCAGCTCATTCCAGCATGCTGCCCAGTGTATCCAAAAATGGGTGGGAGTGGAATGTTTAGCTGTGGTCTGACACACCACTTTGCCAAGATGCCGGCGTGCTGGAAAAAGGCTGCTGAGTGTTCAGTTGTGGACCTGCATCTCCAGCATTTTGTTGTGCGGCATTTATATGAACGTGCTTAAAAAGGTGGATAGTTTTCCTAAACAAGTAATTAGTGTTTGGTATGTTGAATTTGAATATGTAATTTTGTTTTTGTTGCATCTAGCGTGTGTAAAGGGGGGGTGCTTTGGATCACCGAATTCAAACACATAATTTAATTAATGTTGCTGCCAGTGTGCTGGGGGGCATCATTTTGTTTATGTTGCAGCTACCATGTGTAAACAACTGTTTACTGTATAAATTGTTTTTGATACACATTCTTATCTCAAAGCACTTTACAAATTATGAGAGAATGGTAGAGTAGTGACTGTAAATGTGTAGTGGCAGCCAGTTCACACATCAACACCTGCACACAGCCTCGGACAGTTGCATGAGCCAGTTTCATGGGAACAGGAATGTAGGCCAGAGCACTGTGGAAAATCCTCATCTCTTATGAAAGTGCCTTTGGTTCTTCTACTTCCACATAGACATACACCATAGCCTTAGAGGTTGGAGGATGTGACCGGAGCTTAATGCCTCAATCAAAGGATGCCACATCCCAGCAATACATCATCCTCCAGTACTGCACTTGGGTGCTGGTGGCATTTATGGAATGATCCCATCCCTGTGCTCGACTAGAACATATGACCTGGCCTAGATGTGTATGTGCCACCAGCTGAATCATAATCTTACCCTGAAAGCATGACTTAGCTGGGGGGGGGGGGGAGCAGGAGTAGTATATTGGATCACTGAAGTTGAATGTATAATTTTGTTTATGCTGCTACCAGTGCACATGAAAAGTGTATATGTGTGTGTGTGTGTGTATGTGTGTGTGTTTCCAGATTAAACAACAATAAATTAAACTGACATTAAGAGTGTGTGTGTGTGTGTGTGTGTTTTATACAATGGTTTCATTTTGTATCACCAATGGTGATGAAAAGAAATACTTTAGTTTATTTGTTTTTGTGCCAGGTGTATTGGTGAAGCTAGGACCAGACCACAATGGTAAAAACTGAATTTCTTGGTTTGGACAGATCAGCCAGAGTGGCACAACATGCACTGTCTGGCCATTCCGGCTGTTCTAGATTTCGGCACTAGGTTAATGAAGACCATGGAGACCCTCCAAAGTGCTTAAATGGTGCCTGACTCCCAGACCAGCATTCCACCACTGAACCACCCACACTGCACCTTCCAGACACTTGTAGCCCCCAAACCAGCCTCTGGTCTCAGATATCCAGCCAGTCATACTCCCAGCAGCTAAATCACCATTCCAGCCTCTGATCCCCAGCTGATTACCATCCCTACAGCTGGACAATCCTTCCAGGACCACCCTCCATTCCCCCAGCAGACCACTCTTCCAGCCATAGTACCAGTTTCCCCTTCCCCACAGTATCCAACCTGGGTACTTGAATGACTATCCTCTGTATTTCTGTCCCCACCCTATGGACGGACTGGCCACCTTGGGGCCAGAATGCCTGTCCTGATGGCTGGAATTCCCACCCACTTTGTCTCAGTAACCACCCTGGTGGCCAGAATGCCCACTCAGAGTGGAGGACTGACCACCCTGGATATTGGAATGCCTCCAAAAGAGCAGCAGTGCCCTCTCACAGGGGCATAATATCCACCCAGGTGCCAGAATGGCCACAGTGGGACTGGAATACCCACCCAAAGTGGAGCTACAGTCTATCCACCAACTCTCAAATCAGTGGGTGTCCACACTGATGGAGGCCATCATGTTTTTTACATGACCCATGTGTTCCACCCCTTTTATAAAAACATAAATGGCAGCTGGCCTGCCAGTGCAGGGGAAGCGCTACCGCTCGCGACGCCAGCAACCAAAGTTCAGTAGCGAGCCTGGGTTACTGGACAGCCAGCTGGGGGAAGAGGGGTTGAGTGCCTGTAGGGCTGCTCTCCTTCTCTGGCGAAGGTGGGCTGCCTTGCTGCAATACCGCCACATGGGGGACCATGGGTGGAGGTGCAGCAGAGGAAGCAGAGATGCAGGGAGGAGCAGATGTCAGCCGAGGGTCTGAGCAAAGGTACATCTCTGCGTGCCTTTGTCTCATTGGCCTTCCTCATGTGCTGATGTCTGTGAAGAACAGGGGACCAGAAAAATGCAGAAATATCCTATGGCTGAGCCATGAGATGGGCCCCTGTGACAGTGACCAGGGGGAGCCACAGGAACAGCCCCAAGTGTCTGCTCCATCTGAGGTTTCAGAGGAGGAAAGGGATCCCCCTCCACCGTGGGTCATCCAGGCTCTGTGAATTCCAGGAGTGGGGTACTTCAATAGGGGCAGGCATCCTCGGGTCCACCGGGCACAGCCTGTGTTGTATTGGGGGACCTGATGGAAGGGGCAGCTGTGGTGACAGAGGGAGGCAAAGAAAAACCCACACAAATGGCTATCTGGTCTTTACTTGTACTATTCCACAGGTCGGTATAACAGCACATGCAAGGGGACAGGGTAAGGCCTATGATTAACAGTGCTGGTATGCAAGTCCATGATGTGTCCTATACAATGTCTCCACAGTACCCTCACCATCCAGTACACAAGGCACAGAGGTTCTATGACCACAAGAAGAACTATAAGTAGTTTTACAGTGGTTTGCTACCTTTCGAGCCAGAACATCCATTATTTATTTAGTTTTTGTTGACCAGGTAAGAACACTAGACAAATTCTGCCTATTTTCAGGCACGATCTGGGGGTGGGTAGGGGGATACAGATGAATGCCAACCGACCTTGAACCAGATTAAGCTGTTGGTATTTTTAGTGAATGGGAGGAATTTGGCCAAGGCATTGGGGAAACCTCCCCTACTTAGCCAGTAGGGGGAACCCTTGGCCGTCTAGCACTGGATGGCCAGTTTGGAGGAACCACAGGAGGAGATGGATGCAGACGGAGCAGGAGAGCAGGCCTTATCTTTTGCTTCTGTGTCACAAGAGGCTATAGAAGAAAATTTAATGATTTCTGGCATGGATTTTAAGGAATCATTAGATGAAGCTGAAAATGTGTCTCTCAAAGTATCAAAGCATGGAACTATTGAGGATCACCTCCATACACAGCACAGTATGCAAGTAACAACAGAAAATGATTGTGGTGTATATTCGGCTGTGAGTTCTGAAGTAGATGTGGACAACAGTGACTCTATTTCTACGACTGTCAAAATGGGCCGAAAAGCTTTCAGTAGCTGTATGAGTCATAATGCAGATGTCGCGGCTCGACAGAATCGGAAAAACTGGGCTGACTCATCAGCTGAAGAAACTTCTGAGATTGACAAAATTCAGGGCAGTACTGATAAGGCTAGCAGTTTGTGCAGCAAATCTGCATACCAAAAACCTGTACTGGCTCAGAGAAAGAGCACAATACCCAATGAAGGAAAAAGAGAACTAAACCAAGCCCAGAATACAACTGCAATATTCAATAATGAAACTTTTACATTTGCGAGGGATAAAACCAAAGCAGGATGGAGTAAAGCTGAACAACAGGTTTTGGCATAACAATATAATGTAGAGAATGTGAGCCACTTACAGGACAAAGTAGGAGGGCCGAACTGGTAACCGGAATGTTCTCTACAAAGCGCTGGCTGGGAGCTACAAAATGATGATATTTGGTCTCCAGATTAACAAGATCCAGGCTATATGCAGATGTTGAAGAAAATTACAGAAAATGTGGCCACCACCACAGAGAGCTCCAACGCAACCCAGGGTAATATTTTAATGTCTAGAAACTCAGTGTCAAGACTTGTATGTGCGAGTACTAAAAGAGGCAATAGGGTGGAAATACCTAATGAAAATAATGCTGGGGTATGAATTGCAGTTGCAGAGGGGGGCAAAGATGTGGGAAGTGAAGAAGCAGAGATAGCATCCCCGATAGAAAATGGTACCACTAGGGAGAATGAGGACACTATGAGGGTAGGCCCACCTCCAGCAGGCATACAAAAATATAGCAAATGGTGGAGGGGCTGCAGAGATCCTTTTTAAATTATCAGACCTTTTTCAAACTAGAGGTGAAACTGTGCCTCGGTGCAATGCAGTTCGCCTATTGTATAAAGGGGGCCTTAGTAATCCTCCAGACAGAGGGTATATTGCTTGCAAGCGTTTAAAATAGTCTATGAGATTTTTTTCTTCTGAGATCTTCGCATCGATAAGATTGGGAAACTCAAACTATGATGTCAGTTTTAAAACTGTATCAGGCCTAGGTAGATTTTGGGCCCAGTATAATATTTGTAAAAGCTCTCCCCTTTGGGCCCCTTTCCACATTGTTCCTCTCACTAAACCAGCAGTTAAGAATATCACAATTATGTTTAACAAGCATTTGTCAATGCCGAATGTTGTCTCACTGGCACTGGCATAGCTAGTGCAGGAGTTAGAGATGCATAATAGGAATGGCAGTGAAGTACTGAACTGACGCCAACCTCACCCCCACCCTGAAGAGACATATTTTCAACATAGGCATTTTTGGACCTCCCCTCATTAACAGTGGCACTGTGATTTTGTTAATCTGTCCCAAAAGTTGATTACCCACAGCGACCACACCATTCTGCGCCACAGGTGCAAAAACACGTTTTGGTCAGGATGCGAAAAAATGACAACTGTACTGTTCATAAGGAGGTGTTGAAAAATGCCAGTGTTGAAAATCTGGCATGAACATATTGCAAATTTATGAAGTTACAAGGGTGCATGGAAACTGTGCAACGCATGCCTGTAACACAGTCATTTTATGGACTTTCATCACCAAATTTTCAACATACGCATTTTAGGACCTCTGCTTATGAACAGTGTCACTGTCATTTTCTTAAACTGTCCCAAAAACTGATTTCACACAGTGACCACGCTATTCTGCGCCAGAAGTGTGAAAACACATTTCAGCCAGGATCTGTAAAATGACAACAATACTGTTCATAAGGAAGTGTGGAAAAATGCCAATATTGAAAATCTGGAGTGAAAATATTACAAATTCATGAAGTTATGAGCATGTGTGGAAACTGTGCAATGCACGCTCATAAAACAGTATTTTTTTTTATTTTTTCACCAAATTTGCAACATAGGCTTTTTGAGAACCCACCTCATGAGCAGTGGCACTGTCATTTCGTTAATCGGTCCCGAAAGGTGATGCCGTGCAGTGACCTCAAAATCACCTTTCAGGACCGAATAATGCCATGACAGTGACTGAATTCATGAGGAGGGGCCCCAATAACCACATGTTGAAAGTTTGGTGCAAAAATTCCGAAAAATGCCTGAGATATGCACCAAAGTTGAAAAAACCCTATTTATGCCATTATACAGCTTACCTGCATTTCTTCAGTTCGTGGTCGGCTTTGAAGAGTGCAGACGTGTTTCCAGTCCACCGAAGATCATCACGCCAGACTCCGGAGGTAAGTATAGGGTGAGGGGTGTGTGAGGAGGCAGGGTGTGCAGAGTGTGGAAGCGGGTTGGGGAAGGAGCAGGACAGACCACGAGGGACCATTTTCTTCTTTTACAGGTTAAAAAAAAAAATTGCTGTCTTTTTTTTTTTTTTTACAGAGGCATTTGGCACACTGGGGTGGGCTCCCAGCATGCCACCTGAGTGTTTGGAGGGGGCTAGTCAATGGGGGATTGTGCACCCCTTTCAGCACACAACAAATGGGGGGGCATTATGCTGACGGGGAGTGGGCTCCCCCACTGGCACATGACCTGGGTCATGGCATGCTGACAGAGGGATTGGGCACCCTCGAAGTAGGCATTGTGGCAGGCATTGGCGGCAGTCACTGCTGCCATGTTTACTAGAATGCTTCACCAGGAAAGGCACGTTGGGGGAGGTGCCACTGCATGACAAGCTTGGCTCTCATTGCAGTGGACCTTTTCTTAGATGTGCTCGCCACATTACATGTTGCTGGTGTGGCGCCTGCATGCTGCCTTATTGGGGAATGAGTGATGCACCTACTGATGTGTGCCCTGCATTCACCCACAGTGACCACACCTCCAAGTCTGCTACTACTGCAATATGTTGGCTGGTGCGCAAGCGCGAGCCAACATAAAAACGAGGGGGTTGACATCGAGGATATTGTATTTTGGTTAAAGCAACAATGTGAAATTCTAAGTAAACCCACCTTTATGTTAGACAAGGAACAGATTTGGGACCGGGGGGGTGGAGGATCAGAGTCAAACTTTATACTACTAATTCTGACCCAGTACATCTGCCAAGCTCCTTCTAGTTGGGAAGAGATAGAGGGTCCATTTTTTTATGTGGGACAGCCTAGCTCTTGTTTCAAGTGTGGCTCTTGGGCACATTTAAGCTCAGCATGTGACACGGTAAAGTGTAGCCACTGCTTGGAATCTGGACATAAATCAGAGAAATGCCTCAATTTGTTCAGATGCAATCTATGCGAGCATACAGGGCATTCATATGGGCGATGTCCCTGGGCATCCCATAATAGGAAGGACTGTCCTTCTCATGAAGGAATCATTAATTTAGCACAACAACTAGCCAAAAGGGTGGCAGAGCAAAGTTTGAGAACAGGTCTGGAGATGTTAAGGTAAGATCAGCAGGCTAGAAAACAAGAAAATATTCAAGTACAGGAGCCAGCTAGGCCTCAGGAGGAAAATTCCAGTGAGCAGGTAGTGATAGATGCCAGTACACCTGAACAACCATTAATGGAAGACATACAGGATGCAAGTCAGGAGATTATGTCTCCCCCCCACCCCCACAAATCCTAAAAATCAGGAATTTAAACCTGTTCCCAAGAAAAAGAAACAGAGCAGGAAAAGCAGTGTATCAGAGGTCTGGTCTAGATAAAACTCCAGAATCATGGACAATGGGTAACAAGTTTGCTGCTCTCTCCTCAGATAGAAAGTCAGATGAGGAAGGATCAGATTCTTCTTCTGGGGTCTCCACTACAGATACTGAAGATGGGGGTACTGACTCAATAGACAAGTGAACAAGATAGAGTAGAAATTCTAGGACCCCCCTAGGGAGTAGACTAGGAAGTAGAAGTAACAGCATTCCCTTTTTTTCTCTAGATGGTAGATATACTTACACTTACTTTAGTTAATGTTAATAGCATTAAGGGAGAAAGGAAATTAGCCAGTACTATGCTCGCTTTGAAAGAGAATGCCAGTGATATTATATGTCTTATGGATATGAGGCTGAAATCCCATAGAGAGTTACAGAATGCTACAAATACTTGGATGTTAGGAGCCTCATTTTGGTCCACAGATTTGGATCCATGTGATGGGATTGGGATACTTTTTTCTACCCCTTTCTTACAGGTACCTAGAATGATGGAAATCTCACCTGGTAGGGCATTAATGTTAGATTTCACATACTGACAGGAGAGATTTAGACTGATCGTGGTATATGCACCTCAGACAATAGCATCAAGGTCTTCATTATTTCAAGAAATACAACCATATTTACATTCTTCTAGGTTAGTTTTATGGGTGGGTGATTTTATTTGTGTGCTAACACAATCTGATAGACGTCTACAGATGAAGAGAATGTTTAGTGCTTTGGTTAAATTAATACAGATTGTTACTATTGCTGATCTAAAAGATGCAGATAGTGAGATTAACCCTAGGGATGATTTTACATACTTTAGAGGTTTCCTTAAAACAAGGATAGATTTTATTTTTGTTCCTAAAATCTTAAGGATCTTGGCCTGTAAAACTAAAGCAGTAGAATTCTCGGATCATGAGGCCTTACAGGTCTCAGTATCCTGGATAGATACACCTCACTGTAAAAAAACAAACAAATGGAGGATGAATAATGCCTTATTACAAGACCTCAAAATAAGAAGAATCTGTCATTTAGATTGGTCAGCCAGGTTGTCAGTAGCTGACTGTTATACAGACCCAGACGAATGGTGGGAAGATACTAAAGTAGCCTGGAAACACGTTTCAAAAGAAATCACAGCAACAAGGTTTATTTACAATATCTCTCCTTCAGACAGCAGCTACAACATTTGGTATCATTGGCAGACACTTCCACAGGTGATTATAGTTCTCAGATAGCAATAATTAGCAAATGGATGGGGGACATGTAATACAACAGGGCTATATCATTAGGACAGGAAGCTAGATTTGGCACACAACAAAAAAGGGGGGATGGACCCTTACAAAGATTGCCAGAACAGGATACATTGTAGAGTAATTAAGGAATTGCTTATACCAGAGGGTTTAACTGTTAAGGGAGCAAAATATATTTTAAAAATAGTAGAACCACAGATGAGAAAGATATATGAAGTTCATAGTATGGGTATAGACAGTGGAAAGTTAGTAGATTCTTTGCAGTTACCTCAGGTACTTCAAACAGATGTTAAAGAAATGAAAAAAAGACATTTCAGTGGGTGAGGTTTTACAAGCTATAGATAGCTTAAATACAAATTCTGCCCCTGGGTCTGATGGCATAGGGGCTGGGTTACATAAAACATTTAAAGAAGAAATTGCTCATGTCTTAGCATTGTTCAATTTTATGTTAACCTCAAGCAAGTGCACTTCCTCCATTCAAGAAGCGGTATTAATCTTAATACACAAAAAAGGGACTGAATCAGATATTAACAACTGGAGACCACTAAGTCTATTAAATACTGATCGTAAAAGTTTAGCTAAGATTTTGCTCTATCGTTTGAATAAAGTGGCAGAATACTTGATAAGCCTAGAACAGACATGTGCCATATCAGGTAGACAGCAGTGTGATAATTTAATGGTAAGAGAACTTTTTTCCCTAGCGGAATCAGGTAGAGTTCAAGGGTGGGTAATAGGGTTAGATCAGGAGAAGGCTTTTGATTGGTTAGAGCATGCCTTTATATTTTCAGTATTAGAAGCATTCAGGGTACCTACTAAGTTTGCCTCTTAGAATAAAGCCCTGTATAGAGATGCATAGTTGTTGCCTAACATTAACGGTTGGGAAGGGAATAGTATTAGTATTAAGAGAGGGGTGCAGCAAGGGTGCCTTCTTAGCCCTTTGTTGTACACTTTTGGTATTGATATACTAATCAGAGCAATCGGTAAGGCACCAGGCATACAAGGGCTAATAATATTGGAATCTATACCCCCTGTGAAAATATTAGCATATGTAGATGATCTTCTTCTAACAATAGGGAGTGGGACTAAAGAAGAGGACCTCTTGAAAATATTTAGAATGTATGCTTCAGAATCTGGGTCTCAAATAAATCTGAATAAAAGTAGAGGAATTCCGATAGGCAACACCCCTATACCGAGTACTGGGACTTTAGGGGGTATTATTATTACTAAGGATCCCATTTCAGTGTTAAGGGTAACTTTTGGGTCACAGGATAGTTATATCCTTATTTGGGAGGCTAGCATTGAAAAAGCAGAGAGAATTTCGGTAGGTTGTGAAAAATAAACAGATAGGGAAAAAGAAGAAAATTCTTTTAAGTCCCTCCTGATCCAGTGCTTTCTGTATATTACTTATGTGTTTCCTCCCCCTCAGAAGTTATTTACTAAGTTGTATAGTGTGTTCTTTCAGGCCTTATGGGGGTCAAGTCTGAATTCCATAAAAAGAGAATTCACTTCTAGACCAGTTACAGAAGGTGGTATAAGCATGATCAAACCAGTGGCCTTTTTTATAGTGTCTTTTGTAGTTATAATTTTGGTAATGCAATTAGACCAGGGGAGAAAATTTGGAAATCTGCAACAGACTAATGGTTGATCCCGAGTTTACCAGGTTGGGAACAGAGTAAACATAGGATTATGGGATTAAGTGGGCATTTTCCACAATATGCTAAAGAAAGTTTACAGCAGATGAAATAGTGAAATCTTAAGCCCAGTCGCTTTTTAACTTTAGACAGAAAGGCGATTTATAGACAGATGCTAGCAGTAGAGTGTAAAGGCCAGATTGAATATCCTAGGTGTCCAGAAGATCAAAAAACAAGAATAGTAAAACAATTGAGGAGCCCTTTGATACCCCCCTATGTGTGGGATACACTTTGGTTAGGGAATTTTGGGAGGTTAGATGTTAAAGGAAATCACAAACATAAGTAGATAGATGGAAGGTATTGTTCCAGAGATATATGTAATCAGATAGTTGAGACACAGGAGCATCTGTTTCAAGAATGCGATTTTACCAAAAAATGTTGAGGGTTGTTAGCTAGAGAATGGCAAGAGCCTATATTGACAAACTTAACATACAGAAATTATGTATGGGGAGAATCCATTGCTATCGGGCAGTATCATGAAGATACTATATAAGTGTTTCTATCAGTTATTAGATTTTATATATGGCAGGCTAGATGTTTTGGGTGTTGCAACAAAAATGAGTTATGCAGTTTGAAATCATTAGAAATATTGAAAAGGCTTTGAATTATATTTTTAATTTTGATTGCAAACATGGCTCAAGCTCCAATGTGAAACTTTTATGGATTAATTGCAGACATTGGACTGGACAATATTTGAACGTTTTATATAGCTGGATATTGCATGGTACAGTTCTGAATATGTATGTATGTATGAAAAGTAAATTTTTTGTATTCATGATGTAATGAAGTCCATTTTTCTAATAAAAAAATCCATCCTCTTTCGTAGGGGGCACTGGTGAGCTATGGATGACGGACCAGAGAAGGTTCAGTTGGCTGGCAGACCTGCAAGGGAGCAGATCTCCTTCCCTGCAGGTAAAGTATTGGAGAGTGCAGCTGAAATTTGTGAAGCATCAGCAGAGAGCAAGGAAATGGATTGTGAGAGTGAAGAAAGACCTAATGCAGTAATTCAGGATATATGTGAAGAGGGATTGCAACATAAGGTGGACTTTATCCAAGCTTTAAGCCCAGAACAGCAGCAGCGTCTGTTACAGGTCTTGTCAACCCCTGGTAGAGGTTTAACAACACGAGCAACAACTCCGGAAAGAGCGCTAAGTCCTGATGAGGCTGTCAGCATTGACACTGAAGTGAGTGTCAAAACCTATGATGCAGGACCAACCGAAGAACAGAGGAGCAGGTGGGCTATGCCCCAAAACCTGGGAGCTGCGGTGGATGTTACTAAAGCTGTGGTACATGCAGCACCTATATCGGTGAAACAATATCTGCCCCAGGAGAATATCGCAATGAGTACAAGGTGTAGCAATGTTATTGAACATACTATGATACTACAATGTTATAAGGACTCAAGTGTAACAATTGATCAGCTGGCAGCACCGGCACAGGGGGACAGGCAGCAGGCTGTAATAGGATTGGGCTTACGACACGAAAGACGAGTGGAGGGAGAAGTGACTACAGAAGTGCACAGTAATGAACAATAGTCGGTGGGAAATCTTTAACATGAGTGGGATGGAAACGTACAGAAGCAGGGGGATGGCAGCCAGATCCAGAAAATGTACCTATACCTGGGGTCCTGAACTGTATTCCTAGTGCCAATATTCAGAACAAGGCTCATATCTTGGCCCCTCAGCAAATAGATATACCAGTGATAGAGAGACTAGCTGGGAACCCCCCCCAGTTCCAGAATGGCTGGAAACTGAGATGCTTGACAAAACTGCTCTACGGGAGGCTAGCAGGTGGGGGGATAGAGTGGAACAAGAGAAGGCTAGGAACCAGCAAGGTCCTGCTGGCTTGCAGGCTTCGTGCTTATGGACACAATTCAGAAGGAGAGATGCTGTATTTGCCACAAATACCCCTCCTCTCCAACTCCCATCTCCTAGCTGAACCTTCCTACTACCTGCCTTATACAGACTGCTTGCCAGAGGCCACGTGTAACCCCTGAATAAAGTATATGCAAAGTACTACCAATTGCTTACATGTCATGATGATAACCATGCCTGTACCCATGCCTGCATCCACTGCTTTTCTTTTACTGTGCCTGTAAGCCATGCCTGTATCCAATGCTTTTCTTTTAACATGCCTGTAACCATGCCTGTATCCATTATTTTCTTTACTGTAACCACCTCATGATGTAACTCACAATGCCGCAAATGTTCCTTATGTCCTTGTTCATTCTTATAACTTGTATTGTTATCCCGGGTCGCCCCTGAAAAAGGGACCTTCGGGGCTCAGTGGGCCTACCCGGTCACCAAAATTTAATAAATAAAATAAATAAATAAACATAGTGGAAGAATGCAGTCCACATTCAATACCTGGGAGGCCTACCCTACCCTACCCTACCCACTGGACAGGATTTATGTAAGGAAAACTTTAATTAAGGAATCCTTGCATTTTTTTTTCCCAATGAGATATACACTGTCATCCATGCCTCAGGGGACATGCTGTATGATGTCAGCTTCAAAACCCCGGCAGGCCTGGATAGATTTTGGGCCTCTTATGAAAACAAACATCACTCAGCCCTGTGGCTTCCATTCCAGGCCATAACACTCACGATGCATGCAATAAAACTTGTGACCATCTTCTTCAGAAATGAAGGGGTGGTGGTGCATGATGTATAGTATTGGCTACAGCAAAAATGCGATCTGCTGGGTGACCCTTCCCCCATGTTAGATGCGGAACATATTTGGATAGGGAGCTGGACAGTCAGAGTCCAACTGCGATCTGGCCCACAAGGCCCAAAGCATCTACCTAGCATCTTTTTTCTGGGGAATGAAAGGGGTCACTGCTTTTATCCAGGACAGCTGAGAACTTGCTTTCGGTACAGCTCCCACCTACACTTGAGTACTGCATGCGATATACTCAAATGCACTGTTTGTTTGGAATGTGGGCACAACAGTGCATGTCCTAATGAACAGAAATATAATTTGTGTGACCAAATTGGCCATACAGTATGTACCGTAATTGCGAGTGGCCCACTCATAAGAGACAGGACCATCCGAATCAGGAAACTTTGGTGGAAATGGCACACAAGAAGAGTATGGATATACAAAGGAAAGTAAGGGAGTGAAACAAGGAGACAGAATGACTACTACAGGACACACAAGAGCAGATCCCTCCTCCCAAGGTTTCAGAAGATGCTGCAACATGTGCCCCCCCACAGCCTCCACCCACAGAGGATGACACTACTGAGCTTGCCCAGAGTGACACCCATGAAGACATGGTGGATATGGAAGAGAATATATTGGACCCGATACAGGCTTCTGCTTGCTTCAGAAGGTACAGCACAGGCTGACCTGGCTATGGAGATGCAGGAGATGCCACCACCTGATACCACAATGGTGGCTTCAAAGAAAAAGCCTTTAAAGAAAAATAACCCAACAGTAAATGTTCAGAAACTGGGAGGGGTGCCAAACCCAGTGCTCCTCTCGAATTCCTTTGAGGTGCTGCATATACATGAATCAGACTTGGGAGAAGATTTAGAGACATCCTCCACCTTCTCCTCCCAGCATGGACTATCCTTAGATTCTGATGAGGAGCTCTTGGTTGCATAGGTTCAAAAGGCAAGGTCCAAACAAAAAAAGTGGGTCCAGCACCCAGAAGAAGTAGCAGATTGGGGGAAACAAGCAGGAACCTGATGTTAAGTAAAAAGAAAACAGCTGAGGAAAATTGGAATTCGGCTAAGGCAACTTTTGTTTCCCTACCTAACTGTAATATCTGCCTTGCATGTCTTTACTATAGCTACATTAAATGTTAATAGCATAAAGAACTGCAGGAGAGTAACCTTTTTGATCTTAAAGGATCATAAACTTGACATTGCCTGTTTACAGGGTATTAGACTGTATACCAATAATGATTTGGAAAATGCGAAGAAATTGTGGTGTTGGGGCCCATCTTTTTTTCCCTGACCTTGGAGAGATGCGGAGGGGTGGGGATTCTTTTTTCAGGGTATGATTATCTGGTCACCAAGGTATTGGACCTGATCCTGCTGAGGGTGATGCTGATAGATTTTAAGCATAAAGATACAGTTTGGAGAATTATTCATTTGTATGCTCCACAAACTAAGAAGGAGAGAGTGGACTTGCTGCAGGTTGTCAAAACCTATTTATACACTATGAGACAGTTGATATGGGCTGGGGATTTTAATTGTATTCATACAAGGGAGGATAGGGGGGCTAAAACGAACAAACACTTTTGCAACTTCAGTGCCTTAAATGGGGTTATTGGCCAATCGGGCTCAGTGGACACGTATAGGGCAAAACATCAATTGGGTGGGTACACATTTTATAAATAGATTATGTTTTTCCTCCCCTATACTGAGGTGTTTGTTGGCCTTCACAGTCCTGGTTGTAAACTCGGACCATTTATTGGTTAAAGTGTTTCTGACTTTGGGGAACTGAATTTGTAGAGGGAAGGGGTTGTGGAAAATGAACAGCACCTTATTGCATGAACAGGAGTGTTTGGAACAACTATAAGACATTTTGAATGCCAGGAGGTCTGTTGCTTGTTTGGAGGAGAACCTCAGTAGATGGTGAGTCCAGACTAAAGTTAACATTAAACAGGCCTTGCAATCCTACTCATATAGAAAACACACTGAAACTTCAAGTGTTTGACCCTAAAGAATCAGTATACGAGATTAATATCTCTGATTGAGGGTTATGGGGAATATACAGCTCAGGTGCACCTTATTAAGAGACAAATGGAAGGTTATCAATATGAAAGGGTGGTCTACTTTGTTGTATGAACACAGGATAGGTACCCCAGGGAAATATACAATAGGGGACATCTATGAGAGTTGTAGGACTAGAGTGCAGCAGAGATCAATTGAAGCTCTGCGGTCATGAGAAGGGAAAAGTGTTAACACTAATACTGGAATTATGGAGGTGGGTTAGCTATATGAAGGAACTGTATGCAGATCCACACATCACAAAAGAAGTGGTAGTAGAGGTGGCAGCGATGGACCAAATGGTATCACCAGTCTCAGATATGGAAATTAGGGAAGCCATTTGATCCCTGAATAACAACACTACCCCTGAGCTGGATGGCCTGACTTCAGAATTTTATAAGACTCTGGAGCCAGAGTTAGTAGCTGTATTACAGATAGTGTTTAACATGATGCTAGTTCAGGATGACATAGCCCTGCAACTGGGACAAGCGGCATAGCTCTTAATCCACAAAAAAGATGATAGACAGGAGCTTAGGAACTGGCGACCCCTGAGCCTGATGAAAACAGATTTAAAAATTCTCATGAAAATTTTGGCAAATCGGTTAGGACAAGTGGCCCCGTATGTGATCGACCCAAGACAGGCATGTATTGTCCAAGGCAAACGCATACAAGATAACCTGCTCTTTCTGTGGGAAGTGATGGAGCAAGGAAACCAGAGTAATTTACATAGCTATATTTTAAACTTGGCCCAAGAACAAGCCTTTGATAAGGTATCCCATGTGTACTTGAAAGCGATATTAGAAAAGTATGGTATCCCGGAGGTGTTTATTTCCAGGATTATGAAACTATATAGCATAGCGTCCATGATACCATTGATCAATGTCCACCTATGCAGGGAAGTACACATCTCTAGAGGGGTACAGCAAGGGTGCCTTGTAAGTCCCATATTGTATATTTTTTGTTTGGACCAGCTGTTAAAACTCCTTCAACAAGACATCAGGATTCAGGAGATAAGTCTTCAGGGAGGGATGAGTATTTCAAAAACAGCAGCTTGTACAGATGACGTCTGCCTGCTGATAGCAGATAGAGGGTCTGCAGTACAGGCATTAAATATGGTTAAATGATATTCTCTGCTCACGGGTTCTGCTTTAAATATACAGAAGTGCGTGGGGTATATTTTAAGTTGTGAGACTGAACAAGTGGCGGATATCCAGGGAATTTGAATGTCTGACTCTTCAATTAAGGTGTTAGGAGTTACTTTTGGAAAAATGGATATGGCACTGGTGAATTGGCAGACCAAATTGGAACAGAGTAATGTGTAAGTACAGAATTGGAAACAATGGCAACAAAGAAAAAAATGGGTCGCTTTGGTCAACAATTTTTTTCTCTCTCTTTTCACGTATTTAAGCAAAATTTTTCCCCCTTCTGGGTCTCTAGATGTCTCACTACTAAGACATTTCAGCTAGTATGGGGAAGCAGGTTAAATCTGGTTAAGTGGGAAGGTTTATATAGACCATATAAATTTGGAGATTTAAACATAATTTAATACGATTAGCTATTTTCATAGTTTTTTCTTGTATAACACCATTTCATTTTTTTTAATGCCAGGGATAGGATTGGAAAAATGTTGCTGATATTTGGATAACGCCTCTACTACATAAATGGAGGCAAGGACCAATGAAGGTGCGGACACAAGGTCTGTGGCCACAGTATATGAGTTATTCTATTGAAAAACTTAGAAAATGGAAGCTAACCTTGACACAAACATCAATGATGAACTGGAGAGCACTGTACTGCTCCATAAAGGGCAGTGCTTACATGACTCCCATACTGTATAAAGACATCAGACTGGTGACACACAAAATTTGAATGGTATTTGATAGACCAGTGCCCCCGGCCCCCCCCTGTGTATATGGGATGTGGTGTGGTTGAGTGCACATGGGAGACTGGGGGTGAAGGGCAATGCTAAACTAAGAGTATTAAAGAACGATACTGTCCATGGGCTCAATGATAGAACATTTCTTTGTCCAGTGTCTATATGCTACAGCAATCTGGAAAGCCATTGAGCATAAATGGGAGAATTCATGGTGGGCACAGGTGACCTATGAAAATCTAATTAAGGGAGAAATGCAACAGTTACAGGGGATGGAGGAAGGAACAGTACAATTTTTATTTACATGTATTAAATTTGTCATGTGGCAAGCATGATGTAAGTATGTTTTTCAACAGAAAGATTTACACCAAGAGTGTTGGTTAGTCTGATTGAGAAGGAAATTAAACAGCAGGCACAGTATGACAAAGAAAAATGGTCCTGTGAACAATGGAAATAGAGGTGGAAGGGGGTTCCATTAACTAAAGTTATCTGAAGGAGGTTGACTATAGATGGCATTTGTATAGGTTCCAGTGTCCTATATATTGGCAGATGTAACCAAATATTGTGGGTAGAAGACTGAGGATAGCCAGTCTATGTCTTATGATTATAACCTTGTATTAAGTCTTCCTGTACTGTAATTTTCTTTTTTGGTGATGTGTGTACATCTTATACGGCATGTGAATTCTTTTGTACCAGATTGTATTTCTTTTGCTTGCAATAAAAATTCCCCTACCCTTTTTTTGAGAAGTGCCATGGCATCTTTAACATCCACCTGAATACAACTAGGACAGGCAGATGGGACCTCAGTTTAACATCTCATCCGAAAGACGGAAACTCAGGAGTGCAGCACTCCCCTCATGCTGCTCTACGGTATCAGTATTGGGATTTAAACCAAGTGCTTGGTGTAGGGATGGAACCCACAGCCTTCTGATCTCCTGGCCTCAGAGGTGAGTGTGCTACCTGCTGAGCCACTGACACTGCATGGGTCACTGAACAGTGAAATGTTCAGGAATGAAGCTATGGAGGGAGTATCCTCTGCATACCAGAAATGAAACAGTTGTCATTGATTGATATAGGGCCATTGGACAACCAGGTTAGACCATAGAGGTACATTAAAATTCAGACTTGATATTCACAGGAAACATGCACAAAGGTACAAGTCTTTGGGGGTTGTGTTAACGACTATGGCAATAGTGCCAGGTGCCTGTTGCATAGATCTTGTCTTGCAAACTATGCACCTGGTCCTATGCTATATTCCCACATCTGTTGCAGCTGTAATCCACCATGTTAGTGGGTGCACAGGAAATATGCTGCTACTCACATTTGAATTAGTTGTTTGCATAATGAAGACATGCACAGTTAGTGTTCGAACAACAACCACCAATGTGACCTTGAGGGGCTGGTTTGGAAGGTACCATACAAATCCAGGGACAAAAGAGTGTACCACGGCAGAGTTATGAGTCTGAGAGTAAGTGTTGCTGATGCACGACTTAGTCCACAAACATACACAGATGCATAAGAACATAAGAAAGGAGTTGGCAGATGGGGACCGTGAGATCCATCTAGTCTGCCCATGATGGCTACTCCCCCTAGTTATTTTTCTTCCTAAGCTGCCCATAATGCTTGTCCCATGTGAGTTTGAATTCTCTTACTGTCTTTGATGTTACCACTTCTGGTAGCAGGCTGTTCCATGGGTCTATCACTCAGTCACTGAAAAATACTTCCTAGAGTTGCTTTTAAACCTACCTTCCACCAGACACAAGTTGTGCCTTCTTGTATGCTCCACCCTGTTTTCCTTTCTGAGTTGTGTTAAATCCTCCTGATGTATTTAAATGCTTCTTTCATGTCCCCCCTATATCCTCTCTGCTCTAGAAAGAATAAATTCTCTCTAGACAGAATAAATTCCACTGCCAGCCATCCGTGCGCCTGTCCGAGTGTGCCCATCATTAGGGTGCCAAAGTGCCAAAGTTTACCACTCCTTCCCCGAGGTCCACCCCCCCTGGAGTTGGAATCTTTAGTTAGGGGGACATGGGGGGCACAGCCCCCCACATGGAGGGGTGCAGGTGGTGCAGCCCCCTACATGTAATGTGACCGGTGATTTTAAATCCTGGCACCCTAATGACGGGCCCACTCAAGTCTTGTTTTACATGGCTCAAGATGCAGTCCCAGCACCACCTTTGTAGCCCTTTTCTGTACTGTCTTTAAATGGCCAATGTCCTTTTTCAGGTGAGGCCTCCAGAACTGGATGCAGTATTCCAGGTGTGGCCTCACCAAGGATCTGTAGAGTGGCATGCTTACTTCCTGTTTTCAGCTCGTAATACCCTTGCCTATGCATCTGAGGATGCCACTGGCCTTCTGCACAGATTGTTCACATTGTTTTCCTACTTTTAAGCAGGGGTGTTCAAATCAAAACTTTTAGGACTTGCCCAGCCATGGAGGTAGCTCAATTTTCACATGCACATATTCATTGCAATGAAATTTGCTCTCTTTTTGTACTTGCCCTTCAAGGAAATGTACTTACTCTGGACAGGGAACAATAGGATTTGCACACCCCTGTTTTAAGTCATCTGAAATGATTACAACTAGATCCCATTCATCATAGTGTTCTCTAAATAATGCCCTTCCAGTACATATATTTTCCCTGGGTTCTGTTTTCCCAGGTGCATTACCTTACACATCTTGGCATTAAACTTTAACTGCAAAGTCCTGCACCATTCTTCCAGTTTACTGAGATCAGCTTCCATACCTGAGGCTCCCTCTTGTGTGTCCACCCTGTTGCAGAGCTTCGTTATCATCTGCGAACCAGCAAATCTGCAAGCTGTACAAAGAACTGATCAATCTAAATCTCAACTTCGGGATCATCTGATTGCCTCCAGTACATGTAACTTTAACACCGAGCTCATATTTTCCCCTCTTCTAAGGCCCCGTACTCCCTCCCAAGGCAACAAGCCCCACCACTTGGCAATATACAAAACCAGCATTTAGTCTCCACCCTCCCTACCTTCCAGCACCAGCACTTTCTACTTCTCCTTCTTTTCACTCATCCCCCCTTTTCCAACCCTCACACTATCCCACCCCTTACTATTCCACCCCTTACCTACATCTTACATTCAACCTTGCCCCTACCACCTATCATACCCCTTCCACTCTAAATCCTCCCTCCTCCCTTTGGCCTCCCTAATCCCTTCCCTTCATGCCTCACCTCTCAACCCCATCCACCCACCCCCCTAGCCTCCCCCGTGGCCCCCTCCCAACCTTCTCCCCTACTTTGACAAGGCCCATTTGAGCAGCTCTTTAAATGATATCCTCCACTAACCATCTTCTTCTCTTCCCCTCACTTGCTTCTACCTACAACCCAGTTCCTGCCTCCTTTACCTCTGCCTTCCTTCTTCCCTCCCTATTCTCACTAACCCCCTTACCTCCCATTAATATTTCTAGTGTTACAGCGTCACAAATCTGATTGCTCTACATTGATGAAGTTTTTTGTAACCCTGTTGTAAACATTTCTGAAATTTTGTATAGCTCTCTTTGTGTCTACTTTATACTCTAATGTGGAACCTTTGTAAATGAGCTTGTAGCTCAAAGGTGTTAATCCGAGATTCAAATAAATAAATAAAAACCTTCCCCTCCAGTTCATAGGTGATGCCGCTGATGAATATGTTGAAGAGGACCGGACCTAGCACTGACCCCTGAGGAATGCCACTGGTCACTGTGCCCTCCCTTGATAGTGACTTATTGACCAAAACTTGTTGGGTCCCATTCTGAAGCCAGTTTTCAATCCAGATGATTATCTTTTGATTGATGTCTGTGTGTTTCAGTTTATTAGCTAGTCTCCTGTGAGAACAGTGTCAAAGGCTTTGCTGAAGTCCAGGTACACCACGTCTACCACCCCACCCTGATCTACTGTCCTGGTATCCCAATTAAAGAAATCAATCATGTTGGTTTGACACAAGCAACCTGCTGTAACACCATGCTGCTTGGGGTCGAGTTTTCAACTGTTAAGATATTCTGCTATTCTTTCCTTTAGCAAGGACTCCATAATTTTCAGGCTGACTGGGCATTAGTTTCTTGCTTCTTCCTTGCTTCCACTTTTGTGCAAGGGCACTGCTGTTGCCTTTTTCCAGTCTTGTGGTACTTTGCCGCTATCCAGTGAATTATTGAATAGCTCAGCTAGTGGTGCAGCAATTTCTTCCCTAAGCTCCTTTAGTACTCTAGGGTGGATGCCATCTGGCCCCATGGCTTTATCCACCCTAAGTTTACTTAGCTCTTTTAGGACCCTCTCCCTCTCCCTCATAGATGGGCTTGAGTCTGCTCCTCTACTAATACACTCTGTTTCCACTAATGGAGGTCCTTAATTGCAGTCTTCTATTGTGAAGACCGAGCAGAATAATTTGTTTAGCAATTCTGCTTTATCTTCATCTTTCTCTAATCTCTCTTTCTCTAACTGTATTCTGACATAGTTACTGTCAGACCACATCCTGTATCACTATAGAGCACTTTATAATAGTAATACTGGATATACGTGGGACAGATGATCACCAGAAGGCCAGGGAGATGAGTATGGGGGGACATGGGGTTACCTCATAGGGGCAGGCATGCCAGACACTGGTGAAAATAGCTGTGGATTGGGTAAAGGAGGGGGACCACCATATACCAGAGAAACAAATTAGCTTAGCAGTTTCAGACTGAGTGAGGGAGGGGGAACCACTCAATGACAGAGAGACTTTAATTAGCTCAGCAGTCAGGCACTGGTTGATTAGGGGGACCTATGCTGTCATAGCCCATGGATTTGACAGCACTCCAGCTAACCACAGGCTGCAGTATGGCAGTAAAAGAAATAATTAAAATGTATTTTAAAAGGATTTATTCAGACCCAGCATGGTGGGTTTCTGGCAACTACATTGGCATGTCAGTCCAGGTGCTAGTTTTCTGGCCTCTGGGCCAGCATGCTGCTGTACTGTAGGTGATGGTTAGACAAGCTGGTGCTGGATTTGGCTCTGAACCCTTTTCCACTCCACAGGACACTTTTTGTTTTATTTTGTTTTATATTTGAGACTTGTTATCCTTTTGGGTAGCCCTACAAATTCAATCTGTGTCTACTACTGAACTGATACCTCTTCACCTGATGCAAGGGCTCTGCAAATATTCCTAAAGCTTCACCTCCACAGCGAGTATACCTCCCAGAATCCAATGTGGTGGGGTGTTGGGGTGGGGGCAGCAGGGTGACCAAAGCTGGACAGTCACAGTTGGGGAGCATGGATGCCATCCACTCCAGCCATTCTCCATTATAATCTCTCCTTTTTTATCCCTTAGTTCATTAATGGGCTGAACCATGAAAGGATGAAGGACTGATGTCACGTCACCTCCTGTGATGTTGGATGTCTTCTTGACACCTGTCCATGAGGCACTGTTAAAGCTGGGAAGGCAAGACCCTCCCCAATAATCTGAGGGTGCTGCCTTCACCATGCCCTGAGGCTCCTCTGGCCCATGGCTGAAAGTTGGGATTATGTTTATAATCCAGGTCTCAAGATTCACTCCGTCTAGCCTGTTCTCTGGACACTCTCATAAAAGACATTACGTGATCCCCATCGAGTAAGCCAGGTGTGACAATTTCTAGTCACACAATGCTAAATATGAGTATGGTGAAATCCAACCTGCCAGACTCTGGACCAAAATGGTAAACCCCAAACTGGCTAGTCTGGCTGAAACACCGGGATGGGATGCAGCTTGAACAGTCAGGCTAGTCTGGATTTATTTCACCTAGGGATTATTGGAGGGAGTGAGACCCTTCAAAGTCTTTTAAAGGGGCTTGACCCTTGACCCAGCCCCACCCCTTTTGACCAACAACCCTGTACCATCTACATCCGTCTAGCATCCAGATCAGTCTTTGACTCACAGCAGACAACCTCCAGGTACCTGGACCACCATTCCAGCCACTGGACCAGCCTACTATTCCCAGCCAATCACTCTTCCAGCAGCTGGGACAAACCTTCAGCCATGGGACCAACACCCAACCAGCAGCCAATTACTATTCCCAGTCTTTTCAACTCCAAGACCAGCCTCCCACCCCAGCTGTCCTTCCTCCCAGCAAATGGACCTCTATTACTGTATCCAGACCAGCCCCTGCTGCTCAGCCAACCAGACTTCCTGCCTTTGGACCTTCTTTCCAGGCCCTGGATTAGCCTTCCCTCCCCACCTGAACAGTCTTTGCGCATTAGGACCACCCTACCAGCCACAGGACCAGCCTCCCATCTAAGCAAATCTGCCTCCCAGCAGTTGGAGCACCCTTCTAGGCCCTGGACCATCCTGCAACCCCTAGCAGACCACCTTTCCAGCCAATAAGCCATCATTCCAGCCCCTGGTTCAGTCTATGATTTCCAGTCACCACCTTCCAAGCAGCTGGATCCCCCTTTCATCCCCAGGACCAGCTACTGACCCCAGCTGATCATTTTTCCAACCACTGGACCAACCTCTCCTCCCCAGGTGACCAGCTTACCATCACCTAGATCACCTTTCCAAATCTGAGACCTGCTTCCCAGCAGCAGCACCACCACTCTTCCCGCCCCCTGATTAGTGACTTTCCTCTCAGCAGCTGGACCACTCGTCCACCCACTTGACCAGTCTCTTCTCCCCAGCTGACCCACCCTCACTGCATCTAGACCATTGTTCCAGGCCCTAGACCAGGGTCTTCTTGCCAGCTGACCAGCTTCTTGGCAGCAGGACCACCCTTCCAGTGCCTAAACCAGCCTTCTACCCTAGTTGACCTTCTACTCAGCAGCTGACTCATCCAGCCCTGGACCAGATGCTCATGTGAGCAGCCTTCCTAAACCTGGACCACCCTTGCAGGCCCCAGTCCAGCCTGTTCTTCACAGATGGCCAACTTTCCATCAGCAGGAATGACCTACCAGCACCTGGACTGGCCTTACACCCCTAGCTGACCTTCCCTCCAGTAACTGGACCATTCTTCCAGATCCCGAGCCAGATTTCCCTCTCCATCTGATCAAAGGCATAAATTTATTTTGGAAACTTGATTAGCAGTATTAGCTAATCAAAAAAATTTTTGATTAGCAACCAGCCAGGTTTGAGGAGCAGTTTCACACAATGGCTGTTTCTATCTATAGGATGTTGTTCAGCAGAATGTGGCTTTGGGAAAAAGTGTTAAATTGCAAGATAAAGTGCATCAGTTCTGTAGTTTTACCACAACTGCAGGAAAAAATACTGCAATTTGGAAATTTTTACAATGTGGTGAATCAGTTCTTTAGCAATTTCTACTAATCAAGGCTGCACTTGATTAGCAAATCACATTTTTTGAGTAGAAAATTGCTAAGCAAACCCACTTATTTTATGCCTTATGCCTTGTGACTGGCCTTATTTTACCTAGAACTCCCCAGAGCCCCAAACCAGCTACCCTCCCAACCAGCCTTCATTCACCTGGGCTACTCTTCCTGGACCCAGGGCAGGCTGTCTTCCCCAGTCAACCGCAGTGCCAATGCTGCAGTATGAATGCCCACATTCTTTACTTTAGTGCCAACTCTAGGGTCAAACTGCCGCTCTTGGGCTAGAATGACAACCTTAGGGCAGAATGCCAACTTTTTGAGCAGGAATGACTATCCTGGGGTCAGGGAATCCATCCTGGTGCTGGGATGCCTGCTGTCTGTGCCTCAGTGCATTTTCTAGGGATCTAATGCCCACCATGGGGCTGGCGTGCTCTCCCAATGTGTCTCACTGTCCACCCTTGGGCAAGTAGCAGTGTCAGTGGCTCAGTAGGTAGCACACTCGCCTCTGAGGCCGGGAGATCAGAGGGCTGTGGGTTCAGTTCCCACATCTGGCACTTGGGTTAATATCCCAGTACTGACACTGTAATGCAGCATGAGAGGGGTGCTGCATTTCTGAGGTGCTGTCTTTCGGATGAGACGTTAAACCGAGGTCCCATCTGCCTGGATTGGTGGTAGTTCAGGTGGATGTTAAAGATCCCATGGCACTTCTAGAAAAGAATAGGGGTAACTTTTATTGAATATTCACATATACATCCAACTCAAGAAGACATAACATCACATCAATACATTCTTGAAATTCTATAAATAAACTAAGAAAAGCATAACATAAAACTAAGCTTTAACTCATACAAACCAACTCCTCACATTTAACAAAAGAAAACTTATTTCATATTCATACTATTTTTGTTTTATTCATATTTTTTCTTATTCCTTCCCCTTCCCTGTTTTGTAATTTTATTACTTATATTTAACAAAGTGAAGAAATCCCTTCCACCACATTTTGACTTTCCCCGCTTCATATATTTGACATTCCTCCATATAAATCTTATTCAAAACATTGGTTACATAAATTCTAAAACCTTCAAATGAAGGTCTTTTTTGGTATAACACCCATTGTACCCTAGTTTGCCATAAGCAAAACACAAGCTAGCAAAAGACTCTTAGTGTCTTTTTCAAAACCACTCAAATAAGGAGGAAAAATACCAATCACTAGGAGATCATAATCCATTTTGCTAACCACGGGAGATTCCATACCTGAGCTAGAAAACCCCATAACTTGGAGGAAAAAGAGCAATGTAAAAAAATGCTCCATCGTCTCTTCCACGTTAAGCAGGTCTGGATAAGGACAAATTCTTTCTTTGATTGCCTTGTGTTTGGCGTACCCACTTCGTTTAGTCTCCATACATAGTTAACCATAAATTTTCCACATATAAGGAGGCAGCCTGCTGTTATTTAGCTGCTCCAACACATTGATTTTGTTCTCACTTGGACAATTTTTAAAGTTAGGCTCTATCTGAACACATTGTACCATAATTACCTTGTACAAACCCTTTGCAGTATATCTTAAAATCATATCCTTTGAGATTTTCCATCTGAACAGTTTCTGTGCCACTGGCTTAAAATAATCCGGAGTCCTAAATCTTGCAGACCATTTCGGAGCTAAAGGCCTCCACATACTCAGGTATGCTTGCAACTGGTTCCGGAATACTATACTGTCTAATTCTGTAGAACCCCCTAAACATTTTTTTAAAGAAAAGGCACAGAATAGCGAAAAACAAAATACTACCGGGTCAACCATCCCTAACCCCCCTTGTTTTCTGTTCAGGTATGTGCATCCTCTCTTACTTGGATTTAACCTGCTTCCCCATAACATCTGGAAGCATACACTATATAATTTTGTTTCCAGCTGTACTGGTAATGGAAAAATAACTGCAATATACTGCAGCTGAGGCAAAATAAATTGTTTTATTATCTGAATTCTCTTTATTTTAGAAAATTTAAACCTTTTCCAGATCAAAACTTTCTGTAGCATTCCATCTAGTACCCCTGACCAAACCTCCATTGGGCTATTTTGATTCTTAAATTCTACCCCTAATATTTTTAAAAGTGTTTGAGAAAATTCAACCAAATTAAAAAAAACAATTCCCTTTGATGATTACCCAACAACAGCCCTTTTGATTTATCGTATTTAGCCTGGCATTAGATACTTCATAAGATTTAAACACTTTAAGGAATTCGAAAATTCCATATGGTTAGAAAAAACAGACAAATATCATCCATGAAAGATTGTATCAGACCAGAGTTCAAAATCCCTGGTACCTTTATTCCTAACCATAAGGGTGGAGCATAGTTGCTCTTATTAAAGGTTCTAAAGAAAAGTTGTACAAAGCCGGACTTAATGGGCATCCTGCCTCACTCCACATTTCATAATAAAGCCTTCTCCCAAAGTGCCTTTCAAAACTGGATAAACTTTAGCATTGTTTATAACCCCTTATGAGCTGTATGATACTCTATGGAATACCAAACCACTTGAGAGATGAAAATAAAAACTCATGATCGAAGCCCTGTCAAATGCCTTCTCAAGATCCACCGATACAATTACCCCGAATAGCCCCCATCCCCAACTTGCTCAATTATATCTCTAATTAGTCCTAATATTGAATGGATTCTTCTATTTGGAATCCACTATGTTGCACCAGTAAAAATAACCTTTCTACCACCCCCTTCAGTCTATTGTTAAGTATAGTAGTCAAAATTTTGTAATCTGAATTTAAAAGAGTTAGAGGCCTCCAATTCCTAAAGTTTCCCCTATCTCCAGATTTAAAGATATATATCTGACGCCCTTCTATAAAAGAATTTAAGCTCACCCCAGATGTGAGGAAAGAATTAAATACTAACCAGAGGCATTCTACTAATTCAGATGAAAACACTTTATAAAACTCATTGGATAACCCATCTATACCAGGGGACACATTCTGTTTTAGGGTTTTAATGACTCCCAGAATTTCAGATTTTGAAATAGGCTGCCCTAATTCCTTCAGACCATCATTATCCCGATTTTCTCTTAAACTAGGTCCTAAAAACTGATTAATCAGGAGAGACGATGGTACAACCTGTGGTTCCAGACCCCTAAAATGTTCTTTAATAAGTGTTCCCAGTGCAATGATAGAAGAAACCTTTGTATTTCCTTGGACAAAAAGTCTATTGTCTCCTTCTCTTAACTGCTTTACATAGCTCAAGGGATCTCCAAAACAGATTTTTTAAATGATTCTGAATTAATGCTTGCAATGATTTTGCTCTATCATACTGTCTGTTCCTCATTAAACCTTTAATTTTAGCTATCTGCTCCGAATAATTATCTCTAGAAGAATTTGCACATGATAGAATATAATGAAGCTGTCTCCTGAGTTTAAGATAATCGAGAAAATTTTTGTTCCTTTTCCTAACCCCATAATGTTTGAACCATCTAATACAATCTTCTTTAGTTTCCTGCCACCAACCCCCAAGATCTTGATACAAAAAGGCCACGGATAACCTGGCTTTCAAAATACCATGGATGGAATTTAGAACTACCCTCTCTTGAAGGATTGCGTATTCAATTTCCATATAGTTTTATGTCTAGAAACCCTTGCTGTGTCCCCACCTTTATCAGTATCAGAGCATGGTCAGAGAATTCCATGGGAATAACCTGTGGACTATGGAACTGGATTCTTTTGGATATAAACAAATAATCGATCATAAAACTCTTCCCTTTTGTAAAGAAAGTGCTTAACCCGCCCCTCTCCTTATTATCCATACAACTTACCAGGTCTGCTGTTCTCACAATTTTCTGAAGACATACCGAATCACAATAGATTTTCTTCCCTTTCTCCAAACTACCTTTACCTCTGTTCCCTTGTATATTACAATTAAAATCCCCTCCCCAAAGGATTGGAATAGTTGTTATTAAGAAAGGTCGAATGTCCGAAAAACACGCTACCCTTCCAGCTTTTGATTGAGGGCTATAAATATTAATTAACCTGATCTTTTTTTCAAACCAAAAACCATCTAGAATTAATATTCTCCCAGGACAGACTTCTATTAACCCAGTAACCTAAAATTAAAGAAGTTAAAAAGAATTCCTATCCCATCCGCCCTTTCTTCACCAAAGGACCAAAACGAGGGTCCCCACGGCCAATCCTTAGTGAAAGCATTAACTTGATAACTAGAGAACATCCACGTCTCCTGTAAAAAACAAATAGATATATGTAAATCAGCTATTATCTGAAATACTGCATGCCTTTTCAGATTTTTTAACAAACTATGGGTGTTAAAGGAAGCCCATGTAATATCCATTTATAGTTACTAAGTCAGACTGGCCTACCAATGCTATTCTCATTTTTTCCTCCTTTTCTTCTTTTTTCCCTTATAATCATCCTTTTGCACTCTCTCTCCCTCTTGAACCGATATTTGGGAATCAGTATCCCCATATCCATCCCTGAATCCCCAGGACAGTTCCTCAAATGGATTTTGATTCAATACCTTCTACCTCCACCGGTACCATATTCTTCACCGTCCTACTAGACCTCGTAATAATGGAGGGCTAGTGGGGTTTAAGTTACCCTGACCCATTCCACTCTTCTCCTCTAAATCATCAGAATAGCAAACTGGCTGGAGCTTCAGCCCTCCTTCTCCAGCTTCCTTCTTCTGAACCGCTTTTCCCCCTGTCTGAACTTTCTCTTTCTGTGTACCCCATTCTGGTGAGTTAACACCTCTTCCACCCCAATGGATACCTCCTGCTGAGACACTCCAGCCTCTTGTGCTTGTTGGATCAAAAGGTCTGACACTCCACAAACTAGCTTATTCTGGGCTGCCCAGGGACAGTCTTTAAAAGCATGATTCTTCTCTTTACACAAATTGCATTTTAAAGTGTTTGTACAAAATAAAGTAATATGACCCACTTCTCCACAGTTATCGCATTTTGGTTGGTCACAAACATTAGATAAATGAGATTTAGATCCACATTTATAGCAGGCCCTGGGCTGCCCGCTATAAAAGCAGACCCCCCTGTCTCTTCCTAACATAAATGAATTGGGAATATGTTCCACCCCTGTTGCTGCTTGTTTAAGTTTCACCTTAAATTTCCGTCCCCCCGTCCAAAATAATTCTGAATCTAAAATGGGTTCGGGTTCACTTAATACTTCACATTTCTGTGCCAACCAAAATTTAATATCCTCCACCTGAACACCCTCATTCCTGAACATCACCGTCACAAACTTTATCAGGGGCTTAGACAAAGGAATCACGAAAAAGGGTGTCCATAAAGGGGAAAACTTCACCTGTTTATACCTTTCCCAAAAAAGGTCAAGCAAAGCAGGTGAACGAAAACTAATATCATAATTGTCCTCACCGAAATGTTGATAAATGCAATACGTCCCTAGGAGAAAACTTCAAAGACTCTTTAATTAATGTTTTACCAACATAATATCGGTTTGGTCTATCCTTTAAACCACCTTTATAACGAATCCTCACCGCATTCCTCCTAGGTGCCGCTTCCTTTACTGTGAAAATAGACTGGATAAAAGGGTTTTCCTGGCTTTTCCCCACTAATTTTCACCTGTTCAATGTTATTCATATGAATACTCTCTGCCCTACCCGGCGGTACATAATTATTCTCCCTCCCTATTACAGAACACAATTCTTTCTTGCTACTTTCCTGAAAATTAACAGCATCAGAGGTAGAAGCTCCGTACCCCTTCCCCACCCCTGGCTTCCATTCTGGTGAAGCAGACTGCAATCCCCAAGCATTATCCCATGAAGAATCAGGTGTCCACACCCCCTGATCCTGCTGCCTCCAGCCAGCAGCTGATAACGCAGCCTGGGGTGACCAGGAGCTATCATGTTCCCCCACAACCCCCAAACTACCAGCAGCTCCTGTTTTTTCAACACCAAAGTCCTTCTTTTGAAATGCCTTAAAGGCTGTACTGTCAGCAGAGAAAAAAAAGTCAGTCACTCCTTCTTGCTGCCCATGCTTAATTTGAAAAGTCACAGTATCTTTTTCAGAAGCAGCCACAACTTTAGGATTAAATACAAAACCTGCATCCTTCGAGATCTGAATTGTAGGAAAGTTTTTATTTAAGTTCGTATTACTTACAGGTCACGAAGGTTTTGAAACGGATCCATTACCTCTCGCTCCTGTCTCCAGATCAGTTCTTTCAGCTGAGTTCCCCCTTTGCTCCTCCGATTCTCCTCTCGTTCCTCCGACCTCCATTTTTACTTTGCCTTTCTCTTGTACGAGGTTTCTTCTTGCCACGACCGCAAGTGTAGGCACTGCTCCACCGGCCTTCCCCGATCTCAGTTCCGTGTTGCCGGCTTCTCCTGCCGGTTTTAAAGGCACCGCGACCTCTATACTGGATTCCAACAATGACGGGTCCTCCGCTCTTCCAGCCTTAAAGGACCCGCTCCTCAACACAATCCTCTGCCTCCTCCGTTCTTTTTAGTGAAACGGACTTCTCAGTAACGCTCTGCTTGGGCCAAACAGCCCGTTCTTCATCGGCCATCTCTGCATTTACCAACGCTCTCTCTCCCACATCATGCTCTGACTGAGCCATGTTGCACTCAGTCGCCACACCACAATGCCCATACTCCCCCTCTGGCCACTGAAACAGCAGCACAGAATAGGGGAATTTCCCCGGTGTCCTGGCCAAATTTCCCTCATTCACTAAAAATACCTCCAACAGCTTAATCTGGTTCAAGTTCAGTTGGCATTCATCTGTATCCCCCTCCCCCGGGTCGTGCCTGAAAATAGGCAGGATTTGTCTAGTGCACTTACCCGGTCAACAAAAGCTAAATAAATAAAAATAAATAAAAAAGTATACCTGCCCAAGGACCATAATGCCCACCTTCTGTTTCTCAGTGTTTAACTTAGGGCTGGGATTCTCATCTCCTGTGCCTCAATAACTACCCTAGGGCCAGAATTCACACCACTGTACCAGAATACCCACCGTCTGTGCCCATCCTAGAGTGAGAATGACCATTGTGTGGGACAGAATGCCTACCCCGAGATCTGAGGTGGCTACTCATTGTCTGGAGCACCTACTTTGCTGCCAGATAGATTCCCAGAAGGCCCCCTGCCACCAGAATGGCCTTCTGCAATGGGCAGAATAGCACAGGATCTAATCATTGTTCTATTTTCCAGCAGAAAGCATTAAGCTAACCATCTAGCCAGTTAGCAGACTATCCTGCCTGCCAGAATCGATGCCAATGCCAGAAACCAGTGAGCTAACCATCTTCACCATCAAACTCAACAGCATGCCAGTTTTAGGTACAGTAAGTCAGACTAACAGTTACCAAAGGACTGGAACAGTGGGAGAGTCAGAGCACTGAGATTGTTATTGGTAGCTGGATAGATTCAATTGAGAACACAGTTCAGGCTGACTAGGTATTGAGTAAAATGCCACCTGAAGATGCGTTTGAATATCAGGCTCACTAAACCAAATATCTTACCTTTTGCAAACCCTATATTTGACTCCAGGGTTATACTTTTACAATAAGGTCATAAGGTAAAACTGAGGTACAATTTTGCCACAGATTTGGTCTGTAGCAAAATTCTCATTTTCACCCAAAAGGAAATGATTATTTTATTTTTGTTTTTATATTATTCTTGCCATATTTGCAAGGACATCACCTTAATAACACATGCAGAATTTTGTCATAGGTCTGCTTTTATGTCAGAGAATGCATTTGTCTTTTCTCTTGACAGAAGGGAAAGGACGAATCATTGGCCAGCAGGGGATGCATAACCCTTACAAATAACAGAGCACTTCGCTTACAGTACATAAATACCTAGGCCTGATACTGGCTCCATTTATCAATCAATGCATCAGCAATTATGTGCAATGTTAATTTGATGTTCAACTGAATTTAAAGTTGCCTTTATAATCTGATTTGCCTGCCCTTTGGGTGTGTTTTACGCATGCACCACATGACCTAGTATTCTTATATCTATATATAAATGTATATTTTTATTCTTCGGTAACTAGGTGATGTCCACTAGGCACAAAGCCTATTTTCAGGGGCCACCTAGAAGCACTGGAGAGGATAAGTGCCTTGCTTAGTGCACGTAGTATGTAGGTGGAGGCTGTGGGTATCAAACCCAGGTCTGCTGAATGTACCAGTCTCATTCGCAGCATGTTATTCTAACCTCTGTAGGCTACATGGGATATGCCATGGTTCTACTGAAAATATCAATGATAATCTCATTGAGTGCAGCTTGACCTCATGATATCATGAGTGGTGGAGCCACAAATGATGTCAGAGGACCAGGAACATAAGGGGAGAATATCACAGAATTTCCCTGGTTATGGCATATCTCTTTTATGCAAGGCCATTGTCATTTTTAAGTCATTTCCCATTTAGGTTTTTAATTGCTTTGTTTTTATATCTTTTTCAGGTGGCAGAGTGCTCTGTAGCACTGAAACTGAGTGGTAGTTTATTTTTTGCATGTGACGCAGTGCGTCAGCACATCATTGCTTCCAGGGAGCAAGCATATGAGGACGCAGCTGTGTGAGACATCGGAGCCTTTTAAGGGATTTGGCTGGGCAGTGGTAGATTAAAGCTGGCCAGAAAGTGTGGTCAGGCTATGGGAGCTTGCAGCTAGTGAAGAATGCGAGTGACGCTCAGGGATCGGGGTATGGGAAAACAAGCATAGGTAAGAGGGGATGCAGTTATGTGAATGGTGGAAGAGGTGTAAAAGAAGGGGTGTATAAATATCCCTGTACATTAAAAATGTAACAATTTTCTGAGCAGAAAAATGATGTGGCAGCTGCAACACAGAAGTGAAACTGTTAGGTGGAGTTGGTGTGTGAGCGAGCAGTGTTTTTGTAACTGCATGTGCTGCCAATGGGATCGAAAGTGAAAGGTGTTTAAGTGAAAGTGATTCACTGGAACTGACAGCTCACACTGCCAGCTCCAAGTCACAACCTACAGTGTGGATAAATTTGTCATGGCATGGGGACCTAGAGTGAGGATAAACATGTTATTCTCACTTTAAGTCTGACAACCCTGTGGATATAAAAAATATTTGACAAACTCTATCCTCACAAGCATTGCGTAGATGTATCTATATCTATATCTACATCTACATCTATATCTAAATCTATCTATATATAGGTTACAGATCAATGATGAGGCCATTCCTGGAATACTGTATCCAGTTTTGGAGGCCCCATCTCAGGAGGACATAGATCAGGTGGAGACGATACAGAGAAGGGCAACCAAAATGATACATGGCCTGCATCAGAAGCCCTATGGGGAAAGACTCAGAATTAAATATGTTCTCGCTGGAGGAAAGAAGTGAAAGGGGAGACATGACAGAAACATTCAAATACCTCAAGGGTATCAATAAGGTACAGGAGGGTGGCTTTTTGCACAGAAAGAGATGCTCAAGAACAAGGGAGGTATGATATGAAGCTGGAATGGGGAAACTTAGAGGGGATGTGAGGAAATATTTCTTCACAGAAAAGGTGATAGATGCCTGGAACAGCCTCTCAGCAGAGGTGGTGGGTACTGAAATGGTAACAGGTTTCAAACATGCATTGAGTAGATACAAGGGGACCTTAGTATCAAAGTCGGGGGGGTCTGAGATCAATTAAGGTCTACAGTGGCACTGTAGGCAGGGACCTTAGGGCAGACTAGGGAGACCAGGATGTCCTTTTCTGCTGACAGCTTCTATGTTTATGATATTCACTACAAAAATATACCTTTTTCAGCAACTTTAATTAATTTGAAGTTTTGGGAACCCACAGCACTCAAACCCCTGCAGATCCAGAATGATTTCAGTGAATGATGATATAGTGCATGCTGTGGAACAAATTGTGTCTACCTGCTCCCAAGATAGTTCACAGGAATAGGGCCTTGCTGTACTGCAATTGAGTGCATAACTGGTAGAGAGAGGGTAGTGCAGTTCTGTGTCATTTTGATGCAGAATGCATTTTGGGAAACTGAGGAATTAGTTATTCTTAACGAATAACTATTCATTGTACATGTGGAATAGGTGTAATTGTCAACTAATGCTAAATGAATTGAGTGTTATCTGAAAATAACTGAGCCATTACATAATCTCAGCTAATAATAAATAAATGACAAACCAATACTCAGTTAATAAGGATTAGTTAATTCTTAAGTAGGAGATAGATTAATAAATGGCAAACTGTCGAAAGCATTAAGCATTAGTAAGAAGTTAGTTGTTCTACAAGGGGTTAGCAACTAACTCATTTGGATATGAACATTTCAACCAAAGCAAAACTAATAAATAGTTGAACATTTATTAATTATTAGTGATTTAAATCAGTTGAGCATCAGGCCTAATTTTTTAAAGGGGCACTGCTACTGTAGTCCCCCCTCCTACTTATCACCCAGTTCAATCCAATTTATACCAGCTGTAGGTAACCAGTCCCACACTTGTATGTCCTTCCTTCCTGCTGCACAACTCTGTGTTTACCCCAGTGACTGGTGCTCAACCCTGTTGCCAGTTCCCCCTCCTCCCAAACTGACCAAATCAATAACATTTCCACTGGTGCTGAGTGCCCATTCCTCATCCTGGTAGCCCATAAAAGGAATATAACTGACCAGTGGTGAGAGCTGAACCCTGCTGCTGGCCTCTTCTCCCTTCTGATTTATGTAATTTGAACCAATGATGGGTATCAAATCTCTCCACTGGTACTCCTTCCCTCGGTTTCTCCCTTTCAGCTACCCAATAAGGACTATAACTGACTGCCAGGGGGTGGTCAACCCTTCCACTGTCCCCCCATAATATCATGGAAACAGTGCTCCTTTTTGATTCCAGCAGTTGGTGCTAAATCCCACCTCTGGTACCCCCTCCCTCCCAGCTACCTAATGAATAAAGTGACTACCTGATCCTCACCCATGTACTAGCATCCATGCCACCATAACCCCACTAGCACACAGGTATGGTCCCTTGTCTCGACTTATCAATGCCCCACAGTGGAGATTCTTCAGTGTACCTCAGTGTACTCCTCTACCTGCAATGAAGGAAAAAAGGGGAAAAATATGTCCAACAATGTACTGAACGGGCCAGCTCATCCACATCGAACCTCTCATGGTTCAAATCTCTTCCAGGCATCAGCCGCCCGCCTGCTCCCCACAGACTAAGGGGAACCTTGCTCCCTGGATGGTCCAGCTCCTCCACATTGAACCACTCATGGTTCGAATCTTCTCCAGGCATCAGCCACCTGCTTGCTCCCCACAGCCTAAGGTACAGTGCAATTTGAAAAAAGGCACCCTCCATCTGATTGGTGCTGAAACTGAAGTTGCTTTACTGATCCTGGAGCCATCTTAACAGACTACCTCTCCAACTGAGCAGTGCCATGGGACTGTTCCTATTAATGTTTCATTACCCTTGGAAAAGTCCTTAAGCAGAGTTAAGAGCTGGATTACTGAGCTCTTTCTCAGGGTGATTTTGATTTTTAGACTGTTCAATGTTTGTTTACTTGAACTGCAGCTTAGTGTGTAATTTAAATTGTAACTGCAGCTTATAGTGTAATTTAACTGTAATACTGTGTTTTTTCTGGTCTGACCCTGCCCTCTGTAGCAGCAAACACACTTTTAGCCTGCTCCCTCATCTGTTTGTTCTTTTTACTTTTTCTCTTTCTTTCCTGGGCTCCTCTCCCGCTTTCCTTTCCCTCCTGGGTAATCCTCTGAGTCTCCTCCCTGTCTCCTTGTCCGAACTACACCCAGCCCTGTCCTTTTGTTGTGGCTGTTAATCCTCAACGTTCCCTGCCCCTCTGCCCACTACTAATTCCCCTGTTTTCTCCTTCTCTTAGGAGAACCATGTGGCCCAAATGGGCCAGCTCCTCCATATTGAACTGATCACAGCTTGTGTCAGCCACTCGCCGGCTCACCACAGCCTAAGATACAGCACAATTTGAAAAAAGACACCCTCCTTTTGATTGGTGCTGAAACTGAAGTTGCTTTACTGGTCCTGGAGCTTCATTACCCTTGGAAAAGTCCTTAAGCAGAGTTAAGAGCTGGATTACTGTAGCTCTTTCTCTGGGTGATTTTTGATTTTTAGACTGTTCACTGTTTGTTTACTTGAACTGCAGCTTAGAGTGTAGTTTAAATTGTAACTGCAGCTTAGAGTGTAATTTAACTGTAATACTGTGCTTTTTCTGGTCTGACCCTGCCCCAGTAGCAGCCAGCCCTTTCAGCCTGCACCCCATCTGTTTGTTCTGTTTGCTTTTTCTCTTTCTTTCCTGGGCTCCTCCCTGCTTTCCTTTCACTCCTGGCAAATCCTCTGAGTCTCCTTCCTGTCTCCTCCCTCAAACCACACCCAGCCCTGTCCTTTTGTTGTGGCTTTTAATCCTTTAAGTTCCCTCCCCCTCTGCCCACTACTAATTCCCCTATGTTTTCTCCTTCTCTTTAGGGAACGTCGTGGCCTGAATGGGCTAGCTCCTCCACATCAAACCTCTCATGGTTCTAATTTTCCCAAGGCATCATCCACCTGCCTGATCCCCAAAGCCTGAGGTATGGTGCAGTTTGAAAAAAGGCACCCTCCTTCTTACTGGTGCTGAAACTTGTGACAGGGAGCTTCTGCCACTCTTGAGGACCAACCTTTTCTTATATTTGTTGCAACAGTTCTTCTATTTCTTAGTCTATTCTGTCCTATACAATTTCTAGTCTATAAGGTTGGCCACCTATGGGCACCCCTGCCAACCCCTTGCTAACACCTTCAACACAGCTTTTACTGACCTCAGCTCTATTCTTCCACCTGATTTCTTTCTGGTTAATTACACCCCCTCAAACACGCCCTGTGCTTCTTCCAATCAGCCACACTTCTACTTCAGGGAGATTAAGATGAGTGAAGCCTGCCGCCACATCGCCTCAGCCATCTCTAAATATAGAACCAGCAGTGACACCCTAGACCTCAAGCTACTATCACTTTCACTGGATGTGGTCCTTCGTCACCTCACTAAAATTCTTAACCTCTCCTTCAACAGTAGTACATTCCCAGTAATCTGGAAAACAGCCACAGTGATCCCTGTCCACAAAAATGGGGATAAGACCAGCCACGCAAACTATCGCCCGATCTCCATATTGCCACCTCTCTCCAAGGCCCTTGAGCGTATTGTTGCAGACCAGCTCACTGACAACTTGGTCAAATACAACATTCTATGCCTCCAGCAACATGGTTTTAGAAAAGGGCATAGTACCACCACTGCCCTACTCGAATTTACTGGTATAGTGCAGAGCTCCCTTGATAAAGGTCTTCTCACTGGAGCTGTCTTCATTGACCTATCGAAGGCTTTTGACACGGTTCATCATCAGCTACTGTTTGACCAGCTACTCATTACCTGCCTTGCACCTGACTCAGCCCTCTGGTTCAGAAGTTACCTTGAAAACCGCTCTCAAAGAGTAAAAATCACCAGTGTTCTGTCACATACCTTGCCTGTACACTCTGGAGTCCCCCAGGGATCCATACTGGGCCCACTCCTTTTCAGCCTGTTCTTAAACTCCCTACCTTAATCCAGCTTGGAATAAATCATCCTGTACGCGGATGATGCTGTTGTCTTCTCCACGCATCAGGACCCTGTACCACTCCAACTCAGCCTACAGCTTGGATTCAGTGCCATTGAAATTTGGTTCTCCAATCATAAACTGGTCCTAAATCACAGGAAAACCAAGTCCATGCTATTCTGTAGTTCTCATAACCGTCACAGGCATCACCCCTTCGCCATCGCCACCAAACAGGGATCCATCCTCGAACAAGTATCCACCTTCAAATATTTAGGTATTTTGCTCAACCCCAAGCTCTCCTACTCTGCTCACATTGACAGCGTGGCCAAAGCTGCCAATACACACCTTGGATTGCTCTACAAGCACAGGCAACGTCTCACCCCAGAGGCCCTGAAGATTGCCGTCCAGAGCACGGTGGTGTCAATTATTGATTATGGCCTCATTATCTATGGTTCTGCTTTGACTTCCACCCTACATCACATAACAATTGCCCTAAACAAAGCTTGACGACTCACAACTGGTGCCCACCACCTCACCCACACCTGTTCCCTCTATGCACAAACCGGTTGGCTCCAACTTTCCAATCGGATAAAGTATCTCACCTGTGCCATGGCAAGAAAAATCAACCTTGGATAAACTCCTCCTGGTGTTTCTGCCTTATTACATCAGACCACTAACCAGTGGAGCATCAGGAGTTCAATAACTCAGAATCTACAAGTCCCTCACTGTCGTACTACTCAGGGCCAACGCTCCTTCACCTACAGGGCTCCTCTATGGCTGAATGACCTCAGCGACACCATTACCTCAGCCACTACTCTAGGTCTGTTTAAAACTAGGCTCCAGGCTCATCTCACTGCCTCTAGCTCCTGTGACTGCCTCACCTAGTTCATGACCTACACAGCTCCAGCCTACTGCAAAGCCACTTGGCCCTCTCCCAGTCTCCTTCCTCCATACTCCCGAGGCAACAACATAAAAACCCAGGTCTTCTTTCCGCCTTTTTAGTCTCTCCATGCCCCTTTTTGCTGCACTTCTTCTACCTCCTCACCCTACCCCCTCTTCTTCTCCATCTCTCCTTCTCACTTTTTTTGACAAATGCCTCTGGCTGCATCTACCCTCCTCCCTCTCTCCTCTCTACATACAGACAATAGCACTGCTTTACAAGAATTGCGTTACTGTTAATTCAATGTTGTAACCTTGTTGTATGTTTATCCTTGATGTGGAACCTTTGTAAAAGATCCTTGGCTCAAAGGTACTTGTAATCCTAGAACCCCCTCCTCTCCCCTTTCTTGACTATGCTATAGTGTCCTCTTTAATTTTCCTTTTCCCTCTCAGGTCCTCCTACAGGGAGGTTCTAGGGATGTGGATATGTTGTTCAATCCACTCTTACTGGTAGGTTCCTCGCCGCTTTAAATCTTGCCGGAAGGTCTTCAAGCTGGCTCCTCCCACCAACCCGGGTGGTAAAACTCTTGGCTCCACCCCATGACACCAGATCTTCCTTACCACTTGGAAGCTCAGGTTCCCTCCTTAGCGCTCTGCATTTTAGGCCTGGATCCACACTCTTTGGTTAAATTGAAACTCATTCTCAATTTCAAAGACTTCGGTCTTCCTTTTCCCTCACGGCTGCGATGGACAAATTGACTCCCGGATTTTGTCTGTGCCCCTGCTGGCAGAAGATGTCCTGGACCGATCCGCACTCCACGTGCGCTTATTGCCTTGGACTTGGACTCGGCCATGACTCACAGGCTTGTGAGTTATGCAAATCCTTTTCAGCTTTTGTCTTGGAGGACCGCGCTGCCCGATTGCTCTTGGGGCGACCTGAAAAACGTTATCCTCTGGTCAAGTCGAAGGAGGCCCATTGAGAGGTGTCCGCGGTGGTGGGCTCGGCAGAACAGCTAGAGCAGATGATCACCGTCGAAGAAGAGGCGGCCCAGGCCACATCATCATCATCCTCAGTCATGGCATTTATCCTGCTCTCCTTGGGCTCTTCCTATACAGCTTCTTCTAAGGAGCTTTGCCAGTCCCTCTCCACCAAGGGAGAAGGGCCATCGGGACATTCCTCTTGGTCCAAAAAGAAGGACTCCGACGGTAAGTCCCACTGTCGACATTCGTGGGATCGGGAGAGCTCCCCTTCCCCGGATAGTCAACACTAGACTTTGGTCGAGGTTGCGGCTAAGGCCACTGGCTTCACGGTGTCCCCATCAGGTCAGTCAGCCGAGACAACTGTCGACACGGTCGAGATTTTTCTTGACCCGTCAGATGGTTTGTCGACTGGAGAAGCCGACCAACCTTCCTTCATCAGTTCCCCGTGGAAACGAGGGACTTGCCTGCTCCTCCTGTGCCGGAGTCCCCGGTTAAGGTTCCTGATCCGAGGGAGGAGGGGGTTTCCCCTGCCCCCTCTCTGACCCACTCTCGGAATCCCCGAAGGTCTCGGTCTTGGTCTTGGACCTCTTCCAGGTCCAGCCGGTCCCGCCGACATCGGTGGTCTCAGTCTCGGCACCATGGAAAGCAGTTCCGCCACTCATCCTAGTCGTCCTCTTTGGAGGATAGGCTCCGGTGCAAGTTGCGTTGCCGCTATGAGGATCTAAAGAGGCAACAGCTCTTGTTGTCTGGGAATAAGCCGACTCCATCGCCTTCCCCGGCCATTAAGTAGCTGTCACAGGAAAGGCCGAAACAACCCCTCGTAGTGGTTGAGGAGCCAAAGCTGGCACTGGTTGTTTGGCCAAACTGCACAGCTAATTTCATTGTGGTGGAAACCTCTGCCCACAATGGAAGACTGGGGCCCCACCAAGGATTCTCAGTCGGGTCAGGGTTTGCTCCATAGGTTGTCAGTCACCCTCACTCCTGATCGACCTCGGCAGGTGGATGGTGGCTCAGGCACTTGGCAGCTGTTCACAGACTCCTCGGAGTCTGACAATGACTCCTCCTTGTTCTCCAGGCTGCTTGACTTGGAGTCCACTGGGGGTCAGTCAGTGGACGAGAGCCCATCCTCGTTCCTTGGTATGCTTCGACTCATCTCAGAGTCCACTGGGATGAAGCTCGAACCTGTTCAAATGGGCCTGTCATCCTCACGGAGATACTGGACCGAGGGATTCCCTATGGAGGCCTCCCGTGGCCGAGCCATTGCTGGCCCAGCCCTGAGCTCGTGGCAGCGCCAGCTTCTTGTCCAGCACCTGCCAGGATGGCTCGGAAGTATGCTGTCCCAACCGGCTCACTCTCCGGTTTCTCAGAGCACCCCTCTGCAGAGGGGTTAGTGACCGACAGCATTTTCCAGTGTTCCGGGAACACTCGGGATGTGGACAAGCCACCTGATAAGGAGTCCAAGAAATTGGACTACTCTGGGTGGAAAGTCTATGCTGCTTCCTCCCTAGGCCTTTGTCAGGCTAGCTCGGCCATCCTGATGGCACACTTTTCACACGCCCTTTTGGGCTCCCTGGATGAGGTGATTTCTCATCTCCCAGCTGACCTTCAAATGACTGTCAAGCAGGTGCAGGATCAGGGAAGGGTGGTGGCCAAAAAGCAGCTCCAAACTTCCTTGGACATCACTGACTTGTGCCCAGTCAGTAGCAGCGCAGTGGCCATGCTCCGCAGAGCTTGGCTGCGGATCTCCACCTTTACGGCAGATACCCAGCACAAGCTGGCAGACAATCCCTTCTTGGGTACTGACTTGTTCGGTCCCGGGGTGCAGGGTCAGCTTCAAAGGATCGAGAAGTACAATGCCACCTTGGACTCAGTCACATCTGCCCAGAAGGACAAAGGCCGCAAGCAGCAGCGTAAGCCCTTTCGTCCTTCAGCCCCTGCGGCGCATCTGGCCCAGCAACACCAGCATCAGGGCCAGCAGGCTTGCACTAGACACCCCAAAGCCAAGCCTGCTGCTTCTTCCAGCAGGAAGCTGGGAGGGAAAGGTCCAGGTGGCTCCTCGGCTGGTCCTTCCTCCAAGCCTGCCCAGTGACAGATTGAGGGGTGTCGCCCCCAACCTCATCACTCCTCCCTGGGTACCCCCTGTGGGGAAACGGCTCCACCGCTTCCTTTCCACCTGGTCCATTATCACCGCGGACCACTGGGTGTTGGAAGTGGTAGGCAGGGGTCTGCCTCTGGAATTCGAGCAGTCCCCACCCTATCAAGCCATCACCCCACAGGGGGCTATGGGTTCTGCAGCATCTCTGTTGGCTCATCTAGCCGACTTTGCCATGCTCCTCCAGAAGGAGGTGATCAGGGAGGTGGTGGACCCTCCTCCAGACCCAGGGTTTGTGTCCAGATACTTCCTGGTCCCAAAACAGATGGGAGGGCTGGTGCCCCATTCTCGATCTATATGACCTAAACAAGTTCCTAAGGTCTTGCACCTTCAGGATGGTCACTCTGGCTCAGATCATTCCATCCTTGGAACGAGGCATGTGTTTCTGTTCTCTGGACCTTCAGGACATGTTCTTTCACTTCCCAATCCATCCATCTCACCAGTGATTCCTCCACTTCAGGGCAGAGGGATCCCTTTACGAGTTCCGGGCCATGCCCTTCAGCCTCTCTCCAGCTCCCAGGGTCTTCACCAAATGCATGGCAGTGATGACAGCATTCCTGCGGCACTGAAGGGTCCGGGTGTAACCTTACCTGGATGACTGACTGATTGCAGCCCCCTCCAGGTTGGAGGTGGGGTGGTCCAGGGATCTGGCCCTCCAGGTCTGCTCTCAATTGAGGCCAAATCAGAACTCGTGCCTTCACAGGTGATTCAGTTCATCGAGGCAGAGCTCGACTCTCTTTGAGCCAGAGCACGGCTCCCGGTGGACAGGGCTGAGATCCTTTCCTCCTTTGTCCAATCATTTCTGGTTGGGCAATTGCACCTTGCCCGGGACTTCCTGTGCCTTCTGGGCCTCATGGCAGCCTGCACCAGCATGGTCCATTGGGCCCACTGGCATTTGCATCCCCTGCAATGGAGGCTGGCCCGCCAACGGTCACAGTGCTCCGGTCCTCTGGACCAGCCAGTGACAGTGACCCAGGAGATGGTGGCTCATTCCAGCTCATCTGCAGGAGGGTATCCCATTTGTCCACCCCAAGCCAACAGTCACTCTGATGACCGAGGCCTCTCTGATGGGTTGGGGTGCCAATCTGGGGGAGCTCAGAGCTCACGGTCTCTGGTCCCCTCAGGAGTCTCAATGCTATATCAACCTGCTGGAGCTTTGAGCTGTCCGACTAGCCCTCACTGCCTTCACTCCATTTGTATGGGGACAAGCGTTCCAGGTCCAGACAGATAACACCACGACCATGTACTACCTAAATTGTCAGGGCAGGATGCACTCCTTGCCTATGTGCAAATAGAGTCTCCGCACTTGGTCTCTCGTGATCAACCTGGAGGCGGATCTCCTAGCCATCCATGTGGCAGGAGCCTCCAACACTCTGGCCGATGCCCTCAGCCAGATAGGTGCTGCATCTCACAAGTGGTCTCTCCTGCCAGGGATAGTACAAGATCTGTTCTCCCACTGGAGCACCCCTCAGGTGGACCTGTTTGCCTCCAGGGAGAATGCAAAGCTGAGGCTGTTTCATGCCCGCCAATCTCAGCAGGGCTCAATGCAGGGGGATGCCTTCTCGAGGCCCTGGACCCTGGGCCTCTTCTACACCTTCTCTCCATTTTCTTTGATCCACAAGGTGCTTCTCAAGGTGAAGAGGGACAAGGCACAGGTGTTTCTGGTAGCCCCAGACTGGCCCCGTCAGTTCTGGTATCCAGATCTCCTCAGCCTCAGCTCCAGTCTCCCGAGGCAGCTTCCAGCCCACCCAGACCTGCTCTCAGTCAACAAGGGGAAGGTACTCCACACAGACCTTCAGTCCCTGCACTTGATGGCCTGGTTCCTGAGCAGCTAGAGTTCTAGGCCTTGGGTCTTTCCGATGAGGTCCTCAACATTGTTGAAGCATCCCGTAAGGAGTCGACCAGAAAATGCTATGCCTTCAAATGGAAGAGATTCTCCATTTGGTGACAGGATAAGGGGGTTGGACCCTTCCTCCTGTTCTTTGGCTAGCATTCTGGACTACCTGTGGTCCCTTTCTCAGATAGGGCTTTGGTCGACGACCCTTAAGGTGCACCTGGCAGCCATCTCTGCTTACCAGGCATGGGCCGGGAAGCAGTCGGTGGCACAGAAGAAGGTGGTCGGGCACTTTTTCAAAGGCCTTGATCACGTATCCCCTCCGGTTCGAGAACCTCCACCTCCGTGGGATCTACTGCTGGTATTGGCTAAGCTCATGGGCAAGCCATTCGAACTGATGCACAGGTGTGATATCTCTCACCTGTCATGGAAGACTGCCTTCTTGGTGGCTATCACATAAGCCAGAAGGATGGGAGAGCTCCCAGGCACTTTCCATCGAGTCTCCTTATCTAGTCTTCCATAGGGACAAGGTTGTCCTGTGCTCCCACCCGAAATTCCTTCCGAAGGTGGTGTCGGAGTTTCACCTTAACCAGGTGTCTACTCTGCTGGTGTTCTACCCCAATCACACCTCGGAGGCCAAATATAGGCTCCATACTCTGGACCCTAGAAGAGTGCTCTCTTATTATCAGAAGCAGACGGCTGAAGTCCGGGGAGAGGTTCGCCAGCTGTTTGTCACCTACGCTGAAGCTGCACCTGGCAAACCTGCAGCCAAGTGGATGATAGGCAGGTGGGTCACCTCCTGCATAGATCTCTGCTATGGGTTGGCGGGCATGGAGCCTCCCAAAGGGATAAGAGCTCATTCTACCCGCCATACCGCTGCTTCGGTGGCTGCTTCCAGGGGTGTCCCTATCCGCAGGGCTGCTACCTAGAAGTCAGCACACACCTTCATTACCCACTACCACATCGACCTTGAGTCATGCCGGGATGCTGGTTTTGGGACCTTGGTTCTCCAGTCATTATTTCCCAAGTAAGTATAGGGGATGCATGTCTTGCCTCCCTCCTCCCGGAGAACTGCTAGGAGTCTGCCAGTAAGTGTGAATTGAGCAACATAGCCACGTCCCTGGAAATACAGGTTACTCACCTGTAACAGAAGTTCTAGGAGTGGTATATGTTGTTCATCCACACAACCCACCCGACCTCCCCGGCTTCGAAGCGCAACCTGGCTTCCAGCGGGCTAGATCTGGTGTCATGGGGTGGAGCCAAGAGTTTTACCACCCGGAAGGGTGGGGGGAAGCAGCTTGAAGACCTTCTGGCAAGATTTAAAGTGGCAAGGAACCTGCCAGTAAGTGTGGATGAACAACATATACCACTCCTAGAACTCCTGTTACAGGTGAGTAACCTGTATTTATTGTTGTGGCCTCCAAGCATATATAAAACAGGTTGTATTTATTGTTGCTGGAATTAGTACATAACAGCACTATGTCATAATATACCTTATGTTTAAGAAACCTGTAAATGTTGAAAATACCATGGCACCAGGTGTTTTTGATAATGGTAAAAAGTACTAGGTGACTATTATAGAAATTAAGTTAGTTGTGCTATTTAGAATGCATGTATATTGCTGTAAACTGAACAAGTCTGAAATGTCATGGTGATTTGCATATACCCCATGATGCTTTGCATTATGGAAGTATGTATGATGTTGTATTTCTTTGAAATTTGATTTGTTGCCAATGACCTTTGGAGTAACGATTTTTTCAGTGTTTCTGCACTGAGGTTCTTTGTGTTTAGCTTGTTTTTTGGTTTTTTTTCTTCTTGTGCCCCCACTACCCAAGCAAACGGGGCCCACATAGGAATGAAGGGTTTTCACTGAAAAGTGGTTAGGTCAGAGATCAGTGTCAGTAGGTGCTGGCTAAGTGTAGAGAAAGGACATTCAGTTTGTTGCTGCAAACTGATGTACTGAAGAAGAAATATGCCATTGCAGAAGTTATTTCTTGTATTTTGAATAAACATCACACAGAGATTGTGTGTTGAACCTGAAGTTCTGTTTTCCCACAACCCCTCCCCAAAACTGAAGTTGCTTTACTGGTCCTGGAGCAAGCTTAACAAATTACCCCTCAAACGGAGCAGTGCCCTTGGACTGTTCCTATTATTATTTCATTACCCTGGGAAAATTCCTTAAGCAGGGTTAAGAGCTGGATTACTGCAACTCTTTCTCTGGGTGATATTTTGTCCACCACCTCCCTCACCCGCATCCTTTATTAAATAAACTTTCTCCCAGTGATCCACCCCTTCTTCTCTCAGGTTTCACTCTCTCTCTCTCTCTATATATATATATATCTTTTTTGAAGGGGTAGAACCTCATTCCTATGGTGCTGCCACATGAGGGCAGCAGTGTTAAATCTACAGATTTAAAAGCTATAGATACCACAGAACCCAATTCTGAGAGCTTCTTTTCTTAGTCCTTGTTAAAGCAATTATCATAGCAATGAAAAGCCTTAGTGCTAAGGGTCTCCTCATCTACTGTGTTACTCTCTTGGCAATACAACCAGTACCACACATACAGGAATGGGTAAGTTTTCTTCCGGGGCTCCCTGTTCTAGGGCTTGCATACTATGCATCCCATGTATCAGGCATCAACAATCTCAGGTTCCACCCCTTGACTGTGGTGGTCATGCTACAGCACAATAAAACTGTATTAGTCCAAACTCAATCCAGAACTTGGCACAAATCCCACTTCCTACCACCTCCTTCTACCCACTCGCTGACCTGTCTTCTGCTACTATTGGGATATTGAGCTAAACCCTGGACAAAATGAAATGAGAACCCAAACCCCCTTCTCCTCAACACCAACCTGGTCCACCCTCAAGGGGCCTAAGTTAGCCCATATGAATATACAAAGTATTCAAAGTAAAATACCTGAGCTTGAAGCATGGGCTAGACATTACAACCCAGATGTACTATGTATTACTGAGTCTTTGCTAAAGCCCCATATACTCCCCCATGAAATTACACTAACTGGATACACCACTTTTAGGAAGAACTGTCTCTCCAAAAAGCATGGGGGAGTACTCATCTATGTCAAAAATGAACTCTCAACTGATGTACTTTCACCCGTCTCAGACATACCTGAACATGAACACATCATAATCTCGATTGCCCTAGGTCAAGTCACAAAGTTAATGGTCGGGTGTGTCAATCTGCCCCCAGACCTTGTTTTCTCAGCCTATTCAGAATTTCTAACCAGTCTAGACAAATTACCCCATGGTGACCTAATCCTAACCGGGAATTTTAATCTGAACTGTCTTAGTGCCACAAGGACAAACCACCTCTCCATGCTAGATGATGCAAAGCTAGTACAATTAGTCCACTATCCTACCAGACTAAACATGATATCAGATAATCACAGTCTCCTAGACTAGGTTTTAACAAATAACAGTCTGTATGTAAAATTGCAGGAGTATTTCCAGATGTTCTTAGTGATCACTTCCCTACCTACTATGTCTGGAGAAATAATATTTTGAAATCTCCTCCTAAACTCATTAAAACTTGTGACTTAACAAGGTATAGCACTGAGGCCTTTCTTGAGTGTCTTAAGTCAGTAGACTGAACTCCCATCAACCGCCTCCCTGACATCAACCAGGCATTAGACTACTTTATAAACTCTTTTTCAACCATCTCAGACTCCCTAGCCCCAATTAGATCTTGAAGAGCTAAGGGAATAAACTCCCCCTGGCTGTCTTATGATCTTAGAGCACTGATGCATTCCTGTGACAAAGCTTGGAAGGAGTTTAAAAAAGCAGGACAGATGTCTGACCAGCAATCCTATTGACGATTGCGCTATGCTTGTAAAACCCAGGGCACAAAGGCCAAATGGACTTACCTCTGCTCCCTACAGGAAAACAATTTTTCCAACTCAAAGACTTTCTAGACCCAAATAAACTCCCTTCTTAAAGGAAAGGACAAAAACATTCTACAGTCTATGGTCACAAATGGTGCCACACTATCAAGCCCCACAAACATAGCTACTGGTATAAATCACTTTTTTGCTGACCTGGACAAATTCAAAAAAGACCTGCATACCATTCCAGCTAACTCAACATTGCCCAACTCCAACTGTACCCTCCCCATCTTCCGCCTACAACTGGCCACAAGGTTATAGGTCCTCAAACTTCTCAAGGGTCTCAACCCAGACAGCGACCCTGGATTTGATACCCTTCCTCCAAAATTTCTTAGGATATGAGCAACTGCCATCAATTACCCAGTAATGTTATTAATAAACAAATTTAACTTTCTCAAACAATCCTGGACAAATGGAAAACTGCAGTTGTAGTCCCATACTTAAAAGTGGCCCTACAAACCTAGTAGAAAACCATAGGCCTACATCTATCCTATTCCACCTAGCCAAGGTCCAGGACAGAATTCTTTATAATCAACTCTACTCTCACATCTTGAACTCAACAATTTCTAAACTATCTATCTGCATGGATTTCGTAAACTGCATGGCACAGAATCAGCACTGCTATGCATAATCGTGGACATTTTCAGGGCAGTGGATCATGGTGAGTCTACAGGTGCTACCGTTGTGAACCTGACCAAAGCCTTCAACCTTGTCGAGCACCAACTTCTCCTCACTAAACTCCATCAACTAGGTCTTCACCCTGAATCCCACTCCTGGCTAGCCAACTACTTAAGCAACAGGCTCCAGTGTGTAAAGAGATCTGGTGCCACATCCTCCCTAGCTCCCATAACCAACAATGTTCCACAGGGCTCTATATTAGGACCACTCCTATTCTCCATTTTTGTCAATGAACTCCCACTCAACTGTGGGGGCTGCAGGAGTTCAGTTATATGCTGATGATGCCATTCTGTACAGGTCTGCTAAAGATATCAATGTCATAAACACTAACCTAGAGAGTGATTTTCAGGCTTTGGAGGCCTGGCTCAAAGATAACCTATTAGTACTTAAAGCTAAAATGATTCAATCCATGTTATTGCACCACACTTCCTATAAATGCGATAACCAACTGCCTTTGGTTGTTAAAACATCATCGGGGGTGACGTTGGAATCTGTCAAAAGCTTTAAATACCTGGACGTCACCTTAGACGAAAACCTATCCTTCGAGATCCTTACCAATAAAATTATAAAATCAACTCACCAGAAACTAGGGTTACTATACCGTACTGCCCTCTACCTCACTTCCCAATCCAGAAAGACCATCTCTACTGCAACCCCACTCTCAGATCTCCTCAATGGTGCATCCTTGCTTTCCACAGTGAAGCCATTTATTCTGAACAGACTTAGGCAAGCATATCACAGTATTGCCAGATTTGTCACTTCAGCCCCAGCCCGAGCTCACCACTGTGCTGTGTTTAGTACTTTAAATTGGCCGGGTTTTGAGGTGAAGCTGGACCATCCCTTGCTGTGTACCACCTTCAAATTAATTCAACTCCCTTCCCCTCCAAGCCTATCTAATCTACTGACCCAGAAACTATTCACCAGGTCCCTTAGAACATCTCACCAACCATTACTAAATAGATCTAAAACTCATTTAACAGTTGGAAAGAGATCTTTCTCATATGCAGCTGCACAGAAATGGAACACTCTTCCAATAGGACTTCTATCTTGCACAACTCTCTCACAGTTTAAAAAACAGTACAAGGACCTATTCTTTGTCACTGGCACATGTAACTGTATATAACCCCTTGCCTAGCAGGCAGGAGTCAATCCTGTGTACTGTGTTATGCTCTCAAGGTTTCTATGAACCTTGTGTAACCAACCAGTCCGAAAACTGTTTATCTCCTAAAGTGTGTGTTGTTTCTGTATCTTATGTATTTACTGCATCAAATTGTTGAACATTTCTACTTGTTAATGTTACTACTGTTTGTACCACTGTTGATACTATGTTTAAAGTCCATCTACTATGTTTAAGGTCTATCATTTGTGCAATGCTTAGATTCCCCCAGCTCTCCACTGTAAAAGGGACTGTCTTATCTCAGTGGGCCTACCCAGTCATCAAAATTCAAATAAATAAAATAAATAAATACTGGACTTAAAATATTTTTTTTACATGCTTTTCTTTTTGCCATGCCTAGGCCATTGCTTGCCCATTCAAACCAAATTGTCAGGGTGGCCAAGTTGCCACTCCACCTCACAACTATATATGTGGCAGTGTGCAAATCCACCCAAATATGTTTTTTGGGCCCTCAAAAAAACAGTGTGGGGTCAGAGTTACAAGGTGTCACTTATGTTTTCATGTGGAGCAATGGTGACTTGGAGAGTCTGAAAATTTTGACCAAAATGGAATCTTGGAAATAGCTGGTGCAGTGTTTCATTGGGTTTGAAATATCAAGGAATATAAGGTTGGCATTACCCATTTATCATCACTGTCTGTGCAAGCATCGATGTGTTATTTATTTTGTGTGAATAAACATTGCCAATATTAGGGTGATGCTATTCTTGCATCACGGTCTTTCAATCCAGAAGAAACACAGCACCACCAACTTGTCATGGTTCCTGAGATATCTAACCCTAACTTTTAATTCTCCTACTTTGTACTGTTTAGACTGACAATCATGATTTTTTTTTGCAGTTAATTCCTTTAGTTTTTGAAAAGATGTGTAACAACTAACGCCTTTAGCATTTGCATTTCTTACACACCATGATGAATTTTTACTGCACAAGACCACTAGTTTGTTTCACAAGTGGCCTAGATAGCCACTCATGAAGCCATGGAAAATCAAAAAATGGGCACCATGTAAACCACACAGAAGAAAACTCCTAGAGCTGATATGAGTGCAAAAACATTTTTATTAAGGCAACCCAAGTATGCACAAAAACCCGATGCTCCCTCAATGTTTCCTCAAGCTGCAGTACACCATCCAGTGGTGACAGAATATCTACCAGCATCAGCTGAATAAGATTTTAAGTGCCAGTACATCAGAACAGTTTTACAGCCTTTCACTTACGTACTGGCTAATACATAATGGAATGTGTCCAAATCTCAGCATATATAGAAAATAATATAAAGTGCAGACAAGCCACCATCACAGTGTATTAACCAGACCACAGATATGTATATAAATATAAAATACGCCACTGCTCCACAGAATTAAGACAACAACAATATTAAAATGAAAAGAATATGACTAAATATTTATTTCTCCAAAAAATAATTTTTCATAGCTGGAAAACCCTTTTGTTCTTTCCAGGTGATCAGTATGTTTCCTAAGGAGAAAAGAATACTGAGATAGCTATCATAGTTGATTGTAAACAGATTTCCTGGGAAGGTCCTTTCTATTTAAAATGGCTAAGTGCTCAGGGTAATTAAGTTATTGGAACACCACTATTCTGCTAGAGACATAACATCATATAATTCTGTTTGCAGGAAGTCAGGCACTATTATAACTAATTAAAGACTCTTCCAAATAAATACAAAACAGGAATAACTATTATTTTGAAAAAGGGGCTATTTCAAATCTGTCATTTATGCCAGAATCCTCTGTGGCCTTCAGTTTATGAATCCAAAGGGCATCCCTGCATAGGAGGACATTGTCAATGTCCCTTTCAATCCCCTTGAATCTGAAACTGTGTTCTCCCTGACTATATTTAATATACTTGCCAGGGCATTTTCCTCCCCCAGTATTCTACTTGTTCCACAGCTATGGTTTTCTGGCTACTTTTTGTTTTCCACATGTATAATGATCCAAATCTGTAGGTGGCTAAATAAATTACCCCCTCTGTGTTGCAATGTATACAATTGTGGATATCATATTTTTATGTTCCTTCCCTCACAGAGAATATCTACTTTTTTTTTAATATGAAAAAAATGTTGTATAGGTGAGTACCCTTCTAGTTTCAGATACTAAGTATGTTATATTCAGGGCTGGTAAATAGAAAAAGTCAGCAATCTTGTATGTGAGAGAAGCCAGCCACACATCAAATATCTTTGGAAACATTTATTTTATTGTAGTATTTCATAAATGCCACAATCCCCTAGATTACCCAACATTTCACACAGATAGGGCTTCCTTGGGTGCAAGGATCTATGGTAAATATATAAATATTCATATTATACCATCATATTATACTGTATATCATAAAAATATAGTTTCTTAATTTATGGTCTCATGATTTTCTAAATCTAGAACACCACTTATACGAATGTTGTATTCATTTTCATTCATAATGCTAAGTAGTAGCGCCAAATTCGTCAAGCAATTTTGTGAGATTCCCTATTTATCCTTCACAAAATTTAGGGAAAAAAAATCCTCTAAAATTCTTTTTGTTATACCTACAGAAAGAGGCCAATTCCTATTGCAGTACTTAAGTGCCATCCGATAGATTTTCAACTACACTATCAGATGAGACAACCCTCTCTGGGTAGCAGTGAACACACTAACAAACAAAACAAAATCCCTAACTAAAGGTTTCACAGTTCTCAATAGGGATTTTTAAAAATCCTTAAAAATCCCTTGACTAATTTGGTACTACTACTATTACCTTTCTAATAGTATTGTTATTGTTCTCAATTTATATCTGGCACAATATCATGCATGAAACACCTACTATTTTCATGCTATGTTTAAACTCTTTGTATCAATTGTGAGTCTTAAATAATAATTTTAGTCTCACAAACATATCAAATAATAATAAATAGCTGAATCATGGCTATAGAGCTGCATTCACCTTGTGTTCTCTTGACGCTTTATCTTATAGTTTTAGTAATACCATTTTCTGAGCAACATTCTTTCTCTGTAAACAATAATCAAAAATAGTCCATACTGTCTTAAACACTAAACCATGTTTTCCACATATTGTTGCCTTGTTCACATTGTTTGTATTTATTTAATAAGATATAGACTATTGCATAATAATAAATTTTTGATTAACCACATTTTTTCAAAAAGGTCAGGATTAGGTGCAATTCCTTTTTTTAAAGATGATGTCTGTGATAAAATATGCAATCTACCAAGTTATCTTACATCTATGTTCACTTGTGCAACATTTCTGTTCCATGACTTGCTTTAGCAATATTTAACCCCGGCACTTCCTGGTTCTAACTTTTCCAAGTTTCACAGTCATGCATAATACAATACAATCTGTATCAACCTAAGTCTCTCTTCCCACATTTTTTATGTTGCTACATTTAACTCCAGCACTTCCTGGTTCTGCTTCAACCTCAATCTCTCTTGCTACTTTTCTTATGTTGCTACATTTAACTTCAGCACTTCCTGGTTCTGCTTATCCCAGTTTCAGAGCCTTGCATGATACAGCAACATCTATTTAATTTCCAAAATCTCTGTCCCAGTTCTAACTTCACCTTTTTGCTCACAGTAGTCATCAGTCTGCTTATATTCTATTGTTTAACAAAACTCTTGCTAACATGAACACTCTTCACCAATGTGAATGGCAGAAGGCAATACTGGACCTTGTGCTCACTAACAGGGACAGTGTGATGGGGTAACAGTGGGTTAGCACCTGGGGAACAGTGACCACCAGTCATTGCAGTTTGAAATCACAGAAGAAGCAGAACCAAACCACACAAAAACACGTATCCTGGATTTTAGGGGGGCAGACTTTGGGAAAATGTGGAGATACATGAAAGAGGCACTAAGGGGAATGGGGCAGGAATCAGGGGTTGAGGAACAGTGGGCAATATTTAAAATGGGGATTACAATAGCAACAGAATTATGCATTAAGCAGGTTAGCAAGAGGAAAAGGAAGAGGAGGCCATTATGGTTTTCCAAAGAGGTTGCAAAGAAAGTGAAAGCCAAAAAGATTGCATTCAGGCAATACAAAAAGACACAGGCAGAAGGGGATAGGGAGAAGTACCTGGAGAAGCAAAGGGAGGCAGGGAGATCAGTAATGGAAGCCAAAGCTCAGACAGAAGAGCACATTGCAAAATCAGTGGGTAGAGGGTACAGAACCTTTTACAGGTACATAAGTGAAAAAAGAAAGGCAAAGAGAGGAATAGTGAGACTGAAGGGGGAGGATGGAGGCCACATGGAGGATGACAACAGTAAAACTGACATACTGAACAGGTATTTCTGCTCAGTCTTTACTGAGGAAGAGGAGGGTAATGGGTCTAAAGGGAGTACAAGGGGGTGAGAATGATGCAGAAATGGACACAAGTCCCTTTACATAAGAAAGGGTCCTGAAGGAACTGGAAGTAATAAGAATTGATAAAGCAATGGGGCCAGATGGGCTGCACCCCAGGGTCCTTAAAGAACTCAGAGAAGTGGTGGCTGAACCTCTGGCTATCCTGTTTAGCCGATCACTGGAAACAGGGGAGGTACCCAAAGACTGGAGGACAGCAGATGTAGTCCCCTTATACAAAAGTGGGAACAAAGAGGAAGTGGGGGACAACAGACCAGTCAGCCTCACCTAGGTAGTGGGGGAGATCATTGAAGCGCTACTGAAGGAGAGATTGGTGGAGCATCTGGTTGTCAATGGACTGCAGGATCCAAGGCAGCATGGTTTTACCAGGGGGAGGTCATATCAGACCAACCTTGTTGAATTTTTTGACTGGGTGACTAGTGAGGTGGATCAGGGGAGGGCAGTGGACATGGCCTATCTGGACTTCAGCAAGGCCTTTGACACTGTGCCACATAGAAGACTATTACACAAACTAGGGAATATGGGTGTGGGCAGGACATTATTATGGTGGGTAGGCAACTGGCTGGGCGGCAGGACACAGAGGGTGGTGGTAAATGGCTGTCACTCCACAGAGGGAAGAGTGACCAGTGGGGTACCACAGGGATCAGTGCTGGGACTGGTCCTATTCAACATCTTCATCAGTGACATTGCGAAGGACCTAGAAGGCAGAATTTCACTGTTCACTGATGACACAAAGCTCTGTAACAGAGTAGACATACCAGAGGGTGTAGACAGAATGAGAAGGGACCTGAAGAAACTTGAAGAATGGTCAGGGGTTTGGCGGTTGAAATTCAATGCAAAGAAGTGCAAGATAATGCATATGGGGCACAAAATCCCTGGCACAATATATCAGTTGGGGGGTGAGGATATAGCATGCACCAAGCAGGAAAGGGATCTTGGGGTTATCATCTCTGATGACCTCAAAGTAGGGAAACAGTGTGACAAGGCAGCAGGTAAAGCAAATAGGATGCTGGGATGCATAGGCAGGGGCATCACCAGCAGGAAAAGGGAGGTCATAATTCCACTATACAAGACACTAGTGAGGCCCTGCCTGGAGTACAGTGTACAGTTCTGGAGACCTTACCTATGTAAGGACATAGACAGGGTAGAGAAGGTTCAGAGGGCAACAAAGATGGTACATGGATTGCATTACAAGTCCTATGAGGACAGGTTGAAGGAATTGAATATGTACTCCCTGGAGGAGAGGAGGGAGAGGGGGACATGATAGAGACATACAAGTATCTTACAGGGAGGAACAGGGTGCAAGAATACACTATTTTTAAGTGAAAAAGATGTTCCTGGACTAGAGAGCATGGGATGAAGTTGGAGGGAGGACGATTCAGAGGAAATGTGAGGAAGAATTTCTTCACAGAACAGGTGGTGAACAAGTGGAACACCCTGCCTGAGGAAGTGGTGGGGGCTGAAACAATCATGAGATATAAGAATGCATGAGATAGACATAAAGGAATTCTGGAGGTCAGGGGTAAGGGGCAACAGAGTTCTAGGAAAACATAAACTGAATTTACAAACTCAAATGGGCAGACTAGGTGGGCCATAGGCCCTTATCTTCTGACACTGTCTATGTATCTATGTAACCAGCTTCAAGCCATCATTTTGTGCTGTTTAATCACGTAAGAACATAAGAATTTGCCAGCAGAAGGGGACTTCTTGATCCATCTAGTCTGCCCAGAATACCTACTCCCTTCCTCTTAGACTGTTTTCTTTTTTATACATAGTGTTTATCTCATGCAAGTTTGAATTCCCTTACATTTTTTGAGACTATTACCTCTTGCGGTAAGCTATTCCATGGGTTGACCACCCTCTCAGAAAAAAGTATTTCCTGATGTTTCTCCTAAATTTACCTCCTGCCAGTCATAGATTGTGGCCTCTTGTGTGACTCTGATTTCATCTGAAACAGGTTTTCCTTCCACACCATGTTAATTCCATTCACCCAGTTGCAGAGTTTTGTATCATCCACAAACAGCATACTTTCCCTTCCAGCTCATCACCGATGTCGCTGATGAAAATGTTGAAGAGGATGGGGCCTAATACTGACCCCTGAGGCACTCCACTGGTCACCTTGCCCTCCCCTGACTGAGCTCTATTAACTAAGATCCTCTGTGTCCTATCCTTGAGCCTGTTTGCAATCCAGTTGACTGTCTTCTGACTAAGTCCTGTATTCTCTAGCTTATTCATAAGCCTTCTATGGGGTACAGTGTCGAAGGCCTTGCTGAAGTCTAGGTACACCACATTCACTGACCCTCCCTCATCCACTGTTCTGTGATCACCCAGTTGAAGAATTCTATCATGTTTATCAGGCATGATTTTCCTGCTGTAAATCTGTATTGCTTGAGGTCAAGCTTCCCAGATTCTTTTAGATGATCCACTATTATATCTTTCAGCAAAGTTTTCATAAGTTTGCCTACCACTGAGGTCAGATTGACTGGGCGGTAGTTCCCAGGCTCTTCCCTGCTTCCACTTTTATGTAAGGGTACCACCACAGCTTTTTTCCAGTATAGTGGTATTTTGCCACTTTCCAGTGACTTAATAAAAACATCCGTGAGCGGTGTTGCAATTTCTTCCCATAACTCCTTTAGAATCCTAGGGTAGACTCCATTGGGTCCCATTGCTTTGTCCACTTATAGTTTGCTAAGCTCTTCAAGGACTCTTTCTCTTGAGAAGTGCAAGTTGTCTGCTGTTCTACTGTTGCACACTGCATTTCCCATAGTAGGGCCACCGCCTTGGTCTTCAGTGGTGAAAACTGAGCAGAAAATTTGTTTAGCACTTCTGCCTTGTCTTCATCTTTTTCAGTTATCTGTCCTTCAGTTGATTTTAACTTGATTATCCCACCCTTACTCTTTTTTCTTTTGCTTATGTACCTAAAATGTTTTGCCCCCCTTTGTTACTCCCTGTGCTATTTTCTCTTCTGTTGGGGCTTTGGCTATCCTAATACCTTTTCCTGTTTCTCTCATCTTTGATATGTAATGCTGCCTGTCTGCTTCTTTCTTTGTCTGCTTATACTGCTTGAAGGCTCTTTTAGTTGTGTTTTACTATTATTGCTATTTCTTTGGAGAACCACAGTGGCTTTTTTCTTCTTTTTGACTTGCTGATGTGCTTTATGCACTGTTCAGTAACTTGAAGTAAAGCTGTCTTCAAGGCTTCCCAGCTTCTCTTCATGTCCTATAAGTTGTTGATTTCCAGCAAGTTTCTTAACTGGGTTTTCATGGTGTTGAAGTCTGCCTTGCAGAAATCAAGTATTTTGAATGTTGTGTGACTTGATTTCACTACCCTTTCCACTGTTAACCAGATTGACCTGTGGTTGCTGGTTCCCAGATTTACCCCTACGATTACATCTGAGATCCTGGTGCTGTTTGTTAGCACCAGGTCCAGGACAGTCTGTTCTGTGGTGGGGGACTGTGCCAGCTGATTAAGTCCTACCTCCTTCAGGGCAAATAGGAACTCTTTTCAGACAATGCCATGACCAATCTATACCAGGTAGACTGAAATCTCCCACTAATAACAGGTCTCCCTTGTCAGCCATCAAGAAGATGTTTTCCAGGAGCTCCTTGACTATGTCAGAGTCTTGGAAGGGAGGTCTACGTATGATTCCCGGTTGGATGGGGACATAGAAACATAAGAATTTGATGGCAGATAAAGACCGCCCGGCCCACCTAGTCTGCCCATTTCCCTACCTGATGGATAAGCTGCAGATTCTAGTTAATCAGCTTGCTTCCTGCTACCCCCACTAGAATTGCCTTATGCCTGTCCCATGCATTCTCAATTCTCCCACTGTTCCTGACTCCACAACCTCCTCAGGAAGGCCGTTCCATGCATCTACAACCCTCTCTGTGAAAAAATACTTTCTAACATTACCTCTGAGCTGTCCCCCCTCTATCTTCAAATTGTGCCCCTTGTTCTTGCACATCTGTTCTTCTGAAAGATACTACCCTCTTGTACTTTGTTAATTCCCTTGAGATACTTGAAAGTTTCTATCATGTCGCCCCTCTCCCTCCTTTCCTCAAGGCTATACATATTAAGCTGCTTTAGTCTCTCCTTGTATGTCTTCTGGTGTAGACGCTGCGCCATTTTGGTTGCCCTCCTCTGAACAGCCTCCGCTCTCTCTGTCTATGTCTTTGCGGAGATGGGGTCTCCAGAATTGCATGCAGTACTCCAGATGGGGTCTCACTAACTGTCTGTACAGAGGGATAACAACTTCCTGTTTTCTACTGTTGATGCCTCTCCCTATGCATCCCAGTATCCCACAGCCCTCCCTACTGCCTTCTCACATTGCTTGCCTACCTTTTGGTCATCTGATGTAATTACTCTAAGGTCTCTTTCAATTTTTGTTGTTGTTATTAACTCGCCCTCCATTGTGTACTCTTCCCCTGGGTTTCTGTTTCCCAAATGCATTACCTTGCATTTCCTTACATTGAATCTGAGCTGCCACATGTTTGACCATTCCTCCAACCTTGCCCAGTCCCTTTTCATTCTTTCCCCCCACCTTGTGTATCAACATAACATAACATAACATAACATAACATAACATAACATAACATAACATAACATAACATAACATAACATAACATAACATAACATGTTAGTAGGCTTCTGACTTTCAAGGAAGTGTTTTGTCTAAATTTACTGCTTTTTACTGGAACCTTTAAGTATGTGAAACTTGTTAAACTTATTTTCAGGTGTTTGCAACTAAATATGTGCTAGTATCACCTCAAGAAACCAAAATGATTTTCTACCTGTTCAGTTTCCTGTTTGTGTGATGCAGTGAGAAAATTCTACTACGTTGTTCACTGTGTTTCTTCTTCTTTTAAAACACTGAGCCAGATGGCAGTATCAGTAGGATACCAGTCACTTTCCACCACCTCACAAATGGGCATGTCTGAGCGCCGCCTTTATGGTCACCACACTGATGGCTCCTATGCAACCCCAGTGCATACAGATCTGGCCCATACTGAGGTGGATATATGGGTCCAACTCCATGTACGCTTGGTGCCCCCGGTTCAGTAATGTAAAAAAGGTGATTTCCTTCTGACTGCTATAGCTGCAGCTGGCAAACAGTTGTGCACTTTCATTTTAACACTTTTTTTTACTCCTAGCTGGTATGGTTTACTTTCCATTTAATTTCTGTTGTATCCATCATCTGTTATTCCCAGTTTTAACTGTTAACCTAAGCAAACTACTTGTTCTCTTCTTCTGAGAGCAGTGGCGGGGGGTGGGGGTGACCAAGATCCGAGGAGTGCATGGAAATCCTGGCTATTGGTGTAGGGGGGCCCAGAAGGAGCACATGAGGGCAGCAATCCTGTTCTGATATATTAGACACTATTCTCTATATCTTAACTGCAGAATATAGATCTACTATAATGCCCTGTCTAGATGGATGCAGCTTATAGCTTATTGTTTAAGGGTTGTCCAAGTGATAGTACAAAGGCAAACCTATTGTGCTGTTACCAACATGCTGATCAATTTTCATCTTCATTTATCCCCCATCTATCATCAGTGGTATCTAGTGTAAAAATCCAAAACATTTATTTTCCTTCTAGGAGTTTATTCCAGTCCCCTCCATACACTGGTGCACTGTTCTGTCTATGCCTCTAAATCTTAATGAAGCTACTGTATGGTTTTCTGTGGCAAAGTGCATGGCCACTGGACTGTTTTCTTGTCTAGTCCTGATTCTACTTTTGTGTTCACTAATCCTCTGTTTGAGGGGCCTAGTTGTTTTACCCACATACATTTTGGAACGAGGACAGTTCAGTACATACACAACACAATCAGTGTCATGTTATATATGAATTTTTCATTGTATTTTGTATTGCCATGTGAGATTTCTGTTTTCTTTGAGGTGTTCTCACAATGGGCACATCGTCCACACGGATGCATTCCCTGTTCCAGTGGTCTCAATGATAGTTGCTGGCCTTTCTGTGTCCTAGAATCTTTGGGTTCAGAATATACTAACCAGTTTTTTTATGTTCTGACCCTTTTGGAGGCTATTATTGATTTCTGGTTAAGGTCTGGTACTTCAGTTGGTTGCAGAGTGTCTCAGTGTGTATGTATTATGTCCTTTACATATTTAGTTACATAGAAACATAGAAACATAGAAGTTGATGACAGATAAGGACTGCAAGGCCCTTCCAGTCTGTCCATTATTTCTACCTTATGAATGTGCCATAGGCCTGTACTCTGTCAATGGCTTATCTATTCATACTCATCTGTATTGCTGCTTTATGCCTATCCCATGCCTGTTTGAAGCCCTGCACTGTATTCATATCCACCACTTCCTGAGGTAGGCTGTTCCATGCCTCCACCACCCCTTTCTGTGAAAAAGAACTTCCTCTCATTAGCCCTTAATCAGCCTCCCTCTAATCTCATGCTGTGTCCTCTTGTCCTGCTATTTTTCCTATATTGAAACATGTTAAACTCTTTCACCTTGTTAATGCCCTTAATGTGTTTGAATGTTTTGATCATATCACCTCTCTCCCTCCTTTGCTCTAGGGTATACATATTGAGCTCCATTAATCTGTCCTCATATGTTTTCTGATGCAGTCCCTGCACCATTTTGGCTGCTCTTCTCTGAACTACCTCCATTTTGTTCATGTCCTTGTGCAGGTGTGGCCTCCAGTACTGTACGCAGTACTCCAGATTGGGCCTAACCAGTGTCTTGTAAAGAGGGATTATTACCTCCCTCTTATGACTTGCGATACCCCTACTAATACACCCCAACATCCCTCTAGCCTTACCTACTGCTTTAGTGGTCTGCTTGGATGATTTCAGGTAATCTGTGTTGATGATGATGATGCCCAAGTCTCGTTCTTCCCTTGTGATTGCCAGCAACTCCCCTCCTAACATATAGGTGGCTTCAGGGTTCTCTCCCCTATGTGCATGATCTTGCACTTCTTTGTGTTAAACCCCATTTGCTACTCTTCTGACCATTTTGCCAGTTTATCCAGATCTCTTCTCATTCTGCCCACCCCATCTGGATCATCTACTTTGTTGCAGATCCTTGTGTCATCTGCAAACAGACAAACCTTACCCTCCAGTCCATCTGCAATGTCACTGATGAAGATATTGAAGAGGACTGGCCCCCGGACAGATCTCTGAGGTACACCACTTGTGACTTGCATCTCTTCAGAATGTATACCATTTACCACCACTCTCTGTTTTCTGCCTGCCAATCAGTTTGCCACCCAGTTGACCAACTTCTGACCCACCCCGAGCCTACCCTGCTTATTAATCAATCTTCTATGTGGAACAGTATTGAAAACTTTGCTGAAGTATTAGTTAAAGTTAATCAAAGTGAAGTAGCCCAATGATAATGCTGCTGTATTCATTTCAAGATTTTCTGTCTCCTTATTCATTTCAGTGCTTTGTCTAGCATTATTTTTTGCAAATTGCACTGTTTTGTTTGAGTATCCTCTAGCTTTGAATCTAGTTGCCATGTTTTCATACTCCTGCTCTCTTATTTCCATTTGGCTGCAACTCTGTTTTACTCTCAACATTTGAGAGAAGGGAATACTCTCAATCAAGGGGCTGGAATGGAAACTGTTGGCATGTAGCAGCATATTTCTGTCTGTCTCTTTCCTGTGCATTGTAGTACAGAGTTTTCCATTATATTTGTGTATAGTCTGATCTAAAATGCAACCTCTTTGCTGTTCGCCACCATGGTGAACCTCAGATTTTCTGTCACAGAATTTATGTAGCTATGAAGCTCATCTATTTGCACTTGGGTCCCAGTCCAAAAATTAGAATATTGTCAACAAAGCATTTGTAATGTCAAAGGAATTCATAATATGGATTGCACATTGGATTAAGTATGTATAGCTTCTCAAAATGATCCATATGTAAATTCACATAAGTGGGTGCTGAAATGCTTCCCATGGCTGTCCCCAATTTTTGTCTGAAGTACTTTCCTTCAAACCTAAAATAGATTTCATAGAGCACCATCCTAGGCAGTTCTAATAGTGTGCTTATGGACCCATATATCTGCATCAGTATGGGCCAGATCTGTGGGCACTGGGGTTGCATAGCAACCATCAGTGGGGTGACCCGAGGGATGGTGCTCTGACACACCCATTAGTGAGGTGGTGGACTGTGATTGGTCTCCTACTGATACTTCCTTTTGGCTCAGTGTTTTAAAAGAAGCAGAAACACAGTGATTAATATAATAGTTTTCTCACTGCGACACAAGAACAGGAAGCTGAGCAGGTAGAAAATCTTTTTGGTTTCTCGATGTGATACTGTCACATATTTAGTTGCAAACACCTGAAAATAAGTTTAACAAGTTTCACTTACTTAACAGCTCCAGTAAAAAGCAGGACATTTTGACAAAACACTTCCTTGAAAGTCTGAAGCCTACAAACATGGTGTGTGTTTGAACAGCCCCAAATTATGTTTTAAAGCTGGTTGCACTTGTAAAGGGTGTTCATGTTAGCAAGAGTTTTGTTAAACAGTAGAACATAAGCAGACTGAGGAATAATGTGAGCAAAAAGGTGAAGTTAGAATGGGGACAGAGATTTTGGAACTGAAATAGATGTTGCCGTATCATGCATGGCTTTGAAACTGGGATGAACAGAACCAGGAAGTGCTGAAGTTAAATATAGCAACATAAGATATGTGGCAAGAGATATTGGTTATTATGCAATAGTCTATATCGTACTAAATAAGTAAAGACAATGTGAACAAAGGGAAATATGTGGAAAACATGATTTAGTGTTTAAGATAGCATGAACTACTTTTGATTATGTTTACAGTGATAGAATGTTGCTCAGAAAAATAGTATCACTAAAACTATAAAATAAAGCACCAAGAGAGCCCAAGGTAAATACAGCCCTATAGCTATGATTAAGTTAGTTATAATTATTTTACATGTTTTTTTTTTATTTCACTGTTTGGTTCCCGTCTTCACCTCCCACCTTACCTAATGATGGAGACGCATGAGCGGAGTTAGCAGGTGGCTCTGGCCCTTCCCCCCTCGGGCTCGGTCTCTGGTCCATGCATTCTGACCCTCCCGACAGTCCCCCATGGGTTACCCCCCTGTGGCAGGGCCAAGGGCGAAGGGTATTGACTTTCCCTCCCTTCCTGGAGACCAACATCTAGACTCTGGGGGCTGGCGCGGGCACTGCAGGGCCATCATGGAGCCTGTCAACTCCAATTTTCTTTGTTTTCTCCCCACCCTTTGCTGCAGGTGCCTGTACACATGTGGAGGCACATGCATGCAGTGACCCACAGTACCATCCCTAGCCTAGTCACACCCGACTGCACTACCACTGAGCCTCCACTCAGGGGCAGCCCTGCAGAAGGAATGGCTGAGTCCTTACCCAGGATGTGAGAGCTGCCGATGGCTGTTCAGTCCATATCCAAGTCCCCCCCTCTGCCAACCCCCGATAGCTCGGGCTTGTACCCGAACCTGGGTCACCAGCGTGGTGCAGGGTGTGGCATCCAGCACCTTAACCCTCAGCGCCACTGGGCCATGCTAATTATTTCATGTGTTTATGACAATATAATTTTTCTTTAAGACTCACAATTGATATAAAGAGTTTGAACATGACATGAACACATTAGGTGTTTTGTGCATGATATTGTGCCAGATGTGCATTGGGGACAATAACAATGCTATATTAGAAAAGTAATACATGAGCATTATGAATGAAAAGTAATACAAAATGCATATAAGTAGTGTTCTAGATTTACAGTATCACGTGAGCTGAATATTATGAAACTATACTTTGTAAGATATACAGTATCATAAGATGGTATAATATGAATATTTATATATTTATCATAGATCCTAGCCCCTGAGGAAGCACTAACTGGATAAAACATTGGACAATCCAGGGGACTGTGGTGTTTATGAAATACTACAATAAAAGAAACATTTCCATAGATACTTGGTGTGTGGCTAGATTCTATCATATAGAAGATTGCTGGGTTTCTTCAATGACTGGGCAGCACTCGCATCGGCCACATTTATGTGTACTTAGTGGCAAAGATGGTAACCAAGTCCTACTTGTGGGGCTTTTGTAGTAACTACATGCTACATTGTCTGCTATATTTCTACCCCTTCTATATACCATACATAGGTAGTGTTGCCCTATTTCTCTCAGAGCAGGTTCTACACAGACCATATGCCAGTGCTGTTACACAGTTTGTCTGATATCCTTGGATTGAACAGAATACATTGTTACAAAATTCTGGTATTTAACCAACCTGTCTGCAGATGTCCTATTATTTCCCCACCATATCCTATGAATTGTCCCCAGTGCCTGCAATGCTACTACCATTCTCAGGGCTAATAAGCCGTTCCTTACTAAGAGGGTCCACTTGTTCCACCCTCTTCATAATGCTTCTTTTGCTGTATCCCCTGACTGAAAAATGCTCTGATAATATATTAGCCTGCATCTGGTTGTCATTTTGGCTACTGCAATTATAATTTGCATGTAAGAACTGACTATGTGGGACGTTTTCAATGGTGTGGTGGGGTGGTAGCTTGTGAAATGTAATAGGGAGTTAGTATCCATTGGTGTATGGAATAAAATGGTCTTTACTCACCTTCCCTTGTTTTATTGATTTTTAAATAAAAAAAAATTGTACTCTGCAGATTAGCTTCCATTGTAAAATGGAGGTCCCTCTTGGTACTATCAAGGTAATTTTAGAATTTTCCAAAATTCCTCCAGGAGCACCTACAATACCATTATAATACCATAAATATATCTTTACCAAATTTCCAATTTGCAGAATAAGATATTGAAATCAGGACTCAAAACATGGCCTCTCTCTCATATGTTGAGATAAATGTTAACATAGTTGAGGGACTTTGCATGAAGCAACAGTATTGTGGGGAGGGGAAATTGTTTAACCAGAAGAGGCACACTAAGCCAAAGCTTGTTTCCAGGTGTGACCTGGGAGCACAAGGAAGTTAAGTGACTTGCTTAGGGTCACACAGTATGCAAGTGGGTGGCTGTGGGATTCAAACCCAGGTCTCCAGGTTTGCAGTTCAATGATGCTCACTGCACTAGACATGTAGCTTGCTTCATATATACCCATAATTTGCACATATATCCAATAGTGCTTTGCATTATAGGGGTTTGTGTGATTTTGTATTTCTTGGAAATCTGGCTTAGTTGTCAATGCCCTTTTTGAGTAACCCCTTCCTCAGTACTTTTGTGCTGAGGCTGTTTGTCTTTTTAGCATGTTTTCTTATTTTAGGACCAACATGGACTCAAACCCAAAAGACCACATTAGGGCTTGGTCATTTTCTCCTGGGGTGAGCTAGATACAGGGCACACTTATGAGTTCTGTGTAGGACAAAACACAACACATGTCTGCATCTTCTGTTCTCACAATTTCCAGATTGTATGATAAGCCCTTTGGCATCTTGCATTCCTTCTTAAAGCAGAACCAGTCTAAATTTTCATGGTGGGTACCATATATATATACATATATATATTATGGTATCACGGTAGTGCTACCATAGTTAGGGTTGAGGAGCCATTTCTATGTTAAACCCCAAAACTTTGCACCTAAATAACTTTGGAACCATTTGACGGATTTGCCTGAAATTTGGAATACAGGATCAAGAACCATAGACCTTGGGATCTGCCAAGTTTTGTACTGGTCAGATATATGGCTGTGGAGTTATTAAGTGTGATCTGCACACGCGTTTACACTTTTCTGGAATTCTACAGTCGCGCCTACAGGTCGTACGGTTTGCACGACCGGCCCGAAAACTTCAGGGAACATGTGGCCAGGGTCCCCAATGTGCCTTTCAAAGATTTCATGAAAAAATATTAAACAGTTCAAAAGTTATTCAAAAAACAATTTCCCATTATAAGTCAATGGGAAAAGTTAACAAAAAGTTCGACAGTGTCGCAAATGCACTTTTTATTGTCTCAAATGGCCCTGTTACTGTTGCAAATCTGCCATCTTGTTTTCAGTTAGTGATCAGAAAAATGCTTGGCATTTAAAATTGAGACCCTAATTATTTTTGTATTCACCTAGTCAGGCCCTGAGGATGCTAGCCATGTCTTTATTTTGGGGTAAAACACCCCAGAAATATGTTTTTCAAATTTCTGGAAAAAGTACTTTCACAAAGTAGTGTTGCTCGCAAATTTTTTTGCGACACTTTCGCAAATTGCGACACTACATTGCAACACTATGCCCAAAATAACAGTAATTCTTTGGCACTCCGCTGCAAAAGAACGGTTGGGAGTTTGGGGCTGAAATTTGGAGGGAACGCAGATGACATCTCACAGATGTGCCTTTCAGTGTTGCATTGAAAAAATATTTTTTTCTACGTCGTACGGTTCCTGAGATATAACGTATTTAGTATTCCAAGTTCTCATTTTCTGCTCCGATACTCATTATTATGCATACATTATTTGTACTCACTATCTTTCTCCATGCAGGTTTTGGGGAAAACCAGCCTGTGCGCTTACATTACTGTTACTGTTGCCCTTTCCGCTTGCGGTTCCGTACCCGTTTCACTTACCGTTGATGTCTGCGCCACCATGTGCGTTATCCTTTAGCGTTTCATTTGCTTGCGTTTCTGTTATTTTTGCCATTTGTGTCTACAGTACTGTTTCTCTTTCTGTTTCACTTTGCGTCACCATGCCCATTGACATTTCCGTTTGCAGGCACCATGTTACTATGTGACAACACATCATGTGGCAGACCGTTCCCGTCTACGCCACCATATACGTTACCTTTTCTGTTCTCATTTGTGCTTGTATTACCATGTGTGCCACTGTTAGCGCTTCTGTTTGCATTGCTGTTCCTGTTACTATGCCACAAGACATCATGTGGCGGCCCCGCGCACCCGCCGCTGCATTACATTCACTATTTCTCGTTATCATTCTGAAAAAGAAGGGAAATTAGAGGCAAAAAACTCCATTTAATGCATTAGTTAGGGTTGTTCCACAGTGACAAAAGTGAGGAAATTCGCTGTTAGGGTTGAAAAACCCTTGGACCCGCCCACCCCAATGCGTCATTGGGGTGCGCATTAGGATCGTCGGTCCAACTCTCACCCCATTCTCCTATACTTCTGCTGCTTTACACATGTCATGGGGTGAGAGTTAGGGCTGGCTGATCCCAATGCACACCCCAATGCCGATTGGGGGTGGGCGGGGTCAAAGGGGTTTTCAACCCTAACACCGAATTTCCTCTCTTTTGTCGCTGTGGAACAACCCTAACTAATGCATTAAATGGAGTTTTTTGCCTCTAATATATATATATATATATATTATGGTAGCACGGTAGTCATACCATAGTTAGGCTTGAGGAGCCATTTCTATTTTAAACCCCAAATGTTTGCACCTTAATAACTTTGCAACCGTTTGACAGATTTGCCTGAAATTTGGGATACAGAATCAAGAACCATAGTTCTTGGGATCTGCCAAGTTTTGTACTGGTCGGATATACAGCTGCGGAGTTATTAAGCGTGATCTGTGCGCACGTTTATGCTTTTTCTGGAATTCTACGGTCGCGTCTACAGGTCGTACAGTTTGTGCGACTGGCCCAAAATCTTCAGGGAACGTGCGGCCAGGGTCCCTGATGTGCCTTTCAAAGATTTGGTGAAAAAATATTAAACGGTTCAAAAGTTATTCAAAAAACAATTTCCCATTATAAGTCAATGGGAAAAGTTAACAAAAAGTTTGACAGTGTCGCAAATGCATTTTTACTTTTGCAAATGGGCATGTTACTTCTGCAAATCCACCATTTTGTTTTCAGTTGGTGATCAGAAAAATGCTTGGCATTTAAATTTGGGACCCTTTAGCAACCTAATTCTTTTTGTATTCACCTAGTCGGACCCTGAGGAAGCTAGCCATGTCTTTATTTTGGGGTAAAACACCCCAGAAATATGTTTTTCAAATTTCTGGAAAAAGTACTTTAGCAAAGTACTTTCGTGCTCACGAAAGTGTCTCAAATTTTTGCGAAAGCTTTTGCAAGTGCGACAGTAGTTTTCTAGTCTGTGGGAAAATGACAGCAATTCTTTGGCACTGCACCGCAAAGAACAGTTGGGAGTTTGGGGCTGAAATTTGGAGGAGCATGAGCTGACATCTCACAGATGTGCCTTTCAGTGTTGTGTTGAAAAAATATTACATGGCGGCAAAGTTACGGCACTCCAAATTTGACAGTTTTTCCCATAGGATAACATTACGGCGCCCGACGCAGTACAGGAATCCTTTGGCACCCTGCTGCAAAATAATGGTTTAGTCTTTTTTCCTGAAATTTAGAGGGAATACAGCCAACAGCCCACAGATGTGCCTTTCAGTGGTTTGGTGAAAAAATATTACAGGTAGGCAAAGTTATGGCATTCTGAACTTCTCTTTTTTTCCCATAGGATAACATTACGGCGTTCGCCGTGCCTTTCAGGGCCCGTATCTCGGAAACGGTGTGAGATACGGACTTTTCGTCAGAAATGCACTTAGCCCCCAAATCGGGGATAAGTACAAAATTAGCCAGGACAGTTGTAAATCATAAGACTTTAAATTTTTTTTCTACGTCGTACGGTTCCTGAGATATAACGTATTTAGTATTCCAAGTTCTCATTTTCTGCTCCGATACTCATTATTATGCATACATTATTTGTACTCACTGTCTTTCTCCATGCAGGTTTTGGGGAAAACCAGCCTGTGCACTTACATTACTGTTACTGTTGCCTTTCCGCTTGAGGTTCCGTACCCGTTTCACTTACCGTTGACGTCTGCGCCACCATGTGCGTTATCCTTTGCGGTTTCATTTGCGCTTGCGTTTCTGTTATTTTTTGCCATTTGTGTCTACAGTACTGTTTCTCTTTCTGTTTCACTTTGCGTCACCATGCCCATTGACATTTCCGTTTGCAGGCACCATGTTACTATGTGACAACACATCACGTGGCAGACCATTCCCGACTATGCCACCATGTGCGTTACCCTTTCTGTTCTCATTCGCACCCACCCCCCCAACCGGCATTGGGGTGTGCACTGGGGTCGTCGGTCCTAACTCTCACCCCATTCTCCTATACTTCTGCTGCTTTACACATGTGATAGGGTGAGATTTGGGAGCTAAACGACCTGTCTACCCAGTGTCAGTTAGGGGTGGGCATGGCCCAAGGGGTTTTCAACCTAACACCAATTCCTCACTTTTTGTCACTGTGGAACAACCTCTAACTAATGCATTAAATGGAGTTTTTGCCTCTAATATATATATATATATATACTGTATATTTATATATATATATACTGTATATATATATCACATGGTGTTTTGCATTATTGGGGTTTGTGTGATTTTTATTTCTAGGAAATCTGGCTTTGTTGCCAATGTTCATTTCGGGTAACCCTTGCCTTAGTGCTTTTGTGTTGAGGTTCTTTGTCTCTTTGGGTATATTTGGTTACTTGGTGGATTTAAAAAAAAGGAGGACAAAGGGCCCATCATTATTGTCTCCCATTATTTAGTGGGCATATTATTTATTTCTTGATTGAATGATGAATTTGTCCAGCTCATGTTTAAAGCTGACAAATGACTGGATATTTATTAAACACTTAGGTAATGATTTCTACAATCTAGCTGCTCATATACTAAAAAATATCCCTTTTGTTTGTGTTTGCCTTTGAAACCATAAGTTGTTTATTATGAGACTTTAGTTTGATGGTCCTTGTATTAAATTTCAATCCAAGTTGTTACATCAGAACTGGGTCTTTCAGGATATTGTATAGAAATAACAATTCACCTCTGCTCCTCCTTTCCTGTAAACTGAAGAGACTCAGGAGTTGGAGTCTATTATTGTAATCCAGTGCTCCAATCACCCAAATAATTTTAGTTACGCTCCTTTGTTTTTCCAACAAGCTTACATCCTTCTTTAAGTAGAGATTCCAAAATGGACAGCCATAATCTAGATTGGGAATCACAAATGTCTTATAAATGTGCATAATGCAAGGTGAATCTCATGACAGAAAAGAACGCTTGATTGAATGTATCAGGTGATTTGCTTTCCTTGACACTAACAGACAGTGATCCATTAATGACAGTTTGTTATTGGTGATAATTCCTAGGTCTTTTCCTTTGTCAGCTGAACTAAGAAGAGTGTTATTCATATAATATTGATATCTAGGATTATTCCTACCAAAATGCAATACAATGCATGTGTTAGGACTGAAAGAAATATAGTTAGTTATTGTCCAATTTTCTATAGAATGTAAATCACTAGAGAGAGACATATGTTTTTCAATAGTGTCCACCTCTCCTCCCAATTCAGTATCATCCACAAATTTTGCTAACTTACTGTTAATGTTAGTACCCATGTCTTTAATGAATAATCCAAATAAAACTGGTCCCAATACAGACCCTTGGGGGACTTCACTTCTTACCCTATCATCATTAGATAATTAACCTGCTAGTTTCACTTTTTGGAAGAGGTCAGTAAGCCAACTGGCAATCCATCTTACAACACAGGTATTCATCACCATGTTGTGGAGTTTCTCAACCAAGGAAGCATGTGGTTCTGTATCAAAGGCCTCTCCTAAGTCTAGCATAATCACATCATAAGGTTTCCACAGTCAATATCCCTACTGACATGTTCATAGAATGAAATAAGAGTTGTGCTGCTGGATAGGCCATTCTTATACCCATGCTCTGATATTTCATCTAGTCCCAATGTTATAATCTCATTGCCAATTTTCTTTTTTAATAGCCTTTCCATTAATTTACAATGTATAAGTGTTAAGCTAATGGGTCTATAATTCCCAACATGGCTCCTACTTCTTTTTTTATGAATTGGGACCACACAGCTCACCTCCAATCAGACAGGACATCACCAGATCCTAATGATGTGTTGAACAAGATCATAAAGGGATATGCCAAATGTTCTGCCATTGTTATTAAGAACATGGGGTGGATGTTATCTGACCCATGGAAAGTGTTATCTTTGATGTCATTCAGTACTTTTAAAACCTCATTTATTTTGAAACGCATTGGGGAGTGAGTGGGGTTAATAAATGTTACATTGTTCCCATTATCATTTCTGAAGACTGAACAGAAATAATTATTGAATAAATGTGCCATCTCACTAGATTCTGCAATATTTATATTGTTATGCAACAATGGGCATATCATGTTTGTTGCAGCTTTGTTTTTGTTAATATATGGTTAAAATGCTTTATTATCTTGTATGTATGGTAATCTATGCTCAATGTTTAATTTTTCTTTCTTAGTCTTATTTTTAAGCTTATATAGTTCAATTTTATATTTATGTTTATGTTTATTATGTTCTAAAGGACTAATATTGTATTTCTTATATGATTTCTCTTTCCTCTTTATTTGGCTTTGTACAGGTTTAGTTAACCATGGGTGTATTTTACCTTTGTCATTATATTGTTTGAAAACTGGAACATATTCCTCTTCTAAGTCCTGGATTACTTTATTGAGGGATTCCCAGATACTTTCAACTTCAAGATTAGCAAAAGACTTTCTCAGATGATATAGCCAATGATTCACCAATGCATTACCAATTTGCATGCTTATACTCTTTGAATACGTCTGTATTAGTCCAGGATCATTTTCTTATTACTAAAGAACTTGTAACCTAACAATGGTCACTGGAACCTAAGGGACTATGTATACATATATCTGAGATTTCATAATCAAGATTAGGGATTACTAGGTCCAAAATATTCCTACCTATTGTAAGGCAATTTATAAGTTGATCAAGGCCATTTGAGTTTATAGTATTAAGGAAGGTCCTTTCAAATTCAAAGGAACCCTGCAGATCTTTCCAATTTATGTCAGGAGCATTACAATCACCAAATATTAGGACACAGCCTAATGTGGATGCATATTCTATTTCTTGAAGTCGCAATTTATTTTAATCCCTTGTGCTAGCTGGAGGGTGATAACAGTTTCCTAATATTATTTTCATCCTGTTCCTGAACTTGAATTCCATCCAGGTGGTTTCGGTTGGAACTGTTGACCCTTGTCCAACTTCAACTTCATGACAACATATGTCATTTTTAATGTAGCAGCAAACACATCACCCTTCCTTTCAATTCTGTTTTTGTTAAACAATTAATAACCCTGAATCCTGTTCATCGAGTCATTTGAGTTGTCCCACCATGTCGCAGTTATAATAGTAATATCTACTTTGTGTTGTAATAAAAATGTCTTAAGTTCTACTTTTTTGTTAAGTTTAAACTTCTAGCAATGACTAATACAAATTTACAGACATGTTCATTGGCTGAATTAGAAGACTTAAACTGGATGCTGCATCCCCTTCCCTCCTTCCAACTTAGTTTAAAGAAGCAGAAATAATTTTTTCAAATTGTTTGCCTAACGTAGGAGAACTTCTTCTACTGAGATGCGGTCCATCCCAGCTAAAGAGGCCATAATATTTTTCGAACGTCTCCCAACTAGGGATGCATGAGAATCCCTTAGACAATGTCCATTTCTGGAGCCATTCATTTATGCTTTTAATTTTTTTCTGTTTGAAGTAGCTTGCCCTAGGTACTGGCAACATTTTGGATATATAGATTTCACAACCCATATCCTCAAGGATTTTACATAGATCTATATAGTCATTACATCTCCTCTACATTAGCCTTGTTTATATCTTTAGTGCCAGCATGAATAATGATTATTGAATGGTCTCCTGCATCCTTTAAGATATCCTTTACCTTAAATACAATGTCTTTAATTCTAGCACCTTGGAAGCTACTGCATGTCCGGTTCTGTTTGTCTTTATTTTATTTTTATTTTTATTTTATTTTATGACTTTGATAACTGGGTGAGTGCTCTGATCCCAGGGACTGTTTTCAGGCATGACCCAGGCCATAACACATGGTGCAGGGTGACAGTGGAGTACAAGGTAACAGTAGTACACATGAAACAGATTTGATACAAGCAACAATAGTAGACACAATATACAGGTTTGATGCATAGGTCCATTTGAGAACAGTGAATACAAGGTTTCAATATCAGACATGAGAAGATTTGGTACAAACAAACAAATCATAGGCACAGTGTACAATGTGAGACTGCATCATCCAGTGAGCAAGTAATACACAGAATACTCAGTAAAAAATATATATATACAATACATACAGGCAAGGAAGTCAAATATTACTGTGAAAAATGCAATATAACAGTTTCAGGCAAGAGAGTTGACTAGTGTAGGTAGGTGGGTAACCCCTGGGCTGGGGAGTTGACTAGTGTGGGTTGGTGTGAGACCCCTGGGAGCATCGGCAGGATGAGTTTTCCAGGAACCAGACTTTAAGGTGGTACTTGAAACTGGAGTGTGTGTCAATGGAATGGAGTTCAGCCGGTAGTTTGTTCCACTGCAAGGGGGCAGCTGCAGACCAAACGCTGCTACCCATGTTGGTGGATACCCTAGGAACAGCTAAAGGGTGAGTACCATTTGAGCGGAGGTTGCGGAGGAGTGTTCGTGTTTTCAGAAGGGAGTTAGGGGGGACTATTCTGTTTATGTGTTTTACTATTGAGTCACCTAAAACAAAGGATTGTCTTATAGATGTCAGGGGAGAGGACTGACTCGGGCAATGTCCAGGGATATTGAGTTGAGAATTTACATCAGCATTATTTATACTATGGGGATTTTGGCTAACTGGCAAAATAGCCTCTGTAGCATCAAGTATATCAATGTTCATGGGTATGCTATTCTTACTACATGAAGGTATTTTATCTGTTATTTCATCTGTTATTAATTCCATGATTTAGTGGTCAATATTAATCAGAGATGACATGCAACAAAGTTTGGCCAACTTTGGAGGGGCTGCAGGTGATGTGACAATTATGCTCTGGGACACATCAGTATGATGTAATGAAGGAGAGTCAGCTGGTGATATGCTGTCATCAGAAAAAGCTATTGGGGATCAAAACTATTACTAGCTGGAAGACTAAAGCACATTGCTTTTCTACCTTTTTTTAATTTTCTCCTATGCTTAACTATTTCCCAACCATCATTTTTATCAACATCAATTCCATCCTCAGCTCTGCTTCTTTTCTTAAAGGAACTTTTCACAGCATTGTTCTGACCAGGGCAATCAGCTCTAGTCCAATAATTATCTTCAATTTGTGTATGTGTACTATTGTCACTAATGCACTCACTGACTCTGCCAGAAGCATTTACCACAAGATTATTGTTTAAACTAGAGTTTTGATTTTCAAAGTTGACTGCCCTAATTTTAGAGGCCATTTCAGCTTGGCTTTTCCCTATTAGAGCCAGTTTGTCATAAAATGTTTTAATGTCCTTAGCCAAGACACTGTTATTTATGCATTTATCGCATCACATTAGTGCAGTTGGGTAATGGCTCCATCAATTTATAAATCATGCAGTTTGTGCCCTTGATTTCCAACTCACCATCTAAGGCAATTATTTTATCTCCAATTTTTTTTAGCTTGCAAGAAAAAACACTTGAATTTGGCTGCTAAAATCTATTACAATGCACATATTTCCTGTTCTAAGCTATGATGCACAAACAAAAAGGCCCAGGATACTAAAAATATACAGCCCCAAACATTTGTCTTCCCTCGGGACGATCTCAAACAACTACAGTTCCCAATATCATTTACTAATTCCTGATGTAGGTTCTAATGCAACCCATATATATACTGTATATTTATCTAATGAATCTATCTTCCTTACCTTCTTATTTTATCAAAATACCCCTCCAAAATATCCACTGCTGTGCTACACTTGAGGATATGATTTCAACATAATGGAGCTACTTTCTGTCAACAACAATTAATTCTGGCCCTGTTCCTCAGCTTCTTCGGCTGACGCCGGCAGAAGCTGCTTGCCTCAGCCCACATCTCCTTTGCAACATGCTCACTTCCACTTGCTGAGGTGGCAGCTTTTATGTGTTCCTGCTGAAAACATCCCATGTTGCCTAGCAATGCATGTACTGAAGCCCACCACAATTGCTTGGACTTTTTGGTATAACCGCCTTTTAAAAAAAGATGGATTAATCACAGTATAGGGTTGCACTAAGAAGAAGAAGAAGAAGAAGAATCAGCATTTATATAGCGCTTTTCATACATCCAAAGCACTTTACAAGCAATGCTGGACTGGTAGTGAAGTGACTGAATGTGTGGTGGCGGCCATATCGCACATCATCACCCACACACAGCCTGGATAATTGCATGAACCGGTTTATGGGAAGGGGAATGTTGGCCAGGACACCAGGAATGTTCCCTACTCTTTGCGAAGAGTGCCCTGGGTTCTTTTACGTCCACCTGGACACCCACCAGGATGGGCAGAAGGGTCCTCGGTTTAACGTCTCATCCGAAGGACGGCACATCCCAGCAGTACAGCACCCCCCAATACTGCACTCAGATGCCAGCGATTTTAGGTGCAAGTCCAATCCCGGTGTGGGACGAGAACCCACGACCTTCTGGTCCAGAGGCGGATGTGCTACCAACTGAGCCACGCTGACACCTCCCCAGCCACAACTCTGTTCTGTGGCAGTCCACTCCTGACACCCATCCAGACTCAGGAAGGCAACAGGCAAGTAAGCAATGCAATGTACTACAGCCCCTAATATTCAGCCACACTCTGTCCACTCGTATCTAAATTTAAAATGAATTTAATACTCCTTTCCTTGCATCTGTGTGCTTAGCAGGACTGTTGAAGCCCCATTTAGAGTACACTGGACTCTTACTGAGGTGGCAGCTTTTATGTGCCCCCGCTGATGATGTCCCGCATTGCTTAGCAATGTGTGTAGTGGAGTCCACCACAATTACTTGGACTTTTTTGTATAACCCACCTTTAAAAAGATGGGTTACTCACCTGTATAGGGCTGCACTAAGGGCTCCCCAGACACAACTCCATTCTGTGGCAGTCTGCTCCTGGCTCCCCTACAGACTCTGGGAGGCAACAGACAAGAAGTGTTGCAATGTATTACAGCTCCTAATATTCAACCACACTCTGTCCACTCGTATCCAAATTTAAAATGAATTTAAAACTCCTTTCCTTGCCTCTGTATGCTCAGCAGGACCCTCGTAGCCCCGTTTATCAGTATATATTATATTCTTTGCAAAAAAACTGTGTCAATGCAACATTTAGGATTCAGGCTAAAGCAACAAAAGTAGGGAAATGTAGCTTTAGGATTTCCAACCCTTAAACCCCACCCCCATGCCTACAACAAAACAGGAGTGCAGTCTTCCTTGGTGTTGTCAACCCTAAAGCTCATCCCATTACGTGCATGTTTCTGAAGTTTATAGAATTGGGTGAGCTTTAGGGTTGACAATGCCAAGGAAGACAGCACCCTTGATTTGTTGTAGGCATGGGGGTGGGATTTTAGGGTTGGAAACCCTAAAGCCACATTTTCCTATTTTGTTGCTTTAGCCTGAACCCTAAATGTAGTATTAAGGCTGTGTTTTTCAAAGTATTTCCTTACTTTTTGAGATAGTATAATGGTATCCTTATTTACTGTGGAACCACAGAGCCCTCTGGGGCCTGCACTCTCAACAGTCCATACTTTTAAGATAGTGTAATCATAACCGTATTTGCCTGTGGGAACCGTGTACTCCCAACCCATGATAGATGCATACCTGTATATGTTGATGCTCCAGGTGCTGTGCTTCCATTTGTAGGGCAACAGCACCCATATTGTCAGCATAACTTTCTTATTACCCCACCTCATGAATCTGGCACAAAAATTGTTACATCCCTGCCAAAGCATCATACCACACCACCTCAATATCATTCAGCACCAGAGGTATGAAAAGACATTTTAGCAAAGATTTGAAAAATGACATCTGTCACATTCATTTTTTTTTTTTTGAAATTCAAAATGCTTTATTTATTTTCAACATGGCCATCAAGTGGCCTATTTTACACATGACAAAACATAATACAATTGGTTACACAACTGAGACAGACAAACATACAACAAACCCCTTCCCCCATGGTATCAGCAATTTATTATAGAAATGGTGCACCAACCTCGACTAGATGACTCCAGTTATAGAGAATATAATGTCTGAAGTTTGCTCCAGATCTTTTCAGACCTAGGTAAGCAGTTATGAACACTAGAAATTATCTTTTCTACAGAAAGATTGGCCAAAAGCTCCTGCAGCCATTCTGAATAGGTGATGGTCTCACTATCCAGCCAATGTCGGAGTACTAGCTTCTTGACCAACATTGCAATCAGGGCCAGATGATACTTCGTCTCAGTGACAGATATGAGGGAATAATCCCCAAATAGGCAGGCCGCCGGTTCAATGTAGTCAGCAACCCCCAACAAGGGATCTGCCTTCTCTTTGATGAGAGACCACAGTGGGGGACAGCTGCCACATTCTTGAGGTGGCATAAAGAAATGGCTGTGTTGAAACTCTGTGGTGAAAATATTTAAAATTATGAAAGTTACAAGGGAACTTAGGTAAATGCCAATGAATGCACATGATTTTGCCATTTTAATATATTTTGACCCCAAATTTTCAACATACCCTTCAATTTCTGAAATTAGGCTACCATATACTATCAGTTCCCATAATGCACCTTTTTAACATGTATGTAGCTCAAGGTGCCCTCCCTGACATTTGGAAAATGTCTCACTTCATATCACTCTTTAAGTCCAGTGACCCCACTGATTTAAACAACTACAGGCCTATTTCCCTGCTCCCAACCGTATCCAAACTCCTCAAAAAAATTGTTAACTCACAGCTAAGGAATTATCATGACTCAACAAATCTACTCACGCCAGTTCAGTCTGGTTTTAGACCATTCCACAACATTATTATTGCGCTAGTCAACATCTCTAGTGATTGGTTTAATGCACTGGATGACAGAAAACATGTGTGTGCCTTATTACTATTACTGTATTATCAGTTGTTACTTTTACCTTGCCCAGGTCCACCTTGGAAATGAGTTTTACTCAATGGTGTTTTGCCTGGTAAAATAAAGATTGACTGATTGATTATGACCTCACCTCATGAACAAGGGTAATAAAAATGTCCAACTCCTGACGAAAGCTGATTTCCCCAGCCGAGCACAAAATCACCTTTTGGGCCAGATTTGCATAATTTCACTGACATTGTTCATGAGATGCAGTCTCCAAGAGGCATTGTTGAAACCTTGGTGTTAAAATATGCAAAAGTGGTAGAGGTATGTACATTGAACTGCATTTATCTTAGTTTTGCATATCGTGGTCACCTGTTCCAGCAGCAAGATGTGACTTCGATCGGAGAGTGGATCTTCACACTGGGATTTGTTCAGGTGAGTGACAGTTTGTGTGGGGTTTGGGTGATGCAGAGTGATGGGTCATGAGTGGGAGGTTGGATTGGCAAGGGACAGTTTTCTTTTTTACAGGTTTAAAAAAAGATGTCAAAAGACCGTTTTCTTTATTCAGTAAGGACAGGCATCAGACAGGAAGGGTGCCACTAGACACCAGGGACATATACAATACTAAGTTTTTTTTTTTTTTTTTCAAGTTCAAGTTTATTCCAGGAAAACTCCATTGAGCAAGCTCATTCACAAGGAGGTCCTGTGACATGTACACTGATAATGAACATACACAAATAAGAAAATAAAAATAAATGAAATTACATGATAGACAGTAATATAACATGTATGCATGTAAACGTATAATACAAGCAAGTTATTACATACGAGACACCACATTGGATGATGATCAACAATTGGTATGAAGTGATGAACATTTCTAGGTAGTATACTAACAATGCAAGACATGGTAACCAGTATTTGCAATACATACATTTTAGAAAATTGAACAGCAACAGAAAAATATAGGGTAGGTAAGGTAGAGGGGAGCAGGAGTGGGATTGTTGCAGTAAAGTTCAGAAGCTGGAGAATGAAATAGTTTCTTAGTTTAAATGATAGTGCGAACAATAAGCAGTTAACCTGCTCAAAGCAAATTATGGTCTTACGTAGAAAGTGCAAGCACACATATGGATAAGAATGGGGATGGTGATCTGAGGATGGAGGTGCCACTAGACACCAGGGACAAATAAAATAAGGGGGAAGCTGACTGGAGGATGGGGGGTGTTGCTAGACACTAGGGGAATATATAATTATTATGGTGATGGCAAGCAGAAGGGGGGTGTCAATAGACACCAAAGAACTGTTTAAGTTTTAGGGGGATGGCCATCAGATGGTGGGGGTGCCACTAGACACCAGAGAAATGTATAGTTATGGCAATGGGAAAGAAGGGTGGGAGGTGCCACTAGACACCAAGGAAATGTATTTAACATTTAACTTCTCAGAGGTGCTGCCTGTCTATGTCAAGGATTATGCTAGAGTACTCTACACCATGGGATTCAATGAATGGTTGAAAAACTGGTGTGGAGCTCAGGGTTTTGGCTTCACTGGGGACTGGGGAGCCACCTGGAGGGATGCAGACCTATACTGGCACGATGGTCTGCGTTTGTCCAGGAAGAGAAACAGGATCCTAGGTGATCGGTTTAAATGGTTCATTGGCAAGCATTTAAACTAGCCAAGAGGGGGAGGCACTGAAATGGAGCAGGGAAATCCTAGCCTCCCCCGACAAAATACAGTAATTAGTGAGGTAAACACCAAGGCAGAGAAGTCATTCGGGAGCAGGACAGGGGTAAATGCCAAAAAAGGCAAAGGCAGTAAGGACAGGGATGGGGCTAAAAGGGGTAAGGCCATCAACAAATGGAGGGTGATGAGTACCAATGCCTGTAGTCTGTGTAACAAGCTTCCTGAACTAGTTGCCTCAATGGAAGAGGGATATTGTAGCAGTCACTGAAACATGGTACACAGAGAACCATGACTGGGATGTCAACATACCAGGATACATAATCTGCAGGAGGACAGGTAGGGTAAAAGAGGAGGAAGAATAGCCCTCTATGTAAGGGAAGGGGTTAAGACAACAGAACTAAAGAGTAAATATGAAGTAGATGAGTCACTATGGTTCACCCTAGAGACAAGAAATAGCACTGCAATCCACATGGGAGTTGTGTACAGACCCCCATCTCAGGGGGAGGGAATCGACAATTAAATGATAGAAGGCATCCATAAAAGGGCAGAAAAAGGGGAGATATTGTTAATGGGAGACCTGACTATGCCAGATCTTAACTGGAGCACCTTTGCTGCAGGCACATCTAGGAGCAGGGTCATTATTGATGCCCTACAAGGGGCATGCCTCAGACAGCTAGTGTCAGAACCCACTCTGGAGGAAGCAGTCTTAGACCTGGTACACTCAAATGGGGACGGAGAAAGGATCTCAGATTTAGACGTGGGTAGCCATCTGGGAACAAGCAACCACCAAACAGTGTGGTTCACAATAAACACAGCCATAGGGTCAAGCCATACAAAAACAAGAGTATTGGACTTTAGGAGGGCTGACTTTGGAAAATTGAGAGAGTGCCTCAGAAAAGCACTAGCAAACAGGCAAGAAGGAGAGGTGGAGGAGCAATGGGGAATAATCAAAACAGCCATCACAGAGGCAACAAGCCTTTGTGTGAAGTGAATCAATAAAACAAAATGAAGAAAAAAAACACTATGGTTCTCAAAAGAGGTGGCAGGAAAGGTTAAGGAGAAAAAGATAGCATTCAGGAAATATAAGGAAACACAGAAAGAGCAGGGCAGAGAACTTTATCAGTTAAAGCAGAAGGAGACAGGGAAGGCAGTCAGAATAGCAAAGGCCCAGACTGAGGAAAAGATAGCTAATTCTGTTACAAAGGGGATAAAACCTTTTATAGGTACATTAGGGAGTGAAGAAAGACCAAGGGAGGAATACGGAGACTTAATAAAGGGAAGGGAATGTGGTCAGAGGGTGACAGTGAAAAATCAGGGATACTGAATGAATATTTCTGCTCAGTATTCACAACAGAAGAGGAGGGGAAGGTACCTAAACCAAACAAGAGAAAGACTCTGGATAGTGGGGTCGATACCAGTCAATTCACAGAAGAAAAGGTTTTGAAAGAACTCTTGAAACTGAGGGTGGACAAAGGATTGGGGCCTGATGGGATTCACCCCAGAATTCTAACAGAACTAAGGGTAGAACTAGTGACACCACTGACTACTCTCTTTAACAAATCATGGGAGGATGGGGTAGTACCTGAGAACTGGAGGAAGGCAGATGTGATTCCACTTCACAAAAGTGTGAGCAAGGCAGAGGCAGGAAACTACAGACTGGTTAGTTTGACCTCAGTGGTAGGGAAAATGATGGAATCACTGCTGAAGGAAAGACTTGTTGATTACCTAGAGGCCAGTGGGGCACAGGACCCAAGGCAGCATGGATTCACAGTGGGAAGGCCATGCCAGATGAATCTAATAGATTTCTTTGACTGAGTGACCAAAGTAGTAGACCAGGGAGGGGCTGTGGATATGACCTACCTAGATTTTAGCAAGGCATTTGACACAGTCCCACACAAAAGATTAATATACAAGTTAGCTAGCCTTGGAGTGGGTCCCAAAGTGGTGGTCTAGATAAAAAATTGGATGGACAACAGGACACAAAGGGTAATAGTAAACGGAGTTCACAGTGAAGAAAGGAGGGTAACTAGTGGAATACCACAGGGATCTGTACTGGGACCGGTCCTCTTTAATATCTTTATAAGTGCCATTGAACTGGAACCTGGAAGGAAAAGTATGTCTCTTTGCAGACGACACAAAGATCTGTAACAGGGTTGATATACATGGGGTGGAAAGGATGAAAAGGGACTTGGCAAGGTTGGAGGAAAGGTCAAATGTATGGCATCTCAGATTCAATGCGAAGAAGTGCAAGGTAATGCACCTGGGAAACAAAAACCCAGGGAAGAGTACACAATGTGGGGTGAGATACTAACAACAACAAAAATTGAAAGGGGCCTGGGAGTAATTATATCAGATGACCTTAATGTGGGCATGCAATGTGAGAAGGCAGTAAGGAGGGCTGGGGGAATACTGGGAATCATAAGGAGAGGCATCAACAGTAGAAAACAGGGAGTTGTTATCCCTCTGTACAGGCAGTCGGTGAGACCATATCTGGAGTACTGTGTGTAGTTCTGGAGACCCCATCTCCATAAAGACATAGACAGAGTGGAGGCTGTTCAGTGGAGGGCAACCAAAATGGTCAGGGTCTGCACAAGAAGACATATGAAGAGAGACTAAAGCAGCTTAATATGTATACCCTCGAGGAAAGGGACGTGATAGAAACTTTCAAGTACCTCAAGGGAATTAACAAAGTCCAAGAAGGTAGCATCTTTCAGAAAAAGTGATGTGCAAGAACAAGGGGCACAATTTGAAGATAGAGGGGGATGGCTCAGAGATAATGTTATAAAGTATTTTTTTGTGGAAAGGGTTGTGGATGCATGGAACAGCCTTCCTGAGAAGGTTGTGGAGCCAAGAACAGTGGGAGAATTCAAGAATGCATGGGACAGACATAAAGCAATTCTAGTGGGGAGGAGGAGGAAGTAAAGCTGTTGGTTAACTAGAATCTGCAGCTTATCCATCAGGTAGGGAAATGGGCAGACTGGGTGGGCCAGGCAGTCCTTATCTGCCATCAAATTCTATATTTCTATATTTCTATGTTAACATATGACAATGCATATGGCAGTATGGCTCAGAAGCTGAATTTTCACAATCTAATAAATTCGGAATGGACTCATATATTTTTTGGCAATGCACCCAAAGTCACATCTATGGGCCAAGCCCTTTCTACCCTGAAACTTTCAGATCAAAATTTAAATCCTTCTGGCCACAAAAGAATGACAAAAAAACAGCAAAGAAATAAAGTTCAACCCACATTGTTCATATCAAAATATGAAGCAACCTCAGTGAGTCATGAAAAAACATTTAAAAAGAACAAAAAAACACCTTTGGGGGTGTCTTTCTTCCAGCAGTTACAGTAACTGCAGAATCCTCCTAAGGGGGTCCTAATGAGCAACATACATGTGTAGGTCTCCCTCTATGATGTCATTGTTGTGTCTTTTAATTTTTTTTCTGATAAAAAAAAATATGGCGGAATATGAAAAACCATATGAAATAAGATACAAAAATCCATACAAAATTAGATGGTGGAATACGAAAAACCATTTGAAGTAAGATGAAAATTCATGCAAAAACTTCATACAGCTATTTTAAAGTGCTTACTGAGCATGCTCAGAACCAGAATTTTTAAAATTTAATAACTTTGGAATGGATTAATATTTTTTTTACTGAACCAGTGAAAGGCAGGAGTCACATAATACCTCGGTGGAAGTATTTTGTCTTCACCTCTGTTCTCACTCGCCCGGTATATAATTCCAAATGTTTTCTACCTAAGCTATACTAATCAGTGTTATACTAGTTTCGTATGAAAATAGAAGTACTGCCATTTTTTTTTTGTTGAGTAATCACAGAATATGGCTGTGGAGATACGGCAAACCTTACCGTGCCACACTCCTCCTCAGATTCTGGATAAGGCCTCCAATAAAGCCAAGGGCCAAAGCATTACTCCCAGCCATTCCACCTCTTCTGCTTCTGAGCCTATTCTTCTCTCAGAAGAGAAGTTCTTATCGGAGCTGCCACCTCTTAAAGATACTCTCAACAAGCTGACCTCTGAACTCAAATCTCTCCGGTTGGACCTTGGGGAGATGGGCAGAAGGGTCAGCGATGTGGAGGCCTGCTCTGCATCATCAGAAAAATGGCACAATCGGACTGATCCAGAGATTACCACCTCGTGGGAAAAACTCACTAAAATGGAGAACAAACTTGAGGATTTGGAAGGTCAGAGTAGAAGGAATAATCTAATGATTTTTGGCATTCCTGAAGACACAGAGGTAGCCACCCCAATTATGTTTACTCAGAAGGGTCTGGAAAAAGTAGCTGTGTCATCCTCAAATGGCCCTAGTGACATCGTGGGGTGGACACATTGATCTGTGTGCCCTAGACCCCCCACAGGCTCTCCACTCTGACCCTTCATATTAAGACTGTTGAACTTCCTAGACAAACAACACATCTTACAGAAACTGAGGGACTTAAATGCAGTCACTTGGGAAGGTGCAAAGCTCCGCATCACTCAAGACTTACTAGGTTCTAGTAGACAAAAATGGGCCACCTTCCACCTGGCTGTTAAGATGCTCATTCCAGCGGGTATCAAGTTCTGTGTCCTTTATCCAGCCCATTTGCAGGTTCTTATCAAAGGCTCCTGGCATTCATTCGAAACTGGAGAGAAAGCGACCAAAGACCTTAAGCAGCTTCTCCCTGATCTCTTCAAAGCTGGATGAGCTCTTTTTAACATCATAATGCCACAGCGGAATATCCAGTGGGTCTGTTATGTTCTGTTAATATTTAATTCTTGCCTCTTGCTTGACTGATGACACTTCATAAGACACAAGTTCTATCTCCCTACTGGTTGGTAGTTTCAGCTTATTGCAACCTTCTCCTGTCCTTCCATCCTCGGGATCAAGTACCTTTGGCTGTTGCATTTTCTAGTTCCTCTGCACTGTATTTTAAATCATCTCTGATTGGGCACACAGCTAATGGTTGGTATGGCAAGATTTGAGAATGCCACAAGATTTCCACTGTTCTGGTACAGTGTCTACAATTCTTGTTCCAATCTGCAGTTTACCCCATGAGTCAGGATCCTGGATCAATCTGCATCCCCGCTCCCCAATTCTGCACCACTTTCAGGATCCACTCAGACTTCATCCTCCAAAATGCAATTCTACATCATATTAGGACTCTTCCCCACCCTGTTTCTTTGACTTACCATTTTGCACCACACTTCAATTATGTGTTGATTTGCTTCCCGACATGCAGTGTGGCATTGTTCTGGGATCCCACATCAAATTACCTTCCTATGGCGGCTGGTCTAAAGGATGGTACCAGGCTGTGGTCAACAATCTTTTGCCATGGCTTTGTACACCAGAAACAGGTATCATCAGCTCTCATCCTTTGCTGGTTCTTCTAGGCAGTATTTTAAATTATCTCTGGCTGGACATACAATTCGTGGGCTGTTATGGTGAGATTTTGTCTCTGCACTAAACTTCCATTGCTTCAGTATGGTGCTTATGATTATTGCTACAATCCATGAATACCAACAGTGTTGGGATCCCGCATCTATCTACATCTGCACTCAACGATTCTGTACCTGTTCAAGATGTGCCCAGATTTGCTCCTCCAAATTGCGACTCTGCATTACATTAGGATCCTGATGCATTTTGTGTTATTGACCTACCATCCTGCACAACATTTAAATTGAGTGCTAATCTGTTCCTTGACTTGTGATGTTATATTGCATCAGAATCCTATATCGAATTGAATTCCTGGTGGAGGCAGGACTAGAGGATAGTACCCAGTTGTGGTTTATAATTTCTTGCTATGACTTTGCTCATTTTATTTTTGCTGAATATTTAGCTTTTGCCTCCTGAGTGGTTTATGATGATGGCTTTTCTGAACTGGCTGCCGCTCATGCACGCACATAACCATCTCTGCTGATAGGACCTCACCAGAAGGAGGATGCCATTTCAATGGGGTTTTGACTTTTGGGACATTGCCTACTGTGGAATTTCATTGAAAGGCTCTAATACTCTCCTTTTGACCCTCTTCAAGTTTATCTCTTTGTGCTGTGTGACTAGTCTGCCCTTCCCATATATGGGCAGATAGTCTGACATGATACTGTTACTTATTGTTTTTCAGGTTTTTTTCAGGATTTTCCACATTATATTTGATTCGGATTGATTACTGATGATTGACATTCTTATTGACTTTTACTTTTTACTATGGCATCTTCATAAGCAGTTAGTCACTGTCCTGCTTAGGTAGTATGGCTACTTTGAATCTCTTGGACTTAGTTGGATAGGCTTTGTTGGGTTTAGATAATGCTGTATATATGCTGAGGTGGGTGGGGAGGGAGTGGTTGGGGTGGAATGCTGCTGGGACAAGATGGCCTCATGAGCTGACAAAATGGTTGGGTGTATGATATTGTTCATATGGTGTGAGTTTTTTTTTCATCCTGGGCAACTAGTGCTGTATCATCCTGTTCCCTAGGTGGATGGTCAGGGGTTTTTGGATCTTATTGGTGGTTTGCCACCCCTGGTTGGTGGAGGTATATGCCACTACTTTTCATCTCCTGCCACCCAAACCTTTTCCTAGAGGATATTTGCATGGATCTGGGGCTCAGGGATATGCTCTATAACCCCCCCAAACACACACACCCTGTCATTCTATTCAAGGTCCTCGTTTATGGGTATAGTAGTTTAGAGACATATATGAGGATTAGCTTGTTTGGGGTGGGGAAAGGGTTTTTGTTGTTGAAGTTCTTGATGGGTAGATTAGAAGGAAAGGGAAGGGGTGGGGGTTTGGCCATGATTGGACAAGGTTTTTTGCTTTCTTACTTTCTTGGTTAATGGCCTTTGTGGGTGGGATTGGGTGGAGGGTGGTCCACCACCAGAGGAGAAAACAAATTGTCATGGGACTCGCATACCTTGTTCTTAAATATCTTGGACAGGGTCACTCCTACCAGATAATGTACCATGGCAATTGCCTGTAGTTTTTGTTCATGGAACATAAAGGGTGCTCAATCTCCTACAAAAAGGACCAAGGTTTCTTTATTTACACAAACTATAGTTGGACATTGCCTTTCTACAAGAAGCCCATCTGCTCCCATCCTAGGTTCTCCTTTTTAAGGCATTCATAGGTGAGGCAAGTCTTCAGGGCAGGCTCTGTCTCCCATAAAAGGGGTGTTGCGATTTTGGTGGCCAGGAAGGTACCATTCTGCCTGCTTCAGGAGGTGGCAGATCCTCCTTTTTCACACCTTTCCAGTCTGATTTCAGGAAAAACCACTCAACCACCACCTCTCTCCTTTGACTCATAGACTCCATCCTAACCGGGCTGGACAATGGCCAAATTACCTCTGCCATTTTTGTCAACCTGGCCAAGGCCTTTGACACCGTTGCTCACTCCCTTCTCCTCAACTCACTCCTAGCAGCTGGCCTATCTCCCTCCACCACAAATTGGTTCAAGGCCTACCTTATTGGCAGAACTCAATCAGTTAAGATCTTGGATGCCACTTCCCCTCCCGATTAGCACAAGAGTCCCCCAGGGCTCTGTATTAGGGGCCCCTCCTATTCTCCATCTTCATAAATTACCTTCCCTCTGTTTGCTCCTCATCCTCTGCTAAACAGTTCTGCATAATACAGTTCTGCATGCATCTGGTTCCTGTCCTAATGAGGCTACAACCAGCTTACAGCATGACTTCAACAAGGTTCAGCTCTGGTTTGCTAGCCATCAACTTTTCCTCAACACCAAGAAGACTGTCTCCAAGACCTTTGACACAAGGCAGAGACTCTCTAGGAATCCCTCCCTGTCCACTTTCCACACAGTTGATGGGACATTACTTGAGGACACATCCTCCTTCAGGTACTTAGGTGTTTGGTTGGACCAACAGCTAAATGTCTCTGGACATATTGACGCCATCCAGAAAAAACTGCTCCCCAAGACTGGTGCCCTATCCAGGAACCATAGTTGCATCCCTCCTATGGTTAGGCGTGAACTTGTTCAAAAGATGATACTGCCCATTTTTTACTACTGTGACGTAGTCTATGGTGCTGCCACTAAGTTCTCCCTGGCCAGACTAGACACCCTCTTCAATTTCTTCTGCCACTTTGCCCTGGATGCCCCATCTCACACCCATTACTGCGATCTTTATTGTGCCCTATCCTTCCCATTTCTTACAAATAGGCAACTCTCCCTCTGTGCTAAATTCACCTCCAAGCACTGGTTAGGTGAGTTCCCTTCTTACCTCACCTCCTCCTTTATAACACCCCCCACCCTCCCATTCCCTTAGATCATCCAACTCCTGTACCCTGGTTGTCCCCCACAGATCCACCCAAATGGGTCAATCCAGTTACTCTCACTGCCTCCCAAAAATTTGGAATTCCTTCCCCTCTCAAACCTAGCACTCATCCTCTGCCTACCCCATCAGCTCTGCCCTCAATAATTACCTTGCACCTAGCTGCTCCTGCCATGTCCCTCCCTAATTTTCTTCTCCTAAGCCCTGGACAAAATCTACCACTCTACCATCACCTTCATTTTACCATGTGCATACCCCCCCCCCCCCAAATTTCTAGCCCTCTTCTTCTTCCCCCAAATTGCTTCCCTTTACTGGCCTCCCTTGATCTCTCACAGAATGTAAAGGATCCCAAATGCACTCCATGGGTCCCTCTCCTACCCCCACAGGGGGCTTGTATCTCACATTTACTCCCTTCCACCACCATCCTAAAGGGGCCCTTTTGGGACAATGCCTTATCCCCTTCTCTGTGGTCACCCCAGTTCCCTTGCAGGGTTCCTCACATCCTGAGGGGGTCTCAAGGGACACAACTCTTTTCCCTTCCCCCACCTCACCCCTTCCTCCCCTTTCCCACTTTTCTTTCATATAAGCACTTGTTTACTTATTAACCTGGCACTTATTATTGTCCATTCCTTCTACCTATTATGCGCAACACTGTTGTAACACTGTTTGCAACACCTGCCTTCCAACTATATGTTAATGTTGATCTTGTAACTTGAATGTTTAATGTCTTATTCCTAATGTACCCCTCCCCGCAGGTCACATCGGGAGATGAGCTACTTGTTGCTCAGTGTGCTTTCCTGGTGAAACATTTCAATAAATAAAGTCTAGGTAGGCCATGTCCACAGCCCCTCCCTGGTCTACTACTTTGGTATCCAGTCAAAGAAATCTATTAGATTTGTCTGACACGACCTTCCTGCTGTAAATCCATGCTGCTTTGGGTCCTGTGCCCTGCTGCCCTCTAGGTACTCAACAGTTCTTTCCTTCAGAAGTGATTTCACATTTCCCTACCACTGAGGTCAAACTAACAGGTCTGTAGTTTCCTGCCTCTGCCTTGCTTGCACTTTTGTGAAGTAGAATCACATCTGCCCTCCTCCAGTCCTCAGGTAACACCGCATCCTCCCATGATTTGTTAAAGATGGTAGTCAGTGGTACCACTAGTTCTTCCCTTAGTTCTTTTAGAATTCTTGGGTGAATCCCATTGGGCCCCATTGCTTTGTCTACCTTCAGTTTTAAGAGTTCTTTCAGAACCCTTTCTTATTTGAATGGACTGGTATTGACCCCCCCCCCTGTCCAGAGTGTTTCTATTGTTTGGCTTAGGTATCTCCCCCTCCTCTTCATTTTGTGAATACTGAGTAAAAGTATTCATTCAGTATCCCTGCTTTCTCACTGTCACTCTCTGCCTACATTCCTTCCCCTTTATTAAGCCTCAGTATCCCTCCCGTGGTCTTTCTTCACTCCTTAATATATCTATAAATGTTTTATCCCCCTTCTTAACAGATTTGGCTATCTTTTCCTCAGTTTGAGCCTTTGCTAGTCTGACTGCCTTCCCCGCCTCCTTCTGCTTTAACTGATATAGTTCTCTCCCCTGCACCTTCTGTGTTTCCTTATATTTCCTGAATGCTTTTCTTTTCTCTTTAACCTTCCCTACCACCTCTTTTGAGAACAATAGTTGCTTTTCCTTCATTTTGTTTTGTTGATTTGCTTTACACAAAGGCTTGTTGCCTCTGTGATGACAGTTTAAATTGTTCCCCATTGTTCTTCCACCCCTCCTTCTTGCCTGTTTGCTAGTGCTTTTCTAAGGCACTCTCCCATTTTGCCAAAGTAAGCCCTCCAAAAGTCCAACACCCTTGCTTTTGTATGGCTTGACTCCACAGTTGTGTTTATTGTGAACCACACTGTTTGGTGGTCGCTTGTTCCCAGATGGCTATCCACTTCAAAATCTGAGATCCTCTCTCCATCCCCATTTGAGAGTACCAGGTCTAAGATTACTCCCTCCCAAGTAGATTCCAACACTAGCTATCTGAGGCATGCCCCCTCTAGGCCATCAAGAATGACTCTGCTCTTAGATGTGGCTGCAGTAAAGGTGCTCCAGTTAACATCTGGCATATTCAGGCCTCCCATCAACAATATCTCTCCTTTTTCTGCCATTCTAAGGATTCCTTCTATCATTTCCTTGTCTATTGCCTTCCCTCGAGATGGGGGTCTATAAACAACCCCTGTGCAGATTGTGGTGCGATTTCCTGTCTCCAGGGCAACCTGCAGTGCCTCCTCTTCTCCCTGATTACTCTTTAGTTCTGTTGCTTTGATTCCTTCCATTATGTAGAGAGCTACTCCTCCTCCTCTTTAACCCTCTCTGTCCCTCCTGTAGATTGTGTACCCTGGTATGTTGACATCCCAGTCATCGTTATCTGTGTACCATGTTTCTGTGATTGCCACAATATCCAGGCATCCCTTTTCCATCAAGGCCACTAGTTCAGGGAGCTTGTTACTCAGACTGTGGGCATTGGTACTCATTGCCCTCCATTTTTTTTATGGTCTTACCCCTTTTGGGCCCATCCCTGTCCTTACTGCCTTTGCCTTTTTCTGGATTTTTCCCTTTCCTGCTCCCTATTGACTTCTCTACTTTTGTGTCTACTTCACTAACTACCCTGTTTTATGGGGGAGGCTCTGATTTCCCTGCTTCTCTTCAGTGCATCCCCTCTTGGCTAGTTTAAATGCTTGCTAATGAAGCATTTAAACCTATCACTTAGGATCCTAGTTCCCCTCCCAGACAGATGCAGACCATCACACCAGTACAGGCCTGCATCTTTCCAGGTGGACCCCCAGTCCCCAATGAAGCCAAATCCTTGAGCTCTGTACCAGTTTTTCAACCAGTTATTGAATCCCATGGCGTGGAGTACCCTTGCCTCACCCATGCTATAGACTGGTACCACTTCTAAGAAAGTTACTGTGCATGCCACTTGTCTAAAGCCCCTCCCCAACTCCACAAACTCCTGCTGCACTGCTCTGATCCCATTCCAAGCAAGGTCATTTGTCCCTAGGTGGACAGTAATATCCAACTCCCTCCCCCATGCAGGTGCTCCCATGATCCTGAGGATTCGCTTCCTGTCCCTCCAAGCCATGGTGCTGAGCAGGCACCTTACATCCCTCTCCCTTCCCTCCCCCAGTTCTACCCCCTATTGATTGATTCCCCCACCGGCAGTTGTTTCCTTCCCCTGTGGAGTCCCATGCCACCCTTCTGTGGGTCTCCTTTGTGGAGGTTCCCAGTATCCTCCTTGGTCTTCACTGTGGGTGCCTCCATAGAGGAACCACACTCCGCCAGAATGGTGAATGAATTGTGAAGAGGCATAACTGGGGGGATGTGACTCTGTTCCCCCACATGCCATTCATTTTCACAATATACATGACAGCCAATTTCTACTCAAACAAAACCAAATCTATCCCAAACCATATGTTTGTTTACACCAAATATAATATGGCCTGACTGAAGATATCATATTTATTTTCATTTGAGGTGAATGATATTAAGATATCTCATGGGTGGTGAAGCCTGTCATGAAGATAAATATATCTTCAGTCAAGACATGTAATATTATATGTATATATAGAGACAGAGAGAGAGAGAGAGAGAGAGAGAGAGAGAGAGAGAGAGAGAGAGAGAAAGAAGAGAGAGAGAGAGAGAGATACTGTATATTCTTTGCAAAAAACATTGTTAGTGCACCAGGTAGGGGTCCAGTGACAAAATGTTGTAAATGTGCTGTTAGGGTTTCCAACTCTAACACCCCACAGTATACCCCCCTGACCGCAACACCAACACAATGACCTACATCGCTGTCAACAAAATCGACAGTTCATCAACAGGTTGCTGTGTTGGTGCACCTGATACAGAAGCACACTGTCTCCCAGTCCTGCACCCCATCCCTGAATCAACTCCAACTTGGAGCAGATTACAACTAGTACGGGGGTGAGGGGTACTGAGCCCCCCACATGGGTTGTTTGGGGGGCAAAACCCCAATAGAAAAATGGACCAGGAGACTATCGGGATTTATGTTGACTGCAACATAAATATCATTGCTGTGATGCTGGTGGTTGACGAAATTGTTATGGAACCGGCATTGTAGAGCCACACCCCACCTCCACCAGGTAGGCAGCAACAGTGTTGGGTGTGTGCCTAGGAGTCATCAAACCTAATGCTCACCCCATTCCATGTGTAAGTAAGCTGAGATGGTTACAGTATAGGAGAATGAGGTGAGAGTTAGGGTTGACAACCCCAAGGCACATCCCCACACCTGTTGCTGCCTGCTCAGTGGGGTTGAAGTATTAGGGTTGGAAACCCTAACAGCATATTTCCAAACTTTTGTCACTGGAACCCTAACTGATGCATTAACAAAGTTTTTTTGCCAAGAAGTTCCTTACTATTTGAGATAGCATAATATATACACATGTAAGAGGTTAGATTCTGATACAGCTATTGAAGCACAATACATTGGTATGGTACAAGTCCAGTGAATGACAGCGAATTCTATTTACAATATGAGGCATGGTACACAAACAGCAGTTGTAGCCCAAGCAAAGGTAGATACACAAGTCAAGTGGGCATGTTGTACCTAGCATATAGAGTGGGTAATAAATATACAGTGTGTAATACATAGAAAATAAATATACAATATGTACAAGGCTGTGAGGTCCCACATCAGTAACATATAGAATAAAAACAAGCAGGATGGCACAGTTGTAGTCTGGGGACTAGTGTGGCCAGGTGGGTAACTCGTGGGAACAGAGGCAGGAGGAGTGCTCCAGGAGCCATGTTTTGAGGTAGGATTTAAAGCTGGAGTGAGTGTTTATGGCACAGAGTTCTGCCAGCAGGCTGTTCCACTGTGAGGGGGTGGCTGGAGCCCAGGCTCTGCTGCCCATGTTGGTAGATACCCTGATAACAGCTAGAGGGTGGATACCAGTTGAGCGGAGGCTATGGTGAAGAGTATGGGTTTTCAGAAGGGAGGTAAGTGGGGATTTGGAACCCGTGCAGATGACATTGTCCACCATGTCACAAAGGGCAAAGTTGAAGTGTCCCTGCAGTGGTAGTCATCCCAAGGTATTGTAGTGTGTGTGTGCAGTGATGGGTGGAAAATGGGGCCAGTAAAGCAAAGCAACAGGCACTGTTGTAGGAAGTGGAGAGTTTGGCCATTGTGGCAGCGGAGGTCCTGGAGAATATGGGAGAGCAGTAGTCTAGAATAGGAAGGAGATTTCCCTGTACAATGGCTAGTCTGGCTTCAGGGGTTAGGTATTGCTTGAATCGATATACAGCACCCAATTTCTGATGGAACCTTCTGATAATGGTGTGTACATGCTCGGTGAAGGTGACAGCAGAGTCAAGCAATACTCCTAAGTATTTATAAGTATCAACATCTTCAAGGGCTGGGCCATCGGGGAGAGAATGCATAAGGGGACATGTGTTTTGGATTTAGCAAGGAAAGGCTTAGATCCAAACAGCATGGATTTTGTTTTCTTGGTGTTAACTAAGAGGAGGTTTTTAAAAAAACAGTTGTGGGTAGAGGCATAATTGTGAGAGAGTACCGAGGAGATATTATTGGCGTGTGCCATCCCTCCATAGATGCATGCATGTATGTTGCATGTTGCCATGGATGCACTGCAGCTAAAACAGCAACTGGTATTCACAAAAGAAGAAAAGGGGAGGTACCTAAACCAAATAACAGAAGCACACTGGATGGGGGGGGTTGACATCAGTCCATTCAAAGAAGAAAGGGTCTTGAAAGAACTCCTAAAACTGAAGGTGAACAAAGCAATGGGGCCTGATGGGATTCACCACAGAATTCTAAAAGAACTAAGGGGAGAACTAGTGGCACCTCTGACTACCCTTTTTAACAAATCATGGGAAAAGGGTGTGGAACCTGAGGACTGGAGGAGGGCAGATGTGAGTCCCCTTCACAAAAGTGTGCACAAGGCAGAGGCAGGAAACTACAGTCCAGTTAGTTTGAACTCAGTGGTACGGAAAATGATGGAATCACTTCTGAAAGAAAGAATTGTTGAATACCTAGAGGACAGCGAGGTACAGGACCCAAGGTGGCATGGATTCACAGTGGGAAGGTCATGTCAGATGAATCTAATAGATTTCTTTGACTGAGTGACCAAAGTAGTAGACCAGGGAGGGGCTGTGGATGTGGCATACCTAGACTTTAACAAGGCATTTGACACAGTCCAACATAAAAGATTAATATACAAATTAGCCAGCCTTGGAGTGGATCCCAGGATGGTAGCCTGGGTAAAAAATTGTCTGGAGAATAGGGCACAGAGGGTAATAGTAAACGGAGTCCACTCTAAAGATAGGGGGGTTACTAGTGGGGTACCACAGTGTTCAGTTCTAGGACCAGTCCTATTTAATGTCTTTATAGGTGACTGGAGGGACTGGAAGGAAAAGTGTGCCTCTTTGCAGATGACAAAAAGTTCTGCAACAGGGTTGATACACAAGAGGGGATGGAAAGGATGAGAAGGGATTTGGCAAGGTTGGAGGAATGGTGAAATGTATGGCAGCTTAGATTCATTGCAAAGAAGTGCAAAGTAATGCAACTGGGAAACAAAAACCCAGGGAAGAGCACACAATGGGGAGTGAGATACTAACAACAAGAAAACAAATGGAAAGGGACCTTGCAGTAGTCATATCAGATGACCTAAAGGTAGGCAAGTAATGTGAGAAGGTAGTAAGGAGGGCTGGGGGGGATACTGGGATGTAAAGGGAGAGGCATCACCAGTAGAAAAAGGGAAATGGTTATCCCTCTGTACAGACAGTTGGTGAGACTCCATCTGAAGTACTGTGTGCAGTTTTGGAGACCCCAACTCTGCAAGGACAAAGACAGGATATAGGTAGTCCAGAAGAGGGCAACTAAAATGGTGCAGGATCTGCATAGAAGCCATTTGAAGAGAGACTAAAAGAGCTGAATATGTATACCCTTGAGGAAAGGAGGGAGAGGGATGACATGATAGAAACTTTCAAGTACCTCAAAGGAATCAACAAAGTCCAAGAAGATAGCATTTTTCAGAAAAAAAGATATGCAACAACAAGGGGACACAATTTGAAGATAGAGGGGGGACGACTCGGGGCAATGTTAGGAAATATTTTTCACAGAGAGGGTGGTGAACACATTGAGTGGCCTTCCTGAGGAGGTTGTGTGGTCAATAACAGTGGAGAAATTTAAGAATTCGATGGGACAGACATAAGACAGTTCTAGTGGGAGGTAGGAGGAAGTAGGCTGTTGGTAAAACTAGGATCTACAACTTATCTGATAGGTAGGTAAATGGTCAGACTGGTTTAGCCAAGCAGTCCTTATCTACCATCAAAGTCTATGTTTCTATGTTTCAAATTATCAGCATAGCCTTGTTGTGACCCCACCTCAAGAACACTCGCCTGAGAATTTTCAAATCCCTGCCAAAACCCCATTCCTTGCCACCGCAATGTCACTCCATACTAGAGGAGAAAAAAGACATTTTGGCCAGGATTTGAAAAATGACAGCTGCCACATTCACGAGAAGATAAAAAAATGACTATGTTGAAAATTTGGAGTGAAAATAAGGAAAATTACTGTAGCTATGAGGAAGCATAGTCGAATGTAAACACATGTGCATACCTTCACCATGTTTACATATTTTGACTCCAACTTTTCAACATATCCTTCTTATCACCCCATCTGGCTGCACAACAGGACACAGAAGGTAATAGTGAATGGAACACATTCCGAAGAAAGGGGGGTTACTAGTAGAGTATCTCAGGGCTCAGTACTGGGTCCAGTCCTCTTTAACATCTTTATAGGTGACATTGCAGAGGGCCTGGAGGGAAAGGTATGCCTCTTTGCAGATGACACAAAGATCTGTAACAGAGTTGATGCACAAGAGGGGATAGAAAAGATGAGAAGGGACTTGGCAAGGTTGGAGGAATGGCTCAGACATATGGCAACTTAGATTCAATGCAAAGAAGTGCAAGTAATGCACCTGGGAAACAAAACCCAGGAGAAGAGTACACAATAGCAGGGGAGGTACTAACAACAACAAAATGGAAAGGGACCTGGGAGTAGTCATATCAGATGACCTAAAGGTGGGTAAGCAATGTGAAAAGTCAGTAAGGAGAGCCAGGGGGATATTGGGATGCATAGGAAGGGGCATCACAAGTAGAAAAAGGGAAGTGGTTATCCCTCTATACAGACAGTTGGTGAGACCCCATATGGAGTACTGTGTGCAGTGTTGGAGACCTCATCTATGCAAGGACATAGACAGGATGGAAGCAGTCCAGAGGAGGGCAACTGAAATGGTGCAGGGTCTGCAGCAGAAACCATATGAAGAGAGACTGAGAGAGCTTAATATGTATACTCTTGATGAAAGGAGGGACGGGGGGAACATGATAGAAACGTTCAAGTACCTCAAGGGAATTAACAAAGTCCAGGAGGGTAGCATCTTTCAGAAAAAGAGAGGTGTAAGAACAAGGGGCACAATGTAAAGATAGAGGGGGGACAGCTCAGGCTTCACAGAATAACATTGTACTGGGAGGGTTACGAAACCATTTCTTTGTCACTTTGATGTGAAGAAACAGTTTGTAATTTTGATCTGAAATTTTCAGGGTAGAAGGGGCCTGTGCACCGATGTGACTTTTGATTGCTTTAAGAAAATATAGTAATTCTGTGTTAAGTTACACAGCTTTCAAATTTTCTGTTTTCTATAGGATAAGATTACAATATAAGGTGTTTTCTGATGCTGTACACTATGGGATGGGAACGCAGGGCAAGAGGGCCCTGCACTCTCACAGGCAAATAAGGATACCACTAGTGTATCTGAAAAATTATGCATGGATGGGAGTGCAGGATACCCTTATGGACTGGGCACTGTGCTTCCATATGCAAATAAGGCTATGATTATTGAGTGATGGGGGCTCTGCACTACCACGAGGAAATAAGGACAGGATTACACTATATCAAAAATTTTGGATGGATGGGGTGCAGGACCCTAAGGGGCAGGGCACACAGGGCCCTGTGCTCCCACAGACAAAAAAGAATATGATTATGCTTTCTCAAAAAGTAAGGAGATCCTTTGCAAAAAAATTAATTAATGCACTAGTTAGAGTTAAAGCAACAAAATTAGGGAAATGTGGCATTAGGGTTTCCAACCCTAACACCTCATCCCCACCCTGTGGGCAGCAGCAGGATGGGGTGTGCCTTACCATTGTCAGCCTTAATGCTCACCCCATTCTCATATACTGTACCCATCTCAGCATACTTATTCATGTAATAGGGTGAGCGTTAGGGCCTACAATGGCAAGGCACACCCCATGCCTGCTGCTGCCTGCAGGGTGGGGGTGGGGTGTTAGGCTTGGAAACCCTTATGCCTCATTTCCCTACTTTTGTTGCTTTAACCCTAACTAGTGCATTAACAATGTTTTTTGCAAAAATATATATTATAGTGGTATGGTCACACCACTATAGTAAGGGATGAGCTGTGGTTTCTATGTTAAACCTCAAATATTTCACTTTAATATCTTTGCAACTGTTCAATGGATTTGCATGAAATTTTGCATGCATAGTTTTGTGGGGGCAGATCTCATGACAAACCAAGTTTCATTCTGGTAAGATTTGTGGATTCTGAGCTGTGCATGGTGAAAAAAACATTAAAAGTCACTGGGTTTTTTAATGCTCTTTTTGTCATAGCACAGCACCCAGATGGTTTGGAATGTTTGTCTGAAATTTTCAAAGCAGAAAGGGCGTGCTCCACAGAAGTGCCTTTCGCTACTTTGGTGAAAAAATATCAATTCATACAAAAGTTATTTAATTTTAAAGTTTGAAATTCTTAGCATACTCAGTACAATATTTTGGATAGATTCCAGGAACAAAAAAAAAGAATTTGGACCCCATGAAATAGGATTCTTTTTCATGAGGGGACAATCCTTTTTCGTGAGCCACCATCTTGTTTTCCAATTTTTTCAAAATAAAATTGAAAACCAACACATGTCTCTTGATCAGCAGGAGTCCATTAGGTGGATTCTGCAGTTATGTGGTGGAAAAATGACCCTGCAAGACTTTTTTTTAACATTTTAAATAATTTTTCATGACTTGCTCATTCTTTTTTCAAGAATAATTTTTAGTTGTCACAATCACAAAAAAGGATTTCTATTCTGTGAAAAAGGATTTGGAACATAGGTTTTTTTTGTATTCTTTTTTCACAAGAACGGATCCTTTTTCATGAGCTGCTGTCATTCTCTTGAAAAGTGATTTCTACTCACAAAAAAGGATTTGGGACTTTGTTTTTTCTCTGATTCTTTTTTCATGAGAATGGATTTCCACTCATGAAAAAGGATTTGGGCATAAGTTTTTTCCTCAATTCTTTTTTGTGAGAATGGATGCTTTTTTGTGAGATTTTGTTATTCTCATTAAAAATGGTTTCTACGTGCAAAAAAGGATTTGGAGCTTCATTTTCTTTAAAGGTTTAATTTGGAGTAAATGAGTTTCAATGTATTTCAATGGGGTTTCCAACTTTTTTTTTAACCAGGAGAGACTTTAATGTGTATCTTTGCCATTTTTGCATATTTTTATACCAATGTATAGTATGACCTTTTTGAGACCTACTTCATGAACAGTGTTTGGTGGAATTATGCAAATCCAGTCTGAAAGGTGATTTCACGGTCAGTTGGTGAAATGACCTTCAGTCAAGATTTGAATATTTTCACATCCCTTGTTTATGAGGTGGGGTCATTAGAAGGGTATGTTGAAAATATGGGGTCAAAATATGTAAAAATGGCACAGTTATACATATCTGACACAGATATATTCATCTAAGGAGAGATGAGAGTGCAGGGCCCAAAAGTTATGGATGGATAGGAGCACAGGGCCAAAAGGGCCCTGCACTCCCACAGGTAAATAAGGATACAATTATACTACCCCAGAAAGTAAGAAAATTCATTGAAAGAAAACTTTCTTAATGTGCTAGTTACGGTCAAAGTGACAAAAGCAGGGAACTGTGGAGTTAGAGTTTCCAACCCTAAGACCCCACCCCCATCCTGCAGGTCACAACAGGCGTGGGGTGTACCTTGTGGTTGTCAACCCTAAAGTTCACCCCATTCTCATATACTGTACCCATCTCAGCTTACTTACTCATGGAATATATATATATATATATATATATATATAAGCAAAACAAAATGGTTATATTAAATGCACGCTGAAAATAGAAAATAGAGTTAAAAATCTACGTTTCGAGCTTAGGTCTTCTTCAGGAAATATCTAAAAGAGAAAAAAAAACAAGTTAGTGTAGAGGAGAGGTAAAATGAGAGAGATATATGTGAGAAAGAAGAAGGGAGGCAAAGAGAAGAAGTGATAAATGATAAGATTAAGAGAGAATCAGTGAAACAAAAGGTGATGATGGGAAAGATAAAACATAATGGGACAGAAAGAGCTGGGGAAGTTCCCAGGTAGAGACAGATTAACAGGGCCTTGTAAGAAGGTTGAAAGGTGACAAATGTGTGAGAAGGAGACAGAAATGGAGACATATGGTGAAAATGAAAAATAAATCAGTACAAAAACAAATTGACTTTAGGAAAAAAAAAAAAGGGAGGCTGAAAGATGTTAGTGGAAAATAAGTCTATCATTTAAACCAGGGCTGCTGGGAGCCAAGCCGGATGATCAGCTTGGCTCCATGTTTTTCTATGGTTAGGATCCAGGAAGCCCTGCTGAAGGACACAAACAGAAAGGTCATTGACATTGTGGTCCCTGGAGATAAAGTGGGATACAATGGGTTTAGCAGTTTCACCATTCCTGACCGCTCTGTAATGTTCCCTGAAACGGTCAGCAAGACGCCTACCAGTTTCTCCGATGTAAATAGCTGAACACCTCCTGCAAAGAATACAGTACACTACATTAGTGGAGGTGCATGAGAACTCCTTGGTGATGTGAAAAACACCTGTAGGTGTTAAAGACACTAACCATGCTCTCCAGTTATTTGACAGGTTCAGATTCAGTGACTCTCATCAGCTCATCTTCACCATGGACATCAAATCTCTTTACACAGTGATCCCCCATGATGATGGTCTGACAGCTCTGCAGCATTTCTTGAACAAGCGGGAAGTCCAGCAGCCACCCACACACACACTAACTCGTCTGGCAGAACTGGTTCTAACACTCAATGCTTTTTCTTTTAATAACAATTTTTTTCAGCAGGTCAGTGGAGTTGCCATGGGTACCAAGATGGGTCCCAGCTTTGCTAATCTGTTTGTGGGTTGGGTGGAGGAATGTTTTTTTCTCTCATTCACAGGGACTGTGCCTGAACTCTACAAACGCTACATTGATGACTGTGTGGGGGCCACCTCCTGCTCCAGGGAGACCCTCCAAGTCTTCCTTGACAAGTTCACCACGGCTCATCCTTCCCTTCAGTGCACTGTTGAAGTATCCTCCTCTACACTGCCTTTCCTGGATATCCAGCTCTCAGTCCAGAACACTGGTCTGAAGACATCAGTCTATTACAAACCCACTGACTCTCACAGTTTCCTCCTCCATAGCTCCTTCCATCCTAAACATGTCAAGAATGGCCTGCCTTATTCACAGTTTCTTAGACTTCTTAGGTTATGCAGTGAAGAGGATGATTTTGCTGAGCAGACCCAAATAATGCATAGTTTCTTTATCAACAGGGGATACCCTAAAGCACAGTGGACAGAGCACTCTCCGGTCAGTAACATGCCCTGTGAACCTTGACCCCTGCGGAGGGATACTGTCACACAAGAACAACGGCGAATTCCACTAGTTCTTCCTTTCCATCAGAGCACACCTTCTCTTCACAGGATCATCACTAGTAACTTTCCCATTTTGCAACTGACCTAACATTGGTGCTTCCTTTACAGAACCCCTATTGCCTCCTACCGCTGGCCACCTAACCTGCGCAATCTCCTGGTAAAAAGCAGCCTACCACTCCTAACAGTTCTTCCCCCCCAGGTACCAAACCTTGCAACAGGGCTCGCTGCTACACCTGCAAATTTATTTCCAGTGTAACTGAGATTCGGGGGCCTACAGGTGTTTTTCACATCACCAAGGAGTTCTCATGCACTTCCACTAATGTAGTGTACTGTATTCTTTGCAGGAGGTGTTCAGCTATTTACATCGGAGAAACTGGTAGGCGTCTTGCTGACCGTTTCAGGGAACATTACAGAGCGGTCAGGAATGGTGAAACTGCTAAACCCATTGTATCCCACTTTATCTCCAGGGACCACAATGTCAATGACCTTTCTGTTTGTGTCCTTCAGCAGGGCTTCCGGGATCCTAACCATAGAAAAAACATGGAAGCCAAGCTGATCATCCACCTTGGCTCCCAGCAGCCCTCTGGTTTAAATGATAGACTTATTTTCCACTAACATCTTTCAGCCTCCCCCTTTTTTTTTTTTTTTTTTTTTTCCTAAAGTCAATTTGTTTTTGTACTGATTTATTTTTCATTTTCACCATATGTCTCCATTTCTGTCTCCTTCTCACACATTTGTCACCTTTCAACCTTCTTACAAGGCCCTGTTAATCTGTCTCTACCTGGGAACTTCCCAGCTCTTTCTGTCCCATTATGTTTTATATTTCCATCATCACCTTTTGTTTCACAGATTCTCTCTTAATCTTACCATTTATCACTTCTTCTCTCTTTGCCTCCCCCTTCTTCTTTCTCCACATATATATCTCTCTCATTTTACCTCTCCTCTACACTAACTTGTTTTTTTTCTCTTTTAGATATTTCCTGAAGAAGACCTAAGCTCGAAACGTAGATTTTTAACTCTATTTTCTATTTTCAGCGTGCATTTAATATAACCATTTTGTTTTGCTTTTAGACCACATGCTGACGCAGCGCCTTGTCTTTATATATATATATATATATATATATATTTATGTTTTCGCAAAAAAAATACATTAATGCATCACTTAGGATTGAGAATTTAGCCACAAAAGTAGGAAAATATAAAATTAGGGTTTTCAACCCTAAAACCCCTGCCCCACCCCTGAAGTGAATGAGGGGTGGAGTCTTCCTTGGGGTTCTCAACTCTAATACATGCCCCATTGCAGTAACAGAAAACCTGAGATGGAGACAAATGTATATTTTTCATGAGTGCACAGAATGGGATGAGTGTTAGCGTTGAGAACCCCAAGGAAGACTCCACCTCTCATTTGCTTCAGGGGCTGGGCAAGGGTTTTAGGGTTGGAAACCCTAACATCATATTTTTCAACTTTTGTTGCTTTTTCATCAACCCTAAATGATGCATTAATGTAGGGTTTTTTTTGCAAAACATTTCCTTACTTTTTGAGATAGTGTAATCATAGCTTTATTTGCCTGTAGGAGCATAGGGCCCTTGAGGCCCTGCACGCCCACCCATCTATAGTTTTTGAGATAGAGTAATCGTATCCTTATTTTCCTGTGGGGCTCCCATCCCTCCATAGATGCGTATATGTATGTCGCTATGGAAGGACCCTGTGCTTCTATTTACAGAACAACAGTGAACAAATTGTCAGCATAGCCATATTATTACCCCACCTCATGTACACGGTACAGAAATTTTTCGAATCCATAGCAAAACATAATTCTATGTAACTGCAATGCCATTCTGTGCCAAAAGTTTGAAAACAGATTCTGGCCAGGATTTGAAAAATGATAGCTGTGACATACTGTACATGAGGTTGGATAATAAGATGTTTATGTTGAAAATTTAGTGTCAAAATATTAAAAATTTCTGAAGTTACAAGCATGCATAGGGAAATTACAATAAATGGTCATTACTTTGCCACTTTTACATATTTTGACCTCAAACTTTCAACATAGCCTTCTTATGACTCCACCTCATGAACAAGGGCAGGAACATTTTCAAATCCCACCTGAAAGGTGAATTCACTAAGTGACTACAAAAATCACCTTTTGGGCAGGAATTGCATAATGACAGTTATACTGTTCATGAGGTAGGGTCTTCAAAAGGCCATGTTGAAAATTTGGTGTCAAAATGTCCAGAAATGACTGAGTTATGCAAATAAATGGTCCATTTTGGTACTATTAGATCTGTCATCAGCATTTGACACCGTTGACCATGGGGTCCTGCTTGAGCGCCTGAGATGTATCTGTGGTCTTTCTAGTTTGGTCCTCAGATGGTTTACTTCTTACCTCACCGGAAGAACTCAGAGGGTAGTTTCAGGGTTTTTTTCCCTCTGATCCTATCTCTCTGATTTGTGGGGTTCCTCAGGGCACAGTACTGTCCCCCTTACTGTTTGCGGTGTACATGTTTCCCCTCGGAGACATTGTGAGATGGTATGGGCTGAGGTTTCATTGCTATGCCGATGGTACACAGCTATGCCTGTCTTTTGCCCCCGACTAGGAAGGAGCGGTCTTGATATTTAATAATTGCCTCAGGGAAATCCAGGATTGGATGAGGTCCAGTTGGTTGAAGTTGAATTCTGGGAAGACGGAGGTGTTGGTTTTGGACCCTGATCGCCGGATAGGGGGACATGAAGCAGGCTCCCCATCAGCACTGTTTCTTGGGGGTGCCGAGCTTCAGGTCTCTGAACAGGTGCAAGACCTAGGGGTGATGTTGGATGCAGGGCTAACACTTCAGACTCAGGTGTCAGCTGTGGTCAAGTCATCTTTCTATCACCTAAGAAACATCGCTAGGATCAAGCACCTTGTTCTGTCCGGTGGTCTGCCAACATTAATCCATGCCTTTGTGATCTCACATTTAGATTACTGCAACTCGCTGTACTTTGGGCTTCCGGGGGTTGATATCCGCCGCCTGCAGCCGATGCAGAATTCTGCAGCCCGGTTGCTGGTGGGGACTCCTAGATTTCCCCATATCACACCGGTGCTGCAGGAACTGCACTGGCTGCCAGTTCAGTGGCGGATCTCCTTCAAAGTCAGATTACTGACTTATAAAGCTCTGCACGAACTGGGCCCTGACTACCTGAAAGAGCTCCTAATTCCTTACCAACCTGTGAGACCGCTCCGCTCAGCCAACAAGGGGTTGCTAGAGATTCTGAGGGTGACCTTAAATTCTGCTGGGGCACGTGCCTTTATGTTCGCAGCCCTGTCCCTCTGGAATTCTCTACCCCATCGGATTAGGGAGTCCACGACCATGGGGAGCTTAAAACAGGCCCTAAAACCTTTTCTCTGGGTCAAAGCATATGGTAGCACTGATTGCTGATTGGTATTGTTATTTTATGATGATGATTCTATTTTTATGGTGTTCTATTGTCTTACTGTATTGGGACTTGATATTTGAAAGGCGCATAATAAATAAAGCATTATTATTATTATTGTTATAAGTTGAAACCCCCATTGAAATACACTGAACTGCATTTACTTTAGTTTCTCATATTGCAGTCACTGGTTCCAGTAGCAAGACATGTCTTTAATCAGAGAGTGGATCTCAAACCTGGGGCCTGTTCAGGTGTGTGATGGTGTGTGTGGGTGTAATGGGGATACTGAGTGGAAGGTGGTGTTGGGGGGGTCAGATCAGTGAGGGACCTTTTTATATTTTGAAAAAAAAATTGAGGACTGTTTTCTTTATTTCAGGTATTGTACTGAAAGTCAGATCAGCTAGTGGGGGGTACCAGTAGACACCAGGGAATATATTTAGCTAGAAGGGGGACAGTGATTGATCAGTGGGGGTGCCACTAGACATCAGGGAATATAATTATATACAAGGGGGCAGCAATCAGTGGGTGGGGTTCATTAGACACCAGGTCCTATTTTGTTTTATAAAGGGGATGAAGATTGGCAGTCGAGGTACCACTAGACACCAGGAATATAATTTCCACAAGGGAGACAGCAATCGGCAGGTGGGGGTACCACTAGACACCATGGAATATATATATATATATATATATATATATATATATATATATATGTATTTTGTAATGGGGAGGATGATTGGCGGGTGTGGGGTGCCACTAGACACCAGGGAAACAAAAGCAGGGATGCAGATCAGAGGGTGGTGGTGCCTCTAGACACCAGGGAAATACATTACAGTACTGGGAACAGCAATCAGAATGAAAGTATATAGGTTAAAATCTTATTGAAGGAGCAGTCCTATATAACTATTGCTAACATCTATCGACCTCCATCTGCAAATTCAGATTACACAACTCATATGTTTAAAGAAATTACACATTTTTCAGAATCTCAAGATATTGTAATATTTGGTGACTTTAACCTCCCTCATATTAACTGGGACTCATTCTCAGGACAGTCCTATGCCAAGAAAGGACTAATAGATGTGATAGTTAGTACTGGATTACAACAACTTGTTACTGAACCCACTCGAGGTCCTAATATTTTGGATCTATTATTTACTAACATAGAAACATAGAAACATAGAACATAGAATTTGATGGCAGATAAGGACCGCTTGGCCCACCTAGTCTGCCCATTTTCCTACCTAATAGATAAGCTGCAGATCCTAGTTTACCAACAGCTTACTTCCTCCTACCCCCCATTAGGACTGCCTTATGTCTGTCCCATGCATTCTTGAATTGCTCCACTGTTCTTGACTCCACGACCTCCTCAGGGAGGCTGTTCCATGCATCCACTACCCTCTCTGTGAAAAAATACTTCCTCACATTACCTCTGAGCCGTCCCCCCTCTATCTTCAAATTGTGCCCCCTTGTTCTTGCACATCTCTTTCTGAAAGATGCTACCCTCTTGGACTTTGTTGATTCCCTTGAGGTACTTGAAAGTTTCTATCATGTCCCTCTCTCCCTTCTTTCCTCAAGGGTATACATATTAAGCTCCTTTAGTCTTTCTTTGTATGTCTTCTGGTGCAGACCCTGCACCATTTTGGTTGCCCTCCTCTGGACAGCCTCCACTCTGTCTATGTCTTTGCAGAGATGGGGTCTCCAGAACTGCACACAGTACTCCAGATGGGGTCTCACCAACTGTCTGTACAGAGGGATAACAACTTCCTGTTTTCTACTATTGATGCCTCTTCCTATGCATCCCAGTATCCCCCCAGCCTTCCTTACTGCCTTCTCACATTGCTTGCCCACCTTTAGGTCATCTGATATAATTACCCCCAGGTCCCTTTCCATTTTTACTGTTGTCAGTATCTCACCCCCCATTGTGTACGCTTCCCCTGGGGTTTTGTTTCCCATGTGCATTACCTTGCACTTCTTTGCATTGAATCTGAGCTGCCATACATTTGACCATTCCTCCAACCTTGCCAAGTCCCTTCTCATCCTTTCCACTCCATCTTGTGTATCAACCCTGTTGCAGATCTTTGTGTCGTCTGCAAAGAGACATACTTTTTCTTCCAGTTCCTCTGCAATGTCACTTATAAAGACATTAAAAAGGACCAGTCCCAGTACTGAACCCTGCGGTACCCCGCTAGTAACCCTCCTTTCTTCACTGTGTACTCCATTTACTACTACTAGGGCCCCTACTTTTCTGCGGCACAGAGGGACCAAGTTCTGCTGCAAGATTCTCTATCTGCCGCAGAACTTCTGATGGTTTGTAATTTCATGGAAGTTCTCATGCAGAACAAACTACCACATCACAGTGACAGCTTGTCATCCTGACTTCACTTTCATGGCAGTTTTTATAGCAATCAGGATGGTGGAAAGCACAGCAACACTAGTTCAAAAAATAACAGATTTATAAAAATAATTTTATGCCTAAAAAGCAAAACAAATGTCTCTCATTTAAGGTCCTAGCCTGCTGCATAAATGACATATGCAGAGGGGATCTTATGTGATAAATAAGGTATTTCTATATGCATGCTATCTATTCCACTAATGAGGTTTTCACTGTCTATCACTTATAAATTTGTATGTGCTTTCTACACCATTCATGAGGTTCCCACTGTGTATCACTTATATATTTATATGCAATCTGTAACATACATACAAATGTGTGATGTGTGTGTGTGTGTGTGTGTGTGTGTTTGTAGTGAGAGACAGATATACTGTATATATGTGTGTGTATATATATATATATATATATATATATATATTTAATTTACATGAACTTGCATCCTCATTCATACAGGTTCCATTAGAAATGGAATAGAGGAGTTATTGCAAAACTCATTTTTCATGTCAACCTGCTTTCCCTGACACACTGCGTAACACCATCAGGCCATGACATGTATGTGAACTGATTGTGAGATAGAGCTCTTCAGACCAGCACAATGTGTCCACCATGTGACAAAACACTGCACCATACCTTCCCAGGCTCCGAGCAATGATGTGTTCCACCAATCCTTGTGCTGCCCAGCCAGCTCCCAGAGCTAATCTCTGAATCTGAGTTGCCAGCACGGAAACACAGCATGCTACCCTCTGGCCCAACAGCTGTCCCTGCACAGAACATTTCTCCATAACTTTTAGGTGATTCTATCAACCAATGACAATATGAAATCAATAACCCTGGCAAAAATGCGTACAATGAAATTATTTATTTAACAGGTCTATTCTTTCAACAGGTCTACACATTATTATATTCCACTTTTCTGGACATAATTACTTTATTTTTCTTAAAAATGACAGTTAAATTCATTTTACCAGTTATTCATTTCAGATGGCATCTCTATACCTTAAAGGCACAAATAGGTTTGTACAAAGTGAGGTATGGACTTAACAGGTCTGTGCTATTGACAAGGTTTTGTTCAAGTTGGCCCTAGTGCAATAATGTAAGACTGAAAACTATATTAGGCTGTAGTGCAGGTTAAGCAAATATCACCATGCCTGATGTGCAGTGCCACCGCCTCTGGCAGTGGGAGCTGTGGTAGATAAGTGACTGTTCATTTCTGTTGCAGATTGCAGCCATTTTATTAACTAATGTATGATGTTATAGCAATGATAACATCACATTCTGAGCATATGGGGGTTTAGGATATAAAAAGAGGGGAAGTGAACCAGATTCTTTGGAAAAACAGAAATATTAATAAAAAATCAACAAGAAGAGTGAATTCTGTGGCACCGCAGAAGTTCTGCGGTAGACTGCAAGTTCTGCGCAAAATTCTGTGGCCGCAGAATTCTAGGGTCCTTGACTACTACCCTTTGCATCCTGTTGTCTAGCCAATTTTTTATCCAGGTTACCACTTTGGGACCCACTCCAAGGCTGGCTAACTTGTGTTTTAATCTTTTGTGTGGGACTGTATCAAATGCCTTGCTAAAATCTAGGTAGGCCATGTCCACAGCCCCTCCCTGGTCTACTACTTTGGTCACCCAGTCAAAGAAATCTATTAGATTCATCTGACACGACCTTCCCATCATGAATCCATGCTGCCTTGGGTCCTAGCCTCACTGGCCTCTTGGTACTCAACAATTCTTTCTTTCAGAAGTGATTCCATCATTTTTCCTACCACTGAGGTCAAACTAACTGGTCTGTGGTTTCCTGCCTCTGTCCTGCTCCCACTTTTGTGAAGAGGAATCACATCTGCCCTCCTCCAGTCCTCGGGTACCACCCCATCCTCCCATGATTTGTTAAAGAGGGTAGTCAGCGGTGTCACTAGTTCAACCCTTAGTTCTTTTAGAATTCTTGGGTGAATCCCATCAGGCCCCATTGCTTTGTCCACCTTCAATTTTATTAGTTCTTTCAGAACCCTTTCTTCTGTAAATGGACTGGTATCGACCCCCGTCTTCAGAGTGTTTCTCTTGTTTGGTTTAGGTACCTCCCCCTCCTCTTCCTTTGTGAATACTGAGCAGAAATACTCGTTCAGTATCCCTGCTTTTTCACTGTCACCCTCTACCCACATTCCTTACCCTTTATTAAGCCTCAGTATCCCTCCTTTGGTCTTTCTTCGCTCCGTAATGTACCTATAAAAGGTCTTATCCCCCTTCTTAACACACTTGGCTATCCTTTCCTCGGTTTGGGCCTTTGCTATTCTGACTGCCTTCCCAGCCTCTTTCTGCTTTAACTGATAAAGTTCTCTGTCCTGCTCCTTCAGTGTTTCCTTATATTTCCTGAATGCTATCCTTTTCTCCTTAACTTTCCCTGCCACCTCTTTTGAGAACCATAGCGGTTTTTTCCTTCATTGTGTTTTATTGATTTGCTTTACACAAAGGCTTGTTGCCTCTGTGATGGCTGTTTTTATTACTCCCCATTGTTCCTCCACCCCTCCTTCTTGCCTGTTTACTAGTGCTTTTCTGAGGCACTCTCTCATTTTCCCAAAGTCAGCCCTCCTAAAGTCCAATACTTTTGCTTTTGTGTGGCTTGATTGTATGGCTGTGTTTATTGTGAACCACACTGTTTTGTGCTCACTTGTTACAAGATGGCTACTCACTTCTAAATCTGAGATTCTTTCTCCGACCCCATTTGAGAGTACCAGGTCTAAGATTGCTCCCTCCTGAGTGGGTTCCAATACTAGCTTTCTGAGGCATGCCCCCTGTAGGGCATCAAGAATGACCCTGCTCTTGGATGTGCCAGCAGCAAAGGTGCTCCAGTTAACATCTGGCATATTCAGGTCCCCCATCAACAATATCACCCCTTTTTCTGCCATTCTAAGGAAGCCTTCTATCATTTCCTTGTCCATTTCCTCCCCCTGAGATGGGGGTCTGTATACAACCCCCATGTGGATTGTGGTGCCATTTCCTGTCTCCAGGGTGACCCAGGGTGCCTCATCTGCTCACTGTTTACTCTTTAGTTCTGTTGCTTTGATCCCTTCCTTTACATAAAGAGCTACTCCTCCTCTTTTACCCTCCCTGTCCCTCCTGTAGATTGTGTATCCTGGTATGTTGACATCCCAGTCATGGTTCTCTGTGTACCATGTTTCTGTGACTGCCACAATATCCAGGCAACCCTTTTCCATCAAGGCCACTAGTTCAGGGAGCTTGTTACGCAGACTATGGGCATTGGTGCTCATCACCCTCCACTTTTTGATAGCCTTACCCCTTTTAGCCCCATTTCTGTCCTTACTGCCTTTGCCTTTTTTTACATTTACCTCTGTTCTGCTCCCTAATAACTTCTCTACCTTGGTGTTTGCCTCACTAATTACCATGTTTTGTGGGGGGAAGCTGGCATTTCCCTGCTCCTTTTCAGTGCCTTCCCGCCTTGGCTAGTTTAAATGCTTGCCAATGAAGCATTTCAACCTCTCACTTAGGATCCTGGTCCCCCCCCCGGACAGATGCAGACCATCGCACCAGTATAGGTCTGCATCCCTCCAGGTGGCTCCCCAGTCCCCATTGAAGCCAAAACCCTGAGCTCCACACCAGTTTTTCAACCACTTATTGAATTCCCTTGTGAGGAGTGCCCTAGCATCACCCTTGCCATAGACAGGCAGCATCTCCGAGAAGGTTACCATATGTGCTACTTGTCTAAGGCCCCTCCCCAACTCTACAAACTCCTCTTGCACTGCTCTGATCCCATTCCTAGCCAGGTCATTTGACATCCAGCTCCCTCCCTCATGCAGCTCCTCCCATGATCCTGAGGATTCGCTTCCTGTCCTTCCAAGCTGTGGCCCCAGGAAGGCACCTTACCTCCCTCTCCCCTTCCTCCCCCATTTCTACCCCCTAATGTTTGAGTCCCCACCAGAAGTTGTTTCCTTCCCCTGTGGGGTCCCATACCACCCTCCTGTGGGTCTCCTTTGTGAAGGTTCCCAGCATCCTCCTTGGTCTCCACTGCAGGTGCCTCCATAGAGGAACCACTATCCACCAGAAGAGGGAATGAATTGTGGAGAGGTACAGCTGGAGAAATGCAACTCTGTTCCACCACCCTCTCCTTCCCTGAGCCTACCCTGGTCCAGCCTCTCCTCTTTCTTGGCAACCTCTGAGGTAGTGACATTGGCCCTGGTGGTCCCTGGGTGGGGGAGGAGGTTTCATGAACCCTAGCCAGGTCAGCCTGGAGACAGTCAACCTCCTCTCTCAGACCAGAGAGGTGCCTGCAAATAGGGCAGCATTGCAGCCTCCAGTATGTCTCCCGGAACACTGCCGCCCCACAGCCATTGCACTGCACCACTCCCATCATGTCTTATTTTGTGTCCCCTCTACTGTTTCTCTGTATTCTTACTCTCTCTTCTTCTTACAACTCTCACCCTTCCTGTTCTGGGACAGCAACTTCCTGTCTTCTTCAGTAGCCTTCTTCTTCCTTCCTCAATGTCAGACCACCAGCAGCTGGGGGGGGGGGAATGAGCTATTTTTTTCCTTTAGGGTTGACAAAACCAGTGTTTCTCTATGATCCTTCCCTTCCTACTGCCAAACAGGAAGTTTCTGTTGACAGTCAAATCCAGTGGCTATAAAAGTAGAACTGGCTTAGGGTGGGATGGAGGGCAATTAGTAAGAAAAAAGGCTAACAACAGGAAGTTGTAATTTGAGTCACCTGCTTCTATAGTGTCTAAGCCACACCCCCAATTAAGCTCTCTTTCCTCCTACTGGTTTAGCAAAGTCAGCTGATACAGTACCCTTCCCAGCACAGAACACACAGTAACTTTCTTTCTTTTCTTTCTTTTTTTAACCCTAAATAAGACCCCTTCTACTTCTAATAAAGTATCTGTCTACTTAATCTCAACAGACACTGACTCCTGCTGAGATATAAGTTTTAAATTAATAAGATAATGTAGCTTCTTTTAGTTAGCTGCTTTCTGCTCTACAAGCAAGGCTAGCAACAGGAAGTTGTAATTTGAGTCACCTGCTTTTATAGTGCTTATAGAGCAACGAATTAGTAATTTACAAATTTGGGATCCACTTGGGACCAGTGATCATTCATCTATTCTTTCTGAAATTCAACAGTTTAAAACTACACAAAGGAAGTTATACTGTACAAAAAATTATAACAAAGCAGATTTTTCTAAAAGCAATGAATACTTACAAAACACAACAAGCTTGGGACTTTTTTTAAAAACATTGTACATTATTTGGAAAATACCTTTATTCCATCTAAGAGGAAATTTAATAATAAAGGAAAAATTCCCCCTTGGTTCAACAAGACAATTAAAAATCAGATTAAAATAAAAATTTAACATTTTAAGAAACTTAAGAATAGATCTGTTCCATTTAAAACTACTCTATTACATAAATACAGACTAACTGTGAAAAACTTAAAAAATTCTATTAAATTGGCAAAAAATAAGCTACAATTTAAACTAGCTCACATTAAAGACTGTCACAAATATCTTTTCTCCTATATAAATAGTAAAAAAGGTGTATCAAGGACCATTGTTCCCATTATAACCAATGGTTCTTCTCTATCTGATATAGAAACCTTGAATCTCTTTAATAAGTACTTTTGTTCTGTCTTCTCTCAGAAACCACCTATTAGTACATTTAAAGTTCACCACATAGATTATCATAGGTTCTATCCAACTGACATTATACAGGCTATCAAAAAGCTAAAAAAAAAATACTAGTCCAGGCCCAGACAGTATTCATCCATGGTTGCTGATCGAAACCTCTATAAATATTCCTATGCCTTTGTCAATTATTTTCAATAAATCCTTAAAGGAAGCATTGTACCAAATGATTGGCGTTCAGCAATAGTTACTCCCATATTAAAAAATGCAATAGAGGTTCTGTGCAAAATTATCGTCCAAATAGCTTGACCTCAGTGGCTGGTAAATTAATGGAACGAGTAATGAAGTCTCTAATAGATCAAGATTGTAAAAAATTTGGAATTTATGATTCAAATCAGCATGCGTTTACTCCCAAGTATTCCTGCACCACCAATCTGATAACTTTTTACAATAATATAAGTACTCTACTAGATGTGGGTATCCCTACTGATGTAATTCTTTTGGACTTTAGTAGAGCTTTCGATAAAGTCTCACATGAAAAACTCATTACTAAAATGCACAGTCTAGGTTTGTCATCTGATATCGTCAACTGGACTTTAAACTGGATGACAAATCGTTCTCAGAGAGTCAGAATTAATGATATCTTGTCTGATTCGGATAGTGTGACAAGTGGTGTACCACAGGGGTCGGTCTTGGGACCAACATTGTTTAACCTCTTTATCAGTGATCTACAAACAGGGCCAAATAACTTCATAGTTAAATTTGCAGACGATACTAAATTGGGGGGCAAGGTTAATAATCAAGAAAATATTTCTGCATTAAAGCAGGATTTGGAAAAATTAACAGTTTGGGCAAATGAAAATCATATGCAGTTTAATCAAGACAAATGTTTAGTAGTGCATTTCGGTGTAAATAATCCCAAAACGATATATCATATAAACGCACTACCTCTTCACTCATCGAATTGTGAAAAAGATTTAAGGATATATGTTAATAATAAACTTACATCAAATGATCACTGTGTTAGAACTGCTTGCATGACCAACAGACTTTTGAGGCAAATAAAAACGCATTTTTGTTAATCGCACTGAACAATGCCTTATTCCATTGTATAGGGCATACATTAGACCGTATCTAGACTATGGCTCCCCTTTCTGGACTCCAAACCAAAAAAAAAGACATAGCAATTCTTGAACAGGTTCAAAGGAGAGTAACTAGAATGATTCCAAGATTAACAAACTTGGATTATCAGAACAGATTAAAAGCTACTGGTCTCTTGTCTCTTTAAACTCGAAGATTAAAAGGTGATATGCTTATGGTTTTTAATTTAATAAATTCACCAGATCTAATGGAAAAATGTGGTCTAACACTCTCCAAATGGAGACATGTTCCAAGACTGCATAATAAACAGCTTGAAGTAAAAACTTATAAAACCAGCAAAAGGGGAAACTTTTTTTCCAATAAGAGCATCCATTGTATGGAACACCTTGCCACAAGAATTGGTAGAGGCAACTACTGCCACTGCCTTTAAAAACAAATTAGATGTTTGGTTGAACGATAATAGATAAATAATGTCCCACATAGTGTGGAGAACAGTCTCGATGGGCTCTGGCCTTCTTCTGTTCTTTCATACCAAGTAATACCAAGTAGACAGTCAAGGATTCTTAGGTCACGAAAAAAGATCCTTTTTCATGAGTCGTGATGCAAAAAAGGATTATTGTTTAGAATCATGGAGTCATGAAAAAAGATTCATAATAGTAAAAAAATAATTTCTCGGACATGTTTGCAAATGTGAAGTGCAGATTACACCTAACGGGATCCCATTCACCCAGATAGATGTGTTGGTGTCTCTCAATGGTGTCAGTTTTGTAGCCTTTGATTGTTTCTTAAATTGATGCAAGATGGCTGTAAATGAAAACATGAATAATACAATAAGAAACAAGATTCCTTTTTCATTTTATACAGCTATCCTGAAGTGCTTACTGAGCATGCTCAGAAATGTTTTTTTCTCAAAATGTATTATTATTATTATTATTATGTTGTTTTGCATGTGCACAAACAACATTTTGTGGTAGTAGCAGAAATGCAGAAGTGTGTCAGTGTTGGTGAATGCAGGGCATGCTTTAGTAGGTGCATCCCTCATTCTCCAATTAGCCAGCATGCTAGCAGTGATGCAAAGTATTATGCAAAGTGCCACCAACTTGAAACAAATGTGCAACTGCAATTGGAGACAAGCTCATCATGCAGTGGCACAGATGACATGCCTCCCCTATGTGCCTTGCCTGGTGAAACATTTCAATAAACATGGTGGCAGCTCCCACCATCTGCCTCTCACATTCCCCAGAAAGTCAACTTTGAGGGTGCCCAAGCCCCCTGTCAGCATGCCCCTCCCTAGTTTAATTCTTTGTTGACGGGGTGCCCAATACCCATTGGCTTCAGTCCCCCCAAGAAAAACCCAGGTGGCACATTGGGAGTCCACCCCAGTGTGCCCATATGTATGTTTTTGTAAAACCTGGAAAAAAAAACCCTTCTCCTGACATTTTTTTTTATAATTTGTCCCTGTAAACAAGAAAATGGTCCCTCACCATCAGGATGCCCCTCCTCTCCAACCCTAACCCACCCTCTGTACACCTCACCTCCCCGCACCCCCCTCACCCCATACTTACCTCCGGAGGTCCGGCGAGGCATTCTTCGGTATAGTGGGAGACATCTGAACTCTTCAAGAGCCGATTGTGAACTGAAGAAAATCATGGTAGGCTGTATAATGGCATCGATGGGGGGGTTCAACTTAGGTGGATTTCTTGGGCATTTGTTTTACTTTTGGCTCCAAATTTTCAACATGGGATTCTTGGGACCCCACCTCATGATCACTAACACTGTCATTTCATTATTCATTCCTGAAAGGTAATTTTGCTTCCACAGCATGGAATCACCTTTTGGAACTGAGTAACAAAATGGCAGTGCCACTGTTCCTGAGCGGAGGTCCCAAAATGCCTATGTTGAAAATTTGGTGAAACAATTCCAAATAATGACTGTGTTATGAGTGTATGTTATGCAGTTTCCATGCTATCACTCATAACTTCAACAATTTCTAATATTTTCACTCCAGACTTTCAACATTGCCATTTTTTCACACCTCCTTATGAATAGTACATCTGTCATTTTTCACATCCTGCCTGAAATGTGTTTTCGCACATGTGACCCACAATGGCGCTGTCGCAGTGGGAAATAAATGTTCAGGACAGATTAACAAAATCACAGTGACACTGTTAATGAGTGGCGGTCCCAAAATGCCTATGTTGAAAATTTGCTTAAAAATATCCCTAAAATAATTGCGTTATGGGTGTGCGTTGCTCAGTTTCTACACACTGTCATGACTTCACCAATTTTTCATATCTTCACTCCAGATTTTCAGTATTGCTATTTTTTCACACCTCCATATGAACAGTACATCTGTCATTTTTCACATCCTGCCCAAAATGTGTTTTCGCATATGTGACGCACAATGGCGCGGTCACTGTGGGAAATCAATGTTTGGGTCAGATTAACAAAATCACAGTAACACTGTTTATGAGTGGAGGTCCTAAAATGCCCATGTTGAAAATTTGGTTAAAAGAATCCCCCAAATAATTGCATTACGGGTGTGCATTGCGCTGTTTCTATGCATGCTGGTGACTTCACCAATTTTTCATATTTTCACTCCAGATTTTCAGCGTTGCCATTTTTTTACACTTCCTCATGAACAGTACAGCTATCATGTTTCACATCCTGCCCAAAATGTGTTTTTGCACCTGTGGCACCAAATGGCACAGTCACTGTGCAAAATCATCTTTCGGCTAATGAACTGATACTGCCTCTGTTCATGAGGTGGGGTCACAAAAAGCCCATGTTGAACATTTGGACTGAAAATACCAACACACCCAGGGTTTTAGGGTTTCCAATCATAATGCCCAACCCTGTAGAGACGTACAGGCATCAGGGGTGTGACTAGGGATTGTCAGCTCTAATGCTCATGCCATTCCACCACCACCTCCACCCTGCAGCCACTGACAGGCATCAAGGTGTGTCTTGGAGTCTTCAGCCCCACCGCTCACCCCATTGTCCTATACTGCACCCATCTCATCATATTTCCTTATGGAATGGGGTGAGCATAAGGCCTAAAGAACCCAGAGCACACTGCGACACTTGTCAGTGTCTGCAGGGTAGGGTGAGATGAAATGGCATGAGCGTTATGGCTTATGACCCAAAGGAACACACCAATGCTTGTCAGTCTCTTCAGGTTGGAGTTGGGGTTGGTATCAGTTCACTACTTCACTGCCATTCCTGTTATGCATCTCTCTAACCCTTGCAGTGCCAATGCCAATGCCAACAAGACAACATTCAGCATTGACAAATGTTTGTTATTCTTTGTTAAGCAAGTAAGGTCCACTAGGTACAACTTCCTGTTTTCAGGGGCAACCCGGGAGCTTAATTTAAAAATTAAATAACTTTGGAATGAATTTTTATTATTTTTTTCATCGGACTAGCAAAAGGCACATCTGTGGGCTAGTTACTTTCTGCCCTTAAAATTTCAGACCAAGATTCCAAACCGTTTGGGCTGTAGGCAAGTTGAAAGAAAAATCCAGCAAAGTCAAAGAGGGAAAAGTGTATTTTTCACCTTTCTGAAACTCAGAAACTGCAAATCCAACCAGAAGAAACATGCCACATCCAGAGATCTACCCTGGGCGATGAGGCTTGGAAATTTGCATGTAAATTGTTGAACGGTTGCAGAGTTATTAAAGTGCAACATTTAGGATTTAACATTGATGTGCCTACTGTGTCACTTTAGCATATACAGTATATAGAGATATTTATTATTCTTGTGCAGTAGCACCAGTATAGTTATGGTTGAGTAAGGTATTCAATGTTAGAAGCAAGTTTCGCACCTTAATAACTTTGGTGGCATTTGGCAGCATTCAACAGAATCTGTCTGGCAGCACTGTTGTTGGGCTCCCCTGTGTCACACATTTGCATCAGATGGGGTAGGGGATTATGAAGCCAGCACCAAAGACTGGGTACCCTGGTGTCAGGAAATGAAATAAAAGGGAAACAGATATTCAACTAAACAGGCACTGGGGCTAGTCACCCTGGTGTTGGAATTTGAATTGCTTCACTACCACTGGGAATTGGGCACCCAGGTGTCCAGTTTAAATTTTGGAGGCCATGGATGTGGCTAATGGTGGTCACAAGGCCCTTTACACAGTAATACCACACATAGCTCCATTAAGTGGGGACGGGGCTATGCACTGATGCTTTAAGTGATACAGATAATGTTTGCATAATCAGGATAGCCCCTGCCCCCACACAGCTACATTTTCATCTACTACATTAAGACAAATGGTCATAAAAACTCAGTTATTATTAGAATGTTCAGTTTTTAAACCAAGCATGTGTGTGGTGTTTCATAATCTTCTCAAAAATGGGGTGGGTTATGGACTTTAAAAAGCAAAAAAGCATATATGTTTGGAACACTCTGTCAAACCTGTAAGTTCTAGGTTTGAATTCTGTCTAGTTTTTTAGTTATAGATGAGCAAAAAAAAAGTCTTTTTTTTTGCAGTTTTTCGGCCAGATATTCAAAACTTTGCCCGAAGGCTAAATTAACACTGCCCGGCAGGCAAACTTATCCCGGAGCACAAAGCAAGGTTATATTGAAAAGGAAATAGCCTGGTGCTAACCCTGCTGAATATAGCAGCCTAAGGAAGCTGGGCAAACCGGTCTGGGAGTGCAGGGCAAAAATAGCCCGGGAATAAGACAGCACTAAATATAGCAACAGGGAAGTGCAAACTGCAACTGCAGCTCATTAGACTCTGTAGCAAGCCAGTGCTGCAGGTGGAGAACATTGCGTGTGATTGCACAGAGATGTCTCACAGCTACTGCAAACACACCTCTCTACCCCCTGCCTCATAAATCAGGAATAAGGCTTAAAAAAATCAAGGACAAAGGTTTAAAATCAGGGACACGTCTTAAAAATTGGTGATATCCACTCAGGAAGCTGGCAGAATAAGTGGTTTAGTGTAAAAATGCATTTTCTAAAGAAGAACATGTCTGTAACATTAAAGTCTGACATTATTTTATGCTTACAACCCCCACTGTTTGGTCATGGAAACACAATTCTTAGGAGGGACAGAGTAAAATTGTAAGGTAAAATCAGGGACGTCCCTGAAAAACAGTTGAGAGGTATGACTGCAAACAACAACGTGAGCCACACACTGCAGAACTGTGCTATGCTGAAGTAAGGTTTGCCCGGGGCTAATCTGATTGCACAGTGCTAACACATTAGCCCGGTGCAAACTGGTTAGCCCGGGGCAAACGGAAGCTATATTCAAAGCTCCCATGTAAATGAGCCTACTTAGGTAATCCATAGGCAAACAGGTATATTTGTATCTCATTAGGTGCTGTTTAGCATACATTACCATGCAGTTTTCCTGGTGCTTCTGCATGGAGCACAAAGCTCCCCCTTTTGGTTGGAATGGAAGTACTGGACGCTGCATGCAAAGGCATGCCCACAGCATCCCCTGTTGGTTGGAATAGAAGTACAGGCTGGAAGCAGCAGGAACTGTGTGTTGCCAGTCACAGTCAGAGCATACAACACACCCATGCAGCTGTGCAAGTAGGACCTGTGTGAGTGTGTGTGTATATATATATATATATATATATATATATATATATATATACATTATATACATATATATATATATATATAGATATACACAGATCAATAGCTATACACAGGCACACTGCCCGTGGCCATACATGCCCTGGAGGATGCCTCCCCCAACAACATAGGTACCCACTGCAGTAGTGGGTGAAACACAGTGGGGGGGGTGCAATGCATGGGACAGGCATAAGGCAAACCTGGTGGCGGCAGGAGGCCATAGGCTGTAGGGTCACTAGGAACTAGGATATGCAGCATATCCAGTAGATAAGGCACAGGGCAAACTGGCTGGGCTAGGCAGTCCTTTTCTGCCCTCATGGTCTCTGTTCCATTGTGTGCCTGTTACACCCTGGTAGGCTAGTGTCTCCACCCCAGCATGCTCCCCGACCCCCGGTAGCCCCGCAATTCACTTTAAACCCTGGTAATCTAGTGGTCCCCAACCCCCAAGCACATATCCTGACCCCATTGATATTAAATAAAAGATCCATTTCCTGGCAGTCTAGCAGTCTCCCCACCCCAAGCATGTATCCCAACCCTCTGAAATTAAATGAAAGATCCATTTCCCTGGTAGTCTTGTGGTCCCTCCACCCCCAAGCACATATCCCGACCTACGTTGAAATTAAATAAAAGTTCCATTTCGCTGGTAGTCTAGTGGTTTCCCCATCCCAAAGCACATACCCAACCAACACTGAAATTAAATAAAAGATCAATTTCCCCTAGTAGTCTAGCGGTCCCCCCACCCCCAAGCACATATCCTGACCCCTGTTGAAATTAAATAAAAGATCAATTTCCCTGGTAGTCTAGCAGTCCCCTCACCCAGCATGACAACCCACTCATCCCATTAATGTCAGTGAACAGAGCTGGTGACATAGATACATACATACATAGACAGTGTCGTCAGATAAGGGCATATGGCCCACCTAGTCTGCCCATTTGAACTTGTAACTTCAGTTTATGTTTTCCTAGAACTCTGTTGCCCCTTACCACTGACTTCCAGGATTCCTTTATGTCTATCCCATGCATTCTTAAATCCTGTGATTGTTTTGGCCCCCACCACTTCCTTAGGCAGGGTGTTCCACTTGTCCACCACCCGTTCTGTGAAGAAATTCTTCCTCACATTTCCTCTGAATCATCCTCCCTCCAACTTCATCCCATGCCCTCTAGTTCTGGAACATCTTTTTCGCTTAAAAATAGTGTATTCTTGCACCCTGTTCCTCCCTGTAAGATACTTGTATGTCTCTATCATGTCCCCTCTCTCCCTCCTCTCCTCCAGGGAGTACATATTCAATTCCTTCCACCTGTCCTCATAGGACTTGTGATGCAATCCATGTACCATCTTTGTTGCCCTCCTCTGATCCTTCTCTACCCTGTCTATATCCTTATGTAGGTAAGGTCTCCAGAACTGTACACTGTACTCCAGGTGGGGCCTCACTAGTGTCTTGTATAGTGGAATCATGACCACCCTTTTCCTGCTGGTGATGCCCCTGCCTATGCATCCCAGCATCCTATTTGCTTTACCTGCTGTCTTGTCACACTGTTTCCCTACCTTGACATCATCAGAGATGATAACCCCTAGATCCATTTCCTGCTTGGTGCATGCTATATCCTCACCCCCCATCTGATATATTGTGCCAGGGTTTTTGTGCCCCATATGTATTATCTTGCACTTCTTTGCATTGAATTTCAACTGCCAAAACCCTGACCATTCTTCAAGTTTCTGCAGGTCCCTTCTCATTCTGTCTACACCCTCTGGTGTGTCTACTCTGTTACAGAGCTTTGTGTCATCAGCGAACAGTGAAATTCTGCCTTCTAGGTCCTGCACAATGTCACTGATGAAGATGTTGAATAGGACCGGTCCCAGCACTGATCCCTGTGGTACCCCACTGGTCACTCTTCCCTCTGTGGAGTGACAGCCATTTACCACCACCCTCTGTGACCTGCAGCCCAGCCAGTTACCTACCCACCACACTAGTGTCCTGCCCACACCCATATTCCCTAGTTTGTGTAATAGTCTTCTATGTGGCACAGTGTCAAAGGCCTTGCTGAAGTCCAGATAGGCCATGTCCACTGCCCTCCCCTGATCCACCTCCCAAGTCACCCAGTCAAAAAATTCAACGAGGTTGGTTTGACATGACCTCCCCCTGGTGAAACCATGCTTCCTTGAATCCTGCAGTCCATTGACAACCAGATGTTCCACCAATCTCTCCTTCAGTAGTGCTTCCATGATCTTCCCCACTACCGAGGCGAGGCTGACTGGTCTGCAGTTCCCCACTTCCTCTTTGTTCCCACTTTTGTATAAGGGGACTACATCTGCTGACCTCCAGTCTTTGGGCACCTCCCCTGTTTCCAGTGATTGGCTAAACAGGATAGCCAGAGGTTCAGCCACCACCTCTCTGAGTTCTTTAAGGACTCTGGGGTGCACCCCATCTGGCCCCATTGATTTATCAGCTCTTATTACTTCCAGTTGCTTCAGGACCATTTCTCATGTAAAGGGACTTGTGTCCATTTCTGCACCATTCTCATCAGTAAAGACTGAGCAGAAATACCTGTTCATTATGTCAGCTTTACTGTTGTCATCCTCCATACGGCCCCCATCCTCCCCCTTCAGTCTCACTATCCCTCCCTTTGCCTTTCTTTTTTTCACTTATGTTCCTGTAAAAGGTTTTGTCCCCTCTACCCACTGATTTTGCAATGTGCTTTTCTGTCTGAGCTTTGGCTTCCCTTACTGACCTCCCTGCCTCCCTTTGCTTCTCCTGGTACTTCTCCCTATCCCCTTCTGCCTGTGTCTTTTTGTATTGCCTGAATGCAATCTTTTCTACTTTCACTTTCTTTGCTACCTCTTTGGAAAGCCATAATGGCCTTCTCTTCCTTTTCCTCTTGCTAACCTGCTTAATGCATAATTCTGTTGTTCTTGTAATCCCCATTTTAAATACTGCCCACTGTTCCTCAACCCCTGATTCCTGATCCATTCCCCTTAATGCCTCTTTCAAGTATCTCCCCATTTTCCCAAAGTCTGCCCCCCTAAAATCCAGGATACGTGTTTTTGTGCGGTTTGGTTCTGCTCCTTCTGTGATTTCAAACTACAATGACTGGGGGTCACTGTTCCCCAGGTGCTCCCCCACTGTTACCCCCATCACACTGTCCCTGTTTGTGAGCACAAGGTCCAGTATTGCCTTCTGCTGAGTTGGTTCCCTGACCAGTTGCATGAGGAAGGCACCCTGAAGGGAGTCCAGGATAAATCTGCTCCTAGTTGATGATGCTGCTGGGATGCTCCAGTCCTCATCTGAAATATTGAAGTCTCCAACCAGTACTACCTCACCCTTGTCTGCCATCCTTTGGATGGCTAGCATCAGGTCCCTATCTGTTTCTTCCTCCTGGGTTGGTGGTCTATAGACCACACCTGTGTGGATGGCTGGCCCCATTTTCCTTTCCAGCTTAACCCACGGTATCTCTCCATCATTTTGTTCCTCCTGGATCTCTGTGGCCCTTTTGTCATTTTTCACATACAGTGCCAATCCTCCTCCCTTCCTACCTGCCAGGTCTCTTCTGAATATGTTGTAGCCAGGAATGGCCATCTCCCAGTCATGGTTATCATTACAGCAGGTTTCTGTTATGGCCACAATGTCCAGGTCTGACTGCACCATGACAGCCTCCAGATCTTCCATCTTGTTGCTAAGGCTCCTGGCATTGGCACACATGGCTTTCCATGATTTGACCTCCCTAGACTGTTTAGCTGTTCTACTCCAGCCCCTTCCCTGGTTGTCCTTTATCCCTGGTTCTCCTTGCTGTCTGCCCTTCTGCTGATTTTTGCCCTTTTCTGCCTATCCACCTCTTGGGTGCTAATCTCCATCTTTTGCACACTGCTTTGTTGAGATATCCCTCCTCCGGTTCACTGGTTCCACTGCTAGCTGTGGGGTGAGCAAGTAGGTACCCTCCTTGCTGGCCTGCCCCCTCGGCTAGTTTAAATGCTTGTCAATGTAGCATTTAAACTTACCATTGAGTGCTTGGATTCCCCTCCAGGATGGATGCAGGCCATCAGGCTTGAACAAACCTCCATCCCTACAGGTGGGTCCCCAGTCACCAAAGAATCCAAACCCTTCCTCACAGCACCAGTTCTTCAACCATGAGTTAAAGTTCCTGGTGCATGCACCCCTATGCTCTCCCATGCCTCTCGCAGGTAGTACTTCTGAGAAGGTGACAGAAATATCTACTTGCTTGAGACCCCTCCCCAATTTCCTAAACTCTTCCTGAACTTACTTTGGCTCCCCATTTGCCAGGTCATTAGTACCTAGGTGGATAATGACATCCAACTCACCCTCCCGTCTTGCCTTCCCAGTGATCCCCAGGATCTTCCTTCCATCCCTTCGTGCCATGGTACCTGGTAGGCACCTCACCTCCCGGTCCCCCTTCCCCCTCCTGTGTTCCTAGCTGGACCCCTCTTATGATGGAGTCCCCCACCAGGATTCACTTCCTCCTCCTCTGGGGTCCACTGCTCTCCCCTCTGAGGTCACCTCCTTGGCTAACCTCCACATCCTTTCCTTCCACTTCTCTGGGTACCTCTATTTGGTTGCCCCCATTTGCCAGTGTGGCATATGAGTTCTTGAGTGGAATATGATCTGGGATGTGCCTCTGCCTGACCTTCTTAACCAACCCTGAGCCCACTGTCATCCAAGTGCTCCTCGTTTTTGGCATCCTTTGAGGCAGCGGCATTGGACTGGGTGGTCTCTGAATAGGGGTGATGGTACTCCTGACCCAGTTTACTTCCACTTTGAGTCTGGCTACCTCATCCTGCAGTTCAGAGAGATGCATGCAGATAGGGCAGCACCTCAGTGTCCAGAAGGTTTGCCTGAATATGGCTGCCCCGCAGCTACTGCATTGCACCCTCCCCACATTATGCTGCAATTATACTGCTATTCCACTACTTGTCTGTTACTGAAGATCTCATAGTTTCCTTTTTATTAATTTACTGTCCTAAAAATCCTACCACTGATCCTCAGATACTTTTCTTTAAAAAAAAAATAAAATAAATAAATAAATAAATAAATGAGGCAAAACACTTGTCGTGCGGAGGGTGGGCTTTTTCTCTTTATGCCCCTCCTAATCCACACCCCCTACTATCCCTTGGGTTTAGATCCTGTCAATCAGATTTAACAGGGCGTATAATTAAGAGTTGGGGGAATGGGGGCCAAAAATTTGCAACAATTGAAGACAGCAAAGAAATACACCACCACTACGTTTTACATTTTCAACAGCCCAAAAACAATTCTAAGTAAAGACAGCAAATAAATTACAGTGTCACTAAAAAGCCACACTCTAAGTTTAATAACTGAGCGCTCCTTCCTACCTCAGTCAGCGACTGGCCATGGTGCTGAGAGGCGGTCTGACCCGGTCACTGGCTCTGTTCACTTAAATTAATGGGATGAGTGGGATGTCACTGCCAGGTGGGGGGACCGCTAGACTACTAGGGAAATGGATCTTTTATTTAATTTCAACAGGGGTCAGAATATGTACTTGGGGGTTGGGGGGACCGCTAGACTACCAGGAAATTGATCTTTATTTAATTTCAGTGGGGGTCAGGATACGTGCTTGGGGTGGGGACCACTAGACTACCAGGGAAATGGATCTTTTATTTAATTTCAATGGGGGTTGGGATACATGCTTGGGGTTGGGGGGACCACTAGACTACCAGGGCTATAACTAGGGTGGATACCGGGGATTGAAAATTGTGTTTTGGGGGGCACTGCCACCACATTACCGCTGGCACATTACCACCACCTTTTCTCAGCGGTATTCAGCGCTGAGCTATAGGCTGTGCTAATGCCTGTAGCATGGCACTATATCTTTGAATATGCTGGTGCGCCAGCATTCAGGGTCCCTTCCCTCAGTCCCTCTCTTGCATACATTGCAATTTAGCATCAGCGCTAACACCTAGCACTGGTGCTAAATGTCCTTTGAAATATAGCAGTTGGGCACAAATTTGGTGCTAGTCCAGTGCAACAGATTTGTGCCCCACGCTAACCTTTGAATATCTTCCCCTTTATGTGTTTTGCACCTCTGTAATTTTGTTCTCCCTGAACCGATTACCAGGACAATTGCAGGATACAGAGACCCTAGAAGCAACTCTGAGCATCCCAAAGATCAAATAAATCTGTTGAACAGGGGAAGAGTGCTTAAGGTGCAAAAATTGTTGTTCAACATAATGGTGCTTACTCAACCCTAATATACAGATACATGGTTTCAGTGAGAATCATGATATTTTCATTCAGTGTGGTTGATAAAGCTAATATTCTAACTGTAGGTTCTTCAGAAAGAAAAAGAAACCTAACATCATTTGCTTCTGAGACATACTGTGACTGTTCACAAAATATTCTATTTATAGACCTTTCACCATAGCATCCTTGGAACAGCATCTTATTCAATTATTTTACCACATAAACCCATGCTACTGCATAAGCCAAACATGGCACAGGCCAAATGAAAAAATTAATTGTGACCATTGACCCCTGTGACATCACTCACTTTCATCACTTTTAATGTGATGGTGTCACAGACAACTCATAAAATATCAAGAATATTAGGTCTTGTCTACAAATGTAATTGGTACTGTAAAATATCTTGAAATATGTAAGTAATAGCTTTAGAGATTAGTCTAATAAGAAAGGAACCATTTATATTTTAAATACAACATATATAAAAAGCAATATTTTAGGCACTATTTCTAAATACTGAACTGTAATGTTTTGATCTATGAATTCTTCTTTTAAAAGAAATTCAATAATTCTGTAAACTGACAATTTTCTCTCTAGCTGGGAACACAAAACTGCTGTAGTATGAGCTGATACAGCACTACTTATGTATCAGACATAGCACATGAAACCATTAGAGTGATTTAAAACTACTTCTCCAATTTGATTATATAACCTAACCATAAATAGAAAGTCAAAGCCTGGTCTTGTAAACCTTCCACATGTTTCAACAAATCAAGTGATCAGCTGTTCAGATTGTGATTTACTCTAATCAATTTTCTGGGTCTTTGAGATCAAAAGGATTTTTTAATCATGCAGTACATGGTGCTACACAGTATCATCACTCAGAAAATTAGAATACCTCCCTTAACGTATTCAAAGTCCTTCAAAAGCCATTAAGGAGGCAGTGAGGATTAAACAGTAGCGCTTCATTTATTAGAATATTTTACTAAAATATGAATATTAATACTGTGTTTCATATTATCTGCTATTTTCTACCTGAGTCCAAATCTGACACATATTAAGAACGCCAAAGAGGAATGCAACATGATTTTTATATCCCACATTCTAACCTGTCCAAGTCTATGTGATGCTTCCTGTGTTTATTTCAAAGTTTTAACCATGCAGTTTATTTTATGTAAGCAGTTAACTGTGACAAAGTTAAGTATTTGTACTGAAGTTCAACACATCTTCCTGAGAAATGCAGTGATTGGAATGGATGATACACTCAGAACATCTGCATATATGTCTTGTGCATTGGTATTCTGACACACAAACGTTTATAGGATACAAATAAAAAGCATACTTTTATTAAAGATACAAAAATATTGTAGCAAAATTTACATAATGGCAAGGCATATTAAAGACTTTAGTTTTGTCCATAGAGATAGATTTTTGACTCAGTTTATTTTCTTCTGCCTTTCTTGCATTACAAGTACTTGGATTAATCAATATTTGATTCAATTAAATAGCACCTAGTGGGAGACTGAAAGACTTGATTGCACTGTTTCGGGACAATTGATGTTGCTTTCAGCATTTTAAATAATACTTTTAAATTATTCAGGCGGCACAATACAGCATCAGGTAAAGCATTCACACGCAGTCCTTCTGCTCAACACATGTCTTTGATCAGTAGTGCAGCAGCTGTGTATTTCATGTTTTCTGCCCAGCTATTTAACATATTTGGTGTGAATACTGTATATCAATGCAATATCTTGAGAGTGACAGTAAACCTTTATTAAGGAGCAGACATCTGCTAATATAAAACAAATTAAACACCATTATCTTTATAGCAATTGCATTTAACAGCAATGTGTCTTTTAGATAGTTTGTTTAATGCCACTATTAGTCTTTTATCTAGTTCCTAGCACATACATATTTAGCTACTACATATGCTTCACTACAGTAGCAGCTGACTGTCCCCATCTGACCTCAAAATTGCTGTGTTTGTTATACCATGTGGTATGTTGTCAGGGTAAGCACTAGTATGTCATCACAAGTGCACCATGTGTTAGAAATCCTTAAGAACGCCTTCTATATAGATGTCATGGATTCATTGGCAACAACATGGTGTGCAACCTGAGAAAGACAAGAGAAATCTGCAAAATGATTTACTAATAAATTCAAAGAGTTGAACAGAGTGTGTTTATGAGCTCATATACCAAAGTGCATAGGCAGGCTACTGGAAAGATTAGTGTCATGCAAACAAGATGCTAATGACAACCGTGAACAGTGTACAAGAGAACTATAATGCTGTTTTGGAAAAGAGGGAACACCACTTGAAAATGTTGTAGTGCATGCAAAAATATCAGTGTTAAGTAATTGCTAATGAAGGACAGAGGCATGAATACATGACAAGCCACACATTGAAAAATTGCAAAAGCGCTAATAGCCAATTAGCAAACAAACACCACACCATTGGAAAACATGATAAAAATGAACACAGATTGACATGGGTTTGCAGGCACAGCAATCTGTCAGCAATAAAAGCCACCAAGACTTGAAGCAACCCCACATGTACTATGGCCCATGATGTTCTGATGACACAAATGCTGCAAGATGTGGGCAGGGCACAGGACAATGTTTTCCAGCAGCACAGCTATCTTTCATGTCCATATCACCCCTAAATGGTGTTTGAGACCAGATCCACTTTCCTGGTGTTGTATGACCAGCAAATAGTGAACTGGTACAGACAGGGCCATCTAATAAACCATCTACAAACTATGTCACAAAATTGAGGAGCACCTCCAGAGCATGACACACTAGAGTCAGGTGCTGTCAGTGGAACAGAAAGTCACAGCAGTACTGTGTTTTCTGAATATTAGCATGTTCCAAATGCCATGTAGTGGCAGCACAGAAATTACACAATCAACAATATTCCAACTGCAAACCCAGATCCTCAATGCTCTGAGTGGGCATGATGAATGCATCTCTTTTGCCATATCACAGGAGAATATAGCAGAAATGATGTATGAATTCAATCAGTGTGGCCACTTCTCATGTGTGTTGGGGAACATAGACCATATCCACATTGCCATCAAAGCACCACCTGTTATGGAGAGTACTGCTTTTGTAAACTGCAAGTAATTTTGTTCCTTTAATGCCCAGGTGGCGTGTGATACATCATATAGAAAATATTGGTTGTGCAACCATGCACAACCAATCTGTGCTGCCACAGAGTGGTTCTGATCCATCAGACCTCAGGAATGAAGCTTGAGACGTCTGATGTTATCAGAAGCCTGAGGCAGCTGCACAGACTAGTTGGGCATGTGGTTGCCTAATCAGTATTTTTTATAGCGTATAGTTTTTTGTTAAATTTTTATTTAACAAAAAAAAAAGAAAGTGCTTTTTCAGCACTCCCATGGCAGCAACAATTGTTCCAGGGGTCTAATTTTAGAACTTTAACTAATTGCTGTGTGCATGACAGCATTAAGAAAAACACAAGCTGCCTCAAAGATTTCTGATCAGTGGGAACACTTAATTGTACTACAGAAGGATACAGCTGTGTTCCATTACTTTGGACCTGTAGTACAACAGAGTTTCAGCTCACGTGGAAATCCATGCAGAACGAACTCTAACTATACACTATAGTAATGTACATCACAAATGTGGTTGTGAGATGCCCTGAGGGAGAAGATGATGAATTCCTCTAAAACAACTACTCCCTGTTCTGGATTTTTGAAACTCGGCTGATACATGGTGGATGGCAGAAAAAATAAAATGTCTCCACTTCACCTCCACTGCTTCCCACAACAACACCCTCCTTTTTCTTCCATCTCAGCCCCCCCAACACACACACATACACACACACACTCTGGCAACCAAATGCATTTGTCTTCCACATACAGGTGGCAGTGCTTACCTTCTGCATCCCTAGATAATGGCTCCAGTATTACAGCCAGCCACTGTGGTTGAGGAATGTTATAATGAGTCCCACTGTGCCACCAGGAATATCATCAGAAGGGTATTTGAGGTGCAGAAGATGTGCTTCCAGTGCCCAGAATGACTCGATCAGTCTGTGCAGTACAGCCCTGCAAATGTGTGCAAGATACTGCACTCCTGGCCTGCTGCATACTCCACAACATACTGTAGCAGTCCAACATGGAATACTGATGCATGTCCCAGAGGTCAGCATATTGGGTGATGATGGTGCTGCAGGCCCTATTGATCAGCACCAGGAGCTGCATGAGTGCCCTGATCCATGCCTGGCATGTCACGCTAAGGAAATGAGAAATTATGTGATTGATGAAAACTTCACTAAAAGAAGGTTAGACAGAATATACTAAGTAGTTCCATAAGCATAAAGATTTATTCAAAGGAGAGTACCAAAAGACATGTACTCCTGTGCTACTATGGACTGGTTGTACAGGGCCCTGATCTCCAAGTCCCATTCATATGTGTGCATGAGTGGTGGTGGTGTTGTGTTGGTGTGCACATACACAGACACCAAAAGACCCTGCTAGGACTTTAACCATTAGCTGTCAAAACCTGACAGTACTCCAAATGATTCCTCACCAATGACCTGTACAGTAGAATCACCACCTCTTTTCTTCTTTCATCAAAGCTGCCATCACAGAGGCAACAAGCCTTTGTGTGAGGCAAACAAACAAATCAAAATGAAAGAAAAAGCCACTATGGTTCTCAAAAGAGGTGGCTGGGAAAGTCAGGGAGAAAAAGATAGCATTCAGGAAGTATAAGGAAACACAGAAGGAGCAGAACAGAGAGCTGTACCAGTTAAGGCAGAAGGAAGCAGGGAGGGAAGTCAGAATAGCAAAGGCCCAAACTGAGGAAAAGATAGCCAACTCAGTTAAGAAGGGGGATAAAACCTTTTATAGGTACATCAGAGAGCGTAGAAAGACAAAGGGAGGCACAGTGAGGCTGAATAGAATGAATGGTGGGTGGACAGAGGGGGACAGTGAAAAAGCAGGGATACTGAATGAATATTTTTGCTCAGTATTCACAAAAGAGGAGGTGGAAGTGCCTAATACAATTAACAGAAGCACTCTTGATAGGGGGGTTGATCCCAGCCCTTTCACAGAAGAAAGGATTCTGCAAGAACTCCTAAAACTGAAGGTGGACAAATCAATGGGGCCTGATGGAACTCACCTCAGAATTCTAAAAGAATTAAGGGGGGAACTAGTGAAGCCACTGACTACACTTTTTAATAAATCATGGGAGGATGGTATGGTACCCGAGGACTGGAGGAAGGCGGATGTGATTCCCCTTCACAAAAGTGGGACCAAGACAGAGGCAGGAAACTGCAGACCTGTCAGTTTGACCTCTGTGGTAGGTAAAGGGATGGAATCACTTCTGAAGGAAAGAATTGTTGAGTACCTAGAGGCCAGTGGGGCACAGGACCCAAGGCAGCATGGGTTCACAGCAGGAATGTCATGTTAGATGAATCTAATTGATTTCTTTGACTGGGTGACCAAAGTAGTAGACCAGGTAGGGGCTGTGGACATGGCCTACCTTGATTTTAGCAAGGCATTTGACACAGTCCCACACAAAAGATTAGTAGTCAAATTAACCAGCCTGGGAGTGGGTCCCAGGGTGGTAGCCTGGGTAAAACATTGGCTGAACAACAGGACACAGAAAGTGATTGTAAATGGAGTCTACTCTAAAGAAAGAGGGGTTACTAGTGGGGTACCGCAGGGGTCAGTACTGGGTCCAGTCCTTTTTAATGTCTTTATAAGTGACATTGCAGAGGGACTGGAAGGAAAAGTATGCCTCTTTGCAAATGACACAAAGATCTGCAACAGGGTTGATACACAAGGAGGCATGGAAAGGATGAGAAGGGACTTGGCAAGGTTGGAGGAATGGTCAGAAGTATGGCAGCATGGATTCAATGCAAAGAAGTGCAAAAGTAATGCACCTGGGAAACAAAAACCCAGGGGAAGATTACACAATGGGGGGGGTAGTAACAACAACAAAAATGGAAAGGGTCCTGGGGATAATCATATCAGATGACCTTAAGGTTGGCAAGCAATGTGAGAAGGCGGTAGGGAGGGCTGGGGGGATACTGGGATGTATAGGGAGAGGTATCACCAGCAGGAAACAGGAAGTTGTTATCCCCTGTACAGACAGTTGGTGAGACCCCATCTGGAGCACTACGTCCAGTTCTGGAGACCCCATCTCAGCAAGGACATAGACAGGATGGAGGCAGTTTAGAGGAGGGCAACTAAAATGGTGCAGGGTCTGCAAGAGAAGCCATACGAGGAGAGACTAAAGGAGCTTAATATGTATACCCTTGAGGAAAGGAGGGAGAGGGGGGACATGATAGAAATGTTTAAGTACCTCAGTGGAATCAACAAAGCCCAAGAGGGTAGCATCTTTCAGAAAAAGAGATGTGTAAGAACAAGGGAACACAATTTGAAGATAGAGGAAGGATGGCTAAGGGGCAATGTGAGGAAATATTTTTTTCACAGAGAGGGTGGTGGACACATAGAACAGCCTTCCTGAGGAGGTTGTGGGGTCTAAATGTGTGGGAGAATTCAAGAATGCATGGGACAGACATAAGGCAATTTTTTTCGGGGGTAGGAAGAAATAGGCTGTTGGTTAAATAGGATCTGCAGCTTATCCTCTAGGTAGGGAAATGGGCAGACTAGGTGGGCCAAGTGGTCCTTATCTGCCACCACAGTCTATGTTTTCATGTTTCTGTGTTTACCTTGTTTATTCCCTTTAGGTATTTGAATGACTCAATCATGTCTCCCTCTCTCTCCTGATCCCAAGGGAGTACAGATCTAGATCCCTTAGGATTTCATCATAGGGCTTCTGATGCAAGCCATGCATCATTTTGGTTACCCTTCTTTGTACCCTCTTCATCCTGTCTATATTTTTACAGAGATAAGGCCTCCAAAACTGTATCCCATACTTCAGGTGGGGTCTCACTAGCAATTTATATAGGGGCAGTATTACCTCACTCCTCCTACTGGTTATACTCCTCCCTATATGGCACAACATATGATTTGCCTTTCCCACTGCCTTATCATATTGTTTTGTCACCTTTAGGCCATCTGATATTATAGCCCCTAGGTTCTTCTTCAGCCCTGTTACAGTAATTACCCCCCCCAATTTGTATGTAGCCCATGAATTTTTATGTCCTAAGTGAATGATTCTACCCTTCTTGGCATTGAATCTCAATCACCAAGTTCATGACCACTCCTTCAATTTCCCCAGGTCCTCCTTCAGCCTTGCCACCCCCATAGTGTGTCTACTGTACTGCAGAGTTTTGTATCATCTGCAAATAGGCACACCATCCCTTTCATTCCTACCACAATGTTACCAATGTAGACATTAAAGAGGACATGGCCCAATACTGACCCCTGTGGTACCCCATTTGCCACTCTGCCCTGCCTTGGGAGAACCCAGTTTACTACCACTCTCCAACTTCTGTTGCTAAGTGAACTTTCCACCCATTTTATTATTTTAGGACCCATCCCAAGACTGTTCTGTTTGTTCACTAGCCTTCTGTGTGGGGTAGTGTCAAAAGCTTTGCTGAAGTTCCAATACGCCCTGTCTACTGCCACTCCCTGGTCCACCACCATTGTCACACAGTCAAAAATCTCAATTAGGTTCATCTGGCAGAACCTACCCTCTGTGAATCCATGTTGCCTTTGGTCCTGGAGACCACTGACTGTAAGGTATTCACCAATTCTCTCTTTAGGGAGTGACTCCATTACCTTTCCTGTCACAGAGGTCAGGCTGACAGGTTGGTACTTACCTGCTTCTTCCCTACTACCAGTTTTGTTGATAGGTACCACATCCTCCCTCCTCCAGTCCTCCAGAACCTCCTCATGTCCAATGACAGGCAGAACAGTGATGACAATGGTGCAGCCAGCACCTCCCTGAGCTCCCTTAGCATCCTAGTGTGAACTGCATCTGGACCAACTGCCTTGTCTACCCTTAACCTAGATAGCTCTTTAAGGAAACATTCCTCTGTGAATGGACTAGTGTCCACCTCCTGATCCTTTGTGCCCTTGTTATGTAACACTGGACAATTCCATGCCCCCTTCTCTGTGAACACTGAACAGAAGTACTTGTTCAGTAAGCCTACCATCTAGTGATCCCCTTCTGCTGGAACCACACCCTTCCCATACCAGTCTCACTATTTCTGACTTGAACTTCCTTTTTATTTATGTATTTATTTATTTATTGAATTCTCAGATTAAAATCTTTGAGCTAGCAAGCTCATTTACAAAGGCTCCATGTCAAAATGGTAAAGGTGGCTATAATAAATAGTTGACACTTAATAAATGCAGGCAGTATACAGTTATAAAATTCAGGCAATGAGTGTGTAAGTCATCAGTTATGTACAAACAATTTGTAGGTGAAACAAAGTATAACAACTCAGAACAATCTTCAAATTATCCCTATGGAGGAACTAGTAACAGAAGTTAGTAGGATTTGAGCCTAAGGCTGCTGAGAACAGAAGTGCATGATTCAGATAGAGTTCAAGAGTGGGCTAGTTTATAAGTTAGAGAGTGGGAAGAAGTAAAGAGTGAATAACATAGGAGAAGGAGAGAAATCCACCCAGTGGTTTTCATAATAGGTGAGGATCAGAATGGGTTATAGAGTGAAAGGGGAGAGGGTGAGAGAAAAATGTGAAAGGGGAGCTCCAGAGGGTTATTATAGTAAAGTATTTATGGAAGGGATGGTCAGGAAGGGAGAGGAGTTAACAAGAAAAAGAGCTAGAGGGATAGAATTATATAGAAGAGGGGATATCAGGGGAGGTGGGTACTGATGTAGCCAAACAATGTTTTATCCCCCTACTTTACTGACTTGGCTATTGGTTCCTCAGTATCCATCTTCACCTTCCTATCTGCCATGGCACCCTCTGTTAGAGCATACTGTTTTTAAAATTTATCTTGATAACATGTTGGATGTTCTCGGACAAGTGTCATCTGATTCACCTAAAATTTGAGTCCTGGATATACCAGTCATGGCATATGTGGATGACTTATTTCTACTGTCTTTGCCAACAATCAGGGTTACAAAAGAAATTAGATTGTTTAGCTAGGGAGGCACAAAAATTATCCATGATTATTAATACTGATAAAAGTCAGGTATTGATTTTTAGTAAGGGGAATGCAGCCATATCTGGGAAATGGAAAATGTAAACACATGCATAAATACTGTGGATAAGTATGTCTATTTGGGTCTAACTGCTTCCTCCAGTGGTTCACGGTGCTCTCACATTACGAGCACTCAGATTAAAATAAAAAAAAAACTGTACTGGGCTATAAAAAATGAACTACAGATATGGAGGTAATACTATTAGATCTTTGGTTCAAGTTATTTCTTCAAAACTAAATCCACAAGCTCTGTGCATGATGGAAACCTGGGGTCCATATATAGTCTCAGAATTAGAGAAAATTTTGATACAACTCTTTAAGTCCTCCTTGGGTTTAAATAAATCTATTCTTATGCCCTATATTAGGGCTGAACATGGTCTAGATAGTTATAAAATGTTGGCTGAATCTCTGGTTTTGGGCTATTGGATTAAGTGTACAACAGCTTCTCCTGGTAACTTTTTACATGCATATCTTGAGGAGAAAGTAACGTGGGGGTTGTTAGATTGTAGAAGGTCCTCGTGGTTATCATATGTGCATTTATTAATGGGAGAATACCAATTTATGTATTTATATAATTACCTGCAAAAAGGATATTGTTACTAGTCTAAAATTTAAGAAATATATAAAGAATAAAATCAGAATCCATAACCAAGATGCAGTTCTGGACAGTATTGAATGGTCCAGATTTTCACCCTGGTATACATCAAATGAGGTATGGTTTGGTTATTGATTCTATCTGGATCATACTTTAGACTCAAAGAATGGAAATGTATTCATGAGTTACAAATTTGAGACCTTCACTAGTAATGTACATTTGGCAAGATTTGCTAATACCCCTAATGCTTCTGAGACTCCCTGTTTGTTCTGTAGGAGGTGTAGAGAACTTACACCATTCTTTTTTATTGTTCATGGAATAAAAAGCTATGTTTTACATGTATATACAGTATAGAACTTGGACAGAATTAAGCTTTATTCAAGACGAAACTTTGAATTTTTGGAGTGGCTGCAATTTATGAGGATCAACCAACATGGTAGCTGAAATCTCATTCATGAGATTTCATACGGCATCGAGATCTCAGTGGGCCATGAACAACCTCAAAGTTAAGCACTGTAACTGTTACAGTGTAACATAGCAACATAAAGTGGAAAAAAATGATGGATGTGAATTTGTGTCTGAAATCTTATATAAAAATGAGCATTTGGACACAAGCTCCAAGCCGAATTTCAAAATGATGTGAATAAGTTACAAGTAAAATACTAAAAAATACAAAATAATGTATGATTGATAAATCACATAAAAACACAGAAATTTACACAAAGTTCACACAATGCACATAAACTTATACTACCACTAGAGGTTCCTAAGTACAATCACGAGAAGGTCAAAGCCACATAAAATTCACAGGCATTCTGGAATGTTGTTTTCAAAATCAAAACACAACTGCAAAATAACAACTTGTGAATAGTGTCCCCTGCTAAGAACATCATGATGCTACTTAGGATTGTGATACTATCAAAAAAACAGAAACTGAATAATAATGGCCCTAAACAGACCGATGACATATAATAAACTATTCATAATAGTCATGAATCAAAATAATCTTTATGAATGGCTATTTAATAATCATTTATTTTCAAAAAATAAGGATGATGCACAAAGTGCTGGGTCAGTACAGTAAAACTGCAAGAAACCAATCATGCACAGCATGGTAGAGAATGGGTGTGTAGTCATAGAAACTGTAAAAGAAGAATTTCCACAAGAACTGGGAGCTGGTTCTCTAGATTACATCTGTCACTTGGTGAAATTCACAAAATGACATACTATTGGTGTCATAAACTGCCACAAGATTATGTGAAGCTCCAGTTAGGGGTCGGCAGTGATCATGCAACTGTAGATTAGTTCAACTCTTGCAGGGATCTCTGCATAGATATTATAGACACAGAAAGGGAGATACTTGGTGGGCCTGGAAAAACAGTTGCAATAGACAAAGCCAAACTTGGAAAAAGGAAATTTCATAGAGGACAAAGAGTAGATGGTGTCTGGATATTCGGTGGTATAGAGCGTGAATCTAAAATATGTTGTTTCAGAACAGTGTCACAGGGTGTGGGTATTCAGGATAACAAAAACAAGGCAGACTCAGATCACAGTGCATAAAAAATGCCAAAAGGCACGTATCATTTTATTTTAGTCATAAAATGAGAGAATATATTTACAGATATCCAATGAAAAAATGTAATCAAAATAAAAATTAGTTTCATTCAACTCAAAAAGGCTATTGCTTTGCCTCAGCAGACTCTAGGCTTACATCAGCCTGATGAATAATTGACCAGTGTGAGCCCACACAACTAGGAGGTCTTTCTCCTACCTCAGTCAGTCTCCTAATGACTCTCTAACTCCTATCTGATTAATGCCTGTAGAGGTAGGCTTGAACATATTTTGGGTGGGGTCACCTGACTAAACCCTTGACTAAAAATACAAAAGAAATCTAGCTGGGTTAGCCTAAAATCACAGTGTGACCCACCATATATTGTAATACAGCACTCCACATTGATTGCCAGCTACACAACATCATAAATGTTTTATAAAGGGCTAGAATAACCCATAACATGCTTAAGTGCCTGGTAATTAACATAGGGTCCCTCCTTAGTTACATTTGAGTGACAGGGAGGGCTGTATAAAGAGGGGACTGCAGAGGGTGCTGCTTTCCTATAGGAACTATCATATGCAGTCCTCTAGCCAGGTAAGCCACAGCCTTTTACCTCTCCTGGCTTAATTACATTGTACTTTAAAAAGACACAACAGCAAACGATTTTGTGAAACATCCCCTAATATATCTTACTATCTAAGGGCTTTTATTTAGCTTGTCTCCTAGCGGCTGTCTTTCTTGTACTTTACTTTCATTCATTCTTTTATTTCTGTCAACCTTTTTGTTTTCATATACGGTTTTATTGGGTTGGTTCACTTTACTAGTGAACCACACATGAACAAGTCAGGGCTGCAGCTGAAACTAACTGTCATACAGCTCTAGCACTTGGGAGAAGCATTACAGACTCAGAGGAGAAGAGAGCATATGGTGCAGACTCACTCTGGGTATCTTGAGTTTTCTTACTGCTCACACTCTCTCTTATATGGAAGGGTTTTATTTATGCCCTTCCCATCCACTTCCCAAAGGCTGAAGTGGTGTACTTCTCCACAGGGACAACAAGTCCCTTCACACATACTTAAAGCACTCATAGCTATTTTTAGGAGTGGGGCAGCTGCAAAAGAAAGTTATCAGAAAGGCATTACCACCCCCGCTTGAACTACGACACAGGATTTCAATGGGAGGAAGACAGTGAGAGAGGAGCAAGCATGTTCCTCTTTTGCCACTATACTGCTGCTCTTTCTCTCTCTACTTTACATAATTAGACCCCACAGAGTCTTTTATTGTACCAAAAATGACTGGGGAAAACAGCAGAAAGCCACAGAGTGGTGGCTTAAACTATCTGGCACCTTACCAGTTGCTCGCTTCTGTCCTATGTGGTTATTTACATTTCTTATAACTTGGAGCATTTCAGTTCCCTTCCTCTATTTCCCACTCTTACTTCACTTCAGAGAGGTGCAGGAGGGTTAGAAAATACCACTGGGAGCAAGCGGTGAAAGGGGGAAAGGAGCAGCAAAAGTGAAAAGGATTCCTGTGCCTCCGTATTTCTGAACTGCGCTCCATGGTCTATCATTTTTTTTTATATTTGCCCCTTACAACTCAGAGAAACCACACACTGGAGAAAAAGGAGAGCAAAGTGTTTTCTTTAACTATAACTCTACCGCCAGCTCTCTCTCTGCATTCCTATGCACTGTCATGCTGTACACAGTTGGGATCATACAAGAAAGAGGGGAATTAAAATAAAACAAAGGATGATAAATGCTCCTGACTTGTCTATTCCTGGCTTACTATCCTGGTAAGCCATCCAATGAATCTCTGAACATTCTCAGGGGGTACAGCTAACAAATATGCTCTGTACTGTCCAACAGAAGGGGCTTTTATTGTGATGAAATAGTTTTACCAGCTTTGGCTAAGCAGCTGCATAGAATACAACACATTTATTTCATTGTTTTACATAACCTTAGGCACGTTCAGTACTTATGCAGAGTACTTGATATTTTCTTTAATGGAACAGGGTCCTTCAGTTTTTACAGTACTTAGAGAAGCACTGTAGCACTTTAATACTGCATTTTACTTATTCAACAAAACACATTAACTGCATGAATGCACTGCATGTCTTTTTAATGCACTGAATGCACTTTATATTTAAATGTATTTTATACTATATAGGCATCTAATGCCATACAAGCACTTTTCAAGGCTTCTAAGCCTTTGGTTCCAAAGAAAAAGGGGGAGGTTAAGGGGTAACGAATAGGACCTCCGTCTTCTTATCATGGAAAAGACTCAAGATAGGGTTCACCCTGTCACACACACCCCCACACACAAGAGGCAACCATCCGACAGTTGTCCGGTCCTTAATTGATACCCTACAAGGGTGCAGAGCTCTGGCCCACCCTCTCCATAAAGCTCTACCCCGGATCTCTTAAATTCATTCTTTGAAATATTGTCTACCATACAATAGTTCTGCAATACAGCAATACGGTCCTTTCTTTACCCTGGGCCTAGTGAACAATTCAGCACAGTACTGTATTTCTCTAGGCATACCATAATTAGTCTCCACTACTGGTGGGCGAAGTGGGCTCAATCTGCTCCATGAAGTGATTCACAGAGCAAAGGTGGAGTTGCGGAGTGCTCCGCAACACCAAGTGAAGTACTTCACATTATAATGAGGAATGTGAAGTCCATTGGAAACAATGACTTGGCATTAATCCACCTCCCCAGACCACTACTGTGCCAAATTTAAGGTGAAGTGCATTGCAGGCAATGCACTTCGCCTCACTTTGCCTTGTTTTTGAGCTCCAAAGGCAAATTTTGCAGTGATTCATGGGATTTCAGGTCACATGGGCTCTATATTGATCTGCACTGCCTCAGTTCGGGGTAGTATGAGTAGGAAGAAATAAGAGACAGTGTGCCCTGATACCTGTCTATGATAGGAATCTTGTAAAAGCTGTTCAAAATGCATTTTTTTGGGGGGGGGATCCAACTTTAGTTCATCGATTGTATGAAACACTCCTGTGCTCATATCATTGAGGGTTTTTGTTTTTGTGTGGATTTTGAATGTTAATTTAAAACATTAAGTGTGTATGGTGAAAGACAGTGAAAGTGTGCTTTGAGGGAGGGACGTATCTGTGGTGTAGGTAGATTTAAGTTGTATAAAGAGTGATTTCTTTGTTTTTTGGTTATATTTTCTTTATATAACTGACTGTGTTAATGTACAGACAGTAATATTGTCAGTTATAGTAGAAATGTTCTTGCTGTTTGTTGTGTGGATGTGGGGCAGCAGTTTATAAGTTCAGGTTGTTTACATTACAAATTTACAATATGTAACATGGCATAGTACTGAACTTTTGTATTTGCTACACATTCCTCATTCAGCATTGTACACAAACTGTTCTGTGTGTGAGTGTGTGTGCAGTGTTGCATGCATCAAATAATATACATTTTATTGTGCCGCAGACTAGTGTAATTGCAGGCACAGCAGTGTGAACCTGCTATCCACTGTAGCTGCCTGATTTTGTACTGTGATCGTGGTATCTGTTCTTTGTTTTGCTGCTTGTAGTGCCATAAAAATCAGTACTCAGTGCATTCAGTGCTCCCCCTTCCCCATGTTCAAAAGGTAATTTTTACCAGATTGGATTGTTTTTGTGACCTCATCAGCACCACTGGTTACTGAAGTTGTTTTAATTATGTGACAGTCTCAGAGTAGTCTCTTATCTGTTGCCGAAGCCACAGTTGTTTATTTGGCTTCACATCCAGTGTCCCTCCAATCATAGAGTGAACGTATCAAAATCTGAATTTGGTTATAATATTTGTGGTTGATCCCCCAAAATGCCTGCAAAGAGACAAGCAGGCAAAGCTGTTTCTTGCCATGGCTATGTTGGCAGTAAGATGGTCTGTGGCCGTGTTAGTTGTACGCAGACACAGAAGTGCATTGCTGATGTGAGGAAAGGTATTTCTCCTGCAATGTTTTTTACAGCCCAATCAGTAGCTTCACTTATAGTTGGAGGGGATGATGTTTTCCCAGCCAGTGGTGTTAGTGTTACTGGTGTTAATGGTGGTGGAGGTAGTATTAGTATTGTTGTGTTAAGTTCTAATTCCAACCAGTGTACCGTATCCAAAAATATTAAGTGTGAAGCAATGCAAGTGAGTGGCAGCATAGATGATGTCATACTTCCCAGTAACATCCCAGTAACTGAACCTGAGGATTCTGATAATCATGTCAACGATAGCATACAATGTGATATTCCGTCCACCGTGGCACTTAACGTCACTCATTTTCCATGCAGTGATTCACAGTGTGGTGAAAAAATATCAGATGATGGTGGTGTAGATGCTGATGATGAATGTGATGATGATGATGATGTTGCTGTTGTTGCAACATGCAGTTCATATGCTAGCATCCAAGCAGAAGATGTGGATGAGTGTGACATTGATGAATATGATGATGATGATGTAATTGACCCCAGTTGGGAACCGGAGAAAAAGAAATTAAAAGTGGCTGTGTCTGAGTCTGTTTGTAGGAATCCCCCCTCCCATAAAAACTTGTGATCTACTGGTTTTAGTTGATGATGATGACCCAGTAATCAATATGATAGGTAGTTGAGGTGGTCAGTTGCAGTCCAGGGGTGCAGTGCCCGAAACATCACGTGCCCCCCCCACTTCAGTGCTTAAAATAACGGACTTAAATAACCCACATCATGGACATGTTAAAAGCAGAGCATCATAATCCCTTGTTTGGGATTTTTTTGTTCAAAATGCAAATGATGAGTCAGTTGCAATCTGCCAGGTTTGCCATGTGCGTGTAAGTCAAAGTAAAAAGGGGAGCCATCTGGGCACAGGAGGACAGCATACGCATCTTAAGAATAGGCACTTGGCACTGTGGACCCAGCACAAGCTGGCAGCTAATATCACAGTGGGGCGTTCATCCATGTCACCAGCAACCATAGCTAGCATGTTATCCCCTTCCTTGACTGTTAAGCCCAGCAGGAAATTAAACATGTGCAGTAGTGCGGTAATAAGAGCAGAGGATTACTACAGGGAAGATGAGGTGGAGGACCATAATAACTTTGAAATGTTGTCCAGTGCTGGTGAGAGTGGCAGTTTTTGTGGTAGTGGTGGTGGTGAATGCAGTATGTCTAGTGCAAGTGGTACATCAAGCCCGGTTGACAAATCTGGCAAAATAACAGCATTTCTGGGTTTGTCATCATCACCTGTGCAACCGTCTTTATCAAATGTCCACACTCCACCTCTTGCCAATGCCATTCATCACAGAGCACAACCATTTGTGATCAACACACCCTGTGTAAAACGTTTAAGTCAGCCCACATTACAGAGTGTTTCTGTGCATAAGCTGAAGTACCCCCCCCGAATCATACAGTGTCACGTGAACTCAATGCTGCTGTAGTGGAAATGCTGGCAATTGATCTTTTGCCCTTCGCCTTTGTGGAGAGTTCTGGGTTATGGTGGTTTGCTAAATGTGCCTGTCCAAAATGGAAAGTCTCATCCAGGACATACTTTTCTACCAGTGCTGCCCCCGAGTTGTTCCGCACTGTGTCCGACTCAGTAAGACATGCCCTTCAACATTCCTCCTCTCCATTTATCCATTAAAGTATGGATATGTGGACAAATGGCAAAACAGCGGGGAGTTCATATTTGTGTATAACTGCACACTGGGCACATGTACTGGGGATTGTTTGTGATGTTGTTAGTGTGAATAATCAGTGCAGTAAGGTGGATTGTCGTGGTAGCAATCTTCCAAGAATTCGACAGCATGCAACGATTGCAGTGCTCAGTGTGACCTGTTCACACACTGGTGAGAACATGTTGGACGTGGTACTGACTGAAACGGACAGATGGCTAAACCCTCTGTCCCTGACAGCTGGGATCATAGCAAGTGATAATGGGTCAAATGTGGTGAAATGCATCATGAATGGTGGGTTTTTTTTGTGTTCTGTGCATGACCCACTGTTTAAATCTTGTGGTTCAGGAGTTTCTGCAGCACCCTGATATAAAGGAAATGCTGACCATTGCACGATGTATCTGTTCTCACTTTTCAAGATCTGTAAAGGCCCGTGACCAACTGCGGCAGTTGCAGATACAAAACAGCCTGTCTCGGCACCGCTTGAAGCTGGAAGTTGTCATCTAATGGAACTCCACTTTATCCATGGCAGAGAGGTTTTATGAACAATAAAAATCATCTCAGAATATCTTGTTATGCACACTAGCTGTGACAGTTCCGGGGCCTCCATGTCTATGACGACTGAACAGTGGTGCCTCATGGACTCTATAATAACAATTTTGCAGCCTTTTGAACATGCCACACAGGCAGTGAGTGGTGAGTCTGCCTCCATTAGCCAATCAATTCCACTACTGCGGGTACTGAGGCAGACATTGGTAAATGTACAACATAGCCTTGATGTTGCCAGAGACTGTGGTAGCAGTATGTTGCTGCAACATATGCTGACAATATTCAACCAGAATCGTCACATTGTGAGCATTCAGTGTAGTGACAACTTTACTATAGCAACAATGCTGGAATTGCATCAGTACTGGAGGGAGGGCCTGAAAAGGTAAAAAATATCAGTGGTCAACTGGTGTGCTTGGTTCATGGGGCACAGAAGTCACATGCCAAAGTCAGCAAACCTCAGCAGCATAATTCGGCTGAAGGTGTACCTGGAGGACCATCAAGCATATCCTGCAAGTGGAAGGGGACTGCAGTTCCAGGTGGTCTGTCATCCAAGTGGCTGGTATCAACCTGCTTTGGGCAGACTTTGTCCCAAGTGGGTATTTGTGAAATAAATGATACGGGAGAACAGGATGATGCATCAACAGTTGGACTTAGTGCGGCACAGAGAATGACTGAGTCATATTTGTCTGAAAACAAGCATCTGAGAATAACTGAAGATCCTCTTTTGTACTGGAGTGGAAAGGTCAGTGAATGGCCAGTGCTGACTGCAGTGGCACTGAAGTACCTCACATGCCCACCCTCCAGTGTAAGTGTTGAGAGGGTATTCAGTTCAGCAGGTGCAATAGTCAGGGATCATCAGATCTCTCAGCCCCTGATCGGGGAAACATCTGAGCGGACGCGGCTACCTGGGCCAGCCGTCCACACCACCACTGCTCACCACCAAGGAACCCTCCTCTTACTGGTAAGCTCCCAGGCCGAACTGGGAAGTACTGAAAGGCTCCCATTGGCTGTTGCCTGTTGCTTCCATCTCCTGTTGGACTGTTGTGCTCCGCGCAGCCACTGATTGGCCCTGTAGTCTTGACTGATTCGAACTGTTTTGCTGGGCTGTGCCCCCATAGACTTCAGTGGGTTTCAGCAGAAAATTTTTGTTAAATTGCTAGACAGCTGGCTTATTTTTCTGTTAAAGTCTCAGTTAATGTGTAGACCAGTCTTGATGTTCTTAGCACTTGACTTTTGGAAGAAACTTTTCTCCCAACCCCCCCTCCCACGTTAATTAAATAGGCCTTAGCTCAGCCCACTTCTGCCTAGGGAACCGCCCTTTCATTTCCTATTGGATACTCTCTCTCTCATGTACCTCCTCTCTTTACTGCCCACTCTCCCTCCTCCCTGCTTCTCCTCCCCTTCTGCTAAACAACTCAGTCCCCTCACTGCCCCTGCCTCCTTTCTGTGCCTGACACCCTCCTTATATCTAGTAGTGCCAGTCACTCCGTCACTCCATGACTGGCCAACCCCCCCTTTGGCATTCCGTAGCTCCCCTGCACCCTTTCACTCCTGAACTCTATTCTAAAGCTGCTACCTCCTGTCTCCCTGTCTTGTTACACTCTTTAATCCCCCCACTATCTCTCTGCTGCATCCTCCTCTTTTGCTACTGCCCTTGTCTCCTCACTGCCCCACTCTCTGCCTGTTGTCCCTTAGCCACCTGCTTACCTAGTTCCCCCTGCCCCTCGAGCCTCCACCTCATTGCCTACCTCCTGCCACTTTCACTAGCTGCCTCCCACCTACCCAGCACCCTGTGCCTGCCCCCCCCATTCACATTGAATCATGTATGACACCGGTACTCTGTACCCCTTTCTCCTCACCTTATTTGATCTCTTCCCGCTCCTACATCCCCCCTGCTCATGTTTCCCCACTGTCCCAAACATCTACCAACTCACGCTTTCTCACCCCCTCCATGGTACCCTCCCTCTCAATCTCATGTTCCCGCCTTGGGCATCTCCAATCACTATGAAATGGCCCTCTCCCTCAAATGGCCGTTGGGTACTTCCCCTGTCCACCACTACTACTGCCATGCTTTACCCATGGCTTCACCCGTTTACTTGCCCTGGTGAATCTCGGAGTTATCTTTCCCAATAAAATAGGTGCCAGTCATGGGTATCTCACACCAGTACTCTAAAACATATGTTTCTTCTCCTGCTATTTTCAGGAAACATTCATCCCAATCCCGGACCAGCTCCTACAATAAGAAGAACTCAGACCAATCAACCAGGATCCCTCTCAATAATCTCACTTAACATATGCAGTCTTCTTCACAAAATTGATGCCCTTCAGACTTTTGCCTGTCAGCATAACCCAGACATACTAGCAGTCGTAGAAACCTGGCTCTAACCTTCGGTTCCCGACCATGCTATCACCCTCCCTGGGTATAACCCACAACCCACTTTTTTTCTCCCACACCGCTTTTTTTCCTCACACTTCCACCCTTAATTTGATTTTGTAGCCTTCACCCACTTAACTCATACCTGACCTTATTCCCAGAATCCCACCTCCCTCGCTTTAATCTTTCATTACTGTCTTATTTTGCTCCTTTTTATTATAACCCAGTTTCTTTGGCTCATTGCCTTGTATATATGTGAATGTTCTTGCTTTTTGTTCATTTATAATGTTCTTGTTTTTGTATTCAATCTATATCTTGTATTTGTGTAAAAATTGTACCTTTATATTGTTATGACCAATCAGGTCCATCTTGTAAATGAGCTATGCTCAATGATGCTCGCCTGAATAAATAAAGATTTTGAGTGAGTTGAGTATAATGTCTTGATTGAATATCAAAAAGAGGTGGTGGCTGCACCCTGTACCTTAAGGACATGATCCGGGGGCACCTCATAAACTTAACCCCCCAAACCACCACTGCACAGATTCTTCCTGTCAAGATCCTTCTCAGTGCACACAATAAAGCCATCACAGTTGTCACAGTGTACATTCCACCGAGAGAGCAAGGTAATGGGCTTAACACAGTCCTGGAGTTTACCAAATCTCTCTCACCTGATTCAGAAACAATCCTCCTCGGTGACTTTAATATTAACTGCCCTGCTGCAGAGGCAGGGGCATACAGGGACTTGATGGTGGCAGCAAACCTTTCTCAGATGGTTAGCTCCCCAACCAGGACAAACCATAAAATGGGTACCAGCACCCTTCTGTATTGGATCATAACAAGCCATCCCGCCAGGTTTACAAACACCACTGTCCTCCCTGACACACTCAGTGACCACTCCCCCGTCATCTGCTACTGGTAAAATAAATTCATCAAGCCCCCCCCCCAAAACCATTACTAGCTGGGTTCTACCTAGAGGCAAGCTACCTCATCTCAAAACCTTCTTTCGTCAACAGGATTGGTCCCCAATTTTCACTGCAACCAATGTGAACACTGCACTGGAATACTTCATCAGGCTCTTCAACCAAGCATGCAACATATTTGCACCCTTCAAGAAGCACAAGACCAAAGCCCTATGTAACCCCTGGCTCACTGGAGACCTACTTAGATGACTAAAAGCTCAAGACCACCTTTGGGAGATTGCCAGAAACACTGGGAGACAAGCTGATATTGCTAACTATAAATGTGCACAAAATGACTGCACTGTGTTAACACTTGTCAATTTTCTTCACATAAGCAGGATGCATTTTGGGCCTACAGAAAAAATCTGGGACTCTGTGCTAACACTGTGCGCATGACTGAGTGCACCATTAATTCTGGGGGATTTTGTATGCGTTGAAGCACTCTCATTCCACTTTGTTAACCCTTGTCAATTTTCTGCACACAAGCTGGATGCATTTTGGGCCGACAGAAAAAATCTGGGACTCTGTGCCACTACTGCGCACATGACTGAGTGCTCCATTAATTCTGGGGGACTTTGTATGTGCTGAAACACTCTCATTCCACTCTGTTAACCCTTGTCAATTTTCTGCACACAAGCAGGATGCATTTTGGGCCGGCAGAAAAAATCTGTTACTCTGTGCCACCACTGTGTGCATGACTGAGTGCGCCATTAATTCTGGGGATTTTGTATGTGCTGAAACACTCTCATTCCACTGTGTTAACACTTGTCAATTTTCTGAACACAAGCAGGATGCATTTTGCACTGGCAGAAAAATTCTGGGACTCTGTGCCACCACTGCGCGCATGACTGAGTGCACCATTAATTTTGGGGGACTTTGTATGTGCTGAAACACTCTCATTCCACTCTGTTAAGACTTGTCAATTTTCTGCACACAAGCAGGATGCATTTTGGGCTGGCAGAAAAAATCTGGGACTCTGTGCCACCACTACACGCATGACCGAGTGCACCATTAATTCTGGGGGACTTTATATGTGCGGAAACACTCTCATTCCACTGTGTTAACACTTGTCAATTTTCTGCACACAAGCAGAATTCATTTTGTGCTGGCAGAAAAAATCTGGGGACTCTGTGCCACTTTTGGGTGTTCTGTGATTGTTGCTGTGAGCTCATGATATCATACTGACATTTTTACAATTAAAGCAGCATTGCAAGAATGTCCTGAGAGTCTCCTGACAGCTTCAAACTGTACTTTTTTATGCTGCTTTACATTGCCACAGCCACCACTAGTTACCTCCGAGTCGTGACTTGAATGATACTCTTCTTTTCACAATTTGTGTCTGCTTTACTTACCTGACTACTTTTTTTCATGTATGAAAAAAAATGAGCATGCCTTCCAATATTGTTTGGACCAGGTTTGTATTTATTTGCAGCTGCTTTTCAATAACTATTGTTCCATGGTGTCATAAAACACTGCCTGCTGCATAACTGTTAATTAACAACAGAAGTGATATATAACAACTAATTGATCTGATGGAGAAAAGCAGAGGAAAACATGACAAAGACCTGGTCAGCACCAGTTTAAAAGGAATGCTCCCTTCATTATTTCATAGATGAAAAAAGGTGGTACAGCAGACTCAGCTACTGCAAATTCACGTATCATTCCAGTCAGTCAGGATGTAAGTAAAGGAAGTTGTAACATAGCATTAAAAAATATAGGTCAGAGTTCTCAACAGACTGTTGTGCTGCTGCTTTACAGAGATTCACCACATTACATAGTCATGCTGATGCACATAAACTAGTATGTGGGGGCATTACTCCCACTGGAATATTTCTTGCTCCACAGAGTGCAATATATTTCTGTGAAAACCGCCCGTAATTTCATTACAGTGTGTCATGTGATGGAAGAATTAAGAATCAGAAAAGCCACCCACATTCTGCCACCCTTTCTCAGCAACATTAGGACATGATGCCAGGGGGAGCGCAGGTGTATGCTCCACTATAGCGAATGTCCAGCAGCTATCCCAACCAATGTTTCCTTATGATATAAGGTTGACTTTGTGGTGAAATGTGGGAATGTTTCCACTAACAAGGCTCTTCTTACTGGAAATGTGCCCACATGTTTCACCACAAACTGACCATTATAACATAAAGAAAGATTGGGAAAGCTGCCGAACAATCGGATATTCACTGTAAGAAGCACACACACGTGCTCTTCCTGCCATCACGTCCTAACATTGCTGAGAAGGGAGGCATAATGTGGGTGGATTTTCAGAATGGGAATTCCTCCCTCACGTGATACACTATAATGAAATTACGAGCAGTTTTCACACAAATGTATTGCACTATGTGGTGCAAAAAAGATTCCCCTGAAAGGGAAAATGTGTATGATTAAACAACAACAAAGAAAAAACACACAAAAACAGTACAACATAGTAGTGGGCTGGGGTGGGGTTGGGGGGTGCAGAAAACAACCCCTAACTTATTGTGGCCATGGGAAGCCATAGTGGTCCAGCAGCAGGTGCAGCATTGAAACTATTTGCTGCTGCTGTTGTTCTATTCTGTTCACCTGCTGCTGCAAAGCACTGAACTGCTCATTATTTTCTTCAACAGCTGCCCACACCAGGGTGATGTCAGACTGTGTTGCAGGGACTGTGCCGGGGTCCACTGCAGCAGGGAATCTAGGTAGTGGTGGTGGAGAGGGTGGTGCTGGTGGCTGTGGTGGTGGTGGTGGAGCAGCTGCTGTACTAGCCCTCCTTCTGCTGTGGTGGTGGTGATGAGGCACAACTCCCACCCCAGCAGCACCCTCAGCCACTGCCACAGAAGGGCCAACAGGTGGATGCCTGGCCCCTTCCGTGGCAGTCTGCCACTCTGTCCTATGGTGGTTCAGCATGTGGTTGCATTGGCCACCGGTCCCCAAATGTGTTCCATGGGGCCATGGTGAACCACCACATCACACAGATGGCACACCACCACTGTGCTGTCTCCCCCCATAGAGTTAAAAAACTCCCATACTGGAGAGCTGCGGGGGGGACCAGACACAGTCCTCACATGAGTCCCACCAGTGTTTTCCAGCGCTACCTCCTGTGACTGTGGAGATGGTGGAGGGGGTGCTGCTGGAGTCCCTACAGCTGCTGCTACTGGTGGTAGTGGTAGTGGCAGAGAAGGTGAACACACAGCAGCCACCAGTAGCACTGGTGCTGTTACTGCTCCTGTTGCTTAAACATGGGGGAAAGCAACTCCCAGGAGTTGGGAGCAGTCCAACATGACACGACCTCCCGGCCCCCCACGGGTCCGCACTCCACTCCAACTGCGCCTACGGGCCAGCGACTCACCTTCTCCAGGGTCCACGCCCATCCCTCCCACACAAGTCCCAGGCACACACAAACAAACACACACACACACACACTCAGACACAGTCACTCACACACACACACAAAACAAAACAACATTTATAAAAAAAAATTAACTACCAAAAAAAAATCACAAACGCAATAGAAAAACTGAATAAAGATAGCTTTTAAAAAGCTGTTGATTTACAAAGGCAATAAGCACTTTGTCACTGACTCCTACACTGCTCTCTCACAAGCCTTGTCCCTCTATGAATGCAAAGAAGAAAGCAAAACTGCTTCTCTGACTCACTTCCTTCCTGCCTGGCTAAAGCATGTGACTTACAGTACTGTAAGCCATGTGATGTGTGGGGGGCTGCCTATTCTCTTCTCACTGCACCTTACTTTGATTTAAGGCATAATGGGAACGTGAAGTGGCAATAATAATGGCGTGAAGTGAGCAACTTGCAGTGCCCATTTCCCGTTGTGCTCTGTGGACATGAAGTGGCCACTTCGCATCCACTTCACCGGTGGATTAAAAATTTGCTGCATCTCTAGTCTCCACCAGTAATACTGGCTATCCCATAACCATTATATTCTGGGTACTAGCACACAGCACTTTAACAAGAACTATCAGGCACCTATTCAAAAGAGTGCATCTTCTAATATGCTATCGAAGGTCATACTCTGTAATCTCCCTATATCAGGACCATAAGAAGAAATAAACAGATCAGCAGAAAGAAAGAAGATCAGAAGAGGGAGAGAAATTCATCTGAAGATGGCCAACCTATCAGACTACAGGAAAATAGAAATAGTAATGGAAAAGAAATAAAGGTTGCAATCAGGATTTTGGAGAGTAGGAAAGCTGTCCATATTCAGTGGCAGGGATGTCCCCTTTAGTTTATTCAACAAAAAAGCTTAAAGTGCATTATTAATTCCTCAATAAGCAATCTGCATTTTCAAAATACTAGCTCTGATCTTAACTGTGAGGCTACATAGCAAAAGAAAGAAAAATATTTTAGGGGGGGGCGTTAACTCCCAACCAGTGCCTTGGAAGGGTGTAGAGCTCCGGCCAACATCTCCTTAAAGCTCCACCCCAAGGTCCCATAATTAGCTAAAGTACTGGCTTACTGTGAGGTCTATCATAACTATTCACACTCAACACTTTACTCTGGGGCTAACACAGTACTCAACAGCAGCTCAGAACTCACATGCAATTTCCATATAGTCATAACGGTACTCTCATCAGTACTGAAAAGAAAAAAAAATTTGAGAAAGGAACATTAACAGCAGTTTAATGCTGCTCCCTGGCTTCCTCTTCATGAATATCTGGTTGGCCATATTGGCCCGTACCCTAACTGACATTGGGGTGTATATGACCTAACTCACACTTCACTGTACCATTTTGTAAGATATGTTGGGGCTCCATACCTGGATCTTTCAGGACCCTAAATTACCTAGTATAAATGTTCATTATATGTTGTACCCTTCATGGAATCATTTCATACATCATTATTTCCTTTTCAGTATGTGTCTAAGAGCAGAGCTGGCACCTCTCTACATTTTTTGGGTGTACCCAGATTAGCCGCAGCTACCACCTGGAGCCTATTACCGCTCTCCATGTTTCTCTGGCATGTAGTTTCACTGAGTTGTAAAGCAGCAAATATAAAAACAAAAGTGCCACAGCTGTATGGCTGTTGTTAGTTTCAGCCACCGCTCAGACTTGTTCAGGTCTGGTTCACTAGTAAAGTGAACCAACCCAATAAAACTGTATATGAAAACAAAAGGGTTGACAGAATAAAAGATTGAATGAAAGTAAAGTACAAGAAAGACAACAACTAGGTGACAAAGTAAATGAAAGCCCTTAGATAGTAAAATATTTTAGGGGATGTTGCACAAAATTGTTTTCCTGTTGTGTCTTTTTTCAAGTACAAATTAAGTAAGCCAGTAGAGGTAAAAGGTTGTGGTTTACCTGGCTACAGGATTGCATATGATAGTTCCTATTTATTTATTTCTATTTTCCTTCTTTAAAGAAAGGTATCTGAGGATCGGTGGTAGGATTTTTAGGACAGTAAATGAATAAAAAGGGAAGTAGGAGAACTTCAGTAACAGACAAGTACTGGAATAGCAGTAAACGTGCAGTATAATATGGGGAGTGGTGCAATCCAGTGGCTGCAGGGCAGCCATATTCAGGCAGACCTTCTGGATACTGAGGTGCTGCCCTATCTGCATTCATCTCTCTGGACTATGGGATGAGGTAGCCAGACTCAGAGTAGAAATAAACTGGGTCAGGAGTACCTATCCAGAGACCACCAAGTCCAACGCTGCTGTCTCAAAGGATGCTGAGAATGAGGAGCACTTGGATGACGGAGGGCTCAGGGAGGGTTAGGGTGGTCCAGCAGAGGCACATCCCAGATCCTATTCCACTCCAGAACTCATATGTAGAACTGGAAAACAGGGACAACCAAATAGAGGTACCCAAAGAAGTGGAAGGGAAGGATGTGCAGGTCAGTCAAGGAGGTGATTTCAGTAGGGAGAGCAGTGGACCCCAGAGGAGGAGGAGGAGAAAGCAAATCTTGGTGAGGGCCTCTATCATAAGAGGGATCCTGCTAGGAACACAGGAGGGGGAGGACAGGGAGATGAGGTGCCTACCAGATGCCACGGCATGAAGGAATGAGAGGAAGATCCTGGGGGTCACCGGGAAGGCAAGACAGGCGGGTGAGCTGGAGGTCATTATCCACCTAGGTACTAATGATCTGGCAAATGTGGAGCCTAAGGAAGTTCAGGAAGAGTTTAGGAAATTGGGAAGGAGTCTCAGGCAAGTAGCTACTTCTGTCACCTTCTCAGAAGTACTACCTGTGAGAGGCATGGGAGAGCATAGGGGTGCATGCACCAGGAACTTTAACTCATGGTTGAAGAACTGGTGCTGTGAAGAAGGGTTTGGGTTCATTGTTGATTGGGGACCCACCTGGAGGGATGGAGGCTTGTTCAAGCCTGACGGCCTGCATCCATCCTAGAGGAGAATCCAACCACTCAATGATAACTTTAAATGCTACATGGACAAGCATTTAAATTAGCCAAGGGGGGTGGCAGACCAGCAAGGAGGTTACCTAACTACCCACCCCTCACAGCTAGCAGTGGAACCAATGAACGGGAGGAGGTGATATCTCTACAAAGCAGTGTGTAAAAGATGGAGATAACAGCCCAAGAGGTGGATAGGCAGAAAAGGGGCAAAATTCAACAGAAAGGAGACAGCAGGGAGAACCAGGTATAAAGGTCAACCAGGGAGGGGTCTGGAGTACAACAGCTAAACAGTCCAGGGAGTTCAAATCATGGAAAGCCATGTGTGCCAATGCCAGGAACCTTAGCAACAAGATGGAGGATCTGGAGACTGTCATGGTGCAGTCAGACCTGGACATTGTGGCCATCACAGAAACCTGGTGTAATGATAACCATGACTGGGAGATGGCCATACCTGGCTACAACATATTCAGAAGACACAGGGCAGGTAGGAAGGGAGGAGGAGTGGCACTTTATGTGAGGATGGCATAAAGGCAAAAAATGGAGGAGAGATACTGTGGGTTAAGCTGGAAAGGTAAATGGGGCCAGCCATCTGCATGGGGGTGAGCTATAGACCACCAACCCAGGAGGAAGAAACAGATAGGGAGCTGATGCTAGCAATCCAAATGATGGCAGACAAGGGTGAGGTGGTGCTGGTTGGAGACCTCAATATTCCAGACGTGGACTGGAGCCTCCCAGCAGCAGCATCGACCAGGAGCAGATTTATCCTGGACTCCCTTCAAGGTGCCTTCCTCAAGCAAATGGGAATGGAACCAAATCGGTAGAAGACAATGCTGGACCTTGGGCTCACAAGCGGGGACAATGTGATGGGGATAATGGTGGGGGAGCACCTGGGGAACAGTGACCACAAGTCATTGTGGTTTGAAATCACAGAAGGAGCAGAACCAAACCACACAAAAACATGTATCCTGGATTTTAGTTGCACAGACTTTGGGAAAATGGGGAGATGCTTGAAAGAGGCATTAATGGGAATGGGGCAGGAATCAGAGGTTGAGGAACAGTGGGCAATATTTAAAATGGGAATTACAAGAGTAACAGAATTATGCATTAAGCAGGTTAGCGAGGGGAAAAGGAAGAGGGGGAGGCCATTATGGTTTTCCAAGGAGGTAGCAGAGAAAGTGAAAGCCAAACAGATTGCATTCAGGCAATACAAAGAGACACAGGCAGAAGGGGATACGGAGACATACCAGGAGAAGCAAAGGGAGGCAGGAAGGTCAGTAAGGGAAGCCAAAGCTCAGACAGAAGAGCACATTGCAAAATCAGTGGGTAGAGGGGACAAAATCTTTTACAGGCACATACGTGAAAAAAGAAAGGCAAGGGAGGGATAGTGAGACTGAAAGGGGAGGATGGGGGCTGTGTGGAGGATGACAACAGTAAAGCCGACATCCTGGACAGGTATTTCTGCTCAGTCTTTACTGAGGAAGAGGAGGGTAATGGGCCTCAAGGGAATACAAGGGGTGGAAATGGTGCAGAAATGGACACAAGTCCCTTTACACTAGAAAGGGTCCTGAAGGAACTGGAAGGAATAAGAGTTGATAAAGCAATGAGGCAAGATTGGTTACACCCCAGTGTCCTTAAAGAACTAAGAGAGAGATGGTGGCTGGACCTCTGGCAATCCTGTTTAGTTGATCACTGGAAACAGGGGAGGTACCCAAAGACTGGAGGACAGCAGATGTACTCCCCTTATACAAAAGCAGGAACAAAGAGGAAGTGGGAAACTACAGACCAGTCAGCCTCATCTTGGTAGTGGGGAAGATCATGGAAGCACTACTGAAGAAGGAATTAGTGGAACATCTGGTTGCCAGTGGACTACAGGACCCAAGGCAGCATGGTTTCGCCAATGGAAGGTCATGTTAGACCAAACTCATTGAATTTTTGGATTGGGTGACTAGGGAGGTGGATTAGGGAAGGGCAATGGATGTGCCCTATCTGGACTTCAGCAAGGCCTTTGACACTGTGCCACAAAGAAGGCTATTACACAAACTGGGGAATATGGGAGTGGGCAGGACAGTAGTGTGGTAGGTAGGTAACTGGCTGGGCAGCAGGATATAGAGAGGATGGTACATGGCTGTCACTCCACAGAGGAAAGAGTGACCAATGGGTACCACAAGGATCAGTGCTGGGACCAGTCCTATTCAGCGTCTTTATCAGTAACATTACACAGGACCTAGAAATCAGAATTTCCCTGTTCACCAATGACACAAAGCTCTGTAACAGAGTGGACACACCAGAGGGTGTAGACAGAATGAGGAAGGACCTACATAAACTTGAAGAATGGTCAGGGGTTTGGCAGTTGAAATTCAATGCAAAGAAGTACAAGATAATGCATATGGGGCACAAAACCCTGGAACAACATATCAGTTGGGGGGTGAGGATATAGCATGCACCAAGCAGGAAAGGGATCTTGCGGTTATCATCTCTGATGACCTCAATGTAGGGAAACAGTGTGACAAGGCAGCAGGTAAAGCAAATAGGATGCTGGGATGCATAGGCAGGGGCATCACCAGCAGGAAAAGGGAGGACATAGTTCCACTATACAAGACACCAGTTGGGCCTCACCTGGAGTACAGTGTACAGTTCTGGAGACCTTACCTATGTTAGGACATAGACAGGGTAGAGAAGGTTCAGATGAGGGCAACAAAGGTGGTACATGGATTGCGTCACAAGTCCAATGATGACAGGTTGAAGGACTTGAATTTGTACTCCCTGGAGGAGAGGAGGGAGAGAGGGGATATGATAGAGACATACAAGTATTTTACAGGGAGGAACAGGGTATAGGAATACACTATTTTTCAGCAAAAAAGGAGGGTGGGCGATTGAGAGGAAATGTGAGGAAACATTTCTTCACAGAACGGGTGGTAGACAAGAGGAACACCCTGCCAGAGGAAGTAGTGGGGGCTGAAACAATCAAGGGATTTAAGAATGCATGGTATAGACATAAGGGAATGGTGGAGGTCAGGGTTAAGGGGCAACAGACTTCTATGAAAACATAAAGTGAACTTTCAAGCTCAAATGGGCAGACTGGGTGGGCCATAGGCCCTTATATGCTGACAGTGTCTATGTATCTATAGGAGAGCAGTGCCCTCTTCAGTCCCCTCTTTATACTGCACAGCCCTCCCTATGTCACACACTGCGAATATGTGAGTGATACTGTATATCACATCATCAGCTGCTGGACTGAACTGAAATGAAATATTCAGGACAAGAAACTTAAGGGATACAGTGCTTTTCAAATGCACTATATAAGTAAACTGCAATGCTTTCATTTTTTTTTTTTCACTTTTTGTTTTACCAGGTGAGACACACTAAGCTGAAGCTTGTTTACAGGTGCAACCTGGGAGCACAGGGAAGTTAAGTGACTTGCTGAGGGTCATACAGTATGCAAGTGGGGGCTGTGGGATTCAAACCCAGGTCTCCAGGTTTGCAGCTCAGAGCATTAAACCACTGTGCTATACTGCCTCCATTAGATAAAGACAGTATTAAGAGAGAAGCACCATAAAAAGAAAATGTAGATATAGAAAGGATTGATAGAACATAGAATTTGTTTTCATTTTTTTAGGAGTGAGAGAAAAAACTGAGAGAGAAAAATAGAAGAGAAAGAATGGAGTGAAACTGTGAATGAGAAGGACATAAAAAACATTTTTTTTCTTTTTTGCATTTTTAAGATCTTGATATATTTGTTTTTTGTGGGGACATAAATGGAGGAGGAAACAATAAGAGTAAAGGTCGTGTGAAAGAGGGAGGAATGTGGACTGAAACAAAAAGGGTTAAAAACACACAATAACAGGATTCAGGAAAAATTTTTTTTTTGTTTAGGGTCAACTGCCAGAGGGACCAGCAGCACCAACATTGCAGCAATGGAGTTCTGCCATATCAGCAAGCTGCAGCTGCTGGTTCTGCAAGAGCTGGCTCAACATTTTCTCTATTGAGTCCTCTTGGTGCTGGAGGTCCCCAGTCTCCTTCCACAGTTGTTCTTTCACCACCATAATGCTTTACAGCAGTGGGGGTGCTGATGCAGGGGTTGGTACTGGTGGCAGGGCTAGTGCAGGTGACAGTACTGGGGCTAGTGCCTGTTGTCAGTGTCACTTTGGTTGAGGTGCCTCTCCCCAGGTGACACAGATAGATCACTGGCACTTGTCATCTCCCCTTATGGGCCTCCTACTGCTCCCTGTGATGGATAATAGTTAGCCTCCTTGTCCCACACAAGCCCATTTTCCATGTGTCTACCCCCAAATTGACTCCTACCCTATCCTCCTCACTTTGAATAGTCTCAGAAAAGGAGGGAATTGTTATATGGGTATGGTATATTTAAGGCTGCACAAATGCCAGTTTTTCCTTTCCCCACTCCAGTCACTCCAGAAGGTATGGGCCATTTTGAAGTTGTTGCTAGCAAGGGATATCGAAACAAACCCAGGTCCTCCTTGCACTAATATCCCAAAAGTAATTCCCTCCCTGTCTATCTGGGCCAACGTGAAAGGACTGAAACTGGTTCATATGAATGTTTAATAGCCTCAAACCCAAGTTACAAGAACTGGAGGCCTGGGTTGTCCAGTATTCCCCTGACGTATTAGCCGTCTCAGAAACTTGGCTTAAACCTAGCATTTTAGTGCACGAGATTGAGATCCTTGGATTCAAAACTTTTAAGTAGGACAGAATTGGAAAAAAGGGTGGAGGGGTCATTATATAGACTGAGGAGTCCCTAACAGCTTCTATAGTAGCAACACCAGCACTGATTGATTCAGATTGTGAAGCACTATTCGTTAAACTCCTGCTAGGTGGTATTAAGCCCTTATTAACAGGCTGTGTATATAACCCTCCTAAGACTGCAGCAGATGTGCTAAAGGCCCTTACCAGACTTATCCCTGACCTGCTTTCCTGCGAGAAAATAATCCTGGGTGACTGCAACCTTCACTGCGGCCCGTTGACTAAATGTGACATTAAGTTCAATCTGCAAGAGGTTAACTTGACCCAGCTTATCCAGGAACCTACCAGACTAAATTTAAAATCTGGGAATCATATCACTCTAGATTGAATCATTGTGTCCAAATCCAGCAGATTCAAGTTGGCTGGCACTTTTGCTGACTCCTTATGTGACCACGTTCCTATCTTTGGAATATGGAAAAATGATTATCCCACCCTACCCCCCAGAAGCTTTTTGGTGCGTGATTACTCCAAACTTGACACAAGTTCCTTCCTTGGTACCCTATCAGAAGTGGACTGGGCTCAGATCACACTTACCTCTAGTCTGGACATAGCCATGGACATTTCACCAATAATTTCCTTTCTACTGCTAGTAAGCACACCCCTCCTTAAACAAATGAGGGTCAAAGGGCAACAGTCTAGGTGGCTGATGTGTGACTTGAAAAAATTAATGAGGGAAAGCGACAGGGTTTGGGGTAAGTACAACTCCACTAATCTGTCCAATGATTGGGTCCTGTACCGAGAACTCAGGAATAAATGTAAAAGAGAACTGAAGTGGGCTAAGCAACAGTATTTCCAGAACTTGGAAACAAAATATCTATCTGACCTCAGAAAGTTCTGGTACCAAATTAATGTTCTCCTAAAGGGACATACCACACAATATGTCTGAGACATTGTTGCAGGTGTTGTACGTCACATGAATCCGAAAGACTTCACCAATGGCTTCAGTGCATTTCTCACTGACCTCGGTAAATATAAGGTTCACCCCAGCAGCTCTAGCCTAATATCCCACGATTATACAGTGGATCCTCCCCCATCACCTAACTTCCACCTTATGCTGGTGTCTAAACCTGAGGTTCTAAAGCTGCACAAAAACATTAAGATCACTGGTTCAGGATGGTATGACAAACTTGAACTCAGACTACTCAGATTCGCAGCCCAAGAAATTGCTACACCAATCATGGTTATTCTATAGGTTGCTGCTGGAAGGTGAAGTTCCCATGGCCTGGAAAATTGTTCTGGTTACTCCCATTCCCAAAGGGGGGCCAAGTGAGCTGGTTGAGAATTATAGACCAATTTCTATACTCTATACACTAAGCAAAAAACTAGAGAGAATTGTGTACCCACAAGTCCAAGAATAAATTGAACAACATAACCTCCTCACTCCCCGGCAACACAGGTTTAGAAAGCAACATGGCACTGATACTGCCTTGGTTAGCCTCACGTCAGACATCCTAGCAGCCCATATAATGGCCAACTAACTGGTGCTATCTTTATAGACCTCACCAAGGCTTTTGATCTGGTGGACCACCAGCTGCTTATCTCATGGTTCCGATCCCTTGGACTGGACAACCACTCAGTGCAGTGGTTCACAGATTACCTGCACGGTAGATCTCAAGTAGTCAGATGGCTTGGGGTGAAGTCTGACAAGTGCCTCATTTTTGACTGGGTCCCCCATTGTTCAATAATGGGGCCCCTTTTGTTGTCCCTATTTATCAATAACTTGCCCAAGCACTGTGGAGGTGCCAAGGTGACCCTTTACACTGATGACACTATGCTGTACAGATCATCTCAGGATGCAGCACAGCTAAATCAGCTTCTCAGCCAGGACCTCTCCATATTGGAGAACTGTTTTTTGACCAAACAGCTAGTCCTCAGTGGGGAAAAAAAAAAACAACTACCGTATCTTATTTGGGCCCAAAAGCCTGGGCCTTAATAGGTCATGCTTATTGTCCCCCTATCAGTCCAATGGTTCTAAGATAGAGGTTGTGGATTGCATTAAATATCTGGGTGTGTATATAGATCAAGACTGTTCCTTCAAGGGTCATGTTGACCAAATAACCAAGACGCTGAACCAGAAGCTTGGTCTCTTGCATCACCTGAGCCCATTCCTCACTCAGACACCTAAGTTAAGGGTAGCCACTGGCACACTCTTGCCCTCATTGTTACAGGAGGCCCCAGTGTTACACTCACTGATAAGCACAGAGATGCAAAAGTTGAGAATATTATATCATAGGGTTGGGTATTTTGCCATAGGTGCACCGCCCCTAGAACACCACTGCAATGTATTGCACTCACTAAACTGGCTTTCTCTCTTGAAGGCAGATTAATGTACCTTCCCTATGTCTGGCCTTCACACTTTAGCAAGCTAACACCCCCCCCCCAGTCCGAGTGGTACTTTAACACCTAATCAAGCTGGAAGAAATTTAAGGTCCTCTGATCAGCAGCTCCTCCATGTTCCCAGAGTCTAGACATCTCAACGGCTCCTGGCATTCACAGCTTACATACCATCCCTCTGGAATGGCTTCCCTAATTCCAACAGTGTAGCTCCTTTGGAGGCTTTAAAAAAGGCCTCAAGACCCACCTATTGCGGTTAAGCCTCTGTGCATGTTACCACTGAGCATCAGAACACTCCAAAGGGTTACCTCAGTAGCTATTGTTGGCCTCCTGGTTGGCCATTACTCCCATACTGGGACCCTTACCATTTTTGATAAGCTATATGTAACTGTTTTATTTTTATGAAACTGTTTTACTCCTCATGATGATCATCAATTGTACCTAATCTGCCTGTGTATCATCTATTACACTACAGGTACCACCGAGGTACCACTGAGGCAATTTGCATTGACTGTAATGTGATCCTGCTTCATTCTGCCTCAGTATACCTAGGTATACCTGAGTACTGCAAAACTTTTCTATGACTACCACTATGTCCTTACTGCAATGTCTGTATTATTCCATTTGCTTTGAGTTGTTCTTGCTCTTTATTCTTTTATGTTTGTAATGAATCCTGGGTCGCCCCTGAAAAAGGGGCTGTTATGGTCTCAGTGGGCCTACACAGTTACCAAAAGTGAAATAAACAAATAAATAATGGTCATGAAGCATGTGTTAGCCACCTGTACCAAGGTGACTCTCCCATTTCCTGTGACTGACCACTACATGACATATATTACACATCACCAGGTTCTTATTAGGGTCCACATTGAAATACTCCAAGACCAGGGGGATCATGACTGCTTTGGTCTGGGATGTATAGAGCCAGAGGAGGATAGGGAAGGGGGCTCTTCAGGATTATCAGCCTGTGGTGGTGGTACCACAGGTGGACAAAAGGCTGCAGGCTGCTGTGGAGGAAGTGGGGCGGGGGGGTTGATGCTCAGCAAGGGAGCTGAAATTAGAGCAGAGGGAGATGGAGGCTTTGGAGGTGCAGGCTCCTGTGGGGGAGAGGGATGGGGGATGCTATGCAGCTGGACAAGTTGGTGGTACTGGAGTGGGATCGGGGGGAGATTGAGGCTACTGTGTCTCAGGCTGTTCAGGAGGGGCTTCTGGAGTACCTCAGAACAATGTACACTGAAGGTATATGGCATCACGCCCACTGCCACAAGTCTTTACATGACCCACATGAGAGTGAGACTCCATTTTAAAGGGAGAAAGAGACAGATTAGATGGCGGGGAAAAAAGTAAAATGCAGAGGACTCTTCACTTAAAAAATAGCAAATAAAGAGCAGAAAATACAATTAATTTACTAATAAGAACACAAGGAACTGATATACAATGAAAGCTGAATAAACAACATGGTGAAAATAAAATAAAAAAAGGTTAGAATTTAGAAATCTGTGCTATATAAGCTGTCAGGTTTCTGCTCTCCTGCACAGACTAACTAATAATGCAAAACTGAAAGTGAAGTTGTCTGACTTTGTACAGAGATGTACCATGCGATCTACAGAAGCTTTTCAATGTGACCTTCAGACATTTGTTTACCAGTAGCCTTATTCTGACCAGACGTCGCCTTGGTGTACTCCAAAGGTAAAGTTGCAGATGAAATCAGCAGGTAAAATTACCTAATGTGAATTCCACAATAAATAGCAAGAATTCATGAATTTATCCATGAAGGCAGATTTGACAAATTCATCTTAAATTCAGCGGTGGATTAAAACATAGCAAAGTCTCAAGCAGAAAGTGGTGGAAATGAAGCTGATCTGTTGCTGATGGTCATATGGCCTAGGCAAGATTAAGGTTACAATGCAGTTGGTAGATATGACTTAGGTAAGAAAATGTGCTGACATGATGGACTATACATCTTTTTTACTACATTACCTTCCTGTTTCTGTTTACTTTTTATATTTCATGAAGTTGCACTTCCATGTTGAAATGCACATGACATGTAATTCTTTATCTAGTGAAATGCCCACCAGGTGAACTTTACCCATGAAGTGCCTTTTCATGTTGTCTTTTGTCAATGCTTTAAAAAAAATACATAATCCTTCCCCCACCTTTGCAGTACCCTTTCTGCATTCCTCCCCCTGCTCTGACTATTAAATCCACTCATCTTATCATTCACCTTTGTAGCACTCAGTCCCATCCTTCTCACTCAAGAACTGGCAAAGTTTAAGCATATTTACTAAATTTCTTCTTTTAGTAATAGTAACGAGATACATGTACACTTTCCCCACCCTAACAGTAATCACAATCCCACACTCCTCCTCCTCCCATCTCAACAATGTTCAAGCAAGTACCACCCCCAACCCCACACACACACACACTGTCAAGGTACCCAGTCAGCACACAGAACCTTCCACCACTTTGGCAGGGTTGCTCCCTTAATTAATGAAAAGGCACATGCTCACACTATGAGTGCTAAGAGTGGGGTTGAGAGTGAGTCAGATTTAAAGGGGACAGGAATTACTTACTTATGTGCAGCTGCTTGTAATGTCCCTATTTTCATAAATTATATTTATACCTGTAAGGATCCCCGTTTAACTGTGCCTAAATAAAAGCTGAAGCTGTCAGTTGCATTTGTATTGTTTTCTTTGTATGGACGTAATGTGCAGTTCCTTTCATGGAACCAAGGATTTGGAGTTTTGACTATGTCACTTCATGGTTTCAGAAATGTGAGCATGATCTTATCAGTACCGTGCCCAAGGTTCTGAAACCATGAAGTGACATACTCAAAACTCCAGATTCTTGGTTCCATGAAAGGAACTGCACAGAATGTTGTCCATACAAAGAAAACAATACAAAACATAACTGACAGCTTCAGCTTTTATTCAGTGACAGTCAAAGAGGGATCCTTTAGACATAGGAATATAATTTATGAAAATAGAGACATTTCAAACAGCTGCATATAAACAATCAATTCCTGTCCTTTTTAATGGGCAGGGCTAGGGAAGCAGGGTGGTAAGGGTGTTACAAAGGTGGAAGGTTTATGGTAAAGCTAAATGTATGTGTCAGTATGGTTGAGTTGGTAGCACATCCACCTCTGGACTAGAAGAGTGTGGGAACTAGTCCCACACCAGCACTTCATTTTATCATACCCCAAATGCTTACCTTTCCGTGCAGTACTAGGGAATGCTGCACTGTTGTGGTGTGCCCCAGTCAGATAAGACATCAAACCAAGGACTCTTCTGACCATCTCTGGCAATTTCCTGGTGGATGTCCAGATAAAAGTAAAAGAATACAAGGCACTTTTTTATGCTAGGGGAACTTTCATTGAGAAAAATCAAAACATAAAATTTCAAGAGAAAGAAACAAAGCAAAATGCTAGAGCTCTCCATAGAAACATAAATACAGAAATGCAGAATTTTACCCATCCAGTCTGCCATTTTACCTACCTACGGTATCACAGTAGACCTTACTTGATCTCCGGATCCTACTCCCTCCCATCATTCCTTTCAACTAATATTCTCTTTTGCCTATCTCCTGAATTCTTGAACCCCAGCACTATTTATACTTCCACCACCTTGGCTGATAGGCTGTTCCAGGGATCTACTACTCTTTCTGTGAAAAATTATTTCCTCAAATCCCTCCTGAACGAGCCCCTACAACTTAATAGCATGCCCCTGTGTTCTTATGCACCTTTCTTTCTGAAAAATACTTCCCTCCTGTACTTTATTTACCCCCATGAAGTATATTAAAGTCTCCGTCATAGCCATCTTTTCCTCCTGTCTTCCAGGGTTTACATATTGAAGTCTTTTAGCCTCTTCTCATAGGGCTTTTGATGCAGATCCCTTACCATTTTAGTTGCCATTCTCTGAACTACCTCCATTCTGTTATGACCTTCCAGAGATGTGGCCTTCAGAACTGTACACAGTATTTTAAATAAGGTCTTACTAGTGATTTATACAGAAGCAGCACACCTCACTCCTTCTGTTGGTTATACCTTTCCCAGTACCTCCCTAGCACTCCATTAGCCCTCCCCACTGCCTTGCTGCACTGCCTGGCCATCTTGAGGTCATCAGTGATTATTACCCCCAGATCTCTCTCCTGCTTGCTGGTAGTCAGTAACATTCCCCTCATTTTGTATTCTGCCCTGGGTTTCTGTGCTCCAGATGCATTATTTTGCACTTTTTTGCATTGAAATGCAGCTGTCATACCCTAGACCAGTCCCCGAGTATTCCTGGGTCTCTTCTCATCATTTGCACCCCCCACTGCAGTATCCACCCTATTGCAGATTTTAGTGAGATCCTTTAGGGGGCACATGTTCCCTTCTAACACTTCTGCAACATCACCAATTAAGACATTAAAGAGTACCACTCCCAGCACTGATCCCCAAGGCACCCCACTGGTCACCCTCCTTTCTTTGAATGAACTCCGTTTACCACCATCCTCTGTCCCTATCCTCTAACCAGTTTCCTCCCTGGTAAACTACTCAGCTTGTTTAACAGTCTGCTGTGTGGAATGGTGTAAAATGCCTTACTGAAATCTAAATAGGCAACATCCATAGCTCTACCTTGATCTAATTCCTTGGTCACCCAATCAAAGAAAACTATTAAACTCAATTGACATGAACTCCCACCTTTGAATCCATGCTGTCTTGGGTCTTGTAACCAACCTGATTCAAGATATTCTGCTATTTTCTCCTTCAGCAGTGTTTCCATTAACTTAAACACCACCACTGTCGGGCTGACTGGTCTGTAATTTTCAGCCTCCTCCCTGCTACCGCTTTTGTGACATGGGACTACATCTGCTCTCCTCCAGTCCTCTGAAACCACTCCTGTTTTGAGTGAGCTGTTAAACAGGATGGTAAGAATTGCAGCCAGTATAGTACCTCTCTGAGCTCTCTCGGTACCCTGGCATGTACCCCATCTGGTCCCAATGCTTTTTCTGCTTTCAGATTTAAAAGTCCCTTTAGGAATCTCTCATCTGAAAAAGGAATAGTGTCCTCTTCTCTACCTTCAGGGTTCCTGTTACTTTTTTTGTGGCCCCTCACCTTCTCCTTCCACTGTGAACACTGAACAAAAGTAGTTGTTCAGGATGTCTGCCTTTTCCTGGCCCCCCTCTGCATTGTGCCCTCATCCCTTTTTATCCTTAAAATGCCTCCCCTGGTCTTCTTCTTTTCATTTCCACACCAAAAAATGTCTTGCCCTTTCATTATTGCTTGGGCTTGTCTCTAGTCAGTTTATGCCTTCACATTCTTTACTCCTTTCCCTGCTTCACTCTGTTTCCCCTGATACAACTTCCTATCCTACTCCCTCTGCATCTGCTTATATTTTCTGAATGCCACTGTTCTAGCTTTTACCTTTACAGATACCTCTTTTGAGAACTACAACAGTCTCTTTTTCCTCTTACTTTTACTCACTTGTTTCACACAGAGGTTTGTTGCTTTCACTATGCCCCCTTTTAACTTTGCCCACTGTTTCTCCACCACACCCAGCTCCCCTCCCCTGCCAGGTCTTCCCTGAGGCATTCACCCATATTTATAAAATCTGTCCTACTGAAGTCCAGAACCCCTGTCCTTGTGTGGTTCGATTCCACAGCAGTCCTTATGTTGAACCACACTGTATGGCACTCCCTGGTCCCCAGGTGATCTCCTACCTTAACATCTGCAACACTGTCTCTGTTAGTGAGTACCAGGTCCAACATAGCCCCATCATGACTGGTTCACTGACTAGTTGCCTGAGGAATGCCTCCTGCAGGGAGTCAAGAATGTCAGTGCTTCAAGTTTAAGCTGTAGCTGGGAGGCTCCAGCCTACATTTGGAAGATTGAAGTTCCCCCACTAGCAGCACCTCCCCCTATTCTACCATCTTTCCAATTACTTCCACCAGTACATTATCTTACTCCTCTCCCTTTGCTGAGATCTGTAGATCACACCAGTACACATATTGGCTCCATTATCCTTCTCCAGGTTGACCCAAAATACCCCTGCCCCCCCCAAGTATTTCCTGTATCTCAATTAATTTTTTATTTGCTTTCCTTCACATAAAACATTATACCTCTTTTCTTCCCACCCTGTCCTTCCTGAACAGAGTATAGACTGTTATGGCCATACCCCAGTCATGGTTTTCAGTGCATCGTGACTCAGTAATGGCCAAAATATCCAGGTCAGACTCTGCCATGATGTAATCTCAGTCCAGAATCTTACTTCCCAGACTTCTAACATTTTCACATATGGCCTTCCAGATATTGCTACCACTCTCATTATTACCACTCTTTTTTTTCCTTTTAGCCCTCCCTACTCTGTGTTTACTGCTTCTGATCCATCCCCCTCATTTCTACCATATTGATTCCTTTATTACTTTGTACCCTAGGTATTTCCTTCCCCTCAGGCTCTCATTACTTCTTATTTTAGCCTGTGGGGAGGCAGCTGTTACCTTCTTGATTTCTTTCGACATCCACGTTGACTAGTTAAAATGTTCATCAAAGTAGCACTTGAACTGTCCACTGAGGACTGCAGTTCCCCTCTCAGATGGATGCAGGACATCACCTCTGAAAAGGCCCTTATTCATCCAAGTTAAACTCCAGGATAGATAAGGGCCATGTGAAATACAGAACAAATAAACAGATACTACACATTGAATTAACTGAGATGTTAACCAAAAGGTAAAAACAAAACAAGCAAAAACAAATTCCAGATGGTAAAAGAAGACCTGCTGTACTCCTAGTTAACTGCGCTGCTTCAATTGTAGTGGTCAGTTAAACAACAGACTTAGAGTAGGAAAGACAAAAAATGAAAAAGAAACAAATAAAATAAACAGTGTATACCCAGTTAATTGCATTCAAATAAGAGAAAAACAGAATCCTTGTGAGATATCCATTTTCACTAGACCGAATGTCTCATAGAGCAGACTAAACCATTGTAGTAATGGACACATATGTGGATAGTAACTGTTGCTACACATATTGTCATCTTGCCTACAATAAGTAAACTTTAAGGCAGGCAAAAAATTATGTAAAAGTGTTAATGATCTATCACTTCCATGCTGATGGGTAATCTCTCAACACCAGATTCCCATACGTGAGTCTCTGTGACCAAAGTAATTCCCATCTGCCAGCTAAGAAAATTCAAAAACCCAAAGCAAAAGTACAGTTCAGCAAAAAATGTTCCAGGATTTCAACTTCCAGATTACATTTCAACTTACAGAAATGACATTTGGATCTCAGGCATGGTCTATCATCCAAACACTTGAGCTTCATGTTACCTTGCACACCTAGTCAGCCATAACAGCACAACCAAAGAATGTCCCACATGTGCGTGGGATGCAGCGTTAAAGATTTTGCATGTTCAGTCCTGGCTGGTATACAAACATTTTAGCACATTTCTTATGTATATTTCTTAAATTGTATAAACATTCACAGGGGTACACCTGGTTCATGGCCAAAATAAAAATTGAATGGTTATAGTAATAGTGCCCACCCAAGCTGCTTCAAAGCCTACAATCCATTCAAATCAATTCAATTTTCTTACTTTGTTTTCATTCAATGATTCTAACATGCAGAGGGGCTCTTGGTCTTATCACTCAGCTGAATCATGTTCAGTTTGACCACTGATGGAAAGGTGGCCCACTCATTGGTCAGTAAACTACATTGTAAGTTTAAAATGCCAATATGAGCTGAGGTCTCACTGCTCTCTCTCACTTTTCTCTGTCTTATGTGGAATCCATTCTCTGGCTCCATCTATCAACTTCAGTGTGGAAACCATTCTCTCCAATTTGCAATGCACTGTTAAAGGTTTAGCAAACTCACCCATGGCTAATACATAATGATTTTATCACATTTCTTATGCATCTTTCTTAAATTGTTTAATTATTGACAGGGGTGTGTTACAGATTTGGATGACCTCTGTCCCAGTTATGATTTATAGAACAAGTCTGAAGCAAGGATTTTATCTACTATCTCTTTTTTTTTCTATTGGACTGCACAGTCAACTCTTGCCTTTACTAGCTGTTCTTTCCTTTTCCATTGTTTCTGTCTCTACCTCTCAACCTTACTTATATATAGTTATAAAAATATGTATGATTTGTAAACTAGATGTAATTATTAATGTTAAAATGATTACAGAAACAGGTCTTTGAGTTTATTAGCAAAGTGTATCGGAGTGTAACCTTTTGACCTCAGGCTGGTGGAATCTGTCTGCAAAATAGGCCAGCTAGTAGCTGGGTCACAATACTCTGGAAGCTAGAATCTGACAAGGTTCTGAAGTTCTGGGTCACAGTGCTCTGGTGGAATTAGAATCTGACAAGGCTCTGAAGTTCTGGGTCATGATGCTCTGGTGGAAGCTAGAAGCTGACAAGGTTCTGCATGTTTGTGTGAAAAGAGAACAAGTGTCTTCAGGGGGATTTGTGATTTGGAGACCAGATGCAACAGAGAGCTGGTAGACTGTAGACTTTATTTCTAAACTCAGAAATTGGACTTTGTGTTTGGATTGCCTATGCTGAAAAACAGTCTGTACATTTCTTTTTATTTAATTAGTTTTTGTTGACCGGGTAAGTGCACTAGAAAAATTCTGCCTATTTTAAGGCATGGGGAGGGGGATACAGATGAATGGCAATTAACGTTGAACCAGATTAAGCTGTTGGTGGTATTTTTAGTGAATGGAGGGAAATTTGGCCAGGACACTGAAGAAATTCCCCTACTCGCCTCTAGAGGAAACTTTGTCATCCTGGGATTCTACCAAGATGGCTGCCTCAGTGCAGATGGAGGAGCTGATGGATGTTCAGGAGGCTGAGGAGAGGGTCTCCTTCCCTGCCTCACCTCTGCATGAGACCAACTTTTTTTGATGCTCCGAAGAATGCTGGCAAAATATACCCTTGGGAGATGTTGAGAAGGAGATACAGGTACCTGTAACTGTCACAAATAATGAAAGTAACCCAAGGCCAGAGACATCAAGAGATGGACTGCAACAAGATAGACTTTCTGAAGAACAACTACAGGCAATGTTGACTGAAGAGGAGAAGCACTTTGCACTTTGGCACCAGGAACGTACACTTGCACTTTCTGTGGCAAGAACAGATGCTAGGGTGGCCACGTCCAACTCAGTAAAGCAGCTGCCTACAGCTGTGGCCATATCAGAAACAGTCACTGATGGCTCTGTGACTGGGTGAAGAACTTTTTCAAATGACAGCCAAGTGAGGAAAGAAATCGCACCTATGGGGCAATCTGGAATGCCAACAGCAGCTAACACAGCAAATGGACTTGTCAAGAAAGTGCCAGGTATGGTAACTACAGACAATTTGTCTTGTCTAAGATGTTTCCCAACTTCTACAGATACTGCATCCACCAAGGAAAACTGGTCCATGGACACAGCACTGAAAGTTGCAGGTTGGGTGCAAACTGAGTCGGGTAAGTGGATCTCTGGTCCAACACAGATTATTACATGTCCTATAAAAGAGCCTGTAAACACAAGAAGGTCTCAAAAAACTATTGTGCATAATGGGGAACCTGGTTTGCAACCTCTGCATATTCCTAATATCACTGCCTGTATCACTGATTCTCTTCTAAATTTACCGGAGGAACTCCAGCTAACAGATAACCCTGTGCTCCCCTTCAGAAATGAAGCACCTGTACAAAATATACCTAGTATGAAAACAAACATTTCTGAACCATCAATTGCATCTACCTCTACAGGACCAATGCAAACAGCTGCAACAGTGGAGTGGGACCCCCAGAAGCACCTCTTAACAGAATTAATAGAACTACTTCCAGACCATATGCTTCTTTATTCCATTAGCCCATCTATACTGGGAAGAGACACAATGCTGTCAGGATTTTGTATAAAGGGGGGATGGACACACTCCCTGACCAGGAATTTGTTTCTAAAACCTTGTTAAAATATTCTATGAAGTTCTTCACAAATGAAATTTGTGCACTAATCCATGTGTCAAGTAAAATGACCTTTGACATTAGTTTTAAGCTAAATGCAGGGCTCCAAAGGTTTTGGACACAGTTTCATACTTTGAAACAAACTCCCTTGTGGGTGCCCGTTGATGCTATCCCTTTAATGAAGCTGACTTATAAGACAATAACTGTGTTATTCAGAAGTGAAGGGATCAGTGTAACCGACTTAATCTACTGGTTAAAGCAAAGGTGTACTGTGCTAGGTGCCCCGAGGCAATTTTTGACACCGAACATATTTGGACTAGGGGTTGGAGAATAAAAGTAATGTTATGGTCTTCTGATGTGGGTTTATGTCACTTACCTAACTGTTTTTTTTTGGCATGGACATAGGCAATTTATTTTATGCAGGCCAACCCAAGTAATGCTACAAGTGTGGGCCAACGGCACATTCAAGTAGCATTTGTGATAAGGTTAAGTGTACTTTGTCAGGAACTAGGTCATACTAGTGATCATTGTCTAAATGAACATAAATGTAACCTCTGTAATAGTCTAGGCCACACTTATCAAAGTTGCTCCTGGGCAGCCCACAACCAGGCAGACCCCTCATGACTCAGAACAGTGCCTGTTGATAGATATTGCACAAAGAACGACCTTTCCTAGAGCCCACCTGGTAGTTTCTACAGCTGCTGCCCATCCTTCCCCCAGAATAGGATCAGCAATGCATGGTTAACATTTCCTCAGAACAGACTACAATAGCTTCTCAAGATAATGTGAACAAGACCCACCCATCCCCATCTACAGAATCTACTTCAACTGATCCACAACTATGCCACCCCACCCCCTCCTCTGCAGACTACAGTACAGCCAAAAGTAAGGGAATCACCAGGCGTAGCCAGAGTCAAAACCAACCAGCTCCAAAAATCTCAAAAACTACTGAACTGCCTTTGTCTAATAGGTTTGAAGCATCTCAGAACAAGTCAGAGGTATCTGATCCTGACTCTGAGGACTCTTTACTTTGGTCCTATTGGTCTGACCTCCTCTCTGATCAAGTGGTGAGTGCCCAGATGCCTCACAAATCTGTGAAAAAGCAAAGAAATCCATGAAAAGCAAACACAAAACCTCCCTGAGGATAAAGGTTAGATTGGTAATGCCTTTTTCTCACTCAAAAGCCTTATGGCACAAACATCTCTAGTTGTAGGTACTGTTAATGTTAACAGTATAAAGAGCAGCAGGAAGAGACAAATAGTCATGTCTTACCTACTGTCTAGCTCTTTTGCTGTTTTATTCCTGCAAGACAACAGATTTCACACTATAGCAGAAATAAACACAGGGCTTGAAGCATGGTATGTAGGCACATCATATTGGTCAATCGGGACGGACACCTGTTCAGGGGTAGGTATACTTTTTAAGATGCATATACAAATTAATTTAATTAAACTAGTTGATCTTCTGCCCTGAAGGGCTTTGATCTTAGACACAAAAAACAACAATAAATACTACAGATTTAAAAATGTGTATGGACCGAAAGCAAAGGCAAAAAATGCAAATCCAAGTACCTAATGTACTTACAGTTAAATGACTGAATTTTTATAATATGCGTTCTACCAGATTATGGAATTCATTACCCTATCATATTGTTGAAGCATCTACATTTGACCAATTTAAAATAAGACTGGATGATTACCTCCTGAGTATCAGGAAGTTGAGATAACCCCACTATGTAGTGGGAGACAATTAAATGGGCATTTTTGCCTACTTTGTCTGATTGCTCCAAGTTAAACCAAGTTAAAGACTGATAGAATTACTTTATTTCACACAATTCAACCATATTTATTATCTTCCCATTATGTAAATTTAGGAAGAGATTTTAATTGTGGAATGGGGAAAACAGGGGAAAAAATACCAAAACTAGAAAAATATTTTGCGATATGTCTACTTTAAAAACGTTATTTCAGACTCAAATTTAATAGATGAATATATGGCTAAGAACAATACACCTAAACCAACTTTTCAAAAGGGAATACTAGCCACAATGATTGATTTTTTCTTTATATCGCCATCTCTACATACCTCTTTCACATCTGTGGAAGAGCTGGAATTCTCAGATCGTAAAATTCTCACATTACAGATAGGCACGACAACAATTAACGCACATGGCCCATGCTCTTTGAAATTTAACTCTTCATTATTGACTAAGCCAGAGACACTTCAAAGCACAATGTATTTTCTGACTAGAAATAAATCAGTTTTAGAAATGTATGACAATCCTGCCATCTGGTGGGAGGACACGAAAAAAGACTTAACACAACTGTTACAATCTGTAAGTAAATCATGTAAAAATAATGATTATATAAAATATCTAAGTAACAGATAACAGCTGCAAAAATTACAAACTCTAGCCAGAACCACCAATCACAATTTTACTAATCAGATTCAATTAATGAAACATGACATGCAGACTTTTCACTTACGACAACAGGAACATTTATAAAAATAACAGTCCTTCTGCACTAAGGGAGGGCAGAAGTGATGTGTCCCTTTTTGCACTGTAAGGATAGGGTTAAGAATAAATCCATAACACACTTACTAGATCAAGACAGTATAATTTAGTCCAATAAAGACAACTTGTTACAAATAATAACACAGCATACTACAACATTATTTAAAAAGATGTAGACCATAACTGACACACTCCAAGATTTTTTTATCTGATTCTTGTATGCCTACATGTCCAAACCATATACTGGAAGACTTAAGTTGGAATATTTCTCATTTTGAAGTGGAAACTGCTTTTCAATCTTTGCACAGCAATAACACTCCTGGTATGATGGATTAACTCAAAAGCTATGCAAAATTATAGGTAAGGAAATTTCTAAAGAATTAGCATCTGCCTTTAATTACATATTGCAAAACAACTTCATTCCATTAAACATGTCAAAAGGCATGCTGATTTATCTATTTAAAAATGGAGGAAAAAACTTATGACCAACTGGAGGCCTATAAGCTTATTAAATACTGGTTTTAAAGTATTGACTAAAATTCTCAATACCAGATTGTTGTAAGCAGCTATTCATATGATTTCACCAACCCAATCTTGCTCCATACCAGAGAGAAAAATGGTAGATCACCTCATTCTTTTAAGGGAAATCATAGAATGGGATAACAGGATAGGTACAATAGGTTTCATCCTTTCCTTTGACCAAAAACAAGCTTTCGATGCAGTCAATCACCAATCGGTATGGGCAGTTTTATGTCATTATGGCATCCCTGGCAGGTTTGTTAACTGGATCCAAAATCTATATCATACAGCTACAGTTACTCCACAAATGAATGGCTGGCAAGGCCCAATGATACATATACAAAGAGGGGTTAGGCAGGGGTGCCCCCTCAGCCCACTACTTTATGTATTTAGTATTGAGCCATTGCTTAGAACTTTAAATTCTTCACCTTGAATAAAACATATACAAGTAGACTCATACACTATCCCACACACTGCAATAGCTTATGCGGATGACATAACCATCATAACAAAATACACAACATCTGTGGTACAGGCCAGGAATATATGTGATCAGTTCAACACAATATTAGGAGCAGCACTGAGTTTTCAAAAATGTACAGATATACAACTTGGGAAACCAGACAACCCTCTGGCAGAATTAGCAGGTATTAAACTTACAGATGACCCTATTACTATTCTAGGAATACTTTTTGGATCAGGAGATCTTGAGTTACTTAACTGGGTACCTAGGATAGAGCAGGGCCATAGGATGGTACAAAACTGGAACTGGTGGTAAATGAGTAAGAACAAAAGAATACATTTAATCAAGATGTTTCTGTTACCTATCTTTTTATTTATCATTTACTTAGTTCCCCTCCAAATCTCTGGAAACAACAATTTATAGCATATTTTTCCAGGCAGTTTGGGGGAACAGGCTAAACCCCCTAAAACATAATATTCTCTACCTTCCAATGAAACCACGGGGTTTGAATATGGTGAACCCTCTTGCAATTTTGTATAGCATATATATATTGTAACAAATTTAAGGCCACTATTATTACACACCAGGAAGGCTTGGCTAGCTTTATGTAGTTCATCTTGTGAAACTTAGTTCACACAGTGGAGAAAAGACTCCTTACGTATAGTTAAACATTCACAATTAGCCACCATATATCTTTGAGAAGTTTTTGTTAAACTTAAAAGCTGGAAGATCTCTGGTCACAAGGTTTCTACCATGACAAGAACACTTCTTTATAAACACATACTTAGAAATAATTTTTTTGAACCAGTAGTCTTCCCCAAATGTCCTGCAGCTTCTCTTCCTTCACTCCTAGAGTCATTAAATAATCCAAGAGTACCAGAAAAGATGCGTGATGTACATTGGCTATGCTGCCACAACAAACTCAATGTTAAAGTGAACCAGAAGCACAAGCAGATGCAATAACTTATGTGCTCTAGACCCTTATGTCACCAACAACAAGAAACAATAGATCACTTATTTTTTACATGTAGCTACTGTATATATCTGAATTTTGGAAATTCATGGTCCAACAATGGAAGGTCAACTGTTTTGAAAAGGTCAATACTGATATAATTTTATGTGGGTACTTTGATAAATCTCGGAGAAAATGGGATAGAAATACTCTGAGTGTGATGTTTATAGTTATAAAATGGTTAATTTGGAACTATTGATGTTTGTATAGTCTACAACAGAAAGATACTTCCCATAAAAACTCTTACAGAAAATGACATCAGAATTCAAGTTTATATATCTATCAGAAGTTAGAAACAAATCCCAGGCTTATTTGATGCAGTTGTGGAGAAACTTGACCTGGATCACAGATTTAGATGCTCCTATCACTTGAAAAAAAAAAACTGTGGTTTCACTCACGAAATGAATGGATATCAGTCAGAAGTAATTTTATTTTTCCTTATAATTATAATTCCTACAATGAGAATTGAAGTTTATTTTAGAGTATCTGTGCGAATCCAACAGACCTCAAAAATGTGTAATTATTTGTATTTTTCTTTGTATTTATGAATAATATGGGTTTCTTATTTTTCTTTTGTTGAATAATTTTGTTTTCTCTATAAATGTATGGAATGTTATGTATTGTATGATGCCAATAAAAACTAAACACCCCTACTCTGCCTGCAGGCGTGATGTCACTTCATGTGGACAGGATGGAGGAGCCCAGTTTGAAGCCTGACAGAGGAGGAGGAGGAGGTGGAGTTGAAAAGATTGAGATGACTAGTGTACCTGCAGGGGAACAGATCTGTACCCCTGCAGGTCCAGCAATGGAGATAATGCAAATGGAACACTTTGGAGTTACTGAAGAGGTTGAAATGGAAAATATCGAGAGTTGGACAAGAGTTGGAGGACTCGCTAGTGGTAGAGGCCTTTTTAAAAACAACTTACCTGTCAACAGTGAAAAAGGTTATTAAATGTACTGCAAAAAAATATTCCCACCTGAAAAGCTGATAGAACAGCAAGATGTCCTTACTGAGCGAACCATGGAAGGTGTGGCTGACAATGCTGTCAGTGTGTTGGAGTGTGATGCAATTGCATCAAAGGGGCCAACAGGCAAGCTCATGCCCATGATGGAAGGAACAAAGGAAGGTGCTGACAAGAACAAAGCACCCAATAAAATCACAGTGAGTGAACACATTTTTTTTTTAGTTGTTTAACCAGGAGTAGCACACTAAGCTGAAAGCTTTTTTTACAGGAATGACCTGGGAGCACAGGGAAGGTAAATGACTTGCTCAGGGTCACACAGTATGCAAGTGGAAGCTGTGTGATTCAAACCCAGTTCTGGTCTGCTGGATGTCACCAGATTTGCAACTCAGTGCCTTAAACCACTGCGCTTTACTGCCTCCCAAATTGAAATGATTGACACAGGAAATGTCATACAAAATATACAAGAAATGTCTCAGACTGCCACAGGGCTCAGAGCTGGCAGGCAGAGCAGCCAGGCTACAAAAATGGGAAAAAATCAAGTACCCAGGTCCATAGAGAAAGCACTTTCTGGGGCAGGTTGGAAGTTGAACGAATCTGGCATGTGGGTTGCAGATGAAGGGGCTGCACCAATACCAGGTACACCCCCAGTACCAAGTACTGCTCAAATACAGCATGAGGAAAGGGAAAATGAACAGTCTGCAACTGCAGATAATTTTGACACTAATTCACATACTGAAGATGTTAGCTATAGCCCCCAGATGCATACAAATCCTTTAATACAACAAGTGGAAAGAAACATAAATAGGAATGTTGGGGGGGGGGGGATGAAGGCCCTAATACTTCATGGGGAGACAGAATGGAACAAGAAAATGAACAAGAGGGTGAGACTCATCCCGGCAGAAGAGCTTCTCAACTCTGGGCTGGTTTTCGAAAAAGGGACAGAGTCTTTTTAAATGCCATGCCAGCTCAAAGAAATAATGCAGTACATTTACAATGTCAAGGGGGCCCAGAACTACACCCTGATTGTATATATGTGTGCAGGACTTTAATAAAGGAATCAATTAGATTTTTTTTCAATGAGATATATGCTTTGATTCATGATGCTGGGGACAACATCTTTGTTGTCAGCTTTAAGACTCCTATGGGACTAGACAGGGTCTGGAGTTCCTACGAGAAATTACGATACACTGCACTATGGTTATCCTTTAAAGCAATACCTTTGACAAAACCAGCTATTAAACAAATCACCATTTTATTCTGTAATGAAGGAGTCAGTGTGCATGACATCACACACTGGCTCTCTCAGAAATGTGACATTTTGGGACAACCACAACCTATCTTAGATGAAGAGCATATATGGATGGGGGGGTGGAAATACAGGGTCAAACTAAGAACCACAACTACTGGTTTCCAACATTTACCTAGCTTCCTTTTTTAGGGAAAGATAGGGGGCACTGTTTTTATCAGGGACAGCCACAGACCTGTTTCAAGTGTTGGTCCCTCATGCACCTCAGCAGAGCTTGTGACAAAGTGAAGTGCAACTTATGCCTTGAATATGGACATCATAGTGCACATTGTACGAATGACATGAAGTGCAATTTGTGTGAAGAAACAGGGCATGTGTATTGAACATGTCAATGGGCTACCCATAATAGGCAAGACGGGGCAGACCAAGATATAATCTTAACAAATGCCTCAAAAACCAGAACTGAGAAACAGAGGAAAGCCAGAGAAACACAAGAACACTCTGAAAACATGGTAGTACCATAACAACATGATGTAGCAGTGCAGAGATCTAAACCCCACAGAAAAAGAATAAAAGTGAACCTACAGATAACACTACAACTACCAAGGCCACACAGGAGGAACATGCAGCACAAGAAGAAGGCCAGAACATGCAGGATACTGGAAAGCTGACACAGAATGTAGAAGACATGATAATTATGTCCCCACCTGAAATGACAATGGTAACCTCAAAAAAAAAAAAAGAGTCCTAAAGAAAAATAACCCAGTAGCTAAAATCTCCAAAATGAATATCTCAGAGAGAGAATTAGCTACAAAAAATAAATATGAGGTTTTAAAAGCTCAGGACACTGACCAGGAGGAAGATTCAGAAATGTGTTTCACTATTTCATCACAACCTAGTCTAACACCGGACTTGGAATATGAACAACTGGCTTGAAAATTTCAGCAAGCCCAATCAAAACAAAAACAGTTGGGGCCTTGACCATGGCATAGTGAGCAACTGAAAAGAGATAGTAGAAAGTGATGCTGAACACTTAAGTTTTATTTATTTTTTTTCTTTTTTCATCCTCATGACCACTCCTCATCTACTCACAGTGGCAACATTAAATGACAATAACCTTAAAAAACAATAGAAGGAGGGTAGTAATGTTTTTCATTATAAAAGATCAAAAGCTAGATAAATGTCTTCTGCAGGATATGAGGCTGCACACTAATGAACAGATTACTGCAGCCTCAAGACTGTGATGTTGTGGACCCTCTTACTACTCATTTAGAACAGAACATTGTGGAGGGGTAGGGTATTATTAGGTTATGATTTTACAATCACAAGGCTGTTGGATACTGTCCCTGGGAGGGCACTAATGTTGGACTTTATAAAAGTCTAGTATGGAGGGTACTAAATATATACACACCTCAAACCAAAAAAGAAAGGGTAGAGTTATTTCAGCAAATCAAACCATACTTGGCAACCACTTGGCATATGATTTGGGCAGGGGATTTTAATTGTGTGCATACAGTATCTGATGGAGGGATTAAAACAACTAAAATGTATTATGATATGAATGCACTGAATAAAATTGTGGAAGACTTTGAAATGAAGGACACATACCACAGTATATACTCTACAGGAGGCTACATTTTTTATAAAAGTAATTTAGCCACAAGGATGGATTATGTTTTTATCTCTAAAATACTGATAGTACACAGGGCACATGTAATCCCAATAGAAACTTGGACCACCTAATGGTGAAAACATGTATCTGTCAAACAGTTGAACCTCTATGGAAAAAGGTTATTGGAAATTAAATACAAATTTATTGGAATCACAAGAAACAGTAGAGCAGGTTAAGGAACTGCTGCAAGCTAGAAAAACAGTTCCATGTACAGCAGATTACTTAAGTAGATGATGGGTACAGATAAAAAATTACTTAAAATAGCTTATAACACAAATAACAAGGAATGTGTCTATAGGACAGTACAAGAAATATCTCACTTTAAGATCACAATACCATACCGTTTTGAGCCTGTCAAGCAACAGATTTGAAGCTTATGCACCACAAATACATGTCCTTAAAGAGAAAATGGAGGGAATAGAGCAACCTCACTCCTACATGAACACAGGATTGCCATGCCTGGTAAAACTGGGGTGGAAGACATGTATGAAAGCTGTAAAAAAAAAGAAGGGAACAAAGAGATATAGGCACACTCTATACACGAGGTGGCAGTGAGGTGACTTCAAAAAATAATATTTTGAAAGTGGTTAATCAGTGTATGATGACAACCCATAAGGAGGCTGACACTCCAGAAGAAATTTATAAGAATGCATTATGGAATGTGAAAATACCAAAAATACCTAAAGATCTGGAGCAACAGCTAATTTTCCTCATAACGGCACAAGAAGTAGAAGGGGCAATTAAGACCCTGAAAAATAAAACTGCTCCAGAACCTGGTGGCTTGCCATCTGAATTTTGTAAAGTTCTTGTGTCAGATCATATGGAGATATTACCAGTAATCTTTAACTATGTGTTGGAAACAGGCCATATAATACCACAATTGGATCTGTCTATCCAAATTTTTATATACAAAAAAAAATGATAGATAATATCTAAGTAACTGGAGGCCACTCAGTATGATGAATACTGATATGAAAAGTCTTATGAAAATGTTAAATGACAGAGTAGTAAAAATAGCACCCCATATAATAGTCATAGGACAAACATGTACAGCACAAGGGATAACTATTCAAGATAATGTATCAACTATCAGAGAAATAACTGAATTAGGAGTATAAAGTAAAACAGAAGGATATTTATTAAGCTTGGACCAGGAACAAGCATTTAATAAAATACCTCACAAATATTTAGAAATGGTACTGCAGACTAATGGACTCCCTGCCCCTTTTCCCAAATGAGTATGAATATATACAGAATTGCAGTGGCAAAACTCTTAGTGAATGTTTTTGTGGGATCACTGACTAAAATGAATAGAGGCATATGGCAGGGATGCCCAATGAGCCCATTATTACACATATTTTGTATTAACCCCTTGCTCAAAATGATACAAGATAGGGCTATAGCCAGCATATAGATTCTAAGGATAGGAAACATAAAATAAAATAATAGCATATGAAGATGATATTTGTCTCATGATACCACATAAAAGACCAGCAGAGGGAGCTTTAGGGAAAGTCAAGCAATTTTCAGATCAAGTAGGCATCAGCCTAAATTCTGGGAAAAGCAGAGGATATATTTTAAGTGAAAATATTGAAAAAGTACCAGACATACAAGGAATAAAAACCTCAGATGATGACATAAGCATTTTAGGGATCCCTTATGGGAAAAGAAATGTTACTGAGAACAGCTGAAATAGTAAAATAAGTCTATGCTCGGAAAAGTTTCAGAGATGGAAGTCATGGCAGCAAACAAAAAAGAAAAAGAAAGTGTTATTGGTCAAAACATTTTTATTACCCATAATTACATTTCTCAGTGCAATATACCCACCACCAAGTAACTTAGATGTCCAACTGTTTGGTCTAGTTTTTCAAATGATCTGGGGGAGCAGTCTGAACCTTATTAAAAATAAATGTGTTATATAGAAGATACAAAGATGGGGGCCTATGCCTCCTAAACCCAATAAGTTATTTTTTTAGTATATTTCTACAGTGTAATATAATGAGATACAATGCTCCAGGAATACACAACTGGAAAAAAGTTATTTCCATATGGTTGGACCCTTTGATCACTACATGGACTTGATCATACCAAGGCTTAAAAAACAATCAAATCTTCCTGAATATATCTTACCAGTACTCTCCAACATAAAGCAATGGAAACTGACATTTTCCCAAGTATCAGTTCCAAACAGATACACTTTATACAAAACAGTAAAATACAGGAACAAGCATACACCAGCCCCATAAAGGAGTGTCACCCACTAAACATAGAAACATAGAGAAATATTGTCTAGACAAGAAGGTGCCCCCTAGAATGTGGGATGTAATATGGCTGTGTTGCAATGGCCGTCTAGGAGTCAAGGGTAACTATAAACACAAAAGACAGGAAGAAAGGATTTGTCCAAGGACACAATGTAGTCAGCAATAAGAATCATTACAGCATTTTCTAATTGATTGTTCCTATATCTCACAATTTTGGAAATGTTTAGCTCTGAGATGGAAGAATGTACAGTGGGGTAGGCTGCCATATGAGAATATAGTGACAGGATGTGTGAAAGCTATAAGAGGCATAGAGGAAGGAACTTTGAGGCTTATTTGTACATACATGAATGTTTTTCTGTGGCAAGCAAGATGTAAATATACACTCCAACAAGTAGACATAATACCATTGGCAGTTATAATACAAACTGAAAAGGAAATGAAAAAACAAAGTTTGTATGACAAATCTACTCTACCTATGGCCTTATGGAAAAAGAGATGGAAAGGAGTGACACATATACTGTAAGACTTAACATGAGGAAGACAGATATAGGACTCACAACAGAATGTGTATTTTTATGATGACGTAAATGTATTAATTTAAAAATATCAGTTGATTTTTGTTTATAAGCATAAGGATAATATAAGATTACTACATCAACTATTATAGGGCGAATAGGAGTAAGAGGGTTAGACACGGGATATGAATATGAAGTTGGCCATTTAATTTTCTTTCATATGAATATGGTTATAGTCAGTATATTATTTTCTTTTACTTGTATATAATTTCTATCTTATGATTTGTATATTGTACTGTTAATATTCTGTACACAATAAAAATGTCCCTACTCTTTTTGAGAAGTGCCATGGGATCTTTAACATCCACCTGAGCTATCACCAGAACAGGCAAATGGGACCTCGGTTTAATGTCTCATCCAAAAGATGGCACTACAGGAGTGCAACACCTCCCTCATGCTGCACTACAGTGTCAGTATTGGGATTTAACCCAAGTGTCTGGTGCTGGGATAGAACCCTGAGCCTTCTGATCTTCTAGCCTCAGAAGCAAGTGTGCTACCTGCTGAGCCACTGACACTGCTATTTGCTTTTATTCTTTTGTTACCACTAATAATAAAACACTACTTGAGGATTTTACTATTTCCCCATGTCTGCTTATGCTTCCTGACCCACGCCTCAGTGACAGGGTACACATTGTTTGTGGCTAAAAGCAAATAGTCATAGTACTAGTGCCCCCCCCAAACTGCCTAAAAGCCTGCAATTCATTCAAATCAGTTCAATTTTCTTACTTGGTTTTCATTCCATGACTCTAACATCCAGAGATGGTCATGCATTTGGAGCCTCTTTGATATATATAAATTATGCTATAACTTTCTGTGATTTAGCAGGTTGACAAAACAGAAACTCATTACATCTTGTTAAAATTGTATCTTAGTTTTGGATAGTAGTGAGTGCCTGGAAATTTGGAAAACAGATTCAGAATTGTTAGAGCTGAAATGGCATAAGAGGAGAGTGACAAAGACTTCAAGATCTTAGTGGCAGATAGGTCCCACTGGGAATGAAACAGACCTGAACTACTTTGTAGCCAGTCTTGCCATGTAAACAACCCAGGCACACGACCTATCCTAATAACCTGATGTAAAAATAAAATAGGAAGGTAAACTTTATTGTTTAATAATAAAAACAAGAATCATTACAATATAGAAGATTAAAGGAAATATAAAACTAAACATGGAAATTTCAAAGTAAAATATATTAAAATAGACTTCCAGTAAAATACTCTGTAACAGTTAGAGTAAATGAAACAGTCAATAAATAAATCAATAAATGAGATAAAAATACATTATCAATAGAGGATTTTAGTTGTTTATAAAAGTTCCAGTTTCCTACACATTAATTTCCTAATTCTTTGAATAGTCCATAAATAATGTGCAACTCTATTGATTATGTATTCATCTTCTGAAGTAAAGAGTATTGTTAAAATCTTACTTTTGGTTTGTAGTTGATAGAGGTTTTAGTATGAGGGAAATCCAACAGTGTCTTGCTTTGCTGTACCATTCACAGTACAAGATTACATGCATTAAGTCTTCTTTGGATTTGTTGTCACAATTGCAAAAATAAAGTATGGAAAAACACTATAGAGTCTACCATGTTGAACTCACCCTTTTGAACTGGTAAATAAGTAACATCTCATTTCACAGGATTTAGGCACCTGCCCCAAGGCATTTAGGAAAAAATGCTTAAGAATCTTGTTTCAAATTACAAAGAAGTGGGGTAGACAAAACTAAGAAAAGTAAATAATGCCATCACAAATTCATTATAACATGTGCTCTTTTCATTATGGAAAAGTTCCAAGTTTTCCACTAATTATTGTTACAAATTTCAGTTTTCTCTTCCCAGTTTAGAACCGGTAAAGCCCCTTGGCCAAAATGTCTAACATATTTACGGAGGTTTCAGATATTCTGATACCAGCCACATAGTTTTTATTGGTAGAAGTAGTACCCATCGTAAAGCAAAGCTTCTATCTTTAGTCAGTATAGAACCAGAAACTGTAGAAAATAACTGTTTAGTGTTTAATGCAGCTTGACCCAAGTTAACCATCAGCCACAAAATGACAAATACCATCTGAGGGGCTCCGAGCCGCCAGCGGGCGGGCGGCCACCGCTTAGCCGAAAAGGGAACCAGGAGGCCGGGGGAGAAAGCCAGAAAGCCAGCCTGCCCTCGAGGACACACTCACCAGAGGGGCTCCGAGCCGCCAGCGGGCCGGCGGCCACCGCTTAGCCGAAAAGGGAACCAGGAGGCCGGGGGAGAAAGTCAGAAAGCTGGGCTGCCCTCGAGGACACACTCACCAGAGGGGCTCCGAGCCGCCAGCGGGCGGGCGGCCACCGCTTAGCCGAAAAGGGAACCAGGAGGCCGGGGGAGAAAGCCAGAAAGCCGGCCTGCCCTCGAGGACACACTCACCAGAGGGCTCCGAGCCGCGAAGGGCAGGCGGCCAACGGCTAATGGGGTAAGGAACCAGGAGGCCGTGGGAGAAAGCCAGAAAGCCGGCCTGCCCTCGAGGACACACTCACCAGAGGGGCTCTGAGCCGCCAGCGGGTGGGCGGCCACCGCTTAGCCGAAAAGGGAACCAGGAGGCCATGGGAGAAAGCCAGAAAGCCGGCCTGCCCTCGAGGACACACTCACCAGAGGGGCTCCGAGCCGCCAGCGGGCGGGCGGCCACCGCTAGCCGAAAAGGGAACCAGAAGGCCGGGGGAGAAAGCCAGAAAGCCGGCCTGCCCTCGAGGACACACTCACCAGAGGGGCTCTGAGCCGCCAGCGGGCGGGCGGCCACCGCTTAGCCGAAAAGGGAACCAGGAGGCCAGGGGAGAAAGCCAGAAAGGTACGGGAAAGCCGCTCAGCCAATCGGAAGGTGACCGCCGACTTTTGCCAGCCTCTTATTGCCGGCCTGCCCTCGAGGGCACACTCACCAGAGGGGCTCCGAGCCGCCAGCGGGCGGGCGGCCACCGCTTACCCGAAAAGGGAACCAGGAGGCCGGGGGAGAAAGCCAGAAAGCCGGCCTGCCCTCGAGGACACACTCACCAGAGGGGCTCCGAGCCGCCAGCGGCCGGGCGGCCACCGCTTAGCCGAAAAGGGAACCAGGAGGCCGGGAAGAAAGCCAGAAAGCCGGCCTGCCCTCGAGGACACACTCACCAGAGGGGCTCCGAGCCGCCAGCGGGTGGGCGGCCACTGCTTAGCCGAAAAGGGAACCAGGAGGCCGGGGGAGAAAGCCAGAAAGCTGGCCTGCCCTCGCGGACACACTCACCAGAGGGGCTCCGAGCCGCCAGCGGCCGGGCGGCCACCGCTTAGCCGAAAAGGGAACCAGGAGGCCAGGGGAGAAAGCCAGAAAGGTACGGGAAAGCCGCTCAGCCAATCGGAAGGCGACCGCCGACTTTTGCCAGCCTCTGATTGGAGCGCCTTTCTCCCATTGACTTTGCTGTATCTTTGCACCACCAAAACTGTTTGAGTTTACTTGCCTTTTATGTGAAAAGTTTTAAATTTCTAAAAGGGCTGTTTTTGCTGTTTACTGTGTACTTCTGTAAATGCCTGTTACCTGATTTAGTTAGTAATTACAGTCTTTTGGGTCAATTTTGTGTTGGCTAGATGCACTAGGCGCCAACCCCCACCTCCCAGTCTTTGTTGTGCAAATAGCAAAATTTAGCACCCTAGCAAGCCACTGCCTGCAAGTGCTTCTTCTGACTGCCCTCCTCTGTCCCTCCTTCTAGCCGGCCTGCCTCGAGGACACACACCAGAGGGGTTCGGAGCCAGCCAGCGGGCGGGCGCCACCGTGACAGCCGGTGTGGAACCAGGAGGCCTGGGAGAAAGCAGAAAGGTAATGAAAGCCGCAAAATTTTGGCCCGCCCCCCCACTTTCCCCTCAGGGTGTTTCTTTTATACACACCTTCCCGCCAGATCTCATCCCCGCCCATAGCTATTCTCCCAGCCAATTCCCGAGCTCATTCTCTTCACATCATCTTACTTTCTTTAACCCTCTCCTACCCTCCACCATGCTACTGCCCCTACTTCTGCTGCTTTGCTTCTCACCTTCCTTAGATCCAGATGAGATAACTGTTGGAACCCATACCAAGGTGCTTAGGGTGACCACTCAACACTGCCCTCTCTACTGTCCCCATTGGATACCCCTAAACTATACATACTTATACTACCACTTCTGCACAATAATCCTTGGGGAATCCCAAAAAAAGGCTCACAACCAGTTTGGAACTCCTCTATCCCCCTGCTACCATACTGGCACTACAATTACCCCCTACGCCTGTCCATTAAGCTGGCAATCTATGATAATCTCGATAACCATGCAGCAGGATCATCAGCCACTATATATTGGATCCCAAGAAAGAAGAAAAACTCCCTGACTGCTCACTACTCCTATCACTTGGTGCCCTCATCAAGTTAATCTTCTTTCTGCTGGTCTGTGTTGGCACTGTGGAAATCAACCCTGGACCCACTGAAAGCTCGATCTCTCCAACTGACCTAACCTCCATAAATGGATTGAGTTTTCTTACTTCAATGCCTGCAGCCTCCTAAAAGTTCTCATCAATACAGGCCTGGTTGCACACACCCTACCGGACTGTCTGGTTATATCTGAGACTTGGCTCAAATCTGCAACAAAAGATAGTGAAATAAACCTTCCCAACTATCAGCTCTTCAGATCTGACCGTCTATCCAGGGGCGTGGGGTTGCCATCTATGTCAAAGCAAATATCTCTGCATCCTGCCTCAATTCCACATCTCAACCAAAGGAATTCAATGCTTGTCTATTAAAATAACCCTTCCCACACATCTTCCTTTCAACTGGTTGGTTGCTAGGCCCCTCTGCAGGCCTCAAACTCCTATCCCATTTAGGATCCATACTTAATCTGGGCCCTGAAGACACCATCATCTTAGGAGACATGAACTTAAATTGGCTGACTAATGCATCTGCACCCCTGGTAACCTTCTGTGACACCTATGGTTTCTCTCAATTAATCAAAGAACCAACAAGGATCAACCCAAAGAATACTCTCAACAGCACACTCCTGGATATTATATTGGTAATAAACCTCATCATTATCCCTATGCAGGAGTACTTCTCAGTGACATAAGTGACCACTGCCCCATAGCTGCCATTAGATCAACAATCAAGCCACCCAATCCTGCAAAATTCCTCCCACGAAGGTCAAAAAGAACTTTAACATTACAGGATATCTCCATGATCTGTGCCACACCACACGTTGGCAAGAATTCTATCTCACAGCCTCAATAGAGTCAGCTCTTCAAATCCTAAATGATATAATCATAAGTGCCCTCAATTCACATGCACCCTCACCAGTGTCAGAACCAAACTCAAATCCTGTCGCTGGTTCTCTGCCGACCTAAATCAAGACTGCTTGCCAGAGACAAACTCTGGAAAAGGGCAAGAAAGACAAAGGACCCAAATGATCAGCTCCAATTCAGAAAAGCCAGAAACTCCTGCACAAAACAAGTAAGAAAAGCCAAGGCAACCTTCTACACAGCTGAACTAGATGCCTCCTATAACAACCCTTCCAAGTTCTGGGGTACCATAAAGGGCATCCTAGGTCAAACCTCTACCCCTGTCTTACCATCCAAAATTCAATTAAATAATATTGAAATCACCGACAAGCAAAATATCTTGAATGCCTTCAATGACCATTTCACTACAGCTGGCCTGGCTTTGACTCCTCTCCTGCAAACCTATTAAGATCATCTCTAAACCTACAATCTACTGAGAATCAAAAGGTTGCTTCCACATTCTTATTCAAACCAATATTGTTTAAAGAAGAGAAGACCTCCTACTCCAACTAGATACCACCAAAAGTGCAGGTGCAGACTCCCTGGATCCCTACTTTCTAAAAGTAGCACTGTATGCCTTAACCGCCCCCCTCACTCATCTCTTCAATCTATCACTTGTCACTGGTACTATCCCCTCAATATGGAAAACAGCTCAAGTGTTTCCACTACTTAAGGCAGGTGGTCCCATGGACCTCAATAATTATAGGCCCATCTCCATCTTACCAATACTATCCAAGATGCTTGAGAAGCTGGTAAACTCTCAGTTAACTGCCTACCTTGATACCAACAATCTCCTAAATCCAGCTCAATCTGGGTTTAGATCTATGCATAGCACCATCTCTGCTCTAGCAAAAGTCACAAATGACTGGCAGACTGCCCTAGACAAAAAGAATAATACCTGTGCTGTGTTTCTGGATCTAAGCAAAGCCTTTGACACTGTGGATCATGATCTTCTAATCACCTCACTAAACTCCATAGGCCTTGACTCACTCTCTATTAAATGGTTCAGATGCTATTCTCTGGAAGGCTACAACTGGTAAAGAATGATGGTGATCTATCTACCCCTAAGCCACTCCTAAGAGGTGTACCAAGGCTCCATCCTGGGTCCCATCCTTTTGCCATTTACATCAACAATATTGACTCCAATCTCTCTTTCTAATATCCACCTTTTGCAGATGACACTGTACTTTATGTGAGCGATCCTCACCATCAAAAGCCTGTGAGCTCCTACAGTCTCAATTCTCCCTCCTCCAGCATAACCTATTAAAAAAGAAATTATTACTAAATGCTAAGAAAACCAAAGCTATGTTCTTTGCCCACAAGAACTGTTCTTCCACTATCCCATCATTCACCCTCCCACAACTCTCTACCATCCTTGGTGAAAATCTGGAATATGTTGACAAATTCAAATACCTAGGAGTATGGATAGACAATAAACTAGACTATACTACCCACGTTGAAGAGCTCCTGAAAAAGCTAAGACAAAGACTTGGTCTATTCTATAGAATCAAACACTACCTGACCAAAGATTCCAAACAAAGATTAATCCTTGCATCATTCATGTCCCTCATTGATTATGCTGACTTCCTCTACGGTCATTGCTCCTCTCCCATCTAAACAAACTAGACACCCTGTATCATAGAGCTATTAGATTCATTACTGACCTTCCTCTAGCACCCATCATTGCTCTCTCTACAATGCAGTCAGCTGGACATCCCTGCAACATAGAAGAAGAAAAATGCTGCTATCTGGATCTACAAAGCCCGACAAACAAACTCCTTCCTACATCTCAGATTGCTTCAACCAGATCACATCCAGGCCCTACACCTTGAGGATCAACAAACTGATCCTGCTGAAGATTCCTATCACCTGCACCCGGTATGGAAGAGCTGCAATCAGTTATTCCTTGGCACTTATCTGGAATTCTATCCAAAAGACATTGAAAATGGAAACACTGATCCCCTTACATCCTTCAAAAGCTGTACACCAGCCTAATCCCAGATTCATGCAATTGCTTCCCAAGGCCTAGTCCTCCCACCCCCACCCCCACACCCTCTCTCCTCCACCCCCTTCTAAATCTCATCCCTATCCTTCTATCGTTGCTCTGGTCCTTTCCACATCAAACCACAAACATATATGCTCACCCATGTACCATTATCCAAGCCTTATCCCCACCAGACTGTTTGTTTCTCACCTTTAATAGGTTTTTGTTTACTGTCCTTTGCCTTGTATATATGTAAATAATTGTATATCTATCTCACTCATAAATGTTTGTATTTGTGCTATTTCAATATCATGTTTTTTGTATACACTCTGTAACCTTTTTTGTTATGACCACTCAGGTCCATCTTGTAAATGAGCTATGCTCAATGATGTTCGCCTGAATAAATAAAGATTTTGATTGATTGATTGATTGATCTGTGTATGCTGTTATTTTTAACTGTCCAGATGTTCCAGGAGATGTTATACCTCCAATATTCAGGTCCCAGGGTATTTGTTTAACAAGCAAATCTAGTGAAAAAATATATACTACCAGACTCAGAGGACATTCCTGATGGAAGCCCATGTTAAGTAAGGTTTCTTTTCCAACAAAACCATTCATTAATGGAATGTCCATTGCATCTGTATATATCTGAAGTATCCAATAAATTAATTTGATAGGTGTACCACATTTTTCTGAAACAGTAAACATATATGAATGGTACACCTTGTCAAAAGCCTTCTCCTGGTCTAACAGCAAGGTGTAACCACTCACTATATTCTGATTTGTTAAGTTAAGTAAATGTTCCTGCATCAATCTGTTATGTATAGAACAGCTCCATGCAGGCTTAATTAACTCTTTTGCTGCCTATTAAAAAAAGGAAAAAACTGAAGTATATTTCCAAAAGAAGGGAATACATTTCTCCTGCCAATATGTGCCAAGATACAATCAGAGGAACATTCACAAAAATATTTGAAAAGATTTTATAAAATTCAGTTAAGATCCCATCTAAATCTGGACAGGGGACACCATTTAAGCCAGTGATAATACCACCAGTATCTTTTTTTGACCAAGGAGCAATACATGCTGTTTGTAGACTGCTGAACACTCTGGGTACGGAAGTCTTAAGAAAGGCATCTAGGTCCATTTCTGTATACTGTACACATCAATCAATCAATCAGTCAAAGACTTTATTTAACCAGGCTTATCAACATTGAGTGAGTTCATTTGCAAGATGCCCCTGGACAAAATAATATACAGTACATGATACACCTCCAGGTACAATATGTGCACAATAATACAAAGAATAATGTAATACAGAGAAGGAGAACAGTCCCAAAAGTTTTATCCACAAGGTCTTCCATAATACCAAGCATGCTAGATGTTTTCAAACTAGGTGAGCTTAATTCTTTTTTAAAGGAAAATACTATCATATGGTCAGTTTTTATTTTACATACTACTGTATTAATGAGTCACTACTAGGCTTCTTGTGTGTACCAAATTCTGACTCTGTCATCTGCGATCATATTGAAGTTTGAACATTGCTTGTTTTAAGGTGTCGGTCTAAGACTGATAATTCTCTTTGTCTGTTGCAGATTTATATACTACTTTATATAACTGATCTCACAGTGTGAAATATTTTAGGTAAGTGTTTTGCAGTTCATGCTTTCCATATTTTGTAAGATCTTTTAAGTCCAGTTCTGTATCTTTCTACCAAAAAAGTGGATTATCATGCATACAAAGGAGAGTTATTCAGACCTGAAGCAATATTTTTACCTTAGTTTGAATTTCAGAAAGGTTCAGTAAAGAAGTATTTAACCTCCATATACCTTTAGAATGAGATCGAGAAGTAGAGCAAAGTAGTACAGTGCAATCAAGCAGAAGGTGGTCCGAAAATTTGACTGGAAATAATGTGAAAGAAGATGGAATTAAGGATAGGGATAAGAAAAAATAATCTACTCTGGTGGTAATTTGGTTCCTGTAGTATGCTATGCCTACTAAGTCTGCAAAACATGATAAGCATTAATTAAGTCTGGAACAGTTACAGAATTTTTAAGAGAGTAAACATCACAACAAAATTGCTCTTGCAGAACCTTAACATCACAATAAATCTTTTTTGCCACTGAACCCTGAATTAAGCTATTCAACCTACAATTAAAATCCCCTCCCCAAATCACTTTTATGGTTTATGTAAGTAAGGTCTAATACTATTAAATAACATTATCCTAGCAGTTTTTACCTGAGAGGCATAAACATAAATTAAACAAAATTGTGAAAGGTCTAAGGAAAAATCCAACAACATGGCTCTCCCTGGTAGAAATAAGCTGTGTTATTATAAATTTTGTACTTTTACACAATATTCCCAAACCATCTGCTGCCACAATACCAAGCACACTAGATGTATCTGAAACTAAATCAGCTGTATATTTTTTTAAGGAAGAAAAGATTTATGTCAGCCTTTGTGTTACATGCTATAAAGGGATCACTACCTGTAAAGAGGAAGGTGGTATGGCATAGTGATTAAGAGCACTGAGCTGCAAACCTGTAGAACTGGGTAACAAGCAAGTCACTTAACTTCCCTGTTCTCCCAGGAAATCCCTGGAAACAAGCTTTGGCTTAGTGTGTCTTTCCTGGTTAAAAATTGTAAAATTAAAATACATACATTTGATCTCCTAAAGAACCAGTAAGAAGGGCCCCACACCTAATCCCCTTTACATGCCACATACCCAATCCATTTTTACTTGGGAAAATCAAATAGTAACTTCAGCCATGTCTCTTGAAGAAGGATGATGTCAAATTGAGGGCACCATAAACAAGCATTTATCAATGCAGAACGTTCGCTTGCTGGTATTTGCATTGGTGTTTGGCATTTGTGCAGGCCCCCCCCAGTTGTATCCATTTCCCTTCAGCATCCATATCCCAACAGAGTACCTCTGCAACTCCTCTTGCATCTGAGTAACATTTCACCCTCATACTTCTTAAGTATCTGTCTTAGGAACCCTAACGCCCTGGTTGAGCTCAAGGGTATGAGCTTGTGTGGAAACTGCACAACCTGCACTTGTAACACATTTAGTGGAATTATTTCACCAAATTTTCAACATAAGCATGTTGTCACCTCTGGTCATGAACAGTGCCACTATGATTTTCTTACTGTGTACCGAACCCTGATTTCTCACAGCGACCGTGCTATTCGACGATGGAAGTCTGAAAACAGATTTGAGCCAGGATGTGAAAAATGACAGCTGTACTGTTCATAAAGAGGTGTGGGAAAATGCAAATATTGAAAATCTGGAGTGGAAATATGACAAATTCATGAAGTTATGAGTGCGCAAGGAAACTGCGCAACACACGCTTGTAAAACAGTCATTTTCTGGAAGTTTTGCATTGAATTTTCAACATAGGCATTTTAGGATGTCTGCTCATTAACAGTGTCACTGTAATTTTCTTACTCTGTACTGAATATGATTTCACACAGCTGCCACGCTATTGCATGCCAAAAGTGTGAAAACACATTTCGGCCAGGATGTGAAAAATGACAGCTGTACTGGTCATAAGGAGATGTGGGAAAATGGCAATGTTGAATGTCTGGAATGGAAATATTACAAATTCACGAACTTATGAGTGTGGTAGGAACTGCGCAACACATGCTCGTAACACAGCCATTTTATAGATTTTTGCACCAAATTTTCAACATAGGCATTTTAGGACCTCTGCTCATGAACAGTGTCACTGTGATTGTCTTACTCTGTAGCGAGCACTGATTTCCAGCAGCTACCGTGCTATTTTGTGCCCAAAGCACAAACACACATTTCGGCCAGGATGTGAAAATTGACAGCTGCGTTGTTCATAAGGAGGTGTGGAAATATACCTATGTTGAAAATCTGGAGTGAAAATATTACAAATTTGTGAACTTACGAGTGAGTGTGGAAACTGCGCAATGCACTCTCTTAAAACAGTCATTTTTTGGAATTTTTTCACCAAATTTGCAACATAGGCTTTTTGAGAGCTCATCTCATAAACACCAACACTGTTGTTTCATTAATCAGTCCCAAAAGGTGATTCCATGCAGTGACCACAAAATCACCCTTTGGGACTAAATAATGCCCTGGCAGTGACTGAATTCATGAGGAGGGGTCACACTAACCCCATGTTGAAAATGTGGTGCCAAAATTCCCCAAAATGGCCGAGATATGCACCAAAGTTGAAATAAACCCTATTTATGCCATTATACAGCTTACCAGCATTTCTTCAGTTCACGGTCAGCTTTGAAGAGTGCAGATGTGTTCCCAGTCCACTGAAGATCATCGCGCTGGGCTCCAGAGGTAAGTATGGGGTGAGGGGGTTGTGGGGAGGTGGGTGTACAGACAGTGGGCCCTGGTTGGCAGGGGGGGGGTCAAGGACTCACCGAAGAACTGTTTTCCTGTTTTAAAGGATTTAAAAAAAAAAAGAAAACAGAGGCTTTTGGTACACTGGGGTGGGATTCCAGAATGCCACCTAGGTGAAAGGGTGTGTGTGGGGAGGTGGGAGCGGGTTGGTGGGTGGGGGTGAGGGACAAAAACAGATGAGCAGGCATACTGGGGTGGGCTCCCAGCATGCCACCTATGTGTTTGCTGGGGGGGGAACTGGAGCCGGTGGGGACTGGGCACTCCCACCAGCCATACAGTGTGTGTGTGGGGTTGGGGAGCATGAGCATGCTAGGGTGGGATCCCAGCATGTCAACTGTTTTTTTGGGGGGGAGCTGCAGCCAACGAGGGATTGGGCACCCACGTTGGCCACACAGTGTGCTGAGGGGGCACATGAGCTGAGGGGGATTGGGCACCCCCCTCATCACACAAGGTGGGGGCCAGGGAGAACAGGAAGGGGAGGACATTAGCAGAGGAAGGAAGTGGGAGATTTTTTTAATGTCGAGCTGTGCATGACAGCAGTTCGGCTGATCAGTATGCAAATTGCATACATGCTACTACCGCTGATTGCAGCTGACCTTTTCTTTGAAGTGAAGACCAACACAGTCAAACTGCTGTCATACACAGCTCAGCATGTATTGGTCCAGTAGGGTCGCATCTGCTACACTGAGCACTGGATTCGGCAGGAGGGTCACACACCTCCAAAAGTCATACTGTTGCAATACGTTCCTTGTGCATGCGTGCAAGGGAACGTAAAAAGCAGCTTCTTATGATTCTTTATACTACAGGTATTAAGAAAAGCTACTCACAACTGATCCATGGAGGGATTAAAGGAGAAAAATCAGCCTCAGGATATCAGGTAACTCTATTCTGTGAGGAGTGAATAGACTTCCCTCTCCTTGGCCATCTGATAGAAGTGTTGCTCTCTTCTGGTTTTGATGGTGTGCATGATTTGGCTGAGGAAACATATGAATCTATGTCAGTGTCACCCAATTCCTTGTGCTTTTGCAGAATCTTAACTTTATTCTTCAGGAAAAGAGAAGGTATATCCTTTTTCTTTACAGAAGATCTGATAAATCTCAGAGTTACTACTGTCAGCCTTTATGGGAAGGGGGGGCATGGCTGTAATCAATTCATATGGCTCATTTGCTGCCATGGGTTGTGGTAGAACATTTATTGTTGGTTGCCTGGATGTATCCTGGGGGTGTCTGGTTTCAGATGGAGCTTGAGTTTCAACTTGAGAATCCTTCTCTGACTCAGCTAGAGTTGATGGGGTGGCTTACGAGGTAACTGAATGTGTAGGGTTCACTGTTGGTTGATCTGTTAAGGCTGATCTTAAAGCTGATGCAGTACTGGGCATGCACTGTTCATCTTACTGTCTAGTGTGTCTCAATGGAGCAGAATTGGTTTTCAATATTTGTTCTTTGTGGACTAGATTGGTTGAATCCATTTTCTCTGTTATGGGCTTCCCAGGGGCATTGCTGGAAGATATACCCTCTCTCATCACAGATATTGCAGATAAACAGGTTTTGACATGTCAGATTGATGTGTGCCAACTCCTTGCAAAGTCCACATCTCAGCTGATCACAAGTGCTGCTCAAACATCAAAATTACTTTCTTAGAGATATGAAATGGGGCATATGCCTCAGATAAAAAAATGCATAACGCCTTTCAAAAGCTGATGTGCTACATAATTTTGGTCATGGTGTTCTGGAAGTCTACCCTATATCTGAGTCTGATGGAATTCCACCATGGAGCAGGTTCTGCTCTTTGGTGAAAAACAATCTGCATGTTGAGGCCCAGTACTAGGTCTGTGGTGTTCTGAAGTAGAAGGGCCAGTTTCTTCTGTATTTGGAGGAGCATTTGATTCCTGGTCTTGTGTAACATTAGTTAATGCTTGTTATCCCTGGATTTCTTGTGTTTCAGAATTCAAACCTCTATTGTTGCCAGCAATTATAGTATAAGTAGAAATCTGGTATTGTATTGAAATAGTTCCTAAGGCAATGTCTAATTGCTTAGAAGGATTCTAAGAGCCTGAGTATGTAGCCCGTCACCTTGAGGAGTAGGAAAAGAATGAGCCCCACTCCTTGAGTTATAAATCAAAATCGCCTTGTCCCATTTTGTTAGTCTCACTACTAGAGTCACCGCCAGCCACAGCAATACCAGTTTTATCCACAGAATTATTATTCAGCCCTATATTTTCCTGCGCAGTTTTTCCTACTTCAGCAGGGATCTGTGATATATTATCTGCAGAGTCTGTCAATGTTTGCACATTAATACACCTCATAGTAGGAGACTATGTACTCAGAGTGGCTTCTGAGGTATGCAATGAGGGAGTCTGCTCTCATTCTGCTGTGTTTTTCATGGTGCAAGAATCATCCACAACTGAAACTGAAGTGAAGTGTCTGTCAGTTACAGTTTTTTCTGAGTTTGTAGATTGAGGAACAAAAAACACATCTGAAGCTACAGTTGCTGTAGCCTGCTTTTTCAAGTTTGAGTGTTTCAGCAGTGCAGTAACTTTTACCACATCTTTAATCACCTTAGCTGATACCATTGAGGCTGCCACTATTACTCTGGGCATTGGCGCCATCTCCACCAGAGTAGCAAATATTTCTTTGTTTCAGTCTGGGTCTGGTATCCATTTACCAAATTCATCTTGCTCCCATACTGCTTGTTGAAAGTTTTTTTCTTCTGGTGACAATGCCAGCTGTCATCTGATCCCCTCTGGGGAATGAATACTCTCCACTCTTGCTAGTTTGGATGCTCGTTGGCAACAGTTTATTCAGACACCTAGTTATTAACACAAGTTATTATTACATGCCATTCCCATTCCACAATAATTGTTTACAGTCCACAATAGTACTACAAGCAATCTTTATGACTTTCTTCATTTCTGGTCCTCTTCTTCTTGCATTTTAGCCATCAGGGTCCAGACACCAAATCCAACCACCCACACCATCACCATTACCAGGTGCCAACTTACCAGGACCTCCTCCCTCCTAGGTCCAGACACTGAGTTCCGACCCCTAGTCTAAATCCCCTTCCCCCCTCCACCTTTACTTACATGCTTACCCCCCAATTTTCCCTCTGTTCTCTCCATTTCTTCCCCCATCAGCACCTGTCCTTCCTCCGTCAGGGCCCTTTGTGCCAACTGTACTCTGACAGCCCCCAAAGAGGGCAGCTGGAAAGCTGCCTAGCGTTATATACCCCTCCAGGACCCCACACTAGGACCCCTGTTGGCCTCTCCCCCTGGCTTGTGGCTGAATCCCCTTTCCTGTGTCAAATGACACACCTGTGACTCACGAGGTGCTGTCACCATGATCCACCCCTTCCTACCTTGTCCCCCCTCCCCTTACCTTTCTTGCCCATTTTCCAAGGGGGCCATCTGACAATTCAGGTTGCCTGTTATTGGCAATCCCATTTGTCATCTGATCCCCTCTGGGGAATGAATACTCTCCACTCCTGTTAGTTTGGATGCTCATTGGCAACAGTTTATTCAGACACCAAGTTTATACAAGTTATTATATGCCATTCTCATTCCACAATAAATGTTTACAGTCCGCAATAGTACTACGAGCAGTCCATTTATTTCTTTATGACTTTCTTCATTCCTGGTCCTCTTCTTCCTGTGTTTCTCTTTCAGGGTCTGGACACCAAATCCGACCCCCCACACTATCACCATTACCAGCTACCAACTTACCAGGCCCTCTTCCCTCCTAGGTCCAGACAGAGATCAGACTCCTAGTCTAAATCCCCTTCCCCCTTCCTGTTTACTTCCATTCCTGGGTGCCATTTGCCCCCAGCCCATGCTGCCCTGCCCTCCCCTCTCCTGCCTACCCCTAATTCCCCCGTTGCACCCCCTTCTCCCACTGACCCATCTCCTGCTAGCGATGGAAGATGGGGCTCCCTCTGGGCTACCACCTAGGCTCCCTCTTCTCAACCGCCCCCCACTAGGTCCATTATGGGCCTCAGGAATAGGCACATGCCAAATTCTGATAGATAGACCCTGTCAGACCTGTATACCTCTGGCAAATCAAAAGAGATGTCTGTGCTGTATGTGCATGCCCCACATCTCGATCACCAATTTCACCACCTTCCTGTTCAGGCATTTCTTACCCTTCTCCACTGCCCTAATTTCCCTGACTCACCTTCATATCCTCTGGGATGTGATCTCAGACCACTCGATCACCACCCTGGCACCAACCTTTCACCCTCTCCAAATTAGCTCTTATCACCTGAACCAAAGCTCCCCATGGAGGTTCCCCCAGATAGTTGCCCCCCAAATGTATGATGAGCACATCTAGCCTGCTCCACCGGACCCTGAGTTCCTCCAATAATGGCATCAGTTGGGCTCATCACATGCCCCTGATTTCCTTCCACTGCACCCTTGTGTTCTCCAGATCTGTCCGTAGCTGCATCCCTCCGCTCCTGGTAGCTGCAAATTTCTCAGCCCAATAGATAAAGGAGTGCCCCACCATGCATGGGTGCCTCTTTGCACATGCCTGGAAAAGGAACAAAATACATGGGTAATCCCCACTACAGTTAGCGCCTTACATATTTCCTGTAACAGCTGGACTTCCACCGCCCCATCTGCTTCCCTCCCATTCTGATCTGCCTCAGGAAACTGCCTCTGATGCAGCCCCAATGTGGAAGGAGTGGGGGGGTGAAACTGGCTGGGTCTCCCCCCACAAATGCTATCACTTTCTTAAGGACCCCCCAACCTGGAAACCTATCATGGACTCCTGTCCCCATGGTGGAACCAAGCCTCTCTCCCTCTCCCAGCATCTGCCTGTACTGCTCCAGCTCTGTGACGGTGCACACCTCAACAGGTCCCTGCCTGAACAATGTCACACTCTTCCTCCATCCCACTTGGTCTGTTTTTGACTGTGGCAGATGTATGATCACCATGTCCTGCCCAAATTCTACTTCCCCAGCTTGCAAAACCCCATTTTGGTCCAACTTCCTTGGGGCCATAATTTCCCCAACCCCGAAAGCTCCCCTTGCCATGAAAGTGAACAACTCCCGGAATAGACATGCCTCCTTCGCCAATGAGCATATGTAACCCCTCACCCCTGCCTTTTTGCCAAAACGACAGGTGGCATGCTGTTGAAGCTGACAGCAATACCTGGTGGGGACCTGGGTTCGGGGAGGATGAGGTTACTCGGCACATGGGGACCTAGGTTTGACTACTCTGCATAGGGGCACCCAAGTAAATCTGAACACAGGAAGCAATAACTGTAATGTCCAGAACCAGGAATGGGATTTTACAGTGTGGCTTTTATTCACAACTAGCTGAACACAACAAAGCATAGACAGACCCCCATGGGGCTACATTTACTGGTAATGCAGATTAGAGACTACTACGCGGTCCACTTGAAGAATGAACCAATTATACTGTTTTCAGGCTCTGGACCCACCAGGAGCACAGCCCGGACTTGCACGTGCTTTGGGAACACAGCCCGACTGGCCCGGCTCCCCTGCCGGCCACTTGATCCACGGTCCATTTGAAGAATGAACCCATTATCTTGTCGTGGCTCCCCACACCACTTAGAGTCTGCGACTCCTAGAGAGATTTCCTCCTTACTTCTTATGACTCCCCATCTCACAAAGAGAATTCTTCTTCACACTTGTTGTGGCTCCCCACACCACTTAGAGTCTGCGACTCCTAGAGAGATTTTCCCTTTTGCAACCCCACGTCTGGGTACTTCCCTCATCACTGGTCAAGTGCATGAGGCAAAGTAGCAACCACAGCAGAAATCCGTAGAGGTGGACCTGGTTACTAAAGATGGGGGTGTTCCCACCTCCAGCTCCCACAGCCCATACCCGGCCATTTCTCTGGAAAACTGAAACTTTTGAATGTAGATTAAATGGTAGATGAACTGTCGCATCCCCTCTACAATTTACTTGAAATCACAGAGCACTCTAGCATTTGACACTACTCCATTTGTTTGACCTAGTCCTATAGGCTTCCCAAATTGTAGCTCAATTCCTAGATTTCCTCACATGTCCCAGGTTGAAGAAACACATTTTTTGCCCTCTCATGTTAGAGCAAACACTCACCCTTTAGTTGCAGGTGCCCCACAGGCGAATCACAAATCTTCCAACTTTCCAAACAAAGGCTGAACTGAATAGGCAGCTTTTCTTCCTCCTGGCAGAATTAAGGGGATTGTCCCAGGAATCTGCATGGAGATCTTTACATCCCCCCGGAGAGAGGGGCACTGAGACCCGAACAGCAGTCTCCACCACTTGAGCACACCTTACTCTTCAAAACCAAACTGCAGACTGACTACTAACCTTTGAAAACTCCCAACGTTCTATCTAACTCCCTCTGCTGCAGATTCCAATGTGGCTTATGCAGCTTCGAAAGTTCTATTGGTGATGTCATCCCTCAGTCTCAACTGAGACTGAGAACAGAGTGAGACAGTGTGAAACCCATTTAACTGGAGTTTAACAAGCTGCCTCCCTGCCTACCACTAGGTCTTACTGGGATTCTAGTAACCCGGGTAACAGGGGTTACACTTGCCCTTGACCAGGAAAATGACTGTCGCAGTCATTATTTATCTGCCCAGGCCATCCCACCCTATGTGCCACCCGCGGAGGGGGTGATCAGGCTCCTCCTACCATGTGCAAGCACAGGCAGGCAACACTAAAGGCCTAGAGGCCTGTAGCTGACATATCAGCCTCTACACTATCCACTTACTATGGACACCCAGTGGCTCTGGTAGAACCATCCAGAGCATAGCCCTGATAGATCAGCACTGCGGTACCTACTGCAGGTCAGGGCCACAGCCTGTCTATCCCCCCTAACCCTCTGGGGAAAACCTATCTGCCTTTAACTGAATACCCACAAAACAAAAAAAACCCGGGGACCTCCCCGACCTTGGGCAACCTGCAACCACACCATTAAAATACCACATTATTGCCTCCTCCCTAGCCCCACAACCACACCTGTGGAAGGAAAGAGTTAATACAGCAATAACCATAACAATAACACCACAGTACTTTAAATTTCTACACAATAAAGCACTGACGAGGAACTCTGATGAGCCCCTCCTCCTGTTCTTGTCTTCTCTTCTGTCTTCCCAGTAACACCTGTAAGAAAAAGAAAGACAAAACACACGCTCCGAATCTGCATACACAGTCTGTCTAAACCCCTACCATCAAAACACTGCAAAATCCCAAAAAGATTTTTTTTTTTTAAGCAAAAAAAAGGTAGAAAAACAGTATTTACATTAGAAAACAACAATGACATTATTTACAATACACATTTGGGGGGATGGAGTGCCCTAAAAGTCCCAACTAATGACCACAAGACCCGGAGGTTAGTCCAATAAAGAGTCTCTCCTGGGCCGGAGCCCGGTGAAGCACAGTTCTAACAGGCCAAAGTCCCGAAGAGGAGAGTCTTTGCGGACAGTTCACACATTTTGAAGTCTGTAGTGTAGGGTGTGTACTGCAATGTCATAAAGATAGAAAAGTTCGGACTTACCAGCCACTTGTAGTACAAGGCTAGGCACCGACCTGCACCGCAGCCGAAGACTCTCCCTGGCAGCATTTCTTCTGATACAGCTGGGCGGACATCTTCCGGGAACCACAGGAGGGCACATCTGGAAACAGCTGGGCTGATGTCATCTCTGGAGATGGAACCTTAGAACAGGAACAAAAAGAAAACAGCTGGTCAGACGTCATCCGATTACCAGGTGATGAACAGGATATAGCTGGGCTGGTGTCCTCTCTGGATCTGAAGTCATCTGGTGGGCCAGTCGATGGATGCTGGGAAGGACAGTACACTGTAGACTGATGAATGTGGGGCACCTGAGTCCTGGATATTCATATTGGTGGATCAATAAGGCACTTCACAGTCTGGTGTGGCAGTATTGACTACCACTGCTTGGCTCTCCATTTTGTAGGCAAGGGCACATTTGCTGAGAGGTCCTTACACTGAGGCCAATAGTACCGGGGGTTAGGGGCTTGAATTATTACCCTGTCTGGGCGTACATAATTCACACAGTGGGAGATTTCACGTCCCTCTCCGTCCACCACTCTCACTCTGTCCATAAACAGTGTCCTGCCTCTCTTTCACTGGGTATACTTTCCGTGGAACAGTCTATTCTTTACATGCTGGTTGGCCCCAGGATGCACACTTTTCATTGCTTCATCCCAGATCCAGGATTTCCTGCAGTTCTCAATCTCCTCCCAGACTTTCCGAGGAAAGGTAGGAAAGGTCATACCATAGATCTCATTTGCCTTCCTATGAACCAGTCTCTCCTCTTTACTTGCTTTGGTCAATCTGAGACCGCTGGCCTGGCTTGGGGGTGGCCAGTCCTGGTTCTGCCAGCTACGCATTCTTAAGGAAATTAGAAACGGATCCCTGACTTCTTCCTCCTGTAAAGCCAGGGCAGTGGCATCACCACTTTCTTCCATACATTCCTCCGAGGCAAGATCTTGAGGCTGTGTACCCGTTCCTTTCTCACAAGGCCACATAGGTTCCCCCTCATCTTCCTCTTTGCTGAGGATCTGAGCCCAGGAGTGAGCAGTCGTTCTCACCCCTGAGACTATCTACTCATCACTGGGCACGGAGGTCGACACCTCCCATTCAAAGGCCTCCCACATCTCATCTTCACCTAAGAGACTTGGGCTAGGCCCCCCCCCCACCCAGGGGTCTATTGATGCTTTATCCAAACTTTCTTCCTGGGATCCAGCATCCAAAACTTCAACTTCTGGTTCTGTCTCTAACTCTGCACCCTCTAGCTTTGTGCCACACTCCCCCGAGGCGCCTTCCTCCACAGGCTCCGCCTGGTGCTGTGTACTGTCAACTACAGATTCCTGAATTTTTGTCCATGTGGGGGCCAAACGAATTGGAGGCGCTTTATACAAGCCATATTTAAGTAGGCATCCAGCACAGTGAGGAATCATGAAGACGTCCCTTCCAGCACTCAAGCATATTTGGCATACACGCACTGGATAATTAGGAATTGCCACATCAGGAGGCAGTTGCCCTCCATAGCACCACTTTTCAATATCTCTCAGTCTGTTTACTGCTGCTGCTACTGCAACCCAGGCATGATCTGGGTAACGAGCTGGTCCTGAGGCCATAATTGCAGAAAAACAAACAAAAGTTCACTGTAACTGAAAGTCCCACATTATTAAACACACTCTGTAGTTTTAAAATGGCTCCTCTGCTGCTGTGTTTACTTTACTACCCCACCCTGTAATGGCGGCGGCAGCACTCCTGTGCATCAACATTTAGAATCTGGGTCAAGCCACTGCGCACCCGATTTACACAAGCTACTGATAACTTTTACTCAAACTGCAGAACTTGCTCTGATCTGGCTTTACACACATTTACAGGATTTTCCTTGGACTTTTCACATGCAGGTAACATTTATTTTATTCACAGTCCATTAAAAGCTTCAGGTTTTAGCACAGGATTGCCTGCTTTTACTAGTGTTGCATTTTCCTACAACCCACAGTCTCTCTCTGGCTGCAAACTTTAAACTGAGGCTAATTTCACTTCCATGCACACATTCAATGGCTTAACAGACTTGCACTTGCTGGCAGGACTTCACACAGTCTTTACTTGCAAAGCGACTACACTGCTGCACACACATTTCATATGGCATAGACTGAGAATCACTGTTTGAGCAGTTTCTTGAATGTTTACTTACTGTTATCAGTAGCAATTTGCTGCAATGGGGAAAAACGGCCTGCAGCCAGTTCTTGAAGGCCTCAGTATACAAACGGGCAGGCAGTCCTAGCGATCGTCGTTTTAAACACCAAACTTGCAATTTGGATGATCGATTAGTGGGTTGAGCCTGATTTTAAGCAAGAAAGTCTATTTTTGAACTGTTTACAGCGCTTTGAATACTCCTCAACGCTCCTCCACTGCCAGTACACGCACTGCACTCTCACTCCCTCTCGAATGCTGGGGCAGTCTCTGTAGAGCTGGCTGAGGGGCGGGACTGATTGCAGCCTGACCAACCACACAATGCCATGCAAATGAGCCTCTTCTTCCTTGCGAGGGCTCTTCTCCTCCGGCGATCGTCGAGCAGGCAAATTTAAACTGCAGAATGTAGCTTTTTTTTCTTTTCAACTGACTCCACGGCGGGAGCCCATTTCAGCCATATAACATAGCCATTAACTCTGTAGTCTCTCAATTCACTCAGAAAGCATTTCCAACGTCCAGGGCATCATTTTCCTTTTGCTACCCCTAGTCTTCCACACTTTTCTTCACAACAGTTCATTTTAAAAGCAGGCAAAAATGCTGTAAACAATTTTTGAATCAGGACAAGGGCACAGTCTTTGGCTTTACAGCTCCTTGGTAAACAGTAGGCATTTTTTAAACAGCAGCACAAAGTTCACAGCACACAGCAACACACTAGGGAAATTGCTTCAGCTTTTTGGGCTACCCACTGCCAGATAGCCAAAACGCTAGCCCCCTTGCCCAAGCACCTTCCTTTCCAAACAAAATCCAAAGCGGTGCCTCCATTTTTGTAACCCCTCACCCCTGCCTTTTTGCCAAAACGACAGGTGGCATGCTGTTGAAGCTGACAGCAATACCTGGTGGGGACCTGGGTTCGGGGAGGATGAGGTTACTCGGCACATGGGGACCTAGGTTTGACTACTCTGCATAGGGGCACCCAAGTAAATCCGAACACAGGAAGCAATAACTGTAATGTCCAGAACCAGGAATGGGATTTTACAGTGTGGCTTTTATTCACAACTAGCTGAACACAACAAAGCATAGACAGACCCCCATGGGGCTACATTTACTGGTAATGCAGATTAGAGACTACTATGCTGTCCACTTGAAGAATGAACCAATTATACTGTTTTTCAGGCTCTGGACCCACCAGGAACACAGTCCAGACTTGCACACGCTTTGGTTACACAGCCCGACTGGCCCAGCTCCCCTGCCGGCCACTTGATCCACGGTCCATTTGAAGAATGAACCCATTATCTTGTCTTGGCTCCCCACACCACTTAGAGTCTGCGACTCCTAGAGAGATTTCATCCTTACTTCTTATGATTCCCCATCTCACAAAGAGAATTCTTCTTTACACTTGTTGTGGCTCCCCACACCACTTAGAGTCTACGACTCCTAGAGAGATTTTCCCTTTTGCAACCCCACGTCTGGGTACTTCCTCATCACTGGTCAAGTGCATGAGGCAAAGTAGCAACCACAGCAGAAATCCGTAGAGGTGGACCTGGTTACTAAAGATGGGGGTGTTCCCACCTCCAGCTCCCACAGCCCATACCCGGCCATTTCTCTGGAAAACTGAAACTTTTGAATGTAGATTAAATGGTAGATGAACTGTCGCATCCCCTCTACAATTTACTTGAAATCACACAGCACTCTAGCATTTGACACCACTCCATTTGTTTGACCTAGTCCTATAGGCTTCCCAAATTATAGCTCAATTCCTAGATTTTCTCACATGTCCCAGGTTGAAGAAACACATTTTTTGCTATCTCATGTTACAGCAAACACTTACCCTTTAATTGCACGTGCCCCACAGGCGAATCACAAATCTTCCAACTTTCCAAACAAAGGCTGAATTGAATAGGCAGCTTTTCTTCCTCCTGGCAGAATTAAGGGGATTGCCCCAGGAATCTACATGGGGATCTTTACATCCCCCCCAGAGGGAGGGGCACTGAGACCCGAACAGCAGTCTTCACCACTTGAGCACACCTTACTCTTCAAAACCAAACTGCAGACTGACTACTAACCTTTGAAAACTCCCAACGTTCTATCTAACTCCCTCTGCTGCAGATTCCAATGTGGCTTATGCAGCTGCGAAAGTTCTATTGGTGATGTCATCCCTCAGTCTCAGCTGAGACTGAGAACAGAGTGAGACAGTGTGAAACCCATTTAACTGTAGTTTCACAAGCTGCCTTCCCTGCCTACCACTAGGTCTTACTGGGATTCTAGTAACCCCAGGTAACAAAGGGTTACACATACATGCTGGAGTGCTCCCATGACCCTCCTGAGCAACTGTCCCATGATAGGCCATCACCTGTCCTGTCTTGCCCCATGTCCCCTCTGCCAGCCTGAGACCATGCACTTCATGGCCCTGCCTGTGGTTACATCTAGCCAACCTCTTTTCTTGCAGGCCCATCCTATCACTGCCAACTGTACCCCATGGCGGTATGGTCCATCCCCTCCTCCCACCTCCTCACCAAATATTGTTTTATCTGGTACTCATGAACTGGTTCTTCTGTGCCTAGGCTTGCATTCACCCTGAAATTCTGGAATGCCCCCCATGCCTTCTCATACGCCCTCAGCATGTTGGGTGCCCAGAAGCTCCGGTATAACCATCTGGCTGTTTCCCTCCAATCTTCCATAGATGGACTGGGACCTTGGTCCTGTGTAATGCTGCTCCTGGTGCCAGTTCCCAAAACCTGTTCAACTGCAAGCGGGAAAGACTGTCAGCAATGTAATTCTGAATGCCTTCAATATGTTGTGCTTTAAAAGACAAATTTAGCTGCAGTCCCAACAGGACCAGCCTACGCATAACACCAACTACCATGTCTGTGACCTCACCTTGCCTATTTATAACTTCCTCTTCCCCCTTATTGTTGCACCAAAATAATATGTGTTTTCCCCTCATCCTGTCCCCCCAGACCATCAGGGCCACCAGAATGGGAAAAATTTCCAAAAAGGTAATGTCCTTCAGTAGCCCAGCCTACCACCAAGATTCTGGCCATGCCTCCAAAATCCATTCCCCCTTAAAGTAGGTCCCCATCTCTAGAGCCCCTGACGCATCTGTGTAGAGCTTGAGGTCCGTATTCTAAGCCCATTCCTCCTGCCAGAACGTGACTCCATTGAAACCCTCCAGAAACTGTTCTCATACACCCAGATCCTCCCTTATCCCCTACGTGATGTCCACCCAGTGATGGGGCTTATTTGCTTTTCTGGTCACCCTTGCTAGCCTCCTGGTAAATGCCCTTCCTGGGCTAATTGCCTTACAAGCAAAATTAAGGTTTCCCAGCAGCTGTTGTACCAATACCAGCGGCACCCTCCTCCTCCCTTTTACCTGTTCTAACAAACCCCTAAGCCATGCCACTTTGTCCCATGGCAGATGGAAGCATTCTTCCACCATGTCCACCTCTATCCCTAAGAACTCCAGCTGGTGGGCTGGGCCCTCTGTTTTTTCGTCCACCAGTGGGATGCCTATGCACACACACATTTGTTTAAAATCTGCCAGCATCCCTTCTGTTTTCTATCTGCTCCCCCCATGAGGAGAAAATCATCTAAGTAGTGTACTACCTGCCTATGCCCATATCTCCACCCAAACACCCATTGTACCCAAGAACTAAAGGCCTTGAAAGTTGAACAAGCCACTGAGCACCCCATGGGCATGGCTATTTGTCCACATATAGGCCATCCCCGAACTGAAAACCCAAGAGATCCCAATCCTCTGGCCTTACTGGTAGAAGCCAGAAGGTGAACTCAATGTCCATCTTTGCCAACCATGCCCCCTGTACTGCCCTGATCAACACCATCACCTGATCCAGGGAAGTTTGTGCCAGGGGATAACCCCAGCGCCCCACCCCATCTCCCCTTCAGTTCCACCGGTAGTTGGAGTTTTACCCTCCTCTGCTGTGGCCCCCCTTTCCTTCTGACTTCCCCCGAACTTCCTAAAGGACTGCTCCTGAACTGCTCCTCCTTGCTGGGTACCCCGTCCCCGCCTGACCAGCAGTTTGAGGCTGGGTGCAAGCCCATGCACCGGGAGCAGACATGCCTGAAATTGCAGTTAGTCCAAGTGCATGAAGCCCTGTTGTACCCCCAGTATGTCTTCACCATCACGGTGGGGGCACCTTTCTTGGCATGTTCCCCCTGGACCCACCCACTGGACCCCCATACCCAGAGCTCTGAGTGGGTGCAGTCCCACTGCAAATCACCGTTCGCTGCCATCCACTTTCTGAATGTCTCGTCGTACTTTAGCCACCCATACCGGAGCTTTGCCTTGTACGCATCCCTACTGATCACCATGTACTTCAGGAGGGGACTGGCAAGCTCTGGTTGCTTTTCCAGGACTAGTGCACTATATATCTGGAAACCCGCCTGACATGTGTCTATATTTTTTGCCTTGTACTTCACATCCTCCTCCTTATTTCCGACTATAGCCAGTGCCACTGCCATCTCTGATTTTCCTACCAATTCCTTCTGCTTCTACTTTTTGGCCGTATCCTCATCCACCAAGCCAAAAATATCCACTTATTCCCCCTTCCAAATCTTATCCTTGATGGAGGATGGCACATGGTCACCTAGGATGAAACCAGGGGATCCGTCATATAGCTTCTTTCCCCTTTCTGTTTATCCTTGTCCCCTTCACCACCCTTTCCCCCACCCTTTATTGCTTGCAGCGCCCGTTTCATCTTTTCTACTACCATCTCCCCCATATCCCCCAGGAGACCGTCCAGGTACTTCTTCAGGTCCCCCTCATTTGTTACATCCACATTGCCCTAACCCCCATTCAGTCCTGGCCTTGTTAGGACTGGTGCAGGCTGTGGTGTCAGGATGGGTGAAAGGCCGGGCCCCACTTCTCATGGCCTCTTCCTTCCCCTGCCCCCACCCGCCCTCTCTCTCTCTCTCTCTCCTTTCTTTTCTTCAACACCTCCTTTTCCTCCTCCCACTGCCAAGCCGCCTCGACCAGCTCTGTCATTTTATTCATTAGCTTTGATGCCTCCTCCATCATTTTGGCACTGGACACCGTGGATCTTTTTGATGCCCTCTTCTGTGCTGCCTGCTCTATGGGGGGAATGAGAACACTGTAAGTTCAACTGCCCTCATCCTCCAGTCCTATCTTCTCTTTGCCTCCAGTCTCAGCTCACCTTACACGTGCCCAATGGGTACTCACCACGACCGTGCACCAAATACCCACCTGCCCTCCTGGGCTGGCTGCTAACCCCTACTCCCCCATGAAAAGGAGGGTAAACCATCCCTGCCACCACCTTGACCTCCCTTCTCTATGTCTTTACCCCAACCCTTTTCACCCCTTCTAAGCCCCCCTTTTTGCCTGCCCCCCTGGGTCATTGGCCAGCATGTCCCTAGGAGACTGAGCACTGAAACCTGCTCCCCTGCTCTGTGGCACCTGAAAAAGACAAAAACCTCACCTCAGCCCCCCTTTCCAAGGGAGCAGCAACTCTCACTCTTGTTTTGTTTTTTTGTTTTTTTCGCCCACTCTGCGGCTTCCCCTGCCCTATAGAGCACTGCTGCCAGTTTCCCCACAGATAACACCTGCCACCAAAACCCATCCCCCCTGACCACCCAAAATTGTGAGGAGGCTAGCGGCCTGGTACTGCAGCTCTCTCACGTGGGTGTCATGAGCTGTCCCACATGACCCCCCATGCAGGGGAAGTTACGCGCAGTGAGTTAAAATGCATTGCCTACAGGTCACACATTGTGGGAGTGGCACCTGTGGGATTCACACTCAGGCCCCATCTCTGGTCCCCATGTTCCACCTCTGTTCTCCCACCACATGGCTGCATGGCCTCACATGCCTGTAGAAGCCCCCCTCATGCCTCCAGCCCAGATGAGCCTCCAAGCACCCTCTGCACCATTTTCTTGTGCTTCCATGGCCTGTGCATGATTCTCCTGCAGCCCTAGCTCTCCCTCCATTTTACTTGCAACTCCAACGACCATCCCCAAGAAAACCACCTCGTGATCTATGGGGGGGTGAGGGGGGTCGCCCACCACCTGCCATTCTCATTCTCCCTTTATGTTCGCTCCTTCCCTTCTTGCTCTGTCCCCCAAGCCAATTTCTGTGTTCCCGGCTGGTTGGAACCACTGATCCTCTCCTTATTAAATAACCCCCCTTCCCAAGTGACACAGAGCAACTCTCTCCTGTGGCAGTAAAACTCACTCTGCATCACCTCCTTCATGGTCTGTTCTTCTGACCCTCACGCCCCCTGCTAAAAATAAGCCTGTCCCAGGCCACCTGACCCAGATAACAGTTTTCAGCCAGGCCACATTGCAGCTTCTTCGGCTACTGCGCCTTTGGCAGCCACCTTGACTTGCCCTTCCACTGGGATCCATGTGGCCTGCCCGCCAAACCAACCCCCTCATGGAGGAAACTGCCAACCTGACCTCCAGAAAAATTACAAAAAAAAACCCAAAGCGCCTCAAGTCGCCACACTAGCGATACCAAATAGGGGTGCAGAGGAGGCATAGGACCTCTTACCAGTGGCGCATTCACCCACAAAAAACTCCCCATCCCAGGCCTCCCTTTAGGCACCAAGTGACCCACCATGCAGGTTAACCAGCCACTGGTCAGCCTTCCTTCTAGGCCCATGAGCCATCCTGCCACACAACAAGCACCACTTCAGCTGCCCTTTCCAGTGAGACAGTGGAGATTCTTAACAATTTCACCAAAAGACACAGGCCCACACCAACAGTTGATAAGCCTGTCCCGTGCCCACCCCGCAATACAAGACAGCTGAAAACACTGCTCAAACTTTAATAAATAAAATTTATTTTCTTTTAAAATGAGCATTGGCAAACAGGCCCCAGTCTGACTCCACGTGGCCACAAACCACCTGGAGCCCCTAGCCCTATCCCTTACCTGAATGTGTCCTTCACCTGAGCCAACGAAGTGCTAAGAAAAATACCTAGCAAAAAAGGGCAGCTGGAGGGCTGCCTAGCCTTATATACCCCTCCAGGACCCCACACTAGGACCACTGTTGGCCCTTCCCCTGGCCTGTGGCCAAGCCCCCTTTTCTGTATCAAATGACACACCTGTGACTCACCAGGTGCTGTCACCAAGACCCATCCCTGCCTACCTTGTCTCTCCCTCCCCTTACCTTTCTTGCTCATTTACCCAGGAGACCATCTGACAATTCAGGTTGCCTGTTACTGGCAACCCCATTTCTTGTGAAGGCTGCGCGGTGACATCAATTACAGAGATCAGCCAGTGTGTGTCTGTCATACCTTTACCTGTAAATGTTTGTCAGAGCTGGAGCTAGCCGTGTTAGTTTCATCTATCTCCTTGATAATGACCTCCATAACAACACTAGTATCTGAACTGCTGGAAGAAAAATGTTGTTTCAGGGATGCATTTCTTTTATTAAACGTTTCCTCTTTCTCAGCCAGCATTTGCAGTAAATGTCTCTTTCTCTCCTGTAATTTGGATCCCAATTCTTGTTCTGCAGTGAAAATGCCCTAAGTTTAAAGTGATTTTGTTAGATTTGCCATATCAAATGCGATTAGTAACCTGTAGGAGTTGTGACTCAATCTCCTACCTTTCAAACTGCCAAATTGTGCTGTTTTCCATGAAAAAAATGCTTTTATTTCTGTGCTCTGCTTCATTTGCATAACCCTGACCGTTTTTTTCTCAGTGCTGCAACCCCCAACCGTGACATGATCATGCAAGGTAAATAAAGTTTTAAGCACTGTGTTGAAACAGAGGCCACTGTTGGTCAGTCTTGGTATTGCAGACTTCCTTTTTCTTTCACAATTTTGGACTCATAGCAGAAGCTGGACACCAAAGAAAAAGAAAAGTAGTCTGACCCATAATTACACTCCTGAGCTACTTATAGTCATTCAGGCTCTATAATATAAAACATAGAAAAGTGTCATCATGCTTCCACATTCTGACAGAAGCTGCCACTTCAGACCTATCACTTGACCACCAGGCAGTGTAAGTCAAACAACATCTACACAGACTGGCAAATTATCTTTTTGGCCTATCTGCATCACAAAAACAGTTTTCCAGAAACCGATCTACAGACTGTACTACTGTAAACACTACTGACATAGGACACTACATGTTGATAAGGGAGACAGAAAAATCAGCTACGTACTGTACCCACAATGCTTTGCTATGTATACTCTATGCACATTGTTTGTTTATTCTTCTTGTTCAACATAGCCAATTGTCATTACAACCATTAAAAAAGAAAACATCATAATATTCACATACAATAAATACAATAAATAGGTGTCCACATGGACATCACAGTACCTGAGATATTTATATACGTTCATTTTACCACTCTATGTACATAGATACATAAATGTTGACAGCAGATAAGGGCCTACAGCCCACCTAGTCTGCCCATGTGCACACATACTTAACTTCTTCAAGCTTCTCTAGAACTAGGTTATATGTCTACATATTAGGTGCTAGTCTTCAGTCCCAACTACCAAAATAAGGGACTGCACCTCTGAGTAATGAACATTTTAGTCAACTTTATAATTTACCCAGAGTTCCTTGTTGCTGTATGTAAAACATTGACAGTTCCCTTGCATGGCATCATTCTGGGGCTGTCGCCACACACAGAAAACTGGAGGGAAGGCAGAAACAAAAACATACAAAAATGACTATGACCGATTTTTTTACAAAACCAATTGCAGATTCAACATCTGAAACATGGGTGGCAATGGCATACTATGTGAAAGAGACATTTGCAGAATGTGACTAAATCACTTTAAGTTGTTGTCAAAATGCTTTCTGTCTCCATGATTTCTATATCTTGAACAGTAGCTTTAGCATTGCCCTCTAGAAAAATACAGTCTGGAGATGAAGATTCAACCTTAGTCTGCAACACCACACTTTCCTCCTCCAACTCACCAGGTTCTGTCATCTTGGTAGCTGGGCCAACAACACCTTGTGCCTCGAGTAGGGGAGTTTCCAGTGTGCCCTGGCCAACCTTCCTCTTCCTGTTAAACTTGTTCAGGCAACTGTCTATGACTGTGTGTGGCTGTTGATGAGCAGAATGGTTGCCACTTCACATTTACAGTCATCTTGCCACCATTTTCTGTCATTGGGGCCTATAGTATGCACTAATGAGCATGAACTGCACCCACAAGTGTCATAGTGGTGATAGGCAGCCACATGCCACACAGGCAGAGCTATGTACACTCTTTGTATGAATACATATGCAGAACAGTCTAATGTCTGGGTGTGGCATACAGACATGCAGAGGACCACAGCCCCTGGGCAGCCTACTGTATGGCACCCTACCCTTTGACTCACCATATATGGGCATCAGTGCTGTCCCATGTGGAAATGTGGAGGTGAATAGTATGAACCACAGGATGCATGCAGTGTCAGAGGAAAGCAGGGGTGCACCTGAGGTACCTGGTCCTCCTCTGGTGCCCAATGACATGGATTGTGACTGCATCAAGTAGTAGGAATGGGTCCAGACATGTGGTGGTGCCTGAGCACCATCCATCAACTTCACCATTGGACAGGTGACAGCAATGGTTATGGATATCCACGAGCAATATACCATTCGTTATGGTGCAGAATCCCTGAAGGTGCTGGCCAAGACCAAAGCCTGGTTGTGGCTGGACATATAGGCTGCCATTAATGTATCCAGTCATGAGGCTGTTGTTGAGGAACAGGTCAGGAAGCATAGAGAAAACCCAGGAACAGTTGTAAAATTCCACAGAACTGTTTATTTGTAGTTGCAGTAATATAAAATAAAATAAACCTGTTCAGAATAACTATATAGAGAAGCAAAATAAAATCTCTTGTAAAACAATCTCCCTTGCAGCTCAGCTTAGCTGTTTTCAACCCCCATCCTTTGCAAGCATCTTGTTCTTTGTAAATTTCAGGAGCTGCTAGAACAGTGAGCTTCCTGAATTCCCCACAGCAGCTGCAAAAGGCCTAGATATTTGTACTCAAGTAACCTCTAGTTTTCTAGTTATTTCAAATTATAAATAAATACATTTCAATAGCAACATAATTTTCTAAACAAAAGAGATCCCAATGTCAGCTACATTTCCATACATAGATTGTTATATTCTTATATTACCAGATGTAGATATGCAAGGGACGAAAACAGACAGCAAGAGAAAACAGAGAGACAGACAGAGAGAGAGGCAAAGGACTGCAAGACTGTTCAGGTTGATCAAGTCCAAAACCTCACAGAAAAATTTGGTTAAACAACCAGACCGAAGAGACAGAAAAGGAAAGAATACAGATCCTTGCATTTACACACTTTCTTCATAACAAATGGGACAGAGTCCTATTCTACCCTGTCATAGAGGTGCAAACACTCCTGGCTAAAAAGCACAAGTGGTGTGATCTGCAGTCGGCTGTCAAGTGTAAGCTGGCAGCCATCAAAAGGTCACAAACTGGCACCGGTGGCGGACTACTCACACAGGAGCACAGCTTAGAAAGGATGGTGGCAGAGACCCTCACCAAGCTGGCCATGCACAGGGAAGAGGAGGGTGTGGACACACTGCCAGGTATGTATACAATGCAGTGACAAGGGATGAGGTGTTCAGGATACCACAGACATGATAGTCTCCCTGTGTTGCACCCTACGGATCCCAAGATGGGGAAGACCCCTGTTGAGGAGGGTGAACCCATGTGGAGCTTGCCACACTTCCAGAGTCCCCCGCTGGCAGCTGGTCACAGGAGGACAGTGCAGGTAGGTGGAACCCTAGATGGGCTGCATCACACCCTGATATGCCCTCCACATTGCCACAGCATGTAACACCCAGCCTTTTTCTCACCCTCAAGTACAATGCAGGAGTCAGCGGGCATGGCAGATTAGGAGCATGTACTGGTGGACACATGCAGAGAGACAATGGAGTATAGACAGGTGGATGAAGAGGAAATGGCCACCACCCCCTCTGACAACCATCTCTCAACCACCCCCCATTTGGAACCCTTGCCATAGTCACAGCCCAGACAGCCACCCCAGAATGGCCCTCAGGGCACCAAGTACACCACTGTACAGGCACATGTTGTGGGCCATCCAGCATGGCCTGCAAGCACCATCAGACACATGGGACACAGGTGGTCTCTTCACCAACAGTGACAAGTGGATCACAGGGGGTACCGAGGAGTACTACACAACACCCACATGATAGTGAGGAAAAGGGCCCCTGAAGCAACCAGTCCAGTCAGACATAGAGGCCCCTCACCCAGGGTATACTGCAGACCTACTGCCCTGAGGTGAGGCAGCTGGAACATGACCAGATCCAGGCACAGTGACAGAAAACAGAGGCTATAAAGGAGCTGACTGTGGAGGTGACTGTGATGTGCAGAAGTATAGATTGCATTGGGAACTTCCTTGAGAGGCCAAAATGAGTATCAAAATGACCTTACTGCCTGTCACTGAGGCACACTTAGAGGTCCCAGTGCACCCCGCACCTGCCAGCCCCAGTGGTCCTGAGGTGCAGAAGGACAGCCAACCACCACTGGAGCCAAACAAAGAGCTGGATAGGTGGCCACATGGAGAGAGAAAAGCAATGGCCAAGACCCATCATCTGGGCACATGGTCATTAACACAGCTACTGTATGCCAGCATCAGGCAAGGAAGATTTGATGCCTTTCAGCAACCCCATGCCACTAACACAGAGTGTCACTAAAGCACATAACATACACATACCATAGGACACAGTACACCACCACACATACCCCCCTTTACAACTTACACCACCACATATACCCACACATATATCCTTGAGCATGGACACCGATTCCCCTGTGCCACCGTGGGTGGAAGGCAATCAGGCTGGGTCATTATCACAGTTCCTTGCCATCCCACCACCCTAATGGCAGAATGCCCCCTGTACATGTTTTTGACTATCCACCCATCCATATAGGGACTCCACAACTTTCCCCTGGCAGGTCCCCTCCTCCCCATCCCCAGAGGGTCATCTCCTTATATGTCCCATGACAAGGGTAGCCAATGCCACACTGCCATGTTGTGCAGCATGGCACATGCTGTGAACACTCTGCATGCCTTCTCTGGGGCAAGGATCATCATGCCACCTGTTACATCCAGACACCCGAATCGCATCTTTAGCAGCCCTTTTGTCCTCTTGGTCACAGACCATATCTTCATTTGAGGCTCATTGTATGTCTCCTCTACTGTGTCATATGCCTCCAGGTATGGCATCATCAGGTATAGCTGTAGTGGATATGCACTGTCACCTATGCAGTGGGTAAACATTCGAGCATACGACAATGCCAGCAGAATTAGGTCTCAAGATCTAGCTAGTCTGCTCAAAAATGCAGCTCACAGTTCAGACAACTGCAGCTGCCCCTCTTCCCCTTTCAATCCCTCCCGCCAGATTTTCCCTCCGCGAGTTCACCACCCTGGTCAATTCTCTCCCTACTTACACCTTGCCCATGAACCTATCCAATCCATTCTTAAAACTCTCCACTGAATCCAATGAGATCTCATTCTCAGGCAGCGTGGTACAATCTGCCACCACTCTTTCTGTGAAGTAATGCTTCCTCAGCTCCCTCCTGAACCTCCCCTCCCACCAGTTTCAGTTTATGTCCACTCATGGTTCCTTCCCCCTTCAATCTAAACATACCCTCAGTACTAACTTTGTGTCTGCCCTTGAAGTACTTAAAGGTCTCAATCATATCTCCTCTGTCCCTTCTATTCTCCAGGAAATACATGTTGAGCTCTCTTAGTCTGTCCCCATAGGATTTATCCCCCATTCCCTGGATCATATTGGATGCCCTCCTCTGGACTCCCTCCAGGAGTCTGACATCCTTCTTTAAACAACATAGTTTGTATTATGCAGTGTCAATGCATCCACCAGTGTTGCACCTGTGCAGCTGACAATACTAATAATAATAATAACTTTATTTTTAAAGCGCCTTTCAAAATATCAAGGCACTTTACATATCAAAAGCCACAATATACAATGCCAATTAAGAACATATAAATAGGATAAATACATAACAACATCATATGTTAAAAATAAACAGTAAAATCATCCATACAATCAAAACATAATGTTAGCACTCAGATTTCATTAATCTTCCGAATAGGCCATATTCCACAGGTAAGTCTTCAAGTTTTTCTTAAATACATCCACGGAGGTGCACTCCCTATCTCTACTCACCTATCAGCCATCCATCTCTGCACCCCATGCACTGAGGAGGGCGCTGAGCCTGGATCCCTCAAAGATGTCGGAATCATAACAATACCCATGGTAATTGTCACACACATTAGTGATGATAGCCACAGCATCACGGACTATCTGGCAGGTTATGCTGTGATACTCCTTGCAGTTCTGGTGTACCTCCTCATCTATCGACAGAGCCAAAAGCATTACATGTGTACAGTTGATAGCCCCCAGTACATTGGCCATGCCATGCATGGCATGGGTTAAAGCTCTGAGCTGCAGATCTGGAGATATGGGTTTAAATCCCACAGTCACCTAGTTGCATACTGTGTGATCCTGAGCAAGTCACTTAACTTCCTTGTGTTCCCAGGTCACATCTGGGAACAAGCTTTGGCTTAGTGTACTACTCCTGTTTAAACAATGCTCCCTTTGTGGAATGTATGTCAGCGTCTGCATTGGGGAATGCTATGGGCTCATGTACAAGGTAAAAGGTCGTCTGTGATCTGGGGCAGTGTCCCAGACATAGAGGACTGGCTGACAGCTGTAACATCCCCTGTCACCCTCTGGAAGGACCCTGTGGCATAGTACATCAGTGTACACAACACCTTTGGCTCCTCGGACATCGCCTGTGACTGATAGTGTCTGTGGTGCCTTCTGTGCACAGACCATGTCAAGCAACCATGTGATCATGTCCTGGTCCATGTGGAATCTCCACAGGCAGTGTTCATCCCATAGGAATTGTTTATTTATTTATTAGAAAAGTCGGATTTACAACCTTTGAGTCATGGACTAATTTACAAAGGCACATCATCTCGGGGGGGTAGACAGAGTTACATAGTGTGGTTACAACAGTGAGAACAGTACAGGTGCAGAACAGTAAACACAGAATGCACATAGGTTACATAATAATGTTACTTATAGAAACATAGAAGTTGACGGCAGATAAGGGCCGCAAGGCCCATCCAGTCTGCCCATTTCTTTTCTACCTTATAAATGTGCCATCGGCCTTTGCTCTGTCAGTGGCCTATCTATTCATACTCATCTGTATTGCTCCCTTATGCCTATTCCATGCCTGTTTGAAGCCCTGCACTGTATTCATAGCCACCACTTCCTGAGGTAGGCCGTTCCATGTATCCACCACCCTTTCTGTGAAAAAGAATTTCCTCACATTCCCCCTTAATTGGCCTCCCTCTAATTTCATGCTGTATCCTCTTGTCCTGCTATTTTTCTTCTATTTAAACATGTTAGACTTTTTCGCCTTGTTAATGCCCCTAGGTTACAGTCAAATACAAGGTACCCAAGGGTTGTATTGGGGTACAGCCCTGGACATACCTAGATAATACTTGGAGAGGGTGGAGGTAGGGATGGGGAGTGGGGTGGGAAGGAGGGAGAGAGGACAGGCTGTCCAGAGAACATTGTCAAGTCAGGGAGGCCTGACAAGAGGATTCCACAGAGGGATTAATTAGATGTATCTACAGCAATAAGCATCGAATAGATGGTTCCGGAGGGTGATTTTCAAGGGACCAGTTTTGGCAATGTCTGTGATGCAGGGTGGGAGGGAGTTGAACCAAGCAGGGGCTTGGTAATGGAAGGACCTCTGGGCTAGTGAGGTCTCAGTTCTGGGCACCAGAAAGGTGGCCTTGACAGACCTACAGGTGGCAACAGAGGAGGATGCACGTAGTAGGGAAGCAGAGATCCCCGGGAGGGGAAAGCCCTAGAAGAGATTTTTTGGTGAGTAGGCAGGTCTGGTAGCACAGATGCTCCTCAAAGGTGAGCAGGTTGGTGGTGGAGAAGAGCAGGCAAGTCTGAGTGTGGCTAGGGGCTCCAGTCAGGAACCTGCAGGCCTTATTGTTTGACAGCTGGATTTTAGTCAAGGCGGTGTTATCGACCACAGCATAAATGGGCAAGCCATAGTCCACTAGTGACAGGACGGAAGAGGTGATGACTAGCTGGAGGGCAACTCGGGGGAGGCAATCTCTATGACGGTATAGTAGGCCTATCTGAGAATTTATGGTGGAGGATAGGGCATTGATATGGGTGTGGAAGGTGAACGCCAAGTCAAAAGTGATGCCTAGATATTTGTAATAGGTCATTTGCTCCAGCTGGTGCAGAGTGCTGGGGAAAATGAAGAGGGGTGCATTCTTGGCCTTGTTTTGGTGATGGGAGAAGAGCACTGACTTAATCTTCTTTAAGTTAATGACAAGTCGGTGGTCAAGGAACCACTTTTCTGCTTGGTTGTAGGAGTGCTGGAGGGATACCTGCAGAGAAGAGGGATTGGGGTGGGATGCAAAGAGACTACATCATCGGCATAGAGGAGCATTTTTCCTGTGCAGGAGCTGGGGAGAGTGTTGAGGTAGAGGCTGAAAAGTACAGATCCCAGAATGGAGCCCTGGGGTACCCTGGAACGAATGGGCTGGGTATTGGACAGGGAGCCATTTATCTTCACATGCTGGGATCTAGCAGAGAGGTAGCTGGAGAACCAGGCAAGGGGACCAGTGGAAAAGCCAAGTTGGTGGAGGGAGTTGAGCAGGAAGGGGTGACAAACAGTGTCAAAAGCATTGGAGAAGGCCTATGAACACTCCACCAGCAAGGTTGCCCGGAGTCAAGAGCAGAGTGCAGGTATTGAGAGAACTCCAGGAAAGCAGTAGTGGTACTGTGTCCTGGGTGGAAACCATGTTGTTCTGGGCACATTATGTCATATTTGGCCAGGTACTCAGAGAGTTGAATAGACACTATTTTTTCTAAGGCTTTAGAGAGTGGGGGGAGGATAGAGATCGGCCGGTAGTTGTTAGGTGTGGACCGATCTCCACTCTTATGTATAGGGGTGATTTCAGCTGATTTCCAAGCACTGGAAAACTGACCAAGGCATAAAGACTGGTTTATTAGGTCTGTAAGGGGGGACTAGGATGACATCCAAGACCAGGCAGAGGATCCTGGAGTCTAGGGGGTCACAGCTGGGGTTGTTGCCACCAAGGGCTTTTAGCAGGTATGGCTTAGCTATGTGGGGGGATATAGTGTGCAGGTAGAAAGGAGGGTGATCCAAGGCAGCAGGGATAGAGGCGGGGATTGGGTCAAAAAAAGTTGTTTGGGAGGACACAGCTTATGTCAGAGAAGGTTGGGAGCTTAAGCAGCAGGCTGGTAGGAAAGAGGTCTGGGGTTATATTCTGTTTTAACTGAAATATTTGAATAGTTTGTAAGTGAAATTAGTTCTATGTGTTAAAAATTATTACCTTGAATTAGAACTGTTACTTGGGCTGTTATATTGTAACTTTGGAGGCTTGGGGATAGTTGTTTGTCAGGGATAATTAGAGGGAAATTTAAATGTGTTGTTTGCCTGGTGTTAGGGGGAGGGGACATTAGCTGCAATTACCTTGTCTTTAAACAGGAATTACCTTGGCTTTCATTGTTCACTTGGGAGCTTAAGCAGCAGGCTGGTAGGAAAGAGGTCTGGGGTTATATTCTGTTTTAACTGAAATATTTGAATAGTTTGTAAGTGAAATTAGTTCTATATGTTAAAAATTATTACCTTGAATTAGAACTGTTACTTGGGCTGTGATATTGTAACTTTGGAGGCTTGGGGATAGTTGTTTGGCAAGGATAATTAGAGGGAAATTTAAATGTGTTGTTTGCCTGGTGTTTACTTAAATACTGAAAAGCCAGTGGGGGTTGGGATTGAAGGGCAGAGTATTTCTGTTTGGGACTGAAATTCAAAGCAACAGGAGCTGGTGGGCCTGTGACATCATACGGTACCTGATGTCTGCTTACACACACTGTTAGTGGGACTGAACACACACTGGACTGTATGTGTTTGTGAGGCTTGGGAACTTTATTGGTGGGGTTGAAATTGGGTTTGTAAATAATCACAGTCAGTATAGAGAGAAACTGTACTCCAGGGAAAGGGACTGAGAAAAGGGGGTGTGCTATTATGAACAGAGGGGATAATCAGGTGGCCATATTCCACCATGGCAGCATCTTCAGGAGGGTTGTAGGCTGCACAGGCTGTGGGATGGCAAAATTCTAAATTGGGCCTGGAGGAGGCTGCCCACTCTGTAGACAGCTATCTTGTATCAGGAGTGAGGTATATTGGTTAAGGAGTAAGCTGGGGGAGCTGGGGGGTGTCCAAGGATAAGGGGTGGATATGGCAGCAGAAGGGTGGGGCTGAGGGAGGCTGGGCAACGCCTGAAATTACAGGACGTTATGTTACAGCAAGCAGGAGGGGATATTAGGGACAGAGGACCCTTAGATAGGGATGTTGATGCTAAGGGGAAAGGGTACAGGGTGAACATTCTGAATACAAAGAGACTGGAGGGGGAAGAGTCAGGAGGGGCTGTTGTGTGGAAGTCTAAAACAGCAGACTGTGGGAAGGGAGCTCCTAAGGTGAACAGTGCAAGAGAGGAAGAAGAGGGGCAGTTTAGAGATGCAGTCTGGGGAAACTCGGGTTACTTGATGGAGGCTGACATAGAGTGTCACAATAAATTTGAGCTGCTAAACAACCTAGAGGGGCAGGAAGGGGTTGGTGGAAATGAGGAAACTTATACAGAGGCCGGGGGAGGGAGTCGGATACCCATAGGGCATCACAGACCAGCTATGGAAAGGATAGACATAGTCCCAGAGAGAGAAGGGGAAACATATATGTTAAGCAAATGGGGGAGATGCAACATATTCCAGACATGAGGGAGGAGAGCATGATTGGAGAGAAACTGGAAGACAAGGAGGTGGGAGAGGAGTCCCCCTTCAGCAGGGAGGTCAGTACCAAGGATGGGGCCCTAGCTAAAGGGGACCCACAGAGAGCCTCTGGAGGCAGGGGTACTATTACAAGGGGGGAGGATGGATGTGTGGGAAGGGGAAACCATCAGGGCTAGGATAAATGGTTCAGATAAGAGAGGTTAAAGGGACACCTATTCAGAGGGGTTTGAGTTAATGGGCAAAATAGCAAGGAGGCAGAAAGGGAGGGTGACAAGGGGGTCTCTATTAAGGCAGGAAGACTCCATGAAATTGAGATCATGAATAAAGGGGAAGGGGGCTGAGAGGCATAGTGGAGGCAACAATAAGGATGATGGCGGTGTTAAGGTTCTGTTACTGGAGACTCATTGATTAGGGGTATCCAGTGGGAGGGACAGGGGGTGGATGCCATAGCCAGGTGAAGGTAGTGAGTATCTCTGAGCTGACAGTGCACAGAGCAAAGTTCATGGTGTATGAAATGGTTAGGATTGTAGAGGGAAACCGGATTCTGTGCATTTGGGAACTAATGATCTAGAGGAAATAGCGTTTGGAAATCCACAGGTTCCAAGAACTTGCCAGAGTCTGTCAGGATAATGGATGCAACATTTCCTTTTCGAGATATTGCCAGTACCAAAGGCCTCAGTGGAGAAAAATAAGCTCACAGAGGTTAATGACTGGCCCAGGAAGTGGGGTGAAGAGAGGGGTTGGGGCTGTTAGGAACTGGAATGGAGTTTGGGAGGATAAGGGACTATATGCCAAGGACAGGTTTCATCTTGCCCCATTAGGGAAGGAAGTCCTTAAACAGGGATGGCTGACTACATACAAGAAAGGTGGGGTTTAAACTTGTAAGGGGAGGGATAAGGAGGGTCTGACCAGAGCCTCTCCTCCAGATGAGGGAGTAGCCTTCAAGCCCAAGGAGGGGACAGACTGGAGGTGGAGTTTCAGGAGGAGCAGGGGAGGATGGAAGTATAAGGAATCTGGGTGGGGTTCACAAAGAGGATCAGGGATAAGGGGTGGGGGTTGGTGTTAGTAAATGCCAGGAGCTTGGGAAACAAGTTGCCAGAGTTCCAGGCCATGCTGTTCGGGGGGATGGAGCGGCGGTCACAGAGACGTGGCACAACAAAACCATGACTGGGACCTAAATGTATGGGGTACACTATGCTTAGGAAGGATAGAAAGTAGGGCAGAGGGGTGGAGTGGCTATGTTCATTAGAGATGACATAGAAATTGCTATGGTAGAAGAGGCAGAGGAAACGTGGAGACCTTATGGGTCACCTTACGATCCCCAGCAGGAGATAAGGTCAAGCTGGGAGTAGCATATAGGCCCCGGGATGAGTGATGTTCTAGAAGATGGTTTTCTGACAACATCATTGCCCAGTGTGGTCCAAAAGGGAAGGAGTGGTGTTGATGGGGGACCTAATATGCCAGGTACAAACTGGGAACCATGTCCTCTAAGGTGGCCAAGGAGCAGAGGCTGCTGGATGGCTTCCAGGATGTGTTCTTAACACAGCATGTGATGGAGTCCACAAGGAGGGCATGTCCTGGATGTGTTTCTGGCAGATGGGGATCTGGTAGGGACATGGTTGTACAGGACCCCTGACTGGGGTGACACAGCACTGTCTGGTTTCAAATAAGCATGGGGAGTGGGGAGATCTAGGACACTGGCAGTGGACTTCAGGGGCAGACTTTATGGGCATGGGAAATATTCTCAAGGATCACTCTGAAGGGATTACCTCAACGACAAGTGGAAAGGAGATGGGAGGTCATAAAACGGGACTTCAGGAGGCAGTCAGGATCTGCGCTAAGTTGAAATGTAAGGGAGCAAGGTCACATAAACCATGCTGGTGGTCCAGTGAGGTACAGATAGCAGTCAGAGAAAAGAAGGCGCCTACAAAAATATAAAAAAGAAGAGGGATAGGGATAAGGAAATGTATCAGCTTGCATCTATAAAAGTCACCTGATGGTGAAGGGAGCAAAGTCCAGTAAGAGCAGCGGCTGGCACAGGGATACATGGAGGGAAAGGGGTTCTTCCGGTACATTGGGGAGCGGAGAAAAACTAAGCGCCATCTCAGCAGATTGAGATCAGAAGGAGGGTGGGTGGAAGAGGCGAGGGACCAGGCAGAGGTATTTAACAAGTACTTTGCCTCTGTGTTCGCTAGGGAGGGGGATGGGATATCTACAAAGCAAGGCACGAAGGGGATAGAAGCGGCAGTGAGTGGGATCAGGGGAGCAACAGAAATGGATCAAGAGGGAGGGAAAGGTACCCCAGGGGTGTCACATCTGGATAAGGATAAAAAGACCAGTAAGGTGGAGGGGACGGATGATGCTATCTCCGCCAAAAGGGTGTGGTTAGCCCTCAAGGCTCTAAAGAAAGACAAATCTCCTGGGCCGGATGGCATTCATCCGAGAGTACTATGGGAATTGGCGGACATACTGGCTGCACCCCTGGTGGAGCTTTTCAGCAGGTCACTTGAGACAGGGAGGGTACCTAGGGATTGGCGAGAGGCACATGTGGTACCAATCCATAAAGGGGGGTCAAGGGAAGTACCAGGTAACTACAGACCCATCAGTTTGACCTCGGTGTTGGAAAAATTAATGGAGAGTATACTAAAGGAACGATTGGGGTGTACTTGGAGGACGGGAGGTCTGGATAGTTGGCAACATGGGTTTGTGCCAGGTAGATCATGTCAAACCAACCTTGTGGAGTTCTATGAATGGGTAACATCAGAACTGGACAGGGGTAAGCCTGTGGATGTATTATTCTTGGACTTCAGCAATGCGTTTGACTCCTGTCCCCACAATGGTCTGGTGGAGAAACTGATGGGGTTAGGAGTAGGCCTTTGATGGTCAGATGGATTGAAAACTGGCTAGCTGGACACACTCAGAGAGTAGTGGTCTGTGGGGAGCCTCGAACCTAGAGAGGTTGGTGGTGGGTACCACAGGCTCAGTCCTGGGTCCAATCCTGTTTAATGCATACATATCAGACATCAGGGAGGGTATAGGGTGTGAAATGTGTCTCTTCGTGGATGACTCCAAGATGGGAGCAGTAGTTGAGGGAGAAGAGGGGAGGTTGGCCCTGCAAGGGGACCTGGACACCCTGGAAAGCTGGGCTCACACATGGAAATTAAATTTCAATATCACCAAGTGCAAGGTGTTGCATCTTGGTCGGGGAAACCCAAAACACAGGTACACCCTGGGAGGGGAGGCGCTGGAGGCCTCAATAGGGGAAAAAGACCTAGGGGTCATGGTGGATACATGTATGAATAACTCTGAGCAGTGCAGGAGAGCAGCTAGCAAGGCAAACTGGATGTTGGGATGCATTGTAAGGGGGATCACCTCTAGGAGCAAGGAAGTGATTCTGCCGCTGTACAATGGACTGGTTAGACCACACCTTGAGTACTCGCGACAGTACTGGAGACCACACTTGAAGAGGGACATACAGCCCCTGGAGAGGGTACAGAGGAGGGCAACAAAGATGATACGAGGGCTAGGGATTTGACGATGAGGACAGACTTGAGGAGCTCTGCCTGTTTTCATTGGAGGAGAGAGAGACAGGGGACATGATTGAGGTCTTCAAGTGCCTCAAGGGAATAAATAGGGTAAACATGGAGGGGATCTTTAGACTAAAGCAGGGAGGTATCACCAGAGGGCATGGTTTGAAGTTGGAAGGTGGAAGGGTGAGGGGGGAAAAGAGGAGGAGGTTTTTCACTGAGAGGGTGGTGGGCCCTTGGAATGCACTGCCTGGTGAGCTGGTTCAGAGATCCACAGTGGAGGGCTTCAAGAGAGGGTGGGACAGACACAGAAAGTGGATGTATCAGATGATGGCCTGTCCGGGGGTGGGGATGGATGATAGGGGTTTCTGGAGCACAAGGGATGGGAGGGTCTCGGCACCCAACTAAGGATCTAGGTTCGAGCAGACTCGATAGACCGTAAGGCCTAATCTGCTGGCAAATAGTATGTTAGTATGTAAGGTAGTATTGAGGCAATCAGCTATGCGAGTTGGGTCTGTAGTGATGATGCATTGATGGAGAGCTGGGATGGTGGGGGGAGTAGATCTTCCCACTTAGCTCTTTCATGCTGTCCGAGAAAGTCTGGTCGGAACCCCAGGTGGATGCGAGGGTGGTCTCATAGTGCTCTGCCTTGGCCCATCTAATGGCCGCATTGTAGGCTTGTCTATCAGCCAACTTGCCTGATTCGATAGCGATGTGCCAGAGATTATCCCTGTGCTTAAGTTTTTGGATAAGGGATGGGGAGATCCATGCAGCATTTTGCTTTTTAGTACGGATTTCTTTAGAAGGCTGCATATGTTCAGTGATGCAACGCGGAGACTGGCTCCAGTGTGGGGTATGGGAGGGCTAGTTGGCATAGGTCCAGGGTTTGGATGTATATTCCCGGAGAGCAGTAAGAGCAGATTGATTAATCTAATTAGGGGTGGGTGACGACAAGGACCCTTAGTGTGGTGCCGATGTGAGGTCCTGATAGTAGGGGTGCAGGGGATGGGTAAGGCACAGAGGATAGGTATGGCAAGGAAGAGGTGAGTCCAGGATGGGCCCGGGAGGACAGAGGGAGCACGGGTGTTGGTAGGTGGTGGATCCAGAGGAGTTGGGGGGTGTCCAAGGTGGTAGACCCCAGAGCAGTCGTCGGCAGTTGAAATGGTCAGTTGCAATTCAATGCAATTGCAATCAGTTGCAATTGCATTGAATTGCAGTCATAAAATAGTGGAGCTGAAATCCACTGTGGTTGATGATTCCATGACCAGTCCAGGTTTGTTTTTGTGGTGCACTGCAGTGTATTTTCTCTTGTTTTCTTTCCTGGAGGGGGAGGAGGGGGCCAGGGGGACTGTGAAAATGTAACAGTCCTCAACTGCCCTGAGCCTTACAGCTAATAAAATGCACCCCTGGCTGCTGGACATGAAGCATCCACTAATTAGGAGAGCTAGAAGAAGGAGCCAGGAGCTTGAGAGTGTCTGTGACTGGCTGCACAAGGTGGTGGGGACAGCATGCCTACATAGGAGAGGAGAGTGTCAGGAGAAGAGGCATCTGTGCTGGTGTGAGGGCAATGGAGTGAGCAGTGTTTTTCTGCAGGGATGAAGTTTGATGGTTCGGCCTTTAATTTAGAAATAAGTTAACTGTGTCCACTGTCCTGATGTGTCCGATGCCTAGAGAGAGACTAGTCTGTGGCTGTGCAGGTCCCAGTCAGTCCTCCAGCAAAGCCAGGCAGCAATCGTGTTGAAGCCAGCAAGTCAGTGGTCTGGTCATGTTCAGGATCAGCCAGTGACCCCATCGGCCGGGCCCATCGGGTGACTCTCACTCAGTCTTGGTAAGGTCTTCAGAGTTGTCAAGGAGGAGGAGTGGTAGGTGCACTAGTTCCACTGCGCAGAGCATTGGAGTGGGGACGTGGGTCTGGGTTGGGGACTGACTGTGTGTTGTTGGGAGGGGGGAGCACACAGCTCCAAAAAAACACCAACACCACCACTGAGTAGAGCAGCAGCGGTAGCCTGAGCCATGGAGCCACCCACTGACACTGACTGAATCATCACCCGACACCTGACTGAACTGGCAATAGACTACTACAGTGAGCAAGGTACTGTATGGGATGTGTATGTAAGGTCCGCCAGGGCTGGGCAGTGGGCAGTAGGAAGCAGAAGGAGGAGGATGGTCTCTCACAGACTACTCAGTCTGCCTGTGTGTCTGCTGCATGCTGGGCTGGCTTGTCTGGCTGGTTGAGGGCTTGGAGGCTGTGGTGCCCACGGGCCAAACTTGAAAAGCCAAGGCGATCAATCATCATCGATCTACTGTTCGTGGCCCGGTTGGGCTCTCTCTGACTGTGGTGGCATTGTGAGTAGGTCAGACTCCCCAAGAGGTCATGAAGCAGGCCAGGCACAGGTGGTCGGTTGGTGAGTTCCCAGACCCATAGGAGGCCGGAGCGTGGAGCATGCTCGGTCGGGTCCAATGGACAAAATGTTTGTTGTTTGTCACTGTAGGAATTGGATAGACTAATTATTAAAGTCCTCACGGCAAGATGAATAACATTTTTTACAAAACACATTAGTGTACATGCTGAAAGCCAAAATAAGTTCAGAAACTGTGTCAGAAAATGTTTTTTTTTAATATGCATGAATTTTTTAGCTTTAAATTTAAACTATGGCTACATCTCAGTTCTGTATACCATATAGGAGGTATTTCTAAGGGTCCTCCCATAAACTGTTTTTAGTCTCAAATATTCTATGCCTACTAGTAAACTAACATATATTGATGGTTAGCTCTGTTTTCAAAAGATTACCTTCTAGCTTCTGTGGGGTGTTTAAGAGGCCCTACCTATACTGTATTTTAGACTCTCAGTTCTTTTCCTAAATAACTAGCATTACTGCTGCTTATTTTTCTATACTGTATACTGTTTTACTGCCCTGCTTCAACTTATTACTTTTAGGGACTTAGAATATTTTATTGTTTTGACTGGCTATTGTGCTTTAGTGGGTCCCTGCTGTGTGTGGATTTGTTTCACTGCACTTTGTATTTGCATTTTAAAGAGCAGCCAGCTTCTTAGCTGCTGCTGATTAGTTGCTGCTCCCTCCAACATATGCAATACCTCACCTGCCCCAGAGTTGAGGGGCATACATAATTCCTTTTGTTTCTGCCCATTTATGAAGTTATAATGCTGCTAAATCCCAAGTGCTAAAAACTGACCTTAACCCACCAACATGCCCCCACGTAGGCGCACGCAGCCCTGTTTTGTGATGTCAGAAGGCGAAGGTTGTGTGTGCGCATGCCCCATTGATTTCAGGGGGGGGCTTTTCCATACATTTCATTAACTTTTATAGTCGAAATTTTAATTAAAAAAAAGATACGAAGTTTAAAAAGAATGACAAACTACTACATAATAAAATTCAACGATGGTGAAAGTTGAAAAACTTGGTTGGATTTTCTTCAGTTAGTTGAAGTCAGAAAATTTCAAACTAGTTGAAAAAATCAGTCACAATGTGTGGTATGTCAGTCATAATTGATTTTTCAACTGACTCCAGGGTCTACAAGGTGGGAGCGGGCTGAGCTGTTTGGGGGTGGCTTAGGGAAGAAATGCTCAGGGTGAAGAGCGGGGGCACAGGACGGGGGGTGGTCTGAGCCAGAAGGGTAAATGTGAACAGGCCTAGTAGAAGAGCAATGGTGCCCATTGTTATGTAGTAGGTAGCTGGAGGTAAAACTGAGCCAGCAACGGTGTGCCAGCTGTGAAATTAGCCAAAGCACAGGGCAATTTTGGTAAAATGCCTGGAAAGAGTCACTGTAATATTGCTTTACTGTGTGGGGGTGGCAATGACACTAGTTCTAATTTATTTGATATCATTGAAAATTCAGCTAAGGCAAAAGTGACAGCTACTGGGATCGTTTGTCCCTAACAACAGGGCAGGTTACAGTAGTAATTGAGAGGAGTTAACTGGAGTGGCTGGAAAAAAATAGAGAGCAAATGAGCAATTGTGCAACCCGGTGGGTGAGATTGCTTTAAAACGGGGCGATAAGAAAGCGGGTCAAGTCAGGTGTTGAAGACAAGGAGGCCAAGAGCCATAAGAATATGCAGCAGTGGAGTGACCAATCAGCTGCTAGGCTGAGGAAAGGGGCAGAGCAGAGGTCTATTTAATACTGTAAGGAGGTGGGGGAGGAGGGGTGGGTGAAAAATTCAGTCCAGAACACAGCACAGAAAGAGATTTCCCTGAGATCAGGAAGCGCCAGGAGTTGGAAAATCAGCCGAGGAACAGAATCTGCCAATCAGTGTGCTTCCAATCAAAACAGTGGCATTCAAAACCACCAGTTTCAGAGGTCCGGTGCGTACCTGAATCTGTCCGGGGGTCAATTGGGTTATCTGTTAGCTGCAGCCGGCTTGGAGAGTGCCGGGGCCACAGCAGCAGCTTGGGAAGCCTGCAGATGAGCTGTCTGTGGAACAAGAAGGGAAAGACAGAGGATTAAATACAGCTAGAGAACAATATCAAGCTCAGTGGGGGACAGGCAATGGGGAAAGACAAAGCATGAGGTAAAAAGGTGGCAAATGTAGGGCAATTATTTAGAGATAGAAGAGGAGTTAACAGGGAGGGGGGTTCTGTGCTTTGGTGCCGGGACATCTGAGGAGGACAACAGCAGCAGCAGGAGGGGGTATAAGAGGGGGTTTGTAGGTAAGGCAGACAAGAAATTAAGCTGTTTAGAGAGACAGCATTGCAAGTGGGGAGGAGAAATTAATAATTAGCAGTGACCAGTGTGGGACAGGAGACATGGTTTGGCAGTAGAGGCAGAAATGGAAAAATGCAGCAATCTTACTCAGTAGCTAGGTCTAAGCAGTTAAACGTCAGCTACTAAACAATACACTTTGTCCAGCACTAGTCTCACAGCAGCAAGTAACACCGAGAGGCTAGACTAGAGGTTTGTAATAGGCTAGCTAAACTGGCAGGTAAAGTAAGACCAATTGATGCGTAACATAAGTAATTGCATTTACAAAAATTCAGTCCAGAACACAGCACAGAAAGAGATTTCCCAGAGATCAGGGAGTGCCAGGAGTTGGAAACTCAGCTGAGGAGCAGAAATTGCCAGTCGGTGCCTGGCTCCTCCACTCCAGTCGAAACAGCGGCATTCAAAACCACGCATTTCGGAGGTCCGGTGCATACCTGACTCTGTCCGGGGGTCAGTCGGGCAGTCTGTTAGCTGTGTCCAGCTCAGAGAGTGCCGGGGCCAGAGCAGCAGCTTGGAAAGCCCGCAGGTGGGCTGTCTGAATCTGTCCGGGGGTCAGTTGGGTGGTTTGCTAGCTGTGGCCAGCTCAGAGAGTGCCAGGGCCATAGCAGCAGCTTGGGAAGCCCGCAGATGGGCTGTCTGCCAGCATCTAGCTGTGGTTGGAATACATGTGACTGTGGCCATCCCCTCAGTACCCACCCATGATCCCTCTCACCATTCAACAGCAGGACATTGAGATGTAGCCCAGGGAACACCCTGTACAACTCTGTGGTGCTGCCTCACTGTGTGTATTTGACACATGTCAGTATATAGCCTGACAGAGGCCCTGTTGTGGATGTGGAACATGCATCCCATTCTGATAAGAGCCCCTTTAAAGGGGCAGGTACCTATGATTCCAGAGGAGTGACACAGCATGCAAAGGTATCAAAGGGTCACTGTAGCCCTGACTGCAGTACAGGATGGCAGCATCAACTAGTAACAGCATCTCTGTGGACAGTGTTGGACATGTGGGGGTGTGCCCTAGAAAGGTGTGGAGGATGTCCTCCACAACATATCATGATGCCCTGGATGGTGGTGAGCTGTGGCAAGTGATGGAGCCAGCTGAGGTACGTGTCCACACATCATAGTTATCTGGTGCATGCATGTCCAATGTGTAGTGTGCTGTTGCAGTGATGTTGTTCCCCCTTATGTCACCATAGGAGTCCTATAGATGCCTGTGATGGATTGTCATTGAACACATACAACAACTGAATGGGACTGTATCTGCTGTGGTGGCAACGTGGAGTAGGCGGTCCCTGTATCTGCCCTGCTTCTTGCCCTGGATGGTGGACTCCAGAGATGCCTTTTATAAGGAGGCAGCTCTGCAGTATAGCATAGTGGTTAAAATCACTATGCTGCAAACCTGGAGAACTGGGTTTGAATCCCTCAGCCACCACTTGCACACTGTGTGACCATGAGCAAGTCACATCACTTCCTTGTACTCCTAGGCACACTAGGAAATAAGTCATGTCTTAATGTGTCTTTCCTGGGCAAAATTTGTAAAATAAAATAAAATAAAAGGATGATATCGGGGTACTCTAGGCACTGCAGGAGACGTCCAAGGTATGTACTAGGTGGGCACTGTGGAGGGGGGTCTCTGTATGCTGACTGTGTCCAGTTGTGGCACTGCACATACAATCCACTCATGACTGTCCTGTGTGTTCATGTTGTTTCAGGGGTATCATGGCCAATTGAGGAGACTTGTGCTGGTGCAGAGTGTGTACACGGACACCACACCTAGGGGCTCCAGTGGTGATCCTCAAGACACGGACAATGACTATGTGCAGGGTGGGAATGGACTTCCAAAGAAAAAAGGAAACCTGGAGCGCTCAAACAAAAGGGTTCCAATGCTGCACCAATTTGAAAGCAGACCAGAGCAGAGAAAAACAAAAGGTGCACAGAGGAAACCAAAGGTATCATTCCCTAAATGCAAAAGCCAATTTATTGATAAAAAGTGCAAAGACCTAAAAATGACAGGCAAATAAACTACAACCCCAGTGCTTCGAACCCTTGAGGATTCTTCATCGGGGGGAGGAGTCAGCATGTATGGTAGTCAGTTTTTAAATGCTTCCACTTAAAGAAACAGTACCATAATTCATTCCACACCACAATGTGATAGTGAATAACACCACTTACTAGGATTTACAACCAAAATTAGTTAGGCATTAGAGAAACAGGCTGTGTATAAATTAATCATTTGACTATAAATATTATAATGCCAAACAAGTAATGACACTATACAGGATAAAATATCCCTCAAAAAGTCAATTTCCTGAAGTAGAAAAAGAGACATCCATTATAATGGGACTTAAAGCAGGATTCATTTTGATGAGTACCTGTAAAAAGATAAAAGGGGTGAGAGAAAATAAGCAAACATAGAAAGACATGTAACAGCCATCATCAGGCAACTTTACCAATACTTGAAGGTTCACCTAGAAACAAATGAATAAAACTTATTTAGAGAAAAGGGGTAATCTCCCAATTATCAATAAGTCCTTTGGGAGAGACTGCATTCAACTGAAAAAGATGTCTACTTTCCCTTTGAAAGAGTAAATTACTTTGATTACCCCCTCCAAAAAGAGGAGGTACATGATCAATTGCAGTGAATTTAAAAGATGACTAAACCTGTCCTTGTTGCATACTCCAACGTGCACCCACTGGAGTGTCACAGTGTCCATGTAAAATGGATCTAACATGCTCCTGTATGTGTTCTTTTAAAGGAAGTGTGGTCATTCCTATATACAGGGTGGGGCAATCGCACCACAGGGCATAAACCACATATGTGGTATGAAAGGTAACAGAATGGTAGAGACAAATGTTTTTTCCATTTGTCAGGCTAGTAAAGGTATTCCCCTGCTTTATGTAGAAACATAGAAACATAGAAGTTGACGGCAGATAAGGACCGCAAGGCCCATCCAGTCTGCCCATTTCTTTTTCTACCTTATAAATGTGCCATCGGCCTTTGCTCTGTCAGTGGCCTATCTATTCATAGTCATTTGTATTGCTCCCTTATGCCTATCCCATGCCTGTTTGAAGCCCTGCACTGTGTTCATAGCCACCACTTCTTGTGGTAAGCCATTCCATGCATCCACCACCCTTTCTGTGAAAAAGAATTTCCTCACATTCCCCCTTAATCGGCCTCCCTCTAATCTCATGCTGTGTCCTCTTGTCCTGCTATTTTTCTTATATTTAAATATGTTAGACTCTTTCACCTTGTTTATGCCCTTAAGGTGTTTGAATGCCTCGATCATATCACCTCTCTCCCTCCTTTGCTCAAGGGTATACATATTGAGCTCCGTTAATCTGTCCTCATATGTCTTCTGATGCAGTCCCTGCACCATTTGGTTCCTTCTGGACTGCCTCAATTTGAGTTAATGTCCTTGTGAAGGTGTGGCCTCCAATACTGCACGCAGTACTCCAGATGGGGCCTAACCAGTGTCTTGTACAGAGGATTATTACCTCCTCTTACGACTTGTGATACCCCTACTAATACACCCTAACACCCCCTAGCCTTACCTACTGCTTTAGAGGTCTGCTTGGATGATTTTAGGTCATCAGTGATGATGATGCCCAAGTCTCTTTCTTCCTTTGTGACTGCTAGCAACTCCTCCCAGCCTATAGGTGGCTTCAGGGTTTCTCTTCCCTATGTGCATGATTTTGCACTTCTTTGCATTAAATCCCAGTTGCCACTCTTCTGACCATTCTGCTAGTTTATCCAGATCTCTTCTCATTCTGCCCACCCCATCTGGATCATCTACTCTGTTGCAGATCTTGGTGTCATCTGCAAACAGACAAGCCTTACCCTCTAGTCCATCTGCAAGGTCACTAATGAAGATGTTGAAGAGGACTGGCCCCAGGACTGATCCCTGAGGTACCCACTTGTGACTTGCATCTCTTCTGACTGTATACCATTTACCACCACTCTCTGTTTTCTGCCCGCCAACCAGTTTGCCACCCAGTTGACCAACTTCTGACCACCCCGAGCCTACCCAGCTTATTTATCAATCTTCTATGTGGAACAGTGTCAAAAGCTTTGCTGAAGTCAAGGTAGGCGACATCAACTGCTCCCCTTGGTCCACCACTCTGGTTACCCAGTCAAAGAAATCTATGAGATTAGTTTGACAGGACCTTCCTTTGTAAACCCATGCTGTCTTGGATCCTGTGCCCCTATGGATTCCAGGTGTTGCACTATCCTTTCCTTAAGGAGTGCCTCCATAATCTTGCCCACTACTGAGGTAAGACTGACCGGTCTGTAGTTCCCCGCCTCCTCTGCTACCACTCTTGTGGGTGGGATCACATGAGCCCTTTTCCAGTCTTCTGGGACCTCTCCTGTGCTCAGAGACTCACTAAACAATTCTGCTAATGGCTCTGCTAGTTTCTCCTTTAGCTCCTTAAGTACCCTGGAATGTATGCCATCAGGTCCCATTGCCTTATCCACCTGAGCTTAGCAAGCTCTTGTAGGACCCTTTCTTTTGTGAAGGGAGTAGTGCTCACCTCCCTCCCCCCTGTGTCCATGATGCTGAGCTGTGGGCCCTGCCCTACCTTCTCTTCAGTAAATACTGAGCAAAAGTATCTATTTAGGATAGATGCCTTTACAGGGTCCTCCTCCTCACATGCTCCCTTTTCTCCATTAAGCTTAGCAATACCCCCTCTGGACTTTCTCCTTTCACTAATGTATCTATAGAAAGTCTTGTCACCTTCTTTTACTGTTCGTGCTAGTGTTTCCTCAGTTTGGGACTTTGCCTGCCTTACTGCCTTACCTGCTTCCCTTAGGGCAGTTTGGTATGCCTCCCTATCTTCATCCCGTTGTGTTTCCTTATATTTCCTGAAGGCCAGGCCTTTGGCTCTGACCTTTTCTGCTACTGTATTTGAGAACCAAAGTGGTTTCCTTCTTCTTTGCACTTCCTTTTCTGTCTAACACAATGGGATGTTGCTTCAAGTATTGCATCCTTAATGCTTGCCCACTTTGCCTGTACCCCTCACCTGTGTTTCTTTTTGCCAGGGCTAGCTTAACTCTGTTGGCCATCTTATCAAAATCAGCTCCTCTGAAGTCCCATATTTTTGCCTTGGAATGGGATGATTTAGATGTAGTAGCAAATTGAACCATACCATGTGATGGTCACTGGCCCCAGGTGACCTTCTACCTGAAGATCTGTGATCCCTTCTTTGTTAGTCAGTACTAGATCTAGGATAGTCCTGTCTCTTGTGGGTTGCTGTACCAGTTGTTTGAGGCCCTCTCCTGGCGGAATCCACTATGAGTCTTGTTCTGGCAGATGTTCCTGCTGGTATTGACCAATCTGTATCTGGCATGTTGAAGTCTCCCATTATCAGAACCTCCCCTTTAGCTGTCATGTTTTGTATATCTTCTAACAGTAATGTGTCTATGTCCTCCCCCTGGTCTGGGGGCCTGTAGACAGCCCCAGTTCTTATGGCTGTCCCATTTCCTGTTTCCAGGGTGACCCACAGTTCTTCTGGCTCCTTATGTGTATTCTGAATTTCTGTAGCTTTGATATTTTCATCAACATACAGGGCCACTCCTGCCCCCCTTTTTGCACCTCGGTCTCTTCTGAACAATACATAGCCAGGTACTGAAGTCTCCCAAGTGTGGTTGCTGGTAAACCACGACTCACTAATTGCTACTATGTCCAGTTTAGCCTCTGACATTATTGCCTGCAGGTCTGGGATCTTATTTCCCAGGCTGTGAGCATTTGTGTACATGATTTTCCATTGGCCAGATTTTGGTGTGTTAGTTGTTGGGTGAAGTTTGGCATTACCCAGTAGAGCGTGGGGAGACAAACCTTTTTCTTACCTGGTGATGCAAATGAGCGGCAAACATGTTGAATTCCTGTTTGACCACTAGCTGAGGGGAGAGGTGTTCTTCCCATTCGATGATGGGATGCTGCACCCTCTCCCCATTTGCTAGTTTAAATATTCTGCAAAGACGCCAAACTTCTGCCCCAATGCACTGACTCCCTCTTTAGTCAGATGCAGTCCATCAAATTTAAAGAACTTTTCTCCCCAGAACTGTTGCCAGTTCCTACAAATCTGTGTCCTTTTCTGGCACCAGCCCTTGAGCTCGATGTTTAGCTCCCTATCTCCCCTTCTCTGACCTTCCGTCCATCTGCTCCCCTCTCCCAGACTGGCAGGATCTCAGAGAAGGAGATGACAGACGAAATAGATGCTAGTTTGTCACCCAGCCTAGTCAGGTGTTCCTTGGTCTCCACAACTGACCGGCTGGCGAGATCATTAGTCCCTATGTGTACTAGGACATCAATGTTTTCTCCAGCTTTGTGAACAATTTTAGCAATGTGGTCAGTGTCTCTCCATGCTGATGTACCTGGGAGACATCTGACCATCATCCCTGGCTGGAGATGGGTATCAACTCCCCGAATCATGGAGTCTCCTATGATCAGAAGTTTTTTGGATTTCCTTTGTGCTTGTTTTGTTTTGGTTCCTGATTTGGGTGAGTTTTGTTGTGCTAGCTCCTGTGCCGCAGTGTCCTGCTCTGCAGTGTCTTCTGCCTCTTTATTTGATTTCAGAGATAGAGGCAGATACCTGTTTGTAGTGTTTATATGGTTTTGGAGGTAATGTGTTGGAGAGCAGAGAGTGATAGGGCACCTGATTTGCTCCTCCTAACCACCTATGTAGGTACAGATATTGCAATTTCCACATGGGAAAGATCCCTGTGGTTTTGCCGGGAGTAAATTCTGGGCCTGAGAAGGTCCAGGAACGAAATGACTCCTGACAATTCTATCTTTCACAGATCTGCCCTTTCAGTAAACAACCCTTGGGGAACTACCAATTCTCCCAGTCAAATCACTGTCAGCCTCCAAAATGTGCCAAAATGTTTTAAGGTGCCAGCCACTTTGGGTGTCTACATGTTAAATTCTGTAACAGAATGAACAAGATCATCATTTTGTTCTTCCCTGTTTCTAGGTCTCATTAAAGTTGCTGTATCCTGACCAAGTGCATATTCTTCAGCTTCCTGCAGGATTTTTGTCTTTTAGCCACAGTCCTTAAATCTACTAGTAAGATCCTCTACATGTTGTAAATAAGACTCTGTAGAGGAACAATTTCTTCTGAGCCTCAAAAATTGGCCCTTAGGTATCCCTTGTGTGATATGCTTTGGATGAGCACTATCAGCCCTAAGTAAAGTATTTCCAGAGTTCGGCTTTTGAAAATTTTCGCATTCAATCCTGCCATCTGGTGTGGCATGCAAAGACAAATCTAGAAAAGTTACAGAAGAAGGACTGGTTAAAAAAGTAAACCATAGATTTAAATCATTAATATTAAGTCTGCTCAAAAAAATCTTCTGCTTCAAGTTGCGTGCCACTCTAGATGCACAGGAAGTCATCAATATAACGACCCCAATACTTGATCTTCTTGCTAAAGGGGTTAGCTCTGGGGTCGAAGACGATGACCTCCTCCCACCAACCCAAAAACAGGTTGGTGTAGGACGGTGCCATAGCCAACCCCATGGCTGTACTGCAAATGGACTGCACAGGCCAGTAAAGCCAGTACTATAGAGCTTTCAAGTGGTGAACCCGTCCATTAACAGGTGTTATATTGTTTGTTATATATTTACTTGAGTGCTATGCATATTTGCTACAGGGTTATCAGTGCCCTCCACTGTATTTATATTAATGATATTTTCATGCTACACTTGTCTCATTATTATTCCAGTTAGTGGGGACATGCTGCTGTCTGGGACTGTTGGCCCCAGGGGGATGGCCCCATTGTCCCTTGGAGTCTACCTGTATCTCCCTACTGTGTGTTTCTACAGCATGTTTCACTGTGTTACACTGCCAGTTTCGGACTTCCATGGCACTACTGGCAGCCCATACTGGTGGTCCACCTGGTCATGTGACCATGGGACAGTACACAACAGGCATTCTATTGTGCTCTGTGTGGCTGCCCTGTGCACTTGCCATTTACAGCAGCCCTCCACATGGCATAGTGCTGTGTGTGCAGCAACAAGTGCTGGGTTGATGTACTGCACCTCCAGCATATGCATATGTGTGGGTGTGCATGCTGTTGTGTGGCCACACCCCTCCACATGTGCATAGTGTTACTGCAGTGGAGCTACATGGGCAAATAATTTGTATCCCACTGTGGGCCATATGTGCATGACACACAGCTGTGGCATATGTATTTTAGGGTTGTAATCTCTTACATGGTATGTTGCTTGCTATGCAGTCACTACATTTCCTTTGTGCATATGCCCCATTGCTTGTAAACTTCTTTGGGTTACAATGTGCATGAAAATGCTATATAAATGCAGATTTTTTCTGATGTTGATTTTTTTTTATTCTTTTAGAAAAGAAAACTTCTCCAGCTAAGCAGGAGGTGTAACATAGGTATGCAAATTTTCATGCAGTGCACTTCATACCTCCTCCTTCAAGTACTTAGGTGTTCGGTTGGACCAACATCTAAACTTCTCTGGACATATTGATGCCATCCAGAAAACATTGCACCCCAAGCTTGGTGCTCTGTTCAGGAACCATAGTTGCATCCCTCCTACGGCTAGGTGTGAACTTGTTCAGAAGATGATACTGCCCATTTTCAACTACTGTGATGTAGTCTATGGTGCTTCCCCTAGGTCATCCTTGGCCAGAGTGGACAGTCTCTTCAATTCCTTCTGCCGCTTTGCCCTGGATGCACCCCCTCACACCCACCACTGTGATCTTTATTGTGCCCTATTCTTCCCCTCTCTTACAAATAGGCAACTCTCCCAGTGTGCTAAATTCACCTCCAAGGACTGGTTGGGTGAGGTCCCTTCTTACCTCACCTCCTCCTTTATAACACCCCCCTTTCTCACATTCCCTTAGATCAACTGACTCCCGCACTCTGGTAGTCCCCCGCAAATCCACCCAAATCGGCCAATCCAGTTACTCTCACTGCCTCCCAAAAATGTTGAATTACCTCCCCTCTCAAATCCGGAACTCATCCTCCACCTACTCCATCAACTCTGCCCTCAATAATTACCTAGCACCTGGCTGCTCCTGCCTTGTCCCTCCCTAATTCCCTCTTCTAAGCCCTGGACAAATCCTACCCCTCTACCATCAACTTCATTTTACCCTGTGCACCCCCACCCCCAAATTTCTAGCTCTCCTCCTCTTCCCCCAAATTGCTGTCCCTTACTGGCCTCACTTGATCTCTCACAGAACATAAGGGACCCTAATGATCTCCATGGGTCCCTCTCCTACCGCCCCCCCAAGGGGCTTGTATCTCTCATCTACTCCCTTCCCCCACCATCCCTCCTATCTGCTTCAACTTACAGTCGTCTTGCAGGGTTCTTAGCATCCTGAAGGGGTCCTACTGCATCTAGGCTTGTCTCCTCTCCTTCCCCCGCAACCATCTACCTGTCCCCCTAGCCTTTGCAATCCCCTTGCAGTGCTTTCAGCATCCTGAAGGGGCCCTACTATGCCTAGACATGTCTCCTCTCCTTCCCTTCCCCCATTCTACCTTTTCCTCCTAGCCTTCGCAGTCTCTTTGCAGGGTTCTCAGCATCCTGAAGGATTCCTACAGGGCCTAGACTTGTCTCCTCTCCTTCCTCTCCCCTCCATCTACCTTTCTCCCTAGTCTTCACACTCCCCCTTGCAGGGTTTTTAGCATCCTGAGGGGGTCCTACTGCACCTAGTCTTGTCTCCACTCCTTCCCTTCCCCCATCTTCCTTTCTCCCTGGCCATTGCAGTCCCCTTGCAGGGTTCTCAGCATCCTGAAGGGGTCCAGCTGAGCCTTAGCCTATCTCCTCTATTCTCTCTAGCCACTATCTTGACTTTTCATGACTACTAGCATGTCCAATTGCATCCTAATGGTCTATTGATTAGGCCCCATCCCCTCCAAAGGTGCAAATTCTCTTCTCCTCAAGGGCTTAATTCTCAACCCCTCCCTCTCCTATCACTCTCTTAATCCCTATCTACTGACCTGCCCCAACCCCCTTGAAGGGTACCCCACATCCTGAATGGTCCTCTCTTGGGTTAGGTCCTGTTTCCCCTCCTAGCATTTAAGTCACACTTCCTCCTTCTCTCTCCTCCCTCTTTAAATCCCTACAGCCTTATCCCCTTTTCTATCTAGCCCCACGGCCCCCTTGCAGGGTTCCCACATCCTGAAAGGGTCTGTCTGGGACACTGCCTTATCCCCTTCTCTCTGGTACCCCCAGTCTCCACTTGCAGGGTTCCTCGCATCCTGAAGGGGTCTCCAGGGACATGACTCTTCCCCTTCCCCCACCAAACCGATCCCTCTCCTTTCCCACTTTTCTTTCATGTAAGCACTTATTTACTTATTAACCGGGCACTTATTATTGTCCATTACTTCTACCTATTATTCGCAACACTGTTGTAACACTGTTTGTAATACCTGCATTACAACTGTATGTTAATGTTGATCTTGTAACTTGAATGTTTAATTTTTCATTCCTACTGTACCCCTTCCCCCCCAGGTCACACCGGGAGATGAGTGACTTGCTGCTCAGTGTGCTTTCCTGGTGAAACATTTCAATAATTAAATTAGAAATTTTGCTGGTGAAGTTTTGATTTGCTGCATCTTCACTGTAGTTAGTATCTCCAAAGCAGAGGAGTAGCCAGGGATTTCAGATCTGCACACCAAGGGGACTCACTGCTACCCCCCCTTGTTAGGGTGAGCTACCCCCCCCCCGGGTGTAGCCAGACAATCTACAAATGTACACCATTGCAGTTTGTTGCCTCTTTTGGCACAATAAATACAACTTTTGTATCTCTTGACAGTGGTTGTTGCCATGGAAGGGTAAATACAAATGTCATGCATTGCTCCCTAAGCCACATACATACCAGCCCAGAGCCTGTAGAGTTGTGATGTCCTTGGGATGCAAAGAGAGTATTAGTGACCAGACTTCTAGTGTTGACTCCTATGAATAAAATTACAGAACGGTTCAGTATTTTCTTTGTTAGTTTTCATGGAAAAAGGAAGCAGTTCAGAGCCTATTTGCTAACCCACTTAAATAAAATTGCACACCATGGAGTGCTTGGAGTATGCTTGCCTACACACATGCTCCAAAGCAAGGAGTTTGTGCTTGCAAATGTGCAACCGGCTGTGGAGTGTGACCAGCTTGCTCTTATGCGGAGTCTTGACAGCTGGTTTGTGAGTGTGGTTACAGGTGTATTTTGTGAATAAACTTTAGTTTGCACCTTGCTTTGCACTGCTCTCACAGTGGGTATACTGCATATAAATCTGTGCTTGACAACATAGTGTCTTGCTTATTTGAAAATATGCCCACAAACGTAAATGTACACACACACACACACAGACACACAGACACACACACACGCTAATTTCGGAGCATTAAATTGCCTTCCATATGAGCTTTCTTCTAATATACAGCCCCACGGGTCTTACAGTCTTTAAATCAACAAATAAAATAAAATACAAACTCATTATCTGTTACATTTTCACCAGCCAATTTTTATGCCTTTGTTATTATGGGAAATACATTTTTACATTGTCAGTTCTGATATAAAGTACTCGTTTAAGGTCTTAAGTCTTTGGGAATTAAAAAAAAAAAAGCAATTGTCTTCCTATATTGCAGCCCAAAGCTTACTTCTTGGCTGCTGCAGTCACAGTAGAGGAATGCTGTTTGTCCAGGCTTGGCTGGTAGAATTTGTCCCTTCCGTTACAGCCATGTTTTGCATCACACACAGTACATGAACTTGTAATACCCACTGCAGCAGATGGCCGTAAAATGTGGCCCCACAATCATTCAAAGAGAATTTAAGTATAAACAGGATTAGGACTTTAATCAAAATTGTTGAGGATTAACTGCAAAAAATCATGATTATTTCATCCAGCAAATAATGGATTTATTTAATCTGATTTAAAGGTGATTTCAGTGGAAATGCTTAAAGTGTTTTCCATGTGCCAAAAAGTATCTCAACAAGCACTATTGTCAATATTTTGGGTTTGCTCTGATACTGCGTCTTTGTTTTGATTACGATTTCTCTTTCAATTTATATAAATATTTAGCTAACATAGCAGATGTTCAGAGCAGCAAAATTGTATTATTAGCCTTGTATAATCTAAGGGTGCACACTGCACCTAATTTTGCACCATCACACTTTGTGTCTGTGTAACAAACCCCAGACATACAATAAAGCTGCATCCAACAGAACTTTATTTTACATAGTGGGTATCATTCAATGTGTTACAGAGCTTGCATGCAAAGTATAAGGGACAGTGTACCAGTCTGAAAGATATACAGTTTAAAACTACATTGAGATCATTATTTAAATAGACTTTAAATATGGTAACTGGTGATGTTAATATTAATAATATACTTGTGGTCAAGTGCTTGTGGCAGCATAGATGTGTCAATTATTTTTACACCCAAGGAATTTTGAACAAGTTTTGATTTCTGTTAGGATTGAGTGAAATTTTTAATTCTGGATTTCTGTTAGAACTGGGTGGAAATCTTAATTCTGCCTGTGAAAATTCTTGTGAAACATAAAATTTGCATTCACAAAACCTCATGAAACAGAGAAAAATGTCATTAAATATTAACTTAAACTGCAAACCTTTGACATGCATTATGGAATAATGTGGTGAATCGAGGGAAAGAATTTCATTGCACTAATTGTTCTTTTATCTAAAAGTAAAAACTTGTATACAGTAACTGGGATCATAACAAGGAAGTGGAGACACTGGTGTAATCAGGAGGAATAAGTGATGTAACTGTGAGGTTACACTGGTGCAACCATCACTGGTCTACCTGGGAACATACACTTGTGCAATTATGAAAACAATGGGATGCCCTGATTCAATGGGGAGGAGATACTGTTACAAGGGGAGCCACTATCATAACTATAGAGACAATTCTGTAACTTGGAGTAGAAACTGCTATAAATGGGAAGACACTGGTGAAACAAGGAGGAGATACCATTTTAACTTGAATAATGATGTATGAAGTCATAAAACTATGTAATGTAAAATACAGTGGAGCCAGCCAGCATGCAACACAATACACTGCAGTAAATGACATGTCACAGAATAATGCATAACAAAAGTGCTTAATTGCCATTGAATTGCACAGTTCCCCTGCAGCATACAGCAACACTCTGCAGTAATACTGAAAGGTATTGTGTTACATCCTGGCTATCACCACAGTACATGACATAGCTTCCCAACTTTGCATAATGCAAAGTGTCTCTATGTGCTACTCTTCACCTGGCAAAGTAGGAAATTCATCAGTACAGTATCACTATGTGTAGTTTTTAACAAAAAGGTTTAAAAAATAAAAAAAAACACCCTAACCCACATTGTCATATTACCGACCCTCTTCACTCAACCCTGACCAATTACAAGTATACCCCCCCTCACTCTGCCACCATCCAACACTCTTACTTCAGAAGCTAGTTGGTTGTTATATATTCCCTTCATTGGCCCCAGCCAATGTCTATTGTTCTGTAAATAACCAACCCTCCTCCTTCACCTAGCCAATGCAATTTTAGAGAAAAGCCACATTCCATCACCTCCTGGCACCTCACCACCCTTCACATGACCCCCAAAACATAAATCTTACCTCACAGGTAGAACACAAAGTGTGGTGTCTGGAGTGTATTCTTCAGCCCCCTTCAGCCCCCATGCCTCTGCCTTGTGGGGTTCCACAGGGCTCCATTTTGTCTCCCATGTTGTTTACTATGTATATGCTGACACTAGGGGACATTATAATGTGGTATGGACTGAGTTTTCACTGCTATGCAGATGATGCTCAGCTCAACATGTCCTTTGTGCCTGAGCAGCAGGATGCAGTTTCAGTGCTTAATAACTGCCTTGAGGAGATTCAGGACTGGATGAGGGTGAACTGGTTGAAGTTGAACCTAGATAAGACAGAGGTGCTAATGCTGGAATCTGGTCACCAGATGGTTGGAGAGCAAGCTGGTTGAGTCACAGAGTTAAGGCTCAGAGATTCCCAGCTGCTTACCTCTGATTGTGTGAGGAACCTTGGCATGGTTCTTGATTGTGGGCTGATGCTGAAATCCCAGGTGTCAGCCTTGGTCAAGGCTTCATTTTTTCATCTTAGAAATATCACTAGGGTGAAACATCTGATTCCACTGGGAGATCTGCCATCATTGGTTCATGCTTTTGTGACCTCATGTTTGGACTACTGCAATGCCCTATACCTGAGGCTGGCTGGGGTTGGATCTGTGCCACTTGCAGCTGGTGCAGAATGCAGCAGCCAGGTTGTTGACCAAGCTGCCAAAATCATGTCACATCACACCTGTGTTGCTCTCTCTGGACTGGCTGCCAGTTAGGTGGAGGATCACCTTCAAGGTCGGTGTGCTGACCTTTAAAGCCCTGTATGGCCAGGGACCCAGTTACCTGCAAGATGACCTAATTCCTTATCTTCTCATTTGCCCCCATGCTCCAGTGATCAGAGTTTTCTGAAGGTACCTAAGATTCATTTAAAATCTTCTGGAGCATGTACCTTCTCTTTTGCAGCACCAGCTCTCTGTAATTCCCTCCCTCGCCCAGTGCACGAAAATCAATCTGTCTAAATCTTTAAAAGGGGTTGAAATCCTTTTTATTTGACCTAGCATTTATAGTTTAGTGAAATACATCTATGTATTGTTCTACATCTTGTTTTACTGTTATTTTAAATGTTGCTTTTATTGTAACAGGCACTGAGTCGAAATGAGAAGTGTGCTATATTAAATAAATTTTGATTTGATTTGATTTGAAAACTGATACAAAGCAGGTCCCACACATTTGGCAGCTGGCACAGCCCTCTCCCTTCCCCTACGTACTGACTTCTGAATGAAACTGGGGGTGCTTTCCTATAAACATTACCTGACTGACTCCTCAGCAGGCCAATTAGGTGATAACTGTATTATGCACCACCAGTTAAATTTAGAAGTCATTGGCTGGAGAAGGAAGGCTGTTCCAGTTGCGGTACTATGCAACTTGTTTTCTTTTCTCACTTTTGGGTTGAGTAAGTATGGGGAGGTGAATGGTGGGGTGCCAGAGGGTGGCAGGGTGGTGACCTATCTCTAATACCTGGTTGATGGGTGGGTTATTTTACAGAATAGTAGACATTGGGTTGAGTGGGGAAGGGAATGTGTGACTACTGACAGGCTTCTTCTAATACAACTTCATTGGAAGTAGGGGGAGTAGGGAGGTATGGGTGCTAAAGGGTGGCAAGGTGGTAAGGACGGTTGAGAATGTAACAACATTTTTTATTTTATTTTTAGAACCTGTTTTGTTTTAAACACTTTGTTGGGCAAAGTTGGGTGAAATTAGGAAAACCTCACTTCACAGCAACTACATTGGCAAAGTTTAAAGACATCTCTAAACTGGAACTGACACATTTATGTAACTGTGAAAAGATGCTGGTAAAACAGGGATGGCACTCTCATATAACTGAGAGACTACAGTGCCAGAAGTGGGAGCAGATGTTGCTGTGACTGCATCATTAGTTTAACCGGGTGAAGACACTGGTAGAATTGGAATGAGACTATGTCATATCTGAAAGGAGACACAGGCACAACTGTTATAACTGGCTGAAGACACTGGTAGAAATGGGATAAAACCCTGCCATAACTTGGAGAGACCCAGCAATAACTGGCAAGAGAAACTGCTGTAACTGGGCAGAAACACTGCAATAATCAAGATATTGGTTCAGTATAACTGGAAGGAGTCACTTTTGGAAGTGGGAAGATTCAGTCACCCTGATGGCCCAGCAGTCGCACATCATGCTGCCATGCTGATGACCCAGGTTTGGTAGCAGAATGGGGTCATTGTGCCTGGAGGAAGACCATGCTGGTGCAGCTGCTGTATACCAGTTTGCCACAGTCTCGGAGGGCTGACTGCAGGGTCTAACACCGCAGTGACAAGAGCAGCCAAATAAGAAGCTTGCTCCTGCCACAGGGGCAGTGTGTCTGCAAGGCTAATGCAAGGCTGCTCCAACACCAGGTAGAGAAGGGAAGAGATAAAAAGAGGGAAATGGTAAAATAAAAAGATAAACAAGTGCCTTCTATGTGATAGCTGAGGGTTACCTCAGCTCTCACCAGGACATATAATTGTATCAATGTATAGCCCTTGGAGAATGACAACTAACTAGAGTAAAAATCTCTATTGGGCAAAGAGTGCCTGAAAAGGGCCGCTAGACTGAATGGGAATAGTCACTTCTATAACTGAAACATTGGTGTAACTGGGAAAAGACACTGCTGTAACTGAGAGGAGACAGTGCAAAAAAAAAATGGAACACTTCAAAAAGTGAGTAGACACACTGGTATAACTGGGAGGGGTCATTGCTGTAACTGGGCGGAGACATTGCCACAACTGCTTCTTGCTGAATTCCATGGCACCACATAAATGAACTGGGAGATTTTTCTGTGGTTTAAAAAAAAGTGATGCTGGTGATCTGGGTTTAGGAACAAGATTGAGTCAGTAGAGGGTTGGCAGTGGATATGAGATTGAACATCCAGAAGGTGCTTTCCTCTTCCTCCTCTTGGGAGGGAGGGTTGCTGCCTCCGCTGCAGTGTTGCCACTGGGGTGACTAGAGGTTGAAGCACGGTGTTAGGCAAAGTGGAAGGGAGGACATCACCTGTGCACACAGCTGGCATGCTGTCTTGCATAACCCCATACTGTATCCCTAGCATATTGACACATCCTAAAGAGCTGGGGGAGCCTCAAAAATAGCCCTTGCTCCTATAATGAAAGACCCTGCTATAGCAGGGTCCTGAACTACAGCAGGCAGTGCCTCCTGATGAGACAACAGACTCAGTGGCAAATCTTTCTACCCCATCCCTACCTGGGGTGTAAGCCATGGCCCCATAGAGGATGGTGATTGCAGGTAGGACTACGGGGGGTTGGGGTCTGGCATACCTTGGGAGCTTCTGGGGGAGGAAGGTGTTGCAGACAGAAAGGGGGCATAAAAATAAAGTTTAAAAAAAATAAAAGCAAATAAAAAGCAATGGCCTGCCCACACTAGTACATGCCTTTGTAATGTCTAGACTCGACTTCTGCAGCACCCAGTAACTTGAGGTCAGTGGAGGGGTTCCCTGTCACCTGCAGCTGGTGCAGAATGCAGTGGCCTGGTTGCTGATGGCCCTTTAAAGGTCTTGTCCTGTGATATCGGTCCTGCGTGACCTGTACTAGCTGCCAGTGAGATGAAGGGAAAATCACTTTGAGAGTGGGCTTGCTCACCTATGAGGCCCTATACAGATCAGGCACTGGTTATCTGAGTGACCTCCTGACTCCTGTCCACCGTGTGCACGCACTCTGCTCCTCCACTGAAGGCCTCCTGGTAGTTCCCAGGACCCAGCTGAAGACCTATGGAGATCAAGCATTTGAGGTGGTGGGCCCAGTCCTGTGGAACTTGCTTTCAAGATCCCTGATAGAGACCCCATCAGTGGAGGTGTTTAAGCGGGGTCTGAAGGTACACCTTTTACAGAGGAGTTTGTGAAATGCCTATGAACCCTACAACTAGTAGAATGCTGAACTGTTTATTTTATATCAGGATTTCACCTATGTATTGTTGTTTGTTTGTTGTCGATATATGTTTTGTATTCGATTTATTTTATTTATTCAAACTCTTGCCTGCCTGTACAGCACCCGTAGCCTCTGGGATGGGGCGGTACTTAAATACATTTTACTACTTACTGTTTCAAGTAGTTACTTCTGTGACCCATTACCACAGGCACATGCTGAACCTAGTGTTCTCTCTGTGGCTCGAGGTAAGTAACCTCGAGATTGATCAGGTTATATGGTCTGATCATTGCACAGTGAAGTTCTCAGTCAGGGCCCTCTTTGAGAGTTCCTCCCATCTTGAGATGGTTAGCTATCACCCATTAAGGAGACTGTCCCTGGAGGAACTACTGGTGGTAGCTGATCTATCTAGTGTAGATGCTGCATGTGCTATGGGCACAAGTGAAGCAGTGGCATCTTATAATAGAGCAGTCTCCAGGGCACTTGATGCCCTCACATCGGTCCATGTATGACCCAGATCTTCTCAGTTATGATCCTCATGGTTTGATCTCAAGGCGATGAAGATCAGGGGTTGGAAGTTGGAGCATTGTTGGCGGAAGACCCAGTTGGATGTGGACAAGCTGGTCTTGCGTACTCATTATTCTGACTACCAGGGGGCAATCAACCAAAAGTATTCAGAGTTCCTGTCCAGGGAGATTGCTGCTGGGAAGAACCGACCTGGTCATCTTTTTAGGACTGTCAACAGACGTCTTCATCCAGTCTGTCTACAGCTGAAAAAAGCCTTTTCAACCACTTTATGTCATGAGTTTGCTCAGTTCTTCTTGGACAGAATGTCCACTATCCAACAGGGGATCCTGTCAGGGCATCACATTGTGACTTGTAGTGATCAGTCTGGAGGAACAAGGGCACTCCGCCTGTCTGGGAGGAGTTTAAACCTGTGGAGGTGGCCGAGGTCACTGAGGTCATTTCAAAGCTGAAGCACATGTATTGTGAACTGGTCCCAGCTCCAATCCATTTCTTGATGAGATGCATTGGTTCCATCGGCTCAGTGTTCACCAGGATTGTCCAGTGTTCATTGTCTGAAGTGGTTGTTCCGGATGCCTTAAAAGAGGCTCTGTTGAGGCCCCTTCTGAAAAAGTCATCTCTCGACCCTGACATCCTGGCAAATTACTGTCCTATCTCAAACCTTCCCTTTTTGGGTAAAGTTGTTGAGAAGATCGTGATGTAGCAGCTCGAGGAGCACCTCGTGTCCTTTGACATCTATGAGCCATTAGAATCAGGTTTCAGAGCTAGGCATAGCACTGATATGGCATTAGTTAGGGTGCACAATGACTTCCTCAGTGTGAGAGGTAGAGACAGGTCAGTTCTTGTGCTCCTTGATTTCTCCTCAGCTTTTGACACTGTAAATCACACTGTGCTGCTCGATCACCTTAGAGATTACTGTGGATTCCCCGGCACCATCATCTGCTGCTTTGAGTCCTTTCTCTCTGGCATGATGCAGTGGGTAGTGATGGGGAATTTCTCCTCCTCCCCAAGGCTCCTGCCATGTGGAGTACCTCAGGGCTCTATCCTGTCGCCGATGTTATTTGCAGTGTATATGCTGCCCCTGGGTGAGCTCATTACATGGCATAGTTTGGGTTTTCACTGTTATGCAGATGATACCCAACTGTACCTGTTCTTTGCAACTGGAACATCGGACATTGTGGAAGTGCTTAATATCTGTCTAGCTGAGATTAATGATTGGATGTCCTTTAGCTGGTTGCGACTCAACCCGGACAAGACAGAGGTACTTGTGATTGGGCCAGGAAAAGGATGTGCTAGGAGTGCCTTCGATGTGGCCACTGAGTTATTCCTGGGACACATGTTGTTTATGGCATCCCCTAGAGTGCGAGATCTTGGAGTGATCCATGATGACAGACTGACACTTGAAGGACAGGTATCAGCTGCCACCAAAAGTGCTTTTTATGGGCCAGCCCAGTGGCACTGAAGGCTGAGGTGCTGGACACCTTACCTCGCACTATGCCAGTGACCCATGTTTGGGAACGAGCACGAGCTGCCAAGGGTTGGCAGGGTTGGGGAAGGATTGAGCATCTGAGGGATTGCTCTTCTTCTCTAGGGAGGGGGGGACACCAGTGGTCGGCACTTGACTGGCCCCTAGTGGAGGCTGGGGGGCAGTGCGCTGATGCTGCAGAAGAGGTGGCGGAGATGGGGCAGATTCCTGGAGAAGCACATGCGGATGCATGCGCGCTTCCTCTGACAACACCATTGCACGCCCCTCTCCACAAATACAGGGGAGAAAACGGAAAATGGGAGTCCTTGCCACGGATGATGATTGTCCCCCTTGCAGTGCTGCTTGGAGGGCATCTTCCCCATACTGGATCTGGTCTGGTGGGTTGAGGGTCTCCTCACCCCCTACCATGAAGGGCAAGTCATTGGGGCTTAAGCGGAGGGGTCTCTTACCTGGATGATGTGGGGGGGGATATCAGATGGCAGGTGGGGACTCCAGGAGAAACAGCACCAACAATAAAAAAAAAAAAAACATGTATTTTGCCACTTATGGAACATTGCCAGGATGAAATCCTTGGTTCTGCCAGAGGACCTCCCCATACTGGTGCAAGCCTTTGTGACAGCCAGACTCAGTTACTGTAATGTTCTCTACTTCAGGGTCTCTGGAGGTACCCTTTGCCGGCTGCAGTTGGTGCAGAACGCAGCTGCCAGGTTGCTGACTAGCCAATCTAGGTTCAACCATGTGACTCCAGTGCTGCAAGCTCTGCACTGGCTGTCGAGGGTTGACATTGTTGGAGAAGGATTGAGCATCCGAGGGACTGATCTCCTTCTCCAGGGAGGGGGGATGCCGGTGGCCAGCACTTGACTGGCCCCTAGTGGAGGCTGGATGGCGGTGCACCAATGCTGCAGAAGAGGGGCAGAGATGGGACAGATGCCTGGAGAAGCGCATGTGGACTCATGCGTGCTCCCTCCACCAGCATCATTGCATGCCCCTCTCCACAAATACAGGGGAGAAAATGGAAAATGGTAGTCCTCGCCACGGATGATGATTGTTCCCTGGGAGGACACCTCCCCCAAACCGGATCCAGTCTGGTGGGTTGAGGGTCTCCCCACCCCACCATGAGGGGTAAGTCATGGTGGCTGAAGGGGAGTGGGTCTCATACCCGGCTGGCACGGGGGGAGGTCAGATTGCAGGTGGGGACTCCAGGAGAATCAGCACCAAAAAAAAAAAAATAAAGTGTTTTTTACCACTTAAGGAACATTGCCAAGATGAAACCCCTGGTTCTGCCCGAGGATCTGATCATGCTGATGCAAGCCTTTGTGACATTCAGACTCGATTACTGTAATGTTTTGTACTTTGGGGTCTCTGGAGGTACACTTTGCCGGCTGCAGTTGGTTCAGAATGCAGCAGCCAGGTTGCTGACTGGCCACTCTAGGGTCAGCCATGTGACGCCAGTGCTGTGAGCTCTGCACTGGCTGCCAGTCAGGTGGAGAGTTATTTTCAAGGTTAGTTTACTCACTTACAAGGCCCTACATGGTCTTGGCCCTGACTACCTGGCTGATCTTCTGACACCTGCCTCTTTAGTCTATTCCCTCCGCTCCTTGACCTGGGGCCTCCTTGAAAGTCCCAGGACCAGATTAAGAATTTCCAGTGACTGGACCTTCAGTGTCACTGGACCGGTCCTGTGGAACTGTTTATCAGCTTATATCAGTGAGGCCCCGTCACTTGCGGGGTCCAAGAGTGGCCTAAAAACCTATTTATTTTCTCTGGCTTTCCCAGATGGAGAGATCTGAGCAGCCCAGAATTCTTGTTATTAAACTGCTGGTTCTGATATTGCATTTGTTGTTTTATTTATTTGCTTTATTTATGACTTTATTTTATCTGATTATCTGATTCCCTGCCTAGTGTATGTTTTATATTTTATGTATGGCTCCCAGAGGCTGCGGGATTGAGCTCCTTAGAAATAAACTTTTCCTTGCCTTGCCTTACTATGTAAACCTCAGAATACCCTGCATATTCTGGATTCCTTTCTTGGTGATCAAGGCATCACTCATATTTTAGTTATTGCAAGTGCTGGGACTGTGTTCATCTCCACAATAACCCAACCTCTCCTATGTCCATCATTAGTGCAGTCACATCTATGACAGGTTTACAAGCAAAGAGCTCAATTCTCAAAGTTCCCAGTGCAGCGCAAGAGGCTTGCACCACAATGAATGGTGCAAAATGCCCCTTGCACCAAATGATATCCCGGAGTGATTCTCAATGGCAACCTGTTTCAACTGTAGCTGCCTGCCCGTAAGGGGGCTTGCACCACCTATGCACCCCAAAACGGGCAGTGATGTGGCACTAGGGGGCATGTGTTAGACACAGGCTGCCACATCCCCAAAAGTGGGATTCTTAGAACTCTCCCAGAGGGAGAAATTCTAAATACACTTAGACCAGGCAGGGATGGTCTAAGGGTACTTAGAAAATTCTCCTCTGGGAAAGTTGGCCTGTTTGTGGCAATGTGCCATGGTCCCCTCTTTCCAATCTCCAATGTTGCCTTTGTATATTTATTAATAATAACCCCTGTCCTGATGGTCTAGTGGCCCCCCTCCCCAATCACTGATATCGCCCGTAATATTTACTTATAATAACCCCTGTCCTGGTGGTCTAATGACCCCCTCTCCGAGCCCCTATGTCACCATAATCATAATTAAGTCAAACCCCCTTCCCTGGTGGCCTACTGGATCCCCACCCCAGCAGGTAGTGTCCATCTCTCCACTCCCCCATCCTGAAACACAGGTGGTGACTGGCACAGTCCACCTCTCACCTCTGTGGCCTTCTACTCACTGAACTGTTACTGAGTACGTACTGTATAGTGTATGTGCTCATTGACTGACTGCCAATCAATGAGCGCATGCACTATACAATACGTGCTCAGTGACATTTGACGATCGGCGGCCAGCAGTGAAGGTGAGAGGAGGGCTGTGCTGGTCGCCGGCTGTGTTTTGTGATGGGGGAGTGGGGTGGTGGGCATTATCTTATGGGGCAAGTTGTGGGAATTCACTGGGCCACCAGCGAAGGGGCTTTGTCCTAATTAAGATTATGGTGGTATTGAGGATCAGGGGGCCACTAGACCACTATGATGGGGGTTATTATTAGTAAATATTATAGGTGACATTGGGGATTGGGTAGGGGACTACTAGAGCACCAGGATGGGGCTATTATTAGTAAATACTATGGGTGACATTGGGGATCGGGGAGGGGGGGCCACCAGGCTACCAGGGAAGGTTTTTTTTTAGTTTACCAGGGGACTGAGCATGGGGGGACTGCTAGCCTTTGCTCCAGGGAACCTGCAGCAAACCCCTTCCATTCACCATGTGTTTGTCACAGGGGAGAGATTGCCACAAATGTGGGGACTTAGGTGCCAGAACCCCTCCTGCACCAGAATCTGGTGTAGAGTTCTTGGCTCACCGGGCCCCGGCGCAAGCTGCTGTTTGCTGCAGCTTGTGCCGAACTAAGCCCTCTTTGAGAATCAAGTCCATTATGTTCACACAGCAGAGACATTACTGAGTTTTGGTTAAGTATTACATCCTGCTTCCCCAAAACACTAGCAGTATTGATGCTGGCCCCAGGTCCTTGAGCCCCAGAGTACCTTGTGAAAATCTGGCACTAAACAGACAGTTCCAGCTTCACCCCCATGCCCATCACCACCACTGTTTGATGATGCATGAATTATGGATCCCATTTAAGCATAGCCACAAGACCCTTTCCTGTCTTGTCACCCGCCATCATGCAAACAAATAAGTGTTCTATAGCAACGAAAGTCAATAAACTAAGAATTATATTGCTCAAAAACTGCACAAAAAATCAGGAGGAGCTTCACAAAAATGTGCACAAAAAAGAAATGCACAAAGTGCTTTGAAATGTCACTTTCTGGTTTACAAAAGTGCAGCAAATCTGTCTGCTGCCACACATACTGTAAAACTGCACAGGTAGAGTAGGTGGAGCAGTCACAAGAGAGAGAGAGAGAGAGAGAGAGAGTTACTATAGTAACCAACTCTTCGACCCTTACATTCCCCCTAGCAGAAGGCTGTCATATAACCTCATTGCTCCTGAAATATTTTTGAGTGTTCTGTGTAATTCAGAAGTGAATGGGGAATTGTTTTACAACTGCAGAATTTTGAACATACATCACAAATTGATGTCACCCTGCTATAAGCCATGTTTAGTAAAAGGCATAGTCTCACAAAGTAGAGCTCGAGAGATGAAGTTCCTATAAAAAATAACTCTGTCTTTCCCACCTAAAGGAAGAGCATCACATGTCTGTAATTCTTGCAGAATTCGATATCTTTCCATGGATTTCTACTGCAAATGGCAGAATTTGATTATAAACTGCAGAAAAATTTTATGGTAAAGACATTTTCCAGAGTTTGTTAGTGAAATTCCACCATTCTCATGATTATTCTGCCAAACAAAGTGAAATTCAGCAGAACCGGACACATTTATAATATGGTGAATGTTACCAACTGCCTGTGCCAGTGAAAATGCACCAGTTTTCAAATATCTAGCAGGGACTTGGTTTTGTTCTCCAGTCTTGCTCAGGATTTTCAGTGTGGAGGATCATTAGGGGCTGAGGGAGTGAACCTGCACGGGGAAAGACTAGATCGTGGAGAGACAGACACGGAAGCTTCTCAAAGTTAATAATTCAAGCTTAATACTGCTAATTTGAAATCAAGTTTCTAGCTTCTGGTGGAAAAGATTTTTCAAGGGAGTTTTGTCCCTTCCACCCTGTCATGTCCCCAGTGCTCTTTAAATAGGTTTTCTGCCCAGGTGGCTCCACCCCTTGCTAACTTACCACCAGACTGTTTAATCCTGTGGTGGAACCTTAAACTTGAACTAGCTAGAATGATAAATGAACAATTTCTAAGCTACTGTTATTATGGTTGATGGCTAAGGTACAGTATGTTTGGATTTCTAGCCCATTAAGTATTAATTGCTGTAGGGCAGTTTTTTAATTAATAAGCAGAAGGTGACTTATTATTTTATTGGAGCTTAAGGAGTTAGCATTCTCTTAAAAGAAAAATGGTGCCACTTATCTCAATCCTTTATTATATAGGCATGACACACTCTACACTAAAATGTCTAGGGGACTTATATTTGTACTCCTGTATATTGTGATAGTACAGGGGACAGATCACAAGTTATCTCATGCCCTACAGGTATCAGAGCAGCATGAGGATTCACTGTACCACCCGTATCTTAGTAACTACCCCCCTGATGTATTTAATGTATCTATCATCAACATACAGGGTCTCAAGAAAGCTGGAAATTTATTTTTTTCTATTCAGATTTTTCTCCTTCCGAGCCCTGGCAGGGGCTTCGGTCCTCCAGAGAAAGACTCTCTTGGGTTCCGCCACTCCAGCACTTGCCAACCCCGATGATTCCCCCATGACTTGCCCACCATGGCAGGCCAGGAAGATGGTGCCCCCTCCCAGGAGACCCAATCCAGAAGCTGCGGTCAGCACTGCGGTGCGGCGGACCATCATGGAGCCCTGCCAGGCTCCTTTTGTTTCCTCCTTTTCTCCCATCCCCCCTCCCTACTGACATGGTTATGTCGGAATGTGCCTCCTGACCCGTATTGCCCTCCAGCCACCACCAGAGGGTGATCAGTAGCAGGACAACATGGCACCCTTCCCCCAAGAGAGGACAGCAGTCCTCTGGATGCTCAATCCTCTCTCCCACTGCTGACCCACAGTGGCTCAGGCTCATTCCAAAACCTGGGTTGCCAGTGTGGTGCGATGTGTAGTGACCAGCGCCTCAACCTCCAGTACCAATGGGCTGGCTCAAAAGGTGGACATTTCTATAACATTATTGAATATCTCAGGGTGCACAAACAGAGGACCTTTCTCCCGATGCCAGGCTCACTAGTCTAATTCCTTGAATGCCTAAAATTATTACTTGGAGGCAATATAGAATTAAACCTTAGCCCTCCTCTGGCAAATATTAGAATTACATAACCTAATACTGCAAACTGGTCCACTACTAAGTGATTGAAAATAACCCACAGGAATATAAATAGCTTAAGGCCTAAGATGCATGAACTGGAAGCATGGGTTAGCCTGTACTGTCCAGATGTAATTGCTATCACTGAAACCTGGTTCAAACCAAATACACTAGCACACAAGATTGAGATTTATGGCTATAAGATGTTCAGGCAGGATAGAATTGGAAAAAAGGGAGGTGGTGTCCTAATTTATGTTACGTCCTCTCTAAATGCATCTCTGGTGGCTATGCCTGCCCTGGCCAATCCTGGCTGTGAGGCAATATTCATTAAACTGCTACTGGGTGGATTTAAATCATTAATGATAGGGAGTGTATGCAACCCACCAAAGGTAGCACTTGACTCGCTAAAGTCTCTTATTACTGCCTTCCCTAATCTCCCACTGGGGGAGAAGGTGATACTGGAAGACTTTAATATACATTGAGGACCACGTACAAATGGAGAACCTAAGGCCACCATACAAGAAGTGGATTTGACACAGCTAATTCAAGAACCTACTAGGCTTAATGCCAGAACAGGCAACCACACCATGCTGGACTGGAGTTTGGTATCTAAACCGGATAGATTTAAGTCAGCAGGAACCTTTGAAGATGCATTGAGTGACCATTCCCCCACATACGGAGTTTGGAAAAATAACTTCCCAACCCCCACCCCCACAAGAATCTTTTAGGACATAGTTTATTCCAAATTTGACACAGGTGCCTTTCTTAATACACTATCAGAAGTGGACTGGCACCAAATAAACATTGCTCCTAGTTTAGTCCTGGAGCTAGATTTCTTTATCAATAATTTCCTGTTAGCAGCAAATAAACACGCCCCAATAAAACAACTCAGGGTTAAAGGCAAGAATGTAGGTGGCTATCTCGCTGTCTAAAAAACTCATGAGGGAGAGGGACAGAGCATGGGGTATTTTCAAATCATCTAATCAGGATAGGGATTGGCAGAGATTAAGAGAGCTCAGGAATAAATGTAAAAAGAAAACTGAAATTGGCTAAAAACAATATCTCAGGGACCTACAGAACAGGAATCTCTCTGACCCTAAAAAGTTTTGGTCACATATCAATGGCCTCCTCACGGGAAAGAATACACATGATGAATGTGACATAATAGCCAAAGCTGTTCATCTACAGAACCCTGAGGATGCCACAAAGGCAATAAACTCATTCTTTACTGATCTTGATAAGTTTAAGACCCACCAATTGGTGACACCCTCCCTAGGAAACACTGCTAAAACTATCCTCCTCTCCCAATTTCTACTTCAAGATAGTATCCAAAAAAGAGGTGTTAAAACTTCTAAAGAATATAAAAACTACTGGTTCAGCAGGATATTACAAACTGGACCCAAACTACTCAACATGGTGGCTCTGATTATTGCCTCCCCTATTAAGTGGCTCTATAATAGATTCCTCTTCGAAGGGAAAATCCCTGCACTGTGGAAAGTGGCCCTTGTCATGCCAATCCACAAAGGAGGGTCATGAGAGCATGTTGAAAACTATAGGCCCCTTTCACAACTAAGCATCCTAAACAAAGTACTGGAAAGGGTTGTATACAATCAAGTAATTGACTATATTGATCAACAGGCTATTAACTGATCAGCAGCATGGTTTCAGAAAAAAAAAACATGGAAACAATACTGCTCTTGTCAGCCTCACTACTGACATTTACTCTGCTTCAGAAAAGGGCCTCAATACTGGTATGGTCTTTATTGATCTCACCAAGGCCTTTGATCTGGTAGACCATCAATTGCTACTATTGAAATTGAATGATCTAGGCCTTGCTAGCCTGGCAGTACACTGGTTCTCAAACTATCTCCATGGAAGGACACAGCTAGTTAGATGGCAAGGCTTTCTCTCTGAGAAATGTCTAATACTTGATGGAGTACCTCAGGGGTCTAACCTGGAATCTCTGTTTTTCTCCTTACTTATAAATGACATGCCTAAACACTGTGGTGATGCAAATCTGACCTTGTATGCAGATGATGTGGTATTATACAGGGCCTCTCATGATATAGCCCAATTGAATCACTCCTTGAATAATGGCCTCCAACTTCTTGAGAGTTGACTGGTGTGCAATAAACTTGTTTCAAATGGAAAAAAGATGAAGGCCATACTGTTTGGCCCTAAAAGCCTGGAACCAGATAAATCACAACTTTTAACACCCACTCTCACAGATGGTTCTTTTTTTTTCAAATCGAATAAGCCTTATTAAGATGATAGAATAACAATACATACAGGAATTATCAAATCTTGGAGATACATGTAAAGAGAAAGAAAAGCCATAGTCAGGTCCAGGAACATATCATGAAAAGGATGAATACTCCACGCATCCCAACACCCTCTCTCTGCCTCACTCCCACCCACAAGACCCACCCATCCTGACACTCTGGAGGTGCAAAGCTAGTATATCAAGGGGAACATGGGTCAGAATCATCCGACCCTATTTAAGCCAGTCCACAGGGAAATATTATTGAACTATATTAAACAGTCCTTATACCATTAACAAAACATAAAGTGGTTCCCAGTTGTTCTTGTATTTATGGATTTTATTTCATTTGGCAGAAGATTGGGTGCCTTTAACATTCCAAGAACAAAAGTTATAAGCTGCCATAATAAAGCAGCCAATAGGGACCAGTAACCAGATTGGCGAATTTAGAAACATAAAGAAAGGGATACAACTCATCAGAAAAGCCCTTCCTCTTGTGTCATCCTCCCACCCAACTCAACCCACCCAGATAGGAGAAGAAAAACATTGAACAATAGCAATAATCTGAACAAACCCAGAACTAGAACCCCCCCCACCCAAATCCCAATCAAGATTCCACCCAAAATACTCCAAACACCCAAATACAACCCAACCACCCTTATGAGTGGGACCTCCCTCACATGTATTCAGCTTGTGAGGCACAAAGGAACCAACACCATCTACAAAAATCCTCCACCTTCCTGCCCATCCATGTCATAGACAAAGAACTAACAATACTAGAACAACAAAATTGGAAGATTAACTAGTAATAAGAGAGGAAACAGTAACCATCCTACAGTGCATGTAGCTATCTAGAATTAGATCATGACCATCCCTTATATTCCAGGGCAACCAACAACCATAATTAGAGCAAATATGTCTATATTATGAAAGAAAAAATAAAGCAAATAGGAGACCTGTCCAGGTACAGTAAAATGAAGAAAGGGTAAACTGGAATCCATACAAAACTGAGGAATCCTGGGCAAAACAACAATAAAATAGCCATCAATATATTATAACAATGAGAAAAGTTAAAAAATAAGAAATAAAAAAAGGAAAGTCTATGTAACTGTCCCTTCCCATGGCAGCTTGATGAGCCCCACAGTAGTCCTGGACACACAAGGTATCATACCAGGAGGTAAGGTAGAGTTCTGCACAATGCTCTCATAAAACTCCTTGGAAACAGATGCCAGCTAATATGGTGATGTCCAGAAAAACAATAAAATGATTAGTAAATGTCCACACAAAAAGATCAAACCATTCCTCCGTTCAAATCATTTGGTATTCCAACATAACAGCCCCTCAAGAAGTCTGTCAGCCGGCTTTAAAAAGATTGGGAAGAAGGGAGGGTAGCTCCTTGGAGGCTCATGCCGCATTGTCAAAGGTATGCCAAGTGTCCTATAGGCGAACCTGAAGAGGAACAGGGTACAGCATACGAAACTTTATTCCTGCCGAGATAAACTTGGACACAGCTGGATGGAAGGCTGCTCGTTTCTCTCGCACGGAATCAAGGAGATCCTGAGAAATATGCAGCCAATTATTTTCCCAGGAAATGGACTGTAGGTCCCAGAACTTGGTTAAAATGTGCTGCTTATCGAGAAAGTTGAGAAGCTGCAGAATGAAAGGACGAGGCGGCGAGCCAGATGGAGGTCTAGGGCACAGGGCCCAGTGCATCCACTCCACTATGTAACCTGACCCATTGGGGCGAGGGCCCGGCTAATTTTTCAAGCAACTTTTGAGTGAATAGGATAGGAGTGGAGCCTTCAGCATCTTTGGGGAGTCCAAAAACCATGAGGTTATTCCTCCAGCTCCAGCCCTCCAGATCCTCCATTTTAAGCTCCAGCTTGTGGAATTTCTGATGCAGAGAGGAAATCTCTTGATCAGTACACTCGTGCCACTTCTTCAATGAAGTCGACTTGGCTTCCACATCACCCACCCATTGGTTAGTCACCCTGATTACTTTTCTAAGAGAGGCCTGTTCAGGAGTGAGGGTGAGGAATGAGTCCTTGATAGGTTGCAGTTCCGTTAAGAATTTGTCCTCCGAAAGTGGCGTTGGTGCCAGGGTAGCAGTAGCAGCATGCCCAGTAGTAGCGTTGCTGCCCTTAGATTCTTTTGTGGCCTTGCTGCCATCTGCGGAGGAGTATGGTGGATAAACTCTGCTGCATTGCTGCATCCATTGTACACAGGAGTGACCAACAGAGAACATACCAGCAGTTATAGGAAGGGTCTCTGAGCCAGTGAAAGTGTAAGTAGTACCAGAATAATCATTAAGATAGTCAAAAATCAGTTAGATAGCATGGGTGAACAGGAGCTGAGCGAGAAAGCTTCTAGTCCGATCTCTGCATCGCGTGACTCTTCATAGATGGTTCTAAGGTCGAAGTAGTTGACAACATTAGGTGCTTAGGAGCCATTCTAGTTCAGGACTGCACATTTAAGACTCATATTGATCAGATAAAAAAAGCTTTGAACAGAATCTTGGCCTAGTATATCACCTCAGTCCCTTCCTAACCATGGATTCACGACTAAGGTTGCAACTGGCACCTTAATACCTTGCCTGCTATATGGAACACCAGTTCTATATTTGGATAAAGGTGCAGAGATCCAGAATCTCAGATACTTATACAATAGGATAAGCCAGTTTGCCGCAGGAGCTCTACCCATGGAGCATTCACTGTCAAATGCTCCAAACCTTAAATTGGCCCTCATTAGAAGGCAGACTTAAATATCCTTCTCTGTGCCTGGTCTACAAACTCAGACTAGAAAATGACCCCCCAAGTCAGACAAGCACACTAATTGCCAAACAAAGCAGTAGGAGTCTCAGATTCTCAGCCGTCAGCTCCTCCATGTTCCAAATATTAGATCCTCTCAAGGACAATGGTCCTTTTCTGCCTATATATCTCACCTATGGAATGCATTGCCAGGAAAGTTTAGGAATGCAACTCTTTAGGGGGATTTAAGAGAGGATTTAACGCTCACCTGTTGGAGTTGAGCACCTGCACCTGTTACTGCTAATTCTCTTTAAAAGTCCTCTTAATTATTTAGGGCAGTGAGCGAATTGCACTTCTAGTATGGTGTAATCACCACATTTGTTCAGAATTCTACAGTAACATAACACCCAATGAATTATTGCATTGAAATAATGGGATGACAAATTTTAGGGACTTGGACAATGTATTAATGCTAATGCACTGCACTGTGACTTATGGCTCCTACCACCTCTTTCTATTATTATGGTGGTCACTAGTTGTTGTCTGCCTTGTTTGTATTCCCTATTGTAATTATTCTCAATTGTCCTAATTGTATTAACCTATACCCTAAACTATTGTATCCTGTACTGTGACAAGCTACCTTTTTCATACACTGTAAAATGTCTATGCATCATTACCTGTAATTAATTCCATGTCACCCCTGAAAAAGGGACTGTAATGGCACCAGTGGGCCTAGTGGGTTACCAAATTAAAATAAAATAAACAAATAAATAAATACATAAATTTTCTGCATAAATCCACATTTTTTGCCCAGCCCTAGTTTCCATCATGAGTTTCAGGCTTTTGTTTTCTTCTTAAGATTCTACACATGGCTGGTAAAGAGGTCACAGTCAGTCATTATTGAGAAAGCATCCTCTGCTCCCCTGCCTGCACATACTGGGGTCCCCCAGGGCTCCAGTCTTGGGCCTCTGCTTTTCTCCATGTTCATCAATACATTCCCCAGGGACAGCATTGGCTGTAACACTCTTCTCTATGCCGATGATCTAGTCATATACCACACTGACAAATCAGTTGACTCCATCTCTTCTGCCCTCACACATGACTTTGGCTTTGCCACAAATGGTTCCTCTCCAACAAACTTCTAGTCAATGAAAAGAAGACTACGTCCATGATCTTCAGCTCTAAACTCTTTCTAGCCAAGGCCACCAAAACAAATTTCACCCTCCTAGTAATCACCCCAGCCGGACCTCCCCTTGCAAATGTCACATAATTTAGATACTTAGAAGTCACCCTTGACCCCTCCCTCTCTTTCTCTAAGCATGTCAATCACACCACATGTAGGATCCACCAACAATTGGATGCTGCATACCGACATAAACATTATCTATCTGCTGAAGCACGCATCACCATTGCATGTGAAAACCTGCTACCCCTCCTTGACTGCTGCTCTCTAGTCTACTCACACCTGCTGTATCCCCTACCCTGCTCTCATGGCTAAACACGACCTACAACTTGATATGTTGTTTTGTCCTCCTAGCTCTTTTCCGCTCCCATCACTGCTCCCTCTACCAGACCTTAGGGTGCTTCTGCTTCAAGGTCACTTTGACTATGCTATGGGCCGTCTGCCGGACAACTCACTCCAAAATCAACACCTTTCCTCATATTCATCCCTACTGACAGATAGATTTATCACAAGGAATCTCAGTGCCTCCTTGACCACCCCATTAGAAGTGCTCCAGGTCACCACTACTTTGGAAAGTCGAGCCTTCTCAGTCGCAGCTCCCTCCCTGTGGAACAAGCTCCCTTTGTCCATTCTGTTATCTGGTGCCCACCAAGCTTTCAAACTAAACCTGAAAACCTGGCTCCTCATGGCTGCAAACTGTCGCTACACCATGCAAAGAAGCTGGAGCCAACATATCATTTGAACCTCTATGAATAAGCAGCACTCACTTCCTCCTTTGTCTGTCCCTCCTTCCTCACATCTGCCCTTCCTTTCACTGCCCCCAAGACTACCCAGGCCCTCTGTTTCCCCCATAACACCCTAGCCTACCTCCCCCCCAATCCCTCCCCTGGCTTTGATCCTATATCATACAGCGAGAGTGTTGACCTGTTGGAATCTAAATCACAGTTTCGATCTATATAAATCTGCTCTGTGTATTGTCCTTTCTCCAGCCGCCCTGTCTCTTACCTCTCTCTTGCCTAGCCCTACCCCCCCTTTCAATCTCTTTGTGTCCCTTTTGTCTCTATTGTGCTACACTGTCTGGTATTGCACAACGTATTGTTGCTGCTACTACACTAGAATCCTGTACCTTTTGGAATTGCAATTGTAAACTTGCATTTTGGAATTGTAATTGTAAACTTGCATTATATGTAACATATATTGCAGCACAAACAATATGTAATCTGTGCTTCTGAAACTGTATTCTGTTATTGTAAGTAACCTGTACCATTTGTTTATATTGCATTGTACTGTATCTTGTATGCATTGTATGTATTGAACTTTTGCCACAGTGTGGCCTGGGTTGTGACTGAAAACTGTCCTCTGGATCAGTGCACCTACCCGGTTACCAAAGACATAAAAAATAAATACATAAAATATGAGTTATGCAGTACTGTAGACATTTTGACCACAGTTTACACTAGATTAAAAGCACAGTACTGTTTGTTTTTAAAATACTCCCAGTAAAAATAAATAACATACACACACAGTTTTCCTATATCTCAAATTTTTTTTCAAAATATTCAGCAAGAAATGTTTTTTGAACTGCATGAGTAGTTATGTCCATATTTGATAAGCCATCTAAAGTGCAAGAAATCTATTTGTGCATAAGTACTGATCTGTATTCTTGGAGTGTGGAAAAACAAAATGAATATAATTGAATCTTTAGTATAGATTTGAACATTGAAGGAACATGTACCATGGATAATAATGTCTGCTGTACATGTCTAAACAAACTATACACATGAAATAATGGCAATATTTACATGCTAAAAACCTGTTAGATCATATGAAGTAAATAAAATGACCTGTAGATATCATGTACTTTCCCTTGTGAAGCAGGCATGCCACAATCAAACCTTTTTGGAGGGTTGCAAAACAAGGGAATCACTTGGGTACTCTGGGTAGTAGACTGGGTGTGTAATAGTAGGAATGGGCCGACTTGGCTGCTTGAAATCAGAATCCCCCCAATCCCACAGTGTCTAAAGGACCTGGGTAAATAAGGATATTGCAGCAATGTACAAGATCTGTCCTGTGCTGCTTGTTGTCCCCACTCCAATCTGCAAAAAACAGCTAATCCCCTGTAAATAATTTAAACAAATACTTTTAGTTTGCTGTACAATCCCTGTTCTTGCACATGCTCCTGTAGGGCATCAAATGTGCATGCCTGTAACACTGTTGCTAAGAGTGCAGGAGCAGGTGGGCAGCTGAACAGTAGCAGAAGCAACACAGATGGGTCTGGATAGTAGCGCATAGCCAGGCTGAAGGCGATTTTTTCTTTCTTTAACAGAAACCATAGCCGTTTGGTATCCAAACCATGTATGATAATTCTTGACATTTTGGTACAGAAATACAGACTGGAAAAAAAAATGAGTTTCCTTCTGTATTAACAAACTGTAGATTCAGTTGACATTATGACAATAGTTTGGAAAGCCAGATTGAAAATCCATTTTTCTAAAGAAAATAGGGCCTGTAGTAATATGTGAATGAGGCTCTGTTGAATTTGAGGTTTCGATGATCGAATGCTTTTTATTGACATCCCTAATTAGAAGTCAGTGAACTTACTTTTATGTCTTATTATGGTCACATAGCAGAGTTATGCAACATATTGCTATTACATAGTAGGGGGGACTGTGGAAACCTATGACCAGATACTTGAACTGTGTCCTTCTGCAGTGGAGTTGAAGTACATGCGGTCCTATCCATTGACCACAGTGCTGTCCCTCCCGCACTAGCACACTGTTTTCCTGCTCTGCACTCACTTCCAATTCACTTCCAGGTTCAATCAACATCCTCCTATTAATTTTAGAAATGCAGCCTGTAGTAAAGAAAACCATCCTGTGCTGTTTTTTTCCTTCTTTAAACCTGTAAAAAAGAAAATGGACCCTCGCTGATCTGACCCCTACCACCCTGACCTCCAACCCTTCGATCACCGCCCCATTATATATGTAATGTTTCTTTGTTGCCTAGTTGCTCCCTCCACTTACTGGTCACCTGCCCTATATTTCTATAGTGCTTCCCTGGTGTCAAGTGGTACCCCCCACCCTCTGATTGCCATCCCCGTATTTGTATAGTGTTTCCCTGGTGTCTAGTGGCACCCTCACCCTCCAATTGCCATACCCATATTTGTTTAGTGTTTCCCCAGCGTCTAGTGTCATCACTACCCTTCAGTCACTGGCACCATATTTGTATAATTTTCCCTGGTGTCTAGTGGCACTCCCCACCCTCTAATCACCATCCACCTATATATTTCCCTGGTGTCTAGTGGCACAACCCACCCTCCAATCCCCATCCACCTATATGTTTCCCTGGTGTCTAGTGGAACCCCTGCCCTCTGATTCCCATCCCCTATTTTTCCTGGTGGCTAATGGCACCCCCACCCTCTGATCCCTGTCCCCCTATATGTTTCCCTGGTGTCTAGTGGCACCACCACCCTCTGATCCTCATTCCCCTATATATTTCCCTCATGTCTAGTGGCACCCCCAACCTCTGATCACTGTCCTGTGACCTGTAATAAAGAAAACTGTCCCTCAATGTTTATTTTTTTATTTGATCCCTCTCTTTAAACCTGTAAAAAAGAAAATGGTTTCTTAACGATCTGACTCCTACCACCCGAACAAAGATCCACTCATTGATCAAAGATATGTCTTGCTGCTGGAACCAAGGACTGCATTATGAGAAACTAAGTTAAGTGTGGTTCATTGTATTTCAATGGGATTCTAAACTCTGGGGCATAAATTTGTCATTTTTGCATTTTTCTCCCCATATTTTCAACATGGGCTTTTTGGCTCCCCACCTTACAACCAACTGTGATGGAATTAGGCAAATCAGGCCTGAATGGTGATTTTGTGGTCACTTGGTGAAAGCACTTTTTGGGTGGTAATTGAGAATTTTTCACCACCATTGTTCTTGAGGTGGGGTCATAAGAAGGTTATGTTGAACATTTGGGGTCAAAATATGTCAAAATGACAAGGTTACGAGCATACGTTGAAATTATTCAATGCTTGCTCATAACTTTGGTAACTTTAAATATTCTGACCCCAAATTTTCAACATAAGATATTTTTTCACACCACCTCATGACTGAGACAGCTGTCATTTTTCAAATCCTGGCCAAAATGTATTTTTATACCTGTGGCACAGAATGACATTTTGGTGGTATGGAACCACATTTTGGTGGGGATCTGAAAATATTCACCTATGGGGTTCATGAGGTAGGGCAATAAGAAGGCTATATGCTGAACATTTGGTATACAAATATGGTAAAATGTCCAGGTTACGACTGAAGGTTGCAGCATTTAAACATTCACTCATAACTTTGCTAATTTTCAATATTTTGGCTCCAAACTTTTAACAAACCCATTTTTCCATACAACCTCATAAATGTGACAGATCTGTCATTTTTTTAATCCTGGATTAGATGTCTTTTTGTACTTGTGGTGCAAACTGTCATTTCAGCAAATATACTATAAAAACTACGTCATGTTTATAAGAGCAGTCATAAAATGACTATCTTGAAAATTTGGGGTCCAAATAAAAAAAAAAAAAAAACACCATCATTTTGCAGAAGCATTGACTCTGACCAGAGTTTGTTTTTATGTAGTCACAGCCTTTCAGGATTTGTGCAATAAAATCACAGGAGTGGAATGTGCAATATACTTTACACAAGCTTTTGTCTATGCAGAATGTTAAACTGATGGAGCTGTTACAGGATTTAAAATTTTAAATGTGTACCTGAAATTTGCAGTTTGACGGAGTGTTCACTCCATGTCACCTTATTAAGCCGCTGCTTGGAAACTGGTGCTTTTATAAAGTTTGGGTATCAAATATGTGAGGGTGATGGTCACAGGGTGGAAGGGAGAAAGGCTTTTCAACTGATAGTGAGGATTGCAACACTTTGCTAGTGGTGTGTAGGTGCAGCAGCAGTTGGTGGGGGAATCTGGTTTGTGGGTTGTATATCATGTGAACTGTGTGATGGTTGCATGACAGGTACCAGTAGATGGGACAGGGTAGCGGTCATTTTACATTGTCAGGATGGATGCTGGGAGGCAGATACGAGCAGGTTGGGGATAGATGTATGCAGTGAATACTGGGACATGAGGTGTTTATACTGTGGCAGAGTTGGTGCTGGCATATGAGAGGGCTTAAGGGGTTCATAGTGGGACAGGTACATATTATATGTGGGGTGGGTGCATGACAGCAGATGGTAGGGAGCAGAACTGTACATTTTAGAGCAATATCACAGATAGGACATGGCAGGTGTGTTCATACTGAGGCAGAATGGGAAGTGGGATCAGATGAATGGGGACAAGGAATGTGTATATGAGTGCAGGGTTGGTTCCAACAGATGGATGGGAGTATACAAACAGGGGCAGAGGGAGAGCCAGCTGGTGGTAGTGGTAGTAGTACTGAATGCATATACAGTATATTAGCAGGGTGGGTGTCAAGAGATAGGCAGGGGTATAAATACAGTGGCAGTGAGTATCAGAAAATTGGACATGGATAAAGAATGTACATATCGTGTTGGGGAAAGCTGCAAGTAAGCAGAGGAGACTGGGGATATGTGTACTGGGGCTAAGAGTGGGGCAGGTTACGTGTTAATCAGTGATACCATACCTCAGTGGGATGGTAAGGGAGTATCAGTGAATTCACTATAACCAAGGAAAATGGGAGATGAACTAGAAGAATGCATGGAGTCAGAAACACAGACCAGCAATCTCAGATTAGGAAAATACGTCATATTTTTGTGAATCATTTTGTTATTATTTTCTAGTATAATCATTACTTTTTAAAATGTTCTGATTTTAATTAGAACCAGTTAGAACTAATCTGGACACTGATATCGATCCTGGTCCTAATAATAAGTGCCAGGATCTTTTCAGGTCCGTCTATCCCTACTGGGTAGGAAACCCCTTTTTTTATTTATTAATTAAAGGTCTGGTTGCCAAGCAAATTCAGAGTTTTCTGGAGACCAGGAAGGTCATAAACAAATATCAGTCTGGTTTTCGACCTGCACATGGCACCATGTCTGCCTTGTTACAGGTTACTGATTCACTAAATGAGAACCTGGACAGGGGTATGTCTGTCGTGGCCATATATGTAGATCTGTCGAAAGTTTTAGAGATGTTGGACTACAGCATTCTCCTGTCCAGGCTCCAGGAAGTGGGATTGTCAAGTGAGGTAGTGAATTCGTTTAAATCTTACCTTTCTTATAGACATCAATGTGTGGTGATTAAACAGTGGAAATCAAATTTGGACTTAATTAAATCTGGAGTCCCACAGAGCTCATTGTTAGGCCCATTGCTGTACAACTTGTACATGAATTCCATGAAATTCTCAAATCCTGAAATAAGCTTTCACTTATACGCTGATGACACCATAATTTGCCTTCCAGGCACTGTAGACATCCACATTCAGAATATATTTCAAGTAGCTTTTAATGAATTACATGGCTTTTTAATATCATCTAAACTTGTCTTGAATTCAAAAAAATCACAGATAATCTTTTTCCATAGAAATAAGGAAGGGGGACAGGTAGAAAAAGTGTTGCAAATTAAAGCTATTGATGATCAGATTCTAGAACAAGTACCTCGTTTTCAGTATTTAGGGGTTCATCTCGATAGTTCACTAAAGTGAAATGTCCACATAGATCAAATGATTAAAAAGATTAACAGATGTATGGACGCTTTGTATCAAATTAAACAGTGCACAACAGATGCTATTAGAAGATATTTGATTAATTTGTCCATTATTCTATTAATAGATTATGGAGATTTAATATACATGGGGGCAAGTATCACCATACTAGGAAGATTGGATATTGTGTATAATAAAATGGCACATTATATTACTATGGCCCTGAAAAGAACACATAGGGAGAATCTCTACCAGACCCTACAGAAGGATGGCATATTTTGAGGGACAAGAGGTCTTTGCATACATTCTTATATATAGAGAAATGTTTTATTAACAAAGTCCCTGACTATATCACAGAGTGTTTACAAGAAATAGTGATTAAGCCAGGTTTGAAGTCTGTTAGATGGATGAAGTAACTCGTACCCAAATGTAATGCAAAATTAGTCAGGGCTCACTCTTTTTACAAGGGCCCTTCTCTCTGGAATACATTGCCTGTAGAGTTGAGGACTCGAGATATTAAAAGACATGTTGGCCAAATAAAAAATCAGTTTAGGAAAGGAAGGATTAAATGATCTAAGGCAATATTGAAATGATAGTTGATTAATTAATTGCCTAAAAGTTGAGTTAGTGCAATATTTGCAATCTATTGTATATTTATATTTATGATATTTATTGCCTAGATTTCTGAGAGATCTGTAGTTTGTATATACCATTTTTTGTCTTATATGTGATGTAACTGATGTATTTATGAATTAGTGTAATCTAAGTAACTACTGTATGTTATCTTATGGATCTCACTGGAAAGGAGTTTTTAACTCAGTTGAGCTGTTGATTCACTCATTACAATGAATAAAAGTTTTACTACTACATTAGTACATTACTGTGCATCATACTTATTTATCCCTGCTTATGAAGCACGAGTTGGGGAACCATGATGTACCTTAAGTCCCTTCCGATCTAAGGATACTATGTTACTGTATATTATGATTGTGTGTATTGTATATTATACTTGGTATTACACTTGGTTAGTTTAGACAAAGTAGGCTATAAGCCCATTCAATTGTCTTCCACTCCAAGTGGGGTTTTATAGGCCCATTTGATTTAGGATCAGAAATTCATCTAATTTGGTTTAATTTGTACTATATGATTCTAGAATTCTGGTAGCAGAGTGGCTGTGTTTGTGAGGAGCTCCCAAAGCTAAGTGATTTTTAAGTTATTTTTCAAATTTGAAATATTTTTATTTTCTGTCAGTTTGAGTGATTGTGAAAGAGGACATTGTTATTTCCAGGAGGGTGCAAAATGTCTGTGCTGGATGTTGACTAGGAGTCAGGATGGCTATCACATTTCTTTTGTGATTGGCCAATTCTGATGCACTGTAGTTTATTTCTATTTTTTAACAATTTCTGTATATGCCTTTTGAGGTGTCTAATCATGAGGACCTAGATGGTATTTCTGGGCATTTTGGCTACTTTGGAAGGTGTTTATTTTTTTGATGAACATTGAGTTTATCTACTGGTGCATGCTTAATATGCAAGTACATGGCAGTGTTTGGGTAGTTGTGTGACTAACTCATGACCAGTTGCATTGGGAGGTATGAGGTATTTACAATGAATGCTTCCAGCACATGGATGTATATTTATCACATAACTACCCACACCCTGATGTGTCTTATTGCATTTATTAAATGGGCAAACTGAGAAATCTTTAAAAGAATACTGGCCTTTTCATTAAAAAACAGGTATTTTCTTTTTTAAAAGTGACTAGTAAATAGTGATCCATACCCCTCAAATTATCATTTGTCTTTCCATCCATTCAAAAGATGGAAGGTTTATCATGGAATGCAGGAATTCAGACTTCTGCAGAAGTCTACTGGCAGAATGTTCACCTTTTTCCACAGAAACACACACAACAGAATGCCTTAATGAAGCCAGGAATTCCATGTTATCTGGTCACAGTAAGCAGCAAAGATTTCACTGGTATTCAGGTAAGGATACAAAGACAGTTTTGATGCTAGGAAAGATGCTCAAAAAGAAAAGTTAGAAGTAGCACTTCATTTTTATGTTTGCTTGCATGCATGTTCAAATCAAACATATTGGTGGTGTTCGGGCAGTGTAGGAGCCTGTTGAGCTGTATACTGTATAAGCCAATGGATGTAGAAAAGTAGAAGGCTTGCTACTCAAAAGCCAATGCTGAGAAGACTGGTGATGACAGTGTTCAGCTGGCTCATGGGCATAAACTTTATGTAATTAAAAGGATGCAGCTGCACCAGTCACACTGGCTTTCTGTCCATTAGCCAGTTAACAAACACCATCATCAGACTTAGAAGATGAATGTCTAGGATTACACTCTTCCCCCTGTGTCTCTTTATCCCCCTTTTATAGGAGTCTGGAGAACATCTTTTTGAAAGCACTAAATGTAGGGAAAAAAAAACTTTAGCATGCAAAATTCAAATATAATAGCATCAAATACAGTATGTTAACAGAAATAGTTGATTTAAATGACATCTCGTTTATGTTCCCTCCCAAGCTCTATTACTTTTCAAGCAAATATTTGGCATTGACAAATGCTTGTGTGTGTGTGTGTGTGTGTGTGTGTATGTAAAACGGGGTTTATAGAAGAAGAAAACATTTAAATATAATTTTTTTAACATTTACTTTGAAGGAGATTGATTACTAGGGCCTAGCTGACTTTTTTAGTAAAAGTAAAGTTGATGGTCATGTTTGTAATGGCAGTCAGGCATTTTTTTACATAAGGTATTAATACATTAGTGTGCTGTGTTGAGAATCCCAGCACTTTTTGGAACCAGTGGTAGCAGTCTGACATTGCTCAGCTGCTGACCAGTCAGGGCAAAGTAATTTCACTACCCATTATATAAGCTGTATTACATCAGATCTTATTAAGACCTTATTGAGACCTCATGATTTTTTTATGTTGTTCTATATTCTGGATTTGCTGATCTGTTGTTATAATAATAATGCAGATAATAATAATAATTTTATTTCACAAAAGTGCCTTTCAAATTTCAAGGTGCTTTACAAAAGAATTAAAAAATAATAAAATAGTGAATACAGTATAAAACAAGAAAATACAGTAGGGTTCATTTACTAAGTGCCATCAAAAGCCTGACACCATAAATAAGTCTTGAGCACTTGCTTAAAGCCTCCCACTGTCGTGCACTCCCATAGTTGATGGGGTAGAGAATTCCAGAGGGTAAGGGCAATGTACATAAATGCATGCACCCCAGATGACTTCAAAGACACCCTCGGAATCTCCAACAACCCCTCACCGACCGAATGGAGCTGTCGCTTGGGGCGATAGGGAATCAGAAGTTCTTTCAAGTAGTCAGGTCCAAATCCATGTAGGGCTTTGTAGGTCAGTAAACCAACCTTAAAGATGATCTGCCACTGAATCGGTAGCCAGCACAGACTGTGTAGAACAGGGGTAATATGAGATGTTTGAGAAACCCCTGTTAGCAAACACACTGCCACATTCTGCACTAGCTTCAAGCGGCAGATATCAACTCCAGGAAGCCCTAAGTAGAGGGAGTTGCAGTAATCAAGGTGTGAGGTAACAAAGGCATGGACAAGTGTAGGCAGGTCTCCAGACGGAACAAGGTTCTTGATTCTGGTGATGTTCCTAAGATGGTAAAAGGAAGACTTGATGACTGCCGACACCTGAAATCATAAGGTCAGCCCATCGTCAAGCACCAGCCCCAGGTCCCGCACCTGATCAGAGGTAAGGATCTGGGCACCCCCTAGATAAATTCCAAAGGGCTGGCCAGGCCTCAACCCCTCTATCTGGTGACCTGGTTCCACCACCATCACGTCCATCTTTCCCGCGTTCAACTTTAACCAACTTGAATTCATCCAGTCCTGGATTTCCACAAGGCAGTTGCTAAATACCAAGAGAACATTATCCTGGTCAGGCGCAAAAGACAGGTAGAGCTGGGTATCATCAGCAAAGCAGTGAAACCTCAGCCCATGATGTCTTACAATGTCTCCGAGGGGCAGCATATACATTGTGAACAACATGGAAGAAAGCACTGAGCCCTGAGGTACCAGACAAGACAGAGAGAATGGGCCAGAGGAAAAAAACCTCAGACACCACTCTCTGAGTTCTGCCAGTGAGTAAAGATGTAAACCATCTAAGAACCATATGTGTTTGGCCACAGATGGACCTCAGACATCCACGCAATGCCCCATGGTCCACAGTGGTGAAAGCTGAAGAGAGATCAAGGGGCACCAGAATAGTACAGCTTCTCTGATCTCTCAACATCAGAAGATCATTGAGCACCAGAACCAGCGCAGTCTCAGTACTGTGCCTCTTCTGAAAACTGGACTGGAGAGGTTCATAGATGTTGTGGATGGTCAAGTGGTTCTCCAGTTGTACCGCCACTACTTTCTCAATAACCTTCCCTAAAAAAGGAAGATTACAGATTGGTCTGTAGTTAGCCAGGGTCAAATGAAGCTTTCTTCAGGAGGGGTGTTACCGCTGCCTCCTTCAGGGAGCTTGGGAACTCACCCGAATCAAGGGAGCACCAGACAGTCTGAACCAGGATCAGGCCAATGATGTCACAACATCCTATAATCAGGGAAGATGGAACCGGATCCAAACTACAGCATGTAGGGCACATACTCTGGACAATCCGCATGACATCCACAAACTCCAGCAGGTAAAAGGAACTCCAGGAAACACAAGGTGAAGTGACCGAGCACCCATCAATGGCATCCCCAAAGAGTGGACAGCGAGGATCTCTGACCTGAAGTCAGCCACCTTATTCTCAAAGAATCGAGCAAGCTCATTGCACTCCTCTTGTGAAAAAGGTCTTCAGAACTGTAACAGGTTGGGTTGCACAACCTGTCTACAGTCTGGAAGAGCTGAGCTGGTTGGTTCTGTGCAGCAGCAATCTCCCCAGACAGGAATTCTGCCTTCTTACAGGAGATCGCTGATTGGTAGGTCTGATAATGCTCTACCAATCTAAGGTGGTCGACCTCCAGGCCAGATTTTCACCAACGTTGCTCTAACCTATGTCCAAGTCACTGCAACTCCCTCAAGGACCCATTAAACCATGGGGCCCAAGGGGGAAGGGGGAGAGGATGAACACGCACAGAAGCAATGTGATCCAGGGCCACAGAAATGGCCTTATTATAGGCCAACACCAAGGCCTCAGGACTCATGCTAGCCACAGGAAACTCAGAGAGGTCAATCACCAATGCCGGGCCTTCAGAGTTTACCTCCGTAAAAGGTGGTAACTGACCATCTCCACAGGGAGAGGCCTATAAAGGGGGGGGGTGCAAAAATTGAATCTCACTGTGTAATGGTCGGACCATCTGATGGGGTTCAGCCCCACATTGGAGGCCTCCATCCCCAGGAGGAAGACCAAATCAAGAGAGTGACCGTGCCAATGGATGGCAGAGGCAACAATCTGTGTAAGACCCAGTGATGACATCAACTGGAGGAAGTGCTGTCCAAATTGTGAGAGTTTGTCATTGACCGAGGCATTAAAGTCACCCAGAACCATCAATCTGGGTGACTCCAGCGCCATGTCGATGACGGAATCCACTACTTCCTGCAGGAATCACTTCTCGTTCCCCAGTGGATAGTAGACAAGAGCTATCCTGCAACCCACACCTGCCGCCATGATACACTCACAAGATTCGGCCTCCTTAACTGGTACACTCATGAGGCCCAACTCGGCCCTGAAACAGGCCGCTACCCCCACCCCGCGGTCCAATCTCGAGCGGTGAATCACCGAATAACCTGCTGGAATTGCAGCTTCCAATATGGGACCAGCACTTTCATCCAGCCAGGTCTCATAGAAACATAGAAACATAGAAGTTGATGGCAGATAAGGATTGCAAGGCCGATCCAGTCTGCCCATTTCTTTTTCTACCTAATGAATGTGTCATAGGCCTTTGCTCTGTCAATGGCCTATCTATTCATACTCATCTGTATTGCTCCCTTATGCCTATCACATGCCTGTTTGAAGCCCTGCACTGTATTCATATCCACCACTTCCTGAGGTAGGCCATTCCATGCATCCACCACCCTTTCTGTGAAAAAGAACTTCCTCACATTACCCCTTAATTGGCCTCCTTCTAATCTCATGCTGTGTTCTCTTGTCCTGCTATTTTTCTTATATTGAAACATGTTAGACTTTCACCTTGTTAATGCCCTTAAGGCGTTTGAATGTTTCAGTCATATCATCTCTCTCCCTCCTTTGCTCTAGGGTATACATATTGGGTTCAGTTAATCTGTCCTCATATGTTTTCTGATGCAGTCCCTGCATCATTTTGGTTGCCCTTCTCTTGACTGCCTCAGTTTGGTTAATGTCCTTATGAAGGTGTGGCCTCCAGTACTCCACGCAGTACTCCAGATGAGGCCTAACCAGTGTCTTGTAAACAGGGATTATTACCTTCCTCTTCTGACTTGTGATACCCCTACAAATACATCCCAACATCCCTCTAGCCTTAACTACTGCTTTAGAGGTCTGCTTGGATGATTTCAGGTCATCGGTGATGATGACAACCAAGTCTCTATCTTCCCTTGTGACTGCCAGCAACTCCCCTCCCAGCCTATAGGTGGTTTCAGGGTTTCTCTTTCCTATGTGCATGATCTTGCACTTCTTTGCGTTAAACCCCAGTTGCCACTCTTTCAATCATTTTGCTAGTTTATCCAGACCTCTTCTCATTCTGCCCACCCCATCTGGATCATCTACTCTGTTGCAGATCTTGGTGTCATCTGTAAACAGACAAACCTTACCCTCCTGTCCATCTGCAATGTCACTAATGAAGATATTGAAGAGGGCTGGCTCCAGGACTGATCCCTGAGGTACCCCACTTGTGAATTGCATCTCTTCTGAATGTATACCATTTACCACCACTCTCTGTTTACTGTCTTTCAACCAGTTGGCCACCCAGTTGACCAACGTCTGACCCACCCCGAGCCTACCCAGCTTATTAATCAATCTTCTGTATTTTTTTTTTATTTAGTTGTTTACCCAGGTATAGCACACTAAGCTGAAAGTTTTTTTACAGGAGTGACCTGGGAGCACAAGGAGGTTAAGTGACTTGCTCAGGGTCACACAGTATGCAAGTGGAAGCTGTGGGATTCAAACCCAGGTCTAGTCTGCTGGATGTCACCAGATTTGCAGCTCAGAGCCTTAGACCACTGCGCTGTACTGCCTCCTTAATGATTTGGAATATATGGAACAGTATTGAAAGCTTTGCTGAAGTCAAGGTAGGCAACATCAACTGCTCCCCCTTCGTCCACCACTCTGGTTACCCAGTCAAAGAAATCTATGAGATTAGTTTGATAGGACCTTCCTTTTGTAAACCCATGCTGTCTTGGATCCTGTGCGCCTATGGATTCCAGATGTTGCACTATCCTTTCCTTAAGGAGTTCCTCCATAATCTTGCCCACTACTGAGGTAAGACTGACTGGTTTGTAGTTCCCTGCCTCCTCCCTGCTACCACTGTTGTGGAGTGGGATCACATGAACCCTTCTCCAGTCTTCTGGGACCTCTCCTGTGCTCAGAGACTCACTAAACAGTTCTGATAATGGCTCTGCTAGTTCCACCCTTAGCTTCTTTAGTACCCTGGGATGTATGCCATCAGGTCCCATTGTCTTGTCCACTCTGAGCTTATTGAGCTCTTGTAGGACCCTTTCTTTTGTGAAGGGACTAGTGCTCACCTCCCTCTCCCCTGTGTCCATGGTGCAGAGCTGTGGGCCCTGTCCTACCTTCTCTTCAGTACATACTGAGCAGAAGTATCTATTTAGGATAGATGCTTTTACAGGGTCCTCATCCTCACATGCCCCCTTATCCCATTTGATCTTAGCAATACCCCCTCTGGACTTTCTTCTTTCACTAATGTATCTACAGAAAGTCTTGTCACCTTCTTTTACTGTCTGTGCTAGTGTTTTCTCAGTTTGGGCCTTTGTCTGCCTTACTGCCTTCCCTGCTTCCCTTAGGGAAGTTTGGTATGCCTCCCTATCTTCATCCTGCTGAGTTCCCTTTTATTTCCTGAAGGCCAGCCTTTGGCTTTGACCTTTTCTGCTACTGTGTTTGAGAACCAAAGTGGTTTCCTTCTTCTTTTGCACTTCCTTTTCTCACTAACACAGTGGGATGCTGCTTCAAGTATTGCATCTTTAATGCTTGCCCACTTCACCTGTACCCCTCATCTGTATTTCTTTTTGCCAGGGCTAGCTTAACTCTGTTGGCCATCTTATCAAAGTCAGCTCCTCTGAAGTCCCATATTTTTGCCTTGGAATGGGATGATTTTGTTCTAGTGGCCAAATTAAACCATACCATGTGATGGTCACTGGCCCCCAGGTGACCTTCTACCTGGAGTTCAGTGATCCTTTCCCTGTTAGTACTAGATCTAGGACAGCCCTGTCTCTAGTGGGTTGTTGTACCAGTTGTTTGAGGCCCTCCCCCTGCAGGGAATCCACCATGTGTCTAGTTCTGGCAGATGTCCCTGCTAGTGTTGACCAATCTGTATCTGGCATATGGAAGTCTCCCATTATCAGATCCTCCCCTTTAGCTGTCATGTTTTGTATATCTTCTAACAGTAACATGTCTATGTCCTCCCACTGGTCTGGGGGCCTGTACACAACCCCACTTCATATGGCTGTCCCATTTCCTGTTTCCAGGGTGACCCACAGTTCTTCTGGCTCCTTAGGTGTATTCCGAATTTCTGTAGCTTTGATATTTTCATTGACATAAAGGGCCACTCCACTCCTCCTTTTTGCACCTCGGTCTCTTCTGAACAGTACATAGCCAGGTACTGAAGTCTCCCAAGTGTGGTTACTGGTAAACCATGTCTCGCTAATGGCTACTATGTCCAGTTTAGCCTCTGTCATTATTGCCTGCAGGTCTGCGATCTTGTTTCCGAGACTGTGAGCATTCGTGCACATGATTTTCAATTGGTCAGATTTCAGTGTGTTAGTTGGGTGAGTCGACATTTCCCTGTGCGTGTGGGGGGCGGACCTTTTTCCCAGGTGATGCAAATGAACTACAAACATGCTCAACTCCTGTTTGACCACTAGCTGAGGGGGGAGGGGTGTTCTTCCAATTTGACGTATTGGGTGCTGCACCCCTCTCCAATTTGCTAGTTTAAATATTCTGCAAAAACATCAAACTTCTGCCCCAATGCTCTGACTCCCTCCTTAGTCAATGCAGTCCATCAAATTTAAAGAACTTTCATTCCCAAAACTGTTGCCAGTTGCCTACAAATTTGTGTCCTTTTTCCTGGCACCAGCCCTTGAGCCACATGTTTTGCTCCCCTATCTCCCCTTCTTTGACCTTCCGTCCATCTGTCCCCCTCTCCCAGACTGGCAGGATCTCAGAGAAGGAGATGTCGGATGAAATGTATGATAGTTTGTCACCCAGCCTGGTCAGGTGTTCCTTGGCCTCCACAACTGATGGGCTAGCGAGATTGTTAGTCCCTATGTGTACCAGGACATCAATGTTTTCTCCTGCTTCTGAACAATTTTAGCAATGCAGTCAGTGTCTCTCCATGCTGATATACCTGGGAGACATCTGACCATTACCCCTGGCTGGAGAAACGTATCAACTCCCCGAATCATGGAGTCTCCTATGATCAGAAGTTTTTTGGATTTCCTTTTTGCTTTTTTTGTTTTGGTTTGTGTTTTGGACATGTTTTGTTGTGCTAGCGCCTGTGCTGCAATGTCCTGCTATGCAGTGTCCTCTACCCCGTTGTTTGATTTTGGAGATAGAGGCAGATACCTGTTTGTAGTTTTTGTATGATTTGTGGAGGTGATATGTTGGAGAGCACCGAGTGATGGGGCACCTGATTTGCCCCTCCTAACCACCTGCCAACCTCCCAGACCAACTACCCTCTGTGGTCGAGGTGCTTCTGTTGGATGTTGGGGAAATGGAGGGCAGTTCTTATAATATATTTCCTCTTGAATATGCAATTTGAGACGTGCAATCTCTGCCCATGCTGCCTGGAGCTGAGCCCTTAGATCTTCAATGGCCCAACATGTTTGACAGAGTCCTAAATCCTGTAAAACAGCCCTTCTGAAAAGTGTTGCACAGTACCTGCAGTTAATGATATCCATTCCAGGTAAGTTATTGGATTTATATCCTGGTCAGAGTAATTAGAAGGAAGAAAATGAAAGCAAAAGTTTGATTTTGTGTTTTGTTTGTTTGTTTTTGTATAACTTGTTATAACAACTTAAATTAATAGTGCCCATGTAAATGAGGTCACTGTGTGGATACCCCTCTGAACTGCCCCTTCCTGCTTTGCTACAGGAAATATCATGTCTGTGCTACCCTATAAAATGAGTGTAGTGTGGGGTGGTTGGGGATGGGGTTGGGTGGCTGGGCCTTTCCCCTGCTGAAAAAGAACCACGGATGAAGAAACAAGGAGGTAAGAGCAGAAACAATCAGTCAGCAACAAATGCAGTAGCCCTGAAAGCTTAAACTAATGACAGATAAAACTGTGAAACCTGTAAAGCACCGCCTGTAATAATTTCACAGAAGATATACCCTGTAAGAAACACTTTGCTACTGAGAAAAATAAAGCAGTAACAGAAGATATACCTTGCAAAAGACAATTTGAATCAGAAGATTACAGCAGTAATCTGTAAGCACACACCTGTTGGTACACCCTGTAATAATGCAGTAGAATGTATACTCAGCAACAACAATTTGAATCCGAGAAAAATAAAGCAATAAAATGTTAGCAACGAACAGTAACAATCCCTTGTGAGTACAAAAATAAAAATAACAACACACAGTAAACCTGCCTAGCCAAAAGAAGTCTTAATTCTTATTGTTGCTCTGGTATGGTTCTTTGCTCTGTCCTTTCAAGCAACCTAGAAGAAAAGAGCTCAGGTGAAGCTAGGCGCCTTGGCCAGCAAACCTATTCTTCCAGCAAACCTAGTCTCGGTGATGCAAGCCAGATCAGTAGACCCAACAAGATCTGCAATAATTGCAGTCTTGTTCTTAACTGATCTGGCATTGCATAACACCACTCGGGTTGAATGGGTTTCAGGATCTGCCACGGCTATTTGTCCACCAGAATTAATGTTGATGCCCTTGGGTATGGGGACTAGACATAGCATACCACGTTCCAGGCTCCATTTCTCCCCAGGACATCTTCTGGACCTAATCACCCCGATGTGAGGTCCCTGCTTATTCATTCTCTGATATCCATGCCCCCTGCCACCCCCCCCATGAGCAATACCCAATGCCCGACAGTGCTGGTAAGTTGACGGCAGCAATGGAGGCGGAGAAAAAGAATGGAGGGGAGGGCAGAGGATGAATAGTGCATGACCAGAAAAGGAGGCTTACACATCCTACAAGCTAAAAACAGGCAAATTACACAACCCCCATGTACCTAGTCCAAGGAACCACGACAGATCAAATAAAATCCAAAACCCACCCCCTAAAATAGATAACATTTTTAACCTACCTCTACTCAAAAGGATACCCTGGCCCAAAGCTCAGCACGTGAAAAAACATAAACCAAAAAATTAAATCAACCAAATAGTAGTGAAATTGCCGCAAACCCCTTTCACTGGAATGCAGCATACAGAATGAACCCCCACCCCAACCCCCAGGTCTTCTCACAACCTGGAAATGAGAGAAGTCAGCCCACTTAGGTTACCCAGAATTAGGTAGTCCAAAATCAAACTAAAAATCCAAAGCAGAAAAGTTGTCTTTAAACTTAAGAAGAAAATAAATAAAATTGGACGCCCGGGTCCTCTCACCACCAGGGAAACCACAGGAGGATACTCTGACTGTCAGAATAAAAAGTGATTTATGAGTCCAGGCTGAGTCATATAAAAGTCAGGGAATGTAGGTAATCCACAAAAGATCTGGATTCCACACAAGAGAAGCCAAAAAGAATCCAGTCAGTGGCATACAGCTGATATGGGCAAACCAGGCTCCGCTCCCAATGACCCCAACCAGAAATAAATGCTGGAGCACTTCAACACCTGGGGAATCGCTAAGACATAACCAAACCCCAGGAATCTAGGGGAGCAATGGACTTGATGGCCAGTTCTCTGGCCAATCTAGGGTCCAATCCCCTGTGTCACAGCAAATCTGGCCATTGGATGTCGGCAGAGTCAGGCCAGCCCACACTTCTAGCAGCCAACCTGACAGAAAAATACAAATCTCCACACACAGTCAACCTTCATGGTAGTTATGGTATTCTGTAAATGATGCTGTGCCGAAATATTGTGCTGAAATCTTGTCAGATGCTTTTTGAGAAGCTTTCTGGGCTACAATTTTTTTTCTGGTTTAAAAAAATATATAATGTTTTTTTTTTAAGAACGTACAAATCTGTCAGCAGAAACAGAATTTGTGGTCAGTTATGTGTGCTTGAATTTGCAATTAGCACCCCTGTACTGCAGCTGCCCCCTCCTTTCCTCCCTCACTTTTACCCCCCCACACCCTGTCCCCTGCCATTTTAAAACTTCTTACAGGATACCACCTCCTTGGATAGTGTTCCATTTCTCCACCACCCTCTCTGTGAAAAAATGCCTCCTCATCTCTCTCGGAAATATTCCACCTTCCAACATGAGACCATACCTTCTCATGTCCCTTCCCCTCCTCAGATTAAATATCCCTTCTGTGCCCATTTTGTTAATACCCCTTCAAGTATTTGAAGGACTCAGTCATATCCCTCTGATCCCTCCTCTCCTCCAGGGTGAACATATTCAACTCAGTCAGCCTGTCCTTCTGCCCTCCAGCCCCTGGATCATCTTCGTTGCCCTGCACTGTACCCCTTCCAGCAGTCTGATATCCTTTTTAGAAAGTGCTGCCAGTACTGCACGCAGTATTCCAAATGTGGCCTGATCAATGACCTGTACAGCGGCAGGATCACATCTCTGTTTCTGGATGAGATTCAATACACCCCAGCATCTTGTTGGCCTTAGCTGCTACCTTTCTGCAATGAGCTGAGTTGTTCATGTTATCTGTTATGATCACCCCTAGGTCCTTCTCCTCCTCGGTGACCCCTAACTGAACCCCTCCCAAATGGTAGCACCTCCCTGAGTTCCTTGCTACAAAGTGCATAACCTTGCACTTCTTTGCATTGGAGCCTGTTTGCCACTTCTCCAGTTTGGTCAGGTCCTCCTGTAGCCCCATCATCCCACAATGTTGTCCACCACCACCCCTATCATGGTATCATCTGTGAACAGACTGATCTTGCTCATATCACCATGTGAGATATCTGATATGAATAACCCAAACAACACCGGACCCAGCACTGAGCTCTGTGGCACCCTGCTTGTCACTACTCTTGGGGATGAGAGTTTCCTCCCACCACCACCCGTTGTGGCCTCCCCTTCAGCCAGTTCACAATCCAGATTACCATCTTTGTCCCCATCCCCACATATTCCAATTTACCCCCCAGCCACCCATGAGGCACTGAATCAAATGCCTTGCTGAAGTCTAAATACAGTAGATCCACTGCATGGCCTTTATCCAGTTCCCTTACTACCCAGCTGTAGTACTCAATTAGGTTGGTCTAGCAGGATCTTCCTGAGACTAACCCATGCTGCTGTCCATCCTGGAGTCCATTTATCTCCAAATAGGTCCCCAGCCTCTCTTTCAGGATTGTTTCCATAAGATTTCCTACAATGGATGTGAGGCTTACAGGTCTGTAATTGCCTGTTTCATCCTTTGGGCCACTCTTGTGGAGGGGCACCACGTGAGCCATCCTTCAATCCTGTGGTATGCATCCTGTGTCCAGGGAGATATTGAACAAGTCGGACAGCAGCCCCACCAATACCTTCACCAGCTCTTTCAGCACCCTTGGATGGATGCCATCAGGACCTGGTGCTTTATCCACCCTTACTGCCTTCAGACTCTCCAGTACTCTGCCCTCAGTAATTGCCCCATCCATCACCCCTTCCCCCTTGCCCACATTCCCCATCCCCTGAGGTAGCTGTCTGCCCTTCTCCTTCATGAACACAGAACAGAAGTACTCATTAAATGCTTCTGCCTATTATGGCCCTTCTCCACCCACTGGCCGTCCTTCTTAATCCTCACTATTTGATCCCTGCAGTTCCTTCTCTCCCTTATGTATTTGAAAAGGTCCTTCTACCCTTCCTTGATGTCCTGTGCCAGCCTCAGCTCCCTGGTCACCTTGGCCACCCTGACTAGCCTGGTTACCTCCTTGGACTTTTTCATAAACAATTTCCTGTCCTCCCCGTCCCAGACTTCTTGAACCTCCGAAAAGCTGCTCTTTTTTGCCCTTACCCCTTCCAAATCCTCCTTGTTCAGCCAGCTTGGCTTCTTAGCCCTACTCCTCTTGCTCAGCATCTTGGTACATGCCCCAGTAACCTCCATCAACCCAAGTTTGATAATTTCCCACTTCTGATCTGCATCCATATCTGGCTTAATTCTTTCTAGTTGCCTTTCCATAATTTCCCCATCCTGTTAAAGTCCACCCACCTGAAGTCAACCACTCTGGTTCCTGTACCTACCATCTCCCTACCCATGCTGAGCATGAACCACACTGATTGACAGTCACTCCCAGCTAGCGGGGCCTCCACCCTCAGCTCCCTCACAGGCTCCTCATTAGTTAGCATTATGTCCTGAGTTTTTTCCAACCAAGTTGGCCCACTGACCATCTGTGTCAGGAAGTTATCCTGGAATGTGTCCAGTAGCACCTGCTTCCTTGTGCTCGAGGTGGCTTTGGTTCCCCAGTCTACTTTGGGTAGATTGAAGTCACCCATGATTAATGTGTTCCCTTTCCTGCATACCCTTCCAATCTGCTCTGCTAACTGTCTGTCCATGTCTTTTGTCTGAGCTGGTGGTCTGTACACCACCCCCATCCACAGTGTCCTTCTTTTAGAATAAAGGAACTGCATCCATAATGCCTCTGTCTTTTCCTCCTCCCTCTCCTCCCTTGTACACCTTATCACTTCCCTAACGTAAATTGCCACTCCTCCCCCATCCCCTTTCCTCTGTGTTTTCTATAAATCGTACACCCTGGGATCATCAGATCCCAGTCCTGGTATTGGGTGTCCCAAGACTCTATGATGGCCACAATGTCCACCATCCCGATGGCCAAGAGAGCCTGTAACTCAGCTGCTTTTGTTTCCCAGGCTACTTGCATTCAGGGAGACCACTCTCCACCAGTTCCCTTCCTTATCTTAACCCATTCCCCCTCACCCTGTTTCCCCCCCCCGTAGTCCTACCCTGGTACCATCCCTGTTAGCATGGGGGGTCAGCTAGTTCAGCTCCCCTCTCCAGCAGCCCTGCATACCTGCTGCATACTCGTCTCCCCCCATACCTAGTTTAAATCCCACTCTGGATGCTTTGTACTGCCCCAGCCTTTGCTTCAAGATTCCCTGACCAGCCTTACTCAAATGCAGTCTGTTCTTTGTGTACAGGTCACTGTTGTCCCAGGTGTTTCCCCAACCTCCAACTTTTGTTTTCTAAAGCAATATAAGATGGGCATTTTTTGTCAGCTGCTGGCTTTTGCAGATGTTCTGACATGGTTTTTATTTTTTATTAGTTTTTCTGAACTGGGTAGGGTGCGCTATGCAGACACTTGCCTATTTTCAGGCACAACCTGGGAGGTTACAAAGGCAGAATAATACAAGGTTATCAAAAGACAAGTCAAAATTGTACAAGAAGTCATTAAGCATAGGGCAAACACTAAGTAAGAAGACAGTGCACTATTACACATACAAGTAGCAATATATAAAAGAATTGCAGTATGATTTTACATAAATTCATTGAGGGTAGAACAAGCAAAGATATCACTGTATGTTTTGATGAGTACAAATATGGTAACTAGGAGTGCAGGTAATAAAGTATGCAGTGAAAAGTTAGTTCTTAACAGAGTACATTATTAACTAGAGTCACTAGTGGCAATCAAGGGTACTAGACTCCGAGACCTATGGGCAGGTGCTGATAGGTGCATCCATATGTTGAGGGTGTGAGAGAGGGGTAGTAAAAGGTTAATAGTTATGGGCAGGCACATTTGAAGTGTAGAAGCAGATAAGCACAGAGATGGTTACTAAAAGTGCCAGCTGTTTGGTCCTGCAGCACAGACAGAGGTATGCTATTCCAAAGCTTAGGGGCTATGGAGGAGAAAGACATGTCTCCACACCTGGTTAGTGAGCTGGGGATAGTTCAGTTGGTTGGTCCCTGAAGATCTAAGGGTGTAGCAGCTGGTGCAGGGTTCAATGTATGATGTAAGGGAGTGAGGCATTTGGTTTTTCAATATGCTATGGACAATTTTCCCTAGTGTAACGTCCTTTAGGGCTGAAGGGGAGGGCCAGCCTAGTTTGCAGTATGGGAGACAGTGGTGAGTGAGGTGATGATAACCAAAAGTGAAGTGGAGTATATTGTTATATCCCACTGTCCATTTGTGCATGAGGGTGTTAGGAGCATTGGTAAAGACTGGAAGGCCATATGTAAGTTTAGAGAGCAATAGGGTGCATGCAATAGGTTTCCTAGCAGTAGAGAAGAGGTTGTTGCAGGCATGATAGGTTATACCAAGACTAGAGTTTGCAGCCTTACATGCAGAGGGAATGTGCAGGGTGAATTCCAGGGAGGGGTAGAGGGTAATTCCAAAGTGAAGGATGTGACTGTGTCAAAAGGAGAGCCGTTGGTGCAGGACACTGAAAGGGGATGGTGATGCTATGTAACCAAGGAGGCACACCAAAGAGCATCACTTGGGATTTGGAGAGGTTTATTAGAAGTTTATTTCCACTGAACCAGGACTGGACTACCTGGAGATCAGATGACAGAACATTTTTGATGTTGACTATGTCAGGGGCATGGCTGATAAATACTAGAGGCCCGATTCCAGAACACATGACACAATGTTCGGGCATATACGAGTTGCACCATGTGCCGCTATGCCGGGCACCTGCACCCTATTCCAGGACAGGCAGTGTCCCCAGCACCTATGACCCATGACTTGAGGCAGCCACAGGGTTGCGTCACAGGAATGGTGCAACGGACCTGGGTACCGCAACTCATAGACCGCAATCAACTGCCCCCCCCAGATCCCTCCACCCTGTAACATGGCCACAATGCCCTGGGGGCCTGGGGAGTAGGCTGGGTGGCACAGGGGCAAGGGGGGGCATGGAACAATACTGACCCGGGTGGCACACCAAAATCAGGAGGGTGGCGGCATCACTGTGCTGTGGGAGTCCGTGGAGCATGGCAATGTGGGATATGTGGTGCTGTGGGGTGGGCATCCATCATTTTGCCAGGTCGGATGTCCCTTATACCACCTCCATGCTGGTCTAACCTGCAGTGCCATTGTGGTTCTTGTAATTGTGCTCCTGGGTTATGGCAGCCGCCCTTTCGGAATAGAGCACAGGTGCTGCCGTAACCCATCCTTGCATCATGCCGCAGTGGGTTGCAGGCATAGTGGTTGGCATAGCCCACCTTTGGCACTACCTGCATGTGACATGGCGCAAGCTGCATCTTGTAATTGCAACTTGCATAACGCATACTGCAAGGTGCAATTTGCGCCCTAGGGTTTGGTGCAAATCAGCTTGTGTCATGTGTAACATGACTTGGAATTGGGCCCTAGGTTGTCAGCATAGATGAGAGGGGTAATATGCTTGAAGCAGTGATAGATAGTGTCCTAGTGTAGAGAGAATAACAGTGGTCCTAGGATTGAGCCATGGGGGATGCCTAGGAGATAGACAGTGTAGGAGGAGCTAACCCACTGTGTCCTCATTGTAAGATTACTGGTGAACCAGGGTAAAGCATGTTGAGAGATACCTGGTGAGCATAACTTGTTAAGGAGTATCTAGTATTTACCATATCGAAGTCCTTTGTCAGGTCTATGAATACTGTGCTGGCATATTCTCCATTGTCAAGGGAGGTGTAAATGGTATTAGTTAAGGTGAGTAATGCAGTAGTAGTGCTGTGGCATTTATGGAAGTCATGCTGAGCAGGGCAGAGTAGATTATGTCTATCCACGTGTGTAGTAAGTTGAGTAGCAACAATTTTCTCTAGTACATTGCTTATAGTTGGTATAATGGTAATGGGTCTGTAACTGGATATCATTTTGTTTTTTCCTTTTTTGAAAACAGGGACTTTATTTGCTTTTTCCAAGCTGTGAGGATAGTAGAGGTAGAGAGGGAGAGGTTAAAAATTCTGGTTAGTTGGGCAGCCAGCTCATAGACAGCAAGTTTAATTAATTTGGGCTCCAGACCATCTAGACCTGCAGATTTAGATTCTGGGATCAGCCTGAGTAGTTTAAAAATCTCCTTAGTGGTGTCCTGTTAAAATAGGAAGGGGGGGGGGTGATGTGCTGCAGGAGATGATGGTGGAGGGGACTGATCACCTGTGTGCATGTTTAGTGCATCAAGGGTTGGGAAGAAATCAGTAAATAGTTTATTGAGGGCATTAGAAATTATAAGAGGATTGTTGCAGTTAACCTCATCAATTTCAAAGTTGGGCGTGATAGTGGGGTTGGAGTATTCAAGGGCTTGTTTAAGATGACTCAAAAATTGATGAGGGATTTTTGGTGAGGAGGCCAAATTAGTTCTGTAGTAGCTGCTTTTGCTCTGCTGAATGGCTTACTTACACTTATTTCTTAGGTCTCTGTAAGCTGCCCAGACAATTTTGGTGTTGGATGCTTTGAAGGAGGCCCAGCATTTGTCTCTTTCTTTCATAAGTGTCAGGAGTGGACATCTGAGCCATTTGGGTTTTAGACCCCAAACTCTCCTGTTGGTGAAGGGAGCATGTTTGTTCTGGTTCATTAGGATTATTGTGTTAAAGCGAGATATAGATATGTTGATGTCAGAGGTGGTCCAGAGGGCTGTCCAGTCTTGACTGGCCAGTTCAGCTTTACATTGTATAGGGTCAAGGTGAGAGAAATTCTGAAAGTAGATAATGCAGGGTGGTGCACTGAGCACTTTGGTGTGCCATACACAGAATACAGGTGAGTGGTCACTTAAGGAGTCTGGGAGGACACCGGATCAGATTATTTTGTCAGCATCAGGGACAAGGATCCAGTCAATGAGGGTAGTGGTAGTGGCATTCTTGAATAGCCTGGTGGATTGAGAGAGATAAGTTGGGTAAGTAGTAACTTGCTTAGTTGGGACTCAGCTTCTGTTTCAGCTTGGCTGGACCAGTTGATATTTAAGTCACTGAGGATCACAAAGTCATTGTTACTTATGATAGGGCTGACTGTGTCTATAAGGGAGGGAAGCCCATGATAGCTTTTGGCTGGTGGTAGGTATACACAGATGATGTGCAGTTTCTTGGAGCTGCATAAGGTTAGGATGCCATTACACATTTTAAAGGTAATTGTGGTGGGAATTTGGGGAGAAATAGGTGTAGATACATTAAGGTGGGACTTGAAGTAGATCATGGTACCACCACCCCTCTTGGGAGGGGGGCCTGACACTCTTAATAATGTTGTAGCCTGCTATATGGCACAGATTATCTGGGACTGATGGCTTGAGCCAGGTCTCAGAAATGCACAGAATATCTGGCTGATAGTGGGAAGTCCAAGATGTTAGCTCGGTCAAATTATAGAGTAGGCTTCTGATATTTAAGTGAACTATTTTAAGCCACTTCACTCCTTGCCATGGTAGAGAGGAGAGAGGAACCATAGTCAGGGCTGGTCCAGGGGTGGGTTCATTGTTACCAGAGGCAAGCCAAAGCTGGTGCAACCATAAGATTAGAATGATTAGTTTTAGCAGTTTAAGATGCTTGTATTTAAGTAGAGAGTGCCGATGAACTTTTGTTGTGTACCACGACAATGAGTGCCATGCTTTTGGAGTAAAAGGTCCAAGGTGTCTAAGGGTCAGTGTGGATATTGGAAAGGCCGAAGTCAGTTAGGGTGGGGAGAAGGTTGCAAGAGGTATGAGTGTAGGTATAGTATCTGCTAGGTAGAGTGCAGTAAGGAGGGCTGACAGGGAGACAAAAAAAGTCCAAGAAAAGGGGGCATGTAGGGACAGAGTCATTTGAGGGAGAGTAGAGGCTCGGTGACGGAGTGTATTCAGGGGGTATTTGGCAGGAACCACTGGTCTGGAGGTATATGGCACAAAGGAATTTATACCAGATTAGTGGATCTACCCTGGGCAACAGAGCATGCAAATTTGTGTGCAAATTCATTGAACGGTAGCAAAGTTCTTAAAGCGCAAAATTTAGGATTTAACACTGAAGTTCCTACCCAACCCTATCTATAGGGTTGTGACCACACCCCTGTAATATTATATATATGGTTGAACTGGGGTTTCTATGTTAAACCCCAGTTTTTTCACTTTAATAACTTCACAACCATTCAACAGATTTGCATGACATTTTGCATGTGTGGTCTCATGGTAGACTTCTGGGAGTGCCAAGTTCTGTTCTGTTTGGATGAGCGAATTCCATGTTCTGAATAGTGAAAAAGTTAATTTTTCATAACTTATTTCTCAGTGGTTTGAATGTTTTTGTTTCTTTAAATTTGGCTACCTCCACCTAGGCATATGGTTTGATAGTAAGCTGTCTTTCAATGCCCATATCGATAGCCTCAACAGTAAACGTAAAGCTAGACTTTGTAGGTTAGTCCTGGGTCTCCCTTAGAAAGTATTCTTTATATTTAAGTTTTGGATGGTCTTTATACCTACTTGTTTTATTTAGTCTCAGTACAGTGCTCCATACCACTCTGCTGTCTGGGAGGGTGGGGGAGTAATTTTTTGTGGGGGGGGTTGTTGAATGTGTTTGTAGGATGTTTGTGTATTATGGTTGTTACTGTTGTTTGTGGAAATGAATAAAGTTTATTCAATTTAAAAAAAAATCTTTAAGCTAGACTTGGCTTCTTCTTCAGAAACAGGGCACTCTTTCCACCAGAGATCAGACTTAGATTAGTGCAGGCCACTTTCCTCTCACTTCTAGATTATGGTGACATAATATATAATTGCAGAACCAATTAGGGAACCAATCTACCCAAAATTGATGTATTGTTACACCGTACACTGTGGTTTATCACCACGGCACCTTTTAGGATGCAACACTGCGACCTGTATACAGAAATTGGCTGGACATCCCTTGACTCAAGCCCACTGTCTCATCAAGGCTCTTGGACACTCAACATCCTTCTAAACAAACTTCTGGGCTACATCTCCTCTCTCATTCACATTTCTCACAGTACTTACTCCCTAAGGAATCAGCTTTCATCCTCCTGGATGTGCCTAGGACTCAAACCTCCCTTGGCAGGGGCACTATTTCCTATGCCCTCCCCATCACATGGAATAGCATACAGGTGGTGTTCAAGCTCACTAGTCTTGTTTCAGTTAACTTCTTCATAAGCCTGACTGCTAAACATTTCAAGGTAGGATGTAATTGTCAGAGGGCTTAGCTCTCACTGTCATCACTTCCATCCTTGCTCCCCTCACCTGGCACCCACCTTCTACCCGCCCCCTGCTTACCCCCTTTGTCCTAATCACCACCCTATAACCCCCCTCCTTCCTTTCCTCCACCTAGCCTGCCCTCACCTGGTCACCCCTTCCAAACTTTCTTCCCCTTCCTGTTGTTCACTACCCTCCCCTTCCCTCTCCCCCTCCTGATCTGCCCTCTCCATCCCTTTAATGATGTCCCTGTGATCCATTCCCACCTCACCCCTATGCTCCAGTCCTGCCTCACCCCCAGACACCCATGCACTTAACTCTTTTCTTCTCTTTTCACTTCTATCTCTTCTTCTACCTTCTCAACCTTTCCATCCGTGAATCCATAATATGCACCTCCTCCTTTTTTTATTGTTCTCCCTACCTCCTGCTTATCCTGATGCTTTACCCACCTCTTCCCATTCCTCACCTCTCTGATCTCTCACCCCTCTGAATCAGACACTCCTCCAACCCTAATTCAGTGTGCTAGACAATCGGGTTCTAGTAACCACCCTGTTGACTATAGCTTGAGTTTATATTGTCTGCTATGTAGTTTCCCATTCCACCCTGTAGTTAGCTAACATGTCGCCATTCACTGTATCTTGTCATTATATTGCCATGCACTTTATTACTGTACTGTACAATTATTATATGGGCTGGCAGTATAGCCTAGAGGTTAGACGAATGAGGTGTGAATGAGCTTGGTACATCCAGCAGACCAGACCTGAGTTTGATTCTCACAACCTCCACTTGCATACTGTGTGACTCTGAGCAAGTCACTTAACCACCCAGTGCACCCAGGTCACCCCTAAAAACAGGAACTGGTGCCTAGTGGGCCTTACCTGGTTACCAAAGACTGAAAAAAAAATTACACTATTTCCCTGTCATTTTTCTGTACATAGTACTTTTACATTTTACTGCTGTCATGCGATTGTTCCATAGATTGAGCTAACTGTAATTCATTGTAGTTGCTTTTGTGTTGCACCTTCCATTGTTGTCTATATGTATGCAACCCTGTTTTTATATAATCAGGACCTCTTTGTGAATGAGCCTGCTCAATGGCGCTTTCCTGCAATAAACTTGAACTTTAAACAGACGGTTTGGAATGTTGCTCTGAAAATTTCAGGGTGAAAAGGGGCTAACCCACAGATGTGCCTTTTGCTGGTCTGATGAAAAAATATTGCTCCTTTCCAAAGTTATTTAATTTTAATATTCCATGCCCTGCACTTCCATAGAAACATACGTATACACCAGGCCATGTGCTCCATCAAACAAATAAGGATATGATTACACAATCTGAAAAAGAATGCATGCATAGCAGCACAGGGCCCAGAGGGCTCTGCCCCCCAAGAGGAAACTAAGGACACATTTGGTGTGCCTTGCCATTGTCAGCCTTAACACTCACCCCATTCTCATATACTGTACCCATGTCACCTTACTTACTTATGGAATGGGGTGAGCATTGGGGTTGACAATGGCAAGGAACACCCCATGCCCACTGCTGCCAGTAAGGTGTGGGTGAGGTGTTGGGGTTGGAAACTCTAACATTACATTTCCCTACTTTTGTCACTTTAACCCTAACTAGTGCATTAAAGATTTTTTGCCAAGTATATATATATATATATATTTGTATATTCTTGGCAAGAAAATTAATTGATGCATCAGTTTGGGTTGATAACACAATGACAAAAGTGGAAGTCGATGTTAGGAGTTCCCACCCTACTACCCCACCACCACCCTCCACACACCAACAGGCATCAGGCTGTGCCACGGGGTCATCAGACCCAACTATCACCCCATTCCATGTGTAAACAAGCAGACACAGTCCAGCTTAGGAGAATGGGGTGAGATTTAGGTCTGATGACCCCATGGCATGCCCCGACACCTGCTGGTGTTTGGAGGGAGTGGTGGGGTTGGGGGTGGAAGGGGTAGGAACCCTAACGTGGAATTTCCATACTTTTGTCACTGTGTTATCAACCCTAATTGATGCATTAATAATGTTTTTTTGCAATGAATTTCCCTTCTTTTTGATCCAGAAGCAAATGATTTGATACATCTATGTTGGTCCAAAAAAAGATAACAAAAAGAACAAAGTCTTTAGCTTTTGGACCAACCCAGTCCTTCCTCAGAAGCTTGATGACAGTTATTTAGAAAATTCCATACTTTTAACACCCAGATGATGCAGAAAAAAAGAGAAAAAATTCCCATTGATTTAAAATACTCATTCAAAAAATAACAGTAGGAACATCAGAGATGTTAAATAGTACCAGTTCAGCTACAGCTGAAAGGCCTAAAGGTCAGATGTGCATTAAGCAGGGAGTACACTGCATATAAATTAAAATGACTTAGAGATACCTTCTGAGGGGATAAGAACATTTCGAGCATAGAGTTATATAACCTAATTAAGAGTCCTTCTGAGGAAGGACTGAGTTGGTCTGAAAGCTAAAGCACGTTGTTCTTTTTGTTACATCCGTGTTAGTCCAATAAAAGGTATCAAATCATTTGCTTCTGGATCTGTTATTACAAGGACCAATATGGCAAAGACTAAATCTGTATGTTGGCCTTCTTTTTGAGAAAGTGTAATGTAACTGGTATGTGGTTGTGGGAGTGCGTCCCCTCCGGGCCCTGTGTTCTCTTCACACTGCTCTCTGTTGTATAGTGATATGCATAAGTGGGAGTGTGTTAGGGTTGGGATTCTGACCCCCACCCAAACAACCCACCCCACCCCCAACCTCCACAGACCAACAGGCAATGGGGTGTGCCCTGGGGTCACCCCATTCCAAGTATAAGAAAGCTGGCATGGTACAGAATTGGAGAATGGGGTGAGAGTTAGGCCCGATGACCCCAGTGCACACCCCTTTCACCTGTTGGTCTGTGGAAGGTGGGGTGGGATGTCATAATCTGAACCCTAACTTGTTATTTCCCTACTTTTTTCACTTTAACCCTAACTGATGCATTAACCAATTTTTTTGCAATGAATTTCCCTTCTTTTTGAGATAGTGTAATAGTATCCTTATTTAACTATGAGAGCGCAGGGTCCTTTGGACCCTGTACTGCAATTCCTCCATAGATGCGCATGTGTATGTAGGTGTGGAAGCACAGGGCCCTCTGGGTCCTGTGCTTTTATGTTTCCAACAGCAGTGACCCAACTATTAGCATCGCCACCTTATTTCCTTACTTCATGTTCCCTGGTACAGAGAAATTGTGAAATGCAAGGCAAAATGTAATTATGCTCAACTGCAATGCCATTCTGCATCACAGGTGCAAAAACACATTTTGGGCAGGTTGTAAAAGATGACAGCTGTACTGTTTATGATTATGAAGTGTAGTGATAAAATGGCTATGCTGAAAATTTGGCACCAAAAGATTGAAAAGCAGCAAAGTTATGTGCATGTGTAGAATAAATTCAGTGCACACTTGTAAATCTGGCATTTTCAAGAAGTTTTTCACCAAATTTTCAACATAGCCTTTTGGGGATCCCACCTCATAAATAGTGCTACTATTATTTCATTAATCTATCCCAAAAGTTAATTTCACGCAGTGACTGAGCCATTCTGTGCCACAGGTGTGAAAACATGTTTTGGGCAGGATGTGTAAAATGACAGCTTTACTGCTCATGAGGATGTGTAGCAAAATGCCAGTTTTGAAAATCTGGAGTGGACATATTAATCATTGGTGAATTTATGAGCATGCAAAAAAAAAACTGTACAATGCATGCTCATATCACGGGCATTTTTTCAACATTTTTGCACCAAATTTTCAACATAGGCTTTTTGGGACTTCCCCTCAGAAACATTGGTGCTGTCATTTTGTTAGTCCCAAAAGGTGATTTTGCAGTCAAAAAGGAGATTGCACCCAGCAACTGTGAAATCACCTTATGGATCTGAATAATGAGATGACTGTGACAATGTTCATGAGGTCGTGTCCCAAAAAGCCCATGTTGAAAATTTGGTGAAAAAATTTTGAAAAATGCCCTATATATCAATCTGTCAACCATATGGAGTAGGATTTTTCATATGAACTAGGATCCTATGTCGTATGGCGTAATACAACGTAGGATCCTAGTTCGTATGACATGGTCACTCACAGGAAGCTGTAAATTCTAAAAACAAATGGTTTTCAAGTAGTAAAGTGCAGAATATGTTAAGGTGGCCACAATAAGCAAGCTACATGTGTTGGCTCCTCCCCAGAATATCATTTTTGGGAGGTTTTAAAATGTACATTTTTCACGCAAAACTGAAAGCAAGATGGCTGCCATACAAAGTAGGATTTTTTTGCATACAAAGCAGGATTCTTACTTTGTATCATACAGCTATTGAAGTGCCTACTGAGCATGCTCAGAAATGATTTTTTCAAATTTTTAAATTACAATAACTTGAAAATGGCTTATTGTTTTCTCACCAGACTAGCAAAATGCACATGTGTGGGGTAGTCCCTTTCTGTCCTGAAAATGTCAGGTCAAACAATTAAATCCTCTGGGCTGTAGGCAAGTTCAAAGAAAGATCCCAGCAAAGTCAATGGTTAAAAACATGTTTTTTCACCTCTCTGTAACTCAGAGACCACACAACCGACTGCAACAAAACTAGCCAGATCAAGAGATCTACACCACAATAATGCTCATACCAAATTCTGTGCAAATCCATTCAATGGTTGCAAAGTTAGTAAACTGCAACATTTTGAGTTTAACATTGAAGTGCCTACTCAACCCTTGCAATCTGTCTCTCTCTAAATATATATATATATATATATATATATATATATATATATATATATATATATAACTAACTATATAGGTGCAATGCACCTAATATATATATTTATTTATTAATTACAGGGGTGCGGATTGCACCCATATAGATTAGGGTTGAGTGGGCACTGCAATGTTAAACTCAACATTTTGCATTTTAATAACTTTGCAGCTGTTGAACAGATTTGTACGAAATTTGGTATGCATCTTTTTCTGGTGTAGTTCTCTTGATTTAGCAAGTTTCGTTCTGGTTGCATGTGTGGCCTCTGAGTTATGGAGAGGTGAAAAAACATGTTTTTACCATTGACTTTGTTGGGATTTTTCTTTGAACTTGCCTACAGCCCAGATGGTTTGTTTGTTTGGTATGAAATTTTCAGGACAGAAAATGACTACTCCACACATGTGCCTTTTGCTAGTCTGGTGGAAGAACAATAAGCCGTTTTTAAGTTATTGCAATTTAAAATGTGAAAATGTTTCTAAGCATGCTCAGTAGGCACTTCAATATAGCTGTATGATACAAAACAGGAATCCTGCATTCAATGAGAAAATTCCTGTTTCATATGGCCGCTATCTTGTTTAAAGTTTGCATGAAATTCAAGTTTAGAAACCTCCCAAAATGATATTCTGGGTAGGAACCAACACATGCAGCTTGCTTATTGTGACCCCTGTGTGTATTCTGCACTTTACTGTTCAGGAAATGCCCTTAAAATGTGTGTTATTAAAAATGTTTAAATTCTTTGCTCATATGGGCATCATACAAAGTGCTGTAGGATCTCAATTTGTATGACAAGATACAAACTAGGATCCTACTTTGTGAGTCATGAGACGTGGTTATTCAAACTAAGATCCTACTTCATATGACTCTGATACAAACAAATAATTTAAAAGTGGCTATCTCAGCCATTTTTTGGTATTTTCTCACCAAATTTTCAACATAGGCATTTTGGGACCCCAGCTCATGAACAATGTCACTGTCATCTCTTTAGTTGGTCCCAAAAGCTGATTTCGCAGTCACTGTGAGGAATCATCTTTCGGGACTGATTAATGAAATGACAGTCCCAGTGTTCATGAGGGGAGGTCCCAAAAAGCCCATGTTGAAAATTTGGTGCAAAAAATCCAAAACACAGCTGTGCTATAAGCTTTTGTTGAGCAGTTTCTATGCATGCTCGTAACTTTGCCAATGTTTAACATTTTCACTCCAGATTTTCAACATTGCCAATTTTTCACACCTTCTCATGATCAGTACAGCTGTAATTTCTCTTATCCTGACCAAAATGTGTTTTCACACCCATGGCGTAGAATTTATTTATTTATTTAAGAGTTTCATCAGGAAGGGCACACTGAACAACAAGTTGGTCATCTTACAGTGCATCCTGGGGGGTGAGGGAGCTGGAAGGCATACAATAAAATGTAATCAACACAACAGTATACACTGCCAATATATGGGAATTGCAAGTCATACAAATAAGTCATAGGCAAACAACAAAATAGTATATAGTGCCAGTTATGCATAGGGTATGTTATGAAGTAGAGAACAATTAACAAGCAGCAACAGGCATCAATAAATTACAGTTGTTATTTATATTCCATTACATCATAGTGAACAGAAGGTCCGCAAGTGCGGTAAAACTATTACAGCCCATTTAGATGCAACATGGTCTGCTCAGTTGCAGTTGCATTTCATAGATAGGTAATTGTGTAAGGCTGAGGTGATAGAGGAAGGGAATGAAGAAAGGTGAATCTTGGGGGGGAGGGAATTCCACAATTTAGGGAAGCGGTATGAGAAGGTTGCCTGCCCGACAGTAGTCGTAAGGCACAGGACACCTAAAGTATGGGAAACTAAGGACATGAGTGAATGGGTGGATGGTGGGAAGATTGTTAGGGAAGAGATCCAAACCAGAATTTGGAGATGAATTTAGCCAGTTACCCACCCAACAGTGACAGTTTGACAGCGAGGTCCCCTACAGTGACTACAGCATCATGCTGCTGTAGGGAACCTGCTGGAACCTGGTGCTGTCTGTCGGTGGTCCTGCACCCCCCCCAAATCTGCTCTGACACAGGAGATAAAAAAATAATTAAATTCGGAGGTGACACTCAAGTGGTCAGAGGTAATAGTGTTGTTTATAGTGAGAAGGGGGTAGGAGGAGAAGAGAGATTGAATGACTTTCCAAAATTCTGAGGGGCTGTTTATGTTCGATTGAATGATTGAGGTAAAGTAGTTGGTTTTAACCAAATAAGTGACTTTGGTGCATTTATTGTGAAGCTGACGATAGTTGGCATAGTCTTTCTGGAGCTTGAAGATTTTGTGTTGCTTCCAGGCTTGGTCCCTTGCTCTTTGGCATTTTGTGAGTTCCGGTGTGACCCAAGGAAGGCGGTTCCAGCAGACTTTAACTTTGCATAGAGGGGCATGCCAGTTCCAAACTTCGAGAAATTTACCTTTGAAATATTCTGTGGCTACTTCGATCATGTTTGCTGAGGTTATAGGGGAGCAGTTTGTGCATATAGGTCAAGTAGGAATGCCCCAAGGTGCATGGATTTGTATGAGCGAGTCACTAAGGTTTTGTGGGGGACTTTGGTATGGTGGATTCTGCGTACTAGTAAGGACATGCTCAGAGCATCTGATAACACTTCAGATTTGATGACTCTGTGTGAGAGAAGCGGAAGAGGGGAAAACAGCATTGTTAGGGTCCAAGTAGAGAAGTGTGGGAGGAAGTGGGGTGCTGGTGAGGGGGAGATGTGGGAGTTGTTATGAGGAGGGGAAGAGTTAGGGAAATGAGGAGGGTTAGAAGAAAACAGATAGCTCATGGTGAGGAAGGGAACAGAAAGCAGAGTTGTAGAAGGGAGTGCTAACATAGGAAATCAGAGAAATAAAATAGTATTGGGTGGGTTGATAGTAATACTGCACCTAGAATGTGCTGGTAGCACAAGACAAGTGGGAATTGTTGTTGACTGCATGACAGTGATCCCCCTACCAGAAGAAGCACACAACAGACAGGCTTCAACATATAGTAGAACACAACCAAATCACACAACCCTAAGCCCCCCTCCCCCACATAGACCAATGAAACAGACCAGCCCTGACCAGTGTACATGCCAATCCCACAAAGAGGCATTTAACAAATTGTGGGGGGGGGGCAAACACTTAAGAGACAGAAGGGAGCAAAAGGGTCTTTGGAAAACCTTGATATATACAGGCTAATTATCTTACTTTTTAAGTCCATTTTCAGTCTCAAATCCAATCCAGTTAGAAGCAGGGTGATGCAGGGCAACTTGTTAGGAAAACACATCCCCACTAAATTCATAAATGTCCAGTCTCCTTGAGCAGCATATGTCAACTTGCCAGAAGATAGCTCAAATTAAAGACTTTTGGACAGTTAAAAATTTAGCACCTGGAATGAACCCTTCTCATCGGCTGCCCCTTGAAATCAAATCAAACACTTAGAGACAGAAGGGAGCTGAAAGGGTCTCTGGCAAACCTTGATATACACAGGTTAATTAGCTAACTTTTTAACTCCATTTTCAGTCACAGAAAAAAAGGATCTCTGGAAAACCTTGATATACACAGGTTAAGAATGGTGCGGTCGCTGTGTGAAATCAACTTTCAGTGAGTATTAACAAAATCACAGTGCCAGTGTTCATGAGGAGATTTTCCAAAAAGCCCATGTTAAAAATGTGGTTAAAAAATTCCCATAAATGGCCACATTACGAGCATGCATTGTGCAGTTTCTACGCAAGCTAGCAACTTCGCCAATTTTTCATATTTTCACTCCTGATTTTCAACATTACCCTTTTCCACATCTCCTCATGAACAGTATACAGCTGTCATTTTTCACATCCTGCCCAAAACAGGATTTTGCACCTGTGGAGCAGAATGGCACGTTCGCTGTGAGAACTCAACTTTCGGGACAGATTAACGGAATGACAGTGATGTTGTTCATGAGGAGGGGTCCCCAAAATGCCATGTTGATAACTGGGTGAAAAAAACCCTGAAAATGCCTGAGTTACATGCATCCATTGAATTGTCATGCCTGCAGCTTCTTTCAGTGCCCGTATCTCAAAAATGATTCGAGATATAGAGCTTTCACTCTCCCCAACTTAGTCCACCTTTAGGCGAAGTAAGCACCCATGGAGATTTTGAGGCCATGATTGCAACTGCAGTGCAATTTTTTCCATATTTGCATGGTTACTGTGATATTGCCACATTAGTGTTACAAGGGTTACTTTTCAAGACTATGGGGCTGCCATATGTCTGTACTTATGTGTAAGTGGGAGTGCAAGGCCAAGAGAGCCAGAACTCCCGCTTAGGCATATCATTATGCAACAATGGATAGCATGAGGAGAGCGCAGGGCCCCCAACCACAAACCAGTTACATTACATTTTCTCAAAAAGAAGGGAGATTTATTGAAAAAAACTACGTTAATGCATCAATTAGGGTTTTTATCAAAGCATAAAAAGCTGGGAAATTTGACATTAGGGATACCAGCCCCACCACCACCCCACCCTCCACACACCAACAGGCATTGAGAAGTGCCTTGGAGCCATTGGGCTAACTCTCAACCCCATTCTACTATTCTGTACCATCTCAACTTTTTTTACACATGGAATGGGGTGAGAGGGCCGATGACCCCAAGGCACACCCCAACACCTGTTGGTGTATGGAGGGTGGGGGGTGGTAGGTTTGGTAACCCCAACGTCGAATTTCCCAGCTTTTTACACTTTAATAAAAATCGTAACTGATGCATTAACTTAGTTTTTTGCAATATATATATATATATATCTATATATATAGATATATATAGATATAGTAGCTGTGTAATAGCACCACAATACTGTATTTAGCTGTTTAATGTTAAATCCCAATTTTTGTACTGTAATAACTTTTTAACCATTCAATGAATTTGCATGACATTTTGCATGCACAGTCTCATGTGGTGGTTCTGTGTATATGCCAAGTTTTATGTTGGTTGGATATGTGAACTCTGAGTTCTGGATCATGCAAAAACTTAATTTTCAGGTGTGTTTTCCCATTGGTTTTGCTGGTTTTTCTTTGAACTTGGCTACTGCTCAGACGGTTTGGAATTTTGGTCTGAAACTTTCAGGGTACAAAGGGGCTAGCCCGGAGAAGTGCATTTTGCTGGTTTGATGACAAAATATTAATCCATTCTAAAGGTATTGAATTTTGAAAATTTTAAAAATTGGTTCTGAACATGCTCAATGAGCACTTCCAAGATAGCTATATGAAATGAAAAGGGAATCCTTTTTCAAATGTGGGTTAATCCAATTTCATGAGGTAAAAAAATAGTTTTTCATTTGCTGCCATTTTTTTTTCACTTTTTTTTCTCAAAAGAAAAAAATTCGAAACTCACAATAATGACATTCTGGAGAGAGAGAGACCAACACAGGTATCTGTCTCATCAGGATTTCATTAGGTGTAATCTGTACTTAACTGTTGCATTTAATAGTCCAAAATGTGTTATTTTTACATTTTAAACCTAGCTTTTTATGACTCGCTTACATTTTTTTTTCATATGGATAGTCATACAAAAATGTTTGTATGAATGAAAATTTAATTTTGTTTACAGTTTTTTTCAACTGTCACAGTGTTCAGATGTTTTGGATTTTTGGTCTTAAATTTTCGGGGTAGAAAGGGGCAGGTCCACAGATGTACCTTTTGTTGGTTTGGTGAAAAAATATTACTCCGTTCTAAAGTTATTACCTTTTGAAATTATAGGTTCTGAGCATGGTCAGTAAACATACTGACCCAGGATGGCCGACACAGTAGCTAGCTGTGGGATGGTGCGCTCAGGCTAGGGAGTATTCTTTCTCAGTTTTGCACATAAATATTTTACATCACTGGAAGGCACTTTTTTTTCAGCTTGCCATACTGACTGCATGAGTAAATGAACACTGGAATATCACAGGAGGAAAGACATACCCTTTCACCTCTCTATCCCTGTAGTGCCTAAACATTCCGCCAGGCACAGAAGGTAAAAAAGCTTATAAATCAAGGAAGACTTCTGCACTATGATCCTTCCCTGTTAGCAACAATATAAGACTTACCAGAAGTACAACTTGCCTAGTAGCTACCTCGATAACTCCCAAAGTGGGCTCCTCTACTGTACCACTGTCAGAAATCCTGGGACTGTTGGGTATGGTGAATACTGTCTGTAGCAATCTCCTGAAGGCAAAAGACACCTCTAGGGTGCTGACGTCATTTCCACAACCTCTTCTCACTGGAAATTCACTGAGTGGGAACACTAACCCAACATTAGAAATGCCGACAAAAACTGTGTAAAAACAGTCACGAAGCTCAGCAGACACGGAAACTACAAAAACTCCAAGTCCAGTAATTTGTTTTGTACTTTCAAAAAATCCACCTACACTATTTAAAAATAAATCTCTCTGGCTGTCAACCCTGGGAGCACACCTGCTGCAGAAACACCAAGTTGCCATAGCAACAAGCACCAACTCAGGCTGTGAATCTCAAGGGCTGAATCGGGCAACCCCATATGTGAGCAAGTGAGCACAATAGCAATTGCAGAAATTTCAGCAAAAACTGCTTAAAATAACTCTACAAGAGATAACATCTCTGCATATAAGGGAAATAACCCCCAGATGTAAGTACAGCCGCACAGCCATTAATTTTCCAGCATATTGAATTGAGTTTGTAAATAACAATTCACAGGAAACAGTCTCAACAAATTTAAGTGTACCAGCTACTAGAAACACTCACTCCTCTGCAGCATAAAAAATTAAAGGCTGCAGAATCAAAATGACTAATGGACAGCAGGAGTGCTGGTAACAGTGGCAAGACAGCTAGCATGGAAAATAAAGACCCAGCACAATGTCAGTGCTGTTCAAAGTCCACTAGAAAAGGGCAGAAACTAACAAGGATAAGCTACTAGAACTGAGTGAGGAGAGCAATATACATATATGCATCCAGAAAGTCCTGCGCTCCCAGCGGCTAACAGGTATATGATTATACTATCTTATAAAGTAAGGAAATTGTTTGCAAACAAAAAGTGTGTTAATGCAACATTTAGGGTTCAGGCTAAAGCCAGAAAAGTAGGGAAATGTGGCTTTAGGGTTTTCAACCCTAAAACCCCACCCCAACCCCTAAAACAAATCAGGATGCAGTCTTCCTAACGGTTGCCAATCCTAAAGCTCACCACATTAGGTGTGTATGTTTCTGGAGTGTATAGAATGGGGTGAGCTTTAGGGTTGACAACCCCAATGAAGACTGCACCCCTGATATGTTTTATAGGTAGGGATGGGGTTTTAGAGTTGGATACCCTAAATCCACATTTTCCTACTTTTGTGGCTTTAACCTGAATCCTAAACCGTTATGCTAAGTTTACATTAAGAGTTATTAAAGATGGTGTTTTTTTACATAGATACGATCAGAATTTCCTATCCAGGGCCAGGGTACACAATGAAACATTGAAACTGCCTTTAATGAGAACTACTTTTGATCAGCAGTCTTTTACACATGCAGCTCCTAAAATATGGAATGAGGTTCAACTTGAAACAAGTTGAAATAAGGAATTTAACTACAAATAGGTCATTTTCTACCTTTGTTTATCAGCAGTTTGAGATATTGTCTGAATACCAATGTTTTAATTAATTACATTTGTTTTATGAGACATGGAATTTTGTATTCCTAGACTGTATGCATGATGTATAAGTCTTGTTGTATTGAGTTGTTATTTACTGTATGAATTTGTGAGTCGCACCTGAAAAAGGAATCTGTTTTCCAGTGTGCTTACCCATAAAGCAAATAAACAAACAAACAAAACGTTGCATTAACATTCCTTCTTTTGCAAAGATTATGTATCTATGTTCTTTGCAAAGAATGAATATATATATATATATATATATATATATGTATACATATATATTCTTTGAAAAAAACTGCATTAATGCAACATCTATGGATTAGACTACTGTGACAAAAGAAAGGAAATGTGACTTTGGGGTTTCAAACTTTAATACCCTTCCCCAATGCCCACAACAAATCAGGGGTACTGTCTTCCTTACGGTTATCAACCCTAAAGATCACCCCATTAGGTGCATATGTTTTTGGAGTATATAGAATGGGGTGAGCTTTAGGGTTGGCTAGCATAAGGAAGACTGCACCTCTAATTTATTTTAGGTGTGGGGGTGAGTAGAGTTGGAAACCCTAAAGCCACATTTTCCTACTTTTGTCACTGTAGCCTAAAGCCTAAATTTTGCATTAATGTAGATTTTTGCAAAGAATATAAGGCTTTGTACATTAACAATCCTATCTTTAAAGAGACATACTACTTCAACAGGAGCCAGTGAAGTTTCTGCAACACCGGACTTATATGCTTGGAGTGGGAAACTCCAGCAATCAGCCTTGCTGCAGTGTTCTGAACCTGCTGCAAGCAGCGCTACAAACCTCCATATGAACATACAAACATACAAAGAAGCCAGCAGAATGAGGCCATTTGGTCTATTTAGTGTGCTCATATCACAGGGTCCACGGCTTAAGCTACTGACCCTGCCATTCCATCCTTTCCATCCACTCCACCCATAACCCTAATGATCCCCTTATATCTATCCCAGCCTCTCTTGAACCTGACCACCATTTTCAATGAGAACACCTCCTCCAATAGTGGATTCCAATCACCCTCTTAAACCTCCCCCTCTAGCTTATGACTGTGTCCCCTTCTGTGATGGCTGCCACTTAGGTGAAAGAGACCCTCCTTATTCACCATATTTATCCCTTTCAAATACTGGAAAGTCTCAGTCATGTTCCCTCTCTCCCTCCTCACCTTCAGGGAGTACATGTTCAATGCCCTCAACCTCTACATGTATGCTTCACCCTGCTGACCTGCAATCATCTTTGTTGCCCTCCTCTGGACTGTCTCCAGCAGTCTGATGTCCTTCTTGAGGTGTGGGCAAAAGTACCGTACTCCATACTCTAGATTTAGCCTCACCAGTGACCTGTAAAAGGGCAGTATGACCTCCTCTGACCTACTGCTAATTCCTCAAGCTTCTGTATGCATGTCACCTTCTTATTTGCCTTTGCTGCTGGCTTCTTGCACTGCATGGAGTACTTCAGGTCATTAGTGGTAATCGCCCTCCAGATCCTACTCCTCTTCAGTTTGTAGATACCCAGACCTCTCCCAAGTGGTACTCCATCCTGGGGTTCTTTGCTCCAACTTGCATAACTTTGCATACTCAGATAGCCAAATGGTTACAGATAGCCAAACATTTACAGTACTGCAATTATTCAGTCTGGACATAATGAAGGTACGAACCAGTGTCTTCAGGTCTTCATGCTCCAGATTGGCTTTGATCAGGTTTATGTTCCTCAGATGGATAAAGCCACTACATACTGCACTGCCACTGAGACTTGATATTCAAGTGTCAGCTTGCAGTCCATGCAACACCTAGGTTTTTAACCCTAGTTGTGCAAAATGGGAGCCACTCTGCTATAAACCATGCCTTAACAGAATGGCTAAAATAAACACAGACTTTTGTGGCCACACCTACAGTACGCATGTCTGATAAGTGGTGATTTCCTCATCTAAGAATCCCTGAACTATCATACGTATACAGTGAGCAAAGCATGGAAAATGTAAATTTTCTCCATTGTCAACTGCCTTTACAGTGTTATTTACATTATCTAACACTATAAAACCTGATGTTAATGAGTGTAGTGTCAGTCACTTATCAAACATCTGCTGACGGAAGTACTGTATCTCAGGTTTTCTGCACTATGGTCATTGTCAAAGCCACAAATACATAAAGCTGTGTGTTTGCAGAGGTTAAAGAGGCCTGGTGACTTGTGGCTACAGTTATTACTGCTGCCAATTAATCCAAGGGAGAACAGAGAGTAGGGAGAGGGGAACAGACCCAATTGGCAATTACTGCTATGTATTCAGTGGTCTGACAACTCATCTACATGTTAGTGGTGATGTGAACTGCTGACATAAGCAATGTTTTCAGGGTATGAGACATAGACTTGAAGACACTCTGATGCAAATCTGGAAGAGCCAGAGTGGAAAAGTTTGTAAGGATGGGGACTTGGTACCTTGGCACATTAGTGATAGAAAACTGACATTTCTCACAAAAAAATGGCAGCAAGTCAGTGGCTAGCATTTCCACAAGTTCTTTTATTAAACTTTGTATGCATATAGGGGATACATGATGGGGCTGAGTGGGATATGCAAAATATTGTCACTCCTGCAGAGTGAGATATCCATGAATCACGAGGCAAGAGTGACAATATTTTACATATCCCATGCAGCCCCATCATGTGTTCCATTTATACAATAGAGTAGGTTTGGTAGGTGTTGCTGAATTGCATGTTTTAGTGATGAAAATGGGTGTTATTTTATGTACCAGTGGTGCTCCATTGTAATGAGGCTGTTTTGGTTCTGGATACTGAAGTTTTTTTATGAATGGATGTTGTTTGTGCTGTGTGATTGGCTGTCATAGCATTTGCTGAATTGTCATTGGTTAATGTGTGTGAATCGGAGTAGAAATGCAGCTTATTGGTTCCTGTTGTGGAATTATTGGTTGCTGCTTGTGAGTGACAGTGGGATTTCTACTTTGATAGGATAATTTTGTGTGAGTGGGCGTGTATTTAGTCAGAAGAACATTTCTGTGTATACAGCGTGTCGGTATGTGGTTACAGTGCTGGAAAGAACTTTATTTAGTTTAAGTTTATGTTTTCATACTTTATTTATATTTATATGTGGTACTTGGTGAGACTTTATTTTCACTTCGTGGTCGGACCCATTTATGCCTTCGGACTTTGGAGATTTTCACTGTGTGCTGCTTGTCAGGTAACAAGTTCTAATCCGATTCGGAGTCTGAGGAGATCTGCTTAGCTTTCTTGTGAGGAGGGCTTTCTTTTGGGTGACCTGTAAAAATAAAGATATTTGTTAAAATATGTATTAATTCAGCTGTTACTGTTCTTTTAAAATATTCGTTCACTAGTTTACTGTGCTATAAACTTCTACAGCTTACTGTGATATATATTAAATGTAATGTTTTTAGCAGAAATTGTAGGACTGCTGAAACATAAGTCAAAATAGATCCAAGCACCCGCACAGCAAACTCAGAAAATGTTCAAATGATGAAAAATCATATTTATTATAGACCAAAACTAAGCGCACATTACACAGACTGACGTTTCACTTGGCCCCCTGCCAAGCTTCTTCAGAGTAAAAGACATTTACCAAGTAATATACTTAAATACCTTATTTGCCAAGCCATGTGATTTCTATTGCACCAATGAAATACAAATACAAATTAACATCTATTTTAAGAAAAAGATGCTTAAAGATATACATCCTATAAAATTCATTTATCTCATATGAATTATTAAAAACTACTACAAAAGCATCACCCTAATATAAGAATATTAAACCACTATTAACGTATATATTATACACCATCAAATTTCCTATATCCCCTATATTGTAAAATATCTAAAAATAGTGCAAACCCTAAGCACACACATATTAAAAGGGACCGATTATTTAAATTAATTCTGCTAACTAATGAATTATGTATTTTACACATTTGTTAAGTATATCTCAACTTCTAATGTAAATTTATGGAAATATACACATATTATTTTTACTTGTGTTATTTTGAAATTATTTTGAAATTTCTCACACTTGCATAATCTTAAAAATTCTATACATTATTTATATTTCTTCAAAAATGCTGCCAACTCAAAATTATCATTTAGGCCCTTATTTTCACAAGCTCCTAGTGCATATATCCAGAAGCTTTCTCTCTGGCCTATTTTCTTATTTAAATCTCCACCCCTTGGTCCCAATGTGACTTGTTCCAAACCCAAAAATCTGAAATTATGATTTGTTTGTCCATATAGAATTTTTAAGATTATGCAAGTGTGAGAAATTTCAAAATAATTTCAAAATAACACAAGTAAAAATAATATGGGTATATTTCCATAAATTTACATTAGAAGTTGAGATATACTTAACAAATGTGTAAAATACATAATTCATTAGTTAGCAGAATTAATTTAAATAATTGGTCCCTTTTAATATGTGTATGCTTAGGGTTTGCACTATTTTTAGATATTTTACAATATAGGGGATATAGGAAATTTGATGGTGTATAATATATAAGTTAATAGTGGTTTAATATTCTTATATTAGGGTGATGCTTTTGTAGTAGTTTTTAATAATTCATATGAGATAAATGAATTTTATAGGATGCACATCTTTAAGCATCTTTTTCTTAAAATAGATGTTAATTTGTTTTTGGATTTCATTGGTGCAATAGAAATCACATGGCTTGGCAAATAAGGTATTTAAGTATATTACTTGGTAAATGTCTTTTACTCTGAAGAAGCCTGGCAGGGGGCCAAGTGAAACGTCAGTCTGTGTAATGTGTGCTTAGTTTTGGTCTATAATAAATATGATTTTTCATCATTTGAACATTTTCTGAGTTTGCTGTGCGGGTGCTTGGATCTATTTTGACTTATGTTTGTTGTGATTTTCGACAGCACCGCACACATCTTGGTGCTCCTTATCCCCTTTGGGATTACCACTAGGACTGCTGAAACAAGTCGAGAATGACTTGTACATCTCATATTCTTTTCCAGTTTCTTCCCTGCTTTGCTTTTTTCTGGAGCTGGTGGAATGTGTCACAGAAGCGGGCATTTCATTTAGCAAGACAGGTTTATTATGCTCTTCCAGTGCAGTTTTACATTCGGCAGAGGTACTGTAGATGGCTCTGAGTCACTGTGGCTGCTAACCAGATTAGAGATATTTTTCTGTTTTTTAACATTTATTTTCGAATAATCATTAAGCGACTGCAATTTTTTGTGCCCCGAGATCTGTATTACCTCCGTCGGAGGTACATTACTATCAACCAGTTTCTGTACCAGGTGTTTTCTTATGGAATGGTTGGTAAGCCTGCTGTGTGTTTGAATGCCTGCAGTTTATATTATCATTTTTAGTATGGTAGCAATAGTATTTACACCTACAGTTTGTTGTTTGAACCATGAGTTGTTACTTGCAAGTTTATATTGGCGATTTATGGCTAAAAAAAAAAGGGGCCGAATCAAAATTGAATTTGGAAGATTTTTTTTCCATATAAAACATAAAATTTGCCACTGGACAGTTCTTTCTATTAGCAATGGGATATGCCTGTAGTTTTAAGATTCAAGTGTCTTTTGGGTTACTGCCACTCCTTGTTTTAGTTTATCTCTCTTGGGAATATTCAATGTATTTGTCTCCTTTGTCATCTGAGCATAATTTTATATCTCCCCACTTCAAATTCCTACATTCCGAGTTTCCCCGGATACCAAAGAACATTATTGTGTTGAGCCACATAGTATTTAAAAGTGACTGCAGAGTACTTGGTCCTAGTACATCTTTTTCATAAAGATCATGAATTAAGCTGTCAGTTAGTTCATCAGCTGCGAACGGTCTATTGCCTTTACTGTCCTCCTTTAATTTTTTTTGTTTAGAGAGCAAAACATCTCTACACTTGATAAATGCAGGGGAAGTCAACAGAGATTCAGGATACTGCTGTTTTGTCAAGTGTCTCTCAAAACTTTGTAATTTTGCTCTCAGGATCAATGATTCATATTGAGAGCCATCTTTTTTTTTGGCAGTGAATAAGGTAATGACACGAAAGCTCATCTAAATAATCTGCAGGCAGACATTCAATGGGTGTTGTAATATTTAAATTGTCCTTGAGAAACTTCTGCAGATTATTAATATCACATTCCTTTTTTTGGCATGTATTGTCGTTTTTGTCTGAGTCAATATATTCATCAATGTAATTTGTATCTATACATAATTTTGAAGCAGTACTAGGACTTGCTTTTTGATCGGACACATTCGCAATGCATTTTTCTATTGCAGTCAGCTGTTACAGTGGCTCTGTATCCAGCTCAAATTGAGAGCAGCTCAAAAATATTTTGTCTTGCTCGTTTACATGGTCTGCTTTTTCTTCTTCTTTTCTTGCCTTCAACGGTTGAGCATCCCGTTCTAATGTAGTGGTTTTTACATACTTTTCCACAGCTTTCAATTCTTTCTGGTATGCTGTACTGTATATAGATTTTGTGTCTCAATGACTATTGTGTACTGTTTTAATTCGGGACTTTCTGACATTTTTAATAGTATTGTGTCAATTAATAGCAGCTGTGCAATGCGCAGCACAGAAAACTTGTTCTGCTTTTCTAAGCCTTTCATTATTCTGACAGGTGAATCTAATTTGCTTTAGTTGCTAGGAAACACAGCTGCCTGCACTTTTTACTCTTAGTGACATAGCTACTATGAGGATATCAGTTACTGACATAGGAACTGTGCGTGTAAATGGAAATATCTACTACAGTTCCTACGTCAGCAACATCTATCTCACTCTTGTGAGAATACATGTTTTTATCTACAATGTTTATCAGCCACCCCTATTGTATAAATACATACACACAGATATATATACATATACTGTATATATATGCATATGTGTGTGTGTGTGTGTGTGTGTGTGTACACAGTGGCTCAGATATTCAAAAGAGTTGAGCCATGTGCAATAGGGTTGCGCCTGCGCAAGTCTGAATTTGCGCCATTCTGCGATATTCAGCAGGAGGCAGTTGCACCCCCGAAATCATGCTGAGCAACAGCGCAATGATAATGAAGGCATGCGCAACCAAAGGGAGAGGAGCCATGCATAAATGGCACAGTGTGATATTCAAAGACTTGCACAATGCACAACAGTGGAGCAAGCAGAAGTTGTGCCATAGCAGAAATGAGCCAAAATAAAAAGGAGCAAGGAAGAGGCGCAAGAACGCTACAGGGTAGCCACATGTGTCAGAAGCAGAGGCACAGTCAGGGCAAGTGGCAGGAACAGGGTGGGCCAGGGAAAGGCCACAGCAACAGACAGGCACAGGGAAGGTGTGGGGAGCCACACAGCTCAGAGGCCAGCACAGGCAGGTGTACCCGGTGCAGGGGAGGTAGCAGCCAGGACAGCAGGGGGAATGAAGTAACAGCTGCCGGGGGGGTGAACACAAGCTATGGATATGGCCAGTGCCACCTTCCACATGGAGGCCGTAATGAGGGGGGTGAGAAGGTGGGCAGCAGGGGGACGTGGCCGTGGAAGGGCCTGTCAGTGGTATGCCCCCAACAGGCAGTACCGAGCCCGCACCAGCTTTGAGCTGTACACAGATACTGAGATTGTGGGCCGGTACCACCTTAACAGGGCAATACTGAGACAGCTCTGTGAGCTGTGCAGTGATGTGATGCAGGCACCCACACAACGGAGCCATGCCCTGTCAGTGGACACCAAGGTAACAGCCTGCATGTGCTTGCTCACCACGGGTACCTTCCAGAGACCAACTCGGGACACCACAGGCATAACCCAGTCGGCCATGTCATGCCACCTCACCCAATTCCTCAGTGCACTGCTGCAACATGCTGAGGATTACATCCATTTCCCAAGCACAGCAGCGGAGCACACAGCAAACATACAGGAGTTCCACAGAGTAGTACGTATGCCAGGCATGCTAGGGGCAGTAGACTGCTCCCATGTGGCCATACACACACCACCTGGCCATGAGGGGGCTGCATACATGAATCACAAGGGCTATTCCAGCATCATCTGGCAGGTGGTGTGCGATGCCAGGGGGCGCATCATCAATGTCTGTGCCATGCACGCTGGGGGAGCACATGATTCATTCATCTGGCACCAGTCAGCACTGTGCCACAGATTTGACAGTGGGGACATCCCCACTGGACACCTAGTGGGTGAGTATGCAAACCAAATGGACAAATATAGGGCTTGGGAGGGCATGGCCAGAGGTGCCATGGGTAGTGGCCTGCATGGCTTGGGGCAGGGCGATGCTGATCACCAAACTAACCTCCACCCTCTACACACAGGTGACAGTGGATACCCACTCTGTCCCTGGCTGCTCACACCCTGCCGTCGGCCCATGATACCATCGCAGCAACACTACAATGAGGTTCATGCCGCCACACGCAATGTCATCGAGTGGGTGTTCGGGATGCTGAAGGCATGTTTCCATTGCCTGGACACCTCTGGTGGTGCCCTACAGTACAGCCTCTCAAAGGCCTGTGGGATATTCTTGGCCTGTTGCATCCTGCACAACATGGCCAACGAATGTGGGATAGCCATACAGATCGAAGAAGGGGACAGCGATGGGGACGATGAGGACACCAGTGATGATGGTGATGGGCAGCCCCTCCTTGGCCGACAGGACCCCCGACTGATCCAGCTGGCACAGCTGCACCGGGACACCATCACGGAGGAGCACTTCAGCCAATTCAGGAAAGTCATGGGACCATGTGCAACCACCAGTGGCTAAGGCACAACCCACAAACACGCATGAACACACACCAGGGGTGCATGGCATCAAGGGAAGTGGCAGGGCACAAAAGCACACACACAACCGGGGATGGGTGAGGATTAACATGCCACGTGGACGGACACACACACACGCACACACACAACGCACCACACATGCACAGAGGGCAGGAGGCACACCAACCCAGAATGCCAACCCTAGCAACACACATGTCCACAGGCCACCACACCCACTGCCTGTCCATGTGCATGTGTCAGATGCTGGGCACCAATGCACTTTGGTGTACAGCGCAGTGCAAGCATCATCATGCACATGTAACTGTGGACAGCAGTTGGGAGGGTGTTCAGGTGGACTGTGTGTCCATGTGCAGGGCCGGGTACCCACCCGTGCACTGCCCACTGAAGCACACAATGCACACAGAGCAGCACCAAACAGTAGCCATGCTGGGAGACAGGTCAGTCTCGCGACACAGTGCCACGGCCGCTACGGATGTGTGGGCGGCCCTGCTGAGATCCGCCAGTACTGGCAGACTGACCACTGACCTCATGGGGTGGCACCGATGGTCCCCCAGGGGTTCCAATGTGTGAACACGACTGTGCCCCCGCAGGGGTCTGCAGCACACTGAACATGCCTGCACCAGGAGTGCTCGGGATGCCCACAGCTGAACCCGGTGTCAACAGGGTGGGAGTTGCACGACACTGGGAACGGGGGGTGGAGAGTGCACTGCGTGGTGTGAGCGACGCATGGGCACCTGACTGTGTGCCCATTGTGGCCATGACAGCAATGAATGCCTGTGCATGCCTGTCAATGGCAGTGGTTACGTCCTCCTGCAAATGGTCCATCCGTGCCAGGATCTATTCGGTGTCCCTGCTGCGATGGTCCTCTGCCCACTCCAGAGCCACACACAGTGCTTCCATGGACGTTGCAAGCCACATCTGCTGCTGGACCAATGCTTGCAGTAGGCGGGTGTGCTCGTCCAAGAGGTCATCAGCCTCCTCGGCATCCTGTCCCTCAGGGTGTGCAAGGGTCTGATGTTCAGCATCCCTTGAGGGTGGGTGCTGTGCACCAGGACCAGGTCTGGGCATGTCCACAGGTGGTGCACAAATGCTGCCACTGAACCCTGTACCCCCAGGCCCCGTGGGCAACTGCTGATGCTGCCCTTCAGGCCGCCGCACACCAGGGCTCAGTGGTGCCGCTGCAGTGGCCACAACCGTCCCACTGTCCTGAACAGACACCAGTACTTCCCTACTGGTGCTGACAGGCACAGCCTGGGACTGTGCTGACATGCAGGCCCCCATGGCGGCATCAGCCACAGCCATGGGCGCAAATTGCCCGGCTGTGTGTCCATCCTGTGGCACACACGTGTCACTGCCCATGACAGTCGTGTCATCATCACTGGTGCCGGATTCTGCCCCAGCCACAGCCACAGCGTGTTGGCATTCATGGATGCCAGCATGCTGAGACACAGGCAGGGCTTCCCCCACATCTGTCTCAACAACATCAGTGTGGACAGCCAGGTGGCCCCACTGTCGTACAGATCCACACATACATGTGGAGGTGGATGGTCCCACCTCTGACTCCGTCCAACTGTCCGCAGTGGACAGGCCCACCACCGCTGACCCATGCAGATGTCCAGGATCTGTAAGGGAAAGCAAAGTCGCATTACTGCATGTGACCTACCCGGCCCCCCCGAGACAGACCATGACTTACCATGCAGAGATGGGCCACCACCCGTCTGGAAGCCACCACCTGGAACTCCCTCTATGGCACTACAGTGCATGCTTGCAGCAAGCCTATCCTCCGCTGGGGTGAGCTGTACTACTTCCGGCTGTCCCCCACCTGTTGCAGCATGTGCCACCGTGATGGCAGCCACCTTCTCCTTTACCCTCCTCCTGTCTGTACCCATCTTCTTCTTACACTCCTGCATGGAGCACTGGTGGCTGCCATGCAGGTTCACGGCACATGCCACCTCCTCCCATGCAGCTGCACGGGCCTGAGGGGTGCCCCGTCATCCACTGAGCAGTGGCTCCTGATCCAGGTAGGCCTCAAAAAGGGCCTAGGTATCGGCCTTAGTAAAATTCGGCCTCCTCCTCCTCCTCCTCCCACCACTGTTGTCCTCCTCTCCAAGAACGTGCTCCATCATTATGTAGCCTGTAAGAATGGCAGTTGTGCTGTGACTGTGCAGTCCCATGCATGTCCCTGAATCCACAGTCCACACTCCCACTTAGCATGCAACTCACCAATAAACTGCAGTAACTGACTATGGCCACTGCAGCACACACTGTCGCACCTTTATAGCACAATCTATGCAAATTAGGTGAGGAGCAACTTTAATTAGATGCAAATCGTGGTGCTGCACCATTGAATGGCTGATCAGATGATTAGCATATGACGGCTGAATATCGCGCTGTTGCGCTTAGCGCAATTGTGTTCAACGTGCTGAGCCAATGGCGCAGTTCTGTGGCATGCTTAGTACACCTCACTGTGCATGCCAAGGTTGCTGACGCAGGCATCTGCCGTGGTGATGACATGCTGTGCGCAGTAAGCAATGCATGGCATGGCCACCATTGTGCCAGTGGCGCTATAGCGAAGGTCACTACATGGCGCAGTGGTAATGGGCCTTCATAGGTGCAATGGCACAACTGCCCGATAGTCCACTGTGGCACTGGCACACAGGCAGCCAATCGTGCTACATGCATTATCATCCAATGGCGCTGTGCATGGCCTTGCGCCAGGGACCCTTGACCCTGTGCCCGACCTTTGCCCCTTGGTGCCATGTGCCAGGTATAGGTGCACCTCTATTGCGCTGTTCAGTAACAGTGCGATAGGGAATGGCAGTGCTGTACCATGCAGCATCTGCACGTAGGGTACTGTGCTGCAGAGCACCATATTGCCTACTATACCAAACTCAATGATGCAGAGAAGGGCTGCTCCCTGGTCTGCCATTGAGTTGGCCAATCTGGTGGCCACAGTGGAGCCACACCATGGGCCTCTCTTTGGGGAGGCCCCCCTGGATAGGACTAGGTCCCAAGTGTGGCAAGAGGTGGCCACAGCCCTCAAGGCAGTGACAGGCAGTGGCAGGACAGTGGAGCAGTGCAGGCACCGATATGGTGACCTGCAGTGGAGGGAGCCGTAGCTACTGGCCAGACTGCGGTCACGTGCCAGGAGGGGCATGGTACCATGTCCAGGTAGGGGTTCCATCAACACACTGTTATCATCCATATGAGTCACAACATTGTTGTTTGTGTCCAGCACATAGGAAAGGGACTTATGGGGTTGGCCGTGGCGGTGTTCACAGGTGTGGGGTGGGTGGGTCTGACTGGGTGGGGGCACACTCCTTGGGGCAGGAGACTTTGCTTCGGGACTGCACCGATGTCTTCTCTCCTTTTTGTCCCCACAGGCCCGGATGAAGTACGCTGCTTGCGGGTGGAGCGGAGGGTGGTGGAAGTCACAGCCAGGCGGGCCGAGGGACCACAACGGCCACCTGTCCATCCCGATGAGGGTGAGTGACAGACATCCATGATTAATATTGCATGCTGTGTGACAAGGTGGGCAGCAGGGCATGGCCACCATTCATTGACATCACTGCCATGCACCCCACTGGTTACAGTCAACACTGTCCAGTGGCAACGCATGCCTGGGTGTGTGTCACTGGTGGTGCATGCGTGCACCAGGTGCATGGCTGTGCCACTGCCTTTGCACCACATAGCCATGTCACTAGCCATCCATGGTGGTGCTGTGCATGACTTGGCTGGTGGGTGTGTGCAGCGCTCCACATGGTTGTATGCGCCAGGGTGGGCATGTCCTGTGGATGTGATCACTGCGGCTGGTCACACACCATCACAGTTGTATGTCCCATGGCCGTATGCCATGCACAGTGGGCGGGCTGTATGAGGTTGTGCATTCACACCTGTTGACTGTGCTCCCTTGTCCTAGGTGCGAGACATCTGAGGGAGATCAGGGACACCCTGCGGGAACTCCTCACCCTGGCAAAGGAGACAGTATCCATCCTTCAAAGGTTTGAAGAATCGGGGGTCCTGCCGAGGCACAGAGTGAGGGGGAGCCAGAGCTTGGTCCAGCGTGGGCAACAATAGTCCCTTGTCCCTGACCTCCCATCCCCCCCTGGACCCACCCTCACACCCCTCCTATCCCATCCCATTTGTCCACCCTTCCCCTGCCCACCCCACCTTTTTGTGTCCCCAAACAAATATATATAGTTCTTGTTCATGCAAATAGTTGATTTCTTTATTTTTATAATACATATTACTTTTCTATGAATACTGAGGTGGTCTCTGATTTGCAGCGGGCTATAGGTGCTCAGCTGCAGTGATGTGCATGGCATCAGGGGTGGTGGAGTCATGGGTATGTGTGTGTGTCCGTGTGGAGGTGTCTATGGTGTGGGGGTAGATATCAGTCAGTGTCTGTGTTGGTGTGTGTTGTTCCCCTTGCACTGGATGACTGTATGCAGTGGTCCATGGCGCGTGCTCTGTGTCCATGGTGCACTCATTGGCCTGCCCATGGCCTGTGCAGCCGACACACATGCCTGTCTGTGACCTGCATGATCTGCTGGCATGTCAGCGGTGGTATTCCCTGCAGGGCGGACACTGTACCCATCGCTTTTCTGGGTTGCCCATGTCACTGGTGTGGTGCATGCCTGGCTCAGGTGGCACCGTGGGCAACACGGTCATTGTCCCACCTCCATGCTGTGGCTTGTGTGTGTTGCAGGGGTGTGTCCCACTGTCTGTAGCTTGTGCTCCGGGTGACACATGGTGGGGTATTGGTCCATGGTGCCTGCTCAGGGTGGTTGGCACTCCAGTGCCATGGTGGACTGCAGGTTGCGTGTACACGGCTTACATGGGCCCACAATGGGGGCTTGGTTGCCCCACCACTGTGTCCCTGTGTTGTTGTGCCCTTGGGTATGGGTGGGTGTCTGTCCAGACCCTGTGTGGCATCTGGTGTGGTGAATGCTTCCATGCACCACTGTGGGTGTCTGTGCTGGCTGTTGTGGCCAGTGGTGGGACGGGGTGTGTTACTGGAATACTGTGCAGAGCGCTGTACCACTGAGACAGGTGTCAACTACATGACCATCCAATATGGGGTCACTCTTGTGCGAATGCATGGTTGTTCTCTCAGCAGTACCTCGGGGGACTGTGCATGGTTGCACTTTGTCTGCCGTTGTTGCATTGCCATGTGCTGCAACCTGCTGATGGGTGCTCATTATGGGGCTGGCTTGCGTGGTTCTGTGGTGCACAGGGTTGCATTGCCACTGTGGGGGTTGTGGCATGCATGGGGATTCCTGCAGTGGTGGTCACTGCTCATGGGGTGTGTCTAGGGGTCACGGTGCAGGGTGTGTTGTGCAATGGGGGGGATGGTGTGACACAGGATGGTCCACCCTCCTTGTGTGCTAGTCACAGCTTGCCGGTAGGTGTGATGGGGCACCATGGCTAGGCTGTGGGTTGGTTGCTTGTCTTCATGGACCAGTGGTTATTCCAGCCCTCCCCTGGTTGTGCAGTGCTTGGGGTGTGAGGGGGGGCATTGTCTGTTCCGCTGTGTGTTCCTGTGCCCATCTGTGGCATAGGTGGTGGGTCCCTACCTCCCTGATTGTGCTGTTACATTACTCTGCAGCTGGGGGGCTCTCTGCTTGCGCTATGGCACCTCTGGACTGCTCAGCTGAATATCCCTTGTTGTGCCATAGCGCATCATATCTGCTCAGCTTCCCCTCCCTAGTTGCGCTATGGTGCAGGTTGTGCGATATTCAGTCGTTGGCTGTAGGTGCAATTTGGCCTGCTCCTTTTTTGAATATCATGTCTGTTGCATATGGGCGCAATAGACTTGCGCTTTCTCCTGCTATTGCACACTTTTTGGGCGCAGTTTGAATATCTGGGCCAGTATGCATATGTATGTGTGTATATATATGTATTGCTATTTTCCAGGCCAGTGTTGTCACAGGGATATACCCTACACAGGTATATACCTTGGACAAGTCCAGGATACCACAAAACCCCTGCAACTCACTGTAGCCACCCACTGCCTCCTATGGCTTGCCCTCTATGGCAGGGGGCCAAGAGAAGGGACATCCTCTGCCATTGTGGCAGGATCCAGTAGCGGGCAGATGGTTAATGGTTTGTGGTCCAGAGGATCACAGGCCATCATCCTGATGAAAGCACAAATTAATCCACGGTCACAGCACTTCTGGAGGGGATGTAAGCCAAAAACTGTACCATGAAGCAAAAACACAAAAGGCTGCACTCTCATGGGTAAAGATGAAAAGAGCAAACATATTCAGAATGAAGCTATTGAGTTGAATGACTTCCTTCCTCTTCTTCTCTATCCTTAACATTCCCCCCCACCCATCAGCATCATCATCATCAGCTTCACTGCCTAAATGTGGTGGTGCTGTTGCTGATGCTATACACTAGCACCCTTTCTTCTAATACTGAGATCTGTGGGACTTCAGCAAATGTCTTTTCATGGTAAATGTTCCCAGCTTTGTTCCCTCCTTACCCTGACTCAGCTTTTGTGTAAATATAAGGCACAGTACATGTGCACATGATTATTTATCTACTCTATAGAAATCCCATACCAATTATATTACCAGTTTCATCTTTCCTAGTGGCACTCTCTGTTGATGGCTATGGGTTTAGTTACCATGGCTTTTTTCAACCAAATCGACACACCATTCTCACAGCAACTGCAACACAGTGAATGGAAGAGAGTGATAGCCCTGCAGTGACTGGCTGGATAGCGACAATGACAGCAGGCTGACAGGGAAGAGTGCCGACACCAGACCTGCAGCATAGGCATCGACACCGCATCAGCATTGGAACCTCCTCCTCCACCAGTTTTCTGGGTTCAGGGACTGGTTCTTCTGCTTTTACCATGTGTCCCCCTGCCCTTGGTTTACTTTGTGTCTTGTCTGTGTCTTACTCTGCTGTTTTGTTAGATTCTTCTTTAGTTGTTATCTTTTTTGGGCCGCTTCCTTTTGATGGCCACTGTCTGTCATTTTTGATCTCCTACGTGCCACTGCCCAAAATCCAATTTCCACCTGTCCCATCTTATTCTCTTCCCCAGAACATTGGCAGCTGCTATCGTTTTAATCAGGTTCATACATATTGTACAATCTCTGTCTCTGTCCCAAAGCTTAACAAATTAGTTTGCTCCTTCTCCGTTGCTTGTGTCACAGCCTGCTTCACTTTTTTTCTTTTGCTTTGCTCTACAATTATTGTTTGAGCTGAAACCCTTGTAGTATCACTTTGAGTGGGTCCTACAATATGTGCTATTTTATGATAATATTGTGCCTCTGAACTTGCCTCCTGCACAGGTTTTTTTAGTTTGCACTTTAGCAGTCTGAGTGGTTCTAATACTGCTACCACCTGACATTGCTCCCTGCATTGTATCACACTTGTATCATAATCTGCAGTATATCATCTTTTTATTTGTAGCCCTGCATATTCTGCCTGCAAATTTTTACTTCATACTGGTATTTATTTTTACTTTATTTTGTGTGCATTTTTACTGTACTTATTTTTATAATTTCTGCACCTTACGTTATGTATATTCATTTATACATCTTGTACTGTATACTCCCCTTCCCCCATCCTTCCAGGATTCACCTGGAAATGAGCCATTACAGGCTCATTATGCCTTTCTTGCTGAAACTGTTGAATAAATCATAAATTAATAAATGATGGGCTGTTTGAGCAGTTTCCTCTACACTCCAGTTCCCATTGAGGATAAGAGGCTTGGTTATCCCTACTCTGCTTTGTGTTTGTATACTATTTCTGGATGACCACACCATATCCCCTCTCCTTTCCCTTTCTGCTGCTCCATTGTCTTCTGAAGGTACTTGTCCCACAATAAATACTTGTTTTTTTTTTTTATTTTTTATCATAATTCATGTTTCTGAAGCTGCTAAAGCACCAGCTAGCATCAGTCTTGCACCATCAATTATCACACTACACTACAAAAGAAATTTGGTTTGCAAGATTGGGCAGACAAGACTACCTTCCCTTGACATTTGGTAGGACTTCAATGGAAATGGTGGAAACATTAACATTTTTTGGGCTTATCATTCAACAGGATTTTGAATGGTGGGAACGGGTAGAGCTAATGTTCTGAAAAGCAAATTCCTGACTGTATTTTATTTAAATATTTATTTATGCCAACATTGGATAAGGTACAGTATAAGTTCTATGAGAAACAAATCTTGTTTACAGAATATCACGTCTTTAAGAAAATAATAACAACGTAAACTGGCATACCAAAAAATTGTGTTTCCTCAGCTTGCTATGTAGGGCTGGGGTCAGCCCACATGACCTTTTGTATTATTACAGAAAAGTCATCAGTCTAGTCCTGGAGTATGGAAGCCCGGTTTAGCATGGGGGATTCACAATAAAAGAAAGTGAAGATATAGAAAGAAGTCAGAGAAGAGCTGTAACAGTAATCCTTGGGACTGAGATCCATTGTAGGAAGCAAGGGGAAGGAGAATTTGTTTAATCAGGAATGACACACTAAGCCAAAGCTTGTTTCCAGGTGTGTCCTGGGAGAACAAGGAAGTTAAGTGACTTGCTGAGGGTCACACAGTAAGCAAGTGGGGGCTGTGGGATTCAAACCCTGGTCTCCAGATTTGCAGCTCAGTGCCCTAAACCACAGCATTATACTGCCTCCTATGACAATGTCCTAAGAGAATGTAAAATAGAGAAGCTAAGTGAAAGGAGGGATAAGATGGAGCTGAAACAATTTGAAGAAATTTGTTTTCCAAAATACAAGCTTTTCACATGTTGCCTTGCAAAGAAAAAGTGAGCTATAGTCTGAGAAACCAGTGTACTGCAGGTAGAAAAAGTCAAGAGTTAGGACAAAAACATAAAAACATTATTTTACCATGAGGATGATCGACCTGTGAGATATAATTCCCTGTACCTCTAAAAATTAATGTAAGAGTCATTGTGAATCCTGGTAATTACCAAATACATAAAAAGAAGTACCAGTGTAAACCAGTATGCATATTGGCCCCGATGCACATTAGGTCATATGAATACTTAGGATAAGAGGCATGCATCAGAGACCACAGAAGGGGCATTTGCCCATTCCACAGTTGATCCCCTGGCCCTGCACTCAACCACACACATGGATGGTCCAGGGGAGTGACATGGGAACATGCTTACAGTCTGTGCCATTCACTGTGACATGGAGTGCTGGATGACGAGGGCATAAAATACTGCAGCAGAAACCCTGCTGTATCCTCTGTGTGCCCCCACTGAATCTACCTGCTGAATGAGATGGGAAGAAATAAACAACATGACGTGCCATCCCAGCCCTCTAGACAGGAAAGGAGGGCTGGGGAGGCAATTTGGGCACTCACTCCTTCCTTCTGGAAATGTGGAATCTGCATTATCCCACAATCCCCTGCTCTGTGCAGAGCAGAGGATCCACTCATGGACCAGGTTGGGCATCTAATTGGATACCAGCCTGTGTTCTCTGATCCCCCCCCCCATGCACCAGGGTGCCTGGGGAGTGGGCCCACAGACAGGTGCTCTGCAGTGGCTGGCAATCATGAATGCTGATCTCCGCATGCCTGTCTGTGGATGTTGAGCTGTGTAGACCAGGTATGTGCCTATTGCACATACCCAGACTCAAATGGTGCACGGACACCATCATGCCCTTTTATTATTATAGAGGTGTGGTTGTACCCCCATAGTTAGAGTTCAGTCTTCACTTCTATGTTAAATTCAAACTTTTATACTTTAATAACTTTGCAACCATTCAAGCAATTCACATGAAATTTTGCATGGCCATCAGAGACCAAAGAGCTCTTGATGTGGCAAGTTTCATTCCAGTCAGACATGTGGGAGTGGAGATATGGAGCGTCAAAAAATGTGAGAATTATCAATTTTTGTTTAATTCTTTGTCACGCTTCTGTGCAAAAATGGCTTGGGAGTTTGGTCTGAAAGTTTTAGGGTGGAAAGGTCTTGAGACACAGATGTGCTTTTTGATGATTTAATAAAAAAATGTTAATCCTTTCAAAAGTTACTGCATTTTAAAGTTTCCCATTATTGTCAATGGGAAAATTAGATGTCCCACTCAAAAAAGGATACTTCTCGCAAATGAGTAATTCTTTGTCACGAATGGTAAATCTTTTTTCATGCTGCCGCCATCTTGTTTTTTCTTAGTGAGGCAACAAAATTAAAAAACAGAAAACAGCGGTGTTTTCTGAAGTATCCACGACTTGTGTTCTGCTAATCGGGACCTATTCTATCTGATTCTGCTGTTACTTGGAAATGTGTTTTTTTAAGATGTCAAAATCCTTTTTCACAAATTGCAAAAAAGGAAACCACAAATAAGGATCCCTTTTTGTAATTTGCGAAAAAAGGATTTTTCTTTTTCCAGAAATTGTGAAAAAGGAACTGCAGAAAAGGATTCTTTTTCACAATTTGCAAAGTAATGACTGCCCAGGTAGAATTTTGTCCCCCTCCACCCCTGTGTGCTCTGATTGCTGTCCCATTGTGTTAAAAATAATTTCCTGGTAGTCTAGCGATCCCTCTGCCCTCCCCTGATGTCTGATCACCATTCCCATCTAAAAAAATATATTCTCCTAGTAGTCTAGTGGTCCCTTCCCCTTCCACGAGGTCGATCCTGGTCCCATTATTTCTTTTTAAATTTCCCTGGTAGTCTAGTGATCTCTCCCTATCGCCGATCCCCTTCCTGTGAAAACACAGTAACAGATCCCTGTGGTTTGTTAGTACATGCTCATCCATAGCTCAGTTTGTGGCTCACCATGGTGGTGAGAGGAGGACTGTGCTGGTCGCAGGCTGGAAGTCAGGATGGGGGGAGTGGGGTGGTGGGTGACTACCTGACAGGTTGGGGGTGGGGGAGTCCACTAGACCTCCAGGGATCTGTTACTGTGTTTTCATGGGATGGAGATCAGGGATTGGGATGGTACCAACAGACTACCAGAGAAATTTAGAAAGAATTAATGGGATCGGGATCAAACTCAGGGGGTGGGACCACTAGACTACCAGGGAATAATATATTATTTTACCTGGGGTTGGTGATTGGTGAATGGGAGGATGGTCCATTTTATTACCAAAGAAATACGTTTTTTTATACAGGGATGGTGATCGGACATTGGGGAAGGGGGGAAGGACCACAAGACTACCAAGGTGGGAGGCAGCACTGAGCTGCAAACCTGGAGACCTGGGTTTGAATCCCACAGCCCCTACTTGCATACTGTGTAACCCTGAGCAAGTCATTTAACTTCCTTGTGCTCCCAAGGTCACACCTGTAAACAAGCTTCAGCTTACTGTGTCTCTCCTGGTTAAAAAAAGGTATTATTTTTTACACAATGGGATGGCGATTGGAGAATGGGGAAGGGGTGAGGGACCACTAGACTAACAGGGTATTACTTTTATTTTGCTGTCACTTTATTTGCCTGTTGTTCCAGCCCTATCTCTGGAGGGAGCCACCGGTCCCATCCCTCAACATCTACCAGTCGACACAAACATTACCCCCAGGGCTCCCCCCCCCCAGCAGGACCAGTGGGGTTCCCCAAACCCCGCTGAAGACTGGATCCAGTGTGGCCAGCGCTGTATCTATTTGGGGGCAGGACCTGGAAGGCACCCTCCATAGCAATCTTTTTCTTCCTCCAGTGTACTAACCTTAGAGGCAGAGCATGCAAGGATGCCAGCAGCAGCAGTGTGCATGATCCTGTGCATGCTCCACCAGGCATCTGCCACATCTCTGCCCATATCGACCGCAAGGCCGACCAAGGGGACCAGGAGGCCAGGAGAGACAGCCAGGAAGTCAAGCCTTCCCTGCCTTCAAGCACCCAGTGAGCACCGGGGCTACGCTCCGCCAGCGGGCGGTCAGCAACTGCAAGGCCGACCAAGGGGACCAGGAGGCCGGGAGAGACAGCCAGGAAGTCAAGCCTTCCCTGCCCTCAAGCACCCAGTGAGTGCCGGGGTTACGCTCCGCCAGCAGGCAGTCGGCGACCGCAAGGCTGACCAAGGGGACCAGGAGGCTGGGAGAGACAGCCAGGAAGTCAAGCCTCCCCTGCCCTCAAGCACCCAGTGAGCGCCGGGGCTACGCTCCACCAGCGGGTGGTCGGCAACCACAAGGCCAACCAAGGGGACCAGGAGGCCGGGAGAGACAGCCAGGAAGGTATGGGAAAGCCGCAGCCAATCGGGAGGCTAGCGCTGACTGAGTCTTGCAGCCGACTGGTCCTCCTGCTCCATAGACTTCTGTATTAACTTTACACTGCTGAAGCTGGTTGGGGTTTGTGTATTTTTTTCTGGACTAAACTGTCTAAAAAGAGCTGTTCTCCTGTTTTGTTAAAATATCCAAGGATTCTGTTAACTTTTAAAGTGAAATGTGATTTACAGCCTTTTGGTGGGATTTCTAGTGGGCCAGACGCTAAGGCGCCGAATACCCCCTCCCAGCCTTTTGTTGTAAATTAATTCTCACTGCTTGCAGAATCACTTGATTTCTGCTATTTTCTTTATTTGACTGTGCTTTCCTGTGTCTCCCTCCAGTCAGGCCTTCCCTGCCCTCAAGCACCCAGTGAGCACCGGGGCTACGCTCCGCCAGCGGGCGGTCAGCAACTGCAAGGCCGACCAAGGGGACCAGGAGGCCGGGAGAGACAGCCAGAAAGGTACGGGAAAGCCGCAAAATTTTTGCCCACCTGTGTGTTACCTTTATAGGCATCTTCCTGCCGAATTTCTTACCTCCCGCCCACAGCAATATTGTAACCAATAATCTGTCAGTGGCCCTGCGGTGCCACCTGCTCAGCAGTCCTTCCCCTGTTCTTATTGTAGATAACCACTAATTGCCGCATTCAAAATGGGGAGACTCCTCTTACTGTTTCTCTCTCTCTGAATTGTGGTGTTCATTGAGGATGAAGTCATCCTGATCCATACCACACTGAATAATGCGGCCCACCAGCCTAGCCTCTCTGTTACACCTCCAGTGGATGTTGACCGGATCCTCACATATGCCCTACCGATGTTACATCATAATCAGTGGGGTAACCCCCAAAAAGGGATGCAACCTGTCATGTACTTATTACGCTCGATGCTCCATTATTGGGTCTACAGTTCCCCCTTACACCTGCCCACCAAATTAGCACTCTGTGACAGGACACCAAGTCGCAACCCCAAGTGGATCACCTCAAAGCAGTGGCCACTGAGCAGGAAGAGAAGGCCCAAAGACAGTCCCCTCTTCCTGTCTTTCGAAACCCTTACGAAACTCTTATTCTTTCTGCTGATCTGTATTGGTAATGTTGAAATCAATCCAGGCCCTCCAGAGGACATCACCTCCCCAGCAGATCTAGCCTCCATCAAAGGACTAAGCTTCCTTCATATCAATGCATGCAGCCTCCTGAAAAAGCTTTCATTAATACAAGCCTGGGTCGCCCATACTTTGCCAGACTTTCTTGTAATATCCGAGTCATGGCTCAAACCTGCAACAACAGACAGGAAGGTAAATCTACCCAACTACCAAGTATTCAGAGCAGATTGCCCGACAAGGGGTGGTGGTGTAGCTATTTATGTAAAGTCAAATATATCTGCATCTTGCCTTAGTGCAACATCATTGCCCAAAGAGTTCGAATGTATATCCCTTAAAATAACTCTCGCCAACATGGCAGCTTTTCAACTAGTTGGCTGCTATACCCCCCCCCCGCTGACCACAAGCTCTTAACCCACCTGGGGAACCTAATCAAACCGGGCCCTGAAGAAATCATAATCCTAGGTGATCTAAACCTAAACTGGCTCTCCAAGACAGCTGCACCTCTAGTATCATTCTGTGATACACATGGGCTTACACAACTGATAAATGAACCAACAAGAATCAATTTAAAGAATAGTAGTAGTGGCACCCTACTTGACATCATGCTGTAAACAAACCCCACCTATTCTCACATACTGGAGTGCTATTCAGTGACATAAGTGACCACTGTCTCATTGCAGGAATAAGATCATCCGGCAAACCAGCTAACCCAGCAAAATTCCTTCTGAGAAGATCCAAGAAAAACCTTAATATTGAGAGATATCTCCATGACCTAAGCCACTCTGCATGCTGGCAGGAGTTCTACCTTACGCATTCTGTGGAAAAAGCACATCAGGTGTTAAATAGCATAATCATAGGTGCCCTTAACATTCATGCACCAATCATTAGTGTTAGAACAAAAAGCAAATTGTGCCACTGGTTTTCAGCCGACCTTAAATCTGCACTGTTGGATAGAGATAAGCTATGGAAACTGGCAAGGAAGACTAAGGAACCAAATGACTGGATGCTGTTCAGGAAAGCCAGAAATAGCTGCACCAAAAAAGTAAGGGATGCTAAGGCTGCTTTCTATATGGCTGAACTTGACACCTCTTACCACAATCCTGCTAGATTCTGGGGCACCATCAAGGGATCTTAGGGCAGGACCTCTAGCACCTCTGTGCCATCTCAAGTGCACTTTAATAAGGTTGCTATCTCTGATAAACGGGAAGTACTGGATGCATTCAATAATCATTTCACAACAGCTGGCCTTGCTTTTGACACCTCTCCAGCTAATCTACTGCGGGCACAACTAAACTCCCAGTCTACTGAGGTTCAGAGGGCTGATTCTTCCTTCTCCTTCAAACCAGTTTTACTGAAGCAAGTAGAGGACCTAATGCTGCAACTGGACACTAAAAAAGCGCAGGTGCAGACTCTCTTGACCCCTATTTTCTAAAAATTGCAATTCATGTGCTTGCAGTTCCCTTAACACATCTTTTTAATCTATCATTAACCTCTGGCTCTATTCCTTCGATGTGGAAAACAGCCCAAGTGTTTCCCCTCCTAAAATCAGGAGACCCCATGGACCTCAACAACTACAGGCCCATATCCATTCTTCCAGTGCTTTCCAAGATGCTAGAGAAATTAGTGAGCATCCAATTAAGAGACTACCTTGAAGTTAATAATCTCTTAAATCCTGCTCAATCTGGATTTAGGGCCAGGCACATCACCATCTCTGCACTGGCCAAAGTCACAAATGACTGGCAAACTGAGCTAGACAAAAAGAGCAGTGTCTGTGCTGTATTCCTTGATCTAAGCAAAGCGTTCGACACCGTGGATCATGAGCTGCTACTCTCTTCACTGCACTCCATAGGCTTAGACCCACCCTCTCTTAAGTGGTTCAGATGTTACCTCACTGATAGAACGCAGCAGGTGAAAGCTGAAGGTGACTATCCTCATTAAAACCACTTCTAAGAGGAGTTCCTCAAGGATCTATCCTGGGCCCTATCCTTTTTGCCATTTACATTAACAACATTGACTCTAATCTCACCAAAGCCAATGTTCACCTCTTTGCAGATGACACTGTTTTACATGTCAGTAACCCATCGCCTGCAATGACCTGTGAAATTTTACAAACAGAATTCTCCCTTTTGCAACACCAACTACTTGAGAAAAAACTCCTCTTAAATGCAAAGAAGACAAAAGCTATGTTCCTCTCCACTAATAACTATACTAACACCTCCTCACCAAGCAATCTTCCCCAATTATCCACCATCCTTGGAGAAAGCCTGGACTATGTAGATAAATTCAAATATTTAGGGGTGTGGATTGATAGCAGGCTTGACTACACTCACCATATTGAAGAACTTCTAAAAAAACTTCGCCAGAGGCTCGGCCTGTTCTTCAGAATTAAACATTTTTTAACCAGAGACTCAAGGCTGAGACTAATCCAGGCCTCATTTCTTTCACTTATCGACTATGCAGACTTCCTTTATGGTCACTGTCCTATTTCCTATTTAAGCAAATTGGATACCCTGTATCACAGAGCACTAAGGTTTATTACAGATCTGCCATTCAACACTCATCATTGCTCTCTCTATGCTGCAGTTGGTTGGGTATCCCTACACCTCAGAAGGAACAGAAATGCTGCATTATGGATTTACAGAGCTTTGTCTAATAAACTTCCAAGCTATATTTTAGACTGCTTTACGCTGGCCACAGCTATGTCCTATGCCCTAAGAAGCAACAACTTCATCACGCTTAAGTTACCCAAAGCCTACACCCGGCATGGGAGGTCTGCAATCAGCTACTCTCTAGCAATGGCATGGAATTCTCTTCAGAAGACCCTAAAGTTGACGAACTTTATACCTCTAGCATCCTTTAAAAAGCTCTACGTAAGTCTCTTCCCAGAGAAATGCAACTGCTACCACAAGGCCTAATCCAGTCACATTCATAATCCTCCCCCTTTCAGTCAGCAATTATTATTGACAGCTCTTCCATAAATCATCCCCTTAGTTTTTCCCTCCCTCACAGCCCCCTTATTTTGTATCTCAGCCCCCTATCATACCTTTTTTACAGCTTTGCTTCCCCTGACCAAGACCTCCACACCAACTCCTGGACTTACTTCTACCCCAACCACTCCTCCATACCTCTTACTACTAGTAGCCTTAGCCCCTATCTGAATCTCCCACCAGCCCCTCCATGTCATTCGTCAGAGGCTGTTTATCATCATTTTTTGCAGTCATCAATCATTATATCTTTTTGTCTGCTTTAGTTTGCCCTGGAGCCTGTAATACCGGTTACCCTGTGTTGTGTGCTTGCTTTGGCTCCTCTATTGGGACTTGAACATTCTGGTTTCTTCTAGTGTACTTTTATTGTATCCTACCGTGTCCTGTTAGGTTTTATCAACCTCTATCCTTCATTTGTATATATGTTTATATTACTGTATCTGTTTAAATACAAGTGTTCTGTATATATCTGCTACTGTACCTTCAATTTGATCCTTGACCTATCAGGTCCATCTTGTAAATGAGCTTTGCTCAATGATGTCCGCCTGAATAAATAAAGATTTTGATTGATTTATTGATTGATTGATTGATATCAGCAGTGTTGGCGTGCCACCCCAAGCCTCTGCTAGGGGTCAGGCATTCACCGACCACTGAAATCCCCCCTCCCCAGAGAAGGAGAGCAGTCCCTGGGATGCTTGATCCTTCTCCTCCCCTGCTGATCCCTGGCAGCATATGCTCATTTCCAAACATGAGTCGCTGGCATGGTGCGAGCTGTGGCTGTACGTGCCACAACCCTCACCACCACTGGGCCAGCACAACAGGATGGCGATTGGAGAATGTGGGAGGGGGGACCACTAGACTACCAGGGAATTATTGTATACACAATGGAACGGCAATCCAAGAATGGGAGAGGGGGGTGGAACTGCTAGACTACCAGGGAACTGAGTAACTAAGGTAAATGTGGTTCAATGTATTTCAATGGGGTTTTCAACTTTGCGGCATAACTTTGTCATTTTTAAAGATTTTGACACCAAATTTTCAACATACCTTTTTGAGACCCATCCTCATGAACAATGTTGGTGTTATTTTGCAAATCCTGCCTGAAAGGTGATTTCATGGTCAGTTGGCAAAAAACATCTTTCAAGCCTGATTTCACAATTTGCACCATCCCTGTTCATGAGGTGGGTCAAAGAAATGGTATGTTAAGCATTTCAGGTCAAAGTATGTTAAAATGCTAAAGTTGTGTGCATCTGTTGACATTTCGCTATGCTCACTCCCAACTTTCATAATTTTCAATATTTTCAACCTAAATTTTCAACATAGCCATTTCTTTACATCACCTCATGAATGTGGCAGTTTTCAGTTTTCAAATCCTGGCCAAAATGTGTTTTCTCAACTGTAGCATAGAATGACATTGCAGTGGCATGGAATGACCTTTCAGTGAGGATTTGAAAATTCTCAGCCCAGTGTTCATAAGGTGGGGTAATAACAAGGCTATACTTACAGGTTGGTTCCTGTTTCAGCTGAAATGCTCCCAAGGCAACATACATGTACGCATCTATGGACAGATGGGAGATCAGGGCCCTCCGAGCCCTGCACTCCCACTGCCAAGTGCAGATATGATTATACTATCTCAAAAAGTAAGGAAATTCTTTGCAAAAAAACTTTGATAATGCATCAGTTAGGGTTCCAGTGTCAAAAGTTGGGAAATGTGGTTTTATGGTTTTCAACCCCAACACCCCGTATCCCACCCTACACGCAGTAACATGTGTGGGGTTGCCTTGGGGTTGTCAATGCTAACGCTCCCCCTATTCTCCTATACTGTACCCATCTCAGCTTATTTACTGATGGAATTGGGTGAGCTTTAGGGTTGACAACCCCAAGGTCCACCCCACGCCTTTTGGTGCATGTAGGTTGGGGGTGTGGTGATCTGGTTGGAAACCCTAATACCACACTTCCCAACTTTTGTCACTGGAACCCTAACTGATGCATTAGCAAAGTTTTTTGCAAAGAATATTTGATATGCAAATTTATTATGAATGTATTTATGTTTTCAGGTTTTGAAATGTGGTACTAATAATACAGGCTTATAAGTTACTGTGGAGTGTTTTCTTCTTTTATCCAATGGAAAGTTAAAGTATAACATACACATTTTATGCGTGAAACCAGTGTAAGTAATGAACTTCGTCCTGTCAGTTTTCCAAATAGGTTGCAATTCTGTGTACAATAATTTGAACTAAACTAAACCAGCAGAGCTCAGTAGGACACACACAATGATAACAGAGGTACCCCCTGGAACATGAGGGTGAGAAGACTGGAAGAAAAATTTTAATTTTTTTAAAGAAAAATGATATGCCTCAGAAGTGCCATTAGTATCAGTCAGGTTGTAGCAGGCAGCCACCTGAATTTCACTTGCTGCCCACTGCCCAGACCAGATCGAACTATACTAGTACAGCTCAGAAGGACACATGCAATGCTACGTGAGAAACCCGAGGAAATTAGGAGCTTGAAGACTGAAAAATATTGTGTATTTTATCTTAATTTTTGTAAGATGCTACAAATGTGCCAACTTGCAATGTCCAGATACTGGTAGACTGCCAGCTTTTGAGGACACATACAACGCTACAGGAGAAGCCCCTAGGAAGTTGGATGCATGAAGACTTGAAAAAAATATTTTGTATTACTTTTGTTGTTGATAAGGTGCTGCAAAAGGGCTGACTAACAGTGGGTGGGCAACAGAAGGCAACTAGCTGAAGCCCACTTGGTGCCCCATGCCAAGTTCACACTACAATAGAACAGTTCAGGAGGACATACACAGTGCTACTGGAAGAAATCCCAGGAATTTGAGAGTGAGAAGACTGGAAGAAAAAAAAAACATTTTTAAACATTTTATATGATCCCACAAAAGTGCCTAGTTGCACTAATTGGGCTCCAACTCACTTGCTGCCCACTGCCAGAACAGATCACACTTTTCCAGCACAGCTCAGGAGGACACACACACACACACACACATACAGTTTTACAAAAGCTGGGAGCTTGAAGACTGGCAAAAATATGTTGTGTTTATTTATAGAATGCCACCAATGTACCAACTAGCAGTGACAAGGTATTACAGACTAGCACCTGACACTCACTTTCTGCCCACTGCTCAAATCACACTGCCTTTTGAAAGCTTTGGAGGAGACCCACAATGCAAAAGATGGGATCCCCAGGAAGTTGGAAGCATGAAGACTTGAAGAAAAAAATATTTTGCGTTATTTTACATTTTTGACAAGATGTTGCCAGTTAGCAGTAACCTTGCACCAGCAGGCTGCCAGTTGACACAAGCTTACTTCCCACTGCTCAGATCACACTGCACAGGCACCATTCTGAAGGACATACACAAAGCTACAGGAGGAACACCAGGAAGTTGAGAGTGTGAAAACTACAAGAAAAAATTATGCTGTAATTTATAAAATAATTTATTTTTAACTGTGCCACAAAAGTACCAGCTAGCAGCAGTTAGGTGCCAGCATGCTATTAGCTAAAACACACTTGCTGCTAATAGTCCTAAACAGATCACACTACATTTTCACAGCTCATGATTATATACAATGCCACAGGTGCAACTTCAGGATGTTGTGAGCATGCTGAGTGGATGAAAAGAATGTTATATTTTATTAATGTTTTATAGAACGCCACAAAAGTGCTCACTTGCAACAGCTGGGCACCAGCAAGCTGCCAGCTGACACCAACTTGTTTCACGTTGCTTTAGCTGGCAGCTTCAGAGGTCTGTGCTGTACTATGTACACAGATTAATCTTAAAAAAATTGCCAGCAGTCTCCTTTATTCTTGTAGTTTAAAAAAATGGAACCTAGGAATTACAGACAATAAATAGCAGATCCCATCATATTTACAGACTGTTTTGCAATGGCATTAACCCTTGATTCCCTTGCCTGTCAAGTACATACTTGGACTCATCATAATGACTCCACAGATGGACTATTGACCACTGCGGTATCATATTGAAACAGCAACATTTTGACAGAGAAAGTCATTACAGTGACAATTTCTATGAAATTTGAAATTGTCACTGTACTGGTCCCGCTGATGAAATTTCACCATTTCTCCATGATACGCCCACCTCCCCTTCCGAGTCAAATCCAACTCGGAATTGGATCTTTAGAGACCGAAGCCGGGGGTAAGGAGGTGAAGTCCCCCACATGGGGGGTGCGACGGGCTAAGCCCCCAGAAAAAAAACAGCCAATGTCTGACAGGCAAAATTTTGCCTGTCAACATTGTGGCTGTCATTGTGCCACATTTCAACAACTTTATTGTCGATGCGGCTTGGTGGAATGGACAATACCTTTCTCTGTGGAAACTACATGCTATATTTCTCCATTTCAAAATGTTCACCCCGAGCTAAAAGTTATACCCCTCAGAGAAGAATATTTGTTCCTTAATAGTCAGATGTAGCCTGTCAATGAGATTCATATCTTTAGCTGCCTTGTACTCTGGAGTTAGATCTCCTCTTAGTCTTTTCATTTCAAGACCATACAATCCAAGCTTATCCAATCTTTCATCATACAGTTTTCCCCCCAAGGTCATCTATAATCTAAACTCCTCTTTGATGCACCTCCACCACCCTGAGAATGTCAACTCTACTGTACAGGGACTAAAATGCCCACAGTACTCCAAATATGGCCTCACAATAGACCTATAAAATCACATTCACCTCTCTGTCCCTACTCTCAACATATATCCTACACCCCATAATTTAATTACACCTTCTATTTGCTCACAGTGTAGTGTTGGTTTAAAGTCCATTGTGACAATGATTCTTAGGTCCTTTTATTATCCACCACACTTAGTTCTTCCCTATCCAATTTATAAATTGATTTCATATTATTATTAACAAAAGGAATTATAGCACACTTGCTCAAATTAAACTTCATTTTGTCTTCAGTTGAACAACAGGTCAGATCATTCCATTTCTTTTATAAGTCAAACATCTCTGTCTCAAAATCTACAATATGTCCTAAGTTAGCATCATCCACAAACTTCACCAACCTCCCCCGACCCCAACCAATTTTCATAGTTGTTACATACAGTAGCAGCCACAGACACTGCCTGCTATTTCCTGAAATTGCTGTGATATTTCCAGAAATATCTCCTGCTTTCTGAATTTCCACAGTAGGGGCAGCAGAGAGAAACTCTTCAGAAATTTTGCAAAATATCTGGAAATAGCTGGTAATGTCTGTGGCTGCTACTGTATTGTAAATGTTTAACAAAGTTGGTCCTAGTAACTATCTCTGAGGAACATCACTAGTAGTTGTACTAGTAGATTTAATTTCTTTGTGGCACCCTTCCCCTGAGGCTCAGAGCACCATTGCAAAATACAAATACAGATGTAACAGCATATAAATAAGCATTATTATATCCATAATAATAAATACATTTAAATATAACAACATTTTCCATAAATTACCAAAATAAATAAACCGTTGATTAAAAAACAATACTAGTGACAGCTTGACAAGGGACTCTCACTCCCCATAAGCCTGTACAAACAGGTAGGTCTTAAGACCCATTTTAAAGGCCCCCACTGAGGGGGCCTGGTACAGGACCCTCTGAAGAGAGTTCCAAAGGCCCAGTCTACCAAGGTTTTAAAACTGACAATTGGAACAACTAGGAAGTCCTTCTCAGTGTTACAGAGGGGCATGAGGGCATGTAAGGATGCAAGAGATCAGAAAGGTAACCCAGGCCCAGACTGTGCAGGTCCTTATAGGTTAGAAACCCAACTTTAATGGACATACACCACTTAACTGAGAGCCACTGCAGTTCACGGAGTGCTGCAGAGAAAGGACTGCAGCTTGATTGGCTGGTCAGCAACCTAGCAGCTGTATTCTGCACCAGCTGCAGGCACCGCAGCATACCTCCACTGACCCCAAGGTATAGAGAATTGCAGTGGTCAAGCCTTGAGGTCTCAAAAGCATGTACCAGTGTGACAGGTTCCCTGGGAGGGAGAAGGGATTTAATCCAGCTGATGTTCCTTAGATGGTAAAAATCATTCAAGACTACTACTGACAGCTGGGCCTCAAATATCAGTCATCCAAAAGACTCCTACATTTTTCACCTTGGTAGCAGCCATAAACCCAGAAGATCCAAGCTGAAGCCCTATCTTCTCGGCAGCTGCTACTCCTCCCTTCTGACTTGGGTCAATCACTAGTACTTCAATTTTACAGGGGTTAAGTCTTAGCCATCTCAATGATATTCAGTCTTGGATCTCAGTCACTGACCGTTCCAGGCATCCCTGGTGTAAAAGGCAGATAGAGCTGGGTATCATCTGTATAAGAATGGAACCAAACTCCATATTGCTTAAATGTTTGACGCAGCACAAAATTCATCTCACTCACCTCATCAGTCATAACTGGCCTAAACTCCTCTCATAACAACTGAATGCTGCTGTGTCCCTTTGGCTCAGCCCTACTGGGAATCATACCACAGCCAGCCAAGGTGTGAAACCAGTGGGTCTGCACAAGTTGGTGACACAAGGCCAAAGGTCGCATCATCACTGCCTCCTCTGACATATTGGTGCATGCCACCAATATATCCGAAATGTCCATTACTGCCAAGAGTCAATCTGTCTGAAGCCCTTGCAAAGGGTAGAACTGTACAACCTCCAAAGGGAGTGGACTACAAAGTGTGGGGGTGGGGCTGAAAATAAAATGAACCATATAGCACAACTGATTGGGTCAATTCTGAGGACTTTTTCCTCAAGCCAGAGAGAGAATACTATAGGTTCAACACATGGTCATGCTGATTGAGTTGTAGATGCAACAGCTTGTGCAAGGCCAGGGATTCCATTCCCCAGTGGAAATCTTGCCCCAAATGTTCATTATACATAGATACATAGATACATAGACAGTGTCGGACGATAAGGGCCTATGGCCCACCCAGTCTGCCCATTTGAGCTTGTAAGTTCAGTTTGTTTTCCTAGAAGTCTGTTGCCCCTTACCCCTGACCTCTAGAATTCCTTTATGTCTATCCCATGCATTCTTAAATCCCGTGATTGTTTCAGCCCCCACCACTTCCTCTGGCAGGGTGTTCCACTTGTCCACTACCCGCTCTGTGAAGAAATTCTTTTCTCATGTTTCTCTGAATTGTCCTCCCTCCAACTTCATCCCATGCTCTTTAGTCCTGGAACATCTTTTTCACTTAAAAATAGTGTTTTCCTGCACCCTGTTCCTCCCTGTAAGATACTTGTATGTCTCTATCATATCTCCTCTTTCCCTCCTCTCCTCCAGGGAGTACATGTTCAGTTCCTTCAACCTGTCTTCATAGGACTTGTTATGCAATCCATGCACCATCTTTGTTGCCCTCCTCTGAACCTTCTCTCCGCTGTCTATGTCCTTACGTAGGTATGGTCTCCAGAACTGTACACTGTACTCCAGGTGGGGCCTCACTAGTGTCTTGTATAGTGGAATTATGACCTCCCTTTTCCTGCTGGTGATGCCCCTGCCTATTCATCCCAGCATCCTATTTGCTTTACCTGCTGCCTTGTCACACTGTTTCCCTACCTTGAGGTCATCAGAGATGACAACCCAAGATCCCTTTCCTGCTTGGTGCATGCTATATCCTCACCCCCAACTGATATATTGTGCCAGGGTTTTGTGCCCCATATGCATTATCTTGCACTTTTTGCATTGAATTTCAACTGCCAAACCCTTGACCATTCTTCAAGTTTCTGCAGGTCGCTTCTCATTCTGTCTACACCCTCTGGTGTGTCTACTCTGTTACAGAGCTTTGTGTCATCAGCGAACAGTGAAATTCTGCCTTCTAGATCCTGCAATGTCACTGATGAAAATGTTGAATAGGACCAGTCACAGCACTGATCCCTGTGGTACCCCACTGGTCACTCTTCCTCTGTGGAGTGACAGCCATTTACCACCACCCTCTGTGTCCTGCCACCCAGCCAGTTACCTACCCACCACACTACTGTCCTGCACACACCCATTTCCCCGTTTGTGTAATAGTCTTCTATGTGGCACAGTGTCAAAGGCCTTGCTGAAGTCCAGATAGGCCATGTCCACTGCCCTCCCCTGATCCACCTCCCTAGTCACCCAGTCAAAACATTCAACGAGGTTGGTCTGACATGACCTCCCCCTGGTGAAACCATGCTGCCTTGGGTCCTGTAGTCCATTGACAACCAGATGTTCCACCAATCTCTCCTTCAGTAGTGCTTCCATGATCTTCCCCACTACTGAGGTGAGGCTGACTGGTCTGTAGTTTCTAGCTTCCTCTTTGTTCCCACTTTTGTATAAGGGGACTACATCTGCTGTCCTCCAGTCTTTGGGTACCTCCCCTGTTTCCAGTGATCGGCTAAACAGGATAGCCAGAGGTTCAGCCACCACCTCTCTTAGTTCTTTAAGGACCCTGGGTGCACCCATCTGGCCCCATTGCTTTATCAACTCTTATTACTTCCAGTTCCTTCAGGACCCTTTCGTGTAAAGGAACTTGTGTCCATTTCTGCACCATTCTCACCTTGTACTCCCTTCAGACCCATTACCCCTCTTCCTCAGTAAAGACTGAGCAGAAATACCTGTTCAATATGTCAGCTTTACTGTTGTCATCCTCCACGTGGCTCCCATCCTCCCCTTCAGTCTCACTATCCCTCCTTTGTCTTTCTTTTTCACTATGTACCTGTAAAAGGTTTTGTCCCTCTACCCACTGATTTTGCAATGTGTTCTTCTGTCTGAGCTTTGGCTTCTTACTGACCTCCCTGCCTCCCTTTGCTTCTCCTGGTACTTCTTCCTATCCCTTCTGCCTGTGTCTTTGTATTGCCTGAATGCAATATGTTTGGCTTTCACTTTCATTGCTACCTCTTTGGAAAACCATAATGGTCTCCTCTTCCTTTTCCTCTTGCTAACCTGCTTAATGCATAATTCTGTTGTTCTTGTAATCCCCATTTTAAATACTGCCCACTGTTCCTCAACCCCTGATTCCTGTCCCATTCCCCTTAATGCCTTTTAAGTATCTCCCCATTTTTCCAAAGTCTGCCCCCGTAAAATCCAGGATACGTGTTTTGTGTGGTTTGGTTCTGCTCTTTTGTGATTTCAAAACCACAATGACTGGTGGTCACTGTTACCCAGGTGCTCCCCACTGTTACCCCATCACACTGTTCCTGTTTGTGAGCACAAGGTCCAGTATTGCCTTCTGCTGAGTTGGTTCCATTACCAGTTGCTTGAGGAAGGCACCCTGAAGGGAGTCCAGGATAAATCTGCTCCTAGTTGATGCTGCTGCTGGGATGCTCTAGTCCACGTCTGGAATATTGAAGTCTCCAACCAGTACTACCTCACCCTTGTCTGCCATCCTTTGGATGGCTAGCATCAGCTCCCTATCTGTTTCTTCCTCCTGGGCTGGTGGTCTATAGACCACACCTGTGCGGATGGCTGTCCCCATTTTCCTTTCCAGCTTAACCCACAGTATCTCTCCCCATTTTGTTCCTCCTGGATCTCTGTGTCCCTTATGTCATTTTTCCATACAGTGCCTCCTCCTCCCTTCCTGCCTGCTCTGTCTCTTCTGAATATGTTGTAGCCAGGTATGGCCATCTCCCAGTCATGGTTATCATTATACCAGGTTTCAGTGATGGCCACAATGTCCAGGTCTGACTGTACCATGACAGCCTCCAGATCTTCCATCTTGTTGCTAAGGCTCCTGGCATTTGCACACATGGCTTTCCATGATTTGACCTCCCTAGACTGCTTCACTGTTCTACTCCAGCCCCTTTCTTGGTTGTCATTTATCCCTGGTTCTCCTTGCTGTCTGCCCTTCTGCTGAATTTTGCCCCTTTTCTGCTTATCCACCTCTTGGGCACTAATCTCCATCTTTTGCACACTGCTTTGCAGAGATAGCCACTCCTCTGGTTCACTGGTTCCACTGCTAGCTGTGGGGGTGAGCAAGTAGGTACCCTCCTTGCTGGCCTGCCACCCCCCTTTGCTAGTTTAAATGCTTGTCAATGTAGCATTTAAACTTATCATTGAGTGCTTGGATTCCCCTCCAGGATGGATGCAGGCCATCAGGCTTGAACAAGCCTCCATCCTCCAGGTGGGTCCCCAGTCACCAATGAATCCAAAACCTTCCTCACAGCACCAGTTCTTCAACCATGAGTTAAAAGTTCCTGGCATGCAATCCCATGTTTCTCCCTTGCTCTCTCCACAGGTGTACTTCTGAGAAAGTGACAGAAGTAGCTACTTGCTTGAGACCCCTCCCCAGTTTCCTAAACTCTTCCTGAACTTCCTTTGGCTCCCTATTTGCCAGGTCATTAGTACCTAGGTGGATAATGACATCCAGCTCACCCTCCCATCTTGCCTTCCCAGTGATCCCCAGGATCTCCCTTCCATCCCTCCATGCCGTAGCACCTGGTAGGCACCTCACCTCCCTGTCCTCCCCCTCCTGTGTTCCTAGCTGGATCCCTCTTATGATGGAGTCCCCCACCAGGATTCACTTCCTCCTCCTCTGGGGTCCACTGCTTTCCCTGCTGAGGTCACCTCCTTGGCTAACCTCCACATCCTTTCCTTCCACTTCTCTGGGTACCTCTATTTGGTTGTCCTCATTTGCCAGTGTGGCATATGAGTTCTTGAGTGGAATAGGATCTGGGATGTGCCTCTGCCTGACTGCTCTAACCCTCCCTGAGCCCACTGTCATCCAAGTGCTCCTCGTTCTCGGCATCCTTTGAGCCGGCTGCATTGGACTGGGTGGTCCCTGGATAGGGTGATGGTACTCCTGACCCAGTTTACTCGCTCTGAGTCTGGCTACCTCATCCCACAGTCCATGAGATGCATGCAGATAGGGCAGCACCTCAGTGTCCAGAAGGTCTGCCTGAATATGGCTGCCCCACAGCCACTGCATTGCACCACTCCCACATTATACTGCAATTCCACTACTTGTCTGCTACTGAAGCTCTCCTAGTTCTCTTTTTATTAATTTACTGTACTAAAAATCCTGTCACTAATCCTCAGATATTTTTTTTTTTAAAGGAAAAGAAACCAATAAATAAATAAATGAGTCAAAACACTTGTTGTGCTGAAGGGTGGCTTCTTCCCCTTATGCCCTCCTACCACACCCTTACTATTCCCTGTGTTTAGCTCCTGTCAATCAGATTTATCAGGGCATATAATTAAGAGTTGGGGAAGGGGAGGAGGGGCGAAAATTTGCAGCAATTAAAGACAGCACAGAATTACACCACCACTATGTTTTAAATTTTCAACAGCCCAAAAAACAATTATAAGTAAAGACAACAAAGAAAGTATAGTGTCACTAAACGCCCACAATCTAAGTTTAAAAGAAAAATAGCAATTACCAGTTACTCTAAAGCACTGAATTGAATATGTTTCCTTCCTTCCCTTCTGGCTTCTTCTGGAAAATAAACCTCTGCTTGCTACTTTAACTCTGACTAAGCCCCACCTCCAGTTATCACGTAGCTGAGGTCAGAGGCCAGACAATTAACACCCTTCACCCAACTACAGGGCAGTCAGACAAGCCAAGATAAAATTTGCAGCAATTAAAGATAGCACAGAATTACACCACCACTATGTTTTAAATTTTCAACAGCCCAAAAACAATTATAAGTAAAGACAACAAAGAAAGTATAGTGTCACTAAACGCCCACAATCTAAGTTTAAAAGAAAAATAGCAATTACCAGTTACTCTAAAGCACTGAATTGAATATGTTTCCTTCCTTCCCCTTCTGGCTTCATTCTTCATTGTCCATCCATGAATCGAAGTCATCCAGAATAAGCCCTGTCGGTGACTCCAATATCTTGTCGGTGACAAAATCTGCAATTTCCTGCAGAAAATCCCCCTTGCATCCTGGAGGTCAGTAAATGAGGAGGATCATGTAACCTGCATCTGCACCCCCATGCAGAGCCATACATTCAAACATTGAGGTATCTTCACTGGGTGCACCAGCATGTTCAGTTAGTTTTAAAACAGATGACTACCCCCATGGTCCTTCTTCAGTCAGTGCATGACAGAGAACCCAGCTGAGAAAGCTGCCTCCAATATTGGGGCTGGCAGTATAATAGCTTAGAAGTTAGAGTAATGAGTTGTAGATGAGCTTGGTACATCCAGCAGACCTGGGTTTGATTCCCACAACCTCCACTTGCATATTGTGTGACTCTGAGCATGTCACTGAATTTCTCCAGTGCTCCTGGGTCAGCCCAGAAACATGCAGTTGTACCTAGTGGGTCTTAACAGGTTACCAAAGAAGAAAAAAAATATGGGACCAGCATCATCACCAAGAAAGCCAGAACAACAGAGGAATTAAATAAAACTTTTCCTATAAAAGCAGTTATTTTCCTCATTGATCTGGCACTGCACAGCAACTCTAGTCCTCACAATCCTAATAACAACCCCCAACCCCGCATCATCCCTTCTGAATTTTCTTTTCTCTCATGCCTCCTGATATATGATGCTGGTTTGACAAATAATTTGTTAACTGGCATCAAAGCACCAGGCTCCACGTCAACTGTGAATTTGCAGTCAGCAGGGAGCCGCTCACATTGGACTGTGTTCTTTCCTTGGGGGGCTTTGCCCTCGAACCTCCCAAGTGGGAACTCTGCCCCCACACCTCCTATAATTTTAGATTCCAACTCCAAGATGGAGTTGGTTCGGGGAGGCGGTACAGAATGGAGGAAAGTGTAGCTGAGTCCCAGGTGGACTTCTACAGTGACATGTTGCTGTTGTCGGTATCAATGTATGTCGCTGTAGAAATGTCACTGTATGGGGGGTATATCCATGCCTCCTACTAATTTCCATCTCCCTGCTGCAGCAGTAGGCTGCACTAAGCAGAGGAGGGATCATAAAAGGGTTGCAGATCCCAGACTAGAGATGTAGAGTTGCTGAGCCTAGGGGTCTGTACATATATACAAATCACATACCCAAACACATATCAGTCATACACTATACAACTAAATCCTATCTACCTTAGAATCCCTGACTTACTTCAAAATAACAAACAGTAAAATATAACATCAAAACAAATAAATTACACGAAATACAGGTAGAAACTGTGGTGTAGAACAATTATTATCCAGGAAAATTTTTCTCAAAGTCTCACCCAGTGCAAGCTGCAGGCTAAAGACCAAACACATGAAAACTCAAATAACAGGTTATTATCTTAGCTGTCACCCAAGAAAGACTTCAAGGGCTCAATTTTCAAACATCAGCACAAGCCTCGACAATGGCTACTAGTACTGATTGCCAGTGCACAAGGAACCCTACACCTAATTCACTATCAGGCAGGGTCCTGGTGCCCAAAGTCCCCCAGCTTGTGGCAAATGTGGCTGCATGGCAAAAAGATGGTGCACATGAGATGTTTGTCACAAGCTGCAGGTTGGTCAGGTGGCATCTGTGCCCAGGGACAGAACCCTACGGGAGTCTGTCAGCGTCATAGGGGCAATGCATGGGGAGGGCTGGGCTGGCGGAACATAGATGGGTGATGGGATGAGTGGCACCTGCACCCCAATGGGGCTTTTGAAGGGCAACTGCAATGCCAGTGTGTTGGGGAGGCACATGCATGCTGGGCACCCTGAGGAGGGGTGCTGTGAGCACGACAAAGGGCTCCAGATTTACTTATTTAGCTAGGCTATCTTTATCAGGTTGGTACACTAGACAAATACAATGCCAGTGCACATACAATATTGTAGTGGTGCATGGGAGACTGCTGACAGGTGGCTCATCTGCTCTCCCACCAAAGGTGGCCTCTGAGGGTGGCACACGGATTGTTAGACCAGCCCTGGCTGGTCTAACTGTCCCAGACCATGTGCACTCAAGGAGGGGCTCCTGAATCCCATTGTTGGTGATATGACAGCTTGCATCCACCACAAGCCCCCTAGCACCCTGGCACACCCTTCAGCTTGGCACAAACCCTACACAGGGCAATGGGCCTTCCTGAATCACAATCTCTGCAAGTTTTGAAGCAAGGTGCCCTTTGTGTCACCTCTGTGTGACTCAGGTACCTTGTATCAGCTTTGGAGTTTTGAAAATGAATCATCAAATCCTCAAATAAATCTCTCAGATGAATCCCAAATACAAGAACATTGAAGGAGTCTTTTTGCCTCCCAGATGTCACCCAGGAAGCAAGTCGACAAAATTGACTCTCTGATCCAACCCACTGCCACTGGGTGGAATCAAAGACAGCACAGTAATAAACTATCTGCTGATATGTAACAGACACTAGCAGATGCAGCAATTAGGGCAGATATGGGAACTACCCAGCTCACTTTCCCACATTCACAAACCTAGGTTGAACTTCTTATAATTCCCCCATACCTCTCCTACAGCTTCCAGTGCAGGATGGCCTCTTCTCCAGTGTCCCTGTCCTTTACATACTGATCTGCCCTCTCTCACCAGCCAGTTTACTCAGCCCATACTCTGCAGACACAATCTGCACCCCAGCTTCAGCACCGCAAATTCCTCAATGTTGAATTAGCACCAGATGCCTCTCTTACTGCATCCATGCTCAACAGGTGTTCTGTTCAACTCACTGAGGTTTCGCTCATGCATATTCACTCCACTCCTGACCTGTGATCTCACCTCTCACACCACACTTGCCCTCTCTAAGGGCAAAAAAATACTCTGCTCCTATCACCATCACAGAGTACTAACTCCACAATGTAAGATCCTACAGCTAGAACTAATTAATATTATGTAATAAAACTGCAATAAAATTGCACTACAAAACACCCTTCTATGGTGTTAAAACTCAGTTTCTCAGCACTCAGCAACAGGAGCTCACAGTGGCTAGTCGTCACTAGCTTCCAGGTGAACAGATAGGCATTTACCCAAATAATCTCCCTATGGTCTGACAGCCAACATGCTAGTCACCTTACCAGATTGCTTGTGATACTGACAACCAATAGCTTCTTCATTAATCCCACATGAGACACTGTATTAAATGCTTTGCATAAATGCACATCCACTGGTTTTGCTTCATCTAAAGCTTTACTTACATTCTCAAACAAATGTCTAGTATATTTGTCAAACAAAATCTCCATGGCTGAAAATGTGCTAGGTAACATCCCTTATATTATTCTGTTTGTTAATTTTCAGTTGGGTCCCTGAGGAAGCCCTATAGCATGTTCCCACCACCAAAAAGTTTGAAAAGGAAAAAAAATGCTGTTGTGAGTGTATAGGCACTGCTAAGCTGCCAAGGCATTCCCATTTGCTGCTGACTATCCAGCAAATCCTTTATAAGTCCTTAGGGATCTGAATAATATGCTATCCTTATTCTGAAAAAGAAAAATACCATCCCTGCAAAAAATATGCTGTAGCCCATTCTGACTCATTGATCTTTTTGTAAAAAAGTGGTTGCTTGGACAATTTGGCACTGGTAGATGGCCACCATATTATTCCCCTTGTGCCAGCTATCCAAGCACACTTCCTCCCCCTCCCAGTTCACCCTCCAAACAAGCCCTTGGTCATACAGATCCGTTGCTTTTCAGTGTACACTATCGAGTTGGACAGGATTGTATTTTCTGAGTTTTCCTGCTGCTTCGTAAAAAAAGATATATTTTTTTTTTTTATTTGTGAAATCAGTTTACAACCTTTGAGCCAGAGGCTCGTTTCCAAAGGTACCTCATCACATTAAAGACATACATAGAGTTTTAGGTTACATAGCATAGGTTATTGTAGGATTTTGCAGTTTGCATGTTTTTCTGACGAAATTAGCAATGAAGTTATAATTTTGAGAATGTTTCCTGCCAATCTAATTAAATCTCTCAAGTGCCCTGAGTAAGTCAATCAGCCCGATGCTGTGCACATGCGCGAGCTCTATCCCTGCACTGTGGTGTACTGCAGCTGAATCTGGCACAAACAAGCATTTGTCAATGCCGAATGTTCACCTTGTGCACTGGTGTCATGGGGGTGTGTGTTTGAAAATTGCTTCAGTGAGGGAATCATTTTTTAAACATTTAAGAATGCAAAATCAAAGTGATGATGTGGGCAGTGTAACTGTCTTTTTTGTTAATATTTGGGCTCCGAAAGGCGATTTCGCACAGTGACTGCGAAATCAGCTTTTGGGATGCAAAAAAAAAAATTTTGGACAGGATCAGAAAAATGACAGCTGTCACATACATGAGGTGCTGTTAAAAAAATAGCTATGTTGAAAATTTTGATTCAAAATATTTAAAATTGCCAAAGTTATGAGCCTGCATTCGCAAATTTCAACGCAGGCTCATAACTTTGTTGTTTGTTAATATTTTTTGGCCAAAGTTTCTACATTGTCTTATTATGACCCCACCTCATGAACAAGTGCAGAGAAACATTTCAACTCCTGCCCAAAAGGTGATTTTGCACAGTGACAGCAAAATCACCTTTTGGGATGCAAAAATAATTTGGTGAGGATCTGAAAAATGACAGCTGTCACATTCATGAGGTGCTGTGAAGAAATGGCTATTTTGAAAACTTGGGGTCAAGCTATTGAAAATTGCCGCAGTTATAAGCCGGCATTTGCAAATTTCAATGCAGGCTCATAAGTTCATTGCTTTTTAATATTTTTATACCAAATTTTCAACATAGCCTTCTTATGACCCCACCTCATCAACAAACATGGAGAAAATGTTCGGCTCCTGTCCAAAAGGTGATTTTATGCAGCGGCAGCAAAAATCACCTGTTGAGTCAGAATTGCCTGCTGTCACTTAATTGTTCATGTGGTGGGGTCCTATAAAAGGTATGTTGAAAATTTGGGGCCAAAATATTACAAAATGGCAAAGTTATGCCACTAACTTGAAAAACCCATTTAAATGCATTGAAACTGAAAACCCCTTTGAAATACATTGAAGCACTTACCTCAGTTCGCGGTTGGGCTTTGAAGAGTGAAGATTTGTCTGCAGTCCAGAAAACAGTATTGAAACATATCTCCAGTGGGTAAGTTTGGAGTGGGGGTGGTGTGTCCTGACTGGGAGGTCAGGTGGGGGTGGGTAACGGTGAAGCAATGATGGATGGTTTCGTTTTCAGATTCAAAAAAAAAATGATGAGGCATAATTTTCTTTATTTTAAGGAGTTTTCTATTAATGGCAGACACTGGGGGACTGGGCAACCCCAGTGTCACTGGAAGGGACACTTTTACAATAGTTAAGGACACTGGGGGATTGAGCACCCCCGCTGTCAGTGTGTTATGTTTTTTTGGGGGGGTGGAGGAAACAGACATCAATGGATAGTTTTCTTATTTTCAGGGGGATAAAAAACACGATGAAGGACAGTTTTCTTTATTTTAGGTAAAGGTAATGGAGAATTGAGCAGCCCCAGTGTCATTACTGTTTGTGTGTGGGGGGATGCTGACAGGGAGGATCGAGTTGGGGGACAGTTAGGGCCACCAGCAACAGACGTTGATGGACGTTTTTCTTTGTTGCAGGCAAGCATTCCAGGCTGACCATAACAGATCAGCCTGGCTTGCTGGGTGGATCAAAGGGACAGCAACTTCTTTTGAAGATGATGCCATCCCCACCCAGCAAACTAGAAACTCTGTTATGGTCAGCATGGGTGCTGATTGGTATGGCACTGTCATGCCCCTGCAACACTGCTCTGCATTTGATGGACAGCGTTGCACCCCTCAAAATGGACTCTCATAACAAGGTGTTCGCTGTGCTTGTGTGCATGATAAACACAAAAAAGGCTTCCAATCCCACTGCCTAGTTAACTATTTCAAGAGTTGATTGCAATTCCATGTGTTTGACTGGTCTGTACCACAAGAACCAAGGTGAGTCAGTTAAACTAAAAGACTGTGATTTTGCCTCAAGCATTTTACAGTCTGCACAAATCCAACAACTTAAGTTTGAGGTATTTTATTCTTTGGTTCAGTCAGATTTACAACTCAGCCTTAAACCATGTTCTGAGTGTGAAAGGCATGCATAAATACTAAAAAGATATTAGGGTGGATACAGTAGGTAGAGGGATTACTAGCAGAAGGAGTAAGGTGCTACTTCCCTGAATAGATCACTGGTTAGCCTGCAGCTGGAGTAATCTGTGTAGTTGTGGGATCCATATACTGTATAAGGAAAGATAAGGATAGATTAGAGACAGTGCAGCTAAGGCAAAGATGATCCATGGACAACAAGGCAACATGCAAGGAAAGACTGAAAAGTCTTAAAACATACTCATTGGAGGACAGCAGGGAGAAGGAGCTATGATATAGGCTCTCAAGTTCATGAAATGGTACATTAGAGTAGACACAGCAAGTGTATTTGATCTATATCCACTGGCAGTCAAATGCTTAAGCTGGAAAGGGGGCAGTTAAAAAGAAGATATTATAAAGTACTTGTTGGCAGAAATGGTAATAGGTGGTTTGAGCAAGCTTCCAGACAAAAGTTTTGGTGACTAAGACAATATCAGGAAATTGGAAAAATAAATAATATCTACGAACATACGAAATTTGCCAGCAGATAAATGCCTAGAGGTCTATCAAGTCTGCTCAAATGTGCAGCTAGCACCCCTTATTCTGCAGCTGCCCCTCCCTTCCACCCTTCCCCTTCATTAACCCTCCCCCTTGTCCTGTCCCATCCTCATTTGAAGCAGTCCACTGTTCTACTGCATACCACTTCAGGAGGTAACGCATTCCACCCAGCCACCACCCTCTCTGTAAAAAAGTGTCTCCTCATCTCCCTCCTGAATCTTCCTCGCTCCAGTCTCATATCATGGCTCCTGGTGTCCCTCCCCTCCCTTACTTTGAACAGCCCCTCTGTACTTGTCTTGTTTATTCCTTTCATGTATTTAAAGGTTTCAATCATGTCACACCTGTCTCTCCTATCCACCAGTGAGTACATGTTCAACTCCTTCAACCTCTTCTCGTATGATAAGTCCCCCAGCCCCTTGATCATCTTTGTCGCTCTGCGCTGCACCCCCTCCAGTAACTTAATGTCCCTCTTCAGATACAGACACCAGTACTGCATGCAGTACTCCAGGTGTGGTCTAACTAATGTCCTATACAGTGGCAGAATCACCTCCTCCCTCCTTGAGGATATACCCCTTGCAATACAACCCAGCATTTTGTTGGCCTTTGCAGCTGCCTTCCTACATTGTGCCGAGTTGTTCATTGACCCTGTAATGAGCACACCCAGATCCTTCTCCTCCTTTGTCTGGGCTAGCTGCACTCCCCCTAGCTGGTAACTCCTCCTTGGGTTCTTCATCCCAAAATACAGCACCTTGCACTTTTTGGCATTAAAGCCCAGTTGCCAGGTGTCTGACTAGGTTTCAAGCTTTGCCAGATCATCCTGCAACCCCTGCCATCCCCCCACGTCATCCACCACCATTCCTACCTTGGTATCATCAGCAAACAGACTGATCTTGCTCTTGATGTCCCATGATATGTCTGCAATGAATATCCCAAACAACACTGGTCCCAACACTAAGCCCTGTGGAACACCACTCGTCACTGCCCTTGGGTGTGAGAGCCCCCCACCCACCACTACCCTCTGTTGCCTTCCCTGCAGCCAGTTTCCTACCCATCTCACCAGCTTTGCACCGCCCTGTGCCTACTAACTTCCTTCCCAGCCTTCCATGTGGCACTGAGTCGAATGCCTTACTGAAGTCCAGATACAGGACATCCACTGCATGGCCCCTGTCCAGTTGCCTAGTTACCCAGTCATAGAACTCAACCAGGTTGGTTTGGCAGGATCTGCCACGTATGAAGCCATGCTGTCTGCTGTCCTGTAGTCCTTTGGCCTCTAGGAGGGCCACCAGCCTCTCCTTCAGGATAGTCTCCATTAGCTTACCCACGATGGATGTGAGGCTCACTGGTCTGTAGTTTCCCAGTTCATACTTGGGGCCACTCTTGTGGAGGGACACCACATGAGCCATCCTCCAGTCCTGAGGTACACACCTCGAATGTAGTGAGGCATTAAATAGGTCTGCCAAAGGTCCTGCAATGACCTCTGCCAGCTCCTTCAGTACCCTGGGGTGGATGCCATCTGGGCCTGGCACCTTGTCCACCCTCAGTGCCTTCAAACCCTCTCGAACTCTGCTCTCCATGATTTCCCCATCTGTCACCACTTCCCACCCTGCTTCTGCCATTTCTCCCACCTTGGGTGTCACCCCTCTCTTCTCTTTACTAAATACTGAGCAGAAGTACTCATTTAGTGCTTCCGCCTTATTGCACCCTGCTTCCACCCAACCACCCTCCTTCCTAATCCTTACTATGTGGTCCTTACAGCTCCTTTTCTCCCTGATGTACTTAAAGAAGTCTTTCTCCCCTTCTAATGCCTTATGCCAGCCTGAGTTCCGTAGATGCTTCGGATCCCTTACTGCTCTCTTGTCACCTCCTTCGATTCTGTCAAGTACTCCTCCCTGTCCTCCCTCCTCCCTGTTTTCTTGTACTTCCTAAAGGCAGCTCTTTTCCTCCTTACCTTTTCCATGATGTCCTTGCTCAACCAGATCAGTTTCTTAGCCCTAGCCTTCTTGCTCTGGGCTTTGCAGCAGGTTTTGGTTGCCTCCACTATCCCCAGCTTTATGAGCTCCCACCTCTGGTTAAACATAGAAACATAGAAACATAGACTTTGACAGCAGATAAGGACCACTTGACCCACCCAGTCTGCCCATTTCCCTACCTGTTGGATAAGCTGCAGATTCTAGCTAACCAACAGCCTACTTCCTGCAACCCCTCACTATAATTGCCTTATGCCTGTTTGAATTCCCCCACTGTTTTAGACACCACAACCTCTCCAGGAAGGTGGTTCCATGCGTCCACCACTCTCTCCGTGAAAAGAATTTCCTCACATTACCCCTGGCCGTCCCCTCTAACTTTAAATTGTGCCCTCGTTCTTACACATCATTTTTCTGAAAGATGCTACCCTCCTGGACTTTGTTGATTCCCTTGAGGTACTTAAAGTTTCTATCATGTGCCCCTGTCCCTCCTTTCATCAAGGGTATACATATTAAGCTCTCTCAGTCCCTGTTCATATGGCTTCTGGTGTAGGCCCTGTACCATTTTAGTTGCCCTCCTGTCTGCCAACCAGTTTCCTATCCACCTCACCAATATTTCCTACCCATTGTCCCCCGGCTTAGCCAGTAGCCCAGGATGTGGCACCAAGTCAAATGCCTTGCTGAAATCCAGAAAGAGGACATCCACTGGCCTGCCCTGGTCCAGTACCTCTGTCAGTCAGTCGTAGAACTCCACAAGTTTGGTCTGGCACAATCTGCCCTAAACAAAGCCATGCTGGTGATCATACAGATAACTCCGAACCCCTAGGAACTCCTCCAGCCTCTCTTTCAGTTAGTGTCCATACTAGATTGAATTCTGGCCAGGTACCCTTTTACCACTTCCCCCATCCTCACAAAGTCAGCCCTCCTGAAGTCCAGCACTATTGTGCCAGATTCCACTCCTTCCTTGCCCATATCCAATGTGAGCCATACTAAGTGGTGGTCACTCCCTGACAGTGGTTCCTCAACTATAAGTTCTCTCACAAAGTCCCCATTTTCCAGCACAAGGTCAAGGGTATTCCCTAACCTGGTTGGTTCACTGACCATTTGCAGCAGGAAGCTGTCCTGGAAGGCATCCAGCAGTACCTGCTCCCTTCTGTTCCTGGTTGTTGGGGTGCTCCAGTCCACTCCTGGCATGTTGAAGTCCCCCACAGTCACCACACTACCCTTTCTGCAGGTCCTCCTGATCTGTCCCGCTAGTTCCCTGTCTAACTCCTCCATCTGAGATGGCAGCCTGTACACCACTCCCATTCTAAGAATTCTATTCTTGGAATCCTGGATTTGCATCCAAAGTGACTCCATACTACCCTCCTCCCCTTCCTCCCTTACACACTTCAGTCCTTCCTTCGCATATAGTGCCACCCCCCCTCCTTTCCCAATCACCCTGTCCCCACGAAATAACCTGTACCCTGGTACAGACAGGTCCCAGTCACTGTATTGGGTGGCCCATGTTTCCGTGATGGCTGCAATGTCCACCTCTCCCTCTGCCATGAGAACCTGTAACTCTGCAGTTTTCCTCCCAAGGCTCCTAGCATTAAGGGTAACCACCTTCCACCCTTTTCCCCCTCCCATCCTGCCCTCCTTTCCTAGCATCACCAACAGTACTTGCCATTTGTCCTTTGTCACTGTTATGGGGGGTAAGCTCATATGATTTCCCAACCTGTGGTCTCTGCATATCTCTTCCCCAACTGCCACCCCCCACTCCTAGTTTAAATTCTCAACTTCCTCTATGTACTCCTCCATCCTCTGTTTCAACACTTTCTTTCCCTCCTCACTCAAGTGTATCTGTAACCTTTGTAGATAGAAAAAGCAACACCTAAAATTGCTGATAAACAGCAACTATTTTATTTTTTGGAAGGGGTAGTGGGAGATGTGGTGGAATAGAGCAGGTGTCTAAAGTTGAGAGAGGGATGTGTCCAGAGAGCCATGGTGGGAGCAAAGGTATTAGGGACTATGGAGGGGGTTTGGGGGCTTGGGTGAAGGGAGTGGTGTGAGGGGGCCATAGTTGAAGGAGGTTGTGTAAGGGGCCATGAAGGAAGGGAGGGGTTCCATTAGGATCCATGGTGGGAGAAGGGGATGTCGGTATCTATGGAAGGAGGTGGCATGGGTCAGGGACTGTGGTGACAGTGCAGAGGGGCCATGTATGGAGGGTGTGTATCATGTGTATGGGGGGTCTCGACTGGTCCTGGATGGAAGGAGGGAGGGTTGAAGATTCCAGCAAATCATAGGGAGAAGTATGGAAGGAGGGGAATGTCAGTGGGGGTGTAGCGTGAGGCTGTGTCAATGGTGGGGGAAGGATGGGGGCTATGAAGAGAGGGATGGAGTTGAGGGCTGTGGAGACTGGAGGTTGAGAGGGCATAAGGGACTTGGTGACAAGGAAGAAGAGAGGCTTTGAGGGGTGTATAGAGAGGGAACCATAATGCTTCCACTGCAATCCAGGCTATTTAATGACATAAAAAACAAAAGAATTCTGATGTAGCTGCAAAAGGAACATGGAGAGTAACAGCTCAACATCCCTATGCTTTCTCAGTCCCCTGAGAAGACATTGGTAAGAAGGTAGTTCAGACTCTATGCCAATTCATTCCTTAGCTTTTCATGTGAGACTGCCAACAAGGATGCCAATTTGTGCCAGTTGTATTGGTGTTTTTTGTAATATAGACTCCTGCCCTCTGGGAACTGGACTGAGACCACCACAACTCATATTATATAGGCCCCTGAACAGCCCTCAGGTGATAATGGCTTTCTACCACTGCCAGCCTGTGCTGGATTTGAACCTGTGATATACAGGTGAGGGGCTTCTTAACCTGCTACTAATCCAGTGAGCCATCCAATTGACCACAATTTGACCTTCTTGATTGTCTTTTTCTCTGTGTATATTCAAATCCCCTCTAAAATTCTGCTGTGTGTAAACCCACAGTCCTCACCTTGATACAATATATGAATACATTATTTGAGCTAAACCTACAAAGATAAAATGGCAACAGAATAACATGGCTGACTATTTTAAGTGCCTGGAGGGTAGACATTTAGAAATATGACACTTGTAGTGGAACTGGAAAACCACAGTATTTTCAGCCCCGGCACAATTTCCAACAAATGCAATGGAAGTTCTGCTAGCTTGAAGCTATAGTCTGTGACCTTGAACATTTGGAGACTCTGCCTTATCTTGTACTTGGCAGCTGCATGCATCTTCCATTGTCCCTTGCATCTTGAAGGTGATAAATCAGATGCAACATAGTCAGACAAACTGTATCCTCAAGCAGAGGTCAGACCAAATAGGGTTAAAGTTAACCTTCAATTTGGCTTCATTTTTCACTGCTTCTTTAAGAATAAATTAAAACAGTTTGGAAAATGGAAAAGGGTAATTGCCAAGGGTTCTTATAATACAGTGGAACATAAATCATTACATGACATTTACAATTTACTTCATACCTTGGCATGTTTAATCATCTATAAAACTTACATTACGCAGACATATGTGATATCACACTCAGTAGTTAAAGTGACAAAATAGTAAAAAAATATATTACTGTTGCACAGAAAAACAAGGACTTAAAGAGAAATGTGTACTATTAATTATAGGAAATATAAAGAATAGTGGATGGGCTAGTATGCGCAATCAGTGTGTCCCGCCACATAGGGGTTCTGATTCCTTCTGGTTTCAAAAGCAAAGCTTGAGAGGTCCGTGGGATTCAAAACCTCAAGGTGACAGAACACACTGGTTGTGCATAAAGTTTCTCACACTGTATTTTTTAAAGTGCACAGTATTATATGAAATGTGCATGCGGTGGTTCTTTCACTTTCAAAATGAAACTGACTTGGGCAGCTTCTAGAGGTCCAGAATGCTGTTGTACTGCAGAATGGTATAATCACATTCCATGACCTGTGAACTGTGGTACAGCAGCATCTTGAAAGGGATGGAATTCTGTACAGAACAATACTCTACTATACACTATATAATGCAAAAAAACTACATTAGTGAATCAATTAGGGCTGAAGCACAAATAGTATTTATCATTTTAGAATGTCGCATATTAGCAACTGTCCCATATTAGTAACTGAGTGTACACTGTATGTTTTGTGCATAGTCCCACAGTATAAAATGTATAGATTCTTCAGGTCATTTTAAAGTAACAATTAGAGCATTATTTTGTGGAACCAGTTTTGTTACATTAATTTAGTAGGGAATATTTTAATCAAGATAGCCATGCTCTGCCATGCCCAGACAGCCAGTGTGCGGCACTGTCAACAGTCACTCCAGTGACCTGCCAACCACAAAGTCAGGCAAAGTGACCACCAAGAAAGGCTGGAAACATGGAACCCATTAGCCATCATCCTATTGTCAGAGCCAAGTCCCACCACACTTCCCTCAGAATGGCTGTCCATGCCTTACTCGCTTGGGGTGCAGTAGACATTGCAAGGGAACCTATGAAATCAGATTGCTCCCATCACCGTCTCAAAGAAGTTATGATGTAGTGGGGGGGTTAACAATACTTCCATAAAAATTCAGGAGCACTGTCACTGCAAAGTTTCCAAGAGTCCTCCAGTCAGTGTATGTGAGTAGTGTCCACCATGTTATGCAGGTGTTCTACATAGCAGCACAGAATGGTACTCCCAGTGTGAAGTGTTTGGTGCAAGCCCCCTAAAACTGGTGCAAAGTTAGAGTGGGGGAGTTGGTGTAACTTGTGGCATTTGGCGCATCCAATAGAAAATCATGATCTGTGGCAAAGGAAAGCCACAAGCCCCCTGTGCCATATATTCAGTGCACCAGGGACTTGCGGCATCCACATCACATTTGAAAATTTGGCCCATATGAGTGACTAAGTATTGTGGATAATAGGACAGAAATGGCCCCTACCAGCTGTCTGATGGGTCCAAATGGAATGCAAAAAGGTTGCTACACTGTGCAGAGGCAGGTGGTGAAGAATGTTTTGGTGGAATGGTCTTAATGAATACACTGACCCACCAACATCAGGGCCTGACATTCAGCCTTTACTGACCACAGAATGAGAGGGCCATCAGCAACATAAAGTATCACTTTACATACCTGAGTGATATTTGGACTGAGTATTACACTTACATTCTGGGAGGTAACATGCAGTGTTTGAACACTAGTAGAAAGTATATATTTGAGATATCAGTTGCTAGCGGTGTTACTACAGGGGTCGGGCACTGTCAGGATATGTACAGTAAGTAAGAATGAGAGACGGTATGTGATAAGAAAGTTGTTCTATCTGCAGTTAGCAGTTGTTAAGAAACTGCATTTTAGTAAAGAGGTTGTGTGTTACTAGAAGTTATGAGTGATTTTTGTTTCTGAATGCAACAGTCTTGCTGTTGAACAGGTCACTGATTTGCCCACATATGGAGTATTTCTGTCAGTTCTGGGTGCCATACTATGAGAAGGACATTGAGAAAATAAGTGACTGTACAGTGAAGGCAACAAAATAGATTTTGGGGATGAAAGATAAGCCTTTTGAACAGATACTACAAGATCTCCGACTGTTCGATCTGGAAAGTATAAGAATAAGTGGGACCTAATCGACATGTAAACAATTGTGAGTCATGATACCAAATTGAAGGAAAGCATAAGTATAACACTGCAAGAGAGTGAAACAAGCATTAGGTAGCACTAAAAACATGTCAAAGAGAAACATAAGAGAAGAGCAAAAGAAACACATGGATATGCAATGGATTTTTAATACCAGGACCAGTTTGCCAGAGGCAGTGAGGCAGAGATGCTGTTTACATTCAAGACTGCATACTGTAAATACATGAGGCAGGTGACAATGTGATGACAAATCATGGAGGAGAGAAACTGTAGTGATGGGCTAAAGGCTTGCTTACATGTCATCTCCCTATGCTCCTATAGTGTGTACATTTGAGTTGAAATTTTATTGCACTTATACATTTCACTTTGTGGGTAAACTACAGTGAATAGCACTAAAGATCTTTGTTCACCATGATGAAATATTGAAGTGTTAGTAACAAAATGGGATATATTCATTTCCAACATGCTTGATGAATCGATCTAATAGATATTTTGGAAAGTGCCATTGGATTCTCAGTTTTGAAACAAGTTACATTCTATTGTTATATTTACACCTTACCTACTGGTGCACCATTTACTGAGGACTGAGATCCAATGTTAAGTTATTGTAAAGTGATTTTTTTTTCACAATTTACCCATACAGCATATACTGCACTGCAGGTAAGACCCATGACTGAATTTAATGAGAACTACAGTAGTTTTACTTATTAACATTTACTACAGTAAGAGCTTTACTCAGAATTGTTTGTCACAGTTCATTAAAATCACAACATAAACACCCCTACTCAATAAAAAAGCATAGCACATACACATCTTATTACTGTAATTGTACTGAACCCCCACTATCTCCTCTCAATAATGTCAACCAGCCCACACTACCCCAATCTAAACATAGGAACACAGGAAATGGTAGATGAAAAAGACCAAAGGTTCACTGAATTTGCCACTTGCTATCTGAACAACTGCAATATAAGAAATAATTTCAGACATTGTTTAATGGAAAGGATTACTAGTTGGTTTATTTGGCCTCAGCAAAGAGGAGAGAAATATCTGCAGTTGTATAAATGTCTGGTAACCCAAGGCAAAGTGATCTACATGTTCTTGTCAGGTATACTATTTCTGGTACAAAGTATAGGGTATGGTCTTCCTCATTACCCTCCATTTCCTATTTAATAAGATAGAGTACCTAGAAAATTCCAACATTAGTTTAAAGATTATATACTATTTGCTTCTATGGCCTGTATTGAGAACTTGTTCCATGGGTTCAACATTTTAACAGCAAGTGTAGGGTATGCCTTATAGTTGCACTGTCATGGATATGCAAAAAAAGTGTACCTCAATACACATGAACAAATCTTTACAAAATCTGAAATATTACCCTTTGACTTCATTTTCCCAGGGAAAGCATACAAAGCCTGTCAAATCATTTTGCAAAGCTTAGATTTCAATTCATTCAGGCATTTTAGTTATTCTCTTGTGTACCTTCTCAATTGCTTATACTGTGGGCACCAGAGCTAAACACAATGCTTCCAGTATGACCTAACAAGAACTCTATAAAGTGGTATCATTACAGTAGATCATCTTCACAGCTTCTTATATCCATTCCAGCATAGTATTAACTTTACCCACAGCTTATCCGTTATATTGCTATAAGAGCAGTAGCTTCTAATCAATTTACCTCTAAATCTCTTTTATAACCTCCTTAACCTTTCTCCGCCACTACTACCCACTCTGTTTTATTGCTGCTATTGATATAATATTAAAATTGATTTCTGTACTACTACAGGTTTTCTAATCAACACTGACACGTGTGTTCTGGCAGTTGAATGATGGTATATATTCATTAAGTATAAATGCTTTATATAATGAGTATGTAAGACTTGAATATTAATTCCTGAATACCACACATAATCAAATACTTAGATTTGATGATGATAAGAAAACTGATTGGTCAATTTGCCCTTGCATCATCAGTGATGCACATTGCCCAGCTTTCCCCTTCCTATCAACATGATATGTACAGAAACCACGGAGTGTACACTCCATTCCAGTGGAATACTGCAGAAATTAGCACTAATACAATAGTTTATCACTAAATGAACAGGGTAATCACTCACTAATGGAGGGGGTGACTGGACTTGATGCCTTGATACTACTGGCCCCCAAATCACAAAGCATGTAGAATGCATATTTGAGTATTGAAGGGGGGTTACTGGGGAAGAAGAAGTCATTGTTCAACTTATAGTGTTGACTCCTGGCAAAATTCCATGAGCATGCATTTATTTGTGCATAATGCACTTGGAGGATGGCAGAGGGGCCTGGGTGGGGGAATGATTACTGTAAGGGATCATGGGAGTAGGGTATGGGATTACAAGTGGGCAGTTAGGAATGACATAGATGGTTGTGTTCTTATTTTGAGGCCTTGAATATCAAATAATGTATAAAAATAATGTATAAACAGTACTGAGTATCTGGAGCTGCCTAATCCCGAGTACATATCTTTGGCATGTTTTAGGTAGAATGTACTTGCTCACTCCTTATTTTATATTGTAAACTTGCAGTAATGTAGCTTACTCCTCCATCACTCTTGTATTATTTTTCAGGTGCAGTATATACATTTAGTCCTGTTAAGCAGTGGCTAAACTGGAAATGGTTAGGAGGAGGAGCTCTGACTTCTAAATTTTGAGAAGGTGGAACAATCTTATTTAGGAGGTAGAACTTTCCTATAGTATTCAATGGAGACTCATCACAGAGGTGCTGAAACCCTCACACAATTTTGTAAGAGCAGGTAGAACTGAGTTCCTGTGGGTTCCTGTTCAATTTAACCCCGACTGTTAAGTATTCTGGAATAAAATTTGTATTAAAGAAATTATGCAAAATAAAGATTGATTAGTCTCAGTGTTTTCAAGGCTGTCACTGGAAAACTATGACACATTTTTCTCTTGCCCTCTTCAAACTATTTCTACTTATGTGACATTGCTTAGAATGCTTATATAGAGTATGTCTGAAAGCTATTCAATATTGTGATTTACTTACTATATATTGTAGTTTTGTAATTTGTATATTATCGGGGAATTGCATTTTATTAATCTGTGACTGTATTACCCTGTTTTATGCATCATTGTGTTATAACATATGCATGTTGTTCTACCCAGGGCCTCCTTGAAAAGGAACCTGCTCAATGGAGCCTTTTCCTAGTGAAATAAATACAATAAAATGGAAATTATATTGTGTGATCCACAGCTAATACTTTCTATCATTTAAATAGTATTCCATATTTGGATTTGTGGGATTTAAGTGGATGAGCTTTTATTTATCTACTTTGCATTTAATCTTTTTTTTTATTTCTCTTTTGTTTGGTAACTGGATAAGGCACACTGGACACATGGCCCACATAGAGGGACAACCTGGAAGCACAGGGAGATTAAAAGACTTGATCAGGATCATACAGTCATACCTCTCACCTGCTATGAATTTCACAAAGCACAATTATTTTTATACTCAAATTTACCTTTGATCTGCGAAGGTTTACTGATGTTCCTCATAATTTTTAGAGGTATTTCTAGATATAAAAACTATTAAAACACTGAACTAACTTGATAGAAGCATTTCTTAAGTGTAAACATTTGGAGCTAACTATTCTTATACAAAATATTCTTTAAAATTAGAAAGTGCTACACATTGTGGCCATTTGCTCTAAATTTTGAAGGCCACTGCCATGCATTTCAGTGCTGAGCGTTTGAGAGATATGCACATCATGCGCAAGTAGGGACCGAAAGAATTAAACCTAGGTCTGCTAAATATGCCAAGCTCATTCACAGCTCATTATTCTAACATCTACACTGTACTGCCAGCCCTATCTGCCATTTAATTGTCTGCTACACCAGTACATTTTGTCCCTTTGCAGCCTGTACTTTTTCTCCATGGAATTCACCATCATGGTTTATTCTGTGTCATCACTAGTGTAACTTAGTGCATTAACTGCACCACTCACACTCTGGGGTATTTCTTGGAGGATAACCTTATCCAGGGTGGATTGGCTTCAGTACAAATGTTCAAGATAATTTGGGGCCTGTCTAGAATTAATTATTCTATTAGCCAGATGTTGTCTTTGTCAGCCATATGACCCCAAATACTGTAAGTTAAATTGCTATCTAGTCAGCTGAATTTGGAGTTAAAGTAGAACAAGCACTGGCCAATTCCAAATGTTCACTTGCTTGTATTTGCTGTGTAAATGTTGGGAATAGATAGTGCAGCAGTTACAATACATAGAATAAAGTATGGGGCGGTGTGTGTAATGAGAAGTTTACACACCCTCGAGGTCTTAGATGCCACATAAACCCCCAAGAGTGAAGCTTCAGGTTTATACACACACACACACACACACACACACGCATGCACACACGCACACACACACACATCATATTTTATTTTACATAATTGCTGGGTCTCCCCTTTTTCACCACAGCAATTATATAATATAGCAGCCATTCCAGTGTGACTGTGCTCCAGTTCCATTTTTCGCTGGTCTGCAGATTTTTGGTTTTTGAGGGGTTACAATATTTTTAACCATTTTGTTGTCCCCCTATGTGTGAAAAATAACACTATTTTGTTTTGGAAATAACTTACCACCGAGTTTCTCTGGCAGCTGAGTTGTTGTTGAGAAGGAAGCGACAAGCGTCAGCAAGGGACAAACTGCAGCGGGCACATGCTTAGACTGAGGGAAACCATGCAGTTGTTTGCCATTATAAATGCTCTTTTATAATGGTAAATTATGGCATGGTTGCCCTAAGGGAAAAAGGGGAGACCATTAATTATTAACAAATTAACAACATGAGTTATACTGTAATAGTGAAATTGTGATAATTGGGAAATGAAGAGGTTCATACACAACACTGTTGTTTTGTTAGGTTGTGACCCCAAATTTTCAATACTGTATTTTTATTAACCCAGGATATAAACATACCAGTTGTCATTTATCAGAAGCCATGATTTAGTGAAACGTCTGCAAAAACAGGTTTTGGAGGTGGATTTGAAAATGACACCTGCCATGTTCATAAGATAGGGTAAAAAATGAGTACATTGAAAACTTAGGTTCAACAAGTTAAAAAAATGTTTGTGCATAGCTTTGATGTTTTTTTGAGATTCTGACCCTTAATCTTCTTTTTATGATACTATCTTATGAACATGACAGGTGTTGTTTATGAAATCCTGGCCAAAGTGTAATTTTGCAGCATGAACATGAAAAGACTTTTTCAGCAAGGTTTGAAAATGACACCTGCTGTGTTCATGAGGTTGTGTAAAAAAATGGCTATGTTGAAAATTTGGGGTCAAAATCTTCATAAAATAGGGTCAGCCCAAAGGTCCAGTGGAAGTGCTCCATACTTCCATGCTGGTGACCCAGGTTTGGAAGCAAGCCCAGGTCTGCTGGGATCAGGTGGCCAGGCTGGAGAGTGATCCTGAAGGAAGCAGTAGCCAGCTGGGGAAGGAGATGACCAGGCTGAGATGCAACAGTGACCCCTCACAGTGAGCATGGGAACTTGCTCCCACACGAAGGGTGATGCATGCCCAGCAGGTGCAGCAGCTGACAAGGTTGACAGAGACTGTGCTTGCTGTCATGAAGTGTTGGGAGGGTTGTGGGAGAAAACGCAGAAGGAAACTGGGGCCTGGTCCACATGACACTCTGATCAGTCACCTCAGAGCCACGCTGTTGCCCTGTATGCCTTGACACAATTTGGATGAGTACCTGGTAGGGACAGCACTCCCTTCTCTACCCTAGCATTGAGGGGTATTCTGTAGGGACCAAGCAAATGTAGGACCTCAGAGAGACAAATGCTGATGGTGTGAAGCAGCCACCCAATTGTAAGCAGTGGATAATTAATAGATGGAAAAAATCTGCAAAAATCATAAAGTTATGAGCAAACATTGAAGTAATTCGACATTTTTCATAACTTTAGTTTTCTTTTTACATCTTGACCACACAGTTTCAACATATTATTTATATGACCTTATCTCATGATCGAGACAGGTAGATTTCTGACTGTGAAAACGTTTCAGAGCAGATTTGAAAAAGTATACCTGCCTTATTCATGAAGTCATGTAAAAAAAGGCTATATTGAAAATTTGGGGCATAAATGTCACAGAAATGACAATGTTCAGAGTACAAGTTCAAATGCATTAAAAAGCCATTAACTAGACTTACTTTGTTTTCAATCAGATTGCAGTCTGGCACCAAAGGGAGAGGAGCTTTACTGGTCATAAAAAATTACTTTGAAGGACCCTTCTTAGGTAAGTGAGGGGGAAGTGGGTGTTGGTAGCTGCTGGGTGGGGGCTGGAGTTGTGAGGGGGGCTTGAAGACATCAGTGGTTGTTTTTTCTTACTTAGGTTAAAAAAATGAGTTTTTTTTGTGGGGGTCCCAACACTGGGGATTGAGAACCCAAATATCTGGAGTTATTTGGTCATTAAACAGACTTACCTTGTTTTCAGTTATTTCACGGTCATGTGTCATAGGAGAGGAGCTTTGCATGTCATGAGAGGATTGCTTTGAGGGACTCTTACTAGATAAGTGAGCAGGGAAGGTGTGGAGTGGTGGGTGCAGAAAGTGGATTGGTTGGGGGTGAGAATGTGAGGGGAGCTAGAAGACATTGATAGATATTTTTCTTTTTTTCAGGTTTAAAAAAACAACAACAAAGGGCTGCTTTTATTTTTGTTACAGATTCCAACACTGGGGATTGGGCATCGCAATATTTAGGGTTGTTTGGTGGCATTGTTGTGGCAACCCAGTGTTGCATATACTGTATTGGTAGGATGATATTAGCTAGCACTGGAGTCTGGGCACCCTGGTGTCAGAGTTAAGGGATTGGTTTGGTAGAGGGATAATAGCAATGGGATTGAGCACACACCTTGGGTTTTATTGAAAAAGTGATTGGGTATTTGTGGGTGCTACTGACAGTAGGACTGAGCCCCCACTGCCAGTTATAATTAACAGCTGGGTCAGGCAAGAGGGAGGATGTGGGGCAGAAGGCATAGACAGATTTAGAGGGGGGGACTAAGGGTGCTATAGCTCCCCCATCATGGAGCTCCTCTATTAGTAACACACTGTGCTGCATTCTTAATTGCTATGCACTATTACCTTCATGAAAGCTGCCTGAGCCACATGAGTCTCATCTGTCCTCCAGTGTCCTGGTAGTGCAGTAAACAACCCCCCCCCTGCATCCCTGCATTATATAGTTGATCCCCCCTGGAAAAGCCGGTCTCCAGCATGAATTTACTAACTATCATCCTGCACCATGTGGTCAGGTCCCAGCACTGTGGCAGCAGCTGGTCTCTTACCTTTGTGAGCCTGAGCATCTGTTCTCTACTTTTGCAGGTTTGGTGCAGCTCCTTTGTTCGTGTGCAGGGGGGGGGGTCATGCCCGGGGGGGGTTAAAGCTGCAGCAAAGTGGAGTGGACCTTAACAATACAGATCTCAATCAGGTTGCCTGGTGCTCACTGCTCCTGATTTGCTGTTACGTCCAGTAGTGGATGTGACTAGCAAGGGACACCTTCTTTAAATGTCTGAGCTGCGAAAACAAGAGTCAGCTGTAATTCATTCACTTAGAAGATTAACATTGGAGCAAGAGAGGAGCAGACAGAGAGAGAGCAGAACCCACAAGTGAAGAGCAGAGCCCAGGGTTTCAGGCGGCAGCAGTCCAGTAACACAGAGTCGGTGTGGCCTTGGTAAATCAGCACAAGGAGTTGGACTGAGGTTCAGGTCATCTTCTAGTAGTTGAAGCAAGCTGTAGATGAGAGCTCTGCTCATTAGGAGTCATGGAGTCAGTGTATGCTGTCTAGAGACAAAGAGTTTGGTGGCCAGGTGACCAGAGACAGTACTCACAAGGGGCACATAGACTTCAGCCTGCTGAAAATGGATCAAGTCTTCATTTAATCAGGTACTTCTTGCTTTAAAAAGAAAGACTTTCACAGTCTCAAACTATGGTGGGTGGGAGGTAGCTGCTGGGATGGGAAAGGACATTAATGTTCATCAAACTGGGTGTGTAATAAATGTAGTACTAGCGTTATTAACTTCTAGTATGGGGAGCTTAAGTTCATGACATTAAAATAGTTTAAGGTCACTGCTGGTTTTGTCCTATATGGCAAATTGATTTTGGTGTGGATTCACAGGAGAGGGAGTTGGAAGGTAGTGCCCTTTGGTAGCATGCTTGTGGCAAGTCTGGTATCAGCAACAGCATGGACCAGGAGAGCAGAAGAGGCAGAAACTGGTAAATGAGACCTTTGAACTGAGGCAAAAACTTCAGCATGTACTGTATGTCTAATCTGTGTGGTCTTTTCAGTTGTGGTTGTACAGTGTGAATGAGCACAAAGGGATGTAAAAGACAAGGGTTTTGAAGGTGTTCTGCTGTATATTATGGCATGTGCAGGAGTGTCTACATGCTTGGAGAGCAAAATTAGCAACAGAAGTCATAAGACCGTGTTTGGCACATTGACAGAGGCAGTTATAAAACCGAAAAAAAAAAGTAATAGAATCAAATATTTTGTTTATATAGTTGTATATGTTGAATGGAGGGGGGGGGTGCAAGTTGTAATGTACCCATGTAAATGCTGTTGCTAATAAAAAAAAATGCATTTTTATTTCTGTTTAAAAACTGTGTTCTGCTGTCTGCTTACTGACTTCTTGGGCTTGTCATAAAAATGAAATGCGTCATACTATCATCTTACCATCTAAGAAATATTGCCCGAGTGAAACATTTGGTTCCTCCCAATGATCGTCCAACATTGGTTCACACCTTCATTTCCTCCCATCTTGACTACTGCAATGCCCTTTAGCTAGGGCTGCTGGGGGTTGATATCCGCCGCTTGCAGCTGGTGCAGAACACTGCAGCCACACTACTGACTGGTGCATCAAGAGTCAGTCATATGACGCCTGTACTCCGCGGTCTGCACTGGCTGCCTATACAGTGGCGGATCACTTTTAAGGTTGCTTTGCTAACCTGTAAGACCCTACATGAACAGGAACCGAGTTACTTGAAAGATCTCCTTTGTCCCTACCATCCCCTCCATCCTCTCCGATCCTCTGATGAGGGATTGCTAGAGGTTCCCAGGGTATGTCTGCAAACATCTGGATCAAGGGCGTTAAGTTTTACTGCCCCTTCCCTGTGGAACTCTCTACCTCATTGGGTTCGAGACTGCCTAACCATCCAGAGTTTTAAAATAGCTTTGAAAACCTATCTCTTCAGCCTGGCATTTATTGATTGAGGTTTAGTTTGCTCTCCTATGCTGCTATTATATTGCTGTCTGTGGAACTATATGTTTGTTAGAATAATTTATTTTGTTTTATGTATTTATTGTACAGGCACCTTGGTTTTAGAAAGGTGCCTTTTTATACATAAAATTGATTTGATTTGATACCGTGGGGTTATCCCAGTAAAGGAAATTTTAAAATAAAAAATATTTTATTTATTTTAAAATGTATTTTCTTTGCAATAAGTTGCTCTATGGGATAAAATCTGTTTTGCAAAAGTAGCAAGCAAACTTGAAATTATATTTTCAGAAACTAGATAGCAAAGTGACTTTGTTCTCATATTTCTATAGTTATTATATTTATTTTTCACTGAGGTAAGATTGGGGGGTAGGTTAATTTGTACTGCAGGACAAACTGGGATGGGTTGACCTTATGGTAATGTCATAACATGCTTGAGTGAGTGACATTTCTGAACTTGTTTACTTGGATTGTCATTCAATTTGTCCCGCAGTTTGTCTTTATCACTAAGTCTCTTTCAACTTGTCTCATTTGTATGTGTTTCGGATGTGCTGCTGCCCAGCTACAGTCTTTCGGTATTTTGTTCTATTTCTGGGGTGGAAGGGTATTTTGGGCAACATACTGTCATGCGGACTGTGGGGACTCTGAGGATGGTGCTAAGGTACAATTCACAAAGCATGGGGAGAAAAGAAATGCACCAGAATGTTACACATTTTCTGGGGGCCTAGGCAGCCCACCATACCCCCGGCCTATTATTTTTATCTAATTTGAGCTCCCCCATCTATAGGACTCCTGGATCAACCCCTGGAAGGGTTGGTGGATATTGACATGACTATGACTATGACTGGCAGGAAAAAGCTATGGCCATTGTGCAACCTCTCTACCTTTTCTTGAGAAACAAAGTACTTAATGGCAGCACAGATGAAAGTACAGTAGTAAGCAGTAGCACACACATGGAATAAAAATCATGGTAAAGGATTCAGGTAAAAATTAAGAGGTGCACAAGAAACCCCACTTCCACCTTGAATTTTCCAAAGGCAGAGCATGGGTTAAATTAGAGAAGAGCTTCATTATTTTGAATCTGTGATAGGCAGAGTCATCTCAGCCCACATAGCCCTCTCACAGCTTAGACTGGTACCAATTGGTCCCATGCTTTGCAAGCAAACATAATCAGTGTGCCCCCTACAAGAGGAGAACAAGCCCATTCCTATAAAAAATAGGTAAACTAGCATGTATGATCTGTACCTTGTTTTTTTATGTGTAAGGACCAGACACTGAACCACTGTAGAGGAGTGAGTTAGAGCAGCTTTACTCTGCCTATGTAAGGTATGCCACCATTGTCTCACACCATTTCAGTCTGTGAAAAGTTTTTTTTTTCTACAGAGCAATTGCAGAGGTTTTGCTGTATTTCCAGAAAATCTTGTGGCCTTGTATGGTCTTCCACTTTTCCTGTTGTCTGTTTTTCTCCCCACAGAGCCAGGAGTCCTGTAGTTAGAATGGAAGCCTACCCTGTGGAGGGCTTGCTGAAGCTCTGCACGGAGATTTTGACTGGAAAGGAAGGAAGAAAGAATTGGAAATTGGAGTAGACTAGCAAATTGAACAGAAGAGTGGCAAAATGTATTGCATGAGAAGAATGCCACTGTTTCCATTTTTGCTTAAATTGGGAGTTGATGCAGTGCCTGGGAAAAAGCTTGTTAAAACCCTGAGAAACCCCTTAAAGTGGAACTCTAAGTGGAAGGGGACAACTTCATTCACAGGGAAGTGAGCAAAGAAAGAGCACTGACAATAAGTTTTTTAAAATGTTTTTAGAGTTTTAGATACATTAGTAGCATAAAGAAGTGTAATAAAAACTTCCTTTTTAAGTTTGAAATTTTTCTAAGATCATTGTTTTAGTTCTGCCAGTTCAAACACCTGGATATAGATACAGAGTGTGACATAGCACCCCCCTCACCCCCAATAAAGGACATTCTTCTGTGTTATTGTGTTTTTAACTTTGTATGTAGATACCTTGGAGCCTTTTCCTTTTTTTTAACTTTCAATACCTGAGACTAGTAGCAAATCAGATTCCAGCATGCCACATGATACTGCTGTCCCAGTACACAAGTGTGCAGACTTGATGTTTCTGAGTATAACACCGATAGCTTTCCATGCTTGTGCAACACTTTTTCCCTCTGTACGGCTCTCACGCTTCTGAGTTAGTTTTCTCCTTTTTAAAATGGTGGGGTTGATTTAGACAGCTAGTTTGTTGGTGGTGACATTGTACCTTTTAAACTGTTCCCAGATATTGAGAGCTACTATGTTAAGGCCATAATTGTACACCAGACCTAAAACAAGTACCAACAGTACTGACAGCTGATAGCAGATAGCAGGACCAAATGCAGTATTTGCACCACACGGCTTACCCATTGCACGTTTAACTTAAGTAACTTGCAAAGAAGACCGTTCTGTCTTTTTATGCTGAGGCCTTGAAGTAAGAGTAAGAAGCTGAAGTATAACCAAGCAAGGTCAAGGCCAGGGTATCCCGAGAACTAACTTACACATAATTATGGAGACATACCACAGCCCTATAGTCATGAAAAGGAACCCTTGTAACACTAATCCGGTAATATCTCAGTAACCATAGGAACTATGAAATAAATTCCGCTGCAGTTGTATCTTGACTTGGAAACCTCCATGCAGGCTTAGTCCACCAGCCACACAGAGCAAAAAATCTGTATCTCGAATCGTTTTGGAGATACAGGCACCGAAAGGCACTGCAGGTGCTGCAATGATATCCTATGGGAAATTTCTCAACTTCGGAATGCCATAACTATGGAACCTTTGTAAATGTTTTCACCAAACCCCCCGAGCAAAGAAATGGCCAAAATGTCTGTTTTTAAATGTTTTTTTGCACTACACAGCTCCACAACCGCACATCCGACTGTAATGCAACTTACTAGATCCAGAGATCTATGGCACCAGACAGCGCATGCAAAATGTCAGATAAATACATCATATGGTTGCAAAGTTATTAAAGTGCAAAATTTTGGGTTTAACATAGAAGTGGCCGGGCAACCCTAACTACAGCTGCACTACCGTGCAGCAATAATATATATATGTATATGTACACACTGTATAGCAGGTAATTTTAGCATTCCGATAATATTAGCGCTATTAGTGCTCCTACTAACTAAAGCTAATATTATCGGATCACTAACATTGTCTGTGAACACTGCTACAAATTACACTGGACAATATGCTGTGCTCAGTTGTTTTATTTACACGTATCACTAAAATGGAAATTAGAGTACCTGGAGTAGAGGCGTTTCTTAGCAAGTAGAGTGGATGTGGATGAAATAGGCAGCTTGCAGGCAACGGAGGCAGTAGCATCGGGATCCACAAGATTGAATCCACTTCAAGAGAGACATCTGTAAGTACTGCAAAGTCTCACATGTCTCTCAAATGCTGCTTGAAAAGATCTGAAGGGTGGGGAGCACAGGGATTTAATCAGTTGTGAGCACCTGAACCTACCTGTTTAAACAGGGGATGATTAGGCAGCTGTAAGTACCAGTCTACTGAGTGCTAAATGTATTAGAGTGCCAATATTTGTACCAGTGCTCCTAGCGCTAAATATATTGGGCACTAATATAACCTGCTGTACAGTAATTGCAAAAAAATCTGTTAATGCATCAGTTGGGGATTTTACTAAAGCAACAAAAGCAAGGAAGTGTGGTGTTAGGGTATGCAGACACTGACAGAAATTGGGAGTGTGCCTTGGAGTTGACATCCCTAACAATCAAACCATTCCATAAGTAAATAAGCTGAGATGGGTACAGTATAGTAGAATGGGGTGAGCATTAGGACTGTCGTTCCCAAGGCACGCCCCACGTCTGTCAGTTTCTGCAGGTTGGGGTAGGGTGTTAGGATTGAAAAGCCAAACACCTCATTCACCTGTTTTTGTCACTTTAGTATCAACCCTAACTGATGCATTAACAAAGTTTTTTTGCAATGAATTTCCTTACTTTTTCAGATAGTATAATGATATTCTTAGGGCCCTGCGCTCCCATCCCTCCATAGATGTGTATATGTAGGTAGCCATGGAAATGCAGTGCCCTCTGGGCCCTGCATTTCCATTTATAGGACAACAGTGACCAAATTGTCAACATAGTCATCTTTTTACCCCACCTCATGTACCCAGTACAGAAAATTTTTGAATCCACACCAAAATGTAATTCTGTGCAACTGTAACGCCATTCCATGCCACAGGTGCAAAAATACATTTGGGGCAGGATCTGAAAAATGACAGCTATGACATACATCAGGACTGGTAATGAGAAGGCTATGTTGAAAATCTGGTGTCAAAATATTTAAAAATTCAGAAGTTGTAAGCGAGCATACCAAGACTGCAACAAATGGTCATAACTTTGGCATTTTTTCATATTTTGACCCCAAATTTTTAACATAGTCTTCTTATGACCCCACCTTACACACCACATAGGTGAACATTTTCAAATCCTTGACAAAATGCCATTCCATGCCACAGGTGTGAAAACTTGTTTCGGGCAAGATGTGAAAAATGACAGCTGTTCTGTTCATGAGGTGGTGTGTAAAAAAATGGCTATTTTGAAAATTTGAGCCCAAAATATTGAAAAGTACCAAAGTTACACACGTGTGTAGAAAATTTTCAATGGACGCTCATAACTCAGCCATTTTTAGGTAATTTTTCACCAATTTTTCAACAAGGCCTTTTTGTGACCCCACCTCATGAACACTGGCATAGTCATTTTGTTACTTGGTCTTAAAAGGTGATTTTGTGCAGCAACAGTTATTTGTTTATTTTTATTTAGATTTTGATGACTGGGTAAACCCACTGAGACCACTGGTCCCTTTTCAGGGGCGACCCGGGGTTAAATTACATACACCAATATTGCATACATCAGTACAGGGAGTAGAAGTGAGACAGCATCAACTGGTGAGACAGTAATTGCAGGGAGGCAAGTCCGGTGGAACAATTGTAACAATACAGTGTTAGCAGAGGTCATAGTTCAGCCATTTGACAACAGGGTATGAGAGAAACATTTGGTCTGGTAGGAGAAAGGAGGACTAGCGAGTGCAGTCACATAGGCTAAGTCCCAGCAAGTAGACCTTAAGGCCGGCCATGAATCCTTGAAGAGATGGCCTCTCGACCAGATTAGCCAGGAGCATGTTCCAGAGGTATGGGGCAGCGTAAATGAAAGAGTGCTTACCCGAGTTGGTTCATATTCAGGGGGTGGTTAGGGGCCGGCTGGATGAAAACCTCATTTCTCTGCTTTGTATTCTGGGGTTTAGCAGCACACGGAGATGAGGAAGAGGGTTGGCGGTGGTGAGTTTATAAGTCAGGCAGAAGGTGGGGTAGGCCAGCTTATGGCGTAAGGTCGGCCAGTAGAGGTCTGCAAGGACCTCACAGTGATGTCGCCTAGGAGAAGAGTTTGTGGCAAAGTGTGCAACTCTGTGGTAAAGTACCGTTAGTTTTTTGAGTTCACCCTCTCATAGGAACTGCAGTAGGGAGGCCCCATAGAAGAGGTAGGGGAGGAGTGTACAGTTTGAGATTTCAAGCCAAGCCCCGTCAGTGAGGGAGTTTCCCAGTCGGTAGAGAAGTCCGAGTCTCTGGTGGATGGACTTGGTAAGTAAGTCGATGTGGGGCTTGTAGAACAGTTCATGGTCAAGAAGTATCCCCAGGTATTTGATCCTGTCAAGGACCTCAACCTGCTTCCCCTGGTTCAGTTTAAGCTGGAGAAGGTCACTCCTATCTGGGCCAAGGCACCTGGGCACAAACAAGACAGCCTTCATTTTCTCCTCATTCAGTAGTAGAGAGTTTGCAGAGAACCAGACTTCAAGTGTAGTGAGACTTGATTGGAGTTTAGCAGTGATGACATTGGGTACCGGGTCACTGCAGTAGACAACAGTGTCATCAGCATAAAAGATGAGATTGCTCAGCCCAAGAGCCAACTCTATGTCATTGACAAAGAGAGTAAAGAGCAAGGGGCCCAGGATTGAGCTCTGGGGTACCCCTGAGACCACTGGATGGACTCTGGACTGCGTTCCCTTCCAGATGACTTTTTTGACTTCTGTTTAGCAGGTAGCTCTCAAACCAGGAGTAGGAAAGGCCATCTAGATCAAGGAGGCAAAGTTTGGTGAGCAGTAGGCTGTGGTTGACTAAGTCAAAAGCCTTTGATAGGTCGATAAATAGGGCTCCAGTGAGGGAGCCTTGGTTCATGGCATCAAGAGCATCAGATGTGAGCTGGATGAGGGCCGTGTCAGTGCCATGGCCTTTCCTAAAGCCATGTTGAATGTTGGCTAGGAGGGAGTGATGCTCTAGGTAGTCATGTAGCTGGCTGTGGACCAGTCTCTCCTGAACTTTCACGAGAGGGAAGAGGATAGAAATGGGCCTGAAGTTCCCCACTCTGTCCTTAGGCCCTTTTTTGTGAACTGGGACTATGGTGCCTACTTTCCATTTGCTCGGGACCGTGCCCTCAAGGAAGGATCTGTTGATGAGCCAAGTGACAGGGAGGACAATGGCAGGGGCAGCAGCCCTCAGCAGTCTAGGTTCAAGTAGATCGTGTCCTGGTGAAGAATCAGGGTTAATCCTGAGCAGGAGGGGCAGTACTTCAGAAGTTTTGGCGAGTTTGAGGTGAAACTGGGGTCGTGTGTTTTCCCAGGTGGTGTCACTGGAGAGGGGATCGCCAGGTGGGATATGGGGAGAAGGTCTGCCTGGGTTGGAGAAGGAGACATTGAAGGCCTCTGCTACTATGGAGGGGTCATTGGTCAAGGTGTCTCCGATGAGCATAGCTCCATCCTGTGCAGGGGAGGCACCCTTAAGTAACAGGTTTATTTGGCTCCAGAATTTCTTGGGGTCACGGAGGTGACTAGTCTGGAGATCATGCAGGTACTTAGTTTTGGCATATTTGGAGGCTTTCTTGCACTAATTCCTTAATTCTCTATATTTCTCCCAGTCTGTGCTACTGCCGGTGGAGTTGAACAATCCCCAGGCCTTGTCATGGAGCAACATGCTGTGTTTAAGGCCTGGACTTAGCCATTTGTGACACTTTTCCTATACCCTGAGCTTCTTGCATGGCACATGAGCATTAGCCATGGACAGAAACAAAGAGGTGAAGTATTCTAGGGCCTCATCCAGGGTGGGGAGGGTGAGAATGGGGTGCCAATTGATGGCACAAAGGTCAGAGCAGAAATTGTTGGTGACAAGTCTGGTGTAATTCCTGGCCTCTATAGTCCTGGCATCCGGTTTAGGGGTCTTGTTTGACCATGCACAAAAGATTGGGGAGTGGTCACTCAGGGAGTCAGACATGATCCTGGCAGCAAGAACATGGTCAGGGCAGAAGATGATAGACTACAATCTCTGGAGGCAAGTACAGGGAAGGGGGGTGGTAGGTGTTCAATTAAATCACCTTCCTCACCCAATTAACAAAATAACAGTGACAGTGTTCATGAGGTGGGGTCCCAAAAAGCCATTGTTGTAAATGTGGTGAAAAAATACATAAAAATGGCAAAGTTATAAACACAAGTTCAAAACATCATTGAAATACATTATATGGCACTTAATTTTATTCCTCAGTTTGCAGTTCAGCTTTGAAGAGTGCAGACGTGTTCCAGTCCACAGAAGATGATAGACTACAATCTCTGGAGGCAAGTACAGGGAAGAGGGGGTGGTAGGTGTTCAATGGGAGGGTCAGGATGGGGGAGGTGGACAGTGGGGATGATGAGGGACCATTTTCTTTTTTTAGGTTGTAAAAAAAAAAGACATTGGAGGACTGTTTTCTTTTTACAGGATTTAATACAATGCATATTTTGGGACACTGGGAGTGTACTCCCCAGTGTTCCACACTTCTGGGGGGGTTAATACATAATTTGGGACACTGGAAGTGTGCTCCCCAGTGTCCCACACTGCTGGGAAGGGTAGGCATCTACTGTCAGCACAGGAATGGACACCCAATGTTGGAAAATATATCATAGTAGCATGCCTTGGCCCCCTTCCCCTTAGAGGCTTTAAAAGGACAAACAAAACTTGAACAATTAAACACCAAAAGGTGTGTACCTAATCAGGGTCCAAGAAATTGAGTCCTGATGTCAGTTTGCCCATAAAATGGGCAGAAATGTTTATTTTACCCACAGAGGTTTTAGTGCCAAAAATTGCGGGCACTGTTTTCACAAAACAAGAGGGGGTTCTGCCGCAACACTGAGTCCTATTGCCACAATGTATGGCAAACCCCCATTTTGCAGAAATAGTGCCAACATGTGTGGCATATAAAACCTCTGAGGACAAAATAAACATATTTATGAACGCTTTTGGGAAAATCTGACCTCACAATCAGATTCCTTGGGCCCCAGTTAGATAAACACAAGTCTCAGTGTTTACCAAATTGCAGTATTTTTAAAGAGATTAAAACTGTGATGCCTTGCTAACTGAAAACAAGATGGCAGAATCTCAACACTACCTTCCACATTTGCAACAATAAATATCGCTTTTGCAGCAACAAAACAGTTGTTTTGCACAGCACATCTAATTTTCCCTTAGGAAATAATGGGAAAATTGAAACTTTAATGACTTTTGAACAGATTGATAATTTTTCACCAAACCTCCAAAGGGCACATCTGCGACTCACACACAATATATCCTACAAAATTCAGAGCAAACACCCAAGCTATTTCTGAAAAACAGTGTGATGAAGGATTTACATAAAAATGGTAATTTTCAAATTTTGTGACACTCCACATCTCTGCACCCGTATATCTGATCAGAACGAAACTTCCCACATCAAGAGATCTTTTGTCCTCAATGGCACGTGCAAAATGTCATGTGAATCAGTGGAACAGTTGAAAAGGTATTAAAGTGCCAAAGTTTCCGTTTAACATAGAAGTGACCATTGAACTCTAACTATAGTGGCACTACCCCACCACTAAGATATATATACATATATATATATATGGGAATATATATATATAGGGAATACATGATGGGCAGCAATGGACTACTGAAAGTATTTTCACTCCTGCAGAGTGAGCGCTGGAAATTTCATGAGTGCCAAACTACTAGCCAAGTTGTCATTTTACACCACAAGTGCAAAAACATGTTTTGGGCAGGATTTGAAAAACACCATCTGTAACATTCATACCCTCTCAGGCCAGGCACACAGAGATACACACACACACAAACACACACACACACAGACACGCACACACACACACAGACACACACACACGCACAAGCGCACACACACACACACACTAATGGGTGTGGCCACACCATTACTGTTAAATTAACAAAGTGGTATAAGTCGAAAGTCTCTTACCCAAGTACTGTACTAGGGAGCCAGAGGCAGGAGTCTTTAAGGGTCGGTGTCCTTGAAACCTGTAAAATAAACAACAGAAAAGGGGGGGGTCACAAAGGATCCACAGTCCTTAGAGTAAATAGAGTGGAAAGGAAAAGTTAAACATATAGAGAGTGAGATACTTATCTGATGGGGAAGGAAGGAGTCGGTATCCTGACAGACATGTAAAATAAGGAAAATTAGGTTAATATGGAGAAGATACAGTAGTAACAAGAGCAGAAACAGAGAACTGAAAGATACAAGAGGTATAGGAAAGCAAAGAAGGGAAAGGGAACATTTAGAATTAAAAGTTACAGTTGGATCAAAATAGGAAAATTGACATATAGAGAAAGGAAATAAAATAATAAAGATATGAAAGCATAGAGAAAGTACCATTTGGGGAAAAAGATCAGCTAAAACTCCATAGTGCTCTGGATGGCCAGGTGGACAGTATTTTAGAATGGTAGCCCAGGTGGGCTAGTGGAGCAGTTTTTGGGCTAATGGCCCAGATTTAATGAAAAAGGGAAGGGGGAAACTGTTTAACAAGAAAAGGCACACTCAGCTAAAGCTTGGTTCCAGCTGTCACCTGGGAGCACAAGGATGTTAAGTGACTTGCTCACAGTTACACATTATTTAAGTGGGGGTTTTGGGATTAAAACCCAGGTCTCCAGATTTACAGCTCTGTGTCCTAAACTATAGTGCTATACTGCTTCTTAAAAAAATAAAGTTAGCACTGGTGGTCACATGGGCTAGGAATGCCTAGGAGGCCTGCTTCCTAGAACTGATAGCCCAGGTGGGCTATAATTCCCTGGAGACAAGTTGCCAATGATGTTACATGAAATTAGAACCCCTCCCTGTGGTCGAGAGGGCTTCCTGGGTCCTGATTTTGTGCTGGACATTAGGGAGGAGAGTAAAGGAGGAGGACAAGCTGGGGCTGCTGCTGCAGCAGCCATCCCTATAGCGCAACCACGCTAAAAATGTGAAGCCATTTGTTATTCCAAGCACATGCAGAGCTCAGGCTGTGGCCTGCTCCATGCCAGTGGGAGAAGGGGAGACAGAAGATCGGTGGGAGGTGGAAAAGGCCATGGTAGGAACACTCCCTTCACCTTCTCTGACCGGAGGGAAGTGTGTCAAGAAAGTTAATACATAGTGCTATTTCAGAGTTACAGTAGCAGTGTACACTTCCTGCACACTTAATTTCAGTCTGTTCTCCTTGAGTGGTTAATCAATGTACATGTATTGTTATGGTAGTATGCATGTAGTGCTGGTACAATGTGTATGAATGTTAACACTGTAAATCTACCACAAGCACATTGCAATGTGCAGTGTTATTTTTCACTTCCTACAGCAGTATTGCAGGTCTTTTTCAGTGTGTAGGAATTATGGTAATTAGCAGACTGAAACACCACCTCAGATGCACTGCAATGTACAGTGTGGTTTGTTGCTCAGTAGCTCTCCTGAAGGCAACGTTGCAGTGTTTTTTCAGTGCATCTCAAATCCAGTCAGTACTTTTTAATGCTTGTAAATTAGGTTACAGGTAAAACAAGTACATAGCAAAACAACAGCAGATGGGTGCACATCCTGAAAAATAATTCCAAATACCACAAAACTGCAACTGGCATCCCACGTATTCCCACTACTGATGGTACTTTGGGAAGTGATTTAAAAAAAAATTAAGACCCTGTCCTTTCCTTGGTGGTAAAGGCTAGTTCCTAGGCCACACCCTACACACCCCCGTGAATTAATCACTCTCACTCCTTCCCTGTTCTTCCACATGGATTAAAAAAAATTGCATACCCCCTACAAAGAATCAGTTCTTAGTTATGACCTCACTCAAGTTGTCCAGTCCCCAACCAGGCTGGTCCCAAAAACTGGAACATCCACCCTTATCAACCTCATCCTCACTAACTGCCCCAAAAACCTCTTCTGTGTCAAAGTGCTCCCAGACGCGATAAGTGACCATTCCCCAGTTACCTGCTGGTGGTGTAATAAAATGCCCCCCAACCCCCCTAAGGTCACTGTCCAAAGACGCTTTAAAAAAGGTGCCCTCCCACACCTCAAATCATACCTTGCTTCCTATGATTGGTCTTCTATTCACACTGCTCAGTCCTTAGATGCTGCCCTCACCTATTTTATTGCCACCTTTAATTCTGCCTGTGACATCTTTGTCCCTTCTCCAAACATGCAGTTAAGTATCGGGACACCCCCTGGACTTCTGGATCTCTATTTGTCTAAATGCGTCTAAGAGATAACCTCTGGCATAAGGCCCTTGACTCGCAACTCCCCCAAGACAGACAGCATTACAGGGAGGCTCAAAACAGCTGCACATGGGCTAAAAGTTGCATACTACAAACAAGCCCTCGCCTCCTCCTGGGGCTCTGGAAGCAAATTCTGGAGCAACATTAAAGAACTATCTGGGAAAAATGTATCCCCTACCCCAGTGCAGCTTCTAATAGATGGAGTTATCTCCCAGGACCCAAACTCTTTCACCTATGCCCTCAATACAGCCTTCACAGACCTCAGCCATATCCTCCCCCCTAACTTTTTTGACCTGATCAGTAACCACCCCATTAACACTTCTGCCACCTCCGACCATACCCTTTTCTAGCTACAAATCATCTCCTGCAATGAGGGGAAAATGCTATCTCAACAAAGCTCTGGCGCTCTCTAGCTATAGTAGTGACTCCTTGGACCTTAAGCTCATCTGGCTTAAGATGGATGCGACCCTGCCCCATCACACCAAAATACTAAACTTATCTTTATGCCTCAGCCAATTCCCCACATCATGGAAAAGAGCAGTTATAACTCCCATCTTGAAGAGTGGTGACCCCACTTCCACTAGCAACTATAGGCCAATATCAATACTGCCCCCCTCTCAAAGGCCCTTAAAAAAATTGTGGCTGACCAGCTCACAGACCACCTGACCAAACACAATCTGCTTTGTCATGAACAACATGGTTTCCGGAGGAGTCACAGCATCTCCACTGCCCTGGTCGAATTTGCTTCATATATACATGAGGCCCTGGAACAGGGCTCAATGGCTGGTGCACTCTATGTCAATCTGACCAAAGCTTTTGATACAGTCAGTCACGCGCTTCTTCTCCACACACTTCCATCCCTGAATAGCTCCCCAGAGGCTACCTCCTTGCTCTAAGACTATCTCTCTCTAGCTGGACCCAACAGGTAAACATTAATGCAACCTTATCCTCTATTAGGCCAGTCCTAACTGGGAACCCACAAGGGTCCATTCTAGGCCCATTTTTATTCACCCTCTTCCTGAACTCATTCCCTCAATCCTGCAGTGGGAAGCTACTGCTTTATGCTGATGATGCTGTAGTCTTTTGGAAACATCCCCATCCCTTTCTTTGGAGAGCTGGAAACCTGGTTCTCTGAACACCACCTAATACTTAACTACAAGAAGATGAAATCTATTATCTTCGCCCACCACCAGAACCCACTCTGTAACATACCATTAATTGTCACAAACTCCCTTGACATTGCGCTCAAGCAGTTTTACTGCTTCATATACCTGGGCATCATGTTGGACACCTCCCTCACCTACCCCCACACACACACACAAACACACAGCAAGTCTCCTCCTCTGTTAACACCAGTCTGGGGATCCTGTACAAACATAGGCACTGCATTCCCCCACAGGCAATGCATCTAGCTGTGTCTTCCTCAATACTACCCTTGGTGGACTATGGCATAGTGATTTATGGGTCTGAAGACCATACTGCCCTATGCAGCATCAACCTGTTCAATCATTGCAGTGTCAGTGGCTCAGCAGGTAGCACACTCACCTCTGAGGACAGGAGATCAGAAGGCTGTGGGTTCTAACCCCACTCCAGGCACTTGGGTTAATATCCCAATACTGACACTGCAGTGTAAAATGAGGGGGGTGCTGCACTCCTCGGGGGCCTTCTTTCGGATGAGACATTAAACTGAGGTCCCATCTGCCTGTTGTGGTGGTACTTCGGGTGGATGTTAAAGATCCCATGGCACTTCTTGAAAAGAGTAGGGGTTAATTTCCCCGGTGCCCTGGCCAAATTTCCCCCCATTCACCAAAATACCAGCTTAATCTGGTTCAAGGTCAGTTGGCATTCATCCGTATTCCCCGTCTTGCCTGAAAATAGGCAGAATTTGTCTAGTGCACTTACCTGGTCAACAAAAACTAAATAAATAAATAACCTCACACTCAATAAAGCCTGCTGTCTGGTCTCTAATTGTGACAGGTTAACCCATACATGTGAGCTTTACAAATTTACTGGCTGGCTAAGCTTCCAAGATAGGCTTAAGTATCACACCTGCCTCCTTGCAAAAAAGATACTACACAAACAAGCACCAATAGGCCTCCACCCCCTTATCCATATAGTCTCACACAGGAGGGCCCCTAGGCACTCTGCCAACACCTCACTACTAGTACCTCACTGTAGAACCTCCCTTTGTCAACGGTCCTTCTGATATCATGCCCCTTGTGGCTAAATAACCTACCATCCACCATCTCCCTGACATCCAGTCTGGGCCAATTTAAAGCAGGTCTCAAGACCCTTCTCCTTAACTGTTCAACCTGTGGCTGTATATAACTTTCCACCTCCCTTCGGATTTCTCCTCCCTTTCTGACTCTCAAAAACAACCATTTTATAAGCAGATTCCTGCTCTAGTGCAGTGAGGTAGTCCCTGGCAAAGGGACATTTTCTTTTCTTTTCTGTCCCCCATGCTTAGGCTCCTCAAATTCACTGTAAATAAATTACTACTCTGGGCCTATGTTAAGACCCTCCAAAACTGTATACTGCCATATGCACATAATGTTGACCCGGGACCTTCTTTTAAGATCCCTGCTGATGTAACCTTACAATGTATATTGTGCCGAATGCTTCTGTTTTGCATCATAAAAGTAATGCATGTGTATTTTTTATCTCTGACGTGGAGCCTTTCCAAAAAGTCTATGACTCAAAGGATTGTAATTCCGATTCTTTCAATAAATAAATAAATAAATTCATTAATTTTTAAAAGCCATCCTTCTTAGCCAGAACCCTCCCCCCATTATCAAACTGTCATTATTTAGATGTTAGGCTCTCCTCCTGACTCCCCAAGCCATGATATAGGGACCACGTCTTGCAATATATCCAATATAGCTTGTCCCTCTCCCCTCTCTAACCCACAGCACAGTCTGACACCAGCTCTATCAGTTCACAAGCTGAATGGCAGTGCGTGATAGTGTGCATGATTGGAGGGAGGAGGCAGAATGGTGTATGTCATTCATGAAGCTACAGTATGCAGAAATCAATATTTTCTAGCATTATCAAAGACACTCACCTCTCTGACCACTTCCTCTCACTCACTCACTGGTGTTTTCATACCGTGTTGCCCAGCTGGTCATGCTTTGGGTTTGGGGAGGGGGGCCGCAGCAATTGGGCTGTCCTGAACAGCAACAAAAAGCCAGTTTCTTTGGTGATTTCTCAACCCAGTACTCCACCTTTTAGAAACAGAGAAATTAATTCACTGTTCAGAACATGAATTATTTCTCTGAACAGCTGTGCTAATCACACTCACACTCCAGCAGACCAGATGCAGGGCTTGGAGTGCAAGCCGATTATGACAAGCTAACCCCTTTCACGAGTGCCAATTTCAAAACAGCGCCCAGTAAAAAATAGTACTGGGTGCTGTTTTGAAATCAGCACTCATGAGGGGGTTTGCTGATCACTTGTATGTTTGAGATACAGCCTGTTTATATTATTATATATAATGAACCAGTCTCCTTGCAGAATACACTGGTAACCTCACAAAGTATGACATCATGAGGGCACATGAGCTTTGCTCTCACGCCCATAACGTCGCTAACCTCAGTCAGTGTGGCTTCTTCTGCATGAAGGGGGTTTATTATTCCCTGTATGTGCCTGCAGCCTTTTATCAAATCTTACAAGTAAGCAAGGTCAGACCTGGTCATTGGAGACCTCCAACACATGTCAGGCAGGTATTAGGCTAAAAATAGTTCTCCTTTCCAGGCCTAAATACATAAACTCAAGTTGCTACACATTCCAAGAGTGTGGGTACCTTGTTATTTGTTGCTCACCCTAAAGGGCAGTTCAGTAATTAGGACTTACTTGCTCTGTCAGGGAGTCTGGAGCTGGAGTATCCTGGGTTTGGGTATTCTGGTAGGACCTGAAAGGGAAAAACAGAGAAGTTTAAGGAGACACAAAGGGTCAGAGATCCTAGAGGAGAGAATAGAGAGAGATTGGTGGGGGGGGGGGCAGAATTGAACAAAGGTATTTATATGATTAATGAGAAAAATGGATTAATATTGGGAAACTTCTAGTAGCGAGAGTAGACAGAGTGGAAAGATCGAATAAGGGTACAGTACAGTATAGGAGTAAAAGAAGGGGAGTTTTAAAGGAAAAGATACACTTTAGGTCAAAGTAAGAAGAATAATAAAAATGCAGACAGGCAAGAAAAGAGAATAAAGGGATATTGGGGCTCAGCAAAACCCCCATAGCTCCCCTAGGTGGCCTGCTGGTGACCAGCAGATTTAAGCTGTAGCCCTGATGGGCTAGTGGTCCCTAAATTATTTAAAAAAGGGACACTGGTGTTCAGGGGTCTTGAGTTGTCCCAGAAGGCCAGTGGCTTAAAGGTATAGCCCTGGCAGTGTAGTAGGCTACCTCCCCTGTAGCCAGTGGTAAATGGTGATTTTTAACTATATTTAACATGTCCCTGACATCTAGCGGAGAGGGGTCTGTGGGCTCTGACTGTATGAAGCAGGCAGGTAGATTGGTTAGAAAACTGCCAATCAGAAATGCTGTGGCTGTGTAGTCATCAGTTTAGTGCTTGTTTGCTACAGTGACAGTGCCGACAGGTGCTTTCAAGTCTCAGCCTGCACAGAGTTCAGACAGTGGCCTGTAACATGTGGGTGGGAAAAACGGATGGGAATGTTTTGTGAGGTAGAGAGGCTAAGGCAAATATACCTCACTCTACTGGTCAGCCACACAGTGCCTATGTGAAGACCACCAAGGGGCTTGCTATGAGAGTCTGGAAGGAAGCCAGCAAGAAATGACAAGAAACATTAGCTAAGTGGCATGGCAGCTGAGTGTAAGTGTCCTGAGAGGCTTGGTAGGAAGGGACTGGGAGAAAAAAAAAGCACAAGATGGGGCCACAAGGCTGGCCTGGTGGAACTAAGGGGTTGAGGTGCTGAATGCCACACCTCGTGCCACGCCGGCGATCCAGGTTCGTGATTGAGCTCAGGCCATCGGAGGTCGGTAGGGGATGGAAGGGATCAAGCATCCGGAGGACTGCTCTCCCTTCCTGGGAAGGGATCCAGGGAATACATCACTCTTGGGCAGCCCCTGGCAGTGGTCAGGGGCAGTGCAAGGAACAAGTGGCATTGCAGATGCATGGGGCGGAGTTCCAGCAGACATCAGCATGTAGTGCCATTAGATATCACTGCATGTTTTGAACTGCAAGGGGCAACCACGTAGGAAAAACCCTCTCAGCAGCGGCTCTAGCCACAAATGGTTACCAGGGCACAGCCAGGGCACAACAGATGGTAACCAGGGCACTTATATATTGTTACTATGGGGGAATCTCTGCACCATATGGAGCACCAACTGGGGCACAGCATTTTTTTACCAGGGCACGTGCCCTGGCGGGCACTGGTGTACAGCCGCCACTGAACCCTCTGGTGACCAGCGGAGATGAAGGAGACCCCCGAGACCTGCCAACATCCTGCCATCAGACCCACTCGCATCATGATCTCCCACGGGCAGCTTGATCTCATGGTAGGTCCCTCTAATTCATGACTAGGCTGCCAAGGGTGGGCAAACCCTCCCCAGAGGGTGATCCAGGGGGCTGGACTTGCCATGGATCAGGAGGAAGACATGCGTGCGTGTGTGTGTGTGTGTGTGTGTGTGTGTGTGCAGGGAGTTTAGACTGAGAGTAGAAGGTAGAGTTGAGTGAATACTCTGGAAGGATGCCCTGGGCATCCAGAGTGCAAGAATAAAGTCTACAAAAAAAAAAGAAAAAAGATGCATGTCACAATGGAAAAGACATACTGCAGCTGAAGACCAGTGCCCCAAACTGGCTTAAAAGTAGCTGTGGGAGGTAGGCGGGGGAAATCAGTGAGTTCCCCAAGAGGAGCATGCAATCGGCAAGCACTACATACAGTAGAGCTTGCAATGGCCAATTAGTTAGCCCCTGGTGCTCTAAAGGATTGGTGGGAGGAAAATAACAGCCAGGAAGGCCCATAATAAATAACACACAGCAACAAATAGAAGGAGCTCTTATGTTTTACTGGATAATTTGAGTAGTTTTGCTAGAGGAAATAGTTATACAAGAGCTCTTGGGTTTTAGATGCACTGTGGTGCATTTTGGAGCTTATTGTGAACATACAACACACTTCTGTTAAAGTAAAGATGTGAGATTGGGGTTTCATAGCCCATTACTCTGCTGCAATGATAGTCCTGCCTTGTCAAAATTATAAATTTTAATGCTATCCTGTAAGAGAGGGAAGGGATCATAGCTCTGGCGGAATTACTGGCCAGCTGATTACTTCCATTTCCCAGTCTGCTGACCACACCTCCATGCTCGGAGATTTTGTGACATCTGTCCACAGAACCCTTCACCAGTCCTCCTCCTCCTCCATCCAAAGCATCTTACACCAGACCCCTTCCATCCAAATCACCCACCAGCCACCTCCCTCAATGGCCCCCACCATACTAGCTTCTTCCCTCCATAGTCCCAATTCAAATGCCCCTCACTGCACAGCTTTGGATAATAGCATCCCTCCAACCAAGCCCCAACACTATCCCCCTTCCTCCACAACACAAAACAGTTGCCCAGACACTAGCCCCCACCCTGCAAAGTATCCTAAACTAGCCCCCTTTATCCACTGCCCCAGACAGCACCCTTCCTCCTGATGACCACCAATATCCCCACCTCCACTGTTCCCAAAAATGACCCTGTTTCCTCCACAGCCACAGTACTAACCCTCTCCCTCCAATGTCCCTGACACTCACAATCTGTCGCTCTCAGATCCCTCCCACATGCTCAGCTCTGACACACACTGTAATAGGCTTGGCTACAGCATACAGCCAACTCACGTATAGGTAGAAGTAGAGTCTCTTACCTGAGTAATAGGCAGCTGGAGGTAGGTCTTTCAGGTAGGATGTCTAAGGACCTGTAAAATAAAATACAAAAAAGGGGACACAAAGGATCTGTAGTTCTTACAGAGTAAATAGGGTGGAATGAACAAGTTAAAGACAGAATGATGCTTATCTGATGAAGAAGGCCAGTTTGTGTCCTGTCAGACCTATAAAAGAAAATCAGGTTAATATGGAGAAAATACCGTAGCAAAAGCAAAAACAGAGAGCTGAGAAATGCAAGAGGTATAGAACAGCAGAGAAGTAAGGAAAAGGGCAAATTTAGAATTAAAGATAAAGTTGGGTCAAACTAGGAAAAGAGACACAGAGTAGAGAAATAAAATAATACAGGAAAGAAAAGAGATGGTGTTTGGGAAGGGGCTCAGCTAAATCCCCTTAGTGTGCTGGATGGCCAGGTGGCCAGTATTTCATAACAGTAGCCCAGGTGGGTTAGTGGAGCTTCTGATGAGCAAATGAGCCAGTTTTAATGAAATGGGGAAAGGGACAGGGAAACTGATTAACCAGGAAAAGCATACTAAGCCTCAGCTTGTTTTCAGGTGTGACCTAAGAATACAGGGAAATTAAGTGAATTGCACAAGGTTGCATAGTATGTAACAAAGGGCTGTGGGATTTAAACCCTGGTCTCCAGGTTTGCAGTTTAGTGCAAAAGGTACGGTGTGGTGCATACTTCCAAGGTCCTACTCAGCACAGAATGCCGAGCATGTCCATAGTGTGACCATGCCCTGCAGACCCTGACCCAATGATTTGTCCAGATACATGGATCATGTTGGTGATAAGGCCCCCCCCCCGGCAGCTACTGGATCCCTTGGACTCCATCCCTCCCCACTGGCCCCTGCAGGCTCCCTTGGCCTCTTTCCCCTCAGCAACCACAGGCTAATGCACCCCCAGTGTCCTTTAACCCCTGCCTCCCTCAAACCCCCAAGCTCTGTAGTGAATTCCTGTAGCCCACACATCACTCCTATTAAATGGGATGATTGATCCACAGATTCATAGCTCAAAGTTTAACTCATTACCTCCTAGGCATCCATTTTGTGTCAGGTAAACAAGGGATAGTTCAGACTTCATATGGACCTATTGGAGGTAATGAGTCAATTCCAATACTGCCTCCCCCTGAGGAAGACCTAGTGTTTGGCTGAAGCACTGAGAAGACGGTTACATTTCTGTGCACCTTGCCACATTAAAATCTGAACTTTGAATTTCAGCACATCTCTCCTTGTTTTTGTTTGAGTGCAGCATTTGGTGTGTAACTGTACAAATTAAACCCAACTCCCTTCCTCAAGTTTCAGCAGCCCCTGAAAAAGCTAAGTCTTTCCTTCTCCCTTACTTAGTCTCAGATTTGAATTCACAGGCTATAGTACAGACCCCTCAGAGCTAGTCCTCCATAGCTCAACGTTTAATTTGCTGCACTAACCAATAAACCCAACTCCCTTCCCCCTCACTCAGATTTGAATTTGTAGAGATGCAGCAGCCTCTTCAGAGCTAAGGCTGGGATTCTGGAACAAGAACTATATTGACTTTTACTTGTATATTATTTTCAAACTTTTTGTGGCCCCTCCTTCAGATCTAACAGATCTTGTTCTGTACAGTTTGGCCTAGATGGTTTTCATCAAATTACTATTTACTGCTTGAAAGATAAAAAAAAATCCTACCTTTTGGTTCTTGTATTCCTCAGTCTGCTCCAACTGTTTCTTCTGTTTGCAGAACATTTCTTGTTGCTTGGTGTAAAAGCTTTGAAGTCTGTCTGTAGTAGCTCTCAGATTATTCACTGAAGCATGTTTTTTCAACAGCTCAGTAGTGTGCAACCAGACTTCCCATCCTGATCATTTCTGGTTTTGTGCCACAATGAAAAGGGTCTCCACATGCACAGCTAAAGCTATCTCCTCTATGGAATATTCCTACTGGACCTAATATTTGTGTTGCAGTTTGCAAGCTGGCATATTTTCGAGGCAACACCTTCCTATGAACTACAGTGTTAGATAAACCCCTCATCACAGGACCTCCGCAGGCCAATTGGCCTTCTCTTACCTCCTCCCTAAGCTTTGGAATGGCCTGCTGGCCCAAATTCACCATTCTTCCTCCAAACACTCGCTATCCTCTGCCCTCACTAACTTCCTTGCACCCAATTGTACCTGCCCCTGATCTCCCCCGACTGAATCTCTCCCCCCTCGACCCCCTCCTCCTTACTCGCCTGACCAGTGGCTCGGCCTTCACCCAAATGACTGGCTTATACATTGCCCCAAACAACCCATGCACTTACCATCTCATGACACTTCTGCTATCTCACTTCTTATTCCCACCAACATCTTTCCTAAGTCAACCCCCTCATGTTTCCCTGTGTTTACTCCCCAAACCTGTCACCTCTCTCTGGTCCCAAGCTCAGACTTCCATTTCTTTCAGCCAACTTGGTGCATCATACTTCAATTCAATCTCTGATATAGGCACTTATGTAATCAGGTATAGTTCTAGATGTGTAACCAAATATGCTATGCCACCCTCCTTTTGGCACATGTACTATATGTACTGTCTCCTCATGTAACAAGTTTGTAATTAACCACACTTAACTATGTAACTATTGTTTGTATTGCTTGATTCCAGGTTCTACCTATTGATTGTTGTATGTTTACCCTTGTACCCTCCCCCAGGTAGTACCGTGAGACGAGCATCTTTTTGCTCAGTGTGCCTCTCCTGGTGAAACATTTTAAATAAATAAATAAATCCACCCAGTCACTGTGTCATGTTTTTTTCTTTTACTCATGGCTTTTTTTGCTCTTTGATATTTTTTCTACATATTGCTGTGTTTGTTAAAAGGAACCTAAATAAGTCCCCAACAGTAAAAAGTAGGAACAACTAAAAGGTAGAAAAGCTATGTGCATGACAAAACAACATTATTGAAATGAATTGTTCTGGGCTACTGAAAATTTTGTCAGGCAGATGGATTTTCCAGTCAACTAGCCCTGCCTGCTAGTGGCTGTAAACATTATTTTCAACTCCTGGAAATTACAAAGGGGATGACAGTAAAAGGAGGTGCAGCACACACGAAAAAAAACACACTAATGTGGCTATAGTGAAAAGGGGACTTTAAGAGAGAGGATCCAGCAGTGAAAGGGAGAATATTAAATGGAGGCTACAGTAATGAACAAGATGTGAGGACTTCAATGTAATGGAGAGGGGAGTCAAAGAAATTAAGCTGGGACTACAAAGAAGACTAGGAAGAGGGGGCATGAGATCAAGGAGGGCAGCCACAGTATGGCTCCTTGAGGAGGGACTGAGTGCCATCCAACTGAGGAATTTCCTCCTGCTTTTGCACCCTCCCAGTTTCTGCCAATGTCCACCTACAGCACAGGTCACTGAGTAGGGACAGATGATGTTGTATGGTTACCCACAATGACATGGCCATCACTAATATGCCACAGGTGGTGCTCAAACTGTGAGAGAATTTACTGGACACATAAGTTGCTAGTGGGGACTGCTGAGGCTACTGGCTACTTGTTTGGGCAGAATATGCCTAAAGTAAACAAATGGTATTTATTTATTTATTTAAAAGTTTTACCAGGAAGACACACTGAGCACTAGTGAGTGATTCTAGGTGCGTCCTGGGGGAAGGGGACAGAGATAACAGTACATACATTGGACAATAGAACAAACAATACTTGCAATAAACGCAGGGTAATATTGTACATGATATAGCAGGATATACAAGTATTTATTTATTTAGTTTTTGTTTACCGGGTAGGTGCGCTAGCCAGCAGGTGACTATTTTCAGGCACGACCCGGGAGAGTACAATACATCATAACACATGGAAGCAACAATACAATTGAGGCAACAAGCATACAAGTACATTCCAGACATATAGAGGCGGTTCCAGCTAGTCTAACATGATTTAGGCTATACTAAGCAGTGACCAGCAGGCCAAGAGCAAGGAGGTGTTTACAGGGGAGTGTTGGTACAGGTAAGGGGTAAGGAAGGGAGTATAGGGCCAAAAGGACTGCTTACGGCTTTACTGGTGAATATGTATGGAGACTGCCGGGTTTGTGGTTCCCCAGCCAGGCAGGATGATGTGGAGTGACAGGGAAGGGTGCAGGCAGCAGGAATAGCGGGAGAAGTAGTCGGCCAGTGCATATCGGGGGGGTGGGCCATATATGGGAAACATATAGGGCACCCATCAATGAGAAAAGTCAGGAGGAGGGGTAGAAGGAGCCGTAACCTGGCGGCCAGCAACAGCCAGCCTGAGCAGCAGCAGGGGGACCCAGGGGAAGTAAGGGAGGATGCCAGAGACATCCCAGAGGTAGGCTAGAGGGATGCCAGGTTCATGGCCCCACAGTCAGGGATGAAGAATATGGGAGGGGTGGACGGGAGGAAAGGGCGGCATGAAATACGGCTTTGGCAGTAGGAGGCGTGTAGGTGCAGCCGGGGTCGTGGTTCCGAGGCTGGGCATGAGGGCCGGTGGCAGACTCTGGCCTTGGATATCCTGCGGCAAATGGTAGACAAGAGAAGGGGAGGGAGGAGGTGAGGCCTTATTTTACCAACATCCACCTGTGGCAAGTTTGGGCAGTGCCCAGGTAGATGCAGAGGATAAGAGGCGGGAGGAAGGGTGGAAGGAGCCATAATCTGTCAGCCATCAGCAGCCAGCCAGAGCAGCAGCAGGGTGCTCAGGGAAGTAAGAGAGGATGTCATATTATAGACAGCAGTATATACAGAGCAGTTTAACACCATCAACGAGCATCCAGTAGAATGAGGAGAAGTGCATGACATACAGGAGCAGTGAAAATAAAAATGGCAGGTAATATGACCATGTGGTAGGGTCAAAAATCACTGCATGGGAGACTATATGCTCTATAGTAGACTCCCTGTACCGATATGTTTAAATTAGTCACAGATTACCCACAGGCACATGACGGCATGAAATGCGAATTGATAAGAGTGCTGAAGTGCATAGCCTGGGGCATATACCTGATGACAGAAGGGAGGGAGTTCCATAGTTTGGGCATCTGGTATCTGAAGGATGCTTGACCACTAGAGGAGGACACCTGTGGGATGACCTAGGTGCACTTGTCATAGTTAGGGATGTAAGTTTGTCATGGCAGTCATACACGTCATTGATTCCATGACGTTTGATCTTTATTCAGGACTTCCGTGACTTTCACTAGTGTCATCAGAATGTAGCAATGATGACAGTGCCACAACATTTACTACTGTTTATTAATGATTTCATGAACAAACAATGAGTCATTAAAACCTCATCCATGACAAACTTCATCCCTAGTCATAGTTCCTAAGGGAGTGCATAGGAGGAGTAGGGATATCCATCACAGAGGAGAGATGGGGGGCAAGGTCTGGGACCAGTATTTGGCAGTGAGCTTGGCGAAGTGGGTCAAACAGCGGTCATGGAGTGAGGGGAAGAAGAGAGACTGGAAGAGCACACAGTGATGAGTGGAAGAGGGGCTATCCAACGCGAAGCGGCAGAAAGAGTGGAAGAAAGGGTCCAGTCTGGCTAGGATGGACTTGGGAGCAGCACTGTAGACTACGTCTCCATAGCCAAAAATAGGGAGAATCATTTTCTGTATGCGTGCATGGCATGCTGGCGGCGGGATGCAACCACAACTCTGATAGAGGGCACCCAGTTTAGGGTGGAGCTTTTTGTGGATGGCATCGACATGTACAGAAAAGTCAAGGTGCTGGTCGAGTCATACCCCAAGATATCTGAAGGAGGTACAGGCCTCCAGAGTAATCCTGTCCAGGGTATGGAAGGAAGGGATAGCTGGGAGCCTAGAGAGTCTCTGCCTTGTGCCGAAGGTCAAGGAGTCTGACTTCTTGAAGTTGAGAAAAAGCTGGTTTGCACAGACCCAGGGCATAATGCTAAGTCTATTTGCAACAAGATTGCTATTATAGCGGGTCTTGTTGGGACAGCAGACCTGGTGTGCATCACCGAGACCTGGTTGAACGAGAATGTAGGCTCAGTATTGGCCTCGGCTGTCCCACCAGGTTACTCAGTGATACATCATCTGAGGAGCATACTGTGTGAACCTGAGCAAGTCACTTAACTTCCTTGTGCTCCCAGGTTGCATCTGTAAACCAGCTGTCAGCTTAGTGTGTCTCACCTGGTTAAATAATTGGGAGGGATCATAGGGGTAGGAGTGTAGCCATCTGTTTTAGATCAGAACTGAGCCTTGTTGAGGTACCAGTGGGGTGCACCAGATCCTTTGAATGTATCTTGGGGATGGGCATGGGGTGCAGGGTATTACTTATCTACTGTCCAACTGGTGATGGGAAAACATTCCTGCAGGAAATCACAGGCTTCATTGTTGACATGGTTTTGGGATCTCCATATGGTTGATTCTGGGGGATTTCAGTGCCTGGGTTGACGAAGAACTCTCGCAATTTGGATGTGATTCCCTCCAATTAATGACCTTGTTGGGCCTCATGCAGGTTGTTACCTCCACTACCCATGTTAAGGGTCACTCACTGGATCTGGTGTTCCTCCTGGAGATGGAGATCTCCGACTTGGTGGTGGAACCAGTTGGATGGTCTGACCATTACACAATAAGGTTTGGATTTGGGGCTTCCTAATGGGTCTGCTCCTATGGAGATGGTCCAGTATGGCCCTTGCGATGTGTGATCCCGATGGCCTAATAATGGCAGTACTGGGCCTATCAAATAGGTCAAGGGAATGCATGGATCCAGGGGATCTGGTACTTTCCTAAAATGCAATGGTGACAGCAGCCCTGGATTCCATTGCTCCTGTTCATGTTCATACCCTCACCTGCCGTCCAAGGTCCCCATGGTTTGATGAGACTTTGAAGGAGTTGAGAAGAGTGGGGGTGAAGGCGGGAGAGGGCCTGGTGGACATCTTCCCTTGATGATGACAGGCTTAGGTTGATGGAACATTATACATTGTATCAATCTCCCATAAGAAGGAAGAGTTCCTGTCCAGGAAGATTGCCACTGCATGAAATTGACCAGCTCAGCTCTTCTGAACTGTGGAAAGATTGTGCAATCCAATCTGTCTTCAGTCTGTGGGAGCTTTTTCACAAGAAAAGTGTGATGAGCTTGTTAAATCTTTTGTAGATAAGGTTGCCTCCATCAGATCAGAGATCAGCCTGTCCATTTTCAATGGTCGTTGTGATGGTCAGTGGAATGTCACAAGCGCCTGGTCAGTTTGGACAAATTTTGGCGGGCTGGAACTCATGGACATCATGAGAGTAATCCAGTCTTTGCAGCCAACCTGCTGTAGTTTGGATCTGGGCCCTACGTGCCTTTTGGTGAGCTGCATAGATGAGATCAGCTCGATCCTTGCAGAGATTGTTTAGAGTTCACTGTAGAAAAGGTTTGTTGTCTCAGAGGTGTTTCAGTCTCCTTCTCACATTGAAGGAGCTAATTGCTTTCCTTGCACAGCTCTTCCAGAGGATTAGGTGTGTATCTGGGGGTGGAACTGGCAAACTGGCAGTAATTTCCAACAGAAAGAAGGGTTAAAAGGTCAGGTTAGTTGATATCTTGGAGGTAGAAGACTTGGTTTGCTGGCCAAGGCACCTAGCTTCACCTGAGCCCTTTCCTTCTAGATTGCTTGATAGGACAGAGCAGAGAACCTTACCAGAGCAAGGGAAAGGATTAAGACTTCTTTTGGCTAAGCAGATTGACTGTGTGTTGTTATTTTTATTTTGTACTCACAAGGATTGCTACTGTTTGTTGCTAACATTTAATTGCTTTATTTTTCTCTGATTCTAATTGTTGTTGCTGGTATACCTTCTTCTGCATTATTACAAGGTGTGCCTAGAGGTGTGTGCTAACAGATTACTGCTGTAATCTTCTTATTCAAATTGTCTTTTGCAAGGTATATCTTCTGTTACTGCTTTATTTTACTCTGTAGCAAAGTATTTCTTACAGGGTATATCTTCTCTGAAATTATTACAGGTGGTGCTTACATTTTTGTGACTTTTTTATCATTGGGCTAAGCAAAATTACTGTTTGACATTATTTTATTTTATTCTTTTTTTTTGTTGAAAAGGTTTGTTGTCTCAGAGGTGTTTTAGTCTCCTTCTCACATTGAAGGAGCTAATTGCTTTAATCCCACAGCTCTTCCAGAGGATTAGGTGTGTATCTGGGGGGATGGAGCTGGCAAACTGTCAGTAATTTCCAACAGAACGAAGGGTTAAAAGGTCAGGTTAGTTGATATCTTGAAGGCAGAAGACTGGGTTTGCTGACCAAGGCACCTAGCTTCACCTGAGCTCTTTCCTTCTAGATTGCTTGAAAGGACAGAACAGAGAACCTTACCAGAGCAAGGGAAAGGATTAAGACTTCTTTTGGCTAAGCAGATTTACTCTGTGTTGTTATTTTCATTTTGTACTCACAGGGATTGCTACTGTTTGTTGCTAACATTTCATTGCTTTATTTTTCTCTGATTCAAATTGTTGTTGCTGGTATATCTTCTTCTGCGTTATTACAAGGTGTGCCTAGAGGTGTGTGCTAACAGATTACTGCTGTAATCTTCTTATTCAAATTGTCTTTTGCAAGGTATATCTTCTGTTACTGCTTTATTTTTCTCTGTAGCAAAGTGTTTCTTACAGGGTATATCTTCTCTGAAATTATTACAGGTGGTGCTTTATAGGTTTTACAGTTTTATCAAACATTAGGATAAGCTTTCAGGGTTACTGCATTTGTTGTTGACTGATTGTTTCTGCTCTTACCTCTTTGTTCTTTCTTCTGTGTTTCTTCTTTTTCGGCAGGGGAAGGGCCCAGCCACCAACCCCCATCCCCAACCACCCCACACTAGACACCTTTGATAAGGTACCACAGTTGTGACATTTCCTGTGGCAAAGCAGGAAGGGGCAGATCAGTGGGGCATCCACAAGGTGAGCTCATTTACAGGGGCACTAGTAATTTAACTTGTTATAACAAGTTATACAAAAACAAAACACAAAATCAAACCATTACTTGCATTTTCTTCCTTCTAATTACTCTGATCAGGTTATAAATCCAGCAACTTATCTAGAATGGATATCATTAACTGCAGGTATTGTGGAACACTTTTCAGAAGGACAGTCTTACAGGATTTAGGACACTTCTCCTACATGCTGGGCCACTGGAGATCTTAGGGCTCAGCTCCGGGCAGCATGGGCAGAGATTGCATGCCTCAAATTTCATACTCAAGAGGACATACATTATAATAACCACCCGCCATTTCCCCAACATCCAACAGAAGAACCTCGACTGCAGAAGGTAGTTGGTCCAGGAGGTTGGCAGGTGGTTAGAAGGGACAAATCGGGTGCCCGATCACCCGGTGCTCTCCAACATATTACCCCCAAAAACCATATAAAAACTACAAACAGGTATCTGCCTCTATCTCTGAAATCAAACAAAGGGCCAGAGGACACTGCAGAGCAGGACACTGCAGCACAGGAACTAGCAGAACAAAACTCGCCCAAATCAGGAACCAAAACAAAAAAAAGCAAAAAGGAAATCCATAAAACTTCTGATCATAGGAGACTCCATGATTCGGGGAGTTGATATCTATCTCCGGCCGGGGGTAATGGTCAGATGTCTCCCACATACATCAACTTGGAGAGACACTGACCGCATTACTAAAATTGTTCAGAAAGCAGGAAAAAACATTGACGTCCTGGTACACATAGGGACTAATGATCTCACCAGCCAGTCAGTTGTGGAGACCAAGGAACACCTGACCAGGCTGGGTGACAAACTATCATCCATTTCATCTGGCATCTCCTTCTCTGAGATTCTGCCAGTCTGGGAGAGGAGGGAAGATGGATGGAAGGTCAGAGAAGGGGAGACAGGGGAGTTAAACATGTGGCTCAAGGGCTGATGCCAAGAAAAATGACACAGATTTGTAGGGAACTGGCAACAGTTCTGGGAGTGAAAGTTCTTTAAATTTGATGGACTGCATCTGACTAAGGAGGGAGTCAGTGCATTGGGGCAGAAGTTTGACGTCTTTGCAGAATATTTAAACTAGCAAATGGGAAGGGGGTGCAGCACCCCATATGTTAAATGGGAAGAACACCCTTCTCCCCTCAGCTAGTGGTCAAACAGGGATTCAGCATGTTTGCAGTTCATTTGCATCACCAGGTAAGAAAAAAGGTCCATCTCCCCATACGACACAGAGGGGAAATGCCAGATCGTACCCAACAACTAACACACCAAAATCTGGCCAATGGAAAATCATTTTCACAAATGCTCACAGCCTGGGAAATAAGATCCCAGACCTACAGGCAATAATGTCAGAGACTAAGCTGGACATAGTAGCAATTAGTGAGACATGGTTTACCACTAACCACACTTGGGAGCCTTCAGTACCTGGCTAAGTACTGCTCAGAAGAGACTGAGGTGCAAAAAGGGGGGGTGGTGGAGTGGCCCTTTATGTCAATGAAAATATCAAAGCTACAGAAATTCAGAATACACATAAGGAGCCAGAAGAACTGTGGGCACCCTGGAAACAGGAAATGGGACAGCCATAAGAACTGGGGCTGTCTACAGGCCCCCAGAACAGGGGGAGGACATGGACATATTACTGTTAGAAGATATACAAAACATGACAGCTAAAGGGGAGGTTCTGATAATGGGAGACTTCAACATGCTGGATACAGATTGGTTAACACCAGCAGGAACATCTGCCAGAACTAGACACATGGTGGATTCCCTGCAGCAGGAGGGCCTCAAATAACTGGTACAACAACCCACAAGAGACAGGGCTATCCTAGATCTAGTACTGACTAACAGGGAAGGGATCACAGATCTCCAGGAAGGTCACCTAGGGGCCAGTGACCATCACATGGTATGGTTCAATTTGGCCACTACAACTAAATCATTTCATTCCAAGGCAAAAATATGGGACTTCAGAGGAGCTGACTTTGATAAGATGGCCAACAGAGTTAAGCTAGCCCTGGCAAAAAGAAACACAGGTGAGGGGGTACAGGCAAAGTGGGCAAGCATTAAGGATGCAATACTTGAAGCAACATCCCATTGTGTTAGACAGAAAAGGAAGTGCAAAAGAAGAAGGAAACCACTTTGGTTCTCAAATACAGTAGCAGAAAAGGTCAGAGCCAAAAGGCTGGCCTTCAGGAAATATAAGGGAACACAGCAGGATGAAAATAGAGAGGCATACCAAACTGCCCTAAGGGAAGCAGGGAAGACTGTAAGGCAGGCAAAGTCCCAAACCGAGGATACACTAGCACGAACAGTAAAAGAAGGTGACAAGACTTTCTATAGATATATTAGTGAAAGGCGAAAGTCTGGAGGGGGTATTGCTAAGCTCAAAGGAGAAAAGGGGGCATATGAGGAGGAGGACCCTGTAAAAGCACCTATCCTAAATAGATACTTCTGCTCAGTATTTACTGAAGAGAATCTAGGGCAGGGCCCACAGCTCAGCACCATGGACACAGGGGGGAAGGAGTGGAGCACTACTCCCTTCACAAAAGAAAGGGTCCTACAAGAGCTCGCTAAGCTCGGTGGACAAGGCAATGAGACCTGATAGCAAACATCCCAGGGTACTTAAGGAGCTAAGGGTGGTACTAGCAGAGCCATTAGCAGAAATGTTTATTGAGTCTCTGAGCACAGGAGAGGTCCCAGAAGACTGGAGAAGGGCTCATGTGATCCCGCTCCACAAGAGTGGTAGCAGGGAAGAGGCAGGGAACTACAGACCCAGTCAGTCTTACCTCAGTAGTGGGCAAGATTATGGAGGCACTCCTTAAGGAAAGGATAGTGCAATACCTGGAATCCATAGGGTCACAGGATCCAAGACAGCATGGGTTTACAAAAGGAAGGTCCTGTCAAACTAATCTCATAGATTTCTTTGACTGGGTAACCAGAGTGGTAGACCAAAGGGGAGCAGTTGATGTCTCCTACCTTGACTTCAGCGAAGCCTTCCACACTGTTCCACATAGAAGATTAATAAATAAGCTGGGTAGGCTTGGGGTGGGTCAGAAGTTGGTCAACTGGGTGGCAAACTGGTTGACGGGCAGAAAACAGAGAGTGGTGGTAAATGGTATACAGTCAGAAGAGATGCAAGTCACAAGTGGGGTACCTCAGGGATCAGTCCTGGGGCCAGTTCTCTTCAATATCTTCATTAGTGACATTGCAGATGGACTAGAGGATAAGGCTTGTCAGTTTGCAGATGACTTCAAGATCTGCAACACAGTAGATGATCCAGATGGCCTGGGCAGGATGAGAAGATATCTGGATAAACTAGCAAAATGGTCAAAAGAGTGGTAACTGGGCTTTAATGCAATGAAGTGCAAGATCATGCACATAGGGAAGAGAAACCCTGAAGTCACCTATAGGCTGGGAGGGGAGTTGCTGGCAGTCACAAAGGAAGAAAGAGACTTGGGCATCATCATCACCGATGACCTGAAATCATCCAAGCAGACCTCTAAAGCAGTAGGTAAGGTTAGGGGGATGCTAGGGTGTATTAGTAGGGGTATCACAATTCGTAAGGAGGAGATAATAATCCCTCTTTACAAGACACTGGTTAGGACCCATCTGGAGTACTGCATGCAGTACTGGAGGCCACACCTTCACAAGGACATTAACCAAATTGAGGCAGTCCAGAGAAGGGCAACCAAAATGGTGCAGGGACTGCATCAGAAGACATATGAGGACAGATTAACGGAGCTCAATATGTATACCCTAGAGCAAAGGAGGGAGAGAGGTGATATGATCGAAACATTCAAACGCCTTAAGGGCATTAACAAGGTGAAAGAGTCTAACATGTTTCAATATAAGAAAAATAGCAGGACAAGAAGACACAGCATGAGATTAGAGGGAGGCCAATTAAGGGGTAATGTGAGGAAGTTCTTTTTCACAGAAAGGTGGTGGATGCATGGAACGACCTACCTCAGGAAGTGGTGGCTATGAATACAGTGCAGGGCTTCAAACAGGCATGGGATAGGCATAAGGGAGTAATACAGATGAGTATGAATAGATAGGCCACTGACAGAGAAAAGGCCAGTGGCACATTTATAAGGTAGAAAAAGAAATGGGCAGACTAGATGGGCCTTGCGGTCCTTATCTGCCATCTCTTCTATTAGAGTGGGATCTTTCCTGATCCCCCTAAGGAGGCAGTTGTGCCTCCACTCTTGAAAAAAAATCCCTTGATCCGAACCATCCTGCTAACTACAGACCTGTCTTAAACCTGCCCTTTGTGGTAAGGTTATACAGCAGGTGGTTGTGCTGCAGCTAGATGACCATCTTACCACCTACAATGTCTATGACTGCTACTTGGAGGCACAACGGACTGTATCCTGCCCAACTCAACAGCAGGAACCCATCTTCCATGGACAAGCCACCCCCTTCAGCTGCCACCCCCTCTCTCCCATTGGAAGAGGCCCAGGGAGTGGAAGATCCACAGCAGAGAAGTGCTGCTCAGCTTGTGTACTGGGAGGAAATGCTGCTTGGGTGGGGAGAGAGGCTGTTTGGGGGGTCCAGACCCACAAACTGTGCTTTGACTGAGGGATGCAATGTGTCTAGCAATTGTACAGAGTAGCTCATGGGGACAGATACAGGCAACTTAAGGGAGTAGCAGCCATCCTCGAGTGACACATGTACCTCAGGCTTATCTTACCTGCAACCACTCCTCCCAACATAGGGGAATGCCCCCCCCACCGAATCTACTCAGCAGAGATGGCAAGCTCCTGAGACAACCCAAATTCCAAAAAGGTAGCAGTCACAGAAGAAAACATAAATGCACATCTGAACTATTGTTCACATTTATTTAGCAGCACTGTGGAAGCCCCTAGCGCCTCGGCAGAGTGCCTTCAAAGTGGGCATAGTTACAGATAATTCAAAACACAGTTAAATACTCCTTTGTGTGTGACATCACATTATCATTATCCAATCAACACACTGTAACAATTATTACATATAAAACCTCACATTGTTACAAAAATCTTTTTTTAAAAAAAGAGGTGTTGGTATTGTGTATCTCCTATGCTGTCTGGGAGGCAGCAATAGTTTTAAACTATAGTGACTTATTTATACTAGTTACTGTTATTTTATTTTTAAATACTCTCACAACTTTATAAGTATTTAAGCTTCCAGAATACTTATTTCTATCAATTGATTATAAACAAATACATCATTTGCCTCATATCATTCATTTGCAATGTGCTAAGAATTTACTATAGGACAGCTTTTTCTTTTAACAAGGGCATGTGTAAACAAAAGGAAATAAGCCACATACTCTATTTTACATATTAGGAGAAAGGAACAGAAAGAATATATCCAACCGTAATGTATAAAGATTAACTAATAATCACATAAAATTTCTCAAAAATACATTAGAAGAATTCCATATTAACAAGGGGTTCTCCTAACCTTGTAGGGATACACCATACTTTTACTTTTACTCAAATAATGTATTCTGATAATGTATTAGGGCATATTATGATTTGTTATTATTTTTTATGGCGCAAACATTTTCCATATCAAAAAACATATATGCTCAAATAATATGCGGATGAAGTAACTCACTATACTTTTTGAACTTAAGGCTGTAGACAAGGAAATTGATACAGAACGATTTTTTTGAATGGAGCCCAACTGTGCCGGAAGAATGTAAGGAGAAAACTGATGGTTTCACCAAATCAACCTACAAAACATAACAAAGTATGATCAATATGTACATTATCAAAACAGGTATTCATTTGTCTAATTCACAGTTCCTATTCACATTCAAATGCGACTGTAAAAGGCAGATGACCAACAGATAATAAAGAATATAAAATATATGGCTTAATTATTCACAATTATTCCTTTATCTCTGCTGTTCTATTTATTCCCCAAGAATGGTTTTAAGTCCCATCTCTCATTGAGACCTGATGGGAAAACTGTCTCTTCTCTGAAAATCCAGGCACTTTCTTTTTGCAAGAGTTTAGTTTGCGTATCTCCTCCTCTAGGGTTACAATTAACCTGTTTGATTCCCATGAACTTGAATTCAGACACACTGTTCATGTGTACATTGATATAGTAAGCGTATAATAAGATATAGCAGTGTCAGTGGCTCAGTAGGTAGCACACTCGCCTCTGAGGCCGGGAGATCAGAGGGCTGTGGGTTCAGTTCCCACATCTGGCACTTAGGTTAATATCCCAGTACTGACACTGTAGTGCTGCATGAGAGGGGTGCTGCACTTCTGAGGTGCTGTCTTTCAGAAGAGACATTAAACCAAGGTCCCATCTGCCTGGATTGGTGGTAGTTCAGGTGGATGTTAAAGATCCCATGGCACTTATCGAAAAGAGTAGGGGTAGTTTTATTGAAGAAAAACATAACATCACAAAAAGAGATCACAAGTACAGGCAAGATAAAAGAAATCAAATTAAGCTTTAAAGAAAAGAAAAGGACATTCAAAAGAAACACATTAGAACAACTCTTTTATACAGGTATAAAATTTTGCCAAAAGAAGTCAACTTTAGAAGTGGAAAATTTATCCAAATCTCTAGCTTTAACAGAGGTTAAACCATTTTCAATTTGTACAAACATAGTGCGAGACAAAACTGTTTGTTGCTGAAAAATAAATTGCAGCGAGCTTGCCAAAGATAATATTGAATAAAAGCAAAAACACATTTAGAGTACTTCTATGGTATTTCGCCATATCCAGTATAATTACCCAAAACTATGGTCTGATAAGTAATGTTAACTAAAAGGGAGGTTCCAATGTACAGCAGCGTCCTGCCAAAATGTTTGACTAAAAGGGCATGTGACAAAAAAATGGACCATAGTTTCTTCGCAATTAATACAGGTCAGCCTTAAACAAAATCTTTCCGTAGTGGGTTTATATTTCAGATTGCCTCGAACCCCTAACCTACCCTGTATAGAAAGCCATACAATATCCCAGATATGTGGGGGAATCCTAAAATCCATCAATTTCCTAAGAAAAAAACCTGTTTAGAGGGTATACATTCTGGGAAGAGAGGAACACATTTCTGTACCTCAAACACAATGAATTTATAAAAAGTTTTCCTAGAAAGAGTGAGCAAATGTGGAAACGATATTTTCCACTGCTGCAATTTCTTAAAAGTAACGATACCATACGATGGCAAAGAATCTGATAATAATAATTTAGGGGGTAGTAGTGACCATTTATTCAAATATGTGGACCATAAAGATGTAGACCAAAATTGCCAAGACATAGTAGTAGAAGACCAAATATAAGAAAAGGAATTAAACAAAAAAAAAGAGTGATAAAAAACAATGGGGTTGATCATGTTTAATCCACCTTTATTAATAGGAAGATAAGTAATATCTCTGTGCACTGGGTTCAGTCTATTGCCCATAGCATCTGAAAAAATACTTAATGATCTGGTTTCCAGATGAAGGAGGAACACATAACTTAAATATAAAAATACGGTAACAAATTTTTTTTATAATTTACAGCCCTTTTTTTCAAAATTTCACCCTTTCCATCGGTGTATTTAAATTTTCCATGTATAATTGTTTCTCCCAATTATAGGTGGCCAAGTTTCCTACTCCAAACCAAATGCCCAGAATCTTGTGAGGAGAGGAAGCCACCGAATACTTGCAATTTCAGAAGGGTCTAGATGTGTAGATTGTAATATAAAAATAAAACTCTTATGCATATTAATCTGAGCTCCGGATAATGCCTCAAAAATAGAAAAAATATGTAATGCATTAAATAAAGAGGAAATATTTTTAAGTAATAAAGTGATGTCATCTGCATAAGCAGTTATCTTTTCAATTGGTAAAGTAGAGGAAGGTGATAATCCAATAATATTCGTGTCCCAGACAATCTGTCTAATAACAGGGTCCAAAACAAAAGTATACAAAAGTGGGACACCCCTGTCGTACCCCAATCGATATGGGTATCTCTGTACCAAAATATCCTTTAACCATAGGAACACAACGAGCGCTTTTATATAAAGTGGAGATCCAGTTAATAAATGGTTTAGGAATTCCATATCTCAAAAGTATAGAAAATAAATAATCATGTCTAACCCTATCAAATGCTTTAGCTTGATCTAAAGCAACAACATATCCAGAAATATGACCTTTATTACTGAGTTAAAATATCTCTCTTAAAAGATATAAATTATGCTGAATGCGCCGATAAGGAATGGCACATGTTTGGGCAGGGTGAATAAGAGACTCAGCTACTGATAATAATCTGTTATTAAGAATTTTAGTCAGAATTTTATAGTCACTATTTAGCAAACTCAAAGGCCTCCAATTAGATAATATGGTTTTATCCCCTGATTTATATATAAAAAAAAGTAGTGAGGTGTTAAAATCAGAAAAGGCCTTTGATGAAAATAATAAAGAGTTAAATACCTTTGGTAAAAAGTAAATCATGTGGGACAAAAAAAGTTTGTAGAATTCATTAGGGATACCATCCCATCCTGGCAAAGTACCCTTACTTAATTGGGATATAGCTTGTTTTACTTCCTGGGGAGAGATAGGTTGTATTAGTGGAATCCCCTGAGAAGTAGATAATCATGGAAAAGGAGCAGTGAAACTGGAAAGATCAGACAAAGTAAGGGGATATCTATCCTGAAAAGAAGCTGCAATATGTTCTTGAACCAAAGTCAACTTATCCATATCTTTGGTGAGCAAAAGACCAGTAGGTGAAACTAGTTGAGTCATAAGGGTAACCTCTAACCTTTGTTTACATGCCATAAAAGGGTCAGAAGCTGGTGTATTTTTAATGCCATATTTAAATTCTAGTTCTAGAGATTTGGCTCTATCATATTGATAGGATTTCATCTGTTCTTTTAAAACCTTAATTTGAGGAAGCAACTCACGGGCATATTCAGAAGGAGAGGACATCAATTTGTATAACTGATTACAAACAAGCAAATACTGTATATATTTAGAATTGGCTCTAGCTTTACCAAATGAAAGCAAAAGCTGTTTTAATTCCGCTTTGTGTCCATCCACCAATCCAAGGAATCTGAGTAAGCACAGAAAACAGAATCCTGTATGCAAAAAAGATCCGTCTGAGAATATAAAGAGGGAATATCAAGGGACATATTCAATCTCCATCTATTATATTTGGAGAATATCTTGGGTGGGAGGGAATGTAAACTGAAAGAGCAAAAAGTGTGTTATGATCAGAAAATTTCAAGGCTCAGATTTACAAAAATAGGACGAAGTGTTTGGAAAAGAAAACATATCAATCCTTGTGGCATAAATAAACTGATGATAAGTGGCACCAGGGCCCTTGGGGTGCAATACACGGAAAGCATCCTGCATACTGGAATCAACAAGAATTTGTTTTAGGGCATTAGAATCACAATATATTTTCTTTTGGGTAGTCCCGTATAAAGGGGCATCTAAAGTACAATTAAAATCCCCGCCCCAAATCACATGCATTCTAGTGAAAAGAAATGGTTTAATATCCCCAAATAATGCAATCCTGGCAGATTTTGTTTGTGGAGCATAAAGGTTAATGAGACGGAAAGAAAAGTCTCCTATGGAGCCGTCCAAAATTAGGGCCCTACCAGGGCAGATATCTATTAATCGAAAGATGTGAATATTGGTGGATTTAAAAAGAATGCCAATTCCACCTGCAGGTTCTAGTCCAAAGGACCAAAATGAAGGTCCCCAGTGCCATCGTTTTTTAATATTATCTACCTCAGTTAATGAGGAAAGGCGACTTTCCTGAATAAAAATAATATCCACAGGAAGGGTTGAAAAAAAAGCAAATACAGAAATTTGTTTTCTATATGTTTTCAGGCTACAGACATTAAAGGATAGCAGTCGTAGAGAGGCCATAGGGTATCATTTTTCAGCTAAATACCCCTTTTAAACTATTGCTTGCTTTCCTTTTTTTTCCTTTTTTTCCTTTCTTGTCTCTCATCAATTCTGTAGATCTGCTATCTTCATCTTCTGTAACCAACTCAGACCTATGGAATGTATCAGACTCTAAGTCTGAATCTCCTAAGTCTTCTTGTAAGGGTAAAAAAATATTAGAAGTTGGAACAGGGTATGGAGTTGGTGGTTTTAAAGAGGACCTTGTAAATCTTCGGTTTTTAACAGTCTCAAAAGTGGAGGGGGTGGCATTATAGGCCTGTCAGATACACACTCCAACTCAGAGGCCTGGGGGATAGCGGACGCAGGATGGGAAGTATCCACTAAAGATACAGGTTTTGGTATAGTCGATACCGGTGGATCAGGGACATGCAGTTTATCCTGAGCTTGGAGCACTAAATCATCATGATCCCATCCCTCTGCTCTATTTCTTTTAGCCCAGGGGCATTGATGAAAGGCATGCCCCTTTTCATCACATAAGTTACATTGGAAAATATTCTGACATAAATCCATCGAGTGTCCATACCCCCCACAAAGAGAACATTTCATTACTTCACAAGAACTACTAATGTGCGTGCGGGAACCGCATTTATAACAGGCTCGGGGGCTGACCGCTATAAAAGCATACCCCCCTGTCCTTTCCTAAAAAAAAAACTATTTGGGATATGAACTATATCAGAATTTACTTGGAACAGCTTAATTTTAAACTTCCAACCCCCTGTCCAAATACCCTCTAAATCTAATAAAGCTTCAGGAGGCCCAAGGATATCACAACGCTTCTGCAACCAATGGTAACTGTCACTGACATTCACGCCTTCGTTTCTAAACATAATAGTAATATATCATATTTGTGGCCTAGTCAGAGGAATAGCTATAAAGGGAAGCCATAAAGGGGTGGTTTTCAGTACAGAATATTTTTCCCAAAATCTTTCCAGGTTATGGTTAAGTTTGAAGCTTATATCAAATGAGTCCTCCCCTGAAACATGGATGAGTGCAAATAGATCTGAAGGAAGAAAAGACATAGATCCCTGAAGCAAGGTATTGGCAATATAATACCTATCTGGATGAGTATTCAAACCCCCTCTATATTTTAAACGAACAGCATTCCTCCTGGGAGCCTGTTCTAGTTTGTGTTTGAACAGGTCTGCCATAGGAACGCGAGGGAGGTTTTCAGAATCCTTGCAAGATTTAAACCCATCACCTACTGCAGTAAAACTTTTACATCTCTCCCCCCCTCCAAAGATGTACTGGGGCTACAAGTAGCCTCAGCATCCTTTAACAATGGGTGCGCACCAGTAACATCAGTAGTAACAGTAGATACAATGTCAATACCTGAGCTCAGGGAGGTGGCATGCTTAGGTGAAAAATAGGAGACCGGTTTCCAAGTAGGGTCAGGCACCCAAGTTCCTGAAGAGTTTTGTGTCCAACCAGCATTCCTCAAGGAATCTTCCTCCGACCAGTCTTTAATCTCCATAGAATCCTGAGTTTGTAGTTCAAATTGGCATTTCAAAACCTGCGATGTGGTAGAGACTGTCTCGGATACAGCATGGGGCTCCAGCTCTGTCGGACCTTCCGCCGGTGCAACCGGAAGCGTACTGTGCTGAAAATTGTCCGTCATGGAAACAGGGAATGCAGAATCCAAAGGCCTAGAATCTGTTGTAGAATATACAGAATCGGTAGATGCATCAAAAGAGGACTCCCGAATCGGTAACGAACCGATCATCTCCAGGGCATCAGACGACTTCTCCAGGTCTGTAACTGTATTTCTTGGCCATGCAACGGTATCCTCTAACATACACACAGATGCATTGCTAGCGGGAGCGTCCTCACTAGCGTCCATCTCCTCATAGGAATGCAAAGCTACTGCCATAATGCAATGGCGTCTCAGCCCTCTACTGGCCACAGAGCGCCAGCAGAGTAGGGGAATTTCCCCGGTGTCCTGGCCAAATTTCCCTCATTCACTCAAAATACCACCAACAGCTTAATCTGGTTCAAGGTCAGATGGCATTCATCTGTATCCCCCTCCCCCGGGTCATGCCTGAAAATAGGCAGGATTTGTCTAGTGCACTTACCCGATCAACAAAAACTAAATAAATAAATAGTGTCTCCCTATTGGTGCATCCATCTTTTGATTAATAATAGACCTTATGTGTTCCTGAATACGCTCTTTTAACGGCCTAATTGTTTTGCCTATATAGTATAGATTACATGTGCACCACACTATATACACAACAAAGGAAGTTATGCAGGTGATTAATTCCCTTACTTGGATGTCCAGGCCATTTAGTAGTACTAAATGATCACCTGTATTCATGTATTTACATACATTACATTTTCCACACTTATGATTCCCCTTTGGTCTTTGTGGTAACCACATTCTTTTAGGTTCAGTTTTCTTGAAGAACTGACTATGTACCAATTTGTTCTGAAGGTTGGCTGTGTGTCTAAAAGTAATTCTAGGTGTTGTAGGAATTATTTCACTTAATTCTGGGTCACTTTTTAATATGTCCCAACTATTCCATATTATATTGCCTACCGCCCCTGTAAGTGTATTGAATTCCAAAGAACATGTTATGTTATTTTTTTCTTCTTCACAGACTATTCTATCTTTCTTTCTAATAAAATCCTTTTGTGTTTTTCCTTTAATCTTTAATATTGCTTTGTTTAGCGCTGCAGGGTGGTAACCCTTTTCTCTAAACCTCTGTAGAAGTTCACCAGCTTGTTCTTTAAAGTTACTGTCAGAAGTACAATTTCTCCATATTCTGACTAGTTGGCTATAGGGTATGTAATTTTTTAATCTGGCCAGACGTGAACTGTCATTTCTCAACAGTGAGTTTGTACTGGTTTCCTTCCTATAGCCTTTTGTATAAATACACTCATTTGCTATATCACCTTCTAAAGTGATATCCAGGAAGTTAACAGACTTTACATCCATCACCGCAGTAAATCTCAAGTTTAAATCATTCTGATTAAGCCACACAATAAATTCCCTTGCACTCTCTATGTCTCCTTGCCATATACAGAGACAGTCATCAATGTATCTTTTCCACTGTACAATATTTCCTTTATGTGGATTGATGCTAGGGTTATTAAGTATCTCCTCTTCTCATAATCCCAAAAAACTGATTAGCATATGATGGAGCCATGGAGGCTCCCATGGCTGTTCCACCAACCTGTAAATAAAATTCACTATTAAACTCAAAATAAGTATGGTCTTAAATGAATTTTAATGATTCTACCAGAAATTGTACAGGTGCACCTGTATGTATCTGATCTCTTGATAAAAAATACTGTGCTGCATTGATGCCATCTTTATGCCTTATTGAGGTATACAGTGCCTCTACATCTACACTGATCCACATGTATTCATTTTTCCATTTAATGTTACCAAACTTGCTGATGGTATCTCCAGTGTCTTTTAGATAAGAGGGTAATCTTACCATGCTAAATTGTAAATAAAAATCAAAAAACTGGCTCAAATGTTCTGTAATAGAGCCTATACTTGACACAGTCAGTCTTCCTGGTGGATTAAGCAAGTTTTTGTGGATTTTAGGAAGACAATACAAAGTTGGGGTTACAGGAAATTCACAAAAAAGGTACTTCAATTCTGTGTCTCTGATATCTCCCTTAACAACTGCTCTATCTAACAGTTCACATAGGGTCACCACCTTTGGATGAGGTAAAAACCGGATGCTAAACCACACCCCAAACTCTGCCTCTGGCTCCACCCCCTTTTTATGACTGGCAAGTTATATCGCTCCTCCTGCAAAGTCATTTGTAATGTCCGAATAGACATTACTGGTGATAGGAAATCATTTTTGTACTGTTATTTATTTGATTTATTTATTCAGTTATTATTTTTATTCTTTAACAACCAGGTTAACTCCCAAAGGCTCCACAGCCCATTTCACAGGAGTGACCCAGGAGCACAGGAAGGTTAAGTGACTTGCTTAGGGTCACACAGTATGCAAGTGGAGGCTGTAGGAATCATGCTGAGGTCTGCTGGATGTGCCAAGCTCATTCACAGCTTATTGATCAACTCTCTGTTAAACACTCTCCCATTTTCCTTTCCATGTCAGTAATGCATTCTGATATGCTTTGACCAATGTTTGATAACTTAATTATTAGTGCTTGTGTTTCCCTTAATACTGCACTGTGTTTCCCTTTACCTCAGCAGCTACTGCTGTTTCTTTTCATATTTCTAAGACATCCACCATTTCAGACACACCACTCCATGCTGTTTATCTGAATGACCTGTAAAAATGTAGTTAATATCATGGAATTTTCAGGTAATACAAAAAATGAGAGCAGATGTAGTGATAAAGGCAATAAAAGTGAGATTATTAATTTAGCAAAAATGGGTCTAAAACATACCAGAATATGGGACAAACAAAAAGAAACACAAGAGAGCACATAAAGGTATAAAATATGTTTCCTGTCATAGCAGTAAAAGACCATTCTTAAAATTCAGAGTGGAAAAGAATAGGTTAATTTACTGCTAATGAACTTAATAGCCATACTTTACACCTCCCAGACAGACTGGTTTTACAAACAAAGGCAGGTCTGATTAACATCAGAACTTCTTTGTAATCTGGACATGTAATGCAGCCAAAACAGTGACTGATTTGATACAGCAGCTTTAAGAGTATATGAGCACTCAAAGTGGCCCAAAAAACGGACTACATTTAATCAAAACTGGATGACCGTATAAGGACCCTAAAACCCAGATAGGTGGCAACCCTAAGTTTACAAAGGTTTTTACTGAACTGCTGCGTCGGGTTAACCGATAATTTTCTGTAATTGTTAATATCAAACAGCAGTGTTTCTACCATTTCCTTATAATTTTCTCTATCCATCACTACAATAGTACCACCTTTATCAGCTTTTTTGAGACAACCCACCCTGGTGGCAAGCATTACACATGGCACTTTACTGTGGTTGTACTGAATGTGCACCCACACCAGTGTCACTGCACTGTTTCACATGCTCTGCTGGTACCATGCTGTGCCATGTGCACTACTGTTACTTTGCTATGCAACATGTGCTACTGATACTTTGCTGTGCGATGAGAACTGCTGTCACTTCCCTGTGCCACATGCATTGAAAAAAGACGTGCTATACAATATGAAGTGCGGACACTGCTGGGCCATGTGTAGTGACAGCGTCGTATTAGGCCACGTGCAGTGCAGACACCACAGTGTGTCACAAACAGCGCTGATACAGCACTGTGCCAGTTGCAGGGCTGACACTTTGCAGTACAATATGTACTGCTAACACCGTACAGTGCCATGTGCACTGCTGATAACACACTATGTTTCATGCACTGCTGTCAGTCACGGTGCCATGTTCTATGCAGACATTGCATTTTGCTAGATGACATGCAGATACTGTGTGGTGCTACATACACTGCCAACACCACACTGTGCACAGTTGTGAGTAAACTGTGCCACTTGCACTGCTTGCATATCACTGTGCCATAGGTAATGCTGACACGACACTGCCATGCGGCACACTAACACTATGCTGTGCCATGGTGATCCTGACATAGCACTTCACCACATGCAGTGCAGACATTGCACTGTGTCACGTGTGATGCCAACATTGTGCTGTGCCATGCAAGGCTCCTGATAAGATATTTTCATAGTGAATACTTCTCACTTTTGAACACTGGTGAGTAAAACCAAATGCTGATGCGTACAAATAGCAAAATATGGTGTGTGAGGAGTACACATTAAAATGCTACAAAAAATCATTTTTATTTGCCTTTTTTGTTATTGTGTTTTGTCACATGTTGCCAGGTGAAATTAATGAAGAGCACAGCTGAGCACTTTACAATCCCACTTTGCTGGCCTGCCAATGCAGTGATAATGCTTTCACTTGTGATGCCGACATCCTGGGTTAGGAAGCGAGCCCAGAATGTTGGAGGGCTAGCTTGGGAGAGGAGGATTGAATGTCTCATAGACTGCTCTCCTCCACAGGTGGGGAAGGAAGCATCTTACTTTTGACCAACCACTGGTGAAGACTGGGGGTCTGACAGCTGGTGTTTGAGATCTTTGGGGGTGTGGCAGACATCCAGTGCTCTTTGCACCACTATGACATTGCACACCATGCCTCTGCATGGGGTCAGCATATACAAAAAAAAAACATCCTTGCAGGAGGAGATCCACCCTCCACTAGACCAATGCAACCAACTAAGACAGTCCCCACTCCCCAGGATCACAAAGCAGTATCCATTTGGTGAGAGATTTGGGTCTGTGATAGCATAGTAGGAAGGCATTTTAGGCCACTGTAGGTGGGCTAAGAGCTCCTTTTCTGCTGACAAATTCTATATTTCTTTTTTTTGTGGCCTGGTTTTTCTAGTCCCTCATCCCACCAATTGGTCTTCTAGCTAACAGGCTTCCCACCCTGGACTCGGGGGAGACCCTTCAATGGGAACATGGGTCACGAAGCCCTGACCTGCCCCCTGGGGTGGGGACACAGGCGCGAGACCCCGGCCCAGTAGACTATGGTCTGATGAGGAGCAGCAGGGCAGGGACCATGATTTGCGAATGGTTTTTTGTTGCTTTTTCTTCCTGGGGGCGGGGACATGCAATGACGCCGGCGTCCACCTCACAAAACGTGAGATGCTGGCCATACAGGACCCACAGCCTCTGCCAGGGGTCCTCAATGCACCAGACACACTACCTCTTTTCCCCTTGGAAAGGGAGTGCAGTCCATGGGATGCTCAATCCCTCTCTCCCCACCTAGCCCTCTGACTCCTGGGTCTGTCTCCAAACCTGGGATGTCGGCGCCGCAGATGGATGCCTTGCTGTCGAGCTGTCTACAATTTCTATATTTCTATGAGAAGCCCATCCCCAACAGCCTCACCCAGGAGGTAAGTCAAGATGCATTCCAGCAGTGCGGTAAGTCTTGGAAGATGGGGATAGGTGGCGGGGTCAGACAGATGGCGACCGGACGATGGCAAAAAAAAAAAGCACTTTGCAGCTCATTACATTTTGCATGTTTTTTTTTTTAAATCTATTCAGCAGGATGATTTGGGGGGCTTCTCAGCGCTGTCCCTCTCCCTACAGATCAGTGCTTGTCTTCCCCTGGGCCTACCTCATGGAGATGCACCACCACAGATTCTCCCATGGTAGGGTCAAGAGAGGAAGGGCCAAACTCCCACCCCCCACCTGAGACACAGTCTAGTGCAGACCGTGGTTAGGGTGGCAGAATGGGTCCATTGCAAACATGTAGGGCTTCACTGAAATGCCAGTTTCCATTTTCCAGTTATCTCCCATCCCTTCTGCAACCAACATGAGGCATGCATGTAAAGGTACGCAAGTATCACCAGCCCACTGTACCTCTCTTCTCTGCCACCCTAGCCTGTGCTATTACCAGTCAGAGGTTGGGCATACAAGCCCTTCCTCCCTCCGTAGAAAGAGAGAGCAGTCCCAAGCTCAATCTGTCCCCCTCCCCAGCTGGCCCCAGCAACTGGAATCTGCTTCCAAACTCAGGTCATCAGCATGGAGCAACATGTGGCATCCAGACCCTCAACCCTCAGCACCACCAGTCCAGCCCCTTTGTCAGATTTAAAATATATATATATATATATATATATATATATATATATATCTACTACATATAAGCATCTTGATGGGAAATTGCATTGTCCCTTTAAATGTCTTACCATTAAGCACTATAAATAGAGTGTTTTGCAGTCGCAACATCACACCTTGAGAAAATACATAGAGCATCTGTGAAATATCAGCTGTGAGAGTGTGTGATGCTGTATGTTAAATTCTGTAAATTTAATTACTGTCATGCAACACGGCAGTGTCCTTTTGAATTTGATGAACATTGATGAATGATGAGCCAACTTCTTGTGCCTGTTATTTGTTTATTTGTTTGGGTAGAATCAGAATTACAATCCTTTGAGTCATAGACTCTTTTTCAAAGGCTCCACGTCAGATAAAAGTAAAGGTAGAAACAATGTAAGAGTACAGAAAAAATATACATACAACCGAAAAAAATATATATACACACAGTAACAATGTGAGAATAAAGGGTTAGACAGTCTTGGCTTAAGTTTTATGTTGTTGGTTACCTTAACTGGGAACATACAGGAGGTCCCGGGTCAGTGTTATGATAGAAAACAGTTTCATAGGGTCTTAAGGGACCCAGAGTCATAATATAAGAGTGGGGGGGGATGTTGGAGAGCGAGGGGAGGGAGGCTAGTTAGAGTCAGAAGTGATCACATCAACACCCACGTGTAGTGGGCAATGTGCGGAATGCTGGCATGGGCTTGGGGATGGGTCTGGGAGCCTGTGGCTAAGGGGGAGGGGGGGCACACCAGATTCCATTGATGGCTGGGTGGGTCTTCGGGTACTAACAGCCAAGGCTGAGTGGAATCAGTATACCAGTTGTGACGCAAATCCCCCACCAGGGACTTCCTGTTCACTGCCACCACTTGGGTTTTTTTACCAACAGGACCCAGGGAGACTGTTCAGACTTCCTCTTTTGCACAAGGTCAGGAAGGTCAGCACAGTAACTGTGAGTAGAGATTTCTCTCAGAGATAGACTTCAACAAAGTCCAGCAGAAATAGAATTTCCCTTTTAAATAACATACAAGCAGTCACTAATTCTATAAAAATAGGCGGTTTAATAAAATACTACAAATATTTTACAACAGGATGTAGTTACAGGAAACAAAAGGGTTGCACATTTACTAAGAAGCAGAGAATAAAATCACATTAAACAGATATGTATTGTACAGCAAAAGTCTAAGCTATCCTTCCTAGGAAAGCTTCACCTGCCTTAGCTAAATAAGCACTTTCCCTCACTGTGCTGCCTTACCTCAGCTAGTCTTTGTAATGGCATGGGCTCTGTTCTTTAGGTGTTTTAGTCCAAGAAAGTGAGCTGGATATAAGCTCCTCAATATATTGCCTTGCTCCAAGTGGGAAGGGTCTTATTCACTCTGAGTGACAGGTCCATGTTGCCCAGCTCTCTCTGAGAGTGTGTGTGTGTACGTGTGTCCCCCAACCTTCAGCACCTCCTTGCTACCATAATGATGTCCACCTGGTCCCTTTTGTTCATCGTGGAAAAATCTCCTGGAAGCATATTCCACTGAGTTTATGGGTTTATTGCTTTACTGCCTCCTGCCTGCTCTTTTCCTGTTAACATTCTCATGAGAAACCTATCTGACCTGTACTTTGTTTTCCATATATACTTGCTCATATGATCTGGCAACCATCTTGTCTGAAGAAGATGCACATTCAAAAAGAATAACTTAACCAAAAAAATACATGGTTCTGGTCCCCTTTTTTGTCACATCTCTCCCCTTCCAGAAATGAAGGTGTGTCTCTTTTGGGCAACCCCCAAGAGACACTGCCATTCATGTACAACTTGGGGAGTGCCTAATGGAATATGCCATGCACTTAGCCCTGCCTCAACAGCCCATCTGCATTGGCATGCTTTACCCCACTTCAGACTGTAGTATCAAACTCCAGCACAATAACTTTGTGTTTTGCCCACTAGTCCTATACAGCCATGTCAAGGGGTTAGGATAAGTTACCATAGTGAACTCCCTCCTGTAAAGATATGGCTGCAGCTTCTGAAGGGTCCACACTATCCCCAGACATTCCCTTTCCACTCTGGCATATGACTCCTCCCTGGGCAACAGCTTCCGACTCAGGTGCACTATGGGGTGCTCCTCTCCCTGCAGTGTAACCTGGCTCAGTATGGCACCCAGCCCATGGTCTGAGGCATCCATGTGTACTACAAACTTTAAGTCATAATTGGGGCTAGCCAGCACAGGTGACCCACATAATGCCTCCTTCAATAGTTGGAAGGTGGACTCACAGACCTCTGTCCAGAGAACTTTTTTAGGCATTCTCTTTTTTGTCAGTTCTGTCAGGGGTTTGGCCACATCACTGTAGTGATGGGCAAACCTCCTGTAGTACCCTGCTGTACCCAGAAATGCCCTTACCTGTTTCTTTGTGGCTGGGGTGGGATAGGCCTGGGTGGTATCAACCTTCACTGGCTCTGGATGGATACATCCACTGCCCACCCAGTGCCCAAGGTAGGACGCTTCAGCCATGCCCATTTTGCACTTTTCTGCCTTAACTGTCAGCTCTGCTTCCTTCGGTCTGCAGAACACCTCTCTCATGTGCCTGACATGATCCTCCCACATCTGGCTATAAATGGTGATGTCATCCATGTAAGCCAGTGCGTATTCAACTGCCCCTGCCAGGATGCGATCCACAAGCCTCTGGAAGGTTGCTGGTGCATACTTCATCCCAAATGGCATTACTTTCAATTAAAATAAGCCATATGGGGTAACAAAAGCAGACCTCTCCCTGGCTGCAGGGGTTAATGGCACCTGCCAGTAGCCCTTCGTCAGGTCTATTGTGGTCTGACCCAAATGGGAAAAACTAATGGTAGACTATTAAGATGGAGTCTTGCCTTGTAATGGTATGACATGACAATCTTACATAGGGCTGGAGCGACTAATCAGAACACCGATGGCCTTTCGCATCTGTATGAGGAGTTAACTGATTTGGGAAGCTCATCCTATGCAGGGGACAGAGCCTCCAAATTCAGTCTAGGTGGGGAGGATTGTGATGCTTGGCCAACTGGTTATGATTGTTCTATGATATTTGTAATACAGAATGTGGTATGTAAGTGTCTCACATGAGACATCCTTTGCTATGGGTGCCCCCCCCCCCAGGTTTTAGTGGAAATAACAGGATATATTAACCTGAAACCAGGAGGTAATTAAAAGACTAGAGAGACTTAATTAAGGGTCTCCTGTTTTTCTATCTTAATTACAACTGACCCAGCTGCCAGGATATAGGGCTTGTAAACATGATGTCTAAGAGGAAAATCATGTATCCCACCATGCTGCTAAAGTTGTAAGAAAACCATTGATGCCTTGGGAACAGGAACCACACAAGATCAAAGGAAAGGCTTGATTAAAGACTGTCATAATTTGGGAAATTAGTTTTGCTGAAGTCACATTATTTAAAAGATCTCCTGACAGGAAGATAATTGTTAGTATATTTTTCATATTCTAAAAGGAGGAGCTATATGACATCATAGAAGGGGTGTGGAAACACAGAGTTAAACCCCGTATTCTGTGTTTGAACTGAGTGACACATCTTTTTGGACACTTAAGAAACAAGATCTCTGATCTAACTTAAGCACTGTAAAGAGGTAATACATTAGACAGAAACGATCTAAATGTATTGTGGTAAGAGTTTATGTTTTGTACTTTAACCTTGTTCTTTTAAGTGATTGTATGCTTTTTGATATAGTGTTCTGTGTTTACATTATAAGTATTTTTATCCATTTTAGTAAAAATATTATTTTGAAAGACTGCCTGGGTGTGTCTTCGAAGTTATTTTTGCATGTGATGTATAGAGGGTTAAGACTGACAAAAACTGTTAATAAGCTTGATCGTATTATTAAACTGGGAAAAGGTAAGAATATACCTAAGGTCTTTTATAGAGTTTTAAGGGTTAATTTTGGATACCTGATTAGGTGCCCTTAGGCGAAAGATATCTGGCATCCCCCCAAAGAGCAGATTATCTGAGCCTGTACATTTGGGTACTCTAGCATAAGATTCACAGTTTGAATCCGTCCAGAACTTGAGACCAAAGTTGATTCAGACCCACAAGCAGACAGCAGGGTTACCCTGTCTGTTGCCTGTTCACAATACTGTGCTCGGAGGTTGGCACTGTGGAAGCATAGGGCCTGACCTGCTGAGTGCATTTGTGACAAATGGCACCTGACAGTAGCCTTTCATGAGGTCTATTGTGGTCAGGAACTGGGCTCCCCCCAGCTGTTCCAAGGTCTCATCTGTTCTGGGCATGAGGTAGGCATCAGAATCCGTACAGCTGTTGAGCCTCTGGTAGTCGATGCAGAACCATGTGGTACCATCCTTCTTGGGGATCAGGACCACAGGCGAAGCCCATGGGCTCCTGGACTCCTGGATCATTCCCAAGGCCAGCATCTCCCTGAGTTCCTCCAGCATGGTCTTCTTAACCCCCTTGGGTACTCTGTATGGGGACTGCCTTAGTGGAACTTGGGCCCAAGTATTCACGTGATGTTCAGCCATTGTGGTGTAACCAGGATTCTCAGTGAACATGTTCCCAGAGTCATGCAGTACCCCCTTCATCTCCTCTGCCAGAGCCAGTGTCAGCTGCTCTGAGAGGGTGAGATTATTCATGGAGAATCCCTCCCAGGCTTCACCAAGGAGGTCCACCAGGGGGTAAGCCTCATTTCCCTCCTCTGGCACACTGCACAAAGTGAAGATCATTTCCTCCCTATCATAGTAGGGCTTCATCATGTTCACATGATATACCCTCTGCCTGCACCTTCTGTCAGGCAGCCCTACTATGTAGTTAACATTGTTCAGCTTCCATATTATGGAAAATTGGCCCTCCCATGCTGCCGGTAGTTTGTTGTGTTAGACTGGAATGAGTACCATCACTCACTGTCCAACTTCATATTCCCGGGATCTGGCCCCATGGTCATACCAGGCTTTCTGTTGCTGTTGTGCAGTGGCTAAGTGCTCCTGGGCTAGCCCCATGAGTTTCTTAAGCCTGGCCCTGAAATTTAGGACATACTCCACAACAGACTCCCCTTGGGTGGCATGGTTACTTTCCCATTGATCCCTGACTAAATCTAGCAGCCCCCTCACCCTGTAATGAAACAGGAGCTTGAAGGATGAAAACCCTATGGACTCCTGTGGAACTTGCCTCTATGCAAAGAGAAGGTGGGGCAAATATTTGTCCCACTCCCTTTTGTGCTGGTCTGCAAATGCCCTGAGCATAGTTTTAAGGGTCCCACTGAACCACTCAACCAGACGATTTGTTTTGGGGTGATAGGGTGAAGCTCAGAGCTGTTTTACCCCACACTTCTCCCACAAACTGGTCATTAAGGATGACATGAAATTCGTCCCCTTATCTGACAAAACCTCCTGAGGAAATCCCACACATCTAAAGACTCCTAGGAGCTCATCGGCTACCTTTCCTAACTCAATGGAGGACATTGCCACTGCCTCAGGGTACCTGTTTGCATAATCCACCTCAACCAGTATGTAATGTTTGCCTGTGCAACTTCGGGTACTTAGGGGCTCCACTATGTCCATGGCTATCCTCTTGAAGGGTTCGTCGATAATAGGCAGGGGCACCAAACTGCCTTAGCTTTGTCCTCAACCTTCCCAACCTGCTGGCACAGTGGACAAGTCCTACAGTAATTTGCCACGTGTGTGTACAGGCTTGGTCAAAAGAAATTGTTGGCAAGCTGCTTTTTTGTGTGGGTAATACCCAGGTGGCCTGAAAGAGGAATGTCATGGGCCAGGGCCAGAAGCTGCTTTCAGTGGTCCCGGGAGCTCAGGGGACTACCAGCTTCTGGAATACCTCTCCTTCTAGCCCCCTCTGTCATGTACACTCTCTGTGCAACAGCCCATTTTCCCAATAAACTGACTTTTTACTCCCTTGAGAGGCCTCAGCACTATCTGCTAGCTCTCAGTTTTTGGAGGGTAGGATCAGCTCACTGTGCCCTGCCCAACTCCTCCCATCTGACCTTCCCTAGTTCCCTTTCAGAAGGAAAGCTGCTCCTGGTAGAAACCTTCTCCATTTGCAGCTGGGGCTCAGGGCTGCTGCTTCTATCTAGTCCTTCACTCATACCAGCCACATCCTCAGCTGCTGAGGGACTGGTCTACACGGACTGTGTGACCCCCTCCTCCCCCTCATAAGCTTGCCCCTTTGCCTGGCTATGGGTAGTAACACATACTAAGTTTTCCCTGTGGTCAAAATTGTTCCCCATGATCACATCCACAGGGAGAGCAGATACCACTCCCACCTCGTGTACCCCATGGCCACCCTCCCAGCTCATGGAGACCCATGCCATTGGCACTTGGACCACTGGACCCGTGACTCCCGAATCTTGGAGAACTGCTCTGGCAGAATCTGCTCTGCTGGGATCAACTCCTGCCTTACCATGGAGATGGAGGCACCAGTGTCTCTCAATCGCTGTTTTACTGTGCCATTGACTAGAATAGGGTGCATATGCTTGGTGGAGTTTTGGTGGTACTACAGCATTTACACAGTTCACCAACTGCAGAGTACTGTCTTGGTCACCACCTCCCCCAGGCTTTTACACTTTACTCCTATTATTAGGGCAGTCGTAGGATAGATGCCCCACTTTCTGGCAAATCCAGCATGCCTTTGCCCACAGCTCCTTGTTTCCCTTTGAACCAATGGGTTCTGTTTTGGGCTTGGGTGCAGACTGGTTTCCTTTAGGCTGCCCTCCCTGGGTCCCCTTAAAACCATTTCCTGCCCCACCCCCATAGTTCTTAAGTTGTGAATGTGGTCTGTTGGCCACATACAAATCAGCACTTTCTGCTGCCTCCTTTGTGGAGTTGCATGCCCGGTCCAGCAGCCATATATGCAGGTCATCAGGTACAATTTTAAGAAACTGTTCCCTTACAATTACATTTTTAACCTGCTCTACAGTCCTTGCCTTAGCCCCATCCACCCAGTGGTCTAAATAAGCACACATTTTGACGTGCATTTTTACATAGCTGTCTCCTGGACCTTCTCTTAACTCTCTAAATTTCTATCTATAAGCCTCAGGAGTCAATTCAAAATGTTTTAATAACATTCTTTTAACTTTATCATAGTCCATGCAATCATTGTCATCCATTCGAGTAAATGCATGCAAGGCACGGCCAGTATGTAATGGGGTCAGATGGTTCATCCACAACACCTTATCTAATTTAAATTGCCCACAGACCCTTTCAAATGATTTTAGGAACAAAACCAGATCATCTCCCTCATGATATTGCAGAAACATTTTAGAATTAATTGGGGCTTCGTGGCTTGAACCACTTTTGCCATTACTTATGGTTTGTTGCACTGTTTGCTGGCACAGTTTCTCCAATTTGATCTCATGCTGTCATTCCTTCTCTCTTTCCTCTCTCATCAGGATCTCATGCTGGCATATCTTCTCCCTTTCCTCTGCCTCCAGCCTTGCTCTCTCCTCCTGCATCCGTATTTCACGCTGTCTGGCTCTCTCTCCTCAGCCTCCAGCCTTGCTTTCTCCTCCTGCATCCAGATTTCATGCTGTCTTACTCCCTCTGTCCTCATCCTTCCTCAGAGCAGCTCTGCATTCAGGATCTCCAGCCAAGGTTGAGTGGGCTGCACAGCTCCCCCAGCTTGTGCCACAAGGTGCCCCCGTTATGTAGCCACTGTGACCTCAGTCTCACTACCTGAGTTACTTTCCTATGTGACTGCCTGCTGATCAGACATTGGGCCCTGCTTATCTGAGACTATCTTCCCCTCCTGCAGCTGATCCTGTGTCACCAGGGCTTTCATGAGTGCATTCTTTGTCATGCCCTCATAGGCAATCCACCTTACAACATACAGCTCATGAAGCTGCTGTACATTAAATTTTATATAACTTGAGGAGCTCATCTTCTCTAGCTACGCTGCACTTAACTGTCTAGAAATAAATAAAACAGTAGTAAAAAAATGCAACCTTTTGAAATCCTGTTTCATGACTGTTAAAAGGTATACTTCTGCTAGCACTCCAACACTAGTGTGCTTTCTCTCTCTCTGAGTTCCTGCTTTACAGGAAAGCACACTGTCCGCTGCTCTAAACTGGCCTGGTACCAGTTACCACAAGGATCCCAGGATCTAGAAGGAACACAAGGATCTAGAAGAAGATGTACTCCAGCAGCTGGTAGTCCCCTGGGACTACCAAAAGCAGCTTCTGGCCCTGGCCCATGACATTCCTCTTTCAGGCCACCTGGGTGTTACCCGCACAAAAAAGCAGCTTGCCAACAACTACTTTTGGCCAAGCCTGTACACAGATGTGGAAAATTACTGTCGGACTTGTCCAGAGTGCCAGCGGGTTTGGAAGGTTTGGGACAAAGCTAAGGCAGCTTTTGTGCCCCTGCCTATTATTGATGAACCCTTCAAGAGGGTAGCCATGGACATAGTGGGGCCCCTAAGTACCCCCAAGTCACACAGACAAATGATACATACTGGTTGTGGTGGATTATGCAAACAGGTACCTTGAAGCAGTGGCAATGTCCTCTATTGAGGCAGAAAAGGTGGCCAATGAGCTCCTGGGAATCTTTAGCCAAGTGGGATTTCCCCAGGAGATTTTTTCAGATCAGGGGATGAATTTCACGTCGTCCTTAATGACCAGTTTGTGGGACAAGTGTGGGGTAAAACAGCTCCGAGCTTCACCCTATCACCCCAAAGCAAATGGCCTGGTTGAGCGGTTCAATGGGACCCTTAAAACAATGCTCAGGGCATTTTCTGACCAGCACAAAAGGGAGTGGGACAAATATTTGCCCCACCTTCCCTTTGCGTACAGGGTAACCAATGGGGTTAAGAAGACCATGCTGAAGGAACTCAGGGAGATGCTGGCCTTGGGAGTAATCTAGGGAGTCCAGTAGCCCCTGGGCTTCACCTGTAGTCCTGATCCCCAAGAAGGATGGTACCATACGGTTCTCCTTCGGCTACCAGAGGCTCAACAGCTGTTTGGAGTCTGATGACTACCCCATGCCCAGAACAGATGAGACCTTGGAATGGCTGGGGGGGGGAGCCCATTTCCTGACCATAATAGACCTGACAAAGGGGTACTGGCAGGTGCTGTTAACCCCTGCAGCCAGGGAGAGGTCTACTTTCATTACACCCATATGGCTTATTTGAATTCAAAGTAATGCCATTTGGGATGAAGAATGCACCCACAACCTTCCAGAGGCTTGTGGATCACATCCTGGCAGGGTCAGGTGAATACACACTGGCTTACAAGGATGACATCGCCATTTACAGCCAGACATGGGAGGATCACGTCAGGCATGTGAGTGAGATATTCTGAAGACTGAAGGCTGCAGGGTTGACAGTTAAGGCAGAAAAGTGCCAAGTGGGCATTGCTGAAATTGTCTTACCTTGGGCACTGAGTAGGCAGTGGACGCATCTGGCCAGAGCCAGTGAAGGTTGATGCCATCCAGGCCTGGCCCACCCCATCCACAAAGAAACAGGTAAGGGCATTTCTGGGAACAGCAGGGTACTACAGGAGGTTTGTCCCTCACTACAGTGATGTGGCCAAACCCCTGACAGACCAGCCAAAAAGAGAATGCCTGAAAAAGTTCTCTGGATAGAGGACTGTGAGTCCGCCTTCCAATGGTGGAAGGAGGTATTATGTGGGTCACCTGTGCAGGCTAGCCTCAATTATGACTTAAAGTTTGTAGTACATGTGGATGCCTCAGACCATGGGCTGGGTGCTGTCCTGAGCCAAGTTACACTGCAGGGGGAGGAGCACCCCCATAGTGTACCTGAGTTGGAAGCTGTTGCCCAGGGAGGAGTCATATGCCACAGTGGAGAGGGAATGTCTGGGCATAGTGTGGGCCCTTCCGAAGCTGCAGCTATATCTGTACAGAAGGGAGTTCACTGTGGTCACTGATCATAACCCCTTGACATGGCTGTAGAGGACTAGTGGGTGAAACACAAAGTTATTGCACTGGAGTTTGGTGCTACAGTCACTTAATGTAATCATTCAGCACCGAGGTGAGGCCATCTCCTCCTGGTGTGCTTGTTAGCCCACCCAAGTGTCACCACCTCTGCTCTTCCATGGATTATTCCATCCTCCTAGTTCTTCTATTTGCTGTTTGTGCTACAGGCCTAAGATGCCAAACTGGACCACTACCACCCCTGGGAGAACCTGCTTTTGACAAAAATGAACTCTAGGGCACCCCAATGCCAACTGTGCCAAGGGAGCTCCAGCTTTAGAAACATAGACACATAGAAGCTGATGGCAGATAAGGACCACAAGGCCCATCCAGTCTGCCCATTTATTTTTCTACCTTATAAATGTGCCATTGGCCTTTGCTTTGTCAATGACCTATTTATTCATATTCATCTGCATTGTTCCCTTATGTCTATCCCATGCCTGTTTGAAGCCCTGAACTATATTCATATCCACCACTTCCTGAGGTAGGCCATTCCATGCATCCATCACCCTTTCTGTGAAAAAGAACTTCCTCACATTACCCCTTAATTGGCCTCCCTCTAATCTGATGCTGTGTCCTCTTGTCCTGCTATTTTTCTTATATTGAAACACGTTAGACTCTTTCACCTTGTTAATGCCCTTAAGGTGTTTGAATGTTTCGATCATATCACCTCTCTCCCTCTTTTGCTCTAGGGTATACATATTAAGCTCCGTTAATCTGCCCTCATATGTTTTCTGATGCAGTCCCTGCACCATTTTGGTTGCCCTTCTCTAGACTTCCTCAATTTGGTTAATGTCTTTGTGAATGTGTGGCCTCCAGTACTGCATGCAGTACTCCAGATGGGGCCTAACCAGTGTCTTGTAAAGAGGGATTATTACCTCCCTCTTACTACTTGTGATACCCCTACTAATACATCTTAACATTCCCCTAGCCTTACCTACTGCTTTAGTGGTCTGCTTGGATGATTTCAGGTCATCGGTGATGATGATTCCCAAGTCTTTTTCCTCCCTTGTGACTGCCAGCAACTCCCCTCCCAGCCTATTGGTGGCTTCAGGGTTTCTCTTCCCTATGGGCATGATCTTGCACTTCTTTGCATTAAACCCCAGTTGCCACTCTTCTGACCATTTTGCTAGTTTATCCAGATCTCTTCTCATTCTACCCACCCCATCTGGTTCCTCTACTCTGTTGCAGATCTTGGTGTCATCTGCAAACAGACAAATCTTACCCTCCAGTCCATCTACAATGTCACTGATGAAGATATTGAAGAGGACTGGCCCCATGACTTGTGACTTGCGTCTCTTCTGACTGTATACTATATATTAAGTGGCTAGTTTTCCATTAGCAGGTTATACAGACCTGCCACTAGAGGGATTCTTGGTCTTTCTACACAAATCACTGTACTCAATCATGGGCAATATGGCCTGCATTATCATTCTACTTCTAATCCTGGCAAAAATTATGACTCATAAAGCACTGATCCATGCTAAGTCAGAAGTCATCCCAGCCTGGGAACCCACAATCATAGTTCCTGCTGCATCTTCATATTGCTTCCCTACTCTTAATCTGTCGGGTTTTCATTTTAATTCTCATCCCTCTCCTCTGGCCCTCCTCCCTTCACCAATGTCTTTCCATGCACTTCCCCTGCTAGCCTTGAACGGCCATGTCAGCATCTCCTATGCCCTGGCTAGACGTACCTCAATGACTGAACACCACAAGAAACCACGACGAAAAGAGCCCACTTCTATCTGATAAATGCCCTCAAGAAAATGTTTCTAATTCTCCTTTTCTGTTCAGGCAATGTCAAACTAAATCCAGGTCCCCCAACTCAAATCACTTCTCCGTTGGAGTTTGCAGCTGCTCCTGGGATGAAACTGATGATGGTCAGTATTCTAAGCCTGCTCAAAAAACTTGATCATCTTCAAGTTTGGGCAGCCCACACTGACCCAGATCTGACTATAATTACCGAGTCATGGCTGAAAAAGAACAACACTGATCCGCAAATTACTATACCGGGCTTCAAGCTCTTTAGGGCTGATAGGGATTCGAGGGGGGTAGTGGTTGTATACGCCAAATCAAAATTTGATGTTAGCAGCATTTCCTGTAAAATTAAGCCCAAGGAATATGAGACCGTCTCGCTTAAACTTCACCTTCCAGCCTCAGAGTGCATCACAATCATTGGTGGCTATAGACCCCCGTCAGGAGGCACAGAAATTCTTAATGTGTTGAAATCCATAACTTTGGCAGCTAACACGAAAACAATAATCTTAGGGGACTTCAGTATGGATTGGCTCACTGCTAAATCCCACTCCCTAAAAGCCATCTGTGATGAGCTGGGTCTTACACAGATAGTAACTGAACCCACAAGAATCAATGCTTCTAACTCTGCCAACAGCTCACTCTTAGATGTCATCTTAACTTCGCATCCCCATAAAATCTCACATTCTGCAGTTTTCCATAATGACATGAGCGACCACAGTATCATTGTATGTACAAGATTCCAATCTAAAACCCAGCAGTACCCTAAATTCAGAATCAAATGCTCATTCCGTAAATTCAACTCAGTAAACTTCCGTAACCGATCTAGCTACGATCAGGTGGCAAGACCTATATCTTGCCAAATCTGCTGATCCGCCGTGCTCTGTCCTAAATGACAACCTCACCACCCTAATTAACAAGCATGCTCCTCTTATTAAAATGAGGTGCGGAAAATCTCGCATCCGTGGTTCACCCAAGAGCTCAAATCTGCACTTACCAATAGAGACAAGCTATGGGCTAGGGCCAGGCACACAAAGGACCCGGCAGACTGGCAGGCGTTTATAGCTGCCATAAATGCCTGTGTTAAAAGTGTACATGCTACTAAAGCAAACTTCTACATCTCCACTCTGGAGCAGGCCAAAGGGAACTCCCCAAAAATCTGGAAGACACTGAGATCCATTGAAGGCCATCCTGCTGCTTCCTCCCTTCTCACCAAGATTCTGGCCAAGGACGGGATGGTTGAAAATAAACTGTGAATCCTCGAAGAACTTAACCTTCACTTTGCCACTTCCAGGTTGACATTTGACTCCTCCCCATACTCTAGCCGAGTGAATAGCAACACTAGCCCAGATACTACACATGCTACTCCACCTCATCCCTTCCAGTTGTGCCTGTTTAGCTACAAAGAAGTCGAAGGCATAATTCTTAGCCTTGACATCAAGAAAAGTGCAGGGGATGATAGCCTTGAATCATTTTTCTTGCGGTTAGGCTACGCCCAGCTCATAGCCCTCATCCTTCACATCTTCAGCCTCTCTATTACCACAGCCACTGTTCCATCCTGCTGGAAATCTGCCCATATTCTTCCTCTCTTCAAATCAGGAGATCCTTGTGACTTAAACAACTACCATCCTATCTCTATCTTGCCCGTTCTCTCCAAAGTGCTGGAAAAACTTATATACAACCAACTAAAAAATCACCTCGAAGTGCACTCACTCCTAAACCCGGCCCAATCTGGCTTCAGGTCAAAGCACAGTATCATCTCAGCCTTGGCTAAAGTCTCTGATGACTGGATCCATGCTATGGACACCAAGAAGGTTACTGGTGCAGTCTTTTTAGACCTCAGTAAGGTCTTTGACACTGTAGACCATCACCTCCTAATCACCTGTCTTGCCTACATAGGTGCCACTCCACTTACCTTACAGTGGTTTAACAGTTATCTCACAGGAAGGATACAAAAAGTCAAAGCTGATGGCCTACTGTATCTGTCCCCCTTCCAATTGCCAGAGGAGTCCCTCAAGGCTCCATCCTAGGACCAATCCTTTTTTTCCTGTACATCAACAACCTTGACTCCCACATAAAGAACTCTAGCATACATTTCTTTGCGGATCATACGGTTTTGTATGCATCAGGCTCGTCCTTAACTGAAGTCAGGGAAGTACTCCAAGCTGACTTTATCCAGTTAGAAAGCAACCTTATCAATGCCAAGCTTCTCTTAAATGCCAAAAAAATCAAAACAATGATTTTCTTGAAACTTTGCCTTGTCTGGTGCCCTACCTACCCCACCTAAAAACTTCATAGTTACCTCCCTAGGTGAACCCTTGGAAGTCGTACCTAAATTTAAATATCTAGGTATGTGGATAGACAACAAGCTTTCCTTCAACGACCACATTGAGGATCTATCAAAGAGGCTTAAAGCACGCTTGGGTTTCATCTTTAGAAATAGGACCATCTTTTCTCTCGTGACCCACTAAAGACTTGTCCAAGCAACATTCCTTCCCTTGCTTGATTACGGAGACATTATCTTTATCTCCTCCCCAACCTTGAGCCTATCTAAACTGGACGTACTCTATCACCGTGCTCTTTGCTTCATTACTAACTCTGCGTACAGGACCCACCACTGTGATCTTTATGCAGCAGTTGGGTGGACCTCTCTTGCCACCAGACACCTCCTGCATGCTGGCATTTGGACCCTCAAATTACTACTCCACAAACTGCCTGTCTATTTAACGTCTCTCATATGCATCTCGCATAGCGCCTGCTCCCTAAGGAAATACAACCTTATCCTACTAGATGTTCCCAGGACATGTACGACAGCTGGCCAAAGAGCTGTCTCATACGCCCTCCCAAACATTTGGAACCAGCTACAAGCCATGCTGAAGCTAACCAGCATCGTATCAATTAACTCCTACAAAACACTAGCTATCTCTAAATTAAAAGACATATGTAGGTGCTACTAGGCCCCCAACGCCAAGTCAACTTCCTAGGCACCAACTGGCCCTCTACTTATTAAGCTGAAATGTGTTGCATAATTTAGGGCAAGGTTAAAGCTGGAATGTACTGCATATATAGCATAAGGACTTCTATTGTGTATACCTCTTGTATTATATATTTTTTTCTTTGTTGTTCTACATTTTATATCTCCTGTCTATCTAATTGTGAACTGTATGTGTATGTGCCTCAGGACCTCCTTGTGAATGAGCTTGCTCAACAGAGTCTTTCCTGCAATAAACTTGAACTTGAACTGGAACATACCGTTTACCACAACTCTCTGTTTTCTGCCCGTCAACCAGTTTGCCACCCAGTTGACTGACATCTGACCCACCCCAAGCCTGCTGTCAGGAGTTCTGAACCTCACTCTCAGGTTCTTGGCAATATAGGGAATGCAAGGAATCACAAAGACATTGCATAAGAGTAATAAACTTGTTTATTACTACCAAGGGATAAATCACAATTGCCCTAAGCAGTTCTTACCAATACAAACCAGGAGCCAATGCTATGCATTCCCTATACCTCGAGGTCTCTTCATGTCTCTTGGGGTCTCCGAGGTATAAGACTTAGTGTCTCACATTATATACCTATGATAATTACTATGGTTACTGTAAGATAGAAACATTTCTAGTTACAGAGATGAGCCCTATTGGCTAAATTAGAGGTGGCTCCACGGTCCAAGATAACATTATACAATTTTGTAGTAGTCATCAGTTTGTAAAACAAAAAAGTATATTATACAGAGTCTTACTTAACTCAGTGCAGTAGTACAAATCACCAAAAGGTGGCAATGCCAACATGTATCATAATCATTCCAAGGACACAGATGTCCTAACATCTAATAAGTAAGAAATACACAGAAAATACATAGAAATAATATATGTATTAGCAAGCAAAGTGTATTACAATAATATGCGTACATATCCTGATATCTACTCTTATATGGTAGATGCCCTTAGCCCTATATGTTAGTATAACATATGCCTATACACCAGCTGTCTATGGTGTACTTCTGGGGGTACCAATCAGGCTGCAGGACCTCATGTAACATCCCCCCCTTGTTGCCTCCAAGGGCAACACAGGCATATCTAGGGAAAGGTCAGGGAGCAGGGGTTGTTTACAAACCTGACGCATGAGCTTTGTAAAGGAACTCCAGCTGCTCACAGTGTTGTCACAGTGTGCGCCGTAGGCAGCATAGCATGATAATAAAGAAAAATATCAAAAATTATTGTATAATAACAAAACCTTTAAAAGTAATTTCTAACCAAGTGTTAGTTAATACATCATTCATATCACCATCATTGATCAATGGAAAATATAGCTTCATTAGCTTTGGTCATATTATTGCTGATGTGGATGAGGTGGGTGTCTTTTCTGTCTAAAAGTGATTTTAATGTAAGTGTCAGTGGATCTATGTGTACATTAAAATATGGTAAATATTCAGAAAGTGTGAGCAAATACTCAGGGTTACCATCAATGATGTTCGCATCCACTAGGGGGACAGGGTAATAATAGTGTGTCTAATGACAGACTGTTGATGGGGGACAAAACAGAAATTGGGGTTATCAATAACACATGTCTCTGTACTGTAAGTGTAGCTCTTGTAATTTGTAACTACACAGTATTTGCCATCGGAATTGTATTGCATCTTAACAGTAGGAAGGCGCCACTTTTGCAACTGTACTGGGCAGGTGTAGGTTGTCTTGGAGATCTGTGTTGAAAGGCAATGGACCTCCTCTTGATAAGATTGAAGAAGCTTGTCTGGAGCCAATGTTGAGTCCAGAAAATCTGTGCCGTTAGCGCTGATGTCATTGTCCATGGCAAAAGTCCAATCTATACTATCTGGAGAATTACCACATACAGGTTTAATAACATCAAATGCATCCCATCAACACAAGTAAATGTACTGTTTCTTCACACAACAGTCAGTGTGTGGAGCAACCCAGGCGTCCAGGAAAGGATGGTAGACCAGTAGAGAAGGTAAGTCCAAGCGTTCTCTGTAGATGTCATCAGAAAGGTGCCCAATCAAATGTACAACAGCAAGCTTGTCAAATAAAGCTGTAGTGGCATCAAAGCATGGTAAAGAGACAGTAAAAGAAACAAACATTGTATCTCTGATAGAACATTTCTTAGAATTAAAACATGGACCAGTATTAGGGTGCCTGGTCATAAAACCCAAATTCCTAGCTTTAGATAGAGAAATAGTTAGAGATTGTTGCATACACATAGCAGTACAGCCAGGGGTCTTACATAATAGACAATACCATTTGGAAATACGTATGTCATGTATCATATCAGGGATTCTTCCAGATTCTAGATCACGGAAGAGATTGTTGATGGTAGTGATAATGTATGAGCCATAGACTGAGCAGAGGATTTCTCTAGCAATGTATTGTTTATCTGCTTCTTTGTTATTTTGTGTAATAAGTGTGTTAATCTTCTCTTTAGAGTAAGTAAATGCCTTAGCAATGTCGTGTATATTGTAAACAGTGTATCTTTCTTCCTGACTAAGGCCATCCACACCACGCAATAATGGGGTTAGCATATTATTCACCAAACCAGTTTGAAATTTGGCTGAATGAGATTTGATAGCAGCTATGTCTGCCTTATTCTGTATAGACATAGCCATACCAAAGAGATCTGTGACAGTGCCTGTTGCACCAGTGACATCAGAACTGTCAACTTCACGTGTATTACATTTATGACTTTGATCATCAGGATTAGATTTTCTCCTGAAGTTGCTTCTGTGCTCGGTGGTATGTACCCTGGCAATAGGGTCTTGAGTATGAATTTGAAATGCTGCTAGACTATCAAGCAATAACATACTATAAAATGCTGAAGTGCTAGTATTGTGACACATACCAAATTCTTTCATATTCCAGTAAGATTAAACAAAACAGGTATATGCATAAATTGTAAATTGTTAATAACAGAACCTGGTAAGGCAGTGGCTGTTAGACCACTACAGGGACCAGGGGTGTGCTTTGGACATTCCAAAAGCTGTTTGTCAGTGGGTGGTAGTACAGAGAGGTACATGGCAGCAGATGCCCTGTTGTGTACAGCACAAAATCTTCAAGCAGAGTCCTTAGACAAAGAATTACAATATGAAGTCTCTATTAAAGCAGTGATATTTTATAAACCAGAATGTCTAAGTGCAGTTTGTAGCAAGGACAGAGAACCATTTGGGGATAATTTAGCATTAGGCCAACCCTGGAAAGTTCCCTTGGAGAGTTTGGCCACAGGGAGAATTTGTCCTTGCAATGTGGTTTGCCACTCAATGTGCAGGGTAGATTTATCAGGAGCAACAACTGAGGCAGTGACGTAAGTGTCAGAACCTTCCTGGACAGTAATCAAACTATCGGGTATTTTGATGGATACTCCCTCTGGATGAGATGCTGGAAGATCAAGGTGTGATAGGAGGTTCGGTACAGTGCCTTGGATGCAGGGGATAACTCCTCAGATGAGGATAAAATGCAACAAGATAGCCATCTTGTCAGTGTATCTGAAAGGCAAAATCAAACATTAGTAGGTTAGTACTATTCCACCCAGTGGGGTGAGGAAAAGTAATTAAGCTCTTTTGTACAGTTTTAGCTGGTTTGCATGTAACCATTTGTCAGTCAGTTTATTATTTTGCAAGAGTCTATCTTGATAGACTGCCGGACTGAGCTTGTTGACAATGGGGTAAGGGCCTTCCCATTTATTAGAGAAGGAGTGCATGGGATGTGCAAATCGAAGAACCATTACTTGATCTCCAACCTGCCAATCCGGGAGCGCGACATTACGCTCCCGTCATTTCGCTCCCACCACTCTCACTACCGACAGTTCGCTCCTACACAGTTTCACTCCCTGACAAAATCACTCCCAATCATTATGTTCCCGAAGCTACGAAGACCAGAAATGTTTGCTGAAATCTTTCATATAACCTCATATAACGAGCTGCTTCTTATAGAGATGGTGCTCCTGTTTTCACTAGAGGGTGCTATAACCTCCTGAATCTACCTCACGAGAGATGGTGTTAAAACTTCTGTTTTTGCGAGTCTACTGCAGTATCTCTCTTGTGCTTTCCTCACTCGCTCCCTTATTAGTCTTGCTCAGAAGCAGGCAACTGATGGTGTGCTCGGTGCCTGTTTTTTTCTGCCGTTGCGAGTATACTGCAGTATCACTCTGGTGCTTTCCTCGCTCCCTTATGTTAAATCGCTGGGAACTGGCTGCAGTATCTCCTGCGTCCCTTATTAATTTGTTTTCTCAACCTGCATGAATGGCTGGGAATTGTGAGGGGTGCAGAAACAAGAAGCATTACGCTCCCTCAGCTGTTCAGCTGAGTACACTCGCTCATTTCTCCGTGACAATATAGTAATTCCTCCTCCCACGCCATTACATGTCAGCAGCGACACTAGCTGCATACAGCTTCACCACCACCAGCATGGGCATTTGTGTTTCTGCACACATGTAAGTTCTTTTTTACTATTACATTGCATTAAAGGCTGTTTGATTTTTTGTGCCTCAGGAAGCTTTTGTACATAGTGGTTCATAAGTGCTAAGGTGCTGTTCAGATGTAGGTGCTTAGGTGATTTTGTGATTGTGATTCCTCAGGAAGCTTTTCACTTGGTTAAAAACAGTAAAACTTTATTAAAGCAATAAAAACAGCAAACGTGAAGGTTGATGTGTATTTCTGTGGTTAGGTGCTTTGGTGCTTGGTGCTTGGGATTTTCAGGGCTGGAGGATGTTTGTTAAAAGCATTAAAACCATTGAACTTTATTTTACTAATTAAAAGCATTCTGGTACCATCCTCAGTAGTCAAAAGTGTAGGCTACAGGCTAACCACCTTTCAAGATGGAGACGTAATTTGTGAGCACTGAAAACCTAGAGCTAAGTACCCGTATTTACTGCTTTTGTCTCGATCCCCATCGAGTCTTTCTTTCATTACCGACAATAAAAAGTCTCCCTTTATACAGAGTAAAAATTTGGGAGACATCCATGGCATGATTGCAAAGCTATCCCCTTCAGTGAGCTGGGCCGACTGGACGCTTAAGGTAGCATGGTGCAGTCAGTTAAAGGTGTGGAAGAACCCTCTATCAGGGAAATGTTTTCATCGATTATCACTAGCATCGACGCGTTAACACTGGCAGCGAACACCTCTGCGAATTTGATTCAGATATTAGATGCCAGAATTGTAAGGACAGAGCAGAAAGTGATGAGCCAAGAGGATATCGTACAGGGTCACTGTGCTACAATACGAAATCAAGTGGCACAAATCAGACAACTGCAAGAAAAAATCAACGATCTTGAAAATAGAAGCCGCCATAATAATATACGGCTTCTTGGATTCCCTGAAGGCTCTGAAGGAGGGAAAGCTCTCCCTTTCCTACAACAAGTACTGCCAGGAATTCTTAAATTTCCACCATCTACCAAAATCACGATTGAGCGTGCTCATTGCTCTCTACAACCCAAACTGACACGGGGGGCAGACCAAGGCCCATTATTGCATGGATCTTAAACTTCACTGAAAAGGAAGCTATCCAAGCCAGGGCTAGGGAACTGGGGCAGCTATGGTGGGGACAGCACCAGATTATGATTTTTCAAGACTACTCCATCGAGCTAGCAAATAAAAGAAAGGCTTTCACGGAGACTCGTCTGAAACTACATGATCTACAGATCCCTTTTTCCCTATGCTACCCTGCCTCCCTAAAGATATCATTTAATGGCACTTCTCGGCAATTCGATTCTCCGGAAGCTGCTATGACATTTATCAATAGAACTTGGCCATCAGGCAACCGACTAACACACCAGCTAAACCCTGAAATACCCCAAGAAGACCAATCCACTCTGAAAGCTCTTCCCTCTCTAGCAGCTGGGGGTGACTGAACGGGACTCTTGCAACTCAAAGATCTGGAAGAGACCCCCAAAATCACCGCACACTAAGCAAGACCACCCACAGGACCAGAATCGGGCCTCTGATGAAATCCAGTACACGAGCCCATACTTTACCAAAAATAGATTCTCCCCTCTTCAGGATTACCTTTACACTGACTTTTGAGAGGAAATGGAGGCTACGTCTGACCCCTCGTCTAAAGTATTGTCTAAAGATAATAGTTCCTGGGCCTCAACATCAGAAAATACCCTGTCTGTGCAGGGCTCAGACTGGCACACCATGGCTCTGGATTCCTCTACAGGCCGCAACCTCACGGCTACTGATTCAGAGCTGATGGTACCCCCACAAGACGATCACCCAAGCTGAACGGACGCCGAGTTTCAGATAAGTTAATCAGGCTCTGGCCTGGGGCACATCTTGGGTGCAAGGAAGGTAGTGGGGAAATTCTCACATAAATGAGGGATACGAGTCCCAGTGTTCATGTTCTTTAGACTTTGTTGGGCAGGCCAGTAAATGGACCCCCCCCCCTTGCAGGCACTTAGTTGGGAGTTTAATATATATGTTGGGTTACTTTGTTATTACGGTTGATTCTGGTAAGATGCTTGGATGTCTCCTTCCTCTGGTGAGGAGTTACTTTTGCAGAGGGCTGCCCATGAAGAGGGCGATAGGCTCTCCTCTCACTCGTGACCCCTGTTTCCCAGGATAAATGGATGCTCTCTGTTGTGAGACCTAGGTTAGGAAGGTCTCTGATTAACATTCTAGACTTCACAGGGTTTTCTGGGTTAAATTAGAGGGATCAAATGCTATTTAAACCCCATTTTGCTCTAGGCAGGGATGCAGTCTGTTATATTTGAATTGAATTGTTGTGTTGCTTATTTGGAGAATTAGTGTAATATCATATAACGACTATAGTATTGCACATCTGATAATTGATTTTCTTCCCTCTACTCACACCCCACAGAAGGGTTTGGGCATACTGTTTGTTGGAATTCCAACTGGTTAAGTCCTTCCTTAGTTCTCAAACTGTTATTTTGTTTATAAGGTTACGCTGAATAATAATGTTGGATTAGAAATCACAGGACAGTAGTCCAATCTGTATAGTGAATTTGCTTAAATACAAGGAAATATAGGTTTGTGTGGCCCATATATTAGGATTCGTAACTGTCAGTTAAGCCAATTTCAGTGGCCTGTGGCCATCAATACAACTTCCAACATAGTTGAGGGGAATATCTCGCTGTGTTAATTTTGTTCAGCGGCAGCATTTTCCAGTTGATTAGCTTATAAGCAAGGCAGGATGTCAGAAATAGCATTCCACACTTGGAATGTTCGAGGTTTAAACTCACCGTTGAAGCACAAAAAGGTATTGACATACCTGAAGTGCATTCACTCCAAAATAGCATTCCTACAGGAGACTAAATTAATAGGGGAAGATTACAAATATATGCTAAAGGACTGGATAGGACAACAGGTCCACTCTAATGCCCCCTCCAGGAAACGTGGGGTAATCATCCTCCTGCACAAATCTCTCCCATGGACCCTGATTAAGACAACTTCGGATTTGGAGGGCAGATGGGTGTTAGCGAATTAAGAGACCCCATCGGGATCGGTCACTCTCTGCAATGTATACACCACCAATGAAGACATCCCAAGTTTTTTCCATGCTCTTGCAGAGGTGGTTTTGGAGTTTCATCCCCCAGATAGTCCTCTTCTCCTGGGAGGTGATTTAAACCTGACGTTAATTCCATCAGTAGACAGGAATGATGGGGATAAGGAATCTTACCTCAGAAGTGGGAAGTCATTGAATCAAATGATTCTGGATCAGGGTCTCACAGACATTTGGAGGCTTTTTGACCCCAGAGAGAGGGATTATACCTGCTATTCGACCCCAAATGCCTCATATAGCAGGTTAGACTTCTGGCTAGGCTCCCCCTCCTTGACATCTAAAACTTTGGATGCTAAAATTCTCCCTTGTATTATTTCGGACCATGCTCCGGTCCAACTTCTTGTCCTATGGGATCTGGTAGCCCCTCCAACTCGAAACTGGAAACTATACCCTCTCCTTATGCGAGATCCAGATTTTATCCCTTGGGCTTGAACCCAGGCCTCTGTATTCATTAAAGAGAACCCTATTACAGATACCTCACTGGGTAATACGTGGGAGGCCTTTAAGGCTACAATACGAGGGAACATTATGGGGTTTGCAGCAGCCAAATGTAAAGACTGACAGCACCAGCTACATCAGCTTGAGCAGGGGTTGGCAATAGCTGAAGCCAGTTTGAAGGCCCTTCCTCATCCCTCCACCCATTCCAGCACAGGCAGGACCATTTTGGGACTCTGCTTTGAAATTAATCAGCTGCTGAACAAGAAAGCCGAAGTGGTCATCCTTCGCCTTCGACACTCCTTCTGGGAAGGAGGAGATAAGGGAGGCAAAGTCCTCACTTATCAACTCCGTAAGCAACAGGCCAATAGGTTTATACATGGACTAAAAGATAAGCAGGGAGTAGTGGGTAACACCCCAGAGACCATTAATTCTATTATGGCATCCTTTTATAGATCTCTTTACACCTCCTCGCATAGGTGTACGAATCTGGATACACGTCCTTTCCTAGACTCTCTTCAGCTACCCTCCCTTACCGCACAGGAGTCACAACTTCTGGAACTTCCTATTTCCCAGACTGAAGTGTGTTCAGCTATCCAAACTATGAAGCTGGACAAGTCCCCTGGAGCAGATGGCTACACGGCTGACTTCTACCAAGTAATGGCCCCTATTATTTCTCCCCTTCTGACCGAGGTATTCCGAGAGATAGATTATAAAGGTGCTCTCCCTCCATCAATGAGAGAGGCCACCATTATTCTTATCCCAAAAAAAGGTAAAGACTCCACTAATCCAGGGAATTACTGTCCAATCTCCCTCATTAAGCTTGATAGCAAGTTATACGCCAAGCTCCTGGCAACTAGGCTCTCCCCTCCTCCCTCATCTTATGCACCCCTCACAAGCAGGTTTCATTCCTGGTAGGCATAGTTCAGATAATTTGAGAACCCTTCTAAACCTCATACACTCTGCTAGCTCTCTTCCCTCTCAGGCCTCGGTGTTTGCAGTGGACTTTGAAAGGTCCTTCAATTCCGTAGAATGAGACTACTTATATTTAGTCCTTGCACACCTCAGAATGGGTGAAATCTTCCTATCAAGAATACAAGCCATTTATAACCTACCCACAGCCAGAGTGAACACAAACTTGGTGCTGTCTCCATCCTTTACATTAGAAAGCGGGACAAGACAAAGCTGTCCTCTCTCTCCCCTTCTATTTGTCCTGGCCATCGCACCCCTAGCCAGTGCCATTCATAACCACCCTGAAATAATTGGTCTTATGGTAGGTAATACACTGTACAAAACTCTTATGTATGCGGACGACCTCCTTCTCCCTTTAGCTGATGCCCACTGGTCTATACCTCCTTTATTGTCTCTTCTGGAGTCCTTTAATGCATATTCAGGTCTCAAATTAAACCAGACCGAGCTAGTGCCCCTGAATAAATACTGTACCCAACAGATGGCGGAAAGGTCAGATCTTATTTGGGCCCCGGAAGGGATTACATACCTGGGGATAATACCGTCTCCCTTGCTGGATTCAATTTGGCAAATTAATATTCACCCTCTTCTTTCCTCCATTAAAACAGAGTTTGATAGATGGAAGCTCCTTAGACTTACTTTAGCAGGTAAAATTGCTGCTATTAACATGGTCACAGCTCCAAAACTCTATTACTTACTTACGCATATCCCCATTCGCTTTCCCAAAAACTGGTACTTAGCCATCGATAAATTAATAGGACACTTCCTATGGGAAGGCACTAAACCTAGATACAGTCGAGCCAAACTTTGGACCCACTGGAAACACGAAGGCTGGAATCTCCCTTGGCTAGAGGGTTACTGTCAGGCCTTTCTCTTGGCTCAGATGACCAAATGGATGGCCCCTCGCCTATCCACTTCCCCTCAGTGGCTCCAAATAGAGTTAGACATCTCAGGAATTTTTCTTCCCTCCTCTCTCTTACTCACATGCCCCAATAGCAAATCCAGACCTCCCAACAGTTTAAAGTCACCCCTCACCTTCCCTACAATAGAGGCTTCGAGAGCCAACTGGTATGCTGTACATCGGAGATTGAAGATGGACCCTGTCCCGATTATTCACACCCCCCTTTGGCAGAACCCCACCATTACCATTGGGGGCTATTGGATCTGGTGGAAGCACTGGGCTAAGAAGGGGATCTCCACTATTGGAGATGTTGTGGATCCTAGGTATAACACAATATACTCATTTCACTACTTTCAGCAGAAATGGGATATCCCTCAGACTGAGTTCTGGAGGTATCTACAGCTTAGAGAAGCCTTAAGACCTATTCTGAATCCCCCCCTCCCAAACACAAGACAGATCTTCTGTTTTACAATCATGGATTAAAAACCCGAAAGGCCTAGTAGGATGTATTTACGCCACCATTAGGGACTCTTTACCCTCTCAGTCTGAAGACGCTAAAAGAAAGTGGGAAAAGATGTTACACCTTACAACCTCCACTGACACCTGGGATCGGGCATGGAGGGATACACACAAATGGCTGGGAGATGCTAAATCACATCTAATACAAAATAAAATATCCCACTCGTGGTATAAAACCCCTGTAAACCTCTACAAAGCTAAGCTCCTGGATTCGGATAAATGCTGGAGATGTCAGGCCCCGGCAGGAGATTTGATGCACATATTGGGGTCCTGTCCTTTAATTCAGCCCTTATGGCATTCAGTACGAGATGTGGCTTCCAAAGTACTAAAACTTCAAGTTCCTCTCTGCCCTCTTTTTTATCTCTTGGGTATTACCACTGATCTTCCTAAGCTCACTTACCTGGAATATAAGTGGTTAGCTCTTTTGACAATGCAAACCAAGAGAGCCCTGCTTTGTAAATAGAGATCCTCCATGATCCCTACATTGATGGAAGTTTTGGCTTCTCTCTCAGCAGTGGCTAAATTGGATAGAATCTCACACCTGCAAAAATACCAACTTTCTAAATTTAGACTCTGTTGGGCTCCCTACTTAACTTATGTTCACCCTCAAATGGGTATAGGATGATTACCCCTCTCAACCTGGTAGACACAGCTGGCTCAATACCTTGCTAACCAAGTGTAAGGATGACTGGGAAACTGAGGTATCTATTCCCCTTAAATACCCCCCCCCCCACTCTAATAGGTCCTTCCAACTACCTCTCACAGAGACATAAAAGTTAAGCCCTTTGAAGGTCTTACAGTATGCAATTAACGGCTTTATTTTGTTGAAATGACTTATTTGTTGTGTTGTCTTATAACTTCCACTTTTGTTACGAACCTGAGTCTTTGGGATTGCTTGTGTTCCTCTGTTCTGCCTCTAGGTAATGGCCAGAGATTGCAGAACATGTACACACTTATAGCTCAACCCCTCTCATGCTGCCATGAAAATGATTAGAGAGACTTGCACAGATACAGTAGAACTGACTCGTGTGCCTATGTCCAGCAAACCCTGTCTTGAAGCTCATTCCACTGGTGAGTACAGTTTTATTTAGATATTTGCACACTGCTATAAATAATGACAGCACACTGTTAAACTGAAATGTTTTAGGGCTTTCTTACGTCCTCTGACTTTCCCATACTAACAGCCCAACCTTTTACCCTTATCCTTCGCTATCAAATTACAACAGGTGGAACACAAGCTCCATTTCCTTCCTAGCGGGTAGACCAGAATGGATATGGATCCTACCTGTAATTTCCTGTATGCTAATTTGTAGGTAGCCTATTGATTCCTTTCCCTTACCCCCCTGCTGAGATTTAATTATTCCACCCTCCGCCCCTTTTCCTACCCCTTCCCCGTAAGATAGGTAATGTTTAATGTTTTGAGTACATGTACTCAGTTTTACTGTCATAGGCCTCGGTCATCCGGATGTAAGTTTGTGTAATTTCTTGTTTAAAACCTAATAAAAAGTTACAATACAAAAGTGTAGGCTACACCATGGAGAAACTCTTCAGTTGTTCGCTCTGGACTTTTCTCCATAATATATGCCAGCCGTTCCATGTTAACATAGAAACATAGAAACATAGAATTTGACGGCAGATAAGGGCCGCTTGGCCCACCCAGTCTGCCCATTTCCCTACCTGATGGATAAGCTGCAGATCCTAGTTAACCAGCAGCCTACTTCTTCCTACCCCCACCCCCTAGAATTGCCTTATGACTGTCCCATGCATGCTTGAATTCCACCACTGTTTTGACTCCACAACCTCCTCTGGAAGGCTGTTCCATACATCCACAACCCTCTCTGTGAAAAAATACTTCCTTAAATTACCTTTGAGCCGCCCCTTCTATCTTCAAATTGTGCCCTTTGTTCTTGCACACCTCTTTTTGAAAGATGCTACCCTCTTGGACTTTGTTGATTCCTTGAGGTACTTGAAAGTTTCTATCATGTCCCCCTCTCCCTCCTTTCCCGAGGCTATACATATAAGCTCCTAAGTCTCTCTCATATATCTTCCGTGCAGACCCTGCACCATTTTAGTTGCCTTCCTCTGGACAGCTTCCATCCTGTCTATGTCTTTATGGAGATTGGGTCTCCAGAACTGCACGCAGTACTCCAGATGTGGTCTCACCAGCTGTCTGTACAGAGGGATAATAACTTCTTGTTTTCTGCTGGTGATGCCTCCCATGCATCCCAGTATCCCCCAGCCCTCCTTGCTGCCCTCTCACATTGCTTGCCCACCTTTAGGTCATCTGATATGACTACCCCAGGTCCCTTTCCATTTTTGTTGTTCTTAGTATCTCCTATTGTGTACTCTTCCCTGGTTTTTGTTTTCCAGGTGCATTACCTTGCACTTCTTAGCATTGAATCTAAGCTGCCATACATTTGACCATTCCTCTAACCTTGCCAAGTCCCTTCTCATCCTTTCCACTTCACCTTGTGCATCAACTCTGTTGCAGATCTTTGTGTCATCTGCAAAGAGACATACTTTTCCTTCCAGTCCCTCTGCAATGTCGCTTATAAAGACATTGAAGAGGACTGGTCCTAATACTGAACCCTGTGGTACCCCACTACTAACCCCCCTTTTTTCAGAGTGGACTCCATTTACTATTACCTCTGTGTCCTATTCTCCAGCCAATTCTTTACCCAGGCTGTCATCTTGGGACCCACTCCCAGGCTGGCTAACTTGTATATTAATCTTTTGTGAGACTGTGTCAAATGCCTTTCTAAAGTCTAGGTAGGCCATGCCCACAGCCCCTCCCTGATCTACTACTTTGGTCACCCAGTCAAAGAAATCTATCAGATTTGTCTGGCATGACCTTCCCACAGTGAATCCATGCTGCCTTAGGTCCTGTGCCCCTCTGGCCTCTAGATACGCAACAGTTCTTTCCTTCAGAAGTGATTCCATCATTTTCCCTACCACTGAGGTTAAACTAACAGGTCTATAGTTTCCTGCTTCTGCCTTGCTCCCACTTTTGTGAAGGTGAATCACATCTGCCCTCCTCCAGTCCTCAGGTACCACCCCATCCTCCCATGATTTGTTAAAGAGGGTAGTCAGTGGTGTCACTAGTTCTATCCTTAGTTCTTTTAGAATTCTGGGATGAACCCATCAGGCCCAATTGCTTTGTCCACCTTCAGTTTTAAGAGCTCTTTCAGAACTCTTTCTTCTGTAAATGGTTGGTATCAACTTCTATCCAGAGTGTTTCTACTGTTTGTTTTAGGTACCTCTCTTCCTTTGTAAATACTGAGCAAAATATTTGTTTAGTATCTCTGCCTTTTCACAGTTACCTCTGCCCACCCTCCCTCCCTCCCTTTATTAAGCCTCACTATCCCTCCCTTGGTCTTCCTTTTGTCTCTGATGTACCTATAAAAGGTTTATCCCCTTCTTAACTGAGTTGGCTATCTTTTCCTCAGTTTGGGCCTTTGCTGTTCTGACTGCCTTTCCAGCTTCCTTTTGCTTAACTGATACAGTTCTCTGTCCTGTTCCTTCTGTGATTCCTTGTACTTCCTGAATGCTTTCTTTTCTCTTGAACCTTCACTGCCACTTCCTTTGAGAACCATAGTGGTTTCTTACCTCGTTTCATTTTGTTTATTTGCTTTACACAAGGCTTGTTACCTCTGTAATGGCAGTTTTTATTATTCCCATTGTTCTTCCAACCTCCTTCCTGCCCATTTGCTAGTGCATTCCTTAGGCGCCACCCATTTTGGCAAAGTCAGCCCTCCTAAAATCCAGTACCTTTGTCTTTGTATGGTTGACTTTATTGCTGTGTTTATTGTGAACCATACTGTTCTATGGTCGCTAGTTCCCAGATGGCTACCCACTTACATCTGTGATCCTCTCTTCATCTCCGTTTGAGAGAACCAGGTTCTAAGATTGCTCTCTCGAGTGGGCTCCAATGCTAGTTGTCTAAGGCATGCCCCTGTAGGGCATCTAGAATAACCCCACTCTTAGAAGTGGCTGCTGCAACTGCACTCCAGTTAACATCTGGCATATTCAGATCACCCATCAGCAATATCTCCCCTTTATCTGCCATTCTAAGTATACTTTCTATCATTTCCTTGTCCATTTCCTCCCCCTGAGAGGGGGGTCTGTATACAACCCCCGTGCGGATTGTGGTGCCATTGTCTGCCTCCAAATTGACCCACAGTGCTTCTTCTCCTCCTCCCTGTTTACCCTTTTGTTCTTTTGCTTTGATTTCTTCTCTTATGTAGAGAGCTACTCCTCCTCTTTAACCCTCCCTGTCCCTCCTGTAGATAGTGTATCCTGGTATGTTTACGTCCCAGTCATGGTTCTGTGTGTATCAATGTCATCACGGTATACTTTCTTTGAGCCAGCTGGAGCATTGCCTGTGATTAATTGTTCAATGCAAATATCTCATTTTCTCTGCACCCCTTTAAGTCCATCAATAAATTTCCATATGGTGGGATGCACCATGCAGAGCACACTCTGCATTCCGCGGTGGAAGGCTTCTACCACATTATTAGTTTTTGCTCTGCGACTTAATACTGTCTCATAATGATTCCACAATGTGATAGTGTAATGTGGTGCTCTACGTCCAGTTCCGCTCCTATTTCTTCTCCCAAGCTATACATCCTCAAAATAGTCAATCAGTGGCTCCAGTTCAGGTGGGAATATTCCAAGTGCCTCATCAGTGATTTCTTCAAATCTGGTAATGACCTCCTCTGGAGGACAAAAGACAAGAGCTGGAAGACATTTGCACTTGAGGGCAAACTCTGGTTCTTGGGAGTATTGTGTCACTAATCCCTCAATCTGAACGTTACAGTACATGCATTGACTAGAATGGAAGAAGCAGCCTGCTTGTCTGGCTTGTGGAAAAACATTTTTGAAGGCATTGATAGTGGCCTGTTCAAAATCTGTCATAATAACCTCAGGTGACAGATTGGGATTTAGAGTTTTTAGTGCTGTTAACATTCTTTCATATATAACTCTACTTTTCCCAGGCAGCAATGCATAAACTGCTGGCTGTACATTTTCAAATCGTTCACTGTGTATCACATACATCTGTTCAAACAAGGGGGGGATACACTAAATGTACCGTCAGTGTACCAATTCTTTGCACGTTCAAGAAAAGTTAAGTTCTTTTGCATGCCAAAGATTACAATATGATCTGGGCCAGGTCCACTGTCAGACAGAAGAAAATTCATTTCTGTTTCTCCTTCATCAACACTGTACATTTTAAATGAGTCAGGGATCACTAGCTCATTAAGATCCTTTGGATTTGGAAGGGCACCATGCACCCTAACACGCTGTATTGTTCGCTTAATATTTCTATTGATTAGTTTCCCCTGTGTAGCTAATGACACTTTGTCTTTTGCATGAATCAATATTTGAGCTGTTGTGTCCTGAGATGAGGATTCACTTTGTTTGCCTGATTTAAATCCTGTGCCTTTCCAACAGCACTTGAGTCTGGCGCATGTGCACGCTCAGAGAATCAATGAATAATGGTGGGGTCCTCTTCACGTTTGGTATGCACACGGGCGTTACAGCCATTTGGTTTTCTAACAGCCCATTCACACTGCCATATGGCTTTTCCCTCATGATCCCTCTTATGCAGTGTATAAATATAGTTTCCCTCATCCACAAGTTTTCTTTGATTGCGAACAGACTGAATGAAATGGCATGCCATAGTTGATGAAATGAAGCACAGAGACAGCAGACAGCAAGTAACACAGACAGCAGCACAGAGCAGTGAACAAGTATCAGCAATGAATGATGGGTACAGGTACAACAGCTTTATACTTTACTGATTGCCAATTAGTGGGAGTGAAATGACCAGGAGTGAATTGATGGGAGTGAAATGTCCAGGAGTGAATTAGCATGGGAGTGAAAGTGACCGGGAGTGAAATGACGGGAGTGAAAAAGGTGAGAGTGAAATGACGGGAGTGAAATGTCGCAGACCCTGCCAATCCACTTCTTGTGCATGCTTCTCAAACTGCATCTTGGACTGTTGCTGGGCTTTGCCCATGCAGTTGGCAGCATACAAGTGTGTGTGTATGAGTTTTTTTCTGAGTTTTTCCACATAATGGTGTACAGACACATGATCTGCAGTGGGGGTGTGCAGGTCAAACAACAGGTGTTCAGGTAATCTCATTTGTCTGCCAGTCATCACCTCGAAGGGTGTCAACTGGGTGGTGGCTGAGGGTGTGCCCCTTATTGCCATAAGGAGTAATGGCAATAGGGAATCCCAAGTTTTGGGATTGTCCTCAATGAATTTGGAAAGCATCTGCTTAATCCATCTGTTGGATCTCTCTACTTGACCTGAAGACTGGGGGTGATAGGGTATGTGGAACTTCTGCTGAACTCCAAGGAGTTCAAGGGATTCTTTTATCAGCTCACCTGTAAAACTGGTTCCTTTGTCTGAGTCTACCTTAAGAGGTAGGCCCCACCTGGAGAAAATTATTTCAACCAGGATTTTGGCAGTGGTTTTAGCAGTACATGTCTTGGTAGGGAAAGCTTCAACCCACTTAGAGAAAAGATCGGTTACCTCAAGAGCATACTTATTATTTCTGCTAGTGTTGGTCGGCAGACCAAGGAAATCAATCTGTATGGCATGCCAGGGGCCAGAGTGTCATTGTGGTAAGAGTTTGGCATTTCATTTGGTAGGGATGGGGTTGTTTTGTGTCCAAACAAGGCAGTTATCTATGTATTGTTTAACATCTTTGGTGATACCAGGCCACCAGGCAGTGGTCTTGAGCCTCTGGAGGGTGTTTTCCACTCCCTGGTGTCTGCCAGTGGGTGTATCATGTACTTGGTGCAAAATTCAGACCGAAGATGTCTGGGGACCACCCACAACTTGGTGGTATCAGATGAGCTTGTCATCTGGTGACAAGCGTAACTTGCCTTCATTCCTCTGGTAGGGGTTATGTGTGGGAAGTTTCTGTTCAGTACCTTTGTCAAGGAATCTGAACACTTCTTTGAGTTCAGTATCAACATGTTGGGCTGCTGAGAGGTCTAAGGGGGGAAAGGGTTCAGGCTTTTTCTTGACTGCTGCAATGTGGATGGCTGCATTAGCCTCTGGATGGTTCATCATCCATGTGCCCCCCCCCGGGCCCCTTCCTTGGCAAGGGTGTCTGCTGTGTCATTGAAGGCATGACAGGGGTCATTCAGGGAATGAGCTTTAACTTTGTTTACATAGAGTTTGTGTGCAAATCTCTGTGCCAATGAATGTATGTATATTACCAATTCCTTATACTTCACTGGACTGCCATCAGAAGAGAGGAAGAAGTTCTTCTACCAGACAGGAAGAAATTCTGTAAGAGAACAGCAAACCCAGTTAGAGTCTATGAAAATGATGATATCCTCAGTTCCATGCTGGATGAACTCGAGGGCAGAGACCACCTCTGCCATCTCTGCATACTTTGATGATGCTACACTACAGTGCTTAGAAATCTTAACAGTGTTACCATAGGGGTAAATTACTAAGATACCCACCTCTGCAATTTGCTCTCCTGATAGTAGGAAGCTGAACGATCAATGAAAATATGACACAAAGAGGTGTTTTCGAGTATTTGTGGTGTGGCAGGGAGGAATGGACCTGGATCTGGAAGCTCAGGTGACTGCAGTGTACAGTCATGGGGTTCTCTTTGGAAAAGGAGTCCATGCGCCAGCATAGATGGAATTTTGGTTGGGTGTACCTGTATGTCTCTATCCTGGAAAAGAAGTGACCAGTGCATCAGTCTGGTGTTAGAGACTGAACCATCCTTCACTCTATCTAATAGAAGAAAGGTTGTGGGGATGTGGTTAGTATTTATGATCAGTGGAGAGTACCCAATGATATACAGAAAGTGCTTAACAGCACAGTAGGTGGCTATAAGGTTTCTTTCACAAAGGCTGTACTTCTGTTCTACTGGGGTCAAGAGCTGTGATGCATAAGCAATGGGTCTCAAGGTGCCATGAACCTTCTGGGCCAACCCTGCTGACATGGCAATGTCGGAGGTGGCACATTCCAGATGGAATGGTAGTGCTGGATTGGGGTTGACCTGAGCTGGGGAGGAGGCCAAGGCCTGCTTTAGTGACATCACAGCCTGGGTATGTATAGGGCCCCAGCTCCAAGGAAGGTTCTTTTTCAGTAACTCATACAGAGGAGCAGCCTTCTGAGAAAAGTCACAGATGAAATCTCTAGAGTAGCTCACCATATCCAGAAACCTTCTAAGAGTTGCCACGCTGGTGGGCAGTGGCAAGTCTTGCAATCCTTGTATCTTTTTCCAGGTAGGGCTGTGGCATTGGTCTGTTATTTTTAGACCCAGAAAGAGTACCTCTTTCTGACATACAGTAGTTGTGCTTTTGTGGGGTTGCATTTGAGGCCTGTTCTCAGGATGACAGTCAATAGTTCATCCAAGAGATCCAAGTGTTGTTCCTTCATGGCAGTTGCCAACAGCAGGTCATCCACATATTGCAAGAGACACTGGGGAGTAGAGAAACCTTCAAGGGCATCCATCATGTGCAGATGGAACAGGGACGGGCTGTTATCGAATCCCTGTGGTAAGCAGGTCCACGTGTACTGTCTACCTTCAACGATGAAGGCAAACTTATATTGATCTTAGGGGCCAATGGCAATGACCAGAAACCACTGGAGATGTCCAAGGCACTGAACCATTTGAGGTCGGGGTCAAAAGTCGTAGCACATCAGGTGTAGATGCCACAGTTGGGGCACAACTGGGAGTGACCTGGTTCAGTTTCCTGTAGTCAACAGTAAGTCTCCAGGTGCCTGTGGGTTTCTTCACAGGCCACACTGGGGAGTTGGCAGTAGAAACACATGTTCTGATTACCCCTTGGTTAAGGAGTGATTTCATTGTTTCCCTGAGAGAAGGCAAGGTCTCAGATGGAAAAGGGTATTGCCTTTGCCTCTCATGTGCTGGGCCTGGCACTTCAATGACAGTTTGCATTCTGCCACAGTCATGCTTGCTGATAGCAAATGCTTCCAAATGCCTTTGAGAAATGAGTAGGAGCTTTGGAAAAAGCTCATGGTTCTTGACCAGATCTATGACGTCACACTCCTTGTTGTTGGCAGATATTGTTGCCACAATGTGCGAGTCAGGGATCAAGATGGTGTGGTATTGACCCTGAATCTGTATCAGTAGCATATTAGCTAGATCCACCACACAACCGTGTGGTGCAAGGAAGTCGATTCCAATGATACTAGGATGATCATGCAATACCATTAGTTGGAAGGTGTGTGAGGCCTTTAAATGGCCCAACTCTACTGGCAGAAGTAGAGAACGGTATGCAGGTAACCTAGTGCCATCTACTCCTGACATGTTGATCCTCTGTCCGGTGGACCAAGGAGATGTGTCCGGGTGGTCATCATGTAATACAGACTCAGCCGTGCCTGTATCTAATAACAGTGTAAGTAGGCGGCTCCCGACCTCGGCCTCAGTGCAGGGCCTTCCGTTTGTATCCAAGACCAGCTTGTTTATAATCCGGACTGGGGCCTGTAACTGTCAATGTGTATTGGAGGAAGCATGGAGAGGTTGGGCCTGGCTCTTGTGAACCAACTTACCATGCTGCACTGATGCTATATAGGGAGGTGCTTCTGGGTTCAGGCCTGTAATGGCCTGAAGTCCTGTACTTCTGGTGTCGCCATGGTCTGTTGAGGCCTGGGTTCCCGGTCGTATGGCTGCAATGGACTGAGCGGAAACAGCATCCGCTAGGAGAGCGCACTTGCCCCAGGAGTTCTCCTAAATTTTTGATTCTCTTCGGCTATCTCCCTGTATGAAGGGTCTGGTCTGTGTTGTTGTTTACCCTTATTCTTATGGTGCTTTTTATTCTTATGATAATTCCGGTTTCCACCCCATTGTTGTGGTTGTTGTTGTTGTTGGGCCTGCTGGGGGTGTTGGTTGTCTGCAGGGTGGGTCTGTTTTTGTTGGGCCTGCCCTTCCACCGTGTAGTGTGTCACAGCCTCTTGAGTAGGCTCCACAGTGGCTACTTTCTTGGAACTGGAGCCCAGATAACAGATGTAGAGTTGATAAACTCTCTGTTTTCCGAAGAATGTGGGCAAACCTTTCCATGGAGGGATAAGTGGTTGGCTCTACCTTTTCTTTCACTGCAGAAATCATGTTCCTAAGGAACAGGGTCTTATACTCAATAAGGTCCACATCGGCAGCTTCTTGGGCAAGGTGTTTTCCTGCTCGGTAGGTCATCCAAAGCCTCTGTTGGTAAGTCACTGGACTTTCCTTTGCATTCTGTTTTACAGGATATGCAAGCATCACTCCTACTACACCTGGGCTGTGTGCAGAAATGAGTTCAGCTGCAACCTCATCAAAGGTGGCGTTACCATCCTGGCTGATGACATCGGGGAGTTTGACCCACAAGCCAGGCTTGATAGTTTGGTGTAGTATTTGGACTTGATATTCTGCAGGGAGGCTAAGCATCTCGCATTTGGAATGCACCTTCTCTAAGTGGCAGCTGAGGTTGTCAGACGGGCTCATCCGACCGATACTGTCAGCTATCTGCTGAACAGGGTAGGCCATTTGTAGGGGATTATTGGGACGATCAGGTGGAGGTACATTTCCTCAGGTGCCATCCAGGGCTGCCTGAGCTGCAGCCTCTGCTACCAAGCAGACTATGCCATCCTGAGTATCAGTTTTATGAATAAGCTGCCTAATTTGGCCTTTTAAAACTCACTTATTCCTCTCTGGAATGGGCACACTGTTCACCATAATATCAATCATTCTTTCTATCTCCTGCCTGTCTTCCACATTAATTATGGCTATCGGTAGGCCTGCTCCCCCCATCATGGGGGCCGCCATGTTGGCATCTCCCATGACGTGTGTCACAACGTCAATGACGTATGACATGGTGTGGGTGGAGTGGGGACCCGCCATGTTGTGGATGGCTGGGTGGGGTTTCTGGGCCATACTAGGGGTGTGACTGGGTGTTGTACTGAGAAATGTCGTCATCCGAGTCCTCCCCTTCAGATAGCGTATGTAAGGCAGGGGCTACACCTCCCATTGCCTTAACATGTCCAGCCAGAACCTCTCACTGATGGCACAGTTTCGCCATTTTGGATTCACATTCAGCATGACTCAAAGCTGCAACATCCATATCAACCTCATCTTGCATTTGTTTCTGCAACACTCTATACGCAGCGCTCAATTCTTGATTGTCCCTATTAGCCACTTCTAAGTTATTACGTACCTGGTTTATTTCATCCTGTAGCTCTCCCATCTCCTCACTCAACTGTGCATTCACTGTACTTTACAACTAATTCATATGCAGAGGCTGCCCCTTCTCCTGTCTCAAACTTTCACACTCCTACTTCAACATACACATTTCTTGCCCTCCAGCCTGTGCTGAATGATGCAAAAGTGAATCCTTTTCATTGCGCAAAGTCTGGAGTTCTGACTCCAAATTTTGCTGCAGTCTAACACATTCCATTTCCTGTAAACCCATCTCTTGCCTAAGAGACGCGATCTGCAGATCAAGGGTTCGAAACCTCGCTTCAGAGGCTTCCAGAGCAGCATAGAGAGCCGTGACCAACAGCCCTTTGGCATGACGCTTATTGGCTGTTTGTCTCATCTCACAATACTGGGTTGAGATCCCCAGTATAGGGTTTTTGGATTGACTTGCGTCCCACATGAAGTCAGCCCATCCTCCATGGGAGGCAAGAAAGTTAGAGACATCGAGTCTCAGGTCTGCGCAGATATTTGATACAGTGGCCATTGTGTGGGAGGGAACAAAAAATCAAACTATAAAAAAGGTGCCATGCTATGTATCGATTCACAGGAGGCACACTTTACACACAGTTGGGCTACTGTATTGTTTGTAGGCTTGTAATTCAAAGCTGCTGTGGAGTGGGTCAAGTCGGCATTGACCACACCCAGTAAGAACAGCCAGACCTTGCAAGTGACTACAAAGTGGTCTGCAAATGGGAGAAGTGGTGTGGAAATGCACACTTACTGTTCCCGTTGGGAAGGGTAAAGTTATGAGCAACAAGTGAAGCTTACAAACACCAAACATTGCTCGCGTGTGGTCGTCAATTGTCAGGAAGGCAAAACCTCACTCTCAGGTTCTTGGCAATATTGGGAATGCAAGGAATCACAAAGACATTGCATAAGAGTAATAAACTTGTTTATTACTACCAAAGGATAAATCACAGTTGCACTAAGCAGTTCTTACCACTACGAACCGGGAGAGAATGCTAAGCGTTCCCTATACCTCGAGGTCTCTTCATGTATCTTGGGGTCTCCAAGGTATAAGACTTAGTGTCTCACATTATATACCTATGATAATTACTATGGTTACTGTAAGATAGAAACATTTCTAGTTACAGAGATGACCTCTATTGGCTAAATTAGAGGTGGCTCCATGGTCCAAGATAACATTATACAATTTTGTAGTAGTCATCAGTTTGTAAAACAAAAGAGTATATTATACAGAGTTTTACATAACTCAGTGCAGTAGTACAAATCACCAAAAGGTGGCAATGCCGACTTATATATCATAATCATTCCAAGGACACAGATGTCCTAACATCTTATAAGTAAGAAATACACAGAAAATACATAGGAAAAATATATGTATTAGCAAGCAAAGTGTATTACAATAATATGCGTACATATCCTGACATCTACTCTTATATGGTAGATGCCCTTAGCCCTATATGTTACTATAACATATGCCTAGGCACTAGCTGTCTACGGTGTACCTCTGGGGGTACCAATCAGGGTGCAGGGACCTCGTGTAACACTACCCAGCTTATTAATCAATCTTCTATGTGGAACAGTATCGAAAGCTTTGCTGAAGTCAAGGTAGGCGACATCAACTGCTCCCTCTTGGTCCATCACTCTGGTTACCCAGTCAAACAAATCTATGAGATTAGTTTGACAGGACCTTCCTTTTGTAAACCCATGCTGTCTTGGATCCTGTGCTCCTATGGATTCCAGGTGTTGCACTATCCTTTCCTTAAGGAGTGCCTCCATAATCTTGCCCACTACTGAGGTAAGACTGACTGGTCTGTAGTTCCCTGCCTCCTCCCTGCTACCACTCTTGTGGAGTGGGATCACATGAGCCCTTCTTCAGTCTTCTGGGACTTCTCCTGTGCTCAGAAACTCACTAAATAGTTCTGATAATGGCTCTGCTAGTTCCACCCTTAGTTCCTTAAGTACCATGGGATGTATGCCATCAGGTCCCATTGCCTTGTCCACCCTGAGCTTAGCGAGCTCTTGTAGGACCCTTTCTTTTGTGAAGGGACTAGTGCTCACCTCCCTCTCTCCTGTGTCCATGGTGCAGAGCTGTGGGCCCTGCCCTACCTTCTCTTCAGTAAATACTAAGCAGAAGTATCTATTTAGGATAGTTGCTTTTACATGGTCCTCCTCCTCACAGGCCCCCTTATCTCCTTTGATCTTAGCAATACCCCCTCTGGACTTTCTCCTTTCACTAATGTATCTATAGAAAGTCTTGTCACCTTATTTTACTGTTTGTGATTTTGCTTCCTTGGTTTGGGCCTTTGCCTGCCTTACTGCTTTCCCTGCTTCCCTTAGGGAAGTTTGGTATGCCTCCCTATCTTCATCCCTCTGCGTTCCCTTATATTTCCTGAAGGACAACCTTTTGGCTCTGACCTTTTCTGCTACTGCTTTTGAGAACCAAAGTGGTTTCCTTCTTCTTTTGCACTTCCTTTTCTCTCTAACACAATGGGATGTTGCTTCAAGTATTGCATCCTTAATGCTTGCCCACTTTGCCTGTACCCCCTCACCTGTATTTCTTTTTGCCAGGGCTAGCTTAACTCTGTTGGCCATCTTATCAAAGTCAGCTCCTCTGAAGTCCCATATGGTTACCTTGGAATGGGATGATTTAGTTGTAGTGGCCAAACTGAACCATACCATGTGATGGTCACTGGCCCCAAGGTGAACTTCTACCTGGAGATCTGTGATCCTTTTCCTGTTAGTCAGTACTAGATCTAGGATAGCCCTGTCTCTTGTGGGTTGTCGTACCAGTTGTTTGAGACCTTCCCCCTGCAGGGAATCCACCATGTGTCTAGTTCTAGCTGATGTTCCTGCTGGTATTGACCAATCTGCATCTGGCATATTGAAGTCTCCATTATCAGAACCTCCCCTTTAGCTGTCATGTTTTGTATATCTTCTAACAATAACATGTCAATGTCCTCCCCCTGGTCTGGGGGCCTGTAGACAACCCCAGTTCTTATGGTTGTCCCATTTCCTGTTTCCAGGGTGACCCTCAGTTCTTCTCACTCCTTATGTGTATTCTGAATTTCTGTAGCTTTGATATTTTCATTGACATACAGGGCCACTCCATCCCGCCACCCTTTTTGCACCTCGGCCTTTTCTGAACAGTATATAGCCAGGTACTGTAGTCTCCCAAGTGTGGTTACTGGTAAACCACGTCTTGTTAATTGCTACTATGTCCAGTTTAGCCTCTGTCATTATTGCCTGCAGTTCTGGGATCTAGTTTCCCAGACTGTAAGCATTTGTGTACATGATTTTTCATTGGTCAGATTTCGGTGTGCTAGTTGTTGGGTGAGGTCTGGTGTTTCCCCTGTGCGTCGTATGGGGAGCCGGACCTTTTTCCTTTCCACCACCTGTATCCCGCCTGCTAGCTCAGGGCCCCCATCACCTGCCATGGTTATCAACAACATTACCATTTTCACGCCCATAAAGATCACCCTGGTGAACATTCACCTTCCCCATTGCAAGAGCAGGAGGCACAAGATACGCTCCAGCATTAGCATAAACCTCTCAGCCAGGAAAATAATATTCATGCTTCTTCTTCTATCAGGTAATGTCCATGTCAATCCGGGCCCACCACCAGTGTCAGATGCATGGGGAAACATGAGTGAAGGCCTGAAAGTAACTGCACTGAACTTCTGCAGCCTCACAACAAAGTTTGACCTACTCCAAGTGTGGATGTCCCAACATGTACCTGACATTCTCTGTCTGACCGAGACCTGGCTGTCAAGCAAGATAAAAGACAATGAAGTGATGCTCCTGGGATATCAGACATTCAGGAAAGACAGGTATAGCAAGAGAGGTGGATTACCTATGCTGCTTGGTCCTCCCTGTTACCAGGGTCGAAGATGATCATGAACTACTAGCAATAAAACCACAGGTCAGATGGCACAGCAAATCTCTAATCTTAGCCTCGGTTTATCTTCCACCCACTAAAGCCAGGGATGGCCTCCCAAAATACTGGATACAATTGCTACCCTTCCTAAGTGCACAGAGCTTCTCATAACAGGTGACTTTAACATCAACTGAGAGTGCTGGGAATCCACGCCTTTCAAGGACATGGTCACTACTTCCAACCTGACCCAACTGGTAGACAGCCCAACAAGGCGGAACCACAAAACAGGAAAATCCACCCTCCTCGATTGGCTCCTCTTGAATTCCCCTTCTTGGATCTCTGACATTATGGTCCTGCCTGACACCTTAAGTGATCACTCCCCGGTCACTTTCACATGGTCAAACAAATTGAGCAAGCCCCCCCCTATCATAATTAATAATAGGGTCTTGGGAAAGGGCAAGCTTGGGACCCTCTCCTCTGCCCTCTCTCAGCATGACTGGTCCCTCATCAATAATGAACCTAATATTGACCAGGCCCTAAGTTTCTTTATAGAGGGCTTCAACAACATTTGTGATATCTTTGCACCACTGAGGAAAAAAAAAATTTGGGGTCAAGTGAATGACTGGATCACAGGGGATCTCTTTGCCCAGATGAAGGAAAGGGACAACCTCTGGGAAAAACCCAGGTCCACTCGCAGAAAACACAACTTCCAATTTATGGAACTGCAAGAAACCACTGCATCAACCTTATCTACCAAGCAAAGGCCAACTTCCACAAGGTGCAGCTTAATAAAACTTGGGACAATGGGAAGAGTTTTTGGGAGAACATCAAAAACCTTATTGGGAAGGATGAGAAGAAGATCCCCCACTCACTCAACACCAACAACACCATGATTACTGACCCACGGCACATAGCTAATTCTCTCAACACAGTGTTTACTGACTGACTGGAGTGCTACCCCCCTACTACCTGCACCCTGCTGGGGAACAAATCAATTGCATGCCTCAAGGGGGCTCAACCCCTGCCTTCTACTTCAAACAAGTGTCAGTAAAGGAGGCTTACAAACACATAAAAAAATGCTTGGCAAGACCAGAATGGGGAGTGATGGAGTCGATATGAAACTCCTATCCCTAACACTGGATGTCATCATAGTGCCAATTGCAAAACTATTTAACAAATCCCTGGCTCTTGCACAATTCCTCAGGATCTGGAAACAGGCTCTCATGACACCGGTGCACAAGAACGGTGATATGACATGCACCACCAATTATAGGCCAATATTCATCCTCACTCCCTTAACTAAAGCCCTGGAAAAGATTGTGGCCACCCAACTCACAGATTACCTCAACAAATACAACCTATTATGTCCCAACCAACATGGCTTCAGGCAGAATCATAGTACAGTACCTCCACTGCCTTGCTGGACTACACTGACTACTCGCACAAGGCACTAGACGAAGGAAAACTGGTGGGGTCAGTCTTCATAGACCTCACCAAAGCCTTTGACACTGTCAATCACTCTCTCCTCCTGACTCATCTACAGAATCTGAGGGTTGCAACCACTGCTGTCTGCTCATTCAAGGACTACCTCACACATAGAAGCCAACATGTAAAAATTGGGCACACAGTATCTAGCTCCAACGAGGCAGCTTTAGGGGTCCCACAGGGGTCAATACTGGGGTCCTTACTATTCAACCTCTTCCTAAATAATCTTCCTGAAGCCTGTGACACTAAACTGACACTTTATGCAGACGATGCTGTACTTCTCACCAGCAGTTCATCAATAGTCACCCTCCACTCCAAGCTGCAGGCATCCTTCTACAAGCTGGAAGACTGGTTCTGTAGCCATAAACTTTTATTAAACTACAAAAAGACCAAGGTGATGCTCACAGCCAGCCCACAGCACAAAAAGAAGCTCCCTCCCCTCACCATCTCCAATAAAGTCAGTGAGCCGCTAGAACAAGTTCACTCCTTCAAGTACCTGGGGGTCCCCATTGATGACTCCCTCACCTTCACCCAACACATCGACACAGTGGTAAAGGTAGTGAACACTAAGCTGGGTATAGGCATAAAAAGTATCTCATTCCAGATGCCCTCCATCTCTGAGTCTCCCGCTCCATCCATTCTACCATCGACTATGGATTGGTAGTCTACGGTGCAGCAACACACACTGCACTAAAAAGGATTCACATTGCCCTCAGCAAGGCATGTAGGCTCACAATGGCTGCAGATCAAAATACCCACACCTGCTCCTTGTACGAGCAGACCAGTTGGCTGCCACTAAAGAACAGGATTATATTCCAATCATGTCTCCTTGGAAAAAAGGCACCAATGGGTAACCCCCCCCCCATGCATTACTAGCATCCTAACACCAAGTGCTACCAGTTATACCACCAGAGGCAGGATGAGGTGGGCCCTATCAACACCTTTCTGTCAAACTGTGCAGGGACAGTGTGCTTTCAGCTATAGGGCCCCCACCAATGGCTCAATGAAATCCCAGTGCACATGTGGCCTAAGGCAACACCTTCCTACTAGGACAGTTTGTGACTGCCACTAGGACTCTAACACCCATAATGCCCACTCACCCACACTCTCCTTGCCCTTCCTTTTACCCCTACTCATCCCCCTTGCCCTATCCCTCTGTCTTCCCCTCCCACTGTGCCTTTTCCCCCACTGGATTAACCTTATAACCAGCCTATTACCACTACCTCCCAACCTCCTAGACAAAGCCACTTTTTTTGGCTGCCGACTCTGCCCCCCCGTCTCCCCTCCTCCTCACCTTGACTCCTCCTCAGACTCTTACACTAGCTGTCACACCTCTTTATCTCCTACGCTACATACAAACACTGTCCTTTACCCTAGTTGAATGCTCTTGATGTTGTACTATCACCATTGGCACTATAAATGACATTGTAACCTTATTGTAAACTAGCTACCTACTATTCGAGTATTGTATATAAACTGTTTGTTATTGTTGTCATTGTCACTGTTTGACGTGGAACCTTTGTAAAAGAGCTCTGAGCGCTAAGGTATGATCCAAATCCCCAAATAAATAAATAAAACAAAATAAAAAGAATACAAATGCAGATATACTGTTGAGGCAGGGCTAAGTGCATGGCATATTCCATTATTCACTCCCCAAGTTGTACATGAACAGCAGTGTCTCTTTGGGTTGCCCAAAAGAGACACACCTTCATTTCTGGAAGGGGGAGATGTGACAGAAAAGGGGACCAGAACCATGTATTCTTTTGATTAAGTTATTCTTTTTGAATACGCATCTTCTTCAGACAAGATGGTTGCCATATCACATGAGCAAGTATATATGGAAAACTAAGTACAGGTCTGGTAGGTTTCTCATGAAAAAGTTAACAGGAAAAGAGCAGGCAGGAGGCAGTAAAGCAATAAACCCATAAACTCAGTGGAATATGCTTCCAGGAGATTTTCCCATGTTGAACAAAAGGGACCAAGTTGACATCACTATGGTAGCAAGGAGGTGCTGAAGGATTGGAGGACATATGTACACACACACACACTCTCAGAGAGGCTGGGCAACATGGGTCTGTTACTCAGCGTGAGTAAGACCCTTCCCACGTGGAGCAAGGCAATATATTGAGGAGCTTATATCCAGCTCATTCTCTTGACTGAAACACCTAAAGACCAGAGCCCCTGCCATTACAAAGACTAGCTGAGGTAAGACAGCACAGTGAGGTAAAAGTGCTTCTTTAGCTAGGGCATGTGAAGCTTTCCTAGGGGAGGATAGCTTAGAATGTTGCTGTACAATACCTGTCTGTTTAATGTGATTTTATTTTCTGCTTCTTAGTAAATGTGCAACCCTTTTGTTTCCTGTAAATATATCCTGTTGTAAATACTTGCAGTATTTTAGTAAACAGTCTATTTTTATAGACTCAGTGACTGCTTGTGTGTTATTTAAAAGGGTAATTCTATTTCTGCTGGACTCTCTGCAGTCTGTCTCCGAGAGAGCACTCTACCCACAGTTATTGTGCTGACCTTCCTGACGTTGTGCAAAGAGGAAAGTCAGAAACAGATTCCCTGGGTCCTGTTGGTAAAAAAACCCAGGTGGTGTCAGTGAACTGGAAGTCCCTGGTAGGGGATTTGTGTCTCAACCCTACCCCTCTACCGTCACCTTCACTTTACCTGTACACACCAACCCAGATTCCTAGCTCTCTTCCCCTTCCCCCAGATTGATCCCTCTTACTAGCCTCCCTTGATCTATCACAGAATATAAGGGCCCCGAATGGCCTCCATGGGTCCGTCTCCTACCCCACAAAGGGGCTTGTATCTCTCATCTATTCCTTCCTCCACCATTCTGAAGGGGTCTCTCTGGAGCACTTCCTTATCCCCTTCGCTCTGGTCAGTGCAGTGCAGGGTCCTAGCATCCTGAAGTGGTCTCCAGGGACATGACTCTTCCCCCTCCCCACCCACCTCATTACTGCTTCTCTTCCCCCCTTTTCTTTCACGTAAGCACTTGTTACTTATTAACCCAGCACTTATTATTGTCCACTGTCTTTACCCATTATGTGCGACACCGTTGTCACTGTTTGTAACATCTACTTTACAACTGTATGTTACTGTTGAACTTACAACTTGAATGTTTAATGTCTCATTCCTAATGTACCCCTTCCCCACATGTTGCACCGGGAGATGAGCAACTTGTCGCTCAGTATGCCTTCCTGGTGAACCATTTCAATAAATAAATAAATAAATAAAATACAGCTGGAATTGTTGAAGAACTGGGACTATAAGATCCTGCGGTCTGGTGAGTTGAGTTTTTGTTACGTGCTTTCTGAAAGTTTAAGATCTCAATCTGTACTCAAATGCATCTCTAATTAACATATTCTGAAACTAAAATCCTGAAACAGTAATCAGTTACTAATTTAAATACTCAACAAGCATTCAGCTGCACATGTTGAGTTTTTGTTGAGTGCTGGTTTAGTTTAAGTGCTCAACACCTAGCAGTCAAATCACATCAGTGCATGTTTTCTTGATGCTTAGCTACTATGGGTGAAGGTTGGTGACTGCAATTCTGTATGGGTTATTCTGTGGAATCTTTATACTGCTTCTGATTGCTAATGACTTTTATTTATTTATTTATTGAAAATGTTTCACCAGGAATGGCACACTGAGCAAAAAGATGCTCGTCTCATGGTGCGACCTGGGGGAAGGGGTTACAGAGGAGGCAGGTATACATACAATAGTTGAGTTTAGCAGTAGTGCAATACAGATAATGTACATAGTTTGAAGGGATTACATTTGAACTTGTTACACAAGGCGAGCAGTACAGAACAATGATCATCAACGACAGGGTATACATATCATGGGCATAAGGCAAGGTAAGAGCAATACAGAACATGCACATCAGGGACAGGGTAAACATATCATGGGTACTCAACGAGGCAATACATGAATTACATAAGTGCCAGTAGCAGCACTAGTGTGCCAGAACAGAACTTGAGTGCCAGTAACAAACTTGAGCTGCAGTGGGATGCACCAAGCTGACAGTAGGAGTTGGAGAGCAAGATGAGGGGTAGAGGAGCAGTGGACTAGTAAGCATTAGGAGCATAGGGGGGTAGGTTTAGGTGAGGTGGGAGGGAGGGAGGGAGAATGGTGTTGGTAGCTGTGGGTAGGGCAGAGGAACTTATGTTAGATAGGGAGGGGGGAGAGAAGGGAGATGTTAGGAGTGATAAGAGGGAGTAGGAGTGAGTGTAAGTGCGTAGGGCAGTATATAAGCCAGACAATTAGGCGATAGCCAGGCCACTGGTCAGGCGCTAGGAGGCAACAGGGGGAGAGAAGCTATCAAAAAGGGGAGGGGAGGTCGGGGCAGTTGTAATTTGTTGCGAGGAAGTTAGAGAGGGCAGAGGATAAGGAGTATTTGGACGATGAATGGCAGATCTGAGCCGGCAGGCCGTTGCAGAGTTTAGGGAAGAGGTAAGAGAAGGCCAATTGGCCGGCAGTGGTCCTTCGGTGGGGAATGACTAATAGCCTAGTGTCAGTGGACCTGAGGGCGTGGGTAGGGGTAGGTGGGGAAGATAGGGAGGATGCTAGGTAGGGCGGGATGGAGCCGAGCCAGAAGTTGGAAGCGAATTTAACAGTATGGATTAGGTACCGGTTGCTCAGGGATGGCAGGGCCAGTGAACAGTAGAGCTCACAGTGATGTGATCGGGGGGGGGCATCGAGGGCAAAACAGCAGAATGCATTAAAGAGGGGCTCAAGTCTGGCTAGGGTGGTCTTTGAGGCGGAGCTGCAGACTACATCACAGTAGTCGAAGGTGGGTAGAATCATTTTCAGGAATAAATCACATCTGATGGGTAGCGAGAGACAGGAGTGGTTCCTGTTGAGGGCGCCAAGTTTTGGGTGCAGTTTTGAAATGATGGCATCTACGTGTGTGGTAAAGGAGAGGTGGCAATCGAGCCAAACCCCTAGATACCTGAAGGAGGGCACTTCATCAAGGATGGTGTTGTTTAGGGTATGGAAGATCAGAGGGGGGGTGAGTTTGGATAGACGCTGTCTTGTGCGGAAAGACATAGAGACAGTTTTCTTGGCATTTAGGGAGAGTTGGTTGGTATTGAACCAGTGTTGGATTTTGTTGAAATCCGTTTGAAGTCAGGAAGTGAGTTCTTCGTGGGTCCGACTAGAGGTAAAGAGGACTGTGTCGTCTGCATACATGTGGATCATGAGGAAGGAGGAGCAAGAATTAGGCAGATCATTTAGAAGGATGGAGAATAGGATGGGGCCAAGAACTGAGCCTTGGGGAATGCCGGTGGTGATAGTAAGGGGGGGAGATATGATCAGCTATTTTAGTGAATTGGGTTCTATTTAGTAGGTAGGCACTGAACCAGTTTGTGGCAGACGCTGCTAACCCAGCCCCTGATAGGCGGAATAGTAGGAGAGAGTGGGATACCGTGTCGAAAGCTTTAGCTAGGTCAATGAAAATAGTGGCCGTGATTAGCCCTTTAGCCATCCCAGTGAGGATGGAGTCCGTGAGTCTTAGTAGGGAGGAGGTGGTAGAGTGGTGTTTTCTGAAGCCGGACTGAAATGGGGTGAAGAAGTTAGTTTCTGAGAGAAAGTGGGAGAACTGGGATAGAACTAGGTGTTCCTGGAGTTTGGCGAGGGCGGAGAGGAGGGAGATGGGACGGTAGTTAGTAGTGGAGGAAGGATTACCACCTTTTGGAAGGGGTAGGACAGTGGCATGCTTCCATATGGAGGGGCGTGACTCGGTGGTGAAAGATAGATTTAGTAGGGCAGTGAGGGGAGTAGCAATGGCTGGGGCAGAAAAGAAGAGGAGTTTATTATCGAGACCATCAGGGGATTTGCCTTTGGAGGAGTTCAGGGCGTGAAGGGCATCTAAGGTTTCAGTGGGGGAGAAGGGTCTGAAGGAAAAGGGATTCCTACCAGTTGGTAGGGGGATAGATGACTGGGGGGAGGATGTGGTTATAGATGTATGGGGGGTGGGCAAGGTTGCTGGAGGTAGGGAATCAAGGAGGGCTTGGGCGCAAGTAGTGAAATAGGAATTAAACTCAGAGGCTACCTTCAGGGGGTCGGTGAGGAGAGTCCCTTGGACGAGGAGGAGAGGTGGAGGGTTTGCTGTTTGGGGGGAGAAAAGGGAGTTAATGACTTTCCAAAATTTAGAAGGTCTCCCAAGATTTGCATTTAGGGTATTGTTGAAATATTCGGCCTTAGCTAAGTGGATGGCATTTGTGCATTTGTTGCGGAGCACGCGGTAGGTGACAAGGTTGTTTGGGAGGAGCATAGATTTGTAGTTATGCCAGGCCTTGTCATGGGCTTGTCGGCAAGCTATCAACTCAGGGGATATCCAGGGTAGATGAGACCCATGGACTCTTGCCTGGCGAAGGGGGGCGTGTTTGTCCCAGGCGGTGAGGAAGGTGTTCCGAAAATGCATAAAGGCCAAATCCATGTTAGAGCAGTTTGAGATCAGGACCCCAATTTGAGTGAGATAGATCTTCCAGGAGGGGAGAGAGGTTGAGGGATTTGTATGAGCGTTGGAATATAAATTTGGGAGGGGATTTAACTCTGTGGATTTTGCGGACCAAGTAGATTAGGTGGTGGTTGCTAATGGAATCAGGGAGGAGGCCTGAGCTGATGACGCAGTATGGGTGGGATGTAAGCACCCAGTCTAGTAGTGAGTGATTACTGGACTTATGGTTTGTGCGGGTGGGTTCTGTAATGGTTTGGGTAAGGTTGAGAGTGGTTATCTCTGTTTGGGTTTTGTTAAAAGTGGGAGCTAACCAGTTGTGGTTAAAGTCACCCATGGCATATAGTTCGCCCAACTGGGTAAGGGATGAGAGTCGGCACAGTAGGTCAGTGACTATTGTGGTTGGTGTGCCTGGGCAGCAATAAATACCAGCCACGAAGATAGGTAATGAGGAGGGAGAGGACAGCTTTACCATAAGAAGCTCATAAGCTTTGGGTTCAGCTTTTGTGAGAGAGACAGTGAAATGTAGGGCTGATCTGATGTAGATAGCCACCCCTCCACCTCTGGTGGGCCGATCTTGCCTTGTGATAGTGAAACCAGGAATAGCAATGGTATTATCTGGTAGGCTGGCATTTAGCCAGGTCTCAGATAAGATGATTATATCGGGGGCATGGTGGGCGGCTAGGACCTGAAGCTGATCGAGCTTAGGGGCTAGGCTATGAATATTTAGGTGGAGAAGGCGTAAGCCTTGGGGGAAGTAGCCTGGTCGAGTGTCAGTGGTGGCTTTGGCTGAGGGATTAGGTATGGGGTGGTCTGGGCCTGAGGTTAGGGTTGGGCCAGGGTTAGGGTGTGTATCCCCTGCAGCCAAAAGGAGTAGGGCAATGGTTAGGTGGCAGCGTAGAACCCAGAGAGACCGGGATTTTACCATGTGCTGGCTGGGGGTGACAGTATGGGGTGCTGAGTGGAGGGAGAGGGTACTGGAGTGGGTGAGAGAGGCCAGAATGCAGCCGAAGAAAAAGACCGAGGAGGAGAGTGGTGAGGGCAAATGGGACCAGGAGATAGCTGGGAGGGATGAAGAGGATTTAAAAGGGGTATTTGTAGGATGGGTCAGGGTAACTGGTGGGGGGGGTGCTGGGAAGCAGCTTAGAGGGGGAATTAAGATGGGAAGGGACAGTAAAATGGGGGAGAACAGAAGTACAAGGGCTGTTGGTGGGGACATTTTACCAGATTTGGGGAAGAGGTGCTCTAGCATAGTGCCTTGGTAGTAGAAGGGTGATGAGTTTCAGATATCCTGGTTGCTCCGCAGAAAGTGTAGATACCACTTTGGAGTAGTGGTACTATCACGGATCCTGATGGACAAGATACAAGGTTCAGGCCCTCTCAGGGCAGTTGTAATGAAATCTGGCTGAGAGCAGGGATCCAAGTTCTAGTTGACTTAAAAATGGTCTGGGTTTGGGCCTGAAAACAAGGAGTGGGTCCCAGGATGATAGCCTGGGTAAAACATTGGCTGCACAACAGGACACAGAAAGTAATTATAAATGGAGTCCACTCTGAAGAAAGAGGGGTTACTAGTGGGGTACTACAGGGTTCAGTATTGGGTCCAGTCCTTTTTAATGTCTTCATCAGTAACATTGCAGAGGGACTGGAAGGAAAAGTATGCCTTTTTGCAGATGACACAGAGATCTGCAACAGGGTTGATACACAAGGAGGCGTGGAAAGGATGAAAAGGGACTTGGCAAGGTTGAAGAAATGGTCAGACGTATGGCAGCTAGGATTCAATGCAAAGAAGTGCAAAATAATGCACCTGGGAAACAAGAACCCAGGAGAAGAATACACTATGGGTGGGGAGGTAGTAACAACAACAAAAAAGGAAATGGACCTGGGGGTAATCATATCAGATGACCTTAAGGTTAGCAAGCAATGTGAGAAGGCAGTAGGGAGGGATGGGGTTATACTGAGAAGTTTAGGGAGAGGCATCAGCAGCAGAAAACAGGAAGTTGTTATCCCACTGTACAGACAGTTGGTGAGACCCCATCTGGAGTACTGTGTCCAGTTCTGGAGACCCCATCTCCGCAAGGACATAGACAGGATAGAGGTAGTCCAGAGGAGGGCAACTAAAATGGTGCAGGGTCTGCAAGAGAAGCCGTATGAGGAACATACTAAAGGAGCTTAATATGTATACTCTTGAGGAAAGAAGGGAGAGGGGGGGCATGATAGAAACTTTTAAGTACCTCAGTGGAATCAACAAAGTCCAAGAGGGTAGCATCTTTCAGAAAAAGAGACTTGTAAGAACAAGGGGACACAATTTAAAGATAGAAGGAGGGCGGTTCAGGGGCAATGTGAGGAAGTATTATTTCACAGAGAGGGTGGTGGATGCATGGAACAGCCTTCCTGAGGAGGTTGTGGGGTCTAAAACTGTGGGAGAATTCAAGAATGCATGGGACAGACATAAGGCAATTCTTGTGGGGGGTAGGAAGAAATAGGCTGTTGGTTAACTAGGATCTGCGGCCTATCCTGTAGGTAGGGAAATGGGCAGACTAGATGGACCTAGCGGTCCTTATCTGCCGTCAAAGTCTATGTTTCTATGTTTCTATGAAATAATGACTCCTAGTGGTCAAATGGGGTTAGTAACAGAGTGGGTGTGGGTCAGGCGATAGGGCAGGGGTTTCTGAGTAGGGCTAGTCAGGTGGCAGGGTGAGGCATGGGCAGAGGCAGGAGGTGGGAGTAGGGAGAGAAGTAGCCGAGCAGGTAGACAGGCTACAGCAAGCAGGAGGGTATTCTAGTGGGGAGTCTGAGGTGCAAAGGTCAGAGGGTCCCTCTAGTGGCTAGCAGGTATAACCTGCAAATGGGAAAGTGGGGACTTTAAAAAATAATGAAGGAGAGGAAGTGATGTCATAAGGCAGCACCTATATAGGTAGTGATGACCGTGGGTGGGGCAGTTGATGTGTGTAGCATGTTGACGAGCTAAACCCCCCTCATGAGGGTGCAGCTTAGAGGTACTTTAATTACCTCTTCTAGGCACCTGTGTTGGTCCCTGTTCCTGGAGGGAGCACTGTTGAGTGGAGGGCAAGTGGCTGTGTGTTTCTGTGGGGAACTGGAAGTAGTGACCTATATTGGAGGGGGAACAAAGGAGCACATTAGGATGCAGCAGGAATTACAATTGTAAGCTGCACATGTACAAACTGTCCTGACACAGTGCTACCCAACACTTGAGAGGATGCTCTGGATTGTTTAAAACAGACAAAGGCAATGGCTACAGGTAAATGACTTAAACAGCTGTATTCTGTCTTACAGTACCAAATTCAATAATCAAAGCTCTTGCAAGGTGTAGTTGCTAGAGAGAAATACACCCCCCCCCCACTAGCCTTAGCATGAAACTGTAAGTAAAACCCATTCAGAGACTCCATAGTTATTTCAGTGCTTGCACACTGGCTATGAAATGTTAATAACAGTAAACATGGTTAGCAGTATTTAATATTTGAGTCAGCTAGGAATGACTGCTAAACTGATTGACTGCTAAAAATACTACTAAAAAACTATATTTTTGCAGTCCGAAGGCCATCTACATGCTAATATACTGTTAATATAGCATTCTGCTTGGGTATTTTTGTACACCGTACCTGTTTTTAGACATTGTATTAAATAAATGTTTTGGGTTTTTTTTTGTTTGTTTTTTTACCTCCATATTCAACAGAGTGGTCAGGTTATATACTTGGGGATGCAGTGTTATGTGTGAGGTCTTACTGGGCAGCTTCAAGTGGATTTTAGACTTGGGCATCTGTTTTTAGTCATCTACATAGATTTGGTTACATTTTCCAATGCTGTTCTTTTTTTAACAGAATATCTTGAAGGCGTATGCAGGGATCAGAGTTTAAAAATGTTATTAATTCTGTCAAGGTTCATGCCTGCACACTTAGGAGAGGGATTTCCCTTCAAAGAGCAGGGTTGGAAAATAGAGACAAGTAAGCATGGGAGATTAACAATGGATGTAAAGGTCTGAAATCTCACAGAATAAAACTCCTGGTGTGCAAGGCACATCCACGATAAACTACTTGCAACATATTTGTGTAAACCATACTACATCTGTTGGCTTTTTAGGGGGGTTGCATCTTCTTCAAATCTGAACTAAATTATGCTTTGTAAAAAAAAAAAAAAAAACTTATTTGATTCATCAGGGCCAGTGTGGCAGGTATGCAACCTGAATAAGGGACTGCCCTTAACAACATGGCTCCTGAAAATACAGTAGGACAGATGAGTCACTTAGTCATTTGTGCCATGCTTTAGAGCTCCTGGGTAGCTGTCAGGAATGAAAGATCCTGCATGATCTGGGAATAAACAAGACTGGATCTGCAGCAAGCAGAAAACTGTGAAGACCCTTGGATCCAGTTATTGGAGAGCTTCAGACTGCAGGGTCCATCCCCACTGTCTGCCCCAAGTGCCTTGCACAAGATAGCCACTGGGGCTTAGTGTGCATGTGTGATTCACAGTGTGTGCACAAGAGCCAATAGTGCCTGGGCCATGGTGGGAGTTCAAACAAAGGGGAACTATATTTGCCATAACCTAGGGGCTACTAGTGGCCAAACAAAGGATCAGAAAATCATGGGCAAATAATGGACAAGCCATGGCCACCATTATGAACCAAGGTCAGTACTGGGGGTTTCCCTGTGAGAGTTTGTTTGGTGTGAGGCATCTGGGCTAAATAGGAGCCTATTTCTTGCTGTTCTAAGGTATAACACTGGGCTGCATTAATTAAATTAATGTGGAAGCTTTCTCCCCACAGCTAGTCCAGGAACCACTAGAAGGGATTCCAGGTTGCCACCACACTAGCTGGAGAACTTGAAAGCCCCACTATCGGGGGGGGTGGGGGGCTCTCATTCCTTCAAGCAAACCATAGTCTTTGTGACCACTGTGGAGGCTTTCACCAAATGGCTAATCCAAGAGCCACTAACGGGGTTCCTGGACACCACCATGCTGCCTACAGCACTCCAGAGCACCACTAGCAGGGAGGCCATCACTGTTTCAGCAAACAACTCTGTGTAACCACTGCCTGATGGGGTGTGTGGGGGCTTCAACTCAGTCACTCAGTAATCCAGTGTTCAGTAGCAGTCTTAAGAGTCAGCAGGCGAGAAACTGTCTAGAGGAGGAGTAGTAGTATGCATTTCAGGGAGACAGAAAATAAATTGCATGTGGATTTTACAGTAGCTATGGCAATGACATGAATTTTAAGCTATAATAGTTCCATAATTTTTCCTTTTAGTTGTTTAACCAGGAGTAGTACACTAAGCTGAAAGTTTTTTTACAGGTGCAACCTGGGAGCACAGGGAAGTTAAGAGACTTGTTTAGGATCACACAGTATGCAAGTAGAAGCTGTGGGATTCAAACCCAGGTCTGGTCTTCTGGATGTTAACAGATTTGGAGCTCAAAGCCTTAAACCACTGTGCTATACTGCCTCCCAGGGTGCTGTTGGTTGCAGGGTAGGAGGTTAAACAGATATTATGAGTAAAGTAGAGTCTCACATCAATAAAAGGAACACAAGCCAAAAGTTCCACCTAATTTAGGTTGAATTGTTTCTGGCTGGGGCAGGGCACTTGGTCCACTAAATCTGCTGGTACAGCAGGTTGAAGATACATTGGTATGTCTATACAATTCTCAAAAGGTGGGGCATTTTGCAATACAACATAGGAATTACTGCAGGGATGATCCCATTTTGGATTTTCACCGAGACATTCCTGCATATTGAAATATTTATTCTGCTTCACTGGTCTTGACATTTGGTTTAATTTATGTTGCATTACGTTGTATTATTAAGGCTCCTCCTACTATTTGATGACTTTTTTCCCTGTTTTAATTTGTTTTATGGTTTTCTGGTGGTGAGAGAACCAGGGTGCCTTGTTATTAATTTTCTTCCTTCCTCAGCTGTGTGAGGGCTGTGTGATGGGGGAATTTTCTGTTTGTTTGTTTTGAACATCCTGTGAGAGGGGATTGTTTTTATTATTTGATTATTATTTCCCCCCTCCCCCTTGGCTGTGAGAGGGCTGTGGGAGAGGGAGAATCTTATATTTGTAAGTTTATTTTATCCAGTAAGAGGGGACTGTGTTATTGTATCATTTTTATTTTATTTTGGAGTTTGAAAGCCATCTTATAGTGGGAGTGGGGTAGTTTATATGTTTTATCAGGGCAAGGAGTGTTGTTTAAGTTATTTTTTTTTTTTTTTTGCTTTGTCTGCAATATCGCCTTGTGACTTAGGAAATTTGGTGTTTTATGTGCTCTCCCCATTGTTTTAATATTGTTAGTGAAATGTGCCTGCTTGCGCCTCCCATCCTGTGCTATTCGGCCTCTGCCCTCTGTGCCCTCCGCCCTTTCTCCTCTCCCCCCCCCTACTTGCTTCTACCTACCAATGCTGTCGAGCTTTGGGGATTGCTCATAGGGGGGAGTTGGGGATGGGTGGGGGGTTGCAGACAGTGGAGCCCGAATGAGTGGTGCTCTCCCATAGGGGTGGTTAGGACCAGAAGACACCCTGGGGTGAAATGGTATCTGGAATGTGGTGATTCCATTGTGGTTCCCATACCCAAGGGCACCTCCATTTTGGGAGGGCAAGTAGTCGGGACAGTTCGCCAATCTCGTCCAACTCGGGTGCTGTAATGTAATGCCAGATCTGTCTACAACAAGACTGCTCTTATTGCAGACTTTGCTGCTAGGGCAGATCTGGTTTGCATTACCAAGACCTGGTTGGATGGGAATGCTGCCCCTTTTTAGAGGTGGTTGTTCCTACCGGGTACTCAGTTGTACATCGCCCAAGATTGAATTGTGGGGGTTGCAGTCTGTTTCAAGACCGAATTGAGCCTAACTAGTATACCAGTTGAGGAGGCCAGGTCATTTGAGTGCACTGTGGTAGCTGGTGTGGGGTGCAGGATAGTTCTCATCTACCATCCACCAGGTGATGAGAAGCTGTTCCTGCAGGAAATGGCAGACTACGCTGCCGACATGGCTTTGGAGTTGCCCAGACTGATGGTTGTGGGCGACTTCAATGCCTGGGTCGACGACAAATCCTCGCTTTTTGGTCAACATTTCCTCTAGGTGATGACATCTCTGGGCTTCACACAGGTTGTTTTCTCAGCTACGCACAAGGGTGGTCATTCTCTTGATTTGGTTTTCCTCCTGGGGATCGAGGCCTCTGATTTAGTGATGGAACCAGTCGGTTGGTCTGTCATTACTCAGTTGGGTTCAATTTTTCAGCCCCGCTGGGCAGGTCAGCCCCTGTGGAGTTGGTCAGGTACCATCCTTTGTGGGATGTGGTCCCTGAAGACCTAATGGCGGTTATTGACCTCTCGTTGTTGGAAGAGACTTGTACAGATCCCGAGCAGTTGGTTGCGGCCTATAATGGGGCCGTATCTTCAGCTCTCAATCTGATTGCTCCTATCCGTGTTCACCCTCTCCCACGTCACCCTTGAGCCCCTTGGTTTGATGGGACTCTAAGGGAATTGTGGAGATTGGGGCGTAGGTTAGATCGTCGTTGGAGGAAGATTGCCACTGATGCCGACTGCCTTATTTTGTTAGAGCATTAAAAACTCTACCAAACAGAAATTTCCCATAAGAAGGCAGAATTCCTGTCCAGGGAAATTTCTGTCACACGGAATTGACCAGCTCAACTCTTCAGAACTGTTGACAGGATTTGCAACCCAGCCTGGTAGCAGTTCTGTCAAGTTTTTTCACAAATTGATTGTGATGAGATCACTCGCTTCTTTGCGAATAGGGTGGCTGACATCAGGTGGGAGTGCCACCAACTTCACTCTAAGGGGGTTGCTGTTGATCAGTGCCTTGTTGCAGAGCCCAGAGTTTCCTGGAGTACCTCTGACCTGCTGGATTACGTAGACATTATGCATATTGTCCAGGAGATGCATCCCACGTGCTGTAGGTTAGACCCTGGCCCTACTTCCCTGGTTTTGGGTTGTAATGATATTATCGGCTCGGTCCTAGCTCAGATTGTCCGGTGCTCTCTGGATTCAGGTGAGTTTCCTAGCTCCCTGAAGAAGGGGGTGGTGACCCCCCTTCTGAAGAAAGCTTCTTTAGACTCAGAGAACTTAGCAAACTACAGGCCTATCTCTAACCTCCCTTTTGTGGGGAAGGTTATTGAGAAGGTTGTGGCTGCTCAACTGGATAGCCATTTAACCATCCATAATTTATATGAACCCCTCCAATTGGGTTTTCGTAAGAGGCATAGTACTGAGACTGCTCTGGTTGGGTGCTCAATGATCTCCTGATGGCGAGAGATCAGAGACACCATTCTATCTTGTTTCTCTTGGATTTATCATCAGCTTTTGATACTGTGGATCATGGGGTTCTGATCGAACGTCTAAGGTTTATCTGCGGGCTGTCTGGTACAGTCCTCAGATGGTTTTCATCTTTCCTCACTGGTAGAATGCAGAGAGTTGTCTTGGGTTTATTTTCATCCAGGGCTTTCTCACTGCCCTGCGGGGTACCTCAGGGTTTGATGCTGTCTCCCATGTTATTTACAGTATACATGCTACCCCTCGGAGACATTGTAAGACAGTATAGGCTGACGTTTCATTGCTGTGCTGATGATACCCAGCTCTACCTGTCTTTTGCACCCACCAGGTTAGTGCTATCTCAGTTCTGAACAGCTGCTTCATAGAAATCCAAGATTGGATGAATACCAGCAGTCTAAAGTTGAACCCAGGAAAGACCGAGGTTTTAGTTTTGGACCCAGGTTGTAGGGCAGAGGGGTTGAGGACCGGGCTCCCTTCCAGTTTAGTCCTGGGGGAGGCCCAGATTCTCACCTCTGAGCAGCTGCGTAATCTGGGAGTGGTGCTTGACAATGGCCTGACTCTTCGTCATCAGGTATCGGCAGTCGTCAAGCTGGCCTTTTACCATCCTAGGAACATTGCTAGGATTCGGCTTCTTGTTCCGTCCTGCGACCTACCTGTCTTGGTCCATGCCTTTGTGACATTGCACCTTGATTATTGCAACTCCCTTTACCTAGGGCTTCCTGGGGTTGATATCCGCCGCTTACAGCTAGTGCAGAATCCGGCAGCACATTTTTTGACTGGGTCATCTAAAAGATCTCATATCACCCCTGTGCTGCTCGATCTGCACTGGTTGCCTATACAGTGGCGGATCACCTTTAAAGTAGGTCTTTTGACTTACAAAACCCTACACGGATTGGGCCCCGATTACTTGAAAGAGCTCCTGGTTCCTTACACCTCTTTGCGACAGCTCTGCTCGGCTGATGAGGGGTTGTTTGAGATTCCGAGGGTTAACCTAAAGTCATCTGATGCATGCGCTTTTGGGTTTGTGGCAACTACCCTCTGAAATTCTCTGCCCCGTCAGCTTCAGAAGTGCAGGATGGTGGGGAGTTTTAAGCAGGCACTTAAGACTTTTTTATGGGGGAAAGCATTTTTGGTGCTTTCTTGATTTTATTGTATGTACTGTGTTTTGTTTTATGTGAGTTGTATAGGGCCTTGAAATTTGAAAGGCGCTTATATAAATAAATGTTGTTGTTATTATTATTATTATATTATTATTAAATATGTAAATCGGCTCAAGGCCTAAAATATGCTTTTGAACTGAAAAAGAAAATCTACTTTTGAGCCATGTTTAGTCTTACTTTCTTGAAACAAGTTTAGAAGCATTTTTAAATCCTAAATACATCTTCAGTGGTTGAGGGAAAAAATCCTTTTAAGAAAAGAAGACAAGAGTAATTCACAAAAATCAGAACAACAACATTTAGACAGAAGAAAGCTGAAAACAATCCAAAAAATGGATTTCTTTTTTGTAAGGGAAATCTAGTCACTAAACACAGTCACTGACCACTTGATAGCCTTTTGGGTAGTTTTTCATCCTTTTGAATTTCAATTTCATCAACCTCTGAAGGACTTAAATTTGAACGTCTTCTACTCACAGTTCCATCCTTTTTGAGTTTTTAAGCTGGTACATCTGGGGCAAGATATTCAAAACTTAGCCCAGGTGCTAAGGGATGTTTGCCTGTGTTAATTAGGTTTTGTGCCTGATCTGTGGGTTGTCTATGTTCAGACACCCAAATTGTATGGGCAAAACCTGTTAGTGCCCAAGCAATAAGTTACCACTGTGCCCATTCAAATGAGGGAGTCCTCTCATGCACACTGGCACAGTGACAGTCAGAAGTTTGCACAGGCAGTACATGCCACCAGAATGGGTGCATGTTATCACCTTTAAAAACCTTGACTTAACAGGGCACAAGGCTCTGGTGGTAGGCAGTGGTATTACAGCTAGCTGGTTCCCAACCACCCAACTCCAGCAAGTGTAAACATGGAATGCCCTGGTGTCTAGTGACATCCCCTATCCTCTGATCAGCTGCCGCCATATTAGAACACGTGTCCCTGGTGCCTAGTGGCACCCCCACTCTCCTATCACCCACCCCCATAATTGTGTTGGTCTTCCCTCATGTCTAGTGGCATCCCCACTCTCCGATCACCCATACCTCTAATTGTTTAGATCTTCTCTGGTGTCTAGTTCACCTTCCACCCTTCGATCACTGGTCACTGTATTAGTAAAGATTTCCCTGGCACTCCTCCCTCAAATCACCTGTCACCATATATGTAGTCTTTTCTCTGGTGTCCAGTGGTACCTTCCCACCTTCCAAGCCTAAACAATTGTGTGGACAGTTAATCAGAGGGTGGGGGTGCCACTAGATACTAGGGAAGACACAAATGATTACAGCAATTGGTGATCGAAGGGTGGGTGATGCCACTAGACACTAGGGACTATGTGTATTTTACAGTGATGAGTAATTGGAGGGTGGGGGTTGCCACTGGACACCAGAGAGGACATGTTAATTGCAGAGACAGGCATTGAGGGTGTGGGGGGCAGCTTGCCACCATGCCTGATGTGGCCACTTTCCATTTATACTTATTATGCTTTATACTGGCTGTCATCCCCCCTCAGTCCCAGCCTCCATGGACAGACCTAGAACCACCCCATTACAGTGCCCCCTGGATTACCCCCCAGGGCATAGTCACTGGAGCTAACCCCTGCTAACCCAGGCGGATCTGTGTCTGGGTTGTAATGGTATTCCAAGTCCATCTTAGGTCTGGGGCATCATTGGGCTCACCAGGGAGAATTGTTCATAATTTTTTTGTTTATTTATAGGGGTGTGTCAATTGGGCACCATGGCACAACCTTGCCATGTGTCCAACACGCCCTTCCTGGTATGAGCTAGGGCTCTGGCGCCAGACATCCTGTGGACACCTGTGAGCCCTGGGGCCAGAAATACTCTCCCACTTCCCCCCTTGGAGGTGAAGAGTGTGCAATGGCCATTTGATCTTTCTCTGCCCCAGCTGGCCCTCAAGTGACCCAAGTCCATTCCTGAACATGGGTCACCCACACTGCAGTGGTAAAGCTTCCCGCTGTGCCGGTGGGTCAGCCACCACTTTTCATTTAAATGAGCCCATAATGGGCATCCATATGATCGTTAACACCTTGCATGCCCAGTGGGCTAATTTGCATGTTGCTGGCTGAATAGGGTGTCATGGCCCCCAGCCCCATCCAATCTGCAGGCACAGTTCCCTGTACTCCCCTATGGGCTGCATACAGTAATGATCCATGTTGGAACAGCACTACTTGACTTAGGGCTGCACCAACATATAGAGAATACTGGATGGGCAACTATGAAGAACCAGTGTGTTCTGCCACAGAGGGATTCTGATTCCCTCTGACCTCAAGAGCAAAGCTCGAGAGGTCCATGGGAATCAGAACCCCAAGGTGGCAAAACACACTGGTTGTGCATAGAGTTTATCATCCTGTATTTTTATAGTGTATAGTACAGTGTGAAAAATGTGTTTTGTGAGTCCTTTTGCTTTCAAAATGAAACTGATTCATGCAGTCTCTAGAGGTTCTAGAATGCTGTTCTACTACAGTAGGGTAGAACAGCATTCCATGACCTTGGAACTGTGGTAGAACAGCATTTTGAAAGGGTTGGAATTCTATACAGAACAACACTCCACTATACACTATAGCCCTATATTCAGTTGGATAGTGCCAGTGCGCTATTTGACTGAATACTGTTTCCTCAAGGGCAAGCACGGTGCAAACCTTTGCACTCTGCTTTTGACCATATTTCAGTATTGGGCCCCTGGTGTCTCATTGCTAGTTTTGGTTTCAAAGTATTTCATAATGCTTGGGTCTTCAAACATTTTGAAGGACACTAGCAGAAAAGTAACTGTTTCTCCTCAGGTAGTTAGAATGAAGTGTGAAGAAAAAATGGTTGCTGTTCAAAACTGAATGCTCTGAGGTAGCTCAAGGACACTATTTGTGCTGAGCATGGCTGGCACCAGAATCTTTTCATTCATGGGCACTAGGCTGAGCTAAATGTCTGGTCCTGCCTGCCTCAGCCAGTCAGAAGCCAGAACTTCAGCACCCATTTTATAAATATGTGTATTTAAATCTAGTCAATTATTTTTTAGTATTAGCTTGTTTATCAACATGTTTTAACACTGTGTAAATGTTCGTGCACAGGTGACTTTATTTTTAAAGCACCTGTTTGAACAAGCATCACATTGTGATATCAAAAGTTACAAAGTATAAAAATCTGTTACACTTTTTGTGCTAGTATCTTTTATTAGACTAACTGAAGATTTTTTACACAAACTTTTGAAACCTTTCAGGTCCCTTCATCGGGTGCAGAGAAAACTAACAAGCATTTCAGAATATATACAACAGTATATGGAGGCATGCAGGAAACTCTGCTGGTCCAGTAAGGTAATGTAGACTACATATGTACTGGTTGTTGCATGTTTAAAGGCATTCACTGTTAGTGGGATAGGGGTAAACAACAGTTTAGGATAGGGAGTGTAAGACATACAAAGTACAAGCTAAAGACAACTGATACATACAGTAGGGTGAGAACAGAAGCAAAACTCTATCTAGAGTAGGGGAAGTGAGAATGGGAAGCCGGCAACAAGACAAGGAAAGACAATGGGGCTAGGACAGGGAGGGTTAGTACCATAGAGGAACAATAGGTTCCGGGGATTATAGGGAATATGGGCAGACTGGATGGACCTCTGTTCTTTTTCTGCCATCATGGTCTGTGTTTCTGTGTTTCTATCCTAAACTACCAAGGCACCAACAAAGGGAACTGAAGAAAAACCCTACCTAGTGTAAGGGGTTAAACACAAACTTGGAAGAGGAAAGGTAAAGGGAAGCCAAGAGGGGGGTTATTGATAAGAGAAGCTTATAGGCAAGGGAAAGACAAACGTTGGGAGGATAAACAAATCATCAGGCATGGGAGTGGTGCAGTACAATGAGTGTGGGGCCACAATCTTCACAGACATGTTCTGGAAACTGAGGTGTTGCTCCATGTGCAGGCACCTTTCTAGGCTGAGAACAGATGCTGCTGGACTCCAGGGTGAACTGGTACAAATAAAGGGCACCATATTCCTTACCCAAGGGCCTCCTGGTTTACTGCCTCTCCCTCAGAAGGTGCCAACAAGGAGACAAAGCAGCTGGACCTTGGTGGGCTCAGGAAGGTTGGGGGGAGGATGAAGGTAGATCACCCCTCAGTTCTTACCACTGCACAATTCCTTCACCATTCTGGTGGGATGGGGAAGCCAAGAGGAGGCACCTAAGGCAGGAGTAAGAGAGAAGGTGGGGGTCCTCAAGGGAACAGGACCCAAATAGGGTGGGAGAGTCCCTGGTCAAGGAGTAGGCAGTTACTGGTGGGAGACTTCATAGTCAGGGGGACTGAGTTGGGGACAGGGAAGGGAGGGAGGGACAGAGTAGTACAGGGTATTCTGGGTGATTAAGCAGAGAGGACTTGAGGGTGGATCTTGGAGATTGCCAGGCGGGAGATGGTAGGGAGTGAGCTGGATTTTGTTGTCCAAATGGGAATGAACGATCTGGCAAGGGTAGCTTTAGGTCTAGTCTAGTGCAGGACAGGTTTAGGGAGCTGGGGAGTGGGGCTTGAAGCAGGCAGCTTACACAGTGTCCTTCACTGAGGTGCTATCCATGCACAGTCAGGGGAAGGCTAGCAAACTCTACACCAGGTCCTTCAATGAGTGGTTAAAGGCACATTTCAGGGAGGAGGGCTTTGGCTACATCGGGGACTGGGGTCACACCTATGGGGATGGAGGCCTGTGCCAGGGAGACTGCCTCCATCCATTCATCCAGGAAGAGAACAGCATTCCTGGATGGAAGGTTTAAATACTAATTTGGCAAGTATTTAAACTAGTGAAGGAGAAGGCAGAAAGACTGAGAGAGGCAGAGACTGTGCTTCCAAGAGACTAGTGCAACTGGAAGAGTTAACCCAGGTAGAGTAAATTACCTGGAAGTTGACAGAAGCAATGAGAAAGGTAAAGCAGACAAGTGTGAAGGAAGAACTTTAGTTGGAAGAGAAAGGAAGGAAGGAGGGAAGGCAGAAAGACAACACAACAGGGGTGCGCAGGATGAGGATAACAAAGGGGGAAAGGGGAAGCAGGAAGGGGATAGAGGTTAGAGGGAGAGAGAGGGACAAATAGAATTGAGAACCATATGTGACAACACAAGGAGACTGGGAAACAACATTCCCGACCTTCATGCAGTCATTGTGGAGGCACTCCTGGATCTGCAGGTCATAACAGAATCATGGTACATGGACAACTGTGGCAACTTAAGCAACGCGACATTCTTTGGCACCTTGCTGTTGCTACTGGTCGTTCAGCTGACAGGCAGTCCTATGCTGCCGCCCGCAACCAGTGCACCTGGGCCATCCGCAAAGCAAAGGCGGAATACTACCAAGCCTCTCTAACCTCCTCCTGGAGGAACCCCAGGTGCTTCTGGGACAACATCAAGCAACTGAATGGTCACTCCCAGTACCCCTCTTCTCTTCTCAACATCAATGGTACCGTCTCCTCTGACCCTGCCCTCATTGCCACCCACCTCAATAACTCCTTTACCGACCTTAGCTCAGTACTTCCTGGTAACTTTTCAGTCCGCCTTCTCCATCTGTACCACCACCCATTGCCCGCTCTCTTTCCACCTCACGTCGTGTCACCATGCAAGAAGCTAGGCCTTACTTAGCAAAGCCCTAAAGGTAACACCATCGGTAATGACTCACTTGATCCCTGCCTTTACGCGTCAGGTCCTGGATCAGGTCCTCTTACCTATTACGTGCATTTTCAACAAATCACTCTGTCTCGGACAATTCCTCTGCCTGGAAGATTGCCACAGTTACCCTGTCCATAAAGGTGATGACAGGACTCTTCAGGTAACTACCGACCCATCTCAATCCTCTCCCCTCTCTAAGGCGTTAGAGAAAATTGTGGCGTCCCAAGTCTCTGACTCACCTCTGTAAGTATAATGTTCTCTGCCCTGAACAACACGGGGTTCAGAGCATGATGCTAGTACCAATACAGCACTCTAGAATTTTCCAGCCTCCATGCCTCCTTGGACTCTGTGCCCTGGCTGATGCTATATTCATTGACCTGTCTAAAGCATCTGATACCGTTTCACATCCTCTTTTGCTCTCCACCCTCGACCTAATAGGCTTTGCCTCAGGACCTGTTTCCTGGTGCACCAGCTATCTCTCCTTCGCTCCCAATGTGTGAAAGTCAGCGTACTCTCTCTGAAACATGCCCCATTCGGTTTGGGGTGCCACGAGGGCTCAATTCCTGACCCCTACTATTCTCACTCTTTCAACTCCCTACCCAGCAGTTGTATGGTTAAGATGCTTCTCTGCTGATGATGCTGTTCTCGTTGCCTCCCACAATGACCCCATGCTGCTACAGAACTCCCTTCAACTAGTCTTTGACTCTGCAGCTACCTGGTTCACTGAGCACCGACTTGTTATCAACCTTAAGAAAACAAAACGATGCTCTTCTCCCACCCCAAAATAAGTACAGCAAGTTTCCTTAGCTGTCCACTCCACACTCAATCTCGTCATTGACCAGGTGCAGTCCTATAAATATCTTGGTATAACCTTTGACCCTGCACTTTCATTCCATGGACATATATCTGCCCTAAATTCTGTCGCCAACTCACGGCTAGGCATTCTTTACCAGACAAGAAATGCCTCCTCCTGATGCCCTCCGTCTGGCTGTCACCTCCTCTGTCATGTCTCTCATTGACTATGGCCTTCGGTCTATGGCTCAGCAGATCAGACTGCCCTCAACAAGGTTCACCTCACAGTTAATAAGGCCTGCAGACTTATCACTGGTGCTCCCAGACTCACTCACACATGTGAGCTGTACACCCTGGCTACCCTACTCAACCTGGAAGAGCGACTCATGCATCAGACATGCCAGCTCACCTTTAAAGCCCTGCGTGGCCTATCCCCCATAGGCCTATCCAACTCCATTCGCGGTACTGCACCGACCCTGATCACGTGCAGCTCGTCAAGAGCTACCTCTAGTTATTCTGGAGAGCCAGGACCTCTCAAGGTCAGAGGCATTCCCCTACCGTGCGCCCCACTGGTATAACTCCCTCCTGCCAGTGTCTCAAACTCACTAACCTTAGCTTGCTTTAAGCCCAGGCTCAGAAACTTCCTGCTTAGCTCTCGAAAATGCAACTGCCACTAGCCTAGTGTAAAAAAAAAAATATATATATATATATATATATATATACTCTGTTTGACAATGCTCACTGAGCGGCTCCCACCCCCCTTCCTTTCCCTACTAATTCCTCCTCCCCTATCTCCTCCCTTCTACTCCCACCAGCTCTCCCCGACCATAAGTTTGCACCTTTTGTTATCTTTTGCTTCGTTGAGATTGTATTCTGTTGAAACAAAATTGTAATTGAACTGTAACTTTTTTGTTTGTAAGTACTGTTTCCCTTGTACTACTGTTCTGATGTCCTCTTTGTGACGAGGTACCTTTGTAAATGAGCCTCTGGCTCAAAGGTTTCTAAACTGATGTTTAACTAAATAAATAAATAAATAAACAACCACTAAGGCTGTGTGAAAAAAAAAATTCTGCTGGTGGAATTTAGGTGATAGTCAGATATTCACTTCTCCGAAAGTTCGGAAATCATTTCGCCAACTTTCATGGAAATTCTGCTGAACAACTGTGGAATAAATGTAAGAAATGCAGCTTAATGTATTAAACTGCATGGAAAAAACCTGCACAAGTAATGCAAACTGCAGATAATTACATGATATATGGCGAAATACTAAGCAAGAGACCTTATTTTCTCATGTCATGTAAAAAGTCTGCAGTTTGTAATTAAATACTGCAATACTAGGCAGAAATCTGCAATTATTTGGTGAAAGTTCGGAATTCTGCCACAGGCAAAAAAGCGAGAAAATCCAGTGAAATTATCGAAATGTTGTGGAACTTCCATGACAGTGGAAATCCGCACTTTTGCCCACTCCTAACAACTACAGCTGGGAGATGGCCAGCCCAGGCTACACCATGTTTTGGAAGGACAGGGCAGGGAGGAAAGGCAGAGAGGTCATTTTATATGTGAAGAAGAGTATAAGGGCCACTGAGATACAGGGGCAACAGGTGGATAAGAAATAGGTGGAGGTACTGTGAGTCAGCCTAGAGACAGGGTCGGGAACTGGTACCTGCACTAGGGAAGGATTTAGACAGAGCCCTGGGGAAAGCCATTAGAAAAATGGCAAGCAGTGGTGAAGTTTTGCTAATGGGGGACTTTAATCTGCCAGATGTAGAATGGGGCATTCTGGCCACAGCTACATCAAGAGGCAGGGCCATCCTTAACTCCATACAAGAGGCATCAGGCAGCTGGTTTTGAAACCAGTAGGGATGGTGCAGTACTGGACCTGGTACTTACAAACAGAGACAACATTGCTTGATGTCCCCCAGTGGATAGTCCCCTGGGACAAATAATCATAATACTATGTGGTTTGACACACGTATGGGATGAGGGAAAAACACACACACACTAAGACAAGGGTCCTGGACTTCAGGAGGGCAGACTTTAAAGGCAGCATGGATTCATAGCGGGAAGGTCATGTCAGACAACTCTAATAGATTTCTTTGACTGGGTGACCAAAGTAGTAGATCAGGGAGGGGCTGTGGACATGGTCTACCTAGACTTTAGCAAGGCATTTGACACAGTCCCACACAAAAGATTAATATACAAGTTTGCCAGCCTGGGAGTGGGTCCCAAGTTGGTTGCCTGGGTAAAGAATTGGCTGGAGAACAGGACACAAAGGGGAATAGTAAACAGAGTCAACTCTGAAGAAAGGGGGGTTACTAGTGGGGTACCGCAGGGTTCAGTACTAGGACTGGTCCTCTTTAATGTCTTTATAAGTGACATTGTGGAGGGACTGAAAGGAAAAGTATGTCTCTTTGCAGATGACACAAAGATCTGCAACAGAGTTGATGCACAAGGTGGGGTGGAAAAGATGAGAAAGAACCTGGCAAGGTTGGAGGAATGGTCAAATGTATGGCAGCTTAGATTCAATGCTAAGAAGTCCAAAGTAATGCACCTAGGAAACAAAAACCTAGGGGAAGAGTACACAGTGGGGGTGAGATACTAACAACAAAAAAAATGGAAAGGGACCTGGGGGTAGTCATATCAGATGACCTGAAGGTGAGCAAGCAATGTGAAAGGGCAGTAAGGAGGGCTGGGGGGATACTGGGATGCATAGGGAGAGGCATCAATAGTAGAAAACAGGAAGTTGTTATCCCTCTGTACAGACAGCTGGTGAGACCCCATCTGGATTACTGAGTGCAGTTCAGGAGGCCCAATCTCCGCAAAGACACAGACAGGATGGAGGCAATCCAGAAGAGGGCAACTAAAATGGTGCAGGGTCTGCACCACAAGACATCGAGAGACTTAAGAAGCTTAATATGTATAGCCTCGAGGAGAGGAGGGAGTGGGGGGACATGATAGAAACTTTCAAGTACCTCAAGGGAATCAAAAAAGTCCAAGAGGGTAGCATCTTTCAGAAAAAAGAGGTGTTCAAGAACAAGGGGGCACAATTTGAAGATAGAGGGAGGATGGCTCAGAGGTAATGTGAGGAAGTATTTTTTCACAGAGAGGGTTGTGAATGCATGGAACAGCCTTCCTGATGAGGTTGTGGAGTCAAAAACAGTGGTGGAATTCAGACTACATGGCACAGGCATAAGGCAATTCTAGGGGTTGGAGGTAGGAAGAAGTAGGCTGTTGGTTAGCTAGGATCTGCAGCTTATCCATTAAGTAGGGAAATGGGCTGACTGGGTAGCCAAGCAGTCCTCATCTGCCATCAAATTCTATGTTTCTATGTAAATGGGAAACTGCCTCAAATAATACCTCAAAGGTGGGGGTGCAGAGGTGGAGTGGAGCTCAATGGAGAAAAATTAAGGAGAGTATTGCTCAGGCAACGAATATGCTGTTTGGAGGAAGTGAGGAAGGGAAAGAAGATGAAGAAGCAGCTATGGTTCTCTATGGAGGTGGCAAAGGCAGTGAAGGAGAAGAAAACAGCCTTTAGAAAGTACAAGGAGACCCAGAAGGATGACGACAGGGAGGTATATCTGACAAAACAAAGGTAGGCAGGAAGGAGGGTGAGGGCAGCTAAAGCACAAACAGAGGAGAGGATAGCTAAAGAGGTCTAAAAAGAGGACAAGACCTTCTTGAGGTATGTGGGAGAAAAGAGGAAGACAAAGGAGCGATAGTGAGAATCAGGAGGGCGGGGAGGGGGAGTGCCCAGAGGAAGATCAAGAGAAAGTGGAAATACTAAATGGTTATTTCTGCTCGGTCTTCACAGTAGAAGGTGGAGGGAAAAGACCACCATACTGCAATAAGCAATAGGGAGAGGGGGAGAGTGGACACAAGCCCATTCTTGGTGGATACTGGAAACCTTAAAGGAGAATAAGGTGATGGGACTGGATGGGATTCATCCAAGGGTCCTAAAGGAACTGAGTACAGTGCTGTCCACTCCTCTGACAGCACTTTTTAACTACAGGCCAGTCCATCTCACAACAGTGATGGGTAAATTAATGGAGGCACTACTAAAGGAGCAGCTTATGGAACAGCTGGAGGCAGAAGGGCTGCAGGACCACCAGCAGTATGGTTTCACAGGGGTGAGGTCATGTCCAATTAATCTCATAGATTTCTTTGACTGGGTTAACAGGGAGATGGATCAAGGGAGAGCAGTGGATATTGCCTATTTGGAGTTCAGTAATTCTTTTGACACTATGTCGCAAAGGAGGCTAGTTAAGAAACTAAGCAGCTTGGGGGAGGGGAAGAAACTGACAAGATGGGTATCAAATTTGTATGATAGGTGACAAAGGGTGGTGGTTAACAGTAGCCAGTCAGGCGATAGGATAGTAACTAGTGGGGTGCCACAGGGTTTGGTCCTCTCCAATGTCTTCATAAGCAAAATTGCAGAGAAACTTGAGAGTAAGGAGTGCCTCAGTATGGATAACGAAAAAAAAAATCTGTAACGGGGATGACATTCAGGAAGGGGTGTAGAGAATGCATAAGCATCTGAGGAAACTAGAGGGATAGTCTAGAGGTGGCAGCTGTGTTTCAATGCCAAAAAAGTGCAAGATTATGCACTTAAGGGCTATGGAACTGAGAGACTGTGTGTAAGATGTGGGAGTGAAGTCTACAAACACCAAGCAAGAATGGGACATAGTGGTCATCATATATGATGACCTCAAGGTAGCTGGGCAGTGTAACAAAGTAGTGGGAAAGGCTAACAGGTAGTACTATGCAGAATGCAGAATTCCACCAGTGAAATTAGCATGGAATGATCATTCTGCTGGTGGAATTTCTTATGGAATTTTGCTGGTTCTTCTGTTATTCCACAGAACAGAATTTATTCCATGGAAAATCATTCTGCAGCCAGCCCGGTGGCATAGAGGGCTGAGGCGCTGGTGCCTTACCTCAAACCATGCAAGCAACCTGGGTTCGGGAATGGACTCTGGTCGCTGGGGGTCGGCAGGGGGAGGATAGGATTGAGCATCTGTAGGACTGCTCTCCTATCTTGGGGCGGGTTTGGGGATGGCCTCGCTCGGCAGTGACCCCCAGTGGAGACTGGTGGCACTACGCGAGCATTGTGCAGGGGGACCTAGAAAAGTGGAAATACCTGCTCTGTCCCTCAACACCTTCAGTGCCTTCCAAGAGCCTCCTTCTTCTCAGCAGCATCCCTGGGCCCTATGAGAGTGCGCTGGGATGTCCTCCCCCAGTGCCCTCCCTCTCAGAGGAGAGGGACCTGCCCAGCAAAGGGTTACATCCGGGATATCTCAGGGGGACTGGCTGCTATGTGAGGAGTCAAGAGAGGCTCAGGTAAGGTCAGTGGGGTTAGGAGGGAATTGTGGAGCTTGAAGGAGTGGGGGTCACCAGAGCATGACAGGGGAAATAAGATAATACAAAAAAGAAAATCATTCTCTAACAATTTCTGTGGAAGATATTGAGATCCACAAAATAAAATTCCATGGAAATGTTGTGGAAAACTTCATTCCACATTTTTATGCTGCAGAATACTGCCATTCCATTTCTGGCAAAATTCAGCAGAATTTTGAAAATTATGCAAAATTTCACTCCACCAGAATATGAAAATTCTCCACAGCACTACTAACAGGGTGCTGAGGTGCACTGGGAGAGGGATTTCTAGCGGGAAAGAGGGAGGTGGTACTGCCATTGTATCATTCACTGGTGAAGCCCCAACTAGAATACTGTCTGGTCCTGGATGCTGCACCTCTGTAAGGACATTTATAGGGTGGAGGCAGTACAGAGAAGGGCAACCAGAATGGTGAGTGGGTTGCATGAGAAGTCACATGAGGAAAGGCTGCAGGAAGTTAACAAGTACTCCCCAGAAGGGAGGACAGTGAAATGGGACATGATTGAAAACTACAGGTACCTCACAAGAGTGAACAAGGTGCAAGTGGAGGGTCTATTTCAGAGAAAGGAAGGCAGTTGAACAAGGGGCATGCAATGAAGCTAAGAGGTGGAAAGTTTCAGAGAGATGTGTGGAAATGCTTCTTCAAGGAAAACGTAGTAGATGACTGGGACAGCCTGCCAGAGGATGTAGTGGGGGCAAAGACTGTGAGTGGCTTCAAGCATGCATTCAATAAGTACAGGGGAATATTAGGTAGAGGAATGGGAGAGAGAGAGAGAGAGAGAGTGACTCCTATGACCAACTAGGGTCACTGGTAGTGGAATAGGCAAGGACAAGGAGCAGATTGGATGGGCCTAAAAGTTCTTTTCTGCTGACAAAATCCACATTTCAGATCCAGACTTACTGTCACCTTCCCTACATGATAACAGAGCAGCAGCACTGGGTAGGGGGATATTGCTGTTAGTGCATGACTTGGGTCAGGAGGCATATTATAATGCTTTACAGTGGACTGGCAATTGTCCAAGTCCACACATGTGCACAGGTGGCTCTACTGACCCCAGTTTTCATGTTGTTTGTATGTGACAGACAGGAGGACTTGCCTTCACAAATCTGGATGCATCTCTTCAGTAGCCTGCCCACTGGTACACACGTCAGTGGTAATGTGAACTGCTGGAACAAATTATGCTTCCAGGGCATGTGAAGCAGTCTGGTAGACATTCTGATACAAATTAGGAAGAGCTGCTGTGGAAAAGTAGGTATGGCCAGGGGCTTGATACCTTGGCACTCCAAACTGCACTAGCAAAAAAAAAACCTGCATTGCTCACAAAGAAAATTGCAGCAAGTTGGTGGCTAGCAATTCCACAATTGTTTTGTTTACTTTTTCACCTCTGGTATGTTGTCTTTATATTTCTGGCCCATAGCCAGGGATTCAAACAGCGTGAGTTAAGTGCTGTTTTCAAATTAAGGGCTATGCCCATAGTTAGGTGGGGGAAGAGCTCCTTCCCCACATCCTATTTATTCCAGCAGGCAGTACTCCGCCCTGCTTACAGCGAGTTGCACTTGCTTTCTGGAGGTGTGGCTGACACCCCCCCGTCCCCTTCTGTCCCTTCCCTGTCGTGTTGGTTCTCTCCCCTTTGCTTCCCTCATTCTGTCTGCTTTGCTGCCCCTTTTGTTTTGTTTTTTCCCCTGTCCCACTCCTTACCTCTTGTGCTGTTCTGGCTTCTGCTATTTTTCTTTCTGGGGCTCACTCTCAGCTGGCCACGCCGCAGTTCATCCGCCTCCAACTTCTGCTACCCTGCTCCTATGTCCTCTGGCTCTTTTGCGCTCCATGCATGGGAACATTCATCTTGTCTCTACCATTGCCTTCCTTTGGACACACTGGACTTGCCTAACTTCTCCGTGCTGCCTTTCTTCAAGCTACATACCCTCTGCATATGGCCCTCTTGGTGCCACGCAGCTCTCTGGTGCTGTTGTTATTTCTCAGTACTTCTGCCATTCCTCAGCCTGTATGTGCACCGGGACTCCTACTACTTGATGCCCCAATCCTGCGCTGAACCTCAAGGTAGCATTCCGGATTTTAGCCTGGATGCCTGTACTATATCACCTCACCCTTTAATTCCCAGTCTGGATGCAAGCTCCAGAACAACGATCTTTCCAGCTCACACTGTTACACTTCCCAAGTGCACGGTTCTCCACTGCTACTGCTTCCTGGCTACTCGCTTTGCGACTGTACCTCAGCATCTCCGAGTTTCACTCTGATTAAGCGTTTACTGCTGCCTACGACTATAGTGATTGCTGCTTCTACTTAGCATTTACATGCTCCACCATTTAGTTGGCTCAGCTGCCTGCCAACGTTTGCTTCGTCATTTTATTGAGTAGTTCACACATTGGGACTTCTTTGGAGCTCTATGCTATGCTATTTGCCCATTTCCTAACTGTCTGCTGTCACCACCAATTCGGGTGTCAGCCGAGAGCTTGCATTATCTTAAGCCATCCCAGGCCTTTCCATTGCCCTGAGCTTTGTTTAGCGCCCTGCTTGCAGTTTGACCCTGGCTCCGTAGCTTCCTGGTGCTCTCATACTGTATGCTGCTATTCTATGCTCAATGTATAGTGATGGACGGTGCTCGAAACATTTCCTATCGCTGACTTGGGGCCTCTTCCTGTTGAACTCATTATTGTGTCACGCTAATGGAAGTTGTTGCACATTGTACCCCCTGTCTCATTTGCTGATTGGTCAGCTGTCCGCAATGTAGGAGGATCAGTCTACTTGCCTGCTTTTCATATTTTTATCAGTCTCCATATCCCTGCTCAATACCTTGGATTGTGCCTTCAGTCATGTTGCTTCTGTTCTGGATGTTGCTGCATCACCCTGCTCTGCCTCTCCTTTGTCTGGGATGCCCAGTCATGCTTCACCAATGGCTTACTTTACACTATGTTTTTCCTTACTTTGTGTCCCTGGATGCTTCATATCTGGCTGCGCTGCATTTTCCTTTCTTGCTACTCACTTGTTGGCTGACCTACGTGTGGTCCAGCTGTATTGGTTACCATTTCTGGGGCCTTGCTGCCTACCTACCTACCTTACCAGCTGACTTACATGTGGTCAGCTGTGCATGCTAGCTTACGTGGGGCTAGCAGCCACTTTACTTACCTTACCAACTAACCTCATAGTCCGGCTGCATGCTGGCCTTCTTGGGTTTGTCTTCTATTTTATTTACTCACCAGCTGTCATACTCATTCAGTTGTACTATCTACTGTCCATCGGCCAGCCTACCCCTAGTCTGGCAACACTTCCTTATCTCATTGGGCTAGCCCTCTTTTGTTCCATTGGATGCTTCCTCAGAACTGCTTTTCATTCAAACCCCTTCCAATATGCTCCCTAAGCTCCTCCTTACATTGGATTATTTTGGAGTACATCAGATGTTTCCTTCAGTATTCGGATGCTCCTCGCCTTGGTACTTTAACTTCCCGGAGGTACTACTACCATCTCCGCCAGGACTTTCTGCTGATTTTATCCCATATTGTCTTCCTTGCTGGAACTAATGCTTCAATCTGCCTCACCAGCTCGGGGCCTGGAGAGTCACATATACTACTATAAACCTACCTGCTGCCGTGTCAGCCTAGCTCCCGCAGCTCCTTTACTATGGACTCACATCTGGATGTTTGGACATTCATCATCTACTCTTTGGATGCTTTGCCCTGCCGTTTCAATCACGAAATTACTATTGCTACGCTCTTATCAGGACACTTTATTGAGCTTCTGCTGAGGACCTTCACTAACCTGATTTATGCTCTAAGGTTTCTCGAACCTTGTGACAACGCTATTTCATTTGACTCAGCCTTTTCAATTACTACCATTCAGGACTCCTCAGCTCGACTAATCAAGAGTCTTCAGAATATTCTTCAACAAGTCGATTCTAGCTATGGTATCATTCTGGCCTTGAAATGTAGATGTCAACATTGTCATGTAACCTTCTGGATCCACACGAAGCTCTCCAATTCCCTTGCTAGTATCATTCTGCATACCCCTAGCTTTATACCGTACGTAATTTTGCATTACTCCCAGCTACTATGTCTGCATTATGCAGCTTTATTTACTACTACAACTGACCTATGTGCAGGTCCACTTATTTACATTACTTGCTCATACTACCTGCTTCCCCCTTACAGGTCCTAGAGATCATCAGGACTAACTCGCCATTTACATTCAACTGTGCTCCTCATGAGCCAGAAATACATCTGACCTATGTCTACCTATTCACTATGATCTCTACCTACTTCACATACTTGCTTCCCCTCTCCAGATTGAAGGTTCCTTCTGCTCCATCCTCCAATTAAGCAACATATGTCAGTTTTTGTGCTTCATCACCACGGCCTTCATTTGCTAACCTTGCCTTGCAGAACTTGACCCAACAGTCCCCTTTCTAGACATGGATGCTGAGCCTTGATTCCTAGATCTCCTTTGCGAGGTCATCCTCACCTGCTGGAGTGTTTCACCACCTGCAACTCATTGCTTCAAATTCATATCAACCGTGGATTCCACTCTACTTCATTCCGGCCTGCTCTTGGATTCTCGAACTTGGGGTTTACTAGATGAATGCTTGCTCTATCCACCTGACATGTCATGATTCAATACGTTTTCAGTTCTCCGTTTCTCTGGATTGGGTTCTACACTTGGGGTTTGGATTAGCCGATTAGAATATTTAGGATTACTCTCCTTTAGTATGCCCAGAAGGACGAGCAGGTCAGTAGCCAAGGGTCCTCAGAAGTTTTCCCCCGAGGGGGTTTTTCCTTTCCTGCGTGCTACTGGTCACACTCTCCGGAGTTGGAGGAGGTGATCATACTGCTACTCCTTTCTTCAGGGTGTCATCTTACTCAGCTTCTTCAACAGTCGGATACAGAACAATCATGGATATCTTTATTTTTTGGGGGTCTCATAATACTGAACTAAGCATCCTTCCTACGCTGGGATACAGAGAAAGGCCAAAACTATCATATCATAACAAGTGACTCATCAGTTCATGCAGCTAAGCACCTTGCATACTATTCAATTCATACGTACTATAATCTGACTTGCTCATGTCTATGCCAAGTACCTAAGCATGAATCATTCATACTTCTAGTACCTTACAAGCATTACCCTACTTACTGGTCTGGCCTCTGTATCCAAGCACAACCTTCAGCATCCAGCTATAGTATGTAACATAAGCACTGGGTTCTGAACCACAGTTAATGTAACTGCTGGCGTCTATTTTTGCCACCTTTGGTGACATGCTTTCTTATACTGAGATCTTTGGGACTTCAGCAAATGCTTTTTTACGGTAGATGTTCCAAGCCTTGATCCCTCCTTGCCCTGACTCAGCCTGTCTTTATATAAAACATACACTACATGTGTCAGCAATTCTTTGTCCACTCGAAAGAAATCCCAAACCATCAACATCAAAGGTTTTATTTTTCTTCCTGATACTCTTTCCTGTTGACAAAAGGGTGAGCTACTGCAGCCAGCCTCTACATTATCATCCTCCTTCTCTTCCTTCACTTGTTTTCAGTGACATAGAAACACAGACAATGATGGCAGAGCAAATCAAAAGGCACGACTATACTTGTTATAGGACTTCTCTACCTCTTAGAATACTGAGTAGAAAAATTAGCACAGTGGTTTTTCTTCCACAGTTTCTGTTTTATTCCATATTGTAGCTTTCTTTTTCCACAGTATTATACATATACATCTTCATTGTAAGAGTAGCAATGCCCTTTATATTATTTTTTGTGTTGACGTACGTTTCAGGACTAAAATGTCCCTTCTTCAGAACATAGTTGGGCTTTTACATCTACAAATGATACAAAAACAAATATAACATAAACAATATATATGCATTCATGTATTGCTAAAATGCTAAAATTCAGTATTATTATTGAAAGTTTTACACAGGGGAACATACCTGTTTGTATAGCATTGCTATTCTTACAATTAAGTTGTTCCTTGCCCCCCACTCCGTGTATAGTGGGACTATGTCTGCAACTTTCCAGTATTTTGGAACTACCCCTGTCAGAAATGAGCTATTTATTAGCCCTACTAGAGGTTCAGCCAGTTCTGCAGCCAATTCCATGAGCACCCGAAGGTGTATCCCTCCCAGCCCTGGGGCTTTATCTACCTTTAGGGCTTCAAGCCCCGTATAGACCTTTTCTCTGGTAAATACTGGCTGCTTTATTTCAGGAATGTTCCTGACAGCCATCTTGATGCCACTTTCAGCCTGGGGCCCTCTGTCTTTCCTTGTGAAGACAAAGCAGAAGTAATCATTAAGAATGGCTACTGTTTGAACTCTTCTCCCTTTTTGTAGCCTAACAATATGCGCTCCTGCTCCCTTTTTCCATAATATATCTGTAGAGTTGTCTTTCCCCACCCTTCACCCTCTCTGCATTACATAACTTCATGTCTGTCTTTGTCTCCCTGACCTTCAGCTTTGCTTCCCTAGTTTTTTTTGTATCTTCCCCCATTCTACCTCCCTGTGCTTTTCCTTGTACCTCATGAAAGCCTTTACTTGGCCCTCACTGCTTCTCTGACTTTTTCTGAGAACCATATGGGTCTCTGGTACCTGTTTCATTTTGAAACAATTCTCTTACATGACTTTGTGGCCTCAAGAATGCCCCCTTTGATTGTCCCTCATCTTTTCTCTACACTTCTGATGCTGTCAACACTGGTCAGGTTATCTCAGACCAGCTCCCTCATCCCACAGAAGTCTGCTCTTCTGAAATCTATGACATCAGTTTTTAATAAGGGCATTCTGGTCCCGAGGCCCAGCCTGAACCAGATGGAGTTATGATTGTTGGACGCTAGTGGCTCACCTACAACTCACAGTCTCTGAGTTGGTGAGCACCAAATCAAGACTAGATGGGTTACTTAACCAACTGCACCGGCAGACAGTCTTGCAATGTATCCAACAGGGCCTGACATCTGGTGTACCTAGGTGCTGGAATGTCCCAGTCAATATTCCGCAGGTTCAGATCACCAACCACCACTACTTCCCCCTTTTTCACTCTCCTTACCAGCTGTTTGTCATGTTCCATATATCTCTGTTTCCCCTTTGTGTCCCCTGATGTGTTCATCTTCCACAGCCTTTCTGCCCTACCTAACCTAGGGCTACCAATCCTTGCCCTCCCCTCCATGCTGTCTAAAAATTTTTGTAACCTGGGATTGACAAGTTCCAGTCATTATTCTCTCTGGCCCAAGTTTATGTGATGAGTATGAGATTTGCCTCAGTGTCTGCCACCAATGCCTGGAGATCACTAGTTTTTATCACCCAGGCTCCTGGAATTAAGGCAGACCACCTTCCAACTAGCTCTGGATCCTTGTTTGCTGTTTTGTTACCCTACACCAGTATTCTTTCCCATTCTCCTTGCATTTTTAACTATTGCTTGCAGACGCTGAGAGCCTTTCCCCCTTGCCTCTTCCACTACTCCTTTTTGAATATCAGCCTTATTTCCACCCACTTTACTGCTGTCTATTTTCCAGTATACGGGGAGTGCCAGCTGGGTTCCCTTCCCTCACTCCCTTTACTGTGATTCTTCTAGTCTGTGTCCCTTGCAGCCTGTTTAACTGTTTAATGTCGACATCAAACATGTGTCCTATTATGCTGGTCCAATCTCATGTCAGGTATAGACAGTCACCATTGAAGAGTCTCCTGTCCCAGAATTCCCTCAGTCCCCAAGATAGTGGTACCCTTTCTCCTCAGAATGTCCCTATAACCACCCATTTTCTCTTTCCTCCTTAATCTATCTTTCCTTCCCCTCTACTCCACAAAGGGAGAACTCAGAAAAGGCCAGGGAGGCCAAGTGTGCCTGCAATCTGAAAGTTCCACTTTACTTGCTCCACAGGCTAGTTTGCCACATTGCTGGTACTCAAGTATACCAGCTTCCCTTCCCCAGTATCCTCCCTATTCTGTCTATGACCCAGATGGCTGATGCCCCACTAAGGCACTTTACCATCTCCCACCCCTCCTCAATTCCCAGTCAGGGAATGGTTCTTCTACTGCTTCCACCATGTGTCTTTGCCCAGCTGTCTTGCCTCTGTCTTTATCTGCTATTTTGGATGCTTGTGTTTTGTGTCCCTTGTTTTGTGGCATCTTTCTTTTGTTTTGGTTTTTTTCTTCACATTCAGACTTTCTGATCTCTTTAGTGCACCTGCCCCTAATCTGACTCCCACCTGTTCTACCTTCCCCTTCCCCCAGAACTGCTGCTGCTATCAGTTTTATTAGGTATATAATCATGGGGCTTGAATCTTGAAGGTTGACACAAAGCTTTCATAAGCCCCGCATCAAACCCTGTGCTGCCCCGAACACTTTGTTATACAGTGTGCCCGATTCTCGTAGGTCACTTGCATTTGCGACAGCGTACCATTTTTATGGCGGCTTGCGTCAACTACTTGGCGCAAACCTTGTAAAGAAGTCGACAAGTTAGGCCAGCAAAAGCTGGTCTAACTTGCTGCATGTGGCACATGGGGGCTCGGGGATTGAGAATCCTGATTGCTTCCCCAGGAATGCCACAAGAACCATACGCCCAGGGCTTGTGGCATTCGAAACTGTCTGAGAATTGAGCCCATGGTCTTTATCTCTGTTCCCAAGGTCCACCAAATTATTTACTCCTCCTCCTCCTCTGTCTGTCACTACATGATGCACGCTGCTTTTTCTTTTTTTTTTGTTCTATAATTGCTCATCTTGCAACCCTTGCAGCACTATTGCGAGTAGTTCTATAGTGTCTGACACTTTACAGACTCTTTGACCACTATCATCTTCCTCTACATTTGGAGTTACCTCTGAGGCAGAGGGTCTCTGATCAGCCACATTTCAGTTTGTTTTTTCTTTGATGCAATTTCATGATCTCATGCCATCACCGCCTCACCCTTGCTGTTGCTCCATTTCTTAATGCTTGCTGCAGGGTTCAGAAGGAGGAACCTCAGCCATTTGGTTAAATACATTTTTATTGCATTTTCTTCATTTTGTTGTTTTTTAATTTAGTTTAGTTTTTGTTTACTGTTTTGTGGGACGCCAGCAAGGACTACCAGTAGCCAGACACCAGCTCACTGCCAGCTGGCACACGGTTGCTGTACTAATCAAATCACAGTGCAACAGCACAGTTCAGGATGACACACTGACACACAGCTTGCTTCAAGGCTCGGAAGGAAAAGGAGGAAGGAACTTCAACAACATCGAGGAATGTGGAGGATTTTTTTAATTTATTTGTTTTTAATTTTTTTTTTATGATAGGCCACCAAGGTGCCAACTACCAGTGGCCTATACTGCCAGATGGAACACACTTCCTGCACACTGCCCAGATCACACTGCAGCAGCAAAGCTCAGGATGATATGTGTTGGCTGCTTCAGGACTCTGAGGAGAAAAAGAAGGATGACTGAGGAACTTCAGCAACTTGGAGGAATGTGGATATTGTTTTTATTTTTATGGGATGCCACCAAGGTACCAACTGCCAGCATCAAGAACAGAAAAAGCCTGATTCAACTTGTCTCAATGTTACTATGCTCAGTAAAAACAAGGAAACAAGCAAAAAGCATGCACACAGGAACAAATGATGTTAAAAATATTTGATAAAGTGCTGCAGTAAATACATTATAATTTTGTGGTGGAAATCCTGCATACAGACTGACATAAACAGCATCTGTATACCAGATTTGCACCACACTATTATTGTATATTTACTGCAGCACTTTAATAAATATTTATAACATCATTTCTTCCTTCAGGCAAAGGGTTTCCTTGTTCCCTTACCAGCTACCAGTGGCTGAGCACCTGTCCAGCATGCTGCCAGCTGCCAGACACTTTCTGCCCATATCACACAGCAACAGCACTGCTCAGGATGACACTGACAAGCTGCTTCATGATTCAGAATGAAGAAGGAAGTCAATTTTTTTTTTATGGGATGCCACCAAGGTGCCAATTAACAGTGGCCAGGCACTGGTCCAGCACTCTGCCAGGTGGGGCACACATTCTGGCCACTGCCTAGATCACACTGCAAAACTGCAGCTTAGGACAACACTCACATACACACACACACACACACACACACACACACACACACACACACACACACACACACACACACACGCGCACACACACGCACGCATGCGCACACACAAAGGCTGCTTCAGGACTCCGGAGGAGGCAGTAACTGATGCAACTTGGGGACTGTAAAGACTGACAGAAAAAAAATATTTATTTAAATTATCTTATGGGATAGAAACATAAAATTTGCAGACAAAAAAAGAGTGCTTGGCCCAACCAACCTGCCCAGATGGTTCCTGCTTATTTTGCTTCCCCAAACCCTTAATGGTTTCTGGCAACCCTCCCTCCTCCCTGCCTATTCACTAATATTCTCTTATGTGTATCCCATGCATGCTTGAAGCACTGTATTATTTTTGCCTCCACCACTTCTGCTGACAGTCTATTCCAGGTGTTTACCACTCTTTCAGTAAAGTAGTACTTTCTCACATTCAGCTTCAACTCTCCCCCTGTCTGAGCTTCATTGCATGCTCTCTAGTCCAGGTTTTCTTCCTCCTTTGAAAGAGACTTCCCTCCTACACCTCATTCACACCCATGTGGTACTTGCAGGCCTCTATTATATCATGTCTCACTTTCCTCTCTTCCAGGGTTTGAATGTTGAGATCCCTCAGTCTCTCTTAGTAGGGTTTTTGGTTTAAGGCAAGGCAAGGTAAATTTTATTTATATAGTGCCCTATCAAGGGGCTAAGAGCGATTCACAATAAAACTTCACCAAAGTTAAAACTGATATATTCAAATAAAATTAAAGGCTGTTTCAAATAAGAATGTCTTTAAGGAAGCTTTAATGGCCTCCACTGAGCTGACTGAGTGAATGTGAAATGGAAGGGAGTTCCACAAAGATGGTGCAGCTATACTAAATGCCCTATCTCCAGATCACTTCAAGTGAGAGGAAGGTATAACAAGTAGGCCAGCATCGGTGGAATCCCTGCACCATTTCAGTTACTGTCCAACTGGACTGCCTCTACCCTGTCTACCCTGTCTATGTCCTTTCTGACATGAAGCCTCCAGAAATTAACAAAAGAGTCCAGGTGGGGGTCTCACCTGTGGGTAATACAGTGGCAACACCACCTCCCTCCTCGTGCTGGAGATATTTCTCACAAAGCATCTGAGCATTGCACTGGCTGTAACCACTGCTTTGTCACACTCTTGCCACATTGAGGTCTTCAGATATGATAACCCCTTGGTCCCTTTCCTGCTTAGTGACCGACAGTATCCCCACCTATCCTATACTAACTGCCTGGATTCCTATTCTCTAGGAAAGGGGTTCTCAAATGGTAAGGCCCCAACCTGTTACAGGGGAGGCTCAAGCAAGTCTGAAAAGTACTGTATTAAAATTTTGAGTTTTAAATATTTTGTGAGAAGTAATGAGGTAAATTGAAAGAGGATAATAGTAGGTGAATTTATATATTTATTTACAAATTAATGACCAGGAAAGTTACACTGAGCTAAGATTCATTTCAGGTGTGCCCATGGAAGGGTTGGCAGTGAATACAGTTCAGAAGGTAAATGCAAAACAGTCAAGCAATACACAGTGAATAATTGCGCAAACAAATAGGAGCAATGAACAAATAATGAGAGGCAACAACTGACAAATTAGACTGGTGGTAGAACAGCCCAAATACAAGGGTTAAGCAGAGAGGTACTAGGAGGAAGAGCAAGAGGGAGCAAAAGGATCCATGCAAAGTTGCTTAAGAGCAGGGTAAGAGAGGATGAGGCAGAGGTGGGTAGGAAGGTTATTTCACATAGAGGGTAAACAGACAGAGAATGCAGTCTCACCCATGAAGGTATTGCAACAAGGAATACAGTGGTATAGAGCCAATATAGCAGAGCAACTAGGCTGACCTGGTGAGGAAGGTTGGGGGGGTTACAATAAGCTGAATAAAATCTGAGCCAACTACTCAAAGGACTTTCATTTCATTCCTTATGTACTGTGCAAAGTATGCTAATTTTGTATGGTGAGGCCACAGATTATTTCAATATTTGGGGGCAGCTCAAGATCTTTTCTATGGCTTGGGGGAGGCTCACTATGACAGAGTCTGGGTGAATAATTTTGTACTTTTTTTTGCATTGAAACCCAATTAACAAGTGTTTGACCACTCCTTGAGTTTCCCAAGATCCCTATGCTTTCTTTTCACCCACTCTTGGCTGTCTCTCTTATTAAAGATTTTGGTATAATTTGCAAAAAGACATACCTTCCCTTCCAGTTTATCTGCAATGTCACTTATGAAGACTCTGAAGAGAACCGGTCCCAGTACTGAGCCCTATGGCACCCGACTGGTTACTCTTCCAATCTTAGAATGAGTGCCATTAACCACCACCCTCTGTCTCCAATCCCTTAATCAATTTCTAACCTAATTCACCAGTTTGCATCCCACTCTTAGACTGCTCAATTTCTTAATCAGTCTTCTGTGCAGCTCAGTGTTGAAGGCCTTGATAAACTTCAGATAGGCCATGTCCACTGCCCTCCCCTGATCTATTTCCTTGGTCACTTAATCAAAGAAATCAGTCCAGTTCACCTGGCATGACCTCCTCCCCATGAATCCATGCAGCCTTTGGTCTTGCTGCCCATTTGGTCTATGATACTCTACCAACCTTTCCTTTAACAGTATTTCAATTAATTTTCCCAATACTGAGGTGAGGCTAACCAGCATATAGTTGCTAAGAGTCCCTGCTGCTGCTTTTATATAAAGAGAGGCCACATCTGTGCTCCTCCAGTCCTCTGTAACCATGACTGATTTGAGTGAGCTGTTGAATAAGGCCATCGATGGGGCAATCAGCAGCTCCCTGATTTCTTTTTCATACCCTTGGATATATCCTATCCTGTCCCATAGCCTTTTCCACCTTCAGAGATGCAAGTCCCTTTCTCCCCTTCCCCGGGGTTGCACCTGGAAATGAGCCTTGTCTCTGTGTGCCTCTCTCAGTCACCAACTTTAAATAAATATGTACCTCATGGACTCTTTTCTCTAGAAATGGACATGAGTTCACCTCCCCCTCATTCCTATTGTTCTATGTTGGTCCATTCCCTCTCCCTCCACTGTAAAGAATGAGCAGAAGTTCCTGCCACCAAGATGCCAACTACCAGTGACCAGGCACTTAACTGTTTTCCAGTAACTCCAAAATCAATGGCTTCAGGCAAGGGCCTCATTCAGTCTGCCTGTATGTATGTCCTGCTAAATTGCTAAAATGTTAGTTCTGCAATAAAAAAATATGTTCTGCACTGCTGATGATATTAGGTAATCAGGCACTGGTAGACTGCCACCATGTCTGATCTGGTGACCATCCAAGCACTTTCTTCCAGAGTCTATTCCCTCACCTCTCAGTTCTCTTTCAGGCAAGACACTGGTCCCATAGGCCTGATGCCTTGCAAACTCTGCTAAGCCTGACTCTACTTTTGTTTGTTTGTCTTCTTTTTCCTCCTAAAGAAATCCCCACTTCATTGGCCCTGCTGGTTGCAGGAGTATAAGTAGAACTTTTAAGGATTTCTGACTTTTTTGAAGACTTTCCTAACTATCAAACTAGAATTGTATCAGAGAGCCCTGCCTGAGCTTCCTAAAAACCCAACGATGAGCACGAGTGAGCCTTCATGCAGCTAACATCCTTGAGCAGAGTGTGGCACCAAAATGAGACTGTGACTCACACTTTGCCTAGTGAACTGCCTCAGGTGTGAACTGTGGTTCATGGCTTGATTGGTTCACCTGGTCTGCACCTTTTCAGCTAAGGTGAACCAGTCAAACTAAACGTCCAACTATTTGCAACAAAGTTTGCCATTGTCTCAAAGAATCAAACACCCAAAGTTTGAAGTGCTTGATTCTTTTGCAGAACTGAACTTAACAGAGAAATAGAGAAATTGTCAGCAGATAAGGACCGCTAGGCCTATCCAGTCTGCCCATAGGCCCTATACATGTATGCATCCATTCACCCTAAGTGGTCAATGGCTTTTCATCACTCCCTTCCTGCCCTAGGTTTCCCTGTGCTTATCCCAGGCAGGCATGATTAAACCCCTCCACTGTGCTTGCCCCTACCACCTCTTGTGGCAGACTATTCCAAGCATTCCCCACCCTCTCCATGTAGAAAAACTTCCTCATGTTACCTCTTAATCCCCCCCCCCAATTTCATATTGTGCCCCCTTGTTCTGGTATCTTTTCTACATTGGAAAAGATCTCCCAACTGCACCTTGTTTATGCCCTTGAGGTACTTAACAGTTTCTATCAAGTCGCCCCTTTCTCTCCTCTCCTCCAGTGAGTAGATATTGAGGTCTCTTAGTCTCTCCTCATATGTTTTGTGGTACAAACCATGCACCATCTTTGCCACCCTTCTCCGGAGAGCCTCCACCATGTTTGTCCTTATGCATATGTAGTCTCCAGTACTGCACACAGTACTCCAGGTGAGGCCTTACTAGTGTTTTATACAATGGCATCACCACTTCCTGCCTCCTACTAGTAATACCTCTTCCAATGCACCCTAGCATGACACTGGCCCTCCCTGCAGCCTTTGCACACTGCTTTGATACCTTCAGGTCATCAGATATGATAACCCCCATGTTCCTCACCTCTTTGGTGACAGTCAGCACCTCTCCCCTATCCTGTAGATCTCCTCAGGGATCCACCTACCCAGATGCATTATCTTGCACTTTTTTGCATTGAACCTCAGTTGCCACACCTCTGACCATCTTTCAAGCTTCTCCAGGTCCCTCTTCATTTTCTCAACCCCTTCTGGAGTATCCACCCTGTCGCAGAACTTGGTGTCATCTGCAAATAGGCAGACCTTTCCATCCAGCCCTTCTGCAATGTCACTAATGACGTCAATGAACAGGACTGGTCCCAGTACTGATCCTTGCGGCACTCTGCTGGTCACCCCTCTCTCCCCCCAGATTGGATCCCATTTTCCACCACCCTCTGCCTTCTGTCTGTCAGCCAGTTTCTAACCCACTGTATCACCTTATGCCTCATGCCCAGACTATTCATCTTGTTAACCAGCCTTCTGTGTGGGACAGTATCGAAGACTTTGCTGAAATCCAGGTAGGCGATGTCTACTTACAGCCCTACCCTTTTTAGACACAAACTGGGCCACAAAACAGAAACATCTGACTGGCAGGATTATAATTCACAGTGTAGGTGCATAGTACAATATATCCTATACAGTACGTGTATTATTAAGTGCGGTTTGAGCAGCCAAGACAACAGTTATTAGCCAACCATTTAATATGAGGATGAGTCATAGGCAATAATGTCCCTGTTGTGTAGGCTGACATGTCATTTTTGCATCTCTTAGGCTTTTGTTGGCATGTATCTCCTGATATATTTACCAGTTATACACCATATTTACATTATGTTTCTAATTCCTATATGCCAAATGCAGGAAAAAACAATCATTGCCATACTCCTTCCAGATCATTTGATATCATTTTAACTTTTCTGATACCTGCATCTTCTCCGTCTCTGCAGATTACCATATTTTTTTCTATGAACTAATGTAGACCCTTATGCAGCAAAATTAGCTACCTTTGAGTGAGAGATGCCAGATGTAGTATCCATTTGGTTCCAAAAGAATCCTCATGTACTGTCACAGAGTGTGCCAACTTCTACATTTGATTCATATGGTTCACCATACCCACTGATTTATTCCTCTCTTGATGGATTTTTTTTCTTCAAACCACTTTCTGCTGAAACATTTCTTTGAGGCAATAACCAAAACAGAAACAGGTATTTCTGTCATGCAAATTGGTTACATTGCTAACATACTCACAAAGATTTTCTGTCAAATTGCCTATTTCTAGTCTTAAAATTATCCCTATACCCGCAACCAACTCCTAACAACATTGTCCCAACTTACTAAATACTCCAAAATATGGATAACATGTGCAGTCAGTGTTCCAATGCCACAATTTTGCTAGCATTTCTCAAACTATATTTAAATAATAATTTCATAATGTAACTTTTTTTATTAATTTAGTAGCAGCTTTCCAAGAATACTCACTCTAGCCTCCCATGTTTGGAGCATAATAGAAATTAGTCTGAATTATGATTACACGTTTTATTAAAATGAGGAGTATGGTCTAAGCCATTGAGCTACAGTACAGCTCATTTACAGTGGTGACCAGTAATAAGTAAATGGCACAACAATATAAATTAAAAGATAAGATTTTTCTGTTCAGCAAGAAATAATTTATTGAAGTTAGTTTGTTGTGTTAGGTGCATACCTGTTTATTTATTACTACTTTGTGCAGCATATATTTTCATTACCAGTGGTAACCACCATGAGGAAGAGTTACCAGAATGATACAGGGTCAACAGGGTTGAACATAAAAGGAATGACTGACAGACCCAAACATCTATTTGCTGGAGGCCAGGAGGGTGCGAGGGATATGACTTACACTTACTAGTTCCTTATGAGGATAGACAATGTTGGCAAGTGAGGACCAGTTCACCAGGAATGGAAGTAAGATGATAAGAGGACATTGTCTGGGGAACATTTAATTGGAATGTTATAAGATTCTTCTTTACTAAGAGGTTGGTAGAAAAATTGAACAGTTTGCCAAGAGAGATGGCAGAGGTAAGTTCTGTAAATGGATTAAATATTGTGTGAGACATATTATGATGCATATGTGTTGACATATATACTTGTTTTAACATATGTACTTGTTTTGCCAAAAGCAGGGTAAGGAGTGATGAAGAAAGTGGTGGTGATGGGGGGGGGGGGGGTGTTGGGGAAAAGGATGGATACATTCAGAGGTAAACCCCTATTTAACATTTGGCCAATGGAAAATAGCATTGAATCTGTGCAGACTGGATGGGAGGACCTTATGTCTTTCACTGCTGCCATTCTCTTTGTTTCTATGTTTAAAAAAAATCTGATTTTCACATGGGCCATGGGGCAGGTGCAGCAGTTAAATATTTCAGTTGCCAGTCATTTTGTAATTGCGCATCTAATAGTTAAGGGCAAACAGTATAATGTTACTGCATTATAAAATGCAAGGGCATAATACACACAATTACAGAGTATGATTTTTGAATCTCTGAAGATCATGAGATGGTCTTATAAAACATTTCTTCCAGTTTTAATAATTATTGTAAAGTCTTATAATGTCAGAGGCTCATGTGCTTTGCAGATTTCTCTCATCAGTTTTATGGCTAAAGTTACAGAAGAGTTATTGATTTATGTTTCCTTCTACTGCTGAGGTCTTAACAAATAATCTCAACATGAAGGCTTTAAATTGGTTCTGCCTCCATAACATCAATCATGGGGTAATAATGACATTTTGTATCAAGCGATTTTTTATTTTGTTATAAATTAAGAATGATTCCCAGGGGTGACATTAATATGTATTGCATGCTTATTTGTGGTACATTTTTGCAATGAGCACTTAGTTGAGAAACTTTTATTAAATGCACATTCATATTGCTTTCTGCTTATTTCTATTCCAAAGATGCTATCTTGGAGTCATTTAGAAGACTTGTTGTAGCATTAGTTTTCTTTCCATTCTTCTTATGAAATACATAACTTGAAGCAATCCAGGAATTGTCCAATGTAAATTTTTAGAGAGACTGCTAAATAAAAGAAAATTAGATGAAAATGTCAGGACTGACCCCTCATACTATGAGAGATAAAATGGAGTTTCATATTGCATACATTATTTTAAAATTGTATATATTATAAGATTAATATTAAATATTAGATATACAGCTTTTAATCCTTTAAATGAGAAGTTCAACCATGGTCCCCTCTGCACAACTCTGGTGGCTGTCCAAATGGAAGTTAAAGATCACATAGCACTTATCATAAAAGTAGTGAAATTTGTATAAAAAAGACATCCAGGAACCTAAATTAAAATATCAAGTCAAGTGTAAAACAAAAAGCAGTACAAAAGCATTACCAAGAAAACTAAGAAGAAAAAATAAAAACTAGAAAAGAAACAAAACTAGTGCAAAGTAATGTGATACATGTCAGAATGACAGCACAAGACTGGTTCGAAAGCAAACCTTTGCCGAGTTTATCTTGCCTATTGCAGGGTAAAGAGAGACATTTCCTTTGGTAAATTCATTTTATGGAGTCCTAGACTATTCTAGCTAATTTGGACCTGGGTGTTTTTTGTTATAAAATTGAAAACATCACAACCAGAGTACCACTACAATGTTTTCCCAACACGTTATGAAAAAGACCTAAAACAAGACATTCATGGGAGAGTGTCAAAAACAATGGCTCCCTTCCTCTTTTTGGGGAAAGAGTAAGTGCAATCAGGGGGTGGAAGCAGAGGGAATTGTGGCTAATTTCTTTGGGCTCGATTCTCAAAGCCCTGGTAAAGACACAAGGTGCCTGAAACATAGAAACATACAATTTGATGCCAGATAAGGACCGCTTGGCCCACCCAGTCTGCCCATTTCCCTACCTAATGGATATGCTGCAGATCCTAGCTAACCAACAGCCTACTTCTTCAACCCTCCACCCCAGAGAATTGCCTTATGTCTGTCCCATGCATTCTTGAATTCCACCGTTTTTGACTCCACAACCTCCTCAGGAAGGCTGTTCCATGCATCCACAACCCTCTCCATGAAAAAATACTTCCTCACATTATCTCTGAGCCATCCCCCCCCTCTAGCTTCAGATTGTGCCCCCTTGTTCTTGTACACCACTTTTTCTGAAAGATGTTACCCTCTTGGACTTTGTTGATTCCCTTGAGGTATTTGAAAGTTTCAATCATGTCCCCTCTCTGCCTCCTCTCCTCAAGGCTATACATATTAAGATCCTTAAGTCTCTCTTGATATGTCTTCTGGTGCAGACCCTGCATCATTTTAGTTGCACTCCTCTGGACTGTCTCCATTCTGTCTATGTCTTTACAGAGACTGGGTCTCCAGAACTGCACGCAGTACTCCAGATGGGGTCTCACCAGCTGTCTGTACAGAGGGATAACAACTTCCTGTTTTCTACTGGTGATGCCGCTCCCTATGCATCCCAGTATCCCACCAGCCCTGCTTACTGCCCTCTCACATTGCTTGCTCACCTTTAGGTCATCTGATATGACTACCCCCAGGTCCCTTTCCAGTTTTGTTGTTGTTAGTATCTCACCCCCCATTGTGTACTCTTCCCCTGGGTTTTTGTTTCCCAGGTGCATTACTTTGTACTTCTTAGCATTGAATCTAAGCTGCCATACATTTGACCATTCCTCCAACCTTGCCAAGTCTCTTCTCATCTTTTCCACCCCACCTTGTGTATCAACGCTATTGTAGATCTTTGTGTCATCTGCAAAGAGACATACTTTTCCTTTCAGTCCTTCTGCAATATCACTTATAAAGAGGACCAGTCCTAGTACTGAACCCTGTGGTACCCCACCAGTAACCCCCCCCCCCTTTCTTCAGAGTGGACTCCATTTACTATTACCTTCTGTGTTCTGTTCTCCAGCCAATTTTTTACCCAGGCTACCATCTTGGAACCCACTCCCAGGCTCTAACTTGTATATTAATCTTTGTGTGGGATTGTGTCAAATGCTTTGCTAAAGTCTAGGTAGACCATGTCTACAGCCCCTCCCTGATTTACTACTTTGGTCACCCAGTCAAAGAAATCTTTTAGATTTGTCTGACATGACCTTACCGCTGTGAATCCATGCTGCCTTGGGTCTTGTGCTCCTCTGGCCTCTAGGTACTCAACAATTCTTTCCTTCAGAAATGATTCCATCATTTTCCCAATCACTGAGGTTAAACTAACAGGTCTTTAGTTTCCTGCATCTGCCCTGCTCCCACTTTTGTGTAGCGGAATCACATCTGCCCTCCTCCAGTCTTCAGGTACCATCCCCATGATTTATTAAAGAGGGTAGTCAGTGGTGTCACTAGTTCTACCCTTAGTTCTTTTAGAATTCTGGGATGAATCCCATCAGGCCCCATTGCTTTGTCCACCTTCAGTTTTAAGAGTTCTTTTAGAACCTTTTCTTCTGTGAAAGGGCTGGTATCAACCCCCATATCCAGCATGTGTCTATTGTTTGGTTTAGGTACCTCCACTTCTTCATTTGTGAATACTGAGAAAAGTATTTGTTTAGTATCTCTGCCTTTTCACAGACACCCTCTCCCAACCCCCCTCCCTTTATTAAGCCTCACTATCCCTTCCTTGGTCTTCCTTCACTCCCTGATGTAACTATAAAAGGTTTTATCCCCCTTCTTAACGGAGTTGGCTATCTTTTCCTCAGTTTGGGCCTTTGCTGTTCCGACTGCCTTTCCTGCTTCCTTTTGTTTTAACTGATACAATTCTCTGTCCTGCTCCTTCTGTGATTCCTTGTTCTTCCTGAATGCTCTCTTTTTCTCCCTAACCTTCCCTGCACCTCCTTTGAGAACCATAGTGGTTTCTTACATCATTTTGTTTATTTGCTTCACACAAAGGCTTGTTGCATCTGTGATAGCAGTTTTGTTTATTCCCCATTGTTCTTCCACCACTCCTTGCTGCCCATTTACTAATGCATACCTTAGGCACTCACCCATTTTGACAAAGTCTGCCCTCCTGAAGTCCAGTACCTTTGCCTTTGTATGGCTTGACTCTACCTCAGTGTTTATCATGAACCATACTGTTCGAGGGTCACTAGTTCCCAGATGGCTACCCAGATGGCCTGCACCAAACATATATGGTCATGTGGCACCATGCATCAGAAACTGCCCTCTGCGCTATTCACGAAGGCAGCCTTTGTCAACCACAGGCTGCCTGCCTGAAACAGGGCTTGTACCTCCCATGCATCTAAAAATGGTTTGCTATCTGGTACTAGGGAGCACGTGGCAAATGCAGGCTGACACATCCCTTAAAATGGTATTCAAAGGACACTCCTAGAGGGAGAAATTCTAAGTACCCTTAGACCAACCAGGGCTGGTCTAAGGGTACTTAGAAAATAGATCCCTGGGGTAGTTTACCAGTGTGCAGCAATGCACTGCAATCCCCCTTCCCCCAATGGGACCAGTATTAATAGTAAAACAATCACCCCATCCTGGTGGTCTAGTGTCCCCTTCCCCTACCCCCAATGTCTGCCATTTTGTTATTAATTAAGTATTCCCCATCCCTGATCCCCTTCCCCAATGCCTGCCATTGTGTTATTAATTATTACCCCTCCCCAATCCCTGTTGTCTGCCCTTTTGTAATGAATTGATTATTACCTCTCCCCGATCCCCAATTTCTGCCCTTTGGTAATATTGACTATTGCCCACTCCATGATCCCTGAAGTCTACCATTCCATAATGATTTCATTATTACCCATCCCTGATCCCTGACTGCTACACTTAGGTAATATTAAATATTGCCCCCTCTGTTATCCCCAAAATCTGCCCTTTTGAAAGTACTTACTTACTCCCCCTCTCTGATCCCTGATGTCCCCCATCACATCACAAAATAATAATACCCACTTCCCTGTTGGTTGAGTGGCCCCCCACCCCAGCAGATTACACCCAGCACCCTGCTCCCCCCACCCCTTAACAGCGCCAGCACTGGCATAGTCCTCCTCTTACCTCTGCAGCTGGTGCCGCCTGAACTGTCATTGAGTGCTGGTTCTCTCACCTCTGTGCCCTGAAGGTGAATAAGGCTATGGGACTGGATGGGATACATTCCAGGGTAATGGAAATGTTTACAGAAGTGCTAGGTACCCCACTATAGCCTTGTTTAACACCTTTCTGGAAACAGGAATGGTTCAGGAGGACTGAAATGGTCTCTCTGCATATGATTGGAGGCAGGGAGGAAGCTAGAAATTACAGACCAGTTATCCAAAATTTACTGGTAGATAATCTAATGGAAACCATACTGAGCATCTAGAATCCATCTGGCTGCAAGACCACAGACAGCATGGATTCATGGGAGAAAGATCATGTCAATGAATCTGAAATAGAGCAGGAGAGTGCAGTGGATGTAGCCTATCAGGAAACAAGCAAGGCCTTGTGCACTGTGCCGCACGGAAGGCTGGTTAGGAAATTGACCACCATAGGAGTGGGATCCAAACTGGTAGATTCAGTTAGAAACTGTTTAAAGGATAGGATACATAGTGTGGTGATTAATGGCACACACTTTAAGGAGGGGAGAGTGACAGCGGGGTGCCAATGTGTTCGGTACTGGGACCATTCTTATTCAATATCTTAAATGGGGACATTGCAGAAGAACCAGAGGAAAGATATGTGTTTTTGCTGGGAAAGGTGTGCCTTTTTTCAGATGACACCAAAGTCTGCAATAGGGTGGACACTTAGAAGGGGTTGAAGAAAATGTGCAGCATCTAGGGAAACTTGGGTAGTGGTCTAGGACTTGGCAGTTAGAGTTCAGTGCCAAAAAGTGCAAATTATGCATCTAGGACATAATGTAGGAACCATAGAGTTGAGTATAAGATGTGGAAGAGGTATTGGCAGCCACTAGATAGGAAAGGGACTTTGTGGTTATTGTATCAGAGGACCTCAATGTGGAATCATAGTTTGACAAGGCCATATGCAGGGCCAGTTGGATTCTGGGTTGCATAAGGAGGGGTATCACCAGTAGAGGTGGTGCTGCCACCGTATCCCTCCCTGTTACACCCCTGCCTGGAGTACTGTCTAATTCTGAAGACTGCACCTGATAAAAGACATAGACAGAGGGGAAGCAGTCCAGAGGATGGCAACCAAAATTGTGCAGTGTTGCAAGGGAAGCCTTATGAGGAGATACTGAGGGATCTCAACCTGTACATCCTGGAGGAGAGGAGAGTGAGATGCAACATGATTGAGACCTTCAAGTACCTCAAACGGGTGAACTGGGTGCAGGAGGGGAAACCTTTTCCAAATGAGGATGAGCTCCAGGACTAGGAAACATGCAATGAAGATAGAAGGGGGCAATTTCAGGAGGAGTGATAGGAAATATTTCTTCACTGAAAGTGTGTCAGACATATGGAACTGACTGCCAGGCAAAGTGTTGGAGGCTAGAATTGTGGAGGGTGTCAAGCATGCGTGGAATAAACAGAGGAGTATTACAACAAAGGGGGGGGGGATCTTCAGAGACCAGATAGATTCTGTGGAGGCAGAATAGGCAGGGTACTCTTTGGCTGACTGGTGAAATGCAGTTCTTTTCTGCTGAAAGATTCTATGTTTTTACATTTCTCCATTGCTTTACCAGAAAATTCCAAAGAGACTGTATACTGTATATGGGTAATGACAAAAACCTAGGGAAACAATGCATCCAGCACCCCAAGCTCTGAATGTACAATGTACAATATCTAAAGCTAGTTCAAGACCAGCACTCTGGCCACAATGTGTACTATCAAAAAAAATGTTTATTATAGTTACACACACCAATAGTGACAAAACAGATAAATATACACACTGTTCTCTAAATCAGCTGGTCAAAGACACACGAAGGAGAAAGAAATCCAAAATCAACAGACCATAAGCAAAAGCAACTACACAGTTAAAGCCATTGACAAGACCTTACCTTTTACCTTGGCTAGGTAGGGCTTTGGGTAATGTATAAACAAAAGCTGCATGTTGACATTTTGCTGCAGAGAGCCCTGTCTTGTAGAATACAGTTCATCCAAGCTCTTGGGTAAGATTTTCGAAAGGATCCACCCAAGATGTTTCTACTGCTGTTTTCAAAGCAGAAATACACCCAGACCTGTTACACAATCTCTTAGATGGCTTAACATTGCATTGTCAAAAGTTTGCATCCAAAATCAGATGCAGTTGCATTTAAACTGGATGCAGTTGTATCCAAGCTGAACAAAAATCATACTTGCACCCATTTTATGTAATAAACTGTGACTTTATGTCCTGAACAGACACAAGTTGCGAAAATAGTAGCAGGGCTGCCAGGACACAAGTGGATGGATGCAGATGCTGTAACAGTCCTAGAATGCCAGTTCCACAACTAATCTAATTGTACCTCATAGCTGTGGGTTACCTGGTGGGAAAACCAGCACAGTCAGTGGGAGCTTGTCTCATAGGGGGCTCAACTTTCAAACGTAAAACTATGACACAAGGTGCCTGCACCAAACAAATATGACACAAGTGGCACCTTGCATCATAGTTTGCAGCTATCCTGATTTTTGAACACTGAAAGCAAAATCAGGATGTCGTGTGGCAAAGTCCCCCTCTGCCACCTTTGCAGAAAAAGTGTCCATGCACCAGGTCACAAGGATGGTTGTGCCAAGGCAGAGCTGCACCATCTCCTTATTTGGTATTCTAGAAGCCCTTCTGTGGTTGCTATGAGGGGCTCAGGTTAGACCAGTCTGGAGATGGTCTTAGTGCCCTGCACTATTGCCAGGCTGGTTGGCAATTGTGGGACACTGCAAGATGGTGAACAGCGGCAGAAGGAGCACAGGAATAGGCATAAGGCGTGATGAGAGCATGGTTGAATGTGAAGATGCTGAGGTGGCACCCTGTGGGGGTGCCCTGTGCAAGTGTAAGCAGCCAATTGGTATAAGAGACCAGGACCTGGCCTCAGCTGCACACAGCCCTGACACCTGCCCCATAACTGCCAATGGCCCCAACACCATAAGTGGGCAGCAGCATGCCTTCACGAGAGGAGCTGAGTACCAGGGCACTGTCATGGTGATGGAGACAATTTTCATCCACCACGTGCACCCCACACACTGCAGCTGCTGCTGGCCTCCTATAGTGCTGGGCTCAAGTTCAAGTTCAAGTTTATTGCAGAAAAGACTCCGTTGAGCAAGCTCATTCACAAGGAGGTCCTGAGGCACATACACATACAGTTCACAATTACATAGACAGGAGATATAAATGTAGAACAACAAAGAAAAAATATAATACACAATAGAAGTCCTTAAGCTATATATGCAGTAAATTCCAGCTGTAACCTTGCCTTAAATTATGCAACACATTTCAGCTTAATAAGTAGAGGGCCAATTGGTACCTAGGAAGTTGACTTGGTGTTGGGGGCCTAGTAGCACCTACATATTTCTTTTAATTTAGAGATAGCTAGTGTTTTGTAGGAGTTAATTGATACGATGCTGGTTAGCTTCAGCATGGCTTGTAGTTGGTTCCAAATGTTTGGGAGGGCATATGAGACAGCTCTTTGGCCAGCTGTGGTACGTGTCCTGGGAACATCTAGTAGGATAAGGTCGGATTTCCTTAGGGAGCAGGCGCTATGCGAGATGTGTATGAGAGACGTTAAATAGACAGGCAGTTTGTGGAGTAGTAATTTGACGGTCCAAATGCCAGCATGCAGGAGGCGTCTGGTAGCAAGAGAGGTCCACCCAACTGCTGCATAAAGATCACAGTGGTGGGTCCTGTACGCAGAGTTAGTAATGAAGCGAAGAGCACGGTGATAGAGTACGTCCAGTTTAGATAGGCTCATGGTTGGGGAGGAGATAAAGATAATGTCTCCGTAGTCAAGCAAGGGAAGGAATGTTGCTTGGACAAGTCTTTTGCAGGTCGCAAGAGAAAAGAGGGTCCTATTTCTAAAGAAGAAACCCAAGCGTGCTTTAAGCCTCTTTGATAGATCCATGATGTGGTCATTGAAGGAAAGCTTGTTGTCTATTCACATACCTAGATATATAAATTTAGGTATGACTTCCAAGGGTTCACCTAGGGAGGTAACTATGAAGTTTTTAGGTGGGGTAGGTAGGGCACCAGACAAGGCAAGTCTCGAGAAAATCATTGTCTTGGTTTTTTTGGCATTTAAGAGAAGCTTGGCATTGATAAGGTTGCTTTCTAACTGGATAAAGTCAGCTTGGAGTGCTTCCCTGACTTCAGTTAAGGACGAGCCTGATGCGTACAAAACTGTATCGTCCGCAAAGAAATGTATGCTAGAGTTCTTTATGTGGGAGTCAAGGTTGTTGATGTACAGAGAAAAAAGGATTGGTCCTAGGATGGAGCCTTGAGGGACTCCTCTGGCAATTGGAAGGGGGACAGATACAGTAGGCCATCAGCTTTGACTTTTTGTATCCTTCCTGTGAGATAACTGTTAAACCACTGTAAGGTAAGTGGAGTGGCACCTATGTAGGCAAGACAGGTGATTAGGAGGTGATGGTCTACAGTGTCAAAGGCCTTACTGAGGTCAAGAAAGACTACACCAGTAACCTTCTTGGTGTCCATAGCATGGATCCAGTCATTAGAGACTTTAGCCAAGGCTGAGATGGTACTGTGCTTCGACCTGAAGCCAGATTGGGCTGGGTTTAGGAGTGAGTGCACTTCGAGGTGATTTTTTTAGTTGGTTGTATATAAGTTTTTCCAGCACTTTGGAGAGAACGGGCAAGACAGAGATAGGATGGTAGTTGTTTAAGTCACAAGGATCTCCTGATTTGAAGAAAGGAAGAATATGGGCAGATTTCCAGCAGAATGGAACAGTGGCTGTGGTAATAGAGAGGTTGAAGATGTGAAGGATGGGGGCTGTGAGCTGGGCATAGCCTAACCACAAGAAAAATGATTCAAGGCCATCGTCCCCTGCACTTTTCTTGGTGTCAAGGCTAAGAATTATGTCTTCGACTTCTTTGTAGCTAAACAGGCACAACTGGAAGGAATGAGGTGGAGTAGCATGTGTAGTATCTGGGCTAGTGTTGCCATTCATTCGGCTAGCGTATGGGGAGGAGTCGAATGCCAACCCGGCTCATTGACACTGATGGAGAAGGTGCCAGGGCTGACTGCCCCTGAGGCCAGGTCTCTGTCCCTTCCTGCCAACCCCCCATTCCTGGGCCAATTGGCTGCCTACATTTGTGCAGGGCACTTCTGCAGGGTGCTACATCAGCACCCTCACATTACCACTGTGACCCTATCACTCCTTATCCAACTTCCCATGCTCTTTCTACCCCCAGTCCCTGTCTTGCAGTCATATTCACCCCCACCTTCAGGCTCAAGTGTTGCACTAGATGGAGGGGCCGGGGTCCTGCATCCTTCTGTCAAACCGTGCAGGTGCACCATTTCTTCAGTGCAACCCTGCAACTGCTGCAAATCTCAGGTCTTTGGTGCTGGGACCCTCATTTTTATAAAATATGGCACAGGGTCCCTGATACACCCAGGGATTGCCACAGCCCTAAATCGCTACAGCTTGCAGTGATCTAAGAGCTCTTTGAAAATCGAGTCCAAGATGCCAAAACTGTAACAAATTAAATAGACATCATGAGCATATTGTTAGAACCCAGTGGTATCAGGCTAAGAAGTGAGCTATTGCATACACCCCACATACATTGTATATAGTTTGTGATTAATTATATTGATTCCTGGTACCATTTTTAAAAAGATAAATTGTTATGCAGCATTTGGTAGCCATAGGCTAGTAAGTTTGATGCCCAGGCCAGTGAAAGACCCTGGTGGTCTAGTGGTAAATGTAAGTCAGGACCAGCCTGGAATGTGCAATATATTCAGTTGCCTCAGTGGGGCCTTCTTTTTTATATATCTAAATCAGTAAGAGCCAAAGCATTTATTAATAGAACAATTACTCTTTTTATGTGATGCAGAGTGGCAGCTGTGTGGTGCTGAGTACATGAGGAGAGAAGTGGAGAGAAAGTAGAGTGGGCTCAGTGAAAGTCCTACCATGCTATGTCTGTAGGACTGGTCCCAGGCAATAAGGCTGAATCAGGGCACTACAGACCTCTACTGTGGTCGTGAAGCAGGCTGGGCCTGCATGGGAGTGGGAGCTGTTCTTGGCAATTACATTGCCAGTTTCAGTAAGTGCACGCACTTAGTTGGCAGGCAACAAGTGTCAGATTATAAATATAGGGATTGGCTGCAATATCAAATAATCTAAAAGGACAGAAATGGAAAAGAGGGTGTGCACACTGCATTTGGGATGGGCTGCCAAAGCAAACAGGTGCCATAATAAGGGTAGAAGCAGGCTGCTAATGCAAAACATTGTACTCTACAGACACTTGAGAGGACCATGAAATAAATTATTAAATAAATAAATCATAGCCACAGTCAACTGGCCCACAGTCCAATGAACAGAACTATATGATTAATTCACCTCAAAAATATTTAATTTTAAAAATGGTGCTGTTTATAGACAGTGTCTGAAAGAATTGAAAGACAGAATTTACACTGCAGATATGTCACAACCTTTTTACAAATTGTTTTGTCTCAGTCATTTCTTATCAAAATCACACCAAAGTGGTACACATATGAAGTGTAGGATATCAGGGAGAAAAATAGTTCCATGTGTCAAAGTGACCTGGAAAGTGGATTTGCTGGCTGACCTGCAGTGGTGGATTTGTCATGCAGTAAAACCTGGAGTCCAGAAGTCATGCTGGCAGGCAGGGATGTTGAAGGAAGACAAAAACAGGTAAAGAAGCAGTGCACACTTTAAAGCTTAGCTTTGCTTAACTAAAAAGTTCAAACTGTATGTTTATTACATCAAAAAAGTGTTGTCAGTATACATACAATGTGTCATAGTATGGAGCCACAAACACTTCGGTGCCTCAAGGAAATTACTCCTTCATTAGGAAGGAGGAACCATGACAGGGTGTGTGCTTTTGGGCTGGAGTATCAGACTGGTGCCCCTGAGACAGCTGCTGAGAAGAGTTTTAGAGTGCCATATTAGCATGTACAATTTTTGTAGCCTCAGAAAAGGGAACATGGTTGATTTAAAGGAAAAAGGAGTAATTTAAGAAGTAGTTTTACAGTAGTGAAAGTGGACGAATGCAATCTGCAAGCTCTCAGTTTTCACACAGTGGGATCTTCAGTTTAAAGATCAAATGCACATTTCATAAAAAGCTTGATTTCCCTTGAATTCACATCCCTGTGTCATGATTAGTGTTTCCTGAAAATATCATGCTGTTTGGTGTTGTGGTTTTCTTTAAACCAGCATCTGTTAATGTGCTCTGCAGTAACTGAAAACAGTGAAGATGTTTCTGTCCCTGTCTGTGAGCAATGAAAGCCTGCTGCTTCACCAATTAAGCCCCTGATTGACTGAATACACTGTTGCAGTTCCTAGTTAGAGCAGTCTGTAGAGCTAATTGTTTCGCTCAAAGTTTATTACTAACCTATCTGGTTTGTGTACGGAGAGATTAGCTTAAAATCATTCTCTTCACATAAACTGCTGATCATTTGGGGTTCAGTGCTGAACTGAAGTGGTATGAATGAATGTCTGTGAGAAATTACCTTGTCTGTATCACAGATGTCAAGTTCTCTGTCATCAAGACTATGCATTCTATTCTGGCTATATAACACAGGGTTGTTTAATGGATATAAAGAAATCTACTTTCCATTAATTCATAGAAGCAATGTGTCTTTGTTATCACATTAAAATATTTATTGAGGCTACATCAATGTCTTTTACATGTCAGATTGACAAATCTGTGTCTGCCACACACTGCTATTTCAGGAACATGTACTGTATGAAGTCATAAAATTCAGTTATTTGAGGGTTTCCATGTGAAAATACATCAAGTATTTGCAGGGTTCAACCTTAACATACATTTACTAGCCTGGGGCATAGTGCAGAGTGCCTTGGACTAGTGCAGATACCTCCTTTCCTGTCCGTGTGGGCTAGTGTGGTCGGCAGAGTCGGTTTTACTTCCAGTCGTCATAGCGGTCCTAGGAGCAAAATCCCATCGAGCCCATGGAACTCTGGAGCAGCTGCAAATCAGAGACATAGCCAGTGGGTACTCACAGAGACCCAAACAAGCGCTTCCAACTTCCTTGTTATTTGCTCAGTCAAGCAGTTCCTCCTAGAGGGTGGGCATGCAGGCTGTCACTCACTGCTTTCCTTTGCATCTATTGGCCAGCCCAGTTTGCAAGTTGGCAGCGAGGTGGGAGCAGTATGAGGTGGGAACAGTGCTGACATCATCAGGAGCACTTATTGGCTAAAGCCTGTAGCCTGGGCATGCAAGGTGCAGACTGGCAGCAGCTATTGGAAGCAAGCACTTAAGGGTGTGGCTTCAAGGTGCATAACTGGATTTAAGGAGCTGTTTTTGTTTCCCAAAAGTGCGGAGGATTCAAATTTTGAAAGAGACTGCATGTTGCTGGAAGGTTGGAGGAATGGCTGTTTGGCGAGTGAAGAGTAGTTGTTCAGTGGTTTCAGCACTCCTGAAGGTTCAGCGGTACCACAGTCATGGTCTTGGATCCTAGAACTGGACATCTGACTGTGTATGTGCTGCAGACTGCAACAAGGCATTCATACCGGAAGCTAGATCACCTGAAACTAAAGAAAATGCCAGCTCAGGTAAGGCAGTGCCACATGGCATTAAAACGCTGTGCCATATGTCATGTAGGTTCTTCTGAGTTAGTTATTTAATTTTTCTGTGAGGTTGTATGTGTGTGTGGGGGGGGGATTAGGAAACCATCTAAGGAAATGGGCAGGCATTGAAAAACGCAAAGACCAGTAGTGTTCTGAACTTCTGACTGAGGTTGTGGGGGAAACAGAAACTGTTTGAAACTGAAAAGAAAGTGTGTCTGCAACTCTGCATACTCCATTGCAATAGCAGCAATTGGTGCCTTAACTCAGCCATAGTCTGATTTCCTGTGTAATGTTTTGATAACTAATTTACAGAGACATTATGTGATTAATTTGATTTTTGAAAGCAAATTTTTTGGGGCTTGTTATGAGTGTGTTCATTCCAGTTCCTCGCTCAGCTCTGCCTACGGGCGGGGTGGGGGTATGTGGCTTGTTATGGTGTCTTTTTATTGCTGAGCAGGCAAGGTAAGCACACTGGGACTTGGATCGCCTAAAATGTAAAATGCCAAGCTCAGATGAGGAAGTGGAATTAATTTTAAATGCAGACAGTATTTATCTGGTCTACTATTGAGGTTCTGACTGAGGTTGTGTGGGGATTGGGAAGCAGTGTGAAAATTTTTGCTGTCTAAGTTGTTCTGCTCATATTGTGTTCTGTTGCCTGGGGGGTGATGTCTGTGGTTTGTTGTGGGCTGGGCATCATATGTTTCTTTTTGGATTGATGTTTGAATGTACAAAAGTACTCAGGTAAGTCAAGTGCCAGTTGTTACTGTTCTTCTGAGGTTGTGTTGAGCATGGGGGGGTCAAAGTGTGCTGCTGTGATGTGGCCTATAGTTTTATCTATTTTGCTGTAGCAAATTCTGGCTTATTTTGAGATTTCCCTCATTTTGTATTGTTGTGTTGCCTACAAGGTGGGGGGGGGGTTGATTGATGTCTGTGGTTTGTTGCGGGGCTGAGCAAACCGCTGTGGGTTAGGGCACTTTTAGTCTGACTTGTCATTATTCATTGTCTATCAAAAGCACATGGTGACATGAGTGCAGGCTAGTGCAAACCACTGCAGGCTAGTGCAATTTTAAACTGACTTGTCCTGCTGGTTAGTGCAAAAAAAGGTTAAGGTCAACCCCTGTGTATGTGTATAACTAGAAACACTATATGGCATCCTGATGCCCCTGTCTCCTGCATGACAGTTGAGGTAGCAGCTATTTGTTTCCCCCTTTCCCCTGACCCAAAAGCCCCCTATCTCCTGCTCTCAAATGAGGCTGCTGCAACCTGCTGCCCACTGTCTTCTCCACACAGTCAGGGCTGCTGCACTCTGTTGCCTCCTGCACAAACAGTTTAGGCTGCCGAACCCTGCTACTCTCTGTCCCCCACCCTATAACACAAGATGAAAGGATTTTTTTTGTATTTTCTATTGGGTAGTTTTGGGTAGTGTATCAAAGGATCTGACTCTAGTGGCAGGGAGCAGCATGGTGCAAGAGCTCTAACTGTGGGGGCACGAGGTTCTCTGGTGCAGCAGGGCACAGTAGTGTCAGGTGACAGAGGACAGCATGGTGCAAAAGCATTGACAGTGGTGCCGCATACAGTGGGGAATCAGGGTACAGCAGCCCTGACTGTGTGATGGGGTGTATATGGTGCAGCAGCCCTGCCCATTTGGTGCAATGGAAGTGGGTAGCAGGGTGTAGCAAAAGCCCCACCTTTGGTGGCCTGGGGCAGCATGATGCAGCAGCCCAAACTGTGAAGGCAGAGGGCCTGGGACTCTAGGGCTTAGCAGAGCACAGCAGACCTGTCTGTGGAGACATGAAAAAGGGGCAACAGTGTGCATTGGCCCTGACTGGGGGTGTGGGACAGAGGGAAGTAGGTGCAGCAGTCTCAACTGAGAGGCAGGAGACAGGGGCATCAGGATGCCATATAGTATTTCTGGTTATACACATACATGATGTATTTTCACACAGAACCCCACAAAGAATTGAATTTTATGAGTTCATACAGTACATGTCCCTGAAATAGCAGTGTGGAAGACATGTTTGTCAATCTGACATGAAAACAAAATTGTTCTTACATGAACCTATTTATTGAGGCTACATCAAAGACACACTACTTCTATGAAATAAAGGAATGCAGATTCATTTTATATAAATTAAGCAACCATGTGTTGTATAGCCAGACTAGAATGCAGAGTTTTGATGACAGAGAACTGAAGTCTGTGACACAGACAAGGTAATTCCTCACAGACATTCATTCATGCCACTGAAATTCAGCACTGCACCCCAAATGATCAAATTTTTATGAGAACAGAAAGATAGATTTTAAGCATATCTCTCTAAACACAAGCCAGATGGGTTAGTAACACGCTCTGAGTAAAAACACTTAGCTCTACAGACTGCTCTAACTAGGAACTGCAAAAGCTTATTCAGTCAAGCAGGGATTTAATTAGTGAAGCAGCAGGCTGAACAGGTATGATGTCATTGCTCACTGACAGGGACAGACACATCTTCACTGTTTCTTCACTGTTTAAGTTACTGCAGAGCACATTAACAGATGCTGATTTAAAGAAAACCACAAAACCAAACAGCATGCTATTTTAAGGAAACACTAATCATAATACAGTGACATATATTCAAGTGAATTCAAGCTTTTTATGAAATATGTGTGCATTTGATCTTTAAAGTGACTTAAAGTTCCCTTCACAGAATTTTAATGTAAAAAATAATGCAGAAAGCTCACAATGTCAGCTTTCCAACTGAAAAGTGTCAACGTGATCACACTTAATTTCCACACATTTTTGTGTGGTTTATAGTATTTCTATGATCATTAATCCAAGTGAACATATCAGAACAGCTCAGAATTTTCAGGGCAGTTGGTTGAAAATTTAAACTGGAGAATTCCATTGCGGTTTATTCTGCTGCAGAGTTCCAAGCAGAAATAACAGCTAGCTCTCATTAAGCAAGCAATAACACACAACAAGGTGCAAATTATCTCCTGATATGAGTAAGCCCAGATGTGTTTTAAGGCATGAGGTGCTTGTGCCAAGTGCCTTATGCCCAAGGGCATGCTCTTATCGGGAGATAACCCACATCTCGGAGTGTGTTATTGCGCTTATAAAATGGGTCCCCACTAAAAATGTTACCCTGAAAATTAAGTTGATAATTAAAAGAAGTCTCATAAGTATACCTGTTAAAAAATTAGGTTAATTAGAAAAGTGGAAAAAATAGTCCCTGCATTTGTAATGCAGAACATGTATAAAATCCTTCCCACACACTCTCTCACGCTGTGTTTTTTGGCCCCCCAGCACTTATTTTTTTTTTTTATATTTGCTTCTACCTTTGTTTTATTTCTTTGTTTTTCATCTTCTCATTTTGTCTAGCAGCTGCCAGTAGCTGTGGAGTGGCCGGTATGAATGGCAGTGAGGGCTAGGATGTCTGCAAATGATTTTGCATTCCAGTGGGCTGGGTCATTTCCCATATGACTTAGGTCATGTTTCCAATATTGGATAGATAGCAGGATAGGAGGAGAGAGAGTGGGATATAAATTTTTCTTACTATACAAGGCCACTGCTGGCGAGGGTGCTCGAAGCAGTGAGGTCTCCAGTGACAGCCAAATAGGGGAAGTTTGCCTAGGTCTAGAGAACCATCTAGTGGTTTGTGCAGTAATGAAGGACATGTGATATCCTTGCAGCCATGGGAGACCCCAACCTTCCCTACTCCAATGTTGGCGAAGTTTAAGTTTACTGTAGCGAGGTCGGGATCCTTCCCATAAAAAATTACCCATCAAGGCTTCCAACTTTGAAAACCATTTCTGTGGTATAGGTAAAGGGAGATGGACCAGTAGGTATAGGATCCGTGGGGCAGCCATCATCTTTATAGACTCTATTTTGCCTGCCAGAGAGAGCCGTAAGGCCTTCCAACATTCCATATCTAGTCTGATAGATTCCACCAGGGTTGAAAAATTAAGGGTAAGCATTTTTGTCGTATTTGGATGTAAAAAGATACCCAAGTATTTTATACCATCAGGAGACAATTTAAGGCCAAGAGCCTGAAAATCCATACTAGATGGTATAAAATTCAAAAGAAGAACCTCCATTTTTGATTGGTTAATCTTAAGGCCAGACACACTGTAGAATTCAGACAGTATACAAAGAATATTGTTAATCACTAAAGGGGTACATTCAGTAGTAACGAGAAGATCGTCAGCATATAAAAATGTTTTGAGAGTGATGCCTCCCATACTTATTCAGGGGATATAATGGGACTCCCTAAGAGCTATAGCCAGGGGTTCCATAGCCAAAATAAACAGTAGGGGGGGAGAGGGCAGCCTTGTCTTGTGCCCTTTTGCAAGTGGAATGGTGAAGACAGCAGCCCATTTGTCAGGACTCTGGCTGAAGGGGACGTATATAATAGTCGTATCCAGGAGAGGAAACCAGGCCCCATACCCATTGAAGAAAGAGTATGAAAAAGAAAGGGCCATTCGACAGAGTCGAAGGCCTTTTCAAAATCTACGGCCAAAGCAACGGAGAATTGTTTGGACAATTTGGTGTAGTGCATTAATGACAACAAGGTTCTATGGTGATCTGATCCCAATCGGCCTTTAACAAATCCTGCTTGCGATGGGTGAACAAGGCCTGAGAGAAGAGGTTCAAGTCTGCCAGCGAGAACCTTGGCTAAAATTTTTGCATCCGCATTAATAAGGGAAATAGGACGATAACTACCAGGTAAAAGTGGATCTTTCCCCTTTTTTGGCAGAACCGTAATGGTGGCTTCTCTCATGGTTGGGGGGAGACATCCATCAAGCAGTGAATGTTTGAAGGCCCGAAGCAGATATGGGGCAAGATTAACTCCTGGACTCTATATAAATCGATAGGTAGTCCATCAGACCCTGGGGCTTTATGAAGATTCATCATTTTTATAGCCTTGTCCACTTCTTCCAACGTGATTGAAGCATCTAATGACTCAGCCTCAGTGGGGAGGAGTTTAGGGATAGGCAGTGAGGCCAGGACACCTTGAATTTTGTGGGGGTCTGGAGGGTGAGGGGAGGCATATAGCTGTTTGTAAAACTGCATCATGATTGTGTTTACCTGTGAACCAGAGTAGCAGGGAATACCCTTATGGTCTCTCAAAGCCTGTATTCGTTTAGAAATTTGTTGTTGTTTAAGCCGATATGCCAGGAGTTTACTGGCCCCCCCCCAATAGGCGTGTCGAAACCGTTTAATATTTAATTTAGCCTGTCGGGATAGATGAGTGTTCAGTAAAAGCCTGGTACTGGCCAATTGTGCAAGCAAAGATGCAGGCGGGGTCTAGAAGTTGAGGGATTTATACTGTGTCTCTAACTGGTGCAGTTGTCTCTCCAGGGCCCTCTGGTTGGTCTCTCGGCAACATCTCCTAGCTACTGTGAAAGCAATTCTTCTGCCTCTTATCGTTGCTTTGAAGGCTTCCCAGAGGATCATATCAGAGACTTCATTATTATCATTATTAGTCCAGTAGTCCCTTGTTTCAAGGCCCAGACACTGTTGGAAGTCTTTATCCTCTAGGAGGAGAGGGTCTAGCCGCCAGGAGGGGGAAGATGGAGAATCCAGTCCTAATTTAAACAGTATCTCTAACGGGACATGGTCTGAGACATATATCGGGTGTATATGAGCAGAGACAACCCTATCATACTGTAGAGCTCAGAGGAAATTAGTCAGAGATCTATTCTACTGGAGGTACTATGTGACTGTGAGAAACATGAGAAATCATGCATCCTGGGGTGCAGGAAACTCCAAGCATCGAGTAGCCCATGTTCAGCCATCAGTCGCAAGAGGGCTTTCTTAGCTTGCCTGTGTGGCTTGGGGGCTTTATTGCTTCTATCCATGTTATGATCAAGAGTCTCATTGAAATCTCCTCCCAATAAAACTGGAGCCCTATTCAAATTGAAATCCATAAGGGTTTGATTAAATGTATGAAAAAAAGAGGGACAATCCTGGTTGGGGGCATAGAGATTGGATAAAACTAGGGGGCCTTCCGGTATCTCCAGTTCAGCCATGATCCATCTCCCTTCTTTATCCTGAATATGTCTCTTGAATTTCCAATCTAAATTTTTATCTAACAATATAGATACCCCTCATTTATGAGTCAAGGCCACAATATGGAGTTCTTCCGCTACCCAACCCTGACGGAGTTTTTTTGCTTCTCCAGATGATAGTTTGGTCTCTTGCAGGAATACCACCATAGGTCTCAGTTTTTTCAAATGCATCAAAACTTTTTTTACGTTTAATAGGTGAGTTAAGTCTCCTGACATCCCAGGAGATAAATCTAGTCTCCATCTGGCCTGAAAAAGAACATGACCAGAAGGGTAAACAGCTGAGAACACCAGGACAGGGTAAAATAGCTCCTGAATTATTTCCCCCAGCAAGGACACACCGTAATTCTAATCACCTTCATATAGATCAGTTTGCCAAAACTACTAACTTTGTATAACCATGCACATATCTTAACTTTGTAACGTTGTGCCTGAAAAAGAAGAAAAAAAATAACCACAATAACAATAACATTCCCAACAAATGAAAAAAAACCTACCCCCTCCCACTCCCAAAAAACTTCCCCAAAACAGACCAGCTTCCGCTTCGAACATCGGCCTACTAGTGGCACAGAATACAGCGGAGGTCGCTGGGGGGGTATAATATAAGCAACTCCAGCAGTAGAGCTAGGACACCCTAACATCCTGAAATCTCTCTGAATATTATCCCCACCCAACAAGGGGAAAGAAAATATTTCTGCTTATGAGATCTATAAGACTGTTACCTGGCCGTTTAGCCCTCTGGATGGCTTGGGGTCCACTCCCACCCCTTTATTGTATCAAAGGGGGGAAATCATCTCAGGTAGGGTGGGCATCCCACCCCTAGCACAACCAAGTTATGCCAAGGGGACAATGACAACAACCAGTTACGAACCCACCCTGGGGCCACAACATGAGCTTCCCTACGGCCCAACTGCATATTAAGGCATGAATAAGAGTTCAAAAAACACCTAGAAAATACAGAATTATCACACCCTAAATGAGAAAGGAAGGAGGGGCTTGGCAGTGCAGCCCATTAATACATCCTGAGGGAACAATAATCGTAAGAGAAGGCTCTCCATTTATTCAACCCACTAGTCCAGGAGAAGAAATAGCTGACCCTTCAAAGTGGACAAATGGTGACTCGGATGTGTCAGCTGAAATGCAGATGTATGAAGAAACAGGATTAGAGTCTCCCACCCAGGAGAGGGCCCTTGCTGCATGGAGTTTAGCTTCTCAGGAATGCAATTGTCTAACATAGAAACATAGAATTTGATGGCAGATAAGGACCGCTTGGCCCACCCAGTCTGCCCATTTCCCTACCTAATGGATAAGCTGCAGATCCTAGTTAACCAGCAGCCTACTTCTTTCTACCCCAACCCCCTAGAATTGCCTTATGGCTGTCCCATGCATGCTTGAATTCAATCACTGTTTTTGACTCCACAACCTCCTCCGGAAGGCCATTCCATGCATCCACAACCTCTCTGTGAAAAATACTTCTTACATTACCTCTGAGCCGCCCCCATCTTCAAATTGTGCCCCCTTGTTCTTGCACACCTCTTTTTTTGAAAGATGCTACCCTCTTGGACTTTGTTGATTCCCTTGAGGTACTTGAAAGTTTCTATCATGTCCCCCCTCTCCCTCCTTTCCTTGAGGCTATACACATTAAGCTCCTTTAGTCTCTCTTCATATGTCTTCCGGTGCAGACCCTGCACCATTTTAGTTGCCCTCCTCTGGACAGCTTCCATCTTGTCTATGTCCTTGCAGAGATTGGGTCTCCAGAACTGCACACAGTACTCCAGATGGGGTCTCACCAGCTGTCTGTACAGAGGGATAACAACTTCCTGTTTTCTACTGGTGATGCCTCTCCTATGCATCCCAGTATCCCCCAGCCCTCCTTGCTGCCCTCTCACATTGCTTGCCCACCTTTAAGTCATCTGATATGACTACCCCAGGTCCCCTTTCCATTTTTGTTGTTGTTAGTATCTCACCCCCATTGTGTACTCTTCCCTGGGTTTTTGTTTCCCAGGTGCATTACTTTGCACTTCTTAGCATTAAATCTAAGCTGCCATACATTTGACCATTCCTCTAACCTGCCAAGTCCCTTCTCATCCTTTCCACCCCACCTTGTGCATCAACTCTGTTGCAGATCTTTGTGTCATCTGCAAAGAGACATACTTTTCCTTCCAGTCCGCCTGCAATGTCGCTTACAAGGACATTGAAGAGGACCGGTCCTAATACTGAACCCTGCGGCACCCCACTAGTAACCCCCCTTTCTTCAGAGTGGACTCCATTTACTATTACCCTCTGTGTCCTATTCTCCAGCCAATTCTTTACCCAGGCTATCATCTCGGGACCCACTCCCAGGCTGGCTAACTTGTATATTAATCTTTTGTGTGGAACTGAGTCAAATGCCTTGCTAAAGTCTAGGTAGGCCATGTCCACAGCCCCTCCCTGATCTACTACTTTGGTCAACCAGTCAAAGAAATCTATTAGATTTGTCTGGCATGACCTTCCCGCTGTGAATCCATGCTGCCTTGGGTCCTGTGCCCCTCTGGCCTCTAGGTACTCCACAATTCTTTCCTTCAGAAGTGATTCCATCATTTTCCCTATCACTGAGGTTAAACTAACTGGTCTGTAGTTTCCCGCTTCTGCCCTGCTCCCACTTTTGTGAAGGGAATCACATCGGCCCTCCTCCAGTCCTCAGGTACCACCCCATCCTCCCATGATTTGTTAAAGAGGGTAGTCAGTGGTGTCACTAGTTCTACCCTTAGTTCTTTTAGAATTCTGGGCTGAATCCCATCAGGCCCCATGTCTTTGTCCACCTTCAGTTTTAAGAGTTCTTTGAAGACCCGTTCTTCTGTAAATGGGCTGGTATCAACTTCTGTATCCAGAGTGTTTCTATTGTTTGTTTTAGGTACCTCCCCCTCTTCGTTTGTAAATACCGAGCAAAAATATTTGTTTAGTATCTCTGCCTTTTCGCAGTCACCCTCTGCCCACCCCCCCCTTTATTAAGCCTCACTATCCCTCCTTAGTCTTCCTTAGCTCCTGATGTACCTAAAAGGTTTTATCCCCTTCTTAACTGAGTTGGCTATCTTTTCCTCAGTTTGGGCCTTTGCTGTTCTGACTGCCTTCCCAGCTTCCTTTTGCTTTAACTGATACATTTCTCTGTCCTGTTCCTTCTGTGATTCCTTGTACTTTCTGAATGTTTTCTTTTTCTCTTGAACCTTCACTGCCACCTCCTTTGAGAACCATAGTGGTTTCTTACATCATTTTGTTTTGTTTATTTGCTTCACACAAAGGCTTGTTATTTCTGTGATGGCAGTTTTTATTATTCCCCATTGTTCTTCCACCCCTCCTTCCTGCCCATTTGCTAGTGCATTCCTTAGGCACTCACCCATTTTGGCAAAGTCAGCCCTCTTGAAGTCCAGTACTTTTGCCTTTGTATGGCTTGACTCTATTGCTGTGTTTATTGTGAACCATACTGTTTGGTGGTCACTAGTTCCCAGATGACTACCCACTTCTACATCTGTGATCCTCTCTCCATCTCCATTTGAGAGGACCAGGTCTGATTGCTCCCTCTCGAGTGGGTTCCAATACTAGTTGTCTAAGGCATGCCCCCTGTAGGACATCTAGAATAACCCCACTCTTAGAAGTGGCTGCTGCAACTGCACTCCAGTTAACATCTGGCATATTCAGATCACCCATCAGCAATATCTCCCCTTTATCTGCCATTCTAAGTATACTTTCTATCATTTCCTTGTCCATTTCCTCCCCCTGAGAGGGGATCTGTATACAACCCCTGTGCGGATTGTGGTGCCATTGCCTGCCTCCAAATTGACCCACAGTGCTTCTTCTCCTCCCTGTTTACCCTTTTGTTCTGTTGCTTTGATTCCTTCTCTTATGTAGAGAGCTACTCCTCCTCCTCTTTTACCCTCCCTGTCCCTCCTGTAGATAGTGTATCCTGGTATGTTTATGTCCCAGTCATGGTTCTGTGTGACCATGTTTCTGTGACTGCCAGGATATCCAAATCTCCTCCTCCATCAAGGCCACTAATTCAGGAAGCTTGTTACCCAGACTACGGGCATTGGTACTCATTGCTCTCCATTTTTTGATGGCTTTACCTTCTGTAGCAGCATCCCCCACTGACCTTTCTACCTCGGTCTTTTTCTCATTTAGTACCCTGTTTTGTAGGGGGAGGCTGGGATTTTCCTGCTGCTTATCAGTGCCTCCCCCCTTGACTAGTTTAAAGGCTTGCCAATGAAGCATTTAAACCGATTGCCCAAAAGACTTGTTCCCTTCCTGGACAGATGCAGACCATCCTGCCAGTATAGGCTGGTGTCCTCCAGGTGGAACCCCAGTCCCCAATGAAGCAAACCCTGTGCTCCACACCATTTTTTCAACCATTTGTTAAACTGCATGGCGCAAGTACCTCACCTCACCCATGCCACTGACAGGCAGCACTCTGAGAAGGATACTGTGTGTGCTACTTGTCTTAAGCCCCTCCCCAACTCTATAAAGTCCTTCTGCACTGCTTCTAATCTCACGATGAGCTAAGTCATTTGTCCCTAGGTGGACAATGACATCCAGCTCAGACTCCTGCAACTGTTCTCGTGATCCTAAGGATGCGCTCCTGTCCCTCCAAGCCATGGCACCAGGCAGGCACCTTACTTCAGTTTTCCCTGCTCCCCAGTTCTATCCCCCTAATAATTGAGTCCCCCACCAGGAGCTGCTTTCTTTCCCTGTGGTGCCCTCTGCCTCCTTCCTGAGGGCCTCCCTTGTGACAGTTGTCTGCACCCTCCTTAGTCTCCTCTGCGGGTGCATCCATAGGGGAACTATGCTCCCCCAGAATGGTGTATGGATTGTGGAGTGGAACAACTGACTGGGTGTGCCTCTGTTCCACCACCCTTACCCTCCCTGAGCCCACTGTGGTCCAACTGCTGTGCTTCCTTCGCAACCTCTGAGGTAGTGGTGGTGGCTCTGGTGCTCCCTGGATGGGGGAGGTTCCCTTGCCATTGTCCAGTGCGGCCTGAAGACGGGCAACTTCCTCCCTCAGGGCAGATAGTTGTCTACAAACAGGGCAGCATCTCAGCCTCCAGAAAGACTCCCGGAAGACTGCTGCCCCACAGCCATTACATTGTACTACTCTCCACATAACTGTCTACCTTGTTTAGTTTATTTTTTTTTGTGTGTGTGTGTGTTATTGGTGCCTTATATAGAAATATATGTATTTATATAATGTGTATGATTATATTGTCAGTGCAGTGTGCTAGAGAGGATATGACAGTGATATGTACCTTGCCCTCTTGAGGAAATGATGTCAGAACCCCAGGTATAAATGAACTATTTCCAGGGTGGGTGGGTGAGGGTTGGGAAGGGTTGGCCTAAACTGTGCCCTCACGAAACAATCAGCTAAATGCTCTGACCTACTGATGCGATGAGTGCCTTCCTGTCAGCAAGATGCCATACACGACAATTTATAATACTGCTTTAAACCAATTAGCCAGAGAAAATACCCTCCTATTCAAACAGAGAAAAATCCAAACATCCAAGTCAGACACAGGTAAACCTCCCCAGCCCCAAAAAAGTCTGGTGACTTGTGCTCTGAAAACAGTCAGCCCCAAAACACGTCAGCTGTGCAGAAGGGCAGACACAGAAAACAGTATTCAGCCTATGTGGGTTTAAACTCTTCCTGCACTGAAAACCTTAACAATTGTAACAAAAGTAAAGCAAACTCCACCTCTGTTGATTGAAAGACTGCCTTTTCTCATAATTCTAAGTTCCTTATTTCACCCTTCAGTTAGAAGTATCCTCCACCTGAAGAATATTAACTTTTCTAAGGAATCTGCTTCAAACCAAAGACAATTGTAAATTGTAAGGTTCACTTCCCTCTGTTGTGAGCACTACTCACTTTCTTGCAAATCTTAAGTCCAGTGTTGCAGCTTGCAGGCAGAGGTAGCTTCACCTGAAGACTATAAGGTACTTGAAGGGTACCATCCAAGGGTAAGTCCATCAGGGCCTTATATTTATTATTGCTCATATCAGGAGTGAAGGATGAATGAGAGGCTACTGATGCAGGACTTACACTGAGTCTCCAAGAACGAAGCCTGGGGGTCTTGTCGATATGGGCCCCTTCAGTCCGAGCCCTGCTTTTATTTTTCCTGCTTCCCGGTGATTTCTGAGGGGCCAGTCACGCAGGGATCTGAGGTGATGAGACTTGAGATATGGCGTGAGAAGAGGTGGGCACAAGGGTAGAAGCTGGTGGCTCTTGTTGGGAGATCTCCATCTGGGTGGGCCCCACCGAAAGAGTCCTGGGGTATTTCCCTCGGTAAACCCCAAGTAAGTTTGGGAGCTTGCTCTACTAAAAACTTCTCTGTGACTGCCGAATTATCAAATGGCCGTGGTGAACCATTTATTATAATCCGCAGAGAAGCAGGATATCACAAGGAGTATTGCAGCCCCAATTCAGCACAGGATCTATGGGCAGCTGTAAAGGCCCTACGACGTGCTGTGAGTTCTTGGGAGTAGTCTGTGTAGATTTGGATCTTGTAGCTTTTCCAAATAAGCTCTTTTTTTTGTCTAGCCAGTCGAGTAATCAGTTCCCTGTCCGGGAACCTAAGAAAACGAGCCAAAATAGTATGTGGGCGTTCCCTAGGGGCCGGACGAGGGGTCAGGGTTCTATGGGCTCTGTCTATCTCAGGTGGCCCCTCACAATGCCAGTCCAGTAAAGGTGGTAACTCAGTTTGCAAAAATAACACAACATCATTCCCTTCACTACCCTCTAGGAATCCCACAAACCGTAAATAATTTCACCTACTACGGTTTTCTAGATCCTCAACTCTTGCCCGTAGAAGCTGCATAGTCCATTCTTGTTCGTGTAATTTAGCCCCAGCCTTACGCCAGCCATCCTCCGCTTCAGCAAGTTTGTGCTCTGCGATGCAGGCCCGTTGAGACAGATCTACTATGTCTGCCGTGTTTTTGTTTTTGTAGCTAGATCCATCCTGTCCATCCGGGAAAGGATTTCGGCAAACATTTGCTGAATTTTAGTTAGATTGCCTTCTTGTTGAGACACTGACGCTGTGGGCTCCATTTCGTTAGTGTACTAGACCGCGTTCCACGTTCAGGGGGACAGAAATGGCAAATGCAATTTTCACCTCCCACTCCTACAGCAGATTGAAGATGGCATGCCAGCTTGGAGCACAGGATCCACTGAGAGATGCACCATTTGCCAGGTAATGCCAAGAAGCAGAAATGAAGCGGGCTTTAGTCGGGTTTATGGTGAGGTTCCCGAGAGCACAGGGCTTGGGCGTCCATTCAGCTCGGTGGGTAGCCATGCCCCCTCGCAAGTCTCAGTTTTAATTTAAAAGTAGTTTATTTTGAGCACATGAGGATGCTTGGGGATTGTGGGTGGCTCATGTTGAAGTGGAGATTACGAGCAGCTGTTTTTTTTTTCACCTTGGGAAGTAGAGGTCAGACTTTGTCTTTTTAATGTTTTACTTAGGTTCACTTGGGTACAGTTCTAGAGTGGGGGAGATGGGCTGCAGGACTGCCAGTGTTTGCTCACCTGTAAAAGCACTTTGAAGCTATGATAAGTTATTGATATTTTGCTGTTGTGAGGTTGCCCATGGAAGAAAAGAGCTGATTGGCATGGATTTGGGATGATAATGACATGGCTCAAATGTCCTTTCAGCCAATCAGATTAAGCCATTTTCTTTACCCATTTTATAAGAATGCATACCCTATAGGGATTGCCTGTATCTCAGTGCCAGGGTCAGTAGAGCACTAAGTGAGTACAGGGAAAGTACAGCTATTTACTGCAGCATTTGGTACCTGTTTCAGTTAAGATATTTTCAGCAGGCATCCAGCAAGTACAAGAGTTTTCCAGCATCTCGGTGGTCTTCAATGATCAGCAGCACAACAGATCCACTGTTTATCTCCTAAGGGTCCAGCTTTTACCATTATGTTCTAGAATTCATTCAGGGAAACTGGTACAGTAATTTACATTTACTGTGGGACTAGTTCAAGAGAGACACTCATCTGCTTTACTGGGATTTGTAATCCTATTTCTACAATATGACTACCATCCATCAGTTTAAGAGAGTTTGCTCAGAAGGTGAGGGAGATTGTATGTGAATTCATTAGAAATAATTGTTGCTGTTAGCCAATATAATTAAAATGCTACACTGAATTTGCAGTGTGTTGATATAGAGCATAACTTGATATAGAGCATAACTTGATATAGAGTATAACTTGATATAGAGTATAACTTGATATAGAGTATAAGCGATACAGAGTATAAGCGATAGCGATACAGAGTATAAGTGATGCAATCAATTTAGATAGCAGGGAAGGGTGTCTGGGTACAAGGGGTGCATGGACTGACTGAGGTAAGTATAGGCCTAGTAGCCACTGCATGCCCTTGTATCAACAAAAGTAAACTGAAGTGGCTGAGGCCCAAGGGTTGTCCTAGGGCTATTGGTCATTGGAAGGCTGGTGGGTTGACTTATAGTCTACAGTCTCCAGGGTTAGCATGTATAGACCTGTGAGCTGGAAAGCAATGGTGTAAAAGTATATGCATAAACTATAAGATACAATAATTTAGTGGTTGTTGTTTAAGTTATTACCAAGGCCCTCAGTTTTCTGCTGTTCTGTGGCACGCGACAATTGCCACAGAAACCAAAGCCAGCTTCAGAAGGTGTGTCTGGCTGCAGAAATTTCACAGAAACTGCCCTATAAGTTACATAGAGACTGCCCTACTCCTTTTTCCCAATCACTCTGCCTACTTTTTGCTTTATAAGAACTTAAATTTACCCCCAACCATCTCAGCCCCTCAACCCCCCCCCATTCAGCCCTGAGAGCTCCTTTGAGTCACCCTGTTTTTTATATTGCCAGCCTTTTTTGGTGAAAACCTGCATGATGACATAGATACATAGATACATAGACAGTGTCGGCAGATAAGGGCCTATGGCCCACCTAGTCTGCCCATTTGAGCTTGTAAGTTCAGTTTGTTTTCCTAGAAGTCTATTTCCCCTTACCCCTGACCTCTAGAATTCCTTTATGTCTATCCCATGCATTCTTAAATCCCGTGATTGTTTCAGCCCCCACCACTTCCTCTGGCAGGGTGTTCCACTTGTCCACCACCCGCTCTGTGAAGAAATTCTTTCTCATGTTTCTCTGAATCGTCCCTCCCTCCAACTTCATCCCATGCCCTCTAGTCCTGAAACATCTTTTTCGCTTAAAAATAGTGTTTTCCTGCACCCTGTTCCTCCCTGTAAGATACTTGTATATCTCTATCATATCCCCTCTCCTCCTCTCCTCCAGGGAGTACATGTTCAGTTCCTTCAACCTGTCTTCATAGGACTTGTGATGCAACCCATGCACCATCTTTGTTGCCCTCCTCTGAACCTTCTCTACCCTGTCTATGTCCTTACGTAGGTATGGTCTCCAGAACTGTACACTGTACTCCAGGTGGGGCCTCACTAGTGTCTTGTATAGCGGAATTATGACCTCCTTTTCCTGCTGGTGATGCCCCTGCTCATACATCCCAGCATCCTATTTGCTTTACCTGATGCCTTGTCACACTGTTTCCTACCTTGAGGTCATCAGAGATGACAACCCCAAGATCCCTTTCCTGCTTGGTGCATGCTATATCCTCACCCCCAACTGATATATTGTGCCAGGGTTTTGTGCCCTATATGCATTATCTTGCACTTCTTGCATTGAATTTCAACTGCCAAACCCTTGACCATTCTTCAAGTTTCTGCAGGTCCCTTCTCATTCTGTCTACACCCTCTGGTGTGTCTACTCTGTTACAGAGCTTTGTGTCATCAGCAAACAGTGAAATTCTGCCTTCTGTATCCTGTGCAATGTCACTGATGAAGATGTTGAATAGGACCGGTCCCAGCACTGATCCTTGTGGTACCCCACTGGTCACTCTTCCCTCTGTGGAGTGACAGCCATTTACCACCACCCTCTGTGTCCTGCCACCCAGCCAGTTACCTACCCACCACACTACTGTCCTGCCCACACCCATATTCCCCAGTTTGTGTAATAGTCTTCTATGTGGCACAGTGTCAAAGGCCTTGCTGAAGTCCAGATAGGCCATGTCCACTGCCCTCCCTTGATCCACCTCCCTAGTCACCCAGTAAAAAATTCAATGAGGTTGGTCTGACATGACCTCCCCCTGGTGAAACCATGCTGCCTTGGGTCCTGTAGTCCATTGACAACCAGATGTTCCACCAATCTGTCCTTCAGTAGTGCTTCCATGATCTTTCCCACTACCGAGGTGAGGCTGACTGGTCTGTAGTTCCCTGCTTCCTTTGTTCCCACTTTTGTATAAGGGGACTACATCTGCTGTCCTCCAGTCTTTGGGTACCTCCTGTTTCCAGTGATTGGCTGAACAGGATAGCCAGAGGTTCAGCCACCACCTCTCTTAGTTCTTTAAGGACCCTGGGGTGCACCCCATCTGGCCCCATTGCTTTATCAGCTCTTATTACTTCCAGTTCCTTCAGGACCCTTTCTCGTGTAAAGGGACTTGTGTCCATTTCTGCACCATTCTCACCCCTTGTACTCCCTTCAGACCCATTACCCCCCTCTTCCTTAGTAAAGACTGAGCAGAAATACCTGTTCAATATGTCAGCTTTACTGTTGTCATCCTCCACGCGGCTCCCATCCTCCCCCTTCAGTCTCACTATCCCTCCCTTTGTCCTTCTTTTTTCACTTATGTACCTGTAAAAGGTTTTGTCCCCTTTAACCACTGATTTTGCAATGTGTTCTTCTGTCTGAGCTTTGGCTTCCTTACTGACTTCCTGCCTCCCTTTGTTTCTCCTGGTACTTCTCCCTATCCCCTTCTGCCTGTGTCTTTTGTATTGCCTGAATGCAATCTTTTTGGCTTTCACTTTCTTTGCTACCTCTTTGGAAAACCATAATGGTCTCCTCTTTCTTTTCCTCTTGCTAACCTGCTTAATGCATAAATCTGTTGTTCTTATAATCCCCATTTTAAATACTGCCCACTGTTCCTCAATCCCTGATTCCTGTCCCATTCCCCTTAATGCCTCTTTCAAGCATCTCCCCATTTTCCCAAAGTCTGCCCCCCTAAAATCCAGGATACTTGACCCAGTACCTTTTCTTATAACTGCTAGTGGGACAGAATAATTGTTCCTCATACCAGTAGTGCTTTTTGGGGCCATGTAAAGACATTATGGGGTATAAATCCAGCAATTGGACCCATCAGTAATAGGAAGCAGCAGAGGATTATCCTCCACTGCTGGACCAAAAATGTGTGAAAATATACAATAAATCAAAGTACCAATTATATTAAAGGCACCAAAGAAGGTCTGTATAAAATAATCATGTTGCCAGAAAGAAGGCTGACATGCTTTCCATGACAATGAAGAGAGAAGTTGCTTAGGTGATTTGGTCTGAAACACAGCATTTATGAACTGTAGTGACAACAAAAAACATGTTTTCTTCTGGGGATCAAACCCAGGCCCTTACTCTTTACTGCATGTACTGTACCTTTAACTTGACTAAATGCAAAAAAGAATACATACAGTATGACCCCAATAGGCACTTACAGCTATGCTGCTGGAGCCCAAATAAATGCTCAGGTGACCATTAGATATACATAAGAAATCATCTGAGACCAATACGTTTATCTTACTTCCAGTAGCTCTATGTCCACTAAGTCTCACCCTATTGGCTCACTTTTTGTCCACCACTGCATCCCTTAAAAGACACCTAAAACCCCTTCCCTCTCATTGTACTCATTCCATCCTCACCCTCCTTGAACCCCCTTTCTCCTCAGCGTGCTCCTCTCTCCTCCCTGTACCCCTCCCTTCCCCCCTCCAGCCTCCAGGGCACCCCTCACCCCACCCTGACCTCTCAAATGCAGCTTCTTCCTTCTACCCTAGTTACTTTCACCAGAGTGTATACACTGTACTTGAATTGCAACCTTTGTTCTTATGGCTCTTTTCTACTGCATTCTGCTACCTTATTGTATATCGTAATAAATCTATGAATTTTGTTTTATTGTCACTAGCATCAGGCACCCTCGCTAATGGAAATAAATGGCATATTTGAACACAGGCCATTGCATACCCTTTATTTTCAATACTGCCCTTAATCTTGATCTGACTCCAGCTTCTACAGCATCCACTGCTCCACAAGTAGTGGCATTTTCCAAGCATGGCATCTGTTACACAGGAACTGACCATAGTGACACTTCCTATATTATTAATCTGCTACTAACTCCTGTAGTTGCAAACCTCCCAAGTCTCCCACTAATATCCAGTGTTGGATTCCATAATGGGGGGGGGAGAGAGGGAGATGGAGAGGGAAAGAGATAGAGAGGAGATGGGGAGAGGGAGATGTAGAGGAAAGAGAGGGAGAGGGGAGAGGAGAGAAAGAAGGGGAGAGAAAGAGAGAGAGAAAGGGAGAGACAGGGGGGAGACAGAGACAGGTAGAGAGAGCATGAGGGAGAGAGAAAGAGAGGGTGAGAGAGGAAGAGAGAGAGAGAGAGAGAGAGATTATGTTACAGAAGGGTCTCAGCTCAGCACTTTTTATGTAACAGGTTATTAAACCTTTGTTTTGCAGCTTACACGCATTTAGACCTTGTCTTATTCTTCCATTGTACACTGTACCTGTCTGCCACATTTGACACTCAAACACCCAAAGACCCAGGACAAAAAGCACAAGACACATCCTGATCACTTAGTGGGTGGATATTCACTAACTCCTCTCCTAGCAAACAACACTCTCATCACATGGAATGTGCATGGGGTATGGAAATCCATGTAAAATCTAGAGAAATCACACTCTCATTGGTCCATGCTGGTACAGCACAACACTGTTCCTTGCCCAGAGACACCCTCACACAGTTCAGTTCTCTAGCTGTCAATCAATTAATCAATTAATCAATCAATCTATTAATTAATAAACCCTTCCCAGCCTGCTGGACGTACAGCATGACAGATCAGACAGCCTTCCTAGTCTGACAGCGAATGCATGGCACATCACTCAGACAAACAAAAGATCTCCTTAAACTTGAATAAAATACAAAAAACAGTATGCATGACCATAATAGTGCTTACATTTATGCTTGTTGGCACCTAAAAAGGCAAATTGCTACAAGCCCAGACGGGAGATTGATAAAGAGAACAGAATGAAATAAAAGGGTAACACACAGAGGAAAGCACACGTTAATGTGGCAAATAGAACACTTGAATAGGAGGTCATGGTGGATCAAGCAAACATTTTGGGAAATATAGAAGTAGATACAGAAATGCAGTATACATTGTTAGAACAGGAGGTAAGAGGAAGCTAGTACATGCACTGTACTGGACAGAAGTGTCCCAGAGACTAGAGGCTAAAAGACAAAAGTGAAAGTGCTGAGAATTAACTGAGTGGAAAGAGAGAGAATCAAAAGTGGTGCAACCAGGGAAAGACAGGGTGTTGTCTGCAGTGAGGGGGAACATTTTTAAAACTTTTTATTTTCAAATGTTTAGATAAATATATGCATACAAAGAACTTCATAAAATTAATATGCTGTAATACATATAGATAATAAGGCATGGGGCTGGATTAGTAACCATGCTATAATAGCTTTGAGAGGTTACCATCAGAACTGTAAACCTCGAGGGCTCAGCTCGAGAGGTTTACAATTTTGTCATGGTAACCTTGAGATGCGGTTTCAGTAAGGTTACTAATCAAAACCCCTTAGCTTTTATAGTGTATGTGATCAGAGTGATTGGGTTCAGGAAAAATAGGTTCACGCCCCAAAATATTTTAAAATAAACTGCCGTTTTGTCAGTAATCCATTAGGGAAGATCCGGTTGGTTGGTGGACACCACATGGTGTCTTGTTGCAGGGAGTGCTGGGAGACATTTGCGTGTCAATCAATCAATCAACCAATTCTTTATTTGTAAAAATACAATAAAATCAAACACATTAATAAATAACAAGATAAAAGTAAACTAATAAATACAGTAGCAGCTTTAAAAATCAGAAAATGGCAGGCTAAAAAGATACATTTTCAGGGCAACTTTAAAACTTTGGAGGGTCAGGCAGTCTCGCACCTGATGAGGTAGAGAATTCCACAGGGCCGGGGACATAAAACTAAATGATCTTGCTCCAGATGTTTGTAAATGAACCCTGGGAATCTCTAGCAATCCCTCATCGGTGGATCAGAGAGGGCAGAGGGGACAGTAGGGATGAAGGAGATCTTGCAGGTAACTGGGTTCCTGATCGTGTAGGGCCTTGTAGGTTAGCAAAGCAACCTTGAAGGTGATCTGCCACTGTATCGGCAGCCAGTGCAGTCTGTGGAGCACAGGCATTATATAACTGGTCCCAGAGGTACCAGTCAAAAACCTGGCTGCTGCAATCTGCACCAGCTGCAAGTGGTGGATATCAACCCCCAGTAGTCCATGGTAAAAGGCATTGCAGTAGTCAAGGCAGAAGGTAGCAAAGCCGTGGACCAAAGTTGGAAGATCATTGGGAGGAACCAGGTGCTTTACCCGGGCGATATTCCTCAGATGGTAAAAAGAGGTTTTGACAGCCACCGACACCTACAGTTTTAGGGTCAGACGGTCATTAAACATAATGCCTAGGTTTCTGCACCTGGTCTGGTTAGTTAGCTGGACACCTCCAAGCCATAAACCTGAAGGAGATCCTGCCAACACACCCGCCTCTCAATGACCTGGGTCCACAACCAACACCTCCATTTTTTCTGGGTTTAACCATAGCCAGCTCACATTTATCCAGTCCTGGATCTCCACTAGACAGCTGTTAAAGACTGAGACAGCATCATCCTTGCCAGGCACAAAGGACATGTACAGCTGAGTATCATCTGCATAGCAGTAAAAACTCAAGCTGTACCACCTAATAATCACTCCTAATGGCAGCATATAATCCGCAAACAACATGGGTGCCAAGATGGAGCCCTGCGGCACCCCACAGGATAGGGACAATGGAGCTGAGGAAAAAAACCCTGACACCATCCTCTGAGTCCGACCTTCGAGGAATGATCCAAACCATCTGAGGACCGACCCCGAAAGTCCACAGATGAACTGGAGGTGCTCAAACAGCATGCCATGGTCTATGGTGTAAAATGCTGCATAGAGATCTAGAGGGACCAAGATGGAATGGGTCTTTCTATCTCTTGCTATCAGGAGGTCATTTAATACCTGGACAAGAGCTGTCTCTGCACTATGTCTCTTCCTAAATCCAGAATGGAGAGAATCATAAACATTGTGGCTGGTAAAATGGTTATCCAGCTGTGACACCACCACCTTTTCAATAACCTTACCCACAAAGGGTAGGTTAGAGACAGGTCTGTAGTTAGCCAGAGAGTCCGGGTCCAAGGAGGGCTTCTTAAGAACGGACTGAACCACAGCCTCCTTCAGGGGATCTGGAAAATTCCCCCTCTCCAAAGACATCCAAACTATCTCAGTAAGGACCCGACCAATATTATCCACACAGCCTACTAAAAGGCGCGTGGGGCCTGGGTCCAAACTACAGTTGGTCGGATGCAACAACTGGATAACCATCACAAAATCAATGATTGTGTGTCGGCCAAAGTCACACCACACAAACTGGGCGTCCAACATCTCCTGCTGACCACCGCAACTCGCTTGAGAGAGGGTCAGGTGGACACTGGACCTGATTGTTCGATTTTTCGTAGATAAGGTTGCTACAATCTCCTCACAACGTTCTTGTGAAAAAGCATTTCCAGACTGGAGACAGAATGGTTTGCACAATCTGTCCACAGTCCAGAAAAGCTGGACTGGTCGATTCCACACAGCAGCAATTTCCCTGGACCGGAATTCTGACTTCTTATGGGTAATTGCTGATTGATAGACCACAACGTGGTCCATCAAACTAAGTCTGTAACACTCCAGGCCTGACCTCTGCCAGCACCTCTCTAACCTTCGTCCCACTCTCCTCAACTCCCTCAAGGCCTCATCACACCAAGGAGACCTGGGTGAAGAGTGAGGGGATGAACATGAACAGGAGCAATGGAATCCAGGACCTTTGTCACCACCTTATTATAGGCTAGTACCAAATCCCCTGGATCTGTTCATTCACTCAGTATACCCGATAGGTCCAGTACTGCCATCAGGTGACACACCCCTCAAAGGGCAGTATCGGACCATCTCCGTAGGGGCAGGCCTATTAGCGGGGGCCAGGAAGCTGAACCCGATGGTGTGATGGTCAGATCACCCGACTAGTTCCACCACCAAGTTGGATATTCCATCCCCAGGAGAAACACCAAGTCCAATGAATGACCACCAGTATGGGTCGAGGAGGAAATAACCCGTGTGAAGCCCGGTGAATTCATTAATTGGAGGAAGTCCTGTCCAAACTGCGAGAGTTCATCGTCAACCCAGGCATTGAAATCCCCCAGGATCAGCCATCTGGTGGATCCTAATGTCAGGTCGACAATAAAGTCCGCAGGAAAACATTTCCATCTCCTGGTGGATGGCAGACGAGAAGAATCCTGCACCCCAAACCCTCACCCAAGATACATTCAAAAGAGTTGGTGGCTCCCACTGGTACCTCCATCAGGTTCAGTTATGATCTAAAACAAATGGCCACACCCCCACCCCTATGATCCATCCTTGGGTGGTGTATCACTGAGTACCCAGCAGAATTGCTGAATCCAAAATGGGACCAGCATTCTCATCCAGCCAGGTCTCGGTGATGCAAGCCAGGTTAGATGATTTAACATGATCTGCTACTATAGCGGTCTTGTTTTTAATGGACCTGACATTACATAACACAGCCCAAGTAGGATGAGCAACTGAGGAAGACCGAGTTACCTGCCTGCTGTAAACAGAGCCCTTGGGTATGGGAACCAGACAGGGAAGACCCCTTTCCTGGACTCATTTTGCCCCAGGATGTATCCTTGTCCCCACTATCCCAATCCACCCACTCCTTTCCATTTCCCCACCAGGCTGAGCACCTGCCCTTAGCCTCCTGACTATCCCCAGCACCCTACACCATCTATACACCTCTGGGGACAGAGAGGGACAAAAGAAAGGGCAGAGATCCCTCAGCCTGAAGGGGGAATAGTGCCTGACCATCATATTGCCTGCCCAACACGTCTTCGCCACAGATCACAACACCCAATCAAACAATACTCAACTCAAACTCTCAAACTTCCACACCACTCCACACCACAACCACACACAAAACAATCAACCAAACCTGAACCCCAAAAACAAAAGTATAAAATAAATTCTATTACAAAGTGTGAAGGTGATTTTAGTAGAAAAAAAAAGTCACACTGATTCTCCAGATTGAAATAGTTATTTCCCTCTGGGGAGCTCCCACCTCTCCAGAGATAAAAGTTATTGCCCCCCCCCCCGACACTATCTCCCACATAGGCCGGGATAGCAGTCAGCAGATTATCCACAAAATCAGATTAAACAGGGCACTGTTACTGCATGCCAGGGTTTAATATATTAGGAAAGAAAAAGGAAGCGTCTGACCGTCACCCGACAAGTTGAATAGAATTCACTTTTAGATCTTCCACAAAAAGCTTCTCCAGCACGGCTGTCTCTCCCAGGATCCTGGAAAAAACTCCCTTCAAACCAGGCTACTCGACGCCTGGCCATCCCCCAAGGAGTCATTGCCGAAAGTCCTAGGCCATGAACAAGTCCCAATTGGAGCTGGAGCCTGCTTCCCCCAGGAACTACAGAGCACCAAATCCAATACAGCACACTCTCCAGTGGCCCCAGACCAGGACTCCTACATGATCAGTTACTCCGGCGATCCCTCCCCCGGGTTCAGGCCAGGAACACCGACAACCTTCGTTGGGCAATCAGCGGGTCAGAGATCCAACAGGACCCTCCTCCTTCAGTTAACAGATGCTGGCAGACTAATTCTGGTCTGAATCCTTAGCAGGACCACCAAAAACAAAACCCTCACGATGTCATTCCAGAGTCTCCAGCAATCCTCAGGTCGACAAGCTGCATACACCGCGGACTCAGCTCCAAGTGCGAATCCACTTTCAAGGATGACCACAACGACTATCCACTGATTCCTCCCCCCCAAACCTGGCAAGATAACCAGGTAGGAGATATACAAGCATTCTCCAGCCAAAAATCATAAAGATGGAAATACTCAGTGAGCCATTCATTCAGGCACTCAAAACATTAATGTAACTTTAACTTTGCTTGACTTATTAATTCAGCTACTTCAACCGAAACACTCTAACCATCAACTAACTGACTTCTTCACCCCTGACTATCACTAAAAAATAACATAATGAAATAAAATAAACAAAAACAAAACAATAAATAACACAAAATTACAACTAAATAATCCTGAAAAAAGAATTAAAAACTCCACACAAACTGTTGCTTCCTGTAGCTAGCCCAGTGTGGCCACCAACTGTTTAAAAACAGAATGAGGAGAAGGTCCAGAGATGAAGTGAGGAACATCAAGGTAGTTAGATTTGAGGGCAGAAAAAAAGAAACAAACAAAAAAAGGCAACAAACATGTTTACAATACATTTTGGGCAGCAATAAACAGAATTGGGCACAGTGACATCTTGATCGCTAGTTCAAGCAAGCATTAACTGACACAGTGGGATTAACTGTGCAAGCACTTGCAGGGGTTAGCAATTAGTATTCTGATAAAGGAATGCAGATTAATGCTGGCATTCTATTTTGTAAACTTATCGCTATGACGTACTTAAGAGAGGTTTATCACTGATGTCATAGTGATGAGATTACAAGAAAAGAATCTGTTTTCCATACGTAACAATCGTCTCCCATACATTATAGTAATATAATCCTATTCTTACTAAAGAATAGCAAGAAAAAACAAACAAACCAATTAGCATGCAATAATTAAAAAACAGCATAGCTGAGTCCATAAGTATGGAAATACAAGTATCATTAGATCTGAAAAAAGTAACTAACGTGGTATATACAAAGATCCAACAATATAAATGCCAAGACTTCAATGTAAACTAAATCAGAAAAAATATAAAAAATATGTTTAGTAGTAGGACCACAATTTTGGTTATTATGTGAAAGTTAATATGGATTTAAACATATGGGAACCATTTTCCTCTGACAACATCCCAGAATTAAAGTAATGGTCATTATTAATATTTTTTGCATATAAGTATTATCTCCATAAATTATATCAGTTGGAGTACTGAAACTCAGATAGATAGCTATTCAAGTGTTCTGCTAAAACTCATAGTATTGAAATATAAATCCATTTTACTGAATTTTCTCTCCATATGTAAAATACAATCCATATCCCTTCTTAGAGAATACGTTGTCCTGTCTACCAAGGTATATTATGCATAACCAGGGTATGTTATAGGGTCATAATTTAACTTGAAACCAATGCTAGAACTCAATATTTTAAATTAACATAGAAACATAGAATTTGATGGCTGATAAGGACAGCTTGGCCCACCCAGTCTGCTCATTTCCCTACATACTGCATAAACTCCAGATCCTAATTGATCTGCAGCTAGCCTTCTCTTTCCTACCACAAGAGTTGCCTTCTGTCTATCCCATGCATTCTTGAAATTACCTATCATGTTTGTCCCTAAGACCTCCACAGGGAGGCTGTCCCATGCATCTAACACCCTTTCTGTGAAAAAAAAACTCTTCCTCACATTGCCCCTGAGTTCACTCCAGCCTCAATATTGTGACCCCTTGTTCTTGCACAACCCTTTTTCTGAAAGATGCTGCCCTCTTGAACTTTGTTTATCACCTTGAAATACTTGAATGTGTCCATCATATCCCTCCTGTCCCTCTTCTTCTCCAGGGTATACATGTTGAGGTCTTTCAGTCTCTCCTCATATGGTTTCTGTTGCAGTCCTTGCACCATTTTTGTTGCCCTTCTCTGGACTGCCTCCACTTTTGTCTATATCCTTTCAGAGATGTGGTCTCCAGAACTGAACACAGTACTCCAGATGAGGTCTCACCAGTTGTCTGTACATTGGTATCACCACCTCCTGAAAATTTTTAGAGAAAAAAAAAAGAAAAGGGGTACTGAGAAAAGTAAGAGATTCACAGTTAAAGAATCAGCTAAAGGGACACTGTCAGCTCTTGTTAGGCCTCAAACTGTCCCTAGTTTAAAAAAACACATTTTATGATTGTTCATATTCTGTAGAATTTGGTGATTTAGCTGGTTGTTTTATTATATTTATTTTATATTTATTTATTGGAATCTCAGATTAACACCTTTGAGAACAAGTTCATTACATAGGTTCCACACTAGAGTTAAGACAAACAAATATATTACAGGACACAGTAGTCAACCAATATACAATTGCAGTATTTTCATTACAGTAGGACAAATCTGTGTGTGATCCTAGAGACCACAGCATACTGACTTAAAACCATCAAGGTTAAATATAGGAAACTACTGGTAGGGGGGAGGGTATATAGTTTCAGAGGGCTTCTTTGGAGGATAGGTGGAGAGAGGGGAAGGCAGAGGCATGGAAGAGTTGTGACCGACACAAGAGAATGTCCAACCAGACTGGGGGTGGAGGGGAGAGGTAAAGGGGACACGGGGGGGGGTAGAGACCGGGCAGGGATAGAGGGAGGGGCTGGGAGTCAGAGGACAGAAGGAGAGAGGGGAGAGCCAGGGAACAGTTGTGACCGTCATATGAGAATGTCCAACCAGCCGTTTTAAAAGTGACAATGTGAGGATTTTAAACATAACAAGGTTAGGTATGATTATATCATTAGCATGTTTTTCAGTCCTAGTAAGACAAGAGGCAGATTTAACAACCAGCGACACCAAGTAAGGATTAATCCATGACAGAGCATGGGTGTACTTGAGAAGTAATCCTCACCTGGGGGGAGCACGAGGTCACAGGCTGAGTGCTTCCAACCACCCAGGCATGGATTAATTTCCAAGTTAACCCATGCTCGGGAGCGGATTAAATCACTTGTAACATGGCTAACAAAAAGTGTTCAGGAGATCTTCACACAATGACCAACAGATACACTGTACAGAGCTACGAGGAGGGATGTGGACTTTTTTGTTTGCCATGTTACACAAAGGGTTTGGAAGAGCAGCACACAGTGACCAACAGATACAGTGTGCAGAGCTAATGTGGAACAAGGGTACTGAAATGAAACACAGACACCCTGCTGCCAATGTTCTCAATGACCCTGTTTGCAGCCAATACAGACACTGTTGAAAATTACAATGGTGACAGAGAGAGAGAGAGAGAGAGAGAGAGAGAGAACACACACACTGAGAGTGACACACACAGTGGGACACTTGAGCTCTGAGGCACTTGCTGCTCTCTGAGTATCTGTCTCTCGGTCTCTCACTCTCGGCTGTTTCCCACCTATGGCTGATTAGCTCTGGACCACAGCAATAGTGTTACTGCCTCCAACGTGCACCTCCATGTAAGCGCTCAGTCCATCTGGAAGTAATCCTGGGGGAAAAAAAACAGTGGGAGGTGAGGGGCTTTGTTTGTTGCAGCCCATGGCACACACATATGGGTACTGGAAATCCGAAGCAATTTGACAGGAGATAAGGACTGCTTGGCCCACCCAGTCTGTCCATTTCCCTACCTAATGGATAAGCTGCAGATCCTAGTTAACCAGCAGCCTACTTCTTCCTGCCCCCACTCCCTAGAATTGTCTTATGACTGTCCCATGCATGCTTGAATTCTACCACTGTTTTTGACTCCACAACCTCCTCCGGAAGGCCGTTCCATGCATCCACAACCCTCTCTGTGAAAAAATACTTCCTTAAATTACCTCTGAGCTGCCCCCATCTTCAAATTGTGCCCCCTTGTTCTTGCACACCTCTTTTTTTGAAAGATGCTGCCCTCTTGGACTTTGTTGATTCCCTTGAGGTACTTGAAAGTTTCTATCATGTCCCTCCTCTCCCTCCTTTCCTCGAGGCTATACATATTAAGCTCCTTAAGTCTCTCTTCATATGTCTTCCGGTGCAGACCCTGCACCAATTTAGTTGCCCTCCTCTGGACAGCTTCCATCCTGTCTGTCTTTGCGGAGATTGGGTCTCCAGAACTGCACGCAGTACTCCAGATGGGATCTCACCAGCTGTCTGTACAGAGGGATAATAACTTCCTGTTTTCTACTGGTGATGCCTCTCCCTATGCATCCCAGTATCCCCCCAGCCCTCCTTGCTGCTCACTCACATTGCTTGCCCACCTTTAGGTTATCTGATATGACTACCCCCAGGTCCCTTTCCATTTTTGTTGTTGTTAGTATCTCACCCCCCATTGTGTACTCTTCACCTGGGTTTTTGTTTCCCAGGTGCATTTCCTTGCACTTCTTAGCATTGAATCTAAGCTGCTATACATTTGACCATTCCTCTAACCTTGCCAAGTCCCTTCTCATCCTTTCCACCCCAGCTTGTGCATCAACTCTGTTGCAGATCTTTGTGTCATCTGCAAAGAGACATACTTTTCCTTCCAGTCCCTCTGCAATGTCGCTTATAAAGACATTGAAGAGGACCGGTCCTAATACTGAACCCTGCGGTACCCCACTAGTAACCCCCCTTTCTTCAGAGTGGACTCCATTTACTATTACTCTCTGTGTCCTATTCTCCAGCCAATTCTTTACCCAGGCTGTCATCTTGGGACCCACTCCCAGGCTGGCTAACTTGTATATTAATCTTTGTGTGGGACTGTGTCAAATGCCTTGCTAAAGTCTAGGTAGGCCATGTCCACAGCCCTCCCTGATCTACTACTTTGGTCACCCAGTCAAAGAAATCTATCAGATTCGTCTGGCATGACCTTCCCGCTGTGAATCCATGCTGCCTTGGGTCCTGTGCCCTCTGGCCTCTAGGTACTCCACAATTCTTTCCTTCAGAAGTGATTCCATCATTTTCCTATCACTGAGGTTAAACTAACAGGTCTGTAGTTTCCTACTTCTGCCTTGCTCCCACTTTGTGAAGGGAATCACATCTGCCCTCCTCCAGTCCTCGGTACCACCCCATCCTCCCATGATTTGTTAAAGAGGGTAGTCAGTGGTGTCACTAGTTCTACCCTTAGTTCTTTTAGAATTCTGGGATGAATCCCATCAGGCCCCATTGCTTTGTCCACCTTCAGTTTTAAGAGTTCTTTCAGAACCCTTTATTCTGTAAATGGGTTGGTATCAACTTCTGTATCCAGAGTGTTTCTACTGTTTGTTTTAGGTACTTCCCCCTCTTCATTTGTAAATACTGAGCAAAATATTTGTTTAGTATCTCTGCCTTTCACAGTCACCCTCTTCCCACCCTCCCTCCCTTTACTAAGCCTCACTATCCCTCCCGTGGTCTTCCTTCGCCTCCTGATGTACCTATAAAAGTTTTATCCTTCTTAACTGAGTTGGCTATCTTTTCCTCGGTTTGGGCCTTTGCTGTTCTGACTGCCTTCCCAGCTTCCTTTGCTTTAACTGATACAGTTCTCTGTCCTGCTCCTTCTGTGATTCCTTGTACTTCCTGAATGCTTTCTTTTCTCTTGAACCTTCACTGCCACTTCCTTTGAGAACCATAGTGGTTTCTTACATCATTTTGTTTTGTTTATTTGCTTCACACAAAGGCTTGTTACCTCTGTGATGGCAGTTTTATTATTTCCCATTGTTCTTCCAACTCCTTCCTGTCCATTTGCTAGTGCATTCCTTAGGCATTCACCCATTTTGGCAAAGTCAGCCCCTAAAGTCCAGTACTTTTGCCTTGTATGGCTTGACTCTGTTGCTGTGTTTATTGTGAACCATACTGTTCGATGATCGCTAGTTCCCAGATGGCTACCCACTTCTACATCTGTGATCCTCTCCATCTCCATTTGAGAGAACCAGGTCTAAGATTTCTCCTTCCCGAGTGGGCTCCAATACTAGTTGTCTAGGCATGCCCCCTGTAGGGCATCTAGAATAACCCCACTCTTCGAAGTGGCTGCTGCAACTGCACTCCAGTTAACATCTGGCATATTCAGATCACCCATCAGCAATATCTCCCCTTTTTCTGCTATTCTAAGTATACTTTCTATCATTTCCTTGTCCATTTCTTCCCCCTGAGAAAGGGGTCTGTATACAACCTCTGTGCAGATTGTGGTGTCATTGTCTGTCTCCAGATTTACCCACAGTGCTTCTTCTCCTCCCTGTTTACCCTTTTGTTCTGTTGCTTTGATTCATTCCCTTATGTAAAGAGCTCCTCCTCCTCCTCTTTTACCCTCCCTGTCCCTCCTGTAGATAGTGTATCCTGGTATGTTTACGTCACAGTCATGGTTTTGTGTGTACCATGTTTCTGTGACTGCCACGATATCCAGATGTTCCTCCTCCATCAAAGCCACTAATTCAGGAAGCTTGTTACCCAGACTATGGCATTGGTACTCATTGCTCTCCATTTTTGATGGCTTTACCTTCTGTTGATGCATCCCCACTGACCTTTCTACCTCGGTCTTTTTCTCATTTAGTACCCTGTTTTGTAGGAGAGGCTGGGATTTTCCTGCTGCTTATCAGTGCCTCCCCTTGACTAGTTTAAAAGCTTGCCAATGAAGCATTTAAACCGATTGCTCAAAAGACTTGTTCCCTTCCTGGACAGATGCAGACCATCCTGCCAGTATAGGCTGGTGTCCCTCCAGGTGGAACCCCAGTCCCCAATGAAGCCAAACCCCTGTGCTCCACACCATTTTTTCAACCATTCATTAAACTGCATGGTGCAAAGTACCCTCGCCTCACCCATGCCATTGACAGGCAGCATCTCTGAGAAGGATACTGTGTGTGCTACTTGTCTTAGGCCCCTCCCCAACTCTACAAAGTCCTCCTGCACTGCTCTAATCTCATGATGAGCCAAGTCATTTGTCCCTAGGTGGACAATGATGTCCAGCTCAGACTCCCGGCAGCTGTTCTCATGATCCTGAGGATGCGCCCTGTCCCTCCAAGCCATGGCACCAGGCAGGCACCTTTACTTCAGTTTCTCCTTGCCTCCCAGTTCTATCCCCTAATAACTGAGTCCCCACCAGGAGCTGCTTTTTCCTGTGGTGTCCTCTGCCTCCTTCCTGTGGGCCTCCTTGTGACAGTTGTCCTCAGCCTCCTTAGTCTCCTCTGTGGGTGCATCCATAGGGGAGCTATGCTCCCCCAGAATGGTGTATGGATTGTGGAGTAGAACAACTGACTGGGTGTGCCTCTGTTCCACCATCCTCACCCTCCCTGAGCCCACTGTGGTCCAACTGTTGTGCTTTCTTCGCAACCTCTGAGGTAGTGGTGGTGGCTCTGGTGCTCCCTGGATGGGGGAGGTTCCCTTCCTACTGTCCAGTCTGGCCTGGGGGAAGGTTCCCTTACTACTGGCCAGTGTGGCCTGAAGACGGTCAACTTCCTCCCTCAGGGCAAAGAGTTGTCTGCAAATTAGCAGTGTCAGTGCCTCAGTAGGTAGCACTCTTGCCTCTGAGGCTGGGAGATCAGAGGGCTGTGGGTTCAGTTACCACATCTGGCACTTGGGTTAATATCCCAGTACTGACACTGTAGTGCAGCATGAGAGGGGTGCTGCACTTCTGAGGTGACGTCTTTCGGATGAGGCATTAAACCGAGGTCCCATCTGCCTGGATTGGTGGTAGTTCAGGTGGATGTTAAAGATCCCATGGCACTTATCAAAAGAGTAGGGAATTTCCCGTGTCCTGGCCAAATTTCCCTCATTCACTACAAAAATACCCCAACAGCTTAATCTGGTTCAAGGTCAGTTGGCATTCATCTGTATCTCCTCCTGGGTCATGCCTGAAAATAGGCAGGATTTGTCTAGTGCACTTACCCAGTCAACAAAAACTAAAATAGGGCAGCATCTCAGCCTCCAGAAAGACTCCCGGAAGACTGCTGCCCCACAGTCATTACATTGCACTACTCCCCACATGTTTATCTATTTTTTTTGTGTGTGTGTGATTGGTTTGTTATATAGAAATATATATATTATACAATGTGTATGCTTATATTGTCAGTGCAGTGTGCTAGAGAGGATATGACAGTGATATGCACCTTGCACTCTTGAGGAAATGATGTCAGAACCCCAGGTATAAAGGATCTATTTCAAGGGGTGGGTGGGGTTAGGCCTAAACTGTGCCCTCATGAAACAATCCGCTAATAGCTCTGACCCACTGCTGCAATGAGTGCCTTCCTGTCAGCAAGATGCCCTACACAACAATTTGACAGAGAAAATACCCTGCTAATCAAACAGAGAAAAATCCAGACATCCAAGTCATACACAAGTAAACCTCCCCAGCCCCAAAACAGCCTGTTGGTTTGTGCTCTGAAAGCAGTCAGCCCCAAAATAAGTCAGCTGTGCTTTAAACTCTTCCTGCACTGAAAATCTTAAGAATTGTAACAAAAGTAAATCTAGATCCACCGCCCTCTGTTGCTTGAAAGACTGTCTTTCCTGATAATTCTAAGTTCCTTATTTCACCTTTCAGTTAGAAGTAGCCTCCACCTGCAGAATATCTGCTACAAACCAAAGACAATTGTAAGGTTCACCTCCCTCTGTTGTGAGCACAACTCGCTTTCTTGCAAATCCTATGTTCAGTATTGCAGCTTCCAGCCAGAGGTAGCTTCACCTGAAAAATATTAGCTGTTCTGATGAGTTTTCTATAAAACACTTGCTTATAATACTGTTGTTCTCAGGTCTGTAAGGCTCTTCCAAAGCAATTGGCTGATAAGTAGCTATGATGTAAGCACTTCCTGACACAGTCTGGCCTGGCCTTTTAAGGCACACACAGATAAACACAAAAAACAGTTTCCACCCCCTGGGGCACTGTCTGGGTCAAATACACAGCCTGTACCTGCACTTACTTCAGGACATTCCTGATATCCATTCTGGTAGCACACGGCACTTACTCTGGAGAACAAGCATGGATTAATTCTCCAAGCAGTGGATTGCTTCATAATTAATCCATGGTCAAGTGATGTGTTACAATCAATCAAAGGTGACAGTTTGTGATTGCCATGTTACAATAAATTTTAGACAAAGTAAGCAATCATAAAATGTGAGTTTTCAACTGGAAACAGTATGATGCAAAACAGGTTGACAGTATCCCTTTAATGTTCAGCATTAGAAAATAAATTACTTTCATTACTTCCCTTGAACCAAATTATTTAAAATTGTTTTTAATTCTTAGCTGAACACAGTATAACTGGCTTAATATGCAAAGTCCCTGATGGTGCTCACTTAATAAGTAGCTAAAATGTAACCAATAAGATGTACAGCTGTGTGTGACTAAGATATACAGTATCTTTGCACTTTCTTAGAATACAACCAATTGTGACTTACATAAGGATAACTAAGAGCACAATTCAAATAATTTGGATGCTAGATGCAAGTCAATTCTATTCGGCAGAACTTTCAGCCTGATCTGGAACCAGAATGTGATGAGTCAAACACTGGCCATAGTAAACAGAAGACAGGGAGCCTTGTACTGTAACAGAAACAGTCTCACCGGGGATGCTAGTTGCCTTATTATGGCCTGCTCCCAGTCTGTCACTTAAAGATTATGGGCTCCCTGTCTACTCTGCTGCCTGTGACACAGTGTTAAACAGAGTAAATCTGGTCTGTAATAGAGCATTCTGCTTTATACTTGGTGCAAAGAAGCACACTAATAGTTGTGCACTTTACAAACTCACTAACTGGCTACCTCTATCAACAGAATAAAGCTCCAGACCAGTTTGCTAGTTATGCACTTTTTCTTGCCAATACAACACCAGGAACATGGCCAGGAATGCCCATAAGCCTCCTTTCCAGTGTACTCAGCCGAGAAAGCGGTCATTTTCTGTCAGGGCAGCTAACTGATTAAACAAATTGCTTGTTACACTTGAATCTCCACAAGAATGATCAGTTTAAGAGATCTTTATAGTCTGCCTTTGCTGTTCAGTGGAATTGTAACCATTTACACAGTTTTATTCAGTTTCTCACTTGCGACTTTGTATACAATAATCTGTACAGATTTTTTCAAAACTATATATAATCATTCTGCTTTAACTGCTTGGAGCTTAACTCGATCATTTACAGATCCTGCAGTGAAACCTTAACAGTGAACATGTTGATGCTGACAACATCGACTGTTCACTGTAAAGTCCACATGGGACCCCAGCACTCTTTCCCTGCACCCTCTCCCAAAGTCAACTGACTCGGAGTTGATAATCCCCGAGTCTGGGGGGAGCGGGGGGCTCTGTGTTTGGGGGGTGAAGCCCCCTGACAAACACAGAGAGGCTCTCTGATGGATTTTTGTCAACCACAAATTGTGGTCGACATAATTTCATCACTGTAGGGTCACGTTGGGAAGATGTCAATGCAGCAGCATTGTAGAGCCAACTTGACTACATTTCCACTGAAACTGCTTATTGTACTTCTAATGTTTATTGTAACTATGTATTTGATGTGAAATGTTTGTTGTGACATCAATATGGCTGATTGATCTGCTCATTTCTTTTGTTAGTGTAGATATTTTCTTTTTATAAGTTTTGTTATTTGATAGCGGATGAACATATGGCTTCTAAGTCACATGTCCAGACAAGTCTTATGGAAAACACTGAGAACTGCTGTGTGTAACTTTCCCATGTGTTAATCTAGGCTACAAATCCTGGCAGATGTGAAGGTGTAACTTTGAACACCTCATACACCCTGGGAAACAAAATCATGAAATTAGAGGATGTCTAGGTGTGAAGCAGGCCTGTTGGCCAGGATGATGTCTCTCTCACACACACACACACACACAACACACACACACACACACACACTAGGGAATGGGGCAGTGGGAAACTGTCACTCAAAGGGCTGAAACCACTATCTGCAGTCAAAGAGAATAAATTAGGGAGCTGAGATTCGGCTCGCTCTCCTGGACCTGCAACATCTAAAGACCACAGCCCTGCAGCTAGATATCTGGTAAGAAGAACAGCTTAGGGAAGAGTGTCTTCTTCAGTTAGCAGCAGCTAAATAGATTCTAAAAGTGAGGGAAGCTATGTTTTTTCAGTCTGTCAACTGTCTGTGTATATTCATTTATTTTCTGTTTCTTAGTAAACTGGTAATCCTTCTGTCTGACTGTAAATATATCCTGCTTGTAGATACTTGTAGTTCTGTAGTAAATTATCTATTTTTGATAAGTCCTGTGACTACCTGTTTATTTTAAAAGATAATTTTTGTTGTTTCTACTGGAATCTGTTTGCAGACCATCCCTGAAAGGTACTCTACCCACTTACTGTACTAACTTTCCTGGTCCTGAGCGGGAGGTAAAAGGTGGTTTCCTGGTTCCAGGTAAAAATCAGGTGGTGGCAAAGAATGAGTAGTCCCTGACAGAGGACTGCCCTATAAGCAAGGGGGGCCAAGGGGCAGTTTTTCTCACCACTGGTAACAGGGGAGAGGGATTTCCATCAAATTTTAAAATAAGCACTTGTGCTCAAAGGTAATCTCCGAAGATTTCAATGAATAAATTAATGAAATAAATAGAGATCAGTTATTCTTACCAACTGGATTTTCACCCGAACAAAGGTCAGAGTCATTGTCTGAATCAGCATTGTTTTTTGGTCTTCTACTTTAACCCCTGCCTTACAGGACATACAAATAAGGGGGGCACTGAAGCAACTGGGAAAGGGGGCAGAGTTCTGCAGCAGCAGAGTGGGCATTGATGTAACTGAGAATGGTGGTGGTGGAATGTTCTACAGTGGGGGCATTGATGTTATCAGGAATAGTGGCAGAGGTTCTGCAGCAGTGGCAGTGGGGGCATTGATGGTACTGAGCACAGCAGGGCAGGTTCTGTAGCAGTGGCAGGAGACAGCATTGATGTGATAGGGATTGGCAGGATGTGGAGGGTTTGAGAGAACCATTATAGCAAGTAACAGCACAAGTTGCTCCTCAGTGCTTGAGGAACCTGCTGTAGTGGGTCACATCAAAGGTTAGAGGCACAAGCTGGTGGGAAAGAGGTGACTTACTTGTTCAGCAATGGTGGACTTGGGAGCCTGCCAAATCCAGGCATTTGGCATTAGTTCAGTGGTAGGCTGTCCATTTGCCTGGTACTGGTCCAAGGGCACACTTCAGCACCCACGGTGGTGGCATTGTCTCTAGACTAATTTTCTCCATTGCAAAAGTCACAGTAAAGCTTTCCAAATCAGTGAACATGGGTGATTTGCCATGTGTCAGGGTAGACAGAGCTGTCTGTCTGCCTTGATGTATGGAAAATCACTCATGCTTAGCAAATGACTCATGCAAAAAGGTCTCCTTAAACTTGACTGAGAATGCTGATAAAAGTATACATCATCACAGTAGATGCTTACAAGCTATGCTTGTCACTTTAAAATGGTGTAAATCAATGAGGTCTGGATGAAGTGAGTTTTGTGGCTAACATATGCAGGGTGGGTTGTTGTTTTATGAGAGAACAGAGTAATGTCTAAGAGGAGATATTACAATGCTTTTGAGTGAGAAAGAAGCAGAGGATCATTGTAAAGTGTTGGACTGAATAATGACATAAATTTAACTTTCTGCATTGGTATAAGTGGCTTGGCAGGAAAAATGTGGCTTGAAATATCTCCACTAATCTGGAGGTTAGCCCACCAGTGCAGCAGCAGTGCTACCACTTGTAATGCCAACAATCTGGGTTTGGGAAGAAGCCTGGATCAGCACTTTATTTTTGTGCCACAGAACTTTTCCCAGTACCATGGATATAGGCCTTATGATGCAACAGAAATTTAGACTCCCCACCACAGAACTTAGGCCTACTGTGCCATAGAGAACTGAGGGCCTTGGTTACTTATTTATCTGCTGCTGAACCTGTCACACTGACAAAACAGTCCTTTAATATTGTTGTCTTTATTTCATTTAAATACTGTATCCAAGTCATACTTAAAGGGCATCAGCATCTTACAGATCATGTTGTCTCCAGTGTCAGTCCAGTCCAGTGCTTTCTCTCCCACATAAATATCCACAGTTATCTGGTTGGGGAGAGAGCCAAGTTTACCATCCCACTCTACCGAATACAAAGGTTGTGGCTGGAAAGGGAAGTAAAAACCTAAGACAACTAAAGGTTGTCTTCCACCACTGTGTTATAACACAGGTGCAACATGCATTTGCTTCTGCTTCTAACCCTTTTGAAAATCCCCATTGCATCTGTAATTATCCCTAACACCTATCCTTCTATGGCAGTTAACCAAAGAATATCTCCCATTCATACAAGGACTTGTTTGTCCAGCAGCTGATTTAACCAGTATCTGTGTGTGCCACTGAGGATGAACCTCAATGTATACATTGACAGAGAAGGTTGCATTTATGATCATATGGTATATACTACTCTTGTGATTCTGTACTGATACAGTCTTGGGAAATATTCATTTTTCTCTGTTACTTTCACAAAGGCAAATCCTATCTTTCTTTCTCCTCTCTCTCTCTCTCTCTCTTCGCTATATATATATATATATATATATATATATATATATATATATGTATATATATATATATATATATGTGTGTGTGTGTGTGTGTGTGTGTGTGTGTGTGTGTGTGTGTATGTGTGTGTGTATATATATATGTGTGTGATATATATATATATATATATATATATATATATATACATACATACATACATACATACATACATACTGTGTGTGTGTGTGTGTGTGTGTGTGTGTATATATATCCTAACTCTGAGGAACCGCTGATCGGCAGTTTTGGTGAACCTCACCTCTAGCTAGATAAACCAGGTGCCAACCAAAGATGGACCCAGGGGACCAACAATTTAGGCAAGTCCCTCATAACTCAGACAAACTTACAGACAAGAAAATGCCATGAATTAATTTCACTAAGTTCAACAAATTCAGACCTCCTTTATTAACTGGCAGGTATGCAATGATCCTTTTGATAGAATTCAACCTACTCCCCCAAAACAACTGAAATAGCAAACTATATAGCCTTGTTTCTACTGAAACAGGGAGGGGTATACACAAAACTGTCAAATGAAAAGCTTAACAATAACACAGTCCTGATTATAAATATTCACTTTCTTTTGGACATCTGCCAGTAATTCAATCTCCCTAACTTAGACCCACAAACTTTCAACTTCTCTTCAGCTCACCACAGCTGTGTCCCTTGGTCAAAACCTAACACCTAGAATTTGTATAGGGGCAGAAACTGATGGGATGCCAGCCAAATCTGAAACAAATGAGCTAGGTGCATCTTCTAGGCACATCCCCACACTTTGACAATAATTAACAGTAGATCAAGACAAAGAGGCTGATCAAGAACATTGACAACTTCCTTGACAGAGTTTTCCTCCCATTCTAACAGATAGACAGCATCTGCATAAACCAGTGCCTAAGGGAGTACTCCCCTCACCAACCAGAAAACTACTTATTTGTTTGATATGACACAGTCTATGAAATAAGGGGTCCAAAGTTAAAAACAGAGAAGAGAGGATGCACTGGGCACCAGTCTTGTACTCCCATATGGACTTACAGTGAATGACCCAATCTTCCAGTAACATTAGACCTTACCATGGTACCTTGGTGCAGCAGGTGACTCCATTTAACATAAGTTGCAAGGATTCCACATTACAACAGAACTGAGAAAAGATACTGCCTGGAAACTTTATCAAATACCTCCTGGTCTAGTGATAAAATGTAACCCACTAGTAGCACCTGCTTACCACATTCAATAAGTTCCCTGATCAGGAGTAAGTTATCCAGAATAGGTCTTTCCAGGGTGAATTAAGTCTGGGACTGGGTTACAAGATGCTCCACCATATGGAGCAAGCTAATTGGGTGCCAGCTCTGGATATCTGTGCTGTCCCTTTTTTCATAAAAAAAAAGACCATCTAGGACATTGTGTTTTACATTGTGAGTGATGAAGGTATGAAATCAAAGAGTATTACTAAATGTAGTACAGCAGAAGATGCTTAAAGAGAATGGCTCCATGGAGAGCCTTCCATTCCATTTAAATGGCCAGCTCAGTTATCTGAGGAAGCATTTTGAATGAGCAAACTACCACATGGCATACACTAGTACATCACAATACACACACTAAACACAGAAACGGTAAATAATTTTTATTAAGTGAATTGCAGCTCTTCTGGTGAAAGTTGTTGTTTGTCATTTTGTGATTTGTTTTTTCCATTCAAATTTTATTAAAGTTTTCCACTACTGAGAATACATCCCAGCCATAAGAATACATAGCAGCATTTACATTAGTACATGAAACTTACTTTGCAAGGATCTATTCTCCCCCTACCAAACTCCCACCCCAACCCCACCTCCCTAATCCTCCTCCCCCCAATGTTCCCAGCACATCAACTCATTTCCTCGATCTGTACTATTGAGATAGGGAAGAATCACTCCTTAGACGGTAAAGAATACAATGTATATAGGGGACCCCAAATCTGATTAAACTTTGGTAGCTTGTTCTGGAGAGTAGCAATAACTCTCTCCATTCTAAGATTAGCAAGTAGCTCCTGTAACCACTCACCGTAGGTAATTTCGGAAGTATTCTTCCATTGCCTCAGGACCACTTTCTTAACTGAGGCGGAAATCAAGCTCATATGATATTTCCTATTCTGCACAGGAACAGCGGAAACATCCCCTAACAAACATACCTCCACAGTAAACAGCTCATTCAGACCTAGTAAAGGATCAACCTTTTGTCTAATCATAGTCCAGAGTGGAGCTACCTTGGAACATTTCCAAAAAATGTGAAGAAGATCCCCTCTATCTTGTTGACATCTATAACATGTAGATGAGGACACAACACCTAACTTTGCCAACTTTAGAGGGGAATAATAAATATTATGCAATAACTTAAACTGCATCAGTCTAAGCCTGTCTTGCGACATGTATTTATGGCAAGTACGCCAAAGTAGCGTCCAGTTGAACACCTTATCAGGAAAAAGTGAGGACCAATAGGTAACTGGTGCAAAATTTTGAGAATGAACCCAGCTATAGAGAGTACTATATATCCTGGATATGGCATGAGCCATTCCTGCTGATGCCCCTAACTCTGTTTGGAAGCCCAGTATTGAAACAGTCGGGGAGCTTGTGCCCAACACTTTTACAAAAAGATGTTGAAGTTGGAAAACTTTAAATATATCAGTATGTGGGATTTGAAATTTGTTCAAAATTTCAGCTGAAGAAAGCCATTGCCCTTTCGCCGTAGCTAGTTCACCGACTTGGCGGTCACCCAATTGTGGAAGCCAACTACTCTTAAGGGGTTTACCATCCAATTGGAGATTGGGATTGCCCTTTAAAGGTTGGGATAGGTCTTTAGTGTGTCTATATTTCAAAACAGCACATAATTGCGAATGGGCTCTATTAGATATCTTGATAGGAGAATTCCGGAGGGCCGCAGGTAGGGAGTTTGGATTACTGTGTAACACAGCCTTGGGGGATAGGCCTTGCTCTGATATACGCGATATAGTTTCAACTATACACGATATAGTTTAAATTTAGTTTATTTAGTTTACTAGTTTTTGTTAAAGTTTAATAAGTTAAAGTTCATCAGTTTGTTAATTTTCGGTCCTTTTATGGACCGCTCTGATTGCGCTGTTTTGGACACCCGATATTTGCTGAAAACCACGGGCTGAATACATTAGTTGCACACACTAGTTTTCTAGTGTTGTATGATTAGAGCTGAAGATCGAGGGGATTGGTTTTAGTTTGTCTCAACTGACTTGCCTTGTTTGATCTCTGTGTTGGACTCTCACCGCCGTTGCCAGGACCTGTGGATTTGTGGTCTTGTGATCTGCCTGAAGAAGTGGAAGGAGCGCGGTTGGACTAGCGGGCTCAAGTGGGGCTCATTGTAGGTGGACCTGCCTGTGCCTTCGGGAGCTGCGGCCGCCGTTTCGGTCCTCAGCCAGGTAGGAGTCACCTTGTTTGATCTCTAGGGAGCTAGAGGGAAACTGAGGCCTCTCCTAAGCCACCTTAGGGTCTGTAGCTGTTGGTCGTAGACCGATTGGGGGCGTTTGGCTTCTGGTGGGAAAGGGGTCTGTCTGAACACCCGTGATTGCACTCCTGGAGTTATCTGTCTGTCCTGAGTTTCCTTGAACGTTTAAAGAACAAGTCAAACTATGTGGATTTGCTGCCGAGAGGATTGTGTTGAATGCCACCTAAACTTCTTGTTTGGATGTAATCGGTATCAGTGGAGAAACTGACTTGCTCTTCCTTCTCTGCCCTGTCCTGGATATAGGGGTGGTGAGAGTGCTGTTCACACTGTTTTATTTTTCTTCAGACAGTTATGGATTAACTTATGCATTAATTTATGAAGGGTCCCCCTCCATGTAAGAGATGGTGTTGGGGGTATACACAGTACTTTCTAAGTTTTTTGATATACTGGTGACTCTGCTGGATTTGCAAGCATGTGAGAGGTGCTGCATTGAAGTCATAAAACAGATTTCTTTCTTTTATTTTAATTATCAGCTCTAGTTATTTTTAGTTTTTCTCCACTACTACTTTTTGTTGCGGTAGTGAGAGCATTACATTTTTTCAGCTCGGGTTTATTATTCAGCAACTTTTGAAGACACTGGACATTGCATCTTATTGGACAATAACTGATGCTTTAATTTGTTATTGTATTTTATTGTTATTGTGGGGTTATATTTTGGGTTGGGGTTCTATTTTATATTTTCTTTTAAATCTGTAATATTGTTTGGTTTTATTTATTCCCCCTCTGTGAGAAAGAGTGGAGGAGTGATTTTATTTATAGTTTTTTGATATTGATAGGTTTATTTCTGTTTTTATATTTTTGTTTTTCTTTTTAGTTAATTTGCTTAATTATGAATGTGTTGGAGAGGTTTAGTGACAGTTGGGCGTTATTCTCCCACCAGGCTCAGGGAATTACATCCCTTTGAATGTCCCCCACTGTCATCCGACACCTATTTTAGGTGTCGCGCATTGGGCATTCTTAGGAAGCTTGGCCAAAGGTGGAGAGCTGGGCCTGGTGGGAGACAGGAGGGGGGAGGGTGGATTGGGGTTTTAGGGTCCAGGAGATGCCCTGGGGTGAAATGGGGTCAGGATAGGGGTTACTCCTGTCTTGTCCCCATACCCAAGGGTTCCGATGTTACTGGACCTGGTCTTTCTTTTGGGTATGGAGATCGCTGACTTGGGAGTGAAACCTGTCAGCTGGTCTGACCATCACACCATAAGGCTCAGTTTCAGGGCCCCCCCAACAGGTCTGCCTCTATGGAGATGGTTCGGTACTGCCCTTTAAGGGGTATTAACCCCAGTGACCTAACGGCGGTACTGGATCTATCGAGTTTGTAGGGTGAATGCATGAGTCCAGATGACCTTGTACTAGCCTATAATAAGGCTGTGGGAGATGCTCTGGACAAAATTGCTCCTGTTTATGTTCGGCCTCTCACCCTCCATCCAAGGAGCCCTTGGTTTGATGGCTCCTTGAAGGAGTTAAGGCGAGTTGGCCAAAGGCTGGAGAGAGCCTGGCAGAAGTCGGGCCTTGATGCTGACAGGCTTAGGTTGATGGCATATTATGATAGCTATCAATCAGAAATCACTCGTAAGAAGGCAGAGTTCCTGTCCAGAGAGATTTCTGCTGCACAAAATTGACCGGCTCAGCTTTTCCGGACCGTGGACAGATTGTGCAATCCAATCTGTCTTCAGCCCAGAGAAGCCTTTTCTCAGCTAAGATGCTAGGAGTGTGCTCGGTTTTTTGCAGATAAGGTTGCCAGCATCAGGTCCGGCATTGGTCCAACCTCTCCTATGGGGGACTGCAGTGGTTGGCGAGAAGTGGCATGCCCTCGGTCTGTCTGGTCAGATTTTCGCCGGCTGGAGTTCGGGGACATTGTGAAGATCATCCAAACAATGCAACCAACCAGTTGTAGTTTGGATCCAGGCCCTACACCTCTTTTAGTAGGATGTGTAGAAGTTATCTGCCCAATCCTTGCTGACATTGTCTGGAAGTCTTTGGAGGGGGGGTCTTTCCCGACCCCCTTAAGGAGTCAGTCGTTTGACCACTCCTTAAAAAATCCTCCTCGGATCCAGATTGTCTAGCTAACTACCGACCTATCTCTAACCTGCCATTTGTTGGTAAGGTTATTGAAAAGGCAGTTGCATTGCAATTGGATGATCATCTTATAACTCACAATGTCTATGATACTCTCCAGTCTGGCTTTAGGAAAAGGCATAGCATGGAGACTGCCCTTGTCCGGGTATTGAGCGACCTCCTAATGGCCAGAGATCGAAAGGCATGTACCATTCTGGTCCTTCTCAATTTCTCTGCTGCATTTGACACTGTAGACCATGGAGTGCTGTTGGAGCGCCTGCGGGTTTTTTGTGGGCTGTCTGGTACAGTCCTCAAATGGTTTCATTCTTACCTCATGGACAGGTCTCAGAGAGTTGTCACTGGAATTTATTCCTCTGGTGCTCACTCCCTGCCTTGTGGGGTACCACAGGGCTCCATCTTAGCTCCCATGTTGTTTGCAGTGTATATGCTGCCATTGGGAGAAATCATCAGGTGATACAGTCTGGGTTTCCACTGCTATGCAGATGATACTCAGCTGTATCTGTCCTTTCTCCCCGGTCGGGGTGATGCACTCTGCACTGAATAACTGCCTCATGGAGATCAGACTTTGGATGAGTTCCAGCTGGCTGAGACTCAATCCGGATAAGACTGAGGTATTGGTAGTGGATCCAGGTCATCCGGGGGCGGGTTTGGGAGCCGGACAACCATCAGGTTTGTTACTTGGTGGTATACCACTGTCTACCTCCGATCAGGTGCGAAATCTGGGGGTTATTTTTGATGATGGTCTGACCCTAAAATCTCAGGTGTCAGCTGTCGTCAAATCCTCTTTTTACCATCTGAGGAATATCACCTGGGTGAAACACCTGGTTCCTCTGGGGGATCTTCCAACATTGGTCCACGCCTTTGTCACTACCCATCTGGACTACTGCAATTCCCTCTACCTAGGGCTACCAGGGGTGATATCCGCCACCTCCAGCTGGTGCAGAACATGGCAGCCAGGCTTTTGACTGGGACTTCTAGAACCAGTCATATTACACTTGTGCTCCGCGAACTGCACTGGCTGCCTGTGTGGTGGCGGATCACCTTTAAGGTTGGTTTACTAACCTTTAAAGCCCTACATGATCAGGGACCCGGTTACCTGAAAGATCTCCTGATTCCCTACTGCCCTCTCCGTCCTCTCTTTTCTGCCAATGAGGGATTGCTGGAGATTCCCAGGGTTCAATTAAAGACATCAGGATCTTGTGCATTTGCTTTTTCAGCACCAATCCTGTGGAATTCTCTACCTCGTTGGTTGAGAGAATGCCCAACCGTCGATAGTTTTAAGGTTGCTTTAAAAACATATTTATTCAATTTAGCTTTTACCTAGTCATGTCTGACATATTTTAATGTATGGAAATTTTATTAATCTGTATATGTTTTATGTACAGCACCTTGGATTTGAAAGGCGCTATATAAATAAAGTTGGATTGGATTGGATTGGATTGGATATCTCCACCTTTAGCCAAAATGGGACATATGTACCTTGATCTGGGGGATCTACTACCTTCATCCATCTGAGATACTTATTCGCATGACTAGCCCAATAATACAACCCTATATGAGGCAGTCTTAGCCCACCAACCAACTTAGGAGCAGCTAGTTTATGATAAGCCATTCTGGACTTCTTATAATTTCAAATGAATCCGGTGATTATGCCGTGAATTTTCTTAAACCACGTTAATGGAAGCCAAACATTTAACATGTTTAATGGGTAAAACAAACTAGGAAAGACGTTCATTTTAACTAAATTAATTTTCCCCCACGTCGAGAGTGGAAGCTAGGCCCATCTTTTTAAATCTATTTCAATAGTATGAACCAGAGAGTCTAAATTTAACTGTTGTGTACAGACCAGGGACTTTGTAAGGGTAAGCCCTAAGTACTTTATCGCATCTGCATTCCAAGCTAACCCTAAAGCGGCAATTTCTTGTTTAAAAGTTTTATGATTCAGGGGGAATACCAGTGTTTTTCCAATATTGAGTTTATAATTGGCAACTTCACTAAAACCCTGTATAGTTTCTAATAGAGCGGGTATGGATGAAGCCGGATACGATATTTGGAGCAAAAGGTCATCTGCATACGCAGATATTTTAGTAGTATGCCCATACAACCGAATACCCTGAACCTCCTGGACTTGCATAATCCACCTGATAAGAGGCTCTAAGTATAAATTAAAAAGGAGTGGGGACAGTGGACAGCCTTGTCTAGTACCCACAAACAACTTAAAGGGGTCGGAGATAACTCCATTACAGGAAATTCTAGCAGAAGGGAATTTATAAATGGAGCAATTCCACAGTCGGAATTCCAGAGTGAAGCCACATGTTTCCAGTGTGGCTAGACGATACCTCCAGTGGACCCTATCAAATGCCTTCTCGGTGTCCAGGGAAACCAAAGCCATAGGATGATCAGCTTCCCTGGAAACCAAGAAAACATGCACGAGAGTCCTCAAGTGGTCCACTGAAGATCTCCCCCTCATAAAACCCACCTGCTCTAAAACAATTATCTTGGGAAGAACTTCACTTACTCGATCTGCCAATAATTTCGTAAGAATTTTAATATCGTGATTAAGAAGCGAAATGGGTCTATAACTTGACACAGAGTCAGGAGGTTTATCTGGTTTGGGTAATAGTACAATTAGCGCCTCAAACATTGAGACATCCATTGCCTGCCCACTTAGAATGTGTTGAAACAGTGTCAACAGTACTGGGATTAATTCTTTAGAGAAAACTTTATAGAAATTAGAGGAAAATCCATCTGGGCCCGGAGTTTTATCAGAAGGGAGGGACCTAATAACATGCTCTATTTCCCCTTGTGTTATGGCGGTTGTAAGTCTGGCTTGATGATACTTCGAAAGAGAGGGCAGGTGCAACCCTCCTAAATAAAGTCGTAATTTCTCCTCAGATGGGAGGTCATTCATTGCACCATAAAGTTGCTCAAAATATTTCTTGAATTCTCCCACAATTTCCTTTGGTAATGTTCTAATAGAGCAGTTTTCTATTGAGTGAACAGCCGCAATTAATCTAGTGGATTCCAACTGTTTTACCCGTCTAGCCAGCATACGGTCTGCCTTCTCACCCTGGTCAGAATACACCTCCCTTGTTTTAATAATTGCCAACTCTGCCTGCTCCCCTAGTAAACTTAAATATGAGTCCCACAATTTAATTAACTCCTGTCTATACTCCTCTGATGAGAAAGAAGAGAGCCTAGCCTCCTTTTCCCGAATTTGAGAGAGTAGTTCAGAAATCTGCTTCTCTCTTTCCTTTTTTCTCCGAGAGGCCAGTCCTATAAGGATCCCTCTCAGATATGCCTTGAGTGCTCCCCACTCCATGTCTGGCCATCTGGTGGAATTGTGGTTGATAGATATAAACTCCGATATTTGGGAGGAGATAAGTTTAACTACTTCTGGGTCTTTTAGCAACTGATTATTAAGTTTCCATCTACCCCCTTTTTAGGGAGAGATGGAAAAGATATTAAGCAAGTAACTACCAAATGGTCTGAGGGTAACCCCACAGCTATGCACGAATCTAGTACTCCTGAAATGAGATTGTTCGAAATCAGGACATAATCAATCCAGGACGCGGTGCCGTGCACCTGGGAGGAGAAAGTAAATTCCAGGTCCTTTGGGTGAAGAATTCTCCACACGTCACAAATACCTATTTGGTCTAACAATTCTCTGACCGCCCTTTGGGCTGGGGAGAGAACCTTCCAAAAAGACCCAGATCTGTCTATTGACGGATCCATTACTAAATTTAAATCCCCTCCTATAATAATAGGAATATTTAAGAATGGCGTTAGTACATCCATAATCTGCACAAAGAAACCAGGGGTGTCAATGTTTGGGCCATAAATCAACCCCAACATTATTTCCCGGGTGTGCAAGCTACCTCTAATAAAAACAAATCTCCCCAATGTATCTTGGATTATTTGAAGAGGTTTAAAAGGGACAGACCTATGAATCATCACCACCACACCTCTAGTCTGAGTATTACCCTCCAACGCAAATACCTGCCCCATCTGTGATTACCTCATATGATTAGCTTCACTGTTGAGTAAATGGGTCTCCTGAATAAACATTATATCCGCTTTTGAGTAATTTAAGTGTTTTAAAATCTTATACTGCTTAGACTTATGTCGGGCCCCCTTTACATTCCAGCTGATGAATCTAATATCCCTAGCCATTGATTACTAACTCATAGGAACTATATCCATAAAACCTCCTGTAACCAAAACATTCTTCCCTTTCCCATACCTTATATATGCTGTGCTTCCCTCCCCACTACCCACCCACCTACAATATCAATTACCCTTTAAGAAAACCCTCCCAAACAATACAAACAAGACCCGAAACCCCTCCCCCAAGCCCAACCCATTCTATTATGGTCCATGACACCAGTCCACCCAGTAATTCCACCTCCTCCCCGTCCACCCCTCCCCCACCACAACTATTAGCTCAGAAGCCCCTGCCAATCTATTAACTTTATTATTCTTTTAACACAGTTAAAATTGCAGTATTATAAGTAAACAACTGTTTTGAACATGCTAGCAAACTGTAGGAACAATGAAATGTAATAACAATTCAACTTACATTCCTATTTATCTATCTTATCCCCATCCCTTAAATTCTAATAGTGCCTATTCTAACAGCAAATCCCCACCATATGCTTCTCCATGTTTACTAATGTAACATATGATCCTCACAATTTACAGTTTCCAACACTAACTCCATATGGAACACACCCTAAGCGAGTCCCCTCTACCACTATGACTGGTGCCTACAGTTAGACTTAGTTAACATTCACTTCCCAAACTTACAATTAGGTGTAATTGGCACTCAGGGCTGCAAACCCCTTAGCAGAGAATCCTAAAAACCCACAACAGAAAGAACAAACCTGAAAGTCCATATCTTGCTGAATGGGGCAATCAAATGACTTTGTTCGGATTGGACTTCTTCTGATGCGTGCATCTTGGACGAAGGCATGGTCTTTGGCTCCATCTAGTGACCGAGGGATGAAATTAGTCCTACATAACAAATCTCCACTGATGATTCACTCATGCAGCAAACCTTCCTCTGCTCAATACAAGAGCAAATTCCTGGGATTCCTTCATCTTGCCGCATCATCAGACCTGAAGACCCAAACCCGTTTGCTCCGGAAGCCAGATGCACCACAATACTGAACGACAGGTACAAGGCAGGGAAGCTGTGCCAAATAAAATAAGGGACCCCCCGATCTTTAAATAGGAAGGCATTACCATCTAGGCACCCCATAGCATCGTGCGATTCAACTTGTCCAAAACAAAAGGATCACCATATGAGAACTAACCAGGCAAACCATTACTAAAGCTTTCACAAGTTAACCACCAAAGAGCGTGCTATTAACCAGCTGATGCCCCCATAGCAATCTCAGGGGTTTTTAAATAGATCAGGTAGTGCTGCTTTGAGGGCAGTTGTAGCTACTTCTGCGTTCTCATAGGAGCTCCAGGTTCCAGCCAGCAAAACTTGAAATTTGGCAGGGTAGCCCATTTTAAATTTAATACCCGCTGCAATTAACTTTTTGACTATTGGGTGAAACGATGCTCTCTTTTGCCGAACTGTCAAGAGCAAGTAGTGGGCAACTCTTAGCTTTACCTCTTCCCACTGCAACTCTTTTATATCTTTAATTTTCATAAGAAAATGCTGGCATTCCTGATAATTAAGGAATCAGAGGATGATGGTGCGCGGGGGAGCTCCTTGAGGGGTAACGGGTGCAAGGCGCAGTGAGCTCTTTCTATCGTGTAAGCATGACCAAACGGAGAGGGACCAGCTATTCTCTCCATGAACCTCTGAGCAAATTTAATCGGGTCCGCTCCCTCCTCCTTCTCTGGTAAGCCAATAATAACCGCATTATTGCGGCGGCTTCGACCTTCGAGATCTTCGACTTTTAATTCTAATTTGGAGATACTTTGCCTCATTGCCGCAAGATCAGGTTCCAGCCTCTCATTTCTCCCTTTTAATGAGCGAATACAGGTCTCGTTATCGGACATCCTCTGAGAGAGGTCTTCTAAAGCGTGAGTTAAACTTTTAATTTCCCCTGCAAACTCCTTCATTTCTACTTTAAAAGGTTGAAATTCTTCTAAAAATCTGGCTAATGTAAGAGGTTCTACTTCCATGCCGTCTGCTGTAGAAGACTGGGTCTCTTGCATAGATGAGGCCTTGTATTTTTTTTGAGGCCTTCTCTGGGGTAGCCGGCGGGGTATGCCTCGGCATTGCTTTCCTCATTTCTATTTCCTTTGAAGTCTGCCAAATAGATGTACCTTCTCTCCGGCAGGTAAAACAGTAAAGATTTGTTTCCCTGGTCATTAATATCAAGTTTTACGCGTTATTTAGGGGGCCGCTTGGTCAGAGCTCTAGAAGAAGGCAGCTATCTAGTGCTCTGCATCACGTGACTCCCCGTCATTTTGTGATTTGTGATTAAAAATATATAGTGTATGGTGGAATGTGGTTTTGAATGGAAATCCATACACCTCAAAAAGTTGTTCTGCTTCAATAGTGACATCCTCACTAATGCAACATTCTACATTAGGGAGGACTTCACAATGCAACAGCCTGCTCCAATGCCATTCATAGGACAGGGGGTGGTTGGTGAGTCCTCTGCATGAGCTGGCCGGGGGATGAAGAGAAGAGAAGAGAAGAACCATGGAGGTCTCCAACATCAGACACTGCCTGGAAAATGTAAGGGATCCTGTTTTGGGGCACCATACACTATAGAACAGTGTCTGGCCTCCCAAACAACTCAGCAAATCTTCCCCCTCATGTTTTCTATGACATCAGAAGGACCTCTCGAGCTTCGCTTTTGAGGTCATCAGCCATCATTGAAAACACTCCGGTGCAGAATTGTCTTGTGTATGGGAGGCCATACACACTACATATTTTATTCAAAGTGTGGCTAACAAAGAAACATAGCTCCCTTAGTGGTCTGGTTCTCCTGAGTCACCCATTACTGGCTCCTGTAGGTTGTGAAAAAAAATCAAAACATTTTCTTTTGCTTGGAGACTACAGACGTATATTGAATCATCTGCTGCTCTAGATCAAACAACTGCTCCCACTCAACTAACTTTCCATGTTGTAAGCACCAGTCTCTAAGTGTACTGTTGTGTGCTTTGGCTTTCTCATTGGACACAACAATTGGTGGCGTTTTGTTGACAGCATTTTTGAGTTTGTGATTGGCTTCTGATGGTTGCTGTGATATGGATAGGCAAATTTATTCCAGAGGCAGGTCACCATCCATCTTTCCTGGGCATAAAACATCCCAAAGTCTTTAAACTCCTGGACTGTCATGTATGGGGGTCTGTCAATGGTGGCAAGTGGATTTTAGGGATCATCACTGGAATCTGCCACATTAGCCATGGCTAGCTGGTTGGTAGGTTCATAAAGATAGAATCCAACTTTCCTGCAGCAATTGGCAATAGTGCTCTGCTTGACAGCAGTCCACACTTGGTACATCATGAATATTGCATTTAATAAGTTGACTGTCTGTATGATTTGTTTTTATACCAAAGCCGTAGAGCCACTGTCAATGAACCCATACAATGCGAGGCACGAAGAACGCTCAGTAGTGCCCTTTGAGGTTTTTTTATCATCCATATATCTAGTAGCTAGATGAGGTTTGTGGTATATGGGGGTAGAAAATGATCTCTATGTTGCTGAACTTTGTAGACAGCTCAGATGAATGGGCACTGCATTTATCAATGAACAGCAGCACCTTATGCCTCCTCCATTTTAGCTGGCTGTTCCATCCATTAAACCACTTAGTGAAAATTCATGTGGTGCTCAGTGTGTCAGTGGAGCTAATGTATTTCATGGGTAAGCTTGACAAGTCTTTAGGCAAACAGTATGGCAAACAGCGGGGCTGTTTTCTTTAGCCTATGTCCAGGAGGGAGTGCCTTTCAAAGCATAGCATATTTGTATAGAAAAACAAAGAAATGCAATATTTGGCTTTTTTGCCCCATATAAGCTTAGCTTCTTTGTGGGTATGCCCTTGGTCAGGATATCCTCTGTAAAAAAAAAAAAAAAAAAAAACACCCCAATGTCATTGGTATTAAAGACATTCACCAGGGCATACTCAGAGAGCAAGATGTGAGCATATTTTTTAACCAATCAAATGCAGAGGGTGCAGCTGCAACTATTCTCTTCCTGTGCTCATTTTTACACACAGTGCTGTGCCATGTCTGCTACCAAGACAACCAATCATCCATTGCTTCAAAGTCCTAATGTTGTAAGTGGGTGGCTATCTCATTAATCTTTATCTTTAACACTAGTCCTAACCAATGAGCACCCTCACAGATGGCATGACTGAACCAAAAATGTAAGGCATTGTCTACTAGAATGTCCTTACTGTCCCTTCTCTTTCATGGTGGGGATTGCTATTAAGCTGCCACTCTACTAACAACCATTCTTTATTCAGGCTTATCTGCCCAGCCTGACTGTTGAAGATGTTGATCTATTTTGCAGCTTTTGTGAGAGATGTCTGATTGCTGTAATAACTCAATAACTTTGATATTTTCAGATAGAGGGAGATCAATTAATTTACCATCTGCAGCCATTGTGGGAGACTGCAGTGAGATAACTCTCTCCACACTGCAAACAGCAATTTTATAATGCTTTGAACAATGTGTGAATGGGGTGCTAATTAGAAAGGCAGTCTGTAGGCAGTACTAAAGAGTCCCAATTAAATGGCCTAGCTATCCCAAATAAAAGAAGTACCACTTGCAAAATAACATTACCACTTAATCGGTGACTTGGAGATCATCCCATTTAAATGAACACCCCTTGAAGCATGACCTGATTAAAGGGTATCTAGTCTAGAGTGAAAGTGTTTATTTTTATACAGGAAAAGAATGTTGAAGCTAATGAGCCCTATTTACAAAGTTTTTCAGTAAGGAAGGATAAATAACATGGCATACAGTAGTGATTAAGCAGAAAGCAGAATATACAGCGACAAATCACTTCTTAGGTGATCCAGAAAGAATGAATAGAATTCTGCCAACAGGCCATTGCTTCCCAGGGCAGTATTATTTCTTACAGATTTAACAGCAAAAGTCACCTCTTCATTCATTACTGAAGAACTCAGACAAGCACTGGCAAGGGCCAGTTAATGAGGTACCACTAACCTTAAAAACATTTAACTGTAACTGGGGCTTTGCTCTGGTGCCAAAAGAAGAGTATAGATAACTCTTCACTGCCTCCAAAATCCCCTTCTTAGTCACTATTGCTCCATTAATTGTTTTAACCCTATAATAACCCTATGTTTCATCCAGATTTGACAACCCATGAGCCCAACTAGTGCAATTATGTTAAGTGAGACTGTCCACCGGGTTCCCTTCTGTAGGAGTCTTATTAACCATCAGCTCCTCTTTTGAGAGGGCCTACATGTTCAAGAGGGACTGCTATGGACAGTACCAAGTGAAGACATTAGACCCTTGAATTACAGAATGCCAACTGCAGCTAACTCACTTTTACATGCAGACAGTGCCCATTCCAGCAAATTGGAAGAATCCATCCCCTACAGTCAATTTATTCAATTAAAAAGAAATCAGACACCACTGACTGAAACACAAGCAAAGGAAATCTCAGACAGGTCTAAGGGAAGGGATATAAAGGCATGGTTCTGGAAACAACATTAGAAAGGGCTCGTAATACTGACAGGAGGATACTACTGACTCCTAGAAACAGAAATACTGTGAATCGGATCACTATCCCATTTTCCACAGAGTTTAACAGTATCGCAGGAAGACTGGGCAACATCAAGCACAAACACTGGCCCATACTACATAAAGAAAATATTCTATGAACAGAGGTTGGGAAAAGTCTCATGTCATTATCGAGAAAAATGATAATCTGGGAGACCTAATCACCTCAAACCAGTTCACTCCTACCAAGCAACATAACCCTTTCAACTGGCTTCCCCCTAAACCTCTAGGTTTCCACAAATGTGGAAACTGCAATATCTGCAAGTATGGGCAAGATGGGAACACATATGTACCCTATAACAACAACAACAGAAGAGTGATAATACAGCAATTTATTACATGTGTGACAACATTCATTGTTTACATTGCTTGGTGTCCCTGTCTCAAACACTACATTGGTAGGAACATTCACCCACTAAAATCACAAATACAAAAACATGTCAGAGCCATCATAAATGGTTCTGAAAGGAGTACCTCAGGGACATATTTTTCCAGTGTACACAACTCTGATCCTGCTTCCCTTAAATTCACAGCTCTTAAACATGTGGGCCCTCTCAAAAGAGGAATCGACAAGGTTAATAAACTTATACAGAAGGAGACCCAGTGGACAGTTTCATTTAATGTAACTGCACCAGCTGGGCTCATTGAAGAAACTGAGTCTTCCCTTTCTTGAAGAAAGATTTTAACTCTCCATGCTCGGCGTCATGCGCCATTACTTTAATATAGCTTACTGTGTCATTGTCTATGTCTTTGTCCTTTGCCATTAGTATTCGTTGACTGTTTTTTGTCTTCACTGGTACCCTGTGTATCCAGTTAGGAAATCAACTCCATCCATTTTTACCTCTACCCTCTTGGTATGCCAGCACAACACTCATACAGTGTTTATAGTCTGATGTTTAATACTGGTACTGTGACTTTATTGATCCTATTTATAGGACCTGTGATGACTTTATAAATATTTGATTTGGATGATCTTAGCACTGTTTAGTACTTCAGCTCCCTTCTAAATATCTCCTTGCCTTCCCCCTCGTTTAAGCACTCTTGTCACTCATTACCCCGTTTCTGCAATGTATTTCTTCTTCTGTAAATTTTTCAATTAATTACAGAAACTTTTATTGAAGTCTTTGACTGCTAACAGTGCTTTTTGAAATTTGCAACATCAAATTGTCAAAATTTCTCACTGTGACTTTAAATTTTTTAATTAAATGGGACTTAAATCAAAGGAATACAAGGAGTTGACACACCACCCGAAGAAGGCCACTTCTGGTTGAAGCACTGGGGCTCTGTTTGTCCTCCTGGCACTCCTTTAACTTTACATACATTTTGGATATCATGGATGAATAAACTTACTGTTGTTTGGCACTTACTTTGTCTCCCATTCATGTCTTGTGAGTGCAATACCTATGTTTCTCCTGAAATCATGCCTCACGCTTGCAGCCTGGTATTGCACCCCAACTTCCAATGATGTGCTGCATACATGACCCCCCATAGGGTTTTAAGACAGATGCTCCAAAGAGGAGAGTGGCCTGAGCACTGATCTGTAAGCATTTCAGTTTCCAAGAAAAGCGAAAGATTCGGCAAGCTGCAAGAAACTGTTCATACCTACACTGGAAAGACTCCTGGTAGTATATTTTCAATTATCTAAGTCAGTCAATGTGGGAAAAGCAGAATGCACATAATGACACTGAGGCAAAATTGCATGCAGGTCATGTAAAATTCAACATTGTTTTCCCTGCCCGGCTTCTTCAGAAACCACCCATGGGTACTCATATCTACTGTATGATTCAGCAGTGGCAGCCTCCCAGCAACTACCGGAGGTCCTCCTAAAATTGTTCCATAGCAGCCAGGTAGCACCTACACTTACTGCCATGAAACAATAGCCAATTTTCATCCCTAATTGCCCAGCTGAAACCACTGTTGGACTTATCCTTGTTGGATACAGTTTCTGCGTCTAATATTGTACTCAGTTTAAGATGAAAACTCTGATATGTGTTTGGTTAGCTTGCTTTCTTGCTGGTTGTTTACTTTAACTGGGTTAGCATGTACTTGAAGGGAATACCTCAACACTTATGGACTACTTCACTACCAGCAGCATGAGGGGTAAGGCTGGATCCTAAACTGCAAAGAGCTGCGTCACACTAGCTTAAAACAGTGATTGATACTTGCTTTTTCCTACTGCTCAGCCTCCCTCCATCCCATCTGCACAAGTGTGCCACCCTTCCTGCTTGCATGTTCTTGTGGACCCAGTCAGATTGCATAGCCATGCAGCAGAGGCCTCCATCATGGCCTTCTCCAAGGACATGCTAGAAAACCCAGTAATGAGTGGAAACATCAGACTCCCATTGCAGGCAGTACTCCAGCTTCTTCTGTTTGTGGTAAGCACACCTGGTTTGAGCTGCATGCAATTTTACATCAGCGATGCCTCCAGACATATACTCTCTCTGGTGGGCAGCTCTTGAGCTCCCCCTAACCCCCTGAGATTGAAGGTTCAACCTGCGACTGCTGGATTCTCTTTCAACATGACCACTTAGGTGGGGAGCTAGGACTGCAAACATCTGCTCCAGGTGCTCTTTATAATTTTATATGCTCACCAGTAGTCGAACCTACAAAAAGTTTGAAACTCAGCGTACCACCCCAAGACCCCATACCTGAACTTAAGCGGTGGTCTCTTCTCCTGGCTTGATCATGTGCAGCTTGTTTGTCTGCCAATTTTTGACATGCTACAAACTTTATTTTCTATAATGCGTTCTCTTTTTCCACAGCGTTCAAAAGTTTACTTCAGCTGCAAATGGACTGTATGGTTTCACAAAGTTTCATCAGTTTGTTTTACCTACTACTAATTCTGAACCGGTTTACACTGCTTGATTACAGTCCTTTTTTTACCAGGTTTGATTATTGAGAGTGACGAGCTTATTATGGGTTCGGGTGATACCAATCCCACATGAATGTATTCAGCACTGTAGGCCCTGGTTTTGGAGTGGGACAGTAATCTGAGCATCCACCCTGGTTGGTGATTAGTGCATTGAGGCAGGAAAAATGCCTGCTATACCTTCCCCACCAGACACCCCCAGTCTGGAGAGGGGTCACAAATTGACCCAAGTGTGGCATCGGGTCAGACAAAGGCTAGCCAGGCCACACTCCATGGCAGGAATGCTGCACTTAATTCTATGATGGGGGGTATGTGTTTCTGTGTTATTTTATGTTTGGGATTTGTGGGGGGTGTGACAACGCAGTGGAATGCATAGCATGTTTGTATTTGCTGTGCCTTATCTCAGCAATATCAGATACACCAGGTCTAGCAGTTGTATCCCCAGTTATATCTACAATGGCTAGTAGCCAGGTGAAATGTATCACATGTGATGCTAAATGGGTAAACGCCCCACAAAAATGTGCACAGATGCTAACCCACTTGAAACATTCAGCTCCTTCCGTAGTCTTCCTACAAAAGACCCACCTCTGTGAACCCCATGTACTGCATCACTTCTAACCAGATGGAGGGTCAACCACATTTTCAGCATAGGTCTAGACTCAAAAAAGGTAGAAGTGGTGATCCTGGTAGCCAGGAACATACCTTTTCATCTGTAGAAACAAACAGCAGACCAGCAGGGGTGCTACATACTTGTTAAATGAATTCTAGACAGATCTACAGTGGTTCTGGTAAATATTTATAGCCCCAACAGCAGCAATCCGACCTTTTTCACCTCCCTAATGTTCCCATCTTGCAATATGGTCCCAATTCCCAATGATCCTAGGCAGGGATTGGAATGTGGTGATGAATTCAGATTTAGATAGGTCATACACACAGAGGAAGGGGCTCACCCCAGATAAGAGAACACAGTGGGAGCTATAGGAGTCTGTCCACTGCACTGATTCATGGAGATTACTGAACCCTTCCCAGAGCAAATGTACTTTCTTTTCAATGGCTTATGGTACTAAATGCAGAGTGGACTACTTTCTTATTAGCCTGCAGCAGGGCCCTGGGCTATATACAGTGGAGATTCTCCCCAAGTGATCTCAGATATCACCCCTGTGCAACTTACTCTGAACATCAACATTACAGCAGAAGTAGATATAACCTGGATGTTTAATAATAATAATATTCTTAAACACCCCAAAACATTAGACTCTCTCAGTCTGTTTGTGGGCAGGTCCTTCAATGAGAATAAAGATTTTCTTTTCCAAGCCACAGCCATTTGAATGCTTTTAAATATGCAATAGGAGGAGAAATCAATCACCTCACAGCAAAGCAGAAAAAGTTAATCCAAGAAAAAGCATCTTCTCTCCTATTGCAAATCAGGGCATTGGAGAAATCCCTGTCCAACAGCACAGACCTACCCACTAAATGGAAATTAAGTATCCCCAGAGAGATGTACCATGAGCTTGGTAGATTGAAGGCAGAACTGGGTACCTGGAGGCTCTGGAAAGATGGTCTAGAAAGTGGAAGCTGAGGTTCAATGCAGGGAAATGCAAGGTACTACACCTGGGGGCCAGAAACTCGAACCAAGTGTACACCCTGGGGGGGGGGAATGTTACAAGTCTCGATGGCTGAGAGGGACCTGGGGGGGGTGGTGGATGTCAAGATGAACAGCTCAGAAACTTGTAGAAGGGTAGCAGCCAAGGCCAACAGGATGCTGGGATGCATCACTAGGGGGATCACCTCCAGAAGGAGAGAAGTGATACTCCCTCTGTAACTGCTTGGCGAGGCCGCATCTCGAGTACTGCATGCAGTTTTGGAGGCCACACTTAAAGAGGGACATTAAACTCCTGGAGAGGGTCCAGAGGAGGGCAACCAAAATGATTTGGGGTTTGGGGGACAGGACCTATGAGGAGAGGCTTGAAGAGCTAAATATGTACACATTGGAAGAGAGAAGGGACCGGGGAGACATGATAGAGGTCTTCAGGTACATGAAGGGGGTAAATAGGGGAGGAACAGTCAGGGTGCTTTGAAGGAAGGAGGAGGGAGCCACTAGAGGGCATGGATGGAAGCTGGAGGGGGGGAGTTTCAGGGGAGAAAGAAGGAGGTGCTACTTCACTGAGAGGGTGGTGGAGCCATGGAATGCGCTGTCTAGGGGTCTGGTGGAGGCAGAGACGGTGGAGGGGTTCAAGAGGGGGTGGGACAGGTACAGGGGAAGGATTCTGAAAGCAAAATCCTATGCAGCGAGAATATCCAGAACTGGGAAGGGAGAAGCCAGAGAAGGTGAGGGGGACAGCAAGGTCAGCTCCCAGGGTGGGGGCTGACCAAACGAGCAGATGCGAAAGACCGTTAGGCCTATTCTGTTGGCATTTTAGTATGTTAGTATGTAACTGGCACTATTGGCCTTCAGCAAAATCAGTTGTGACAGGGTGCTGCAGTCTGGATTCTCCCTTTCTAATGGCACACAACAGGAGTGCCCCTATCCCACTCCTGTTTAATGTTTATTTAGATTACACTACAGCCTCCAACAAACATACATCTAGTAGGTCAAGTTTCTATACTCTCAGCCATCCTCAAAAATCAGTTGTAACAGGGTGCTGCCACCTAGATTCTCCCAGTCTAATGGATCTAGATGGGGTGCCCATTTCTCCTTTCCTGTTTCATCTTTACTTAGAGTTATTCATAATTAAACTTATTTATTTATTTGAGTTTTGGTGACCGGGTGAGTCCACTGAGACAATACAGTCCCTTTTTCAGGGACGACCCGGGTATGGATTATATACAGTATCAGAGCAAAATTAACTTCATTTAAACAGGAACATACAGTACTGGGTATTTCATTTGGAGATATGCAATGCAAAATGTCCCTTGATGTGGATAATATTTTAATATGCATCCAAAATCCTAGCACCTCCACACCTGAGGCCCTCAGGGAAGTGGAAGAATTTGGAAACATTTACCTGTACAGGCTCAACATTACCAAAACTGTGGTTTTCCTATTAAATCACACAAGCAGATGACAGGGCCTTGCAGACTTAGGGTTCAGTTGGTGCACAAGCTCTTTGTTGCATTTTGGTATACATATGTACATCCCCTGGAATCAGATGATAAAGGCAACTTCATGTCCCTCCTAATATTTTTTGTCTGTACATGATCTGCCTCTTCTGTAACCCTTCCCCCCAGGTCGCACCATGAGACGAGCATCTTTTTGCTCAGTGCGCCTTTCCTGGTGAAAAAATTTCAATAAATAAATAAAAATAAATGTAAAATCAAGCAGATCTCCACCAGTGGTCCACCCTTCCCATAGCACTATGGGGTAGGGATACTATAATTAAAATAAATATATCTTCCCCAGAATCCTGTATCCCCTTAGCATGTTGTCCATAAAGCTCTCACTCCAGTGGTTCCAATCCCTGCACAGTACCATCTCCTCCATTGTCTGGCAAGGCAAGTGGCTCAGAATGGCCTATACCAAACTAGTGGCCTCCAAACAAGCTGTAGGCCTGAGCCTCTCAGATATTCTGCTATGCTTACCATGCCCAGCCAGGTCATCCATGAGTTCCTGTCCTCCCTGCTGTGTGTCCACCCTCCCACAGAGGTTGGTGTCATCTCTGAACAAGCAGATTTTACCCTTGATCACATCTGTGATGTCACTTATGAAGATGTTAAACAACATCAGACCAAGCACCAAGCACTGTGAACCCCACTGGTCATGTGTTGGGATGGGGGGATCACTTGCTGTTATTCAGTGGAAGCATATGATAAATGCTGGTAGGCTAAGATGCCCTCTATTCTGCACTGGGGGTTTAACAATCTATGCCTGGTTTCAGCATACTTCTACTTCTGCATTGGGAGCCTGAGCCCTACCTTTCCTGAAGTGTGTAATGCCTGCAAAGCTTTTTGTTGCAGTACACCCCTGAGTATTCTGACTGCTGAATCCCTCATCACTCTCCTTTTGTCTCTGCTCTTTTAAACACCATCCTTTGCCTCGGGGTTTCACTAGAATCATAGTTAAAGCCTAGGATTGATGATGGACTATTGAATATTCCTGGGTACAATTTCATTAGAAAGGATAGGCAAGGTAAAAAAAAAAGAGTAGGTTTAATCATTTACATTAAGAAGTACCTTGTCATCAAAGAAATAAAGACCACTGCATTAACAACAGGATGTGAAAGTCTCTTTGTGAAATTATTAATAGGATGCTCAAAAAAACTGATAATTGGTTGTAAATATAATCCTCCCAAAATAAAGATTTTTGGTTTGGAGGAATTGGTAAATTTAGTAGAGAGGTTTAACTAGGAAGAAATAATACTTATGGGTGTCCTGAATCTAAACTGGATGGGAAAAGATATTGAAGAGTTCAAAAAATTGCTCAATCAAGTAAATTTGGAATAACTAATTAATGAAGGTACAAGACTCAATAATACAACCAGAGAGCTAATGTTAATAGATTGGGTATTGGTTAATAACAAAATAAAATTGTATATTTTCAGGTGCATTTTCAAATGCAATAAGTGACCACTTGCCAGTTTTTTGCATATGGAGTAATAAGAGAAATAAGGGTAAGGGGAAAGTAGTAGAAAGTAGGGTATTAAATGAAGAAACAGTAGGTAAAATCAAATTTGATTTGTCTGGAGTAAATTGACATTTTCTTCAGAATACACCAGATATAGATACAGTGGTAACAACTTTTCTGGATGTAATAAATTCAGTAATAAATAAAAGAGCCCCTATAAGGAAGAAACAATTGAGAGGAATTAGTAAAATGTGGATAAACAGTGACCTGCTAAAATTAATGAAAGATCGGGATGCTGCTTATTCAAAATTTAAAGGAACAAAACTTGAAAGTGATTGAATACATTTTAGATGGCTAAGGAGCTTGTGTAAAAAAGAAATAAAAAAAAGCTAAGGTTGATTTTGTGCAGAGAGAACAAATAGAAGCATTTAAAGACAAAAAGAGATTTTGGCAAAATGTTAATAAACTTACAGTTACCAGAAAAACAACAATTGATAGCCTTATTACAGATGGAAAGGAAGAAATGAATAGTAAGGCCATGACAGATTATCTGAATGAAAAATGTACACATTTACAGGAATATTTGAAAGTTTTTGATGACAAGATTAATTATGGAACCTCAGAGGTAAATAAGGTAAATACCAACTTCTACATTAAAAAAAATACCTACAGGGAAGTTTATGACTGTTTAAAGAATTTAGATGAATCAAAGGGACCTGGCCCAGACTTGATAGATGGTAAAATTCTAAAATATGCTGCAGGTGAACTTCCATATCCACTAAGCATTATTTTTAATAAATCACTAAATACTCAAATAGTCCCAGATATATAGAAAGAGGCTTATGTCACCCCCATTTTTAAAGGTGCACAGTGAAATCCGACAAGTAGTTATAGACCAATATCCTTGCTTTGATAGGTAAGGTACAAGAAAGATTACTACATGGACAAATTATGGATAATCTTGATAAATATAATTTGCTTACTAAAGCCCAGCATGATTTTGGGGGGGGGGGGGTAGTACTTTGAAGGCCTTAGTCAGGTTCACGAGTGACCTGTATGAGAGAATGGATGAAGGAATATATGGGTGCAGTGTTCATGTACCTGACCAAGGCCTTCAATCTTGTGGATCATTCATTGCTGGAAAAAAAGTTTGCAGATATGGGCTTTGGGGCCCCTGTGGTCAGATGGTTCCATAGTTACCTGCCAAATAGAGAACAAGTTTGGGTAAACGGGGTACTTTCTAAGCACTTAACAGTAGAACATAGGGTTCCCCAGGGCTCTATATTGGGGTCAGTACTTTTTGTAATCTATATAAATGAATTGCCACATATATGCACTAAGTCTCATCTGATATGATGATGCAGTGGTATATTCAGCTGACAGGATGTAAAAACAGTATAACAAAATCTGGAGTTGGATTTTGGAAGCTTAATTAGGTGTTAGGGGAAAATAGATTAATTTTAAATAAAAAAAACTAAAGGGATGTTCTTTTGCACTAATCAGACAATGAAAAATTTGACAGAACCTTTTGAAATAAAAGATAGTGAGGGAGAAAAAGTAGAAGTAGCGCATACTACATATGTAGGGATCATTTCGTATAGCTATATGAATTTTCAAGAACATTTTGATCGTATTAATAGACAAGTACATACGAAATTGGGAGCTCTTTATTTAGTTAAAGATTATCTAACAGACGAAACTAGAAAGGTGGTTGCTCAAACATGTTTGACTCAAATATTAAACTATGGAAGTTTAGTTTGGGGCAATGCATCTGAGAGAATAAGAAAACACAGGATATGTTTATATAATGCTATTTGTAGATATGCAATGCGTACAAAAATAAGGGAACATCACAGTGATTTTTATAAAAGACTTGGATGGTTCCCAATCAAAATGATATACCAAGCATTCCCTAAGTTTTGTGTTTAATGTGTTGCACTACCCAGACCATGCTCCTATGCAAGATTTTTTATGAAAAGATGTTACACTCATGCTCTTAGATCAAATAATGCAACTGTATTAGAGCTCCCCTTATGTAAGCTATCTAAGGCTTAACATTCCTTCAGATATAATGCCATCCATTTGTGGAATGGACTGTCTAGTGAATTGTGTAATATGAAAACAATTGGCTCCTTTAAATTAAACCTTAAAAGGTACCTAAACAAAAAAAAACTATTTGTGTAATCTGATTATTAAGAAAACAATTGGCTTCTTTAAATTAAATCTTAAAAGGTGCCTAAACAAAAATCCAATTTGTTTATGTGTAATTTGATTATTAATTTTAATCAGTGTGCTGTTGTTTTTGTGCTTGATAGTATGAATTGATTTTTATGGCTTTTTTGTATCTTTTGTATAATGTAAGTGAATATATTTTGTCTATATCCTGTTTTCATGTACTGGGGTACCCCCCCCCCAGGTAAAACCTGTAAAAGGGCAATGTGGCACAGAGCATTGTTTACCCAGTAAACGAAAGGAATAAACAAGACAGGTACAGAGAGGCTGTTCAAAGTAAGGGAGGGGAGGGACACCAGGCACCATGATATGAGACTGGAGGGAGGAAGGTTCAGGAGGGAGATAAGGAGACATTTTTTTACAGAGAGGGTGGTGGCTGGGTAGAATGCATTACCTGCAGAAGTGGTATCCAGTAGAACAGTAGACTGCTTCAAAAGGGGATGGGACAGGACAAGGGAGAGGTCAAATGAAGGGGAAGGGTGGAAGGGAAGGGCAGCTGCAGAATAAGGGGTGCTAGCTACACATTCGAGCAGACTTGATAGACCTCTAGGCCTTTATCTGCTGGCAAATTTCATATGTTCGTATGTTTGTAAATGAATGAATGAATGAGAGCAGCTCATGATTGGGGGATGCTACATGTTTAGGGGTGGAGTGGCTCCTAGGGTCTCAATAGAGGCACCGACATTTCTGGGGGGGGGGCAATGGCATCCAAGTGTTGAGCCCAGAACAGTTCTCTGTGATGGTAAACATCCCCTCACACATCACCCTTATCATCCCCAAGCCCCCAGGCCTCAATCCCATGCCTCTTTGAGTCTGGTATGAGAAGCATCTAGCCTGGGGGTGCTACCCCACTTGTTCCCCAAAACCCTCATGTAACAACATTGTCAGAAAAATTACAAACATGCCTGTTTGTCCATGGACTGTCTGTGACTATGGCAGGATTTATTTAAGAGGGACAGTTGCATTTGCTGAGAGAGAGAGAGAGAGAGAGAGAGAGAGAGAGAGAGAGAGAGAGAGAGAGATGTGTTTGCAATATTGAGTTACTAAATTTGGCATTACCACTCCACACAGGATTCTCTTTTTTTAAAATCAAATAAACTGTATTGGTTTTCAAGTACAGCACCACACAAACACATATAATGCCAGAAACTGACAGGATCATTGACATTAGTAACAATATAAACAACACCCATGAAAACAAAAAAACACTCTCCCTCTTCCCACTTTACCCAGACCCTGAGCCTTTCCCTTAAACCTAATGACTATCCCATGCTTTCTTAAATCATGTGATTTTTTTTCAGCCCCCACCACTTCCTCAGGCAGGGTGTTCCATGTGTCCAACACCCTTTCTGTGAAGAAATTCTTGCTCACATTTCCTCTGAATCACCCTCCCTCCAACTTCATCCCATACCCTCTAGTCCTTTAACATCTTTTTCACTGGAAAATAGTGTTTTCCTGCACCATGTTCCTCCCCGTACTTATTCAAGTCCTTCTGACTGTCCTCATAGGACTTGTGATGCAATCTCTGTACCATCTTTGTTTCCCTCCTCTAAACCTTCTCCACCCTTTCCATGTCTCCAGAACTGGACACTGTACTCCAGGTGGGGCCTCACTAATGACTTGTATGGTGGAATTATAGCCTCCTTTTTCCTGCTGGTGATGCCCCTGCCTATGCATTCCAGCATACGATTTGCTTTACCTGCTGTCTTGTAGCACTTTTTCCCTACCTTGAGGTCATCAGAGATGATAACCCCAAGATCCCTTTCCTGCTTAATGCATACTTTATCCTCACCCCCCCCCACCAACTGATATGTTGTTTCAGGGTTTTTGTGCCTCACATGCATTATTTCATGCTTTTTTGAGTTAATTTTCAACTGCCAAATCCTTGATCATTCTTCAAGCTTCTGCAGGTCCCTCCTCATTCTGTCTACACCCTCTGGCATGTCCGCTCTGTTATAGAGCTTTGTGTCATCAGCGAACAGGGAAATTCTGCCTTTTAGGTCCCGTGCAATGTCATAGATGAAAATGTTGAATAGGACAGGTCCCAGCACTGATCCATGAAGCACCCCACTGGTCAATCTTCCCTCTGTGGAGTGGCAGCCATTTACCACTACCCTCTGTGTCCTGCCACCCAGCCAATTACCCACCCACTGCACTACTGTCCTGCTCACTCCTATATTCCCCAGTTTGTTTAACAGCCTTCTATGCGGCACAGTGTCAAAGGCCTTGCTAAAGTCCAGATAGGCCACATCCACTGCACTCCCATGATCCACCTCCCTTGTCACCCAGTTGAAAAATTCAGTGAGATTGGTCTGGCATGACCTCCCCATGGTGAAACCATGCTGCCTTGGGTCCTGTAGTACACTATCAACCAGATGTTCCACCAATCTCTCTTTCAGTGGTGCTTCCATGATCTTCCCCACTACCGAGGTCAGGCTGACTGGTCTGTGGTTCCCCGCTTCCTCTTTCTTTCCACTTTTGTATAAGGGGACTACATCTGTTGTCCTCCAGTCTTTGGGTACCTCCCCTGTTTCCAGTGATTTGCTAAAAAGGATTGCCAGAGGTCCAGTCATCACCTCTCTTAGTTCCTTTAAGATTTGCTTTTTTGACTTTTATTCCTTCCAATTCCTTTAGCACCGTTTCCCGCATAAAGGGGCTTGTGTCCATTTCCGTGCACATTCCACCCCTTGTACTTTCTTCAGGCCTGTTACCCTCTCCTTCCTCAGTAAAGACTGAGCAGAAATATTTGTTCAGTATGTCAGCTTTACTGTTGTCATCCTCCACGCTGCCCCGTCCTTCTCCTTCAGTCTCACTATCCCTTCCTTTGCCCTTCTTTTTCACTTATGTACTTATAAAAGGTTTTGTCCCCTTTAACCACTGATTTTGAGATGTGTTCTTCTGTCTGAGCTTTCGCTTCCCTTACTGACCTCCCTTTGCTTCTCCTGGTACTTCTCACTATCCCCTTCTGAATGTGTCTTTTTGTATTGCCTGAATGCAATCTGTTTGACTTTCACTTTCTCCACTACCTCCTTGGAAATACATAATGGCCTATTTTTCCTTTTCCCCTTGCTAACCTGCTTCACACATAATTGTGTTGCTCTCATAATCCCTGTTTTAAATATTGCTCACTGTTCCTCCACCTCCGATTACCTCCTCATTCCTTTCAAGCATGTCCCTATTTTCCCAAAATCTGCCCTCCTAAAATCCAGGATACATGTTTTTGTGCAGTTTGGTTCTGCTCCTTCTGTGATTTCAAACCACAGTGATCAGTGTGGTCACTGTTCCTCAGGTGCCCCCCACTGTTATCCGTATCACACAGTCCCCGTTTGTGAGCATGAGGTCCAGTATTGATTTCTGCTGAGTGGGTTCCATGACCAGTTGCTTAAGGAAGGAACTGTGAAGGGAGTCCAGGATAAATCTGCTCCTAGTTGATGCTGCTGCTGGGAGGCTCCAGTCCATGTCTGGAATATTGAAGTCTCCAACCAGCACCACCTCCCCCTTGTCCACCATCCTTTGGATGGCTAGCATTAACTCCCTATCTGTCTCTTCCTCCTGGGCTGGTGGTCTGTAGATCACCCCTGTGTGGATGGCCGATCCCATTTTCCTTTCCAGCTTAACACACACAATCCCCCCACCCCATTTTGTTCCTCCTGGATCTCTGTGGTATTTATGCCATCTGTCACATAAAGTGCCACTCCTTCTCCCTGCCTACCTATCCTGTCTCTTCCGAATATGTTGTAGCCAGGTGTGACTAGCTCCCAGTCATGGTTATCATTACACCAGGTCTCTGTGATGGGCACAATGTCCAGGTCCAACTGTGCCATGGCAGTCTCTGGATCCTCCATCATGTTGCTAAGGCTCCTGGCATTGGCACACAAGGCTTTCCATGATGTGACCTCCCTAGTATGTTTTGCTATTCTACTCCAGTCCCCTCCCTCATTGTCCTTTATACCTGGTTCTCCCTACTGTCTGTCCTTCCATTGTAGTTTGTCCATTTTCTGTCTATCTACCCCTTGGGTGCCTATCTCCATCTTTTGCACACTGCTTTGTATTAATATCTCCTCCTCCTCCTCCTGTTCTCTGGTTCCACTGCTAGCTATGGTGGGGGCAATTAGGTACCCTTCTTGCTGACCTGCCACTCCCCTTGGCTAGTTTAAATGCTTGTCAGTGTATCATTCAAACTTTTTATTGAGTGCTTGGATTCCTTTCCAGGATGGATGCAGGCCATCAGGCTTGAACAAGCTCCCATCTCTCCAGGTGGGTCCCCAGTCACCAAAGAATTGGAATCCTTCCTCACAGCACCAGTTCTTCAACCATGTGTTAAAGTTTTTGGTATGTGTGCCCCTACGCTCTCCCATTCCTCTGACAGGTAGAACTTCCAAGAAGGTGAAAGATATAGCTACTTGCTTGACACCCCTCCCCAATGTTTTAAACTCTTCCTGAATTTCCTTAGGCTCCCTGTTTGCCAGGTCATTAGTTCCTAGGTGAATAATGACATCCAGCTTTCTTTCCTGTCTTGCTTTCTCAGTGAACCCTAGGATTGTCCTCCCATCCCTCCATGCTGTGGCACCTGGTAGGCACCTCATCTACCTGTCCTCTCATTCACATGTTCCTAGTTCAATCCCATATGATAGAGTCCCCCACCAGGATTCATTTCCTCCTCCTCCTCCTCTGTGGTACACTGCTCCTCCCACTGAGGTCACATCTTAGGTTAACTTCCACATCCTTCCCTTCCACTTCTCTGGGTGTCTCTGTCTGGTTGTCAATGTTGGCCAGTGCAGCACATGAGTTTTGGAGTGGATTAGGATTTGGGATGTGGCTCTGCCTGACTGTTCTATCCCTCTCTGAGCCCACCATTGTCCAAGTGCTCCTTGTTCTTGGCATCCTTTGAGGGAGTGGCATTGGACTGGGTGGTCTCTGGATGGTACTCCTGATCCAGTTTACCTCCGCTCTGAGTCAGGCTACCTCATCCCACAGTCCAAAGAGATACATGCAGATAGGGCAGCACCTCAGCATCCAGATGGTCTGCCTAAATAAGGCTGCCCCGCACCCACTGCATTTCACCATTCCTCACATTATTCTGCACTTATACAGCTATTATATCATGTGTGTAATTACACTATTACACCATTTGTCTGTTAGCTATTACACTAGTTGTCTGTTTCTGAAGACCTCCTTCTACTTCCTGCTAGATGTGTAGCTCTCCTTCTAGGTCCCTGTGTTTGGCTTTTTTGAAGTATTTTTATTTGATGTCAGGTTTTTGTTTTATGTATGCTATGGTAGCCTCTGAGCCAACTGCATTTCTATGTTACTGCAACTTGTGCTGAGGATGGGCTTATTCCCCCTTATGTCCGTGCTACTCCACAGCCTCTGCAGTTCTCTGTGATTGGCTCCTGTCAGTCAGATTTAACAGGGAATTTAATTAACTATGATGGAGGGGGTGGGAGTATGGGCAAAAATTTGCAGCAAATAAAAAGAACAAGGAAACAACAGCTCCATGTAAATCACACCAAAATAGGTTTCAAATTTTCAGCAGCAAGGAAATAACAGTCCCACTTAAATCACACCAAAATAGGTTTCAAATTTTCAACATGTAAAAACAGCAATGAAATAACAGCCCAACTTAAATCACACCAAAATAGGTTTCCAATTTTTAACAGCTAGTAAAAATAGCAAAGAAATAACAGCCCAACTTAAATCACACCAAAACAGGTTTCAAATTTTCAACAGCAAGTAAAAACAGCAAAGAAATAACAGACCCACTAAAAATAGGCTAGAAATTAGAAGAAAAAATGTTTCTAATTCAAAGAAATAACAGCTTCACTTAAATCACACCAAAATAGGTTTCAAATTTTCAACAGTCCCAAACCAGTTCCATGTTAGCCCCTGATAAGAAGTCGAAAAAAATCAGCCTGCTACCAAGAGAAATCAATAATAAGTAGTAAAAGAATCAATAAAAACAGCAATAAACAGTTACTGCACTGAAGTGAGTCTGATTCCTTTCCTTTCTAGCCTCTTATGAGATGCCAAAAAGCAGCCTGTTACCACAAATCTGACTCAGCCCCATCTCCAGTTATCACACAGCTAAAACCCAGGACCAAACAATTCGCACTCCTCCCCCAAGCTACAGGGCTAGACAAAACATAAGTCCCTGCATTATAATGTTACTGGAGTAAAAAAAAACAAGATAAACAGAACAGTAGCCCAAGTGAAATCAACAATAAGCAAGTACAAACAGTAAGGAAATAGCACCACTTCAATCACACCAGAATATGTTTCAAATGTTCAACAGCAAGCACAAATAGCAAGGAAATAAGTCACACTTAAATCACACCAAAATTGGTTTCAAATCTTCAACAACAAGTAAAAACAGCAAGAAAACAAGAGCCCCACTTAAATCACACCAAAATAGGTTTCAAATAATTTTGAACTGCAAGTAAAAACATCAAGGAAATAACAGCCTCACTTAAATCATACCAAAATAGGTTTCAAATTTTCAACAGCAAGGAAATAATAGCCCCACTAAAATCACTCCAAAATAGGTTTCAGATTTTCAACAGCTAGAAAAAAACAGCAAGGAAATAACAGCCCCACTTAAATCACACCAAAATAGGTCTCACATTTTCAACAGCAAGTAAAAACAGCAAGGACCTCACTTAACTCACACCAAAATAGGTTTCAGATTTTCAACAGCATGTAAAAACAGCCAGGAAGTAACAGCCCCACTAAAAACACACCAAAATGGGTTTGAAATTAGAAGAAATAGGTTTCTAATTCAAAGAAATAACAGCCTCACTAAATCACACTAAAATTGGTTTCTTATTTTCAAGAGCCACAAAACAATTCCCTGTTAGCCCTTATAAGAAGTCAAAAAATCAACCTGCTACCAAGAAAAATCAACAATAATCAGTAAAAGAAGCAATAAAAACAGCAATGAGCAGTTACTGCACTGAAATGAATCTGATTCCTTCCCTTTCTAGCCTCTTATGTTCAGGGTGAGAATAGCATACTTCAATGTTTGGGACAACTGGAAAATTGTCAGCATTTATTTTGAGAAATGTAAGAAATGTTCCACACTTATTGGACTTAGCGGTGTTCTTTGGTTATTGACTATTCCTTCAGCTACACTAAATATGCATTCTTAATATACCCTTATAGGTGAACAACTAAGGTACATTATTACAAGATTTGCTAGATCTGGACAAATTGTTCTCTTGTGTTTCCAATAAGCAGTGGATCTTTGATGAGATCAATCACAGTATGGTCTGCAAAATACTCCGGGATCGCTGTGCTGTGTGAGATGGTTACCAGTCTGGCAGATGAACCAGTTGCACTTTCTTTACAGGATACTAGCCCATGTTGTTGCAGGTGACTCAGAATTGATTTGCCTTTCTGACCCTGAATACTGTATGCCCAAGAAGTAGCTGTAGATGTCCTTTCCCTCGCTGATGGCAAAGCATTGTTGTATTACTGTGGCAGCTGGTTATAGTTCTGATTTCATTATGGTGGATTCTTATGCACCGTTGTGTAGTCCTGGGACAATTCCCCCCTTACTGTGGCAGCATGCTCCTCTCTTTACTTGGTGTTTACTCCTGCTGTTCTCCTTTCTTTTCCCCCATCTTATGGCTGATGAACACCAGTGGGCTGAATTCACCTATCAAATCCCCTGGGTAGAATCCTTGTTCATTTCTATAACTCTAGGAAATGTGAAAAAACTCTTTATAGGCTGCGTCTACCTCCCCCTAAAGATGTACTTACTGCCCTTCCCTCCTTTATCTCATCCCTACTAGACCTCCCACAACATGACCTGGTGATTTGTGGTGATTTTAACACTGACTGGTTAAACCCTACCATGAACAGGAGTCACTGTATCATGGCCAATGCCAACCTCACCCAGCTCATCACTGACCCCCCACGAGGTTAAATACCAGACCAGGCAACCATTCCCTGCTTGATTGGATAATTACCAATTGCACTCACAAGGTCAGGTCGGCTGGCATTCTCCCAGATAGTATCAGTGACCACTCACCAACTTACTGCATTTAGCGCAACACCTTTCCCAACCCACACCTGAAAATAATACTTGCTAGGGGCATGTCCCACTTCAGTACTCGAGCTTTCCTAGAAGACTTAATCAGTGCAGACTGGTGCTCTATCATCCTCATCCCAGATATCAGTCAAGCTCTAGATTACTTTGTCACAGCCTTCTCTGCCACAGTTCATCATCATGCTCCCTAGAGGAAACAAAGAATCAAGGGACTCAAGGCTCTGTGGCTTTCCTCCGAACAAAGGAAACTCATGTTGTCCCGTGACAAGACCTGGCAAGTCTACAAAAGAAGCGGCCTCCGCAAAGATTGGCTTACCTATAGACAGCTTAGGAATGCCTGCAAAAACTCCATCTGCAAGGCAAAGTGAATTTACATCAGATCTCTTCAGACTGAACATCTCAGCAACCCAAAGAACTTTTTGAAGCAAATTAACACTTTAATGAAAGGTAAAACTACTGTACATCTCAGCTCCCTCAAAGTCCAAGACCAAGTCCTCTGTGATCCCCCTCAAGTGCAGGTGGTCTCAATGAATTCTTTATTGATCTTGATAAATATACCTCCTGCTTTGACTGCCCTACTACCCGCCCATCCCCCCTTCACCTGCTGACCTGGGAATATGAACTGCCTTCCATCTAAAATTAGCTACTAGCAAGGAGGTACACAGGTTGCTTTCAGCCTTAAAGCCTGAAAGTGCTCCCAGTTATTACAGCCTTGAAACTAAGTTTCTAAAACTTGGGTCTGAGGGTATCACCATACCTGTAAGGAACTAAATAAACAGGTCCTTCCTCACAGGCATGGTTCCTGTCAAATGGAAGGTAGCAGTGGTAGTCCCAATCCACAAAGGAGGTCCAACTACTTTAGTTGAAAACTACAGACCCACCTCAATTCTGTGCCCACTTGCAAAAATACAAGAATAAATTCTCTATAATCAACTCCAGGACTATCAGCTGACCTGGTGGCAATGAGGGTTGAGGCACTGGACACCACACCTCGAACCACACTGATGACCCGGGTTCTGGAGCATGCTTGGGCCATCAGGGGTCAGTGGGGAAGGAGAGGATTGAGGTGTTCCACAGGGCTCCATACTGGGACCACTATTATTGTCACTATTTATAAATGACCTGCCACTTAACTGCGGAGGTGCCACAGTTCATCTCTATGCTGATGATGCAATTGTCTGTCGCTCATCCTCTGATCTGGGCTGGATAAACCCCAAACCTTGAATCCAATTTCTATGTCCTTGAGGAATGGTTTCATGATAACGGTCTGGTCCTTAACACAAAGAAGACCAAGATCATGTTGTTTCATAACTTGGGGTCTGTAGCCTCATCTCAGCACCCCCTTGCTGTCAGATCAAAGGATGGCAACCCCCTAGAACTAGTTACCTCCTTTAAATACCTGGAGGTCACCCTGTACTCTTCACTCACTTTTGAGAACCATGTCATGTCAATGTTATGTTGAAACCTTTCAACCAATGGCTTTGTTTCCTTTAATGTCTCCGTTCCCCTCCTGACTTGGGCCTCATGTCTAAAAGCACTTTAATGAAAGGTAAAACTACTGTAATGTTATGTCTACTCTCTTCCCCCTGCTAGCTCATGGTGCCCTGCTGCTCCTCAGAGCACAGGCATCCATTCTTGCACGTAATAATGACCTCTTCTTAAGGATCGGGCATTGTGCTGTCAGTTCCAACTCTCGTCTTCGTCACTGTAAAGTTCTCTCCTCCCTAGGCTGTTCACACCCTGAGAACAAATTCCTGTATACAACAATGTGCCTTATGTTTAACTTGGCTCATCTTTATACCCCACCCTGCCTGAGTGATCTCATCAACTGTAAATGTACTCAGTGCATGGCCTTCCCCCTTCTGGTTACTCTCAACCTCCATCTGATGGTTGGCAGGTGGTCATTTGACTTTACAGCAATGTCTGCCATGAATTCATTTCCACATGAGATTCCCAACTCTACCTCCATCACTCAGTTGAAACACAAACTTTCAAGCTATCTTCTTGTCCCCCTTCCCTGCTCCTGTTTCCACTAACCTTCTTCTCCAGATAATCTCTGCACTGCTTAGAATTTGTACTATGCCCTTAGCCTAATGGCTTATTTGTCATGCTGTAACATGATCTGACTCCAAGGTTGCCCTATAACTGTACCTGTAATTGTATATCATTGTATCAAACTGTTCATTGTATTTGTTCTCTCCTAAATGTTGTACTTGTGGTGTTTTAATCTGGGTTGCCCTTAAAAAAGGGACTATATTGGCTCAGTGGGCTTACCCGGTGACCAAAATTCAATGAATAAATAAATGGAAGGCTATTCTAGTAAGTAGTAGTAAAAACTTTTATTTTTAGACAGGATATAAAATGACATCTCATTTCTATCACCATTAGGACAAGTCCTATTTTACAAGGTATTCCTGTGTTTGATCTTAAAAATATTCAATCATACAATTCATGGGATAGAATGATTCAAACAAACAGACACTCATTCAATGCAAAAACACCTGTCATTCTGTTCCACCTGAAGAAACTGGAAGCCCATGTAGTGATGCCACAGGAAGCAAAATTGACAGATAAGGGTACAAAAAAACTCAATAAAGAGTGTATGGGGTGGGATCCCCCCAGCTGTGCAACTTCATCTATAAGGGGAGTTTCAATTCTGTTGCATAAATCCTGAAAATGGCAGGTTACAAAGCAATCCTCAGGTCAGGATGGCTGTATCCTTTTAGTTACCTTTTCTACCCCACAATGCCCCTTAGTGGTGGAATCCTTATACAGCCCAAACATGGATGATCCTGTGTTTGCCTTTCCTTTGCTGAAGACCTTACTATTGCCACAAGGGAGGAATTCCCTGTCTCATGGTGGAGATTTTAATTTGACCTTGGACTGGTGGATAATTCCTCTGCTCTATGGGACACCCACCTGAAGGTAGTACAGGTGGTACATAGCATGATGAGTGATCTCTACCTGTCTGATCTCTAGCAGCTCCTCCACGCACAGACAGAGACTACTCCTATATATCCCCAGTTTATGGGTCAGCTAGCAGGCTGGTTATGTGGCTGGGATCCCCATCTATTACACATGCCTCCATCCATTTGTAGTTTGAACTGATTATTCTGTTGGATCATGCTCCTTTCTTGTGCACCCTGGTGTGAGAGCCTAAGCAGCCAAAATCTTCCTAGAGTGGGTGGGGTGAGAAAAGATGGAATACTTTAAGGTTAATGATGCTGGTGAGGTTTCTGCCTATATCCTTTGGAAGGCATACAAAGCTACCCTGAGAAGCTTAATCATGCAGTATGCAGTCAAAAGACAAAAGTACAGAGAGTCCCAAACTAAGTCCCTGCATGACAGACTCAGTGACCTGGAAAAAGATGTCAAGGCAAAACCCTCTCCAAACATAAGAGCTCTCTCTTTGCTGACATGGCATGGGTCCAGCTTCAAATAAATTCTCTCCTCTCCAGAGCAGTGGAGCTGGCTCTCCTCTGGGCCAAACACAGGTTACAGGATGGGGTTGTAAAACCCTCTAAGCTACTAGCATAATAACTCATGAAACAGCAGGAGAATTGCCACATTGTGGCCTTGAATGATGATAGGGCTTAATTTCCAACAAACAGAAGGACATCAGTTTTATTATGAGAGCATTCAATGAGTCCTTATTCTTCTTGTAGGGACCTGTCAACTCTGATTGCCTTGAAGCCTTTCTCAAAACACCCTCCTTCCCTCAACTGACCATGGAGCAGTACCACATGTTGGAATTATTGATGATACTGTATCTTCCACACTATCAGAGATATGTATTAAAACAAGCCTCCAGAAGGAGATAAATCCCTGTTGACCTTTACCAGGAGATGGCCCCAGCTCTTTGCTCAATTATTTGCAAGGTCTTCACTGAGGCTCATGGTGGAGGATCACTCCAGCCTACTATAAATGATGTAGTGATTACTATTCTGACTAAACAGGGAAAAGACCCTATCCTACCTGTTAGTTATCATCCCATCTCACTTATTAAATCCAGTTCCAAGATCCTGACAAAATCCCTGGTATCCAGGATGTACAGTGTTCTGCTGTCCCTCATTCACCCAGTGCAAGTAGGGTTTGTCAAGTGCCATTTGAGCTCTGACCATTTAATAGCCCAAATCAACATCTTTCATGCTGTGTGAGTTACTCACCACCCACACCCACTGCTGCAATTGCTATTGATTTTGAGAAAGCTTTTGATTTGGTGGTGTGGGGGTATCTCCTTGGGTCCTAGAGGTGATGGGCTTTGGCCCCACCTTTACAAACTGGATCCACTCCCTTTATGCTTGCCAAACTGCCAAGGTTCAAAATAATAATGTTCTTTCAGACCCCTTTTCTCTTCATGAGGGACTCAGCAAGGATGCCTCCTTCTCCGCTCTTATTCCTGTTAGCGATCAAACCTGTGGCAGCAGCAATATGAGAGCACCAGCAGTTGCAAGGCAGAAAGGGTGGCAATAATGTACATGTATGTAGAATAACATTATATGTTGATGATTTAATTGTACTCTTAACTGACACCCCAGCACTTGTTGGTTTGCTACTAGAGCTTCTCCATGACTTTCAGAGGGTATCTAGCCTAAAAAAAATCTATCTAAAATGGAGATTCTTCCACTCTCCATCCTATGCCTATCTACCCCTTTTCTAGCTAGATGGCTCAAATGGTTCCCCTGATGGCATATCAGATGCATGGGCATACAACTCACTCTGTATTTCTCTCAGATTTGAAAAATTATCTTACAGCCACTGTTAGAGGAACAATAAAGATCTGTGACAGATGGCACAAACTAAATCTGTTCATGGCTGGTAAGATCTTAGTCCTGTAAATGGTAACTATGCACATCAATTGAGGAGATTCAGAAAGACTGTATCTCCTTGGACTCAACAGATCCGGCCAGGAACATTGCAGTACAAAATATTGCCAGATATTGCAAAGCAGTCATAACAACTCTGCCTGCAATGTTGGCAGACAATAACACTGTGGGACAGAACAGTGTAGGACATACATGGTGCTGGCAGGCAATACCACCTATGGTGAACATCCCCTTGACCAGCATGTCCCAGCACAAGGCACCATCACCCCTGAGCCAGTAGGCACAAACCTCACCCAAGCAGCAGTGCCCAGTGCATCACCCCTCTGGACCATATGACAGAGTCACCTGCCAAACTATGGCAGCCCATACCCCCCCGCTGGCATTGTCCCTGCTGTGTGCCTCTTTCAACCACACACAGGCATCCATGGTATGCCCCAAGCAGTGGGCCATACCCACCAGCATTGTCCCTGTTGTATGCCCCCTACACCCCATCTATCCCTCCTTGCCTTGTCCTGTAGGTCTTCCACTGCCGTTGTCTTGCGCTGATGTTCCTTTGTTTCTGTGCCCTGAGTATCCCACTTCCTCCTGTTCACATGGTCCCAGTTCCCCACCCTGGTGGCTACTATATGCCACTCGGTATATGTCCACCTGCTGTAGCAGCGCATGGCAGTCTGCTCTGCAGCATTATGCACCCGCTTTGTTTTCACCGCCGCAATGTTTTGTCTGGCGACGTTACATCTGCGGTGATATTCCTGTGATATTCCAGCCACAATGTTACTGGTCAGATCCATCTCAGCATTAGAAAAAAGGGGTTGCAAGACTTCCATCTCATTAATTCTGCCTGTTCCAAGAGCCGGAAATGCTAAACAGACTAAAATAAAAATTATAAATAACTGGCTCAGGAAATGGTCCCTAAATAAGAACATCTGCTGCCTTAATCACTGGGAAACTGTTTCCAACAACCCAGGCCTCTTTTGTTGGGATGGGCTTCATCTAAGTAGAAGTGGGAGTAACTACTTTATCTGGGGAAAACCATTGCAAAACACATTGACTCATGTTTAAACTGATATCTTGGGGGAAATCGGGGTCATATTCTCAAAAACAAAAAAAACAATTAAATAACAGTCTTAAGATATTAGTAACAAATGCAAGGAGTCTAAATAGGGCAAAAATAAGTGAGCTAACAGCATTATTAACAACCCAGAATACTGATATAGCAGCCATCAGTGAAACCTGGTGGGATGAGTCCACAAGAGACAGGGCTATCCTAGGTCTAGTACTTATTAACAGGGAAAGGATCACAGATCTCCGGGTAGAAGGTCACCTGGGGGCCAGTGACCATCACATGATATGGTTCAATTTGGCCAGTAGAACTAAATCATCCCATTCCAAGGCAAAACTATGGGACTTCAGAGGAGCTGACTTTGATAAGATGAACAATAGAGTTAAGCGAGCCCTGGCAAAAAGAAATACAGGTGAGGGAGTACAGGCAAAGTGGGCAAGCATTAAGGATGCAATACTTGAAGCAACATCCCAATGTGTTAGAGAGAAAAGGAAGTGCTAAAGAAGAAGGAAACCACTTTGGTTCTCAAAAACAGTAGCAGAAAAGGTCAGAGCCAAAAGGCTGGCCTTCAGGAAATATAAAGGAATGCAGTGTGATAAAGATAGGGACGCATACCAAACTTCCCTAAGGGAAGCAGGGAAGGCAGTAAGGCAGGCAAAGTCCCAAACCAAGGAAACACTAGCACAAACAGTAAAAGAAGGTGACAAGACTTTCTATAGATACATTAGTAAAAGGAGAAAGTCCAGATGGGGTATTGCTAAAATCAAAGGAGACAAGGGGGCATGTGAGGAGGAGAACCGTGTAAAAGCATCTACCCTAAATAGATACTTATGCTCATTATTTACTGAAGAGAAGGTAGGGCAGGGCCCACAGCTCAGCACCTTGGACACAGGGGGGAGGGAGGTGTGCATTAGTCCCTTCACAAAATAAAGGGTCATATAAGAGCTCAATAAGCTCAGGGTGGACAAGGCAATGGGACCTGATGGCATACATCCCAGGGTACTAAAGGAGTTACAGTAAGGTTGGAACTAGCAGAGTCATTACCAGAACTGTTTAGTGAGTCTCTGAGCACAGGAGAGGTTCCAGAAGACTGGAGAAGAGCTCATGTGATCCCGCTCCACAAGAGTGGTAGCAGGGAGGAGGCAGGGAACTACAGACCAGTCAGTCTTACCTCAGTAGTGGGCAAAATTATGGAGGCACTCCTTAAGGAAAGGATCGTGCAACACCTGGAATCCATAGAAGCACAGGATCCAAGACAGCATGGGTTTTCAACAGGAAGGTACTGTTAAACTAATCTCATAGATTTCTTTGACTGGGTAACCAGAGTGGTGGACCAAGGGGGAGCAGTTGATGTCACCTACCTTGACTTCAGAAAAGCTTTTGATACTGTTCCACACAGAAGATTGATTAATAAGTTGGGTAGGCTTGGGGTGAGTCAGAAGTTGGTCAACTGGGTGGCAAACTGGCTGACGGGCAGAAAACAGAGAGTGGTGAAAATGGTATACAGTCAGAAGAGATGCAAGTCACAAGTGGAGTACCTCAGGGATCAGTCCTGGGGCCAGTCCTCTTCAATATCTTCATCAGTGACATTGCAGATGGACTGGGGGGTAAGGTTTGTCTGTTTGCAGATGACACCAAGATCTGCAACAGAGTAGATGATCCAGATGGGGTGGGCAGAACGAGAAGAGATCTGGATAAACTAGCAAAATGGTCGGAAGAATGGCAACTAGGGTTTAATGCAAAGAAGTGCAAGATCATGCACATAGGGAACAGAAACCCTGAAGCCACCTAAAGGCTAGGAGGGAAGTTGCTGGCAGTCACAAGAGAAGAAAGGGACTTGGGCATCATCATCACCAATGACCTGAAATCATCCAAGCAGGCCACTAAAGCAGTAGGTAAGGCTAGGGGAATGTTGGGGTGTATTAGTAGAGGTAACACAAGTTGGAAGAGGGAGGTAATAATCCCTTTTTACAAGACACTGGTTAGGCCCCATCTGGAGTACTACGTGCAGTACTGGAGGCCACACCTTCACAAGGACATTAACCAAATTGAGGCAGTCCAGAGAAGGGCAACCAAAATGGTGCAGGGACTGCATCAGAAAACATATGAGGACAGATTAACAGAGCTCAATATGTATACCCTAGACTAGAGCAAAGGAGGGACAGAGGTGATATGATCGAAACATTCAAACACCTTAAGGGCATTAACAAGGTGAACGAGTCTAACATGTTTCAATATAAGAAAAATAGCAGGACAAGAGGACACACAATGAGATTAAAGGGAGGCCGATTAAGGGGTAATGTGAGGAAGTTCTTTTTCACAGAAAGGGTGGTGGATGCATGGAATGGCCTACCTCAGGAAGTGGTGGATATGAATACAGTGCAGGGCTTCAAACAGGCATGGGATAGGCATAAGGTAGCAATACAAATGAGTATGAATAGATAGGCCATTGACTGAGCAAAGGCCGATGGCACATATATAAGGTAGAAAAAGAACTGGGCAAACTGGATGGGCCTTGTGGTCCTTATCTGCTGTCAACTTCTATGTTTCTATGTTTCCTCTGAATGGTCTAACAAAATCAAGGTTTATAATGTTTTCTACTGAAACAGGACAGAAAGAAAAGTGTTGGGGGTTTGCATATACAGTATGTAAAAAACACAATGAAATCCTTTGAATACTTTCCAAACAACTCAGCCTTCAATGGTGAAGGCATCACTATCCAAAATACTGGACAACATGGAAAACCAGTTATTATTAGTAATATATGTAGGCCACCTTCATCAACATTAGAACAGGACCAACATCTATGTCAATGGATCACAGAAACTGCCGAAACTTCTGACTTAATATTAGTAGGTGACAATAATATGCCAGGTATATACTGGGACAACATAATGTCAATAACCAAAACTGAATCTATGTTCTTGGATGCAATGTTAAATGCAGGACTGGAGCAATTAGTAACAGGACCTACAAGAGGGGAAAACATCTTAGACCTTGTACTGACTAATCTACAAACAGACATCATAAACCTAGATATCTGAGCACCCTTAGCAAACAGTGATCATAACTGTGTAATTTTTGGTATTAATAGACCAAGTTACCACTTCAGGTGATACCGCCAACAATATAATTACCAAAAGAGAAATTACAGTGAAATCAACAAAATGCTAGAAACAATAGACCGGCAAAGTGAAATGCTCAATCTATCTATTGAAGAATGTTGGAAAAAAATTGAAAATTATTATGAAAGACCTGGAAACTGAATTTATACAATTAAAGCAAAAACACAATAAAAAGGGAAAAATTCCACCATGGTTCACTGTTAAAATTAGAAAGCAGATTAAGCAAAAAGAAAGGACTTTTATAAAATACAAAAAGAATAAAAATGGTCGTAATCTATCCATCTTAAAAGAACAATAGAGAAAAGTAAAGCAACTAATTAGACAGGAGCATAGAAAACTTGAATTTAAACTCTCTATGACTAAAGATAATCAGAAATCATTTTTTGCATATATAAACAATAAACAAATAGATAACAACTTAGGCCCACTAACAGTAAATGGTGTGGAAGTAAGAGAACCTATCGATGTGGCAGATGCCTTTAACAACTACTTTGGGTCCATATTCTCCCTCTAAGAATCATCTACCATAAACAACATGCCAACCAACTTTGACTGTATCAATATAACAGGAGAAGAGGTTAAAAGTGTGATATTGTACATGAAAAACAACTCTTCACCTGGTCCTGATAAAATCAATAATTATTAAAGAAACTGCCTGTAAATTAGTAACCCCCTTACAATTATTTTTAATAAATTCCTAAATACTTCCAAGGTACTAAAGGACTGGAAATCTGCACTGGTGGTGATATACATTAAAAAAAAAAGGCAGCAAATCATCAGCAGAAAATTTTAGATCAATAAGTTTAACCTCCACAGTATGCAAAATATAATAGAGAATCCTAAAAAATCATCTAGACCTAAAAATAGATCAGAAAGGTCTTAACATCACCAAACAGCATGGCTTTCAAAAAGGACAGTCCTGTACAACAAATCGAATATCATTCTATGAAAAAGTAAATGATAGCTTGAACAAAGGAACACCTCTGGATGTCATTTTTCTTGATTTTTAGGAAAGTATTTGACTTGATCCCCCACGCAGTTAATAGGAAAAATGTGCAAACTAGGTTTTTCCTCACATATTATCAAATGGATTGAAGAATGGCTCAGAGATAGACTTCAACAAGTAATTGTATCAGGATCAGTTTTGGGGGAAACCAGGGTGACTAGTGGGGTGCCCCAGGGATCTGTTTTGGGGCCCACACTATTTGGAATATTCAAAAGTGATGTGCACAAGCAAGTACTATGTAATATAAATAAGTTTGTAGATGACACCAAAATAAGCTCTGAAGTGGATAACCCCCAAAAGATTAAAATGTTTGCTAGGGATCTATACCATATTGAGACATGGGCTAAGAAAAACAAGATGGAATTTAACATCAGCAAGTGTGTAATCATCCATCTTGGCAAAAAGAATGCAAGGACAACATACTCACTAAATAGCATTCCTATAAAACCAGTAACCACAGAATATGTTCTAGGGATCCTAATCAATAATTCCCTAACCCCTGGTCAGCATTGCAGAAAAATTGCTCTAAAACCAAATCGCATACTCAGGTCAATTAAAAAGTCATTCGTAACATGAAATGTACATTGCATTATACCCCTCTATAAAGTTTACATTCAACCACATTTGGATTATGCTGCTTCATTCTGGGCCCCACGTCTTATAAAGGACAAATCTCTACTGGATAACATACAAAGGAAAACTATGAAGTTAATACCGAAATTGAGTGGTATGCACTATCAAGATAGAGCCCAAAACCTGAATCTTTATGACCTACAACTGAGAAGGGACCGTGGAGACTTATTAATGTTATTTAACATCCTAATGGATCCATTGCTAATGAAAGACTAAAACATAATCATAACATCCAAAACCCATACATCTATGTTGTCATGATAAACAAATACTGATTCCAAGGGCTTATACAAATAAAAGACAAAATTATTTTACATTAAGGGCTAGTAGATTACGGAATGCACTTCCTAAGGCAATAGTAGATATTACCTCATTTATTTGCTTTAAACATGAACTAGATAATTTTGTACTGGTAAAAACCAGGTAAATCACCCCACATGTGTGGGGATGGCAGTTCCGATGGGGCTGGTGCCTAATTCTGCCAGTAACAAACTGAGTAATACTGTGTATGCCCAAACTCCTTCATTGGGTGTTTCTTTTGCTGGTACTTTTTCCCAGGAATGGTTTCAGAAAATTGATGCAATACTGGGCAGTTTCTTGTTTGTTGGAAAGAGAACCTCCCCCACATTATACCAAGCCTAAACTATGCTCCCAATGGCATCGGGGTAGTTGAAGCTTATCCTGATTGTTTCCTTATCATTTAACCTTCTTGGGAGTACAGCTGATCAAATGTGTAGTGGCTTCTCACCCAGTGATCCCACATAGAAACATAGAAGTTGGTGGCAGATAAGGACTGTAAGACCCATCCAGTCTGCCCATTTTTTCTACTTTTCGAATGTGCCATAGGCCTGTACTCTGTCAATGGCCTATCTATTCATACTCATCTGTATTGCTTCCTTATGCCTATCCCATGCCTGTTTGAAGCTCTGCACTGCATTCATATCCGCCACTATAGCTCCAGATGGAATGGGTCTTGTGTGTAGGTATGGGGATCTCCCAATTAATTATTTTATTCAACCAAATCCCTTACCAACCCTGACAGTGGCCCACCTTAGATGCCTTTATCAAGGCTTGGCACTAACTTTCCTGGCTAATGAAACTGACCTTAACTCCTGTACACTGCTCACCACTGTGGGATAATCAAAACATATGCATGGGTCAGGCTCCGCTCCATTGGCAGACATGGGTGGACTAGGGGATCCATCACACTAAGGATTTGTTCCTACTGGGGACTCTCCAAATTCACTCCATTGAGGGTCTTTCCTTCCGGTATCCTCTGGCCCACAAAGAGTTTTGGAGATACCTACAAGCTGAGGGGTGCATTGACCTTTGTTCTGAACACAATCACTCCACATACTGGAGACTCTGAATGGCATTTCGTTCTCACATCTTGGTGTGAGAATGCTAGGGGCTGTGCATGCAGGATCTATAGATACATTATAAATGCCATACCAGATCGAACAGAGCTAGCCAGAGAAAGGTGGCAGACTCTCTTGAATGCCCTCATTCCAGCCAAGGACTGCGCAAGTACCTGGAAAGCAGCTCACCTGGCATGCCAAACAGCTGTAGTCTGTTAGTATAAAATATGCTGCTCCACCTTTTGTACAGAACCCCAATCAAACTTCCAAGAATGGGTTTGATGAGCACTGACTGCTGCTGGAGATGTGGGGATCCAGGGTGTTCCTTGTTCCATATCATGTGGTCCTGCCCAGCCATACAGTCCTTCTTGATGGCAGTGCAGTCTGATTGTAATAGTATGCTTGGACCAACATTCCCTGTCACTCCACTGACCTTACTGTAATTATGGGATCCCTCCACTGGGTAGTAGCCTCACCAGCCATCAGCCATCAGATACAGTGACTGATGGATGCTAGGATTGAAGCTAAATGACTCCTCTTACAAAAGTGGAGGACAGCTGAGGTCCCCAACACCCAGAAATGGAGAATCAGACTTCCATCCCAGGCCACATTAGTGAGAATGCTACATTTGCCTAAAGGCTCCTTAAAGTCCTATTATACCTCGTGGGTGCCATACATCTCTTCTACCCTCTGCAGGCTGGATCAAAGATTTCCTTGGATTGGAAGTAAAGATATGCTACAACTCTCATGAGGTATAATAATATCGTCCTCCTCCCCCACTCTGCTGTCTCCCTTCTTCTATCCTATTATTGATAGACATAGTACCCTAAGTAGTTCACTTCAGGTCCTCATAGTTACCTCTGGAGGGGGTGTAAGGGTCAGGTAGCAGGTAGTTTCTACATGGCTTTGTTTCTCAGTAATTAGCACAGTTGCTTATGCTTTGATGGACTAGGATAGGTGGACAAATGCTGGTGTTCCTTGCTACTGTATTTGAAGAAACTGTATCTGGAACCATATGCATCCCATTATTTATTGGTTATAACTTTGTATTCCCATGTACTGATAACTGTGATGAGCCATGTATCTGTATGTCTCATTGTGTATTGTATGTCTGTGTTTCTTTTTTCAGTAGAAAGGTTGTTTTGTCTTCCTGTCCTCCTCCCTTTGGCTCACGTTATATTTCTTGAAACTCAGTGTTTTAGCCCTGACTTTGGGGGAGGGGGGGAACCTCCACCTCAATTAGAAACTTCAGAGCAGTTACAGTAGGTTTCACCAAATTAAATCTATTACTGAACTAGCATTACAGTATGTGTAACAAAAGTAAAATTACCTGTTCTGTCACCTTTACTCTTGCTGCTAAGTGGGTAAAAATTATATTCTAGGGTAAGTTGAATGATCTTGTTTCCATTACCAGATTTAATTGATCATTTAATGCTAACCACAGTCAGGATTCCCCAAACATCATGTCATGATTCTAATCCCATTTGAAATAGTTATCAACTCTTGTATTAAAGTCCTCAAGGAGAAGAATCTCATATTGGGGCTATCCATCAACGTGGGGCTGGGTACGTATAATTCATGTGTACCCAGCCCTCGTAGCTCTGCAGACAGGTTCAAGGTATACACTACAGGGCATCTGTTTGCAGCCATGCACTCCTGGTAATTTTATTTATTTTAATTGATCATTCAATGCTAATCACATCCAGGATTACCTGAACATCATGTCATGATTATAATCCCATTTGAAATAGTTATCGACTCTTGTATTAAAGTCCCCAAGGAGAAGAATCTCATATTGGGGTTATGCATCAATGTGGGTCTGGGCATGCATAATTCATGTGTACCCAGCCCACATAGCTCTGCACCTGCAGACAGGTGCAAGGTGTGAGGTATGCACTACAGAGTATTTGTTTGTGGACATGCACCCCTGGTACTCTGCTGCATGGCGGCAGATTGAGGGACACAGGCAGGCAGCCAATTGCATGTCAATCCTGGATCCTATCATGGATTTACTGCTTTGTGTGAGCATGGGACTGTGGAAAGACACAGGAGAAGAGACGGGTGAAGTGGATAAAAGTCTCTTCACTAATTAGTTCATGAAGTTGGTGAAATTCTTGAAGTGCAAAGTGCCAAGTTCGCAGTTTTGCAAGGTGAAGTTGCCCTTTTTCTAGGTGAACTAACTGAAATTTGCCTAACTTCACCTAACTTTGCCATCTTTACAGGCAAAGTTAAGTGAAGTTGCAAAGTGAGAACTTGGTGAAGTAATTCGCAAAAGTGAATTTTGAAACGTTGCCTCAAATTCACCGGTGAAGTTAAAGTTCAGAACATCTCTACACAGGAGGGATAAGTATAATGTTTACAGGTGAGTGCCCAAATTGCTGCCCCTGGCCCTCACTGTCTGCCCAGAGGGCTGGGGCAGCATGTTGAGGGGGGAGTGGCAGTTGAAATCTGGGGGAGACATGCAGTGGACATGGCAGGGTCCCTGTCTGTGTGTCCTGTACCCCTTCCCCCAGTACACCATGCTTTTTATTTATTTTATTTATTTAGTATATAATCGGAATTACAATCCTTTGAGTCATAGACTCTTTTGCAAAGGCTCTACGTCATTTACAGGGGGTGGAGGGAGAACAAAAGTACAAGGAAGACAGACGGAATGAGCAATTATATACAGGTTTCAGTACAGACAGTATTTATACAATGGCTCCACGGTGGTTACAGGGGGTGGAGAGACACAAGGCAATATAAAGCATTAAAAGAAACACATTTTTTTTTTTTTTTATACACTTTGATTTTTTCAGGTTACAGAATTGACATGGCAGTTGAGAGGCATTTTAAAAGCTTTTGGGAGGCATACATGTGGGCCCAAGACAGAGCTTTCACGAATGGTGCAGAGTGTGGACACCCCCCAACACATGCCTCTGAACAAGTTGTGTGCATAGTTGCATGACTAATTGGGGGAATTCAGTGCAGAAGGAATGTGTGTCCCTTTCATGCATGTGCACAGGGGTCTGTGAAGCCTCTGATGAGAAGCATTATCACTTAGGAGTGCCTATGCGCTGCTGATCTAGGGTGCATAGGCAATCCGCATAATGATGCAAAATTATGCATAGACCCCTTACAGAATAAAGGACGGTGATCTCCTCAAGGACTCCATGCAAGGAGTCCCAGTAGGAGTCATCATAACCTGAAGCTTTTTTGGGTGGAATATGAATGTTAAACAATATCATCAGTGACTTCCTATTATTTTAATAATTTGGACTTAGTGTGGACCAATGGGAACACAGTCGAAGAAGTACAGGTGGAAGGGCAACTAGGGTCCAGTGACCACCACATGGTGTGGTCCAGCAAGGAGGCATGGGCTCAATTAAGCCACAAAAGGGCAAGAGTATTATATTTCAGGAAGACGGATTTCACTGAAATGGGTAGATGTATACAAGCAGTCCTGGGGAAGGGAGAGGTAATAGAGGTGGTGGAAGAACAATGGTAGAAACTGAAAGGAGCCATAGTGGATACAACAAACCAATGCGTTAGGATAGTGGCCAAAGGCAAAAGAAGAAGGAAACCACTATGGTTCTCCAAAGAGGTGGGGGACAAAGTCAGGGCTAAAACACTGAGTCTCAAGAAATATAATGTGAGCCAAAGGGAGGAGGACAGGAAGAGTACCTTGAATGTCTTAGGGAAGCAGGGAAGGCTGTTAGGAGGGTGAAGGTGCAGACAGAAGAGGACTTAGCATGGTCTGTAAACAAAGGGGATAGGGCATTCTGTAGGTACATCAGTGAAAGAATAATAACGGGGGGGATTATGAGGCTCAAAGGGGAGAAGGGAGAGTGTAAGGAGGGGGATCTGGACAAGGCAGAAATACTGAACAAATACTTCTGCTCAGTATTCACTAAGGAAGGGGAAGGGTCAAGGACCACAGTTGGGTTGCAGAGGCAATGGAGGGGGAGAAGTGGACACCAGTCCATTCACAGTGGAAGAACTCACAAAGCTGAAGGTGGATAAGGCCATGGGACCAGACGGCATCCAGCCAAGGATATTAAAGGAGCTGCGAAGCAAACTAGCAGCACCTCTGGTGGCCCTGTTTACAAAGTCACTCAACACAGGTGACATTCCAGAGGACTGGAGGAGGGCACATGTAGTCCCACTTCACAAAAGTGGCAGTTGGGAGGAGGCAGGGAACTACAGGCCAGTCAGCCTCTCCTCAGTGGTGGGAAAGATCATGGAGACACTGCTGAAAGAAAGGATAGTGGCACATGTGGAATCCAGCAGTGTTCAGGATCTGAGGCAACACGGATTCACATCAGGAAGGTCATGTCAAACAAATCTAACACATTTTTTGGATTGGCTGACTAGCGAAATAAATCAGGGAGGGGCAGTAGAAGTCGCCTACATAGATTTCAGCAAAGCCTTTGACACCGTCCCACATAGAAGGCTGATTAACAAGATGGGTAGTCTGGGCATGGGAGATAAGGTGGTGAACTGGGTTAGGAACCAGTTAACAGACAGAAGACAGAGGGTGGTGGTAAATGAGGTACAATCTAGGGAGAGGGGGGTGACCAGTGGGATACCACAGGGATCAGTACTAGGACCAGTCCTGTTCAATGTCTTCATTAGTGACATTGCAGAGGGTCTGGAAGGAAAGGTCTGTCTGTTTGCAGATGAAACCAAGATCTACAACAGGGTGGATACTCCAGAAGGGGTTTAGAAAATGAAGAAGGACCTGGAGAAGCTTGAAAGATGGTCGAAGATGTGGCAACTGAGGTTCAGTGCAAAGAGGTGCAAAATAATGCACCTGGGTACTGTAGAGGGAACCCTGGTGAGAGCTACAGGTTTGGGGGGGGAGGAGGAGCTGACTGTCACTAAAGAGGAAAGGGACCTAGGGGTTATTATCTCTGATGACTTTATGGTATCAAAGCAGTGCACAAAAGCGGCAGGGAGGGCCAGTGGCATGCTGGGGTGCATAGGCAGAGGTATCACTAGCAGGAGCCAGGAGGTGGTGATGCCATTGCATAAAACATTGGTAATGCCTCACCTGGAGTACTGTGTACAGTTCTGGAGGCCACACCTGTGCAAGGACATAGATAAGGTGGACACTATCCAGAGAAGTGCAACAAAGATGGGGCAGGGCTTGCACCACAAAACATATAAGGAGAGACTAAGGGACCTCAATATGTACTCACTGGAGGAGAGGAAACAGCAGGGTCATGATTGAAACTTTCAAGTACCTCAAGGGCATAAACAAGGTGCAGGTGGGGGACCTTTTCCAATGTAGAAAAAGTACTAGAACAAGGGGGCACAATATGAAATTGGAAGGGAGTAGATTAAGAGGTAATGAGAGGAAGTTCTTCTACACAGAAAGGGTAGTCGATGCTTGGAATAGTCTGCCACAGGAGGTAGTGGGGGCAAGCACAGTGGATGGATTTAAGCATGCCTGGGACAGGCACAGGGGAAGCTTGAGAGGGGAGACAGTGATGAAAAGCCATTGATCACATAGGGTCAGTGGCCACATACAATGCATAGGTCCAACAGGCAGACTGGATGGGCCTAGCGGTCCTTATCTGCCCACAATTTCTATGTTTCTGTGTTATCTTTTTTTGTGAATTTTTGGGACTTCCTGACTGTGTGTAAACTTCTGTCAATTTGTGTTTTCAGTTTTTTTCATCAATGGGTTAACGCTATTCTTAGTGGGCATTCTGGAGGAATAGTTTGTTCCTGGTTAATTTGTTGAATTGGTTCTTTCTGTACATGCAAAACTCCTATGAAATCATTTTGTGGTGGCTCAAACATCATGATCATGAGGAGATACCCTAAGGGATTCAATTTAAAGGCCTCATCTAAAATAGCTTCTGCCAAATCATAACTCCTGGGGCTCGATATTGAGAAATGGGCAAAGTGGAACACAAATTTTTGTGGTGTGCTTTGCCATTGCCAAGGAGTCTGAGGATGCTATATTCAGTCGGATAGTGCTCTGGTGCTATCCAAATGAATATAAGGGCATGTCAGCCCAGAGCTAAGTCAAAGTAGCACTACCCTGATATGGATCCATGCTGTGCATGAAATAGCAGCACCAGACCTGATAGAGCTGGAGTTCTAGGCACAATATTCAAAGGAGCCATGCAAATGAGGCATTTTGGCATGCAAGGTGCTAAGGACCATTTGCAAGCCCATCATAGGCTTGATTGCATAAGAAGCATGGCAGGTTAGTATGGTGCCACATCCACCATGTTCACCTGGTCCCACAAAGTTATGGAAATCCCTGGTGCCTAGTGGTCCACCCCCACCCTCCAATCGCCTGCCAGGAATGGAAGTAACACATCCCTTTAGCCTAGTGGTCCCCTTCACCCATAATTACCATCTCTGTACTCCAGTAAGTTATCCCTGGTGCCTAGTGGTCACTCCTGACTGCCATCCTCATGCTTCAGTAAGTTAGCCCTGGTGCCTACAGGTGAACGCTCCCTCTGATCACCATCCCATTGCTCAAGTAAGTTAGCCCTAGTTCCTAGTGGTACCCCCTCCCTCTGATTGCTATCCTCATGCTCCAGTAAGTTAGCTCTGGTGCCTAGAGGTCCCCTCTCCCTCTGATCGCAGGTCATCTATACAAATCTAGTCCCCCTGGTGCCCAGTGTCCCAACCTCTCCCCTTCGGTCCCAACCCATTAAGGGTAACATATGTCACTGGCACCCAGTAATCCCTCTGTTCCCTGATCCCCAGCCCTGTTAGGTATACATATTACCTGGCATCCTCTCATCCACCAGGTCACCCCATCCTCGTCCCCATAAAACACACAACAGACAGTCCTGTGCTGATGCTCTTGGTATACTGTAAGGTGCAGGGAAAACAAAAAACATCTATTCTCTGATGTTTCCTGGAGCCCCCTGATTGCCAGTATCACTGCTGCAGTGCAGTAATCCCTGGTATATAGCAGCACCCACTCACCCTGCCAGCCCCACTTATCTGAATCATTGGTGCTGCAAGAGCCCATAAAGCAACTGGCACAGTCCTCTGCACACCTCCTCTGCCAGCCGGTGCTGCCTTGATCGAGGAGGGTCATGAGGAGGGCCATGAGGAGATGACGGATCTCTGTAGGGGAGGTAGCCTTGAAAAAAAAGTGGGGGGTCCTGGGCCATCTGATATTTGGTTGTTCTGTTGCATAATAGTTCCCTTAGGTGGGAGTTTATCCAGATACACTGCCAGGTTGGTGACTTTATCATTTAGGGCTTGTGCCACCTGATCAGGATCTGTTATGGTCCCTTCTGTCATGCACACATTGATTCAAGTTTACTTGGTTCCAGGTTTAATTAAGGCATTTATTGATGCCCAGCACCTTTTTGGGTCACCAAGGTCACTGGCTTGTAGGTTTTTCAGGTAGGCTGCCTTGTGTGATTGAATTTCTTGTTTACATTGGTTGCAGAGCCTCCTGCAATTATTTCAGGTAGTAGGGGACAGGGAGGATTTGTGATCCTCCCACAGAGTGTCTCTCTGCTTCATTTTGTTTTGAAGATCCTTGTTCAACCACCTTGAATTCCCACCTCTGAGTCTCCATGTGGTGACAGGGAAGTGCTTGTCATGGATGGAGGAGAGTGCACACAGGAGAAATGCCACAGCAGAGTTCAAGTCAGGTAAGGTGATTAGTACTGACCAGTCTGCATCCCTGACATCCATGCATAGTTGAGCAGGGACATATTTTAATTAATCCCAGAAGGAGAGAGTTTTTGTGGGGAGGGGACACTGACAGGACCACATGCAAAAGGTTGGGGAGGGTGGGGGCACTGACAGGACCAAATGCAAAAGGTTGGGGAGAGTTCACTGATGGAATCAGCTAAGACACCAGCCTGTAGTATCCAATTCACACAGTTGGCTAGAATCCAGTACATGAGGGGGCAGTTAGGTTTCTCTGCTTCAGAAAATCAACTCACTCTGACTGGGGGCCATCCAACAGTTGATGTTGAAATCCCTCAATAATGTGATCTCCCTCATGAGTAAAATTTGAAAATGCTATAGGATAGTTGTGTGAGACTGTTGTACCCTCTTTGGGGGAACTGTAGGCACAACCTATGCAGAGATTTTTGGCAGACCCTAGAATCAGTTCTACAATAAGCCATTCACATACATTGTCACTGTTATCCATGAAGTTGCACGAGATAAGGGAGGCACTTAGGGAGTCTCTGTTATAAAGAAGGACTCCACCTCCCTTTTTTTGCCCCATTTGTCCAGTGTGACCTTATGGAAGACCCTAATGTTGCAGCCAAAGTTAGGGAAGGAGAGTTTTAGCCATGTTTCCATAATTCCAAATGATATCAGGGTTATAGAAGGTGACCCATGCTTCAAGCTTGGACATCTTGGACAACAGACTCCTTACATTCAGGTGCACCACCTTAAGCCCATAACAGTTGATCTTGAGGGGATTCTTATGATGCACAGGAGAGTGAAAAGGTCTTGGCTTACTCTCAATGTCCCTAACCAGAAGCAATAGCAAAAGGGAGGATGGGGGGTTAGAGGTGCTGCATAAGTGTGGGAGGTACTCACAAACACTTCTTGAACAAATATATACACACCTGTAAGACAACGCTGTCTCTTGTCCAGTTGGGCAAGATGGGGGACCAGGACAGGCTGAGAGACATGACTATCAGCATTAAAGATAGGCCTAGTAAGATTACTTTTGAAATTTACTAGGACAGCTGCACCTCAACAGCCCAAGCAATCAGCTGTCCTACATTCTCCATATTAGTTGCCCACTGAACCAGTGGTTTTGTTCAAACCAGCTCAGTTTCAGTTCCAAAAACATGGTTACCATGCCTTTTTGGCAGCAGGCAGCACCTTGCATGGCTCAGTCCCCCCCATCATTCGAACCCTGAATGGTGCTCCTTTTGAAAAGGTGTACTACTCCAAGTACCTTTGTGTTTGATTGATTGGGAGCTTAGACATCTCTGCCAATGTTGATACCATACAATGACATCTTAAACCACAGCTTGGGGCCTTATACAGGAATTGGTTTTGCCTGATTTCTCCATGTCTGTTGAAGAACTTCATGAAGATGATCTTACCAATGGACTATGCAGATGTCTGTGGTGTTGCTTAAAATTCCACCCTGGTCAGGCATAACACCCTACTCCATTATTTTTGTTCCTTCATCACTGATTGCTTTACACACACTCATTACTGTTCCTTCTACCAAAACCTCTCTACCCCCCCAACACACAGGAATCTCCTTGTCTCTCTCACTGTGCCACTTTCATTTCAAAATACTGGCTTATCTCACTCCTCTCTCATCTCTTTATTCTACTCTTACCTTATATTACTCACTACTCACTCTGCTATATGGATGTCTATTCTCTCAGCATTACTTGCTGCATTTCTTTTTTGGCCAGTAAGTGTATTTGGTGCAATTTCCCTCCATTTGGAACACCTTTCTACATACCAGCTGCCGCTTCTACTTCAATGCCTGTCTTAAACAGCACCTACAAGCTCATTACACCCCAGACTGCTTTCCTGTCTTTAACCTCTGCTTATGCTTACTCTCACCTAGATCACACATGCACTACTTTTGTAATTTAAACTGAAAACTCCTGTTTATGGCTGCAGTGGGTTGAGCCCTGCAAACATCTTGCTATGACAATAGAAAAAGGGAGCTCACCAGATTCCGAATGGACAAGATAAAATCGGTGGTTTGTGCAATCATTCCACTAATTAATTGAAGCGTCTGCTGTGTTCATTGAGCTGAGTGGTGTTGCAACACACTATTTTGTGTGATATGTAGCTTCAATCTGGGTAGAATTCTCTTTCAAGAAATATTCATAGCTCATAAACATGTCAACTCAGTCAGCTTTTTCCAGCCATAAACTATAATTGAGATTGAGGAAGGAGGTTCAGATTTGAGATGCTATGGGGAAAGGCCTCAGCTCAACAGAGTAAGGTATTATCAGTTCAGCATATCTGCAAGAATTAAAAAAAAGGACAGCAGTAAATAACACGCTAACTTGTGAAAATTACTTAATGAGTTTTTTTTATATTGGTTATTCTGGTTCTTGTTCATATTTTTTAAATTAATTGGTGAAGGTTAGTACAACAAACAAGGCTAAGAAAGGGATGTTGCATGCAGGCAGAGACAAAGGTATCTAAATTCTGCTCACATCATAGAAAGGAGAGTGTGTGTGTGTGTGTGTGTGTGTGTGTGTGTGTGTGTGTGTGCTGCATGCAACTATGTGGCACTCTGTTAAACCTTTTCTGGTACATTAACCTTTTCATAGTCAGTTTGTAAATGGCTATAATGCTATACTGTACTAGAACTTGATGCAGTGCATCTGTGTTAGTGTGTCAGAGTACTTACTGTATTCTAAATGCAATCAAAGTTATGGTAAGATGTATAAGTAAATAAATGCCATATAAGGCAGTGTATGTGTTATTTCTCCTTTAGCAGTTAAATGAGCACAGACAGTCCCTCTCCTTTCACTAGCATGTAGTACACAACCGTGATGGGTGCCATGTCTCCCCTATAAGTTCATGCAGTGCTTCAGAGCATCACTCTCCTCTTCAGGCAGTCCCTCACCTTTCACTAGTACACAGTACTCCACCATGATGGGTGCCATGTTGCCCCACTATGTTCATGCAGTGCTTCTTAGCATTGCTGTACAGTGCAGTCAGTCCCTCACAGTTCACTAGCACGTAGTTCATAGCCATCATAAGTGCCATTTCACCACACTGTGTTCATGCAGTGCTTCTGAGCATTGCTCCCCTGTTCAAGCAGTCCCTCATCTTTCACCAGCAAGCAATACACAACAGGGACTGGTGCCATGTTGCCCTACTGTATTCATGCAGTGCTTCTAAGCATCACTCCCCGGTGCAGGGAGTCCCTTACCTTTCATCAGCACACAGTACACAAAAGGGATGGGTGTTGTGACTCCCCACTGTGTTCATTCAGTGCTTCTGAGCATCACTCCTCAGTGCAGGCAGTCCCTGACATTTCACCAGCATACAGTACAAAACTCTGATGGGTGCCATGTTGAACCACTGTGTCCATGCAGTGCTTCTGAGCATCACTCCACAGTGCAGGCAGTCCGCCACCTTTAACCAGCATGTAGTACACCACCATGATGGGTGCCATGTCACCACACTGTATTTATACAGTGCTTCTGAACATCACTTCACCATGCAGGCAGTCCCTACCCATTCACCAGCCTGAATAATACCACTGTGATGGGTGCCATGTAACATCACTGTAATCATGCAGTGTCTCTGAGCATCACCCCACAGTGCAGGCAGTCCCTCACCTTTCACCAGCACGTAGTACACCACCGTAATGGGTGCCATGTCACCCCACTGTGTTCATGCAGTGCTTCTGAGCATCATTACTCCATGCATGCAGTCCCTCACCTTTCACCAGCATGCAGTACACCACACAACCATGATGGGTGCCATGTCACCACACTGTATTTATACAGTGCTTCTGAGCATCACTTCACCGTGCAGGTAGTCCCTACCCATTCACCAGCCTGTACAACACCACCATGATGGGTGCCATGTAACATCACTGTAATCATGCAGTGCCTCTGCGCATCACCCCACAGTGCAGGCAGTCCCTCACCTTTCACCAGCATGTAGTACACCACCGTAATGGGTGCCATGTCACCCCACTGTGTTCATGCAGTGCTTCTGAGCATCATTACTCCATGCATGCAGTCCCTCACCTTTCACCAGCATGCAGTACACCACACAACCATGATGGGTGACATGTCACCCCACTGTGTCCATGCAGTGCTTTTGAGCATTACTCCCCTGTGCAGGCAGTCCCTCACCTTTCACCAGCATGCAATACACAACCATGATGGGTGACATGTCACCCTGCTGTATTCATTCAGTGTTTCTGAGCATTGTTTCCCTGTGCAGGCAGTCTCTGACGTTTCACCAGCACACAGTACACAACTGTGATGTTTGACATGTTGCACCATTGTGTCCATGCAGTGCTTCTGAGCATTGCTCCACAGTGCAGGTAGTCCCTCACCTTTAACCGGCATGCAGTACACCACTGTGATGGGTGCCATGTCACAGCACTGTGTTCATGCAGTGCTTCTGAGTATCACTCCACAGTACAGGCAGTCCCTACCCATTCACCAGCCTACACTATACTACCATGATGGGTGCTATGTCACCCCGATGTATCCCTGCAGTGCTTCTGAGCATCACTCAACAGTGACAGCAGTCCCTCACCTTTTACCAGCATGCAGTATGTCACTGTGATAGGTGTGATGTCCCCCACTGTGTTCATGCAGTGTTTCTGAGCATCACTGCACATTGCAGGCAGTCCCTGACATTTCCCTAACACAGAGTAAAACCAACATAATGGGTGCCATATCACCCCACTGGGTTCATGCAGTGCTTCCGAGCATCACTCCTCCATGTAAGCAGTATCTTTCACCTTTCACCAGCAAACAGTACACTTAAGTGATTGGTGCAATGTCACCCCACTGTGTTCAAGCTGTGCTTCTGAGAATCACTCCACAGTGCAGGCAGTCCCTTACTTTTCATCAACATGCAGCACACCATGGTAACAGGTGCCATGTTGCACCACTGTGTTCATGCAGTGCTTCTGAACATCACTCCACAGAGCAGGCCCTCCCTCACTTTTCACCAGCACACAGTACACTACCATGCTTGGTGCAATGTCGCCCAACTGTGTTCTAGCTGTGCTTCTGATCAACACTCCACAGTGCAGGAAGTCCCTCACCTTTCATTAGCATGCAGTAATCCACCATTATGGGTGTGAAGTCACACGGCTGTGTTCATTCAGTACTTCTGAGCATTCCTCCACCACTCAGGCAGTCCCTGACATTTCCCCAATACACAGTACACCACCGTGATGTGTGTCATATCACCCCACTGGGTCCATGCAGTGCTTCTGAGCATCGCTCCTCCATGCAGGAAGTCCTTCACCTTTCACCAGCACACAGTACACCACTTTGATGGGTGCAGCAGTGCCCCACTGTGTTCATATAGTGCATCTGAGCATCACTCCCCCATGCAGGCAGTCCCTAACCTTTCACCAGAATGCAGTACACCACTGTGATGGGTGCTATGTCACCCCACTGTGTCCATGCAGTGCTTCTGAGCATCACTCCACAGTGACAGCAGTCTCTCACCTTTCACCAGCATGCAGTATGTCACTGTGATAGGTGCAATGTCACCCCACTGTGTTCGTGCAGTGATTCTGAGCATCACTCCACAGTGCAGGCAGTCCCTGACATTTCTCTAACACACAGTAAAACCATCGTAATGGGTGCCATGTCACCCCACTGGGTTCATGCAGTGCTTCCGAGCATCACTCCTTCTTGTAGGCAGTCTCTTTCACCTTTCACCAGCACACAGTACACTTAAGTGATTGGTACAATGTCACCCCACTGTGTTCAAGCTGTGCTTCTGAGAATCACTCCACAGTGCAGGCAGTCCCTTACTTTTCACCAACATGCAGTACACCATGGTAACAGGTGCCATGTTGCACCACTGTGTTCATGCAGTGCTTCTGAACATCACTCCACTGAGCAGGCCCTTCCTCACCTTTCACCAGCACACAGTACACTACCAAGGTTGGTGCATGTTGCCCAACTGTGTTCTAGCTGTGCTTCTGAGCATCACTCCACAGTGCAGGCGGTCCCTCACCTTTCATCAGTATGTAGTAATCCACCATTATGGGTGCGATGTCACACAGCTGTGTTGATTCAGTACTTCTAAGCATCACTCCACCACGCAGGCAGTCCCTGACATTTCCCCAATACACAGTATACCACCGTAAGGTGTGTCATGTCACCCCACTGGGTCCATGCAGTGCTTCTGAGCATTGCTCCTCCATGCAGGAAGTCAGTCACCTTTCACCAGCACACAGTACACCACTTTGATGGGTGCAGTATTGCCCCACTGTGTTCATATAGTGATTCTGAGTATCACTCCCCCATGCAGGCAGTCCCTAACCTTTCACCAGCATACAGTACACCACTGTGATGGATGCTATGTTGCCCCACTGTGTCCATGCAGTTGTTATGAGCATCACTGCCCTGTTCAGGCAATCCTTCAGCTTTTACCAGCACACAGTACACCACCGTGATGGGTGTCATACCATCCCACTGTGTTCATGAAGTGCTTCTGAGCATCCCTCCACAGTGCGGACAGTCCCTTACCTTTCACCAGCATGCAGTACACCATGGTGATGGGTGCCATGTCACCCCACTACATTCATACAGTGCTTCTGAGCATCACTCCACAGTGCAGACAGTCCCTTACCTTTCAACAGCACACAGTATGCAACAGGGATGGGTGCCATGATGCCCCACTTTGTTCATGCAGTGCTTCTGGGCATTGCTCCTCAGTCCAAGAAGTCTCTGACCTTTCATCAGCATGCAGCAAACAACCGTGATGAGTGGCATCTTGCCTCACTGTGCTCATGCAGTCCTGAGTATCACTCCACAGGGGAAGCATTCTCTCACCTTTCACCAGCATGCAGTCCACAGCTCTTATGGGTGCCATGTCATCCCACTGTGTTCAAGCAGTGGTTCTGAGCATTGCTTCCCAGTGCAGGCAGTCCCTTATCTTTCATCAGCACATAGTACGCAACAGAGATGGGTGCCATGATGCCCCACTTTGTTCATAAAGTGCTTCTGGGCATTGTGCCTCAGTGCAGACAGTCCATGATCCTTCACCAACACACAAGCATGCTAGGTGCCGTGTTGCACCACTGTATCCATGCAGTGCTTCTGAGTATCGCTCCCCTGTGCAGGCAGCCCCTCACCATTCACCAGCATGCAGCATACAATGGTGATTGGTGCCGTGTCACTCCACTGTGTTCAAGCTGCTATTCTGAGCATCACTTCCCTGTGCAATCAGTTCCTCACCTTTCACCAGCACACAGTACACAACTGTGACTAGTGCCATCACCCCACTGTGTTTAAGCTGTGCTTATGAGCATCACACCACAGTGCAGGCAGTTTCTCACTTTTCACCAGCATGCAGTACACCACCTTGCTGGGTGCCATGTCACCCCACTGCATTCATGCAGTGCTTCTTACATTACTCCCTTGTGCGTGCATTCCCCCATGTTTCACCAGCAAGCAGTACACTGCTGTGATGTATGCCTTGTCACATCAGAGTGTTCATACAGTGCATCTGAGCATCGCTCCATAGTGCATGCAGTCCCTCACCTTTCACTAGCATGCAGTATGCAGCTCTTTTGAATGCCATGTCACCCCTGTGTGTTCATACATTACTTCTAACCATTGCTCCCCTGTACAGGCAGTCCCTTACCTTTCACCAGCACACAGTAGGCAATAGGGACAAGTGACATGATGTGCTACTGTGTTCATGCACTGCTTCTGAGCATTTCTGCTCAGTGCAGGCAATCCCTACCCATTCACCAGTTCACATTACACCACTGTAATGGATGCCATGTCACTCCAGACTGTTCATGCAGTGCTTCTGAGCATCATTCTACAGAGCAGGCACTCCATCAACTTTCACCCGCATACAGTACACTAACATGATTGGTGCCATGTTGCCCCACCGTGTTCAAGCTGTGCGTCTAAGAATCACTCCGCAGTGCAGGCAGTCCCTCACCTTTCACCTGCATGCAGTACACCACCTTGATGGATGCCATGTCACCCAACTGTGTTCATGCAGTGCTTCCGACATTACTCCCTCATGCAGGTATTCCATCATGGTTCACCAGCGAGCAATACACCACCGTGATGTGTGCCTTGTCGCACCACAGTGTTCATATAGTGCTCTGAGCATCGTTACACAGTGCATGTAATCCCTCACCATTCACCTGCACACAGAACGCAACCATAATTGGTGCCATATCACCCCACTATGTTCATGCAGTGCTTCTGAGAATCGTTCCTTAATGCAGGGAGACCATACCCATTCAGTAGCACACATTACACCACCATGATGGGTGCCATGTTGCCCCACTGTGTTCATGCATTGCTTCTTAGCATTGCTCCTCCTTGCAAGCAGTTCCTTACTGTGTTCATACAGTGCTTCTGAGCATTACTCCACAGTACAGGCAGTACCTCACATTTCACCAGCACACAGTACACACACCTTGATGGGTACCATGTAATGGGTGCCATGTCTACTCACTATGTTCACGTAGTGCTTCTGAGCATCACTGCACAGTGCAGACAGTACCTCACATTTCACCAGCACACAGTACACCACCTTGATGGGTATCATGTCACCCCATTGAGTTCATGCATTGCTTCTCAGCATCGCTCCTCCATGCAGGCAGTCCCTTACCATTTGGTAGCATGCAGTACTCAACCATGATGAATGGCATGTCACCCCACTTTGTCAATGGGGCAAAGCTGTTTATCTCCTTCAGCACCCTGACTTACCCCCATTTGGGCCAATCTTCCCAGCACCAACACCCATTTTCTCTGGGACTTACCTTTTCTGTTGGTCCTGTCACAGGAGCTCCAATCAGTGGTGCCTAGTCATCAGTGTGGGGCCTACTAGAGGGCAGGTCATTACTGTTCTACAGTCAGAGGGCTTTTCCTCCTATTTTGTTCCCTGTTGGGCTCAGGTATGTGTGTATTTGGCCTCCATGAAGACACCTCTGGCATCCAGGTGTGGGGTTCCTTTCCATGCTGTGCCATGGTGCTGCCACCTAGATTCCTCTCCCTGTCCTACAGATGTGAATTCTCCTTCCCAAGCCAGTCCCCAAGAAACCCAGGTCCATTCTAGAACCCAGGTTGATGGCATGGCATTCAGTGGATAGAAACAATTCAGTCAGTGGTTAAAAGCTTGAAACAGAAATAGGTGGACAAACCTAGAACTGGAGACCAGAACTACTTAGAGTACTAATGGCCCCATATTAAAAGATATCAGATTGCCCCTTGCAAAGTCCCTTTCCTTAATGTAAATTAGCACAGTTCACTAAATCTGCTATACTTAAATATGTCTGCAGGAAAGTGAGAGTGCCCCAAACATGTTTAAATATAGCCCCCTAAAGCAAAAATGAGGCACTAAAACATGCAATCAGCACAGTTCACACCCCCCTGCTGGCCAAAGAGGGATACAATATTTGATCACTGAAAACATACAGACTGTGATGGAGCCAGTTCATTTAGGGCATCCCAGACCTGTTAGTATTACAATAGGTACAGTCAGAACCTCACTGAAAATGAGGTACTGCATGTTAACTGACCTATCCTGGTAACTACATTGTAAAAATGTATAAAAGCAGGACCACAGAAACAATTTGATTCTATATTTTACCTGTGCTAATTCTACTCAATACAGTGGAAAAATTTGTAAAAGCAAGACCCCACTGAAAATGAAATATTGTAGCTGCTCTATCCTACTAATGACACTCAATCCCTATGTGTGTGCACAACTGTTGTAACAGCTACAAGTGTGTGTGTGTGTGTGTGTGTGTGTGTGTGTGTGTGTGTGTGTGCGCGCGCGCGCGCCTTTTCAAGGGCGTGTGTACGTCCAGAACCAAAAACACTTTTTACTGCATTACCTTGATGTTTATGGTTTTTTTCTATTATTGTAGTGTAAATGTGGTACTTTTTACATTATGTTATTTGATGTTATGTATGTATGTTTATTTATTTCAAACGTTTCACCAGGAAAGACATACTAAGCTTAAAAATAGCTCATTTCCAGATGTGTCCTGGGGGGAAGGGGGAAGAGAGGTGCAAGAACAACATAGAACAATAACTTATACAATAAAACATCATCCAGAGATATAAAATAAACAGTGCAAAATGAACACGAATGAGGTTCATCGAACATAAAATTATAGGAAAAAAACATTACAAGGACATGGAGGGGAATCTGTCCTATGGGTACAAGCAATAGTACTTTTCAATGGTGAGGGAAACAAGGGCTTAGATGCTGAAGCAAGGAGCGCAGATGTGGTGGGAAGAAGGGAAAGTGCAGACAAATGAGGGAGGAAGAAGAGAGGGAGAAGGGTTGGTGAAGTAGGTGGAGTGGCAAGGAGGAGGAGAAAGAGGGGAAGATCGTAAATTGAGGAGCATGGACAGACTATGACTCAAGGGCAGCCACAGGACGAAGTGGTGTGGTCTTGGAGAAAGAAGGAAGAGGGTAAACTGAGAAGTGGGGAAGGGCTGTGACTCAAGGACAGGCACAGGAGGTAGCGGTGTGGTTATGGAGCAGAGAGGACAGCGAGTGTTTGGAAGAGGCAGAACAAATGGTTAGGGGGAGAGAGTTCCAAAGTTTAGGAAAGCAGAAAGAGAAGGCAGCCTGACCAGCGAAAGATTTTACATCACAGTAATACAGCTAAGTCACATCTCTTCTCTGTATCAGTCTTTCCCCTAGTTTTTATTTTGATAAGTTGATAACTATTTTTGTTCTTTGATCAGTTCCACAACATATTGCTTGGTAACTCTTTTTTGTCAATTTATTCTTAGACATAATTGTCCTCTTTATATTTGTTACATTTATTCCATGAACTTTCTATGAACTTGATATTCTGTGTTTTTGTATGTTATCTTTTCCCCTTTCCCCTTCCCCCAGAACACAACTGAAAATGAGCTGTTACTAGCTCAGTATGTCTTTCCTTGCAAAACCCTTGAAATAAATAAATCTTATATCACATTAAGGCATTATCAGCCATTGTGGCTTTGATCAGAACTTTTTTTTGTAATTGTGGGCTTGCTGTTATTGATTTCATTTTGTGTTAGTTTTGTGTTTCCCACTGTGTACCCGACTCCTGCGACTCAGCATGACTCTCTTGGTTACCCATTTCTAAGTAAATCAATTCAGAGTCTTTATGTCGCTATCATATCACTATAAACCTTGTATGGACTCAAATTACCTGGGGATAATGTACTAGTGTATCTATGGGACACCTCAGTAGACAATTCAGCTTCCTTACATCTCTATCACTTCAGTATAAGTCTCTCATGGACACAAATTAACTGGGGATAATGCACTAGCGTACCCACTAGACATTCTCAATAGACAAATCAGTCTCCTTATGTCTCTATCACCTTAGGCAGACAAAAATTAGTCAAACCCCATCCAGACATCTTTATATAAGGAATGTCCTTATATGTTCATCTTTCACAGATTTGTAAACAGTGCACTATGTGGTGTTGTTAAAGAATGTTAAGTCAGTAAAAAAAAAAAAAAAACAGTATGATGGCTGCCCAACAGTCCACTAACAATACAATTTGACCTGATTTAGCAAGCAATTTTATTTGGCTACAGCAGCAAGATGACTATGTTGCTGCTCTGCTCTCCACCACATCGTTACTCATCTGCTCCGAGTCTCCCTGAGAGGTTTGGAAAGCTTAACTCAGCAACATTTAAATTACTATTATACAATGGCAAGAAAGAATCTTGGACTGTGATTGGTCAGCCTGGGGCTAGACCTGTGGTGTTTTACCAGCATAACACCATGGATCTAGTTTCAGCACAGCAGCAGCATTTGGCACTCTATTTGTTTGCATCTTCTTTTAAGAAAAAAAAAAAAATGTTTCCACATTAAGAAAAATATTCTTTATAATTATTTTTTTTATTCTCTATATATCAACAAGTCATTGTATAACAGGAATAATCCATTGCAGGGTGTATGTCATGCTGGAATAACGCTATGCCTAGGACACTGAGTGCACTTGGCCTGCAGCCTTGTGCCCAACCCCCCCCCAGGCATGGTTTTATCCCAGCATGACACACACCCTGCCATGCATTATTCCTTTATTGCTGTAGGGCTGCATTTCCTTTTTCATAAAAATCGGCACTAGTTTCTAGTAATTTTTAAGAACTTTTGACTGGAGTGGTCAACAGGCTTGCATACCTGCATACCTGCAGTGTATAGAAGCCAAGAGCATGTGTTACAAGAACATCTGTGAGTTTGGCTTGGTAACAACTGATTTAAAAGTGGCCAGTGCCTCTCTGTCTATTAATTTGTTAATCTAGCAGGAGAGTAATTGCATTGTAGCTGTGGCAGTGGCTTTCCAGAGGCTTCTCGGGGCTATATTAGCTACTAGCTGACTTGTAAAATAAAGTGTGTTTTAGTCAAGCAGAAGACGGCAGCTTGTGGGAGTTCTCTAATCAATGTTCACATCTTGGAAGATCCCTGAGAAAGGGTAGGGGATGATACTAGTGACAGTGAATTCAGCTGCACAGAAGGAGCTGAAAAGTCTATTTCTTTTACCTTTAAAAAATATACCATTGTTGTCTAGGGTTGAGATGCTCTAGTAATTAACTTACTACACTGAGTGGAGCACTTTCTCTTTTAATCTCCAGATGAGTCTGCTTATTAAGCCTACAACATACGAATACTATGCTGGATACATTGAGGAGTCATTTGGTGAGAATCCAGCAGCTGGGGAGAAATCAAGCCCTCTTTGTAGAATAAAAACTAAGAATTCAAAAAGGATGGAGTGGTTTCCTTTGTGGTTGGAGGATTCCTTTTTAAGGTTAGTACAGCAGCTAAAACAGATTTCCTGTGTTCCCTTACTTGGTAACTTTCTCTTATGGTATCCCATTAGGTGTAACTCTAGATGTCTCCTCTATCTGAAGGTAACATCTTTTTCATTTATTTCACATGTCTATTGATGGAACTTGTTCATTGCTGAGTTAACTGAACAGTTCAAAGTTTGTAGCAAAAAATGCTCATTGGTTTCTGTTATCAACTGTATATAAAGAACCCTATGATGCCCCAATTTTCTCCAGAGAGGAATGATGACTCTCTATTCTTATATGAATGCATGACTTTTGATAACTGCTTCTATCAACTCATGAAGATCCCAGACCAAGTTTTACTTTGTTTGGAACACTACCTGACTGTGAAATGTTTTGTTTAGAATATTAATACACTCACTCATCAAATTTCACAGATACAGTAGTTATGGCTGAGCTTCTATTAGGGCATTGATAATATTTTGTTTTAGTGCTTTCAATTGTCTTTGTAACTGTATAGGGTATGTGTTGACACAAATTATGTTATTTCATTTGTGCTCATATAATGTTAGGGATATAGTCTACAACTGGGGAGATTAGGAGAGGATAAGGTTATCTAAAATTTTTCTTTGTTTATTTAATTGTAAATTTAAATTAAAGAACTACTGACACCTCAAAGAAAACTTTAAAAGGTATAATTAGGTACAATTTTGCCTGCATTCCATTTATATTTTATATTTTTTTTCTCCCTGTTATTTTTTTACTAAGGAAATTTGTATGAATATATTATCTTTATCCCTTAGAGTTCCTTTAGAGTACATCAGCCTCTCTATCTTAGTCCCTAATTCAAGTCATAATCCTCTGTTGTGACATCACAATCTGTTGCCATGGGAGTAACTGTGATATCACAGGCAGTGCTCTGTGACTTCAGGTAGGGAGATAACAGCAGGAAGAGACAAACTCTTCATGAGCAAAGATCCTGTTTTCATACAGATGACCTCAGTAATAATTAATTTGGAGGAGGAATACAGCACCAATGGGAAATACAAGCTGGACTGTGTATAAATATTAGATTTTGTTAAAGTTCTCCTGATCATGTTATCAGCTTTTTTTTTAATCATAGAAAACTTTTTTATTGACTCATAGCTGAAGCAGACCAAACAATAGCAAGGTACATATCGATCAAGTAGCACATGAGGAGGAGAACAAGGAAGTTAGACAGACATGTGCATTAAAGACAGTTGAACCGAGTGTTTTGATGAATAAAGTTCAACATAACACAAATAAAGGAAACAGTAGTTACATACTGTGTCACTTCAAGTCCATAAAGATAAAGACAGGTGAGCAAAGCTATCAAGCTTATATCTTCCCATACATAAACCATATGGTCATCCACAGTTAGAAGGACCTCTCATGGTGGGTTACCAGGGGAGGGCAAGATCTTACAGATGGAAGAATGGAGGTATGCATCTCACTTGTGGAGGTACTGAGGAAGTTGACCACAGTGCACATATGATAATCACTCCAGGATAGCCAGCTGAGCAATCACTGCATGGCAGGCAGACAAGACATGGATGGCAGCGATGGATGCCTCCAGTACTGCAGAAGCAACTGCTTGGCTTCAAGCAAGGCTAACATCAACCAATCCTGGTGCACCCTGGGTAGAAGAGTTAACATAGATGTGTCCTTGAGAACCAGCCTGGTGTCCAAAAGCACAATTGGCTGTCCGAGCACTTTAGAGCATTCCCTAGCAATTGAGGCCCAAAAGGTGGCAAGCTGGGGACACTGTCATAATACATGAAGAAGATGTGCCGGTGACTGAACATTCTAAGTGTGGAAGAATTCCCCTTGAGTGGAGCAGAGCTGGTGTCCTGTTCCATCTGAGAATGATTTTCTGCTGGAGGAAGCGACTTTCAGTGCTTCTATAGGTAAGGTGCACAGCTCTAAGGTATTGAGACCAAGATTCATCAAGGATGTCTATACTCATGACTGACATCCACTTGACTCTACAGGAGTTCATAAAGTCAGGTTGCGAGTTCCTCCAAACCCTGTAGAAGCACCCAGCTAATCCCCGAGCTGAGGAAGATTTGTGCAGCATGTCAAGCCACTGCCATTTGGGGTCTAAGAAAGCTCGCGCCTGAGCAGTATTATGGAGTTGCAAGTACCTCCAGAAGTCTTTGGCTAGGAGATTGAATTGCTCTCTGACTTGCTCAAATGACATGGGGTTCATTAGAGTTGGGCATGTATAGATCCTGCACGTAAAGAATACCACGAGCTGCCCAGAAAGGCCAATGGAGAGGTTGATCTCCAACCATTATGAAGTCATTATTCCATAATGCAGCATAACAGAGAGAGGAGCCCACATTTGCTGAGGGGTGCTAGATAGAGTCATGAGGCAACACCAGGTGCGCCCAATCTCGTGCATGATCAGTGTCCAGGTGACAGCAGGGTTTGTATCTCCAGACAGGATAGAGCTGAATGGAAGGGTTCCCCCAAGATCTGCTTCCAACTTGACCCAAATCGGGGAGATGACGCGGGGTGGAGCAACCACTTGGTAGCTTATGCTGCCACATAGGCCATGTGGTATCCTTGGATCCAGGGTAGTCCTAGGCCACCGCATGTCCAATGCGAGTGCAGCTAATTACGACTCAATCGGGGTGGCCTCCCTTCTGATTGAATGTGTGCTATAAGCCTATCAATAGAGCTAAATAGTTTGGGGGACAGGTGCAGAGGGAGGTTGTTAAGCAAATACGCCACTCTAGGCAAGAGGAGCATATGGATAGCCACCACTTTGCCTGGTGGTGAAAGCTGCAGCTTGTGTCTTCTCTCAATTTCAGCTGCTAACTGAGCTAGAACTGGGGAAAAGTTAGTCGTCTCAATTTCTGCTCACTAAAAGTGAATCTTGACCCCTAAATATGTAAAACTGTTCGGAGCCCAAGCCAACCCCATAGCCTGGAGACATGCACTAGTACAAGCTGCATTGAGGGGAGCTAAGGTGGTCTTCTTATGATTGGTTTGTAACCCAGAGAGACAAGCAAACTCTTGTAGTATTGCTAAGACTAGGGCAGAGAGCAGTGTGGGTGGAACAAGGTGAGCAGCAGGTCATCCACATATGGGGCTACCAAATATTGCTTCCCTGAGACTTCAATTCCTGATATGCCGGTAGTGGCCATGAACTTCCACACCAGGGGATCTAACACCACCAGAAACAACAAGGGAGACAGGGGAAAGCCCTGGTGGGTACCTCTATGGAGGGAGAAGGGTGGAGAAATAGTCAAATTAGTCAAGATTCTGGCCACAGGAGAGCTATATAACATAGCGACCCATTGTCGAAACTGGGGGCCAAAACCATAGAGATGAAGTACTTTGTGCAGATAACTCCACTCTACATAATCAAAATCTTTAGAAAAGTCTACAGCTAGTGCAGACATAGGGGCTTTAGAATGGGTCATGAGCCATTTTAAATTAAATAATAGCCTGATATTATCTGCACCCGATTTACCCCGCATGAAAACAACCTGAGCCAGGTGGATTATGGAGGGGAGTACCTTTAGCATCCTAGTGGCCAGAACCTTCGCCACAATTTTGGTATCGACGGACAGGAGGGAAATGGGGGTAAGTTAGCACAATCTAGCGGATCTCTGGATTTCTTAGGAAACAAAGTTATGAGGGCTTCTCTCATGGTGGGGGGAGAATGCCTGCAGAGTGCACCTCTTGTAGAGCAAAGAGTAATGGTTGAACTATTACCAGGCCAAGGGTTTGGTACAGTTCCACCATCATTCCATCAGGTCCTGGGGCTTTACCTTTGGCCATTTGGGACAAGGCCAGATGCAACTCTTTGGCCAAAAGTGATATGTCCAACGTATTTATTTGCTCAGGTGTGAGGCACGGAATCGAATCCTGATGACAAAACTGGTTGAGTTTCTCGGCTAACTGCAAGGGAGTAAGGGAGGAGTGTGATTGATAGAGAGATTGGTAATACTGCTGCATAGTGCTATTGACTCCCTTGGGGTCAGTGACAATCTACTCGGCGGGAGTCCGGAGAGCATGGATATGGGTGACCGCCTGCTGCTTCCTTAATTGGTAGGCCAGCAGCTTACTGCCCTTTTCCCCTCCCTCCCAATAGGAATGCTTAGAATGCAGAAGAAGCCATTCGGCCTTATGCTGTAGTATGATATTAATCTGATATTTCAACCCAACAATGTTCCGTATCAGGGCTTGGTCCCTGTCCACCACAGGGGGAAGCTTTAAAGCGAGACTCGAGTCCAGCCAGTTCCAGCTGCAGCAGACCCAAAGTTGCTTTATGAACCTTATTCTTAGCCACTGCAAAGGAGATAAAGCCCCAGAGGACCACCTTAAAGGTTTCCCCATACAGTCTCAGGTGTCACTCCTGTGTTGGAGTTAAGAACAAAATAATCCTTAGCCATTTGAGCTATCATTTGACAGAATTGTGGGTCACGCAGAAGCAGTGGATTACATCGCCATTGAGTCCCTGTCATCTGGGAAGTGGGGGGAGGGGGGGTGTATGCCACCATAATGGGCACATGATCGGAGATTAGGATACTGCCTATCCGGGAGTCAGCTAGGCCATTTGCCATGCCATTATTTCCAAACCAGAAATCAATCCAATTGTGTGTGGCATGGACTGGGGAGAAATACATATAATCACGCCCTGCAGGATGATCGCGCCTCCACATATCGACCAAACCCCACTCGTCAGTCATCTCCTGTAATGCTAACTGGGCCTTAGGATGAGTCTGGGGGCTTGGCCTGGACTTATCCAGAAAAATGTCATACACTAGGTTAAAGTCTCCTCTAACCAGAATAGGGATTTGAGGATGGGGTAGGGCTTGGGAGGCAATAGCTTGAGTAAGACAGGGGAAAAAATTGGCGCTGTCTACATTTGGGGTGTAAACATTGGCTAAGATTAGACCACCTCCTGGGAAGGAGAAACGGGAAGCCACCTACTGTCCAAGTGCATCCACCTGACCTCCTCCTCTACCCATGGATAGGAGTGCCAGAGTAGGATGGCAACCCCTCTCAACTTAGTACCAGCAGAACTTGGTATAACTTTACCCACCCATAATTTCCAGAGCCATTGCACAGTCCAACTAGTCAGGTGGGTCTTCTGCTGCAGTGCCACATTGGTGTGAAGCAAGTGTAGGGTGCTGCAGCACCTTAGTGCATTTGATGGGGTGATTAAGTCCCTTAACATTCCAGGAGACTAAGCGGAACTCCAGAGAAGCTTGGGGAGCCATGGTATCCATACTAAAAAAAGGAAACAAGGTACTCACCCACCAATTGTGTGGTGCGAACAGGAGTGAAGGTACCTGCACAGAGGAAGGCTGGGTCCAATACAAAGGAGGAGAGATATTCAGCTGACTTGAGGGAAGACGTAAAGTACAGTGAGCTGCTGACAAGGATAAACTGGAACAACAACTTGGTTTTAAACAGGAACATACACTCCAAGCTAGAAGACAGAGGAAGTACACAGATTATCAACAGTGTAATAGCAACAAAAGCACTGTACCACAGGTTTAACAAAGGTCAAACAGTAGATAAGCAAACACCGAGTAAGGGTAAACATCATACAGCTTAACACATTAAAGGGTGGTGAGCTTAATGTGAAAGAGGTCTCCAGGAACAAGGGGAGTCCTCACTTGCACGTACTCCAACACCCATGGGGTGAAAGTAAAATAGCAAGGATCTACTCTTTCTTGGCTGGAGATACCCCCAGGGTCAGATTCTATGGCCCCGGGGAGTAAGGTGGGGAGTGGGGGGAGGGGGAGAGGAGGAAGGGAAGGAGGAGAGGGAGGAAGGAGGGAAGGGAGGGAGGGCTGAGGAACCTCCAAACCGACATGCTCAATGTCAGTTGGCAATGGAGTCATAGAGACTTAAATATGCTGGCCGGCCTGTCTAGTGCACCTGTGACAGGCACAGAAATACTCCCATAGAAGGGAGAGAGGAGGGGGGGTCCCAGGCCAGTAGAGTCCCTTATGGGCCCAACAGAGAACAGGAAGATCGAGAGCCTGCACATTATGTCCTACCATCCCAGGTGCTGGCACCTTAAAAAGAAGGGGAGTGTAAGAGGAGAGGGAATTCACAAAAGGGGGACACCCAATGGGAATGGCCATAGTGGGGGGGGAACAAGCCCACCCACCACCCACTACTCAGTCAGGTTGCAGGGTGTATCAAATGCCACATGAAATAAAGACTAAAAAAAGCATAGCAACAACACTGGGCCAGATAGGAGAGCTCAGATTCCAAGCCCAGCCTAGTATAAAGTCTGAGAAAGTCCCACTGAAGTCATTTCAGGCTGTGGATACAGCCGCAGCATATGACTTGAGTCCAGGTTTAACAGGGCTGGTGGCTTCCACAGCATCCACCAGAGACACATCTGGGATGTCTGCCCAATCAGAGGATAGGCTAGTGTCCATAATATCAGTGTCAGTGTCTACGGGGCAGGCCCTATCTTCATTGGAGAGGGGATCCTCTTGGGATACCATAGCTGGTGGAGCTGCTAGCTGTTGATCTGGTGTCTGCTGTTGACCCCTACATGAGCACTGCTTTTGGTGCAAAGAAGTAGGAGTGCATGGTGGTAGGACTGGAATGCCAGGTGAAGAGGGTAGCTCTTTTGGAGAAGGTAACGAGGAGCTGGTGACCACTTGCTTCCTGGGGCTGGGGGAGTGGGTCTCAGTGGGACCAGTCTGTCCTAATATTGGTACTGTTGGAAGCAACATCCCTACACTCTGGTTCCCCTTAGGGGAGGGAGCCCGGGTGGGTTCCCACAGCCTTCTGGGAGTTGTAGTTGGAGGAAGCAGTGTGGGCCAGAACTTGGTGATCCATCTCTCAATCTCCCCAGGATGGAAGTCCATGAGCTCTCTGACATCCTTTGAGACCTGCAGCTGGGTAAGGTTTTTAAACATGTAATGAAAATTATGGCTTTGCAGATATTTATTAATAGGCGCAAAAGCTTTATGGTGCATGGCGGCCTCGTGGCTAAAGTCTCTATAGAAGTAGATGTGTGCCCCTCCATCAAATCTCTTCCAAATCTCTGGTAGCCCTGTGGAGTCTCTCTTTAGTAGAGTAACATAGTATGTAAGCTATGATGGGTCTCAGGGCCTGCCCAGCTCCCTCTTGCCTTGCAGTCAGTCGATGTGCCCTCTCAACCTCCACTGCTTCCCTCGATCTCTCCCCTGCATGAAAGGCATGGTATCATTAAGAAATCTTTCCATATTCTCTTTCACACCCTTGGGGATGCCAATAATGCTACTGTTGTTCTGGGGTCCCCGATTTTCTTGATGCTCAGCACAATCCCATAATGTTGCCAGCCTTTGTTCATGGGCCTAAAGTTTCTGCCATATGGCATTCTGTTGGGCTTCCAGGGACTCTGTTCTCTGCTCCGAGACATTCATGTGGTCCTCGAGGTCCTTGACATTGGCTGCTGTTCTGATCAGGGCTGAGTTGATACCATCTACCTGAGCCAACAGAGCTTCTAGCATGCGGGTAATGTACTGGAGTGAGTACCCCAGGGAGGTAGTCTGGAGGGGCTACACCCTCGAGAACTGGCAGCATGGACGTAGGTGCAGCTGGGTGGGTCATCTCAGCAGGTAAGGAAGCAGAAAAATGTCGAGCTGCACCACACCACGACCGAACACTCCAGGAAACCAGATGGACCTGCAAAATAAATGCAATGGGGCTGCACACCAAACTCCCATGGCAGGCCTGTCGGGCCTAAACTCCAGCTTAACTTGTGGGTTCCAAAGTCAGGCAATAAGCAGTGGCACCACAAAGAAAGTTGCACCGGATGGTTGGGAGAAGGGTTCCCCATTAGAAGAAAGCTTACTAGAGAGGCAACTCCCTGGGATCGAGGCAGCTGACCATGGATTGCTTCCAGCCAGGGAAAGAGCACCAAAGTTATGCTGCTATGTTGCTGGTGGCCAAACCATGCCCCCTCATGTCATCAGCTTTTTAACAAAATAACAGATAATCTCATTAAACTAAAGGAAAGTCTATCACAGGCTGCTCTAGCACTACTGTGCACTATAAACACATCTTTTTTAAATCATAAAAGAGACCTACATATTATTTATTTGGACTTTATTCTTATTCTCAGAAAAATTATTCAGTTTTTGCTTTATCTGTCTACAAAATATACTAAATGTACAACATAGTGATTGGAGCACTTGTAGGAATGGGCCCCTATTTTCAGTAAGTCTTTACAGACTGTTATTACCCATATCAGAAAATGGTTATTGTAGTGGCATAGTAGTACCACTATAGTTAGGGTTGAACAGGGGTTTCTATGTTAGACCTCAAATTTTGCAGTTTAATATCTTCCCAACCATTCAACGGATTTGCATGAAATTTTGCATGCACAGTCTTGGGGCGGGTGGGGGTGGGTTGATCTATTAACATGTTAAGTTTCATTCTGGTCGGATGCAGATTCCAAGATGTGGATAGCAAAACAAGCTTTCATCACCTACTGCCCAGACAGTTTGGAATTTTGGTCTGCAATATTGAGGGTACAAAGGGCTTTCCCCCACAGATGTGCCTTTCACTGTTTTGGTGAAAAAATATTAATCTGTTACAAAATTACACAAAAAAGTGATACAAAATGACTCACTTTTGTGACCTATACAAGGAAACTGGCTGGCTCCCACTCCACCACAAACTCCAATACCAGGCCTGCCTCCTTGTGAAAAAGTCCCTGATGGGGTCCATGCCTACGGCTACTTCAGCCCTCTTTGAGCCTGCACAACCATCTAAATGCACAAGGAGTGCCTCCAGCACTGTTCTAACTGTTTCCTTCAAATGAACCACCCTTGGTCAAAGATCCCTCTCCTACTGTAGGCCTAAATGGTTCAATGATCTGCCTGCAGACCTTGCCAGCTCCCCCAAACTTGGCTACTTTAAAAATGGGCTTCGATCTCTTCTTGCCAGCAAATTTGACTGGCAGTGTTTCTGTTAACCCACGGCCTCTGAAGGCGGTTCTCACACCCGTCAAATGCTACCCTCTCTCACTCCCACCCTCCTGTTCCACAACTGCCCACTTCCCCCTCCCACCTCCCACCACCTACTACCTCCCCTTGACAAAGCCTCACCTTGGCTGCTAAAACATGCATTTCTGCAGACTGGGAGCACTCCATCTGAACTGTAACATGATTGTTAAACACTGTACTGCACTTAATTAGTGCTGCATGAATATGTTTCTCTGGAAGTGTGGTCCTGTTTCTCCTTACTTCTTGTACCCTGCTTAATGTTGTAACTGCACACTAATACCACTTGTTAGTCGATGTCTTTCTGTTCTGCAATGTTTCATCACCTGTAAATGTCTTATATTCCTTGTTGACTTGGAGCCTTTGTAAACAAGCCCCCGGCTCAAAGGTGTTAATCTGAATTTGAAATAAATAAATAAATTATTACATTTTGAAATTTTTGTTCTGAACATGCTCAGTAGTCTTTTGGATAGCTGCTTGGCATGAAAAAAAATAATTTGGTTAATTCAAAAAAGGAAAAAAAGAATGTCTTTATACTAAAAAACAAAATTGGACTTATTCATTTTTCCCATTCATTTTTTGTATGAATGCATCCTTTTTCATATGCTTTTTCATTCATACAAAAAAGAATGCCCTCATATGAAAAAATGATTTGGACTTAGTTGTTTCCCGTATTTGAACATCAAAAAGCCATATTTCACTCAATAGTTGGGATTAAGGGGCAATCTATGTATCAACTCAAATCTCTTAATGAACACTACAAGAATGATATATAATCCCCCCAAAACAGTAGGGCTTACAAAAAATACCATGCAAATTAAAAAAAAATATTGCAGAAATGGAAGCACAGGGCATATGCATCTATGGAGGGATGGAAGTGCAGGGCCATCCAGGCCCTTTGGTCCCACAGGCGAATGAGGATATGATAATACTATCTCAAAAAGTAAGGAAATTCCTTGCTGACAACCTCAAGGCACACACTTGACACGTGTTGGTGTGTGGAGGGTGCAAGTGGGTTGGGGTGGGGTGTCAGGGTTGGAAATCCTAACACCACATTTCCAAACATTTGCTGCTGGACTCCTAACTGATGCACTAACAAACTTTTTTGTAAATAATTTCCTTATTTTTTGAGAAAGTATAATCATAGTCTTATTTGCTTGTGGGAACATAGGGCCCTCTGGGCCCTTCAGTCTCATTCCTCAACAGATGCATACATGTATGTAGTTGTGTAAGTGCAGTGCCCTCCCAGCCCTACACTTAAATGTGTAGGGCAAGATTCACAAAATTATTAGCATACCCATATTATTACCCCACCTGATGTGCCCTGTGCAGCAAATTTTTGAATCCTTGCCAAATCGTAATTTTGCACAGCAGGAATGCCATTCCATGCTACAGGCATGAAAACACATGCTGACTTGGATTTGAAAAATTACAGCTGTGACATACATTTCATGGGGCAATAAAAAGTATACATTGAAAATTTGGTGTCAAAATATTTTTTTTTTCATTATTCATTTTACTTTATTGGCATATCCATTACATGTGCAGTGAACAAACATTAAGCTGGTGAAGATTTACAGAATAATCATAGATGCACTATATATACTACTTACCAGCCTATACTATTAGTACATTCATGCCTATAAAAATTAGTTAAACACTACTCCACACAGACCCCCAACCCCTCATCCATTATTTATTTAATTAAAACAGCATTCACATGCCAATGAACCCAGTCAAACTTTCTGAAGAGGGGATACCTCCTATAGGTGACTCCCAGAGCGTCATGATGTCAGGGCTGTATCTAAAAGACCCCACTGGGAATAATAACCCTTGGCCCTATTGCTCATCTTGGCGATATGGGATTCAACCTGTAATGCAAGTGTAACTTCTTTGTACCATTCGCCCGTAGACGGGGTAGAAGTATCCTTCCAGTGTCTCAGGATAACAGCTTTTGCAGAGGCTGGTATTATGGCCATATACAGTTTCTGCTGTTTGGTCATACCGTTATGAAAATTATTCAACAAACAGATTTCGGGTGTAAAGAAAACATCCAGGTCTACCGCTTGTAATAGAGAGACACAAATTGCCCTCCAGAGGGGCTGAATCGTAGCACAATCCCACAGAACATGATATATATCACTGCCTTCCTCCCCACATCTGGTACATGCAGATTGTGTTAACCTGCCCATTTTATGTAGTTTCGTAGGGGTATAATACATATTATATGTAATGTAGAACTGCTGAAGCCTGTATCTATCTTGTCAAATATTTCTATATGTATTAAACCATATGCGCTTCCATGTGTCCCTATCCTCTGCTATTCCTAATCTATGTGTCCAATAATAACTAACACCATTTGGGAAGTTGTCATCAAGCCATTGCAATGCACTATAAATTCCAGAAATAGAATGGGGCTGGTCAGCTATCTTAATTAAATCTACTAGTTCGACTCTATTATCTGCCACGGCCTCCTTTTTATTAAGATGGGCTTTGATTGACTCGGAAACTTGTCGGAACTTTAAGTGGTGTCAAAATATTTTACATTTACAAAGGTGCATGCATCTGTAGTGAAACTGCGAAGAGTGCTCATAAATCAGCTATTTTTTTACATTCTGACCCTGAATTTTCAGCATGTCTTTTTGGAGACACCACCTCATGAACAATATGACAGTCATTACAGAAATCACACCCGAAAGATGAATTCACCAAGTGACTGCAAAATCACCTTTTGGGCAAGAGTTGAGTAATGACAGTTATATTGTTCATGAGGTGGGGTCCCCACAAAACTATGTAGAACATTTGGGGACAAAATGTAAAAAAATGGCTCAGTTATGAATAAAGGTTGAAATCCCTATTGAAATACATTAAACTGTATTTACCTTAGTTTCTCATATTGCAGTTGTCATTTCCAGCAGCAAGACGTGTCTTCAATGGGGAGAGCAGATTTTGAACTTGGAACCTCTTCAGGTGAGTGAGGGTGTGTGGAGGTGTCATGGGGGCATGGTGAGGTTGGTGCACAGTGACAGGTTGGGAGGGGGGTGCAGGTGTGATCAGAGATGTATTTTTTATTTACAGGTTAAAACAAATGAAGACATTGAGGGATGGTTTTCTTATTTTCAGCAGCAAACAGATATGGAAGGATGGGGAAAATGGCACTAGCCACCCATAAAAGGGCAAAATCAGCCTCAAAGATTGGAAAGGGAGGGTGACTAGACCACCAGGAAATTGAAGTAAAACAATAAAAATAAAAATATTGGGGATCAGGGAGGGAGAGCCACTACATCATCAGAAAATTAAAATAAAAACATGAAAATACCAATATCAGGGATCGGGAAGGGAGGGCCACTAGACCACCAGGAAATTTTACTATAAAAAATAGTACTAATGTCGGGGAGATATCACACCAATCCCAATCCAGGAAATGAAAAGTTCTGCTGCATATTGTGGCAAACAAATGGTGTTTTGTGAAACAGTGAGTCCTTTTGCCACAATTTGTGGCAAAAGCCCCCCCTTCATGAAATTAATACTGCAATTTGCAGAAGGAAAACCGCCACGTATATAATAAACATATTTCTGCCCATTTTTGCCTCACTAACTGAAAACAAGATGGCAGCAGCATGAAAGAGCATTCTCCATTTGAGGAATATAATTACATTTCCATGAAAGAGAAACAAACTTTTGCATGGGGCATCTAACTTTTCCCATAGGAAATAATGGGAAAATTTGATATTTAATAACTTTTTAAACAGGTTAATATTTTTTCACCAAACCTTCAAAAAGCACATCTGTGAACCACACCTGATACACCTTAAAAGATTCAGACCAAACCCACAAGCCATTTCTGAGAAAAAGCATGACAAAAAATGTACACAAAAATGTTAATTTTCACATTTTTTTGACACTCAGCATCTCTGCACCTGCACATCAAACTGGGATGAAACTTGCCACATCAAGAGACCTTTAGTCCCCAATGGTGCATGGAAAATTTCATGTGAATTGCTGAAACCATTCAAAGTTATTAAAGTGCAGAAGTTTGAGTTTAACATAGAAGTGACCATTGAATCCTAACTATATGGGTGCGACTGTGCCCCTGTGATACTAGTATATAGGTTTAATGTCAGTTTGGGTAACATTACTCAATATGGGATTATTCAGTACACATGCTGATACTATGAATTCCAACAGGTTTCTGCTGTAATTTACAGTTTTAGTACAGCGCTTAGGTGCTGCAAGTTGTAAATGAGTTGTATATAGTCAGGTTGGCACATTTTTGGGCCCATGGCCAACCTTGGATTTTCTCACTGATAACTGACACTGACTCCTGGTGGGGGTATTTACAGGATGATCCCCTATGAAATGTAGTGATATCATATCTCCACGGCAGTGACCCATTAACATTTTATAGACGTGAAAATTTCCTAATGACATGGCACAATTTATATGGGGATAGGCATTTTAATAGAAGTGTGAAATATGGCTTGACTATGTATCATACAGTATACTTCTGTCATGCAGCTTTATTTTTGTTTTATATTAACTATTTGTAATATTTATAACAACTGTAAAGACTTACTGTATGGTCAAACAAATAAACTGAACTGAACTGATTTAGCAAGCATTATACAATTTGAAGCATACTGATGCAAGCAAATGTTGTATTTCTTTGCAGTGGAAGGCCATTTTATATTCTAAGTATGTCACCAAACTCATGATACATTTAAAGTTGCTCTCAACTGTGTTTAACCTTACATACTCAGTCCCATTATAAAATGATCACCAGTACTCATTGAATTCACACTGCACTGCACTACCCTTATACAAAAATGCCATCTAATTCACACTGTACTTCTCTTCTAAATAATGCCATCTAATAAAAGCTTACCTTGCAAAACTCTATTGAGTCTGGTCACAAGTGAAGCCCATATACTGCTACCAGCTCTTACATTCTACTGCTTTGCATAATTAGACATACTTCTAAAGCACCACTAAAAGTTGAGACGCAGCTTATACAGTAAAATCAATACTTTCCTGTTCTCTACAGACATAATACATTGAACTTATATGTACATGATATTCTAATAAAAATGGTATGCAACCATATTTACCCACAACTTCTTTGCTTAATTAATTCCTGCCTAATTTAGAGAAGTGCTTCCAACTGAATAAAGTGCAGAGTAACTACATTAATGTGTTACAGACACTGTGTACAGTTTGAATTGTGTTTGTTTATAATTCATAATAGAAGGCAAAATACTGCAGCACTTTATTTACTAATGGTTTTCTTGTTTATACTGTATCAAATATAAAAATACTTACTTTCTCAATTTATAAAAATGCACAGCTGTGATAAAACCTTTCATTACATTTCAGTTATCGGCAAAACCCATGGAAATGTTTTAGAAATACCAACAAAGCTCTCTGCCAAAATATCCCAACCTCCAGAACAGCCTCTGCATGACAAAATGCCATCTGAATATGCAAGCAGCTATTTGATAAGAAACTCACAGTAAGAGTAGGCAAAACATGTCAGGAATCAGCAAAAGCCCTGTCGGTTTCAGTAAATCCTGTTGCCATAAGCAAAACCCATTTCCAAAGAGTGAAGAGAATGTGATCTACATAAAAGAAGCTCACACTGATGCATAGCATAGAAATCACTGAGGTAGGTAAATCACAGAACAGCACCAGAGTGACAATACAGTGACAATGTTGCAGAAATATATAACAGTCAGTGAATGAAAGCTACAGAAAAAACAGTTGTCAGAATGGCTCACTTGGTAGTACATCCACCACCCGGCCAGAAGGTCAGCGGTTCTACTCCAACACTGAGATTGGGTTCATACCATAAATGCTGACACCTGAGTGCAGCAGTAATGAGAGGCTGTACTGTCTGGGTGTGCTGTCCTTCAGATGAGATGTTAAACCAATGTTCCATTTGCCTTTTCTAGTGGTTGTTGAGGTGAAAGTTAAAAATCCCATGGCACTTTTCAAAGATAGTAGAGGAAATTTCCACAGTGTCCTGGACAAATTTCTCCCATTCATTAAAATACCATTAACAGGCTTTCTGGTCCAGGTTCAGTTTGTTTGCATCTGTATTACCCCTCTCTCCTGGGACAATGCGAAAAAAAAAAATGCAGTATTGCCTAGCTCTGTCTCATTTGGTTCCAGCTTCCCAGTTTGCTTTGGTAGATATTCTGTTACACTCCAATGGGGTCCTCCACACATACAGTGTACCATTCTAGGCAATTGCCCCATATCATCAAGAGCTCAACACCTTGCCGTCTTCACAGGCCCAATGCTCCACTGTCATCACAGGCTTGACATCCCTTCTATACCCATTAATGTTTTGAGATTTATACCCCATGACAGAGAGAGACTAGAAACACCAGCGTATTTAAGGGGTATCCCAATATACAATGTAGATTGTGTGCAAAAAGAGTAACAATGAAATACAGCATACCTAGACTATTGATTCTATATAACTGTTTAGATAAAGTCAGTCTATCATTTTTCAGAAAGTGCTGTGCTGAAGAAGATTTTTTCATTGCAACCACGGCTACTCATTCTGGAAATACTCACAAACAGAAGTGTAGAAAATGTAATGGAATGCTTCTATATCCTATGCAGGACTTTTAGAGACAGAGAATGTGCAGTGATCTTCTCTTAGGTCCTACTGAGTGATGATTCCCTCACAGGGAGCAGTTCAAAATAGAGCAGTTTATTGCATGGTGTAATGACTGGTCGGGGGGGGTCTGTTTCTAGAAGACTGGGACCACACCAGGTGGGATGGATGTTGTTCAAGAGGGATAACCTACACCCCAAGTGGGAGGCTGCCAAGGTGCTAGGGAGTAAGTTTACAGGATACCTAGAAAAGACTATAAACTAGAAGAATGAGATGTAACTCAGCAGAGGATCCACAAATCCATGTAACTGAGCCGGAAACAGGAGGACACTCCCCACAGAACTAATGCAGACAGGCAGAACAAGCCTAGAGGACAATACTGTGAAGAAATTAGAATTCAAAGGAGAAAAAGAAGGGGTATAGGAGATAAGCATGGGGCAGCAGAGTACAGTAGGGATAGGTGGGTGTGAGGAAAAAGAAGAACTCATGGGCACTTCTCTGAGTGAAGCCAAACATCAGATTGGACACAACAGGTAGGGAAAGGTATGCTAATGTCAGTAGCCTAGGAAACAGCATCTGCAATCTCCAGGCGATAATGGCTAAGGAAAATTTGGATATAATCACGATGACTGAGTTGTAGACATCTCAGCATCATAAGTGTGAACTGTAGGTTCAAGGGCATTAGGGCTGTCCATGGTCTGAATATAACCCACTGTTTAGAAGCTAATTGAAACCCTAGCAATTCATCGTGGCATCTTGTAAGGAGCTTTAAGTAACAACTGTAATCCCATTGTATTTCTACTGTTTGTTAGTTCTCAGTCTTTTCAAAGTCACCTTATCAGAGCATGCTAGTAGTTTCTCCAGTCATTCTAAGTTAAAAGGGTAATCAGGGAAAGTCTAAACAACACAGGTGGGGAGTAACTGTTAGTCGGCAGCGTGTTCTAAAACGGGCAGTGAAATCTCGGCACAAATACTCTGTCCTGCCATTGAAAAGGCTCCTCCACGCTGTTCTGGGCCACAATTAGTCAGCAAGTCTGCACAAACGCTCTGGGCAGCATGTTTTACAACAGGCAGCAAGAGCTCAAATTCTATGTGCACAAACGCTGTATCTGGGGACAAAAGAACTTAATCCTGGCCCAATAAGAAGCCCCACATACCTGTGTTCCTCCCACAGCTCTGTAGATATAAAGCAATTCTTTTTTTCTCCACAGATGCAGGTTAGGGCCACAGGGGGCTCAGGAGCGCATCACAGCCCTCCCCAAACAACTCCCCAAGGACGGACACCCCCCCTGAAGCACAGATGCGGGTTAGGGTCGTGAGGGGCCCAGGAGCGCATCACAGCCCTCCCAAACAACTCCCCAAGGATGGACACCCCCCCCAAAGCACAGACACGGGTTAGGGTCGCGAGGGCCCAGGAGCGCATCACAGCCCTCCCCAAACAACTCCCTGAGGACGGACCTCCCCCCCGAAGCACAGGTACGAGGAACCAGAATCTCCATTTCAGATGCCAAAGGCGCCATTTTCAAATGAAATTACTGCCTGTGAAAGGAAGCTCTGCTGCCTGCAGTGTCTGCTTGCTTTAATTATGTTTGCTTAAAGAGTCGGCACAGGTGTGCTGATAGTTTTTTACCTAAAATAATTCCTGCCATGCTTACTCTCATAGCGCTTTATATAAGGTACCGTAAGTAGCTATTTTAACCCTAACATACCAACGTGGCTTTTAAATGGCGCTTTAAATGAAATAACTGTAACCCACTGTTTAGAAGCTAATTGAAACCCTATCAATTCATTATGGCATCTTGTAAGGAGCTTTAAGTAACAACTGTAATCCCATTGTATTGTTACTGTTTGTTGGTTCTCAGTCTTTTCAAAGTCACCTTACCAGAGCATGCTAGTAGTTTCTCCAGTTATTCTAAGTTAAAAGGGTAATCAGGGAAAGTCTAAACAACACAGGTGGGGATTAACTGTTAGTCGGCAGCGTGTTCTAAAACAGGCAGTGAAATCTCGGCACAAATACTCTGCCCTGCCTTAGAAAAGGCTCCTCCACGCTGTTCTGGGCCACAGTTAGTGAGCAAGTCTGCACAAATGCTCTCGGCAGCATGTTTTAGAACAGGCAGCAAGAGCTCAAATTCTATGTGCACAAATGCTGTATCTGGGGACAAAAGAACTTAATTCTGGCCCAATAAGAAGCCCCACATACCTGTGTTCCTCCCACAGCTCTGTAGATATAAAGCAATTCTTTTTTTCTCCACAGACATGGGTTAGGGTCGCAAGGGCCCAGGAGCGCATCACAGCCCTCCCCAAACAACTCCCCAAGGACGGACACCCCCCCCCCCGAAACACAGGTACGATGAACCGGAATCTCCATTTTGGACACCAAAGGTGCCATTTTCAAATGAAATTACTGCCTGTGAAAGGAAGCTCTGCTGCCTGCAGTGTCTGCTTGCTTGTGCCCTGCCAGCGCTGCGCGTCGGCTCCCCACCACCCCCCTTGGTGAGCTCCTCCTTATATAGGCATTGTCACATGACTCTCCAAAACCTATCAGCCCACTTCTCCACTTGCAGCATATCAGCTGTGACCACCAGAGGGCTCCCAACCAAAATCTATGTCCTCCCAATTATTTTCCAAGCAAGGATGCTACTGTTACCTACCTTATTCATTTTCCTCCAACTAGCAAGCAAATCCCCCTTGCCACCAGCTCTTCTCTCATGCAAGGTGCAGCCGTCACCTATGCCCCCAAAACTAACCCCACAGCCCTGCTACACTTCCTATGCACACACATTTAATCAAACCAAGACAAATGACTACTACAGTATCATTAGTGCCTCGATACTACCCCCTTCTTATCTCATGGGCCATTTGGTCCTACACTCTGTCACCTATCGACCCCCCCACACTACCCCTACCTCTCGAACCACTACATCTTGCCTTAAACCTCCCTGGGTCAAACTTAAACACCTCATCACCCTTCTCCTACTCATGTCAGGGGACATAGAGACAAACCCTGGTCCAAACACCCCAGTTTCTAACACCCACTCCCCTTTCTCTTTCCCAAAAGGCCTCCGCATCATCCACTTAAACACCTGCAGCCTTCTATCTAAACTCTCCCTACTGCAACCGTTGCCTTAACCCTGCACCCCGACATCTTAGTCATCTCTGAAACCTGGCTAAAACAGCATCACACTGATATGGAAATATCCCTACCAGGGTATACAATAATCAGGCGTGACCGCCAAGGTGAAAAGAGAGGCAGTGGCACAGCAATGTACATCGCAATCAGTCACCAGTTCACTGTAGTGGACATCCCCATATCCCCTGGAAACACTGACTCACTACTCATCAACATCTCTCTCCCCAGCTCCAATCCCATCTATGTGGCTGGCTCATACTGCCCCCGCCTCCCCGAGGACATCCTTTCCCATCTGGGCAACTTACAGTCTCTAGCTGCTGGGGGTGAGCTTCATGTCACCGGTGATTTCAACATAAACTGGCTCTGTCCAGATAAAGCCCACCTAAAGACCAAAATTAAGGCCCAAAATCTCTCTCAGCTCATTTCTGCTCCCACCAGGCTAAATCACAAAACCCAAAACCACATCTTGCTGGACTGGGCTCTCACCTCCCACCGTCCTAGGATACTAAGCGCAGGCCTCCTACCTGACTCCATAAGCGATCATCATATGAATTTATGATCAGGAAGATACACAGCCACCCTGCCCCACCCCCAAAGACACTAATCACCAGGTCATACAACTCCCTCAACCTAGTCTCCCTCCTGTTGGACCTAAGACTGATAAATTGGTCTTTCATTTCAGTGGTGCCCTCCATAGACATAGCTCTCAAGGCTTTCAAAATAAATTTCCTTAAAATTTGGGACAAACACACACCATTACATACGAAAAGAGTCCGAGGAGCGCATCTCCCCTGGATCTTGGCCGATATAATCATTAAATGCCATGCCAGAGACTGTGCTTGGAAAGCCTACAAAAAGCTGGGCACTCAGGCCTCCCTCGATACTTACAGATCCCATCGTAACGAGTGTACAAACAGCATTCGCCACGCAAAAAAAAACTACTTCCTATCGGCTTTCAGCAAAAACATAAATCACCCAACTGACTTCTGGAAATCTCTCAAAACCCCCCCACCACCCAGCCTGCACCCAGACACTACAAGTACAGGCTTCCCTAGTCTCTGACCCAATCCATGTAGCTGAAGCTTTTAATACTCACTTCGCCAGCAGTGCTGAAAAGCTCCTTTCCTCCCTCCCCCACACTCACCCCACGATTTCTCCCCACCGCACCTGTGCCCCTCAAACTGCCTCCACAACCACATCATTCTCCTTCCACACTGTATCCCAAGCAGATGTTTTTCGTTCCCTTCAGGTGTTAAACCAAAACAAAGGGAAATGCCCCACGTCCATGGACACAAAGGTGCTTTACCTCTCCACCCCAGCCATAGCCGCCCCCCTAGCTGACCTTTTCAATCTATCCTTCACTCTGGGCAAGATACCAACAGCCTGGAAGCCGGCCACCATTATTCCTCTACCAAAAGAAGGTGACCCCTCCTCTACTGGAAATTACCAACCCATCTCCCTTCTTCCTATCCTGGCTAGACTACAGGAGAGACTGGTCCTGTCCCAACTCTCTCCGTAACTAGACGCCTCCTCCTTTTTCACTCTTTTCCAATCGGGCTACCGTAAATCCCACTCAACCACCACCTCCCTGCTTCGTGTCACAGATGACATCCTCATGAGTATGGACAAAGGACATATCACATCTGCCATTTTCATTGACCTAGCCAAGGCCTTTGACACCATCTCCCACTCCCTACTCCTTTCCAAACTCACCTGCACAGGGCTCTCCACTCAGGCCACAAACTGGTTCCATGACTACCTAGTAGTCAGGAGACAAGTAGTCAAAATATCCTCTCACACCTCACCCCCATTGCCTGTCCCTGCAGGGGTTCCCCAAGGCTCAGTCCTGGGTCCACTACTCTTCTCCGTCTTTCTAAATGATCTCCCAGCAGCATGCTCCCACTCCTCCATTCATATGTACGCAGATGACACTGTCCTATACACCTCTGGTCCCACAACACTCAGTGTAGCTACCCGTCTCCAGGAGGATTTCAACACCATCCAGAACTGGTTCAGGTCTAACCAGCTATTTCTTAACTCAAAAAAAACTATATCCTTAACTTTTGGTACTCCACAAAGACTATCCCGTCAAGCCCCCAGCACCCCTTTTAAAACCCTGGATGGAACTCCCCTGGAAAACTGTGCGAGCTTCAGATACCTGGGTGTCTGGCTAGATCAACATCTAGATTTCTCAGCCCACATCACCTCTCTACACAAGCGGCTGCTCCCTAAACTTGGCGCATTACTCCATAACAAAAGCTGCCTCCCCATACAGACAAGACATGCCGTTGTGCAAAAAATGATCCTTCCCATAATCGACTACGGTGATATAGTTTACTCCATCGCCCCCGGGTTCACCCTGGCCAGCCTAGACACTCTATTCCACTCCTTCTGCCATTTCATCCTCGGCTGCCCCCAATCAACACACCACTGTGACCTCTACAGCTCGTTAACCCTACCATCTCTTCATGACCGCAGACAATCCAACTGCGCTAGATTCACTGCCAAATATTATTCCACTCCCTTCTCCCCTACCTGACCTCTGTCCTCTCCCAACAACCGTCACCTACGTAATCCCTTAGAAGGTCATACCCTAAACTGTTCCGTGTCCCATTTATGCGCACATCCAAAGGCCAGGCCACTTTTAACTACCGCATACCTCAGTCCTGGAACGCCCTACCTGCCCCATCAGGCACACACCAAACACCTACATACGTAACCAATTATGCAGGGCACACTTCACCTCCAGCTGCTCCTGTTTCAACTAAGAATGTTACCCAAATGTCACTCTGCTGTAAACTAATATGTATTGTACAGTACTCTACCCCCTGTGTCGTTATACTGTTTATACTGATTGCATGTATCCCACCCTTGTCTGTATTTTTCTCCTAAAATGTTATGTACAAGCATTTGATCATTTTTGTACTGTCTAAGCAATTTCAGTTTATGTATGTGGGTCTCTGCCCCCAGGTCGCATCTGGAATCGAGCATGTTGCTCAGTATGCTTTCCTGGTAAAACTCGTAAATAAATAAACAAATAAATAAATAAGTGTCATTGATTTTAATGGACTTCACTTTACTTCACCTGCTAATTGCTATTTGAGGTGAATTTTACATTGATTCATGGGATGGCAGGTCACATGGGCTCTATATTGTCTTGCCCAGCCTCAATTCTTCGTAGTGTGTGTAGTGGAAAGCTGGAGACAGTTTGCTCTCAGAGGTCTGAGAATCAAACCATCGAAAATGCTTGAAAAAATCACTTTTGATCCAATTATTTTGTTCTAAATTTAGTACATCAACTGCAGGAAACCCTCCTGTGCTTAGATCATCAAGTGTTGATTGTTTTTCTGTGCATTTTGAATGTTAATTTAGAATATTCAGCCTGTGTACTGACGTACACTGTTGAAGTGTGCTTTGGGGAAGGGGCATCTCTGTGGTGGAGAAAAATTCACATGAGATAGGCAGCCTTTCAAATTGTTTTGTACTAGTAGTGTGTGTTAGCACAGTATTTGTGTGTTTACGTACACACAGTAATACTTGAAGTAACTTTTGATAATTATTTTCTGTTTTATTGTGTTGCAGTGCATATTTTCATTCTGTTTAAAAGATGTTTTTATATAGTATACTGCACTGTTACATTTTCTGCACATTACCTGTAGTTTGTGAGTGTGTGTGTGCCATCAAGTCAGACACATTTTATTGTGCCACATAGTAATTGCTGCACTCCGAATTGGTTATCCATCTGCAGTGGTGTAACCCCCCCTACAAATGGGGTTCCCGAAAAGTCTTCCATGAGCTTGCCTAAATGCTCACTGCCAGGCTGGTGTCCTGCGTTTAGCAGTTAATCGTTATTGCCAAAGATTGCCTGTGTAGCCTCTGCAGTAATTAATCTGGGAGGGGACTGAGTGTTGTCATGCTTGAGTCCCACCCGGGCTGGCAGGTAATCGCTCCATTTCTGCCATCACTAATTGGGAAGAGGGAGCCCTGTTAATAGATGTGACCGTTTGCTGATCATTCATTAAAGTAGTAGTAGTAATAATAATGTAGTTTGTCTAACCTGCCTTCTTTGCAGCAAGGACTGTTTTGTTTATCCCCACCATTTTGGCCCGGAACTGCCGATTTGGACCAATCAGTCTGGTGGGACCTAAAACGGAGCCAGACTACAGGAGCAATCTGGAGTCAAAATCTGTAGGAATTGTAGTTTTGGGCTTTTGGCGCCTTTTTGCACCTGATGGGGGAGCCTTTGTTGTGACTGACAGGAGGATCAGCCAATCGAACCTTTTGGATCTTGGGGAAATTCCCAAGCTGCTTGCTGGTAGAGGCAGATCTAAGTTGGGAGCTGAAGAAGCAAGAGCTCAATACAGTCTGTGTGGAAAGGCCTGAGTTTTGGCCTGCAGGTCTGCCTGCTGCCTCTGAGAGGGAGGGAAGATAATTATTTTGGACTAAATCCAAGTTTGTGAGAACGAAGTAAGATACTGATTTTTTTACCAGGCTCATACCTGAAGAAGACTGAAGATTTTGCTGAATGCGATAGGCCTGTCAGAATTTCCAGCTGCTTTTAAATCCCTGGTTTGTGCAGAGACTGTGATCGTAACCGGAGAGCGGTTTGCCTGGTACAGTAGAATTTCCTTACATGTAAATGTGCTGTGAGTTGTTAGTGGGTTGTGATTTGGTTCCCCACTGTGTGAACTGTGTTCTGCTCGCTGGAAGCTGTATCCAGCCCAAAACGGACTATATCCGAATTTGTCTCCATTTGACCGGGGCCTTGCCACACTGGCCCAGCCAGACTACCCGCTGCAGAGAGAAAGTCATCGACGAGAAACCTGCCTGGGGATCAGCCCCCTACTCCACGCTTGAACAGGAATGATGCCTCTGTGATTCGTGTGGGCCCTGCTTCTCCTGGCACTCCAGATTAACCACCTGCTGTCTTGATTTTCATCCAGCCTGTGTCCAGTCTTGGGTATCATGAGAAATCATCAGGGTAGCTCCTGCAACAACAGCCTAATCTAAAAGTGTGTCATCTGATTGTCTTGTTGTTTTCTTTTCACAAACTGAGCCCTCCGGCTCTGGATTACAAATAGTGTGTATTGTGCATGTTGTTTTCGTCTATCACAGGGCCCCAACCAGCTGCAACGTTCCTGGCTAGTCCACCATTCTCCATCTGGGTACCCAGAGTGTGTGACTGTTTATGGACCCTGAAGTGCATGCATAACTGTTTGATTGATACAGCCTTTAAGCAAATTAACCTGATTACGCCCCTCCCTTGTTCAAGTCCCTTAAATAAATCAGATCTAACACTTTTTTGCATTTACCATGACTGTGGTTCCAGTTTGTGCAAGAGTACTGTACTGCTGTTATTTGCTGTGTATAACCTTGTTTTACAGGGGGTCCCCAGGGCCGGTCCAGAGAAAAGCCCTGGTGGTAAATGAAAACAGTGTGGGTACTTGTGTGGTGTATCAGGGGTGCTGTGAAAGTGATTATTGTGTATTCTGTCCACTAGTAAGGAAAGATGGGGGTTACAGTGTCCTGGAGGGCTGTGCCCAGGTTAGCTTGACCACTACCAACCCTGACCTCCAGGTGGAGGCACCCGTTTCAGAACTCAGGCCCCTTTATCTGCTACTAGCCAAGCAGGCAGGGGTAGTAGCCCTTGGGATAGTGCCACCTAGGGGTTACATTTTGGAGGCACTGCTGGGATTTTGTGCCTTCTAGTGGCCAAAAATTATGAATTATTGTTAAATTATTGTTAAAGATTAATAGCTACCCCAGTAGAAATGGCTGTACACCACTTGGTGGGGTGGTTTATGGGCAGGAGATTGACCCCCAAATTGCTCTGCTTATACTGGATATTCCCCTGGGTACCAGTAAGGACACTGTAGAGGGAGTACTCTCCAAAGTTAAATGTTTAAAAACCCTATGGTGGTGCATCGACAGGCTGATTTGATCGCCCAAACTTTCATAGCCTTCGTAGAGTGTAGTAACCTTGTGGACAGCTGTAAAGTGCCACAGACTATTGCCCCAGAAGGGGTTCCAGCTGCCTGGAAAGTGATAACAAAAGACGGTAAAGACCCCAGAGAGGATGAGCTCCCCCCATTATCTGAGACTTTTGAGGAGAAATTTGCTAAGTTGTTGGTGGAGGAAGGGAAAACCGTAGAGGACTGTAAGAAACTATTCCTGCCACCTGGGGGTGTCCTTCCCCAACACCCACTCCCATTCCAGCACCTGTTACTGCCCCGCCTTCTTTACTCATGCCAATGCTAGCCCCTATATCTGTACCTGCCATTAGTCACGACTCCTACCGAAGGCTGAGAATCTTCTCGGGCACACTCCCAACCCCCTAGGTGGAGGATGCATGGGATACCTGGATAGACTATGTTGCTCCTCTAGTACTTGAATGGCAAAGCTCAGAAGCAGAGAAATGAAGGCGGCTGAGTGAGATCCTCCGAGGTCCTGCTCTGGCTACCATCCATGCCAAGCGGGCCAATAACCCCGGAGCAACTGCACAGGACTATCTTGATGCATTGGAGAATGTGTATGGGAGCCTGGATTCAGATGAGGATCTATGGTGCAGAGTAAGAAATGCTCAGCAGTACCCAGGGGAGCCATTGTCTGTGTACATACCTCGGCTTGAAAAGCTGCCTCAAGAGTGCCTCAGGAAGGATAGTTTGCCATCAAATCATTTAGATCAAACTAGGCTGGACTGGATCCTTAAGTCTGCTCTGCTTTCAGAATTGTTACTGCTTCAGTTGTGCCTTGCCACCCTACTGGAATCACCCCCCTCCTATGGCAAGCTAATGAAAGAAATTCGTGGGGTTGAGCAAAGGTGACCCCATGGGGGAACTGCACCCATATCTGCTGCTGCTGTGCAAGTGACCGAGAGTGATCAGCAAAGTGAGGCTCAGGGGCAAAAGTCGGCACTTAATGAGCACTCTGAGAATGCAAAGGACTTCCTGCCCTGGCCCAGCATTGGAAAGATGAGCTACTAAAGAAAGTCCGAGAGTTGAAGACGGGTGCCTTTGCAAGGGTTTCCCCCATGGAACAAGATTCTGGTCCATTTCAGGACATGACTGCCGTGGGGGTGGGGATGCACCCTTAGGCATCTGCTACCGAGGGTGGATCCAAAACTGAGATCACCAGATTGACTGTCACTCTAAAGGAACTGTTAAGACACGTTGCACCACTCTCATCGCTGCAAGCAGATACTAGACCCCAATCTCTAACTACTGCTTCAGTTCCTCATATGATGTTCTCTCCCAGGATGACCCAGGAGTCTATCATCTATCACAACTGTGGAAAGGAAGGCCATATGAAAAGAGAATGCTGGTCTCAGAAGGACTTTGAAAAAGTAGTAAACCGACTCCAAGGGGAGCTCTGAAAAGCCAATCAATGGCCAAGAAGTGCCCAAAATGACCGCAGTGAGGGTTCAAGAAACCCTAACTCAAATTTCTTTGTGGCTAAATCATCTGTCCAGGCCTCTGCTACTGCCTCTCCAGACTGGTCCAAAATATTGGGCCCTTCAATGGAGACTACGGTGACTGTGAATGGTATTCATACTCAGGCTGTGCTTGACAGTGGGTCACAAGTGACCATTTTATTCCAGGACTGGTATGACAAACACTTATCTGATGCGCCTTTATAATCCCTGGAAGGTCTACATGTGTTGGGCCTGAGCGACAAGTCTTATCCCTACCTATGGTATGTCCACCTCTGGTTGTCTTTTCCTGCAACTGTAACTAGTGTAGAGGAGCGAGTAGAGAAATTGGGCCTAGTGTGTCCCACCCAACGGACTATATGATGGGGTCCCCCTGTTAATTGGGGCAAACGCCCATATGTTTGGGAGACTGGTGCAACTCTGTCATGAGAAAGAAGGGTGACAGACTGAGAAGGCCCTGAGAATTCTGGCTCTGATCAAGAGGGCCTATGATTTGCAACAGAAACCTGAGGAAGCAGACCAAGATGAACTTGTGGGGATCGTGTGGAAGAAGGATGCCAATTGAATGATACTGGCCCCTAATGCCCAGTGTACCATTCAAGGGGAGGTCCATCTCCGGAAAAATGTCAAGAACAAAATACTGATGTTGGATGCCCCAGGCGATGGAAAATTGCCAGAAGGATTATTGGTCAAGCCCAGCATCTTGCCGGCTCATGCCCATGCCTATGCATGACGAGCGATGGTCCAGATTCACAATGTGTCAGATCGGGAGATCCTGGTGAACAGAGGGTGCACCCTAGCTACAGTACACTGCGCAGACACTGCAGTATTGCCCAGCAGTGAGCACCCTGGTGAGAAGGAGAGAGTGACCCCAGGCTTGTTTGACTTTGGTGATTCACCGTTGCCAGCTGAATGAAAGACTAGAATTAGCAAGAGACTTGCCCAGAGAGACCAAGTGTTTTTGTTGAAGGAATGGGATGTGGGATGTGTCCAAGGTGTGGACCATCACATACGCCTGCACAATGAACGGCCATTTCGAGAGAGGTCCCAATGCCTAGTCCCAGTAGACACAGATGATGTGAGAAGACACCTGTAGGAAATGATCACTGCTGGCATGATACAAGAATCCAGGAGCCCATACACCTCTCCCATTGTGGTTGTGCATAAGAAGAATGGGTCTGTGAGGATGTGTGTTGATTACTGAACCCTGAACTGGCGGACCATCCCAGACCAATACACTATGCCTCATATAAAAGATGCCCTGGACTGCTTGAATGGGAGCAAATGGTTCTCGGTATTGGATCTTTGCAGTGGATACTACCAGATCCCGATGGCCCTGGAAGACCGTGAGAAAACAGCCTTCATCTGTCCATTGGGGTTCTATGAGTTTCTGAGGATGCCACAGGGGATATCGGGTGCCCCGGCCATCTTTCAGTGATTGACGGAACGTGCGGTGGGAGATATGAATTTGCTGGAATGCCTGGTGTATTTGGACAATGTCATTGTGTTTGGGAGCACCTTAGAGAAGCATGAGAACTGACTGTTTAAAGTCTTAGACTGACTGGAAGACTTCGGTCTCGAGCTGTTTATTGACAAGTGCCAGTTTTTCCAAACCTCTGTGAAGTATGTGGGACATATAGTATCTACAAAAGGGATAGAGGCTGATCCCAGTAAGGTTGAAGCACTGACTACTTGGCCCCAGCCCCATAATCTGAAAGAACTACAACATTTCTGGGGTTCTGTGGCTACTACCGCAGGTTCGTAAAAGACTATTCCAAGGTGATTCGCTCACTCTTGAACTTTACATAGGGTTACCCTCCTACCAATCATAAATACAAAAAAGGGGCTGTTAAAGAACCAGAATAAAGTATACTTCCATCCAGGTGAACTCTTCAGGCCCCGCTGGATGCCTGACTGTGAAGCAGCCTTCCATGAGATCATATACCAGCTTACCCACGCCCCATCCTCTCCTATGTTGACCCCACCAAACCCTATGTGCTGCATATGGACACTAGTCTGCAGGGTCTAGGAGAGGTGCTGTATCAAGACCATGAGGATGGCCTGAGACCAGTAGCTTTTGCCAGTAGGAGCTTGACCCCATCTGAACAAAACTACCCTGTGCATAAGTTGAAGTTCCTTGCTCTAAAATGGGCCATCGTTGACCAGTTTCATGAATACCTCTATGGGGCAAAGATATTGGTGAAGACTGTCAATAACCCATTGACCTATGTACAGACTTCAGCTGAGTTAGACACCACTGGGCACCAGTGGCTTTCTGCATTATCAACCTATGATTATGCTGTTGAATACAGACCGGGTCTGAACCACATTGATGCTGATGCCTTATCATGAAGGCCCACTTCCAAGAGTGATTGGGTCAGGCTGTCTGAATCTGACATTCGAGCATTGTGCCAAAAGTTTGATAGAGATGAACAGATGTCTGCGGACACAGTGGACTGTTTAGCATATTGCTTGGGCCCTTCTGACACCTGCATACCAGCTGCTTATTGTCACTTCTCTGCTCTAGATATTAGTGCACTACCTCAATTTGAAATGACAGCATTCAGTGGGCACAATCCCAAGATTCTATGATTCAGCTAGCACTTGATGCCCTGCATGCAGGAAAAGATGTGTCTAAGTTATGTTCCACTGACTTGCGAACTGCTTTATTGTTTAAAGAAGGCCCCAGATTGAAGTTGCTCAATCAGTTGTTGCATAGAGAGACAGTAGATCATAGTGGCAAAGTAGACAAGCAACAATTGGTCCTGCCCACGGCCTTTAAAGATTTGGTACTGAGGTCCCGCCACAATCACATGGGTCACCTTGGTATTGACAGAACCCTTGACCTGGTACAATCTCACTTCTACTGGCCCAAAATTGGGGCCGATATTGAGCACCATGTAAAGACTTGTAGTCGCTGCCTGAAAGAAAAGCCCTGCCTCAGAGGGCTGTCCCCCTTCTTAATATTACTACCAGCGCCAATGTGGAACTAGTCTGCATAGACTTATTGTGTTTAGAACCTGATCAGCAGAACATTGGCAATGTATTAGTGGTTACAGATCATTTCACATGGTATGCACAAGCTTTTCCCACCAAAGATTAAAAGGCATCTACCGTGGCAAAGGTGCTAGTCAAAAATTTCTGCATCCACTATGGTGCCCCCCAGCGGATTCATTCTAATCAAGGCAGAGACTTTGAGAGTTGGCTAATCAAAGAAATGCTCTCTCTATGGGGGGTGTGAAAGTCAAGAACCACCCTCTATCACTTGCAGGGAGACCCTCAACCAGAACATTTTAACCGCACCCTTCTAGACATGCTGGGCACCCTCCACCCAAAAGACAAGCATAAATGGAGCCAGCAGATTAGCACCTTGGTACACGTATACAATTGCATGAAAAATGATGCTACTGGGTTCTCCCACTACTGCCTCATGTACAGGAGAGAGGCCCGGCTGCCAGTTGATGTCTGTTTTGGGGACTCTCCAGATGGGGTCCGAACCAACAACTACTTGCAAATTGTACAAAAACTGAAAGCTCAATTGAACCATGCCTATCTACTGGCCCAGACAATGGCTGCCAAGATAAATCTAGCCAACAAAGAGAGGCAAGATAAAAAAGTAAAGGCTCAAGAGCTTCGACCTGGAGACCATGTGTTGTTACACAATTTGGGACTGCATAGTAAACACAAAATTGCTGCTCTGTGGCACCATCTTCCCCATGTAGTAGTTGGAAAGTTGGATTTGCCTGTGTACAAAGTGCTCCCAGAGAACAACTCCAAAGCTGTCAAGACCATGCACCATAACCACTTGCTACCTATTGGTCAAATCATGATTGAGGCTGAACCCCCAGAAATTGAGCCCCCTTGGCCGGTGACTCATGCTGCTACAAGAAAGAGACAGCCGACCTACCCCAGTGGTCACAGATTTAAGGTTTCCTCCACAGTAGGCCCAGAATGATAGTGACTATCAGTCCACTTCTGACGAAAGTGAGTACGACTATGCCTGTTACCCCTCTTATGAACTGAGTCAGCTGTTTCGAGGAAATCCTATGACTAATTGCGGGGATGAAGCTTGGCCTTCTGGACAGTCTAACCCTCCCTCCCACTTCATCCTTGGAGCCAATGAGACCTGAAAATGAAGTGTCAAGCCTTACATCTGAGGACACGCACTCACTGTGTTTTGTGAAACTGTGTGAATTGCCAGAAGAATGGGCCTATGGTTTGAATCTCTCTGGTGACACACCAGAACATGAGGAACAGTATGAGAGTATTGACAGACCCCTTTCAGTGTCTCAAAGTTTGATTGTGCCTGAACCTTCACAAAATGAGCCAAGTGTTGTGGAACCAGAGCCTACAGAACAAGGAGCTGACAGAAAAGACTTGCCTGCTTCTGTTGGATGCTGAGAAACTTGCTATACTGCAGAGAACAAACTAGAATGCATTTGAGGAACTGGGAACCTGGTAAGACATAATATTGTTGGGGACTTGTTAGGAAGATAAGCTACATTTTCTACAGAAAGTTTCATTTTTTCTTATTGGCTTTAAGAAGAGAATTGCAGGATTCCATTAAAGTGTAGTAATTTTATAACCAGAGGGGGTGAAATACAACTGAAGTTGCTTGATTCGTGTGCTTGAGACCTAAGATTTGGAAGGATATTTGTGCAACATTTTATAAGTGTCCTGCTGGCTGAGCAGTGAGTTTATCCCTGGTTTCAGAAAAGGGTTTGTGTATTAGAATCAGACATAGCAAAGTGTCTACATTGAAAGGCCTGCTTACATCACATGTGTCACTAGTCAATCAATTGATTCTGTGTGGAGCTTTTGTCACTGAGCTGTCTTAGGCAAACTACACAGTGAGAAGCCAGTCAGAAAAGACTTGCCTGCTTCTGTTGGAGGCTGAGAAACTTGCTATACTGCAGAGAACAAACTAGAATGCATTTGAGGAACTGGGAACCTGGTAAGACATAATATTGTTAGGGACTTGTTAGGAAGGTAAGCTATGCTTTCTACAGAAAGTTTCATTTTTTCTTATTGGCATTAAGAAGAGAATTGCAAGATTATATTAAAGTGGAGTAATTTTACAACCAGAGGGGGTGAAATACAACTGAAGTTGCTTGATTCCTGTGCTTGAGACCTAGGATTTGGAAGGATATTTGTGCAACATTTTAGAAGTGTCCTGCTGGCTGAGCAGTGAGTTCATTTGTATCCCTGGACTCAGTAGAGTGGTTTGTGTAGGAGCAGTGGTCTAGTAAATTGTGGTGTTGGTTGACTTACTATAAAGGGCAGTACTCACCAGGGTGGTGGAGCAGTGGTGTATTTGATTGTTTCTAACAGTCACCAGTGGTTGTGGCCTAATATACATACACAAAAAAAAAAGAAAAAAAAAATTATATACTACTCATTGTATATTATAAGGAAGAGGTACATGTGGGGAGTGGTGCAATGCATTAGCTGTGGGGCAGCAGTTTTTCCAGGAGACATTTGGGAACCTGTGTTGCTGCCCTATTTGCAGGCAACTGTCAGCTCTGAGGGAGAAGGTTGCCCACCTCCAGGCTGAAGTGGCAAGGACTAAGGAGGCCTCCCCCATCCAAACAGCACCAGTTCCACAACCACTGCCTCAGAGGTTGCCATGTGTGAAGAGCACATGGACCACAGTGGGTTCTGGGATGGTGAGGGTGGTGGAACAGAAGTGTAGCCCCCCCTAGTTGTATATGTCAGTCTGGCAAATCAAGGTTCCTCTATGATGACTCCTTCAGTGGAGACCAAGAAGAATGATGGGGACATCCACAAGGGAGACCCACAAAAGAGTGGCAAGGGACACCACAGGGGAATGAAACAGCTTCTGATAGGAGACTCCGTTGTTAGGGGTGTAGACCTGGGGAAGGGAGAGGAGAAGGAAGTAAGGTGCCTGCCTGGTGACATGGCTTGGAGGGACAGGAAGCAAATCCTCAGGATTGCAGAAGCAGCATCACAGGATAGGGAACTAGATATCATTGCCCACCCCGGGACAAATGACATAGCTAGGCATGAGATCAGTGCAGTGCAGGATGAATTTGTGGAGTTGGGGAGGGGCCTCAGACAGGTAGCAAGCATGGTAACCTTCTCAGAGGTGCTGCCAGTCTATGGCAGGGGTGAGGCTAGGGTACTGCACACCATGCAGTTTAATGAATGGTTGCAAAACTGGTGCAGAGCACAGGGCTTTGGCTTCATTGGTGACTGGGGGTCCTCCTGGCGAGATGAAGGTCTATACTGGCATGATGGTCTGCAACTGTCCAGGAAGGGAAACAAGCTCCTAGGTGACAGGTTTAAAGGCTTCTTTGGCAAGCTTTTAAACTAGCCAAGGGGGACGGTGCTGATAGGAAACAGGAAAGTTCAAGCCTCCCCCCACAAAACATGGCAGGTAGTAGGGTAAACACTGAGGTACAGAGCTTGACAGAGGGCAGGACAGGGGTAAATGGAAAAATAGATAAGGGCAATAAGAGCAGTGATGGGGTAAAAAAGCGTAAAGCCAACATTAAATGGAGGGCAATGAGTACCAATGCCCATAGTCTGGGAAACAAGCTTCCAGAGGTAGTAGCCCCGATGGAAGAGGAACACTTGGATATTGTGACAGTCACAGAAACATGGTACAGGGAGAACCATGAATGGGATGTCAACATACCAGGGTACACAATATACAGAAGGGACAGGGAGGGTAAAAGAGGAGGTGGAGTAGCTCTCTACATAAGGGAAGGGATCAAAGCTACAGAACTAAAAAGTAAAGGGGGAGGACAAGAGGCACTCTGGGTCACCTTGGAGACAGGGAATGGCATCACAATCTGCACAGGGGTTGTATACAGACCCCCGTCTCAAGGGAAGGAAATGGACAAGAAAATGATAGAGGACATTCTCAAAATGGCTGAAAAAGGGGAGATACTGTTGATGGGGGACCTGAATATGCCAGATATTAACTGGATGACATGGACTGCAGCCACATACAAGAGCAGAGTCATTATCAGTGCCCTACAGGGGGCATGCCTTAGAGATCTAGGGTGGAACCCACTCAGGAGGGAGCAATGTTAGACCTGGTACTCTCAAATGGAGAGAGGATCACAAATTTAGAAGTCAGTAGACATCTGGGAACAAGCGACCACTGCACAGTGTGCTTCACAATAAACACAACCATGGAGACAAGCCATACAAAGACAAGGATACTGGACTTTAGAAGGGCTGACTTTGACATAATGGGCCAGAAAGGAGGGGTGGAAGAACAACAGAGAAAAATCAAAACTGCTATCATGGAGGTAACAAGCCTTTGTGTGAAACAAATAAAGAAAACAAAGCAGAATAAAAAAACACTATGGTTCTCAAAAGAGGTGTCAGGGAAGGTTAAGGCGAAAAAGGCTGCATTCAAAAAGTATAAGAAATCACAGAAGGAGCATGACAGGGAACTGTATCAATTAAAGCAGAAAGAAGTGGGGAAGGCAGTCAGAAAAGCAAAGGCCCAAACCGAGGAAAAGAGAGCCAACTCAGTTAATAAGGGGGATAAAACCTTTTATAGGTACATTAGGGAGCATAGAAAGGTTAAGAGAGGGATAGTGAAGATTAATAAAGGAGAGGGGAGGTGGGCAGAGGGAGACAGTGAAAAGGCAGATATGCTGAATGAATACTTTTGCTCAGTATTCACAAAAGAAGAAGAGGAGGAGTTACCCAAACCAAACAATAGAAGCACTCTGGGTAGTGGGGTTGATGCCAGCCCATTTTCAGAAGAAAGAGTCCTGAAAGAACTCCTAAAATTCAAGGTGGACAAAGCAATGGGGCCTGACGGGATTCACCCTAGAAGCCTAAAAGAACTAAGGGAGGACCTAGTGACACCACTGACCACACTTTTTAACAAATCATGGGAGGATGGGGTGGTACCTGAGGACTGGAGGAGGGCAGATGTGATTCCTCTTCACAAAAGTGGGAGCAAGGCAGAAGCAGGAATTACAGACCTGTTAGTTTGACCTCAGTGGTGGGGAAAATGATGAAATCACTTCTGAAAGAAAGAACTGTTGAGTACCTAGAGGCCAGCGGGGCACAGGACCCAAAGCAGCATGGATTCACAGCAGGAAGGTCATGTCAGATGACTCTAATCAATTTCTTTGACTGGGTGACCAAAGTAATAGACCAGGGAGGGGCTGTGGATATGGTCTACCTAGACTTTAACAAGGCATTTGACACAGTCCCACACAAAAGATTAATAATCAAGTTAGCCAGCCTGGGAGTGGATCCCAGGGTGGTAGTCTGGGTAGCAAACATGGGTGCACAACAGAACACAGAAGATAATAGTGAATGGAACACATTCTGAAGAAAGGGGGGTTACTAGTGGAGTACCTCAGGGCTCAGTACTCGGTCCAGTCCTCTTTAATGTCTTTATAGGTGACATTACAGAGGGTCTGGAAGGAAAGGTATGCCTCTTTGCAGATGACACAAAGATCTGTAACAGAGTTGATACACAAGGGGGGTAGAAAGGATGAGAAGGGACTTGGCAAGGTTGGAGGAATGGTCAGACATATGGCAACTTAGATTCAATGCAAAGAAGTGCAAGTAATGCACCTGGGAAATAAAAATCCAGGAGAAGAATACACAATAGCAGGGGAGGTACTAACAACAACAATAATGGAAAGGGATCTTGGTGTAGTCATATCAGATGACCTGAAGGTGGGTAAGCAATGTGAAAAGTCAGTAAGGAGAGCCAGAGGGATACTGGGATGCATAGGGAGAGGCATCACAAGTAGAAAAAGGTAAGTGGTTATCCCTCTATACAGACAGTTGGTGAGACCCCATCTGGAGTACTGCGCGCAGTTTTGGAGACCTCATCTATGCAAGGACATAGACAGGATCGAAGCAGTTCAGAGGAGAGCAACTAAAATGGTGCAGGGTCTACATCAGAAACCATATGAAGAGAGACTGAGACAGCTTAATATGTATACCCTTGATGAAAGGAGGGACGGGGGGACATGATAGAAACTTTTAAGCACCTCAAGGGAATCAACAAAGTCCAGGAGGGTATCATTTTTCAGAAAAAGAGATGTGTAAGAAGAAGGGGGCACAATTTAAAGTTAGAGGGGGGACGGCTCAGGGGTAATGTGAGGAAATTCTTTTTCACAGAGCGAGTGGTGGATACATGGAACCGCCTTCCTGGAGAAGTTGTAGGGTCTAAAACAGTGGTGAAATTCAAACATGCATGGGACAGACATAAGGCAATTATAGTGGGGGGTTGCAGGATGTAGGCTGTTGGTTAACTAGACTCTGCAGCTTATCCAATAGGTAGGGAAATGGGCAGACTGGGTGGGCCAAGTGGTCCTTCTCTGCCGTCAAAGTCTATGTTTCTATGCTCCCAGCTTGGACATTCCCCTTCATGCAGAGGCACCCCTCTCAAGTGATGAAAGCTCCAAGACCATTGCTGAAAGTACAGAGACTATGGTTGTTCACCCCAGAAAGACTGGCCAAGTTGTCAAGCCAGAGGTGTGCTTCAGTTACGACTCCCCTGGGAGGCCAGTGGATTTGCCTTTCAATGTAGTCCACAAAGGTGTTTATGTCTCTCAGAGCTCACTGCCCAAATTGAGCTTGACGGCCCATTCCAGGTTACTTGTTCTGCCCTCTCACCATGGTGCCCCTGCCCCATCCAGACCCAAGTTAACTGATAGGGAAGGGCCCCCTCTTGCATTGTTTAGAGTACAAGAAGTTATTACATGATTCTGTATGGTAATGTTCAATTTACCTGTGTGAAATGTGCATAATGTATTGTCAGAATGGAAATGATATAGTGGAGTACATTGAAATGTATAGTAAAGTGACAAGTTATGCCAATTAATGAATCAGATAGTACTTGTATAGCATGCTAATAGTATAAATGTCTTGTATATGTTTCTAATTGTATATATGTTGCATTTTCAATGTTGTGATGGTACAGACTTGATGTGGATGCCAAGTTTTCTGGGCAGGGAAGGGTGTAACCCTCCTACAAATGGGGGTTCCCAAAAAGTCTTCCATGAGGTTGCCTAAATGCTCACTGCCAGGCTGGTGTTCTGCGTTTAGCAGTTAATCATTATTGCCAAAGAGTGCTTGTGTAGCCTCTAGGTACTGTCGCTTTAAGAGCTGCCTAGATTGCAGTAATAATTAATCTGGGAGGGGGCTGAGTGTTGTCATGCTCGAGTCCCGCATGGGCTGCCAGGTAATCACTCCATTTCTGCCATCACTAATTGTGCAGAGGGAGCCCTGTTAATAGATATAACTTTTGCTGATCATTCATTAGAGTAGTAATAATAATGAAGTTTGTCTAACCTGCCTTTTTTGCAGCAAGGACTGTTTTGTTTATTCCCATCATTTTGTCCCAGAACTGCCAAATTGGACCAATCAGTCCGGTGGGACCTAAAATGGAGTCGGACTACAGGAGCTGTCTGGAGTCAAAATCTGTAGGAATTGTAGTTTTGGGCTTTTGGCACCTTTTTGCACCTGAAGGTGGAGCCTTTGTTGTGACTGACAGGAGGATCAGTCAACCGAACCTTTTTGATCTTGGGGAAATTCCCAAGCTGCTTGCTGGTAGAGGCAGATCTAAGTTGGGAGCTGAAGAAGCAAGAGCTCAATACAGTCTCTGTGGAAAGGCCTGAGTTTTGGCCTGCAGGTCTGCCTGCTGCCCCTGAGAGGGAGAGAAGAGAATTATTTTGCACTAAATCTAAGTTTGTGAGAATGAAGTAAGCCACTGATTTATTTATTTATTTATTTAATCTAGGATTACAAGTACCTTTGAGCCAAGGCTCTTTTACAAAGGTTCCACGTCAGGGATAAACAAACAAGGAAACAACATTGAGTTAACAGTATAGCAATTCTTGAACTGCAGTGCTATTGTCTGTCTGAAGAGAGGAGAGAGGGAAAGCGGGGAGATGCAGCCAGAGGCATTTGTCGAGAAAAGTTGGAAGGACAGATGGAGGAGAAGAGGGGGAAGGGTGAAGGGGAGGAATAAGTGTGGCAATGGGGCATGGAGAGACTAAAAAGGCATTTTTTACCAGGCTTATACCTGAAGAAGACTGAAGATTTTGCTGAATGCGATCGGCCTGTCAGGATTTCCAGCTGCTTTTTAATTCCCGGTTTGTGCAGACACTTTGCGATCATGACCAGAGAGCGGTTTGCCTGATACAGTAGAATTTCCTTACATGTAAATGTGCTGTGAGTTATTAGTGGGTCGTGATTCGGTTCCCCACTGTGTGAACTGTTTTCTGCTCGCTGGAAGCTGTATCCAGCCCAAAACAGACTGTATCCGAAGTTATCTCCATTTGGCCAGGGCCTTGCCACACTGGCCCAGCCAGACTACCCACTGCACAGAGAAAGCCATCGACAAGAGACCTGCCTGGGGATCAGTCCCCTACTCCATGCTTGAACAGGAACGATGCTTCGGTGATTCGTGTGGGTCCTGCTTCTCCTGGCACTCCAGATTAACCACCTGCTGTCTCGATTTTCATCCAGCCTGTGTCCAGTCTTGGGTATCGTGAGTAATCATCAGGGTAGCTACCTGCGACAATTGCCTAATCTAAAAGTGTGTCATCTGATTGTCTTGTTTTCTTTTCACGAGCTGAGCCCTCTGGCTCCGGATTACAAATAGTCAGTGTTTTGCATGTTAATTTCTTCCATCTCAGGGTCCCAACCAGCTGCAACGTTCCTGACTAGCCCACCATTCTCCATCTGGGTACCCAGAGTGTCTGACTGTTTATGGACCCTGAAGTGCATGCATAACTGTTTGATTGATACAGCCTTTAAGCAAATTAACCTGATTACACCCCTCCCTTGTTCAAGTCCCTTAAATAAATCAGATCTAACTCTTTTTTTTGCATTTACCCTGACTGTGGTTCCAGTTTGTGCAAGAGTACTGTACTGCTGTTATTTGCTGTGTATAATCCTGTTTTAGAGGGGGTCCCCAGGGCTGGTCCAGAGGAAAGCCCTGGTGGTAAATGCAAACAATGTGGGTACTTGTGTGGTGTATCAGGGGTATTGTGAAAGTGATTATTGTGTATTGTTCTGATCACTAGTAAGGAAAGAAGGGGTTACAGTGTCCCGGAGGGCTGTGCCCAGGTCAGCTTGACCACTACCAACCCTGACCTCCGGGTGTAGGTACCCGTTTCAGAACTCAGGCCCCTTAACTTGCTACTAGCCAAGCAGGCAGGGGTAGTAGCCCTTGGGATAGCACCACCTAGGGGTTACAGTATCTTTTTCTGCTTCCTTCTATCTAGCTAGTGGACCGCTACTGCAGTGCCCCCCCTCCCCCAACCTGCAAAAGGTATAATTGATTTTTCCAGTTTTGGATTTGTGTGATCACTGGTTAAGGTGTTTTTGTGCCCGTGCGTCTGCATTTCTTTATAGTGTGCAATCTGCATCTGTGCGTTTGCATCTGTCTGGTGCCCAATCTGCATCTGTAAGCCACAGTTGTTTTTTGGCTTCCTATCCACCTCAAATTTCAGAAATCTTAATTTGTTGTGAATTTTGTGAATTGGGTGTAATCCCAAAAAATGTTTGCAAAGAGATGTGCATGCAGAGATTCTTCTGGCAATGGCACTGCTGCCAGTGACAAGAGTGGCCATGGCCATGGTAGTATGCAGCAGAAGTGCCTAGTTGAAGCCAGTAAAGGGATTTCTCTGACTATGTTTTTCACAGTGCAATCAGTAGCTTCAATCATGGTTGGAGATGCTGTTATCCTCACTGGTGGTAGTGAAGTTGCTGATGGCATGAGTATTGCCCCAATTTCAACCCATGACAACAAGTTAACCAGTTTCCCAAATATTGTGGAGTCTAAAGCTTAACATGTATAACAGTAAGGAAAGGAGGGGCATGATAGAAACTATCAAGTACCGAAATGGAATCAACAACATACAAGAGGGTAGCATATTTCAGAAAAAGACATGTGCAAAAACAAGGGGGAAAATTCTGATGATAGAGGGGGGACAGATCAGGGGCAATGTGAGGAACTATTTTTTCACTGAGAAGGTGGCGAGTGCAAGGACAAACAAAAACTAATGATCAGTGTTATGGTGTGAGAGCAGCAGTTGAAGCATGCCTATTATTTGGAGTTGGTGCACCTTCATGTGCTCCAACCACTGCTCCACGTTGTCAATCCAGTGGTTCACATGGTCCAACTCACTCCACATCAGGCCCAAATTGGCATGTGTGGCAGGTACTCATGCAGGGTTGCCACCATCACCTGCAGGTTGTGGAGCAGCCTCTTGCTCCATGGACCGCCCCTGCTTGACACCACATGCAGGTTGAGGTCATGCTGCCACCTGTTGCCCAGCAGGGCCAGCAGGCTCATTCCTGCCCTGTTTGGCAAGCTTGGCCTGCCAATCTCCATGGTGGTGGTTGTATAGGTGGGTATGCTGACCACCTGTGCTCAGATGACTTCCCTTGGGGCCATGGCTCACCACCTCATCACACAGATTGCACTTCACTGCACTGGTGTCTGCAGGCAGTATAGTGAAGAACTCCCACACTAATGAGCTGTGGGGAGGACTGGGCACAGGCGGGGGGGCCCAGATGTTGTTGCTGGCTGCTGCTGCTGCTCAATTGGGGCTGGGGCTGGGGAAACCTGCTGCTGCTGCTGCTGCTGCAGCTGCAACTGCTGCACTACCTCCCTCACTTCCTGCTGAACTGCTGGAGCAGGGGCATGGCAGGTGGTGGCACTGGTTGGGGGGCACTGGTAGGTGCCACCAGAGGTGGTGCTTCCATGTCACCACTACTTCCTACTTCAGGGAGGGGACCACTAGCCCAGAAGGTGCTCCAGTTCAGTCACAGGGTTTATATTTTTTGCTATCTCTCTGTCTCCTCTGAAAGTAAGGTTTATATTTTTTGCTATCTTTGTCTTCTCTCAAACAGCAATTTCTCCCACACTAGGTAAGGTGAAAGTGAAAATCTTTCACTCTGTTGCATGATTAACTTCCTGCCTGAAGCATGTGACCTGCAGACTGTAAGCCATGTGATCTGTGGGCTGTTACAATGCTCACTCACTCATTCCACCTTTAAAAGAAAATAAAGTGAAGTAACGCGGAGTTATCATAATCCAAAGTCATTATGATGCGAAGTGGCGAAGTACTACATTTCAATGGGCAGTTTGCATAGTTATATGTCGAGGTAGAGTGGGCCACTTCGCTTCTACTTTGCTAGTGAAGTTAAACTTCACTGCATCTCTAGTTGTATGTGTGTGTTTGCTGATATCCTCATCCCTTGCTTTCACATGTAGTGCCACTGTGATCTTTTAATGATGCACATCTTATTTGTGCTCCACAGTAGATTTTGTCAACAATGTCAGGCTATGCTTTTCTGGCTACAATTTTTGGAGACCTTGTTCCTCAGCTCAGTAATAAAATGATCTGTTTGCTGACCACCCATCACCCAGTGCTTTCACTTCCTCCAGCTCAAGTGGGATTTTTTTGAAGCATTTTTCTTTGCTTGAATGTTGTTTGTTGTTGTCCAGGCTCTTTTTCCTGCATGATCGAGAAGGGCGTTTGCTAACTCCCCTTACTAAAGACCACAGCAGATATCTTGCCTGTGTGTGCATTTTCTTGTGAAGCTGTGTCTTGTGTATGCATGACTACATGCACAATCTTTTTGTTGCTTTTAATACTGCTGCAGTTTTCAGTGGGTAAGGCTTGACTCAATTAATTGTTTTGTTTGTCTTCTGGTTCTAAGCTCGCTTCCATGTATGACTGAGTAGGGTATTGGCTGATTTCCCCATCCTGCAACCCATTGTGCATGTCTTGCTTGTGAGTGTGTAATATATTTTTTGTGAGGTTGTGTACTGCATGTGCACAACTATGTGCATGCTTCTTGTGGTGTTTTAACAACTGCTTCAGTTTTCTCCTTGGGTCAGGCTTGCCTCAGTGAATTGTTTCTGCTCATTGCGTGGTTCTGAAATCAGTTCCATAAGCCAATGAGGTGGGTGTCAGCTAACTCATCTTGTCATAGCAGTGATACTGAGTTAGATAAAAAACAGTGTTTATTTTGCCTTGAGTGTGGAGTGTTCTACTACACTACTTGTTGCACAATTATCACAATTACACAGTCACACACTCTACCTAGTACTTTACTATAGTCAGATTTGCTGCAGCCTTCTGTAGTATTCTGCTGAGCTAACTGCTATGTCAAATCATGTTTGAAGATCAGCCACCCTCAAAATATTCGTGGTTTATCACCAGCAACTCTTCTTACCCACCAATCTCAGGTGGTACAGGAGGTGGTGACAGATGTTTCAGGTGTATTAGGCATGTCAAGATCTCTTTCTCTCCCAGCAAGCCATGTTCTGGTAGTGGTTCAGTATCATCAGTGGAAGTGGGAAAAGCAGCAGCACCCTACTACTATTACGCAGCTCTGTGTCAGTCACTGTTGGGTAATTGATGTGTTTATGGAATACTGTGTTCTTAAAAAAAAGTTTAATGACAGAGTTTAAGTGCTTTCAGAACTGTTCTTTAACACATTTTTTTGTAAAATCTGTTTAATGGCTAGCAATACACCTTTGATACAGCACATTCAATAAAATTCCCATTATCACCAGCAGTAAACATACAGGAGGTGGGGCACTCTACTCATTTGACATTTGCATTATTATATGGCATAACAACTGCACCTATTACAGACATCAGTGAACTGGATATTCTAGTGCACTACCCTTCTGTCTAGGTTTTACAGGGCCATTGCACTCCTGGTCACATTAACCAAACCACAGTTTCTGATTTTTAATAGTTTGGGAACCATGAATTTTCGAAGACACTCTCTGTGGGGCCCACATTATCTTACTCAGACATCCTCTGAATTACTGAGCACTGAGTGTTTTTGTAATCTGCATACATTCTAGGAGCAGTGATACCCAGTGGGCCACTGCTGGGGACTTCACCTGTTTCTAGCATTGTGCTATCATTTTTTTCCCACTGTTATCCCTGACTCTCAGAGGGGATGGCCATAGGCATGGCCCAGAGGACCACCTGGTGATAGGCCCAGCAAGATTCTCTCAGCAGTGGATATAAAGGGGGTACCTATAGTTTTAGCAATGTTTTTTTTCAATTTTCTACCAGATGGGTTGTATGAGGGGGCATGACCAGATCATGTGAATGAATGAAGGAACCCTTCCCTGCTATGCACATGGGGAAGCTACTTGATCTCATTTGTTGTATTTGGTACACTAGATTCTGTGCAGGAAATTGAAGTGGGGTTGTCTGAGTCTGTTGTCCACTGGACTTTACCTCTGCTGTGTGGGGTGCCGCTCGTCAGCGGCTGAAGCTTTGCTTAGGCGTTTTTTGCTGGGACTTCCCTTTTGCTCTCCTTATTGCCCTCTCTATCTGGCTGACCCTCCTGGATCAGCTGATGTGCACGGCGTGAGAGGCTCTACCAAATTCTGTCCGATCCCAGCTGGAGCTGGTGGAGTGAGTTGGAAGTAATTAGTATTGTGGAGGGGCCGGGGAGGTATTTCTATAAAGCACAGCGTCACTTGCAAGCGGCAGTTCTTGTATTCTGGACTTTACCTCTGCTGTGTGGGGTGCCGCTCGTCAGCGACTGAAGCTTTGCTTAGACGTTTTTTGCTGGGACTTCCCTTTTGCTCTCCTTATTGCCCTCTCTATCTGGCTGACCCTCCTGGATCGGCTGATGTGCACGGCGTGAGAGGCTGTGCCAAATTCTGTCTGATCCCAGCTGGAGCTGGTGGAGTGAGTTGGAAGTAATTAGTATTGTGGAGGGGTGGGGAGGTATTTCTATAAAGCACAGCGTCACTCCCAAGCACGAGCATGGCGCAAGCGTTGTGGATGGCTCGAGCGCCACTCAGTGCTAAAACACTTTTACACGAGTTAGGAGGAGGGATGTTTTTGTGTATAAGGGTTTTTAAACTGTGTTTGTTAGATTATTTAGGTAGGAGTGTTTTTAATTAGAGTTTTTATCATTTAATGCTTGCATGTTAGTCTGAAAATTCGTTTAATTAGAAATGTGTAGGGGGTCTGTAGGGCGACCTGTCAGGGCTAGAATCAGCTATGAGAACTCACTGCTGCATGCTCTGCGTCCCGTTACCCCTTCCCCTGTATCTGATATCATTATCAGGCATTGCAGGGAGGTGGGGATTGAAAGGGATTGCTCTGCTTGTGGGCTTTAGGTTGACCAGGAGCGGGTTGAGGGAAGGATAGAGGTGGTTAGGTCCAGGAGACACCCTGGATATTCTAGGGTATCTAGGCGAAGCCAGACGTGGCTAGTGCCCATTTCCAGGGAGACCACCAGACCGAGTGGTCAGGTAACCAGAGGGGCTGCACCACCCTCTACATCTCTGACAGCAGTGCTATGCAATGCCAGGTCAATCAGAAACAAGACGGCAATTATTGCTGCCTTGGTTTCATTGGTTGACCTGGCTTGCATTACAGAGACCTGGGTGAGAGATGATGCTGGCCCTGTTTTTGAGGTTGCAGTCCCCCAAGGATATACTGTTGTGCACTGCCCCAGAGCAAACCGCAGGGGTGGCAGTGTAGCCATCTGTTTTAGATCTAGCCTGACCTTCACCGTGCATCCAGTGGGAACCCCGGATTCCTTTGAGTGTGTGGCCATTCGTGGTGGACTCGGCATTGGCTGCAGGATTCTCCTCATCTATCGCCCTCCTGGCCCGATGGGGGGTTTCCTGCAGGAATTTGCCAAGTTTGTTGCTGGCGAGACATTGGATTCCCCCAGATGTGTTTTTCTGGGGGATTTCAATGTCTGGGCCGAGGATAAATCTCAAAGGTGCACCGGCGAATTTTTGCAAAGTATGTCCCTATTAGGGCTGACGCAGTTTGTTGGTGCACCTACTCACCGGGATGGCCACACATTGGACCTGGTTTTCTACTTGGAATTGAGATTGTTGATCTTGTGATCGATCAGGTGTTTGGTCTGATCATTGCACGGTGAAGTTCAGGATTGGGGCTCCCATCATAAGCTCTTCCCTGCTGAGATGACTCATTGCCGCCCTTACGTGATCTTACCCCTGAGGGTTTTATGGCGGCAGTTGACTTATCCATTATGGGTGGTGCATGCGTCGGGGCTGTTGATATTGGGGTGGACACCTATAATAAGGTGCTATCTGATACCATCAACTCCCTCGCACCTATCCGTGTATGACTCAAAACTTCATACCTGAGGTCTCCGTGGTACGACAGAGATCTCAGGGAAATGAAGAAGATGGGTCGGAGATTAGAGTGCTGCTGGAGGAAGTCCCATCTGGAGACGAACAAACTGGTCCTGCGCACGCATTATTGCACATATCAGGAGGCAATCAACCGAAAGAAGACAGCATTTTTGTCTTGGGAGATTGCTGCTGTGAGAAACCGACCAGCCTCACTTTTCCGGACTGTTGGCAGACTTCTCCATCCTGTCTGTCTCCAGCCCCGAAGAATTTCCTCAAATGAGGATTATGAGGATTTTGCTCAGTTTTTCTCAAACAGAGTGTCTTTGATCTGGTGGGAGGTTTCTTCAGCCAGCAATACCATTGCTGACAGTGGTCACCAGTTGTGTGCTGAGTGCACTCTGCCTAGTTGGGGAGAGTTTAGGCCAGTGGAGGTCCGTGAGGTTATTGAGGTGGCAGTCAATTTGAAGCATACCTTTTGTGAGCTGGACCCAGTGCCAACGCATTTCTTAATGAGATGCATTGACTCTGTTGGCCTGGTGTTTGCCCTGATTGTCCGGTGTTCCTTGAGTCAGGGTGTCTTCCCAGATGCCTTGAAGGAGGCTCTGGTGAGACCCATTTTAAAGAAATCTTCTTTGGACCCGGAGGACAGGGCAAATTACCATTCTATCTCCAATCTCCCATTTTTGGGGAAGATTGTCGAGAAGGTGGTATCGCTTCAATTGGAGGAACACCTCATAACTCACGAGTTATATGATCCTTTCCAGTCAGCCATTTCGGGCCAGACATAGCACCGAAACTGCGGTAGTTCGAGTGCAAAATGACCTCCTCAGGGCTAGAGACTGAGGGGACAAGACAATTCTTGTTCTCCTCGATCTCTCATCAGCATTTGATACTGTGGACCATTGTGTGTTGCTTTTAAGCCTGAGGGAGTTGTGTGGACTTACCGGTAATGTCATCAAGTGGTTTGAGTCCTTTCTCACCAATAGGAGACAGCGGGTTGTGATGGGAAATTTCTCATCTACATCCTGCCCCCTTATGTGTGGAGTCCCTCAGGGTTCGATACTGGCCCCAATGTTGTTCGCAGTATACATGCTGCCCTTGGGGGGGATCATTAGGAAGTATGGTCTGAGTTTTCATTGCTATGCTGATGACACTCAGCTATACTTATCCTTTGCCCCAGGAACATCAAACTCAGTGGATGTGTTAAATATCTGTCTGGCTGAGATTAGCGACTGAATGGCCGCTAGCTGGCTATGACTGAACCCCGACAAGACTGAGGTATTGGTAGTGGAGTCAAACAAAGTTTGTGATGGGATGGCCTCTGACTCTGCAACTGGACTTGTGCTAGGAGCTGCATCATTGATGGCCTCCCTTTGGGTGCGAAATCTTGGGGTGATTCTTGACAGGAATTTGTCCATGGAGGCTCAAATTTCTTCCGTGGTACGTTCCTGTTTCTTCCATCTTAGAAACATTGCCAGGATTAAGCCCCTTGTTCCGTCTCTGGACCTCCCTACCTTGATACATGCCTTAGTCACTTCTAGGCTTGACTACTGTAATGCTCTCTATCTCGGGGTCTCTGGGGGCTCTCTCCGCAGAATGCAGCTAGTGCAAAACACTGCTGCCCAGCTTTTGTCCGGGCAAAGAAAATTTTGTCACATTACTCCTGTGTTGCGCGAATTGCACTGGCTGCCTGTCAGGAAGAGAGTGCTCTTCAAGGTGGGTTTTCTCACCTATAAGGCCCTACATGGACAGGGCCCTGGTTACCTGTCAGATCTCCTGATACCTTCTTCCTCTACCTGGAATCTCTGCTCTTCTAGTGGTGGCCTCCTAAATGTTCCAAGAGCGAGGTTAAAATCTGCAGGCGACCGAGCCTTTAGCGTTGCCGCTCCCGCTTTTTGGAACTTTTTGCCAGTAGTAGTTAGGGAGGTCCCCAATATAATTGCCTTCAAGGTTCGCCTGAAGACCTTCTTATTTATGCAAGCTTTTGGGGTGTAATTCTGTTTATTTTATTTTTTATATGTTTTTAAATTTGTTGTAAATTTTCTGATTATACGGTATGAAATGCTGTTAAGATTTTGTACAGCGCCCAATGCCTTTGGGATTGGGCATCTTTTTAAATAAATGTGACTTGATTGAACAAGATGTTAGTCCCTTTATGATGGTATTACACTCTTCCTCCTTCCATTTCTTGCCTTTTAAGACCCTTTACCATTTGCCATGAATTGATAGCAGCTGGTCCACCCAGCTATCAAGTAGCATTTTATAAAATTGATTGATTTGGCTGTCTGCTGTCACGGGCAGTCTCTTCCCTGGGATCAAGTTGGGTTGTTAGTAGGAACATACCCATTTTCTCTGGAATTGTACAGATTTGTAAGTAGGCAAAAAAAAATCTTCTAGGGTCAAAAAGAATTGTTATGATAGTTCCTGGGAAGGGAACATTGTTTAACCAGGAGTAGCACACTAAGCCGAAGCTTGTTTCCAGATGCCACCTGGGAGTACAAGGAAGTTAAGTGACTTGCTCAGGATCACACAGTATACACCTAGGCGGCTGTGGGATTCAAACCTAGGTCTCCAGATCTGCAGCTCAGAGCCTTAACCCACTGTGCCATACTGCTGCCTGGAAAGATATTCAGCCCCTCCCCCAAAGAGGTTTCCAAATTTAGTGAAATCCTTGGTCTTGCACTTTTTCATAGTCATCTTAATGTGGCTGGGGGGGGGGTCTCTAAGCCTCCATAAGTCAGCTTGAATATTTGCTACAGGAGATATGCGCTGTGGGTGTTCTGGGTTTTTAATTTGATTAACTGATCCATCTGTTAGGACTGGGGTCAGTAGAGAGTGGAGCAGACTGTCACCATGGTCATCCAGTTTAAGAGACAGGAGTGGACTGGAGTACCCCAACAACCAGGGACAGTAGGGAGCAGGTACTGCTGGATGCCTTCCAGGATAGCTTCCTGCTGCAAATGGTCAGTGAACCAACCAGGTTAGGGAATGCCATTGACCTTGTGCTGGAAAAAGGGAACTTTGTGAGAGAACTTACAGTGGAGAAACCGCTGTCAGGGAGTGACCACCACTCAGTATGGCTCACATTGGATATGGGCAAGGAAGGAGTGGAATCTGGCACAACAGTGCTGGACTTCAGGAGGGCCGACTTTGGGAGAATGGGAGAAGTGGTAAAAGGGTACCTGGCCAGAATTCAATCTAGTATGGACACTAACCAGAGGCGGGAGCTCATAAAGCTGGGGATAGTGGAGGCAACCAAAACCTGCTGCAAGGCCTAAAGCAAGAAGGCTAGGGCTATGAAACCGAGCTGGTTGAGCAAGGAGGTCATGGAAAAGGTAAAGAGGAAAAGAGCTGCCTTTAGGAGGTACAAGAAAACAGGTAGAGGGGAGGACAGGGAGGAGTACATGATGGAATCAAAGGAGGTGATAAGGGCAGTAAGGGGAGCCAAAGCATCTACGGAACTTAGGCTGGCACAAGGCATTAAGAAGGGGATGAAAGACTCCTTTAGGTACATCAGGGAGAAAGGAGCTGTAAGGACCACATAGTAAGGATTCGGAAAGAGGGGGGGTTGGGTGGAAGCAGTGTATAAGTCAGAAGCACTAAATGAGTACTTCTGCTCTGTATTTACTAAAGAGAAGAGGGGGGTGACACCCAAGGGGGGAAAAATGGCAGAAATGGGGGAAGGGGGTGACAGATGGGGAAATCATGGAGGGCAGAGTTCGGGAGGGTTTGAAGGCACTGAGGGTGGATAAGGCGCCAGGCCCAGATGGCATCCACCCCAGGATACTGAAGTAGCTGACAGAGGTCCTTGCAGGACCTTTGGCAGACCTATTTAATGCCTCACTACATTCGGGGTGTGTACCTCAGGACTGGAGGATGGCTCATGTGGTGCCCCTCCACAAGAGTGGCCCCAAGGATGAACCTGGAAACTACAGACCAGTGAGCCTCACATCCATAGTAGGTAAGCTAATGGAGACTATCCTGAAGGAGAGGCTGGTGGCCCTCCTAGAGGCCAAATGACTACAGGACAGCAGACAGCATTGCTTCATATGAGGCAGATCCTGCCAAACCAACCTGGTGGAGTTCTATAACTGGGTAACTAGGCAACTGGACAAGTGTCATGCAGTGGATGTCCTGTATCTGGACTTAGTAAGGCATTCGACTCGGTGCTGCATGGAAGGCTGGGAAGTAAGTTAGTAGGCACAGGGGCAGGTGTAAAGCTGGTGAGATGGGTAGGGAACTGGCTTCAGGGAAAGCAACAGAGGGTCATTGTGAGTGGAGAGCTCTCACACCCAAGGGTAGTGACGAGTGGTGTTCCACAGGGCTCGGTGTTGGAGCCAGTTTTGTTTGGGATATTCACTACAGACATATCATTGGACATCAAGAGCAAGATCAGTCTGTTTGCTGATGATACCAAGGTAGGAGCAGTGGTGGATGACCTAGGGGATGGCAGGGGTTGCAGGATGATCTGGCAAAGCTTGAAACCTGGTCAGACACCTGGCAACTGGGGTTTAATGCCAAAAAGAACAAGGTGCTGCATTTTGGGATGAAGAACCCAAGGAGGAGTTACCAACTGGGGGGAGTGCAGCTAGTCCAGACAGAGGAGGAGAGGGATCTAGGGGTGCTCATTACAGGGTCGATGAACAACTCGGCACAATGTAGGAAGGCAGCTGCAAAGGCCAACAAAATGCTGGGTTGTATTGCAAGGGGTATATCCTCGAGGATGGAGGAGGTGATTCTGCCACTGTACAGGTCATTAGTTAGACCGCACCTGGAGTACTGCATGCAGTACTGGCGCCCGTATCTGAAGAGGGACATTAAGTTACTGGAGGAGGTGCAGCGCAGGGCGACAAAGATGATCAAGGGGCTGGGGGACTTATCATATGAGAGGAGGCTGAGGGAGTTGAACATGTACTCACTGGAGGAGAGGAGGGATAGGGGGTACATGACTGAAACTTTTAAGTACATGAAAGGAATAAACAAGACAGGTACAGAGGGGCTGTTCAAAGTAAGGAAGGTGAGGGACACCAGGGGCCATGATATGAGACTGGAGGGAGGAAGGTTCAGGAGGGAGATGAGAAGACACTTTTTTACAGAAAGGGTGGTGGCTGGGTGGAATGCGTTGCCTGCAGAAGTATCCAGTAGAACAGTGGACTGCTTCAAAAGGGGATGGGACAGGACAAAGGGGAGGATCAATGAAGGGGAATGATGGAAGGGAGGGGCAGCTGCAGAATAAGAGGTGCTAGCTGCACATTTGAACAGACTTGATAGACCTCTAGGCCTTTATCTGCTGGCAAATTTCGTATGTTCATATGATCGTAAGAGACACCCCAAACTGGGTGTCTCTGATGATGCCCCCAGTGAGTCTGTTACTTTTTTTATTTCTTTTTGTTCTTTGGTGACTGGGTGAGGCCCCATAGACACAAAGCCTGTTTTCAGGGGTGACCTAGGAGCATTGGGAAGGTTAAGTGACTTGCTTGGAGTGAGACACCATGCAAGTGGAGGTTGTGTGGATCAAATACAGGTCTGTGGATGTACCAAGTTCATTCACAGCTCATTGTTCTAACCTCTGGGCTAAACTGCTACACTGAATGCAAGCTGTGATGCTAGGTAGTAGAAATGGAAGCTAGGAAATCCCAAGCCTCTTTTGTGGATCAGAGACCACAAGGTGTATTGTTTTACCTTGACACTCCTACCTTGCCACAGCACGTTTGTGAGGAACCCAAGAATAGTTTGAAAGAATTTCAGAGGGAGGTGTATTGATAATGCTTGAAGAAGGTATAAACATTGTGGCAAAATACACATCTTCACTGCATTCATCCTCCCAATTAAATAAAGTAGCAGGGTTTTCCATGTATTAGTCACTTTTGAGCATGTGTAAGAAGGGACTGATGTTAAAGGAGCCAAGTGTAGACAGTTCTGAGAGGTGAACCCCAAGGTATTTTACATTTTGGTATTTTGATTTTACATTAGGTATTTTGGTTGCAACAGTGTTTCAGAAATCGGGAGGGGTGTCCCCCTGTTCCACGGGAATCCATTCACATTTGGCCCATTTATTTTATGGCCTGATTTGGGCCCATAAACCTGGAAGATGTCAATCAGGACTTTTACTGCATAAGTGGGGTTAGCCAGGAAGAGGAAAACATTGTCCACAAACAGGGAGATCTTGTGGTTTATTTCCTGGAAGGTCATCCCCTAGATGGTTGGCTTCTCCCTGATTGTTACAGCTAGAAATTTGATGGGACATAAAGAAGGGAGGAGCGGGGGAACCCCGTCTTGTTCCTTTGGAAAGAGAAAAAGTGTCAGACAATTGGCCATTCATGAGAACCTGGGCTTGGGGGAATTGGTAGAGTGCAGCAATCCAGGATTTGATAGTTGGGCAAAAAGTGAATAGTTTTAACACTGTAAAAATGAAGGGCCACTGAAAATGGTCAAAGGCCTTCTCTGCATCCAATGCAAATAGACTGGGCTGAGTGGCCTGTCTCCCGGACCATCTTCACAGAATATCTAAGGTGAGAGTAATATTGTGTTTGGCATGGTGACCCTTAATGAAACCCCATTGGTTCCAGTGTATCAGGCCCCAAAGCACCCCCTTCAGGCTGCCCACCAACAGTTGGGCTATAATTTTGCAGTCTGCATTAAGCAGGTATTTCAACTTACTGGGTCAAAATGTTGCACGCTGTACAGCGCACGACATGAGCGCGAGGTAGGAACAGCACAGTAGGTAAGAGAGAGAGGGTGCAAAACCACAAAAGGAAGTATGTGCAGTAGTAAGTAAGTAAGTAAAACTTTATTTGTATCAGGCACCCTTCCAAAGCTCAGGGTGCCTTAACAATCAACATTAAAACAAGTAATCTTCATAATACATTAAAACCATAAATATAACTACAGTATTACAACACTGACTCACTAAGTCACTAAGTGCACCCTCTCACTCTTCCCAGTGCAGGATAAGAATCCTGTTCTGAGAGGGGTCCACCGAGCAGCTGCTGTGGCTCGATGGGATTCGCCACCGGCAGCAAAGGAGGCAGGTAGCGCATCTGGGACTGGGTTTCAGTTCCTCATCCCAGACACATGGAATTTTATTTTTTTAGTACTTTGTGCTATATTTACTGGAACTCTCCCCTCCCAGAGTAAGATAATTTAGTTGAAGGTGTTCGGGGGTGAATCCCCCCATAAAGGGGGGTGTGGGGGGGTGGAGCCCCCTGCAAAAACAAGAATGTGCCATTTGTAATATATCACACTGTACTGGCAGTGTGGTATATTGCTACGGCATAATGTCTTGCAACATTATGACCCCGTGCTGTATTTCAGGCTGTAAAAGCCACACTCAGTGGGGTCCTCACCAGGCTTGGGAATAACTGTGATTGTGACTATTCTATGCAAGTGAGGAGTTCCCCATTTTTAAAAGCTTCCAGAACCATGTCTTCCACTGACTCCCACAGTACCTCCCAGAATTCCTTGTACAATCCAGTGGCAGTCCATCTGATCCAGGGGCCCTACCTGAGGTAATGGACCGAACTGTCCTATGGAGTTCCACGTGGGTCCCACCCTACATCCTCCTGGTTTGGGATATTGTGCCCTCCGACTTCCTGGTACTGGGGATGGTGCGGTCCACTTCCTGTTTCTTCGATTGCCAAGCAATACATGAACCTGCTCTATCCCCTTCAAAGAATACTCCTGCCTTTGTGAGGAGTAAGTTATGTTCAAGACTGGCAGAGATCAACTGGTTTCACTGGCCTTTAAGGGACCAGAGTTCTCCCATTTGATGAGCCTGTATGTGGGTCATCGTTTCTCTCTCTAGTGCCAGAAGTTTGGCTTCTAGATCTCTTTAATTTTGGGCTTCCATTTTATTCTCATGTGCAGTCCCAGATATGGCCATGCCTCTGGCAAAGGCTTTCATGGACTTCCACCTGGTGGATGCCAAAGTCTCCCCTTTTGTGTTGTGTTCAAAAAAATCTCTCAGTGCTTCAGTCATTCTACTTTTGTATTCTGCATCAAGCAGCAGTCTGGGTTCTAGCTTCCTTTACTTATTGAGTGGTGATCTATCCCCATCATCTAGCACCAGCATGAGGGAAGCATGGTCAGAGTGAATTATTGCTCCATAGAAAGTCGACACCAATCTCTGCAACATGCCTGCTGTCAGGAGCAGGTAGTCAATGTGTGTGTATAGTTGGAGTGTATGAGAGAAAAATGAAAGCTCTCATTTGGATTGGTTCAAGAGATGCCAGGCATCCAATAGGCCTATTTCTGCTGCCATCTGCTGGAGGGCAGCAGAGGCCTTCAACGATTGTCTCATCAGAGGGGAAGACCTATCTAAGACAGGGTCCCATGGGTTGTTTAAATCCTGTCACATTATTACCATGCCAGGGAAGTCCACCAGGGTCAGTGCCAAGCAATGGAAATAGTCTGAGCTGTCAAATTTGGCCCATACACTGCTCCTAGAGTGAACTGCCACCACCCCAAAACTATCAAGTATCTCCCCTACTGGTCCATCACTTGTCTGAGTACAATGAAATAGGTCTGGTCAGAGCCAAAACCCTAACCACCTAATTTTAGATGAAACATTGACTGATAAATGGGTGCCACCCCAGGATTTCTCCAGATGAAGAGCCTCATTCTTGATCATATGTGTCTCCTGGAGAATAGCTATGCCCCACCTGAGTTTTTTGATATGTGCCCACTCTCACATTCTCTTAACTACCACCTTCAAGCCATTGACATTCCAGATTACTATATTTAGGGACCTCATGGGGACTCCATTGTGTCTGCCATTTTACCTCATAAGAGGGCACCCCCTCCATCTGTCCACAGCTGGTATCTTAATTGCTTGCCTGTTTTTTTAGAAGTTAGGAGACATTTCAAAACAGTAAAAAAAAAAACAGAGAACATACACTAACAACATGACAGTTGCCTCCTGCCTTCCCACCCCCAAAAGCATACATTAGTGAGCCAAGCATTTTCAAAATAACAGTTCCATTTCTCCTCCCCAGACTCTGTAACCCACCCTGACCAACTTTTAGAGCAAACAGCTCTGTTTCCCCATTGGGAGCAAGAGGCTCAAGTAAACTGTGGAGATCTTCCCCTTTCCCAAACCCTTGAATCTCTCAGGATTCACTCACCCCACTTTTCTTTTGTGGAGCAGCCAGTGTGGAGATCAATGCACTGATTAAATAGTTAAAGATTAAAAAGTCATTTTATTGACACAACCAGAAGCATTCAAAACACTCCTGCACATGACCCGCCTGATGCGTTTCGGACAGTACAGTCCTTTATTAAAGGCTGAGGAACAAATGATAATCATTATATACACAGGAGAATGGGGGCAGGGGTGAAAATAGAACAAAAGAAACAATGATAATCATAATATGCCTTATTATCTCCATATCATATGTACACAATGTTGCTACCTATAGAGTGCGGGTGGGGTGTTACGGTTGGAAAACCTAAGACCCCATTTCTGCCTCCACTCTCTCTCTGGCTGCTCTTTGTCAGGGAGTAGTTAGGCTCCACAGTCCTTGGTCCCCTACAGGGCCTTGTTTTAGGCTACCGCATGGTCACTGGCACAAAGGAGTGAGAAATGCCACCATGGACTCCTCACTCTTTAGGTCCAGCCCTTGTACACTCCCCCCCCCCCCCAAACTCTCTATCAAATGCGTAAATACAGAGTTGTACAAATGGAAAAAAACAAAGTAAAGTAAAGCCTTATTAGCTCCCAATGGTTTCCCCATAACCAGTCCTCGCATTTTCATGTAAGTTCTCACTCTGAGAGGCAGATGTGACCTCTCACTCACCATTAAGGTAACAGCTGAAGATCAAACTTACACATGAGCGCTGCTCTTCAATGTTTTTATAGCAGACATTGCTGATGTACTAGAAGGGAAGGTGTGTCTGTTTGCAAATGACACTAAGATATGTAACAGGGTGGATAACTCAGAAGGAGTAAACAAGATGGAAGCTGACCTCAAGAAACTAGAAGAATGGTCTAGCCAGCTCCGTGGCGCCGAGTGAAGGGGTTCGCTTGGCACTCAGGCAACCTGGGTTCATGCCCTGAGCACGGGTACCAGGAGTGGAGACCAGCAGGGAGGGGGTTCACAAGTGTTCATTGGACGCTTCCCTCCTGGGGGGGGGGTGGGACTCACCTGGGCATCTGTGGGTGGATTGGTGATGTGCATGTGGGGACGTGAGCCTCGACAAACCCCCTGTATGTCCCCACCCCAGGATTGCCTTATCTCATGCAAGGCCAAGAACAGCGTTAGGTGGGGCAGAAAATGAGAAAATGGCTCCCCATCCTGCCGGATGATGAGCTCCGGCTACCTGCCACCACGAAGCCCCGGAATCAGCCTGGACCAACCTCACAGCCCTGGGATGTGCCGTTCACTGAAAGGCATTTCTCCCTCAAAGGAGAGGGACCCGTCTGACATAGGGATATGCTGGGCTACCCAGGTAAGGCTGCTATAGGGGTTGGTGGATGGTGGAAGGGGTCAGAAGGGAGGGGCAACCACTGAGCAGAGTGCAGAAGCAACAGCATTATACTGGGGGGTGAGGCAACAACAGTGTGTACCGAAAGGGCAACCGCACAGAGCGGCCGAACGATGATACATGAGCGAAGCACACAGCAGGACTGCATGGGCGAACCTCTGTGCCGGGACACTGAGCACAGCAACCCAGACAGAGCGAGAGGCAGTGGGGAGAGCATAAGCAGGACCCCACAGCCACACACCAGGTAGCAGACACACCAGAGCCCCTAACCCATGGTACAGTGGTGGCACACCCCAGCACAACAGCAGTGACAACACACCAACGAAGCCCAGGCCCCCCCAAACACAGCACACCAGTTACTCACCAGAGCAGGGTGAAGGACCAGCACAGATACCCGGAGACAGCACAGAACGAGGGACGGGGGCTGATGGGCGACCATCAGAAATACAGCCTAGACAGGAAGGGGCGGCAACGGGCAGCAGTGGGTGGGGAGATTGGACCACAGACAAAAGGGGGGGGCATGGTGGAGGCAGGACCGCCATCAGAGAACAAGGATGTCAGTCAGATACATCCAGAGCCAACAGGGCAAACTGCTAGCCATCCACAATAACTACATCTACAGGAAGGACAAAGCCGGGCCAGAGAAGGTGTATTGGTGCTGTGCAGAGGCATGCCAGTACAGCTGCCTCGCCCGCCTGCACACCCTGGATGACACTGTGGTTGCCACCCTACAGGAGCATAACCATGCTCCCAATGCAGCAGACATCGGTGTGCACCGGGTTCTGGGGTCACTGCGAGACAGAGTGCGTAGTTCACTGGACAGCTCATCACAGGTGGTTGTGGCGAGCACGTCGGGGTTACCTGCGGCCATTGCAGGTCATCTACCAGGGGTACACCTAGTGCGACTGACCATGCAGCACATGCGGTATGTAGCACAGGCATGGCCCATCACACCAGCCACGGTCACCGACCTTGCCGTACTGGCTGAATTTACCATGACGGGGGAAGGGGTCCGGTTCCTGCTCCATTACAGCGGCCAAGAGCAAAACTGGCTGGTGATATATGCCAGCAACCGGGGTCTGCAGCAGCTACTGGACTGCCCAGACTGGTTCATGGATGACACTTTCAGGGCATGCCCGACACTATTCGGGCAGCTGTACACCATCCACACCGTCCTGTCAGGTGCAGTCTTGCCATCCAACTATGCCCTCACCTGCACCAGGAGGACCCAGACCTACAGTCGCCTACTAGGCCAGCTACGGTGCCACCATCCGGCACTTGCCCCCTCCACTGTGCTGATTGATTTTGAGCATGTCAGCTAGCGTGCATGGTCCAGCACCTTTCCAGACACCAACATAAGGGGCTGTTTCTTCCACTACTTGTAGGCCATCTGGTGCAGGATCCAGCAGTGCCCAGATGTGCTGCACCAGTACTCCATGGACCCAGACCTTGCCCTGCACCTCCAGATGCTACTGGCATTGGCATTCGTGCCACCCAGCAATGTGCCAGTGGTATTTCAGGAGATATAAGCCTGGCCGTACATGGTGCAGCAGGAGGAGCTACTGCAGCCTGTCATGGACTACTATGAAGACACCTGGATCGGTTGCCCCAGCACCCACTCGAGGCATCGTAGGACAGCATTCCCGACTGAGCAGTGGAACTGCCATGCTGCGACCATCCAGGGGCTGGCCAGGACAAACAATGCGGTGGAGGAGTGGCACCGAGCATTCAACACCAGGCTTGGTGCCTGCCACCCCAGTATCTGGAGACTGCTGGAGTGCATCCATGAAGAGGAGTGGCTGACAGTGGTCTGCTCCCAGCAGCTCATCTCGGTGGCGGAGGTCCCTCAGAGCCAGCAACGCTATAGGGACCTGCATGCCCGTGTTGCCACTGTTGTCACTGAATATGCAACCTGGAGCCACTATGAGTACCTCCATGGGCTGGCACACTACTTCACCTTCCATGTGTGACCAGCCACGGCCATGTAGTGGACATGCCCCGTGCTCTGCCACCCATGGACCACCTCCTGACACTGCCATTACACCATGGGCTATGGGCTGGCTCCTTGCTCAGCAGTCAAGTGGTGACACCCTGTAACGGGTGCCCGCTCCCCCTTCCCTTTTCTTCTTAGTCGCTCTTTTGACGCTCGCTCCCCTCGCTGTCATCAATTGTGCTTTCACCTCTTCAGTGCATTCACCCTGTATGCACGTTCGCCACCGCTGTGTGCTCGCCACTCCTGCTGTTGCCCGCTGTCAGTCACTCTGTGGGGACTAGCGTGTAAGGAGTCACCCACATCACATAAATCAGAAGGGAGGTGGGTGCCTTGGAACTCTGAAGGAGTGGGAGGATGGGGTAGCACTGGGGAGGAGCACAAATACATAACACAAAAAAAAAGAAGAATGGTCTGGAGTGTGGCAGCTGAGATTTATCACCAAAAAAGTACAAGGCCTTGCACATAGGAAAGAAAAATCCAAGAAAGGAGTATTACCTAGGAGTTGAAAGGCTGGTGGCCTCAAACCAGGAACAAGATCTGGGAAACATAATCTCAGACAACTTGAAGGTTAGTAAGCATTGTGAGAAGGCAACGTTGAAAGCCAACAGAATGCTGGGCTGCACTGGGAGGGGAATCACGAGCAGGAAGAGGGAGGTGATACTACCACTGTATAGATCACTGGACAGGCCTCACTTGGAATATGCAGTCCAGTTCTGGAGGCCTCACATCAGGAAGGACATTGACTGGGTGGAAACAGTACAAAAAAAGGTGACAAAAATGATTCAGGGTCTGCAGTACATGTCCTACGAGGAGAGACTTAGGGAACTGAATATGTACTCCTTGGAGCAGAGACTACACAATGTTTGATGACAGTTTTACTGTTTAATAGTCCTGATCTGACAGTGGTGTCTTTTCTCACCCTTCAGGAACCTGGTGCCCCCAGCCCCACTCACCTTCTCAGCTGTTTGTGAAAAATGTTTAGCAAATTACAGCTCTCAGGCCATAGGTCCAGAATGGTGAGAGCCTGTTCTACCCTCCATAGCTGCAGATTCTGCATGTGAATAAAAACTAGCCATCTGGGCTTGGTAGAGATTTTCAGAGCACCCTTAATTGGCGAATGATAGCCTAGAGGAGTATACATAGAGAAATGGCCATTCTATCTCATGCAGATGCTTTTTGAATTTGTAATATTCCTGCCGTACTGCCTGTAGATGGAGGCTGTAGTCAGAAAAAATGCTTACTGTCCAGTTTTCTATTCATATTATCCCTCTCTTGCTGGCCACCTGTAGCACTACTTACTGGTCCTGGTATTGGAGGAATTTAATCAAAAAGTGGTGTGGACATTTGGTTGGATCAGGTTTCTTGCCTGGGGAGTGTTGCACCTGCTGTACTTCCAATATTGTGTTCTCTGCTAAGTCCAGTATTTCAGACAGCCATTTTGCAAGAAAGCTTAGCAGATTAGTGCTCTCCAGGCCCTCTGGTAGACTGCCCATCCTGATGTTACTTCTACGCTCCCTGTTTTTATGGTCTTCAAGGATATCAGTCAATTCGTGGATAATCTTTTGGGCCTGAGAGAGATTGGCTGTTAAATCCCTGGTCCTATGCTCCTGTTCTCCTAGGCTGTTCTTGAGCTTTTGAGGTGCTTGCCATGAGTTTCCACTGACTCACTCAGTCTGTTAACTGTTTGTTGGATATTGGCAAACTCTGCATTTCAGTCTGTAAATCTTACGTGAACCTCATTCCTTACTTCATGTAGCATTGCCTCTAATGAATCTTTCTGTGACTGTGTGGAATGTAATGCTTGTGGGGGGCCGATCTCCTTGTTCTGCTGTTCCAATCCTTGTGACTGCTTGGTGTTATGGCTTTCCAGATTCATCTCATTTCATGCTCTCAGACACTGTTTTAAATGTTATCTGCATTTGCCTTCTGGCTGATTTCAGCTGGAATGAAATCAGTGGCTCGATTTTCAAAGATCCCTAAGAGCAATGCAAGTTTCATTGCTCTAGGATTGTGGTGAACTCAGGGTGTGTTGGGAACCCTGAGCCCAATTTTTTTTTAGAAAGGGGGTCCCTGCTCCCAAACCCATGAGTTGTCACAGCCACAAGCTAGTGCCAAGCATTTAGCACACCTGTGGGAATTGCTGCAGGGTTCAGCCCCCCACCTTGGGGCAACACTAAAGGGGTCAGGATGGTTGTGGGTGGTGAATATGCTTTACAGAAGGGGGTTGGGGCAGAAGGGGCACAGGGGTGCCATAGAGAGAATTGAGGAGATAGAAGGCATGAGGGGGAGTGATGTGGCACCCGGCAGGGGTTCCATTTGCATATCCATATAGCTGATGGGATGGGACCACCTGGGGGGGTCCAGGGACAGACAGTGCCATGGCTCCAGGTGGGCACAGCCATGGCAGCTGTCCCATAGGTGGAAAGTTATCTGGCAGCTGCCAGAGCTGTGCCAATTTGGTGCCATGTCACTTTCTGCCCCTGGAACCCTGTTAAGTAGTCCCATCCCATTGACTGTATGGATATGCAAATGGCACCCCAACCAGGTGCCATATCACTCCCTCTCATGTCCACTGTCTCCCTGATGCCCCCTATGGCACCCCTGTGCCATTTCTGCCACTGGCTGGGCACCTTCGGTCCTCTTCCCTCTTCACCACAGTGTGTGGCACTGGTGCACATCCCTTAGACCACCTCCTGGCTGGTCTAAGTGAAGTCTCTTGCTGCGTCCATGGTGGGGCTTACAAAATTGCAAAAAATGGGATGTTGGAACCCCACCATGGTGCAGCCTGCCTTGCAACCTAGCATACCCTGATTTCATTCCCGAGGCTGGTGAAGTGCCATTTTGGTACAACAGTTCCCTTTTTTTTATCACAGACCAAGTTCAAAAATAGGGATTGCTGCATCTTTTGACACAAGGTGCCAGCACTCCGGCTTTGAAAATCGAGCCCCAGGTTTGCATACTGTAGTGATACTTTGAAGATATTGCTGTTTTTTAAATAGGATATGAGCAGTTTTGTGCTGATCTATAATGCTGCCATTTCAGATCTAGGCCAGGCCATGCCTCCTTCTTCTTTAACACCCTTCCTGGATGAATATTAGCACATAATAAATAATACATAGGACCCAAATATCTGATGTTGCATTACTGCTTCTTATTGCTCATTGAGATGTCTTTGAGGTGTTTATGAGACACCAGATTCTATCAAGATGATTTAATTGCATTTTTATATAGTACTTTACAAAATCACCATGCCAGGTCAAAATTGAACAGCAAATAGAGTAATAATAACCTGTGGGACAAGTTAAATAATTTGCAAAGCATTCCTAACCATACTATATCAGTTATTAAGGTGCTGAAGATGTGTGTATGGAACAGCAGATTCAAAGAGGGCTTAATGATGACATATAAGGGATTTTAGAATAATTCTTAAAAAAACTCCTTTCCTGGCTGAAAACCGAATATCTGAATACCTGGGACCCAAATACCAAATATTCAGCCCTATATTCAGTGAAAGCTATTTTCACAGCCCTACAAGGTACACACTGTTAAGGAGAGAAATAGAAAAAAAGGAGAGGAGGCGGAGTGTTATTATAAGTAAAGTAGTGTATCCTTGTCTAAGAAATCCAGGAAGTAGGTAGGGTTTGAGGGTATAAGACAGTAATGGGTACTGGGGATTGCAGGAGAAAAGGGTAATTTGGACTAGAATGAGGTACAGGCCACTAACACAGAGGTAAGAGACTGACAATGAGTTAGGAAATTTGATAAACAGGATGGCAGAACTCGGAGGGGGGGTATTAATGTGGGAGGATTTTCATTTGTCAGACATAGATGGGAATACCCCCAATAGCAGTTAGAGCAGGGAGCCAGGCCCTGGTAGAAAGGATGCAAAGGCATTCTTGAGTGAGAGTGTCATGGATCCCACTAGGGAAGGGGCCATATTTGATCTTTTCTTGACAAACATGGACAGTGTAGGGGAGATAATGGTGAGGGAATCCCTGGGTTCAAGCCATTACAGGACCATATAGGCTGAGATCAAGCTAAAGGCTGAGTGGGTTCACTTCAGGGGATTTTAGAAGGGCACATTTTGGGAGGATGAGGCAGGGGTTGTTGGGAAGCTACCAAAAGTGTAGTAGACAGCACGAATAGCCACATAATGGAATCTGATTTAAAGTGCAGTACTGGAAGCAACAGTTCTTTCTGCATAATTGGCGGGGAAGAATAGGAGGGAAAAGAAGCCACTCTTTTTCTCAAAGAGGAAGACAGGGAGACAAACTAGGGGAAAAAGGGAGTGTGGCAAATGGGGCAGGGAGACAGATAAAGGTGGAGGCAGAAATAAGGCTAGCAGAAGCGGTTTGAGGGGGTGACAAGGTGTTTTTTCATTATATACAATAGCAATTAGAGATGCAGCAAAGTTTTACTCCACCAGCGAAGTAGGGGCGAAGTCGACCACTCCACATTGCTACATACTACGAGAAGTCCAGTAGAAATGCAAAACTTTGCCTCATAATGACTTCGCGTTCACTTCGCTTTGTTTACTATTGAATGCAAAATGAGTGATAATCTCAACAGGAGCACCCTATTTCATGCTAGTGGTCCCCTCCCTGAAGCAGGAGGTAGTGGTGCCATGGAAGCACCCCTTCTGGTGGCACCACCTACCATTGACACCATCTGACATGACCCCTGTGCCAGGGACTCAGCAGTAGGAAGTGATTGAGGAGCTGCAGAAGTCTTAGCAGCAGCAGCAGGTTGTCCCCACCCCAACTGTGCACCAGCAGCCAACAACACCTGGGCACCCCTCCACCTGTGCCCAGTCCTTCCCGCACCTCTGTTGTGTGGGAATTCTTCAGTCCACTGCCTGACGTTGATGACCCCAGTGTTGCCACGTGCAATCTCTGTGGTGTGGTTGTGCATCGTGGGCCCAAGGGAAATCATCTGGGGCAGGTGGGCAGCTCACCCACTTTGCAAACCACCACCCTGCACAGAGGGAGGCCTAGGTTGCCAAACAGGGAAGGAATGCACCTGCTGGCCCTGCTGACCAACATGTGGCAGCACAGCCTCCACCTGCATGGAGTGCCAAGCGTGGATGGGCAATGGAGCAAGTGGCTGCTACAGAACCTGCAGGGGACACTGGCAACCTTGCAAGAATGCCTGCCATGCAGGCCAATTTGGGCCTGATGTGGAGTGAGGTGGACCACCTGAACAACAGGGTGGTGAACATGGAACAGCAGTTGGAGAACATGGAGGGTCACCAACTCCAAATTATGGCCATGCTCCAACTGCTGCTCTCACACCATAACGTGGAATATTAGTTTTTGTTTGTCCATGCATCCACCGACCCCACGTGAAAAAATACTTCCTGACATTGCCCCGAATCTGTCCCCCTCTATCTCAAGATTTTGCCCCTTATTCTTGCACATCTCTTTTTCTGAAAGATGCTACCCTCTTGGATTTTGTTGATTCCCTTGATGTACTTTAAAGTTTCTATCATGCCCCCCAGTCCACTACCTAGATAGAACGAAGCAGTAAAAAATACCACAGACTGATAACAGATTCAGAGTGCTGTGATTACTGTGTGGTACAATAAAATGTGTCTGACTTGATGGCATGTATACTCACTCACACACCATAGGTAATGCGCAGAAAATATAACAGTTCAGTACACTATATAACCAAATCTTTTAAACCGAATGAAAATATGCACTGCACCACATGAAACAGAAGATGATCAAAAATTACTCAGAATTTACTGTGTGTACATGAACACACAAGCACTAACACACATTACAACCCAACAGTTAGAAAGACTGCCTTTCTCACTATGAATCTCTCTCCACCACAGATACGCCCCTCTCCTGAAGCACACTTCAGCAGTGCCTGTGAGTATACAGACTGAATGTTCTAAATTAACATTCAAAATGCACACAAAATCAACCTACACTCAATGATATAAGCACAGGACGGTTTCCTACAATCTACGTACTAAATCATGACCAAAATAATTTGATCAAAAGTGATTTTTTAAAGCTTTTTCAAAGGTTTGATTCTCAGAGCTCTGAAAGCAAACTGTCTCCAGCTTTCCACTACATACACTGGGCAGAACTGAAGCTGTGCAAGACAATCTAGAGCCCATGTGACCTGCCATCCCATGAATCATTGCAAAATTTGCCTCAAAGAGCAATAAAAAGGCGAAGTAAAGCAAAGTCCACTCAAATCAATAGTACGTCATGTTAAAATTAAGGGGAAGGCAGTAAAACAAAGTGAAGCGATGTGAAGTCCATTTCAGTCAATGCACCTCACATTAAAATTAGAAGGTGGAGTAATATGCTTCACATTGTGGAGCACTATGTGAATTAGGTACTAATACGCAAAGTGCTCCATGTAGCAAAGTTTGGGAACTTCGCCCACCTCTAATAATAATGCAAAACCAAGGAAGGCGTGATCAGGTTACAGAAGAGCATGAATGGATACAGACTGAAAAGGGTAAGCAAATTCTACCAAACTATTATTTTTGTTGAGTATTCATGGTAAAAGACAAGGCCTCTCTGCCAGACTGCAGCACAGCACCCAGCAAGAGATTTCTAACAGTTAGGGCTGCGTGGAATTGACAAATTCCGGTGGAACAGACTTTACAGATTCTAATGGAACAGATGTCTATGGAAATTCAAAAACTTCTGCCTAATTCTGCAGAATTTTGTCAGAAGCTGATTGGGCAGACTCTCAATGCAGAAAGGTAGAATGTATTTCCTCTGATCACTAAAGATAGAATTGTATTTCACTGATCTATCAATATTCCATGGAAATGTTCTGGAAATATTTTACATTTATTCTATAAAATCCAGTTAGCCAGTTTAAGCACAAATGCATTCATTTGCCATTTTATTTATTTGGTTTTTGTTGACCAGGTATGGTGCACGGAGCATACATTTGCCTATTTTCAGGCACAACACGGGAGGGTACAAAGGTAGAGTTTTATAGTGCACAGAGAAAACAGTAACAAAGCACCAGGAATAGTACAGTACACAAACTGGATGATACCAAACATTAACATAAAGTATAGAGGATGCATACTATATGTAACGGTGTGGGAACTACAGATGGACACGACTCAGAGATAAGGTGCAACCCACATTGTCAAGTGGAATGTTTATTAGATCTCAACTTCCTTATTTTGGCACCTTTTTCAGCATTCAGCTTTGAAGTTTTAAATTTTAAACAAAAACAATCAGTTTACGACTGTAATAACAGAAAGAAAAAAACACACACACACAAAAAAATTCTATATTCAACAAAGGAACCTTCTTCCTCCACTGATCAGCAACTACTGACCTCCTATCCCCCAAGGCCAGTTCAGGTATAGCTTTTTATACCCTCCCACCTGATCATGTGATTCAGTATCATATTCTGCGAATACAATCTTTTATTAACTGTTTTAAAATAGGTGTAGACACACATTAGTGTATTACATTAGTACTAAAATGTTTCCTAACATCACTATTCGTGAATAACATTTTGAACATAGGGTTTGCTATGTTTCAGCTCCTTCCTTTGTTTTAGAACAGTATAAAAATAGTCCACCAGGAGCCGCTATTCCCCTATAGTCCAGTGTCAGAAGGCAACAGCATCTCCTCACAACCAGACCTCAGGAAGGATTTGTCTCAGGCATTTCTGTCTCACCCCAGGTTTGTTCTAATGGAATTTATTTAATTATTCCTGTGTTAACTGGGGCTCACAGGAATTGAATGACAAAAAGTGGTATAAAGAAATAGTAAAAACTCCAAGTAGAAGAGGCTTTTTGTATAACAGTAAGGTTTCAAACATTGAGGTAAAACCCTTTTATTAAGCTGAGCTTTTGAGACTGAAACACTGATTTAATTTTCTTGGGTGGAAAAGTCCTTCCTAGGTCTGGTCTACATATTCAGAGGCAAACAGTTTAACTCTCCTTTTAATTTTTGACCTAAAAGATGCAGCTCATCCTAGCGCTAAAGCGACCTGTGTAGAAATCAAACGCTGCCATTTATTGACAGACTAAGCCATCGGCTGAACTTTTCCAAGCTGTCAGCTTAGCGTTTCACCTCTGGACTGTTTCAGATTTTATTAAGTAACTGCTCTCCCTCTAAAAGGATTGAAATTGTGATTTTTGGTGCAAACCCTTTTAGAAGAAGTCTCTAAAAAGCACCTGTCTTTAAAAATGAAATTTAGAATGCATTTTTGAGCTGCACGAACGTGCGCGCACTCGCACAGAGACGCGGCTCAGCGCTCATTCGTGCAGCTGTTTCTTCACCTGATCTCTCTTAGGGACAATCTTTCCCTTAGATAATCAAATAACTGGGGGTTTCTCATTCTCCTAACAAGGGGGAGCGTTTCTCAACTTTACCAACATATACATTTTAAAGTTACTAAATGTACATAGTAACTTTAAGTCTATAATACAGGTACAGGTTTTCTCTTTCTCACAGAGTTTTTCCTTTACTACATTCTACAAGTGGCTTCCCTTGATGGGTACATCAAGGAGTTTAACTGATACTAGTTACTCCTACCAACTATATATATTTATATTTGTACCCTTTGGAAAGAAGAGACTAAAAGTAGGGAAAAGGAATAAGGCTGGGGGGGTGTAAGGAGTTGGCCTGCCTCCAAACAGAGAAATACAGGGACAGCCATAGTAGAGAGAATAAAGATGGTTGCAACCAAAGGATAAGAGACAAAAAAGGTACATTATGAACGTGACAGGTACTGACCCTGTCACACTATATAAGTAGTGAATACAACAGAGTACAAAGACATTTTAGTTCATTGCAGTAAGCTAAATGTTTTGCAAAACAGCACTGTAGATTCATGACAAGGCTAGGGGCAATGAGGGTAGGTAGGAGAAGCACAGAAGTACAGAGAGAGGAGTACTAAGTGCAATGAGTTGACAGTTATAAGTAGGAGGGATAGTACTGGGGATAATTGTTAGGAACAAGCACTTATTGTGTAGTGCCCCAAAATTATGGGGCACAACAAGAAAAAAAGGGACCCTTTCCCCGACATGGGGATTTTTCTTTTTTCTTTCCCCTCGCATTCTCCTCCATTCTCCTCCATTCAACCCCCACCCCTTCCCGGCAGTCCCTCTGACCCCTCCCCTGTTATTTTGTGCAATTTTGCACTGTTGGGTGCTGAGAAGGGTGACCATGGGCAGGAGACCATCCCTCCGAAACAATAGTGCCCCAATCCCCAAGGTTGCCCAGAAAGACCTCCACTGCCCTAGAAATGGTCTGGGGAGTGGCTAGAAGTCCCAGTCAGTGGCTGAGTGGGGAGGGTAGAGGACAGGGTGAGCATGAACAAAGAGAAGAAGCATACCTGAAAGTTGGTTTGTGGCTCCCCCGGCATCACTCCCCCCCCAGAATAGGGCCAGCAGCAAGTCATGAAGGTCAGGTGGAGTGTGGCTCCCTGATGTGTTCCCAAGCACAGGTCCTGATAGGCAGTGGCAGTGGGACAGTGTTGCCAAGCAGACCAAGCAGTGCAGCCCAATATAGGTCTGGGTGGAAAAAGTGTCCTGGACCTTTTAGTTCTGCCTCAGCAGCTGCAGCAGTGCTTGAGAAGAGCTGGGTGGAAGCGCGGCTCCCTGGCTGATTTACCTCCTTTCCCCAGCAGAGCTAGAGACTCAGACTGTGGTGGTGAGTGGGCCATTGGCCCAATTTAGTGTTTTACTTGCACCACGGACACTGGGAAATGGAAAGGAAAGAAACATGGAAATTAAAGGAGCCAGAATCCAAATTAGCAAAGGGGAGCTGTGGGCTTAGTACCTCTAAAGAGAAAGGAAGAGGCCCCAGAAGGGTCTGAGCCCACACATTTAATTTGCTTTAGTTGGTGTATTAAGAGAGAGGCACTGCATTCTAGAAGCCCAAGAAAACAAAACCGGGGGGGGGGGTGTAACAACCCCTAATCAAGAAAAAGGAGTAAACAAGGGACACAGTGGGCCAACAGCCCCTTTATTCTGCTTTGGTGCCATTTTGTGCCAAGGGGAAGGGCCGGGGAATGAAGGCCTTCATCATTAAAAATAAGGAAAGTGAGCTGTAGCAGTATGCCCTTATTTTTATGCATATGCAAGGCAGGACCTGGCCAAACAGGAATAAAGGGGAAAGGGCTGGGTCAGCAACCAAGGCTCTCATTAGTATTCAGGAGGAGGGTGGGACCAGGTCCAGAAGTCCCATAGACTCAGTGATAGGGCTGTTCCTTAACATTAACAAAGTGGTGGGCTTGATGAGTAGCTTGGCAGAAGACACCAGGAGAAAGGACTGCTGTGTGACTGGACTTCTCTGCTGGGACTAAAGAAGTAGAACTCTTGTACTTGGAACTTTAATTTAGGGTAAGAAAACACTAACAAACAAAACAAAAAAAAAAAAGTGTGTGTTTGTCTGAGTTAGCTGAACTGAATGGTTATCTGAACAGTTATCTAGGTGTAAATCTCAGGTGATTGAAAGGACTTGATAGCTGTGAGGTTTAAATTACTTGTAGAAAGATCTAGTAAGTAGGGGGAGTGGCTTAGCTAGAAGGAAGCTACATTTAAAGACTGCCTTAGAAAGAGTCTGCTAGTAGCTTGGCAGTAGACACCAGGAGAAAGGACTGCTGTGTGACTGGACTTCTCTACTTGTACAATATTGCCCTCCTTCCCTCCCCTCCACTCACCCACTCAAAGCTAGTTCTACTTTTATAGGCACATAATTTGACTGACAACAGGAACTTCCTGTTTGGGAGCAGGAAGTGAGTGATCTCAGATCAACCAAAGACCCACTATCCTAGAACGGCAAGAGTAGCTCTCCAGTCCCCTCTAGCTGCTGGAGGTCTGCCTCTGAGCAAGTAAGGGGTCTACTGAGAAATATAGGATATTCTTGTCTCAGAACAGGACAATCAGGAGCTTAAAGGGCACACAGGCAGAAAGTAAGGAGAGAGATAAAAAAACCAGAGGAAAGAGTAAGGATTGCAAATAGTTAAGGGGCCAGAAATAAGACACGATGGGAGTGGGGCAGTGCAGTGGCTGTGGAGCAGTAGTCTTCTGGGAGACGTTCTGGAGGATGCGGTGTTGTCCCATCTGCAGGCACCTCTCTGGGCTGAGAGAAGAGGTTGCTCATCTCCAGGCTGAGCTGGCCAGGATTTGTGGGACCTCCTCTTCCATCCAGGGACCACCAGTGCCACTGCCGTGCCTCCAGAGGTTGCCAAGAAAGAGGAGCGATTGGACCACAGTGGGCCCAGGAAGGGTGAGGGTGGTGGAACAGAGGTATCACTCCAGTTGTACCTCTCCCCATCCCTATGCCATTCTGGCAAAGTGTGGTTCTTTATGGAGGCACCCGCAGTGGAGACCAAGGAGGATGTGGGAACCTCCACAAAGGAGACCCACAAAAGGGTGGCAGGGGACCCCGAGGGGAAGGAAACAACCCCTGGTGGGGGACTCCATTGTTAGGAAGGCAGAACTGGGGAGGAAGGGAGAGGGAGGTGGCGGCCTGCCTGGCGCCATGGCTTGAGGGACAGGGAGCCGAATCCTCAGGATTGCGAGCAGCTGCACAGGGAGGGAGCTGGATGTCATTATCCACCTCCGGGACAAATGATCTGGCTAAGAAAGGGATTAGAGAAGTGCAGGAAGAGTTTGTGGAATTGGGGAGGGGCCTTAGACAAGTAGCATGCACGGTAACCTTCTCAGAGGTGCTGCCCATCTATGGCGTAGGAGAGGCTAGGTGTTCCGCACTATAGGGATTCAATCTGTGGTTGAAAACTGGTGTGGAGCTCAGGATTGGCTTCATTGGGGACTGGGGTCCACCTGGAGTGATGCAAGCCTATACTGGCATGATGGGCTGCATCTGTCCAGGAGGGGAACCAGGATCCTAGGTGATAGGTTTAAATGCTTCATTGGCAAGCATTTAAACTAGCCAAGGGGAGGCACTGAAAGGGCAGGGAAGTCCTAGCCCCCCCAAAAAAATCATGGTAGTAAGTGCGATAAACACCAACATAGAGGTGTCGATAGGGAGAAGGGCAGGGGTAAATGGAGAAAGTGACAGGCAAGAAGGACAGGGATGGGGCAAAAAGGAGTAAGGCCATCAGGAAATGGAGGGTAATGAGTACCAATGCCCATAGTCTGGGCAACAAGCTCCTTGAGCTGGTGGCCTTGATGGAAGTGGGATGCCTGGATATCGTAGCAGTCACAGAAACATGGTACGCAGAGAACCATGACTGGCATGTTAACATACCAGGATACATAACCTACAGGAGAGAAAGGCAGGGGAGAAGAGGAGGAAGAGTAGCTCTCTATGTAAAGGAAGGGATAAAAGCAACTGAACAAAAGAGTAAACAGGGAGGAGAGGAGGCACTGAGGGTCACCTTGAGACTGGAAAGGGCACCACAATTCGCACAGGGTTGTGTACAGACCCCATGTCAGGGGAGGAATGGACAAGGATATGATAGAAGGCATTCTTAGAATGGCAGAGAAAGGGGAGATACTGTTGATGGGAGACCTGAATATGCCAGATGTTAACTGGAGCACATTTACTGCAGCCACATCCAAGAGCAGGGCCATTCTTGATGCCCTACAGGTGGCAGGCCTCAGATAGCTAGTTTTGGAACCCACTCATGAGGGAGCAATCTTAGACCTCATACTCTCAAATGGGGGCAGTGAGAGGATCTCGGATCTAGAAGTGGGTTGCCATCTGGGAACAAGTGACCATCAAACAGTGTGGTTCATGTTAAACTCAGCTACAGAGTCAAGCCATACAAAAGTGAGGGTACTGGACTTCAGGAGGGCTGACTTTGGCAAGATGGGAGAGTGCCTCAGAAAAGCACTAGCAAACAGGCTAGAAGGAGGTGTGGAGCAACAATGGAAATCATCAAAACTGCCATCACAGAGGTGACAAGCCTTGTGTGAAGCAAATAAACAAATCAAATGAAAGAAAAAGCCACTATGGTTCTCAAAAAGAGGTGGCTGTGAAAGTCAGGAAGAAAAGATAGTATTCCGAAGTATAGGAAACACAGAAGGAGCAGGACAGAGAGCTGTACCAGTTAAGGCAGAAGGAAGCAGGAGGGAAGTCAGAATAGCAAAGGCCCAAACTGAGGAAAATATAGCCAACTCGGTTAAGAATGGGGATAAAACCTTTTATAGGTACATCAGCGAAATAGAAAGACAAAGGAGGGATAGTGAGGCTGAATAGAATGAACGGTGGGTGGGCAGAGGGGACAGTGAAAAGCAGGATAGTGAACTAATATTTCTGCTCAGTATTCACAAAAGAGGAGGGGGAAGTGCATAATCCAATTAACAGAAGCACTCTTGATAGGAGGGTCGATCCAGTCCTTTCACAGAAGAAAGGGTTCTGCAAGACTCCTAAAACTGAAGGTGGACAAAGCAATGGGGCCTGATGGAACTCACCCAGAATTCTAAAAAGAATAAAGGGGGAACTAGCGAAACCACTGGCTACTCTTTTAATAAATCATGGAGGATGGTGTGGTACCGAGGACTGGAGGAAGGCGGATGTGATTCCCTTCACAAAAGTGGGACCAAGACAGAGGCAGGAAACTACAGACCTGTCAGTCTGACCTCTGTGGTAGGGAAAGTGATGGAGTCACTTCTGAAGGAAAGAATAGTTGAGTACCTAGAGGCTAGTGGGGCACAGGACCCAAGGCAGCATGAGTTCACAGTGGGAAGGTCATGTCAGACGAATCTAATAGATTTCTTTGACTGGGTGACCAAAGTAGTAGACCAGGGAGGGGCTGTGGACATGGTCTACATAGACTTTAGCAAGGCATTTGACACAGTCCAAGACAAAAGATTAATAGTTAAATTAACCAGCCTGGGAGTGGGTCCCAGGGTGGTAGCCTGGGTAAAACATTGGCTGGACAACAGGACACAGAAGGTAATTGTAAATGGAGTCCACTCTGAAGAAAGAGGGGTTACTAGTGGGTACTGCAGGGTTCAGTATTGGGTCCAGTCCTTTTAATGTCTTCATAAGTGACATTGCAGAGGGACTGGAAGGAAAAGTATGCCTCTTTGCAGATGACACAAAGATCTGCAACAGGGTTGATACACAAGGAGGCGGAAAGGATGAGAAGGGACTTGGCAAGGTTGGAGGAATGGTCAGAAGTATGGCAGCTAGGATTCAATGCAAAGAAGTGCAAAATAATGCACCTGGGAAACAAGAACCCAGGGGAAGAATACACAATGGGGGGGTAGTAACAACAACAAAAAAGGAAAGGGACCTGGGGGTAATCATATCAGATGACCTTAAGGTTAGCAAGCAATGTGAGAAGGCAGTAGGGAGGACTGGGGGTATACTGGGATGAATAGGGAGAGGCATCGGCAGCAGAAAACAGGAAGTTGTTATCCCTCAGTACAGACAATTGGTGAGACCCCATCTGGAGTACTGTGTCCAGTTCTGGAGACCCCATCTCCGCAAGGACATAGACAGGATAGAGGCAGTCCAGAGGAGGGCAACTAAAATGGTGCAGGGTCTGCAAGAGAAGCCGTATGAGGAGAGACTAAAGGAGCTTAATATGTATACCCTTGAGGAAAGAAGGGAGAGGGGGGGACATGATAGAAACTTTTAAGTACCTCAGTGGAATCAACAAAGTCCAAGAGGGTAGCATCTTTCAGAAAAAGAGACGTGCAAGAACAAGGGGACACAATTTAAAGATGGGGGGGAGTTCAGGGGCAATGTGAGGAAGTATTATTTCACAGAGAGGGTAGTGGATACAAGGAACAGCCTTCCTGAGGCGGTTGTGGGGTCTAAAACTGTGGGAGAATTCAAGAATGCATGGGACAGACATAAGGCAATTCTTGTGGGGGGTAGGAAGAAATAGGCTGTTGGTTAACTAGGATCTGCAGCTTATCTGTTAGGTAGGGAAATGGGCAGACTAGATGGGCCAAGCGGTCCTTATATGCTGTCAAAGTCTATGTTTCTATGTTTCTATGCTTGGCAAAAATAGCCGAAGCAAAAAGGATCCTTAGAAGTACTGCACCAAGTTGGGTGGGAAGGGGAATGGTCCTAGGGCCTAAGTTGCCCAGAGAGTTACGTGAAGGGGTTCTGAGCCCCACCCAACTCGAACTATGCTGCAGCTTGCCTGGTGCCCCTAGAGACTGCACCCATTTCAAGAATGAAATTGTTTGCAAAAAAAAAAAAAAATGGAATTGTCTGCTTACAACTGTTTCTGTTATCGAATACCATCCCTGTGTTCTTGATGTCCAGCTTCACCTTTGTTGCATGGACCAGCTTCTTCAGAGTCCAACACTGACCCAGGGAGGTCCCTGGCCCATCCTCCATCTGCAACAGAACTGTTTCCAGTGACATCAACCTGCCTCGAAGTTCTACCACAATGTTCCAGTATCAATCCCATGATGGTAAATGTAGAGAGTGGCTAAACAGATATCCAGTAGTGAGTCAGCATAGGAACTGTCCTGGCTCAAGTGTGAGGGACCACAGTTAACACTGTGCATGTCATTTTACATATTTTGCTGTACATCTGTAAGTGTGTGCATACCTGTGTCACTCCATAGAGGTCACCTGAAATTTGTACTATCAGTAGTCTTCTTGTCGAAAGGTTGTCTGGGTGCTAGGGACCTGCCAGAGGTCATTGCTGTGGATCATCCCAAGCACAATCTGCCAACCAGAATTATTCAGCTTCTTGCCCGAAGTTGCAGAAGATTGCCAAGTTCATCATTGTTCAGCTAGCAGTGTTCCTCTTTGTGTTCTGTTCATCTGGGGGATGCCCTGTTATGGCCTGTTTGTAAAAGTGCTTTGTGGGGTCATGTCCACCTGATGATCAGCCGACTCTTCACAAAGTCCAAGCTTGGTTCATCTACCTTCTGTCATCTTGGCCAAGTGCACACAAGACATGGACTAAAAGGGGTTAACCCCCAGTTCTTTGTTCGACCAATCATTGGTCCTGATCGAATTGATTTATTTTTTATTCTATTATCCTTTAGTTTTGTAGAAAACCATTATTTTATTATTATTATTATCCCCCATAAATAAACCTTTTGCATCTTGGTCCCTAAGTAAGCTTCTTGTCTCCTTCCAAATTCGTGTGGCCTATGCTGAAATTGTTAGGGAGTCATGATCCCTCATTTCACTGGGAAACTTTCAGCTTGCTACAACTGAATGTTGGAGCTGCTAAGATCAGCATTGACTTCTGAAGGAGTTAGAGACTTGGCATTGGTGTATGGGAAGTGGGATACTGTTCCATAAATTAAGGGCTATGGTGACCAAGGCCATTTCACCATACTTAGACCTTGACCTAGGAATGGATAGCTGGTCATAGTCAGTGGATCTAAGGGAGTATAAGCTTTTATAAGGCACAAGGTGGAATGCTAAGGAGTGCGGCGCTAGGTTCTGCAGTGTGCTGTGGATGATTCTTCCAAGACAGAGATCCCATAAGGCAAAAGGGGATGGCCAACTTTATTTAGTATAGTGTATACAATGGTGGGTGAGGTGACTGCATGGGAGGGCAAAGTGACAAATATTGTTATATGCCACTTCATACTTATGCAACAAGGTGCAGGAGGCATGGGTAAAGACTGGCAGCCTATAGGTTAGCTTAGGTATCAGTAAGTCATGTGCAATTGTTATATGAATCGAAGGTGAGAGATTAGGACTGGCTCGATAGGCTGTCCCAAGGCTTTTCATCTTATTTTAAACCTTGTGGAGGACTAATTTCATCAAATGTGTCTTCTATGTTATTAATGTTCTTAAGTGTCCCATATTTTGCCATAAAGTACATTGTGAGCCAGAGAATTATATTCTGTGGCATTGCCTATACTGTTTGTAGAATAAAATTCCGTGGTTAATCTCATGATTGGTGTAATAAGATCACATGTTGCTGCATTCCACAATATCCATGTGTCTTCTGCAACTAAGTGCAGACCTTTGTTGGCATTTGGTAAAGAAATATCTTCCCTGTTGAGCTTAAGAAAAAAATGTTTGAAATCAAACCTCAAAATTTGTATGTAGGGTGACTTTTTACTACAGGTTTTAGTAAAAGTGGCAGTGGCTTTGGTGGTGTACAGTATTCTTAGTACAGTATTTTGTTTGTAGTATTTAAGTGTTGTTTTTCGCATGGGTGCAACCATAGCTTAAACGTGTGGGGGGTCTACTGAGCCTTTCAGATTGTTGCTTGTCATTGGTCATTTTGTAGGGCCCATGCTTTTGACAAGTTTAGCTACAGCTGTATTTTACCAGTCCTGGAACAATGGGAACTGCTCAATACTTGCAGCAGACAAAGAAAGAGGCTATGATAGTCAGAGTCACGCACACACACATGCACATGCTCGCGTACTCACATACACAACAGATTTTTTATGACTAAGGCTGAAGTAATTAATTGAATTAATTATAACACACACACATTGAAGGCAGAAATCGGAGATCACCTTAAATAAGAAATGTGCTTTGTTAATCCCGTTTCAGTCATTAATTTTGAGTGTTTACTTTTCAGTGCTTCTAGTGCAGCAACACTGTTTGAGATGTTACCTGTGCTGCTGTTGCTGTCATTACTAAAAGAGCTCAGGTTCCCAGCTGAGACTCGTGGGGGTGGGCTCAGAACTGAAGGAAAAAAGTTAAGCTTATGGTTGCACAGCACCTTTAGTTTTTCTTACATTAGGGAAATTTATTATTATTTTTTTTATTCTTTGGTAACCAGGTGAGGCCCACTAAGCACACGTGCCTGTTTTCAAGGGGTACCTGGGAGCACTGGGTAGGTTTAGTGTCTTGCTAAGAGTCACACAGTTTGCAAGTGGAGGTTGTGGGAATCAAACTCAGGACTGCTAGCTATACCGGGCTCATTCACAGCTCATTACTCTAACCTGTAAGCTATACTGCTGGCCCCAAATATAATACTGGAGTTCAATATGAAGAAGAGCGACTCAGGGCATGGAACTGGGCACTCGTCCATATGAGGAAAGCGCAAGGGAAGAACTGCATATGCAGCTGTTAGTGCAACATCATCATCATCAGAATCTGATGTCTGTGCTTCACAGCCCCCTGTAATACAAATGCTGGCAGTGACTTCTGTAACAAGAAAGGCTCCTGTAGGGCCTTCAGAGGCTGGGGGAAAGGACGTCAGTAGTAACAGGAGTGTGACTGTGCAGCCTAGTTACCTATTGAAAAAAACAACAAGAGATGTAGCAGCAATGCTGATGCTGACTGAAAGCTAAGTGGGTCATCATTGCTGGAGTCTCAGAGTCAAGATACTGTTGAATATGAAACTCAGGAGATGGTGGTGGTGGAGTCTCAGTGTGAGGTGTTAGAGGAGGAAAGGAGAAGCAGGAGGCATGAGAGGAGGTTTTGTAGTTGAGTGAGTGGATAAGATAGAGTAATTCCTAGAAATTTTCCATAGTAAAGGACATTGTTGGTGCAAATAATATTGAAATGCCAGCTAAATATGTAGAGTATGTTGAAAACCTGAATAATACTGATATGGGCGCAGTGATTTCTGTTCTGAATTGGATGATCTGGTGCTTGATGTGGATTGGAGAAAGCGAGAGAGAGAGAGAAAGGAGAAGAAGAGAGAGAGAGAGAGAGAGAGAGAGAGAGAGAGAGAGAGAGAGAGAGAGAGAGAGACAAACCCAAAATGGCTATTTACAACTAAAAAAATACTGAATTTGAGGAGAAGGAGGAGGAGGTGGAGTAGAAGAAGGAATACAGAGGATGATAGTGATAATGCCACATATAAGCCTTTTTTTTTTATTTAATATGCTTCATTCTCCCCATCTGACTGGCCCCAACAGTCCTAACCCCACTCACCCAGCCTCATCACCTCACCTTCTCCAGGACTTTCCTATCCTCCTTTATACTCTGACTTGCTCCACCTTGGTGGGGCCATCATGAGGGAACAATAGCCCTTGATGGAGACTTTGTCAGGGCACGGTGAAGAGAGCACCACAGTCTGCAGTGTGGGGCCTGCAGTGAGGGGTGCACATCCTCCTACAGTGGTTGAAGTTGATTTTTGTTTTCTCCTAGCCCGTAAGACTCCAAGATGAGCTCCTGATGCATGTGTACACTTGCTTGTACATTGTGTGTCAGAGTACATTGGTGTCCTCCCTCCCTAATCCTTGCCTCCAACTGCATTGCCACCTGTGATCAACCAGATGGTGGTAGTGAGGTGGACACTGAACTCCATCCCACCCTGAGGGGGAGAGGGTCCTCTGGCATGCTCATCTCACCTCCCCAGCTGGCTCTTTTGATGGCTCAGGTTAGAACTGGGTCATCAGCATCACGATTGGTAGTGCTACCACTGCACTGATGCTCCTGCCGTATGCAAGCAATTGTTGAAAAGAAAGTGTAAGGTTAGGTAGAGGCCCATGAAGAGGAACAGCTAGAGGCCTGGGATGGGGGAGGAAGCAGTGGAGGCATTGGTGGTCATGACTCTGTTAGAGGTGCAGGCCCAGTCATACCCCCTCTGTATGGACATACAGTAAGGAAACAGCAATCAGTGTCCCAAACATCATTAGTCTTGGCTTTTTTCACAGATCTGAAAAATTGCAAAGCTTGAGCCAGACAAAGCAAAAATACTAGCGCACACCCCCCTCCCACATAGCATAACATTTAAACTTTCAAATGCCTAAAATGGCTATATTTACTTTCAAGCTCCATGTGAGGAGAGGGTCCTCTTAGTTTCAGACTGGAATTCCAATTTGAGTAAGCTAAATCACCAACGTCAAGGTGGGGCTCTTCGATTTAGTCCCTAACTTTCCAATGCCTCAATGGCTACTAGCTAACTACTTTTATACTGTGCTCCCAGCAGGGATTTTGCACAGGTGATTTAACTTTCAAGTGCCTAAATGGCTACCAATTGACTCACTTTATACTGTGCTCCCAGAAGGGATATAACACAAGCATTTTAAAGAGAGCATGCTATAGAAGAGCACCATAAACTCCCCAAATTCAAGTAAAACCATAAAACTAAAAATAGCTGCTCAAACCTTTAAATTACTACACACTGGAATTCACATTTCTTATAAGGGGTGCTGCTAGATGGTGACAAATAACAAACAAAGCAAAAATATTAGCGCACACCTTCCCCCCCAACATAGCAAAACATTTAAACTTTCAAATGCCAAAAATGGCTATGTTTACTTTCAAGCTCCATGTGAGGAGAGGGTCCTCTTAATTTGACTGGAATTCCAATTTGAGTAAGCTAAATCACCAAAGTCAAGGTGGGGCCCTTCAATTTAGTCCCTAACTTTCCAATGCCTCAATGGCTACTAGCTAACTGCTTTTATACTGTGCTCCCAGCAAGGATTTTGCACAGGTGATTTAACTTTCAAGTGCCTAAATGGCTACTAATTGACTCACTTTATACTGTGCTCCCAGAAGGGATTCACATCTTGGGACTATTGGTCAGCATAGTGGCATGAAAACAAAACATTTAATTTAGTAGCAGTAGCAAAAACAGATGCAAAACTTTGATTCAAGTAACCTGTTTTTGCCCATGGCAGAGGGGTGAATGATGACTGATGAAGCAGGGACCAGTGAGATGGATCTTAACAGCAGTAACACTACCAAAGCCCACTATTCTTCAAGGTATGCCACAAGCACTCCTGCTAGTAGTGTCACAACAGTCCTATTCTATTGCTGGCTATTTTTCAAAAGGATAAAATTATGAACAGAACCACTCTTAGCAATACGAATGTGTCCCCGTCCACATGCATAGCATCTTCCTGATCTGCACCCGCACCACTAGTGCAAACCAAAATCACAGAGGCACTCTTAAAGAGCAGTATGTTTCATTGCAGCCACCCATTCTCGGGGAACAGAAAACATGCTTGGCACAAATGCTGGCAGTGGATATGGTGCCATACCTGTGTTGAAAATGCTGGGTTTCAATATATAATGAGTAGGGTAGTTCCAAAATGAAATTTTCCAATCATAACATATTTTTTAACCACACTAAGCATGACATATATGGACACTGTGCAGCAATGTACCACAAACTTTCTGTCAGAGTTGAACAATCAAATTGAGGTGTGACCGATGTGGCATGACAAAAAACAGGGCTCATCACAACTAACGATGGCAGGAAAGTGATTAAGGCTGTGAGGATGGGTCATTTAATCATGCTTCATGCTTTGCCCACTACCTTAATTTTACTGTACAGGACTACCTAAAGCAAAATACAAAATACAGAGTCAGATGTCATGCTGACCTCTGTCAACTGCTTGCCTGGACATTTTAGCATTTCCACCAAGGCCAGAAACCTGCTGAAAGTTTTCAGATAAAAAAATGGAATTCCACAACACCAGCTAATTGAGATGTCAAAAGACAGAATTTCATACAACTCAACAGCTATATGAACATTATAATGCATTGACAGACTTCACCATGTTGTACAGAGATCATGAGGTATCCTCTCTCTCTCCCTCCTTCAGTCTGACCCAGTGGAGGATGATAGACACCCTGATTTAAATCAACATCCCTGATGTGTAGTGCTAGCCCCTCAGACCCATGGTGTCTAGTGCTACCCCTTCAGACCCACCTTCACATACACATTCAAATTCATAAGCCCTCACTCACGCACAGTTACTATAACCCACAGCCCCCCACACACATTCTGTGTAACCCCATACCCATACCACTTAAATCAGAATGTTCTCTTTCCCTCAAATCATTCTCTGCATCACCTAAGAAAACAAACAGCACAGCAATAAAACAAGCAAGCACACTAACACGGTTAGCTTTTGCAAACTCCAGCTTATTTATTGGGGGCATTTGTATGAAAACCAGATCATTGTCCTCTTTACCTTATCTTTTCCTGTTGCTGGTCTCATCTGTTGTCATCATCTTTGATTCATAACTCCACAATATGTTGATGAGGGAATGATTTACATGCCACACTCCTGAGCTTGAGTAATCAAGACCAAGAGGAAATATATTCAGGAAAATCTATAACATATTCACTGACTTATTGTCCAATTTAGTTTTTCAGAGCGTGGGTACAAGGGTGTGAATGTGTCAGATTTTGTGTGTGTGTGTTTGTGTTTTGACACTTGCATGTTTGTAATCGCAGGTGAGAACAGTATATGTTGAAGATGTCTGGATGAGGCAATGACCCTGAGATACTAAGAGTTTATAGAGAATCAAATAAAAGCCTAGATTATATTGATGAGTCAGAATTGGAATGTTATGTAACATTCTAATGTCTAATTCAGAGTGTTGCCAGTTCTTAGAAGGTTGCACATGGGCAGGTCAATGGGATGATTCAACACCATTTACTTCAGCTATTTAAGCAATAATACCCTAGAGGGTGGGCGGTATTGGGCAATACCGGACCGCCCAAGGGCGTAATGAGGCCCGACACCGCAGGCGGAGGGCCTTATAGCCCCTGGAAGGTCCGTATTGCCCATACCGCCCAATTCTCAGGTATTATTATTGCTTAGAAATGGGCAGTGTAAAAGAATGTTTAATTTAAAAAAATTAACTAAAAATTAGTTTAAAATAACTTTTATAATAAAATAGTTCCTACGCTTCATTTGACATGGTACATCTGCACACTGCACTGTACATTAGAGTAACACGTCCTTGTTGTACTGCCATGGAAATAAATCACAAAAATAAAATAAAGATAGTGTGTGTGTCTCTCCCGTATTTGTTTCTTTAACTATTAACTCGGGAAGTAGCTGTTGCTGTTGAGATCGAGGTGTGGCAGTCATGGAGGCGCAGTCAATTCAGCGATAGTTGCGTGAAACCAATCAGGCTGATGGCTTCGTTTTGTTCTTGATTAGTGCCGACCCCCACCCAGTTGCCTGAAGCCGATCGGGTTCATGGCTTGATTTTATTTCTTCATTCAGGTACCACCCCAGTTGCCTGAAGCTGTTTTCTGTTGTGAGAGTTTTTTTTTTTTTTTTTTTTTTTAGAGAGGTCAGAGGTTGCGTGTGGTAGGTCAGAGGTTACTATGCTGACACGGAAGTGCAGTGTGGGGTAGTAAGCTGGTGTACTCGGGAGCCGGTTGTTTTATATTTTTTTAAAACATTCTTGGTACTCGGTGGTTTGTGGAGCGGGAACGTCTGTTTCAACTGGCAGGATTGTGAGGGTGCGCGTGTGTTTTACGTTAGTCAGTGAGTGGGCAAGCGGAGCAGGAGGAGCCACAATGAGAGAGCTGTAGGAATGGCGAGTGCTGCCAGTTGTGGGAATGTAAGTAGACACAGTATCGGGTTTATTTCGAGAACGAAATGTTAAATTGATTACTGTGGGTAGCGGGAAGTTGTTTCTGTCAGGAAGGAGTGTATCGGGAGAAGTGATGGTGGTTGAGCTCTCTCGCTAAGTGAAGGGAAAAAAATGGCGGCGTTTTACATTTTAAATTAGTTGTTGCAGCCAATTATGTGGCAGGGTGGGCACAATACTACTGGGTGAAGGGGCACTGTAGACTGGTACTTTTTGTTTCCTGGGCATCTATTGAAAGTTAATGTACCCCCTTGGCAAGGGTACTAGCCAATCAGATGCCAGGAAATAAAAAGCCCATTTTCTAAACTGATATAACCTTAATGTCACAAAACAATAAAGAGCTTATCCTCAGTCCTCACTGAATACATTTATTGTATAGTGGAAAAATACATATTCACTCCCCTTTTTCCCATTTGTTGCAGGCTGTAATAAAATTCTAATGAATCATGTGAATGCATTAATGCATCTGTTTGCAATGCCGCTCACAGAAAGCCTGTGCTATTTCCAAAAAATAATACTAACCCTATCTATAAAACCTGTGCCCTTTCCAGAAGCTAGTACTGTTCCTATCTATCATGCACTACTTGAGTACGGAGTGCAGGTATGGTCACCACATCATAGAAATGAGATAGATAGGCTGAAGCGGATTCAGAGGAGAGCAACACGCTCTATGAGTGGTGTGGAAGATAAGGATTACAATGCTAGGTTGGAGGAATTAAACCTGTTTTCTCTGGCATTTAGAAGGCTAAGAGGAGATCTGTGTCTGCTGTTCAAAGCATTGACAGATCAAGACCTTGGGGAGTGGCTAGGATTGATATTCAGAGATCAAACTTACTCCACCAGAGCACATTCACTTCAACTTAATGGTGAAAATTGCAAAACATGGTGGTGAAAAAGATGGTTTAATCAAAGAGTGGTCTCTGTGTGAAACTCTTTGCCCAAGGAAGTAGCATGTAGTATGTCATTGAAAAGTTTTAAAGTTAAATTGGACAACCGATCGGCTGGGGGTATTATAAATTAAATGTGGTGAGCATATTGGACATGAGTCTTTTTTCAGCTCTGTATATACCTGTGCTTTCTATGTCTCATGCTTAGTTGCTTCACAGATACATTTAACCTGACAATTTAATAGCACATGCACTGTATTTAGCAGTTAATTCTATTCCAGAAATTCATCTGCTGCATTGCAGGATTTTTGGTGTCAAATATGTATAATGGGCTAAATTAAGTTGACAATAAGCCATGACACAGCCTGGGTATATTGAAGAATGGTGTTTAACACACAAGGAACAAATGGTTGCTTTGGGCATGAGCACAGCCAAGGAGCATTTCAGCAGCTACTGCAAAGTTGTGTTTTTTATGTTTTTGTGCTGTTTAAGTTGTGCTGTTTAGCTGCTGGCCACTTCATGGCACTGGGCATACTATCCCTATCCAGTTGTCCCTCACCTTTTTACAGCTGCAGGGACTGGAACCTTGCAGATGTCTTTGCTTTCACTTGTGAAAAAGACCACTTCAGACTCCCACCAAAGCACAGTTTTGGAGTTGAAATATGATCCCTCCAGTATCTGAAATCACTGTTTTTTTTGTTTTTTTTTTGGGGGGGGGGGGTTCCTTTCCTATAGGCAGCATACTCATGCCAGCTCAAATTACTATCAGTGGATATGCTCAGTGAAAACAGTGCAGGCAGCTTGTTAAACTAAGCCTTACTGGAGAAATTGGACATTTTTTTGTGGTAGTGAGCTATATAATCATGCAATGAGACAGAGTTGGGGGGAAGGGGGAGCTGAACTCCTAAGGCAGTGACAGCTTTGTTACCAGGGAGTGGAGAATCAAAGTACAACTTCCTGAAAAGCTCTCCATGTGCCCCATACAATACAATGTGTTTGTCCGCCCCACCACCACCACCACTATTATGTTAAGTAGAGCACCATGTGGTGCTGCTATTAAGCCCTGGGCAGCCATCAGAATTAGAATGTATAGGGATTCTGCACTGATGTATCAGTATGTGGCACAGCAAGGGTTAATATGCACAGAGGAGAAACTGTGAATGTCACAATGTCTTGTGTTTATGGAAGTTTCAGGTTTCTATCAGATCAACCGTCCAGATCCTAAACATTCTCTCTCTCCCCCCCACCCGCTAAACATGCTCTCCTTCCTCCATGTCTAAAAACAACTGGCAACTGTGTGCAGCAGATTTTTTTGTCTGTTTGTTTTGTTGTTATTAAGTACGACAGTTCAGTCTCTAGATCAGTCCTGTCAATGCTAACAGGAAATTTTTGGCGACTGAGTAATGTGGTGCTGGTGTTAGCCTCTGTGTTTTAGAGGCAGACAGGTCTCATAGCAGGGCAGAGCAGACAGGAAAACAGACATGATTTAAATAGCCCACTCCCAGAAAATATGATGGTCAATGCTGGATGTTCCACTTGGTGTGAAAAAAGCACAGGTACCAGGGGCTACTGAGGCAGTTCTGATTCATTCAATCATCTGCCTTCTAAATTTCACAAGTGTACTCAGTTTCCTGGCGTCTAAAAAACGAATACATTTGGGCCCAGATATTCAAACTGCGCCAGGCTGTGGCACAAGCCTGGGTGCAGCGCAACTTGGTTGCACAGGGACCCGCAGTGTGCATGGTGCAGTGGCACTACACCAGTGCAAGTAGCCAGAGTGGAACAGGGGGATGCACTAGCGCAAGTTCCATTGCACTATGCACAGTAACCGCAATACTTGAAAGTGCACATGCAAATGGGGCCATAATGTACACAAGGTGCAAATGGGGCCATTTGCATGACATCATGGCCCCATTTGCATGCAGGTGTGCCAATCCCCAGTGACTTGCACCTGGCGCCTTGCCAGGCAGCAGCCATCTGGGACTGACACCCCCTGCACAGTGCGGCACTGTTCCCCACAGCCCGATCGTGGGCTTCAGTAAATAAAAATCACGTCCTATATCCCTGGTGGTCCAATGGACCATTGTCAGCCCGATTGCGGGCTTAAGTAAAAAGAAATCGAATCCAATATCCCTGGTGGTCCAGTGGACTACTGTCAGCATGATCATGGGCTTAAGTGAAAAGAAATCTAATCCAATATCCCTAGCGGTCCAGTGGACCGCTGTCAGACTGATCACAGGCTTAAGTAAAAAGAAATCGAATCCAATGTCCCTGGTGGTCCAGTGGACCACTGTCAGCCCGATCGTGGGCTTAAGTAAAAACATATCAAAGCCAATATCCCTGGTGGTCCAGTGCACCCCCCTCCCCACCTGCCCACTGAGACACACTGCCCAGCTCCCCCCCCCCAGCAATTTTCAACCCTATTGAATATCTGGGCCATGAGGTACAATATATAAAAGTGCATATTGCAATCATGATTGAGTTCTCACAAAACATGACAGGTAGTAAGGTAAACACTTAGGTACAGTGCTCAACAGAGGGCAGGACAGGGGTAAATGGAAAAATAGACAAGGGCAAAAAGAACAGGGATGGGGGAAAAAAGGATAAAGCCAACATTTAATGGAGGCAATGAGTACCAATGCCCATAGTCCGGGAAACAAGCTTCCTGAGCTAGTAGCTTTGATGGAAGATGAACAATTGGATATTGTGGCAGTCACGGAAACATGGTACATGGAGAACCATGACTGGGATGTCAACATACTGTGGTTCACAGTCTACAGAAGGGACAAGAAGGGGAAAAGAGGAGGTGGAGTAGCTCTATACATAAGGGAAGAGATCAAAGCTAGAGAACTAAAAAGTAAAGGGGAGGACAAGAGGCACTCTGGGTCACCTTGGAGACAGGGAATGGCATCACAATCCGCACAGGGGTTGTATACAGACCCCCATCTCAAGGGGAGGAATTGGACAAGAAAATGATAGAGGACATTCTCAAAATGGCTGAAAAAGGGGAGTTACTGTTGATGGGGGACCTGAATATGCCAGATGTTAACTGGATGACATGTACTGCAGCCACAACCAAGAGCAGAGTCATTCTCGATGCCCTGCAGGAGGCAGGCCTTAGACAGCTAGTGTTGAAACCCACTCAGGAGGGAGTAATACTAGACCTGGTACTCTCAAATGGAGAGAGGGTCACAAATTTAGAAGTCAGTAGACATCTGGGAACAAGTGACCACTGCACAGTGTGCTTCACAATAAGCACAACCATGGAGATGAGCCATACAAAAACAAGCATACTGGACTTTAGAAGGGCTGACTTTGACAAAATGGGTGAATACCTGAGGAATACACTAGCCAATGGCCAAAAAGGAGGGGTGGAAGAACAATGGAAAAAAATCAAAACTGCCATCACAGAGGCAACAAGCCTTTGTGTGAAACAGATAAAGAAAACAAAGCGGAGTAAAAAACCACTATGGTTCTCAAAAGAGGTGTCAGGGACGGTTAAAGAGAAAAAGGCTGCATTCAAAAAATATAAGGAATCACAGAAGGAGCACGACAGGGAACTGTATCAATTAAAGCAGAAAGAAGTGTGGAAGGCAGTCAGAATAGCAAAAGCCCAAACTAAGGAAAAAATAGCCAATTCAGTTAAGAAGGGGGATAAAACCTTTTATAGGTACATTAGGGAGCATAGAAAGGTTAAGGGAGGAATAGTGAAGATTAATAAGGGAGGGGGAGGTAGGCAGAGGGAGACAGTGAAAAGGCAGAGTTACTGAATGAATACTTTTGCTCATTCACAAAAGAAGATGAGGAGGAGTTACCTAAACCAGACAATAGAAGCACTCTGGGTAGGGGGGTTGACACCAGTCCATTTACAGAAGAAAGAGTCCTGAAAGAACTCCTAAAACTCAAGGTGGACAAAGCAATGGGGCCTGGCAGGATTCACCCCAGAATCCTAAAAGAACTAAGAGAGGACCTAGTGACACCACTGACCACACTTTTTAACAAATCATGGGAGGATGGAGTGGTACCTGAGGACTGGAGGAGGGCAGATGTGATTCCCCTTCACAAAAGTGGGAGCAAGGCAGAAGCAGAAAACTACAGACCTGTAAGTTTGACCTCAATGGTAGGGAAAATGATGGAATCACTTCTGAAAGAAAGAATTGTTGAGTACCTAGAGGCCAGCGGGGCACAGAACCCCAAGCAGCATAGATTTACAGCAGGAAGGTCATGCCAGATGAATCTAATAGATTTCTTTGACTGGGTGACCAAACTAATAGACCAGGGAGGGGCTGTGGATATGGCCTACCTAGACTTTAGCAAGGCATTTGACACAGTCCCGCACAAAAGATTGATAATCAAGTTAGCCAGCTTGGGAGTGGGTCCCTGGGTGGTAGCCTGGGCAGCAAACTGGCTGTACAACAAGACACAGAAGGTAATAGTGAATGGAACACATTCCGAAGAAAGGGGGGTCACTAGTGGAGTACCTCAGGGCTCAGTACTAGGTCCAGTCCTCTTTAACATCTTTATAGGTGACATTGCAGAGGTTCTGGAGGGAAAAGTATGCCTCTTTGCAGATGACACAAAGATCTGTAACAGAGTTGATACACGGGGGGGGGGATAGAAAGGATGAGAAGGGACTTGGCAGAGTTGGAGGAATGGTCAGACATACGGCAACTTAGATTCACCTAAAAGAAGTGCAAGTAATGCACCTGGGAAACAAAAACCCAGGAGAAGAGTACACAATAGCATGGGAGGTACTAACAACAACAAAAATGGAAAGGGACCTGGGGGTAGTCATATCAGATGATCTAAAGGTGGGTAAGCAATGTGAGAAGTCAGTAACGAGAGCTAGGGGGATACTGGGATGCATAGGAAGGGGCATCACAAGTAGAAAAAAGGAAGTGGTTATCCCTCTGTACAGACAGTTGGTGAGACCCCATCTGGAGTACTGTGTGCAGTTTTGGAGACCTCATCTATGCAAGGACATAGACAGGATGGAAGCAGTCCAGAGGAGGGCAACTAAAATGGTGCAGGGTCTGCATCAGAAACCATATGAAGAGAGACTGAGAGAGCTTAATATGTATACCCTTGATGAAAGGAGAGACAGGGGGGACATGATAGAAACGTTCAAGTACCTCAAGGGAATCAACAAGGTCCAGGAGGGTAGCATATTTCAGAAAAAGAGATGTGTAAGAAGAAGTGGGCACAATTTAAAGATAGAGGGGGGACGGTTCAGGGGTAATGTGAGGAAATTTTTTTTCACAGAGAGAGTGGTGGATGCATGGAACCACCTTTCGGGAGAGGCTGTGGGGTATAAAACATGGAGGAATTCAAACATGTTTGGGACAGACATAACGCAATTATAGTGGGGGGTGGCAGGAAGTAGGCTGTTGGTTAACTAAAATCTGCAGCTTATCCAGTAGGTAGGGAAATGGGCAGACTGGGTGGGCCAAGTGGTCCTTATCTGCCATCAAAGTCTATATTTCTATGTTTCTCTCTGTACTCACTCTGCAAATGACTTTTTTTACATTATAATATTCTAAAAAAATGTGTTTACCAAACACCCTGTGTCATCAGCTAAATTTGAAAGAAAGTACCAGTAGTTGTAATCTGATATCAGGATGACAGAGTATGATATCCTCCCCTTTTTTATGTTGGCACACTTGCGCAGCCAACATCTTGCGGTAGTGCAGATTTGGAGGCGTGGTCACTATTGGACGAATGCAGGGCACGTATCAGTAGGTGCGTCCCTCATTCCCCAATCAGTCTGCATGCCAGCACCACACCACCCAGGCTAGCACGTCTAAGAAAACATCCGCTGCAATGTGAGCAAAGCTCGTCACATGCAGCGGACCTCCTGACGTGCTTACCCGGAAACACAAACATGGCGGCACACTGCTCACCAAACTGCCGACTTCGGAGGTGCCCAAGCCCCCTGTCTGCTTACCCTGCCCCCAATGTATGAGCCAATGGGGGAGCCCACTCCCCCTCAGCATAAAGAACCCCCCATTTGTTATATGCCAGGGGTGCCCGATCCCCCTCAGCTCTTGCTTCCCCACTTTCCTTGTGTGCCAACAGGGGTGCCCAATCCTCATCTGCATAAAGTAACCCCCCCTTTTTATTGTGTGCTGATGGGGGTGCCCAATCCCCCATCGGCTACAACTTCCCCCCCAAAAAACAAGGCTCTGTTGGCACGCTGAGAGCCCACCCCAGCATGCCACATGCCCCAGTAAGCAGAAAAACGGTCCCACGATGTTTTTTTTTTTTTTTACCTGTGGAAAAAGGAAATGGTCCCTCGGCAGTCTCCCTGCCCCCCTCTCACAACCTGCACCCACCCACTGCACACACTGCCTCCCCACACCTCATACTTACCTGCAGAGTCCGGCGCGATGACCTTCATTGGACCAGCAACAAGTCTGCACTCTTCAAAGCCTACCGTGAACTGAGAAAATACCGGTAAGCTGTATAATGGAATAAATAGGGGTTTTTCAACTTTGATGTATATCTCAGGCATTTTTTGGAATTTTGCCACCAAATTTTCAACATGGGGTTTTTGGGACCCCTCCTCATGAATTCTGGCACTGCCATGGCATTATTCAGTCCCAAAATGTGATTTTGCTCTCCCTGCATGGAATCACCTTCGGGACTGAGAAATGAAAGACAGTGACACTGTTCATGAGGGAGTCCCAAAAGCCTATGTTGCAATTTGATGACAAAACTCACCAATGTGTTGTTTTAAGAGCGTGCATTGTGCTGTTTCTATGCACGCTCGTAACGTCATGAATTTGTAATATTTCCACACCAGATTTTCAAAATTTGAATTTTTCCACACCTCTGAACAGTACAGCTGTCATTTTACATATCCTGCCCGAAATGTGTTTTCGCCCGTCCAGCGCAGAATAGCAGGGTCGCTGGGCAAAATCACTTTTCGGGACAGTTTGAGGAAATGACGGTGACATTGTTCATGAGCAGAGGTCCTAAAATGCCTATGTTGAAAATTTGGTGCTGAAAGTCCATAAAATGACTGTGTTGCAAGTGTGTGTTTCACAGTTTCCTCGCACCCTTGTAACTTTGCAAATTTGCAATATTTCCATGCCAGATTTTCAATACTGGCATTTTTTCACACCTCCTTATGAACAGTATAGCTGTTATTTTTCACATCCTGCCCAAAATATGTTTCCACACCTGTGGCACACAATGGCATGGTCGCTGTGGAAAATCAACTTTTGGGACAGATTAACAAAATCGCACCACCACTGTTCATAAGGGGAGGTCCCAAAATGCCTATGTTACAAATGTGGCTACCAAACCCCCAAAAATAATTGCGTTATGGACGTGTGTTACGAAGTTTGTATGCATGTTCATTGCTTCACCAATATTTCATATTGTCACTCCAGATTTTCAACATTGCCATTTTTTTACACCCCCTCATGAACTATATACAGTTGTCATTCTCCACATCCTACTCAAAAATGTGTTTTCATCCCTCTGTCACCAAATGGCACAGCCACTGTGCAAAACCACCTTTCAGCTAACAAAGTGATTGTCCCACTTTTCATGAGGTGGCCTGACAAGCAGCCCATGTTGAAAATGTGATGTGAAACTACCACCACATGCCTATGGTGTTAGGATTTCCAACTGTAGCACCCCACCCGGTACAGACTGACAGGCGTCAGGGGTGTGACTTAGGATCATCAGATATAATGCTCTCACCATTCCACCCCCCACCCCACCCTGCAGCCATTGACAGGCATCATGGCGTGTCTTGCACTGTTCGGCCACAAAGTTCACCCCATGCTCCTATACTGCACCCACATCAGTGTATTTCCTTATGGAATGGGGTAAGTATAACACCCCAAGACCCCAAAGCACACCCTGACAATTGTCAGTGTCTATAGGGTAGGGTGAGGTACAATGGCATGAGCATTATAGCTGATGACCCAAAGGCACACCCCAATGCCTGTCGTATTCTACATGGTGGGGGTGGGGTTGGCATCACTTCATTACTTCACTGCCATTCCTATTATGTGTCTCTAGCTCTGGCACTGCAAATGCCAATGCCAGTGCGACAACATTCGGCATTGACAAATGCTTGTTTTTTTTTTCACTCATTGCTCAGATCACAGCCGGGACCAAACAGCATCACTGCCTCTTTGTCAAAGTTTGCTAGCACTTCATGCTCATAGTTGGATCTATGTCTCTCAACCTCCTGCCTCATAAATCAGGGACAAGGCTTAAAGAGCAACTCTGCACTTCACATGTGCTTTCATAACTAAAATGTTTTCCCTGTTGCAATTTACTATAGAATACATTTTTTTTTTCATTTTCAATGTTCCTTTCCTAGATTTACAGCATATCTTGGTAGTCCTAGTCCATCTAAAAGGTCTGTATAGAAAACTGTTGAAAACATTTGCCTCTACCCTGTTAACCTCACAGTTCCTTTGTTTATGACATCATAGTGGTCACCATGACAACTGACTGTGATATCACAAACAGCACTTGTGTGGTTAGCAGAGGACTTTCAGATACATGTTAAAAGACTCAGTGAAACAATTGCTGCATTATCTGCAATATTTTGAAGACTAACCGAAGGGGAATTGCAAACAAAATAAATAACTAGAAAACAATAAAATGAAAACATAACTGGAGTAAATCTAGTGTTTGTGAACTTTTATTATGATAGAGAGTTGCTCTTTAAAAAATCAGAGACAATGGACCAAAATCAGGGTCACATCTTCAAAACTGGTAATCTTCACCCACGAAGCTGGTAGAATAAGGGTCTTACCCTTACAGAAATATAGGTGTGCAGTGTACATCCAGAATACATGCCGCATGTTTAATTGTGCAATGTTTGCATGTGGCTCGCATACACAAAGTGAACCAGGTCTAAAAGGAAAATCAAGTTTGCATGCTGCAAGCTTGACATGTGGTCAGCAGGTAAGCTGGTGTGAACATCTTCTAAAAATTACATCAGGTTCGCGTGTTGCATGCTTGACATGAGTGCAGCAGTTAAGCTGGTGTGAAAAACATTTAAACATCACATCAGATTCACATGCTACACACTTGCCATGTGTGCAGCAGCTAAGCTGGTACAAATCTCATCTGAAAAAACACACCAGTTTCTATTTCTTATACTACAGCTAGCAATTAGAGTCATTAAAATAGATTTTTATTTGAATTCGCATACAAATTAGGTAAACTCATTAATTCTGATCCTTTTGCAAGTTGTTTAATGGCTTTCGATTTTTGTCATTAAATCGCCATTAATTTGTAAATTAATGTTTGCTTACTGCATTAAATGCCAGGATATCGCCAGTCAACATCCCCCATTCCAGATCCCTTATGTATATTTAGTTCCACAAATGTGTTTCTCCATTACTTTCACTTTGTCATTCTGTATTGACTATATACATTATGAACATGCTCAGCACTCTTTCTGCTGAGTACGGTCTTGGAAGCATGCACCATACCTCACATTTTGTCACTGAAATGAGGGACAAGGATACTCAAAATGAGGGGGCAATGAGGGACGCTAACCCACATGATGATCAGGACACATCATAAAACAGGAGATACAGTACCTCAGAACGCAATGGAAACCATTGCATTAGAACCTGAGAATTAATTTCTACCATTAAGCAGGGGTGCAATTTAGGTAGGGCAAAGGGGGGCAGTTGCCCCCCACCCCAGTATTTGTGCCTAGGTTTTTCTTAAGATGTGGCAATAATGGCATTAAATTTGGGTTTAATCTTTTGCACAATAAGTGCCCACCTGGCCTGTGTGTGCTCACACTGTAGGTACTCTCCAGACTCGACTGTGTCTGTATTGTGTTGTCCATTCTCTCCACGTATTAGCGGCGGCACAATCACATGTGATGTGAATGAGCTCCAGCCAAGAAACAGCGCATGAGCCTTGCAAGTGTGACACTTTCTTTTCCCACCACAGAGTAGACAGATTGTACACTACAGCTTGGAGGAGTCGGTGAGCTCTGAACTCTCAATAGCAGTGTTGTGGCAGCATATTGTTGTTCTACTCATAGTGAGTCTCCGTTTCCCCTGTGGCTGAAAAGGTAGAGGGCGAGCTAGAAGCTAACTCAAGACTAGGCTACCTACTTACTCTATTAGGCTCACTTTAAAATAAAACAGCACAGACCCCCACAGCAACAAGCTAGGCTTAGCAGAGTGGTGACAGCGGTGTGGGTGGCCTTCATAGGCCTAGATTAGTACAGTGTGTCAGCAGCCACAGCAGCAAACAAGCAAGAAACAAGCAACCCAGGTTGGTCAGTTCAGTTGGTGAAGTGACTTGGTCATGGACCACATTGGGGACCTGTGATGGTCAGTTCTATCATCCAGCTTCTGGTAGAAGGAGAGAGGAGGAGCAGACTGAAAACTGGGCTGGTGGCACACTATGCCAGGCTATGCCAGGCTGCAGGTTCTGGCCATATGGCCAGGTAAGTAAAAGTAATATTGTTTTACAGGGGGATTGAGGAAGGAGGAAGTACTGAAATATAGATGTGTTTTTCATGCTTCTTAACCTTTAGGTGGATTAATGACCCATAGGGGATGGGTATTGAATGGAATGGAGTTGGATAGAAAAAAACGGGACAAAGTTCATTTTGGTATGGGGGGGGGGGGCAGAACTTCAGCCAGGAAAAAAGTTGGTTAATAACTGGGTGGGTTTAAGCCCAAATCTGATGCACTGCTCCGGTGTATATACGGATGAATCTTATACATTTGAATTTTTCCAGATTTGCATTTCACTTTTCAGTCAAAGCAAATAAGTTGTACCTTTTAGAGATGTTAGACATTCTAAAACTGTCCCTAGCATTCGGGGGCAGTTGAGCGGCATGGTATGCACAGACTATTGGAGCCCCACTATAGTCAGACATATGCCCCCCCCAGTGAAGCTGACCTCCACATCGCCATGCTCAGGCACATTATGACAAAGGGCAAAGAAGACTGCAGAGGTGTGCACCATTGAAATTAATGGGGGTATTTTTTTATTACTATTTTATACATTATTGATGGAGAGTTGGAGATTAATGAAGGCCACTGCTCGACTAACAAGGGCCTTGTTAGTAGAAGAGTGTCCTTCATTATTCTCTGACTCACCATCATAATGTATAAAATAGAATATAAAATAACTTCATTCATTTCAAGGGGGTACGCCCCAGCACTCTGATCCATGGACATCATCTCTTAAAGACTCCTACCTCTAGCTCCCTAGTACTCAGGTAAGAGACTTTTGACTTATATTTATACTTGGTGGGTTGTCTGCAGCAGCATGACTATACCTGCAACAGTGTGTGTGCATTGGGGGGGATTGGCCATGTGGGTGTGTGTATCGAGTTATTGCTGCTTTTGTGTTTGCACCTTAAAGTCTGTTTTTGTGGAAGCATTCCTTTTGTAAAACATCATACACATTATTCAAATCACTTCATATATTCATATTTAAAACTTTTCATAATATTCAAGTCCATTTCTTTCTTGCCATGTCTTTATTCGCCAATCTTCGCGGGGTCCATATGCATGACCTGACACCTTCTTCCAGTTCTTAAATCCATTTCCTTGTCTCCCTGGGGTCAGATGCCAATAATGCAACCCCCAGCTTACTTTCTTCTCATCCCTCATCCCACCATGATGCAGTAATGGCCGGATGCCCATAAACCCTGCCCCTGCCTGATTACCTCCCCCTACCCCACCCCAGAACCCAATCCTACCCCCTGCTGTGCCCCACCCCTGAGCCCCTTTATTCCTCCTTTGTTCCATCCCTTATTTTCTGCAATGCAGCTCTTCCATCCAGTTTGAAACATTGTTGCTCTCTTTTCTTTTGAGTGATCTAGTTTTCTCCCCTCTGTGCCCCAAATCCACCTCTCCTTCACGCATCCAAGGTCACCAGCACCCCTTCTAACCTTCCCTTCACCCCTTCACCTCACATTGCAGCCTACCTCAAGGTAGCTCGGCGTTACCCTACGCTGAGTGGATCCCTGTCCTCTGAGGGGAAAGGCACCAGTGGGGGCAGTCCAGTATGTTATATTTTTCCTCAGCGACAGGTGTTGTTGAGATGGCTGGCCTGCAGGAAGACTTCTGGGTGTGCTGGTAGACTGGATGCCATCATCCAGCCAATCCAGAGCAGTTTTGCTGTGTACTTCCCACATTGCGACCCTTTGTGCAGTGCTCCTGATCTCCACTGAGGACTGCTGCAGAGTCAATCAATCCTGGAACCCACCCCAGGAGAGGAGAGCAGTCCTGCAGATGCTCAATCCTCTCCTTCCCCTGCAGACCCCGGATGACCCGAGTCAGTTCCCAAACCCAGGTCGCCGATGTGGTGTGAGGTAAGGCACCAGTGCCTCAACCCTCTGCGCCACCGGACTGGCTTTGTTGCCCTCTTAACATCAATCCATCATCAGTTTCTGTCCTTTTTCACCTTCCGCTGCTCTCATTTGGCAGTCCATTAGCTTTAGCTCCCAGGCCTTTTCATTGTTGCCCCCTTTAGGCAACCCATATTCCCCATCTTTCTTAGTTGCCACCCTTACCCACCGGCCCTGTCCACATCCCTTACCATTATTCTAGCTTTGAAACTTTTATTATTATAGTTGTATTAATTTGTTTTTTGCAAAATGTTTGGATGGGAGGGTGGACTTAGAATTAGGTCTCAACAAAGGAAGGGAGATCCCCTGTCCTGCAGCCACCTGTATAGCCCTTAAGGACCCCTGAGGACCCCTGTGCTTGCTCCACCCACCAGCCAATCACCTTGCCCCCCATGCCCACATCATCTGACTCATCTTGTGACTTCACCTGGCTCCTCCCTCACCCCTTCCCCCCAATCCTTCACCAAGCACCTTCCCTCCCCCTCCCTCTCCCTCTGTCTAGCCTACCATCCCCTTCCCCTGACCAACAAGCACCCCATGCCATTTCCCTCAGAAAACCCCTGACAATTCAGGTTGTCCTGAAATGGCAACCCCATGTATCCCACAAGTATAAGGGATCCATTGGGGCCAACATTAGGTTTGCAGCCACTAGTCATAGCCTGCTGAGATTGTGACCCTGGTAATGAGTGCAAAGGTTGTTTGGGGGAGGCAGTGGTGCAGCCTAGTAGGAAGCGTTGTATGCAAAGGTCTTAGCCATTGGGGGAGGGAAGAACAAGATGTGCTGAGACAGAGACAAATGTGAATTATTTATTGGCGGCTGGTTGTCAATCAAGTTTATTAAAAGAAAATAACTAATGGAAAAAAGGCCATTTAGTTACCTTTTTCCCCTACTGTATATTATGTTAGGAGAGATCAGTAAATGTCTGAGTGAGTGAAAGCACTACAACCAGTCAGAAAGAATTAGTCAGCCCAACAGAACACAACATTCATCTAACATTTCTAGAGTGAACACATTTTATTCCAATGTCTTGGAGCATTAGGAGGTTATATTTTTATATGGAGTTTACATTGCTGCTGTAATGTTCACAGGATCCTCACGATACTGTGAAATAGCTGCTACACCAAAATAAGGATATCTGATATGCACACATCTAAAAAAACAAACATTTTAAAACCAAATTGAAGTTAAAGAGTTTTTAGTCCCAGCAAATCAAAATGAATCAAGTGGCTAATCAGTGGCTTAGCGTTACATTAAGGCGACCATGAAAGCTGAGAACTATCTCTACTTGTCTAATTAGAATTTGTTTCCCCTACTGAATTAGGTTAGATTCAGAATTATGCCAAAAATATTCAGAGCCATGCTGATCTCAAGGAGCATAGTGCTCTACTTGGCCACCACATAATAGGAAACTACAGTCATCTCGGTTTTGTTACTTTACATTTCAGTGAATGGCAGGCAGTGAAATCTTATGAAGGGATACAAGCAGAGTTTTTTTTTTTTGTTTTCTTTTTAACAAAATATAGATTTTAGTTACATAGATCTTTTTTTGGGATTGTACAATTTTTATTTGCGGCTACAGTTAAAAACACTAACAAAGCTAGCACCTCACTAAATAGTGTCAGATGCAATCTGAACAGAGAAAATAGGATTTAGTACTACAGTATAGAGTATTGCCTGGTTGGTGGTTTGGCACAGTCCTTCCTTATTAGTCCTTTTCTTTTTTTTTGTTTTTGGTGATGTATTTATACATCTTACTTGCCTCCTTTCTCCACTTTCTCAGACATCCTCTACTGTAGGCCCCCCGTTCCCACCGAGATCTGCCACTAAAGCACACATGATTCCACACTATCTTACCCCCAATATATCCCCTGGGTAGGGATGAGTAGGGACGCCCCCCACGTTTACCTCCTCAAACTAGCAGACTTGTGTTGTGGAAATCATTGCAGTTGAGTCTGTCCGATGAGCCCGAGACCTCTCAGCGAGGTGTCATCACCTAGGAGAAGCCGAGGTGTTTTTCCATGTTCTTCCCCAGATGTCGGATTACAAAGAGGGCCTATGAGCTAGGAGGCATGCTGAGACGTGCCTCCCATTCCACCCCTCTGCCGTTGTCTTACCCAGTGCCCTTACTGTTTCTCCACCTACCCCAGATGACAGCTTTGCAGTGGGAGCCTGCAGTTAGCCTCCCCCAGAGAAGGAGAGCAGCCATTGGGTGCTTTATCCTTCTCCTCCCCTGCCAACTCCCGGTAGTCCATGCTCATTCCCAAACCCGGGTGGCCGGCATGGTGCGAGGTAAGGCATCCAGTGCCTCAGCCCTCAGTGCCACCAAACCAGCTAAGTCCTTTCCTTTTTAGTACCTTGTCCATCATTGGCCACAGTTACTCTCCACATACCAGAAGTCAGTGTTTTGAACATTCTGTTCATCTCTCTTTTTGGTCAGTTTCTCTAATATACTGTACATCTGTCTTAATGGGACATTATCCCTGCAGAAGCTTGAATGGTAGAACCCTCCTCAAGAGGTTTCCTGTGTTTTGTGTCATTACTAGAACATGGTGATCTTGAAAATATAATTTTGTAAATCTAGTGGTCTTAACTTGTATAAATAAAGATTTTCTTTACCTACCTACTGTGTCTACCTAATGAGACATCATCCTTGCAGCACTTATAAGGGTAGAACCCTCCTCATGAGGGTTCCTGAGCCCTGTGTCATGGCTAGAACAGGGCTAGTGTTGGTCCGATGGATCTGCACCAATCTGGATTCACAAAGTACATGTCCTTTGTCGCAGGATAGTGGATCCACTGGCTATCACCCCTATCTGCCCATGGATCAGGCCATCAAATCCCTGGTTGGATCCCGCATTATACGAACACCATATCCAGGGACCTGACACCAGATCCTTGGATCTGGCACTGGGATCCAATGCTGGATCCCTGGATCTGGTGCTGGATAATGTGGAATCCAACCTGGAATCCAACCTCCATATTCAGCCAGAGCCCGGGATGGATCCCACTCAAATAGTGTCACCATCCACCAGATCCACCAGATCAAAAGCAGAAATCCAGAAGAGTTGGGGGAAAGTCAGGAACTTCACATTATTGGTCACAGACAGGCAAAGTTCTTCAGCATTACTCCAACCTTCTGTAGCATAGTAATTTTTTTTATAGAAAAAACAAAGATCCTTTTAAAAAAGAAAAAAAATCTCATGCCACCCATTAGACCATTTGTTCCACCCCATCTGACTTTATAAATACAGTATTCCCACACACACTCAGATCATAGCACCCACCTCCCTCCTCCAAGATCTAGTGACATTTTACATTTTTATACTCTTTCCCACACCCCAGTGGCATATTCTGACACACATGACCCAGTGAAAGTAAAGTTGAAGCCCCCACTCCCTACCATCCTCTGGCACCCTACCACCCTCCTCCCCTCTCACACAAAAGGATACAATTCTCTCACAAATAATGCTACACCTGTTAAAGAGAAAATCATTTCTCACCATGGCTACCAGCCTCCCAGTTTGCCAAGAATGAATGAATCCGTGACATGCAGTATACTACACTTAATTGATTGACCACAATGTCCAAATAAATGTTAGTATAGGGCATGCCACTTATTAATTAATTCATAGAAGAGCTGGCAAAGAGGGATGTGGGTCACCACAGTGAGGAACAGTTTGCTCTTTTACAGTTACATTATTATTACTTGCTACATAGCTGCATCTCTTGGAAGAAGGAGGTTGGTGGGGTGGAGGCCTTCAACTTTAATTTCATTGGGTCAGGTAGGCTGGGTAGTAGGTGGTGTGACTATGCAATGTGGGTGGGGAAGTGCATAAGAAATGCACAATTTTGCAAGGACTGAAAAGGAGGACGGTAGCTGCTGCAAAGATAGGGATGATGTGGGTATGTAAATAGAAAGTATGACAGAGAGTGCGGGACAAATGGTCTTTGTGGGAGCTTTTTTTACATTTTGTTTGGTGGGGTGCTAGAGGGTGGTGGGTTAGAGACCCTCAACTATAATTTCACTGGGTCAAGTGGGTGGGGTATTGGGTGGTGTGGCTAAGTAGCATGGGTGGGGAAGTGTATAAGAAATGCACATTTTTTCAAGGACTGAGGAGGTGTGTGGTAGGTGCTACAAAGGTAGGAATGGTGTGGGTATATAAATAGGTATGGCTGAGAGGGTGGGACAAGTAGTCTCTGGGAGTTTTTTTTTTTTAAGAAACAAACACTATGTGTAGGGTACTTCATTAACAAAGATGCCATTATGCATAGTTCTTTCATTTCTTTGCCCAGTGAAGTGCTCACTTTGACAGGTGAAAACAAGAAAGAAATATATGTACTAGCACCTTTGCCAGTGAAGTGCCATCATGTATAGTATTCACCTGGCAAAGTGATCCATTTACCAGATGAAACACTATGTAAGGTGCTTCTTAATGTTACATAATGGTGAGAAACATTGCAAAGAACTACACAAGGGTTCCCAAATTCACCCACCCCTACTGAAAAGGGTGGTAGATGTAGCTCTGTAGCATAGACAGAGAGAGCAAATGGTCACAAATCTGTGCCCCACAAGCAGTAAACCCAAATGCTCATACATTGAGAAGTCACTCTGTGTAAAGCCTTAACAGAGTTCAAAAGATAAGAAAAAAGCAATTACATTACATACCTCAGTAACACCACAAACAGGAACAGCAGCAGCATAAATATGTTCACACTAGTGCCATCATTTCAGTACTTCTGCAGCGACTGCTCAAGTATCCTTCAATTGTTCATTTTGTTGCTTCCAGCACCCTTCTCTCCCACACTGATGGCTTCTCCCTTTTTGGAGATCTGTTAGATTTTTGCCTAAGATACCTTTGGTCTAAGAGGACCTTGGCACTATGGCACCCCTAGATATGGAACCCTTCTCAAAAGGGGCATGGCAGTTTTGTTCTCAAAGTCATGGAATGGGAAGAGAAGGATTCATGTTTCCTTATGAATGGCAGATCTTAGGGGTGTTGCTGTGCTTTGCAGTATTTATGCCCCCAAATAGGATCATTTGGATGTTGCCATTGTTTGCCTCAGGTACTGCATATGGACTGCTGGGCGATCCTCATTGAATACTGTAATACCTTGTAACAGTGGAGAGATTTTCAGAAAAAGTGAGATACTGTACCTCCACTGAGAAACACAAGAGGGACAGTGGTACTTAGAAAACTGATGAAGGACTATGTGGTGTGGGATGAATAGTATATGAAGGATTGGAAAATGTGAAGGATGTAAAAGACTATTCTTTCTACTTGGCAACCTGTGATGCCTATAGCAATACAGATCTTTTTTTAGGAATCACAGTCATTCCTTCTATGTCTAGCTGTCCTCCACAGAGCAGTTAATCAAGCCCCAGTCTCACTCAAATAATTGTTGGGGAGGTAAACAGCATGCCCCAAAAGGTGGAGCTTTAACACTTCCCTCCTAGAGGATAAAAGGTTCAAGAGCTGGCTTCAGGCATAGACCATAAAAATGTTTGGCTTGAATATAAGCTGTTATAAGTAAGGCAACAGTTTGATTGGAATTTAAAGCTTGTTTGAGGTGGAGGGTCATTGCCTATGTCACAGTGAAGAAAAAAGTTATATTGGCCAAGCTACAACAGCTATAAAGTCCATTGGATGACCAAGAAGATCGGTACAAGAAAGGGAGTATCTTGCAAGTGATGTTTCATCACCTGGCAGAGATCTAATATGATATTAATAGGTGAAAGACTCAGGAAACTGAATTCACTTCATATACAGTATGACTACTCAGTTGCATTGTGAAGTGAGAGAGTGGATGTATACTTGTTTGCCTAAAAGCTTAGAAACTAACAACAATCTAAGACCCAGAGTCTTACAGTTGAGGAGGAAGCAGTGAATGTGGACCAAGGTTGAATTAATGCATATTTTAAGAAGTTTTATTTGGTTCTGTACTCTGCCAAGAGGCTGTCTGAGAAAAAACAGGAATGAGTTCTTGAAGGGAGTGGTATTGTCAATGCTAAGGTGCTGGACATAAGAGAAGTCTGCATGTTCCTTTTTCCAGCTGGGAATAAGCAGATGTAATGGGAGAAATGTTGAGGGATAAAGCAATGGAGCCAGAGTTAGTCCCTATAGAAGCTCATACTGTAGTGGAGGAGTCAGCTATCTGTCATCTGTTGGTTCCTCTTCAGTGGTCTAGGGATATGGTAAATTGCTAAATACCCTATGAGAGGTCATAATAACTGACTTAGGGCAGTACAGAAGGACCTTCCTCCATTACTGCAGCTAATACCACAGTTCATTACATAACCTGGATTAGAAAATAATTGTACAATTGTCAGTTAATACATTGAACCAAATGTTGCCACTTGTGAGCAACCTGGATCATATGGTTTTCTTGTGGACAGAGACGTGATATGCCAAATGAAGCATGTGACAGGGAGAAGTTCTGCCACTGATTAAGGACCATTTTCTCCTCTCCAAACACTGTTGCATCAGTTCTTTCTTTTCTATAATCTAACCCTTTATAATTTTTTAGTTTGGAAGGTTGGCCACCTTCAGGTGAATCCCCCTTCCTCTCTCTACTCTATAACCCTTTAGTTTTTCCTATACCCTCTAGGGGTCCTATGAAATCAGGGAGGTCAATGTAAGATGATCTTGAGTTTATGTGGGCACAGAAGCTGTGAAAACATGCCTCAGGTTAAAGATTAATCTGCATAGCCAGAATGAGTAAAACAGCCAGATTATGATAAGAATATGGCTTTTAGTGGGATATTTCCCTTGTGTGTATCAGAAATCTGAGTGCACTTTCTGTAATGAAATTGGGGTTGCAACTCCCTTTTCCTTTTTGTTTCCTGTTTCATGTCTGCTGCCCCGAATCATGAGAAAAAGACAAGTATAATGTTTATAAAATGTTTGAACCTCAGGATAGTAGGTATGTTGCAAATAGCAGCTTAAATATTAGTAAAAAGAGTATTTATTTCTGCTGCTGCTTCTTGTGCACTGTGCTTAGTGCTGTCTTTGCCACTGCCTGTGGCAGATTTATGAATACCCTGGTGGCTTTTTCCTTGCCGCTTAGTTTTGGTATTTGCGGCACTTCTGAAATGCCTCATAGAAAGGAGGCATATTGCACTTCAAGTAAAATGCATCAAGAGGAGGTAGAAGAGAGAGTTGTCTAGGTATTCAAACAGCTGTGTGGCTGTCCCTGTCCCCTCTGCCTCTTGCCTCATCTCTCATATGTTCTGTACACAGTGCGCTCTCGCCAGGAGATCCATCTGTCTCCAAAAATAAATCACAGCTCCAACTCAAGATGCTGAGGTTTCGTTGAGCTCCCTGTAGGAGCTCTATTGTTTTATTTTCTACAGAGACCTCCTCTGCTATTTAATTTATAGAAATGGCCACGTGAAATTTTGTTCAGTACAGAAGGCCACATTGAAAATTTATGCTGATGTCTTGCAATTGCAGCGTACAATACCCCTGATACCTGACAAAACCTTCAATACATGAGCAGTTTGTGTAAAGATATGTATCTAAATATTGCACAAGCCCCTTATAAATACACTACAGTCTGTACAAATAAATATATTAGCATCATAACAGTAAAAATGTGTAAAAGACTCTCCCTGTGGGCTCTTAAAACCTTTCAGTCCACAAGTTTTACAAGTGTAACCCCCCTACAAATGGGGGTTCCCGAAAAGTCTTCCTTGAACGTGCCTAAAAGCTCACTGCCTGGCTGGTGTCCTGCATTTTGACAGTTTAAATGTGACTGCCAGAGAGTGACTGTATAGCCTCTGTGTACTGTCTCTTTAAGATCTGCCTGGATTGCAGTCATAAGTAATCTGAGAGGGAGCTCTGTTGAAAGATGTAACTATTTGCTGAAAATCATTCAGAGTGATAATGATAATGTAGTTTGTCTAACCTGCCTTCTTTGCAGCAAGGACTGTTTTGTTTATCTCCACTGTCTTGGTCCTGCACTGCTGAATTGGACCAATCAGTACTGGTGGGACCTAAAATGGAGCCGGACTAGAGGAGCTGTCTGGAGTCAGAATCTGTAGGAATTGTAGTTTTGGGCTTCTGGCACCTTTTTTGCACCTGAAGAGGGAGCCTTTGTTGTGACTGACAGATCAGCCAACCAAACCTTCTGGATTCTGGGGAAAAGTCCCAGGCTTGCTGGCAGTTGAGTCAGATCTAAGTTGGGAGCTGAAGAAACAACAGCTTGAGACAGTCAAGCAGCCGTCTCAGTAGTTTTGAGCAGGAGAACTGTGGAAAGGCCTGAGTTGTGGCCTGCATGTCTGCCGGCTGCCTCTGAGAGGGAGAGAAGAGAATTATTTTAGACTAAATCCAAGTTTGTGAGAATGAAGTAAGCCATTGATTTTTTACCAGGCTCATACCTAAAGAAGACTGAAGATTTTGCTGAATGCGATCAGCCTCTCAGGATTTCCAGCTGCTTTTGAATCCCTGGTTTGTGCAGAGACTTTGCGATCACGACCGGAGAGCGGTTTGCCTGGTACAGTAGAATTTCCTTGCATGTAAATGTGTTGTGAGTTGTTAGTGGGTCATGATTTGGTTCCCCACTGTGTGAACTGTGTTCTGCTTGCTGGAAGCTGTATCCAGCCCAAAACAGACTGTATCAGAGTGTGTCTCCATTTGGCCTGGGCCTTGCCAATATGGCCCAGCCAGACTACCCACTGTGCAGAGAAAGCCATGGATGAGAGACCTGCCTGGGGATCAGCCCCCTGCTCCACACTTGAACAAGAATGATGCCTCGATGAATCGTGTGGGCCCTGCTTCTCCTGGCACTCCAGATCAACCACTTGCAGTCTCAATTTTCATCCAGCCTGTGTCCAGTCTTGGGTATAGTGAGTAATCATAAGGGTAGCTCTTTTTTTGTATTTAGTAGTTCTTCATAGATTTAGTTATTAGTATTTTCTTTTTTGTTCTTCAAACAACTGAATTTAGTATTCAAGTAAGACATTAGTTCATAGAGTTTTTGTTAAACTGCAGCACACAACTTTAAATTAAAAAGAAAAAAAGATGGGCATTTGTTACCTAGGTAATTAATATATATTGTTAATTGCCAGCAGTATAAACTGATTGTGGTAATCCCAGCAGACAGCCTCCTGATGAAGCTGATTTGAGCGAAGCACCAAGGCTGCCGGGTATTCGGTCCCAGTTTATGTACCTGTACCTGGATAACTGCAGGCAAATAAAGTGATTGTTATTTGAATTCAATGCTATGGTCTGAAGTATAAATTAAGGATTTATTACAACTCTGGAGTGCCGGACTACACATGTTTGTGAGTCATAGTAAAGGGGTGCCATACCTTGTCATTGCACCCTGATGTTTCTGTGAGCACTGTGGAACCACATTTTGATTTCATATGAGTTGGCATATTTCCACAAGTGATCCAGTACCCACCGCCTTGAGAATGGTGATATCACCGAATTGATTTATAGACGTCTATCTGTGGGTTCACGAATGAGGTGTGATCCTTTGAGTGAATTCAGTTTTTTAACACAGCAGAAAGAAATACGAAAGAAACGGTTTACCTGAAAGCAGCAACGGTCCAAAGTATCTAGGATTTGTACTGGGAGTTCAAACAGGAAAGCTGAGCTCCTTGCTTGATGTCCTTATGAACACAGATATTGATAATTGTTTCAGGAGAAATGAGTAATGCAAGTGATAATGAACTGAGCACAAGTGAAGAAACGAGCTCAATCTGTTTCACTACAACAGATGATCTAAATACAAGAAATAATTTAGCAAGAGCAAAACTTGGTGCAACTACAAATGGAAATTTAAACCCAGAAAAAGGTGAGCTGCATAATTTATTTAATACTTTGGAGAAAGTTTCATTTAAAGAATTAAACATCACTTACAATATCTGCAGTTTGGAGCAGTATGAGGAACTACGTATAGTTCCCAGATGGCTCCATGTAGTAGTAATGTCATCTGGTGGTCTTGAGGAGTTTGAACTCAAGGACGAGTGGGGAAAAAGTAGCCCTTGATTGTGCCCTAGCATTCATTAAGATATTAATCAAGAAAGACACTAAAACTTATCAGAATCTACTTATAGAAATTAATGCAACAAAAGAAGCACTGAAAAGGTTATCAAAACACCCTGACTTTGCAACATTGGATAATAAGCCTTCTGAAAAACTCAGCAAACATGAACAAGATTTAATTAAACATAAACTAAGTAAATTAGAGAGAGAAAAAGCAGACTATTCTGAAGAGAGAATCTTTAAATGGTCAAGATACACGGAAGAAAATAGATCGTGGTCAAGAGGGCACTTCAGGGGCCGAAGTAGAAGGGGTAGATCAACCTTTAGAAATAAAAGAGACAGTAAGAAAAATGTCATGAGGGAATCGACATCTGGAAGCCCCCTACAGCCAGTAGTTTGAGCAAGGTGCCTTTTTCCACCAAGGAGCTGGGAAGCAAGGTAAAGGAAAAAGGAAAGGAGAAGAATACAAGGCAAAGAAAAGGAGGGGAAAAAGAGGTGGAAGGAGCAAGGGGCAACAAACCAAAAATAAGAAGTGGCAAATAGTAAACTTAATGGATAAATAATTAACAGAGACACAAATTGCAGTATTACAAAAAGGACTTTCATTTGTACCTACACCCAAACCAAATCCATTTCAGATACAGCGGATTTAGAAAACTTGTTCAGGAAATTAAATTTGAAGGATTACTTTCAGAAGAATCCAAGTAGGAGGGACTTGAACATGGGCTTTACAGTGGAAGGAGCGATCTTTGGAGATGAATGTGTTGAAGAAACGTGTGATGAATATTCCTTATTGGAAAGCAATAATGTGACTTGGGATGAACTGGACAGGCAAAACTTGGAATGTCTTGAAACACTTTATTTTGAATGTCAATCTTATGAGCCAGATATACAGTTGAATATACATTTGTATAATGTGAACAAAAAAGAGTTTGGGGATTTTAGGAAAAGGTTATTTTGCCCTAAAACTAAATTCTGGCTAGGGACATTCAAACCTGTAATCAACACTTTTAAAAAAGCTGTATTGAAAGAAGTAAATATGGTGTTAGTAGCTGACAAGAAATGTAAATATAAAAACATGTTGTTCAAAGAAATTACTGCACTTAAGGAACTTGAAGCAATGAGTAATATAGTAATAAAACAATCGGACAAATTGGGTAACCTAGTTTTAATGGAAAAACAATATTACAAAACAAAGGTAATTACATTATTAAATGACCCAGAACATTTCACTAGATTGTCCTCAAATCAGAGTTCTTTGTACAAGATTGAATTACTTAACTTGTTACAGACTGCCAAACATAGGGGAGATATAACAGAAGAAGAATTTAAATTTCTATTTCCTCAGACACCTATCACCCTTACAATATGTATGCTCCCAAAAATTCACAAAAATGCCACGGACCCTCCTGGAAGACCAATTATTTCAGGGGTTAACTCACTTACAGATAATTTGGCACATTTTCTAGATTTCTTCCTGCAGCGAAGTGTGTCATGTCTTAAATCACATATAAGAGACACTATGGATATACTGAATAAAATACAGGATTTAACTTGAGAAAGTGACTTCATGTGGTTAACCATAGATGTTGAATCATTATATACCAGTATTCAACATCGAGATGGTATAGAAGCATGTTCATACTACGTGCAGAAAGACCCCCTCAAAGAATTTATTCCTGTACAATTACTTGAGGAAAGTTTAGAATTTGTACTAAAGCATAATTTTTTCGAATTCGACAGAGATTACTATTTGCAATGCTGTGGGACAGCAATGGGGGCTTCTATGGCCCCATCTTTTGCAAATTTATTTTTAGGATGGTACGAGGAAGATTTGATTTACAACCAGTGGAAGAACCTCTTTCATCACAATATTATGCATTGGTATCGCTTTATCGATGACATTTTGTGTGTCTGGAAGGGGTCGCAGGATGAGGCTGGCCAATTTGTACAATGGCTTAACCAGAACAATAGTAACTTAAGATTCACATCAATAATAATAATAAAATTTATTTAATTAAGCACCTTTCGGAAATTTCAAAGCGCTGTACATCAAGAGCAAGCATAAAACATATACAATACATTCAATAAAATGACTATAAACAAATCTTCCAAAACTACGATATAAATTAGAACAAAGAAGGAAACACCTTCTCCCATAAAAAAGTCTTTAAAGCCTGCTTAAAGCTCCCCACCATCCTATGCTCCCGGAGCTGATGGGGCAGAGAATTCCAGAGGGTAGGTGCAGCAAATCCAAACGCACAGGCAGCAGATGACTTCAAATTTACCCTCAGAATTTCCAGCAACCGCTCGTCAGCTGAGCGGAGCTGTCTCAGGGGGCTGTAGGGCACCAGGAGCTCTTTCTAGTAGTCAGGACCCAGACCATGTAGGACTTGTAGGTCAAAAGACCCACTTTAAAAGTGATCCGCCACTGTATTGGCAGCCAGTGCAGGGTGCACAGCACAGGGGTAATATGAGAACTTCTAGATGCCCCAGTCAACAAACGTGCTGCTGCATTCTGCACTAGCTGCAAGTGGCAGATATCAACCCCAGGAAGTCCTAGGTAAAGGGAGTTACAGTAATCAAGGCAAGATGTCACAAAGGCATGGACCAAAACCGGCATGTCACCGGGTGGAACAAGGTGCCTAATCCTGGCAATGTTCCTAAGATGAAAAAATGCCAGCTTCACAACTGCAGACACCTGATAACGGAGGGTCAAACCAGTGTCAAGCTCCACTCCCAGGTTACGCACCCTTTCAGAGGTGAGGATCTGGTCCACCCCCAGGATTAATCCAGAGGGGAGACCCATCCTCGAACCTTCTACCCTGCGACCCAGGTCCACGACCATAACCTCAGTCTTTCCTGGGTTCAACTTTAAACTGCTGGAGTTCATCCAGTCTTGGATATCTGTGAGGCAGTTGTTCAGTACCGAGATAGCACTAACCTGGTCAGGTGCAAAAGACAGGTAGAGCTGGGTATCATCAGCATAACAGTGAAACCTCAGCTCATACCATCTTACAATGTCTCCGAGGGGTAGCATATATACTGCGAATAACATGGGGGAAAGCACTGAACCCTGAGGCACCCCACAAGGCAGAGGGAAGGCCCCGGATGAATGCAAATCTGAGACCACTCTCTGCGTTCTTCCTTTGAGGAATGATGAAAACCATCTGAGGACTGTACTCGATAGCCCACAAATGGACCTCAGGTGTTTGAGCAAAACCTCATGATCCACAGTATCAAAAGCTGATTATAGATCAAGGAGAACCAAGATAGAATGGTGTCTCTGATCTCTCACCATCAGGAGATCATTGAGCACCCGAACCAGAGCAGTCTCGGTACTATGCCTCTTACAAAAACCAGACTGGAGAGGGTCGTATAAACTATGGATGGTCAAATGGTTATCCAGTTGGACCTCCACAACTTTCTCAATAACCTTCTCCACAAAAGGGAGGTTAGAGATTGGCCTATAGTTTGCTAGGTCATCTGGGTCTAAAGAAGCTTTCTTCAGAAGGGGAGTCACGGCCCCTTCTTTCAGAGAGCTAGGAAAAATTCCTATATCTAAAGAACACCGGATAATCCAAGCTAAGACCTGGCCGATGATCTCACTACAACCCATAATCAGGGAAGTAGGGACAGGGTCTAAACTATAGCATGTTGGATGCATCTCTTGGACAATCCTCATAGTGTCTACAAGATCTGGCAGGTCAAAGGTACTCCAGGAAATTCTGGGCTCTGCGACAGGACACAGATCAACTGCAGCAACCTTGGAATGAGGTTGGAGGCACTCCCTCCTAATGTCTTCAACCTTATTCACAAAGAATCGAGCAATCTCCTCACAATCAGTTTGAGTAAAAGCTTGATGGATCTGCTGACAGGCTGGGTTGCACAGTCTGTCAACAGTTCTGAAGAGCTGAGCCGGTCGATTCCTTGTGACAGAAATTTCCTGGACAGGAATCCTGCCTTCTTATGGGAAATTGCTGTTTGATAGCTCTTATAATGCTCTAGCAAAATAAGGTGGTCAGCATCAGAGGTAGTCTTCCTCCAATGATGCTCCAACCTACACCCCAACCCTCTCAAAGCCCCATCAAACCATGGGGCAGCAGGACGACGTGCAAGGGGATGAACAAGGACTGGCGCAATCTGATCAAGTGCTACCAATATGGCCCTATTATAGGCCACTACCAGCTGCTCAGGATCAGTGCAAAACTCGTCAAACAACGAGAGGTCAATAACCGCCATCAGATCTTCAGGGACAACATCTCTCAAAAATAATCAAAAAATAATAATAATTAAATCATAATAATAATAAAACAATAAACAGAGGAAATAATTTAAAAACCACCCTCCTGGACTGTCTCACAGTACCAGGCAAAGGTGGATTAAAAGATATTATATAGCACTCTCACTGCTCATATTATTTCCTCAAACAAAATATAATTACAGACAACAAAATATAATTAGAGACAATGAAAATCCTGTCTATATACAACAGGATACAAATGTCATAAACCGGCCCGAATGTCAGTATAAGTAGCGAACAATATAGTTCAATCTTGGAGAACACAGGGCTTCAAAATCCACACTGATTTAGATCAAAAAAAGGCCACTAGCAGGCCACAGAATCCACCCAGCCTAAAAAATCAGTGGCCCACTACTTCCACTCCAAGAGTAGTCAGCCCTCCAGCCGGCTACCCCAGGAGTGTAAAGGAAGGGGAGATTAAAGACTGATATTTTGTCGATAGATTTTTTGGATGTGAAATTTATGGTAAATGAGTCCAATGTAATCTCCATCAAGGGTTTTTGTAAAAGCACAGCAACTAATAATTTCCTGTTGGCTACAAGCGCACACCCCAGAAAGTTAAAAGAAGCTATACCCTACAACCAGTTTCTGAGGCTTTGAAGCAACTGTTCAAGAATGGCAGATTTCTTGGAACAGGCTGATGAAATGAAACAAATGTTTCTTGAAAGAGGATACAGTTGTGATTTGATAGAAGGTGCAAGACTTAAAGCACAGAAGATAGATAGAAATACCCTGTTAATACCAAAAAAGAGGGATGCCACAGGAAATGAGTTGGCATGTTTTTTGACAGATTAATAATTGTTTAGCAGGTAAGATTGGTGACATAGTTACTAAACATTGACCAGTTTTGTTAAGCGTTGCATCCCTATCTGAAGTAATAGGGACGAAACCAAGAATAACTTTTAAAAAAGGAAAAAAATTAAAAGATCGACTGGTTACTAGTCAACTCCCCCAGGATCCCACCATTTCTTCTTGGTTTCCACATGGAAACTTTAATGTGGCAATAGTATTTCATATCCACATTCAATTGAGGGAAACACATTTACATGTCCTGTAAATGGACGTAAAGTATCCATTCGTCAATTTATGTCCTGCATAACTATGTTTGTGGTTTACATACTATCATGTCCCTGCAATAAGATCTATGTGGGGTTAACCACTAGACAATTAAAACAACGAGTACAAGAACATGTGCGGGACATAAAAAATGTATGTATGGCTAATCCAGTAGCTGCACATTATTTTTATGAACATAATGATGATGCAACAAGTATCAGATTTATGGGTATAGAAAATGTTAAATTAGGTTCAAGGGGTGGGGACAGGGCACAGAGGCTGCAACAACGAGAAACTTTTTGGATTTTCTCATTGGGAGCAATGCATCCGACTGGGTTAAACCTAAAGCTGGCTTACAAATCATATTTGTGAAGATTCATTGAAAATAAATATTGGATGCTGATATCCTAATTGAGTTCCTTTAATAATAATAAAAAATTAAGTCTTTCTTTTGCCTTACCTTGCCCAAAAATTCCCCCCATCCATCATTCTTTCTTTTTGTTTTTGCCTTTGTTGCTTTCTTTCTTCTTTCTTCTTTCCTCCCCCCCCCCTCATTTAAGATCAGAACATTCTTTTATGGATATGTCATCATATATAAAAAATACAAAATAAGATGATTATATGAATTATTGATTTTCTTTTTCTTCCAGCCTGATATTTGATGAGCAAAGTACTGCTCCAAAATTGTGAATCAGAAGAAGCAGCTCTTATTTATTTCAGTTTTGGTTGTTGTTCTAAAATAATATAACATTGAATGATTAACTAATATTTATAACATCTTTGTTTTGTATAATAATTATGATATTATGTAATTATGGAGTTATAGTATGTAAGCTATTTTGAATGAACTATAGGATAGGGAAATAGTTTTGTTGGGAAATAAAGATATAAAGAATATAGCTTATAAATCCATGTAAGCTTATCCAACAGTAAAAAAAGCTACTGTAGTAAATTTTCTTCCTCCATTCCTTTTCTGTCAAGGAATACTGTTATATAATGTAAATGTATTCTCTTTTTTTGTATTTAGTAGTTCTTTATAGATTTAATTATTAGTGTTTTCTTTTTTGTTCTTCAAACAACTGAATTTAATATTCAAGTAAGACATTAATCCATAAAGTTTTTGTTAAACTGAAGCATACAACTTTAAATTAAAAAGAAAAGAAGATGGGCATTTGTTACCTAGGTAATTAATATATACTGTTAATTGCTGGCAGTATAAATTGATTGTGGTAATCCCAACAGACAGCCTCCTGATGAAGCTGATTTGAGCGATGCACCGAGACTGCTAGGTATTGGCTCCCAGTTTATGTACCTGTACCTGGGTACCTGTAAGCAAATAAAGCGACTGTGTTTGAATCCAGTGCTGTGGTCTGAAGTATAAATTAAAGATTTAGTATACCTCTGGAGTGCTGGACTATACATGTTTGTAGCTCCCTGCAACAACAGCTAAATCTAAAAGTGTGTCATCTGATTGTCTTGTTTTCTTTTCATGAACTGAGCCCTCCGGCTCCGGATTACAATTAGTGTGTGTGGTGCATGTTGTTTTCTTCCATCACAGAACCCCAACCAGCTGCAATGTTCCTGGCTAGCCCACCTTTCTCCATCTGGGTACCCAGAGTGTGTGACTGTTTATGGACCCTGAAGTGCATGCATAACTGTTTGATTGATACAGCCTTTAAGTAAATTAACCTGATTATACCCTGCCTTGTTTAAGTCCCCTAAATAAATCAGATCTAACTCTTTTTTGCATTTACCCTGACTGTGGTTCCAGTTTGTGCAAAAGTACTGTACTGCTGTTATTTGCTGTGTATAACCTTGTTTTACAAGGGGTCCCCGGGGTCGAGCCAGAGGAAAGCCCTGGTGGTAAGTGCAAACAGTGTGGGTACTTGTGTGGTGTATCGGGGATATTGTGAAAGTGATTATTGTGTATTGTTCCGGACACTAATAAGGAAAGAGGGGGGTTACAGTGTCCCGGAGGGCTATGCCCAGGTTAGCTTGACCACTACCAACCCTGACATCTGGGTGGAGGGACCCATTTCAGAATTCGGACCCCTTAACCTGCTACTAGCCAAGCAGGCAGGGGTAGTAGCCCTTGGGATAGTGCCACCTAGGGGTTACACAGGCAAGGTTGGGGAGGTTTTGAGAGCAGTATGATACAAACAGGTATTGAAATAAAAAGTTTCCATATACTGTACTGCTTAATTTCAGGACTGTAGGTCTGCCCTTTCCAAGAGCTGCAGGCCAACTGGGGTACCCTATAGGAAAATATCAGACCCTAGTGTCCTCATGTTATGCTAATGAAGCTGTCAATCATGGCTCAGTGGAAAGTTTCCCACCTTCTCTTATTTTTATTTGCTTTTCTGGCAGGTGTTTTTGTTGTTTAAAGGTTTCTATAGTTGATTATTATGTTTAGTATACCCTCTAGAACTGCATAAATTTAAAAGAGGGTTTAATTAAAATGTTTAAAAGTTTTGCTGATGCAATGTCACCTGACCTCTAGGAATGGGTATAAAAGTTTTACTTGGACACCCTAAAGCTAGATAGGGTCAGTTGCTGCTAAGTGCTGGTGCAGGACTGTGTGGGTCTATTGCTGCACAGCAACATCAATAGTGCAAACAGAGTTGGTTTGTCACAGTTATTACTGATTGATTTAATTTCTGATTTCTTTTCATTTCTGTGCAAGAAGTATGGAAAGTTTATTTAACTCCCTACCAACTGAACTTCATGATGAAACTAGAATCAGACCATTTAAATCTAAGCTACGCTCCTATCTCTCTAGTCATATGGTCTGCACATGCTCCAAACGGTAACACTAGTATCCAATGCTCCTAATAGTTACATCCAATGGCTGGGGCTAGGTAAGATCCTCTCTTCTGCACTGAATCCTTAACAATAGACTGATACTTGCGCTTAGTCCCCTTCCTTCCTACTACTCCTCCCCAATCTGCTGCCTCCCTTGTCTTCCCTGCTTCTTCTCCCCCCTCACTTCCCTACCTAACACTACCTATTTCCTTTTATCTCCTAATTTCTTTCTCCTCCTACCTCCTGTAGTCCAGGGAATTTCTCCCATTAGAGCTTGTTGCCAGACCTTGACAAAGGTAATCGGTCCAGGCTTTTTCCCTGCTTCTTGTCTTCTACCTGCTCTGCTATGTTCTCTGCTACTCTCCTGATCTTGCCTGTTCTGTTGTCTTCCAACATCCTTTCATAAGTAACCCTACAATATGATAGCTATGTAATTACATTCTATGAATGATTCCTACCTGAAGTTTGGATTCATGCTAAGTATTTCAAGTATTTTGTTGTCCTTTTAATGTAATGTATCTTCTGAATTGTCTGCCTCATGGATTTCTGCTGAGTATTTCAATTATTTGTTGTTCTTGTAGGTAACACATTTCTTGTATTGTTTGCTTGATGTGGAACCTCTGAAAATGAGCTCTGAGCTCAAAGTTTTTTTTTTTTTTTTTGTTAATCTATTTCTCCATTGGGTCCCGGTCGGCATCTATCCTTCAGCCACCTGTCCAGCCCTTCACCCCGACATCAGGCAGCATACCCCCTCTTTCCCCCATGGTTTACCCTCCATGGCAGGGTGGTGAGGAGCCCCCGTAGCTCAACTCACCTCAACCAAGATCCAGTCTGGGGAGCACCATTCAGAGTCTTGGCCTGCAGTGGGTGGCTGCTTCATCCCACACAACCAAAGGCTGTTTTTCTATTTTCTCCCCTTGCATGAGTGGGGCGTGCAATGACACCAGTGGAGGGAGCATGCACACATCCACTCATGCTCCTCCAGGTGTCTTCCCCATCTTTGCCTCTCTTTTACAGAGTCGGTGCACCGCCCACCAGCCTCCATTAGGGGCTAGTCAAGAGCTGGTGACTGGTGTCCCTCCTCCCCGGAGAAGGAGAACATTCCCTTGGATGCTCGATCATTCTCCTCCCCTGCCAACCCCATGTGGCCAGTGCTCATTCCTGAACATGGGACACTGGCATAGTGTGAGGTAAGGCATCCAGCACCTCAGTCCTCAGTGCCACCAGGGTTGAGCTCAAAGGTTTTAATCCTTGACATAACATAACCTTATCTACCTCTCCACTCTGTGCTGGAGGTCTATAGATCATTCCTGTGTGAATTGTGACCCCCTTCCATGTCTCCAGGGTGACCCACAGTACTCTGCTCCCCCTGTATTGCCATAGCGCTTATGTTTTCCCTCACATAAAAAGCTACTCCTACCCTCTTTTTACCTATCCTGTCCCATTGGAATAGAGTATAATCCTTCATCCATGCATTGAATTTTCTGGTGCAGAGAATCCTGTCCTCCCCCATGCTGTAGACAGGTATCACCTCTGAGAAGGTCATAGATCATGCTGATTGCCTAAGACCCCTCCCCAATTCCCTGAACTCCTCCTGTACTATTTCTGCCTCATCCCTATCTAGGTCATTAGTTCCCAGATGGACAATGATGTCCAGCTCTCCCTCCCTTCCTGCTGATCCAGTGATCTTTTGGATCCTCTTTCCATCCCTTCAAGCCATGGCACCGGGAAGGCACCTAACCTCCATTTCCTCATTCCTACCTGCCCACAACTGTATCCCCCCTCACTAAGGAATCTCCCACCAGGATTCATTTCCTCCTCCTCTGGGGTTGTGTGCCACCCTCCTTGTGGTCTCCATTATGGAAGACCCCCACATCCACCCCGGTCACTGAGTGCCTCTGTGGGAAATTCCCATCCAGCCAGTGTGACATAGGAGTTTTGTAGTGGTACCAGCTGGGGATGTACCTGTGTTCCACAACCTTTCCATCCCCAACCCCACCATTGTCCAGTCACTCCCCTTGTCATCTTTTGAGGTAGTGGTGGTGGACAAGGTGGTCCCTGATGTGGGAGTAGGTCCTCTAAACCCAAGCCAACTCAGCCTCGAATATGGCAACCTCCTCCCTCAGCTCAGAGAGGTGCATGCAGATGGGGCAGCATCATAGCCTACAGAAGGTCTCCATAAAGACTGCTACCCACAGCCACTGCACTGTACCACTCCCTTCATCCTATGCTTCTTATGATCTCTGTAATTTTAGCCCTTTGAATCCTTTTATTCACTGCCATCCCTATCCCTAGGTTTCTGTGTTCCCTCACTCCATCCCACACTGAATAGTTGCCAGCAGGCCACCCAACTGCTGCCTAAAAAGAATACCTAGCAATCTTCCTACACTCCCTCAATAATTGTTTCAAGCAAGCCCCCTTGCCCCCCTCACTGTTATCCAAAGATAATTTCTAGCTTGTCTCCTCACCCACAGTTACACAACAACAAATTTACAGCACTTATCCCCTCCTACTCTTACTGCTTTTCAGAATTACTTACAGCCAGTCTGCAACCTCACACTTACAGAACACTTTCCAGCAAAACCCCTTACCCCCCCAACACTGTTATTATTCCATCCCTGCACTTACAGTTTCCCCAAAAAAGTTCCAGAAAGTCCCTGTACCAACTCACTACATTCTAGAGTTACTTACTCACTCTCAATTCACTGGTGCTGAGCATTGTGTGCCCACTTCTTATAATACTTTGCAGCTTGAGTAGATTAGGGATTTCTGCTTGTTGTGCTGTCTTCCAGGGGAGAAAAGTGCCGGTGGGCATAGAAACATGTTGCTGAGCCTTAAAGGAGCCACAGCTCCTGTAATTGCAGTTGACCGTGCGGCCATAACTTAAAAGATTTCCCAGCTCCATGGTAAGCAGACAGCCAGGATATGCGTATAAAATACCTCCAACTGATTTGTTGGTGGTTTCCCGCTCCCCTAATGACCAATTGGGACTGGGAGTCATAGGAGTGAGGTGCACATGTGCACCTGCAGCTTCAGAAAGTACAAAAATGTGCCTCAGCTTTTTGGAGCCCTGACAATCAAATGGGGCTCCCCCAGTCAAAATAAAGGTTTCCCTGGCTCCAACCTGGCAAGCATGCCCAGTGCATATTGTTAACAGCCCTGAATGGGCTTTTGTTAAAAGTTAGAGGCTGCCAAAGCAAGACAGCATATTATAAGCCAACATGGCAGCCACCTGTTAGTCTGCCTGCTGCCAGAGATTCAGGGATAGGCTCAAAGGGCACCTTCAGTAGGCCAGGAAATGTCCAGCCAATCAGGTGGGGAGCTGTTAGATACTATAAAACTGGTTGTGCTCCAAGAGCTGAGTGGAGTCTGGCCAAAAGCAGAGAGGTGGAGACTGAGTTGGAGAGCTGCACGAGCCAGCAGGTTATCCTCTATGCAGACAGGCATCTCTGAGACCAGAGAAAAGTTTAAGGCAGTGTGCCTACTAGACCAGCTTCCCTGCAGGAAATCTGAACTGGATTGCTAAGCTGTTTCCCAGTGGGATTTATCTGAACTGTTATTCTTCATTTTTCATGCCTGCAACCTAATTTGAAATGTTTTGAACTGGGGCCCGCTTGGAAGAAAAATAATTTGGACTGGAATTGAGACTGTTAAAAGCCTAATTGTGAGTAAGTTCCAGGAAAGGTGTGTGCCTGGACAATCTGTGTGATCAAAAGCCTGTGTGGTCCCTTTGGAAGAAGGCAAAAGGCCCATGTGGTGAAGATAGGGGAAAAGAGGACAAAAGGTCAGTGGGGCAAAGGCAATGAAAGGCCCATCATTGGTGAAGGATCCAGCACCTGCTTAGAATCATCATCCTGCAGTTGTTTCCCTGAGAAACTGCCTGCTGCCTTCAGATTGGTGCTGCCAAGCCTTATCCCTTTACAGCACCCACTGAAATTGTCAACAAACTGTGAGTACCTCTGGGCTGTGGCTAAGAGGATTTATTTTAAAAAAGTAGTTAGTTAGCTAGTTAGATATTCAGAGAGGGTGAGATCATGGTTGGGACTTTGGTTAAGCTGCAGGAAAAAACCCAGGCGGAAGTTGGGAAGTGTTATTTTTTTTTTCTTTTCCAATTGTTTAACCAGGTGAGACACACTAAGCTGAAAGCTTGTTTACAGGTGCAATCTGGGAGCACAGGGAAGTTAAGTGACTTGCTCAGGGTCACACAGTATGCAAGTGGGGACTGTGGGATTACATATTTTTCTTTGTGTGAAATTCAGCTGGGGCCCTGTTTACAAGTTCAAACATAGACTTTCTTTCCTCGTATCCCCAGTGCTCAACCACCCTTTAACATCTGAATGGCCATCAGCAATTTGGTAGGGTATCCAATGCAATAGACAATTACAATATTTACAGAAGTGGGGATAAGCCAGGTGCACCCATGGGGTTGTATGGGGACTGTGCGGGGGACAATTATTGAACAATTGTTTGTTTCTATGCTGTTGTATTCCTTCTTTTACCACTATCCTGTAATAAATAGAAGGTTAGTTCACTTTATAAATCTTGCTTATAGTTATTGCTTTGTGTGTATCTTTACTGTGTGGGGAAAACTGTATTTGCGTGTGTGGGGAAAATACTAATTGTTCCAGGAGTGAAGGTTAGGTCCACATTGGGTAGCCTTTCTAGACCTCTGACCCATGTGGAGGCATCAAAACCTGTTCCTGATATTCTATTTGTGCACTGCACCCAAAAGAACTCAGGCTGATTTCCAGTGATGTCACGCTCCTGATGGCTGCCTGATTTTCAGCTCCAGAGTCTCCAGGTCCAATAATCCACTAGACTGATCGCCATCCAACCTTTAAACAGCAGTATTTTACCACTCCTAATCTAGAGAGCATCCACAGACATGGGGAAAATGAAAAGAAAAGATCTTATATCTTCTTGTACGCACTCAACCGCCCTCATCGAGATGTGGCCTGCAAGTCCTGCAATGTCCTGATCATCAGCCCTCATGGCATCAGAAGACAAAGAGAATGACTCAGGTTCTGATACCAACTCTACCTTTACCAAAGCAGATGGTCACCACATGTTGAAAATCTTACATCGAATTGACTCTAAAATAACGGGTCTACGAAATGATTTTAAAAAGCTTGAGTCCGTAATACAGCAGTAGAAGCACAACTTGATTCAGTCCAGAACGAGCATATGGCCTTTGGGCATTCACTGGCTTATCTACACAGAAGGGAGAGAGACCTTACGCTTAGAACTGAAGATGCAGAAACAAGGGCCAGGCATAACAACAAAATAATTTTTGGGATACCAGAGGGTGTGGAGCAGGATGATATGGTGGTATACCTCAATTGCTGTCTGCACCAAGAACTATGTCTAAATGAAATCTTTCAACTGGAAATTGAGAGAGAGAGAGAGAGAGAGAGAGCATAGAGCGGTTCCTCCCAAACCAAAACCGGGAGCCCCCCTCCAGATCAGTGCTAATAAAATATCTGAGATTTCCAACAAAGACAAAATCTTGAGATTAGCCTGGAATAAAAATGCTTTAAATCATGATGGCCAAAAAATTTGTTTTGATCAAGACTACCCCCATGCTGGCTAAAGGGAAAGAAGTCCTGATGGGTTTTGAAAGCATTAAGAGAGAAGGGACTTAAAGCTTTAATCCATTACCTGGCAAAACTTTGGGTGCAAGATCAGGAGGGGATTCATGTGTTTGAGTCATCTTTGCAAGCTTCACCAATGCTGAATACACTGGGGATCCAGAAACCAGACACAAGTGAAGAACAAGCTGAACAAGAAATTGAAGAACTCTTGTGGGCAATAGCCCCTGGGAACAGGCAGACAACCAGAAGGAGGGCTGACTCACTGCTTCCCTTGCTTGCGGATATAGCAAGGATTACCCCCAGGAACATTGCAACCTGAAATTTTTTTTAACTCAGTATGGGTAGATTTGTGTGTAGTTCTTCCACCGGATGAACTGGTCAATTTTTCAGCTCAGCATCTCTCGATCGAGTGTTGAAAGACAAATTGGGTGGAAATGTGGGCCTCTGCTTTCTGGGAGGCTTGCTCAGCTCGTGGGCTGATTGGGCCAAAAGAAACCTTTCTACAACAGGCTGACTAACAGGGAAAGGATCACAGATCTCCAGGTAGAAGGTCACCTGAGTGCCAATGACCATCACATGGTATGGTTCAATTTGGCCACTAGAACAAAATCACCCATTCCAAGGCAAAAATATGGGACTTCAGAGGAGCTGACTTTTATAAGATGGCCAACAGAGTTAAGCTAACCCTGGCAAAAAGAAATACAGGTGAGGGGGTACAGGCAAAGTGGGCAAGCATTAAAGATGTGATACTTGAAGCAACATCACATTGTGTCAGTGAGAAAAGAAAGTGCAAAAGAAGAAGGGAACCACTTTGGTTCTCAAACGCAGTAGCAGAAAAGGTCAGAGCCAAAAGGCTTTCTGGAAATATAAGGGAATGCAGCAGGATGAAGATAGGGAGGCATACCAAACTTCCTTAAGGGAAGTAGGGAAGACAGTAAGCAGGCAAATGCCCAAACTGAGGAAACACTAGCACGAACAGTAAAAGAAGGTAACAAGACTTTCTATAGATACATTAATGAAAGGAGACAGTCCAGAGGGGGTACTGCTAAGATCAAAGGGGATAACAGGGTGTATGAGGAAGAGGACCATGTAAAAGCATCTATCCTAAATAAATACTTCTGCTCATTATTTACTGAAGAGAAGGTAGGGCAGAGCCCACAGCCCTGCACCATGGACATGGGGGGAGGGAGGTGTGCACTAGTCCCTTCACAAAAGAAAGGGTCCCACAAGAGCTCGATAAGCTCAGGGTGGACAAGGCAATGGGACCTGATGGCATACATCCCAGGGTACTAAAGGAGCTAAGGTGGAACTAGCAGGAGTAATTATCAGAACTGTTTAGTGAGTCTCTGAGCACAGGAGAGGTCCCAGAAGACTGGAGAAGGGGTTTCATGCGATCCTGCTCCACAAGAGTGGTAGCAGGGAGGAGGCAGGAACTACAGACCAGTCATTCTTACATCAGTAGTGGGCAAGATTATGGAGACACTCCTTAAGGAAAGGATAGTACAACACCTGGAATCCATAGGAGCACAGGATCCAAGACAGCATGGGTTTACAAAAGGAAGGTCCTGTCAAACTAATCTCATAGATTTCTTTGACTGGTTAACCAGAGTGGTGGACCAAGGTGGAGCAGTTGATGTTGCCTACCTTGACTTCAGCAAAGCTTTCAATACTGTTCCACATAGAAGATTGATTAATAAGCTGGGTAGGCTCGGGGTGGGTCAGACGTTGTCAAAATGGGTGGCAAACTGGTTGACGGGCAGAAAACAGAGTGGTGGTAAATGGTATACAGTCAGAAGAGATGCAAGTCACAAGTGGGGTACCTCAGGGATCAGTCCTGGGGCCAGTCCTCTTCAATATCTTCATCAGTGACATTGCAGATGGACTGGAGGGTGAGGTTTATCTGTTTGCAGATGACACCAAGATCTGCAACAGAGTAGATGATCCAGATGGGGTGGGCAGAATGAGAAGAGATCACGATAAACTAGCAAAATGGTCAGAAGAGTGGCAACTTGGGTTTAACACAAAGAAGTGCAAGATCATGCACATAGGGAAGAGAAACCCTCAAGCCACCTATAGGCTGGGAGAGGAGTTGCTGGCAGTCACAAGGGAAGAAAGAGACTTGGGCGTCATCATCACCGATGAAATGAAATCATCCAAGCAGACCTCTAAAGCAGTAGGTAAGGCTAGAGGGATGTTGGGGTGTATTAGTATGGGTATCACAAGTCAGAAGAGGGAGTTAATGATCCCTCTTTACAAGACACTGGTTAGGCCCCATCTGGAGTACTGCATGCAGTACTGGAGGCCACACCTTCACAAGGACATTAACCAAATTCAGACAGTCCAGAGAAGGGCAACCAAAATGGTGCAGGGACTGCTTCAGAAAACATTTGAGGACAGATTAACTGAACTCAATATGTATACCCTAGAGCAAAGGAGGGAGAGAGGTGATATGATCGAAACATTCAAACACCTTAGGGGCATTAACAAGCTGAAAGAGTCTAACATGTTTCAATATAAGAAAAATAGCAGGACAAGAGGACACAGCACAAGATTAGAGAGAGGCTGATTAAGGGGTAATGTGAGGAAGCTATTTTTACAGAAAGAGTGGTGGATGCATAGAACGGCCTACTTCAGGAAGTGGTGGATATGAATATAGTGCAGGGCTTCAAACAGTCATGGGATAGGCATAAGGGAGCAATACAGATGAGTATGAATAGATAGGCCATTGACAGAGCAAAGGCTTATGGCATGTTCATAAGGTAGAAAAGGAAACGGGCAGACTGGATGGGCCTTGCGGTCCTTATCTGCTGTCAACGTCTGTATTTCTGTGCTTTTATGTTTGTTTCTGGGTAGCCCTTGTGCAGTAGGACAGGATTCATGATGCACCTTTATTTTGCAACACCTGGAATCCATAGGAGCACAGGATCCAAGACAGCATGGGTTTACAACAGGAAGGTCCTGTCAAATTAATCTCATAGATTTCTTTGACTGGATAACCAGAGTAGTGGACCAAGGGGGAGCAGCTGATGTCACCTATCTTGACTTCAGAAAAGCTTTCGATACTGTTCCACATAGAAGATTGATTAATAAACTGGGTGAGAACTGCAGATGGACTGGAGGGTAAGGTTTGTCTGTTTGCAGATGACACCAAGATCTGCAACAGAGTAGATGATCCAGATGGGGTGGGCAGAATGAGAAGAGATCACGATAAACTAGCAAAATGGTCAGAAGAGTGACAACTGGGGTTTAACACAAAGAAGTACAAGATCATGCACATAGGGAGGAGAAACACTAAAGCCACCTATAGGCTGGGAGGGGAGTTGCTGGCAGTCACAAGGAAAGAAAGAGACTTGGGCATCATCATCACAGACAACCTGAAATCATCCAAGCAGACCACTAAAGCAGTAGGTAAGGCTTGGGGGATGTTGGGGTGTATTAGTAGGGGTATCACAAGTTGTAAGAGGGAGGTGATAATCCCTCTTTACAAGACACTGGTTAGGCCCCATCTGGAGTACTGCATGCATTATTAGAGGCCACACCTTCACAAGGACATTAACCAAATTGAGGCAGTCCAGAGATGGGCAACCAAAATGGTGCAGGGACTGCTTCAGAAAACATATGAGGACAGATTAATGGAGCTCAATATGTATACCCTAGAACACAGGAGGGAGAGAGGTGTTATGATCGAAACATTCAAACACCTTAGGGGCATTAAGAAGGTGAAAGGGTCTTACATGTTTCAATATAAGAACAAGCATTTGTCAATGCTAAATGTTGTCTCACTGGAATTGGCATTGGTAGTGGAGGAGTTAGAGATGCATAAAAGGAATGGCAGTGAAGTATTGAACTGATGCCAACCCCACCCCCACACTGCAGAGACTGACAGGCATTGGAGTGTACCTTTGGGGTGTCGGCTATAACACTCATGCCATTTTACCTCACCCTACCCTGAAGACACTGACAAGTGTTGTGGTGTGCTTTGTGGTCCTTGGGCCTTATACTTACCCCATTCCACAAGGAAATACACTGAAATGGGTGTAGTATAGGAGAGTGGGCCTCACCCTACCCTGTAGATACTGACAAGTGTCGTGGTGTGCTTTGGGGTCTTTGGGCCTTATACTTACCCCATTCCATAAGGAAATATGCTGAGACAGGTGTAATATAGGAGAATGGGGTGAACTTTAGGGCTGAACACTCCAAGGCACACCTCGATGCCTGTCACTGGCTGCAGGGTGAGGTTGGGAGTGGAATGGCATGAGCATTACAGACAGTGATGCCAAGTCACACCCCTGATGCCTGGCAATCTCTACAGGGTGGGGTGTTACAGTTGGAAACCCTAAGCATGCGTGACCAGAATGTCGGCCTTATTGGGAAGGGCGCAGCATACCACACATCAGCCAACAGAATCACACATCAGTGTGTACATGTGCCATGCAACATCACAGCGCATGCACCACCGCACATGATGTGTGCACTGCATAGTATCGCACATGCGTGATGATGCGCTGCATCACTATGTGCAAAGTGTTGCCAGGTAATGGCTGGTCACACTACTACACATGGACAGTATGTGCCAGAGAACTGTGCATGAGCATAGATGCTCAATGTGGAAGTAATGGGCCCAATTACATGCGTGGAGCAAATTGAGCTGGACTATGCACAAATGAGCCATATTCAGCCAGGATATGCAAATTGCCTCATTGCCCAGTCCTAGCACAAGTACACACATTAGCATCTCATTACAGGCTGCACAGTCCCTAATTTGCATGTGCTGAGCTATAAATGGGCCTGCTCTGCACCACCACACACACCACTAGTGACCAGCAGGTACTGCACCGTGGAGGTTTGTTTACCACAGCTTCATTGTTATGGGTCTTTGGACAGGAAGACTTCATGCCTGGGAGTAGTGCAGTATTACTGTGTACTGTGCTAATGGCTGTCATACTTCCACCCCACAGGCACTAGTATGGCAGTGGAGGAGGAGGTGAGACAGAGGAGACGTCCGAACTTCACGGATGATGAACCAGGGGCCCTTGTCGAGGCCTATGTCTGGATGAAGGACCTCTTGTCAGAGAAGACAGGCAGGCAGCAGGAGAGGACACTGGGATGGGATGTGGTGGGCACAGGCTGTGAACACCCAAAAAGTGTACAACTGCACCCCCCAGGAATGCATTAAGTGCATGAATAGTGAGAAAACCAGGACCAGGGAGCACCTTTTCCAACATGCGGGCTTCCCTGCAAGCTACAGGGGTTGGGCCATGCACCATGCCAACACTAACTGCATGGGAGGAGGTGTTCACATCCACACTGTCCCAGGCATCTGTGGAGGGTATCCCTGGAGGCAGTTTCCAAACAGGCAGAGGCCCTGCACAGCACTGTGAGTATGCATGTTTCACATTGTCTTTCTGGCTATGTGCTATAATCCTGGGTGTGCAGAACATGCCACACACGGATGTACATGTTGTCACCATGCAGCTATGCAGTGCATTCACCATTGCATGTCCCCCACCCCATGGCCATGCAGTGTCCCCCATGCAGCCCGTGTGTGCTGCTGACTGGCTGACACTGGTGACATCTGCTTGCTGAGGTGGGGTGGCCAGTGGTGGTCATTGTCCACCTGTGTTCATGTTCCATGTTCCTGAACATCAGCAACACAAGATAGTGCAATGTACCATTGTGGGTTGTCACTGTTGCAGGTGTGCACGCACACAGGAGGAAGTGCCTCTTGCCTGGGGGAGAGGTGGTCCTGTGTACAGCCATGGCCCAGCTGTCATCCACGTTGCAGAACCGTGCATGCTTGGCCCTTCATCATGCAATGTACACATCACATGGTGGTGTGTGTGACACAGGTCACACTGCCAGTGCATGGCATGTTTGGCAGTGTCTGCACAACTGTGCTTCACACCACACAGCCCCATGTCAGTGTCAGTGGCTCAGTAGGTAGCACACTCACCTCTGAGGCCAGGAGATCAGAGGGCTGTGGGTTCATTTCCCACATCTGGCACTTGGGTTAATATCCTATTACTGACACTGTAGTGCAGCATGAGAGGGGTGCTGCACTTCTGAGGTGCCATCTTTCAGATGAGATGTTAAACCAAGGTCCCATCTGTCTGGACTGGTGGTAGTTCAGGTGGATGTTAAAGATCCCATGGCACTTATTGAAAAGAGTAGGGAAATTTCCCCGGTGTCCTGGCTAAATTTCCCTCATTCACTAAAAATACCACCAACAGCTTAATCTGGTTCAAGGTCAGTTGGCATTCATCTGTATCCCTCTCCCCCAGGTCATGCCTGAAAATAGGCAGGATTTGTCTAGTGCACTTACCCGGTCAACAAAAATGAAATAAAATAAATAAATAAATTTACACCTGTCAATGGACATCCATGGGAATGCCGCCCTGACCATGCATACCTGCCTGCCTTACAGTGCCATCATGCCTCATGGGAGCCCCAGGGCACAGTACGCAGGTGGAGGGACCAGTGGAGGAGGAACCAAGGCCATCAACATCGGCCAAGATTGAGGCTGGTGCGGGCAGGGATGGCCTGTTCCAGAACCTGCTAAGATTCGTGGGTCTGAACACCTTGCCTGACACTGAGTTGCCTGATGACCTCAAGGTGCTGGCATCAGCCACGGAGGATGATGAAGATGATGATGATGCCACACAGCTTGAGGTAACAGCACACAGTGGTGCCACTGCCACAGCGCAGGTGGCCACACAGATTGCAATGGACAGGGTGGGGCACCTTGCACCCATGTACAACCCCAGATGGGATGGCCCAATGACTACTGCACCTGCGGTGGTTGTTGGCGGCCAGATCCAGGGTTGGCTGTGGGGACAGGGGACATCACCCTGGAGCAGCAGGGCATTGTGCGGCAGCAATGTGCCACCCATGCACATGATGTGACTTTACAGGGACCCACTGTGACTGCCCACGCACAGTCCCCACCCGAACAGTGGCCAGCCATGCAGCTTCCACAGGCCATGGATGTTGCACTGCAGGCCGGTATACCACCCACCCATCGAGGCCCCCCACAGGACAAGTTCCCTGTTGATGGGCTTGATGAGCACATCCAGCTCCTGTGGGCTTCCATGGAGCATCAGGGTGTGCTTATGGAGGCATGTCAGGGCCTGCGTGTGGAGTTGGGTATCATGGATGGCCATACCTCTGCAGACCGCTCCCGGTTGGTTGGCAAGATATGCCAACTCCAGGTGGACTTTGTTGGTGAGATTCACCAACTGCAAGAGGACATGACCACAAGCTTCAAGAGAATAGCACAGGCCATCGAGGTGGGCTGTGCTGCCCTCGTGCCCCGCAGATGCAGGAGTACCCACCGCACACTGTTTAGTGACACCAGCACTTCCACCTCACAGTGCAGCATGACACCATTGCTTCTGATGCTATCCCCTGTCTCAGGTATCCCTAACACCCCTGGATCCCATCTGGACTTTGGCAATGAGACACCCAAGAACACACATTCATGGTCTTGTGGGTCTACCCCTGCTAGCGCAGTTGGGTCCCCTGCCAATGTGGTTGCTACCCCAGAGAGGGGCACACATCGTGGGCATGGCTGCCCACGTGTCCGTGGCAGGTCACAGTGATTCCACCTGTGTGCAGTTGTCATAGCACAGTCACCCTGCAGCCATTGTTTGCTCACACACCCTGCTGTCTGTTCCCAGGTCCACATGCGGGGCACAAGCGTGGGCCTGTGGCTTGCACATCCATGCTGTCTGTGTGGTATTCCAGGCTTGTTGGTGGAGCACTGCTGCTGTGTTGTCTGGCAGCCTTGTGTGTCCGCTGTGCATGTGTGCGGGCATTGTCCACAGATCCATGCCATACACCGCAGTGCCCCGTGTAAGCTCTGACATGACTGTTCTGCTGTGGCCACACCTGCATGTGTGTGTACCTCCGCCACTGCGGACCTGTCAGCCATGCCATATCTGCCAACCTTCACATGTTATACCCTCATTCTCACACAACATTGCCCAACACCACATTATCCCACCTGCAGTCTCCAAAGTGCTCCTTCATGATTGTGTTCCTGTGACACCTCACCCTGGTGACCAACTGTGGGTCACTACTGTCATGGCATTCCTGCCCACCCCCTTTTCTTTGGCCCCTCATCCTCGGAGCTGTCACATGACTCAGCCTGGACATGGATTCCATGGTCTATGGCCATGTTGTGTAGCATGCAACAGGCCAGGAATATGCCAGAGGCCTTCTCTGGGCTGTACTGTAGAGCACCGCCAGACCTGTCAAGGCATCTGAATCTCATTTTGAGCAAGCCGAACACACACCCAATGATGTTGAGTGTCATGGCATATGCCTCATTGTACCAGTTCTCCAGCATGGATGTGGGCTGGCATATGGGGGTGAGTATCCACGGGCATAGGGGGTATGCACAGTCACCTGTGGAAGAAAAAAAACGTTATGTGTACACCTGTTATTTACAGGTTGTTTACAGGTTTACTACAGCCCCATTGTTACTGCATGTCTGCCATTGCTCTGTGTGGCACCCACCCTGACTCTCCCACCCCATGGCACACAGGCCATGCATGCATTATCATGTCAGTGTGTGTGCTGCATGTGAGTTTCATGCAGGGCACGTGCCTGGCATGCCATGGCCTCCCACGACCAGACACTGCTGTCCGTGTGTCCTGCCCCTGCTGGTGACAGCTACTGTCCTGTCCAGGTGTGTTTCTCTGTAGCACTGCAGCTCCTGTGTCGGGCCCATGCCCTGTGCCACTGCATGCCTGTACATGTGTGGTTGCTGTGTGTGTCCCCGGACATGCCCACCCCACCCAGAACACACCTGCCACATATGGTTTACAGTGCAGTGGGCACACATGGCCCATGGTACTGCTTTCCTGTTTGGCATGGTGGGCCCTGTCTGTTTCCCACACAGCAGTTGCACACATTGTTTTGTGTACCACTGTGAACTGTGTGGGCCCATTTTCATGCCCCATTGACCCACTAGATGGTCACTGGGTATCCCATCACTCTCAAACAGATGGCACAGGGCTGACTGATGCCAGATGGTGGCACCATTTGCACTTCCAGGGTGCATGGCACACATATATGCAATGCGCCCCTTGGCATTGCACACCACCTAGCAGTTTACAGAGTGGTAGCCCTTTCTGTTGATGTATGCCACTCCCTCTGGGCCAGGTGGTGCATGTATTGCCACATGGGTGCAGTCTATAGCCACTAGCATGCCTGGCATGCGTGCCATCCTATGGAAGTAGTGCATGGTTTCTGTCTGCTCTGCCTGTGTGCTTGGGAATTTGATGTACTCCAAAGCATGTGGCAGCAGAGCAGTGATGAATTGGGTGAGGAGATGGGATGTGGCGGACTGTATGACGCCAATTGTGTCACCCGCTGGCATCTGGAAGGTGCCCATGGCAAGCAGGCACCTTGCTGCTGTCACCTTTGTCTCCACCATCATGGCATGACTCCTGTGTGTTGCTGCCTGCATGTCATCATGGAGCAGCTCACACAGCCGTCTCAGCAGTGCCCTGTTGAGTCTGTACCAGCCCATGATCTCCATGTCACTCAGGTGGTTGAATATGACATGGGCATGGTACCTTCTCTGCTGGGCATACTGCCTATGGGCCCTTCCATGTCTATGCTGTTGTTCCTCCCATCTCCTCACTCCCCTCATAACTGCTGCCATCAGGAAAGCTGTCCCATCCATGACTGCTATGCTGCTCTCTGCTTATGGGTGGACTGCTCTTAGGCATGCTTTTTATATGCCCATCTTTGCGCAACACATCTGCAGGTTGCGCCACGGATGCACATCTCATCTTTTCTAAATATGTGGCTGCAAGGCACATTCATGGGAATGCCTCCTGCTCATGTGCTGCATACATTATATTTGTGCTCAGGCGCATCCAGCTTTGCGCTGCGCATTCCTGTTCTTTCAATATTGCACCGTGGCGCATCTTCTGGTTTGTGCTGGCGCATCTCGGGATGCTCAGTGCATTTGCTTTGAATATCATGTACTTTAACTTACATAAATAATCACAATAATGATAACTATTACAAATTTGAATTGAAACATATAACTAACAGGAGGAAAGTATTTGTCTAATCACACAAACATTCAACATATGAACTTACCTTAGTTAAAATGGTTTTCTTTTGAAGTGATCTAAGAAGAAATTTGGCATTTCATTCTACTTTTTCTTTACTTTGCAAATGTTATTAAAGTTTAAAAATATCAAAATAGCAAGAAATAAATACATTCAGTACAACTGCAATTACAAAGTGGTACATACAAGAACAGGAACATTATGAGTAAGTCAGTGAATAAGTTGACACACAAATTAAAAGGAAACGAAACAGCAAGGATAGTTCATCTTGAAAAATAAAACAGCTAAACTATCACCATAAAAAAACTCACTGAAAGAACTACTGACACAATATATGTTACCTAGCTGTTTCTGTGTCAGAACGTTAATTTATTTTGCTAAGGTGTCTTTATATGTTAACAAAAAATGAAGATTAATACATCTTTTTGAACGTTTTTCTCCTGCCACAGTGCTGCATGCTCCCACTCCATATTAGCACTGCCTCTCCTGAGCTGAAGACACGCTGACATCAAGTGAGGAAATCAGTGTGTCAGCAGGGACTGTCAGCCTTCACAGCACTAATGAAGTTCTCCTGCTGGAAGACACGATGAACCCAATGTGATACTAAATTTATCTATCAATTCTGCAAAAGAGACTAAGCCTAATTTTATTATTTGCAATGCGCTATATGCGTTTCCATCAGTATATTGTCTTTGACCGGTGGTTATTCAGTCAGGCATGTCGCACTTGTATGTGCTTATTGACATTTGCAGTAATCTCCTTGCACAGCTGTACTGAGTACTGTAAATATGTTGCACATTGCACATTGCTAATAATAAAATTAGGCTTGGTCTCCTTTACAGAACTGGTAAATAAACTAGACCCTTCCCCTGCCGAGTGCCCACCTATTGTAAAAGTTTTCCCTGGTGTCTAGTGGTCCCTCTCCCCCAACCAATCATCCACCTGGTATGGAATGCAAGTTTCCCTGCTGTCCAGTGGTCCCTCTCCCCACCTGATCACCCGCCCGATATAGAATATAGGTTTCTCTGGTGTCCAGTTGTTCCACCCCCACCCAATCACCTGACCAATATAGAATACAGGTTTCCCTGGTGTCTAGTGGTCTCACCCCCCACCCAATCACCTGTCCCCCATACACACACACATCTCCTCAGTGTCCAGTGTATCCCCCAATCCCGATCTCCTGTATATTAAGAAGAAACCATTCCCTGGTTTACAGTGGACCCCCCCCTCCCCATCCTCAATTCCATGTATATAAAAGTTAAACCATTCTCTGGTGTTTAGCAGACCATCTGCTCCCCCAATCCTGACTCCAAGCCGGTGACCACAGAGCCCTCTGCTCACCACCATGGCTGGCCACCAGTTGAGCTGTTAAATGAGCATGTACTGAGCTGACAGTGACATGCTCATTATTGGCAGCTCAGTACATGCTCATTTGACAGTTCAGTCAACAATGGGCCATGGTGGTGAGTGGAGGGCTGTCCCAGTCACCGGTCTGGGGTCAGGATGGGGGAGCGGGGTGGTGGAGCATTACCTGCCGGGGTGGGGAGTCTGCTAGACACCAGAAAATTATATAACATTTATATAAATGGGATCAGAGATAGGGAGGAGGGTCCACTAGACACCAGGGAATGGTGTAATCTTAGTATACAGGTATTATACAGGAGATCAGGATGGGGGAATACACTGGACACTGGGGATGCATGTGTGTGTGTGTGTGTGTGTGTGTGTGTGTGTGTCAGGCAGGTGATCAGGTGGAGATGGGACCACTAGACACCAGGAAAATCTGTATTTTATATCAGGTGGGGGGAGGGACCATGGGACACCAGGGAAAAATATATTTTACAAGATATAAAGTGTTGTAATTGAGTTTTGGCTACTGTTACTGCTTAGGTCTGAATAGAATAAGGATCTGCAGCTTGAGTCATCAGCTGACTCACACAGATGTGCTAGACTACAGCACCAGTCAGTTTCCTCACCTGACGACATTTACGAGCCTCTCTGCTGGCAACAGCAGAATGTATAAATGTGAGCAGTGCATTCAGGTGCTGTCAGTAAAAGTGAAATTAAAATCTTTTCTTTTTTTTTTTTGCAAAGTCAGCGATTCTGCTTTCACAAGAATCCTAGAGCTGGGAAAAACAAAGGATTCAAGTACAGAAATGATGTCAGCTTCTCTTTAAGGGTTCATTCTTCACTACAGTCAGTAATGCGAAAACACTACAAATTGGATAGCCACACAAAAGTGAAGCTTTAGAGATAAGATACCTTACCTATATCAATCAATCAATCAATCAATCAATCAAAATCTTTATTTATCCAGGCGATCACCATTGAGCAAGCTCATTTACAAGGTGGACCTGCTGTGCTCAAGGACAAATATACATACATACAAATAGGTGCATTATACAAAATGATAAACAGGATGCAAACAAACAAAGAAATAAAAGATAATCTTACAGCAACATGCTAGGCGCGCAATATGTACATTCCAATTGTTCACAGAAAACCATGTGTTACATGTTATTATTGCAGTATTTACAACCTTCATGTACATAGAAGTTGAGGCATCATGTTTATTATTGCCTACATGGAAGGGTACAATATTTTCATTTCAGCCCTCAGTAACTGTTTATATACTTGGGTGAGGGTCCTACGTTACAGAGGGACCCACAGTGAGGACTGCATCTCCTGCTACAGAGGCAGCAAGATAGTAGAAAAAAGAGGTGCTAAGGTTCCGAGGGCCAGTATGGCAGCTGACTAGTGACTAGTTGAATGGGGAAAGATAGAACTAGGTTCATGACTGGGTATGGTGGAACCAGAGAGGTAATCATCCGCAGGGCTGCTAGTGACCATGGAAGCACTTGCAGTTTTCGGCGAATGCTTTGTCATAAATATTCCTAAAAAGGGTAATACTGACAGGAGAACTAAGTCTCAATGATTTTTGTATGTTATTCCAGAGTGTGAGCAGTGCGTGGCTTATGGCAGCCCTACCAAAATGGTTACTGATCCTAGGGATTTTCAAGGAAATTAGTGAGTGTCTTTGTAGGTCATAGTTACTCATTGGATTTAAGGGGAGACAGGCAACAATGTAATCTGGGAGCTTGTTGGTGTGGGCTCGAAGTGTCCAGAGGGCTGCATTTCTACACCGCCTGTATTGCAGGGAAGGCCACCCTACTGCTGAATATAGAGAGCAATGATGTGTGAAGGACGGGAGATCGGTTATGAATCTTAACGCTCTATGGTACAGGACATCCAGTTTTGCAAGGTGTGAGATGGAGCATTGGCTATAGATAATGTCAGCGTAGTCAATTAATGAGAGGAATGTAGATTGAACAAGCGGTCTTTTAGCTTCTGTGGTCAGGAGGTGTTTAATTCTGAAGAAGAGGCCAAGCCTCTGCCTAAATTTTTTATCAGAACTTCTGTGTGCTCCAAAAGGAGAGTTTATTGTCAAGCCATATGCTCAGATATTTGAATTTGGGTACAAATTCAAGCTTTTCACCTAGTAAAGTGGTTATGGGAGAAATGTAACGCAGCGGCAGTGGGGCCCAGTGTAGGCCCCAGTGCTATGTGGTGAAAAGATCATGGCCTTGGTTTTCTTTTCATTTAGTAGTAGTTTTTTTTGGAGAAGCTGATTCTGCAGTGTATCGAATTCCTTTTGTAATTCTGAGCATGCAGCTCCAGGAGAATCATGGCTTAGATAGAGCACTGTATCATCGGCAAACAGGTGTATACTGGCTTCCTTGATTCCCACATCCAAGTTGTTAATGTAGATGGCTAACACTAGAGGGACCAGTATGGATCCTTGTGGGACTCCTCTTTTTAATGGTTTGAGTGGGGAGAGCTCACCTTCGGCCTTGACTTGTTGCTGCCTGTCAGAGAGGTAGTCCTGGAACCAATCCAATGAGATTGAGTCCATGCCTATGGATTTTAGGGTTGAGAGAAGTAGGCAGTGGTCAACGGTGTCGAAAACCTTGCTGAGATCTAGAAACACTGCATAAACACATTTTTTTTTGTCAAGGTCCCATTGCCAATCATTAGTGACTTTGGCCAACACCGTAATAGTGCTATGCTTTTCTCTAAAGCCGGACTGCATAGGATTAAGCAAGGAGGGGTCATCTAGGAATGATCTCAACTGTATATCCACAATTTTTTCCATCGTTTTGGATAGTATAGGTAAAAGAGAGATAGGCCTATAATTGTTTAGGTCACTTGGGTCTCCTGCTTTAAATAGTGGGATGACATGAGCAGTTTTCCATTCTGTGGGGAGAGAACCTTGGCTAGGAGGTGTTGAAAAGGTGTGATATAGGTGGGGCAAGTATATGGTATGCAATTTTCAGAAAGTATGGGTCAAAGGAGTCGGCTCCTGTGCTTTTTCTAATATCTAGCTGTAGCAGAAGGTCTTCCACCTCCTTAATGGTAGTTGGGGAAAAGGAGAAGATCATATCTTTATTACTTGGTTCAGGCGGCTGGGCTTTGAGCTGTGGACGTAGACTGCTTACTTGTGCATTATCAAATGCCATGCTTGCAGTGGCAAAGTGGTTATTGAAGGCTTGAAGAATCTCGGTTTTGTTAGTAATAATTGCATTGTCAATGGTAATTTTAGAAGGTAATACAGTACCTGATGAATGTCCAGATAGTTCCTTTATGGTAGACCAAAATTTGGTGGGGCTATTGGATGCAGATAGGAATTCCTTTTGATAAAAGTTGGCTTTGGCCTCTCTGACAAGTTTCGTGCAAGCATTCCTAGCTGTCCTAAATAGACACCAGTCTGCTACAGCATGTGATTTCCGGGCCTTTTTCCATAGCTGGTCTCTTTTGAGTAAAGCTTTCTTTAGGTCCGGAGAGAACCAACGTCAGGTTCTGGTTTTTATTAGAGTTTCGGTTAATGGAGCATATTTATTCAGGGCACTGGCAATGATTTTGTGGAAAAAATCATATGCATCATTTACCGATTTGGCCAGGTAGAAATTCTGCCAGAATAGAGAATTTTTTAGGTCCTTGAAGTAGGCCAGAGGATCAAAGTTTCATTTAGATCTTCTGGTAGAGAACTTTGATGTAGCTAATGGTTTAGTGGTCATTCTTATGCCAACTATAAGGCAGTGGTCACTAACATCTGCTGGGAGGATACCAGCATGAGAAAAATAGTGTGGTTTATTGACAAGGAGGACATCCAGGAGGGTGCTTCTCATTGGGTTTTTATTGTTAATGCGAGTTGGTTCAGATATAAGTTGGGAGAACCCATGGGAATCACAAAATTGTTTTAGTGGTAGCGATCCGTTAGAGAACCAGTAGTAGTTAAGGTCGCCTAGTACAATTGTTTCCAGAGATGTCTCATCCATTTTTGATGAGAGATGTGTCAGGATCTGTGGTCCTGCTGCTGGTGGTCTATAGCAGCCTATTATTCATAGTGCCACAGTTTTGGATAGTTCAACCCTAAGAGTCAGGCATTCAAAGCCCCCAGCAATGGAAGCATCTAATACAGATACTGGTATTTATTTTAAAATAAATGGCTACTCCTCCCCTAGTCTTTCTGTCTGCTCTGAAGAGGAGGTAGTAGGGGATGTTAACCTCATTGTCTGGTGTGGATGCCCGAAGCCAAGATTCCGAGATCACAAGAATGTCTGGGGCAGTATGAATAATCCATGTCTGGACGGAATCCAGCTTCTTCAGGAGGCTGCAGACATTAGCATGCATGAAACTGATACCTTTTAGAGTAGCAATGTCAGATGGTGAGGAAATCAACTTTGTGGGGCCAGGGTTAAGTTCAATGTCTCCTGAGCATAATAGTAGGAGGTGCAGAATTATTTTTTCAGGTTGGCAAAGAGATTTTTAAAAGCAGGGGTCTTTTTGCGTTTTATTGCCGGCTTTGTTGTTTGGATCCAGATACTGACACGTCCTCTTGTGTTGCCCTAATATTGCATAGCTTAAGGTCCAAGCAGAGTAACACCAGACTATGCAGTGTTTAGGTGGCTGAAGTTTGGGACCATGCATATCCGGGCAAATTGCTGTCCCACATCTAGGTGATTTAACATAGTTAGAGTGAATCAGAGGCAAGCAGAGGTAGTATGATATGTGCGTATTTTTGTTATGTAGATAAAATGCTGGCCTGGGGCATGCTTCTATGCCAGGATCAGATCTATTTGGAGGCTCATTCATATTAGATAGTAGAAAAAGGTGGGATAGTATGCAAAGCCAGCCGAGACCACCCATGTTTGTTTTTGCACAGTATTGCATTATACTACCAGGGGAACTGCTAACCAGTGTCTGTGTCCCCAAGTTTATTCTGGATGTTGCTACTACTGTGAAAATTTTTTGGGAGTTAGTACACAGTACAGGAGGTGCAGTGTGGCCCTGGTAGTGACATGTGTCAAAACAACACTGACTTAATGCAGAATGCTTCCTGAGAGGAAGAGACTAAGGAAGGTGGCGAAGAATAAGTAGGTTTCAAGTGATTTGTTGTCACTTCACTAAAGACTGTGGAGATTCCTGTGCAGAGTTGAAAGGACCAATAGGAATTTGAAGGCGTGGCTAATGGGGCTATAAAATAACACTCAGGAAGGGGGATGGGTGCATGGGTGAAAATTTGCGGCTTTGTCGTACCTTGCTGGCCAAGAGAGAGCCCGGGGCAGTGGTCTCTGGTGTCAGCTGGAGAAGCACCGACTGCCCGGTTGCCGCTTGTCCTGCGGCTGACAAAGTGAAGTCCCTAAGGGAGACAGAAGAGGGGACCATTAGTAGTAGTCCCAGTCAGCTTGAGGCCAGGCAGACCTGGGGGGAAGCAAAGCAGAATTTGCAAGACAAAGGAGCGATTTCCTGGGCGCCCCTAGGTCAGGCTGGAGTTTGCAACTGCTTCCAAGGAGGGGCTGTAATTACTGCAGTTTGTACCCTTCCCTACAAATCAGGCAACAGATACTTTACAGAAAAAGACATCCTTCATACATTTCTTGTAGTTACAGATTTTAAAAGTTGAGAAAACAGCTCCTTTTTTGCCAAAGTACAATATAATAAATGGGAAGAAAGGCGAGCCAATCGGAGTACGCCTCAGGAAGGCTCTCGTGCTCCGATAGGTTGCAGCTTTGCCGTACCTTGCTGGCTGAGAGAGTCCGGGGCAGTGGTCTCAGGGCATCGGTTGGAGAAGCGCTTTATCGGGCCGGTGGCCGCCCGCGCTGACAAAGTGAAGTCCCTTGCTGGACGAGAGAGCCCAGGGCAGTGGTCTCTGGCATCGGCTGGAGAAGTGCCGATCGCCCGGTGGCCGCTCATCCTGCGGCTGAGAAAGTGAAGTCCCTTGTTGGCCGAGAGAGCTCGGGGCAGTGGTCTCAGGTGTCGGCTGGAGAAGCACCGACCGCCCGGTGGCCGCTCGTCCTGTGGCTCACAAAGTGAAGTCCTATATTGTTATATGGGCTGTTTTCTTGACAGCTTATTATTTCATGATAAGCTATAATACTCATGGCCTGAATCCATTCCAAAAAGTCAGTTTTCCAATTTGACAGGAGAATTTTTTTGAGGCAGAGAGAGGCTCCCAGAACCCAGATTTTGGTTCCAGGGAATAGGTTCTTAATTGCTAGAGTATCGGCAAGGATCCAGAATAGTGGATTCTCCTGCATGGAAATGCCACAAATCTTTCCACAGAATGTTTTTATATGTTACTATATATTAGTAATTTTGGGGCATTTCCACAGGATATGGTACAAACTGGCACCTTTATTGTTACACCTCCAACAGCAGTCTGATTCTTCACTGTATATGTTGGCTAGCTTTTCCAGTGTGTAATAGATGTTGTGAAGGAGTTTAATCTGAATTTCCTTACCTTTCAGTTTCTTGGATGTTTTGTCTGCTATTTTCCATAGGTTCCCCCACCTTTCTTCTGTGATCCTGGTGTTCAGCTCCCTCTCCCACTGCATCTGCATTGTATAACCAGACCCATTGTCAAGCATTAGATTATGAGCAATCCCTGCCCATTTTTACTCCCACTCAGTCATGGCTAGGATGTCTTCTCCACCTTTTATTATATTGGCCATAGCTTCTTGAAACTTTAAATACTTCCATCTGTCCCATCTGCCTAATAGATGTGTCTGTGTTGCTGGAAGGTATACAGCTACTTCGTTGCCTGGTCTATAACATGCTGAATTTGTGTCATCCTTTCTTTTCCCAACCAAAATTGGAAAGAATGCTGTTGTCACTTTTAACTTTCAGATTCCCCCAGATAGGGATTCATTTCTTAGGGAATTCTTTTGAACTTGCTTTATTCTTTACATAGATCACTACTATGATACTGTGTTGAATAGTTGGGTGGGATTTTAGTTTTTTGGGGGTAGGGATGAACATAAAATCTGACCTGTTTTAGGTTTTCATAACTGCAGTTTCAAATGAAACCCATAATGGGGTATTTAGGGCATTAGGTACATTCAAGTATCGAGCAAAGTGTTTGGCACCAAATGCCATATGGTAGTTCTTTAGATTTGACAACCCCATTCCTCCTTTATCTTTCTTTTGGGTTAACTTTTCAAAGATTATTCTGGCTTTTTTCTTTTGCCATATGTAAGAAAATAATTTATTATTAATTTTATTGAACCAACAGTTCTCAATTTTAGTATTCAAATTGCTTGTAGTATAGATAAATTGGGGGGCTAGTATAGGCTTTATGGAGTTAATTCTACCCCATAATGATAGATTAAGGTTGCTCCATTTATCCAGTTTAGCTTCCATCTGGTCCAATAAGGGTTCCATATTCAGATTGACTATTTTAGTATAGTCACAAGGTACTGGCTGTCTCAAACCCACTGGTCTGGCACAACTTACATCTTGAAATGTCCCCAACAGCCCAGACTTGTACCTCAAGTGTGTCACTGTCAGGGAGGCCAGAAAGTACATCAGAAAGGTACTATGTAAAACAAGGCTTGGCAGTGACAATATTGATATGAAGCTAGTGGCTGTTGCTCTCAATGAACTTATTGCCCCCATTACCAAATTATTCAATACGTTGCTCACCCTGGCAAAGTTCCAACTGTGTGGAAACTGGCTCTAGTGACCCCAGTTCCAAAAAGTGGTGATAGCACGTGCACTGTCAATTACTGACCTATTTCAATTCTCTCCCCCCCTTTCCAAAGCACTTGAGAGAATAGTAGCTGATCAGGTCTTGGAATATCTTCAGAAGTATGATCTACTGTGTAAGCAAAAGCATGGCTTTCAAAAGAGCCATAGTATGACCACTGCGCTAGTCGAATTCTCCAACTACGTACATAAAACTATGGATGTTGGCAGGCATGTGGGATGTATATTTATAGATCTCACTAAGGCATTTGACACTGTCAACCACCCCATCATACTGGAGCAGCTGTTGTCCCTGGGGCTCACCTCTGAAGCTGTGCACTGGTTCAAAGATTATCTGTCCTAAAGATACCAGAGATTCAAAATAGGCTCAAAAACATCAACTGCCAGGGAAATTGGTCTCAGGGTTCCTCAAGGCTCGATCTTGGGCCCACTCCTTTTCAGTTTATTTCTGAATAATCTTCTGGAAGCCTTCATGAGCAAAATCACCCTGTACTTGGATGATGTGGTTATTCTAAGTAGTAGCATTCAACCAGATCAACTGCAAAAGTAATTACAGTCCACCTTCTTCCAGCTGGAGAACTGGGTTGAGTCACAGGAACTTCTTCTTAAGTACAAGAAGACTAAATCAATGCTGATTTCTGGCCAGCAGCATAAGAAGGCATACCTGGTCCTGTCCATAGTCAATAAAAAATCTGAATCTATAGCAGGTGCATAACTTCAAGTACCTGCAGGTTACCATTTATGACACCCTGTCCTTCACACAGCATATAGAGCAGGTTGTAAAGTCGGCGAATATCAAACTTGGGGTTCTTCATAGACATAAACACTATCTTACACCCGTAGTCTTGTGATTAACTGTCTCTAGTTCCATCCTTACAATCATCGATTATGGACTGGTAGTCTATGGTGCTGCATCTGACACTGCACTCAGATTGGTAATGACGGTACTCAACAACTCCTGCAGACTTTCCCTTGGTGCAGACAACTCAACTCACTCCTGTAAACTATATGAGCAAGCCAACTGGCTCAGCCTGACAAACAGGATTAAATATCAGACATGTCTCCTGGATAAGAAAGCACTGGTAGGCAAAGCTATGCCCTGTATCAATTATTTACTCCACACTAGTCACAAGAGCCACTGGGCCAGTGGAATGGATAGGGACTCATTAACCATTCCATTCAGGAAAACTTCACTTGGACAGCGGTCCTTCACATATAGGGTACGTCTCTGGCTGAATGATATCCCAGTGCATATTTTCAGTAATAGCAGCCTCCCCCCCCCCTTAAGGTTGAATTGAAGCAGCACCTCAACATTTCCAGGTCCTGTGCCTGCAGGCTACCGTAGAGCCTGCTCCACCCCACTGTTCTCCCCTTATTCCTCACTGAATAACTCTGAAATTGGCGGTGGTGCCTCTCCTCTTCTTGATCTTAATACTGGTCTTCACTTCATGGGGATAGTGCCCCCCTACTGTTTTGGTCCTAGCACTTTCACCTTTGTGAGTTGCCCAAATAACTTCACTTGACTATACTGTGCCAAGTGTCAGTTCCCAAGCCACTCTTGCCTTCCCTATAATCCCTGTTTATGCCATTCTCACACTTTCAAAATATATAAGCGCCTCCCTTTTCACAACCCCTACACTACACAACTTCTCCCATCTACAGAGTACCTGATAACCCCCTCCACCCCAACCCTCCTCTACCCTCCTTTTCTCTTTGATAGAAATTAATGACAAAGCCCCTCCTGGCTGCCTTACCTTGCAGGAAGAAAAAACTATGTTAGTAACCCCCCCCCCCGTGTTGATAGGAAATAACGACATAGCCTCCCCTGGCTGCTCTAACTCTTGCTAACTTTGCCTCTTAAATCTGCAGCAATCACCTTCTTTCCTGGGATGTACTAACTTACAATTTACATTACATTTATATGCGTTAACCTTCAATTGTAAATAGTTCAATAGCTGTTATACCTTGTATTTTTCTGTGTCTTTGTACTTGTGTACCCACACCATGTCACTTTTCCTTCTGTGTTGTCCACTTGTGTAGATGTAGAACCCTTGAAAAAGAGCATTTTGCTCAAAGGTTATTTTTGAAATATGAAGTAAAATAAATAAAATAAAAATAAAATTTTGATACCTAGATATGTAATACTTTTGTGATTCCATTTAAGGTTTACATTGTTTAAAGTACACAATTCTTTTTTGTGCTAGCATTAAGAGGCATGAGTTCAGATTTGGTCCAATTTATTATCATCCCAGAAATGCTGTAGAATTTATCCATGACCTCCAACAGGTTTGGCAATGAACTTCTCAGATTTTGCATAGTCACTAGCATGTTATCCATGTAGATGAATAATTTACAGGATTTCCCTTTGATGTTGACAACCCACTGTTCTAGTCTTTGATCTGAGTTTGGACAGAAGTAGCTCTAATGCTAACAGGAAAAAGCTTGATGAAAGGGGGCATCCTTGATGGGTGCCCCTAATCAAGCTAAAATTACTGGACCTGAAACTATTGGTAAGTACAGCTGCTGATGATTCTGTAATATATGATGGTGATCCATCTGATATATGAAGTGGAAAAGCCAACTTTCTCTGGTGCTGCAATAAGATAGGATCATTCCATAGAATCAAAGGTTTTTTCAGAGTCCATCAAGAATATGGCTGATGGGTTATTGGATAGTGTGGATGTCCATAGGAGTGAAAGTAATCTCCTGATGTTGTCTAATCCCTACCTACCCATAACAAAGCCTGCTTGTTCTTTTCCAGTGCTCTCAGGGATCAGATGAATTATTCTGTTAGTTAAGGTTTTAGCAAGAATATTGTAGTCTGAGTTTAAGAGGAATATCAGTCTATTATTTGGGCACTCTCCTGTATTTTTCCCTTTTTCACAATCAGTATTATCAGAACTTCCCTAAGTGTGGCTGGCAAGTGTCCTTTGGTGAAGGATTCATTAAACGTGTGTTGATCAAAATAGTTAGGTATTTAGATAATTCATTAGTTAACCCATCTGGGCTGGGGGGTATTCCCAGTAGTCAATGAGTTAATAGGATTAGGCACTTCTTCACTGATGGACTTGTTGAGAAGTACCCCTTGATTTTCTGTTAGTGTTCTGACCTGCACACTGTCTAGAAAGCCACAGATGTGTTTTTATGATGTTTTTTGTTATTGTGGACTATACATATCAGTGTACTATTTTTCAAAAAGCGTATTCATTTCTTTTGTAGCTGTCTGTAATTTTCCATTATCATTACATGCTGTTATTAGAGTCTTAATTTGCAGTTTTTAATTCTATGTGTTACCAGTTTTCAAGATTTCTCACCCACTTCCCAGTATTTTTGTTTTGTTTTTATTAATTGCATACTGTATTTTCCCACTTTCCCTGCTGTTTATTTCATATTTAAGTTTTGTCATCGTGTATAGAGATTCATTTCTAGGATTAATTTCTTTTTTATGATCTTTAAGAAGTTTTACTAGTTCTAATTCTAATTTTTTAACTTCTTCATCTTATTTCCTCTTAAGATTGGAGCTGCACCAGATGACTCTTCCTCTCAGGTAACATTTGAATGCCCCCCACGAATGGCAGATATTGAGACATCTTCCATGTCACTGTGTACAAAATATTATTTTCTTTCATATTTAATCCATTCAATTAATATAGCATCCTTGAAAAGGGAAGTGTTAAGGCATCATCTTGGAGGACCTTCTCTCACTGGTCCAATTGGCATTACTACTGAGACTGCAGCGTGAGCTGAAATATTGTTTTCATGTATTTTGGCACTAGTTAAAGTGCCTGAAAGAGTTTTACAGATCAGAATATAATCAATCCATGATTATAGGTTGTGAGGTGCTGAATAAAAAGTATAGTCCCTATTTGTGGGGTTTAGTGACCTCCATGCATCTATCATACCCACTTTGTTACACATTTGAAAATTAGATTCCTTGTTTTACCCTTGGCATTGGAGAGATCTGGTGTATTTCTATCTATGACCATGTCCAGTGCTAAATTCAAATCCTCCACTATTATCAGTTCTGAGTTTTGGATTTGGCTTAATTCCATTATTAAATTACCAAATAAATCTGGGCAGTTCTCTGAAGGGGCATTTACATTATATAAAGCAATTCCTCTTGCTTTCAATTGTACCTTCTACCAAAATCCACCTACCTTCTAGATCTCTTAACATTTTGAGTTATAAAATGTTATTTTTTCCCCAGTCAACATGGCCACACACTCTTTTTTTTTTTTTACTATTGAAACAACTATGATGAACTTCCTTTACCCAGCCTCTGCTTAGCTTATCTGCTTCTTCTTTAATAAGGTGTATTTCTTGAATCAAAGCAATGTCTGTTCCGAGATTCTGGACAAACTGCATGACGCTTGCCTTTTGATGGAAGCTGAAAGTCCATTTACATTCCATAAAGTTATTCAGCACTTAAATTCCATGTCTACTGCATGTACAATACAGAAGGGTTCTAGGTTGCATTCCTAATTGCTCTATAATGTGAGTGAAGAGTTGCAGTAATGACAAGCTGATGTTGGTATCTGTTAAGAAAAACCTAAAATTAACCTGCACATTCAGTGTGACAAATTCCTTAAAGTAACATGTGTGACCTCTGTTTGTACTATCATTAAAGAAAAAAAACTGTGCAAGTGAACAAGGCAAATAACAGAAATGCAAACATAGCATGCATTAGAAATACTAAAGCTTGAAGATAAAATACTATTCTTATCAATTCCATCCAAGGAACACAAATGCTTCCTTTTGCAAAATGAAAAAGGTCCATCCTGAACAGTAACTAGGGATACCATGTATAGTAGACAGAGGTTAATAAGCTAATTTTGTCAGAAGAACACTATAAGTAAGATAATATCAATATACTGTAGCTACTAGGCTACCCTATGAATAATTCATTACTGACCTATGATAACTAGACTGCAGGTTAGAAACTACAATATTTAGATAAGGAGCAATGCTAGAAAAAAAAGAGAATGGAGAAGGCATTTTGCGTGTTCATAACAATTGATCCTGTAACTCTCAAAGGAAATCTTCAGCTTAAAGTAAAGCCTGGATGAGATCTATTTGCTATCTAGCAAACCTCTGCATGTTTGAAATAAATGTTTATAATTGTTACAGTTTAGTCCTTCAGTCCCTTACATGAAAGTTACATTTGTGGCATGTAAGGTATTACAGATGGGTGAAATTAGCAAGTTTAGAATTCATGGAATTTTCCAGAAATTCTGTGAAACTGTGTGATTTGTTTTTTAATTTTCTCAGATTAATTAATTGGCCATAACTCTGTCTGTTTTAGAGCTAGATATATGAAACTGGGCATGTGTGTTGTATTATATGGGATCTGATGGCACACCACATTTCATAACATTTGGATGAAGGGCAATGCAGTTATATGGGCTCAAAATATGGACATTTAATATTCATGTGAACATTTCTGAAAATATTTTTATGCTTACAACTTAGCCACCTTTGAAGCTAGCTAACTTGAAAATGTACATGCATACTTTCTTGGAAGAGTCATAGAAGCAACTAATTAGAGAAGTAATGGTTATGTAAACTGCAAGTTTCAGCCATGGCCTGCATCCCAAAATGTCTTTACAGGCTTGCTTCCAAACCCCAGTAATCAGCTTGGCAGCATGATCCTCTGATGCTGGGAAATGGGAGTTGCTTTAAAACCTAATATTTAGGGTCAATGAATCTAACAACATTAGTGATATTCCATTCTCTAGTTATAAACTTATATGTGCTCAAAATTCTGCAGTTTACATAATTGTGAAATTTAATTTTATAATTTTTGAAAGCTTGGAGGCTTATAACTCGATCACCTTTAAAGCTTTTCTGCTGTTGTTTGCAATAATTTTTAAATTTCCAAACATTTAGAGGATTATAACTCAGTCATCTTTAAAGTTAGAGATCTGAAACTTTGCACACATTTGTATGGACATGGACAGAGTCAGCATACCATATTGGGTGTATGCAAATTATACGCCCACTCCAAAAAACCATTTAAGGAATACCTGAAAAGACTAATAGTGTTGCTCTTATTGCTGTTGGGCAATATACATCCTAATCCTGGACCTCCTCACTGCTCAAACCACTCACTAAGAAATATTGGTGGTATAACAGTGATGTCACTAAACATTTGCAGCCTTCTTGCAAAACTTGACAGACTACAAGTGTGGACTGCCAGACATAATCCAGATGTACTCTCAGTAGTAGAAACCTGGTTCACTCCTAATGTCCCTAACTCAGCAATCCTACTTCCTGGCTACACGGTATTTAGGTGTGATTGTCTTTCTCAGCATGGTGGTGGATGTGTGATCTACATAAAGGACACTTTGCAGGGCATGAGGATCCCCATCCCTGATTGTGGTGATTTAATCCAAATGCTGGCTGTTAAGTTGCTTCTCGGTGCACACAACTAAACACTCACTTTGCTTTCTGTTTACATCCCTCCAAGACACCACCACCCCTGAATCACCTATGACCTCATCACCATGTGGCATTCCAGGGACAAGGTCCGAAGGCAGTACAAAGCCTCCCATGCTATGAGAGATCTCCAGTCTTACAAACATCTCAGAAATAAATGCACCAAGGCCATCTGGCAGTATGTCTTCATATTTTAAAGCCCAACTAACCCAGAACCAGAACTCCCCCACATTCTTTCAGGAAGGTGATCAACTCCTCTCTTGACCTCCCCCCCCAAACAAACATGTCCAGCCCTAAAGACTGATGGCAGGTCTGTCTTGCACCCTGCTTTTGTTGATGAAGTCTTCAATAAGTTCTTTGTCTCCTGTGCCCTGCCCAACTCTCTCCATTCCCTCTTCCGTCCTCTCCCCTGACTCTCCTGAACCTTCCTCCTCCTTCTCTTCCAACAGCTTCCTCTTCCCTCCCTTCACTCCACTGGAAGGCTACAACACACTCACTTCCCTGAACCAGTCTAAATCCAGCCCTGATGGTAGGCATCCTAGACTGCTCCATTTCTCCGCCACGGCAATAGTCACCCCCTTGACATACATACATATTAAATTTCTCTCTGTCCACAGCCAGCATTCCCAATGCCTGGAAACTGGCCAAGGTCCTCCCACTACATAAAGGTGGCGAACCTTCCTTACTGGGGAATTACAGGCCAATCTTGCTTCTCCTCTCCCTTGCTAAAGTCCAGGAGTCTCTCATACTTCTCCAAACTATCAGACTTTCTCTCCTCCAACAATTCCCTTTCACCTATACAGTCAGATATTCAAAAGCACCACTATACTACCACCATCCTGCTGTGCGTCACTGGCTCCATCCTTTCTGACATGGACAACTGCTAAATCACCACTGCCATTTTCATCGACTTTGCAAAAGCTTTTGACTCCATCTCCCACCCTCTGCTTCTCCATAAACTTAGCTCCTTCAGCATCACTAAACCTGCTGTCACCTGGTTCCACTCATACCTCCAAAATAAACAGCAATCAGTCCAAATGGGTGACTCACTCTCCTCCCCTTTCTCTGTCCTAGTGGGGGTCCCCAGGGCTCTATCCTTGGCCACATCCTCTTCTCACTTTTCATAAACGACCTTCCCTCCACCTGTCTCTCCTCCAACGTGCGTCTTTATGCAGATGACATGATCATTTATGCCTCTGGTCCCACCCACATCAGTGTTCTCCCGAGTCTTCAACACGACTTCAACTGAGTTCAGTCATGGTTCCTGGATAACCAACTTAAACTCAATGCCAAAAAAAACTGTCACCATGGTCTTTAGATCCAGACAGAAGCTTACCTCCCCCCGCCCCCCCCTGCAATCACCACCCTGGATGGCTCACCCCTTGAGCTGGTCCCAGTTTTCAAGTACCTGGAAGTCTGGCTGGACAGCAGCCTCAACTTCTACACTCACATAGAGGCTATCTGCACCAAACTCCGGCCCAAACTTGCAGTCCTCTATCATCACAAAGCAAGCCTTCCTCAACCCACCAGACGCGAGCTCATACTTAAAACAATTTTGCCAGTGATGGACTATGCTGATGTTGTCTACCCAGTGGCCCCAACCTCTTCTCTCTCCAAACTAGACATCCTTCTCAACTCCTTCTGCCACTTTGCCACCACCTCCCCCCACTTACTCATCACTGTCTCCTCTATGCACCACTCTCTCTGGCCCCACTCTTCCACAGGAGAACCATCCACTGTGCCTCTTTCATAGCAAAATACTGGTTTGGCTCCCTCCACCCCACCTCACTTCCCATCTTACCCCAGCCAATTCCCCCAATTACTTCCTTCAACACAGGGACTCACACACTTTTCACATCACCCGTTCTCACACTGTTACTGGCCAATCTGCCAATCTGCCTTCTCGTACCATCTCCTTCTCCTCTGGAATAATCTCCCCTCTGACCTCCACCTGGCCTCCCCTCTCTTATCAATTAGATAATTCCTCAGACTCCTCCCCACCCCTCACTGCCCTATATGCTCCTAAGGACCCAGTTGCCCCACCTACCTCCCACATAGCTCCACTCTAACTTTTCTTCACTAGCCCCTTGCTCTGTTTTTCTTTACCCAAACCTTTATTAACTAGCCACAGATCTTTGTATTTCATGTCATACTGGCCTGAGTGTGTTCCTCCCTGTCTCAAACCCTGGACTCAAACCTACCCCTGCTCAATCATAACCCCCCATCAGGTGCCCCATAGTTTCTCGATATATAATTTCTTGTCTGCCTTATGTAACCTTGCCTTTATTCCTGTACATAAACTCCGTAAATATTGCTTTTGTACACAATCCTTGTACATTATTGTTGTAACCTACTCATTATATGACTCTGTTTCACCTTTGTGTACACTTGTACCCAGGTCGCACCTGGAAATGAGCCTCGGCTCAGTGTGCTTTTCATGATCATTAATTTTAAATAAATCAATAAAAGCACACTAAACCTGGCTTTGTGTCCTTCATAAATGCCTTAAGAGGGATGAGCCTTCACTCAGAATTTCTAATGCTTGGAGATTTTAATATAAATTGGCTCTCCCCTAACATCACTGATGCCAAGGATGCATTATCTGCTATCCACCTTTCCCAGCTTGTAGAAGCCCCAACTAGGAGGAACTACAAAACTGGGACCAATATCTTACTGGACTGTGTGCTATCTAACCGACTGGATAATATCAAGGGCACCTCTGTTCTACCTGACTGTATTAGTGATAACTCCCCAATCAAGTTTTACTGGTCCAATAGCTATCACAAGCCCCCTGCCAGAACTGTCACTAGCTGGGTCCTCATTCTAGGACACCTCAAGCTACTGACAGCTGACCTGAGGGTCACTGATTGGTCTAATATACAGTATATACAGCCATCAATGTTGACACTGCATTGGAACTCTTCATTGACCTCTTTAATAATAAGCATGCCCCCTTCAAAACTACAAAAATCAAGGGAACCCATAATCCCTGGATCACCCCTGCACTTCTTGATCTACTAAAACATAGAGATCACCTCTGGCACATCTCTCAAGCACTGGAGACACAAGCTAACCTACAGATGTACAAAGCAGAGAAAAATGAATGTATCCCTGCTATCTGTTCTGCAAAAAGTCAGTATTTCAAAGAAGCCCTTTCCACCTCCTGGAATGATAGCAGAACATTCTGGAAGAACATCCAAGACATCACTGGTAAGGACCCCAAAACTACACCGAACATCGATGGCACCCCTACCGTGGACCCAAAAGCCATTGTAAACACTTTCAACAAAGCATTTACAGACCATAGCAACATTCTGCCCCCCAACTACTTCGTGGTTACCCCCTAAGGTATGAACATTGCAGTCCAGAACCCACCCCGAGACCACCCACCATATTACTTCAAAGCAGTGTCTATAAATGAAGCCAGACGTTATCTTAAGAAGGTACTGGGGAAAGCTAGAATCAGTGGGGACTCCTTGGACTTAAAGTTTGCTGCTCTTGCCTTTGAGGAAATCCTCACACCTCTTACCAAAATAATCAACCTGTCACTCTCTCAGTCACAATTTCCATATCTTGCAGTATACTTGCACTGTGGAGCCCTGCTTTGTAGAAACAGGAAGCAGGAAGAGGGCACAGTAGTTTTTAGAGGTGACTCTGGAACTACAGAGCGTGCTAATTTAAAATCTTTTTTACATATGGTCACTATTTTCCTGTGCCTGGGTCACGCATGAGTGACAGACTTGCAGTGAGGTGGATTTAGGATCCAAATTTTTAAACATTTATTTCGCTACTGTTGCTACCATCTGTGACCTCACCGCATTACTTTCAGGTCACTACTTGCTATATTACTCGGCCCTGCAGTGAGCAGGGTGAGCGAGAGCAGGGTGTGCGTTTGGCACGCGTGGAGACACGTGCATTCAGCGCGTGTCGGCTGTGTCAGCTGAGAAAGCTGAGAGGACCAGCAAGGTAGTCAATTGTGACTACAATTAGGCAATATGCTGGCTTGTAGTCTATGTGGTATGTTTAAACATGGGAAGGAAGTGGCAAACTATCTCTGTAATAACTGCATTGAAATCAGGAAGATTAAAGCTGAAATAGAGGTGCTCAAAAGTATTTCATCACTTGAGCACTTTATTGACTCCATGGCAGAGGGTATTAGTGAGGACATAATTCATGTTACTGGGAAGGATCAAGAACTTGTAGTGCCACACAATGAGATAACTGAAAGCCCAGAGGAATGGTCTGTGGTCCCCAGAAAAACGGCACAAAAAAGAGGAAGAAGAAATATTGGTGGTGTATCAAATATCCTGACCCCAAATAGATTCCAGGCCCTAGTTACAACAGAAGATGTTGAAGTGATTGTACCACCAAATACTGAAGCATGTCTCATGTCACCAAACAATGTATGCACAAGCACCCAGAATAATGTTCAGTATTGAGCACAGCAAATTCAAGCCCCGGAAAGTAGTAGAGAGATTTTGATTATAGGTGACTCTATGCAACATTACACTATCAACATCTTGTGTAAACAACATGATGTGTACACAACTGTTAGTACAGTATACTACAGGAGCTGGTATTAGTGATGTTAAACAGCTCCTACCTGGCTTATTGGAGAACACTATTACTCCGGTTACAGTTTTGCATGTAGGAGTTAATGATGTGGGGAAAAGGGATATCCTGGATATACAGAGGGATTTTGAGGCAGTGGGTGCGGCATTAAAAAACAGAGGGTGTGAGGTGTTGATTTCTGTGATTCTACCTGTCCCCATAGCAAATAACAAAATTAATCAGGAAATATTTAGACTAAATGGCTGGCTTAAGAGATGGAGTGTAAGAGAAGGATATTATTTTATTAACCACTGGCAGGAGTTTCAAAATGACCATCTGTATGCAAGGGATGGGTTGCACCTTAACAAAATGGGCAAACATTTATTGTCTCAGCAACTAAAGAATAGTGTACATCACCATTTAAACTCCACCAGAAGGGGGATATGGGGGATACAAAACCTAGGGTATCACAAATAGAGTGTAATTTTATGTCAATCAATGCTAGGAGTCTTACAAACAAATCTGATGAACTCCAAGCTACATTGCATATTCATAAAATCCATGTTTGTGCTATTGTAGAGACATGGTGGCAACCCGAAGATACCTGGGATAGGCATATTCAAGGGTATACACTGTATAATAAAGATAGGTCCCTATCAAGAGGTGGGGGGGAGGTGACTCTGTATGTTGCAGAAGGTATCTCTTCGGAAAGTATAGATACATCTAGATGGACAGATTTAGAAGCCCTATGGGTTAAGATTAGTCCACCTTGAGTAGTTAAGATCAATCTGGGTGTGATATACAGGCCCCTGTCCACTAGGGCATCAGATGACAAGGTTATACTAGATTTTATTAACCATTTGTCCCTAGCTGGGAATGTAGTACTGGTTGGGGATTTTAACCTCCCTGGTATCGGATGGGATACACTAAAAGCAAATACAAGTATAGAATCCAAATATTTGGAAACCTTTAGCCTTACAGGGTTGGACCAAAATGTTACATCTAATACTAGGGGTAATCATATTTTAGACTTAGTATTAAGTAACTTTGGTGAAAATATTAACTGTAGTGTAAATCCCCCACTGGGTTCCAGTGACCACTCCATGACTGGCTTTCAGTATGTTAGTACCTTGGGGGTAAAAAAAAGTAGAACAGTACTCCATAGGTACAACCTAGCAAACTTCAAGCAAATGAGATTTGAATTTGCTACATGGACTGGGAATTAGATTTTAAAAACCAGACTGTCATTGTAATGTGGGATAAGTTAACAAACATTTTTAATCACTTGGTCCAGAGGTATGTACCAATCAGAAATAAATATGATGGGACTAAAAATGCCCTTCCATTATGGATGACCCCATGTGTCAAAGGACTACTTAAAAATAAAACATACCACCAGGCAAGACATATCAATACAAAAGCTGGCTGGGAGATTTACAAAAAGGGTCTCAAACTTGCGAAAAGGCGTATTGTTCTGGCCAAAAGAAATTATGAGCATACTTTAGCTACTAAAGTCCAGGATAACTAAACGTCCTTTTATTCATATATCAATAGTAAGATGGGGAAAAACAATACTGTTAGACCCCTAAAAGCACAGAATGGGTATCTCATAACAGAGAACAGTGCATTAACTGAGGAATATAACACATACTTTAACTCAGTGTTTAATATAGGCCCACAAGTTGTTCAGGACTCAGGAAGAAAAACACAAATGCGACCCAGTTTTAGGACAGACTCAGCTGACGTCCTTAAAAGACTTAAAAAAGTAAATCAGAATAAGTCACAGGGACCTGATAATATCCATCCCAGAGTAATCAAAGATATGACAGAAGTATTGGTCGGCCTAGTATCCTGGTTATTTCGAAAATCTGTAGAAACTGGTGAAGTCCCCAAGGTATGGAAACAAGCAGTGGTTGTCCCCATACACAAGAAAGGATAGAGACAGGAGGTCTCGAACTATAGGCCCATTAGCCTGACCTCTGTGTTGGGGAAGATCTTGGAGTGTATAATAAAAGACTGCATCATAGAATTCCTAGTAGCCTCTGGCAAGACGGATAGAACTCAGTATGGGTTTACCAGTGGGAGGTCATGGCAAACTAACCTCTTAGAATTTTACAACAAAGTTAGTAAATCCATGGACATGGGAAGCTCAGTGGATATTATCTTCCTTGACTTCGCCAAAGCATTTGACAAAGTTACCCATGAGGAGTTTGTGAAGGTCCTATCAGAGTTAGGCCTCCCCAGTTGGGTTTTGCAATGGGTCACGGCATGGTTAAATTACAGAAGCCAGAGGGTCTGTATAAAGGGGGGATTCTCTGGCCAAGTTAGAGTGACCAGTGGTATCCCCCAGGGCTCTGTATTGGGACCTTGCCTATTTAATTTATATATATCATCAATGCAGGTTGACATAGGGGTTTGGCTGTCAAAATTCGCAGGTGACACCAGATTAGGATGTCCAATAAGCAATGTGGAAAATCATCTTATTTTACAAGCTGCCTTAAATAACCTGGAGCTATGGGCATCCAAAAAAACAATCCATTTTTAATATTGATAAATGCACGGTTATGCATTTTGGGAATAATAATGAGCAGTTTCAATATACTTTGGGAGGTACTACATTAAAGGCTGTAAAGGAAGAAAGGGATCTGGGGATTAATATCTGCAGTGATCTCAGTTTCAGTATGCTGTGTAATAAAACTATAAAAAAGGCTAGCACAAATGCAGGGATAGAGAGGTGGTGATCCCCTTGTATACTACATTGGTGCGCCCTCATGTGGAATATTGTGTGCAGTTTTGAGCACCTTACAAAAAAGGGTATATTAGATCAATGGAGGGGGTGCAGAAGAGGGCTACTAAAAGGATCAAGGGGACAGAAGGACAGAGCTATGAGCAGAGGTTGCAGTTTTTGGAATTGTACTCATTAGAATACCATAGAATGAGAGGGAACATGTGTCTGATTTATAGGGCCTTGACCAATACCTATTTGTGGGATCCCTTGGGACTGGGACCAATTATACAATACCAGAGCTCATTGCTACCAACTGATTAAGGACAGCTATAGAACAAATAAAAGGAAATATTGGCTAAATAATAGAGTGATTGAGATTTGGAATTTGTTGCCTTTTGAGGTTGTAGAATGCAGAACAATGATGGAATTTAAAACAAAGCTTGATAAATTTCTTATAAGCAGGGACATCACAGGGTATTCATAACTTATGATTGGCGAGTTCATGGACTAATGTCTTTTAATGCTCCGTAATATCTATGTAATCTATGGAAATTAGCAGTGGTCACCCCAGTGCACTAAAGTGGCGACCGAGCACTGCAGGGAAATTACCGCCCGATCTCTATTTTTCCTCCAATCTCTAAGGCTCTGGAGTGCATCGTGGCTGACCAATTTGTAGAGTGTCTGGATAACTACCAACTCCAATGTCCCTAACAGCATGGGTTCAGGCATGGGCATAGTACCATCACTGCACTCCTGGCTTACAGGCTTTATCAATAACTCTCTGGAATAAGGGCTCTCGGTAGGGGCAACTTTCATAGACCTTACCAAGGCCTTTGACACTGTCAACCATGTTCTCCTTATCAGACAACTCTCCTCCATTGGTCTTTCCTCTGACATTACAATCTGGTTTTCCAGCTACTTAAGCAGTTGAATGCAGCAGTTAAAAATTGGTAATGCCATCTGATAGTAGGCCTGCACACTCTAGAGTCCCGCAGGGATCTATCTTGGGGGCCCATTGTTTTTTAGCATCTTACTCAGTTCACTACCAGGAGCTTGCTGCAACTGCATACTTCAATACACTGATGATGCTGCACTTTTTACCAGCAACATGGACCCTAACCTTCTCCAGGACCAACTTCAGCAATCCTTTATATCTGCAGAGAAGTGGTTTTGAGATATTAAGCTCATCCTTAATTACAACAAGACTAAGATAATGTTTTCAACCCCCAAAGCAGACACAAAACCTTCCCACTTACCATCATTAATGACACTGGCTCCACTCTTGAACTGATTCACCATTTCAAGTACCTGGGTATAACTATTGACTCTACCCTGTCTTTCACCCAGCACATCAACCAAACAGCCAAAGCTATTAACCAGCGTTTAGGAGTTCTATACAGGAACAAAGCATAATCTCACTCCAGAAGAACTGAACATGGCCATCCACAGTTCTGTGGTCTCTCTCGCAAACTATGATATTGTCATTTAAGATGAGGCTACAGACACTGCCCCCTGATGTATTAAAACAGCCTTAAATAAAGCATGCCGCCTTCTTACTGGTGCTGTATGCTTGACACACACTGGTGATTTTTATGCCCAGGTTAGCTGGTTAAAATTTGACAGCAGGCTCAAATACCAATTGTGCCTGCTTGCAAAAAGTAACCTTGAGACTGCTACCCTCTGGTATAATGGCCCTTCTTTCCCCTGTATGTAACCCATGCAGTACCAGAAGCTCTGGCAAACAGGCTATCAGATTCCCATGGTGCTGCACCACCTTTGGACAACGTGCATTTGCATACAGAGCTCCGCAGTGGTACAACTCCCTGACTCCTGACATAGCCAATGCAACCTTGCTGGGCTCCTTTAAGAAAAAACCCTGTCAGCATCTAATTTCACTGGCAACCTGTGACTGCTACAGCTAATTTGCCTTTACCTTGATCCTACCATTTGCAATCTCTGTGATCTCTATTGATTAGTAAAATGTTACACTTCATATCCATTTCTTGGGCCCCCGGTCAAGTTAACACTTTCATGGGCTTTCTACCCCTGCCTACATTATTTGTTTTCCTTCCTACCTCCCTCCACCTCCTCTTCCCTTTTTTGTCCCTCTGTCATTCCATACCTCCTTCCTTCCTACCACCTTAATACATCTTCATCATCACCCCACTACCTACACCACCTCTTCTTCCCTATCCTCTCTAGTCTCCTCCATCCCTCCCTCCTTCCCCCCCACCATCCTCCCCCATAGCTATTCTTCCCTTTCCCTCCTCTCTAAGCCCATCCTGCCACCCACCTTCCACCTTCCTGCACTTTCCTCCTCCCTCCTTCCCCAATCCCTCTCTACTGGTACAAGACCATCGTTCTTTCTTTGACTCAGGCACAATCTAATTATCTGCCTATGTTGCTAGTTGTATAATTGTGTTTTTTAAACAAGTGTCCTCATATTATGTTACCGTTACCTAGTGAAACATTAGCCTTTGTTTTGACTCTGCACCCTGTATGTGCTTAGATTGTGTAACTATTGTTGGAATTTATGCCTAGAGACAGTTTTCAATTGTTTCTTGCTGTATCTGCATCTGTGGAACATATCTATATTCTTGTTTGTGTCATACTTGACGTGGAAACCTATGAAAGAGCTTTCTGCTCGAAGGTGTTAATCCAAGATCTCAATAAAAAAAAAAGCTAGAGATCTGAAACCCGAAATATATTTGTAGGAACCTTTGTAAAGTTACCTTACCATATTTGGTGAAATGTGGACAAACTCTCTAGCTTAAGTAGTTGTTTGCCATAATTTTAAAATTTCCAAACATTTGGAGGATTATAACTCAGTCATTTTTAAAGTTAGAGATCTGAAACTTTTCACACGTTTGTATGGACATGGACAAAGTCAGTATACCATATTAGGTACAATTTGAAAAAACACTTTTAAATTAAATGGAAATAACCAAAATCACAATTTTGGCAACATTTCATAAAAATGTCATGGAAATCTCGCAAAATTTCAAGACAGTGAAATCAGTATTTTATCAGAATTCCACTGGCATAGTCACATGATGTGCTGAAGGCTTCAACATCTCCTCTGGAGCTCTCTGACTCCAAATTTTGCTGTTTTATTTTTTCACTATTTTTAGCCAGTTTGCCCACTGAAGTTCATTACTGGTGGTTTCCTAAGTGCTTCAGGTATCAAGTTGTGGTGGTATAGTGTGTCTCTGTGGAGGTAGAAATACCTTTGGCACTGCCGCGTCATTCTCTGCCAGTTCCCACAGAGAAGAAGAAAGGCCAGAAGCGGGTATAAGCCTCCCCAATGGCAGCCACTAAAACCTCTTCTCCTCTGGCTGCATTGACTGAGGAGTGGTCTCTTACCGAATTTGCCCTGCTGAAGGAATCATTACAAGAGTTAACGTGGGAACTTGAAGCCTTAAGAAAGGTTACTGAAAACCTAACCCTATGCATTGGAGACATGGAGGTTAAAGTCCATTCTCTAGAGACCTGGAGATCTAAACTTGATCCAGAGGCGATCACCCTTAAACAAAATCTAACTAAGATGGAATCCAAGATGCAAGATTTTGAGGGGTGCAGCCGCTGCAATAATGTGGTGCTGTTGTGTCTTTCTAAATGGGTACAGGGTTCCAATGCCATCTTGTTTGCATAGAAGCTTTGTGAAAAGTTGTTTTTTTAACATTATGCTGGTTATGTGGCATTGTCTCCCCATTTGTTGGATCATTTTGTACTGGTGGATTGCAAGGTGGACTGGATTTGCCCATATGGAATTTTCTGGAACCTTTGGACTATCAGCGGAGGATGTCAGCCCCCATCTTGGGGACTGCATATGGCACTGTGTGTTTCATTTAGCTTCTTGTTGCCCTGAACATTTTTACAATGAGGAACCTAATCTTCTGTTTGTTTTGGGACTGGACATCTTACATGGGTGCCAAAAGGTTTAAAGCCCTTTTCCTTTTTAATTTGTTTTGATAGCTCCATCAATGCAGTGGAGGAGTCCTGATCCTTTCTGTTCCTGTCAATGACCCGACTTTAGGTTTGGTCTGTCCTCATCTAGTACTATTTTCTCCCAACTATAGGTCTCTTCTACAGCAGAAGTTTGCTTTAATTATCTTGGACCTGGTTTAAAATAAAAACTATTTCATATGCTCAGCTGGGCTTTAGTATTGTGGATTCTGAACATGTTATATTGGTGAGAGTTGATGGTTCGTTCTTTCTTTTCCTGCTATTATATTTAGTTTGGGTCATCTTTCTGTTTACTGTTTTTGATTTTGGACCATCAGTCTAACTTTCTTAAAGAACTAGGTAAATGGAGATACATACATGGGCTATAATGGGGGTCAGGATTGTTTCTGGCAAAGTTGTATACTGTATGTCTATCCCTGAGCTCTGGGTAATTTTGTCGAATTGTTGATTCAACTTAATATTGTTCTATAGTTTGGTGGGGCTGTCAGATAACGGTTCCCTGTGTCTCCCATCTCCCCTTCCCATAGACTGATATGTTTGTTCTGTGGTAACATCAGTATATCTTTATTACCCCCTTTTTTTTAGGGGGTGGGGAAGGGGGCTGCAGGGACTGTCCAGGTTCTTTCTTTGCTTTTCCTATAATCTGTATATATCATGGTTAATTTCTATGTTCTAGTGAGGTTGGGGATCGGGAGGAATACTGAGGGGATACCGTATCGCATCACAGGCCAAGGATGCTTGGATGTGTGGTCATAGGACTGAGGATGTTGTGCTGTTATTGTTTGTGGGGGATTGGAGGGTAGAGATGGGGGATGGGAGGGGGTGTTTATTCTGTGGTTTCAGGTCTCAGAGGGAAATTTCCTTCTGAATTTTCTGATCCTTTGCTTTATCTGTCTGTTGATATGGCTTTTTTCTCTCCTTTTTTTTGTATAGGAACGGTGTCTAAATTTCTTTCTTGGAATAGTAAGATAGCCAAAGAAAGGAGGAAGCGCTACATGATTCTGCACCATTTAATGAAGTACAAACCAAGTGTAGCCTTCTTACAGGAGACCCACTTACAGTGGGATGACGTTATTTACTTCTAGCTGGAATGGGTGGCTAGACCTTTGGGGCTGGAAGCTGTACCAAGAGGGGTGGGGGTCACTATTTTCATTAGTCAAGAGGTAACTTTTCAGTTGCTGCATGTATGCTGGGATCTGTTACACGAGGTCCCTGCACCCTAATTGGTACCCTCAGAGGTACACTGTAGACACCTAACAGATCCCAAAGGTTGCTTCCATTTTTTACATTTCTGCTTAGGTCTTACAGAAGTTCTTTTGGGCTCTGTATATGGCCCCAACTCGGACTCCTCTCAATTCTTTTCCTGTCTTGCTTCCCATTTAGAACCCTTTGGCCATCATCCTGTTTTTATCAGGGGAGATTGGAATTTGGTTATCCATTCCAATTTGGATAGATCTATGTCTCTCCAAAAGGGTGTATCCCTAGGGCATCATGGTCTGAGGGAATTTATGGATACCCTTGGACTTGCAGATCCCTGGCAGATTTTACACCCCATGGAGAGACAATATAACTTTTTTTCTAATCCCCATTCTTTATACTTCAGCATAGACTATTTTCTACTCAAGAGAGATTGTATACCAGGTCTGGTGTTTTGTGAAATCCGAGCTATGGTCCTTTTGTATTATTCTCCGGTACTTCTGGAACACTCCCTGAAAGGGTTGGAGGACCAAGATAGGACCTGGCATTCAAATTCTTACCTTTTGAGGGATCCAAGCATTCAAGAGGCAGTTAAAGCATACCTTAGGAATTTTTTTCAGGAAAATGAGGGATCTGTCTCGGCCTTGGACATGTTGTGAGGTGCAGCAAAATGTGCTTTGCGTGGTGAACTTATAAAAGCAAGCTTCAGATCCTGCGAGGGTCCATGGAAGTTGAGAGGGCAAGCAGACAAGTCCCCCTCCCCCACCCCCGAAACCACCACTTCTAAAAGATATGGGAACCAGCAGATCACCAGAAACACAGGAGCTCCATCTCCTCACTTGGGGAACTTGCTGAGTTGTTAGATTACCTTGGCACCATTTTAATTTAAAATCCTGTCTCACTGTGTTTGGTGCCATTTTCTAGTTTGAAATTTCTTGTCAGCTTGCAAGTTGAGAGATTTTTTTCTCTTCCTCTCTCTACCTGAATTTGCTAAAATACCAACGTAGCTTTAATTGTATAGGCAAGCAATGGGTATGCATGTTTTTTTTTTGTTTAAAGGTCAAATGAACTCCTAATAGCAGTCAGCAGGCTTCTTATTTAAAGGTCCTAGGTACCAACTACTTTAAAGGAGCTTACTATTACACTTCTGAATATGGCACCTTGCTGCTCAAGTGTACTATAGAGCATAGCCTTAATGGCTTTTTGTGCACAAATCAGAATTAACTTACTCTGAAACTGTTAAAGTAAATAAGAGTTGCTAGTATGGTGCTCTAAAGGACACTAAAGTTTTAAAGTTTGTCTTTAGGAGTCCTCGTGGTCACCACAAGTTAACTTTGCTCTGCTGAATTGATCTACAATAAAGTAGTTACGATCTAGTAGGACTCTTACTGCAGGATTCAGAATGTTACAGTTTTAATTAATGTTTCCTTGTGTTCACTCCGAATTAGCTCTGCTCTGTAACTGCTAAAAATAACAAAGTGCTGCCAGTATTCCTCACTGCAGGTCCTGTATATTTAGGAAATATATATATAGAAATTATAGCTTATTTCTACTAGGATTGTTTCTCCTGCCAGCCTGTGATACAGTCCCCTGTAACCGTATGCACATTAGCTTGACTCTGATTTCTAACCAGGCCCCTTGTCGAAACCTGTACCCCGCCCCATTACCTATAAATTCTTACCTGAATTTCCTGTATCTCCACAGCAAGCTTTGGATCCTGTGAGGGTCCACGGAGGTCGAGAGGGCAAACGGACAAGTCACTCCCCGAAACCACCACTTCTAAAAGGTACGGGAATCGGAAGGTCACCAGAAACACAGGAGCTCCATCTCCTCACTTGGGGAACTTGCTGAATTTGGCCCCAATGACGCTGTGCGTGAGCTCCCCACTGCCCCTGCCACCACCCTTGGTGAGCTTGCCCTTATGTAGGGTGTGTGGCTCTGAGTCTGAACCTATCAGCCCACTTCTCCACTAGCAGCCTATACATGCTTGCCTCTAGATGCAGTTGTTTCAGCTTTTCCACACCCACTTCTGACTCTTCCTCGGGTCTCCTCCCACTGCTTATTTACTATATCTTTGTTATTCCTCCTCCTGCTCACTCTGTTGCTACCAGTGCTGACACCTCCCCTTCTATTTTTCCTGAATATTTTCCCTCCTATGGAAATTACTTTGTTCTGCCTGAATGGCTGCCTTCCCCTACAATCTATCCCTCAGCACCGCAAGTGTTCTTTTGTCCCACAGCACTGCAAGTGATCCCTTGTCAAGGCAACCACTTCCCATTGACCCTGGCTGCCCCCAGGAAAGGGAACTCTGCATGCCACTCCTCTTGGCCATCCCACTCAACACCCTGATCCAGCCATACTCCCCCCTCACTGCGGCTCCTGATCCTGGCTTCCCCCTTATACGAACCCTCCCCATTCCCACATTTTCAAACCCAAAAGGGTCCCAAGTACACAAATCTCACTGCTCCAAAAAGCTGACCTGGAATCCCATCCTCAGTTCTCTCCTCCTTCTCCTCCTTATGTCTGGCAATATACATCCTAACCCTGGACCTCTGGCAACCTCCATGCCCTCGTACTCCCCTTCAAGTGGGTTGCGTTTTGTCACCTTTAATGCCTGCAGCTTATTAAAAAAATGTGACTCCTTCCAGGGGTGGGTCCTACAGCATCAGCCCAATATCATTGCCGTGGGTGAAACCTGTCTCTCCCCCCCCCATATCCCTAATTTATCAGTGACTCTCTCCGGGTATAACATATTCCGGGTTGACCATCTGGGTAATCGGGGGGGGGGGGGAGACTGTGCCATTTGCACCAAGGACACGTTGAATGTACAGCTACCCCCTCTCCCCACCTCATACCCGGACCCCAGGCCCTCACACTCAAACTTACACTTGGACAATCCCATACCTCCCTGTTCATCACCACTATATACATTCCCCCCCAAGGACCAGTAGGTGGCCTTCCACTAGGTCATATTCTACCTTGCCACAGTACCATCCAAAAATGAAAAATGTACTTGTGGTTTCAATATCAACTGGCACTCCAAGTCTGCGGCCCCATTCAATGACGCAGCTACAGCCCAGGACCTTACTCAAATAGTCCCCTCCCCAACCCGACTGAACCAGCACATGGGGTCCTCCTCCCTACTGAACCTAGTCTTCACAAACCACCCCCACAAAATCACTAGCACTACTGTACTCCCAAATGCATTTAGTGACCACTCCCTTGTCCTCCGCTCCTGGACTGGCAAGGCACCTAAGTCCCCTCTGAAAATAATCCTATGATGCAAACTTGGTCTTGGTAAACTTGCGCTTCTAAAGGCTCATCTCATTACGCTGGATTGGTCAGTCGTAACAAACACCTTCGACCCAGACAGAGTCCTTGATCTCTTCATTCATTCATTCCTTTTTAATTTTTTTTGACTATTTTTTTTATCCCCCTACGTGCGACCAAGCTGCCTCTCCTTCAGGCTTCCAAGGTCCACAGACATTCTCTACTATCCCCCCCTTCCACCACCTTACCTCACAATCACAGCCGTCCATGGAGTAGCCCCAGTTTAACCCTTCACCGTGTGGGTCCCCACTTCTCCAAGGTGGAAGATACCAGCGGGGAGGAGGCACCAGCACACTATTTCTTTTTGTGGTCCTGGGAGCTGCTGAGGCAATCTGTGGCTTCAGGGAGTCTTTGGGGATGCCTGGGGCCAGAAGCCATCATCTGGCTTGACTTCCAGTGCACATTTTTCCAATTTTTCTTGGCTCCCCCTAGTGCACTGCTTCTGTATCCATGCCCGGTTGCCACGGGGGCTGCTACATGGCGAGGCAATCCCTAACCCTCCCGAGATAGGAGAGCAGTCTGTCAGATGCCGATCTATCTCCTTCCCTGCCGAGCCCCTGGCCGGCCCAAGTCCTTCTCGAAACCGGTCGCCGGGCATGGAAGAGGTAAGGTGCCAACACCTCAACCCTCTACGCCACCGGCTGGGCTATTCATTCCTTTAACACTATCTGTGACATGTTTGCCCCACTTGCCAAAAGGATGGTTAAAGGCAACCCAGCACCCTGGATCTCTGACCACCTTCTAGCCCTGATGCAGACCAGAGATTCCCTATGGCACCTCTCCAATGAGATTGGTTGGCCAGCAGACAGACAGAAGTAGAGAGTGGCCCAGAACCAATGCACATGGTACCTGCGCAAAGCCAAGGCAGAGTATTACAAATCCGCCCTAACCTCCACCTGGGGTTCAGGGCACAAATTCTGGAATAATATAAAGGACATCTGTGGCAAAGCCCCCAACCCTGCCCCCACAAAAATCTTGGTTGATGGGGGCCTGACCTCTGATCTCACTCAGATAGCCTCAGCCTTTAACCATGCATTCACCAACATCAGCCACGTCCTCCCTCACAACTTCCTCTCCCCCTAGCACACCTTCCATTTCATCTATGTTACATCTCCACCAGGTCTGCGGAGCCTTACCTCAAGAAAACCTTAAGCCACTCCCAGTACAGTAGTGACTCCTTAGACCTGAGACTTCTCCAGCTCACTCTTCATGAGGTGCTAATCCCCTGCACCCACATTATCAACCAATCTTTTTGTCTTGGGAAATTCCCCATGCACTGGAAATCTGCCTCTATTACCACTATATTTAAAAGCAAGGACCGTACCTCCACCAACAACTATCGCCCCATCTCAATTCTCCCTCCCCTATCTAAGGCACTGGAGCATATTGTCTCTGATCAGCTCACTGACCACCTCAACAAATGCAAAATACTTTGCAAGCAGCAACATGGCTTCCGCAAAGGACACAGTATGACTATCGCTCTACTCGAGTTCACCACTCACTTCCATACCACCCTAAACAGTGGTCATATCTCTGGTGCTGTCTTCATTTATCTCACCAAGGCATTTGACACCGTTAATCACTCCCTTCTACTAATTACCCTCTCCAAATGTGGTCTCTCACAAGAAGCCCTCTGCTGGTTCGTGGACTACTTGGTGGATCATTTTCAGCAGGTCAGAATTGACACAACCTTATCTCGCAGACTGCCAGTCTGCTCCGGTGTCCCATAGGGGTCCATCCTTGGACCTTTATTATTCAGTCTCTTCCTAAACGCCTTCCCCCAGTCCTGTTCAGGCAACCTCCTACTCTATGCAGATGACACTGTCCTATACTCCTCCAATCCTGACCCTACCCAACTCCACCTCTCCATCCAATCCTCCTTCAGGAATGCAGAAAAGTGGTTCAACTCACATCGCCTTATCCTAAACTATAAGAAGACTAAGGTTATGTTCTTCTCTCACACCCTTAACTCAAAGAAAACCCACTGCCCCCAAGTCCTAACTGCCAATCTGACCCCAAGTGGACTCCTTTAAATACCTGTGCATCACACTTGACCTGGCCCTTAACTTCCACCAACATATTCATCAACTGTCTACAGCCCTCAATATCTGGCTTGGCCTCCTCTAACAGTTTAAACATTGTCTTCATCTAGTGGTCTCCTCCTCGGTCCTCTCCCTTCTAGACTATGGTATCCTAATCTATAGCGCTGCTAACTCCTCAGCCTTAACCAGACTCCAGTTCTCCCTCAACAAAGCCTGTCACCTCATCCTGGGCTGTGATCAGATAACCCACATATGCTCCCTATATAATGCTACTAACTGGATCAACATTGATAACAGAATCAGGTTTCACACTTGCCTCATGGCCAAAAAGATTACCCTCGGTCTCGCCCCCACGATCTCTCACCGCTAATCCAACAGGCCCTGACACTCTAGCACACCCATAGCTCAAGCAGGCAACTCCTCATGGTTCCACGCAGCCACACCTCCCAATTCCAAAGGTCCTTTAGTTTCCGAGCCCTTTCCTGGTTAAATAACCTACCTAACACTCTCATAAACATGAATAGAATTGGCCCCTACAAAGCCTACTTTAGGAACCATCTACAGTCCTCTAATCCCTGTGATTGCCACTGAACCCAGCCCTGATCCCTCTCTTTTTAGCTAAGGCCTCTGGCCATTTTGTCCCTACCCTCCAATCTGAACTCCATGAATTTGCTCCTTAGTTGAGATTATATGTGTAACTGTACATGAGACTAATACTATGAATCTACTAGTATCTAAATGCTTGCCTTTTACTGTATTGCTTGTATCATGAGTGTTTGCCTATATCCCATTTGCTGTACAGCTCTGTACTGTTCTCTTCTTGTTTTATCCGCTATGACATGGAACCTTTGAAAAGGAGTCCTTGACTCAAAGGTACTTTTCAAATCCTCAATAAAATAAAAAAAAAATAATTTAGCATCTAAAGCCAAGAAACACCATGTGAACAAAGTTAATAACTTGCTGCAACAGATTAGATCTCTAGAAGGCCAATTGCCATCTAGGTCAGAGGATGATTCCTAGGGAACCCTTAACTCTGTCAGAGCATGATACTGTGGTTTGCTGGAGGAAGAGGCTGACCTTGCCTTACAACATATAAAACAGCATTACTTAAAATCATGGAAGAGAGCGGGTAGGTTCTTGGCCTTGAGACTAAGACAGCTAGAGTCCTCCCATGCTATTCCCAGTCTTCAGTCCATTTCTGGTGGAGAGGTTCTTACTCATCCTCGGGATATACAGCAAGCTTTTTATGTCTTCTACCAAGATCTTTATGCCTGATTCTGGTGCCCAGGTCTCACTGGAAGAAACTGAAGCCTATTTAGACAGGCTTTCACTTCCTCATCTTAGTCCTTGGCAGCAGACTATATTGCCAGATCCAGTTTCTGTTGCTGAGGTTCATAAGGTTATTGAGTAGCTTCCTAGGGGCAAGGCCTTGGGACCAGATGGGTTTAACAACAGCTTTTATTTAATCTATATTAACATTTTAACCATTTTCCTGGCCCACTTATTTAATTTCCTATTAACCTCAGGCATCTCAGATCACTCTTTAACTCAGGCTTGGATCAGGTTATTACATAAACCAGGCAAACCCGAGCTTTTGCCTAGCAGCTACTGCCCAATATCATTGTTAAATTCTGATCTTAAGATCCTGGCTGAGGTGTTGTCGAACCGCTTTCTTCAGGTGAAGAATTTTCTCATTAGTCCTACACAGGTAGGTTCTGTTGTGGGTCGACTGTCTAGTGACCACCTTTGTAAGGTGTTACATAGAAACATAGAAGTTGACATCAGATAAGGACCGCAAGGCCCATCCAGTTTGCCCATTTCTTTTTCTACCTTATGAATGTGCGGTCTTTGCTCTGTCAATGGCCTATCTATTCATACTCATCTGTATTGCTCCCTTATAACTATCCCATGCCTGTTTGAAGCTCTGCACTGTATTCATATCCACCACTTCCTGAGGTAGGCTATTCCATGCATCACCACCCTTTCTGTGAAAAAGAACTTCCTCACGTTACTCCTTAATCGGCCTCCCTCTAATCTCATGCTGTGTCCTCTTGTCCTGCTATTTTTCTTATATTGAAACATGTTAGACTATTTTACCTTATTAACGCCCTTAAGGTGTTTGAATGTTTTGATCATATAACCTCTCCCCCTCCTTTGCTCTAGGGTACACATATTGAGCTCCATTAATCTGTCCTCATATGTTTTCTGATGCAGTCCCTGCACCATTTTGGTTGCTCTTCTCTGGACTGCCTCAATTTGGTTAATGTCCTTGTAAAGGTGTGGCCTCCAGTACTGTATGCAGTACTCCAGATGGGGCCTAACTAGTGTCTCGTAAAGAGGGATTATTACCTCCCTCTTATGGCTTGTGGTACCCCTACTAATACACCCCAACATCCCCCTAGCCTTACCTACTGCTTTAGTGTTCTGCTTGGATGATTTCAGGTCATCTGTGATGATGATGCCCAAGTCCCTTTCTTCCCTTGTGACTGCCAGCAACTCCCCTCCCAGCCTGTAGGTGGCTTCAAGGTTTCGCTTCCCCATGTGCATGATCTTGACCTTATTTGCACTAAACCCCAGTTGCCACTCTTCCAACCATTTTGCCAGTTTATCCAGATCTCTTCTTATTCTGCCCACCCCATTTGGACCATCTACTCTGTTGCAGATCTTAGTGTCATCTGCAAACAGGCAAACCTTACCCACCAGTCCATCTGCAATGTCACTAATTAAGATATTGAAGAGGACTGGCCTCAGGACTGATCCCTGAGGTATCCCACTTGTGACTTGCATCTCTTCTGACTGTATAGCGTTTACCACCACTCTTTGTTTTCTGCCCATCAACCAGTTTGCCACCCAGTTGACCAACTTCTGACCCACCCCGAGCCTACCCAGCTTATTAATCAATCTTCTATGTGGAACAGTATTGAAAGCTTTGCTGAAGTCAAGGTAGGCGACATCAACTGCTCCCCCTTGGTCCACCACTCTGGTTACCCAGTCAAAGAAATCTATGAGATTAGTTTGACAGGACCTTCCTGTTGTTGTAAACCCATGCTATCTTGGATTCTGTGTTCCTATGGATGCCAAGTTTTGCACTATCCTTTCCTTAAGGAGTGCCTCCATAATTTTGCCCACTTCTGAGGTAAGACTGACTGGTCTGTAGTTCTCTGCCTCCTCCCTGCTACCACTCTTATGGAGTTGGATCACATGAGCCCTTCTCCAGTCTTCTGGGACCTCTCCTGTGCTCAAAGACTCACTAAACAGTTCTGATTATGGCTCTGCTAGTTCCACCCTTAGCTCCTTTAGTACCCTGGGATATATGCCATCAGATCCCATTGCCTTGTTCACCCTGAGCTTATTGAGCTCTTGTAGGACCCTTTCTTTTGTGAAGGGAATAGTGCTCACCTCCCTCCCCCCTGTGTCTATGGTGCTGAGCTGTGGGCCCTGTCCTACCTTCTCTTCAGTAAATACTGAACAGAAGTATCTATTTAGGATAGATGCTTTATATGTTCCTCCTCCTCCTCACATGACCCCTTATCCTCTTTGATCTTAACAATAATAGTTATATTTAATTTCTGTATCCAGGGGGGCAGGGTCCCTGTGGCCTTGGTCCCCCTTGATGCAGAAAAAACATTTGACAGGGTTTCTTGGCCCTTTCTTTTTGCCACACTGCACAGGTTTGCTTTACCTTCTGCCTTTCTTGATTGGATAAAGGTCATGTATAGCCATCCTACTGCCAGGATTAAGTGTAAAGGAGTCATGTCCACCACCCTGTCTTTGTTGCGAGGCATAAGGCAAGGTTGCCCTCTCCCCACATTTTTATTTAATCTTTATTTAGAACCTCTGTTATGTTCCCTCCAGTCCAACCCCAATACCCACGGTATTTGAATGGGTGGCTCTATGTCTAAGGTCTCTGCTTATGTGGATGACCTACTACTGCATATCAAAAATCCACACGTATCTATCCCTGATGATCTGGAAGAGATTTGGAGGTTCTCTTTTGTGTCATGGTATAAGTTAAACTTAGATAATTTCAAGGTTCTGCCTTTGAATTCCATGGTCCATAATAGGTGGTTGATATGGGGCTATCATGGGAACCAAAGGAGCTCACTTATTTGTGCATTAGGGTGACCCAATTATTGCCTTAGTTAAGATCAACCTGACTCCTTTACTCCAAACAGTCAAACTGGACCGCCAATGGTGGATGACACTCCTGCTCTCCCTGTGGGAGAGGATAAGTGACACCAAAATGAATATTCTTCCATGTATAATGTACTCCTTAAGTATTATCAGTCCCTTTTTCCCAAAACATGGTTCACTCACTTACAGAGTGTGATAACATGCTTTTTATGGAAGGGAAGTTTCTCCCAGGGCCTACTTTAAATTATCTAACCCTAAAGAATTTGGAGGCCTTCAGCTACCCAATTTTTATTTTTTATATTGTTGTGCAATATATTGCAGTAGGGTATTTTGATGGGGTTCTCCATTGGATGTTTTGGATGGTTAGTCCTACTATCCTCTTTGGTTAACTCTTGAGAAACAACTTTGTAGGCAATATGGGCTTCTTCTTGGGAGTCTTCTTTATGTTAAGCCATGGGACTGCCTAAAAGCCCATCATCAGACTTCTCTAGGTTGGTCCCTCAAAGACCTCCACCAAATGTGTATTAATTTGGACCTTAATTGGTTTAGGAATTTGTCCCAATCAGTGCTAGTCAATCCTAATCTTTTAATTGCCAATCGCCCTATATCTTTTAATGTATGTCCACCTCTTAGTGCCCTCACCTTGGCTGACCTAATCAAGGATGGCAAAATTCTTTCTGCCAGTACTCTCCTATTTTGATTAGATTTGCCCTTCTGTCATCTATTTAAGCACCTGCAACTTTCTCTGGCAGTGTCCCCATTCCTTGTCCCTTCTCCCTGGTCAGACCAACCAAATGTTGCCCTACGGGACCTTTTTTGGTCTTAGCAGACCAACCTCACCCTAGCTCTTGTTTCTATGCTTTACTTAAGAGACTGGATAAGAGGAGCCTGAAAGGTATTTGTTTTTACTGGCAGCAGGATCTGGGACTGGGCTTTGATGGAAAGACATGGCAGTCAACTTGGTGAAGCCTTTACAAGTTTATTAAACAAGATCAATATAGACTCCTTAAGTTTAGGATATTGCATAATTTATATTTTACCCCCCTTCAATTGTACAGAATGGGCAAATCTGGTTCCCCTTCCTTCTCCCTCTGCAGATTGATGGAGGGTAACCTAAGGCACATTTTGTGGGATTGTCCCAAGATTGGGCCTTTTTGGACCACTATCCGCAAATCCCTAGATCCCTAGATCCCTCTCTAGACTTGGAATCTTTTTTCACTCCACCAATATGCCTAGTAGGATACCACTCTGTAGAGCTGTTTGGTCCATGTAGGGCCTTTATGTTGTTGATTCCAGTTACAGCAAAACTGGTTATAGTTTGGCACTGCCGAGATCCTACATGCTCTTGAAACTGAGAAACATATTGCCCATAGGCAAGATAGATTGAATAACTTTATGGAGTTGTGGTCACCACTTCTTGCTTTAATCCCTGTCTCGACACACTGTCTCCCGGCTGGGGATCAGGTTGGCTAAGTATTGGATCTGCCCATTCTTTTCCTCCTTGTAGTAATGATTTTTTTTTGTCTGCCATTTTTCTTTTGTTGTTTTTCAGGGCTGGGACTGTATAAATGTATTTTCTTCTTGTCTTAAATTGTAGTGGTGCTCTGGGACCTTTGGGGGGTGGGAGTGGGGATGGGCTTTGTTTAGTTTTGTTTGTTGTAAGCTGTTAATTCTTGTGTTCTCTGTAACTGTTCTTTCTGGGTTTGTGTGTTCCTTGTTGTTGTGTCATTTATGAAAAATTTCAATAAATGTGTTGAATTGACAAAAAAAAAAAAGAATTCCACTGGCAGAAGATGAATTTCACCCTGCCCTATAAGACATCCATGCTAACAACCTGCACATAAAGTACAGATTCGGTTAGTGTGATTCTAAAATCCAGAGAGATGTTCTGATTCAGCCAAATTATCTCATAAAGTTTCTATGTCTGACCACTGTCATTCTTTGAGTTTGTACTAAAAGAGATCTTATATCAGCAAGGGCATGAGTGGATTTTACTAACTGGATCCCAAAAGGGTCAGGGCCTGTGAAGGGAGACAAAGTAACAACAGCAGCATCCCCAACAAAATGAGAAATAAAAAGAAATCAGATTCAGTAACAGAGTCAGAGAAATAAATATAATGTCTCTCCCTTCTGTCCATCCCACAATAATGAAAGTGTATTATTTTAGTCTGTGCCACTTCCATAATTGCTTAGTTATCTATCAGATCAGTAAAGAAGGGTTCTCCGTCAGTTATGTTCCTCTAAGGGTCAGATTTGGCTGAAATAGTTCACTGTTACGCCTGATCTGTGCCTGCAGGTTAAATCACTAGTAACATTGCTTCCACATTTAAAAGCTGTATTTCACGTGTACACTTATTCAAGGGCCAGTATGGCCAGAATAAATCAATTGCTGGGTGGACAGATCTGGGGAGACTGTTATATTTAAGCAAAGCAAGTTGCACTTATTATTATAGAAAAGATTTATTATGGACGCTGCTGCCACCTCCCTCCGAAACACTTCCCCCTTACCTCATTGCAATCAAAAACAAGTTGTTCTGTGTCACATAGCAGCATCATTCCTGAGTGAGAGATGTAGTCCCTACTGTTGATTCAACAAATTTGGTGTCCATGTCACTTTCAAGGTTAGTTTCACACTGTAAGTCCATCTTAGTTTCTTCCCCTTTTGGACAGTGATTCCTTCCTGTGGACCCATCAGAATCTCTTTTCAGCATTTTGGTCCTTCTTCTATCTTTCACAATGGGATTCCTACTATGTTGTCTGATCTGATTAGGCTCCCTTTTTAGGGACCTCCCTCTGAGGTAGCTTCTCTTATGGATCAGTCCAGTATCAGGTCAGGCAAGATTAGACTGGTCCAGGCTCTTAACAGAGCTGCTGGCAATGTTACCCAATTTCCTGTTCCTCAGGGCAATGTACTTGTATAGGGGGGGGACTTGCACACTGAGTTTCAGCATGAAGAGCAGCATCAGATTTCTTCTTTTTGGAGTGTTGAAAAATCCATGGCTAACTTTGGAGAGAGAAACTGTCTGTCTTACTCTTGTGATTGAGTAGCAATGTGATTGTATACTAAATGAAATAGTGGATGTCTATTTTCTTCAGCATGTTTCTAACAGGAGTTTATTATTTTTTCCATTTGGCTATTTCATATGAGTAGTCCTGAAAGATGAGGATGTTTTTCCCTTGCCAAACAGTGTTTCTTTTTTGCCTTTCCAAGCTCAGTATTAATTGTTTTTCTGTATATTTAAGAAAATAGGCAATAATTGGTCTTAGAAATACAAAATCACACATATCCCCATAATGCAAAGCATCATGGGCTGTATATGCAAATCACCACAAAATATAATGCTGGTTCAACTTTAAGCAGAAATGCATGGTGCCGAAAGGCCTCTCACACAGACTGCAAAGGGTGACAATAGATGACATAGACACGTGTTTCGTCCTACCAGGATCATCAGTGTGCCTCGTCTGTATGACACCCCAGTGGCATGAACCAGCTACCCTAAGTTGGTCTATCTGCGTTGGGTTGTGGTGAGCCCAATTAAAATAAACAAGCTAAAAGGCAAAGAACCTTAGTGTGCAAGTACTGAAGTAAGGATTACCCCAAAGGGCATTGGCTGGGAAGCCAATTTTCAAAGAAATACAAAATCACACATACCTCCATGATGCAAAGCATCGTGGGCTGTATATGCAAATCACCACAAAATGTTATGCAAATAATTTGTCTTGTTTTGTCGAATTGATTGTTGCTTAAGGTTCTGTGTGCTCTCTCAATTTGAAGGGTGTAGCCAGTTTGAAATGTAACAGTTCAGGGAGAAGTTTTTGCTGGAATTCACACATATCACTCCCTTCAGCTCCTTCAGGGATGCCTAAAATCCATCAGTGTTATGTCTTCCACTGTTCTCTAGGTCATCCACTTTATTAAGAAGATATTTTATAGCCTTACCATATTTCTTTACTCTTTCTTCTAATTTAAAGAATATATCTTCTGTCCAAGAGATGCATGTTTCATCTGTTTGTATTCTATTGTGAGCCTCCTTAACATCTATCTGTATTTTGTGCAATGAGTTTCTGAGGGTAGAGAATGTCATTTTTGATTTCTTTAAATATTTCAGTGAATGTTTGTAGTAGATCAGTATTTGTTTTTGGTTTTTTTAGGCATAATAGCTCCAGACAAATTAGTAGGTGACATTAAAAAAAGTTGTGACAATCTAAATGAGATAAAAACTGTGAAACATAACAAAAATAAACAAAAAAATAATGACTGTATCTTGTAGTTGGTGATCTCTTCTACCTGTGTATGATTTTGAGGTGATTCTGTCATTTTTTGGTGAACGGATGGCTTTAGATGTAGAAGGCAGAAGAGTGACTTTCATGCATCCATACATTTTAAATTAGATAAAAATGGTAAAACATAAAAATCAAAAAATAACAATTGTGTCTTATAGACGATGGTCTCTTCTACCTGTGTACCAATTTTGAGGCAATTCTGTCATTTTATTTGGTGAATGGATGGCTTGGGATGCAGAGATAAGGCATGAGAATGGTGTTCAGGAATCCATAACATTAGGGTAGCATTCCAGAACCCTCCATTTTATTCTATTCATCATAAAGAGAGAAGGAAGAAATTAACCATTATGATTAACACCATGGGGCTGATTTTAAAAGGGGTTCACACAATGCAAGGGACTTGCATCAAAAAAGTATGACACAGGTGGTGACTTGCATCACACCTTGCATCACCCTGCGATTCCAGAAGGCAGCCTGTGACTGCTGCAGACACACTGCACCAACGTCCCCTTGCACCAAGGTTGTAGCCAGCAACCCAGTGAGCCAGTTTGCAAGGGGGTTTGTGCCAGGGCAGGGCTGCTGCATCCCCATTTTTGGGATTTCTGAAGCCCCACCACAGACACAAGAGGGCTCCCTAAGGTGACCAGGTGCCAGTCTGTACCCCCCACCACGATCTCAAAGCACCCTCAAAAACACTGGCACAGGTCCCTCTGTAGCACAGCACTGTGCTCCCCCCCATCACCAACCCACTTCTGGACTGGCACTTCCCTCTGCACACCACCATGGCCAGCCGGAATATGTGATCACACAGCCCATGTTCATGTACAGTACACTTACATGGTCTGTGTGATCACACTCTGCAGCTGGCCATGGTGGTGTGTGGAGGGTAGTGCCAATCCAGAAGCAGGTGGGTGATGGGGGGAGCACAGCACTGTACTACAGGGGGACCTGTGCCCGAGTTCTTGGGGGTGCTTGTGGATCATGGGGGGTGGACTGACATCAGGTCACCTTAGGGAACCACATCTGGGCTGCTTGGAGATTGTTGAGGGTTGGGGGGGATCCTACACCACCAATGCCCTCTCCATTTAGGTGTTGCAGGGGGTTGTCAGTCCCCTTCCATGGCAGTGAGTATGTGCCACTGGGTCCACAGATGTCACGGGGCTACTGCGGTATGGGGAACACCCCCCTGGTACCACAGCAGTTGTTGGTGCTCCCCATTTCCTGCCCATGTTCCACTTGTTGCTCCTTGGGGCACTTGTCTGCCCCCTGCATCCTTGCCCATGACTGCGTTGGGGACTTACGCCAATGCCTCTGGGTGTGCCACTCCATCAGGTACAGGGCCACAGGTTGTGGCTATTCCAGATGGTTTTCTGCAAGTAGCAAACCTTCTGGAATAGCACAACTTGTGATTGCTGCAGTTGCATCAGACACATTCCCCTTCTTTGCCGCAACTCGCATCAGACACAGACGGCTTCCAGAATTGGCCCCTATAGCCTTAATTTGTTAAATAATACTTAAAATGGCTATACATTTGAAAACCTTAGTGAAGGAATGCATTAATAAAAATGGTAGGACATTCATTGTACAATAAAACTATGTCATAAGCATATCATTTTTATTACAGATTAGAGGCATGATATTCAGAAATGCGCAAAGTGTAGCACAAATGTTTGTGCTGCACTTTGCAATTACTCCACGGTCCCAGAATGCTATATTCAGTCAGGCCCTACACGATTGAATATATGGCCATGTTGGGGCATCCCTAAGTCAGGGAGTGTTGCCGTGACATGGATCCTAAAGTTGGCCCCAAGAGTTGATAGTGCTGGAGCACTAGGTACAATAGTCAAAGGTACCCATGCAATTGAGCCCATTTGCATGCCCACTATGGGTCCATTTTACATAGGTAGCAGAGGCAAGTAGCATGAAGCAGCCCCCCACTCCTGCTGTCCATGGTACCTGAGCTATCCCTGGTGCTAGTGGCCACATCCTATCCCAGCCCTTGTAACAAGACATACATTCCCTGGTGCTAGTGGTCCCTTCCCTCCTTCTGATCCCAGCCCCATAGTAATTATTAAAATCCTAGCTGCTAGTGGCCCCCTCCCTCCCTCTGATCCCAGCCCCATAACAAGACATACATTTCCCTGTGCTAGTGGTTACCTTCCTCTTTCTGATCCCAGCCTCATAGTTATTAACATTTCTGGTGCTACTGGTCTCCTCCCTCCCTCTGATCCTAGCTATGGCATAAATGTTTTTATCCCTGGTGATAGTGATTTCCCCAATTGCCAGACCAGAAGTAAAATCAAACCCTCTCTAGTGTCTGGTGCCCCCCTCACAGCACCAAGCACCTCCCCCCCCACTGAACTTATAGTTATCCACAGTGCTACAGGTCCATACGGCAACTGGCACAACCCTCATCACTCTTCCATGACAAGCCACTGTTTGTCCTGGTCAGGACCTTACCTCTTATTTATAGGACAGGGCACATCACTCTGTCCTAAAATTAAGAACTGCACTCCCTTTCAGCAACTATGTATATATGTATACCTATGGCTGCACTTTTTTCTTTGACGTCACTAATTAATGGGGCTATTTAAATGATGATGTTATGATCCTTGCCACGCTCCCTGATGAAGGCTGTGTGAAGCCAAAGTGCTGCAGTTTTGGTTACAGCTCAGGCTAAGCACTTGCTTATATTAAACAGCATTAGCACTATATTCCTGGACTGTGTGTGAATCTATGTGCATTTGCCTTGAGTGCTGGAGTCGGTATTTTGTTTCTATTTGGGGCTGGCTGCCCTCCTCCAAGCACTGACCCTGCACCATGATTTTCATGGCAACAACCTCTTGGATTTGTTAACCCTAACTTCTTCCCCCACTCAGCCACAGGATAAAATCAGCCACCCAATTTTACCCACACTATATCACCCATGCCATCATTCTTCCTCCGTGGCCACCTTGGAAAATACATTCTTTGAGGGATCCCCAAAAAATAAGTCCCTAAAACATGAACTGCATATGTGATGGGACTTTTTAATTTTATTACCACTCCACCTTCTGACTGCCAAACTGGAAACCTGTAAGCCTGCCTGATGGGTTGTCTCCTTTGTGTAGAGCCAACAGGGCACTACACTAAGCATGCTACATATCTGTCACCATTCCATGTAGATCTGCTGGCTTTACATAGGGCCCACAGGGCCCTGCATAAAGCAACCTATATGTCTGGCGCCCTGCTCTATGAAGTGCCCAGTGTAAAGTAAACCACAAATGTGACTCCATGTCCAATTGTTCAGCTTTTTTACAGGGACCATAGAGCCATGTGCAAAGAAAGCTACAACTCCATGACCCTGCCCACTGAGTCTATTGCTTCACAAAGGGCCTTATGTGAAGAAAGTTACAGGTGTTAGCTTTTATATTCTTTTTTAAAAAATAAGGGAATTATTAAAAATAAAATTATGTTAAGTCACCTGTTTGGGTTGAAGCATAAAACATAAAAAATTTTGAATGGAAGAGTTAGGGAATAAAGTCCATGGTATGGAAGAGTGGGTCCAGCCTAGCAAAGGTGGATTTAGGAGTAGATCTGTAGACTATACCCACATAGTCAAGCACGGGCACAATTATTTTAAGAACAATCTACTGTCAGACAGGGGTTGGTATGCAAACCTTGTTGTGGAAGAGGCCTTCAAGGCTGAGGCATAACTTCTTATGAATGGTATCAACGTGCAAGAAGAAACTGAGATGCCAATCAATATAGAAACATTAAAACATGGACAATGATGGCAGAAAAAAAACACTGATCCATCCAGTCTGCACATAAATACTGAGAAACCTGGGAGCTATCATCCATACAGTGTGTTCTAACCCACAATATTCATCCTCTTGCTTTCCGCACAACTGCTGTCACCCTGAGCAACCACTGAGTCCTTCACTTTGTCCCAGCCATGTTCAAAACCATTAATAGTTTGGGTGCCTACCCCTATATCTAGCAGAGTTTTCAATTGCTCCACCATCATTTTTTGTTAAATAAAATGTTCTGACTTCCCTCTTGAATCTCACCCATCAGTTTCCACTCTTGAACCCATGTTCTTGATCCGCTACTTATTTATTTTTATTTTTTTATGTGTTTTAGTCTTTGGTAACTGGGTAAGGCCCACTAGGCACAAGTGCCTGTTTGCAGGGGCAACCTGGGAGCACTGGGCAGTTAAGTGACTTTCTCAGAATCACACAGTTTTCAAGTGGAGGTTATGAGAATCAAACTCAGGTCTGGTCTGCTGGATGTAACAAGCTTGTTCACACCTCGTTCCTTTAACCTCTAGGCTATGCTGCCAGCCCCCAACTTATGTTAAATAGTTTGTTGCAGTTTATGTTGTTCATTCCTTTCAGGAACTTGAAGGTCTCTATTATATCCCCCCTCTCTCATCTGCCATATCAAGTTCAAGTTCAAGTTTATTGCAGGAAAACTCCATTGAGCAAGCTCATTCACAAGGAGGTCCTGTGACATAAACACTTAAAGTACAAACACAGATAGGTAATAACAGTATATACATGAAATGCACGTTACATGATGCAGGCTGGATATATATACAAGGGTACCACATAGGGTGACCGCAGGTGGTAAACATTGATATGAGACAGGGAAGCGACTTACAGGTTGCATACTGATTAATGAAACATGATGACTGGTGTGTGCAATACATATATTTTGGCAGCTAGAACAAACAACAGACTACAACTGATATGGGGGAGGAATGATTTGATAGAGTAGCAGTGGAGCGTTAGCATAGATAAAGCCAGGAGTAGAAGGGGAAGGGAAAGCAGTTAATATGACAAATCAATTATACCTTACCAGTGGATAAATATGGCACACATGGGGAAGGAAGAGACTTAATGACAGTTACAGGTGTCTTTTATTTAGGTTGAACTTAGCGATTTGTAGAAGTTTATTGAAACTGTGCTAGTTAGTTTCAGTACGGTTTGTAATTAGTTCCAAATGGAGGGAAGGGCATATGCAATAGCACGTTTACCAAAGGAAGTCCGCGTCCTTGGTATGTCAAGCATAATAAAGTCAGATTTTCTTAACGAGTATGCACTATGTGAGATACTAATAAGGGAAGAGAGGTAGCTTGGCAATTTCTTCAGGAGCAGTTTAAGAGCCCATAGCCCAGCATGGAGCAGGCGTCCAGTAGTAAGGGATGTCCAACCAACAGCTGCATATAAATCACAGTGGTGCGAACGGTAAGGGGAGTTGGTAATGAACCATAACGCACGGTGATAAAGGATGTCCAGTTTACTTAGATTTGCAAGAGTGGTGGAGGAATAGATTACATCACCATAGTCGAGTAGGGGGAGAAAAGTGGCCTGTACAAGCTTGTTTCGAGTTTCAAGGGGGAAAAGGGGCCTATTTCTGTAGAAGAAACCTAACCTTGCTTTTAACCTTCTAGAGACATCTTCGACGTGGTCATTGAAAGATAATTTATTGTCGATCCAGATACCCAGATATTTAAATTTGGTTACAACTTCCAGAGGCTCGTTTAGGTGGTGACAATGAAGTCTTGGGCAAGGGTATTGGGGGGGCCCGTGCCAGCACTGCGGGAGAATATCATCGCTTTAGTCTTCTTAGCATTGAGCAGAAGCTTTGCCTTTATTAGATTATGCTCAAGTTGTGCGAAGTCAGCTTGAAGCACTCCCTTGACTTCAGATAACGATGAGCCAGAAGTATACAACACAGTATCATCTGCAAAAAAGTGCAGATTGGACGTAGATATGTTAGCATCTAAGTCATTAATGTACAAAGAAAACAAGATAGGGTCTAAGATGGATCCTTGGGGGATTCCTCTTGCAATTGGCAAGGCAGCAGAACAAAAGCCTTCCACCTTTACTTTTTGGAATCTTCCAGTTAGGTAGCTAGAGAACCACTGGGTGGTATGGTATGTGGCACCCAACTTTGCAAGGCAATTGACTAATAGTTTGTGATCAACAGTATCAAAAGCTTTGCTGATATCCAAAAAGACTGCACCAGTTACCTTCTTAGCATCTATAGCAGAGATCCAATCATTGGTTACTTTTGCTAGTGCAGTGATTGTGCTATGCTTAGCCCGGAAGCCGGATTGAGCTGGGTTAATGAGAGAGAAGGTTTCCAAATGAGATTCTAACTGAATATGGATCAGTTTTTCGAGAACTTTAGAAAGGATAGGCAATATGGAGATAGGCCTATAGTTTTTTACATCACATGGGTCACCAAATTTAAATAGAGGGAGGATATGTGCTGATTTCCAGCAGGACGGCATAGTAGCAGATGTAATGGAAAGATTGAAGATGTGGAGAATTGGGGCAGTGAGATGGGCGTAGCCTTACCTTAGGAAAAAGGGTTCCAAGCCATCGTCCCCTGCACTTTTTTTGGTGTCTAAGTTAAGAAGAGAATCTTCTACTTTATAGTTATCTCCGCAGTTGGAAGGCTGTGCAGGACTAGATGGGGGAGGGGTATGCTGGCTCACCGCAGCATCAGCATAAGGTGACGAGTCAAAAGCTAATCCAGCTGTGGCAAAGTGGGAGTTAAGTTCCTCCAGGATTAGGGACTTGTTTTCCACAATCTTGCCACTTGCAACTATCTTTGTTGGGACAGAGGGGGCCATGGGCCGTCCTTCTATAGCTTTGATAGTCTTCCATATTTTATGAGGGTTACCTTTAGCTTGTTCGAGAGTAGAAATATAATAGTTAGCTTTAGCAGAGCGAATTTTTTTCACACAGTTATTCCTGGCTGTTCTAAAGGCCTGCCAATCCGAAGATTCTTTGGAATGTCTAGCTTTAGCCCAGAGTTTATCTCGAGCTATAAGGGCTGCCTTGAGATCCGAGGTGAACCAGGGGTTGGAATTGTTCCATACCCTTACTTTGATGAAAGGGCATGCTTATTTATTATTGTAGTGAGTTTGTCATTAAGGATGTAAGCTGCCTTGTTGACATCTTTGGCTAGGTAGAGATCTTGCCATCTGATCATGCTCAGGTCAGATAGGAAGTTTACTGCACTGAATTTGCGAAAGGACTTTTGTTATAAAGATGGGTTCGTGGCTGGGCCTTAATTTGAGATCTTATGCAAGCAACAATTCCATGATCGCCATGGTTGTGAAACACTGCGAATAAGATATTTGTGTGGCTGGGTGGTTATACCACATCTAGAATGGAACTGTTGGCAGTATTTAGAGTGTTGTTCCTAGTGGGTTCACTGACTAATTGCCCAAGACCTAGATCGTCACAAAGGGATTTGAGGCCGTGTGATTAGGTGACAGCCAGTCCATATTTAGATCTCCTAGAAATATTGTTTCAGTTTTGCATCTACTAACATGGACTTCAAAGATTGAGACTTCATCACCACCAGACGGGGTCTATAGCCACCTAGGATAGTGATACATTCCGAGGAGGAGATGAGGCTCAGCGAAACTAACTCAAATTCCTTGCTAGAGATTTGCAACAATATTGGTGACCAAGTACTTAGATTTAGCGTAGATAACCACACCCCCGCCTCTAGACTCTCTATCTGCTCTAAATAAATTGTAGCCCTGCAGTGATATTTGTTGATCAGTGTTCATCTTTTTTAACCACGACTCAGTAATTATGATAAGGTCAGGGTTAACGTGTGCAGCTGTACAAGTTTTTTAGGCAGGCTTAAAATGTTGACCATCATCATTTTGAGACCTTTGGCCTCAGCAAAATCGATAGGCGAGGTAAGTTGTAGGGGGGGGGCCAGGGTTGAGCTCCACATTTCCTGAGCAGAGAAGCAAAAGTATAACTTTCTTTAAAGAGCTTATAAGAATCGAGACTGCTTTTTTATTTCTTTGCGGCAACCCATATCGTGCTGCGCAAGAGGCGGCACCACTGTAATGACAGTTGATCGTGATCAATGTAAGTGCTTGAACAGACATAGGTGAGGACAGTAGCAAGGGGGTGTAGGCTAACCGGGGGGAATAGGCTAAAAGGGGAGAGGAGAATGACATAGTGTCTGCACGCTAGACCGTTATAACATTAGGTATTGATAAGGTACATTGGAGAACCGAATTGCATTGAGGTACTTCGAATTGCACTGTATTGTTGAGAACTCTGCACCTTAGGAGCAATAAAACACAATAAGGAGAGCCATGGTCCCAGATTGAGTGGTCTCTTGATTTGTATTAGTGCAATATTTTCTAGGCAAGTAATTTGCCCACCCAGGTACTCACTTAAAACCTAGATGAGAAAATACAGCAGAAAGGGGAACAAGAAGAGCAGGAGCAGCTTAGTTAGTGCGGGGCTCAAGAGATATCACACAGAGCAGTCTTATTGGCCACACTCAGATACCAATCATAGGTTGGCAGCCTAAACTAGGCCAATGAAGCAGTAATATGATATAGAAGGCGGATCATGAGTGTATTTAAAGGAGGCCTGGGAGAGGGGGGTGGTGGGGGTGGGAGAAAATTTCAGGTCAGAGCGAGAGCTGAGAAGTCAGAATTAAGAAGGGAACACTGTAACAGGCTATAGAGAAGGTGCCCCAATCAGAGCAAAGCATGCAAGCGGGCGTACCAATCACAATCCCCCTATGGCAGTGCCACACCAATCAAGCAACAAGCCAGGAGTTTTAAAGGAGGGAACATCCTCTAGTAGTTGTCATCAAGGGTGAAAAAGGAGAGCTGGCCCATCAGCACAGTGGTAGTGCTACCACTCCCAATGCTGGCAACTCAAGTTTAAAAATGAGCTCAGGCCATTGGAGGCCACTGGGGGGTGGAGAATCAAGTGTCCCAGATGACATTCTCCTCCTCAGGGAGGGAAGACAGTCAGCTGCACTGCTATACTGCCACCTGTGTGACAAAAGGTGACAGTGCAGCTGGAGCAACTTGTGGGTGGGAGAACACCAACAGGTATGACACCACACATGCTTGTATGCATGTGTGTTTGGTGCACACTTGATGTCAACATTCTGGACAACTCAGGAGAAACACAGAAAAACCATGAGTGGCTTGATGAAGCCAACCTTCTTGCAGGCCCTGCACCTGGCAACGTTGGTGCAGCCTCCCACACTGGATTGTTCTGTGGTGTGGTATAGCAGGGCCCTGCCACCCTGCCAGAAGGGGAAAGTATGGGGGATCAAGGAGAGGCTCCAAGTAAGTCCTAGGGAATGCTAGGGGAAGGGGGCCAGGGCAGGTGAAGCAGATGAGGGCCATCATGAGAGCAGGGAACATAAACAAATAAACTTAATTTTTTTTTTTTGGAAAATGAGGGCACAGAGGGAAGCCTAGCAAGCTTTTGTCTAGTACCTAAGGACATGAATAGTCTTTTTACCAATAAGCAGAAGCTAGTTTGAGATGAATCAATGATATACCCTATCAAAGTCCTGTTAAAGTGATGATTCAAGTGCCAAGGCAGATGAACCAGTGGGTGTACAGGATTGCGTCATCAGTATACATGTGTATGTTAGCACTGACACAGGTAGAAGGGAGGTTATTGATAAATGGGAAGAAAAGAATGGTACTGAGAATGTAGTCTCATGGATGCCAGTCTGGTGGAGAGAGCCACCTACCCGAACTGACTAGAGTTAGTCAAGGAGATAGCAGCAAAACCAGTCAACTGCTGGGAAAGAGAGACCCATAAGATTTAACCTGGCCAACAATAAAGAGTGGTTAACAGAATCAAAAGCTTAGACCAGGTCAATAAAAATGGCAGAGGTAATGGGACCATGGTACATTCCTAGGGAAAAAATAGTGGAATTTTGCTTCCAGAAGCCAGATTGGAACAGAGAGAGGAAGCAAGAGAAATCAAGAAAGAAAGATATCTGAGAAAGCACAAACCATTCCTGGAGCTTAGCAAGTGTAGGAAAGAAAGAAACTGGCTGTAGTTCCCAGGGGAGATGTTGCTCTCTTTATGTAAAGGGAGGTCTTCGGCCTGTTTCCAAACCTGAGAGACCATGCCATTAGCAAAGGAGAGGTTTAGGAGGTAATGATAGTGGCAGCAATAGGCAAAGCAAAGAGGTCAAGTTGTTTATGGTCCAACATGTCAAGGCTATAATCCATAGACTGATTCAATTTCAGTGAAGCAGAGGTGGAGTCTGAGGGCACAACAGGAGACAAGGAAAAAGTCTGTGGAGAAAAAACATAAATAGAGGAGTTTCAAAATTGCACACTGCTGTCCTTAACAAAAGTTCACAATTTCCTTAGCTTGCCAATTTGTTAGGGGAGGATACAGGACCATTCTTCTTACGATTCCTGGCTGTATCTTATTGAACATGCATCCCATATGAATAGAGATAGTCTGGACAGTCAAGAGAGAGCTCTATGTTATGTCAGATGCAGATGTGTAGATCACTTCAATTGCACCTTAAAAACAAGTCTGTATAACATCGTGTGTGTGTGTGTGTGTGTGTGTGTGTGTGTGTGTGTGTGTGTGTGTAGCAGTAGAAGCAGTAGTTTGAGCTAGTGTTTGGTTTGTGTGAACTGCCATATTAGGCAGTAACATAATCTACTGCATTTGAAGAGCAGAGCAGACTCTGTAGTATCAGCAGCACTAGTAGGCCCTTTGTTCTGCTGTTTATGTGTATGTCAAATGGACATTTCTACACGGGTAGCTTTTCTTGCAGGAACATCAGTGACTATGCAGCACAGCCACTATTGAAACTGCTGAGAACTTATTACTGTGCTTTTAATTGGCAGTTTAAACTTATGTAGGCAGACAACAGAACGTGGTGTTCTTTGGCTGCTAAAGCTACAGTACATTTTCTGACACTCCTGAAGAATGTACTACTGCTCTCTGCATTTGCAGTTTAAACCTATACATGCACACTGCAGAACAGTTCACTAGGCTACTTTAGCTATTACTACTCCACAAATGTCTCAAAATATCTCGGTGTACACAAATATAGTATTGTGTAACCGACCTATGGCTTTTGTAACTAAATGGCTAAACATTGTTTTGAGGTTTTGTTTAAAAAAATCTAGGCTCTGAACTCCTGCTACACATCTATAGCCTGACTCAAATGGTATGCATGACCATTAAGAACCAATCAGTAATCATGGGAGAAGTAATTGTTCACACTCCCCAGCCAAGAAAATGTCATTATTCAAATTGCACTATTTTGTAATGGAAAATGAGATGCAGATAGTAAATTGCCAATTATAATTATAAAGCATCATTTTTAAAAATGGATAAACAACGCTGATTTGTATTGTTTTGATCAATCGTCATATGCCTAATTTTGGAGATTTTGTTTTCTTTATTATTGCTTTTCTCCATGTTGTCCCTTTTATCCAATTTGTTATTTGTATTTTGTTACATGGAATTTGTGTTTATTTTTTCAATAAAATATAATTATAAAAAAGCATCATCTTTGAAGTTTCACAGATTTGTACATAAAACTGCATTGAACTAAAAATACATCAGCATATTCCTGTTTTCGAGTCAGCAGGCTCAGATGGTATTGAGCCCAACTAAACTCCTTAAGATTGTTGCTAAGGATGTAGCTTACCCTGTTGCTAAATTAATCAACCTATCGATTACAACTGGTGTTCTGCCTGACTTATGGAAAATCTGTTGTATTGTTCCTGTTTTTAAGAAAGGAGACCCCAGATTATTACATAACTATAGGCTCGTTGCCATCCTCCCTGCCCTGAATAAAATACTTGAAAAGGTGGTAACCTTACAACTTATATATTACCTGTTAACCAATATCCTCAAATCCCCTACACAACATGGCTTTTGGAAATGTCATAGCACCTCCACTGCACTCCTCACCCTAGCAAACAGTATTGATCTAGTGATGGATACTGGTGACCTCACTGGTGCTGTCTTTATTGACCTGTCGAAGGTGTTTGATCTTGTTGATCACTCCTTTTTCATTGGCAAGCTGGCTAACCTGGGAATCTCACCAACAGCTCTCCTCTGGTTCTGTGACTATGTGACAGATAGATCCCAGAGAGTCAAGTATGGCAACTCCCTCTCTGACCCTGCTTCAACTATGGTGGGCGTTCCACAAGGTTCTATTTTTGGTCCACTACTGTTTGCCTTACACATAAACAACATAAACCAAATCCTAGCCCACTGCTCTACAATTCTCTACGCTGATGGCTTTGTACCCTATCCCTTCTCAATAATATTGGTCTAATTAACCAAAACTTAACATGTGACCTACAGTCCATGCACTCTTGGTTATCTGCAAACAAGCTGATTCTGAACACATTTAAAACACAGCCTGTACTGTTTAGTACATCAGTCAGATTAAAAGTATTCCTATCCCATCTGTCTAGAGCTTACCATGATGGTACCTTAGTCCCCTAGGTGTCTACCTTCACATACCTTGCAGTCACACTTGACCCCTCACCAGACTACTCATCTCATACCATTTTCATTTGCAAATCAGTTAACTCCATGCTGGCCATCTCCTATAAAGTAGGTCTAACCTCACTTCAAAAGCCTGCCATTATATTGCCCATTGGCTGCTCCTTCCAGATGTCCTCTATGGTGCCCCTGTGTTCTCGTCCAACTCTAAGTCAACTCTCCTGAGGTGGAATGTTATGTACAATAATATTTGTCACTTTGGATCAGCATCTTGCTGGCTTGTTCATCACTGTTCTCTTTCTGACATGATAGGTTGGCTACCCACATCCTTTCTACAGGATCATAGCCTTGGCGGTGTTATCTCTAACAGTATGAATAGTGGACTTCCCATATCCCTTGCCACATAACTCAAACCTGTGAACAGTGCATACCCATTAAGTTCATGTGACAATGCCCTATTGGCTGTTCCTAAGATCAGAACATGTACTGGGAGATTGTCCTTCACCTGTGCTGCCCCTAAGTTATGGAACTCCATACCACTTGACAGTTGTCTCTGTCCCTCAGTGCCTAGTTTTCATCTTAGATATAGTGATTATCTCCTTAGCTTGTAATGCTGTGCTTGCCACTGAACCTGAGCAATCTCTGTATGGACTCACAAATGTTTGTATCTTCTCTGTGTTGAGCTATTATCAAGTTTATTATATATCCCATGTGTTGCTTCACATAGATGGATACTGCTCCTATACTTTCCCTCCTATGACTTAATGTTTATTTATTTCTTTTCTTCATAGTCTCCTTTTGTACTACTTCTCATATTGCTGAATTTGATTAATTGTATTAGCTTACATATATTTTCCAGTGTTGCCATGTCTCATCCCCATCCTGCCTGTTGTATCACAGCTGTATTCTAATGTATGTAATTTACCTTGTATGGAATCTATTGTGTAAGTTTTCCGGGTTGTGCCTGAAAATAGGCATTGTTTGCATAGTGTACTTACCTGGTTAACAAAAACCAAATAGCATAAATGAGTGCTGCTTAATGAGGATCCTTGAACTTCTTAGCATTAATATGAAAAAATACAAAACAAAAAACTGCATTTTTTTTGTGTATTATGTATTGGTGTTTACATGTAAATGTTTGCTTGCTGCCCATTTCAAAGTCTTAAGTCATTTGTAGTGTGTATTTGCTGCTATTTGTTTAACTGCACTTTGCATTTTATGAAAAATTATTATATGTATTTATCTAGTTTTAAGTTTCTACCTTTGATCTCAAGATGTCCTTGTCAGATCATTTAAACTTAATCGTTTCTCCCTTGTAAAATATAGAAATTTGAATCAGGTGGAAATAAAAGAACCCAAGGCACTTTTGCAAAGTATAGGGGAATTGTAAATTTGTACAAATCAAATAATAATAACACAAGAACTTACACAACCATATTCAGAAAAACAAGTAAATCACAGTCTATGACAAGTACACAATTAAAAAATTGCCCAGGGACAGTGCTTCCATCTTCTGCTCCTCAGGACTTTAGACAATCGTGTATATTCCAAGGCACATTGTTTCCTCATTGCAGTTTCAATCATATGCAAAACAATTTTTTGGTCCAAATAGAGTTGTTGTAGGACATATTTACATTGAACTTGCCAGATCAAAACTTAAATACAGGAAATGATCAACAATATCACAAAAGGATCATATTTGGGGGACAGATTGTTTAAATCTCCATATGTAAAATGAGCCATAGGAGATAGTTGCCCAAAAAGAGTCAGAACAAGAACTACTCAATAGAGACCAAAGCCTTTGGATAAAGGAACAGTCAAAATATAAGTTTTGTATTTTCTCAAACTGAGCTACACAACTGCTTTGTTGGTAAAACCTCTATGTGATACTTGTGTGTTTATTATTTTATTTCATTCTGTTACATTCCAATCAGTTCCATTTAATTTCATTTCAATTATTGATTTATCTGGTAAACACAGTGAGCAAAAATGCCTATTTTAACATGACCAGAACATGAAGAAAAATAATACATAGATAAATATAAACAATTTTAACATAGCCGTCACAATCAAAAAAAATATTTAAGATAATGAAACACTTTAGATTTGAACATAAAAACAGAGGTACTAGAGGTAACACACTGGGGCAAATTATAAAAATGAGTTGCTTTAAAAGATATAAAGATCTTTGTCCAACATTAGTATGTTTAAAAGGAGAATAAACATATTTAACAGTTGAGGACCAGGTAGTCCTATTTCAAGATACAAATGTGAAGAGTTCAGATATACTATATGGACACATACCCAATACAGTTCTTTGCATAATTACAGCATATTTATATTTTAATTAGCTATCAAAAGGTATAACATTCATCGGCTGGTACAGTACACAATAATGAGTCCTGTTATGAAACCTGGTAACAAACGGGCAAACAGAATTATAAAGAATCCTGACCCTAGATAAAAGTGTCTCACTCACAGTGGAATAACAAATCAGGTGACAGTCAATTAAGGAAAATTAGAAGTCATTTGCCAGCCATCTCCAAGAGTCAAAAGTCAAAGACTTATTTATTCTAAATAGCATCCACAACCTCTGAATTATGGATTTAATCAGAGAAGAACTGTAACCCTCATATGCAACTATACCGGCAACCCTACTGCAGCCTGAAAAGCTACACTGACTCCTGCATGCACCCCCCGTAATCCCCTTGGCACACTACCCCCTCTCTCTACATTAAACCATAATTTTTCACTCTCTTCTCTCCTCTCTGATCACCATTTCTCCCATCCCACTGCTCACTACCCCTATCCTCTACTTAATTGCACCTTGCTGCCCATTGTCTTTCCACCCCCTTGCCTCACCACCCTTTGTTAGATAACTACTTGTAGCACCCCGCCTCGCTGACGGACTTCTGCCAGCCCCCCTCCCATCTTTCCTTACAATAGACTTAACCTGCCTCTTCTTCTGTCCCCACTAGGATCCCTGGCTGAAACTAGGCGCCTCCGCCGATATCGGCGCTTAACGGCCGCCACGCCGACTCCTCCAGTGCTCTCTCACCGCCTCCCTGGAACTCTGCCTCGGATCACACTTGAAGATACTGCCACCAAACTCAGTGGAGTTCCATACAGTATGGCTCCCTTGCGATTGGTGCGGCTCTGCTGCCTGAGGACCGTGATTGGTCAGGACAGCTCCTGCTCCTCTGCCATTGGTGCGCCCTGAACCTCTGTCTATTTTTGCCACTAGGCTGCCTTCTCGGTCCTGATTTTTCTCCCACCCCAACACCCCTTCCCAGGCCTCCTTTAAATACACAGAAGCCCATCCCACCCATGCTGCCTCACCCAATCAGAACCAGCACTCACTAACACACTCAACCTCCTGGTCTTCACTGACTCCCCGCAGCGTTCTGCAACTCCCTATCTCACTCCCAGTTGGTTGCCTCTCACAAGCAGTGTCCCCCTCATTACCTCACCATGGCTGCATTAAAGCTGCAACCCACACTGTTATTATTACTAATCACTGTGCTGTACTGCCCCACCCCTCATGTAATTACCACTCCCTATCCCCAAGGCCAACTAATACCAACACCTGCCCTGCACTACACACTGGGAAAGACCATGGGAATCTTATATAAAAATGCTATGCCTCTCTGCTCCCCAGTATGGCACAACTACCTCATTTCAAATCACCGATACAATTGCACTCTAGGTTACGTATATATATTAGCAGCACTCAGTTCAAAGCCAGGCTCAAGCCTTTGCCCAAACACCCATGTGCGCAGATGGATTACTAACAAGCAAGCCCTCAAGATGCTACAAACCTCCCTCCTGAGATTTCTACTACTGCTACTGCTCCTGTCAGGAAACATTCACCCTAACCCAGGTCCACCTGAACCAGCGGCCTATGATGAGTGCAGGAAGTCGGGGTCTCTTACCTTGCCGTCCATAAATATCTGTAGCCTCCTCAGTAAACTTGACATCCTCCAAACCTGGATACAACAATACAACCCTGACACCCTCTTGGTCATTGAAACATGGCTAAATCCAAAGATCCCAGACAGTGCAGTTGCAATTCCCAGATACAAAATATTTAGGCATGACCAGATCTCTAAGCGGGAAGGTGGCTGTGCCATCTATCTGAGGGATACTCTTAAGGGACAGGATCTCCCTCCACCAAGCCTGGGATCAACTTCGCAGGTCCTTACTGTCAAAGTCCTACTCAGGACCCATAACAAAAACCTTACTGTTGTCTCTGTTTACATCCCTCCAAAGGACTTGGCTAGCGGCTTTAATAATGTCATGGAATGTCTCAAGGGTCTACGCCATAACTCAGAGTCCATTATCCTGGGAGATTTTACCATCAGCTGGCTCACTCCAGAGGCCTACATCTACAAGGACGCAGTTATGGCACAACACCTCTCACAACTAGTCCCCACTCCTACCAGGTGTAACTACAGAACAAGGACCTACACCCTCATTGACTGGATACTGTCTAACCACCCTGAAAGAATCTCTATGGTGTCTGTTCTCCCTGACTGCTTAAGTGACCACTCACCCGTCATCTGCTTCTGGGATAATAACTTCATCAAGCCCCCCCTAGAATAATATATGCCAGGGTGCTCAAGAAGGGGCACTTACAGCTGTTAAAATCCCATCTAAACAGTCTAGATTGGTCAAAAATAGACTTACACAAGGATGTAAACAAAGAACTTGATCTGTTCATCACCAGATTCACTGAGGCCTGTGACATCTATGCACCACTAAAAAAAATAGTTAAAAGGTAGCCCTAACCCCTGGATAAACACCGAGCTTTCATTACAACTCAAACAAAGGGACCATCTTTGGCACTGTGCTCATGCCACAGCTGCCCAAGCAGACTTTCAAAAATACAAACAAGCAAGAAACAGCTGCACCTGCGCTATATGGTTGGCAAAATGCAAATACTTTAGAGAAGTACTCTCCAGCACTTGGGGGGATGGGAAAAAATTCTGGAACAACCTAAAGGATCTAACTGGCAAAGATGCTAAGTCCCCACCCACCATGCTCAACATAGATGGCACTCCAACATTGGACCTATATATCATCTCCTACAAGTTCATCAATGCGTTCTCTGACCTGAGCAGTGTCCTCCCTCCTGACCTTTTCAATGCTCCCTCCGCCAATACCACCCCTGCTGCAGCACCCCAAGCACACTCTACACCACAGTTGTTCTTTAAAAGGATCCCATTGCACTTAGTCAGGACCCATATTTGTAAGACTATCAGTAAAACTGGCTATAGTGGTGATGCACTTGACGTTAAACTCCTTACACTAGTTCTAGATGAAATCCCTGAACCACTGACAATGATCTTCAACCTCTCCCTAAGGCATTGCCAGTTCCCATCACTCTGGAAAAAGGCTACCATCATTCCTGTGCACTAAAGTGGAGACAAGTCACTGCATACCAATTACAGGCCCATCTCAATCCTCCCCCCATTATCTAAAGCACTGGAATGAATTGTCTCTGACCAGCTTGTAGAGTTTCTGGAAAAACATAAAATACAGTGCCCTGAGCAGCATGGCTTCCACAAAGGGCACAGTACCACCACGGCATTGTTGGAATTCACCGGTTATATCCATGACGCACTTGACCAAGGACGTTGCGGGGGGGGGCCATATTCATAGACCCAACAAAGGCCTTTGATACAGTAAATCACTCACTTCTACTCAGGCAACTGTCTGCTCTTGGGCTCTCCAATGATACACTGCCCTGGTTTGCTAACTATCTTGGAGGGAGGGTCCAATGTGTTAAAATTGCTGGTGTCTCCTCAGTTGAAAAGCCAGTACTATCTGGTGTCCCTCAGGGGTCCATACTGGGTCCACTACTATTTTCTCTCATTCTCTACAGTCTCCCTGTCACCTGCTAGCAGAGGATACTGCTCTTCGCAGATGATGCGGTCCTCTTTTCTAGCATTCAGGACTTTAATCTGCTTGAGAGTCAACTGCAACAGGATTTCAGACTCATGAAAAAATGGTTTGGCTCTCAGAAACTTATCATGAACTATAAAAAAAACTAAGGTCATGTCCTTCTGCAATGCACGTAGCAAGTATAAACCACTACATCTCACCATCAAGAATCTAGATGGGACCTCACTCGATCTGGTCCAAGAGTTCAAATACCTCGGCATCAACCTGGACTGCTCACTCTCATGATCTCAGCACATAAGTGAAGTTGCTAAGTCTGCCAACATATGCCTCAGCCTGCTCCATAAGTACAAACACTGTATGACCTCTGATGCCCTTAGACTGGCCATCCACAGCTCGGTTACCTCCATAATCGACTACGGTCTAGTCATATATGGCTCTGCCTCCCCTACTTCCCTCAGGAGGATATCTGTGATGCTCAACAAGGCCTGTAGACTTCTCACGGGGGCTGACCACCTAACACATACCTGTGATCACTATGCACAGACTGGATGGCTACCACTCATCAGCAGAATACAATACCAGACCTGTCTGATAGCCAAAAAAGTCCTTCTTGGACTTATGCCGCCAGGTGTGGCTAGACTCCTACCTACCAACATCAGTACCCAGCTGACATGTGATTCTCAATCCCAGACTTTCCAGGTCTCCAGGTGCCGGACTTCACTGAGTCAAAGATCCTTCATGCACAGGGCTCCTCAGTGGTTCAACATGCTTAACAAGGAAACTCTAGCAGCGTTAACGCTAAGCCCCTTTAAAAGGGAACTACGCCTATTCCTCCCCTCTACTTCACAGTGTAACTGCCTTCCCTAAGTAGTGCTCTACACCCCATACCCTTACAGTGGCTATAACCTGCTTTTCTGCCATGCTTTCTCTGCACCTGCTATCCCTTCTCTCCTTTGCCCCGCTCACCCACCATCCCCTCCTTAGGACATAATTCTACTCTTGGCTACTGGCCCCTTTCCCCCTCACTCTGAACATTCTTGTCTGACAACGGCACCTACCTGCCAGCTTCTTCCTGACTTTCTCCTTCTTAGATATTGTTTTACCTTGAATTCTGTTAAAGATTGCTTATGTTGATCTACTTCAACTTGTTCACTCTACTACTTAAGCCTTAGTAATCGATATGTTTAGTCTGTAATCTTTGTTTCACCTTGTGATATGTCACTCCCATCCTCTGACGTGGAACCTTTGTAAATGAGCAGTCCCTGCTCAAAGGCACTTGTAATCCTAGAGTTTAATAAATAAAATAAATAAATATGTCAAGGGACTGTGAAGAGTTAATTCCAAATATTTAAACTCATCTATTTTCTGAACAAGCTCACAATTCCTCACACAGATTCTGAACTCCAGAGTCTTTCTCTTTCTGGGTCCAGAAAATAACATGGCCTTTGTCTTTTTTATATTAATAACTAGTTTGTGCTGAAAGCACCAATCTTGTAAAAGATCAAAGTTCTTTTGAACAGAATTATTAAGATCACTTACATTCTCCCCCACATTGAACAGGACTGACTCATCAGTGTAGAGTATCATGTCTGTTAATGGACATGCCTTAGGTAAGTCATTTAAAAACAATGAGAAAAGCATGGACCCAGTATTGATCCCTGAGGGTCAATAATCTTTCACATTCAGTTAGCCAAGGTAACAAAGCCAGGCTATATCCTAGTATTGTGCTGGAATGATTTTGTTAGTCAAATAGTTCAAGACAATCTGTTTAAGTTGTGAGGATATGCCTGGCATTATCTCAACAACAGTTATAGCTAAGGATTTGTAGAAGGCGTTATGATGCAAGGTACAGATGGTGTCTCATGAAAGTTTTGGTTTTTTAGTAAATTTCAGTAAATGTTCCAAATAGGTCAGAAAACCCACATTGTTCCTAAAAATGGGCTTTGGTCTTTACCATTCTAACTGAAGTGGTTCCAGCCATAAAGCAGCACATTCCTTTCACAAAGAGTGTTGTGCAGAAAACCAGGGTACAATATTTGTTTGAAACAATATACTGAGAAAGAATATGACAGGATGAGCCATATCCAACCCTCATTGATGTAGGGAAAGATACAGAATGTCTCTTTTAATAGGACTCAGTCTATTGCCCTATACCATGTGAAAGAAAATATTGAGTATCCGTGTTTCAAACTGCTATTACAGAGGAAATATTGCACTGACATAAAGAAATGTGGGTATTAAATATGTTTTAATTATATTAATCTGTTTCTTTTTGGCTAACTGCCAGTTTTTCCACTTGGCAACCTGCAATGCCCCTGCATCCAAAAGCTTTCTCCCAGTTAAATAATGGTAAATTAGTTCAACCATAATAAATATTTAAAATAGTTATCAGATCTAATGACACCCTAAAGCTGCTAGTATCAGTAGGAACATCCTCATGAATTTCAATAGGCAGCACTTGGCTTTCTGGTACATTAATTTGAGACCCCATAATCTTAGGAATGTCTTACACAAGCATCACTACTGTTTCCCCAGAATGCACATCCTTAATAAATAAACAGGCATCATCTGCATATGCCAACACTTTAACTTAATTCAAAGACAATAAATTCTAAATTCCTTGAACAGCTTGTATAGTACTAATGGCTTTTAAAGGAAAACTACATGCTTGAATAACTTAAATTGTATTTGTTTCTATGTCAACAAACAACTCCTTTTCTGTAGCTGTTAGGGCTATATGTTTTAGCTTTAGTTTGTTTTGACTGCTGATGGTATCCCCCTGTGACAGCCCAGGGGGTCTTGATTTCATGGTTGTTGAAATCTCGTTGTCCATGAGAACAGCATTAGCATATGAGAACATGATGTCAGATCAACCATTTATATCATGTATCTCTATGTTGAAAGAACAAATACCCTGCAAAAATTATCTTGAAACACATAAACTAAATTGAGTTTAAAAGGAAAAACCCTGCATTACAACTCAGATAGTTTGCAAAGCTCACTGAAGGTAAATGTGGTATTTCATACCTTCCTGCAGCCTGTTTCTTTGAAAACTAATTAAGCAGACAGGCATACTGGGGAGTTTAAAGGTTGATTACTCATCATGTTCTTATATGCTAATGCAGCTCTCAGGGACAATGTGATTTCAACAATCACCAAATGGGGCCTCCTTGGATAGTTACAGGGCCCAGTATGAAGTGTGAAAACAGATGAAAGCAGTTGTAGACATCTCTAACAAGTACATGGGAGAAAAAAATGGAGCTATGTACATTAGCTGGTAACAGATCCTTATATGGCCTTTTAGGCTTATGGATCTGGATATTTCCTATGAACCTATGAACAGCTACATGAATAGAGTTATCTGTTGACATGGAAACAAACAAAATTTAGAAGATATCAGGGTGTAGTTTTCCTTTAGCAGAGGATCTAATGTTAATATGTATAAGATGGTATGCTGACCGAACAATGAAACTAAGATGGCAAAATCCCTCACAGCGACAATCTCGACCGGTTTCAAGATTGTCACTATCGAGGATCAAAGGAAAATATCCTTTCACCATCTTTCACCCCTTCAGAATAACTCTGATTCAGAGTTAGTAATCTATAAAAGGAGGGGCTTGGGGGCACAACTCCCCACATAGGGGCTTCAGGCGGGCTGCCCGCCAATGGAAACACACAATGTCTGACAGGTGAAATTTCGCCTATCGACATTGGGGATCTTGCCATGCTGAACTTCGACAGCACTATTGTTGATTCAGCATGGTAAAATCGTATAAGATAGAGCTAAGTGGACACCCCAGCCTCACACCTCTAAGTAATGGTATATGAGATCCTAACCACCCATTTATGTTTAGCATTTTTATATGAGAATGGAGAACTTTAATATACTTGATACAATTCTGTGAAAATCTGTATTTGTGTAACACAAGAAAAATATAATCATGGGAAACTTTATCAATGGCCTTTTACTGATCCAGAATAAACATAAAATGCACTTTACCTTCCATATTACAATAATAAATAACTTCCCTTATGAGTTGTTCTGAATTTTCTGGCCTGGAATAGATCATGTCTGTAAATGATGTATAAGAGTTGAAAAAACTGCAGCTAAGTGTTTACAGAAAATTTTTGCTAGCATCTTAGCATCAATATTAATAAGACAATCATTCTCTGATCTTTCTTTACTCTGTTGTGTTACCTTTGTTTAACAACAATATCTCTATTGATTCAGTGACAGAGCCTGAAACAGTAACTTGTGTCAGAAACTGATTGAAGACTAAAGCCAAAATCAGAGCAAATTGTGTGGTAAAGGTCTGATAAAACTCTGAAGTCAAGCAATCAGTTCCTGGAAAAGTCTGTTTCTTTATGATAGAAACTGCTGAACTGACTTCATCTGTACTAATGGGTTGTGTTTGGAAATTATTGTCAGCATGTTGATAATTGTGTCAGGCCTAATGAGTCTGAGAAATGTGTACTCTTATTATCTATGGAGAACTGTGATCCCACTGTACTTGTCAAAAATTCTTGAACAATATCAACATGCCTTGTTTGGATGTCTGAATGTTCCCAGGCCAATCAACTAAGGAGTGCATTCTCCTCTGTTGAATTCTGGACATGCAACTTTGAAAAACATCCCCTGGTAAATGCTGACCATATGTTCCATATTGTTGTTCACAATCTAGAGTCTTAACCCTATCATATATCTTTCATTTGGTTTTTACGTGTCTGTATCTGAGTTTAGAATGAAATGCCCCCTTGTGTTTGATGGGAAATCATTTTGTATAACTGATACCTCAGTTCTAAATATTTCATATAAATGTGCAGGTATACAGAACTAGAATATTGTTTTTCCAAGTTACCAATATCCCGTTTAATATTTCTCACCAAATAGACATATCTCTATACAAGCAAAGAACCATAGTATGAGCTTTTAACAATTCCTGAAGGGCATTTTGAAAGTTTTGTGCAGAAAGAATGGTATTATTCATTCTCCAACTAGATTGCCCCATGTTATGTTCTGGTGCAACTGCAATATTGCAACTCAGTAATAGATGATCTGTAGTCTGTAGGATAACAGACACCATCTTGTTATTTGTAATCTAGCTGGTTCAGGAAACAAAATATAATCAATCCTGGTGGCAAAATTTGCCATATAATAGTATCTGCCAGTAGGATGTTGTGTGTGATGTGTATCTACTGCCTGTGTATCATTACAAATGTTTTGTAAACAGATGGAGTCACAAAATAATTTAAGTGTTTTTGCTCCTCTATCCTGGAGCTGTAATGGACAATTAGAGTCCCCTCCAAAAATGACTGTTTTGGAAGTGTATAAATATGGGTGAACCATTTAACAAAGGGAAACCCTATCAAATTTTGTCTGTGGGGCATATACTGCAATCATACGATATGTAATATTTTCTAATAGACAATCTGTCAGCAGTGCCCTACCAGGCATAAGATCAAGAACTCTCAGCATCATAGGTTGAACATTGTTTAACAAAACTGCAACCCCGATACATGTATCAGTTCCTATAGAAAAGTAAGAGACACCTGCTGTCCATAGCCATTGTTCTGCAGCTACTGTATGTCTGACAAAGTTCAAAGTCTGGTTTCTTGCAGAAAGAATATATCAGCAGGGCAGTAATGCAATATATGAAATGCAACCTTTCTGTGTACAGAATTCTTAAGGCTATTAACATTTAGTGTAGCACCTGGTATGCTGAAAGGGATAGATAGGTAAAGCAAACAACAATAACAGAAGAAAAAAGTCTTTAGGTGGTTGCATGTGTTTTTTCTTGGACTTCAACTTGGCACTCATACTGGGATCATCTTTTCTTTTATGGTTTGTGTTGTAGCTTGAACATCTGCCTCAGTATCAGAGGAGATCAGCTTTCTGCGTGACACCTTGGAGGATGCTTCAGAGTCTTGTTCTTCATCAGTGTCTCCCCATTTCCTAGTCTTTGCAGGAGAGAGGAATCAATTTTTTGTCATTACTGGACCAGAGGGAATATCTGTAGATGTAGTCTATGGGGTATTATGATATAAAGAATGTCTGCATTTAACTTCCGTGAAGGGATCAAGGGAAGGCATTGCAGTCCCAGGGAAAGGGCTGATGCAGTATCAGAGTGAGAATTATGTGAGTTCTAGGGGAGTGGTTGGTCTGAAATGTGATCACGGTGATTATCTCCTAAAAGAGAGAGATATTCTCCTGAGGGCCAGAGAGAACAGTGGTAATAGTGAAAGTGTCTCTAGGTGATACTGCCAAGTGATCAGGATCATCAGGAGGATCAGGAAGCACAGTATCTGAAGCTGCACTGGTTCCTGCTTTCTGTGCATCAAGGATATCCTCCTGTCAAGGCCCATCATTTCTATTGTGGGTTGCCCAGGGACAGTTTTGAAAGGAATGTCCTTCTATTTAGCAAAGATTGAATGTAACGTTATTGGGATATTGAACACTAATATGTTCGTATTCCAGGCATAAGTTGCAAAATCTCTGATTGCATACATTACTAAGGTGAGTCAAAGATCCATATTTAAAATGTTTTTGGTTGACCATGATAAAAGCAGACTCCCCTGTCTCTACCTATGAAAAAGCTATTAGGTAAATGAGAAATTCCTGAGTCTGTTGCTTTAAGTTGTTTCATAGGTTTCATAGAGGATATCTGAGTCAGACAGTGTTAGCCAAAATTGACTCACCACTTATCAGTGATGGTGTCTGGTACATGTGTTGCCAAAATAATTATGTAGAGATTTCTTTAAGGTATCCATGGTTGTGCTACACACCACTATTTCAGGGATAGCATTCCACATAGACACCACCCTTTGATTTATCCATTCACCTTACCTGTTAGTTTTATACATTTTTCCCATTAACTGAAATTTATGTGATTTATGGTATTTCTGTTTGTCATTTTTCTATCCAATCCTATACTTTTCCCGCAACTCACTATCGTTGAATGCTCCATACATGACACAAATCTCCACTTAGTTGCTTATTTTCAGAGTGTGCAATTTCAGTTCTGCTAACCATTCTTCATATTCTTTCAGTAACTACCAGGTATGCTTATCAAAGGACAGGTTGTTAGTTATTATAACTCCAAGGTCTTTCTTCTTGTCGGTAGTTTCTAGTTTCTTGCCATTCAATGTATACTTGGATAATTTATTTTTATATCAAAAATGCATAACCTTACATTTGTCTTCATTGAACCTCAGTTTATGCTTTCTGATCCAGTTTTCAAGGATGTGTAAATCATTTTGGAACTGTGTAATGGCTGCCTTATTATTTATAATTGCCCCAGCTTAGTGTTGTTGGCAGACTTGCATATCCATGACTTGGAAGAAGTTTGCATTGAGGATATAAATACATTAAAGACCATAGGCCCCAGTACCAATCCATGCAGGACATGGTTTGTCAGTGACAAGTTGCCACGCAACCCCAGTCAGATGAATATCCTCTGATACAGGCCCTTTGTCTTCTATTCTCGAGCCACAACCCAACCCACTTTATAATATTAGGATGTTAAGATGAAATTCAAGCTAGGTTAGTCTGCGTAAAAGTTCTTCACATGGAACTAGATCAAATGCCTTTCTGTGGCAAGTATAAGGATCACGGCATGCTCACCTCAGTTGTAGAAAAAGTATCCAATGCTAGAATATACTGTGCTAAAATACTACATTTATTATAAACATTAAAAAGCATGAAAATAAAAACAGTAACATACCTCCACTCATGAAAATCATCAATGTTTCACATCATTCTGATGGTTTGTCAAGACGTGACATCACAATCCAGGGATCTTCTTTATATGGTAAGTCAGTAATGACTGCCTGCCTTCATTTAATCACATGATGTTTCCTAGGTCACCTGAGTTGTCCAATATTACCTGATATAATACAAATCTAAAAACCATCACTACTTTAAATACATGTATCATACATACATCTCTTCACATCATACACCTCTCAAAGCTGTGATTATTAAAAAACACCACCATTCTACTTAAAACATAATTGTGCAGTAAACATACTTTATATATTAAGTTATTGACATGCCCACCCCTCCAAGGTGGAGAACAGATGATAATCCTATGGATGGGAGTACTTTCCTGACCACTATGAGATCTCAAATATGAGATATCAACAATACAGTTCCCCTGCATTATTATTTAAAGATAAACCACTTCATTTCTGTACCAGTGATAATAAATATATTTCAAATGATCAGTTACAGTAGTAGCAACAAATTTATCAAGCAATTTTGCGAGCTTCCCTATTTATCCTTCAAAATATTTAGGGAAACAAATCCTCTAAAATTCTTTTTGTTATACCTACAGAAACACGCCATTTCCTATTACAGTACTCATGTGGCATTTAGAGGATTTTCAACTAGACTATGAAATGGAAGCACCCTCTCCTGGTAGCAGTGAACACACTACCAAGCAAACAAAAAAATTCCCTAACAGGATTCACAGTTCCCAATAGGGATTTTCAAAAATCTTTAAAAAATCCCTTGACTAATTCAGTGCTACTACTGAACTTCTTGAAGCTAGACCCCAATTGAAACATCTTGTTTAAACCAGGAGATGTGCAAACCTGCAGTCTGTATTGCCAGAAAGTTTCACAGCACATCAGTTTGTTATCCAAATCACATACTCTTTCTCCTAATGTCACCATTTCTAGCCCTATAAACCAGAACAAGTGACTTGCTCCTGCTCCTGCTTGAAGTACATGCATGGCCAATGCATTCTCTGTTTGACCCAATCTGAGACATCTTAGGTGTTCATGTATTCTTACCCAAAACTTCCTATGGGTTTTCCCCACATAACAGTGACTGCAACAGAATAAAGCAACATACACAATTTCCTCCAAGGTGCATGTAATGAAAGATTGTACCTTATAGGTTGGTCCATTAAGTTGCAGGGTAAGGGTTTTTACCACTTGTACATAATTGCAAGCTGAGCAGTTTCCACACTTGTGATTTCCTCAGTTGTGAATGTTTTTTTTCTCCCAGGGCTGTTTTTACTAAGGTGACCATGGATGAGGAGGTCTACTAGGTTCTTAACTCTCCTGTAAGTGATCTTGGGACCTCTGTTCACAATCCTTTCCAAAGTGGGTTCCATAGCTAGGGTATGAATTTGTTCTTTATTATATGAACAAAATAAGGGACCTGTGTAGTAAAAGTAGTGACAATGTTAGGGACCATGTGCTGGAACATATTATCTGTTCTATTTCTAGTCACATTTTTCTTTAGCAAAGTTGTCCTATCCATAGCCTCTACTTTGCTTTTGGCTTTAACACTGGTTCTCTGTATCTTCTTTGTTGAAATCTGTTAGTGAGGATCTCTGTCCCTCTATTATAGTCCTCATGTGTTCTACAGTTTCTTTTTAGCCCCATATACTGTCCCACAGAGATATTCCTAGTGACTTATTTAGGATGGCAGCTATCATAATGTAGGACAGCATTGTGGTTGGTTTCTTTCTGTAAGAGGTCAGAAAAGAGCTCCCTTTCCCATCCTTATACACAGTCAGGTTCAAAAATGAAATGTTTTCCTTGCTAGCTATTACCTTAAATTTTAGGTTTGGATTGGAATTTTTAAGGTACTGTACAAACTCTCCCATTTGTGCCTCATCACCCTCCAGATGAGGATCACATCATCGATAAAGTGTCTGTACGTGTCCAGATATTCATTAAGCACATTTACTTTCTGGTCATAAATATACTTGCTTTCCCAATTGGACAGATAGATATAAGCATAACTGGGTGCCATCACTGCCCCCATTGCTGTCCCTTTTTTATGGTGATATACAACCGAATTGAACAAGAACACATTTTTTTGTCAAAACAATCTCAGTCAAATCTACAGTGAATTCCATAAATGCATTTGTGTAGTCTGTGTGTTCTACCATTGCCTCTCTCAGTGCTTGTAAACCATCACTATGAGGTATGTTAGCATATAAGGAGTTTATATCAAGTGTGACTAAGAAGCAGTCTGTTTCTATGGCTATATCTTCCAGTGTTTCTAAAATGTATGTAGTGTCTGATATAAGATCTCGAGGCTTGTGCTATATGATTAATGTGGGAATTAACAAACTGAGCCAGGGGCTCCATGTTTGAGCCTATGCTGTAGACTATTGGTCTCAGTGGTGGATTCTGCAATTTTTTGTGGATTTTTAGCAATCCATAGAATGTAGCTCTAATGGGGTGTTGGACAGTAAGGAATTCTGAGACCTCCCGGCTGATAATACCACTGACTACAGCTTCATAAAAAAAATATATCTTTATCTGTTATTTGCATATAAAAGTAGGATTGAATAGTATATTTTCATAAAATACACAATCTGATAGTTGAGAAAGTATATCAGCTTTGTACTTTTCATTTCTGATCACCACTATCGCCCCACCTTCATCAGTGGGCTTAATGATGGTGGTGCCATTTAGTTGCAGTTTTGATATTGCTTCCTTTTCTGCCAGAGTACAGTTATGGTACTGTGGTTTAGATGTATCTTTTACAAGTGTAACCACATCCCTCACAGGCGTTCAGGAAGACATTAACCATCTGGTTCACTGGGGGTATGAACCCAGATTTCTTCTTCATTTTTACCCCAATGTTGTTTCAACTTGGTCATCCTGATTTATTCCAGTAGTATTAGCCAGACTTTTCTCATCAAAGTCGGTTACTGTGTTGTCTGTTTTTATTGTGTAGAATGTGTAAATTCAGTTTTCGAGCAGAACAGACACAGAGGAGGGGATGAGGGTGGCGCCGGGGGAGTGCATGGCCAAAGTGGATACAACTGAAGGGTAGGCAATGAATAACACTGTAACTGAAACTAATAATTTGACTGCTAGTAGCAACAACTCAGTAGTTAATATTTTGAACTACACACTGTCTGAAGCAGAAATGACTGTGTTAAATGAAGGTCTCTTGTTTATCCTGACAAACTACCACAATGAGTTTAAAACTGTGGTTGATTTAAATTGTTACATTATGTTCAAAAACTGAATTTATACATTCTAAAATTTGTGATTAACATTTAAAAAAATAATTATTAAGAAATGTTGTGTGTACTGCCCACCTTTACCCCTGCGGGTGGTACTTGGTGATCACGTTCCAGTGAGCTGAGTTCAGCGGTGAGCTCAGTGAACCAGCTGGATGGGTCAGGGCTGGAGGGAGAGTGCTGTCATGTGACACCACCCCCAGCCTGGGAAGGGAAGGTGCAGGGTTGCCCGCATGGACCCAAGTAACATACAGGAAAGAGAAGTCTTGTCTTGGCATAGGACCCTGCACCTTTGCACTCATGGCTGCCAAAGAGCCTTGTGCTTCAGGTAGTAGACAGACTCTTTACCCTGTGTGTCTGCATCTGTTGCCACATGGAAGTGCAGCCTGTCAGACTGACCTGTAAATTCTTGACATCTGTTGCCACACAGAAATGCAGGGACCACAGGGCCCTGCATTTCCACAGACAGGTAGAATCTTTCCTTGGTGCATGGATCAGAGGACTCTGAATATCTTCATCTGTTCATGCATGTCCTGAAGGGACCTGCATGAATGAGGATACAATTCCACTATCTCAAAAAGAAAGGAAATTATTTGCAAAAAAATGTATTAATGCACCAGTTAGGGTTAACCTTAAAGCCACAAAAGTAAGGAAATGTGGGCTTAGGGTTTCCAATCTGGACTCCCCCCCAGCAACAAAAGAACAAGACCACACAAGCAACCACAGACAACCATCATCAGGTACTGTAAGACAACCAACATGCAACTCTTTCCAGATTACACAAATACAGTCAGTAACACTGATGTGCTACTTTCATGGATTTATATCTGTTGCATGCACATTACAAGACATACACACCTACTTCTGGCTGCAGATAGAAATCCACAATATTCAAATCAGAACATGATTTCTGTATACAGAAGCACAGGTCCCTGCAGTCACAGATACAAATCCACAATACCCAAATTACAAGAGTCTGTTTGTCTGCAGAATAGTTGGCCCCTATGAGGCCAGTGTCTCTGTAACCACAAGTACGCATTTTTATTTTATTTTTTATTTATTTATCACTTTGTTCACCGGGTAAGCACACTAGGCCAAGGCCCATTTTTGGGAAAGACCTGGAGCCACTTAGTATGTGGCTTAGATGATACAATAGTACAATAAATACGTACAATGGACAAGAAGTACATACTATGCATAAACAAATTAGTACAACCTAATAGCATTTGCAAATTGGTTGTTGCTGCAAATAAAATGTAAACTCTGTTTTACAATTAGTTTGATTATTATCACCTAGATGGAGCTGAGGCATGATATTCCACACTCATCCACACTGTAAGACACACAGAGGTCTGGCAGCAACTGCAACTTCAGGAATAAGACATATTGTACACGCTGACCTCTGGCTGCTGAAGTGCAGGCCTCATGGAACCCATGATACCATAATTACAGCAGTACTTCTATCTGCAGAAATTCAGGCACCTGAAGGCAGCCTTATATAGCTGTAGTTAAAAATCAACAAAGATACAGGAGCACACTAGGAAGTTTGGAGTCAAAGTATTGAAAATTACCAAAGTTATGAGTGAGCATGAGACAGTTTTAATGTACGTTCATAACTTTGTTGTTTGTTTTAGTATTTTGACCCCAAACCTTGAATGTCTTCTTGTGACTCCATGTTATGAACCCAGCAGGTGAGTTTTCAAATCCTGCCAAAAAGAGATTTCATGGCATGACCGTGAAATTATATTTAAACCCATATTTGAAAAAAACCCACCTGCTTTGTCGATGAGGTGGGGTACTAAAAAGGCCATCTTGAAAGTTTGGTGTGAAAATATAACAAATTAGTGTAGTTATAAGTAAATTGAAATATTTAAATGTTCAGTCATATGTTGACATTTTACCATTGCTCAACGAGGGACTGTTTTCTTCTTTTCAGGTTTAAATTAAAAAAAAAGATCAACACAAGGCAGTTTTCTGTATTTATTTATTTACTGAAAAGTTTTACCAGGAAAGTATACTGAGCAGACCACTGCTCATTTCCAGATGCATCCTGGGGGAGGGGAATACTGGGAAAATTATATAAGTGTACAAAAAATTGTGCATGCAAAGCATGAGCAGCAAGTAGTACAGCAATGTGTTTCCATACAATACAATACAGTGCAATCATATACAATAAAATACAATACAGTAAAAGTGGTACAATAGAGATGACAGCACTAAAAGTAGTGCAGCAGAATTCTATATGAGTTGCCGAGGAGAAAAAGTGTCAGATAGCCCAGTCTAAACAGGTATGTGAGTGCTAGGACAAAGTTCAGCATTAAGAAGGTTAGGAGCAGGAGCAGGAGGTGCGGAAGTGGTCTTTAAGAAGGATGTTGAGATAACAAGGGGAAGGGGTATGGTGAATGGTAGCAGTGAGCGAATTCCAAAATTTAGGCAACCGGTAGGAGAAGGCAGACTGACCTGCAGACGTGGCCATGCGAGGGACTAACAGAGACTGGGAGTCAAAGTGCCTGAGGGAATGGGAGGGGGGGAGGCGGAGAGAGCAGAAGAGAGATTATCGGGCTGGGACTGTGACCAGTATTTAGCTGTAAGACTATCACAGTGTACCTGCCTCTTGTCCTGCATTGCTAGGAGGGACAGGGACTGGTAGAGGAGATAATGGTGTGTACTGGGCGGGCAGTCTAGGGTGAAATGGCAGAAGGAGTGGTAGATGGTGTCCAGTCTGGTTATGGAGTTTTTGGGAGTGGCACTGTAGACTACATCACTGTAGTCAAAAATAGGGAAAATCATTTTCTGTACTATTGCACGACGTGCAGGCAGTGGGATGCACCCACAGTTGTGATACAGGGTGCCCAGTCTGGGGCTCAGTTTCTTGTGGATGGCCTCAATATGTACAGAAAAGTCTAGGTGCTGGTCAAGCCAGACCCTGAGGTATCTAAAGGTGGAGCAGCCCTCCAGCTTTGTCCCATCCAGGGTGTGGAAAGTGGGAAGGGAAGGGAGCCAAGAGAGAGTCTCTGCCTTGTACCAAAGGTCATAGAGACTGTTTTTCTGGCATTCAGGAATAGCTGATTCATGCAAAACCAATGCTGGACTTCCTCAAAGTCATGCTGTAATCTGGTTGCCACATCAGAAGTTGAGGGGCCAGATGTAAACAGGACCGTGTTGTCCTCATACACGAGGAGGGATGTGTGTGGGCAGGCAGAGGGAAGGTTATTGAGGAAGATGAAGAACAACAGAGGGCCAGGGACTGAACCTTGAGGAACACTGTTGGTGATAGGGAGGGAGGAGGAGGAGGAGGAGGAGGTGGAGTTTCCAATCCTGATGGATTGAGTCCTACCCACAAGATAGGACTGGAACCAGCCGGTAGCGTCACTTGAGAGCCGTGCTAATGTGAGTTTGGATAAAAGGAGGGGGTATGAGACAGTGCTGAAGCCTTTGCAAGGTTGACAAATATGGCAGAGGTGATGATGCCCTGGTCCATGCAAGTATGGATGGATTCAATGAGCCTTAGTAGGGAGGTGGTAGTGGAGTGGGCTTTCCTGAACCCAGACTGGTAAGGTGTGAAGAAAGAGGTGGGGTCAAGGAAGGACGAGAGCTGGGAGAGGACTAGACATTCCTGTAGTTCTGACAGAGTGGGGAGGAGGGAAACAGGGCGATAATTCCCAGGGGAGCAGGGGTCACCACCTTTTGGGAGGAGGATGACGGTGGTGTATTTCCATTCCAAAGGGATGGAAGAGAAAGAAAAAGAGGCTGAAGAGAGAAAAAAGGGGGTGGTGATGGTAGGGACTGCCAGGAAAAGCATTTTGGAGTCCAGGGACATTTGCCCTTGGAAGGGTTTAACGTGAGTAGGGCCTTATATACTTCAGTCGGTGTAACATAGCAGAAGGAGAAAGAAGGGAGTGAGGCATGGGCAAATAGAGGTGGGGTTGATGGGGCATGGCTGTGTGAGACTGGGAGGGGAGAGGACAGGAGGGAAGCAGTACAAGAGTTAAAGAAGGAATTAAATTCAGTTTCCACTGCTAGTGGGTCAGTTAACATGATGCTGCCAGCTTTAATGGCGGGGGTAGGGGGCTGGGATGAGGGGTGGAAAGGAATTGAACCACCTTCCAGAACTTGGAGGGGTGATTTATGTTAGTAAGGAAGGTGGAATTAAAGTAGTTCACCTTGGCCAGATGGATTGCACTTGTACAGGCATTTCAAAGAGTGCGGTAATACTGGTAATCTGACTTGGAGCCAGTGGCTTTATGTGTCTTCCATGCCTGATCCCTAGCCTGCAGGCAGGCCATGAGGTCAGTGGTGATCCAAACCATGTGGGCACCCCGCACATGGATCCATCTAAGTGGGGCATAGGTGTCCCAAACTGAGAGGAACTTTGACTTGAATAGATCTAGAGTAGTGTCTATAGAGGTGGCCTGAGGGATGAATGACCAGAAACTGGAGGCCAAATTGTTTAGGAGTGAGGTAAGATCTAAAGACTTGTGTGACCGAGCCAATAGAGTTTTAGGGGAAGGGGCTTTGGACCAATGGATTTTCTGGACTGCATACATTAGATTATGATCAATTAAGGAGTTGAGAAGAAGACCTGCAGAGATTATTTTATGTGGATGAGAGGTGCGTGCCCGATCGATTAGAGAGTGATTCAGCATTTTGGTGTTTAGACAGGAGGGTTCACTGATTAGCTGCGACAGGTTAAGAGTGGCAATGTCATTTTGAATTTTTGAGTAGGAGGACAGCCAGTTCACTTTGAAGTCACCTAGGACATGCAGCTTACCACCAGAAGCGTGTTACTGAAGGGCTGCCAGGAGGTCAGTAATGGTGGATACGGGGGAGCTAGGGCAACAATATAAGCCAGCAATAAAAATAGGAATGGAGTAGGGGAGGGAGATTTGTACCATCAGTGGTTCAATAGACTAGGGGAGAGGTAATATAGGTACAGGGGAGAATTTTAGGAAGGAAGAGATGTTCATGGCAATTCCGCAGCCTTTTTTCTTACCAGGAATGTCACTGAGGAGGATAGACTAGCCAGGGATGGAGATACAGGCATTGGGGATGTCTGGCTTTAACCATGACTCGGTTATGATCAGGACATCAGGGTTGAGGGATATGGAAATTGGTTGAAGCAATGGGATTTTGAGAAGAAGGCTCTGATGTTTAAGTGAGCCAACTTTAGCCCCTGAGGGAGTTGGAAGGGGGGGGGGGGGAGGACCAGGTTTGGCCTCAATGTCCTCTGCCAACAGCAGGAGTATTACCAAGGGTCACCAAGGTTTTACAGCTGGAGTAGGGAGATGAGTGGGAAAGAGTGGGACTATACCCAGTTGGGAACTTGAGGTGGACCAAACCAACATGGAAACTAGGGGGTAGGATGGAAGGTCCAGGATGCCCGGTGTTTGGGTACAAATGGATGAATGTTGGGAGGGAGGAGGAGGTAGTGAAGGGGTTGGTGGGTGAGAGGTAGGGAAGGGGGATGGGAAGTACTGAACAGCAGCTTTGGGTAAGAAGAGGGAAGGAGGGACACCAGGGTTACAAGAAGGGTGAGAAGCACAATGGTACATACATAAGTGACTGACGGGTGAAATGAATCTCTCAATAAAAACACATATTTACCATGTGAATTTGTAAATTCTAAGCCAAAAATCAAATTAAGTATGTGATGGTGACCTAAATACACATTGGCCCAGATATTCAAAGCAGTTGCATGTGGCACAACTGAGTTGCACTGGCGCACGTGCGGACATGCGCCAGGGAGCGATATTCAGTGGGAGCGAGTGTGCAGCGCAAATCCCATTGTACCAATGTGCAATTACAATGAATGCAGGTGCAAGTGAAGGGCGTGTGCCCATGAATATCTGGCGCAGTGCGATATTCAACCATGGCGCAAGTGCGGAGCAAATCTGAGATGCGCCGAGCAGACTTGTGCCTATAAATACAGGGTGCAAGCACACAGACAGCACTTGCACCAAGTGAGAGGGAGAGAGAGAGAGAGAGAGAGAGACTGAAAAAATGACAGAAGGATGGAAGGACAGACAGAAAGACAGAGAGAGACAGAGCGAGCTAGAGACAGACAGACAGAGGCAGCCACAGAGGAAGAGGGACAAAGGTGGCAGTAGAAAGGGACACAGGGGCAGAGAGAGTAAGAGGGACAGGCAGACACAGTGGCAGATAATGCACCAGGGTGTCACACAGCCCACAGCAGCCAACTGCCCAGGGGGATAGTGGACATCAGGGGCCATGGATAGTGCGCCCTTTAAGATGGAGGCTGTAATGAGGGGTGTGAGGGGGCAGGAGGAACAGCGACATGGCTGAGGAAGGATCCGTCGATGGTATGCCCGACAAAGGTGGTACCATGCACAGAAGGAGCAGGACAGAGAGCTGTACCAGTTAAGGCAGAAGGAAGCAGGGAGGGAAGTCAGAATAGCAAAGGCCCAAACTGAGGAAAAGATAGCCAACTCGGTTAAGAAGGGGGATAAAACCTTTTATAGGTACATCAGCGAGCGTAGAAAGACAAAGGGAGGGATAGTGAGGCTGAATAGAATGAACGGTTGGTGGGCAGAGGGGGACAGTGAAAAAGCAGGGATACTGAATGAATATTTCTGCTCAGTATTCATAAAAGAGGAGGGGGAAGTGCCTAATCCAATTAACAGAAGCTCTCTTGATAGGGGGTTCGATCCCAGTCCTTTCACAGAAGAAAGGGTTCTGCAAGAACTCCTAAAACTGAAGGTGGACAAAGCAATGGGGCCTGATGGAATTCACCCCAGAATTCTAAAAGAATTAAGGGGGGAGGGGAGACTAGCGAAACCACTGGCTACTCTTTTTAATAAATCATGGGAGGATGGTATAATACCCGAGGACTGGAGGAAGGTGAATGTGATTCCCTTTCATAAAAGTGGGACCAAGACAGAAGCAGGAAACTACAGACCTGTCAGTTTGACCTCTGTGTTAGGGAAAGTGATGGAGTCACTTCTGAAGGAAAGAATAGTTGAGTACCTAGAGGCCAGTGGGGCAGAGGACCCAAGGCAGCATGGGTTCAGAGCGGGAAGGTCATGTCAGACAAATCTAATAGATTTCTTTGACTGGGTGACCAAAGTAGTAGACCAGGGAAGAGCTATGGACTTGGCCTACCTAGACTTTAGCAAGGCATTTGACACAGTCCCACACAAAAGATTAATAGTCAAATTAACCAGCCTGGGAGTGGGTCCCAGGGTGGTAGCCTGGGTAAAACATTGGCTGGACAACAGGACACAGAAGGTAATTGTAAATAGAGTCCACTCCGAAGAAAGAGGGGTTGCTAGTGGGGTACCGCAGGATTCAGTATTGGGTCCAGTCCTTTTTAATGTCTTCATAAGTGACATTGCAGAGGGACTGGAAGGAAAAGTATGCTTCTTTTCAGATGACACAAAGTTCTGCAACAGGTTGATACACAAGGAGACGTGCAAAGGATGAGTAAGGACTTGGCAAGGTTGGAGGAATGGTCAGAAGTATGGCAGCTCGGATTCAATGCAAAGAAGTGCAAAATAATGCACCTGGGAAACAAGAACCCAGGGGAAGAATACACAATTGGGGGGGAGGTAGTAACAGCAACAAAAAAGGACCTTAAGGTTAGCAAGCAATGTGAGAAGGCAGTAGAGAGGGCAGGGGGTATACTGGGATGCATAGGGAGAGGCATTCGCAGCAGAAAACAGGAAGTTGTTATCCCTCTGTACAGACAGTTGGTGACACCCCATCTGGAGTACTGCATCCAGTTCTGGAGACCCCATCTCCACAAGAACATAGACAGGATAGACGCAGTCCAGAGGAGGGCAACTAAAATGGTGCAGGGTCTGCAAGAGAAGCCATATGAGGAGAGACTAAAGGAGCTTAATATGTATACCGTTGAGGAAAGAAGGGAGAGGGGGGACATGATAGAAACTTTTAAGTACCTCAGTGGAATCAACAAAGTCCAAGAGGGTAGCATCTTTCAGAAAAAGAGGCGTGCAAGAACAAAGGAAACAATTTAAAGATAGAGGAAGCGGTTCAGGGACAATGTGAAATGTTATTTCACAGAGAGGCAAGTGGATGCATGGAACAGCCTTCCTGAGGAGGTTGTAGGGTCTAAAACTGTGGGAGAATTCAAGAATGCATGGGACAGACATAAAGCAATTCTTGTGGGGGGTAGGAGGAAATAGGCTGTTGGTTACCTAGGATCTGCGGCCTATCCTGTAGGTAGGGAAATGGGCAGACTAGATGGGCCAAACGGTCCTTATCTGCCATCAAAGTCTATGTTTCTATGTTTCATGCCCACACCACCTTCAAGAACTACTCTGATATGGAGATTGTGAGCCAGTACTGCCTGAATAGGGCCGTTCTGTGGCAGCTCTGCAAGCTGTGCAGTGAGGAGATGCAGGCACCCACAAGACGGAGCCACACAATGTCCATGAAGGCCAAAGTGACAACCGTCATGTGCCTGCTTGCCACGGGCATCTTCCAGAGACCAAAAAGGGACACCACCGGCATAACCCAGTTGGCCATGTCACGCCTCCTCACACAATTCCTCAACGTTCTGCTGCCACATGCTTCAGAATACATCCATTTCCCCAGCACACAGGCAGAGCATACAGCAACCATGCAGGACTTCCACAGGGTAGCACGTATGCTTGGCATACTTGGGGCCATTGACTGCTCCCACGTGGGTATCCACATGCCACCTGGCCCTGAGGGTGTGGCCTACATCAATAGGAAGGGGAGCTCAAGCATCAACTGCCAGGTGGTGTGCTATGCCATGGGGCGCATCAACAATGTTTGTGCCACACACCCTGGGAGTGCTCATGATGTGTTCATCTGGCACAGCTCTGTGCTGTGCCACAGGTTTGAATGTGGGGATATCCCCATGGGCCACATAGTGGGTGAGTATGGGATGGGTAGGGGGTGACATGCAGGGCATGGGATGGGGAAGGGCAGGGTGGGCATGCTGGCGAGGGTGCCAGGGATAGGCAAAGGGCATGGCAAAGGATGGCAGGGGGCTAACCATGTCATTATCCACACGGAAGACAGCACCTATCCACTGAGGCCCTGGCTGCTCATCCCTTACTGGCGCCTGTCATCCCCAGCAGAGGAATGCTACAACAAGGCACACACCAGCACTCACAACATCATTGAGCGTGTATTCAGCATGCTGAAGGCGTGCTTCTGTTGCCTAGACAGGTCAGGCTGTGCCCTATAGTACAGCCACTCCAAAGCCTGGCCTGCTGCAATCTGCACAACATGGCCATTGACCGTGGGATAGCTGTCGAGGCTGACGAGGGCAACAGTAGTGGGGACGATGGAGGCAATTGGCTGGAGGGTGGTGGACAGCCTCTTCCTGGGTGGCAGGATCCCCGGCTGCAACGGATGGCACATCAACATCGGGACACCGTCGCACAGGAGCACTATGGTGCACGCAGGTAGGTGGGGTGAAACCCATGATGGGCCACACACACAAGTACAGCACACATGCAGGGACATGCATGGCAATGAGCATGCACACACAGAGGCCTGGTGCAGGGGTAGGGGAGTCAGTGGCACACAATTGCACACAGCAACACACACATGCACCCAAGCACCCACACACCCAGGCATTGGCATGTAGTGGGGATCAGAAGCATTGCACCAGTGCACAGGCACAACCAGTGCTGAATTGCCCTCATCATGCCCACACCACATGGTTCAGCGGCTGTGCGAGCTCGCACACAGGCAGCATGTGGCGAGACACACAGATGCCACACCAGTGGTATGCACACACACACACACACACACACACACCACCCATGCTTGCACAGAGCAGCAGCTGCATCAGGGTGGGATGCACATCAGGGCCGCCACACGGAACCATGGTCACTGCAGACCTGGGGGTGGCCATGCCAGGGCCGATCAGCAGCCACAGGCTGCTCATCAGCCACAGGGGGTGTTAGCATCAGCCCCCCAGGTGTTAAACTGCAGGACCACGACTGGGTCTGTGCAGGGGTGCATAGGCGCCCAAACAGGCCTTCCCCAGGCATGCCTGGGATGCCTACATCAGAGCCCAGCATCGACCGTGTGGGTGTCACCCAATGCCTGGATCGTGGGGTGGACAGTGCACTGCGTGGGGTACGTGGTGGCTGGTCACACCCTCTGGCAGCCAGCACGTGAAGCTATCCATGATTGCACGTGCATGATTCAGGGATGTGTTCCTGCATGCATTGCATCCCACCAGGAGCTGTGCAGTGCCCCCCTTGCACTGCTCGGCCACCTGGCACACTTCCGAATACAGTGCATGCACCCAGTGGTAAGTTGTACCTGTTGCTCTATGGAGGCCCGCAGCAAACGAATGTGCTCTGCCAGCAGGTCAGCATCCTGGGGATCCTGGGCAGGACGCCGACCCTCCTGTGGTGACCGTCCATGCTGCACAGCCCCCCCATCAGGTGGACGCTGTACAGTGGGGTGCTCATGGGGTATGTCCCTAGCTGGCACCATGGCAGCAGACCTAGCATCCAGCTGCCCTGTGGCACCCACTACCTGCTGCTATTGCCTGTCTGACTGCTGAACACTGCCCAGTGCCTGTACAGCCGCACCACCACACTGCACGCTGTGGCAGTGCACACAGCTGCATCTGCAGTGGCGGAAGGCAGATGTTCCCCCGCTGTCAGGTCACTGGGCGTGCTGCCTGTGTTGGTGTCAGGCATGAGTGTCTCCCCCACAACGTTGCCCATGCTGTCCAGGATGATGGTGATGTCATCATCGGTGTCAGACCCAGCCCCGATCTGTGTCCCCACGCAGAGGACACTGAGACTGGCATCAAGCAGGAACACATCCAGGACCTCATCCAGCCCCATGCCCAGGATATCCACCTGGACTGTGGTGGTGTGCTGCAGCCTTTCAGGCCCGCAGATGCCTGTGGAGGTGGATGGCTGGTCCTGCATCCATGGCCACTGTCGGTGCCCCATCCTCCACACTCAGGCGTGCTGGTGCTGAAAGAGAAAATAGGTGTGTTAGTGATGCACTGCCCATAGGTGCCCCCCCTCAAAACAGCCACTGCATGCATCCAGCAGCATGGCATGTGTGGTGTTATGTACACATGCATAGGACATGCATGGCGGAAGCATGCACACCAGCATGCCCATGTACGCACCCTCTATGCCACCTGCTGTGCATGAATGACATATGTACCATGCAGTGATGGGCTGCCACCCATCTGAAATCCTCCTCCAGGGACACACTCCACAGTGCTGTGACTCATGGTGGCTGCCACCAACTCCTCCTACGCCATGAGCTGTGGCGAATCTACAGGCCCCCCTACAGTGGCATTCTGGAAGGCATGGATGGCTGCCACCTTCTCCTTTATGTGGCTCTTGTCCATGCACACCTTCTTGTGGCACTCCTGCACTGACCACTGGTGGCTGCCTTGCTGGTTCACACATGCTGCCACCTCCTCCCAGGCCCCAGCCCTGGCCTGTGGTGTGCCTGTGGCACCACTCAACAAAGGCTCCCTGTCGTGGTAGGCCTCAAACAGGGCCTCTGTCTCTGCCTTAGTGAAGTTGGGCCTGCGCTTGCGAGTAGGCCCATGCGCTTGTGAGCAGGCCCACGCTCCTCACCCTTCTCTCGTTCCAACATGTAGCTTCCTTTGGACATGGACAGTACAGTGTGTCAGTGACAGCAGCTCCCTGTTCCATCCTCCCTGTTCCATTCCCCCTGCTGTACTGGCTGCACCCAGTGTGATGCAGCACCATGTGCAACTTACCTCAAAAGGATACAAAACTGTTCCATGGCCTGTGCTGATCGGTGGCGCTTTTATAATGCATTGCATGCAAATGAGCTTTGGCACATTGGTCATGACATGCTAATTTCCCCAGTGTGCCACGCATTGGCTGATGAGCTCATTTGTATGTGGCAGCTGAATATCACGATTTTGCTCCTTGCACAATTAGTTTGCTCTGGAACAAGTCACGGCACAATGCACACACATGTGCAGTGTGCAGGACTGCAGTGTGAATGCGCTGGATGGTATAATGCCACCAGTTGTGCATGGTGAGCAGACTGCGTGATATGGGCCATGGTGCATGCTGCGCCATGCCTGCTATTGCTCACGTGTGCACTGTGCAGCAGCCGACCTCTGACCCCTCTTGTGACTTTTGCTGCTAGGTGACCCCCACACCCATGACCCCACTTAGCCATGCCCATGCTGCACATCTCTGAGACTGTGCGATGGGCGGACACAGCTCATGTCCCCTCGGCCAGCACATCTGGCGCATGCTGTGGCCATGTGCACCTACCACCGCCATTTTGCTCAGTGGCTCACACCTGAAGCATGGCTCAGCAGCAAGCACAATGAGCAGCCAGCTGGACACAGGTTGAGTTAGTCAATCTTGTCACCTGCATCCAGCCCCATGCACCTCAACTGTTTGGGCAGGTGCCACTGCAGCAGTCTCGGCTGACTGTGTGGCAGACCATTGCTGCCTCACTGTGGCAGTGCACAGAAGTGGCAAGGATGGGGCAGCAGTGTCACCACCGCTATGGGGACCTGGCTTGGAAGGACCTAGAGTGTCTCAGGAGGCTAGAGGCATGCGTCAAGCATGGGGCTGTGCCAGAGCCAGGTGAGTAGGCCCATAATGCATGTATGCTCTGGTGCAGTACTGTGGTGTTGGCTAGGCTGCCTGGCATGTCCTGCAGGGTGGTGTACTGCCATCATGCACATCACAGAGTGGCATCGCCCTCCGCTGCTTGCATTGCGATGCCACTCTGTGGGATGTGTCGGGCAGGGGCTCACCCTGTGCACAGGGAAGGGGGTGATGGGCAGCTGCTGTGGTTGGTTACTGATGTGTACCTGTTTCTGTTCCATTCCCAGGGCCAGAGGACAGAAGAAGTTCAGCAATGGAAGAACGCCAGGCCGCAATGGCCCAGTGGGGCCACAGAGACCAGATAGGCACTGACATTGTCCTTCGCACTGTCCATGGGGGGTAGCGGGTGCATGGGTGAGGGCATAGCAGCCTGTGCCATGGCAGCTGTGTGTGTCGCACTGTGCATGGTGTCTGCCACTGTGGCACATCCATTGGACACATGTGCCAGCTGTTGGTGGGGTGGGTGTGCGCCCGGCTGCCACTGATGTTGCAGTGGTGCTGCCAGAGGACTGTGCCATGTGACTGCCATTAAGCAGTTGGGTGGCCACTGTGCAGTGGGGACCACTACTCTGCACTGTTGTGGTGTGCCGCATTGCTGACAGGTGTTGGCCCATCCCTCTGTGGGTGGCCTGTACAGGCTCTCTGGGGGTGTGTGATCCAACTGCCCATTGTGCACTGTGGATGGGCATGGTTCCTTGGGACGTTGCACTGACTGCCTGTACTGTCCCTTCCCCTAGGTGTCCGATGGTGGCACAGGAGGCCTCTGCACTGCCGGCTCCTGCAACAGTTGATTCTCATCACCTTGACAATGATGGAGGCGGTACTGCAGGTCCAGCAGATGCTGTTAGGAAACAGGAGGCAGCGACTACTGCAGGGGGTGGCAGGCCATGGCTGCTGCTAGTTGGGCCCTGATTTCCCCTGTTTCCCCAGCTGTACCTCCCCCTCCAGTCCCTCCTTCCCTCTGTACAGTCTCTGTTCCCTATCACCTCCCCTCACTTTCCTACCCTCCCCGACACCCTTCTCTTTTATATAGTTGTTTACCACAATATATATCTTTTGACATACCTGCCTGTGTCTGTGTCTGCTTTGCAGGTGTAGTGAGGAGCTATGCTGCAGTGGCCCAGTGCCTGGCTGTGTGGTCCTGGGTGTGCCCTGCCCTGGTCTGGCTGTGCAGGGGGGGCAGGGGCCTGAAGCCTGCAGGGTCCCCCTTGGTGGCCCTCCATACACCATTGGCACCCCCTGTTGCCTACTGTCTGTGCCACTGTTGTGTTCTGAGGTGGGGGTTTGGGTATCTGTGTGCACCCTGCTGTGCCCAGCTGGTGGTGGCCTCTTGTGGCCTGTCACTGTGCTTCCCTGACTCTGTCCCTGGGTGTCCTCTCTGAGCCATGCCCCCCTCTGTTGATCTGCTCCCATGGTTTCCCTGGGGCTTCTCTGTCGGCCTATGGTGTACCTGTGTTTGCTTCATGGTGCACCTCTGGTTGTGACATGGCACATCCATGGTTGCACCATGGCACAACTATGCCATACTCAGCCAGGTTGTGCTGGTGCAGTGCAGCCAGCGCAGCCTATGAATATGGCTCCTGTTGCGCCATGGTGCATCGGATTTGTGCTGCACCAGACTTGCACCGGCCTTTGGCACATTTCTGAATATCTGGGCCATCTTGTTCATTTGTTACCAAGCAGTTCCTCTTTAGAAAACCATTTATAAAATAGAAAAAAAAACAAGATAGCTGCTGTCATGAATACAATCTCTCTGAGCACCAACAGTAAATCATGAATTAACAATTGTGAACAATTTTTTATTGATCACACTTTTTTTGTTTACCTTCCTGTCTAGCTGTTATCCCAAAAATCGTTACAATTCAAAAATGCTATGCTATTTTTTCACCAAACCATCCAAAGGCACACGCTTGGTGCCGGCACCATCAAACCAGAAAATGTTATGAAAAAATGTTATACCGTCTGGGCTGTAGGTGAGAGCAAAAAAAAAAAAACATGTTAAGTACAGGGGAAAAGGTGTTGCTTTTTCTGTTTTGTAGCACTTCATATCTCAAACACCATACATGATGCCAGCACAAAACTGCTCACAGTTTGGGACTCTGACTGCCTGACTGCACATGCCAAATTTTGGGCTATTTTGTCAAAGTACACCAAAATTATAAGGTGCACAAATTGGGGTGTAGCATAGAAGTGCCAATACAACCCTAACCATAGGGGTCTACCATGACCCTATAATACACACACATTATCATCTGTAGGGTTGCCAGTGAGTTAGTTTGATTCATTTAGCATTGCTTGCATGCTGTTTGGATTCATTAAAGAATCAGCAGGTGATTTTGTACATAGACAGTACTGTGCATGTGTGTGCCTCCATAAGCCCTTTAGCACACCAGCTTTAGTAGTCCACTGCCAATTTGCAAAAAGGTAGGTGAGTACAATGTGTTGGCCTTGACTATACTCAACACTTTTTCTGTATGTGCGCAGATTGCACATGGTTGGACAGGTAGGAGATAAACTAGGTAGGTGGTTGCTTATCCTGATGGCCTTGCCTTGGTTAACTCGTCATTAGAATGGGAAGGGACATAATGTCAAAAAGTTTCACGAGTACAGTACAAATGGCAAAGGAAGGAGTCCCTGATCCATTCCAGTTAAGATGTAACCAGTGAGGGAGGCAATGGTGAAGTGATTAACTGTACCCATAAGGGTCTGAGGAAAGAGGAATCAGATAATAAAGATAACAGGAAGTGATCAGAACAGAAAGTACTACCTGGACATTAATGCAATATATTCATGCTGTAGAAGTATCAGACCTTTATTGCTAAAATTATTTAATATTATACAATGGCAAGAAAATTTCCTGGACACTGGTCAGCGTGTGCCTGGGACAGTGAGGTTACCCGAGCACAACCTCACTGTATAAAGTCCAGGCAAACACATGACTACACGACAACCTCACATATCATGCCTTCCCTCCACAGGTTACAGATGTTCTGAGCTGTGCTGTAAATGACTTCTCCCACTCCGGCCCACTCCTGCCCTCCCCAGTTGCTGATACTTTACTTTCTGTAATCTTTTTTTTTCTTTATTTGACATAGACAAGCCACGGTAAACCAGAAACCAAGCTGCTGCTGGAGCGGCCGGTGATCCTGACCAAAACAGCAGCTAACCACATGCCAGTTACAGATGCTTCCTGCAAGCAAATGGAGCATGCTACTTATGAATTGGTTCCAGAACTACTGCAAGTGCTGACCCCAGCACTCACTCTGTGCCTTCTGTCCCTGCTCCACAGTCAGCTCCCCGAGTGAAGTGATGAAAGTCTTGATCCCCACTCTGACTCTACCGCCTCAGTCCCTGCTACATGGTCGTCTCCCTGACATTACCATATTGAGGGTCACAGAGCCCAAAAACATAGGTCAGCTCCCTGCCTAATTAGCAATACAAAAAACATCTTCATGGAGCCGCACAAAGACCAACAGGGGTGAGGGTGGGGGAGGCTACAATGCAAGAAAGCCGACTAGAACAGTCAGAGTAACGGTCAGAGACAGTCATATACCGACAGCTCCACCTACTGGTCAAAAGGGAACTATTTTTTTTCCTCTGTATACCTCCACTTTAATAAATGAACTGAAAGTCTGCACAAAAAATGCCTTTTTAATCTTTTTTTTTAAATAAATGAGCCATTGTATAATAGCAATAATGCACTCCAGGATGTGGGTTGTGCTGGGAAAACCTCACTTCTGGGGTGTTGGATGTGCTCAGCCTGTGGCCTTGTGCCCAACAACCCCAGGCTTGAGGTTATCCCAGGCAACCCACACCCTGGAGTGCATTATTGTTTAATTTAAATATTATCAACAGTGAAGTAGGAGTCTAATAATTAAAATGAGTTTTAGTTGCAGTAAGGGAAGTGTTTCCTCATTTAATGCATCTATATTTGAAATAATTTTCTGCCAATAAAACATGATTTTCCTGTGGCAAATGCATTATCTTTAATTTGAAAATGTGGCAGTGAATGCAGAGACTGCTTTGTTGTGGCTTCCTATAAAGGATATGGCTGTAGTTCAATTAAGGAAGCTGCTTTGTATGGGCTGATACGTTTATCAAACATGGCACATGCATTCTGCATCAGTGCCCAAAAATTGATCCTTTCCATTTGTCCTTGTTTCTTTGAAGCTTTAATGCTCTCTCAATTAAAAGGTAGGGGATAACCTTACACTATGAAGACAGAAATGAGAAAACAACCTGACTGTACCATAAACTATGACCATAAGAACCTCCACAGGAAGGTAATTCATTTAAAATTTATTAACTCTGTTGCTAGAATTACCATTTCTTCCATGATTTATAGACATTTTTGTAAGAGTGTTCAGACTGCAGTCCTGAGAAAGCATGGCTCAGCAGAGAAAGTAACTAAGACAGGATACCCTTCAGTTCAAATAACCACATTTAAAGCAATGTTACAAGCTAAAATGTTGCCATTATATGCTTGATACTATACAGGAAAAGGGAATCTATCCATAGTTGTTACTTGTTACTTCTAGTTTAAAGGGGCAGTCTCACTCCATTTGGGGCATGAATTTGAAGGAACACTGAAGTTTAGACAATTGGTATTTGAGTGTAAGCAGAGCTTAGATAATTCCCTCAAGCGGTTGTCACATTGGGCTCTATTCACAAACACAGCCACCTATTCTGGAAGGGACATAACAAAGGATGCAGATATGCACACCTGGAGAGAAGCACAAAATCCAGGGTAGTCACAAATGTCCACATGTGAGGACACAATGATGTGCAAGGGCCTGCACAGGGAGTGTAGATCAGGGAATGGGAAGGAATGAAGGAGGCAAACATGCTCTTGACCGTGCGTTATAAGGTGGACCACACCACAACAGACCCACAGATAACCAATGATAACACAGAATTGAATGCAGGCATGGAACTAGAGGCAGAACCCACAGTCGGGCAACTGGGGGAGACAGTACGATGATGGGATCCTGGCCCCTTGCTGGGATGCTGGACCTGTACTGTCCACCATTGACCAGGTCAAATTATTCACTTATGATGGTGGTGGACATGGGAGTGGACACACAGGGGTGCACACACGGGCTCCAACTCTAGCTCTCAGTAAGTGGCCATGCTGGCAACCAAGATACAGAATCACTACAGCACCTTGTCCAGCTTGGGGTCCTGAAGGTGCCAATTGAGGACAAGGCTTGGACTTGGCTCAACATGCAGGCCAGTGACCACCATCAAAGCATGTGGACACAAGTAACATGCCTTGAGTGCCATCAAGCCAAGTGATTAGACCTACTGTCAGCCACCAAATGAAAATTGGAGTTGGTACACCACTGCAGCTGCCAGATGGGTGGTGGTCCACTACCGTCCAGTCCCTCAATGGACATTACACACATCAAGGCCATCATGGCAGACATGCTAACACATGAAGTGCTTGACAGGGAGGAGGATAGAATGGACACAATGCCAGGTAAGTGCCCCCTGGCCTCCCTAATACCCATTGGCTGACTAGCACAGTTCTCTCAAACAGACACTGGCTATACAGAACCTGATGGTACACAGGACAGAATACCACAAATGATACCTGACATGGACAGCATGCAATGGCAGCTGACAGGAAGTGGATATCACTCTTGCAGACTATGATGCAACAAAGAGTGTAGGCACTGATTGACCTTCTCAATTATGACACTGCACTTCCTTTCCTACAGGCTCCCCAGGACGTGCAGTACCACAAGAGCAGGAGCACAGTGTGCTGGTGAAGAGGGTCCAGCGTGCCCTGGCAATGGAGCAGGGCACCACCCTGGACAGCACAGACTCCCACATCAGGACACACCCCAACCCAGAAAACAGGTGATACCTATGAACATGGGCATGGCAGCCAGTACCACACAGCAGTACTCACAGATCATGGCTAGACACATGTCCACCCCACCATTAACACACCCACTACCACAGGGACTGGAGGGCACAGGTCAACTAGAAAGGGATGGGGTACACAGGGTAGACACAGCATCGTGGGACACTACACACACAGTCAGCATGACGACCATTGAGACAGGCACTGATACAGGCATCGGTAGATAGATAGATAGATAGATAGATAGATAGATAGATAGACTGACTTTATTTATAATGCACCCCTTTGTGGGGGCTTGGAATGCTATACAGTACATAAAATCTAATACAACTAAAAATATACATCTTAGCTTATATAAATAAGTACATTACAAAGCATAAACATAAATCAAAATAAAATCACAATATTAGTAAATAAAATGACAGTCTATAATGCAAGAATATTTCATGCTATAATACGTTAAATGCTTGTTCAAATAAAAATGTCTTAAGCCCCCTCCTAAAGGCTTTCATGAGGGGGCCTCTCTAAGATACCATGAAAGCAACTTCCACAGGGTGGGCGTGGCCACGGAGAAGGCACAATCTCCTAAAAGCCATAGCCTTGACCTAGGAACCATCAAGAGGCCACTCTGAGAGGAATGAAGAGGGAGAGCTGGGCAGTGCAGAATAGGAGGTCTTGCAGATAATCAGGTCCCTGACTGTGTATGGCTTTATAGGTCAGTAATCCCACTTTGAAGGCAATCCGCCACCTTATTGGTAGCCAGTGCAGCCCACGAAGAACTGGCATAATATGTTCAGATCTAAATACACCTGTCATTAGCCTGGCCACTGCGTTCTGCACCAGCTACAGATGAAGAAGATTGCATCTCAAAAGCTCTAGGTACAAGGCATTGCAATAGCCCAACCTCAATGTGACAAAGGCATGTATTAGGATGGTAAGGTCATCAGGCGGTACCAAGGAATGGATCCGAGCAATGTTTCTTAGATGGTAAAAAGACACTTTAGATGACAGCTGACACCTGAGTATCAAGTGTCAGGCTGTAGTCAAGATCCCTAACCTGTGTCGAGGGGGTCAGGGATGAGCCACCTAGTTTAAGACCCAGGTCACTCCACAGCACCCCTCCTCAACACCGATGACCCGGCTCCACCACCAGTACTTCTGACTTGTCTGGACTGAGTTATAACCCATTTTGAGTCATCCAGTCCTGGATCTTGGCCAGTCAGGTGTTAAATACAGAGACTGCCATCTGTCTCCGAGGCTCACCGGACAGGTATAGCTGGGTGTCATTGGCATAGCAATGAAAACCCTAGCCATACCACCTGATAACATTTTCCAAGAGCAGCATATACACCATGAACAGAAGAGGTGAGAGGACTGAACCTTACGGAACTCCACAGTGCAGGGGCATCGGGCTGGATGAGGATAACCCCATCACCACCCTTTGTACTCTGTCCATGAGGTAGGACCTAAACTAGCTGATGACACTGCCAGTTAGTTCACATCAGTTCTGCAGGTGGTCCAGAAAGACCTCATGATCCACAGTGCTAAACGCGGCAGAGATCGAGAAGAACAAGAATAGATTGCCCTCCTCTTTTCCTTAGAAACATAGACTTTGATGGCAGATAAGGACCACTTGGCCCACCCAGTCTGCTCATTTCCCTACCTACTGGATAAGCTGCAGTTTCTAGTTAACCAACAGCCTACTTCCTGCAACCCCCCGCTATAATTGCCTCATGCCTGTCCCATGCATGTTTGAATTCCCCCACGGTTTTAGACCCAACGACCTCCTCAGGAAGGTGGTTCCATGTATCCACCACTCTCTCTGTGAAAAAATACTTCCTCACATTGCCCCTAAGCCGTCCACCCTCTATCTTTAAATTGTGCCCCCTTCTTCTTACACATCTCTTTTTCTGAAAGATGCTACCCTTCTGGACTTTGTTGATTCCCTTGAGGTACTTGAAAGTATCTGTCATGTCCCCCCGTCCCTCCTTTCATCAAGAGTATACATATAAAGCTCTCCCAGTCTCTCTTCATATGGTTTCTGCTGCAGACCCTGAACCATTTTAGTTGCCCTCCTCTGGACTGCTTCCATCCTGTCTATGTCCTTGCATAGATGAGGTCTCCAAAACTGCACACAGTACTCCAGATGGGGTTTCTACAACTGTCTGTACAGAGGGATAACCACTTCCCTTTTTCTACTTGTGATGCCCCTTCCTATGCATCCCAGTATCTCCCTGGCTCTCCTTACTCACTTTTCACATTGCTTACCCACCTTTAGGTAATCTAATATGACTACCCCCAGGTTCCTTTCCATTTTTGTTGTTGTTAGTACCTCCCCTGCTATTGTGTACTCTTCTCCTGGGTTTTTGTTTCCCAGGTGCATTACTTTGCACTTCTTTGCATTGAATCTAAGTTGCCATATGTCTGACCATTCCTCCAATCTTGCCAAGTCCCTTCTCAACTTTTCTACCCCCTCTTGTGTATCAACTCTGTTACAGATCTTTGTGTCATCTGCAAAGAGGCATACCTTTCCCTCCAGACCCTCTGCAATGTTGCCTATAAAGATGTTAAAGAGGACTGGACCCAGTACTGAGCCCTGAGGTACTCCACTAGTAACCCCCCTTTCTTCGGAATGTGTTCCATTCACTATTACCTTCTGTGTCCTGTTGTGCAGCCAGTTTGATACCCAGGCTACCACCCTGGGACCCACTCCCAGGCTGGCTAACTTGATTATTAATCTTTTGTGTGGGACTGTGTCAAATGCCTTGCTAAAGTCTAGGTAGGCCACATCCACAGCCCCTCCCTGGTCTATTACTTTGGTCACCCAGTCAAAGAAATCTATTAGATTCATCTGACATGACCTTCCTGCTGTAAATCCATGCTGCTTTGGGTCCTGTGCCCCGCTGACCTCTAGGTACTCAATGATTCTTTCTTTCAGAACTAATTCCATCATTTTTCCTACCACTGAGGTCAAAAATACAGGTGTGTAGTTTCCTGCTTCTGCCTTGCTCCCACTTTTGTGAAGGGGGAATCACATCTGCCTTCCTCCAGTCTTTAGGTACCACCCCATCCTGCCATGATTTGTTAAAAAGTGTGGTCAGTGGTGTCACTAGGTTCTCCCTTAGTTCTTTTAGGATTCTGGGATGAATCCCGTCAGGCCCCATTGCTTTGCCCACCATGAGTTTTAGGAGTTCTTTCAGGACTCTTTCTTCTGTGAATGGACTGGTGTCAACCCCCGTACCCAAAGTGCTTCTATTGTCTGGTTTAGGTAACTCCTCCTCATCTTCTTTGGTGAATATTGAGCAAAAGTATTCATTCAGTATCTCTGCCTTTTCACTGTCTCCCTCTGTCCACCTCCGCCCTCCTTTATTAATCTTCACTATCCCTCCCTTAATCTTTCTATGCTCCCTAATATAACTATAAAAGGTTTTATCCCCCTTCTTAACTGAGTTGGCTATTTTTTCCTCGGATTGGGCAATTGCTATTCTGACTACCTTCTCCACTTCTTTCTGCTTTAATTGATACAGTTCCCTGTCATGCTCCTTCTGTGATTCCTTATACTTTTTGAATGCAGCCTTTTTCTCCCTAACCTTCCCTGCCACCTCTTTTGAGAACCATAGTGTTTTTTTACTCCACTTTGTTTTCTTTATTTTTTCACACAAAGGCTTGTTGCCTCTATGATGGCAGTTTTGATTTTTCCCCATTGTTCTTCCACCTCTCCTTTTTGGCCATTTTCTAGTGCATTCTTCAGGTATTCACCCATTTTGCCAAAGTCAGCCCTTCTAAAGTCCAGTATCCTTGTTTTTGTATGGCTTATCTCCATGGTTGTGCTCATTGTGAAGCACACTGTGCAGTGGTCGCTTATTCCCAGATGTCTACTGACTTCTAAATTTGTGATCCTCTCTCCATTTAAAAGTATCAGGTCTAGTATTGCTTCCTCCCGAGTGGGTTCCAACACTAGCTGTCTAAGGACTGCCCCCTACAGGGCATCGAGAATGACCCTGCTCTTGTATGTGGCTGCAGTACATGTCATCCAGTTAACATCTGGCATATTCGGGTCCCCCATCAACAGTATCTCCCCTTTTTCAGCCATTTTGAGAATGTCCTCTATCATTTTCTTGTCCATTTCCTCCCCTTGAAACGGGGGTCTGTATACAACCCCTGTGCAGATTGTGATGCCATTCTCTGTCTCCAAGGTGACCCAGAGTGCCTCTTGTTCTCCCCCTTTACTTTTTAGTTCTGTAGCTTTGATCCCTTCCCTTATGTATACAGCTACTCCACCTCCTCTTTTACCTTCCCTGTCCCTTCTGTAGATTGTATACCCTGGTATGTTGACATCCCAGTCATGGTTCTCTGTGTACCATGTTTCCGTGACTGCCACAATATCCAATTGTTCATCTTCCATCAGGGTTACTAGCTCAGGAACCTTGTTTCCCAGACTATGGGCATTGGTACTCATTGCCCTCCATTTAATGTTGGCTTTATCCTTTTTTCCCCCATCCCTGCTCTTATCTCAGTCTTGGCAATACCCTATACTGTGATTGTTAAACTCTTGTAATATCCTGGCAATTTTTCTGTACAAGCCTTGTCTCTATGTAAAATTCAATATTACAACTGACGTGTAGCCTTTGACTTAAGCTATGATTTTAAACGTTTGTCGAAATGTAATATCTCTGTTTTGAGAACATTGTCCGTACTGTCTTGTTGTAATTGTACTGTCATGACTGATGTGGAGCCTTTGCAAAGGAGTCCTTGACTCAAAGGTTGTAATTCCGAAATTTTCAATAAATAAATAAATAAATAAATAAATATTGCCCTTGTCTATTTTTCCATTTACCCCTGTCCTGCCCTGTGTTGAGCTCTGTACCTCAGTGTTTACTTTACTACCTGCCATGTTTTGTTGGGGGGGAGGCTTGAAATTTCCTGCCTCTTATCAGCACCTCCCCCCTTGGCTAGTTTAAAAGCTTGCCAAGAAAGCATTTAAACCTGTCACCTAGGAGCTTGGTTCCCTTCATGGACAGGTGCAGACCATTGTGCCAGTAAAGACCTTTATCTCTCCAGGTGTACCCCCAGTCCCCAATGAAGCCAAAGCCCTGTGCTCTGCACCAGTTTTGCAACCATTCATTAAACTGTATGGTGTGCAGTACCCTAGCCTCACCCCTGCCATGGACTGGCAGCACCTCTGAGAAGGTTACTGTGCTTGCTACCCATCTGAGGCCCCTCTCCAACTCCACAATTTCACTGCACTGATCCCATGCCTAGCTAGGTCATTTGTCCCAAGGTAGACAATGATATCTAGTTCCCTCTCCTGTGATGCTGCTTCTGCTGCCCTGAGGATTCGCTTCCTGTCCCCCCAAGCCATGACAGCAGGCTGGCACCTTAGTTTCTTCTCCTATCCCTTCCTCAGTTTTACCCCCCCAACAATTGGGTCCCCTATCAGAAGCTGTTTCCTTCCCCTGTTGTGTTCCTTGCCACCCTTTTGTGGGTCTCCCTTGTGGATGTCCTCAGCATTCTTCTGGGTCTCCACTGAGGGTGCCATCATACAGGAACCTTGCTCTGCCAGAATGGTATATGATTTGTGTAGAGGTACAACTAGGGGGCTTCACCTCTGGTCCATCACCCGCACCCTCCCAGAACCCACTGTGGTCCAACTGCTCTTCATACTTGGCAACCTCTGAGGCAGTGGTTGTGGCAGTGGTGCTCTTTGGGTGGGGAGGCCTCCTTAGTCCTTGCTAGTTCAGCCTGGAGGTGGGCAACCTCCTTGCTCAGAGCTGACAGTTGCTTGCAAATAGGACAGCAATGCAGTTTTCAGAATGTCTTCCAGAAAACTGCTGTCCCACAGCCAGTGCATTGCACCACTCCCCACATGTTCCTCTCCTTTATAATATACAATATGTAATATATATATATATATATATATATATATATTTTTTTTATTATTATTATTATTTTTGGTGTGTACATACCCTTTATGCACTGTGCTGGGTTATTAAGAATATGACAGTTCTGCCCCAAGACCTGTTGAGGAAGTGATGTCAGAACTTTGGCTATAAAGGAAATGCCATGCCTGGGGGATGTGAGGTGTGGGGAAGGGTGGGTGGGTAGTCCACAGCCACTGGTGACTGTTAGAAACAATCAAATACACAACTGCTCCACCACCCTGGTGAGTACTGCCCTTTATAGCAATTCAGCTAACATCACAATTTACTAGACCACTGCTCCTATACAAACCACTCTACTGAGTCCAGGGATAAAAATGAACTCACTCCTCAGCCAGCAGGACTCTTTTAAAATGTTGCAAAAATATCCTTCCGAATCCTAGGTCTCAACCCCAGCAGCCAAGCAAATTCAGTTGTATCTCACTCCCTCTGGTTATAAAATTACTACACTTTTAATGGAATCCTGCAATTCTCTGCTTAATGCCAATAAGGAAAAAAAAAATGAAACTTTTTGTAGAAAGCATAGCTCCCCTTCTTAACAAGTCCCCAACAATATTATGCCTTACCAGGTTTCCAGGTCCTAAATGGAGTTATAGTTTGTTATTTGCAGTGTAGCAAGGTTCTCAGCTTCCAACAGACAAATCAAAGTCAGTCTGACTGGCTTCTAACTGTGAAGGATACCTAAGACAGCACAGTGATGAAACCCTACCCAGAGCCAATTGAATGACTAGTGACACCTGTGATGTAAGCAGGCCTTTCAATGTAGGCACTCTGCTATGTCTGATTCCAATACACAAAACCTTTCAGTGAAACCAGAGATAAAAACTTAACTTCTCAGCCAGCAGGACACTTTTAAAATGTTGCAAAAATATCCTTCCAAATCCTTGGTCTCAACCCCAGCAGTCAAGCAAATTCAGTTGTATCTCACTTCTTCTGGTTATAAAATTACTACACTTTTAATGGAATCCTGCAATTCTCTGCTTAATGCCAATAGGGAAAAAAATGAAACTTTTTGTAGAAAGCGTAGCTCCCCTTCTTAACAAGTCCCCAACAATATTATGCCTTACCTGGTTTCCAGGTCCTAAATGGAGTTATAGTTTGTTCTTTGCAGTGTAGCAAGGTTCTCAGCTTCCAACAGACAAATCAAAGTCAGTCTGACTGGCTTCTAACTGTGAAGGATACCTAAGACAGCACAGTGATGAAACCCTACCCAGAGCCAATTGAATGACTAGTGACACCTGTGATGTAAGCAGGCCTTTCAATGTAGGCACTCTGCTATGTCTGATTCCAATACACAAAACCTTTCAGTGAAACCAGAGATAAAAACTTAACTTCTCAGCCAGCAGGACACTTTTAAAATGTTGCAAAAATATCCTTCCAAATCCTTGGTCTCAACCCCAGCAGTCAAGCAAATTCTCAAATTCTTCTTCTGGTTATAAAATTACTACACTTTTAATGGAATCCTGCAATTCTCTGCTTAATGCCAATAGGGAAAAAAATGAAACTTTTTGTAGAAAGCGTAGCTCCCCTTCTTAACAAGTCCCCAACAATATTATGCCTTACCTGGTTTCCAGGTCCTAAATGGAGTTATAGTTTGTTCTTTGCAGTGTAGCAATGTTCTCAGCTTCCAAAAGACAAATCAAAGTCAGTCTCTAAGGAGATCATTAGGCACCCTCACCAGGTTGATCTCTGTACTATTCCAAGGACTAAATACATATGGTAGTGACTTGAAAATGACAGAGGAAGTGAGATGAGCTTCAGGCTGACCAGTCAACACTTTCTCCAAAACTTTTCCTAAGAACGGGAGTTTTAAGACCAGCCTGTAGTTGGTGAGACAGTCTGGGTCCAGAGATGGTTTCTTCAAAAGGGGTCTAACCAGTGCCTTTTTAAAGGTTACTGGGAAGACCCGAATCCTCATGGAACACAGAATGATCTCAGCAACCACAGGTCCAATCAGGTCAATACAACCAACCAAACGTAGGGTTGGACCCGGGTCTAGTTCACAATAAGTTGGCCGTGACTTTGAGACTATTTCACTCACCTCATCCACTTCAATTGGGTCGAACTCACTCCAAACAAGAGGGGTGCCCCTCCACGTGCTGGCTTGACCCCACAAGTAAACTGAGTGACCCTGGAGAAGATATCAGATCAGATAGAGGACACCTTGTCAGCAAAGAACAGAGTTAACTCTTCACACCTAGTGCTTGAGCTAGGTCCCCCCAGAAGGAGACAGACTGGGTGTAACAACTTGTCTATTGTGCAGAAGAACTGAGCCAGTCAATTACTTACTGCAACAATCTCTTCAGACAGAAAATCCACCTTTTTTTGGGAGATTGCTCTATAGTCACTGTAATGTGACCTCAAAGCCAATTTGGCCTCCATCAACCTAGACCTCCACCAGGGACCCTCCAACCTCTGGCCCTTAATCTTCAACTCCCTGAGCTCTCCATCAAACCATGGGGGTCTCCGGTGAGTTGATAAGGGCCGTACACGGATGGGCATGATGCAGTCGAATCCAGCGGTGACAGCCCTATTATAGGCTGCTACCGCCTCTTCTGCACCAATCCCGCATGCAGTTTCTTCACTTGATAAGACCCCTTCTACTTCTAATAAAGACCCCTTCTACTTTATTAAAAGTAGAAGGGGTCTTATTTAGAGTTAAAAAAAAGAAAGTCAGTGTGTGTTTTGTGCTGTGAAGTCTTATGGGTACTGTATCAGTTCAAGTTCATGTTTATTGCAGGAAAGACTCCATTGAGCAAGCTCATTCACACTTACTTTGCTAAATCAGTAGGAGGAGAGAGAGAGCTTAATTGGGGGTGTGGCTTAGACCATATAAAAGCAGGTGACTCCAATTACAACTTCCTGTTGCTAGCCTGTAAAGCAGAAAGCAGCTAACTGAAAGAAGGTACAATTTTCTTACTAATTTAACACTTCTATCTCAGCAGAAATCAGTTTCTGTTGAGATTAAGCAGATACTTTATTAGAAGTAGAAGGGGTCTTATTTAGGGTTAAAAAAAGAAAGAAAGTCAGTGTGTGTTCTGTGCTGTGAAGGGTACTGTATCAACTTACTTTGCTAAATCAGTAGGAAGAGAGAGAGAGAGAGCTTAATTGGGGGTGTGGCTTAGACCATATAAAAGCAGGTGACTCCAATTGCAACTTCCTGTTGCTAGCCTTTTTTCTTACTAATTGCCTTCCATCCCACCCTAAGCCAGTTCTACTTTTATAGCCACTGGATTTGACTGACAACAGGAACTTCCTGTTTGGCAGTAGGAAGGGAAGGATCATAGAGAAACATTAGTTTTGCCAACCCTAAAGGAAAAAAGTAGCTCACTTCCCCCCCAGCTGCTGGTGATCTGACGCTGAGCAAGGAAGAAGGAGACTATTAAAGAATATAGGAAGTTTCTGTCCCAGAACAGGAAGGGTGAGAGTTGTAAGGAGAGGAGAGAATAATCATGTAGAGAAACAGAAGAGGGGAAACGAAATAAGACATGATAGGAGTGGTGCAGTGCAATGGCTGTGGGGCGGCAGTGTTCTGGGAGACATTACGGAGGCTGAGATGCTGCCCTATTTGCAGGCACCTCTTTGATCTGAGGGAGGAGGTTGCCTGTCTCCAGACTGACCTGGCTAGGATTCGTGAAACCTCCTCCCCCACCCAGGGACCACCAGGGCCAATGCCACTACCACAGAGGTTGCCAAGAAAGAGGAGAGGCTGGACCAGGGTTGGCTCAGGGAGGGACATGGTGGTGGAACAGAGTTGCATCCCTTCAGCTGTACCTCTCCACAATTCATACATTCTTCTGGTGGATATGGAGGCACCTGCAGTGGAGACCAAGGAGGATGTTGGGAACCTTCACAAAGGAGACTCACAGAAAGGTGGCATGGGACTCCAGAAGGGAAGGAAACAACTCCTGGTGGGGGACTCAATCATTAGGGGGGTAGAATTGGGGGAGGAAGGGGAGAGGGAGGTAAGGTGCCTGCCTGGCACCAAGGCTTGGAGGGACAGGAAGTGAATCCTCAGAATCATGGGAGTAGCTGCATGAGGGAGGGAGCTGGATGTCATTGTCCACCTATGGAAAAAAATGGCCTGGCTAGGAATGGGATCAGAGCAGTGCAAGAGGAGTTTGTAGAATTGTGGAGGGGCCTTAGACAAGTAGCTCATACGGTAACCTTCTCAGAGGTGCTGCCTGTCTATGGCAAGGGTGATGCTATGGTACTCCTCACCAGGAAATTCAATGAATGATTGAAAAACTGGTGTGGAGCTCAGGGTTTTGGCTTCATTGGGGATTGGGGATCCACCTGGAGGGATGAAGACCTATACTGGCAGGATGGTCTGCATCTGTCTGGGGGGGACCAGGATCCTAGGTGAGAGGTTTAAATGCTTCATTGGCAAGAATTTAAACTAGCCAAGGGGGGAGGCACTGAAAAGGAGCAGAGAAAGCTCAGCTTCCCAACCATAAAACACGGTAATTAGTGAGGTAAACACCAAGGTAAAGAAGTAATTAGGGAGCAGGACAGAGGTAAATATAAAAAAAGGCAAAGGCAGTAAAGACAGGAATGGGGCTAAAAGGGGTAAGGCCATCAAAAAGTGGAGGGTGATGAGTACCAGTGCCCGTAATCTGTGTAACAAGCTCCCTGAACTAGTGGCCTTGATGGAAGAGGGTTGCCTGGATATTGTGGCAGTCACAGAAACATGGTACACAGAGAACCATGACTGGGATGTCAACATACCAGGATACACAGTCTACAGGAGGGACAGGGAGGGTAAAAGAGGAGGAGGAGGAGTAGCTCTCTATGTAAAGGAAGGGGTCAAAGCAACAGAACTAAAGAGTAAACAGGGAGCAGATGAGGCACTCTGGGTCACCCAGGAGACAGGAAATGGCACCACAATCTGCATGGGGGTTGTATACAGAGCCCCATCTCAGGGGGAGGGAATGGTCAAGGAAATGATAGAAGGCATCCTTAGACTGGCAGAAAAAGGGGAGATATTGTTGATGGGAGACCTGAATATACAAGATGTTAACTGGAGCACCTTTGCTGCAGGCAGATCCATGAGAGAGTCATTCTTGATACCCTACAAGGGGCATGCCTCAGACAGCTAGTATTGGAACCCACTCTGGAGGTAGTAGTCTTAGAACTGGTACTGTCAAATGGGGACAGAGAAAGAATCTCAGATTTAGAAGTGGGTAGCCATCTGGGAACAAGCGACCACCAAACAGTGTGGTTCACAATAAACACAGCCATACAATCAAGCCATACAAAAGCAAGAGTATTGGACTTTAAAAGGGCTGACTTTGGCAAAATGAGAGAGTGCCTCAGAAAAGCACTAGCAAACAGGCAAGAAGGAGGAGTGGAGGAACAATGGGGAGTAATCAAAACAGCCATCACAGAGGCAACAAGCCTTTGTGTAAAGCAAATCAACAAAACACAATGAAGGAAAAAAACACTATGGTTCTCAAAAGAGGTGGCAGGGAAGGTTAAGAAGAAAAGGAGCATTCAGGAAATATAAGGAAACACAGAAGGAGCAGGACAGAGAACTTTATCAGTAAAAGCAGAAAGAGACAGGGAAGGCAGTCAGAATAGCAAGGACCAGGCCGAGGAAAGGATAGCCAACTCTGTTAAGAAGGGGGATAAAACCTTTTATAGGTACATTAGGGAGTGAAGAAAAACCAAAGGAGGGATACTGAGGCTTAATAAAGGGGATGGAATGTGGGCAGAAGGTGACAGTGAAAAAGCAGGGAAACTGAATGAATATTTCTGCTCAGTATTCACAAAGGAAGAGAAGAGGGAGGTACCTAAACCAAACAAGAAAAACACTCTGAAGATGGGGGTCGACACCAGTCCATTTACAGAAGAAAGGGTTCTGAAAGAACTAATAAAATTGAAGGTGGGAAAAGCAATGGGGCCTGATGGGATTCACCCAAGAATTCTAAAAGAACTAAGGGTTGAACTAGTGACACCGCTTACTACTCTTTTTAACAAATCATGGGAGGATGGGGTGGTACCTGAGGACTGGAGGAGGGCAGATGTGATTCCTCTTCATAAAGTGGGAGCAGGACAGAGACCGGAAACTATAGACCAGTCAGTTTGACCTCAGTGGTAGGGAAAATGATGGAATCACTTCTGAAGGAAAGAACTGTTGAGTACCTAGGGGCCAGTGGGGCAGAGGACCCAAGGCAGCATGGATTCACGATGGGAAGGTCATGTCAAAAGAATCTAATACATTTCTTTGACTGGGTGACCAAAGTAGTAGACCAGGAAGGGGCTGTGGACATGGCCTACCTAGATTTTAGCAGGGCATTTGATACAGACCCACACAAAAGATTAATACTCAAGTTAGCCAGCCTGGGAGTGGGTCCCAAGGTGGTAGCCTGGATAAAAAATTGTCTAGACAACAGTACACAAAAGGTAGTAGTAGACGGAGTTCGCAGTGAAGAAAGGAAGGTCACTAGTGGGGTACCGCAGAGTTCAGTACTGGGTCCGGTCCTTTTTAATGTCTTTATAAGTGACATTGCAGAAGAACTGGAAGGAAAAGTATGTCTCTTTGCAGACGACACAAAGATCTGCAACAGGGTCGGTACACAAGATGGAGTGGAAAGGATGAGAAGGGACTTGGCAAGGTTGTCGGAATGGTCAAATGTATGGCAGCTCAGATTCAATGCAAAGAAGTGCAAGGTAATGCACCTGCGAAACAAAAGTCCAGGGGAAGAGTACACAATGGGGGGTGAGATACTGACAGCAGTACAATTGGAAAGGGACCTGGGGGTAATTATATCAGATGACCTAAGGGTGGGCAAGCAATGTGAGAAGGCAGTAAGGAAGGCTGGGGGATACTGGGATGCATAGGGAGAGGCATCAATAGTAGAAAACAGGAAGTTGTTATCTCTCTGTACAGACAGTTGGTGAGACCCCATCTGGAGTACTGTGTGCAATTCTGGAGACCCCATCTCTGCAAAGACATAGACAGCATGGAGGCTGTCCAGAAGAGGCCAACCAAAATTGTGCATGGTCTGCACCAGAAGACATACAAAGAAAGACTAAAGGAGCTTAATATGTATACCCTTGAGGAAAGAAGGGAGAGAGGGGACATGATAGAAACTTTCAAGTACCTCAAGGGAAACAACAAAGTCCAAGAGGGTAGCATCTTTCAGAAAAAGAGATGTGCAAGAACAAGGGGGCACAATTTGAAGATAGAGGGGGGACGGCTCAGAGGTAATGTGAGAAAGTATTTTTTCACGGAGATGGTTATGGATGCATGGAACAGCCTCCCTGAGGAGGTCGTGGAGTCAAGTACAGTGGGGGAATTCAAGAATGGATGGGACAGACATAAGGCAGTCCTAGTGGGGGGTAGGAGGAAGTAAGCTGTTGGTTAACAAGGATCTGCAGCTTATCTGTTAGGTAGGAAAATGGGCAGACTGGGTGGGCCAGGCGGTCCTTATCTGCCGTCAAATTCTATGTTTCTAAGTTTCTATGATAGGTCCAGTGCCACCTGTAGTCCTGATGGGGACAGTCCCTGTAAAGGTTGGTACCAGACCATCTCCACAGAAGGACCCACGGGGTCCCCAAACGAGAACATCATGGAGCCACCGGATCAATCCTGAAATCAACGACCTCAAGACCCAGTGTGAACACCAGGTCCAACGTATGCCCATGCAAGTGGGTCACTGAGATAATAAAGTGTGAAAGGCCCAGAGCTTCCATACTTTGAAGGAGGTCAAGTCCAAATGACAAAAGTTTGTCATTGACCCAGGCATTGAAATCCCCAGAATCACCCATCTGGGGGGATTCCAACATGACGCTGGCAACGAAGTCCCCGACCTGCAGGAATTTCCTCTCCCCACCAGGTGGATAGTAAATGGGCAGGATCCTGTAACCTGTCCCAGGACCCCCTCGTATGACCACACACTCAAAGGACCTAGTAGAATACACCGGGAGCACTTAGAGCCTCAAGCTGGTTTTAAAACAAATGGCCACACACCAGCCTCTGTGATCCTTCCTTGGGCTGTGTATCACAGAGTACCTGGCCATAATTGTTGCCTACAAAGTGGGGCCAGCATTTTCATCCAGCCAGGTCTCTATGATGCAGGCCAGGTCTACAGAGGAAATCAAGTCTGCCATTATAGCGGTCTTGCTCATCATCGACCTTGCATGACAGAGCAGAGTCCAGGTTGGATGAGTGAGAACTGCTGGACCACTGAGCATCTGCCCACTCTCAATGTGGAGCCCTTGGGTATGGGAACCGGTAAGTGCCAGCCACCAATACGTAGGGCTACAAGGCATCCATGGTGGACCAGCATACTCTTGCTTAGTACCTGAAACTGCATCAGCTGGAATGGAGAGGCTGTTTATTTGTTTTGTTTATTTATACTGATAAGATCATGGGCCAGATGACCCATTTACATGGGTGACCAGTACACAAACAACAACAATACAACAAAAAATAAAAGACCGAACAACAACAATATATGAATATATTACAATAATAAAAAGTTATTCATAGGCCAAATTCTGCACAACATTTACATTTGCATTCAGCAAAGAAGTACTCTTTCAGCTTGTGTCTAAAAGAGGAAAATTAGACATTGATGCAGTCAAATACTAATTGAAACGAGTTAAAAAAGAATGGGAGAAAAGAAGGTAGTGTCTTTTGGCTCATTGTTGTACACATTCTAGGAATAGAAAAATAATGTAAAGCTGACGATTGAGTCATGACAGAAGTATTCTGCTTCTTAAAAATTGATAAAAGGAAGACAGGCACCTTTTTAAGTATCACTTTTTTAACTAATAAAGCTATCTGCAGTTTATATCTACATTGAAGGGAAAGCCAACCTGCCTGTTCAAGCAGGTTGCAGTGATGTGTCCTGCATGGCAGTTGGATAGTGAACCTAGCAAATGATTTGAGGAGCACTTTAACTTGAGATAGTAAACCCTACCCTGCTGAGAAACAGAGCAGCAGTCCATAATCAATTATAGTTAATAAGCTTTGAGCTAGTAACTGCTGGGTTTAAGTAGTTAATAATGGTAATAATCTATATTATGCCCCAAGTCTCTGATGTATTACCTTTGTCATATTAAGAATCTGTCTTAGCTGCATACCATGAAGAACACCATAAAGGTGAGACAACTTTCAGCAGAGATGAAGGGTGTCCACAGTGAGTTATGCAGGATAGGGGACATCCTTGAATGGTAGACTATGCAGAAAAAACACATCTGCAGGGTGGCCCTGTGTGCAGCCCTGCACACAAGCACATGTGTAGAACCAGACCTCACCATGGGGGAATGGTGGAGCACTGATGGAGTGACCCCCCCCCCCAGCTCACAACACCATTAGGCACATCCTGCACAGCCTGGAGCACCAGTCAACAGGAGAGGGGGCTGTGGAATGAACCATGACACATGTATATCAACCTAAAGCAGCATGGCACAGTAGCCACCTCAAGGGTATCACACCTCACAGGACTCCTCGGCATATCACTGAAGCACTCCCCCAGGGTGTGCCATCACCCTGCCCATGTCCAAATATCTCTGCAGCCCCCTGGACCACAATGTGCACCTCACTCACCAAATTCATCTCACACCAGAAGATGTCTCATGTGTCAGCCAGACAGTCCACTGTCCTGCTGCTGCACTCCTGCTGCCAGTATGTCTTCCTGCTCTCCACTGTCACTTTCTGGCAGATCCTTATCAAGTAAGTGCTCCATCAGGGGTATGTATCATTGTATAGTCAGATGCACAGCATGGTGCATGTGATGAACACCTAGCACACCTTCCATGTGCCAACATCATTGTGTCACCTGTTCAATCCAAGCAGCGGAAACACATCTTCAGAAGTCTGAATGTTGACTCCACCAATGTACAGGTCCTAAAGTTCACTTCATTGTACCACTTTTCTGCCTCTGTGGATGGTGAGAGGTAGGGTGTCAATAGGTAAGGCTTCAGTGGGTATCTGTTGTTGTCTGTTGGAAGTAGAACACAGTCAGGTATAGTACTTACATGTGGGTGATGACACTTATCAACAGCTACACCTGGACTCACCAAGCAGCTATCTCACCTCTCTTCCGTTGGTCTCTAGGAGTGTCTGTAGTCATGAGTCATGACTGGCTGAATATGTATGTAATGTGGTAGGACCCAGCATGCACATTGGTAATGATACCACTGGCATCACAGGCCACCTGTATATTGATGCTGTTCAAGTCCCTCCTGTTGTGTTATGCCTTCTAATGCAGCACAGTTGTCAGTAGGACCACATGGATGTAGTCTATTGCCTCAAGCATATTCAGAAATCCATGCTGTGCTTGGAACCTCACCTTTGTGGCTTGCATGGCCTGCTCTGAGGCAGGGATGGATATGTAGGTCTAAAAATGGGACTGTCATGTTTCAGTAGGCCTATGTGGTCATCAAAATACAAATAAACAGTGGACAAAGGTGTTGGCTGTCTAGTGCAGTGCATGAGACACCATGGCTTGACTAACACCATTATGTCAACGGCCACCTTCTGGAAGCAACTAGTGGCATAGTATGCCAGAGCACATAGTAATTTCTGCTCCATGGTCACTGCACAGGACCATTCCATGGTGGGTGTAGTGTTGGCTCACATAATGCCACACAAGTATTGAATGGCAGTGTAGTCCAGGTGAAAGCACTGAATGCAGTGTGTAGGGGTTAGGGTGATCATCTGCAGGTGAGGCCTGTACACCCATGCCCAATGGCAGCCACACTCCTGCTCCCATTGTAGCTTACCATCCAAAAGGAGTATGTTCAGCAGGTACAAAAATCACATCCTACATGTTGTACTAGGTGTTACATAGTTAGTGGTCTGTGGGCTACCAAGAAACCATGGTTGCATTGTGTCCCCCTTTATGTGCTCAGATGAACCACACTGAGGACAAGAGATTCCTGGCAGTACTGTCCATGTCCAGGCATGAGTCCCACCCTAAGAAGCATAGTCATGCACACCCCTAGGGATGTCACCATCTGGGTGGGCCACAGTTGGAAGGATGATGTGGTGATGGAGAGAGAACTCAGGGGAGCAATGCTGGCAGCACTGTCACTGTTGTCCCTGCATGCCACCAACAATTATGGTCATGTGTACCTGGCTTGTGCCGCAGTCTACAGTGGGTCAGTTTAATGTCCTACAAGGACAATATGGAATGCCTGAGGATCATCACATGACCACCACAGGTCATCATACAGATGGGGAGCTATAGTTGTGAGTACAGTGTAGGGATGCTAATGTGTAACACCTTACTACCCCCATGCAGGGCCATCCTGGAAAGCCAACAAGAATGACACTCCAGCTGGAGAAGTGGCATGGGCCAGAAGAATAGTGATAGTAGCTCTAAGGGCCCTGTTACAGATGTGGCTGCTGGAGGACCTGTAGCAGGAGGACCATGCCTATCGTGATGACTGTGATGACTATCTGATCCTGCAACAGATTATGGAGCTATCCCAGATATGTGGATCAGTGTGTGCATTGGGATAGCATGACCCTGGACATGGCTGTAATGCCACCAACATGTTAGGAGGACTGGCACATCATTATACAGGTAGTCCACAGCCCCATTTGGGGGCCATTGCATGTGTGGGATCGTTGTTGGCCACATGACCACTGAAGCATCTATGGTCATGACAGTCCTAGCTCTGGAGCTAGCACTATGCCCCCCTTGTTCTCACAAGGTGCTGTTACTTGCTGGTTATGGCATTCCAGGGTGGTGGGCTGACATGGTGTCCCCCAGTCTGTGTCATTTTATCCCTTCTGTGAATCCCTGTTCCTGCTGTTCCTGAGGGCTGTTGACCCATTTGGACTAGACACAATCACACCGCCATTGTCTAGACCATCCTGGGGAGCAGAGAGGAGTCAGATGATGTTGTTCTCCAGGGGGTTATGGTGACATGGTCCACTTTTCCAGCACATGCTTACATTGTGTATGTGTGGAGTGTGGACCATGGTACTGTACTACAGGGGGCAGCTGTCCAGTCAGCGAGCGATCACTGGACATTGGACTGTGCTGGACTAGATGGGTGGCTGGCATTATTATTCCATGTTACATGGTCCACTATGGGTCAGTGGGTCATCCAGTGGCAAAAGGCTGCCTGCTTCCAGAATCTGTGCTAGGTGGGGATCATCACCCAGCCATTGTAATCTCTAGGGATGCCTGGGTATGGCGATATCCAGTGCTCTGTCATGGTATCAGGCACTGTAGGGTGTGTCACTCATTGCACATCTGTATTTGCACCAGTGTAGTGGATCATTGTGTTTTGTGTCATAAATAAAATGGCTTGCACTGTAGCCACTTGTGTGTCTGTGCGATCTGTGGGGGTTTGCTTTCTGGGAGGTAAGGCAAGGCAATTTAATTTATATGGTGCCCAATCCCAAAGGTTCTGGGCACCTTACATCAAATACACACAAAAAAATAGATTAAAAACAATGGAAATACAAAACAATAAAAAAATATATCACAAAGCCAGGTCAATGCTTAAGGTGAAAAATTGTGTTATTAAATATTTATTTTTAAAAAAGGGTCAGTAAAGGAGCAACTCTCACCTCCTGGAGAAGGGCGTTCCAAAGAATCAGGGCAGGCACATCAAGCACCCTATCCACTGTGGAATTTAAATGGGATAGAGGCACTGATAAGAGGTCTTCCTCCACCAACCAGAGGATGCAATCAGGAGCACTAGGCGGTCTTTCAGGTAGCTCTGACCCAGACCTTGCAGGGTCTTATATGTCAACAAGCATACCTTGATACTAGTCCACCACCCTACTGGCAGCCAGTGAAACGCACAGAGAACCAGTGTGATATACTTGAACTGGAAAGACTCAGGGACCTGCCGGGCTGTCGCATTCTTGACTAGCTGGTGGCAGCGCATCAGCTTTGCAGGTAACCTAAGGTACAGAGCGCTGCAGTAATCCAACTTTGATGTGATGAAAGCATGCACCAGTTTTTGCCAGATCAGACATTTCAAGACAGGGTTTGATCTGACCGATGTTTCAGAGATGATAGAAGCAACTGCCAACAACAGCTGATACCTGGTAATAATAACTGGTGACCCCCAATATCAACTCACTTGTTGAAGTTTTCAAATGCCGTATCAACCTGGTGTGATGTCACATCGAGTTGATATGGCATCACACTGAGTTGATATGGAACCATGGGGACGCGCTTTCATGTCTGTGCTACTTATTTTCTGTGCCATACTCAGAAAAGGTCTTATGCGGTGCAGTATGTAGCAAAGAGCTAGGCAAACATATTCATTTTCTTAAACGAGTGCTGTGATTTGTTTTATTTTGTCTGCAAAAAAATAAAGCCATAAGTTTGCATATGTGCATTGTGTGTCTCCTTGGCTCTGCACTACACTAGTTCATGGCCATGCAGAGCTAACGTTTCAGACGGACCACATGTGAGGAGATTTTTGACAAATTTTAGGAGTATTTATGCATTTTACATTACTAAAGCTAGCTCCTCACATCTTTGTTTGTACTCTCTCAAATTCAACCAAAAGACTGACAGTATCCCTTCGTCTTATATCATTTCCTTTAAAACAAAATAAAAAATGCACCAGGTATAAAAAATAAAGCATATGTAGGTGTGTGATGTACAGTTTTTTTACACACCCTCGGGTGTGTGATAATATATAAACCTCCCGAGGTTTATATACCACACACCTTGGGAATGTAAAAAACTACATATCACACACCTACATATGAATTATTCTCTATTTCTAATGTCAGCTTGGAATTCATAGTGACCCCCAGATTCCTCACCTTATCTGCAGCTACCTGTTGCCGCTGAACTCAGCCAACCTGGCTCTACCAGTAATACCTCCATATTCAAAGAATTCAGCCTAAGCCAGCTGGATGCCTTCCAGTCCTGGATTTCCTTAAGGTACTGTCTCAGTTCCAAAATGGTCACAGTATCATCAGGGGCACAAGACACATACAGCTAGGCATCATCTGCATAACAATGAAAACTGAAGATGTAGCATCTAATGATCTGCCCCAGTGGCAACATGTACGTGGCAAATAACATGAGGGCAAGAACTGACTCCTGGGGCAAACCACAACAGATTGTTGCACTGTTCAATGTAAAGAGCTGAGTGTCACATGCTGCTCCCTCCCAGACAAGTAGGACTGAAACCACAGCAACGATGTACTTGAAAGTCCTACATAGTGCCCCAGATAAGCCAACAGAGCACCATGATCCACCTTATCAAAAGCCGAAGAGATGTCTAGCAGGATAAGAATGGAACATCATCCACTATCCCTCACTAGAAGGAGATCATAGTGCAACCTGACAAGTGCAGTCTTGGTACTATGGTGAGACCAGAAACTGGACTGGAATGGCTCATAAATGTCATGTTTTTCCTGGTGTTGCTGCAGCTGCACCTCTATCTCTACCACCTTCTAGATCAGCTTCCTTAAGAATGGAAGGCTTGAGATGGGCCTGTAGTTGGAGAGATTGTCAGGGTCCAAGGAAGATTTCATTGTTTTGCAATTGAATATACTGTACTTTAATCCAATTTTAAATACAACCAATCAACACCAAGGAATTTCTTGACGTGGGGCCTCACCACTGCCTTTTTAAGGGTAGATGGGAAAAACCTCTTACCAAGGGAACACCTAACAATCTCCACCACAATCGGACTGAATGAATCCCAGCACTCTAGAAAAAGTCGGTTCGGCCCGGGGGCCCAAAGTACAGAAGGTGGGCCGCAGTCCAGAAACTATGTAGAACTGTCATCTGCCAATACTGGCTCAAACTCAACCTATAAAAATAGAGTGCCTCTGTCCATCAAAGCTAGAATACTGTCAGCCAATGACAGGCTGCTTGAGAATATCCCAGGTGGGCACCTTGTCTAGAAAGAATTGGTTAAACTCCTTGGATTTATCGAGAGGAAAGGCCCTGCAGACCTGAAGACAGACTGGATTTATTAGTCTGTCCACAGTGTTAAAGAGCTGAGGAGGCTGGTTCCTTCAAGAAGCAATCACTTGTGATAGGAATACTGACTTTTTCAGAGTGATTGCCTTCTGATAGTCACTGTGGTGAACTCTCAGTGCCAGTTTATCCTTCTCTGAATGGGACCTTTCTCAACAGTGCTCCAACCTCCGCCCCTCAGTTTTCAACCTCCTCAGGTCATCATCGCACCACGGCAATCGAGACAGGAAATCAATGGGTGGACACTAACTTGTGCTAAGGAGTCCACAGCAGTTGAAAGGGCCATATTATAACCCTCCACTGCTGCCTCAGCTTGCATCATATAAGCTGTCTTCATGCCCGAGATGACCAGTACCACCAAGAGATTCTGAGGCCCAAGATGTCTAAAAGAGTGGTATCAGACCATCTCCACTGGGGTGATTAAAAGAGGAGCCCCACAGAAATACTTCATGACATGATGATCCGACCAAATAACCAGATCAATCCTGATGTCACTAACATCAAGAATCATTGAAAAAAAACAGATCCAAGGCAAGGCCATGTTGGTGGCTACCAGTGGCAACCACCTGTACAAAGACCAGGAGGACATCTCCTGGAGGAGCTGCATTCCGAAGAGAGACCTTTCATCATTGACCCTAGCATTCAGATCACCCAAGACAAGAAGTCTGGGCACTTCAATGACCAGATTGGTGATGAAAGTCTCAAGTTTCTGCAGAAATTTGAGCCCATATCCCGGAGGATGGTATATGAGCACAATCCTGCAACTTGTATCTGGCCCACCTTTTCTGGCCACATATTCAAACAATCTGGTATCTCCCAAAGGGTATACTATTAGTCACAAGACAGATCAAAAACAGATGGCTATTCAACCCCCTTGTGTTCCTGCCTAGGGTAATGCACCACAGAGAAACCTGGTGGAATGCATGCTTGAAGCACAGGGCCCAAGTCATCACTCAACCAAATCTTTGTGATGCATACCAGATCTGCAGAGGAATCTGCAATGAATGTCACCATTATGACTGTTTTATTCCTACAAGATCTGTTGTTGCACATAACTGCCCTAAGGGGAGGAGCCAAGTTGGCTGATTCACTAGCCACCTGCTGAGTTGAAAACTCAGAAGCCCAGGAAATAGGAACTAGGCAGGGAGGTCACCTTACCAGGTAACATCTACTCCCTGGGCACCTCCTGGATACCACACTACTGATCCTGCTCCCCCTATCTACTGGCAGAGCAGGTCTGCATTTTGAGCAGTGCCCCTGGAAGACCTTCAACCAGCTGCAGCAGTGGAGCACAATTCCAGTCAGGATACAAGGGAGCCCTCCAAAGAGACCCATGTACAGTAGTTGCCTTGTGGAGTAAACAAAATATGGCCTAGCTAAACAGATAATGACTCAGCCCAAAGTAAAAGCAACCCACCCACACGATAAAACAAATATAATAGCATGGAGGTGTCCATGTAAAACGGCTTGCACTGTAGTTGCTTTGTGGAGTAAACAAAATATGGCCTAGCTAAACAGATAATGACTCAGCCCAAAGTAAAAGCAACCCACCCACACAATAAAACAAATACCCTGCCCAAAACCCTGCACTAACCACTCTAAATTATAAAATACAGAGTTAAACCCCTACTATCACACACTATTCATGCCATCTATATGTACATAAAATAGATACACCCTGATACATGCCAACTTATACATAATTAACAAAATATAACAATACCTAAAACAAATTCAGTGATTATAGAAGTCCAGTAGTGGCTGCAGCGTGCAAAATTATGAAATGTTAAAATAAGACCCCACTCATGCTGCCATTTGGAGAGGGCAGAAACAGATGCTGAATAATTGAGTGTCACCAGTCCAGCAGTTTATGAAGTATAGGGAAAATTTCCCCTAGCAGCTTATAAGGAGATGCCCTCTCACAGCAGCTCCACTACTTAGTGTTAACCCCTGAAGTAATAAAGGACACTCTCTCACGGTTATCCCCAGCAGTTGAAACCACAAGTACACAGAGAAATGCTCCTAGTCATCATGGTCTCCAGTGCACATGATGATGGGTCAGACAGCTGGAACACTTAGGGCTACAGCAAGAGCAAAATTAAGGCCACACAACAAAATGTCAGGCAACCTCAGATCTCACAGCCATCAATGTAATTTCAAAGTTAACAGGTGAAGATTTACTCCAGGTCCAGCAGGGATGAGCACCCAACAGGAGTCAGGAAGGTCAAGCACACAAACTGATAGGGAACCTGAGCTCAATCCAAACACCCCCTCAGCCACGCGGCCCACTCAGCCCTACAAGGGATGATGCCCAGAATACGATCGGAACCACACAGACCCCCTTGGTGAATCTTCCAGATAGTCCACACCACTAAAGCAAGCCCAAAATGTCAATTAGTGAACAGAAAGAGCCAAAACTGGAGTGTTCCAAATCTCCAGCTGGCAAAGACTCCACAGTCATCAGGTCAATCTTATACCCATTCTCCAGACAACCAATGTTAGGGAGAGCCACAAACGGAAGAGCCAGACAGAGATGGGGAATGAGGATCCACTGCTGATTCAAGTTGTTAATGTCAGTCAACCAGATACAAAAGTCATTACAGAAGCTGAAGATAACTGAAGTGGGAACCAAGTAGCAGAGGTAAATGTAAAGTGCTCTGGTTAAAAACAGCCATGAGAGAAGAGGTGACTGGTTGGCAAAAACAAATGCCAGTCAATATTCTGGCACAATATGCAGTGTACCAGCTTCAGGGCTAAAACACCAGCACAAAACTAAGCTAAAAACAAATAGAACCTAACTGCCCTGCACTGTCTCACTATTAGTACTGACTGCACTATAAGAACAAGCTAGCTAAAAACTAACTAAAAATACTATGAAATGCTGCAAAGCTTCAGGTTAAAATGAATTATCAAAGAACATTCCAGCTATGTTCAAGAGCACTCAGAGATCTTGCACCAGCATGTCGGCCACCCCTCTTGCCTCTGGCACACCACCACTGTGCCAGGTGAGCACTATGGTGGTTGAGTGTGAGCTGATTATGGGATCCTGTGTACACCCAGGTTGGGCCAGTGGGGTCGGTAGGTGGGCCTTACCAAGGGGAGGGCCCCATGTCCTGGCTCTAAGGGGGGACCTGGCCCTGTGCTGTATACCTTTATTTACAGCAAGGCTCTGTCTGGCATACTTGATCTGAGGCCTGTGCACTTGCACATGCTTCACATGTAGGCACATCTGCAAGATGGATGCACATTACTTAGCCCACTACACATGTTGCTGAATAGGACCAATTGTTAGAACTCTGATGACTTACTATAAGGCCCTATCTTTTAACAGACTGAGCTATTAGCACTGCTTACCTACAGAATGATAAAGGAGAACTTTTGTCTATGTTAGCCACAAATTTTATGCCACGATAAAGCAGCATAGAGCTGAATTGTTTAACCATCATCAGTAATTAAATCTTTAAATACATGTGATTTTGAATGCAGGAAAATGCCAGGATAGACCGAATGTTTCTAACCAAGGTGCTGAGCAATTGATGTTAATGAAAAACAGATTTGGTTCCATTGGCAAAAATAACTGTGAACTACTGTAATGTAAATGCAGTTATTCAGATTTAATAATGCATGTTGGCCTAATGAAATTGATCTGAATAGTTTTTAAATAAATCAAACATTTGCGTGAATGTACAACACATACTGCGATATTGGCAGTGGTTTAGATATTCAATTAATTCATTGATATGCAATCATCCAAAACCATGAGTAAAAGTACAATATAATGACCAGCTTACTAGTGCAGAAGTAGCACTACTTCTTGCAATGCTAACAACCCAGGTTTGGGAACAAGCCTGGTACATCACAGGTCCAGCCAGCGGAGAGAGGATGAGCATCCAATGGACTGCTCTCCTCTTCTGGGAAGGGAGGTCTGTGGGTTCCAGTTATCATCTGAACCCTAGTGGAGGCTAGAGGTACAGGAGCCAGGGGCTATGAGAATAGGGTGGAGGATGCAGAAGATGATGTGCCATTTGTGGAAGCAAAGTTGCGTTATGGCATCATGCATGTCCAGACCTCCAGGAGGAAATAAAATCTGAAACCCATTTAGTCTGCAGCAGAATGATACTGGAGACCTCGGCCACTCTTCCTAGGATCCTGGGGATATCGGTCCCTTCCCCTCAGCCTGATAGTGGGTGCTCCACCATGTGGGTCAATCCACGGGCCAACATCCATGTGCAGGTAGGCCTTCAGGGATAACAATCCAGGGTGGCTGGGAGCACCTCCTGAGGTCAGATATAGGGGTACATCCCCACCAGAAAGAAGGAGCAAAAATAGAGTAAAAAAAAAAGTGCAATATAAATTGTAATACACACTTGCATGAAATAATTCAAAATCCTGAGTAAAAGTACAAGACACACTGCAATATGTACTGGCAGTGGCTTGACTGTGTAATCTATGCATGAGGTGAGGTTGATGTTGGCAAATGAAAATATCTAAATGATTAATTATTATGGCACAGTACAATTCATAAGAACATTATGTTATAACTACTGTAACTACTGTAGTTAATGCAAACTGTAATCATATCTAATGACTTAAGGTGACAAGGCAGTGTGACAAGGCAGTTGGGAGGGCCAGTGGGATGCTGGGGTGCATAAGGAGAGGTATCACGAATAAAAGTAGGGATGTGGTGTTGCCTCTGTATAGAAGGCTGATGAAGCCCCAGCTAGAGTACTGTGTGTGGTTCTCAAAGGCCATTGCAAGCTGCACTAATGACGGCTTGCATCGGTTTTCAGTGCGCCAGAAACCCTGCACCGGATTCTCTATCAGGTAGGGTCCAGCAGGCAAATTCCAGAAGCTTGTGGCAAAGGTGGATATGCACCAAAGAGAGGGTGCACACAAGAAGCTTGCCACAAGCTGCTGGTGTGGTCGGTCGGCACTTAGACCAGTACTAGATACAGTCCTGATGGTCTAGTGGTCCCCTATCCCTGATCCCCTTATAAATAAACAGAAAATCATGCCCGATCTGCATGGAATAAAACCCCATCCCTCGTGGCTAGTGGTCCCCATTCTTGATCCCCTTATAAATAAATAAAAAATCTTGCCCAATCCATGTGTAATAAATCCCCGTCCCTGGTGGCAAGTGGTCCCCTATCCCCGATCCCCTCATACAATAAATAAATCCCATCCCTGGTGGTCTAGCACCCCCCCACAGGCTACAATCTGCCCATATAAGACTGAAAATATTTCCGTGGTGGTCTAATGGCCCACACGCAGGCAGGCAGTACCCCACCACCCCGCTCCCCCCATCCTAATCCCAAGCCAGTGACTGGCACAGCCCAGCACTCACCACCATGGCCAGCTGCCCACTGAGCTCTCAATGAGCCCATACTGTATATAGTACACACTCATTGAGTGACAGCTCAGCTGTCACTCAATGAGTGCAGGCTATATACAGTACAGGCTCATTGAGAGCTCAGTCAGTGGCTCGCCGTGGTGGTGAGCAGTGGGCTGTGCCAGTCCCTGGCTCAGGATCAGGATGGAGGAAGAGGGGTGGTGGGGCATAGCCTGCTGCAGTGGGTTTTTGGGGGTCCACTGGACCACCATGGAAATATTTCCACTCTAATATGGGCAGATCATGGCTCGTAGGGCCGCTAGACCACCAGGGACTGGACTTACTTACTGTATGAAGGGATCAGGGATAGGGGGACCACTAGCCACCAGGGAGGGGGTTTTATTACAAGGGACTCATGTGGGAATTATTTTATTTATAAGGGACTGGGGGTGGGGGCCACTTGCCACCAGGGATGGGGTTTTATTACATGAGGATTGGGCAAGATTTTTTATTTATTTATAAGAGGATTGGGGATGGGACCACTAGCCACCAGTGAGAGGGTTTTATTACATGAAGATCAGGTGAGTTTTTTATTTATTTGTAAGGGGATTGGGGGACCACTAGCCACCAGGGATGGGACTTATGTACTGTCTATGGGGATCAGGACTTGGGGGAGCCATGGCACATTAGCACAAGTTTCACAACCCTCACAGAGGAATTCTAAGTACCCTTAGACTAGTCCTTGGATTGTCTAATGGTACTTAGACCACTGCCCTCTGGGAGGATTTTGTGAATGCCAAAGTAGGGGATATGGCAGCCTGCATCTGCTGCAATCCCCTAGCACCATGCCGCAGCCCATTTTGTGGTGCAAGGCTGGCACAAGCCCCCTTTGGTGCATGCAGCCTACATTTGACACATGCTGCTTTTCAGAATAGTTCCTGGTACATCTTTTGCACAAGGGTACATGAAAGGAAGCTGGGGGGGGGGGGTAAATTCCTGAGAGATGTAAGGAAGTACTTTTTCACAGAAAGAGTGGTGGATGTCTGGGACTGTCTTCCAGCAGAGGTGGTGTGGTGAAAACAGGGGTGGGGTTCAAGAATGCAGGAGATAGGTATAAGGGAATCCTGGCAGAATGAAAGGGAAGGGAGAACACTGGAGATCATGTAGGGTCTGTGGTTACACTATAGGAATGTAAAAAAAATGGGACGAGTGAGTGGGCCAAGCAGTCCTTACCTGCCATCAAATTCTATATTTCTATGTAACTGATATCTGCCACTTGTGCCAATTTGCAGAACTTGTGCAATGCCTTTCTAATTTTATTGGCAGTTCTGAGCATGCTTGCATGCTTGCACTTTCTTCTCTTACAGAAAGGTGGGGGATATTTAGTTAAGCCATAATCACGGGTCCAGTGCAATACCTTCTGACCTTAAATGATATGAAGAGTATTAATTAATGGCTGTGATTAGGTTTGTTTTTAGGCGCCAACAACCATAGCTTGTAAGCACCTATTGTGGTCATGCATACTCTTTTCCGCATTTAAGTCAATTTTATGGATCCCTTTTGTGTAAATGATTTGCAGTGCATGACTGATGTGCCATGAGACAAGGCAGACAGAAAGCTCTGTGTATACTTATATATGGCATATTACTCACACTCACTGATACTGACTATGGACCGCTTTTCAGATTCCCTATTTCTTGAGCTGTCCTTTTCCAGGAGTGGTTGTTTCAATCTTAGTAAAATGAAGATGCATTTTTGCTTGGTGGGGTAACCAACATCACTTGCCCATGCCTTTCTGCACTACAATGTAAAATATATCTAATCTCCTGCTCCACCAATTGGACCCTGTTCTCAACATATCTCTAGGCACTCCCTCTCTAGCTATGCAGTCTCTCATATCACACCCTGTATGAGATCTCTTTCTCCACACAATTTATATCTTTCCCTCTCTCTCTCTACACATGATCTCTCTCTCTCACCACTCAGCTTGTAGAAGCACAGAGTTTAAGTTCCAGAATCTGAAGGCAGTAAACAGTGACTCTAGAGGCCAGGCCCCATGCCTACCTGGTCAATCTGCTGTATGTAAGATGGCGTATGTCAAAACTGCACACTACAGACTGTGCAGGTGGGAATAGTGACAGGGTGCAAAACAACTAAATGGTCTGTGCATGGTTTTGCACCCTGTCACTGTTTTCTGGAAGAGGATAAGTCCTCTGCTGGGAAGAGGATTTGCCAAGCAGCTGCTGTGGCTCGACAGGATTTATTTATTTATTTTTATTTATTTCGTTTTTGTTGACTGGGTAAGTGCACTAGACAAATCCTGCCTATTTTCAGGCATGACCCGGGGGAGAGGGATACAGATGAATGCCAACTAACCTTGAACCAGATGAAACTGTTGGTGGTATTTTTAGTGAATAAGGGAAATTTGGTCAGGACACCAGGGAAATTCCCATACTCTTTTTGATAAGTGCTATGGGATCTTTAACATCCACCTGAACTACCACCAATCCAGGCAGATGGGACCTCGGTTTAACGTCTCATCCAAAAGACGGAAAAGTCACAGGCAACAATGGAGGCAGTGCGTCTGCGGACCGGGTATCAAATCCAGGTCTGATGTATGGAATTTTTCTTTATTTTGCATTTTGTGTGATTTAAGTGTCCAATCCAGTCTGGAGTTGACTATTTTAGTTGAGGGAGTTCGGGGGCACAGTCCCCCATAATGGGGGTTGCAAGGGTCAGAGCTCCCTGCAAAACATAGCAAAATGCCATTGGCAATATATCTCACTGTACTGATAGTGCAGTATATTTCTTCGGCATTGTATCTTTTGACATTATGACCCCATGCTGGCGCCATGTTGCCATGCTCCATCTATCCAGGACATCAGTTAACTGTGCTTTTGTAGGCTGGTGGCAGGGTGGGAGGTGCTGTGACAAATACAAGGTACACAAACAGGCTTACAGGTTTGGAGAGAAAATAAAATATAATAATATTACTGCTACTGTTTTCAAACTTCTGAGGATGCTAGTGGCCAGATGGGAAAAGATTCAGATCAGCTGTCGGAGAAGTGTGAGGGTGGGAGCCATGGTGATAATTCAGAGGTACTACTGCAGGTATCTGAAACTAATATAATCTAGTCCAATCTAATCTCATTCTAACACTATTCTAATTCAATTTAACAGAGGAATGTGCTGTTTTCTTGATGTTGTATTGTAGTTCGCTGTTTCTTGCTTATTTTACAACGATATGCAACATGTGCATTTCAACAGCATATTGCTGTTCAAGTTCATGTTCATGTTTAACTGCCAGAAAGACTGAACGTGTGTTAATAATCAGGCTGAGCATATTTCTTAAAGGAAAATAACTAATGACAGGAGTGTTACAAATTATATGTATGTGTAGCTGCTGTTAACGAAATACAGAGTTTAATAACTCTGTGCCATTCTCAACTGAATGCTAATGATTCCGCAGGCAAGGGGATACAGCTTCAGCTGAGGAGAGGTGTACCTTTTGTTACTGAAATGAAGGACACGGTCACCCAAAATGAGATACAATGAGGGTAACTGACCTAGGTGACTGAATAGGTGTCAGCGTGTCTCAGTTGGTAGCACATCCGCCTCTGGACCAGAAGGTCGTGGGTTATCATCCCACACCAGGTTTGGACTTGCACCTAAAAAAATTGCTGGCATCTGAGTGCAGTATTGGGGGGTGCTGTACTGCTGGGGTGTGCCGTCCTTCGGATGAAACATTAAACCGAGGTCCCTTCTGCCGATCCTGGTGGGTGTCCAGGTGGAAGTAAAAGAACCCAGGGCACTCTTCACAAAGAGTAGGGAACATTCTCGGTGTCCTGGCCAACATTCCCCTTCCCATAAAACCGGTTCATGCAATTATCCAGGCTGTGTGTGGGTGATGATGTGCGATATTGCCGCCACCACACATTCAGTCACTTCACTACCAGTCTAGCATTGCTTGTAAAGCATTTTGGATGTATGAAAAGCACTATATAAATACTGATTCTTCTTCTTCTATATAATAAGGGAACTTCTTCATCTCACTGAGGAGTGGGGGCCCTTTGAAACACTCTGTGACATTCTCAATGGTATATTGGGGGGTTGGTAGCTGAGGAGGGGGGGCCCTTGAAAACACTCTGTCATATTCCCAGCTGAGGAGAGGGGGGCCTTTGGAAACACTGTTACGTTCCCAGATGAACACTTAGCAAATTAGCATGCCATGGCATTCGCCTTTCACTGAGGAGAGGGGGCCCTTGGAAACATTCTGTCACATTTCCATCTGAATATGGTACAGTATGACAGACCTGGCAGGTGGAATGTCATTGTCTTCCAGAATAAAAATGAGAGAGATGTAGTACAGTATATAAACATTTACAAAATCACACATGCCCCCATAATGTAAAGCATCATGGGCTGCATATGCAAATCACCACAGAATATTATGCTGGTTCAACTTTAAGCAGAAATGCATATTGCCAAAAGGTCTCTCACACAGTTTGCAAAGGGTGCCAAAGAAGACAAATATAAATATGTATTCATAATAAACAAGATTAAACTGTATCCTGTCAACATATGGACAAATTACTGCTGATATTCTCTTTCTCCTCCTCCTCCTCTGAATCCACACTTCAACAATTGGGTGTGGTGGCTGTGTACCCCCTCTCCACCTACATCATCCTGCACAGAGGACCACAATACCACAGAAATGAGATGAACACAGATGATAGTCATGAGCAGACTGCACATGCAAGCCTGCAGCTGTACACAGCTGGCCCACTGTGACCCTCACCACACACACATACCCTTGATGGCTCCTCCAGGGCCCACCCCCCATCATCCTTATAGTGGGTGTACCAGCATCCCATACTCCAGGACTGGAAGTCTGGAAAATAAATTGGCTACAGTGGTCAGTGCCTCCATGTCACCACCACAGAGGTGACCCCATAGGGTTGGTCCCACCTGTCTAGAACTATCCATCCCAGATGTCTATGGAAATTCTGAGGAGACATAAAGATGGAGAAAATATCAGTGACAATGTACACACACACACACACACACACACACACACACACACACACGCAAACAGGGAAAGCATGCACCAGCAACCCATGACTGTAAATACCTCTGCAGACTCAGTCACCTGCCAGATCACCCTTCCCCCCATGGAGTCCTGATAAGCAGAGAGAGACACCCTCCACAACTTTGTGGAGTATACCCCAAGCCTCCCCACAATTTCTGCTGACACACCATGCACTTACATAGGTGTTTTGATACAATGTATGGGATCAGACTGAGACAGCAAGTTGAAAGTCAAAGGTCACGCAGGTGAGATGGTTTGTGAACTTCATATTGCAGGGGTGATATTTTGGGGAAAATGGTTGAACAAAGTTAAACACAGCTTTGCACATCAGACACCCAATAAGCATCCCCCTTCCAAAATACAGTAGGTGGAACTGGAGTCAGCATCAGCAGCTAACAGGTACTATATCGCTGGGTGTTGTAGTGCATGAGCAAATGTGAAACACTGCTTCTACTTCACAGTTGGAGTTCCATCACCCCTGGCGCTGGATTCAGAGATTAAACTTGACCTTGTGCCTGGGAAGTAGTCTTGATAAACTTTTACTGTGTTTGCATGTTACATTTACCTACACTGCTCCTCATACACCATTTAATTAAAAAGTAGAATGATAAATGCATAGAATTTCAGAGTTTAAATGGTATACATGATACCCCAATGCCAGAGTTTTCATAGCAGAAATAAGGAAACTTACTGCATTATTTGATGACTCACTATCCCCACAGACATGATTAACAAAACCTGAAATCTCACCTCAGGATGCTGCCCAGTAAGGTGTTAGAAACTGACATTGCAACACAGCATGGATTACTATTCAGTAGCACTTCTGAATTTGAGAAAAAGTTTATGAAATAACTGAGCTGTCTGCTCAGAGAAATGAACTGTTTTTAATATTAATACAATATGCATGGACAGAAATTCAAATGTAAAAAAAAAAAAAGTTACTCTCACATACCCAGTACAGTACACTCTACATGATAAATTTTAGAACCAAGATTTTGGAGGAAAAGTATCCTGTACCTGACCATATTTACCTCCCTTATGAATTTCTGCTCTATTGCTGGAATGTATAGACCTTCTCTGTGTGAGCTGCACCTTCTACTTAATTATACATATAGCTTTGTCTGTGGAGAGTGGGCACTTTAAACACTCTGTGACATTCCCAACAGAATAAGGGGGGGGGATAGTGTGCCCTGTGAAACACTTTGTATCATTCCCAAATGAATAAATAATAAATCACCAGTTTAGGGGATATTGCTTTGACTGAAGTCAAAGAAGTTATTCAAAAGGTCCTAATGTATATACACAACTGAATCTAAGGTACTAGATATGCATTGCAAAAGTCATTTGAAGGCAGGAGAAATAGTTTATTCTTTGATGCTGATGATTTCAGCAACATGCGCATATTTCTTGGTGTAATTTTCCCTTCAGACTGCTGCCTCCTTCATAATGCTTAGTATAATCTTGGTTTTCCCCACCCCCACGGAGAGGATTAACAAACCTGAAATCACACCTCAGGATGCTGCCCCGCTTGGTGTTGGAATATGACACACTGCAGCACAACCTGAGTTACTATTCAGTAGTTCCCCTTACTCTTTGACAACCATCCCTACAGCTGTGATTAGGAAACCTGAGATCACACCTCAGGATGCTGCCAGGCTAGGTGTTAGGCTCGGTGTTACATCTTGATGTAGCAAAAATGTGGAATACAAAAAAAATAGCAAACCACTTACTGCTAGAAAAGCAAAGTCTAATGTTATTATTATTTTTACATTGTAGAGGCACATACCTTGGCATGAACAGTGACTGGCATCACTTCATCCATGTGATCAGTATATTTATTACAGTCTCCAACTTTCTGCACTGTCCCCCAAAAGGTGTCTTATGTCCCATATTAGCCCAGCAGAGTTCCATGGCTTAACACCCCCCCCCAAAATGTAATGCTTCATCTGATGCCACACCATCTCTGTTGGGTTCTGGTCTGGGGATTCAAGTGGTATCCTGACCCAGTTCACTCCCTTATACATTGTGTATCCACAAGATGCTGCATGTTTTGGGTTATCTGTATAATGGAAGGAACGCATGTGTAAGTAAACACATAGAATACTGTGCTCTGTATCCCCACCATGAACACAGACAAACACACATGCTCTTGTATCCTCTTCTTAAGAGGCCTAATGGTTTTCACCATGTATATACGCCCAATAGGGGAACCAGATGACATATATAACAAAGTTAGTAATACAACTAGTTAACTGTCTGATATCCATTTTTATGTCAAATTTGGGATGCACCGTATGCTTGCATGTATTACAGCTCCCACATAAAAAAAATGTGGTCTCAATGACAACCAGGTAGTGGGACTGGTTACTCATGCACCCAAATGACTGTGTACCAAACAGTCCCTCAAACTGGCACCCCTATTGTGATTCTCAGCTGGTTGTCAATAGCTGTGGCTAATTTGTCATCTTTTAGAAGGATATGCCAGTGATTTCCAATCACTTGACCTATATTATCTGTTACACATTTATTGCTGTCATCATTCCACTGTCTAGGTGTCAAGAGTTGTTCTTTATTTATGTGATGTGCTCTCTCATTGGCAGTCTTTAAGAGTCTTCTATCATAACCTCTTTCTTCTAGCCTATCTTTAAGACCAAGAGACTGATTCTCAGACATGCATCCTTAGGACAATTCCTCCTGCTTTGGATGAACTGCCAATAGAGAATAGATCGAATTAAAGGCCTGGGGTGTGAGCTTTTAGCTCTTTAAATAGAGATAGTGGCAATCACTTTCTTGTACCCCTCATGCTGAATCCTTTCATCAACTGCCTTAATCACATCAAGATAATTCACATAGTGTTGGTAGATTTGAGGTTCAAAATGTAAAAAGTATCCAAGCTTGAAACTCAGAAGTTCACAGGAAATGGAGAAAATTCAATGTGCAGCCACCCCCATGCACTCAAACAATAGTAGTCAATGGGAGGGGTGCATAAATTCACCAAACAGCAGTAATGTTTCAGCACTTTTCTTCTTTATTGGTTCAATTATAATACAGCAGCCAATCCCAATGTTTTACCTGTGCTATAGGAGAAAACCTTTACACATGAATATAAATAGACAACACTTCTTACTATCTGCTATTGGTATACAACCTTGTGAAAAAATACAATACAAAAGTGACCAATTCCAGTTCATCGGCTACTGACTCCCTTTAAAAAGTGCCTTTTGCTGCTTAAATTGTAGTTACAACTCACTTCCTGGTTTGTTATAGTCCTATTAGAACAACATATTTATTTATTTATTGAAATGTTTCACCAGGAAGGCACAATGAGCAACAAGTCACTCATCTCCCGGTGTGGTCTGGGGGGAAGGGATACAACTGGAGTGAGACATTATACATTCAAGTTACAAGATCAACATTAACATACAGTTACAAGGCAGGTGTTACAAACAGTGTTACAACAGTGTTGCGCATAAAATGTAGAAAAAGTGGACAATAATAAGTGCCAGGTTAATAAGGAAACAAGCGCTTACATGAAAGAAAAGGGAGAAAGTGGAGGGAGGGGTGAGGTGGGGAAGGGGGAAGAGTAGTGCACCTGGAGACCTCTTCAGGATGCGAGAAATCCTGCAAGGGGACTGGGGGGACAAGAGAGAAGGGGATAAGGCAGTGTCCCAGACAAACCCCATTAAGATGGTGGGGAATGGGAGTAGATGAGAGATACAAGCCCCTTGGGGGGCAGGAGAGGGACCCATGGAGAGCATTCAGGGTCCTTTTCATTCTGTGAGAGATCAAGGGAGGCCAGTAAGGAGAGCAATTAGGGGGAAGGGGAGAAGGGCTAGAGGGGGTGGGTGTGCACAGGGTAAAATGAAGGTGAGGGTAGGGGGTAGGGTTTGTCTAGGGCTTAGAGGAAGGAATTAGGGAGGGACATGCAGTGCAGTTTTTATCAATAGGCTAAGTAGGCTACAGTCTAGGGGCATCAGCTGTTAGGGGGCACATGAGAAATGAGAGGCACTAAAAAAATTTGGCTGGCTCAGTGGCTCTGGACATCATTGCCCCACCCCCAGAACTCAGTGTCAGTATGTGCTCCCCGTTACTCAGTCTGTCTTGCCACCCCCCCAGACAGACCAGATCAATCCAATCAATGGCACATGTTGATTTTAAAATCCAGTGTGTGCACACTGCGCATGTGCACCCGACACCCATACCAAACTGATGAAGAGAGCGTCAGGAGAATGCTTGCTGTGTAAGGCACAGTGCACACCACATGAGTCACGGACATCGACCGACTGACAACAGTACTAGCAGTAGAGGTGCCAGTGTCTACCACACTAGAGAGTCAAGAGAAAGTGAACACTCACAGCTAGGTCTGGGTGGAGGACGGAGTGGGAGTACAGTGGTCGGCATGGATTAAGGTACAGTACAGAGACTGGACCTGTCATGACTGTCAGTCAAGTTCTTATTGCTCAGAGTTGGCATCATGTATGTGACTGTCCCTGGCCACCCCACATCCGACCAGCTGGTGGCTGCCACAGCCAACTGGCGAAACTACTCAAGTGTCCAAGAGAATGACAATCATCAGTGCTGAATGCCTTTAAGGGATGAATGAATGAGAGGAGAGACCACACCAGACCAGACCCGAGAAGGTGGGTGAAATGGAGACTGGGTCACACCGGCACTGGGTGACGGTGAGTGTGAGTGATATTTGTGATGACCACCATAGTCAGTAGTCAAAAAAATTGCCTAAAGAGGAATGTGGTCCTGATTGAAACCTGAGGGGGTGGCAGGGCCAGGGGCTGTGCACCACAGGCTGCCCTGACTAAACAAAGTTTTTGGGGGAGAGAGTGGCTTCGGTTCAGGCTTGCTTAGCATTGGCTTGGCTTGGGGGCACTGACAGTGACTTGCCTTTAATTTCCCACTTCTTGTTTGCATTATCTGTTGACAAAAATGAAAATCTTGTCAGTCAGCCTCTTTGTGAAAAAAGGCCAAAGTAATGAATATGTGCAAACAGTGCAACCAGGAATTATAAAAAATGAAGTGAGTCTGACTCTGTGTGTAGTACAGGTAGTGGCAATTCATTTTTACACTCAGTCTGAATTAACTTTGCAGAGCTCAGTTCTTAAGGTTTATGGACATCAGAGGTTTATGAACATAAGAGATCACATACTGTAACTCTGGAGTGTAATGACAGCTAATATAACACATTGCCTCCTATGCATTATTCTCTGTTTAATTTCTGAACACCACAAATAATGGTCTATATTTATTATTTTGGACTGGACAATAGGAACTATTGGGATGACAATATATTCTAGACGTAAGAGTAATGAGCTGTGAATTAGCATGGTACACCCAGCAGACCTGGGTTTGATTCTCATAGCCTCTAGCTCCACTTGCATACTGTGTGACCCTGGGCAAGTCACTTAACCACCCCAGCAATGCTCCTAGGTCACCCCTAAAAACAGGTACTGTGTCTAGTGGTCCTTACCTGATTACCAAAAATAAAAAAACAAACAAAAAAACTATTCAGAATATTTATACAAAATTAGTAAAAAAAAACAACAACAAAAAGCTTTAAAAAGAACCTGTTAGCCCTCTCTAGGTAGCCACAGCTAGTTCTTTTGTCCATTGGTCCCCGCAGTCATCACTCCCAAGTCCTCCCTTGCAATTATATGGTGATAAATCTCCCGTCGGTGTCTTTCTTGCCAGCACTTTCCCACTTGTCAATAATGTCTTCTACAAGCCCCACACCCTGTCTCCCTAGCTTGACTCCATCTTGCTCCAAATGGCCATTTTAGTAAAGTAGGGGGGGCCCAGGGCCCCACCCTGTGCCCTTATTTATAATGAGGAATAGTATAGACAGTTTATTCTGGCTGTTCAGTAGTCCCCATCCCAAGCCTGCAGCACTCTGCCATCTTTCTTCTATGAATGTGTTGTTACCATTTCCTGAACTAAGCAATGTTTGGAGAGGGGGTGCCTGATGTTTCCAGCTTAGGGGCACCATGTAACTTAATGCGACACTGGAGACATGACAGGAGAAGCTAGGTGCAAGGTAATTATTGAGGGCAGAGCAAATGGAGTAGGCGCAGAATGAATGCTGGATTTGGGGGGAGAGAATTCCACATTTTTGGGAGGCAGTGAGAGTAACTGGATTGGCCAATTTGGGTGGATCTGCGGGGGACAACCAGGGTATGGGAGTCAGTCGATCTAAGGGAATGGGAGGATGGGGGGAGTTATAAAGGAGGAGGTGAGGTAGGAAAGAGCTCACCCAACCAGTAGTTGGAGGTGAATTTAGCACAGTGGGAGAGTCTCCTACTTGTAAGAGAGGGAGGAAGGATAAGGCATGATAATGATCACAGTGGGGGCATCCAGGGCAAAGCAGCAGAAGGAATTGAAGAGGGTGTCCAGTCTGTCCAGGGAGGACTTAGTGGCAGCACCATCGACCATGTCACAGTAGTCGAAAATGGGCAGCATCATCTTCTGAACAAATTCACGCCTATCCGTAGGAGGGATGCAACTACAGTTTCTGCACAGGGCACCAAGCTTGGGGACCAGTTTTTTCTGGATGTCATTAATATGTCCAGAGAAGTTTAGGTGTTGGTCCAATCAGACACCTAAGTACCTGAAGGAGTATGTGTCCTCAAGTAAAGTCCCTCAAGGGTGTGAAAAGTGGGTAGGGAGGGAGGGAGGGAGGAAGCCTAGAGAGTTTCTGCCTTGTGCCAAAGGTCATAGAGACAGTCTTTTTGGAGTTGAGGAAAGGTTTATGGTTAGCAAACCAGAGCTGAATCTTGTTGAAGTCTTGCTGTAAGTTGACTTTAACCTCAGCAGGACAGGAGTCAGATGCATACAGGATTGTATCATCTGCATACATACATATATATAGTGGAGGATGGGGGGCAAACCAAGGGAAGGTCATTTAAGAAGATGGAGAATAGGAGGGGCCCTAATACTGAATTCTGGTGGACTCTAGTGCTAATCGGGAAGGCTAGGGAAGTGGCGTCCAAGATCCTAACTGATTAGGTTCTACCAATAAGGTAGGCCTTCCTTAAACCAGTTTGAGGTGGAGGGAGATAGGCCAGCTGCTGGGAGTGAGTTGAGGAGAAGGGAGTGAGAGACAGTGTCGAAGGCCTTGGCTAGGTCAATAAAAATGGCAGAGGTAATTTACCCATTGTCCATCCTGGTTAGGATGGAGTCTGTGAGCCACTGGAGAGAGGTGGTGGTTGAGTAGTTTTTTCTGAAACCAGACTGGAAAGGGGTGAAAAAGGAAGTGTCAGGTAGAAAAGAGTTGAGTTGGGAGAGGACAATGTGTTCTTGAAGCTTGACAAGAGTAGGGAGGAGAGAAATGGGGTGATAGTTGCCAGGGGATGAGGGGTCACTCCCTTTGGGTAGAGAGAGGACCACAGCATGTTTCTAAGAAGAGGGGACAGTGGTAGTAGAGAATGAGAGATTTAGGATTATTGAGAGGGGGTAGGCAATGGCCATAGCAGAGAGAGGGGAGTTTTGGGTCAAGGCCATCAGGGGAGGCACCTTTAGAGGTGTTGATGGTGAGAAGGCACTTAGGGCATCATTTGGGGTTACAGTAGTGAAAGAGAAGGAAAGGTGGGAGGGTGGTGGAGGGGCACACTGGTAGAGGTGGGGGGAGGGGGATGGGTAGGAAGGAGGGATTTCAGTAGCTCAGTGATGCAGGAGGTATAGTAGGAGTTAAATTCTGCAGCTACAGCTGGTGGGTTGAACACTAGTGAGCTATTTACTTTAAGTACCGGGGGTGGTGGGTGATCGGGTGTGCACCATCTTCCAGAACTTTGAAGGGGAATTTATGTTGGTGATGAAAGCAGATTTGAAATATTCAGACTTGGCTAACCTTGTAGCCCTAGTGCAAGTGTTTCTGAGCATGCGGAAGTTCACAAGGTCACTAGGATGCTGTGTAGTTTTATGACGCTTCCAGGCTCAACCTCTAGCCCTGAGACAGGTCAGAAGTTCAGGGGTTATCAAAGGTAAGTGGTTATCTCTGACTGTGGTTTGTTTGAGTGGGGCAAAGGCATTCCAGTTTACAAGAATGATTTCTTTGAAGTAGGCAAGGGTCTTATCAACTGAGGGGAAGGAGGTTAGGGGGGACCAGTCAGAAGTGGCAAGGTTACTCAAGAGAAGTTCAAGATAAAGAAACTTAAAAACAGAGCAGTTGTATGGTTTTGTGTGGTGATGTAGTTCTGTGGACTTTCCTAACTATGAATATTGGGTTATGGTCACTAAGAGCATCGGGGAGAATGCCAGAAGTGATGACGCGGTGGGGGTGGCAAATAAGGGCCAAGTCGAGTAGGGAGTGTTGTTGTGTCCTGTGGTTTGGGCGGGTGGGTTCGGAGATCAGTTGGGAGAGGTTTAGGGCTCTGATTTCATTTTCAGTTTTGGTAGTTTTAGGTGACAACCAATTTATATTGAAGTCACCTAGGATGAACAATTCCCCATAGCGAGCAAGGGAAGTGATGGAGGTTAGGAGGTCTAGCGCGACCTAAGGAAAGTACTCAATAATCAATAAAGAAGAAAAGTGCTGAAGCAAAATTTGAGGTTCAAAATGTTGTGATTCAACCATTCATCAAATTCTGTAGCCTTTTCAGTCCTACCTCTCCATACACAGACAATGTTATCAATACAATGGTACCACTTAACAACAATGCTTGTGTACGGATTGCTTAAGGGATTGAGGACAGTGCTCTCCTCACATATTCCCAATAGGAGATTTGCATACAATGGTACCATGGCTGTACCCTTTGAAGTCCCACAGGTCTGCATAAAGAAGTCACCCTCAGATTCAAAGTAATTATGAGTGCGTATGAATGCCAAGGATTCTATAATGAAGCCTTTAGACACCGTATCTTCATACCCCATCCTTTGTAAACTAGCATCACATGCCCTCAAACCGTCTCTGTGTTCAATGTTTATAGAAAGGCTCTCAACATATATTACAATCCATAAGTAACCTTCCTCCCCCTGTAATCCCTGCAACTTGTTCAGAATATCCATAGTGTCCCTCACCTATGACTGCAAATTAGACTACAGTACTTCATTTTTTTTAAGTTGATGAACTTGCCCAATTTTTCCAGGAGGGAATTGATATCAGATTAGAATTATGTGAAATTAATTTTTGTTGGCAAAATTGCAGTGAAATCAGCAATTTTGCCACACAAAACATTTAGCGAAATTCCGCCATTACACAAAATTTTTCTCCGGGTGCAAAATTTCACCAGCGAATGTGAAATTTCACTGCAAAATTTGAAATTATGTCAAATTATGCCACGATTTCACCAAATTTCATCTGAATTTCACCATTTTCACCTGAATTTTGCCATTTCACATTTCACTCCAAAGACTGACAGACTTATGTCTTGTTATAGTTGCAATGCTATCACATGGGCATTTTCATTTTTTATTGTTTATGTTTTTTATACATATGCCCCTGCAGACACATTAATTGCATAGGCTCCAAGTGACCACACTGTGGTCACTAGAGTCACAGGTAAAAAAAAAAAAACGCATAAGTGGCAAAGACCACACAAGACAGCACTTGGGGTATGTATGAGTACTACACTACTAAATCCCTAAGAAATATAAACTAAAAATAGATATATCACTAATCCTGACTGATGTCACCTCTAATCACAGATGCTTCTAATATAGTAAGCATTTATTTTATGTATTCATTAGTTCCCCTATAATTTCTGCTACCTTTTTTGATCTTCAGTGAATTTCAAGGCCATTTCCACGAAATTTTCCCTGTACTATGACAGCAATGTTACCTCCTTTGTCAGTCAGTTTTACAACAATATCAGGCTTACCAGCCAGTTCATTAAGGGAAGACATTTCTTCAGGGGTAACATTGTGCCACGGATGGGTTCTATGTTCATCAACCATTTCCATAATTTACTTAATCACCATCTTTTCAAACATGCTAATAGCATTGCAAGACATGGCTGGAGTAAATGTGGATTTAGGTTTAAACAGTTTTTTTCTTTGTTTCTGAAACCTTCTTTCTTTCAAGTTTGTTTCAGAAGTCCAAGAGGCTGGTTCATCTGGGGATAATGGCTCCCCACTATCCAGAAGATTTAGCTCTTCCATGGTCCTTGTTAAACCTTAATAGTTCTTCCATGGCTTCAATATTTTCATTATCCAGCTCTCTCAAACCCTCTATATTGTTACTTCCCTCTTTTGGAATAGCAAAGTCACGTAGATCTGCCTCAGATCCCAGTGCATCACTAGATGTCAGTTCAAAATTAGAGACAAATATTGTTAGTGTCACATCTAGAGAAATGATGTTTCAAATTTAATTTTCAAAAGAGTTTGAAAATGCTCACTCGGATCTGAAATTTGTTAATGGATGCTGTTGGTAGAAAAGAAAGTCCATTTTTCAGGATGTTGGTTTGGTGTGATGCCAGAAAGGTTTAGTACTTTTTGGATTTTTTTCTCCCTCGGGCTGCTCTCATCAAGGCACCCTGCATTTCTTCTGGTCTTGTGCCTGCTGCTTTGATCTCTCCTGGTCTGCCTCTTTCTGACTGGCCATTGAGCTGCCCTTGTCCTTAATTAAAAAACAAACAAACAAAAAAAAACACCCTCCTGTTTTCTTCAGAGCTGTCTGTTTCACTACTGGGGCTGCTTTCTCCATCATATGTGTTTCTCTGGACTACCTGAAAGAGCTCCTGGTTCCTTATTGCCTTGAGCAATTGCTCCGCTCAGCCGATGAGGGGTTGCTGGAGATTCCCAGGGTGTGCCTGAAATCTTCTGGGGCCCATGCATTTATGCATGTGGCCCCAACTCTTTGGAATTCTCTACCCCGTCGGTTATGGGAGTGCATGACCGTGGAGGGGTTTAAAGAGGCACTAAAGATATACTTGTGGTACTAGGCATTCGGTGACTGATTTCTTTTTTAACTGTATTAGCTGTTTTATTTTTTAAATGTTTGGACTGTCTGATGTGTTATTTTGTATTTGTTAGGTGCCTTGGTTTTTGAAAGGTTCCATAAAAATAAAGAATATTATTATTATTATTATGTTCACAGACCTGTTGTTTCTTTTTTTCAGTTTGATTTTGATTTGTTTCTGACCCTGCATTTCAATTGCGGTCTACCTCTACTTATTTATTTATTTGAATTTTGGTGACCTGGTAGGCCCACTGAGACAAGACCGTCCCTTTTTCAGTGGAGACACAGGGAATCTAAGCATCCCACAAATAATAGACATTAAAGAAGAATCAGCATTTATATAGCACTTTTCATACACAGTATCCCAAAGCGCTTTACTACAAGCAATGCTAGACTGGTAGTGAAGTGACTGAATGTGTGGTGGCAGCCATATCACACATCATCACCCACACACAGCCTAGATAATTGCATGAACCAGTTTATGGGAAGGGGAATGTTGGCCAGCACACCAGGAATGCTCCCTGCTCTTTTACAAAGAGTGCCCTGGGTTCTTTTACTTTCACCTGGACAGCACCAGGATGGGCAGAAGGGACCTCGGTTTAACATGTCATCCGAAGGACAGCACACCCCAGCAGTACAGCACGCCCCAATACTGCACTCAGATTCCAGTGATTTTTAGGTGCAAGTCCAGTCCCGGTGTGGGACGAGAACCCACGACCTTCTGGTCCAGAGGCGGATGTGCTACCAACTGAGCCACGCTGACACCTTAGTAGATGGACATTAAATATAGTACTGACAGTGGTACAAACAGTATTATAATAAGGGTCTGAGATATAGAGCTTTCTAATTGGCTGGAAACATTCTATCAGCCTTATGTTAATCTTTTATTAACATACGTGTAGAGCCTAATCATATGCTGACCAAAGTTTAACACTGTTTAAAAATGTTTTAATAATAATAGCAATAAAGCACTCTCAGGGGTTATATTAATTGTCAATTTATCACCCACGTGGGGCATGTGGCACTTGGCTATGCCTTGTGCAACATTACACTCCTAGAGGATGATTCACATACCACTAACATAACCCCTAGTCATGCCTTATTGCTTAAGTAACATTAACAAGTAGAAATATTCAACAATTTGATGCTGTAAGTACATAAGATAGAGAAACAACATACACTTTAGGGCATAAACAACTTTCAGACTCATTGGTTACACAGGGTTCAGAGAAACCTTGAGGGCATGAAATAGGATTAACCTCTGCCTGCTAGGCAGGGGATTATATGCAGTTACATGTGCCAGTGGCAAGGAATAAGTCCTTGAACTGTTTTTGAAACTGTGAGAGGAGTGTGCAGGATAGAAGTCCTATTGGAAGATTGTTCCATTTATGACCAGCTGCATATGAGAAAGATCTCTTTCCAACTGCTAAATGAGTTTTAGGTATACTTAGTAATGATTGGTGTGATGTTTTAAGGGACCGGGTGAATGGTTTCCGGGTCAGTAGGTTAGACAGGCTTGGAAGGAAGGGGAGGTGAATTAATTTGAAGGTGGTACACAGCAAGAGATTGTCCAACTTCACTTCAAAACTTCGCCAACTTAAGGTACTGAGCAGAGCACAATGATGAGTTTGAGTTGGGGCTGAAGTTGCAAATCTGGCAATATGGTGATATGCTTGCCTAAGTCTGTTCAGAATAGATGGCTTGAATGTGGAAAGCAAGGATGCACCATAGAGGAGACCTGGGAGTAGGGTTGCAGTAGAGATGGTCTTTCTGGATTGGGATGTGAGGTGGGGGCTGTACGGTATAGTAACACTAGTTTCTGGTGAGTTGATTTTATAATTTTATTGGTATGGATCTCGAAGGGTAGGTTTTTGTCTAAGGTGATGCCCAGGTATTTAAAGCTTTTGACACATTCTAATGTCATCTCCACTGATGTTTTAACAACCAAAGGAAATTGGTTATCAAGTTTATCAGAGGTGTGGTAGAATAACATGTTTGGAGTCTTTTTAGTGTTAAGTATTGAGATCACGTGATGCAGAGTGCTGAGTAGAAGCTACTCCGCTAAGCTCCTGCCTCCCGATTATTAAATCATCTTTTTTAGACATTTAATCTTCTCTAATTCCTCTGCCTGTGAATTCCTCTACTGTCTAAACATTTTTGTGAGCCTGTTTTGGGTGTTAGATTGGTAGATGGAGGCTTACATGAAGAAAGCCCCGCAGAAACACCCCCGCTACTCCTGAAAAGGCCCCAAAGAAATCCCGGGCCTCGAGTGGGCCAGACAAGCCTGATCCTATGTGTCAAGCTGGGGAACAAGAACCTTTAACACTTAATAGGTTCTTAGAAGAGTTTAAACCCTTTCGAGAAGAGATGAAAGATATGGCGATCGACCTGAAAACTCTTTCAAGAAAACTGGATGAAGTCTCGCTAACGGTTTCTGATAATACAGCTCGAATAGTCTCAATGGAAAGGAAGCTGGAGAGTCTGGATCCTGAATTGGTGTCTACACGACAGAAGTTGTCTCGTCTAGAGGCTAAACTCGAAGATTTGGAGGGCCGTAGCCGCATAAATAACGTCGTAATACTAGGGCTACCAGAGGGTGAAGAGGGCCAACATGCTGTAGTATTTACACAAAAGCTGGTGGAACGGGTTGCTGGCCCCTCTCCTTTTGGCCCAGTATACATTATAGAGCGAGCTCACAGGTCGCTGCAACCAAAGCCTTCTCTGGATGCTGCCCCCGTCCTATTATTTGCCACTTTTTAAATTATTTGGAAAAGCAGCATTTTTTGCAGAAAGTGAGAGCTTTACAAGAGGTTCGTTGGGAGAATACAAAGTTGAGAATTGCGCAAGATATCCCTGGATCAGTCCATCTGAAGCAGAAGGCGTTTCATCCTATTGTATCTAAGATCATTGCAGCGGGTTTGAAATTTAGGATGGGGTATCCGACCAGGTTACAAGTCTCAGTAAACGGATCCTGGTTTAATTATGATGATCCTGAAGTTGCCCTGTCAAGCCTTAAATCCATGCTACCGGACTTGTTCCGAGAGCCCTGAGAGGTCTTACTAGAGTGTCAGGAGTTGCTGAGAGACGTTTATTGGAACTGTTAATTTTCTTTCTCTCGGAGGAAATAATTTTAACCAGCTGTATTTGGATGTCTTCGTTCTCTCATCTGGACTGGCCTATCTCGTGCATGCCCTAACTGCTAACAATCTCTCAAGCCCTAATTTCCTAATGTTAATTTCAGCTTAGGGCGAAGACTTTTAGGGTTTTGGGGATGGCCTATCTGGGAATATAGTTTTGGATTCCACTGTATCGAGTTTTGGGGGGTTGCATACAGGGGGAAAGTTTGGGTTATTGATTCTAGGATTAGTGTTCATGTTACAATTTGTTGGGTATTAGAGCGGTCTCGGGCTCTCATTGCTATTCATACATACCCTGTCAGGTTCGGGTGGTGGCCACAAGAGGGTGCAGCACGCCTAAGTAATACATGCCCGTGTGGTGCTTAATTCGAGAAGGATCTCTTCCAGTCTTTTCATTACTCAAATTTTTTCAAGGGGCATTTTTGAAACTTGTTTCTCAGTTTTCTCTCTTTAGGGTCTCGATTTTAACATTTTTCTTGATCACTGTTCTCAGTCCGAGGTTGGGGCTATTCTCCTCCATCAGTTTTTCCCTCTGGTTCTGGTTTTCGTAAAGTTTTTTTGGGGGGCAAGGTAACCCCTAATTTTCACACAGATTTTTGAGGTTACCTGTCACAGTTATGAATTTGGCAGCTTATTTTATTCTCCCCTTTGCTATCAGGTTATCATTCATGCGCATACATGCATTGGAAGCCCAGGACCGCTCTCTAGTTGTTATGGATTAGCTAATATTGTTTGCAATTTAAACATGTACCTTGGGATATAAGTGGTCTGCTATTGACAGAGGTACATTATCGGGAGGGGAGATGGAGGATTAGACCCAGTACAGTGCTAAACATTGCTTGTGGCAGTGTGGGGTTGGGTGGAGGCGGGGTATGGGGTCTTGTTATGGGAAGGGGTTGTGGGGAAATGGGTTAACTGTGGGGGTTGGGTGGAGGGAGGCCTTACAGCAGCAACTTTTGAGGTTTGGTTACACGTACTATATACCCTGAGTGCAGGGCTGAACCTACTAAACTCAACAATTATTATTAGGTGGCCAAGGAGGTGACTTTTGCTACTTGGAATGTTAAGGGGATCAGGAAAAAACCCAAACAATATCAGGTTCTCAAACATTTAAGCCTATTATGTTCTCAGATAACTTTCCTACAGGAATCCCATTTATTAGAAGCTAAAGCTTTACAGTTAAGGAGGCAACAGGTGGGGCTGACTTATGACGCTCAGGGTTCTACTAATAGTTGTGGGGTCATGCTTATTATTAATAGGGGTATTCCCTTTGTCTCTACACAAGCCATCAAAGAGCCCGAGGGTAGGTTTATCCTAGTTAAAGGCACTCTCTGGTCAGTTCCACTTTTACTTGGTAGTATATATGGCTCTAATATGGATGATCCAGGGTTTTTTATGAGACTCATAAACATTATCCTGCCTTTGCTTCCCATCAGGATTATTTTGGGAGGCGACTTTAATCAAGTTGTAGATTCTAATCTCGACAGGTCAGGTAGTGGACTGGGAGTGGTATCTCCGGGACAGAGGGCTTTTATGGACTTACTGGTTCAATGCGGGCTCTGTGATGTCTGGCGCGACCTATTTCCGGATTCTAGGGAGTTTACCTTCAGGTCAATGGTGCAGGGCTCGCAGTCCCGCATTGACTACATCCTTATTTCTCAGGCTCTCCTACCGGGGGTCAAGACTTCCTCGATTCAACCTGGCCCTATCTCTGATCATTCACTGGTGTTATGCAAGTTGGCATTCCTTAATTTACCAAATAGGGAAACAAGATGGAAACTTAATGAACAACTTCTTAAAGATATTAAGTATTGCAAGCTCATAAGGGAGCAAATTGAGTTCTTCTATATATCCAACCCCTTAGATAGTGCAAAACCAGACATTTTAAAGGGGGCCTTTAAGGCTTACATGAGAGGGATCCTTATTAGTATGGCGGTGAGTAGGAAAAGGGCAATGGAGAAAGAACTATTATCATTATTGTCCCAAATTCGGTCACTCGAAATTAACATTTTGGTTAATGCCCCAGAAGAAGACAAGAGGAAACTCTTAGTGCTGAGAGACAGATATTTAGAGTTACTTCAGGAAAAAGCAGAATTAGCTATTATTCGTACTAGAGCCAGTTACACAGATCAGGGAGAGAAGGTGGGGTGCCTATTGTCACTGCGTATTAAGCAACAAGAATCTGTGAGATTCATCCCTCCAATTAGGGCAATAGCTGATGGGTCTTTGAAAATATCTCCTACCGAGATAGTACAAGAATTTGCCCTATACTATGAAATGCTGTACAGTGATATGGAGTACCCTCCCTGCCCTGGGAGCATGAAGTATCTGAGGGATTCCCATTTACCCTTTACCCTGTACTGAAAGTACAACATAAGGGTTTTTTGGCTTCTCCCATATCACAGGAGGAAATTGTTGAGGTTATTAGTGGATTACCCTCAGATAAAACCCCAGGCCCTGATGGATTCTCCTCCCTATTTTACAAAGTGTTTCGGGATCTTCTACTACCAGTGCTTAATCGACTATTTCAATATATTTTAACCGGGGCAGAGGTAGACCTTCATCTCTTTGAGGCCTTGATTGTACTCCTTCCTAAACCAGATAAGGATCCTGAGCTTGTTCAAAGCTACCGACCTATATCTCTTTTAAATCAAGATATAAAAATTATTTTGAAGATTCTAGCCAATAGGTTAACTGTAGTTCTCCCTGAGTTAATAGGTACGAACCAGGTAGGATTCATGAAAGGGCGCTCATCAGCTGATTGTTTATGTACACTATCTCATGTCTTCTCGGCTACCAGAGATGCTGAGTTCCCTGCAGGCCTGGTTTCCCTGGATGCCGCGAAGGTGTTTGATCGAGTGAATTGGAATTTTATGTTCAGAGTTTTGGAAGCTTTTCAATTTCCTCCTGTATTTATATCCTGGATTGCGGCATTATATAAAACCCCTACAGCAAGGATTTCTGGGAACGGGGCTTTCTTCAAATCCTTCCCAGTCCATTTAGGGACTAGACAGAGTTGCCCCTTATCTCCTCTCTTATTTAATTTATATCAGGAACCTCTCATCCAAAACATTCTCAATAATACCTCTATACAAGGCATTTGGGTTGGGCGTCATGAAATCAAAGTCACTGCATGTGCGGGTGATTTGTTGATACACCTACCGTCCGGTATCCTCTGTACCAGCCTTATTGAATGAAATAGCAAGATTTAGCGACCTGTGCTATTACAAATTGAATACCAGTAAATCCTTATTCTTTCAATTAAACCATAAGGTATTCAAGAACGAGATTAGTCCCTTAGGTCTATGTTGGACTCCCAGGTCATTTAAATATCTGGGCATTAAATTATCCCATAACCCCCTAACATGGTTTAAGGAAAATCTTGAATCTCTCTCTCTCTCAGCTTATTGCCCATGACCTCAATAGGTGGTCCAGACTTCCCATATCATTATGGGGCCGGATCAACATAATCAAGATGAATATTTTCCTTAGAATTTTTTACCCTTTATCTCTTCTCAATACTTTTATCCCATTTCTCTGGTTCAAAAAATTACATGACATATTTACTAGATTTATCTGGGCAGATAAATATCCCCGTTTGGCCTATTACAAATTGGCAGCACCAAAATTTGAGGGGGGTTTACGGATTCCCCATCTGGCTATATACTACTGGGCCAGTCATCTAGCAAAATGTTCAAGATGGATATCCGCTGGCCCAGAAAAGGAACAACTGGTCTGGCTTAGGATCAAACTGGACCCCCTAACTTTATTTTATCTTAAAATATCACAGGTGGTTGAGGAATGCCCCACAGTAGGTATCTCACTAAGGGTATATGCACAATTATGTTCATTTTTGCATTATACCCCTCAGTTAGACTTAGCTCAGTCTATTTGGAATTCCCCATCCTTCACTATTAATAAGAAGCAGATTCCCCGTAAATGGCTGTCCCAACTGGGAGATGGGAAACTGCTTTCTTTGGTGGATGAAGGGGGGCAATGGTTGTCCGTAGGAGATATTATTAAGAAATTTCTTATTCCGATTCCCTCCCATTTCAAAGTTATGCAGTTAAGGCACTTACTCACAATAGTTTTTGGTAACACCCCAACCCCCCAGACTGTCCCTGATACCTGAGGTCTCCTCACTTATCGGATCCTCAGGTGTCATATCTAAATTATATCAGGTTCTATTTCACAAAAGATATGGAGACTCTTTCGGACCCACAAGATTCTGGAATTTGACTCGTCCTCAGTACCATCTGGAGTGACAATCTCTGTGGAAATCCTGCCTTAAATATGTTTCTCAAGACAGATTGCGTCTCATGCAATATCATATATTACATAACATATATTCTACTCCTGTTAAACTAAAGAAATGGGGTCTTTTGAACTCCAATATATGTATTAAGTGTGTGCGGGAAGAAGGAACACTTCTTCACATGTTCTGGTCCTGTCCCAAGATTTCCCTCTTATGAGATTCAAACAAGATTTCCCTGGATCCCTTACTGGGCCTTCAGGAGTATTTTACGCCTGATATATGCCTTTTAGGGGACCTGTCTTCTGTGAGGGTCAAAGTAAGAAAATGTCATATCTCTATGATTGCTCTACCTGTCAAGAAGCTTATTTTACATCACTGGAAAGACAAGTCCACCCCAACCTTTCAAGAATGGGTGCACGAAATTCTTGCCAACCTCCGAACAGAAAAAGCGATTGCTAGTCTTCACAACAGACTGGCAGTATATACTAAAATATGGGATCCTCTTCACTCCTTAATTTTATTGGCTTAGTCGTAATCATTTCATATTTTAAAATGCCCTATAGGTTCTTAGGGAATGAGCTCAGTACTTAGGGATTCATGGAGTAGTTGCTGCAGTAAGGGAGGGAGGGAGGATGGGAGGGTGAGGCAGTTATGTCTTCATAATTAGATGTATTGCATCTCACTTCACTGTAACTGCCCTTTACAATGGAAAATGTATTAATAAAGTTTAAATTGAAAAAAAAAAGTATTAACAGGTTGGCTTTGAACCAGGCCTCCAAAGCCTGAAAATCACTCTCAAGGTTGGTGTTTATGACATTGATATCTTTAGCAAATCTGTATAGAATGGCATCATTGGCCTATAATTGAACTGCTGCAGCCCCACAGTTGAGTGGGAGTTCATTGACGAAAATGGAGAATTGGAGTGGTCCTAATATGGAACCCTGTTTAACACCATCGGTTATGGGATCGAGGGAGGATATGGCACCAGACCATTTTACACATTTGAGCCTGTTGGTTAAGTAGTCAGCTAGCCAGGAGTGTGATGCAGGGTCAAGACCTAGCTGATGGAGTTTAGTGAGGAGAAATTGGTGGTTGACAAGGTCGAAGGCTTTGGTCAGATCCGCAAAGGTGGCACCTGCAGCCTCACCCTGATCCATTGCCCTGAAAATGTCTGAGGTTATGTGTAGCAGTGCTGATTCTGTGCCATGCAGTTTATGAAATCCATGCTGATGGATATTTAAGGCATTGTTGAGTTTGAGATGTGAGTAGAGTTGATTATAAAGAATTCTCTCCTGGATCTTGGCTAGGGGGCATAGGATAAATATAGGCCTACAGTTTTCTATCAGGTTTGTGAGCCACTTTTAAGTACAGGGACTATAATTTCAGTTTTTCATTTGTCCGGGATTGTTTGAGAAAGGAAAGATTTGTTTATTAATAGCATTACTGGGTAGGCGATGGCAGGTACTCCTATCCTAAGGAATTTTTTTTTTCTCCAATTGTTTAACCAGTTGAGACACATTAAGCTGAATGCTTGTTTACAGGTGCAACCTGGGAGCACAGGGAAGTTAAGTGACTTGCTAAGGGTCACACAGTATGCAAGTGGGGGCTGTGAGATTCAAACCCAGGTCTCCAGATTTGCAGCTCAGAGCCTTAAACCACTGCTCTATACTGCCTTCCTATTTTGGATGATACTTTCAGACCAACTTTCTTTTTTCTAACTTATTGTGTTTCCCAGTGAATAGTCTTGTTAATTCTTCAAGAGTTTGTGTTTTTTTTTTCTTATTTATGAGGTCAGTTTCATGCTTATTAATTTTTTCTGAACTTTTTATCAAATTCCTCAAACTTGGGGTGTTGCATGATTTTTTTTTTCTTTTTTTGCTTTCTCAGTCAGTTCTGATAACTCCTCATATTCCCCAGTGTCCTCCTTAATTACAAGTTTCACAAATTTCAAGGAGTACTAATAGCAATCTTCTCCCATTTAGCTCTGTTTTTGACATTTCCAATACCTGCAGAGGGTGTCATCACTACTTCTCTTAGTCCCCTCAGAGCTTGTTTCCTTTCAACATATATTTCTGGGGCTGCAATGTTGTTGTTTTTTTCCAGTTGTTTAACCAGGAGTGGCACACTAAGCTGAAAGCTTATTTACAGGTGCGACCTGGGAGCACAGGGAAGTTAAATGACTTGCTCAGGGTCACACAGTATGCAACTGGGGGCTGTGGGATTCAAACCCAGGTCTCCAGATTTGCAGCTGAAAGCCTTAAACCACTTCGCTATACTGCCTAGTTTATATTGTTATAAAGTACTTTCTTCTCCTGTATTAGCAATCTTTCTGGCTACATAAATGAGCTCTTTAAATCATTTTGTACACTCACTGAATTTGTCTCACTTCCATTGCGAATCCTTGCTTTCTCTCTCTGACTCTGTAATGTGCTGGATGCTGCTAAAGAGAAATGTTTTCCTTGATCAACACTGGAAGCTCCTGCTACTCCGTTTTGCTGCATTCCCAGTCACAGGTTAACAGGGCCACAAAAAGAAGGACAAACAGGATATAAACCAAGGACCAGCTTAAATCAGACCCATGTCACTGTAGAACAACTGCCTGAAAATCCATCAGAACTTTGTTCTCAAACAACAAGGGCTCTGCACCCCCAACAACAGGTCTCCATGCCTCACAAACAAGTGACACTCTTTGAACAAGGGCTCATCATCCCATACTATAGGCTCACCCTATGAACAGAAGAGCAGCACATCATCTACTAACATGAATGGCTCTCCTAAATTATGGTCAAGCTTCTCTCATGAATATCAGGGCTCCTGTACCAAATTAGGTCTCTATGAGACAACAATCGTCAGGCTTCACCAATCCAAATCTTGCTGTATGCTTTACAGATTAGCCCTGCCTCAGCATGCTCTCCCTTTTCTCTAGTCATGTGATTTCCTGGGATGGAATTCTCTCTGGAAAGGGAGCTCCTTTAGTAGTATTTTAGCAGTATTTGTATTTTTTAGTCATCCAATCTCACAGGCTGTGGGTACCTCAGAAAACATACACAAAGAACAGCAGCAGTATAAATAAATTGCACATTGCAAAATAGAATTATTTGCTGGTACAGTACTTAAGTGTAAAAGGGGGTATGCTATTAAAAATAAATGATTCAAACACTGCTTGAATGACCCAACAGATGGGGCCTATTTAAGCTTGTGGGACAGCTGATTTAAAACCAAAAATTGGAGTTGCCTCCACAAATGCATGGACCCCAGACAGCTTCAAATATGATCTGTAAAACCTCAGAAGGCCCATCTCAGAGGAACGTAGGAGGTGGTCAGGAGCATATAAATGCAGGAACTCTTAGGTAGCCTGGGTCCAGATCATGTAGGGCTTTGTTAACAAACCTGAACTAAATTCATAAAGAGAGCAAAAAAATCCACACATGCAGAAAAAAGGCTTGCAAAACTGTGGAAATGCAATGCAGTATATTCACAATTATACATTGGCAAGACAATTTCCAGGGCTCTGATTGGTCAGTGTGTGCCTGAGACAGTGATGTTACTACACAATAACATCACTGTATTGATTTTTTGGATGATTGTTTGGAGCTACTTTTAAGAAACAGAGATATATTGCTACACTAAGAATCTACTAAAACTTTTTTTAAATATTTTTATCTTGTATAACATTGAGCCATTGTATAATTACAATAAGGCACTCCAAGGTGTGTGTTATTGTGTAATAACATCACTCTTGGAGTGGTGGAAGCACTCAGCTTCGTCTCGTGCTTCAACCCACCCCAGGAGTGACGTTATTACATGATAATACACCTTGTCGTGCCTTATTGCTTAATCGCAAACTGGGCGAGTTGCAAAATTCCGCAAGTGCTGAAAATCTGCAACATTTTACCTCATCTGCGGAAATAATATAAAAGGCCCAGCAGACAGAACAACAGCAGGTGATCCATATTAAGTGGAGCAGGAGACTATGACAGTCTTGCAAAATCTGCATTAGAACCAGCACTCCCAGCGAGGCAAACAGCCAGTCCCACAACTGGGACCATGGTAGCACCAACTGTACCAGCAGGACCTTGCACCCAGTGGCAATATGTATCTGCTGGTTGTGTCTCTGAGGTGTTTCTTTCTCCTGCATCTGTAGCACACACTTCTGGCTGTTACCACCTCTGCCTATACTGCCAGTGGGGCTCCTTTATTGGCTACACAGGATCATGTGTTTGTGATTTGTTGCCTTTCAATGGAAATGTTTGCTATCTTTGGTGTAGCAACTGGCACTACTATACATCCCACATGTTAGCTGTTGTTTGGTACCTGAATCCCCATTATGATTGGTTCCCAAGTGTTAGTACACTGCCTTTTGCTCAGGGTGTGTTACGCCTCGATCTCCTTGGTGCAGCATGTGTGCAACATTTTTTCTGCAACTATGGAAAAAACTGGCTGAGAATAGCCTTTAAGGGGATATACCATATTTTTCAACGCAATATTTTAAGTAGGAATTTTCTGCAGCTGAGTATTTTCTACAGTTTGTAGTGTATTTTTTATGCAGCTGCAGGCTTTTTGTGTATATGATGCAGTGCAATTGCCCCCTTTTTCCACAACTGTACAAATTTTGGGGACTTGTGCATTTATTTCCCCTTCATAATGTTTTGTGAATCCTGCCCCCTGTCTTGAAGGGGAGACATGTCACCTCACTGGCAGCCAGTGCAACATCCAAAAAACAAGAGAGTATGCTTGGAACAGGACACTCCAGCAGTCACCTGAGCTGCAATGTTCTGCACAAGCTGCAAGTGGCACATTAAATCTCAAGACATCCTGAGATAAATAGCATTACAATAGTCCAATCTTGATGTCATGAACACATGCACCAGTGTCTTTAGGTCCTGAGAACTTATATAGGGCATGATACGGGCAATATTCCTGAGAGGGAAAACTCTACCATGGACCACCATTGACACCTAATGTTCTAATGTCAGCTTGTGGTCCATGATGACACCCTGATTTTAAGCCTTATCTTTGGCTTTGATCTGGGTGGGGTCAAGATGTGATCTAGACAGTTGCCCATTCAGTCCAGCTAGGCATCCACCAGTAACACTTCAGTGTTGCCTGGATTCATCAAGAGACAACTGAAGGCCACCCAATCATTGATCCCTAAGACCCCACCTAGAGTATTGTGTCCGGCTCTGAAGACCACATCTCTGGAAAGACATAGAGAAAGTAGAGGCAGTGTAGAGGAGGGCAACTAAAATGGTGAAGGGTCTGCATCAAAAGCCCTATAAGGAGAAACTAAAGGACCTCAATATGCACACACTGAAACAGAGGAGGGAGAGGGGAGATATGATAGAGAGTTTTAAATACCTCACAGGGGTAAATAAGGTACATGAGGGGAGGATTTTTCAGAAGAAAAGATGCCAAAAACAGGGCACATGCAATGAAGCTGGAAGGGTTAGATTCAGAAGAGATGTGAGGAAGTACTTCTTCTCTGAAAGAATGTTGGATTTCTGGATGTGGTGGGGGCAAAAACAAGGGCAGGGTGCAAGAATGCATACGATAAGCACAACGTAATCATAGTGAAAGGAAGGAGGAGGGAGAATGAGCTGTAGATTTGGCATGGTCTAAGGTAATAGTGTAGGTGGGGAGAAATGGGCAGACTGGATGGATCAAGTGATCCTTATCTGCTGTCATATTCTGTGTTTCTATGATCACAACAAGGAAATCATTAAGTACACCAGCATCATTCCTCTCTCCAGGGGCAAATGATAGGTGCAGCTGAGTATCATCAGCATAGCAATGAAACTGCAATCTGTACCTATGAATCACCTCACCCAGTGACAGCATTTACACCACAAATAATATGGGTGACAAGATTGAACTTTGTGGGATTCCACATGTCAGGGCAGCTGGTCATGAAAATAAATTTCCCCATGCAACCAGCTACACCCTACTGGAAAGGAATGACTTGAATCACCTAAACACAGTACCACTATGTCTCACCTAGTACCTGAGACAAATTGTTAAAATCCAATGATCTGTGGTATGCAAAAGCTGACAAGAAGTTGAGGAGAACCAAGATGGAACATTCTTTCTATCTCTTCCTAGAAGAAGATCATTTTTCACTCTAATGAGTAGTCTCCATACTATGATGCCACCTGAATCCAGACTGCAATGGCTCTTAAATGGAAAAAGTCATGAGGTGCATCATCAGCTGTGTCGCCATCACTATCTCAATTACCTTCCCAAGAAAGGAGAAGTTCAAGATGGGCTTGTAATTTGTTAAGATATCCAGGTCAAGCAAAGGTTTTTTGAGAAGGGGCTTCACGATTGCCCTTTTTAGAGCCATCAGAAGAATACCCTCCTCAAGCAAACACAACAATATCAGCAATTACTGGCCTGAGAAACTCCCAACAGTCCAACAACAGCTGGGTGGGGCCAGGATCCAGTGAGCAGAAGGTGGGATGCAGCATCATGATCATCCAGAAAATCTTCCTACTAGGTGCATGATGAAACTCCTCCCTGACTGAATGAAGGCCTCAGTTTTTCTCAGGATAGGCTAAGCTGGGCCCTGACAACCCTCTTGAGGAGAGTGAGGAGTGAATAGAAGATAACCTGTCAAGGAAGAAATGTCCAAGCACCTTATATTGCTTGAGTGTCAAAGCTCCCTTGGACTGTACACAGGCTGAATGTAGCAACCTATCCACAGTACGGTAAAGTTCAGCTGGTCAGATCCTCTCTGCAGCAATCTTCAATAATAGTAACTCTGCCTTTCTTGGAGCAACTGTCCACTGATACTCTATATAATGAGCTGTAAGAGTTAGTCAATCATCCATTGATCCCAATCTATGCGACGAATGCTCCAATCTCCACCCTTTGGCTTTCAAGCCATATGACTGAGATCTGTGGAACACTATGAAGGTAGGAGTCCTGTAAGCCCTGTTGACACTGTTGAGGTTGAATTTCAATAGGCAGACAGTGACAGTTTAGTAGCTCATGCTCAGTCTGCTTCAGTCAGTGGTAATCCATACCAAATTCATGCAATGCCTCAAGATGTTATTGCTTTTATGCCATAAATAATTAAAAAAACAAATTAGGCCGGCCTGGTGGCGCTGAGGTTGAGGTGCTGTTCGCTTACGCTGCAAACCCGTGTTGGGAACAGGCATGGGTTGCTGGGGGTCAGCGGGGAGAGATGGATTGAGTGTCCAGAGGACTGCTCTCCATCTCTGGGGTGAGAGGATTGAGGCGGGCGGTGCTTGCCTGACCCTAAGCGGAGGCTGGAAGTGCGACAGCAAGCAGCCGCAAGCCAAGGGGTGGGCGGGACGTGGCAGACACTTGACTAGTGCGTGCACGGGAGCGTGTGCATGCTCAGTCGCTGGCGTCATTGCACATCATGCCCATTGGGAGGAAAAATAAGAAAATGGGAGCCCGGCAGCACGACGTCGTTCCCCGGCGCCATTCCTGGAGGACGCCTCCCTGGCATGGACCCGTTGGGGTGGGTTGAGTCGCTCCCCACCACCCTGCCGTGAAGGGTAAGTCGCGGGGTGTGGAAGGGAGGGGGTCTCATGTCTGGGGATGGCGCCGGGGGAACAGCGGAGTGCGGGGGGGGGGGTTGTAGCCAGTGCTCCGAGGAGAAAACAACATCCTAAAAAAAAAAAACAAAAAAAAAACAAACAAATTAGTATGTGTGGAGGAATGGTGACCTAAAGCTTCGGTTACACAGAGATTTCTTCCACTAAAGTGTTTTTCCTCTTCCCCATGCCGAAGGCCATAAAATATTCCACTGTGAGTTTGGGTCTGGCTGTTGGTTTCATATTTTGCATGTACCTTTACACATTATTATTCCTTCTCTCACCATTCCCTTGATTCTTACAGAAGTAGTGTGTCTGGGCCATGCTATTCCACACTTTAAGATGTGGGTTTTTTGGCATCTTGCCTAAGGTACCTTTAGTCTATGAGGACCATGTCCTTTCAGCACTTCTAATGGCTGAATGAAGACTCACCAGAATGTGCATTCATTTAGATTGTATGACTGTGTTTTGTGATGCTCTGCAAGGAGGTCAGTCTGGTTACAGACCTGAGATTGTGAATGGGCAAATCCATATTGCAAAAGCCAGGGTGTTACACATATACTAAGTTACCTGCTGACCTCATGAATGTTTTAATGGGGCAGTTGGTGACCTGTACTCTACCTCCACTGAGAGTTGTTAAATTGCTTGTTCTGCATCCTATGGTTACTCAATTTGCACTTCTTCACCATCATCCCCTCCTCCAGAGCATCAATTTTCTCCACTGGGGTTCATCTTCCCTAAGGTACTTTTCATGAAAGAGGATCACGTCACCGTGGCATCTCTAGCTATGGAATGTTTACTAGGATGAGCATTCCTTTCATCCACGTGGCCAAGTTCTGTTGTGCCCATTAGGTTGCTTGTTCTAGTCATGGGAGAAAAAGTGTGAATGGCCAAATCCCCAGTGCACTTAATAACCAAACCTACATTGCATAAGGTCTAGAATTACATGTACACCAAGTTGTCCAGAGAACCAATGAACATCTATTACAAATGTGATGGAACTGGGGCTGCTCCAGTGCTCGAGCTGCAGTGTGTTGCACTGTTGTCCAGGTGACTCAAGTTCAAGAGTGAGCTTGATATGACTCACTGACGGATGGGCCTGACCACAGCAGCTGCAATTTGTCAGTGCACTGTGATCAGGGAGGGTTGGTGTTATATGTCAGTGCTGCAGCAACCGCTGTGGTCAGCCAGGGAAGCTTGCTCCCTCTACAGGGACATTGTTGCATGCATCTGAGGTCTGGATGGTAGTGCACACCAGGGGAGGAGGGTGGTGGGGAGAAAACCAGGGGAAAACAACCATGGCACCACCAATATGATGGTCTAAGGGTTAATGGCTCCCCTGTGTCCTAGTGTCTGCTGGCACTGAATCCTAGCTCACATAGTGAGCTGCTCTGGAGAAAAGACAACCCTCCAGCTGGGGTCCCAACCATGGAGGAAAATCCATGGGGAAGTTGGCTGGTAGGTGGAGACCAGGGAGGAGAACTGGGACCAAAGGTCCTGATCAGGGTTCCTCCCTGGGACTAGGGTAGATACCTGGCAGAGCATGGGCCAGAAGAAAATATAATTTAAAACAAAAGTGATGGAACTGGCAGTTCAGTTCATGGGAGTTACATTTCAAAAAAGTCAGCAACATTTTGATTTATAATACTGTATGCTGTACTTTACAAGGCCACAAGTAACTGCAGGCAGCTGTACATTGAGGATTTTCCATCTTCAGATGTGCAAAGGTGTGAAACTTTACTGCATGAAATACTTTGCAAAAATTCCCTGACTTCACAACGTTCCACTTTGTGTAGTTCTCTGTGTACGGAAATGCATACTTCCCTTGGCAAAGCAGCACTTTGCTAGTGAAGTACAGCACAGAATGGTTACTGCACACACCCCCACACTTGTATTTTACTTTGTGTTGAAAAAAACATTAATCCATCGCCACAATCTATATCACCTGTAGCACACTCCTTTCCACCATGCAACAGTTTTTTAATCAAAATCCCCCCACCCATCCAACCACTGGCCCCCACTTCCCTCCTTCCCCCAGTACACAGCAAAGTTTTTCTCAGAAGTTTAGAATTTGGATGGATTTTGTGTAGAGCTCTTTTGATGCTGTGAACTGTTTGCAGAAAACCAAACAAAACTGCCTTGGAATAACTTGGAGTTGTACTTCAGTAAGCAAATTAATATCATAAACTGTAGCTAGTATCCCCTGTGTAACACCACTGTGAGTATGACTATTTAATATAGACTTGCTCATTAGGTCCTTTCTCCACTTCCAGCCTTCTTTCTGGGTTGTTTTACCCCACCAGCCTTCTTTCTAAACAAAAACCTGTCTCAGGAGTAGATTAAGCTCCAAAATCAATGCTTCACAAACATGGAGAAGTTCCAGTGAGGTTCTATTACAGAAAATGACACATATTCTGAGACGGTATAAACTTATCCAACCAGATCTCCCATCCCCAGTAAGCAATGATGACAACAGAATTCTGGTAACAAACTAAACTTTTTCAAATGAACATATTTAATTGTAGACATTTTCAAATGATATCGCAATAAGCTGAAAACCTGTTAAGATGCTGTGAGTTAAAAGAATGGCTTAACCACAATAGTGTTTATCAGTTAACAAATAGATACTACTGTTAAACCAAAGAGAGACAGCCTTTTTATGTTGTCGTGCACGTGTGCAAGCAACATCTCGTGGTACTCATGGTAGTAGCACAGTGAGATGTGTGTCAGTGGTGGTGAATACAGGGCACACTTTAGTATGTGCATTCCTCATTCTCCAATTAGCCAGCATGCTAGTGCTAATGCAAAAATTATGTAAAGTGCCACCAACTTGAAAGAAATCTGCCACTGCAATCAGAGACAAGCTTGTCATGCAGTGGCAGAGATGACATGCCTCCCATATGTGCCTTTCCTGGTGAAACATTTAAATAAACATTGCCGCAGCTCTTGCCACTGCCACACAATCCCTAAACAAAGCTGACATTGAGGATGTAACCCCTGTGTCGGCATGTCCCCCACCCCCCCACATTGTGTGGCGTGCTGGGAGCCCACCCCAGTGTGCTGCTGCTCACACAAAGCCGACTGTGTTGGCATTTTTCTGCCCCCCCCACCCTCACTGTGTGGCACACTGGGAGCCCACCCCAGTATGCCCAACATTTCCCCTCTTGAAAGTCATGAGGCACACATGGAGCCCACCCTAGTGTGCACAACATTTGTTTTATTTCACCTGTAAAGAAAGAAAACTGTCCCACAATGTCCGTTTTTTTTTTTTGGACCTGAAAAAAACAAAATGGTCCCTTGTTGTCCACAGCACCCCCTTCCCCCAACCTGCACCCACCCTTTGCACACCCACCTCCCCCCCCCTCACTCCCCATACTTACCTCAGGAGGTCAGGCACTGCGATCTTCAGTGGAGCAGGACACTTCAAATCCGAACTGCAAAATGAAGAAACGCCAGTAAGCTGTATAATGGCATCAATGGGGGGGGGGGTGTCAACCTAGGTGGATATCTCAGCAATTCTTTTGAATTTTGGCTCCAAATTTTCAACATGAGGTTCCTAGGACCCCACCTCATGAACACATGCACTGTCATCTCGTTATTCAGTCCCGAAAGGTGATTTTACATTCACTGCGTGGAATCACCTTTTGGGACTTATTAATGAAACAATAGTGCCACTGTTCATGAGGTGGGGTCCCAAAAAGCCTGTGTTGCAAATTTGGTGAAAAAATCCAAAAAATGACTGTGTAACGAACGTGCATTGCGCAGTTGCCCCGCATGTGCGTAACTTAGAAAATTTTTAATATTTTCACTCCAGATTTTCAACATTGACATTTTTTCACACCTCCTTATGAACAATAAAGCTGTCATTTTTCACATGCTGCCTGAACTGTATTTTCACTATCTGACGTACAATGGCACGGTTGCTGTGGGAGACAACTTTCAGGACAGATTAACAAAATCACAGTGCCACTGTTCATGAACAGAGGTCACAAAATGGCTATGTTGAAAATTTGGTTAAAAATATCCCCCAAATAATTCCATTACAGTCATGTGTTGCGCAGTTTCTATGCACGCTCTTGGCTTCAATTTTTTGTATTTTCACTCCAGATTTTAAACATTGCCATTTGTTTACACCTTCTCATGAACAGCACAGATGTCATTTTTCACATCCTGTCTGAAATGTGTTTTTGCACATGTGGCACCAAATGGTGCAGCCGCTGTGCAAAACCACCTTTTGGCTAACAAACTGATAGTGCCACTGTTCATGACGTGGGGTCACAAAAAGCCCATGTTGAAAATCTGGAGTGAAAATATCAATAAACACCCGGGACATTAGTGTTTCCAACTGTAACACCCCACCCTATAGAGACTGACAGGTGTCAGGGGTGTGACTTGGGATTGTTGGCTGTAATATTCATACCATTCAACCCCCACCCCCACCCTGCAGCCAGTGACAGACATCAAGGTGCACCCAAAGACCCCAAGGCACACCACGACACTTGTCAGTGTCTACAGGGTAGGGTGAGGTGACATGGTGTGAGAGTTATGGCTGATGACCCAAAGGCACACCCCAATGCCTGTCAGTCTCTGCAGGGTGGGGGTGGGGTTGGCATCAGTTCAATACTTCACTGTCATTCCTATTATGCATGTCTATAACTCCTGCACTACCAATGCCAATGCAAGCAAGACAACATTCGGCATTGAAAAATGTTTGTCATACAGTGTGACTGTTTACCAGCAAATTTGAAGTTTAATGAAGTTTCATTGCAATTTAAAATATATAGTCTCCAATTATAAAGCATGCACAGGGAGCAGCATGTAAAATGACACCGAATGTCATAGAAGTATGCAATTATGTCAATGGAGCAAGAGTTCTCAATATGTGTTCCAGATTGTCCAAAGCACTATCCAAGTACTTTAGTATTTTTGCACCATTCCTTTACTTGTTACTGTATGAAGCAAGGAAGATTAGAGTTTAGATGGCAGAAGAGAATAACCATTCAAAACACAACTACAGGTGTAAGATGAAAATGTGCATGCGGATGAAAATGTGCATGCTGTTGGCTAAAATGTCTGAAGGCCAATGCTCAAAAAATGTAAAAGAAAAAAAGAAGCAAATGTTTTATTATTTAAACCATTTTGGAAATGTAGATGTCTGTTGATATAATGTGCCAGTCTGCCTAAGCATGTTTAAAGATTGCATTGTGACATCTGAACACTCAACATTCAGACCTTTACCACATCCCATTATCATGAGTTTGAACATGCAAATGATATATCATTTTAATCGTTAAGAGATTTTTCTGTTTAGTAGTTATACGCATCAGCCAGCTATAGGCAAATTAGGCATGTCGGGGAGCCATAAAATTGACATGAAAATTATGCAATGAATGATGAATATCTGAGAAATCCAGTTTGAGCCCCTCTGGCCTGAATGTCCTTCCTGCTTTTGTCAATGTGATTTCCATTTAGCATAGCCCCTGTACTTAACATTTCTGGTATTTGTGCCATTGTTGGATTGGAGTTGCCATTTTGTGCTGTTAAGATCCCCTACCTTACAAACCCATCCCCTGGAAAGTGGGATCCCAAAAGCCATTACTGGAGTGTTAATTTTTTAACTTTACTTTTATTTTGCATTTTGGAACCCTAGCCCTTATATGCAAGCAGAGACTCTGGAACAGTAGGGGTTGAAAGAGTGGTAGATAGTACCTTTCTCCCCCTCCCACTCACAACTGATAACCACTTCAGTGTCCTGAGAGGACGAGGACTAGGAGGGCTGTCTAAGGCCCCGTGTACTACATTCACCAGTCAGGTGGCAGAGACTACCCAGGATGCAGAACACAGAAATTAGCATGCAGCTTAATAGCAAGTATTGTGAGGGGTGGGACCCAGAGCCTTGCACCCCCACCCCGTACAACAAATTGGCATGTCTGTATCCCAAGAGGACCAGGACTAGAAGATCTGTTTGAGGCCACATGCTCCCTGTCCACCAGTCAGGTGAGGAAGACTAAACAGGAGGCAACATACAGTAACTGGTGCATAATTTAAATTGCCAAACTCTCTCCAAGCAGTTTGATACCATTTTCAAGCCACTGAATATGTACAACCTGGAGGAGAGAAGGGAGAGGAGGAATATGATAGAGACCTTTAAATACCTCATGGAGATTAGTAATGTACAAGGAAGGGGGGTGTTTTTCAGAGAAAAAGAAGCTCTAGAACAAGGTGACATGTTATGAAGCTGAAGGTGGATAAACAGAAGGGATATGAGAAAGTACCTCTTCACAGAAAAGGTGGCAGATATCTGAAACAGCCTTCCAGCAGAGTTAGTAGGGGTGAAACCAGTGTTAGGGTTCAAAAATGCCTGGGCCAGGCATAAGGGAATTGTAAGGGTAATGAAGGGGTGAAGAGGTTGCACTGTAGATCAAGTAGGGTCTACAGAAAAAATGAAGGATATGAAAATAGGCAAACTGGGTGGACCCAGTGGCCCTTATCTGCTGTCACATTCTATGGTGGTGCGCCAAACAGGTTTGCTGCAACTGTGTTTGGTTTTAATAGATCAGATGCAGTTGCGATAGTTTCAATGATTTACAGCAGCTTGAGCCAGATATTTGGGCAAGCATTGTAAAAAGGGGTCCCGGGATTGCCGCAAGCTAGACCACAAAAAGTTGTTCTAACTTGCAGCAACTGACAAACGGGATGTAATATCCCGAAAGACTGCTGCAAGCCCTGGGTGCCTTATCTTTGGCACACCCAGGGATTGTGGCAATCACGCTACTGTCTCCAACACTGCCCCTCTCCCCCACTTCATCAGTTAATACTCCCTGCTCCTCATTTTTCTTTGTTTGCTCACTGTTTAATTGCTCTTTTGCCAGTTCCAAAATTTACTGTATTTACTGTATTTTTCCTTTTAAGCAATCATGTATGTTATGTTATATTGTGTTATACTTATTTATTATTTTTGAACATTGTTCTTTGTACCTCTGCTGTTTCTTTTTCTTTCTCCTCCCCTTGGACACATGTGAAAATGAGTTGTTACCTGCTCAGTATGATCTTGCTGGTAACATTTCTGAACTAACTAACTATACAGACAAATAAAATACTTGGTATAATTTACAACACGTAACTCTGGTATTTGCGGTATTTGCAGTATACCATTGTAAATGAGTCTTAACTCAATGGTGTACAGAATTCCTATTCATACAAATAGACACATTATGGCTACTACATAAGCTACTGTATAATAGAACAAAGGTCTCTTCATCTTTTATACTGGACTATACTATTATATTATATATATATATATATATATATATATATATATATATATGATATACTGTATTAGCCACTTATAACGACAACTGTTTAAAGATAAAGGCAATAGAATATCCAAGGCTTTGATAGACAGTGGTTGTCACCCCTTGAGTGCAAGTTATCTGTACAAAAAGTATTTTAAACAAGTACTTAAAATGATGGTGACAGAGAGATTAGGGAATTCAGGATCTTGGCAATGGGAAGAAAAATAACTACAAAAAATGTCATTGTGTGTGTTTATCTGATATTGTGAGGGGACTGATGCTTTTATTGCAGTATAGATAAGACTCAAGCAGGTATTGTGGCAAGGAAGACAGCAAACAGTATGAAGCATAGGTACAGTGGGGAGACAGCTGCAGGGACTGTGGGATGCTTATCAATAGGTTATGTTCTGGAGCTGGGGATACTACCCCATATACAGGACATTTGAGGAGGTCCATGCAAAGCTGGTAACAGCAAGAGATGAGATATCCCTGCTTTGACACCAATTGAGCTGGTACCCACAGGCACATTTCACACACCCACTCTCTTAAAGGTCCACTGGCCGAAGAGGGGGCTGGTGGAGGATGGGAAGAGAGAGGGGTGGCAGGTGGAGTCAAAAGAAGGTCACCTAAGCTCATGAATTCTTAAAGCCAATTTCTTTGCACCCCTGGGGAATGCGCAGTTACTTGTCTCTTTTAGGGAGACTCAGAGCTGATTAAGGGGAGTAAACAGGATGACTTCGTTGAGCCTAGTGTAAAGAACAGGAGGAAGACAGCAAGGTGTATGGAATCTAGCCAGGGCCACCACAGACATGGAATGTCAGCCTTGCAGTTGTAACTGTCATCTTGCCACAACAGGGTTAAGAACCCTTCTTCACTCAGGACTCCCCAGGACATTTTGAAAACCTCCCATCCGGACAGCAAGAGCTACTTTTCCTGTACAGCCAGTGTGTCCAATTAGTGCATCATTCGTGTTTTTTGAGGAAGTGGGTCTATTGCTCAACTGTTCAGAGTGCTGCCAAGCCTGCTTGTTAGTTGGGGCAACCACAGAAATGGAACACCAGTCTTGTGGTCATAGCTGTCATCTTGCCATGCTGGAGTTGAGATTTTCCTCTTCAATCAGGACTCCCCAGGACATTTTGAGCCCCCCATCTGAACGTAAGCAGCAGGGGCTGTTTTTCCTGCAGAGAGAGTTTATCCACTTGCACATCAAGCACTGTGAGGAGGCAGGTGCGCTGCTTACCTGTTCAGTGCATCATCAAATCTGCTTGTCCAGCTAAGGCCAACACACACACAAACACACACACACACACAGACACACACACACCAGTCAAGTGGTCGTAGCTGCCATGTAGTCACACCAGGATCGAAAGATATTCAATAAGAGCACAACAGGGCATTTTCAGAAACCCCCATCTGAGCCAGCCCATTGGCATGGCAGGTTGAGGCATTCATACCTCCCCGCAGCTATGCCAGCAACCCAGGGTCGGAAATGGACTTGTGTTGCTTGGGGGCCAGTGGGGAGCAGAAGGATTGAGCATCCACAGACAGCTCTCCTTCCTTGGGGAGGGGGGATTGTGTGTCATGTTGCTTGCCTGACACCCAGCGGTAGCTGGATGCCAGTACATGCACACGACCATGTCTGGAGGGACTCCACGTTCAGAGGTGTCAGGCCATCTCTGCCAAAGCAGAGCTCAGCCACTCCACCCATTGCATATCCATGGGCCAGGGAACAAAACAACAGTTAAAAAAAAAAAAAAAACATGGCGCAATATGAAGACTGACCCCTTGCAGGCCCCGCACCTGGTGGCAGGCACAACCACAGCCCTGTGCTAAAGGTAAGTCCCAGGGGAGCATGGGTGATGAAGCCAGAGAGGTTGGTCTGAGAAGAAGCTGCTGGGCATGAGCAGGAGTGTAAAGTATAAATAAAAAATAAAGAAACCCCATCTGGACTTAACCAGCAGGAGCTGCTTTTCTTGCCAAGCCAGTTTATCCAATTAGCACATTGAGCACTGTGAGGAGGTGGGCCTATAGTTTAGCTGTTTAGAGTACCACCAAGCCTGCTTGCCCAGTCTGGGCCACCACAGACACAGTATGCCAGCTTGTTTCTGCAGAAACAGTTTATCCAGTTAGAGCACTGAGCAATGGGAGGAGGCAAGTCTACCACTCAGCCTTTGAGCCACCTCCACTCCAGCAGTCACAGTGTTCAGCAGTTCCAGCATGAGTAGCATAGCAGGAGTGGGAGTTCTGATCGGGAGTCATGCGAGGGGAAATGCCAGGACACTGGGAGTCTCCAACCATCTTCTACCCTGCAATGCTATAAGTGTTAATAGTAACCTGTAATTACTGTACATTATGTTGCTTACTACTGCTAGATTGGGAACAGCAGTAGTGCGTGTGGAAATGCTCTATCAGTTGCAGCACCCTCACTATGGAATATCCTTCTTGCTCCCCTCAGGTCATTCAACATGCATCTCACCTTTAAGCAGAACCTTAACACTGGCTCCATGCTCATGACATTTGCAACTGTTTCCACAGGTAGGTAAATTTCTGCCTGCACTCACTCATGTCTCTGCGATGGGTCACCAGGACTGTCAGGGCTTTGCTGGGGGGGGGGTTCTTTTTGGGGACTGTGGTATCCCAGTTTTTCTTTAGGTCATTGTTACTCCATATCACCTTTTTTTTATAACTGACACAATGAATTGTCAATTCGCTACTAGTTTTCATAATACTTTGCCTCCTGCTATTTTGCTCTGTAATTGTTATGTTTCCTACCGCTGCTTGGATCACACATGTAATCTAATTTGCTCAAGTGTTTCTGTTCTGTTGTATTTCTCACTGTAATAATTTGTTTGTTATGTGCCATTTGGCCGGGTCATGCCTGCAAATGGTCCCTTGGACCAGTGCACTTACCCGGTTATCAAAGACATAAATAAATCAAATAAATAAATAAATACATACATGAATGAATGTGTTGTTTACTGTCACCAACTAGGGCCTGTTTGCTCACCATTTTCTGCTCAGTAGAGGTGAATATGCATTGTAAATGTTGCTCCAGCTTTTTATTAGGAACTATGACTGCTACTACTAGCCAGGGCCTAGCTATCTACCATAAATTGCCTGTAGCCGCTATTACTCTTGTACTGTATCACTTCCAAACACTTGCTTTTGATCATTGTCCTTTCCCACATATTTAACAGTTAGCCCACACCCCCACTTTGTGCAATTAAGGTTTCCTTCCTATTAGGGTGAAGCCTGCATCCCCCCTAAATTATTCATTTAGACTTCACCCTATCAGGGTGTAGCCCTCATCCCTCCTAAATTGTTTATTTAGGGTTCCACCCTATTTGGGTGAAGCCCCCCACAATTTGTTTATATAGGCTTCCTCCGTATTGGGTGAAGCCACAAACCTTCCTAGCTGAGTCCGACCTATGCTCCCCTTAAACCCCCTTTTGCCCCCTTACACCCTAACAGTGTTACACCCATCTACCATCTTGCTCCACATCTAGCTATCCTCCCCTCCTAATTTCCCTCTCCTTTCTTCCTCCATTTACTGTCCCTCCTTCCTCTCTCTCCTCTTCCCTCCTCCCCTCTCACTCCCCCACCTGCCCATCCTCATCCCTGCCCTCCCTTCTCCACTCTTCCTGGCTTCTTGGGTGCTGCCTCTTATGTCCTCCTTGGCTACAGTTGGAAACCACTCTGGCACCTCTTGTCCCCTCCCAACCATCCCCCATCTCCTCCCTATAAGTAGCTCTGTGGCTCCATTAAGCTTCTTGGAACCTTGCTACTTGTGGTGGCTTGGAACCATTGAGCTTAATCCTGGCTCTACCCCATCTCATCAATGCAGCATTCCAAAGGACTGTGAGTTGCCCATCTTAACATTTATAGCATCCTGAAAAAGCTGTATCTGTTGCAGCCCTTTATGGTCTATACCCAGCCAGATGTTCTCATTTTGTCAGAGTCTTGGCTCTCCCACAAGGTCTGAGACTCTGTTGTGTCCATACCCATCCAAATCTAGTCCAGATGGTTGGGATCCCATACTGCTCCATCTCTCAGCTCTAGCCATTGTCTCCCCCATCAACTCCCCATTACTCATCTCCTTAACCACTCATTCACCCTAAGTGCTGTCCCGCTGACTTGGAAGTTGGCCAGAGTTCTTCCCTCCTCCCCTATCTTGCAAAGTTGCAAGAGAAAATTGGTTAACTCATGGCTGACTGACTTCCTCACTCTTCTGGCTTCTTCAGTCCATTCCAGTCCAGTTTTTTAAAACACCATTCCACCAACTCCTCCGTCCTATGTGCCAATGACCCCATCCTCTCTGATATGGATCAGGGGAACATTACGGCATCCATTTTCATCGATCTAGTCAAAGCCTTTGATTCAGTGTCCCAGACACTTCTTCTGAATAAGCTGAGTTCTACAGGCCTATTAGACTCCACTGTTAGGTGGTTTCTCTCCTACCTTTCAGGCTGTCAGCAAACAGTGCAGGTAGGTGGCATCCTGTCCCCTACACTCCTCATCTAGGCTGGGGTCCCACATGGCTCCATCATGGGTCCCATCCTCTCCCCTTAACCTGTGTCAGCTTGCATAGTTATATATATGCAGACAACACTTGTTCTCTAGGCTTCAGGCACCTTAACTGAAGCTGTTGAAGTCACACTCCAAAAAGATTTCAGCAATGTCCTCCAATGGTTTCAGGTCAACCAACTTCTGGTCAACACAAAAAAAAAACAGTGTCCATGATCTTTTAGTTCCAACCAGGAATTGTCTAGGTTTGCTTCTCTTCCTTCCTTCCCCACCCTGGATGGCTCTCCCCTTGAAGTGGTCTATTCCTTTAAGTACCTCCATGTGTGACTTGCTAGTAGGCTCAGCTTATCTGTTCACATTGATGCCATTCAAGAGAGACTCTACCCCAAACTTTGAGCTCTGTATTGTAATTAAGACCTGCCTGTTCCTGCATGTCTGCAGGGAACTTGTTACCAAAATGGTGCTACCAGTCTTTGATTACACTGATGTGGTATACTGTATGGCTCCCTCCTCTTCCCATGAAAGACTGAACACCCTTTGTAATTCCTTTTGTCATTTTGCCACTAAGTCACTCCCTCATACCTATCATTGCAAACTCTGGTCTTCCCTGTCCATCCTGCCTCTTCCCTTCTGTTGCCTGCATCACTGTGCTTCTTTCATCCCTAACTACTGGTTTGAGGAACTGCTCTGGGGGTGGGAGAAATGAAAATTCTGCGGGTGGAATTCAAGTGAAAGTCTGACTTTCACTTACATGGAAGTTCGGAAATTGATTTCTGAACTTCCACAGAAACTCCACCCATGGTCGCCGCCCAACCAGGTTGCCCAACTTGCCCCCAAAAAGCCAGTAAGCCACATAATTATCCCTAATTGCACTTTGAAGCTATGATGATCAAAAAGACATAGAGAATGCTGAGTGGTAACAATTGCAGGTAGGTTCAACAAGTTAATGTGAACTCAATCAGAATGAAATGTAGAATATACCTGGCATCAGGTGCTTTGGGAGAACAGTCCATAAGCCAATTACAGTTGATCAGTCTGACCTGCCATGACAGGAATAGAAGAACCAGACAAGTCCACAAGTTGTGAGAGCTGCTTGTGTTTTTGCTGTGCCACCAACCTACTTTGGAGATGAATCTTAGATCGAAGGAACCCCAGCAATAAAATGGGATTGCAAATTGACTAAGCCCAGAGATATACGAGAGGCACACTTGATGGTAGCTTTAAGATGTTAACAGTCTATGTCTAGCAGTCCTTGGTCTCCCCAAACAGAGCTTATGATGATACTAAAACTATATGTTTCATATCACAGGGCACAATAGCACAACCTCAATTGGACAAGGATTTTATTTTTGGGAGGATTTCCAGTTTGATAGGACTCCAACAATGAAGTATGTCTGTGAACAGCTTTAGTTCTGTTCAAAAAAGGAGAGAGCACAAACTCCAATTTCCTGAAGTGCATACAGTGAAGACACATTAATGAAAGAGGTCGCAGAGGATGCCAGGTGAAAAGAACTGCGGGCAGGTTTCACAAATCATTGCGGACTGATGAAGATTCCTGTTGCGATTCAACATGCCAGTTCAAAGGATGATCATGAAAGAATCTGTTAGAGGTACAATCTCAGTTAAGTACCAGTGTTGAAATATAGATGGAATCACTAAAGGGAGAGAACTAAGGTACAGGACAACAGTCTGGCAAGTCCCAAGAATCGCATACAAATCAGCACACTTTAAATAACTCTGGTAATAGTGATTTTATCTCTGAGGACTCTAAGGTCTGCGGATTCCCAAGATTTCCAGAACCATTTACTAAGATCTGTATATGTGCTGGATATAGCATTTTAAACTGGATTCCGGACACAATTTATTTGGACACTGTTGAATGGTAGCTGGCTTGTTTTTGCCTCACAGAGCTGTTGAGATCTTGGGCTACTCTCAACTGTGTACCCTCCCAGTAGTGATGGGTGAACGTGTGGATTTTGCCTATAACTTTCACAGATGTTTTCCTCTCCACCTTGGGCAGAAGTTCAGAAACTTCCATGAAAGTTCACTGATTTCCACGGAAGTTCCATGGGGACGGAAAACCACACTTTCTCCCATCCCTAAACTGCTGTCATACCTATCCACTCTCATCACTCCCATCAAATCTGCCTCATACCCCCTTTGTTCCAGGGATCCCTGCACTTTCTCCCTCCCCCATCCTCACTCCACTGTGGTACAGTCAGCTTTCTCCTATCATCTTCCCTCCCTCTGGAACCTCCTCCCTTCTGCACTCCGTGTCTCACCTTCCCCAATCTCCATTAAGCACCAGCTTAAACTCCTCCAACCTCCCTCCTGCTCCTGTTAGTTCCCTTTCTGGTCTGCCTTTCCTTCTTCCATTCCCAATTCATGCCTTCTCCCATGGCATAGTTGTATGCCTCCTATTACTCTTGACTGTGGTTTTCTATGTGTTGCTTGTTTTTGCTTCAGGATGTGGCATGTGTTCTTGCTCCTGATACAAATATTGTGAAAATGTTGCACCTTTGCCAAATTCCACTACTGCTGTTTGCACCTGATCTGTTTGTAAACATCTATTCTATTGTATTTGCTTGTTGTTTTCCTCATCTCCCTCCCCCCAGGTCACAGCTGGAAATAAGCCTTGGCTCAGTGTGCCTTTTCCAGGTACCACTTATTAAATAAATAAAATAAAGAATCGCCCATCCCTAAACTGCTCTCATACCTATCCACTCTCATCTTTGACTTTGGCAAGATGGGAGAGTACCTCAGAAAAGCACTAGCAAACAGGCTAGAAGGAGGGGTGGAGCAACAATGGAGAATCATCAAAACTGCCATCACAGAGGCAACAAGCCTTTGTGTGAAGCAAATAAACAAATCAAAATGAAAGAAAAAAGCCACTAAGGTTCTCAAAAGAGGTGGCTGGGAAAGTCAGGGAGAAAAAAGATGGCATTCAGGAAGTATAAGGAAACACAGAAGGATCAGAACAGAGAGCTGTACCAGTTAAGGCAGAAGGAAGCAGGGAAGGAAGTCAGAAGAGCAAAGGCCCAAACTGAGGAAAAGATAGCCAACTCTGTTAAGAAGGGGGGATAAAACCTTTTATAGGTACATCAGAGAGCGCAGAAAGACAAAGGGAGGGATAGTGAGGCTGAATAGAATGAATGGTGGGTGGGCAGAGGGGGACAGTGAAAAAGCAGGAATACTTGACGAATATTTCTGCTCAGTATTCACAAAAGAGGAGGAGGAAGTGCCTAATCTAATTAACAGAAGCACTCTTGATAGGGCTCGATCCCAGCCCTTTCACAGAAGAAAGGGTTCTGCAAGAACTCCTAAAACTGAAGAGGAGGACAAGCAATAGGGCCTGATAGAATTCACCCCAGAATTCTAAAAAAGAATTAAGGGGAACTAGTGAAACCACTGACTACTCTTTTAATAAATCACGGGAGGGGAGTGGTACCCGAGGACTGGAGGAAAGGCGGATATGATTCCCCTTCACAAAAAGTAGGACAAAGACAGAGGCAGGAAACTACAGACCTGTCAGTTGACCTCTGTGGTGGAAAGCAATGGAGTCACTTCTGAAGGAAAGAATTGTTGAGTACCTGGAGGCCAGTGGGGCACAGGACCCAAGGCAGCATGGGTTCACAGCGGGAAGGTCATGTCAGATGAATCTAATACATTTCTTTGACTGGGTGACCAAAGTAGTAGACCAGGGAGGAGCTATGTACATGGCTACCTAGACTTTAGCAAGGCATTTGACACAGTCCCACACAAAAGATTAATAGTCAAATTAACCAGCCTGGGAGTGGGTCCCAAGGTTATAGCCTGGGTAAAACGTTGGCTGGACAACAGGACACAGAAGGTAATTGTAAATGGAGTCCACTCTGAAGAAAGAGGGGTTATTAGTGGGGTACCGTAGGGTTCAATAATGGGTCCAGTCCTTTTTAATGTCTTTATAAGTGACATTGCAGAGGGACTGGAAGGAAAAGTATGCCTCTTTGCAGATGACACAAAGATCTGCAACAGGGTTGATACACAAGGAGGTGTGGAAAGGATGAGAAGGGACTTGGCAAGGTTGGAGGAATGGTCAGACGTATGGCAGCTAGGATTCAATGCAAAGAAGTGCAAAATAATAGAAACATAGACACATAGAATTTGACGGCAGATAAGGACCACTTGGCCCACCCAGTCTGCCCATTTCCCTACCTACTGGATAAGCTGCAGATCCTAGTTAACCAGCAGCCTACTTCTTCCTACCCTCACCCCCTAGAATTGCATTATGACTGTCCCATGCATGCTTGAATTCCACCACTGTTTTTGGCCGTTCCATGCATCCACAACCCTCTCTGTGAAAAAATACTTCCTTAAATTACCTCTGAGCCGCCCCCATCTTCAAATTGTGCCCTCTTGTTCTTGCACACTCTTTTTTTTTGAAAGATGCTTGCTCTTGGACTTTGTTGATTCTCTTGAGGTACTTGAACATTTCTATCATGTCCCCCCTCTCCCTCCTTTCCTCGAGGTTATACATATTAAGCTCCTTAAGTCTCTCTTCATATGTCTTCTCCAGAACTGCACACAGTACTCCAGATGGGGTCTGACCAGCTGTCTGTACAGAGGGATAATAACTTCCTGTTTTCTACTGGTGATGCCTCTCCCTATGCATCCCAGTATCCCCCCAGCCCTCCTTGCTGCCCTCTCACATTGCTTGCCCACCTTTAAGTCATCTGATATGACTACCCCCAGGTCCCTTTCCATTTTTGTTGTTGTTAGTATCTCACCCCCCATTGTGTACTCTTCCCCTGGGTTTTTGTTTCCCAGGTGCATTACCTTGCACTTCTTAGCATTGAATCTAAGCTGCCATACATTTGACCATTCCTCTAACCTTGCCAAGTCCCTTCTCATCCTTTCCACCCCACCCTGTGCATCAACTCTGTTGCAGATCTTTGTGTCATCTGCAGAGACATACTTTTCCTTCCAGTCCTTCTGCAATGTCGCTTATAAAGACATTGAAGAGGACTGGTCCTAATACTGAACCCTGCAGTACCCCACTAGTAACCCTCCTTTCTTCTGAGTGGACTCCATTTACTATTACTCTCTGTGTCCTATTCTCCAGCCAATTCTTTACCCAGGCTGTCATCTTGTGACCCACTCCCAGGCTGGCTAACTTGTATATTAATCTTTTGTGTGGGACTGTGTCAAATGCCTTGCTAAAGTCTAGGTAGGCCATGTCCACAGCCCCTCCCTGATCTACTACTTTGGTCACCCAGTGAAAGAAATCTATCAGATTTGTCTGGCATGACCTTCCAGCTGTGAATCCGTGCTGCCTAGGGTCCTGTGCCCCTCTGGCCTCTAGATACTCGACAATTCTTTCCTTCAGAAGTGATTCCATCATTTTCCTTATCACTGAGGTTAAACTAACAGGTCTGTAGTTTCCTGCTTCTGCCTTGCTCCCACTTTTGAGAAGGGGAATCACATCTGCCCTCCTCCAGTCCTCGGGTATCACCCCATCCTCCCATGATTTGTTAAAAAGGGTAGTCAGTGGTGTCACTAGTTCTACCCTTAGCTCTTTTAGATTTCTGGGATGAATCCCATCAGGCCCCATTGCTTTGTCCACCTTCAGTTTTAAGAGCTCTTTCAGAACCCTTTCTTCTGTAAATGGGCTGGTATCAACTTCTGTATCCAGAGTGTTTCTACTGTTTGTTTTATGTACCTCCCCCTCTTCATTTGTAAATACTGAGCAAAAATATTTGTTTAGTACATAGATACATAGATATATAGACAGTGTCGGCAGATAAGGGCCTATGGCCCACCTAGTCTGCCCATTTGAGCTTGTAAGTTCAGTTTGTTTTCCTAGAAGTCTGTTTCCCCTTACCCCTGCCCTCTAGAATTCCTTTATGTCTATCCCATGCATTCTTAAATCCCGTGATTGTTTCAGCCCCACCACTTCCTCTGGCAGGGTGTTCCACTTGTCCACCACCCGTTCTGTGAAGAAATTCTTTCTCATGTTTCCTCTGAATCATCCTCCTCCAACTTCATCCCATGCCCTCTAGTCCTGAAACATCTTTTTCGCTTAAAATAGTGTTTTCCTGCACCCTGTTCCTCCCTGTAAGATACTTGTATGTCTCTATCATATCCCTCTCTCCTCCTCTCCTCCAGGGAGTACATGTTCAGTTCCTTCAGCCTGTCTTCATAGGACTTGTGATGCAACCCATGCACCATCTTTGTTGCCCTCCTCTGAACCTTCTCTACCCTGTCTATGTCCTTACGTAGGTATGGTCTCCAGAACTGTACACTGTACTCCAGGTGGGGCCTCACTAGTGTCTTGTATAGCGGAATTATGACCTCCCTTTTCCTGCTGGTGATGCTCCTACCTATACATCCCAGCATCCTATTTGCTTTACCTGATGCCTTGTCACACTGTTTCCCTACCTTGAGGTCATCAGAGATGACAACCCCAAGATCCCTTTCCTGCTTGGTGCATGCTATATCCTCACCCCCAACTGATATATTGTGCCAGGGTTTTGTGTCCCATATGCATTATCTTGCACTTCTTTGCATTGAATTTCAACTGCCAAACCATTGACCATTCTTCAAGTTTCTGCAGGTCCTTCTCATTCTGTCTACACCCTCTGGTGTGTCTACTCTGTTACAGAGCTTTGTGTCATCAGCGAACAGTGAAATTCTGCCTTCTAGATCCTGTGCAATGTCACTGATGAAGATGTTAATAGGACCGGTCCCAGCACTGATCCTGTGGTACCCCCTGGTCACTCTTCCCTCTGTGGAGTGACAGCCATTTACCACCACCCTCTTTGTCCTGCCACCCAGCCAGTTACCTACCCACCACACTACTGTCCTGCCCACACCCATATTCCCCAGTTTGTGTAATAGTCTTCTATGTGGCACAGTGTCAAAGGCCTTGCTGAAGTCCAGATAGGCCATGTCCACTGCCCTCCCCTGATCCACCTCCCTAGTCACCCAGTCAAAAAATTCAATGAGGTTGGTCTGACATGACCTCCCCCTGGTGAAACCATGCTGCCTTGGGTCCTGTAGTCCATTGACAACCAGATGTTCCACCAATCTCTCCTTCAGTAGTGCTTCCATGATCTTCCCCACTACCGAGGTGAGGCTGACTGGTCTGTAGTTCCCTGCTTCCTCTTTGTTCCCACGTTTGTATAAGGGGACTACATCTGCTGTCCTCCAGTCTTTAGGTACCTCCCTGTTTCCAGTGATTGGCTGAACAGGATAGCCAGAGGTTCAGCCACCACCTCTTAGTTCTTAAGGACCCTGGGGTGCACCCCATCTGGCCCCATTGCTTTATCAGCTCTTATTACTTCCAGTTCCTTCAGGACCCTTTCTCGTAAAGGGACTTGTGTCCATTTCTGCACCATTCTCACCCTTGTACTCCCTTCAGACCCATTACCCCTCTTCCTTAGTAAAGACTGAGCAGAAATACCTGTTCAATATGTCAGCTTTATTGTTGTCATCCTCCACGTGGCTCCCATCCTCCCCTTCAGTCTCACTATCCCTCCCTTTGTCTTTCTTTTTCACTTATGTACCTGTAAAGGTTTTGTCCCTTACCCACTGATTTTGCAATGTGTTCTTCTGTCTGAGCTTTGGTTTCCTTACTGACTTCCCTGCCTCCTTTGTTTCTCCTGGTACTTCTCCCTATCCCCTTCTGCCTGTGTCTTTGTATTGCCTGAATGCAATCTTTTGGCTTTCACTTTCTTTGCTACCTCTTTGGAAAACCATAATGGTCTCCTCTTCCTTTTCCTCTTGCTAACCTGCTTAATGCATAATTCTGTTGTTCTTATAATCCCCATTTTAAATACTGCCCACTGTTCCTCAACCCTGACTCCTGTCCCATTCCCTTAATGCCTCTTTCAAGTATCTCCCCATTTTCCCAAAGTCTGCCCCCCTAAAATCCAGGATACGTGTTTTTGTGTGGTTTGGTTCTGCTCTTTCTGTGATTTCAAACCACAATGACTGGTGGTCACTGTTCCCCAGGTGCTCCCCCACTGTTACCCCCCATCACATTGTCCCTGTTTGTGAGCACAAGGTCCAGTATTGCCTTCTGCCGAGTTGGTTCCATGACCAGCTGCCTGAGGAAGGCACCCTGGGGAAGTCCAGGATAAATCTGCTCCTAGTTGATGCTGCTGCTGGGATGCTCCAGTCCACGTCTGGTATATTGAAGTCTCCAACCAGTACTACCTCACCCTTGTCTGCCATCCTTTGGATGGCTAGCATCAACTCCCATCTGTTTCTTCCTCCTGGGCTGGTGGTCTATAGACCACACCTGTGCGGATGGCTGTCCCATTTTCCTTTCCAGCTTCACAGTATCTCTCCCCATTTTGTTCCTCCTGGATCTGTGTGGCCCTTATGTCATTTTTTCACATACAGTGCCACTCCTCCTCCCTTCCTGCCTGCTCTGTCTCTTCTGAATATGTTGTAGCCAGGTATGGCCATCTCCCAGTCATGGTTATCATTACACCAGGTTTCAGTGATGGCCACAATGTCCAGGTCTGACTGTACCATGACAGCCTCCAGATCTTCCATCTTGTTGCTAAGGCTCTGGCATTTGCACACATGGCTTTCCATGATTTGACCTCCTAGACTGCTTCACTGTTCTACTCCAGCCCTTCCTTGGTTGTCATTTATCCCTGGTTCTCTCCTTGCTGTTTGCCTTCTGCTGAATTTTGCCCCTTTTCTGCTTATCCACCTTTTGGACACTAATCTCCATCTTTTGCACACTGCTTTGCAGAGATAGCCCTCCTCTGGTTCACTGGTTCCACTACTAGCTGTGGGGTGAGCAAGTAGGTACAGTCCTTGCTGGCCTGCCCCCTTTGCTAGTTTAAATGCTTGTCAATGTAGCATTTAAACTTATCATTGAGTGCTTGATTCCCTCCAGGATGGTTGCAGGCCGTCAGGCTTGAACAAACCTCCATCCTCCAGGTGGGTCCTCAGTCACCAATGAATCCAAACCCTTCCTCACAGCACCAGTTCTTCAACCATGAGTTAAAGTTCCTGGTGCATGCACTCCTATGCTCTCTTGCCTCTCACAGGTAGTACTTCTGAGAAAGTGACAGAAGTAGCTACTTGCTTGAGACCCTCCCAGTTTCCTAAACTCTTCCTGAACTTCCTTTGGCTCCCCATTTGCCAAGTCATTAGTACCTAGGTGGATAATGACATCCAGCTCACCCTCCCGTCTTGCCTTCCCAGTGATCCCCAGTATCTTCCTTCCATCCCTCCATGCCGTGGCACCTGGTAGGCACCTCACCTCCCTGTCCTCCCCCTCCTGTGTTCCTAGCTGGATCCATCTTACGATGGAGTCCCCCACCAGGATTCGCTTTCTCCTCCTCTGGGGTCCACTGCTTTCCCCACTGAGGTCACCTCCTTGCCTAACCTCCACATCCTTTCTTTCCACTTCCCTGGGTACCTCTATTTGGTTGTCCTCATTTGCCAGTGTGGCATATGAGTTCTTGAGAGGAATAGGATCTGGGATGTGCCTCTGCCTGACTGCTCTAACCCTCCCTGAGCCCACTGTATCTCTGCCCTTTTCACAGTCTCCCTCTGCCCACCCTCCCTCCCTTTTTAAGCCCTATCCTCCCTTGGTCTTCCTTCGCTCCCTGATGTACCTATAAAGGTTTTATCCCTTCTTAACTGTGTTGGCTATCTTTCCTTGGTTTGGGCCTTTGCTGTTCCTGACTGCCTTCCCAGCCTCCTTTTGCTTTAACTGATACAGTTCTCTGTCCTGCTCCTTCTACGATTCCTTGTACTTCCTGAATGCTTTCTTTTCTCTTGAACCTTCACTGCCACTTCCTTTGAGAACCATAGTGGTTTCTTACATCGTTTGTTTATTTGCTTCACATAAAGGCTTGTTACCTCTGTGATAGCAGTTTTTATTATTTCCATTGTTCTTCCACCTCTTCCTGCCCATTTGTAGTGCTTCCTTAGCACTCACCCATTTTGGCAAAAGTGCCCTCCTAAAGTCCAGTACTTTTTGTCTTTGTATGGCTTGGATCTCTATTGCTGTGTTTATTGTGAACCATACTGGTTCGATGGTCGCTAGTTCCCAGATGGCTACCCACTTCTACATCTGTGATCCTCTCTCCATCTCCATTTGAGAGAATCAAGTCTAATATTGCTCCCTCTCGAGTGGGCTCCAGTACTAGTTGTCTAGCAGCATGCCCCTGTAGGGCATCTAGAATAACTGCACTCTTCGAAGTGGCAGCTGCAACTGCACTCCAGTTAACATCTGGCATATTCAGATCACCCATCAGCAATATCTCCTTTTTCTGCCATTCTAAGTGTACTTTCTATCATTTCCTTGTCCATTTCCTCCCCCTGAGAAGGGGGTCTGTATACAACCCCTGTGCGGATTGTGGTGCCATTGCCTGTCTCCAAATTTACCCACAGTGCTTCTTCTCCTCCCTGTTTACCCTTTTGTTCTGTTGCTTTTATTCCTTCCCTTATGTAAAGAACTACTCCTCCTCCTCTTTTACCCTCCCTGTCCCTCCTGTAGATAGTGTATCCTGGTATGTTTATGCACTTGGGAAACAAGAACCCAGGGGAAGATTACACAATGGGGGAGAGGTAGTAACAACAACAAAAAAGGAAAGGGACCTTGGGGTAATCATATCAGATGATCTTAAGGTTAGCAAGCAATGTGAGAAGGCAGTAGGAAGGGCTGGGGGTATACTGGGATGCATAGGGAGAGGCATCACCAGCAGAAAACAGGAAGTTGTTATCCCTCTGTACAGACAGTTGGTGAGACCCCATCTGGAGTACTGCTTCCAGTTCTGGAGACCCCTTCTCTGCAAGGACATAGACAGGATAGAGGCAGTCCAGAGGAGGGCAACTAAAATGGTGCAGGGTCTGCAAGAGAAGCCATACAAGGAGAGACTAAAGGAGCTTAATATGTGAGAGGGGGGTAACATGATAGAAACTTTTAAGTACCTCAGTGGAATCAACAAAGTCCAAGAGGGTAGCATCTTTCAGAAAAAGAGACGTGCAAGAACAAGGGGACACAATTTAAAGATAGAGGTGGGGGGGCGGTTCCGGGGCAACGTGAGGAAGTATTTTTTCACAGAGAGGGTAGTGGATGCATGGAACAGCCTTCCTGAGGAGGTTGTGGGGTCTAAAACTGTGGGAGAATTCAAGAATGCATGAGACAGACATAATGCAATTCTTGTTGGGGGGGTAGGAAGAAATAGTCTGTTGGTTAACTAGGATCTGTGGCCTATCCTGTAGGTAGGGAAATGGGCAGACTAGGTAGGCCAAGCGGTCCTTATCTGCCATCAAAGTCTATGTTTCTATTGTTACTCTGTAGATAGTCTGGATCACTCCAAGAGAGGCAGAGGTGTAGCAATCTACTTATCCTGTGGCATCAAATTTGCACCTGTGCCATCTGTTTACTCCCCTCTTAGCCTATGTATTGCTCCTCTTAAACTCACCCTCCTCTTCACAGCTCAACTTTTTGTTGCAGGAGCATACTGCTGTCCTGGCCTGTACTCTGCTTTGGTCACTGAACTCCTCTCCTCCATCTGCTCCTGCTCCTCATCTGATGAGTTGCTAATAATTAGGGATTTTGATGCTAATATACTCTCCCCTCTGAACTGGAACTTAGTCAGAATGTTGAATTCCACAAGCTATCCCAAATAATTTTGGACCCCACCCTTCTTAATCAAAATCCTCAATCCACATTCTACCAGACTGGGTACTTTTCTCTCACACCCACTGTATTATGGATGCAGGTATCCTCCCAGATGCACTTAGTGACCATCATATGGTCTATTGTGTGTACAAGATCCATTGCCCCATAACTCTCCCTAAGATCATCCTCCTGCTGTCTTTCAGATAACTGGATTTATCCTCACTCCATGCACACCTCTCAGCTACTAACAGGTCCCACATCTCTACAGCCATCAATATCAACTTGGCCCTAGACTCCTTTCATAATATATTTATGGCAGTCTTGGACTTCTACATTCCTCTCAGAAAAAACAGCATCTTAGGTTCCCACCTTCCCCAGATCTCTGCTGAGCTGCCAGCCTGCACTGGAGCTTGTGATCTAGACTGGCAGTTCTATAAGACTACTGGTTCCCCTGTCAGCTTGTTTAATCATCGGACCCTTTGCAAAGCTTGCACCAAAGCCATCGGACTTGTAAAATCTGATTACTTTGCAGCCAGGCTTAAAACAACCGGAATCGCCCCTCCAGATTTTGGAAAGATATTATCTTCCTAGTCCCCCCCTAGCCCAGTCCTCCCTCCCCATCTACAAGGTTGGCAACACCCACATCACTGACCCTGCTGCCATTGATGTTTGTTTGAACTTCTTCACCACCTGCACCCTTTCTCTCCTCCTTCTTCTCACCCTCCTTCCCTTCACCCTGCCCCTCCACCCTCACACTCCTTCTCTTTTAACACTCCATTAGCCTCTCTTAAGGCCCTTCTAGCTCTTAACTCACACAAGGGTATAAGCTCAAATGGCCTTGACCCCAAGTTTCTGCACCTCTCTGCACCAGTCATAGCCTTCCCTATTACTCTCCTCCTTAACCTATCCTGCTTCTTTGCCTTTGCCCCTGATTCCTGGAAGGGAGCTACTGTCATCTTTCTCCCAAAAGGTGGTAATCCTTCTTCTCCTGGAAGCTTTCACCCCATTTCCCTCCTTCCCACACTGACATAGCTCCAGGAACATCTTGTCCTCTTACAACTCACTCTTTTCCTCAACTTCAACTCTTTTATCACTTCTTTCCAGTCTGATTCAGGAAGAAGAAGAACAATCAGCATTTATATAGTGCTTTTCATACACAGTGCATCCCAAAACGCTTTACAAGCAATGCTAGACTGATAGTGAAGTGACTGAATGTGTAGTGGCAGCCATGTCGCACATTAACACCCACACAGAGCCTGGGCAATTGCATGAACCAGTTTTATGGGAAGGGAAATGTTGGCCAGGACACCAGGAATGTCCCCTACACGTTGCGAAGAATGCCTGGGTTCTTTTACTTCAACCTGGACATCCACCAGGACAACATCAGGATAGGTAGAAGGGACGTCGGTTTAACGTCTCATCCAAAGGACAGAGCACCCCAACAGTACAGCACCCCCAATACTGCACTCAGGTGCCAGTGTTTTAGGTACAGGTCCAATCCCGGTGTGGGACGAGAACCCACAGCCTTCTGGTCCACAGGCGGATGTGCTACCAAGTGAGCTATGCTGACACCAGGAAGTCACACTCCACTTCTACCTCCCTTCTCTGGTTCACAGATTCCTTCCAGTCCAGAATGGACCATAGAAACATAGAAACATAGACTTTGACAAAAGATAAGGACCACTTGGCCCACCAAGTCAGCCCATTTCCAGACCTACAGGATAAGCTGCAGATCCTAGTTAACCATCGGCCTATTTCTTCCTACCCCCACAAGAATTGCCATATGTCTGTCCCATGCATTCTTGAATTTTCCCACAGTTTTAGACCGTACAACCTCCTCAGGAAGGCTGTTCCATGCGTCCACCACCCTCTCTGTGAAAAAATACTTCCTCACATTGTCCCTGAGCCATCCCCCCATCTTCAGATTGGGTCCCCTTGTTCTTGCACATCTCTTTTTCTGAAAGATGCTACCCTCTTGGACTTTGTTGATTCCACTGAGGTACTTAAAAGTTTCTATCACGTCCCCCCTCTCCCTTCTTTCCTCAAGGGTATACATATTAAACTCTTTTAGTCTCTCCTCATATGGCTTCTCTTGCAGACCCTGCACCATTTTAGTTGCCCTCCTCCGGACTGCCTCCATCCTGTCTATGTCCTTGTGGAGATGGGGTCTCCAGAACTGGAAGCAGTACTCCAGATGGGGTCTCACCAACTGTCTGTACAGAGGGATAACAACTTCCTGTTTTCTGCTGGTGAAGCCTCTCCCTATACATCCCAGTATCTCCCAGCCCTCCCTACTGCCTTCTCACTTGCTTGCTAACCTTAACGTCATCTGATATGATTACCCCCAGTCCCTTTCCATTTTTGTTGTTATTACTACCTCCCTCCCCATTGTGTAAACTTTCCCTGGGTTTTTGTTTCCCAGGTGCATTATTTTGCACTTTTTTGCATTGAATCCAAACTGCCATACTTCTGACCATTCCTCCAATCTTGCCATGTCCCTTTTCATCTTTTTCACGCCTCCTTGTGTATCAACCCTGTTTCAGATCTTTGTGTCATCTACAAAGAAGCATATTTTTCCTTCCAGTCCCTCTATAATGTCACTTATAAAGACATTAAAAAAGGACTGGACCCAGTACTGAACCCTGCAGTACCCCACTAGTAATTCCTCTTTCTTCAGAGTGGACTCCATTAACAATTACCTTCTGTGTCCTCTTGTCCAGCCAATGTTTTACCCAGGCTAACACCCTGGGACCCATTCCCAGGCTGGTTAATTTGATTATTAATCTTTTGTGTGGGACTGTATCAAATTCCTTGCTATAGTTTAGGTAGGCCATGTCCACAGCCCCTCCCTGGTCTACTACTTTGGTCACCCAGTCAAATAAATCAATTAGATTCATCTGACATGACCTTCCTGCTGTGAACCCATGCTGCCTTGGGTCCTGTGTCCCACTGGCCTCAAGTTACTCAAAAGTTCTTTCCTTCAGAAGTGATTCCATCACTTTCCCTACCACAGAGGTCAAACTGACAGGTCTGTAGTTTCCTGCCTCTATCTTGCTTCCACTTTTGTGAAGGGGAATCACATCCACCTTCCTCCAGTCCTCAGGTACCACACCATCCTCCCATGATTTGTTAAAAAGGGTAGTCAGTGGTGCCACTAGTTCTCCCCTTAATTCTTTTAGAATTCTGGGATGAATTCCATCAGGCCCCATTGCTTTGTCCACCTTCAGTTTTAGGAGTTCTTTCAGAACCCTTTCTTCTATGAAAGGACTGGGATCGACCCCCCCCCCATCCAGAGAGCTTCTGTTGATTGGATTAGGCATCTCAGCCCCCTCCTCTTTTGTGAATACTCAGCAGAAGTATTCATTCTGTATCCCTGCTTTTTCACTGTCCGTCTCTGCCCACCCACCGTCCATTCTGTTCAGCCTTACTATCTGTCCCTTTACCTTTCTACGCTCCCTGATGTTCCTATAAAAGGTTTTATCCCCCTTAACTGAGTTGGCTATCTTTTCCTCAGTTTGCACCTTTGCTATTCTGACTTCCTTCCCTGCTTCCTTCTGCCTTAACTGGTACAGTTCTCTGTCCTGGTCCTTATGTGTTTCCTTATACTTCCTAAATGTTTTCTTTTTCTCCCTAACCTTCCCCGCCACCTCTTTTGAGAACCATAGTGGCTTTTTCTTTCATTTTGATTTGTTTATTTGCTTCACACAAAGGCTTGTTGCCTCTGTGATGGCAGTTTTGATGTTTCCCCATTGTTGTTCCACCCCTCCTTCTAGCCTGTTTGCTAGTGCTTTTCTAAGGTACTCTACCATCTTGCCAAAGTCAGCCCTCCTGAAGTCCAATACCCTCACTTTTGTATGGCTTGACTCTGTAGCTGAGTTTATCGTGAACCACGCTGTTTTGTGGTCAACAGGGCCAAGTACATCCACCATCTTTGTCAACTTGGCCAAAGCCTTCAACACTGTGTAACACCCCTGCCTCCTCTATACATTTAATGCTGTGGGGATCTCTGCCTAATAAATCAGCTGGTTCAACTCCTACCTAGAAGGCAGGTTGCAATCTGTCCATATTGGATATATTCTTTCTCCTCCACTCTCTGACAGCTCAGGCATCCTCCTGGGATCTGTCCTGGGCCCCATACTTTTCTCCAAAGTCCTAAATGGCTTCACTTCTGCATTTTCCTCGGTGCCCATGTCCATCCACATATACAGAGATGACATTGTGCTTTTTGCCTCTGGCTGCTCTGCTGCTGACCTTGCCCTACATCTCCAACAGTTTTGACAGTATTCAGCACAGGTTCCTTTCAAACCTTTTGTCCCTGAATGCCAAGAAAGCCATCTCCATGACCTATGGCACCAAGCAAAGGCTCGCCAGACTGTCTCCACCCCCTTCTTCCACACGTTTGATGGTACTATGCTTGAGGATGTCTCCTCCTTTATTTATTTATTTAAAAGTTTAACTAGGAGAATAGGCAAAGAGAAGTAAGTTTGCCAAGCCTCTGATGGGTACTAAAAGTTACAGAAACTGTTTTTTGGCATTAACAGACAATCAGTTTACCTTGAACCAGTGCTGAATGTTGTCAAAATCCAACTGAAGTCTGGAGGTAAGGTCTTGGGCAGAGGAGCCAGAAGCAAAAAGAACTGTGTCATCAGCATATATATGAATGAATGCAGAGGAACAGACAGAGGGTAGGTCATTTAGGAATATTGAGAAGAGAATAGGACCCATGACAGAACCTTGAGTGATGCCTGAGCTAATGTGGAGTGAATGTGAAATGGATTTACCTATCTGGACAGCTTGAGATCTGCCTTTAAAGTATGAACAAAACCAAATGACTGAAGAATCAGAAAGGCCAGCAGCTGTAAGTCTGTCCAGTAGAAAGGGATGCACCGCAGTGTCAAATGTTTTAGCAAGATCAACAAAAATGGCAGAAGTCATCAGTCCTTTATCCATTCTGGTAAGTATGAAATCAGTGAGACAAATGAGGAATGTAGAGGAGGAGTGGGATTTCTTAAAACCAGACTTTAAGTGCCTTGGAGTCTGGTTAGACTGGCATCTTAGCTTCTCTGCCCACACTGATGCTATCCACCTCAAGCTTCTCCCAAAACTGTGTGTGCTGTACAGAAAATAAGCTAGTATCCCTCTCTCTGCCCATGGGAAATAGTCATGAAGATGATCCTTCCTATGTTCAACTGGGGCAAAATTGTGTACAGTGCTGCTCCCGAGTCCACCCTTGCAAGACTGGTCCCCTTTTTTTACTCTTCCTGACACCTTGCTTTGGACTGCCCCCCCCGTACATATCTCTGCTCTTTTTACTACTCCATCACTCTCCCTTCCCTTGATGCTAGACCCCTCACACACTGTGCCACCTTCACCTCCAAATTCTGGTTTGGCTTTTTCCCCTACTATCTCTCTGTCCTTCCCTCTCCTTCATCCTATCCCCCCTGGAACATTGCTTACCATTTCCTCCTGAAGGAAAACTTCAGTGGACCAAGGTGCCTTTCTCTATTGTTTTCCTAACCTCTGTCCCTCTTCTCTTGGTCTATCTGCTATCTGCTCACTATCATCCTTGCATACCCTCAGATCCCTTCTTTGTGACTTTGCCATGCCCTCCTGCATCAGTTCTTGATCCTGTCCCTTGTATTACCTCCTCTTGTGTTTTTGATCTCCCCCTTGTCCCCTACCCCCTGCCACCCTCTGGGAGATAAGTCAGTTAATCTTATTTTTGTTTCATTCAAAATGTGTTAACCGGGTAAGAACCCAAAGGCATAAATGCCCATTTTCAAGGGTGACCCAAAAACATATAAACATATACATAAAATGCATTAATTATATATTATGAAGATATACAATAAAAATAATACTGTATATAAAAAGCAAACAATCCAAACATGGAAGATAATATAGAGAGTAATGGCTAGGCAAGTGTGTATTTACACATTCAAGATGTGTGATGACCCATAAAACAGGATATCGAAGCTCAAGAGGCTTATGAAGTCATCACACACCAAGGGTGTGTAAAAAAATTCCATATACTCACACTTGACTATTCTTTATTTTTTATAATTGCTGATGCTGAGATTCTTTCCTTGTGACATAAGAGTGAGAGAGAGAGAGACAGAGAGAGACACACACACATGCACAGTTAGGAATGCATGCTGAGACAGATACACAGACACACACACACACACACACACACACACCTGCTGTGTCTCTATCATTTTTAAGCCTTTTTTTTTTATTTTATTTATTTACGTGTTTTTTTTTTTTTTAATTTCCAGTATGGGAGTACCCCAGAGAACCACAGTTAGCCAGTGTCTACGGTATCATCTCCCATGCAGATCAGGGTTGCAATCTCCTGAAGCTGTGACTGATGGAAAAAAGCAGCAGGATCAACCAGATAGATCTGTAAAGTCAGGATGAAGTAGATAATTTGGAAAAAATAAAACACTAATACCTTAGTTCTGACAAGGGCAAGTGACAAACTTGTAAGTGGGGACAATGAGTGAGGGTCCTTGGAAATGTAGCCACCATTTTTCTTAAGTGTTGGGGACACCCATAGAGAGATTGGGAGCCAATTGCATGGTGCTACAGAAATGATTGACACCGGCAGTCACCTAAAGTTTAGAGAATGCCACAATAACCAGTTTTCAGGTTATTACAGCATTTTGCAGAGGCTTGTAATCCGGTTGATAAAGGGGATCACCAGTAATTATATTTACAGTAATAACATACAGTGTGTCAGCTTGAGCATTTGCAAATGGAACTAGCTAAACAAAATTTCTTAAAAGCAGATCTGAAACAGAATCAGACTGCATTTGTAAGCTGAGTCAGGTAAAGAATTCCAAGCTTTTATGGCAAGGTATAAAAATGATTTTTAACCAAAAGATGTATTGAACTTAGGGAGTTTTAGTTTTGATCCATGGGAAGATCTAGTGGAGTAAGTAGAAGTATTGAAAGTAATGATGTCCATAAATTAAAACTGATCTGAATGTTTAAGAAATCTATGAAAATTCAATGAGATAAAATAATAAAATAAATAAATCACATCAAATGAATATCAATTTAGTGAACTACAAAGTTCACTGTGATGAGTATTCCATGGACAAGAGAGCACAAAATGACAAATGAAATTGTAAAGTACCCATACCCTGGAAATCAGTGATTCAGATGCAGTACCATAAACTGGCAATATATAATCTAATAGGACAAAAGAAGGGACTGAGCAAAGATTTTGTTTCACCTCATAGCTGAACAATTTTTAAGGAGGTATGACTGATCCAAATGCATATGAGTTGATTTAATCAACAGATTGACATGGTCATCATAAAACAGGTTCTGGCCTTGGATAATTCAGCACATTCTGTAAATATTGCCTTCCATTTTGGGCCATCTTCTCTACCCATTCCAGACTACCCTGAGTCCTCTCCACCACACGCCTCCTTCCCAGCTCTCCCTGGTCTCGTTCAAGGGGCCTCCCCCCCAACCTCCTAATCAGCTTTTTGTTTTACTAAATTCCCACCTGGCACCTTTAACCAGACCTCTCTGCAGGAACCTTTTCTCTCCTACTATTTGCACCCACCAATTTACTTGACCTTTGTCTTTGACTTTTTAACTAAGGGTCCACCTTTTTTTCTGGTCTATTTTAGCCACAAGCTCAAACCAGGCTCTCCACTTCAGCCGAGTGGCCCTGGCGCTGCTACCTGCTGGAGGCCAGACCTCTGCATCCAGTCCACCACCCCCTGACCAAGGAAAGCAGGTACATTTGGTCAGTTCCTAGCTCTGAGCTCTGAGGCTTCAATCCCCATAATTGGACTGGCTCCTGGGGACTGTGGCTGCTTCTCGATTGAATGCTGCAGATCTCCAAAAGAAAGCATACAAGGCACCTTTTTCAAAACACAGCTTGGCCACTGCCTTGCTGTACTGCTCGCTGGACAATTTTTTTACCCACCCCCTCCCTCCTTTATTAAGTACACTTCCCCAATGATCCCCAACCCCTGAGGCCTCACACTAGTCAATTACAGCAACTCCTTAATGGGGCTCTCCTTTCTGTCACTTCTTAAAGGGGTGATCCTCTCTCATGCTGAAATCATTTATCGTCCTCAATGCATCTGGGATCAAGTGCATTGACACGGACTATGGTCCTCCTCCTACTTCCTACACCAGCCCCACCTTATTTAGGACCATCACCCTCTATGCATAGTAACCCCCTCTTATTTGCAACACCTCTACCAGACCCTCCCCAAGGCTCGATCACCTTCCCCCCTCGGTACCCCCCACACTTCCACCCCTGCTACCTCTTACTTCCCACTCATACCTTGGTCTCTTCTCCTCAATGCCTTTCCCACCCTTCGTACTCTACCCACCCCTTGTGCTCCAGCACCTGGCCCCGTGTCCAGTCACAAGGGGAGATGCCACAATCACCATGCTTTGGTGTGCCTAATCACCCTCTGGTTGCTTCTATCAGGTAACATTCATCCAAACCCTGGCCCCATGCCTAACCTTATGAACAAGCTGCCTAGGCTCAAGGACTCTGAATAGCTTCTGTGAATATTTGCAGCCTCCTTAAAAAGGCTGCTGCATTCCAATGCTGGGTTACTCAGCACCAACCGGACATTGTTTCACTTGTCGAAACCTGGTTATCCAAATCCACTCCAACTCCTTTGTCTCCCTCCCTGGTTACACCCTTTTCAGGGAAGATTGGGTGGGTAAGCATGGAGGTGGTTTTGCTGTCTATATGCATGACTCCCTCCTTAGACATGCTCTTCCACCACCCAAGCTTGATAACGGGGCGCAAGCCCTTACACTAAAAATCTCCCCCAACCCTGGTAAGGGTCCACTCTTTCTCACCATTGCCTATATTCCACCCAGAAAGCAAGATCTCGCCATTCAAGCACTTGCTGACTTCCTCTTTGGCCTACCACCCAAAATGGCCCAGAAAATTGTTGGTGACCCGAATATCAACTGGCTCTCTGCCATGGCCTCCCAAACCAGAGATATCTTTGCCGCCCTTAACATGTCCCAGCTTGTCACCACCTCAACTAGATTCAACCCCTTTACTGGCTCCAGCACCCTCCCGGATATCACCATTACCAACCACCCCCCAGAGGGTGCTCGATATCAGTGTACTTACCAACTCACTTAGTGACCACTCCCCGGTCATATTCTCTTGGTCCGCTGCCAACAGCAAACCTGAACCACAAACCACCCAGCGACATCGCCTACTCCCAGGCGACCTGCGTCACCTTAAATGGTACCTCTCACAACTGGATTGGTCCCCAATCAGGCTTGCACCATCCATAGACAAGGCATTAGATTTTTTCACTCACACTTTTAACACTGCCTGTGACCTCTATGCCCCCTTCATTAGAAATCACACCAAAAAGCAAAACATGCCTTGAGTTACCCCCCCTCCCTCCTTCATAAACTTAAAATGAGAGACAAACTATGGCACATTGCCATGGAATTTGGCAAGCCAGCTGATAGGCAAGCGTACAAAGCTGAGCGCAATAAGTGTACTTGGGTCATTCAACAGGCCAAAGCCCAGTACTACCAATCTGCTCTTGTCTCCTCCTGCGGGTTGGCTAGAAACTTTTGGGATAATGGAAAGGAGCTGAATGGGAAATCCTGCTCCCTACCCCCCTCTCAACTCTCCTTTAATGGAACTGTCTGCTCTGACTCCCTTGGCATTGCAGACTGCCTAAACCACACTTTCTCAGACCTGAGTTCAGTCCTGCCCAGTAACTCCTTTGACCCCATCCCAGTAGCACCACTGCCCACTCTCCAGAGACCTCCTTTCTACCTATGTACCATCTCCCTGTTGGAGGCTAGACCCCTTCTGCAAAAATCCATTAGTAGTAACAATCCTGGCACCGACGTACTGGACACTAGGCTATTTCATCTGACGTTGGATGCTATCCTGGTCCCACTTACTGGCTGCTCAACCATTCTCTATGCCTGGGGAGTTCCCCAGCACATGGAAAACTGCCATCCTCACTCTCATCCTAAACAGCAGTGATCGAGTGATGCCAGGTAACTATCGACCTATCTCCATCCTCCCCCCACTTTTTAAGGCCCTTAAAAAGTAGTTGCCAACCAGCTTGCCAAATACCTGGACATGCACAATATCCTGTGCCCTGAACAACATGGCTTTCATGCAGGTCACAGCACCACAACTGCACTGCTTGAATTCTCCAACTTTCTGCACTCTGCTTTTGGTGCTGGAAGTCCTGCCGGTGCCGTGTTCATTGACCTCTCCAAGGCCTTTAACACGGTTTGCCATCCTCTCCTGCTTGACTCCCACAGATGCCTTGGTTTCTCCCCAGCCCCCTTGCATGGTTCACCAGCTACCTCTCTGCCAGAACTCAGTGTGTAAAAATCAATAGCACCCTATCTGACACACGACCTGTCCGCTCTGGGGTTCCCCAGGGCTCCATTTTAGGCCCTCTCCTCTTCAGTCTCTACCTCAACTCCCTACCCTTGGCCTGCCCAAGTAAGATCCTCCTCTACATGGATGATGCTGTGCTCTTTGCCACTGACCCCAACCCCAACACACTCCAGGCCACCCTCCAACAAGCTTTTGATAGAACTGAGCATTGGTTCACATCACGAAGGCTAGTCCTGAACCTAAAAAAGACCAAAGCTATGCTCTTCTCGCATCACCAAAGCAAAGCCAGTGGTGCCCTTCTCATGATACTGCCTAGCACACTAAACCCCATTGAGCAGGTTTCCTCCTACAAGTATCTGGGCATTACCTTTCATTCAGCACTCTTCTTCCATTCCCATATCAATGCCCTTTCTGCTGCCATCAGTGTCAAGATTGGACTGTTATACCGCCATTGGGACTGCCTTCCACAAAAGGCCCTTAGATTGGCAATCACCTCTTCTGTCCTGTTGCTAATCGACTATGGGCTGCCCATCTATGCTGCAGCTGACAACACTGCACTTGCAAGAATCCAGCTCTCTATAAACAAGGCCTGCAGGCTAATGCTGGAAGCTCCTAGGTGCACCCATACATGCCTGCTGTACTCCTCCACCAACTTGCTCAACCTTGAAGAAAGACTCTGCTTCCAAACCTGCCTTCTTGTAAAAAAGACCCTGCTAGGGCTCTCCCCCCCGGGGTCGCCACCTCCCTGCAACGTGCCTCCCCATCAGTCTCCACCCGCAGCACTGTCAAAACCTCCCTTATTGTCCCCAGAGTAAGGACCTCTATGGCCTAGAGATCCTTTAGCTATAGGGCTCCCTCCTGGTTCAATTCCCTTCCAGCCAATATAGCTGACTCCACTAAGCTTGGTCCTTTCGAGGTCTCCCTCAGAAGCCATCTGACAAGTACTTGCTGCTGCAACTGCACATGATCCCCCACCTGCCCCTTACCTTCACCCCTAAGCTGGGTCTGCCCAGTCTACTTTTGCTGTATATACCTGGGGTCTCATGCAACATCTGCTGACTAATGTAATAAAATATCTCTGGTTGCTATCTGACGTGATACTCATGTACCTATATTATGACTACTGTGATCTACGTATTACCAAGCGTGTACCACCAGTGAATGCCTGTAACACTGGTTGATTTTTTAATCTAAGCGTTATGTACTGTACTGTTTGTGTGCTGTGATGTATTGCTCTTTTGATGAGGTGCCTTTGTAAATGAGTCTATGACTCAAAGGTCTGCAAACCGATGATCTAATAAATAAATAAAATAAATAAATAAAACTCAGATAACAAAAGTGTTCTATACACTAAAATCTCAACCACTCCCTTGTCTGAAATTGGGCTAGCTGAAGGAAGTGTGAGCACCTTTTGACTGAAACCAAATTTCTTGTATTTAGTTTTAGAAACATGTATTTTCAAATAACCAGTTTTAAACTAGTGAAAAATCAGACTGCAATGTTGTCTTAATATTAGTTCAGCTGTTGCCCTTCCTAAAGAGTACAATGTCATCTGCATAAAATATTACATTTGAACTTGTTAAATTCAAGGGACATATCATTTAAGAAAACAGAAAATAAAACAGGGCCCAAACTTGATCCCTGAGGTGAGATTCACCAATTTAAATAGGAAGCGAGGGTGGCGGGGGGCTTGTGATAAAACTTGCTGAGACCTGTGGACAAGTAACTCTGAAACCAAGAAAATGAGAAAATGAAAGGGGTAAATGGCCACTATTTCATAGCTTAGTGAGCAGGCAACCAAGATGCACCAAGTCAAAGGCCACAGCTTCGACAGGTACTGGGGTCAATATAGCGCTGCTGAAACAGCACATGAATAACTGCACTGCAGAAAGAGTTAAAGTATCTACAGCAACAGCGATTTCTCAGCATGTGATAATAACCACTACCCCTGTCACTGTAGCTCACATTGGGGGAGTATCAAGTAGGCTGCTGGTGTGGTGCCTGGTCGAGCTGCTCCTGTGGTGGAGTGGCTAGAGCACCAGCAACCAGCAGCGTCCGGGACCTGGGGTCATAGTTTGGTTCCCCCCAGGTCCCTTTGTGCTGTAACTTTATTATTTTTCAAAAAAAAGATTTTCCCTGCTCTCAACTTGCTCCCCATCCCCAAAGTCCACACCCCCTTGGAGGTAGTTATTTTTAGTCCGGGGAGTGCAGTGGGCAACCCCCCCCCCCCCCCGCAAAAACAAAGATATAATTATTGGTTTTAACGGTGTACGCTGTTGTGTTGCAGTCAGCATTTTTCCTGACCTTATTTTACCACACACTGTTTTGTCTGTGGCATTGTTGTTTTGCACAGTTTTGGACTTGATATTATGACCTCATGACACTTCAACAGATCTAGAAATAAAGCCCCAGCAACATCCCCACTGTCCAAGGCTCCATGAAAAAATAAATTAAGTTCAAGAGCAGTAGTCAAAGTACTATGATTTGAGTGAAACCCATGTTGGTGTTTGGATAAAACTTTAGTGTCACCCCAAAATTGTTGAAGCTGCTCATGAACAACCATTTCAATTACCTTGGACCATGGGACAAGAGAGGAGGCAGGACAATAATTCTTTGCCCTCATGCAGTCTTTTGATTTAAAAATGAGCACAATGGTCACCTGCTACCAAAGCACAGGAACTGTACTAAAATTAAGAGAAAAAAATAATAATAACTGACAAAAATGAAAAGCTATTACATCCATTACTAAGGAAAGCAACTTTAAACTAGTTTAGTCAAGACCAATTACTGAGTACATACTGTGTACAAGTATGCACTGAGTGACATCTCAATCAGCAGCTGGCTGTGGTGGTGAGCGGTGGGCTGTGCCAGTCCCCGGCTGGGATCAGGATGGGGGGAGCGGGGTGGTGGTGCACTGCCTGTCAGGGCAGGGGTTGGGGGAGCCACTAGATCACCACAGAAACATAACGATTCTGTTATGGGCAGATCAGTGCTGGGGGGGGTGCTAGTTTACTGTATACGGGGATGGGAGGATCACTAGCCACCAGGGACGGGCTTATTTTTCATGGCTCGGACAACAGGTATTTTACTTTAAAGGTTATCAGGGATGGGGGGACCACTAGCCCCCAGGAGTGTGGTTATATTTTGTGGATGGGATAACTGATATTTTATGTATAAGGGGATCGTGGATGGGGGGGAACACTAGTCCCCAGAGACAGGGTCATTTTTCACAGATCAGACAACATGTATTTTATTTATAGAATATTAGGGATGGGAGGACAACGAGCCATGAGAGACAGGGTTATTTTTTGCAGATTGGACAATGGGTATTTTATTTATAAGGAGATCAGTGATGGGGGACCACTAGCCACCAGGAACAGTGATTTTGTTTGGTATTGGGCAACACATATTTTATTTATAAGGGGATCAAGGCTGAGGCTGGGTGCTGCACATTGGACAACAGTACAACCCTCCCAGATGATTTCCAAGTACCTTTAGATGAGCCGTTGGCTGATCTAATGGTACTTTGACTTTAGCCCTCTGGAAGGGCTTCATGAAAGCCAAATTAGGGAATATGGCAGCCTGCATCTGCCTCAAGGCCCTTAGCACCATGATGTGCTCTTCTTATGGTGCAAGGCCCCCTTCAGCACATGCAGCCTGTGTTTGAAGTAGGTTGATTTTCAGAATAACTCAGTGTGCAGTTTTTGATGCAAGGTGCCACTTGCATCATTTATGTTTGATGCAGGCACCTTGCGTCAGTCTAAGGGCATTGAGAATCAGGCCCCACAGTGAAATGCTTGTACAGTAGAATTTACCCAGAAGTTTTTTCAAGATTGTCCAATTGTGTTGTGTTCCATTATTGCAGGAAAATTATTTATTCAAGAAGAAATCAGATTTTGTTTTTCTTGTTCATCTTTTTTTTTACTCTGGTTTCTCCATCTACAAAAATCCAAATCGATCTCATAATCTTATCTGTTAATATTCTGCTCCTGAGCCTACCTCCTGCAATGGCTTTGATAGCTCACATCTTAGCAGTCTGGTTGGCGGTAATCTGCATGTCTGACATGCTTCAGGTACTCTATAGCACTTGTACCTTACTTTGCATTATTAGTCATTTTTATTATGTGTTGCCCTGTTCTGCCTGTAAATTGTGAATGTGCACTGATATGTAGTTTTACTTTCATCTTATTTTATAAATAGTCATTATATTTTATTTTTGTTACTGCTGCACCTTATATTATATATTTTCACTTGTGCATCATGTATTGTGTACTTCCCTTCCCCCATGCCCCAGGACACATCCAGAAATGAACTGTTACAAGCTAAATATGTCTTTCGTGATGAAACTTCTGAAAACAATTAAATCAAGAAAGAAAGAAAGAAAGAAAGAAGGAAAGAAAGAATTAATTTTTAGTGCACTATGATTACTGGGGTGGAAAAGATGATGGGAGGAAAGGGAAGGTGGTGGTTAGATGCCTTTCAAGTGCATCAGCTATCCTGGAGATGGAGTGGATAGGATAGGATAGCAGGATTATAGAGGGAGGGAAGGGGGTGCTTGGGGTACTGATACACCTAGCTACCATATGATGGGATAGGGGGATTATAGAGGGAGAGGAGGGAAGGGGGTACTTGGGGTACTGGCACACTTGGCTACCAATGATCTGGTGAACCTGCATACTGAGACAGTGAAGCGCAACTTTCAAGGGCTGGGGAACAGATTGAAGGCACACTCAACTTCACTGGCCTTTTCCAAGGTTCTCACCTTGTAGAGAAGGGGTAAGGAGAAGCATACAGTAAGGAAGGAAGAGAATGAAGGGTTTACTAGGTGGTTGAAGGGATGGTGTCAGGAGGATGGGTACCATTCTGTGGGAGAGGGGTTTCTGGGAAAGAAGGCTCTTCAAAGGTGACAGCCTTCACCAAGCAAAAGAGGGAAGGCTAGTGCACTTAGGCAGACATTTGATATGGCAAGCAAAAAACACCAGCACCAGGTTCCAGTACCATACAAAACCTTTTTTAATGTGCAAAATGCATTCAATTTATCACAACAAACAGCCGTAGTAGTAGCAGAACTTCCAAACATTTGAGATCTACATTGGTGTGCATTATGCTGAATGGGAGGAGACTAAGGCTGAGGAAGTACATGAGATGGACAGCAAAATGGAAACTGAGCTGGGACTCCCCCGGAAATGGGGGCTAGCAGAGGTGGAAATGGAAGCAGAAAGGCAGGGGTCATAATAAGTTAAGAAAGGATGCCAAGGAGGGGTGCTCTTAAAGATGGCAAGGAGCAAGAAAATAAGAAAATTAGGAAGTGAGGGAAGGGGGGGGGAGGAGTAAACAAAAAGGGAAAGGGTATAGGCATAAGCTGGAAGGCAGTCTGCCTTAATGCCAGGAGCCTAGGTAACAAAATTAGTGAGCTTCAGGTGATGGTAGTAGATACAGGATTAGATCTCACAGATTTTTCAGAAACATTGGCCACCAGGAATAACAACTGGGACCTGGCAGTACCGGGTGCACCATGTATAGGTGAAATAGGGGAAAGGAAAGGAGTAGGGGGTGGCCTTGTATGTCAAGGAAGGCATAGAAATGGTAAAGGATAGGTCCATCAGGGGAAGGAATGGGGAGACAGAATCACTGCAGGTACAGCTTAGAAAGGCATCTGGTAAGAAATTACACATTTGGGTTGTCTATAGACTGCTGGGATAAGAGGACAAGAAAGACAAGGAGTTAGGGTCAGGAACAGAGAAGGGGAAAACAATGGCAGTAATAGTGGGGAATCTCAGCATGCTAGACATAGATTGGAGCATTTCAGCAGATAAATGCACGAGAAGTCAAGTCTTGCTACATAACTTTGCAGGACTGCATGCTAGTGCAGCTGGTTAGGGAACCCCCAAGGCAGGCTGCCATTCTCAACATTGTGATCACCAACTCTGAAATGGTGAGCAGAGTATGGATTGGGGAACAGCTGGGGTCCAGAGATCATAACACCATATGATTCAAACTGGCCCTGGGTACAAGTATACCCTTGTCAAAGGCTGAGGTTCCAGATTTCAGAGAAGCAGATTTTGACCAGATGAGGGAATTAATCCAGGACAAGTCAGTTGCTGTGGACAAAAACTAAGGGGAGCGGGGTAGAGAAGAGGTGGGAAGTACTTAAGGGGGACATTCCTGAGGCAACTAAGTCATGCTAACAGGCACAAGAGAACAATCTGGTTCTATAAGAAGGGAAAGGAGGCAGTTAGGGCAAAACAAAGGATCTGTCTCAGAAACAAAGAAACAGAAATGAGGAATGGAACATATACTGTATAAAGAAAAGATGAGGGAGGCCAAGAAAGAAGTCATGGACACAAAAACAGACACTGAGCTGCATATAGCAGAGGACATCAAGGGATAGGGGAAAACAGCTTTCAGATACATTGGAGAAAAAAACTGAAAGACCAGAGTGGGAATTATAAGGCTAATGGAGTGGGCAGTGCAATCTAGGTGGAAGAACAGAAGGCAACTATACTTAACTGCTACTTTTGCACATTATTTACAGAGGGATATAGCTGACCTTTTCCAGAAAGTGCCAAAAAAGCCCACCGCAAGGGGATCCAAGAAATGGAGCAGGTGGCAATTATAGAAGAAAGGGTCAGAAATGCTTGCAGCCCTAACAATAGATAAGATACAGGGCTAGATGGGATGCAGACACTGGTGCTTAGGGAACTGGAATCAGAACTGTGACCCCTTGGCAGATCTATTCAGTAGTTCACTACAGTTAAGGTGGTTCCAAAACATTGGAGGGTAGCAGACTGCTGAACAAGGGAGGGGGCAAGGATCAACAGGGTCTCTATAGGCCCAACAGTTTACCTCTATTGTCTGTAAACAGATGGAGACACTAGTCAAGGAGGCCCTGTTGGACTCCCTGGAGAGTAGATGAGCTCCAAGGTAACAAACAACATACAGCTGTGGCAGGGAGGTCTTGTCAGAACATCCTAATAGTATTCTTTGACTGGTTAACTATGGCAGTGTATCAGGGAAAACAGTGGATTTAGTTTACTTTGACTTCAGCAAGGTATTTCACTCGGTGCCACACAGAAGGTTGCTTAAGAAGTTGGAGAATCTGAGTGCAGTGAAGGACCTAGTTAGATAGGAGGAAAGCTGGTTGGGGGAGATGACAGAGGGTGGTGCTAAACATGGTAAATTGCGGGAGGGAGGTCACAAGTGAGGCGCACAATGGTCAGTCCTGGGACCAGTCTTTTTCAATAAGTTCATTAGTGGCACAGGAGAAGAAATACAAGGCAAAATGTGGCTCTTTGCAAATAACACTAAGTTCTGTGGCAGAGTAGATAGTGAGCAAGGGATAAAGGAGTTGCAAAGGGACCTACAAAGGTTAGAGATGTGGTTCAAGGTCTGGCAGGTTTGACAGCTGAGATTCAACACTGGTAAGTGCAAGGTGATGTACACAGGGAACAATAACCACATAGTGTAATTTAGCGTGGGAATAGAGACACAAGCTAGTCACACAAAGGTGAAAATATTAGATTTCAGGAGGGCCAACTTCTCTGAAATGGGTAGGTGCATCAGAGTAGCCCTACAGAAGGGGAGGTAAGTGGAGGGTTGAGGAGCAGTGGAGGAAACTAAAGGGCACCATAGTTGAAGTGACAACCCAATGCATCAGGATTGGTGTCCAAAAGGAAGAAAAGGAGGAAACCACTATGGTTCTCGAAAGAAGTAGCAGACAAAGTAAAAGCTAACAGTGTGAGTTTCAGGAAGTATAAGGGGACCCAAAGGGAGGAAGATAGGGAGGTGTGTCTTGAGTGTCTAAGGGAAGCAGTTAAGGCTGTTAGAAATTATATGGCATGGACTGAGGAGGGACTAGTGTAGACAATGAGAAAGGGCACAAGACAGTCTATAGGTACAGCAGTGAAAGAAGAAAAAACAGTGGAGAGACAGTAAGGCTCAAAGGGGATAAAGGAGAGTATAAGGAGAGAGAACAGGAGAATGCAGAAATAATTAAAAAATACTTTTGTTTGGTATTCACTGAAAAGGGGGAGGGTAAGGGACCACAGCTGGGTGATGGGGTCGATATGAAGCTGGTAGCACTTGTCCTTGATGAACTCATTGTCCCTATCACCAAACTTTTTAACAAATCTCTCACACTTGCCAAATTCCCAACAGTTTGGAAACAAGATCTGGTAACCCTCGTTTATAAGAGTGGGGATTGGTCCAACATTGCTAACTATAAGCCCATATCAATCCTCTCCCTACTATCTAAAGCACTGGAAAGGATTATGGCGGACCAAATAACTGATTATCTAATTAAGTACCAACTGCAGTGTCCTCAGCAACATGGCTTCCGAAAGAATCACAACACTGCCACTGCTCTGGTTGATTACTCTGACTCTGTGCACCAAGCCCTGGATGAAGGAAAATTAACTGGGTCAGTCTTTATAGACTTAACAAAGGCCTTTGACACAGTCGATCATCTCCTTCTCCTGGCTCAAATAAAAAACCTGGGGATGGCCTCAAATGCAGTAGACTGGTTCCAAGACTACTTGTCCCATAGAGCCCAAAATGTCTAAATTGACAAAGTCGTATCATGCTCCAAAGAGGTGTTCATGGGCGTTCTCCAAGGGTCAGTCCTGGGACCCCTACTATTTAGCATGTTCTTGAACGATCTTCCTAAGGCTTGTAACAGCAAAACCATACTGTACACAGAATATGCTGTTCTACTCAGCAGTAACCTCCTTATTGAACATCTAGAACAGGAACTCTAGACCTCCTTCCGTAAGCTTCAGGACTGGTTCAGTGCACGTAAGCTACTGATCAATTATAAAAAAACAAAAACCATGCTCCTTAGCTGGCCAGGTGGTGTAGAGGGCTTAGGTGCTGGTGCCTTACCTTGGCCCACGCCAGTGACCTGGGTTTGGAAACAAGCCTGGGGTGTTGGAGGTCAGCATGGGGGAGGTCAAAGCTGGATGGAGCTGTTGACAGAGAAACTTTCCTCTCTGGGGAGGGAATATGGCATCCCTCAGCTGATGGGTGACCTCCAGTGGAGGCTGGAGGATGCTCGGGCCAAGGTGACCTAGGCACTAGGCCTGGGGTGGGGGAAGAAGGCCATGACCGGGGCTGTTCAGTGCATGCATGCCTCCACGTGCATGTGCATTGACTTCTGGGGCCTCTGAGAGAAAACACTAGGAGGAAAAAATGCTTGTTGTCAGGGTGAAGATTGACCCCCCCCCCCCACAGGTGCCACTCCTGGGCTGGGCAGGTAAGAGTCGGTGATTCCAGGGGACTGGGCTGGGGGGTCGGTCGGATGGTGCCCAACCAGCAGGGAAGAGCATATAGAAATATTTAAAAAAAATGCTTCTATCCAGCACACAGCTAAGGAGTAGATTCGCTGTCCTAGCCATCAAAAACAAAGCCAAGGTCCCCCTTGAACAGGTTCACTCATTTAAGTACCTGGGGGTCACCACTGATGAAATCCTATCTTATGTGCAGCATATTGATATGGTGGTCAAGGCTGTTAACTCCAAGCTCGGAGTCTTATATAGACACAGGAAAAAACTCACTCCAAATGCCCTCCATCTCTCTGTCACTAGCTCGATTATATCCATCATAGACTATGGGCTAGTGGCTTATGGATCAGCTATGAATACTGCTCTACAGCAGCTGGTGACTGCCCTAAACAAAACATGTAGGCTAGCCACTGGTGCTGACCGTCTCACTCACACCTGCTCTCCATACAGTCAGACTAACTGGCTGTCTCTGGAGCATAGAACAAAATTCCAAACCTGCCTACTCGGCAAGAAGGTGCTCCTAGGCTCAGCCCCCCCCCCCATCTCAGATCTCTTCAACCAAGCCAACTCAAAGTATGGAACCAGGAGTAAGATGTTGGGTGCACTTGCTGTTCCATTCTGCAGAACCACAATTGGTCAACGAGCTTTTGCGAATAGAGCCCCTCTTTGGCTCAATGAGTGCCTGGAAGTCACACAAAGAACTAAGAGCTCATTAGACTTTAAGACCGAACTTAAACAATTCCTCCTCTCGAGAAACACCTGCAACCATCTTAGGAGCACCTAAGTTAGCTCTGGCACCACAGACCCTCCTCTAAGCAATTCTGTCTCTTGCCTACATTGTCTACTCCTCAACGTCGTCATCTCCCCAACACACACACCCTCAGTCCCCCACCTCCTTTTCTGTCTGCTCAGACCTCAGCCCATATCTTCCTGACCCCCTCCTCTCACTCCTTTCCACCCTAACTCCCTGTAACCACCCATCACCTTCGCCCTCTCTTTTATTGTCACTGACCTTTCCACTTTTTCTGACCTTTCCCATTCTTACACCTCCTCCCCTGCACTTCTGAGCGACAGTCATCTAAAAAAAAAATAAATAAACAAGAAGGTAGACAGACATGTGGAGAGTAGTGCAATATAATGACTGTGGGGCAGCAGTCTTCCAGGAGTCTTTCTGGAGGCTGAAATGCTGCCCTGTTTGCAGACAACTCTCTGCCCTGAGGGAGGAAGTTGCCCGTCTTCAGGCCACACTGGACAGTAGAAAGGGAACCTCCCCCATCCAGGGAGCACCAGAGCCACCACCACTACCTCAGAAGTTGCGAAGAAAGTACAGCAGCTGGATCACAGTGGGCTCAGAGAGGGTAAGGGTGGTGGAACAGAGGCACACCCAGTCAATTGTTCCACTCCACAATCCATACACCATTCTGGGGGAGCATAGTTCCCATATGGATGCACCCACAGAGGAGGCTAAGGAGGTTGCAGACAACTGTCACAAGGGAGGTCCTCAGGAAGGAGGCAGAGGACACCACAGGGAAAGGAAGCAGCTCCTGGTGGGGGACTCAATTATTAGGGGGATAGAACTGGGGGGAGCAGGGAAAACTGAAGCAAGGTGCCTGCCTGGTGCCATGGCTTGGAGGGACAAGAAGCGCATCCTTAGGATCACGAGAACAGTTGCACGGGAGTCTGAGCTGGACATCATTGTCCACCTAGGGACAAATGCCTTGGCTCATCATGAGATTAGAGCAGTGCAGAAGGACTTTGTAGAGTTGGGGAGGGGCTTAAGACAAGTAGCACGCACAGTATCCTTCTCAGAGGTGCTGCCTGTCAGTGGCATGGGTGAGGCGAGGGTACTTTGCACCATGCAGTTTAATGAATGGTTGATAAAATGGTGTGGAGCACAGGGGTTTGGCTTCATTTGGGACTGGGGTTCCACCTGAAGGGACACCAGCCTATACTGGTAGAATGGTCTGCATCTGTCCAGGAAGGGAACAAGTCTTTTGGGCAATCGGTTTAAATGATTCATTGGCAAGCTTTTAAACTAGTCAAGGGGGGAGGAACTGATAAGCAGCAGGGTACTAAGTGAGAAAAAGACCAAGGTAGAAAGGTCAGTGGGGGGATGCTGCTACAGAAGGTAAAGCCATCAAAAAATGGAGAGCAATGAGTACCAATGCCCGAAGTCTGGGTAACAAGCTTCCTGAATTAGTGGCCTTGATGGAGGAGGAACATCTGGATATTGTGGCAGTCACAGAAACATGGTACACAGAGAACCATGACTGGGACGTAAACATACCAGGATACACTATCTACAGGAGGGACAGGGAGGGTAAAAGAGGAGGAGGAGTAGCTCTCTACATAAGGGAAGGAATCAAAGCAACAGAAGAAAAGGGTAAACAGGGAAGAGAAGAAGCACTGTGGGTCAATTTGGAGACAAACAATGGCACCACAATCTGCACAGGGGTTGTATACAGACCTTCCTCTCAGGGGAAGGAAATGGACAAGGAAATGATAGAACGTATACTTAGAATGGCAGAAAAAGATGAGATATTGCTGATGGGTGATCTGAATATGCCAGATGTTAATTGGAGTGCAGTCGTACTGCCACTTCTAAGAGTGGGGATATTCTAGATGCCCTACAGGGAGCATGCCTTAGACAACTAGTATTGGAACCCACTCGAGAGGGAGCAATCTTAGACCTGGTTCTCTCAAATGGAGATGGAGAGAGGATCACAGATGTAGAAGTGGGTAGCCATCTGGGAACTAGTGACCATCGAACAGTATGGTTCACAATAAATACAGCAGTAGAGTCAAGCCATACAAAGGCAAAAGTACTGGACTTCAGGAGGGCTGACTTTGCCAAAATGGGTGAGTGCCTAAGGAATGCACTAGCAAATGGGCAGGAAGGAGGGGTGGAAGAACAATGGGGAATTTCAGAAAAAGAGACTTGCAAGAGCAAGGGGACACAATTTTCAGAAAAAGAGACTTGCAAGAACAAGGGGACACAATTTAAAGATAGAAGGAGGGTGGTTCAGGGGTAATGTGAGGAAGTATTATTTCACAGAGAGGGTAGTGGATGCATGGAACAGCCTTCCTGAGGAGGTTGTGGGGTCTAAAACTGTGGGAGAATTCAAGAATGCATGGGACAGACATAAGGCAATTCTTCTGGGGGTAGGAAGAAACAGGCTGTTGGTTAACTAGGATCTGCGGCCTATCCTGTAGGTAGGGAAATGGGCAGACTAGATGGGCCAAGCAGTCCTTATCTGCCGTCAAAGTCTATGCTTCTATGTTTCTATGAATAATAAAAACTGCCATCACAGAGGTAACAAGCCTTTGTGTGCAGCAAATAAGCAAAACAAAACGATGTAAGAAACAACTATGGTTCTCAAAGGAGGTGGCAGTGAAGGTTCAAGAGAAAAAGAAAGGATTCAGGAAGTACAAGGAATCACAGAAGGAGCAGGACAGAGAATTGTATCAGTTAAAGCAAAAGGAAGCTGGGAAGGCAATCAGAACAGCAAAGGCCCGAACCGAGGAAAAGATAGCCAACTCAGTTAAGAAGGGGGATAAAACCTTTTATAGGTACATCAGGGAATGAAGGAAGACCAAGGGAGGGATAGTGAGGCTTAATAAAGGGGAGGTGGGTGGGCAGAAGGTGACTGTGAAAAGGCAGAGATACTAAACAAATATTTTTGCTCAGTATTTACAAATGAAGAGGGGGAGGTACCTAAAACAAACAATAGAAACACTTTGGACAAGCAGTTGATAACAGCCGATTTACTCAAAGAAAGGGTTCTGAAAGAACTCTTAAAACTGAAGGTGGACAAAGCAATGGGGCCTGATAGGATTCATCCTAGAGTTCTAAAAGAACTAAGGGTAGAACTAGTGACACCACTGACTACGCTCTTTAACAAATCATGGGAGGATGGGGTGGTACCTGAGGACTGGAGGAGGGCAGATGCGATTCCCCTTCACAAAAGTGGGAGCAGGGCAGAAGCAGGAAACTACAGACCTGTTAGATTAACCTCAGTGACAGGGAAAATGATGGAATCACTTCTGAAGGAAAGAATTGTTGAGTACCTAAAGGCCAGAGGGGCACAGGACCCAAGGCAGCATGGATTCACAGCGGGAAGGTCATGTGAGACGAATCTAATAGATTTATTTGACTGGGTGACCAAAGTAGTAGATCAGGGAGGGCTTGTGGACATGGCCTACCTAGACTTTAGCAAGGCATTTAACACAGTCCTACACAAAAGATTAATATACAAGTTAGCCAGCCTGGGAGTGGGTCCCAATATGATAGCCTTGGGTTAAGAATTGGTTGGAGAATAGGACACAGAGGGTAATAGTAAATGGAGTCCACTCTGAAGAAAGGGGGGTTACTAGTGGGGTACCTCAAGGTTCAGTATTAGGACTGGTCCTCTTCAATGTCTTTATAAGGACATTGCAGAGGGACTGAAGAAAAAGTATATCTCTTTGCAGATGACACAAAGATCTGCAACAGAGGTGATGCACAAGGTGGGTGGAAAGGATGAGAAGGGACTTGGCATGGTTAGAGGAATGGTCAAATGTATGGCAGCTTAGATTCAATGCTAAGAAGTGCATAATGCACCTGGGAAACAAAACCCAGGGAAGAGTACACAATGGGGGGTGAGATACTAACAACAACAAAATGGAAAGGACCTGGGGTAGTCATATCAGATGACTTAAAGGTGGCAAGCAATGTGGAGGGGCAAGGAGGGTTGGGGATACTGGGATGCACAGGGAGAGGCAATACCAGTAGAAAACAGGAAGTTGCTATCCTCTGTACAGACAGCTGGTGAGACCCCATCTGAGTACTGTGTGCAGTTCTGGAGACCCAGCTCCGCAAGGACATAGACAGGATGGAAGCTGTCCAGGAGGGCACTAAAATGGTGCAGGGTCTGCACCAGAAGACATATGAAAGAGACTAAATGAGCTTAGATATATAGCCTCGAGGAAAGGAGGAGAGGGGGACATGATAGAAACTTCAAGCACCTCAAGGGAATCAACAAAGTCCAAGAAGGTAGCATCTTTCAAAAAAAAGAGGTGCGCAAGAACAAGGGGGCACAATTTGAAGATAGAAGGGGTGGCTCAGAGGTAATGTAAGGAAGTATTTTTTCACAGAGAGGGTTGTGGATGCATGGAACAGCCTTGGAGGTTGTGGAGTCAAACACAGTGGTTGAATTCAAGCATGCATGGGACAGTCATAAGGCAATTCTAGGGGTTGGGGGTAGAAAGAAGTAGGCTGCTGGTTAACTAGGATCTGCAGCTTATCCATTAGGTAGGGAAATGGGTAGGCTGGGTAGACCAAGCGGTCCTTATCTGCCATCAAATTCTATGTTTCTATGTTTCTACCTGACTGTTAACCTTTCCCCCTTCTACTCCCCTCCTCCCACTTGCTTGTGGTGCTCCCCTGTACCCGCTTCACTCATTACTGCCAATGATTAATGTTTCCTTACCTTGCTGCCTAGTTGTTAGTTAATTGTTATTTGTTAGTTAATTGCTGTTAGTTATCTGTTAGTTATTTGTTAGTTAATTGTTATTGCTGTACTTAGTGACTTGTTTATTTCAATTACTGTATATGATGTGTATTCAACTATTTTACTATCTCTGATGTGGAACCTTTGTAAAAGATCTTCTGCTCAAAGGTTGTTTACAAATAATTAATAAATAAATAAATGAATAAAACAAAACAGATGCAAAGGGAAGGGAGAGTTGGACGCCAATCCATTCATAGTAGAGAGAGTTCTGGAGGAGCTCTCGAAGCTGAAGGTGGATAAAACTATGGAGCCAGGTGGCATAAAGCCAAGGATATTGAGGGAGCTGTGTAGTGAACTAGCAGCACTTCTGGCAGCTTTGTTCACAGAGTCACTCAACAAAAAAGTGGTTCCAGAGGACTGGAAGAGGGCAAATGTAGTTCCTTTACAAAAAAGTGGAAGTAGGGAGGTGCCGGGGAACTACAGTTCAGTCAGCCAAACCTCAGTGGTGGGGAAGATCATGGAGGCACTGATGAAAGAAAGAATTGTGGCACACCTGGAAGTCAACAGTGCTCAGGATCCTAGGCAGCATGGGTTCACAGTAGGAAGGTCATGTCAAATGAATCTTATAGATTTTTGTGATTGGGTGATGAAGGAACTAAATTGGTGGGGGGCAGTGGATGTCGCCTACCTCAATTTCAGCAAAGCTTTCAACACAATCCCAGATAAAAGGCTGCTTAACAAGATGGTTAGTCTGGGCATGGGACACAGGATGGTAGACTGGGTTAGAAGCTGGCTTGCAGACAGGAGACAGAGGATGGTTGCAAATGGGATCCAATCCAGGAAGAAGAGGGTGACCAGTGGGATACCTCAGGGATCAGTCCTCAAACCAGTCCTGTTCAATGTCTACATCAGTGATATTGTGGAAGGGCTGGAGGGAAAGGTCTACCTGTTTGCAGATGACACCAAGATCTGCAATGGGGTGGATACTCCAGAAGGGGTAGAGAAAGAGAAGAGGGACCTGAGGAAGCTTGAAAAATGGTATGAGGTGTGGCAGCTGGGTTTCAATGCAAAGAAGTGCAAAATAATATACCTGGGAAGAGGGGACCCTGAGGAAACATACAGAATGGGGGGAGGTGTTGACAATCACCAAGGAAGAAAGGGACCTTGGGGGTCATCATTACAGAAGACCTAAAGGTGTTGAAGTAGAGCACAAAGGCTGCAAGGAGGGTCAGTGGCATGCTGGGATGCATAGGCAGAGGTATCACTAGCAGAAGGGCGAGGTGGTAAAGTCACTGTATAAAACACTAGTGAGGTCTCACTTTGAGTACTGTGTGCAGTTCTGGAGGCCACACCTTCACAATGACATCAACAGGGTGGAAGCAGTCCAGAGAAGGGCAAACAAGATGGTACATGACTTGCACCACAAAACATATAAAGACAGATTAAAGGACCTCAGTATGTACTCACTGGAGGAAAGTAGGTAATGAGGGGACATGATAGAAACATTCAGATACCTCAAGGGCATTAACACAGTACAGGGGGGAGACATCTTTCAGTGCAGAAGCAGTGCAAGAACAAGGAGGCATGATATTATATTGGAGGGGGGCAGGTTAAGGAGAAATGTGAGAAAGTTTTCCATCACAGAGAGAGTGGTGGACAAATGGCATAGCCTGCCACAGGAGGTGGTGGAAGCAAACACAGTGGAGGGTTTTAAACATGCCTGGGATAGGCACAATGGAACCCTGAGGAGAGAAGGAGTGATGGGAAACCACTGACCACTTTGGGTCAGAGGCCACAAACAAGTATAGGACTTAAGGTCAGACTAGATGGGCCTAGCGGTTCTTATCTGCTGACAATTTCTTTGTTTCTAAGTTTCTATGTTTCTATGACGTGAGAACAGAATTCTGGATGGGAAGTGTTAAGCTGGGCAGTACTTTTGAGTAAAGGGACCTGGGAGTAGTCATAAGCAACTCCTTAAAACAATCTAGTGCATGAAACAAGACTTATAGCAAGGCAACCAGAATGCTGGGTTGTATTGGGAGGGGTTTCACTAGCAAGAGAAAAGAGTTAATACTGTCTCTCTATAAGTCACTGGTGAGGCCCCACCTAGAATACAGTGCCCAGTTCTGGAGTCTTCACCTAACGATTGCCAAAGACAGCCTGTAGACAGTGCAGCATAGGACAACCAAGATGATTCAGGGTCAGCAGGGCAGATAATTTGAGGATCGGCTAATGGCACTGAGCTTGTACTTGCTGGAGGTCAGAAGGGTGATATGATAGAGGCTTTCAAGTTCCTGAAAGAATGAACAAGGTGAACTGTGTGGAACTATTAAGCAGGAAATGCCAGTCAAAAAGATGATGACATGAGTGGACGCTATTGGTTGTGAGATTCAGGAGGTATGTGAGAAAACTTCATTTTACAGAGAGAGTGATTGAGCCATTGGAACAGCATCCCAGCAGAGGTTTTTGTGCGCAAAAACCTTTAATGGTTATTATAAATCATGATGCCGCACTCAGCAAATCTTATTTCTAAACATTCCATGCACTCTTATAACCATAAGAGGCTGCCTCATGCATGAGTTCTAATATTCTGAAGTTCTAAGTTTAGCTTTCACTGTCCATTTCCCACAGAAGAGATTCTCTAATATACTGCAGAGTAAAACATTCTGGCCCAGATATTCAAAAGAGTTGTGCATGGTGCAACAGTGTTGTGCCATGCGCAACCCACTGATGCACCCTGGTGCAATATTCAAATGGGAATTGCACCTGGCACAAATCCCGCTGCGTCAGAGTGCATCAGTAATGTATGCAGGTTCAGGTAGGGGGGGTATGCCCATGTATACTCTGCACATCCCGATATTCAGCCTGGGATGTGCTGAGCCATGCATGCGTAACCCCTACTTGTGCCGCACAAAGTTGATCCAAAAAAAAAGGACCAAAAGCTAGCTACCCATAGGTGAGCTGCCGTATTGCAGAGCGTAACAAGGCAGCTGCCACGTGTGGATGGCCACCCGAGCTCCGGCTGCACCTCCGTGGTGGCGCCTCCCCATGCCCGATCGCGGGCATTGGTATGAAAAAATAGAATCCTATATCCCTGGTGGTCCAGTTGACCGCTGTCAGCCCGATCGCTGGCTTAAGTAAAATAATAATGATTCCTATATCCCTGGTGGTCCAGCTGACCCCCCTCCCCATCCGCCCACTGATCCCCACTGCCCCGCTCCCTCCCATCAGCGGCGGGTGGCAGCACCACCACCGTCCGCGCCTGCCGCCCCGCGTTGGAACCGACACCGCTGCATGCCCATTGGCTTACGCCAGGACCAATGGTGTACAGCCCTACCAACGGTGTCAGTCGGGTTACGCAGGGTAGCAGGCGGTGGTGCTGCCACCACGCTGACGGGGGCAGGGCAGTGGGGATCAGTGGGTGGATGGGGAGGGAGGTCCGCTGGACCACCAGGGATATAGGAATCATTATTATTTTACTTAAGCCTGCGATCGGGCTGACAGCAGTCCACTGGACCACCAGGGTTATAGGAATCATCATTATTTTGCTTAAGCCCGTGATTGGGCTGACAGCGGTCCACTGGACCACCAGGGAAAAAGGAATCATTATTATTTTACTTAAGCCCGCGATCAGGCTGACAGCAGTCCGCTGGACCACCAAGGTTATAGGAATCATTATAATTTTACTTAAGCCTGCGATCGGGCTGACAGCGGTCCACTGGCTCACCAGGGAAAAAGGAATCATTATTATTTTACTTAAGCCCGTGATCGGGCTGACAGCAGTCCGCTGGACCACCAGGGTTATAGGAATCATTATTGTTTTACTTAATCTCTTATTATTTTTCAAATGCCCATGATCGGGCTGTGGGGCACATTGCCACGCTGCAGGGGGCGTCGGTCCCTGACAGCTGCTGCCTGGCTGGGCGCCAGGTTCAAGTCGCTGTAGGTCGGTGCATCTGCATGCAAATGGAGCCATAATGACATGTAAATGGCCCCATTTGCGTCTTGCATACATTATGGCCCCATTTGCATGTGCACTTTTGAATATCGCAGTTGTTGCACCTAGCACAATGGAACTTGCGCTAGTGCATCCCCCTGCTCCACTCTGGCCACTTGCACTGGCACAGTGCCACTGTGCCATGTGCACTGTGGGTGGCCAGGGAGCGTTATTCAATGATGCTGAGCCATGGTGCAGCTCCGTTGAATATCGCCCAGTCAACACTCCTGTGCAGCCAAGTTGCGCTGTGCCCAGGCTTGCACCACAGCCTGGTGCAGTTTGAATATCTGGGCCTCTGAATGTAAATTCAAATACCATTTCTTTTAAAACAAAGATCTTTAATGTGACTTAGAAAATGTTTATATGTACATTTATTGTGTCTTTTACGGATTTAAGAGGTTTTATTTTCTCAAGTCCTTTTGTGTACCAGAACTGCTCAGTTTCACTTCACAGTTCTATCATGCAAAGAACTGGATAATAAACTCAACTGTAAGAGACACAGTAACTATACATATAAGCATATACAAACACAGCTGGAACAGAGTTAATGACTTATTAGTTACTCAGCGGGTTAGCAGACAGGTAGGGGTCAGGGGGTAAAAGCAAAAACCCTATCTAACAAGCATTTGTCAATGCCGAATGTTGTCCTGCTGGTATTGGCATTGGTAGTGCAGGAGTTAGAGAGATGCATAATAGGAATGGCAGTGAAGTAGAGCACTGACGCCAACCCAACCCCACCCTGCAGAGACTGACAGGCATTGAGATGTGCCTTTGGGTCATCGGCCATAACACTCATGCCATTTCACCTCACCATACCCTGTAGACTCTGGCAAGTGTTACATTGTGCCTTGGGGTCATTGGGCCTTACGCTCAGCCCATTCCATAAGGAAATACATTTAGATGGGTGCAGTAGAAGAGAATGGGATGAACTTTGGGGCTGAAGAGTCCAAGGCACACCTTGATGCCTGTCACTGGCTGCAGGGTGGAGGGTGGGGGTAGAATGGCGTGAGCATTACAGCTGACAATCCAAAGTCACACCCCTGATGCCTGTCAGTCTCTACAGGGTGGGACATTATGGTTGGAAACCCTAATGCCCCGGGCTTTTGTTGGTATTTTCACCCCAAATTTTCAACATGGGCTTTTTTTGACCCCCACTTCATGAAAGCATTTGGGACTTCTGCTCATGAACAGTGGCACTGTAATTTTGTTAATCTCTTATGAACGTTGATTTCCCACAGTGACCGTGCCATTCTGTGCCAGATGTGCAAAAACACATTTCGGGCCGGATGTGAAAAATGACAGCTGTACCATTCATAAGGACGTGTGAAGAAATGGCAATGTTGAAAATCTGGAGTGAAATATTAAAAATCCTCAAAGTTACGAGCATGCGTGGAAACTGCACAATGCATGCTCTCAACACAGCCATGTTGTGGAATTTTTTCACTAAATTTTCAACATAGGCATTTTGGGACCTCTGCTCATGAACAGTGTCACTGTGATTTTCTTAATCTGTCCCGAACGTTAATTTCCCACAACAACTGTGCCATTGTGCACCAGATGTGCGAAAACACATCTTGGGCACGATGTGAAAAATGACAGCTGTGCTGTTCATAAGATGTGACAAAATGGCAATGTTGAAAATCTGGAGTGAAAATATGAAAAATTCTCGAAATGATTAGCTTGTGTGGAAACTACATTAAATATGATGCTTGCTCAAAGGAAACTGCATCCATTATGCAGAAAAATAAAATATTTACTCACTTTTTCTACAAAATGTTTTTTTATTCATAACCCTCATATGCTCTTAAGAGGCAAATGGAATATACCATGCTCACAATTTGACCCATGACAAAATAATCAAAACTGAGTGGGACAGCTTAAAACATTTTAAAATGTTACTATTTTAAAAGGCAAATGTGGACATTCACAAATATGCAGACACTCTGCACATCATCCATCTCAACTGATATTTTGTTTTTTACATAAAAGAAATAAAGCCTGGCCAATCAAGTCCTTCTTTGAATCCCAAGGCTTATTTACATAATTTTATATTTTTCATTCTCAGACATAACTCAATGAACCAGCTAAACAGTCATATTGACAAATCAAATCGAACTCTAGTGACATGCTTCCATCCCACTATGAAGAGATAGTTTGGACTAAACAAAGGCATTCAAATGAAAACAAACTTTACTTCCATGTTCTTCTCTAGTGTCATCCCACCAGTTTGACATGCCTTCAGCAGCTATGCTCGGTGATTATACTGAACAAGTACAAAACAAGTACAATCTCACAGTACTGTCAATAAAAACACTTTAAATTGCTTAAATTCAATTATATCAAAATGTTATTATCACAATCAACATTTAGAAATAGCAGCAATACATACAGGAGAGGCAAAAAAATATACACAACGTTTCACACATGCCGTGTGCTTTGTTTTGTCAAGAGTCGGGCAGTGCAAAATGTTGAGTATATTTTTTGTCTTTCAACTATTTATTGCTGCTATTTCTAAATGTTGATTGTATTAACATTTTGATGTAAGTAAATGTGGGCACTTTGAAGTACCTTTTTGACTGTATTGTGAGCTGGGCTTCTTTTTGCATTACTTTTAAGGATTTTTCATGCTCACATACTCCACATCTTTCTCTAGAGCTACCTAATTCTACCAGTTACATTAGAACTATCTAGGCGGTGGAACTCTCCTGTAGTATTCAATGGAGAAATTTAACAGAAGTGCAGGAACTCTTACTCAATTTTTAGTAGGCATGCCACTGAGTTCATGATGCTTTCTTTCTAACTTCATCACTGGCTATGCTGGACATCAGTACTATCCCGTATTTAACAAAAAATCTACGATGAATGAAATAGTGAAATAGTGAATGGTTAAACTTTAAGGGCCATATCCTCAAACAGGCTGCTGGCATTCTGTGACCCTTGCAAAACTCTTCTGAGTATAAGTTACCTGGTCTGCTGCCAATTCATAGAAGGGCTAGCGGAAAAGCTCAGACTGAAGGGAGCCAAGATGGTGGGACAAAGAAAGCATTTGAGTCATTCATGGTGCTCCTATCTTAGTTCAACCTCTTTTTTTTTTTTTTTTTTATTTAACACCCCCAAAAGGTGATTGACTCAATCTGCATTTTATTTGACTCTTTCATGCTCCTTGTCGGGGATGAGGATACAGCCACAAAGTCGAGCAGAAGAAGTCGGTGGAAAAGTCAGAAATGGCGGTGGCATTGTCAGTGGTAGGCCACAAGATGAAGGAACAAAAGTATAAGGGGAAGACCATAGAGAATTGGCAAGACGGGTTCATAATATATAGTGCATTATTACTGGAGAAGCAGCCAGAACTTGCAATCCCCATGCTGACATACATGTCCATTATTAGGAAGGCATACAAGGCAGAGGTCAGGAACGGGTGGCTCAAGTATCATGCGGCCTTCCGGAAGTGAATGGCAGCAAAAGGGGACCAGAGGTGGGATTACACTAACTCGGAATTGTGAGAGAGGACCCTCTCCAGGAAAGGGGGGGCAGTGGGAGACCAAGCAAGGCAGAATGATCCAGGCACAGGGGCTAAGGTGTGTTGGGGATATAACAAAGCCACCTGTACATGGGGCAGCTGTAAGTTCTGGCATGTCTGCTCAAAATGCAGAGGAGTGCACCCGGCCTCTAGCTACCAGCAGAATGGGGCAGAGGGAGGCAGTTTCACAAGTAGTCCTTTCAGGGTGCCTGGAGGATGCAGAACAGGGGTCATGGGGGCAACCACCAGGGTCAAAATAGCTCCCAGTGTGATGGCGGTTGCGGGGTATGGGGGGACTGGTGGTGGAGATATGTGCTGGTGCGGACTCCCATTTCTCTAGCAACAGTGGAGGAGTGGACCACGGAATACCCAAATAAAGGGGCAGGCAAGCTGCTTCGGGAGGGTTTCCAGATGGGTTTCCCACTGGGGTTTCGAGGGGGGCAGGAAAGAATGTGGGGCAAGAATTTGTGGTCAATGAAGAGGAAAGAAGGGATTGTGGGGGCCAGATAGAGAAGTAAATCACAGCAGGCCCAATGGAGGACCCATTAGAGGGCCCCCTATACACGCATTTTCAGATTTCCCCATTGGGCTTGGAGCCCAAGAAGGTGGAAGGGGAATTCCATTTGATACATCACCTATCATACCCAGAAGGCTCCTCGGTGAATGATGACATTCCAGACCACCTAAGGGCGGTGTCATATGCCTTGTTGGAGCAGGCCGTAGCACTAATTAAAGTGATGGGGGGGGCATGGCTGGTTAAGATGGACATTGAGTCAGCCTTTCGGCTCTTGCCCGTCAGGCTGTCAGATTAGGATCTGCCGGGTTTTCAGTTCCAGGGGCACATATATTTTGATAAATCCATGCCCATGGGGTGTTCGATGGCCTGCTCCACATTTAAGAAGTTCAGCACCTGGATACAGTGGGTTTTCAGGGCCAGGTATGGGCACAGGAGGGTTGTTCATTACTTGGATGACTTCCTTCTCTTTGGAGAAATGAAAGTAGAGGCACACAAAATGCTAAGGGATTTTAAGAGCATGTGCCAGTGGATAGGGATCCCACTGGCACAGGGCAAGACGGAGGGCCCTACTTGGAAGCTGGAATTTTTGGGCATAGAAGTGGACACAGAGGAGGGTTGTTTTTGGCTTCCAGGGAGCAAAGTGGCACGGCAAAAAGGTTATTGGCCTAGGTGGGGGGGAGGAGGAGGAGGAGGCTGCCACTGGTACAAATGCAGCAACTTCTGGGGCACCTTAATTTCACCTGCAAGACCATCAGCCCGAGTACAGCTTTTACAAGAAGACTAGGAAGGGCCACAGGGAAAGACAAGCGGCAGCACCATTGGGTGGATGTCTCTAAAGGGGTTCAGGAAGACTTCGGATTGTGGGAGGAGTTTCTCGACAGCTATAATGGGGTGACATTCTGGCAGGACGAGTGGGAGTGAAACACGGACCTGGAACCTTTCACGGACGCCTCAGGCGCCCTGAGAATGGGGGCATACTTTCAAGGGGAACGGATGTCAGAATCATGGCCAACAGCTTGGATGAAAGGGGGGACAATGAAGGACATCACTTTCCTGGAGATCTTCCCGATATGGGTAGCCCTGGAAGTATGGGGTGATAGGATGAGGAGGAAGCGCATCTTGTTTTGGTGCGATGACTAAGGGGTAGTAGAGGTAATTAATAGGCAGGGGGAGGACAGAGATGGTGGGCAGGCTGCTCAGGCATATGGTCTTACTGGGGCTATGTCTGAACCTATCCTTTAAAGCACAGCATAATGAAGGTTTGAAGAATGAGGTGGCTGACAGTCTGTCCTGTTTACAGCTCAACAGGTTTCAGGAGCTGATGCTGCAGGCAGCGCCACACAGGACTAGGATCCCAGACTGGTTATGGGAGGTTGGAGGAGTAGAGCCAGGGCACTGTACCAAGGCTCCTGGGCAGAGAACATGCTGAAGGCCTACAAAACAGAGTGAGCAAAATTCCAGGGCTTCAGGGGGAAGCACGGGTGGGACAAGGGGGAGCCAGCCTGGGATAAACAGGTAAGGAGGTTCATGGTGGAGCTGTGGGAGGAAGGGCTGGCCCATGTCACGATGGTCATGCACTTGGCTGGCATCAGCTGGGTATGCCAGGACAGGGGGTGGCCCAATGTAGGGGCCAGTAGAATCAAAAAGTGCACAATGGCAGGATGGCATAGGGGACAAGGGGTCAAGGTGGATGGAAGGCAACCCGTAAGAGGGGAGTTACTGGTAAGGGTCTTGGAGACCACCCAGAGGGTATGCACATCAGCCCATGAAAGGGTTCTGTTCTGGGCCATATTTGCAGTGACAGCTGCGGGGGCATTCTGGGTGGGGGAAGTGGTGGCCCCGAGGAAAATGACCTCAGAGCAGGTGTTGCAGCAGGAGGATGTACTGTGGGGGCAGGACAGTGTGGTCATTATCCTAGCCAGGTCCAAGATGGACCAGGGAAGGAGGAAGACACAAGTGTCACTGGTGAGGAGGCCACAGTTGGCCAGCTGCACTGTAAGTGCACTGGAGGAGTACAGGAGTAGTCGGGGAAGGGTGGAGGGTATGCTGTTCCGGCATGGGGATGGGTTTCTGGCCACAGGTTTCCAGGTAGGAGAGGTCCTCAAGAAGGCACTGGCATTTTTGGGTGAAGATACCAAAAAATTCACCCCACACTTATTAAGGATTGGGGTAGCCATGGAGGCAGAAGAGAGAGGGGCTGCAGTGGTGGGCATACAAAGGGTAGGGAGTTGGAGGTCCAGCAGCTATAGGAAGTATGTGAGAAAATGATAACAACAACTCACACTGTACATTTTGTTTCCATGGCAGGTTCCAAGAGGAAAATCTGGATTGTGGGGCATTCCTTTGTGTACTGGGCTGAGAGGTTTGCAGTTGCCACCTCCAGAGGAGCAGAGCTGAGATTTAATACAGAGCATACAAGAGTGCTATGGAAAGGCATTGGGGTATGAAGAGGGCGCAGTTCATGCCTTTGAATGAGGAATTGAAAGTACAGTGGGACACCCTGGATTGCATTGTAATATGCCTGGTGGAGAATGATTTAGGGAACCTGACATGGGGGGTGTTGGGACAGAACATCATGGGAGACTTGGAGAGATTGAAGAAGTGCTGAACAGGGGTGTCAATCGGCTGGTCCGATATCACCTCCCAGAGGGTATGGAGAGGGGTGCAGGATGTTAGACTATTAGAAAAGGTCATTAGGATAGTCAGGATGGTGATAGAGATAGGTGGCATTTACCTGCAGCACAGGGACATTTCTTTCGACCAACCTGCAGTGTTCAGGTTGGATGGTGTCCACCTGTCAGAGTTTGGGATGTGCCTGTTCCTATTACCTGTTGGGGAACTAGTGAACCAGATGTCCAAAAAAGGGCTTAGATACTAGCCCACAAGGGGGGGAGCCCCTCCATCTATTGCAAGCTGGAGGAGGGGCAGTGGAAGGAAGAAAGGAAGGAAAAGGGGGGAGTGGGGTGGGGAAAAGGGGGGAGGGGTAGGATACATGGGCTGGGGACAAAGAACCTAGACGTGGTGGTAAAGTGGGAAGGGGGATAGGTCCAGGAGCCAGATTCAGAAGTGTCCGTGTCTGGAGGGTGAAAGCCTGGGGAAGTGGAATGGCCTGGTTCTGGTGTGGAGCAGAGGGCTGGATTCACAGTGTCAGGGCCCTGAAAGCAAGATGGAAGAAATTACCAAAAGAAGGACAGAGGCTGGAGCCAAAAAATTGGGAAAAGAATGTTGATGTAAATTGAATTGTGAATTCAAAGTTATATGAGTTGTAAATGTAGTCCTTTGTGCCATGAATAAATTTGCCAGTGAGCAACCAGCAAGTAAATCAGTGTGGTGTCCATCATTCCTGGGGGGATTCAGGGGACAACACTACTGTGGCTTTTGGAACTACCACACAGCTTAAAATTTGCTGACATTGGCTTTCAGACCATGGCTTGTGGACTGGACAGTGCACAGATGATGGTGCTGAGATGAGCTTATATTTCATGTTTTTGGGTAACAATAGAAAATAAAATCATGAAATAGTGGTTTGGATTGCAGAAATGGGACTTAGGGGAGGTTTTCAGGAAATTTGCTACAAGATTTAAATTTTGAACTGTGCACAGGTTAATAAAGGGCTGTTAAGGGACTGTGGGGCATTTGTGTGGGGCAAGCACTGCAAATAATGCTTTTTTGATGTATGGCAGCAAAACAAAAACAAAACAACAATAGCTCTACAAATGTAACTCCCTTTTGGACAGTATTTGGGTTTTAAGGAGCTACATTGCCTTGCTCGGCACTTTGGCATTTATTTTACTTTGAGCTGGATGAGGATGTGTTGCGTTCCGATCAGCGATTTTCTTACGGGGTCATGTGTGGGATGTGGCTTGCAGAGGTTGGTATAGGAAATATTTTAAAATGTAAAAATACCAAACAAACTAAAAAATTTCAATGTTGGGTACTACAGGGAGAAGACCAAACAAACTGAGGTCTTGTTTCGGGGCATTAACAGCATGCACTTATTGAGGGATGGGGATAAGTTCCGATCTCATCTTTTCATGGAGCGGGATTTCATTGTGGAGTCTGCCACTGAAAATCTACTTTTTTATTTGTATTGTGGAGAAAACTAAGAAAACACACACACACAAATTATTTTTTGAGGACTGTGATGGGGGTTCCAAACCACGACAGCCTTAACTGTCTCTTCGATACTTTTGGGGTTTGCTACTGGCAAGGATTTCTTCCAAACTGGTAAGCTATTTTCAAACTTTGGTGTACAGTAGCACAAGGATTTCTCTCTATGCTACTAAGCACTTCTGGGTTTTTTTATTTGCCATGGTGTATATCTTAAATAAAAGACATACCTGGCAAAGGTTTTCAGCCAATCACAGTTCTCCATTTACTCTACCCATCTTATAAGAGATACATAAAGATATGTTTAACATAACGTTTTACAATAAAATTAATCTCCCCCTGAAGAACAGATGGAAGCCTTCATGAACCTGGACTCTGCGATTTTTGTAAGACTGACACTTTTTTAATTTTGGACACAGTTTTTTTTTTAAATAAAGTAGCTGAATATATTTCAGGATGGGCACCAGAGCTTGACTGTGCTTCTGTTTGTTGTGTTCATGCATTAAAAGTTAGGCTGCTATGTATGTATTATCCTAAACCGGAACACCCACACTGTGGTTAAGAACTGAACAGTTTGTCTGGAAGAATGGGAAGGTTATGGATTCTATAGGGAACACTGGGGCTCAATAAAATGGGGCTTCTAGCTTCATATTTATATCCTAGTATAAATGAAAATGTATTTACTGTGGAGGAGAGAGTTTGAGCTTTAAGGAAGACCACACAGTGCAAACATCAGCTGTGTTGGCACTCAGCTGTAGATAGACAGACAGACAGACATAAAGACATACATACAGACAGACAGATATGAAGAAAGAAGATATTTGAATATGTTTATGATGCCCAAAATATTTTAAATGAGCCAAACCTCCCTATTATTCATTTTGTTTTAAATCCCAACATCATGAGTGTGAAATACAACTATTGTTTTTTAAGTGTTTCTTAGTGGACAGTTTCATTTATTAAAACACATTGTAATGGAGCAATTCCCATTTTTCTTTCATTATTATTTTCCTTAATGTAATTATCAAGGTTCCTTAATGCAGTCAGAAATTAGTGCAACCAGTTTCTTCTATGAAATGATCACAAGACTGCATAGCTTGTTATATATAAACTCTAGCAAGTACTTCAAGGTCTCAGCTCTTTTATGACTTATGGATGAAAGCACAGTCTTTGAAAAACAAAGAGCAAGCAGTGATTGTTAACATTTCAGAACGTTATAGATCATGATCTCTTATAATATAGTATCATCAACATGACTACAAGAATAAGACTGAATGACCTTCATGGACCAACTTGACCTGTTCTGAATGTTCCCTTGCAATTCATGGGAGGGGGATTAAGATTATCTTTAACTGTGCATCAGTCTCCACTAGAGAGCTTGCACATCTTGCATTTCTCTCTCTCTCTCTGTTTTTTAATATTTGTTACAGTAGGTTTAACATTTTCTGTGTGAAATGTCAAGGACATGAACTGCCACATACAAATCTTACAAAGAAGTTACATCATTCCACCAAGTGCTATGCATAGGGAAGTTAATCACATACATTAAATACAATGATTCATAGCTGCCCAGTTGCTTCAAACTTCCAGAAAGATGACAGCAATAGGAACCAATCACTTCAGTGTGTTTTTGCCTGGCAGTGAATACTATAGGTATAAAGGTCATATGGGGTCCTCTGGGTATTTGTGGCAGTTTTCTTAACCTAATGATGATAAATGCCTCCCAGCTTTGCAATCACTCTTATTAAGTAAACAGAAATATGAATCATTATAGAAGTACTCGCTTTGTACAACTATGTTTTAGTATTATTTTTTCGTAAATAGAAAATAATTAAATTTATATCTCAAAAGGACATTATTAAAATATAGGATAATAGCATAAATTGCTTTTCTTGTTGGATATTTATTCAGCACCTAATTTAGTCTCTTACATGCAAACCAGTTTAATGATTTTTATCAGTGGCAGTGCTGCTTATCTGAAAAGAAAAGAGAAGAGAAGACATTCCCAAATGGAAACTGAAATATTCATAGCAAACAAGACGTCAAAATATGTCAATATTCATTCACCATTCATAGTAACCACTGCAGCTGTACACAAATTTAATGAAATAACAATGGTTTTAGATAATAAAAGAAAATGTGACTTATTCTCAAAGAAACATAGAAACATAGAAGTTGACGGCAGATAAGGACCGCAAGGCCCATCCAGTCTGCCCATTTCTTTTTCTACCTTATAAATGTGCCATCGCCCTTTGCTCTGTCAGTGACCTATCTATTCATAGTCATTTGTATTGCTCCCTTATGCCTATCCCATGCCTGTTTGAAGCCCTGCACTGTATTCATAGCCACCACTTCTTGTGGTAAGCTATTCCATGCATCTACCACCCTTTCTGTGAAAAGAATTTCCTCACATTTCCCCTTAATCGGCCTCCTTTAATCTCATGCTGTGTCCTCTTGTCCTGCTATTTTCTTATATTTAAACATGTTAGACTCTTTCACCTTGTTTATGCCCTTAAGGTGTTTAAATGTCTCGATCATATCACCTCTCTCCCTCCTTTGCTCAAGGGTACATATTGAGCTCCGTTAATCTGTCCTCATATGTCTTCTGATGCAGTCCCTGCACCATTTTGGTTGCCCTTCTCTGGACTGCCTCAATTTGGTTAATGTCCTTGTGAAGGTGTGGCCTCCAATACCTGCCAGTACTCCAGATGGGGGCCTAACCAATGTCTTGTACAGAGGAATTATTACCTCCCTCTTACAACTTGTGATACCCCTACTAATACACCTAACACCCCCTAGCCTTACCTACTGCTTTAGAGGTCTGCTTGGATGATTTTAGGTCATCAGTGATGATGATGCCCAAGTCTCTTTCTTCCTTTGTGACTGCTAGCAACTCCCCTCCCAGCCTATAAGTGGCTTCAGGGTTTCTCTTCCCTATGTGCATGATTTTGCACTTCTTTGCATTAAATCCCAGTTGCCACTCTTCTGACCATTTTGCTAGTTTATCCAGATCTCTTCTCATTCTGCCCACCCCATCTGGATCATCTACTCTGTTGTAGATCTTGGTGTCATCTGCAAACAGACAAGCCTTACCCTCTAGTCCATCTGCGGGTCACTAATGAAGATGTTGAATAGGACTGGCCCCAGGACTGATCCCTGAGGTACCCACTTGTGACTTGCATCTCTTCTGACTGTATACCATTTACCACCACTCTCTGTTTTCTGCCAGTCAACCAGTTTGCCACCCAGTTGACCAACTTCGACCCACCCGAGCCTACCTAGCTTATTTATCAATCTTCTATGTGGAACAGTGTCAAAAGCTTTGCTGAAGTCAAGGTAGGCGACATCAACTGCTCCCCTTGGTCCACCACTCTGGTTATCCAGTCAAAGAAATCTATGAGATTAGTTTGACAGGACCTTCCTTTGTAAACCCATGCTGTCTTGAATCCTGTGCCCCTATGGATTCCAGGTGTTACTATCCTTTCCTTAAGGGTGCCTCCATAATCTTGCCCACTACTGAGGTAAGACTGACTGGTCTGTAGTTCCCGCCTCCTCCTGCTACCACTCTTGTGGGCGGGATCACTGAAACCCTTCTCCAGTCTTCTGGGACCTCTCCTGTGCTCAGACTCACTAAACAATTCTGCTAATGGCTCTGCTGGTTCCTCCTTTAGCTCCTTAAGTACCCTGGGATGTATGCCATCAGGTCCCATTGCCTTATCCACCCTGAGCTTAGCAAGCTCTTGTAGGACCCTTTCTTTTGTGAAGGGAGTAGTGCTCACCTCCCTCCCCCCTGTGTCCATGATGCTGAGCTGTGGGCCCTGCCCTACCTTCTCTTCAGTAAATACTGAGCAAAAGTATCTATTTAGGATAGATGCTTTTACAGGGTCCTCTCCTCCTCACATGCTCCCTTTTCTCCATTAAGCTTAGCAATACCCCTCTGGACTTTCTCCTTTCACTAATGTATCTATAGAAAGTCTTGTCACCTTCTTTTACTGTTCGTGCTAGTGTTTCCTCAGTTTGGGACTTTGCCTGCCTTACTGCCTTACCTGCTTCCCTTAGGGCAGTTTGGTATGCCTCCCTATCTTCATCCGCTGTGTTCCTTTATATTTCCTGAAGGCCAGCCTTTGGCTCTGACCTTTTCTGCTACTGTATTTGAGAACCAAAGTGGTTTCCTTCTTCTTTTGCACTTCCTTTTCTGTCTAACACAATGGGATGTTGCTTCAAGTATTGTATCGTTAATGCTTGCCCACTTTGCCTGCACCTCCTCACCTGTGTTTCTTTTTGCCAGGGCTAGCTTAACTCTGTTGGCCATCTTATCAAAGTCAGCTCCTCTGAAGTCCCATATTTTTGCCTTGGAATGGGATGATTTAGATGTAGTAGCCAAATTGAACCATACCATGTGATGGTCACTGGCCCCAGGTGACCTTCTACCTGGAGATCTGTGATCCCTTCTTTGTTAGTCAGTACTAGATCTAGGATAGCCCTGTCTCTTGTGGGTTGCTGTACCAGTTGTTTGAGGCCCTCCCCTGCAGGGAATCCACTATGAGTCTAGTTCTGCAGATGTTCCTGCTGGTATTGACCAATCTGTATTCTGGCATGTTGAAGTCTCCCATTATCAGAACCTCCCTTTAGCTGTCATGTTTTGTATATCTTCTAACAGTAATGTGTCTATGTCCTCCCTCTGGTCTGGGGCCTGTAGACAACCCCAGTTCTTATGGCTGTCCCATTTCCTGTTTCCAGGGTGACCCACAGTTCTTCTGGCTCCTTATGTGTATTCTGAATTTCTGTAGCTTTGATATTTTCATTAACATACAGGGCCACTCCTCCCCCCCTTTTTGCACCTCGGTCTCTTCTGAACAATACATAGCCAGGTACTGAAGTCTCCCAAGTGTGGTTACTGGTAAACCACTAGGACATAGACAGAGTGGAAGCAGTTCAGAGAAGGGCAACACAAATAGTGTGGGGGCTGCGCCAGAAGGTATATGAGGGGAGACTAGAGGGCCTCAATATGTATTCCCTGAAAGAGAGGAAAGAGAGGGGGGCTATGATAGAGACTTTCAAATACCTCAAAGGTATAAATAAGGTGCAAAAGGATAGCATCTTTCAGAAAAGAAGAGGTTCTAGAACAAGGGGCCCTGATATGAGAATAGAGGTGGGGTAGACTCAGGGGTAACGTGAGGAAGTATTTTTCACAGAAAGGGTGGTGGATGCATGGAACAGCCTCCTTGCAGAGGTTGTGATGGACAAAAACAGTAGGGGAATTCAAAAATGTATGGGACAGACATAAAGGAACCTTAGCGATAGGAAAGATAGGATAAGCCGCAGATCACTTAGAATCTGTGGTATTTGAAACAGGCAGGGTAAATGGGCAGAATAAGTGGGCAGACAGTCCTTATCTGCTGTCAAACTCTATGTTTCTATGTTATGACCTTGTGGTTACCATATCTTATGGCATCAAGGTAGCAGGGCAGTGTATCAAAGCAGTAGGGTGGGTCAGTGGGATGATAGGGTGCATAGGGAGGGGTATATCCAGCAGGTGGAGGGACAGTGGTGGTGTGGCTACTGTATCACTTGCTGGTGAGACCTACCTGGAGTACGGTGTCCAGTTTTGGAAGTCACATCTTAAAAAGGACACAGACAGGGTAGACACAGTGCAGAGGAGGGTAACTAAAATGGTGCTGGTGTTGTGCTAGAAGCCGTAAAAAGGAGAGACTGAGGGATCTGAACATACACACCCTGGAAGACAGAAGAGCAAGAGGTGATGTGATAAAGACTTATAAGTCATAAGGCTGAATAGGACGTAAACTGGGGTCTTGTTCAAATGAGAAATAGCACCAGGACCAAAGGGAATGCAATGAATCTGGATGGGAAGTTTAAGAGAGATGTAAGGAAATGTTTCTTCACTGAAAGAGAGGAAGTTGCCTGGGACAGACTGCCAGTGGATGTGGTGGAGGCAAGACAGTTGGAGCTTTAAGCATGAGAGGGATAGACATAGGGGTGTGTTAGAAAACAGTCAGGGAGGAGGGAAGGATACTGGAGACCAGTTAGGGTATGCAGAAAGAGATTAAGTAGTAGACCTCTCTGCAAAATAGATGGGCCAAATGATCCATTCCTGCTGACAGTTTCTCTGTTTCTCTTTTTTCTATGAGTTTACCACTAGTAATATGGTATGAATACTCATCTAATTTAGTGAAGTAAATTCTAAAGCAATTTTTTGAGTTTTTAGTCCCATGGATTCAAATGTTGAAACACTGTAAATACCCAGTCAAAGCAACTCCAGTTGTTGAGTCCCTGATTTATTCATAATAAAAAAGCATTTGTCAATGCCGAACATCTTTGCTTGCATGCTATTACAAGTTAGGACAACAGTATATTGAGACTACGGCAGACCTTGCTTACCCTCAGAAGCCATTGTTTCATGGACTTTGGGTTCCACTGGGCTAAGGGATATAGGCCCCCATATTCAGAGTCAGCCAGCCATGTGTGCTGTGCCACATGTAGTGCACAACATACTTGGGGGCAATATTTGGACAATTAGTACTCTCCAACTGGAGTACCCTAACTATCTAAGTATGGGCTCATGTTGGCACAACACATAGTGACTACATGCTATGCTAACACAGCCCCAGACTAACTATGGCCCACGGGAACCCAATGGAGACAGCATTGGCAAAACAGGAAAGTGCCTGGGCTACTGTGGGCCATATTGAGCCATAACATGGTAATGAGCCCATGGTCATGCAAGGTGCTATGAGTTATTTTCATGTACATTATGTCCTCATGAACATGCCTTTGCAAGCCCCACAGAGCTCGCATTCTGTAGCTGTCTTGAATATTCCTGGTGGTCTTGTGGTCCCCCACTACCCAATCTAATTAATTAATCTAATATTGAAGCATCCCACTCTATGCACCCTGTCACTGGGGCATCTGATCTCAGGATCCTGACCCTAAACCTTCTCCCACTCAATCCAGATTGATGACCCACAATATCAATATGAAACATTACTTTTTAACAGTACTAGGCACCCTACTCATTGGACTACTATGGTGCACTGACCTCTGTGCATAGGTCCTGGCCCATGACCAGGCAGCATTGTCCCATTTTAGACCCTCCCATGAACATAACAACCCCCATAATCATGATTCCACCTCTCAATGGTGGACATATGGATGAACTTCTCATATGAGCTTACTACCCATAGCTTTCTCTCCAAGAGGAACAACTCATCATTGGATCCCTCTTCCCTCACTGTACCACTCTTCTCCTCTATCCACCTACTGGTACTGCATGCCTCTGCTCACACTATTACTACTGGCAGGTGACATTGAGAGAAACCCTGGTCCAATAAACCTGTCAATCACTCACTCCAAACCCACCTGAGCTAATCCTCGTGGTCTTAAAATTACCTACCTAAATATCTGCAGCCTCCCTTCCAAACTAACTGAATTGGAAGCCTGAGTCTCCCTCTACAAGCCAGATATACTAGGGATCACAGAGTTCTGGCTGAGTTCAACCAAATTAGAGTACAATGACCTCCTTAAACAGCATAATCTTATTTATTTATTTAGTTTTTGTTTGATGGGGTAAGTGCACTAGACAAATTCTGCCTATTTTCAGGCACGACCCAAGGGAGGGGGATACAGATGAATGCCAAATGAGCTTGAACCAGATTAAGCTGTTGGTGGTATAATTTTAGTGAATGGGGGGAAATTTTGCCAGGGCACTGGGAAAATTCCTCTACTCTGCCTGCAGGGGGCCCTTCTTCCTGTGAGCAGGAATGGAGGAACCCAGTTCAGAGCCAGACAGAGGAGGAGGAAGTGCTGATGTGGCAGGGGAGATATTCTCCTCCCCAGGCCTTGTCTTGCAAGAAGCTACAAACAGTGATGCAAGAAATCAGATAGATATACCACAGCAGCATACAATCTTGAGCGAGTATATTTGTGTCCTCTAAAGAAGGTATGATGATGGATTCAAGTTCTGAATGTGCAGAAGAACAGGTATTGGAGAATGAAGGCGCTATTAATGGAACAGAGACACAAGATTTGCAGAAGGTGCTAGAAATTGAGAAACAAAAGTTTTTAGCAAAGAAGATGAGCCTAATGCAGAAAATATGGAGGCTACAAACTGACAGATTGAGTGACACTGTCAAACCACAACAGCTGGATGACGCAGTGGTAATTTCAAAAGACCTGCCATCTGCGAAGGAAAGGAGAAATTCTGCGAGTGTTTCTGCAACTGGTGCTCCATTGAGAACCTGTAAGTACATGCAAAAATACCTCTGATATAAATGTAATTCATGAACAGTGTAAAGACCTTCAGGGGAGTGCTACTCCCAGGAATGGGCCTTGGACTGTTGAGAAAGCCCTTTGAGGCGCTGGCTGGAAGCAAACAGCTGACTCTGCGCAATGGATCCCAGGCACTTCCCCTATAAGAATGCCCATGCCAGAAGATTTTACAAACTTGGGCTCCTCAGAGGTACAACCAACTGATAGTATGGGGCAAAGTTTAAATAATGACCCTCTCTCCATTCCTGAAGGCCTTGCCCTGACACAAAATCCCATACTGAATATTCCTGTTGTTGAACAAACTACAGGACAGAACATTGCTGAACAAGTTCAGATTGAAGCCCCACTAAATAAAAAACTGGACAGGCAGAAGAAAACTTTTTCATCCTTATTCCGTCTACCTATTCTACCAGCAAAATGGCATAACGCCATCAGACTTTCATATGTGGGGGTTATTGGATCCTCCATACGAGTTTATGTTGCAAGGAACTTGCTCAAGAGATTCTATGAAATTCTTTCACATGAACTGTATGCATTAATCCACATCTCCAGTGAGACCACCTTTGACATTAGTTTAAAACCTCAAAGGGCTGGAAAGGTTTTGGTCCAAATAACACTCCATAAAGAAAACAGTACTCTGGACCCCATTTCTGGCTATACCATTAACCAACTCAGCTTATAAAACAATATTTATTTTATTCAGGAATGAGGGGGTAGACCTCTCAGACATGCTGTACTGTTTGAAAATGTGCTGTACTGTAATCAGTGATCCAGAAGCTATCCTAGATTCTGAGAACATTTGGACTGGGGGATGGAAAGTAAAAGTGTTGTTGAAATCTGACGATAATGGTTTACTTGGTTTACTTGGTTTTTTGGACAAAAGTAGGCTAGTAGCCCATCGGGATTGTCCTCCATATTGATGGATCATTATGCAATGGCAAGAAAGAATCTAGAACACTCATTGGTCAATGTGGACTGGACCCATGATGTTATCCTGGCATAACATCACGGATCTAGTCCCAGCACACGTAGTGACCGCATGAAATGTAAAGAAAGGGGAAAAATCACTGCACAGCTATTACTTTCATCTCTGTCACCACACTGCAGAAAACTGCCTGGCGTTTCTTCACAGCACTATAAATTCCTCCCTTACACAGAAACAGCCAAAACTCAGCACACAAAGGTGACACATATCCAAGCCCACCCCACCCCAGAAAAATGTTCTTATTTTTTAAATCCACTGCCTTGAAACCCGTGTAATTCCTGGAACCACATCACAACCCAGCCCAATCCCCACTAGGCAACCCACTTCCCCGATTCCCTCTGAACAATGTGCCTGGTCAGTGAGCGAGCGAGCACGTGATTAACAGACACTGCGTGTCTGTCTTCAAACCGCTCCCTCGCTCGCTTTCAAACCACTCTTCTTGCTTGTTTGTTTTTTCAATGACACCATGCTCTACAGAAAATAAAAAAAATCTCCTTGCCATTTCCCTACCTCATCTCCTTGTCGGAGAAATGTTGTAGAGAGAGCGAGCCAGCGGATGAAACACATGGGGGGTAGAGGGCTTACGATTCCCAAGTTACCACCAGCATTTACTTGCTACAGAGATAAGACACAAAATGAAAACCTGAATTTAAAAAAAAATGATAGGGCACAGTAACAAACCAAGCACCAGCCTCAGAGGTGCTATGCTAAGAAGAGTTGCTTAGTTACTAGGAGGACTGCAGAAACACAGCTCCACCTGCTGGCTGGAATTGAAAATCTGCACTTTTTTCCAATAAAGTAATCCTCCATATAAAAATGACCAAAAATCAATTTTAAATTTACTTTTTCATATCTTTTTTTTTTATATTACAAATGAGTCATGTATAATAGGAATAATGCACTCCAGGGGTGTGTATCGTGCTGGGATAACATCACTTCTGGGGTGATTAGTAAGCATTCGACCCCTACTGACCTCGTGCCTAATCACCCCAGGCGTGATATTATCAACATCTACAACGTATTCCTTTATCTTTCATGTCCCATTTATTCATCCAATTATCTAGTTTATTCTTGAATATTGCTATATTTGTTGAATCGACAATATCTTGAGGTAGTTTATTCCATAATCTGGGTGATCTAATAGTAAAGAAATGTAATCTCTTGTTGTTGTTTACTTTTTCTATTTCCAATTGTCTATTATGTAGCCTTGGTACAATTTTTCTTGATGAATAAGCAATACCAACTTTGTTTCATTTGATCAGGTGATTTAAGTATTTTAAACAATTGTAAGAGGTCATCTCTGGTTTGTCTTCTCTCTAGAAAGTGTAGTCCAGTTTTTTTTAATCTACTATCATATTCCAAATGGGTACATGTGGTACTAATCTGGTAGCTCTATGTTGTATTTGTTCGATTTTGTTTATATCATCCTTTAAGTAAGGGCTCCAAAATGGTGATCCATAATCAAGATATGGCCTTATATGTGACCTGTACAATGTCAATAGGCATTCTTCTGATTTAGAAATAAATGTTTTGTTGATTTTACGCAGTAAAGCATTTGTTTGGTTAGCAATTTTTGAACAATGTGAGGTAGATGACCGTTTGTCATTCACCATAATGCCCAAGTCCTTTTCTATAGAAGATGCCCTAATTATACTATTATTCAAGTAGTATTTTAGTTTTGGGTTGTCTTTTCCAAAATGTAATACAGCACATTTAGCTACATTAAAATACATCTTGTTAATACTGGTCCATTGTTCAATTAGTGAAAGATCCAATGTTAAGTTATGACAATTTGGAGAGGTGTTTACCTTTCCTCCAAGTTTGGTATTGTCTACAAATTTAACCATTATATTATGTGGTGAGATATACATGTCGCTGATGAAAAGGTTGAACAGGATGGTACCCTGTGGCACACCACTTGCTACCACATCCATTATTATGCACCTTCCGAATTCCTTCTTTTTGGGGTGGGATGGGGGGTGTCATTCTACCCGGGCCAACCCAAGGCCTGCTATAGGTGTGGGGACCCTACACAATTAAGTAGTTTGCGTGATACAGTCAAATGTAACCTTTGTGGAGACCTAGGCCATGTTAGTAATAATTGTCTCAATGAATGTAAATTTGTGTGATGAGTTAGGGCACATGTTTCAAAATTGCATATGGGACACCCACAATCAAGAGCACCATGATGGAGGGGCAGATCAACATTTCATCATCTCCCAAGCCCAAAAAGCTAAGATTAGAGAAAGAGTGCATCCACTTCAGATAGATCCAAGTGTGTCTGAACCATCTACTGTATAATGCAATATTACCGCATAGCTTAAATTCCGTGCAGTTCAACCCCCCACACATATTAGCGTAACCTTATATTAGCGCATCCACAGTAATTACTTAACCTTGAGGTAAGCTATCCATGAACTACACCTGTATTCTTTGCTGCAGTGTGCCCACAAGTCTCAACAACAAGCACAGTTTCTTTTTTTCAATAAAGTGGTCAACTGTGTTACGAGTGAAAACCCGATGCTTGCCTCAGGTCAGTCCTCACCTGCCAGTGCACTCCCCAATATTGACCCCTATTTCAGGCTGTACAGCTGCACAGCTCTAGAAGTCCATATGATGTGGCAGAAGCAGGAGCTTGAATAGTCTTTAACACCAGGACTCTGCATCATTTGGCGTGCAACACTCACAAAAGCAAATAAATAATTGGTGCTGCTTCCCATTTCCCCAGCCTGAAATGATGAAAGAGCATGATCAGAGGTGAAAACCCGATGCTTGCCTCAGGTCAGTCCTCACCTGCCAGCACCCCATATGACCCTATTTCAGGCTATATTTTCTTCAATTTTTTTATTAATGAATGTGTGGTCAGTAGAAAAATCTGAATGAACGGATTCTGAAAACTGCATCCATTTTCTTCCATGTGTGCTCATGATAAACAAGCAAAATAATTCCATTTTCTAGCAAGTCACGTACAGCATCACCATTTGGCGTGTGACACTGGCAAAAGCAAATAAAATAATTGGTGCTGCTTCCCCATTTCCCCAGCCTGAAATGATGAAAGAGTGTGATCAGAGGTGAAGGTGGTAGAGCCACTCGAGGAAAGACTACAGTCCTGTCCTTATCCCCGCTACCATTCGCTATAAACAAAATGTGTATTTTTTAGCTTTTACAATTCTTCCGCTGTAAACTTAAATCCGCGGGAAGTATCTGACCCGCGAATAAAGCGTAAATTAATTTACAGCGAAAATTAGGGGTTATACAGTATATCTTGTTCCCTACCCAATGGACCAGTTAGGGATCAAGAGGAGGTGACTTATGCCCCCTCTGATACAAGCTCCGATTGAGATGCAGGTAAGCCTTGTAACTAGCATTCAAGTGGATGTGGAAATGCCCTCCACCTGAACCCAGGCAAATGGGGTATAGACATTCTACAAGATTGAAGATAAAAGCAGCCCCCCCCAAAAGTAGTTAGGACTTCCCCAATACCAACTTCCAATACGTATGAAATTCTGCATTACTCATCTGGGGAATATGAGGGAGAGTCTGATTCCTCCTCGATCCCCTCCTCTCACCCTGAGGGTACGACAGACATATAAGTCCATACCAGGGACAGAGGAACACAAAAACGAAAGGCCAGGACAAAAGCACAAGGGACGGTAGGGGTGGGGAAAAAAAATAATATCCTTGCTAGTATACAAGAAGTAGCCTATTCACATCAATTATTTTATGGCAAATCCTTCCTTTGACTTCCACACTATAAATGTCAATAGTGTGAAGAGAGCTGAGAAAAGAAATCTGGTATTTACTTTTCTCACATCCTTGAGAATTGGGCTTATATTTCTACAAGATGTAAGATTTCATACAGGATCTGAAATCAAACAAGCACAGAGGTACTGGCTTTGTGGACCATCCTTTTGGTCGATAGGCCATGAACCCTGTTCAGGAGTCAGTATCTGAGTGCATTGAATTGATTTTAGGCTATTAAAACTCTATGACATAGTTCCAAGTCGTGTATTAAAACTAGATGCTTTATCTTCCAAAAACCTTATTGTTTGATTAATATGTATGGGCCCCAATCTAAGACAGGAAGGATAGAGATTTTATCTTTAATACAACACTATTTGCATACATCAAAGTTAATTATGTTTGCCAGGGACTTTAATTGTGGGCTGAGCCTACAAGATAAAAGCTCTCACGCCACATCTAGAAAGGTGTATTGTGACTCTCGGTCTTTAAATAAAATCACAGGCATGGCACAACTTTGAGATGTAAACTAAGAAATTACAAAAAAACACGCCCCTACTTTTCAGAAAGGGGTATTAGCAACCAGTATAGACTATGTTTTTGCATCCATAAATGTCCAAATTACAACAGCATAGGTTAGTCCTCTGAAGTTTTCAGACCACAAAATAGGCAGGACCCCGGGCAAGTGGTCCAGGATTGTAGAAGTTTAATACCTCCTTACTTTCAGAACAGGAATTATTAAATACACTTGACCATTTCCCGACTGCTAGGAAATCAATATTTATCTGCTATGAAAATAGTATAGAATGGTGGGAAGATACAAAGGCCGATTTAACCTTGCTACTCAAACAATATAGTAAAAAAGAGCAACTGTGCGTATCTATCCTATTTGCAGCATGCCCATAGATAGATAGATGTGTCGGCAGATGAGGGCCTATGGGCCCACCCAGTCTGCCCATTTGAGCTTGTAAGTTCAGTTTATGTTTTCCTAGAAGTCTGTTGCCTTACCCTGACCTCCAGAATTCCTTTATGTCTATCCATGCATTCTTAAATCCGTGATTGTTTCAGCCCCCACCACTTCCTCTGGCAGGGTGTTCACTTGTCCACCACCCGTTCTGTGAAGAAATTCTTCCTCATGTTTCCTCTGAATCGTCCTCCCTCCAACTTCATCCCTTGCCCTCTAGTCCTGGAACATCTTTTTCGCTTAAAAATACTGTATTCCTGCACCCTGTTGCTCCCTGTGAGATACTTGTATGGCTCTATCATATCCCCTCTCTCCCTCCTCTCCTCCAGGGAGTACATGTTCAGTTCCTTCAACCTGTCTTCATACGACTTGTGATGCAATCCATGCACCATCTTTGTTGCCCTCCTCTGAACCTTCTCTACCCTGTCTATGTCCTTACGTAGGTATGGTCTCCAGAACTGTACACTGTACTCCAGGTGGGGCCTCACTAGTGTCTTGTATAGCGGAATTATGACCTCCCTTTTCCTGCTGGTAATGCCCCTGCCTATACATCCCAGCATCCTATTTGCTTTACCTGCTGCCTTGTCACACTGTTTCCCTACCTTGAGGTCATCAGAGATAATAACACCAAGATCCCTTTCCTGCTTGGTGCATGCTATATCCTCACCCCCCAACTGATATATTGTGCCAGGTTTTTGTGCCCCATATGCATTATCTTGCACTTCTTTGCATTGAATTTCAACCACAAACCCTGACCATTCTTCAAGTTTCTGCAGGTCCCATCTTATTCTGTCTACACCTCTGGTGTGTCTACTCAGTTACAGAGCTTTGTGTCATCAGCGAACAGTGAAATTCTGCCTTCTAGGTCCTGTGCAATGTCACTGATGAAGATGTTGAATAGGACCGGTCCCAGCACTGATCCTTGTGGTACCCCACTGGTCACTCTTCCTCTGTGGAGTGACAGCCATTTACCACCACCCTCTGTGTCCTGCCACCCAGCCAGTTACCTACCCACCACACTACTGTCCTGCCCACACCCATATTCCCCAGTTTGTGTAATAGTCTTCTATGTGGCACAGTGTCAAAGGCCTTGCTGAAGTCCAGATAGGCCATGTCCACTGCCCTCCCCTGATCCACCTCTCTGGTCACCAAGTCAAAAAATTCAATGAGGTTGGTCTGACATGACCTCCCCCTGGTGAAACCATGCTGCCTTGGGTCCTGTAGTCCATTGACAACAAAATGTTCCACCAATCTCTCCTTCAGTAGTGCTTCCATGATCTTCCCCACTACCGAGGTGAGGCTGACTGGTCTGTAGTTCCCTGCTTCCTCTTTTTCCCGCTTTTGAATAAGGGGACTACATCTGCTGTCCTCCAGTCTTTGGGTACCTCCCTGTTTCCAGTGATCGGCTAAACAGGATAGCCAGAGGTTCAGCCACCACCTCTTTAGTTCTTTAAGGACCCTGGGGTGCACCCATCTGGCCCCATTGCTTTATCAACTCTTATTACTTCCAGTTCCTTCAGGACTCTTTCTCGTGTAAAAGGGACTTGTGTCCATTTCTGCACCATTCTCACCCTTGTACTCCCTTCAGACCCATTACCCTCTCTTCCTCAGTAAAGACTGAGCAGAAATACCTGTACAATATGTCAGCTTTACTGTTGTCATCCTCCATGCCCCATCCTCCCCTTCAGTCTCACTATCCCTCCTTTTGTCTTTCTTTTTCACTTATGTACCTGTAAAGGTTTGTCCCTCTACCCACTGATTTTGCAATGTGTTCTTCTGTCTGAGCTTTGGCTTCCCTTACTGACCTCCCTGTCTCCCTTTGCTTCTCCTGGTACTTCTCCCTATCCCCTTCTGCCTGTGTCTCTTTGTATTGCCTGAATGCAATCTTTTTGGCTTTCACTTTCTTTGCTACCTATTTGGAAAACCATAATGGTCTCCTCTTCCTCTTCCTTTTGCTAACCTGCTTAATGCATAATTCTGTTGTTCTTGTAATCCCCATTTTAAATATTTCCCACTGTTCCTCAACCCCTGATTCCTGTCCCATTCCCTTAATGCCTCTTTCAAGTATCTCCCATTTTCCCAAAGTCTGCCCCTAAATTCCAGGATCGTGTTTTTGTGTAGTTTGGTTCTGCTCTTTCTGTGATTTCAAACCACTGGTGGTCACTGTTCCCCAGGTGCTCCCCCACTGTTACCCCCATCACACTGTCCCTGTTTGTGAGCACAAGGTCCAGTATTGCCTTCTGCTGAGTTGGTTCCATGACCAGTTGCTTGAGGAAGGCACCCTGAAGGGAGTCCAGGATAAATCTGCTCCTAGTTGATGCTGCTGCTGCTGGGATGCTCCAGTCCACTACCTCACCCTTGTCTGCTATCCTTTGGATGGCTAGCATCAGCTTCCTATCTGTTTCTTCCTCCTGGGCTGGTGGTCTATAGACCACACCTGTGCGGATGGCTATTCCTATTTTCCTTTCCAGCTTAACCCACAGTATCTGTCCCCCATTTTGTTCCTCCTGGTTCTCTGTGGCTCTTATGTCATTTTTCACATACAGTGCCACTCCTCCTCCCTTCCTGCCTGCTCTCTCTCTTCTGAATATGTTGTAGCCAGGTATGGCCATCTCCCAGTCATGGTTATCATTACACCAGGTTTCAGTTTAGGCCAAAATGCCCAGGTCTGACTGCACCATGACAGCCTCAGATCTTCCATCTTGTTGCTAAGGCTCCTGGCATTTTGCACACATGGCTTTCCATGATTTGACCTCCTAGACTGTTTCATTGTTCTACTCCAGCCCCTTCTTTGGTTATCCTTTATCCTGGTTCTCCTTGCTGTCTGCCCTTCTGCTGAATTTTGCCCTTTCTGCTATCCACCTCTTGGGCACTAATCTCCATCTTTTGCACACTGCTTTGCAGAGATAGCCACTCCTCTGGTTCACTGGTTCCACTGCTAGCTGTGGGGGTGAGCAAGTAGGTACCCTCCTTGCTGGCCTGCCACCCCCTTTGCTAGTTTAAATGCTTGTCAATGTAGCATTTAAACTTATCATTGAGTGCTTGATTCCCTCAGGATGGATGCAGGCCATCAGGCTTGAACAAACCTCCATCCCTCAGGTGGGTCCCCAGTCACCAATGAATCCAAACCCTTCCTCCAGCACCAGTTCTTCTACCATGAGTTAAAGTTCCTGGTGCATGCACTCCTATACTCTCCTTGCCTCTACGAGGTAGTACTTCTGAGAAGTGACAGAGTAGCTACTTGCTTGAGACCCCTCCCAATTTCCTAAACTCTTCCTGAACTTCCTTTGGCTCCCCATTTGCCAGGTCATTAGTACCTAGGTGGATAATGACATCCAGCTCACCCTCCTGTCTTGCCTTCCCAGTGATCCCCAGGATCTTCCTTCCATCCACCATGCCGTGGCTCCTGGTGGCACCTCACCTCCCTGTCCTCCCCTCCTGTGTTCCTAGCTGGATCCCTTTTATGATGGAGTCCCCCACCAGGATTCACTTCCTCCTCCTCTGGGGTCCACTGCTTTCCCCGCTGAGGTCACCTCCTTGGCTAACCTCCACATCCTTTCCTTCCACTTCTCTGGGTACCTCTATTTGGTTGTCCTCATTTGCCAGTGTGGCATATGAGTTCTTGAGTGGAATAGGATCTGGGATATGCCTCTGCCTGACTGCTCTAACACTCCCGGAACCCACTGTCATCCAAGTGCTCCTCGTTCTTGGCATTCTTTGAGGCAGTTGCATTGGTCTGGGTGGTCTCTGGATAGGGGTGATGGTACTCCTGACCCAGTTTACTTCCACTCTGAGTCTGAGGTACCCCACTTGTGACTTGCATCTCTTCTGACTGTATACCATTTACCACCACTCTCTGTTTTCTGCCAGTCAACCAGTTTGCCACCCAGTTGACCAACTTCTGACCCACCCCGAGCCTACCTAGCTTATTTATCAATCTTCTATGTGGAACAGTGTCAAAAGCTTTGCTGAAGTCAAGGTAGGCGACATCAACTGCTCCCCCTTGGTCCACCACTCTGGTTACCCAGTCAAAGAAATCTATGAGATTAGTTTGACAGGACCTTCCTTTTGTAAACCCATGCTGTCTTGGATCCTGTGCCCTATGGTTCCAGGTGTTGCACTATCCTTTACTTAAGGAGTGCCTCCATAATCTTGCCCACTACTGAGGTAAGACTGACGGTCTGTAGTTCCGCCTCCTCCCTGCTACCACTCTTGTGGAGTGGGATCACATGAGCCCTTCTCCAGTCTTCTGGGACCTCTCCTGTGCTCAGAGACTCACTAAACAATTCTGCTAATGGCTCTGCTAGTTCCTCCTTTAGCTCCTTAAATACCCTGGGATGTATGCCATCAGGTCCCATTGCCTTATCCACCCTGAGCTTAGCAAGCTCTTGTAGGACCCTTTCTTTTGTGAAGGGAGTAGCGCTCACCTCCCTCCCCCCTGTGTCCATGATGCTGAGCTGTGGGCCCTGCCCTACCTTCTCTTCAGTAAATACTGAGCAAAAGTATCTATTTAGGATAGATGCTTTTACAGGGTCCTTCTCCTCCTCACATGCTCCCTTTTCTCCATTAAGCTTAGCAATACCCCCTCTGGACTTTCTCCTTTCACTAATGTATCTATAGAAAGTCTTGTCACCTTCTTTTACTGTTCATGCTAGTGTTTCCTCAGTTTGGGACTTTGCCTGCCTTACTGCCTTACCTGCTTCCCTTAGGGCAGTTTGGTATGCCTCCCTATCTTCATCATGATTTTGCTCATATACTACTGTACTTTGCCATAGCACTTACTAAGTATAACTATTTTTATTTTTTATTTTATTGAATCTCAGAATTAAGACCTTGAGCCAGGGACTCTTTTACAAAGACTCCACATCAACAAGGAATTATACAGAGGAGGGAGTAACAGGCATGAGTACATTGGGTACAAATAAGCAGACCGGGTGATGTACAATAAATCTAGGAAACATTTGAAAATAACATAGAAACATGGAAACATAGACTTTGACGGCAGATAAGGACTGCTTGGCCCACCTAGTCTGCCCATTTCCCTACCTACAGGATTGGCCTCAGATCCTAGTTAACCAACAGCGTATTTCTTCCTACCCCCCAACAAGAATTGCCTTATGTCTGTCCCATGCATTCTTGAATTCTCCCACAGTTTTAGACCCCACAACCTCCTCAGGAAGGCTGTTCCATGCATCCACTACCCTATCTGTGAAAAAATACTTCCTCACATTGTCCCTGAGCCATCCCCCCATCATCTTCAAATTGTGTCCCATTGTTCTTGCACATCTCTTCTTCTGAAAGATGCTACCCTCTTGGACTTTGTTGATTCCACTGAGGTACCTAAAAGTTTCTATCATGTCCCCCCTCTCCCTTCTTTCCTCAAGGGTATACATATTAAGCTCTTTAGTCTCTCCTCATATGGCTTCTCTTGCAGACCCTGCACCATTTTAGTTGCCCTCCTCTGGACTGCCTCTATCCTGTCTATGTTCTTGCGGAGATGGGGTCTCCAGAACTGGACGCAGTACTCCAGATGGGGTCTCACCAACTGTCTGTAAAGAGGGATAACAACTTCCTGTTTTCTGCTGGTGATGCTTCTCCCTATGCATCCCAGTATACTCCCAGCCCTCCCTACTGCCTTCTCACATTGCTTGCTAACCTTAAGGTCATCTGATACGATTACCCCCAGGTTCCTTTTCTTTTTTGTTGTTGTTACTACCTCTCCCCCATTGTGTAATCTTCCCCTGGGTTCTTGTTTCCCAGGTGCATTATTTTGCACTTCTTTGCATTGAATCCTAGCTGCCATACTTCTGACCATTCCTCCAACCTTGCCAAGTCCCTTCTCATCCTTTCCACACCTCCTTGTGTATCAACCCTGTTGCAGATCTTTGTGTCATCTGCAAAGAGGCATACTTTTCCTTCCAGTCCCTCTGCAATGTCACTTATAAAGACATTAAAAAGGACTGGACCCAGTACTGAACCCTACGGTACCCCACTAGTAACCCCTCTTTCTTCAGAGTGGACTCCATTTACAATTACCTTCTGTGTCCTGTTGTCCAGCCAATGTTTTACCCAGGCTACCACCTTGGGACCCACTCCCAGGCTGGTTAATTTGACTATTAATCTTTTTTTTGTGGGACTGTGTCAAATGCCTTGCTAAAGTCTAAGTAGGCCATGTCCATAGCCCCTCCCTGGTCACCCAGTCAAAGAAATGTATTAGATTCATCTGAAATGACCTTCCCGCTGTGAACCCAAGCTGCCTTGGGTCCCGTGCCCCACTGGCCTCCAGGTACTCAACAATTCTTTCCTTCAGAAGTGACTCCATTGCTTTCCCTACCACAGAGGTCAAACTGACAGGTCTGTAGTTTCCTGCCTCTGTCTTGGTCCCACTTTTGTGAAGGGGAATCACATCCGCCTTCCTCCAGTCCTCGGGTACCACACCACCCTCCCATGATTTATTAAAATGAGTAGTCAGTGGTTTCACTAGTTCCCCCCTTAATTCTTTTAGAATTCTGGGGTGAATTCTATCAGGCCCCATTGCTTTGTCCACCTTCAGTTGTAGGAGTTCTTGCAGAACCCTTTCTTCTGTGAAAGGGCTGGGATCGAGTCCCCTATCAAGAGTGCTTCTGTTAATTAGATTAGGCACTTCCCCCTCCTCTTTTATGAATACTGAGCAGAAATATTTGTTCAGTATGCCTGCTTTTTCACTGTCCCCCTCTGTCCACCCACCATTCATTCTATTCAGCCTCACTATCCCTCCCTTTGTCTTTCTACACTCTCTGATGTACCTATAAAAGGTTTTATCCCCCTTCTTAACTGAGTTGGCTATCTTTTCTTCTGTTTGGGCCTTTGCTATTCTGACTTCCCTCCCTGCTTCCTTCTGCCTTAACTGGTACAGCTCTCTGTCCTGCTTCTTCTGTGTTTCCTTATACTTCCTTAATGCTATCTTTTTCTCCCTGACTTTCCCAGCCACCTCTTTTGAGAACCATAGTGGCTTTTTTCTTTCATATTGATTTGTTTATTTGCTTCACACAAAGGCTTGTTATGTTGCTTGCACGCATGTGCAAGAAACATAGTGCCATCATCGGAGATTTCGGAGGTGCGTCACCTCCTCTTCCAATTCAGTCGGTGTGCTGTCAGAGTGCGGTCCCTGTAAGCCAATGCATTTTGGAGCTGTCTATGACATGCTCCAAAATGCAATAGTTACAGTTGAAAGGAGGCTATGCTTCAGTGAGCACCGATAAGAGGCTGCTCACGCGCAGCTCCCCACCCACCAGGCGTGCGGCGTCCCATACGACGCACTGTATAGTCGACGGGTGCCCAATCCCGTCGGCTGAGCTCGCCCCAGTAGTAGGTGCCACGCTTGGAGCCCACCCCAGCGTGGCAAGCAATCTATGGCCGGCGGGGTGCCCAATCCCCGTTGGCTGAAGCATCACCAACGTTCTTGTCCCGCTGGAGCCCACCCAGTGTGGCAAAACATCCATAGCGTCTTTTTTAAACCTGTAAAAGCGAAAGCGGTCCCAGCGCGTCTCCCAGCCCCCACAGCCGCACCCACCACTGCGCACCCAGCCTTCCACCACCCCTCACCCCACACTTACCTCCGGACTCCGGCGCGAAGATCTTCAGTGGACCGGGAACACGTCTGCACTCTTCAAAGCTGACCGCGAACTGAGGAAATTCCGGTAAGCTGTATAATAGGCTAGATAGTGGGGTTTCAACTTTGTTGCATATCTCAGGCATTTTTGGGAATTTTTGCACCAAATTTTCAACTTGGGGTTTTTGGGACCCCTTCTCATGAATGATGTCACTGTCATGGCGTTATTTGGGCCCGAAGGGTGATTTCGCGCAGTGACTGTGCAGTAACTGTGAAATCACCCTTTGGGCCTGAATACCACCATGATAGTGACATCATTCCTTGAGAATGGGTACCAAAACCCCATGTTGAAATTTGTGCAAAATTCAAAAAATGACATTTCTGAGCGTGCGTTGCGCAGTTCCTACACAGGTTCGTAAGTTCGCGAAATTTCAATATTTTCACTCCAGATTTTCAACATTGCCATTTTACCACACCTCCTCATGAGCAGTACAGCTGTCATTTTTCACATCCTGCCCAAAACATGTTTCCGCCCATGTAGCGCACAATGGCGCAGTCGGTGTGCGAACTCAATGTATGGGACACATTAAGAAAATCACAGTGACACTGATCATGAGCAGAGGTATTAAAATGCCTGTGTTGAAAATTTGGTGAAAAAATTCCTAAAAATGACTGTTTTACGAGTATGCGTTGCACAGTTCCTACACACACTCGTAAGTTTGCGAATTTTCAATATTTTCACTCCAGATTTTCAACATTGCCATTTTACCACACCTCCTCATGAGCATTACAGCTGTCATTTTTCACATCCTGCCCAAAACATGTTTCCACCCATGTAGTGCACAATGGCGCATTCGGTGTGCAAACTCAATGTATGGGACACATTAACAAAATCACAGTGACACTGTTCATGAGCAGAGATCTTAAAATGGCTATGTTGAAAATTTGGTGAAAAAATTCCTAAAAATGACTGTTTTATGAGCGTGCATTGCGCAGTTCCTACCCATGCTCGTAAGTTCGCAAATTTTCAATATTTGCACTCCAATGACTTCCAAATACCTAAACAGCACATAGAAGCAAGCAACATTCGGCATTGACAAATGCTTGTTGCCTCTGTGATGGCAGTTTTGATGATTCCCCATTGTTGCTCCACCCCTCCTTCTAGCCTGTTTGCTACTGTTTTTCTGAGGCACTCTCCCATTTTGCCAACGTCAGCTCTTCTGATGTCCAGTACCCTCACTTTTGTATGGTTTGACTCTGTAGCTGAGTTTAACGTGAACCACACTGTTTGATGGTCACTTGTTCCCTGATGGCAACCCACTTCTAGATCTGAGATCCTCTCACTGCCCCCATTTGAGAGTACGAGATCTAAGATTGCTCCCTCACGAGTGGGTTCTGAAACTAGCTGTATGAGGCCTGCCACCTGTAGGGCATCGAGAATGACCCTGCTCTTGGATGTGGCTGCAGCAAATGTGCCCCAGTTAACAACTGGCATATTCAGGTCTCCCATCAACATAACCTAGTACATACAATACATAATAATACTGATATTAAGTGCTAGGGTTAAAAAGGTAGCCAGAAGTTGATGGAGGGCAGGTGTACAGGCAGAGAAAGTCAGTTAGAAGCAAACTAGAATAGTGATGAGTTATGAGGCATAAACAGGCCAACAGATGGAGGAAGTAAAGAAGAAGAAAAAGCAGCCAAGGAGGCTGACTTCAGATAGGAGAGAACAGTGGTGATTTTCAAGGTTATAGTGTGGGAAACGTTGCAGATGACCATAGACTCAGTGGTAACACAGAAAAGCAGCCCAAGAGGGCATTGTCATTAAAATGGCAGGATAGGTATAAGCAGAGGGCCATCAGGGTTAAGTGGGGCAGTCACAGCTGCTGCGGTTGGTTAGGTGCTATCAAAGACAGTTTTTGAAAGGACCAATTTTGGGAGTAGATTGAAGGTGTGTGCAGAGGTTGTTAAACAAACTAGGTGCTCTGTACATAAATGCTTTTTGTCCTTGAGATGTCTGGCATAAAGGTACTGAAAAGTTAGTTTGGACATGCTTTTTGTGCAGTGCATGATAGTGTGGGCCCTGTGGAGGAGATGCTGGGTAGACAGGGGGAATAACCCTAAAGAGATCTTTTTGGCAGTAAGACAGGTGTGATCGGAGATTCAGAGCTGGAGGATGAGTCAATTGGACTGCGCGTATAGGTCACAGGTATGTGTGTCCCTACCAGCACCAGTAACTAACCTGCAGGCTTTGTTAAGAGTAACCCCAAACCTTCTGAGGGCAGTGGTGGTGGGAGCACTATAAAATACAATACCATAATCAATGATAGACAGTATGGAGCTAGTCATTGTGAGGTGTCGTGCCTCTTGGGTCATACAGTGCCGATGTCTATAAAGGAGGCCTAACCTGATATTAGCAATTTTGGAGATGTTATTAATGTGTTCTTGGTAGGAGAGAATACTGTCTAGGGTGATGTCCAGGTACTTAAAACTAGTTACCTGCTCAAGCTATGTACCAGTATTGTTGGAGATGGGTAGATGGGCTCTTTTAAACTTGCTATGAGTCCTGGCAAAGACCATCACTTTGGTCTTTTTATAGTACATAATTAATCTATGCTCAGCAAACTATGCTTCAACGGAGGTAAAGCTATGTTGCAAGTCACTGGTAAGGGGTGTAGTATCAGGCTGGCTGGTGTAAATCACAGCATTGCCTGCATACAGGAGAAGGTTACCAGGGCAAGCTAGGGGAAGGGTGTTGAGGTAGAGGCTAACTAGTAGGGGACCAAGGATTGGTCCCTATGGAAAACCAGATTGCACAGGGTGGCTACTTGAGAGTGAGTCTAAGATTAACAATTATTTGCACAGCAGGACCACATTGGCACTCCTCCATTCACAAACCCATAGGTAAACCTATTGAGGCTAGACTTGTAAATGTGGTTTCATTTCTGTCCTGTTCTTGGAGACATTCTGGTTCAGAGACCCATAACTTAAGATTATTTTCTTCTGTTAAACATCTCTGGATGGTAATTAATTGGAAAAAATAGATTTTCAAACTAAATCAGACCTTTACAGTGAATATACTGTATCTGCTGATCTTTGCCCCAGCTTTTATTAACTATTACATACCATGTGGTAGAAATGTGTCACTGGTTTGCTGTGGGAAGCTGACACACTATAACAGTGGTCATTATGAATTATTCAAGTTTTATGACTATGTTGTTCAAAAATATCAACAAGTATCTCACTTTAACTTGTGTTTGAAAGTGCTGCTGGATTTTTATTTTAAAGTATGTAGTGCAAAAAACAAAAACAGCAGCAGTACTATGTGGGTGGTGGTGGATACAAGCCCATTTTTGGAGTAAAGAGTCCATCAGGATTGGAAGAGATTGGAAGCCCTAAGGGAAGAGAAAGTTATGGGGCCAAACAGGATCCACCCAAGGGTATTAAAAGAACTGAACACAGTGCTACCAGACCCTCTGGCAACACCGTTCAGCACCTCATTAGAGATGGGGGTAGTTGGAGAGGAAAGGAAGAGCGCCAATGTGGTCCCTCTGCACAAAAGTGGCAGCAGGGAGGAGGCTAGCAATTACAGACCAGTCAGTTTCAGCATAGTGGTGAAGAAATTAGTGGAAATCCTGCTGAATGAGAGACTGATGGAGTACCTGAAGGCAAATGGGCTGCAGGACCACCAGCAGCATAGAAACATAGAATGTGACGGCAGATAAGAACCGCTTGGCCCACCTAGTCTGCTCATTTTCCTAGCTAACAGATAAGACGCAGATCATATCATATCATATCATATCAAGTCTTTATTTAACCAGGTGTTCATCGTTGAGCAGAAGCTCATTTGCAAGATGGACCTGGGTGGAGCATGAACAATTGTATATACAGGTCAACACAGGTATTTACAAGGCAATACAGATAATACTCTTTACAGAGAAGGAAAAAAGTTCATATGTACATAGAATTATACAGATATTGTACAGATTACGTATTTACATACATAGAAGTGTCTATAGGAAGATAAACAGGTTATCTAAGGTTGCAGGAGGAAGTAGCGGAAGAAAAATAAAATAAAATATACACCAGATAGAGGAAGGTAGGGGGAAGAGAGGAGGAAGTAGGGGAGAAAGGCTAGGAGGGCAATGTGCACAGAAAGGAGTTGGTAAAGCTGGATGTAGAGAAGGTGGATGGAGAAAAGGAGTATGTGTGAGCCCGGATTGAATGCTATAAAGTATGGGGCATGGTAGGATGTCTCACAACCCAGGGTAGTGAGCTCCCATCCAAGGTTGGGAAAGGAAGAATAAGGGGATGGATGGGCCTAGTGTTGATAAGACAGGGGATAAGAGAGAGAACAATTAGGCTGGTGAGGAGCAAGCTGGGGAGGTCAGTACTTAAAATTGGGTCTAGGCGTGGCTATATACCAGTGCAGACACCGGTACTGGGTCTGAGTGGGTGAAGCAGTTACATACTTCTCTGATTGTACGGAAATAAAGCATCTTGAAAGCATTTATACCGATTAGAGTGCTTAATTTGAGGGTTTTTTGTAGATCGTTCCATAAGGTAGGTAGCACGAAGCTTATGGCTGCCCTGCCGAAGCGGGATTTTGCTTTGGGTACTTTAAGTGTAATAGCTGAGTAACTTCTTAACGCGTATTTCCCAATTATACTCAGGGGAAGACAGCAGGAGATATAGTAAGGCAGCTTATTAGAGATGGCTCTATAGGTCCAGAGAGCGGCGTTTCTATGGCGCCTGAACTTTAGTGATGTCCATCCCACTGCCGCATATAGGGTGCAGTGATGTGTCGAAGGGGAGTCCCGTTATAAACCTCAGTGCTCGATGGTAGAGTGTGTCCAGTTTAGCCATGTAAGAGTTGGGGCATTGGCTGTAGAGGAAGTCAGCGTAATCAACCAATGATAGGAAAATGGATTGGACCAGTTGTTTCTTGGCATCTCTGGTGAGAGATTGGCTGATTCTAAAAAACAGTCCAAGCCTTTGCCAAAGTCGTTTTAGCAAGTCCTCGATATGTTCAATGAAGGAGAGTCTTTGGTCTAGCCAAACTCCCAGATACTTGAATTTTGTAACAAATTCTAGTTTTTCACCTAGAACTGTGGTAATTTGGGGAACTGTCCCACTGGACACAGGGTTAGCTGTACGGATAAAAGGAGAGAGGACCATCGCTTTAGTTTTTGGCATTAAGAGTAGCTTTTTGGAGGAGTTGGCTTTGCAAAGGTTGAATTCTGACTGTAGGTCATTGCAGGCAGCTTCAGGTGTTGGGCAACTCACGTAGAGAACTGTATCATCTGCAAACAGATGGATGTTGGCTTGTTTTATACAGTAGTCAATGTTATTAATGTAGATTACAAAAAGTAAGGGCCCTAATATAGAACCTTGAGGTACCCCTCTTTGCAGAGTTTTTAAGGGGGACAGGCCTCCTTCGGCTTTAACTTGTTGAAGGTGCCCTGTAAGATAGTCAGTGAACCAACGCAGAGAGGAGGGGTCCACACCTATGGTTTGAAGGGCGGAGAGGAGCAGACTATGGTCGACGGTGTCGAAAGCCTTGCTTAGATCAAGGAAAACAACACAAATAAAGTTTTACTCTCAAGATTACGCTGCCAGTCGTTAGTAACTTTGGCGAGGCTGAGATAGTGCTATGTTTAGCTCTGAATCAGGACTACATAGGATTTAGCAGTTCCCTAGACTCAAGGTGGAGTCCTCAGCTGTGCATTTACAATTTTCTCTAGGAGCTTGGACAGGACCGGAAGGAGGGAAATTGGCCTGTAGTTATTGAGATCACGCCACGGTCACCTGATTTGAACAGTGGTATGACATGTGCTGTCTTCCATATAGGTGATAAGGTGCCCTGAGACAGGGATAAGTTAAAAGGTGGGTGACGGTATTGCTAGTACGTGGTAGGCAATTTTAGGGAAGTAAGGGTCAAGAGAGTCGGCCCAACAATTTTTCTAGTATCCAACTGAAGCAAGAGGTCCTCTACCTCTTTCAGTGTGCAGGTTGAAGTGAGAAAGGCGAAGCTATCAGAGTTTCAGGCAGTTGGCTGGCAGTCTGGGAGAGAAGTATGTTTGCAGGGGAGTTATCAAATGCCATGCCTGCAGTAGCAAAGTGGTTATTGAATCCAAGAAATATATCCATCTTTTCGGTTATAGTCAAGTTGCCAGAGGTAATCTTGTCGGGAGTGAATTTCCTGGGGAATGGCCTAGCAGATCACTGATTGTGTTCCAGAACTTGTTTGGGCTCTTTGTGGAAAATCAGTTGGTTTGAAGAAAGTGACCAGTTCTCATTTTGGTACAAAATTAAACAATCTCTAAAACTGGTTAATCTCTACAGTATTCAGTCTTTTTCAAACTTATCTCTCTAAAAGCAGGACTTGATGAGGGTGAACCATTAGGAGTTTGATCCTAGTCAGAACTTTAATAAGAGCATACTAATTAAGGACCCTAATAAGAATGTTGTGGAAGATATTGTAGCTAGCATGTCGTTTTGGCCAGGTAGAAATCTTGACACTCAGAGAGTACCAAAAGCTCGTTTAGGTACAGCATGTTCATTGAAGTTAGCATGGATCTCTTCAGAAAGAACTTACTGATAAGGTGCTCGGGTTGTTGGTGGATCTTACTCCCTTAATAAAACAATAATCGCTGGCATCTGAGAAGACATCAACGTGGGAGAAAGAAGGATGGGTTTGCTCACCATTAGCACATCAAAAGTGTACTTTACTGGGGTTCTTCATGTTTGGGCGTGTTGGTTCAGTAATAAGATTGCGTCAGCCCATGTTCATCATAGAGAAGGATGCAAGGGGCAGCTGTGTTTTAGAAACCAATCAAAGTTGAGGTCTCCTAAAATAATAGTTTCTGGCCCCTGTCCCAACATCACTTAGATATGACTACAACTGCAGACCAGAAGAAGGCAGGCTGTAGCATCTATGCATGAGTGCAGTAGTCAATGTATTTCCACTGAGAATTAGGCATTAATTCACTGGCGACAGATGCCGAGGATAAGCAGGAGGCGAAATTTGTCTTTACGTGAATGACTACCCTCCTCCTCTGGCATGCCTATCAGCTCTGAACAAGGCATAGTTGGGTATGTTTACTTCTCTATCAGTGGTGCTTGGTCTAAGCCAAGTTTGGAAATCCACAAGTATGTCAGGAGAGGTATAGTTAGCTGGGTTTGTATTAAGGTTATCTTTTTAAGGAGGCTACATACGTTAATATGCAGAAGCTTATTCCTTTTAAATTTGCTAAGTTCTGCTGGCAAAGCAACAGCTTCTGGGGGCCAGGGTTGGGGTTCTCGTTGCCTGAACAAAGCAGGATGATAAATAGGATTTTCTAAGAGCTAATTATAAACTTGTAATTCCTGCCTTTCTCCATCTAAATAGATCTGATGTTTTCAAGGGACTGAAAGTAGCCACGATAAAGAGCTGATCTGTTGTAGCAAAACTGATACCCCTACCACAAATGAACTGGGGAGGAGATAGAAGTCTGCGTGGTGGGAGGTGGGCCTTGTGGTGGAGAGTGCTATAAGTACTACTGGTATGTGTGGTCCAAAAGCAAGGTCGAGGTACTGGTACTTGGAATCACGGAGGAATTAAAGGATAAGTTGCCATGTGGTATACAGCAAAAGGTGCCGTTGTAGACCAAACATGATGGCAGTTCAGGTGTCCAATGCTGGGCAGCTGGTATCAAGCAGAAAGAAAGAGCAAAAAAAGCCATATAGACTCACATCCCATAGGTACCTCAAAAGGAGCCACTAATTAGCCTAGAGGCCCAGTAAGGGTTGCTGGATTAATGCAGCTTATCAGTAGCTTTCCAATCCAGGTCGACCCAAATTTGATAGCATTAAAGATATTTAGTGGTGAAGGCACAGCCAAGGAGAGCCTATGTATTTTAGTAAGGCAGGCCCTGAGAGTTGGATTCCAGAGGCTGGATAGAGAAGAGGGATCATGAGCTAAGTCTCTATTGGTGGGGCACTGCGCGGAGTGGACTAATATTTTGGAGCTACTGTATTTAATAATCAGCGGAGGTGGGGAGGGCAGTCGAAAAAGTTGCAGCGGTGGCTGCCGTACCTTGTAGGTTTTGGGTCCATGTCTGTGGTCTTGAGCATCGGCTAGAGGGCGCCTGACGCCCAGTAGCGGGAATCCTGACTTAGGAGCTGGGAGCCTGGGCGACAGTTTCTCGGCTGAGGGAGAGAAGGAGAGTGAGGGTTAATAAAGTGGATTCACATAAGGGTTAGACAGAACAGCGGGAGTCCAAAATTTGCAGAACAAAAGGACGTGATGTACCAGCAATGCCAAAAGAGGTGAGTGAGGTAGTAGTAGGTGGTTGCACCCCAAGGTGAGTTTGTTTGGTGTTGCTGGCCTGCTTAACTGCAAGCTGGTTTATAGTTGAAAGGGTATATAGTCGAATTGAGGTGAGGTCCCTAACAATAGGGCAGGTAGAGCAGTAATTGAGAGGAGTTAGATGGAGTGGCTGGAGAAAAGGTTGAGAGGAAATGTGGGATCCTGTGGTGGGACTGCTTTAAAAGGGGCAGTAAGAAAGTGGGTCAAGTCAGGTATTAGAGACAGGGAGGCCAATAGCATGAAAATGTGCAGCAGTGGGTGACCAATCTACTGCTAGACTGAGGAAGGGTGGAGTAAGGGTCTATTAATACTGTGAGGAGGAGGAGGAGGGGGTGGGGGGAAAAAATTCATTCCAGAACAAAGCACAGAAAGAGATTTCCTGAGACCAGGAAGCACCAGGCGTTGGAAAATCAGCCAAGGAGTACAGCTGCCAGTCAGTGCCTGGTTCCTCAATAGGCATCCAGTCAAAACAGTGGCATTCAAAACCACGAGTTTCGGAGGTCCGTGCGTACTCTGAATCTGTCCGGGATCAGTCGAGTGGTCTGGGTTAGCTGTGACCTGCTCGGAGAGAGCAAGGCCACAGGAGCAGTTTGGGAAGCCCACAGATGGGCTGTCTGTGGAACAAGGAGGGAAACACAGAGGATTAAATACAGCTAGAGTACAATAGCAAGCTCAGTAGGGGCAGGCAATGGGAAAGACAAAGCATGAGGTAAAGAGGTGGTAAATGAGGCAATTTTTTGGAGCTAGAAGAGGAGTTAATGGGGGGGGTCATCTGTGCTTTGGAACCGGGATGTCTGAGGAGGACAGCAGCAGCAGCAGGGGGGGTGTAAGGAAAGGGTTTGTAGGTAAGGCAGAGAAGAAAGTAAGGTGTTTAGAGAGACAGCATTACAAGATCCTAGTTAACCAACAGCTTACTTCCTCCTACCCCTCACTAGGACTGCCTTATGTCTGTCCCATGCATTCTTGAATTCCCCCACTGTTCTTGACTCCACGACCTCCTCAGGGAGGCTGTTCCATGCATCCACAACCCTCTCTGTGAAAAAATACTTCCTCACATTATCTCCGAGCCATCTCCCCCATCTTCAAATTGTGCTCCCTTGTTCTAGTGCATTTCTTTTTCTGAAAGATGCTACCCTGTTGGACTTTGTTGATTCCCTTGAGGTACTTGAAAGTTTCTATCATGTCCCCTCTCTCCCTTCTTTCTTCAAGGGTATACATATTAAGCTCCTTTAGTCTTTCTTTGTATGTCTTCTGGTGCAGACCCTGCACCATTTTGGTAGCCCTCCTCTGGACACATTCCACTCTGTCTATGTCTTTGTGGAGATGGGGTCTCCAGAACTGCACACAGTACTCCAGATGGGGTCTCACCAACTTTCTGTACAGAGGAATAACAACTTATTGTTTTCTACTATTGATGCCTCTCCCTATGCATCCCAGTACCACCCCCCCTCCAGCCTTCCTTACTGCCTTCTCACATTGCTTGCCCACTTTCAGGTCATCTGATATAATTACCCCCAGGTCCCTTTCCATTTTTACTGTTGTCAGTATCTCAGCCCCCATTGTGTACACTTACCCTGGGTTTTTGTTTCCCAGGTGCATTACCTTGCACTTCTTTGCATTGAATCTGAGCTGCCATACATCTGACCATTCTTCCAACCTTGCCATGTCCCTTCTCAACCTTTCCACTCCATCTTGTGTATCAACCCTGTTGCAGATCTTTGTGTTGTCTGCAAAGAGACATACTTTTCCTTCCAGTTCCTTTGCAATGTCACTTATAAAGACATTAAAAAGGACCGGTCCTAGTACTGAACCCTGCGGTACTCTGCTAGTAACCCTCCTTTCTTCACTGTGGACTCCATTTACTACTACCCTTTGCATCCTGTTGTCTAGCCAATTTTTTATCCAGGCTACCACCTTGGGACCCACTCCAAGGCTGGCTAACATGTGTATTAATCTTTTGTGTGGGACTGTATCAAATGCCTTGCTAAAATCTAGGTAGGCCATGTCCACAGCCCCTTCCTGGTCTACTACTTTGGTCACCCAGTCAAAGAAATCTATTAGATTCATCTGACATGACCTTCCCATTGTGAGTCCATGTTGCCTTGGGTCCTGTGCCCCACTGGCCTCTAGGTACTCAACAATTCTTTCCTTCAGAAGTGATTCCATCATTTTACCTATCACTGAGGTCAAACTAACTGGTCTGTAGTTTCCTGCCTCTGTCCTGCTCCCACTTTTGTGAAGAGGAATCACATCCGCTCTCCTCCAGTCCTCAGGTACCACCCAATCCTCCCAAGATTTGTCAAAGAGAGTAGTCAGCGGTGTCACTAGTTCTACCCTTAGTTCCTTTAAAATTCTTTGGTGAATCCCATCAGGCCCCATTGTTTTGTCCACCTTCAATTTTATTAGTTCTTTCAGAACCCTTTCTTCTGTAAATGGACTGGTATCGACCCCTGTCTTCAGAATGTTTCTTTTGTTTGGTTTACGTACCTCCCCCTCCTCTTCCTTTGTGAATACTGAGTAGAAATATTAGTTTAATATCCCTGCTTTTTCACTGTCACCCTCTACCCACATTCCTTCCCCTTTATTAAGCCTCAGTATCCCTCCTTTGGTCTTTCTTCGTTCCCTAATGTACCTATAAATGTTCTTATCCCCTTCTTAACAGAGTTGGCTATCCTTTCCTCAGTTTGGGCCTTTGCTGTTCTGACTGCCTTCCCAGCCTCTTTCTGCTTTAACTGATAAAGTTCTCTGTCCTGCTCCTTCTGTGTTTCCTTATATTTCCTGAATACTATCCTTTTCTCCTTAATCTTCCCAGCCACCTCTTTTGAGAACTATAGTGTTTTTTTCCTTCGTTGTGTTTTGTTGATTTGCTTTACACAAAGGCTTATTGCATCTGTGATGGCTGTTTTGATTAATCCCCATTGTTCCTCCACCCCTCTTTCTTGCCTGTTTGCTACTGCTTTTCTGAGGCACTCTTTCATTTTCCCAAGGTCAGCCCTCCTAAAGTCCAATACTCTTGCTTTTGTATGGCTTGACTGTATGGCTGTGTTTATCGTGAACCACACTTGTTTGGTGGTTGCTTGTTCCCAGATGGCTACCCACTTTTAAATCTGAGATTCTTTCTGCAACCCCATTTGAGAGTACCAGGTCCAAGATTGCTCCCTCCTGAGTGGGTTCCAATACTAGCTGTCTGAGGCATGCCCCCTGTAGGGCATCAAGCATGACTATGCTCTTGGATGTGCCTGCAGCAAAGGTGCTCCAGTTAACATCTGACATATTCAGGTCCCCCATCAACAATATCATCCCTTTTTCTGCCATTCTAAGGAAGCCTTCTATCATTTCCTTGTCCATTCCTTCCCCCTGAGATGGGGGTCTGTATTCAACCCCCATGCGGATTGTGGTGCCATTTCCTGTCTCCAGGGTTACCCAGAATGCCTCATCTTCTCCCTGTTTACTCTTTAGTTCTGTTGCTTTGATCCCTTCCTTTACATAGAGAGCCACTCCTCCTCCTCTTTTACTTTCCCTGTCCCTCCTGTAGATTGTGTTTCCTGGTATGTTGACATCCCAGTCATGGTTTTCTGCGTACCATGTTTCTGTGACTGCTACAATATCCAGGCAACCCTCTTCCATCAAGGCCACTAGTTCAGGGAGCTTGTTACACAAACTACAGGCATTGGTACTCATCATCCTCCACTTTTTGATGGCCTTACCCCTTTTGGCCCCATTCCTGTCCTTACTGCCTTTGCCTTTTTTTACATTTACCTCTGTCCTTCTCCCTAATGACTTCTTTACCTTGGTGTTTACCTCACTAGTTACTTTGTTTTGTGGGGGTAGGCTGGGATTTCCCTGCTTCTTTTCAGTGCCTCCCCTCTTGGCTATTTTTAAATGCTTACCAATGAAGCATTTAAACCTCTCACCTAGGATCCTGGTTCCCGTCCGGACAGATGCAGACTATCGCAACAGTATAGGTCTGCATCCCTCCAGGTGGCTCCCCAGTCTCCAATGAAGCCAAAACCCTGAACTCAACACCAATTTTTCAACCATTTATTGAATTCCCTGTTAAGGAGTACCTTAGCATCACCCTTTCCATAGACAGGCAGCACCTCCAAGAAGGTTACTGTATGCACTGCTTGTCTAAGGCTCCTCCCCAACTCTACAAACTCCTCTTGCTCTACTCTGATCCCATTCCTAGCCAGGTCATTTGTCCCTAGGTGGAAAGTGACATCCAGATCCCTCTCTCATGCAGCTGCTCCCATGATCCTGAGGATTCGCTTCCTGTCCCTCCAAGCCATAGTGCCAGGCAGGCACCTTACCTCCCTCTCCACTTCCTCCCCCATTTCTACCCCCCTAATGACTGATTCCCCGACCAGGAGTTGTTTCCTTCCCCTGTGGGGTCCCATGCCACCCTCCTGTGGGTCTCCTTTGTGAAGGTTCCCAGATTCCTCCTTGGTCTCCACTGCAGGTGCCTCCATAGAAGAACCACTATCCACGAGAAGAGTGAATGAATTGTGGAGAGGTACAGCTGGAGGGATGCAACTCTGTTCCACCACCCTCTCCCTCCCTGAGCCCACCCTGGTCCAGCCTCTCCTCTTTCTTGGTGACCTATGAGGTAGTGGCATTGGCCCTAGTGGTCCCTAGGTGGGGAAGGAGGTTTCATGAATCCTAGCCAGGTCCGCCTGGAGATGGGAAACCTCCTCCCTCAGACCAAAGAGGTGCCTGCAAATAGGGCAGCATTGCAGCCTCCAGAATGTCTCCCAGAACACTGCTGCCTCACAGCCATTGCACTGCACCACTCCTATCATGTCTTATTTTGTGTCCCCCCTCTCCTGTTTCCTTGTATGCTTACTCTCTCCTCTCCTTACAACTCTCACCCTTCCTGTTCTGGGACAGCAACTTCCTATATTCTTCAGTAGCCTCCTTCTTCCTTGCTTAGTGTCAGACCACCACCAGCTGGGGGTGGGGAGAGTGAGCTACTTTTTTCCTTTAGGGTTGACAAAACCAAAGTTTCTCCATGATCCTTCCCTTCCTACTGCCAAACAGGAAGTTCCTGTTGACTGTCAAATCCAGTGACTATAAAAGTAGAACTGGCTTAGGGTAGGTGGGATGGAGGGAAATTAGTAAGAAAAAGGCTAGCAACAGAAAGTTGTAATTTGAGTCACCTGCTTTTATAGTGTCTAAGTCACACACCCAATTAAGCTCTCTCTCCTCCTACTGGTTTAGCAAAGTAAGTTGATACAGTACCCTTCACAGCACAGAACACACACTGACTTTCTTTCTTTTTTTAACCCTAAATAAGACCCCTTCTACTTCTAATAAAGTATCTGTCTACTTAATCCCAACAGACACTGACTCCTGCTGAGATATAAGTGTTAAATTAATAAGAAAATGTAACTTCTTTTAGTTAGCTGCTTTCTGCTCTACAAGCAAGGCTAGCAGCGAAAGCATGGTTTCACAAGGGGGATGTCATGGCAAACAAATCTCATAAATGTGTTTGATTGGGTTACAGGGGTTATGGATCAAAGGAGGATTGTGGGTGTGTGGCCTACCTGAATATTGCAAGGACTTTGATATTGTACCACACCGGAGGCTGATTAAGAAACTTTGCAACCTGGGGTGGGGGAGAAGGTAGTGATCTGGGTATCTAACTGGCTGAAAGACAGGAGGCAGAGGGTGGGGGTAAATGGCAGTCACTCAGGGGATGGAAGAATGACCAGTGGAGTACCACAGGGATCAGTACTTGGTCCTGTCTTCTTCAATGTTTTCATAAGTGACATTGCTGTGGAATTGTAGGGGAAAGGATATCTCTTTGTGGACGGCACACACATCTGCAACGGTTAGACACCCAAGAGGGGTAGAGGGAATGCAGAGGGATCTGGGGAAACTAGAGGAGTGGTCTTTGGTGTGGCAACTGGGTTTCAATCCAAAAAGTGCAAAGTCATGTACCTGTAGCAGGGAAACCTTGGGGCTGTGTATAATGGGGGGGAAGGGTAGTTACAGTCATTAAGCAAGAAAGAGACATTGGGCTAATCATATATGATGATCTCATGGCAGTAGGGCAGTGTGCCAAGGCAGGAGGTAAGGCTAGCTGTATGCTGGGCTACATAGAGAGGGGGATTTGTAGCAAGAAAAGGGAGATGGTTTGGTGTTGCCACAGTATCACTCACTAATGAGATCTCACCTGGAGTGCTGTGTGCAGTCCTGGAAGCTGCAGCTCTGCAAAGACATTGACAGGGAGGAAGCAGTTCAGAGGAGGGATACCAAAAGGGTACATGGGGTGCATGGAAGACCTTACAAGGAGAGGCTTCAGGAGCTCAACATGTATTCCATGGAAAACAGGAAATCAAGAGGGGGCGTACTGTAACTGAGACCTATAAGTACCTCACAGGGGTGAACAAAGTGCAGGAAGGGAGTCTATTTCAGAGGAGGAACAACAGAACATGGGGCATGCTATGAAGCTTGGGGGCAGTTTAAGGGGGTTGTGAGGAAATTCTTCTTCACAGAGAGGGTGGTGGGCACCTGGAACAGCCTACCAGAAGTGATTATGGGGGTGAATACAGTTGTGAACTCAAAGCATGCATGGAATAAGCACATGGGGATAATAGGTGGAAGGGGGCACCTGTGACAGACTAGGATCTAGAGTGTAGTAACAGCAGGGAACAGATGGCAGACAGAATGGGCCAACCTGTACTTTTCTGCCAACACATTCTATGTTTCTATATTAGTTCTTATACAAAAAGCATATGTGATGGAGTGGCTTTGCTCTCCATCACTTTTTAGTACCAAAATGTTTTTAGGAGATCTGGGGAGAGCTGGAACAAGATGTTTTCTGAGAAAAGGTTCTGTCACAACTGAAGGTCATATGGAAAATTAAACTGGGTAAAAAAACAGAATAAGAAACAAGATATTTACTTTCTGTGTAGCTGTTGGGTTTAAGGAGGTGCAGACCTTAAACCTCAGGGTTTTAATCCTTGCTGAGCTATGGAATGATATATCAGTCATAAGTTCCTTTACATTCTAATTCTCTCAGCAGCCTAAGGGTTAAACTAAATGCATAGCTTTGGCTGACTACAACTAAGTGACTAGAGAAATGCACCTATGGGCTGTACTCAAATGTAGGGTTGGTTAGTAATTAATGGGTTAGTAGCTGGGACATTGTTGAGGGTCTCTTTAATCCCCAGGAAAAGCTGACCATAGTTGGTTCCTCTAATTAAGCTTCAGGAACCAGTGATTCTATTAGGCTTGTTTCTCTAAAATAACAATGAATTTCATGAGGTAATGTTACGGGCCATATTATGCTATTATGATGACTGAGCTATACACAGACAAGAAACAAGGAAGTAGGAACCAAGGAAGGGGTTGTAAGGGTACTCTTCCCCCTTTGGAGAAAATAAGGCAGGCCATAGGAAAGAATTTTAGAAAAAATACATTTCAGGTATGGGACTGAAACTTTGACCTGCTTTAGGTTATGCCAAGAGAGAGAGAGAGAGTGAAAGGAAGCAATAAGTTTTATAGATAGAAGGGAATGTCTTGAAAACAGCTTCAGACAGGGGTCTGATTCTGCACCCTGAGTTAAGGGTGCAAGAGAAATGGATTCCTTAGAGTGAAGAAAAAGATTAAGACAAAGGTCAGAATCTGTACTCTGAAGTGAGGTGTACCAAAGAAAAGGGAAGGAAGAGATTGAGACAAAGGTCAGAATCTGCACCCTGATGTATGGCATGCTAGAGAAAGGGGTTTTATAGTATGAAGGAAGAGATTCAGACAAAGGTCAAAATCTGAACCATAATGTGAGGAGTGCTAGAGAAATGAATTCCTTACAGTAAGAGAGTAGATTGGGAAAGAGGTCAATTCTTCACCCTCATGTAATGTGTGCTTTAGTTTAGCGTGAAGGAAGAGATTTAAACAAGTGTCAGAATTTGCAAGAATTTGCAGTATGATTTGAGGTGTACAACAGATAAATGTTTAGGTAGGGATTTTTACCTTTTACCTGCCAATAAAGACTACTCTGAGGACTAGGAAAAGCAGTATGATTGGAAGGGGAAAAAACAGTTTTGGTTTAAATTTGAAAATATGTGTTTCTTAATGAGTGTCCCTTCCATTGTAGTCACTCTACCATGTGGTAGGACACCAGCAGAAAGCACTGGTGTTAAGGTCCCGTGGAAAGCACTTCCATTGTTACATATTCCTTATCTTATTATTATTATTATTAGGTGATATTATTGGCTGTTACAATCTGGGTTTTCACTGCTATGCAGATGATACTCAGCTGTATCTGTCCTTTATTCCCGGTCAGGATGATGTAGTCTCTCTGCTTAACAGCTGTCTAGCCAAAATCAATGACTGAATGAACGCCAGCTGCCTGAGATTAAACCCAGATAAGACCAAGGTGTTGGTTGTGGACCCAGGTCGCCTTGAGGCGGGTCATAGGGCTGAAGTACCATCAGGTCTTTGGCTTGGTGGTGCCCAGCTCTTGACCTCAGGCCAGGTGCGGAACCTGGCATTATTTTTGACAGCGGTTTGACCCTGAAATCACAGGTGTCAGCCGTTGTCAAGTCCTCTTTTCTCCATCTGAGGAATATCGCCCGGGTAAAACACCTGGTTCCTCTGGCTGACCTTCTTACTCTGGTCCACGCCTTTGTAACCACTCGCCTTGATTACTACAATTCCCTTTACCTGGGGCTACCGGGGGTTGAAATTCATTGCCTGCAGCTAGTGCAGAATGCAGCAGCCAGGCTTTTGACTGGAACATCTAGGTATAGTCATATTACACCTGTTTTGCATGGGCTGCACTGGTTGCCGGTATAATGGCGAATCACCTTCAAGGTCGGGTTACGGACCTTTAAAGCCTTACATGAACAGGGACCGCAGTGCCTGAAAGATCTCCTTACTCCCTACTGCCCCTCTCGATCACTCTGATCTGCCAATGAGGGATTGCTAGAGATTCTCAGGGTTCATTTCAAAACATTAGGAGCTCATGCATTTTCATATGCAGCTCCGGCCCTGTGGAATTCTCTACCTCATCAGATATGAAGCTGCCTGACCATCGAGAGTTTTAAAGTAGAGTTGAAAACTTTTTTATTTTCTAAAGCTTATGGCTTATGATTTTATGGCTTACGATTTTATATTATTAGTATTGTATTGTTGCTTATTGTTTGTAAAGCGCTTTGATCATTGGAAAAGCATTTTTTAAATAAAGTTTACTTACTTACTTAAAGTAGTACTGTGTGTACCTACTGTATATAGTAAAGCAGAACTGTTCTTGTAGTACTGTATGTACCTACTGTATATAGTGTAGCAAAACCACTGTAGTACTGTATGTACCTACTACATACAGTGAAGCAGAACTGTTCTTATAGTATTGTATGCACCTACTGTATACAGTAAAGCAGAACTGTTGTAGTACTGTATGCACCTACTGTATACAGTAAAGCAGAACTGTTCTTGTAGTACTGTATGTACCTACTATATACAGTAAAGCAGAACTGTTGTAGTACTGTAAGTACCTACTGTATACAGTACAGCAGAACTGTTGTAGTATTGTATGCACCAACTGTATATAGTAAAGCAGAACTGTTGTAATACTATATGTACTTACTGTATACAGTAAAGCAAAACTGTTCTTGTAGTACTGTATGTACCTACTGTATATAGTAAAGCAGAACTGATGTAGTACTGTATGTACCTACTGCATATAGTAAAGCAGAACACAAAAATGGATGTGGTATAGGGGTATATGTATCAACACAACTAATGGCACAAATCCTTCACCAACAAAACTATGAAAGTGGCCCTGTGGAACAACTTTAGCTAAAGATAAAAGCCTTTAACAAGGCAATACACTTAGGAATATGTTACAGAGCACCTAATTTGACAGAAACAGATAATCTGGAATTCCTGAACATCATACAAGAAAGTCTGACTACAAAATACACCATGGTAATAGGAGACTTTAACTTTTCCAAGATATGCTGGGATATGTTTCAGGGTAAAACCTTCATAGAAAATAAATTCCTAGATACATGTATAAGCATCGGACTGACACAAATGGTTAAGGGAAATACCAGAGATAATAACTTGCTTGACCTCATTTTAACTAACATGGAGGAAGATGTAGAAAGGGTTACAGTAATGTACCTATTAGGTGAAAGTGACCACAACATGGTTAAATGTATACTAGCTGGGGGCACAGGAAAAGTACAGGGAAGAACTTTAATAAGGAAGTATGCCAAAGCAAATTATACACAAACCAGACAAATACTGTCTGCTTATAACTGGAAAGAGCTGGAAGGACTGACATTGGGAGAAATATGGGAGAAACTGCACAGTACACTACAAAACTGTATAGATACATATGTGCCATACTCAAAAAAATACAATATAAAAGGGAGGGTTCCTAAATGGTTTTCATGTAAAATAAAAAGTCTGATAAATAAGAAGGAAAAGTCTTAAAGGAAAATGAAGAAACAAACTGACTCTACTAGGATAGAGAAATACAAAAGATATGTAAAACAATGTAAAAAGGCCATTAGTCAGGCTAAAGAAAATGTAGAACTGAGCTCAGCAAAAACAACTAAGGATAATGGAAAGGCTTTCTATAACTATGTGGGAAGTTTAAGAAAGGGGAGAAGACAAATGCTGATTTTAAAGGAGGGTGACATAGAAATTAAAGGAGAAGAAAACATGACTAATGTGTTTAATAAATTCTTTCTAAATAGATATAAAAAGGACAATGGTAAATATCAGACTGAAGAACACACATTCAGGAGTCTTGAGGGAATACTGGAAATAACACCAAAACAAGGTATGGAAAAGTTAAAGAAATGAAATAAATAAAAGTCAGATGGTCCAGACGAATACCATCCTAGATTCCTATCAGAATTGGCTGATGAGTTATCGGTACCCTTGGCAATACTGTTTAATAAACCCTTAAAAGAAGCAAATGTGTTGGACACATGGAGAATGGCATATATAACTCCCATACATAAAGCAAGAGACTCTAGTAATGTGAAACATTATCGGCCAATCAGCATAACACCGATAACTGGAAAAGTTATGGAGGGTTTTGTGAAAGATTTTTTGGAAAATAATTCACAAGAGTTAGAGCATGTTGATGTAATACAACATGGGTTTGAAGCTGGCAAATTATGTGTGAGCAATTTTATGTGCTTCTACAAACCAATGAGTGAAGCCTTGGATGTGGGACTGCCAGTGGACATGGTGTATTTGGATTTTAGTGGTGCCTTTGACTCTGTGTCACACAACATTTTGCTGGACACATTACAGAAAAAGGGAGTAGAACTATACCTGATTAAATGGATTGCCTCGGGGCTTATTGACAGAAGCCAAATAGTCCAGATATGGGGTCTCTATCAAATGAGGGAACAGTCACCAGTGGAGTCCCACAGGGATCCATATTGGGCCTGGTGTTATTTCACATTTTGATAGCCTCCATGCAGGTTTCCAAAGGGGCCTGGATCTGCAAATATGCAGATGACTCTAAAGTCAAAACAGTTATAAACTACAAAGTGTCTATCCAGAACCTACAAAAACAGTTAGATATGTTGGGGCAATGGGCATTGAGAAATCAATTGGAGTTTAATATAGATAAATGTAAGGTAATGCACCTCAGTACCAATAACAAACTGGCAAAATATACACTGAATAATAAAAAATTATTAGAGACAGATCAAGAAAAGGACCTGGGAGTTTTTATAACCAATGACATTACATTTAAGAAACATAATCTCGAAATGGTAAATAGGGCCAACAGAACTACCTGGAATATACTAAGGAACATCAGGAGTAGGAAAGGGAAGATGTTGATTCCCTTATATATGTCCTTGGTTAGACCAGTTCTGGAATACGGAGCACTGTTTTGTGCACCCCTGGAAATAGGATCCAGTAAAAAGGTGGAGCAAGTACAACGCAGGTTTACAAGAAAGATATATTTAGTGAAAGACATGGAATACCAAAATAGACTGCAAGTAACAGGACTGTATTCCTTGTCATATAGAAGATTGAGGGGAGACATTTGCTTTGTGTTTAAAGCCACAACAAATGGATTTTTACTGGAGTCAGCTGGGCTGAGTTGGAGGGAGAATAAGGGTATGAAAATTAGAGGCTATTCAAAGCAATTAAAAGGGGACAAGTTTAATACCACCAAGAGAGGAAGGTGGTTCAGCCAACGGTTGGACAATACCTGGAACTCACTTCCAAAGGATGTGGTAGGTGCGACTTCTCTATCAGCTTTCAAGAATGCCTTGGATAGGTATATGGAAGAGAAAAAAAGGGAATTTGACCACTAAAAAGTGGCAGGACCATAAATGGCTCTGGAAGCTCTTGGACCTGATAAACCTACCTTTGAACTGTTGTAGTACTGTATGTACCTACTGTATATAGTAAAGCAGAACTGTTCTTATTCAAATTGATGTAACTACTACTGTTAAAACAAATTTGTGAAAAAAGTACTCCATAATTTAAAAGGTCATCCAAAAAACTTCAAAGATAATTTACCAAAAGTGACAGTAGAGGTTTAAAAAAGCAGTAGAATAAAACCTCCATATTACAAGCACAAATACAAAAACATAGAGCAAAGCTGTTTCTCTAAGATAAACTTAGTGCCAGTCAGGAGGGAACTCATCTGCTGGCAGTACAGAAGGGTACCAGGTCAATTTATTTATTTATTTAGCTTTTGTTGACCGGGTAAGTGCACTAGACAAATTCTGCCTATTTTCAGGCATGACCTGGGGAAGGGGGATACAGATGAATGCCAACTGACCTTGAACTAGAGTAAGCTGCTGGTGGTATTTTTAGTGAATGAGGGAAATTTGGCCAGGACACCAGGGCAATTCCCCTACTCTTTTCGATAAGTGCCATGGGATCTTTAACATCCACCTGAACTACCACCAATCCAGGCAGATGGGACCTTGGTTTAATGTCTCATCCGAAAGACAGCACCTCAGAAGTGCAGCACCCCTCTCATGCTGCACTACAGCGTCAGTACTGGGATATTAACCCAAGTGTCAGATGTGGGACCTGAACCCACAGCCCTCTGATCTCCCGGCCTCAGAGGCGAGTGTGCTACCTACTGAGCCACTGACACTGACATACCATGCATGTAAGACAGTGTGGCATTAATCACGCTGTATAGTGAGTGCCAGGGTTTACAGCAACAGGGGTAGAACAATGGTAGGGGAATACAGCTACCCCTGTCACTGCATACAGAATGGGACGGTGGAGAAGTTTCCATGTGCTGGGTACCTGGTCAAGTCACTCCCATGAAGGAGTGGTTAGGGCACCAGCACACTGTGCAGTCAGGAGACCTGGGACTGTGGTTCGGTTTCCCCCCATGTCTCCCCTCCTACAACTTTTTGCCACAATTTAAAAAAACCTACCCCCCTCCCGAATTTCTTCCAATCCCTGAGGCCCCCCCCGAGTTAGTTATTTAAGTTCTGGGTGGTGCGGCGGCCGAAGCCCCCCACAAAAAAATAACATTAAGACCCATTGTTTTAAATGGGCACGGTGAGCAGCACAGGTCATTGTTTTGCCCAACTCTGTTTTTATCCAGCACTGTTTTGACAGGTGGAGGAATGACCCCATGCCATTCAGAAGTAGGGCTGGGTGAACATTTTAAAGCACTAGGGAAGTTTAGCAAAATACAAAAACTGTCAGCGTTTGTACAAGTTTGCATAATAAAGTAAACATTTTTTCACCTTAGTGTATAGAACTTTATCATATTATGTGCTCATGATGTGTATACCGTGTCATTTCAAACAAGTCCCCTTAAAAGTTAGTGTGTATTTTTTTTGTAAATAAACACACCATGGGTGGGATATTCAAAGCAGTTGCACAATGCACAACAGGGTTGCACCAGCGCAACTATGAAAATGCGCCGGAGAGTGATATTCAGCCGCAGCAACTGTGCAGGGCAAATCACCATGTGTCAATGCGCAATGGTAATGCATGCATGCTCAACTGCACGGGGTGTAGCCATGAATATCCGGCACTGTGCGATATTCAACACCTGACAGACAGTGCAAGCGTGGAGCAAATGGGAAATGCATGGAGCACACTTGAGCCTATAAAAAGAGGGAGCAAGCAGGGAAAGGACACTTGCACCAGAGGGGAGCAGGAGTGAGAGAGACACAATGGCCAGGCTGAACAGCAGGATGGGTGCAAGACAGGGACAGAGGCATTGAGGGAGTGAGACGGAATGAGAGAGTGGTCGTGTGTCTGTGTGCATGTGTGTGTGTGTGTGTGTGCATGAGAGACAGTCAGGGAGGCTACAGCCAGAGTTTGTGCCCGTGACACCTGGCACAGAAGAGGCAGCACAGGTGCCCAGACAGGTGGGAGGCAGAGTCCACAGGCTGCCAGCTTGGAACAAAAGACACAGGTGTGCGCCCAGCACAACCAGACACACAGCAGCACACAGCCAAGGTGACCCGAGGGGCCTGCCGCCCACGGAGGTCTGGACAGCTGAGGCCATGGCCAGTGCCATCTTCCAGATGGAGGTGGTAATGAGGGGTGTGAGGAGGCAGGAGGCAGAGTGGTGCAGCCGTGGAGGGGCCTGTCAGTGGTACACCCGGAACAGTTAGTACCGTGCTTGCACCACCTTCGAACAATACAGTGATACAGAGATTGTGGGCCGGTACTGCATGAAGCTGGCAATTCTGAGGCAGGAGGTGCAGTGATGAGATGCAGGCACCCACTAGACAGAGCGACGCTCTGACTGTGGAGACAAAATTCATGGCTGCCATGTGCCTGCTCACCACAGGTACCTTCCAGAAACCAACAGGGGACACCACAGGCATAACCCAGTTGGCCACATCATGGCTCCTCACACAATTCCTCAATGTACTGCTGCCACATGCTGCAGAACACATCCAATTCCCCAGCACACAGGCAGAGCATACAGCGAACATGCAGGAGTTTCACAGGGTAACACGTATGCCTGGCGTGCTAGGGGCCATCGAATGCACCCATATCGGCATCTGCATACCACCCGGCCCAGGGGGGGGTAGTCTACATCAACTGAAAGGGCTACCCTAGTGTCAACTGCCAGGTGGTGTGTGATGCCAGGGGGTGCATAATCAATGTCTGTGCCACACGCCCAGGAGAAGCACATGATGCCTTCATCTGGCACATCTTGGCATTGTGCCACAGGTTTGAAAGTGGGGACATCTCCACTAGCCACCTAGTAGGTGAGTGTGCTGTAAATATGGGCAGCCTGGCACAACAGGGAAATGTGTGGAGGCTGCCAGGGTAGGGGCACCGCAGGATGTGGCCGGGAGAGATGGGGGGTGCAGCAACACAGACCACCATGCTAACTGTATATCTATCCACACAGGTGACAGTGGCTACCCACTCCAGCCATGGCTGCTCACCCCATACTGGCGCCTATTGAACCCATGCAGCAGCGATTCAATGAGGCACATGCCAGCACACAGAACATCATTGAGCATGTGTCTGGGCTGCTGAAGGCATGGTTCTGTTGCCTGGACAGGTCTGGCAGTGCCCTACAGTACAGCCCCTCAAACGCCTGTGGCCTATTCCTGGCCTGCTGTATATAACACAACAAGGACACTGACTGTGGGATAGCTGTCAAGGTTGAAGAAGGGAACAGCAGTGGGGACAATGCAGCCGCCGGGCCATGTGGCGGTGAGCAGACCCCCCTGGGTGAAGGTAACCCCAGCTGCACAGGATGGCCCAGCGGTACTGGGACATGATTGCAGAGGAGAACTACAGTGCATGCAGGTAGGTGAACATGTCCCCATGCATGGAATAGCAACTATGGCAGAGCGTACAGGCATGGTTGGGCGAGCCATGTGACAGGAGTGGCTGGAGGAGCATGGACGTGTGAAGGTCAGGGCAGCCTGGAAACACACAGAACAGCACAACCCCCACCCACACACACACACACACACACACACACACAGGCACCTGCAGACGCATCGCCCAGAGGCTGGCATCAGGCGTGTGTCAGACAATGAGCACCAGTGTACAGTAGCACCCGGCGCTGTGCTGGCATCATGATGCACACGCCACAATGGCCAGCAGCTGGGCAGGTGTTCACACAGCCTGTGTGTGGTGACAACCATGGTTGCCACGTCCGTGGAACGCACATGCACACACCACAACAATGTGCACACGAGGTGGCAGAAGACAATGGACTGGGAGGTGGGTGGTTCTGGACCGCCGCACAGTCGCACGTCTGCTGCGGACATGTGGATGGCCCCGCCGAGACCGCACATCAGACCCAGGCTGTGTGACGGCCACAGGGGGTGTCTATGACGGTCCCTCGGGGGTATTACTGCGGGAAATCGACCAAGTCCTCGGAGGGGTCTGCAGACTTCCGAACATGCCCACTCCAGGCGTGTCCGGAATGTCCACAGCAGATCCCAGCATCAACACCAAGGGGGTCGCGTGACACCATGACTGAGGGGTGGAGAATGCACTCCACGGAGTCTGCGGCTGACAGCCATGCACCAGTGTGGACACTGTTGCTAGGCTGGCTATGACCGCAGCAATAAGCTGATCCAGGGCTGCAGTTGTGTCCACCCGCATATGATTGTTGTTGGCCAGGAGCTGTGCAAAGTCCCTGTCGTGCTGCTCTGTAGCCTGGTGCATCTTGGCAAGGAGTGCACGCACCCCTTCCACCACCAGTACCTGTTGCTCCATGGAAGCCCACAGCAGACAGGTGTGATCAAGCAAGGTGTCGGCACCCAGGGGCAGCTGGGTGATGCGCCGGTCCATGGGTGGCATTTGGCCCTGCTGCCAAGCCCCCCGCGCAGCTGGGCGCTGCACAACTGGGCCCTCTTGGGGTTGCTCATTCACCAGCGCACCATCGGTGGGCACTGCACCCTGCCCCCCAACATCCCCGTCAAACTGCCACTGCTGCTCCACTGGCCTCTGCACACTGAGCATCACCTGTGTGGCTGCTCCACCACCACCACCATCATTGGCTAGCACCGCACTGCTGACACCCAAGGCGACACCGGGGGTGGTGGCCAGTGGCTGGACAACTGCCACCAGGGCACTGTCTGTTCTGCCGTGGTGGGTGAGTGGTATGGGTGCCTCCCCCTCAACGGCAACACCACTAACCAGGATGATGGTCTCTTCATCATAGGTGTTGGACCCGGCCCCGATCTGTGTCTCGGCATACTGTACGCCATGGCTGGTGTCATGCTGGAACACAACCAGGGCCTCATCTGCAACCATGCCACGGGCATTTGGCCGGACAATGGTGTTGGGCTGCATCCGTTCTTGGCCCCGGACACCGATGGTGGTGGATCGACAGTCTTCCAGGTCCAGGCTTGCCCCCATGGTGGACACCCCCGCCCCACCACTGCATGCAGGCACTCTGGAGCTGAAAGGGATTACAGTCACATTACTGCCGCTGTCACATCAGCTGGCCTCCCACCCCCCTGCCTCCCACCCCAGACACTGGTGTACTTATTATGCAGTGATGGGCTGCCACCCATTTGGAAGCCACCATCAGGCACTCCCTCGACGGCGCTGCGCCACATGGTGGCCACCACCATCTCCTTCTGCAGCATCAGCTGTGGCACATTGGGCTGTCCACTGCCTGTGGCTGCATGTGTGGCCCGGATGGCTGCCACCTTCTCCTTTATCCGGTGCCTGTCTGTGCCGACCTTCTTCTTGCACTCCTGCACAGTCCTCTGAAGGCTGCCCTGCTGATTCACAGCCCTCACCACACCCTCCCATGCTGCGTACCTGGCCTGTGGGGTGCCTGTCTATCCACTTAGCATAGGCTCCTGGTCCAGGTATGCCTCAAACAAGGCATTCATCTCAGACCTTGTAAAGCTGGGCCTACGCTTTTGTGCAGGCCCACGCTCCTCACCTTCCTCGCGATTGGTCATGCTGCGTCCTGTGGGATATAACATGTGGTCAGTGACTGCTACCAACCACCAAAGCCACTGTCCCATCACTCCCTCAGCCTCACGGCGTACCTCTGAAGGATGCAATACTGGTTCATGTCCTGTGCTTTTTCCACAGTGCCTTTATAGCGCATCGCATGCAAATGAGGGGATGCGGAACTGTAATGAGATGCATATGCCCCCAATGTGCCACGGATAGGCTGATGAGCTAATCTGCATATGCCAGCTGAATATCATTTTAGTGCACTTAGTGCAATGGACTTGAGCATGCTCCAGTCATGGCACAACATTGTGACATGCACAATAGGTCCAGCAGTATGCATGCATGCACTACCGGCACCTACACCAATGGCGCAGCATACACACACCACGCAATACATGATACGGTGCTCAGCCACTATCAGACATGTGCTGCTTGGGCACTGTGAAGCCTATAGCACCTGGGCACCATAGGGCTGATGGCACTCTGGCGCCATGGGGCATACTGTGCATGGGCACTGTTGGCCAGTAGCCCGTGGTGTCCACATGCCCCTATTGTGCACATTGCATGGTGGTCCCAATAGCGCAGTCATGCATGGTGTGCATGCCGACCCATGACCCCAGGTTTGCCCTTTGCCCTTCAGGGTGTCCTGCACCACATGCCAGTGCGGCCATGCCCGTATCTCGCATCTCCATGTGAGGCACACATCCCCAGCACGTGGGGCTCATGTGCTACAGGGCACCATTTTGGTTTACCTTACTGCGATCCAGCAATGCCACACCACAGCAGAGCCAGGGAACCAAACTGGTCCCAGATTGAGTTGGTGAACCTTGTGGGCCTGGTGGAGCCACATGCAGGCAGCCTGTTTGGGCAGGTGCCCCTGAATAGGCCACGGATGGAGGTTTGGCAGGAGGTGGCAGATGGGCTGGAGGAGGCCACTGGTGTCCAGTGAACCAGTGAACAGTGCTGCCACCGCTATGGGGACCTGCAGCAGAGGTACCCAGAGAGGATCCAGGCACTGCAGGCACATGCCCAGAAGGGTGCCGTGCCATGACCAGGTAAGTGTGCATCACACATGTTTGTGTCCAACCAGTGTTCTGTGGGGCCATCAGGGTGGCACACCATGCTGTGGGGGGGTGCTGGGGCTGTACGCACTGTAGCCTGGGGTGGTGCACCATGTGTGCACTGTGCCAATGCGCTGGAGCTGTGCTGGGCCGGGGAGCACGCTCTGCTGGGGGGGGTCATTGGTGATTCCAGGTACTGATGTGTTCATCTCTATGTTACATTCTTAGGCCCTGAGGACAGGAGAAGAGCCCGAGTGGCAGGTGCTGCGGGTGGGTCAGAGTGGGCCACAGCAGGGGCTCCTACATGGGCTGCAGGCAGCAGAGGCAGTGCAGTGGTACCGGTGCAGGGTGCACTGCAGCATGCAGGTAGGCATTGTTACATGCTACATTGATGTACAGGGTGGGCAGCCAGGGTGGGGGTGGGACACTGCCCCCTGTGTGCATAGCCATTGCAGCTGTGCACTTCCCACGGTTGCCATTGCACCATGCTGTGGCTATCGCACATGTGTGTGGCTGCCGTAGGTGGGCTGTGGGTGCATCCGGCTGCCAACTGTGCCACTGCCATCCTGCCACTTTACCATGCCATCTGCCTACCACGGTGGGTGGTGTGTGGCCCATGAGCAGTGGTGGTGTGCTGTGTTCCACATGGCTGTGGTCAGCTGGGTTGACGGCACATGTGGGTGCACTCACTGTGGGTGGCTGGGTGCCATTCCAGGGGTGCATGTCACCACTGTCCACTGCACACAGTGGGTGGGCTAGGGTGTTCCGGACATGCACTGATTCTGTGTACCCTCCTTTGTCCTAGGTGCTTGTCAACTGAATGTGAACACCCGCCTGCTGAGGAGGATACTTGAGGTCTCCAATGCCACACTGCAGGTGGTAAGGATGATGCAGAGGGCCATCCGCAGGCTACAGCACCAGGCAGTGATGGGGTGAGGCCACCCATGGGGCCCATTGGCCCATGACCATTTTACATCCTTGTTCCCCCCTTCTCTTGCCCTCCCTTGTCCCCTTGTCTTGCCCTGACCCCTGTCCCTGTCCCTCCCTTCCCAGGCTTAGCCTTTTTGTAAATAGCTACCCCATTTTCCCCTGTCCCCTGTTACCTGTATATATCTGTATATAGTTATGTTTTATTTCTGTTGTTAATACACTTTTCTATGGTTATACATCTGTGTCCAGGTCTGCTTTGTGGCTGGCGTGTGAAGCCATGCTGCAGTGGTGTGCATGGTGGCTGTGAGGTGCACCTGCAGTGGCCAGGGAGTTATGCCTGGTGGTGTTCACCCATTGTTCAGTGGCTGTGTCCTGGGGCAGCCATGGGCTTTCTGTTCAGGTTGTGTGGTGTGTGTGTGTTGTGTGCTGCCTGCCTGTGTGTTGCCAGCTGTGGTCTCAGTGGCATGACCCATGCATTCCTGTTGTGGGTTGCAAGTGGCTGTTCACCAGTGGCCATTGGTGCCACCCTGCCTCCATGCACCACTGTGGTGCATGTAGGCAGGGGCCTTCTGCCTCCCCCTATGCACTGGGCAGTGTTCCATTGTGTGCTTGCTGTGCCTCACTCCTGGCACCCTTGGCACCCTGGTGGCAGGATATCTCACCCCAGTGGCTTGCTGCGCCTGTTGCTGGTACATATGTGTCCTGGTGCAGGCACCTCTGCCCCTTGCGCATCCCTGGTTGCACTGTTGCGAATATTGGTTTTCTCCCCGGCACAGTCCTGGTTGCGCTATGGCACATCTGTGTGATATTTAGGTGGGTTGCACTGGAGCATGCCATCATGCGCAACCTTTGAATATCATGTTAGGTGGCCATGGTGCAGTTGATTTGCACTGTGCAAGTCTTGCACCTGACTCTGGTGCATTTCTGAATATCCTACCCTATATGTCTAAGTAGTTTTGATGTGTTATTTTCAGACTGTCCATTTCCTCATAACATGTCTCCCTAAAATGCCCACTTTGACTCAAGAAATTTTCTATACAGTGAAAAATAAAGCTACGCCTCTTCAAATCTGGCCAAAATGACTGGCATGATGAAGAAGGGAAACTCCTTTATGGTGCAAACAGATACCATGCCACTTCAAATTTGGTCCTAGCTTCCAGTTCTGTAATGCATACAATACACTGTATGACTGCAAACAAATGGTCTTCCACCTCAGATTTGCACTTTGTTACCAACACAGTGATACACACAATATAAAGTATTGTACAGAGGTGCAAAAAATGATATTCCACTTCAGATTTGGCAGTCAGGGTTAAATACCGATAGCCAGTGGCATTATTGTGCAAGGACTTCACTATATGGTGCAAAAAATGCCATATCACTTTACATGTTGCACTAGTCTCTGACACTATGAACCTCACAATCATATTCTTAAAACAGTCTGATCCCTTCCCATCACACTGACAGGATTTTATCTTATTATGTAGTCGCACACCAAACCATAATTAAAGACCATTTAAAATAGTTTTGGGGAGAAAGAAAAGCATATTGCAGTAATCCTGTCACAATCTGTCACAGTGCCCTTCAATTTGGATGATTGGGTAAGCTTTCAAATCCTATCTGTACACTATTTCTTCATAGGAACAAAAAAAACATATCTTGCACCTTTACTACTTTCCATGATCTACACAGGAAGCCAGGGAATTTGTGGGTCATCTTTTGCTCAACCCCATGTGTGTTATTCCCAAGAGGCACCATTTTTCCCATAATGTAATATCACTCAGCTCTAGTCATAAAGAAATGGCATGACCTGCAACCATCAGTAACTACATACTGCTAATATAATAGATTTGCCTTCGATCTTTGACTTCATTACTGTTTGTGTCTGTGGTGTCTGGTGTGAGTCTACAGTGGAGACATCAGGGGCCTGATCACAAGATGCATGGCTCAACTCATGGGCATATGCGAGTTGTGCCATGTGGTGCTATGCTGGGGACACTTCACCATATTCCAGGACAAGCAGGGTCACTGGCACCTATGCCTGAGACTTGTGGCAGCCACAGGCTAGTGCCAAAAGAGTGGCACACTAGACCTGTGTACCACAAGTCACAGCATGCAATCTACTGCACCTCCAGAGCCCTCCCACCCTGAAACCCACACGCATGCACCTGTGGGCATGAGGGGGGCTTGCTGGTTGGCACAGGTGATCGGGGTGGCAAGTCTGAAAATGGACCCGGGGGGACTCGAAGTTCAGGGGGTTGGGGCATGACAGATCTGGGGGGCATCAAGAGCATATCCATATAATTTCCATGGCACTGCAGGTAGGGGGGAATCCATCACTGTGCCAGGACAGATGGCCCTTAGACCACCTCCTAGCTAATCTAACCCTGCTGCATCATACCGGGTCCTGGAATGGTGTAAGTGAGTTATGGCAGCCGCCCTTCTGAAATAGGGCACTGTTGCTACTGTAACCCACCCTTGCGCCATGCTACTGTGGATTGCCGGCGTAGTGGGTGGCATATCCCACCTTTGGTGCAACCCGCAAATGGCACGGCACTAGTCACCTCTTGGAATTGTGACTTGCGTTACGCATGATGCAAAGTGCAATTTATGCCATCGGGTCTGGCATAAATCACCTTGTGCCAAGCATACCGCATTCTGGAATCAGGCTCCATATGTGTGGAATGGCTCTTACTGATAACTATCTGGCCAAATGCTTAAAGACAGACAGGGATTCTAAGGGCCCAAATCCACAGATGCTCTGAAAGGTTTAAATGGCTGCATAGTGAAAGAGCATAAGCACTTCTGTGTCAAAGTCACAAGTCATCCAGAACCACGTCCATAGAACACTTTCTGCTCCACATGGAGGGGAAGTGCAGAGACATCCACATGGATGGAGACATTGCCACACATGCATGTTTTGCTCATGGGAACACCTATCCACAGTTTGAGACAGATGTTTTCATATATGAAACACAGGGCCTCACACTATCTGATAAGCAGGACTGCAGCAACAACACACCATAGGCTGGATTCACAAAGCTTTCTGAAGGTGCAAAACCTTCCCTAAGTCCCCAAAACTGCCGTAGTTATGGAAACTGAGGGAAATTTGCACTGAGTGCTATTGACAAAACCCTCTGCAGCTGCAGAAAACAACGTTAAGGACTGTGGAAAAAGGTGCAGCTGTGGAAGTCCCTGAGGAAAAAAAAAGTGTGAGATAAGTAAGGCACAGCCCCTGAAAGGCTATTCACAACCATTTTTTTTCCGCAGCTGCGGAAAAAATGTTACACACAGTGGAATGAGGTGTAACTCTCCCTCAGCAAACTGCAGTAGTGCCCCAGCAATAGGAATCAATTAAGGTGGAGGTGAGGCACAGGTAATAGCATCCCAGGTAGTATAACAGTGGCTGCTGTAACAGCAATGAAAGCACACATTGCCATGATATGGCAACAGGCAACAACCACCAGACACAGTGCAGCCCATGACAGAGCCCCACAGGCAGTAGAGCCTGGCCAGCCTGCAGTGAGTGCTACCCCTGCAGGCAACAGGAACACCCCAGGGAGGTAGGACCAGCAGTGACTGTTGGCCACTGTGGTGCCATGGTATTGCTGGTAGCTGTGGTGCTGCAGTGGTCCCAGTTGAGGGACTGGTTGCTGATCTCTTTGTGGGTGCTTTCAGCTTCATTCTGTGGCAGCCCTGTTAAAGTCTGCTGTTCCAGCTGATTAAGATCACTGTTGCTGTGCCTCCTAACATATTTCTGCAGCTGCAGATCCGCAGTTGCAGATTTTCAGCACGTGTGCAATTTCCACAGCTGCTGAATTTCCGTAGCTCTGGGAATTTTACGAAATTCCGCACCTGCTCAAAATTTCTTTATGAATATCACGCAACTGCATTTCCACAGTGCTGCAGGCCTTTTTCCCACAGCTGTGGGATTTTTGGCTTTCTTTGTGAATCCTTCCCTGTATTTATAGTATGGGTAGGCAAATACCATATTTCAAATATTCTACCAAATATTCATATTTGGGCCCAAAGATTTGGAAATTTCATATTCGGCTTTGTTATTCATGCACTTGTGTGTGTGTGTGTGTGTGGAGGGGGGTAGTAAAAAACAGCCCCAAAACTCCTTCCCAGCCCAAATATGGTAAAAAAATGTTCCTCACCCTCTGCAATGAGTCCACTCCTACACTCCTTTCCCCAGCACCTAATATTAACAAAAAAGCTTCCATGATAGGCATATAGAACAACCCACCCATCTCCATGGTCAGCTGCCATCTCCTCTTTCCACCATTTAGTTAAATAAATCATCTCCCAATCCCAGCACCATAGCAGCAGTATCCAAGTCTCACCATTCTTCCCTCAGCACCCACATTAGTAGCAAGCCCCCCCTCCACACAAGAAGGTGACCATCACAATCAGCCCTTCTTCTTGGTGCTTGGTTACCTTCTTGTGAATGACACTCCTGCACTTGCTAACATAGTAAAACAGCTGATCACTTGATCAGTTATTTTACTATGTGAGTAAGGGCAGGAGTACCATTCACAAGAAGGTGGCCGGCTGTAGAGGAGGGCAGGTTGTGTCAATTACCTTCTCATGCTATGGTGGGGGTCTACTAAATTTCAGAAATGTGAGTTCTTGGGGGGGAAGGAGGGTAGGATATGGGTACTGCTGCTGGGGTGGGATGATGATTAACTAAATAGTGGAAAGAAGAGATGGCAGCTAGCTATGGAAGCAGCCAGGTTTTGCTGGTTGCCCCTTGTGGGAGTATTTCAAAATTGAAATTATGGGTGCTAGAGGGAAGGAGGATGGTTGGAGTGGAATTGTTGCAGAGAGTTTGGTAACAGAATTTTTTAATTGCAACTGGTTGGGGAGGAGAGTGGGGTGCTTTTTTCCTTTTTTTTTATTTTTTTTGTATTTCCTGAATACAAAAAGGCACAGATATTGCATTATTCATGGTATTAAGGAAATACTATTCATCCCTTGTGTACCATAATAATGTATTTAGTCAGTCTTGCTTGTATGCACTTGGGATGTATGCAGTTTTTGGACATACAGTATGCACAGTTTTCTTCAGTGCCAAATGTATGGGTAGGAAGTATGTTTTGTATGCAATATTTTGCCTCTTTTCCTGGTATTCTGACCCGATTGAAGTGATAATTGCTCAGATTTTGAGGTGAAATTAAGTACTAAATGATATTTTAGGTGTAACTTAAAGGGAATGAGGAGTCCGGTACACTCAGTATACTGCCTTCCAAACAACTGAGAAGACCAATAGAACTGTGCTCTGCACTGTGTATGAAGTACAACTGCTTGATAAGTGTTTTCTTCCTGGTATAAAATGAGATGGTTAATTACTGTACTGCTAAACTTGCATTCCTGCAGCCTTTTAAAATGTATAGTTCATGTTCTGGATATACTGAGTGCAATCTGGATGTACTGTATGCACAAATATTGTTGTCCTCAACAGTGAGCGTACAAAAGGTATTGACTCTGTTTCACTCTATTTCAGTCTTTATCAAAAATACTGGGGATTATGTGTCAAAGGGTGCTTTCCCCAGTCTCCAGGATGAATCACACCAAGGCACTGCCTGCACAACAAATGGGCATTAAACTCATGCCCGTGATGTTCATCCCAGAGACTGGGATAAATCACATCATGAGCACAGACCCCTGGCACACCACAATTGGGTGCCATTTCAAATATTATTGTATGCCATCCCCATGTGGTGGAGCTCCTGGTGAGTGGTGCTTTAGCCTGGGCTACAGAATACAATGATTGTCTGGCTCTGGCCAGTCCTTAATGTCCCAGCCCAGGGCTGGTTCTTACACCTCATGCGTACTGTGCTCGCCCCCCCTGCTGGAATCTATTCTCTCCTGCTCTGCTTGCATGTAATCTTGACATATCAGTAGAAAGTGAATGTTACTATACAGACTGCACACACATGTGGCTGTACATAATAATTGCAATGACAGACACATGTATTTAAGCATGTAGAAAGGGACACCTCTCAGCCACTGTCATTTGCTTGTAAATGATTTTTAATGAATAATGCTGGCCATCCTAGCATCTCAAAATTTCACAAACAAGTGCTTAATTAAGAGAGGTAGTCATAAATAATAAATAGAACAACATATAGGTGAATGTGTATTACTCCCGAGTGATACACACTCACCTATTTGTTATTTTTTGTAGAATATGGATCTGACTTTCAAATTTTGTAGCACTTAGTGTGTTACATGATGTGATGCTGGCTGGGCACTGCACTGAGGACTTGGTGGCTCTGTCTGCACTAGACTTGCTCACTTCCTCTGCACTACCCCCCCTGCCTCTCTTAATTCATGCTTGTTTCAGAGTACCTGTGGTGAATCTTTGGTTGACATGAATTTACATGGGGACAAAAGAAGTAAAGGCAGTGAGGGGATCAATGCATTCCACTGAATATGGTGATATTTATGCAGGCAGCCATGTTTGAAATGTGCTCCATGGGTGAAATGCGCTTCTTGTCTGAGTCAGAAGACCAGTAGGATATGTGAGCGTTTGTCTGGTTTAGAGTGTTTTAGAATGCCTCTGGTGAATCTTTAGTAGGAAGTCCTACTGTTTCATTGCTGCCATTCTCCATGAAGTCAGGATCAACCAGATAACTCAGAAAAGTTTAAAAAAATAAAATAAATAAAAACAAATCAGCAGAGCACAGGGAATGATTTTCTCTCGCTAAGCGAAAGATAGCCACCATGTTTTTAAAACTTTTTTGCCCACGAGACAGCCAATGGCAAATCAGGAGGTGCAGTTCAGAGAAACATCATGACGCATGACATGGGGACTACAGCAACAAGCCTGCAGTCTCCCAGAGACTTGTACATGCACTTTTCAGTTTTTGTAATAATACTATCATTCAGAGTACTAAACGATAGTATTATGGGCACTGAATGGATAGTATTATCAGTCGTGAATGATGCTATTATCACTGGGGTTGCAGTGTATTTCCATGATTTTTTTTTGTATGCTTTAAAATAGTATTATTTGGCTTATCCATATATTTCAAAAAAGATAACAGTAATTTAAAGAACTCTGATAATAAACTTTATAAATACTAACAAAAGAAAGCTGACTGCTAACCATTCATTTTTCCTTTAAAGGTAAAACAGTGCTTATATTTTACCATGTAGTACAAGAAACAAATACATTTTGACCATAATAGAATAAATTGCTAATATACAAATGTACAAACATATGATAGAAGTCAGCAGATAGCATCTTGTGGTTTACAACTCAGCTGCCTCTCCCCTTCGCTTACTCCCCATTTCCTCTTCCGAATAAGTTCATTAGTGAGTGAACAATCCAACTCTTGGTAAATTCTGCTTCACAATGGTAGGAAGAGCTGACATCGAAGGATCAAAAAGCAACGTTGCTAAGAATGCTTGGCTGCCATAAGCCAGTTATCCCTGTGGTGACCTTTCTGACACCTCCTGTTTAAAGCCCAAAAAACATATCAATATGGTATTGATAATTACTGAAGTCTATTATGAGCCAACATATGGTATCAATGCTCTAGTGACCAGATTGAAGTATAATGTAGCATATTGGAAAGGGGGATATTTAGACACTCTACTCAGTGTTTATCTTATATTAGACACAGTGATTGCAGCAATTTCAGAATGAATAAACTTTCTTGTAGTTTCTCTTCTCATAATGAGATTTATTTTTAAACAATTTCACTTAAACACACCGTGGTCTATTCACATGGAAAAATGCATATTTTACAATTAACTGATTCATTTTTAGGGCTGTGGGTGGAGTCTACAGCTCTATTGGTATCAGATTGTAGCTCTAAAATTGCTGATCATGGAACTCCCTTTTTGGACTTTTTAAAGTATTCCTTCACAGCTGCAAAATAGTGCACTCTCCCTCTGATTTTTGCTATTTGCTGCTGTATGTTAAAGGCATCTGAAGGGGAGGGGGATGCTACTGTATTTTACTTCAGAACTTCTCAGGATATTAACAAAAAAAACTTTTGAAACTGCTGTTTCTATCATCTGTCCAGCTCAGTCTAATAGATTTGTTCTATTTATTTCAGCAACCTAGGGGTTAACTCATTATATATTGTTCTGGAATTTGCTGAAACTATGAAAGTCGTGATACAGTGTCAGATTACAGACAGTGCAGCTACATTAGCTACCTCATTCCTATGGGCATGACAGGTTGCATGCTCACACACTCACACACACACACACACACAGAGAAGCATGTACTCTGACTAAATAAATTCAAGAGGACTGAATTAGCAGCATTCCAGTTTTTGATGATTGCGACTAAACAGCACTATATGGCACTAACAAGAAAATAACTTTGGTCATTTGGTAGCTCTTCACTGCCCTATTGGTTCTGGCTAAATCTTGTTTGTCAAATGGTATAAACTAAGCTGGTAGCAATTTGACATATAGTATAAAGCAAAATATATTCAATTAAATAATATTATGACTTACATTTTGTAATAACTGGAACCATGCACCATTATAAATGTTAATCAGGAGCAGTTTTATTTTTAGGGGAGTTCAGAGGGGGCTCCCATGTGTTAACTGTGGAATTGCTATGCATAAAATAAAACTGCACCTTATCAGCATTTATCCAGGAGTGCGCTTTTTATTTATTTATTTATTGATTCATTGATTAATTGATTGATTGATTTTTCTTCACACATGGTAAATATTATGCTTCTTGCTGTCTGCAGGTATGTATTATTATGATTCAGCAACACTGAGTACTGGAGCAGTCTTTCATTTTGCTCAATTCTTACTCTATGTACAATTGCCTTGACTAATGTAGGGAATTTACAGTATGTTGCTGGAAAACCACGTTTCCTTGCCACTGTTTTTATTAATGTGTTTGTTATGCAAATACTACTGAATCTGTATTGATGCAGTATATTTCCATGAGTCTGTACTGAAACCCAAGAATGTTTTGGAAGCCCTGAAACTAAACTTTGCTCAGTTGGCTATTTCCAGATAATAAACTAATAAAATATTTTACTTCAGTACATTACTATTATTAAAGTGCAACAGCCTTTCAGTATGTACCACACATAATGTGTGGTATGCTTTACTGTACATAGAGTGGAATACCTTCCCATGTCAAAGTAAGTTAAGGCCTGATCCAAAAAGGTATGGAGATGCACAGGAAAGATGGATACATTTGGTGCAGAGCTCCTTGCCATGCCAGTTCTATGCACAATATGTGATCCACAACACCAGTAGGTGACAGCAACAGGTGTTTCAGGTGCAGAGAGGTGCACATGGAGCACAGCTGCGCTACATGGAAGCATAAACACACCCTGAGAATTCCCTTTGACCACATCATATGAACAGATGCTCATACAGGTAGGCACCTAAATGGAAAGGAAATCTGCAGATAGCTTCATGGAATTACACTGATGTGCAAAGCCATACATGATTCACAATTGTAGTTGTGATGGTTCAAGTAGCCACAATAGTGGTAGGGGTGCAAGCTGAATAGGAGTTAAAAACTCATGGCTGTACACCTGCAGGTACGATACAATGCAGGAAACATCACATACAGTACTGATTATGAACTCATATGTACACTCTGAACTTGCCTCACACAGCTATGATGGTATCCCCAGTACATTTTCTGCCAGTGTGTTTAGAGACACAGTGATTCCTTTGCTGTTGTATACAAAACCCACAAGGACATTATAAAGAGATATACAGGTAACGCAGGACACAGTAATTCATGAATGCAACATGCACCCAGTTGGCCTACCTAATCTTTGGAGTACATGTCACAGAGCAGATAAACACACATGAGTCTGTACAGCATTGATCAATACCCTATAGGTACCAGAATCTGCACATGTCCTAGCACCCCCACCAATAACAGATGTGCATACTGTATCTTGTGACCCACACATGTGCAGTTCCCCACACAGTCCAGTAGCCAGTACACCTCCTGGGACAGCACTCATGAGCAGAAGTCATCATTTTACTGAAAAATGGCCAATACAGGGACATATCAACTGTCAGGCGACAATATATAAGAAAATACCTTATTTGGCAGGGACAGTAAGGAGTGGTGTAGAATATAAAGATCTCATGGGAAGGCAAAATGGTGCTAACTGGTGAACACACTCAGGGTTACAGGGGCTGCAGGTTGTGGGTCAAGATCCATAGCAGCTGTTTAAATGGTGCTAATTGAAAAGTCAGCTACACTCATCTGTTTACTACACATCATACAATGGCCAGAAGTGAGTATAAGCAAATCTCTCTGACACATTCTGGTAAAGAACCCTGCAGCAAGCACTATGTATTTTTGCTAAATAACATCATTTCTTGGACCGTGACCACCAGGCCAGTCGTGTGCTGTCTCACACACAGTGCAAAGGGGTGCATGGCATTAAAGGCTGGCTATGAAAATAGGGGCCTCAGTCTCTTAAGAAGGAAGCTGTCAGTGTTGGCATTTACTGTATATAAACCATGTACTCAGTAAGAAGTATTACGAACACTTTAGGGATCTGACTTCTGACTTTAGGAATAATGCACTGTTGATGGCAATATAGAGTATCTAATTTTGGAACAATTTTTAAGAATGTTTCACTCTTTAGGTCCCACTTTAAGGAGCAGTCCAATAAATGCCCAATGTATTTGTATTGTGTGACATTATTTAATGCCCTATGATCCAGACTAGTAATAGTCAATATACTGGGAACCAATTTTAAATGCTGTCCAGATCAAAATAGCATACATTGAGTCTAACATCCTGAGTACAATATGATTAGTGTAGTGTCACATTTTTTTATTGATGCACAGTTTTCTTGCAGGATTTGCTGAATGCTAGGAAAGTCATCACCTGGCATGTAAACAATTGTGTAATCAGCATATAAATGTGTATTAACCTCTATTACGTTTTTGTCAATGTCATATATACATATATATATATATATATATATATATATATATATATATATATAATAAAATGGAAGGGCCCAATGATTGAACCTTGAGGGACACCCTCTTTATAGGGAGAAACTGAATTTTGCTTTAGAGAATTAAACTTTGCCAGCAAAGTTGGCCTGAAGTAGAGAACTTAACAACATTTCATGAAGTTCTTGATGGCCACACCAACACTGCCAGCCCATTTTGTAATTTCATAAAAAATCCCCAAACAGCTTAAATACCCACCACACCCACTGTGGATTAAGTTATCACCCATCCCACCTCCCAGATAATTTAAAACTCTAAGAATGCCAATAGTCAGCTCTCCCCGCATCTAGTAGAATACCATGCTTACCACAAGAGTATTACTTACGTAAATTCCATTTATTCCTGTGTAGTACAGTTCACCATGAATCAATCATTCACCCAGTGTAGATTTCCCCTAGCTCCTCAGCACACAGCATTCCAAGGGGTGTAAATCATATGGGGACTTCATGTAGGAAAGCATGACATAATACATAGATACATATATAGTGGTGATCATACAAAAATGTATCAGTACTGAGGTGTAGGGGCACAGTTGCACCACTACAGTTAGGGTTGAGTTGGCACTTCAATGTTAAATTTAACATTTTGTACTTTAGTAACTTTACAAACATTCAATGGATTTGCATGCAAATTGGCATGCACTATCACTCAGTTTAGATATCTGCGTGTGACAAGTTATGTTTCTGTCTGGTATGTGGTTTCCAAGTTCTGGAGAGATGAAAAAACATTTTTTCACTGATTGACTTTGCTGGGATTTTTCTTTGAACTTGCCAATAGCCCAGACAGTTTGGAATTTTGGCCTGAAATTTTCAGGGCAGAAAGGGACTAGCCCACAGATGTGCCTTCTCTAGTTTGGTACAAAAAAAATAAGCTGTTTGTAAGTTATTGCATTTTAAAAATGTAAAAAAATGTTTCTGAACAAGCTCAGAAGCATTAAAAGATAGCTGTATGAAATGACAAAGAAATCCTGTTTTGTAAGGGAAAATTCCTTTTTCATATGGCTGCCATCTTGTTTTCAATTTTTCCTGAGAAATTTGAATTTGGAATCCCCCAAAAATGATATTCTGGGGAGGAACCAACACATGTAGTTTACTAATTGGGACCCCCTTAGGTGCATTCTGCACTTTACTGCTAGAGAAATGCCTATAAAATGTGTTTAATTAAACATTGACATTCTTTTTTCATGTCAACATTATACAAAAAAAGATCTTGTTACATATGACAACTCATAAAAAAATATCCTTTTTTGCATGGGAAATCAATGTATTTAAATGGGGTTTTCAACTTTGGTGCATAACTTTGCCATTTTTGCATATTTTGACACTAAATCTTGCCCAAAAGACAATTTCACAGTCAGGTTGTGAATTCACCTTTCAGGCTGAATTTGCATAATGACAGACATATTGTTCATGAGGCGGGGTCATAACAAGGCTATGTTGTAAATCTGGGGTCAAAATATGTAAAAATGGCAAAGTTATGACTATTCATTGCAATTTCGCTACGCATGCTCATAACTCTAGAAATTTTATACTTTGACTAAAAATTTTCAAAATACACTTCTTATTGCCATGCCTCATATATGTCACAGCTAGCATTTTTCAAATCCTGGCCAAAATGTGTTTACTCACCTGTGGCACGGAATGACATTGAACTTAAGCTGAATTACATTTTGGCAGGGATTTGAACATTTTCTGTACCAGGTACAGGAGGTGGGGTAATAAGATAGTTATGCTGGCAATTTGGTCACTGTTGTGCTATAAATTGGAGTGCAGAGCCCTTCCACAGTGACATACAAACACGTTTCTATGGAGGGATGGGAGTGCAGGGCCAGAAGGGCACTGCACTCCCACAGGCAAATAAGGCTACGATTACGCTAGCTCAAAAAGTAAGGAAATTCTTTGCTAAATCAACTTTAAAGCATCAGTTAGGGTTGATATCAAACCATAAAAAGGAGAGAAATACGACATTAGGGTTTCTTACACTAACAACCCACCCCCTCCCTGCACACACCAAGAGGCGTCAGGGTGTACCTTGGGGTCATCAGCCATAATGCTCACCTCATTCTCCTATACTGTACCTATCTCAGCTTATTTACTTATGGAATGGGGTGAGTGTTATGGCTGATGACCCCAAGGCACCCCCATGATGCCTGTTGGTGTGTGCAGGGTGGGGGTTGGATGTTAGGGTTGGAAACCCTAATGTCATATTTGCTTCCTTTTTACAGTTTGATATCAACCCTAACAGATGCATTAAATTAGTGTTTTGCAAAGAATATATACATTTAGATATATGCACTTTATATTTTTTATGCTCTGTCACTTTCAATGCGTCTCTTTTAAGCACTGACTATTCACATTGATGTCAGCCTTGAGAAAGTGCTTGTACACATTAAAACATTTAGGTGAGGGGAGAGGTGTGCATTTTACAACTTACTGCATCTTTTCCCCAGGGTTTTATCTTAGGACCAATCTTATTTGCAATATACATCAACAATATTGATGAAAGCATAACTAAGGCCAACATTCATCTGTTTGCAGATGACACAGTTCTTTACCTAAGCTGCCCATCATTACAATCTGCATGTAATGACCTTCAATCTGAGTTCAACCTGCTGCAACACCAACTCCTAAACAAAAAACTATTACTTAACGCCAAGAAAACAAAAGCAATGCTCTTTTCTCCCTCTGCCCAAATGGTAAATTCAGCCCTATGAGATCCTGTGCCGCAGATTACTTCAATTCTTGGTGAGAAGTTGGAATTTGTCCCTAAATTAAAAAACCTGGCAGTATGGCTGGGCCATAGGTTCTCCTTTATAGAGCACATTGGAGAATTACTCAAAAAATTATGACAGAGACTTGGCCTATTCTTTAGAATAGCTCACTTCTTAACTAGAGATGCCAAACTACAGCTGGTACAATCAACCTTTCTATCCTTGATAGATTATGCTGACATCCTTTACAGTCACTGTCCCATTTTCTACCTCACCAAACTTGACACATTATATCATAGAGCTTTGAGGTTCATCACAGGCCTGTCTTATTCCACTCACCACTGCTCCCTATATCAATCAGTCGGGTGGAGTTCTCTTCAATGCAGGCATGATAAAAATGCAGCCTTATGGACCATGACAGCCATCTCCAAAAAACTGCCCCAATACATTACAGACTGTCTTCCTATAAAACCAATAGGCAATTATGCCCTGAGAAGTTGCAAATCTTTCCTATTCATGGTTCCCAAAGTTAACTCTTGCTTTGGCAGGGCTGCTATAAGCTTTACACTGTCCTCCTTGTGGAATAAATTGCAAAATAAACTGAAACTGAGGTCACCCATTGGCATATCATCTTTCAAGCTCTTATATTCACATCTCAGAAATGATCAGTGCAATTGTTTCCCATTACCATGAATTGTCATCATGCTAACCTGTACCATTTAACCATGAACTAATTACTTCTAGTGCTTGTCTCCTCCTTGGCCCTGGTCTGTCATCATGCTTTCATGTAACACCTTGATGCCTCTGTCCTCCCTTTGATACTGGTCTATCTTCCCGCTTTCTCCAGCCTTCTTTTCACAACTCTGTACTGCACTCATCCACAATCTACACGTAATCATACTATAAAAGTCCTAATTCCCATTTCCCTCTCCCCGTAGGCCCCCACCACCACAACAGTTCTACCAACCTATCCTTGGGACTTCACTTCTCACAATGTTTATCCTTCGCTTACATATTACATACCCCTCCTGGTACCCCATCTGCCATTAGTTGGTGGTTCTCCAAGCCATTTTCATGGCTAGTACTAGTGACTGCCCCTGGTAAATGAACTAACTGGTACTTCTATACAGAGAATATGGTTTATATATAGTTGCATGGTTCAGTGGTGGACCTGCCCCCTTTTATTTGAATCCTCCTCTGTTATGGCTTGCCTTGTCTTCCTTTTATCATTTGACTCCCCTATTACTGCACCATTGTGTTTGTGTTTATATACTTATTTACATGTATTTATATGTTTTTATGATGGATGTTACCCGACCCTGTTCTAACCGGCTACATCTTGTAAAAGAGCTCTGCTTAATGATGTTCACTTGGATAAATAAAGATTTTGATTGATTGATTGATTTTTTTTTTATTCTTTTTTTATAATAATAATAAAGCTTATCCTGTACTGCAACATTTAATGTGTTGGATTTTACAGAGAGGTGACCATGGAGCCAAATTGGTTTGTTTGTGAGCAGTTAAAGATACTGTGGTTTCTCGCTATAAAATAGTGCAACTCACAAATATTATCACCTGGTTACTATCCTCACCTGTTGGTACACATAAGTATGGACCATGTTGTACTGTCTGTATTTTAAGTGAACCAAGACATTTCAGCAACAAATAGTGGACAAGTACTTGAGATACTGTAAGAGACTTCCTTAGTTGCAAAAAGTTTTGGTGTCATTTACCTAATGGAACATTCATGTGATGCTTTTAATGTTGTTTGCACTGTTTGCCAGTTCCAGACCAACACTGTCAAACATGTGCATGCTTTACATAGACTAGACAGCAACTATGCAAGCAATAATACCCAACAGGGTGGGCGGTATTGGGCAATGTGGCGTCAGGCCTTATAGCTCCTAGGCAGTCCAGTATTGCCCAATACCGCCCACCCTGGAGTGTATTATTGCGCTTAGAAAATGTACAACCTTTATAGATAAATTCACTAAGACGTGTTTAATTTTAAACGTTTAAAACAATTTTATTTGATAAAAATATTACAATAAGAGAAAAAATGGTCCCTTTATGGGATCAATCAAATAATACAATTTACTTTTGTTTTTATTCAGTGCATTATTTGTTATAGGTAATAAAGTTGATAGGACAATTGAAAGTGCAGGATGTAGGACTAAAGAAATTATGTGTTCCTAAGCCACTCTGACCTGACAGACTACTAGTTGCAAGGTGTTTATTATTTTCAGTCTGGTTTTCCTTCTGTAGAGCTGTGTTTTCTAGGTTTTCTGTTTTCTTTTCTTGCTGGTCTTCTTTCTTGTTTTGGTGCTGAGAAGGTGTGCTGGTAGTTTCTCAGGTAGCTAAACATTAAAAGAAAGAAAATATTTAAATATTTGCAATGCTATTTACTAAGGGAGTTACTGTACATGTTAAGATATATTACCTTACCTGATGTCATGCTGTTACTACTTCCTAGTATGGAGCTCCACTGTTTATGATCAGTTGCAGAAGGTCTCCAATAAGTAGACAGACTTGTCTCAGATCTGTGGCCAGTCACTGATGTGATTTCTCGATTTGACAGACCAGCATCAGAGAGGAGCTGGACAGCTGTAGCTCTGATGCTATGGTTCGTATATTTCTGAGACAGCTGGGCTTCATTGCTAATTTTGCTCATCAGGGAACAAAGGTGGTTTTTGCCCATGGGCTCAGTTGTATACCAGTAAGACTGGGTGTCTAAGATGTCCTGGGTACACTTGCGGGGGTGTACATAGAATGCTTTAGCATTCGGTGGAACTTTAGATAAATATTTTTGGAAACATTTCACTGGACAAAATTCATTCTCTGGGTCTTCAAAAATAAAACCCTCTAGTGTTCTCTTTATTTATTTCAGTCAGGTTTTTGTGTTTTTTTGTGTCTGCATTGTGAGTTAAAGTTATGAACTTAGTATCACTGTCATCTGTTTTTAACTCAAAGGAATCCAACTTTAGGTCCTGTAGTCCCTCTCGGCCGCGTCTTGCAATATGGAGTTGGACATCAAACCATACCCTTCTTACAAGACCAGGTGCAGTGTTGGGTGATAGCGCAGCACATGCTCTTAGTTTCTGTAGGTCTAATGATGAGATGGCAGGGTAGTGACTGGATGTGTCTTTCTGTACCTTCCTCAGTTTTTTTAACACAGATTGCAACACATTGTTTGAATACTTAAATTGGGGGTCACTTATCATGTTAATGTTTCCTGCTACTTCAACACTATTAAGGTGATGGTTTATGCCAGATCTTAATGCACAATACCCAGCGACAGAGTATTGCTGCCCCTGGCTTGTCCTGGCTTCTGCATAAAACTTGCGCAGATGGCTATTAAGTTGTTCAAATGTATCATTATGCCAGTCTATTTTTATTCTACTCTGTACTGCCCATTCTTCAAATACTGCAACTGACCACTTGGTGTTCTTTTTTGTATTTATTTCTAACCTATCACTTTCAGTTTTGTCTAGATGGGTGTCACTTATGGAGACAAAATGCTCACTTATGTTTCTTTCTTGCTGTTTGTGTTTTGTAGGTGGTTCCTCTGTGCTGCTAGAAAACATTGCATCTATTGTTGACATTGCTGTCATATTAAACTGAACTGCCAAATAGTCTGACATTTTTATTCTTTTCTTTTTACTGCCTTTTGGTGCCCGTTTCTATTTAAAACTGTGTGCTTCTATTTAAGAATGTATGTTTCTCTCTGACAGTGAAGGTTTTGATTGGCTGATGTTGTTGCTAACGGTGACAGTATACGTGATCTCAAGGAATGCTACTGTGTATGAGACTGCCGGTATTTTCTTGCTTTACCCTACCGCAGATGGACACCCATCTGCAGTATGATAACTCAGGAAAATACCAGTGATTTCATGGCCGGTTCTGATGTCTAGTGATTTCTTTTTACAGTACTCACACAGGAAGTGCATTTGTAGCCCTTTACACATTGACTACGTTTCCCTACCGTACAACACCCCGTCCAATACAGTGATGCGGGGACCAGAGGCTGCGGCGGCATGGTTAGAGTGTCACCGGTCAACTGTCTCAACACCCGGTGAAAGTCAGTACTGCAGCAGCTCAGGAGATCGGTATGAGCCCATCGCGACCGGGAAGAGTGTAGGGGACAGGCTTTATATGCACATGGACCCGGGGTACGAGGAGGCAGAGGCGGCAGTGGAGGACCTGGTGAGCTGCAACAGGTAGGAGGGCTGTGACACAAATTGCTAGACAAGGGAACATGGGAGCGGGATCCCCAAAACATCACTTCTGCTGCTTCAGCATGAGATGGCATACAGCACAGTTGAGATACCCACGGTCTGAAAAGAGAGTAAACAAATGGTGAGCAACAGTTTTATTTTAAACAAAGTGCCTCATGCAGTCAATCACAAGTTAGTTTTACTCTGTTTACATCATCCTTAGGGTTAAAAAAACTCTTCCGATACACTAGCTGTTTAATAAAAAAAACAACACCCAACTTTTGTTTGCAACTGGGAAGAGCATAGGGGACGGGCTCCGTATGCATATGAAGCCGGGGTACGAGGAGGGGGAGGCGGCAGTGGAGGACCTGGTGAGCTGCAACAGGCAGGAGGGCTGCAACACAAATATGTAAATAAATAGAGATGCAGGTAAGAACACAGCATTATTTTAGCAGATCAGTTGGGGTTTTACTATTCAGACAGAGAAGTGACAGCCAGGGACGCCTCACCAGTACTTCCTGATAATCTGAGTGAAAACAAGCAGCTGATACTGGGGGATGTGTTACTGATTTTCGATCGGGATAGTAGCTCCGGATTCCTTTGCTGCTAAGAAGCTGATCCTCACCACTGAAAATACTTTATTTTGATTATTTGTTGGGTGCTGTGTTACGGTGGGACCAAGGGTGAGGAGCAGGTAATGCACAGCAGTACCTGTGGGGATAAGCTACTAATACTAAAAAGTAAGCCTGCGGTTTATTTTTTGTGTTACTTTGTTACAGAACTTCGACTGAGTTTGGAGAAGAGGGAAACTACTGATGTGCATTTTTTTGTTTAGGGCATTACTGGGCGAGTAAAGGATTTAATGGGAGGAAATCTTGGTTAACTCTCTCGCTAAGTGGGAATAAAAAAATGGCGAATTTAAAATATTTTATTTACATTTTAGCCAATTGGGAAGCAGAGTGGGTGCTAGGATAGTACAGTGGGTGAAGGGGCACTGTGGCCTGGCTCTCATTTTTAGCTGGGCATCTATTGTCTGATAGATGCCCACCTAAAAACGTGTCTCAGCCAATCAGGAGAGACAATTATCTTTAGCCATTTTCTAAGCCATAGTACCGCATCTCAAGTCTGTCAGAGGTCACACACATGCTATAATTTAAAGAAATTGAGAACATGACTCCTGGTGTCAGAGGTTGAGACTGGGGGACAATCATTGATGACAAAGGCAGTTACTGGATATTCACACTGAGAGCCCGGGTGGGGCAGGGACTTAATGACAGCGTTGTATTGTCTGCATTTTTAAAATGAGTTATACTGTACCGCAGTTTTTATCTATTCCTATAACATGCACTATTTTTCATGTGTATTGTATTTGGGTCCACAGCTGATGTAAAATGCATACTGTGTCTCTTGTTTAAGCTGTTAATAGTATATGAAGGGACAGTTTCTGTATAAATTAACTCAGACTATCTTTTTTATATTTCAGCCTTCTTAAAAGAATGCCAGGACCATTTACATGTGTAAATGGACTTTGCTATGCTAGTTTGAAGTGCAGACTGCTTACTTGCTGTTCAACATTTGGAAGAACATACCATGTCAGAATCAAGTATCAGTGCAAGTTGTCTATTTCTATTTTTAAGTAGTATTAATATTGTTCTTTATTTATTAATTTTTATTTTATTCTTTGGTAACTGGGTAAGGCCCACTAGGCACAAGTGCCTGTTTTCAGGGGCGACCTGGGAGCACTGAGTGGTTAAGTGACTTGTTCAGAGCCACACGGTATGCAAGTGGAGGTTTGGGGAATCAAATCCAGGTCTGCTGGATGCACGAAGCTCATTCACAGCTCGCTACTGTAACCTGTAGGCTGTACTGACAGCCCCTTTAAATGTACTTGAACTCACTGTGTTGAAAGTTTGCACCTGGTATGCACAGTACCATGGTGTTTATATATTTGCACTTCTTGCACATAATTGTATGGCTCACACTTCATTTTAAAAGTAAAGTGTTACCATATGAAGCATTACCATAACTGCCTGTGATGTCTGCTGGTGCATATATTGGATTATACCAGTGGACTTGTTGTCACTATCTTTGGTTTAATACAATAAGTATTTTTGTGTCAGCAGTATATGACTCCACATCAGGTTGTTGAAAGGAAACCAGCATGGCACAAGCAACACAGACAAAGATGCAAAACTCAAAACCGTGCATCCAGAAAACTGGCTTGGATTTTGAAGAAAGTAATATTTACTATTACAACATTACATTGCCATGGACCACAGCTCCAGTGAAATTTTGTAACTTACCTGTTTTCCTTCCTCGGCTGTATTCTGGATATGGGGAGTTGACTTTTGTGGTTGTTTGTGCTGTTTCCAACCATGCTGGCTTCCCTCAAGAGGATTTGATGTGCTACTTCAGTATTCTGCTTCAGGTACTTTCACCCCTTTTGGTTTCAAGCTTCAGGTAGGATCACTACTTAACAGATAAATTAATGTGATACTATATAATATATTCTAATGGGCATCGACATTGTTTTTGTAATTATTTCACACTGAAAATAAATCCTTTTTGAACAATTGCCCAAATGTAAAACTTCAGTAATGGTTCTGAACTTTGCATTGCTCATTTTGGAGGTATTCTACTTACAGTATACGGCAGTGGGGTTTGGAGGGGGGATAAGCATGGCATTGCTGCTGTGATAACATTATAAACATTATCAACAAATAAATCACATACCTTACACAATATATGCAGTAATGCAGCCTCATTAATTTATTGCTATTTTTGGAAAATAAGGACTCTGTTTATAGCCCTAGCCAATCAAAGCAGTCATTGTATGCTTCTTAACAATTGGCAAGGGGATTTGTCTGTGGTAAGTTTGTTGAAAGTAAAGTACAATTGCCCTTTGTTGAATGTCTTTAGTAATAGTTCATAAAATACCTCAACTGTTAATACATTTCAAATAGCAAGGGAACCAATAAAGCAACTAAACTATTTTGCATGTAATGTCATTTTATAAACAGTTTAACACAATGAACATGAAAAATAAATCTCAGGAAAATCTCCTTCATGTGCATCATGGACTTGTTTCCTGTATTTCTCTATGGAGCCCTTAGACTATGTAATGGGAGATAGGCACATGGCCAGTTGACCACAAAAAGCTATGTAACAGAATCAGAAAGTCAGTTTTCAGATATGATCAAAAGCAATACAATACATCCCTGTATCAACCACTTGAATAATTTATCCTGCAGATTGATTGATTCTTCTAGGCTGCAGTAGGACACATTGCAATTGAGGGGATGCATTCCTAAACTGATAATAAGATTACCATGTCACATTAAAGATATCTACCTGAAAATGTAATTATAGTTTATCTCTTGATAAGAGTATTTACTTCCCTACTGGCAACTCCATTTTGAGCTCATGGCTTTTTTGTATAAAGTAATAACCATTCAATTTAACTCTTTGAGTGCTGAATTGGTGTAAGTGTACATAGATTCTGTATGTACATATACTCCTGCAGTCCTCTAAGGATTCGTGATTGCCAGGGATAGATAATGTACTACAGATATACAGTATATGCTATGTGTGTGTGTGTGTGTATATATATATATATATATATATATATTCTTTGCAAAAAACCTAATTAATACATCAGTTAGGGTTGTTTCCACAGTGCTGAAAGTGTGGAAATTCAACGTTACTGTTACCAATCCTAACACCCCTTGCCCTCCCCCCCTCACCATCCACGCAACAACAGGCATTGGAGTGATCATTGGGGTCATCAGCCTCTCTCTCACTCCATTCCATTTGTAAGTAAGCTGAGGTGTTGTAGTATAGGAGAATGGGGTGAAAATTAGGCACGACAACCCCAATGAACACCCCAACGCCTGTTGTTGTGTGGAGGGTGGGGGGTAGGGCAGGGGATGTTAGGGTTGGTAACCCTAATGTTGAATTTCCACACTTTTGTCACTGCTGCTATCCTTTCCATGGTGACAATCAAGAAGCAAAATCTGTTAGTTGTGTTAGGGTTAAAGTATTTAAATTTAGTTTAACCAAATGAATAAGTGACAAAGAAACATGTAGCACATATCTTTCTCTGAAATGAAACATGAAAATAGTTACTGCAGATACTCCAAAAATGGCTATGTTCATCTCAGAAAAAAATGTTCTGTAATCCTAATAGCATTCCTGTTGTTTTATATTATACTGTAATTCCTTAAACTTTATGGCCGGGATATTCAAACTGCGCCAGGCTGTGGCGCAAGCCTGGGCGCAGCTCAACTTTGTTGCGCAGGGGTGTGGCCTGGGTGCTATTCAATGGAGCTGCGCTATGGCCCTGGCCACCCTCACTGTGCATGGTGCAGTGGCACTGTGCCAGTGCAAGTGGCCAGAGTGGAGCATGGAGATGCGCTGGCGCAAGTGCCACTGTGACATGCACAACACCTGCAATATTCAAAAGGGGACATGCAAATGGGGCCATAATATATGCAAGGCACACAGGGGCAATTTGCATCTCATTACGGCCCCATTTGCATTTTCCTCTTGTCTGGTGCGTGATCTCCAACGACTTGCACCTGGCACCCTTCCAGGCAGCAGCCGTCGGGGACCGATGCCCCCTGCAGCCTGATCGCGGGCATTCCTGTAATATAAAACAAAATGTCCAATATCCCTGGTGGTCCAGTGGACCTCTATGTGCCCCGATCATGGGCATCACTATAGATCCCCCCAATATCCCTGGTGGTCCAGTGGACACTGAGCTGTCATGGACATCATTAATAGACACCCCCAAGTCCAATATCCCTGGTGGTCTAAGTGCCCCCCACCCCACCGCCCACTGGGCCCCACCCCCTCCTCCCATCAGCGCGGGCGGCAGCACCCCACCACCTGCCGCTCCGCTGCCGCCGACTGACAGCTCAGTAGGGCTGCATGGCCATTAGTTCACATCATGAGCCAATGGGCATGCAACCATACATATCTACTCGAGTCCAGATATATTCATTCACATATCTGGACTGGTGATAGTCGATATGGGCTGCATGCCTATTGGCTCATGCTGTGATCAATGGGTATGCAAGCCGAGCCAGATTGGTGGGTGGCGGGCGGCAGGTGGGTGGAGTGCTTCCGGCTGGCCGGGGAGCGGGTGATGGAGCTCAGTGGGCGGGTGGGGTGGGGTACACTAGACCACCAGGGATATTGGACTTGGGGGTGTCTATTAATGATGCCCGTGATCAGGCTCAGTGCGGTCCACTGGACCACCAGGGATATTGGACTTGGGGGCGCTATAGTGATGCCCACGACAGGTGGCAGCTGCTGTGTTGTGCCCTGCAAAGCAGTAGCTCACCTGTGGGTGGCCATCACTTGTTCCTTTTTTTGGGGGCGTAACTTTGTGCAGGCACAGGTAGGGGTTGCGCATGCATGACTCTGCACATCCCGGGCTGAATATCAGGCTGTGCAGGTTATGCATGGGCACGCCCTCACCACCTGTGCCTGCATACATTACTGATGCACTCTGGCGCATCGGGAATTGTGCGGCGCACTTTTCCCTTTTGAATATTGCGCTGGGGCGCATCAGTGGGTTGTGCATGGTGCAACACTGTTGCGCCATGCGCAACCCTCTTGAATATCTGGGCCTATGATCCAAGATGTTTGGGGTCACTGTTTTTATTTTAGTTCTTTGCATGCAACCTTATGACTGAAGGTATGTGAGGTCCCTGCTGTTTTATTTTCCTCCCACCTTATGAAACAAGTTGTGTGGGGTTCCTGTTTGTGCTATATTATGGTTACTCCCACCTTATCACTCTATGTATGTGTGATTCCCACTGTTTTATTTTATAGTTCCTCCCACCTTATGACATGAGATATGTGGGGTTCCTGTTTGTGCTATATTATACAGTAGCTCTTCCCATCTTATGACCCAAAGTGTGTGATGTCCCTCTGTGTTACATTACAATTTCTCCCACTTTATGAATCAAGGAGTGTGGTGGTCATTGAAGTTTTATTATATAGAAGATAAACTAAAGAAGCTTAACACTGTATGTATATCCTCAAGGAAAGGAGGGGCAGGGGGGACATGATAGAAACATTCAAGTGCCTCAAGGAAATCAACAAAGTCAAAAGGTAGCATCTTTTGGAAAAAGAGATGTACAAGAACAAGGGGGCACAATTTCAAGATAGAGGGGGGATGGCTCAGGGGCAATGTGAGGAAGTATTTTTTTCACAGAGAGGGTGGTGGATGCATGGAATGGTCTCCCTGAGTAGGTCACGGGGTCAAAAACAGTGAAGGAATTCAAGAATGTATGGGACAGACATAAAGCAACTATAGTGAGGGGGGAGGTAGGAGGAAGTAGGCTGTTGGTTAACTAGGATCAGCAGCTTAGCCAATAGATGGGGAAATGGCAGACTGGGTGGGCCAAGCAATCCTTATCTGCCATCAAAGTCTATGTTTCTGTGTAGTTTCTCCTAATTTCTAGCCCAGGAAGTGTGAGTTCCCTGTTTGTACTATAGAATAGTCACCTAGCCACTGCCACTAATATCCGATTGGGCATCTTACATCGGTATAAACACTGCCTCCCCCCGGAGGCTCTTCGACTCGCAGTCACCTCCTCTATTCTGTCCCTAGTGGACTATGGACCGCCGGTGTATGGTGCTGCTGATCAGACCGCACTCCATAAAATTCGCACTACTCTGAATAAGGCCTGCAGGTTAATTACTGGAGCACCTAGGATGACACACACCTGTCTACTGTATGCTAAAGCACTGTACTTGATCTTGATGAGCGCCTCAAATATCTTACCTGTACCCTTACAAAAAGACCCTCCGGAAGCTTTCCCACCAGGATTGACCACCACCATACTCCGCTCTGTTCCACTAGTTCATACTCGGACCTCTGGGAAAACCTCTTGTTATCCCTAGAGCTAGGACCTCTCATGGCCAAAGAGCCTTCAGCTTTAGGGCCCCTCCTGGTTCAACACACTGCCCCTCCATCGCCGAGCTCCAACTATATCGTGCTTCAAAACTCCTTCACGTAACCACCTTATTAACACCCGATGCTGTAACTGCCACTAGTCAAAGCCGTGACTCAATACTTATGACAAAGCTTATTACTAAGCTGCTAAGGACGACATAACTCTGGTATTGTTTGCATCCATCCTACCTGTACCAGCTTGTTTGTATCTATGTCTTAATTTTACTGTTATACTTATGTATTGTACTGCTATACTGTGTATTTTGGTTTGTCTTACTGTGACAAGGTACCTTTGTAAATGAGCCTATGGCTCAAAGGTTTTCCAAACTGCTGTTTAAATAAAATAAAATAAAAATAAAGTAGTTCCACCCACTTTTTGACACAAGCTGTGTGGGTTTTATGTTATAGTTGCTCCCACCATATGAACCAAGGTATTTGGGGCCCCTGTTTATGCTATATTTAAGCAATAAACTGTGACAGTGTGTGGATTGTACTGGGATTTACCCATGCCTGGTGCAGTTTGGTTATGAGGCAACAGGCTGAGTGACAATATCCATACCAGAAGTGGGTAAATACCAGCATAACCCACACTCTGGAGTGGTTTATTGCAATTATACAGTGTCCCCCTTTTTGCTGGTGACAAAATTTTTTTTTTAAAAACTCAGCTTCTTTGGCAGTTTTAATAATGTTTCTTTAGTTTCTTCTTACGCCATAAAAAAAGTTCCCTGTTGCTAGGTAGAATATTGAGACACCCTTCCCCCTACAAGTCAGGGTATGGTTACAGTAATAGCATGTTACAGTTTTCTTTTTATTGTATAACAGACTCCAGATGTATGCCTGCCAGAGACAACTGTTTGGGAGAGGAATAGGCAGTGTGCCAGCTTCATTCACTCCATTCAGTACTCTTGCAGTTGCCATTTTGAAGCCAACAGCATCTAATGGCATCAAACAGGGAGAACTGGGAATGGTGCCAGGTAATTTACTTGAGCATACCTGAACTACCCGGTCACCAAAATTCATTAAATAAATAAATCATTTAGTACTATGGAAAGAGGATTTTAGATTAATAACCTACTGATGATAACTTTTTTTAAGTATTTATTTTAGCAAGTACTGCATGTTTGAAATAATTTTTTTTATAACATAATATCACCCTAGTTTAGGAATTTTGCTATACACACTAGATATGGAATTATAAAAGTTTTGACTTAAATGGATTTGAACATAATCTGTCTCTCAAGTGGGGAACTAGGTGTGAAATGTATCAGTTGTGGAAAATTTACCCTGGAAGAAATGCAGAATTTTAGCTAATACACATGAAAGCAATGCAGTGAATGTAAAGATTTTTTCCTATTATCTTTTTATACCCCATTTTTATCCCTTGTTTTCTCCCCATCTCCTTGTCTCATCCACATGTGTGCATGAGGAGGTGCACACGTACCTGGTACCGAGATGCCCACCTGTTGCTTGCTGCCCACCCATCTGCATTGCCCTTTAGACTTCAACTTAGGGGCAGTGGAACTACGGTGCATGGCAGGACTTCTCTCCAGGAGAAGAGAGCTACCTTTCAGGGGCTTGATCCTGCTCCCTCCCTCCCATCCCCACTGGCTCTCTGATGACCCTGGTTTATTCCTGAACCAGGGTCACCAGCCTGATGCAAGGTAAGGCATCCAGTGCCTCAGCCCTCAGTGTCACCAGGCCGGCCTGAACTTCAAGAGTTAAGAATTAAAATCATGGAGTTAAAATTGAAAATTAAATTCCTAAGGAGTCCAGTTGCACAGCATATAAATAACATACAGGATACCGAAGAGACATCTAAGACTGATGGGTCAATTAAAAGGCAGAGAGAAGTGGGTGAAGGGGAAGAATCCTTTATCAGTGAAAATATATATAAACACATACTAAAAAGGAGGCGTGCTATGGAGTTTAGTATCCAACAAGTAATCAGTTTGCAGCACTGAAAAAATCAATAGAAAATACTGAAGAACAGAGCAATGAAATAATGGACAGGATTGAGGAAGGACACAGATCAGTGTCCAATACTGAGGACATTGTTAAAGAAGGTAACAGCCTAATAGTCTAATAGTGACAATCTCCAGCTAAATCATATGTCTCAAAATGATAACATTCAGCTAAATTAGGAATTCACTACTGAAGGTGAATCCATTTCTACAGGGAAAGACACAAATGAAAATGTTTCTCTGACATAAATAATAAGGGATTCTATCATAAAATACATGGATCATGTTACAACAAATGGAAATGAGGAATAAATTACTAGTAAACGCTTACCAAGCCCAGGGATTCAGGATATTGCCGCATTATCACCAAAAATTGTTAACACAGAAAAATATTATTGTTGCCTTGTTGGTCCTTGTAACAAAAGATCCAGAAAAAAAGCTGATTTAATACCTTTTAACATCCAATAAAAGGTATCAAATCATCTTTTTTTGGATCAAAAATTGTTAATAACTCTAAATCAAAGCCCCTAGTATTTGTCCACATAGGAACTAATGATGTTAGGTATCAGTCAGAGGAAAACGTTAGTAATGACTGGAAACAAGTGCAAATGACTGTCCAAAACCTTGGTTGTAAGGTGGTATTTTCTGAAATTTTGCCAGTGTCTAGAGCTAATACAAGATCAAATAGAAAAAAAATGTAAGGTTAAACAACTGGCTTAGGCAATGGTGTTTACATCAGGGGTAGAAGTGCAATAAAACCTGGGAATTAGTTTCTGGCAGAAGGACCTGTTTTGTTGTGACGGGCTGCATCTGATTAGAAAGGGTAGCCAGCTGTTGGGTAATATCTTCCTTAAACAAATCAATGACAATATTTTAAACTAGGCAGTCTTGGGAAAGGGGAGCTTAAGAGCAACCAGAATATTATAATCCATACTAGCACAGTTAGACTCAGGCCAATAACACCTAAAACATCTAACCTTATAGGTGTAAACAAGACAATTAAAATATTATCACTGAATGCAAGAAGTCTCAAAAACAAAACTGAAGAGTTAAAAAATAAACTCTATGATAATAAAAAATACATATGTGCCATCTCAGAGACATGGTTCAAGCCAGATGAATGGAGAATGCAAATACCAGGTTATAAGGTATTTTATAAAGAGCAGCTTGAGAAGAGAGGTGGAGGCATTGCCATTTATGTTCCCAAGAACCTTGCAGCATACCAGATATACAGTAATAGGATCAGCGATCATAATGCTGAGCTTATTTGGGTAAGGGTCAAATTTGGCAGACAGTGTGTTACCATAGGCCTAGGTTATTATTCCCTCAATCTTACAAATGCTGAAAACAATACTTTTCTTGAAACTCTGGATGCTATGGATACAAGTGGTGATTATGTTCTCTTGGGGGATTTCAATTTCCCGAAAATTAACTATGAGTCATTATTGGGTACATATCTGCTTGAAAACAAATTTATAGAAATTACACTAAGTAATATTTTAGAGCAGCTTCTACAATACAGCACTAGAAGAAAAAATACAATGTATTTAATTTTTTGTAATTTTGCAAATAAGGTAAACAAAATAGAGATGTTTGAACCATTAGGGAGTAGTGACCATAATGTGGTGGAGATGGCTATTAACACCTCATGGGACACCATACATGGTTGCTGAAGCTGTGTGGAATTTTTGAATTCTGGCAGAATGGAATTCCAAAAAGGTTTCTTAAATTCTGCTTACATTCGGTGGAATTTCGTCAAAAGTGGAATGGCAAAATTCTGCAGACTTTTTGAACCATGGAATGTGTTTTACTGTGGAATTCTAGTCCATGGATATATTTTTATTCAAGTCAAGTCAAGTCAGACTTTATTTTTAAAAAGTGCTTTTCAAATGCCAAAGCGCTGCTACAAAGTAAAAATATAAAAAGTTCACAATTAAAAACACACAAATTAAAAGAGGCAGTTCAATAGATTATCAGTTAAACAGTATCCATGAAAGCTAAATCAAACAAATAAGTTTTTAATGCAGACTTAAAAGTCTCAGTGGACAGGCACTTTCTAATCCGATTCCACGGAAAAATTCCACAACATTTTTTTTACTAGAAATACATATAACTAGAGATGCAGCAAATTTTTAATCCGCTGGCGAAGTGAACGTGAAGTGGGCACTTCGCATTGGTGGAGCACAACACGAAGTGAGCACTGTAAAGTGCTCACTTTGAGTTATCATTCTTACTTCGCGTTGCCATTATGCCGTAATATGAAGTAAGGTGAAGTGACAAGTAAATAGGCAGCCCCCCACACATCACATGGCTTACAGTACTGTAAGTCACATGCTTTAGCCAGGCAGGAAGGAAGTGAATCAGAGAAGCAGTTTCACTTTCTCCTTTGCATTCCTAGAGGGAGAAGGCTTTGTGAGAGAGCAGTGTAGGAGTTAGTGACAAAGTGATTTATTGTCTTTCTAAAGCAGCAGCTTTTATAAAAGTTATCTTTATTTTGTTTTTGTATTGTATTTGTGATAGTTTTTTTGGTAGTAATTGTTTTTATAAGTTTTGTTTTGTTTTGTGTGTGTGTGACTGTGTGTGAGTGTGTGTGTGTGTGTATGCCGGGGACTTGTGTGGGAGGGATGGACATGAACCATGGAGAAGGCTGGCCTGTGGACACAGTCAGAGAAGGGCAGTTTGGACACATGGAGATGGTCGTGTTATGCTGGACTGCTCCCAACTCCTGGGTGTTGCTTCCCCCACAGTGGAAGCAACAGCAGTAGCAGCAGCACCAGTGCCACCGGTGGCTGCTGTTCATCCACCTTCTCTGCCACTATCACCACTGCCAGTAGCAGCTGTAGGGGCTCCAGCAGCACCACCTCCACAGCCACAGGAGGTGCCCCTGAAAATCATAGGTGGTGCGAGGACTGTGTCTGGACCCCCCCACAGCTCTCCAGTGTGGGAGTATTTTAACTCTGTGGGGGGAGACAGCACAGTCATGGTGTGTCATCTGTGTGGTGTGCTGGTGCACCGTGGCCCCCAGAGGACACATTTGGGGACCGGTGGCCAATGCACCCACATGTTCAACCATCACAATGTGGAGCGGCAGGTTGCCACAAAAGGGGACAGGCATCCACCTGCTGGCCCTTCTGTGGCAGTGGCCGAGGGTGCTGCTGGGGTCAAAGTTGTGCCTCGCTGCAGCAGGAGGAGGGCCAGTACAGCAACTGCACCACCACTGCCACCACAGCCACCAGCACCACCCTCTCCACCACCACCACTACCTGGATTTCCAACTGCAGTGGACCCCACCACAGTCCCTGCAACAGATGCCAACCTCACCCTGGTGTGGGTGGCCCTGGAGGAGAGTAATCAGAGGGTCAGTGCATTGCAGCAGCAGGTTGACACAATACAAGAACAGCAGCAGCAAATACTGACAATGTTGCACCTGCTGCTGGACCACCACGGCATCCCACGGCCACAGTAAGGGATTGTTTTCTGCCCCCCCACTACTGTGTTGTACTGTTTTTGTTTGTTTTTTCTTTGCTGTTGTTTAATAATACACATTTTCCCTTCAAGGGGAATCTTTCTTGCTCCACGTAGTGCAATACATTTCTGTGAAAACCACCTATAATTTCATTACAGTGTGTCATGTGACAGAGGAATTCCCATTCTGAAAATCTGCCCACATTATTCCCTCCTTCTCAGCAACGTTAGGACATGATGCCAGGGAGATCGCGGGTGCGTGCTCCATTACAGTGAATGTCCGATTGTCAGGCAGCTTTCCGGATGTTTCTTTATATTATAATGGTAAGTTTGTGGTGAAACATGTGGGCACGTTTCCAATAAGAAGAATCTTGTTAGTGGAAACATTCCCACATTTCACCACAAAGTGAACCTTATAACATAACGAAACATTGGGATAGCTGCCAGACATTCACTATAGTGAAGCATGCACCTGCCCTCCCCCTGGCATCACGTCCTAAAGTTGCTGAGAAAGGGGGGCAGAATGTGGGTGGCTTTTCTGAATGGGAATTCCTCCATCATATGACACACTGTAATGAAATTATGGGCAGTTTTCTCAGAAATATATTGCACTCTGTGGAGCAAGAACTACAGTATTCCACTGGAAGTAAGGCCCTCACATATTAGGTTATGTGCATCATCATAACTATGTAACATGGTGAATCTCTGTAAAGCAGCAGCGCAACAATCTGTTGAGAACTCTGACCTATATTTCTTAATGCTATGCTACAACTTCCTTTACTTACATTACTGACTGGAATAATACAAGAATTTCCTGTAGCTGAGTCTTCTGTAGTATCTTTTTCATGTGTGAAATAATGAAAGAAGCATTCCTTTTAAATTGGCACTGACCAGGTCTTTATCATCATTTTCTTCTGCTTTTCTCCATCACATCAGTTAGTTGTTATATATCACTTCCATTGTAAATTAACAGTTATGCAGCAGGCAGTGTTTTATGACACCAAGAAACAATATTTATTGAAAAGCAGCTGCAAATAAATACAAACCTGGTCAGAACAATATTGAAAGGCATGCTCATTTTTCTTTTCATACATGAAAAAAAGTAGTCAGCTAAGTAAAGCAGACAGAAATTGTGAAAAGAAGCATATCATTCAAGTCACGACTTGGGGTAACTAGTGGCTGTGGCAATGTAAAGTAGCATAAAAAAGTACAGTTCAAAATTGTCACAACATTCTTGCAATGCTACTTTAATCAATAATGTCAGTATGACATCATGAGCTCACAACAATCACAACACACAAAATGCATCCCCAGAATTAATGGCGCACTCAGTCATGCGTGCAGTGGTGTGACAGAGTCCTCAGATTTTTTCTGCAGGCCGAAAATGCATCCTCCTTGTGTGCAGAAAATTGACAAGTGGTTAACACAGTGAAATGAGACTGTTTCAACACATACAAAGTCCCCCAGAATAAAAAGATGACCGTGAGCATCCTGTTGCTGGTCCAATGTGTTCTGCAAGGCGATTAGAGCAAATGCAATGTGATCATCTCAAGTGGATGGAAGGGTGCCCTTTGGCTGTACACTAATAGTAGCCTTGGTGAGTAGATAGATATACATATAGGCCAATATACAGTATTCGAGAAACTTATACCTTATGCATATTGACACCCTTTAATTTTTTTCTGAATTCTCAAAATGTTAAAATAACACCCCTCATTTGTAGTGCCCTATTAGGAGAGATATTAAAAATAAAATCACCTGGGTTGGTCCTACAATGTTATCTCCATTTTATCACAAACATCTATTTATCCTGTTAAGTAGGGCTCCATTTTGTGACATTGCTGACAGACCCATTTAGTGTACTTAATTATTGCTCTTTACTGTGCCCCACAAATACAACTGATATGCAATTTGCTGCCTAATTGCTCAATTTTACCATCCCCCTATGAACTCCATTTGCAAAATAAGTTTTAACTATCTTTTTTTTACTTTAATACTTCCTTAACGTTCCCTACATGTGGTGTCTTTTTTTATCACATCCCTAACTTACCTGTTTGTGAGATAGCCAACCACTGTGCTCCTAATGCAACAAATTGAGAGTGGACCTTTTATTTTTATTTATCTACAGCCCAAAGCTTGCCAGTCATGTCCCTCACTTTTAGATGTTGTTTGCATGTTTGCCTGACTACCCAGTCTTGCATCCTTTTGTGATGCACATTTGCGTCGGCCCATGAGTTGGTCCAGAATCAGTAGAACCAGAAGTGCATGCCAGCACCTGAATTCATCACTATAGGGCTCTGGAAATCTGTTACAATCGTGGTTCATCTTTCTTTTCACTACCGCCTGCAGTACTGAAAAGATGCGGTGTCCATTCAGGAGTTCGCCGTTAAGAACGTTAGCCTTTGTTTCTGCCCTTCTGCTTGTTACCTAGCTTTGAGGAATGCCTTTTTCAAGGTATAGTACACTTCAAATCTGGGCTGGGAAGACAGAATATTAAAAAAAAAAAAGTCCAGCTCTTGCCTTGTGGTGCCAAGATGCTTGGAGGGGGGGGCGGTGGCTGCAGTTTGCAACTTGCAATGCTGGCACTGAGGGAAAAAAAGGCAAAGAAGATTCAGCATTTTACAAGACTGGCACTGAGGGGATGGGCACTGGGGAAAAGAGGAGTTTACATTTTACAGCTTTAGTATTAAAGCGAATGAGTACTGGGGAAAAATAAGGTGAAGGAGACTGCATTTTGTAAGCTAGCATTAAGGGGAATGGGTGCTGAGAGAATAAGGAGTAAGAGGATTCTTCATTTTGCAATGCTGGCACAGAGTGTTTTTGTGCACATTTCAGTTTTCTAGCTGGTTATTGTGGGGAAAAGAGCAGATTGTGTACTTTGCTGGTACAGTACTAAGGTTGTCTGATTAAGCTCTAGTTTTCAAAGAAACCCTGCAGTTTACAATGTTGGTACTGAAAACAAAACAGCAGGTTGTCTGATTAAATAAACTGGGCATGGTATCTAAAGTTTACAAAGCTGGTACAGAAAAAGAAACCCAGTAGTTTTCAAAGCTGGTGCTGAGAATAAAACAGCAGGTAGTGGGGTTAAATCAACTGGACCTGCTTCTGCGTGGGGTTGTTTTATATGGGAGGCATTAGAACACAACTACTCTTCAATAGCTGCCTGCTTGTAAGATCCTCTGCTAAAAGTTCCCCAAGTTGAATCTTTAGGAAAAATCCTATTTTTGACTTGTTTTATGCACTACTCTATTGTCTATTATTGGCAGGGGATCTTACTGGGTATAGTTTTTTGTCCTCTATACCATTTAATGCAAGTGAGATGAAACTTAGATGGGAATGGAACATGTTATTACCACTTAAAAAGGTACCGTAAGTAACATGTGTTAATGTCAACATTGTTGGCCCTGGGTGTTTTCTGTGCCCATTTCAGCTCTTTTGGCTGCTGCAGTGAATTGCACTGATTGTTTGGACCATGTGCTTTATGTTGGGCCTAACATGGCTTCCATTGGTCTAAATGTGAGGTAAAGTAACAATTTCTTACTGGGCATGATGCTGGTGGAGATCTCCACCGTCACCCTTAGTTCTAGTACTTCTGCTTGATTTTTGTTCTTTTGGCTTGTTGTTTGTTTGTTGCAGACAGTGATGTTTAGTAATTTGTTTGGGCCATGTGCTGAATGGTAGGCTCACCAGCATCAACCCACCTCCACCCATAAGAAAAAATATTTTACATTGGGTTTACTACCACAGAACTGTGTTGGGCCTACTGTTACTAGCAGCATGCCCAAACAATTAATAAGATTCATGGCAAAGCTCAATAAGTCCAAAGTGCAGAAACACATATAAATGATGCAAAATTACTAGAACCAAGGGTGATGCTTATGCAGTCACTTCCAGCAAGCAATCCAGTAACATTTGTTTTTCTTTCTGGTGGTGATGCTAGTGGTGACTGCCAAAGCCTCTCCCTTGGTTTTAGTTATTTTGCATCTTTTGAGTCTTTTTCTGCACTTTAGAGGTTTTTTGGCTGTTGCAGTGAATCTTGGTCACTGTTTGGGCCATGTGCTAAATGGTAGGCCCTGTATAGGGGTCAGTTTTAGCATTATTATACTCATCCAAAACCCAGTGCATATTAACCTAGAGTAGTGCTGCTAATTCCTGGTTTGTCTTCCTTGCCTAGTGCAGCTTTTCCATGGCTGTTAACGGAGTTTTAAGTCTCCATTTTAGCAAGCTCTAATTCTCATGCTAATCTATCTCAGTGTTCCAAATGGCCTGATGTGATAATTAGCTCATTAATAGCTTCAGTTATCTGGCAGGCAAAGAGGGGGATCCCACAAAAGACTCAATTGAGTCATTATCACTCCATTGTTAGGACCATTCAGCTTTGTCGAGACTTTGTTAAAGGGTGGATTGCTGTTGAGCCAGTAACTTCAAGTTTTCTGAATGTGTCTGTTTGATGGGTTGTCCCACATTAAGATCAGAGCCCCTACATTTATTTACAATTATTATTTTGAATATCTATACTCAACATTTTAGTAACAAAGTGCTAAGGTATACATACCTGCAGATGGTTGGTTTTATCCCATAATCATCATGGCTGCTCCCTTTAACCTCCAAATCTCTCAAATCTCCATTTCCCTGGACACCACTGTAGACCAGATTGTGAAATGATCATCCGTACACACACAACTGCCACTACTGACAAGTGTAGGGGTCCAGAGCTCTTTTAAATGGACCACAGTAATCAATGCAGGGGCTGAAATTTAGTATTCCAGCCACTAGTCCACAGGGCTTGTGATGGGGAAAATACACTAGACCCACAGCCTTTTCCACTGGTCCAACTGGTTTACTTATTGCAATGTTAAGTTCTCAAATACAAGCCAAGATGACTAGCTAAAGGGAAAATTTTAAATCAACTTGTCCTGCTGGCTAGTGTCAAAAAAGGTTAAGGGTAAGCTTGACCTCTCCCAGCATGGCTTCAGCATGAGTAAACATGATGTGAAATGTTTACTTACTGGGGGTGATGCTGGTGGTGACTGCCACCCAGACACCCTGAGTTATAGACACTTTGCACCAGTTTGGGTATTTTGCTGCACTTTAGGCTGGTTTGGCTGTTGCCATTAATGTTCATTACAAAGGATACCAAAAAAGGCGCATCCTTTGTGATGAGTGTTATCCTGGCAATTGCACGGCCTATAAGCGCCGGTGTACATCCATTTGCCCTAGTGCCTGCAGAGGTTGAGCAAGCGCTCATGGAAGCACTATTTGTGTGTCAAGGGTATATTGATTCTTTCATTTCTGAGCCATTACTGGTGGATGTGTCTAATTGTTTGGGGTCCCATGTGCTGCATGTTTAGCCCAGTATGGCATTTGTTGGACTAAACATGATGTGAAATGTTTACTTACTAGGAGTGATGCTGGTGGTGATTTCCACCCAGTCACCTTCAGTTATAGACATGTTGCACCAGTTTGGGTATTTTGCTGCTTTGTTGGCTAGTTTGGCTGTTGTCATTAGTGTTCATTACAAATATGCCAAAACAGATGTGCCCTTTGTGATGAATGTTATCTTGGCAATTGCATGGCCTATAAGCACCAGTGCGCATCCATTTGCATCCACATACCTACAAAATCAAGGGATCAACATGACAAAAATGATTCATTTTTTGGATGGTACTCCAACACAATACAAAATAAAGGCAACTTTGAAGATGCATGTTTTGGAGAGTCTGACCAGGGAGTTCCTTGTGAGAAACATAACTTTGGCAGTCGCCATGGAAAAGGACCGTGTGACGGTGAAGTTGGTGTTCTCAAGAAGAGTGCTTTTACAGCAGTAACTGCAAGAAAAGCGTAATAACTAATGATCATGATTTGTTTATTTAGGAAGATAAAAAAATGATCATGAACATGTGCATGTGAGAAGAACATTCTTCTTTGTCAAGGAGGGGGAAGTGAACTGCAAAAATTCACAAAGAATCAATGTAAAGACATTGCCAAACACACAGATTACACACTGTGTCTGTGGAATTGAACCATTTGCAGACTGTGTGAGAGACCTTTCAGTACCATGCATTTCTGCGTAAAGTTGAACCAGCATAATATACTGTGGTGATTTGCATATACAGCCCATGGTGCTTTGCATTATGGGGGTATGTGTGATTCTGTAGTTCTTTGAAACTTGGCTCCCCGGCCATTGTCCTTTGGGATGACATTGCCTCAGTGCTTGTGCACTGAGGTTCTTTGTCTTTGAACCATATGTTGTTTCTGCAAGAGAAAGGAGCTGTTTCTGCATGTATTGCATAAGCAACAAAGGACAGTGCAGCAATGCGAAGTTTACGGTAGACTGGAGATTCTTTTGTTTGAAATCTGGGGCAGAGTTGGCACACAGAACATCACACATGGGATCTCTTTCACCACTAGCAGCTTGGCCGAGGTTCCTGACTCCACCACTGCAGAGGTCCCCGACTCCACCGCTGCAGAGGTCTGCAAGTCTACCAGTGCCACGATCCAGGTCTCGAAAATTGCAACAACCTCCTTCAGGTAAAGATGTGCCCTTGCAACAGGAAAGCTCAGCATTAATATAAGTGTTAACATATATTCTAGTGGGCGGGATGTAGGTGTTAAATACAACATGAGATTGCATCAATTACAATACAGGGTGATCTTATTCCTGATGAGAACCCCCTAATTTCTTGGGGCTTTCTAAGTTTTGAACATGGCTCTGCAGGTTGCATACTCTCCTGAGACCAGAATATCAGAAGGCTGTTGGTTCTATCCTCACACCAGGCAATTGGGTTAGCCCAATGTTGACACTAGTGTAGCATGAGGGGATGCTGCTCTCCTGAGGTGCTCTCAGTTGGAGGAGATGTTAGTCAGAGTTCTAGTCTGTGGTTGTTTCAGATGGACATTAAAAATCTCATGGCACTTCTCAAACAGTATTTGAATTTCCTTGGTGTCCAGCCAAATTTCCATTACACTGCAGCTGTGGAGTGGCAATCTTCCAGGAAGCATTCTGGAGAATGCAGTGTTGTCCCATCTGCAGGCACCTCTCTTGGCTGAGGGAGAAGGTTGCTGATTGTTAGTCTCCAGTCTGGCCAGAATACAGGGAACTCTCCCACCCAGGGACCACCAGGGCCACCACCACTGCCTCAGAGGTCACCAAGAAGGAGGGGTTGGACCACAGTTGGCTAAAGGAGGGTGAGGGTGGTAGAACAGAGGTTCATCCCACTAGTTATACCACACTAAGAATACCACCAACAGCTTAATCTGGTTCACTGTCAGCTGGCATCCATCTGTAAACCGCCTACCCCCCAGGATGAGTTAGTAGAATTATCTAGTCCTCCTTTCCTGGTTAACAACAGCAAAATAAATAAATTCATTTCAGCAGTAGTCCCCCCACTGCCCCCCCGAGCTGGAGATAATTATCAGAGATGGTTATTTTATTTCTTAATTTCTGTTTTTATTTAGGAAAATTAATAAAGTAAACTTTGTGGCTGTGCAGTATACAACAGGGACAAAAACACATGTGTTATATACCTTGCTGAGGTTGTATCTTCTTCAGGTACACAAGTCACCATCAAATATTTGCTAAAGAATAAAAAATACACCTATGGTGTCGCTAATGAGGACATGGCTGAATATTCTACACAACCATTAAAAGACATTGTTTGGGAAATTTGGTGACCCTATACAGTCAACAGTGACTCAATAGTTGCATTTTACAGAACATGACTTTCTTCAATTAAACCATACCCTGTCTGGTTTTAAACTAATTTTCAAATAAATGTCTTCTCCTGATGTGGTCTGTTTGTCATGACAGACATGGACTACGCTGATATTTAGCCTGTTAGCTAAGTTGTACACCTAATGGATTCCCTCTGTTCTTCTGCTTTGGGACCAGATGCAGTGATTGGTGGTGATTAGCAGTTTGTTTACTACTGACACAGGTGAGATTAAAGAGTGTGTTTAACTGCTTTTACTGTATATTTGGGTATATTAGGGTTAGCTTTATCTTCCATATTTGTTACGTGTAAGCCATATTTATAAAGTGCTGGATAGGTAAAGGCATAGTTAGATGAAACATCTGTGGTGTGTCCCTGTTACTCACGTTATGTGTTGTGGTGTCCCTGTTACTCAAGTTATGTGTTAGAAAGTATTGTGTTAAAAGAAAATATGCTTCACATTTCAAAGAATTGTTGGTGTCTGTCTTAAGCATATAGCACCACATATATCTTCAACAAAGTTGGTCTGGGGAAAGCAAAGGGATGTGAGAGAAAACTAAACTGCAATTAGCTATAGGCTGAGATTTAATGGTGTCCCACAATGTATGGTCCAGTAAAGGGTGATGGGTATGGTTTGAGACCAAATGATGAAAGTTGCTAACTACTATACAAAAGTAGAAGACCCAGGCATTGTGATATCAGTTTTACATTAATAATAAAAATGGCAAATGAGTTATCATGGACACTATGTTACCCACATTAAATTTTTCTTCAGGTACTTTTCAATCTTATTTTCTTAAACTTAGAATTGATAAACTATCTTTATATTTTGGATTAAACAACTACCACATATAAGTTCTCAAAATAATCCACAGTCATGACATTTAAAGAAAGTTTTTTGGGGATCATGAATGTCACACTTGCTCTCTCGAGTATTGTATATATGCCTATTCATATATATATATATATATATATATATATATATATACAGTATATAGGTATGTGTGTGTATTTTGTAGGTGAGGAGGGGGGTTGACATGGACATGTACTCATGTTATTGTTCTGTATCACAGGTCACTGAAACTGTTGGTGTGCACATTCCAGTGCTCAATGAGAATTTTTTGGGTTGAAATTTGAAACGGATAACTCTCAAGCACATGAAGGTAAGTATTTTTTTATTTTTGGGGTTGGGGGAAATCATATTTGCAGGTTTGTCTGTAATGGTTTCTTATTTTTTTACTTCTTCACAGATTTCATCTGCATCCTTCTGGAGTCTGGTTGCTAATGATGGTCATGGTCATCTAATGAAATAACTTCTGCGTGTTGCATGTGTGCCCAATCCCAGGAGAGGGGGGTGCCTGATGATGTTGAAGAACTTTTTTGGATAAGGCCGCTTTGACAGAACAACAAAGCATCTGGAAGTTTCCTAAAAAAAAAAATGAATGACTTCTTACAACTTAATTGTTATTTGTCCCTCCCTGGTTCTCAATTTCAAATCAAGTTACATTTCAAACCCACATCTTGTCAACTAACTCAACCTGTGTGCAATATTTGGTGCAGTCTTTCCAAAACAATGAAACGGATGAAATAAAATCTTCATACTTACCAAAATAGATTTCACATGGATATTCCGTAGGTTCCTCTCTGTATGGTACAGCTGCAGTACCATTCCCATTGAGATTTAGCAATGGATACTTTTTTTGTTAACCTGTAAAAAAAAAAAAAATAAGTGTACTGTATGTGTTTTACCATTGTGGCTCAGAAAAGCTACAGAAAACAAAACATACAACTAAAGGAAGTGAAACAGCATAACAAACATGAGTATACATACTCACTTTATGGTTTAAATAATAATAATACATGTATAATAAATAAATAAATAAAACATAATAATAAATATTAAGAAGCTTTGTGTCAGTGGCTGATGGATGTGGTGGTCCGTACAGACTCATGCTCAGTGGTGGCAATGCCTAACATCAGTCCCAGTGGTGGTGGTCTGGGGGCCAGGCAGATTCATGCTCAGTGGTGGCAGTGGTTAACATCAATCCCGGTGGTGGTGGTTCAGAGGTCAGACAGATTCATGCTTAGTGGTGGCAGTGGCTAACATCAGTCCCAGTGGTGGTGGTCCGGGGGTCAGACAGACTCATGGTGGCAGTGGCTAACATCAGCCCCAGTGGTGGTAGTCCGGGGGTCAGACAGACTCATGCTCAGTGGTGGCAGTGGTTAACATCAATCCCGGTGGTGGTGGTCTGGGGGTCAGACAGACTCATGGTGACAGTGGCTAACATCAGTCCCAGTGGTGGTGGTCTGGGGGTCAGAAAGACTCATGGTGGCAGTGGCTAACATCAGTCCCAGTGGTGGTGGTCTGGGGGTCAGACAGGGTCATGCTCAGTCCCGGTGGTGGTGTTGGTGGTCCAGGGTGGCACACCGCCTTTTAACAACTTCAGTAAAAACCTGCCAACATCAACCACATCATCATCCTCATAAAGAAAGCTTCCCTAACAGTCATCTATGTCTGAAGTCTGACCACTGGGAAATTCTTTCTCCAACGTGTTGACATCTATGTCAGTGGTGGGCTGTTTCAGACAGCCACTGCCAGTGCCACCAAGATGGTCCATATCCACATAACCAAAACCACCATGACTAGTCCGGGGTATGAATATTGAGGTTGCAGTCTGTGCAGGCATGTGCCTCTCATTCATTTTAATGAATGTTAGCAAACTAACATTCGCTGGAGACAGGTTTGTCTGATGATCCCTGACTATTGCACCTGCTGAGCTGAATACCCTCTCAACACTTACACTGGAGGGTGGGCATGTGAGGTACTTCGTGCCACTGCAGTCAGCTCTGGCCATTCACTGACCTTTCCACTCCAGTACAAAAGAGGATCTTCAGTTATTGTCAGATGCCTGTTTTCAGACAAATATGACTCAACCATTCTCTGAGTCTCACTAAGTCCAGTTGTTGATGCATCATCCTGTTCTCCCGAATCATTTATTTCACAAATACCCACTTGGGACAAAGCCTTCCAAAGTGGGTTGACTCCAGCCACTTTGGATAACAGACTACCTGGAACTGCTGTCCCCTTCCCCTTGCAGGATAAGCTTGATAGTCCTACAGGTACACCTTCAGCCAGATTATGCTGCCGCGATTTCTTGACCTTGGCACGTGACTTCTGTGCCCCATGAACCAAGCGTGCCATTTGACCACTGATATTTTTTACCTGTTCAGGCCCTACCCCCAGTACTGATGGAATTCCATGTTTGTGTCGTGGGTCCAGCATTGTTGTTATGGCAAAGTTGTCACTACGTTGAATGCTCACAATGTGATGATTCTGGTTGAATACTGTCAGCATGTGCTGTAGCATCATACTGCTACCACTGTCTCCGGCAACATCAAAGCTATGCTGTACATTCACCAATGTCTGCCTCAGCACCCACAGCAGTGGAATTGATTGGCTAATGGAGGCAGACTCGCCACTCACTGCCTGTGTGGCATGTTCAAAAGGCCGCAAAATTGTTATTACAGAGTCCATGAGGTGCCACTGTTCAGTCATCATAGACATGGAGGCCCTGGAAATATCACGGCTAGTGTGCATCACAAGATATTCTGAGATGGCTTTGTATTGTTCATACAACCTCTCTGCCATGTATAAAGTGGAGTTCCATTGGATGACAACTTCCAGCTTCAAGCGGTGCTGAGGCAGGCGGTTTTGTATCTGCAACTGCCGCAGTTGGCCACGGGCCTTTCCAGATCTTGAAAAGTGAGAGTAGCTATGTCGTGCAACGGTCAGCATTTCCTTTACATCTGGGTGCTGGAGAAACTCCTGCACTGCAAGATTTAAACAGTGAGCCATGCATGGAACATGAAAAAAAAACACCATTCATGATGCATTTCACCGCATTAGACCCATTGACACTTGCTATGAACCCAGCTCTCAGGGACAGAGGGTTTAGCCATTTGTCAGTTTCAGTCAGTACCATGTCCAACATGTTCTCACCAATGTGTGAACAGGTCACATTTTGCATAGCAATCATTGCATGCTGTCGAATTCCTGGAAGATTGCTACCATGACAATCCACCTGAACTGATTATTCACACTACCAACATCACAAACAACCCCCGATACCCATGCCCAGTGTGCAGTTATACACAAATATGAACTCCCCACTGTTTTGCCACTTGTCCACATATCCATACTTAAATGGATGAATGGAGAAGAGGGATGTTGAAGGGCATGTCTTACTGAGTCTTACTGAATCAGACACAGTGCAGAACAGCCTGGGGACAGCATGGGTAGAAAAGTATGTCCTGGATGGGACTTTCCATTTTGGACAGGCAAGTGCAGCAAACCACCACCACAAAATCTGCTACTCTCACCAGCACTGGACAACATTTCAGTGGTCCTCCACCTCATCATGCCAATAGTAATCCTCTGCTCTTATTACCTCAATACTGCACATGTTTAATTTAGTACTGGACTCAACAGTTATGGAAGGGGATAACATGCTTGCTATGGTTGCCGGTGATGAGGGTGAATGGCCCACTGTGGTATTAGCTGCAAGCTTGTGCTGGGTCCACAGTGCCAAGTGCCTATTCTTAAGATACCTATGCTGTCCTCCTGTGCTCAGATGGCTCCCCTTTTTACCTCGACTCACACACACATGGCAAACCTGGCAGATTGCAACTGACTCATCATTTGCATCTTGAACAAAAAAATCCCAAACAAGGGATTGTGATGCTCTGCTTTTAACATGTCCATGAGGTGGCTTATTTAAGTCCGTTATTTTAAGCACATGATTTTTCAGGCACTACACACCTGGACTGCAACTGACCACCATGACTACCTATCATATTTATTACTGGGTCATCATCATCAACTAAATCCGGTAAATCACAAGTTTTTACGGTGGGGGGGGGGTTTCTGCAATACAGGCTCAGACACAGCCACTTTTAATTTCTTTTTCTCCGGTTCCCAACTGGGGTCAATTACATCATCATCATATTAATCAACATTACACACATCCATATCTTCTGCTTGGATGCTAGCATGTGGACTGCATGTTGCAACAACAGCAACATCATCATCATCATCACATTTATCATCATCATCTACACCACCATTACTTAATATTTTTTCACCACACTGTGAATCACTGCATGGAAAATGTGTGACATTAACTGCCACAGTGGACAGAATATCACATTGTATGCTATTGTTGACATGATTATCAGAATCCTCAGGTTCAGTTACTTGAATATTACTGGGAAGTATGACATCATCTATGCTGCCACTCACTTGCACTGCTTCACACTCAATATTTTTGGATACGGTACACTGGTCAGAATTTGAACTTGATGCACCAATACTAATACTAACACCAGTAACACTAAAACCACCGGCTTGGAAAACATCATCTCCTCCAACTGTGAGTGAAGCTACTGACTGGGCTGCAAAAAACATTGCAGGAGAAATACCTTTCCTCACATCAGCAATGCACTTCTGCATCTGTGTACTACCACGCCCACAGACTATCTTACTGCCAACGTTGCCGTGGTGAGAAACAGGTTTGCTTGCATGTCTCTTTGCAGGCATTTTGGGGGATCAACCACAATATTATAACCAAATTTAGATTTTGATATGTTCACTCTCTGATTAGGGGGACGCTGGATGTGAAGCCCAAAAAACAACTGTAGCTTCAGCAACAGATTAGAGACTTATCTGTCATGCAATGAAAACAACTTCAGTAACCAGTGGTGCTGATGAGGTGACAAAAACAATCCAATCTGGTAAATAATTCCTTTTGCCAGTAGGGGTGGGGGGAAGCACTGACTGCAGATTTTAAGGGCAGTGCAAGCAGCAAAACAAAGAACAGATACCATGGTCGCAGTACAAAATCAGGCAGCTGCTGCAGTTGATAGCAGGTTCAAACTGCTGCACCTGCAATTACACTAGTCTGTGGCACAATAAAAGGTGTATTATTTGATGTTATGCAACATTGCACACACACTCACACACAGAACAGTTTGTCTACAAAGCTGAGCGAATAATGCGTAGCAAATTAAAAAGTTCAGTAATATGGCACGTATTGTTATGTAAACAACCTGAAATTATGAACTGCTGCACCAGATCCACACAACACACAATCAGCAAGACAATTTCAACAATTACTGACAATATTACTGTGTGTACATTAACACAGTCAGTTATATAACAAAAATATGACCAAAAAACAAAGAAATCACTATTTCTCCAACTTAAATCTACCTACACCACAGATACACCCTTCCCCCAAAGCATACTTTCACTGTCTTTCACTACACACACTCAATGTTCTACATTAACATTCAAAATCCACACAAAAACAAAAATGCTTGATGTTATGAGCACAGGAGGGTTTCCTACAATCGATGAACTAAAGTTTGAGCCCCCAAAAAATGCAATAACTCTTTTTTAACAGCTTTTAGAAGGTTTCAATCACAGAGAGCTCTAAGATCACGTCTCCTACTCCTTCCTACAAATACTACCCCGAACTGAGGCTGTGCAGATCAATATAGAGCCCATGTGACCTGAAATCCCATGAAAACTGCAAAATTCGCCTTTGGAGCTCAAAAACAAGGCCAAGTGCATTGTTCTCAATGCACTTTGCTTTAATATTTGGTGGAGTAGTGAACTGGTAAGGCAGAGTAACACGAAGTAATTGTTTTCAATGGACTTCACGTTACCCATTATAATGTGAAGTACTCTGCTTCGTGTTGCGGATCACTCCGTGAGTCCGCCTTTTCTCCGTGAATCACTTTGCAGAGCTGACTGAGCCCACTTCGCCCACCACTACACATAACCAGCTTTTCAAATATAATAAAAAGTTCAGGAATTTAACTGTGTCAGGCATGAGGATGAATAATATAAGTATGAATTTTGTCCTTGGTGTGTTAAATCATCTGCGTTATGCTTGCCAGAATTTTGACATCACCCCGCAGAATAGTATTTCATGGAAATATGTATCCAAGGAATAGAATTCATCATTTAGAACATTCAAGAAGTCAGGTGACTGCACATTCCATCTCCAGAGTACCCATGTGACTCCCTGAGCTCTACTGAGTCTGTGCAGGTTGTATAGGCATTAGAGAGAAAAGAAGCTGGTCTATAGTGTTCTCTGTTAATACAGCAGAAAAGTCCATTTGAAACCACACAAAAATTGCTATGGTCGATTAGTTTTACTACAGACTTGTAGTAAAACTTGTATTGGTGTATGTGTGTTGCTTATTTTATTTTTACTACAATTTCTGTGTCTTGGTTATTTTTTCTGTTTAATCTCTTATTCCCCTATTCAAGTCAGTGCTCGGGGAAGGTCTTTGATCAGTACATGCAGGGGGAGGGAGAGAGAGAGAGAGAGAATGTAATATTTGTTATTTGGTTAAGGAAAGGATAGTGCAACACCTGGAATCCATAGGGGCACAGGATCCAAGACAGCATGGGTTTACAAAAGGAAGGTCCTGTCAAACTAATCTCAAAGATTTCTTTGACTGGGTAACCAGAGTGGTGGACCAAGGGGGAGCAGTTGATGTCGCCTACCTTGACTTCAGCAAAGCTTTTGACACTGTTCCACATAGAAGATTGATAAATAAGCTGGGTAGGCTCGGGTGGGTCAAGTTGGTCAACTGGGTGGCAAACTGGTTGACTGGCAGAAACAGAGAGTGGTGGTAAATGGTATACAGTCAGAAGAGATGCAAGTTACAAGTAGGGTACCTCAGGGATCAGTCCTGGGGCCAGTCCTATTCAACATCTTCATTAGTGACCTCGCAGATGGACTAGAGGTAAGGCTTGTCTGTTTGCAGATGACACCAAGATCTGTAACAGGGTAGATGATCCAGATGGGGTGGGCAGAATGAGAAGAGATCTGGATAAACTAGCAGAATGGTCAGAAGAGTGCAACTGGGATTTAATGCAAAGAAGTGCAAAATCATGCACATAGGGAAGAAACCCTGAAGCCACTTATAGGCTGGGAGGAGTTGCTAGCAGTCACAAAGGAAGAAAGAGACTTGGGCATCATCATCACTGATGACCTAAAATCATCAAGCAGACCTCTAAAGCAGTAGAGTAAGGCTAGGGGGTGTTAGGGTGTATTAGCAGGTATCACAAGTCGTAAGAGGGAGGTAATAATCCCTCTGTACAAGACATTAGTTGAGCCCCATCTGGAGTACTGCGTGCAGTATTGGAGGCCACACCTTCACAAAGACATTAACAAAATTGAGGCAGTCCAGAGAAAGGCAACCAAAATGGTGCAGGGACTGCATCAGAGGACATATGAGGACAGATTAACGGAGCTCAATATGTATACCTTGAGCAAAGGAGGGAGAGAGGTGATATGATCGAGGCATTCAAACACCTTAAGGGCATAAACAAGTGAAAGAGTCTAACATGTTTAAATATAAGAAAATAGCAGGACAAGAGGACACAGCATGAAATTAGAGGAGCCGATTAAGGGGAATGTGAGGAAATTCTTTTTCACAGAAAAGGTGGTAGATGCATGGAATGGCTTACCACAAGAAGTGGTGACTATGAATACAGTGCATGGCTTCAAACAGGCATGGGATAGGCATAAGGGAGCAATACAAATGACTATGAATAGATAGGTCACTGACAGAGCAAAGGCCGATGACACATTTATAAGGTAGAAAAAGAAATGGGCAGACTGGATGGGCCTTGCGGTCCTTATCTGCCGTCAACTTCTATGTTTCTATGTTTCTATAGGTTGCAAATAATTGCCTTTGGATTTCAGCAATATAATACATGTAATAGTGAGTGTTAGGGGGAGAGAGAGAGAAAGGGAGAGAGACAGAGAGAGAGAGAGAGAGAGAGAGAGAGAGAGAGAGAGGCCCCTAAGAGAGAGAGCTAGAAGGGGAGACAACGAGGCAGATTTCTTTTCATTTCTTTCTTAGTATTCATCATTGTCCTACAGAATTAAACTGTGACTGTCTGACATATAGTAAAGTATTAGTGTTTACACTACAGTCAAATATTAACAAATTAACAGCTTTAACCTGTTATTCCACCCCAAAAAGTATTCTGAGAGCTTAAACTGATTTGCTTTTGCTTTTTTAAATAAAATTGTTTTTAAGAAACAGGCTTTTTTCCTGTTCAAGAGATTTGATTTCTTAATTCTTTGTAGTCGAGTCATAGTGTCACAGAAGTAAAATGTGGCTGTTTGACGTACACTGAAGCATTTAATAGTTATTATTGTCATATAACTAGCAGCTGAGTGTACCCTGTTATTCCACACAAAATAATCTGACTGTTGAAACAGATTTGTTGTTTTAAATAAAACTTTTTTTCACAAATATTAAGCATACTTTTCTTCCTGTTGAAGAGATTTGATTTCTTAGCACTCAGAGCCGTACCCTGTTATTCGACCCCAAAAATAAATCTGACAGTTGAAATAGATTTTCTGTCTTAACTAAAGCAGTTTTTCATAAACATTAATAAGCAGCCTTTTTTCCTGTTCTCAAGATATTTGATTTATTACAGAAGTCTGAACTTTACACTGTTATTCCACCAAAGAATAATCTGACAGTTGAAACAGATTTGCTGTTTTACATAAAACAGGCTTGTTTTTCATACACATTCAGCATCATTTTCTCCTGTTCAAGAGCTGTGATCTATTCTCAGTCATAGCCATACCATTATTCTACCCCCAAAATAAGTTGACAGGTGAAACAGATGTGTTGTGTTCAATAAAAAACAGTTTTTTCATATGCAGCCTTTTATCCCATTGCAAAGGAAATTTTTCAGTTGCAACTCTGAAAAAGAACTGTGTTGTGACTATCACGATAAAGAGGAGTGGTTCAGGGGAGAGGTTATGGTACTGAGAAGTTGAGTTCCATCACTGGAAAAAGCAAGGGAAGAGCTGCAGGTGTGATGACCAGTTGCAGAACTGCAGCATCCAGCATACAGGCTTCACAGACTGTTGCGCATATGCTGGACACAGCTCTAGTACAGCAAAATGGTGCTGCTGTTCAATCTACTTACAGTGGAAATGTAGACAAGAGTAGTGGTGTCCATGCAACTGGGCTGCACAGACACATTGCTAAATATAAACAGTCAGAGAGTGAAGTAGCAACAATGCTTTTTAGAGTATGTTGCAATCACAGGGGGTGGAGGAGTCTGAGAGTCAGGCTACCGATGAGTCTGAAAATCAGACTGAAAATCTTTTTGATGTTTCACAGTGAGAGTTTTTTGAAAAGATGGAGGATGAGGCACTGGAGGCAGTGGCGGAGGTACATGAGCCAGCGAGTGACCCGAATAAAGAGGATAGTTAAGTAGCACCCCAGGATATTGATATGTCAAGCAGTGAATTTTGTTTTGATCTAGATGACTCTGTCCTGGATGTAGACTGGGAGCCAGAGAGAGAGGGTCCCAAAATGTCTTATTGTAAGTGAAAAAGGAACCTGGAACATGAGGAGCAGGAGGAAGGGCATTGTTCTGGGTGACAAGTCCAATAAGGACACATCCAAGTTTAAAAAGTCAGTTATTGAGCATCATGGACAAGATAAGCAACCAGATGACAGTGTTGTGGAAGATAGCACTGAAGGAGTGGTTGGTGAGAAAGTCAGAGGTGCAGGCCTAGTCAATTCCATTTGTCATGTTCCATACATTATGAAGCAGCAGCTAGTGGCACAAATCAGCTCTTTAGTGTGGAATTTTTTTTTACCAGAGATAGAAACATAGAAACATAGAAACATAGACTTTGATGGCAGATAAGGACCGCTAGGCCCATCTAGTCTGCCCATTTCCCTACCTACAGGATAGGCTGCAGATCCTAGTTAACCAACAGCCTATATCTTCCTGCCCCCCACAAGAATTGCCTTATGTCTGTCCCATGCATTCTTGAATTCTCCCACAGTTCTAGACCCCACAACTTCCTCAGGAAGGCTGTTCCATGCATCCACTACCCTCTCTGTGAAATAATACTTCCTCGCATTGCCCCTGAACCGCCCTCCTTCTATCTTTAAATTGTGTCCCCTTGTTCTTGCAAGTCTCTTTTTCTGAAAGATGCTACCCTCTTGGACTTTGTTGATTCCCTTGAGGTACTTGAAAGTTTCTATCATGTCCCCTCTCCTTCTTTCCTCAAGGGTATACATATTAAGCTCCTTTAGTCTCTCCTCATACGGCTTCTCTTGCAGATCCTGCACCATTTAGTTGCCCTCCTCTGGACTGCCTCTATCCTGTCTATGTCCTTGCGGAGATGGGGTCTCCAGAACTGGACACAGTATTCCAGATGGGTCTCACCAACTGTCTGTACAGAGGATAACAACTTCCTGTTTTCTGCTGCTGATGCCTCTCCCTATACATCCCAGTATACCCTGGCCCTCCTACTGCCTTCTCACATTTGCTTGCTACTTAAGGTCATCTGATATGATTACCCCAGGTCCCTTTCCTGTTTTGGTGTTGTTACTACCTCCCACCCATTATGTATTCTTCCCTGGGTTCTTGTTTCCCAGGTGCATTATTTTGCACTTTTTGCATTGAATCCTAGCTGCCATCGTCCTGACCATTACTCCAACCTTGCCAAGTCCTTTTCATCCTTTCCACGCCTCCTTGTGTATCAACCCTGTTGCAGATCTTGTGTCATCTGCAAAGGCATACTTTCCTTCTAGTCCCTCTGCAATGTCACTGATGAAGACATTAAAGGGACTGGACCCAATACTGAACCCTGCGGTGCCTCACTAGTAACCGCCCTTTCTTCAGAGTGGACTCCATTTACAATTACCTTCTGTGTCCTGTTGTCCAGCCAATGTTTTACCGGGCTACCACCCTGGGACCCACTCCCAGGCTGGTTAATTTGACTATCACTCTTTGTGAGACTGTGTCAAATGCCTGCTAAAGTCTAGGTAGGCCATGTCCACAGCCCCTCCCTGGTCTACTACTTTGGTCACCCAGTCAAAGAAATCTATTAGATTCATCTGACATGACCTTCCTGCTGTGAACCCATGCTGCCTTGGATCCTGTGCTCCACTGACCTCTAGGTACTCAACTATTCTTTCCTTCAGAAGTGACTCCATCGCTTTCCCTACCACAGAGGTCAGACTGACAGGTCTGTAGTTTCCTGCCTCTGTCTTGGTCCCACTTTTGTGAAGGGGAATCACATCCGCCTTCCTCCAGTCCTCGGGTACCACACCATCATCACATGATTTATTAAAAGAGTAGCCAGTGGTTTCACTAGTTCCTTCCTTAATTCTTTTAGAATTCTGGGGTGAATTCATCAGGACCCATTGCTTTGTCCACCTTCAGTTTTAGGAGTTCTTGCAGAACCCTTTCTTCTCTGAAAGGACTGGGATCAGCCCCCTATCAAGAGTGCTTCTGTTAATTGGATTAGGCACTTCCCTCCTCTTTGTGAATACTGAGCAGAAATATTCGTTCAGTATCCCTGCTTTTTCACTGTCCCCCTCTGCCCATCCACCGTTCATTCTATTCAGCCTCACTATCCCTCCCTTTGTCTTTCTACGCTCGCTGATGTACCTATAAAAGGTTTTATCCCCCTTCTTAACTGAGTTGGCTATCTTTTCCTCAGTTTGGGCCTTTGCTATTCTGACTTCCCTCCCTGCTTCTTTCTGCCTTAACTGGTACAGCTCTCTGTTCTGCTCCTTCTGTGTTTCCTTATACTTCCGGAATGCTATCTTTTTCTTCCTGACTTTCACAGCCACCTCTCTTGAGAACCATAGTGGCTTTTCTTTCATTTTGATTTGTTTATTTGCTTCACACAAAGGCTTGTTGCCTCTGTGATGGCAATTTTGATAATTCCCCATTGTTGTTCCACACCTCCTTCTGGCCTGTTTGCTAGTGCTTTTCTGAGGCACTCTCCCATCTTGCCAAAGTCAGCCCTCCTAAAGTCCAGTACCCTCACTTTTGTATGGCTTGACTCTGTAGCTGAGTTTAACGCGAGCCACACTGTTTGATGGTCACTTGTCCCCAGATGGCAACCTACTTCTAGATCGGAGATCCTCTCATTGCCCCCGTTTGAGAGTATGAGGTCTAAGATTGCTCCCTCACGAGTGGGTTCTGAAACTAGCTGTCTAATGCCTGCCACCTGTAGGGCATCAAGAATGGCCCTGCTCTTTGATGTGGCTGCAGCAAATGTGCTCCAGTTAACATCTGGCATATTCAGGTCTCCCATCAACAGTATCTCCCCTTTCTCTGCCATTCTAAGAATGCCTTCCATCATATCCTTGTCCACTCCTTCCCCCTGACATGGGGGTCTGTACACCACACCTGTGCGGATTGTGGTGCCCTTTCCAGTCTCCAAGGTGACCCACAGTGCCTCCTCTCCTCCCTGTTTACTCTTTTGTTCAGTTGCTTTTATCCCTTCCTTTACATAGAGAGCTACTCCTCCCCCTCTTCTCCCCTGCCTGTCTCTCCTGTAAGTTATGTAAGAGATCCCAAAGATGAGAGCATTGCAATTTGTCAGATCTGGAAAGCTTGAGTCAGTTGTGGCAAACCTGGCTTATGACTTGAGACAACAGGGCAGTGTAGCCACATGAAATCAAAACATTTAATTCAGTGGCAGCAGCATGAGAGGGCAGCAAAACTAGGATTGAAGAGACCTATTTCTGTGCATGGGGAAAGAGATGATGATGATAATGATGATGATGATAAGTCCATGTTGAAGGACATAGATATCAGTAGTAGTAGCACTATTAATCCCATGCTGGCTCTGGCAACCAGCACCCCTGCCCGTAAAGCATCAAAACAACCTACTTCTATTGCAAGCTATTTCACAAAGGGGAAAAGCATAAGACCATCCACAGGCAGTGGTACTGCATGCCAATCATCTGTCACAGAGTGTACCCCATATGCACCCCCACCACTAGATGGGAACTGCTGCTGTGTGAGGTTGGTGTTCACTATGCCCAATCTAGTCTGTGGAGGAGCCTAAAGAAACAGGCAGACAATTTTTTAATTTTATTAGGACAGACATGCTATCATTACCTTTCTGCTAGTCTGCTTTCCAGTTCATCCTACTATGAAACCCAGCTGGTGTGGTTTCTCTTGGCATGTTTCTTTGTGTTTTCCCAGGTGCTCTAGAACACCAGACGCCAGACACCAGAAGCTGATGGTAGTCAGGAGGGCTGAGGGCCAGATAGGGTTCCTGTTGTCCCTGCACGGAGACCTTTAAAGGCTTGAACCAAAGCACTGAGGTGGTTCTGAAATTGAATTTGATAAACTGAAGGTGTAAGATGCCATGGAGCTGTGGAGTTGTTGCTCATGTGAGTTTAGTGAGAAAAAAGAGATGCACACAAAGAGACCCCTCAGAGAGGTTTTAACACTGAGAACATTGACAGTCACACCAAGACAGATTTAATTACCTGCAGCAGGAATCCCTGAATCTCTGGAAAGGGAAGTTCTTTATTTTAACTTAAATTCTAACTGATTATTTGACTGCTTTCTGACTGCTTTTTGCTCCCCAATTTGTACTTTTTAGTAGTTTTAATGCACTTAGTATTCTATAGTGTACACTTTGTAGCAGTTTACAGCACTTCAAGCAGTTTGTTTTTGGGTTTTTTTTTTGGAGAAGAAGGAGACTGCAGGAGCAGAGAGGGAGCAGAGTGGAGGGTATTGATTTGAAATCAAGTATTGTAACCTGTAGCTTTTGAATGTAATTTTAAACTTTTTAGTTTTTTAGATATTTTAACTAGCTAACTTTTAATCCTTTGAAAAGTTAGATCTGTCTCTCAATTCTCTGTAATTGCATAATTGATATGTACTTGGTCACATGGGGCAGGTGTATAAGAATGCATGCAGCAGCCCCTGCCATCACATCGCCTGCAACAGTGCAGGGGTTCAGAGCGCTGAACTTAGAGCTTGCTGTTTTTCTATCACCTAAAGTATTTTTAAATCTGGCACATCTGTCTCCACATTTTCATTATTTGATTTATTTATTGGAATAACACAAGGATTTGCACAATTTACTAAAAGGCCAAAGCTTTTGCCTAGTATTTTTTGTTTCTTTAGCATGATACTCTTGAAGCCGGTTCATTAGTATTTATTTACAGCATGTTATTTTTGCACGAGGGGTCCGTGTCGAATCAGTGATGCAGTTAACCAGTTAAGCAAGAGAAGCTGCTGCTGTTGGCAAGGCATCTGGATTGTCTTCATTGGTGCTGCTTCTATGTCATGATACCATTGTGGCTTTACTACCTGTTTTACTCAATGCAGTATTCTCTCACAGGCTTATCAAGGGAAAAGTAAGATTCTTCTTGTTTTGCTTTTTTTTCTTGTTTCTCCCGTATTTTTATTTGAAGCTAATTGACCAAGTTTGGTGTATTAGTACACCACAGGGTAGTTCTGTTTGGGGGTGTCTGGGCAGTAATTCATACCTGCTCATTATTATATGGTTATCTTGTGCTTTCTATTCTCCTTTATATACTTTAAGAGCTTATTTTGTCACTAATAGTGACATTGAGAAATGAAATTTCTGTGCCTGATGTACCTGCTCTGCCTTTACTTGCTTGGTGGAAGAGAGGAAGGAGAAGGAGAGGAAAGATAGTTACTCAGTCTTCTTTCTGAAATTTTAACACAGAATTTGAAACAGAAGACAAAATCAATTTAAAAGTGGAGTATTATGCCAGCATCTCTGTAGAAGGAACTTGGATTACGTACAGGACATTTTGAGATAACTGGTCATTATTATAGCTTTATTTTTGTGGCATATTTCATTATTGATCTCTATTCTTCTGTTGCCTTTTCCTATAATAGAGGTTTACTCTGCTTTTCTTTCTTTAGTAAAGAGAGACCAGTCAGTGGTGGGACATTATTTTTACTCTACTACTACTTCTAGTGATTTACTTATCTAGGCATTAGCATGTCAAGTAATATAAATACAAAAACAAATAAGAAAAACAAAGTGTTGCCATGTAAGGGTGTAAAAAAAAAATAATAAAAGCAAGAAAAAACTTGAATTGTGTAAAGCTAAGATAGATAAACAGGTTACTATCCAGCATGGCGATCCTTCAAAAATTACCCATTTTTTCCAACCAACAGAAAATACAATAGAGCTACGGGGCAATAAGAAAATAATTAAGGATTTTAATTCTACATGCACCTCATCCCCTGTTAAACACAATAGTATAGGGACACAATCTACTATGCATCCCATATTGCAAATGATAAGAAGCTTAGAAGAATTGGGTACAATTATGAATACAGGGGTGAATAAGGGAAGTAATAATGACAATAGTCAGTTGCCCAGAATTGCATATGTCAGATCTCGATAGGACGTCTGGTAATGAAGATCCAAATGGGTGTGATGATGATGATGATGTAATTGTGATAGCACCTTCAAAACTTGAGCATTTCCCAAAATCAACGGGACAAGGGTCATATCTTAAGGGTTTTGAGTCTTTTTTGATCCCTTATATTTATTTATTTATTTATTAGATCATCGGTTTACAGACCTTTGAGTCATAGACTCATTTACAAAGGTACCTCATCAAGAGAGCAATACATCACAGCAAACAATCAGTACAGTACATAATGCTTAGATTAAAAAATGAACCAGTGTTATAGACATTCACTGGTGGTACACGCTTGGTAATAGGTAGATCACAGCAGTCATAATATAGGTACACAAGTACCACGTCAGGTAGCAACCAGAGGTTATATGAACAAGGGTACCCCAAACTCTCCTGGTAAGGATGGAGTGTTAAAAAATTTTGCTATTAGAAATAGTGGGTAAAAAATCAGTAGTAATAACTTAGAAAAGAGAAGGGGAGAGGGAAGAGGGCAAAGAGAGTTTTTGATGAGATCCAGAAGGAAATAAAGTTTGGGAATGCTCAGCTATTGGAATTGGTAGCCCTTTTCAAAGCATTTATTAAATTTCATACTGATAAACCTGCTGCAATAGAAGCAGCAAAGGTTTGTAAGGATCACTCAAATCAGGAGGAAGTAGGGATAGTGAAAGAGAAAGAGAAGGGAGAGGAAGGAAATGGCAAAGATGGATGGTTGGATAGGCCATGTGTAAATTGTATGCATACTTCTGGTAGCTCCAAAGGGAACGATAAGATCTTAAAAGTGATTGGTACTAGGAATGGTGTGAAATCTATAAAAAAATATTACTGAAGAAGTTGCAGATAAGGAACTAATGGAAATAGATCAATTAATTTCTGAACTTAATCAAAGAAGGAAGTTAGTAAAAGTGGAAAAAAAGGCAAAGTCAAAAACTGGCCCAGTTCATGGGGAAAAAACAAAGTTCTCAAGGGGGCAGCAGGCTAGTCAACATCTGAGAACATCAACAGCAATAACTAGCAATCCAAAGAATAAAGAAAGGATTAATAAAAACAGTTAAGTTCACTAAAGTACTACAAGGGGAATTAAGAGAAGAGGAAATTAGAGCAGAAAAGGAAATAGAACCACTCATAGAAAAAAGGATAAGCTTGTCACAACAGGAGAAATCCTACCCACCATTTTTATCAGGGAAGTACTAAAATAAAGAAATGAAAATTCCTACTTACTAAAATTGTCTATATATAATTTATTAAAAGAACTAATGGGTAATAAGATTGGATGGCAAGATTTAAAGTAGTCTATAGGTATAAAGTCAGCTCATACAAGGCATGGATGTGTGTGATGTTGAAAAATCCAGATAAGAGGAGATGTCTCCTGGAAGAAAAAGAAATATTTCTAGAGGTGGGAATTACACTAGACGAAATGATAAATTGTGATGAAGAGACAAAAACAAAGAATAAAGAGGTGAAACATATGGGAAATCATAGAATTATAGACAAGGTAGGAAATGTGATATCTAAACAACCACGTATCACTGCCTGTATGAAACTGGTAGATAAGATACATAAGTAGGAGTGTGAGGAAACTGAGAAGTTATCAAGGAGAAGGAAAACTCTAGGACTAGAATTAATAACAGTAAGGTGCTAGAAATAAAGAGTGACAGTGAGTCACAGTTGGATTCTTCTGATAATACTTTGACAGATAGCTGTAATGATACAAATAGTACAATAAATATATCTGCTGAATCTAATTGGTGGTGTGAAAATGTAGTATTAAAGAAGAGCAATCATATTACAGTTATCAGTTGGAATATAGCAGGACTGAAAACTAAACTTTTAGATAAAGATTGTCTGGATTGGTTTAAAAATCATACTATCGTATTCCTCCAAGAAACATGGATTGGTAAAGGGGAAGAAATAATAATCAAAGGGTTTAGTTCTTGGATTATTCCAGCACATAGAGTAAGTAAATTTGGAAGATTAAAAAGTGGATTGACAGTTTTTAGTAATAGTAGGTTACGTTGGGAAATTTCGGAATCGAGTATGTATAATGAATGCTTTATATACCTGGTAATAGCTATTGACACTAAAGTATGGGTACTGTTCAATATTTACATACCACCAGGACTGAATGATAGGAAATATCAGAGCATAATTCCTGACGTAAGTGATTCCTATGCATTGATTAAAACTAGATTCCCTATTGCTATGGCTATTATGACCAGAGACTTCAATGTACATATAGGTATTGGATTAGAGGAACTCTCTGTACATTGGGGTATTGATGATATACTGAATATTCCCATAAAACAATCTGAAGATAAGTCTCTTACAAAAAATAGCAAAAACTTCTTAAATATTTTGGTGAAACAGGCCTGAAAGTGCTAAATGGATGCACAAAAGGGGACTGGCAAGGACACATCACATTCCCTACCATAAGAGGTGGTGGGGTGTTAGATTTATTTGTTATTTCTACCAGTGAATACCAGCTTATTGAATGTTTTATGGTGTACAAAGCATAGGAAACTGATCATTATCCTATAGTATGTACTGTGATAACTGATTTCAATATCTTAAGTAGAAATATGGGAAAAGAGTGGAAATCCAATCAAAACATGTGCATAAAATATGGAAAAAAGATCCAGTAGAATGTACATACAAAAGGGCTAGTAGATATTATAAATAGTGAAGAAATAGGTAAAGCAGTGGATAATTTGATATCCCAAGATATGGGGGCTCCTATAAATGCAGTGAACATAGTGAACAAGTTTGATTCACTGATGAGCACATTTTAGAAACAACTAGGAGGTAAAAAAGATAAAAAAAATAGTATGAATACTATAATATTAGCCAATCCATGGTTTGATAGGGACTGCTATAATTTAAAGAAAGAGATCAAAGAAGGTGCTAAAATGAGGGTGAGGAATTCAACAAGTACAGTGTTTATAGCATTAAGGGCACTCAAAAAAAGACCACAGAAGGCTAATACTTGACAACAAAAAGACTTATAAAGCCATATTATGTGAAAAATTACAGGAGAGTATTGGAAAAAAGATTCTAAAATGTTTTGGGCAAAGGTAGCATATGGTCATAATGAAAATAATATCTATTACAACACATTAGGATTGATTACAGAAAATAGAAGGGTTGATTATTTTTAAGAAAATATATAATAAACAAGAAGAAAAAGGTGATGCCCTCAATTTAGGGTTCTCAGTGACTAGCCAGTCGACATACCAATGTGTACTTACTATTACTGTAATGGAAGTGAAATAAATAATATTAGCACAGAAAAGGAATAAGGTGCCCGGTGCAGATGGGATTCCAGTGGAGATATTCCTTCACAATCTGGATTTTTTGACAAAAGTTTTGGCTTTTATGTTCACATTCATAGCTAATTATTTAATACTTCCTACTTATTGGAACAAAGGAATTATTGTCCCATATTTAAAAAAAGAAAATAAGCAAGAACCGAGTTGCTATAGACTAATTACATTACTCCCAGTTGTGCAAAAACTCTTTACCAGAAAAATTCTGGAAAAGTTAAAAGTCTGGGTGGATGAAAACAGCCTAATATCTAAGTTTCAGTGTGTCTTTAAAAATTACCATCATATGCTGGACTTAATTTTTACTACGAACTATCTATTGGATAAGTACGTAATGGATAAGCTGGCCTTATTATATGTTGGATTTATTGATATTAGAGCAGCCTTTGATTTGGTAAATAGAAGTAAATTATGGGGAATATTTAAATCACTTAATATTGATGCTCATTTATTAGCATTATTAAAATTACTCCATGCTGACACATCAGCAGAGGTTAGATATACAACGGATGGGACCTTAACAAGAGAATTTAGTATTAAAAATGGGGTTAAACATGGGTGCCTATTGGCCCCGCTTTTATTTAATTTATATATTGAGACAGAATGTTAAAAGTATTAACACTTTTTCCCCAACAATAATGAATGAGAAAATGCAGTTACTAATGTATGCAGATGATGCAAACGTTGTGTCTAGAACTCCATTAGGACTAAGAACAGTCCTTTCTCATTTTATGAGCTCCCTAGCAACTTTAGATTTAGCATTAAATGTTGAGAAGTCCAAAATTATGATATTTGTTAAGAATTATAGAAATAAGGTAGAAAAAGAATGGTCCATTTTAGGGAAAAGTAAGCAGCAGCAGTAGCAACATCTTTCCAGGCATTCCCTGTTTATACAATCATCCTCTTCTGCTACAGCCACCAACACTAAGCAATCATCATCCTTACCCTTCACAAGCTCAAGAGCTACTCAAAAGCAGCCTCAACCAAGGAGTAGCAGTGGCCTAAATTCTCTAAGGACATTTCTGTCCAGGTGGGCATGTCCACAAAAAAGGCTGTGCCACCTGATTGAGAGAACCAGATATCTGCTGCCTCACTTGTGCAGACATACATGGAAGACCCAGAAGAGCTGGGTCCAGATGACAAACCACTGCTGTACTGAAAAAGCAAATCGACTGTGTGGCCTTCACTTGCCAAAGTTGCTAAAGAATACCTATCCTGCCCAACAGCCAGTGTAAGCTCTGAAAGAGTGCTCAGTACTGCTGGTGCCATCATTACAGAAAAAAAGAACATCTCTTTCCAGTAAGAATGCTAACATTTATTAAAATGAATCGAGAACACATTCCACCTGGTTACAGAATCAGTGTCAGATTGAGGTACTGTGAGGAGGGAGAGGTAGAATCAAGCTAGCCATCACAGCTGGAGATCAAGGATGATGATGACAGTGTCATGGTGGATGACCCCTCAGATGACGATAAGGCTGAGGGTCATTTTGAACACTGTTAGTAAAAGAAAGCCCTAAAAACCTCCACTTACATATTCTACTGACCAATGGTACCATAATATACCACCTTAAGGAGAAGTCCTACCCTAAAATTAATAAATGCTTCTTGAATTGACCCTTATCCATAATGATTATTCACTGCATTATGTACTTTCATGAAACATTATGGCCCAGATATTCAGACTGCGCCAAGCAGTGGCGCAAGCCTGAGCACAGCACAACTGGGATGCACCGGTGCCAGGGCCAGGTGATACTCAACGGTGATGCGCCATGGTGCAGCACTGTTGAATATAGCAAGGTCAGCTCACGTACTGAGCATGGCACAGTGGCACTGCGCCAGTGCAAGCCACAGATAGGGAGCATGGGGATGTGCCAGTGCAAGTGCAGTTGCGCTAGGCGCATCACCTGCAATATTCAGAAGGGGGCATGTAAATGAGGCCATTAAATATGCAAGGCACAAATGGGGCTATTTGCATGTTATTATGGCCCCATTTGCATGCCTTGCACAGGGCAGCCCGGCAACTTGCGCCTGGAGCCCTGCACAGCATGACATGTGCAGTGGGGATCCTGGGGCATTCCCCACCCATAGCCCGACTGCAAAAATGTATAATCCCTGGTAGTCTAATGGTTCCTCCTCCCACCCGATTGACTGAGACAGGTATAAATGTCCATCCCTGGTTGTCAAGTGGCACCTCCCCACCTGTTGCCGCGATCGTGGTAATCCACCAGAAATATCTACCCTGGTGATCCAGTGGCACCCCACCCTTCCACCACACTGAACCCTTGCCACCCCGGTCCCTCCAGTCATCGGCGGGTGGCTGCAACCCACCTCCATGCTGCCCAGCCCTCAGATTACAGGTATAGTATGGGCTTGCAGGGCATACTGTACTAGGCAGTCCCAAATATCTGAATGAAGTCATTCACATATTAGGGACTGTCTGGTATAGTATGCCCTGCAAGCCGATGAATACTACTTGGACCAGCCAAACTGAGCGCATACTGTACCTGTCATTCGATGGTAACCAGGTGATATGCAGGTGGGTTGCAGCTACCTTCCGATGACTGAGGGGAGCGGGGTGGCAAGGGGTTCAGTGTGGGTGGGAGGGGTGGAGGGTGCCACTGCATCACCAGGCCATATATGTCCGGTGGATTACTGTGATTGCAGCAATGGGCAGGGGGTTGCCACTAGACCACCAGGGATGGACATTTATACCTGTCTTGGGGAATCAGGTGGTAGGGAGGACCACTAGACCACCAGGGATGGTCCTTTATTACATGTTTTGGGGTATCAGGGATAGGGGGGATCACTACACTACCAGGGATAGGTTTCATCTACCGTTACCATGATTGGGGAATCAGAAGGGAGGGGGGTACCAGTAGACCACCAGGGATAACATGTACATTTGTTTCCCAGTGATTGGGGACTCGGGAAGGGAGGAAGGGAGGTGCTATGGGTGCATATGGAGGGTGTTCTGGGTGGGCAGGTGACCACCCATGTAGGGGGGCTGCTGTGTTTAGTCATGCAACACAGCAGCCCACCTGTGGGTGGCCAGGATTTGTTCCTGCTTTTCAGGGCTCAACTTTGAGCCCCTCTATGTGGCGCAATGCAGGGTAGTGCCAGCATATGCACCATACATCCCGGGCTGAATATCAGGATGTGCCGCATATGCATGGGCACACCCCCTGCATCTGCACAGCATACATTATCGTTGCACCTCAGTGCATCAGGATTTGCACTGAGCCAGGCATCCTTCTCAACATCCTGCTGGGGTGCAATGCAGGGTTGCACCAGCGCATCTCTGTTGCACCAGGTGCAATCCCTTTGAATATCCAGCCCTATATATAAATGCATAACCATTAATCCAAACAGTCAAATATCAGTAATTTGATTTATCTTACTGTTTCAGTTGAAACTCAGTGTATGTTTCCTGATTGTGTCACTCCCACATTAGTGTACTTTACTCATGCTGCCATGCATAAACATTAATCAATTATGTTACAGTTTTAGTCAGCATTACAGGTCACTACTCAGAATGGGGAGAGGTAACAAGTGAGGTCCCAGACGGGTCACTGTTGGGACCACACTGTTTAACATATTCATTACATCTATGCAGGCTTCAAATAATTCCTTGCTATGTAAATATGCGGATGGTATTTATTTATTTATTTGCTTTTGTTAACCGGGTAGGCACGCTAGACAGCCATGTGCCTATTTTCAGGTGCGACCCGGGAGAGTTACAGGTAAAACTTCATACAGGAACAATTGAGGAAGCATTAGAAATACATAGGAAGGTAGTTACAAGTAAATACTTCCTACATAAACAACAGAGGGAGCACAAGGAATACATAGAAAGATAACAGGCAATTCAGTGCTGGCTCTAAAGCAAGGTAGGCATACATCGAGCAGTTGAGGAACAGAGAAGAGTGTATAAGAAATACACAGGCAGTTACAATGCTAGCTCTAGGGCAAAGTTGGCACAAAATTCATACATGTACGATTGAGGAGACAAGAAAAATAGGGGCAAAAGTGATCAATGATACAGCAACCAAAGTGCTCCAAAAAAATCTGTCTCATCTGGAACTATGGGCAGAAACTCCTAAACTGAGATATACTGAAAGAAGTGCAAGGTTATGCATCTTGGTAAGAACAACCCAAGGAATCAGTATGAGCTTAATAAAACTATATTACAAGAAACAACCAATGTGAAGGACCTGGACATCAGTATAGCTAAAGATCTATCTGTTGACACACATACCAGAAATATGGTTAAAAAATATAACAGAATACAGGCAAACATATTTAAAAGCAAACAAAGTAGAGATTCCAGACTGCTAATACCATTGTACTCGGCTCTTGTGAGACCCCATTTGGAATATTGCTCAACCTTCTCTGTCCCGCAGAGTATTATGTGACAAAAACTAATCAAAGAGGTTCAAAGAAGAATTACTAAAAAGGTAAAAACACAAACACAAGACTTATGGAGAAAGGCTAAAAGAACTAGGACTATATTCTATGCAATATAGAAGGATAAAAGAAGTCCTGTGTCAAGTATACAGAGTCTTTAATGATGTCCTGTTTTGGGACAGTATATGTTTACACAGGAAAACAATAACCAGAACAACAAAGTCACACCACCTACAGCTACTGTACATGGGGAGATAGCCAAAACTACCAGAAGAATGAAATGGTTTACACATAGAGTAGTTGCTGTGTGGAACTCCTTGCCAGAACTGGTAGTTACATGTAGCACCATGGAAGCCTTTAAACAAGCATTGGATACGCATGTGGGCCAGCCAAAATGTAGGTACCCCACTAAACAGTGGCGAGCTATTATAGGTTTATGGCCTCCAAACTCGTAACACACCTATGAACCTATTATGGTAGCTGCATGGCCTGTTGATGCTGTTCCTCTCCCAATGGATGATAATGCCATGCTGCACTAATGGCACTGCCATCACATGAGTGATGGTTAGTATGGATGATTGATGACCTTGACCAGCAGTTATGAATTTTATTATAATGAAGTAAGGCTAGCAACTCTTGTAATGGATACTGTCTTCTTCTTTTTTTTTTTTAAATTCAAGTTTATTGAAATGTTATTGGCACATGAATGAGAACAGTACATGTCTACAGAAAACATGTAACAGAATGATGCCACTTACATTGTGTGAAAACAAGAACAGCAAAACATTTTTTATAATATTCTCTCTCCCTCTATATAGTTGCCTTGCCTATCCTCTCATTCCACCGGCCCTCTCCCCCTGCTATAATGCTTAAGTTAGAGCTGTTCATCGGTGTTCATGCCAGAGTCAACTTGCCTTGCAGTAGTGACTAGGACTGAAATAAGTAAAGTGTTTGGAAGGAGCTCCATACCCACTCAAATTTTGAGAGACTGTCCCTTCTCATGGCCCCGAAGTTTTCCATATTTAAGTTAAAAAGTAGTTCTTGTAGCCATTCTGCGTAATTAAGTGGGGTATTGTCCAGCCAGTGCTTTAGTACTATTTTCTTGACAGAGGATGAAATCAAGGCCATATAGTATCTTCGGGCTTTAACTGTGATACCAGTATAATCACCTATCAGGCAGATTTCAGGAATAAAGTAGTGTTCAATGCCCAGGAAAGGGTCTGCTTTATGTTTAATTTGGTCCCACAGCACTTTTATCAATGGGCAATCCCAGAAAATGTGAAATAGATCCCCAACTGCCTGAAGACATCGGGAGCATGACTGATCTGGTCTGCATCCGATTTTATATAATTTGGAACGGGTCCAAAACAAATTATTTAAGAAATGGTATTGCATGACCGTAATCTATCCTGGGTGACATACTGGTACGATATTGGCACCAGTTACATCAGTTCGCTTTTGGTCCCCGAGTCGACCTAGCCAGAATCTGGGTTTATTGTCAATGTCTGCGTAGACTTGGTCAAACAATGCTTTATAGACTTTGGAAACCGCATGCGGTTCCCAGGCCAACTGGGCAAGGGACTCAAACCATTCCCCAGTTATATACCCTTCTCTTAGTTTATTCTTGAATTTCTCCAACAAGTGTTTGAGCTGATACACTTTGAAAGTCTGGTTAGGGCCTATATTATATTTAGCTAGTATCTCTGCAACTGAAAGACACCTGTCCCCATGCATAATATCCTCAATCTTTAAACCTTTCAAGTGGGGAAGCCAGGATTCGCTTATCATTCTCCCACCGATCTTCAGATTGGGGTTGTGACATATTAGCTGATGTCTGTCTGTACTCGGGGAGTAATGGAGGGAGGCACATAACTGAATATGGATACGTAAGGAATCTCTTATTGGGGTGGCTACTAGTTTAGAGGGCAGAGTTCTTAGAGAGGAATAGAGAAGAACTTTTGGGCCTATGCCCACATCCTTTATCATTTCAGTTTCCATCTTGACCCAAGAGGGTACATAAGGCAATAACTCCAAATCCATGGAGGGCATGAACCATCGTAAATATTTACAGACATTACTTGCCCAGTAATATAACCCAAAATGTGGTAGTCTTAACCCGGCTTTCTCCTTGGGGGCGGCTAATTTATGATAAGCTCTACGGGGAGATTTCCCTCTCCAGATAAAGTCTGAGATAGTTGAATGTATTGCTTTATGCCATTTTAAAGGTAACCATACATTGAGCATATTTAGGGGATAGTAAATCCTCGGTAAAATATTCATCTTGATTATATTAATCCTTCCCCAGAGAGAGAGCGGAAGTCTACCCCATCTGTCAAGATCTTGTTTTATAATGTTCTTAAGAGCGTCCAGGTTAAGTCTCACTAATTTGGATTCTGTTCTTGCCAGAACAATTCCAAGATACTTCAATGTGTGTGGGGCCCACTGTATACCCATGTCCACTACATCTGACTTGTAGACATTCATATTAAGAGGGAATATCTGGGTTTTCCATACATTTATTTTATAGTTAGATAGCTTGCTATAGTCTGCAATAACTTTGAGCACTGCCGGTACAGAGGCTCGGGGATGGATAATGTGGAGTAAAATATCATCCACGTATGCGGAGATCTTAAACTCCTGCGACCCAATTTTTATCCCCATAACCCTAGGATCCTGTCTGATTTTACACAGAAGGGGTTCTAAATATAAGTTAAACAAAAGGGGGGATAAAGGGCATCCCTGTTTGGTGCCCGAAAACAAAGGAAAGCTTGCCGAAAATACCCCATTGCAATATATTTTCGCGGACGGGGATCTGTATAAAGCAAACACACTTTTGATGAAGGGGAGCGGAAAGCCAAATTTCTCCATAGTCAAAGACAAAAACCTCCAATCTACTTTGTCAAATGCTTTCTCAGCATCGACCAACATCAGTCCACATGGGAATTTACTATCCTTGGATGCTGAGAAGATGTGAGATAGCTTACGGAAATGGTCTGAGGCCATTCTACCAATCATAAACCCCACCTGATCCTGATGGATTAACCTAGGCAGGACCTTAACTAAACGGGCCGCTAAAATTTTCGCTAAAATTTTAACATAATAGTTGATTAATGAGATAGGCCTATAATTTGGGACCTTATCTGGCTCTCTCCCTTCTTTGGGGATAAGCACTATCAGGGATTCAAAGAAGTGATTGTCGACTATGTCAGAAGTAAGAATACTATGGAATAGTCTTTTTAGCACTGGGCATAACTGGCTCGCAAAACATTTATAAAAATTCGATGAGAAGCCATCCGGTCCCGGGGCTTTATCTGTTGAGAGCGTCTGAATTGCATTTAGGATTTCAGTCACTGATATGGGGGAGGAGAGCATTTCCTTCTGATCCTCCGATATCAGAGGCAAATTACAAGAGGAAAGATAAGCCCTTACCTCCCCTGATACTGTCTTCTAAAACATGATTATAACGAAACTCATCCACCTGTCAAAATAAAATCACTTCCCTCCTTTACCACCCCAAAACCATATTGTAACACTCATCCTCCAACCCTCTGTTAAAACCACAATCCCACCCTCCCACCCAGCATCCATATTTTTTTTTTATTATACATTTAAGTAGATCCTCAGTTTGACGATGGAGTAACTCAACCCACCCGCCTCCCTGGCAGCCACCTTGTTAATGTAAGCATGCTTCACACTTTAAAAACATATACTATGTCTCCACTCAACAGCATCAAACCATACCTACTCATTCACACCCAACTTCACCCAATGTTGACATATAAATCAAGATGGTGACCAGCTCAGCCAACCATCCTCGCGAGAATGCATTCATGAGAAAACAGCAGGCTGTGGTGGCGGGAGGGTTTATCTAGTCACCCAACAGGAAATGTACATAAATGTATTTAAAAAGAAAATTGTGGGTGCTAGAGGTGGAGAATGTCGGGATTGTGGTTCAGATAGAGGGTGTGTGTGTGTGGGGGGGGGGGTATATGATTTATTTACCTGGTTTGGGCTGCACCAAATACAAAATAACTGAATGTCGAATAGCTGAACATTGGACTTACGAATGATGAATATTCAGCATGACAGTCAGAAAATGGTATTATTCACACATCCCTAGTCACCCCAGTGTCCCAAAGAATCTTCAAATTCCTCATGATCTTCATAAAAGAATCGCAATTGCCATTGAAATATCTGTTTTGCTATTTGTTAGTCCCTCCACACTGGTTAGTAACTAGTGAATCTTTAAACCTCATGGGATTGATTCTCTAAGAGGGCTTAGATTGATGCAAGCTGTGGCAAAGAACAGCTTGTCTCATAGCCTGGTGTGCCAGGGATGCTTCACCAGATTCAGGTACGGGAGTAGTCTCAGTATCTAAGTCCCTACACTTGAGTCAACTGCTCCCGTGTGACAAAGACATGATGCACGAGAAGGGTTTGACAGAGGCTCCTTGCAACAAATGTAGGCTTCAAGGATTTAGCCCAAACTGTACATTAAAATATAAAACAATTCCCTGGTGGCTAGTGGTCCCCTTCCCATCTCTGATCCATCACTGAATAATATAAAACAGTTCCCTGGTGGCTAGTGGTCACCCCACCCCATCTCTGACCCATCACTGAATAAAATAAAACAGTTCCCTGGTGGCTAGTGGTCACCCCACCCCATCCCAGAGCACCCTATCCAACAACACACAACAGCCCATGGCGTTTAGGGGACCGACCAACCACCCCACCCACCCACCCCAGTAGGTAGTTCCTACCAGCTCTCCACCCACCATCCCATCCCGGCTGAAACTGGCACAGCCCTCCACAGCTGGCCATGGTTGAGAGGAGAGGGCTGTGATGGTCACCGGCTCTGGGATGAGATGGGGTAGAGCAGGGTGGTGGAGCACTAAGAGCCAGGGTGGTGGGGATAGTTGGTCCCCTATACACCACGAACTGTTGGGTATTTTGGGATGGGTGCTCAGGATGGGGTGGGGTGACTGCTAGCCATAAGGGAGTGGATGTATAATGTACATTTTGCTGGGATCAGGAGGTGGGAGTATTGGAGACCAGAGGCATCTATATGTACTCATACAGGGGACATCAGGGATACAGTGAGGGGTACCACTAGCCACCAGGGAACAGTTTTATATTCTTCATCTATGAATCATGGTTGGGGAGGTGGGGATCGAGGCACATGTTCTCTCCCACCCATGGAGTGCTCCAGTGGGGGTGCATATTCTGTACACTATCCCAGAGGACCCCTGTAGGTACAATTACAACAGCTCTAGCTGGTATAATGGTGATTGAAAGAATGCCTTCTGCTAGGATTTTAGAATCCCACATTAGAGGATATGGCAGCTTGCATCTGCCCCAAGCACCCTGGTGCCCTGGCACACCAAGCTGCATGCTGCAAACCTGGCATAAGGCCAGACTGGTGCACAGGGTCCAAATGTGGTGCAGGTGGTCTTTGAGAATGGGGAATTTCCAATTTTTTTTATGCAAGGTGCCTCTTGCACCACTGCTGTGTGATACAGGTACTTTGTGTCAAATTCTAAGCTTGGAAAATGTGGCATTATGTTTTTCACTGTCCTGTGGACACATTTAGGAATTGTGGGGGGTGGGTGGAAATTCATCCATCTATAGTCCATGTATTTGAATACTTTTTTGTGTTTTTATGCATCTCTTTGCAGGTCTGTGGCTCTCTGGTATTGCTCCTGCCTGCTAAGGGCATCCTTTACTCATACCAACTGGGTTGCTTACTTAAGGAAGGTGATGACATGCATGAAGGTAAGTAGAATTGTTTTGGACTGTGTTTTCTGTTACTTAATTCACTTCTCCCAGCAGGTTAGGTTATTAAATACTGAGAAACTTCAGGTATTTGACTGAGCTTTAGATGTCTGTATGGGTTAGGTGGGAGAGTGGGTGGTTGCATCCCTTCATCACAGGTGTTCAAATTAATGTTTTCTTCTGCTTTCCTTTGCAGGTCTGTGTCTGTCTGGTATTGCTTCCATCCTGTTGCGGGCATCCTGATATCGTCCACTCTGTGTGGCTTGTTTAGGGCATGTGATGACATGCATGAAGGTAAGCAGAATATATATATATATATTTTTTTCACACTTGTGTTTTCCTTTACTTAATTCCCTTCTCCCAACAGGTAAGGTTAGTTATTTATTTTTTTTGTAAACTTTCTTTTGCTCTGGTTGCCAGCCTCTGGGGCCCCACTCAGGCGAGACCCACCCGAGTGGCACTACCACCTTGCCTGAACACTTCCGGATGGAAACAGGGGACAGGGTCCTCTCCAACTGACCCCTGAAGCAGAGAGGACCCAGGAGAGTCAACCAGAAGGGTCAGTGGTGAATGTATAAGCCACCCCCTTGGGACCACCATCATCCTCCCAGTGGCCGGGGTGTTTCCTCCTTGCTTGTTGCATTGACCCTGAGGTGCGGATGTGTAATGACTTCACCATGTAGAGGGCACTCACTCATCCCCTCTCACAGACACCTGCCGCTGCCTCTCCAGATACAAGTCCCAGCTGACTTGCAGTGCTCCCGGTCTCCACTGGAAGCCGCTACAAGGTGGGGAATCCCCAGAACCCACCCCAGGAGAAGAGAGCAGTCCTCCAGATGCTCAATCCTTCTCCTCTCCTGCCAACCTCTGGTGCCAAAGTCCGCTCCCAAACCTGGGTCGCTGGCGTTGCATGAGGTGTGGCGTCCAGTGCCTTAACCTTCAGTGCCACTGGGCTGGACCAAAGGTTAGGTTATTGAATGTAGTGAAAGACTCTGAAACTCTTCATAATCTCACTGTACATATTAAGTTAATACTGATTATTTCTTTACTTATTTCATTCATTGCCATGAAGCAACACCAACCTACAGAAACAGAGCAACTGCTGTTATGGGAAGGCCAGTCTTATTAAGCAGTTCTCTGTCCATGGAGCTAATTTTGCCCAAATTGGAATTGTATTATTCAGTATGTCATCAACTACTTATATTAGTATGCCCACCTTATAACTTCCGAGTAGTACGAAACGAACGCTGCAGCCCCTCCCATGACAGTTGCAGTTTGATGACATGAAGTAGGGGAACAGGGCTGCATGTGCACTACATATACAATGATGAAGTCAGAGGAGGATGGCTCTGTCAACATGCCAGCAGTTTCTTTACTTCTACTTATACATGTATAGGGCTCAGGTATGACATATAATACAGCCCCATACATGTATAAGTGTAAGGTAATAAAATGTCTGCTTGTATGTTGAGGCCCCCCTGTATTGATTTCATCAGTGTATATTCTGTGCGCCTGCAGTCTCATTCCCTATTTCATACCATTTATTTATTTTTATTTGTTTAAGTCTTTGGTAATTAGGTAGGTGCACTGGTCCAAGGGACCATTTTCTGGCAAGACCTGGGCCACATACTGTGGCACACAGTTAAATTATTACAGCAAACAAGTACAGAAGAGCAGTGAACACATTGAATTAAAAGTTACAGTAGTGCAATTGAATATACAAATGGCAACCCTAAGAGACACAATAATAGGAAGCAGAAAAGAACAATGTATACAGGAAATAATGGTGCAAAAAATCCGACTAAGCTAAGGAGAAGTGGTACAGTATGTCTAGTGGTGGGACTGCAGTGCTCGGCAGCCGCTCGGCTCATTGTCAGAAGTTAAGCGACCGACATACAAATGTAAGTAGCTGATAAACTACAGCATAAAAACATTTAATTTTTTGCTAAATTAGCTCCTTAGGCAGCAAACTGGTTAGTATGAGTTGCCTGCCCAGAACAGAACGTTGTAGCAGATAATCTTTGAATTGCACTGAGCAGGAATGATGAAGACAGTATAATTACTGGTGACCATAAATATTAACCGGATTACTGTTTTTTAAAAATGCATAATAACTGGATTTCAGATTATTATGCTCCAAAGGCAATAATAACCCAAAATCCTGTTGATATGACACTTCATAAAAACCCCAAATCCAGCTGATATGACATTCCCCAAAAAAACAGTGCATCTGAATCTCGACGCATGGCAGTGCCTGTGCGAGACACTGAAGGGAACCTTGTTTAACCTAGGGCTGAAGCTTGTTTCCAGATGCGACCTGGGAGCACAAGCAAGTTAAGTGACTTGCTCAGGATCACACAGTATGGCACCTTAGTGGATGTGGGATTCAAACCCAGGTCTCCAAACTGAACACTGAAAGCAGGTACTTGTGGTTGTCTGCACTGCCACCTCAGCTACTCGGTCCACAGTGAAAAAAAAAAACAAGGGCAAATTTCTTCAGATATAAAACTGCACTCTAACTAAAAAAATGTATTTTTCTTTCAAGCTGCTAGAAATACAGTCTAAACCGCCACACCAGCAATTACAAAAAATAAAGGAATGGTAAGTTTGATGTAATGGATTTTTTTCACACACCCTCAGTCTGTGATGATCAAATAAACCTCTCAGGCTACGCTCTCAAGGTTTATGGGTCATCACACACCTCTGGTGTGTGAAAACATTCCATAACACACACTTACCTATCCATTATTCTCTGTATAACCAGGAATCTATGTTAGTTAATAATAATCCAAGTGCTTTCCATCAAAAACACACGCCATCATTCATGGTACTCCAATAGCAGCATTGTGATAACCATGAGCGATGGAATAAAATAAGTCACTCTTTCTTATAGCTAAATAAATGTTTATTTTATAAAACAAAGCAACAACAACAGCCATAACAGTATACAACAACAACAACAACCATAAAAAACACCACACAAAACTATTTACAAATAGGCTCATTTTGCCTGTGGTATGGGTGGCAGTGGGGGTGCTGGTGCACTATATCCTGGTGCCACTTGGCCTAGCATGGTATACAGCCTGCTAATTATTTCCTGCAGATTTTTAATAATTTAGTGCAGATTTTTCTTTAAGTCTTTGATGTCATTCTCCATCCTGTGCATCGGTTTGTTGACGCACTTGATTCAGCTATCCAGCACTGCAGCTGCAGGCACTGTCCTGCTGGTACTGGTGTCGGTCCCCACTTCTTGCTCCTCCTTGTGCAGCTGCTCTTCAAATTCTATGTGGGGTTTGAAGGCAGCCTGTATCTTGCAAATCTGCTTAGCTGCCCTCCTACTAAGCTGCTTCTGTGAACTTTGGGCAGCTGTCAATGCAAGTGTAAGAATAAAACACCATTATAGCATCCATTGAATGGAAGCATCATAATTATAACTCCACTCATGTCAGTGTCTCGTATTTTGTGTCTCTATCAACCAGTGCTGACTGTAGTGTATACTCACAGGGGTGTAAGCGTGCTTTCATTTTCCACAAACAAAGCCCCATGCATAAGTGTATGCTGTTAAGGGCACAATGCTGGTGGTACACATAGCCAGCATAGTTAGGGAATATTTGTTTGCAGCATTTGAATGGAAATAAAGGCATGCTCCTATGTCTTGAGTCTACTGCCAAGCTACTCAACTAAATCATGGTAATAGCCCCCACTCTATTAACCTGTTATACCCTTAAGGAACATGAAGGTCTGTATCATATCCATCCCTCTGTACTGCTCACCACAAAGGACATGTTCAATACCTTGAGGTAATGTTAGTAATAACTGTTCTGTTCACACCGAATCATGCTGGACAGCATACGATGTGCCGTGTCAAGCCTGCTCCTCTGCTTCCTTTGTTGTGGACTCAAAGACTGAACACAGCATTAGATGAGCAGCCTCACAAGCAGGAGACAGCCTTAACCTTTTTTGCACTAGACAGCAGGACAAACTGATTCTAAATTGCACTAAACCACAGATGGTTGCAATAGTCCAGAATTACATTTTGATCACTTATACAGGAACAAATGCAAGCCAAGAAATACTCTGATTGTTACATTTATCCTGCTTCCTCACTGCATCCTGCCCTATCAGAAATAAAGACTGCAATGCCATCACACACAGGGAGCCACCCAAATGTTTTGTACCATGGCATCCTGTATTCCCCTTTCTGCCCACCACCCCTGGAACCAGAGGATAGCATAACAGCAAATGTTTAATCAAGCAGTTCAAGCTCTTTACACAGAGTTGCTGACATCATCATGCACTTCACCATGCTCTCACTGCCACCCACAGGGCAATGAAAAGAGTAAGGCAGAGACAGATCCTCTCAGCCCCCACCCTGTGATCAACTGGCGACCTGTACGTCTGGAAGTTTTTGTACAGTGCCAGTCGAGCCAGGTGCACATCTAGGATTTCTTTGGGAGGGGCTACACAAACCTAAGGGGCTTGGGAAATATTTATTTATTAATTGAATTCTGTTGACTGGTTAGGCCCACTGAGACTAGAAGTCCTTTTTCAGGGATGACCGAGGGGGGGGGGACTGGTGATAACCAACTGAAACTGAACCAGATTAAGCTGTTGCAGTGTTTTTGGTGAATGAGGGAATTTGGCCAGGACACCAGGGGAAATTCCCCTACTCTCGCTAGAAGGTGCTGGTACTCTGCATGAGTGAGAGTGTATCGGCAGAATGGAAAGCAAGAGCGATGGAGGAGGAGGTAGTGTCACACTACTACAAGTGCCAAATGGAGAGGCTCATGAGGTCGTGAGGTGGCTGGGATGCACCCTTTGGGTGGACAGCCTATCGCCTCTTATACCTCTCCACCACAGTGGGATATGCCAGGTGCTGGTGACACCGCAATGGGGGATTCGAGAATGGCTACCCCCCCAACTACAAGACCAGGACATACAAACTTGAAGACACAGGAAAGCCATGAGTCCATGGATATGATGGAAGACACAGAAAGACAATTTCAGGAAGCCATAATCACTTACCTGAAGGCCAAACAATAATTAGATGATGAGAAAAAGAGGAAATGAGCAGCCTACAACTCTCCTGACATATCACCACAAATCTGCAGCTAAAGTCTTTATTTTTCCCAGGAGTAGGGCTGCTCTGGAAGTAGGAATGTGCACCCCAGACCGTCAAGATGAGCCAGCAGAAGAACACAGAGATGGATGGTCACCAGAAAAAGCACTCTTTGGAGCAGGATGGTTCCAGAGGGAAGACGGAACTTGGATACCTGATCCAGCAATACCTCTCCCTGGAGATACACTGGATCCCATGGACATACTTCAAATGCAGCAAGCAGCAACCTCAGATGTTCACCTACAACTGCAGGCAGCATCATAACTGGACAAGGGCCCAACACAATCACAAAATGAGACTCCTGCCTTTGAGGCAGATCCTAAAACAGGTAACATTTCCTATTCTCCTTTGGATACAGCAGATTAATTTTTTGATGCGCCAGCTAGACCAGCTGAAGTTGGGACAGGGGAAGTACCCCCTTCCCTATATACTGTAATTGACTCTGATGGGTCAGTTAAGGAAGGGAAAGAAACCCATACAGCCATAACAGTTTCTACTGAGACTCTGACAGATCCAACTACTCCTACCTATGTCAGCCTACTCAAAAAAATGGTAGAGATTGCAAAATGGTGTAATGCTGTTCATTTACATTTTTTAGGTTGACAAGAGGAAATGCCAGAGAGATTCTACGTGGGGAAAACTTTATTGAAACAATCCATGGGGTTTTATCCCTCAGGAGTATACGCTCTTATTCACACTCTGGGTGAAAGTACTTATGACACAAGCTTCAGTACTCCAGTGATTTTAGACAGATTTTGGATTAAATACAGTGCATTAAAAACTAATCCATTATGGGAACATTTTCAGGCAATTCCATTGACAAAACAGACCTTTAAAGTAATAACTGTTCTATTTCAAAACAAAGGTGTTAACATTACTGACATTACCTATTGATTGTAGAAGAAATGTAAACGGCAAGGAAACCCAGAACCAATTTTACATTCAGAAGGGTTCTGGAATGGGGGTTGGCATTTTAAATAAAGCTTTTACAGGATGATTCGGGGTTACATCACTTACCCAATTGTTTTTACCTTGATAGGGACAAGGGTTTTATCTTTTACGTGGGGCAGCCCTGGCATTGTTACAAATGTGTGTCTCCAAGGCATCTGAGTAGATCATGTGAAGTAGTGAAATGTGCTCAATGCGGAGAAACTGGCCATTCAATATTTCATTGTAGAAATGCCTTAAAATGTAGTTTGTGTAAGGAAGCTCACTCCTTTACTGACTGCCCCTGTACAGCTCTCAACTCTACAAATGCAGACTATGCAATTCAGGATTTTTATATCAATACAGCCTTAAAAACTGACAGATTTGGAAATTTTCTATCTCCCGCCAATATGTCCACTTAACTCAGCCAGAGGCCCAGTAGAGACCACCCCGATACCCTCAGGCCCACTGTGGAGACTACCACTGACCCCACCATGACATTAACTCTCACTCAGTTACAAGGCACAGAGGTAAATTCAAGCAGCATGGTAGGCTCAGAGCAGGTACCCACAAGTGCAGTTGCACTGTTACCCCCCCCCCCGCAGGAGCACCCAATGACCAATATCAGGTGGTGCATAGGAGGAGGGGTAAGAAGAAGACAGCCCCAAACAACCAACCTCCTCCCCAGAATCCTACCATACCACTACACAACTAATATGAGGCCCTACAAGAGGAGAACAGTGAAAGGGACTTAGAATCTGACTCTACATCTATACATTCCTCACCGGTACATGGGGAGCTCAGACAGGGAACTTCCTACTGATGATCTTGACCCCAAACACCCGAGGAAGCACATGAGTACAAGAGCATGGGTTAAGAAACATTGTTAAATCTTTCACTGCTGTAGGCCCCACTTTTATAGCCTGGATATTGAATCCTGCAATGTTAATAGCATCAAGATAGAACAGAAATGAACACTCACTTATACACAATTCGAGAAGTCCCATTTTGACACTATTTATTTTCAAGACACCAGACTATATGTTAACTTAGAGGTTCAAGAAGCTAGCCAAGTCTGGATATGGGGCACGTCCCATTGGTCAAAGGGTACAGACACATGCAGTGGGGTGAGTATATGTATCAATAATCCAACAGCAAAATTGGTTCATGCGGTTGATATTGTACCTGGTCGAGCATTATTACTAGATATTTCTATCTCCAGTATGGAATTCAGATGCATCAATGTCTACGCACCACAGACGAAAGCTGCACGGATTGAATTATTTCAGTTATTGTTACCCTTTTTGTTCACATCTCATTTGTATTGTTAGTTGGAGATTTTAAATGTAGAAGGTATAAAAAAGATAGGGGCCAAAAAACAACTAAAATATTTTGTGCTGTCTCCTGTTTAAATAATCTCCTTACACAAACAGGGTTGAAGGATACCTTTGAATTCGGTCATATAATACCCCCCAAAACCTATTTTAGAAGCTCCATTGCCACAAGGATAGAATATCAGTGTCTATCCGACAATTTAGATATACGGGTGACATCAGCCACTCCTGCAGCCTCTTCAGACCATGCCTTGATAGCTGTAGCAATAGCAAATTTTGAGAAAATAGGCCATGGATCGGGATACTGGTGAATGAACATGAGCCTGTTACATGACCCTCTAGTTCAACAGGGCTTCACAGACCTGCTGGTAGCCAGACAGTCAGTGGCATTTGTGCGTGAATCCCCACTGAAGTGGTGGGAGGACAAAAAAAATCACTTATTAGACAATATTTCCAGACAATTGGGAAATTAAAAGGTAAAATAAAAACAGATTTATATAAACAATATAAAAAAGACCTATGTCACTTACAGTCTTTACAGGAACAATCTCAAATTGATGTAACACACCAGATAACAGAAATAAAGCAAAAAATTTTGAATATACAGTATGACAGGATGAAGTCTTTGGAATTAGGAAAGAAATCTGGAACCCAGGGCAAGCAAGATTTTGTCAACCCATTCCATTTCTGCCAAACTCAACACAAACAAAACATTATTTTTACGCTTACAACCATATCAGGGAAATGGCTTACAAACAAAATAGATATATTACAGGAAGTACAACAACATATTTTGCAAATGTACTTTGAACATCCATGTCGGACAGCAGTAGAGCACAGTGGCTGACCTCTTGTGACCTCCCAACCCTATCAGCAGAGCATCAGCATTTACTAGTACAGCCAGTTACTAAACTGGAATTGGATGAGTAATAGCCTGATTAAAATTAGGCTCTGCACCTGGACTAGATACTCATTTGATGGACATTTATCAAAGGAAATGGTTGCCCTTTTTAATACCATCTTAACCACCCACTCTATTATAGATAACATGAAGGTGGGCCTAGTGGTGATGCTTTTTAAATTAGGTGATAGGACTTTACTTAATAACTGGTGCCCTGTTACACTGCTTAATGCTGATTTAAAGATTCTTACTAAAATACTCAGTAATAGATTAGCTCTCGCTGCAGCATATTTTATACATCCAGCTCAGATGTGCACGATCACGGGGAGAATCATACAATAAAACTTACTTTTGTTGAGAGAAATTCTACAAAAAGGACAAGAAGGGGAATTTTCAGGCTTTCTGCTGTCTTTAGACCAGGCCAAGGCCTTTGATTTTGTAGGACATCAATACCTATGGGACTGCTTACATGCTTATGGCATCCCAAAAACCTTTATTAAATGGATTCAAGCATGTTATGAGAATGCTAAGGTATTGAACTGTATTGTATTGTTTATTGTTCGGAAACTACCTTTGAGCACAAGCTCCTTTACAAAGGTTTCACGTCAAAGACACATTACAGACATTACATACAAATGAAATAAACAAGGTACATCACGCTTAGTACAAAACAATCATGCTACCCTTATACCAATGGTCAGTAAATTACAATGGAGCAACCTATTACCAACAGTCAGTGAATTGGCATGTCCTAAATAATAGGGAGAATATGTGTAACAAGTAGCAGCAGAATGAACAGCCTTGTCACAGAGACCGGATGGTCAGAGTGGGAAAGTTGGAAGGGTTTTAAGGCAGGGGCAGAAGGAATGCAAATTCAACCATGAACCTGGGAGTTCACTTCTGGAGGGTATGTGCAACTATGAGGCTGAAAGGAGGAGGGGGGATTGTGGGACCAACCAGTGGTGGAGTCGATGGGATGGGTGGTGGGAGGAGCGGAAAGAGTGGAGGAAAAGGAGGGGAAAAGTCTGGTGACACCTTTAGGGATCTGTTGATTCTTGGTGACCTTGGAAGAGACTGATACAAGGTGTTAGGCAAGGGTGGCATAGCAAGAGGGGCTTAGAGGTCGACACCGGGCAGGGGGTTCGTTACTGACACTCACAGGTGCTATTGCTAACTAGGAGCTGTTTCAAATTAGAACTGAAAGCCAGCAGGTTCACAGAATTGGGTAAGGCCTCCAGGATTTTGTTAAGCCAAATGGGGTCTCTACAGGAGAAAGAGCATTGTCCGAGTGCTGTTCTCCAAAATGGGACTTGAAGTGTGCTCAGTGTTTTATCTCTGATGCTGTACTCAGAAAGGGATAGCATATCAGCGATGCAAGTGGGTGAACGTCCCAACAGGGCCTTCTTACCAAGGAGGCAAGTTTGGAACTTGATTCTGTTTTCAAGGGTGAGCCAATTTGTTTGCTTATTTAGTGTTCAGGTATGGGTAAATCGATCTGGACTGAGGGTAAGCCTACAGGCCTTATTGAGGGCTGTGACTACCCTTTTAAGAGCTGTGTTAGTGGCAGCGTCATAAACTATCAGTCCATAACCTATAACAGATAGAACTGAGCTGGAGACTGAGAGCCAGAATGCAGTTGGTGTGAGGCTATGCCAGTGTATGTAAAGCACCCTGAGTTTCATGCTAACTGCCTTCACCACCTGGTTGATATGCTGAGCATAAGAGTGAGTATCATCTACTGTGACCCCTAGGTACTTGAAAGAACACACCTGTTCGAGCGGGATAAGCTTGTCGTTGGTGATAGTTAAAGAGGAGTGTCTTTTCTTAAGTTGTTGACTGGAGATGAACATGACTTTGGTTTTTTTGTAATTAAGTAAGAGTTTTTGTGAACTGAACCACCCCTCCAGTTGGTGAAATGTTGATTGCAGCTCATCCTCCAGCAGCTTGGTATAGGAGTTGCTGCTGAGGATGACAGCATCGTCTGCGTACAGGACGAGCTTGCTGTTGCAGGCCTCAGGAAGTTCGCTTAGGAACAGGCTGAACAGCAGCTGTCCTAGTATTGAACCTTGGGGTACTCCTAAGGTGACTTGTTTGGAGTTGGAGACAGCTGGGCCAACTTTAATTCTCTGTGATCTGTTGGAAAGGTAATCTGTGAACCAGTGAGCAGTTCTAGTGGCTATTCCCATGGACCATAGCTGCTTCAGGAGGAGTGGGTGGTTGACCCTGTCAAAGGCCTTTGTTAGGTCAATGAAGACAGTACCCACCATCTCATCATCATCCAATTCTCATGTATTCAAGTGAAGTCCACTAGGGGCAGTAGCAGTGCTGTGATTTCTCCGAAATCCATGCTGTTGGTGACACTGAAATTGGTATTTTTAAAGGTAGTCTATGATTTGATCTGCTACTATCTTTTCCAGTGCTTTGGAAAGGGGGAGAGGATAGATATTGGCCAGTAGTTAGCAATGCAGGACCTAACACCACTTGGTATACCCAAATGACAGTGACTTTCAAACAGCGAAGCCCCATGCCATGCCGCTGTAGGGAACCCACTGGAACCTGGCACTGTCTGTCGGGGGTCCTGCACTCCCCAAATCAGCTCTGACTCGAAGTTGATAATCCTAAGTGGGGGGGTGTGGGGGACACAGCCCCCCATGTTGGGGGTTCAGGGGCGAAGCCCCCTGAAGAAAATACTTAGTGGCACTGGAAACCGGCAGCCAGCTGCAAAATGCTGTCAACCTGCTGGTTTTGCTGTCGGGGCGTTCGGCAAAAATTTTTTCAAACAACCATCGTGGATCCTCACCACTCTTAAAAAACAGGTATCACCATGGCTTGCTTCCAGATGCTGGGGAATGCAGCCAGGGTGAGTGATTTATTAAAGATTTTGGAAATGGGGAAGATCAGTACTTCAATGTCCAGGGCAATCAGCTTCATGTCTAGGTTGTCACACCCTAACCACATTTTCCCCCAGGACTGTTTTGACATATGACATGGTCTCCTTAACTGTTTCTCATTTAAAATAGAAATTAGGGTACTCCATCATGCTGGAGGTACTGTGCTGGTACAATGCAGTCTTCTTCAGGTAGTATGGATGAGAATTGAATGTAGGTCAGTGAAAGCACTACTGAATGATTTGACTATTGAGTGTGGATCTGCAGTATAGGTACTGTCAATATTGAGCATTGCGGGTAGATTCTTGACTCCTTTCCCAAGGAGATCCTTAATTTTCTCCTAAAAACGCCTCCCATCACCCCAATTTCTGTCCAACTGGTCCCTGTAATAATTAGCCTTAGCAAGTCTAATGAGTTGTGTGCACCAGTTTCTGGCTACCCTGTAGGTCTGGTAATCGTAATTGACCCCTGTTGATCTGGCTCTAGACCAGAGGTTGTCCCTTTCCCTCATAATATTCAGAAGTTCACTGGTTATCCACCGATTATTATTTCCCTGGATCATACGTTTCCTGATCAGGGCAAATTTGTCACAGACACTGTTAAATTTGTCAGTGAAGGAATTTAGTACCTGATCTATATTCTGCATAGCTTCCATAGGTGACCAGTCAATCAGAGTAAGCGTTTCCTTGAAAGAGTTGAGCTTTCCTTTTTTTTAGGTCTCTGCTCTCAGCAATAATAGGCAGGCCTTTCCTTTTTTTTACATTACTTTTTCCTCCTGGAGTCCCAGTCAGCCTTAGTGTCCTCCAACATTCCAATTCATCCGCCATCTGACCTGCACCATTCTCCTAGTAAGGGCAACCACCCAATTACCCCATGACTTACCGCACATGGCGGGGGTTGACCAACTCTCTCATCAAACTGGATCTGCTCTCGGTGGTCCCCTCGGAGCCAGCACAGGACACCTCAGATGGCCATCAAGCTGCAACAACTGGGCATCCCCTTTTTCCTTGTTCTGCTGAAGGCAGAGCATGCAATGTCAACAAGGGGTGTACCATGCATGTGTCCGCACTCAGCACACCCGCCGGCTGCCCTGCCTACCACCCCATTCTACCAGGCCAGACGTGCTGACACCCAGCCTCCGCTTGGTGTCAGGCCACACCGGTCACTGTGCCCCAACCCACCCTGGGAGAGGAGAGCAGTCCATCGGATGCTCTTTCCACTCCCTCCCTGCCGACCTCCAGCAACTCGAGCTCACACTCGAACCCAGGTCACTAGCATGGTGCTAGGTGTGGCGACCAGCACCTCAGACCTCCACACCACCAGGTAGGCCCAAAGCAGAGCTTTCTTAAATTTGTTGGACCACCAGCAAGTGACCGGGGAGTGGTCACTTAAGTCATCAGCTAGGACACTGACCTCAGATATCATGTTTGAAGAGCTTGATAGGAGCCAGTCATGCAGTGTGCTGTTTCCCATTTTGTAGTTTCCCCTAGGAGGTTCTATCACTAGTTGTGTTAATATGAGCAGGCCACCAAGTCCTTCTAGGGGGTTGCATCCTTGCTGAGCCAGTTTATATTAAAGTCACCGGTGATAATGAGTTCAAAATCCTTATTAAGGCTGGCTATGGCCACAAGGACTTTACTGAATCCTTCGGAGACCATTTTTGGAGAGAGGTAGACTGACACAATGACCAGGGATATGTGATTTGAACCAAAAAGGAGTTTTATTCCTAATAGTTCATGGTCATTAGTACTGCCTTTAATGGGGAGGACAACCCCTTGTAAGGTATCCCTAATGTAGATAAGACACCCACCCCCTCTTTTGGTTTTCCTATCACACCTAAAGGCTTGGTATCCAGCCATTGCGATCTCATTATCCTTCGTACAGGAGGATGACCAAGTCAAGGTGAGACAAATAATGTCCGGGCAGTGTAAGGCCATCCAGGCCTGGAATTGTGCTAGTTTATGGAGAAAACTGTATCTATTCAGGGTTGCTATTCTTAGGCTACCATTGCTGGTGCTATTCGCATGTCTGGAATTTAGTGGTCCCTGATTAGGATGTTTGTTTCCTGACAAAAGAAGCAGCATCAGGTTAGCTTTTTTAGTTGTTATTGTGAAAGTCATTGAGGATTTACCCTTCTGGAGATTTATCTTGGTAAGAGTTTAGTAAAACAAATGGGTGGGGACAGGTGAGGGCGTATTCCTTGTTGGTTGCTTGATTATAGTAGTTGGGAGGCATGAGCGGTGCATTAATGAGAGGGCAACTTAGAGAAGAGGAAGTTATAGTTAGTGCCTTCAGATAAACAACCCAGTCTGGGCAAGGTGGAAGGGAATCAGGATGTGACGATACCAATCGCTGTACTACCAGGCCTATGGCCAGTAGAAGAAACAGCAACCCAAAACTATTGAGGCTAATCATTATCATCAGAGGTCAGGTTGACTCACAAATAGACTGGTGGAGAAGTATCACTTTATCAGGTCAAAGCCTAGTGATCCCACAAACGTAGGTAACAAAAGAGATAGCTTTATGGACTGGCGCCTTATAGGAATCAGGCTAAGAATACTGATCCCACTTACAGGCATAAACTGCTACATGCACCTTTAAGAGGTAGGCTGGATCAGAAAGGGGCATATCAGCGGCCTGAAAGCGTATTTAATTAAGGATGGAGGAGGGGTGGGGGAGGGCTGGAAATTTGGCTTCCAGCAAACACTCAGGAGGTAGCTTGAAGTTATACAGATCAGGCCCCTTTGGACAAGGATAGCCTTCAGCTGGGGAAAAAATTATTTCCACCCAGCTTGCCAGCATTGTTTTACAAAATTAGGCACAGTTCATCAGTTCAGTCAAGGTGAGTGTTGCTGAAACACTGATTGCAGATCACTGCAGGATCCAGGTGGCTATCCTCGGAGCTGGAGTCTTAGGAAGAAAGGCACCAAAATTCAAAATTGGACTGCGCCGTACCTGTTTGGTGGGGGAGCGGGCTGGTGGCAATACCAGAGAGGGATCTTTGTGCCCACATTTGCCAATTGATCCCCGTTCAGTGGGGGAGTGGTCTGGCAGCAATGCCAGCGAGGGAGCCTTGTTCCCATGTGGGCCGATTGATCCCCTGCTTGGTGGGGGAGTGGGCTGGTGGCAATGCCAGAGAGGGAGCCTTGAGCCTGTGTGGGCTGATTGATCCCCTGTTCGGTGGGGGAGCAGGCTGGTGGAAATGCTAGAGAGGTGATTCCATACTGTAATGAATGGCTGGGCCCAGAATGCAAAATTGCAAGAGGAGTAAGGCAGGGTTGTCCCTTAAGCCCTCTACTCTGTTTTAACATTGGACCCTCTGATAAGGAAAATTAACTCATCACAGGAGATTACAGGGGTCTCATTTTCTAGCTCAGATACAGAAATCCACATGATTGCATATGCAGATGATGTCTGCTTGATTTTAGCAGATGTTAACTCCTGCATACAGGCAGGGAGGATTTTGTCAGAATTTTTGGATACCACTGGAGCTAAAATTAACTTTGCTAAAAGCAAGTGTTTATTAATTGAAGAGACAGGGTATACAGCAGACACAACCTTAGATATTCCAGTAGCTAAAGAACCATGTAGGATACTAGGTGTCCTATTTGGGGCAGGAAACATGGCTCTCTTAAATTGTCAAAAACAACTCAATCTGGCTCAGGAGAAAGTGGATACTTGGAACAAATGGAGGATGTCTAAATTAAAAAGAGTATATATGCTTAAAACATATTTATTAGCGTCACTATTACACCTCAGTTATATATTTTTTCTGCCACAACATCTTGAAACTAAAATGTATGCTTGTTTTTTAAGGTGTATTTGGGGCAGTCGCCTCAACCCTATTAAAAGAGGGGTTTTATTTCTCGACAAAGCTGTAGGTGGTCTGAAAATGGTCAACCCCATACCATTTTACTTTTCCATGTATATCACATACAATCTGAAACCAGTATTACTCAGTAAAGACAAGCTGTGGATACCATGGGTTAAAGGTTTCTTAGACTTCTTACTTATCATATGGCCAGAACATGTAATAATCCCCAAACAAAGATCCCTCTCGGATCTTCTGGTACATTTCAGAGGTTATTTCATTAAACTGAAACTCTGGATGCTTTCCAAATATCAAGTGGAAACGTGTCAAAGGAAAATTATATATGACTATATTATGCAGAAATGGTTTCTGGCACAAACACATTGTAGTAATAGGCCCCAGCAGGAAAAAATAACAACAGGATGGTTGTTGAATTCCCCATGAATCCCTAAACAGATGCGGGATGTGACTTTGTTATCTTTGCATGGCCACCTCAATGTTAAAGGCAATTTAAAACATAAAGGACTAGAGGAAAGGTATTGTCCTAGACAGTCGTGCACAGCACAAATCATGACCATGCTACATTTGTGCTTTGAGTGCCCCTATATTCAAAACATCTGGGACATTTTAATACAGAAATGGCCAACTTCCCCCTTTCACACCATTTCCTCTGTTATTTTATGGTTAGGCCTTTTTCCCAGAGACTGGCAAAAATATGAGACACACACACTATGGGTGATTTTAGCATGCTGTAAGTTTTACATTTGGCATGGTAGATGTCGCTTCACCCTACAACAACTGGAAATATCAGAAACTCAGTTATTTTATATGGTGGAAAATGCCATGGTAAACATTAAACTTAAAGAACTTTCTTTGTTCTCTGCCCAGGTACACCAAAAATGGTGGAGAGATATTACACAGATCCCATAAAATCCAAAATAGGAAGCAGCAACACCTGTTTTCCAAAAAAAAAAAAACAGCAAGTGTGACTTTCCTGTGGCCTCTAGAAGGTAACGGTGGGTACAGAGAGACATAATACATAAGAATGGGGGAGGTAATACTATTTCAGGGAAAATTTAATAATAATGATATAGTGGTATGGAGATATTGGTATCTGCGGTCTTGAGGAGGTATTAACATGTAATTTGTTATTAGTGTAAGAGTTTTCTCTGGTTTTCTATAAATTTTCAGCAATGTTCTATTATTTATAAAAGGGTATGTATGAATTAATACTTATGTTGTTTTCAGATTTTGTTTTCTGGTATTTCAGTACAGTATTATGATTTCCTTTTATGTTTGAATACAGTTCCCCCACTCTTGTAGTGGGGGGGGCTTAATTTTAACATTAATTTTTTGGGAGCTCTAAAAATATAAATAGGGTAGTGGATGTATGATGGAAAACTAATTTATGTTTATGTTTATTTTATTTCCACATTATGAATTTGTGTGATGTAACACTATTAGGTATGTATTTCGCTTTCAACCCCCCCTCAAAAAAAAACTCAGTTTTAGGGGTTATAAACCAGCAATTTTGTTTTGATGAAATACTTATTCTTGTTTTCTTTTTCTTCCAATATGATTTTGTGTGATGTAACACTATTTTGACTGTATTTTGCTTTTTAAGTTATAATAAAAAAAAATTCCCCTACTCTTTGCTAGGGGGTGCTGGATCCGTGTAAGCATGGCTGACTTGAGCATTCTCCTTCTGGAGGCTGATGAAGGAGGAGGGAGTGCTGGTAGTATGATCAGTAATGGTGGAGCGACTGACATACCAATCCCTACTAGCTCAATTGAGTCTATTCCACAGGGTGCTGAAGTCACTGAAGTGGAGAGTATGCAGCAGTGACTCACCAGCCGTAGAACAAACCAGCTATAACAGAAGAAGCACACATGAAGTACAAAATACAACAGGAACTACAGGAATCCAAAAGAAGGTTATTGCATGCTGAGCAAGAGTACCTGATGGTAAAGTCTAGGATGGAAGATGAACGAAAGAGAAAACGAACCCCAGCAAATTCACCGTTGATATCTGGAGAAAAAGCTCCAAAGGTTTTTGTATTCTCCTGGAATCAGAGTAACTGGATGTGCACACTGCAAGTTCAGAGGCAGAGAAAGCACACAATGTGCTGCCTATAGGAAACACCTGGTCGCCCGAGAAAGTGCTACATGGAGCAGGGTGGCTCCAAAACAAAGATGGTTCGTGGGTTCGTGACCAAGCTATTCTGATCCGGGGGCTACTTAGAGCAGAAGGAGATGCTAAGGAGGAGGTTCAAGTGTGACCCGACCCAGTCATGACAGAAACAGCTGATGAGATCATTACATAGCAGCCTATGGAATCTATGAATATAGAAGGTAACATTTATTTTTCCATTATCACTTTGCAAATCACAGGAAGTCTTTTTTGATGCCCAGACTGATTCACTGGTTACACTGGTACCTGAGACTGAGAATGGGAATTTAACAGAACTTCGTGGGGCAACCACTCCCACTGCTGTACCAGAGCGAGCAGAAGCCCCAACCTACGCCAGTTTATTCAGAAAGCCAGTTGAACTGGCTAAAAGATGCAATCCTGTACACTTGAGGTTCTTGGGGAATATAGAAGAAATGCCAGATCATTTTTTTTTGTTGGGAAAATCCTATTAAAACAAATGCTAGGTTTTTCTCAAGCAGAAATGTATGCTTTGATCCACACACCTAGGGAAAGCACATATGAAATCAACTTTCAGACCTCTTACATTATGGACAGATTCTGGATCAAGTATGCTATGCTACAAACAAACCCTGCATGGGCACAGTTTCAAGCTATTCCTCTTACAAAACAGTCCTTTAAAGTGATTACTGTTCTATTCAGAAATGAAGGTGTTAATATTACAGACATCATATACTGGCTGGGGAAAAAGTGTAAAATTCAAGGTAATGCCAAACCCAACCTGGATGAAGAGGGTTTTTGGAATGGGGGGTGGCGTTATAAAGTTAGCTTGTTCCACACTGACTCAGGGTTACAACACCTTCCCAATTGCTTTTATTTGGGCTGGGACAAGGGGTTGATTTTTATCCTTGGCAACTCCATCATTGTTATAAATGTGGATCTCCCAAGCACCTCAGTTGAACATGTGAGGTTGTGAAATGCACCCAGTGTGGTGAAGTAGGGCATTATAGTTTCACTGTCAAAGCCCCTTAAAATGTAGCCTTTGTGATGATGACCATTCCTTTGCAGACTGCCCCTGGGCTGCCCACAATACTAATGATGCAGACTGTAGCATTCAAGATTTTTACATTAATACTGCTATCAGAACTACTCACGTGGGGCCTTCCCCCCGTGCTGGTGCCTCACAGAGTCAAGTCCTTCCCCTCACTAAAGAACCACCAAGGCCAACTGTGGCTGTGCAGGAGGTGGTAGAATCAGAGGCAGAGGAACCAGCAAACAATTCTCCAGTGGCCCCCATGTAGGAGGCTACTACAGTAGAGCATGGAATGGATGTTACAGTTATGCCCCCACCCCTCTTCCAATGGAAGGACCATTCACTGTTGTGATAAAAAGGAGTGGGCCTAGAAACAACTGCTCACCTATGCACAGTTTGAGACTTCCTCTTATGATGCTGTATTTTTTCGGGATACACAACTACATAATGTTATGGAAATTCAGGAAGGTGCCACAGACTGAATATGGAGGAATGCATTTTGATCATTGGGTGAAGATCTGTGCAGTGGGGTGAGAATTTGTATTAACAACTCTTCAGCTAAGGTTATACATACAATGGACATAGTTCCTGGGAGAGACTTTTTGTTAGATGTCAATTTGTATAATATGGACTTTCATTTAATCAATGTTTATGCCCCACAAACTAAAGCTGCTAGGATTGAGATATTTCAGAAAATTCAACCTTTTTTGTTCTCCTCTAAATATGAACTTTTATGAAGGATTTCAATTATAGCAGGTATACCACAGATAGGGGTTTAAAAATGACCAAACTTTATTGCGATTCTACATGCTTAAATAATCTGATTTCACAAACAGGTCTAGTGGATGGTTTTGCACAGGGAGGTAAGCCACAAAAAATATATTTCCAAGGCAATCTTGCCATGAGGATAGACTTTTGGTTTCTATCCCCTATTCTAGGAATTAAAAACACCACAGTGACACCTGTGACATCCTCAGGTTATGCCATGTTAAGTTTAGTGGTCTCAAATTATGAAAGAATGAGCAGAGGTCCAGGCTATTGGAGAATGAACCTTAGTCTCCTTACTATCCCTCTTATTATGCAAACGTTAGAACACCTTTTGATTGCTAGAAAATCTGTACATTTTTTATATGATACATCTCAAAAATGGTGCGAGGATACAAAAAAAGACATTCGGGACTATTTTAAACAGATGGGAAGGTTAAATGGGAAGGGCAAAACTGATTTATACAATACATATAGGGAGAGTTTCAATCCTGTCCCAACAGAATCAGACCAATGTAAATCCGACTCCCCAACTTTCAGAGATAAAACAGAAAATGGCAGACATCCAATACAACAGACTCAAATCTCTAGAGAAAGAACAGAGATTTGGGACACAGGGACACTAGGATTTTTTTAATCCTCAGTTTTTCCAGTTGCAGTAGCAGAAACAAGTTATTTCTTATAAAACTACCTAGAGGGGTAACAGTTACCACAAAATCTGAGATTTTAGCTGAAATTAACACACATGTTGATTCCTTATTTCAGGAGACACAGGAGCCTTCCCTGAAATGGTGGGAATGGTTAGCACAATGTGATTCGCCACAACTTTCCACACAGAGTCATGCTGTATTCATTCAACCTATAACTAAACAAAAGGTTTTAATGAACACTTGAATTTAAAAGAAGGTTTAGCACCTGGTCAAGATGGCATTCCTTATGAGCTTTATAGATATATTATCCCAGATTTATTAGAGGAAATTGTACAACTCTTTAATGAGATTCTAATATCCAAAACATTACCTGAAAGTATGGGTATTGGTTTAGTAACACTAATGTATAAATCAGGAGACAAGGGCCTTCTGTTTAACTGGAGACTGATCATACTGTTAAACACAGACTTTAATATTCTTACTAAACTGTTAAATACTAAATTAGCCTTATGTGCTGAAGAACTTTCATCCATCCCGAATTTGCGCTATTCTGGGCAGGGTAATTTCAGACAGCTTAATATTAATAAGGGAAATTCTGGTTCGAGGACAAACAGGGGAACTGTCAGGGTTTTTATTAAGTATAGACCAGGCTAAAGTATTTGAGAAAGTGTCACATTCATTCCTGTGGGACTGTATGGCGGCCTATGGTATTCCAGCAGAATTTATAGGTTGGGTGCAAACATGCTACAGGCAAGCAGTAATAAAACCTTATTGTAATGGGTGGATAGGTCAGGAATGCAGTATAAGTAGGGGAGTGAGGCGAGGATGTTCTCTCAGTCCCCTTTTATATGTACTTACATTAGATCATCTTTTAAGAAGGACAAATAATTCTAGAGCAATAACTGGGGTGTCATTTTTGAGTGAAGATGCTGAAGTTAAAACCATTGCCTATGCTGATGATGTCTGCCTTTTAGTAGCTGATATGCAATCCAGCCTCCAGGTGGGGGAAATGCTGGAGGACTTTTTGGAGTTTCAGGATCTACAATAAATTATGCAAAAAGTAAAAGTACCCCAATATGGGATGATTCCTTGACAATAGATACTATCATTAATATCCCCATTATACAGAAAACGAATTCCATTCTAGGTGTTATGTTTGGGAAAAGTGATCTAGCTGTACATAATCGGCAGGAGAAAATTCAACAAGCCCAAGATAAAGTCTCACAATGGAACAAATGGAGAAAGTCAAAGTTAAAAAGGGTCTATATGGCTAAAACTTTTATCAACATTCTTACACCCGAGTTGTATTTTTTCCTTACCCAAGCAGCTGGAAACAGATATATACAGTAGCTTTTTTACATGTATTTGGGGGAGTACGCTGAATCCCATTAAAAGGGGCATTTTACTTTTGGACAAAACTCATGATGGGTTAAAAATGGTTAAACTGATACCCTTTTTATTTTTTATGTTTTTATTTATTTTCTTATTTATTTTTTATCACTACTTTCTTTTCTCATCCCAACTGTGGAATGGGTGGTGAGTTGTCTGGCCACCAGCACCCGCACCTCCAGACCTGATCTGGCCAGTGACACACTCTCCTCCATGCAGGCCAGCATGGAGAGTCCACCCCCCTCAGGGGACCTGGATCCTGATACCTGGGGGGTGCACCTCTCATGTCCAGTGGTGCAGGGCACGGCCATCAGCTGACATGATCACCCCGCAATTTTCTGCCATTTTCCTTCCTCGGAGCTGGTAGTGTAATGGTGTCAGCGCACTTACATGCCATCGCCCACTGCGCTCAATCCCTCAGCTGTGCACACCCCTTGCAGTATCCCTGGCCTCCACCAGTTGCTGCTGCAGAGCAATGCAGTCCCCCTGCCCACCCCAGTGGAAGGAGAGCAGTTGTAGGACACTGATCTTTTCTCTTCAACCCTAATGGCTCAAGTCTGCTTCCTAACCCAGGTTGCCGGTGTGGTGCAAGGTGTGGCGTCCAGTGCCTCAACCCTCAGTGCCACTGGAACAGCCATATTGTTTATGTTTTTAAATACTATCATATGACCAGTAGTACTAGGACAAGAGACAACATTGATTCCATGGGTTAGAGATAGTCTAGAGGATATTTTACAAGCCTGGCCAATGCATAATGTAATCCCCAGACAGAAATCATTTCAAATCCTTTTGATCCATTTTCATGCTTGTTTTGGCAAGGTGAAATTATGGGCACTTACAATATATCATGTTTTAACATTTCAGAGACAAGAATTATATGCAAGCAATAACACACTATGAGGTGTGGGTTATCTCCTGATAAGAGCACACCCAGGTGCGTTGTTAAGCACGAGGCACTTGTGCCGAGTGCCTTATGCACCTGGGCGTGCTCTTATCAGGAGCTAACCCACACCTCGGAGTGTGTTATTGCACTTATAAAATGGGCCTCTGTAAAAGAAGTTAATTTGAAAAAAAAATGGAGTAATAATTTTTTATAAAAGGAATAAAAATATGATATCTGTACAAAAAAGAAAAAGTAGTCCCACTGTTTAATTGAAAATTACCATAGCATGTCATTGTGTGTGTCAGGTCACTGTGTGTCTGTGTGTATGGTAGCCAGTCAGTGACTCTGTCTAGAGTAGATACCAAGAGAAACTGTGACAAATGTTTTTTTTTTTATATGTTTCCTAGAGTTTATGGTGTCAGGACCGAGTGTCTAACAGTTGGGCTGCCCTATTATGTGTGCTGTTTCTTGCACACTGCCGAAGATGTAGACAGGGTTTTTGTGTGTGATATATATATATATATATATATATATATATTAAATGCCTTCCTTTTGTTTTATTTTTATATCAGGATTTTTCAGAAACAGCTGGCTCTCTGGGATTGAGCACGTCCCTTAGCAGCTCCTGTGGATGGATATTTCTGGATTTCTGTTATTTATTGCTGTATAAGGAAGTACCATTAGGCGCTAGCTCTGTTTAAGTAAATAATTTCTTTTTTAAAGCTGATTTTCATTTGTAGAACAGAGCGAGCACCGTATCACCTAGCAAGTGATATCTGTGTGACTGAGCTGACCGCTGAGAACTTACTTTTGGTTTTGCAGTCAGCTTCAGAGATCGCGGTCCGGTTTGGAGAGCAATATGAGATTTTTTTTTTCACGGTTTGCTTGCGGTGAGAGGAACCGAGTTGATGTGCAGAGATGAGGCCACCTGCAACACAGTTCAGCAGGTACTTTTGTGACCTTTGTTGTGGGGAAAGGGCAGTGGCTACCTTGTTTCATGGCAATGTTTCTATGCCGTGGCTGTTTCCTGCAGCTGCTGTGAGGGAGATGCCATTTCACAGTATTGCGAGGTGAAGTGTGCCACTGTATGTTTTTTGTTTTCAGTTGGCACACCTCAGTGATTTCTTTTTGTAATGTGGTCGGTCAGAGGAAGTTAGTGCCAGTTGGCACAAAACATGCTGATAAGGACACGGCTGAAACTAGATTTTAGCCAATCAGATTCTGGATTTTTTAAGCCCATGTTATAAAAACATATAATGGCACGTTTCTTTAAAGATGCTACCCATTTTGATAATAAACCAAGAACTGATAGATAAACTATTGGGAAAATGCTCACATCACCCCATATCCCTCCCCAGACGTGGGAGGTACTGTGGATTTCAGTTCATGGAAGACTAAATGTTAGGGGGAACTTAAAACATAAGGGAATGGAGGAGCATTATTGCCCTAGGTCTATATGTATTCTTAAGGGAGAAACAATGGAACATTTACTGTTTGAATGCCCCTTTATTATAAAATTCTGGGCAGTTGTGTAACAGAAATAGCCAGCTTCATCATTTTATAATCTTACAATGGATATTTTATGTCTAGGTATTTTACCATTTTTGTGGACCAAGCATGATAAAACTACTATGTGGCTGTTTCTTGTATGCTTTAAATTTTACATGTGGCATGTAAGGTGTAGGTTTACTATACAACAAATTGTATTATCTGCAGACAAACTGTTTCATATGGTCAAAGCAGCAATTATAAAATTGAAATCTCAAGAAAGACTTTTGATTCCTACACAGGTATATTGGAATTGGTGGAGTAGCATCAGTTGGATACCTTAAATACAGCAGGGAGTTTTTTAGAGAGTGGACCACATCTGTTCTTCCATGACAACAGAGTAAGTACACTGAATCTTTCACTCAGGGTTACTTCTATTTCAAGCCACACTGATAACAAACTCTATTTATAATGTTATTAATTTGCTTTTTCCTGTTCATTGTCTAATATCTGGAAGGGAAAAGAACTATTCTAATTATTATCTTGGACTGTATGTATGTCTCAATTTTTGGGCAAGCGTTTGATTATATCTTGGGTATTAATGACTTTCCCTATCACTTATTGTGTATGGTGGGGGACAGGTAGATATGTTATGACATCAGATTCATATTTCTGATTTTATTAATGATCTCTTAATAAGGCACAACTTATTTTACTGCCAGGGTCCCCTTGCAGCTGTCCAATGCATGCTTGAACCCTGCAACTGTTTTGGCACCTACCACCTCCACTGGGAGGCCAAGCCAGGATTTCACTACCCCTTCTGTGAAGAAATATTTCTCACATACCCTCTGAGCCTCTCTCTCCTACATCAAGTTATAAATTTGAAACTTATGATAGTAACGTTTTGAAGAGAAGATATGGAAAGGATAAAGATTTGTCAAGCGAATGTGTCTGTAATCAGGGGGGGTCTTGAGAATCTTGAACATGTGGTATGCATTTGCCCTTGGTATGGCATACCAAGAACTACCCTTGTTAAAACTATATTTCATACAGACACTTTTGACAAATTGGGGATTGATAATGTGACAATTTTGGAAATTCTAATGTACAATGAGGATCCAGTGGCAATTAAAACTGCAACTATCTTCTTCAACACTGTAATGAGAACTAGGAAGAGGATGGTGGCTAGTATAAGGATGAATTAGAATGTCCATGGAATATAAGTGTGACTTGAATGTATGTATAATGCAATTTGTTTTAAATGTTATAAAATATATAATATTTAAGTATGTGTTGTAGAGTCCTTCAAGTAATTTGTAATACCTGTTTATTACTTATGTTAGAAGTTGTATTATGTGTAATGACAATATTGTCGAACAATAAACATTTACAATACACTCCAGGACTGTGACAAACTCAGGGTGCACCAGGGACCCTAGCCATATTTTATAAAAAGCAGTGTACCTTCATCAAAGTCCATGGGTTTGCCACAAGATGACAGTGAAAACTTGGTGCAACTGACAGGAATGCCGCAAGCCAAAGGGTGGGCTTGTGGCATCTGTGACTGTGATGATGATCTACTGCCTAGTCACTCTGGAGGCTGGCGGGTCATCTTAGGCATGCCCAGATCAAGGGGGATGGGGGGTGTGATCGGTCAGGCTTGGAGGAGGTGGGTGACAACTATCCCTGAGTGGGCAAACATCATGGACAGATACACCAATGCCACCATGTGAGGGAGGCTTTGGAGTCTGACCTGACACAGACCACTGGCCACTCCAGCTGTGGTCTGGCAGGTGTCGAGGGGATGAATAGATGCTTTCTCCAGAGGGTCACTGTGCTCCACCCACCCAGCCAAGGCTGGAGCATTGATGCACCACAGAATAGACCTGCTCTGGTCTAATGGAAAGCTCCATACACTCATGGGGCAGGTTCCAGACTACCATGAAAAGTGGACATGGCAACCCCACCATGGCACAACCCCCCTAGTGCCATGGCACACCTCCATGTTGTGCATAACCCTGGTACAGAGCCAGTTCAGCACAAGGGGTCTCTTGTTGGACACAGCCCACATTAAAAAAAAGGGCTTGACACAACTTTTGATGCAAGGAACTACTTGCAACAATTCTGATTGACACTGGCTCCTTTCATCAACATTTAGGGTATACTTGGTGCCGTGGGTGATCCAGGGGCAAAGCCGTGCCAGGAGAGATAAAAAAAGAAATGAAAAAAAAAAGAAAATACTGCTCATTGTCTTCAAAATGTTAACATTTTCTAGTGCAGTAGTTAGTGATGTACGAATTTGAAAAAATTCAGTTGAAGAGTTAATTAGCAAATTCACCTCATTTCTCAAATTTAATTCACCCTGAGAAGTCCAAATTTGCAATAACTGATAATTTTGATAAATGCAAAACAGGTAACTTCATTTACAACTTACGTTGTTTTAAGAATGCTTGTATTAAATTAAAACATTGTCTGTTAAGGATATTACCCTGATGTACTTGGTGTGGGGCTAAAACCCAGGACACTCTGATCTTCTAGCTCTAGAGGAAATTCCCCTACACCAACCCTAACTCCCAAACAACCTCCTACTTCTAGTGCAATAGATTATCCAAAGTCCCTTTTGGAGGTCTCACAGTCTATGCATGTACACTTAGTAAAGGCAGGGCTGCAGGGGCCTCATAGTTGCAGACTGTGTGGTACAAATTTAAAAAATTAAAAGTGGATGCAGGCTTCAATTATCTGTCCTAAAATGTAGGCCCTTAATGCTTAAACAAAACTCTCTAAGGTGGTTGCTTAAATTATCTAACTAGTCAACCACAATCTATAGGAGCTGCAGAACTAGACCCTAGTCAGTACTCACAAGCTCAAAGGATACAGTTGCACAGTAGTCTTTCTGTCATATACTGTACAGTATTCCACATGCATTTGAAACAAGGGAGGTGCCAAAGAACTGGAAAAGGCAGATGTGGTCCCACTACACAAAAGTGGAAACAAGGAGGTGGTGAGGAGCTACAGGCCAGTCAGCCTGACCTTGGTGGTATGCAAGGTAATGGAAACACTACTGAAGGAAAGGATAGTGGAATACCTAGCAACCAGTGGTCTGCAAGACCTGAGACAGCATGGTTTCACTGGGAGGAGGTCATGCCAGATGAGCCTAATAGAGTTTTTTGATTGAGTAACCAGTGAAGTGGACTGGGGGGAGCAGTGGATGTGGCATACTAGATTTTAACAAGGCCTTCTACACCATTCCACATAAAAGACTAATAAACAAGCTGGGAAACCTAGGAGTAGGTTCTAAAGTAATGAGATAGGTGGACAGTTGGGTGGAAAATAGGACCCAGAGGTTGTTGATAAATGGCATATGCCCAGGAGTAGGCTGAGTGATTGTTTAAACAAAAAATCCAGCGCTCATCACCTCAACTTGTGTGTAAAACCAGGACACCTTCACTAGAAAAGTATAATTTATACCAAAAACATTTTATTTATAAAACCAAACACCACACATCCCCACCTGACATGTTTTGAATGGCTTGTCCTTTATCAAAGGCTGGGGAACACCAAATTGAGCCAACATAGAGTATATACAAAGTAGCAGTTACTGAAACCCTTGTAATACAACTATCTAACCCTCCTATGATTGGTCCTTAAAATTCAAATTTAATTGAATACAATTTGAACATTTCATTATTTTTTGTTGTATATAAATAAAACTCACAAATGATATAATGCATACATAATGTCCCATATCAATGTTACTGAAAGTACTGTGAGCTAACATTTTAAAATCACATCCTAGCTCTAATAGCCATAGCAGCACTATAATCAGAAAATGGGGAGGAAAAAAGAGAAGAAGGAAGGGGGGTGAGGGGGAAATGGAAAGGGAAGAAAAAAAAAGAGGGGAAGGGGAACAAAAAGAAATAAAACTATCTCTGTTTATCACCATTATCAAATCTACGTGCAATGCATATAGAATGCAACCTCTGAAATAAAAATGTATATAATCCAAAATCTACAATATCTTAGTTTTATAGTATATAGCTATTCATTCATAATAGAAGTAAAACTCTCTCTGCTTGTCCTAATAACAATTATCTTCTCCACAGTTTTCCTAAAGAGGCAGTTAAAGTGCAGCTAATCACATACTTCCAATGTAACTTGTTGTTCTTCTTATTTTCCAAATATGGTTTAACATCCAGACTGAAATTTAAACCTGGCTTCTTATAAGCACCTAGTTTGAGGAACCAAAAATTCTCTCTTTTTAGAAGTAAATTGTTGTAATTCCCCCCTCTAGGGTTACAACAAACCCTGTCAATAGCCATAAGAGAACTGATGTGCTTGATCATCTCCATTCTGCATGACATGTGCCACAGTTGCATAAGTCATGTCTCCTGTTGAAATTGCTCTGGTGTGTTCCCTCACTCTGACTTTAAAGGCACGTTTAGTCTTTCCTACATAGAATGCCTCACATGTGCATTTTGCTTGGTAGATAATTCCTTGGGTATTACATGTAATGCACTGTCTGATATTAAATTCCTGTCCTGAATTACATGTTTCAAACGTTTTACCCTGTTCTATTGCATTACAATGAACACATGCTTTGCATCTATAACTCCCTAACTGGATATAATGAACTGCTATCTGTTCTTAAGGGGATGAGAAAAAAAGTCTCCCTTGGACAGGATGGGTTACCCTTAGAGTTTTATTTAACTTTTTCAGGAAGAATTGAAAGAACCTTTGTTATTAGTATATAAGGAGATCATGGATCACCACATAATAAGGGAAGGTTTTGCACAAGGTATGATAAAATTAATTTTTAAGTCCGGAGATAACGCATTAATAAAAAACTGGTGTCCCATCTGTCTGTTGAGTACAGATTGGAAGATATTGGGTAAATTAATCCATAACCGTTTATGACCTCACTTATCAGATCTTTTACATCCGACATAGACTTGTGGGATACTGGGTCACAAAATACAAGATAACCTTCTTTTAATTAGGGATAGTTATAAATACTGTAAAGAAAATAATTTAACAGGCTTTTTGGTATCCCTTGACCAAAGTGAAGCCTTTGACAGAGCAATACACTGCTTTATGTTACAGGTTTTATGACAATATAAAATGCCTGAGAGGTTAGTACAGTGTATTCAGACCTTGTATAATAAAGCATCTGTGATTCCCCTCATGGGAGGAACTTTAGGGCTACCCTTAGCCTTGAAGATGGGGGTCAGGCAGGGCTGCACATTAAGTCCACTACTATATAGGTTGGTGTTTGATATATGTATTAGACACATTGCATCATATCATTTAATTCAGGGGCTTAAGTTACCAGGACAGGACTCCAACATTAAACTTTCTGCGTATGCGGATGATCTTTGTCTTTCAGTCACAGCTCAAAGAGTGTAACACTAGCAGTTCAGGAATTACATTACCATGGAACAGTATCAGGAGCTCTTCTTAACATAGAGAAAAGTGTGGGGATTACACTAGGTAAGACAATAAGCGTCACTAGTGTAGTAGGTATTACAATATCCACAAACCCAATTAAAATCTTGGGTCTCTATTTAGTAGAAGGAGACATGGCTTACAAAAATTGGACAGAAGCTATACAGAGTTGTGATTGGCAAGTCAAGAAATGGAAAGGCTGGTTATTATCTAAATATAAAAGGATATTTATCATGAAATGGGTTTTAGTGCCCCTGTTATTACATGTAGGGTTGATATACCCCTTTCCTTTAGCTTTAAAACTAGGATTTATAGTATTTTTTCCAGATGTTATGGGGGAATTGGCTTAACCCCATTAAAACAGAATTCACATATTTACCCAAACAACAAAGGGGAGTGATAATGGTACATCCTTTGTTTTTTTTCATGTCATTTTTTAATACAGAATATTAAAAATCTGTTATTACCAGCAGGAAATAGAAACAGGGAGGAAATGTGGTCAAAAGTATTAATAACAAATTACTTGAGCCAGTGGCAGGAAGATCCAGTAAAGCGTTTGCCTAAAATGAAAGTACCAGCTTTTATGAAGCCTACATTAAGGAAACTGTGTATATGGCAGATGACAAAATCACAAATTCTGAATTGTACAAAAAGACAATTTTATGGAATTATTCCGGGACAGATAGGCCCAGATGTTCCTGAACTCAAGTCTTGTTCCCCAGCCCATGTTTCTGGTGCGGTTTCCCAACTGAACAACATTTGAATTCCAGCTCAAATGTGGGATAATCTGTGGCTTTGTACATATGGTAGACTAAATGTGAAAGGAAATTTAAAGTATAAGGCTTTTGAAGAAAGGGGGTGTCCTTGTACGGACTGTCTGGCTCCAGAGGAAACAATGTCATATTTTCTGTTTGAATGTTGTTTTTCTTCTGGGCTTTGGTCTTTCTTAGCATATAGGTGGAATTTACCATGGTTACTAGATTAACTTATGAGCAACTGGTTCTAAGGCAATACAGTGGTAGATGTGCAGCTTATAATAGAAGCACCATTTAAATATTTTCTACTTGTATAAAATGTTACTTAAGGCAGGCTAAAAGCAGATATGTTACACAGCAGCAACATATGACTTATTTAACAGTTAGTAAACTGATTGAAGTGGCACATGTGGAAGTGTACAATAAGGATGTTCAGAAATGTTCAATGGTGACAGTAAACCTATGGAAAGGACTGATGCAGGTGATAAGTTAGGTTATGCACAGCAGTAGTACCTTATCTTATTGAAAAAGGGGTATTTAGCTATGGACCTTACTGTTATATTCTTTATTGAATTTTATGAGACTGATTTATGAAGTTTTGGGTGACATTGGGGTATTTCCCACTGTGTATACATGAGTTAAATTAAGATATCACTTTTATTGTTTTATTTTTTTTTACTGTTTCTTTTAACCTTTTAAAAAGAAATATGTGTATACCTTTTTCCCCTAATTTTTTTTTCCCTTTATTATGTATATTAAGTTTCATTTTCACACCTTGCATGATTAAGTATACATGGGGGTATGTAGAGATGTTGTTTGGTAGATTATGGTTTTTGCTTTAGACATTTACATGAAGTAATATATTTTGTTCTTTATGTTTTGTATTGAATTTTTCAATAAAAAATGCCCCTACTCTTTTCGAGATGTGCACTGGGATCTTTAACATCCGCCTGAACTGCCACCAGAACAGGCAGATGGGACCTCAGTTTAATGTCTCATCTGAAAGATGGCACCTCAGGCGTGCAGCATCCCCCCCCCCCCATGCTGCACTACAGTGTCAGTATTGGGATTTAACTCAGGTGCCTGGTGTAGGGATAGAACTCGCAGCCTTCTGATCTCCCAGTCTCAGAGGCAAATGTGCTACCTGCTGAGCCACTGACACTGAATATAGATCATTAGTGAGGCCTCACCTTGAGTACATTGTCCAGTTCTGGAGACTCCATCTTCAGAAGGACATAAACAGGGTAGAGGCAGTACAGAAGAGGGCAACCAAAATGGTAAAGGGGGACCTGCATCAAAAACCCAATGAGGAAAGGCTGAAAGAATTAAATATGTACTCCCTGGAGGACAGGAGGGAAAGGGGGATATGACTGAAACATTCAAATACCTCACAAGGAAGAACAGAGTACAAGATGGTACCATCTTCCAAGGAAGAAGATGCTCAAGGATGAGGGGGCACAATATGAAGTTGGGGGGGGGGGTGGAGAGTCAGAGGTAATGTGAGGAAGTACTTTTTCACAGAGATGGTGGTGGACAAATGGAACAGCCTTCCAGCAGAAGTGGTGTGGGCAGAAACAGTTACAGGATTCAAGAATGCATGGGACAGACATAAAGAGATCTTGAAAGTTAATGAGGGAGGACTGTTGGTTGGTTAAGGCCTGTTACATCGCTATAGGTAGAGAAATAGGGCACACTGGGTTGGCCTAAAGGCCCTAATCTGCCATCAGCTTCTGTTTCTATGGTTCTGCAGGTAAACTTGGAAAAAGGAATGCTGGACCTAATGTACTTCCTGTGGTGAAAGTTGCAAGCCATGACAAATCTCTTGGTGATCTTCACTGGTCTTCTTTATGCCTGAAGGAACCCCATCGACTTCAGTGCAGACAAGCACTCAGGACCTTGGTGCATGGACCCTCTGAAGGAACAATTCCCTGCAGCAGGCTTTTGAGAAAAGCAGACTGGGTTCTCTCACACAGACTATGATCATCTGCAAGGCAATCCTGCTCAGAAGGCTGAAGTCCAGGGCAAGCACTTCAGTTGTCAGGCTCTAAAATTGTTTTTGAGTGCCTGACAGGGCTCCCTGATGGATGAACTCCCCAGTAGTTGAGCTGAACAAATTCCTCTCTGTCACAGTCAATCATCAGTCTGGCAGATCTTAAATAGTGTTGGAACATTGCAGCTATCCCACTTAGCAAATTCAAGTGTCCATTTGCTGATTTATTTACCAAGGAAGTTATCTATCAAGGAAAACCATCTGTTGGTCCTTTTTCTGGGCTTTTGCTGTGGGAGCTGTGTTTCCCAAGAAGTCTTCACTTGGGCCTTATCTTACTTCCTGGTTATGTGACCAAAACACTTGCTAACACTGGATTGGTCCACTCATTTTACATATAACATAGTATTAGGTATTTACATATTAATATTGATTGTATTTATTATATTATTTTTTGTTGTGGTTTAATGATGTATTTGTATTCTTCAATCTGTAAAGCATCCTTACTCCTGGGCAGAGGGTGTTATATGAAAATTATAGCATTGCAGTTTTAATTACTACAGTGTGATTGGCTAACACAGGCTAAAAAAGGTTATATTAATCTTTCATTAATAGCCATGTACAGCCTTATCACATGCCTGGTGTTTGCTAGAGACAGGTGTATTTCCTGACACCATGAAGGAGGCGGTGATGACACCTCTCCTTAAGAAATCTTCTCTCGTCCCGGACTGTCTCGCCAACTACAGACCCGTCCCTAACCTTCCCGTTGTGGGTAAGGTTATTGAGGAGGTGGTCATGCTGCAGCTGGAGGATCATCTTACCATCCACAACATCTACGATCCTCTCCAGTCTGGATTCCGGAAGAGTCATAGTACCAAGACGATCCTAGTTCAGGTACTTAATGATCTCCTGATAGCGAGAGATGGGAAGATCCATTCCATCTTGGTTCCCTTTGATCTCTCTGCAGCATTTGACACCATCAATGATGAAATGCTATTGGAGCACCTGCAGCTGATCTGTGGACTGTCTGGTACAGTTCTCAGGTGGTTTCATTCTTTCCTCACTGGCAGGTTTCAGAGGGTGGTTTTGGGGATTAGCTCCTCAGACCCAATCTCCCTGTCCTGTGGGGTGCTGCAAGGATCTGTTTTATCACTCATGTTGTTTGCAGTGTATATGCTGTCATTGGGAGACATTATAAGGTGGTATGTGCTGAGATTTCACTGCTATGCAGATGATAGCTATACATGTATCCTTTGTGCACGAGCTAGATGAGCTGTCTCAACTTTTAACAGCTGCCTCACGGAGATTCAAGACTGGATGAATTCCAACTGGCTGAGGTTGAACCCTGACAAGACTGAGGTGTTGGTTGTAGATCTGGGTCGTCAGGTAGAGGGGCTTGTGGCTGGGTGTCCTTCTAGGCTCTGACTTGGAGACAGTCAGCTGATGAACTCTGATCAGGTGTGAAACCTGGGCATTAACTTTGATGAGGGGCTGACGCTTAGATCTCAGGTGTCATCCATCATCAAGACCTCATTTTACCATCTGAGGAATATCACCCAGATTAAACACCTTGTTCACCTGATGACCTCACAACATTGGTCCACACCTTCGTGACCTCACACCTTGACTACTGTAACACCCTGTACCTAGGGCTATTGGGGGCTGATATCTGCTGCTTCCAGCTACATAGAAACATTGAAGTTGACAGCAGATAAGGACTGCAAGGCCATCCAGTCTGCCCATTTTTTTCTACCTTATGAATGTGCCATAGGCCTTTACTCTGTCAATGGCCTATCTATTCATACTCATCTGTGTTGCTCCCTTATGCCTATCCCATGCCTGTTTGAAGCCCTGCACTGTACTCATATCCACCACTTTCTGAGGTAGGTCATTCCATGAATCCACCACCCTTTCTGTGAAAAAGAACTTCCTCACATTACCCCTTAATTGGCCTCCCTCTAATCTCATGCTGTGTCCTTTTGTCCTGCTATTTTTCTTATATTGAAACATGTTAGACTCTTTCACCTTGTTAATGCCCTTAAGAAGTTTGAATGTTTTGATCATATCACCTTTCTCCCTCCTTTGCTGTAGGGTATTCTTATTGAGCTCCGTTTATCTGTCCTCATATGTTTTCTGGTGCAGTCGCTGCCCCATTTTGGTTGCCCTTCTCTGGACTGCCTCCATTTTGTTAATGTCTTTGTGCAGGTGCGGCCTCCAGTACTGCACGCAGAACTCCAGATGGGGCCTAACCAGTGTCTTGTAAAGAGGGATTATTAACCCCCATCCTGCCACCGATGAGTTTACTCGTCCTGCTGCAGTTCAAGGACTGCTGCCGCCGACAGCATAACTCGTCTTGCAGGACACTTTTTTTTACAGCCTTACTACCTATTGTGATGCTGTATTTAATAAAAATCTGCCTGGTGATAAATATAGCAGAGACCTGTAGCTTTCTGTAATTGGTAGTCAATCCAACCAATCACAACGCACCACATTCCGTTTCCGTTTTTTTCCCCACAAGAAGCTCATGTTACGAAGTCTGCACACACTTGCATTTTCCCCTCTGGACTGCAAGAAGTGGCAGAACATAGCTTTATTATCATTTGAATGTGCTCGGATGCCTTGCAGAACGCTAGACTGAATTCTACCTTTGTGAAGTCAGCAGACAGCAGTGTTTTGTTAGGTCAATTTATTTTCAGTTGAAGCAGTATAGTGTTTTGTTCTATTGTCTCACAAAGGACCACAGGAAATTATTATATCAAGTTTGAGGGCTTTTCAAAAGGCATTCTGTGTTTTCTTTTTGACTAGCTTTTGTTGTAGAAAAATAAGGATTCTCAAACGAATTGTGTTTTTCTAGGGAGATGATAGGTAACTCGATATGCCATCACATGTGTTTCAAATGCATTGTAGCTTTTCTAACCAAATTTGCAGCATAAAAAGTCAGCGTTTTATTTTATTTTATTTTATTTATTTATTATGTGTATTATTGAGAGTGTGTAATCTGATGCAGTTGTGGTGGAGCAGCAAGGAGAAAAGGTACAGAAGAAATCTGAGGAGCTATTGGTGAATTTCTGCACGTTTTTGAAAACGAGTGTATGGTAGATTTCTAGCTGAAATAACGGCAAAAATGATGGCTTTATTTCTTTAGATATTGCAAATATTTTGTACATTTTGTTTTTTTCTCGATTTAGTAGTGATCATAAGGCAACATTTTGAAAGGTAAGTGAAGTAAAACTGAGGTTCAGATAAAATAACTGGCGCCTTCTCAAATCTGTACTTTTTTTTGTTTAGTTTTTGCACTTTCCATAAATAAATGTAAATATGGGCATAAATTGGTTCCATAATTGAAGTAAACCTTCCGAATGCCTGCCTGCCAGTCTTGGTTCCATTTTTGGCGCGTGAATTGTACTGAGAAAAAAAGTAACATTCTGAATGCCTACCAGGTCTTGCTTTCAACCAAGTACGCTAACCGGAGGCCATTTCGTTCGCATGTCCATAATTCCATAGAATTCTTGTTAATTTTTCATTTATTTTGCATTATGTTGCGATAGCTAGCTGGAGGGCGGGAGTTGTGCCGCAAATGTATTCGGTAAAGCGGTTTTACCAACAGGAAGTGGGGCTAGGAGCCTGCCGACTGGGGTTGTGAGCAGAATGCCAGTTTTGCCATTGGTTTCTGATGACCAGGTTTGGGGCTGATCGTCCGGCTCTGTGGCCTCGGACTGCACTGTGATGCTGTACATACCTCTCAACTGTCCCTGATTTTCAGGGATGTCCCTGATTTTACCTCAAAATTTTACTCTGTCCCTCCTGAGGCAGGGGGTTGAGAGGTATGATGCTGTAAACCTGACTTGGGATTTGGCTTGCTCTAAATTCCCCTTTACTTCAGCTGCAGTTGTGATATCTAGGGTATAATGAGCAGATTGCCAGTTTTGCTATTGGGATCTGAGGTTGGTTTCTGCTGACTGGGTTTGGGGGCTGATCGTCGGCTCTGTGGCTCCTCGGGACTGCACTGTGATTGCTGTAAACCTGACTTGGGATTTGGCTTGCTCCAAATTCCCCTTTACTTCAGCTGCAGTTGAGATATCTAGAGTATAATATGTATGATATGGTAAATGGAGACTAACACTCTGCTGAACTTACTCGGTGACAAAAATAAATGAATAGATAAAATGATGTAGGTTACAATACCCTAAGTGATGACGCGCTATAGTAACTGACATTCTCCCTTTTTTTTTTTGTCATGGTGACAGGTACAAAAAGAGTTGGCAGCTGTTCTTGCATTAAAAGCAGGGAAGTCTGGTGAATAGGTCATTTTCTGTTTCCTTGCACTTGTGGTTATTCAGGCAGTTTACTTCAGGCATGTGAAAGTCTGGCTGAAGTGCAGGACAGCTCTCTGTCAGCTCTGACTAGTGACCTTGGAAGCAGCCGTTTTTCATAACCTCCAACCTGAGGCAAACTACTGCTTGACATCTGAAACAGATTTTTTTTTCCATATGCATAATATGTCAAAAAGGACATTGTCCGATTTAACAGTGGGGTTCTGTTTTGGCCTTTTTTGTGATCAGTAAATGGAAAAAATAAAAATTTCAACCCACAGTGGTGCAGTATTTAAACTAGAGGACTGTGTTGAAATATTTATTTCCCCTACCAGCCTGGTGGCATGGAGGGCTGAGACATCAAATATCTTACCTCCTGCCACTCCGGTGACCCATGTTTGAGACTGAGCTTGGGTTGGTGGGGAGAGGGTCAGGCATCTCACAAGACTGCTTTTCTCTCCCAGGGTGGGAGGACATGTCAGCACTACTGCAAAACGTCCAGCAGGTGGATGCCTGATGGTAGTGTGAGACATGCAACTAAGGAAAGGGAACTGCGGGATTGTGTGACATGTGTGTGCCTCCGCTTGCACGCACCATGTGAGGAAAAGCGAGAAAAACAGATTGGGCAGACATATATGATGTTCTGCACACACTGCCCCCCCATGCCATGGTCGGGTCCGGTCTCTGCCAATCTGGATATGTGTTTTTGAAGGGGCCACTAAACGACTAGGGAGGGATGATTTAACAATGTGGGGTCAGGTGACAGAGGGTGTATCTCTGGCACCAGGGGGGATGGTTACGATTAGTACCAGGGATATATTGTTTTCAGAATCCTTACAATATACCACTGCACCCTTATGCAAGAGGGATCCTTCATTTGTATGGTTTGGTGGTGTATTTAGTGTGATTGCTTAGTCACTCAGCACTGCAGTGCATGTCTCTTTGTATATAACATCAGGCTTGCTAACAGGCTGTTATCTGTGCTATATCCACTTAACATAACACTAATCCTGTTAGCATGGCGCTAAGCATTTCAATATAGGGCCATTATCCTCAATTTCTTTAGTTTTTTTGTCCCTCTGATGTTGTGAGCTTCTCTGTTGGCCAGCTGCAAGCATCCATTTGGAGATGTCAACTGAAATCAAGCTGGTGTGGCTCTGTGTTTTCTGGGATTATGTTAGACAGAGAGTAGTTTAAATGACAATTTGAGATTAGAAAGAAATGTTACTTTTGTTAGAATACTGCTGTAGTTTGCCATGTTAATTCTTGCAGCATTACAGAGAGGATTATGCATTGGGCCCTGGTGGGTGGGTGAGTAAGGGTTGGGGAGTTGTGGGGAACAGTAATGGCTGCAACAGACATCGATGGATGGTTTCTATTCAACAGGGTTAAAGTGTTAAAAAGAAAACTACAAGGATAATTTTCTTTATTTCAGGTTGTAACATCAGATAGGGCGCCCCATGTCAGTGTTATATTTGGCAACACTAGGGTGGGTTTCAGTGTTGCAGCACCAAAATGGGCAGGGCAGAGAACAGCCAGCACGGGAATTGACACCCTGCTGGAGGATTAACATGGGTTGGCTGGGGGAGGGAACCGTTATGGCGGGGCAGCAACAGACATCAGTGGACCATTTTCTTTTTTACAGGGTGTATTTAAAAAAAAAAGTAAACTACGAGGGACAGTTTTCTTTATTTCAGGTGGCGACACTGGGGGAGAGGGCTCCTCCAGGGTCAGTGTTGTTTGGCAGCACTGGGGTTGGCTCCTTGGTGCTGCATAACTAAAATGGGCAGGGTGGGGGTAGCAGCTGTCAAGGGGGATTGGGCATCCACTTGCCTGAATATTAACATGGGTTGGACTTGGGGGGCTGCAACAGACAATGGACAGTTTTCTCTGTAGGGTGTATTTAAAACAAAATCTGAGGGATTTTTTTTTTATTTCAGGTGGTGACACTGGGATAGGACACCCCACTGTGGGTGTTATGGTTGGGGTGAGGGTGCTTTGTGGGAAGTGTGGGGGACAGTAAGGGTGGGGTAGCAACAGACATTGACGGACAGTTTCTTTTGTTACGGAGGTAATTCAGCCCCAGCAAGCTGATCATGACAGATCAGCTGTGCTTGCTGGGTGGCGTATCATTGGGTCAGCTCTCTCCTTTGAAATACTAGACCTTTCTGCCCAACAAGCCAGTACACTGTCATGATCAGCCTGCTGATGATTGGTGTGACACTAACATGTCCCTTGCAGACCACTCTGCATTGGACTGACAAATATCAGGCTGAAATGGGAGCCAGAAAGTGGGGCCACTGTGCCCGATAAAAAGTGACAGAGCCGGCACGGTGGTGCTGAGGGTTAAGGCACTGGATGCCGCACCTTACGCCACGTTGGTGACCCGGGTTCGGGAGTGAGCCCAGGCCGTTGGGGGTCAGCAGGGGAGGGAGAGGATTGAACATCCGGAGAACAGCTCTCCTCACCCAGGAGGAAGCGGTGTCTGCACTTGACTGGCCTCTGGTGGAGGACGGTAGTATGGCAAGTGCAGAGCAGACGAAGGGGGATGGGGGAGTGGTGATGCCAACAGTGATGCCTTGGCATAGGGTGTGTGCCACTCCCCCACACAGAACAATAGAAAACACCTGCAGTTCCCAGGAAGAAGGAGCACCCGGAGCGTGCCTCCAATATGTCCTCACCTGCCCGACTTCCTCCTGTCCGATGAAATGTGAGTATCTGGTTGCTTGCCAGCCCTGCTTGGGGCACAGCTACATGGGGACAAGAGAGGTGAGTCTGAATAGGGAGCGAGGCAGGCGGATGACTCCTTGGCAGTCCAGAATGGTCAGGTCTGCAGGATGTGGGGTGGGGAAGGACAAAAGTGATTTACAAGGGATTTATATAACTCCAAAATTGATTTATGCTTTGCTCATAAAAGCGCTAAAACGTTGAAAATGCATATCACTTGCTTCACTGTGTTTAACAAACATAACACTTCTAGAAAATCTATATAAATACTTTCTGTACAGTTAACATTGTCCCAAGAAAAAATGCTAATCAATTATTTAAAACCCTGATTTCAAAAAAAAGTGACTGAAGAGTCTGAAGGAGGATGAAAGTGACATCAGCCCCAATTTGGTGGAAATATGCATGGAAGGTTCTGGTCAGGTTCTTTCACACCCTAGTAGTGACTAAACACTTTGATAAAACCAGAGGGGAAGAGTGCTGGTATATCATGTTAAGCACTGCACATAAATGAATCCTAGCCACATGGCTATCAGATATATCCCCACGATACACTGGAAGAATAAAATGCAAGAGCTCCATAGCATGGAACTTAAAACTGCTAAAGTGAATCTTAGACTTCAGTCATTTTTGATATGTGGATCCCTTAGAATATGCACCGTACACAAGAACTTGAAACATTATAAAGTTTGTTGGACATCTTGTTGCTTGGTTTAGTGCAAATCCTTTTCTATTTGACAGTGGACACTGGGCTGTCTGAACATTTTCCTGCTGCTGAGTGAGGCCTGGACATGGCCTGTGGGGGCCACTTCCCTGCTTCTCTGGACTTTTTACCTCCATGTTGTCCATCGAGAAACATAATACTATCTGTCTCATTCACATCATTGTTAAATTCATAGGGATCCAGGTTAAAGAGGCACTATCAGGCTTTGGTGGTATTTTTTCCACCTCGCAATCCTGGTGGTGTTTGTTCCTCACATTCATTTAGAAAGCACACCTGGGTACCCGATTGCTGAATCAAATCAAAAAATGCTGTTTTTAACCCAGTGTTACTTTTCAGCCAGGACGGCTAATTCTCCCCCCGCCTGCAGCCTGGCGCGTTCACAAGTGTTCTTGGCACCAGAGCGCCTGCAGGCTCGTTCATGAGCACTTTCATTTTTCCGGAAGGCATATGAGTTTATTTAGAAATCGAAATCTATAGGGATCAACAAATCTGGCGATGTAACTCTTTCCTTGAAAGGAGCAGTATATCCCATTGAAAAACAATTTGAAAAGTGAAGCTGTGATCCTTGGCATGCGCATAACCCTGTAACCCTGATGGACAGGATGTATGCGTCAACGGTGTATGCTGTAGCACTGGTGTAGGGTGAAAATTAGAAGGAAAATGGATGTGGGACTGAGCTTATGCAGCTCTGCAGCCCACCCTGCTGGTCCAGAGGAGGAAGAAGGGGAAAAATAGAGAGAGGTAAGCAGGCCAGCCGACGGCACCGAGGACAAGACTGAACAAGCCCCCCCAGTCCAGCCCAGGAATGTGAAAACCGTTATTAATTAACAAAACAAAATATATGGCCAGTTCCACAAAATAGCTTCTCCCATCTTGTGCCACTGGCAAAAATATTTTATAGATTGGGCCCAGGGTGGGACAAATCAGGAAGCCAGGCAGCCAATGGCCACAAAAAAGAATGGTTTTACTACCAGATTTTAAAAGTTACTGACCAACTGTTAAAAATGATGGCTACCAAAAATATTGATTTGGCAACCAGATTTTGAAAGCTACAGGCTAAGCTGACCACCAGCTGACAAACTGATTTGTCCCACCTGATTGGGCCCATAGTCTCAAGCCCTGGAAGGACTGAAGATGAGAGCCCTTTCATCAATAGATTGCTTACCAGGTGGTGAGCCCAAACTGCCTTACTAAGCTTGGTGATTGGTGATAAATCTGTGTTATTGGGTCCTGACTGGATTTGGAATTGTTTTATTTCAGTATGGTGGAGGTGTGGGCTTGTAGTTGGAAAGGAGGGCCCTCTGGCAGGGATGGGGATACAGTTTAAAATCTTAATGACTGGAATCGAGAAAGATGCGGGAAAAGGTTAGTGGTACAGTCATCATGATCTGTGCTTGGCACCAGATAGGTGAGTTACTTCCAGTAAGTAAACTGGAAGTACTAGTGTAAAGGTCAGAGTATATAACCCTGGGCAGGCTAAGAAGCTAGCACATGCATCTGTGTCACAGTTGAATGAACACTGAAGTAAATTGTAGCTGCTGCCTGTTATTATCCTTCTCTCTCTTCCTTCGGTTTGACTGTAGATCAAACAACACACCAGAGGTAAATGTAGTCCAGTCATAGGTAGTGCTGTAGGCAAAGGCTTGTCTTCCAGTTTATTACTGGTTTGCTTTTAGACCAGTTCCTATTGTGATAACTCAGAGGAGTCATTGGTGACCATTTGTCATAGCAAAAGCATTGGGAGATGGGATTTATGGAAGTTTATTACCCAGAATGATTGGGTGCTGTGTGATTTCATTTGTTTGTCATTTCTCTAAATGCAGCAGAAAGATTTATTGGTTGTGAAAAGTACAGTATACGGTGGAGAAACTGAGAAAACCGTCTACAAAACAAGCTCTGTGTATACACACACACACACACACAGACACACACACACACACACACACACACACACACACACACACACACACACACACACACGAGTCTGGTTTATTGTTGCGCGCACCACCCCCAGCCTCTGCCCCACAGGCAGACCTGAGTCCTTGGTGCTAGTGGTCCCCCCCCGCGCAATCACCAGCATGAGTCCATAGAAGTCATATACCCTGGTGCCAGTGGCCCCCGCTGATTTCCAGCCCAGTGAAAAATGTAAAACGTCTCTGGTGGTAGTGGTCCACCCCTCCACCGCAATCGCCTAACTGATATAAAGAAATTAATGTCCCTGTTGGTATTGTTTCCCCTCCTCTGCCAATCACTGGCTCGAGTTGACAGTTGGCACTGCCCTCCCCCCACCGATCAATAGGCCAAAATGAATAATACAGTGTCCCTGGTGTCCGGTGGTCCTTCCCCCTGCCCCAGCCCATGCCCAATATATTAACCAATATTGCATTGTTAATTTTGGGCTGATGATCGGTGATCACTGGGGGGAGGGGGGTGGACCACTAGCAACAGGGAATATTAATTTTTCAACTCAGGCTGGTGATCCGTGATGGGGGGGGCACTACTACCAGGGACATTAGTTTCTTTATATTGGCCTGACAATCAGCGATCGCAGGCAGGAGGAACCACTATCACCAGGGAAATTTTATATTTTCCACCAGGCCAGCAATTATTGGTGGAGGTGGACACTGTAAGACTTCTGTGGACTCAGGCTGGTGATCGTGGTGGGGGGGACACTGGCACCAGGGAGACATCTTTTAAAACTAGTGCGAGCAACTGGCGGGGGGGGAACGATTGGAGGTAGTATCACCACAGTACTTCTGTCAACAACTAAGATTGCAGGAGATTAAAGCAAGATCTTGGTTGGCAGTATTTGCTCTGTAAAAGAACCCTGCAAAAGGCCCTTACATGAAGCAAATGTTTTGTGAATGGGACTGCACTGATACAAAGGTCTCCTCCCCCTCATTTGCATTGTAGTCCCCTCCACCCTTTGCCTTGGTGCCAACCCGGTTTTAGCCCGCAAATTGGGCTTTTGTGAATGCCAACTCAACGCAAAACCCAGTTTGCTCATGCAAAACTAGGTTTGCATTGGGGCAAAGTTTTGTGAATCTAACCCCAGGACATTTTAAGGTAGCTTTGATTCATTTAAGGGAAGGCAAGATTAAAAAGGGTGGTTTGGCAGCTCCCAGCACAGGTGCGATGAAAGTGGTCTCCACAGTCGACGCGAGAAGACCCAGCTGATGCTGTGCGTCTGCTTCTCACCACTCCCACCACCACCCTTGATCGACTGTCAAATATATAGCAGATGTCACATGACTGCCAAAACCTATCAGTGTACTTTTCCATCTGCAGAATATCTGCTCTTGCCTCTAGTAGCTGCTATCGCTTGCAATCCACTTTTTTCCTTCCACCTGCCAACTTTTAACCACAATGAATCTAACCCTGTTCCTTGGCCTTCTCCTAGAAGCTCACCCATCCTTGTACCCAACTGCCCTCACGGTAGCCCCTTACCACTGACCTCACCCCCACCCACATTTCCACCACTCCTTCCATCTTCCATGATTCATCCAGCCCCTCTCCCTCCTGGCCCTCACCTATGCTGACATCTCCCCTCTCTCCCCTCCTCCTCACCCACTCTCCACCCCCCTCCCCACCCCTTAAACTTTCCCCATCCACACATCCCTCACATCTCCCCCTCAGACCTCTTCAATCAGTCACCCAGTACCACCCCGACATACTCTGTATCTCAGAATCCTGGCTAGCTCCCAGAACCCCCAACTCCTTTCTCGCGATTCCTGACTTCAACATATTCTGCCAAGACCATGGAAAGTGAGGCGGAGGTGTAGCACTGTATGTTAGGCAATCTATCACATGCTCTATAACATTCAAGGAAGCCTGCCCTTCCTCCCATGAGTCCATTGTTGCATGTCTATCCTTTTCCTCCTCCACCCCCTCTACATTGGGGTCCTGTATGCCCCACCAGACCTCAGCCAACTACCTTGTCAAAGCCATCTCAGTCTCCTCAGGTACATCCAACGGAGAGCTTGTACTACTACTGTGTGATTTCAGTCTTGACTGCTTTCTCTCCCCACCAAGCCCACCACCCTAATGATAGAAGCCTCAATCTCTCCCAACTTATCAAGGAGCCTAACCACCTAAATCACCAGTCCCAAAACCATACCTTCCTGGACTGGATTTTATCCTCCCATCTCCACCACATTTCTGCCTCCGGCATCTTCTCAGATGCTCTCAGTGACTACTATATCACTTATTGCACCCGTAAATACACTCAGCAAGCTCCTATCCAAAATGTATCTGGTCTCGCCCTTACACCTCCTCAACAAGCCTGTCCTGCTCTTGAGACCTAATAAGTGCTGACTGGTCACCAGTCCTTTTGGTGACAGATGTTGATCTGCAGCTTATCCAGTAAGTAGAGAAATGGGCAGACTGGGTGGGCCAAGCAGTCCTTATCTGCCATCAAATTCTATGTTTCTATGTTTCTAGGTGCACCTCAATGCCGGTTACTGGCTGCAGGGATGGGGTGGGGGTGGAATGGCGTGAGCATTACTGTCGACAGTCACAAATTACACCCCTGACGCGTGTCAGACCCTACAGAGTACAGCAGACACCTGTCAGACCCTACATGGTAGGGCGTTATGGTCAGAAACCCTAAGACCATGGGCATGTCTTGGTACATATATATTTTACTGTCACATAAATCACAAATAAAGTGTACTCTAGTACTAAATGTGTGTTTTTGTGTACAGGCCAGGCAACCAGAGGGCACGGGTGGAAGCTTAAGGGGGGTACCGCTACCACCAGGGTCAGGAGTGGTTGGATGTTGGACTGTAGATGGGAGGGCAGGGGATAAACTAAACACCAGGGACATGGGCATATCATGGACAGCCCAAGGATCGGTGTGAGGGGGCAGCCCCCAGTGTTGGGCTCAGTCCTCTGGATGCCTTCCTCCTCAGTTGGGAAGGGAAGTTTCTCTATGCCTTTCCCCCCTTTCCCCTTCTTTTCAAAGTGCTAGTCAGAATCAGATCTCAATCCTGCAAGATGATCCTGATTGCTCCAGATTGGGCCAGGCAGCCCTGGTACCCACTCCTTATGTCCTTAGCAGTCCAACCTCCCCTATGTCTTCCCAGGAATCACAACCTGTTAACCTGTGCCCAGGGGAGAGTTTGGTACCCGAATCTCAAATCTCTCGATCCTGGATTATTTGGTGCATTTGAATTCATTGGGGCTGAGACCAGCTACCCTAAAAGTGCACTTGGCAGTTGTGTCTGTATTCTTGTCAGCAGGTAAGCCCTCTTCTTTATCAGCTCACCCTGTGTTCTCCAAGTTTTTTAAAGGGTTGCTTCACACCCTGCCCCTGCTTGGGATCTTAATATTTGCATCGCTCAGCTTATGCAACCCCCTTTTGAGCCATTGTCTTCAGCAGAGCTTAAGTACTTGACTTGGAAAACTGTGTTTCTGGTAGCCCCCTTCTGCTGCTTCCCGGCTCACTTGTTGCTCCATTTGTTTGCTTCGGCATCGGTCCCTCCCCCCACTTCCCTGCTCCTGCTTTGTCCTGTTTCCTATCTCTGTGATGTCCCTCTCCAAACCCCTCTCTCCTACTTGTACTGTCTCTTATCCTCCGCCGCCACTTCTCCATCCTGGTTAGTAAAGGGGGGGCGACATGAATGTAGGGTGGTCGAGTTAGGGTACGAAGATTTTGGGGTTGGCTATGGTAATGCTGTGTGTTTGGCGGTGCTGGGTGTTGCACCACCTGGCACCATCCTACAAGTAGCATTCAGTGGCTCAACCCCAGAGTCTTGGACCCTGCACCACCACTCATGTAATGCATAGTCTGATATCCCCACCCCACAGAGGGCCATTTTTTTTTTTTTTTACATACCCTCTTCCCCACATACACACACACACACTCTATGATTCAGAAGAAGAGATGATTTGTTTTAAAGGAAACCAGTCCTTAGCCCTCATTCCCTACCCCCACAAGCCTTAGCCACCAATTAGGGCTTTTCCAAATAAAGTGCCTTTTCTAAATATTGCCATTTGTCACCAGGTGATGTAACCTGTTGTGTTCGCCTGGTATGGAGTGATGGTGGACCACTTGACAACAGGAATTGGGGGAGAGAGAGGGGAGGGAGAGAGACTGGATGTCAAGAGATCTCTCAGATACTACGTGACAAGTTGACAACCACCAAGGACCATAGGCAGGACAGAAAATGGCTGATCTACTTGAGAGGGTTCCTGCAGCAGGTCTTCCTTAGGGTCTGCACCCCTGGCGTTGTGGACTGCATTGCAAACTTGTAGATAGTAATCATCAACAGGGTCTGCGCCTCATCGTAAGGTGATGTGACATCAGTGTGACTATAAAGGGGCAGTCCCGCACCCGTCCTGCAGTTCTTTCCCACCATCACCTTATTTATCCCTTTTAAGTACTTGAAGGTCCCAATGATGTCCCTTCTCTCTCTCCTGTCTTCCAGGGAGTACATGTTCAGTGCCCTCAATGTCTCCTCTTATACCTCGCTGACTGGCTTTCATCTTTGTTGCCTTCCTCTGGACCTTCTCCAGCAAGTTAATGTCCTTTTTGTGGTGTGGGCACCAGTACTGTACACCATAGTCTAGATATGGCCTTACCAGTGGCCTGTACAAGGCAGTACAACCTCTTCTCTCCCATTACTGATCTCCCAGCTATGCATCCCAGCATCTTGTCTGCCTTGCTGCTGCTTTCTCGTAGCTGTATGGAGTGCTTCAGGTCACTAGTGATCATCACCCCAGGTCCTTCTCCTTCTCTGATGCAGATACACTGATTCCACACAGGTATACTGGCTTCCCTGACTTTTGCCATTCCCACAGTGGGACCTACTCCAGATTTTGGAAGAGAGTCTAAGGCCAGGCTGGCTACCCAAAGGAGTGGTCTCTGAGGATTGTAGCCCCAGCCCTTGAACTGCTAGGAGGCCCCTTGGTGGAGGAGTGAGGGAATGTACAGGGATGGCAGGTATAAGGAGGTCAGGTAGCTAGGCCCGAGCTGTATAGTGCCTTTTGCAGGTGGGTAGCCCATCTTGAACACAACCTCCTCCTGACAGGCAGCCAGTGCAGGCTTGCAGTACCAAGGTTACATAACAGGACCTGGGCAGGCCTGTCAGCAATTTGACCTCCACGTTCTGCACCAGCTATAGTCGGCAGAGGATCCCTCCCACTGACCCCAAACCATAGAGCATTATAGTTGTCCAGCCTGCATGTCACAAAGACATTCACCAGTGAGGGCAGGTCTTTGGTGAACTAAGGATTTAATCAGGGTGATGTTCCTTAAGTGATAAAAGACACTTTGGACCACAGACACCTGGACAGCAAGTGTTAGTCTGTCATCCAGGAGGACACCCAGATTTTTCACCTTGAGGGATGCCATCAACAGAGTAGATCCAAGGTCCAAAACCTGTTACTGCCCCAGAGGCATTCCTATCATGCCAGCAACCAGGCTTAATTACCAGTACCTCCGTAGTTGGGATTCAGCCTTAGCTGTTAGAGGACATCCAGTCCTGAATTTTGGTCATGCACTTGTTCAGCACTTCAATGGCACCATTAGTTCCAGGGCAAATGACATATTCAGCTGGGTATGGTCTGATAACAGTGGAAACCCAGACTTTAATCGTCATCTAAGCTCACCCGGGCAGCATGTACACTGCAAACAGCATTAGCGTAAAGGATAGAACCTTGACTAACTCCATAGGACAGGGTTTTCATGGAGGAGGAGAATTTCCATCATCACCTGTTGTCTCTTGTCAGAGAGATAGGACTCAAGCCATTGGACGACAGTTCCAATGAGTCCGTAATACACTCTAGGGTGATCCAAAAGCACAATGTGATCCACTGTGTCAAATGCTGATGAGAGATCAAGGAGGGTGAGAATTGACCTTCCCCCTCCATCCCTCACCCTAAGGATCAAGCAATGGTTTCTTCAGAAGAGGCCTCACCAATTCCTCCTTCAAGGCATTGAGAAAAAGCCCCTCTGAGAGTGAACACTGGATCAATGGCCAGTTCACAAAAGGTGGGCAACAGCTTGAAATCACCTCAATGACTTGAGCCACCTCCACTAGCCGAACCTCCCCAGACAAAGAGTGCCTCTGGCTGATCCAAGCCAACCCCTGCTGGGTTGGTCTTGCCCCACTGGGGGTGATACCAGACTGGAACAGCCAGCCCCTGCTCCATCCAGCATCAATACCAGCCCCCATTCATCTTCACTACCATGGACCCCATGTCAAGAGCTGGGACAGCCTGCCTCCTCGATCTGGGTGAGGAGAGCTGACAGCAGCCTCTCATACCTTTTGTCCTGCCTCCCCACTGGCTGACCTTCTGGTTACTCAAGCTTGTTCCCAAATGTGGATCATCAGTGTGGAGAGGTAAGGGACTGTTTTTGTGCACCATGGTTCTCTCACACCACTGCTACATATCAGAGAAGATGTTGGCTTATACCACTGCGAAGCCACAACATAATAATAAAAAGAGAATGACAGAACGTTAGCCTCCAAATGGAGATACAATTCCTAGGCATTTCAAACAAATCATGGAAATTTTAATAAAGCAATATTGCATGACAGGGCGTGCACTATAGGGATACTGGCATGCCTCAGGAGGTGAGGCATGAGGTGAAGTCAGTGCCTTTTGCACATGAGAAATCCCATTATCCCACAATTATGCACCCAGTGTTGTGTTTTGTTGCCCTGCTGTAATTATAAAATGGATTCCATGATTTTTAGTTCTAGGACTGTGTAGTGAGGTTCAGAGTGATTTTGACCTGTGCTGCCATACTGAATAACACGTCATGTGATTAGATTTCACCAATCATCATGCAGGACTTTTCCAACCCATTTTGTAACACTATTTAGGCAAGGGAAAGGGAACATTGTTTAACCAGGAGTAGCACAAAGCGTGGATGGGTCAGATGGGAGGAAGGGTCAGGATAGGCCATCAATTGGGGTGGGTGGGACCAGTCAGAGAAGTGGCAGGGTGGACATGGATTCAGTAAAGATACTCAGATAGGGGATTGGATAGCACAGGGTTGAGGGGCCAGGGACATGGGAGAGAGGGCTGCATATAACACCCAGAGCATGGGGGGGGAACAGGAGATGCTCTACCTGTACGTCAGTCCCTCCATATGTTCTCCTGGCACTCACAAATAACACTTCAGGAGCTGCTGCACAATGAGGCCAGGCAGGGGAAAGTTGGCCCTTCCTCCGGGGAGGGCCACTATTCTCCTGGCCATCATGACTGGTGGGGTCAGGGAGTCCATGGGAACAGCAGTACTGTTGTGGGAGGCATGCAACCTTGGGCCTCTGTGCCTAGCCTCCACACTGCATGACACTGTACTGGCAGTACTGGATGGATGTTTTTTTCTGCAACAGTGACATGTTTACCACACAACTTGGCATCCCAGCGTAGTGTTGGGGTCAGGTACACATGATGGTTATGTTCCATGGATGTCTACAGCCACATGTTGTGTCTGTGGTGTGGACATCAAATTTATTGCATTGGACTAGACCTCCAACAGTGTCCCACGTGACATGCTGCAGCACAGTGTGTTGTGTCTCTGCAGGGACACAGGTGTGCCAAGGTGTGCTCCTAAATTAGTGGCATACAGGTAGCAAGGTGGTGTTAGCAACAGGCCACAATCCATGGGACACATTGTGACACATTCGTGCCATCCCCTTTATGGACCCAAGCACCACGTAACTGTATTCTAACACTAAATGTGGGTTTTTTTGTACAGGCCAGGCAATGGCAGGCTGATTAAAAAAAACATATTTGACTTGCACAATCTGGGGGTGGGGTGGGGGAGAGAGAGACTGGATGTCAAGAGATCTCTTACCTGGTACATGATAACAACTAAGGACCATAGAAAGGACAGAAAACAACTGATCTTACTGCGGAGGGTTCCTGCAGTAGGTCTTCACGTATAGGTCTGCATCTCCTGGCATCAGAACTGCACGGCAAACTTGTAGCTAGCAGGTCAGCAGGCCGTGCCCCACCGCCGGGCAAGATGTGTGATGTCAGCGTGACTATAAAGGGGGCAGTCCTCGTTCGCTATCCAGTTCTTTTTCCCCGCTTACCTTATTTATCCCTCAAGTACTTGAAGCTCCCAATCATGTCTCTCCTCTCTCTCTCTCTCTCTCTCTCTCTCTCTTCCCTGTCTTCCAGGGAGTACATGTTCAGTGCCCTCAACCTTAATGTGATGCTCCTTTCTCCTTCGTGCAGGACTCTCGCTTGTCCCATGCCAGATGTCCTGATGACAGTCTCACAACCTGGACCTATTGACCAGCTTTGCCTTTGGCCCAGCGCTGTATCAGGTCCCGCACCAAGGCCCTTCATTCTTCTCAGCTGCCATCCCTCCATAGGATGTCATGATGCCGGACCCCAGCAATTCTATAATGATATGGGTCTGACCTTGATTCCTCGCTGCTGGATCTGATGACGGGATGTATTCCAGACTCACTTGTTGCTCCTTTTAATTGCTTTGCATCGGTCCCTCCCCCACTTCCTGCTCCTGCCTTGTCCTGTTTTCTATCTCTGTGATGTCCCTCTCCAAAACCCTCTCTCCTACTTGTGTTGTTTCTATCCTCCGCCGCCACTTCTCCGCCCTGGTTAGTAAAGGGAGGCGACATGAATGTAGGGGTGGTCGAGTTAGGGTACCTAAGATTTAGGGTTGGCCATTGGTCTGGGTGGGGTCCAGTGCCAGGAAGAGGGGTCAGAAGGGGACAAGTGACAGCATTGAAGAGGGTCAACTAGGTGGAATGTGTTCCAGATTAGAGTATGTGGAGTGGAGAACCATAGTAACTTTTCCTGTTCTCTTGCCTTTGAATACCAATCTGATGCACTGGTTTGTTACTCCATTAAGACTTCCTTTAGATGCTTACACTGTTCTTCCACTCCCCTCCTGCCCCCATTCTCTCAAGAGCTCTTTGAGACCTCTCCCATTTCAGCAAAGTCAGCATTTTTGAAATCCAAAACCTTTGGTCCTAGTATGACTTGAGTTAGTATCTATCCTTATGCTAAACTAAACTATATTGTGATTGTTGGATCCCAGTGTGGGGAGTTTTGAGAGAGGAGATTAATCACCATGCTATATTAGGGTGCTATAGCACATGTTATCAAAGTGCATGTTTGGACAATTTGACAGTCGAACTGTGGATTCTGTGGTGGCACAAATTATGAAGGTGCATATTGTGCCAATTTGACAGTTGCATGTTATCAAGTTGCTGTATAAAGCCAATTTGATGGTCTAAGTGAAAATTTGTGATTGGTATGTTATCAAGGTGCATGTTGTGCCAATTTTTCAGTTGCATGGAACATTGGTGATAAGCGCATGTTATCAAGGTGCATGTTGTTCCAATTTGTCAGTCGCATGGAACATTTGTGATAGCGCATGTTATCAAAGTGCATGTTGCCGATTTGACGGTCAAGGGAACTAGATGCTTCATTTACAGAAGAGGTGCAAAGAAGGAATTCCATTAAAAGGGTCAGTGAATGAACTTAAATGATTGCCCAGGCAACAATGGGCCAGTGAACTAAGTTGAATATCCCATCCCAACCGGAATACTACAGTCACTTGAAAATTGGCCATCTAGGCAGAGAGCACTAGTCTTCTAATCATCTTTAAAAACAAATTTTCTTCTATTTGTTAACTAATTTTATTCTTTATGTCACTATTAATATTATTTAATACTTCTCAACAGTAATTTTTCTTATGCACCATTACACTCTAATGTAGTCCGATGCACCAGCAGTATCTATCCACCATCGGTTTCTTTTTATCCATTACTGTATCTTTTTCATATTAACCTATTGTTGTTTCTCTTCGCATGCCTGAACAGATGAGGACCCTTCACCATCAGATAAGTATTTTTCACTGTCAACATGTCATATATTAATAATTTATTAAGAACTATGGATCCTTTGTGACTCCATTCCTGTATTTTATTTTTCAGTACTGACGGACATCGTCCTTCAAGATTCCTGCTTGGACTCCACTGTATCCTGATAAGACACTCACATATTACTTGATTGTGTTTGGTATGGGAACGTTGCATGGGATATGTGTCCTATAATCCCTGATCTACTTCAGAGGGCTCTTGCAGTAGGTAGCATAATATTCAATTGGTGGGTGTATTGTGCTATACCGGACCACCCAGGGCTGTAATGATGCCCAACGCTGCAGGCGGAGGGCCTTATAGCCCCTGAAGGTCCGGCATAGCACAATACCGCCCCACCGGAGGGTATTATTGCAGAAATGGGCTATCTGTGGCACTTTTATAAGGGATTAAAAAATTAAAGGCAAAATAAAAAAATAGGGTAAGAATTAAGTTTTTTTCTTTGTCCTATAAAGTAGTGCCACCCTTTCTGGGCTATTCCATCCCCTTTTGCCACTCTCCACAGAGCTTTTCTCTTGTTGTCATCTGTGCCAACCCTCACCCCCCAGCATCAGCTCCTCCAGAACAATACAGTTTATTATAAAGTCCCCCCGTAGTCTCTTTACATCGCTGTTTAGTGAAAAAAAAAAACATTTTCTGCCCTACTTACGAGTCTTTTTCCCACCTCGGAACTTGCAACTGTTAGGCACGCAGCCCTACATGACTCTGCAATGTAAAGTCACAAAATGGAGACCCAGAGGGATATTGTGGCACAGCATTGTTCTAAATGTTTCAGCCCCACCACTTTCTCTGGCCGGATGTTCCACTTGTCCACCACTCGCTCTGTGAAGAAATTCTTCCTCACGCTTTCTCTGAATCATCCTCCTCCAACTTCATCCCATGCCCTCTAGTCCTGAAACATCTTTTTCGCTTAAAATAGTGCATTCCTGCACCTTGTTCCTCCTGTAAGATACTTGTATGTCTCTATCATACCCCTCTCCCTCCTTCTCCTACAAGGAGTACATGTTCAGTGCCTTCAACCTGTCCTCATAGGTCTTGTGATGCAATCCATGCACCATCTTTATTGCCCTCCTCTGAACCTTCTCTACCTGTCTATGTGTCCTTACGTAGGTAAGGTCTCCAGAACTGCACCGTGTACTCCAGGTGCGGCCTCACTAGTGTCTTGTATAGTGGAATTATGACCTCCTCTTCCTGCTGGTGATGCCCCTGCCTATGCATCCCAGCATCCCATTTGCTTTACCTGCTGCCTTGTCACACTGTTTCCCTACCTTGAGGTCATCAAGATGATAACTCCAAGATCCCTTTCCTGCTTGTGCATGCTATATCCTCACCCCCCAACTGATATATTGTGCCAGGGTTTTTGTGCCCCATATGCATTATCTTGCACTTCCTTGCATTGAATTTCAACTGCCAAACCCCTGACCATTCTTCAGATTCTGCAGGTCCCTTCAAACAACATGAGGTCTTGCTGTATTGTGACTTCTGCGGTGGTCCACAGTGCTTGGGCTGCCCCGGAGAGGAGGGAGTTGGCTCCGGTGTGGGTGGAGTTCTCGGCACGGGCGCTGTTGCTGGGGGCTCTGCCTGGACAGTGTCAAACTGAAACTGTCAGATTCTTTACTCCGCCTCACTGAACAGTCGCTCCGGAGATCTCTCCTTCAGCTCGGTTCATTTCTCAGTTCAAACGAGTTAATTTCGGTTCATTTAAACCGGCAAAAGTTCCTAAATTACCGCATTTCGGTTCAAAGCTCTATCTGGTAAACTGTAAGTACAGCTATCTTTTACATTTTAGGGCTGTTAGATTTTAAATTTGTTGCGATACGGAAGCCTGAAGTGTGACTTAACAGATCTGACTTTCTGCCACTAATTCCACAACCCCAGCTGCCCATTTGAGCCTGTAAACACAGATGGTGTGCTGGAGTGATCTGACAGTTGGGTGTAGGGCTCGCTTACGTGCCGACTTTCTCGTGTGTTAGATATAGGAAAATCACAGCAATAATCTGCCCACATCCTGTGACCGGACATGTTGTCCTCCTCACCCTCCCTTACAGAACCCGGAAAAGGCAGCAGTAATCCCTGAAGCCCATATTCTGAAAAAAGAAGATGAGTTCAATGTAAAGAGCTCAAAAACCAAGGCAGGTGTCCACTTTACTGTGCCCATTTTTAAGCATCATAATATCTCAGGGGTGGTATGATATACCGACCTTCCAGGCTATAACGCCTCCGCCTGCTGCATCAGGCCTCATTACACCCCTGCGTGTCTGGTATAGCACAATACCTCCCACCCTGTTGGGTATTATTGCTTACATATTCACCAGTTCCCAGCCAGCGTGAGAAATGTTATCTATGAAAGTGTTCATCATCACATAGGTTGCACCATCTGGTGCTTCAATGGATGCTGCTGATAAAATCAGTTCATCATTTAAAAGATAATATATAATAATACATATTTTCACTCACTTCTACTTGTACAGTAGTTATTTGTTCATGTAATATACTGTTAGTATTATGACACAATATAAAACAAATGTAATCAGAAGAACTGAGAATTGAATTCACAAACATAAACAATACTTTGGATGTATATGCTTTATTAATAAGACATAAAATTGGTTGCTTTTATCACTGAATTAAAATGTATGATGTGTTCTTGCAAATGTTTAAGGTCAATTTAATAACACTTATCCTGACTTGATCCCTTAGAGTTTTTTGTGCATCATCTTCATTGGGACAGTATCCGAAAATCAGAAGAGAACAATGGTTTATTTTTACATTTATCAGTTCACTGACACATAGACACTTTTGGAACGTTTGACTTTTGATGGATATAAGCTGTACTGTGAATTGTTGATCCTAACTTGATATATGAAGTTCTTCCTATGTTGTGATACTGCATATTGTATGGTTAATTAAAGTTGCAAGTTCAAAAACAAGAAAGGTTTCAATTTGGTGATTTTCTTGACTAGTATGAAATACACTATCTGTTTATAACCAGGTAACATCAGGAGGCATTACAACTCACTGGAGGTGGTAACATGCAGACTGATGTTATACAGTCATAAACCTATAGTGATATATTGGGGGTTGACATTGTACACTAGTGAATGCTTAACTTGATGTTGCACCTGATACGGGATGGGATGTTTCTATTATCATATCACTGTGTCTTCCTGATATGTGTGAAAATGAGCTTGAGTATTCCGTAAAGATATTACATGTAACTCTTCTAATATAACTTATTTTTTTTTCTCTTCAGGTTGATTCCTTTGCAGTATATTTGACATAATTCATCAGAACATAGAATATTTTGTGGTACGTTTGAAAATATAAATCAGCGACATGGGGAGTTGGGGACTAGGTTTATTGAGCCAAACTGGTATTCATAAGGGCTTCAGTTTCATATTATTGTTAGAATCACCCCACAGAGATAACTTGCAACAATGATGTGTTTTTTTTTTTGTTTTGTTTTTTTCTACACCTGACAGAACAATCATCATGGCAAAAAATGACTGCATTGGATGTTTTGGCCGAGATCCAGATGTGTAGTGAGTCCGATTTCAATCGCACAGTGAAGAGGATGTTGAAGAAAGATTGTACAATCTGGATCTGGTGGAAGTGCGGAATGAGTCTTCTGAAGATGAAGAAGTTACTGATCAAGATTACATGCCGGATGTGGAGCAGGAAGATCATGAAGAGACCCCCACAACATCAGTAGGTGCAATGCCCAAGAAGACACGTGGTAAAAGGGCTCGGTCATCAGCAGAACAAAGCATTAGAAGAGAAGACGAATGGGAAGAAGTGACAACAACAAGTGACAATGGACACCTATTCACTGCAACTTCAGGTCTCCAAGTACCAGTCCCAGAAAGTCCACTTGATTGTGCTAACTGTTTTGCCTGATTTGATGAAGATTTGAGCTATTGCAAGGAAACAAATAGATATGCGATGCATTTCTTCTGGCACATCCAATTGATGATTTGCCACCACATTCAAGGGCCAGGGCTTGGAAGACGATCGACAAAGAAGAACTGAAGAGGTTTTTGCATTATACATTGAGATGGGACTGTAGTGAAGAGCAGTAAGATGAATACTGGGATTGGATGAAGTCACCACACACCATTCTGGGGCAGTGTGATGGCAAGGAACCGATTCAACCTGATTTTTCTTTTCTCCACGTGGCTGACAACTCGAATCAGAAGCCTAGAGGGATGGAGGATTTGATCAACTTTTCACATTGGGGAGATACATGAGTGATTCCTGAAGAGATCATGAGAAACCTATCTTCCCGACCGGACCTCTCCTGGATGAAGGTATATGTCTGTGGAAGGAAACTGGTTACAGAACATTTAATCCACAAAACCAGTGAAGCACGGAATCAAGGTGTACACTATGTGAATCAAACTCGATACATATGCAACTGGCATTCTATACAGGCAAAGTCGACGAGGAACAGAGCAAAGGACATACATACAGAGTTTGTTTTGATCTTGTTAGAGAAGAACTGCGGGAAAGGCTACAGGATTTACAAGACAGATACTACACTGGACCTCAACTCTACACAGATCTATTTTATCTGGAGTTGGTGCACTGGAACTGTTATGCTCCAACCGCAAGGAATGCCTCCCAAAATAAAAGACATAAAGCTGAAGATGAAAGAAAAGGTTACATTCAGGAAGACACCAATGCTCTGTATGAAGTGGAGAGACAAGAGGACATATATATTGTCAACAACATCAAGTACTGAATTTGTTGATACCGAAGAAAGGATTGAAGACTGGGGAGTTGATAAAAAACCAAAATGTATACTGGACTACAACAGATACATGGGTGGAGTGGACAAAATGATCAGCTGGCAGGGTATTACAATTTTAACGGCCGATGCAGGAAGGTATGGCAGAAGGGTTCTTTTATTTACTGAATGCCATGTTAATTCAGGGTACATAATGTACAAGAAATTTTCCCAGAAAGAAAGAAGATGACGACTTGGAATTCCAACGAACTGTAGTTAAAGAACTTGTAACGACCAGCAAAAAATAGATGATCTTCCACAGCATAGCCAAAACAGCAACGACAAAATTGGATCCATGCCAACGACTGCAAGGAAAGCACTTCCCATCAAAAATACCAAGAACACCAAAGAAGCTGCACCTACCCAAGATGTGTGGTGTGCACAAAGAAAGGGAAGCATAAGGAATCGACCTACTGGTGTGCAGATTGCGGCAAGGGCCTGTGTGTAGATAAATGCTTCTCCGAATACCATTCAAAGATGAAATACGGGATGCCCGGATCACCGAATACAAGTGATAGCGACACAGAATAGTAAATCGCTTGACAGGTGCAGATTCCTGGTATCAAGATCGAGATGGTGGAGTGATTGAGATGTAAGATAGGTGGGAAATGCCGAGTGCTGCATCCCGGAATGGACTGCACAAGACTTCCCTCTATCATAGTCAGCATTACGTGTCCATTGGACACCATGGCATGTTTTATAGTTGCTGTTTCCCAGTGTGGGAAGACATGGGGTGTCCATTGGACTCCATGGAATGGTTAATTGGTATAGATTCCCGGTATCGAGACCGAGATGGCGGAGTGATTGAGATGTAAGATAGGTGGGAAATGCTGAGTGCTGCATCCCGGAATGGACTGCACAAGACTTCCCTCTATCATAGTCAGCATTGCGTGTCCATTGGACACCATGGCATGTTTTATAGTTGCTGTTTCCCAGTGTGGGAAGACATGGGGTGTCCATTGGACACCATGGAATGGTAAATTGGTGTAGATTCCCGGTATCGAGACCGAGATGGCGGAGTGATTGAGATGTAAGATAGGTGGGAAATACTGAGTGCTGCATCCCGGAATGGACTGCACAAGACTTCCCTCTATCATAGTCAGCATTGCGTGTCCATTGGACACCATGGCATGTTTTATAGTTGCTGTTTCCCAGTGTGGGAAGACATGGGGTGTCCATTGGACTCCATGGAATGGTTAATTGGTATAGATTCCCGGTATCGAGACCGAGATGGCGGAGTGATTGAGATGTAAGATAGGTGGGAAATGCTGAGTGCTGCATCCCGGAATGGACTGCACAAGACTTCCCTCTATCATAGTCAGCATTGCGTGTCCATTGGACACCATGGCATGTTTTATAGTTGCTGTTTCCCAGTGTGGGAAGACATGGGGTGGCCATTGGTCTCCATGGAATGGTTAATTGGCATAGATTCCCGGTATCGAGACCGAGATGGCGGTGTGATCGAGATGTAAGATAGGTGGGAAATGCCAAGTGCTGCATCCCAGAATGCTGCCCAAAAAAAACAATGCAAAATACAGTTTTCAGTATCAAGTTTTTATTCAAGTACAGTTAAATGGATTATTTAGAATAATGCATATCATTTCTGAGAATAAGAACTTTATAAACTGCTGCCAATTAGAAATTATTATTTCCTGTTCTCTTTAATCCAACTGTGGTTCCAGTTGTACCTAAAAAGCACTATATCTGTTGTATACTGTGCCTAACCTTGTTTTACAGGGGTCTCCAGGGTTGAACTGGTGGAACCAGCCCCTGGTAGGTGCAAACAGTGGGGGTGTATACAGAATAGAGGCTATCAGAAAATGGTTGTTGCATATTGTCTATGCTACTAGAAGGGGAAAAAGGGGATTACAATGGCCCTGAAGCTGTATCCAGGTTAGCCTTGTTACTAACAACCCTGTCCTCCAGGTGAGGCACCACACAGTACACATGCCCCTTAACCTGCAACTAGCCAAGCAGGCAGGGGTAGTAGCCCTTGAGATAGTGCCACCTAGGGGATACACAAGTGTTGGATGACATGGAAAGGCTGAACAACATGTACTGCTTTATTCATGCTAGGTCATCAAACATGACTACTTCAAAATACCTTTTCCATTTGGTAACCATCAGTTTCTCAAACCACCAATCACGTAATGTTTTCATGAGATCTTGTGCCGCAAATGCATAATTTTGCTCTAAGTGCCATTGTTAGTAATCACTCTTAAATGTTTTTTATTTCCTGGAAGATACCAGACATGTCTTTTGCCAGCAAATGTCAGGAATTGAGCACTACTACCTGTCATAGATTGGATACACTCCGATGCTATAATATGTATGTTTTCTTAATTCAGATATGCATTGTCCAGAGAAGACTGTTTGGATCTGCGGACACTCCTTCGTGCATTGGTCAGGGATTCGGGAGTGGTCTCGAACTGGGGGACCAGTGTTGACCTTCGATACTCCAGTCAATGTTCGTTGGTTAGGTGAGAGAGGTATGCTTTGGGATCAATTGGTGCCAATGTTGCGATGGGAGTGCCTGAGGGGATACAAACCAGATGTCATCGTCATCCATCTGGGAGGCAATGATTTAGGATTGAAGACATCAGTGATGCTGCTATGGCAGATGAAGGAGGACATCGCCTTGATCAAGCACCGATTGCCGAAAACCATGATCCTTTGGTCCCATATCATCCAGCCTCGGCAGTGGAGGAATGTTTCTAATACGAAGAAAATGGACAGAACAAGGAGAAAGATCAACACAGAGATGGGGGCATTCATGAGAGGATTGTCAGCCGGCGTGGTCAAGCATGATGGCATCATGTCCCTCTTCCCAGAACTGTATCGGCAGGATGGTGTCCACTAACGGATCAGGAACCGATATGTTCTGCAGTGACATCAAGAGGGCTGTAGCTCAATCCTATAGAGGTATGCAATTTATAGATGCAGTGGCGGGGAATGTATAGTATATAATCCAATGGACTATAACTTTCAGGTCGTCATTGGTATAATGTCTTTAAATTCTGTGTTTCAGATTGGAGTATATAGGCTAAAAGTCTTTAGTGCTAAGAACGTATACGGATATACGTTCCAAATGCCCTATCGACTGTCGTCGGGGTCGTCTTCCATATGACAATCACTGTAATCTATATACACAGTGCGTTGTACGAAATATGTCCCCTGGCTTCAGAAATACTCATGCAACAGTCAGAATGGGAAATAAATTGGAAATAATAAGTGCATAAGGTAGGTTACTACATGATGTCACTAACGGTAAGTTACAGTTTAGCTTAGGTTTTGAGATGTGTGTATTGATGTACAGTATGTATTCATGTTTCAAAATTAATTCAGGGTTTGACCTCATGTAACTGCTAACAGTGTTAGTCCAGCTGGGTACCTCAACAGTGATTCGCACTTGCTACCCATATCTAGCAAAAGGGGTGGTGTACTTGGTTTTTTTACCTTTATTTATTTATTTTGTTTTACCTTTGTCATACCAGGAGAGAAACACTGCAATGATGCTACATTACAACATTTTACATCTTGACTTCCTATGAGACTACTCAACTGATACTTTCTGGGATTACGGTAAGAGACAAACTAGTTTGTCTAACAGGCTGTGGAAACCTTGCGGTGTTAACATAAATAGCCTTGTAGACCTACTAGTACGCATTGCACCACAACAAACTTCACCTTCACCGTCTCATCAGTTGGAATGAATTATAATGCATGGACTAGTTCTGAACACTCCAAGGGATGACTTCATGTGAGGGTGAGCTACACTACTTTGGTTAAATTAAATATCACAGAGTATGTAAAATGTTGATGCAATGGTGTAGCATAGGGTAAGATCAGATAGTTTTTATCTACAGGTCACAAGCCTGAAGACGATATATAGAATTTAGAATAGGGAAAGGATAGGGCTTTTCTCCACAGGTTTTAGAATAGGGAAAGGATAGGGTTTTTCTCCACAGGTTTTAGAATAGAGAAAGGGTATGTTTTTTCTACACAGGTTTTAGAACAGGGAAAGTATAGGGTTTTTCTCCACAGGTTTTTTGAATAGGGAAATGGTAGGGTTTTTCTCCACAGGTTTTAGAATAGGAAAAGGATAAGGTTTTTCTCCACAGGTTTTTTGAATAGGGAAATGTTAGGGTTTTTCTCCACAGGTTTTAGAATAGGGAAAGGGTAGGGTTTTTCTCCACAGGTTTTTGAAAAGGGAAAGGATAGGATTTTCTCCACAGGTTTTTAATTGGGAAAGGATATGATTTTCTCCACAGGTTTTAGAATAGGAAAGGATAGGATTTTTCTCCACAGGTTTTAGAATATGGAAAGAATAGGTATTTTCTCTGCAGGTTTAGAATAGGAAATTAGAGGGTTTTTGCCACATATTTCTGCATTACCATGACTGATGGAATGCTCTTTGTGTATGATGATCCACACTTGAAAAGTTTTGCATCAGTGAAATGTAACACTGATGGTAAATGCTAATGGTAATAAAAATAGTAAACTATTTTGGTTTCTTTCATACTGTATAGTACACTATATAAGATACTGTATGGTGGTCTAAATACACACACTTCAATTAACATTTACTTAATTTGCTGTCCTCACTGTAACTGTGAGATACTGAAGAAACTAGGTCCATTTACTATTAATTATATAAAACTCATGGGTGACATATATCTTGTATTTCATTTGTGAACCTTAGGGTGAAGGTGTATCATTGCTGTGTATTGACAACCACCAACTATTTTATATAATGTATGGTGAAAAAATATTGCAAAACATGGGACTAAGGCATAGTAGGATAGGGTAACATAAAAAAAATGTGTTAATTTTCCAAGGGCAATACAGTGACCTAAAACATAATAGTAAAAGGTAATACTAGATAGGTTTTTGCACTGTTCACATGCATAAAGGCTGGAGATAGATATAGGAAAAGATAGATCTTACTTCGAGAGGGTTCCATCAGTAGGTCATGACATATTGGACTTGCACCACCTGGCATCGGGCCGCACGACAGACTTTTCTAGCAATACCTGAAGGGGGACCACCCGCCCAATGTCACGTGACCAACAGAACACCTTCCAGTGCCAGGTTAGGTTGCGCCGGTTACAACGTTGGTGACCCTGCCATGGGCTGCCTCGACGCCAGACCCTCCCCCATCTACACAACGGTGGGTCCAACATGGATTCATCTGATGCCAGGTCTGACATTGGGGGGCTTATAATTGACCCTGAACTGTCCCACGTTATCCTTTTGGGTATCCAAGGGATCCCTACCTAGGGTGATCCACTCCAGAATGGAGTCATTTGGGGCAGTTCTACCCTGGATTTCACCCTTACTCCAACTACATGGGGTTTCAAGGGTATTATCCTCCACTGGACGCCCCTCCTCCTCCTCCCCCCAGTCTCAACAGGATCCACCTCCCAAACCCCTGGCTACTTCAGATTTCAAGACCCTGATTCACTCTTGCTGGCAGGGAGCCAGGTCAGAACTGGTTTCAGATCTGGAAACTAGGCTCCTGCAACCACAGATTCCTATGTCTTCTTCCCTGATCAGCTATCTTGCAACTGTCAATGTCTCAGAGAAGACTCGGCAGGACGTTTCCCTACTGGACTTTAGAACCGTCCTGTCAAGGATAGTGGACTTCATGATGTGTTATATAATAGGGAAAGGATAGGCTTTTTGTCCACAGATTTTAGAACAGGGAAAGGGTAGGGTTTTTCGCCACATGTTTTAGAATAGAGAAAGGGTAGGGTTTTTCTCCACAGGTTTTAGAATAGGGAAAGGATAGGTTTTTCCACAGGTATTTTGAATAGGAAAGGGTAGGGTTTTCTCCACAGGCTTTAGAATAGAAGCAGTTTGATACAGAAAATGATTGAACGGTAGCCACCATCTTATTTTTGGTCATGTGACCCAGGGGATGTAGAAATGGGTACAGTCTGGGCCTTCATTTACTTATTCACTTCCCTAACATGTAAAACAAGCTGCTTTTTACTTTCTCTTTTTGAATTTATTGGCTTGCACCTCATAATGCAATAGGTGGACACCCCATTGACATGAATGAGCATACCATGGGTGGTTGGACATGGCACCCCTTCTATCTGCAGTTGGGTCTGTAATGAGAAATTAGGGATCAGAAATTTCATCCAAGTCCCTGCAGATGTAAGAAAAGGTGTAATGCCTTGACATTTACCCCTTTTATAATATAGTTATCCCTACAAATGTGTAACAGAAGCAGTTTGACAGAAAATGATTGAACGGTAGCCGCCATCTTATTTTTGGTCATGTGATCAAGGGATTTAGATATAGGTACAGTCTGGGCCTTGATTTACTCATTCGCTTCCCATCATGTAAAACAGGCTACATCTTACTTTTAATTTCTGAATTTATTTGTATGTAACCCATAATGCAATAGGTGTGCCCCTCATGTGCCAGCATGGCCTTCCTTAGGTGGTTGGGTATGGCACCCCAGCTATATGGTGGTGGGTCTATAATGTGAAATTAGTGATCATACATTTCATCCAAGTCCCTGCAGATGTAAGAAAATGTGTAATCCATTGACATTTACCACTTTTATAATGTTGTTATCCCTACAAACGTGTAACAGAAGCAGTTTGATACAGAAAATGATCAAATGGTAGCCGCCATCTTGTTTTTGGTCTTGTGACGCAGGGGATGTAGCTATGGGTACAGTCTCAGCCTTAATTTACTCATTCTCTTCCCTGTCATGTAAAATGGGCTACTTTTTACTTTTACTTTTTGAATTTATTGGCATGCACCCCATAATGCAATAGGTGGACACCCCATTGGCCAGCATGGGCATACCATCGGTGGTTGGGTATGGCACGCTGACTGTCTGCAGGTGGGTCTGTAATGTAGAATTAGGGATCAGAAAATTCATCCAAGCCCTGACAGATGTAAGAAAAGGTGTAATCCATTGACATTTACCACTTTTATAATATAGTTATTACAATAAATTTGTAAGCTAGGCAGTTTGATACAGAAAATGATGACAAGGTAGTTGCCATCTTGTTTTTAGTCATGTGACCAGGGATGTAGCTATGGGTACAGTCTGTGCCTTGATTTACTCATTCACTTCCCCGGCATGTAAAACAGGCTACATCTTACTTTTCCTTTCTCAATTTATTGGAATGTAACCCATAATGCAATAGGTGGACACCCCATTGGTCAACATGGATATACCAGGGGTGGTTGGGTATGGCAACCCAGCTATATGCCGGTGGGTCTATAAAGTAAAATTAGTGATCATAAATTTCATCCAGGCCCCGGCAGATGTAAGAAAAGGTGTAATCCATTGACATTTACCACTTTTATAATGTAGTTATCACAATAAATGTAACAGAAGCAGTTTGATACAGAAAATGATTGAACAGTAGCCGCATCTTGTTTTTGGTCATGTGACCCAGGGGATGTAGCTATGGGTACAGTCTGGGACGTGATTTACTCATTCACTTATCTGTCATGTAAAATGGGCTACTTTTATTTTACTTTTGAATTTATTGGCATGCACCCATAATGCAATAGGTGGACACCCATTGGCCAGCATGGGCTAACCAGGGTGGTTGGTTATGGCACCTCGCCATCTCGCAAGTGGGTCTGTAATGTGAAATTATGGATCAGAAAATTCATCCAAGTCCCTGCAGATGTAAGAAAATGTGTAATCCATTGACATTTATCACTTTTATAATGTTGTTATCCCTACAAATGTGTAACAGAAGCAGTTTGATACAGAAAATGTTTGAATGGTGTCAGCCATCTTGTTTTTGGTCATGTGACCCAGGGGGATGCAGCTATGGGTACAGTCTGTGCCTTGATTTACTCATTCACTTCCCCGTCATGTAAAACAGGCTACATCTTACTTTTCCTTTCTCAATTTATTGGTATGTAATCCAAAATGCAATAGGTGGACACCCTATTGGTCAGCATGGGTATACCAGGGGCAGTTGGGTATGGCACCCTAGCTATATGCTGGTGGGTCTATAAAGTAAAATTAGTGATCATAAATTTCATCCAAGCCCCGGCAGATGTAAGAAAAGGTGTAATCCATTGACATTTACCACTTTTATAATGTAGTTATCACAATAAATGTGTAAGATAGGCAGTTTGATACAGGAAATGATGAAACGGTAGCTGCCATCTTGTTTTTGGTCATGTGACCCAGGAGATATAGTTATGGGTACAATCTGGGCTTTGATTTACTCATTCACTTCCCTGTCATGTAAAACGGACTACTTTGTACTTTTACTTTTTGAATTTATTAGCGTGCACCCCGATAATGCAATAGGTGGACACCCCATTGGCCAGCATGGGCATACCATGGGTGGTTGGGTATGGCAACCCGGCTATCTGCAGGTGGGTCTGTAATGTGAAATTAGGGATCAGAAAATTCATCCAAGCCCCAACAGATGTAAGAAAAGGTGGAATCCATTGACATTTATCACTTTTATAATGTAGTTATCCCCACAAATGTGTAACAGAAGCAGTTTGATACAGAAAATGATTGAACAGTAGCCGCCATCTCGTTTTTGGTCATGTGACCCAGGGGATGTAGCTATGGGTACAGTCTGGGCCTTGATTTACTCATTCACTTCCCGCCATGTAAAACAAGCTACTTTTTACTTTTCTTTTTGAATTTATTGGCATGCACCCCATAATGCAATAGGTGGACACCCCATTGGCCAGCAGGCTAACCAGGGTGCTTGGTTATGAACTCCCGGCTATCTGCAAGTGGGTCTGTAATGTGAAATTATGGATCAGAAAATTCATCCAAGTCCCTGCAGATGTAAGAAAATGTGTAATCTATTGACATTTATCACTTTTATAATATAGTTATTACAATAAATGTGTAAGATAGGCAGTTTGATACAGAAAATGATGAAACGGTAGCTGCCATCTTGTTTTTGGTCATGTGACCCAGGGGATGTAGCTATGGGTACAGTCTGTGCCTTGATTTACTCATTGACTTCTCTGTCATGTAAAACGGGCTACTTTTTACTTTTACTTTTTGAATTTATTGGCATGCACCCCATAATGCAATAGGTGGACACCTCATTGGCCAGCATGGGCTAACCAGGGGTGGTTGGTTATGGCACCCAGCTATCTGCAAGTGGGTCTGTAATGTGAAATTATGGATCAGAAAATTCATCCAAGTCCCTGCAGATGTAAGAAAATGTGTAATCCATTGACATTTATCACTTTTATAATGTTGTTATCCCTACAAACGTGTAACAGAAGCAGTTTGATACAGAAAATGTTTGAATGGTGTCAGCCATCTTGTTTTTGGTCATGTGACCCAGGGGATGTAGCTATGGGTGCAGTCTATGCCTTGATTTACTCATTCACTTCCCCGTCATGTAAAACAGGCTAAATCTTACTTGTCCTTTCTCAATTTATTGGTATGTAACCCATAATGCAATAGGTGGACACCCCATTGGTCAGCATGGGTATAACAGGGGCAGTTGGGTATGGCACCCTAGCTATATGCTGGTGGGTCTATAAAGTAAAATTAGTGATCATAAATTTCATCCAAGCCCCGGCAGATGTAAGAAAAGGTGTAATCCATTGACATTTACCACTTTTATAATGTAGTTATCACAATAAATGTGTAACAGAAGCAGTTTGATACAGAAAATGATTGAACAGTAGCCACCATCTTGTTTTTGGTCATGTGACCCAGAGGATGTAGCTATGGGTACAGTCTGGGCCTTGATTTACTCATTCTCTTCTCTGTCATGTAAAACGGGCTACTTTTTACTTTTACTTTTTGAATTTATTGGCATGCACCCCATAATGCAATAGGTGGACACCCCATTTACCAGCATGGGCTAACCAGGGGTGGTTGGTTATGACACCCCGGCTATCTGCAAGTGGGTCTGTAATGTGAAATTATGGATCTGAAAATTCATCCAAGTCCCTGCAGATGAAAGAAAATGTGTAATCCATTGACATTTATCACTTTTATAATGTTGTTATCCCTACAAACGTGTAACAGAAGCAGTTTGATACAGAAAATGTTTGAATGGTGTCAGCCATCTTGTTTTTGGTCATGTGACCCAGGGGATGTAGCTATGGGTACAGTCTATGCCTTGATTTACTCATTCACTTCCCCGTCATGTAAAACAGGCTACATCTTACTTTTCCTTTCTCAGTTTATTGGTATGTAACCCATAATGCAATTGGTGGACACCCCATTGGTCAGCATGGGTATACCAGGGGCAGTTGGGTATGGCACCCTAGCTATATGCTGGTGGTCTATAAAGTAAAATTAGTGATCATAAATTTCATCCAAGCCCCGGCAAATGTAAGAAAAGGTGTAATCCATTGACATTTACCACTTTTATAATGTAGTTATCACAATAAATGTGTAAGATAGGCAGTTTGATACAGGAAATGATGAAACAGTAGCTGCCATCTTGTTTTTGGTCATGTGACCCAGGAAATGTAGCTATGGGTACAATCTGGGCTTTGATTTACTCATTCACTTCCCTGTCATGTAAAACGGACAACTTTTACTTTTATTTTTGAATTTATTGGCATGCACCCATAATGCAATAGGTGGACACCCATTGGCAAGCATGGGCATACCATGGGTGGTTGGGTATGGCAACCTCGCTATCTGCAGGTGGGTCTGTAATGTGAAATTAGGGATCAGAAAATTCATCAAAGCCTCAACAGAAGTAAGAAAAGGTGTAATCCATTGACATTTATCACTTTTATAATATAGTTATCCCTACAAATGTGTAACAGAAACAGTTTGATACAGAAAATGATTGAACAGTAGCCGCCATCTTGTTTTTGGTCATGTGACCCAGGGGATGTAGCTATGGGTACAGTCTGGGCCTTGATTTACTCATTCACTTCCCCGTCATGTAAAACAGGCTACATCTTACTTTTCCTTTCTCAATTTATTGGTATGTAACCCATAATGCAATAGGTGGACACCCCATTGGTCAGCATGGGTATACCAGGGGTGGTTGGGTATGGCACCCCAGCTATATGCTGGTGGGTCTATAAAGTAAAATTAGTGATCATAAATTTCATCCAGGCCCCGGCAGATGTAAGAAAAGGTGTAATCCATTGACATTTACCACTTTTATAATGTAGTTATCACAATAAATGTGTAAGATAGGCAGTTTGATACAGAAAATGATGAAACAGTAGCTGCCATCTTGTTTTTGGTCATGTGACCCAGGGGATGTAGCTATGGGTACAATCTGGGCTTTGATTTACTCATTCACTTCCCTGTCATGTAAAATGGAGTACTTTTTACTTTTACTTTTTGAATTTATTGGCATGCACCCCATAATGCAATAGGAGGACACCCCATTGGCCAGCATGGGCATACCATGGGTGGTTGGGTATGGCAACCTGGCTATCTGCAGGTGGGTCTGTAATGTGAAATTAGGGATCAGAAAATTCATCCAAGCCCCAACAGATGTAAGAAAAGGTGTAATCCATTGACATTTATCACTTTTATAATGTAGTTATCCCTACAAATGTGTAACAGAAGCAGTTTGATACAGAAAATGATTGAACAGTAGCCGCATCTTGTTTTTTGGTCATGTGACCCAGGGATGTAGCTATGGGTACAGTCTGGGCCTTGATTTACTCATTCACTTCCCCGCCATGTAAAATAAGCTACTTTTTACTTTTCTTTTTTGAATTTATTGGCATGCACCCCATAATGCAATAGGTGGACACCCCATTGGCCAGCAAGGGCTAACCAGGGGTTGTTGGTTATGGCACACTGGCTATCTGCAAGTGGGTCTGTAATGTGAAATTATGGATCGGAAAATTCATCCAAGTCCTTGCAGATGTAAGAAAATGTGTAATCTATTGACATTTATCACTTTTATAATGTTGCTATCCCTACAAACATGTAACAGAAGCAGTTTGATACAGAAAATGTTTGAATGGTGTCAGCCATCTTGTTTTTGGTCATGTGACCCAGGGGATGTAGCTATGGGTACAGTCTGTGCCTTGATTTTCTCATTCACTTCCCTGTCATGTAAAACAGGCTACATCTTACTTTTCCTTTCTCAATTTATTGGTATATAACCCATAATGCAATAGGTGTACACCCCATTGGTCAGCATGGGTACACCAGGGGTGGTTGGGTATGGCACCCCAGCTATATGCTGATGGGTCTATAAAGTAAAATTAGTGATCATAAATTTCATCCAGGCCCCGGCAAATGTAAGAAAAGGTATAATCCATTGACATTTGCCACTTTTATAATGTAGTTATCACAATAAATGTGTAAGATAGGCAGTTTGATACAGGAAATGATGAAACGGTAGCTGCCATCTTGTTTTTGGTCATGTGACCCAGGGGATGTAGCTATGGGTACAATCTGGGCTTTGATTTACTCATTCACTTCCCTGTCATGTAAAACGGACTATTTTTTACATTTACTTTTTTAATGTATTGGCATACACCCCATAATGCAATAGGTGGACACCCCATTGGCCAGCATGGGCATACCATGGGTGGTTGGGTATGGCAACCCGGCTATCTGCAGGTGGGTCTGTAATGTGAAATTAGGGATCAGAAAATTCATCCAAGCCCCAACAGATGTAAGAAAAGGTGTAATCCATTGACATTTATCACCTTTATAATGTAGTTATCCCTACAAATGTGTAACAGAAGCAGTTTGATACAGAAAATGATTGAACAGTAGCCGCCATCTTGTTTTTGGTCATGTGACCCAGGAGATGTAGCTATGGGTACAGTCTGGGCCTTGATTTACTCATTCACTTCCCCGCCATGTTAAACAAGCTACTTTTTACATTTCTTTTTTGAATTTATTGGCAGGCACCCCATAATGTAATAGCTGGTCACCCCATTGGCCAGCATGGACATACCAGGGGTGGTTGGGTATGGCACCTCGGCTATCTGCAAGTGGGTCTGTAATGTGAAATTAGGGATCATAAATTTTATCCAATGCCCAGCAGATGTAAGAAAAGTTGTAATCCGTTGACATTTACCACTTTTATAATGTAGTTATCACAATAAATGTGTAAGATAGGCAGTTTGATACAGAAAATGATGAAACACTAGCTGCCATCTTGTTTTTGGTCATGTGACCCAGGGGATGTAGCTATGGGTACAATCTGGGCTTTGATTTACTCATTCACTTCCCTGTCATGTAAAACAGACTACTTTTTACTTTTACTTTTTGAATTTATTGGCATGCACACCATAATGCAATAGGTGGACACCCCATTGGCCAGCATGGGCATACCAGGGGTGGTTGGGTATGGCAACCCGGCTATCTGCAGATGGGTCTGTAATGTGAAATTAGGGATCAGAAAATTCATCCAAGCCCCAACAGATGTAAGAAAATGTGTAATCCATTGACATTTATCACTTTTATAATGTCGTTATCCCTACAAATGTGTAACAGAAGCAGTTTGATACAGAAAATGATTGAACGGTAGCCGCCATCTTGTTTTTGGTCATGTGACCTAGGGGATGTAGCTATGGATACAGTCTGGGCCTTGATTTACTCATTCACTTCCCTGCCATGTAAAACAAGCTACTTTTTACTTTTACTGTTTGAATTTATTGGCAGGCACCCCATAATGTAATAGGTGGTCACCCCATTGGCCAGCATGGACATACCAGGGGTGGTTGGGTATGGCACCCCGGCTATCTGCAAGTGGGTCTATAATGTGAAATTAGGGATCAGAAATTTCATCCAAGCCACTGCTGCCATAAGAAAGGGTGCAATCCATTGACATTTACCACTTTTATGATCTAATGAGCTCAATAAATGAGTCACAAGCATTTTGACAGAAAATGGCTGAATGGTGTCAGCCATTTGTTTTATGGTCATGTGACCCTGGGTAGGTAGCTATAGGTGCAATCTGGCCTTTATTTACTCATTCACTTCCCTATCATGTGAAACAGGATACTTCTTACTTTTTCTTAATGGATTTTGTGACGTGTACCCCATAATCCAATAGTGCCCCTCCATAGGCCAGCATGGCCCTACCATTGTGGTCTGTTCTGGTCACTCTCATAATCTGTAGGTGAGAAACCAATGAAATTTGTGTTTATATGAAGAATTTGTAGCTGAAAGTGAAAATTAGTTACATTTTAGACAACAATTTTTATCAGTGATGCAACCGATTTTAACGCTTTTACAACTTAGTATTTTTATGTAATACAAATTGCAAAAACAATCAAAATTTCACTAAATAAACATATATATCTCCAAATGTCTTTGTTGGAAAAGTTATATTTTCACTTTGAATTATAGTTGTGTTAGTTTCTCACTACCCTGACAAAAAAAGTTTACCAGGGAATTAAGAAAAATTATGTAATAACGTCATAACCGATAAGTGTACAAACCCAGTGAAAAAACCTCTGGCAGCAGGGATATGCAATTTTCAGAAAAACCTTGGCAGTGTAAGGGTTAACTCCCTCTCATGACTTGTGATACCCCTGCTAATACATCCCAACATCCCCATAGCCTTACCTACTGCTTTAGTGGTCTACTTGGATGGTTTCAGGTCATCTGTGATGACGATGCCCAAGTCTCTTTCTTCCCTTGTGATTGCCAGCAACTCCCCTCCCAACTTATAGGTGGCTTCAGAGTTTCTCTTCCCTATGTGCATGATCTTGCACTTCTTTGCATTAGACCCCAGTTGCTACTCTTCTGACCATTTTGCTAGTTTATACAGATCTCTTATTCTGCCAACTCCATCTGGATCATCTACTCTGTTGCAGATCTTGGTGTCATCTGCAAACAGACAAACCTTACCCTCCAGTCCATCTGCAATGTCGCTGATGAAGACATTGAAGAGGACTGGCCCCAGGACTGATCCCTGTGGTACCCCACTTGTGACTTGCATCTCTTCTGACTGTATACCGTTTACCACCACTCTCTGTGTTTTGCCCACCAACCAGTTTGCCACCCAGTTGACCAACCTCTGACCCACCCCTAGCCTACCCAGCTTATTAATCAATCTTCTATGTGGAACAGTATTGAAAGCTTTGTTGAAGTTAAGGGAGGTGACATAAACTGCACCCCCTTGGTCCACCACTCTGGTTACCCAGTCAAAGAAATCTATGAGATTAGTTTGACAAGACCTTCCTGTTGTAAACCCATGCTGTCTTGGATCCTATGCTCCTATGTATTCCAGGTGTTGCACTATCCTTTCCTTAAGGAGTGCCTCCATAAACTTTGCCCACTACTGAGGTAAGACTGATTGGTCTGTAGTCCTCTGCCTCCTCCCTACTTCCACTTTTGTGAAGCAGGATTACATGAGCCTTTCTACAGTCTTCTGGGACCTCTCCTGTGCTCAGAGACTCACTAAACAGTTTTGATAATGGCTCTGCTAGTTCCACCCTTAGCTCATTTAGTACCCTGGGATGCACGCCATCTGGTCCCAGCTGGTGCAGAATGTGGCTGCCAGGCTGTTGACTGATTTATCCTGATCAAGCCATGTCATGCCTGTGCTCTGCGGCCTACACTGGCTGCCTATTCAATGGTGGATCATTTTTAAGGTCGGTTTGCTGACCTATAAGGCCCTACATGGACAGGGGCCATGTTATCTGCAAGATCTTCTTTACCCCACCACCCCTCCCACTCTCTCCGTTCCACTAATGAGGGATTGCTAAAGGTTTACAGGATCCTATTGAAGACCTTGGGTGCCTGGGCATTTGTGTTTGTGGCCCCTACTCTGTGGAACTCTGTTCCTCATTGGATAAGAGAGTGCCTGACTGTGGAGAGTTTTAAAACTGTATTGAAGACATAGCTTTTTCATCTTGCTTTTCCTGAGTTCTGATGATTTATTAGATGATGTGGATGTGTATTTTAATATTTGTTAGATATTTAAATTTTAGAGCTTATAATCAATGTACAAGAGCTTTGATCAATGTGCGTATTGTGCTTTTTATAAAGTGTTGATTGATTGATTGATTGACGCAGCATGATCCTCCACAAGTCCATCATGGATTGCTGGAACTATTAAGTTTAACTCAGCACCAGCACTCAATGACAGTTCCAAGTGACCGCCATTGTTGCGCCCGCTTGCCGATCATGGAAGTGCAGATTACCGTGATGAACTTTTGTGCAATCATTTCTATGAAGGGAAAAAAAAGAGAATTTTACATTACATGAAGGACCTTACAGCCATATGTTATTTGTTACAATGAGCTGTGTAGGACATCTTAGCATCCGTGTTGCTGACGATTTCTGTCACAGGCAGGAACAGATGATCAGCAGACACAGCTGATGTGAAATGCCACACACAGCTCATGTTTACAAATTATTTAAGACTGTCAAGTTCTTTGTGGAATATAAAACATATCCACACACAGCTAAGATTGCCATTTCATTTTCTGCAGGTGTCTGTAGTGTCATCATGACAATAAAGCTTTTCCTTTTTGTGCACAGTCTGTGCCATGACAACTACAACTGCTGTGAAGAAAGTGCACCTGCACAGGACCACATAGCAGAGCAGCAGTACAGGCTGCCACAGGAACAACGTGGTCCACATTGTCACTGGCAAAACTAAAACTGTCAAATATGGGACATCCTCCCTTTACCAGATTTTCAAGCTTGCAGAACACAGAATGATCAGAAACAATGACTGCAACTTTGGTTCCAATACTAGCCACACAGCAGAAGGACTATTTTGCCACTAAATTAGGTGTTTAAAAAAATTAAAAAACACAAAAGAAACAAAATGATATTTGATTTTTTGTGTGTATGCATTGCTATAATAGCAATTAGATACTCCCAGGAGTTACAGTAACCGTATATTAATCACCCCCTAGGGGTATGTGGCACTCAGCTTTGCCTCGTGCCACATTACACCCCTAGGGGTGGTTAACATGTGGTTAATGTAACGCCTTATCATGTGGTAGTGCTTTATAAATACCTTGCATTAAAGGGCTCAAACTGGTATCTGTTGACCCATGCTGCAGTTGTATCAGGTGCAAACAAAATGGCTGCAGCCATATCTCTGGTCATGTTTATATATGTCAGACACCCCTTAATGTGATTTCCATCCATCTAGACATGTCAATTTGCACTAAACAACAAATGTAGCAGTGTCAGTTATTCTCAACCCCCCTGCAAGTCTGTTGGGGGGGACAGGCAAGCATAGTGGGAGTATCTGTGAATTTTTCTCTGTGCTTCACTTTGATGAATGACTAATGTATTGTCTCCCTGTTGGATTCTGTTAGGCAAGCAAGAGTTTAACCATTCAGTCTCACATTTGCAAGTGAGACACCAATCTCTAGTCCCCTCTTGGTGTTGTGGTGGCCACAAACCAACTATGTGCTGGCTGGCCCAGTGAAGAATAAATGCAGGCCTCTCATCCTGGACACATCAGCCAGTACCTGAGGCAGTACAGATAAACGTGTATCAGTGAGGCTGAGGAAAAGCAATAAGGATCTGTGGTTAAGTAGGTGGTCTCTCTGTGTAGCTGGGTTACTGGCATGGGATGGGAGGTTAGTGTGTGGGAGGGTAATAATAGATTGGTTTGGTAAGTTTTACTATTTTCTGTAAGAGTGAGGCAAACTGAAAGAAAATAACTTTAATTATAAATCAGAGTGGGAGCAAGTAGTGCACCTGTATCTCTCATTTTAACATGCCCTTCAGAAAACAGCTGTTGTTGAAAAAAATTAAAAACATGCTGATAGTTTCAAGTGTGACACCATGGGCTGCATTTTCAAAGGGTGACACAGGGCTTACATCATGCCCTGAATCAGCCCCACTGTTTTGCACAGCTGTGCCAAACTCCTTTGATGCTTCTGCACCTGATTTTAGTACATAGGGTGCAGCTGCAATACTTTCCACACTTTACAGCAACTTGTGCCAAAGGTTTGGCACAAGACCCATAAAAAGGGTCTCCCAAATGGTGATAAAGAAACTGCAGGCTGGCAACTGAACAATCGGTGAAGCTACACGCCTACCCAGCTTAATAAAAGAAAAGAAAAAAATGAAGCTAACACCAGTGCATGTAAAATAATCATCCCAAACTCATGGGTGTCTGATTTGAAGAGTATTTATTGCACAATAACAGGAGCCATAACACCGCTACCAACAGTCAAACATTTTTGAGTTCCACTGAACTCCTTCTCAAGGCTTAATTGCACATGTGCTGCTTGTTATCTTAAATAGGATAATATTTAAAAAGACAGTGCTTCTTAATTTTTACAATTGTACAATAAAACACTACATTTATTCATTCCTTCTTGCATTAATTTAAACACTATTTAAACTGCTAACAAATTCTTAGAATAGAAAAAGTCAATTTTTATCATTTGAATAAAAAGTGGTGGGATTCAGACATATACCTGTAACAATTATCTATGTGATCACTGCACACATTTAACTATCAAAACTTGAATTCATGCACATACTTTAAGGATTATGCAAATCCAAAACAAATTTTGTGCATAGGAACTGTGTACATAGAAATCCTAGTTATTTTTAAAACTCATTCTGTAAAAGATGGAAGGATATATGTATATATCTAACACTAGACCCCCTATTCTGTTCATCTTTATTTATGTCTCTTTTTATATGCAACATCTGATATGTATATTACAAAAACATAACTTGTTAGCAAATTTCATATGGTGTTAGCTCTGCTTTTTTTCTTTTCTTCCAAATGGTGCAAGTTAGACTAGGGAAAAGCTTGTCTAATTTGTGACATTTGGCGCTGGGAATTGAAAATCCCAATCGCAAGCTGGGAGAATGCTGCAAACCCTGTGTGCTGAACAATCGGTGCACCAGGGACTTGCAACATTCTCCTGGCTCTGAAAATTGAGCTCCATGTTTTACCCTGTTTGAAAATGCAGATCAATACAGAGCACTTCACAGAAACCACCATGAGCTTGTTGAATGAAAAGAGTCTCCAGGCAGTACACATGCAATGAATGGGGTTTGTTGCACTCCAGACATAAACAGGAGCAGAAAATCAATGAAAAAAAAAACAAACAGAAATATGTCTACACATGTTTTATTGTTAACGATTCAGTTTCCCATCACATGGAATAGTTATGGGAGTTGCATCTGAAGGGTGTTTTAGAAGTTTATTTGTAAACACACTGCAGGTGAGGATAGAAACTTTATTTGACACCAGGGTCTGATCTAGAATGTTTTTTTTTAAATGGGGTAGCACTTTCCCAGCTAAAAACCCCAACATGTTCCCTTTAAAAGCTAAATTATGTAATAACTGAATTAAAAAAAAGTGTTTTCAGGCTCAGAAGAGTAGTGAGTGTTACTTACTTCACAACATACAGAAGTTTCATATAGTTCAATGGGCTTATGCAACTTATTGTGTAGTTATGCTTGTGGAACTGTTGATAAGCTTTGGCTGTTTGCTGTCTCTGTTCCATGGGAAGTTACCATCCTGTCAGGGTGCCAAAAGGTAAGGAACCCCCAAGGAGGGTTCGACCCCCCAAGATTTCTTTAGGCTAAAGGTACCTTAGTAAGGAGCTCTGATGACAGAGACATGCCACTGGAGGAGGAGGAAGGAAGGGTGGTGGGGCAAGGAAAAATTGCTTCTGAGTGAGGCTGGAATGAACTGACTCATATAGCTCAGGCAGGGGATGTGGTAGCTCCAGCCTACTGAATGGCAGGCATAGACTTTCAATTCAATGGGCTTAAACAACTTAGTGTATAGTTATGCTTCTACAACTGTTGATAAGCTTTGGCCATTCACACTCTCTTTTCCATGGGGAACTACCACCCTCTTGGGGTGCTGAAAGGCAAGAAAACCTCAAGGAGAGTTCCATCCCTAGAGCAGACATGAGAAGAATTCCCTTAGGCTAAAGGTACTTTAGGAAGGAGCCCCAAAAAGAAAGTACAGAGCAGCAAGTGTTGGCCATGCAGGCTGAGGAAAACAGATTGGCAGCAACCAGTGATGAGTGGAAACAGACAGAGACTGAGATGCAAAGCTGATGGATATCGAAACTGAAGCAAGGGGGTATGACTTCCAAATGAGAGAGGGAACGGAAAAGAAGGAGAGCCGCCATACAACTCCATTCAACAGTGGAAACCTGCTTAGTAAATTGATAGAAATAAACTACAGTATGGACTACCTAGCTTTTATGACCTTTGGCATGAAGGAGAGGAAAAACCCTCTATGTGGAGGAAACCTCTGGGGATACAAAGCCTAGGTCACCTTCCCACCAGGCTTGGGATTCATTTAGTGACAGCACAACTACTACAATTTAGAGACCCAATTCAGGAGAAAAACTATTTGGAAGAGGGATCTCACCCTATCCCTCTAATGCTGTGAGGGGACTGCAAGTGAACTCTGTAGCAAAAGTAGGCTCCCACTTAGGAGGCCCTAACCACAAGGTGGGAGGAGGAGAGCAAATACCACTGAAAAGCACTCACCTGGCCTCAACAACAGAGACCAAAAGATGAAGCTAAACATTTGAGAGATAGGGATGGGGAGGACGTGGAGGCCAGGTGAACTGTAGGTGGTTGTTGGGAGAATAGCTTTCGAAGGTGCTGCCAACTCAGTCCACACAGCTAAAGGAGAACCCTTGGGCTTAAAAGCCCCACCCTTTTGCAGCTGAAGTTTTAGAATCTACATCAAATGGTGCTGCTGATACATCTGCATGGCTAAAACTACACATGGAGCAAGGGCACTCATACCAGTGGACTGGGTGAAAAGGACCCAACCCCAAGGTTTGCATGCTGAAGATGCGGACTTCATGGGTACAGAGTAAGACTGTCATCTGTAGGGTGAGGCCTGAGCCATATTTTGGTGTAGGTGTGGTTGGCATGCATCTTATGAGGAGTAGTTGGAGTGTATTACATATAGGAGACCAGCATGCAGGCCTGGGTGATGAATGTATGAGTAGATGAGACCTCCACATAGGCTGAAGTTTGTATACTGATACCTCACTGTAGATATACACAAATTTGATTTGCTTCTGTTTGAGACCCTTGCATAGGTCTGAGGTAAGAATTGAGCTGTAAGTTAGAAATGGTTGGGGAGGTTAACTCCTAGGATAAATGGATTGTGCCTACTTTCGTAACCTCTACACAGGTACGAGGCAGGACCTGAGTTAAACATTGCTGTTGAGCTAAGTTAAAATAAACAATTCAAACTGCCAGGAAAACAGGAGTAATGGAACCCAAAAATTAGGGAGCAGGCTGCTGGTGAACAACAACATAACACAGAACGATGTGGCTGCCTAGCCAGGAGCCAGGTGTAAACAATCAGGGATTGTAGTTGCAACTGAGATTGCAGAAGGTATGAGACAAACAGTAAAATGGGGCTGGAACAGCACAAAGCAAAGCAACTGATGAAGGCAGGATGCAGGGAAAAATAGAAAGCCCAAAAATAAAAAAAATGAGAAAGCACATGGAACTGGGAAAGCAGAGAGCAACAGGAATAGGAGACAGAGAGAAGCTCCACTGCAGCTAGGAGGCAGGATGCAAAATACTGGCCTAGAAGCTGGAAAGCCATAAACATGTAGAAGTCTCATACAAATGAAGCACAAATCCAGTGCAATCCAAATGGAAGCCCAAAACACAGGGGAAAATGGAAGAGAAATATTGGAGAGCCCAGCAGAGACTCCAGCTGCAAAGAAAAAGTGCTTCTGAGTGAGGCAGGAATAAGCTGACTTAAATAGCTCAGGCAGGGGGTGTGGCAGGTTGTTCCAGCCTATTGAACTGCAGGCATAGCCTTTCAATTGGAAAAAGAGGCAGGAAGAGATAGTTAGATGCTATTATCTCTTCCTACATTTTTTTCATCTTTTTGTATTCAAATACACGTTTATAGTTATAAAACTTACTATGACACAAGCCATCGGCAGAGAATAAAATAATATGCTCCACCAAATGGTGACTTGCTTGACTAGTATATCTAAGCAACCATGATATAAGGAACTTAATTCATGGATTATTTTGAATCCATGGGTCATAAATACAGGAGTATTATAGTTGTTAGTCTTTTGATGGCAGGAAGGCAGTATTGATTAGAAATTAGATCACCAAAATGTGAACCTAGAGACCCAACTGATCTGGGGTTGAATCCTACAACTGCCACTTTGCATACTGTGTGGCCCTGATTAAGTCACATGACCTCCCAGCACTCCTGTGTTGCAAGTGCAAATTAGCTTCAGCTCAGTGTGCCATTCCAAGTCACAAATTCTAAAATAAAAATAAAATGCTGCTTTCATTAAGAGGGATTGTGCAAGTTCCTCAACTCCCTTGGAGTGCCTTTTCAGTGTGCAACACTGCTCTAGAAATGTGGCAGCCTACTGAACTGGCAATTGAATGTTCGCCTACAGACATCAGCTTGAATATGACAAGTGAAATAAGATTGGCAGGCTTTGTTCAGTCTAAGACGTTTACTACACATGACTGTCAGCATAGCTGGCAACCTTTTACTCAGAAAAGTCTTACTATTAATTCTGCACCCACAGACTGGAATTACCCCTGAGTTCAGAATGCTAGCATCTGAATAAAATCCTTGGATATTATCCTCCAAAGCTGTCAATCTCTTTATGTCATTGGTACTAAACAATAAAAACATAGAAAAGAAAAACTCTTGTGGGACAGCAACTTCCACCTACTGTACACATTTTGGTAGAAAGTAAAGCTGCTAAACAAACAGTGTTAAATAAAAATTTTAAATGTGACATTTTTATATAAGGAAGGTTTTTCTTTACATTTTTGATAGACTTTTCTGCACAATTACTGATTTCTATAAAATGTGAAGGCATATGGCCATTAGGATGACAGAAAACTTTGCATATTGAATAGCAAAACAGCCATCACTGTTCCACTACATTCTTTATTTTTTTTTTAAATCTCATTTTTACCTGGCAGGTCCTACTGTCATGTCTCCACCCTGGTCAAAGCCCCTGGAGCTTCCACCTACCATCTATGGCCAGTATCTCCCAGTTACCCCCGGCTTACCCCCCGAAGGCGGGGCCACGGCACTGGTCTCCAGTTCAAAGCCGCAGGACCAGTATCTAGTTGGGATAGCTCGGTGATGATGGCTAATTGAAGCCCCAGAGAGGGCTTCATGGAGACAGAGGACCCACCTGCCTTCCTTTTTCCACCATTTTTTTCTTGGAGGTAGGGATGTGCAATGAAGCCAGCATCTGCCCCGCCTCCCATACATGCGAGCGCCAGTGGCTTGAGTGACTCCTGGCATCCACCAGGTGTCCCCCATGCACCGGACACTTCCCCACCCTCCTCCCCAGAGAAGGAGAGCAGTCTGTAGGATGCTTCATCCTTCTCCCCAGTCAGCCCTCCAGCAACCCAGGCTTATTCCCGAACCCGGATCACCGGTATCGCAAGCTGAAATCCAATCACTGCGCCTACAGGATGGCCTCACTACATTCTTTAGATAACTGGTTAAGGAACCCACTCACTCATGGAGGGGGTGATACTGGACCTGGTACTGTAAAACAGGGATAGTGTTGTGGACGTCACTGTAGGGAGCCTCCTGGGGACCAGAGATCATCATACAGTGTGTTTCAATATAAGAACTGGGCCAGAATCAAACCTTACTAAAATGAGGGTCCTAGACTTCAGGAGGTCCAGTTTCAAGAAAATGAGAGAGTGCCTCAAGGAAGTGCTAGCACGGATAGGGAAGATGGGTGGGGTAGAGGAAGAGTCGGCAAAAATAAAGAAGGCCACTGAGAGGGTAACAAACCTGTGTCAGGTAGATAAAAACAGCAAGAGAAGAAAGAGGTCACTATGGTTCTCCAAGGAAGTAGCAGGGAAAGTAAAATCACAGAAGCTGGCATTCAAAAGGTACAGGTCAACACAAAAGGAAGAGGATACAGAGGATTATCAGGGGAAATGAAGGGAGGCAGGGAAAGCAGTTAGAGAGCAAAGGCACAAATGGAGGAGAACACTGCCAGGTCAGCAAAAGAGGGGGATAAAACATTCTATAAGTATATAACCAAAAAGAGGAAGAAGAAGACAGGTACAGTAAGACATAAAGGAGAATGAGGGGGTTGTGTGGAAGAGGATCAGAAAAAAGCTGGCATATTGAACAAGTACTTTTGTTCGGTATTTATGAAGTAAGGGGGAGGTGACGGGCTGCAGATAGGGGATAGGGACATCAAAGGAAGGAAGGAAGGTGGATACTAGCCCTTTTACAAAGGAGAGAGTCCTCAGGGAACTGGCTCAACTGAAAGTGGACAAGGCAATAGAGCAGGACGGAGTCTACCCCAGGATACTGAAGGAGCTTAAGGAGGTGGTGGCTGTGCCTCTGATGATTCTGTTCAACCTATCACTACATACAGGGGAAGTCCAAGGGGATTGGAGGAGGGTGGATGTGGTCCCACTTCACAAAAGCGGGAATAGTGAAGAGCCAGAAAACTACAGACCAGTTAGCCTGACTTGTATGCAAAGTTATGGAAACACTACTAAAACAAAGGGCTGGGGAATACCTGGGAAACTATTGGATTATGGGATCTGAGGTGCCATGGGTTTATTGGGAGGTGATCTTACCAAACAAATCTGATGTCTTTGAATGGATGACCAGAGTGGTGGTTCTGGGTGGAGCGTTGGATGTGGCCTAACTGGATTTCCGTAAGGCCTTCAATACCATTTCACATAGTGTAAAAGGTTGGTAAACAAGCTGGGCAGCCTGGGATTGGGACCAAAGGTAGTACAATGGGTAAGTAGTTGGCCAAGTAACAGGAGTCAGAGGGTGATGGTAAATGGGGTTTACTTGGAAGAAGGCATGGTAACCAGCATGGGTGCCACAGAGGTTGGTACTGGGACCAGTCGTCTTAAATGTCTTTATTAGTGGCATCACAGAGGGGCTTGATAGAAGGTATGCCTATTCACAGATGACACAACAATCTACAACACAGTAGACAGATCCGGGGGGGAAGAATGAAGGACAATATGGAGAAGCTGGAAGGCTGGTCAAAGTCTTGGCAACTAAACTTCAATGCCCAAGAGTACAAAATTATCCAGATAGGGCACAAAAACTCAAGGAAAACATACCAAATGGGTGGGGGAAGGTGGTGGCAACCACAAAACAAATAAGGGAACTTGGGGTCATCATAACTGATGACCTGAAGGTAGCAAAGTAGAACGATAAGGCAGTGGGAAAGGCTAGTTGAATGCTTGGGTGCATAAGGAGGGGTATCACCAACAGAAACAGGGAGGTAGTTTTACTCCTGTATAGAACAACGGTGAGGTCCTTACTGGAGTAATGTGTCCAGTACTGGAACCCCATCTCCAGAAAGACATACATTGGGTGGAGGCGGTACAGAGGAGGGCAACTAAAAAGATGCATGGCCTACATCAGAAGCCCTATGAGGAAAGAGTGAAGGAATTAATTGTGTACTCTCTGGAGGAAAGGAGAGAAAGGGGAGACATGATAGAAATGTTCAAATACTTCAAAGGTATTAATAAGGTACAGGAGTGTAGCATTTTACATAGAAAATGATGCTTAAGGACAAGGGAACCTGAATAAGAAGTGCCTAAAAACCCACACAATAGAAAGCAGCCAGTGCAACTGTTATCACTAATAAAACCTGTGTTCTTATATCCCAGATATGCTGGTTAGTTGGTATTGTTTACACTTCAATTTGTAATTATCTGCTTAATCATCTAATTTTATAATATTTGTATATAATCTGATGTGAATTTTTACTGTAGTCAAAATGTATATTTATTGTTAACTATTAAGTTACAGTATCTCCGTCATGCAATATGCTCAAAAGTGTACTACTTATTGTTTGTATCTTCCCTATTCTGTATTCTTGTTTTTTGAATTCATGTAATTAATCCCGGTTTGCCCCTGAAAAAGGGACTCCCTGAGGCCCTGTGGGTTTACCCAGTCAGCATATTCATGAGACTGGAGGGGGAAGGCTCAGAGGATATGTAAGGAAGTACTTTTTCATGGGAGCGATGGTGGATATCTGGAACAGCCTCCCAGCAGAGGTGGTGGGTACTAAAATGGAAGCAGGATTTAAGCATGCAAGGGATAGACACAAGAGGACCTTAGTAACAGGATCAGGGATGGAGGTAAGGTCAGAGATCAAGTAAGGTCTGCGGTAGCACAGTAGGTAGGGAATTTAGAGCAGATTAGATGGGCCAAGAGGTCCTTTTCTGCCAACAACTTCTGTGTTTCTATGTTTCAATGTAGTGAGATTAACAGTCTGGAAGTACAGACTTCATCATTCCATTATTATCTCCAGATACATTTGCAGGCAGCATAGCTCTCGAAGGTGTAGGGAAATGCTACATTACATAATCAACATGAATATTTTACATAAAGAGATAACACTACTTAAGAAATATTTTAACATGCCCAATTATATGCTATTACTATTGATTTTTCATATATATTAAAAAAATCTGAAAATGTTGAAAAAGTATTTTTACATATTTTTAACAGTCTGTTAGACATTAACATTAATATATTGTATTGTGCTGCACTATTCCACTCACAGCACTTCCTCCCTTATCCCTTTCCCATTCCTGCCCTCTTTTCATCCTACCTCATCCCCCTTCCCTTACCCCTCCACTCCCACTTCCCCCCCTCTCTCCTCTGTTTCTTCACTTTGTTCTCTCCTCTACCCCCGCCCGTGGGTCTTTCCTGCTCAAGCTTCATTGTGGAATCTCCCTCCTTGCTCTTTTTTTGCTCCTTCCACCCCCCAATTCACCCCCTGTACTTTCTCTCCTTGTGAGCCCTTTCATCCCTCTTCAGACAAGGCCATTGGCTGCACTTTACACAATATTTATCTTGCCATATTGTTCTTTTGTTTATGTCATTACTTTCTTCATGTTGTACTACTTACTGAAATCATTGTAATTTGCTGTTCTTGTGACTTGACGTAGAACCTCTGTAAAAGAGCTCTTGGCTCAAAGGCCTTTCCGAGTTGTTAAATAAATTAAATGAATAAAAATAGTATTGGTACATGAATGTACTAAGTACTTTGATGCAATGCATACATTGAAGTATTGTATAGGCATTAATGTAAGTTTAAGCAAACAGTAGCTAGACAAGCTTGGAGACCCGGCACCAGCTAAGGCTATGTAAGGCTATTGCAATAGCTCTAACGTCTTCGTTTTGGAGCAACTTGAATAAGGTGATGAATGAACTCACCCCAGGACTGTGGCTGGTATTCCAACATATAATCCTTTATTCCAAACAAAGTAAAATCAAGTATAACACATAGTTTTAGCTACGGTTGTGTATATTGGTTCGTAACTGCTCACACTCACTTCCTGGTTACCACTCCCAGCACTTCACCAAGCACCTGACATGTTTTGCTCTATCTCAAGCTTTCTCAAAGGTGTATTAGGTGAACATCCAATGCTGTTTCAAAATCTTAGCAATTAAAGTGACAAACACACCAAAAATATTCAACATGTAACATTCAATGTGGTTTAAAACTCAGCAATATAATACTTACATTCTGGGGATGATTATATAACTCCCATTACTGTTATATGCATTCATTCATCTGTTCTAACACAGTTAACATAACTACTGGCACTAGACATAATTGCAAACCTGCTTTAGAAAGAGAGAATCAGAGATTGCACCATTTCTCTGTCTTTTGATGAGACTCCAGTGCAAATCTGAAAAAAGAAAAGATAAAGATAGAAAAATTACATTTAAAAAACATAACGAACAATACAGACAATATTTTTATATACATTATTATAATTTCTACAGTGTTTTTATGTCTTCTTCAAAAACGGTTTTAACTCTAGTCTTCCATTTAGTCCTCTCCCTTCCATGCCTTTAAAGGCCACGATCCAATATTGTTCTTGTCTTAATAAAAGGTTTTCATAATCACCCCCTCTTCTGCTCATCACTGGTTTTTCCAAACCAATGAATGTAAAACCATGTTCTTCTTTGTTTTTCATTTTCATAATGTGTGTTGCTAGAGCATTTTTTATATCTCTGTTCTCTATAGCTCTATTGTGTTCTCCTAGCAGAATTTTAAAGGCCCATTTTGTTTTGCCTACATAAAATGCACTGCATTTGCAGACTGCTAAATATACCAGGCCTTTAGTTACACGTCATGAAACCCCTCACAGGGTACATTTTACCTATGAGAGGATGGGTGAAAACTTTGCTATTGCTCACTTGTGAATAAAATTTGCAATTGCCACGTTTGTGGTTACCATAATCTGTTTGTGGCAACCACATTCTAGGTTTAGGATCTAGTGGCTGTACTGAGTGGACTAAATGGTCTCATAGACTCTGTCCCTTTCTATAAACTATTTTGGGACCTTCTCTAGATAGGTTTTTTTAAACCAGGGTCCTGACATGCAATGTGCCAGTGTTGTTTAAGTATAATGGCAATGTCCCTGGACCGTGCATTATATGTGCTTGTAAAGCATGTCTGGATATCCTGTTTACTTTTTCCTTTGTTTTCTTTTTCTTTCAACAAATCCTCTCTCTGAATATTCTCTACTTCTTCCCTTGCTTTTTGTACAATATTCCTTGCATACCCTCTTGTCAGCAATCTTTGTTCTAAATCATCTGCACTTTTATCATATAAAGTTTGTGTCCCACAGTTTCTCTTAGTTCTAATAAATTGTCCTTTAGGTACAGCCCTAATGACATGTCTAGGATGGCTACTGTTGGCCTGCAATTAATGTAAGTTTAGAGGCTAATAGCTCAAAATCCTCGCCACTCCCTCCAAAGTCAAGGCACATTACTCCATAGACTATGTTCTCAAATCAACTTTATTGAAGTGCCAAATAGTAAGAGTGCAGCGTTGTAGACCTGGCATGGCTGGTACAGACAAAGAAAGAAGTGCCTAACATTTCACACCTGGTGCTTTGTCAGAAATGTTGGACAATGCAATTCTTACTCATTTACAGTCTTATGGCATCTGATGTCATGGTTGCCATGGATACAAGACAACAACAAAGTTCAAGTGTGAGTACTAGTTACATGTAATAAATTAACAAGATTAATAAATACAAATGTAAAGATGCAACAGAAAAATCAAAAACAGGAGTGGCAATCTATGTGACAACTTCTAATCCTCGATGTTGCTCTTTTGCTAATAGCTTTCACTGAATGCTCAAACTCCCATCTGAAAAATATGTAAACAGATATCAGCATGGATGTATGATACATCATATTTATACAATAGCAGTTAAATTCATTTATTCTCACTGGTATTAAATAAATTGAAGAACCACACTTTATTTAACACCCTAATGTCAATCAACCACAATTTCGTTAACACTCTAACATCAGTCACAGTGCCTAACTCCCTAATTAGCATAAAACCTACCTAAACTACTTCCTACCTTACAGCTACCTTGTTCCCACCAACACAACATTACTCAACATAAAGCAGCATAGAAAGTTCATTTAAACTGCAACTTTTTTTTATTGTACATGAATGCTCAAGTCATGTCTGATTAAGTCATTCTTCCCCCAATCTGGCTTAAACACTTCTAATTGCCACTCTCATTCTGTTCTGTTCCTCACTGTCCAGATACCTCTTCTGTCCTCCACTCCCCTCTCCAGCACATATGTATAGCTCCCCTCCCCACCAAAACAACTTTACAAATTAATACCATTTTGTGTCTTTTCTCCAGCCAGCTACATCTCTGATGATGCAATATCCACCCACCGGCTCAACAAACAGATGTAACCTTGCTCCCGCCACTCGCAACACTCGCTTTCAAGTGGCTCCCAACTGCAGGGCTGCTCACACTCACTCCCTCACCACCAGTTGGAATGTGAAAGACTTATTTAAAAAAAACAGAAAGAAAAAGAAAATTGTGCAACTCCCGATGCCAGAAACAGAAAATAAATTATTTTCATTTTTAAAAAACAAACTCACAATATGGGCATTGCATGGACCTCTGCAGACACGTTTCTGGTTTACCTCACTTGAACAGAAGCTGATGCCATCACACCACCACTGCAGACACACTTTATAAAAAATGTATGACCAACCAGGCAATAGAAAAATCTTATTTTATTCTTGTTTTATTTTTAATAAAATATACAGACCAGCACAATCGGATCACAATACAGTGACATCGTGGCTCACTCACAAAGTGAGAAACAGAGCCACTATGTTTTTTAAACTCTCCAGCCAGCTCACATACAAACTAACACCAATTGCAATTACCACTAGTAATGTGTATATGTAGTTTCCTTAGCAACAGCAGAAAATAATCCCACATATTTTATTAAAAAGAAACAGAAATTAAACAAATAAAATTCACTTCCTTAAAAGCCCTTCCTATTGCATAAATAGAATATGCAATGGAAAACTCATAGAATATGTGATTTAGCTGCACTTGACCAGTTTGACCTGGACACATGTATTCCATTCAATTCCATTGCATATCCCTTATCAATTACAAAGTTATTATAATTTCAATCTAATTCAGCTTGAGGGGAGACTATACTACAGACAGAAGGTCAACTGGGAGATCAAAATAAATTCAAGACTCATGTTTAGAAGTGGGAGGGGAGGTGGCAGACAGGAGGACAGAAATCAGGGGTGTTGGTATTGCAGATATTACTGTGATTTAGGGGAAGGAGGAGGGCAGGAAAATAAGTTGATGATTACTTTAAAAAGGGATAAATCTCAAAGTTATTATGAAGACCTTGCCAGTTCAATGCATATGTGACAGACTGGTCTCTCCCAGACTCAGCCTGTACACTGTTACCAGATTTCTCAAACCCTTCAGACACCTGCAAGAGTATTTCAGTACCTGCCATCATTCAGGATACACACTACCTCAGGGTATCTCTACGACTGAATCCCACCAGAGCCACATCCCAAACAGTACAGTGCTCCTTAGTACAGTGGGTTAAGGCTCTGAGCTACAGATCTGGAGATCTGGGTTTGAATTGCAAAGCTGCCTAGGTGCATACTGTGTGATCCTCAGCAAGTCACTTATGTTCCTTGTGCTCCCAGGTCACATCTGGAAACAAGCTTCAGCTTAGTGTGCTAATCCTGGTTAAACAATGTTCCCTTTCCTTTCCTTTAAACAATGGGCAGATGACCCACCCTTCTCTGTCACAGCTGAGAACAACTCTCTTTAAAAACAAAATATGGTAACTATAGCTTTCACTTCAAACACAGAAACGCAGTTTTTGTCAGTTATAACCCTGTTATTTCTACCTCAAAGGGCCCCATCTCAGAAACATGAAGTACATAAAAAATAATATTTCAATACGTCTGGATATTTATCCACATAAAACAGGATATTACACTAAGACTGGGCAAAAGAACTTCTACAGAGATAAAAGGAAAATGTTTTGAACAGTAGATGAAACACACAGATAAATCTTACTACACTTCCTAACTTTTCCCAAAGTAGAAAGAGCTTAACAAACAGGACTCCTTGGTGAATTTGGGCAGACTCAAAACTTACATGGTAACTATTTGGAGTCCCAAATCTAACAAAGTTGTCCCTCAGAAAACTCAGGTTAACAAGGTTTGCAAAAAAACGGTCTCCATCTATGCTCGGCACACATGACCTATAGTATAACATCACTTCCAGGCCAATTTTGTGTCTTACCAACTGGTTCCTCTTGGGAAACTGGTCTGTTCTGGACTTCAGGGGATTGTGCATTTCAAAAGAGACCCCCTTTGTCCTATTTCATTTCTCACACAGTAGGAGGGACTGCTTCTGTAGTTAGCCAGGGCCTCTCCCATAACATAAAAGGGATTTTTGTGCTTTGAAGCATGAAAGAGGGTCTTGGGTCAAAATTTCTGGCATCAATAAACTCAGAATTTGGATCAGCATAACCCCAATCAGCCTCATGCACAAAATTAGATCTCTAAATTACTTTGTTAAAAATTAACAAGTCAATTTACATCCCTAAATTCACTGCCTGTTGAAAAAAGCCAGCTTCAGTGAAGCGCTGCTGATGATGTCATAACCTGAACTCACATTCTAGTCCTCCCTGTCAACAAACTTATAGGACATGTGTCTCCAAAGGTTAATGATCATATGCAGTGGTTTCTACAAGTAAAACATGAAGCATCATTCAATAAATATTGCTATAAAAACTATATGTGTTGTGCCAGCCTGGTGATGTAGAAAACTGATGCGCCACGCATCTTACCTCTTACTACATTGCTGACCTGGGGTCAGGAGCAAGCTCGGGTTGCCAGAGGTTGGCCGCAGAGAGGATAGAGCATCTGATGACTGCTCTCCTCTCCCAGGGTGGGTTGAGACTCCTGGCCACCAGTAACTCCTAGCAGAGACTGGAAGAGCAACAGCCAGGGTCATGCTAGGTCTGGGAGAGGCAGCAGCAGATATCCATAAGTTGGAGGATAGGTATGCACCTGGTTCATGCTGGATGTCATTACACATCCATGCTTCCAGGGTGGTTGTTCATGTTTATACTCACACAAGGAGGAAAACCCCAGATCCTCGAGGACACGATGATGTGCCAGCACCACGCCAACCATCAGACCCCACCCTTCCTCATCCCAATATTCTCCAGCCTGCACGCTGCTTACTCAGAACTGGATTTAAGGAGTGCCTTAGATAAGTGGTGTGCAGCCCCACCACAAGCCAGGGGTGATTTTCAGTGGGGTCGAGTTGTCAGGTCAGGGTTCTGGGGGACTTAGGGTTAGGGGAATCTCAGGACTGGCGGGACAAGCTAAATGATGTCTGAGGGATGCCTCAGGACTGGTGAATGAGGGGAAAAGAAATAAAAAAAACAGTATTTGTTTTAGGTTTTGTAACAAAGTTAACACATTTGTATTTTTTGTGTCTCTTTGATATGGTCCATTTCTCCAGGGTTGCTGGATGCTGAGTCATAGCACATTGCTTGAGGTTTTCAGATTGAATACCTTTCTGATGTGGTGAAAGGCTGTGATCATTCACACCTGTTATTCAATTTAGGTGATTTCTCAGGATGACACATTAAAACAATTATCCCATCTCCCTGTAAATGGAGTGGGAGAGGGAATGCTGTTTTGAAACCTTACTAATAGTTTCTATGCATTGATCAGCCCAATGTTTTCTCCCTGACAGGCTGTTACTTGACCTGCATTCAGGTTCATCTGTTTTACTCCACATTAAAATAATCATTTTTCTAGGGCTAACATTTCCATCCATAATAGGAATTAACACAGCTAAGGCCCCTATTAAGACTTATTATAAAGCAGGCACTAACAAAGAGCAATGAAGTTACCGATATTAGAATAGTGGAAGCAATACAGCTTCCTAGCAGGCACAGTGGAGTAGCACCCCAAATGACATTAGCAGCCTGGAGGCATGCGGACTCAGCATCCAGTAACTCTCGAGAAATGGACCACACCAAAAAGGGACACATAAAATATGAATTTGGCAACTTTGTTCCAAAAACTGATACATAGAGTTTTTATAGCAATGTTTATTGAATGGTGCTGCCTATTTACTTGTGAAAAGTATTTCACATGATCTTTACACTTTGGAGGAACAGGTCCCGTAAAAGTTTGCTGACAGGGAGGACTCGACTATGAGTTTAGGTTATGACATCATCACTGGCTTTTCACTGAAATGGGCTTTTTTGAACAGGCAGTGAAATCAGGGATGCAAAATAACTCATAACTTTAAAATGAAGTCAAACTTATAAATATAGATAGAAGAAATAAAAACAAAACAAACAAACCAGAAAAAAATACAATACAACATTTTATGGGAAATTGTTATACCTTCCCCTCCATGGAAATGAGAAAAACAGTCTTTTATCACTACAAATGATCTTTGTTTGTTTGTTTTTTTCACATGAGTTGGCAGGCTCCCACTTCCTTGCTTTTAGCTCACTCTTTGTGTGAACCACACATTAGTTTTTCATAGTGCCTTTCCTACTTAAAAAAGGTGTGCTAACTATTGTCTTGACAGCTTATCGATGTTGCCATGCTGTGACCTGCTGTGGTGTCTAATATCCAAATTATAGTACTTTAGCACCAGTCTCCACCTTAGCAATTTTGGGTTCTCTCTGCTGGCCCTATGCAGTCATGTAAGGGGTTTTGGTCTATGACCAGGGTGAGCTCCTTCTCATACAAATAAGGCTGCAGCATGTACAAAGCCCGGACAATACCTAAACACTCCTTCTCAACTGTGGTGTAGGCCTCCTTCCTGGGCAGCAGCTTCCTGCTCAGGTACTTAACTGGGCTTTCCCCTCTCGAGTGTGTAACCTAATTGAAAACTGCGCCTAGACCATAAGCCTAGAAAATATTCTGAACAAGTGAGCACAGCTGCAAGACACAGTGCCTCCTTCAGCTGGTGGAATGCATTATTGCTGGTTTCCTTCCACTGAATCTTTTCTAGCATTATCTCCCAAGTGAGATTGGACAAGGGCTTGGCAATGATGCTAAAATTTGGCACAAACTTACAGTAGTACCCTACTGCCCCTAGAAATACAATACCTTTCTCTCCTTGATCTCCCTCTCTATGGCATTTCTTACTCCTGGGACTCTGTAGGGTGGCTATCTCAGTTTGGCCTGTGACCCTGTGTCCATATGGTGCTCTGGCAGCATGGTATACTCAGATTTCCCCATGAACAATTCACCACATGTATGCAACACCGCTAGAATTTTGGCAGCTTGAGCTGGTGTCAATCTTTCCAGACTGACAGCATCTACTGAGGATTCTCCCTTAGCCTCTACCAGGAGATCCACCAGCAAGTCTGCTTCTGCCTCTTCCTCTTAATAGCTGCACACAGCCAGGATCATCTCATCCAGGTCATGGCAAAGCTTCATCATGTTTATGCGGTAGACTCACGGTCTGTGCCTCCTGTCTGGTAGATCCACCAATTAGTTAACATCATTCATCCTCTTGATCACTGAATAAGACCTCTCCAAAGCCACCCATAATTTATTCTTTTGAGTGGGGGATGAGTAGCATCACCCTTTTCATAACTTTGTGCTCTTGGGCTCTAGCTCCATGATCAAACCTTGTCTTCTGCCTTTGTTTTGCAATGGCTAGGTGCTGCCAGGAAAACTTCATGAGCTCCTTGAGCCATGACCTGAAATTCAGGACATATTCCATAGCAGATTCTCCCTTAGGCACAAGCTTTCTCTCCCATTCATCTCTTACCAAGTCAAGGTGACCCCTTACCCTATGGCCAAACAGGAACTCGAGGGGTGAGAACCCTGTGCACTCCTGGGGGACTTCCTATATGCGACTAAGAGATTGGGTAAGTACTTGTCCCACTTTCCACATGCTGTTCAGTGAATGTCCTTAACATGGTGTTAAGATGCCCTCTGAGTTACTCAAACAGACTATTAATCTGGGGTTGGTATGACAAGGCCCTGAGATGACTTACTCCACACTTCTTCCAAAGACTAACTGTCAGATCAGAGATGAAATTGGTGCCTTGGTCCAACAGAATCCCCTGGAGAAAACCCACCTGGCTTAATAACCACAGCAGTTCATTGGTCACTTTCTCAGCCTTGATGGAGGACATGGGTACTTCCTGTCTATACCTTGAGACATAATCTACAATGACCAAGATGTTCCACTTGCAGTTGTGACTTGGGGTGCTGAGTGGTCCCACAATAGCAACACTAACTTGCCAAAATGGCTCTTCAAGTAATAAGCAGGGGCATTAAAGCCACCTTTGCCTTGTCTCCACCCATTCCCACCCACTGGCACTTTGGACATGTCGAGCAGTATTTAATGTTTGAATTTTGGAGACCGGGTAAGCCCTCTGAGATGTAATGTCCCTTTTTCAGGAGTGGCTCGGGGTTAGTTACACACATTAAATAACAGGAATGACAAAGGACTTTACATGGTTTTACATACATATACATACAGTTTTTATACCAAACAGTGATTTAGTTACAGACAGTAGTAGTAAATAAGAAACATACAGTAATCTATAAGGCAGAGAATGCAATCATTATTCATACAGACAGTAGTTTTAGATAAGGTTTGAACAGCCATCATATTAGAAAGGGCTTTCAATGGAAACAGTTGCAGGGGGGAGTTGTCCAAAAGATAGATTTAAGAGTCTGCTTAAACTGCCCACAGTAGGGCAAGTGTGGGCTACTGGGGCAGGGAGTTCCACAGATGTGGGGCTGAAAATTAAAAGACTTGTCTACCAGTTTTGTACCATACTTTTGGAACTTCCAGTGTAGGGAAGGCTGAGGTTCTGAGGGGGTGAGCAAACCACTTGTGTTGAATTATGTCATAGAATCTAGGTGGGGCAAGGGGTTGCAGTAATTTGAAGGTGAGGCAATATAGGGGATAGTGCACTCTAGCTTCGAAGGAGGACCATTGCAGGATAGTTAGTGTTGTGCAATGGTGGATTTTGGGACGTGCACCAGTTGCAAATCAGCCTATCCTATGGTAGAGTATTTTGAGCCTGTTTAGGGTTGGCTCTCATTGAACCTGCATTAAAGGGGTGCCATAGCGTAAGAGAGGGAGGGAGGAGGGAGCTGAAGGTGATGGTATGACATGCTTCTCGAGACAGGTAAATGGAAAGTCTATATACAGTAGTAGTCCTAGGTTGAGGTTGAGTGTTTCAGTCAGTGAATCTACATGGGGTTCAAAGGTCATGGATTGATCTAGGGTCATCCCAAGGTAGCTGAATGTCTGGACCACCTCTAAGTTGGATCCATTGTACATGGAAATTTTAAGGAGATCCTGTCTGTCTAAGCTGAGGTGTTTGTGACCAAATAGCATTGCCTTTGTTTTTTTGGCATTGAGCATGAGTTTGTTGGCAAGAAACAAGCTTTCTAGTGAATTGAAGTCTTTTTGCAGCTGTGTGTTGATCCAGGTTAGATCTGAGGAGGACCAGTTTAGTATGTTATCATGTGCATATAGCTGTATAGAGGCATCACCGCAGTTTTGAGGAGGGTCATTGAAAAACAGTGTGAATAAAAGGGGGCCAAGGATGGATCCTTGAGGTACCCCATCTGTGACTTACATGGAGGTGAGGTCATACCTTTCTATTTCACACACTGCATCTACTTGGACAGGTAGTTCTGGAACCAGTGGCAGGATAGAGCATCCAAGCCACTATCCCACAGTTTCATGAGCAATAGATCCTGGTTCAGTAGATTTTCATGTCTTTAAAAATACTAGGTAATTAAAAATTGTTATTTAGTCATCTTTTTATATGGTGAACCCTGGGTGACCAGAAAGGAGTATGTCATGGGCTAAGGCCAGGAGCTGCTTCCTATACTCCCTAGGTACCATTATGTGCTAGAGTACCCCTTCATCTGGTTCCCCCTTAGGAACCCATGCATAGTTCAGGTTACCATTCTCTCAGTACACCTTCCTTTACCCAGAACTTGGAGAGTCACCTTCCCCACTGGTGAGTAACTCCCTTAATTATTTACACAGATAGTTCAGCTTGCTGAGCTCTCCCTATCCCTACATAGGTCTTCCCTAAAACACACTCTGCTGTGGCAGAACTGCCCATTGCAGTGGTCTCCTCTCTGTATCTGTGACTCAGAATTGCTGCTCCTAGCTCATTCTTCAGCTACAACTTCTCCTGCTTGTGAGGTAGGGGTTGCTTCCTCTTGTTCTGTCCCTTCTCTGTCATCAGGAGCCAGTTCTCTCACCTTGCTACAGGTAGTGATACACACAATATTGGCCCTATTATCAAAATCATTACTCATAATTACATCCACAGTCAGGTCCGGTTAAACACACACCTCCCATATTCCCTCCCACTTTCTCAGCTTTAAAAGATCTGGGCCATTGGTACTGGGTCCACAGGGCCTGTCATTGCTCTAATCCTGGAAAACTGGCCCGGTAGGATCTGTTCCTCCTAAATGAAGTCCTGCTTCACCATAGAAATAGAGACCCCATTGTCCCTCAATCCCAACATCACCATCCCATTTACAAATATGGGGTGCATGTATGCAGTAGAGTTAGAGGGCACTTTACTTTATGTACAGGCTGCTAACTGCTGTGGGCTTTCTGAGCTACCCCTGTAGCTGCACTAGCACCTTTTGACATATTTTTTGGCAGTCATATGACAAATGCCTCAGTTTCTGGCAGATATAGCACAGGCGTTCAGCTGTCTCTTTGCCTTTGAAACCAGCTGACTTCCCTTTTTGTTCTGGCACAGGCTGGTTTCCTTTAGGTTGTCCTCCTGGGGTTCCCTTAAAACCATATTTGCAAATGTACAGTTCAGCTAACCTCAGAGTAATGAAAAACATATATTAGTGGAGTAGCCCAGCTCCAGTCAAGGCAAAAATACAAGGAAAAGCAGATCAGGGTTACAGTGGTTTGGGTATTGGTAATCAAAGAAATGGCCATACCAAAAGATAAAGCAAACAGGTGGTGCTGCACCACGAATACTGGTCCAAACTAAAAACTGAAAGAAAAAAGCTTGAAGCAAGTGAGAAATAAAGGGGGACAGAACTTACAGTAAAATACGCAGAATATTCAAAACAAATGAAAAGAAAGACAAATTGGTATCAACTTTAAGGGAATATTTCTTTGATTACCAATACCCACACCAGTGTGACCCTGATGGACTATTCCAAAATGCTGGTATAAGGTCATGGCATGGAGGCAACCACTGCACTGGTCATCTATTGTCTTGTTAAACAATAAACAATAATGAATGCATATATTTGCATGTTTTTGGGTGAGTGGGACCATTATTTCCAGTCTGCTTTTCCTTGCATTGTTCTTGTAAAACCATCTGATGTCCCTCCTCCATTATGTTTGTGATGAGAGGATAATAGGCTGGATGTGAACAGATCAGCCCTCTTAACTGCCTCCTTGGAGGAGCTCGGAGTTCTATCCAACACCCGTATTCTCAGTTCCTCGGGTACAGTTTTTAGGCCCTGCTCCATAACACATAAATATTTATTTCCTTTACACAGCAAGCGTTTACACCCTCTCTCCAGTGCTGTAACAAATTAATTAGCTGCACACATATTTCAGCATAGCTGTCTCCCAGTGTTTTGCCCAAGCAGATCCACATAAAAATTAAGACACAGCATGTTTTATTGGCAAAAAGGGCCGCAGCTTTACTTAACTTCAGCACTGGGTTTACATACATCAAATCCTTTGAAATATATACATTATAGTGGTGCAGTAGCACCACTATAGTTAGGGTTCAATGGTCAATTCTATGTTAAACTCCAAATTTTCCACTTTATGAACATTGCAACCATTCAACTGATTCGTATGCAATTTTGCATGTGCCATCAGGGATCAAAAATCTCTTGATGTGCTAAGGTCCGTTCTGGTGAGATGTGTGGGTGCAGTGATGCAGAATGTTAAAAAATGTGAAAATTACCATTTTTATGCATATCTTTTGTCACGGAGTTTCTCCAAAACCGGTTGCTGGTTTGGTCTGAAACTTTACGGTACATTTTTTTAAATTTTTTTTATTTTAGTCTTTGGTAACCAGGTAAGGCCCACTAGCCACAAGTGCCTGTTTTCAGGGGTGACCTGGGAGCACTGGGCAGTTAAGTGACTTGCTCAGAGTCACACAGTATGGAAGTAGAGGTTCTGAGAATCAAACCCAGGGTTGGTCTGCTGGATGTACCAAGCTCATTCACAGCTCGTTACTTTACACTCTAGGCTATACAGCCAGCAATACATGGGGACTGGGTCACATATGTGCCCCCTCAAGAAGATGAAAGTAAAAGTTCAGGGGTTTTCTGTGGCATAGCAGCTTTCAACCATGTCTGAAACTACCTGAGAAATAAAACTGGAGACATTTCAAACATTGAATTGGACCCCACAGCTTTCTTTCTTTCTATATACCAGTACCAGTGAGTACTTTTCTTGCTTGATTGCACCTATTGACTAGTTTGGGGTCAACAACACTGTGGAGAGCACCAGGCTCCATTCTGCTGACCACATCTGCCCTTGATTTGCTAGATGGATCACAGATGTGCCTTTTGAAGGTTTCTTGAAAAAATATTAATCCATTCAAATGTTATAAAAATTCAAAGTTTCCCATTGTTTCCTATGGGAAAAATTAAGCTGGCAGCCTTGATCAAACTTTCTTTTGTTGCTAGTGCGGGGTTTTTTGCCACAAATGTGGAAAGTTTTCCTGAGCTTCCGCAATCTTGTTTTAGTTAGCGATGCAGAAAAAACAAAATAACTTAAAAAATACTGCCCCTTGGTAAACACCAGCACTTGTGTTTCCCAAGGGGCCCGAGAAACACAATTCTGATATTAGTTTTTTTTCCAAAGTGTTTCGAAATATGTATATTTTCACCAGCCCATTTTTAATGCTGCAAATTTGCAGCACTATGCTGCAAATTGTGGCACTACATTTGTGAAAGTGCCACAAATTGCGGCACTATTTCACAAAACCCCCATGGTAATGCCAAAAATTGCAGAACTATTTTGGAAAACAAATGGGATTATGCTGCAGTTTGGGCATTACTTTTTTTTTAAATTCTGTTTCTTTGTCACTTCACTGCAAAGCAATGATTAGGACTTTTGGGTATAAAAGGCTTGCTGTACAGATGTGCCATTTGCTGATTTGCAGAAAAATTTACATTGGTTCCATAGTTATAACATTCCAAAGTTTAGTAATTTCCCATAGGATAACTTTGAATTGGTTGGGGTACCTTTTGGCACCTAGATCTTGAAAACGCTTGGGGATATGGATTTTCTGTGAAATGTAAACGAGTACACCTTTAGGTGTACTAAGTAGTTATGCATGTTTCCAGGCCTTGCTTACAACTGCAGGAGACATTGATATGAATGGAGCTAAGGTGACTGACACTGTGTTATTATGGAAAAGGGAGATGAGTGTTTCACTACAATGTCTTTAGACTTATGGATAGATGGGAGGACCTTGCGATCCCACATATGGATACCATTATGGAATGATGGGAGCACAGGGCCCAGAGGAAGATGAGGGTTAATTACAATGTCTCTACACTTATGGATAGATAGGTGCTCAGGGCCCATGGCCCTGTGCTCCCACATGCACATATGCATACCATAATGGAATAATGGATAGATAACATTATGGATTGATGGCAACACAGGGCCCAAAGGGCCCTGTGCTCCCACAGTGTGATGTGGGTTAATTACAGTCAGTATACAAGTATGGATATATGGGAGCTCAGGGACTGGAGAGCCCTGAGTGCCCATAATGAAGTAAGGCTAGGGTTATACTTTCTGAAAAAGTTAAGGAAATTTAATGCAAAATACTTTGTTAATGCATCAGTTAGGGTTCCTATTAAAGTGACAAAAGTATGGAAATGTGGTGTTAGGTTCCAACCTCAACACCTCATCCCACCACCCCCCACCCAACCCTAGCTATCACATCTTCACCCCCACCCTCCACACACCAACAGGCATTGGGTGTGCCTTGGGGTCATTGATCTGAATGCTCACCCTATTCTTCTATGCTGTACCATCTCAGCTTCTTTATACATGAAATGGGATGAGCATTAGGGTCAAGGACCCCCAAGGCACACCCCGATGCTGGTTGGTCTATGGAGGGTTAGGGTGGGGTGGTAGGGTTGGGTGTTGGGTTGGGGTGGGGTGTTAGGATTGGAACCCTAACACATTTCCATACTTTTGTTGCTTTAATATGAACCTTAACTGATGCATTAACAAAGTTTTTTGCAAATAATATATACATACACAGGTATACATTGCTAACTATATACATAATTGAACGACTCCTGGGGTAGCAAATTCATGTGGCATGGCATTATCCTAATAATTCAGTGTCTATCCAATTGGTGGAACCTTGTCCCTTGAGTGATACAGACTCACCCAGGGACATGCCTCTCCTTAGGACAGTTCCCCTACCCATTTTCCAGATTTGGGGAATACACAAGACCCTTATACGAGGCTGGTGCATGCACAGAATCAGGTCTGTAGGTCATGCCCCCCTTGTGTTTCATTGCTTATTTAATTTTGGATGACCAACTCCAATTACCTGTAGCATACTCGCCCATGGGTCATGCCTCCAGGTCATGTGTCACCAATTGCAAAACAGCCTAACTGCACACTTTATTATCTAATCCAGCCATGAATTTACTGCTCACTCTTAACCCAAAGCTGTGACTATGTAGCTGTGCAAAGCTTTTGTACAATCAACCCTATAATATGCATAACAGACAATACAATTCCAACAAGATAAGTGTAAACTGGCAACCTACTCAGCCATGGCCTATGCAAACAGGGGGGTGGGAGTGGGAAATCTTCAGAAGTGGAGGATCAGAAGAGGGAGAGTTCCCCTCTGACCTGCCACTATATTCCTACCCTGGCACTTCCTACCCAAGGGTCCCAGGCAAGCCCTTTCATCAGGTACCTTTGTCCTGATAGGGCTGACATGGCTGTGTGCTGTCTCTTGCCTGAGGGCACTGGCAACCCAGCCCCATCCCTATGTGGGCCATGTGCAAAGCAATCCCCCCAGTGAAAGGCCGGGGGGTCATTGCCCAAGCAGATCCACATAATAATAAAACCATCACATGTTATATTAGCAATAGAAGGCCACCACTTTACTTAACTTCAACATTAGGTTTACACACATCAAATCCTTTAAAATGTATACATATTTGGCTGATGGTGCTGAACGGAGTCAGTTGGACTCCTGGTGGACTTAGCTTTGTGTGGCTGGTGGTGGTGCTGAACCGAGCCAATCGGGCTCCCGGTAGACTTAACTTTCTTTTTCTTCAATTAAACAGCTGTCCCAGTGCTCTGATCCTCCAGAGGGAGGAACTGTCAGTCTTTTGGGTGGAACATGAATGGAGCAGCAGTTGAAGGGAGAAAGGAGCAGCGTTTGAACTGAACCGCATTAGGAGGATTCTGAGCTTGTGTGGCTGGTGGTGCTGAATGGACCAGTCGGGCTCCTGGTGGACTTAACTTTCTTTTTCTTCAATTAAACAGCAGTCCCAGTGCCCTGATCCTCCAGTGGGAGGAACTGTCAGTGTTGGGGGCAGGACATGAATGGAGCAGCAGTCGAGGGAAGAAAAGAAGAGTAAAGGGAAATGTTAGTGACTCTAAAATATATTTTTTAAAAAATCAGTTAAAGGCTACTCAGTCCCCGAAGGCTGCATTGGTTCAGTTTGTGCAGCTTAGAGTGTTCATTTTGGCCGACCCCCCCCACCCTTCTCTTCACATACTTAAATGCCCAGCTAAACTGGGAGGAGTAATCTAGTACTGCCCACTGGCAGTCTTGAATTTAGGACTATATTACAGCAAAAGGGAAATTGTTCAGGGTTTCAAATTTTTAGTCTTTCATTTTCTATTGTAAATGTATTTTTTGGCTTTGCATTACAGTAGTGCGTTAAAAGTTTAAATGTTTAATGAAATTGTGCAAGGGGAAAGTATATGATATTAGTTTAAGGGGGGATATTTTTGTGTATGTTATTATTATTAGTACTTTAAATATACTAAAATGGGCATGGTAAATAGATAAGTGGTACAGTTCAATATAATTGCACTTGATTATTTACCCTCAATTATGCTCTTTTAAGTGTGTTTAGTCAGGGTTGAAAGGAAATTTGAAGGGAAAATTGTACTTAAAAGGGTGCATAGAGGCATGTAAATGTGCAAATGATTTTTCTTCTATGCATGTTGTAAGTGATATGAGATTTTTTGAGGTATTAAGTAAAGTTCCATCTTAGTAAAACAATATAAGTAGCTTCAAGGTAGCCTTAAAGGGACTAAGCAATCTAGGTATTATAAAACATAGGGTTTATATTAGGTGCATATTAAAATAAATTAGACTTCACATACTTAGCTGAGAACTAAATGAAAATCTGTAATGTCACACAAGGAGAAGAAGCAAGGGACGCATCAAAACAGAGAGAACAAGCATTTGTCAATGCCGAATGTTTGCTTGCTGGCATTAGCAGTGGAACCGCAGGAGTTAGACAGATGCAGTATAGGAATGGCAGTGAAGTATTGAACTGACGCCAACTCCACCCCCACCCTGCAGAGATGGACAGGCATTGGGGTGTGCCTTTGGGTCATTACCCATAACTGTCATGACATTTCACCTCACCTTACTCTGCAGACACTGACAAGTGTCGAGGTGTGCCTTGGGGTGTTAGGGCTTTACACTCACCTCATTCCATAAGGAAATATGCTGAAATGGGTGCAGTACAAGAGTATGGGGTGAACTCTGAGCCAAAGAGTCCAAGGCGCACTTCACTGCCTATCACTGGCTGCAGGGTGGGGTTGGGGGTGGAATGACATAAGCATTACTGTCGACAATCCCAAGTCACACCCCTGACACCTGTCAGTCCCTACAGGGTAGGGCATTATATTTGGAAACCCTAATGCCCTGGGCATTTCTTGGTACTTTTACTCCAAGTTTTCAACATGGGCTTTTTGTGACCCCTCCGCATGAGCAGTGACACTATCAGTTTGTTAGCTGAAAGGTGATTTTGCACAGCGACTGTGCCATTTGGTGCCACAGGTGTGAAAACACATTTCAAACAGGATGTAAAAAATGACAGCTGTACTGTTCATTAGGAGGTGTAAAACAATGGTAATGTTGAAAATCTGGAGTAAAAATATAAAATAACTGGTGAAGTCAGGAGCGTGCATAGAAACTGCTCAATGCACACCCATAATGTAATTATTTCTGGAATTTTTTTACACCACATTTTCAACATAGGCATCTTGGGACCTCTGCTCATGAATGGTGTCACTGTGATTTTCTTAATCTGTCCGAACACTGATTTCCCACAGCGATCGTGCTATTCTGTGCCGGAAGTGCGAAAACACATTTCTGCCAGCATGTGAAAAATGACAGCTGTTCTGTTCATAAAGAGGTGTGGAAAAATGCCAATGTTGAAACTCTGGAGTGAAAATATTACAAATTCGTGAAGTTACGAGGGTGCATGGAAACTGCACAATACACTCTCGTAGCACAGTTATTTTATGGACTTTTGTCACCAAATTTTCAACATAGGCATTTTAAGACCTCTGCTCATGAACAGTGTCATTGTGATTTTCTTAATCTGTCTCGAACATTGATTTTGCACACCGACCATGCTATTTTGTGCTACATGTCCAAAAACACATATCGGGTGAGATGTGAAAAATGGCAGCTGTACTGTTCATTAGAAGGTGTGGTAAAATGGCAATGTTGAAAATCTGGAGAAAAATATTAAAAATTCTCGAAGTTATGTGCATGCATAGGAACTGCACAACAAAAGCTCGTAAAACGGTCATTTTTGGGAATTTTTTCATCAAATTTTCAACATAGGGTTTTTGGGGGCCTACCTCATGAACTGTGACACTGTCATTTCATTAATCCATTTGGAAAAGTGGTTCTGTACCGTACCCATGAAATCACCTTTTGGGACTGAATAACAAAATGACAGTGTCACAGTTCATGAGGTGGGGTCCCAAGAATCCCATGTTGAAAATTTGGTGAAAAGATTCCCAAAAAGGGCTGAGATATCCACCTAAGTTGAAAAACCCTATGTATGCCATTTTACAGCTTACCAGCATCTCTTCAGTTTGCAGTCAGCTTTGAAGAGTGCAGATATGTTCCTGGTCCACCAAAGATCATTGTGCCAGGCTCCGGAGGTAAGTATGGGGTAGAGGGGGTGTGGGGAGGTGGGGTGCACAGAGAATGGGCAGGTGGAGGGAGTGGGCACGAGAGACCGCAAGGGACCATTTTCTGTTTTTACAGGTTTAAAAAAAATAATACAGCTACATGGGACACTTTTTTGCAAGCTGGGGTGGGCTCCCAGTGTGCTGGCACACCTGGGTGTTTATTTAGGGGGGTCTGGAGCCGATGGGGATTGGGCACCCCCATCGGTCATAGAGTGTGTTGGGAAGTACATAAGCATCCTGGGGTGGGCTCCCAGCATGCCACCTGGGTGTTTGTTTGGGGGGACTGGAGCTGATGGGGCAACCATTAACACACACTCAAGCAGACACAGGGTATGAGCTGCAGTGAATCAATAATAAATGATATAGACAGTTATAGTACTTGAAAGTACAAAGTGTGACAGTTCATGATGCTTTCTTGTACTAGGACATGAAGCAGCAGTTAGTATATAGTAGATAACTGAAAATATGAAGAAAATGGAACTCATGAGGCAATACGTTTGGTAATGTTTGCAGTGTTCCCCTGTGGTTATTAACAATTAAAAGTGAAATTAACAGCTTCCAGAAAATACCTGCAACAGAAAAGAAAACAACTTAGCACTTCACTGTGCATTTTTAACACAGACATGGAAAAGCTGCCTCTCCAACTTGGAGCACATTGCATGACACTAAGTGCTACGGGCTTTACAGTACTATCCTTTTATCCCTGTATCCTACATCACACTCCTGAAGTGAACTAGCATGCAAGTGCAAAGCTTCCAAGCATGTCTCTGCTGAGGGCTGGTGAGAGCAGGGAAAAGACAATTGTATGAGCAAAATATAGAAAACAAGGCTATGGTAGGAAAAAGCAACTTTTGGTGAATGGGGACTATGTGCCTTCTTCTATGGGAGTGTGCAGGCAGCTTGTACATAGACATTTCGAAGCCATTGCCATGTTTATTGAAAGGGGACACCAGACAATGCAGCTGTACTTGGCTGCTGCAGTCAGGGACCACCCTGCAGCAAAAACAGCTGATTGTGTAGTGACGGGGAGCTCCCTGATTGCAGCGGCCAGTTTTTTTGAGCATAGTGGCATGCTCATTAACTGCCATCATCGACAGCACGCTCCTCTATTCTCTGTGGCAGAGACCTGCCCCAGAATGGACTGCTGACATTTGGCACAACACTGCTGCACCCTCACAACCCACTTGTGAAGGAAGCTGATGCAATGTGTTTCTTGCACATACATGCAAGCAAACACAAAAATGGGTTGGGCATGTTAGGGGTTTTGGAAAAAAGGGAGTGGGCCTAGATTAGAAATGAGAGAGGTTGGAGAGAATATTACGTCTAAGGATGGGGAAACAATGAATGGGAATGTAAGTAGTGGAGAGCAAGTCAAGGAAGGAGAGGTTGTGTTGAGTAATAGGCATTTACCATTATGAAATTTAATGGACTCAAAGAAGAAGAGGGACGAGGAAAACATCACAGAATAGTACAGAGAAGAGAAGAGAATAGATGAAGGGTGGGGAGTTGAGTAAGAGCAGTGGAATGATGTTCAAACATCTAAACTAGTAGTAGATAATGAGATGGGTAATAGGGGAGAGAAGGGGTAAGAAAACTTGGATACTGAACAGAGTAATGTGAGGGATGTGATGATATCTAAGGAGGCAAGTATAATAGGAGAACATACAAGGAATGTGGAAATGGGATCATTTGAGGAGGGTACCCACTCGCTGAGCGAATCAGTAAGTAAAGAGACAGGACAGGTGCTAAGGGGGGAAGTGCTTGCTAAACAGGAGGCAAGGGTAAGTGGGAGTGAAGGTGACACTAGTTGGGGGAAAAAGGGAGATGTGGACCAAGGGGAGAGCAGAACTAGGGGGAAGGAGATGGACAAAGGGGAAAATGGGAACAGGGAAGTAAGTGGGATGCCAGTAAAGGGGTGTAAGCTTGAAAAGCAAAATTACAAGTAGAAAGAAAGTTCTAACATGGTCTTGCTCATAGGGGACTCAGTAATGAAGGGAATCAGATTGGGGGTAAGGGAGACAGGAGCAGTGCAATTTGTGCAGAGTGTATGTCGGGAATGACAACACTAGAGGTAAAGCACAATATACCCTCATAGGGCAAACAGCAGGATGGGGGACCACACTTGGTTATCCACTTGGGCACCAATGATCTGGAGGGGAATAGTCTATTGGAGGTGCAGGCAAGATTCAAGGAACTTGCTAGATGTTGTGGTCTTACAGGGTTTCATTCTATTGCTTTCTTGGAGGTACTGCCAGTGCCAAGAGCAAGCACATTAAGGAAGTAGAGGATTGTTGAATTCAATCAGTGGCTTAAGAATTGGTGTAAGCAGAGGGGGTTGGGGTTTTGGGGGATTGGGGATCTACGTGGGAGGAAGAGAGCCTATTTGCCCCAGACAGGCTGCACCTGAACAAAGAGGGATCAGCACTACTAAAGATTAGGTTAGGAGAGTTTATCAAAAAAAGTATAATTTAAACTGAATTCGGAGGGGGGGGGAGGTTAAGAAAAAGGCCTCTTAAGGAGATGGGAGAGTAAGAAGGCTACCATTCACCCCCCCAAAGATGGAGATATAATGCTGGAGAAAAGCATGAACCAGAGAAGATTGGTAAGAGAGGGCAAAGAGGGAGGGGGTACATGGTGGGAGGGATTACCAGCAAATGCCAGGAGTTTGGGGAACAAGATGGTAGACTTAGAGGTTATCACGGCAGAAGATGGTCTTGACATACAGTAGTAGCAGTAAGTGAGATCTGGTGGAAAAGGCATCACACCTGGGAGACAGTTATCCCAGGCTACAGACTGTTTAGGAGAGACAGAAAGGGAAAGAAGGTGGGTGGCATTATACATCAAGGATGACATTAGGCAATGGAAGGGCAGGAGGAGGAAGGGGAGTCAGAGCTCCTATGGGTTACACTGGATAAGCTGACTGGAGAATCACTGAGGATGGTGGTGAAATACAGACCTCCTATGCAGGTGGAGGATGAGAATGCACAACTGATGCAGGCAGTTACAAAGATGTCTCACAAGGGGGAGCTTCTGCTAGTGGGGGACCCAAACCTCCCTGATGTGGACTGGGAGATACCAGCTGCAATAAACAGCTAGAAGCAGGGGGGTCCTAGAGGAGCTACAGGGTGTATTCATACAACAGCTGGTTAGGGAGCCCACTAAGGGAGATAACCTGCTGGATGTGGTCCTCACAAAGGGGAATGTGTAGAAGAAGTGGAGGTGGGTGATGATCTTGGTACAAGTGATCTCAAGACTGTAAGCTTCAAAGTAAGGATGGGGAGGAAGTCAAATCGGAGCAGCACAAGGATTATGGACTTCAGGAGGACAGACTTTAACAAAACGAGGAGGACATTTAAGGAAGAAATGGCAGGAAAGGGGAATATAGGGGATGTGGAGGAGTTATGGGACACTATCAAAGGGGGGGTACTGAAAGCCACTGAAATTTGCATTAAGAGGGTGAGGAGCAATAAAAAAGTAGGAGACCACTCTGGTTTACAAGGGTGGTGGCCGGGGCAGTCAGGGACAGGAAGAGGGCATTCAGAAAATATAAGATGTCACAAAGGAAGGATTATGGGGAGGCTTATAGGGAAAAGAGGAGGATAGCAAGGCAGAAGATAAGGAGGGCAAAAGCTGACACAGAGGAGAAAATAGCCAGGCAGGCAAAAAGGTGAGATAAAACTTTTTTTTAGGTATGTGGGGGGGAAAAGCAGTGCAAGGCAGGGGTTAGTATGATTAAGGGGGATGGAGAAATAAAACTGTAGGGGGACTTTGAGAAAACAGAGGTGCTGAATAGATACTACTCCTCAGTCTTCACAGAGGAGGGGGGTGGGTAGGGGTCCTGAGCTGAAGGGGAGGGGTAAGGAAGACAAAAAGGTGGCTCCTAGCCTATTTAATATTGTCAGGGTTAGGGAGGTACTAGATAGGTTAGAAGTAGACAAAGCAATGGGGTTGGACGGCTTGCACCCAAGGGTACTCCGGGAACTGAGGGAAGAGCTGGCCACCCCACTGACTGGACTGTTTAACTTGCCCATGGATTCAGGGTGTGTGCCAAAGGCCTAGAGGAGGGGGATGTGGTGCCACTGCACAATGAGGTCAGTAAGGAGATGGTGGAGAATTATAGCCCAGTCAGCCTAACCTCAGTGGTGGGTAAGGTGATGGAGGCACGAATTAAGGAAAGGGTGGTGGACCACCTGGAAAATAGTGGCCTTCAGGATGATAGACAGCATGAATTCACAAAGGGGAGGTCATGTTAGACAAACCTGATAGAGTTCTTCAACTGGGTGACACAGGTGGTTGGCCAAGGAGGAGCAGTTGACATAGTCTATCTGGACTTCAGTAATGCCTTTGACACAGTCCCACAGAAGACTAGTAAATAAGCTGGAAAGCTTAGGGATAGGATGGAAAATTACTAGGTGGGTGGAAAATGGGTTAACGGGCAGAAGCCAGAGAGTGGTGGTAAATGGGGTACACTCTGGGGTGGGGGAATAACAAGTACGGTGCCCCAAGAGTCAGTAATGGGACCTCTCCTTTTTAATATCTGTATCATTGATATAGCAGAAGGACTGGAGGGAAGGGTGTGCCTATTTGCAGATAATATGAAGATCTGCAATAGGGTGGGCACCCCAGATGGATTGGAGGCCATGAGGCAGGACTTACATTCTGGAGGGGTGGTCGGAAACTTGGCAACTGAAATTCAATAAGAACTGTGTGGTGATGCACTTGGGGTGTAAAAACCCATGAGCAGCTTACACTCTGGTGGGAAGGAAATCAAAAAAATCAAGCAGGAGCGGTATCTGGGGATTATAATATATGCTAGCCTCAAACTTTACTAAATTCCTGCATCTGTACCATACAATTGCTGTGCTTGCTTATACTATACTGTATAGATAAATGTTTGTACCATAGCTCTAGATGTTGTACATACTGTCTGTAACCAAGAATTGCTGTACTTTTTCTGCATACCTCTGTGCACACCTCGTACTCGGGTCGCACCTGGAAACGAGCCTCAACTCAGTGTGCCTTTCCCAGTCACCAGTTTTAACTAACTAACTAACTAACTAACTAACTAACTAACTAACTAACTAACTAATATCAAGCAACCTTAAAGTAGGTAACCAATGTAGCAAAGCTGTGGGGAAGGCACATAGAATGTTGTCATGCATTAGGAGGAGCATAACTATCAGAAGAAGAAAGGTTCTGATGCTTCTTTACAAAGTCATGGTGAGGCTGCACCTGGAATATGGGGTCCAGTTCTGGAGACTGCTCCTATGATAGGACATAGATGGGATAGAGAGAGTGCAGAGAAGGGCAAACAAGATGGTACAAGGTATGCAGGAGAAACCATATGAGCAGGGGTATAGAGAATTGGATCTGTACCCATTGGAGACTAGAAGGGAGAGGGGGGACATGACTGAAACTTTTAAGTATGTAAAGGGGATCAATAAGGTTAAGGGAGAAGAGCTTGTTTAAAAGGAAGGAGGTGGCTAAAACTAGAGGGCATAGCCTAAGACTGGAGGGAGGAAGGTTTAGAAGCAATGTGAGGAAGCGATTCCTCATGGAGATGGTGGTGGAGGTCTGAAACAAACTACAAGAGGAGGTGGTGGGGGCTGAAACAGTGGTGGGATTCCAGAGAGCATGGGACAGACATATGGGGTTGGCAAGTTGATAAGCTGGTGAGTTTGCTGGTAATTCTGTTTGTAACAACTGCCTTAATTAGTTGTATGCTATGTTGATCTTTGTAACTTGAATGTAACATGTCTCATTCCTATTGTACCCCTTCCCAGCAGGTCGCACCGGGAGTCGAGCACCCTTTTGCTCATTGTGCCTTCCTGGTGAAACATTTCAATAAATAAATAAAAAAATGGGGGGGAGGGGAGGGTCTGTGAAAATTGAGAGGAGTAGGGAGGAAGAATGGGCAGATTTGATGGGCGGTATGGGTCCTTTTCTGCCAACAAATTTCTATGATTCTGTGACACATACACAGTTATACATTGCTAAATATATTCTTACATAATTCAAAGACCCCTGAGGCTACAAATGCATGTTGCATGACATTACCCAAATAATTCAGGTCTATTCAATTGGGGGAACTCTGGCCCTTGAATTGTGTAGACCTGCCCAGGCCATGCTTCTCCCTCATACAGTACCCCTCCCCATTTTCAGAATTCAGAGAATTCCCATGACCCTTGTATGAGGCTGGTGCCTGCCCAGGGCCTCCTTCCCTCCCTGCCTGTAGATCATGCCCCCTTTGAGTTCTGTTGCTCCTTTAATTTTGGGTGACCACTTCCCATTACCTGCAGCATACCCTCTCCAGGGTCACGCTTCCAGGCCATGTGTCACCCAATGCAAAATGGATTTTTTTCAATGAATATATAGTATATATTCTTTGCAATATATGTATTATACCTTTTGTCACTTGTACAGCATGCACTCATTCATTGAAGCGCTCAGTTGAGCTACTTGCCATGGAAGTGAGTGGATGGCTGTGCCGGTGGCCCGATCAGGGCACTGGGGGGGCAGGGGGGTGCTATCTGACTGAAGACAGGGTGGGGGAGTTCACTAAACACCAGGAACAAAGGAGGGGATTGTTTTTTTTTAAAGATTGCAGGCTAGGGTCATCATGGCTGGAGAGGGGAAATAACTTGGGGGGAGGGTTCTTTAATTTGGTCTGTGATCATCCTGAGGGGGTCCACTAGACACCAAGGAGTCTAGACTCTTAATTAGTTGCAAAATGAAGAAATTTCACCAGCGGGTAGTGAAATTTCACCAGCAAGTGGTGAATTTTGCCAGTTCAAGAGCAAAATATTTCACAAAATGCACAAATTCTGAGAAATATTTTGCTGGATGAAATTTTCTAATTTTGCACAAGTCCAGTCTCAAAGACATTTAATATTTATCTCTTTATAGACCCCTAGACTTAACAAATATCTTAGTTATTTTCCAAGGTCAAAGTTTTAGTGACCTAAGAAAATTACATAAAAGTCTAAGAATCTGAAGGTCTCCGTATGTTAAACAAGTATACTATTAAATTGTCGGAGGGGAGACCAAGGGTGGCCAGTATGGGTGCTAACCATTTTTTCCTAGCGGATTCAAATTTTGGACAATGTAGTACAATATGTCCCAAGTTGGCACATACAATTTGGGTCTATTACACATGTTATTTTCTGATCATAGTAAATATAATTGACGTTGTATGATTCCAATTTATATCTGGTTATGCTTCTTCTATGTTCTGTACTTTTAAGAATTGTCAAATAAGGTTCAAAACTATGATCTAATTTCAATAGTTTGAACCATTTGTAGTGACATAACTTATTGATTTTTTTTCCCAATCTTGATGGATTGAGATATCCCAGACTTTTCTCTTTATTTGATCTGTGATTTCAAGGAAAGGAGTAGAATAAATCTCATATAATGCATTTCCTAATCCCATCGGGAGAATATGGTTTTGTATAATTTTGATTGTATTAGACGTAAAATTTAGGTTATCGTACAATATTTGTTCTACTAAGCACTTTCTTGGTAACCTTTTCTCATCTAAGAGAAACAGTTACAGGAGGAAAATTATTCTCCTTTCAAGTGCCATCGATGATAGTGAGAACTGTCCCAGTTCTCACCTCAAAATCTCTGCTGGTAGTGACTGAGACACTTTGAGAATATAACGGTACATTTTATTAAGCTGCTTTTGTAATATTTTGAAATTTGATGGAAAAAATATTTCAGCTGTATAGAGAACGGATGTTTTAATTTTTGTGTTAATTACTGTTAACAGACCTTTAATGGATGATTGACCCATTTTCACATGAAACCTTTTTAAAGGCAGCAAAAAATGTTTTTAATTTTTATAACATTATTTTTACCTATGGAGCCCATGTAAGATTTTGGGCAAACCTTAATCCTAAATAGTCATAATGAGGCATGGTTGCTACTTTTACTTTATCATTGAACAATATACAGTAGGTAATTATTTTGTTTTATTTCCATGTATGACCATTATTTGTTTTGTTCATATGTATGACTAATTTGTCCTTTTTACATAGGGCAGCAAAATGTGCCACCTTCCTCTGTAGCCCAAGCAAAGAAGCTGAAGTTAAAATAACATCAGAGGCATAAACCAGACAGAGGAATTTGCTTGTACCTACTGCCGGAGAATGACACTCCAGATCTCCCAAATCCATCAGAATTGTGTGTATATATATATATATATATATATATATATATATATATATATATATAGATATATAGATATATATATATATATAGATATATATATGTGTATATATATATATATATATATATATATATATAAACTTCATGGCAAAATCTCAGTTTCATGCATCCAGTTAAGTCGTTCCACAGTGAAAAAGTGAGAAATTTGATGTCAAGGTTCACCCCCTTGCACCACACCCCACCACAGGCATCGGGCAAAGCGCTGAGGTCATCGGTCCAACCTCACCCCATCCCACATGTAAACAAGCTAAGGTGGTAGTATAGGAGAATGGGGTGAGAGTCAGGACCAACAACCCCAACGCACACCCCAATGCCTGTTGGTGGAGGTGGGGTGGGGGTGGGGTGCAAGAGGGGGTGGGAACCCTAACATTGAATTTCCTCACTTTTTTTGCTGTGGAACAACCCTAACTGATGCATTAAACAGAGCTTTTTGCCATGAATTTCCCTTATTTTTGAGAATGTGCACTATAAATAGTGAAGTAACGGTAACACAAATGCAAGCACAAACACTAACGCACATGGTGACGCAAAAGTAAATGATAACACAAACGGTAATAGAAATGCAAGTGCAAACATTAATGAAAACAGAAACACAAACACAAGCGCGTATGGAAATGCAAACCATAACACGTACGGTCACGGTAACACAATTGGAAATGCAGACACTTACAGTAACAGGAACGATGACGCCAAAGGAAACACAAATGGAAGTGCCAACACAAACCAAATGGAAATGCACATGGTGATGCAATATGAAACACAAACAAAAACAGTAATGGAAAAACAAATGTTAGCGATAGCATAAGCATAGCGCAAACAAAAAGCATGAAGTACTACATGGTGGCATAGACTGGAACGCTAATGCAAGCAGTAATGGAAATGCAAGTGGAAATGCTAACTGTAACAGTAACAAAAATGCACAGTCTTTTTTTTTCCCCAAAAAAGCTGCATAGACAAACCCAGTGAATACAAAGCATGTATGCATAATAATGGCCCGCGGAGCAGAAAATGAACACTTGCAATAGTAAATTGCTTATATCTCAGGAACTGTATGACGTAGAAAAAAATTAAAATTTCATATGATTTATGACTTTCTTGGTTAGTTTTGTACTTAGCCCCCTAGTGGGGAGATAAGCATTTTTCAGACAAAATGTCTGTATCTCAAAGCGCTTTCGAGATATGGGCCCCAAAAGGCATGGCGGGTGCCATAATGTTAGTCTGTGGGAAAAATAGTCAGGTTTGGAGTGCCACAACTTTGTAGCCCTGTAATATTTTGTCACCAAACCATGAAAAGGCACATCTGTGGGATGCTGGCTTTCTTCCCTCCAAATTTCAGCCCAAAAGACCAAACTGTTCTTTTGCAGCAGGTTGGCAAAGAATTCCTGTTATTTTGGGCATAGTGTTGCAAAGTAATGTCACAAATCATGACACTTTCGCAAAAAAAACATGAAAGTCTTGAATGTGCGACACTACTTTTCCAAAAAATTTCAGAAACATATTTCTGGGGTGTTTAATCCCCCAAAAAGACATGGCTAGTATCCTCAGGCCTCAACTAGGTGAACACAAAAAGAATTATGTCCCTAAAGAGTCCCAAATTTAAATGCCAAGCATTTCTGTGACCAGTAACTGAAAACAAAATGGCAGATTTATGACACTACAGGAGTAATTTGCGACGCCAAAAACTGCATTTGTGACACTGTTGAACTTTTTGTTAACTTTTCCCTTTGACTATAATGGGAAATTTGTTTTTTGAATAACTTTTGAACTGTTTAATATTTTTTCATGAAATCTTCTAAAAGCATATCTGGTCTCTGGCCACATGTTCCCTGAAGTTTTCGGACCAGTCACGCAAACCATGCGATCTGTAGGTGCGAGCAAAGAATTCTCAAAAAAGTGTAAATATGACTTTCTATTGCACTTTATAGCTCTGCAACCATATATTCGATTATTACGAAACACAGCAAATTCAGAGATCTGCAGTACTGCTCCATGCATGCAAAATTTCAGGCAAATCTGTCAAACAGTGACAAAGTTATTGAGCTGCACAATTTCATACTTTATCCTTAAATGGGGTCCTCAACCTAACTATAGTGGCACTACCGTGTCACTATAACTTATATACATATATATGTATATGCATATGCATGTGTATAAGTATATGTGTGTGTGTGTGTATATATATATATATATATATATATATATATATATGATTGTACAGTGGTGCCACTAAGATTAGGAGTTGAGTACCCTTTAAGGTTAAAGTGTGAATTTGCAACATAATCTTTTCACCATGACAGATTTGTGGATATTATATATATATATATATATATATATATATATAAATAGTACAACAAAGGAGCTACTAAACAACCCTGATGAACTCTCAGATTGTATTATATATTTGTTGTCAAATTACCTTTCTGGTCGTATCTGATCTTTAGCAATTTTCCAGGGTGACAGTAACATGCCTTGTCCCAGGGAGGAACTAAATAGATGGGTAATGGGTGCAGTCAGATAGTGATAGCCTAATTTCAGGAAAATGGATCAAGATGGTCTGCTCCTGTGCTTTTTTTGGTGTCAAGAGATAATAGTAGGTCCTCCAGCTGCTTAAAGGTGACTAGGCAGAAACTGAAGGACGAAGATCACATTTTGCAGTCATGGTTGGAGCTTGTGTCAGCACTATGCACATCCTGGGCACTTAGTTTGCAGACAGGGGAAGAATCAAATGCAAGGCCTGCAGTAGCAAAATGGTTGTTAAGTTGCTGTAGGATGTCGGCCCTGTCTAAGTATGTCTCACCTCCAGCCACTATCTTACAAGGCAAGGAAGAGATAGATACATGGCCCTCAACTTCTCTGGGTGTGTTCCAGAACTTGGCAGTATTATTTTTATTTTGTTCTAGGGTTGTCTTATAGTAACGAGATTTTTCAATCCTGAGTTCAGTGCAAGCGTTCCTACCAACCTGAAAAGCAAGCCAGTCAGCGTCAAGCTTAGTCTTTCATGCCCTTCTCCATAACTATTACTGAGGGCTTTTTTTAAGGCTGGGAAGAACCATCCAGGAGACCTTCTCCTAGTCTTGAGTTTCCTAACTGGTGCATGTTTATTTATCATGTCCAGTACAAGCTGTGAAAGATGGTAAATGCCTCAGAGATGGAGGAGGCCAAATAGAATTCTTGCCAACTAATATAGCCAAGGTCAGTTAAAAAAGCAGTATGGCAGATGTTTTTCAAACATCTTTTTAACTGAAAAGAAGAAACTGAGAAGAGAGGGTCATGCCTAATACAAGCTGTAGTGCAGTGATCGCTTAGGTCATTATGAAAGACACCAGTATGGGTAATATTGTGCTGCTTATTAACAAGCATAAGATCCAGGACAGTACTTCAGTCCACGTTTTTCTTATTTGGATGGTTAGTCTCAGATGCAATCTGAGAAAGCCCTTGGGCATCACAGAAATCTTTCAGCTTTTTTGAGCTTTCATCCATCCAATTTAGGTTAAAGTCTCCCATAATTATGTATTCAGAGCTCACCTTTTCTAGCAAATCATGGAGATGAGGTAGTATGCTATACCCAGCAGAGGGTGGTCTATAGCATACAGCAATAGAGAATGCTAATTCAGGTGATAGTGCTATCCTTAAGGCAAGGCATTCAAATCCTTTGGGGAAGGAAGTGTGATCTATAACTGTGACTTCAAACTTGTCCTTAAAAAATATCGCAACTCCCCCTCCCCTGGTCACTCTGTCACACCTAAAGACACAATAGCCAGGTATATTTATAGAGCTGCCAGGTGTAGTGTTGGATAGCCAGGTCTCTGATATGATAAAGATGTTGGGGGACACGTGCAAAGCCCATGCCTGTGTCAAGTCAAGTTTCTTTAGACTGCTGTGAACATTCAGGTGCAGGAAGCTAATGCCCTTGCAAGAGGAGATGTCAAATAGGCCATCTAAGGCCGCTGGAGGGCCAGGATTTAGCTCGTTACCTGAACAGAGTATAAAAAGGAGCAATAGCTTCCTGAGGCAACCTATAGCCATTTTAAGCAAGCGTGTATTGTGCCTTTTAGCATATAACTGTTTGAGGGTGGATGAGCTGGGGATAGTGAATTGCCAAGTACAAGTTAGTGAGTATAATATAACTCTTCCCAGAATAACGATAGGTTGGGGTAGGTAATAGGAAGGCTTAGTTAGGTGTATGCGCATAAACAGTGTGAAAGGGTCAGTACCCTCAATAGAAACCATAGTCCTGTTTTGGTCAAGCTCCAGCAGGGGCAGAGCCATGACCTTGGATGACTCCTGATGCAGGGAAGTATAATTAAACCAAGTATTTTTAACCATTTTTTTATTGAGTTTTCATAAAGAAAAGGGTTTGCTATAAAGACATATTCTCTCAGTTAAGAATATGGTCATAATTTTCTGACTCTAATATCCTCATTCTCAGATTACTCAAGTAGTCTGCATTCAAAATTTCCTCAAATTAATTATTGAGTCTTTCCATCTAATACACTTGGTGTTTATAATCTCTATACCCTGTGGATGTGTCTGTTGACACCTACTAGTGGTTTCCCAGTTAACACTCCAAGTTGCAATTACTGGTAAGTGTGCTGATTCTGGTCTTAATTTAACTTCTAGGTCTAAAATTGAAGTCAGTGCCTCTAGGTTACCCCAAACTAGAGCAACTGATGATGAACCAGAGGGACCTATGTATGTAAAAGCACCATCTACATCACATTTGGTTCTTCCATTAAATAAACAAAAAACTAATAATTTTATAATCGCAACCAGAGACTTACTGTTAGCATTATTTATTTTATCTTTTGAAAAGCGAAAATGACTTAAATGTTGATTGACTATATTTACCTGTTTTAGATATTCATTTTCCAGTGGGACTCGAGAATTATTATCTGAATATCTGGCATTGAAGTCGCCTTGTACTATTATCATACTCTGATCGTTATTGTTTGTTATACTTTCTAACACTAATTTAAACTGTTTCCAGTATTCATTCCTGTTATTTTCCTTTGGAGCTATATAAATAATTATCAAGATTAACTGAATGTTGTTATTAATTATCTTGAATACCTAACAGTTGTTTAGACCTGCTTCTAAGGTTGTAATACTACAATTTAATTTGGTTTTCATAAATATTGCTAAGCCAACTTTTGGTCTCCCATTCTTTTTATTTTTAGATGCTGACATTACAAAACCAGAAAAACCTGGAAACATAGGTGGATTATTATCCAAAAGTCATGTTTCTGGGAAGCACATGATATTAGCCTCCATCAGGATTTTTTAAAAATCCTGATCCACCAACTGAGTTATTAATCCTCCAATATCTCAGGTTAACAGTTGCAGTTTTGTTATATTGTTTTCTCACTTATCCCTCTTTTGTTGTCAATTAATAGTGGCTTGAGCTAATACTGTAAACCTGTTTCTTGTTTCTGGAAGAATATGTGATTCTCTTAATTCCCTCCCTTTATGAGTTTGTGGTTCCCCCAAAACTGTTTCAATATTTGTTAAATACATTGCCTATGTGTCCAATATATTTGTCATCTGGAGAATTAAAACAGCCAATTTACTTGAACAGAACATTATATCAGTCTTTGGTAATGTAGAAAGGGCTTGATGAACATCTGTATATTTGATAGAACTTTTATTAATGCTCATTCCTAGGGCACATGTAAGAAATAATCGTATCTCCTTTTCAATCAAACCAATTTAGAAGGTAGAAGACTTGGTTTGCTGGCCAAGGCACCTAGCTTCACCTGAGCTCTTTCCTTCTAAGACTGCTTGAAAGGCAGAGTAGAGAAACTTACCAGAGCAAGGGAGAAGGATTAAGACTTAGTTTGGCTAAGCAGATTTACTGTGTGGTGGTGTTTTGATTTTTTACTCACAGGGATTGCTACTGTTTGTGGCTAACATTTCATTGCTTTATTTTTTCTCTGATTCAAATTGTTGTTGCTGGTATACCTTCTTCTGCATTATTACAAGGTGTGCCTACAGGTGTGTGCTAACAGATTACTGCTGTAATCTTCTGATTCAAATTGTCTTTTGCAAGGTATATCTTCTGTTACTGCTTTATTTTTCTCTGGAGCAAAGTGTTTCTTACAGGGTATATCTTCTCTGAAATTACTGTATTACAGGTGGAGCTTACATTTTTGTGACTTTTTTATCATTGGGCTAAGCAAAATTACTGTTTGACACTGTGTTTTATTTTATTCTTGTTTGTTGAAAAGGTTTGTTGTCTCAGAGGTGTTTCAGTCTCCTTCTCACATTGAAGGAGCTAATTGCTTTTCCTCCACAGCTCTTCCAAAGGATTAGGTGTGTATGTGGGGTGGAGCTGGCAAACTGTCAGTAATTCCAACAGAAAGAAGGTTAAAAAGTCAGGTTAGTTGATATCTTGTAGGTAGAAGACTTGGTTTGCTGGCCAAGGCACCTAGCTTCACCTGAGCTCTTTCCTTCTAAGACTGCTTGAAAGGCAGAGTAGAGAAACTTACCAGAGCAAGGGAGAAGGATTAAGACTTAGTTTGGCTAAGCAGATTTACTGTGTGGTGGTGTTTTGATTTTTACTCACAGGGATTGCTACTGTTTGTGGCTAACATTTCATTGCTTTATTTTTCTCTGATTCAAATTGTTGTTGCTGGTATACCTTCTTCTGCATTATTACAAGGTGTGCCTACAGGTGTGCTAACAGATTACTGCTGTAATCTTCTGATTCAAATTGTCTTTGCAAGGTATATCTTCTGTTACTGCTTTATTTTCTCTGGAGCAAAGTGTTTCTTACAGGGTATATCTTCTCTGAAATTACTGTATTACAGGTGGAGCTTACATTTTGTGACTTTTTATCATTGGGCTAAGCAAAATTACTGTTTGACACTGTGTTTTATTTTATTCTTGTTTGTTGAAAAGGTTTGTTGTCTCAGAGGTGTTTCAGTCTCCTTCTCACATTGGAAGGAGCTAATTGCTTTCCTCCCACAGCTCTTCCAAAGGATTAGGTGTGTATGTGGGGAGTGGAGCTGGCAAACTGTCAGTAATTTCCAACAGAAGAAGGGTTAAAAAGTCAGGTTAGTTGATATCTTGTGGGTAGAAGACTTGGTTTGCTGGCCAAGGCACCTAGCTTCACCTGAGCTCTTTCCTTCTAAGACTGCTTGAAAGGCAGAGTAGAAACTTACCAGAGCAAGGGAGAAGGATTAAGACTTAGTTTGGCTAAGCAGATTTACTGTGTGGTGGTGTTTTGATTTTTACTCACAGGGATTGCTACTGTTTGTGGCTAACATTTCATTGCTTTATTTTTCTCTGATTCAAATTGTTGTTGCTGGTATACCTTCTTCTGCATTATTACAAGGTGTGCCTACAGGTGTGTGCTAACAGATTACTGCTGTAATCTTCTGATTCAAATTGTCTTTTGCAAGGTATATCTTCTGTTACTGCTTTATTTTCTCTGGAGCAAAGTGTTTCTTACAGGGTATATCTTCTCTGAAATTATTACAGGTGGTGCTTTACAGGTTTTACAGTTTTATCTAACATTAGGATAAGCTTTCAGGGTTACTCCATTTGTTGTTGACTGATTGTTTCTGCTCTTACCTCCTTGTTCTTTCGTCCAGTGTTCTTCTTTTTAGGCAGGGAAAGGGCCCAGCCACCCACCCCATCCCCAACCACCCACATACACTCCTTTTATAGGGTACCACAGTTGTGACATTTCCTGTGGCAGAGCAGGAAGGGCGGATCAGTGGGGCCTCCACAAGGTGATCTCATTTACAGGGCACTAGTAATTTAACTTGTTATAACAAGTTAAACAAAGCACAATTAAACCATTACTTGCATTTTTTCTTTTTTCCTTCTAATTACTCTGACTAGGTTACAAACCCAGCAACTTATTTGGAATGGATTTCATTAACTGCAGGTACTGTGGAACAATTTTCAGAAGGACAGTCTTACAGGATTTAGGACACTGTCCTACATGCTGGGCCTTGGAGATCTTCGGTCTCAGCTCCGGGCAGCATGGGCAGAGATTGCGCCTCAAATTTCATATTGAGAGGAAATACATTATAAGAACCACCGCCATTTCCCCAGCATCCAACAGAAAAACCTCGACGCTGAGGGTAGTTGGTCCAGGAGGTTGGCAGGTGGTTAGGAGGAGCAAATCAGGTGCCCCATCACTCTCTGCTCTCCAACACATTACCTCCAAAACCATATAAACGCTATAAACAGGTATCTGCCTCTATCTCTGAAATCAAATAAAGAGGCAGAAGACACTGCAGAGCAGGACACTGCGACACAGGAGCTAGCACAACAATACTCACCCAAATCAGGACCAAAACTAAACAAGCACAAAGGAAATCCAAAAACTTCTGATCATAGGAGACTCCATGATTCAGGAGTTGATACCCATCTCCAGCCAGGGGTGATGGTCAGATGTCTCCCAGGTACATCAGCATGGAGAGACACTGACCATTGCTAAAATTGTTCACAAAGCAGGAGAAACATTGATGTCCTAGTACACATAGGGACTAATGATCTACGCAGCCGGTCAGTTGTGGAGACCAAGGAACACCTGACTAAGCTGGGTGACAAACTATCATCTATTTCGTCCGGCATCTCCTTCTCTGAGATCCTGCCAGTCTGGGAGAAGGAACAGATGGACGGAAGGTCAGAGAAGGAGAGATAGGAGCTAAACACGTGGCTCAAGGACTGGTGCCAGGAAAAGGACACAGATTTGTAGGAACTGGCAACAGTTCTGGGAGCGAAAGTTCTTTAAATTTGATGGACTGCATCTGACTAAAGAGGGAGTCAGTGCATTGGGGCAGAAGTTTGACGTCTTTGCAGAATATTTAAACTAGCAAATGGGGAGAGGGGTGCAGCACCCCATACGTCGAATGGGAAGAACACCCCTCCCCCCTCAGCTAGTGGTCAAACAGGAATTCAGCGTGTTTGCCATTCATTTGCATCACCAGGTAAGAAAAAAGGTTTGTCTCCCCATACGATGCACAGGGGTAATGCCAAACTTCACCCAACAACTAACACACCAAAATCTGGCCAATGGAAAATCATGTACACAAATGCTCACAGCCTGGGAAATAAGATCCCAGACCTGCAGGCAATAATGTCAGAGGCTAAACTGGACATAGTAGCAATTAGTGAGACGTGGTTTACCAGTAACCACACTTGGGAGACTTCAGTACCTGGCTATGTATTGTTCAGAAGAGACTGAGGTGCAAAAAGGGGGGAGGAGTGGCCCTGTATGTTAATGAAAATATCAAAGCTACAGAAATTCAGAATACACATAAGGAGCCAGAAGAACTGTGGGTCACCCTGGAAACAGGAAATGGGACAGCCATAAGAACTGGGGTTGTCTACAGGCCCCCAGACCAGAGGGAGGACATAGACACATTACTGTTAGAAGATATACAAAACATGACAGCTAAAGGGAGGTTCTGATAATGGGAGACTTCAACATGCCAGATATAGATTGGTCAATACCAGCAGGAACATCTGCCAGAACTAGACTCATAGTGGATTCCTGCAGGAGGGCCTCAAACAACTGGTACAGCAGCCCACAAGAGACAGGGCTATCCTAGATCTAGTACTGACTAACAAAGAAGGGATCACAGATCTCCAGGTAGAAGGTCACCTGGGGTCCAGTGACCATCACATGGTATGGTTCAATTTGGCTACTACATCTAAATCATCCCATTCAAGGCAAAAATATGGGACTTCAGAGGGCTGACTTTGATAAGATGGCCAACAGAGTTAAGCTAGCCCTGGCAAAAAGAAACACAGGTGAGGAGGTACAGGCAAAGTGGGCAAGCATTAAGGATACAATACTTGAAGCAACATCCCATTGTGTTAGACAGAAAAGGAAGTGCAAAAGAAGAAGGAAACCACTTTGGTTCTCAAATACAGTAGCAGAAAAGGTCAGAGCCAAAAGGCTGGCCTTCAGAAAATATAGGGAACACAGCGGGATGAAGATAGGAGGCATACCAAACTGCCCTAAGGGAAGCAGGTAAGGCAGTAAGGCAGGCAAAGTCCCAAACTGAGGAAACACTAGCACGAACAGTAAAGAAGGTGACAAGACTTTCTATAGATACATTAGTGAAAGGAGAAAGTCCAGAGGGGTATTGCTAAGCTTAATGGAGAAAAGGGAGCATGTGAGGAGGAGGACCCTGTAAAGGCATCTATCCTAAATAGATACTTTTGCTCAGTATTTACTGAAGAGAAGGTAGGGCAGGGCCCACAGCTCAGCATCATGGACACAGGGGAGGGAGGTGAGCACTACTCCTTCACAAAAGAAAGGGTCCTACAAGAGCTTGCTAAGCTCAGGTGGATAAGGCAATGGGACCTGATGGCATACATCCCAGGGTACTTAAGGAGCTAAAGGAGGAACTAGCAGAGCCATTAGCAGAATTGTTTAGTGAGTCTCTGAGCACAGGAGAGGTCCCAGAAGACTGGAGAAGGGCTCATGTGATCCCGCTCCACAAGAGTGGTAGCAGGGAGGAGGCAGGGAACTACAGACCAGTCAGTCTTACCTCAGTAGTGGGCAAGATTATGGAGGCACTCCTTAAGGAAAGGATAGTGCAACACCTGGAATCCATAGGAGCACAGGATCCAAGACAGCATGGGTTTACAAAGGAAGGTCCTGTCAAACTAATCTCATAGATTTCTTTGACTGGGTAACCAGAGTGGTGGACCAAGGGGGAGCAGTTGATGTACCTACCTTGACTTCAGCAAAGCTTTTGACACTGTTCCACATAGAAGATTGATAAATAAGCTGGTTAGGCTCGGGGTGGGTCAGAAGTTGGTCAACTGGGTGGCAAACTGGTTGACTGGCAGAAAACAGAGAGTGGTGGTAAATGGTATACAGTGGAAGAGATGCAAGTCACAAGTGGGGTACCTCAGGGATCAGTCCTGGGGCCAGTCCTATTCAACATCTTCATTAGTGACCTCGCTAGATGGACTAGAGGGTAAGGCTTGTCTGTTTGCAGATGACACCAAGATCTGCAACAGAGTAGATGATCCAGATGGGGTGGGCAGAATGAGAAGAGATCTGGATAAACTAGCAAAATGGTCAGAAGAGTGGCAACTGGGATTTAATGCAAAGAAGTGCAAAATCATGCACATAGGGAAGAGAAACCCTGAAGCCACTTATAGGCTGGGAGGAGTTGCTAGCAGTCACAAAGGAAGAAAGAGACTTGGGCATCATCATCACTGATGACCTAAATCATCAAGCAGACCTCTAAAGCAGTAGGTAAGGCTAGGGGTGTTAGGGTGTATTAGTAGGGAGTATCACAAGTCGTAGAGGAAGTAATAATCCCTCTGTACAAGACATTGGTTAGGCCCCATCTGGAGTACTGCGTGCAGTATTGGAGGCCACACCTTCACAAGGACATTAACCAAATTGAGGCAGTCCAGAGAAGGGCAACCAAAATGGTGCAGGGACTGCATCAGAAGACATATGAGGACAGATTAACGGAGCTCAATATGTATACCCTTGAGCAAAGGAGGGAGAGAGGTGATATGATCGAGACATTTAAACACCTTAAGGGCATAAACAAGGTGAAAGAGTCTAACATGTTTAAATATAAGAAAAATTGCAGGACAAGAGGACACAGCATGAGATTAGAGGGAGGCCGATTAAGGGAATGTGAGGAAATTCTTTTCACAGAAAGAGGTGGTAGATGCATGGAATAGCTTACCACAAGAAGTGGTGGCTATGAATACAGTGCAGGGCTTCAAACAGGCATGGGATAGGCATAAGGGAGCAATACAAATGACTATGAATAGATAGGTCACTGACAGAGCAAAGGCCGATGGCACATTTATAAGGTAGAAAAAGAAATGGGCAGACTGGATGGGCCTTGCGGTCCTTATCTGCCGTCAACTTCTATGTTTCTATGTTTCTATGTTACTGTCCCTCCTCAATATCCCATCCAAACAGGGACAAAGTTTTAGTTTTCCAATGTTTATTTTTTGTTATTGAAAATTATGGATAACACCAGAGAAAATCCATGTATTGCCAATAAGTGTCTCTGACTTTTTTAAATTGGTTTAATTGTGTCATCTACTGGAACTAACTGTTAAGGGAATACATAAATTTCTTTGTCATATAAAACTGACTCTTGATCACACACTTTTTGGGCAATAGTGTGTTTTCTACAGTAAAATAGTACACAGATCTTAAAATCAGGATTTGGGGCCTAGTAATATATACCTCTGAGGTTGCTACTTATTTTATTTATGACTTCGTTAACCAGGTAGGTGCACTGATCCCAGGGACGGTTTTCATGCACGACCCAGGCCACGTTAGGTGGCACAGAATAGAATCATCAGAATAACAAGAACATAACAAGAGCATTCTTCAGATGGAGAAGGTTTAGAACCCATTTCTTAGTTTGACTTGGGTTTCAGTACCAAGGCTATGAATACCATACATTTCAATCAGATATTCTTCAGTGTCGACTAATTGTTTTTCCTCCTAGGAATTAGTATTATTCCTTTCCTTGTCCTCACAGAGCTCTGACTGGGATTCCATATCTGGGACCTTGATCTCCCCTCCGACAAATTTTGAGGGTATAGATGGTGTGATATCATATTCAAAAAAAATTTCCTTTCTGGGAACCACACAGTCTAAAGACTGGTTAATAGAGACTTTTTTGAACTTTTGATATTGATTCCATTTAATTCATTATTCGTCCTTTTATGTTTTGTTATGGTTTCACCTACTGCTCTCTCTTCAAGGTTATTGGCTCTCTTTTTGTTAAAAGTTTGTTTCTCCTTTGATTTTTAGTTTATGTTTTCCTTCCCCTTTAGTTGTTGTAGGTTCCTTATTTTTCCACTTCCTACTTGGCTTGGATGAGACTTTTACTTTATTAATAGAGTTTAAATTAATATTTTTAAGTGAAAGACTTAAGTCTCTGAGTTCTGGTATAGATTCCATACATTTTTGAAAAGAAGGTGGCAAATTTGCTTGAGATGCTTTATTACTTGTTTTCCTCAGTTCTATGTAGACAATTTTATCCTTATCATGTACTGCTGGGACTGTATCACCCAGTGCCTCAGAATCAGGAGCCTGACTGTCCATTTGCCTGACTAAAGATTCTAAGAGTACCCTGTTACGTACTATGTCACTCCTATTATACAATATACTATGTCACTCCTCATATTTTCTACTTCCCCTTTCAATGGCTCAATATGTTCCAGTATTATTATATTGGCAAAATATGGATTTTGAATTAGCTCTGTAGTTTGTGGACCTAATATAGTATTTAATATGGTCCCTTCTTTTGGGCTATGGGAATCTTTTTTATGAGTTGTTATCTTCCTGAAGGTGGAAGCTAGCTGCTTTGAAACAGCTGGGAGCTATGAGGTAGACATTATATTGAACTGTCAATATGCAAGAAAGCTCATTCTTGCTCAAATCTGAGGGAGGTGTACCTTACTTTACTTTAAATTTTACACTTGGTATTGCATTGTGCCTTTTTTTAAATCAAGAAGTAGTTTGAAAAACTGCTAATCTTGTGAGTTTAACTTCAGAAGGACTGAAATACTGCATAATTGGTTTTCCCTTGTGGATAGCTGGATTATAACTAAACTTCTCTACTGGGACTAAAGAACTAGAACTCTACTACTGGGACCTTCAATTTAGGGTAAAAACAAAACAAACAAACAAAAAAACATAATGTGTTTGTCTGAGTTGGCTGAAGTGGATTGCTATCTGTGCAGTTATCTAGGTGTTTGTCTCAGGTGGCTGAAGGGAATTATCTGCAATTAACTAAGTGTAGACAGATCTGTAAAGTAGGGGGAGTGGCTTAGCTAGAAGGAAGCCAGGTTAAAGCCAGATTTAAAAACTGCCCTAGATAGCGTCTGCCAGAGAACAGGCAGAGCGCACCAGGAGAAAGGAGCTGCTGCTGTTATAACTAAACGTCTCTACTGGGACTATATTGCCCTCCTTCCTTCCCCTCCCCTCCACCCCCATCCTAAACCAGTTCTACTTTTATAGGCACAGGATTTGACTTGACAACAGGAACTTCATGTTTGGGAGCAGGACGTGAGTGATTACAGAGCCACCAAAAAAATCACCATCCTAGAAGGAAAAGAGTAGCTCTCCATCCTCCCCAGTAGCTGGAGGTATGACTCTGAGCAAGTAAGGAGACTACTGAGAAATATAGGAACTTCTTACCTCAGAACAGGAAGATCAGGAGCTTAAAGGGCACAAAGGCAGTGCCAGTAAGTAGAGATGCAGCTAATTTAAAATTAGCCGGCGAAGTGAACGTGAAGTGGGTACTTTGTGCTGCTACTCCGCTACGTGGAGTGCGCAATGCAAAGTGCTCACTTTGCCTTGTCATTACCACTTCATGTTAAGGTGGAATGGCAATGCGAAGTAAGGCAAAGTCATTGTTTTTAATGGACTTTGCGTTCCTCATTAGGATTCTAAGTGATCCACTTGGTGTTTCAGATTTGGTAGCTCCCCCACATCACATGGCTTACAGTACTGTAAGTCACATGATCTTTAGCTAGGCAGGAAGAAAGTGAGTCATACAAGCAGACACTTTTACTTTCTCCTGTGCAGACGGAGAGAGAGTAGTGTGTTTTGTGACTGCTGATACTTTTAGATCAGAGCGAGGAAGAGATTTAAACTTTGATTTAGACCCAACAGCTTTTTTAAAAGCTACATTTTTTTGTCTTTTCTGTACTCTTTTTTACTTAATTTGTTCTTTCTGTAAATTTTATTTTTCTTACCTTTATAAGTAGTTACTTGCTTGTCTGTGTGTGTGTTGTGTGACAGTGTGAGTAGTGATTGCTCAGACTGAGGGAGCTCAGTAGGAGAGATGGACCAGGGTGAGGGAATGTCTGGGATGGGGCTGCTTTGGGAGAGTGTGGTAGTGGTAAGCATCGTACCGTATGCATGTGAGGAGGGCATGGATGCCCATTACTGTTGGACCACTCAAAACTTGTGAGTGCCCCCCCAAAGCAGGACCAGCTCTGCCTCCTGTCCTGACTCTGAGGCAGTTGAACCACCACCACCAAGTCCAGCACCAGGTCCTCTGGAGCAGGATGTGCCTGTTCCCCTGGGCCCAGGTGTGGATCCCATCCCTGTTCAGCACCTTGACCAGCAGGCTTACAATACATCCAAGTAGCTATTAAAAAAAATTTATGTTGTGATTCATGATGGGATCATAAATTGTGATTTGTGACTGCATTTGTGACCATGATGATGAAGAAATGTGAATGCCTATGGCTGTACTTCCACGGGCCCTGATGAGCTATAGCTTAAAGCTCCCAGACTAAAAAACAGGTATCATTGAGTACAATGGTGGGGTGGTGAAGCCTGGAGAGATACTACAAAACAGGCTTACAATATATCCAAGTAACTAGAAAAAAAATTAATGTGATTCATAACGTGAATTATCTTGAATCGTGATTTGTGACTGCATTTGTGACCGTGATGATGAAAAAACGTGAATGCTTATCACCTATGGCTGAACTTGCCTGATGAGCTGTAGCTTAAAACTCCCAAACTTAAAAACACGTATCAATGAGTACAATGGTGGGGTGGTGAAGCCTGGAGAGATACTACAAAACAGGCTTACAATACATCCAAGTAACTAGAAAAAAAATGAATGTGATTTGTAACGTGAATGATTGTGAATCGTGATTTGTGACTGTGATGTTGAAGAATGTGATTTGTATCATGAGTGACTCGTGATGATGGTCCTGACTTAAAAATGCATATTAATGAGTACAATGTTCATGCAGAATTAAGCACCACACCTGTCCAGTACTCTGAAGGGAAGCCAAAGAAACAACTGTGACTTAAGTTACAGATGGTGATTGGGCCCTAAAGAGATGCAAATGCACAGACAGATTAAGATTGTGCTGTGCACTGAAGAGATGAAGACGCAAAGGCACAACACCTAACCAGTGCTCACCATCAGAAATTCAAATCTGGAAAAGAATACCTTTACTGGTTGGGGTGGGCCACGCGGGGGGGGGCAGTGTACTGTACTGCTGCAGTAACAGTCACTAGTACTAGTACCAGTACCAGTAAAGATACCACAAAGAAGTACAAAATCACACAGCTGCAGTGGATAGCAGCTTCACATTGCTGAAATTATGTGGCACAATAAAGGTGTCTGATTTGATGTCGCAGCGTCACACACACTCACACACACTAAGTAATGCATAACAAATTGAAAACTTCAGTAATATAACCACATATTTTAAACAAACTAAAATTATGCACTGCTGCACCACAACAATCAGCAAAAATGGCAAGAAATATTGAAAATATTACTGTGTGTACATTAACACAGTTAAACAAGAAAAATATCACCAAAACAGAAAGCACTATCTTTTTCTCCAATTTAATCTACCTACACCACAGATACACCCCACCCCCAAAGCACACTTCCACTGTCTCTCAGTAGACAGACTGAATGTTGCACATTAACATTCAAAATCCATACACAAACAACAAACACTCGATGATATGAGTACAGGAGGGTTTCCTATAATCGATGAACTAAAGTTTCAGCAAAAAAAAATTACTCAAAAAGGCTTTTTTAACAGCTTTTTGAAGGTTTGACTTGCAGAGAGCTCTCAGAGCAGATTGTCTCCTACAGCTTCCTACACACACACTACCCCAAACTGAGGCTGTGTAGAAAAGTCTAGAGCCCATGTGACCTGAAATCCCATGAGACACTGCAAAATTTGCCTTTGGAGCTTAAAAACAAGGTGCAGTAAGGTGAAGTACATTGTTTTCAATGTAGTTCACCTTAAGAATTGGTGGAGTAGTGGTTTAGGAAGGCGAAGTAATGCGAAGTCATTGTTTTCAATGGACTTCGCGTTACTCGGCTGCAACAGTACTCAAAGCTTACGTGTTGTGGAGCACACTCGATAGCCTTCACTCCGTGGATCACTTCATGGAGCAAATTGGGACCATTTAGCCCAACACTACCAGTAAGTAAGTAGGAGAAAAAAAATATTAAATAAATAAATAAATAAATAGAGGGAAGAGTAAGTATTTCAAACAACAGTTAAAGGGCCAGAAATAAGACATGATGGGAGTGGTGCAGTGTAGTAGCTGTGGAGCAGCAGTCTTCTGGGAGATGTTCTGGAGGATGCGGTGTTGTCTCATCTGCAGGCAGCTCTCTGGACTGAGGGAGGAGGTTGCTCATCTCCAGGCTGATTTGACCAGGATTTGCTGGACCTCCTCTCCCACCCAGGGACCACCAGGGCCACTGCTGTTGCCTCAGAGGTTGCCAAGAAAGAGGAGTGGTTGGACCACACTGGGCTCAGGGAAGAAGATGGTGGTGGAACAGAGATGCATCCCTTCAGTTGTACCTCTTCACAGTTCATATGCAGTTCTGGCAAAGTGTGGTTCCTCTATGGAGGCACCCACAGTGGAGACCAAGGAGGATGCTGGGAACCTCCATATAGAAGACCCACAGGAGGGTGGCATGGGACCCCACAGGGGAAGAAAACAACTCCTGGTGGGGGACTCCATTGTTAGGAAGGTAGAACTGGGGGAGGAAGGGGAGAGGGAGGTAAGGTGCCTGCCTGGCACCATGGCTTGGAGGGACAGGGAGCGAATCCTCAGGATCTCCAGAGCAGCTGCACAGGGCAGGGAGCTGGATGTCATTGTCCACCTATGGAAAAATTACCTGGCTAAGAATGGGATCAGAGCAGTGCAGGAAGAGTTTGTGGAGTTGGGGAAGGGCCTTAGACAAGTATCATGCAAGGTAACCTTCTAGGAGGTGCTGCCTGTCTATGGCATGGGTGAGGCTAGGGGGCTCCACACCATGAGATTCAATCAGTGGTTGAAAAACTGGTGCAGAGCTCAGGGATTTGGCTTCATTGGGGACTGGGGCTCCTCCATGAGAGATGCAGGCCTGTACTGGTGTGATGGATTGTATCTGTCTAGTACAGGAACCAGGATCATAGGTGATAGGTTTAAATGCTTAATTGGCAAGCATTTAAATTAGCTGGGGGGGGCACTGGAAAGGAGCAGGGAAATTCTAGCCCCCCAAAAAAATCAGGATAGTAAGTGAGGCAAACACCAAGATAGAGATGTTGATAGGGAGAAGGGCAGGTGTAAATGGGGAAAATGAAAAGGCAATAAGGACAGGGATGGGGCAAAAAGGGGTAAGGCCATCAAGAAATGGAGGGTAATGAGTACCAATGCCCATAGTCTGGGCAACAAGCACCCTGAACTGGTGGCCTTGATAGAAGAGGGATGCCTGGATGTTGTAGCAGTCGTAGAAACATGGTACACAGAGAACCATGACTGGGATGTTAACATACCAGGGTACACAACCTATAGGAGAGACAGGGAGGGAAGAAGAGGGGGAGGAGTAGCTGTCTATGTAAGGGAAGGGATAAAAGCAACTGAACAAAAGAGTAAACTGGGAGGAGAGGAGGCACTGTGGGTCAATTTAGAGACTGGAAATGGCACCATAATCCACACAGGGGTTGTTTACAGACCTCCATGTCAGGAGGAGGGAATGGACAAGGATATGATAGAAGGCATCCTTAGGATGGCAGAGAAAGGGGAGATACTGTTCATGGGGGACCTGAATATGCCAGATGTTAACTAGAGTACCTTTGCTGCAGCCACATCCAAGAGCAGTGCCATTCTCGATGCCCTGCAGGTGGCATGCCTCAGACAGCTAGTTTTGGAACCCACTCATGAGGGAGCAATCTTAAATGTTGTACTCTCAAATGGAGACAATGAGAGTGTCTCAGATCTAGAAATGGGTAGTCATCTAGGAACAAGTGACCACCAAACAGTGTGGTTCACCATAAACTCAACTACAGAGTCAAGCCATACAAAAGTGAGGGTATGGGACTTCAGGAGGGCTGACTTTGGCAAGTTGGGACAGTGCCTTAGAAAAGCACTAGCAAACAGGCTAGAAGGAGGGGTGGAGCAACAATGGGGAAACATCAAAATTGCCATCACTGAGGCAACAACCCTTTGTGTGATGCAAATAAACAAATCAAAACAAAAGAAAAAGCCATTATGGTTCTCAAAAGAGGTGGCAGGAAGGTTAGGGAGAAAAAGATAGCATTTAGGAAGAATAAGGAAACCCTGAAAGAACAGGACAGAGAACTGTACCAGTTAAGGCAGAAGTAAGCAGGGCGGGAAGTCAGGATAGCAAAGGCTCAAACTAAGGAAAAGATAGCAAACTCGGTTAAGAAGAGGGGATAACACCTTTTATAGGTACATCAAGGAGTGTAGAAAGACAAAGGGAGGGATAGTGAGACTGAATAGAATGGACGGTAGGTGGGCAGAGAGGGACAGTGAAAAAGCAGAGATATTGAATGAATACTTATGCTCAGTATTCACAAAAGAGGAGGAGGGGGAGGTGCCTAATACAATTAACAGAAGCACTCTGGATAGGGGGGGTTGATCCCGGTCCTTTCACAGAAGAAAGTGTTCTGAAAGAACTCCTAAAACTGAAGGTGGACAAAGCAATGGGGCCTGATTGAATTCACCCCCAGAATTCTAAAAGAATTAAGGGGAGAATTAGTGACACCACCGACTACCCTTTGTAAAAAATCATGTGGTACCTGAGGACTGGAGGAAGGTGGATGTGATTCCCCTTCACAAAAGTGGGAGCAAGATAGAGGCAGGAAACTACAGACCAGTCATTTTGACCTCTGTTGTAGAGAGAAAGTGATGGAATCACTTCTGAAAGAAAGAATTGTTGAGTACCAAGAGGCCAGTGGGGCACAGGACCCAAGGCAGTATGGATTCACAGTGGGAAGGTCATGTCAGATGAATCTAATTGATTTCTTTGACTGGTTGACCAAAGTAGTAGACCAGGGAGGGGCTGTGGATATGGCATACTTAGATTTTAGCAAGGCATTTGACACAGTCCCACACAGAAGATTAATAGTCAAATTAACCAGACTTGGAGTGGGTCCCAGGTTGATATTTTGGGTAAAACATTGGCTGGACAACAGGGCACAGAAGGTAATTGTAAATGGAGTCCACTCTGAAGAAAGAGGGGTTACTAGTTGGGTACTGCAGGGTTCAGTACTAGGTCCAGTTCTTTTTAATGTCTTTATAAGTGACATTGCAGAGGGACTGGAAGGAAAAGAATGCCTCTTTGCAGATGACACAAAGATCTGCAACAGGGTTTATACACAGCGAGGCACGGAAAGGATGAGAAGGGACTTGGCAAGGTTGGAGGAATGATCAGAAGTATGGCAGTTTGGATTCAGTGTAAAGAAGTGCAAAATAATGCAGCTGGGAAACAAAAACCCAGGGGAAGATTACACAATGGAGGAGGGAGGTAGTAACAACAACAAAAAATGGAAAGGGGCCTGGGGTAATCATATCAGATGACCTTAATGTTAGCAAGCAATGTGAGAAGGCAGTAAGGAGGGCTGGGGGGATACTGGGATGTATAGGAAGAGGCATCACCAGCAGAAAACAGGAAGTTGTTAGCCCTCTCTACAGACAGTTGGTGAGATCCCATCTGGAGTTATGAGTCCAGTTCAGGAGACCCCATCTCCACAAGGACATAGACAGGATGGAGGCAGTCCAGAGGAGGGCAACTAAAATGGTGTAGGGTCTGCAAGAGAAACCATATGAGGAGAGACTAAAGGAGCTTAATATGTATACCCTTGAGGAAAGGAGGGAGAGAGGGGACATGATAGAAACTTTTAAGTACCTCAGTGGAATCAACAAAGTCCAAGAAGGTAACATCTTTCAGAAAAAGTGATGTGCAAGAACAAGGGGACACAATTTTAAGACAGAGGGGGGACGGCTCAGGGGCAATGTGAGGAAATATTTTTTCACAAAGAGGGCGGTGGACACATGGAACAGCCTTCCTGAGGTGGTTATGGGGTCTAAAACTGTGGGAGAATTCAAGAATACATGGGACAGACATAAGGCAATTTTTGTAGTGGGGTAGAAAGAAATAGGCTGTTGGTTAACTAAGATCTGCAGCTTATCCTGTAGGTAGGGAAATGGGCAGACTAGGTGGGCCAAGTGGTCTGTATCTGCTGTCAAAGTCTATGTTTCTATGTCTATGTATTATCTACTAGCATTTTGGTGACAGTTTGGCATCAAACTATTTTTGGTACAGTGAACTATTTACTGGTGGCTTATCATTTGTCATTGTAAACTCTGCAGTCTGTGGACCCAATTCCAGAATGCCTTACACATGGCACAAGGTGATTTATGCCAGATCCTATGGAATAAATTGCAGCTTGCACCATGCTTTCCACAAGTTGCAATTCCAGGAGGTGGCATGCACCATGCCATATGTGGGTTGCGCAAAAGGTGGGCTCTGCCACCCACTACTCCCACAACCCGCTGTGGCATGGTGCAAGGGAGGGTTATGGCAGCATCTGTGTCCTATTCCAGAAGGGTGGCTGCCGTAACCCACTTACGCTATTCCAAGACTCACTATGGTGCTGCAGAGTTAGACCAACATGGAGGCAGTCTAAGGGGCATCTGTCCTGGCAACATGATGGATGCCCCCCTGCAGCTCTGTGGGAAGCAGAGTGCTCTGCCTCACTCACTCCCCTTGCACAGTCATGCCCCCCACCACCGAATGTCAGGGACCCAGGGTCAATATTCTGCATTGCCCCCCATGCACCTGTGCCACCTGGCTAGCCCTCCCCAAGGTCCCCAGGTGATTGCGGGTACATTTTAGGGTGGGGGACTCTGGGAGGCAGTTAATTGCGGGCCACGACTTGTGGCACCCAGGTCCATTGCACCATTTCTGTGGTGCTAGTCTGTGGCTGCCACAAGTCACAGGTCACACGCACTGGGGACCTTGCCTGTCTTGGAATATGGTGCAGGGTCCCCAGTGTAGCGCTGCATGGCACAACTTGCATACGCCCGCTAGTTGTGCCATGCAACTTGGGATAGGGCCCTGTGTATTCAACCCAGACAGTGCCTCAGGTGATGGAAACTGGTTCCTCTGATTGTCTTCAGAGCAAAGAACACCATGTTGTATTGGGTCAGGGGAGGCTTACATCATAGGTATTGGGCTCAACTGCTTGAGTTTTCTCTGACTATAATTGTTTTTTAGCTAGGTATATTCTCTGTTAAATTGTTGTGCAGGTTGTCTTTCTGAAAGGATGGTCAGCACTCACTGGGGTGGTGCGGGTTGTCTTGCTGAAAGGAAGGTAAATACTCACCTGAGTGGTGGGTCAGGGCTTGTAGCTGATTGTTTCTGGAGGGCATGGGCTTGGGCCCATTTCCCCTGCCCCTCACTGCCCCAGGTGTCATTTCCTTTATACCAGTGGGTTCTGATATCACTTTCCCAAGAGGGCAAGGGGCATATAACTGTCATATCCTTAACAGCCCAACACACTGCATTGAGGGTAAATACACACACACTAACAAAAAAAAAATGCAATGAACAAGTAGAAAGACAGACATGTGGGGGTGGTGCAATGCACTGGCTGTGGGGCAGCAGTCTTCTGGGAGACATTCTGGAGGCTGCAACACTGCCCTATTTGCAGCAACTCTCTGCTCTGAGGGAGGAGGAGGTTGCCCATCTCCAGGCTGAACTGGACAGGAGTAGGGCAACCTCCCCCACTCAGGGAATGCAAAAGCAACCACTGCTGCCTCATAGGTTGCCAAGAAAGAGGACTGGTTGGACCATGGTGGGCTCAGGGAGGGTGAGGGAGGTAGAACAGAGGTGCATACCTCCAGTTGTACCTCTCCACAGTCGACAATCCATTTTGGTGGAGCATAGTTCCCCTTTGGAGGCCCCCACAATGGAGACCAAGGAGGTTGCTGGGAACTGACACAAGGAAAGCCTGCAGTAGGGTGGCACAGGACACCACAGGGAAGGAAGCAACTCCTGGTGGGGGACTCAATTATAAGGGGGGTAGAACTGGGGTGGGGGAGAAAAGGGAGAGGGAGGTAAGGTACCTGCCCTGCTCCATGGCTTACAGGACAGGAAGAGAATCCTAAGGATTATGAGAGCAGCTGCAAGAGAGCTGGATGTCATTGTCCAACTAGGGACAAATGACTTAGCTAGGCATGAGATCAAAGCAGTACAGGAGGAATTTGTGGAGTTGGGGAGGGGCCTTAGACAAGTAGCACACATGGTAACCTTCTCGGAGGTGCTGCCTGTCTATGGCATGGGCGAGGATAGGGTACTCTGCACCAAGTGATTCAATGAATGGTTGAAAAACTGGTGCAGAACACAGGGTTTTGGCTTCATTGGGGCTGGGGTTCCACCTGGAGTGAAGCACGCTTATACTGGCACGATGGTCTGCATCTGTCCGGGAGGGCAACTAGGCTCCTAGGTAATAGGTTTAAATGCTTCATTAGCAAGCTTTTAAACTTTTCAAGGGGGGGGGGAGGCACTGATAAGAAGCAGGGAATTCTCAGCCTCCCCCTCAAAACGGTATTTAGCGAGGTAAACACCAAGGTAGAGAGGTTGACAGGCAGCAGAACTGGGGTAAATGGAGAAAAAGGTAAAGACAGTAAGGGCATGGATGGGGCTAAAAGGGGTAAAGCCATAACAAAAATGGAGGGTGATGAGTACCAATGCCTGTTGTCTGGGTAACAACCTTCTTGAACTAGTGGCCTTGATTTAAGAGGCACTGCTGGATATTCTGGCAGTCACAGAAACATGGTACACACAGAAACGTGACTGGGATGTCAACATACCAGGGTACACAATCTACAGGAGGGACAGGGAGGGTAAACGAAGAGGAGGAGTACCTCTCAACTTAAGTGAAGGGATCAAAGCAACAGAACTAAAGGGTAAACGAAAAGGAGAGGAGGCACTGTGGGTCACCTTGAAGATAGGCAATGGGACCACAATCTGCATGGGGGTTGTATACAGACCCCCATCTCGGGTGGAGGAAATGGACAAGAAACGATAGAAGGCATCCTTAGAATGGCAGAAAAAGGGGAGATATTGTTGATGGGGGACCTGAATATGCCAGATGTTAACTGGAGCACATGTGCAGTAGCCACATCCAAGAGCGGGGTCATTCCTGATGCCCTGCAGGGGGCATGCCTCAGACAGCTACTGTTGGAACCCACTCAGGAGGGAGCAATCTTATACCTGGTACAGTACTCTCAAATGGAGATGGAGAGAGGATCACAGATTTAGAAGTGGGTAGCCATCTGGGAACAAACGACCACTGAACAGTGTGGTTCATGATAAACACAGCCATAGAGTCAAGCCATACAAAGGTAAAGGTACTGGACTTTTGGAGGGCTGACTTTGACAAAATGGGTGCGTGCCTAAGGAATGCACTAGCAAACGGTCAGGGAAGAGGGTGGAAGAACAATGGGGAAAAATTAAAACTGCTATCACAGAGGCAACAAGCCTTATTGTGAAACAAACTGACAAAACAAAATGAAGTAAAAAACCACTATGGTTCTCAAAAGAGATGGTGTGGAAAGTTAGGGAGAAAAAGACAGCATTCGGAAAGTACAAGGAATCACAGAAGGAGCAAGACAGAGAACTGTACCAGTTAAAGCAGAAGGCAGTGGGGAAGACAATCAGAATAATGAAAGCCCAAACCAAGGAAAGAATAGCCAACTCAGTTAAGAAGGGGGATAAAACCTTTTATAGGTACATCAAGGAGTGAAGGAAGACCAAGGAAGGGATAGTGAGGCTTAATAAAGGGGAGGAAAGGTGGGCAGAGGATGACAGTGAAAAGGCAGAGATACCGAACAAATACTTTTGCTCAGTATTCACAAAAGAAGAAGAGGGGGAGGTACTGAAACCAAACAATAGAAGCACTCTGGACAGGGGGGTTGATACCCGCTCATTCACAGAAGAAAGGGTCCTGAAAAAACTCTTGAAACTCAAGGTGGACAAAGCAATGGGGCCTGATGGGATTCTCCAAAGAATTCTAAAAGAACTAAGGAGAAACCTAGTGACACCACTGACTACCCTTTTTAACAAATCATTTGAGCATGGTCTGGTACCTGAGGACTGGAGGAGGGCAGATGTGGCTCCTCTTCACAAAAATGGGAGCAAGGCAGAGGCAGGAAACTACAGACCTGTTAGTTTGACCTCAGTGGTAGGGAAAATGATGGAATCACTTCTGAAAGAATGAATTGTTAAATACCTGGAGGCCAGCGGGCTCAGGACCCAAGGCAGCATGGATTCACAGTGGGAAGGTCATGTTAGATGAATCTCATCGGTTTCTTTTTCTGGGTGACCAAAGTAGTAGACCAGGGAGGAGCTGTGGATATAACCTACCTAGACTTTAGCAAGGCATTTGACACAGTCCCACACAAAGGAGTAATAAACAAGTTAGCCAGCCTGGGAGTGGGTACCAGTGTCGTAGCCTGGGTAACAAATTGGCTGAACACCAGGACATAGACGATAATAGTAAACGGAGTTCACTCTGAAGAAAGGCTGGTTACTAGTGGGGTACCGCAGGGTTCAGTACTGGGACCGGTCCTTTTAATGTCTTTATAGGAGACATTGCAGAGGGGCTGGTAGGACAAGTATTCCTCTTTGCAGATGACACAAAGATATGCAACAAGGTTGATACACAAGGGGGGTGTGGAAAGGATGAGAAGGGACTTGGCAAGGCTGGAGGAATGGTTACAATTATGGCAGCTTAGATTCAATGCAAAAAAGTGCAAAATAATGCACCTGGAAAACAAAAACCCAGGGGAGAAGTACACAATGGGGGAGGGTACTAACAACAACAAAAATGGAAAGGGACCTGGGGTAGTCATATCAGATGACTTTAAGGTAGGCAAGCAATGTGAGAAGGCAGTAAGGAGGGCTAGCGGGATACTGGGATGCATAAGGAGAGGCATCACCAGTAGAAAATGGGAAGTTTTTATCCCTCTGTACAGACAGTTGTTAAGACCCCATCTGGAGTACTGCATGCAGTTCTGGAGACCCGATCTCTGCAAGGACATAGACAGGATGGCGGTAGTCCAGAGCAGGGCAACTAAAATGGTGCAGGGTCTGCAACAGAAACTGCATGAAAAGAGACTTAAATAGCTTAATATATATACCCTTGAGGAAAGGAGGGGAGGGTGGGGATGATAGGAACTTTCAAAGTACCTCAAGGGAAACAACAAAGTCCAAGATGAGAGCATCTTTCAGAAAAAAGAGATGTGCAAGAACAAGGAGGGCACAATTTGAAGATAAAGGGGGACAGTCCAGGGGCAACATGAGAAAGTATTTTTTCATGGATATGGTGGTGGGCACATGTAACTGCCTTCCCGAGGAGGTCATGGGGTCAAAATTTGTGAGGGAATTCAATAATGCATGGGACAGAAATGAGGCAATTATAGTGGGGGGTAGGAGGAAGTAGGCTTTTGGTTAACTAGAATCTGCTGCTTGTTCAAAAGGCAGAGAAATGGGCAGACTAGATGGGCCAAGCAGTCCTTACCTGCCAACAAAGTCTATATTTCTGTTTTCCCAAATTGAAGGGAGTATTAGACTTTTGTTTAAGTTCTTTCTGCACAGAGGCAGGAGAAAATGAGAGTGATGGTGATACCAAACTCAAACTATCATAGCTATGAACAAATCATTTTAAACCATGCCATGCATGATCTAGCCCTTCTAAGACCATAGAAACAGTCATTTCCCCTATTTTTATATTAGGGGCCTTATTTTGTTCTTTACAATTCGGGGAAGTTATTATTTCACTTGTTCATGTCCCCTTTTTAACAGAAGTTTTTAAAGAAGAGGAACTTGTTTTGAAGCTAGAATATATCCCTTTTCTTGGGGCTATTACATCTATCATTTATTGATTTCATTTTAGCATCCACTAACAAATTGGATAGAAGACTTAAAAAAGAGGCTGATTTTGAATGTTCAGATTCTTAAAATACTTCTGAGCCCATTGACTCTTCTGTCCTGCTGTTCAAGCTATACTCATCTCCGGACTCATCTATAGCAATAGAGTGATAATTCAAAGATGAAATTGAATTCCCATTTTTATAATTTACAGTGAGATCTTTAGCAGGAAAAGGAAAAATTAAAGGAGTACTATTTTTAACTCCAGGAGTTAAGCTCTATATTACAGTAAGGAGAGAAAAAGGAGATTATTTGGGGCTGTATAGGCTGTGTGGATACGGTTTCCTTATCACTAGTTTCCATTAACTCCCTTATATCCTTAGGGGTTGCCTCCTTATTAATCTTTTTCTTTTTATGTTGTTTAACAGAGCATTCAGAGGATTACTTGGAGGAGGTCAAGAGACAACTTCCGGTGTTAACCATTATGCCAGTAAATACTATAAACAATATCTGCTTCAAAATAAATTTTTGAAATAGTGATTTGGATCTTAACAGAGGAACAATAACGTAAATGCTAAAGGTTACCATGTAACACTAAGCCTTACGCAAGCTCTATAGTTTTAAATCCCCACAACAATCAAGAATGACAGTACACTGGCATTGATAAAGCTGCTTACAAAATTGTGCAAAACAATTATCTAAAACTTCACTCATGTTTCTTAAAATAATCTATATAATAAAATATGGCCTATTAACCAATACCGGTCTAATAAATATCAATGTGCAAAGTCAAATTCAGCAGTTATCTGAATATATAAATACTACACTTCAGCTAGTACAATTCCACAAGAAATACAATAATTGGTACTTATTAAGGAAGTAAATTCCTATATAAGCTCTATATATAATAGTGCCAGTCCTTTAGAGTTGATAGCCAGGCAGTACAATGTTCTATTGCTGATGTCCCTTTTGACCTTGTTCTCCTTGATAATTAGATCCAGGCAGGTCACAAGATATAGTTATATCAAACTACCAACTACAGAAGGTGCAAAGACATTAGCTAAACTTGTCAGGCCTTTTGCTGGCCCTTATTTGTCCATGTGGTTAGCTCCAGTCCAAGGATTCCATTAAGTTAGACACAGTCATCTGAATTTGTCCAAAGTAAAGTAAAACAGGTTCTTCCCTGGGTCCATATTAATAACTTTCCTTAGTGTTGGAAATTCCAGGGAATAACTCGCTGCTGATTTAATTGCATTAGAGGTTGTGATGTTCGTTCCCAGGGTATAATTCATAACCCAGCCGCCACTGTCTATTTTGGTCACCCCTTTGTGATCATTGTGATGGTGGGTGGCCTGATGAAAGCCTGGGATAAACATAAGGGAAACCCATGGGAATGTGGGGGGGGGACAGTCAGCGAGGAAGGGAGGACGAGGGGGAGGTCAATGGCGTAAGCTAGGGACCCTACAACAACGAGCAGACTCAAAAGACCAAATGGCCTCCTTCTGCTGGCTCTTCCATACGTTTGTATGTTTGTAAAGGAATCTTAGTAGGAAAGCGGGGAGGGAGGAGTAGCCAGTTATCAGGTAGTGTCTGCAGTGACAGTATAGGGAGGCACAAACGGGACAGACTGGTTGGACCAAGTGGTCCTTATCTGCCAACAGATTCTCTGTGTCTATGTTTCTGATGTCTGCATCAACACAGTTTTTATTAAATGAATAATATAGATATTCAGTATATATACATACTGTTTACAATATACATTGAATTCTCTTTAATGGCATGTCTTCTATACAACATCCATAACTGTATATTGCTCCGAATCAGTTCCATATTTGAAACGCCCATCTTATAAAAATTCCCCTGTGTCCACCTGGGTAATTATTTCTCCTTTTAACTCTTTGCTAATACCAATGTCTCCTCCAGCTCTGCAATGCACACTGGCCCAGATATTCAAACTGTTCCCAAAAAGTGCGCAATAGCAGGAGCAAGCACAAGTCCATTGCGCCCATGTGCAAGAGTCGTGATATTCAAAAAGTGAGCCAGCCAAACTGCGCCTACAGCCGACAACTGAATATTGCACCACCTGCGCCATAGTGCAACTAGGGAGGGGAAGCTGAGCAGATCAGATGCGCCGTAGCGCAACAAGGGATGTGGAGCTGAGCAGTCCAGAGGCACCATAGCGCAACCAGAGATGCCCCCCAGCAGCAGGGCAATGCAACTGCATAACCAGGGAGGTAGGGACCCACCACCCATGCCACAGATGGGCACAGGAACACACAGCAGAACAGACATCGTCCCCCCACACCCCATGCACTGCACAACTGGGGAAGGGCTGGAATAACCACTGGCCCATGGAGACCAGCAACCAACCCACAGCTGGGCTATGTTGCCCAATCACACCCCCCGGCAAGCTGTGACTGGCACAAAAGGAGGGCTGACCACCCCATGCCACACCATCCCCCCAATGCAGAGCACACCCTGTACTGTGACCCCTAGACACCCTGCCCAGGAGCAGGGTCCACCACTGCTGGAAACCCCATGCATGCCTCCATCCCCACTGTGACACTGCAACCCTTTTACCACAGAACCATGTAAGGCAGCCCCACCACGAGCACCCATCAGTGGGTGGCAGCACACAGCGATGCAACAATGGCATACACAGTGCCACCACGCACAGCCCCACCGAGGTACTGCTGAGAGACCAACCATGCGTTGGCACACGAGGTACTCCACATGGGACAGGGCATGCCCCAGACACCACCACCAGTGGTACAGCACCCTGCGCAGTCTCCCAATGACACACCCCAACCCAGCACTGGCCACAACAGCTGGCACAGACACCCACAGTGGTGCATGGAAGCATGCACAACACCGGATGCCACACAGTGCATGGACAGACACCAACCCATACCCAAGGGCACAACAACACAGGGGGCGCAGTGGCGGGGCAGCAAGCCCCAAGCGTGGACCCATGTCAACTGTGTACACACAACCCACAGTCCTCCATGGCACTGGAGTGCAAGCCACCCTGCGCAGGCACTGTGGACCTGTACGCCACCAGCATTTTCCTGGAGCACAAGTCACAGACAGTGGTGCACATCCCCTGCAACACACACAAGCCACAGCATGAAGGTGGGTCAACAACTGTGGAGGCCACAGTGTCACCCGAGGCAGACATGCACCACACCAGTGACAGGAGGCAACCCAGCAGTGTGACGGGTACAGTGACTGCCCTGCATGGACTGCCACCACTGACATGCCAGCAGACCCTGCAGGTCACAGACATGCTTGGGTGTCAGCTGCACAGGCCATGGACGGGCTGATAGGGGCACCATGGACACAGAGCACGCACCATGGACCATTGCACACAGTCATCCAGTGCACAGGGAACAACACACACACCACAGACACTGACTGATAGCTACCCCCACACCATAGTCACCTCCACACAGACACACACACATACCCATGACTGCACCACCCCTGACACCATGCACGCCACTGCAGCTGAGCACCTATAGCCCGCTGCAAATCAGAGACCACCACAGTATTCAAATCAAAATAACTGTATTAAAACAACATATAAAAGGTAACTATTTACAACAATATATATAGGGCAGGGGAGGGCCACAAACAAGGTGGGAGTGGGTAGGGGCAGGTGTGGACAAATGGGACAGGAAAGGAGGGTGTGAGGGTGGGTCCAGGTGGGTAGGAGATATCAGGGGCAGAGGGACTTTTAACGGGAGCGCCGCTCCCCGCTCTGGCTCCTTCGCTGCCTGTGCCTCCTCAGGACCCCGGTCTCATCTGTTCTGCGAAGGCTATCTAGTGATGCCCTCGCCACCTGCAGGATCTCCTACAGTGCCTTCCTGATGTCTTGGAGCTGGCGTGTACCTAGGACAAGGGAGCACAGTCAATAAGTGTGAATGCACAGCCTCATACAGCCCACCCACTGTGCATGGCATACGGCCGTGGGACATACCTCTGTGATGGTGTGTGACCACCCACATTGATCACGTCCACATGACCTGCCCACCCAGGTGCATACAGCCATGTGGAATGCTGCACACACCCACTGGCCAAGTCACGCACAGCACCACCGTGGCCATTTAGTGACATGGCTATGTGGTGCAAAGGCAGTGGCACAGCCATGTACCAGTGCATGCATGGACCACCATCGATGCACTCCCAGACATGCATTGCCACTGGACAGTGCTGACTGTAACAAGTTGCGTGCATGGCAGTGGTGTTGCTGGATGGTGGCCATGCCCCGCTGCCCACCCTGTTACACAGCATGCAATAGTAATCATGGAGGTATGGCACTCACCATCATCGGGCCAGTTCCTTGGGTGCTGTTGACCCTCACCCTGCCTGGCCTCCCTCTCCTCCTCATTGCGCCACAGCTCATGGGCCAGGCACCATTTCTCCCGGGCCTGTGGTGCAAACATGGAGAGAGGAACATCAGTACAATCCCGTAGCAAACCCCCTGCCCCAGGTGTGTGCCCTCCCACCCAGCCAGACCCACCCACCCCACACCCTGATAACACCACCACCACAGCCAACCCCGGACGGTCCCTCCCCCATGTGCTGGACACATACAACAGTGATACCCATATGGAAGATAAAGGTGTGTTGACGTAATACCTACCTGGCCGTGGCACCATGCTCCTCCTGGCACGTCCCCGCAGGTGGGCTAGCAGCTCCAGCTCCCTCCGCTGCAGGTCCCCATACCTATGGTGGCACTGCTTCACACTTCTCCCCCATCCAGTGGCCTCCTCCAGTGCAGTGGCCACCTTCTCCCACACCTGGCTCCTGGACCTGTCCAGGGGTACCTCCCCAAACAGTGGTCCATGGTGTGGCTCCACTATGGCCACTAGGTTGGCCAGTTCCAAATGCATCCACTGAGCAGCCCTCCTGCATGCCATTCTTTCTGCTCAGTCTGCAAATATGGTGCTCTGCAGCGCAGCTCCCCACGTGCAGATGCTGAGTGGTACAGCTCTGCCATTCCCTATCACGCTGTCACCAAACAGTGTGATAGTGGTGCACCCATGCCTGATGCATGGCACCTAGGAGGCAAAGGTAGGGCACAGGGTCAAGGATCTCTGGCGCACGGACACGCACAGCGCCATTGGAACCCAATGCGTGTAGCGCAATTGGCTGCCTGTGTGCTACCACCAGTAGTGGCCTACCACGCTGTTGCCCCAGTGCGCCTATGATGGCCGAGTGCCACAGCGCCATGTAGGTGAACATCGCTATAGCGCCACTAGCACAATGGTGGCGTGCCTTCATTGCTTCCGTGCACAACCGTCAGCAGCAACCGAACACCTGCATCGGCAACCAGGGCATGCACAGTGAGGTGTGTATTACGCATGTCACAGAACTGTGCCATTGGCTCAGCACATTCAACACAATTGCGCAAAGTGCAACAGCGCGATATTCAGCTGTCATATGCAAAACAGCTAATCAGCCAGGCAATGGTGCAGCACTGCAATTTGCATCCACTTAAAGTTGCGCCTCACCTCATTTGCATGGGTTACGCTATAAAAGTGCGACATTGGGCTGCAGTGGCCATAGTCGGTTACTGCAGTCTATTGGTGAGTTGCATGCTGTTTGGGAGTGTGGACTGTGGATTTAGGGACATGCATGGGACTGCACAGTCACAGGTAACAACTGCCATTCTTACAGGCTAAATAATGACTGAGCAAGTTGTGGGAGAGGAGGAAAACAGTGGTGGGAGGAGGAGGAGGTCTAATTTCACCAAGGCCGAGACCGAAGCCCTGTTTGAGGCCTATCTGGATCAGGGGCCGCTTCTCAGCGGACAGCAGGGAACACCTCAAGCCCGTGCTGCTGCATGGGAGGAGGTGGCATGTGCTGTGAACCTGCATGGCCGCCACAAGCGCTCCGTGCAGGAGTGCAAGAAGAAGATGGGCACAGACAGGAGGAGGATAAAGGAGAAGGTGGCTGCCATCAGGGCAGCATGATCTGTGACAGGTGGGGGACAGTCGGAGGTGGTACACCTGACCCCACAGGAGGAGAGGATTGCTGGAAACATGCAGCATTGTGTCATTGATGGTGTTCTGGGTGGTGGTTTCCAGATGGGTGGTGGCCCATCACTGCATGGTAAGTCATGGTCTGTCTATGGGGGGGGCAAGGTAGGTCACATGCAGTAATGTGACTTTGTTTTCCCTTACAGATCCTGAGCATCTGCATGGGTCAGCGGTGGTGGGCCTGTCCACTGAGGACAGTCAGCTGGAGATGGAGGAGGGCTCATCCACCTCCACAGGTATACGTGGCTCAGTGCGACAGTGGGACTCCCTGGCTGTCCACACTAATGTTGTTGTAAGAGGTACGGAGGAAGCCCTGCCCATGTCCCAGCGTGACAGCGTCCACGGATGCCAGCATGCTGTAACACGGGCTTGTGCCAAGTCCGTCACCGATGATGATGTCACCAACGGCATGGGCAGTGACACGTGTGTGCCACAGGATGGCCACACATCAGGTAACATCGCGGCCATGGCTGTGGGTGGTACAGCCGTGGAGGCCTGCGTGTCAGCACAGTCCCAGCCTGTGCCTGTCAGTGCCAGTGGGGCAGCACTGGTGTTCGTTCAGGACAGTGGGACTGTTGCAGCCACTGCGGTGGCATCACTGAGCCCTGGGGAGTGGCAGCCAGAGGGGCAGCATCAGCGGTTGGCCAATGGGCTTGGGGTACAGGGTCCAGCAGCGGCGGCTGTGCACTGCCTGTGGACATGTCCAGACCTGGTCCTGGTGTGCAGCGCCCACCCTCAAGGGGTGCTGAGCATCAGGGCTGCACACACCCTGATGGACAGGATGCTGAGGAGGCAGATGACCTCTTGGACAAGCACACCCGCCTACTGCAAGCATCAGTTCAGCAGCAGATGCAGCTTGTGACTCCAGTGGATGCACTGCATGCAGCTCTGGAGAGGGCAGCAGAGCGTCGCAGCAGAGACACCGCTCTGATCCTGGCAGGGGTGGACCGGTTGCGGGAGGATGTGACCGCTGCCATTGACAGGCATGCACAGGCATTCACTGCTGTCATGGCCCCAATGGGCACACAGTCATGTGCCCATGTGTTGCGGACACCACGCAGTGCACTGTCAACCCCCATTCCCGGCATCATGCAACATCCTCCCTGTCGACACCGGGTTCAGCTGTGGGCATCCCGAGCACACCTGGAGCAGGCATGTTTGGTGTGCTGCAGACCCCTGTGCGAGCACGGTCGCGTTCACACAGTGGGATCCCTGGGGGACCATCGGTGCCACCCATGAGGCCAGTGGTCGGCCTGTCAGTGCTGGCGGGTCTTGGTGGGGCCACCCACACATCTGTGGTGGCCGGGGCACTGTGTCACGTGACTGACCTGTTTCCCAATGCAGCTACTGTCTGGTGCTGCCCTGTCTGCATTGTGTCTTTCAGTGGGCAGTGCAAGGGTGGGTACCCGGCCCTGCACGTGGACACACAGTCCATCTGCACACCCTCCTGGCTGCTGTCCGCAGTTGCATGTGCATGATGATGCCTGCATTGCGCTGTACACCAATGTGCAATGGTGCTCAGCATCTGACACACGCACATGTACAGGCAGTGGGCGTGGTGGTCTGTGGACATGTGTGTGGCTAGAGGTGGAGTTCTGGGTCGGTGTGCCTCCTACCCTTTGTGCAAGTTTGGTGCATTGTGTGTGTGTGTGCGTGTGTGTGTGTGTCCATCTATGTGGCATTTTAGACCTCACTCATCCCTGGTTGTGTGTGTGTGGTTCCATGCCTGGCCACTTCCCTTGATGGCATGCACCCCTGGTGTGTGTCTATGCATGGTTATGGGTTGTGCCTTAGCCACTGGTGGTTGCACATGGCCCCATGACTTACCTGGGTTGGCTGAAGTGCTCCTCCATGATGGCGTCCCAGTGCAGATGTGCCAGCCAGTGCAGTCGGGGGTCCCATCGGCCAAGGGGGGGCTGCCCATCACCATCATCCCCGGCATCCTCATTGTCCCCATCGCTGTCTCCCTCTTTGACCTGTACAGCTATCCCACATTTGTTGGCCATGTTGTGCAGGATGCAACAGGCCAGGAATAGCCCGCAGGCCTTTGAGGGGCTGTACTGTAGGGCACCACCGGAGGTGTCCAGGCAACAGAAATGTGCCTTCAGTATCCCGAACACCCACTCGATGACATTACGTGTGGTGGTGTGTGCCTCATTGTAGCGTTGCTGCGATGGGGTCACGGGCTGCTGGTAGGGTGTGAGCAGCCAGGGACGGAGTGGGTATCCACTATCACCTGTGTGTAGAGGGTGGAGGTTAGTTTGGTGATCAGCTTCAGCCTGCCCCGGGCCATGTAGGCCACTACCCATGTCACCTCTGACCATGCCCCCCCAGACCCTATGATTGTCCATGTGGTTTGCATACTCACCCACTAGGTGTCCAGTGGGGATATCCCCACTCTCAAATCTGTGGCACAGTGCTGACTGGTGCCAGATGAAGGCATCGTGTGCTCTCCCAGGTTGTGTGGCACAGACATTGATTATGCGCCCCCTGGCATTGCACACCACCTGGCAGTTGATGCTGGCATGGCCCTTGCGATTGATGTATACGGCCCCCTCGGGACCAGGTGGTGTGCGGATGGCCACATGGGTGCAGTCTATTGCCCCTAGCACGCCAGGAAAATGTGCTACCCTGTGGAACTCCTGTATGTTTGCTGTGCGCTCAGCCGGTGTGCTGTGGAAATGGATGTACTCTGCAGCATGTGGCAGCAGTGTGCTGAGGAATTGGGTGAGGTGGCGTGGCCGACTGGGTTATGCCTGTGGTGTCCCCTGCTGGTCTCTGGAAGGTACCCGTGGTGAGAAAGCACATGCAAGCTGTCACTTTGGTCTCCACTGACAGGGCATGGCTCCGTCATGTGGGTGCCTGCATCACATCACTGCACAGCTCACAGAGCCGCCTCAGAATTGCCCAATTCAGGCAGTACTGGCCCACAATCTCTGTATCACTGTACATCTCGAAGCTGGTGTGGGCTTGGTACTAACTGTTGGGGGCATACAGCTGACAGGACCTTCCACAGCCATGCCCCCCTGCTGCCTGCCTTCTCACCCCCCTCATAACAGCCTCCATCTGAAAGGTGGCACTGGCCATGTTTCTGGCTTGTGTTTACCTCCCCTGGCAGCTGTTACTGTATTCCCCCCGCTGTCCTCACTGCTACTTCCCCTGCACCAGGAACACCTGCCTGTGCTTGCCTCACTGCTGTGTGGTGTACCTCCCCCTTGTGCAATGTCTCCCCACACCTTCCCCTGTGGCTATTGCTTCCAGGTGCCCTTTCCTGCCTGGCCCTGTGTGTCCCTGCTGCCCAGTGTGTCCTGCTGTGTGTTGCTCTCATATGTGGCTTCCCTGTAGCGTTCTTGCACCTTTCCCTTGCTCCCTTTTATTTTGGCTCATTTCTGCTATGGAGCAACTTCCGCTTGTTCCCTATTGCTATAGCGCAAGCTGTTGAATACTCGCACTGCGCCATTTATGCATGGTTCTCCCCTTCAATTGCGATGCCTCATTATCATTAAGCTGCTTTTGATCAGCGTGATTTGGGGTGTGCAACTGCCTCCTGTTGAATATCGCAGAATGGTGCATTTTCGGACTTGCGCAGGCGCAACCCTATTGCGCATGGCTCAAATCTTTTGAATATCTGGGCCACTGTATTTCCTTAGACCTTCTGTTTTTTCAAGATATAGTACTTTCTACATAACATTAGTTACTCTTGTGGTGGCATAGAAAGATAGAAACATAGAATTTGATGGCAGATAAGGACTGCTTGGCCCATCTAGTCTGCCCATTTTCCTACCTAACAGATAAGCTGCAGATCCTAGTTAACCAACAGCTTACTTCCTCCTACCCCCCACTAGGACTGCCTTATGCCTGTCCCATGCATTCTTGAATTCCCCCACTGTTCTTGACTCCATTACCTCCTCAGGGAGCCTGTTCCATGCACCCCTCTGTGAAAAAATACTTCCCACATTACCTCTGAGCAGTCCCCCTCTATCTTCAAATTGTGCCCCTTGTTCTTGCAATCTCTTTTCTGGAATATGCTACCCTCTTGGACTTTGTTGATTCCTTGAGGTACTGAAAGTTTCTATCATGCCCCTCTCTCCCTTCTTTCCTCAAGGGTATACATATTAAGCTCCTTTAGTCTTTCTTCAGTATGTCTTCTGGTGCAGACCCTGCACCATTTTGCTCCCTCCTCTGGACAGCCTCCACTCTGTCTATGTCTTTGTGGAGATGGGGTCTCCAGAATGCACACAGTACTCCAGATGGGGTCTCACCAACTGTCTGTACAGAGGGATAACAACTTCCTGTTTCCTACTATTGATGCCTCTTCCCATGCATCCCAGTATATATTTAAGCAGTAATGCATGGCAGAGTGTGTCTCATGCTTGGATAATGTCATACCTAGGGTGGTTGAGCACGAGGCTGCAGGTCACATGTGTCGAACACCAGAGAAGTAACGTTATCCCGGATGACACACACTGGAGTACAATACTGCTGTTATACAATGGCTCATTTTTTGTGAAAAAGAAAAAAAAACAGTTTAAAGCAGCATTGCAAGAAAATGGGCAAAAATTTGACCCCACTTTTTTTTTTCTTCCTTATCAATGCCAAATGTCTTCCAGCTGATTTTGGTGGAAATATTTTCAGTTTTCATTATCATTTAAGAATTGTATGACTGTTTTAAAGTAATTATTTCTCAAGATAAAAGATGACCACCTCATTTTTGCATAGAAATAATATTGAGGACACAAGGAGGGTAAGAACCCAGACAAAAAATGCAAATGTACAATACACAGGATAGGAAGCATCCAGAAAACCCACATCAACAATTATGCCAATATTTTTCATAACCATAGCATAATATTAGCATTTTGGAATAACTTTTTTCATTGAACTACTGCTTTAAAACATTTTTGAAAATTATTTTGGACTGTGCAAGCACACTTGTATATGTTTATAATTAATGGCTTCCGTCTTTGTCAATGGAAAAAGCCATGTGTTAAATACCGTAACACTCGAGTAGATGTTATGGCATTCATGCAGCTTCTTCCAATCCTAAAGCACTAGAAACAGAAAGTCAGCATGAGCCTATCCATACAAAAGCCCTCCAGACACAACACAGCTCGAGCCTCTCAATGTTCGTTTCTCCCTCAGTCTCTCACCTCCTCAGTCATGTTTCCTCTGTATTAAATCTTCTACCCTTTCGCTGCATTTCCTGACAAAAAGACAAATCCAAAGCTGCTCAACCACAGCCAGAGAGGTTTCCACAGCTCACTATCAGGCCAACATGATGAAATGGCTTCCGGTAACATGCAGGCTATGTTTGGGATCACCTGCATTTTCCATACCCCAGTAAAAGTTAATATCCACTAATCAAACCCAACACCCACAGAAACAAGGAAGAATCCAAGTTATCAAAGACTCAGACAACTCTCACGAAGATATTCTTAACACAGTAAAGCCACCACACAGCACTATATTGCCTAAATATAACATTTTCTGTAGAATTCTACGTTGCCACAGTAAACACTTTTACCACCATCCCTAAGTAATCTCCGTTTCAAGCCTACTCTTTCCTCTGCAGTTCAAAATGCTACAGCACTTGAAAACGAATGAAAAAATGGAACCCTTCAATTATATACAACAAAATATGGGGTGCAGTGTGTTTAACTCTAATTAAACACACACTGTCGTTGTTGAAGTGCCATCCAACAACTCGGGTGTGTGTTAAATTCTCGTAACACACTGCACCCAATACTTTATCCTATATATAATAAATGATGACCCCCTATAATGACTGGATATCAATTCTTGATAAAATGCAGTAATAACATGTTGAATTTCATAATAATTTGATAGTAAGTTATTACAGCATTTTCTTCCTCATGCTCTCATTTCACTTAAACATGAAAAAAGCAGACTGTATTTATACTAGTATGGTGGCCACTGAGGGACACTCTCACTCGAACAAATACAGATCTGAAACCTTGCACCAGTTATAAAAAACAATGCCTGTGCAAGGTTTGTGTTTTGAAGATTTTTCACATGCTCTTGGTGAGTGATAATCTCATAAACTCCTCAAGCTTCGCTTTTGGGGTTTTGGATTATCACACTCTTTGGGTGTGTGAAAAAATCCTCATAATACACACCTGCACGGGCGTTATTCTCTATATATGTACAGTTACTGTATCTCTTATTGTTATAAGAGTGAATTCTTGAGTTCTTTGGGTGAGAAGACTGTGAAGCTAAGTTGAGCAGTTCTTGCACACAAAGAACTTGAGCATGAACTCTTATTTATTTATTTAGTTTTTGTTTACCGGGTGGGTGCACTAGCCATAAAGATGACTGTTTTCAGGCATGACCCAGGAGGTTACAGGGCAGACATTGCAGGTATAACAATTAGTAGATTACATCAAGATACATAAAAAAGGTGTTGTGATTCATTAAACAATAGGCTAAGCAGCACAGGTAGTACACAGAGTGGTCCTGGTAGGATCATAGAGATTTATACAGTCATAGCATGACGAAAAACATACAGTAGCAAGAGTATTGCAGTAGTAGTCGTGGAAATAAAATTTAGGAAGTACAACAAAAATAGATAAATAAAAATGTGGTCAAATTCTGACAAGTGCAGGGGGATAATGGGCAGGGTACTGGCAAGATTGTGAACAGTAGGGATAATAGCAGATCAGGATAAGAAAAGGTAGGGAATAGGATAGCAGCTGGCAAAGACAGAAAGGAATGGCTGCAGGGAGCTAGTGTCAGGAGATAGAGCTGGGATAGGCTGTACCACAAGGGGGGTATTGTGGAGAAAAGGTAAGAGCTTCAGGATAGGCAGGATATGCAGAGGACTAAGGAGGTTTGAAACAGGAGCATTGTTTGGTGGATCTGAGTTGCTGGTGGAGCACTTTTTTTAAAAGCATTGTGTATAGGAGCTAGCTGGATGTCCAGAGATGCTGAGTTCCATAACTGAGGTGCACGGTGGGCAAAGACTCTAGAGCCTTTGGTGGTACTGCATTTGGGGATGCATAGTAGAGATTTGTCAGCTGAGCATAGGCCATAGTTGGAGGTCTGGTAGGTGAGTAGCTCAGCTAGAATTGTTGGGGTATGAGATCTCATGATGCTGTCGACGGCTGAGCCGAGGGAGTAAAATCTAGTATCGCTGGGGGACAACCAGTTTAGATCCAAGTATAGTAGACACTGGTGTTTTAGTCTGCTGGAGGCTGAGGCAAGCCTGCAGATGTTGTTGTAGGTGACATCCCATCTTTGAAGATTTGATTTTGGTAAAGGAGCATAAGTTGCCACCCATAGGTCAGAGTAGGTAGGAGTATGCCCCGAGCTATATAACTGTAAGAGACACAGGAACTGTACACATAAACATATTATAAATCATGGTAAACAATTTCATTTAAAACAACTGAATTTTAATTTAAAATTAATTTTTAATTTTTTATTTTTGCGGAATATTATAGAATCCCTTTGTTGGAAATGGACTGTGGCACTGAACTTAGAACTTCAGAATTTTAGAACTATGTGCATAGGGCACCCTCCTATGGTTATACGAGTACTTCAAATGTTTAGAAATAAACAGTCCTCTCTGGCTAAGAATCATCTCATGATTTATAACTTAAAAAGTTTGTTTTCCATCTGTCTGTTAGGTGGTGGTGTTAAGTAGTAGTTTATGCCCTGTAATTGTATTCAGTTTTTTCAGCCATCTATCCCCTTCCCCCAAAAGCTGTATTTGTAGTCTGTTGTTCTTGTGCCTGCCCTGGGACCGGAGGAAGTTGTTGTTTAATGGAGATCTCAATTTACAGAGACACAAGGGAGAATAGCTATCATGCAATAAACACAGCACTGTTGTAGTTTGTATGTGCACTGAGGATCACATTGCTGACTGGATAGGGACTGAGACACAGCATGGGAAAATGATGGTTTTCATTTATGTACATTTCAGAGCTTGGACAAGACATTTGTGGACTCCTGTCTGTGAAATGAACCAGACGCAGCAAGTAGTAAGTGGAAAGCAATCTGTTTTAAGTAGTACACATTCTTATGCCGGCACTGTTAACATTGCTTCAGTTGCAGGGAGGAGCAATGAACTGAGAGTGGTGAGTTGAAGCTGTAAAGTCTTCAGTAGTTCCAAAATAGCTGTGGTGGTGGGGGAGGGACTTATCGGGGTTGGGGGAATGTAAATGTCTGATGGCTTGAGGGGGAGGTTTTTCAGTGTGACATGGTAAGATGCAGGAATCAGGAGATGCATTGAGATGTAGGGGCACAGTGATTCTTTGCTCATTTCTGAGGTCATGTTGGTGCCAGTACTTTATACAGTGATGTTATGCTCAGATAACATCACTGGTAAAGATGGGCACTGAACTGGAGCAAGGAATTTTCTTGCCATTGTATAATTATTATTTATTTGTAATTTTTGACCAGGAAAAGCACACTATGATAGCTTGTTTCTAGGGGCATCATGGGGGAGGGTTGCATGGACCTAATTTATTGATGGGGGGAATTTTGGCAACTGGGGTTACCAATAACAGGCAACCTGAATTGTCAGATGGCCCTGTGGGGAAATGAGCAAGAAAGGTAAGAGGAGGGGTAGGGGAGAGGGGGCAAGTGTGGAAGGCACAGTACTTGTTGACAGCAACTGGTAAGTCACAGGTGTGTCATTTGATACAGTGAAAGGGGGCTCGGCCACAAACCAGGGGGAGGGGCCAAACAGGAGCCCTAGTGTGGGGTTCTGGAGGGATATATAAGGTTAGGCAGCCCTCCAGCTGCCCTCTTTTGCTAGGAATTTTTGCTTAGCACATTCGTTGGCTCAGATGAAGGACACTTTTAGGTAAGATGCAGGGCTAGGGGCTCCAGGGGGTCCATGGCCATGTGGAATCCGACTGGGGCCTTTTTTCCCAAGACTACATTAAAGAATTTTAATTGTAAGTTGGTGTTTTTCATCTGTTTGTATTATGGGGTGGCAGATGCAGGGGTTATAGACTGGTGGGGTTTTATCTAGTCTTTTGTGCATTACTGTAAAATCTCGGTGCTGGAGGCCACAGTCATGCTGGACAGGGCGGCTGTAAACAGTGTTTTTTGTGCAACTTGGTTGGCATTGGGTAGGACTTGCAGCATCTAGCTAATCCAAGTTTGGGTCAATTGGGCCTGAAAGGGAGGCCTGGAAATGGTGGTAGTTTGGTGAGGCATGGATGCATGGGGGGAGTGAGAATCCTGCTTCTTCTCAGCATTTGGTATTACTGGAAAGGAAGCTGAAGGTGATTCATGGGATTTTTTTCTTCTTTGGAGGTGTTTTCTGTGGGACTTTGGCTTGGCAGTTCCACCATAGGCACGGCGGGCAGTCCACGTGGGTCCCACTTTTGCTTGCTGTGACTGCTGGTATGCATGGAAGCTGAAAAGGTGGCAGCGGGGCAAGGAAAGGCCTGGGCCTAGATGGCAATTTCTCGGGGAGCGCAGCCGAGATCAGGTATTGGCTGGTTTTCTTTAGCAAGAGGCGGGGTGGTCGGAGAAACATACCATGAGCTGAGGTGGAGACAGGAATGATTTTTCACCACAATTAAAGAAGAAGGACAGGACAAAAGGAGAAAAGAAACCAAAAGGAAACGAGTTGCTGGTGGCTGGTGACCCCACCCCTCACGTGGTGGTTTGCAGTTGGGGGGAATGGGTGGAGTGCAGGGAGGCAAAAAGAGGAGCCGGGCATGCAGAAGATGTGTGCGCAGGCCACAAGAGCATGGAGACATGGCTCAAGGGGCGCTTTGGAGGCACAGGTTGGCTGGGGGGAAGTGAGGACCAAGGCCACCACAGGCTGTGGAGGAATGGGGCAGGCAGGCCCCAGCAACTGCTGGATGAGGGGCATGGTTGTGGTATGGGGGAAAAACGGAGGGGTGAGGTGACAGAGGCTGGTGTGAGGGGCAAGGGAGAGCTTGGCTTAGGGGATAGTGTTGGGCATGGGACAACACAAGAGGCTCCAAGGTCTGAAGATGGACAGCCACGTTGTAAGCCAAAGGACCAGGCCGCTGACCACCTCACAGTGGAGGGGAGGACAGGGGATGGTTTGTCAGGTGCTTCTGGCAGTTTTTCTGTAAAAAAAAATAAACAAAAATTACTAAAAAAAACAAACAACAAACAGGGAAGTAGAGATGCACAAAACAGGGTCTACAGGGCATGGAGGGAGACTGGGCAGTGGACCCCCTCATGGCATGGGAAGCCTCATAGCATTCAGTAACAAAGAAAACAAAACCAAAAAGGACAGTGACCCAGGTGGGGGGGGGACGGAAGAAAGGGGTTTTGGGGCAAAGGGATCAAAGAAAGGAGGGGGAAGCATGGGAAGGGGGATTGCCCTCAGTCACGGGTAGGGAAGGGGGTTGTCAGCCCAGAAGGGCAGGTGATGGGGCTGTGCGTGTGTCATGGAGGGTGCCTGATGGGCACGTGAGATGCGAATGGAGATTGGAGTGGATGGGGGGACAAGGGAAGAGGAGACCTGAGGACGAGGGCAAGTTACACTCACAGTTGTTTCATTCTTCCCCTATATCAGGCAGCAGGGAAGATGGCACCAAAGAGAGTCATGGTCTTCAATACCAAACTGATGGAGGAGGCATCCAAGTTGATGAATAAGATGACAGAGCTGGTTGAGGTGGCTTGGCAGTGGGAGGAAGAAGAGGAGGTGTCGAAAAAGAGAAAGGAGAGAAAGGAGTGGGTGGAAGGGGGCAAGGGAGGAAGAGGCCATGAGGATCAAGGCCCACCCCTTCACCTGTCTCGCCACTGCAGCCTGCACTAATGCCAATGGGGCCAGGCCCAAATGGGGGTAAGGGCGATGTGGATGTAACAAACAAGTGGAACCTGAAGCAGTACTTTGAAGGTCTACTGGGGGATATGGGGGAGATGAGGGCTGGAGAAGATGGAGGGGGCGCTGCAGGTGATAAAAAGTGGTAACAAGGGGGAAGAAGGGGACAAGGACAAACAGAAAGGGGGAGAAACTATATGACAGACCCCCAGCTTTCACGTTAAGTGACCACGGGCGTATCCTCCATCAAGGATAAGATTTGGAAGGGGGAATATGTGGATATTTTCAGTTTGGTGGATGAGGATATGGCTAAAAAGTATGAGCAGAAGTAATTGGTATGTAAATCAGAGATGGTGGTGGTTCTGGCGGTAGTGGGGCATAAGAAGGAAGAGGCAAAGTACAAGGGGAAAAACATAGACACATTGCAGGCGTGTTTTCTGATGTACAATGTGCTGGTCCTGGAAAAGCAACCAGAGTTGGCCATTCCCTTCCTGACATACACAACTATCATTAGGGACACATACAAGGCAAAGCTAAGGTATGGGCGGCTAAAGTATGACGAGGCGTTCAGAAAGCAGATGGTGGCAAAAAGAGATTTAAGATGGGACTGCACCCACTCTGAGCTGTGGGTACGAACTCTATCAGGTCCAGCAGGTGGGCTCGGAAGGGGAGCATGCCAAAAAAGGTGCCCCCATCATGGTGGTGAAGACATGCTGGGGGTACAACAGGGACTCGTGCATTTGTTTGAACTGTAAATTCAGCCATGTCTGCTCCCGATGGGCAGGCTCACAACCAGCATCAAACTGCAGGTCAGGAGGGGACCGGGCTACCCAGCAGGGAGGGAAGTTCCAGGAACAGTCCTTTTGGAGTATCGAGGTGGTGGGAGTGGTAAGGGATGGGGGGGCCACAGCAGAGGAGGGTACAACTCCAACTATGGGTGGAACTGAAGGGGACATGGGGACACGGCACTGGGGTTATCCCTTGGCACGAACGCCCATAGTCCAAAGAGTCGTTGAGGCCTGGACGCAAGAGTATCCAGATGAAGCAAAGGCGGAGTTCCTGCACAAGAGTTTTGTGGGGTGCAGACAGCAATGAGGGCAACAAATTTGGGGTCAGTCAAGGGTAAGGAGGACATATTCCATACGAAAATCCAGAAGGAGGTGCAGACTGGGAGGATTGAGTGCCCGTTCAGTGCCCCCCCTTGCCCCAATATCTAATTATCACCTTTAGGCATGGTACCAAAGAAGCAGGAGGGGGAATTTTGTCTCATCCACCACTTCTTCTACCCAGAGGGGGCCTCGGTGAATGAGGGGATCCCAGATGACCTACGGGCAGTCTCCTAAACCTCACTGGATCAGGTGGTGGTGTTGATCAGGGCAGTAAAAGGGGCGTGGTTGGCAAAGATAGACATTGAGTCCACCTTCTGGCCATTGCCAGTGAGGCCGGAGGATTGGGATCTCTTGGGCTTTCAGTTTGGGAGCGGCCTATATGTGGACAAAGCCATGCCCATGGGGAGCTCAGTGGCCTGTTCGATATTCAAGGCTTTTAATTCTTGGATACAATGGGTGCTTGGGTGGAGATATGTACATAGGTGGGTGGTACACTACTTAGATGATTTTCTCCTCATGGGGAAGCAGCAGGAAACAGAGGGGTTGTTGGTAGATTTTAAAGAAATGTGTGGGTGCATAGGCATTACGATGGTGGAGGGGAAAACAGAGGGCCCAGCCCACCAGCTCGAGTTCCTAGGGATAGAGGTGGACACAGCACAAGAATGCTTCTGTCTTCCGGGGGACAAAGTGGCACAGCTTAGGGGTTTGTTGGAGCAGGTAAAGGGGAGGAGGAGGGTGCCACTGGTATTGGTACAACAGCTGCTGGGGCACCTTCATTTTGCTTGTAAGGCAATTAGCCCGGGAAGGGCATTTACCAGGAGGCTGGCAAGGGCAACCAGAAAAGCAAAGAAGCCCCATCACTGGGTGGACATCACAAAAGAGATAAGGGAGGACCTGGGGGAGTGGTAACAGTTCCTGGAGGGTTTCAATGGGGTTATGTTCTGGCAGGAGGATGGAGCCTACAACATGGATCTAGAGCCCTACACTGATGCATCAGGAGCCCTGGGGATGGGGCCTACTTTAGGGGGGAATGAATTTCAGAGGCATGGCCAGAATCTGGGTCGGAGGCGGGGCTACTGAAGGACATTACCTTTTTGGAATTCTTTCCCATCCTTGTTTCCCTGGTGGTCTGGGGGGACAGGATGAAGGGGAAGTGCATATTGTTTTAGTGCGACAATAAGGGGTGGTGGAAGTGATAAATAGGCAAGGTGGGGTCACGGACATGGTAGGGGGTGTTATGCATACTCTGGTCCTGTTGGGGCTTCAGCTAAATTTGTCTTTTAAAGCGCAACATATTGAAGGCATTCAGAATGACATTGCTGACAGTCTTTCCCATTTACAGTTGAACAGGTTTCGGTACCTGGCACCAGGTGCAGCATTACACAGGACTAGGGTCCTGGACCATCTATGGGAGATTGGAGGGAAACAGCCAGATGGTTATCCTGGAGCTCCTGGGTGTCCAGTACGCTGAGGGCGTACAAGACAGCATGGGGTGTGTTCCAGGAGTTCAGGGCAAGTGCAGGTCTAGGCAGGGACAACCAGTTTCTGAAGATCACCTAAAGATACATGGTGAGGAAAAGGGAAAAGGGAATGGCCCATACTACCATGGGTGTACAGTTGGCAGGGATAGGATGGGCCTGCAAGGAAAAAGGTTGGCCAGATATAACTGCAGGAAGGGCTGTGAGGTGCATGGTCTCAGGCTGGCAGAGGTGACATGGGATGAGATGGGACAGGTGGTGGCCCATCATGGAGGAGTTGCTCAGGAGGGTCATGGAAGCACTCCAGCATGTATGTACATTGGCAAGAGAGGCATGCTTATTCCAGGTGTTGTTCGCAGTCATAGTTAGGGGTGCTTTCGGAGTCAGGTAGATGTTGGCCCCAAGGAAGTCGCACCAAAGCAGGGGTTTACAAGCTGGGGAAGTCAAGTTCAGGCAGGACATGGTAACCATATGTCTGACACAGTCAAAGACAGACCAAGTGGGAAGGGGAGGTGTGACACTGCTCAGGCAGGGACCAGGTGAGGTGTGTGCCGTTATGGAGCTGGAAAGTATAGGTGAATGTGGGGAGGGAGGGGCTTGGTTCTGCCATGGGGATGGAAGCCCATGACAGATTTCCAGGTTAGGGGCCTTAAGAAGGCAATAGCATTTGTGGGGGAAGTCCCGAGCAGTTTTGCCCCCCACTCCTTCCGCATTGGTGCGTCATCAAAGGCAGTTTCCCGAAGCAGGTCAGAGCAGGAGGTGAAGCAGGTGGGGCAGTGGAAGTCCAGCTGTTGTAAGAAGTATGTAAGGTGCTAACAGTGTGGAGATTACCCATGTTTTGTCCTTTTTCCCGCAGAAGCAAAGAGGCATGTATGGATGGTGGGGCACTCCTTTATCTAATGGGCCGAGAAATTTGCAGCTGCCAGGATCAGTGGGATGCAGCTGCGGACAGATTTGGAGAGCACAAGGCTGCAGTGGAAGGGACTAAGGGTCTTGAGATGGACCCAAGTGATGCCACTGTTGGAGGAACTCAAGGTCCGCTGGAGCAGGCCGGACGTGCTCATCATACATTTGGGGGTTAATGATCTTGGGAAGACTCCATGGGGAGTGTTGGTTCAGGCAATAACAGCTGATTTGGAGAGGGGGAAAGGTTGGTGGCCAGGTGTGGTGATTGGGAGGTCCAAGATCACATCCGGGAGGTTATGGAGGTGAGTCAGGTAAATTAGGGTGGTGGAGAAGGGTAGGAAACATCTCAACAGGAAGGTGGCAAAAGTGGTGAGATGGGGAGCATGCATATACAGCACAGGGACATCTCTTTCAATTTCCCGGAGGTGTACAGGTCTGACGGGACCCACCTATTGGAATTTGACATGTACTTGTTCCTGAGACCCATAATAGACCTAGTGGGGGAGGTTGAGAAGAGGGGCATAGGTACTAGCCCAAAGGAGAGCCCATCTTCCATCACTAAGCGGAGATGGGTCAGTGGAAGAAAGGGGGAGCAAGAGGGGAGAAATGGGGGGTAGGCACGAGAGGGGGAGGGGGCAGGGCAGCATGGGCTGGGGGCAAATGGCACTCAGACATGGAAGTAAAGGGGCAGGGGGGAAGGGGATTTAGAATAGGGGTCGGATCTCAGTGTCTGGACCTAGGAGGGAGGAGGTCCTGGTAAGCTGGTACCTGGTAATGGTGATGGTGTGGCGGGGGGCGGATTTGGTGTCCAGACCCTGAAGGAGGAAACGCAGGAAGAAGAGGACCATGAATGAATAAAGTCATAAAGAAACAAATGGATTACTTGTAGTACTATTGTGGACTGTAAACAATTAATGTGGAATGAGAATGGAATGTAATATTAACCTGTATTAACTTGGTGTCTGAATAAACTGTTGCCATCGAGCATCCAAACTAGCAGGAGTGGAGCGTCCTCATTCTCCAGAGGGGATCAGATGACAAAAGGGGTTGCCAATAACAGGCAACCTGAATTATCAGATGGCCCCCTGGGGAAATTAGCAAGAAAGGTAAGGGGAGGGTTGGGGGAGCCAAGGTAGGAAGGGGCAGTACTTGGTGATATCACCTGGTGAGTAACAGGTGTGTCATTTGACACAGGGAAAGGGGGCTCAGCCACAGGCCAGGGGGAAGGGCCAAACATGAGTCCTGGTTTGTGATTCGGAGGGTATATAAGGTTAATCAGCCCTTCAGTTGTCCTCTTTTGCTAGAATTTTCCCACCCACCCACCCATCCTAGGGGTACAGCAGATGTGGGGTGGGATGGGGTAGGTTTGAGGCAGTGTTTGAACACAGGGTAAGAGATGGGAGCCTGGGGAGCCTGATGGTGGGCTGGTCAGCTACAGAAGGACATCAGGAACATGGGCTGACAGAGCCCAGAGGGCAACAAGGGGCCCTGATGGAGGGGACAGGTACTGGGGGAAGAAGGGATCAAGATGGGGAAAACAGGGGTGGCAGGAGAGGAGGGAGGGCAGGGCAGCATGGGCTGGGGGCAAATGGCACCCAGGCATGGAAGTAAAGGGAGAGGGGGGATTTAGACTAGGGGTTGGATCTCAGTGTCCGGACCTAGGAAGGAGGAGGTCCTGGTAAATTGGTACCTGATAATGGTGATGATGTGAGGGGTCGGATTTGGTGTCTGGACCCTGAAGGAGAAAATTCAGGAAGAAGAGGACCAGAAATGAAGAAAGTCGTAAAGAAATAAATGGACTGCTTGTAGTACTATTGTGGACTGTAAGCAATTAATGTGGAATGAGAATGGAATGTAATATTAACTTGTATTAACTTGGTGACAGAATAAACTGATGCCAACAAGCATCCAAACTAGCAGGAGTGGAGAGTGTTCATTCCCGAGAGGAGATCAGATAACAATGACACTTGGGAAATTTCTCTAGTCTTGTCAGTACAGAGAACCCCTGGCCATCTGCCAAGCTGGCCGATGCTGGAGGAGAGGGAGAAGGTGAGAGAATGGAAGCGCTAGAGGCAGGGCAGCTAGCCTCCTACACTGCTACTTCAACTGCAGAGGCTGTAATGGTTCCTGCATCTGGGTCTGATATAGAGATGGGCATTCTCATAGTTAATATGGAAGAACAAATGGGTAAAGAAAATGAAGTAACATGGAACAAAATCATATGAATAAGTTAGCACATTGGAGGGAAAACTTTATGATGAATAAGAAAAATTCAAAAATGGCTATAGTAGAAAGAAAAAAAATACTTCCATTAGTATCTGATGAAGACTGGAAATTTCAAAACCAAAAAAAATGACTTACAGAACAATTCCTGAAATCTAATGAGCACCCTATGTTTGAACCGAGTGACACTGACAATCAGCTGTGTTTGATGCAAAGTGTCATGACAGCTGAAGGCAGTACCTCTAGTGCTGTAGTGTGAATTTTGTCCTACATTGACCCCAAGGAACAGACAGCCCTTAAATGTGTAACTGGGAGTAATTCAAATGTTTAATATAAAACAAAAATGCCACTCAGGACGCACAAGATGGAGCCAAAAGTAACAGTTACACTGCAGCAAAGAGCATTTCATCTTGAATGTCCAAGGAGACAACTCAATCCACTGTTAGGATACTGCATGCTTCATTTACTGTATTAGATAAAATGCAGATAAAGACACAGCTTAACTAAGGTAAACTTAACAGTTGGCACCCCCCACAACAAGTATAGGGAACGAGCATCAACATTTCACATTGCTCTGACAAAGCGTCAGAGCGACGTAAAATGTTGAGTCTCATTCCCTGTACTTGCGGGGGTGGAGGGGTACTACCTGTTAAGGTACCTAGACAAACTGTGTCCTTTATCTGTGTTTTTATCTAATAAATGCAACCTTATAGTATCTTAATAGTTCTCCCTTTGCTGCAGTATAATTCAAATGTTTCCCTGGTAATTACACAAATGAAAGAAAATTAACTGCTACAACCCATAGCATACATGGACTGACAGAGCAAACGTTTCCTACCTGGAGAAGCAAAGTTGTCTCAAAAGCCAGCAGCAGGAAGTACAGAACGTAAAAGGTGGAATGTAGAATCCACACTGGGAATGGCATATATGAGCCACAAGCTTAGCCTAAGACATGTCCTCCCTCACTCTGCCCCAGCTACATGAAGAAATCTGGAACAGTGGTCAGTTGAGGGAGTTTTTCTGGCTGCAGAATGGGTCAAAGCCCCGGATGGAGGTTTGTGGGTCCTGCTGGTTGCTCATTTTATTCCAGGCCAATAGTGACAGAGGGAAAAGCAGCAGAAGGTGGTGTAGCTGCTCAAAATAAACCTGCTTGTTGAATTAAAACTTTTGAATATGGCACAAATGAAGGATTTACCTGAAAAGTTTGGTACAAGGGAAGAGACTATTTTAGAAACTGATAAGAAACATAGAAACTGATGGCAGATAAGGACTGCTAGACCCATCCAGTCTGCCCTTTACTCTACCTTTATTTGCAGCTGCTGATCCTATCTGGTCATTGGCTTTAGCCTCTCCTTCCTACCTCTAGGGTTCCCTTATACCAGTCCCATGCATGTTTAAATCCCAGCACTGTGATCTCTCCCACCACCTCCTATGACAGGCTTTTCCATAGATCCACCAGCCCTTTTTGTGAAAAAAAAACTCACATTTCCCCTTATCCTGCCTCCCTTCAGTCTCATATTGTGCCCCCTCATTCTTGTATCTCTCCTATATTGAAAGATGTGACCTACTTGCACCTTGTTAATGCCTTTAAGATATTTGAAGGTTTCTATCATGTCCCCTTGCTCCCTCCTCTCTTCCAGTGTACACATAGTAAAGTCTTTTAATCTCTCCTCATATGTCTTCTGGTGCAAACCCTGTACCATCTTCATCACCCTTCTCTGAACCGTCTCCACCCTGTCTATGTCCTTATGAAGAAGAGGCCTCCAGAACTGTATACAGTACTCCAGATGAGGCCTTACCAGTGTTTTCTATAGTGGAATCACTGCCTCCCTCCTTCTGCTGGTGATACCCCTTCTGATGTACCCCAACATGCCACTGGCCCTCCCTACAGCCTTTGCACTCTGCTTGACAACCTTTAGGTCATCAGAGATGATTACCCCCAGATCTCTTTCTTCCCTAGTGACCATTATCAGCTCCCCCCCAATCTGGTAGCTCTCCCCTGGGTTTCTGCATCCCAGGTGCATGACTTTGCACTTCTTCATAATGAACCTCAGTTGCCACACTTCAGACCATTTTTAAAACTTTCCAAGGTCCCTCCTCATTGTCTCCACACCTTCTGCAGTATCCACCCTGTTGCAGTTCTTGGTGCCACCTGCAAACAGGCAGACCTTCCCTTCCAGTCCTTCTGCAATGACACTGATGAAGACATTAGAAAGGACTGTCCCCAGGACTGATCCTTGAGGTACCCTGTTGGTCACTCCCATCTCCACAGACTGGATCCCATTTACCACCATTCTTTGCCTCCTGTCCATTAACCAGGTTCTCATCCAGTTTACTACCTTATGTCCCATGCCAAAGATTCCCATCTCGTTAACCAGTCTATTATGTGGGACAGTGTTGAAGGCCTTGCTGAAATTCAGGTAGGCAATTTTCACCACGTCCACCGCTTTCCCAATCCACCTCCCTCATAACCAAGTCAAAAAGATCTATTAGATTCATCTGACATGACCTTCCTGTTGTGAACCCATGCTGCCTGGGATCTTGGATTCTGTTCAATTCCAAGTATTCCACAATCCTTTTCTTATGCAGTACCTCCATGATCTTGCCCGCTACTAAGGTGAGGCTGACTGGCCTATAGTTTCCAGCCTCCTCCCTGCTACCATTTTTGTGAAGGGGGACTACATGTGCCCTCCTTCAGTACTCAGGAGCCACTCCTGTGTTGAGTGACTCATTGACCAAGGCTGCCAGAGGTGCTGCTTTCCATCCTCTAAGAGACTGATGAACATCCTGATGTACTAAAGGATATTCATGAGAATGATGTACAGGAGGGTTTAGAGAAAACAAAAGCCTGAACAGGGGACTGCCACTGGTATAGTGGTTTGGGGAAGGCTTCTAACACTTCTTTGTCAGATTCTGAGTTAAATTTAGCTGTTAATGAGAATGAGAAGGGGAAGCAGAGAATTATCTTAGGGGAAACTTGAAGTGAGAATAAGCAAAAAATGTACAAAACTTTCCAGGGAATGAGGGATGGGTGGGAGGAGTAGAGAGCTCAGCTAAAAAACAGCACGCCCCCTTCACCCAGATCCCCTCAACTTTATCCTGGGCCAAGTAGGCAGGAGGACTCAGGACAAAATAATTTCAGAAACTGGAGAGACTCTGCTCCTAGATTGTTTTCTGATTTTTTTTAATGATTCCGCCTAACCAACAAAATGATGTAATATAGTCCAGCTAAAGTATAAGGGAGGGATTGAAGTGGTCCCAGACATAATAATTGTAGGCCACACTCTTTTTAAACGATAGTCTTAAGTTTGTGGAAACTGAAATATATGTTCTGATTCACACTGCAGAGACACTGTATTTTACATCAATTTCAAAACAGCTACTGGGCTTGAGAAATTTTGGCAAAGTAATAATGATATAAAACATATAGTGGATTCCACTGAAGTGCAATTCGGTTAAATGCAATTTTCGTTTATCAACACAGTTTTTCAATTTCCAATTTTTCTTCCATTGATGCACATGTTAAAAAATTTGTTTAAATGCAATCTGCTTTAATGCAATTTTCAGTTAAATGCAATATTTTCAGAAAGCAGTCTACTATTCAAGGTGTTAATTGAATTCTGGATCAAAGCATGAAGTGTTAATAGGTGCTATTCACCTGTATTTAAGAACCATTTTCAGGCACATTAAGATCACATAATGTACAGACAAAGAGCTGAGTGAATAATGGCGCATAAAAAGGTGACTTTAACATTCACACAGAAGATAAAGGTGTTGTAGTACATTGAAATGCCTGGAATTAAAAGGTCTGACATTGATGCTAATTTTGGAATCGATCCTTCAATGGTATGCAGCACATTAAAAGGCAAGAAGCAGCTGTATGCAGAGTGGAAGAAGTCTGAAAATAAGTGCCAAAAACGTTGGAGGCGGGGAAAGAGTGATGAGGTAGAAGCTGCTTTATTGCGATGGTTTGCAGCTACGACAACAGCTGATGCCCCAGTTAATGGCCCTATTCTGTTAGCTAAAGCAAAACAGTTTGCAGACAATATGGTCATTGAATTCACCCCCAGTGGTGGATGGCTAAGCTGCTGGAAGGAGAGAAATGGGATTTTGTTTAAAAAAACGTCATGGAGAAAAGAAAGATGCAGACACTGAATCAGCAGACACCTGGGTTAATAGCGTACTACCACAATTCTTAAAAGCTTACCCACCTCATCTTGTGTATAATTGTGATGAGACTGGGCTGTATTTCAGAGCAGTTCCAGATGGGACATTAGCATTTAAATCTGATGCTGCAAGTGGGGGGAAAAGCCAGAGAGAGAATATCCATACTGCTCTGTTGCAACATGGATGGGACAGACAAGTTAAGGCCATTGATTGTCGGAAAGTCCAAGAAACCCTGTTGTTTTTCAGGTTTATCTGTGAATGCCCTGCCAGCTGATTGGGAAGGGAATTCTAATGCCTGGATGACTTCAGAAATTTTTACAAACTAGCTTAAAAAGATCAATGCGCAGATGCGAAGACAGTGGCTTAGAATTGTACTTATCCTTGATAATTGCTCTGTTCATCCAAATGTTACATTATCAAATGTTAAGCTGATTCTCATCCCACCCAATATGAGTGCATTAATCCAACCAATGGACATGGGCATAATACGAAATGTTAAACACCTATATCGCAGCCAGGTACAGTACAACCTGTTTTATTTGCTTTCACCTCTCTCTCCTTTTAAAAACATTTTAAATTTACAACTCCACACTTAAAATTGTTGATTTTCATGCAGGTCATTGAAAAGATGCTTCCATGCCTTGATTAGGGCCCACAGATGAACATAGCCTTGGTTGCCAAAAAATTCACTCTACTTGATGCGAATCAGGATTCTCGATCAGGCCTGGAGGAAAGTGAAATGAGACACCATAGTTAACTACTACAGAAAGGCAGGCTTCATACCTGCTAATGAAGCAGCTACTGCTGTTGTTGAGGGTGCAAAAGAGAGAGATGCTCCAATCCTTCCTACCCCTCAGCTGCCACACAACATGACATCCATTGAATTTGAGATGTACAGGACATGGATGATTCTGTTTGAACTGATGGTCCGATTAATGAAACGGCAAACTGTAATGAGGTTTTGGGCACAAACATTGAAGAAAAGGAGGATGAAGATGATACAACAACAGTGCATGTCAGTATGGCAGAGGCTCTAGCAGCTATGGACAAAATCAGGTGTTTTGTATGCACACGTGAAAAGCACAGTCTTCTTCCAATTGTTTAACCAGGTGAGACACACTAAGCTGAAAGCTTGTTTACAGGTGCAACCTAGGAGCACAGGGAAGTTAAGTGACTTGCTCAGGGTCACACAGTATGCTAGTGGGGGCTGTGGGATTCAAACCCAAGTCTCCAGATTTGTAGCTCAGAGCCTTAAACCACTGCGCTATACTGCCTCCCTAACTCTAAATGCATTATTTGACTTTGAGCACTATCTAAACAAACTTACAGTGGAGAACACTAGGCAGACAAAAATAACCAGCTACTTCCAGCTGTGATCTATTTTTTTATTTTATTTTAATTTAATTTTTATTTTAATTTTAACAGTACTTAACAGTACAGTAAATCACAGTATTCATTTGCTTGTATGTACTTAACAAAACAATTGATGCAAAAATGCACTTTACCATGTCTATGTCTATTACCTCTTTGCCCATATTACATTGTTGTCTAGCTGCTGATTAGTGAATTTCGTTTAAATGCACATTCCGCTTAAGTGCACATTTTGTTGTTGGAAAATGGGTGTGCACGTAAGCGGAATCCACTGTACTCCCTTTTGGTCTCCCTTTTTTGACATTCCCTTAACAAAAACAGCTTTTAAGTCGGTAAATATTCTGCTAAAAAAATGAAGATGTCTCCATAGAGACATTCTGTACTGGCTTAAATTTAAGTGCACAGTATTGCCCCCTCCCCCCGAGCCTATAATGGACTCAGAAAACATCTGAACAGGGGGATGGAATTTGTACAGCAAACAAAGCATGTCTGAGACATCTACAAAGTAGTTTTTGTTTGGGTAAGGATAGAGGATATGTGTTTTACATGGGTAAGCCTAATGCCTTTTTCTACTGTTGTTCTAGACCATATCTCAATAGTGCATTGTAATTTGTGTGGGGACACTGGGCATACAGGTATTTCTTGTCAGGGCACTATTATATGCAGTTTATGTGAGGAGATGGCACATTCTTTCAAGAACTGCCCATGGGCCTCCCACAACAAACATGATGTAATGGACCAGATTGAACAAGATTTTTATTTTAACTTGGCCGAAGGGAGCTGAATTTGTGGCCACCCTACATCTGGGCCTTCTCCTGCAAGGCAGACTCCCCTTACCTCTCACTAAGGGGCAACCCAGAATGAGGAGAAGGAAACCCCATTAGGAAGCAATCATGAAAACAAGGAGGATTAGGAGCTCAAGATTTTTTAGGAGCTCAAGATTTTTACAGTGCCAACTCAAGTAAAGGAAGTAAATGACCCAGTAGCCAAGAATTCTATGGCAGTGAGCTCTTTGCCCCAGACTGAAACCTCCCCCCTCACAGGGGGATATTGTGGTGCATATTATCCTCCCATTGCCATCAAAACTTAAAGAAATGCCCCCTCCTTCTACACCAGAAACTGTTGAGTTTCATATGGTAACAAGAAGGAAAGGTGGTAAGGGTCCATTAAAAGCAAACTTCTTAATACAGATTTTACCACAGCAAATAAGTCTGAGGTAGTATCTAAGCCAATAAACAGGGGTGATACAGAGGAAGACTCAGATTGGTCCTCACTAATGTTCTCTCAACTCATTCTATCTTCATGGGTGGAAGGTCAGTCCACAGATTCTACAGAAGGTCTATAAGAAAGAGAAAAAAAGTAAGCCAAGAATGGTTCAAAGGGTAGTTAATCACACTAATGCTAGCAATTTTCTGGTACTCCTTGTCCTGTTCATGGGACTTTTGAGCTTACAGATATCTTTGGCTAATGTGAATAGCACAAAGATTCAGAAAAAAAATAATAACAACTTTTTCTATTTTAGGTTCACTTAATAGTGATTAATAGTGATGTTGTTTTATATAAGATATTTGACTGCACACAGTAAAAGAGATTACAAGAGCATAGAAATGTTGGCATTATGGTCCATCTTTTGGTCAACAGGGGGAAACACCTGCTCAGGGGTAGGGATTCTCTTTAGGTTAGTTGCGTTGAAACTATAATATTTAATTAATCTTGTTCCAGGGAAAGTATTAATTTTAGACATATCTCTTTTTCAGACAAACCTTAGATTAATAAATACTGATATGCCATATTACAAGCCAGCTCAAGTAGAAATGTTCCAGTCAATCCAATCTTTCTATATACCACTAAAGGGATTCTTTTAGGAGGAGAATTGAGTTGTGGCCTCTGTCTTTCAGATAATCAAGGAAAGAACCAGAAATGTTCACTGATATGATCTTTTTTAAAAATATGGTAAATACAGCAGGAATAAGGGATGTCTTTGTGATAGATCAAACCTGACCAGACCATACCTTCCTTAAAGGGAATCTATCAACAAACATAGGTTTTTGGTTTTTGACCCCTTGGTTGATAACACAAAAATTATATTCTACCCCACTAGAAATTTCTGTACATATTGGAAAATAATTAAATATTCAGAAAAAAAAATCAAGCTATATGGAGGCTTAATAACTTCTTACTGAACTATTCAAAGATAGGTAAACAGTCTTTGGACCTTTTGGTAGCCAGACAGTCAGTTTTGGAGGTTTATGATAATCCAGTTAAAAGGCAGGAGATACTAAAAAAGATATAAAGATTTTTTTTTTCATTCTCAATCTATACAGAAATTACAGAATAAGTATATCAAATACTTTTCACATAAAGATCCTGGCTATGGAAGCTTTTTTTCATTGACAGAGGAGCAAAGGAGGAATTTTGGTTCTCAAATACAATAAATCAAGTTAGAAATAAAGACTTTGCAATATAACAGAGCAACTTCTTTGCTGCTTCAGCAAAAAATTGAGACTCGGGGAAAGGCAAGTCAAGTTAACCCATTTGAAGGGTGTGAAAACAGGGTAAATAGGATTTCTACAGCTCTACAGAATGCCACAGGCCAAGTAATGTCTGATCAAATGAAAGTAATGGAAATACTTTCAGTTAGTAGTGACGGTACAAGACACTTTAGAATTTCTCCTGGAAGATGTATGCCTACCAACCATAAAAAAGGTAGTACAAGAAGAGTTTGTTGGAGGAAAGTACAGCAGGGGAAGTTAAGGAGGCTATTGCAGGTTTAAATAGGGTAAAAAATCAACTTTGGAAACAAGCTAATAGGACCTTGAAAATTGAAGTATGGGATAGTTTAAAAAAAGTAATAAGTAGGGTGATCCACGAAATTAGGAAATCAAAAGCTAAATATTATAAACTAAGGATAAATGAAACAACCGAACCCCCAAAATACTGGTCTTTGATAAAGAGTCTTATAAATCCTGGTAAAAATCAAAAAGAAATAAAATTGAGACAAAATGGGTCTATCTTTGAAGCTGAAAGAATGGTGGAAATGTTGAATCAATACTTTATTGAACTTCCAGACTTGGATACTGAACTTGAACCTAAAAAGAATAATGTGCAACATACTGACTCAAATATAAAATCTGATAACAACAAAGAAAATCAAATTCCAATGTTTAGGTTTAAAGTAGTGACTATTTCTGAAGTACATAAAATTATAAGTAATTTAAAGATCAATAAGGCTTGTGGTCCTGATGAGATAGAAAATAGATTTTTAAAGGAAGCTGTACAAGAAATAGCACCCATTTTGACTGGTATTTTCAATTGGAGTTTAAGGGAGGCATTTTTTCCCTCAGTATGGAAGCAAGCAAAAATAATTCCTATAGATAAAGGGTGACTCTATGGCTACATCTAATTATTGTCCTAGCACTACTGTCAACTGTCTCAAAAATCTTGGAAAAAATTGTTCATGGACAACTAATGCAGTATTTGGAGAAATATCAGAAAATAACCCCATTTCAGTCAGGTTTTGGACAGGGTAGGTCCACTGATACCGCACTCATGGACTTCCTAGATTCAGTTGCTACTCCCTTAGGGAAGGGGAGGTCGGTAGGTGCAGTATACGTGGACCTATCAAAGCCTTTTGATTTGGTGAGTCATTGTACCTTGATCAAAAAATTGAAGAGCATGGGAATAGAGGAAGAGACTTGTGGATGGTTTACATCATATTTAGATAAGAGGACTCAATTTACTATAGCAAATGGTTATAAGTCTGGATTGGATTATGTGACCAGGGGGGTAAACCAGGGTTCAATCCTGGGGCCCCTCTTATTCTTGGTTTATTTGGATGACTTACTGAGATTGATAAAAAATTTACAAGTTAGACTTTTCACAGATGACACAGTTTTGATTGCAACAGGTAAAAATTCTGAAGAAATTGTACAAAAATTACAAGGTGATTTCTTAACAATGCAATATTTTTTTTCTTCACTTGGACTCTTGATAAACAGCAAAAAACACAAACTATGCTTTTGGTAGTGAGAAGAAAAATCAGTGTCCTCAAAATTAATAATTAAGACTCTGGAAGGAAATATTCTAGAACAAACACAAGTCTATAAATATTTGGGTATATACATTGATCAGGGTTTAAATTTTGAACGACTTATAATGGAATTAATAAAAAAAACAAATTCAAAACTAGGGGGTATGAAGGATTTCAAATTGTCTATCAAAAGAAATGCGATTAAATATAGCAAATCAACTTATATTACCAATGATAGATTATGGAGACCACATTTATAGACATACTTCCAAAAACAGTTACATCATCTGGATGTTCTTTACAATAAAATAGCAAGATTTGTATTGAAATGTGACATTGGCACCCACCATTGTGATATGTATACAGAACTAGGTTGGAATTCATTACATCAGAAAACTGAGAGAAATTGGTTGAACCAGATAAAAGGATTAATTAAAAATTCATCACAGTACTACTTGACTAAAACATAAATAAAACCTGATCATGGATTAAATCTGTGGAAACAAGGTGCTAGAGATTTTCTAGTCCCAAAAATAAAAAAAGGTTTTGGTAATATGACCTTCCAATATAAAGTTTCTACAAGTTGGAACAGACTTCCCCCTTACCTTAGAGACCCAGACTTGTCTTTTACAGAATATAAAACTGCAAAAAAACATGAATTATGTTTTAGATGTTTGTGTAATTGGTAGTTATATGTTTAAGAGGTTTGACTTATGTCTTGTATCCTTTGATGTAATGTGCATTGAGTGTTATGTATATTCTGAATGATATGTTTTTGTACATTTTGTGATTATTTAAAAATTTTTATGACACAGGATTGCCTTGTAAATAGGGACTTTTTGAACCCTAATGGCAAATTCTCTGTATAAATAAAATGTTACTACTTACTACTAAATATGGGGTAGCCCTAGGGAGGATGGTACTTATAGGCACAGGAGATGATGGTCTCTCTGAGGTATGTATAGCAAAATTATACCACATCTATTACCTAAACTAATGACTGTTTTTAATGCAGTACTTTTGTTTTCAAAACAAAAGGACAATACAATTGCAAAAGGAATATTGATTGTGCATAAAAAGGGCCAACTGAAAATTTACATAATTGGCAACCAATAAGTCAGTTAAACATGGCTTGGAAGATTTGAATTAAAATATTGTGGAAGAATATGACTGCAGTAGCATGCTCACTTATCAGTTCAGGGCAGTCTTGTTCTGTACCAGGTAGACAAATTAGTGGCAGTCTCTTTGTTATAAGATAATTTGTGGAAACTTGCCAATCAGAAGGGAAAGAGGGTCTTCTCCTGGTGCTAGACCAAGAAAAGGGTTCTGACTGAATATATCATGGATACTTACTTATAGTAGTAAGAAAATATGGGTTTCCTTCATTTTTTGTGGAATGGTTACAGAAACCTTATTAAGCAGCTACAATAGTACCTATGGTAAATAGAAAGTAATTAGAAACTGTCAGAGCTGGGAAAGGGATTTGTCAAGGCTGTACCATATTCCCTTATTATATATTTTTGGTTTAGATACAGCTCTGCATAAAATAGAGCATCTCAGTGAAATAAAGATACTACACACCAACATGGGTCCCTTTCCTCCGAAAATGGTGGCTTATGCAGATGACTTGTGTCTGTTAGTCCCAGACAGTTTCAAGGGAAACAGCTACAGTATAAACTGTTTAAACAACTTCAGTGAGGTGTCAGGTTCAAAGCTAAATATTAACAAAAGTAATGGAATGCTAGTAGGTCAAGAGAATGCAGGACTGAGAGATATAGATGGGATTAATATAGAGAAGGGTCCTTTGAAAGGTACTAAACATTGAATTTGGAAATGGAAATATGGCTAAAAGGAACTGGCAAGATAAAATAAATATTGCAGTTATGCTTCCCCGATGGCGACACCAACACAGTGACCTACCTTGCTGTTGACAAAATAGACAGCCCGCCAACAGGTTGCTGTGTTGGTGTGCCTGAAACAGAGGCACACTGTCTCCCGATCCTGTGCCCCCTCCCCGAATCAACTCTGACTCAGAGTTGATTATAATAAGTATATGGCCATATTGCAGAATCAAAAGTATATAAGTGGAATAATTGGCATACAGTATGTCTAAGAAAAAAATATTTTGTTTTTGTGTGTAAGACTTTCATTCTCCACTCTTTTAATATGTATGCATAGTATAAGCATTACCTATGAATTTGGAGACAAGAATTTACAGTATTTTTTTAGATTACTCTGAGGCAGTTGTTTGAATCCTGTATAAAAAACAAAATATATTATCTGGCTAAGAAGGGAAGTTTAGCAATGATTAACCCTGTAATCTTTTTCTTTTCTAATTTTGTGGAAATGTACTTTTGATCTGTCCTTTTACATCTACAGAAAACTTGGGTTCCATACTTGCAGCAGAGAAGTAAAACATTATTTGATTATTGAATAAATAATACCATGAAATCATTTAGAGGGCCCCAGTTCAGATACTAGGCTCTATGGCGACTGCTTTAAGAGAATTATACAATGGAAGTTTAAAGCACTGTGATTGAATATGAATCAAACAAGAATATATATGAATCTATATATCGCATCCTTTTCTGCATAAATACCATTGTTTGACTGCAGTCCCAGAATTGCTGAGAAATATGTTGGCAGATCAGAGAAAGGATCAGAATACCACAGACATGGTGGGATGTAGTTTGGTTATGCTGCATGGGACGCTAAAGGTACCGAATAATAACAAACACAAAAGCTCTGAGGAGAGATATTGCCTTAGATAAAGCCATCATTTGCATTTGGAAACAATGGAATACCTTTTTTTCCAATGTTTATATATTACTTCCTTTTGGAAAAAAATGTATCAATCATTTGAAAGGAACCTCAATGTGGGAAGATGAATTATGACATATTGGTATATGGGGAGTTTGGGGTGGTTGGGAGAAATTTTATTTTAGCACTGTAAGAGTGATTTTGGCAAGTACCAAATGGTGTTTATGGCAAGTAAGATGCCAGTGCTTTCTGCAGCATCAGCATATGCCAAAAAGGAGTCTAATAAAAAAATTATTAAAGAATGTGCTCAGGTTTATGACAATGAACTAAAAAAGTTGCCAATATCAGTTTTTCAGTTTTACTGGAAATGTGTAACATGGTTTCCACCCTGATACAAAATAAGGACATGTAATTAGTTTACCATTATCAGATCATATTAGTGGGGGATGGGTTTCATAGAAACATAGAAACATAGACTTTGACAGCAGATAAGGACCGCTTGGCCCACCTAGTCTGCCCATTTCCCTATCTACAGGATAAGCTGCAGATCCTAGTTAACCAACAGCCTATTTCTTCTTAGCCCCCCACAAGAATTGTCTTATGTCTGTCCCATGTATTCTTGAATTCTCCCGCAGTTTTAGACCCTACAGCCTCCTCTTCACCTTACCACATGCAACATTGAGATGCAAAAGATCCTGCACTGATAACATGCATTTGGCTGTCCAGGGTAAATTATTTCTCATTTGTTTCTTCCTAAGAAGAAGCAGCTTGGCAGGTGCTTCACTCCCAAAGCAGTCTGCAGTATTCAAACCTTGATCTTCTAATCACCTAATCCAGATTTGTTCAGAATTAATTAATGGGTCTGGAGAACCCAGAACAGTGCACTGTTGCTTGAGCCAATATGTGATGCCTGAGATACTGACCCTCTCATTCTTAAACAAAAGAGTAATACTCTTAAAGACAGGTTTGATCAGTGGGATGACTGTAAGAGGGACCATAGTGATGAGGGTTTTAGTTCATTTTATTTCTGTTGGAGTCATTTGAGACCAGCAGCTGACTTGAAGCTGATGTTAAAAACAGAGCCCCCACCTGTTTGGATCGATCTGTAAATTTCCATCTCTCAGAATTTATTACTGTCTTTATTAAGTTTGTTGGCAATAATGACTCGGCATGGTGCTTCCTCCATGCCCCCTCTGTATTTTAAATGCCCAGCATTTCAGCATTTCACTGGTTCTGCTGGAGGCCAAAATGAATCTGTAAACAGTTTCTGGCCCTGCTGCTGCTCTTTGATGGGGTTTCCATTAGAACTGATGGCTGCTTTCCTCCTCATGACCCTGGGATATCCTTCCACTAGTGAACCCCTGACAGCCATGCTTTAGGTCTCATGGATATATAGGTGTGATCCCTAGTCTTGTTTTGTGAAATGTTGACTACCTCCATTAGGTTATTAGTATTCCCTGCCAATCTCTCTCTCTCATGTTGAGGAGCTGGTTGTACAGTTGTTGGGTAATTTCTGGTTGTGCTTGGCTCTGCTCCAAAGATTAGACTGTATGAGCATATTTAGTGCTTGAGACTGTATGAGCAGATTTAGTGTTTGAAACTCCACCTGGGGCCAGCACATTTAAACCTGTCATGCTGCTTTTCACATTATCAGAAGATGATACATCCTCCTGAACCTCACCACAACTACATTTCTTCTGTGATAAGTTGATATTTTCATTAATAAGAGTAGGAGGAGTAGCCTGCAGGGAGGGGAGCCTCTATGACCTCCTCCAACACTTGTCCATTCTGGGGGTGGTTGTTAAAACAGTCTGTTTGGGGTTCTCAATGCCAGTTTGGGGGGGGCAAATATTGGCTCACATTAAAACAACATAGGAGACTGCGAACAATTGAAAGTAGGTGGTACCTCAAGGCTTAGGTAGACATCTTGCTCCTCCAGCATCCTTTGTGCAGAAGCTGTCTTCTGTACAAAAGCAGTACTCCTTCTTCAACTGACCCAAGGCTCTCAGCATCCTCCAAATGCCAGATCTATATCCACCCTGATCAATCAGTAATTTTGTGCCAGTCAGGCCAGGTTAGGAACTTCTCCACAGACAAGGTAGAACTCTATGGCCTCCACGCCTTCTACCACTAGCACTCCTTCACCCCAGGTCTCCTTTGCCCTTACCACCCAAGGCATGTGGAATGTTCAAGCTGGCTGGGAGCCTCTGCTTGAAACTAACAGAGTCAGTTTCACTCTCACCTCTGCTGACAGCTCTGTCTCTGCCTCACATCTCAAATAAGTCTCATCCTTAGTCGAGTGCAGCTGACTTTCACTTGCAGCTGGGTTATGTATCTTCATTGTCTGCAGATTCAGAGGTACTGAAATGTGACCTTCTATGTTCCTGGAATTCGTAAATTTGCTGGCAGCCATCACATCTGACTTGGGCAGAAACTCCCATGATGACAGTTGCCCCAACAGCATGCATGGGAGCCATCATTGCAATTCCATCTGAAACTGACAGTCCTACTGTAAGTGCTCTATTCTAATTTTAGCTGTGGCTTCCACAAACTTGGCCTCTTCTTCTGCAATTAATGCAAAGAGGTGAGTCTTTTTGTTCAAGGTTGACTTCATCACTAATTTCTTCTTCTAGTCTCTCTGTTGCAGGTTTGATTTCCTCAGCAGTGACAAGTTTTCAGAGCTGCCAGTTCACTTCAAGGAGCCTTCCTAAGTAAGGGAACATTTTTTTCTTTATTCTCCTACTCCAATTCTGACTCCAAATGACTCCTGTTTGCCCAATCTCCACTTAGCTTCCTCAATTCTGTGGGTGGGAGGGACATTGTCACCTTTTCTCAAGCTGCCATTCTACTCTCCTCACCATCCTCCATCATCCTGACAGAAGAACAGGAAGCACCCACTACCAAGAGTAGGGAATTTTGTTATAACAAAAGAAAACAAATCATGGCATACATTGATAATTATCACATACAGTACCTGTAAATGAAACATCTTCATACATAAACGAAATCAAATAAAAAAATAGAACAGAAGAACAAAAAGCATAATATTATCTAATAGTCAGATGACTGTGTGTCACCTTAGAGACTGGAAATTGCACCACAATCCACACAGGGGTTGTATACAGACCCCCATGTCAGGGGGAGGGAATGGACAAGGATATGATAGATGACATTCTTAGGATGGTAGAGAAAGGGGAGATACTGTCGATGGGAGACCTGAATATGCCAGATGTTAACTGGAACACATTTGCTGCAGCCACATCCAAGAGCAGGGCCATTCTCGATGCCCTACAAGTGGCATGCCTCAGACAGCTAGTTTCAGAACCCATTCATGAGGGAGAAATTTTAGACCTCATACTCTCAAATGGGGACAGTGAGAGGATCTCAGATCAAGAAATGGGTTGCCATCTGGGAACAAGTGACCATCAAACAGTGTGGTTCATGATAAACTCAGCTCAGAGTCAAGCCATACAAAAGTGAGGGTACTGGACTTTAGGAGGGCTGACTTTGTGAGATGGGAGAGTGCCTCAGAAAAGCACTAGCAAACAGGCCAGAAGGAGGTGTGGAGCAACAATGGGAAACATCAAAACTGCCATCACAGAGGCAGCAAGCCTTTGTGTGAAGTAAATAAACAAATCAAAATGAAAGAAAAGCCACTGTGGTTCTCAAAGAGGTGGCTGGGAAAGTCAGGAGAAAAAGATAGCATTCAGGAAGTATAAGGAAACACAGTAGGAGCAGGACAGAGAGCTGTACCAGTTAAAGCAGAAGTAAGCAGGGATGGAAGTCAGAATAGCAAGGCCCAAACTGAGGAAAAGATAGCCAACTTGGTTAGAAGGATAAAACCTTTACAGGTATATCAGGAGTGTAGAAAGACAAAGGGAGGGATAGTGAGGCTGAATAGAATGGATGGTGGGTGGGCAGAGAGGACAGTGAAAAGCAGGCATACTAAATAAATATTTCTGCTCAGTATTCACAAAGAGGAGGAGGGAGGTGCCTAATCCAATTAACAGAAGAACTCTCGATAGGGAGTTGATCCCAGTCCATTCACAGAAGAAAGGGTTCTGAAAGAGCTACTAAAACTGAAGGTGGACAAAGCAATGGGGCCTGATGGAATTCACCCTGAGCTAGTCACAAAAGCAGCCTGTGTCAACCACAGGCTGCCTGTCCCAAACAGGGCTTGCACCACCCATAGCCAAAAAATGGGCTACGATCTCATGCTATGGGACATGCAACAGATGTAAGCTGCCACAACCCCATAAATGAGATTCACCTAATTGCTCAGAGGATGACCTAAGGTACCCTTAAACCAGCCAGATCTGGTCTAAGGGTACTTAGAACAATATCTCAGGAGAGAGTTATCCTGTTGATACTGTGCACGTACCCCCACTCAACAGAACACACGCATGCACACACAGCCCTGATATGCCTTGTATTTTGTATATATATATATATATATATATATATATATATATATACAAGGCATATCAAGGCTGTAGAGCATGAGGATGGCTAGCTCACCGAGGTTAATATATATATATATATATATTGTTTTTTAATCTTTGTGAGCTAGCCATCCCCCTGATATATGCTGTTATTTTGTTTAAATGTAAATTTAACCCTGGTGGTCTAGGGGTCCCTCCCCATCCCGATATGGCCATTATTTTTTAAATATATATTTAACCCTGGTGGTCTAGCTGTCCCACACTCCGCCCCAATATGGTCAGTATTGTGCAATTAGAAATTAACTTACCCTGGTGGTTTAGTGGTCCTGCCCCCCCACCCTGGCATGAAGTGCCCACCACTCCGCTTCCCCCAACTCATAACCCGAGATGGCACCAGCACCCCCTCCTCACAACACCTCGGCCGGCACTGACTGAACTGTCACTGAGCACTGTACTACAATACATTAACCGGGCTCTTTGATACAATACCGGCCATATCAGGGCAGGGGTAGGGACCGCTAAACCACCAAGGTTAAATATATATTTAAACATGATAATGGGCATATCAGGCAGGGGGAAGGACTGCTAGACCACCAGGGTTAAAGTTATATTTAAACACAATAATGGGCATATCAGGGTGGGGTGAGGGACTGCTAGACCACCAGGGATGGGGCAAGGATGCTTGTGGTGTCCGCAGGATCTTATGGCAAAGTCCTCCCATGTGCTGGGCATTTGTCGCATGGGAGAGGTTGTCTCAAGTGTGGGACTTACGGCGGGATCCCACCTGTACCTGAAGGTGTCAGCGTGACTCAGTTGGTAGCATCCACCTCTGGATCAGAAGGCCGAGGTTCTTGTCCCACACTGGGATTGGACTTGCACTAAAATCGCTCGCATCCGAGTGCAGTATTGAGGGTGCTGTACTGCTGGGGTGTGCCATCCTTCAGATGAGATGTAAAACCGAGGTTCCTTCTGCCCATCCTGGTGTTGTCCTGGTGGGTGCCCAGGTGGAAGTAAAAGAACCCAGGGCACTCTTCACAAAAGAGTAGGGAACATTCCCGGTGTCCTGGCCAACATTCCCCTTCCCAAAAAAACAGTTCATGCAAATATCCAGGCAGTGTGTGAGTGATGATGTGCGATATGGCTGCCACCACACATTCAGGCACTTCACTACCAGTCTAGCATTGCTTGTAAAGCGCTTTGGGATACACTGTGTATGAAAAGCACTATATAAATGCTGATTCTTCTTCTTTTTCTGAATCTGGTGCAGGGTCACTGGTGCACTGGGCTTTGGTGCAAGCTGCTGTTTTCTGCTGCTTGTGTCTATCTAAGCCCTTTTTGTGAATTAGACCCATACAATACAAGAGGTCAGCTGAAACCAAAGGTTCTTCAGAAGTATGTTATCTCTCAAACTAATAAATGTGAGGCTTTGCAGCAACATTGAGAACGGGTAGAAATGTCTCTTCCATTTTATCCTCACAGCCAGAGCCTTCTTCAAAGGCAGCAGAAGCTGTGGCAGATCCACAGTTATAAAAAAAGGAAAACCAGGATTAGATTATGAAAACGTTAGGCAGATTGACTAGGAAGAAATAATGTTGGAGTGCTCTTGTTTTTCCTTGCTCCTTACATGGCCAATATACAGAAATTTAATTTTTATTTATTAATTATATGTTTTTGTGCCATCCGACCGACCCCATTGGTCCACCACTGCCATAGACTGAAAGATCTGCCCAGACCACCACTTCCAGTGACATACCTCTACCAAGCTTGCCCCCCAAAGCACCCCGGCTTACCCCCAGGGTGGGGCCGCCTGTTCACAGACAGACATGCAATGGTACCAAGGAGGAGCAAGAGCCTTCAAGCACCCTGACTTACCCCCACAGGTGGGGCCTCTGGTTCCCTGATGAATCTTCAGTGGTATCGGAGGGCAAGGGGTCATGGTCAACAGTGCGAGGTCCGGACATGGAGGTTGAACTTCATCATGTCAGCCGATGGCATTTTTTTAAGTCCCCATTGAGAGGCATGGTGTAAAATGATGCAGTAAAGCCGGAGTATCAGCATCTGGCATGCCTCCCCGCTATAACAGTGCTGGCTTGCTGAACCCTGGCCTCCACCAGGGGTCAGTCGTGTGCCTGACACACACACCCACCTTCCCCCAGAGGAGGAAAGCCATCCTTCAGATGCTCAATCCTCCTCCGGCCAGCTCTCCCTCTAACACTCTGGATCCACTCCTGAACCCAGGGTGTCGGCATCTCAATTGGCTCTTTGCCACTGCGCTGGTGGGCTGGCAAAAATTTAATTTTGAGTTTAGCCTCTTTTAACGCCAATAGTGTTACAAATTCTAAACATAGGTGGACCACTTTCTCAAAATTTATGAATTCTCTTTTGTTATCTTTCTGCAGTGATTTTTATTTTATTTGAAAGTTGGTGACCAAAGAGGCACACTAAGCCACAGCTCATTTCCAGCTGTGACCCGGAAGAAAGGAATGGGAATATGTGAACAGATGCAAACTTGACTTACAGAACCAGATTAAGTTTTTGCTGGTATTAATGAATGATACAAAACCCCATGCAGTACCAGATGTTTCCAGAATGCAAAAAGAATGGTATGGAGGACCATTCTTCTGGTCATCTGGGAAGGAATCTTTTTCCAGGTCTGCTATATTATTTAAAAAACAAAATCTGTTTGTGTCCAAATTAGTGGATATTGTCCTGGGTAGAGCCTTAATATTGGATGTAATGGGTTTCATGTCAGAATGGCGAAATTACTACGGCGACTCTCACAAGAGCGAGTACATTTTGCCAATAGCAAATTGGCACTGAAGCCACCTCAATAGCTACCAATATGGTGATGGAACTACAATCCAAGAGGGGGATGTTAAAATTAATGTTTAATGCAAGGGGCTATGCCCCCTGCATACCCAAAACTAATATAATCAACTCTGGGTGGGTGGGTGGACACTGAGGAAAGGGAATACATGGGAGGCGGGCCAACAGCATGCGGAGGGGTACTGCGGCTGGGGCACCATCAGTCTGGAGAACACCAGGACAAAATAATTTTGTAATAGGCCAAACTGCTAAAACAATATTTGCCTACAGGCAGCCTCAAACCTGGGACCATTACCATTCTATGCAGTGACCCTATCTGCCATGCCAGGCAAGCAGCTCGGCAGCTACAGGTTTCATTACTCTATTTGGCCAGCATCACTCTACAGCTCCCCTGTCATTTGCCCTCATTATTGCATCACCGTACACTCGTTATCCCCTCCCATCAGTATACCTGCTATACCTGTACACTCACTACTCCATCGGGTGCGCAAATTGAGTGGCTTATATTTGAGTTGCTCAATTTGCTTTGCCCATATGATGGGATACTGATGTAATGTATAATGAGGACTAAACTGCTACTAATCAATATTCATGTTCTGCTGTCTAAATTATTCCCTATGGAACTTTTTAAGTTGATATAACCCTATTTATTTATGATGCAGGGTGTTTCACTGGTTAGATTTTATCTGTGTCTTGGGGTTACTGACAGAGGAGCAAGAACCTCAAAAGTATTTAGTAATATGAACTTCTTGAGAAAATGTATACATCTATAGCATTATTAGATGCTGGAAAGCATTTTGAGAGGGAGTGAGTTATACCTTTTTTCAAGGTAAACTTTCATCCAGAATTGATTTATGGTTCAACTCTCCATGGCTGCCTTTAACAAATTTTAGTAACAGAATTATGGATGATTTGATCATCACTTATAAAGATTGTTTTTTGGGGACCTGTTACATCCTCACTTTGGTCCAGGTATGTGGCAGATGAACACCTCTATGTTAGCAGATAGGGAGGTGGAAGTAAAACTTCGTGGTTTGATTAGTGCTAGAACATTAGGTCTTATTATGTATGATGGCCTATTAAAAAGTGGTGGGAGATACAAAAACAATATTAGAAAATATTTCCATCAAAAGTCAGGCAAAACAAAATCTGATCAGCATATATAACATTTCTAAGTTAGGAATCAGTTGCATATGGCGATATCATGACATCATTCAAAACAAAATCGCTTTTCACAAATACAGATTTTTTAAAGACTCAAATGAAAGCTCACAGTATGACAGCACACACTCTCTCTTTTTAGAATTAAAGAATGGAACCCAGGGAAAACAGTAGCAGGCTAATCCTTATGTCAGCTACTGTGAACAAATTAGAAAATGGTTTATTAGTGGGATTAAGAATGCCAATGGGGTATGATTGAAACAACCACAAGAAGTCCAATATTTAGTGTAAGGCCATATTTAAAACACCTTTCAGTCAACCTCTTCTGTACAGGAAAATGTGGTTGATTTCTTTGCAGACGTTCCTTTACCTACTCTTCCTACAGAAGTGGTAGATTGCATGACTAGGGCAATATCACAATAGGAAGCTGCTTTACCTATCACATCCCTGTCTAAGAATACAGGCATGGGTAATTATGGGAAACCAGGTAAATTATGACAATTTTTACCCTCCAGTAAAGAGCTGACTTCAGTATTCAATTTTGTGTGAACAAATGGGAAAATTGGGAAGAACGAAAAGGGATCCAGAGTTGATACAGAACTGGAGACCAATTAGTTTGTTAAATATGGACATCAAAACTTTAGCTAAAGTTCTAGGAGAGCATTTGAATCAGGTTGCCCAGCATGTAATATCTCAAGCCCAATCCTGTGCAGCCCTCGCTGTACAATTCCACACTTGTTATTAATTCAGAATGTTATCTCTGGAAAGCAACAGGGCCTTCTGCATGGTTTTGCCCTGGGATTAGACCTTGAGAAAGCCTTTAATAATCTTTATCATTCTTTTTTAGCTGTTTTAAAGGCATGGGATTCTGAATGCATTTATTGAGAAGCTGCCACTATAGATAGCAATACATACAGTATGTAGCCCCAATGGTGAGGTGGTGGGTAGGGGATTATTGTAAAGTAATGAAGAGGCTAGGTAGGGATGCCCTTAAGCCCCACATAACATGTTTTTGCCTTGACCCTGTACTACATAAACATGAGTGTGAAAACAGGGTGTGGGCAATAATTTCAATAGAGATGTCTCTCCGTTTAAGTCTCTGGTACATGCAGATGACTTAGTCCTGTGTGTTCCCAATGGTTCTTTGAAGAGGCAGGCTTTTCAGTCTTTAATGAATTTTCAATTATTTCAGGTTCCCTGATAAATAGAAACAAATGCATTGGTTCATAACTTGTTACCAAATCAAATCAGGTGGACTCTAATATTGCAGGAATCCCTTTCTTTACAGGGTATTTCCAATTTCTTGGGGTTTATTTTGGTGTCCACCACTCTACACTGATATGTCCATCATGCTGCCAACACTTCCCACTTCCATACAGTTTCTGGTTTGTGCAAAAAGGCAATTTTATTAAGACTTACTGGTGCAAAACAACACAGACGTGATAATGAGTCATGTCAGGTGTGGTGTGGAGGGGTGAGTATCCTTTTTTCATCCTTACTGTGTGTTTCTGCAACTTTGCACCCCAGTCCTGGTGCAGCTGTTCCTTTGTGTTTGTATTTATTTTGGTGTCCCTAATCTGGTAGTAGATAACTGGCAATGACTCTCTCACGTTGCTGACCAAAAAGTGGAAAGGTGGAAATCGTGGCCAATGTCTAGACAAAAGTGTTTTATGATAAAAACATTCTTGTTACTCCTTTTTGTTTATATTAGCCATGTGCCCCCAATCCAGAATCTATGTAGTCAAGACATTGTGGGTTATTTTTTTGCCTGCTGTGGAGTAGTAGATTTAATCTGGTGGAAGCTAGACCATATACATAGACCTGTGGGGGAAAGTGGTTTAGAAATGGTAAACTAAGTTGTTTTTTTATACAGCAATTTTTGGGATGCAAATTGAGTACAGTACCTCTGTTGCAGAACCTTAACAAACCATGGATTATATGGTTCCAACAGTCTACCGGATCAACATATCACATGCTCTAAAGCACATGACATGACTGCGAGGTAGGAATAGCATGGTAGGTAAGAGCAAGAGGGTGCAAAACCTTGAAAGGAAGTATGTGTGGTAGTGCACCCTCTCACTTTCCCAGTGCAGGAAAAAAATCCTGCGGGGACAGGAGTCCAGTGAGCAGCTGCTGTGGCTCGATGGGATGAGCCACTGGCAGCAAGGGAGGCAAGCAGTGTGTTTGGGACTGGGTTTTGATTCTGGTCCCAGACGCATGAAATATTTTCCCTTTGTGCAATATTAAGTGTTACCCCCCTGAGGTAATCATATTGGTTTGGGGATTCAAGGGGTGGAGCCCCCTGCAAAAAGAAGAATTATGTCATTTGCAATATATTGCTCTGTATTGGCAGCGTGGTATATTGTAACAGCATAATGTCTTGCAACATTATGAGCCCATGCCATTTCAACAGTGGTGCAATCCTTTTCTTGCTCGGTGAAAAGCAGGGAAAGTGATTACATTTACTGGGACTTAAAACTTTCCAAATCTTATATACTGGATGGGTTTCATACAATTAGAATGTGGCAAATCACTCCTCAGTTATTGGTATCCAATGATGGGAAACAATCTCGTCCAACTTGTAGAAACCCCCACAAGAACCAGCTATCACTCTCGGTCCAGTACCCTCCTGGACTGGCTTCTAAACCACCCAGAATGGATCACCAGTACAGCCATTCTGTCAGGTGCCATAAGTGACCACTCACCTATCCTCAGCACCTGGTCTAATAAGTCCCCAAAATTCACGGCTAAAGAGGTTACTACCTGCATCCTGTAAAATGGCCAGCTGGGCCCCTTAAAAGCTCACCTCAGTCAGCTAGACTGGTCCTCCCTTTATTCCTCAAGTGATGTAAATACTGCTTTAGATCATGTCATCAATGTCTTCATTGCAGCCTGAGACACTTTTACACCTATCACCAAAACAAAAGTTTGTGGCTCTCATAAGTCATAGATATCCTCTTCTTTGATTGACCTAACGCATGCAGGGATAACCTTTGGCATAAAGCCAAAAGTACTGGTTCCCAGGTAGCTCTCAAAACTATCCAGACAGCCTGCAATAAATGTACCCAGGCCATCCACCAGGCCAAAATCCAGATTTTTTAGATCTGAATTGGACAACTCCTGGGGCAACAGCCAGAATTTCTTGGTGAATATTAAATCTCTAAGAGGTAAGCCCAACAGATCCCCCCGCTATGCTGAATCTTAATGGAACAGTAACACAGGACCTGAAAACCATTGCTAAATCCTGCTACCCCATGTTCTCTCCCTTTCTATTCCTACCAATGGTGTCATATCTCCAAATCGTAAAGAGTTAGTAAAAAATACGTTTCTAAACTGTGTCCTCTTTAGGCTAGCACTTTTTCTTCTTCTTCTCTTTGGCAACGTTCACCCCAACCCGGGACCCTCTGCACTGCCTAACCTGACTAGTCACAGGGCTAGTGGACTAACACTAGCTTCAATTAACATATGTAGCCTGTTGCAGAAATTTGACCTCCTCCAAGGCTAGGATACTCAGCACAATCCAGATAATCTGGCTGTGGAAAAATGTGGCTCTCACCAAAAATCCTCGACTCTGCCATTGCATTGGCTGGTTACATGCTCTTTAGAGCTGATAGGCAGAGTAAAAGTGGGGGGGGGGCTGTGCCATCCATCTCTGTGACTCTCTTCAAGGTCAGGGCTTACACTCCATTTTATCCTGTCAAGGTGCTCAAGCCCTTTCTGTCAAAATCACTATTGGAAACTTGGGCAAGACACTTTTAGTCATGGCTGTCTACATTCCTCCCCACAGCCCTAAGCCTGCCTTCAATTCTATTCTCAACTATGTCTCCGAATTGCGCACAAAGACTGAGATCATCATTCTGAATGGCTTTAATATCAATCTGTTGGCCCCCATAGCTGTCCAGTACAGGGATGCTATAGTGGCCATTAACCTTACCCAGGTCGTGTTAATCCGACGAGGGTCAACTACAGAACTGGGACCAGTAGCCTGATTGATCTTGTCCTCACAAACCATCCTGAGAAACTCGATAGCGTCACCATACTACCTCATACTATTAGTGACCACTCCCCAATTCTCTGCTCCTGGTCGCACCATTCCCCCTTACCACCACCCCCAAAATTCTTCTATCTGTGCTCACTTAAGAAACGCTCCTTGATGCAGCTCAAGGAACATCTCCTTTGCTCCGACTGGTCCCCACTCGACACTGCTACAAGTGTTGACAATGCATTAGCTTTCTTTATTCACACCTTCAACTCAGCCTGTGACATATTCGCCCCATTTATCAAGCATCTACTAAAAGGCCCAGAAATCCATCTGCTTACTCCTGCACTCTGTGACCTTATGCACTCTCATAACAATCTCTGGTACAAGGCCCTTGCATCTGGTCAAGCTCACAACAGGCAGTGCTACAGATCTGCGAGAAATGTCTGTACCAGAGAAATTTGTCAAGGTAAAGCAGCCTACTTCCAAGCTTGCCTTACTTCCTCTTGGGGAGAAGTTAAGAAATTCTGGGAAAATATCAAGGACCTGACAAGTAAATCTAATTCTCCCCCCACTTCTCCCTACTGAACATAAATGGTGTTATCTCCCACAACCCACTGCTTATTACTAATACCTTTAACACTGCCTTCTGTGACCTAAGTAGTGTTCTCCCCCCTGACTTCTTCAACACTCCTCTAAATTTTCCACCTTCCTCATCCCCCTCTAGTATCCTGCCATTCCTCTTTAGGACCATTTCCCCCTGTGAAGCTAAATCCTTCCTCTCCAAGAATCTAGGTAAATCTAGATTTAGTGTTGATTCTCCTTTCTCTGACCCTGGATGCTGTCCTTCTTCCTCTTGCCAGAATCCTTAATCTTTCCCTTTACTCAGGTCAATTCCCTTCTCTTTGGAAATCTGATGTTGCCACTCCTATCTTTAAAAGTGGTGACAGAATCTCTCACAATTACCACCCCATCTCCATTTATCTGTCCATTTCCAAAGCCCTTGAAAGGATCATTACAGACCAACTTACTGAATATCTCCAAAAATACAACCTTCTGTGCCCTCAGCAGCATGGGTTTAGGTAGGGCCATAACACTACCACTGCACTCCTAGAGTATACCGACTTCATGCATAAAGCCCTGGATCGAGGCCACCTAGTCTGGGACACCTTGGGTCTGTTTACATAGATCAAACTAAGGCCTTTGATACAGTCAACCACTCGCTTCTCCTTGACTCTCTTGCATCTCTATGTCTCTCTGTGGATGCCTCTTCCTGGTTTGCCAACTACCTGAGTGGCCGCTCACAAAGAGTAAAAATCAACAAAACCCTCTCCACCTGTTTACCAGTTCACTGTTGAGTCCCCCAAGGATCAATTATTGGTTCTCTCCTGTTCAGTCTGTTCCTTAGCTCCCTTCCCCTAGCCTGCTCTGGGAAGATGTTACTCTATGCGGACAATGCAGTTATCTACAGTAGCCACCCCAACCCTGCCCCATTACAGAATGACCTCCAACTGTTTTCAGAATCTGAATCTTGGTTGTCCCACCACAAACTTATTTTAAACTACAAAAAAAACAAAGTAATGATATTTGCCAAGCCACATATCAAATTTAAAGGCCCCTAAATGTTTTCAACTGCCAGCTCACACCCCTGGAGAAGGTGACACACTTCAAATATCTAGGCATCAATCTGGACTTGTGGAGTCAAGAACAGTGGGGGAATTCAAGAATGCATGGGACAGACATAATGCAGTCCTAGTGGGGGGTAGGAGGAAGTAAGCTGTTGGTTAACTAGGATATGCAGTTTATCTGTTAGGTAGGAAAATGGGCAGACTGGGTGGGCCATGCGGTCCTTATCTGCAGTCAAATTATATGTTTCTATGTTTCTATGACTCAGGCACATATTGCCCAAGTATGTAAGGTGTTAAATACCAGAATAGGCCTTCTATATAGGCATAGGTCTTGCTTGCCCTCCAATGCCCTGCAGCTGGTGGTTACCAGTTCAGGTTTATCCAGTTGACTATTGCTTAGTTATTTATGGATCTGCTGCTGACACTTCTCTCAGAAGGATCAAGGTCTCCCTGAATAAAACGTGTTGTCTAGTCAACATGTGTTACCATCTCTCTCACATCTGTGAGCTTTATACACAAATGGGCTGGTTGAACTTTGAGGGAAGGCTTGCTTACCACACCTGTCTGCTAGCCAAGAAGTTATCCACTGGCCTCCTGCCACCTACTACCCAGCATCTCCTTACTTTGGCCCCAGTCATCTGCCCTATCAGAAACTCCTCTAAATCAGCTTACCTGGTACCATTTTGAAGAACCTCCCAGGGGCAGAGAGCTTTTATGTATAGAGCTCCCCAATGGTTCAATGGACTGCCGCTGGAGATCTCATCCACCTGTAAACTTGGCCCTTTCAAAAAAATTGCTTAGACAGCATCTCCTGATCTCCAACCACTGCGACTGCCTATAGTGCCATCGCATATCTCCTTATGTCACACACCTTACCCTCTACTTCCCCCATGTCTGACAACGTCCTCATGAACTGCTACTTTTTCCTTTTCTCCTCTAGTTCCCTCCTCTCAATTACCTCCCCCCCCGTTGGCCTCTGCCCTACCTTATCCCCCCCCCCATTCTTCCCACAATCTCACTCCCCCATGACTTAATCCCCTACTGTATAGTGTATTTTCATGTTCCTGTATACTTTCACGATGATATTATTGCCTGATAATAACCTTGTGATGATAGAAATTGTTACTTTTGCTGTCTCTTCCTATTGTACCCTGGTTGCATCCATGTCCTACTTCTTTTATGTGAACCAACCTGTTGATGTGGATCCATTGTAAATGAGTCCCTGACTGAAATTATTATAATTCCGATACTCTCAATAAATAAAATAAATAAACATTTACATGTTCCTGTTGGGGTTTTCACTTTAAAACCCTTATGTTTAATATTAGCCAATCACCTAGCAGACATGTTCCCTCACTAAGAAGATTACCCTGGGACTAACCCCTCCAGCCACCTCACTTCTACTTTTGCCATCCCCGAACACTCGTAATACCCAGAGCACATCCTCCTTGAACTACCTTATCCCTTTCTGTGGAATAACACAGGGACAATGTTCCTTCTGTTTTAGAGCCCCCTTATGGCTCAATGGCCTCCCACCTGAGGTGCTTAGTGTGAATACCCCTGGCTCCTTTAAACTTAACCGTCTGTCCCCTCTCTCTTCCTGCCCCATCCCCCTCTATAATCTGCCCCCACATCATTCAGCACTCCACCATCTGCATAGCCTTATGACTAAAGACCCCTCCATACATTGTGTATGTCTTACTATCTCTTCTTTGCTGATGCAGATCCTTTATACCTTGATCCAAGTTTCAAATATAGCTTAATAGTTATACATTTCAGTTATTGTTCTACTTGCACTATTGACCTTGCCTAGGTTGTTCTACCTCATTTAGTATTTTATATACTGATGTCTGCCTCTTTTGACTATTGTATATTTATTGTTTATTTTGTTGCTGATGCAGAACCTTTGTAAACGAGCTACTAGCTCAAAGGTGTTGACCAAGATACTCAATAAATAAATAAGTAAAATATTTTTAATAAGGCCTTCACAGACCTTAGTGGAGTGCTCCTTGCTGACTACCTGCTCCCTACTCAGGATCAATATAGATCCAAAACTGCTCCCCCTACTGCCTGCCAACCCAACCCTGTGCTCCCCTTCTATATCAAGATTATCAGACCTTCTGAAGTCAAAAAATACCTCCTGCAAATGATTCACAAATCTCAGCACAGCAGTGATGGCCTCAATCTTAAATTAATTGCCCTCACCCTGGATGTCGTTCTGGCTCCTTTAATTAGAGTTATCAACCTCTCCCTTATAACTGATAAATTCCCAATGGCCTGGAAAGCCGCAGTTGTAACACCTATATTTAAATGTGGTGACAGATCAACCCATACTAACTACTGGCCAATCTCCATCTAACACTTACTGCCCTCTTCTTTAGACAGGACAGCTACCCTCCCGCCATGCCCTCCCTCTCCCTGCCTCCCCCACTCTCTTTCCTCACCCCCGGCACTTACTGACATTTATCCTCCTCTCCCCTCCCTCCCCTTGAGTGCTCTTACTCTCACCCTTTACCCTCCAAGAATGGCCTTCCTGCCTGCGTACCCCACATCCTACCCTCTCACCAGCAGCGCATATTTCTAAAGTTGCTCTTGGATGGTATGTCATTCTACTTAAGACTGGCACATTTTGATGCACTGTAATAACCTAAGCCTCAGTCTCTTGCTTTGTTTTATTGTGTAACTATGTATAATTATGTCAACCGTTGTATGTATGTTTATCCTCCATTTACTCGATGTGGAACCTTTGTAAATGAGCAGTTCCTGCTCAAAGGTATTTGTAATCCTAGATTTTAATAAAATAAAAATAAAAATAAAATAAATTCCCAATCTCCAAAGCACTGGAAAGGACTGTATATGATCAATTAATCGACCACCTACATAAATATCAAATACAATGTAAGAAGCAGCATGGATTTCAGAAACTACATTGCACAATGACAGCCCTGGTCATGTTCACTGGTTTCATACATGACACCCTCGATCGTGGGAACTTAGTGGGGGCCAACTTTATTGACCTCACTAAGGCCTTCGATACTGTGAACTATGATCTGCTACTTACACAACTACAAGAATCCGCCATATCCCCAACCTCCCTGAACTGGTTCCGCAGCTACCTCTCTAGATGGGTGCAGCAGGTAAAAATAGGAAACACAATATCACACACCTACTAGTTACCACAGGAGTTCCCCAAGGGTCCATCCTGGGTCCGCTGTTGTTCGGTCTTTTCTTAAACAAACTCCCAAAAGTATGCAATGACAAAATACTGCTATACGTGGACAACACAGTCCTCTACACAAGCCATCCTGACCCTGTAGCACTGGAACAAAGGCTTCAGCATAATTTCTGACTCCTTGAAAACTGGTTCTCTGAAGTCCGATTGCTCCTCAATTATAAGAAAACTAAAACTAAGCTGTTCACCACCACACACAGGAAATACAGATCTATCATCCTAAACATACGCAACAAACAAAATGAAATCCTTGACATGGTGCAAAATTTCAAGTGTCTCGGCGTCACCCCAGATAGCTCCTTGTCCTATTCGCTCCATACAGACAATGTCTCTCAGAATGCTAACAGGAAAATCGATTTGCGATGTCATCACAGACACTGTCTCGGCATGGATGCCTTAAAACTCACCTTCTCTAGCTTTGCCCTCTCTGGCATTGACTACAGTCTTGTGGTCTAACTGCCTCTACCTCATCCTTGAAATGCATTGCCCTAACCTAAACAAGTCCTGCAGGTTTCTCCTGGGAGCTCCACAATTGACACACACTTGCGACATACTGTATATTCTCTCTCAGGCTGGCTAACTTGGAGAACCAAAATAGGTACCAGCTCTGTCTTCTGGCCAAAAGACCACCCTAGGCTAACACCACCCAGTATCCAATCTATGCTCACCCCAACAGTCCCAACCAGGCTGACCAGAGAGTCTCAGAATAATCCTACAAAATTCCTTTCTACCGGATGACCCTAGGGCCCCTAAGTGGCTTAATTCACTCCCCAGACCTACAATCCAAAAACCAAATTAGGCCTTTTCAAACCCAAACCTCACTCCCACTTTGCTAGTCAAATGTCTTGCCATTCCTCCTTCTTAGATGCATTGACCTTGACCTAGCCTAATGCATGGACCTCCTCCATCTTGGTCTATCCCCAGAAATCTACTGCACCTCTCCTCCACAATCGGATCTAGCCAGCTTCCACCCTCTCTTACTGCCCCCATCACTTTGCTCAGATGTCTTCATGCCCAACCTGCCCTTTCCCAACCCCTTCCCTCCTAAACCTCCACCCTCTTCCACACTCACTCTTCTCTTTTATCCCCTTCCCCCCCTTTTTCAACCACAAATCTTACAAATCTGGTGACTCCATACCCTCCCTATCTTCCACACTCCCTCTTTTCTTTTATCCCTTCCCTCTCTCCTTCTTCAGCTACAAGTCTGGGACCCCCTTCCCACCTCCTCACCTGACAATTGGGAACCAAGGGATCTCAGCCTTCTGGCTCTGCACTTTCCCAATTCTCCCCTATCAATGTGAACCTTCTTCAATTATTCCACACCTAATTTCTTAAATTTAAGCATACTACTATTGCCATTACTTACCAATTGTTTTGCAACCCTGATGATTTAACTGTGTACATACTGTAACTTCTGAACTGCAGCCCAATATTTCGGCTTCTCTTTTCTTTTTTCAACTTATTTTATCCTCCTGTGGCAGGTCATCCCTCATCATCCACCAACCTACCAGACTCGGGGTCTTTCAGGGTTTGTAGTGCCATGCACACCCCAGCAGATTCCCAGAGCCAGTCCGGAGATATCATCCTCGGCAGACCCCCACTTTTTCCTCCATTATCTCCTGTGGACCTACACCTGAGACCCCTGGAAGTGGTATCATATGTGCATGGAGGCACACATGTGCACCACAGCTCCAGATGGGGTCTCCTCCCCCCTCCCCTGAATGGCTTACACCGAAGGTCCTCGGAGAGGCGCCGCTTCTCTGGCATCCACCAGAGGGTGGCCAAGCTCCAAGGAGGCCTGCTACCCCTATCTCGAGGTAGAGGGCCGTCAGCTGGCAGTCTGCTCTAGTCCTCTCCCTCCCCCGGCCGACCCCCAATGACCCAGGCTCATTCCCGAACCCAAGTCGCTGGTGTGGTGTGAGGTGTGGCATCCAGCACCTCAACCCTCTATGCCACTGGGCCAGCACAGACTTCTGCTCTTTTTTAGTGCTATGTTTAACTTGACGTAGTTTACAAATTGTAATGAAGATAGTTGCTTCCTGTTTGGTGTAACACTGAATTCTATGTCTGTCTTATCTTAATGATATTTTTGGAATGAGGTTAGTTCTTATTTTGTATTGTTGTATTTCAGATTGACGTGGAACCTTTGTAAATGAGCTTCTATCTCAAAGGTTGTAATCCTAGACTCAAATACTGTAAGTAAATAAAAAAAATGAATTAAAAAACTCTATAGCAAAGTTATTAGTTTATTTTTTTTCACTTCTTCTCCAGTATTTCAGTGCCCTATCCGTACAATTGACTCCTGCTTACTGAACTACAACAGTTCATGGATAAAAGGGTTATACTGAAAATGTACTGTAGGACAATTTATGGATGTGCTGTCATGAACGACTGAATGTTAAAGCAAAAAAAAGCACAAGTTTGTTCCAGGGATACCTATAGCTTGGTAGAAGACCCTGTGGAACATTAATTCTTTCACTGTCCTTGTACAAAACATTTTTGGTATTACTAGGAAAGCAATGGAGACTCGCTGCTTTTGGAAACATATCTATAATGTTTTGGAAGTGGGTCACTTTAGACCTGGGTGGAGTAAATGGAATAAGCATAATCTAATACTAATCTTTGCTTATTTTCAGTAATGCACAGTGGAGCCAGCCACAATGAATGTAGTTACTTGCAGTAAGTGACATGTCACAAAATACTGCATGACAAAATAAACATTAATGCCAGAAAAATACACTGTCTCCAGTAGCATACTGCAGATTTTTATAATATGCTGCTGCATTACTGTGTTGTATCCTGGCTGGTGTTGCTGTACATGACAGGTTAGGTGCAAGTATGTTCTGCAGTAGAGGAGATTTCTTAGAGGATATTTGACTTTGTAATGGAAGAATATGTAAGAAATATGTGAAATTATTGGGTGGGAAGAATGGGAGGCAGTGGTACAATATTTAAGAGAAGGCATAGAAGTTACAGAGACACATGGAATCTAGGGGGAGTAGACATACTGTGGGTCAAACTGGAGATGGGAAACAGAGCCACTATTTGCACTCGATGCTGTACAGATCTCCAGCACAGGGGTAGGATTTTGATAAGGAACTGGCAGAAGACACTGGTGCTGCTGTTGAGACTTCAGTCTGCTGGATGTAAACTGGAACCTCCCATCTTCAGTTTCAGTTAGAAACAGGGATATCCTGGACTTTGTGCAGGGGCATTCCTCAGGCAACTAGTCAGCAAACCCACTAGTGATGGGGCAGTATTGGACCTGGTGGTCATTAACAGGGACAGTATTGCAGATGTCAAGGTGAGATGCCACCTGCAGAACAGTGATCACCATACAGTGTGGTTCAAAATAAGGATGGCAGCAGAATTGAGACCAACAAGGGGCGGGTACAGAACTGCAGGAGAGAAGATTTCATAAAGATGGGTGAATGCCCCAGGGATAACCTAGTGGGGATGACCTTGGTGGGTTTAGGAACAGTGGGTGAATCTAAAAGTGGGCATAGTGAAGGCAACAAACCTCTGTTCAAAGCAAGTGAACAAAGCAATAGGAAAAACAGACTACTATGGTTCTTGAAAGAAGTGGCTGAAAAGGTAAAGGCTAAAATGATAGCATTTAGAAGGCACAAGGAAACACTGAGGGAGGACAAAATATTTTCCTGGATGGCACTTTGGTGCTCTGGCTCCTGGGAGCCACATTGCCTAACACTCTGAGTCAGGCAGCTTATTGCCTGCACCCATATCTGTGTTGACAAAATGATTGTCACAAATAGGGTGAACCCGAAAGATCTGTGAGAGGATTGCCCTGGATAGAAGGGTGATAGACATCAGGTTGAACTTGCATCCTTTATTTGAAATCTAGATTTAGTAGTTGCCGTATTGGTCCTTGCAAGACTAGATCCAGAAGCAAATGATTTGATACCTTTTAATGGATCAACATAGATGTAACAACAAGAACAAAGTGCTTTAGCTTTTGGACCAACCAGTCCTTCTTCAGAAGCTAATGGCAGTTGTTTAGAAAATACAATACTTATAACAGCTAGATCATGCAGGAAAAAACAGAAAAAAATCCCCATTGGTTTAAAATACTCATTTAAAAAATACAGAAGATGATGTCAGAGAAGTTTAACAGTACCATACTGCCTTCAACCAGGAGGGACCCTGGGTCAAAGGTGCTTGGTGGAACACACATACAAAGAATCCTACTGCATATAAATTTAATTGACATAAGATAACACTGCTGAAGCAGATGACTCCTAAATCAAGCTATGAGTATCACAGTTTGTATAAGGATGTGATTACTGAAAGGCAACCCCTACCCAGATTAAAGACAAACTGAGATTGTTTTAGGGCTTAAGAAGTTTCAATGCCTGCATTATAGACAAGAATTTACCAGTAAAATTGTCTTATCAATAGCAGTACTATGTGATGTGTAAAACCTAGCTGGACCTGTCACCCAGCTGTACTCTCAAGCTAGATATAAGGCCCAATAAATTTCAAAAACCTCTAGTGTAGTGACAGGACTGTATAAATGATAATCTAAATATAAATTGACAATATTAGTGTTAAACAAAAAACTCTAGTAGAGGAACCTCAATGAATTAAGACCATGTAGCCTGATATGTACTGATGTCAATATACACTGAGAATGTAACAACTTGATGCACCACAAGTGTCTAAGGAATCTGAAAAAGAGATAAAAATTTAATTTCTCTCCTCATCTTCATACAAACAATACACCATACCCCACCCTACATCACCATAATGTGGGTGGGGGAGATACATAGCTTTAAGGAGATGTTGTGTGTGTGTCTCTCTCTCTCTCTCTCTCTCTCTCCCCCCCTTTCTCTCTCTCTCTCTCCCCATCTCTCTCTCTCTCTCTCTCTCTCTCTCCCATAGGCACACACACACACACACACACACACACACACAGAGTATTTAAATTATCATTTATACAGTCCTGTCACTACACTAGAGGTTTTTGAAATTTCTTGGGCCTTATATCTAGCTTGAGAGTACAGCTGGGCGACAGGTCCAGCTAGGTTTTACACATCACACAGTGTGCACTGATGTTTTTAAGACAACGTTACTGGTAAATTCTTGTCTATAATGCAGGCATTGAAACTTCTTGAGCCCTAATATAATCTTAGTTTGTCTTTAATCTGGGTGGGGGTTGCCTTTCAGTAATCACATTCTTGTACAAACTGTGACACTCATAGCTTGATTTAGGAGTCATCTGCTTCAGCAGTGTTATCTTATGTCAATTAAATTTATATGCAGTAGGATTCTTTGTATGTGTGTTCCACCAAGCACCTTTGAGCCAGGGTCCTTCCTGGCTGAAGGCAGTATGGCACTGTTAAACTTCTCTGACATCATCTTCTGTATCTTTTAAATGAGTATTTTAAACCAATGGGGATTTTTTTCTGTTTTTTTCTGCATGATCTAGCTGTTATAAGTATTGTATTTTCTAAACAACTGCCATTAGCTTCTGAAGAAGGACTGGTTGGTCCAAAAGCTAAAGCACTTTGTTCTTGTTGTTACATCTATGTTGGTCCATTAAAAGGTATCAAATCATTTGCTTCTGGATCTTTCCTTTATTTGATAATGCCGGCAAAATGTTGGATTTCTGAATCCTTTTTTTTCCAGTATATTTTCCTCCTGGCTGGCATGGCCATGCTCTCAACCCTGTCCCTGCCTCCTCTCATCTGACATCTCATCTCTCCTATGTCTTGGGCCCAGGATCCCCCACGGATTGCCCCTTCATGTTGAGGCCAGGAAGGGGAGGGCCATACTCCCCACATCCAGAGAACCACATCTAGACTATGCCAGAGACCGGGTGATGGTGTAGGACAGAGGTAGGCAGTCAAGGATTCATATACCCTGTGCCAACCGTTTTTCCATTTTCTCTCTCTTCCCCATTGCTGTGATGCACATGTCAGAGCATGCATCTGGAGGTGTGTGCACATGTGGAGTCCTACAGCATTCTCCCGTCTTTGGTGCCCCTATACTGCACTACATTTAGTCTTCCACCTCGTGGCAGTCATTCTGCAAGAACACCAATCCACCCTCCCCAGGAGAGGAGAGCAGTCCTCCGGATGTTCAATCCTCTCCCTCCCTGGCCAACCCTCAGAAACCCTCGCTCACCATCAAACATGCATCACCAGTGTGGCAGGAGGTAAGGCACCAGTGAATCTGCCCTCCATGCCCCTTGGCTCACTCAAATTTCTGAATCCTTTTGAGTTTTCAGAACATACTCTGCCAGGTGGAAAACAAAAGCACTCCACAAAATCTTCTTAATACACAAACTTCAATTTTATTAGAATTCCAGAAGCATAAGAAAAAAAGGCATGTGTTCATTCATCAACTGAAAATGGGTCAAAAAGCAGTTCCAATAATGCTATGGCTCAGCATTCACCATTCCGCAGACCTTACAGAACCACACGCCAACATCCACATGGCTATTAACATTTCATTTTCAGTTGATGAATAAACCCACGCCTTTTTTCTTATGCTGCTGGAATTCTAATAAAATTGAAGTCTGTATATTATTAGGATTTTGTGGAGTGCTGACCTTTACCACCTGATGGAGTGTGTTCTGAATTTGCTTCATACCCAGATAAGGTGCACGTACTATATTACCATACTTGTTGATGGAAATTGCAAAAGGAGAGCCGCTTCCTGTTTCTGTGACTTCCTTTTGAGTTTTTGTTTTGTCTTGATATTTTTTTTCTAGTTATAGCTTTTGTTTGCTATAATGTTTTGGGGCTGTCTTGTCTTTTCTTTTTTTATTTCCAATTATAGATGGCAGGAGAATCCCTGACCAATCACAGTGTTTCCTTCAGTTGCTCATGAGGTACTCTTATAACAATAACAGTATCTCATGCACTGAGCCACTGTAACAGGCTTCTCACTGACCACTCGAGCTGTCAGCATTTTAAATAAAAATGATTTTATTTTATTTTAAAACTATAATATTTTTGGTCCATTTGAAGGGCCTCATATGGATCTATGAGTGTCATCTCTTGCATCCTTAGGGCCACAGAACTGCTCACTTTAGTTTACAGTCCTCTGGTACTAGAAACATGCGAGATGACACTCATATCCTTAGGTAGCCCTTCCACAGTTCCATAAACTTATAATAAAATTCCCTACTCTTCTTCGATAAGCACCAAGGGATATTTTACTTCCTCCTTGACAGTGATGAGAGACTGGAAGATGGGAACTTTGTTCAGCATCTCATCCAAAGGATGGCTCCTCACCAGTGCAGTGCCCTCTTACTTTTCACTACAATGTCAGCTATGGGTATTACTTCAAGTGGCTGTTGTGGTGTTAGAATCTAGGAATATCTGATCTTCTGGCCCCGGAAGCAAGTGTGCTACCTATTAAGCCACTGACAATGTATACTAATAATAGTGACCAGATTTTATTGTCAGAACCATCCTTCTCAAGGATTGTGATGTGTGTCAGATTCTCCATATGTGAAATCTCATGTTACCATTCCACTTTGGTTTAATGGAATTTTGTTAAGCTCTTTCTAGTGATGCATTGTCTTCCTGATATGGCCAGGAAAAAAGGGGTTTTGCTTTTATTCTGTTTAGCTTGTAGACATGCTGTAAGTCTTAAAGTATTAGATTTTGTGATAAATTAATTGGTCTCTTACACTGCTGTTTGCTCACAAATGTCAAGTGTTTTTCCTTTTTTCTCTTGTTTCTGGTCTGGAAGTAAAGTTAAATAGAGAACCTGCTTTTGAGAACAATACATGTATGCCAGAAATCTTTTATTCAGGGAGTTTGCTTACTGGTTAGTGATTATAATACTCATAAATGTGTCTGCATACTATTGCACTAACTGATGTTTATTTACTAGGCTGATATAAAGATGAAACACTTATAACTAATCACACAAGATCACTCTGAATCACTGTCATTAGACTGCAAGCTAGCAAGTAACCTTTCCTAACCCCAAACTATAACAGGTTCTTCCCTGGAGACAGTAACGATTTGCAGTGTGATTCTTTTTGCTTTGGTTGGAGAGACTTCCCAATGGACACATCATTACTCTGAGGTGGCTGAAGTGCCACTGACTGATGATCCTGAGATTAAGTTCCTAGGATAAATCTGATGATGATGCTGGTCTTGAAAGCTGTAGGGAGACAAGTGATTTTTCTAATGTCGATGAGTCAAAGAAAGTGTGGAAGATGAATGAATCAAGAGAAACTCTATTGATTTTGTTGCATCATCACAAGTGACCTTACGTGCAGAAATACTTATCTGGGCTTTGCTGCCTAATGAGACCAAGTGTTTCTGAGGACTGAACTGACTTGCCTAAAAGCTTTTCATAATGCCACAATGAACTTCAGATTTAACCTTTTAGAATCTTACCGTAAAATGACATACTCTAGCACAGATTATTTAGATTTTATTCTTATTGGAATCTTCATACATATTGTGTTTATGCATTATGCTAGGATTAAGTGTGTGACTTTGTGGGCATTTTCATGCACAGTATGTAACAGAAGTTAGTATACATTAAGTTTAACATATTTCAAACATTCAGACACAGAATATCATTACAAGCAGGCAAGCCTAATCTCATGTGGTGTGTTCCTGTTTTATGTTTTATTATGGTATAGTGAACTGTTTAGTCCAGTTAAGAGGTGCAAAGGTGACTACACTGGAGAGCAAGGTCATATATAGAGAGAAAGACAGAGAGTGAGAGAGAGAGGGAGAGAATGAAAATAAATTATGCCAAAGTATGGCATATATGGAAATAATACCATCAAGGACTTGAATCAAGCCATGAAGCCACAAGCCCGAAAGGCGCGTGGCCTTTATGAGCTTGTTCAACTCCGAGATGGTATTAATTCATCATGTATCACACTTTGTCATCATTTTTTTTTATAATACACCAGCTTGGACATTGTTTGCTGTGTCCTATATAGTCAGCTAGTTAGGGTCATAATACCCTACTTGGCTACCATCATAGCTGTATATACAGAAATAAATTATGGCTTTTCAATGGTGAAATGGGCACAACCTACAAAAACTGCATTAAAGCACCAGTTTGGGTAACGTACTGTAACACCACAAAAGTAGGGAAATGTGGCATTAGGCTTTCCAACCCTATTGCTCCCACTCCCAAGAAGCAAAAGGGAAAAAGAAACATTAGGGTTTTGGGTCTCTGGAGTCTTGGCAAATCAGTGGTGGGGTCTTCCTTGGGGATAGTCAACCCTAATGCCCACCCCATTCAGTGAGCAAACAATGTCACACATGATCTCCTTTGTTCACACAGGGACAAGATAGAGCAAGGGGTGAGCATTAGGGTTAACTACCCCCAAAGAAGACCCCACCATTGATTTGACAAGTCTCTAGAGACCCCAATCCCTAATGTTTTTTCATTTTGCTTTGGTGGGGGGAGCATTAGGGTTGGAAACCCTAATGCCACATTCCACTACTTTGTGACAATAAGTTACCTAACTGGTGCATTAATCCATTTTTGCAAATGATTTGCTTACTTTTTAGATAGTACAATAGGATTATATCAGGTTAGAATAACGAAGAAAAATAGAACAGCTCAAAAGCACGCAGTCAGAATACTGAAAGACAGAAAAGCTACAGGGATAGAATAGTGCAGGTAGGATTAGCGCTATCCCTGCAGCTGTTGCTGTACAAAGGAAGAGGACATAGGGTCTGTTGTGTGAGTTGCTGCTTATCAGTTGCCATGGTGCAGAGGGTAATGCCACAGGCAGTGGAGGTGATGGAATGGTGGTGGACAGTATGGTTTTTGATTCCTGATCCTAGAACCCAGGGACTGTTTTTTTTATTTCTCCTTCATCGGCTACCATGTCTGCTCCTGATTATCCTGCCACGTTCCCTTCCTCCTCAATGATCCCCCAGGTTTCCTGATCCTCACGTTCCACCCTCCATGGAGTTGGTTTATATATATATACATCAGGGGTTGAGGCAAAGCCCCAATGTCGGAGGTGTAGTGAGTGGAGCCACTGAAAAAAGTTTCCTTATGTGTCCTCACCATGGTAGTGGTCCTCTGTGTGTTTTGAACCATTACCAATGGTAATATTGTTCTATGCAGCATTTATCCTGGGTGCTTTTTCAATGGCACCATTTTTACTGCATGGTTCTTGATCACACTGTCATTGCAGATGGCATTCTGACATAGTGCCTAATAAATTCTCATTTACCTTTGAGGCGCAGGTGCAAGTGCCAGGCCCTGCACTTTCATTTCAGCCAAACAGCAACCATATTGTCAGCATAGCCTTGTTATTACCCCACTTCAAGAATACCATGCTGAGAATTTTCAAATTACCACTGAAATGTCATTCTGCACCCCTGCAACATCATTCCAAGCCACAGGTCCAGAAAATTTTTTGGCCAGGATTAGAAAATGACAACTGTCACATTCATGAGGTGGTGTAAAAAATGGCCATGTTGAAAATTTGGGGTTGAAATATTTAAAATTAGAAAAGTTACGTGCAAGCATAGTAAAATTTCAATATATACATAACTTTGCCATTTTTACATATTTCAACCCAAATTTTCAACATAGCCTTCTGATCCCACCTCATGAACAAGTGCAGAGAAAATGTTCAGCTCCTGCCTGAAAGGTGATTTTGTGCAGCGACCATGAAATTACTTTTTGGGATGAGAAAATACATTTTGGCCAGGATTTAAAAAATGACAGCTGTCACATTCATGAGGAGATATGAAGAAATGCTTATGTTGAAAATTTGGTGTAAAAATATTGAAAATTACCAAGGTTACAAGATCGCATTTGCGAATTTCAATGTAGGCTACTAACTTTATTGTTTTTGAATATTTTTATGCCAAATTTTCATAAACATAGCCTTCTTATGACCCCACCTCATGAACAAGGGTAGAAATATTTTCAACTCCTGCCTGAAATCACCTTTAGGAACAGAGTTGCCTAATTTCACTGCCATTGTTAATGAAGTGGGGTCCCAAAAAAGGCATGCTGAAAATTTGGGGCCCAGATATTCATAAATGACCAAGTTATGCCACAAACTTCAAAACCCCATTGAAATACATTGAGCCACATACCTGATTTCCTCTGTTTGTGGTCTAACTTTAATGATTGAACATGTGTCTGTATTCCAGAGAGGATTAAGGCATTGGACCCCCGATAAGTAAGTAAGGGCTTGGGAGGGGGACATATGGGGTGTTGGATGCTGAGTGGGATGGTTCGGTTGGGGGATTAATGGCAGCGCAACAGACATCAATGGATGGTTTTCTTTCTTACAGAGTTACTTAAAAAAACTACCAGGGATGGGATAGTTTTCTTTTTTTCAGATCAGGATGTCAATCAGAGGATGGGAGGTGCCACTAGACACCAGGGACAATGTAAATCATTACAGGGATGGGGATCGGAAGGTGGGTACCACTACACACCAAAATAAATATAAATTATGGGGACAGTGATCAGAGGGTGGGGGTGCCACTAGACACCAGAAAAAGATAAATTAACTATGGGGATGGTGATTGGAGGATGGAGACTACCACCAGGCACCAGGGAGACACATGAACAATGGGAACAGTGATCAGAAGGTTGGGGGTGCCACTAGACACCAATGAAAGATACACTGCCAACGGGGACAGTGATCAGAGGGTAGGGGTGCCACTAGACACCATGGAAGCAAACGTAATATTAACAGGTTGTTGATCTGAGGGGGGGCACTAGACACCAGGGAGACAAAAAAAATATTGTAGGAACCACAATCAGGGGGCATCACTGGACACCAGGGAAACATTAATTTATTGCTGGAATGGCAGTGGGGGGATGGGGGTGCTACTAGACACCAGGTGCATATTATTTTATCTTGGTGACTGTGATTGGTGGGTGGTGGTGCCACTAGACACCAGAGATATATTATTTTGATATGAGGACAGCAATCGGTGGGAGAGGTGCCACTAGACACCAGGGATCTTTTACAATTGAATCTGTTATTTACCTTTACTGTTTACAGTCTTTTGCAATCGAACAGTAAAGTTAGAACTGTAAAATGTTCAAATGGTTATTTTGCAATTGAACTGTCCTTACATTAGCGAGTGGTGGGGGAAAGTATTCTCACCACAGAAATACACATGTGCCTTGTAAATTTCCAAGTTCTAAGACAAAAAAATGAACTACTTATGTGAGGCTGACCTAAATACGTGTCTTGTTCATTCCTTACCAGACAGTACTTCTTTAGAAAACCATTTTTAAAATGAAAACAAAACAAGATGGCTGATATCATGAACACTATTTCTGTGAGCACGAACAGAAAATCCTTAACCGTTAACAGTTCTAATGTGTTTTTTTTTACCCGCCTGTCTAGCATCTATCACAAAAATTGTTATAATTCAAATATGGTATATTTTTTCACCAAACCATCCAAAGGCACACCCTTGGCACAGACCTCATCATCCCTGCAAATTTCAGGAAAAAAATATTCATACTGTCCTGGCTGTAGATGAGGGCAAAAAATCTAATGTTAAGTATAGGAAAAAAAGTAATTTTTTTTTCTGTTTTTTACCACTCAATATCTCAAAAATTGTACAAGATGCAGTCATGAACTTTTTCATGTTTTGAGACTATGGCAGCTTGATTGTACATGCCAAATGTGAGGTAATTTCATCAAAGTATGCCAAAGTTATTAAGCAAAAGATTTGGGATTTAACATAGAAGTGCTGATCTAATCATAACTATAGAGGTGCTACCATGCTCCTATAATGTATATAAGTGTGTGTGTGTGTGTGTATGTGTGTATATATGTGTATATATATATATATATATATATATATATATATATCTAGAGAGAGAGAGCGAGAGAAAGATAGCTGGAAATACAAAAGTGTGTCAGTTCTTGCCAACAGCAGTACTTGGAGTAACACCCATACCTTACACTGTAGAGCAGTATAAAGAGGATGCATTGCAACCTGACCCTCAGTATGCACCTGGAAATAAGCTATCATGGGTAAGTGTAGTTTTCGTGATCAGACATTACAAATACTAAAAATAACAATCTGAGAGGTACAGTTTAGCCAGGTAACTCGATTGCACACCACTCTGTTTTGGCACCATTAGCAAGGTGGAACTACCTGTAGTGGGACAGATAGTACAATCTTGTTGTTAAAACCTCATGTTCATTCATTCATTGGGTTTCTATCTGAGAATCTTAAGTATGCAAAATGTAAGCAATAAGACATGACAGGTTGTGGGTAGTAGTGTGATCACACACCCAGGGGTGTAATGAAGCACAAGAATGCAGGCTGAGTGCCATATTGCCTCAGGAAGTGCAGTGATCACACTACTACCCATGCCCTGAAGAATCTTATTGCACTTACTAAATGTGCTTATTAATTGTAACTGTGTTAAAAAAATTTAAAATAAAAAGATTTATGAATAAAAAAAACACGCACGTAAGTGTCTCAATACTTGGTAAAATAGTTCCTCTGTCTACTGGATCTTGCTTGTAAAGCTTTGATTTTTATTATTTTGGCCCAATGAGGCAACCAGAGTTGTATTTTCTGTGGTTCAAAAAAGACCTCTTATAAACACTTCCAACTGCCTCTGCCAGTAAGTATAGTTATTTAATTGTGAATTTATTAAAGGGCCCTGGCTGACACATGCTACCCAACTAGAAAGGCGTGCTGCTTTCATTTGCAGCACTTACTTGATTACTTACTTGATTAATTTTGTGGTGTCATTTATCTGCCTGCTCACTTGTACAACTGGCAGCTCAACTGCAGTGTGCTTGTTCAGCTCCCCCTCCTGCACTCACTCACTCACTCCAGTGAAAAAACAAAGAGAGAGGCATTTTGCTTTATTTTTCTTTTGAATGTGATGTGGCTCCATTAATTTGCACCCCCACACCCGATCTGCCCATACAGGCACCTGATGAGCCGGTCATTCAGAGGCATATATTTGGGAGTGATCGTGTGTGGTGATAGAGCTGCAGCTCCCAAAGGTAAGATTATTCAACTCTGAACACTGGAATCCGCTGTCTGTCATACTTTCCTTTCAAAAATGACTGATCAGAAGATCAGTGGCTGCAGGCAATCTTTCTTCAGAGCAGTGTCATTATGAGATGGTATCTAGAGCTGCAGGCAGACTGGAGTTGTGAGATGAAGGAGGAGGGAATTTGGAAGTGGCATGTGGTGGCTGTTTGTAAAAAAAATGCAAATGGAGCCATGTGATGTGCCATGTAGAATAGGCAGCTTGGTCCCTCTGCTCTGCATCTCATCCTTCAATTTTACTTTTATTATTTATCCTAGCCTGCTTTATTTTCATGAATTGTGTGTTGGTTGTGTTTGTTGTCACTTCAAGACAAGACTTGGCAAGGGAAAGCTTGAAACTATGGATGCAGAGATGAAATTGGTGAATATACGCTATACCCCCCCCCACACACACACACACCAAAGAGAGATAAGGCCTCAAAGAGGAGCAAGGCCCAGGTCCCGACCATCTCTAAATTTTTCAGTCCTGCTGCACAGGCTTTAACTGAGAGCCACTTTTTTCAGGAAATAGCTCTGCTTAAAGAAGCTCTACAGTCCATTACAGACGAATTCAAAACTATTCATCTGAACAACGTAAAATTAAATCAGAGGATTGGTGATGCCGAAGTTAAGGTCAGCTCCCTAGAGGATTGACGTACTAGACTAGACCCTGAGTCTGCATCCATCAGACAAAAGATTAATCATCTGGAAGATAAGATAGAATATCTGGAGGGATGCAGCCATTGGAATAACATGGTTATTATGGGGCTTTCAGAGGGCTCGTAAGGTCAAAATGTTGTGGGCTTTATGCAAAAATTTGGTGAGAAAATGTTGGGCCCTTTTCCAATGGCCATGTCTATGTTATAGAACATGCTCACTGGGCTCTGCACCTCACACCTCCATCTGGTGCTACACCTCACCCTCTAATTTTCACATTTTCTAATTATTTGGATAAGATACATCTTCTGGTCAAGATTAGAGAGGCAAAGGAAATATCCTGGGAGGGCAATAAATTGAGGATTGTTCGGGATTTGCCCCGATCTGTTTGAATGAAGAGAGTGGCTTATGGCCTGGCAATATTTAAATTAATGGCTGCCCAGATCAGATTTTGCATGTTGTATCCAGCAAAGCTACACATTAATTTTAAGGGCATTCCTAAGACCTTTGAGTTGTATGATCAGGCAAAGAAACAGCTGCACGTGATATATCCTGATCTTTTCAAATCCTCTACCTGACCCCTTGTTATTGACCTTCTACTCTGTATGCTGGTGCTTAGTGTTGGTTGACTGACCCTCATAGTTATAAAATTATGTCCTGCCTTTTTTCTCCTAGATATCTGAGTTTTGGTGGAGCTATTTGGAATTTCAAGGGAACAACTTCAGTTCAGTACAACTATTCTTCATTTCGGTACCTGGTATTCCACCTCTCTCTAGATTACATGAGCTCTACAAGTTCCTCCAACAATGGATAGAAATTTATTTCTTGACTTACCTCCCAAAATATGTAAGTCAGCCCCAGTTGGACTCTTATCAGACAGAATCTAATTCTTGCTACTTCTGTGCTGGATGCCTTTCTTATTCCCTGACGCCATTGGCATTCTGCGACTTACCATCCTGATTCGACCTAAAACTGCATTGTAATATAAAATCCTCTTTCAAACTGGTAACCTACTTGGATACCATCTTCAGTTTTAAATCGGGACTTCATGGTGATTCAAGTTCAATGACTGCAGGAGACTGCTAAGTTTGTGAATGACATCCTGCCTGGAATCTCCTCATGGGGACTCTTAGACATTTGAACTAGGAATCCACACAAGTCCCTTTCTACAAATCAGGAAGGTCATACGATGAAGAATCCCAGACCGAAATGGGAAATTGGATCAATCTAGTTCCTTGTTTTGGTCATAAAGACTGTATCAATCAAAGACCTGTAATTGGGGAAGAATGCTCATGGTGATATTTTTCTCTTCCACACAGCTTAGAACTGTTCAATAAGGCTTGGCTCTTGAACTGCTTTATCTGGCAAATTTACAACAGTATGAATCTCGGTTGCAGGGGCAGGAGCAGCAGTGGGTTTAAACTGGGATCCTAGTTTAATTGGCTGCTATATATCTTATCAGCAAAGAGTTTTTGTTTCTATCTGCTAGTGGTATTTCTCCAGAACCCAGAACACCTTTATGAATCATACTGGTGAGTGTAGTGGCCTAATCATCTATGGCTTTTTAACACTTCCTCAGAGCATTGCTGGGACTGAGAGGGGAAAAGGGTTTCCTACATGTTATGGCTTTGCAGTGTGTATTCCCCTGGTACTCCATCCAGGCATCCTATTCTCACCCTTCTCATCTCCCTTGGCCTTATATTTACACAAGCAGATATCAAAGATGACTGTCTTAAGATAGCAGTGCTGGCTAGGCTGTGTTATTCTTCCAATTCAGCCGATGTTCTCCTACTGCAAATCTTTGCTAATCCAAATCTTGGGCTCCAGAGTGGCAAGGGGATCAGGGTTGCTGGGCTCTCCCCCAGAGGCAGCTCTGTAAGTGTCAAGCCAAACCAAGAATTTATGCCAATGCTGGTAAATTCCTTACACTTTTTCTGCCTGTGTAGAGATATAGAGAAAGAATGGCTTTGATATCTTATTCTCTTCTTTGTTTAAATAAATGCAGTATGCTATGCTGTCTACTGGGGATTGGTCGCAGACTGGGGGATGTGGAGCTCCCCCTTTCCATCTGCAGCTGTTGGAATGAATATGGGTTCTGAATCAAGTTCAAGGGCCACTTACCACTAGTATGATGGTATCGTTTCTCTATAGCACCTGCAATTTATTTTTCATTAGTGGAATGAGGGATGCCTGTGGGATACCACTACCATTCTAATTTTTTGCCTAATAATACTGGTGCTTATTAAGATTATAACTTCCTTTTTCTTTAGTCAAGGAAGCCCAGAGTTTATATACAGTCAAGACCACCAGGATGAAGTGCAGTGTCACAGGTTTACTGCATGACAAAAGGGATTAACTCCCGTTGAAATTGCATTGTTTTCTGCAGTAACTCTACTGCAGAATTCTGCAGCGCTGCGCTTCATCCTGTTAGGCACCACTGTACCATTCATTGTTGATTTCTTTTGACCCTAGGCTCTTCCCCCTTTTTAATTTAATTCTAATTTAATTTCTTCCTCTTCCTTCCCCTTTTTTAATAGCTGCTTCTCACATTTATCTTCTAATCTACCTAGTCAACTATCTCACTTTCTGTTATATTCTAGCAGTGAATGTATACGGTTTGCAATTTTATATGGTGTTTATAAAAGCCTGGAGTGACATATGATATATAGTTTTTATAGTTCTTTGGTAAACAATGGATAGGTATGCGATATCTGGCTTTGCATAAGTGTTCATTTTTGCTTTTGATTAATATGGTGACTTAGCACAACTTTCTATTAATACTTTTATATTGATTTCTCATTCTCTTTTCTAGCTTTTTCTTCATCATATTTACAAGAGGTGGGGGCGGGATGTGGGAGGCAGAGAACCAATGAATTTTTATTCATCATGGACCGTTTTTTGGGGGAGTGTTAGTCATTCAGACTGGGGGTGGTTTTTCTCATCATTGATGAGTTGTATAGTTTTGTTTGCCACTGTTGGGAATGGGGGGGGGTGAATCTCTGCTTTTGTTAATAGATTGTAGATGTTTATCACTGAATTTTGACAGTATAGTGGGGTTGGGGGTGGTCAGCCTTTTTCTAGCACCTGTAAAAAAGCTTTCAGCTTAGTGTGCTACTCCTGGTTAAAAAAAAAATATAAATAAATAAATAAATAAAAATATTTCCTTACCAGATTGCTGCTATAGTGTAGATGAGCTTTGAGTTCTTAATGGTTCTTACCCAAAATGTCTAATTATATTTTTGTAACATGAAATATAAATGGGGACAAAATAAACATAAACATCATGTGGTGCTTCATCATTTCAAAAAACTTAAGACTCATATTGCCTACAATATCTTCAAGAACACACATAAAGAGGAAGATGCCCTCTTTTTATGTGGCAATGGGTGGCACAGGCATATGGAGCTGGTTGCATACATAGAAAAGTGGGGTTGCTATTTTGATAGTCAAGGGCATCTCATTTACCTTAGAAAAAGAATATTGGGATCCCAAAGGCCATTATCTATTTTTGCATGATAGACTGGGTTCCACTACAGTGGTGCCTGGCTCTGTCTATGGCTCCAGTATAGATTCCCCAAAATTCTTTGTGGATTTAATTCCCATTCTAGCACCTATACACTGTCCATCTGTTATTATTGGGGGGGATTGGAATATGGTGTAGCAGTCCGATATCGACAAATTCGGTACACTCCAATGGGGTCTTTCCCCAGGGCAGCGAGGCTGACAAAACCTGATAGATGATCAAGGTCTGATTGATCCTTGGCATTCGGCCCACCCTACTGATTGAAGTTACACTTTCCATTCCCTTCCTCATAATACTTATTCACGGTTAGAATATTTTCTGATTTTATAGGAGGCCCTTCCTGGTGTTATATATTCTGAAATACTTGCAACTGTTGTGTCATACCATGCTCCTGTTTATTTATTTCACTGTGTTAATACTTTGGAATGCTGCAATTTTGGCTGGTGCCTCAACGCCCAATTGCTTTAGAACACAGATTCACTTCAGATCTTGCAGACCTGGCTGAAAGATTTTCTGGAGGAAAACAGCATCTGTTTCCACAGTTGGTGTACTGTGGGGAGCTCTTAAATTTTCTTTAAGAGGTGACTGTATCTGTCTTTCCACTAAACGTCTTAAACAAAATCAGGCCCATCTCTCGTATCTCCTTTACAGAATTTGGAAGATTGAACATACCCTCTCCTCCAACTCTGACTTAATGACTTGGTCTAAATTGCACAGCCTTAGAGCCCAATATTCTGACTTACTAGTTCAAAAGGTGGAACTGATGCTCCAGAGAACCAAAATAAAATATTTAAAATCTGGGGATAAAGTGGGTAAACTATTAACACTCGTTTGCGTGCTTTAGAGTCTGACAGTTATATCCCTCATTTATACCAGCCTAATCAAGTTATGCCAATTGCTCACCCTAGGATGATAGCAGAAGTCTTTTGTTCTTTTTATTCTAATCTTTATGCCTTTGATTTTACCTCCTCTCCTTCATTGACTTATATAACTGACTATCTAGACAAGATTCCCCTCCTGGCCCTTGACCCAGTTCAACAAGATTTACTCAAAGCTCCCTTAACTGCCATCGAAATTCACAATACTATCAAACAGCTTCTGTTGGACAAGGCCCTGGGACCAGATTGAATCATCAGCAATTTCTATACTACATTTGCTGAGGAATTGTTCCCTCTTTTTTTGAATGTCTTTAACTTTTGGTATGAATTGTGTTTCCTTAATCATACCTTCACTGAGGGTCTTATCACAGTAATTAATAAACCAAGTAAAGATGTTACTCTCCCCGATAGCTACTATCCAATCTCATTTTTTTTTTATTTAATATACTTTATTCAGTTTCAGTAGCAATACAATACATCCATGGATGTCTGGTTATGACAGAAGAGACAGCACACATGAATAAACTTTAGAACCAGACTTCACTCCTCAGTCTAACCTTGGTGGGATGAGACTACTACAATACTCCCCGCAGCCTACCCTACGAAATAACCCTCCCACAATCATTTTCTGTGCCAAAATAAAAAAAGTAAGAAATAACAACTTATGACTGTACATCCAGAAGCTGTATATGAGTATAAGTTTAGTCTTAATTAGACTATGATTTCCAGAGTGTGAGTAAGGCTTCCAAAGCACCCCATCTATCTAAATAAGTCTGATCTCTGTTGGCTAACATAGCTATATGTTTTTCAAGGGGTAGGGCTAATAAGACTTCTCTGTGCCATTCCAGCACTGATGGCAAGAAATCATCCTTCCAGTGTCTCATAATAATTAGTTTGGCCACTGCTGAAATAAGAGCTATGTGAGCTTTTCTAGTCTTAGCAGTTCTCAAAGAGAAGTTATTAAGAAGGCAAATTTCAGGGGTAAATAATGGTTGTAAAGCAAGCAATGGATCTAATGTGCTCTGAATGTTCTGCCAGAATATTGCCACTTTGGTACAGGACCGTAATACATGGTAGAGGTCTCCCAGAGATCTATTACATCTTTGACACGGGGAGATGAAAGCCTTCCCATCTTGTACAGTCTGTCAGGTGAAAAATATAGATTATGCATCACATTGTATTGCACTAATCAGAGTCTATCTTGCTTAATAAATCTATACATGTTACACCAAATATGACGCCAGACTGGAAGTTCAGCAGGTAGAGGTAACTTGTTGACCTAGTAATAGCAAATATCTTTAGGTAAGGAGTTATCAAGTTATTGCAATTCCTCATATACCATAGATATTGCATGGGGCTGATTGGCCCCCAGTAGTACTGGAGACAGCTCAATGGTCGGGGCGGAAGGCTGAGGAGTCTGACCAAGGAATGATAAGATAGCTTGTTGAAATTGTCGATATTTGAAAGGACTTGCATCCTGTATGTTAAAGTTTTGGCAGAACTGTAGAAAAGAAAATATTTTACCACCAGGGGCTAGATCAGCTAGTTTCAAGTTATGCAGGGGGGCCCAAAAGAGAGGAGAAATAGGCTTTTTAGCAATTTGAAAATTTGGATTGTTGATTAGGGGTTGTTGTGGTGATTTATACCAATTAACATGGCAATGTTTTTGTACCTGGAATAACAGCTTGAAGGACCAACCAACTGGTGTATTTCTAAGGGCCTTGGGTAGCATCCAGGGAGGAGAATACACTAATGCCGGCAAAGTGCAGTGATGGGTGTGAGCCAAAACTGTCTCAATATCCAGCCAAAGGGGTGTAAGAGAGCCAGTACTCCTTTGGTCAGGTGTTAAAAATCCAATGGACCAGTTTAGTTATGTGTGTGGCACAGTGGTATGTGAAAAAAGAAGGAAGAGAAAGACCTCTTTGTAGCTTCGGTGCAGTGAGCTTAGTGTATGCTTGCTGAACCTTCTTTCCCTTCCAAAGATATTGGGTAACTAGGGATTGTAATTTCATAAACCAACGTTTTGGTAGAAAAATACCCAGCATATTTAAAGGGTAAAGAATATGTGGCAAGACATTCATTTTGATGGTAGCTATTCTACCCCACAATGAAAGTGGTAATGAGCCCCATCTTGCCAAATCTATTTTCAGGGTCAGTTTTAGAGCAGAGGTTTTTTTTTATAATTGGTGGTATATCTCTAAAAATCTTTAGGCCTAAGTATGTTAAGGAGTTTGATTCCCAGACCAGATCAGTTCCCTCAATATCAGACATTAGAAATTTTGTATTCATTGGGAAAACTTTTGTTTTAGAGGGGTTAAACTTGTAGAAAGAAACTTTGGAAAAAAGGCTGATTTCTTTAAGTAAAGCAGGTACTCCTTCAACCGGGTTTTCCAGGTGCAATAGTAGGTCATCTGCATAAGCGGAAATAAGATGACGAGAGGTACCCACTTTTATACCTTGGAGATCCAGGGAAGAGCTTAATTACCAGATAAAGGGCTCTAGATATATACTAAAAAGTAGAGGGGATAGGGGACAGCCTTGTTTGTTGCTGTGATGTAATGATAGGGGATCAGATAGGAGACCATTGCACCAGACAGATGCTGTAGGTGCATTATAGAGAAGTTGCACCCAACTAATAAAATTATTGGGAAAGCCAAGTCTGCCCAAGACTGCAAATAAAAAGTCCCAGGAAACTCAAACAAATGTCTTTTCAGTGTCTAATGAAATCAAAGTAGAAGGTATGTCTGAATGCTTAGAAAGGGAGAGTAGATGTAACAAGCGACGTATACGGTCACTGGATCATCTCCCTGCCATAAAACTGATTTGTTTGGGGCTGATTAAGGTACTCATGAGGGGACTTAGCCTGTTGGCAAGAACTTTTGTGAGAATTTTACTATCAGTATATAAAAGTGAAATGGGATTGTAATTTTATGGATGGAGGGGGTCCCTATCAGTTTTAGGTATAAGGGTGATAACAGCTTCTTGAAACTGTTGTTCTGAGAATCCATTAAGAAACCAATAATTATAAATTTCCATCAAAAAAGGGTCCATATCTGAAGCACTCAATTTAAACAGGTTGTTTGTGAGTCCATCAGGGCCTGGAGACTTATCTAGAGGGAGTTGGGTAATTACATTTTCCACTTCCATAACTTGGATGGGTAAACCCAGAGGGTTTATCATATGTGGAGGAAGTTTCGGGAGATCAGTTAAGTCTAGATAATCATTTATGTGATTCTGAGTAGCAATGTCATCTCTGGGGACTGAATATAAGTCTTGAAAGTATGACTTAAAGATAGTCAAAATTTGTTGAGGATATGTGGTTATGGGGTCCATGTCGATTGCTCATAAGCTAGGTTTACAACGGTTCATTTCCGCTTGTTTAATTCTGATAGCGAGCAGTTTGTCTGCCCTTTTGCCTGCCTCTAGATATTTTAGTTTAGTTCTCCGAAGTGCTAATTCTGCTTTCTGTGACATAAGGTCATAATATTGAGCATTTAAGATATGTAACTTAGTCCAGTCCTCCTCAAGGAAGTGGCGACTGATGTTTCTTTCAATGGCTTTGATGTCTGACAATAGACTCTCCACTTTAGTTTTAAACTGCTGGGCCCTTGTAGAAGCAAGGCGAATACATTTGCCATGCAGTGCACATTTAAAGGCTGCCCATACAATGTCAAGCCTGGTAACCAAATGTTTATTGGTTTTCAGGAATTGGGAAACAAAGTCTTTAATGTGCAATAGGATGGTTGGAGATTTAAGTAATTGGTTATTTAGGCGCCATAGGGAGTCTCTTCGAATACCAGAACTCAACAGGTAGGAAAGGGAGGTAGGTGAATGATCTGAAATCACTCTAGCACTTATTTGGCTGTCTATTATTCCCAGGAGAAGGAATGAGCTAATCAAAAAATAGTCAAGTCTGGAGCAGGTATGGGTGGAGAAAAAAGTATAAGATTTTTCATTAGAATGCATTATTCTCCATATGTCCACCAGGCCTGCTCCACTCATAAGGTCTCTGAGGGCCCTTTCAGCTGGAGAAAGTCCAAGTTTTTTGGCATCAGATCGATCCAATCAGAGTTGTGGTGTTATATTCCAGTCCCCACCCAGGAATATGGCTTCATGAGAGAATGGAGAAATCAAATTGAGGAGATTTGAAAAAACTACTGGGGTGAATCTATATTAGAGCCATATACAGATCCTATCAGAATTGACTTAGAATGCAGGGTACCATGCAATAAAACATATCTACCTTTTTGGTCCCATATTTCTTGGACCAGCTTGAAAGGGATCACCTTGGCAATGAGTATGGCCACTTCCCCTCGATTGGTGGAAATACCAGCTCCATAGGCTTGTCCTACCTAATTTCTACAGAGGAGAGATATGTCTTCTCTCTTTAGATGCATTTCTTGTATGCACACTATTCCAGCATGCAGGTGGGAGAGATGGTGCAAAATCACTTGTCGTTTACACCTGTCTCTAGCACCTCTGATGTTCCAAGTTGTAAAATTATAGGGACCACCCATTATTGCAGCTCATGATGGTATACTTTCAGGAAACATCATTTTAGGAGTCTTAGCCCTACACATTCATCAAGTGACCAATTGAAGTTTAGGAAAAAAGGAGAAAAAAAAATGTGGAACCCCCCACAGTTGTATTACTAATTTTCCCCATTACTCTATCAACCCCTAAATAAACTTAATCACTAATAAGAAATATTGAACAACTACCCCCAGTTCTATCAACCATACTCGCTAAATATATTGCTAGGTGATGTTAATTTGCACCCCTGCGATACAGCATTTCCTGCTCCCTTATTCCCCAACACCCCATACGTTCTATCTAAAAATCTAAATCAAAACATTCAGGATTTATAGGAGTTAAATATAATTAAGAGGTAATCCACCGGGCTTGACATTACTTGGTGGTGCCATTAATGATTTATGTAATAATTCAAGGCATGTAAGTGCCCTTCCAACTGTGAGGGCAACCATACTATGGCACAATTAACAACTCCACCATTAGTATAATTCAAATGAAAAACAATAAGTCCATAATGTCCATAATTAGGTAGTCCAGAGAACTCATTCAGTTGATTAAAGCTTTTTCCCTACTGACACATGTAGATTCTCACATTATTTAAAGCAAGGTATTAAAGGTTTTTTCACACAGGCATGGAGATGAGGCTTAATAATGTGAAATAAAACAAGCAAAGTTCTCATATCGTGTCCAGACCAATGGGTAATCAATGGTAAAATGCTCCATCTAAACCCCAGATGCAGTCACAGTTCTTAAATGCACTGGGCCTACTAGATATCTGCATATGAAGGAAAGGCCTGATTCTAACTGCTCTCCGAGAAGTTACCGCAGTCAGTCAAGGTCTTCTGAGCAGAAGTCGGAGTTATTGAACTTGCCATTTTAGCAGGCTGAGATATTCACATTATCTTCCAAATAACTGTCTCAGTCATTTAAACAGATAAGGAAATAACTTTTTAAATTCTACTTGTGCTTGCTCCTGCATGTCAAAAGCATGCCATTGATCACTGACTCTCACCTGTAAGGTGGCAGGGTATCGAACCCGAAACTGTTTCCCAACCGTGAATAATTTTGAAACCAGAGGGTGTAGTTCCTGTCTCATCATTCTAACCGACTGTGGTAGATCCTGGTTAATACATGGTTTCTTGCCTTCCCATTGTACCTCTTGCATGGTTTTAATTTGGGCCAAGATGTGCTGTTTGTCAAGAAAATTGAGCAGTTTAAAAATTAGCGGCCTAGGAGGTGATCCGGGGGGGGGGGATGACATAGGACGTAATGCCCTGTGAACTCTCTTGATTGTGTATGTTGTGCCATTTGAAGATGGCCCCTCTATCTTTTCACAGAGCTTCTGTAAAAATAAAATTGGAAAAGTTGTCTTCTCTTTCGCGGATACCAAGAATAAGCAGGTTGTTTCATCAGCTTCTGCCCTCAAGATCCTTTAATTGCTCCTCCATTCTCTTGACTCTTTTCACCACACTGCTCCGGTCTAGATCAGCTTTATCTTGCCTCCTTTCCAAGGAATTTATACATGCTTATGAGTCTGAAACTCGTATTGCCAGCAAATCCATCGAAGAATGTACCTGATGCAGCTCCTCAGATATGGCTGCAATGGAGGTCCGGAGTGGCTGCATTGTCTCTAGGAAACATTCCTCTGTGAGGACCGAGGCTACCTGTGAAGATTTACTGATAGCGGCTGGCTGATGTTTAGGCCACTTTGCGGCCTTGTCTTTCTCCGGGGTGGGAGGAGGCAAGTGGCACGGTGGTGCCTTGTGCATGTAGACCTCCATATTTTCAGTATTTTCTTTGTCTCCTTGTTCCATAATTAGGTTAAAGTTCTTTTCCAAGCTGAAATTCAATTTAGATAGGATGTTTTGCAGTGGAAATACTCGGGAGGGACATGAAGCGGTAGGAACTAGCTGTTGCACGTTAGGCTGCTATAATGTGATTCTCCAATCTCATTATTAAATACAGACCTCAAGATCTTGGCTAAGGTTCTAGCAAATAGGGTGATACAGGTCTGGGACAGATTGACTGGCCTAGCCCCGGTCAGTTTCATGGTGGGACGCCTATCAAGTGATCATCTCAGGAAACCGCATTATATCATTTCAGCATCTGGGGAAAGCAGATCTCCTGCAGTTCTGGTCTCTCTGGTATGCTGACTGCATGGCAAAACCCACACGGAGAACTCCCCCGCATCGACAATCTCAACAGGTTTTGAGGTTGTCGCTGTGGGGGACCTGCTGGTGAAATTTCACCCTTTTGCCAACTTTTGCCTCCCCTTCGAGTTAACTCCAACTTGGAGTTAGTAATCTTAAAGGGGGGGCATGGGGGACACAGCCCCCCCATAGAAAACAAACCGATGTCTGATAGGCAAAATTTCTCCTGTTGACATTGGGGATCTCACCATGCTGAAACTTGGCAATAGTGTTGTTGAGTCTGCATAGGTAAACCAGTCTCACTAGATGCCGAAAAGCATTTAATAGGGTCTCATGGCCATTTTTATTTGCAACTTTAAGTACATTTGGCCATACCCCAGAGTTTATTAAATGGATTTAGTTACTATACACTGACCCGTCAGCACATGTTGGATGTAATGGTGTTCTCTCAGATCCTTTTCCGCTCCAGCGGGGCACTACACAGGGGTGGCCCCTATCCCCGTTTCTCTTTAATCTTTATTTAGAGCCCTTAGTATATCTCATTCAACATAACCATCAGATTAAGGGTATCCAAGTTGGTACAAAGAGATATGTTCTACAGCTTATGCTGATGATCTATTACTCCTCCTCCTGGAAGGTCCCTTGCTGTCACTATTGATTGTGTTAACAGAAATGAAGTAGTTTTCCGACCTTTCAGGATATAAATTGAATTTACAAAAGGCTAAGGTTTTACCCCTTAAAAGCTTAGTAAGTAAACAGGAAATTGATCACCTGGACTTGTCTTGGGAACCATGCAGACTTCTATAATTGAGAATTTGTATTGCCCATTCTTCTTTTACGGTGAATCAAGGACAACTTTCTCCCCTTATTGTATCCTTACGACAAGACTTTAACTGATGGTCCTCTCTTCCTCTCTTATTATGGGGGAGTATCCATGTAGTCAAAATGAATGTCCTGTCCTGCATTCTATACTCATTTGGTATGTTGAATGTATACCTCCCAAAAGTGTGGTTTAGCCATTACAGTGCATGATCAACAAATGTATATAACAGGGTGGGATGGTTAGAAGAGCCTACTTCAAGCTTGTGATGTCTAAAGTGAATGGAGGCTTACTGCTCCCTAACTTTTTATTGTACTATGGGGACTTACATAGTAGAAAATCACTTCAATGGAACATGCTAGAGAGGGGGATCATTCTCTGGGCATCTATTCCCCATTATGTGTGGAGATGGAACATTCCTTGTGTAGTCAACAGGGTATATCCTTTAACAGTCTACCCTATATCAGATCCTCTCTGCTACCCTGCTCTCTTTAAGGCACACTGTTACACTGGTCCCTTAAGGCATTCCATCAATTAAGTGTGTACATGGGGTGGAAATAGGATAGAGTGGCCACACAGCCGTTACTAGGCGATCCTAATATTGTTATTGCAGGCCACTCTGTTTGAAGTTCCTTCTGCCCCAAACTAGATGGCCTGTCCCTATAGTCTATACTAGAAGGGAATACCCTGCTTCCATTTTCCATCATTCAAGAGCACTTTCACCTCCCTACATCAGCCTGTTTCAAATATTTTCAGCTTACTTATTCCCACATCTCTTTATTTTTGGACCCTAAACTCTGGACTTTGTGGGACTCACCTCTACCTGACTCCCTTTTTCCCTGACCTATCAACCACATGTAGTGTCCAGACTTTATCAATTATTTCAATCCTTGGACCCACACAATCTCTCGGGTGTATGTTTTTACTGGCAACAGGCCCTTGACCTTCATTTTGAAGCACCCTACTGGCAATCCCTGTGCTGGCAGCTCTATAAGTTCTTTAAGCAGGATAGGTTCCGTCAAACACAATTTCATATGCTCCATAATTTGTACTTCACACCAATCAAATTATTTAAAATGGGTAGGCTACCCTCTGCTTTGTGCCATAGATGTGGGAAGGAAGATGGAACATTAAAACATATGTTGTGGGATTGCCCTATAATAGCCTCATTTTGAGGGGTATCATGTTGCCACAGTTACATGAAAACAGTGAAGACCATAGCAGCAACATTATCAACAGTTCATTGTGATAGTCCGCTCGGTTCCTGATGCTACTGATTCTGGGGTGTTCGCCCCTTCCCTGAACTAACTCCAACTCAGAGTTGGTTATCTAAAGTACGGGAGGGTTCAGTCAGCCTGGTAGCACTGAGGGTTGAGGTGCTTGATGCCACACCTCATGCCATGCTGGCAACCCGTGTTTGGGAATGAGCACGGGCCTCCGGGGGTCGACAGGGGAGGAGAAGGATCGAGCATCCCAAGGACTGCTCTCCTTCTTTGGGCAGGGGAGATTTCAGCAGTCAGTGCATGTCTGGCCCCTAGCAGAGGCTGGGGGCAGCTCACTGACACTGCTGACATGGGGTCAGAGGTGGGGCAGATGCCTGCCGTGACAAGCATGGGACTGTGCATGCTACTGGTGCCTGAATCATTGCACACTCCACTTCTGAGGGGGGCTGTAAAACTGGATGAGAAAATATTGCTCTAGCAGGATGATGGAGGGTACCTTGCAGGTATTGCCCCTGAATAGCCACAGTGCCGGCCACACTGGATCTGGTCTTCGGTAGAGTTTGGGGTGCCCCGCTGGGGGGGCCCTGGGGGTATCGGTCGGCATCAGCTGGTGAACATCAGGGTATGGGACTGGGGGCTCCCTCCAGAGGTAGGGCCATGAGCAAAGTTGATAAATTGAGAGCAAAAACTAAATAAATACAGTGCGGGGGTGTGGGGGGGCAGTGTTCCCCAGTGATGGCACAATGCTAATTGGTGAATTTCTGCCATCACTGTACTGACAGTTGCTGCAATTCGTGTCACTGTAGCATAGTGGAACCATTTTGGCAGACCATAAGAAATTCTCTTGATGCTCTCTTAGGTCTGGATGATTTATTCACCCCAGAAGTTTGCCTAATTGGGATATATCCTCCAGCCTACCTTATATACATAAAGCCCATATGGAGCTGATTACTATAGTAGCCACACTCATTATACTTCGCCATTGGAGGGATACTACAATGATGCATTACAAGGAATGGCATGAAAAAATTCTCCTAGCTTTTTTAGTTAAAAAACATATAGCATCTACAGTAGAAGGCATTGCCAACACTATACCATACTATTTGAGAACCCTTATACACCTTAGTATCTCTTTCCTTACCAAATTAGAAACATAGAATTTGATGGCAGATAAGGACCGCTTGGCCCACCCAGTCTGCCCATTTCCCTACCTAGTGGATAAGCTGCAGATCCTAGTTAACCAGCAGCCTACTTCTTCCTACCCCAACCCCCTAGAATTGCCTTATGACTGTCCCATGCATTCTTGAATTCCACCACTGTTTTGACTCCACAACCTCCTCCGGAGACCGTTCCATGCATCCACAACCCTCTCTGTGAAAAATACTTCCTTAAATTACCTCTGAGCCACCCCTCTATCTTCAAATTGTGCCATCTTGTTCTTGCACACCACTTTTTGAAAGATGCTACCCTCTTGGACTTTGTTGATTCCTTGAGGTACTATGAAAGTTTCTATCATGTCCCCCCCTCCTTTCCTCGAGGCTATACATATTAAGCTCCTTAAGTCTCTCTTCATATGTCTTCCGGTGCAGACCCTGCACCATTTTAGTTGCCCTCCTCTGGACAGCTTCCATCCTGTCTATATCTTTGAGGAGATTGGGTCTCCAGAACTGCACGCAGTACTCCAGATGAGGTCGCACCAGCTGTCTGTACAGAGGAATAACAACTTCCTGTTTTCTACTGGTGATGCCTCTCCCTATGCATCCCAGTATCCCCCCAGCCCTCCTTGCTGCCCTCTCACATTGCTTGCCCACCTTTAGGTCATCTGATATGACTACCCCCAGGTCCCTTTCCATTTTTGTTGTTGTGTACTCTTCCCCTGGGTTTTTGTTTCCCAGGTGCATTACCTTGCACTTCTTAGCATTGAATCTAAGCTGCCATACATTTGACCATTCCTCTAACCTTGCCAAGTCCCTTCTCATCCTTTCCACCCCACCTTGTGCATCAACTCTGTTGCAGATCTTTGTGTCATCTGCAAAGAGACATACTTTCCTTCCAGTCCCTCTGCAATGTCACTATAAAGACATTGAAGAGGACCGGATCTAATACTGAAACTCCTACGGTACCCCACTAGTAACCCCCCCTTTCTTCAGAGTGGACTCCATTTACTATTAGTCTCTGTGTCCTATTCTCCAGCCAATTCTTTACCCAGGCTGTTATCTTGGGACCCACTCCCAGGCTGGCTAACTTGTATATTAATCTTTTGTGTGGGACTGTGTCAAATGCCTTGCTAAAGTCTAAGTAGGCCATGTCCACAGCCCCTCCCTGATCTACTACTTTGGTCACCCAGTCCTGGTCAATTTAACCTTTGGCATCTGTTGTTAGTCATTTTGCTCTTTGATTTACTCAGGCTCATAGAAAGAACTCATAAGCTCAAGGGAAATGCATTGGGGAGGGAGGGAGGGAGAAGGAGATTGTCAGAGTGGGATTTGTCCTTTTGTATCACTGTTGGTCTTTTGGTTTTTGAGTTATTTTGATATTATGGTTATTGATGCTGTCTATTCTACTGTCAGTACACTGTTTATTGTTCTGTTGTTTGAACACTTAAAAAAGTTTACTTGATTAAAAAAATGATGATGTTTACATTTGTTTGTGATTGTTGTGTGTATTAGCTGGACAAAGAGGTTTCTTGCTCATTTCTAAAAGCCCCTCACCCGCTCTCAATCTCGCTTGTCCTGCTCTCTTGCATTTACATAAAATACTACATCGTTTTTTTTTAAACAGTCTAGGCAGCATTGTTGTTGTTGTTGTTTTTAATAACTTACAGTTTTAAAAATGTAGAAATGTGTAGAAATTGTGGGTATGACCTGAGTTTCTGTGGTACAGTGAAAGGGCGAAGACATTGCTTGGGATTTTTCCCACTAACTTGTTATCTAGTTTGGGATCTGTTTACTGAGTTAGTGAGTGGAAAAAAATGGCTGACAAATATTTTTCTAAAGTTCTGTGCTGCGTAGTTATTTGTCATAAGGCTAAATACCAGGATGACCGTGGGTACTACTGCATCATTACACGGTCAGGTGACTGGTTCAAGTCAATCTGGCTTTTAGGATTTGAGAGCCCATTTTATAAATTTTCTATTAGTTTGGGCTCTGTGACATGGACATGTGTTCACAAAATTTAAACTCTGATAGAGCATCACAAAGAGAAGCACTTTAGCCACAACACAGCTATCAGATGACACAGGCTTTCAACCACTACAAAGATGGACTAGGTTTGCACTAGTGACTTTAGGGTAGTTAAGTCACTGCCAGTCCACTGAACAACCTGATACCGGATGGCCTGTTTCACTTAATTTAACTTTCTATTTTTGCATTGTAACAAAAAGAAAACGTTAGAATGAGCAGCTCTCTACCAGCATGTTCAGTGCAGAAACACATGGACTCTGGAGAACTGGACAAATGTGAGGCATTCTGTTTCAATTGAATGCACAATAGTGATAAAAGAAACCCCATATGAAACTCCTGATGAAAGGGATATCATAGCCCCCTCCTCCCCCAACCATACCTGTATGTGGTCTTATTAACAAAAGGAGGTTCGACATGGTTCAACACTCAGAATACAGCTATTGCATGTTTGTAACTGTTATAAAAGGATACTCTAAAGAAAAATGAAAATGGAGCAGCTGAGCCCCATATTGCTGTGATCACACCAAAGCACAGTGCTCTGTTTGCATGTTCTGCAATATAGTGTACTGGGTAATAATTATGGAACAGTGTTGGGAGAAAAACAGAAGTAGTTGGTGCTGCTGAAAAGTAAAGCCACTCCACTGGAGAGATCAAACTCAGTAGGTAAGTGTTGTGGTCGAGGCGAGCTGCAGGATGTCACCAAAGACCTTCATTCTGACTCTACTCCCTTGCCTGTACTTCTATTTCCAAATAAACTTAAATTTAATTAATTCAGCCTTTTGAAGATATTTTAGCTGTTGTACTGTGTCCAAATGGACATACAGTATATATAATTACTTAAAATCCCTGAACAGCCCTCCCCCACACTGCCAGGCTCCTAGCCTGAGTGTCCCAACTGAAGCAGCAGCAGCTCCTCCATACAAGAGGTCAAGAGGGCTTTGATGAAGAGCCCTCCCCCAGACTGCCAGGAGCCTAGCCCAAGTGTCCCACCCAAAGCAACAGCAGGTACACACAAATGGCTGTGGATGATGACGGCTGCTGAAGTTTGGATTTTTTGGTGACAATTTGCTATTTCAAATTCATCAGGGAATAAATAAGTTAGCATACCAATACAGATAGGATTTATGCTACTGGAAATGTTAAAAATTCCACCATTTTAAATGCGGCAGAGAAATACCTTAAGGAGCAGCATTCTGTACATTTTGCATATTTAATAACTACTTGTTTAGAAAGGCTGTGCTACCCTAATTAGAGATGAATTTAACTCAAACCTTTATGCTGTAGGAAATGTAAAAAAAAAAATCCCACCTTTTTAACGGTGGCAGAGTTGTATCTTGAGGAGCAGCACCTTTGTTTATTTATTTTTACTTTAAGGAACGACTGTGCTTACAAGGCTATGCTACCAAACCTATAGAGCTGACAAACTCAATCCTTGCAGAGCCTTGCTACTTTTATTGCCTTTTCTAATTTTAGCTTAGGTTATGTAGTCTTGCTCTGAATTGCTTCTACTGCTCCTAAAATTACAGCAGCTTTATCTAGATCAGGGTATGCTGCTGAGTTGTTGCCTATAAAACTAAATTGCAGCCTTATCTGTTAAAATTAAATTGCAGCAAAGTTGTTCCTCCCTCCCTCCCCCGCTAGGCCAGCCCTCCCTTACCTGTATTAAAATCTGTTCCCTTTTCTCTTCCACAGCTCCTCCATACCGTGGGTTGAGACGGCTTCCCTGAACAGCCCTCCCCACACCGCCATCAGCCTAGCCTGAATGTCCCACCTGAAGCAGCAGCAGGAATGCACAAATGGCCATGGATTACGATGGCTGCTGCAGTTTGGATTTTTTGGGCTCCGTCGTGCTAAGCGCCAGCTACCCCACCCCCTCACCCCCACCCTTGGTGATCCTTTACCTTTATAGAGATGGTCACACAGATGATAACCAATCAGTCCACTTCTCTACCTGCAGGTTATCTGAACTTGCCACTAGGGGCCACTAACACCCCTACAAAGACCAATTCACTGCATCTAACTACTTAATCTGTTGTCTTTCCTCAGTCTCTTTATTATGCTACTTCATCTTCTAATTCTTTCCCTTTGGGTCCCCCTGCTGTCCCTCCCTTCTGCCTCTTGGCCAGCTGAACAGGAGTGCTTACCTATACCTCACTCTCATCTTACCACCGGCACCTCCACAACCATCATATTCTGGTCAGCACCTTTACAATCACTGGTCATGGGCTCCAGCATCCTCCCTTCCTCCTTTTTTCCAGGACAATTAGCGCTTCACTCCTCTATGAATAACTCCTTTGTGCCCATCAAGGTATCATATAACCAGCCATGCAAGGCCCTTGGCCAAACTGGTGATTACTCTCCTTATCCTGCTATCTGGAAATGTTGAGCCATACCTAAGCCCTTCCCCCCCCCAATCCTACCTCCACCGAACCCACCAAGCTCCCCAGGGTGCTGAAACCTATGCACATGAATATATGTAGCCTTTTACTCAAACTGCTCCTAATAAAACTGTTACACAGGCATACACTTCACTAAGCTGCAGCTGTACTTGTTCGCCACTCTGTTTCTCCTCCCACAAGTATGCTTAACTCCCTGACGCAGGCACCATCTAAACAATGCTGTAGCAGTGTCTAAATGTTATACCTTCAGTTAAATGCTATCCCAGTCTTGTAATTCACACCAATTTATTATCTACATAGCTTTTAATGTATTGTTTTGTACCAGTGCAATTTTGTACTTGCTTGTAATGTAATGCCTTGTAATGTAATGCTATGTACCTGTTCAATTTTTTCTTTTTTCTTGTTACTGACATGGAACCTACAAATGTGCATCCACTCAAAGGTGTTCTCCAATATATCATTAAAATAAAAATAAATTAAATAGAATACAACCAACCGTGCTCTTGCTTCGTCCTGATGTCCTGGTCATAACCAAATCCTGGCTTAAACCACACAACAGGGACTCTGAAATTATGATCCCTGGTTACTCAGTCATCTGCCATGATCATCCAGGGAGTAACACAAGTAACTCCAGAAATGCTCCCCTTCGCATCATTCCCAGCACCCTCCACCCCCCCTGAACAGGTGTCAACATACAAATACCTGGGCATCACCTTCGACTCGGCTCTCTCCTTCCATGCCCATCTTAACTCTTTGTCCACTGCCATGAATGCACGGATTGGACTTCTCTACCACCACAAATACTGCCTCCCTGAGTTTGCCCTACGGCTGACTATCACTTCCTCCATCCTGTCTTTGGTTGATTATGGACTTCCTACATATGCAGCTGCTGACCCCACTGCCCTCATCAAAGTCCAGACCTCTATCAACAAAGCCTGCAGACTCCTGACCGGTGACCCCAGCAGAACTCACACATGCCAACTCTACTCCACCTCTAACATACTGACGTTTGAAGAACACCTGCAATACCACACCTGTATACTGGCAAAAAAGGCTCTTCTTGGGCTCTGCCCTCCAGGAGTCACTACATCCCTTCAACGGGCCTCCCACCCGGTCGTCACCCGTAATACTACCAAAGCCACCTTGCAGGTGCCTAGGGCTAGGACCTCACTCACCCAAATGTCTTTTCACCACAGAGCACCCTCTTGGTATAACTCTCTCACCACGCACATTACAAACATCCCCAAAACCGGCCCTTTCAAAATAGCCCTACGCAAATACCTCACTGACAGTCAGAGCTGTAAATGCCCATTATAGGGCTTTCCGAGAGTGCTGTTCTGAACCAGTCTGTCTCTTATCGTATTACGTATGTGCTGGTTCACTTACAAAAGCTTGTTGTAATCTGTGCACCACGGACTGTAACCTGTGTGCTCCACTGGGACACTAAATAGTTTAGTTTTGTATGCTCTTCTGTATCTCACCTACTTGCGCACTGAAATGCCTTGCTTTGTATGCTCTTTTGTATCTCACCTGTATTGTTCTCCACTGTCTTGCTTCACGAATATGTTGTCTCCCCTCCCTGTGACGAGGTGCCTTTTAAATGAGTCTTTGACTCAAAGGTTTGTAAATCCGACTTGTGAATAAATAAATAAATAAAACAAAAAGAGGTGGCGGAGTTACCATGTACATTGCAGCCGGGACTCAGTTCTCAAGCATGGCCCTGCCATCCTCCGCAACATCCATCAATGGACTCCTTATAAAACTAACCCTCTCTCACAATGCTCATATATATATATTGCTGGTTCATACTGCTCACCTGATGCCACCCTGACTACCATAATGGAACACCTTGGTTACCTAAAACCACTAGCCACAGTTAGAGAGCTCCACGTCCTTGGGGACTTCAATCTAAATTGGCTCACCAGGACCAACTCCAAAATCTGAGACAAAGTCAATGCCCTAAACCTCACCCAAATGATCTCCGAGCCCACTTGCCTCAACCACAATCACTAAACCACTCCCTTGTTGACTGGTCACTTACCTCATATCCTCACCGGATCCTTGAAGCAGGCCTCCTCCCTGACTCCCTTAGCGACCACCACCTGATTTACATGATCAGGAAGATCCATAGGCCTAAAGCACCATCTCCACACATCCTCCTTACCAGATCTTACAAAGCCTTAAATATTGCCTCTCTTCTACATGACCTGGCCAACGTTGACTGGTCCTTCATCCACCAAGCAAATTCCCAAGACACTGCCTTAGAGGACTTTAAAACTAGGTTCCTTGCCATCTGGAACCATCATGCCCCTGTCAGATGAGCCAGGGTGCATGGTGCACACCTCCCCTGGATCTCAGTGGAAATCATCGCAATCCTCAAAGCCCATGACCGGGTATGGAAAGCTTTTAATGTAACCAGATTGGCTCAAGACCACCTGAAGTACCGCATTCTGCGCAACACTTGTACTAGACTAATCCGTCAGGCAAAGGCTAAGTACTTCAACACAGCATTCCACACTAACATGAACCATCCTGCTCGATTCTGGAGGGACCTTAAAGCACTCCTCGACCCCCTCCCCCCTTCCCAGCCTCCAATGCCATCCCTAAATATCGGCTCATCTGCAGTAAGTGACCCCTCTGCTGTAGCCACAGTCTTCAACACCTATTTCATTAATTCTACCACCTCCTTGCTACCCTTTTCACCACCCCACCCCCACCATCTGCACCCACTCTCCTCAAGCCCACCCTGAAGCCCACACCTACCCACTCCTTCTCCCTTTGCCCAGTTACTCCACTGGAGGTGTTCAATGCCCTCATCACCCTCAACCTGGCCAAGGGTATAGAAACATAAAAACATAGAAGTTGACAGCAGATAAGGACCGCAAGGCCCATCCAGTCTGCCCATTTCTTTTTCTACCTTATAAATGTGCCATCGGCCTTTGCTCTGTCAGTGGCCTATCTATTCATAGTCATTTGTATTGCTCCCTTATGCCTATCCCATACCTGTTTGAAGCCCTGCACTGTATTCATAGCCACCACTTCTTGTGGTAAGCCATTCCATGCATCCACCACCCTTTCTGTGAAAAGAATTTCCTCACATTCCCCTTAATCGCCTCCCTCTAATCTCATGCTGTGTCCTCTTGTCCTGCTATTTTTCTTATATTTAAACATGTTAGACTCTTTCACCTTGTTTATGCCCTTAAGGTGTTTGAATGCCTTGATCATATCACCTCTCTCCCTCCTTTGCTCAAGGTATACATATTGAGCTCCGTTAATCTGTCCTCATATGTCTTCTGATGCAGTCCCTGCACCATTTTGGTGCCCTTCTCTGGATTGCCTCAATTTGGTTAATGTCCTTGTGAAGGTGTGGCCTCCAGTACTGCACGTACTCCAGATGGGGCCCTAACCAGTGTCTTGTACAGAGGATTATTACCTCCCTCTTACGACTTGTGATATCCCTACTAATACACCCTAACACCCCCCTAGCCTTACCTACTGCTTTAGAGGTCTGCTTGGATGATTTTAGGTCATCAGTGATGATGATGAGGGTCACGTGATGGCGTCCATCTAGACGGCTGCATTGGCTTGGAGCTCCCCCCTCTCATCGCCGTTTCAGCGTTTTTTCTCAGTACTAGTGGGCGCTAATTACCACGATTGTTGTTAAAGGTGATTACTTACTGTACGAAGTGTCGTTCCTCTTATTGGTCTCGGGGAATAGCGTGCTATTTGGGAGGGATGGAGGCCGATATGAAGCAGGCCCTGTCAAACACACCCTCCTGCCTCTCGAATAAGGCCACGAAAAAGAAGCGGAATCAAGGTCCGGGTAAGGAACAGACCGACGACAAGTCGCATAGTGGCCCCCCTGACCGAGGGACAAGTTTATGCAGGAGCTCAATCCTATTAAAGACATTCTGAAGGACTTGACAGCTGAATTGAGATCGCTACGGGGGGACCTATCGATTGTCTCCACTAGGGTGGAGGATGTGGAGGCCAGGGTTTTCTCGATGGAAAAAAGGCAGGATAAATCGGAAGAAACTATATGTGACCTAAAGCAGCAAGTTAAGAAGTTGCAAAGTAAAGCAGAGGACCTAGAGGGACGTAATCGCAGAAATAATCTGCTTATCTTTGGATTACCTGAGATGGAGGAAGGGCCTGATCTCCTGGCTTTTCTGCAAGTTTTTAGGCGAAGGTTGTGAGGCCTTCCCTATAAGTCCCTCTTATCATTTGGAGCGTGCACACGTTCGCTGCAGCCCAGGCCCCCACCAGGTTCCTCTCCATGGCCCATAATCCTGAAGTTTTTAAGTTACATTGAGCGCCAGCATGTCTTCGCTAAGGCTAGAGAGCTCAAGGAGATCTTGTGGGGCTCGTCCAGGCTTCGCATTGTGCAGGACCTTCCGAAAGAAACAAGGGAGAAAAGGGCTGCTTTCCACCCGGTGGTATCCAGACTGATTGCTGCTTCAATTCCCTTTAAGATGGCCTATCCTGCAACCCTGAGGGTCACGATTGGAGGCTCTGTATTTAGCTACACATCGCCAGAATCGGCCCTGAACAGGCTTGCCTCCAGGCTTCAGAGCTATTTAAGAAGGCTGGATGAAGGACTTATTTGTCGTCTTGCTGCCAACAATATTCTATTGACTGCATGTGTTTTTTCTTAGAAGTCTGATGGTGTTGTTAATCGGGGAGGCCTAGTTCAGCTGGTGGTTTGGCTGTATGTTTTTCCCCCTTTCTTTCTGGGTAAATTTGTTGCTTATCCTCTCGGGGGGCTAACCACTCTTTGCCTTTTCCCTTTTTCCTCCCTTGACTGTGCTTTTCCTTACCTGGTCCTTTCCTTTCAGTTGCAGGGCTGGATTGGTGGCTGTCGGTTGGGCTGGGAGTAATCCTCATGGTGGGCTCTTTGGTTGGCTGGCAGGGGGAACTATGGTTCGAGTTGGTGTTTCCCTATATGGACTTCCTGGGGGAGGACATTTTGAGTCGAGCTGTTTTTTGTTCCCTAAGAACATCCCAGTGCCAAAATGACCGTGATCATGGTTTCCTTTCCCAGTACCCTTATCCATTAGTAGGTCCTGGTGTGGGGTCAAGTCGGCCCTTTTTGGAATTCTGTCTTTCTGATGCGTGGGGTGGAGGCACTCTCTTTATTGGGTAGATGGGAGATGCTGTGTCTATCTCGGGGATGCCTCTTGCCTTTTCTTTCTCCTTGGTTGTTTCCTGGTGTGCCTTGCCATAACAAACTATTTTGCTCTTTCTTTTAAAGGTGGCATATGCATCATCATGACAAGGGGAGTTGGGGAGGCTCGAGCCTCTGGATGCCTGCTAAGCTGGATGCGTTATCAGCGAGCCTGAAGATGGGGTTGGCTAACCCTCCCTGAGAAGGTACTGACTTGGGTTGTAGCTTTGAGGGTATGGGCACATCTTTGCTTGCTGGGTGGTTGTTTGTATTTTCACCTGGGACTAAGGGGTTAGCAATGGGATCTGGATGGCCAGAGCTGGTCTACTATTTTTTGCTATTACTCTTATCCTGGCCTTCCTTTGTAAATAGTTATCTGGGGAGTTTTGGGTTTTCTGTTGATTTTGGGGGATGGGGGATTGGGAGGTATGATCGTTTACTAACCTGTTTTTTTAGGGTCAGAGTTAAGGTGGGTGGCAGGATCTCATTACAGATTGGTTTTTATAGGATATTTGGGGGGCAGGTTCTGGTTGGGTGGGGTTGGGTTTGATGGGTTGTTGATTGTTCCCCCTTGTTGGGTTCAAGTTTCATGTTTCAATAGTACTTACTGTTATGGGGGTCTCAGCTCTATAAAGAAAGTGGGGTCGGGATTGTTTTTGGGGTTGGTCTATTCTGGGTTTAATTATGTTGAAATTAATGGATATAGTTTGGGGGGGTGCACCCTTTTCTTTCTTATAATTTTATGGCTATCTTGATATTTAAATGTTGTTTACTGTATTTGAAAACGTTATGATGTCTCTGAAAATTGCTTCTTGGAATGTACGTGGACTTCGGGATCAGGTCAAGCGTCTTCAGATGTTTCGACACTGTTCATTATTGCGAATTGACATTGTTTTTCTCCAGGAGACACACCTCAGTCAGTCTGATACTAGATTATTATCTCGGTCAGGCTTCTCTTATCCCTATCTTGCTGGTAACTCCTGTTATAGTAGGGGGGTCGCAGTCCTCATCAAAAAACATGTTTTATTCACTATGGAGAAGACTGTGGCAGATGTGGAAGGGAGATTTATGCTGGTTCAAGGAACCCTCAACGGTGAGAATGTTGTACTTGGATCTATATATGGTCCAGTTGGAGGAGACTCTGTTTTTTTTATGTCTCTTACTGAGAAATTGATTAGATTCCTCCCGGCTCAGTTTATATTAGGTGGTGATTGGAATCTTCCTTGTTCACTGATGTTAGATAGAGAGCCCCAGGATAAATGCCCACCTTCTCCAGCCCACAGAGCTTTCTCAGATCTGAGATCACTACTAGGTTTATGCCGATCCTGGAGCTTGCCAACCCTTCTTTCAGGCTTTCTCCTTTGTCTCCAATCGCATGGTACCAAATCTCTGGACATGGTCTTGATTAGTGTTTCTCTTCTTTCAAGTCTGGGCCTATCTGGTATTGACCCGATCATCCTTTCTGATCATGCGGTTGTCTGGATCAAGCTTTCCCTTACTCCTGAATACTCTCGGGACTCGGTCTGGAGGCTGAACACACAGTTGTTAAAGAACCCTCGGACTGTCTCTAGTATAAGTTCCTTGATATCAATATTTTTGGCAGAAAATCTCAACTCAATTCCTAGATTTGATCTGGTCTGGTCTGCTCTTAAGTGTTTTCTCAGGGCGAGTTTATTAAAACAGCTTCCTTTAAAAGAAAAAGGACTGCTGATTCCTTGATTTTGGTGGGTAGAATTCGAATTGGAGACTAAATATCTTTCAACTTCCTCCTTAATTGATCTTAAGCAGCTCTTGGCAGTTAAGGATGAATACATGGATCTTTTAAGGGAGAAAACGGAGTATGCTCTTCTTAAAACTCAAGCGAAATATCTCGACCAGGGGGAAAAGTCCGGTAAGCTCTTGGCACAGCGTCTTCGGGCACTTGAGAGTTCTAGGATTATTCCTTCTCTGGTTTCCCCATCTGGGGAGGTTGTCACTGCACCCCGGAAAATTGCCCACATTTTTAAGGAATTCTACCTGGATCTGTACAGTAAACCGGAGGTATCACATCCTGCTTCTGAACTGGACAGTTACTTGAGAGAGACTGACATTCCCTGCTTATCTGAAACTCAGCAGGCTATTTTGCTAGCTCCCATTTCAGAAGGTGAAATTGAGAGAGCTATTGCTTCTCTCACCCCTGACCGCACACCGGGTCCTGATGGTTTCCCAGCTAATTTTTGTAAGACTTGTGTCAAAGATCTGACACCCATTCTCCTCAAATTGTACGAATATTTGGCTGTACCCTCGGATGTAGACCCCTCGCTGTTCAAGGCAACTATTGTCTTAATTCCCAAACCTGACAAGGTCCTCACTGATCCAGCTAGCTACAGACCTATCTCACTTCAAAATTACGATATGAAAATTCTTGCTAAAATTTTAGCTGAACGTATTAAGATGGTATGGTCTGAATTGTTGAGTCCTGAACAGGTTGGCTTTGTGCCTGGAAGATCTGCAGCTGACCACTTGAGGACCCTCTGCATATTCCCAACATGCCCAATCCCTCTACGTATCCGGCGACTTTGGTCTCTCTTGATGCGAAAGGCATTTGATCCAGGTGGACTGGGCGTTCCTCTGGGCCGTACTAGAAGATGGGCTTCCCGTCTGCTTTTGTTAATAGGATCCGGTGTTTTACAGCTGTCCCTCTGCTAAAATATATTGTAATGGGGTATTCTCCTCCCTCTTTCATTTATGCATGAGTACTAGACAGGGTTGTCCCTTTCTCCCCTACTATTTAATCTGTACCTGGAACCTTTACTCAGAAAGATTAAGGCCTCTGCCCAGGTCAAAGGAGTTAGTTTATACCAAAAGAGCTGGTCCTCTCAGCATATGCTGATGTCATTCTTCTGCATCTGGTGGATCCGGCTGATTCTTTGAAGGCGGTGTTAGGTCTTATTGAGAGGTTTGGGGTCTTTTGGGATACAGGCTGAATGTTTCTAAATCTAAATCCTCCTCTTAATGTCCACACTAATAAGGCCGAGTTCTCCTCCTTTGGTATGAGATGGGCCCCTAGATTTATTAAATATTTAGGGATTTTTTCTCCACTGATCCTGCTTTTGAAGGAACTAAACTTGGACCGGCTCAGGGACTCGGTTTCGTAGGATCTGCAGCGTTGGTCAGCCCTTCCCATCTCACTTTGGGGTCGGATTAATGTTCTCAAAATGAATGTCCTTCCCAGAGTGTTCTACCCACTGAATTTGGTTAATCTCTGGCTTCCCATCTCTTATATTCAGCAGTTTCACACGCTTTTTCCCCAATTTGTCTGGTCCAAGAAGGCAGTCAGGTGCTCTTACGGTAAATTATCACTTCCAAAGATAGAGAGTCTTAGACCACCAATCTCCCTATTGTACTATTGGAGCAGCTCACCTCTCAAATTGGGAATGGTTCTCTGCTGAACCAGAGGTATCCTGTCCAATCTGGCTTCAGCTGGGCGTTTTCTCTCTTGCGATTAAATTCGATAAATATGCTCTCTTTATTTATCCCCGAGGTTACTTGCTAAATGGATGCGGACAATGTTATTAGGACTGCCATTGCATCCTTTTGCAATGTTTAAAGTATTTTCATATCTCTCCTGCTTGGATTTGGGGCAGTCGTCTCTAATCCCAATGTTAAATGGGTAATTCATGGATTAGCCAGACTGGCTTCCGCAAATTAGGGAAGCTAGTTTGGAAAATTTCTTTAACAATAACTCCCTTCTTTCTTCTGGTGACATCCTTGAGAGGTTTCACATACCTAGTAGGTCTATTTTCAAGGTTTATCAGTTGAGACACTTAATCAACCAGAGATTTGGTTCTGCTCCTAGGGAGTCAGTAGTTTCTCCCTTTCTCTCTGATGTTGTTAGACTTGCTTCCCAGCCTCATTCTATTTCCTTGATATACTCCTTTCTTCTGGATTATAATTTACTTGAAAGTGTTGTTGGTTCGGATGTTTGGACCCATCTCCTGCCTGGTAACTCCTTTGATTGGCCTGGGGTTTTGAGCGACCTTCATAGATATCATACTCAGGATCGGTTCCGACTAGCATGATATTACATTGTCAATAATTTATATTATACCCCAGCTAAGCTCTTTCAGTTTAAGAGGTATCTTACCTAGCTGTTTCAGGTGTTTACAAGGGAAGGCAATCGTGTTCATATATTTTGGGATTGCCCTAAAATTGCTCCGTTATGGTCTCAGATTAAGGACTATCTTGATCCTTTATTAGGCCTGTCTGGCTTTTTCAGTCCTGAGGTGTGTGTCCTAGGGGAGCTTTCTGGGTTGACAGTGTTGAACGTAGATATCATATGGCTTTGGTGACTATGGCTGTTAAAAGCTGGTGTTAAGACACTGGACGGACCAGCTGGTTCTGTCCTTTGCCGATTGGCTAACTGAAATGCTATCGTATCTCAATCTGAAAAAATTAGCTGCTAGTTTCAGAGGCGCTTAGATTTGTTTCAGAGGAGATGGGGTAAACCCAGGCCCTTTGTCTGGCTTAAATTGGTTCTCCTTTTATTATGACCTGATCCCTTATGTCACATTTTTATTTTTGTTCCCTCCTCTGTCAGCTTAATCATAGTAAGTTTTGTTACCTAAGCGTCTATTTTTATGGTTGTTACCAATTACAACTGGGTTTTTTTTTTTTTTTTTTTTTAGCCTGTGTTATCTTATAACTGTAGAGTTATATGTTGGGTGCACCCTGGGGGGGTGGGATGGGATGGTGGGGGGGTTTGTTGGGGTTTTATTAGGTGTATATTGTTCTTTCTGTTGTTGGTTTTGTTGAGGTTTTTGGGAGGTAGGTGGGTGGGTGTGTTTGAGTAGGTTCTTTGTAGTATGTTTCTTTGGGGAGGGGGTGGGTTTTTTGGGGGGGATGATGTTTTTGTTGTTGTTTGATTACACTGTCTGTTTCACTGTAATAATGTTTCTCCCGTTATATTGGGGTTATTGTGTTTCCTTTGTACTTTTAAATCAATAAAATTTAAATTTCAAAAAAAAAAAAAAATCAGAGATGATGATGCCCAAGTCTCTTTCTTCCTTTGTGACTGCTAGCAACTCCCCTCCCAGCCTATAGGTGGCTTCAGGGTTTCTCTTCCCTATGTGCATGATTTTGCACTTCTTTGCATTAAATCCCAGTTGCCACTCTTCTGACCATTCTGCTAGTTTATCCAGATCTCTTCTCATTCTGCCCACCCCATCTGGATCATCTACTCTGTTGCAGATCTTGGTGTCATCTGCAAACAGACAAGCCTTACCCTCTAGTCCATCTGCAAGGTCACTAATGAAGATGTTGAAGAAGACTGGCCCAAGGACTGATCCCTGAGGTACCCCACTTGTGACCTGCATCTCTTCTGACTGTATACCATTTACCACCACTCTCTGTTTTCTGTCCGTCAACCAGTTTGCCACCCAGTTGACCAATGTCTACCACCGGCCTACCCAGTTTATTTATCAATCTTCTATGTGGAACAGTGTCAAAAGCTTTTGCTTGAAGTCAAGGTAGGCGACATCAACTGCTCCCCTTGTCCACCACTCTGGTTACCCAGTCAAAGAAATCTATGAGATTAGTTTGACAGGACCTTCCTTTGTAAACCCATGCTGTCTTGGATCCTGTGCCCCTATGGATTCCAGGTGTTGCACTATCCTTCCTTAAGGTGCCTCCATAATCTTGCCCACTACTGATGTAAAGACTGACCGGTCTGTAGTTCCCGCCTCCTCCCTGCTACCACTCTTGTGGGCGGGATCACATAAACCCTTCTCCAGTCTTCTGGGACCTCTCCTGTGCTCAGAGACTCACTAAACAATTCTGCTAATGGCTCTGCTAGTTCCTCCTTTAGCTCCTTAAGTACCCTGGGATGTATGCCATCAGGTCCCATTGCCTTATCCACCCTGAGCTTAGCAAGCTGTTGTAGGACCCTTTCTTTTGTGAAGGGAGTAGTGCTTACCTCCCTCCCCCCTGTGTCCATGATGCTGATAGAGGTGGGTAGATCTCCCACAGGCCTTGATGCTAAATTGTTATACCTATCGGCACTTGCCATTACCACCCCACCTGGATGCAATCTTCAGCCTGTCTTTCTCAAAAGCCTCACTACCAGCAGAGTGGAAACATGCCATGCACGGTCATCCCACTACCAAAGGGTGGAGACCCATCTACTCCCAGAAACTACAGATCCATTTCTCTCTTACCTATCCTAGCTAAGCTGTAAGAAAGCTTGTGCTCTCTCAACTATCCACCTTCCTTGACTCCTCTTCCTACTATACTCCCTTCTAGTTTGGTTTCAGAAAATCATATTCCACCACCACCTTCCTTCTATGGTTCACGAATTCCATCCTCATGGCTATGGATAAAGGGCTTATCACCTCGGCTATCTTTGTCAACCTAGTGGCATTCGACACAGTATCCCATTCCCTCCTCCTGGCTAAGCTTGCCAGTGCAGGCCTCTCTCATTCGGCTATCACCTGGTTCCCTGCCTACCTGGTCAGCCAGACGCAATTGGTCAAGATTGGTAACTCCACCTCCGACCCCTCCCAGTCTCCTCAGCTGTACCACAGGGCTTTGTTCTGGGGCCTCTCCTGTTCTCCATTTTTCTCAACGAGCTACACTCCGCCTTCCCCCACACCTCCATTCATACGTATGCAGATGACACTGTGCTGTACACACCTGGCTCAACTGCTGGGGATGTGGCAACCAGACTGCAACAGGACTTCAGCAGTATCCAGCTCTGGTTTTGTCCAAACCAGCTCCAACTCAATGCCAACAAAACTGTCTCCATGAACTTCAGCACAAGGCAGAGACTATCTCGGCTCACCTCCCCCCTTCTTTCCATGCCATGGATGGGACTTTACTGGCGGCCTGCTCTTCCTTCAGATACCTTGGGGTCAGGCATGACCAACATCTTCATTTTTCTGTACACATCAATGAGATCCAGAAAAAACTCCACCCACGACTGTGTGCCCTCTTCCACAATTGTGACTGCATCCCGTTGCAGGCTTGCAGAGCCATAGTACAGAAAATGATGCTGCCAATTTTTGACTATAGTGACGTAGTCTACAGTACTGTCCCAAAGTCCTCCCTGACCAGACTGGACCCCCTTTACCACTCCTTTTGTCACGTCACTCTTGACTGTCCCTACTCCACACATCACTGTACCCTCTACCAAACACTAGGCCTACGCTTCCTTAAGGGCCATAGGGCCTCACACTGCACATGCTTCATTGCCAAGTACTGGACCGACACTCTGCCCTCCCACCTCTCCTCAGCCCTGCCAACTCTTCCCCCCTCAGCATACAAGCTCAGGACAATTGACTCTAGACTCCTTTATATTCCTCATAGGTCCTCCTCATCGGGTCAGGCAGCTTTCAGCTACCGCATGCCCAAGATTTAGAACTCCCTTAGAAACATAGAAACATAGAATTTGATGGCAGATAAGGACCGCTTGGCCCACCAAGTCTGCCCATTTCCCTACCTAATGGATAAGCTGCAGATCCTAGTTAATCAACAGCCTACTTCTTACACACATTCAACACATTCAACACTTTTCACCCCCCCTTCAACTAAATGGTCTCTTGTCAGCACATTTTGCTACCACCTGCTCTTGTTCCTAAAAATCAGTCACAGGGCTATGATGTCTACCCCCCCCCGAGGCACTCTGAACAACCTCTGAAACACCCTTACTCATTCATGACCCCTGTGCCTCTTTCCACATCTGGAAACACAGTCAGGGCTGTATTGGCCTGCACTACTGCACCCCACATTATTATTTTAACCTGTCTCATGGGTATGACAACTACTCCCCCCCCCGGATCACTATGAACAACTTATGAACAACTCCTGTACCACCCTTCTCAGTTGTGTGATCCCTATGCCTCCTTCCCAGTCAGGAACCATAGTCTTGGCTGCACTGGTCTGCATTACTGCCCGCACATCATTATTTTACCTCAGCACTATGAGAACTAGGTTGTATTACTCTAAACCTCTGAACCTCCCTTTCCTCTTGTTTTAAATACCCCCCTGGATCACTCTGAACAACTCCTGAACTTCCCCCTACCCAGTTTTATCCTCTACTCAGTTTTATCCTTTCAATTCTGGAACCACAGTCTTGGCTGCATTGGTCTCACTGCTGCATCCTGTATCATCATTTTACCAGTGTCTGCACTACAGCTGCTATAACTCTTGTAAATAACACTTACATCCAGTAATGAGTTACACCATGTATTGGGCTGTAACCTTGCTGTTATCTAGCTCGTATCTATTTGTCTCACCTTGTTATAGCATATGCTTCACTTTGTTATGTTGTATTGTCTCCAGGATGCATCTGGATTCGAGCGGCACTCTGCTCAGTATGCCTTCCTGGTAAAATTTGTGAATAAATAAATAAAATAATAGGATGAAAATTTACAAGTCACCTAGACTCCAGTGTGTGTGTGTGTGTGTGAGTGTGTGTGTGTGTGTGAAGGGGGGATTCACAAGTCTTAATAAAACAAATATCAACCAGATTTTTCAGAATATAGTGGGAAAATGATTTCCCCTTCAGGATGACTTATTGACCTCCAGTATTTATAGAAGGTTCTAAGTGAAAATGGTGCCGAACAAATGGTGTAGATAAAAAAACAGTGAGGCAAAAACAGTGCCAAGCAAATCAGCGGAAAGCACTACAGCATGCTCCAAAATCAGCACTACTACACTTGCTCTATCTGAAGGGGCTCTGACCCCCACAACCCCCATCATTATTGTAACTATTTCCAGGGGATGGGGGGATAACATTGAGTGACAGGGAAAAACCTGGGGATCTATGATGCCGGTTCGACAACTATGTTGTTGACAGACATCACACCGACGGATTTATGTCGACTGCAAGTTGCGGGTTGACTTAAATCTGACAGGAGATCCTGTTTGCTTTTCTATTCGGGGGCTTTGCCCCCCAAACCCCATGTGGCAGGCTCTGTCCCTGCACCCCTTGAACTTAAGGATTATGAACTCCAAGTCAGAGTTGATTCTGGGAGGGGGTGCAGGACTGGGGGAAAGAGTGCCTGTTCTCAGGCCGACCATTACAACAAACTGTCAATGTTGTCAGCATTGATGTGTTTGCTGTAATGGTGCCACCGTACAGAAGGCATACCAAAACTTGGGAGGGGGGCTACTCCACAAGGGGACACAGGTCAGCAGGGAGAGAACACTGGGTGGGACGACCAGCAGGCAAGGGGAACAAAGTCAGGAGGGTTATCAGAATAGATGTTAAAGAACAAAAAAAAAAAAAACAACAAAAAATAAAAATATCTCCTCACAGCTAGTACTGAACCTGGGTCCACAAGACACACAGGTGGTGACTGTAACCACTACAACAGATGACAAGCTTGGAACTGGCCAGACAAACAACTCCCTGTCTGCTTCAAACAATAACTACTCTCTTCTGATTCCCTAATGAAACAAAAGCGATAAAATTATAATGGGCCCTATGTACTATAAAATATGTACCTGTGCGCCGCTTATCTGAGGCATGTAAGCAACCTTGAGATGGAATGCCACACAGCAGTGGTCCCTTGGACACCCGGCAGCATTCATGAATGGCGCACAAGACAGTTACTCACCGGATCCAGTGGATTTGCAGTCAGCAATGTGCCGGTGGTGGTCAGGGGCATGCCAGGGGTGTGCCTACACTATGCACCATTCAACAAGGTGCGTAGTGCCAGGCACAGGTTATGGAAGCCGAGACCCTGCTGTAACTGAGTGGGCACCCCCATGATCATTGCCACTGATTGTGGTGGAACTGGGAAACTACTCTCTATGCTGCCCCTGCCCAGTAGGCTGTTGAGGAGGACTGGGGCAGCCATTCGGGTGGGTGCTCATACTGTTTTATATTTTATAGTAGTTACGTGGATCTGCTCCACCAGTGTCCACCAGATCTATGGGCACAATGGATTTACTATGAGAACCGAGTCAGGCATCCGATTGGATGACTGCCTGAGTCAACCCCTCTGCACTGGGTCTCCCCTGCGAACTTACTCACTGGGGAGGCAGGGCTGTGAACAGGTGCCCTGTGGATGCATGAAGTCATGAATACCGTGTACCCTGCTCCTGTCTGGGGCTGTGGAGCAATGTGGGTGGGGTACATGCCTTTGGTGCATTTCTTCCACCCCATTAGTAAATAACGGCCTATGTGCTGTTAATAGCACATAGTCCATTTCTCAGTCGCTATTGTTACCTCACCCAAATTAACTCGCTGTAATTGAGTTGCTCTATTCATGGGATACCATTATAGAACTACTGTTTATCAATAGATCCTTTCTTGGGGGCAGAATTTTCCATAATGTCCATATAATATTTGTATATTATCAAGTTTTAAGTAATTAAAAATTATCTTTTATAAATGCCTGTACTCAGTTTTCAGCAATATCCTCAGGGATTTTGGGATGCACATTATGTGATATTCAAACATGCATGGGACAGGCATAAGGGAACTCTAGCAATAGGAATGAGGAGGTAAAGCTGGAGATCAAGTAATGTCTGCAGCTTTTACAGTAGACAGCAAAAATGTGCAGGCTGGATGGGCCTAGTCGTCCTTATCTGCTGTCAATTTCTATGTTTCTATTGCCATTCTGGTGACTGATCCAAATTATCAGGTAAGCAGCACTACTCCCAGTTCCTGACCATGTGAGATACTACACACACTGCAAACAAGATTAGCACACAAAATCAAAACTGTGGTATAAGAGACAATTAATGAATGAATGGGTAAGTACTGCAGCATACGTAATGACATTATATGTGATATGGGTTAGTTGGCAGTTCACTGATGAGGTGAGCAGAGGGCTTTGCCCATTGTCAAGGGTGCATAACATGAAAGGGGTGGCATTTGATTCCTTGTGCCAGCCAAGGACAGGGTGAGGGAGTGGTGCCACTGGGTGCCAGGGACAATGCAACTAAGTAAGTAAATAAATGTAGTATATTTACTTACATGTGTAACCCCCTCCCTGGTCTAGGTGCAAGATGGCAACATTTGTTTTACAGGAAGGGAGCCTGCCATGAAGACATTTACCTGACCTCCAAGATCTGGAATGATCTTCTGGGTGCTCGGGCATCATCAGGATTACTACAATATGCAAATCAAAGGAATTTACAGGCAAAAACACATGACAACAATGAACAACTGTCCAAACTGGAGGTAAATGCCAAACAAATCTATATTTAAACAAGCATTTGTCAATGTCAAATGTTGTCTCGCTGGCATTGGCATTGGTACAGTAGTGCAGGAGTTAGAGACGCATAATAGGAATGGCAGTGAAGTACTGAACTGATGCCAACCCCACCCCCACCCTGCAGAGACTGAGAGGTGTTGGGGTGTGCCTTTGGGTCGTCAGCTATAATGCTCATTCCATTTTACCTCACCCTATCCTGTAGACACTGACAAGTATCGTGGTGTGCTTTGGGGTCTTTGGGCCTTATACTTACTCCATTCCATAATGAAATACGCTTAGGTGGGTGCAGTATAGGAGATTGCCCTTAGTGACTACAACCCCATTTTCATTGTACGTAAGGTTCATCACCCCAAACCTCCCCCTATAATCATACAGCTCCAGTCCTTGAAATCCTTAGACCTTACTCCAATCAGCTTTGCACTCACTTCCTCCAACTGAGCCCCCCTCTCCACTGCCATTTCTGTCGACCAAGCACTTGACTATTTTAAGGATAAATTAATTGCCACCTGGAATGCCTTTGCTCCTTTTAGATGGACCAGAGTCTGTGGGCTTCACCTCCCCTGGATCACCCCTGAACTACTGGCCTGCTTCAGGGAGCATGATCAGGCCTGGAGAAAACACAAATCTACTAAACATCCAAATGACCACACCAAGTACAGAATGCTACTCAATTCATGTACTAAAGCTACTAGACTGGCCAAGTCTGATTATTTCGACTCCTCATTCCTGACTAACACTAAGGCTCCATATAAATTCTGTAGGGTAGTTCATGCCCTCTTCCCCCCCACTCAGCCTCCCCCTCCAATTCTGAAAATAAATAACTCCCTAGATTCCGACCCTGGCTCCGTGACCAATGAATTTACTGCCTACTTCATCTTGTGCGCCACGTCTCTTCTAAATTCCCTCTCCGTATTGCCACTTACTAACTTCAGCCCTTTGCCTCAGCCAGTGCCTACCCCTCCCCTATTTTCCTTTTTTACTATCTCCCTTGATGAAGCTCTTAATGATCTCCTATCCCTCAACCCCTCTAAAGGCTCCTCACCAGATGAACTTGATCTGAAACTTCTTTACCTTTCTGCTCCTGCAATTGCTTATCCTATCTCCCTAATCTTTAACCTGTCCTTTATTTCTGCCCAAGTACCCTCATCCTGGAAACACGCTGTAGTCCTTCCACTCCCCAAGGGGGGTGACACATCCACTCCTTGCAACTATTGCCCCATTTCCCTGCTTCATATCCTTGCCAAACTTCAAGAACATTTAGTTCTGTCTCAGCCATCACCGTTCCTTTCTGATTCCTCCTTCTTTACCCCATTCCAATCTGGTTTTAGGAAGAACCACTCAACAACCACTGCACTCCTCAAGCTTACTGACTCCATCCTTTCAGGGATGTTTGATGGCCTGATCACCTCATCCATCTTTATTGACGTAGCCAAAGCTTTCAACACTGTTTCCCATTCCCTGCTTCTTGATTCATTCTTCTCAGCTGGCCTTGCTCCATCAGCCACCAACTGGTTCAAATCCTACCTCATTGGCAGGACCCAGTTGGTAAAAATCCTTGATTCTATCTCCCCTCCACTCCCCATCAACACTGGTGTCCCTCAGGGCTCAGTGCTTGGTCCCCTACTCATCTCCATTTTCCTTAATGATCTTCCTACAGCCTGCTCATCTTCTTCTATCCACATGTATGTTGACAATACTGTTTTGTACAGTTCCGGCAAAAACCCTGCTGCTGTTCAAACCAGCTTACAGCATGACTTCAGCCAAGTTCAGTTCTGGTTTGCTTCTCACCAGCTTTTTCTAAATGCCAAGAAGACAGTCACAGTGACCTTTGGCATCAGGCAGAGACTCTAGGCTCCCAGCCCTACCCACTTTCCACACCCTTGATGGGACCATCTTGCAGGACACCTCATCATTTAGATATCTGGGAGTTTGGCTGGACCAGCAACCCAACTTCTCTGTGCATATCGATGATATCCTGAAGAAACTGCCCCCCAAGCTTGGTGCTCTGTACAGAAATCATAGTTGCATCCCGCTGACTGCGAGGCAGAAGTTGTCCAGAAGATGATACTCCCCATCTTTGACTACTGTGATGTAGTCTATGGTGCTGCTCCCAAATCTTCCCTGACCAAGTTGGACACTCACTTTAACTCCTTCTGCCACTTTGTATTCAACTCCCCTTCCCGTTCCCACCACTGTGAACTCTATCGCTCTCTAACCTTCCTTCCACTATCTCACAGATGCATCTCTCACTGTGCCAAACTAACCTCCAAATTTTGGTTCGGGGGAGCTCCCCTCCTATCTCTCATCATCTCTCTGCACTCCACCTCTCCCCACCTACTCTCTCAGATAAAATGACGCCCGCACCTTGACAGTCCCTCACCGCTCCACCCTCATCGATCAGACTGGTTTCACCCACTGTTTCCATTAAAATCTGCAATTCCCTCCCCCAGAAATACAACACTCCTCCTCCAACTACTCCCTTACCTCTGCCCTACACAATTACCTTTCCCTCAGATGTTCCTGCTTTAACCCCCCTTAATACCTATCCCCAGTTTCTGCCTTCCTACCATGACCCCCTCACCCCAGCAGGGTTCTCAACATCCTGAAGGGGGAAATCTGGAAATGGCTACCCCTTCTCCTCATATTCAGTTCTTGCCTCTCCCCCCTCTCGTATCCACCTGCCCTTCTGGGTCACCAGTGTGCACAACCTAACCCCATTCTTTTTACTCCAACAACACCTGCGTACATCCTCAAGCCTGCTCCTGGTGCACTCATGCACTATAAATGGTTCTATCACAATATTTACTGTTTTGTACTTTCATATGTTCTTTTGTATGATTTTGGACATGTATTGTAATTTACCCAATGTTCCACTACTGTTTATTGTACAATATCTTGTGTTCCAACTGTTGCACAATCTTACAACGTTGTATTGTTCGTACTACCCACATACTATTGCAACTGATCATCCTTCACAATCCTATGTAACCCCTCCCCCCAGGTCGCACCATGAGACGAGTAACTTGTTGTTCAGTGTGCCCTCCCCGTGAAACATTTCAGTAAATAAAATAAATAAATAAGAATGGAGTGAACTTTGGGGCTGAACACTCCAAGGCACACCTCAATGCCTGTCACTGGTTGCAGGGTGGGGTTGGGGCGGAGTGGTGGGAGCATTACAGCTGTTGATCCCAAGTCACACCCCTGACACCTGTCAGTCTCTACAGGATGGGGTGGGGTGTTACAGATGGAAACCCTAACGCCGTAGGCGTGTGTTGGTATTTTAACTCCAAATTCTCAAAAAGGGCTTTTTGTGACCTCACCTCATGAAGAGCGGCACTATCAGTTTGTTAGCGGAAAGGTGATTTTGTACAGCAATTGTGCCAGTTGGCGCCACAGGTATGGAAACACATTTTGGGCAGGATGTGAAAAATGACGACTGTATTGTTCATGAGGAGCTGTAAAAAAATGGTAGCACTGAAAATCTAGAGTGGAAATATGAAAAACTGAAGTCATAAGCATGCATAGAAATGCAATGCAGGTCCATAACCCAATTATTTGGGGAATTTTTTTAACCACATTTTCAACATAGGCATTTTGGGACCTCTCCTCATGATCAGTGGCACTGTGATTTTATTAATCTGTCTGAAAAGTTGATTTCCCACAGCAACCACGCCATTGTACGCTACAGGTGCGAAAACACATTTTGGCCAGGATGTGAAAAATGACAGCTGTACTGTTCATAAGAAGGTGTGAAAAAATGCCAGTGTTGAAAATCTAACATGTAAATATTGCAAATTTGCGAAGCTACATGGGTGCGTGGAAACTGCACAACGCACGCTTGTAACACAGTCATTTTATGGACAGTCATCACCAAATTTTCAACATAGGCATTTTAGGACCTCTGCTCATGAACAGTGTCACCATAATTTTCTCAAACTGTCCCGAAAACTGATTTTGCACAGCGAATGGGCTATTCTGCACCGGACGTGCGAAAACACATTTCGTCCAGGATATGTAAAATGGCAGCTGTACTGTTCATAAGTGGTGTGCTAAAATCCCAATTTTGAAAATCTGGAGTGAAAATATTACAAATTCAAGAAGTTACAAGCGTGCGTGGAAACTGCACAATGTACACTCGTAAAACAGCAATTTTTTAAAATGTTTTCATCAAATTTGCAACATAGGCTTTTTGAGATCCCCCCTCATGAACAGTGGCACTGTTGTTTCATTAATCAGTCGAGAAAGGTGATTCCACACAGTGACCATGAAATCACCTTTCGGGACCGAATAATGCCATAACAGTGACTGAATTCACGAGGAGGGGTCCCAATAACCCAATGTTGAAAATGTGGTGTCAAAATTCCCCAAAATGCCCAAGATATGAACCAAGGTTGAAAAAAACCTATTTATGCCATTATACTGCTTACTGGCATTTCTTCACTTCACGGTCAGCTTTGAAGAGTGCGGAGTGCAGATCGTCACACTGGACTCCTGAGGTAAGTATGGGGTGAGGGTGTGTGTGGAGAGGTAGGGTGCACAGAGGGTGGGCGTGGGTTGGGGGAGGGCCACCAGACTCGATGAGGGACTGTTTTCTGGTTTGCAAGTTTAAAAAAAATCACAGGACTTTTTTTTTTTTACAGGGGTATTTGGCATGCTGTGATGGGCTCCCAGCGTGCCACCTAACTGTTTGTGGGGGACTGTAGCCGACGGGGGATTGGGCATCCCCATCGGCACATATGGAGTAGTGGGGGGGCAAGAGCCGAGGGGGACTGGGCACCTCCCTCGGCACACACCAAATAGGGTGCGGGCATTAGGCTGATGGGGAGTGGGCTCCCTCATCGGCAGATTGAAGCAGGATTTGGGAGACTGAAGCCAATGGGGATTGGGCCCCCGTCAGCAAAGAAAGACTGTTGGGGGGTGGAGCATGATGCCGAGGGGGATGAGGCACCCCCTTGGCACAGAATTGCAATGAGGGGCGCCATTATGCCAATGGGGAGTGGGCTCCCCCATCGGCAACATGAACAGGGTCGGGGCATGCCAAAAGGGGGACTGGGCACCCCCGAAGTTGGCATTGTGGCAGGCGGTGATGGCATTCACTGCTGCCATGTTTATTGGACTGCTTCACCAGCAAGGGTACATCGGGAGGCATGTTCTGGTGTCATTGCATGATGAGCTTGGCTGTCATTGCAGCAGACCTTATCTCAGATGTGCTCACCTCATTACTTGTTGTTGGTGTGGTGCCTGCATGCTGCCTTATTGGGGAATGAGGGACGCACCTACTGATGCGTGCCTTGCATTCACCCACAGTGACCGCACCTCCAAATTTGTTACTACTGCAATATGTTGGCTGGTGCACACATGCAAGCCAACATAAAAAGCAACAGTTTATGAGGAGAGCAGCTTAATTTAAATAGGGATGGTAGTATAGCCTAGAGGTTAGATTAACAAGCTGTGGATGAGCTTAGTACATCCAGCAGACCTGAGTTTGATTTCCATAATCTCTACTTGCATTTTGTGTGACTGAGCAAGTCACTTAACTTCCCCACTGCTACCATGTTACCCTTAAAAATAGGCAATTGTGCCTAGTGGGCCTTACCTGGTTAACAATGAAATTATAAATAAAATGGCCCCACAGGGCCAAAGTCTAAAACAAAGTCCAGCTTTCCACATGGGAGGTAGCTCTTCAATTTTTTTTTTGTAGTACATCACTGCTGACCTGGCAACCTATCTTTTTACCCATTGTTGGTTCATTTGTTCTATTTAGAATTACACTGTGCAACTGTACTATTTAATGTATGTCAGTATGCCCAGCATCTTGTGCTGATCTCGCCATTATTTATTTTAACTTGATTCACTGACTTAATTTGTTTAGATGTCGTTCATCGACTGCACTGTGCATTCTTTTTTTTGGCACTCAGTTTTCTGACACTGTAGCTGATTGAAAAACCCAGAGCTAAGAGCTTGGAATCCCGGTATTTATTTTATGTGATCAGTTTGTTAGATGAAGTTCATTTTAGGCAGTAGTTACACCAAATGTGCCATGTTTTCTGTATTGTTATTCTTTATGTCATAACCTAGTTATTTGCTGCTTGTTCATCATCTTTAGGTAGATATACTGTACTAGGGACTAGGTTTTTAAATTGGTGGTTTTTCTTTCTTTTGTTTATCTCACTTTATTATTTGACCATAGTTCATCTGACATAGCAAAAAGCTAGGGTTGTCACTGTTTTTTTATTAAAATAGTTGTTTTTGTTGGGGGGGTCCTGTCTTTCGATTATTATTAAGACTTGTTTTCTTAGTAGTAAAATGGGTCAGGTTCACTTATATCTCTTGCTGAACAAAGTCACCTAGAGTGGTAGTCTTAGAATCAGCATTTACGTTCCTGATGAAGCCTCCTTATGGCTTTTAGTTTTATAGACTGACAACTGAAAGGAAGCTCATTGGGACTTGTTTATTAATGGTTATTTTGCTGGTCTATTTTCTTTCTAAGCATATTGGCAAAGTCGCACTTTTTACCTGGATAGTTTAAGTGGCTAGGGCAAGAGGGGTAGGTTTGAGTATGGAATCTCTGTGAACCTAGAAATGTTGCAGGTGCGGTCCCTGGGTTCCAGGTATGGTCAGGAATTTTATTTTAGATGAAAGGGTTGAGGTTGGCTTTCTTGGGGGAGTGGGATGGATTGGGAGAATAGTTGATCAGTGTGGTTGCTTGGAAAACCCCTTGGTTTTTGATATATTGCTATAGTTTTGCAAATTAGGTTTACAGATTTTTCTGGGGAGGGTTTGGGGGTTTTACTGTTTTGGGGCATTTTTGACAGGAAGTTTGTAGTCTTTTCTGTTGCTGTTTTTGGTTTTTGCAGGGAGTTGGGATACATATTAATTATTATTTTAGGTACCATGCCAGTGTATTGGTTGTTCTTCTCTTATATTACATTATTCTTATTATATGAGTACTGTGATTAATTATGCCACATGGAATTTTAAGGGGACTCACTCCAAGGTTAAACGTTATCAGGTCCTTAAACATATTACTCATTTAGACTGTAAGATTATTTTTCTCCAAGAAACCCATCTATTAACCTCAGAAGTTGTCTTGTTTTGTATAGCAGATATAGCTCAGGTATATGGAGCTAGGGATGCTACATGACAGACAGGGGTTGCAATATTAATTAACAAGCATTTGTCAATGTTGAATGTTTCCTTGTTGGTATTTGCATTGGAAATGCAGGAGTTAGAGAGATGCAGAATAGGAATGGCAGTGAAGTATTGAAACATAGAAACGCAGACGTTGACAGCAGATAAGGACGCAAGGCCCATCCAGTCTGCCCATTGATTTTTCTGCCTTATAAATGTGTCATCGGCCTTTGCTCTGTCAATGGCCTATCTATTCATACTCATCTGTATTGCTCCCTTATGCCTATCCAATGCCTGTTTGAAGCCCTGCACTGTATTCATATCCACTACTTCCTGAGGTAGGCCGTTCCATGCATCCACCACCTTTTCTGTGAAAAAGAATTTCCTCACATTACCCCTTAATCGGCCTCCCTCTAATCTCATGCTGTGTCCTCTTGTCCTGCTATTTTTCTTATATTGAAATATGTTAGACTCTTTCACCTTGTTAATGCCCTTAACGTGTTTGAATGTTTCGATCATATCACCTCTCTCCCTCCTTTGCTCTAGGGTATACATATTGAGCTCCGTTATTCTGTCCTATATGTCTTCTGATGCAGTCCCTGCACCATTTTGGTTGCCCTTCTCTGGACTGCCTCAATTTGGTTAATGTCCTTGTGAAAGTGTGGCCTCCAGTACTGCACGCAGTACTCCAGATGGGGCCTAACCAGTGTCCTGTAAAGAGGGATTATTACCTTCCTCTTCTGATTTGTGATACCCCTACTAATACAATTTAACATCCCCCTAGCCTTACCTACTGCTTTAATGGTCTGCTTGAATGATTTCAGGTCATCGGTGATGATGATGCCCAAGTCTCTTTCTTCCCTTGTGACTGCCAGCAACTCCCCTCCCAGGCTATAGGTGACTTCAGGGTTTCTCTTTCCTATGTGCACGATCTTGCACTTCTTTGCATTAAACCCCAGTTGCCACTCCTCCAACCATTTTGCTAGTTTATCCAGACCTCTTCTCATTCTGCTCACCCCATCTGGATCATCTACTCTGTTGCAGATCTTGGTATCATCTGCAAACAGACAAACCTTACCCTCCAGTCCATCTGCAGTGTCACTGATGAAGATATTGAAGAGGAATGGCCCCAGGACTGATTCCTGAGGTACCCTACTTGTGACTTGCATCTCTTCTAACTGTATACCATTTACCACCACTCTCTGTTTTCTACCCGCCAACCAGATTGCCACCCAGTTGACCAATGTCTGACCCACCTCGAGCCTACCCAGCTTATTGATCAATCTTCTATGTGGAACAGTATTGAAAGCTTTGCTGAAGTCAAGGTAAGCAACATCAACTGCTCCCCCTTGGTCCACCACTCTGGTTACCCAGTCAAATAAATCTATGAGATTAGTTTGACAGGATCTTCCTTTTGTAAACCCATGCTGTCTTGGATCCTGTGCTCCTATGTATTCTAGGTGTTGCATTAGCCTTTCCTTAAGGAGTGCCTCCATAATCTTGCCCACTACTGAGGTAAGACTGACTGGTCTGTAGTTCCCTGGCTCCTCCCTGCTACTACTCTTGTGGAGCGGGATCACATGAGCCCTTCTCCAGTCTTCTGGGACCTTTCCTGTGCTCAGAGACTCACTAAACAGTTCTGATAACAGCTCTGCTAGTTCCACCCTTAGTTCCTTTAGTACCCTGGGATGTATGCCATCAAGTCACATTGCCCTGTCCACCCTGAGCTTATTGAGTTCTTGTAGGACCCTTTCTTTTGTGATGGGACTAGTGCTCACCTCCCTCTCCCCTGTGTCCATGGTGCTGAGCTGTGAGCCCTGCCCTACCTTCTCTTCAGTAAATACTGAGCAGAAGTATCTATTTAGGATAGATGCTTTTACATGGTCCTCCTCCTCACATGCCCCCTTATCTCCTTTGATCTTAGCAATACCACCTCTGGACTTTCTCCTTTCACTGGTGTTTCTATAGAAAGTCTTATCACCTTCTTTTACTGTTCATCCTAGTGAACTTCACGCCAATCCCACCATCACCCTGCAGAGACATACAGGCAAAGGGGTATGTATTTGGTTTGTCGCCTATAACGTTCATGCCATTTCACTTCACCCTACCCAACAGACACCAACACATGTTGAGGTGTGCCTTGGGGTATTCAGCTTTACATTCACCCCACTCCATAAGGACATAAGCTGAAATGAGGTGAACTCTGGAGCCAAAGAGTCCAAGGCACACCTCGATGCCTGTCACTGGCTGAAGGGTGGAGGTTGGGGGTGGAATGGCATGATCATTACAGTCAGCAATCCAAAGGCACACCCCTGATGCCTGTCAGTCTGTACAGGGTGGGACATTATGGTTAGAAACCCTAATGCCCCTGGCATTTGTTGGTATTTTCACTAAAAATTTTCAACAAGGCCATTTTGTGACCCCTACCTCATGAAAGCATTTGGGACCTCTTCTCATGAACAGTGGCACTGTGATTTTGTCAATGTGTCCCGAACTGTGAGTTTCTACAGTGACCATGCCATTGTGCACCAGATGTACGAAAACACAGATCAGGCAGGATGTGAAGAATGACAGCTGTACCATTCCTAGGAGGTATGAAGTGATGGCAATGTTGAAAATCTGTAATGAAAATATTAAAAATGCTCAAACGTCCAAGCTTATGTGGAAACTGCGCAATGCATTGCGTAACACAGTCATTTAGTGGAATTATTTCACCAAATTTTCAACATAGGCATTTTGTGACCTCTGCTCATGAAGACTGTCTATGATTTTCTTAATCTGTCCCGAATATTGATTTCCCACAGCAACCATGCTCTTCTGCGTCAGATGTGTAAATGCATATTTGGGGCATGATGTGAAAAATGACAGCTGTACTGTTCACAGGGAGGTCTGAAAAAATGTCAGTGTTGAAAATCTGGAGTGAAAATACTTCAAATTTGTGAAGTTACGAGGCTGTGTGGAAACTGCCTAATGCACGCTTGTAACACAGTCATTTTATGGACATTTGTCACCAAATTTTCAACATAGGCATTTTAGGACCTTTTCATGAACAGAGTCACTGTGATTTTACATACGAACATACATATGAACATACGAATCTGACAGCAGAACACACCAATCGGTCTATGTAAGTCTGCCCGAGTGTGTAGCTAGCATCCTAGATTGCAGCTGCCCCAGCCTCCTCCCCCTCAGTTCCTCCTCCTCTTGTCTCAGCCCCTGCCCCCTGACTCTTCCTCTAGTGCGTAAATGTTCAGCTCCTTCAACCTAACTTCATATTCCTTTCCTTCCATCCCCTTTAACATTTTTGTTGCCCTTCTTTGCACCTCCTCCAGTATCTTTATATCTTTCCTCAGGTATGGTCTCCAGTATTGCATACAGTACTGTAGGTGTGGTCTGACCAATGATCTGTAGAGAGGTAGGATCACATCACTGTGTCTGGATGAGAATCTTCTTGCAGTGCAACATAGCATCCTATTTGCCTTCGCTGCTGCTCTCCTACACTGGGCCGAGTTGTTCATGCTCCTAGTTACCAACACCCCTAGGTCCTTCTCCTCCTCTGTGATCCCCAACCAATAGCTCTTCTTCTGTTTTTAGCCCTGAAGTGCATCACCTTACACTTCTTTGCATTGAATCCTAGCTGCCAATCCACTGACCATGTCTCTATTTTGGTTAGGTCCCCCTGCGGTTTTTTCCATCCGTCCTCTTCATCCACCATCACCCCCAATTTGGTATAATCTGCAAACAGACTAACCCTGCTCCCCACTCCATGTGTTATATCAGAGATAAAGAGCCCAAATAGCACTGGGCCCAGCGCTGACCCCTGTGGCACCCCGCTTGTCACTGCTCTGGGTGCCGAGAGCTCCCTCCTCTGTAACCAGTTCTCTATCCATTTAGTCAGCTTTTTTCCCACCCCCACTGCCGTCAGCATCCCCCCCAGTCTCCCATGAGGCACTGTATCAAAGGCCTTACTGAAGTCCAAGTACAGAATATGTACCGCATGGCCCCTGCTGAACTCCCTTGTCACCCAGGCATAATACTCTATTAGGTTGGTCTGACAAGACCTCCCTAAGATGAACCCATGTTGCCGCCCATCTTGGAGGCCATTACTCTCTAGGAATGCCACCAGCCTCTCCTTCAATATCGCCTCCATAAGCTTACCCACTATGGACATGAGAGTTACAGGCTGATAATTTCCTGACTTCTCCCTAGGCCCACTGTATGGGCACCATATGGGCCAACCTCCAGTTCTGGGGGACACCCCCCATTTCCAGGGAGGTGTTGAACAGATCTGCCAGCAGCTTAGCCATCAGCTCCATCTACATCAGCACCCTGGGATGGATACCACTGGGACTTGATGCCTTGTCTAGCACCCTACTCCCTGTTATCACTTTGTCCATCACCTCCTCCCCCGCTCTTCCTGCCCCCCCAGCCCTTTCTGGTAGTGGACCACCCTTCTCCTTAGTGAAAATGGTGCAGGAGTATTCATTAAGAATTTCCACTTGTTCCTCCCCTTTTTCCACTCAATCCCCTCCCCTCTTTATCCTCACAATATGTTCCTTGCAATTCCTCTTTTCCTTGACATACCTAAAAAAGTCCCTTTCCCCTCCCTTTATGCCTTGTGTGGATTTTAATTTCCCAGAGACCATAGCTTTTTTCACCCTCCTGGCAACCTCCCTTGACCAATTCCTGAAAGCCTCCTTATCCTCTCCCTTCCCTGTTCTCCTGTACTTCTGGTATGCAGCTGTCTTTGCCCTCACCCCTTGCAGCACTTCCTTGTTCAGCCAGCATGGTTTCTTGGCTTTGCTCTTCTTACTCCTGGCCCTGGTGCAAGCTACTGTGGCCTCTGCTAGCCCAGTCTTTATGATTCCCCACTTTTGTTCTGCATCCATCCCTGGCCTTATATCCTGGAGTCTCTCTTACAGTATTGCTCCCATCCTCCCAAAGTCTACCCTAATAAAGTCCACCACCTTAGTGCCCGTGCCTCCTTTCTCCTTTCCCAGCGCGACAATGAGCCACACTGTTTGGTGGTCGCTACCTGCTAGTGGATCCTGCACCCTTACCTCCCTCACCGCCTCCCCATATGCCAGTACTAGGTCTAGAGTGCTACCAAGCCTTGTAGGCCCACTTACCAATTGCATCAGAAGGCCGTCCTGGAATGCATCAAGGAGCACCTGCTACCTGGTACCGCCAGTGGTTGGGGTGCTCCCGTCAACCCGTGGTAGGTTAAATTCCCCCACTATCACCACACTCCCCCTTCTACACACCCTCCTTATCTGCTCTGCCAATGCCCCATCCAGGTCCTTGGATTGGGTTGGTGGTCTGTACACCACTCCCAACCTCAGTTTTCTGCCCTTGGAGTCCAGAAGCTGCACCCAAAGTGCCTCTGTCCTCTCCTCTTCTCCCTCATCCCTTATGCATTTAATCCCTTCCTTCACATAAAGTGCAACCTCCCCATTCCAACCACCCAGTCCCTCCTGTATATCCTGGATTCCTGGATTGACAAGTCCCATTCATGGTACTCAGTGGCCCAAGTCTCTGCCACTGCAGCAATGTTCACCTTTCTCTCTGAAAGGAGCGCCTGAAGCTCTGCAATTTTGTTCCCCAGGCTTCTTGTGTTGAGAGAGACCACGTTCCACCCGTACCCCTCCTTCTCCTCACTCTTCTCCTCCTTGGCCTGTGTCCCTCTTCCCGGTAGTCCACACCCATTCTCCTCCTTATTCTTACTGGGTGGTGGTGCCTTCTGTATTACACTCAGACCACTCTGCCCGCCCCCTCCCAAGGTTACTACGCCTCTGCCTTTACCTATATCTAGGGGGGTGAGCTCATGAGGCTCCCCTGTCTGGACCCTTCTACCAACGTCAGTCTTTTGGCCACCCCCCCTACTAGTTTAAATCCACTTAAGTAGAGATACCCCTCTAATCCTGCCTTTAATACTCCCGTCCCCTTCCTCCTCAAGTGTAGCCTGACCCCCGAGTACAAGTCACTATTTCCCCAGACCCTACCCCAGTTAGCCACTAACCCATAATTTTTGGTGTGGCACCAATCCCTCAGCCACTCATTGAACTCCTCAATCCTACCCTTCCTCCCCTTGCTTGCACATGGTACCGGGAATACCTCTGAAAATGCCACCGACTCCCCCACTCCCTCACATTGCCTGCCCAACTACTCGAACCTCCCCTTCACTACTTCCATTGTCTCCCCCGCCAAGTCATTTATACCCACATGCATCACTCAATTAGTTTTCTTCCTCCTCTTGCTGCACACTTGAGCAGTGCCTGCCCTGCCCCCCTTGCAGTCAACCTGAGGATAGTTTCAACCCAAATACAGCTGTACCTTCCCCCTTTCATCCCCATCTCACCCCTTTCAGTATAGAATCCCCCAGGATGAGTACTCCCCCATCCCTTAAGCCCTTTCCCTTCTAATGCCCCTTCCATCAGCCCACTATTTGTTCTTCCCTGCCCGTTATCCCTGCCAGCTGCACCCTCTGTGACTTTTGTATCAGTACCCCCTACGTCCACCTCACCCCTTTTCTCTGCCTTATTCCTCTCATCCCCCTTGAACCCCTTCCCAGCCTGACTGCTTGCTACTGGGCTTCCCATGTCAACCTCCCCTCCTCCCCTGCTGATTTCCAACCCTTCTCCTATCCCTGCTGTTGTTGATTTACAGTCCCCATTCCCTTCTACCCCGATAGTGATGCCCCTCCCATCCTTCACCCTTCCCGTAGCCTTCTATCCTCCAGTCACCACCCCCTCCTTCCTTACTAGCCTCCCTTCTACCCTTTCATCCTTGCTATCTCTTCCCCTACCTGTTGCCATCCCTCTCATGCCCCGCTTGTCCTCCCCCTTTTAGTATGTTCCTGCTCCCCCTCTTTCTCCCATAGCAGAGGCTTGAATCTATTCCTAGTTGATACCCCTCCTACATCTCTTCCCCCTATCGGTTCCCCCTTCCTACTTGTTCCCCTCCTTGCCACCACTTTTCCCACCCCTGGTCCCTTCCTACCCGCAGTCATTTGCTCTATCTCCCTGGTACTCCTCGTGGTTTCTTCCTCCCCATCAAGAGCCCCCCTCACCTCTGGCACCCCTCCCTTCTCCTCTCTTTTCTGCTAGTGCTTCTGATAATGTGGTCGGTTTCAGTCCCTAGTTGTTCTTCCTCCATCTCCCCTTGCAATCCTCTATTCCCCCCCCCCACCAGCCAGGATGCCTACCATACTCATCTGCCCTGCCACTTAGACTCCTCCCTAACCTCCACAGTTCCTCCCACAAACTAGCCAGTCATCTACAGACCATATAACTCCCCATCCTCCAAGCCCAGTCCAGGATCATGGTGGACCCACAGCCTGTACACCCCACCACTCTTCCAATGATGCCTGCCATATTGACATGTGGCACCTGCCCCATTTTGGCCCCCATCTTATGTTAGGGGCTTTTATTCCCAGTTTCGGTACCCTACTTCAACTGTTAGGACCCTGTTTACTCAAATTCCTGGTCCTGCCCCACACTAGTCCTCCTACTGTCCCCTTGACGACGGGGTTAATTCAGTCTCAAATCTCATCCATTAGATACTGTATTACTGTATCAATCCTAAAGCCTCCTTGTTTGTTTTTCACCCCTCAGCTACCATACTTTTTGTTCTCAGCTCTCATATAGTTTCACTTACCCAGTTAGAAATCCTATTGCACTCCAAGTATTACTCAGCTCTGTTAGGGAAATAAACAGAACAAACAAATAAATATGTATTATTACAGCAATCCTAACAGTATAGATCAGTACTTAGCTCAGTTAGAGAAAGAAACAGAACAACTAAATCTGTATTATTAAAGCAATCCTAAAAGTATCCAATCATTGCTTTGTCTCCACCCCAGAGACCCTGCTGTAATATAGGACCACAGAGGACCCTGGGCAGGAGGGTGGGCAACTCTAAAGTCCCAGCAGAGCACTGTTGAGCTTGCTTACTGCCCCTCTCTCACTCACTAATTCTATTTCTCCTGGCACTGCAGGCTGCCCTTTTGTACTGGGCTCCTGCCTACGTTGGCACCTTTTTCTGCCCACAAAGAAATCCGCAGCAGTCCTGACAGAGCTCTGTTGAGCTCACTCACTCTCCCTCTGTCACTCGCTCATTCTGTTTCTCCAGGCACTGCAGGCTGCCCTTTGTACTGGGCCCCTGCCTACATTGGCAACTTTTTCCACCCACAAAGAAATCTGCAGCAGTCCCAACAGAGCTCCTTTGAACTCGCTCACTCCCCCTCTCTCACTCGCTCATTCTGTTTCTCCTGGCGCTGCAGGCTGCCAATTTGTATTGGGCTCCTGCCTGTGTTGGCACCTTTTTCTGCCCACAAAGAAATCTGCAGCAGTCCCGACGGAGCTCAGTTGAGCTTGTTCACTCCCTCTCTCTCACTCGCTCTATCTTAATCTGTCCCAAACACTGATTTCCCACAGTGACCATGCTATTCTGTGCCAGAAGTGTGAAAACACATTTTGGCCAGGATGTGAAAAATGACAGCTGTACTGTTCATAAGGAGATATGAAAAAATGCCAGTGCTGAAAATCTGAAAATATACAAAAATATTACAAATTTGTGAAGTTACAAGGGTGCGTGGAAACTGTGCAACACACACTTGTAACACAGTCATTTTATGGACTTTCATCAAGAAATTTTCAACATAGGCATTTTAGGACCTCTGCTCATGAACAGTGTCACTGTCATTTTCTTAATCTGTCCCCAAAACTGATTTCCCACAGTGACCGCGCTATTCTGCCCCAGAAGTGCGAAAACACTTTTTGGACTGGATATGTAAAATGGCAGCTATACTGTTCATAAGAAGGTGTGGAAAAATGTCAATGTTGAAAATCTGGAGTGAAAGTACTACAAATTTGCGAAGTTATGAGCGTGCGTTGAAACTGCCCAATGCAGGCTTGTAAAACAGTTATTTTTGGGATTTTTTTCACCAAATTTTCAACATAGGCTTTTTCAGAGCCCACCTCATGAACACTGACACTGTCATTTCATTATTCAGTCCTGAAAGGTAATTCCACACAGTGAAAACGAAATCACCTTTCGGGATGGAATAACGCCATGACAGTGGCTGAATTCATGAGGAAGGATCCCAATAATCCCATGTTGAACATTTGGTGCCAAAATTCCCCAAAATGCCCGAGATATGCACCAAAGTTGAAAAAACCCTATTTATGCCATTATACAGCTTACCAGCATTTCTTCAGTTTGCGGTCAGCTTTGAAGAGTGCAGACTTGTTCCCGGTCCACCAAAGATAGTTGCACTGGACTCCGGAGGTAAGTATGGGATGAGGAGGGTATGTGGGGAGGCAGGGTGCACAGATGGTGAGTGTGGGTTGGGGAAGGGGCCATGTATTCAATGAGGGACTGTTTTCTGTTTTACAGGGTTAAAGAAAAACAAAAAAAAATCACTGGACTGTTTTTTTTTTCAGGGACAGTTGGCATCCTGGGGTGGGCTCCCAGCAAGCCACCTGAGTGTTTTTTTTGGGGTTCTGTAGCCAACTGGGGATTGGGTACCCATGTTGGCACATACTGAGTGGGGGGGCAAGAGCTGAGGGGGATTGGGCACTCCTAGGCAGACAACAAATTGGGGGGGACATTATGCCAACAGGGAGAAGGCTCCCCCATTGGCAAATTGAACTGAGAAGGGGGGACTGAAGCCGATGGGGATTGGGCACCCTGTCAGCAAAGAAAGACTATTGGGGGAGCGCAAGATGCCAAGGGGGATTGGGCACCCCCTTGGCATACAACAAAAACTTGGGGGTGGGGACATTATGCTGACAGGGACTGGGCTTCCCATCAGCAAATGAACTGGGTTGGGGGCTTGTGGACAGCAAGGTACTGCCCTGCAATGACGGGTCACTCCCTCCTTGCAACGGAATGGCTGACGCTACAATGACAAGGCGGCCCCTGATTGCAGCAGTGAAAACATTTCAAGGTGGTGGCACACTGGCTGAACTAGTGTCAGCAGCAGGGTGCCACTGCATTGGGGAAAGCAGGCCAAGACTCAAAAGGCACTGGGACCATTGGCCTCCACAGTGCCTCACCTCCAAAACTCCACTTCTCTTCTAAGCTGTGCCAAAATGTTTCCTGCACATGTGCAAGTAAACATAAAAAGGGTATTCCATTAAATTCTCTCAAAGTGTGGTGGACCCTGAAGGTTGATACATTTTTATTTCTGGTTTATTGAACCAGACTGAGGTTGTCTTGGGCAATATATATGGGCAGAATATGGATTCTCCTTCCTTTTTCACTAAGTTGGCTAATTTGTTAACTCCCTTTTTATCCCAGTCCATGATACTAGAAGAGGACTGGAATCTCACTTTCACTGAGGATATTGACAGTGCATCATTGTAAAGGTTGTACTGTTTGCTTGTATAATCCTATCTAATTTACACTGCTCTACTGTATTATTGTCTCCATGTTTTTACCATTACTGTATTATTGCATCTTTATTGTTGTCCTCTTATTTTCATATACTGTCCCCAGGAGGCATCTGGAATTGAGCGGTACTCTGCTTAGCATGCCTTCCTAGTAAAACTCTTAAATAAATAAAAGGAAAAAAAGAACTCATTGGACCACTGCTGCTATATCTCTTGGGCAATGAGCCTTAAGGGATCTGGCTGATTTTTCTGGGAGTCAGTGACCCCTGGAGAACTTCCAATCCATCTGGATGTGAATATACTTTCTAATCACATGAACACCATTCCTTTTCCAGAATGGATTATTTTTTAGTGATAGGAGAAGTCCTCTGGGGGACTCAGTGTAGAGGTATTGCTCCTAGGGTCTTATCAGACCATTGATAAGTGTGGATACAGCACATTTTTGGGGGGGAGGGGTAAAGAGAGAAGCACTATATAGAAAATCAGTAATCAACTCCTGAAAGACACCTTCACAGTGGACTGGATTAGGGAGCAGATTAATCTATACAGTAGATTTAATCACAGATCCATTGATATGGTTGATCAAGAATGGGCAGCCTTTAAATGCTTCATCAGGGGGAACTCCTTTGCATTGCTGTCAACCGTAAATGGCAAAGAATAACAAAGGTTTCCCAGTTATTGTTTGAGAGCAGGACTTTTGAATATCAGTTGACCCCTTCTACTCCACATTCATTGCAGTTTGAATTGATCACACTTTGAAATAAATATGCAGAACTGCTCCATGAGCAAGCTGAATATGGAATCTTCAGAACCCATTCCACCTATATTGACCAAGGAGAAAAAGCAGGTCTCTTATTGGCATTACGCCTTAGGAAACTAGAATCTTCTAGGATTATTTCCTTTATTACTTCAGACGCAGATAGCAGTATTAAAACTCCCCCTAGGGAAATTGTGAAGGATTTGAAAACTTTTATCGTGTCCTTCATGGGCCTTTACAAGACCTCTGTCAAATTTGAATATCCAACAATACTTGAGCGGGCTGGACCTCCCAGTGTTGTCAACTACTCAAAAAGTTGAATTAACTAGGCCTACTTCCTTAACCAAGATTCTTGCTGCCATTAAGGATCTAGTTCCTGACAAATCTCCCAATCCAGAAGGTTTGTCACCCAATTTCTATAACATTTTTGCAGAGGACATCGCTCCCATGTTGCTAAGGTTATACACTGCCTGTTACAGTATAATTATGACTTTTTTGAATTCCACCCTCTAGGAAGCCATTACTGTATTATTCTTCTCCCAAAACCAGGAAGGGCACTCGAAAGGGCTGCCAGTTTCTGGCCAATATCCATAAAATTACCATATTAAAATGTCTGCTAAAATATTGGCTTCTAGATTAAATCAAGGTGGGCTAGCCTTATTTGTTGGGAACAAGTGGATTTTATGACTATTAGATCATCCACAGATCATTTTTGCAAATTAGCTCATATTTTCTCAGCGTCTGGTGACTCTGGAATTCCTGCAGCTTTGGTGTCTATAGATGCAGAGAAGGCTTTTGATAGAGTTAGTTGGCCTTTTCTGTTTGCCACACTTAGAAAATTTGGCTTCCCTGATGCTTTATTAATTGGTTACAAGTTTTTTGTCTCCTAATGCAAAAATACATTGTAACAGAGTTTTTTCATAAACTATTAAGTTACACTGTGATACCTGGCAGGGTTGACCATTATCCCCTTTTTTGTTTAATTTATATATTAAACTTTTGTTATGCCAACTTAAAAAATAACACCATTTACTAGCATATCTGTGGGCTCCAGCTCCTTAAAAACTTTATGCCTACGCTGATGGTATTTTGTTACATATTACACATTACACATCCACTTATGATCATTACAGCTGTACTAGACACCATTCAACAATTTAGTACAGTCACAAATTATAAGCTCAGTGTTGCTAAATCAGTAGTGATGCCCTTAAATGCTGGTGTTTTTAATGCAGATGTGCTTGGGTGGGGCTTATTTTGGGCTGCTAATCAACTTAAATATTTTGGGATATACTTAACTAAAATCAATCTCAGATGAAGAAACTAAACTGTGATTATTATTACATATCCAACAGGACTTAGATAGTTGGAAGTTACTCCCCTTAATGCTTTGGACGGATTAATATTTTTTAAATTAATATATTTCCCCATTTGTTTTACCCTTTGTACATGCTTAAGCTATACCTTTCCTTAAACTGGTTCTTGAAAGTACACACTCTAATTTCTCTTTTTATCTGGTCAGATAAACACTACAGAAGATCTTACTGTAAATGAACTGTTTCTACAAGACAGGGAGTGCTAAAATTACCTTATTTAATAGCTTACTACTTTGCTAGCCACACTAGTAAATGTCTTAGGTGGAATACTGTCTCTGTGGATGAAACCCTCCCAATTTTTAGACCTATATGGTTGGATTTAGAATTAGAACTCATTGAAAAATGGGGCTTTTCTCCCTCTCAATGACTGTTGTTAACTAACAGACATTACCTAAAAAGGCCTGGGAATCTATAATTTGTTTATCTCTTAAGGTTGATGGGCAGTTGGGCAGGACCTTGAACTTTCACTTTGGTAAATACACATCTGAACGCCTGTTTGGTAACCCAAATTTAAAGAGGGGAGGTAAATTTTTTTCTCAGAATTGGCTTCTTCAGCTCAACACTGTAAGCATTGTTACCTGATCCAAGATGGTTAACTTATGTGCCTACAATATATCAGTAAGACATTTAAATTAGATAAAAAAATATTTTTTTAGAATATTTCAACTTAAACATATGCTTATGGCATATTTTGGCCCTTAGCCTTAGTGTACTAATTATAGCAAATTTTTTGGCTCAGCGCCTACAGTGGCTTCTCAGCCCCATGCAGTATCAAAGATTTATAATATATTTTTAGGTAGTTTATTCCCCCCAGAGATGGGTCATATCCCTACTGGGACAACATTTATCTAGAGAAAACTTTTAATTGGTCCTGTATTTGGCAGGATATGCATACTTATATAGTCAGTGACAAACCTCATCTCACTCAATTTAATATACTTCATAATATTTACTACACTCCACAATGATTGTTAAAGATGGGGCATACTCGTTCTAATAGCTGTCAGTGTGGCACAGTTGAGGGTTCTCTTCTTCACATTTTTGGGGAATGTCCGCAGGTCTGTCATTTATGGGAGACCATTAAATTGAAAGCTGACCATTTAAAGGGGGCATTAAACAGTCATTTACTCCAGACATATGCATTGTAGGGGCATTGCCTGCCCTCAGGGAAGATGGCAGCTTTATTCTCTTGCTACAAAACATGGTAGCAATCATCCTACTAAATCCTGGTACAAAACAGGAACCTGTTTGTGGAAATAAATGGACACAACTCTCTCAACTCTGGTTATCATAGAAAAAGCATTATTTGGGCAAACAAGACAGTATATGACTGAATGCATCAAGTGGAACTACGGCCAGCCCAGATAGACGACATGGCCACAGGCCCAACAAACTCTCTGGAGCCATCCAGAATAAATGAAATGTTTCAGGCTTTAATGCAGCAGATGACAGAGGTGGCTCTCACTTCCAATAACACTACTTTAGCTATCCACCAACTAGACACTAGAAATTTCCAAGTGGAAAGGAAGGCTGCCACTCACAACTTGGTGATACAAGAGATAACAGCAGAGCTAAGAGCGCAAAAATGCACCATCCACCTGCTACAAGAAAAAGTTGATGACTTGGAAAATTGTAGTATGCAGAACAACTTACATTTCTTGGGTTTCCCTGAAGGCATAGAGCAGAAAAACATGGTGATGTTCCTCCAACAAATATTCTCTCAACTCCTTCAAGTTGAAAATGGTCCTCAGTTCACCACTGAGAGGGCTCACCAAACCCTAGCACCTCCTCCAAAGCCCGAGCACAGGCCATGTCCCCTTCTGGAATGGTTCTTAAACTTCTCCACCAAGGAATTCATTATGTCAAGAGCCCAAGAATTGGGAACCCTGAGCTGGAAGGGGAACAGAATTTATATATTCCAGGACATTTCAAAAGATTTATTAGCCAGTCAAAAAGATTTTACAGAAGGCTGCTAGATGTTGCTTCACCTCCGGGTAAAGTTCCTACTACGCTACCCAGCATTCATGCGTCTAATTCACACTGGAGCTCCATTAACGTTTACCTCCCCAGATGCCTTGAGAGACTGTATCTGTAATACTTGGCCCAGAGAACTATACCTGATGAATCCAGGTCCCAGAAGCAATCATCCTGAAGTATTGGGTGCCATGCAAGACATGGAGATGGATGAAAGAGCCATGCACCAGCATAGCCAGGATGACCAATCAGAGGTCTGGACCCTACCAGCAAGATTGAGGAAGAGACAGCAGCAAGCACACTACAACAAGACAGAGCACCCCAAGAAACGAGACCCCTCCAGGAACAGGAGTGGAGATCTCTCTGCAGGACTGGACAGCAAGACCTTAAGCCCATACTTCATGCAGCAGTAGTATTCTCCACTGTGAGCTGATTCCTTGATCCTAAAACCATCAGAGGCCTAAGCTTTACAGGATCCCCACCACTCACTCCAAATGATGCCAGAGAGTTCTCCCAGATCCTAGGCCAAGGCTGTTGTGCTGTGTGCGGCCTCCACCAATGCCACCACTGTGTCTGAAAAATCTCTGTGTAGCCTTCCAAAGAAGGCCACCTCATTGATGAACACTACCCACTATGCATCGGAGAACCCAGTGACTGCCACAAAGGACTTAGGTTGAAGCGTCTCCAGATACATTTTTCTTGTTTTGTTTCAAGGGGATTGGGTGTCAGAGTGGCTAACACAGGGTGGGGGGGATAAACACCTTGATATTTGTATTTCTCAATTATACAGACCCTTCAAGGCTACCAGGCAGAGAGGTCACCTGTAGGTGCTAATTCCCCACCCCCTACTCAAAGCGACTGGCAACAAGGCTTTACAGTCAAGGCTCCCCCCCTACTGTTCCCTCTAGGCACATTCTGCTCCCTCACTAAGCAGATATGCTTAAGGGAAGGTAATACACCCCTCACATTTGTCCCTTGAAAATGTGTTTGCAGAGACTGATTTCAACAGCCTTTTTGCCCTGAACTCCTAGCCTGGACAAATAACTTGCTGGGCTCCTACCGACCTTTCTAAAACCCTGACAGTTCTTTGGTACCATAATTAAACAGAGCATGAGCTGTTGTAACACAGCTCAGAATGTGAATGTGCATGTGGCACCCATTTAGTTTGCTTTAAGACAGGGGTCCGCAAAGGATCAAGCAGGGCTACTAATGGAAAATGCTGTTTAATGCTGAACAGTGCATGCCAATCTATGTTGTGGGTTGGCAGAGATGGAAGGATCAGCTAATATGATATGCAACAGTGCTCAGATATATGTGGGAGGATATGCTTGCCTTACCTTAATGGGGACTAAAGGGTGCTGGTGTGTACAGGAGATCCAGAGAGAGGCAATATCCCTAGCTACCACCAGTCACTGACTTGGTCTTGTGCTGTAGTAACCCCTCCCCCCGGCAGACCTTTTGCAGAGACATTATCCAAGATACTCATAAGGAGTAATGGGAGGTGGTGCAGTGCACCCTTACTTTATCTCTCCCCCTCCTCCAATCTCAGACACATAGTTCTGACACACCCCCCCCCCCAGGATCCTCCTGAGGCAATCAGACTGCTGCTGCATGGTTGGTCTGACCAGAGGCACTCCACTCTCAGCGAGGACTGAGGCCAAAAAGAGGATGAGTGCATCATGCTGCTCCTCGCCCCACCTAAAATCCCACTGAAGACTGTGATGGGCTCCTCTCTTCTTTCCTCACCACCCCTGGGGACACCCCCACTTGAGTATTAACAGCGAATAACCTAGACGCTTTTATCGGCAGCTCCATGTCATGAATCCCCCCAGAATGCTGTGGCCGACCTTGCTTGGCACACTGCCAACGGTCATTGGCCCTGGCTTTCTCACATTGAATGTTACACTTTTCTATGTACATAGCTTGGTTTGTGTTCTACTACACAACTACAACTGGCTAGCAAGATGGCGGCCACACTGGGCCAGCCGTCTGACTGTCTGCACTAGCTGTTTGAGTATAAACCATATTTGTTTTATTGTTTGAAGTGTTTTTCTAATGTTTACCTTATGATGTCCATTATTTTTTGACTGAAGCAAGCTGAAGTAAATTGCACTATCTCCATGGACGTTTGACCTTGTGCTCGTTTGCTGCAAGTGGTCATTCGATTCTTTGTCGCAAGTTGAGGCACTGATTTGAGGTGTTGCTGCCATTTGCGAGCAACTGAGTGCTGGAAGCAGAGCAAGTTTGGACAGATGGATAGTTTGCTAGCTTAAGGAGCCATCTTGAGGAGCAGTCTAAGGAGCCGGTTCTCACTCTTTGAATGATTGTGGCCAAATAATTTTCTGAATCTCTGGACGAGGAGCCATTGAGCCATTGAGCTGCTGTTCAGTGGTGTTTTTGAACTTTTAAACCCTCTATCATTTGAGATTTGACTGAGGATTTGACTGGAGTAGACATTGTGGGAAGGCCCGTAGCCATCTATAGGGAGGCCACTGTCTTCCTGGCCATGCCCGGATCTGGGGTAGGACACCTGCACCTAGCAGCCAGTTAAGTCAGTGGGGGAGTGTGGCATGTTCCTAAGGTGTCTGGGGGTCGGTCTGATGGCTGATCCTTTGATCGTCTGTAGCCACTAGTTTTGGGTTTGATGGGGAACAGTGGCTTTCCTGGTGGTATGGTAAAAGGTCTTCTGATTTCCTACTATCATCTTTGAGCCTAGTCTTTGACTTTTTGTGGTCAGAAATCTACTGGATAATGGATTGATCGAGCTTGTGGAGGGATCTTTGATGGGGCTACTAAAGATTGCTATCTGACCCTTGCTTGTGGATTTAAAATTAATGATTATGGCTCCCGGCCCTTTTCCTTCATGATGTTCTGCTATATCTGGCACTTGCGTCTTTGGATTGCATTGCTCAGCTGATTCACAATATTGCTTCTTCAGGAGGGGTGGTGAGAGTACCCTGCATTTTTATTATGTTACAAAATTACTGTTTTTTGGTTCCTACTATGTGACAGATGGTATTGGGACTGAGGACTTTTTGATTATCTGGACTGGTGAGAGCTCTCCCGGTGTTGGTCTTACATTATTTGCAGTTCACACAGTAACTGATTTGCTTCTTCTTCTTTGTTTGACTTATGTCCATGAAGCTTTGTGCAATTTTCATGTAGTATATTTTAATTTGGTTTATTAGTTATAATTATTATTTGTATTTATGGTAGTTATAATTATAGTTACAGTTAGCTAATTTGATGGGATTAAGTCAACTTGGGTGTGCTAGTTGTTGTTTTTAACATATGCTGGGGAGGCCAAAAGATGGTCAGGCAGTATTCCCCCACCAGATTAAAGGAACTGTGCTCCTTTGACTGCCCTTACTTATCAGCGGAGACTTACAAGCATTGTCAATCCCTCAGGATTGCTAGGAGGCTCAGGAAGAGGGAGAGAACTGGGCCAGGTGGGGGAATGGAAAAGGGGAGATGAGTTGGGGTGGTAGGGACCAGGCGACTCCCTGGGTCGAAATGGTGCCAGGACAGGGGTAATCCCTATCTTGTTCTCATACCCAAGGGCTCAGCAATTGATGCTGGACAGGAGTTGAGGTCTTCCTCAGCATCTCATCCAACCCAGGCGGTGTTATATAATGCCAGGTCCATCAGGAACAAGGCAGCTATTATAGCTGATCTTGTTGAAATGGTAGATCTGGCATGCATCACTGAGACATGGCTGGATGAAAATGCAGGCCCAGTATTGGCATCCGCAGTTCCAGCTGGGTCCTTGGTGATTTACCACCCGAGGCTGGATCGTAACGGTGGGGATGTAGCCATCTTTTTTAAGACAGAACTGGGCTTTGTGGATGTTCCAGTGGGGACCACCAGATACTTTGAGTGTATCGTGGGTGAGGGTGTAGGTTGTAGGATACTCCTCATTTACCATCCACCAGGTGATAGGGGTTTATTCCTGCAGGAGATTGTGGACTTCATCATCGACATGGTACTGGAGTCTCCCAGATGGATAATTCTGGGAGACTTCAGTGCCTGGGTCAACGATGAACTCTCACAGTTTGGTCAAAATCTCCTCCAGCTGATGACAGCGCTGGGCCTTAAACAGGTGGTTACCTCCTCTACCCATATAGGTGGTCACTCATTGGATCTGTTGTTCCTCCTGGGAATGGAGATCTCTGACTTGGGAGTGGAACCAGTCAGTTGGTCTGACCGTCATACCATAGAGTTCAGTTTTGGGGCCCCCCGAATGGACCTACCCCTTCGGAGATGGTCCTGTGTCGCCCCTCAAGGGGAGTTACCCCAGATGGTCTTGGGCAGTTCTGGACCTATCAGAATTGCTGGGTGAATGTTCAAGTCCAGGGGACGTCTTACTTGCCTATAATAAGGCAGTGGGAGATGCCTTGGACTTGATTGCTCCTGTTCATGTTCGGCCACTCACTCTTCGCCTAAGGTCCCCTTGGTATGATGGGTCCTTGAAGGAGTTGAGGTGAGTTGGTCGAAGGCTGGAGAGAACATGGCTGAAGTCCAGTCTGGATGCTGACAGGCTTAGATTGATGGAACATTATAAGGGCTATCAATCAGAAATCACCTGTAAGAAAGCAGAGTTCCTGTCCTGGGAGATTTCTGCTGCGCAGAATCGACCTGCTCAACTTTTCCATACTGTGGACAGATTGTGCAATCCAATCTGTCTTCAGTTTAGAAGAGCTTTTTCACAAATTAAGTGTGATGAGGTAACTCAGTTATTCGCAGATAAGGTTGTCAGCATCAGGACGGGAATCAACATGGCTCTGTCTATGAGGGGTTGCGAGGGTCGATGGGAGGTAGTGAGCACCCGGTCTGTCTGGACAGATTTCAGCCGACCAGAATTCAGAGACATTGTAAAGATTGTCCAGACTTTGCACCCAGACTGCTGTAGTTTGGATCTGGGCCCTACCCCTCTTTTAGTGGGGTGTGTAGATGTTATTTGCCCAATCCTAGCTGAAATTGTATGGAGATCCTTGGAGAGGGCATCTTTCCAGATCCCCTAAAGGAGGCGGTCATTCAACCACTCCTAAAAAACCTTCCTTGGATCTGGACAATACAGCTAACTACCGACCTGTCTCTAACCTGCCCTTTGTGGGGATAGTTATTGAGAAGGCGGTTGAGTTGCAACTGAATGATCACCTTGTAACCCACAAAGTCTATGAAGCTCTTCAGTCTGGTTTCAGGAAGAGGCATAGCACAGAGACTGCCCTTGTCCGGGTATTAAATGACCTCCTAATGACGAGGGATCAAAAGGCTCATAACATCTTAGTCCTTCTCGATCTCTCTGCAGCCTTTGACACGGTGGACAATGGGATGCTTTTGGAGACCCTGCAGTTTCTTTGTGGACTGTCGGGTACAGTCCTTGAATGGGTTCAATCATTCCTGGTAGACAGGTCTCAGAGGGTGGTCACTGGAATTTATTCCTCTTGCACCCTCCCCCTGTCTTGTGGGGTGTCGCAGGGATCCATATTGGCACCCATGTTGTTCGCAGTGTATATGCTGCCATTGCGAGATATCATCAGCCAATACAGCTTGAGTGTTCACTGCTATGCAGAAGATACTCAGCTGTATATGTCTTTTGTACCTGGACAAGCTGATGCGATATCTGTGCTAAATAGTTGCCTGTCCGAGATCAAAGACTGGATGAGCTCGAGTTGGCTGAGACTGAATCCGGATAAGACTGAGGTGTTGGTTGTGGATCTGTGTCACCCGGGGGCAGGTTTGGGAGATGGGCACATGTCAGGCCTATGGTTTAATGGTGTCCAGCTACCTACCTCAGATCGGGTACATGACCTGGTCATTATTTTTGACAATGGCTTGACCCTGAAATCTCAGGTGTCAGCTGTGGTTAAATCCTCATTTTACCATCTGAGGAATATCATCCTGGTGAAACACCTGGTTCCAACTGGTGACCTTCCAATACTGGTCCATGCCTTCATTACTACCCGTCTTGACTACTGCAATGCCCCTCTACCTAGGACTGTCTGGGATTGATATCTGCCACTTGCAGCTAGTGCAGAATGCTGCAGCCAGGCTGTTGACTGGTACTTCTTGGACCAATCACATTACGCCTGTGCTGCGTGAACTGCAATGGCTGCCAATTCAGTGGTGGATCACCTATAGGGTAGACTTGCTTACCTTTAAAGCCCTACATGAACAGGGATCTGACTACCTGAAAGATCTACTGAAGCACTGCTCCCCCAGTCATCCTCTCTGATCTGCCGATGAGGGATTGCTAGAGATTTCCAGGGTTCACCAAAAAACTTTTGGAGCTTGTGCTTTTTTCATTTGCAGTACCAGCCCTGTAGAACTCTGCCTTGTCAGTTGAGAGAATGCCTGACCATCAGCAATTTTAAATCTATGTCAAAAACGTATGTTTTTTCATTGGCTTTTCCAGATTGATTGATTTTAAATAATTTATATTGCTGACTGTTTTTATGTAATTATGGTTTATACTGTGTAAAGCACCTTGAGTTTGAAAGGTGCTATATAAATAAAGATTTGCTTTGCTTTGCTTTGGTTCTATATGTTAGGTTAAGTAGTGCAGTAGCTACTGACGTACTGTACAAGGTAAATTGATATTAGTAATAAGCAGAGACCTGATGCTTAACTGGTACCGGATCACCTCCAGCCATCTTGGAGAGGCTAATCTAGCCTCCCCACTGAGTATAAGGGAGAATGGCGACCTGATAAGCTCACCTTGGGGGACTCAGAACATCTCACACTACTGCATACATCACTCCTGGTCTGATCATGGGTGAAATTCATTACCATACATGGAATGTTAGGGGGCTAAATACACCCATTAAAAGAAAGAAAGTTTTGAGTCACCTCAAAAGGCTGAGATCACCGGTCGCCTTTCTGCAAGAAACCAAACTGGTCTTGGATGATCATAAGTTTCTTGTAAGAGAGTGGGTGGGCAGCAAGATACATGCCAGTGCCCCAGCTGGCAAACAGGCCTTAGTAATCTGCCTCCACTAGCACCTTAAATGGAACATCACCCAGACAGCCTCTGACCCTGAGGGAAGGTGAGTCCTTGTTTTAACGTCTACCCCCGAGGGTCCCCTGCTGCTGGTAAATGTGTACACGCCGAATGAGGATGACCCCATTTTCTTCCAAGACCTCACACACAAGATACAGTCCCTTAGTGATACCCACACTCCCCTGATAATTGGAGGTGACTTGGCACTGTGACAAAGATGCCAGAAAGTTCTTGCAGAACATAAATAACTTATTAAAACCAGGACATAATGATCCTACCAAGAAACTCAGCCTAGAATTAGATGGCACACTGGTGGAAGACCATTATATGGTAGGCAAAATTAAATTAAATTAAATTAAATTAAATTAAATTAAATTAAATTATTTTATAGACCTATCAGGGTTTGACCTTATTATAATTGGAACTGGAAAACAGATAGCACAATCTACCAATGAATTCAAGGGTAATTATCCACCCTTTAGGTTTAAAAAAATAAATACATCTGAGTTTTATAAAGGATTAAAAAATATAAACATTCATAAGTCTATGGGCCCAGATGGTCTAGAAGGAACACTTTTGATGATGACAGCTAAACAAATAGCCCCAATTGTAACACAGATCTTTAACTGGTGCTTGCAAGAAGGTCAATATCCACAAATGTGGAAAGAAAGTAAAATTATTCCAATTTACAAAGGGTGGGGGCAAATACAGACGTAAACAACTGTAAACTCACAGCACTCTTGTCCATCCTGTCAAACTGTTTGGAAAGGCATGTCCATACTCAAGTCATGGAATATTTAGAAAAATACAATTTAATCATTCTGTTCCGATTCGGGTTTCATAAAGGATATTCAACAACCTCAGTCCTACTAGAGTTTAATGACTTGATAAATACATCTTTACACTCTGGGCTGGAAACATCAGTGATTTTCATTGATTTGTCCAAAGCTTTTGACCTGGTGAACCACTCCCTCCTACTACAAACAGCAGAAACAATGTGTATTGCAGAGGGACCCTGGAGATGGCTGAGGTATTACCTGGAGGGTCGCACTCCAAGAGTATCAATTCCAGGATGTATTTAATCAAGGAGAGATACAGAGAGGCATACCAAAGGGGGTCAATTTTAGGACCCCCATTTTTCCTTTTGTTCGTAATAGCTTGCCATCTGTAGTGCAACACTCTCAGGTAAGACTGTACTTAGTTGACACCACCCTAATAAGAACAGGGTGGGATACTTGAGAATTAGAAGAAAAAATGTAAGCTGATTTGGATGCTTTGAGGGAGTGGTTCACTAGGTCTGGGCTTACAATGAACACTAAGAAAACTAAGCCTCTATATTTTAATTCTAAACACAAAAAGAACACAGATTAAAATAAAGGTGAACAAGCAGGAGTGTTTGGAACAAGTGAACAATTACACGTATTTGGGTGTTACCTTTGATGTGGACATGTCTTTCAAGGACCATATAAATACATTACTAGACAGGATAAACAGAAAAGTAGGGGCCTTACTACAAATAAGTAAGTGTTTATCTAAACAAAGTAGCAAAATGGTGGTAGAATAACTAATAGTTCTAATCTTGACATATGGTGGACTTTTGTATAGAACTGCAAATAAATCATTACTACATAAATTAGATAAAGTAGATCATAGAGTAGTAAGATGTTTTGCAGTATGGTATAATAATCCACCATTGTGTTTTATTATTTACCCTACAGTGGCAGTCACTTGAGATTAAACATGTAATTATGCGGAAAATATTTCTATATAGATATTCTGTTGATTTAGGACATTATATTAGTGATAAACTGTTTGTCCCGGATTCCCCCCTTTTCCCTCACAAAAACACAGAGACCATTGTTTGTTGTTGTGCTTAGATTGGCAATTCATTTATTTATATTCATAAATCCATATTCCATTTTCCATTTCTTTATTATCATATTTCCATAATTTCCATTTATTTCCATCCATGTATCTCTCTCTCTCTGATTATCCATCCCCCAGGCGAAAACCTGGGTGCCTTCTTCTTCTCCTTTTCTGTTAGGTAATGGTGAAATCCGAGACCGCTTTCTCCTTCATCTTCTTCCTCCTCTTGTGTTATTCCTTTTTTCTTCCTCCTCCTCCTCCCCCCCTTTTTCCCCCTGCCATCCACCTTGGCAGTCCATAGTCCTATTATCATCTGCCATCCTCTTTTTGGCAGTCCCAAAACGTTTATCACCTGCCATCCACCTTTGGCAGTCCATAACCATATTATCACCTGCCATCCACCTTTGGCAGTCCATACCATATTATCACCTGCCATTCACCTTTGGCAGTCCACTGTCCTACTGGACGTGTCTGTCCTCCACCATGACAGACCCATATTACGGCCCCAAATTGACCGTCTTTCCCTCGTACTCTGTCTAGTAGGGTGGGTGGGAGGAATCAAAAACTCCAGCAAAAAGTGGCTGAGACCCCCTTGTGCTGACCCTTATATACCTCCCTTCTCCCTTCCCCTTCCTGCTACCTGCCCATTGTTCTGACTCTTGGCTCCTCCCCATCCTTTTTCCCCTCCCCTTCTGAGCACAACCATTCCCTAAGGGAGGGAAGGGGTGCACCAGGACAACCTGGTCTGCCCCTTAAAGGGCAAACTCCATTGTCCCGGATTCCCCCCTTTTCCCTCACAAAAACACAGAGACCATTGTTTGTTGTTGTGCTCAGATTGGCAATTCATTTATTTATATTCATAAATCCATATTCCAGTTTCCATTTCTTTATTATCATATTTCCATAATTTTAATTTATTTCCATCCATATAGCTCTCTCTGATTATCCATCCCCCAGGCGAAAACCTGGGTGTCTTCTTCTTCTTCTCCTTTTCTGTTAGGAAATGGTGAAAACCGAGACCGCTTTCTCCTTCATCTTCTTCCTCCTCTTGTGTTATTCCTTTTTTCTTCACCCCTCCCATCCTCCCCCCCCTTTTTCCCCACTAGCCAATCTCCAGCTTGCGTTGGATGACTGGCTTCCCCCCAACTTAGGGTATCACTCTCCCTTACTTCAGGGATGAAAACTCCTTCCCCCCCTTTCTTTTTTTTTTCCTTTTACCTACCAGCTTCCTTCTGTTTCCTCCATTCCTCTATGAAACTCATTGTTTCCGCATTGAACATGTCTATTGCTGTATCTGACAAGTGTACCCCATCTGACCTGTAGAAGTCGTCCACCCATTCTTCTACTCCCCGCAGTATCACTTGTCCCCCATCTGCCTTATCAATGTTCCCACCCATCTATTCATCTTTCTCCTGGCCCTCTCCGCTGCCCTGTGGCTGTGTTCCTGTCTCCATACCCTTCATGGTGTCATATCTGACCAGGCAAGGCATACTTGAGACCACCACTGTCTTATTGCCACTAGATCCCTCTTTATCTGTAAATATGTGTGCACCCAAGGTCTGCCTGCCAGGTCGTTGCCCCCTAGGTGTAAAATAATTAGGTCTGGATTGGGCCGTTGTCTCTTGAGTTCTTTCAAAGTGGGCAGGAGCTGTGCCCATCTCATCTCCCGTAGGCCGTGCCATACCAACCTACACTGTCTTGCATCCTGGTACAATTGTTTTCCCCCAGCTTTTTTCTCTGCTGTCTTACCAGCCCAGTAAATATAGGAATGGCCACAGATCCAGACTTCTGTACTCCTCCCTCTACCTATGGGGTGCAAAGAAAATTAATTAATTTACACACAATCTCAGTGCCCTCATTGTATTATCCCCCTGCCCCCTTTTTCCTTTTTTTTTTATTTTAGAGCTCTGATGTATCTTTTATAACTGGCTGACCGCCAGCGCCCTTTTTCCAAAATGTCCTTCACAGGTTCACCCATTGCCGCCCACTGGGAGACCGCCCCAATCCGTAGGGAATGGGAAGAATAATTAGCTGGGTTCTCCCCCAGAAAACCCATGCCCTTTTTCAACACTGCTGTAATTTGATAGCCGGTGACCCATTTCCCATCCCCATGTACAAATAACTTTCCCGTCCTGGTCCTCTGCTCTGCGGCAAAAGCCCACAGGGCCTGTACTGGGCATATAGCAATCTCCAACCGCCCTTTTAGTGTTATGATGCACCCTTGCCCTTTTTGGTCCATCTTTGATCTCTTTAGCTTGATTTGTATTTCACTTATCCCCCAACTCACATCTTCCCATTCCACACCTCCTTCCTTGTCATCTTTTCCATGGCCTACCACTTCACTCACTCTCATAGCCCCCACCAACATTATCACATAAATTGTGTGAAATAGCTGTGCCTCCCCCTTTGATCTGCATATCACTGGCAGCACCTCCTTTAACTTTATTAGCCACTGCTCACCTATTGGCCTTCTATTATCCCCTGGTCCTCGCTTCAACCTACCCCATCCCTGCATCATTCTCCTGATGAGCATTGATTTTGTTGGGTCATTCCAGCCTTTTAGACTGCAGATCACACTGATTCCTGCCAGATAAACCCCCATTGTGGCATGAGCAGTCCCTTTCTGCCATTGTTCCACTGTGAACATTCCCAACTACTCCTCAGAGAGCAGCCCACTTACCTCCATCTGGTGTTCTGCCCTGAATGTTTGAAAAACCCTCCAGGCCCCATCGTAGGCCCTCAGAGTCCAGGGTGCCCATGAGCTGCGAAACAGCATTTCTGCTCCTTCCTGCCAACATCCCAGATGTTCGTTGGGATGGGCGTTTTGTGTTCTTCCACTGCTGGTGCCAGCTTCCGGAAACGGTCCAGCTGCAGACGGGAAAGGCTGTCAGCCAGGGTATTGCGTACCCCTTCTATGTGTTTCACTCTGAAAGACATGTTCAGCTGCAAGGCCCTTAACACTAACTGTCGTACTACCTGTGTGACTGTATCTGACTTGGCTCCCCTGTTGTTTAGTGCATGAACCACCACTCTATTGTCACACCAAAATGTCACCTTCTGATCCCGCAATTCCTCCCCCCACACCAAGGTACACGCCCATATGGGCATGATCTCCAGTAGTGTTATATCTATCACTTTCCCGTCCTTTATCCAACTGACCGGCCATGGTTCAGCAAACCATCTGCCCCTCAGGTAATCCCCCCATGCCTGACCCTTCCGCTGCATCCATATAGAGGTCAAGGTCTGTGTTGTACAGCCACTCCTCCTGCCAGAATGAACACCCATTGTAATCCTTTAAGAATTCTTACCATATACTAAAATCCTCCCTGACACCTTGAGTCATATCAACCCAGTGATGTAGCCTGGTGACCCCTGCTGTCGCTCTGGCTAATCTCCTTGTAAATGCCCTTCCTGGTCCTATGGCCCTGCATGCAAAGTTCAGGTGCCCTAATACCTGCTGAACCAGTTTTAGTTGTACCCGTCTCCTGCTGGCATGTACCCGGATTAGTTCCTTCAGCTTCCTTACTTTTTTGTCCGGCAACCTAAAAACTTCGCTTGTGGCATCTATCTCTAACCCCAGGAATTCCATAACCTTGCTGGGCCCTTCTGTTTTTTCTGGTGCCAATGGTACTCCCAACTCCCGGCACAATTCCTGAAACTTACCCAGCATCCTTTGTGTCTCCCTTTTTCCCTCCCCAGTGAGGAGAAAATCATCCAGGTAATGGATGACTGACCTATAACCCATTTTGTCCTGGAATATCCACTGCAAACATGTGCTGAATGCCTCAAATGTAGCACATGCTGTGGAACACCCCATTGGCATTGCTTTGTCGAAATAATACTGTCCCTCACTTTTAAAACCCAATAGATCCCAGTCTTCCCTCCTGACCAGAAGCAGTCTGAAGGTGGACTCAATGTCTGTTTTTGCCATCCATGCATCCCTTGTGGCCCGGATTATCCGAACTGCATCCTCTAGGGTCGCGTATGTTACCCTACTATGCTCCTCACTGATAAAGTCATTCACTGATTCCCCTTCTGGATAAAACAGGTGGTGGATCATCCTGTATTCACCTTCTTGTTTCTTGGGTACCAAGCCCAAAGGTGATAACCGCAAGTTTTCAAGTGGGGGGGTATCAAATGGGCCCTCCACCCTGCCTGCTGCTTTCTCTTTCTCAGTCTTCTGCCTTAGCATTTCTGCTTTCCCTTTTACAGACCCCAGGTTGCTTACCTCCCTTGCTTGTCTGGTTCCCCTAAACTGCAAGGAAAACCCTGTGTTAAAACCACTTAAAATCATCTCCCATACACTCGCGTCCAGATATCTATCCAGGCAAACTGTCCATGCTGCCAGGTTGATGGGGCTTCTGGCTATACAAAATTGCTCCTTGTTGTGCCACCCGTTCCCCTTTCTTGACCCCTCCCTTCTTTTCTGTCTGACCTTCCTTGTTTCATCGATTTTGACCCCTCTATTCCCATTCCCCTGCCCCTCCCTCCCTTGTTCCATGTTTGCCCTTTAAACCCTGGGTCATCTCGAAAAAACTGTTGGCCTGATCCTTGTCCCCCCTGCCCTTGTGCTCCTTGTACCCCTGCCGTTCTGCACTTGCTAGCCGGGTGCCCCCCTCCACATTTTGAACAGGTATGTCGAAAATGACACTGAGGCCATGAGCAGATAGCCCTGTTATAAGCCCAGCAGCTTCTCTGCGGCGTAAATATCTTTCTGCCCCACCCACCCTCGGGTGTGGACTAATCTGTCATGTAATCCGTCCATAAGTCTATTTGCTTGGTGTCCCACCTTACATCCCCAAATGTTGCCATTCTGTGTCTAAAACATTCATCGTAATATATCCAACCTACTCCACCTTTCGCTTTTGCTCTCCTTATTATCAATGAATAGGTAATGAGTGGGATGCCTAGCTCCGGCTTCTTTTCCAGAATGATGGCTGAAAAAGTGGCAAAACCTAGAAACCACCCATCCCAAGTCTTCCCTTTAGTAAACTTGTCATCCTCTTTTCTTCCTAAAAGCAGTATGGCAGCTGCCATCTCACTCTTACCTATGCTCTCAGTTTCTTCATATTTTGCCGCCGCCTCCCAGCTCGCCAAAGCAAAGATATCCACATATTCCCCTCTACATATCTTTTCTTTCATGGCTAATGGCACATGTTCACCTATTCTCATCCCAGGCACACCTACCTCTCTTGTACCTCTTCCTTCCCTTTTGGCTCCCTTTACAGTATCTCCTGGTGCCTCTTTTCCTATCCTAATTTCCATCAGAGCAGATTCCATCTGCCCCAGACCTCCTGTCCCTAGTGCCACCACAATTTGCCCTATATATTCTTTTATACTATCACCCACTGCATTGGATGTGTTACCTGTAACCTTTTCCTGGCCGAGCTGCCTGGAATCCTGGAAAGGTCCCCTTGCTTCTTCTTGTGATTGAGGTGGAGGTGGAGAGTGAGTTACTGGGGCCTGCGGGCCGGACCTCTTGTTCTGGGCTTCATGTCCAGGTTCAGCCGGGGAGGCTCTCCTTTCGGCTGGGGTGGGTACTGGCGTCACCGGGTCCGCAGGCCTCATGGGTACTGGGTCGCCTGCCTTGGCGGCCCCGTTGTCACCGGTGTCACCTTAGAGGGGCTGTGTAACCCTCCAGCTGGCCTTTTCCCTTTGCCACCTTTTTCAGCACCCACTTTTCTCTTCTCCCTGGATCTCCCCGGTTCCTCTCCCTCCACCAGTTCCCACATTTTGTTCTCTTTTTCTGCCAGGTCGATTATAGCCTTGTAGGCATCCTCCTTCAATGGCCTGCTCTTTTTGGGTGCCATGCTCATCTGTGAAAACAACTATGGGAACAAAAAACAGAGTTATTCGAATATCTGTATTTTCAGTACATCCTCCTCTTGTCCATTGAACACCCCCCCATGCCCCCACATCTGGAGCCACCCGTGCCAGACCCCCTACCAGCCTGGCAGGCCGCTATCTCTTAGCCAGGTCCATCTTCCTGTGACCCCTTCCTTTACGTGGTACTAGCGACGTGTGGCTCCCTCATCATGATCCCTCGTCTAATGGCCCACCCCTGCTCCAAGGCCCCCCTACCTCCTGTCTGCTTGCCATGTATCCATCCCATTTTCCATGGGTTATATTATTATTAGTTATTATTATACTTCACCCCCCTTATACTACATATTTTCTTTCTTTTTTTTTTGAAGTTTCTTAGGGAACCCTCATCTTCAGCTTTGAAAAACCCCGAACATTGTGAACTCCACAGCTCCCCACAGTCAAAACCAGTCTCCGTTCTTCCTTTAACACCTTTCTGCCTCTTGTGCCCCTCCCCTCCGCGTGTGATGTCATGCCACGTGGTCACCGTTCTGCATTTCCTTTTAAAACCACCCCTCTGGGCCTCCTTCAGCCTGCAACTGGACCATAAAACCTTATGAACTGCCTCAGGCCAGGAAATGGAGAGGGTAGAAGTCCTCAATGCACCACGTGGCTTGCCCTGCCCCTCCACGTGGTCGCACACTCGCGTTCTCGCTCCTTCCCTTAGAAAGCCATCTATTCATTCTTTATCACACACAAGCCCCCCACCTGTCCATGCGGTCCCAACAAACTGGAGCAGGCCTCGCCGTGACCCCAGCAGCGCATGCTGTCATGCCAACGGGTCCCCCCATTCGCTCCCTCATCCACTAATTCAAAGGCCCAAACCAGGCCTAACACTCTACCAGCCAACAATCTTAAGAACAATAAGCCGCCAAACCAGTGGGGCAATGTGCATCGTGATCCCCCCAGGCGTGTGACGTCATACGAAACGCCTTGTCCTTAGCTCGTGCTGTCTTTTCCTTAACATGTGCTTCCCCAACTCCACATGCTTGGAGTCACCTTAGGAATCTCTGCCTGACTTAAAGAGCCCAGTGCACCTCTCCCCCAGCCATGCGACACCTGTAGCTGGCGAATTCCGCTTGGACCCCTTTCCCAACCCTGCACATGCTTCCATCTTGCGGACCAAGCTGTGATGATCCACAAATGCACCCAAAACTGCTGGGCCCAATGCCCGTAAATGTCCAAACCATCCCCAGCTGCTGCCCCCATCCTGGGGACTCTACCAGCCAAAGCGCAGTGTTTCATGCACGCTCCTGGGGAGAGGCTGCCCAAAAACCGCAGGCTACCATCTCCCAAGTGCACCAGCCAGGCCCCAACCCCCTTTCACTGTTGGGCAGTCACCACGGCCCAGACAATGGGGCACCTTCTTCTCCCACACCATGCGGTGTGTGACGTCACACCCCGTGGCTTCTGTTCGCGATCCCCGCATGCCTCCTTCCAGGCCTCTTCCAGGCCTGCCATATTCACCCTAAATCACACACAACACACCATTTTCCCCCCTTATTATTTTTTTTTTTTTAAAAAAACAAACCCCCTCAGGCGCACCAAACCTCGAGTCTGGTTCCTTGCTCCCAAACAGTCTGTGCATTCCGGTATCAGACGCGCTATTGCAGTCTTCCTTACCATGAGCTCAATAAAACATCTCCCACGCCTGCCCTGCTTTCTTCTTTTTTTTTTTTATATATATATCCCAATTCCAGCAAACTGGCTGTCCTTCTTTGCACTCCCCACAGTCAAAACCAAAATGCTGTTTCTCTTTGTCTTTCATCCTATCCCATTTCCAAACTAAACACTGCAAGATAACCCCTTCTTTTTTTTTAAACAACTCCACATACTTTCAAACCAATTTCATAACCTCACCTTCTTCTCCCAGTGACCAAACCTCAAAATGAATGCCAATCCGACGTGCTACAGTTATTGTGCAATCAAAAACTCCAGCAAAAAGTGGCTGAGACCCCCTTATGCTGACCCTTATATACCTCCCTTCTCCCTTCCCCTTCCTGCTACCTGCCCATTGTTCTGACTCTTGGCTCCTCCCCTTCCTTTTTCCCCTCTCCTTCTGAGCACAACCATTCCCTAAGGGAGGGAAGTGGTGCACCAGGACAACCTGGTCTGCCCCTTAAAGGGCAAACTCTATTGTAAGGGATAAGAAGACAACAGTGAATACAAAAAGATTGATTCATGTAAATAAGATAATTATCCCAATAGTTAAGAATAAATACAGAGAAAGGACACTGTTTTCAAGCTGCCAAGTACTGGAATATACTGTATAGCAGGTAATATTAGCGCCCCTTTTATTTTAGCGATATTAGCTGAAACGGAAATACTGCTAATATATTCGGATCACTAATACTATCTACTCATTAAGGCATTTACTGTATGGTTTAGCAACATTGCAATTAGCAGCTGTTCACACGCCCTTTGCTGCTAAGTAATCGAAAAAGTGCTGGTAAAGTAGAACAAAGACAGCTGTTTGACAACTGTTTCAAGTGCTTAAAACATTTTTTTAACTTTATTGCACACAATCAACAACAAAAATGAAAATTCAAAAACAAAAGTGCATATGGCTGCTCTTAGCCTAGACAGCAGTAAGACCATGTTACCCCCACCCCCCAAAAAAAATGTGCCACAGTGTTGTTAAGTACTCCTTTCTTCCCTCTGCTTCCTTCAGTTTCATTCAGCTTCATTCAGCTTCTCTTCTGCTTCACACTTCTGTATTGTCAGCGGTTTGTCATATCTGTGAAGCAGAGAGAAATTTCAAATGAACCTACACCTGCTCTGAAACAATACTGAAGCAATACAACTACACTTAACATTTTTTATCAGTAGTTTGTACTTATGTCGTCGTTCAAACACTGGTCATGAGCGCACAGTATCCCTGCCTGCTGGAATCCATGAATGATGTCCACAGTATGAAGTTTAAGACAGTTGATGCTACTCTCAAGCCAGCGAGAGTGATGTTCCTTTAGGTTCTGTAGTTGGAGATCCACCGTGAGGTTTTCGGTACCACCAGCAGCCAGTCTGTGGGATACAATCCCCAATACCATGAGGTGAATTCCTTTTATAGGAAATCTTTAAACACTTTGTTTATGGATAAGTCCAGGGGTTAGAGGACATCCGAACATGAAGCAGGCACGTACACATACACGGGGATAATTTGATTCTCCTCCAAATGATGCAGGATGGCCTCAGTTGTTTGTGCCCGGTATAAGTCTAGCACAAGCAGGGATTTTTGTTCCTTGGGCAGACAAAGAGCGTTAATTTGAGACTTAATGTGTAGCACAAAATTGTTGTCAATGAACTGCAAAGTTGTCTCCACATTTGCCCAGTGGTTGTCGGAATTTGTGATATCCCAGTCACTGGGGAATTTGTGTTTAGGGTGGCATGCTGCAGTTTGGCCCTAATAGATCAGCTGTGGGGGCAACATCATGCCTGACATGGTGCAGGCCAGTAAGACAGATATCTGTCTTTTGTCACCTAAACCAGTCACGGAGACCTGCTTTGCTCCTGTTGTCTCCATAGTCCACTCCGAAATGGGAATCATGTTGACCCCCATTTCGTCCAAGTTCAAAATCAATTGGGGGGGTATGAGCTCCTGGGTACTAGCTCTTGATATTTTGCCCAGAAAAGCAGCTTTAAGGGAGTGGAAATCATTGGGTATCTTACGACCAGCTTTCGCCCCGTTTCATTTGCTGTAACCTATCCTGTTGAGGAAACCCCAAGCCCACTTACAGGTTAGTGTTAAGTGCCCCTGTTCTCAGTGAGTAGCTGTGGAGACTTCGCCTTAACAATACCCACTGCAATAGCTTGAATTACGCCAGCCTTGACAACTGTCCCTTCTATGTGGACAGTCCTAATTATACTTTTCAACTGATTCTCCAAGTTGTCCTCCAAGTGAGTTGGTCGACCACGGGGTTTTGTTGGGAGGACAGGGGCCATAGTTGTAGGGTCTGGAGTTTTCTTTAGCATTGCTAGGTAGTCCGCCTTAAAATTATGGACTGAGCTTTCATTTACTGTTTTGCCTGTAGTACTGAGGTAGTGACGGACTGTGGCCATTACGCCATGCTCTACTGCACACCTCCCCAGCTGAAATCATGTCTCTGGGGGATAGGTAGCCTAGGAGTTGCGGTGTCCTCACTTAGCTGGTGGTGGGGATGCAGCAAGCTCCTTGGCAATGGTGTTTGTCACTTCAAGCTCAACACTGGAGCTGTCTGACAAATCTGCACCTGATATATCCAAGGTGTCCATTGGATATTTCCTCTTAATCTACGATGACTGTAGCTACTTCAAGAGGGACATTATGCAGAAATCAGGCACAGTATACAGGCAAATTCTAAAACAACACAGAACAGAGCTACACTGTGCGCTGATCTATAAGTGAGCTGCATTTTAAGTGCTGTCTGTCACACCCATTTCAGTACTGTAATTGCGGGTGAACCAACCGGTAATATATAATCGGGCATAATAAGTACCTCATACCAGACACGACGCTAAATTTATCAGCTGCTAATATAACCTGCTATATAGTATTACTATATACAGCACATACAGTACGTCTTCAACATTTGCACAATGTATACAGGAGATAGTAAAAGTAAACATTTTTAGCTGTTCATGCTATTAAGAACATTTATAGAATATGTTGCAATGATTAAATAATTAACCAGAGTTCATATTTAACTTTAGATTATTGATACTTAAGTTTTGTAAATGAATTATTGTGGTTTACAATTGTGTATTGTCGATGTGCCTAGTGGTGACTTGTACTGATGAATGTGTTGTTTTAGAATTATTTGTATAGGTAACACTATAAGATATAAACAGGACTGTCTTGCAAACTGAGTCACCTGAACTAAATGACATGTTTTCTTTTATTAAATAAAGTTTTTACTGCTATTACTTTACTACTTTAATCAAACCTTCTTCCCCCTACTTGACAGAAGATTGCCAGGAAAAGAAACACACCCAAGGGGAGTAATAACACTTCGAAACATGATGCAGGAGCTGGGCCTTACAGATGCATGGAGACTGTTCCATCCCAAGAACCAAGAATACACTTTCTGTTCTAGTGTCCACAAATCCCACAGCTGCTTAGATTTGTGGCTAACCTCCCCACCCCTTATACAGGCTACCTTGAAAGTTTCCATAGTCCCCATTGTCATCTTTGACCATGCTCCAGCCCAAATGCATGTCACGTGGGCCCCCCCCACTACCTCTCCCTTTTGGAGACTAGACCCCCTTCTCCTACGTGACAAAGAATTTATCCTATTAGCTAAGGAACAAGCCATATTTTAAAAACAATCCCATCTCAGATACATCTTCGGGTGATACCTGGGAAGCCTTCAAGGCCACCATCAAGGGGCAGATTATAGGCTATGCCACACAAAGAAGAAGGAAAAGTGATCAACAGCTAGGGGAACTAGAAACCAAGTTGAGTGCAACTGAAGCCCTTTTTAAAGCACAGGGAAATCTATGCCCAAATTCCCAATTAGTGAGGAAAGTGATACTGAATGGAGATTAATGATTTACTCTCATGTAAGGCAGAAATTGCTGTCCTCAAACATAGACACAAATATTGGTGGGGAATGTGAGAAGGGGGGAAGATCTTGTCACACCAGCTAAGAAAATAGCTTAAGGACAGACACATAGCAGGTCTCAGGGACCCAGAGGGGCAGGTCCAGAGCAAATCCCAGCAAATAAATGATATTATGAAAAATGACTACATCAACCTATATTCTACCATACACTCGTAAACCCTCAATGGTTTACAAAACTTCCTAGACTCTCTGTCCTTTTCCAAGCTGATCCCACAACAGGCAGAATGCTTAGATGCTCCGTTAATGACCACAGAGATTGAGCGAGTCATCCTATCCATAAGGAAAGGGAGAACTCCAGGAGGGGATGGTTTCCTGATAGAATTCTTACAATCATTAGCATCAATAATAGCAGATGTTAAAAGCACATTAATACAAAACAAAATATCATATACATGGCACAAAACACCTGTATTCCAATATGCTGCTAACTTGATGACCACAGATAAATGTTGGAGATGCCTAAGGGACACAGGTGATCTTTACCATATTTTATGGACCTGCCCAGGATTCAAGCCCTATGGGAACAAATCAGTCATTTTGGAGAAACAGTTCCACAAAAAAAATAATAGCAGATGGTAGGCTCGGCTTCTCTATCACTGTTTCTGGTATAAGTTTGAATCAGCAAGTTGCAGTTGGATAAAAGCAAAACTCTTTAATCTGAAGTTCATGGCTAGCAGCAAGGTGCAGGTGCCCCTCCCTAAACAAACAGCCCTTTCCTCATGTGCCCCTTCATGTTGGTCTTCTCTGAACCTGGTGAACTATGGACTGTGTCATAGTGGTTGTTCTGGTAGCTGTGGGGGAAGACCTTGTACTAGTGTTGGGAATGTTTCCAGTGTTTGGAGAGGAGGTATAGATATCGAAATGGAGGGTGGATGACCCAGACTGTGTGTTGATGTCCCAACTTGAGATATCTATTGCTCTGAGTGCTTCTTGGTTCAGAGGGATATCATCCGGACTTTGTTCTAAAAAAGAATCCAGTGAACCATCAGATTCCAAGATGCTGATATGACCCATATGTGTGTGTTTTTTTCAGAATTGATTTTCCAGGTTTCTTTTGTTTTTTTTCCAGTTAAAGATCCCCCTTCTTCATAATCTTTTCTATCACATTCAAATGTACTGGCTTTCACTCTCTCAATAGGTACATCCTGTTTTTATTAGTCTCTTCTAATTGTTTTCTGTACAAGGGACATTCAACATTGCTTGCAAAAGTTGAGATGACTTTTCTCATTCTATTGATTCCATTTTGACCTCATGTTCCATAGTTTCAGCATCTTTAAGGATATATTCAATCAGGCCTGCAGTAGATTTAAGCAGGTGTGCTTGCCAACCTGCCAAAAAGTTGTCACTGCCAAATGCTGGGGCCAATGTCCATCTCAGCCCATGTGGTGCCCTATTCACTGCCAGATAAGCTGATAGTGAAACCCTCTGCCAATACAATTGGCATGCTTTAAGTGCATCTCTCTCTAAAAGGGTAAAGGCCCTTCTAATATCTATGGGTGCTATCTGTTCCCTTTGTGTGTGTGCACCCTGGTCTGTGCGTCCATGAATTTTTGGTTGTAGAAGCAGATTAACTGTGCTTTCTTGAAAAAAAAAAAAAAAAAGAACCCATGAATAAACTGGAAAAAAACTGTGGGGAAGGACATTATTGCTAGCATTAGAGGCATTTAATAAAATGACATGGTAAATCCGGGCATCCTGATTGGCTAAAGACTAACACTAGCAGGCGGGTATTTTTCGATAGAGCCTGCTGAAAAGAAGTACCAACTCTGCCTGATCAAATTTCTAAATTGATTAGCCACCATTTTTTTCTCCTCGCTAAGCGGACAGCTCCCCCCCCCCAAGTGAGAGAAGTCATCTCCCAGACACCTACGATAGCCAAACCAAAAGTATTTAAAAAAAAAATCCTATGAATAAAAAAAAGTTTCTCAGCCACATCACACTTTAACGATGGACACAGGCATGCATAGCTCCCAGTCCCTCAAAGGCAGGAAGATATAGTATATGCGGAAAGCTGGCAACAGGAATGTAAGTCCGCGGAGCTGAAGTTACAAAGAGAGGCGACCACTCCTCTCTCCAATTCTCCAGACTGCGCATCTATTTAAAAAAACTATCCTGCTAAACAAGGTACTCCGTCTCATTTTATTTGAACAAAAGTAGACAAACACAAATGTACCTGTGTTTAACAAGCATCATTTCTTGTAGCTCCAGGCCTCCTGCCATGGTTGATAGCATTACAAAAACGACTCCCATCCTCAGTAGCTCCATAGCATTATCTCTTACTCCAGCACATGACTGGAAGCAACAGATCGTGTAACAAATAAATAACAATTGAATAAATTTTAAAAAAAGAAAACAAAAGACATTTACCAGTGCTACTCCAGCAGTGTGTGTGTGTGTGGGGGGGGGGAGGTAACCATGACAACTACTACAATTGTAATTCAGGCAGGCGGAGGAATTACTTTGTTCCAAAAAAAAAAGTAAAATAGTTAAGGGATTTAACATTGTAACATAATTAAAAAAAACATATAATGCAGTGTCCCATTTTCTAAGTGCAATAATACCCTTCTCCAGGGTTGGCGGTACTGGGGAATACTGGACCTTCTAGGAGCTATAAGGTCCTCTGCCTGTGGCATCAGGCCTCATTATGCCCCTGGGTGATCCCCAATACTGCCCATCCTGTTGGGTATTATTGCTTACTTGGGACTGGCATGATGACTGTACATCAGTCCTCACCAAAAACAGTTGCTGAGCATACCACATTCCTGTACAAAACATAGCAAAGCAAAGTCCCAGCATTTGGCGGTGACAGAGATAACTAAGAAGGGAGGCTCTGTAATTGGAAAAATCAAAACAAACCTGGAAAATCAATTCTGAAGAAAACACCTACATATGGGTTATATCAGCATCATACTAGTGACGTCTACACCAGTGGCTCATAGTCTGATGGTTCACTGAATCCTTTTTTAGAACAAAGTCATTAGGATATCCCTCCAAACTAAGAAGCATTAAGAGCACTCAGAGCCCAGCAGATATCTCATGGTGGGACATCAACACACAGTATGGGCCATCCACCCTCCATTTTAATATCAATACCCCCCCCCCAAATGCAGGCAACATTCCTGACACCAGTATGGAGTCATCCCCCACAGCTACCGGAATGACCACTATGACGCAGGTTCAGAGAAGACCAACACGAAAGAGCACACAACTAAAGGGCTATTTGTTTGGGGCAGCACCTGCACCTTGCTGCTAGCTATGAACTTCTGATTAAAGAGTTTTGATTTTATTTGACTGCATCTTGCTGATTCAAACTTATATCAGAAACAGTAATGGAGAAGCCGAGCCTACTGTCTGCTGTTGTGCCTTCTTGCTTCTGGCACCATCCTGGTGCTTTGAAGCCCCCTTGCTTTGTTTTGTGTTGTAAAAAAAAATAAAATCCCCTTATCCCCTGCACTGCTGCTTCTAAGATATACAGGATGGGGCTCCACAACTTACCCAATCTGAGCACCGCTGACTAGCTATCTTAATTATGCAAACCAAACGTCTGCTTCTCTTTCACTGAATGAGCCAGCATGTACCTAGTGTCAAGGAGATTCTCACTTCCCAGGTCATCTGTGCAGACATGGATAGATGCACCCACAGCCTTAATAATACTTTTACTAAATTTCACAAATTATGGGAGCCCTTTCTGTGATACACTCATCCCAGGGTGAAAATAGGGTTGGACCTCCCTCAGCCTTACCTGACAATTACAAATTAACTGGAGTTCCTTTGGTACTCATACAAGTGGAAACTATATAGGAGTTGATCTCAGCAATGTATACAGTTACTACTGCAGTTATGTTTTTTTCTAGGTTCTTTATGGTCTATATTTTCCTTTCCAGGTGGGAGTACCTTTCCCCCCTTTCCCTTCCCCTTGAAAGCATTTTTCTGATGTACCACTGCCTTTATCCCTGCAAGACACCAATGACACATCTGTAGTATGAGATATAGCCCATGAGCATGAGAGTACTGCATGCTGGTATGTCAGATTGTGTAACTGGAAACATTTTCTGCATTCATGTCATTATCGAGGTACCTGTTTACTACTCCTCCTGTATATTGCAAGATTGTATTCAATGCTAACTTCTTTTATTATGTTATACAACAAAACTCAATAAAAAGTTTGACTGAAAAAAGGAAGTGTGCATTGTAGTGGATTATGAAGGGCTTATGGTTAAGGAACACAAGTACTATCTGGCCATGACTCTGATGCCTGTTAAGAAGGTTGTTCTCTGGCACTGGCAAGATCAACATATTGTTTCTTCCCAGGAGTAAATTTGCAGCTGGAGAAGATGATTGCCAGTGCTTGTAATAAAGCTAGTTCTTGAGTCAAAAAATGTGGTAAGTTGCATGCACTGTAGTCATGTTATTTCCTTCTGTTGGAGCAAGCTCCCTCTTTTTCTTCTTTTATGCCTTGTGGTCCTTTGGATTTTAACCCCCTTTTGTTTCTGTCTTTATGGCTTTGTGTTTGTTTGGAAACATTGTAAATGGGTTATATCCTATTCATTTTATTTTCAGCTATCGTTTGTGGCTTGATTTAGAGTTATTACTTTAATTTGTATTGATTGCGATTCTGGCATGTTTGTCTATGATATCCTTTTTGTACTCTACTCTCTGTAACTGGGTGGATGGGGATGGGGTGGAAGTGGGGGGTATTATCTGTTTATTTGTATGGTGTTGTTGTATTGTTTACTTGTTGCATTGTTATTCTTGTTGTTATTCTGATATATTTTTAAATAACATAACATAAAAAAAAGAATATCCTTGGCCAAATAGTAACATTATCCATTACAATGCTTCCTCCTGCTACCCAGCAAGGAGAAAAGTCCCACAGTACGTAACAAATTGTTTCTAAAGTCCAGAATTGGTACATTCTACATCAGAGGCTGTACAATTCAGTTTTGTGATATAACAGTAAACTTCCCTTGAGGATCAACATGTCGGTGAGAATTCACCTAACAGTGGGCATGGTGAGACAGCCCCTACATAGATCCCAGGGTATAGTGATGGTTCAATTCCAGCTAGGCCTCTTCACTACTTCAACTGCCTACAGGCAGTCTCCTCTAATCCTTCCAACAGACTGAGGTAAAAAACTCCTGGTGACTCATCAGCCCCAGCAGCTGGCTATGCCTCCTGAGAACTCTTAGCCAATTAAGCTGGCAGGGAGTTCTCAGGCTGGCTGGAGTTATTCCTTGGTGGTCCACAGACCTTTAGGGGCCCCTGAGCTTCACAGGGGCTACACAAGGATGGGATGAAGGAAGGGGGTGTTACAAGATGCCAGGGAGCTGGGAGAGCTGATATTTTTTTTTAATGTGTTAAAAGTTTATTGAATTTTAATAAAAAGACAATGCATTGCAACACAAATTTAGAAGTCCTGCTAAGGTTACAGATGCTGCAGCTTGTACTTACAACAACTGGTGTGCAACTATTCTACTATACAGCAGTTGTTACATCAATTCCTTTTTAACTGATTAAAACCAGAAGAGGGGGATATAGATGAATGCCAACTGACCTTGAACTAGATTAAGCTGTTGATGGTATATTCACATAGAAACATAGACTTTGACAGCAGATAAGGACCACTTGGCCCACCCAGTCTGCCCATTTCTCTTCCTATTGGATAAGCTGCAGATTCTAGTTAACCAACAGCCTACTTCCTGCAAACCCCCACTACAATTGCCTTATGTCTGTCCCATGCATGTTTGAATTCTCCCACTGTTTTAGATCCAACAACCTCCCCAGAAAGGCGGTTCCATGCATCCATCCCTCTCTCCATGAAAAAAAAAAATTCCTCACATTACCCCTGAGCCATCCCCCCTCTATCCTTAAATTGTGCCCCCTTGTTCTTACACATCTCTTTTTCTGAAAGATGCTACCCTCCTGGACTTTGTTGATTCCCTTGAGATACTTAAAAGTTTCTAACATGTCCCCCATCCCTCCTTTCATCAAGGGTATACATATTAAGCTCTCTCAGTCTCTCTTCATATGGTTTCTGATGCAGACCTTGCACCATTTTAGTTGACCTCCTCTGGACTGCTTCCATCCTATCTATGTCCTTGCGTAGATGGGGTCTCCAAAACTGCACACAGTTTTCCAGATGGAGTCTCACCAACTGTCTGTACAGAGGGGATAACCACTTCCTTGTTTCTACTTGTGATGCCCCATCCTATGCATCCCAGTATCACCCTGGCTCTCCTTACTGACTTCTCACATTGCTTACCCACCTTTAGGTCATCTGATGTGACTACCCCCAAGTCCCTTTCCATTTTTGCTGTTGTTAGTACCTCCCTTGCTATGTGTACTCTTCTCCTGGGTTTTTGTTTCCCAGGTGCATTACTTTGCACTTCTTTGCATTGAATCTAAGTTGCCATATGTCTGACCATTCCTCCAACCTTGCCAAGTCCCTTCTCATTCTTTCTACCCCCCCTTGTGTTTCAACTCTGTTACAGATCTTTGTGTCATCTGCAAAGAGGCATACCTTTCCCTCCAGACCCTCTGCAATGTCACCTATAAAGATGTTAAAGAAGACTGGACCCAGTACTGAGCCCTGAGGCACTCCACTAGTAACCCCCTTTCTTGGAATATGTTCCATTCACTATTACCTTCTGTGTCCTGTTGTGCAACCAGTTTGCTACCCAGGCTACCACCCTGGAACCCACTCCCTAGGCTGGCTAACTTGATTATTAATCTTTTGTGTGGGACTGTGTCAAATGCCTTACAAAGTCTAGGTAGGCCATATCCACAGCCCCTCCCTGGTCTATTATTGGTCACCCAGTCAAAGAAATCAATTAGATTCATCTGACATGACCTTCCTGCTGTAAATCCATGCTGCTTTGGGTCCTGTGTCCCACTGGCCTCTAGGTACTGAACAATTCTTTCTTTCAGAAGTGATTCCATCATTTCCCTACCACTGAGGTCAAACTTACAGGTTTGTAGTTTCCTGCTTCTGTCTTGCTCCCACTTTTGTGAAGGGAATCACATCTGCCCTCCTCAGTCCTCAGGCACCACCCATCCTCCATGAATTGTTAAAAGTGTGGTCAATGGTGTCACTAGGTCCTCCCTTAGTTCTTTTAGGATTCTGGGGTGAATCCCATCAGGCCCCATTGCTTTGTCCACCTTGAGTTTTAGGAGTTCTTTCAGGACTCTTTCTTCTGTAAATGGACTGGTGTCAACCCCCATACCCAGAGTGCTTCTATTGTCTGGTTTAGGTAATGCCTCCTCATCTTCTTTTGTGAATACTGAGCAAAATTATTTATTCAGTATCTCTGCCTTTTCACTGTCTCCCTCTGCCCATCTCCCCTCTCCTTTATTAATCTTCACTATTCCTCCCTTAACCTTTCTATGCTCCCTAATGTACCTATATAACCTATTTGTGAAAGGTTATAGCAGAAAGCTGTGGAGAAGTTTGGTACAAGTTTGGTACATCCAGGCTGTTAGCAGGATTAATTTGGTTGCAGCTGCAGCAAACCGTGTCTTTTGGGAATAAACTACCACCTTTTCTGTCGGGGTCATTTACCTCTCAGTTGGGTAGGCGACACATAGGTTTGGGGGAATTGTTGGTGTAGCACTCTTTGTCCTCTTGCTGGGTGGTGTGATATCTGTAGATTCCCAGGGGACCCTGTGAGAGGTGAACTTTCCAGCTGCCTGCAAAGAGGCAGGGGGCCTTCTTCCCACAGGTGGCCAGCAGAGTGCCTGTAGCCAAGGAGGAGACTGGCAGAGTGGTTAAAGGTGCTGAGCTGCAAGCCCCAAGTCATACCAGGAAACAAGCATAGGCAGAAGACATGGGTTTGAGTCCCCTCTTCCCCTGCTTGCATAATCTGTGACTGAGCAAGTCAATTAATTTTCTTGTGCACCCAGGCCACACTTGGAAGTAAGCTCCAGCTTAAGTTACACACACACACACACACACACACAACAAAAACAAAATTCTGGTTAAACCCTGAGGGAGTCAGCATAATTTAGGTGCCAGAACAGGAGGTAGTGTACTCCGGAGACATAGCGGGCATACTGAAGCAACCATAGTCATTGATGGCATGCAGAGGCAGAACATGGAGTCTGAGCCACAAAGCCCTATTGGCAGAGCTGGAGAGGATGGCAGATGCTCAGGGAATTGCATGGTTGGAAGCATGTCTGAACACCTCCAGTGGATTGCAAGAAGTGCAACAAAGACTGGTGCCCATGACGTGGAAGATGGCTGGGAGGTAAGATAAACCTGTGTCAAAATTATTTTAGGATATGATTATTGGTGCTGATGGACTTACCAATGGAGCCATCTTGGGGTCCCCTGGGGGCAGACTCAAGGTCAGATGAGGGCAAAGGCCCCCAGATCCCGAGGTTCAAGCCCTGGGGCAACCAGGAACAGCAGAAGAGGGTAGGGGGTAAACAAGGGCTTGAGGCAAAGGCCTCATCCATAAAGGATCTGAAGGGCCAGGAGAGTGATTCAGAAAGTGACTCATCATTGCCTGTGGACCAGTCAGACAACATAGACCAAGATGCCGGCTACTCAAGAAACTCAATGGTTGGTATGGGTCGGAGTCAGAGTGGGAGTCGGAGAAAAAGTCCAGCACACCAAGAAAAATGAGGAGGCCAAGAGGTCACTAACCTTTCCCTTGGCTGACGGCCCTGAGATTTAAGTGGGTCAGGCTGAATCCTGAATCAAGTAATGAGTCAGAAGCTGAACAACTCACGGGGGTGGGGCAGCGACCATGAAGACCACTAATCTCTTCCAATTTGGAGGAAGAGGAAAGGGATGCCAATGGGGGTTGGACTGGCAGACAACAAGATGGACAAGGTTCTTGGGGCTCTGAAGATCCTAGCCACCAGCCTGGTGGGTCAGGGAAAGAGCAGCACAGGTGGAGCCACCAGAGAAAAGGGAACAGTGCCAAAGCAGCCATACTCCAGTGTGGATGATGAAGTGGGCACATTTGTCAGACAAGACAAGAATGGCTATCTGCCACAGGAAATTTGTGGGTGTTCAACTTGTTGCACAGAGTGGAGGAAGGTGACATAAAGGAAGGTGAGAAGAATGAGATGAGTAAGGATAGCAAGAAGCCCCAGGTGGAGAGGAATTTTAGAACTGGTCAGTGAATTTTTTAATTTACATGTATGTTTTATGTCACAATAAGCAAGAGATTTGCTGTGGCCTCCTCAGTTATTGTTCTTAGGTAATGAAAGTGCATGGTGCCTTGGAGAGGATCAGCATGGCTCTACTATGACGAGGTCTTCTGTCTGCAGCTACATAAGAACCCGAGATGGCAATGGGACTTGGTGGACATGCCCCTGTAGGTGGACATTATTACAGACAGGGTGTTCATGCAACTTACAGATTGCAGCCTCCCTATTAAGGTTGACCCTGGGGGTGGGGTGGTGAGTAAGGATACAGGGAAGTCAGGCAGGGCGGGGAACCATTGTTTTCATTACAACAAGGGCTCATGCTCACAATCTAGGTGCACGTTTGCCCACAAATGTTTTGTATGTGGTTAAGTCCCACCCCTTCATTCAGTGCCCGGGGGACAAGCAGGGAGCGGGACATACACAAAACAAAAGCGCACCCACCAAGAAGGGGTATCCTGAACATGATGGTAACACCAATAAAAGTAAATGAAATAAGAAGGTGGTTACACCAATACCCCATCAGGGACAATGCACTTTTATTGCTGGAGGGCTTTACAAAGGGTTTTAGGATTCTATACTTGGGCCCCCACCAGGACTTTAAGGCACCCAACTTGAGATTGGCAAGAGACAACCGGAGGGTGGTTCAGGAAAAGATTGCAGAAGAGAGGTGGCTGGGAAGGATCGCTGACCTGTTTGCAGAGCCTCCCTTGCCTCATTACCTCCTGGAAAAGCCTGTAGATGGCATCCAAATAATCCCATTTGTCTCCCACAACGACTTCAGTCATCAGACAAAGACTTACTGTGTGCTCTGGACACTTGTCAGGTTGTCAGCACTATTTCTCTGTGTTACTTGCAAACCAAATTGACTAGAATTGACTGCATAGCACACCATTAGAGAGATAATGCTGTGCTGAACAACTTTGCCACTGATACTTTGTGTGTATCACGTATACTTTAGAAGCTATTCACATTTGTTTATGGGATGGTGTGTGTGGCTAACATTTGTCCCTCAAGCCTCACCTAAGCATCTTGAATAAAATGGGAAAAATACATGTTTTATATTAGAAAAATTACTTTTTAGTACAAAATTACCTTTGTACCGACATCTAATGTATGGATGATTAATTTGGTGTTCATATTTTACATATTTTCCTACCAAAAATGGTTTATGTTGACTTTTTCATTGCAAAAAAACACTCTGTTTGCTACTTTGACTAATAAAAAAAAAGAAATTACTTATAATTAATTACATAGCACCATTGGAAAGGCAATTTTGTGCTGAACAATTTTGCCACTAATACTTTGTGTGTAGCACTTATGGTTCATGAGGTATTTGCATTTGTTTGTGGCATGCTGATTATGACTTAATTTTGCTTAGAAAAGCCCAGGATGCATTTTTTGTTTGTTTGTTTTAAATTTTTTTTACAGTTCTATTCCTCACTCCTGCTGCCTGGGCATCCTTCAGGGGTACCCTCGCGGCGGTGCCTCTCACTCCCTGTCTGAACCCTTGCAGTCATCCCAGGTTTGCCCCCACAGATGACTAGTCAGGCCAGCCCTCCGGATCACCCTCAGGGAAGGGTCTGCCTTCCCTTGGCAGCTCTTTCTAGGATTAGAGGGACCCACTTCATTGCCAGGTCAGCTGTGGGGATTCCTGGGTGCGCAGGGCCGACGGGATGTGGGCATGCCTCTGGGGACCCCATCATCTCACCAGGCAACTGGAAGTTTTTTTCAGGCATAGTAGTCCCTGTAGACTTGGACCTGCAATGTCGACTCTTTTCCTTGCTGCCAACCGCAAGCTCCCTCCCTACTGACGTGTATGAGAGTCTGTGCTGTACCCAACAGCCACCAGGTGCTGCTACAGAACCTGGTCGCCGGTGTGATAGTGAGGTGTGGGTCCAGCGCCAACCCTCAGCACCACTGGGCCAGCCCCCAGGATGCAGTGTTAACAGTATACAGGACACAAGTGGTGGAACTCTCAAACAGCTCCTGTAGAGTGAATGAGTTAAAACATTTTAGGGTATCACCAGTGAAAGTGGTTCCCATGAGCACCCTGGGTGAGTTTCGCATGATTACCCATTTATCGATTCCATAGGACGGGTCCATGAATGACTTTATCTATCCTTGAGCCTTGTACTTCCTAATTCAAATATAGCATTCAGTGTGTGGTTGTATCCACAAATGTATCTAGGTGTAAAGTGAGTGATTGCATCCACAAATGTACCTATGTTTATTAACAAGTGTTGCTAAGTGACGTTCATTGTTAATTGTTGTATCTGCCTGATTTTTGTAAAACACTGCCTGTACTTTATTGCATCTGTAATTAATTCTGGGTCGCCCCTGAAAAAGGGACCATTACTGGACTCAGTGGGCCTACCTGGTTACCAAAATTAAATAAATAGATATCCAGTTCATTATGCGTCCTTTGAGAGGGCAGTGAATGAGGCAGCGAGGTTTGGTCAGGGAGTGTTTATTGTGAAGGTGGATATCGAATCTGTCTTCCGGTTACTTCTGGTTCACCGAGTGGATTTTAAATTGTTGGGAATGATGATGCTTATCACATAGATAAATGTATGCGGTGGGGTGTTCCACTCTGTGCGCATATTTTGAAAAATACAGCACCTTTCTGCATTGAGTAGTTGACTAAACAGCATCAGAGGGATCATCCATTGTTTCAAAGATTTTCTGGTGGTGGGGCCACAAGATGATGACACTTACAGACAGAATCTAAGGGCCCTAAAGGTAGTTTGTCAGAATTTTGGTGTACACTTCCTCCAGGACAAGATGGTGGGTCCAATAACAGTGCATGCACTCATCAGGATAGAAATCAACTTGAGGGCAATTGTTTGCATGCTGCCAAGGGATAAAGTTGACCCCCTGCAGCTGATGGTCGCCCAAGTGAGGGAGGCAAGGAAGATGACATTGTGGGAGGTACAGCAATTGGTTGGTCATCTGAATTTTACTTGCTAGACCATCCCAATGGGTCAGGCCTTTGTGCGACGACTGGCAAAAATTACAGCTGGGATCTGACAGCCTCATTACAGGATAAGAATACTTGTCTCGGTGAAAGAGGATTGGCAGTCTGAGCCACCTTTCTTAGCCAAATGTAATGGGGTGATGGTGTGGCCAGAGGCTGAGATGTCTAACACAGGCCTTGAACTGTTTATGGATGCCTCCAGGGGCCAGGGGTTTGGGGTATGCCTGCAGGGGCCCTGGTTCATGGGTACATGGCTGACATCTCAGGTGGATCATGGCTTGATGAAGAATATCCCTTTCTTGGAATTCTTCCCAATAGTGGTAGAGCTGGCTGTGTGGAGGGAATAGCTAAGGGATAATAAAGTACTTTTCCATTCAGATAATACTGGGGTGGTGCACATTATCAGTCAACAGCGGGGAGCAGCCAGCTCCATTGGGGACCTGCTCTGGGTGTTCATCTTAAGGTCTTAACTGCATAATATACAGGTTAGGGTAGGCACATAACAGGGGAGTGCAATGGTATAGCTGATGTTTCTGGACCCTGGCACCCAAAGCAGACAACAGACCAAAGGGAATCCCATGGTTACTGTGGAACCTGGGGAGCTCCATGACTTGGCATTAATGTGCCAATCCCTGGCTTCCAGTACCCAGAAAGTGCATATGAGGGGAGTAGAGGAGTTCTTGAGGATTCAAGAACTTCACAGATGGGAGAAGAACTGGCTAATTCCAGAGGTGCAGCTGTGCTGGTTTGATGTGGCCCTGAAGGAGGAGGATAGCTCAGTGGTGGCAGCAAGTGGCCATATGTCAGGTACAGACTGGTTTAGCAGGGCACTGGGGTTGCAAGAATTTATACAGGATTTCAGAGTCTGAAAATTACTGGAGGGTTGGGGAAGGATACAACCCAAGGCTCCAGACAGGAGAAAGCCATTGAAGACCCAGACACTGGAGCGCATGATGGAGGGTTTTACCGATGCTGTGCACAGGCTGCCAGGAGGCATGGCTGTTCCAAGCAGCATTTCTCTTTCTCTTCTGTAGGGCCTTTTGAGTGTCAGAGGACATGGCATCTAGGAGACAGGATCAGTCTGGCAGGGCTTTGCATGTGGGAGATGTGGACAGGACACTAGTACGCATCAGGATGTCAAAAACTGACCAGCGGGCACAGGGTACTTGGGTTGGAATTACGCATTGGGGTGGGTGGGGATGGAGGTTCAGGGGGCACTGGCAAAATATGAGGCTTAGACACAGTATAATGGTTGGGCCTACTTTAGGTACAGGAATGGGTCTCTGCTAACTGAGTTCCAGTTCATAAGATTGTTCCAAAAGGCCCTTCATTTAGTGGGGGAGGATCCAGGCAAGTATGATACTCACTCGCTATGGATAGGGGCAGCTACATGGGGAGCTAGCAGGAGGATGTCACAGGCAGAAATTAAAGGGCTAGGTAGATGGAAATCCCAAGCATTTAGATGGCATTTATGCCTGCACATGCTCTAATGTGTTTAACTTTATTAAGTAGGTTGGAGGGGATCAGGGAAAGGGATGTGGAGCTGCCGGCACTCTTTCATCCATTGGGTAGGGGGTTTCTGGAGTGTTCTCAAGCTGGAGGACCAGTTTTGAACTTCAGTAATATTCCTGTCGAGGTGCACTGACTGGGGCACAAGGGTATGTGCTGGCACCAGCTGGTCTTCGGGTAGCAGGAACAGTGCCAGAGGGAGCCACACCCAGACATCCTGATTAATTCTTTATTTATCCAGGTGAACACCATTGAGCAAGCTCATTTACAAGGTGGACCTGCATTACACAAGTCAAGTAACAATGCATTTATATACAGAAAAATAGACAGTAGATGCAAGAGTACAACAGTACAGGTAGGCCTGCAATAGACAGGATAAGTAAAAATACATTTGGGTTCAGGTAAAAGACAGTTGGTAAGGGTATACATAACAATAGGGTAGCAAGTCAGTAAAAATGTATACCACTTGGCAGAAATGATTTGGGTGTAGTGACATCCCTTGTATTGTCAAACATGATAAAGGAGGATACACAGTAGTTACGATCCAGCACAGCCTGCCGGTGGCCAAGGTACTTTGGTCACACATCATAGATTGGAAACAGCGATGAGGAGTTGTCAAGGACAAAGCAGTGGACAAGACCAGAAGGAAAATCAATGGGGAGATGGGGACCTTTATGAGACTGCTGCCTGGAGGCATGGTCAAGCATAATCAGATCACTTTGGACCCCCCAGAATTGCTTCAACCTGATGGAATATACTTGTCCAATATAGGATGTGACTTATTTTCCAAGGATATAGCAACAGATATAGCTCCATTCCTACAGTGATGGGTGATGGGGGACCTGCTCAAATTGTGAGGTGACTTATCTAGAAGGACCTTTGCAGAGGTGATAGCCCATACTATACTGTGATGTGTTGCAGTGGATATGATCACTGATCAGGTTTGTGACTCATAGGGAGTGTCCCCAAGGTTTGCCTAAGGGTGAGATGTGTTAGCATGGCTTGGAAGGTGGGGAAACTTTATTGAAAAAAAAATTATTTGACACAACATTATTCAGCAAGGTCAGTTCCATTATAGTAGCATACAGTATATGTTTAGTTAACATGCAAAACAATAGTAAAACACTTGTAATACATTGATTCTTGATACAAATTAACAAGCCCTCTAACCATCTGCTCTGGTACTTGTAGTAAATTGGAGGAGGGTGAGTGTAGGTGTGTATTTTGTGAGTTGTAGGGTGTAGTCATTGATTGTCTAGTTTGCAAGGAGTAGGGTTTCCAGGATAGCTAATCTTCTCTGGTACAATGAGATTTTGTTAAGTCTGGAGTGTATAATTTTTTTTCTATTCTCAGGGCATCCAATATATCTCTATGCCACTCTGGGTAGGCTGGGATTGTATCATTCCTCCAATGTCTGAGTATACATTTTTTAGCTGTGGCAGCTATGAGGGTCATGTGGTATTTCCTCGGACATTGTAGTGAGTTATTAAAGGAATAATGTACAACAGGGTGTGTGTCGTGCTGGGATAACGTCACGTCTTGGGTGATTAGGCACGAGGTTGAAGGCCAAGTGTGACTAATCACCTCAGAAGCAATTAAATCCCAGCATGACACACACCCTGGAGTGCATTATTCCTATTATACAATGGATTGAATTGTTTAATTGAAGAAACTGAGTCAAATTTGGCTTTTAAAACTGATTTTAATGAAAAAAATTTGTGAAATAACCTTCCGCAACATTAAATAATCCTCTTTTAAAACTGTTAAATTGGCTGTACTGTTTCACTACTTTCACTGTTAAACTGATAAATTAGTTGTTAAACATGTGAAGAAAGATAAAGCACTTTAATAAATATAATAAACATTTTTGTAATTTTTTTAAAATAGGTATGGCAGTAAAGCAGTTTGTAACAAAGAACATTTTTCTAACATTTCATTAACTTGAAGTGTATGTCTTAAACAATGCTTGCATTTTTCAGCTTAAACTTTTAACACTTTAATTTATTGCTTTGTTCAGTTGTTGAGGTGGATTTTGGTTTTAGGGCTTGTAGATATTAAAAACGCACATAGTGTTCCCTTGGATCATGAACTTTGTGTTGCTGTTTTTCTCTTGCAATGTATTGCTGCTTCTGTAGCTGCAGTGTGCTTCATTTTCAAGTGTTTGGATGTTGCTGGCTTCTATGGTTGTAGTTGCTTTTGAACTCTGTGGTTCAGAGGTTGCAGCACCTTAGTTGGTTGAGTCACATGGCAGCTTGCTGCACGTAGGTTACTGAATGCATAGGTTCAAGTTGGCTGCACGGTGGTTTCTGATGCTCCAGACAGGATCGTGCTCCAGTTACTGTGTTCAGACATGGTAGGTCCCCAATAACTTTTTAGTGGTGCTTCTTGCTTATGTCCTGTGATGGACATGATTTGATGATTTTTGAGCCCCTCATTGCTCAGGAGTTGAACTGCAGTGGCTCGGAGGAAATAGTTTGTATACGTTGTGGCGAGGCCAGCTGCCTTGCATATGTTAGGCAGCATGGTGGCTAGCGAATTGAATCCAACTGGCTCTTGCATGAACCAAACAGTTTCTTGGCTCCATGGTTTGGCTGGCACTCTGTGGGGGTGGAGGAAGAGACACGGAGGGTTTTGAGGTTATTTTGTAAGTACATCCTCTATCGCTCTGATAGAGTAGGCAAACGAGGTGGTGGCTGGGCTGCCTACCTTAAAGCCTCGCTGTCAAGCCAACTGCTCCCTACCCCACAGCTTGCTTCAAGGGCGCAAGCCCTAACTCTAAAATTAGCTCTTGGCAGGTCTACTGCCCCTCTCCTGCTCACCATTGTCTACATTCCAACCAACGAACACAAACTAGCCTTCCAGGCAGTTCTGAACTACATCGCGACTCTACCGCCTCAATATGAAAAAATAGTCATGGGTGACTTCAACATAAATTGGTTGGCCAAAAAAACAGCCCCATATACTGATGATGCTGCAGTGCTCAACCTCACCCAGATTGTCACCTCACTCACCAGGGTAAATGCCCATACAAGGACATCCACCCTCCTGGATCTGGTTTTCACAAACCGTCCACACAGAATAACCAACACCCAGGTACTCCCCAATGCTCTAAGCGATCATTCTCCTGTGCTCTGCTCTTGGTCCTGCAGGGCTCTGAAACACCCACCCCCAAAATCACTTTACAGTGCAAACTTGGCTGGGGCAAACTCTCCCGACTCAAGGCCTTCCTTTGAGATTGGGATCGGACACCCTTCGTAAACACCCTAGACTCCGATCATACGATTGATCTATTTATCTCTACATTCAATAGTATCTGTGATAAATTTGCCCCTCTCACCAAGAAAATGTCCAAAGGAAACCAGGTCCCCTGGTTCTCAGATCAACTCCTGGGTCTAATGCAACAGCGTGACTACCTTTGGCATATTGCGAATGAAACCAAATGACCAGCTGACATGCAATGCTATAGGGAGTGGCACAACAAATGCATGTGGGCCCTCCGCACCACAAAAGGGGACTAATACAAAGCGTCCTTAACATCCACCTGGGGTGATGGTCATAAATTCTAGAATAATATTAAGGAACTCTGCGGTAAAACCCCAAACCAGCCCACAGACCAATTAGAAATAGGTGGTAATATCTCCACGGATCCCCTTAGCATAGCCTCAGCCCTTAACTCAGCTTTCACCAATCTCAACCATATTCTCCCCCCCAACTTCTTCAACCTTCCGCCGGCCCGGGTCCACCCACCTCCCCATGCTCCTCTATTTCGCCTTCGCACCATCTCCCCTACAGATGCCATACCCTGCCTAGTCAAAGCCCTCGGCCACTCAAACTGCAGCGACTTCCTTGAACTGAAACTTCTCCGCCTTACTCTCCCGGAAGTCCTGTACCCTCTCAGTCATATCCTAAATCACTCCATTTATCAAAAGAAATTTCCCTCCCATTGGAAGCTGGCCAACATCACCCCTATCTTTAAGAATGGGGACCTCACCTCCACCAACAACTACCGCCCCACATCCATTCTCCTCCCCCCCACAGCCTTAGAGCATATCATCACCGACCAAATCACTGATCACCTCACAAAATACAAACTTCTCTGTGACTCCAACATGGCTTCCGTAAGGGGCACAGTACCACTACCGCCCTTGTCGCCTTCACCTCGCATGCCCACTCTGCCTTGGATTGCGGCCACCTCACAGCCGCTATCTTCATCGACCTCTCTAAAGCTTTTGACACTGTCAACCATGCCTTACTGCTTAACACTCTCGCCTCCAGTGGCTTCTCCATCGATTCTCTAAACTGGTTCACCAGCTACCTGTCGGATAGAACATGACAGGTCAAGGTTGGCGGTGTCCTGTCCCCTTCCCTCTCGGTCCACTCTGGTGTACCACAGGGTTTGATTTTTGGCCCCCTACTGTTCAGCCAATACCTAAACTCCTTCCCATTGGCCATTTCAGGAAACCTGCTCCTCTATGAGGATGATGCAGTACTGTTCGCCTCCGCCCAACTTAAACTCCACCAAACAAACACTCCAACATAGCTTTCATGAAGCAGAACAATGGTTCTCCACCCAGCGTCTAATAATCAACTACAAGAAAACCAAAGTCATGATCTTCTCCCATCCACAGAACCCCCACAAGAACCTCTGTCCCCCATTTCTTACAGTCAAGCACACCCCCCTCGCACAAGTTAGCAACTTTAAATACCTAGGGATCACTCTAGACCTGGTTCTCAACTATAAACAATACAATCTCTGCTTGGCCTCAGCCCTAAACTTGAGATTAGGTGTGCTTTATGGGTACAAACAATGTCTCACCCTGGAGGCTCTATGTATCACTGTCAACTCCTCCATCCTCGCCCTCCTTGACTACGGCATTACGATATACTGTGCTGCCCCCAACTCCGTGCTAAATGCACTCTGCCTGGTACTCAACAAAGCCTGCCATCTCAACCTGGGCTGTGATCACCTCAACCACACCTGTACACTCTACAACGCCTCTAAATGGCTAAACCTAAATAGCAGAATCTGATATCATACAAGCCTTATGACAAAGAAGATACTCTTAGGGCTCGCCCTTCCCTCTCTCTCTCCTCCATTATTCGCCCAGCATCCCCAGCCAGATCCACGTGAAACTTGAACAGACCACTACTATGGGTACCCCACCCCCATACCTCCCAACTGCAAAGGATGTTCGGCTACCAAGCCCCTAATTGGACTAACTCCCTTCCAATCCAAATAGCCAATGAAACAAGGCTAGGTCCTTTTAAAGTCAGACTAAGGGAACTCCTCCAAGACTCTAACGTGTGTGATTGCCCCTGACCCAATCCTACAGCAGTCTGCCCTATTTGGTGCCCATAACTATCTCTGCTTCTGGTTCAAAATCTCTACTACCTCTCTATTTTACTATCAGCTGGCTACAGTCCTCTCTGCAACTTTTGCGGCTGTTCTAAAGTGTGACTCAACTAATGTACTGATCTCAACCTCCTCCTGATCAACCCTGACTGCCATGTTTTGTAATGTAATGTAATTCTTCTTATGTATTATGACTGACATGTATTGAAATGGAATGTAACTCTTCTCTATGTAATATACTGTACCGTCACATCTCTGTTAACTATTGTTTGCTCTGTACTTTAATGTATGACGTGGAACCTTTGTAAATGAGTCTGTGACTCAAAGGTCTTTCTGAAGATTTCCAATAAACAATAAACAAAACTTCTGCAGGGCAGCAACTGGACATTGTGGGTGCTGAGGTATTAGGAACATGCACCCTCTGTACTTATCGCAATCTTTCTCTAAAGGATAGCTGTGGTTTTCATTTTTGTTTTCGTTAAAACATAGTGTTACGTATTGGAGACCATTTTCTGCAGTACAGAATTCAAAGCTGTCTGGTTTTAACTGTCTTTGCCCCTTGCAGCTGTGTCTGGCAAAGTGCAGTTGGAGTTCAAGCCAGACATGGCTTAATAGTCCTTGTGGGGTGTCAGTGCTTAAGACTTCCGAGAGCCAGAGGAAGTGAAGATCTGAGGTGATGAGGAGAGCATGATATTTGGCCTTGTCCTTGCCTTCTCTTTTCAGATTCTTAATCTGAGCTGCAAAAATGTTATTTGAACTGTGGAATTCGGGGTTTGACAGAATATTTATATTGCGGTTTAGAGGTTTGTTGAGGTGTCTGTTAATTCCATCACTTAAGCCGCTGAAACTGCTATTTCCATATTGTGTACCCGCTGTTGATCACACAGAAGCATAGAACCTGGGCAAACTTTTATTTAGATCTGCTGGAGTTACTGTCTTAAGGTCTATGTCTGTGTTAGATTAACTGATCCAGTCAGAAAATACCTTTACTGCCCAGTGCATTTGCCGTTTTGTCGACGGCTCATTCCGGTTGCATTCCATAGCATCAAAGTCACTTTCTTCGACGTCAATGTGTCTTCTTTTCTGTTTATTTTTTTTAGGTTCGGTGGCGGTCGGCTCATTTTCCTTCTCTTCAGGAAACATCTTTATGAAGGAGGCCATTGTGAACAGTTGAAAACTGACTGATGGTAAGTCACACATTAACACTTTCAGACAATTCTGTCAGGTGGTCTGTCAGACAATCTGTGAGAAGCTTAGTGACATTGGTGCGGTTTATGTTTTGACAGGTTCTGACATAGTGATACGTCACTATGTTGTGTCTTTGGGCAAGGTTTGTGAGTGGTTGGCACTACATCCGTGATGTTATGCCAGGATAACATCACAGGTGTACTGTCTCACTGGCCAATCAGAGAACAAGATTTTTTCTTGCTATTGTATAATATATATGTTTAGAAGGAATATATTGGGTGTAAAAGTGTCTTCCAGTCCTAGTAGGGGTTACATAGATACATAGACAGTGTCGGCAGATAAGGGCATATGGCCCACCCAGTCTACCAATTTGAGCTTGTAAGTTCACTTCATGTTTTACCAGAAGTCTGTTGCCCCTTAACCATGACCTCCAGAATTCCTTTATGTCTATCCCATGCATTCTTAAATCTTGTGATTGTTTCAGCCCCCACCACTTCCTCTGGCAGGGTGTTCCACTTGTCCACCACCCGTTCTGTGAAGAAATTCTTCCTCACGTTTCCTCTGAATCATCCTCCCTCCAACTTCATCCCATGCCCTCTAGTCCTGGAACATCTTTTTCACTTACAAATAGGGTATTTCTGCACCCTGTTCCTCCCTGTAAGATACTTGTATGTCTCTATCATATCCCCTCTCTCTCCCTCCTCTCCTCCAGGGAGTACATATTCAATTCCTTCAACCTGTCCTTATAGGACTTGTGATGCAATCCATGTACCATCTTTGTTGCCCTCCTCTGAACCTTCTCTACCCTGTCTATGTCCTTACATAAGTAAGGTCTCCAGAATTGTACACTGTACTCCAGGTGGGGCCTCACTAGTCTCTTGTATAGTGGAATTATGACCTCCTTTTTCTTTCTGGTGATGCCCCTGCCTATGCATTACAGCATCCTATTTGCTTTACCTGCTGCCTTGTCACACTGTTTCCCTACCATGAGGTCATCAGAGATGATAACCCCAAGATCCCTTTCCTGCTTGGTGCACGCTATATCCTCACCACCCAGCTGATATATTGTGCCAGGGTTTTTGTGCCCCATATGCATTATCTTGCACTTCTTTGCATTGAATTTCAACTGCCAAACCCCCGACCATTCTTCAAGTTTCTACAGGTCCGTTCTCATTCTGCCTACACCCTCTGGCCTGTCTACTCTGTTACAGAGCTTTGTGTCATCCGCAAACAGGGAAATTCTGCCTTCTAGGTCCTGCGCAATATCACTGATGAAGATATTGAATAGGACCGGTGTCAGCACTGATCGCTGTGGTACCTCACTGGTCACTCTTCCCTCTGTGGAGTGACAGCCATTTACCACCACCCTCTGTGTCCTGCCGCCCAGCTAGTTACCTACCCACCACACTACTGTCCTGCCCACACCCATATTCCCCAGTTTGTGTAATAGTCTTCCATGTGGCACCATGTAAAAGGCCTTGCTGAAGTCCAGATAGACCATGTCCACTGTCCTCCCCTGATCCACCTCCCTAGTCACCCAGTCAAAAAAATTCAATGAGGTTGGTCTGACATGACCTCCCCCTGGCGAAACCATGCTGCCTTGGGTCCTGTAGTCCACTGACAACCAGATGTTCCACCAATCTCTCCTTCAGTAGTACTTCCATGATCTTCCCCCACTACTGATGTGAGGCTGACTGGTCTGTAGTTCCCCGCTTCCTCTTTGTTCCCACTTTTGTATAAGGGGACTACATCTGCTGTCCTCCAGTCTTTGGGTACCTCCCCTGTTTCCAGTGATCAGCTAAACAGGATTGCCAGAGGTTCAGCCACCACCTCTCTTAGTTCTTTAAGGACCCTGGGGTGCACCCCATCTGGCCCCATTACTTTAGCAACTCTTATTACTTCCAGTTCCTTCAGGACCCTTTCTCATGTAAATGGACTTGTATCCATTTCTGCACCATTCCCCACCCCTTGTACTCACTTCAGACCTATTACCCTCCTCTTCCTCAGTAAAGACTGAGCAGAAATACCTGTTCAATATGTCAACTTTACTGTTATCATCCTCCATGCGGCCCCCATCCTCCCCCTTCAGTCTCACTATTCCTCCCTTTGCCTTTCTTTTTTCACTTATGTACCTGTAAAAGGTTTTGTCCCCTTTACCCACTGATTTAACAATATGCTTTTCTGTCTGAGCTTTGGTTTACCTTACTGACCTCCCTGCCTCCCTTTGCTTTTCCTGGTACTTCTTCCTATCCCCTACCTGTGCCTTTTTGTATTGCCTGAATACAATCTTTTTGGCTTTCACTTTCTCCGCTGTCTCCTTGGAAAACCATAATGGCCTCCTCTTCCTTTTCCCCTTGCTAACCTGCTAATGCATATTTCTGTTGCTCTTGTAATCCTCGTTTTAAATACTACCCACTGTTCCTCATCCCTGATTCCTGCCCCATTCCCCTTAATGCCTCTTTCAAGCATCTCCTCATTTTCCCCAATGTCTACCCCTCTAAAATCCAGGATACGTGTTTTTGTGTGGTTTGGTTCTGCTCTTTCTGTGATTTCAAACCACAATGACTGTTGGTCACTGTTCCCCAGGTACTCCCCCACTGTTACCCTGTTCTAGGCAGAATTTTATATTGTGCCATAAGGACTCAGCTTTTGGACAGTCCCATAGTATATTCTTTAAATGTCCTGTGGTTTGTTGGCATTGTGGATAGTTAGGTGACTGTAGTTGACCCTTTTTCTGAAGTCTAGCTGGGGTGTAGCATAGGTTATGTGTTATTTTAAACTGATTTTGGTGATGACCAATGAACTTTAAGTATTTTGTATTGTTGATCCACATATACTGGGGGTCTGGAGTTCACTAAATTGTGATATCCAGTATGGGCAGGTGTCTTGGTCAGTGGGTGTGTGCTGCATTACTAGTTGTTTGTAGATCAAGGAGGTGTGGTGTTGTTGGTTGGCCAGACTAGTGAGAGTATCGAAGGGTGAGTGATCTGGGAAGTGCCAGGGTTATTGTCCTAAGGTTGAAGAAATTGAATGGCGAATCTGCATAAAGAAGAAGGGGGATAACTTATTACCAGGAAAAGCCTAGTGGAAGGAGCTGTAGGATATGAAGTTGTTATCTTGAATTAGTTGTCCTAGTTGTGTAGGTGTAGGCTCGCTGAGGAGAATTGAGGTGAGGAGTCTGTTCTGTATCTTAAACTTGGGGTTGCCAAGGAGCAGCTGGCCATGCGAGAAGAGTGGGTTTATTTTGAAAAGTCTAAATAATTGTTTGCTAGCCAGATGGAAGATTCCTATCAGAGTCTGTGTGAGTGTTGTGGGTAGTTTGGCTTGTGTAATATGAATCAGTGACCGTGCACTTATTTTTTCACTGTGAAATAGGTCTCTTTCTATTAGGAGCCATTGGAGGGTGTAGGAGAGGGTGCAGTTATCCATTGGCATCAATGACCATTTCAATAATATCCCTGCATGAAGCACCAAGTAGTAGAGGAAGAAATCCAGGAGCTGGAGGCTGCCCTGATGTTTAGTTGGGACTAATTTATGGTATGTTCTTCATGGGGCTTTATTCTCCCTTAGGAAGTTTGAGAGTACAGACTATAGTTTGTTGAACCATTTGTTTGGTATGACTAGATTTGTCATTCTGAGTGGGTAGAGTAATCTGGGCAATATGTTCATTTTGATTGCATTTATTCTGACCCAGAGGGTGAGAGGGAGGACTGATCATTCACTGAGGTTTTGCTTAAGGGATGTTAGGAGGGGTTCTAGGTTTAGTGTATGTATGTGTGTTTTTGTTATTGGGGATGACTTGGATGCCAAGGTATTTGATGGTGATTTGGGACCAAGTGCCCTTCCATTGTGGGAGTTGTGATTTCAGTGTTCTATAATAGCGGTAGGATGCTTGTTTTAGACATGTTAATTTTATAGCTCGTGATCTGGCCATATTGGCATATGAGGTTTATGGTGGCTGGTATAGATTTGGCAGGGTTTTCCAGGTGGAGGAGTATGTCATCCACACATGTGGATGTTTTGACTCTATGTGATCCTACTTGGATCCCTTCCACTTGGTCACAGTTAACTATTCTTCTGGTCACTGGTTCTAGGTATATAGTAATAAATAATAATAATAATAATTTTATTTGTATAGCACCTTTCAGTATATCAAGGTGCTGAACAACTTTAAAACAATTCAAACACTACATAAAACAACACATGTACATAAAATCAGCATACAACAAGATGAAATATTTGATAATAAAATCCAAGCATTAATAAATAACTTAATTGTCTAAAAAGCCATACTCCACAAGTAAGTTTTTCAAATCCTTTTAAAAGTTCCACGAGTGCACTGCCATAACCGACATGGTGAGAGTTCAAAAAGTGGGTGCAGCATGTCTAAATGCTCTGCTGCCAGAAGATTTTAAACTCACTCTTGGGATCTCTAACAACCCCATGTCGACGCGAGAGTGATCGGTCAGGGTAGTAAGGCACCAGGAGGTCTTTCAGATAGGCTGGACCCTGGTCGTGAAGGGACTTTAAAGTCAACAAAATGACTTAAAGGTGATCCGCCACCGCACAGGCAGCCAGTGCAGTTCGCGCAGCACGGGAGTGACATGACAGAACCGACTTGTCCCAGTCAAAACCCGGGCTGCAGCATTCTGCACTAGCTGTAGGCGATGGATTTCAACCCCAGAAAGCCCAAAGTACAGGGCGCTGCAATAGTCTAAGCATGAAGATACAAAAGCGTGAACCAAAGTAGGCAGGGAGTCAAACGGAACAAGATGCCTAACCTAGTAGGTTGAAGAGATATGGAGAGAGGGGTCTCTCTTTCTCATTCTGCCCCCCCACCCACCAAACCAAATCCTACAACAGCAAATGTTCAGACAAGCAGCCCTAGCTCTGCACACACAACAGCTGACATCATCATCATCATGCTCCTCACCACAGTCTCACTCCCAACACAGAACAGTGAACAGTGTCAGGCAGAGAAGACAAGACATTCTCAGTCCCCACCCTATGATCAACCAGAGACCTACACTTCTGGAAGTTTCTGTATGGTATAAATTGAACCGGGGCAGATCTAGGATTTCTTTGGAGAGGGAGCTACACAAACCGAGGGGGCTTGGGAAATAAAAAAAAATGTATGCCGTTTTGTTTTTAAATGTACCAGATAAAAGTATTGATTTTTAACATGCTCTGTCCCTACAATAACATATATTTTTTTTAACACTGTCCTTTCATCAGCCATGGGGAAACAGTATCCAGGCATGAAGCCATGCCACCTCTATTTCTATATAGGAGGAGCTATACACCCTAGGAATGCCTATTTTTACCTTTAAAATTATATATTTTATTAAGATTTATTTTTGTGTCACACAAGCTCCAAAGCATTGTTTTTAGGATGAAAGGACATGCTGCATGGGATAAGGGTGGGACTGCATGGATGGCATTGACTGCCATGTTCCATTTAGAAGAGTTGGAGACCCCTATACCTGCCAGTAATGGCAGCTATGGGTCTATGGATGGTCATTTCAGAGTCTGGTATGCAGAAATGTCCATGGAAAGTACAGCGTTGGGAGGTTGGGAAGGGAGAGGGAACAGCTATAGTGAGGCTGGGATAAAACCCACCAGCTGCAGGGCATTCTCTGTATACTTCTTAGGATTTTGTTACTGAAATGTTGAATTCATATACTCAAAATGTAATAAAATTAGGGGCACTGTTCTTAATAATGTGGGACAAATAATCAGACAAAGACAGTTTAAAAAACTTGAAGCTAGTTACTTAGCAGTACTCTAGCCTTGATCACAGCCTGGATACTAGCGGACAGTCCTAAACAATTGAGAGGTAATGAGTCACATTGAGTCCTTTGTGGGATCCACCACTTGTACTGCCAGATAACTGTACCTGTTAATGAGCTGTTAATCACACCAGGCCATCTGGAAAACTGAGGTAGATTAGCATGAGAAGTAGAGCCTACTAGAGCAGGACTTTTTTTTTTTAACTTCATTGACAGCCATTGAAAACCTTCACCAGTCAAGATGGACAAGTAGACAGTTAGCTGCACTAGTCCTGGTCAATTTTCACTAGGTTCTGACATGTTAAAACTGACCCCTATAGGGTTCAAAAGTAATGAAAGTGGTATTAAGGTTTCCAACTCTAACTACCCAACCTCCAAGCAGCAAATGATCAAGCCCACGTAACAACCACAAACAGCCATCACCAGTTAAGACAAACAACATACATCTCTTACCAGATGACACAAGTGCAGTTGCACTGATGTTTTACCTTTGTGGATTTCTATCTGTGGCTGCATAAGAACAGGCCCCTCAGGGGCGTGTGCTTATTCAGCCACACCTTCGTGTGTGTCATACAGTGTGTTTTGCAAACTGAAGGCCCAATGGGTCCTGTGCCTCTACTGAAAGAGATAGTCATGTATACTGTACGAGGTACCTTGCTAAATAGCATGATCTGCTACTGCACAGTTTTCTATATGTACAGTAGCTGTGTAACTGAAAAAATGCTACCATCTTGAACAATTTCTACATCTGCTGCTGAAATGATGACACCCACATTGCAACAGTTCTTCTATCTGTGTAGCAGCAGGCCCCACAGGGGTTTTTGCTTCTGCAGGCACAAGCTGGTGTGTATGTGTTACATCTGTGGATGAAAATGTGCAGGCCCCTCAAGGGCCTAGACTTAGGCAGAAAGAAGTACTGTTGCAATTTTGGTATAACAGAATTTGTGGCTTTCACACTATGCAGCCAGAAGTCAGTGTATATGTCTTACACCTGTGGCTGCAGAAGTGTAGGCCCCTAAAGTATATGTATGTCTTACAGTGTGCATGAGTACCTGAGGCTAAAGAAGCACTGGCACCTTGCAGGCATGCACTTCTGCAGACAAAAAGTGTTTTGTCATTTGGATTTTATGGATGTATATCTGTGGCTGCAGGAGCATGTGTTTCTGCACACAGAAGCACTGTTGTGTATTGAGTATCCTGGATTTCTGTCTGCTGCAAGGAGACAGCGTGTATGTCTTGCACTGTGAATTCCACAGATAGAAATCTATTAACATAGTGCATTAGTGCTACTGCATTTGTGTCATTTGGACACAGCTGTATGTTGTTTGTCTTACCTGATGATGGCTGTGTTTGGGTGTGGGCTTGTCTTCTGCTGCCTGTGTGGTGGGGAGTTAGGGTTGGAAACCCTAACATCACATTTTCCCATGTTTTTTGCTTTAATCAGAACCCTAACTGGTGCATTAACGCAGGATTTTTCAATGAATTTCCTTTCTTTTTGAAATAGTGAAATCATATCCTCATTCACGCAGCTCCTTTTGGGATGTGTGTAAACACATCCATTTGGGTGTAGAAGCGCAGGACATTCTGGGCCTTGCACTTCTGGCATTCATAGATTAGTGGTGTGAGAAGCTTCTGAAATTTGCTTTGTGAAAAAATCTTTGAATGTCAGCAATTTTGTGAAGCTGGGGACTGGAGTACACATTGTTATTGGCCAGGTGGATTGACCAAACTCACCTGGCAATGGCCAATTTACCTGGTGAATAACAAGGCAAACTGTATATAATGGACCCTTCCTAGCCTCCCACTGGCACCCTAACTCTGTCTCTTCCCCCAACTTCACAAAATGAACCTGCAAATATAGAAAACCGTCCCCTGGTGCAGAGCATCTGCTCTGTTCCATAACTCCAGTGTGACTCCCTCCCATCTGAGTAGTGGCTTTGTGAATGAATGAATGAATGAATGAATGAATGAATAGTGACATCCCTGCTTCTAGTAAAGCTATGTTGGTTGAGTTTTCAACCAATCAGGTTTTGCTAGGAGCAAATATGTCCCTGTTCATTCAACTGCACCATTAGGAGAGTTGGACTTGGAGACTCGGCAGCATTGGCAGTGCTCTGCTGCAAGGAGAGGACCATTTAATCATGGCTGTTTGGGTGCTTGCATTGGGAGGAGGTTGTTAGGGACCATGGGGGGATTAGGTGTGGATGTGGAATGCCTGGATGATAAATGTGAAAGATAAAAAAAGACTGTGTGGGATGAGGGTGTTGTGTGGATGGGGGAATGGATTTACCACTGCCAGCCTACCAGCCCAAGCTGCAACAGCATGATGTGTGTGCTGGGTGGAGGGGGGATTAAAATATTTATAACTGTGTTCTTGGGTGTGGGGAGGGGTTGATTTGAAAGCACAGTGGGTGAGTAGACTTTTTTAAAATCCATTGGCAAAGTTGGCAGTTCTGCCTTGTGATTCAGGAATTTTTTGTGAATTCAAGTATGGCAGATTCAGGCCAACTTCACTAGAAAATTCACAACATCTCTACCATAGGTGTAGACATGCATTGCCCTTTGGGCCCTGTGTCAAATGTGGAGTTCATCAGAATGAAGAAGCTCAGGGTCCTCTGGGCCCTGCACTTCTGTGTGACTATAGATGCAGACATGCAAAGCCCTCTGGGCCATATGCCAGCTGAGGAGTCCATGAGGGTGCAGAAGCACAGGCCCTTCCAGACCTTGCACTTCTGTGTTGCAACAGATGCATATATGCAGGAGTCTGTCTGGGTACGGAAGGGGCCTTGCTTTTCCCTGTGGTTACAGATAATAATAATAATAATAACTTTATTTTTAAAGTGCCTTTCAAAGTATCAAGGTACTTTATATGACAAAATGCACAATATAAAATATCACATAAAACATATAAATACAATAAATACATAGCAACATCACATATTAAAAACCGCCAATAAAATCATCCATACAATCCGAAAAATAATATTAATACTCAAATATCAGTTAATCGTCCAAGAAGGTCCTCCACCACAGGTAGGTTTTCAAATTTTTCTTAAATACCTCCAGGGAGGTGCACTCCCTTAACTGGTGAGGTAGAGAATTCCAAAGAGTGGGAGCTGCATAAGAGAAAGCTCTGCTACCAGAAGATTTTAAACTCACTCTTGGAATCACTAACAACCCCTCATCAGCTGAGTGTAGCAATTGGCCGGGGCAGTAATGCACCAGAAGTTCTTTCAGATAGGTTGGACCCTGATCATGAAGGGCTTTAAAAGTCAATAAAATGACTTTAAAGGTGATCCGCCACCGTATGAGAAGCCAGTGCAGTTCGTGCAGTAGCGGGGTAATATGACTGGATCTCCTTGTCCCAGTCAACACCCTGGCTGCAGCATTCTGCACCAGCTGAAGGTGATGGATTTCAACCCCAGAAAGCCCAAAGTAAAGGGCATTGCAGTAGTCCAGCCATGAGGACATAAAGGTGTGGACCAACATTGGCAAAGAGTCAGACGGAACAAGGTGACGCACCCTGGCAATATTCCTGAGATGATAAAAGGAAGTCCTGACAACGGCTGACACTTGAGATTGAAAGGTCAGCCTGTTGTCTAGGACAATCCCCCAGGTTGTGTACCCATTCAGAGGTTGGAAGTGACACGCCATCAAGAAAAATTCCAGAGGGCGAGCCATCATTCGGCCTCATTATCTGACCACCAGGATACACCACCAATACCTCTGTCTTCTCTGAGTTCAACTTCAACCAACTAGAATCCATCCATCCTAGGATTTCTTCCAGACAGTGATTAAACACCGAGAGAGCTCCATCCTGGTCAGGCGCAAAAGACAGGTATAGCTGGGTGCCATCTGCATAGCAGTGAAACCTCAGCCCATACCATCTTATAATGTCTCCGAGGGACAGCATATACACTGTGAATAACATGGGTGACAGCACTGAACCCTGAGGCACCCCACACAACAAAGAAGTTGGGGCAGAGGAATAGACCCCCCGACACAACTCTCTGTGATCTCCGGTAAGGAATGAAGTGAACCATTTTAAAACAGTTCCCGACATTCCACATATTTGCCTCAGGCGTGCTAACAGCACCAGGTGATCCACAGTGTCAAAGGCTGATGAGAGATCAAGAAGAACTAGAATAGAACATCTCTTCTGATGTCTCACCCTCAGAAGATCATTATGCACCCGAACCAGCGCAGTCTCGGTGCTGTGTCTTTTATGAAAACCAGACTGAAAAGATTCGTAGATATTATGGATGGTTAAATGGTCTTCCAGTTGGGCTGCCACTACCTTCTCAATAACCTTCCCCAAAAAGGGAAGGTTAGAGATAGGTCTGTAGTTTGAAAAACAGTCTGGGTCCAAAGTAACTTTCTACAGTAGAGGTGTAACCACTGCTTCTTTCAGAAAGTTAAGAAACTCACCTGACTCTAAGAAACACCAGACTATCTGCACCATAACTGCACCAATGATCTCAAGACAACCCAAAATTATGGGATCTGGTCCAGGATCTAAACTACAGCTCGTAGGCTGCACACTATGGATGATCCTCATAATATCCACGACCTCCGGTTGGCAAAAGGAACTCCAAGAGAAACTAGGCATTGTGAACTCGCACTGTTCCACAACATCATCCTTAGAGATTGCTGGACGCAAGCCCGCCCTGATGTCGTCCACCTTATTTGCAAAGAACCGAGCGAGCTCCTTGCACTCCAATTGCAAAAAAGCTTTCCAGACTTGTAGACAGACTGGGTTGCACAGTCTGTCCACAGTCCGAAACAGCTAAGCCAGTCGATTCTGTGCAACTGCAATCTCCCTGGACAGGAATTCTGCCTTCTTATGGGTAATTGCAGATTGATAGATAGAATAATGTTCCATCAATCTAAGGTGGTCGGCATCAAGGGCGGACTTGCACCAGCACCGCTCTGACCTTGGCCCCTGTCTCTGCAACTCCCTCAGTGTCCCATAAAACCAAGGGGACCTGGGATGAAGGGATAAGGGGCGCTCATGTACAGGAGCAATAAAATCCAGGGCCACTGTAATGGCCATATTATAAGCCGACGCCAGTTCCCCTGGATTACTGCTAGCCAACAAGGGGGATGAGAGATCAAGGACTGCAACAAGGCCCTGAGAAGTGATATTTCATAATGGGTGGTACCTGACCATCTCCACAGGGGAAGGCCTTCTAAGGGGGTTGCAAAAATTGAACCTCACGGTGTGGTGCGATGCACCTTTTTAATCATGTATCAAGTATGTTTCCACAATGGTTCATGAGGTAAGGTCATAAAAAGCGCATGTCAAAGATTTGGCTTTAAAATCTTTAAAAAAGGCACAGTTATGAGCAACATTCTTTATTCTTGCAATATAAAGTTCTTCTTTCAGGAGCACATATTTCTGTTTTGATAGCCAATAGTCTTGTTTTGCGAGCATGATGAAAGAAGATTGTTGGCTCACAAAACAAGATTCTGAAAAACACAACATCCAAAATCTTGTTTCATGAGTAGAGGTGGGCAAAGTTAGAAAACTTCGCTTTATGGAGAACTTTGCAAATTTTAACAAATTCTTGAAATTCTCCTTTAAGGCAGAGCTCTACTTCATCTTAAAGGAGAACTTCATGAATGGTGAAATTGTGAACTTTTCCTGCAAATTTGGGCTCCGAAGCAAAGTTAGTAAGGATTCATGGGATTGGAAATTACATGGTGCTGCTATGAGTTGTGTTGCCATGTGTAGGCTGAATTTAGTGAAATGTGAGGAAGAGACAGTTGGTGTTAATTGTGCTCTGTATCTTTATGCCTAAAAACCTTTGGAAAGCATTTAAAATAGGCAGGTTGTTTTCAACAAATCACTCCATTAAGTGTCTACTGTGCCTTGTGCCTCTAGATCACCAATTATTTGTGGTGTTTTTTGTGATTTAGTTAATTTAAAGTTGACATTTTCTTTTCTGTACTGTGTAGTGAAGCAGTTCTGTTGGGGGGTGAGAGAAGTTTAACTGCAGCAGTTTCCAGAAAGAAAACAAACTCTGGTCAGAGCTACAGTGGATGCTAACAGATTAACTTGATATGGGTGTTTCGTGGCCTTAAACATAAAGATGAATTGCTATAGTCATCTCTGTGTGTAAATATGATGTTTGCTAAAGGTAGGTCATTTACAGTATCTGGTTGATCCTGTGTTTCCTATGTATTTAAAATGTGAATGGTGAGTGCATGTTATACTATATTTGGAAGGAGAGGGAGCTCTGCACCAAGGCCTTCGAGTACTGGTAGAAGGAATGGTGCAGGAAGGAGAGTTGTGTCTACACTGGGGACTGTGGGCCAACCTGGAAGGAGAAGATCCTATACAGAGGTGATGGCTTGCTTTCATCCAGAAGGCAATCACAGGCCTCGGTGGACGATTCAAATGTTACTTCTATGGACAATTAATATAGCTGGGGGGTGATGGAAGAAATATGGGACTCAGAAAGTGGGCCACCACAAGCAGAGATAGAGACTAGGGAGATCTCAAGGGGATAGAGTCCCACCAGGATGCAATTTATTCAAGGGAGCAAGGGGTTACCAAAGGAAGAAGGAAGAACAGAGCAGTCAAAAGAGAAAGGTGTGGAAGGGAGAACAGTTGGAAAAGGAGAAAGCAGCAAGAAGAGAGGTGAGGGCTGTCAAAATGGTGCAAGATCTGCAACAGAAGCCCTATGAGGAGAGACTGAAAGAGTTCAATATGTACACCCTGAAGGAGAGGAAGAAGAGTAGGACTATTATGGAGACCTTCAAAATACCTCTTGGGTGTTAATAAGGTACAGGAGGGAAATATGTTTCAGAGAAAAGGTGCTGTAGGGCAAATAATATATCAGGGTACTACTGATACATCTGGTGAGCTATAATTAAGCAATAATGCCCTCCAGGGTGTGTGTCGTGCTGGGATAACGTCACGCCTCAGGTGGTTGGGCCGAGGCCGTAGGCTGAGTGCGTCCAATACCTGAGGCGTTGCGTTATCCCAAACCACACACACCCTGGAGGGCATTACTGCTATTATACAATGGCTCATTGTTATATATAAAATACAAAAAAATAATTTTAAAGAATGTTTTTATTAGTGTGGAAAAATATTTTTGTTTCTTAAGAGGAAATGCAAAAAAAAGAGCATATGCTCATGCTCCATATGGTGCTCCATATTGGGTCACAGTGCTGAGACTAGACCCGTGATGTTGTGCTGGGATAACATCATGGGTCCAGTCCCAGACTGACCAATCAGAGACCAGGATTCTTTCTTGCAATTGTATAATAGATCAATGATCTTCAAAGAGCTCTGTAATAATCTATGTAATCTATGGAGAACAAGGCATCTTGATATGAAGCTGGAAGGAGGTGGATGTGAGAAAGTACTTCTTCACAGAAAGGGTGGTGGATTCCTGGAACAGCCTTTCATGAGAGGCAGTGGGGAGTGAAACCAATGGTGGGTTTCAAAAATGCCTGGGACAGGAGCAAAGGAATCCTAGGAGGAAGGAGTTGGGTGGAAGAGACAGTGCTGTAAGGCAAGTTGGTTCTGCAGCAAAAGTGATCATAATTAAAAATGGGCAGACTAGATGGACCTAGTGTTCATTACGTGCCATAACTTTCTATTATGTAACACCCCCTTTTGGAGATTACTAGTTCTGTTCATCCCTCCTAGGGTTTTTGTGGCCTAATTCAGCCCAGTAGAAAAGGGATTAGTTCTTCTCAGCACTCAGGTGGAGCCTCCCACAGGTTGGGAGGTCATCATGGGTGCGTGGGGAGATGAAGTCCCTCAATATAGGCAGGAAGGTGAGTTCCACTCAGAGACATGAGAGGAGAGGGAGTGAGAGTGAGTCAGGACTGGGCAGGGTCAATTGCCCGCTTCGGCCCTCAGACAGTGGCACTAGAGGGGACACAGAGGAAGAAGTTGGTGCCAGTAGCCACAAGCCATATAGTATCTTGGAGAGCAGCTAAAGTCAAGAGGGGAGCCAGTGGCTACAAGTCGCAGAGTGCCCTTGCAGCCTGCACTGATTAGTGTAGAGATCCTGTGGACAAGAATGTGGCAGGGAGTGCAGTGTCCAGACAGTGAGCTGATTTGGGGCTCCATGGGACATGTCCCCCTTCCCAATTCAGGGACAGTTGCTGCCAGTTTTGGGAAATGATACAGGGGTCATGAGGGAAACTGCAAATCCCCAAGCCATGAGGATTGCATGTCCCGAGGGGGACCTGCTGAATCAGTACAGAGAGAGAGAGCGAGGGATGGGGATTATTGAGAGTCTGGGTGCCTGTGAAGAATAATGAGCTGTTAGCCACTTTAAACTGTTCTTTGATGCGAGCTGCCTTAAAGATTTTGTTACCATAGCGGTCCCAAATTAATGCTGTCCTAAAGACTGTGCAACCTCCTCGGTCCATGAAAAAAGTAATATTGTGGCCATACTGCCCACATGAAAGCTGAATCAACTAATGCTCCCCAGAGCTTTGTGTGAATATGGAGAATGAATTTGGGATCCCAGTCATTTAAGTTCCATGTGGACATTCTGTTATTGAAAGGAACTGTTTAATATGTATTAACCTGTTGTTTTCATCCAGCAACAGCGAGGAAAAGGGACCCTGTGTGTGACATCTGGGCCTGGGTAACCTGGCTAATGGGAGTGCTTCTGTTGCTGTGTGTGTCCCCTTCCCATGGACATATTCTATCCATACCCCTAGACACGGAGAGGGAGGGCTACATTTCTGTGTATGACAGGTTATGTGATTCAAATGAGTAAGGCACACTGCTGTTCCAGTTTTGCACTCACACTGTTGATTTATAGAACAAGTTTAGATACAAATGTGTGTGGTGGTTGTTGGGGAAGGGGTAAGGAGATGCAGGCTTGAGGATCAAACAAACAAAACAAATCAAATTAAATAGCTGGTTGGGCCATGTAATACTATGCACTCCATCAAGCTCAGCAGTAATGAACATTACATACATATTCTGTAGATTACAGTCAATGATTTCAGAAATACATATTATTTTTATCCAAATCATCAGCCTCCATTCGGTGCACATGGTAAGCTTTATTTTAAAAGGTTGGGAAATATTTAAAAAGTTTAAGGTGACAAAAAAGTCAAGTAAGTTATCACATTTGGTCAGCTTCACTTTTCAGCATTTTCCAGTATGAATCTGGTTGCTAGAAAGAGAGAGAGAAACAGAGAGGGAGAGAAGAGGAATGGTGGAGCATGGTTGCTCATCTATGATTTTCTATGTACAGTGCCACACACACACACACACACACATACGCACACACGCACACACACACACACTTGGGAGACAGAGAGAGAGAAGTGTAATTTAGAAGTGTGGGGTCTTCATGAACTACGATTTACCAACCCCCCGAAGGCCAGGGGATTTGGGGGCTGCATAGATCTCCAGAAGCTATCAGGTTGCAGATGCATTCTGGTGCATTTTGAGGGTCATTTTGACACTATTTGGCAGCTTTTAAAGCTACTTTTGACTTGCTACAACCAACAAATATCACTTTCAAAATAACTACTTTTTATTTTCTTAAAAGATTTGTCAAAACTAAAGCAAAGAATCCCACCCCGGCCACCCTTCGAACAGCCAATTATATACCACTTCTTTTGAGTATAGCCAGCTATCACTGCAGCAGGCATTGCACTTGTTACCTTGTAACTTGACCAGCAGGTTCTGCCCCGCCCCCACTCCCAACAGTGTACCACACAGTCAGACATACAAGTCAGTGAGAAGGGCACACAAAACACCAGCCTGGATGTGCATGTGTCTAGCACACAGCAGACACTTACACAGATCATCCATGCCAGAGAATGGAACTGATATACAAGACCCACAGGAGGGTCTCTCAATGCCCAGCATTGAAACAGGATGTGCACCAGTTCATGAATGCTTTATCTTTATCTGCATGTACTCTGAGCTGAGACAGTGGGAGCATGAAATACAGGTCATATGCAGTGACACTGCAGCCCAAAGACTTGATGTGCAGCACGGGTTCCACAACCTGTGTGAGACCTCAGACAATGGCATGACCATAACAGTCACTGCTCTACAGCAGGATGAATGTTCCCACTCATATCCAGTACATGGCAGCCAACCCCCAAATCCCTATATGTCATACACTGGAACCACAACACCATCAAGCACTCCAGCACAATCCACACATGACAGCCAACCTGTAGGGCTCCACAGACAACTGTAACAGATGATGACTTAATGCCAAGCATGTTCTGTGTCATGCAGACAGCCCAGTCATATGGCAAGGGCAGGGACAATGCTGTGGTAGGCTCATCCCAACCTAAACACCCACTTAGAAGTCATTGTAGACACCAAAGCCAAAAAATAATTACCCAATGATTCATCCGAATGCAGCACAGGCTTTAATGCTGAAGAACTGCCATCCACCATCTGATGCATGTGGACATTACTTCATGGGTTTGATGCTCACTCACAGCTGGGATTGGAGACGGGCAGCAAGGGGCAAGCTGGGGGGAGAGATCACTCAGGTCACTGAACGCAGCCCAGCTGCTCACCATTAGATAAGACCATCCAATACAAACAAAATTACTAATACAACACAGCACACTTACCTAACTGCTCATTTTATGATAAAGCCAGGCTGGATATTAAGTCATAGTATTTTGTTGGCACTGACTGCCTAATTCACTCAGTCCTAGCCAAGTCCTGACTCCCCACTTGTGAGAATTAATCCCTCACAGGATCACATGCCATGACTAATCGACTGCTCCCCACTTGCACTCCACATATTGCAAGCAGCACCTCCAGTCACACAGGTACAGCTAGCCACTTGCTGGGTTAGAAGATTTCTGCAGGACATTCCCTAGATTGCAGATCTGTCTTTCATATGAACAAAAAGTATGCTATTCAAGATGAGAACAAAACTATCACTGCCAGGTTATTAAGTTACTAAACCTTCATGACATTTAAAAATGCACTACTGCTTTGCCACATTAAATAAGTTAATTAAATAAATAAGTCCACTATTCTGCTCTGTCATTGAAAAATACATAATAAAAGCTTTACCACACTGAATATGAGAAAATGCCTGTCACTTGGGCTATTCTGGGTAAATGCATTATAAAAATGGGTAAAAGGAGGACCCCACTGAAACAAAAAAAGGTCTTGCATCTTCACTGTACCATCCTGGGTAAATACAATGTAAAAACTTAGTCAAACTGAACCCCACTACAAACAAGATATCACAAGTCAGTCCTCATTCAGTAGTAGAAAGCTGCACAAGGTTGGGGTGTAGGGACAAAGTAATAAAAGTTCAGCACAGAATCCCACACTCACCACCACCACCATGTAGAAACTAATGGTGCTCACACCATCTCCGTTAAAGTGCAATCTTTATTGAGGTGCTGGTGCAGGACAAACCACACCACATGCCTTGATGCATTTCGGACCAAAAATCCTTTTTTGGCCCAAAACATGTCAAGGCGTGTGATGTGTCCTGCACTGGCATCTCAATAAAAATTGCACTTTAACAGAGATGTTGTGAGCAGCATTCTTTTTTACATGGTGGTGGTGAGTGCAGGATTCTGTACTGAACTTATATCACAACTCAGCTGGGCTATCGTGTGTAAATATATTGCAAAACTGTAAAGACAGGGCCCTACAGCAGACCCTAATAAAAATCAGAAGTTGCCTGTAAGCTGATCTCTCCTGGAAAAATACACTGTAGAAGCATCCAGATCACCCATCTTGTAGCTATCTGGTATGTTCTTGATGGGCTAGTGGTCCCTCCAATAAGGGCATGTGACCCCCCCTTTCAACTCACCCTCTCATGCACCTCACCAGCCATAGTCACAATATGCAAACTACAGCAACAGTGATAACTGGCAAAGGCCTCTGCTCACCACCTCAAAAGGTTTCCATCTGACAGTCTCTGAGCAATCGTAAGTATTTTACAAACAACTGCTTCTACTGTACTCATGATCACTCACTGACAATCAAGGGTGCCGGAAGATGGTAAAAGCTGAGGGGGCTGAGAATCAAAAGGGCACTTTATAAGGGAACAAAGGGCACTTTTTCTACTAGTTTTTGCCATACAGAAATAAAAAGTGGAGGGGCTCCCGCTCCTTCCGCCACCCCCCCCCCCCGGTTCCGGCACCTATGCTGACAATAAGACAGTGGCAGGCCAAGGTGGTGAGCAGAGGGCTTTGCAGGTCACCGTCACCATTTCTGTACTTTGGCTTGGGTGACTTGAGCGGGAAGGGGGGGGGATTGTGGGGAGAAGGGTCCTGAGTAGGTGGGTTGATAGAGGATCAGATGTACTTATGGGTGAGGGGAGACCACTAGACTACTAGGAATATTCAAAAGAGCTACAGGATGGTTGATTGAGGGTGCAGGTACCTCAGTAGGGGTGTGCAGACAGTTCTTATTTGAATCAGAACCCCCCCCCCTTGATCCAGCCCTTACTCCAGAACTCAGATAATTAAGGACTCAGCTGCAGAGTCAGGTTTCAAGTCCTTATTTATTTTAACTTTATTTTACAATTGTATTTTGACCAGGAAAGACACATTTGAGCTGAAAATCATTTCCAGGTCATCCTGGGAGCTGTATGAAGTTAAGTGACTTGCTTAACTCAGGATCACACAGTATACCAATGGTGGCTACGAGATTCAAACTCATGTCTCCAGGTTTCTCTAGGAGTCCTTTAATGAGAACATAAAAAAAAAAACTGTAGCCATGAATTCCTTTACATAACATCCCTCCTAGGTTTTAAATTTCACAGACACACATACCACCACTACCGTGTTTTTTCTATATAAGGAACAGCTCTTGCAAGACTTCATTATAACCCAGTCCCTACAAGGCCAGGGCTTCCATGCTTTTCCATACCTAAAATGTTGAATTAGGTATAACCTGGGAAGCTTTGTGTCAAAACTTTTATTTTCAGTTAACACTCGATTTCTGAGTTGTAGTGTGTTTTATTCATCATTCTCTGACTTGACCAGTCAAGTCAATCCATGCATATCAAAGAGGGAAGGGTTAGGCACCAATAAAGCTGACACTTTATAATCAGTCAAGCAGTATTTCAAAATAAAATCCTTAAGAATGCAAATAAAGTGTAGCCATCCAAATATTTCAACAGCATTGTCAGTTCAAAAACTGGAAAGAGGGTTATGTGATCTTTATTTGCTTTGGTAGGGGAACTAACTGAGCAAACAGTTTTACTAAAAATATGAAACTGCCTGTTTCACCTAATTGAAGAATCATGACAATCTCTGTCTGCCTGTCTCAGTCCAGTGACCCCAATGACAGAAGCTGAAACGAATCATCTTGTGTTATAAACACAGTTCCTTTACACCTCTGGTTCTAAGACTGTTAAGTTGTTGATTTAACAGTGCTACTTGGAGAACTACTTCAAAAAAAAAAAACATACACCCTTGCCAACATGGCATTGTTTAGATAAAAATGTGTAAAGAGAGGGTTTAGGTGTCCTTCAAGATGAAAACAAGCTACTGTATCTGTGCTGTTTAAAGTGAGCAAAAACCAAAAACCCAGGGGAAGAGTACACAATGGTTGGGGGGAGTGAGTGTCTAACAACAACAAAAATGGAAAGGAACCTGGGGGTAGTTATATCAGATGACCCAAAGGTGGGCAAGCAATGTGAGAAGGCAATAAGGAGGGCTGGGGGATATTGGGATGCATAGGGAGAGGCATAACCAGTAGAAAACAGGAAGTAGCTATCCCTCTGTACAGACAGTTGGTGAGACCCCATCTGAAGTACTGCATGCAGTTCTGGAGACCCCATCTCCTCAAAGACATAGACAGGGTGGAGGCTGTCCAGAGGAGCGCAACCAAAATGATGCAAGGTCTGCACCAGAAGACATATGAAGAGAGACTAAAGGAGCTTAATATGTATACCCTTGAGGAAAGGAGGGAGAGGGTCATGATAGGAACTTTCAAGTATCTCAAGGGAATCAACAAAGTCCAAGAGATGTGCAAGAACAAGGGGTCACAATTTGAAGATAGAGGGGGACGGCTCAGAGATAATGTGAGTAAGTATTTTTTCACAGAGAGGGTTGTGGATGCATGGAACAGCCTTCCTGAGGAGGTTATGGAGTCAAAAACAGTGGGGTAATTTAAGAATGCATGGGACAGACATAAGGCAATTCTAGTGGGGGGGTAGGAGGAAGTAGGCTGTTGGTTAGGTAGGAAAATAGGCAGACTAGGTGGGCCAAGCGGTCCTTATCTGCCATCAAATTCTATGTTTCTATATCCACTGATTGTAGTTTGATGTGGCATGAGAATGCTACATGTAGGAAAGGAACTCTTTCTCTCCCCACCCCACCCCAGCACAGTGATTTCAGGTAATGGAAGAATCGCGATTGAACTCAGACACTATTCTTTGGAAGGAGTCTGAAGTAACCTTTTTCAAAAGTAACACCAAAATGTCTGCAGGGTTCTGCACACACAGCCGTGAAAAGGAAGGTTAGACAGCCTTTTCTGTCTTAGCAGTACTAGTGCTGTAGTAATCAGTGTTTTGTGTGAATTGTTTTTTTCCTGTTTTTTTGGTTTGTAATTTTAGTTCTGTAGAACAGTTAGGTATTTTATTGAACTATTTTTGTCACTGTAGTTTGACTATATTGATTTCATTTTTGCTTATAGAGTGACGTTAGTGGTTTTTCATGTATGCAGTAACATCATTATAATTACCCGAGTTGTTGTGTGCTGTGTGTTCCACTTAATTCCTGAAATCCCTGTTGTGTATTGTTTGTGTGTAAAAAAAAAAAAAGAAAAGAAAGAAAAAAATGGTGGCAGTGTGGGGGCTGCTGGTGATTCATTTATTTAAAAAGCTGGTAACGGGTAAAGGCACACTGAGCCAGGGCTCATTTACAGATATGACCCAGGGAAGGGGCAGAGGGAGAAACATGTTACAAGTACAAAACAATATACAGAAATAAAGTCAAAAGTCAGAAAATTAAATACAAGGGAGTTGGTACACTCTGAGGAAACAGCAAAAGTCATGGCCAATCAAGGTAAATCACTGTAGCAGTCATGGGTAAAGTAAACAATCAAAAAAGAATGTAGCAGTGATATATTAAGCTGGGTCTGGAAATGGCTGTACAGGGAACACTTCCCTTATGCTCTGAATGAACTGCTGCTGGCACAGATGGACCACCACGTCCACTATCCACATTCATCACTTCCCTCTGCTTTTCCTCCTACTCGGCCTAGTCATTTGCAATGAGATGGGTCCTCTGGCCCCCAGTACTTCTGTTGGTCCTCTGTTTGCCCAGGGGCATATGTTTATTGCATAGGCTGCAAGTGATAACACTACTCCTAACCCTAATGTCCCATAGGATAACACTGCAGCTTTAATAAGCCATAAAACCACCAGTCTTTGGAGTTAAGGTATGCTCTATTCATTCAAATAAGGGTCTCAATGTATATTACAATAAACACATAATAGCCTTGGGAAAATTCATGGGATGTGCACAGCACCCCAAAATCACCTCCCAACTTGACCATGGTGGCAAATCCACACTTTATGTCTGATAATCATCATGCATGAAATATGCACCTCCTCTTGGGCTATAACCATACCAAGTTTTAAACAAATTTGACAAAATTTGAGTTAGTTATGGCTAAAAACAAAACAAAAACAAAAGTAGACTGGAAGTCATGTTGACCCAACTTCACCTTTGTGTACCCCAAGGAGAAGTTACAGACAAAGTTACCAGTGGTGCATTTTCTATTAAATAGAAATACTTTGCAAATTGATCTGTGGAGGTGAGTTTGGCAACTTTGCCTTAACTTTGCCTGCAAATTAAACACTTCACAACATCTTTATTTATGAGCCCACCTTCTTATTTCATGAGATTTTCTTGAGCTCATGAAACAAGAAGGCTTCTTACGAAACAAGATTCTGAAGAAAAACTATGTGCAAAATCTTGTTTTGTGATCCCACCTTCTTGCTTCATGAAATTTTTGTAAGCTCAAAAAACAAGATGTCTGCTCACAAAGCGAGATTCCGAAAAAACCTAAGTCTAAAATTTTGATTCATGAGCTGAAATTCTTGTTTTGTGACTCTATTACTGTTTTATGAGCCTCACAAAGCAAGAAAATTGTCTCATGAAACAAGCCTTGTTAAGGATTTTAGGAATGTCCCAAAAAGACATTTCAGGGTTGTTTTTCAAAAAAACTAGGTCCAGTATCATGCAAAATGGGTCCTGTTTACCTAGATTTATGTGTCTGTGTCTTTCCAGGGTATCTTTTTTTTTTGTTGCTTAAGGAAACAAGATTGCTCTCATGCAAAATAATATTTTTTTTTCTCACGAAACACGAATTCCACCTCACAAAACAAGAATCCTCTTTTGTGAGCAGGAATTCTTGTTGTGTATCAAACATATATCTGAAAGATCCTGAGCATGCTCAGAACTGAAATTTCAGATCCTTATAATTTGGGGAATGGATTCATATTTTTTCACCAAACAAGCCTTCATTCTAGGGCAAGGGCTTTCTACCCTTAACATTTCAGCTGAGAACAAAACAACATCAAGAAAAAAAAATATTTTTCCTCTTTCAGCACTATCCAGATCTCAAAATGTGCACATTAACTGGAGCAAAATTTATCAAATCAGACATTGTCCCCAAGGCCACATACACTAAATTTTCTGCAATTCCATGGAACTGGCAGCAAAGCTATTAAGGTGCAAAGTTAGGGGTTTAACATTAAGCACCATATTAAACATCATACTCAACTCTAACTATTGGGGTGCTACCACACCCTTATAATATAGAGTAAAAATGTCCAAATGCAGGATGCTATGGCAGAACCCCCCCTCCCCAAGGAGATGATGCATCTAAGATGATCTGTTCTAGAGAAATACAGTTGTCCCTTCCTGTTGTGAATCCTGCTATAGAGAATCATCTGATATAGCAAATGCTTTTTTTGGATACTGACTCAGTCTTGAAATTGACAGAACTCAGCTGACATGCATGTCAGTTCTTTCTGACAGTTTAAACCTGCCTCTTGTTAGACCCATCCCCTGCCTTGCCTGCTGTCAATTAGGCATGACTGAACACTGATAAATACATTGATAAATACAGGTACACCCACGTCTAACTAGCTAGCTACATTCTGACTGTGCTGATCTTTACCTTCAGTATGAATTGATCTTGCCACACTGTTGAGAATAAGTTTTCAATCCTGGATGGGCTTAGGCTGGTAAAATTTTGGTGGAGATATGTGTGGAGACAGTATATTCAAAATCTACAATCTGCACTTGAAGAAAACAGCAGGGATCTCTCTGTCAGAATGAGAGAAGCTGGAATTGTGCTATGACAAATGTTGAGCCAAAGGAGGAGGGGGTGATGACAAATCTGATTCCTTGGATGAACTATGGCACTAAAAGTGCTGCAAGCAGGGCTGGAATGGCTTCAATCCCACGAGGCTGTCCTGTTAAACTAATCCAACTTAGAAACTATACAGTATGTCATACTCAAGAGACCTGGCTGCCCAAAGCAGTAAACAGACAATAACAGCAGTTTTTTCACTGCAGTTGGCAACAGTGATGTGTATTAAAAGACACAGTGAGTAAACTGCAACTGTAGGAATGGACATTTAGTAAAACTAAGAACAACATGATTAAAGTAATTTCAGCATAGAAATAAATGTGTGCTTGTGATCAGAAACACAAGCTGTTATTTATTTTACTGATTTGTGAAGTTTACTAGTGTGTACCAATGTGCTGTAGTCTGCTACAAGCTACTAAAGTGTGTCCTTCATTTTAATGAACAAGCTGCTATACTGAAAGTTCTGAGCAGTGCCCAGGTTGTTCCTAATAGTGCAGAACACATTACATTGTAAAAACACTCCAATCACCCTTTCCTGTTGCTGTCTGGAATATTCCTGGTGGTCTAGTGGTCATCCACCTGTAAGGGTATCTGAAAGCCTCTCCTAACTGACCAACCTGCTTAGGACCCTCCTTACCACACACCCTCAATTGCTCACATAAGCCAAACTGTGCCAAAACATAACAGTGACCAGTACAGCTCTCCATTCACCACCTTACACAGCTGCTGTCTGACAGTCTTGAGAAATCACAATTATTGCACAAACAGCTGTTTCTACAGTACTCCATAATGCAGAACTGCTATTTACTTTAGTAGTATAAAATCTTATTTTTATACAGGCATACATTGGTACATTGACAAAATTAGGGTAACCAGTTTACTAGGTGGTCCTGTTTCAGGTTACAGTTTAAATGTTCACAGATAATAACAAATGAACACAGTTACAGACAGAACATATTTAAACAATGCAAGCTTACATATTCACAAATAATATTAACAAATGAACACATAGTTAAAGACAGAAACATATTTACACAGTGCCAGCATTGACAATATGTGATAAAAAGCATATGAAGGCTCATTTTATGCAGTTGCAGCATGCCTCTAATTCCATCAAGCGCTCCACACAGATACAGATACAGACACACACACACACTCTCACACACGTCTCCAGTTTCTTTTTAGCCTTTAGTAAGACTTTATCATCTGATAATTTATAGACCTTGTACATCTATGTAATATTCCTTTTGGGACATTTGACCTTCACACTACTAGATTTTCAAGGAGGTTTTCTTATCGCTAGTTGTGTTTCCCAGCTAATTACTCTCTAATCGGTAATATTCAGATGTAGAATGAAAGTGAGCTTTTTTTTTTTAAGAAAACCTGCCATTTCCTTTCTGATGAATAACTCTGTAGGTTTGAAACGTTAAGTTTTTTCTATAAATTTCTGTTGATCCAATAAAAGATATCCAATCACCTATTTTATGCATCTTAAAGTATACAGAGTCACTCACTGAGAGTCAGAGGGCATTTCTACAGCATTCACTATCACTCATTGAGAGATTGACGGTGACCAGATGAGGTAGTGAGCGAAGGGCTGTACTGGTCATTGTCACTAATTCCATACTGCTGCTTAGGTGACTGATGTGAAAGAAGGCACGTGGAGGAAGGTCCTGAACAGGAGGGTCAGGAGGGAGTCAAATGCTCATACAGTGGGGAGCACTAAACCACAAGGAATATTCAAGACAGCTACAGAATGGGAGATTTATATATTTATTTATTTTGCATTTGATTATGGGGTAGGTGTACTGATCCAAAGGACCATTTTCAGGCATGACCCGGGCCATGAAGATGGCACAATGAATAAGGTGCAGTTACATAATATATAACAGAAATGACAATAGAACAAGTACAACATTCTGAGAGTGCAGTACACTAGATAATGTGCAGATACATAATACATACAGTAATGCCATTGTAGCAAATACAATAGACAGGGGGAAATACAATACAGTAGATACAATGGTGTAGTATAAAAATACAGTACAGCATAAAGCAACATTAAATAGTTAAACCAAAATATGCATAACAATGCAGGATAACGTAAAAACAGTAAAGCATAGCTTGGACATCATATGCATGGAAGTGCACAGGATGCAGTGCATTTGTGTAGTAATGCATAGGAACAATTGAGGGATAGGAGATAAGCGTGTGATCAAATAGGTGTATGCTGGGTTCCTGGAATAACCTCAGTGATTCCTTAAGAGTCCAGGTGAAAAATCCTAGGTGTGATGCGGGGGGGGGGGGCATACTGGGAAACAGGCACAGGTGGAATTAGCCATTAGGGCTGATTTGTACTGAGATTTAAATGAGAGATGGGAGTCCAGCGAGCAAAGGGCAGAGGGCAGACTGTTCCACAACTTTGGAGTAGCTGCAGAGAAGCCTTTGTCGCCCAGGCAGGTGGTGATCCAGGGTAGGGGGCAACAGGAGGCTGGAGGAGTTTGAGGGTTTGAGGGCAGGTTCTTGACTTGAGCAAGGGGAATGGGGCACGTTGTTCCCATCTCTAATAGTCTTGTCAATGGTGCAACCGAGGCTGTAGTCTCTCTGAGCCTGAGAGGGAGAGCCAGCCAGGGGGGCGATAATATAGGGGTACAGAGGCTGGTTTATCTTGCCATTAGTGCAAATCGGCAGATGTTATTACAGGTTGCATTTAGCCTACTGAGTTGCTGAATGGAGGTTTGCGTATATATAGGGGTGCAGTAGTCAATTAACGGGAGGATATTACCTTGGGCAATTGCAAAATGGGCCTCGGGAATCAGGAATTGTTTTAAACGGTATCCCACTGCCAGTTTTTGGAGTATGTGCCATATGATGGAGCCTATGTGTTACGAGAATGTTAGTGCAAAGACTAGGGTAGTGTGTAAGTACTTGAAAGAGGGTACTGTGTCCAGGGGGAGACCACCAAGGGTGGACACGCATAGAGCAGAGGGGATACTTGTGTATCTGGCTAGCTTAGGTTTGGAGCCTAGATGCATGGCCTTAGTTTTGTTAGTATTGACCAGGAGCCTATTCTCAAAGAACCATTTATGGGTGGTACTGTATCTGGAGCTGAGCGTAGCAGAGATGTTATCCAGTGATTTGTCACTATGGTATAACACCAGGTCATCCTCCTATAGTACAGAGTTACATAGATACATAGGTACAGAGACAGTGTCGGCAGATAAGGGCCTATGGCCCACCCAGTCTGCCCATTTGAGCTTGTAAGTTCAGTTTATGTTTTCCTAGAAGTCTGTTGCCCCTTATCCCTGACCTCCAGAATTCCTTTATGTCTATCCCATGCATTCTTAAATCCTGTGATTGTTTCAGTCCCCACCAATTCCTCTGGCAGGGTGTTCCACTTGTCCACCACCCGTTCTGTGAAGAAATTCTTCCTCATGCTTCCTCTGAATCGTCCTCCCTCCAACTTCATCCCATGCCCTCTAGTCCTGGAACATCTTTTTAGCTTAAAAATAGTGTATTCCTGCACCCTGTTCCTCCCTGTAAGATACTTGTATATCTCTATCATATCCCCTCTCTCCCTCCTCTCCTCCAGGGAGTACATGTTCAGTTCCTTCAACCTGTCTTCACAGGACTTGTGATGCAATCCATGCACCATCTTTGTTGCCCTCCTATGAACCTTCTCTACCCTGTCTATGTCCTTACGTAGGTATGGTCTCCAGAACTGTACACTGTACTCCAGGTGGGGCCTCACTAGTGTCTTGTATAGCGGAATTATGACCTCCCTTTTCCTGCTGGTGATGCCCCTGCCTATACATCCCAGCATCCTATTTGCTTTACCTGCTGCCTTGTCACACTGTTTCCCTACCTTGAGGTCATCAGAGATGATAACCCCAAGTTCCCTTTCCTGCTTGGTGCATGCTATATCCTCACCCCCCAACTGATATATTGTGCCAGGGTTTTTGTGCCCCATATGCATTATCTTGCACTTCTTTGCATTGAATTTCAACTGCCAAACCCCTGACCATTCTTCAAGTTTCTGCAGGTCCCTTCTCATTCTGTCTACACCCTCTGGTGTGTCTACTGTGTTACAGAGCTTTGTGTCATCAGTGAACAGTGAAATTCTGCCTTCTAGGTCCTGCACAATGTCACTGATGAAGATGTTGAATCGGACCGGTCCCAGCACTGATCCCTGTGGTACCCCACTGGTCACTCTTCCTTCTGTGGAGTGGCAGCCATTTACCACCACCCTCTGTGTGCTGCCACCCAGCCAGTTACCTACCCACCACACTACTGTCCTGCCCACACCCATATTCCCCAGTTTGTGTAATAGTCTTCGATGTGGCACAGTATCAAAGGCCTTGCTGAAGTCCAGATAGGCCATGTCCACTGCCCTCCCCTGATCCACCTCCCTAGTCATCCAGTCAAAAAATTCAACGAGGTTGGTCTGACATGACCTCCCCCTGGTGAAACCATGCTGCCTTGGGTCCTGTAGTCCATTGACAACCTGATGTTCCACCAATCTATCCTTCAGTAGTGCTTCCATGATCTTCCCCACTACCGAGGTGAGGCTGACTGGTCTGTAGTTCCCCGCTTCCTCTTTGTTCCCACTTTTGTATAAGGGGACTACATCTGCCATCCTCCAGTCTTTGGGTACCTCCCCTGTTTCCAGTGATCGGCTAAACAGGATAGCCAGAGGTTCAGCCACCACCTCTCATAGTTCTTTAAGGACCCTGGGGTGCACCCCATCTGGCCCATTGCTTTATCAACTCTTATTACTTCCAGTTCCTTCAGGACCCTTTCTCGTAAAGGACTTGTGTCCATTTCTGCACCATTCTCACCCCTTTGTACTCCTTCAGACCCATTACCTCCATTTCTCAGTAAAGACTGAGCAGAAATACTGTTCAATATGTCAGCTTTACTGTTGTCATCCTCCACGTGGCCCTCATCCTCCCCTTCAGTCTCACTATCCCTCCTTTGTCTTTCTTTTTCACTTATGTACCTGTAAAGGTTTTGTCCCTCTACCCACTGATTTTGCAATGTGTTCTTCTGTCTGAGCTTTGGCTTCCCTTACTGACCTTCCTGCCTCCCTTTGCTTCTCCTGGTACTTCTCCCTATCCCTTCTGCCTGTGTCTTTTGTATTGCCTGAATGCAATCTTTTGGCTTTCACTTTCTTTGCTACCTCTTTGGAAACCATAACGGTCTCCTCTTTTCTTTTCCTTTTGCTAACCTGCTTAATGCATAATTCTGTTGTTCTTGTAATCCCATTTTAAATACTGCCCACTGTTCCTCAACCCCTGATTCCTGTCCCATTCCCTTAATGCCTCTTTCAAGTATCTCCTCATTTTCCCAAAGTCTGCCCCCTAAAATCCAGGATACGTGTTTTTGTGTGGTTTGGTTCTGCTCTTTCTGTGATTTCAAACCACAATGATTGGTGGTCACTGTTCCCCTGGTGCTCCCCCACTGTTACCCCCATCTCACTGTCCCTGTTTGTGAGCACAAGGTCCAGTATTGCCTTCTGCCGAGTTGGTTCCATGACCAGTTGCTTGAGGAAGGCACCCTGAAGGGAGTCCAGGATAAATCTGCTCCTAGTTGATGCTGCTGCTGGGATGCTTCAGTCCACGTCTGGAAAATTGAAGTCTCCAGCCAGTACTACCTCACCCTTGTCTGCCATCCTTTGGATGGCTAGCATCAGCTCCCTATCTTTTTCTTCCTCCTGGGCTGGTGGTCTATAGACCACACCTGTGGGATGGCTGTCCCCATTTTCCTTTCCAGCTTAACCCACAGTATCTCTCCCCATTTTGTTCCTACTGTATCTCTGTGGCCCTTATGTCATTTTTTCATACAGTGCCACCTCCTCCCTTCCTGCCTGCTCTCTCTCTTTTGAATATGTTGTAGCCAGGTATGGCCATCTCCCAGTCATGGTTATCATTACACCAGGTTTCAGTGATGGCCACAATGTCCAGGACTGACTGCACCATGACAGCCTCCAGATCTTCCATCTTGTTTTTAGGCTCCTGGCATTTGCACACATGGCTTTCTATGATTTGACCTCCCTAGACTGTTTCGCTGTTCTACTCCAGCCCCTTCCTTGGCTGTTCTTTATCCCCAGTTCTCCTTGCTGTCTGCCCTTCTGCTGAATTTTGCCCCTTTTCTGCCTATCCACCTCTTGGGCACTAATCTCCATCTTTTGCACACTGCTTTGCAGAGATAGCCATTCCTCTGGTTCACTGGTTCCACTGCTAGCTGTGGGGGGTGAGCAAATAGGTACCCTCCTTGGCCTGCCACCCCTTTTAGTTTAAATGCTTGTCAAGCATTTAAACTTATCATTGAGTGCTTGGATTCCTCTCCAGGATGGATGCAGGCCTTCAGACTTGAACAAACCTCCATCCCTCCAGGTGGGTCCCCAGTCACCAATGAATCCAAGCCTTTCCTCACAGCACCAGTTCTTCAACCATGAGTTAAAGTTCCTGGTGCATGCACTCCTATGCGCCTTGCCTCCTCGCAGGTAGTACTTGAGAAAGTGACAGAAGTAGCTACTTGCTTGAGACCCTCCCCAATTTCCTAAACTCTTCCTGAACTTCCTTGGCTCCTATTTGCCAGGTCATTAGTACCTAGGTGGATAATGACATCCAGCTCACCCTCCCGTCTTGCCTTCCCAGTGATCCCCAGGATCTTCCTTCCATCCCTCCATGCCATGGCACCTGGTAGGCACCTCACCTCCCTGTCCTCCCCCTCCTGTGTTCCTAGCTGGATCCTCCTTATGATGGAGTCCCCCACCAGGATTCACTTCCTGTTCCTCTGGGGTCCACTGCTTTCCCCGCTGAGGTCACCTCCTTGGCTAACCTCCACATCCTTTCCTTCCACTTCTCTGGGTACCTCTATTTGGTTGTCCTCATTTGCCAGTATGGCATATGAGTTCTTGAGTGGAATAGGATCTGGGATGTGCCTCTGCCTGACCACTCTATCCCTCCCTGAGCCCACTGTCATCCAAGTGCTCCTCATTCTCGGCATTCTTTGAGGCAGTTGCATTGGACTGGGTGGTCTCTGGATAGGGGTGATGGTACTCCTGACCCTGTTTACTTCCGCTCTGAGTCTGGCTACCTCATCCCGCAGTCCAAAGAGATGCATGCAGATAGGGCAGCACCTCAGTGTCCAGAAGGTCTGCCTGAATATGGCTGCCCCACAGCCACTGTACTGCACCACTCTACATTATACTGCAATTATACTACTATTCCACTACTTGTCTGCTACTGAAGCTCTCCTAGTTCCCTTTTTATTAATTTACTGTCCTAAAAATCCTGCCACTGATCCTCAGATAATTTTCTTAAAAAAAAAAAGAAACCAATAAATAAATAAATGAGTCAAAACACTTGTCGTGCTGAGGGTAGGCTTCTTCCCCCTTATGCCCCTCCTACTTCACACCCCTTACTGTACCCTGTGTTTAGCTCCTGTCAATCAGATTTAACAGGGTATATAATTAAGAGTTACAGGTGAGACTGTCATTTTGGAGCGAGTTTATGAAAAGAGAAAATACGAGGGGACCCAGGATAGAGCCCTGGGGAAACACCTGTGGTTCCTTCTTTAGCCATGGAGGTGGCTTCTCTACACATAAAGTTTGAGAGTGTCCTGCAAGATAGCTCTGGAACCAGGTGGTGATTTCTGCAGTGCAGCCGAGGCTCTTCAGTTTGCTGTGGAGTGTGTTGTAGTCCACCAGATCAAAGGCTTTTTTAGGTCGATGAACTCAGATCCTGTAAGTTGTTATACATCCATATTTCTGAAGATGTGGTTGGTGAGTTGGGCAAGGACGGAGGTCATGCTGTGGTGTTTCCTAAAACCATGCTGGTGAAGACATAGGAGGCCACAGCTAGTGCCATGGTCTGAGAGTTATCGGTGCATGACCTCTTCTAGGAGTTTGTTAAGGTGTGTCAGGATGGAGATTGGTCTGTAGTTGTCTGTGGATTGGGTGTCCCCAGATTTTGAAATGGGGACTACCCTGGTGCTTTTCCAGCTTTGAGGCACTGAAGATGAGGAGAGGGAGAGGATAAACACTATATGTTGGGTTCCACAATTTTAAGGAAGCATGGGGAGAGCCCATCACTGCCTGGGCTACACCTGTTTGGGAGGCTCTGGAGTAGTTTATACCATTCTTGGGGGGAGATAGCTTTGAAGTGGAATGGTGCATGTCAGTGTCAGCTGGGGCTGCTAAATGGTGTGGGTATGTCATGTTTGGAGGCGGCAGCTTACCAAGGTGGGTGGACAAATCTGTAAATTTGGTAATGAGGGCATTGGTCACAACCATGGGGTCATTCAAGGGGCCAGTAGGGGTGTTCAGTTAAATAACTGACTGCTGAAATTTCAGGGTGATTATAGATCTTATGGTTGACCAGAATTGATAGGGGTTGCTAAGGCTGTCATATTGGAGTTTGCAGATGTATGTCTCCTTGTGCGCTTTAACCTGTTGTGTACATAGATTGCGTAGTCTTCTGATTTCGTTCCAGTGTGTGGGGGAGGGAGAGGCTTTGGAAGCAGCCCATTTGATGTCTCTCTCTCTCTCTTCATCATGAGAAGCAGTTTCTTTGTGAGCCAGTGGGTGTTTCCCCCTCTTATCCCCTGGAAGGCTAGAAGGAAATGCTTATCCTGCATGCTTTTAAAGGCATCAGTGAGCAAGCTCCCAATTGAGTTTAGGTGTCGAAGGGAAAGTAGGGATGCTCAAATTACTGCCCTAATGTTGGTGAACAGGAAAAGTTAGATATTTGGGGGGGGGGTGGATGCTTGGGCTTGGAGGACCATATGTAATACATGGGTGGTGGTCACTGACTGAATCATGTTTGTTAGAATCCAGTCCAGGAGGGAGTGGTTTGATGATCTATTGTTAGTTTGGGTGGTTCAGGTTATTATTTGGTTAAGTATCAGTGGTTCAGCTGGTAGCACACTTGCCTTTGAGGCCGGGAGATCAGAAGGCTGTGGGTTCTATCCCCACACCAGGCACTTGGATTAAATCCCAATACTGACACTGTAGTGCAGCATAAGGGGGTGCTGCACTCCTGAGGGTCCGTCTTTCAGATGAGACATTAAACCGAGGTCCCATCTGCCTGTTCTGGTGGTAGTTCAGGTGAATGTTAAAGATCCCATGGCATTTCTCGAAAAGAATAGGGGAACATTTTATTAAGTATAAAATCATGAAACATACAACCAGTAAGTATTTACATAAGTCCCATAAATCACCCCCATGTTTATTCAACAGAAAATTCAAACATAAATATTTAAAACAATAAACTCTTTCTGCATAATTTTTTGTCCCATCCCCCCCCTTATGTGCTCCACCCTCTTCAAACAAAAGGAGTAATTAACCTACACCTACAGAATCTATGTGTAACCCAGGGCATATTTTTCCATAAATCCGCTATCTCTGCCTGTGGGAACTGCTCACATTCTATAGAATACACATGTTGTAAATCTTTTACAATTTTTAAGTAATAAGGCATGACCAGGGGTTAGATTAACAGTCTGTTAATCACCCACTAGTGTACGTGGCACGAGGTTTATAAGTAGTGCCATATTACCCTTAGGGGTGATTGACTGTTAATCTAACTCCTGGGTGTGCCTTATTGCTATTATAAAAAACACACCAAAAGAAAAGAGTTTAAAGTATACTTTTTCTATGTTTTCCTCATTTAGAGGGAGATTTTTAATAAAATAGTTCTTATAGAAACATAAAAACATAGAATTTGACGGCAGATAAGGACCGCTTGGCCCACCCAGTCTGCCCATTTCCCAACCTAATGGATAAGCTGCAGATCCTAGTTAACCAGCAGCCTACTTCTTTCTACCCCCACCCCCTAGAATTGCCTTATGACTGTCCCATGCATGCTTGAATTCAACCACTGTTTTTGACTCCACAACCTCCTCCGGAAGGCTGTTCCATGCATCCACAACCTCTGTGAAAAATACTTCCTTACATTACCTCTGAGCCACCCCTCTATCTTCAAATTGTGCACCTTGTTCTTACACACCTCTTTTTGAAAGATGCTACCTTCTTGGACTTTGTTGTTTCCCTTGAGGTATTTGAAAGTTTCTACCCTGTCCCCCCTCTCCCTTCTTTCCTCGAGGCTATACATATTAAGCTCCTTTAGTCTCTCTTCATATGTCTTCTGGTGCAGACCCTGCACCATTTTAGTTGCCCTCCTCTAGACAGCTTCCATCTTGTCTATCTCCTTGCGGAGATTGGGTCTCCAGAACTGTACACAGTACTCCAGATGGGGTCTCGCCAGCTGTCTGTACAGAGGGATAACAACTTCCTGTTTTCTACTGGTGATGCCTCTCCCTATGCATCCCAGTATCCCCCCAGCCCTCCTTACTGCCCTCTCACATTGCTTGCCCACCTTTAAGTCATATGATATAACTACCCCCAAGTCCCTTTCCATTTTTGTTGTTGTTAGTATCTCACCCCCCATTGTGTACTCTTCCCCTGGGTTTTTGTTTCCCAGGTGCATTACCTTGCACTTCTTAGCATTGAATCTAAGCTGCCATACATTTGACCATTCCTCTAACCTTGCCAAGTCTCTTCTCATCCTTTCCACCCCACCTTGTGTATCAACTCTGTTGCAGATCTTTGTGTCATCTGCAAAGAGACATACTTTTCCTTCCAGTCCCTCTGCAATGTTGCTTATAAAGACATTGAAGAGGACCGGTCCTAATACTGAACCCTGCGGGCACCCCACTAGTAACCCCCCTTTCTTCAGAGTGGACTCCATTTACTATTACCCTCTGTGTCCTATTCTCCAGCCAATCCTTTACCCAGGCTATCATCTTGGGACCCACCTCCCAGGCTGGCTAACTTGTATATTAATCTTTGTGTGGGACTGAGTCAAATGCCTTGCTAAAGTCTAGGTAGGCCATGTCCACAGCCCCTCCCTGATCTACTACTTTGGTCACCCAGTCAAAGAAATCTATTAGATTCATCTGGCATGACCTTCCCACTGTGAATCCATGCTGCCTTGGGTCCTGTGCCTCTGGCCTGTAGGTACTCAACAATTCTTTCCTTTAGAAGTGATTCCATCATTTTCCCTATCACTGAGGTTAAACTAACAGGTCTGTAGTTTCCTGCTTCTGCCCTGCTCCCACTTTTGTGAAGGGGAATCACATCTGCCCTCCTCCAGTCCTCAGGTACCACCCCATCCTCCCATGATTTGTTAAAGAGGGTAGTCAGTCTTCCACCAACAGTTTAAGAGTGCTGGTTCAAAATCAGAATGCACCATTCCTCACATTCAACAGGGCTAGAGGATGGAATGCTGACCGAAAGAAGTCATGTGCCATGGTGATCAGGCTGTACATGACAGTATAACCTGGATTAATGTAAGGCTGTTGGAATCCTAACAGCCAATCAGATTGCAGCATTTCTGAGACCTTTTTATAATATTACTTAATTCAGTATGTGAACAGTCGTTCTGCTGAAGAGTAAACAGGCATCTGGCTATCCATATATTCCATTTAACCACCGTGAACAGCAGATAGAGTGAACATTGATTCCACTTCTTCCAGCCTGTAAAAATATATCCATACATAATATTTTCATACGTTATAGTGCTCAGTATTGTTTCTTCCCACAAGTTTGTGAGATATGTCCAAAATCCTTTAATAAAAGAACACTGAAAGAACAAATGTGTAATTGTCTCTTCTGTATTAATACAACCTAACCTACTACGTATCCGTTCTTCCCTTTGCTTATGTTTTTGGCTACTTTTTACATTTATCCTCCCGTGACATGACAACCAATGAAAATCCCACATATGGGCCAGAATCCTAGAGGTATTTAAAAGATTTTTTAGGGATGGTAAGTAATGAATGCGACATTTCTCAAAAGGCATTGCCATACCACATAGGGTGGTTAACAAATTAATATACAGGCTTTTATGAGTGGAGGCCTGTATAATTTGTGAGGATGTTACTTGCCACTGTTTTAGTCAAAAAAAAGTTTCTCTGAGGTATTGCAAACATCTTGGACCTTGTTGAACTCTGGGTAGATGCTGTTCCCAATGGTGGAACCAGGTTTTGCAATTCTCATACAGCCAGGGTTCCCACCCCTTTCCAATATTGATTAGTAGTGGCTTTAAATTTGCCATCATGAAAATACCATTGAAAAATATGACGGGGCTCACCATATCCAGCCCCCCCCTCCCTGACGGATAAATGTAAAAGGTTTCTTTTCATCGGATTAAGCCGACTCCACCAGATTGCTTGAAAAAAAGATGCTCAAGAGGGGAGTTTCCACTTTCTTAGGGGATGGGAACACGTAACTTAAATATAAAAATACCGGAACTAAAAAGGTTTTCACTAAGAATACCCTTTTCTTTTTCCCTATTTTACTTCTATTCCATTGTTCCACCTTTTTCCTCCCAATCTCTAATGTTTCCTCCCCAGTTTACCAAATCTACATATGGGGTCCCAAATTTGACCCCCAGACTTGAAATAGGATTTGAAGTAAGTTGTAGGGATCCAGTGGAGTTTACCTCCTCTGCAGGGGTTCCTAGAGTCCTCCTGCAGCACTTCTCTAGATTTAGAGAGGCACCTAAGACTGCACCGAGAGGAACATACTGAGATAGCTGATGTTACTTAATGTGTGTCCGCGACCATCAAGCACAGGTCGTCAGCATATGTTAATGCTTTTACTGGGCTCTGTATGTTATAACCAATTATAGGTTTAATAGCCTGCATGCTATTTTCCGTAACAATAGATTGACAAAAAACACATACAGCAAGGGGCTCATAGGACAGCCCTGTCTAACTCCCCATTTAATTGGTACCATGGATCCGATTCTCCCATTTATCACTGGTATTACTGTGGCAGTTTTATATAGGGCTTTTACCCAGTTAATCATCTCTAATGGGACCTTATACTTCCCACAAAAAATTGTGACAAATTGAATCAAATGCCTTCCTTTCGTCTAAAGAGACCACATAGCCCGGACAGGTGTTCGATTCCCCCTGTAAAAAAAGTTCATAGGATCAGATGTTCTCATATGGACCTTTGTGGTATGGCACAAGCTTGATTGGATGAAATTACTTGTTCTGCTATCAGAGTTAGCCTTTTTGCTAATATCTTAGTGAGTAATTTACAGTCTGCATTTACCATGCAGATTGGCCTCAGATTGTTTAAATCCTGTCTATCCCCTTTTTTATGTAGAAAAATCAGTGTTCCTTTATTAAAATGTAATTGAATATTTTCTGATCTTAGCATGCTATTGTATACAATCGTTAATTCCTTACTGAGATAGTCCCCTAAAACTTTATACAACTCATTAGGAATTCCATTTGGACCTGAGGAAATATTGTTTCTTAACTGCTGAATACCTTCAGTAACTTCACTTTGAGTGATTGGTAGACTCACCTCATCTAGGACCAGGGTGTGTGTGGAATTTGGATGTCTTTTAAATAATTATGAATCTCCTGGGCATTAAAAGGGATTTCTGAGAATAGTTCCCTAGAGAAGTCAATCACAATCTGTAGTATTTTCCCCATAGCACTATGTATTACCCCAGAGCTATCTGTTAAGCCAGACATTAGTTTCTTCTTTAGTTGGTTTGCATTGTGGCTAAAAGGGCAAACGTCTTGAGTATAATCTTGAGTCTGGAATTTATGTTGATTATATAGCTGAATGAATTTTTGTTTTCAAAAATTCTTCATTTCATTTTGAATTATCTGGACTTGGGAGCTAAGGTTCTGGCCTGTTGTATACATAATAGAGAATAGGTTTTGCAGATGATGGCCAGAAGAAGCCAGAAGGGGCAGGAAGGAAATATATTCAATTCAGTGCTTTAGAGTAATTGGTAATTGCTATTTTTCTTTTAAACTTAGATTGTGGGCTTTTAGTGACACTGTACTTTCTTTGTTGTCTTTACTTATAATTGTTTTTGGGCTGTTGAAAATTTAAAACATAGTGGTGGTGTAATTCTGTGCTGTCTTTAATTGCTGCAAATTTTATCTTGGCTTGTCTGACTGCCCTGTAGTTGGGTGAAGGGTGTTAATTGTTCGCCTCTGACCTCAGCTACATGATAACTGAAGGTGGGGCTTAGTCAGAGTTGAGGTAGCAAGTAGAGTTTTATTTTCTCAGAAGAAGCCAGAAGGGAAGGAAGGAAACATATTCAATTCAGTGATTTAGAGTAACTGGTAATTGCTATTTTCTCTTTAAACTTAGATTGTGGGCTTTTAGTGACACTGTACTTTCTTTGTTGTCTTTACTTATAATTGTTTTGGGCTGTTGAAAATTTAAAACATAGTGGTGGTGTAATTCTGTGCTGTCTTTAATTGCTGCAAATTTTCACCCCTCCTCCCCTTCCCCGACTCTTAATTATATGCCCTGTTAAATCTGATTGACAGGAGCTAAACACAGGGTATAGTAAGGGTGTGAAGAAGAGGGGCATAAGGGGAAGAAGCCCACCCTCAGCACGACAAGTGTTTTGACTCATTTATTTATTTATTGTTTGGTTTTTTTTTAAGAAAATTATCTGAGGATCAGTGGCAGGATTTTTAGGACAGTAAATTAATAAAAAGGGAACTAGGAGAGCTTCAGTAGCAGACAAGTAGTGAAATTGCAGTATAATGTGGGGAGTGGTGCAATGCAGTGGCTGTGGGGCAGCCATATTCAGGCAGAACTTCTAGACACTGAGGTGCTTCCCTATCTGTATGCATCTCTCTGGACTGTGGGATGAAGTAGCCAGACTCAGAGTGGAAGTAAACTGGGTCAGGAGTACCATCACCCCTATCCAGAGACCACCCAGTCCAATGCAAATGCCTCAAAGAATGCCAAGAACGAGGAGCACTTGGATGACAGTGGGCTCCGGGAGGGTTAGAGCGGTCAGGCAGAGGCATATCCCAGATCCTATTACACTCAAGAACTCATATGCCACACTGGCAAATGAGGACAACCAAATAGAGGTACCCAGAGAAGTGGAAGGAAAGGATGTGAAGGTTAGCCAAGGAGGTGACCTCAGCGGGGAAAGCAGTGGACCCCAGAGGAGGAGGAAGTGAATCCTGGTGGGGACTCCATCATAAGAGGGATCCAGCTAGGAACACAGGAGGGGGAGGACAGGGAGGTGAGGTGCCTACCAGGAGCCACGGCATGGTGGGATGGAAGGAAGATCCTGGGGATCACTGGGAAGGCAAGACAGGAGGGTGAGCTGGATGTCATTATCCACCTAGGTACTAATGACCTGGCAAATGGGGAGCCAAAGGAAGTTCAGGAAGAGTTTAGGAAATTGGGAGGGTCTCAATAGTAGCTACTTCTGTCACTTTTCAGAAGTACTACTCACGAGAGGCAAGGGATAGCATAGGAGTGCATGCACCAGGAACTTTAACTCATGGTAGAAGAACTGGTGCTGGAAGGGTTTGGATTCATTGGTGACTGGGGACTCACCTGGAGGGATGGAGGTTTGTTCAAGCCTGATAGCCTGCATCCATCCTGAAGGGGAATCCAAGCACTCAATGATAAGTTTAAATGCTACATTGACAAGCATTTAAACTAGCAAAGGGGGGTGGCAGGCCAGCAAGGAGGGTACCTACTTGCTCACCCCCCACAGCTAGCAGTGGAACCAGTGAACCAGAGGAGTGGCTATCTCTGCAAAGCAGTGTGCAAAAGATGGAGATTAGTGCCCAAGAGGTGGATAGGCAGAAAAGGGGCAAAATTCAGCAGAAGGGCAGACAGCAAGGAGAACCAGGGATAAAGGACAACCAAAGAAGGGGCTGGAGTAGAACAATGAAACAGTCTAGGGAGGTCAAATCATGGAAAGCCATGTGTGCAAATGCCAGGAGCCTTAGCAACAAGATGGAAGATCTGGAGGCTGTCATGGTGCAGTCAGACCTGGGCATTTTGGCCTAAACTGAAACCTGGTGTAATGATAACCATGACTGGGAGATGGCCATACCTGGCTACAACATATTCAGAAGAGAGAGAGCAGGCAGGAAGGGAGGAGGAGTGGCACTGTATGTGAAAAATGACATAAGAGCCACAGAGAACCAGGAGGAACAAAATGGGGGACAGATACTGTGGGTTAAGCTGGAAAGGAAAATGGGAACAGCCATCCGCACAGGTGTGGTCTATAGACCACCAGCCCAGGAGGAAGAAACAGATAGAGAGCTGATGCTAGCCATCCAAAGGATAGCAGACAAGGGTGAGGTAGTGGACTGGAGCATCCCAGCAGCAGCAGCATCAACTAGGAGCAGATTTATCCTGGACTCCCTTCAGGGTGCCTTCCTCAAGCAACTGGTCATGGAACCAACTCGGCAGAAGGCAATACTGGACCTTGTGCTCAAAACAGGGACAGTGTGATGGGGGTAACAGTGGGGGAGCACCTGGGGAACAGTGACCACCAGTGGTTTGAAATCACAGAAAGAGCAGAACCAAACTACACAAAAACACGTATCCTGGAATTTAGGGGGGCAGACTTTGGGAAAATGGGGAGATACTTGAAAGAGGCATTAAGGGGAATGGGACAGGAATCAGGGGTTGAGGAACAGTGGGAAGTATTTAAAATGGGGATTACAAGAACAACAGAATTATGCATTAAGCAGGTTAGCAAAAGGAAGAGGAAGAGGAGACCATTATGGTTTTCCAAATAGGTAGCAAAGAAAGTGAAAGCCAAAAAGATTGCATTCAGGCAATACAAAAGACACAGGCAGAAGGGGATAGGGAGAAGTACCAGGAGAAGCAAAGGGAGGCAGGGAGGTCAGTAAGGGAAGCCAAAGCTCAGACAGAAGAACACATTGCAAAATCAGTGGGTAGAGGGGACAAACCTTTACAGGTACATAAGTGAAAAAAGAAAGACAAAAGGAGGGATAGTGAGACTGAAGGCGGAGGATGGGGGCATGGAGGATGACAACAGTAAAGCTGACATATTGAACAGGTATTTCTGCTCAGTCTTTACTGAGGAAGAGGAGGGTAATGGGTCTGAAGGGAGTACAAGGGGTGAGAATGGTGCAGAAATGGACACAAGTCCCTTTACACGAGAAAGAGTCCTGAAGGAACTGGAAGTAATAAGAGTTGATAAAGCAATGGGGCCAGATGGGGTGCACCCCAGGGTCCTTAAAGAACTAAGAGAGGTGGTGGCTGAACCTCTGGCTATCCTGTTTAGCCGATCACTGGAAACAGGGAGGTACCAAAGACTGGAGGACAGCAGATGTAGTCCCTTATTCAAAAGCGGAAAAAGAGGAAGCAGGAACTACAGACCAGTCAGCCTCACTCGGTAGTGGGAAGATCATGGAAGCACTACTGAAGGAGAGATTGGTGGAACATTTTGTTGTCAATGGACTACAGGACCCAAGGCAGCATGGTTTCACCAGGGGAGGTCATGTCAGACCAACCTCATTGAATTTTTGACTTGGTGACCAGAGAGGGTGGATCAGGGAGGGCAGTGGTCATGGCCTCATCTGGACTTCAGCAAGGCCTTGACACTGTGCCACATTGAAGACTATTACACAAACTGGGGAATATGGGTGTGGGCAGGACAGTAGTGTGGTGGGTAGGTAACTGGCTGGGTGGCAGCACACAGAGGGTGGTGGTAAATGGCTGTCACTCCACAGAGGGAAGAGTGACCAGTGGGGTACCACAAGGATCAGTGCTGGGACCGGTCCTATTCAACATCTTCATCAGTGACATTGCACAGGACCTAGAAGGCAGAATTTCACTGTTCGCTGATGACACAAAGCTCTGTAACTGAGTAGACACACCAGAGGGTGTAGACAGAATAAGATGGGACCTGCAGAAACTTGAAGAATGGTCAGGGGTTTGGCAGTTGAAATTCAATGCAAAGAAGTGCAAGATAATGCATATGGGGCACAAAAACCCTGGCACAATATATCAGTTGGGGGGTGAGGATATAGCATGGACCAAGCAGGAAAGGGATCTTGGTGTTATTATCTCTGATGACCTCAAGGTAGGGAAACAGTGTGACAAGGCAGCAGGTAAAGCAAATAGGATGCTGGGATGTATAGGCAGGGGCATTACCAGCAGGAAAAGGGAGGTCATAATTCCGCCATACAAGACACTAGTGAGGCCCCACCTGGAGTACAGTGTACAGTTCTGAGACCATACCTACGTAAGGACATAGACAGGGTAGAGAAGGTTCAGAGGAGGGCAACAAAGATGGTGCATGGATTGCATCACAAGTCCTATGAAGACAGGTTGAAGGAACTGAACATGTACTCCTGGAGGAGAGGAGGGGAGAGGGATGATAGAGACATACAAGTATCTCACAGGGAGCAACAGGGTGCAGGAATACAGTATTTTTAAGCGAAAAAGATGTTCCAGGACTAGAGGGCATGGGATGAAGTAGGGAGGACGATCTCAGAGGAAACATGAGGAAGAATTTCTTCACAGAACGGGTGGTGGACAAGGGAACACCCTGCCAGAGGAAGTGGTGGGGGCTGAAACAATCACGGGATTTAAGAATGCATGGGATAGACATAAAGGAATTCTGGAGGTCAGGGGTAAGGGGCAACAGACTTCTAGGAAAACATAAACTGAACTTACAAGCTCAAATGGGCAGACTGGGTGGGCCATAGGCCCTCATCTGCCGACACTGTCTATGTATCTATGTATCTATGGCGCTGCTGCAAATAGGATAGATACGCACAGCTGCTCTTTTTTTTACTATATTGTTTGAGTAGCAAGGTTAAATCGGCCTTTGTATCTTCCCACCATTCTATACTATTTTCATAGCAGATAAATATTGATTTCCTAGCAGTCGGGAAATGGTCAAGTGTATTTAATAATTCCTGTTCTGAAAGTAAGGAGGTATTAAACTTCTACAATCCTGGACCACTTGCCCGGGGTCCTGCCTATTTTGTGGTCTGAAAACTCAGAGGACTAACCTATGCTGTTGTAATTTGGACATTTATGGATGCAAAAACATAGTCTATACTGGTTGCTAATACCCCTTTCTGAAAAGTAGGGGCGTGTTTTTTTCTAATTTCTTAGATTACATCTCAAAGTTGTGCCATGCCTGTGATTTTATTTAAAGACCGAGAGTCACAATACACCTTTCTAGATGTGGCGTGAGAGCTTTTATCTTGTAGGCTCAGCCCACAATTAAAGTCCCTGGCAAACATAATTAACTTTGATGTATGCAAATAGTGTTGTATTAAAGATAAAATCTCTATCCTTCCTGTCTTAGATTGGGGCCCATACATATTAATCAAACAATAAGGTTTTTGGAAGATAAAGCATCTAGTTTTAATACACGACTTGGAACTATGTCATAGAGTTTTAATAGCCTAAAATCAATTCAATGCACTCAGATACTGACTCCTGAACAGGGTTCATGGCCTATCGACCAAAAGGATGGTCCACAAAGCCAGTACCTCTGTGCTTGTTTGATTTCAGATCCTGTATGAAATCTTACATCTTGTAGAAATATAAGCCCAATTCTCAAGGATGTGAGAAAAGTAAATACCAGATTTCTTTTCTCAGCTCTCTTCACACTATTGACATTTATAGTGTGGAAGTCAAAGGGAAGGATTTGCCATAAAATAATTGATGTGAATAGGCTACTTCTTGTATACTAGCAAGGATATTATTTTTTTTCCCCACCCCTACTGTCCCTTGTGCTTTTGTCCTGGCCTTTTGTTTTTGTGTTCCTCTGTCCCTGGTATGGACTTATATGTCTGTCGTACCCTCAGGGTGAGAGGAGGGGATCGAGGAGGAATCAGACTCTCCCTCATATTCCCCAGATGAGTAATGCAGAATTTCATACGTATTGGAAGTTGGTATTGGGGAAGTCCTAACTACTTTTGGGGGGGGCTGCTTTTATCTTCAATCTTGTAGAATGTCTATACCCCATTTGCCTGGGTTCAGGTGGAGGGGCATTTACACATCCACTTGAATGCTAGTTACAAGGCTTACCTGCATCTCAATCGGAGCTTGTATCAGAGGGGGGTACAAGGCCACCCTCCTCTTGATCCCTAACTGGTCCATTGGGTAGGGAACAAGATATACTGTATAACCCCTAATTTTCGCTGTAAATTAATTTACGCTTTATTCGCGGGTCAGATACTTCCCTGGATTTAAGTTTACAGCGGAAGAATTGTAAAAGCTAAAAATACACATTTTGTTTATAGCGAATGGTAGCGGGATAAGGACAGGACTGTAGTCTTTCCTCGAGTGGCTCTACCACCTTCACCTCTGGTCACACTCTTTCATCATTTCAGGCTGGGGAAATGGGAAGCAGCACCAATTATTTTATTTGCTTTTGCCAGTGTCGCACGCCAAATGGTGATGATGTACGTGACTTGCTAGAAAATGGAATTATTTTGCTTGTTTATCATGAGCACACATGGAAGAAAATGGATGCAGTTTTCAGAATCCATTCATTCGTATTTTTTCTACTGACCACACATTCATTAATAAAAAAATATTGAAGAAAATATAGCCTGAAATAGGGGTCATATGGGGGGGGGTGCTGGCAGGTGAGGACTGACCTGAGGCAAGCATCGGGTTTTCACCTCTGATCATGCTCTTTCATCATTTCAGGCTGGGGAAATGGGAAGCAGCACCAATTATTTATTTGCTTTTGTGAGTGTTGCACGCCAAATGATACAGAGTCCTGGTGTTAAAGACTATTCAAGCTCCTGCTTCTGCCACATCATATGGACTTCTAGAGCCTTGCAGCAGTACAGCCTGAAATAGGGGTCAATATTGGGGGGGGTGCACTGGCAGGTGAGGACTGACCTGAGGCAAGCATCGGGTTTTCACTCGTAACACAGTTGACCACTTTATTAAAAAAAAAGAAACTGTGCTTGTTGTTGAGACTTGTGGGCACACTGCAGCAAAGAATACAGGTGTAGTTCATGGATAGCTTACCTCAAGGTTAAGTAATTACTGTGGATGCGCTAATATAAGGTTACGCTAATATGTGTGGGGGGTTGAACTGCACGGAATTTAAGCTATGCGGTAATATTGCATTATACAGTAGATGGTTCAGACACACTTGGATCTATCTGAAGTGGATGCACTCTTTCTCTAATCTTAGCTTTTTGGGCTTGGGAGATGATGAAATGTTGATCTGCCCCTCCATCATGGTGCTCTTTGATTGTGGGTGTCCCATATGCAATTTTGAAACATGTGCCCTAACTCATCACACAAATTTACATTCATTGAGACAATTATTACTAATATGGCCTAGGTCTCCACAAAGGTTACATTTGACTGTATCACGAACTACTTAATTGTGTAGGGTCCCCACACCTATAGCAGGCCTTGGGTTGGCCTGGTAGAATGACACCCCCATCCCACCCCAAAAAGAAGGAATTCGAAGGTGCATAATAATGGATGTGGTAGCAAGTGGTGTGCACAGGGTACCATCCTGTTCAACCTTTTCATCAGCGACATGTATATCTCACCACATAATATAATGGTTAAATTTGTAGACGATACTAAACTTGGAGGAAAGGTAAACACCTCTCCAAATTGTCATAACTTAACATTGATCTTTCACTAATTGAACAATGGACCAGTATTAACAAGATGTATTTTAATGTAGCTAAATGTGCTGTATTACATTTTGAAAAGACAACCCAAAACTAAAATACTACTTGAATAATAGTATAATTAGGGCATCTTCTATAGAAAAGGACTTGGGCATTATGGTGAATGACAAACGGTCATCTACCTCACATTGTTCAAAAATTGCTAACCAAACAAATGCTTTACTGCGTAAAATCAACAAAACATTTATTTCTAAATCAGAAGAATGCCTATTGACATTGTACAGGTCACATATAAGGCCATATCTTGATTATGGATCACCATTTTGGAGCCCTTACTTAAAGGATGATATAAACAAAATCGAACAAATACAACATAGAGCTACCAGATTAGTACCACATGTACCCATTTGGAATATGATAGTAGATTAAAAAACTGACTACACTTTCTAGAGAGAAGACAAACCAGAGATGACCTCTTACAATTGTTTAAAATACTTAAATCACCTGATCAAATGAAACAAAGTTGGTATTGCTTATTCATCAAGAAAAATTGTACCAAGGCTACATAATAGACAATTGGAAATAGAAAAAGTAAACAACAACAAGAGATTACATTTCTTTACTATTAGATCACCCAGATTATGGAATAAACTACCTCAAGATATTGTCGATTCAACAAATATAGCAATATTCAAGAATAAACTAGATAATTGGATGAATAAATGGGACATGGGTTAATAAAGGAATAATGCATGATAGTCAGATGATAATATCACGCCTGGGGTGATTAGGCACGAGGTCAGCAGGCCGAGTGCGACTAATCACCCCAGAAGTGATGTTATCCCAGCACGACACACACCCCTGGAGTGCATTATTCCTATTATACAATGACTCATTTGTAATATAAAAAAAAAAGATATGAAAAAGTAAATTTAAAATTGATTGTTGGTCATTTTTTTATATGCGTAGGATTACTTTATTGGAAAAAAAGTGCAGATTTTCAATTCCAGCCAGCAGGTGGAGCTGTGTTTCTGCAGTCCTCCTAGTAACTAAGCAACTCTTCTTAGCATAGCACCTCTGAGGCTGGTGCTTGGTTTGTTACTGTGCCCTATCATTTTTTTTTAAATTCAGGTTTTCATTTTGTGTCTTATCTCTGTAGCAAGTAAATGCTGGTGGTAACTTGGAAATCGTAAGCCCTCTACCTCCCATGTGTTTCATCCGCTGGCTCGCTCTCTCTACAACATTTCTCCGACAAGGAGATGAGGTAGGGAAATGGCAAGGAGAAATTTGTTTTTATTTTCTGTAGAGCATGGTGTCATTGAAAAAACAAACAAGCAAGAAGAGTGGTTTGAAAGCCGGGCGAGGGAGCGGTTTGAAGACAGACACGCAGTGTCTGTTAATCACGTGCTCGCTCGCTCACTGACCAGGCACATTGTTCAGAGGGAATCGGGGAAGTGGGTTGCCTAGTGGGGATTGGGCTGGGTTGTGATGTGGTTCCAGGAATTACACGGGTTTCAAGGCAGTGGATTTAAAAAATAAGAACATTTTTCTGGGGTGGGGTGGGCTTGGATATGTGTCACCTTTGTGTGCTGAGTTTTGGCTGTTTCTGTGTAAGGGAGGAATTTATAGTGCTGTGAAGAAACGCCAGGCAGTTTTCTGCAGTGTGGTGACAGAGATGAAAGTAATAGCTGTGCAGTGATTTTTCCCCTTTCTTTACATTTCATGCGGTCACTGCGTGTGCTGGGACTAGATCCGTGATGTTATGCCAGGATAACATCATGGGTCCAGTCCACATTGACCAATGAGTGTTCTAGATTCTTTCTTGCCATTGCATAATGACATCAATATGGAGGACAATCCCATGGGCTACTAGCCTACTTTTGTCCAAAAACCAAGTAAACCAAGTAAACCATTATCGCCAGATTTCAACAACACTTTTACTTTCCATCCCCAGTCCAAATGTTCTCAGAATCTAGGATAGCTTCTGGATCACTGATTACAGTACAGCACATTTTCAAACAGTACAGCATGTCTGAGAGGTCTACCCCCTCATTCCTGAATAAAATAAATATTGTTTTATAAGCTGAGTTGGTTAATGGTATAGCCAGAAATGGGGTCCAGAGTACTGTTTTCTTTATGGAGTGTTATTTGGACCAAAACCTTTCCAGCCCTTTGGAGGTTTTAAAACTAATGTCAAAGGTGGTCTCACTGGAGATGTGGATTAATGCATACAGTTCATGTGAAAGAATTTCATAGAATCCTTGAGCAAGTTCCTTGCAACATAAACTCGGTATGGAGGATCCAATAACCCCCCCACATATGAAAGTCTGATGGCGTTATGCCATTTTGCTGGTAGAATAGGTAGACGGAATAAGGATGAAAAAGTTTTCTTCTGCCTGTCCAGTTTTTTATTTAGTGGGGCTTCAATCTGAACTTGTTCAGCAATGTTCTGTCCTGTAGTTTGTTCAACAACAGGAATATTCAGTATGGGATTTTGTGTCAGGGCAAGGCCTTCAGGAATGGAGAGAGGGTCATTATTTAAACTTTGCCCCATACTATCAGTTGGTTGTACCTCTGAGGAGCCCAAGTTTGTAAAATCTTCTGGCATGGGCATTCTTATAGGGGAAGTGCCTGGGATCCATTGCGCAGAGTCAGCTGTTTGCTTCCAGCCAGCGCCTCAAGGGTTTTCTCAACAGTCCAAGGCCCATTCCTGGGAGTAGCACTCCCTGAAGGTCTTTACACTGTTCATGAATTACATTTATATCAGAGGTATTTTTGCATGTACTTACAGGTTCTCAATGGAGCACCAGTTGCAGAAACACTCGCAGAATTTCTCCTTTCCTTCGCAGATGGCAGGTCTTTTGAAATTACCACTGCGTCATCCAGCTGTTGTGGTTTGACAGCGTCACTCAATCTGTCAGTTTGTAGCCTCCATATTTTCTGCATTAGGCTCATCTTTTTTGCTAAAAACTTTTGTTTCTCAATTTCTAGCACCTTCTGCAAATCTTGTGTCTCTGTTCCATTAATAGCACCTTCATTCTCCAATACCTGTTCTTCTGCACATTCAGAACTTGAATCCATCATCATACCTTCTTTAGAGGACACAAATATACTCGCTCAAGATTGTATGCTGCTGTGGTATATCTATCTGATTTCTTCCATCACTGTTTGTAGCTTCTTGCAAGACAAGGCCTGGGGAGGAGAATATCTCCCCTGCCACATCAGCACTTCCTCCTCCTCTGTCTGGCTCTGAACTGGGTTCCTCCATTCCTGCTCACAGGAAGAAGGGCCCCTGCAGGCAGAGTAGAGGAATTTTCCAGTGCCCTGGCAAAATTTCCCCCCATTCACTAAAATTATACCACCAACAGCTTAATCTGGTTCAAGCTCATTTGGCATTCATCTGTATCCCCCTCCCTTGGGTCGTGCCTGAAAATAGGCAGAATTTGTCTAGTGCACTTACCCCATCAAACAAAAACTAAATAAATAAATAAGATTATGCTGTTTAAGGAGGTCATTGTACTCTAATTTGGTTGAACTCAGCCAGAACTCTGTGATCCCTAGTATATCTGGCTTGTAGAGGGAGACTCAGGCTTCCAATTCAGTTAGTTTGGAAGGGAGGCTGCAGATATTTAGGTAGGTAATTTTAAGACCACGAGGATTAGCTCAGGTGGGTTTGGAGTGAGTGATTGACAGGTTTATTGGACCAGGGTTTCTCTCAATGTCACCTGCCAGTAGTAATAGTGTGAGCAGAGGCATGCAGTACCAGTAGGTGGATAGAGGAGAAGAGTGGTACAGTGAGTGGAAGAGGGATCCAATGATGAGTTGTTCCCTCTTGGAGAGAAAGCTATGGGTAGTAAGCCATATGAGAAGTTCATCCATATGTCCACCATTGAGAGGTGGAATCATGATTATGGGGGTTGTTATGTTCATGGGAGGGTCTAAAATGGGACAATGCTGCCTGGTCATGGGCCAGGACCTATGCACAGAGGTCAGTGCACCATAGTAGTCCAATGAGTAGGGTGCCTAGTACTGTTAAAAAGTAATGTTTCATATTGATATTGTGGGTCATCAATCTGGATTGAGGGAGAAGGTATAGGTCAGGATCCTGAGATCAGATGCCCCAGTGACAGGGTGCATAGAGTGGGATGTTTCAATATTAGATTAATTAATTAGATTGGTAGTGGTGATCACAAGACCACCAGGAATATTCAAGACAGCTACAGAATGCGAGCTCTGTGGGCTTGCAAAGGCATGTTCATGAGGACATAATGTACATGAAAATAACTCATAGCACCTTGCATGACCATGGGCTCATTACCATGTTATGGCTCAATATGGCCCACAGTAGCCCAGGCACTTTCGTGTTTTGCCAATGCTGTCTCCATTGGTCTCGTGGCCATATTTAGTCTGGGCTGTGTTAGCATAGCATGTAGTCACTATGTGTTGTGCCAACATGAGCCCATACTTAGATAGTTAGGTACCCAGTTGGAGAGTACTAATTGTCCAAATATTGCCCCTAAGTATGTTGTGCACTACATGTGGCACAGCACACATGGCTGGCTGACTCTGAATATGGGGGCCTATATCCCTTAGCCCAGTGGAACCCAAAGTCCATGAAACAATGGCTTCTGAGGGTAAGCAAGGTCTGCCGTAGTCTCAGTATACTGTTGTCCTAACTTGTAATAGCATGCAAGCAAAGATGTTCGGCATTGACAAATGCTTTTTTTATTATGAATAAATTAGGGACTCAACAACTGGAGTTGCTTTGACTGGGTATTTACAGTGTTTCAACATTTGAATCCATGGGACTAAAAACTCAAAAAATTGCTTTAGAATTTACTTCACTAAATTAGATGAGTATTCATACCATATTACTAGTGGTAAACTCATAGAAAAAAGAGAAACAGAGAAATTGTCAGCAGAAATGGATCATTTGGCCCATCTATTTTGCAGAGAGGTCTACTACTTAATCTCTTTCTGCATACCCTAACTGGTCTCCAGTATCCCTCCCTCCTCCCTGACTGTTTTCTAACACACCCCTATGTCTATCCCTCTCATGCTTAAAGCTCCAACTGTCTTGCCTCCACCACATCCACTGGCAGTCTGTCCCAGGCAACTTCCTCTCTTTCAGTGAAGAAACATTTCCTTACATCTCTCTTAAACTTTCCCATCCAGATTCATTGCATTCCCTTTGGTCCTGGTGCTATTTCTCATTTGAACAAGACCCCAGTCTTACGTCCTATTCAGCCTTATGACTTATAAGTCTTTATCACATCACCTCTTGCTCTACTGTCTTCCAGGGTGTGTATGTTCAGATCCCTCAGTCTCTCCTTTTTACGGCTTCTAGCACAACACCAGCACCATTTTAGTTACCCTCCTCTGGACTGTGTCTACCCTGTCTGTGTCCTTTTTAAGATGTGACTTCCAAAACTGGACACCTGCATCGGTAGGTCTCACCAGCAAGTGATACAGTAGCCACACCACCACTGTCCCTCCACCTGCTGGATATACCCCTCCCTATGCACCCTATCATCCCACTAACCCACCCTACTGCTTTGATACACTGCCCTGCTACCTTGATGCCATAAGATATGGTAACCACAAGGTCATAACATAGAAACATAGAGTTTGACAGCAGATAAGGACTGTCTGCCCACTTATTCTGCCCATTTACCCTGCCTGTTTCAAATACCACAGATCCTAAGTGATCTGCGGCTTATCCTATCTTTCCTATCGCTAAGGTTCCTTTATGTCTATCCCATACATTTTTGAATTCCCCTACTGTTTTTGTCCATCACAACCTCTGCAAGGAGGCTGTTCCATGCATCCACCACCCTTTCTGTGAAAAATACTTCCTCACGTTACCCCTGAGTCTACCCCACCTCTATTCTCATATCAGGGCCCCTTGTTCTAGAACCTCTTCTTTTCTGAAAGATGCTATCCTTTTGCACCTTATTTATACCTTTGAGGTATTTGGAAGTCTCTATCATATCCCCCCTCTCTTTCCTCTCTTTCAGGGAATACATATTGAGGCCCTCTAGTCTCCCCTCATATACCTTCTGGTGCAGCCCCCACACTATTTGTGTTGCCCTTCTCTGAACTGCTTCCACTCTGTCTATGTCCTAGTGGTTTACCAGTAACCACACTTGGGAGACTTCAGTACCTGGCTATGTATTGTTCAGAAGAGACCGAGGTGCAAAAAGGGGGGGAGGAGTGGCCCTGTATGTTAATGAAAATATCAAAGCTACAGAAATTCAGAATACACATAAGGAGCCAGAAGAACTGTGGGTCACCCTGAAACAGGAAATGGGACAGCCATAAGAACTGGGGTTGTCTACAGGCCCCAGACCAGAGGGAGGACATAGACACATTACTGTTAGAAGATATACAAAACATGACAGCTAAAGGGGAGGTTCTGATAATGGGAGACTTCAACATGCCAGATACAGATTGGTCAATACCAGCAGGAACATCTGCCAGAACTAGACTCATAGTGGATTCCTGCAGGGGAGGGCCTCAAACAACTGGTACAGCAACCCACAAGAGACAGGGCTATCCTAGATCTAGTACTGACTAACAAAGAAGGGATCACAGATCTCCAGGTAGAAGGTCACCTGGGGCCAGTGACCATCACATGGTATGGTTCAATTTGGCTACTACATCTAAATCATCCCATTCCAAGGCAAAAATATGGGACTTCAGAGCAGCTGACTTTGATAAGATGGCCAACAGAGTTAAGCTAGCCCTGGCAAAAGAAACACAGGTGAGGAGGTACAGGCAAAGTGGGCAAGCATTAAGGATACATACTTGAAGCAACATCCCATTGTGTTAAACAGAAAAGGAAGTGCAAAGAAGAAGGAAACCACTTTGGTTCTCAAATACAGTAGCAGAAAAGGTCACAGCCAAAAGGCTGGCCTTCAGGAAATATAAAGGAACACAGCGGATGAAGATAGGGAGGCATACCAAACTGCCCTAAGGGAAGCAGGTAAGGCAGTAAGGCAGGCAAAGTCCCAAACTGAGGAAACACTAGCACGAACAGTAAAGAAGGTGACAAGACTTTCTATAGATACATTAGTGAAAGGAGAAAGTCCAGAGGGGTATTGCTAAGCTTAATGGAGAAAAGGGAGCATGTGAGGAGGAGGACCCTGTAAAGGCATCTATCCTAAATAGATACTTTTGCTCAGTATTTACTGAAGAGAAGGTAGGGCAGGGCCCACAGCTCAGCATCATGGACACAGGGGGGAGGGAGGTGAACACTACTCCCTTCACAAAAGAAAGGGTCCTACAAGAGCTTGCTAAGCTCAGGGTGGATAAGGCAATGGGACCTGATGGCATACATCCCAGGGTACTTAAGGAGCTAAAGGAGGAACCAGCAGAGCCATTAGCAGAATTGTTTAGTGAGTCTGAGCACAGGAGAGGTCCCAGAAGACTGGAGAAGGGCTCATGTGATCCCGCTCCACAAGAGTGGTAGCAGGGAGGAGGCGGGGAACTACAGACCAGTCAGTCTTACCTCAGTAGTGGGCAAGATTATGGAGGCACCTTAAGGAAAGGATAGTGCAACACCTGGAATCCATAGGGGCACAGGATCCAAGACAGCATGGGTTTACAAAGGAAGGTCCTGTCAAACTAATCTCATAGATTTCTTGACTGGATAACCAGAGTGGTGGACCAAGGGGGAGAGTTGATGTCGCTTACCTTGACTTCAGCAAAGCTTTTTGACACTGTTCCACATAGAAGATTGATAAATAAGCTAGGTAGGCTCGGGTGGGTCAGAAGTTGGTCAACTGGGTGGCAAACTGGTTGACTGGCAGAAAACAGAGAGTGGTGGTAAATGGTATACAGTCAGAAGAGATGCAAGTCACAAGTGGGTACCTCTAGGGATCAGTCCTGGGGCCAGTCCTATTCAACATCTTCATTAGTGACCTCGCAGATGGACTAGAGGGTAAGGCTTGTCTGTTTGCAGATGACACCAAGATCTGCAACAGAGTAGTGATCCAGATGGGGTGGGCAGAATGTGAAGAGATCTGGATAAACTAGCAAAATGGTCAGAAGAGTGGCAACTGGAGATTTAAAAGAAGTGCAAAATCATGCACATAGGGAAGAGAAACCCTGAAGCCACTTATAGGCTGGGAGGAGTTGCTAGCAGTCACAAAGGAAGAAAGAGACTTGGGCATCATCATCACTAATGACCTAAAATCATCCAAGCAGACCTCTAAAGCAGTAGGTAAGGCTAGGGGTGTTAGGTGTATTAGTAGGGTATCACAAGTTGTAAGAGGGAGGTAATAATTCCTCTGTACAAGACATTGGTTAGGCCCCCATCTGGAGTACTGCGCAGTATTGAGGCCACACCTTCACAAGGACATTAACCAAATTGAGGCAGTCCAGAGAAGGGCAACCAAAATGGTGCAGGGACTGCATCAGAAGACATATGAGGACGAGATTAACGGAGCTCAATATGTATACCCTTGAGCAAAGGAGGAGAGAGGTGATATGATCGAGACATTTAAACACCTTAAGGGCATAAACAAGGTGAAAGAGTCTAACATGTTTAAATATAAGAAAATAGCAGGACAAGAGGACACAGCATGAGATTAAAGGGAGGCCGATTAAGGGGAATGTGAGGAAATTCTTTTTCACAGAAAGGGTGGTAGATGCATGGAATAGCTTATCACAAGAAGTGGTGGCTATGAATACAGTGCAGGGCTTCAAACAGGCATGGGATAGGCATAAGGGAGCAATACAAATGACTATGAATAGATAGATCACTGACAGAGCAAAGGCCGATGGCACATTTATAAGGTAGAAAAAGAAATGGGCAGACTGGATGGGCCTTGCGGTCCTTATCTGCCATCAACTTCTATGTTTCTATGTTTCTATGTCCTTCCGGAGATGCGACCTTCAGAACTGGACACAATTCTCGAGGTGAGGTCTCACCAATGTTCTGTACAGTGATATCACCACCTCCTTCCTTTTGGTGGAGATACCTCTCCCTTTGCACCCCATCATTCCTCTGTCTCTCCTCACAGCTGTCTCACACTGTTTGGTAACCCTGAGGTCATCAGATATGATTACTCCCAGTTCCCTTTCCTGTCTGGTGTTCTCCAGTACTTTCCTCCATCATGTACTGCTCCCCTGCATTTCTTTGCCCCACGTGCATGATCTTACACTTCTTTGCATTGAATCTTAGCTGCCACGCCCTTGACCACTCTTCAAGCTTGCTTAGGTCCCTTCTCATTTCCTCCATACCTCCTGGAGTGTCAACCCTAATGCAGATCTTCATGTCATCTGCAAAGAGACATACCTTCCCTTCCAGTCCTTCTTCAATGTCACTTATGAACACATTTAAGAGGAATGGTCCCAGCACTGATCACTGTGGGACCCCGCTGGTCACCCCCCTTTCTTTGAATTGAACTCTGTTCACCACGACCCTCTGTGTCCTATTGCTCAGCCAATTTCTGACCTAGTTTACCACCCTGGAACCCACTTCCATGCTACCAAGCTTGTTTATAAGCCTCCTATGTGGTACTGTGTTGAAGGCCTTGCTCAAATCCAGGTAGCTCATGTCCACCGCCCCTCCCTGATCAACGTCTCTAGTCACCCAGTCGAAGAAATCTATTAGGTTAGTTTGACAAGATCTTCCTGCTGTGAATCCATGCTACCTAAGATCCTGTGTTCTTCTGGATTCATGATATATCACAAACCTTTCTTTTAGTACGGTAGCAGTAAGTTCAGAAAGGTTGATGGCGATGGCCACGCTGGGCTTATCACTGGGAGAGCAGAGCGTAGTAGTGTTTTAATTTATCTTTAGTCTATCTTAAAGTTTCAATCAGTGTTGCTGAGTGCTTTTAGTAGCAGTGGTAGAAGTAGTTTTCTTTTGTGTCTGCTGTTTTCCATTTTCTTTTTTAGAGTGGATTGAACCCAGTATAGTTGTTAATTCAAAGAAGTTCAAGACATGACTGTAAGCTGTTTTGCTGAAGCCTACACTTTATTACATCTATATTGTCTACTTCAACTATTTGCCTATTTACCTGCTGCAGAGACTGCTAACATCTTCTTGATTGTGACCTGTTACATGCTTGTTCGGTGACTCGGGGAGAAGTCCTGCAAGAGTTCGGTTGGTGGAGCTCAGTGGATTCCAGGTACGAGGACTGGAGCCAAAGCCAGAGAACTGGAGCAGAAATCAGAGGAACTAGGAGCTGAAGAGAGACTGGGTTGCAGGCCCTTATTGAGGAGCAGTGCTGTGATCTCCTTCCTGGTTCTGGCCCTTGACCCGGTCATGCTTGGTGGTATAGCTGCCAAAGGGTAGCCTCGGCTGCATTGCTTCTGTTCCACTGCATGGTGGCCAGTGGGAGACTGGAACAGCAGTCTGGTCTAGACATAGAACCAGGTACTGGAAGGTTTTCTTATGTTAAGAAGGCTGAGAGCTCTTCAGGCTTTTTGGTGGGCCTGCGGGGTCGAGTGGGCATGCTCCCTTGGTGTACTCAGCTTAGGTCGGGGTAGCTGGGGACCCAAATCTTCTCCATCTGGCTCTGTGGAGAGACTTGGCTGAAATACTCAGAGAGGGGAGAACTCATTGTGGACTAGCCAACCTGGTAAAATTCTTCTGACTTTATTAGCACCAGCTGTAGCATTTGAGTTAAAATCAAGAAACTAATTACTCAGTTTAATTCAATACAGGGCAGTGTAAATGTTTGTCTGCTGCCTTGATAGAGTGAGAGTCTTACAGGAACTAGACATTAATATTTACAAACTCTAGGAGACGGGAGCTCCTAGTTGGACTGCCAAGATTTTGTTCTGTTTATAAACACCAAATTGTTGGACTTTTGGGAGTGAGAGACCTAATAGCCTGGTTGTGGACATTTACTAGCCCAAAGAGGTGGGAGCTCCAAGGACTATTTTTAAGAGTACCTTTGGACTGGGTTGCATCCAAACAAATTTCTTTTAAATTAAGACCGGACTGAATTGAATCATACTTTATTTATTTGCTTTTGATAAGTGGCAGATAAAATAGTTTTGCGTTAGTCGAGGGGAGGGGGGATTTTGGTGGGATTTTATTGTATAAACTTCTAGTGCTGTGTGAGTGGAGTGTGTATATGTAAGGGTGTGTGTTGGTGTATGATTGTATAGAGCTACTACTATGATGTGGCAATTTGTGGGGATGTGCTGGCTGAAAACATCAGTGGTCAGGTGCTACCCCTCCCCCCCAACAGGCTCAGGGATCTCCATCCTTTTGACTGTCCCCATTTAACATCAGAAGTGTATGGATGCTGTAGGGCACTTGGGATTGCCAGAAATGGGGGGGGGGCAGGGACTGACTGGGCCTGGCGGGGCCTTGGAGTGGGCTGGGTGGATTGGGGTGGTGAGGACAAGATGATGCCCTGAGCGAAATGGGTCCAGGAGAGGGGGTCCTCCTTGCCTGGTTCCCATGCCCAAGGGTTCCACACATAGTGGGCAAGTCACTGGATCTACCTCATCTACTTATCTTTCTCTGGCAGTGTTATTCAAGATCCATAAATAACAAGACAACGATAATCACTGATCTTGTTGGAACAAGTGATCTGGCTTGCATCACCAAGACCTGGCTGGACTAGAAAACTGGCCCAATATTGGAATCAGCGGTTCCAGATGGGTACTTGGTGGTACACCACCCGAGAAAGGATCGTAGGTGTGGGGGTTTTGGTATTTGTTTTAAATCATGCCTGAACCTTGGAGCCATCCCAGTAGGAGTGACCAGGTCCTTTAAATGTGTCATAGTTGCAGGTGTAGATTGCAGGATTCTTCTCATCTACTGCTCACCCAGTGATGGGAGGGAATTCCTGCAGGAAGTTGTAGACTTCATCATTGACCATGTGCTGGAATTCCCAAGATGAATTATTCTGGGGGATTTCACTGCCTTTGTCGATGATGAACTCTTGCCATTTGGACAAGACTTCTTCCAACTTATGAGTTTGTTGGGCCTCACACAGGTGGTTACCTCTGCAACTCACATTCATGGCCATTCCTTGGACCTGGTTTTCCTGCTTGGGATGGAGATTTCTGACCCGGGGGTGGAGCCAGTCAGTTGGTCAGATCATAACACTATAGGGTTCAGTTTCATGCCCCCCCCCAATAGACCTGCTTCTACAGAGATGGTCAGGTACTGCCCTTTAAGGGGTTTGACCCCAGATGGTCTTATGGAGGCACTGGACCTATCAAGTTTGATGAGTGTATGCGAGGAGCTGGGGGAACTGGTACGGGCCTACAATAGGGCAGTAGCTGGGGTCATCAAGTACATAGCTTTTAGTGTTTTCCCCCTCTCTCATCACCAGAAGTCCCTATAGTTTGATGGGACCTTGAAGGAGATGAGATGAGGGGGTCAAAGGCTGGAACAGCGCTGAGGAAATCCAGCCTGGCAGATGACAAACTTAGATTGATGGCTCATTATCGAGACTATCAATCAGCAATCAATTCTAAGAAGGCAGCCTTTCTGTCCAAGGAGATTGCTGCAGCAAGGAATCAACCAGCTCAGCTCTTCAGGACTGTTGACAGGTTGTGCAATCCAACCTGCCTCCAGTCCTGGGGGCGCTTTTTCACAGATTAGATGTGATGAGTTTGCTTGGTTCTTTGCTGATAAGATTGACACTATCAGGTTGGAGATCCATTCAGTGCCCTCTAATGGGCCTTGCAGTGTTGGGCAAGAAATTACAACCATCAGGCCTGCCTGGCTCGACTTTGACCAGTTGGCGATTGTAGACATCATGCAGCTCATCCAGGGACTGTGTCCCACCTACTGTAGTTTGGACCTGGGCCCAACACACCTCCTTGTGAGTATATTAAAGTCATAGACCTGGTCCTTGCTGGGATAGTCCAACATTCATTGGAGACTGGGGTCTTCCCAGACCCTCTGAAGAAGGTGGTAGAAGTAGTACCACTCCTGAAGAAATCTTATCTGGACCCAGACTGCCTAGCTAACTACAGACCTATCTCTAACCTGCCTTTTGTAGGCAAGGTTATTAAGAAGGTGGTGGCTGTACAACTAGATTATTTAACAACCCATGATGTCTATGATACTCTCCAATCCAGTTTCAGGAAGAGGCATAGTACTGAGACCTCCCTTGGTACTAAATGATCTTCTGATGGTGAGAAATCAAAGGAGCTGTTCCATCCTTGTTCTCCTCGATATCTCTGCGGCATTCAACACTGTGTACCATGGGGTGTTGCTGGATCACCAGTGGATTTTCTGTGGACTATCTGTTACAGTCCTCAGCTGGTTTAGATCATTTCTCACTGACAGGACGCAGAGAATAGTCTTGAGGATTAATTCATCAGCACCTCTCCCCTTATCATATGGGGTTCCACAGGACACCATTCTATCTCCCATGTTGTTTGCATTGTACATGCTGCCATTGGAGGACATTATAAGATGGTATGGATTGGGTTTTCACTGTTACGCAGATGATACTTAGCTCTACATATCCTTTGTGCCAAACAGGATGATGTGGTCTCAGTTTTTAATAACTGCCTCACCAAAACTCAGGGTTGGATGAGTGCCAACTGACTGAGGTTGAATCTGGATAAAACTGAGGTGTTGGTGGTGGAGCCAGGTCACCAGGACTTGGGGTTGCAGTCTAGACAACCTTCTGGACTTTGGCTCAGAGATGCCCAGCTGCTGACCTCAAATCAGGCATGAAAACTGGGCGTTGCATTTGACAGCGGCTTGACACTAAAATCTCAGGTGTCAGCCATTGTAAAGACCTCATTTTATCAGCTGAGGTACATCGCTCGGATCAAGTGCGTGATTACACCTAGCAATTTGCCAACTCTGGTTCACACTTTGTAACCTCCCACCTTAACTATTGCAATGCCCTATACCTAGGGTTACCGGGGGTTGAAATTCATGAACTGCAGTTAGTGTAGAATGAGGCAGCCAGATTGCTGTCTGGCTTGCCGAGATCTTGCCTCATCATGCCTGTGCTCCACTATCTGCACTGGCTGCCAGTGCATTGATGAATCACCTTCAAGTTTGGATTACTGACCTATAAGACCCCACTAGGACAGGGATCCAGCCACTTGCAAGATATTCCTTCGCCTTACCACCCCCCCTCCTTTGCTCACTCCACTCTGCTGATGAGGGATTGCTAGAGGTTCCCAGGGTCTATTTGAAGACCTCTGGGGCACGTACTTTTATTTTTGCTGCCCAGACACTGTGGAATTCTCTACCTTATCAGATTAGGGAGTGCCAGACTACTGAGTTTTAAATCTGAATTAAAGACCTACTTATTCTGCCAGGCATTCCCTGATTAGAATGAAACTTAAACATACTGTATTTTGTATTTTATAAGGCATTAGATGTTTTACTGTAATTTTATCTGTATGTCTTGTACTTTATCTCTGATCATAAAGCACTCTGGTCTTTTGATAGAGCATTGATAAATGTTGATTGATTGATTTTTTTATTTTTATTTTTTTTAATGTTATTAAACTCTAGGATTACAAATACCTTTGAGCAGGAACTGCTCATTTACAAAGGTTCCAAGTCAAAGGATTTAGGGTAACATACAAAGGTCAACAATGGTTACAGTCTTAAAAACACAAAGATGTCTAAGCATTACTATATAGCCAAAAATGGAGAGAGAGAGACAACATAAGCCAGCTTCAAACAAGTTTCAGGGTGAACAGTATATAGTTAGTACAGGGTAGGAGGGAGTCAGGAAGAAGTAGACAGGCTAAAGGGCCATTGTTGGTGGGTACAGGTGGGTGGCAAAAGTGTGAGGTGGATGGGCTGAGAGACCCATATCTGAAAGTGCCATTAGAGAGGGGAGGTGGGTGAGGCAGTGGTGTGGGGGGTGAAGGGGTGAGGGAAACTGGTGCCAAAAAAGTGGAGCTCAAAGTGAGGTTACAGGTCACCTTCAACTAGAGCAAAATGAGGAGGCATTCACTTAGGAGAGGCAGTCACATTGAGTGGTAGAGGTGAGGAATAGTCAGAGTTGCCTATTAAAGGTACCAAGTGTCGCAGTTGTAAGTGTTTCTTTGTTAAGAGTATTGTATCATTGAGGAGCCCTGTGTGTGAATGACCTCTGACCCATTGTGGTCCAGCATCTGGGGACCTGGAAGGTTTTGTATAGAGCACTTCATGTAAGCTGGGTACTGCTGTTGGCAGTAAGGAGCTTTGCCACTCCTGATGGCATGAGCCTGAGGAGAACTTTTTTGGTTAACTCATTCACGCCACAAGAGCTCTTTGAAACTTCCACCACTTGTGCCCTGTATACTCTTAGCACTGCATCCTGGGTCTTTCTAAGCAAAATCAAGCTATAATCAGCATGCCACAAACAAATGTGAATACCTCTTGAACCATAAGTGCTACACACAGATTATGAGTGGCAAAGTTGTTCAGCACAACATTACCTTTCCAATGGTGCTATGCAATCAATTGTAATTAATTTAGTTTTTATTTTACACTAGCTGAAATACCAAACAACTCATTTTTTTTCTGATTTTTTCAAGGTGATTAGGTGAAGCATGAGAGACAAATGTCAGCCATGCACACCATACTTTAAATAAATGCAAATAACTCCTAAAGTATACATGATAGACACAAAGTATCAGCAGCAAAATTGTTCAGCATAAAATTAACTTTCTAATGGTGCTATGCAATCAATTCTAAGCAATTCGGTTTGTTTAATATTTAGGTAAAAACTGCTGACTTCCTCAGACGTTTCTAGGCCTGAGTGAAAGTCAGCTGAGTACGTCTACAGGCACTATTGTCCTGAGTGGCTATGCTTTCAGACACCACCTACAGGCTTATTTAGGCCTGAATGAGTTAACACGCAGGTCTGGTATTGTATTCTACAAAAGAGTGGTAGCCATCCATCCTGGGCGTACAGGTCACAGGTGTGTGTTAGGTGGGCGGCACCCATCAGAAGCCTACAGGCCTTGTTGAGTGTCACCAATATCCTCCAGAAGGCAGTAGGGGAAGCAGAGACATAGATGACTAGACCGTAGTCAATGGTGGAGGTGACGGAGCTATAGATGGCCAATCTAAGGGCATCAGTGGTCATGCAGTGTTTGTGTTTGTGGAGCAGGCTGATCTGTATGTTGGCAGCCTTAGCTACATTGCCAATGTGCCGTGTGTAAGAAAGAGAACTGTCCAATGTGATGCCAAGATATTTAAACTCAGGAAAATGTTCAAGTGAAGTCCCCACATGGTTCTTGATGGTGAGGGACAGAGGTTTATACTTGCTCTGTGCATTGCAGAATGTCATGACCTTAGTTTTGCTGTAGTTCAGGATGATTTTATGTGAGCTAAACCACTCTTCAACATGCTTGAAATCACACTGCAACTGACTCTCAAGTTGTTTAGAGTCTTGGTTACTAGTAAACAGTACTGCATTGTCCGCATAGAGTAATATTCTCTGTTGGCAGATGCTAGGGAAGACTGTTCAGGAACAGAGAAAAGAGTAATGGCCCCAGTATAGACCCCCTGTGGGACACCTGAGAGGACTGTTTTTTCATCAGAGGTGACGCCAGCAATCCTAACATGTTGGACCCTTCCCTGAGGTAGCTAGCAAATCAAAGACAGTGCATCCTTGGACAGCCTGAGAGTGGTCAGTTGCCCAAGTAGAAGTGAGTGGTTAACAGTATCAAAGGCCTTTGTCAGGTCAATGAATACTGCTCCCCCACAGATTCCTTGGTAGAGGGAGTCAAGGATGAATCCGGTAAATTCCAACAGTGCCATGGTGGTACTATGCCCTTTTCAGAATCCATGCTGTTCTGGGCACTGGATTTCATATTTGTCCAGGAACTCAACAAGCTGGTCTGAGACTATTCATTTCAGAGCTTTAGATAAGGGGGGTAGGATGGAGATGGGCCTGTAGTTGGTGTGCAGTGACTTGTCTCCACTTCTGTGTACAGGTGTGATAGTTGCCTGTTTCCAGAGTGATGGGAATTGACCCAATCTTAGGGAAAGGCTGAAGATCTTTGTCAGGGGTTCAAGGATTTCATCTTGGACTAGTACAAGCAACTTCAGGTCAAGTGAGTCACCACTGCAGCCAGTTTTGCTGATAGCCTTGTTTATATAGGTTCTGGCTAAGTGCATTGGGATATCTTTGAAAAAGAATTGTGTAGCTGTATGTACTTGGGATGCAGTGTCAAAGGGGGTATTGGAGGTGGGGGCATTGAAAAAAAATCAGGTGGAAGGACACTGCCAAGGTTGGAGAACACATTGTTGAACATATTGGAGATGGTACCTTGGTCTAGCATAAGAGTTCCATCAATGTTGAGCATGGTGTGTGATGCCTTAGTATCCTTGCCTGTGAGGTCCTTCAAGTTATTCCAACATTTTTTCCCCATCACCCAAGAAGTTGGAGAGTGCCTTCCTAAAATATTTGCTTTTAGCCTTCCTTATAGCTTGGGTACAGCCATTTCTTGCAGATTTGTATTTTTGAATGTCCTTTTGCGCTGATGTGGCTCGAGCACAGTGTCAGAGGTGGTCCTTTTGTTTGAGCCATGCTACAAGCTCAGATTTTATCCATGGGTTAGATCTGCCTTTAACCTTCATCTTTTTAAGTGGTGCATGGATGTCACAGGCCGCCATAAAGCAGCTGATGAACAGTTCCAAGGCTTTGTTTGTATCATTGAATGAGTCAATAATCGACCAGTCCAGTCTGCTTAGATGTGATTTTAGCAGCTGAAGGTGCCCCTGCTCGAGTACCCTGGTGTTTATTATTTTAGGAGGGGGCTTGGTGAATTTGTTAGCCCAAGAGCAGATAACAGGTGAGTGATAACTTAAAGTATCAGGGAGTACAGACACCTTAGAAATTCTTTCGGGGTGGTTTGACAGTATCCAATCAAGTAGAGTGTAGGTCCCCCTCCTATAGTTGCACCTAGTGGGGGTGGGGACAAGCTGTGTGAGGTGTTGTGCCATGACAGCATCCTTATAGGTGCAGATCTCAAGTGAAAGCCAGTTTATGTTAAAATCACCCAGAATTATGGTCTCTGAATTATGATGTATTCCCATGAGGTATTCCATGATGCTGTTGAAACCACTTGCCTGGTCCTTTGGGGATATGTATACAGATGCTATAGTAAGATTTTTATTATGGGCCCCTAGGAGAATTTTGCTGGTGAGGACCCGAGATGGAGCTCCCTGGTTAGAAAATGGGATGACATGTTCCATGAGGGTATCTTTCAGGTAGATGGCTCAGCCACCACCCTGTTTTGAAATCCTGTCCTGCGTGAAGATAGAGTATCCAGAAATTGCAACCTCAGTGTCAGGGATCTTAAGTTTTAGCCAAGTTTCAACAACAGAGAGGATGTCAGGATTCTGTTGTTGAATCCTAGATTAGAGGTTATCAAGTTTACGGAGGAGGCTACAGACATTGATTGACACCAATGTGAGGGACCCCATCCTCCTATTCTGGGGGTGTGCGGTCGGCTCAACTGGTCCTGGGTTGGGGTGTATGTTTCTGGGGAGCAGAAGTAGCATAAAAAGAATTCTCAGGAGAGAGGTTAAATATTTTGAAAGCTTGCTTGTTTGTTAGGCATCTGTGCACCTTGGTGCTACGGTACTGGGGTTGTCCAGGCTTGTTGCAGAGAACTGCTAATACTTGAAGGTTCCTCGGAAGGCTGAATGCTTGTAGCTTCAGAAGATAACCAGTGTGCCAGATAGCGGTGCAGTGGGCCATGGTATCGTTGTGTTGGATCCCCGTGGTCATACTCAGTGCATAATCCCACAGTCCTCACTTGCATACTGTGTGACTCTGAGCAAGTCACTTAACTTCGTCATGCTCCCAGGTTGCACCTGTAAACAAGCTTTCAGCTTAGTGTGCCTCACCTGGTTAAATAATTGGAGAAAAAAAAATAATGCAGGGCAGAGGGTGGTGTTGGCTGGCAGGTAGGTTGAGAAGAGGTGACCTCAGGAGAAATGGGACAGTCCAGCACTATCATCACCACTACTAGCAATGTGGAATGTAGGTTTAAAGGAGCCATGATTTGGTTTCAGCAAGGAGACACAGTTTGGCTTAGAGTGGGCACTGTTATAGGCTAAAAAAATAGTTTGTCAATTGAGTGATACCTGGTGGGTAAGTCAAATGCCAAAAGAAACAAGCATTTGTCAATGCTGAATGTTTGCTTGCTGGCATTGGCATTGGTAGTGTAGGAGTTAGAGAGCTGCATAATAGGAATGTCAGTGAAGTTTTGAACTGAAGCCAACCCCACCACCATGCTGCAGAGGCTGACAGGAATTGGGGTATGTCTTTGGGTCATCAGGCATAACGGCCACGCCATTTCATCACACCCTACCCTGCAGACACTGACAAGTGTCATGGTGTGCCTTGGGGTCTTTGGCCCTTATGCTCACCCCATTCCATCAGGAAACAGGGTGAGATGGGTCCTGTATAGGAGAATGGAGTGAACTGTACTGTTCATGGGAAGGTACAAAAAATGGTAATGTTGAAATTCTGTGGTGAAAATATTAAAAAAACTGGTGAAGTCACGAGCGTGCATAGAAAATGCGCAACACACACCCATAATGCAATTAGTTTGGGGAATTTTTTACAGCAGATTGTCAACACAGGGATTTTGGAACCTCCACTCAGGATCAGTGTCATTGTGATTTTCTTAATCTGTCTCGAACAGTGACTTCCCATGGCGACCACACATTTCTGCACAGGAAGTGCGAAAACACATTTCGGCCATGGTGTGAAAAATGACAGCTGTACTGTTCATAAGGAAGTGTGGAAAAATGCCAGTGGTGAAAATCTGGACTGAAAATATTAGAAATCCAAGAAGTTACGAGGGTGCATGGAAACTATGCAATGGTCACTCATAACACAGTCCTTTTACTGACTTTTTTCACCAAATTTTTAACATAGCCATTTTAACACCTCTGCTCATGAGCAGCGTCACTGTGATTTTCTTAATCTGTCCCGAACATTGATTTCACACACTGTCTGCACCATTGTGCGCTACATGCGTGGAAACATTTTGGGCAAGATGTGAGAAATGACAGCTGTACTGCTCATAAGGAGGTGTGGTAAAATAGCATTGTTGAAAATCTGGAGTGAACATATTGAAAATTTGCGAACTTACGAGCGTGCGTAGGAACAGCACAACACATGCTCGTAAAACAGTCATTTTTGGGAATTGTTTCACCAAATGTTCAACATAGGGTTTTTGGGGGCCTACCTCATGAACTGTGACACTGTCATTTTGTAAATAGGTCCCAAAAGGTGGTTTCACACAGTGAGCATGAAATCACCTTTTGGGCTGATTAATGCCATGACAGTGACAGAGTTCATGAGGTGGGGTCCCAAAAAAGCCATGTTGAAAATTTGGTGAAAAAATTCCCCCAAATGCCCGAGATATGCACTAAAGTTGAAAAAAACCTATGCATTCCATTATACAGCTTACCGGCATTTTCTCAGTTCATGGTCGGCTTTGAAGAGTGCAGATGTGTTCCTGGTCCACCGAAGATTGTCGTGCCTGACTCTGGAAGTAAGTATGGGGTGAGGTGGGGGTGTGGGGAGGTGGATGCACAGAGGGTGGGCACGTGGAGGGAGAGGGTCAGGACAGTCAGCAGGGAAGGTTTTTTTTCAGGTTTTTTTACTTAGGTGCACGGGACTTGTGCCACACTGGTGGGCTCCGGCATGGCAGCTGGAAGGTTGTTTGGGGCGTGGAGCCGACGGGGATTGGGCACCCCTGTCGGCCATACAGACTGCTGCCATGCTGAGGTGGGCTCCCAGTGTGGCACCTGGAATTCTGTTGGGGGGAGCACAGCACAGCCGATATGGGATTGGGCACCCCTGTCAGCTATACAGTGTGTGCATGGGGGGGGTGCATGAGCATGCAATATGTGTGTGTGTGCATGTGTGTGTGTGAGAGGCGCACATGAGCACGCAATATCTTATTGCTGTTCACTGAAGTGTTGCTCTCCCTTTCAACTGTACGGCACTGCATTTTCAACTGCTGTCATAGACAGCTGCAGCATTCATTGGCGAACGGTGGCCGTGCCTGCAAACACACTGATTGAATTGGAAGACGGGTGCCACACCTCCGAAAACTCGGATGATGGCACTATGTTTCTTGGACATGCGTACAAGCAAACATAATGATCAACAGCTGAGGTCCAGAGTCACAGAATGTATTAACATTCCTGAAGGTGATTAACTGTGCCTGTGCATATGCAGGATGTGAAATCCTTTTCTCTGTATGCTTGTTTGTCATTCAAAGAGGTTGCTGAAAAGCCCACATACAGATCATGGAGCAGGTCAGACGAAAATGTGGATTCAAGCAGGACCCAGAGCCACTGAGTTTGTCAGTTTTAGTTGCTTCACTTATGTTTTGCTTGGGATAGCTTCCAAAAAGATGATTTTAAAATGAAAATGCAGATACCTGGTGATGATGTTTTGCAGAAATCCAGTCCAGGAGACTTTCATGGAAGTAGTGAGCAAGAATGGTGTAGTTACTCCAAGCAGAAAACCATGTAAAATCCACAAAAATTAAGCTGCAGACACAAACACAAGCAGCCACCACACAGACCCAGAGGTAAAGTTATTGACTGATAGTAGCGATTCCAATAGTTTCCCCACCACTGAGGTCAGGCTGACTTGGCCTATAATTGCCAGCCTCCTAACTTCTCCCACTTTTGTGGAGAGGGACTACATTTGCCCTCCTCCAGTCCTTTGGTACCACACCTGTTTCCAGTGATCTGTTGAACAGGGCTGTCAGTGGTGCTGCCAGCAACTCTGTGAGTTCTTATAATACTCTGGGGTATATCCCATCCAGCCCAATTGGCTTGTCCACCTTCAGACTTGAGAGTTCCTTTAGGACTGTCTCCTCCATAAATTGACTTGTGTCCGCCTCCCTTCCAGTGGTGCTTCTGATGCCTAACTATGGTACCCCCTTCCCTGTCTGTGAATACTGAACACATGTATTTGTTCAGTATTTCTTGGTCCCTCTCTGCACACTGCCATCCTTCCTTTTTTAGTTTCACAATCCCACCATTAGTCTTTTTCCTTTTACCAATGTACCTGAAAAAGTTCTTGGCCCCTTTTGTTATTTCCTGGGCTATATTTTCTTCCATTTGTTCCTTTGTGTACAAGTGTAACTACACCTGTAATAGCTATTGCAAAGTGTTACAGAAAATCTATTGTGCAACTGCTGTTCTGTCTCTTCTGGCATTATGGTATTTGTTCTTATAAGGGCAACTAGACATGCAATAGCCATTGCAAATTGTAACAGCAAATATATTGTGTAACTAATATGTTACTATTTTTGGCATGATTAAATCTGTTCTTACAAGTGTAACTACATATAAATGCAGGTCTTGTGTACTGTTTCAATTGTCTATGTCTGACATTTATTTAAAAGGTAATCACACAGAAAAATGTTAAAGTGTAATAAGAGTGGTAACTAAAATAATACAATTATTTCTGTAAGGGTTCATCCATTGACTACATTGGTACTATAACAATATTGTGGCTAAGAAATAGTGGTACTGTTTTCACAGTTAATGCCTAGGTAACATGTATTTGCAGTTGCACACAATGACATTTATCAAATGTCAGTACTGTAGCTAAGATGTAAGTTCTCATTCAGAAGTCAGTCCCTCATTAACTTACTGCTTACTAAACATGCAATCTAATATTGGACCCTATTAACATAGGTGGCAGGGAATGTATTAATTGTGCATTCCCAGGCCTGGTGATTAATAGCAACCATCCAATCAGATGGACTGACCAGGAGCAGGCTGGATCCAACACTATGTGTGGAGTGGGGAATTGTGGGTTATGGGTAATCTTCCCATTACTGCTGTTTTCCAGTAAGGGGATCTACTGGTCTGCCTATGTTTAATACCTTGCTCCCAACCCTCATGGTATAGTCAGAGGGGTGGGGTAGCTTGATATAAAGGATGATGCTATGGTAACCACACTGTTCAGCCAGTGGGAAGGGCATGTAATGGCTAAGGAAGGGGCCCTGCCTGTGTATCTGGCAAACCCACCACCACTCCACCCAGCAGATCAGTGATAAAGCATTGTATATAGCCATGCCCAACCCCCAGCCACCCACCTGGCAGTAGCAGGACAGGGGTGTGGGTATAGAAGAGGTGTGGGTCAATGCTACAGAAGCAGCACATTTCTTAATAACTACAGCACTGTTACAAGCCAGTAAGTAATTATGTAAATTATTTTTATTGTATAAGTAAACAATGTAGTTGTATAGCAATTAACAATATTATATTGCATGTTAAAAAAGCAATAAGTGCATGAATGAATGATTTCTGAAGGAAAACGTACATCAGTACTACAGCATTGATATTCATTCAATGTAAATGTATAGTAGTTACACCCTTCTTATGCTTTATTTTAAGTGTCAGTTTCTGCACACTTACTGTACTTTACAAATACATGTTAGTTGGGAATTAACCATGGAAACAATGCCACAGAAGCATCACATTTCTTAAAAACTACTGCACTGTTGAAAGTGGCCTGTGGCCAAAGTTTAGTGACCAGTGGCCAAGGTTTTAGTAAACAGTGACCAAACTTTTATCAACAATATGTAGTTGGCTAACCAAAAGGTTGAGGAGATAGAAAGGTATAAAATGGCTAGTGTAGAGGCTGCAAAGGGCTAGTAAAAGGTGAGTGTGGCTAGTAGATGACTACATGATACCAACATGTAGATTGGTGTGCCTTGTAAGTGCAGAGGTGTTTGGAGAGTAATTGTTGAAACCATGCAAATAATGATACCACTGTGCAAATTGATGTCTGTGTAAATGCTCAGGTTCAAAAGGTGTTGGGGCCCTTTAAATAAATGTAGACAATAAGTGTTCTAAAGAAAATTAGCTTTGCTTTGCTCAGCAGAGATATTTTGTACAAAACCTTCCTTCAACCCAAGGTCATAGCTGCAGCTTAGATATACAGTTCCTCATTTACAGAGAGTTGATAAGAAACAATTATATCCTTGTTTTGGCCACTGTCTAGTCAGCAAGTTATTTAAAGTAAATGTGAAGTCCCCTCATATGTTTTCTGTATCCTAAAGAGAGTTATTTTTGATAAATGTAAACCCCCTGATTACTTGTTTTTCCATTTAAGAATGACCGCATGTCTCTGCAAAGTATCTTGTGACCAAGGTATCTTTTGGCCAGTGTATTTTTCAACCCGAGTCTTATGACTTGCTGAATGACATATTGTCTGTGTTTAAAACTGCTGAGGTAGTTTTTGGGAAAGTCCAGCTTTGCATTTTTTTTCTAAGCTTGCTACACATAAGTATGGGACATATGGTTATGTCCAGCGTCCCTTCTAGAAGACGTAGTCTCGGACAAGATGCAGTCTGAGACTATCCATAGATTGCTCGGGGGATCCAGAGACATATGGTTCCATGTGTCTCTGAAATGCTGTAGCCCTGTAATGCAAATATTACTAGCCATCTAGATTGCATGTTAGAAACACCCCATTGTGATTGCCCTTTGGCTGTTTTACAACTAAATTGTAACAGAAACACCTAGGTAGTGGTGGGCTACCTGATGTTTAAAAATAATGTTGGCATGTATTCCCTTTTGTAAACTAGCACAATAGGATTTTTCTGGCTAATCTTATTAATACTATCATAATAAAATACCACTAATTTGGCAAAGAAATAGCGTGTTGGCTTTATTGAATTACTGAGAATTACCAACCAGGAACCTGTATAAACTGTATAATTGGATCCAGTTAACAGCAGTGTTACACCCTTCTTCTTACACTTTATTTTAAGTGCCTGTTTCTGCATACTTACTTTGTAAATACATGTTAGTTATGCATTAACTGTGGAAACAATGCCACAGAACAGCACGTTCCTTAGTAAATATAGCACTGTTAAGATTCAATAAGTAATTATGTAAATGAATGATTTTTTATTACATAGCAATTTACAATATTAGAATGCATATTTATTTTTAGTTTTTTTTTTGGTCGCACAGTATACAAGTGGTGGGTCTGGGATTCAACCCCAGTTCTCGAAGGTTTGCAGGTCAATGCTTTTAACCACTAGGCTATACTGCAGTAAGTTCAGAAAGGAATGATTTCTGAAGGATAATTTTAAGTGTCACTAGTACACTGTAAATACTGTATAACTACACCGTAACTGCACTACTATGCAGTTGTTAACTAGTTCCACAATGCATGTTGTGTACTTACATAACTTTAAAAGTGCTGCTTGTGTGGGACTGATGTTCACTGGCTATGTCCTAGGCATTTAATGCAGTAAACAAACAATACTTTACAAATTAATGGCTATTTAATGACAAAAATCAAAAGCCATTAAACAACTTGCAAAAGGATCAGAATTAATGAGTTTACCTAATTGTTATGGGAATTCAAATAAACATGTATTTTAATGACTAATTGCTAGCAGTAGTATAACAAATAGACACTGATGTGTTTTTTCAGATGAGATTTGCACCAGCTTAGCTGCTACACACATGGCAGGGAACAATGCAGCATGTGAACCTGATGTGATGTTTAAATGATGTTCACACCAGCTTAACTGCTGCACTCATGTCAAGTGTGCAACACGTGAACCTGAAGTAATTTTTAGAAGATGTTCACACTAGGTTACCTGCTCCGCACATGTCAAGCTTGCAGCATGCAGACCTGATTTGCTTTTTAGACCTGGTTTGCATAGGTTCACTTTGTGTATGCAAACCCCATGCAAACATTGCACATTTAAGCATGTGGCATGCATTCTGCATGTACACAGCACACCTATATTTCTGTAAAAGAACTGACAGACAAATAGGTTACAAAGAGTAAGAATTAGGAACTGCCTGACTTCTCCAAGATATGTCACTAGTGGGGTGCCACAGGGCTCTGTCCTGGGACTGACACTATTCAATCTGTTCATAGGTGACATAAGTATGGGTATTAATAACACCATAACAACATTTGCTGATGATACCAAACTAGGGGGAGAAGTGGATAAATTAGTTAAGTATGAAACCTTCTGTAAAGACCTCGAAAGCATTGAATTATGGTGTCTAAACAACAAAATGTTATTAAACCAAGATAAATGTACCATTCTTCACTTCGGGACAAGGAATACTAATCATACCTACAAACTAAATAATCATGAAATAAAATCTATAATTAAACAGCACAACCTGGGAATCATAATTAACAATAAGCTCACCACAAAGGATCACTGTAAAAAAGTAGCCCAGATAACTAACTCCTTACTGAATAAAATCAAACACGTTTATTAATAAGAGTGAATCCTGTATAATGCCCCTATGTAGATTTTATATTAGACCTTATCTAGACTTTGGTTCCCATTTTTGGAGCCCATATCATGCCTAAGATATAAAACTGTTAGAATCTCTTCAATGTTAAACAACTTAAATAATTCCAAACTTAAGGCATATGTCCTATGAACAAAGACTAAAGAAAACTGGTCTAGTGACACTCTCTGACAGGAGAGATAGAGAGGATTTGCTACAACTCTTTAAAATCTTAAACAATAATGTGGTTGAACAATGTGACTTTAAATATACAATAAGAAATATCAATCTTAAGAGCCACAGTTAACAGTTTAACATTCTCAAGGCAAACTCAGACAAGAGGGACAATTTCTTCACAGCAAGAGCGGCCCTTGGAATTTTCTTCCCAAAGAAGTTAGCAACTCTAAAGAGTTCCATTAATTCAAAAATAAACTTGATAACTACTTAACTGTGGCAGGGAAATAATGCAGATTGATATACCCAGTAGGAGTGGGAGACAGTTTTGATGTGCTAATAGCCTATTTGTGTCTAATAAAACAGAGTAAACTGAGCAAGTGACTAGTCCTGGCCACCTTTGGAGTAATAAGTGTCTTTATTTTACATGTTTTTGCATTTCCAAAAAAGAGATACCATGAATAGTGGAAATTATTTATTATTAGCCCTGAGTAATGAATACAACTTTGGTCATGGTATTAAGGAAAAAATATTCAGTATGCATATACTACTAAGTTTTTTTCCTCCTAGGTACAGATTTATAAGGGGCAGATTATATACTGTATCACTGTCTTGGAGTGAGTGACCAGGAGATGGAAAGGGGCAAGGAAGTAGACATAGTCTGTTTGGACTTCTGCAGGGCCTTTGGCACTGGCAAATGAAAAGCTTCTGGCCAAAGTGCACTTGTGCGGTGTACACAAGGAATACACAAGGTAAATTTGTAACAGCTTGTGGGCAGGAAACAGAAAGTTGTAGTTGGTGGCCTTCTCTGAGTGGAGTATTGTACTCAGCAGCATCCTTAGCAAGAATGTTGGGGCTGAGGCTGTTTGATATTGTCATCAGTGATCTAGAAGCTGGTGTCTCCAGCAGGCTGATTGAGTTTGCTGATGACAATAGGCTGGCCACAGTGGTGAACTTTGATATTGTGATGAGGGGGGCAAACATTTGAGGGAACTGAACAAGTTGAGAAATTGGCCAGACTCCTAGAGTCTCATATTCAGTGTAGCCAAATATAAGGTGGCAGGTTTGGACAGGAAAAGCAGAGGTAGGACTTACAGTACATATTGTGCTGGTCTCCTCCTGCTGCAGTGGATGAATGAGGGATCTGGGGTCATAACAATTGAGGAGCTGAAGCACAGTGAGCAATGCTTGGCTACTGTCAAGAGGGCTGGCAGAATGTTGAGGTGCATCAAAATGGTAAAAGCAGCATGGCGTTCATAGTAACTCTGCCAGTATACTGTACAAGGCCATAGTCAAGCTCTACCTGAAGTACTGCATGCAGTTGTGGACTGCTCAATACAAAAGGGACACTGAAATAATCAAGAGGGTGCAATGCAGGGTGTTATATATGATCAGGGGTATGTAATGCAATGAGGCTGGTGGCCCTTAACATGTTCACCTTGGAGAAAAGGAGGCAGACATGACTTCTGAGTCCTCCACATACACAAAGGTATTGTCAGTATCAGTCGAGATATTTGATTTATTTCAGGCTGCTGATAGCTTTACTGGCTGTGTTGCCATAACATCTAAACTGCACAGTAAAGGAACCCTGTTATAACTTTTTACTATACTTCCTACGAATTTCAGGGGAGAAGATTTGTTTTCTGGGCTGTTGCCATGGAAACATTATTGTCAGAAGTTCGCGCTAACTGGCATTGTGGGATTGTGGAGGCTCCCTTTCACCACTCTCCACTTGGTAGCGCATATTGCTGTAAAGTTTTAGTTTAGTGACAGCAGGAGCAAAGGGGACGCTCCTTTCCCTAGAAGTCCACTGCATGAGGTGGCAGAAGATTTTATTATTTTATTTTATAAGAACTTTGGGCACGCTGTACTCGCTGGACAGGAAGTGACAGTTTGATACTTCCTGATTGCTAGCATATATATTTTGAGTTACTGCCGAGCGGCTGTGTTTATTTGAGGCTGCTGATAGCTTTACTGGCTGTGTTGCAGTAACCTCTAAATTGCACAGTAAAGGAACCCTGTTATAACTATTTACTATACTTCCTACGAATTTCAGGGGAGAGGATTTGTTTTCTGGGCTGTTGCCATGGAAACATTATTGTCAGAAGTTTGAGCTAACTGGCATTGTGAGATTGTGGAGACTCCCTTGCACCACTCTCCACTTGGTAGTGCGTATTGCTGTGAAGCTTTAGTTTAGTGACAGCAGGAGCAAAGGGGACGCTCCTTTCCCTAGAAGTCCACCGCATGAGGTGGCAGAAGGTTTTATTATTTTATTTTATAAGAACTTTGAGCACACTGTACTCACTGGACAGGAAGTGACAGCTTGATACTTCCTGATTTCTGGCTTAAATAGCTTCCTAAGTGAGCGAGGTGAGTGTGCGTGGGGCGGCTAAGTGGGTTCGCATGCGGAGACACGCGCAGAGACTCGCAAGTGTCACGCATGTCAAGAGTGGAAGAGGGGAGTGAATCTGTTAAAATACAGTCATCAGTGCATAAGTACACTGCTGTAACCAGTTTGTTGTATTGGCTACTTGGTTTCCTTTACAAAAATGAGTGACTTACTTAGTTTAGAATCATCCTCTGCCTTAATAATAAATCCTGTTAATCCCCCACAAACCAATCCAAAACAGACAATTATGACATTGAATGGTTAAATAGGACTTAAATGTACTTCATTCAATATGTATATGTTGTTTGATACATTACCCATGAACACTATCTATGTTTATACGAAGTGTGTTAGAAATAGTGTTCTGAGGGAAAATATTAAGATGTTTTATAAAAGACTTGCAGTGTTGGAATTACAGCAAGATGCATTGGTCTCAACAGTCCATATTTCATCCGAGAACAGTACCTTATCATCTAGTAACAGTGACTCAGCAACCCTGCCTAATTTAAGGAGGGATAACAATGCTTGTATAGGCAATCACACTGATAAACACAAGCGTGAAGCTGATATTAACTCTATTAGTAGTTTGAAGAATGATGATTGGACTGAAGTCTTGGTAGGCCCTAGGCCCAAATCAAGATGTAGGGCTTTGGGAAATAATCTTGTATTAAACAATAGATTTGAACCTTTTATAAATCTTGACAGTTGTGAGATCTGTATTGATAAGTTCCCTTATAGTGCTACTGAGGAACAGCTAGATACTGCTTCTGGTAATATATTCGATTCTCATGCAAACCCTACATCTTGTGGTTTGAATGAACAAAGTACACAAGCACTTGAAAGACAGTCAGTACATATCCATCTTACCCCGACCCAGAGTAAAAGTACACAAGCACTTGAAACACTGTCTGTACATATCCACCCTTCCCTGACCCAGAGTAAAAGTGGCAAACACAAATCCAGATCTAGACATCTGGATATACCACAAGTTGTTACAACAAATACTTCCTTACCCATGGACATGGAGTCTTCCAAAGTGGTTAATAGGAAGTATTTTGTACTCGGTGATTCTATTATTAAATACACCGATAAAATTGTTTGCAGGAAAGATAAACATAATATTGCCTGTTCGTCTTTTAGGGGGGGCCGGAATAAAGGATATCCATGATATGTGTCCTGATATTCTTCATAATTCAGGTGCCAATCCACTTGTTATTATACATGTTGGTACCAATGATATTAAAAAACATTCAATTGATGTTAGAAAAGAAGAGTTTATCAGTTTAGAAAAAAACATTAAAGGAACTAAATTGTGAAGTCCATTTTTCTGAAATGTTACCAGTGCCAAGGGATAATTACCATATTGAGAAAAAAATAAAATGTGTTAATGAATGGCTTAGGAAATGGACTCTTCAAGAAGGTTCCTCCTCTATACCCCACTGGGAGACATTCATTGGTAATAGGTCGTTATTTTGTTGGGATGGGTTGCACTTGAGTAAACAGGGTGCATATAAATTGGGTAGGGGCTTTGAAAGCATTATCTGCAAATCTTTAAACTGATTGATAAAGGGGACAAGGTTTCGAAGAATAAGATCTTTGATACAGATAAAAGAACTCAACTTAAGGTTTGGGGAATTAATGCTTGAAGCCTTAATCAGATTAAATTAACAGAGCTAAAAATCGTTATCCAAGAACTTGGTGTGGATATAGTTTGTGTTACCGAAACATGGTGGGATGATTCTAGTGAGTGGTTTAATAACATACCAGGATTCAGGTTATTTTATAAAAACAGAGATGGGAAGAAGGGAGGTGGAGTTTGTTGTTACATCTCAGAGATTATACAATGTTAGGAATTAGAAATATTTAATACATCCAATAAATTAACTGAATCATTATGGATAGACTTAATCTTCACTCATCAACCAAAAATAAGGTTAGGCATCTGTTATAGACCCCCTAATAGCAATCGGTGTTATAATTATGAGTTAATAAATTAAATCAATAAAGTTTGTAATTTAGGTGATACTATAATCATCAGTGATTTCAATGCTCAAGGCATATCACGGGAGGTGTTAAGAGGGACAACTACATTTGAACGGGCCTTGTTAGATGCTGTAATGTTACATGGTTGTGATCAACTAATTAGGAATCCAACTAGGGGCAACAGCATCCTAGATCTAGTGATCACAAATTGCAAGGAACATATTTGCAATATTAATGTGTGTGCCCATTTGGGACCTAGTGATCATAAAACTATTGAATGTACACTAAAACTTCTTAAACCTAAAATTTATGGTACAACTGATATACCAGATTTCAAGAGAGCTTATTGGTCAAAACTAACAAATGAACTTGATAATATAGATTGGAGATTTCTCTTTAAAGATTTAACAGTAAATCAAATGTGGACTATGTTGAAAATTAAGATACAGGAGGCAATTACATTACATGTTCCAAGACGTAAAAAGTTTAATAGTAAGTGTAATATCCCACTCTGGTTTTCTAAGTCTGTCAAAACACTGATAAGTAAGAAGCAGCGAGCCTTTAGGAAATATAAATTAAACCCTTCTCCATTAAACAAATTAAAATACATGACCCAACAAAGATTACTTAAAGCTTTAATTAAAAAGGAAAAAATTAAGTTGGAGCATAAATTAGCTAGTTATAAAGACTGTAAAGCTTTTTATGCTTATGTAAATAAAAATAAACAGTCCAATAATAAAATCAATACAATAATAGTTGATGGTAAGTCAATAACAAACAATATGGATATTGCCAATGCCTTCAATTTATTTTTACTTCTGTATTCCATCAGAAAGATTCAGCAACATTTACATCTGGTTTTGATTACTCAGTGGAAATAAATATAGATCAAGAAACAGTATAAAATGAATTATATAAATTACGCACCTCAGCCTCATTGGGACCTGACAATATAAGCTCTATTGTCTGGAAAAAACTTGCTGATATTGTAGCTCAGCCACTAACCATCCCTTAAGACTGGTGATATTCCAACTGATTGGTTAACTGCTATAGTTCTCCCGATTCATAAAAAGGGAAACAGAACCTGTGTTTCTAACTATAGACCTATTAGTCTTACACCAGTCTATTGTAAATTACTTGAGAAAATAATTAAAAATATATTAGAGCATGAAATAACCTCATTGGGATTAGAAGACATTATGCAGCATGGTTTAAGAAGGGTCTTTCGTGCAATACAAATTTGATTTCCTTCTATAATTTTGTTAGTGGTCAACTAGATAAAAGAGTACCAATAGATGTAATTTTTCTGGATCTAGGAAAGGCCTTTGATTCAGTACCCCATGATAAACTAATTTCTATATTACCTAACTTAGGACTAAATGGTTATATCCTGAGATGGATTAATAACTGGCTAACTGACAGGAAACAAAAAGTAAGAATAAACTCAGAATTTTCCAAAGAAGGAGATGTTACCAGTGGAGTCCCTCTGGGATCCATGCTGGGTCCAGTGTTGTTTAATTTATATATAAGTGATATGGGTAAAGGACTTTGCAGTGTAATAACCAAATTTGCGGATGATACAAAAATTAGTGGAGGTGTTTCCTCTCCTTTTCAATATCAAAAATTGAGTAAAGATCTTAATTCCATAGAACTATGAGGAATGGAAAACAACATGAAATTTAATGAAGATAAATGTTCTGTGTTACATTTTGGTAACAGTAATCCCAAGTATCAATATTTTTTAAACAACAAAGCACTCAAGGCTAGTATTTGTGAAAAGGATCTGGGGGTATGGATGGACTCTAATTTGTCTTCTAAAACACATGGTAAAAAACTTTCTGTAAAATGTAATCAAACAATACATTCTATAAGAAGAACATTTATATCTAGAGATAGATTAAGTATTATGAAATTATATAAAACATATGTTTTGCCACATCTTGATTATGGAACTTCAGTGTGGAGTCCCTATCTCCAAAGAGATATTAATTTAATAGAAAAAATCCAGAGGAGGATAACTAAATCAGTTTATGGGTTAAAAAATTATGATTATAATGAAAGGTTAAAGATACTTAACCTATATTCTTTGGAAACCAGAAGAATTAGGGGTGACTTGTTATTATTATGCCAAATTATCAAGGACCCCACCATAAGGGAGCATTGCGGTTTCCAATTAATTGATAGGGAAGTTAACCTTAGGTCACATAAGATGCAAATCCAAGTTCCTAATGTACTTACAGTCAAACGTTTGAATATTTATAATGTGCATACTACCAGGTTATGGAATTCATTACCTAACCATATTGTTGAAGCATCTACATTTGACCAGTTTAAAATAAGGCTGGATGATTACCTCCTGAGTACCAGGAAGTTGAGATAACCCCATTATGTAGTGGGAGACAATTAAATGGGCATTTTTGCCTACTTTGTCTGATTTCTCCAAGTTAATCCAAGTTAATGTCTGCCATCGGAATAAGGGAACCAACACTAAATCACAGAGGTGGCAAATTTAGCAATAACAATAACAGGATTGTCTTCTCCTAGAGGCTGATGACTGTATGGAACAGTGTAGCAGTATAGACAGTAAATTTGTTGACAGTACAAGATTTTAAAGAGCTACTGACACCTCAAAGAAAACTTTAAAAAACAATGATTAGGTACAATTCTGCTTACATTCCATTTATATTTGTATATTTCTCCTCCCCATTATTTATTACTAAGGAAATGTGCATGAATATATGATCTTTATATGACAATAGGATGGCCACTGTAATAATTTTTGCAACATTGTTAAATCTCTCTGTATCCTGTATATTATTATTGTATTTATCTATTGCACTGTGTTCACCATTAACACCTGGATTGTCACTGAAAAAGGGACTGCATGGTCTCAGTGGACTTCAGCTGGAATAGATAAACTCTTCAGGAGCAAAGATCCTGTTTTCATACAGGTGACCTCAGTAATAAATAACAGGGATGAGGAATATAGCACTAATTGGAAATTCAAGCTGGACTGTATCTAAATACTAGGTTTTGTTAAAGTTCTCCTGAACATGTCACCATCTCTTTAATGTAAACTTGGACAGATTTCTACTTTCCAAGGGAATCACAGAATAGTTTTGAGAAGCAGACTAGATAAAGTCAGTGGGGAATCCCTAAAAATCAGTGCATGTTTGTATAGCATACTTATTCGGCCATGTTGATGAAGCAAGGGTGCCTACTGTACATGTTGGGCCTATCTCCCTTTCTGCCCTTAAAATACTATGTAAATATGTTCTGAATTACTATTTATTTTATTCAAATACATGCCTCCAACCAAATAGTGTTGGGGGGTGTAGAATGTTAGCTGCCTTACTTATTGATCACAGTGAGATCTCAAAAAGGGAAAGGTAGGCCACCATGCTCTGGTGGTTGGGTGTAATAGGAGTTTCAAAAAGATATACTTTTAATGTTGCCTTGCGCACATATGCAAGCAACATCTTGTTATAGTAGCTCTTTCATAGGTGTGTCAGTGTTGTGGAGAATGCAGAGAATGCTTTAGTCCGTGCAACCCTCAGCCGCCAATCAGCGAGCATGCTGTCAATGACAGCAGTTTCAGAGCGAGCCATGGAATTGAAAGAAATCTGCTGCTGCATTCAGAGACAGGTTCATCATTGCAGCAGCAGATGACACACAAGCATTATGTGCCTTTCCTGTTGAAACATTTCAATAAATATGGAGGCTGCTGCCATCCGCCACACAATCCGCACAAAGCCGACATCGGGGATGCCCAGTCCCTTTGTCAGCATGTTTCCCTCCACATTATGTGGCACACCATAATGTGGTGGATCCTGCCGCCCACCACACACTCCCAAAATGCAGACATCAGGGTGCCCAACCCCTATGTTGACATCCCACTCCTCTTAGTGTATCTTTCCTGGTTAAATAGTTTCCCCTTTCCTTTCCAACACTGGGATGCCCACTCCCATTGTCGGATGCACCCCCCAATCCAACTATATGGCTTGCCAACATTGGGGTGCCCAATCCCCATGTCAGCATCCCCTCTGAATTGTGGCACACTGTGAGCCCACCCCAGTGTGCCTATTTTTTTTGTGTGTAACCTGCGTAAATCAAGAAAACCTTCCCTCATGGTCTTTTTCCCCCCTGCAAACAAGAAAACAGCCCACAGTTGTTTCCCCTCATCCCTCTCCCTCATCCCCACCCTCCATCTGTGCACCCACTTCCCCACACCCCCCATACCCTCTGGAGGTTGGGAGCCATGATCTTCTCTGAACTGGGACATGTCTGTACTCTTCAAAGCCAAACTGCAAACTGAAGAAATGATGGTAAGCTTTGTAATGGGGGGTTTCAACTTAGGTTGATATCTCAGCCATTTTTTTAGGAATTTTGGCTCCAAATTTTCAACATGGGGTTCTTGGGATCCCACCTTGTGAACACTGGCACTGTGATTTTGTTTCTCAGTCCCGAAGGGTGATTTTGCTGTCTCTGCATGGAATCACCATTTGGTACTGATTAACAAAACAGTGCCATTGTTCATGACGGGCGGTCCCAAAAAGCTCATGTTGCAAATTTGGTGAAAATAAATTCAGAAAAATGACTGCGTTAGGAGCATGTGTTGTGCAATTTCTACACATTCTCATAACTTTGCCAAGTTTTTTATAATTTCTTTCCAGATTTTCAACATTGCCATTTTTTCACAGTTCCTTATGAACAGTATAGTTGACATTTTTCACATCCTTCCAGAAACATGTTTTCACACCTGTGACGCAGAATGGAGCAGTCACAGTGGGAAATCAACTTTCCGGACAGATTAAAAATACCATAGTGCCACTGTTCATGAGGAGAGGTTCAAAAATGCCCATGCTGAAAAAAAAAAATATTGCATTACAGGCGTGCATTGCGCAGTTTCTACGTACGGTCGTAACTTCACCAATTTCTCATATTTTCACTACAGACTTTCAACATTGCCATTTTTTCACACCACCTCATGAACAGTACAGCTGTCATTTTCCACATCCTGTCAGAAATGTGTTTTCACACCTGTGGCACCAAATGGCACAGTCGCTGTGCAAAACCACCTTTCAGTACTGAGTAACTAAATAATAGTGCCACTATTCATGAGGTGGGGTCAGAAAAAGCCCATTTTGAAAATTTGGAGTGAAAATACCAACAAATACCCAGGGCGTTAGGGTTTCTAAGCATAACACCCTACTCTGTAGAGACTGACAGGCATCGGGATGTGACTTGGGATCATCAGCCATAATGCTCACACCATTCCACCCCCACCCTGCAGCCAGTGACAGGCATGAAGGTGTGCCTTGGGGTCTTCAGCACCAACGTTCACCCATTCTCCTATATCACACCTATCTCAGCATATTTCCTTATGGAATAGGGTGAGTATAAGGCCTGAAGACCCCAAAGCACACTGCGACACCTGTCAGTGTCTGCGGGATAGGGTGAGGTGACATGGCATGGGCATTATGACCGATGACCCAAAGCCACACCCCCACTGCCTGTCACTCTCTGCAGGGTGGGGATGGGGTTGCCATCAGTTATATGCTTCACTGCTATTCCTATTATGCATCTAACTCCTGTACTACCAATGCCAATGCCAGCAAGCCAACAATCACCATTGACAAATGCTTGTTAAAACTAGTCTACCATTTTGCGAGCCATAGAATTCCACTGGTGATGTTTTACCAATTTATAAAATGTTTTGGCTTTGTGGAATGACAATTCACTTTCCTGATATTTGTAAAAGTGGCAGAGTTGCTGAACTATTTTTAGGCTGCTGTATTACGTTTTTAAAAGTGAATCTGTAAAGGTATAAACCATTGTAATGCATTTGTATTAACTCAGACCCTTGTGGTGCTGCAATAAAATCCCCAACTACTACAACTACTACTAATAATATTATTACTATTACTACTACTTTGCCCATTAATTTCTGAAAAGATATCCTTTTTTTTTTTCTTACTATCCACACTTGTACAGCTAAGGCCTATCAGGAGCTTATGTCATAATTCTTTGTGTCACCGCAGTCTGTTGTGAAAATTACTTTGTCACAAGCAAAACTTAATAACTGCAGTCCCTGAATCATCCTCAGATCTTTATGAATGGTATAGGGCAAAGGTAATCTTTTAAGGTATAAAATCCTTTAATAATGAATAAGACAATTGTTTATTTAAGCTAGCAGTGAAATGTTTGTAAATGGAAGGATTGGGCCCCATCTTTAAAGACATAAAAAATGTAACTTTTACATATAAACTGAAATTTTCAGAAGACCAGAAGTGCCGAGTCATTTTTGCAGGACTACCAGCCTCAGGCAATGATTAATTTAGCTCTACAACAGAATGGAAGACGTGCACTTAGAAGTTATGGCTATAGGTCATTTGTTGAATCAGAGAGCAAAACTGATGACCAGGTGTGACCTCCCTTTAATGTTGAACTGTTTAAGGTAAGGGCTGCAGTTAGTGTGAGTGTGCCTTAGCAGATATTGGAAATTCATGCAGATCTACAAAGGGAATTAAACACAAGGTCTGAAGCAATTTTAGAGGCTTTGGATTCTAGGATTAGAAGTAAGCCCAGATTTATAAGGAAAACACAGAAGGATTATATCTTAATAAAAATTCATCCAAGCCTGGACTTTCTAACGCTATTTTTTTTGTTTCTGACTGAATATTAACCTGTTCAAGAAATAAGGTGGGGCATTATGCAAGGGTAGGTCAAATTATTAATGTCATTAATGGCCACTAACGCCAATGTTATTTATTGTACATTAGTAACAGTTATGTTATAGATCCCCTGAAAATAATGAGAGAAAATGTTGACACATTGGCCAATATTCATGAACATTAAATTTATTATTAACATAATTTTATGTTGCCCTTGCTAACCCAGTTCAGTAATTTATAATTCAATAATATAGGACACTTCTGAGCCACCATACTAAAGAAGGAGTAATGTGACACTAACATGGGACTGGGATTTTAGTACACTCAAAGTTAGTATTCCAAAAAGGCAGTTTGCAAGAAAAGTAGTGCCTTGGTCCACAGAACAGTAAGCTAGGAGAGAAGAACAATACACATTATTTGGTTCTAGTTCCTCTCTCCAAATGGCATGCATACTCTACCTCAATCCCAGTGCAAGATACCATGGCTAAGAAAATCCCTATGCAAGAGAAGATGACAAGGCTTTACCAAAACAGATATTGCTTTTTAAACATACTTTAAATCTAATACAGTACTGGCAGAAAAGGACAATTTACAGACACTTATTTTGTCCTGATTGGACCACCTCAGTGTTGCGCAGTCGTTATCTCAGCCACATTCCAAGTCAAAAACCAATGACAGCAGAGATTTAGTACATATGGAGGTAGCATACTGAACAGGCAGTCTGCAGGAAAAGTAATGCATGCAAACATAAAAAGAATGTCAAGAGAGAAGAAATACCCAAACCATTTGGGATTTTGTGCATTTCTCCAAACCACACAAATCCTTTGAAGCCTTATTTCCTGTGCAGCCATTATGAGAATACAATGCCTTGTGCAACGTAGGCTGCTAAGACTTTACCAAAACATATTTCACCTTTTAAATAGGCTTGTGCATCTGATCTGGTGCAGGTACAAAGATTCCCATAGCCATGATGCCGTGCACTGTGATTGAGGCTTCAGTGAATGTGTGGAGTGGTGTTAACATGAGAGGTATTGTTCATCAACAGAGACAACTGAACTCCAAGCGTGAAGCCACCATGCTGATAATGTAAGACCTGTGGGCTTTCGTATGACCACATGCCACATAACAGGGGACCAGGGATGCCCCAATGGAATATATTTTATAGCCTCCCTCCAACCATGTGTTGCCCCATCCTGATCCTGGTTGCTTGGCAGCATTATACAGGTGACTGAGTCAAAGGTGTGTATGGGGCCTGGTGCTCAAGTGATGTGATCTTTGGCAGTCTCCACATCACTTGCAGGTGACTACAGTATGCCAACAATTTGCATATATTATGCTTGGAGGGATCCAGGAACTGAATAGTTCAATGGATTGGTAGTAGCTCAAGGAGTCTTTCAACTGTAAGTCACTGGTTTAAATCCTGCCCAGGTCAGAAGTGGTCAAACTCCATTTTTAACTGAAAGCTGTTTAGTGGCCTACATGAAATTAATTTTGATGGTCTCAGTCCAGTTCCCAGTGGCAGGTGTCCCTATCACAAAACAACCAACAATATTTGCACTAATTGGCAACCTTGTTGGCAGTCTCACATGAGAGACCAAGGATTACATGGCCATAGAGTCTTAACTAACCTCTCACCTATGTGGTGGTCCCTCACTGACAGGGATGAGGCAGAATGACTGAGCAACATGGGGAATCTTGCACAGCGATTTCCCATGTGGTATCGGTCATTTGAATAAATAGAAAACTTCAGTTTCCAATGCTGTCAATCCAGCACCTTTGTGAGTACTAAAAAGATTCACACACATAAAAAAAAAAACAACTAAGGATTATAAAACAAAAATATGTCTAATTAAATATTCATGAACCTAGGGAGGCTCCTGACTTTGTACCGGATCAGTCATTGACTTCATATAAATAACCAATTCAGTTTTCAACTGACACTGTGTGGCACACATGGCTTGCACATCTCTTCTCAACACCTAAAAGTAATTAAACACAGTCTAGCCAGAACCGATATGGCTGTGACAAGCTTTCAAAGCTCCAGCGAGCTAGTGCTGCCAGAGCCACCAAGTGCCATCTGCAAGATGGCGGCAATGCAACTGCACATGGCAATATTGTAAAGTATGTGCATTGTGCAGCTGTGTTACAAAGGACAATGGTCTCCACTAACTACTATGCCTATAACTTTTGCTGTGATGATGTTAGATGTGCCTTTTTCAGAAATGCTGAAGAATATTGGTGTGGCTATCAAAGCTGCTAACCTTGAATCATTCAACTAGGGCCTATGATTATGAGCAATTCAGAAATTTCCAATTTTCTATAAAGGTATAAGAAAGTGGAGCTTCACCACTTTTCTTTAATGTTACTGTGAAACTATTTATACTGGATCAAAAGGACAATGACCCAGATACTTTGTCCTTCTTTGAACAGTATCTCTCTGCAGACTTGTAGCCTGTGGCTGCAGAACCAGAGTATCCAGGTAGCAAAGCAATAACCATTGATACTGATTCTGGTCAGAACCTCTGGGCTTTCTGTTCATTTACAAAATGCAACTGACATTTATTTTTGTTATTACTGTGGGGGTTCACACAGGAGAAATGCAGTAAAAATAAAAAGATATAATTAATTATTATTTTGAATAGACCTAAGATTCCATTGCAGGCTACTTGTTATGTCAGTATGATTTGTTTGTACTGAATGGTCTATTTTCTTTCTACAGAGTCATGCTCGAGATGGATTTTGTATGAATTGATCTGACAGCACATAGTTTCTTGTCTTTGTACTGACTAGTTTGCATAGTTATATGATTGAGTGGCATCCATATTTAGGACTTGAATTTCTACAAGTGGCAGCATCCTAATTCTTTTTTTATGGGGGCCAGCACTTTTTATTATTTTAATTTATGTATTGTCATTTATAAAAATTACAAGGCAAAGTGAATGAAAAATTGGCAAGAAATTACTTTTTTGAATTTTTGTTACCATGTAAAATTCTGGTAGTGGGGGTGACCTTGGATTAATATCCACAGATAAAAAGAAAACAAAAAGGTTTTTTTTTTTTTTTCTTTCTAGTGTTCCTCTTGTTCAGAGCTGCCTATCTGTAAGGGACACTGAGAATAGAAAGAAGGTTTGCTGATCTGCATGACTTGGCGCTCTTGTCTTTTAACATGGCTGACGACATCCATCAAAGAATGGATAATTATTTCTATTTGTGGGGTTTTGCCTCATTGTTTCTAAGTATTTTAAATGATTAAATTTCAAACCGAAGCTGACTGACAAAATGAAGGAACAAACGAAGGGAGGAGGGGCACTATCCCTGTCAATACTGGAGGAAAATAATTCCACTTTAAACTATCACCGAGTCTAAGTCTTCACAAACTTCTGAAGGCAGAAGAGAAATATTCAATAGGGTAAATCAGTGACCTCTTCTAAAATCCATTTCCAGTTCCAGGGTGTAGAGCGTCAGTTTTGGTCTACTGTTTTTGCTGGGCATGTCTGCTTTATTTCTTAAGTAAACATCTTAGATAATTATGTTACATAGGTATAAGGTTAAAAAAATGAAGAAGGAGGTGAGAAACCATATCCAGTCAAGAACCACGGGTGGTATAGAGCAAATTACGATCACTAAATTTAGTGTAAGAGCAATCAATGTTATAACCAAAGAGTTTTATTAGACTCATATTTTATATAAGAAACACCCAATATGGAGCATTGCAGCGAAAAAGGGAGGGATGTCAGGGAAACCAGAAAAAAAAAAAAACACCAGAGCTACGGGAACACTGAAACAAATTTACAACTCAGCCATATAATGTATGCCATACAGATTTTAGAAATAAATGGCAGAGATGGCAGTAGAAAACGTCTATGTATGAATCACTGCAGAAGACAGAGTTTAAACACTGTGTCAGCTTTTTATAAATATTTGCTTAGATCTAATTCTTTGTTCATCTTCATTACTCTATCGTTACCCTTATTTTCCCTTTCCCATTTCTCTTGCCCTCCTTAATCCTTCATTTTTGTCCCTTCTTTTTACAGCAAAATAATCAGTCCAGTAATTCTTTCTATTTTTAATGAAACATTAGATCCAGAGTTTGTTATAAAGTGTTCCGAAAGGGATCTGGGAATGCATATTTGGCAGTTGTGATTTATTGTTTCTTGGTGTTTTTAATGATTTCACATTTTCTGTTTTTTGTTTGGTGCATATTGCATCAGTTTATATTAATATTCAGTGATGGATGTATTTATTGGAATCTAGTGCCTTAGATGTAATGTGTGTTATTCATGTAATGTGTCTTTAACTGTTCAGTCTATGTCATGAACAAGACAGTTTGGATTAAGTTCTGACTGGTATTACTATTTATATGTGATTTGTTAATGACTTCACCCCAAAGGAGAAAGATTGTCCCTTCAAAGCACCTAGAAATTATCTGTTGATGCTGAAATGAACTTATGTTCAAATGAGCCAGACTGTTACACACTGTACATTTTTATATTGAACTCATCTGCTCATCCCCCTTTCCCTCTGGCAATTTATAAACTAGGTAGTAGGTATTGGCAGTGATCAGATGTAAACATTTTTTTAATTTCCTTCCCCAGTTCACCCCTCGATTGGGGTGTTTCTTACAATTAAGCAATCATACACAACATTAATTGTAAGAAACACCACACCACCTCTCACACATCCTGCTTCACACTCCCCTCCATCAAAATCATTATTTTATTTATTTATTTATGTTCCTGCATATGCAGGACATTTCTGTTACTGAGCAGTGGAACTCTAGTGTTCTTGCTGAAACGGCACTAAGATCGGAGGTCCTGCACTAGAAGTTGTAGGATGTTACTCCTGTTCCTGTTTGAAGACCGGACTCTTGCACTGACAACAGGCAGTGCAAATATATAATGTGTGCTTATGAATAAATTCATATACTAAAAAAACCTCACTCCTTCCTACTCATTGCATCATCACACCACAATCTCTCTCTTAGAATTCTACTACTGTAGCATTTTTTTTTTACTGAATGTGCTGGACCCCTCTGTTTCAATACTGGTGAGCTAAGCACTTGTGTGCTGTTATAGAAATGGCAGTGGACTTGAGGTCACTACATATAACAGTATGTAACTGCTATTTCTGTAAGCAGACTGGACTGTGATGCACTGAAAACTGGCATTGCAAATAGTTAAATGCATTTCTGCCAATAAATTAGCATAGTGCAAGACACTCCTCCTTTTCCACAAATTGCATCTTCACGCTTCCATCCCTCAAAATAATTATTGTTTTGGCTTGAAGTTGGGAGACTTGGTAGGCTAGGAAACTATGTATGCATCTATTTGATGTTATATTAAGTGCATGCATATTCTTCTTTGTTTTACTTGATGCTGTGATGGCATCCAACATGTCTAAATACGTGACGTTAGTGCAATTAGTTTAGATTAGTGTACTGGGTAATGTCACAAACCCACTCAGCAGGTCAGGCCCTCTACTCACAAAGTGCCAACCTCCGAGCACAGTCTTGTGAACAGTGAACAGTACAAGGTGACCCTCTTGTCTGTTTTGTGAGTTCAGATTAACCTTTGGTCTCAGGTTCTGGAGGGATTCAAACTGTTAACTTCTTGTTAGCATAGCCAATGCACAGGCTCAGATAAATCTGTTTTCCGGGGGCCAGATATCTTTCCTTATGGGCACCTAACCAGATATACAGAGATGAACCCTTTAAAACTTTAATAAAGACCTCAGATTTAAAATGCTTCTCTTTCTAGTTTGGTATCACCATTCAAGCTTATGTCTGTTGTCTGCTATAACCATGTACTTTTCTTACAAATAAAAAGAAGTCAAAGACAGTCCAAGTAAGTTCTAAAAAGAATTTTACTATAATAGATAAGAATATTTAAAACACAACAATACAGAACTGTTATATCACAAGACATACAAATCTATTAAAAGAACAAGGTTTTAAACAGTGCAAATCCTACTACAGTACTTAGTCTCTAAATACTTGCTTAAAAGTGCTCCCAAGATGTTTTGTGGTCAGAGTCTATGTAAAAATGTGTCTCTGTGAAGTAAAACAGACTAAATTAAAAGCTGGCTTTTACCCCCCACCTCTTTTCAGGAGGTCACCTAGCTCCTCCTTGTCAGGATATATGAAAATATATATCTTATACAAAAGTATTAGATTCTGCAACTTCAGCATAATTCATGTCCTTCAAATGACACTTCTTTTGATCTCAAAATAAGCTTCCTCCTTCTAGGACATGAAAGCATCTTTATGATTTCGCACTTCTATGTAATAGCCTGGGTTTTCCTTCCAACGTCATAAAATGGATATGTTATAGCAACTATGGTTGTAATTAACTCAGACAGACAGGATCCTTAATTAATGCCTTACATGTAACACATGGTCTCTAAAAACTGAGTGTGTGTGAACTCATGTACTGTCAGCATTTTTCTTATGGCTTTCATCTTTTAGCTAAAGTCTGGGGGGGGGGGATGAGTGAGGTCATTCTAAGAGCACCAGATTTTTCAGCAGACAGTCAGTCATACATTTTATATTAATAAAAATGATACAGCACTCAGAACTGGCTGTCTACGTCACAGGTAATTATGAAAACAGCAGCTAAAATCTTCATCTTGTAAATGCTGGACCTCATGTGCCAGACTGTCATTTCTGTAAGAACAGGTGATGCTCGGTTCCTCTGTAAACAAAAGGTACTGAACATTCGAATAAAAAAATTACAATGGTTATTTTTTTTTATACAAAATAAAGTAATTCCTACTCATAAGAACCATTGGTTTTTCAAGTATTGTTATCTCGAACAATACTTGACAAATCAATGGTTCTTATGAGGAGGGACAATTGTATTGTGTACAAATATGTGCTGGGATCTCTCGCTCTTGTTGGGCATATTTTACATCAATTATAAAGGGCAGTTACAGTGAATGGCAATATGCCATTCACAAGAGGGCGACATCAGTGGAACTGCGCATGCGTGTGAGGCGCACATGCACAGTTCTTGTCTCGAAATGCAGAAGTAACAGCTGAAATAGTATGGTTGTTATGCCACGACTGGTCATTTTTTAAGCTATGAAAGCAAAACAGCTGTAGGCTCCACCCACAACCATAAAAATAAACATTAAAAAAGAAAGGTGTTATTGTGCTCAGATTTATAATTGCAATAACAACCTTGAAGATGGTAATTTCCTTGCATTAATGACTGACTGAAAGGAGGTGGTCTGAGGCTGTTCCTCAACCCACATTAACTATCCCCCATCCACTCATTAAACCCTTGGAAATTACCAGCTTTTCAGTCATTATTGCTTAAATGATAGGATGGACCCAACCAGAGTGGCATTTCTTGGTACTGGGATTGCTTCCTCAAAACAAACTTTTGCTTGCCCAATGAAAAGTAATCTTTTCCATGGAGGGCATGGTAACATGGGGACAGTGAATATAGGAATTAAAGGAAAACTAAATAATACCATCTTTGAAGGTAATACTGCATTCTCATCTTCTGTCTGCTTTATCCCATGATACCCTGCAGATACAATGCATGGATCAGACCTATTTTGCAGCCAGACTTGGATTCCACATACCAAACATTGCTTCACCTCTCTGGCTGCCCTTTTGAGGAGCTCATTGAGAGTGTATGGTGATTGCAAAAACAATGAGTATTTATTCCCTGCATGCAAGATGCCTTATGTGGCATCTTCTGCAGAGCTGTATGGACAAGCAATGTACAGTATGTTTCAAAGGTATATAACCTATTATAGTGCACAAAGCCTATTATCAAGTTATAAGCAATACTAGATTACTATTATGCTGGAACACGGGAAATACTAGATGAAAAAAAGAATTGACTTCACCTTTTGCCTTCCAGGCAGCCACAGCATTCACTAGTATGGAAGTTATTTTGGACAATTCTTGAGATGTATTACCCATGGATTCCATGTATTATGTCACTTAAGGAGAGGTCAATCAGTGGTGGACAAGTCTGGGGGCTATAGGCTGTGATCCATCTGTTCTTATCAGGCATGCCGTGGAGTACACTCATCATAACTCCCTTCCTAGTTAATTATCTGTTAATAATATGAGAAGTAAAGGAATTGAGAGGCAGGCAGCGTGGTGTAGTCACTAGAGTGCAAGATTAAGAAACAGGAGACCCAGGTTCATTCCCTCTGCAGCCATTTATACACTGTGGAGTAAATTAAATCTGCAGGTCTCTCTGTTAAAAATAGCTTTAAATTGACCATCTTTTATAGTGTATAGCTGGAGGCTGGGAAGGTGGATAGAAACCTGGGAGAAGCCCTTGATGAAAGACTGGCACTGGAATCTAAGGTATTGTTCATCGTTAAGGGAAAAAAGTCATTCCTCCTCCCTAGGTGGACAATGCTGGTTTCCTAACCACTCCCTTCCCTCCCACACCTCTCCAATAGTTACATGCTCACCTCCCTCTTTCCCAGTGTTCCAGGCTATAAAACATTAGAAAATTGACTTTTTGTTTCCTGGTCTGATTGGCTGGTACCCCTGCCAGGCAGGTATATTACCAAACAGTAGATGACCAGGAAATAAAATGTCCTAACCTGGCATGCCTCAGTGTTAAACTGGTGTCCCTCTAGAAAATTTGAATAGTCAGTAGCCACAATTTTATTCTGCTCACTAAGTGAGAGGCAAGACCATGTCAGTCCCACCACACATAGACACGCATATACAACCGACTAGAAGATACAGACCCTGGCTCTGTCACAGTGATAATTTTTTTTAATTTTGTGCCACTGTACCTTACTTAAGGTACACTTCTGACTGCTTGTTCTTCCCAAAAACTGCCTGCTTCACAGTTTTAATATTTTTAGGTAACAGTGCTGTCTCAGCACTACTGGAACCAGCTTTCCTGGCTCAGCCAGCCTGCACTCCTGGCTCCCCACACCCTACCGCCCCCATCAGTGCTTGCTACCCCATCCTCCACTACATTTAAACACTTGCTCAAAAAAAGAATAGTCAGTGCTGATCTTTGGAATTACTATTACTTGACCTCTCCCACTGTGTTCCTCCGTCCTGCTCCCAATGCCTTGAGGACTCGCACAGTCCACAGTCTGATCCTTGTTTAGTTTTAAATAACCCAAAGAAAATTAATATAGATTATGGAAGAAAGATGTATAACAGAAAACTTACATAGGTCAACTAATACTACAGACATTGAGTCATTTATAACAGAATATGATATAATTATGGGAAAAATAAGGAATATTAGTATTAGAGAACATACTATAAAGAAAAAAGAAGGTTATGCTTGGTACAACAAAGAATGTAAAGATGCCAAGAGGAAACTTAATTGACAGCTAAGGATTTTAAAGGAGAACCCAACAATGGACAGTAATAAAAATATGAATAAATTAAGGAAGGAGTACAAGTCCATGTTAAAAAAAGAATAAAGATAGATACCAAGCTCATTTATGGGCAGAACTTGAAGAGTCTGTAAGATCAAACACTAAACAATTTTGGAACATAATCAATAAAGGCACAACAAATTATAGGGAAGAAATAACACACATATAGAACCAGATACATGGGTACAACATTCCTTTTTTTTAAAATAATCAGGAATATCAGAACAAAATGAGGGAGAACAAATTGGATATTTTGGAAATCCTTACCTTCAATCCCATTACAAAAGAAGAAATTATGGATGTTTTAGGCTCTTTCAAAAAAATATAAAACTCTGGGCCCTGATGGGGTCCCTCTTGATGTTATCTATTATACAGCTACTCCATGGACTCCTTTTCTGGTAATATTATTTAATATGACTTGGAAAAACAGAACAGTTCCAGTAAGTTGGAAGTAAACATTATAGTACCTCTATTAAAAAAATGTGATAAAAGCCAGCCAGAATGTTATAGACCCATCCGTCTAATAGATTGCACTGAGAAAATGTTCACAAGAATAATCAATAACATATTAACTTCATGGATGGAAGAAAAAGGAATTATAGATATGGCTCAGGCCGGTTTTAAAATAAGCCAGTCTACAATAGATCAATGTTGAACAATGACACAACTAGCCTTTAACTATAATAAGGTTAAAAACCAAAAACTATACTGCATATTTTAGACTTGAAAACTGCCTTTGACAGACTAAATCGAAATAAGCTCTGGGAAAGATTGGAGAGTTTAGGAATAGACAAAGCCATCTTGAGTAATGTTAGACATCATTACCAGAACAACTATAGTAGTGTTTGTTATTCTACCAATGGTCAATTAACCAAGTGGTTTCAATCAAATATAGGGGTCAAGCAGGGATGTACATTATCACCCTTACTATTCAATTTATAATTCCAAACTGACCTATGCAAAATGTATGCTCCGCAACATCATTTGCATAAAATAGGAGAAAGACCTTGCTCTTATCTGGCTTTTGCCAATGGTGTGACATTAATTTCTACCAGCTATATAGAAATCAAAAGGATGTTAAAAAAAATTGTTGCAGAGTGTGACAAGGCAGATTTAACACTGAAGCACAACAAAACCAAAGTAATGGTGTTTGGGGGTAATAAGAAAACATATAAATACATAATCAATGAATATACTCTAGAGGTGGTAAAAGAATTTTGCTACCTTGGAGTAACTTTATCATAGGATGGAACATGGAATAAACATCTTAAAGAAGCAGAAAATAAGGCTGATAGATGCAGGCCAATCTTGAATTCATTTATGTATAAGTTTGGAAGGTGTTCATTAAGAGTTTTGAATGCTAAGGTCAGGACCCAGTTACTCTATGGGGCAGAAATATGGGGTCTGAGTGATAAAATCAGAATGGAAACAATTCTAAGTAAATTTTACAAAAAAATCTTAGGTTTACCAAATGGCAGTCCATCTGTTATGGTGAGAGCAGAATTGAGACAACTCCCAATAGACTGCCAAATTAAACAAAGACAAATAAATTATCAGATTAAGGCATACAAGATGAGTAATTTGCATCTTTCAAGACTGTGTACAGAGGAGGCAATATAATACCATAAACAAAATATAACATTTCCACGCATGCTAATAGTAGAAAAGGTAATGAAACCTTCTGGATTTTTGAATATTATTCCAGATTGTTTGAGACTTCCATTCCAGCAAATCAAATAAACATCAGAGAAAGAATTAGGGATATTTGCATGCAAAAAGATTTGACCATTTGCAAACAACATAAGGCAGGCAAATGGATGTCAAAAAAATAAAAGATCTCACAAGTTTTATTTATGTATTTATTTGTACATCACTTTACAACCTTTGAGCCAGAGGCTCATTTCCAAAGGTACCTCGTCGCATTGTGGACAGACAAACAAATTTAGGTTACAGCATGTAAGACACATACTTAGAGTTACACAGAATGGTTTCATACATTTATACAGTTTAGTAGACATTTCAATGATACAGCTGAGCACATGCTGGTAATAACAGAGGCAATAAGCTATGGGGAGGAGTTGGGGGTGGGGTGAGGTGGAGTGCCACCCAGGAGGCATTGTCAATTGTGGAGAGATCAAGGTCTCATTTAGAAACAGGAGCAACTGCGAGTGTTAAACAGTTGGCTCTGAAGGGTGGTTTTGAAGTTGGAGATTGTGGGGGCATTGGAGATGGGAGCAGGGAGAGAGTTAAACCAGGATGGAGCTTGGTAGCAAAAAGACCTCTGACCATGGGTACTCTTGGATCAGTGGACCAGTAGAATAGTCTTGTCGGAGGTTCAGGTTGCGATAGTGGATTGGGTGTGGCAGATGGAGGCTGTCACCCCAGGAGGGGATAGGCTGAGTAGAGGTTTTTTTGTGAGGAGGCAGGTTTGATAGCATAGCCGTTCATCTAGGTTTAGTAGTTTTTCCTCGTCATATAGTTGACAAGTATGTGTGAGCCTGGGGGCACCAGTAATCAGCCTGCAGGCCTTATTTAGGGTGAGCTGAATTTTGTTGAGGGCGGTAGTGTCAGCAGCACCATAGACTGGCAGGCCATAGTCAGCAAGGGACAGTACTGAAGATGTAACTGCAAGTCGGAGAGCATCAGTGGGGAGGCAGTTTTTATAGCGGTAGAGGATGCCTAGCCATGTATTAGTGGTGGATGCAAGGACATCAATGTGGGTGTGGTAGGTGAGGGCTGAGTTGAAAGAAACCCCAAGGTATTTGTAGGAGCAGACTTGTTCAAGTGGTTGTTTGCTATTAGGGAGGATATGGAGTGGAAAGTTGCAGGCTTTGTTTTGGGGTGGGCAAAAAGCATTGTTTTTTTTTTTTTTTGAGATTAATGATGAGTCTGTGCTCTTTAAACCAGGCTTCAGCATCATTGTAGGATTGTTGTAGAGTGTCCTGGAGGGAGATGGGATTGCGGTGGGTGGCAAAAATGACAGCATCGTCTACATACATAAGAATTTTGCCAGAGCATGCACTGGGCAGGGTGTTTAGATAGAGTGAGAAGAGTAGGGGGCCCAGGATGGAGCCCTGGGGTACCCCTGAGTGGATGGGATGAGTTTTGGAGAGTGTTCCATTGATTTTTACACATTGGGAGCAGGTGGATAGATTGCTTGTGCACCAGGTGAGAGGGCCAGCAGAGAAACCAGTGTTGCATAGGGCATCCAGCAGAAGAGGGTGGGAGACAGTGTTGAAGGCCCTTGAGAGGTCAGCGTACACTGCACCAGCTAGGGAGCTGGTGTCCAGGGAGGAGTGTAGGAAATTGGAGGACTCAACTAGTGCAGTGCCAGTACTGTGACCAGCATAGAAGCCGTGCTGCTCTGGGCATAAGATGTTATACTGAGAAAGATATTCAGTGATTTGAATAGCCACCATTTTTTCCAAGGCTTTGGAGGGGGGGGATGGAAATTGGTCGGTAGTTCCCGGCAGAGGACCTGTCACCCCCTTTATGAATGGGTGTGACTATGGCTGTTTTCCATGCAGTGGGGAATTGCCCCAGGCAGAGGGATCAGTTGAGTAGGCTGGTGAGCGGGGCAAGGACTTCATCCAGCACCAGCCGGAGAATACTGGGGTCCAGGGAATCGCTACTGGGACTATTGCTTTTTAATGTTTTAATTATGAGCAGCCTGGCTTCCTGGGCAGATACCCTATGTAGGTGGAAGCTGCGGCATTGGAGGTCAGGGGGAGGTAGGGTGGGGAAGGGTCAAAGAAATTTCTGGGGAGGACAGAGCTAAGGTGCTCCCTCCAGCCGATTATCTCCCCTAGGTTACAGGCTATTTCACCTTTAATTCCCACCATCTTAGTTCCTACTCACACTACTATGTCCATACACACTGCCCAACAACTCCCATCTCCTTGCCACTCCCCCCCCTCCCTCCTTTCGGACAGCCACTCTGTCTTGCCCTCCCTGCCATTAAATCCCTACCTATCCCCTGCTCCTCTCCAGTCCCCCCAACTCCTCCTAGCCATAGGCTTAACCCCATACCGCCCGTGCCTGGCCAGAACTGTTGTCCTCCTTCTACTTTTATCTGGCAATATCCACTAACCCGGACCCACCAGGACCACCTCGGCAGGAGGGCGTCCAGGACTGCTGATTGCCTCCATGAATATATGCAGCGTCCTGAAAAAATTGACTCCCTCAATGTTGGTCTCACAAGCGCAAACCTGACATCATTAAGCTGGATGGAAACTGTCAGCTATCAGATCCACCCCTGACTCCTTGTTACCCTCCTAGCTACTCCTATATCGTGAGGATCGAGTAACCAAGCGTGGGGAGGCTCGCTATCTACACCAGAGCTCCCTCACTGGTCTTGCCCTCCCTGCACCAGTCCTTGTAAATGGGGCCCAAGCCCTCACCATTAGCTTACCCTGGACCCAGCCAGATCCCCTTTACCTCACCACTGCCTATATACACCCAGGTTCAAAACCCAGCTCTATTATCCCTCAGTGACTACCTTGCCACCCTTCCCACAATGCTGACAAAATCATAGTTGGGGACCTCAATGTGAACTGGCTTTGTCCCTCATCCTCCCCACTCGGGACTCCTTCACAGCTGGATCTAACCCATCTCCCAACCCACACGGTGAACCCCAAGAGAGGTACTAGCACCCTCCTTGATGTCATCATCACTAACCGCCCCCTAAAATCCTGGACATCCAAGTCCTCCCTGATTCACTCAGTGACCACTCCCGGTGCTCTTCCGCTGGTTGGCCACCTACCCGACCCACTGCAGGCTTTCCCCACCGGCGTTTCAGACCTTATGGCCTAAAAAACCTTAAACAGTACCTTGAACTGCAAGACTGGTCCCCGATTCTCCATGCACCTGACATAGATACCGCCCTTGCCTTCTTTACCTCCACCTTTAATAAAGCCTGCGATCTCTTTGCTCCCCTCTCTGCCGTCCGCCCCAAAAGTCCTAACCTGCCCTGGATTACCCCTGCACTCTCACTGCTGCTCAGGCACAGGGACAACCTTTGGTACCGTGCCATAGAAACTAGGTGCCCAGCTGACAGACAGGTCTACAGAGCTGCACGGAATAAGTGTACATGGGCAATCAGGAAAGCCAAGGCCGACCACTATCAGGCCACCCTCACTGCCTCCTGGGGAGCGCCCGTACCTTCTGGGATAAGGTCAAACAACTGAATGGGAACACCGCTCCCTCCCCATCCCAGATTACCACCAACAACACCACCGTCACAGACCCCACCGACATTGCAAACCTCCTCAACACCGCCTTTACAGACCTTAGCCCTATTCTCCCCAGTAACTTCTTTGATCAGCCACCCCCCCATCCTACCCCTGCCCTCCATCGCCCTTGCTTCCACCTTCATAGGGTTACTACCCAGGAAGCCAGACTGCACTTGACCCGTGCACTAAAAGGCAACAGTCCCAGTGACATCTCCCTGGATCACAAAATTCTCGTTGGTCCTGGATCAAGTCCTCACCCCACTCACCTGCCTTCTTAACAAATCCCTCTGCCTGGGACAATTCCCTCCTCATGGAAACTAGCTAGCAGTTACTCCAATCCATAAAGGGGTGACATGTCCTTAGCTGGGAACTATCGACCGATCTCCATTCTCCACCCTTTCCAAGGCACTGGAAAAACTAGTTGCTGCACAAATAACTGAATACCTGACCAAATACAACATACTCTGCCCTGAACAGCACGGCTTCCGCACAGGACACAGTACTAGCACTGCTCTTATTGAATTCGCTTCCTTCCTTCACTCCTCACTGGATACTGGCTCCCTGGCGGGGGTCGTGTTCCTTGACCTATCAAAGGCCTTTGACATGGTCTCCCACCCCCTACTACTGGAAGCCTTCTGTCACGCTGGTTTTGCCTCTGGACCACTTGCCTGGTGCTCCAGCTACCTTTCCGCCCGCTCCCAGCGAGTCAAAATTGGTGGGACTCTTTCCGACCCACGTTCGATCATCTCAGGGGTTCCACAGGGCTCCATCCTGGGGCCCCTTCTCTTCTCATTATACCTTAACACCCTGCCCAGTGCGTGCCCTGGGAAAATTCTGCTGTACGCAGATGATGCCGTCCTCTTTGCCACTGACCGTAACCCACTTCCTCCAGGTCTCCTACAAAGGGCATATGGCGGTGGCTGAAACTTGGCTTAAAGAGCATAGATTGGTCATAAACCTTAAAAATCTAAAACCATGCTCTTAGCCCACCCTCAAAACAAATCATCCAACTCCCTCTCATATCCTCTCAGCTCTAAACTACAACTAGAGCAAGTCCAATCCTATAAGTATCTAGGGATCTTATTTGACTCAGCCCTCTCCTACCATACCCACATCGGCCTTTTCGCTTCTGTAACCAATATCCGACTCGGTATCCTGTACCGCTAAAAACTTCTCCCCAGCGCCCTCCGACTGCAGTTACATCCTCCATACTATCCCTGGTGGACTATGGGCTCACCTGTCTATGGTGCTGCCAAGCACGGCCCTCAATAAAATCCGCCTACTCCTAAATAAGGCTTGCAGGCTTATCTCTGGGGCCCCCAGGCTCACTCATACCTGCCAACTCTATGACCTTGCAACAATGCTTGACCTCGACGAACGCCTGCTTTACCAAACGTGCCTCATTTCAAAAAAAACTCTACTAGGACTTTCTCCTCCCGGGCTGACTTCCTCCCTCCTCCCAGCACAGCCCCTAGTCAGCACCCGGACCTCCTGTAAAGCCACCTTCCTGGTTCCTCGTGCTAGGACCTCACTTGGACAGAGATCTTTCTGCCATAGAGCCCCTGCTTGGTACAACAATCTTCCTCGGGCCATCACTGAAATCCCCACCATCTCCACTTTCAAAAATGCCCTCAAAAGCGAGCTATTCAGCAAGCGCTGCTGCTCCTGTGCCTAACGGATGCTCAAACCCCCTCTTCACTGACAATGCCCTCTGGGCAGCTCCGTCCCCTCACTTCCCTATTTCTAACAACTTCACTACTGCCACAATTCCCGCTGCCTACTGTATCACTACTGTCCAGAACGAACCACGTTGCATTCCTTATGCTGCTTATGCTTACTTATTTACTACCCTGTTCCATACGGTTCATACCTCCATTCTGTACTACTCCTGTCTCAGGCCCTACGCTTCTTGTAATCTGTTATCATATGACGGTGTGACTGCTTTATCGATTTACCTGTACTGTTCCTGTCTTATGCCTTACGTTCCTTGTAATCTGACACAGTAGACCTGTTTGGCTGTTACCGCACTTCCATGACATACCGTTATGCTGCTAAACCCTGTTATTATCCTGTTGTCAATAATACCATATTTTGCTCTGTATTACTCTACCAATGTTTGCTGTAACCATGTGCCATTTACCCATGTCTGTTTATACTTATGCTCTTCGTTTGTATGTACCATGCTTTCTGTATTATCTGTATTATCTACCATTGTTGACGAGGTACCTTTGGAAATGAGCCCCTGGCTCAAAGGTTGTAAACTGATTGCATTATAAATAAATAAATAAAAAGGTCAGTAAAGGAGGTGTTAAGGTAGTTAGCTATGCAGGCAGGGTCGGTGGAGGTAGAGCCATCAATAGTAAGCTGGGATGAGGGAAGCGTGATTTCCCATTTAGTTGTTTAACATTGTCCCAGAAAGTCTGGGCACACCCCCAGGAGGAGGTGAGGGTGGCCTGGTAATGGTCTGCCTTGGCTTTACGGATGGCCCAAGTGCACCTGTTCCGTGCAGCATTGTGGGCCTGTCTACCAGCCATCCGGCCCATTTCAGTGGCAAGGTGCCAGAGGTTATCCCTATTTCTGTGCATTTGTAGTAGGGCAGGGGTAACCCAGGGTGCATTACGTTTTTTGGATCGGATTCCTGTGAGGGGTGCAAAGAGGTCATAGGCCTTGTTAAAGGTTTGGGAGAAAAAGGCGAGGCCAGTGTCTATGTTGGGTGCATGATGAATGGGGGACCAATTAATCTGGGTGAGAAATTGTTTGAGTTTTAACAGCCCACCAGCTCAGAGGTGCCTGTGGAGTGTGGCCAGGGCTGTGGGTTTGGGAGTGGGGGCCGCCCATAGAAATAGGATAGAGAAGTGGTCACTTAGTGAGTCTGGGAGGACCTGGATGTTATGAATTTTTGTGGGGCAGTTGGTGATAATGACGTCCAGAAGGGTACTGGTTCCTCTCTTTGGGTTTACTCTAGTGGGCTGGGAAATGAGTTGTGTCAGGTCTAGGGCATCGAAAGAGTCTTAGGTACTGGAAGAGGACGCACTGAGCCAGTTCACGTTTAGGTCCCCCACTAGGATTTGTTCCGCCTTGTGGTGGAGGGTGGCAGAATATTCTGTTAAAGATATCAGCACCTGGTTTGGTTCTTTGGGGGAACATAGGCAGCTGTGAGATATAGAGGGCCCCTGGAGGGGTCGGGAGCAAGTTTTAGGGTAAGGGCCTGGGCCCCATTTACAAAAGCAGGGGCAGGGAGTGTTTGTCTGTTGATTGTGTCCCTGGTATCGATTGCACAGCCACCCCCACATTTGCCTACTCGGTCCTCTCGGTATAAGGTATAGCCTGGGACGGAGACAAAGGAGTCAGGGGTGGATTTGGACAGCCATGTTTCAACCAGGGCTATGATGTCTGGTTGATGTAGCAAGGCCCAGCACTGGAGGGCATCAAATTTTTTCATTAGGCTGCATAAGTTCATGGAGGCTATGCGGAGATCAGTGTACCCAGCTGGTGGGCTGGAGGGAGCTGGGCCTGGGTTTGGATGTATATTACCCGATAGGAGTAGTAGGAAGACCAAAGCTCTGACCAGGGGGTGGTAGTATGTCAACTTCCGGGGGGTACGCAGGGATGGGGAGGAGGCCATAGGGGAACAAGAAATGGGCAGGGTTTGAAGGGTTGGGAGGGCAAGGATGAGTAGCGGCCATGGGGAGGCAGGATAGGCAGTGGAGGGGCTTCCAGGGAGTGTGTACTGTGGGCCAGAGTACATGGTCAGTGTAGGGTGGGATCGGCCTAGGTCAGGGAGAGTTATGGGTGCTGGTACAAGTGGGCCAGGGGAGATGCCTGGATGATGGGATGTGGGTACTAGCATGTAAATGAGGGAGAGACATTTGAGAAGGAGGTGTACAAACATAGTGCCTAAGGTAGCAGCAGGGCAGAAAGGTTCAAGTATCTTGGCTGCCCCTCAGAAAGCGTAGATACCACTTTGGAGTAGTGGTAGTGTCACAGACTCTGGTGGACAGGGTACGAGGTTCAAGGCCCTGGCAGAGCAGTTGAGATAGGACCTGGGTGAGAGTGGGGATCCAGGTTCTGGGGGACTTAAAATGGGCTGGGTTTGGGCCAGAAATTGGGGTGGAAATAGCGACTCCTAGTGGTCACTGGGGGTTAGTGGCAGGCTGGGTGTGGGTCCGGTGGTAGGGCAGGGGGTCAGTATGTAGGGCTAGCTAGGAGGCTGGGTGTGGGGTGAGGCATGGGCAGAGGCAGAGATGAGGGTAGGGAGAGAAGTAGTGTAAGTGGGTAGAGGGGTTCCAGGAAGTAGGAGGAGGAGAAAATTCAGGCGGAGAGACAGAGGTGAAATAGTCTGAGGGTTCCTCTAGAGGCTAGCAGGTATAACCTGCAAATGGAAAAGTGGGGACTTAGTAAAATGACAAACAGGATATGATGTCACAAGACAGCGCCTATATAGGAAATGCCGAGCCAGGGTGGGTGACTGGGCAGGGCAGTTGACCAGCACAGCGCGTCGACAGGTTAACCCCCCTTGCAAGGGTTGGAATCGTATTTGCAAACAGTGAATAACCCAGAATATAGGAAGTTATTAATCAGATATAGATGCGAATGCATAACATGCAATTGGAAACAAAATCTCTATAACAGAAAAGTCATGAAGGGGAAATGTTATGCAAGTGTGGTAAGGATATAGATAATCTTAAACATCTGATAATAGTATGTCCATTATATGACCAAGAAAAACAATAAATATAGGGGAACATTTTAGGCTCATTGGAGCTTGAATCTGAATCTTTAGTGATATATCTCCTGAAATCCCATAGCATAGAGACACTAAAAGCTGTGGCCTCCTTCCTTAAAATTATTGAACAGAAAAAGTTGCACATGAGAACTATAGTAAACATAAGGTTAGAGATTATTAAAAGACTGACTCTTGGCAAGTAAAGAAGGATGAAAGTCTAATCAATGCTTTGTGAATACTATGATACTATGATTATATGAACTAATAATTGATCTAATGGTTAAATTGGATATGTGTTTTGGATATCTTGTCAAATCCAATAGGGTTTACTTTTTTTTTCTGTACAAATGTAGGTGATATTTCAGTTGCACATGACAATAATTGTATACTTGGTAACTCCAGACCATACTGGAAAATTCAAATTGATACTTAAGACATGAAATATGTATGTTACGGCACTATTAATAATTGTTACAAGAGATATGTATATGAATTATGTAATTTTATTATATTTTAAATCTGTGTATTTTGTAATTGTGATTGTAATAACTTATATCTAAGTCAATCAATGAAAAAATTATTTTTATATTAACCCAAATGATCATAGTAAAAAAAAAAAAATAACAAAAAGCTAAACAAATGCAAACACAACTTGCACCTCAATGTAGCAGTGTTTCATGTGATCACCAAACAAGCTTCTGATGCTCTGCTCCCTTTCAACTCTTAGTGCTTGTTTAAAAAAAAAAAAAAAACTTTTCCCATTCAACCAATCTCACACTGCATTGCTTCGTAGAGCAATGAACAGCACTTGAGATACAGGGATGCTGGCTGCATTCTCAATTTAGCTGAGGTAATGGACATTTCTTCAGTTGTCACCAGGCTAGCCGTGTGTGTGTGTGTGTGTGTGTGTGTGTGTGTGTGTGTGTGTCCATGACAACCAGCTCCAAAGTCAGAACTACAGAGTCTCTAGTAGGACAAAAGTCTCCAGTTAAAAAAACACAGCATTCTAATGCAGGCAGAGAAACTATTTTATTACAAAACTGAATTAAAAAAAGATTATATTTTTTTTAAATATATAATACAGTGGCCCATTTTCTAAGCACAATAAGGTATCCAGTCAAAATTGCCATAACAACAGCGCAGTGAAATGCATGCAGAGAAAATAGAGTGAGTGAAAACGGCTACATGGAAATAATAGTGCAGACATTATAGCACTGTACATGTAGCTATTTTCATTCATGCCCCATTCTGACTTTGTCCCCCTCCAGAGTTAGATTAGTAAATCACCCCACCCATTTTTCTCTCACACACGAGTTGCATTCCCCATGGAGTTCCTTTAGTAAAGCTGCCCCCCCCTGAATTTTACCCTCATTGAGTCAGTAAAACTTAGTCAACCCCCCCCAAGTTGCCACACTGTCATTAATTTGTGATGTTTTCCCGATGCATGGTTTTTACTCTTGGCAATTTGACTGCATTGTTACTGACAACAGTGTTTTGCTGATGTGGTCTTGATCTAGACCTGCACAATAATACCCTCCAGGGTGGGTGACATGGGCTATACTGGACCTTCCAGAGGCTATAAGGCCCTCCACCTTTAGTGTTGGGCCTCATAATGCCCCCAGATGGTCTGGTATAGCCCAATACCACCCACCCACCCTGTCAGGTATTATTGCTCGCATATTGGGCTCTTAAATATTAGCTCTTGGCACTGTTTCAGAAGCTGACAGTGTATAGTAAATCACACACCCCTCCCTAGCCTGACTCTCACAATCCCCCCAATTACAACCCAGCAAATTAGTGAATGAAGCAATCTGCTGGTACATTGGAACATGCCCAAAGTGCACAGCATGCCCTAATTGCACGTTTCCATATACCATCCAGCCAAACCAGGCACTATCCAAGATTAACAAACTTGGATTATCAGAACAGATTAAAAGCTACTGGTCTCTTCTCTCTTCAAACTAGAAGATTAAGAGGTGATATGCTTATGGTTTTTAATTTAATAAATTCAGCATATCTAATGGAAAAACGTGGTCTAACACTCTTCAAAAGGAGACATGTTCCGAGACTGCATAATAAACAGCTTGAAGTAAAAACTTTAGAACACCTTGCCACAAGAATTGGTAGAGGCGACTAGTGCCACTGTCTTTAAAAACAAATTAGATGTTTGGTTGAGGGATAATAGATAAATAATGTCCCACATAGTGTGGGGAAGTCTCGATGGGCTCTGGCCATCTTCTGTTCTTTCATACCAAATAATACCAAATAATACCAAGTAGTTTAGATTTCTCACACAAACCACAACTCTATACTGGACAAATGAGGCCAATAGTGCGCTGTGGGGCTTACAGAGCAAGCCAGTGGTTAGGGGATGCAAATGGCTCTTGCTGCTGTGGGCAATCTGCCACAGTAGTACATCTCTATTCAATTGACCCCATGGAACCAGCATGGCACTATGGGCTCATTTGCATACCATTAAGGCTTCATTAGAGGACTGGAGCAAATGTTGTTAAAACCCTCCTTTTCAGCACACATCAGGGCTGCCAGTATACTGTGCCTGGCAGTCAGAGGTCCCCTCAATCACTTTTTCATCATGCAGAATATAGCACCTTGGTGTACAGGGGTCCCCCCACCCCCATCACATTCCTGATATCAATAAATATAATTCCCAAGTATACAATGGCAAACATCTGGTATTAGTAAATGTAATTCCCTGGTGTCTAGTGATCCCCCCTGGACTGCACAGGAGACCTCCTCTCCCATCCTGCCCACTCAGGTCCATCCACCCCTCCTTCACTGTCATTCAGACAATAGCCAGCTGAGGCAGTGAGCAGAGGGGCTGTGCCAGTCACTGTCTCCAGGAAGAGCGCTTGCTACTTGGGTAAGTGGTGTACCAGGGAGAGGAGGTAGTGGAGAGATTTGAGTGGGTGGGACAGGGAAGGGGCCTTTTTTGGAACTGTTGGCATGGGAGGCCACTAGAAAACAGAGAATTATATTTATTGATACCAGGTGGATGATCAGGGGGTGGAAGGACTACTAGATGTCAAGGAATTATATTTATTGATATTGAGTGAACAACTCGGGTGGTGGGGGCCACTAGATGCCAAGAAGTTTCTTTTTACAATATTGGGTGGACAATGGGGGATGGGGAACAAGGCTATAAGACCTGGTTTGGGGAGGTGGTAAATAACAAGTCACTAACAGCTGTAACCCCCCGTCCAATTCTTTGCATATGCCAGTGTAAATACAGTATATGCAAGTGCAGTTGGTGGCTTTTCATAAGCACACTGGCATATGTTTCTGCCTCTCACAAACAGGTTAGTAACTCACTAACCATATTTTCCAGTATGGTACATCTTGCATTCCCCTGGTTTTGAGGCACTAATGGTATTAGCAAAGTGCTTACTCATTTTGTGTGTACTAACAAGGTTTGAATATCCCTGTCACAGTACTAATGTGTCAAATGAAAGAGATTCTCTTACTAGGGGACATTTAATAGCAGTACCGTGGCATTTGGCAGCAGTAACATTTTGCTTAGTGCTTGTGGAAACAGATTTACTGAGCTCTAAAGTGAAATTAGTTGCTAATTTTATCAGTTGTTTTAATATTGTTTCTGTATTTTGTCACTAAGTGTATTGTAACAAAAGTAGAAACCATCTGTATTTAATTAGCTGGTGCTGGCAGCTTTGTAACAATGTCACTGATCTGAAGCAATTTTACAACAAGAATTGGAGGGGAGAGAGAGAGAGAGAGAGCGAGAGAGAGAGAAACAACCTGGGATAGCACACATAGAAAACTGTTGATCCACTGGTTCAGTGGGCAAGTTACAATGAGTATGTGGAGGTTTGGGTTAGGTTAGTTTAGTTGAATTAAAAATATTGCCATCTCTGGCAAACCAGGCAGATGAAGTTCATACGTGCATACAACAGAACACATACTGTAGCTACATCATCATCATCATCATCATCATCATCATCATCATCATCATCATCTTCATCATCAAAAACACTCAAAGAAATAAGAAGATAGACTAAAAAAATAAATATGACTGTCAACAATCACATTTTTAAATAGACAGTGAAGTCCAGAAGCACTGATTGATGCCCTTCGCATTAAAGAATAAAGCATACTATTTGCCAATTTTCCTTTAAGTTCTAAACAGCTTTAGTCCATCCATTCCCCATAGCTGAATAACAAAAGTACTTTAGTATCTTCAGAAGGTCATGCTGTACAGGCACACACACACCTTCAAATACACAGTGTGTTGCCCAGCTGACCTGTTCCCATCACACCATCACAGTCCTTTACCCCAAGCTAAAGAATCGGATGCTGATAAAACACTACTTCCAGGTCAAAAAATCTCAAGGTAACACAGTGCAGAGTCTGCCACTGGGGAGACAAAGCTCCAAACGTGTCCACCCTGACCTCCAGAACATTGACTCTGCAGCTATTATCTGGGAGAGGACTCATTGGGGCCTTTTGAGGTTGTGCCAGAGTCGTAGGACATAGGAAAACAGCCAGGATAAGCTGTTGAACAGTGTTCAGGATCTGCTGAAAAAGCTTGCAGAGCCAAGTGAAAATACACCCACCAAAAAGCTCACAAGGAACCAATATATCCAGTGCAGACCATGACTGACCAACCAATTGCAAGGGCACCACAATCTGCACGGGGGTTGTATACAGACCCCCATCTCAGGGGGAGGAAATGGACGAGGAAATGATAGAAAGTATCCTTAGAATGGCAGAAAAAGGAGAGATATTGCTAATGGGGATCTGAATATGCCAGATTTTAACTGGAGTGCATTTGCAGCAACCACTTCTAAGAGTAGGGTCATTCTAGATGCTCTACAAGGAGCATGTCTTAGACAACTAGTATTGGAACCCACTTGAGAGGGAGCAATCTTAGACCTGGTACTCTCAAATGGAGATGGCAAGAGGATCACAGATTTAGAAGTTGGTAGCCACCTGGGAACTAGTGACCATTGAACAGTATGGTTCACGATAAATACAGCAGTAGAGTCAAGCCATACAAAGGCAAAAGTACTGGACTTCAGGAGGGATGACTTTGCCAAAATGGGTAAGTGCCTAAGGAATGCACTAGCAAATGGGCAGGAAGGAGGGGTGGAAGAACAACCGGGAATAATCAGAACTGCCATCACAGAGGCAACACGCCTTTGTGTGAAGCAAATAAACAAAACAAAATGATGTAAGAAACCATTATGGTTCTCAAAGGAGGTGGCAGGGAAGGTTAGGGAGAAAAAGAGAGCATTCAGGAAGTACAAGGAATCACAGAAGGAGCAGGACAGAGACTTGTATCAGTTAAAGTAAAAGGAAGCAGGAAGGACAGTCAGAACAGCAAAGGCCCAAACCGAGGAAAAGATAGCCAACTCAGTTAAGAAGGGGGATTAAACCTTTTATAGGTACATCAGGGAGAGGGAACACCAAGGGAGGGATAGTGAGGCTTAATAAAGGGGAGGGGGTGGGCAGAGGGTGACTGAAAAGGCAGAGATACAAAACAAATATTTTTGCTCAGTATTCACAAATGAAGAGGGGGAGGTACCTAAACCAAACAATAGAAACACACTGGATATGAGGGTTGATAACAACCCTTTCACAGAAGAAAGGGTTCTGAAAGAACTTTTAAAACTGAAGGTGGACGAAGCAATGGGGCCTGATGAGATTCATCCCACAATTCTGAAACAACTAAGGGTAGAACTAGTGACACCACTGACTACCCTCTAATAAATCATGAGAGGATGGGGTGGTACCTGAGGACTGGAGGAGGGCAGATGTTATTCCACTTCACAGAAGCGGGAGCAGGGCAGAAGCAGGAAACTACAGACCTGTTAGTTTAACCTCAGTGATTGGGAAAATGATTGAATCTAGGGGTCTACCTTAACTTTTTTTGGCATTAACCAGCCGGGCTAGTGAACCAGAGATTGCATTGCTGCTCACTATGCCCCTTCCAAATCTTCACAAGCCTCTGCTCATTGCCATCTCCTCCATTTCCATCCATGCAACAAGTGGTGAACTCATACTCCTAGGGGATTTCAACCTTGATAAGCTCTTCCCATCCTTTAAGCTTACCCTTCTCAGGATCGAGTCCCCCAACCTTACACAGCTGATAAAAGAACCCAGATGTCTCAACCTCTGCTCCCAAAATCATTCACTCCTCGACTGGGTGCTCTCCTATCACTCTCAACATATCTCCTCTGTAGGTATACTCACAAACACCCTCAGTGACCACTGTATCACATACTGCACAAGAAAAATCAGCACCCCTCATTCCTCTCCAAAATACATTTGGTCCCATCCACTTCATGCCCTTGACCAAAGTGCCCTTCTGCAGGATCTCTACAATGCTGACTGGCAGCCTGTCTGCTTAGCCCTAAATGTTGATTCTGCCTTCAATGCTTTCATCCAGATACTCACCAATATATGGAACTCACATGCACCATTGAAGAAATCTAGGGTTAAATGCCACCATCATCCCTGGATAATGGCTGAGTTAGTGGCTCTATGTAAAAAAAAAAAAAGACAAAGCCTGGGCAACTTACAAATGCTCCGGAACCTAGCCTGATCTGCAGTCCTACAGATCCCTTAGAAATAAGTGTAAAAAAGCTATCCATCTTGCTAAGGCCATTTACTTCAAATCACATTTAAATCATAACCAGAACTCTCTAGCTTCCTTCTGGAAAGTAATACATTCCCTTCTTCATCCCCCTGCACATCAGCCCCCCCCCCCACTCTCATTAATTGATTTGCCCATTTCCGACCCAAAATTCTTCTACACCTGTGCACTCCCAGACCACCCCTCTTCCTCCAACCCACCTACCTCCAACCATCCCACCCCCAAAACCTCCCTCCTTTTCACAAGATTCTGCTTCCCTATTTCTGCAGAAGAAGTCTACAATGCAATTATCTCTTTAAACTTGAAAAAAAACTAGCCTTGACTGTCTCCATCCCAGGCTCCTCTGAATCTCCATTCCTACTATAGCATCCCCCATAACACATCTACTAAACCTCTCACTCCACACTGCCACCATCCCACAAGCCTGGAAACTTGCCATGGTTCTGCCCCTTCACAAAGGAGGTGACCCATCCACCCACGGCAACTGTAGACCCATCTTTCTCCTTCCTTCTATTGCCAAACTTCTGAAGTCTTTAATCCAGTCTAAGCTATGAGTTCCTTTCCTCAGATAGCACCCTTTCCCCAGTCCAAACCAGTTTTGGAAAGCAGCTCTCCACCACCTCCTCCCTGTTGTGAGTCACTGACGCTTTTTTCATAGCCATGGACAAAGGTCAGATAACAGCAGACAATTTTTACTGACCTTGCCAAGGCTTTTGATTCAGTTTCTCACCCTCTACTTCTCCAAAAACTGGAGTCTGCTGGGCTGGTTGCTCTCGCGGTGCAATGGTTCAGTTTGTACCTCTACAATAGGCAACAATCAGTCCAAGTTGGTGACTGAATCTCTTCCCCTCTACCTATCCTCGCTGGTGCTCCCCAAGGCTCCATATTTGGCCTTATACTTTTCTCCCTCTTTATAACGCTGATGACACCATCATTTTCACCTCTAGCTCCTCCACCTCCAATGTTCATTCCCTCATCAAGAGGAGTTTGATAGAGTTCAGAGATGGTTCCAGGCAAACAAACTAAAACTAAACACAAAGAAAACCATCACGAAGAGTTTTGGAACTAGGCAGATATTGGCTAACCTCCAGTCCCCCCTCCACCATTCTCTACTCTTGAGGGCTCCTCCATCACTGAGGTCTCCTCTTTCAAATACCTGGGCATTTGGCTGGACAGCCACCTTGATTTCTCATCACACATTGAGTCCATCTGCTCAAAACTATTCCCCAAACTGACTGTCCTTCATTGGCACAAGGACAGCCTTCCTCTCCTCACAAGTCAGGAGCATGTTTCTTTTATTTATTTATTTTATTTTATTATTTGAGTCTAGGATTACAGAGTACCTTTGAGCTGGGGCTCTATTACAAAGGTTCCACATCAGTGAGTACAGGCATATAGTTTCAATTACAGTATAGAACAACCAGTTACACTGATGGTCGTAACATGTTATTACAAGGATTACTACATGAAACACAGGGAAGTGTACACAAAAAGGGGAAAAGGAGAAATGAGAAGTGGGGAAAGGAGAGGGTGGGGGGTGAGATGGGGCAGGGGTATAGCAGCCTAGGGGGCTTTGTCAAGGACAGATGGGGTAAGTGCATTAGATGGGCTGTGGTGGAGGCAAGTGCTAGCTGGAGGGGCAACAACAGGCAGCAGAAAACAAAGAGCAGCTAGGTGGGAGTACTGATTAGTCATGGCAGTCACAGGTGCAGAAGGCAAGAAGAATGAGGTAAAGCTTGGACTTGAATGCACCCAGCATAGGTGAGGCAGAGATGTCACTACTGAGACTATTTAGCCAGCTGGGTGCCCTATATGCAAAGAACCTTTGGCCTTGGGATGTGTGACAGCAGGAGATTTGCAGGAGTTGAGGTTTAGACCTCCTGGTGTTACAGTTGTTGTTTCTGAGTTTAAGGAGATAGCAGACACCAGAAGGGGCACTGCCCATTATTATTTTCTTTGCTGTGATGCAGGTTTGATATTTTATTCAGCTGTTGAGTTGCAGCCACCCAGTTACAGAGTAGAGGGCACGGGCATGGGTGAGACAGTGAGATCCGGTGACGAGTCTACAGGCTTTATTGAGAGAGGTAGAAACACATTTGAGAGAGGAGGCAGTGGCAGAGCCATAAATGATGAGTCCATAGTCAATGATGCTAACAATGGAGCTCTGGACGGCAGCTGACAATGCTTCAGGGGTTAGATGTTTCCTGTGATGGAACAGTAGGCCCAGCCTGATGTTAGCAGCTTTCAACACAGTATTAATGTGGGCAGCATAGGAGAGGTGGGAGTCAAGGGTGATGCCAAGGAATTTGAAGGATTGGACTTGTTCAAGAGTGACTATTTGCTTGGTTTTGATGGAGAGGTGATACTGCCTATTTTTGTTGTGAGAGCTGCTGAAGATCATGGTCTTTGTTTTTTTCTGGTTTAGGATCAGTTTGTGCTTTAAGAACCAGTTTTTGACTGATGTGAAGCCATGCTGGAGGTTTTCTTGCAGTTGTTTTGGATCATGGTGGGAGGCTAGGATTACAACATCATCTGTGTAGAGTATGATTTGCTCTGGACAGGAATCTGGTTGTGAGTTCAGGAACAGGCTAAAGAGGAGGGGGCCAAAAATAGAGCCCTGGGGGACACCAAAGCAGATCGGTCTTGCATCTGACAGCATGTCAGCAATTTTCACTCTTTGAGACCGGTTGTCTAGGTAGCTTTTAAACCAGTTTACAGAGTTGGGTGAGAGCTCCGCTTTCTGGAGCTGGACAAGCTGGAAGCCATGATGGATGGTATCAAAGGTCTTTGTTAAATCGATGAAAGTAGAACCAATTTGCTGCCCATTATCCAATGAGTGGTGGATGGTGCCAGTGAATTCAAGTAGTGCATGGAGGTGCTATGATTCTTTCTAAAACTGTGTTGCTGCCTGCACAGTATGTTGTGCTTGTCTAAGAAGTCAGTCAACTGGTCTGTGACAATACATTCCAGTGCCTTTGAGAGGGGAGGTAGGATGGAGATTTGATGGAAATTCTCTTGGGCAGTTTTGACACCACTTTTGTGTATGGGGGTTACAGTGGCAGATTTCCATTTGTCAGGGAACTGGCTGAGACTGAGGGAGAGGGAGAGGTTAAAAATCATTGTTAATGGCCTGAGTACCTCAAGGGTGAGGGATAGAAGTTTGAGATCTAGTGAATCATTGCTGGTTCTGGACTTGCTAATGGCTTTGGTAACATAATTGCGAACCTGATACATCTTGACTGCTTTAAAGTGGGGGGGTGACTAGTGGGAACAGTAGAAATTGGGGACATAGAATCGTCCACTTCTTTGAAAAAAAATCAGGGGGAAGTACAGCACTAAGATCAGTAAAGGCAGTATTGAAGGTGTCCTCAATGATTTTTGGGTTGAGTGTAATATCTCTATTTATGCTGAGCACCGATGGGGTGGATTTTGACTGCTTCCCAGTGACTTCTTTTATGTTGTTCCAGAAGTCTGTTCCATTGCCCCAGGAGTTAGTAAGAGCGTTCTTGAAATAGGCTGATTTCATTTGCCGAATTGATTTGGTGCAGTCATTCTATGCATGTTTGTAGTTAGTGATGTCAATTTGCTTCCCAGTGGTTCTAGCGAGCTCCCAGAGGTGGTCCCTTGCCTTTAGCTGCCTTAGGAGGTCTCCTGAGAGCCAGGAATTATAGATGGCTTTTACTTTTTGCCTTTTAAGCAGGGCAAATTTGGTGCAGGCCTCGTTAAAGATTTTGATGAAGTGGTCCAGGGCAGTGTTCACATTAGTTGCTATGAAGATTGGTGACCAGTCCTGTTTGAGGTGGTGAGTTTGGAGATAAATTAATTGGCCATGGGGTAGAACTCTACTGGTGATGGTTTCTGGGCCAGGATTTGGATGAACATTGCCTGACAGCAGCAGAAAGAGGAGGAGCACTAGCTTCAGAGTGCACATACGAAGTTCCCTGATCATGCGCTTATGCTTTCTTGTCATGTATGAACATGGCATAGGGTGAGGGTAAAGGTTCAGGGACAGAGCAGTAAGATGGGAAGAGTGGTGTACCCAACGTCCACAGGTGGGAGAGAACAGTTCCTTAGAGGTAGGCGGGGTCCAGGGCAGATGGTTGAGCTCTTGATGTAGGGTACCTAGGTGGTGATATGTGGAATCAAGTAGGTAGCTGCTGGGGGGAGAGGGGAAGCAGGCTCTGGGAGGGTGGAGTAGGGGAAAGAGAGGAGCAAGGAAGAGGAGAAGGGGGAGCAGAGTACTGGAGGAATGCATGTTTAGATAGCAGAGAGGAGGCTGAGGGGTGCGGGTGCTGGGATAGGCAAGGTGGAAAGAGTAAAGTAAGGAAGGCAGGTGAGACGAGGAGTGGAACAGAGAGAAAGGCAGTTGTGCTGCAATTGTAAGTGAGGAGGCAGCACAGAGGTACAGTGAGACAGAGGTACAGGAGTTAAATTGCAAGAGGGTGAAGTGGAGAAGGGGAAGGAGGAGGACCTAGCAAGACACCCAATAGAAAAAGGGCAAAGAGGAGGGGCTACCTAAGGGGGCAGGGATCTGGTCTATTTAAATAATGTGGGAGGTGGGGGACGGGGGATGGGCCCAAAATTTCTGCCTATTCCACTTAGAGTCAATGGGCGCAGCAGCCCCAAGTCAAGGAAAGTTTCAGTAGGCGCAGATAGCCAGTCTCAGTGCAGGAAGAAAACAAGGGTCCAATCAGGGTGCAGCACAGCGAGCGGGCCAATGACGGCAGCTCACAGCAACCCCTATCAGTCTGTTAGACTTACCCGGCTTTCAGGATACCGAAGGTGGCCAGGAGATGTGCGTCTGGGCGGCTGGAGTACTGAGCCGCGACCGTACCTATGGAGGGCTCGTGGGCCCGAGTCAAGGGAAGGATCTGGAAGTGGAAAGAGAAATAAGGGGTTAGATGTGGGAGGGGAGCTACACAAAGAGAGGTGACGAGGGAGCTAAATCGGGGGGTGGGGAGTTGAACGCCAGAGTTGGCAGACAGAGCAGAGGTGGTGGTGGTGTGGGGGGGGGCGGCAGCCAGGGACAAGTTGTTTTGTGAGAACTAAAGCCTTGTCTTGGCGCCGTGGGGAGGACGTTAAGAAATGGCAGATGGTCAGAAATTAGCAGAGAGTGAGAGAAGGGCTGTTCAAGCCCAGGGAAAAAGGAGAAAAAAAAATCAGGTTCACAGTGTGCACAGAAGAGCTGTTACAACTTTAAGTCCTAACTGTACATTTCCTTGGAATTGACACAATAAAGAAAGAGAGTACAATTAACAGTGAGAGTCCAGACAGAGCAGCTTGGAGCAGGCCCAGACTTTCTTTCTATTCCACTTAGAGTCAATGGGCGCAGCAGCCCCAAGTCAAGGGAAGTTTCAGTAGGCACAGATAGCCAATCTCAGTGTAGGAAGAAAACAAGGGTCCAATCAGGGTGCAGCACAGCGAGCAGGCCAATGGCGGCAGCTTACAGCAACCCCGGTCAGTCTATCAGACTTACCTGGCTTTCAGGATCCCAAGGGTGGCCAGGAGGTGTGAGGCTTTGCTGCTGGAGTGCTGAGCCAAGGCCGCACCTACAGAGGGCTTGTGGGCCCGAGTCAAGTGCAGGGTCTTTTTGATAGTTCCAAAATAAAACAGGCCATCTGACCACCTTGCTAGGACATCATGACCTTCTTCAAATTTACATGCTCACTTTCTTGTTCTCTGTCCATTCTGTAAGTTCTAAAAACTGTTCCCCCTAAATTAGATTATGCCAATGTAGTTTATGGCTCTGCTCCAGCCTCAACCCTCTCTAGGCTTGACACGCTCTTTAACTCATTTTGTTGTTTCACCGCTGCTGCTCCTCCCCTCACCCACCACTGCTGTCTCTATTACGCCCTCTCCTTACTACCAATTCCTCAAAGGAGATGGTCCACAGTGTCTCGTTCATAGCAAAACACTGGTTCAGGAGCCTGCCACGATACCTGTCCTCTCATCAGTCAACCCTTCAGCCTTCTCCCTCTGAAGCACGGATACTCACACATTCTCCTTGCCTCATTTTCACCAAGTTGCTGGCCAGTCTTCCTTCTCCTATTGCTCCTCTTTCCTATGGAACCAACTCTCCTCTGTCCCTCGCCTTTCCCCTTCCCTCTCCTCCTTCAAAGTTCAACACAGGCTTTTCCCCCTTCCCAGTGCTCTCACTGCCTCTCCCCTTCCTCCAGTCTCTCCTCTTTCACCCTGAGCTAATACGTAGCTCAATTTCCCAGCATCAAATCCCCTATAGCCTACACCAGACAATCCAGCACATATATTTGATTGTTGTACTTACCTGAATTGTGCAGTTTTTTTTTTTATTGTTATGAATCTGTGTATCTTAGGTCCTGCTGTTAGGTGACCTTACACTGTATGTATACCCTGTAACTGCTTGTTTTTGTTCATATTATGAGGTATTGTTTTGTGTTTCACTCTGTATCCCCTTTCCCATGTTGTACCAGGAAATGAGACTTGGCTAAGTGTGCCTTTCCCGGTTACCAAATTTTAAATAAATAAATATAATGGTGCCTCCTCCCAGAGTAGTAAAGTGGGCAATAACCTAATCTAATACAGCCCTCTGGGAAGCTATATTCACCCACAATCTCCAATAGTGGCTTTTCATGCAAAGTTTTACAATCACGATATATGACCTTCAGTGCACAATTGCTCTAAAGCATTAATAATATGCTCAGGCTTCCCACACTTACCTGCAGGATCTGGTCTCCTGACGTATGCCCTGTGCCTACTGTAATGACAGCTTCAACAATAACCATATACTTTTACATTTACTTTCAAATAGTTCAGTACAGGCAGAGCAGGTAATGATATACTCATGGGTCAGGTTAACCTGAAACACCAAATCAGACTTATTAAGGGGATTTAAACAAGGGAGGGGGCAAAAATGTAGGCAAATGATTATTGTGCTATAATCAAATAGATAGTAATTACAATTTGTCAGTTTAGTCTCTGAATTAATCAGTTTGTCACACAGCTGGGCACCCAGGGTGGAAGAGGGAGCAGGCCTGAAGAGTTGCCATGGGTAGGCTAGCGTTGCAGCTGGTTGGGGCCCTTGATGGAAGAAGAGGCATTATTACACAGATGAAACAACTTTGCATTTAGCACACACTTGTAATCGCTGGCCGGATGGCCTGTAATCACAGTTAACTCAAGCCCAAAATTAAGGAGCAAATCAGCTGACACAAACATTTATTGGATTGTTGCAGGGGGCTTTCCTGATTGTACTCACTGCACCCATACAGGCAAAAGGCCACTGGAGTTGCAGGCTTTCCAGAATGCTGATGGGGACCTGGGCTGACATGACTAACCTCCATTTCATGGCCTTTCCCTGTAGGTGGCTTCAACCTGCAAGTTGATTCTCCACAGGGGCTGACTCCCCAAGTTTGGTCTTTCTCCAGGAAGATGGTTGGGATGGTGCAGGAATAGTTCTTTGGGCTGAGAGTAACATAGGCCCAACACTGGAAACTAAGTGATGAACAGTTTTAAACTTGCACTTTTAGTTGCCTGCAGTGTCCACTGCAGTCACTGAAGAAAACCCACAGTGGTCTGTCCCTCTAAGCGCTTGGCAAGAGACAGTTTTCAAAGAAGTATGTTCCACTTTCATCAGGTGCTCCTGGAACAATCACTTACAACAGCTGGTCCCACTTCAGAACAGTTCAGAAACAAGTATTTTCCCTCTGCCGTAAAACAAGCTTTCCGGATCAGCATACAAGGCTAAGAAACCCACTCTTTGCTTTTAGGCATACTTTGTTCAGATAGATCCCCCCAGGAGTCAAAATCTACTGCAGGGAGGAAAATCAGGCCTTTTCCCCAAGTTCGTCTCAGCACACACGCTGGCTGCTTCCTTCTCAGTGGCTCGAGCTGAACTCCCCGCCTAACTGCTGCAACAGTCTTTTTCTCTCTATTTTTTAGGCAGTCTGAATTCTCCAAGTCCTGCAGGGAGGCAAAACAGGCCATTTTCTGTATGAATTGCTGCTACAACACACCTTGCTGTCTTCAGCTTGAGAGCTCGAGCAGGACTGACTTGTTCATACACAGTTCCGACTGAAGGACCGGGATCTCTGTATTCTGGTTGGCTACCTGCACTGTCGATCACAGTCTGAGAGCTCCCATTGGTTAATTTGGGCACCAACAAGGAAAGTTCAAAGCTTCACCCACAAGGGTTGATACACAAGTTGGGGTGGAAAGGCTGAAAAGGGACTTGGCAAGGTTGGAGGAATGGTCAAATGAATGGCAGCTTAGATTCAATGCAAAGAAGTGCAAAGTAATGCACCTGGGAAACAAAAACCCAGGGGAAGAGTACACAATGGGGGGTGAGATACTGACAACAAAAATAGAAAGGCCCTGGGGGTAATCATATCAGATGACCTAAGGGTGGGCCAGCAATGTGAGAGGGCAGTAAGGAGGGCTTGGGTGATACTGGGATGCATAGGGAGAGGCATCACCAGTAGAAAACATAAAGTTGTTGTCCCTATGTACAGACAGCTGGTAAGACCATATCTGGAGTACTGTGTACAGTTCTGGAGCTCCAGCTCCACAAAGACTTAGACAGGGTGTATGCTGTCCATAGGAGGGCAACATAAATGGTGCAGGGTCTGCACCAGAATACATAAAGAAAGACTAAAGGGGCTTAAGATGTATAGCCTCGAGGAAAGGAGGGAGAGGGGGACATGATAGAAACTTTCAAATACCTCAAGGGAATCAACAAAGTCCAAGAGGGTAGCATATTTCAGAAAAAGAGATGTGCAAGAACAAGGGGGCACAATTTGAAGATAGAGGGAGGATGGCTCAGAGGTAATGTGAGGAAGTATTTCTTCACAGAGAGGGTTATAGATGCATGGAACAGCCTTCCAGAGGAGGTCGTAGAGTCAACAACAGTGGGGCAATTCAAGAATGCATGGGACAGACATAAGGCAATTCTAGTGATGAGTAGGAGGAAGTAGGCTGTTGGTTAACTAGGATCTGCATCTTATCCGTTAGGTAGGGAATTGGGCAGAATAGGTGGGCCAAGTGGTCCTTATCTGCCATCAGATTCTATGTTTCTATGTTTTTATAAGGCACTGTAATAAGGACCCCTTGCGGGCCCCTTTATTCAGATTGGTCCAAATACAGAATCGAGGACCAAAGATGGTGGCTCTCATAGTGGAGGAATAGATAGGTAATATAAACAACTTATTTATTTAGTAAAAGTAAGACTTAAAGAGTAAATACTTACAGTTCATGAAGGGGTTCCTTCTGCTCTGTAAGCGACAGTAGAATGAAATAGATTAGGGCTTTGCCTGGCTGGTTAAAAGCTTCTTTCCACTTGGACCCACTCCAGGCTATGGACACTGTACATACTGGCTGGCTCTTAAAGGGATAGCACAGAGGCATGACTCTGCACACTCAAGCAGGACAACATCAGAACACCACCATACATAAACTTGCTTCTCCTTCTGGGCAGCTGCCAGGCAATGGGCAGAGGAGCCCAGGGAGACACTCAAGATAAGCCCCCCAAATTTGGTGGGGAGGTTACACTCTCTCCTGCTCAGGAAACCTGGCATCCACGTCAAGTCTATAATACAACTATTAACACCTTCTGTTATATACAGGTCCAAACTATACATTATTATATGCAAAATCTGTGCAGGTGCTACAGTGTAACTATGTACAATGCAGCATGCTTTAACTTGACTAATACTTCTTTTAGCAATTACACTGTTCAAATTAGTTGCATTTTATCCCAACATTCTAAATTTACAATCTCCATATTGTTTCAGACAGTTATTTATATGTAGACATTTGCTCCCTTTAAACCTTTATACTATGACCCATGTGGACAATAGACCTTCAGGTGTTTAACTAACCCTTGGAAGTCTAGAAGAGTAGCCCCTGAAATACTGAATGGAGGGCTTGACTATTACCTGTGATGCTGCAGTGAATACTAGCTTAGGCAGGGAATTGGCAGTAATGTACACCCCTTTATGAACTACATTAATGGCAAGTCCACAGGCATTCCCGGCAAGTCATAAATAGCTGAACCACTGGTTTTACAACTCTGCCTGAATGTCTAGAAGTGGGGGGGGCATTTGTACAGACACTTCAACAGTAGCATTTAGGTTCATGACTCCTGGCTCATTGTCCAGCAACAAGTCAGCATCTGAAGAAGGTGGTACCATTGCATTCTCTTGAGGTTCACAATTGGTTGTGATATTGGTGCTAGGTATAGCACTTGAGTTCTCTGGTGCTTGAGGGTTGTTTTCATCAGAAAGAGGTATTTCAACAAAATTATAATTGTTCAACATACAGTTAGCACTTTCAAGAACAGTGATACTTTTTTGGACATGAAATAGTTAATTTGGCCCACTTAGCCCATCATCACATTGAGACTCATTGTCTGATTCACCATTTTCTCTGTCAGAGTCAAGCACTTCAATATCAAATAATTCCACTAAGCAAAGGGAGTCTGCTGTGTCAGAGGCCACAGTGTGTACATCACTCTGCGGAGGTATAGGAGCAGTTGAATAAGCAGGATTGTCTGAAACTACTAAGTAGTGAGGGTTATTATTGAATGAAACAAGATTGATACCTTGGAGCAGCCAAGCTAGTTTGAAAGATGGATAAGCAATACCAATTTCACTGGCATTATCTTCAGAATCAGCATTATTATCAACTAGAGCTTTGCTGGTTGAACTTTGGTGACAGTAGCGCCTTTGGGTCTTTAGTTGGATAGACCTGAGCATACCTTGTAAAGTGATCCATCACTATGAGCACATTACCAGACTAAGAGAATAAATGTAGACAAGTTCTACTGGAGCACTAGCAGTTATATTGAACAAGGGGGTGGCCCACTGAGGTTAAGCTTTTCACTGGAGACACCTACTGCAGGTTTTGATATGCTGATCAACATCTATTCCCATCCTGAGCCAGTAAAAATGTGTATAAGAAATGTTCAGAGTCCTCTCGCTACCTAGATACCCCATGTGGTTATGTAGAGCCTTTAACACAACATATTTTAATTTTGTGAGCAATGTCAACTGTTTTTTTCACAATTTTCACTTAACTGTCAGCTTGCTCTCTGTACAGCAGCTCCACTAGCTTGAGTTTAGGCTCTTTTTGAAACAGTAAAGCAGTTTTGGGGTCACTGGACCACAAATTTGAGGCATCCCCCCTCCCCTCTTAAGGAATTTATCACTGGTCTGATCACTGGATCATGATACTGCTCTCTCTGGATGTCAACTGGAGTTAGCTGGGGTAAAGCACTTAGATCTAGGGCTGCAAAATTACAGTATGCCACTGGGAGACATGTGTCAGGAGGCCCCAAGTAATCTGCCAAACAATTCACAGTTCTTGCTGATGAAGTTTCATGTCTGTCAAACTTATGACACAATGCTTTTACGGAATGCTTTGACATGCATACCCACTCTTGATTTAAGGCAGGACTTCTTGACAAGGCATGGGCATCAACGTGGTTTAAGCCAGGTTAATCACCACATAATCGTAAGTAGATAAGGCTGAGAGCCATCGGTGTCCCATAGCATCAATTTTAGCAGATGTCTGAACATTGGATTATTGTCCATCTTAAAAAAAAATTTTGTCAATATAAATATTTGAGGAATTGTTCCATGATGGCCCACTTGGGAACGAGAAACTCCAATTTATGTACTTGTTAGTTTTTCTGTGAAGGAGTCAGGCTTCTGCTAGCATATGCCACTGGGCGCAGTCCCTCTGTATACTCTTGGTAGAGCATGACCCTGAGGCCACTCAGGCTACTGTCTGTGTGCAGCACATACAGTTGAGTCAGAGCAGCATAGGCAAGCACTGGTGCATGAGTGAGCTGATAAATGATCTCGTGAAAAGCTGTCACAATCTGAGTCCTTCTCTGACCAAAAAACTAAAAATCTCATGAGACTAGAAACAGGTTTCTTCAGTCTCTTTTGCAGTAGTTTTCTTGAATGTTTTATGAGTGGGAGGGTACCCTTTCATTAAGTTCAGCAGTGGATGTGCCACCTTGGTGTAGTCTCTGACAAAATGGTGATAGTAGCTGCAAAAATCCAGAAATCATTGCAACTCTTTTAAGTTGTTTGGCTTTGGCCAGTAAGTCAGTGCTTCTACTTTACTTGGGTTATTTTGAATACCCTCTGCAGACACAATATGTCCCACATACTTCAATGAACTCTGGAAAAACTGACATTTGTCAATTGATAATTTCATACCAAACTGTTCAACTCTGTCCAATACCTTAAATAAGTGGGTCTCATGTTCTTCAAGAATTTTGCCAAAAACTATGACGTCATCAAGGTAGACTAAGCATTCATGAAGGTTCATCTCTCCCACAGCACACTCCATTAATTGTTGAAAAGTCACTGGCACACCTGGGTCATGCGGAGGAACTCGTAGAAACCTACGGGGCAAATGAATGCAGTTTTCCACTGTCTTCTGGAGCCTCAGGTTCTAATAGTATCCACTGCAGAAATCAAGGATGGAGAACCACTTTCTCCCATTCAGACAATCCAGGGCATCTCGTATGCGAGGCATGGTATATTGGTCAGGCAAGATTCTTTTGTTAAGGGTTCTGTGGTCCATGCACATGCAAACAGAGCCATTCATTTTCTGCATCACTGTGATTAGAGAGGCATAAGAGCTGCATGATTCCTGAATTATACCAGCTGCTAGTATCTAATGCAGGGGGCACCTGATGTCATTGATGTCTGCAGGAGCAAGGCAGCTAGACTGTTCCCTGAAAGGCCCTTTGTCATGTAGATGGATATGATGCTTGGCCCCAGTGACTCAACTGACATTCCACTCCTTAAGAGAGAAAACCTTGTTCTGCTGTGCCAGTTTTTGGCTGGTTTTATTTTTCCAGCTACTTGGGATAGGCGATTCAAAGTCAAACATATCTGGTGACACCTCATCATCTTCTCCATCTTGGCACTTAGACAGCAGAAGAGTGGTCTCAGCACAGTAGACTTTGGCTAAGGTGCACTCTTGGTTAACTCTGATGTCGTGGTTAGTGACGTTATGAATTTCAATTACTACTCTCCTAGCATAAGCATGAGCACGGACTGGAAGCACACTGGGTTTAACCATAAGTTCCTCTAGCAATTTTCTCCTCTTCTGGAGCATGCAGCATTAATATTTTGTTGGTCACATCTTTGCACAATTGTACCATCCCATTGACACTACACTGGGCTTTTGGAGAGAGAACAATAGCTGAAGAATCCTTCTTCCATACAAATCCTACTGGTTCATCTTTGTTGCCCTCTTCTGGGTGCATTTTCATCTCGTACTCTCTTTGCACCATGGCGTGTATGTGTAGAGCTCTTCCAGTCTTTTGTATTTGTCTTTCTTGGCACATTTCAGCAAGATGGCCAAACATGTGTGCATTAGTGACAATCAGGACTGGAATTCCATCATACAAGCCAGAGGGAGGATGCACTAGGGCTAAGGTCTCCACCAGATCTCCTACACCTGCCGCAGAGGAGGGACAGATGGCCACACTCACAGAAAATCAAGATAGGGATATGATTCATCACTTAATCCCCACACATGCAGTCAATTTAGGGTCTGTAAGGGATGGTCAGAGAGGTGCTGGTCTTACCAATCTTTATATATTATCGTAACTTGGGATCCACTGTCCGACACAGCTCGGGTCAAAAAGCCATCTACATGTTTAGTAGTCTCCATGGAAGGACCCACCATTTCTGCCCAATCAGGAAGATCATGGTACTTTGGCTGAGGGACCACAAACTTGGCCACATAAGGGTTGTACAGAGGTTTGGGCTGAGGTTTGATATTGCTTTGTCTAACCTGGTTGAGCAGCTTTTCTGTTACTCACTGCAAGTCTTCAGGGGCTCGACATATTCTCTTGGTGTGCCCCTCTTCTCCACAATGGTAGCAGAAGAAGGTAGATCTGGGGTTAGAAGGTTGAGCAGGTTCTTCTATCTGTTTGTGGTTTTCATAAGAGGCAGGCTTGTATTCATCCTTGGACCTAGGCTCAGGATCAGTTCCCACTGGACCTTCTCCAGGTTAAAGGCTGGCAAGATGACTAGGCAAGGCCTCTTACCAAGGCTCTCAATTACCTCATCTCTTTCAGCATGTCATCATCTGACTCTCCATCAGGGACCTGTGCACTTGCAACTTTCACAGGTGTCTCAGTTTCATTCACAACCTCCACAGCCTGAGTGCAAACGGTTTGACCCTTTACCATATCCACAGCAGTTTGCACACTAGCTTTCAGTTCCCTCAGTCCCTTCAATAAATCTGTAAGCCGCTGTGTATCAAGAGCAGTTTCTTTGTCAGCAGGCTTTTCTTGGGTTGGGGCTACTTGGGCAGCACCCGCATAAGGGTCCCAAAATTTTGTCCTCATTCTCAACCTCCTGGATTTATTTCATAAGCCAGCAATATGCAGGAGGATCATCTTTACAGTCCTAGAACTTTAGTTTAAGCATTAACACACTTGCGTACCTGACTGATTTGAAGATATGTTCTAGTCTCTCCTTATTTAAGTCATTGGCTTGTACTCCACCTTTCTGGTGTGCTATCTGCAGGGCCTTTTATAGCCAGGTCATATGGGTGGACAAGTGTTCATTCTTCCACTGTTTGGTGGATTTGAACTTCCACATCAGGTCTTCCCCAGATTCAGTACTCCCCAAAACAACTTCTAATGCAGGTAAATACTCATTGGCTGAAGCATCAGGATTGGTGGACCTCAGAAAACTGTTTGCTTCCAGTGCAGGACCCCTTTAACTCTCCATGAGCCTTTTTCTCTTCTCGGTTTCAGCACATTGACATTCTTGGACCAGGGGGACACATAGTCCATCCATGTCTCTAAATCATCTTCCTGCTGTGGTGTGGGAACAGTGCCAGAGAACAGTCTTAGCCTGCAGTAGGATTTGAGGTTCAGTGAGGATACCAATACAGTGGAGAGTGCAGGTGAGGAAGGTATAGGCTCACGAGAGGCTGCCGGAGAGGGGTTGGTGAGAGCAATCCCCCTGGGGATCTAAGGCCTTTCTTAAACCCTCAAAGGTCTCTCCCTCAGCTGCTAATAGTTTTCCTTGCTTTGCCCTTAACCCTTCAGTCCAAGGTGACCCCCCAGATGTGGATGACCCACTATATATAGTGATCACCTTCCAACCCCTCAGGAGTCATCCTGGATAATAACAGGGGGTATCTTTTCCATATCCACAGGGGTACTACATTCAGTCAGGGCCACTATATGCTGAGCAAACAAATCAGCATGCTATCCTTGGACAGTGGCTATACCCAAACACTAAACTTTATTTATATATTTATCAGATAAAGATTTATTATTATAATAATAATAATAATACCGCTTTCTCTATAGCAGCTTTGTTAGTACCCAAGGGGATAGCTAACAGCATCACGGCATGGCTTGGGTCAATTTCATCAGCTTCACACCACCCCATTAAGTGGTATATAGCCATTTTGTAGGCAGAATCTCAACTTTAGACCCAGGGGGTTTCTCAATTTTCATGCTGGCACTCACATAAAAAATAGTAACAATTTTGTATGTTGGCCACTAGGGAGCATTAATCCCAGTGGTGCCTCCAATCTGTGAAACCCTGGCACCATTATACCAAGGGCTACTACCCCTGCCTGCTTACCTGGCTGCAGATTGAGGGGGCTGGGTTCAGAATTAATGAGTACTGCGGTCTCCCTACTAGCAGTACAACCACAATAATGGTGCCTCCACCCAGAGTAGTAGTTAAGTGAGTAAAGTCTTAATCTAATATAGCCCTCTGGGAAGCTATATTCACCCACAATCCCCACTAGTGGCTTTTCATACAAGGTTTTACAATTACAATATATGACCAGTGCACAATTGCTCAAAGTATTAATGATATGCTTAGGCATACCACACTTACCCAGAGGATCTGGTCTCCTGATGTATGCACTGTGCCTCCTGTAACAAAATAGTTTCAAAAATAACCATCTACTTTTATAGTTACATTCAAGTAGTTCAGTAAAGGCAGACCAGGTAATGATATGCTCATGGGTCAGGTTAACCTTAAGCAGCAAATCATATTTATTAAGGGGACTTGAACAAGAGAGGGGGTGAAAATTTAGGCAAATGATTATTGTGCTGAAATAGAAATAGTTTGCAATTACTATTTGTCAGTTTAGTCTCTGAATTAATCAGTTTGTCACACAGCTGGGTACTCAGGGTAGAAGTGGGAGTAGGCCTGAAGAGTTGCCACTGGTAGGTCAGCTTTGCAGCTTGTTGAGGCCCTTGATGGAAGAAAAGGTGTTATTACACAGATGAAACAACTTTGCATTTAGCACACACTTGTAATCCGTGGCCGGATGGCCTGTAATCGCAGTTAACTCTAACTCAAACGTAAGGATCAAATCAGCTGACACAAACATTTATTGGATTGTTGCAGGGGGCTTTCCTGGTAGTACTCACTGCACTTATACAGGCAGAAGACCACTGGAGTTGCTGGCTTTCCAGAATGCTGATGGGAACCAGGGCCGAAACGACTCACCTCGGTTTCTTGGCCTTTCCCTGGAGGTGGCAGCAACCTACAAGTTGATTCTCTACATGGGCTGACTCCCTAAAGCTGGTCTCTCTTCAGGAAGATGATTGGACTGGTGCAGGAATAGTCTCTTTGGGCTGAGAGTGGCATAGGCCCAGCAATGGAAATGATGAACAGCTTTAAACCTGCTCTTTTGGTTGCTTGCAGTCACCACTGCAGTCACTGAGGAAAACCCACAGTGGTCTCATCCTCTTGGCACTTGGCAAGAGACAATTTTCACAGAAGCAGGCTCCAATTTCATCAGGAGTTCCTGGAGCAATCACTTACAACAGTCGGTCCCACCTTGGGACAGTTGAGAATCATGTATTTTTTCTCCGGTGTAAAACAAGCTTTCCAGATCAGCATACATGGCTAAGAAATCCACTCTCTGCTTTTAGGCAGTCCTTGGTCAGATTGACTCTCTCAGGAGTCAAAATCTACTGCAGGGAGGCAAGTCAGGCCTTTTCCCTGTGTTTCTATCGGCCCACACACTGGCTGCTTTCTTCTCGGTGGCTTGAACTGAACTCTGTCTAACTGCTGCAACAGTCTTTTTCTCTCTGTTTTCAGACTGTCTGAGTTCTCCAGGTCCTGCAGGGAGGCAAAACAGGCCCTCTCCCTGTGAATTGTAGCTACAGCACACTTTGCTCTCTTCAGCTTGAGAGTTCAAGCAGGACTGACTTGTTCATACAGAATTCCAACTGAAGGACCAGGATATCTGTATTCCAGTTGTCTGCCTGCACTGTCAATCACAGTCCAAGATCTCTCATTGGTTAATTTAGGTGCAACAAGGAAAGTTCCTAGTTTCACCCACAAGGCACTCTAATAAGGACCCCTTGAGTACCCCTTGCTTTCAATTGATCCAAAGAAGGAATCCAGGACCAAAGATGGTGGCTCCCATAGTGGAGGAATAGGTAGGCAATATTAACAAGTTATTTATTTAGTAACAGTAAGACTTACAGAGTAAATATTTACAGTACATGAAGGGGCTCCTTCTGCTCTGTAATCAATGGCAGAATGGAATAGATTGGGGCTTTACCTGGCTAATTGTAAGCTTCACTGCACTTGGACCCAGCCCAGGCTATGGACACTATACATAATGGCTGGCTCTTAAAGGGATAGCGCAGAGGCATGACTCTTCACACTCATGCAGGACAACATCAGAACATCACTGTACATAAACTTGCTTCTTCTGGATGGCTGCCAGGCAGTGGACATCAGAGGAGCACAGGGAGATACTCAAGGTAAGCCCCCTGAATTTGGTGGGGGAGGGGCGTTGCAGCACTAATCAGTTTGCATGAACTAATATTGTGTGTCTATCCAAAATAATTTTATCTACTGTGAATGAATGTTCCCTTTTATAAGGCTGCCATACTGTTGTGCCTATGGGTGTACCATTGTTGCTGGGTCTGGGAAAGACCTTTATAGATTTCCCATGGACAAGCAACATTATCACCAATGAACTTTTGCTCTCAACAGACGTGGTTTTCAACCCACAGAGCATTCTATGATTTGCTCTGATCATTTTACGCCAGATCAATTTTTGTTCCAACTTGAGTGTCTGCAGAGTATTGGATTTAAGCCAGCACAGACACATCTTAAGAACAGTGTTTCCCCATCAGTATTTTCATTCAACAAGCTGCAACTAAAGCAGATGTCACCAGTTGCCTGAGAAGCACCAACGAATTGAGGTAGGCAGCGATTTTTTGTCATCATCTTGTAAATTGCATTGTAATGTTTTTTGTTGTATGTGGCCTTTACTAAAACATTTGTCCCCTATTTTTCTCTTCAGGTTTTTGGTGACCTATGATTACTCGAGAGTAAAAGACAGAACTGTATGCCTGAACAAGAAGAACATCAATATTCTGAGGATGTGGAAATGAATCCTTCAGTACCGAATATGGAGGTCAGCTGCCAGACCAGTGATTTAAGTGATGCCTCAACTCAAACTGAAGAAAATGGTGATTTGTCAGTCATAGATCTTGTTTGATGTAAAACTATACATAATCAGTTTATGTTTCTAATCTGCTCTGGTTTCATCCGACCTCAAAATTGAATCTCAATAGGCTCATGTTGACCATAACCACAATGCGACTCAACACACTATCCTTGCGTAAACTAGTAAGTAGTTATGTCGGCAGGGTATGGTATGTGTAAAGTTCAATTACTTCACTTTCCCAAAGACACTGACATTTGGAGTACCTTTACATTTCAGGAGTATATTGTATTACCAAGAATTTTCAAATACAATGTATGGGCTTTTGAATCTAGTCCATAATAATATCGAGGAGACAAAAGGAAAAAAAAGCAGTTGGAAAAACACTTCAAGTTAGTTGTCTTCACCCTCTGTACCCTCTAATTGCTGTCAGTTTCTTTTTTTTTTGTTTATAGTACATAGATTATGACTGAAATTCCAAAATGATGGAAACTGTGAAATGGAGATGATGTTGTATATCCAGCTCTCCATGGCACCGTAATGTTTTCTGGTTGCATTCCATCTATCTAGCACTAATGAATGACTGGAATGATGCATTCTGATTCTGCACCAGTATTCTTACACATATTTGGTAGAAATATTCACCATCTTGATGAGCAAAACATTCAGAAAGTACACTTTTAAAACTTTTATTTTAGAATACTATATTTAATACCATTAAAAACACTACCAGGAGTTAGATTAACAGTCAGTTTATGAGCCTCTGTGGGCTGTATCAGAGTGATTGTTTTTTAATAGTTTATGTGCCCATGTTTTATACAGCCCTCTAAGGACTTCTGTGGTACTAGATTCACCCCACGGTCAGAGGGCTGAAAGCAATTGGCTTAGCAGCATGTCTCGCTTTGCACCTGAAAGTGGGGTACACCCAATAACACCAATGCAGTACTGCTTAATTATCAATCAAGTAATACTCATGGCGTGGGAATGAGTGTGGACATACGCCTATTTGCCCTCTAAGTGAGATAAAATAATCCATTTTCTAATGAAAAAATAAATGCATGCCTGACCATTGATTTCAGTCAGTAAGCATGCTTTATTCTTCAAACCCATTGTCTAACGATCTATAACTGCTAGAGACTGCACAAGCCAGTTTCAGTATGAATGGCGAAGAAATGCTTTGTGCACATTTCACTTAGTAAACCACATTCCATACCTACCATGCTGATGTTAATATTAAATGATGCAGGGCCTTACACCACCCACCCATCCCCCAGTTCCCTGTGAAATTTGAAAGCTTTAAAATAATGGTAGTCGGCAAGTTTACAGATGTTGTGCCAGTGGAGGTGGGGTAGTATTACACAGCTTACTTTCTGTCACCCACACTTGCGCTGGTAGTTGGATAAGTTTGTTGCCAGGAGCTGGGGGGGATATTGTGGTTAACTGGCATCCTCAGCAACAGGCAAATGACTGGGATGTTGAGATGGTGTTGATGGCTGGTGGCTAGTCATACTTTTGATGTTTTTGCATTGTTATATCATGACTCAGCTTTCTCTACTTACCTCTATATGTTAATATGTCCCCCTGGAGCCACTTGCTGCTGTGTAAGAGTGTTTTCACACACCTTCGGCTGGAGTGAGAAGAGCGAAGAGAAGATGAGCTGTTCTGGCTCAAGATGAAGGTACATGAAACCACTTTAATACAGCAAAGAGTGGCAATGGGGGACGAATTAACATATAGAGGTAAGTAGAGAAAGCTGAGTAAAAAGCGAATTAACATATAGATCATGATCATCCAATAATATATTTAAAAAAAAAATGTTCCTGGAATGTGCCTTTTCTAGGGCATCTGCACATGAGACACTCTTCACAGAATAAGAGTGTCTCACATGCATGGGAAAGGAGAGCTCCAATTGGTTGGGAGCACTCCCTCAATCTATAATATTGATTACGTTGCAACAATCACACAGGAGTGCAGTGTGCATATTTATGGAACACATGCAAAGAGAGGTGAGAAAGAAGTAAGTGCCTCAGCTAGGAAATGAACCCAGGCCGCCTAGACTACCATTCCAATCATGCTAACCAGCTGAGCCACTGAGACAACTGGAACCTGGGCTTTCCCCAAGCACATTACTCTTTTTCAAATGCGCAACCCAAAGGCAACCCCATTGCGTTGAGCATTTGAGAAAAAGTAATGTGCTCGGGGATAGCCCAGGTTCCAGTTGTCTCAATGGCACATGTGGTTAGCGCAATTGGAATGCTATTCTGGGTGGCCTGAGTTCAAGTCCAAGCTGAGGCACTTACTTCCTTCTCAGCTCTCTTTGTTTGTGTTCCATGAGGTATACCCTGAACAAGGCGACCATGACTGAGTGCTTACAAAACCGTCGACTCAATTACGGTGCCTGTGTACAGGGCTACATGGCAGGGCAGTGAGTGAATACCTGGGTGGGTGAAGTAGGGCGAAGGGAAGTACATCTGTATGCACATATGGGTGGAAGGGGAGGGAAGGTATGTGGGAGAGGATGTGGTGGGCGGTTGCCGAACTGGACCACTAGCATGGTGGGGTGGGTGGTCACTTGGGAGGTGCAGGGTTTGGGTCCGGCACAGTGCATTTTTTTTTTTTGCTGGCAGCCAGCTTTTTATTTTTACAAGTATTTCACCCACCCCCCCAACATGCACCCCCCTGGAGTTGAGAATACTTTAATAGGAGGGTGCGGGGGGGGAGCAACAGTCCATTAAAAAATAGTCACATCTCGGGTTCCCTCTTCCCATTCATGTGTGCATTGCTAAAATTCATTTTCGGCGATGTACACTCACCCTAACGGCAATCACTATTCTGCGATCACCATTATGACATAGAACCTTTCCATAAATATGCACACCGCACTCCTGGGTGGGGTTGCCATTGGGTTGTGCATTTGAGAAAGAGTAATGTGCTCGCAGACAGCCCAGGTTCCAGTTGTCTCAGTAGCACAGCTGGTTAGCGCAATCAGAACATATTCTGGGCAGTCTGGGTTCAAGTCCCAGCTGAGGCACTTCTTTCTCATCTCTTTTTTTAATTATTGATTAAGTGTTTAATTCCCAGGGTCTTCATGTGATGCATGTGATATACATATGAGTAATTTTCCAACAAGGATGAGATGATAGACAGCATATCAACTAGGGACTTTAGTATCTTATTAGGTTGGGGAAATAGGCAACCTAGGCGGGCCATGTGTTCCTTTTCTGTTGTTACCTTCCATGTTTTCCATTTTCTATGTTTACTCACAGGATCTTTGATGAAAACCTTGCAGTATTCTTGGATGCCATTCTCTTTATCATCTCAACCCAGTCTGTGTCTTATGGTAAGAGTGGGTATAAGAAAAAAGACAAGACAAAGCACTCCAGGTTTGGCCTCACCATTGTGCTATACAGTGTTAACACTGCCTCCCTTTTTAATCTGGGGATACCACTCCCCATGCATCCTTACATCTTAGCAACTGTTCCTACTTCCTTATCACTCATCACTGCTACTGTCAATGAATTTGTTAATATGACCACCTGATCCCTTTTTGAAGTTGTTGTAGCTAACACCTCCCCCTTTTGCAACCCATCAAGCTACCAATGATACACTGGCCTTTGGTTCTTATTTGCATGATCATAAGTTTACATATTTTCCTGGGTCATTACCCAGCTGCCAAATCACTCACCCAGTTGTGCATTTTATTTATAGTTTGCTACACTTCAACCCCCCTCTCACCCCCTCTATGGTGTGTCCACTCTACTGCAGATTTGCTGAATATCTTGTTTACTAGTCTTCTATGTGTGACAGGTCTGCAGTCCTTATTGAAATACATGTAGGCCACATTAGTCACTCCTCACATATCCTCCCACCTGAAAACTCAATCAAAACTATCAGCCAAGTTTTATTTATTTATTTTGTTTTTGCTGACCAGGAAGGAGGACTAGACAATTTAGTGCCCATTTTTAGCCTCGCCTTGGGGGAGGGGATACAGATGGATGCCAACTGAAACTGAACCAGATTTTAAGCCGTTGGTGGTATTTTTGGTGAATGGGGGAAATTTGGCCAGGACACCAGGGAAATTCCCTTAGTCTTCGATAGGGGGAGCTATGACAGAATACTGAATGTTGTCAGTCTTGTTGAGGTGTGGTATGAGCGAGAATGTGTGGAAGGCTGGGGTGCAGGTCTCCCCCCGCCTTAATACCTGTGGAGACCATGGCTGGAAAAGAAAAGAAATCAGAGAGTCTAGCAAATGAAGAAAGGAAAGAGGTGGTGGTACACAATGAAGAAACTGAGAGGCTTACAAGGGCTGGGCCTTCTGCGGAGATGGAGGTAAGGAAGAACACAAGTCAGTCAAGACATAGTAAAACCATGCTGTTAAACAAATTAAGGGAAGAGTAAGACTGATTTTATGGGAAGAAAGCAGAATTGTTGAAGCAATTAGATGAGTGTATTAATGACAGGGAAGTGGCTTGTCAGAATCAGCTAGAAAGTGCTGACACAAAAACATCAAAAGAAGCCGCACCATGTACTGCAGGTGAAGTGGAGACAGTAAAAGGAAAAGCCCTGAAAGTAATGTCCAGAAAGGATCAGAAACAGGTTGGCCTAATAAGAGTAGGTGAAAAAGTTGAAGGAAACAAAGACAATGTAGATGTGACAGGAGAATGCAGTGATTTGAACCCTAAAATGAAAACTGTAAGTACAATGGAAAAGAGGTCCCCCAAACTGAAATGCAGGAAAATAAAATTTAACATTAAGACAGGCAGCCCTATTAAATTTAGAGATATGCCTGACTGGGTAGCAGATGCTCTGTTTAAAGCTGGATGGAAGAGAGCAGAGGATGGTGCAGGCTGGGACAGTAATAGGCCTGAGAAATTAGAGCAAAATGGAAGTAAGCCAAATGAAGGAAATATAATAAATACAGGGGAAATAAGTGAAGCAACATCACAACATACAGATAGATAAATTTGAGGTTCCAATAGAAGTAAAAGAAGAACCAGACAATACAATAGAGATTGTGGCCCAGATATTCAAAAGGGTTGCGCCATGCTCAATAGGGCTGCGCCAGTGCAAGTCTGAAAATGTGCCATTCTGCGATATTCAGCAGGAGGCAGATACACCCCCCAAATCATGCTGAGCAAGAGCACAATGATAATGACTGTATGCGCAACTGAAGGGGGAGGAACCATGCATAAATTGCGCAGTGCGATATTCAACAACATGCGCCATGTGCAATAGGGGAGCAAGCGGAAGTTGTGCGATAGTGGAAATGAGAGCCAAAATAAAAAGGAACAAGGGAGAGGTGCAAGAATGCTACAGGGAAGGCACATGAAGCTGAACTCTAGCAACTCAAACTGGGCAGGAGGGACACACAGGGCAGGCCAGGGAAAGGGCACCCTGAACAGAGAGGCACAGGGAAGGTGTGGGGAGCCACAGCCAGTGCAGAGGGGGGAAGTGACACACAGCACAGAGGCCACCACAGGAAGGTGTTCCTGGTGCAGGGGAAGTAGCAGCCAGGACAGTGGGGGGAACACAGAAACAGCTGACAGGGGGGTGAACAGAAGCCAGGGACATGGCCAGTGCCACCATCCAGATGAAGGCAGTAATGAGGGGGGGTGAGAAGGTGGGCGGCAGGGGGCGCGGCCGTGGAAGGGCCCATCGGCAGTATGCCCCCAACAGGCAGTACTGAGCCCACACCAGCTTCGAGCTGTACAGCGATACTGAGATCATGGGCTGTTACCACCTGAATCGGGCAATTCTGAGGCGGCTCTGTGAGCTGTGCAGTGAAGTGATGCAGGCACCCACACGACGGAGCCATGCTCTGTCAGTGGAGACTAAAGTGACAGCTTGCATGTGCTTGCTCACCATGGGTACCTTCCAGAGACCAACAGGGGACACCACAGGCATAACTCAGTTGGTTGTGTCACACCACCTCACCCAATTCCTCAGTGCACTGCTGTCACATGCTGTGGAGTACATCCATTTCCCCAGCACACTGGCGGAGCACACAGCAAACATACAGGAGTTCCACAGGGCAGCACATATGCCTGGTGTGCTGGGGCAATAGACTGCACCAATGTGGCCATCCGCACACCACCTGACTCCCGAGGGGGCCGCATATATTAATCGGAAGGGCTATGCTAGTATCAACTGCCAGGTGGTGTGCAATGCCAGGGGTGCATAATCAATGTCTGTGCCACACACCCTGAGGAGCACACAATGCCTTCATCTGGCACCAGTTGGCACTGTGCCACAGATTTGAGAGTGGGGACATCCCATGGCCATTAGTGGGTGATATGCAAACCACATGGACAAACATAGAGCTTGGGAGGGGCATGGTCAGAGGTGACATAGGTAGTGGCCTACATGGCCCAGGGCAGGGCGATGCTGATCACCAAACTAACCTCCACCCTCTACACACAGGTGACAGTGGATACCACTCCATCCCTGGCTGTTCACACCATACTGGTGGCCCGCGACCCCATTGCAGCAATGCTACAATGAGGTACATGCCACCACATGCAATGTCATCGAGCGGGTGTCCGGTATGCTGAAGGCACGTTTCCGTTGCCTGGACACCTCCGGTGGTGCCCTACAGTACAGCGCCTGAAAGGCCTGCAGGCTATTCCTGGCCTGTTGCATCCTGCACAACATGGCCAATGAATGTGGGATAGCCATACAGGTCAAAGAGGGGGACAGCGATGGGGACAATGAGGACGCCGGTGACAATGGTGATGGGCAGCCCCCCCTTGGGCGACGGGACCCTCGACTACTCCAGCTGGCACAGCTGCACTGGGACACCATCATGGAGGAGCACTTCAGCCAACCCAGGTAAGTCATGGGGCCATGTGCAACCACCAGTGGCAAAGGCACAACCCACAAACACGCATGGACACACACCAGGGGTGCATGCCATCAAGGGAAGTGGCCAGGCATGGAACCGCACACACCGCCAGGGATGGGCGAGGTCTAACATGGCACGCAGTCAGAGGCACACACACACACACACACACAACTCACCAGACATGCACAAAGGGTAGGAGGCATGCCGACCCAGACCGCCACCCTTAGCCACACATGTCCACAGACCACCACGCCCACTGCCTGTCATTGTGCGTGTATCAGATGCTGGGCACCATTGCACAGTGGTGTACAGCACAATGCAGGCATCATCATGCACACGCAACTGCAGACAGCAGCCGGGAGGGTGTGCAGATGGACTGTGTGTGTGCGTGCAGGGTCAGGTACCCACCCGTGCATTGCCCGCTTAATGACACAATGCACACAGGGCAGCATCAAACAGTAGCCATGCTGGGAGACAGGTCAGTCATGCGCCACAGTGCCACGGCTGCCACAGATGCATGGGCAGCCAGCAGTGACAGGCTGACCACTGGCCTCATGGGGTGGCACCGACATTCCCCCAGGGGTTCCACTGCGTGAACGCAACCGTGCTCGCACAGGGGTCTGCAGCACACCGAACATGTCTGCGCCAGGCATGCTCTGGATGCCCACAGCTGAACCCGGTGTCGACAAGGATGATGTCGCATGACGCCGGGAACGGGGGTGGACATTGCACTGCGTGGTGTCTGCGATGCATGGGCAAATAACTGTGTGCCCATTGTGGCCATGACAGCAGTGAATGCCTGTGTCGGCCTGTCAATGGCAGCGGTCACATCCTCCCGCAACTGGTCCATCCCTGCCAGGAGCAGAGCGGTGTCTCTGCTGTGACGCTCCTCTGCCTGGTGCAGAGCTGCACTCAGTGCATTCACTGCCATCACAAACTGCATATGCTGATTGACTGATGCTTTCAGTATGTGGGTGTGCTCATCCAAGAGGTCACCTGCCTGATCGGCATGCTGCCCCTCAGGGTGTTCGCAGCCCTGATGCTCATCACCCCTTGAGGGTGGGCGCTGCACACCAGGGCTAGGCCTGGGCATGTCCACAGGCAATGCACTGATGCCACCCCCTGACACTGTACTCCCATGGCCATTGGCCGACTGCTGATGCTGCCCCTCTGGCTGCCACTCCCCAGGGCTCAATGGTGCCGCTGCAGTGGCTGCAACAGTCCCACTGTCCTGTACACACACCAGTGCTGCCCCACCGGTGCCGACAGGCACAGGCTGGGACTTTGATGACACGCAGGCCTCCACTGCAGCACCACCCACAGCCATGGCTGCAATGTAACCTGCTGTGTGAACATCCTGTGGTACACATGTGTCACTGCCCATGATGTTAGCTCCATCATCATCGGTGATGGATCCGGCACCAGCCCGTGTCTCAGCATGCTGGCATCCATGGACACTGGCATGCTGGGACACGGGCAGGGCCTCCTCTGCACCTGCTCCACCAAGATCAGTCTGGACGTCCAGGCGGGCCCACTGTCACCCTGACCCACGTATTCTTGTGGAGGTGGCTGGGCCCTCCTCCATCTCCATGTGACTGGCCTCAGTGGAGAAGCCCACCACCACTGACCCATGCAGAAACTCAGGAGCTGTAAGGAAAAAATGTAGCGTTACTGCATGTGACCTACCCTGTCCCCCCCAGTAGACAGACCATGACCTACCATGCAGTGACGGGCTACCACCAGTCTGGAATCCACCACCTGGAACACCCTCAATGGCACAACGCTGCATGCTGCCAGCAATCCGCTCCTCCTGTGGGGTCAGGCGTAGCACCTCCAGCTGTCCCCCACATGTCGCAGACCATGCTGCCCTGATGGCAGCCACCTTCTCTTTAATCCTCCGCCTGTCTGTGCCCATCTTCTTTTGCACTCCTGCACGGAGCGCAGGTGGCTGCCATGCAGGTTTACAGCACGTGCCACCTCCTCCCATGCAGCAGCATGGGCCTGTGGTGTTCCCTGGCGTCCGCTGAGAAGCAGCTCCTGGTCTAGGTAGGCCTCGAACAGGGCATCTGTCTCGGCCTTGGTGAAATTCAGCCTCCTCTTCCTCCCACGACTCTGTTCCTCTTCCTCCACCACATGCTCAGTCATGATTCATCCTGTGAGAATGACAGGTGTTACCTGTAACTGTGCAGTCCCATGCATGTCCCAAACACCACAGTCCACACTCCCAAACAGCATGCAACTCACCGCAATAGACTGCAGTAACCGACTATGGCCAGTGCAGCCCAATGTTGCGCTTTTATAGCGCAACCCATGCAAATGAGGTGAGGCGCATCTTTAAGTGGATGCAAATGCAGTGACTGCGCCATTGAATGGCTGATTAGCTGATTTGCATATGCCGGCTGAATATCGTGCTGTTGTGCTTTGCGCAATTGTATTGAACGTGCTAAGCCAGGGGCACAGTTCTGTGACATGCGCAGTACACACCTAACTGCGCATGCCCAGGTTGATGTCACAGGCACTTGCCACGCTGCTGATGTGCTGTGTGTGGGAGGCAATGCAGGGTATGGCCATCATTGTGCCAGTGGCACTACAGCGCTGTTCACCTATATGGTGCTGTGGCACTGGAGTGTCGTAGGCACACTGGGGCAACAGCACGGTAGGCCACTACAGGAGGTGGCACACAGGCACCCAATCATGCTACACACATTGGGTTCCAATTGCACTGTGGCTGTCCGTGCGCCAGAGACCCTTGACCCTGTGCCCAACCTTTGCCCCCTAGGCGCCATGTGTCAGGCATGGGTGCACCACTATCACGCTGTTCGGTGACAGTGAGATAGGGAATAGCAGCGCTGTACCATGCAGCATCTGCACATGGCAGGATCACACTGCAGAGCGCCATTTTGATTGAACTGAGCAGCAGAGATGGCGCGGAGGCGTGCTGTGCAGTGGAGCCAGATCGAGCTGGCAAACCTTGTGGCCACAGTGGAGCCACATGTTGGGGCTTTGTTTGGGGAGGCACCACTGGACAGGGCCAGGAGTGAAGTATGGCAGGAGGGGGCCGATGCCCTGGAGGAGGCCACTGGTATGGGGCAGATGGCAGAGCAGTGCCGCCACTGTTATGGGGACCTGAGATGCAGGGACCAGGACCTGTTTGCCTGCCTGCGGGCATGTGCCAGGAGGGGCACGGTGCCATGGCCAGGTAGGTGCAACATCCATACACTTTTATAGTCCATACGGGTATCATGGTTGCATGTGTCCGGCACATGGGGGGGGGCATCCGGTGTTGGTCATGGTTATGGTATCGGGGTGTGGGGTAGGTGGGTCTGGCTGTGTGGGATTGCACACACATGGGGGTGGGGGGGACATTGCTACCGGATTGTACTGATGTTCCTCTCTCCATGTTTACACCTTAGGGACAGAAGAACGGAGGCGCAACCGCGAGGGGAGGCACCGCATGTTGGAGGAGAGGGAGAGGAGGGATGAAGGTGGACTGCGGCACGTGGGCCAGCCTGCTGATGATGAGTGCCTTACATCCATGATTACTATTGCATGCTGTATAACTGGCCGGGCAGTTGGACATGGCCACCATCCAGTAACACCACTGCCATGCACGCAACTTGTTACAGTCAGCACTGTCCAGTGGCACTGCATGTCTGGGAGTGCATCAATGGTGGTCTATGCGTGCACCGGGCACATGGCTGTGGCACTGCCTTCACACCGCATAGCCAAGTCACTGTACGGCCATGGTGGTGCTGTGCAGGACAGGAGCAGTGGGTGTGTGCAGTGGTCCACATGGCTGTGGCTGCCTGGATGGGCAGATCTTGTGGACACGGTCACTGTGGGTGGTCACACACCATCACAGAGGTGTGTCACATGGCTGTATGCCATGCACAATGGGTGGGCTGCAGGGGGATGGACAGTCACACCTATTGACTCTGCTCCCTCGTCCTAGGTAGCCGGACTCTCCGGCAGATCCAGGGGGACATCCAGGAGCTGCTGTGGGTTGGGAGGGAGACTTTGGAGCTCCTGAGGCACATCCTCCTCCACGGGGTGAGGAAGAGGAGGCGGAGATCTCATCGGCACCAGGAGGAAGAGAACCGGGGCAGCCAGTGACATCCCCATGCCCCAAATACCACCTTCCCCCCTTTGACCCACCCTCACACCCCTTCTTCCCTCTCCCATATGTTCACCCCTGCCCCTTACCTGCCCCCACCTGTTATGTGGCCCTTCCCCCACTATTGTATATAGTTTTGTATATAGTTTTACTGTACATAGTTTTAATATATACATTTTGTTATAACAACTGTGGTGGTCTCTGATTTGCAGTGGGCTACAGGTGCTCAGCTGCAGTGGTGTGCATGGCGTCAGGGGTGGTGCACGCATGGGTGGGTGGGTGTGTGTGTGTGTGTGTGTGTGTGTGTGCAGAGGTGAACCACCTATGGTGTGGACAGGGGGATCAGTCACTGTCTGTGGTTTGTGTGTTGTACCATGTGTACTGCATGCCTGTGTGCAGTGGTCCATGGGGCCTGCACTGTGTGCATGGCACCCCTGTCAGACCATCCATGGCCTGTGCAGCTGACACCCTTGCATGTCTGTGATATGCACGGTCTGCTGGCATGTCAGTGGTGGCTGTTCATGCTGGATAACAACTGTACCTGGCACAATACCAGGTTGACCGCCATCACCAGTATGGTGCACATCTGCCTCCGGTGGCACTGTGGCCTCCACTGTTGTTGTCCCCCATCCATGCTGTCACTTGTGTCTGTTGCAGGGGATGTGCTCCAGTGTCTGTCACTTGTGCTCCGGCAGCATGCTGGTGACATACAGCTTCATGGTGCCTGCGCAGGGTGGCTGCCACACCTATGCAATGTAGGGGTGCTAGCCATGTGTACACATCAGCTGTGGCCACAAGCCAGTGGCTTGGTTGACCTGCTACTGTGTCCCTGTGTTGCTGTACCCTTGGGTATGGGTGGGTGTTTGTTCATGCACTGTGTTGCATCCTGTGTGGTGCATGCCTCCAAGCTACACTGTGCGTGTCTCTGCTGGCTGTTGTGGCCAGTGCTGGGACAGAATGTGTCCTTGGGAGGGTGTGCAGGGTGCTGTACCACTGGAGGTGGGGTCCTGGGCATGCTCTGTCGCATGTGGGGTACCTCATGTGCTGATGCATGGTCAGTCTCTCAGTTGTACCTTGGGGGGGACATGCAGGGCAGCACTGTGTATGCATCTGTTGCATCACTGTCTGCTGCCGCCCGCTGCAGGGTGCCCATGGTGGGGCTGTCTTGCATGGCTCCATGGTGCACAGGGTTGCATTGTCACAGTGGGGGTGGTGGCATGCATGGGGTGTCCTACACTGTTGGGTGCTACTCCTGGGCAGGATGTATGGGGATCATGGTGCAGGGTGTGCTCTGCATTGGTGGGATGGTGTGGTATGGAGTTGTCAGCCATCCTTGTGTGCCGGTCACAGCTCACCAGGGGGTGTGATGGGGCACCATGGCCCGGCTGTGGGTTGGTTGCTGGTATCCATGGACCAGTGGTTATTCCAGCTCTCCCCCGGTTGTGCAGTGCATGGGGTGTGGGGGGATGATGTCTGTTCTGCTCTGTGTTCCTCTGCCCATCTGTGGCATGGGTGGTGGGCCCTTGCATCCCTGGTTGTGCTTTTGCATTGCTGCCCTGCTGCTGGGGGCATCCCTGGTTGCACTATGGCGCATCTGGACTGCTCAGCTGAACATCCCTTGTTGCTCTATGGCGCATCAGATTTGCTGAGCTTCACCTCCCTAGTTGCACTATGGCGCAGGTGGTGCAATAATCAGTCGTCGGATGTAGGCACATCTTGGCATGCACAGTTTTTGAATATTGCGCTTCTTGCGAATGGGTGCAGTGGACTTGCACTTGCTCCTGCTGTTGCGCACTTTTTGGGCAGCAGTTTGACTATCTGGGCCTGTAGGTCTAACTGAGGTTGAAAGTCTTGAAACCTCTATGTAAATGGAACAAAAAACAGTGCAAATGGACAAAGAAGCAAGTGAAGGTGAAAATATCCCAGGAGGAAATGTATGGGGAGCAAATGTCAGAGAAAGACTGTTCCCTGAAGAACCAAAACTACAGCAGGCAAACAGAAGAAATGCAGTTAGATTAAAATTTAGAGGGGCAGCTGCAGATGCCCCAAACAGACTGTTTGTGGGGAGAAATTTTACTGAAAGGTAGCAAGAAATTTTACCCTTATGAGATATATGCACTAATACATGTACCAGGAAACATAGGATACGATATAAGCTTTAAGCACACAGGAGGCCTAGTCAGAATCTGGAAATTGTATCACCAGATGAAAGACACACCACTTTGGAGGGACTTTATGGTAATTCCACTGACAAAACCAGCTTTCAAGATTGTAACAATATTGTTTATTTCTAGGAAGTGCCTTTGAGCCAAAGGCTCTTTTACAGAGGTTCCACATCATAGCAATACGTGGGCATTACATCATTTATAATGGTTACAAGTACATAAGCAGATACAAGGTGGTTCCATGCCTAGAAAGACATGAGTACATCAGGTTACAGAGGTTACATAATTACAGTAACAGGGAGTACACTAGTAAAAATATACAGACATATAATTTAAAGCAGGCTAGGCTGACAGGTTGTTAAGTGAACAACTTGAGATTCTACAGGATATAGAGTGAATCAGGTAGGGAGCAGAGGATGATGTAGTCTGTAAAATAATTAACTAATACTACATGCAAGGAGGTGAGAACTTGATGGGCAGCAGTTCTTTTCTCATAAGTGCTAAAGAGTGTAGTCACAAAAGAGGGCTAGACTCACTGGGGGGGAGTGCTGAGGCAGGTACCTGGGCCTACTAGGGGAGTGTTAGTTAGCAAGAACAGAGGAGAGGCAAGGGTGCAGGTTAGAATGAGGGTAGCAGGAAAGAGGAGGAGAGAGTGTGGTGGAGTTCAGGTCTCACAGTCACAGTTCCTGTTTGTGGTGAGGGACACTCTGAGTTTATCTTTAAAGGGGCCTATTTTGTCCTCTTTTGTGATGCCTAGGTCAAGTGCATTAAGCCAAAGTGGTGCCAGTATTTGTAGGACTGTTGGCCTTGTGTGGTTCTACGGAAAGGGATGCAGACAGCCGAGTTGTTTGCACCCCTAGTGCATCTGATGGAATTAGGTTGGCTAAGGAGGCTTTGCAGACTTGAGGTGGTAAGTCCTAACATAGACTTCTTGGCGAGCATGCATACTTGATACTGGAGGCAACAGTCAAGGTTGAGCCATTTTGTTTGAGTGTACAACTCACAGGTGTGAGTGAAATGGGGTACACCTAGGACTAAACTACATGCTTTATTTAGTGTTGTTTTGATACGTTTCAAAGCAGTTTGGGAGGCAGCCCCATATACTGCTAGACCATAGTCTATCACTGAGAGAACTGAGCTATCTACAGCAGTTTTGAGTGCCTCAGAAGTTAGGTGTCTGTACAGTAATCCTAGTTTTGCATTTGACGACTTTGCGACTGCGTCTATGTGTTGGTTAAATGCAAGGGTGCCATCCAGTGTTAATCCTAGGTATTTAAATGTTTGAATCTCCTCCAGGACAGTATTCTGATTGTTCTGAATGCAAAGTTGGTGAGTGTGGTGTTTGTTATGTGATGATGCAAATAACATAGTCTTAATTTTTTTTATAATTGAGGAGCAGCTTTAATTGAAGGAACCAGTGCTCAGCCACAGTGCAATTAGCCTGCATTTGCTTTTCCAGTTTGTAGGGGTCAGAATTACATGAATATAGGACCGCATCGTCTGCATACCGTAGTAGCTGGTCGTTACTGAATGAGGGAGGTTGCTTAAGAACAGGTTGAATAGTAGAGGGGCCAAGGATAGAGTCTTGAGGAACATCTGTGTTAACACTAAGGATGTCGGAGAAGGTGTCCAGGATTTTAACTTTTTGGACTTTCCCATAGAGGTTGCTTCTGAACCATGCTACTGTTGCAGGGGAGAGGCCAGTATTGGAGAGTTGATCCAGGAGCAGATTGTGATTTACGGTGTCGAAGGCCTTGGTGAGATCAATATATATTGCCCCCACCAAGAGCCCTCTGTCTAGAGCATTATGGATAAAGCTGGTAAACTCCACTAGAGTGGTTGTGGCACTGTGTTGTTTTCAAAATCCATGTTGTTGTCAACATTGTAAATGATACTTGTCTAGATATTCCATCAGTTGGTCACTCACGATGTGCTCCAGGGCCTTGGAGAGTGGAGGAAGGATAGCTATTGGTTGGTAATTTGTAGAGTTGGCCCTGTCACCACTTTTGTAAACAGGGGTAACCACCGCCACCTTCCAGATCTGTGGAAATTCACCTCATACCAAGGAGAGATTTAAAATTTTGGTGAGGGGTTTGAGAGTTATGTCCAGGGTTAGCCTAACTAGTTTTAGGTCCAGTTGATCAGAGCTAGTTCTGAAATTACCTAGTGCTTTTAGGATGTACTTTTTTGCTTCATAAAGGTGATCTCTCTGAAGTAGAAAGGTGGATGGGAGTTTGATTGGGTCCCCAGGTTTTGTTTGGTGCAAGTATCTGTTTGGTGTTGAAGGTAGCTAGGGGGCAACACTCCACTGAGGTCAGTAAACGCTTTGTTAAAGACATTTGCTATGCGACTGCGATCCTGCATAGGTTGGCCCTCAATATTCAGGAAGGTGGGGGGAGTTTTATGACGTTTACCGGTTAGGGACCTGTTGTTCTCCCAGAACCGTCTGTCACCCCATGAGTTTGTCAGCTCATTTTTAAAGTGAGTGTTTTTGGCCTTGTGAATAGCCCAGGTGCATTTATTCCATGCAGCTCTATAGTTCTGGTAGTCTGTCTGGGTACTGGAGTTTCTTGCTTTGTACCACAAGTCATCTCTATTTTTCATGAGGGCTAGTAGCTGTGTCTTGATCCAGGGGCTGTCATAGTAACAGATCTTTATTTTAGTGTAGGGGGAGTACACATTGCACACTTCATTGAATTTGCTTATAAAGCATTCTAGAGCAGTGTTGACATCTGTTTTGTGGTCAATAGAGCTCCAATCTTGGAGGCTGAGGTGTGCTCTTAGAGCTCCCAACTTGCCTTTCTTCAGAAGTCTAGCATTAATAGTCCTGGATGGTGCCTTTGGGGCCTTATTTGACCATTTACAGATTACCGGGGAGTGGTCACTGAGGGAGTTGGGGAGAACTATGCTGGAGGATATTCTTTCTGACCAATTTGTGACCATCCAGCCGATTACTGACCCCATGCCTGTTCTGCTGTTGTACCGAGTGGGGGAGTCTACCAATTGCACAAGGTTGAGAGTGGCTAATGAGTCCTTGTAGTGCACAGTTTCAGCAGAGGCCCAGTTGATATTAAAGTCTCCAACCATTATCAGCTCTGTGTTTGGTCCCTCTTCAGAGAGGTAGTTGATGACAGAATTGAAACCGTTCACTTGTTCCTTGGGAGGGATATAGGCCGAGACTATTGTTAGGGTTTTCCCGTTCTTGCCAAGTATTACTTTTATGGCCATTAGTTGAGCCCCACATTTGGTGTCATATAGGTTAAGCATTTGGCCCTGAATGTGGTCTTTAACATATAATACAACCACCTCCTCTTTTACTGAGTCTGTCTAGTCTGAATGCAGCATACCCAGTGAGTTGTATAGTCTGGCACCCTAGATGATAGCCAGGTCTCTACTATTGCAAGAATGTCGGGCTGGTGCTGCTGGACCCAGACTTGGAGAGTGTCCATTTTTGCTAGCAGGCTGCAGATATTTATTGATGCTATTGTTAGTCCATTCTGTTTCTTAAGACCTGTTGCAGTGTAGGTCATCAGGCCTGGGTTGGGATGGACATTACCTGAGATCAGTAGGAGCAGCCATGTGATCCTTAAAGCTTGCCATTTTAAATATGTTTGGGCCTGTGATTGTGTAATGTGAAGTGAATTTTTTGGCATGGTACATAGGTAGGTTAGGGGTACATCACTACCAGGTGGAGGGAAGGGATAACCAGCCTGTCCACTGCTCATATAGACCCATGTAGTAGGCGGTATGATGTACCATGTTACTGACAGCTGCGCATTTGTGGTTTTTGTGTTATCCAGGTGGTTATATTGTGGCACTACAGTCTGGAGGTTGAGAATTAATGTCCTCCTCATATTCTGCAATGCATCCTTGATGGAGTCATATTTGTATATTGGCAAGTGTTTTGTGTGGTCCTGTCCAGTAGAGGGGGTCAGCATCAGAACTGATAAAAATAGAAAGAGGGTTCTAAGGAGGAACATATTGAGGGCTGCAGCAGGGATAGAATTCCCTAGGTGTGTTTACAGATGGTGGGAAAGCTTCTGCGTTTAGCCCCTGTAGGTAGACTGGAGCTAGAAGCACAAGTGGTTAGAGGTGAGAGTGGATGGCAGGCTTATCTAGTTTATCAGAGATATAGGCTTCTAGTGGTGAGAGGATATAATCTGCTAATGGAAACGTCAAAAAAGCTCAAAATTCACTTCTAATATCAACTCAGAACTTAAAATGACTGTAAGGATTAAACAAATTATTAAACCCTGGCACATAAATTCAACTAGAGACACAGAGGGAGATACAGTAGTTAGAGATGTGTTCAGCAGGAGATAGTGTGGGCCACTTGGAAATCACCTTCCACTGGTACCAATCCAAAAGTCCAGGCTAGTACCTTGCAGAATCAGCTGAGCTGTAGCTCATGGAGGATTTCTGAGCCACTGTTTAGGTTCGAGAAATTGAGGGGTCCCTGGCCTAGTCAAGGCTTGCTGGATCCCTTGCAGAATCAGCTGAGCTGTAGCTCATGGAGTATTTCTGAACCACTGATTAGGTTCAAGAAATTGAGGGGTCCCTGGCCTAGTCAAGGCTCGCTGGATCCCTTTAGGAATGAGGGACTGAACGTGTCGGACATTTCTTTCTGGATAAAGCAAAGATGTGTGGTAAATGGCCCGCCTGAACCTATACTTGATGAAGAGTGTTTATGGACTGGGGGGTGGAAGTATAAAATCACCTTAAAAAAGTGGAGGGTGAAATGCAACATCTACCAAACTGTTTTTTTAGGAAGAGATTGAGGAGTAGTATTTTATGCAAGTCAGCCACGTGCATGCTACAGATGTGGTGAAAGGGGACACTTAAGCAATGCATGTGAAAAAAATATAATGTACACCATGTGGGACTGTTGGGCATCATGGAGCGGACTGTAAAAATGCTGTCAGATGCAGTTTATGTGAGGAAGATGGACATATTTTTATGAATTGCCCGTGGGCTTGACATAATAGCACAGATCCAGGGGAAAGAGCTGAACAGGATGTATACTTAGCATTCACCCAAAAAGAAAATGGAAACAGGAAAAAGTGGTTGCTGCAGCTTGGAAAGAGGAAAGTGTGTCAAACATAAATGAAAATAAAGAGGCAAATGGAACTGACCCCACAATACAAGCTACCTATCCCTCCCCCAATCAGAGGAGAGACAATCTATAAATCAAGACCCAGGAGGGATGACAGAGAAAGGAGAAGGTACAGAACAAAAAGAAGGACCAAAGAAAAAGAAGGTAGTGTTAAAAACAAGCATTTGTCAATGCAGAATGTTGTCTTGCTGGTGTTGGCACTGGTAATGCAGGAGTTGGAGAGATGCATAGTAGGAATGGCAGTGAAGTATGGAACCGACGTCAACCACACCCCACACTGCAGAGACTGACGGACATTGAGGTGTGCCTTTGGGCCATCTGCTATAAAGCTCATGCCATTTCACCTCTCCCTACCCTGCAGACTCTGACAAGTGTTGTGTTGTGCTTTGGGGTTGTCGGGCCTTACGCTCACCCGATTCCATAAGGAAATACTTTGAGATGAGTGCAGCATACTGTAGTAGAATGGGGTGAACTTTGGGGCAGAAGAGTCCATAGCACACCTTGAAGCCTATCAATGGCTGCAGGGTGGAGTGGGGGTAGAATGGTGTGAGCATTACATACAAATAATCCAAAGGCAAACCCCTGATGCCTGTCAGTCTCTACAGGGTGGGATGTTATGGTTAGTAACCCTAATGTCCTGGGCGTTTGTTGGTATTTCCACTCCAAATTTTTATCATGGCCTTTTTTTGACCCCACCTCATGAAACCATTTGGGACCTCTGCTCATGAACAGTGTTACTATGGTTTTCATAATCTATCCCAAATGTTGATTTCCCACATCGACCACGCTATTGTGTGCCAGATGTGCAATACCACATTTTGGGCAGGATGTGAAAAATGACAGTGACACTGTTCATAAGGAGGTGTTCAAAAATGGCAATATTGAAAATCTGGAGTCAAAATATTACAAATTCTCGAAGTTATGAGTGTGCATGGAAACTGTGCAATGCACGCTCGTAACAGTCATTTTGTGGAATTTTGTCAACAAATTTTCAACGTAAGTATTTTGGGACCTCCACTCATGAACAGGGTCACCGATTTTCTTAATCTGTCCCGAACATGGATTTCCCACAGCAACCATGCCATTGTGCACCAGATATGCAAAAACACATTTTGGGCAGGATGTGAAAAATGACAGCTGTACTGTTCATAAGGAGGTGTGAAAAAATGACAATGTTGAAAATCTGGAGTAAAAATATTACAAATTCTCGAAGTTATGAGTGTGAATGGAAACTGTGCAATACACGCTCATAACAACGCTCGTAACAGTCATTTTTTGAAATTTTTCACCAAATTTGCAGTATAGACTTTTTGGGAGCCCACCTTATTAACAGTGACACCATCATTTTGTTAATCGGTCCCTAAAGGTGATTCCACGCAGTGACAGCAAAATCACCTTTCAGGACCGAACAACGTGACAGTGATTAAATTCATGAAGTGGAGTCACAAGAACCCCATGTTGAAAATTCGGTGCCAAAAGTCGCAAAAATGGCTGAGATATCCACCCAAGTTGACCCCCCCCCCATTAATGCCATTATAGAGCTTACCAGCATTTCTTCAGTTCGCAGTTGGCTTTGAAGAGTTCAGATGTGCTCCCGCTCCACCGAAGATCATTGCATTGGGCTCTGGAGGTAAGTATGGGGTAAGGGTGTGTGGGGAGGTGGGGTTCACAGAGGGTGGGTATAGGTTGGGGAGGGGACACTGCAGACCATGAGGGACTGTTTTCTTGTTTACAAGTTAACAAAAAAATAATTTTGCAGAAAGGTTTTCTTTTTCTTACAGGGACATTTGGCACGCTGAGGTGGGCTTCTAGCATGTCACCTGGGTGTTTTGAGGGGGGGAACTGGAGCCAATGGGAAATGGGCACCCCACTGGCAAAAAGGAAAAAAGGATCTGTGTTTGGGGGGGTATGATGCTGGGGGGATTGGGCACCCCCCCTCAGCAGACAAATTCTTATACTGGGGACATTATGCTGACCAGGATTGGGCTTCCCCATTGGCAAATGAACTAGGGAGGGGGCATGCCGACAGGGCACCCCGACGTCGGCTTTCATGGAGACTATGAGAGGTAGACGGTGACAGCTACCCTGATGTTTATTGAAATGTTACACCAGGCAAGGCACGCCCTGCAATGGCGGGTCACTCCCTCATTGCAGTGGTGAAATTGTTTCAAGGTGGTGGCACACTTTTGCACTGCTGTCATAAACAGCATGCTATTTAATTAATGCCACAGAGCCCAGCCCAAAAAAGCAGTGGCACCATTGGCCTCAACATGACTGCACCTCCAAAACCTGCTATTCCAAGCTACCACAATATGTTGCTTGCATGTGTGCAAGACAACATAAAAATGGAGATAAAAGTACACAGTGGTAACAAGATCAAAGAAAAAAGCCTTTAAAACAATAAAAGGACTAGTAATGGAAAGTGACAGAGAAGAAATACAACTGTCAAATAGATACACTTTATTGTTGCAAGATAAAGAGTGGGCCATAATGGATGAGATAACAAATTCTTCAGGCTCAGAGCTCTCAGAAGAAATAGATTCCTCTGAATATGAAACAGATACACAAGTATCAAAAAAGTGGGAAAAAAAAACCATGAACACATGAATATTCTTTGTTTAAATGACCTGCTTAAATTGTATTAAAAGTAACATAAACAGTATCAAGTGAAGAAATAAGAAGCTAATAACTTTTAAAGTGCTGAGTGAGTTAAAAAGTGACATAATTTTATTCCAGGACACAAAGCAACACAAAATTGTGGAGTTAAAACAAGTGCAAAAGGATTGGAGGTGGGGCCCATCATTACGGACTTTTGGGAATGAAAGGTGCTCAGGGGTGGGGGTGGCTTTCATGACAATTGAAGTGTAGATCCTGTTAGACAGTGGACTTAGTAGCAGGTAGGACCTTTATAATAGATGCAGTAGTTAAAAGGGCAGCAGAATCATCGTCATTTATAACCCTCAAACAAAAGCAGAAAGAAAAGTTATGGGATTAATAGAACTATACTTACATCTAAAGTAATCCTATGGTGGGGACTTCAATTGTGGGTTAACAAAAGCTGATTGGGGAAGAAGGACAGGTAAAATGTTTTGTGACTTAAATTTGCTACAAACATTTTTGAAGAATTGAAGGGATATCCCGGGATTATGTGGGGGAAGAGCTCCTCCCCCACTGCCTATTTAATCAGAGCAGCTAACTCCCACTCTGCTTAGAGTGAGTCACACTCACTGCACTCACTTCGTGCTGCGTGCTGGGGCTGGCTTCCTCCTGTTCTGCCTCCCCCCGTTTGCTCTGCTCCCTGCCTGCTTGCTTCTCCTCTCTTCCTCCTTTCTGTTTTTTGTCTGCCCTCCATCCGTTGCTTGTACCTTTCTTTGGGTTTCTTCTGTTTGCCTGTCTCCAGCACGCCACTTCTCATGTTCGGCCGCCACTTCATTCCGCCGTTCCAGGTTTGCTCCCCACTCACTCCCCGCTGTCTACTGATTCCTGCATGAGTTATTTCATCGCATCCTTCTCCCAGCTGACAGATGTTACATATTTCTCCGAAAGTGGTACTTTGGAACTTACTTCCAGCTGACCTAACATTCACGTATTGCGCTGGGGCTTCATTCACTCTATTCTGCTCCTGTGCCTCGCTCCCTCCGCCACTAGATGGCACCGATCTGCTATGACTGCATCACCTCCATGCGTACATTCATATGAATGGAAACCTGGCGTTCAAGTGTTAGAGGACCTAGTAAGCTGGTTGTTAACTTAAACTATTTGACTAACATGGTGTTCTAAATTTGCATTTTTCACCAGACGTGTCTGGCACTTTCAATCAAATTCATGGATCCCAATTTAGCCGTGACTCTGCAAGGCTATAAGAGGCACGCATTCCATGTTTCAGAAACTGAGAGACTATTACTTAATATTTATTTCATCGGGTACTGTGCTGCTTCAGCCATTCGGTATGTGGAGATGGGTCCCAATGTTCTATCCAAAGCACTGCCAGTTTCACACTCGGTGCTCTTTGTGTACTACAACTCTACCTGCTGGAACACCCTTAATTCTCTCCTTACAAGCTGCTATATCTGCCTCACTCAAATGTCTGCTTACGCACCATACCTGCCAGATTGTGTTCCGTACTATGTCTCAGATGCTACCTAACCCTAGCCTTCTGTCCACACCTCATTTGGACTCAGCGTTTTACCCACTCCTGGCTGTCCTGTCAGTTAGAAAAACACAACAAAATCAAGTGTGCCCAGTGCAGCATTTTGCTCCTATTTGTATGCTATCACAACAACCTTAGTGCCTGTGCCTTATATCGCCTCACAGTTGCTCTTAATTTATATACAGGAGCTTGACCCATTTTCATCATGATGCTTTTTACCTTGCAGCGTTACATCCTCTGCAGCCTACCTGCTCTGCCATTTATCAGTGTTGGAACCACGCTGCGGATTATAACGCTTGCCAAGCCAGCTGTATATTGGACTCGAATTGGGTTTACACTTCCTGACACTTCCACTGCAAACTGTTTTCTGTTGGTTTCAGCTCCTTTGTGCCTCACCCTGCCTTGGATTTCCTACCGATGGCATCACACCGCTGCCTGCGCTCTGGTTTCTCTCCACAACTAATCTTAGACTATGGGAGTCACAGTTGTTTTATTATGTACAGAATCTCACTCATTCGGGTCCTTAAACCTGTGACATCAGTGCCTGGACATCGGCGTACAACTTGTCATGCCTGACGTCATTCCATTAGCATTGCTGCTTGTCCATCTAACCTGGCTTGTGTGTACCTATCTCTCTACTGCCCCCACCGAGTTCGGCTATCCAGCGACAGGTGACTCCTCTCTGGCATGGACAGCTATTTTCCAGGATGTTTTCTAGTCATTCCAGTAGAATTCAGGATGCTGCAGCTCACCTTCTGTGTTTGCTCCTCTCCATCACTCCAGGACCTTCTGTGCTCTATTCCGTCATGCAATTTGTTTACTACTACAACTTATACAGGTCCCCTTCTTTACCTTACTTGCTCATGTTACCTGTGTCGCCCTCCAGGGCTTGAAGGTCCTCACGTCTAACCTATCATTTCAATCTACTGCGCTCCTCATGTACTGGCATCCTTATACCCTACGTTTACGTATTTACTATGATATCTTTATACCAGGATGTGACCCTGTTCATTGCATGCAGTTCAGCATTCCATTGCATTATCTGCCACTTCTCTGCAGCCTGTCTCGCCCCGCAGGCCAGCAGTTAGTCATCGCATTTGGTCAGATCTGTGCTCCAACCTCATTCCTATATGTATTTTCCTGCATCATAATCGCCTGCTTCTTCCACCTGCCTTCGCCCATCGGGTTCGGAGTTTTACCTCATCTTCTGCTTCTACAACCTGCCTTCGCCCATCGGGCTGGGAGGTTTCCATACTACTCGCCTGCTTCTGTGACCTGCCTTCGCCCATTGGGCTGGGAGGTTTGCCTACTGTTCGCTTGCTTCGCTGACCTGCCGTTGCCCTTCGGGCTGGGAGGTTCACCTACTTCTACTTCTGCTTTGCCCAGTTTGGGACCAGGTGCTTCCATTCTACTTATGCATACCTGCCTCTGCTGCCTCAGCCCTGGACTCGCTGCTGCTTCACCTTTTGGGACATTAGTTGCCATCTCACCTTTGCTCCCCCTACCTGCCTGGTGCCTCCTACTTCTCCGACTACGTGGCTGGTCCTCCTACTCAAACGCTTTCAGATTGCCTCAGTGGTCCTTCAGCAGCTTCTGGGTTTGCTATCGTGGATGTTTTGCCCTGTTGCCTCGGCCGTGGAATTTCAGCTGCTTCTTTCCAGGACTTGGTTGCATCTCCTGAAGACTCCGTTCTCCTGCTTGTGCTCTACAAACTTCAGGCATGTGACACTACTACTTCATTGGACTCCACTTCTTCAGTTATCTCCATCTCAGACTCTTTGGGTCTTGTCTGCTTCATGCCTCGAATTTGCATACCTTCAGTTCTCCATGTTAGTCCTCTTGTACAGCTGTCATGTCTCAATCTCAGTCTCTTCAAGGTGATTCGTACCCATCCTGCTGATGGATTCCTACGTATCATCGAGAGCCTACATCATTTGATTTCTGCCGGTGGCCATTCCTGGGTCTAGCTGGGCTTCCGTTACTGTAATCAGCCGCCTCTCTCCTATCTCACCAGCTGTCTCTTAGCCACGTTCTTCAGGGGCTGGTTGCCATGTCCTGTTCCTTCTCATTTGCTTACATTGGTGCACTCCTGCTCCTACCTCTCGATTTGGATTCAGTTCAACTGACTTAATTAATTTGGGCTCACCTCATTCTACTACTTGGATGCTTCATAAATGGCACCAGTATCTCAGATTATCATATACAGCATGCCATTATTCCAGCTCAACTCCACAGCCATTGCTTCATATCAATTCTTAAAGCTTATATATATTTCTTATCAGAACTGAATTCGTCACTCGATAGCCTGGCCTCAAGCCTTCTCATTCCTCATACTATACAAGCCCTATTAGAAACCTGGAAGTTGTACTACTTCTATTTCGTCTTGCCTCATAGACATCAAGCTTGGATGCAATTATCTTCTGGTCTCTTGTATTGAGTTCGTCAGTCATCAACTTCATCTCCACCATCATTTAATTCCTTGGATTATGCCCTCTATCAACTGAAGTACAGAAGATGGTTCTTCAATATATCTACTCTCCATCATTCCGAATTATGCATGGATTCTTGGACTCAGACTTTATTAGAAGGAAATCATTTCACTGAACATTTGCAATTCAGCTTTCTTAAGCTCCATTCATCTGGATTGAATTCTACAATTTGAATTCAGATTTAGTTAATTTATTTAGTTTAATTAGGATCTCTCTCCTTTAGTATGCCCAGAAGGATGGGCAGGTCAGTAGCCATGGGTCCTCAGAGATTTCCCCCCAAGAGGGGTTTTCCTCTCCTGAGTGCTACTGGTCACACTCTCAGGAGTTGGAGGAGGTGATCGTCTATTCTTATCATTAAGTTGTTATGCACGACTTCAGCATTCAGTTACTGAACAATCATCGATATTTATTCTTTTTGGGGCTCCATAATTCTAAACCAAGCCTCCTTCCTACAGGTGGGATACAGAGAAAGGCCAAAACCATCAAATATTATCAAACAACTCAATTCAAGCATCCAAGTACCTAAGCACAAATCATTCTATGCTGGCTTCTGTATCCAACAACCATCTTCATCATTCTAATATGTTACATAAGCACTGAGCTATGAACCACACATAATTGAAGGGATATCCCGGGATTATGTGTGGAAGAGCTCTTCCCCCACTGCCTATTTAATCAGAGCAGCTAACTCCCGCTCTGCTTAGAGCGAGTCACACTCGCCCTCCATCCTCCGACACCTCTTCCTTTTGCGGCACTCTTATCCCTCCGGGGGGCTCCATATTTCTAAACCAAGCCTCCTTCCTACAGGTGGGATACAGAGAAAGGCAAAAACCATCAAATATTATCAAACGACTCAATTCAAGCATCCAAGTACCTAAGCACAAATCATTCCATGCTGGGCTCTGTATCCAACAACCATCTTCATCATTCCAATATGTTACATAAGCACTGAACTATGAACCACACATAATGCAGGGATGGAGGATGCATAAAAGGTGAAAGGGAAGAAAAGTGAGCATACCTTTTACAAAGGCAAATTGTCTACCAAGATAAATTTTTGGATGGTCCCAGTAAGAACAAAAAAATTAATAACATCCATAAAATACCTATAGAAACATCAGATCAAATGGTTGTTAAAATAATAATAGATTTATCTAAAACTGTGAAGTTTGGAAGGGAATTTTGGAGGATGAACTCAGAAAACCTACATGATGTAAAATGCAGCAAGAGAATAATGGAATTGCTAGAGGCAAGGAATGCAGTAACAGAATTATATGATACAATGATGGAATGGTGGGAAGATGAAAAATGGGATATAAAACAATCAATGATTACTGGATCACAGAATAAAGAAAAAACAAATTATGAAAGATATTTGAGCTTAAGGGTGAAGTCGTACAAATTAATTGCCAATCAAAATAATTGGTTGGGTGATGGGACAGAGCAAATAGAGGATATAAAAAGGCAAATGAGCAACTATCAATATAATAGGGCAAAATCATTGATAATGGAACAAAAAGTAGCACACAACAGACAAAATAGCAAACAAACCCATTTGATAGTACTGTAATAAACATAGAATTGAAGGTAGGGTTATGTATGAATTCACGGATAGTAAAGGGGAAAAGCAGACAGATATAGGGAACATGAAATGTATTGTGCAGGATTTTATGAGGGAAAATTTTCAAAAGCAAAAGGCAGAGAAAAAAAGATTTATTTGAAAAGGCAAAACTATCTAAATTAGATGAAAGGGAAGCAGCACCACTAGGGTCACTAATAAAGGAATGTGAAGTGAAGGAGGCAATACAATCTCTAACTACCAATACAGCGCTGGGAACTGATGGAATTCCAAATGTGTTTTATAAAAAATTTGAAGACAAGATCACATCAATGTTGTCACTGCTCTACAATCACGTATTTAAAGAAGAGAAACTAGCAGAAAGTATGATGAAAGGGGTTACAATATTTTTACTTAAAAAAGGAGACAGGGCAAATATAAATAACTGGAGGACCATAAGCTTACTAACGGCAGATTACAAAATATTGGCAAAAATAATAAACAAAAGGATGATGTTTTTTGCTGACCAATTAATAATACAGATGCAAACGTATGCAATTCCAGGAAGGGACATTAGGCAGAATTTAGTATACATAAGGGAACTCATGAATGAAGGTCAAGAAAATAGGTTTGAAGGGTATTTATATGCAATGGCCCAAGAGAGAGCCTTTGATGCAGTTCAGCATAATTATATGTGGGAAGCCTTGGAAAGGTATATTTTCCCAACAAAATTTATTGACCTAATAAAGACATTATACAAGGAAGCACAAGTCTGTCGCATGATAAACGGACACCTAGGGATTTCTATGTATATAATAATGGAGTTATGCAGGGATGCCCTGTAAGTCCTCTATTGTACGTCTTTTGCTTAGACCCTATTTTAAGAATAATAGAAAATGATGGCAAAATAAAAGGAATGGTAAAATGAAGGCTTAAAAAAAACATGTACATATGCAGATGATTGTGTTATACTGGTTAAAGATCAGGTGTCAGGGGAAAGAATGATGGGGGTAGTAAAGGAAAACAGCAAGTACACAGGCATTTCCAAAAATAAAGAAAAAAGTAAGATATACCCACTGGGAAAAGCAAGTAATAGGGAGGAAGGAGAACTAGATGTGATAAAAGGTAGCATTGATACTCTAGATATTATGAGCCAGATTCTAGAAGGGTGGTACAAGTTGCCGCTGAATGCAACTTGGGCCACCCTCAACTGTGAAATTGACCCTGCACTCTATTCTAGAAGGGGTAGGGTCTTCGCAGCAAAGTCCTGTGACTTGCGATATGTGGCTAGGTATGCTGCACAGAGGGCTTACCTGGCCAACATGTTGCAACCCACTGCCGGAGGTTGCAAGTGCATCCCCCACCCAGCAAGCCACAACAGCTGCCCTGCAGGGCTGCCCACACCCCCTGCCCCCCAAGTCTCCAGCAATCGCCCTGCAGGCTGGCCACCAACTATCCCCAAAACATCATCTCAATGCCCGCGAAAAGCTACACAACTGGCCCCCAAAACACCCATAGGAATGCCCGCAGTGGAACAGTCACCCCCACCTGTGCCCATCCCGAGTCACCACAGCAAATGTGGCAGTGCCTGACATGCCTGGTAGTCTAGCGGTCCCCCAACCCCACCCAGCCATGCCAGCCACCCAGCACCCCCCACCTGTCCCCAGCCGGCGGCTGGCACAGCCCATTTCTCACACATGGTTATTCACCGATTGAGTTCAGCATGAGCACGCATGTAAAGACGACCTGCAGTACCAATTGAGTCCGCTCTTTTCTGTATGTGCCATACTGAACTCAGTCAGCAGCTGGCCGTGGTGGTGAGAGGTGGGTGTGCCAGTCCGCCAACTGGGTATGGGTGGGGTACTGTGGGCTGGCATGGCTGGGTGGGGGCACTAGTCTGCCAGGGCAGGGTATTTGCTACAGTTGCGGCTGGTGACTTGGGAGTCAGGGCATAGGTAGGGAGGGTTGATTGCGCCACCCTGCAGGGCTTATTGGAAGGATGGAGTCAGGGACATGGGGGTGTGGACAGCCCTGAGGGACATTGAATGCACTGGGTATTGGGAGCAGTTGGTGTGGGAAGACCTGCAGGGCTGGTACTGTGTAGGGGTATGGAGGGGCATGTACAGAATGGGTGATGGGGCGGAGGTGTGCGATGCGCATTGGGGTAACAATGGAGTCTGGGCATGGGGGGGAGGGCACATGGACAGGGTTCTACATGACCCTCGGAGGATAGATGTAAGTTACACCAGCTAATTGCATGTGTAACTTACATTGCCAGTTCTCCTCCGGGGGTTCTTGTAGAATCCAGACAGTGGGGACTTTGTTGCTGCCCTTCTGGAATGGGGCGCAACTGCTGCCATACATCCCCAAGTGCCATGTCGCAGGGGGTTTATGGCACAACTGCTGGCATAACAGCTGTTCGGCTCAAGTGGCCTGCGACATGTCACAGGCCACTTTGTAGAATAGCACAAGTCACAACTGCTGGCGTAAGTAGCTAATTGTGCCATTCTACTTGGCATAAGTGCTGTTATACCAAGCGTAACTTTTCTAGAATCTGGCCCTATGTTTGGGGGGGGGTGTGATATGGGAAAACTGGGAGGCAAAACACAAAATAGCTCATGATAAAGTAAATGGGGGAATGTATGAAGCATGACTAGAGAAGAAAGAATTTATTTGTTAAGGACATTTATTATACTAACCTTTTTGCATGTAGCATATATATTTCCTGTTCCACAACAAATGCAGACAAAAGCTTTGGGAATTTTTATTTCAGTTACTCTGGGGGAGTAGACTGAACTCAGTAAAAAGAGGGCACACATATGGATCTGTAGCAGAAGGAAGGTTGAATATGGTACATCCCATAGTTTTCTTTTTAAACATCTTTTATGCAAATATAGTATCAATTCTAAAAGGGGAACAGAAGTTGTGGATGCCTTTAGTGAAGACTTGGAGTCCTATTATGTTAAACAATTTAGGAAAAAAGGGAACATAAAAGGGGAAAAAAGAACTGGCAATCTACATGAAAAAGTGCAGGAAATATTTAGTGCAATGGGGAGCAACAGCAGATTTTTTATTAAGGAAGACAAGGAAACAGGCATGCAAAGAAATAGTGCAGGAAAATTATTATGAAACATCAGTCTTTAAAGTGAAACAGAATATAGATGTGAATATGATACTAGAAGCAACACTAGAAAAAAGAATTCAAAAATAAAATGAGAGAAACTGTGGAGTGTAGCCATGGGAAGCTAAATACGAAGGGGAATCAGAAACATAAAAAGATAAAAGAAATCATTTGTTCCGAGTTAAACTGTGGTAATCAAGAAGAAACTATGAAGCATTTCTTTGAGTGCAGTTTTATTAGGCTGGTTTGGGAATCAGGCAAATTTTGGGGGTATGAAGGATTTTGAGAGCATGTCATTTTAAATTTTAGTTTATGGAAAACTGTCAGGACAATGGAGAAAATAGAATAAGCATACTTTGTATGTAATATTTGCAGTCTTAAAATGGGCAATATGGCAAATAACGTGTCAGAGGGTATTACAAAGTAAAGACCTGACTATGCAAGATGTGTTATTTAAGGTACAAGATTAATTAGATAAAGTACATCAAGAGGGATACCTGGGTGAAAGCCAGCATGGCTTCATTCCGGGCAGATTGTGTGAGACTAACCTTATGGAGTTCTACGATTGGGTGATGACAGTGCTCGACCAGGGTAGGCCAGTGGATGTCCTCTTTCTGGACTTCAGCAAGGCATTTGATTCAGTCCCCCACACTGGTCTGCTGGATAAGCTGGGAAGAATGGGGGTGGGGGCTCGGATGATCAGTTGGATTGGGAACTGGCTACCTGGGCATTCTCAGTGGGTGGTGGTGGTGGAGTAGTCTTGTCTTCCAGAGGGGTCATAAGTGGGGTCCCAGAGAGAGATCAGTTCTGTGGCCGCTCCTGTTTTATGCTTGCATCTCCAATATCAGAGAGGGTATCAGGAGTGAAATGAGCTTCTTTGTGGATGACTCTTAGCCGGGGGCAGTGATGGATGTGGAAGAGGGTAAGGTAGCCCTGCAGGGGGATTTGAATACTCTGAGGAGATGGTCATGCACCTGGAAACTGAAATTCAACACCAGGAAATGTAAGATGCTTCACCTGGGGCGTAGGAACCCAGGCCAGGTGTACACCCTAGAAGGGGACTTACTGCAGGCTTCTAGTGGGGAAAAGGACCTGGGGGTGCTGGTGGATGCCAAAATGAATAATTCTAAGCAATGTAGGAGGGCTGTGGCTAGGGCCAATAGGATGCTGGGTTGCATCACCAGGGGGGACTACCTTAAGATGCAGGGAGGTAATTCTGCCACTGTACAATTGCCTGGTCAGACCACACTTTGAGTACTGCGTGCAGTTTTGGTGTCCACACCTAGAGAAAGATATTCAACTCCTGGAGCGGGTTCAGAGTAGGGCAACCAGGATGATCTGAGGTCTGGGGGATAGGACAGATGAGGAGAGGCTTGAGGAGCTCAACCTATTCTCACTGGAGGAGAGGAAAGACAGAGGGGATATGACCGATGTCTTCAAGTATCTAAAAGGGGTGAATGAGATAAACCTTCATTGAGTCTTTCAGAGGAAGGTGGGAGGGACCACCAGGGGGCACAGTTGGAGGCTGGAGGGCAGGAGACTCGGGGGGAAAGGAGGAAGCGATACTTCACTGAGAGGTTGGTGGAATCATGGAATGCACTGCCTGAGGAGCTGGTGGAGGTATCTACGGTGAAGGGGGTTCAAGAGAGGCTGGGACAGATACAGGTGGGGGTGAAGCTGAGGAATGCTTGTCTGGGGGGAGGAACTCTGGCAGGGGAAATGGGGATCATGGCAGGGGTCAAGAGGATGGTATCGGTACCCATTCAGGGTACTGACTCCCAAGCAGACTCAATAGACCATGAGGCCTACTTTGCTGGCATTTTAGTATGTTAGTATGTTAGAAAAATGTAATGTTTTTGGGGAGGAAAGGGGGGATGAATTATGGGTAAGCATAAGAAGTATTGACTAAGCAAAATTTGAAGATTGTTGGAAGAATGTTGCACATATGTATATAATGTAATGTTTGTTTTTGTGTTTTTAATAAAAAACTCCCCTACTCTTTTCAAGAAGTGTCATGGGATCTTTAACATCAGCATGAACTACCACCAGAACAGGCAGATGGGACCTCAGTTTAGCATCTCATCTGAAAGATGGCACCTCAGGAGTGCAGCACCCCTCTCATGCTACACTACAGTGTCAGTATTGGGATTTACCTCAAGTGCCTGGTGTGGAGAAGAACCCACAGCCTTCTGATCTTCCGGCCTCAGAGGCGAGTGTACAACCTGCTGAGCCATTGACACTGATGACGTTTGTTGGGTAGTGTTTGCAACCTGTTAACTCATGCTGTCTCATATTCTGCAAACCACTGGAGTTGCAGTATTCCCTGAACCTTTCTTTGTGTAGTGTTTTCATATCTTTTTCCTACTCCAAAGTTATGCTGACAGGTATGTAGATTCCTCCCTATTCTCACTTCTGCATATTCTGGTCACGTCTGTCCTTATCCAGACTCTCCAGATTTCCCCATAGCCAGTGGTAGGTCTGTCATATATTTCAAAGGACAAGTCAGTTCATCCTTTAGTTTCTCAGTTGCATATCGATAACCCAGTTTGACTAGTAACTTTAGTGTGTGAGAACTCACTGTGGTGTTGCACTATCACCATCTTTGCTGTTTCTCACCCCTTACACTGAGACCCCTGAATGTACATGCATGAAGAGGCACACATGTGCTTCAAGGTAAAGTTGACATCCACTTTTTGCAACCCTGCTTAGCACTAGTTCCTGCCCGAGATTGGAACTGAAAACTTGCCACCACTTGGTTTCATTGAAGAGCTTGATGAATATCATGACACCCCTCTGGGGATGGAGACTTATATGATTTATCATGATACAGCTATTGAGAAATTGATAAAAGCTATGACTACAATGAACAATCATTTCATTTTTTCCTTTCTTTTCAAGATTTTTATAAATAAGGTAACAAAGATGTGCAAGATCATGTGGGCTGATGGTATAAAAACAAGGAACTCCAGGGGTACTCAGACATTTCCCACGGGAATGATGAAATGAGTACAAGTCATCATTCATACGATTTGTTTGTTTTATTTTGATAATCAGGAAAGGACACTGGGACAAGCCCATTTTCCAGACTGTCTGTTGGTACACAGTATAAGCCCATGGAGTCCTGTTGTGAAAGTGAATGCAACCACATCAGTAGTGATGAAGATGATATCGATGACAACGACTGGCAACATCATGATGACACCATTGGTGATCCTGACTGGACACTCTCCAGCATTGACAGTGCGACTACTAATAATGAAGATGACAATGACAATAACACTTTTTTCCTGTCTAAATGGTAAGGACTTCATTTAACGGTGGCAGATTATCATATCTACTAAAATAACCATTTCTTTGAATGAGGTTGCATTAAAATAATAAATTTCTGTGTTAATCATGCTAAGATTGGTCAGCCATGTCATGATATTGGTTGTATTTTTACCTTTTCTGAGGATGTCGTGGGGTCAAATGCAGTGGGCAAATTCAAGGATGCATGGGACAGACATAAGGCAATTCTGGTGGGGGGCGCAGGAAGAAGTAGGCTGTTGGTTAACTAGGATCTGCAGCATATCCAATAGGTAGGGAAATGGGCAGACTAGGTGGGCCAAGCAGTCCTTATCTGCCGTCACATTCCATGTTTCTATGTTTAGGAATTTTCTGTTTTGTTTTCCTATTTTTTTCTCCTTTTATGTCATGCTAATTGACATTTTGAACTAACACATCATCCCCATCTGTACATATCCCATGTGACAGCCTCACTATCTGAGAACCCCATGCTCTCCGAGCCACCATTGACATCATACCTAGTCTACACCCTGGCTTGCTTTCCACAGAGACAGTGCCAACATCTGCAATTCAGTGACAAAAATCAGATTTAAAATACCTAACTTCTGAATTGAAAATGTGTATTCTTTCGGACACATGAGTGTATGATATGATGTTTGTCAAGGTAATGGTCAATGATGCTGTCTATTCAGATGCAGGCATCCTACAAGGATTTATAAGGCTCCTCATGTGTTTAGCATCCAGTCCTTTCAAACAACTTTGTCTGGTTGGGCAAGTCCTTAATTTTGTGATACTCTAAAGCTGACACTGCAATGTCTTTCACTGTAGAAGATCAAACAATTTGTGATCAGTGTAGCCTGTTGAGGTAGTAGCACCCATAGATGGTGGCTACAGTCATTGATGTAATGTGTTGTGCATGTCTGTGAGTTCTAGGGTCCATCTAGTCTGAGATCAGTTGACCAGGAGAGGTGGTGACTTGTACTTCTGTGTTTGGTTTGGGGGTGGGGGGTGAAACTGCCTTTTTTTTTTGTTTTTAATTTTTTTCTGTTTAGACAACAAACGTCAAACTGTTCAAGAAATGAATTCGCCTTGTACTGTTCTCATACACTATCATACAATGTATGGGCAGCAGTTAATAACAAGTCTAAATTAACTTTGTGTTTACCAAGAAAACATTAAACATCTCGAGAATCATTCATGAGGTTTACAGTGGTGTCATGGCACCCTTTCAATGTGAATACAGAATTACTATTAACTGCTGTCCATCCATTATACTTCATATTTAGTTTAAATTAAATCATAAAAAGATAGACAAACCATTATAGTCGAACATTAATCTACCTACACACTCAGTGATGACCTAAAGGTTTCCAAACAATGTGCCAAGTCTGTGTGTAGAGCTAGAGTTATGCTTAGGTGCATAGTGAGGGGTATCACCAGCAGAAGAAAGGAGATGGTGATGCAACTGCACATATCATTGGTGTGGCCTAATTTGGTATACTGTGACCATTTCTGAAGGCTGCATCTCCTTAAGGACATAGACTGGGTGGAGGCAGTTCAATGAAGGACAACAGAGATGGTGCAGGGCCTACACCAGAAGTCACATGAGGACTGACTGGAAGAGCTCAATATGTATACCCTAGGGGAGAGAAGAAATAGGGAGGGTATGCTAGAAACATACAAACATTTAAAAGGAATAAATAGGGTACCACAGGGTAGCATCCTTCAGAAAAAGTGATGTACAGGAATGAGGGAGCACGATATGAGATTGGAACATAGTAGAATAAGGGTTAGCGTGAGGAAATATTTCTTCACAGAAAGGGCAGTGGATGCATGCTATAGACTTCCAGTGGAAGTGGTGGGGTCAGACACAGTTGGGGAATTCAAACATGCATGGGACAAGTATAGGGGATTCCTAGATATAGAAATGATGAGGTAAAGCTGGAGAATGAGTAGGGTCTGCAGTTTTTACAGTAGGGAAAGAAAATCTGCAGACTTGGTGGGCCTAGTGGTCCCCATCCTATGTCAATTTATGTTTCTATGTTTCTCAGATATAACTTTTGTAAAGAACCAAATAAATGTAACCAAGCTAGGGATTAATAATACCTAATGAATGTTTTAATACACACACACACACACACCCCCCCTCGGTATAGTCATCACCTTAATTGTGTCTGAATCTATACACATTTTCATAAGTTAATTCAATCTGTCTGCATTTTCTAACTATAACAAATGTTCAACAGTGGAGATCCCCAGGGGGATGGCATGAGACCCAGAGGAGAAGGATTCAACTCCTAGTAGGAGACTCTATTATTGGGGGGGGTAGTCCTGGGGGTGGGAAACAGGGAGGTCAGGTGCCTAGCTGTCACCATAGCTTAGAGGGATCAGAAGCGAATCCAAAGTATTGCTGGGGCAGTAAGATGGGAGGTTGAGATAGATGTCACTGTCCACCTGGGAACAAATGACCTGGCTGGGCACAAGGTGAGGGCAGTGCAGAAGGAGATCAGAGTTGGGAAGGGGTCTTATACAGGTGGCATGCATGGTAACTTTTTTGGAAGTGCTACCTGTCTATGGCATGGGAGATGCAAGGGTACTCTGCACCAGGGGACTCAACAAATGGCTGAAGAGCTAGTGCAGAGGTAATGGATTTGGCTTCATTGGATACTGGGGGACCACTTGGACAGAAGTGAGCTTGTACAGGAGGGACTGCCTGAAACATAGAAACATAGACTTTGACAGCAGATAAGGACCACTTGGCCGACCTAGTCTGCCCATTTCCCTACCTAAAGGATAAGCTGCAGCTCCTATTTAACCAACAGCCTATTTCTTCCTAACCCCCACAAAAATTGCCTTATGTCTGTCCCATGCATTCTTGAATTCTCCCACAGTTTTAGACCCCACAACCTCCTCAGGAAGGCTGTTCCATACGTCCACTACCCTCTTGGTGAAAAATACTTCCTCACATTGTCCCTGAGCCATCCCCCCCATCTTCAAATTGTATCCCCCATTCTTGCACATCTCTTTTTCTGAAAGATGCTACCCTCTTGGACTTTGTTGATTCCACTGAGGTATTTAAACGTTTCTATCATGTCCCCCTTTTCCTCAAGGGTATACATAGTAAGCTCCTTTAACCTCTCCTTGTATGGCTTCTCTTGCAGACCCTGTGCCATTTTAGTTGCCCTCCTCTGAACTGCCTCCATCCTGTCTATGTCCTTGAGGAGATGGGGTCTCCAGAACTGGACGCAGTACTCCAGATGGGGTCTCACCAACTGTCTGTACAGAGGGATAACAACTTCCTGTTTTCTGCCGGTGATGCCTCTCCCTATACGTCCCAGTATCCCCCCAGCCCTCCCTACTGCCTTCTCACATTGCTTGCTAACCTTAAGGTCATCTGATATGATTATCCCCAGGTCCCTTTCCATTTCTGTGGTTGTTACTACCTTCCCCCCATTGTGTAATCTTCCACTGGGTTTTTGTTTTCCAGGTGCATTACTTTGGACTTCTTTGCATTGAATCCAAGCTGCCATACTTCTGATTGCATCCATCTGGGGAGGGGAACCAAGATCCTTAGTGAGAGGTTTAAATGTTTCATTGTCAAACATTTAAACTAATCGGGGGGGTGGAATTAAGCAAGGAAATAGCAACTGCCCCCACACACAGATTAAGGTAGACAAACAGACAGATACTAGAGATGAGAAAGGAACATTTAAACACAGCAAGGGGGATGGCGAAATTAAGCAGGGAAAAACCAACTGCCCTACCCCATAGGGTGAGGTAGAAAAACAAACTGATACCATGGCCTCTGGAAGCAACAAATGGAAACACAAAGAAAGGAAATAGTAGGGGAGGCATGGAGGGAGGACATAGGGATCTGAATGGGGAGTCTTTTACAGATGGGGGGAACCAAAACATGGAAAGCCATGTGTACGAATGCCCTGAGCCAGGGAAACAAGATCCTAGACTGAGCGGCCCTGATGGTGGAGAAAGACCTAGACAAAGTCACGGTCACTGAAACATGGTACACAGGAATTCATAACTGGGATGTTACCATACCAAGGTACACAATCTTCAGGAGAGACAGGGAGGGCAAAAAAGAGGGAGGGGTGGCTATGTACATCAGAGAGGGCATCAGGACAATGGAGATGGGGGAAGACAGGAAGGGGAAGAGGTTCTACGGGTCACATTAGAGATGGAAAATGGCACCACCATCCACACTGGAGTTGTCCATAGACCTCCAGCACAAGGGGAAGAAATAGATAGGGTATTAGTGGAAACCACACACAAAATGGCAGAGAAAGGGGAGGCATTGCTGGTGGTGGACCTAAACATGCCAGATGTTAACTGGTACACATATGCAGCAGCCATTACCAGGAGCAGAGACATCTTGGATGCCCTAGAAGGGGCGTGCCTCAAACAGTTGGTGAAGAAGCTCACACCGAATGGGGCTATACTTGGCCAGATTCTCACAAAAGGTGATAGAATAGCTGGCCTGCTGGCACAGCTGTAGTGCTACCCCTTGTGATGCCAGTGACCCAGGTTTGGGAATGAGCCAGGGAAGTTGGAGGGCTGGCTGGGGAGGGAAGCTTGAGCTCACAATGGGCAGCTCTTTTCCCTTGGGAGGGAGAGGGGTTGAAGGCCCTGTGCTGCTCTGACCTCTGGTGGATGCAGGAGGTACAGCAGCTCAATGTCATATGTATGGGGGAGTGTGGGAGGACATCGGCATATGTGATGTCATGGCGCAACCACATCCCTGGGGCATAAGGGGGAAAAATTGGAGCTGACTCAACTTCACTGACAGAATAGGTGCCCTTCACTGCTTGACCCATGATGCCACAATGGGGGGCCCAACAAAACAAGAAAAATATGTGGGTTCCCTCCACCCCATCCCTGCCTGGGGGGGGTAGCCAAGGCTACATGGGGGTGCCTGACTGGTGGATCATGGGTCAAGATGGGTTAGGGGATGCCCAGCTGGATCCAGGGAAATAAAGAGCAAGTAAAAAAATTAAACAAAATAAGCTGCATTCACCTGGGGAGGGGTGAAGGTGTGGGAAGTGGACTACCACAGGGACATTTAATGGGCCCTCTCCACTTCATTGCCTTCAGTACTGACATTGCTGAGGAGATGAAAGGGAAGGTGCGTCTCTTTGCAGATAACTCATAAAAATAAGCAACAGTGTGGTTACCCGGGGGTGAAGGGGCAAAGTGATTTAGTGTAGCCAATGGAGCAGTCTAGAATGTGGAGACCCCACCTGCAGTACTGTGTCCAATTCTGTGGTACGCACTTATGCAAAGACATTGATGGAGGAAGCAGTCAAGAAGAGGTGTACCAAAATGCTGCAGCTGTTGTGCAAGAAGCAATGCAAAGACAGGCTACTAGAACTAAACATGTACTTGCCATAGGAGAATGAGAGGGAACATGATTGTCTCCCTTGCAACACCAGTGTCAGCAGCTCAGTAGGTAGCACACTTGCCTCTGAGGCAGGGAGATCAAAGGGCTGTGGGTTCAGTTCCCACATCTGGCACTTGGGTTAATATACCAGTACTGACACTGTAGTGCAGCATGAGAGGGTTGCTGCACTTCTGAGGTACTGTCTTTTGGATGAGACGTTAAAACCAAGGTCCCATCTGCCTGGATTGGTGGTAGTTCAGGTGGATGTTAAAGATCCCATGGCACTTATCGAAAAGAGTAGGGGAATTTCCCCGGTGTCCTAGCCAAATTTCCCTCATTCACTAAAAAATACCACCAACAGCTTAATCTGGTTCAAGGTCAGTTGGAATTCATCTGTATTCCCCTACCCCGGGTCATGCCTGAAAATAGGCAGAATTTGTCTAGTGCACTTACCCGGTCAACAAATACTAAATAAATAAATTATACACACACACCTTCAGGGGTAATAAAGATACAGGGAGGAAGTTCCTCTCTGAGGAGGAAAATCACCAGAACATGTGAGCTCTGGGTAGCAGGGAGAGCTTTGGGAGAAACAATGGAGTAAAACAGAGAAGGAGATGACAGATGTTGGCTCTATCTCACTACACTCTAGGGAACCTCACTGGTTAGAAATGCAGACATAGCAGCAGTCGAGTCTGGTGCTTGCCACATGATTGGTAAAAACACAGACATAAGGGCAGGGTGGACAGCTTAGAAACAGAACCCTTACATAACTCCTCTGTGTTTAGAGCTGTAGCCTATACCCAGTTTTTTAAACACCCACAGACTGTTGCATTTATAGGATGACTGAGGCGGACCAGTAACATTGGTTAAGTTGATCTTGGAATGTGTGGAGTCAAGACTGGCAGTAAGACTTCTAAGACTTTGTGCTCCTCTTATGTGTGGAGTTTCAAGAGTGCTGTTCTACTACTGAAAGGTTTAAAGTATCAGTGGCTTAGTAGATTGTGCATTCAACTCCCAGGATGGATTATCAGAAGTTTGTGGGATATTGCTTCTCAGCAGGATCTGGGGAGTAGTGCAGGAGGAGTTTGTGGAGTTGGGGAGGTGCCTTAGTCAAGTAGCATGCAGGTTAACCTTCTCAGAGGTGCTGCATGTCTATGGCATGGGTGAGGCTAGCGTGCTCCACACCATGGGATTCAATGAATAGTTGAAAACATGTTGTAGAGTTCAGAGTTTTGGCTTTATTGGGGACTGGGGGGTCCACCTGGAGGGAAGAATGCCTATACTGGCACAATGGTCTGCATCTGTCCAGAAGGGGAACCAAAATCCTAGGTGATGGTTTAAATGCTTCATTGACAAGCATTTAAAATTAGCTGGGGGGGGGAAGCACTGAAAAGGAGCAGGGAAATCCCAGCCCCCCCCCCACAAACAGAGCAGTTAGCGAGGTAAACGCTAAGATAGACAAGCTGATAGGGAGAATGGCAGGAGTAAAGGGAGAAAAAGACAGAGGCAGTAAGTATAGGGATGAGGCTAAAGGGGGTAAGGCCATGAAAAAATGGAAGGCAATAAGTACCAGTGCCCATAGTCTGTTTAAAAAGGTCCCTGAACTAGAGGCCTTGATGGAAGAGGGATGACTGGATGTTGTGGCAGTCACAGAAACATGGTACACAGAGAACCATGACTGGGATGTCAACATACCAGGGTACACAAGCTACAGGATGGACAGGGAGGGTAAAAGAGCAGGAGGAGTAGCTCTCTACATAAGTTAAGGGATCAAAGTAATGGAATTAAAGGGTATACAGGGAGGGGATTTACTTACGCCGTCGCAACAACATTGTTGTTGTTTGGCATAGAGACATCCCCAATGTTGACAGGTGAAATTTCGCTTGTCAGACATCAGTCTGTTTCTATCATCGGCTGTGCCCCAGAACCCCTATTCAGGGAGCTGCATCCCACTGTGAACCCCCTTCTATGGATTGTTAACTCAGAGTTGGACTTAGCACAAAGGGAGGGGCGAAACTCGGCGAAAGGGCAAAAATCTTTCTCCGGCTGGTCCCCCACAGTGACATTTTCTAAACTTGTCAAAAGTGTCACTGTGGGAAGTTTCACCCTTCTGTTGGCATACCACAGGGAGGACAGGTGGCACTGTGGGTAGAGCCAGGGTTAGTCCGAGAACAGAACTCGAACTATTAGATTTTGGCCCAATCCAAATTGAACTTGAACCTTAAAAAAGAAAAACAAATGAACCCGAACTGAACCCAGACCATGTGAGATGAGGAGAACCCACATGGAGGCAGTAGGGTGAATTCATTAGAACTCGAACTCGAACTGATAAATTACACAAAAGAAACCTCTAACTAAACTAAACTCGAACCCAAGCTTTTACTTATCAAATGGAACTGAATGGAACTCAAAATATACCCTGCCGAACCCAAACCAAACAAGAACCCTAAAAACATGTTGAACCCTGTAGTTTAACCTCAGTGGTAGGGAAAATGATGGAATCACTTCTGAAGGAAAGAATTGTTGAGTATCTAGAGGCCAGAGGGACACAGGACCCAAGGCAGCATGGATTCACAGCAGGAAGGTCATGCCAGACAAATCTGATAGATTTCTTTGACTGGGTGACCAAAGTAGTTGATCAGGGAGGGGCTGTGGACATGGCCTACCTAGACTTTAGCAAGGCATTTGACACAGTCCCACACAAAAGATTAATATACAAGTTAGCCAGCCTGGGAGTGGGTCCCAAGATGACAGCCTGGGTAAAGAATTGGCTGGAGAATAGGACACAGAGAGTAATAGTAAATGGAGTCCACTCTGAAAAAAGGGGGTTAGCAGTGGGGTACCGCAGGGGTTCAGTATTAGGACCAGTCCTCTTCAATGTCTTATAAGCGACATTGCAGAGGGACTGGAAGAAAAATATGTCTCTTTGCAGATGACACAAAGATCTGCAACAGAGTTGTGATGCAAGGTGGTGTGGAAAGGATAAGAAGGACTTGGCAAGGTTAGAGGAATGGTCAAATGTATGGCAGCTTAGATTCAATGCTAAGAAGTGCAAGGTAATGCACCTGGGAAACAAAAACCCATGGGAAGAGTACACAATGGGGGGTGAGATACTAACAACAACAAAAATGGAAAGGGACCTGGGGGTAGTCATATCAGATGACCTAAAGGTGGGCAAGCAATGTGAGAGGGCAGCAAGGAGGGCTGGGGGGATACTGGGATGCATAGGGAGAGGCATCACAGTAGAAAACAAGAAGTTATTATCCCTCTGTACAGACAGCTGGTGAGACCCCATCTGGAGTACTGCGTGCAGTTCTGGAGACCCAATCTCTGCAAAGACATAGACAGGATGGAAGCTGTCCAGGCAGGGGCAACTAAAATGGGGCAGGGTCTGCACGGAAGACATATGAAGAGAGACTTAAGGAGCTTAATATGTATAGCCTCAAGGAAAGGAGAGAGAGAGAGAGAGGGGGACATGATAGAAACTTTCAAGTACCTCAAGGGAATCAACAAAGTCCAAGAGGATAGCATCTTTCAAAAAGGGTGTGCAAGAACAAGGGGCACAATTTGAAGATATAAGGGCAGCTCAGAGTAATTTAAGGAAGTATTTTTCACAGAGAGGGTTGTGGATGTATGGAGCAGCCTTCCAGAGGAGGTTGTGGAGTCAAAAACAGTGGTGGAATTCAAGCATGCATGGGACAGTCATAAGGCAATTCTAGGGGTTGGGGGTAGGAAGAAGTAGGCTGCTGGTTAACTAGGATCTGCAGCTTATTCATCAGGTAGGGAAATGGGCAGACTGGGTGGGCCAAGCGGTCCTTATCTGCCGTCAAATTCTGTGTTTCTATGTTTCTAGCTGTGGGTCACCCTGGAGACAGGAAATGGCACCACAATCAACATGGGGGTTGTATACAGGCCACCATCTCAGGGGGGAAGAAATGGACAAGAAAATGATAGAAGGCATCCTTAGGATGGCAGAAAGAGGGGAGATATTGTTGATTGGGGACCTGAATATGCCGGATGTTAACTGGAGCATCTTTACTGCAACCACATTCAAGAGCAGGGTCATTCTCAATGCCTTAAAGGGGGCATGCCTTAGACAGCTAGAGTTGGAATCCACTCGCGAAGGAGCAATCTTTGACCTGGTACTCTCAAATGGGGATGGAGAGAGGATCTCAGATTTAGAAGTGGGTATCCATCTGGGAACAAGTGACCACCAAACAGTGTGGTTCATGATAAACACAGCTGTAGAGTCAAGCCATACAAAATGAGGATACTGGAATTTAGGAGGGATGACTTTGGCAAAATGGGAGAGTGCTTCAGAAAAGCACTGGCAAACTGGCAAGGAGGAAGGGTGGAAAAACAATTGGGAAAAATCAGAACTATCATCACAGAGGCAACAAGCCTTTGTGTGAAGCAAATAAATCAAAATGATGGGAAAAAAAAATACTTTGGTTCTCAAAGGAGGTGGCGGGGATGGTTAGGGAGAAAAAGATAGCATTTAGAAAGTATAAGGAAACAGAAAGAGCAGAACAGAGAACTGTACCAGTTAAAACAGAAGGAAGTAGGGAAGGCATTCAGAATAGCAAAGGCCCAAACCTAGGAAAAGATAGCCAACTCAGTTAAGAAGTGGGATAAAACATTTTATAGGTACATTTAGTAGTGAAGAAAGACCAAAGGAGGGATAGTGACGCTTAATAAAGGGAAGAGTGGATGGGCAGAGTGTGACAGTGAAAAAGCAGGGATACTGAATAAATACTTCTGCTCAGTATTCAAAAAAGAAGAGGGGGAGGTATCTAATCCAATCAATAGAAGCACTCTGGATGGGGGGGGGGGTTGATACCAGTCCATTCACAGAAGAAAGGGTCCAGTAAGAACTCCTAAAACACAAGGTGGACAAAGCAATGGGGCCTAATGGGATTTACCCCAGAATTCTAAAAGAACTAAGGGGAGAACTAGTGACACCACTGACTACTCTTTTTAACAAATCATAGGAGGATGATGTGGAACCTGAGGACTGGGGGAGGGCAGATGTGATTCCCCTTCACAAAAGTGGGAGCAAAGCAGAGGCAGGAAACTACTGACCTGTTAGTTTGACCTCAGTAGTAAGGAAAATGATGGAATCACTTTTGAAAGAAAGAATTGTTGAGTACCTAGACGCCAGTGGGGCACAGGACCCAAGGCAGCATGGATTCACAGCAGGACAGTCATGACAGACAAATCTAATAGATTTTTTTGACTGGCGACCAAAGTAGTACACCAGGGAGGGGCTGTGGACATGGCCTACCTAGACTTTAGCAAGGCATTTGACACGGTCCCACACAAAAGATTAATAAACAAGTTAGACAGCCTGGGAGTGGGTCCCAGGGTTGTAGCCTGGGTAAAAAATTGGCTGGACAACAGGACATAGAGTAATAGTAAACAGAGTCCACTCCTAAAAAAGGGTGGTTGCTAACATTACTACAAGGTTCAGTACTGGGACCGGTCCTTTTTAATATCTTTATAAGAGACATTGTGGAGGGACTGGAAGGAAAAGAATGCCTGTTTGCAGATGACACAAAGATCTGCAACAGGGCTGGTACACAATGAGGGTGGAAAGGATGAGAAAGGACTTGGCAAGGTTGGAGGAATGGTCAAAAGTATGGCAGCTTAGATTCAATGCATAGAAGTGCAAAGTAATGCACCAGGTAAACAAAAACCTAGATGAAGTGTACACAATGGTGTGTGGGGGGTACCAACAACAAAAATGGAAAGGAACTTGGGGGTAGTCATATTAGATGACCTAAAGGTAAGCAAGCAATATGAGAAGGCAGTAGGGAGGGCTGGGGGGATACTGGGATGCATAGAGAGAGGTATCACCAGCAGAAAACTGGAAGTTGTTATCCCTCTGTACAGACAGTTGGTGAGACCCCATCTGGAGTACTGTGTGCAGTTCTGGAGACCCCATCTCCAGAAGGACAGACAGGATGGAGGCAGTCCAGTGGAGTGCAACTAAAATGGTGCAGGGTCTGCAAGAGAAGCCATACAAGGAGAGGCTAAAGGAGCTTACTATGTATATCCTTGAGGAAAGGAGGTAGAGGGGTGACATGATAAATCTTTTAAATAGCTCAAGGGAAGCAACAAAGTCCAAGAGGGTAGAATCTTTCAGAAAAAGAGATGTGCAAGAACAAGATGGCACAATTTAAAGATAGAGTGGGGATGGCTGAGAGGCAACATGAGGAAGTATTTTTTCATGGAGAGGGTAGTGGACACATGGAACGGCCTTCCTGAGGAGATTGTGGAGTCAAAAACAGTGGGAGAATTCAAGAATGCATGGGACAGACATAAAGCAATTCTGGTGGGGAGTAGGAAGAAGTAGGCGTTGATTAACTAGGATCTGCAGCTTATCCAGTAGGTATGGAAATGGGTAGATTGGGTAGGCCAAGCGGTCCTTATCTGCCATCAAAATCTATGTTTCTATGGATGAATCACAATATGGACATCATAGTGCATCCTGAGGGTGATGCTGCACCTCTGAGATGCTGTCTTTCAATGAGAGATTAAACCAGAGTCCATGCTGACTATTTGGAGGTTATTCTGGTGAATGTTGAACATCCAATGGCATTTCTTGTAAAGATTACAAGAATTCACCCAGTGTCTTGTACTAATTTCCATCATTCACTAAAATACCACCACCAGCTTAATCTTGTTAAGTATGTGAGTTTGCATCTGCATGTACCACATCCACCAGAGAAATTGCTGAAAATAGGAATAATCAACTAGTTCTACTTTTCAGGTAAACAAAAAGTAACTAACTTTATAAAAGGGAAAAAAAAAGTAAATGCTAGTGGTGGATGGCACTCTGATGGTTGTAATGGTGACGTGTGAGAAAATTTGGTGACTGTAAGCATGGACCATACCCTGGGGCAGTCACAATAATGATTTTGTAATGAGTTTAGTGGGAGCAGTGGATACTGTTGGGGGGGGGGGGACACTGTCATTGGCAGCAGTGTAATACAAGTACAATCATGTTCACTTGAGAACAGACCCACTGGACAAGCAGTTAAGCATTAGAGCCTCTCAGATCAGTTCTCAAAAGAACACTGAACAGAAATGCAAAACATTCAATGTGGAACAGTAGTTTAAAAATTATTTTTATGTCATGCTCACCTCAGTGGGGGCAATAGAGAGCCAGATGGGCCCACCTTAGGGGTTAGATGTGTGCCCAGTATTGTGGCTTATTTACTTTATAGTTTAAGGAGATGCATTTTGTACCCATTATCATGGTGCAGTTGATTAAAAAATGCATTGTGTTCTTAAAACAGTACTCTGATTGTTGATCAACACATTTTATTTGTACAATTCAAAACTCTGTGGTGTACATTGCTATATGTGAAGTGCACTTCCAGGTGATCGAGTGCATAGAACCATAGAAACATAGAAATTGTTGGCAGATAAGGAACGCTAGGCCCATATAGTCTGCCGTAACCCCTATACCTGTTTGAAGCCTTTGACCCTATCCTGTCAGCGACCTTTCACAGCTCCCTCCCACATCCAGTGTTCCTTTATGCATGACCCAAGTATGTTTAAATCCCTCCACTGTGCTGGATCCCACCATCTCCTGGGCACGAGTATTTCATGTGTCTACCACCCTCTACGTCAAGAAAAACTGTCAGATTTCTTCATCACCAGCCACCTTCCAATGTCATATCATGCCCTCTCATTGTTGTACTCATTCTATATTGGAAGATATTTCAACCCTGCATCTTGTTTATGTCTTTCAGGTACTTGAATGTTTCCATCATGTCCCCCCGATCCCTCCTTTCCTCCAGCGAGTACATGTTGAGGTCCTTTATTCACTCCTCATATGTTTTGTTGTGCAAGTTCTGTACTATCTAAGTCACACTTCTCTGGATTGTCTCCACTCTGTTAATGTCACTGTGAAGGTGTGGCCTCCAGAATTGTACACTGTATTCTAGGAGAGGCCTCACTACTATTTTATACAATGGCATCACTACCTCCCAGCTTCTGATAGTGATACCTCTGCCTATGCACCACAGCATGCCTCTGGCCCTTCCTGCAGTATTTGTACTCTGCTCAGACACCTTTTGGTCATCTGAAATAATAGCACCCGGTCTTTCTTCCTTGGTGATTAACAACTCCCACCCCATCCTGTAGCCCTCCCTAGGAATCCTTTGTCCCAGGTGCGCTATTTTGCACTTATTCCAGTTAAACCTCAGTTGCCACCATTTTCAAGCTTCCACAGGTCTCACCTCATTTTCTCCACTCCATCTTGAGTACACACCATGTTGCAGATCTTGGTGTCATCTGCAAACAGGCATACATTTCCCTCCAGCAATTTCATAATTCCAAAAATGATGACATTGAACAAAACTGGCCCAAGGACTGATCCATGAGGTACCCCCCTGTCCCTCCCCTCCCAGGACTGGATCCCATTTACCAACACCCTTTGCCTCCTGTCTGTTAGGCAGGTCATAACCCAGTTTACCACCTTGAGTCCCATGCTCAGACTACCTATCTTGTTAACCACCCTTATATGTGGGACTGTGTCAGAGGACTAGCTGAAATCTAGGTAGGCAATGTCCACAGCTCCATCCCGCCACAGTTACTTCCTTCACCACCCATTCAAAAGTTCTGTCATATTTGTCTGACACGCCTTTCCTGCTATGAATCCATCTTGACTCGGATCCTGGGTACCACTGGATTCAAGGTGCGACAATAACCTTTCTTTAATCAGTGCCTCCATGATCTTAGCCCTACTGAGGTGAGGCTCAGTGGCCTATAGTTACCCGCCCACTTCCTACTACTGCTTTTCTGTAGCGGAACTACATGATCCCTCTTCCAGTTCTGTGGAACCACTCCTGTATTGAGTGACTCTGTGAACATGGGTGACAGAGGCAGTGTTAGCTCCCTTCGCAGCTCCCTTAATATCCTCTGATGTGTGCCATCTGGCCCCATTGCTTTCTACATCTTTAGTTTTGTGAGCTCCTCCATGACTCTTCCACTGTGAATGGACTGCTATCTACCTTCCCCCCCCGCCGTTTGCAAATGTTGCCCAGCTGTGATCCCAGATCCTCCCCCTCTTCAGTGAATGTTGAACAGAAGTGTTTATCAATATTTCTGACTTGCCTAGGTCTCCCTCCTTACACGCTCCATCATCCCGTTTGAGCCTTACAATCCTCCCCAGCTTTTCTTCTTTTGCTGATGTACCTACAGAATGTCTTGTCCCCTTTCTTCACCATCTGCACTAAGCCCTGCTCAGTCCATGCCTTTGTGCTCCTAACATTCTTTCCCGCTTCCCTTAGACACTCTAGGTACACTTCCGTATGTTCATCCCCTCGGGTCTCCTTATATTTCATGAAACCATCTTACTTTGTCTTTCACCTATTTTGAGAACCGTAGTGACTTCCTCCTTCTCTTACCTGTGGATGCCATCATAATGCATTGGTTCGTCACTTCCATTATGGCTCTTTTCAGGTGCAACAACTGCTGTTCAACCACTCCCTTCCCACACCTTCGTTTTTTCCAGGGCTACTGTTTTACATCTCCCCATTTCAGTGATGTACGCCCTTTTGAACTTGAAAACCTTCACCTTTCTGTGACTTGACTGAGTCCATGTCCTTATGCTAAGACACACTATGTGCTGGTTACTGGACCACAGTTGTCCTATCCAGACTTCTGTGATTCTGTCCACATTGGGGAATGCTTTCCAAGTGTTTATGCCCAACAATACATGAGTATGAAAGAGGAACATACACCTTTTGGTGTTTTCTTATCACTTTGGTGAGCAGTGGCTTCTTTGATGTTTTCATAGGTCTTATTATGGAGAGGCACACTACTCAATGCTCCTGTGCTGTAGGGAAAAGTGGTTACTGCATTCAAATTGTATATCATGTAGGCAGCACTTATTGTACATGTACTGACTTAATTCAAATTTTTAGCTTGATCTTTTTCTTTCATAGGATTATTGTGCTGTGGAAGAAAGTAAGGTGGAAGTCAATGCAGACTCTGAGCCATTACTGAGAACTCGTAAGCAAAATTTGGGCATGGAAGCATTAACAAAAATGGCTTCAGATTTCACAAATATTGGTGACGTGTGCATTACAAATGATGATCCAGTAGTGGACATCAGTACTGAAAACTTTGCAAAGTGACTTACTGTATGTACAGTACCAGAAATTAACGATGAAGAAGATCATTGCAGATGATCTGACTGATGCCATTGAGGACAACATTAGACAGGAAAAGTATTCTGATCTTCCAGACAGTGACGTGAATAATGGATTTCTAACTTTGTTTGATTACGTGGCCCAAGCGGTTATTGATGACCCGGTAAATGCTATAGACAAAACTGACTCTGAAGAACTTGAAGAAAAATGCAGTTTATATCCAAGGTCAAACCACAGCCTGGGAGCTGTCGTCCTACTATTGTGATGTTTTGTAATTCACTTTAAACTTTCTGATGAACTCTTAGAGTATTTGATATCATTTTTGTGTTTGCTGCTGCCATCAGGGCACAGAATGTTTCAAACTCTGTACAGATTTAGATGATGATTAAAAAAGTACATACATGCACAGGAAATTCAATATTTCTGTTCATGGTGTTACACCCATGTGGATAAAGATAGAACCCAGTGTCCTAATGCCTTCTGTCTGAAAGATCTCACATTGCCAGGTGCCACTGCCTACTTTGTCTGTCACTCCATTGTGAAACAACTGCAAGTTATGTTCTGGAGAAAATCTTTTGCTGATATGGTGAGAATGAATAGATTACAGCATTATAGGCATGCTTAACTGCATGCCATATCTTATGTGTATAATGGAAGTATTTATTCGAGTTATTTCACAAAGGATTTCTCAACAACCCAAATACTGTCTCATTTGCCATGAATACTGACGGTGTGCCCAACTTTAAAAGCTCTAAAGTTTCAATGTTGCCAGTTTATCTTTTTGTGAATGAACTCCCTCCTTTCCACAGAAAGCTTAAACACTATGGGCCCAATTCACAAAGCTCTAGGGGATGGCACAAGGGTCTTGTGTCCAAAAGAGTGACGCAAAGTGCTCCTTGCACCACATGATGCCTCAGGAGCAAGTCACAAAGGCAGGCTGCATCGACCACATTCAGCCTACATTGAACTGTCCTTGTGCTGCCCTTGCTCCATACACTTGTGCTGCAGCATGGCACCAGGGGCTTGTGGCTAATGCAAGCTGCCATTACACCTTGATTGCAATTCACAAAACTCCCCCAGTGGTGACATTTCCAAGAACCCTTAGACCAGCACTGGCTGGCAGAAGGGTACCTAAAATTTGACCACCAGGGGAGTTGCCCAGGTAGCGGCAATATGCCATTGTCTCCCTTCCCTGTTTTACCCAATCATTACATAGCCTGGAAGCCCCTTTCCTTGTTAGCCCAGAGGACTCCATCCCTGAACCTTGATCCTTATGAAATAATATTTTATATTGTCCCCTTCTCCATAGTAGTTCAGTTGCCCCCTCTCCCCAAACACCAGTCCATATGTAATAATAAAATATATCATCCCCTTTACCCTGGTAGTCTAGTGGGACCAGTAGTGCCCTACCACCCTGCTCCCCCCAACCTGTAAAGGGGTCAGCGACTGGCACAGCCCACCTGTCTCTTCAGGAAAACCACTAGGAGGAAGTGTGGCCTGCTCAGTACCTAGAAAATAAAGATGTCTGGAGGGATTATGCTCCAATAAACCTCTAGTGGCACTGTACTGCACACAACTGGAGAAACTGGACCCACTCACCAAATTTCAAATTGAAAAAATATATTTATTTCACTAATTCAAGTATATAGATCTTTGATCAGTGTTTCATAGTGTACTCAGTACTTCATCAGGATCTATAGATAAACATTAAATACATTGTTTAATTAAATGCTACTCATAATTATATTCAGAATAATTCACTTCATTACTCAGAACATACCATACAGTATCTTAAAAAGTTATACTCTACCATCGCTTATGCCGATAAGTTACGGTAGAAAAAACATTTCATCTCCACTTAGAATAACTTGTTTTGTTTTCATTCTATGTTAAACAGACTGTTTACTTTATCTGTTTTCACTTGCAACAATAGAAGTCACTCACTTATAGCAAAATGAATGGTGATTTGGGGGGGAGTGAAGAGGGAACTGAAAACGTCCATGTTAACTATTTACAATGCCCACCTTAGATAGGCTAAAAAGTTTTCCATTTTTATGTCAAGTGTTGTCTTTCTTCTACAAATACGTCTTTCTCGTCTAAATTCACAGAGAGAGATAATGTTCAAATATCTAATTAACTCATTTCCATTTCATCACTTTTATATTTATCTTTATACTGGTTTTTATTTAAAACATATATTTTTGTTGTTTTACCTCTTTAAAAATCCAAAAGGGACTGAGATTGAGGGATTACACAAGTATCTCCAGCTTTAAACTTCAATTTCTAAAAGTAATAGACATAATGAGGCACATGATCAAACATTCACTGCTACTTAGTGGTAAAAAAAACAACAATGTACAACCATCATTTTTATGTTTTTTTATGTCTCTTTTTACCTTTTATCTTTGTTCTTTTCAGTTTACACTTTTTTTCTTTGAAGTAGCTTGCTTCTTCCTTTATTTTAACCTGTTTTGGCAACAATACAATGTATATTTTTTAACTTCTTTCTATGTTGAACTGTTAAAGTGCTCTCTATTCTTCTTGTGAAACCTCTAATCCCCTTTAACAACCATGAAACACTGTCTGTTAAAACAGAAGTAACATACATTTTCCCATTTACTTATTTTGTTCTGTTTCATCCCATTTCACTTTCTGCCCCAAGCATTAATTATTTTTTTTATCTTTGTAATTATTACCTATTATGCTGTTTGCTAGTATCCATATACCTAATTTCTTATAGTTCTTACCTCGCTGGTGAATGTTTGCTCCTTCTTGAATGTTTCTGCCCCCACTATTGTGCTCTTGTGTTGTTCACTTTATATTCTCTTATAGCAGTTCATTCAAAACACCTGACAGCCCTTAAGCCATGTTTAACCATGCTCACTAGCTTTATTTTGATACTTAGTTTTTTTTTTTTTTTACATGGAGTACTACCATTTCTACATACAGTACTTGGAACAGTTCATTAAAAACACCTGGGCCTGGATATTCAGAAGGGTTGCACCCAGTGATGCACCCCAGTGCAATATTCAAACGGGGATTGAGTCTGGCACAATCCTGTTGCGGAGCACATCAGTAATGTATGCAGCGAGGGTGGCGTGGCTCACATACCCGCATATCCCGATATTCAGCCCGGGATGTGCTGAGTCCATGCATGTGCAACCCCTACTTGCGCTGCACACAGGTGAGCCAAAAAAAAAGAGCAACAGCTGGGTGCCCACAGGTGAGCTGCTGTATTGCAGGGCACAACATGGCAGCTGCCACCTGTGGTTGGCCACCAGAGCTCCGGCTGCACCTTCTGGTGGCACCCCCCCATGCCCAATTGGGGCATACATACACAAATAATATTCCTAAATCCCTGGTGGTCCAGTGGACCACTTGCAGCTTGATCGCGGGCATCTGTTGTAACAAACCTAGCCCTATATCCCTGGTGGTCCAGTGGACCGCTCGCCTTCGATCGCGGGCGTCAGTAAAAACTAATGCCACACCAATCCACCCTGGTGGTCTAGCAGTACCCCTCCCACCCACCCACTGAGCCCCACCACTCCGCTCCCCCAGTCAGTGGCGGGTGGCAGCCTCCCACCCGCTTGCTGCCCTGCCACCGCCTACTGACCCGTACAGTAGGGCTGTACCTATTGGTCCACAGTGTGAGCCAACAATGCAGCCCATACCGTACTACACAGTCCAGATAGACCACCAGGGTTGGATTGGTGTGGCATTAGTATTTTACTGATGCCCGCGATCGGGCTGTGAGCGGTCCACTGGACTACCAGGGATATAGGACTAGGTGTATTACAACATATGCCTACGATCAGGCTGTGAGCAGTCCACTGGACCACCAGGGATATTGGACACATTTTCTTACAACATATGCCCACGATCAGGCTGTGAGCGGTCCATTGGACCACCAGGGATATTGGACGATTCTACTATTCTACATATGGTCGCGATCGGGCAGTGGTGCAATTTGCCCGCGATGTGCAGGGGGCATCGGTCCCCGATGGCTGCAGCCTGGCAGGGTGCCAGGTGCAAGTCACCAGGGATCGGCACACCTACATGCAAATGGGGCCATAATGACATGCAAATGGCCCCATTTGCACCTTGCACACATTATGGCGTCATTTGCATGTGCACTTATGAATATCGTGGTTGTTGCACCTAGCACAACGGAACTTGTGCTAGTGCATCCCTCTGCTCCACTTTGGCCACTTGAGCTGGTGCAGTGCCACTGCGCCATGTGTACTGTGGGTGGCCAGGGTGCGATATTCAATGATGCTGTGCCATGGCATGGCTCCATTAAATATCACCCTGTCAACGCCCCTGCGCAGTCCAGTTGCACTGTGCCCAGGCTTGCACCACAGCCTGGCGCAGTCTGACTATCCAGGCCCTGGTGTTTTTTTTACATGGAGTGCTTACATTTCTAAGCCATGTTTGAGCATGCTCACTAGCTCTAGTTTGATACTTAGTTTTTTGCATGGAGTGCTACAATTCTACATACCTGTATATTACTTAGAGCATGCGCAATGCCTGTCAGAAAAGTTGTATAGAACTTTTGTTTTCCTAACCTGAGATGTTTTTAAACTTTCTTAACTTTAGTACAGTTGCAAGTATAAATATTCTGTATTTGTTTTCTTCTTACCATTTTTCTGTTTTTGTGTTTTTTTCTAAAAAATCATGAAATCATGATAATATTTGCTATAGAGGTGTATACAGGGTTGAATCAGGACTAAAGGACTACATGAATCATGTAGCTCCATGTCTCGACCCACTTGACTCCAACTTGATACCAACTGAGCTCTGACTGAGTGCGTACTGTACATAGTATATGTTCAGTGACTGACAGCTCACTTAGCATGTACCAGGTACAGTAGGCACTCATGCAGAGCTTAGTCGGTGGCTGTGGTGGTGAGAAGTGGGCTGTGCCAGTTGCTGGCCCCTGTATGGGTTGGGGGAGTGGGGTAGTAGGGCACTGCTGGGTGGGGGCCCACTAGACTACCAGCGTAAAGGGGACAATATATTTTATTATTGCATATGGATCGGTGTTCAGGGAGGGGGGGTCCAATGGACTATCAGGGAATAGGGGTCAATATAGTTTTTTACTTCATAGGAGTCAGGGTTAGGGGAGGGGGATCCACTAGACTGCCCAGGAACTGAGGCATATATTATGTTATATGGCAAGGATCGGAGATGGGGTGGGTGTGCTCATGCACATTGCGGCAGGCTTGTGGCACCCTATCCAGGTGTGCCTTCTATTTGTTGCACTGCTGGGGTTGCTGCAAGCCATGGGACTTTGCCACTGGAACCCCATCTGTTAGAGAATTGGGTGCATGGTCCATGGCATGTGGGCAATCAGCACAAGCCACCTTTGGTGCAGCTTACGCCCAGTTTTGTGAAGTGGGCCAAATGTGTTATTCTATGGAGTTTGGATTGGAGCTAAAAATCCAATTATGTGGAGCTTTCTTTAACCATATATCATGAAATTCATGGACTAAAAAATGGAGTACAATTTATAGATGACACTGGGAATAGTTTAACATGTCAGGCTATGCTGATTACATGCACTTGTGATCTGCCTGCACGTTGTCTAGTTTCAAACTCTGTACAGTATAATGGCCAATCAAGCTGCTGGTTTTGCCTAAAAGAAGGCAAGACATATAAAACTCAATCTGTTGGCTACTGTCACGTATTTCCTTACCAAACTATTGACTCTAAAGGATCCCCACGTATAACTGAAAATGTACAAGAAGATGTAATAGCAACAGTACAGAAATTGCAAACAGGAGAAAAATCATATTTTGTCAGAGGAATCAAGGGTCAATTCTGGTTTATGCTCCTGAAACACTTTAATATAATCCAGGGATTTGTTATTGACTATATACATGGTCTTTGTGGAAGCATCATGAAACATTTACTCACACTTTGGTTTGGAAAGGAGAATAAGATATGTGGATTTTCATACTTTACACACAGAGTGAAAATTAATGAGTATCTGATGAAAATAAGACCAATGATCATTGTGACTAGAGTACCTCACTCTCTAAATGACATAATGCACTGGAAAACATCCGAGCACAGAAATTTCTTATTATACTGGAGTATTTCATTGCTGAAAGGGATTATGGCAGACTATCATTGCTTGCATTTCAGTGTGTTGATAAAAGCAGTTCATAACCTTTTCAAAGAATATATTACAGAAAATGACTTGATGGTGGCTGACCAGTGCCTGCTACATTTTGTGGAACTCTTTCCAGTTCTGTATTCAGAACTGTACACGACGATGAATATACATCAACTTCTTCAATTGACTGACTATGTGCGTGTAACTTGCCCACTGTTCTCCAATAACTGCTTTGTATTTGAAGATCTAAATGGATACCTCTTACAACATATTCATGGAACACAGAATATTGATACTCAAGTTATAAACACTATAAATATTGTTCAAGCTATTCCAGTTTCAGTGGAACAGTTTATATCAGTCTGTCATTTGGAGTTATCTTTTTAAAAATGGCTTAATAACATACCATTATTTAAACATGGGCAGGAAGTCAATTCAGGAATATTGGCCCTAGGCTGTGTCAGAAAGAAAGTGTTAACTCAGTTGGAATTTGATGCAATCATCAGGGAATATGGCATTTACTCTGACAATGTAACAACATTTCACAAAGCACTGTATATCTAACAGAAAAATTGTGCTATATATAGAGTATGCTGCATCATACAAGAACATAACTAGAAGGAATCAGAGTGCTGTTAAGTATTTACAGGACACAAACTCTGCTTTAGGTAGTGTGCAAAGTTTTGTCCGGTTCAAAGACTCACTTGCACATATCAGGAATATTGCTATTGTCCCTTTTGCCTGTGAGTATGATGCATCTAATATCATTACCAGAGTAACAGCCGCAAATGACAAGCTGGAAACAATTATGATCAGCAGTATAGTAAGTACCATCATGCATATATGTGGAAGTCAATGGTAACCATTTTGTCTGTGAACCACCTAACACACATGACAGGGATTAGTGCACAGAGTTGTAAGAGCTCCAAAACCAACTAATTATTTAACAAAACTGTAATGGACTTCATAGGCACTTGTACATGTGAAATAGTGTCATACATGATATAATACCTCGGCCAGGAAAATCACACAAACAGGTTTCCTTCCTGAATAGATAATTTAACCCAGTATTAAACTTTCTAAAACAAGAACTAATTCAGGACTTAAATCTTGCTACCTAGTTTGTTACTGCCAAGTACAAGCAAGGGCGGCCAATGAATGCTGCACCACCAGCACTAAAAACAAAACTCTGATGATGCATGCTGGGGCAGAGGCTGCAGGTGCTGTACATAGGGATCAGTGATATCAGGGGACAGGGGAAAGCAGAACATGCTTAGTATTTTTGATTGCAGTTGTACATGTATAGGACTGTAATATGTATTATATGTTAGCTCCATACATGTGTAACATCAGTCAAAGGGGACTGTAACCATGTTTAGTCAGCCCCTGTCCTACATATCACTGAACCCTATGTAGAGTGCCTGCAGCCACTGTCCCAAATATACATCTTCAAGGTGCTGTTTTGGGAGAAAATGCTGCAGCATTCTGAGAATACCTGGCTACTACTCAGAACTTATGAGGCAGCCAGTGACATGAAAATTCTGAATTACTGTTATTTTCCATGATGTTGCTCTACAAAATAGAGCAGATTGATTTGGTTTTGACTATTCTTACATAGTATATTATATATGTCAGTTCCTTTGCCAGCTGTGGTTCGTAAGCTTCACCCCCCCCCCCAATATTTTTAAACCACTAATTTTGTGTATTTCTGCATTTTTAGACTGTCCCTTTTTACATCTGTCACTCACAGCGAATGCTTTCTGTTGCTCATTACACACATGCTGCCTTCCCTCTTTCACAAGCCGGCCCCCCCACTATGGTTTGCCAACAGTCGCCTCACTGCAACTGCACACTATGGAGTGATCTTTTTGATTTCTATAGTGGTGGTATCCTGGCCCCTTTCAATGGCCACTATCCCCACCCATGGTTATCCATACAGTCAGTCAGAGACCATATGAGGAAATCAGCACTGCAGAACAATAATACACTGCAGAAGCAGGCCCATAATTGAAGTGTGCTTTACAACCGAATGACCTTGCAGTGATGTGGCAGACAAGAACAGAGAAGCAAAGGGGAGAAAACATACACAGTTCAACATTAGACATGTGCAACATTGGGAAACTCCTCTCCATGAAAAATCTTGAGGAATTTCACCATTTGCAATATTTATCTGTGGTGCAAAACCAATATTAGTACAAAAAAATAAGCAAAATATGTAGTTTGAACTCTGCCAATGGACTTTGGCAATTGAACTCTAGGTGGATGTTGGCAATTTTGACTGTGGAGTTCAAACTCAGCATTTTGTAGATTTTTCTTTTTTGGGGGGGCTGTCCAGTGGCCCCTCACTGCCAATTAAATGTACAATAATAAATATTCCATTGTGGCTAGTGATCTCTCACCACACTTTATCCATTGCCCAGTATTGTAGAAAGTGTACCTGTTCTGCAGTGTAAACCACACACAACCCGATCACCAGACTACCAACCCTATCCCCAATCCTCTGTATACAGAAATGTAAATCCTTCAGTGGTGTTCTAGTGGACCCTTTAGCCTGTTACCATGACTGGGCGAGTAGCATAGCCATCCAACATCTGCCATGGCCAGCCACCTGGTTGAGCTGTCAGTGCATGAGCATGTACTTGTATAAGCATGCACTCATTCATTGCCATCTTGCTCTCATTACCTAAGCTCTCAGCTCAGTTGGCAGTGCAGGCAACAGCGAAAAGGCTGTTCCCATCGACGGTGGGGGGAACGTAGTTGTTGACCACCAGCCTCCTCAATGATGACCAGAATGGCCTTTGACTCTTGTCGGTAGTGATGACATAGCTGAAAGAGCTCATACAATTAGTACCAGATGGCAATGAATGAGTGTGTGCTTGTAGAGGTACACACTCATTCATTGACAGCTCACTAAGGTGGTCAGCTGTAGCAGAGAGAAGAGGACTATAATGCTCACCCACTTGGGGTGGGGTTGGCGGAGTGGGTTGTTGGTGCAGTACCTGCCAAGGTGTGGGGCTAGGGATTTCACTAGACAACCAAGGAAAGGTGTACATTTCTGTATACAGGGAATCTGATATAGGGAGGGGGGTCCGCTAAACCACCATGAAAAAAATCACGTAGCATTATCACTTTACTATATGAAGAATCGGGATGGTGGAATTACATTGGACAATAGGGACAATTTTTGCTATATTGAGCATGAGATTGGGTGAGGGAAGGGACCGCTTGCCCCCAGAGATGCTTTTCATGTGGGTGACCAGGTAGGTGGAGGGAACACTAGCCACCAGAAAATATTGAATATCGTTGGGGGGAACAATACACAGCAGAGACCAGTGATTGGCAGACTTGGCTTGCAATTGGAAAATTCGCCATTTATAATTTTGCCTTATTTTGTTTTTGGTTTTTTTTAAGTGCAATTTGCATTTAAAGATAACCCAAAAGAAAGGCTCACTTATTGTACAATGGAAAAATTCAAAATACACAGGAGAATTTAGCAAACTGATCCTCCAAGGAAAAATTGCTGATGGACAGAATTTCACAAGCAAACTAAAACTTTGCTGCATCTCTATGCAACATAAGGTTGAAGCATTCATATTTTCTGGGACTGACAGGTAATTGTTACAGCAGATAAAAGAGAAAAAAAACAGAACATGTCTTCACTGGTCGCCATCGCCAGTAAATGGAAGACTCTACCTGTATTCCTGACTCAATCTATCATGTCAAGAGTCGAATGAAAACATACACTCTAAGGGTAATGGAGTAAGGAACCATTTTTGGAGGAATGCACTGCTTACAATCTGGACTAAAGACTGAAAAACAGCACAGATAAGTATGGAGTAGAGCACAGTGAGGCTTAGATGTATAAGAACTAAAAAAGGAGACAAACTCATCATGTTGAACCCTCAGCTGCCATAAGGTCACTTGAACTGCATGACGATTGAGACATGCATGGTAAAGCCATCAACTGATGTGTTATTAATTAGTGCCAGTAGTTTTCAGTGTAGATAATTGTTGCAACAGAAGGCTCTATGTCTGTAGGGAAGCAGAATTTTTTATTTTGTTAAGATAATGGATGAAACAATACTTATATATTCTGACATATATGTTGATCAATATAAGATGCTTAAAGAGCTGGTGGCATGATTATTTGCTCACAGCAGAAAATGGACCCTTTGTTAAGGAGAAAATATATTCAGAAGTTTATTAAATTTCATAGCGTCATTTATTTTCAGTGTATATCTTTTTAATTTTTCAATTGTTTAATCAGAAGTGGCACACTAAGCTGAAAGCTTGTTTACAGGTGCGACCTGGGAGCACAGGGAAGTTGATGCAGGACTTAATTGGCCTGTATCTGCTGTCATTTTCATATGTTTGTATGTCATATAACAATGAAGCCTGTTTGTTAATTAAAACTTCTTTGAATAAAGTACAGTAGTACATTTTGATAAATGTCATACTCTTAACAATTAAAATACAATTAAACTACATCTCTTTTAAAGTACAACTGTCTTTTTTTTCATAAAATGTATTTTTGGGGTCTTAATACTGTTTATAACAGTGACATCATGCCTCACTCAAAGTAAATGGTAAGGACATTTTTTTTTCTAACTACAGCTGAACCTGCAAACTGCTGAACAAAATTAAGTCCTGCATCAAGCACGTTACTGAAGTAAGTTTTAATTAACAAACAGGTTTCATTGTTATATGACATACAAACATATGAAAATGACAGCAGATACAGGCCATAGCAGCCTATCGAATCTGCTCAAATATGTAGCTCTCAGTCTACTCTACTGCAGCTGCCACGGCAAACACTAGTTTTATCCCCCCAGACCGCTCCTTCCCCCTCCTTCCCTCACTTATGACCATACCTCTCTGACCTTATCCCAGCCCCTTGTAAAACTGCCCACAGTTACCAGTAATGTTATTTAACTTAACAAATTTGTATGATTATTTAAAAAAGTAACATTTATGAAGTGCTTCAGTCAATACTGAACTGGGGTCTGCAGCATACTGTTGGCTTAGAGATTGTCATTTTCAGTGACAGCTTGTGGTTGGTCAAATTAATTGACATGTGCCATCTCACTTTCACTAACAGCTGTCACTATATATGATTTGCTTCTCCGATCTACTGAAGTTTCCTTCACTCATTCCTTGCAGGAGATCAAATCGGTAAGAAATTCTCATGTTATTTCTGCTGTTCTTTTGCTTTAGTCGGTTTTCACAATGGCACCTTTTTATGTGGGAGAACATAAAGGCAGAGATCTTACTTTATAATATATTAGACTTTATGTCAGAATAACGAGATTGGCATAGCCAATGTTCATGTACTAAGCATTAATGAATTGTCAGGCTCTCTGATCAATTAATGTGTCTGATTTATGCCTTCCATTAATGCCCATTTTATAATATGGTGTAGTGGCCTGCTCCAGGAGCTTTTTCAAACTAAAAGTAACATTTTCTGACAAGTGTATTTCAGATTATTTGTCTTGCAACACCTGGTGTACCTTACGTGCATGAAACGAACAGACAAGGAGTGCTGCAGCACTGCCAGTAAAAGTGTCATAATTATGACGTGTGGTCAGGAGTGGGGCTGCAGGCACTCAATGGAGAATGTATTGGAATTGTGGGATGAGGGCTGCTGATATGTACTTAGCTTTTCTTTAATGGCATGTTTACAAGTATGGGGCTAATATATATATTATGTTAGCCCCATACATGTAAACATGCCGTCAAAAGATAAACAAAGGACATATCTGCAGCCCCATCCCCAAATTACATTACATTCCCCATGACATGTCTGTAGCCCCGTTCACCACTGCATATCATAATTATGATATTTTTAGTGTTAGTGCTTCAGCGATGCTTGTCTACTTGGTTCATGCACATAAGGTACAAGCTGGGTATTGCAAGCCTAATAATATTACTTTTCAGTCGAAAAAGCTTCAGAGGCAGGCAACTACACAGAACTGCATGCCAATGTTGTGTCAGCAGTTCTTTCAAAGGGCAGTGGATTATTGTAATGCTTGCATTCCATCATTTTCAGATAACAAAATATGCTGTATATAAATTATTATGAAAAGCACAGCAAAATAATAATAAAAAAATAATCTACAAGCTTGCAAATCTGAGGGTGGGGACTGAGATGGTCACATGGGCCAGAGACTGGTTGAGTAACAGAATACAAAGAGTAGTGGTAAATGGGGTTAGTTCACAAGAGGGACGGGTAACAAGTGACATACCACAGGGATCAGTGCTGAGACCAGTGCTCTTCAATGTCTTCATAAGCAATATTGCAGAGGGTCTAGAAGTGAGGGTTAGCCTGTTTGTGGATGATACAAAGCTATGTAACAGGGTAGATACACAGAATGGTATAGAAAAAATAAGGTGGAATCTGAAGAGGCTAAAAAACTGGCCCAAGGAATGGCAGTTGGGTTTCAATGCAAAAAAGTGCAAGATTATGCACCTAGGGAGAGGAAATCCTAGGACAGAGTATAAAACAGACAGGGTAACACTGGAGGGCACCACAGAGGAAAGGGATATAGGGATAGTCATAAAAGTCAACCTCAAAGTGGCTAAACACTGTGACAAAGCAGTTGGAAAGGATAACAGAATGCTAGGGTGCATAGGGAGGGGTAAAACAAGTAGAAAGAGGGAAGTGATGGTACCATTGTACAACTCCCTAGGAAGGCCTCATCTGGAGTACTGTGTTCAATTCTGGAGGCCCCATTTCCAAAAAGACATAGACAGGGTGGAGACAGTACAGAGGAGGACAAAGAAAATGGTGTTGGGGATGCACCATAAGTCATATGAGTTGAGACTCAGAGCTCTAAATATGTACTCCATGGAGGAAAGGGGGTGAACATGATAGAACTCTTCAAATATCTAAAGGGGATCAACAGGGTAACAGAGGGGAGCATCTTTCACATGAAGGAACATAGCAGAACAAGGGGGCACAGCATGAGACTAAAAGGTGGAAAACTTAGATGGAACTTGAGGAAATTCTACTTCACTGAAGGGGTGGTGGAGATCTGGAACAGTCTCCCCCAGGAAGTGGTGGCAGTGGTCATGGTTCAGGAATTCAAAAATATGTGGGATAGGCACATGGGAATTATCAAGCTAGGAATGAGGAAGGGAGCTTGTAGCATCCAGGGTACCTTAAGCATTAGAAAGAAGGATAGGGCAGATTGGATGGGCCACAAGGCCATTATCTGCTTACAACATCTATGTATCTGTGTTTAAAACACATTTCAAAAAATTGTAATGATGACTTCACTGTGTTCTGCAGAGATGATCATTGAGTGTGCTATATATGAATGTTTTTGACATGACTATCAATAAATAATTCAATGAAAACAAGGTTCTTGTGTGTGTTTCTGGTCCTATTGAAAATGTGACAGTCAATCTGATCTTCAGCTGCTAAAAAACATCTTTATACTGCTTCTGATTGCTAATGACTATTAATAACAGTAAACATGGTTAGCGGTATTTAACATTAGCATCAGCTCAGAATGACTGCTAAACTGAATGCTAAACTTATTGACTACTAAAATACTACTATGGAAATCAATTTTTGTTGTCAGAAGGTCATCTGCCTACTAATCTACTGTTAATATAGCAGTCTGCTTGGGTAACCGGGGTGCATATACCAATTGGACAGCGACACCTCCACAGAAACCTCCCCACAGTGAAACCTCCACAGCGAAACCCCAATGACGATGGACATTGTGGCGATGGGGATTACATGGTGATGGACTGTGCAGTGTTTGTGGGTAAGCACTTAACTCCACTGTCTGTGTGACATGGAGTTAGTTATCAAAAGGAGGGGGTGTGAGGCACAGACTAGTGTGACAAGGGCATGCCCTTCATTGCTGTCACCATGTTGCCGGTTGGTGTCAGGACATGTTGGTATCAGGGATGTTGGCATCCTTGTGGCACTGTGGGGGATGTTTCCATGGCATGGTAGATCCACCGGGGTGGTGGGTCAAAGCTATAGCTGATTGTTTCTGGATGGTACAGGCTTGGTACCACCCACCCTGCCCCTCACCACACCCACCCCAAATGCATCATTGCTTTTATACCAGAGGTTCTGACATCACTTCCACAAAAGGGCAAAGGACAGACACCTGTAATAAGCTTAACAGCCAAGCATGTTCATAGGGGGTAAATGCACACACACCCTCACAAACTAGCAAAAAAAACTAAACAGAAAGGGAGAGAGATATGTGGGGAGTGGTGCAATGCACTAACTGTGGGGTGGGAGTCTTTCAGGAGGTGTTCTGGAGTCTGCAATGCTGCCCTATTTGCAGGCACCTCTCTGGTCTGAGGGAGGAGGTGGCCCATCTCCAGGCTGACTGGTGAAGATTCAGGAAACCTCCTCCCCAACCCCGGGACCACCATGGCCACTGCTGTTGCCTCAGAGGTTGCCAAAAAAGAGGAGTGGTTTGACCATGGTGGGCTCAGGGAGGGTGAAGATGGTGGATCAGAGGTGCATCCCTCCAGTTGTACCTCTCTACAATTCATATGCCATTCTGGCAGAGTATGGTTCCTCTGTAGAGTCACCCATAGTGGAGACCAAGGAGGATGCTGGGATCCTCCACAAAGGAGATGCAGAGGAAGGTGGCACATGATCCCATAGGGGAATGAAAGAACTTCTGGTGGGGGACTCAATCATTTGGAGGATAGAACTGGTTGGGAGGGGAGAGGGAGGTAAGGTGCCTGCCCAGCATCATGGCTGGGAGGGTCAGGATGCCAATCCTCAAGATCACAGAAGCAGCAGCATGAGAGAGGGAGCTGGACATCATTGTCTACCTAGGGACAAATGGCCTGGCTGAGAATGTGATGAGAGCAATGCAGGAGGAATTTGCAGAGTTGGGGAGGGGCCTTAGACAGGTAGCATGCATGGTAACCTTCTCAGAGATGCTGCCTGTCTAAGGAATTTGTGAGGATAGGGTACTCTGCACAATGGGATTCAATGAATGGTTGAAAAACTGGTGTGGAGCTCAGGGTTTTGGCTTCACTGGGGACTGGGAATCCAATTGGTGGGATGAAGGCCTATGCTGGAGCAATGCTCTGCATCTGTCCAGGAAGGGAACCAGGATCCTAGGTGATAGGTTTAAATGCTTCATTGGCAAGCATTTAAATTAGCCAAGGGGGAGGCACTGAAAGGAAACATGGAAATCCCAGCCCTCCTCCCCCACAAAGCAGGGTAGTTAATGAGGTAAACACTAAGGTAGAGAAGTCGATGGGGAACAGGACAGGGGTCAATGGAGAAAAAGGCAAAGAAAGTAAGGACAGTAATGAGGGATGTAGTCTGAGTAACTAGCTCCCTGAACTAGTGGACTAGATGGAAGAGGGACACCTGGATATCATGGCAGTTACAGAAACATGGTACACAGAGAACCATGACTGGGATGTCAACATACCAGGTTACTCAATCTACAGGAGGGACAGGGAGGGTAAAAGAGAAAGAGGAGTAGCTTTCTACATAAGGGAAAGGATCGAAACAATGGAACTAAAGGATAAACAGGGAGGAGAGGAAGCACTGTGGGTAACCCTGGAGACAGAAAATGGCACCATAATCCGTACAGGGGTTGTATACAGACCCCTGTCTCAGGGGGAGGAAATGGACAAGGAAATGATAGAAGGCATTCTTAGAATGGCAGAAAAGGGGGACATTTTGTTAATGGGGGACCTGCATATGCCAGATGTTAACTGGAGCACCTTTGCTGCAGCCACATCCAAGAGCAGGATAATTTTCAATGCCCTACAGGGGTCATGCCTTAGACAGCTATTGTTGGAACCCATTCAGGAGGGAGCAAAATTAGACCTGTTACTCTCAATCAGGGACAGAGAGAGGATCTTGGATTTAGAAGTGGGAAGCCATCTTGGATCAAGAAACCACCAAACAGTATGGTTCACTATAAACACAGCTGTAGAGTCAAGTCACACGCAGGTGAGGGTATTGGACTTAAGGAAGGCTGACTTTGGCAAAATGGAGGAGTGTCTCAGAAAAGCACTAGCAAATGGGCAATAAGGTGGGGTGAAAGAAAAATGGGAAAAAAATCAAAGCTGCCATCACCTTCACAGAGGCAACAAGCCTTTATGTGAAGGAAATGAACAAAACAAAATGAAAGAAAAAACACTATGGTTCTCAAAAGAGGTGAACCAAATTTTGTACACCCCCCCCCCAGTTTCCACTGGGACACCTCGCTCACCCCTCATCTGAAGTTAAGAAGGACATCCCTACTTTACATCATATCATTCTCTCATCGTGGTCACTCAGGATGGGTTCAATTGTATTTGTGCCCCGAGTTGGATTATCCACATATTTAGTTAGTTTTTTCTCATTGGTCATATTTATAAAGTGTTCTGGTAGAGGATTGGTAACACTTGGTAAGCCTCAATCTATACCAAGGTATTTGAAGTCCCCTATAACTATTACATTGTTTTAGAACTAATATTAGCAATTGTGTTAGTCATTATGTCATGGAGAAGTGATCAGTTAGTTGGTCTACAGTGGATGCTCAGTAGTATGTTTTTATTATGTTATTATTAAATGTCATTGTAAGTGAGCAATAAGAAAATCCAGGAAGTGGGCTGTTATTGCATGTGACAATTGCACACCCGGGTGAATTTTTGGGGTATCTTTAGCACCTGGAAGTGTTGTTATCATATAGTGTAACAACCCACATCCTAGAGTGATTTGCTGTGCTTATAAAATAGGTAAACAAATAAACAATTTAAAAACAAATAATGCCAACCTTTTTATTAAGGAAATGTATTTTTGTTAAACATAACTAATAAAAAGTATATTTCCCATCTGTCAGTCATCTGTCTTTCTAACACATTCAATATATGTGATGTCTGTTTAATATGGAATACATGTATTTAAATATTTTAGGATTTCTACTGGCAGAATGCTCACATACTCAAATGTGTGCACACACAACTGAGGGCCTCATATAGTGCCAGTGATATACTTTTATCTGTGGCAAGGTAATCAGCAAATATTTTCCTGGTAGTTAATTAATCATAGGAGCAGGATTTTTCATGATCAGCAAAGGAACACAAAAATTTAAACTATGAGTAATGCTTCTCTTTTTCAAAATTTGTGTATGCATGTAAGGAGGAGGATATGAAAAGAGAGAATGTTCAATTAATTTTGTTTTAAGAAGTTTTATTTTTAGGGCTTAGCTGAAACATTTTAATGAGTATAGGTGCTGTAGCTGTATGCTTGCAGTGACAAGCAGAAATGTTTTGGGGAGGCATTGATATGTCAATCTGTTGAGTCCTGGTTACCCAAAAAAGTCCAGAACCATTTGTTATTCCATAAATATATGGCTTCAGAATCCTTTCAGTCAATTAGTATGCAGGACATTCCATACCTATTGTATCATCTCGAATCTCTCACATTGCTAGATCCCAGCTGCATACTGTCTTTTGTGCCCAATCTTTGAATGCATGCAGTATTTAAAATACACATTTATGTAATTAATAGTTATGCATTGTATATCCCAGCTACTACACTATGCTGCAAAAGGACTTTGTTACATACACTTTCATAATGCTTTTGAATTTTATTTTTGAATATTTTAAGGGGAGAATCTCTCTCGAAGTGTGTGATGGCACTTCAATAACTTCACTTCCTGGGTTGTTGAAGGCCCTCAGCTATGCCTCATGCCTCACAACCCACCTGAGGCATGTGGTTATTACAACATTGCCAGACACCCATTGTGGTTTATTTCTTATATCTCTCTTCTGTACGTAATGGATCATGGCAACTTTAACCACTTGTAAAAACTTGCACTTTGAATTAATTTTTTTTGTTCTCCCTCACTATCGCCTTACCATGTAACTGCCTTTAATGAAGGTACCCTTCTACAAATTCATATTCTTCATAATAGGAAGGGATCTTTTATTCTATAATATGGGTATAAACATGGCAACATTACCTTTTGGCTATTACTAGCAAAAGCAACTGCAAATATTGAGAGCAATACAAATTCACATATTGAACAAGATACCTGGTAAATTTACAGCAAAGAAAAATTGTTGGATACAAACGAACCATTGTCTTTTGCAGAACTTATGATCACACCAGATAGCAAAGTGATTTTCTGACAAGAGGTGGAGTCAGCAATCCTGACCTTCAAATCTAATAAAGCCTCAGGCCCAGATCAATTGCTGGTGGACTTAAAATAAAACACACTTAGAATTGTGGGCCCTATATTAACCTCTTTAACCAATACATAAAGAACCATAGTTACCCAGAAACATAGAAAGGTGTGTACATTTGCAATTTTTAAAATGGGACAGGACAAATCCTGCCATGTAACATTTGATAACACTGCTTGATGCCTTAGCAAGACTAATGTATTTGCTGGAGATATTTTGAATCATTTAAATGTATCTCTAGAAGAAAAGGACAGTACTGTAGATGAGCAGTTTGGTTTCCAAGAGGGACATTCCACAGTAGACAATTATTTTGTCCTTCGGTATATCCTGGAAAAAGATTGATTCATAGAAAGTTGTATGTGTATGCTGTTTTTGTTGATCTCAGGGGAGCTTATGAAAACCTCATAAGAAGTTTATCATGAGGGAAAATGCCTGTCAGTGGACTTGATATTGTCTTAATTAAAATTATTACTGATCTTTGCTCAAATAGTTGGCTGAAAATCAAATATGAGCAACAAGCTCTTTGACAGAACTGAAAGAGTCCACTTCAATAAAGGCATCAAGCAGAACTGTGTCCTTGCACAAGTACTTTTTAATATATATGTAGATGACCCAATAAATGAAAAAAAATACAGAGTTCTATAGTCCAAAAATACTTAAAAAAATGATGCATCATCATTTTCTGATACTTGAAAAGGTTTACAGAAACTGATAGATTTATTTGAACAAACCATTAGCAAAATCTTGAAAAAAAAAAGCATAATATTTAATAAGAAATCGAAATCTAAGAGGTGCTAGTGAGTCACCTTCCAAGATGGCCGCCTACTGCAGAGATCATACTTTATAGAGTCCCTTCAGAAATTCAACAACTTCTGTTATTTAGAATCATAGAAACCTACTGGCAGAAAAGGACCATACAGCCCATTGAGTCTGCCCAAAAAATGATAGCCCACCTCCCCCTCCCTTTTACCCCCTCCCCCATCCTCTGTCTCTGCTCCTGCTCAGCCCCATGTGGGTATCCCATACCCTTTTCAATTTCTCCACTGTATCTACCTCCACTACCCATTTCAGCAAACTATTCCATGGCTCTACCACTCTTTGTGAGAAGTAACTCCCCCTTACATCTCCCCGATATCTACCCCTCTTCTGCTTGAGTGCATGACCCCTGGTGGTTTTGTTTTCACTCATTCTGAAGATGCTAGTCCCTTTGAATTTATTTAGTCCTTTCATGTATTTGAAATTTTCCACCATGTCCCCTTATCCCTTCTCATCGCAACAGTATATAGACCAAGCTCTGCCAGCCTCTCCCCATATGGTCTTCCATTCAGCCCCTGGATCATTTTAGTCACCCTTCTCTGTACCCCGTCTAGCCTATCCTTGCATCCTTCTAAATGGGGCCACCAGAACTGTATCCCATACTCCAGCTGTGGTCTAACCAGTGTCTTATACAGTGGCATCAGTACCTCCCTCCTCCTCCTCCTACTTGTGAAACCCCTCCCAATACAAACCAACATTTGTGTTTCTTTCCCACTTCCCTTTCACACTGGTTTCTAACCTTTAATGTGTCAGTAAAATATTGACACATCTAGGAAAACACTTACTTCAATAGATGGAAAGGAGACAAACTTGCTGGTGTTTTTATTTTGTGAATCAGGTCCCCTTCCACCAAGTTATCATTGACTGAAAGCAGCTCTTACAGGTTCTGACAGGAAAAATAAGAATGGTGGTAGCCACAGCACAAGTTATGGATGGGATCACTGATCTGACCAAGATTAAGCAAATCTTTAAATATGTAATTGAAGACATCCCAACCATATAATAGTCAGTTACAGACATAGAATGGGGTGGAACTGGTAGACATTTGCATAGTGGATAGTGAACTGTTCATCAGCCAAGTACACTCCCGGGTGGCTATTTATGGAGAAAGAAATTAATACTCTGGAACGTCAAGTAGAAATACTTTGGGCCACAATAGATGACCTTGAATATAGAAGTCATTGGAGCAATCATGGGATAGTGGAGGTACTGGAGGCTTCAGAGGGAAGAGATATGAATTTGTTCATTCACCCTCTAATACCTAAGATACTGGACTATTACTGGAACTGTCTTCTTGAAGTGGATGCTCACACAGGTCATTGGTGCAGAAACCAGCCAGAGGGCCCCCTCCCATGTCCTATTATTCTGGCTTACTTCCTAACACATATTGGGAAGGAACAAATACTATGAATTGCTATAGAAAAAAGTCATTTATACTGGAATGTTCACCATATCTATGTCTTCCAAGGCTTCTTTAAGGAGGTCGGGATAAGGAGGTCCAGCACTGACCGGTTATGGTGGGGGGTGCCCCATGCTTTGCGGATGGGGGTGGGATTGAGGTTATCAGGTGCAAAAGGCACCCTGGGAGCTGACAGAACCTAGGGAGAGACGAGACATGTTTGGCTCCCGTCCCCATGGATCCCACCACACCAAGTGGGCTAGTAACCAGAAGAGCAACACTATCCCCCAATCCCCTGAGAGCAGTGCTTTGCAATGCCAGATCGATCAGGAACAAGACCACAATTATAGCGGACTTGATTTCCTCAGTCAATCTGGCATGCATCAGAGACATGGGTGGGTGATGTTGCTGGTTCAGTTTTAGAGGCCGCTGTTCCCCTCGGGTACTTGGTAGTGCACTGCCCCAGAGTGGAGCACAGGGGTGGGGTAGTGGTCATCTGCTTTAGATCTGAATTTGGCTTTACCATGTGCCCAGTTGGAAAGCCATGATCCTTTGAATGCATGGCCATGCATGAGGGTTCATGGGCAGGTTGCAGGATTTTCCTGATTTACCTCCCCCCGGGGCAGTGGGTGAATTCCTGCAGGAAGTAGCTGACTTCATTGTCAGTGAAACACTGGAATCATCCAGATGTTTAATTCTGGGGGACATCAATGTTTGGGACAACGAGAAATCTTCTAGGCTAAGTTATAACCTCCTCCAGATGATGTCATCTCTGGGCATTTCACAAGAAGTTTCTTCCATGACCCATCAGGGTGGCCACATGTTGGATCTGTTTTTTTCACTGGGGCTTGAGGTTACTAACCTGAAGACTGATCAGGTAACTTGGTCCTATCATTGCATGGTGGAGTTCTCATTTGGGGCTCTCCCTGAGAGTCATCTCCCTGCAGAGATAGTAAGCTACCACCTTTTGAGGGGTTTGACCCCTGAGGGATTTCTGGCAGTAGCTGATCTATCTAGTGTGGGTAGTGCGTGTATAGGGGGTATGGGTGAAGCCATCGTCACCTGTAATAGGGTGATGTCAGCAGCACTTGACTCTCTTGCACCAGTCTGTGTACAACCCAAATCCACTCACTTGAGGTCCCCATAGTTTGATGGGGAACTCAAGGTGATGAAGATTTTTGGTCATAGGTTAGAACACTGCTGGAGGAAGTCCAGGTTGGAAGTGGACAGTCTTGCCCTGTTCTCCCATTACGGCGAGTATCAGGGGCAATCACCAGTAAGAAGGCAGAGTTCCTGTCCAGTGAGATTGATGCTGGGAAGAATTGATCAACTGTGTTCTTTTGGATTGTGGACATGCTATTAAACCCAGTCTGTCTACAGAAAAAAAAGCCTTTTCTGATGCTTTATGAGAAGAGTTTGCTCGCTTCTTCTCAGATACGGTGTCCACCATCTGGCAGGGAGTACTGCCAATTAGCCATAACATGGCTGACAATGGTCACCTTGGGTGTCCGGAGAGCACTCCACCTGGTTGGAGGAGTTTAAACCAGTGGAGGTAGCTGAGATCATTCAAATTGCTCTCTGTCTGAAGCACACATATTGTGAATTGGACCCGGTGCTGCCACATTTCTTAATAAGATGTGTTTACACCATTAGCCCAGTGTGCACCTTGACTGTCCGGTGCTCTCTCTCAGAGGGGGTCTTCCTAGATGCCTTGGAGGAGGCACTGGTCAGACCACTTCTGAAGAAACCATCTTTAGATCCTGACATCAGGTCAAATTACCATCCAATCTCCAACCTCATATTTTTAGGGAAAGTTGTTGAGAAAGTTGTGGTGCTTCAACTCAAAGAGCAACTTGTGGCCATCGATTTGTATGGGCCTCTCCAGTTGTGGTTTTGTGCGAGGCTTAGCATGGAAACCACATTAGTTTGGATGCATAATGACCTCATCAGAGCTAGAGCTCGGGGAGAGGGGACAATTCTCGTTCTCCTCGACCTCTCTTCAGCATTTGACATGGTAGACCATTATGTGTTGCTCGACCACCAGAGGAAATTTTGTGGACTCACTGGCAATATCATCTGCTGGTTTGAGTTCTATCTCATGAATAGCAGGCGATGGGTAGTGATGGGGAATTCCTCCTACTCCTCCCCATGCCTCCTGTCATGTGGAGTTCCTCAGGGTTCAGTCTTGTCACCAATGTTGTTTGCCATGTATATGCTGCCCCTGGGAGAGCTCATTAGAAAGCACAGTTTGTGTTTCCTTTTCTATGCAGCTGATACCCAGCAGAATCTTTCCTTTGCCCCTGGGACATTGAATGCAGTGGAAGTGCTTAATGAATGCCTTGCCGAGATCAGTGACTGGATGGCCTCCAATTGGTTGTGACTGAACCTCAATAAGGCAGAGGTACTTGTTGTGGAGTCGAAGAGAGGGTGTGATAGAATGGCCTTAGGTGCAGAAAAAGGTTTATTCCTGGGGTCTGTGCCATTAAGAGCCTCCTCTAGGGTGCACGATCTCAGTGTGACCTTTAACAGCGGATTGACATTTGAAGCTCAGGTGTCTTCCATTGTCCGGATCAGCTTCTATCATCTTAGAAATATCACCAGGATCAAGCCCCTAGTTCTGCCCCGGACCTCCCCACCTTGGTGCACACCTCTGTAACATCAAGGCTTGACTACTGTAATGTGCTCTACCTAGGGGTCTTAAGAGGTACCCTCAGCAGGCTGCAGCTAGTGCAGAACATGACTGCTGGGCTGCTGATGGGGCCACTGAAATACTGCCACATCACCTCAATGCTGCGTGAACTGCACTGACTGCCAGTCAGGTGGAGGATCCTCTTCAAGGTGGGCTTGATCAATTTTAAGGCCCTACATGGGCTGGTCCCTGGATACTTGTCTGACCTTCTTTCACCAGCTGCCTCAGTCTGCTCCTTCCACTCCTTCTCTAGGGGCTTCCTTGCGATTCCCAGGATGAGGCTGAAAACTGCTGGTGATAAAGAGTTCAGTGTTGCTGTCCCCATCCTGTAGAATTTCCTTCCACCATCTGTATGGGATGCCCCTTCAGTTGAGGTATTCAAGGCCCACCTCAAGTCCTACTTGTTCAATTAGGCCTTCCCAGACGTTGTGTATTAGATCCTATCTTTGGGATGGCCCCTTCTAGTTACTGTTTTTAGCTTAGGTCTTGTTTATTTATTCATATGGTCTGTTTAATTTATTGTTGACATTTTTTACTATTTTATTGAATAGTTGTATTGACTTGTAAGGCACCAAGAGCATTGGATCCATATCCCTCAGTTGGGAGGGATGGGATTGATTATCATCTCATAAGGATCACCGCGGATCTACTCTGCTATCCCTTATCTCATATATTTAATTTATCACTTTGTAACTCTGTTTTCCCTACAGTATAGAAGGATTCTGTTGTTGTACCAATATTCAAGGCTGATCAAACAAAAGTTCAAAACTACTGTCCTATTTTTCCCTTAGCACCTCTCTCTAAGGTTTTAGAGAGAATAATTTCTGATCAAATGACTGAGTATCTTTTAAAGTACAATGTCCTCATACCTGCTTAACATGTATTTAGGCCAGATCATAGCACCATCATGGCTTTGGTGGGGTTCACGAGCGCTGTCCAGTTGGCCATGGATGATGGCCAATATACTGGGGCAGTGTTTGTGGACCTCACCAAGGCCTTTGATTTGGTGGATCATGGCCTTCTACTATCATCCCTCTTTGATCTAGGTATGTCTGGTGAGGTGGTAGAGTGGTTTGAGAGTTATTTAAATCAACATACACATGTAACAAAGATTGGCGGTCATTTCTCACAACCTGCTCTTATCACATTGGATGTTCCATAACGGTCAATTTTGGGTCCCCTTTTGTTTAGTTTATTTTTAAACACTCTTCCCTCAGTATGCACTAATTCCCAGATATTACTTTATGTAGATGACGCGGTGATCCTCACGAGCGGTTCAAATATTAATACAGTTTATAAAGATCTGACAGTTGATTTTCAGGCAGCTCACAATTGGTTTATGGTACACAGACTTGCTCTGAATGAAAAGAAAACTAAGTCCATGGTTTTCCAAAAAGTAAGAAAATGAACAGGGACAGATATTGAGTTATTATTACGTACAGTGCAGGGAAATATTATTTGCAGTTAATCTTTTTATTGTAATTATTGTGATTATACATACAAATACACTACATTCTCCAATATACACTTACATAAATTCTTAATGAGAGAAGGAAAAAACATGTTGTCTGAAGTATTATACAATGATATTAAAGGGGAAAACAAATGTTGAGAAAACAATATGTAGCAGTACAATCTGTATGATATAGAGAAACTATAGCAATTTATGATTCAAGGGGTAAAAGGAGTAGATACAAGAAAGAAATATGAGCAGTTGTGACTGTACTTCTATTATGCTGTAATTTAATACAAGTATGTGTAAGATTGTATAGAGGAAGAACATAAAAAAGAAAAATATATGTACGAAAGTAAACAAGAATGAAGAGGGAAAGGGAGGAAGAAGAAAAGAGATAAAAATATAGAAAGAGAGGAGATGAAAAAGGAACAAAAGAGCTAGAAGCAGGATTCTAATGTAAACATATAACAACCCATGGATTAAGTGACGCTATGTGAGATGTGTTTAAATATTTAAAATAGTCCTGCCAACATTTATTATATAAATTAAGTTGGTCAGAGGCTAAGTGTGACATATGATCAAGGATGGCATATTGAGATAGTTGTTTGAGAATATCCGGGAGGGTGGGAATGATGTTGGATTTCCAATGCATTAGTATAAGGCGTTTAACTTGAAGGAATATTAGGGATAACCACCTATTCAGAGGAATGGATATTTTGTATGCATGAGCATTGAAAATACCAAGTATGCAATGTTTTGGATCTAATGCAAAGGATAGACCAATCACTTTCATTGCAAAGAAATGAATATGATGCCAAAGATTGTATATGGGAGGACAATGCCATAAAATATGAAGCAAATTGCCATTGGGGGAGTTACAGCACCAACATTTATTGTTGTTCATTAAGCCCATTTTTTGCAAAATCTCAGGAATTCTGTACCATAGATGTAGAATTTTGGCTTGTATGAGTGAACTGCGATTATCATTGAAAGATTTATGGCAGGATAGCCAGCAGTTATGCCATTGTGAATTTGTCATGTTATAATTTAAAAGGGTACTCCATTTATTTTTTGCAATGATAGATTGATCTGGAATTGTATTTCTGATATGTTTGTAAATCATGCTATTTAATTTAGAGTTTGTTTTGATCCATTTAGAAATAAAAGTATCATATATAGATTGATGAGGAATAGTAGGAAGATAAAGGTCCCATGCCATGCGTAACTGTAAATATTTCCAGAAATCATCCTGGGGAAGATTCCATTGTTTGTGCAGGTCAGAAAAGGATTTTAACTTGAGAGTCTGAGGTATAAGTATATCCTCCAAGAAAAAAATGCCCCTGTTTTTCCAATTACAACAAAAAATTGGGTGATTATCAAGAGTGATGTTGCAGTTCCCCCAAATGGGGGCATATATGAGTGGGGTTGGGTTGGATTTAAGACATTTATGAATTATTTTCTAGTAGTACATGGATGATGCTATAGTAGGGCGAGATTTTAATTTGGGGGGAGAGGGTTATAAATGAAGGAAGTGGTGACATTGCCCGGACATAGAGATGTTTCCATATTGACCCACAACAGTGATTTATTGCTGGGTTTATTAAACCATTTGACAGTTTAGGCAGTGCAGAAGGCCCAAAAATATATTTGGAACCAGGGGAGCCCAAAGCCCCCTTTGGACCAGTGGGAACGCAGTTTGTTATGACTAAATCTGGGAATTTTGCCTTCCCATAAAAAATTGGTAATTATATCATCAATTCTGACAAAAAAAGTAAGGAGGGTTAAAGAGATATTAGAAAATTACAGTATTTTGGGAGCTATTGACATCTTGATAGTGGAGATTTCCCCTTTAAAAGAGAGGTTAAACAGTTTCCATCTGTTGAGAGTGTTTTTAATATTTGCTAATAACGGGAAAAGATTGGCGTCCCATACCTTGTCTAATTTAGAGGTTATCTATATTCCAAGGTAAGAGATACCTTGAGGGGTCCAACAAAAACCTAATATTGTATTCATAAAGGGTTACAAAAATTGTTCAATGGCATTGTTTCTGATTTGTTTAGATTCAGAGGGAGCCCAGAAAGTGAAGTAAAGTTGCTAAGTAACTTAATTAAGGGTGGTACCAAAATTTCAAGGTTTTTGAGTAGAATGAGGAGGTCATCAGCGTAGGATAGTGAAGTATAGCAGGAATTACCAATAGGAGTACCTTGGATCATGGAGGATTGATGAAGAACAGCTGATAGGGGTTCCATAGATAGAATAAAAAGAGTGGGGGATAAGGAGCACCCTTGCCTGGTACCTCTTGCCAGATAAAAGAATGAGGACAGAGTAGAATTAGTAAGAACCCAGGCAGAGGGAAGGGTGTATAGTAATTGAATCCATGTACAAAATTTATTAGTGACACCAAAGTGGGATAGAACATGATACAAGTAAGTCCAGCTGAAAGAATCGAATGCCTTTTCAAAGTCGATGGCTATAGCTGCGGCAGGTGATTTAAGAGATTTAGCTTTGTAGATTAAATTAAATAATCAGCGGGGATGATCAGAACCACTTCTGTTTTTGATAAATCCAGTTTGGGAGGTGTGTACAAGTTTCAAAATTATTGATTCTAAATGAGTATTTAATATGTTGGCAAAAATTTTCCTGCCCGTATTAAATAATGTAAATTGTCCAGAAATTGTTGTATATATTCAGGTTCTGGGGGAGTTTGGTGAGAGTAAATTGTTGAAAGAAGGATTGCATAATATGGTTAATTGAGGGATTATCTGTATGGATTTTGCCTGAAGGATCTTTCAAACCAGCAATATGTCTCTCCATCTGTTGATTCTTGAGTTAATAAGCAAGCAGCTACCAGCATTTATCCCCTTGTTCCCAATAATGGTGTTTAAGTCTAAGGAGGGTGAGTTCAGCTTTCCTGGATATTAATTCATTGATTTTAATTCTAAGCTGAAGAATTTCAAGGTGAAGTTGTGAGTTATTATCTGGATTTTTTGTTTTATAATATTGGGTTTCTTTTTCTTTAAGAGATTTCTCTAAATCAGCCAATTGCTGTTCCCTTAGTTTTTTCTTGTGTGCTGCATAGCTTATAATTTTCCCTCTAACTGTTGCTTTAAGTGCTTCCCAGATGGTACTTTGAGATACATCAGGAGTGTTGTTAAAGGAAAGAAATTCTTGGATTTGGGATCTAAGCCAAGGTAAGAAATTGGGGTCTTTCAATAACAGTGGATCTAGATGCCAGGAGGGGGATTTAGATGAGGGTGGACCCCAAATAAGATGTACTTTTGTAGGAGAATGGTCTGATATAGTAATCAGGAGGATAGTTGTGTCGATTATTTTTCCAGTGATGAATGGGGAAGAAAACCAGTAGTCAATTCTGCTAAAAGATTTATGAAGTGGTGAGTAAAAAGTATAGTCGTGCTGTCTAGGATGGTGTAGTCTCCAAATGTTGGTGAGACCGAAGTCTTTCATTAGCATTGAGAGTGCAGAAATACTTCTGGGGTGGGAATCACACAAAGAGTTACTTCTGTCTAAATGTGCTTCCAAAGCTAAATTGAAATCCCCACCTACAAGTATAGGAGACTTGTTAAAGTTACTATTCATAATTTGTTGGGCCATATTATGAAATAATTCAGGTGAATCAGAGTTAGGGGCAAAAACATTGACTAACATAAGGGGGCCTGCAGGAGTATTTAAGTGGGCTATAATCCATTTTCCATCTGAATCAGTGATGGATTTGATAAGGGTCCAGTTAAGGGATTTATGTAATAGAATAGCAACCCCCTGTTTTTTAGAAGTAGAGGAGGACACATATACTTGACCGACCCAATCCCTTCTGAGTCTGTCGACATCCTCTATTAAAAGTTTTGTTTCTTGTAAGAAAGCAATATGAGTTTTATACTTTTTTAGATAAGAACGTATTTGCTTTCATTTACAAGTTGAGTTGAGTCCCTTAACATTCCATGAATGTAGAATTAGATCACTCATGTTAATGGGGAGATGAGTATGAAAACACAAATAGGAAGTAAAGGACTCAAATTGGAAGGGCTAGACGATGTTACAGACTCAGAAGGGAGAGGGTTAGCACAGTCAAATGCATGCAGGATATTTAGTTTGTGGAAATACTTAAATCCTGGGTGAATGTTTCCATTGGGTCTCACAAGGAAGAGATGTACTAAAAAGAATATAGAAGACACATATATAGTTACTAAACAAAACCTATATATGTTATACTAACACACTATGAAGTCTTTAGGTAATATAGCAAGATAAGAGTCAGTGAAATCACCAAGACTCTCTCGCTATACTACAGAGTATGTAAATAGTAAGTAAATCTTGGGAGAAAATGATCTTAAACCCAAGATACAAATTGTAAACAATTATTTCTATCAAGTTATAACTCTGACTAGAACTAAAGTGACCATAATAATTCCCCAGGGGGGAACCATGAACATCTTACCATATATGAAAAGGGGATTAGATAAAGTATATGCAATCCCAGACATAGTAATACATCTTGAACCTAAGTTAGACTGGAAAAAAGAACTTGAGCTGAAACACTGTTACGGCAATACAAATACTATGCCATCATGGTTGGTGAAGTCCTAAAATTATACGAACAGCTGTACTTGTGCCATCTACTATGTACTTACTTACATAATCATAATGCCTAGACACAGAAGTGTCTATGTAGGAGGAGTGTTCAGGTAAAATGGAGTGAGTAGGGTCAAAATAGTATAAGGATTTATGGGGTGTCGAGGCATTACAAGATCCAAATTGTATAGGTGGGGGTATCTGGTGAAAGTCTTGTATTGAACAGGAATAAGTAATCATTCTGGCAATATGACATTTATAAAAGATGAGTTTGTTCAAGCTTCGAGGTACTGCATATATTATTGATAAGTACTAGGTATTTAATAGTAGCACAGACCCAAAAATCGCCCCTAGGAAAGGAGTTGCTTTAACATAGTGAGATTTCAAGACATGGAGAGGGTTGAGCGAGCTCAGCTATAAGATTACACCACAGGCTTAGAAAGCCATATTGTAAGGGCTTTGAGTCAGACTGTGCTATCTATTATTGATTGCAGCACATTGAATAAAATAATAAAGATGAGACACCTCGAAAATAGCCTGCAAGCCTAATTGTAGGGTAAAACTGAACACTAAGTGATAGATAAATAAAAGAGTACAAGAAGTAGGTATACCATGGTTAAAGAAAAGGGAATTTAAAAGTTAGATAAAGGTGGGTTGGAGTGGGAAGGAAACTAGAGAAAAATATTAAAGTGTTAAATGTTTGTCCCGGTTGAGTAGTGGACGAAGGGAATAACTAGTTGAGGACCTCATTAATATAACCCCAAGATACTGTAAATTTATAATGTTTATATATGGTAACAAATGTGTGGGGTGATGTTGGATCACAAATTAGTTAAACAGGCAACCTCCTTTAATGGTTATGTGAGAAGGACTTACTGATAAAAAAGATGGTAGGCACCTCTAAATGAATATAGAAAATCATTGAGCAAATATGAATTAGTCTAACATTACATAAGAACTGTCCCTTTAAAAGAAAAACATAGCCCTACATTAGGGATACTCAAAAACTGACATTATGACTAATATATGCAGAAATAACTGGATGTATAATGTAGCAGACATTACATTGTGATAGAAAACTCCAAGACTGTCCCAATGAGATGCCTAAATAATATGACGTTATTAACCCAGAAGGCTGTAACTGCGATATACAGCTTATCACTTTCCAAACCAGCTGGATGCAATAGTATGCACACACAAGGAATGCAATGCGTGGTTGCAGGGCAGACAAATTCTGATAGTGATCAGAGAGCTGAGGTTATTTAGGCACTAACCTCAAGAGATACTAATACATACACATGCCCTGGCATTATTTATAGGTTTGATTTCTTTTTGAGCTTCCCCTTCTGTTTCTTTTTAGGAGGCTCTGCCGATTTGAAAGGAGAGCTGGTTACCAATTCAGCCCAAGAGGAATCAGAAGATCTGCCTCCCTGTAAAGCATCTGCAAGGTCATTGCTGACAGGATCCACAGCTGATTCTGGGAGGTCTTCCTGAGACGAGTTTAAGTCCTCTTGTAGTAAAAAAAACTTATGGGAGAGGGTTAGGGGTGTAGTGAAGCCAACATGTTGCTCGTGCTGAGAGGTAGGTCTAGAAGGAGTAGCATCTGCACAACAGGCATGTTTAGAAGAAGGTGGACTCAAGTTCTTTTTGTCTAGCAAGTGGGCTGAGACTCAGACAGAAGGTGTTGCATCAGCCTGGAGAGATACGGGTTTCTCAGTGCATTCATGATTTGAAGCCATAATGTGGGTGTGCTAGTCTGATTGGGAAGTTGCAGAGACAGTGGAAGAAGGGGTCACATCAGGATTTCCAAACAGGGCAGTTGGAGGCTGGGGCTCACCAAGAAATGCAGCCAAGGCTTCAGGAGTGTTGAAATCTTTGGGTTAGTCACCCAGAAACAGGTGCATGACGGCAGGATAGCGCAGAGCAAATTTGAACCCTCATTGGTGTAGGGTAGTTTTACTAGGATTGAAAGCTCAGCGTTTATTAAAGAGTTCCTTAGAGAAGTTTCTAAAAAAAGAAATTATATGATCTTGTCAAATAAGCGTTCCCACTTGTTTTGCTCTATTGATAATCAGTTCAGTGTGGGCATAGTTTAAGAATCTTGCAATGATAGGCCTAGGTTTCTGATCTGGACCAGGCCTCCAGCTTAAAGTATGGTGTGATCTCTCAATAGTAAGGTCTTGACCAGGTGGGAGTTTGAGCAGGGCTGGCAGCACATGTAATAGAAATGCACTAGTGTCTCCACATTCTGCACCTTCAGGAAAACCCAAAAATCTCAGGTTATTGCATCTGTTTCTGTTTTCAATGTCATCGATTTTATCTTGTAGGCTTCTGATAAATCTGTCTTGCTTTCTGGTGGTGGCTTGTGGGATGTTAATAGAACTTTCATTTTGAGCAAGTTTAACTCCTGCATCATTGATTTTTTGGTCTAACACTTGCATGTTAGTGACGTTTTGTTGAGATGTTATTTTTAAGTCGTTAATTTCTCAGATGAGCTGTTGAAACATAGTTTCCACTCTGCTACGGGAGCTGTTTTGCAGGAGCTGCTCAGCCATTGTAGTAGGCCTTCACAGAGAAGCAGTATAAAAGCAGATAAATTATAGCTATAGAGTTATGATATACAGAAAATAATTTACCAGAGTTGAGCTATGATATTATTAAAATGATATTCCACTTGCTGGTAAATGCCTAACAACCTGGGATCAGGAGGATGGACGATGATAGATGGTAGTCCCAGGGAGAAGCAGAATTAAGCAGCCATCTTCAGCACTGCCAGGCCACGCCCAAGGGAAATATTATTGAACAAGTTCAACAATTTAAATACTTCAGACTCTTAATATATGAGGGCATGACATTTGAACCATACATTTCTAGTTTGATTAAAGCTACTCATCAGAGATTAGGGGTTTATATAGACTTAATCCACTCTTAGCCCTATCTATCAGAAGAACAGTTGCCCACAACTTCCTTATCCCTACTATTGATTATGATCTCATGATTTAGTATGCCGCAGGGGATGGATTAATAAATAAAGTTAAAATTATTTTGAATCAAATTGCTAGATTTTCCACTCAACTTCCAGCCAGGACACATCACTGTCTACTATTGAGGGATGCAGGCTTTTTGTCATTGGATCCACACTTTAAATTTCAATTCGAAATGTTGGCAAAGAAAATAATGTTAAACGGGGTTCCTGAGTTTGTCGATACTCTTTTTAAAAGACATATTCGCTCTGTTTGCACAAGGTCTGCTGATTCCTTACTTTGAAATACCTAAGATGAAGACTTCTAAGGGCCAAAAAACCCTACTATATGTTCTTCCTTATCTTTTTAATCAGCTGTTACCCATTATAGATAGCCTGAAAGGATCATTAATGTATTTCAGGAAGAGACTTGGAATTATTTATTACTGGAAAGTGAATGCAAATGTTTTACTTGCTATTCTTGTAATATATATTTTTGGTGCTTTGAGATTAATTGAGAGTAGCATCTTTGTATTTTTGTATTCTGTATTTTTGTATATTTGTTTAATTGTATGTTTATGTGAAACTGGTCGACCTTGAAAACGGGTCTTTGCCCCATGGTCTTACCAGTATAAACAAATAAAACAAAAAAACAAACAAGAACCTCTTGGATTGGGTGCCTGGAAAAATAAAATGTGCCTTGCCATCTGTCTGACTGTCAAAAAACATTAACCCCAATTAAAAAGGATTGTACCCAAGCAAAAGTTCCCTACAATGTGAAGTACCCTGCCACACTCAAAGTATCCTAGAATAAAGTGTCATAGCTTCTACATTTCTCAGGATATAGCCAGGTTCCTGACAGAAAACAAACTCACAGGTGGAAGTTGGTATGCTGGTGGCATCCCCAAACTGCTATGGGCCTACACCAACAAGAGAACAAAGCATCTGACAGAAAAACTGAGGGACAGGGAAGCTGCCACAATCATGCCACAATCACAAACAGCTAAGCACCTGCAGATGTCTAAGGCTAAACATCAGAGAAACCAAGGTCGAGAAAGGAACAGGAAAGCACCACCATGCCCCCACTGAAAAAGAAGTAGGAGCTGTGGTTCAAGACCCTCAACCCCAAAGCCAAGCATACCTTCTTGGGAGCTGGACCTGCCACATAAAGTAACCAGTAGCCAGAGAAAGATGAGGGACAGGAACAGTGAACTGAAGTGTTCACCATGGAAGAGTTCATGGACACTGAGCCAGTTTATCTCACCCTGCCGGAGGATGAAATATCACTTCATCTAAGTTGACCTTCCATTGTAGAGGGAGAAACCTCTGCAAGAAGACAGAAAATGCTACACTTGATGACAGCTTCTACAAATTACAAAGCACAGCACACTTTCAAGACAAGGGACTTCTCATCTGGACTTATGTTCAGACCTGTGTTATGGCTTATGTACTTGCTTTTCTTGTTGAGCTAATGGACAGTGTAAGATGCCTACTAGGTGGGGTAAAAGATGAACACTACAATATGATATGGTGCAGAGTATACTTTGCCAGATACAGTGCTCATGGAAACTTAAAAAGGGTGGAAAACAGGGAGAAGTGTCATAGTAGATTGCTGAGTTAGTGGCTAAATGGAGGTTGTTGAATCACATGTAACCCATCCCCCTAGTCTTATGAACAAATCTGGTAGCTTTATGAAATGATAAGGCTCCCAGAAGTTGCAATACTTGCTTGTTTTAACTAATGTGTGGTCTCCAGCTGTTGCCAGCACATAAAGCAGGTTATAAAATATTGTCCTTCTCAGTCCTAAATATAATTTTATTTCATAACCTGACCTGGGTCCTCTCACTTAGATCCCAATTAAATAGTTCCTGAGTGAAAGTAGACATTTTTAGTCTGTGTTCATGGACAACAGCTTGTTTTTTTTTTTCTTTCCCACAGTTTTGCCAGGGTGCAGTTGAAATGATCACAGATTTGAATAGGTTGTCAGCCTGAGAGAAGTGCCAAGTGAACTTTTTCATGATCACACACATACTAAGAGTTGGCTCCATGAACGTGCAACCTGGGGGAAGGAAGACAGAGGAAAATGTGGTACGACTATGGTACAAGGGACCCAATGCAACATGTTACCCTACACCTCTATTACATATACCCCCTAGTCTGAGCCCAAATAGGGAACTACTTCACTCCTGTTTTGAAACACAGTCTGACATGGGATTTTCACTGGACCACCCATAGTTTGTCAAACGCTGGATGGAAGGAGCTGACAGGAAAGTGTTGTTGATCCTATTGTAGCTAGAACTCACAAGTCAACTAGAAATGAAGAGACTTAATGGGGATTTAGGGACAAAAACTATTACATTGATAGGTGGTATTAATCAAAATAGCAGGGCCCCCAAAGTAAACATATATCACTTACCAGCCATAATAACTCAAAGTGGGCACTCAGTGAAACTCTTGGTAGCATTGCTCAGTTTCTTCAAACACAATAAGGACAACCTATTGTAATCAGCAATCAGATACCAACAAAAGGTGTAGGTCTGTTACTGAAAGGGGCAGTGATGAATGATTGTAAGGTGACAGAGCAAACTGCATCAGGCCTGAAGGTGGAATTTAATGACTCAAGTTGAGTGTGATGGCCCCTTCCAGCTGGTATATCCATTATCTCCCACCTCCCAAGAGTTGTGATACAACATGGCAGGAGTGCTTGAAGGACAGGTGGTCCAGTGCCAGCTCATATATGCCTCTTCAAATGGTTTCACAGCACAATGTAAGATGCCTACTAGGTGAGGTAAAAGATGGACCCTATAATATGATATGGTGCTGAGTCTACTTAACCAGATACAGTGCTCATGGGAACTTAAAAAGGGTGGAGAACGGGGAGAAGTGTCATAGTAGACTGTTGAGTTAGTGGCTAAATGGTGGTTGTTGAATCACATGTAACCCATCCCCCTGGTCTTTTGAACAGATCTGGTGGCTTTATGAAATGATATAGCTCCCAGAAGTTGCAATACTTGAAAGTGATCCGCCAAAAGACTGGCAGACAGTGCAGGCTGTGGAGCACAGGTGTAATGTAACAGGATCTGAGTAGACCAGTCAATAACCTGGCTGCCACATTCTGGATCAGCTGCAAGTGATGGATATCCACCCTATGGTAGCCCTAGGTAAAGGGCATTGCAGTAGTCAAGGAGGGAGGTCGTCAGGAAGGGCCAAGATGCTTAACCCTGTTCCTCAGGTTGTAGAAAGAGGTTTTCATGACAGCAGACACCTGGGATTTTAAAGTTAGGCTGCTGTCGAACACCACAGCAAGGTTTCACACCTGATCTGAGGTAGGAAGCTCGAGTACATCAAGGCAAAGCCCAGACAGCTGACCGGCAACCAACCTAGGCCCCAATGACCCAGGTCCACCACCAACACCTCAGTTTTGTCAGGATTCAGCTTCAGCCAGCTAGCTAGCTCTCATCCAGTCCTGGATCTCGGAGAGGCAACTGTTAAATACCGAGATGACTCCAGCCCATTCAGGCACAAAAGACATGTAGAGCTAAGTGTTATCTGCATAACAGTCAAAACTCAGCCCATACTGTCTAATAGTGTCTCCCAATGGCAGCATGCACACAACAAACAACATGGCTAGAAGAATTGAGCCCTGTGGTACTCCACAAGGTAGATAAAGAGGGGCCAAGGAAAATATCCTGGACACCACTCTCTGAGTTCTAACCATGTAGAATAATCAAAACCATCTGAGGTCTGTTTCAGACAATCCACAGAAAAATCGCAGGCGCTGTAACAGGTACACCATGGTCCACTGTGTCAAATGCTGCAGAAAGGTCGAGGAGGATCAAGACGGAATGGCCTCCTCAATTTTTTTTACAGTTAAAAGATCATTAAATACCCAAACAAGTGCCATCTCAGTACTATGCCTCTTCCTAAATCTGGACTGGAGAGGTTCATTGACATCATGGATGGTTAAATGGGCCTCCAGCTGATCTGTGAAAGCCTGTTTGATAACCTTGCCCACAAAGGGCAGGTTAGAGACTGGTCTGTAGTTGGCTGGACAGTCTGGGTCAAGGGAGGTCTTCTTAGGGAGGGGTCTAGGTGATTGGGGATGAACCTCACCCTTCCTAAGGGGAAGACCCATGAAATGTGGTCACCTAGAGGGATAGTTTGGGGTATTTATCTTTGTTCCTTTCTGAATGACTGGGCATAAGGAAGCAGTAGAGCCATATAATATTCTAGTGTCAGGCAATCAGGAACATCACTAAGATGATCAGTTGAGGAGTGACAGATTTTACTTTACAGACACTAATGTTCTTGATTCTATTCTACAGAGGACTATAATTACTAATCTATTAGGGGGTTCACATTAGAGGCTGCTGTGGCCTTCTCAGTGTTCATCATCAGAGGAAGTAACAGTGAAGATGATAACAAAAAACAAACAAACATTTGATTGGGGCAGATAGAAGCATGCTTCCTACACTAATCATGTGGGCAACCAGGATACACGTGCTTCACCATGACTGAACTAAAATGGGTGTCTTGGAATGTGCAAGGGATTAATCATCCCATTAGAAGACAGAAAACTCTCACCTCTCTAAGGGCAGTCAGGTGTGACATGGCACTTATGCAGGAAATACAGTCCCTTACAGCAAAGGCAGAGAACTTGACAATAGATTGGGTGGGCCAACAATTTTCCAGCTCTTTCTCATCTAAAAAAGAGGGATAACCATACTGGTGAAACAGGGCTGCAGTCTCATGAAAGATAAGTCTGAATCAGACAGAGAAGCCAGGTGAGTAAAAGTGAAAGGGAAACTACACATGAGGGAAGTACTGACAATGAGTATGCCCCTAATATGGATGATGCATCCTTTTTCTCAACAGTCAAGCAAAAAATTGCAGATAAAGCAACAGATAGATGCTCGATCTTCATGGGAGGAGTCTTAAGTTTTGTTCTTGACAATAGGGGAGTCTTCACACAGACAGGCTAGACAGGCAGTTCATAGCCTAGGCCAGGAGTTCTGCCATACACATATATGGAGTGTGACTCTCCCTACCTCCAATGGCTACATGTTCAAGTCATCTCACCACTTGACCTGTAGTAGAGCAGACGATTTGCTGATGAGTGAAGAGTGCACTTCTGAAATTCTGGACAGCACCAACTAACTCTTTTTATTATCAGACCATGTCCCAGTAACAATAAATATAGTCATGGACCAGACAGCTCCTAGATCCCTTTGAAAGAGAGTTAATCACATGTTGTTCCAGGTGCCACAGTTTAAGGGCTGGCTAGAAAGTAAAACAAATATATATTTTGAACTTAGCAGAGCCCCTACTCTGGCAGAGGCTACAGTATGGGATGCCTTCAAGGCCTTCATACAGGGCTGCATTATTAGCTATGCCTCATTTCAATATAAGAAACTTAAGTAGGAAATACTCTCTCTCCAAACTCCTTAAGAACATTAAGACAGAATACTATGTTTTTGTATTTACTTTTTTCTTATTTTATTTTTTATTTTAGTCTTTGGTAGCCAGCTAAGGCCCACTAGGCACAAGTGCCTGTTTTCAGGGGCGATCTGGGAGCACTGGGTGAAGTGACTTGTTCAGAGTTACACAGTATGCAACTGGAGGTTGTTAGAATCAAACCTAGGTCTAATGGATGTACCAAGCTCATTCACAGCTCACTACTCTAACCACTAGACTATACTGCCAGCATCAAGTTAAATTGCACAATTATTTAAGGAGCATCACTCTCCTGAAATACAAATTAAACACAATACTTCCCCAAAAACAACAAGAAAGTGCTTTACTTCACAGAACAGAATCATTGGGAAAACAGGGGAATGTGCTAGTAAATTATTAGCTTGAGACTAAAGAAATAAGGCTCTCATTCCATTCATTGCTATGCCAGAAGGAAGGACTACCTCTAATCATGGTAAGCTCAATAAACTCTTCCAGCAATGTTACAAGGCTCTCAGTTCCTCACAACAGCAGGCATGGGAGGTAGATATATGCACATATCTTCATAGAAACCTAGATTTTGATGGCAGATAAGGACTGTCTGGCCCACCTAGTCTGCCCATTTCCCTACCTACTTAAACTTCAGATCCTAAATGATCAGCAGTTTATCCTCTCTTTCCTATCACTAGGATTGCCTTCTGTCCAGCCAATGCATTCTTGAACTCACCAATCATTTTAGCCTCTATGACCTCCACAGGGAGGCTGTTCCATGCATTCACCATCCTTTCTGTGAAAAAATACTTCCTCACATTACCCCAGAGTCTCCCCCTGCCCCAGTCTTATATTGTGATCCCTTTTTCTTGCACATCTCTTTTTATGAAAGATGCTGCCCTCCTGGACCTTGCTGATTCCCCTGATGTACTTGAATGTTCCTATTATATCTCCCCTCGCCCTCCTTTCCTCCAGGGTATACATATTGAGGTCTTTCAGTTTTTTCTCATATGCTTTCTGGTGCCTTCCTTTCACCATTTTTGTTGCCCTTCTCTGGACTGCATCCATTCTGTCAATGTCCTTCTGGAGATGCGGTCTCCAGAACTGAACAGTGTTCCAGATGTGGTCTGACCAATCGTCTGTACAATGGCATCACCACCTCCTGTTTTCTACTGATGGTGCCCTTCCATATGAACCCCAGCATTCCTCCAGCCCTCCCCACCACCTTTACACATTGCTTGGCAACCTTCAGTTTGTCTGTTATATTTACCCTCAGGTCCCTTTCAAGTTTAGTTGTTGTTAGTATCCCCCCTCCATTTTGTATTCTTCTCCAGGATTCCTGTGGCCCAAGTAGATGAATTTGCACTTTTTTGTATTGAATTTAGGCTGCCACACTCTTGACCACTCTTCCAATTTGCCTAGGTCACTTCTCATGTTTTCCACTCTGTCTGGAGTGTCTACCCTATTGCAGCTTTTGGTGTCATCCCCAAAGAGGCTTCCCTTCCCTTCTAGCACCTTTGCAATGTCACTAATGAAGACATTGAAGAGGACCAGCCCCAGAACTTGAGCTCTGTGGTACCACACTTGTCACCTCCCCTCTCCTGGGATTGAACTCCATTTACCACCACCCTCTGTGTCCTGTTGCTCAGCCAATTTCAGACCCAGTGTACCACCTTGGGACCTACTTCCAGACTGTGCAACTTGTTTACTAGCCTCTTGTGTGGGACAGTGTCAAATGCCTTGCTAAAAACTAGGTAGGCCATGTCCACCACTCCTCTCTGATCCACCACCCTGGTTTCCCAGTCAAAGAAATCTATCAGAGTTGCTTGACAATATCTCCCTGCTGGTAATCCATGTTGCCTTGGGTCTTGTGCCCCACTAGCCTCCAAGTATGCCACAATCCTTTCTTTAACATGGATTCCATGATTTTCCCCACTGCTGAGGTCAAGCTGACAGGCTTGTAATTTCCAGCACCCACCTTGCTCCCACTTTTCAGTAGTAGTATCACATTTGCCATCCACTAGTCTTTTGGTACCACTCCCTCCTCTAGTGATTTCTTAAATAGAGCTGTCAGTGTTGCCCCTAGTACCTCCCTGAGTTGTTTTCGTATTCTGGGATGCATCCCATCAGGTCCCATTGCCTTGTCTACTTCTAGGTTCAAGAGTTCCTTTAGGACTCTCTCCTCCATGAATGGACTGGTGTACATCTCCCACCGCTTGTGTTTCTACACCTTAATTTTGGTCCCTCCCCTTCCCCTTCCTTTGTAAATACTGAGCAGAAGTATTTGTTTAGAAGTTCTGTTTTTTCTAGTGCCCCCTCTGCAAACTCCAGCCCCCTTTATTCAACCTCACAATCCCTCCATTGATCTTTTTCCTTTCCCTGATATACCTGAAGAAGATTTTGTCACCTTCTTTTACTGATTTTGTTATCCTCTCTTCAGTTTGCTCCATTGTGCACCTGAGTGCCTTCCCTATCTCCTTCTGCTTTGTGTAGTACATTTCCCTCGTCTCCCTCCCTCTGTGCTTCTTTGTACTTTCTAAATGCCTGTTTTTTTCCTACCTTTTTTTGCTGCTTTGTCTGAAAACCATAGTGTTTGTTTCTTTTTGCTTTGATTACTAGCTTTACACAGAGGCCTGTTGTCCCTGCTATGGCTCCTTTAAGTTTCTCCCACTATTTCTTCACTCCTCCCTTCCCTTCCCCTTCACCAGGATTCTCTGGAGGTGTTCCCCAATTTTTGCAAAGTCTGCCCTCTTGAAGTCCAGGACCTTTACTTTTGAGTGGCTTGACTCTACTACTGTTTTTACATTAAATCACACTGTATGGTGATCACTGGACCTTAGATGGCTGCCCACTGATAGATCCGCTATTCTGTCACCATTAGTGAGAAGTGAACCAGGTCTAGTTTTGCTTTCTCCCATGTGGGCTCCTTCACCAACTGTCTGAGACACGCTCCTTCCAGGGCATCCAAGATGTCTCTGCTCCAGGTAGTGGCTGCTGCATATGTGTTCCAGTTAACATCTGGCATGTTAAGGTCCCCAACCAGCAACACCTCCTCTTTCTCTGCCATTTTGAGTATAATTTCCACTAATACCTTGCCTATTTCTTTCCCCTGTGCTGTAGGTATGTAGACAGTTCCAGTGCACATGATGGTGCCATTTCCCATCTCTAATGTGACCCATAGTCTCTTCCCCTTCCTGTCTTCCACCTAACTCTATTGCCTTGATCCCATCTCAGATGCACATAGCCACCCCTCCCCCCTTTTTGACCTCCCTGTCTCTCCTGAAGATTGTGTACCCTGCTGTGGTAACATCCCAGTCATGATTTCCTGTGTACCATGTTTCAATGACTGCTACAATGTCTAGGTCTTCCTCCACCATTAAGGCTGCTAGGCCTGGGATCTTGTTTCCCAAGCTCTTGGCATTTGTACACATGGCTTTCCATGTTTTGATGCCCCTGCCTGAACCAGCTCCCCCCATCCCAATCTCTATGCCACCCCTCCATGCCTCCCCTGCTATTACCTCCCTTTGTTTTTCCTTTTGTTGCTTCCATGGCCATAGAATCTGCCTGTTTGTCTACCTTTCTCTGTGTGTGGGGGGGTACAGTTGCTTTTTCCCTGCTAAATACTGCCATCTCCCTTAGCTAGTTTAGATGTTCCCTTCTCAGCTCTAGTATCTGTCTGTTTGGTCTGTTTGTCTACTTTAACCTTTGGGCGGGCCGTTGATTCTTTCTTGTTGAATTCCACCACTCACCTTGGCTAGTTTAAACGTTTGCTGATGAACTATTTAAATCTCTAAGAATCTTGGCCCCCCCCCAGATGGATGCAGGCCATCCATTCTGTAAAAGTATGCATCTCTCCAGGTGGTCCCCCAGTCCCAAATGAAGCCAAATCCCTCAGCTTTGCACAAGCTCTTCAGCCATTCATTGAATCCCCTGGTGTGGAGTACCCTGGCCTCCCCCATGCCATAGACAAGCAGCACTTCTAAGAAAATGACCGTGCATGCCACCTGTCTAAGACCCCTCCCCAACTCTGTGAACTCCCTCTGTACTGCCTTCACCTCAACCCCAGCCAGGTCATTTGTCTCCAGGAGGACAATAACATCTAGCTCACCCTACCGCCATGCTGCCCCAGGAACCTTTGGATTCACCTCTGATCTCTCCAAGTGGTGGCATCAGGTAGGCACCTGACCTCTCTGTTTCTCATCCCCAGTACAACCCCCTAATAATAGAGTCCCCCCACTAGGACCTGTTTCTTTCTCCTCTGGGGTCCCATGCCATCCCCTCGGGGGGTCTCCAGTGTGGAGGATCCCTGCAACCACCTTGTCCACTACTGCAAATGTGTGAGACAGTCCTGTCCTGCCAGAACAGTGTAGGAGGTGTAGAGTGGAACCTCTGGTTGGATGCGCCTCTGCTTCCCCTCCCTCACTTTCCTGAGCCCACCTTTGTCCAACTGCCTCTCATTCCTGGCATCCTTAGAGGCAACAGGTGTCAATTTGGTTGTTCCTGGGTGGGGGAGGAGGCCTACTGAATCCTAGCCAACTCAGCCTGGAGATGAGTAACCTCCTCCCTCAACCAAGAGAAGTACCTGCAGATGGGGCAGCACCACAGTCTCCAGAACATCTCCCTGAAGACTGCTGCCCCATAGCCACTGCATTGCAACCCTCCCAACATGACTATTGTTGACTTCCCCTTTATATTTTTTTCTTTTTTCTCTCCTTCTCCCCTTTTTACTCTGCTTTAATGCAAGATTGCAGTTCTAAAGGTGTCTAACTTGTGGTTTTATGTGTAGCTGTAAGCTCTACTGCCCTGTCCTGAAGCAGGAAGTAGAAATCAGTATCCCGGGTGTACACCTATGAAGGTGGACTAGCCCAGGGAGGGTGGGATGGAGAAGGGGAGGGCAGGCCTAATCCCCTGGAAGAGCTGTGGAAGAAAAACAATCAGTTCCTTCAATGTGAGAAAGAGAGATCAAACTGAAAAATCTGTAAGCACAAAACAAAATAGTAAAACAGTAACTCTGCTTAGCCAAAAGAAGCCTTGATGTTTCTCCTTGCTCTGACCTTTCAAGGAAACCTAGAAGACAAAAAGCTCAAGTAAAGCTAGATGATTTTTGTCAGCAAACTTTAGTCTTCCACCTCAACACACCAACTAACTTGATCTTTTAAATCTTCCTTTTGTTGGGAGGCACGAAACATTTATCAGCTCCACCCCCAATTACACACCTGATCCCCTGGAAGAGCTGTGGAAGAAAAACAATCAGCTCCTTCAGTGTGAGAAACAGAGATCAAACTGCAAAACCTGTAAGCACAAAACAAAACAGTAACTCTGCTTAGCCTAAAGAGAGATCAAACTGCAAAATCTAAGCACAAAACAAAATAGTAGCAAAACAGTAACTCTGTTTAGCCAAAATAAACTTTAATGTTTCTCCTTGTTCTGTCCTTTCAAGTGAACCTAGAAAACAAAAGGCTCAGGTAAAGCTAGGTACTTTATGTCAGCAAACTTTAGTCTTCAAACCCTAGACCTGTCACAAGCCCACCCCCCACCCTTGTGGAGGAGCTGGAAGCAGAAATCACTGACAAAGAAGAGTTGGTGGCCATTAGAAGTTTGACAATGGGTAAGACCCTTTTGTCCAGACAGTCTTAGTGCCGACTTTTACCAATGGTCAACAATAACCTAGCAACTCACATGCTGAAGATGTTACAGGAGGCCCTGCTCTGTGAACAGCTACCATAAACAATGAGAGAAGTGACAATAACAGTGCTTCCTAAGCCAAGCAAGGATCCCACCTTGTGTTCTAACTACAGGCCAATATCTTATTGATTGTTGATGCCAATGTTCTGGAAAAGATTTTGGCCTTAAGACTAGAAAAGGTGCATCCTTACCATATACATAAATCCCAAACAGGATTTATGATGGGCAGGTATGGGGCAGACAACTTCTGAATCGTGGTACATTTATTAGAATGGGCTAGGCAAGCCACATCTTCAGCAGCTTTAATAGGTATTGGCACTGGGAAACCTCGTGACTCATTGGAGCTGAAACACTTATTCGAGGTTCTATGGACAGCTGTCATAAGCCCTTCATTTAGCTTTTGGGTCAAAACACTGAATGCTACATCAGAAGCCACTGTTATCACAAATGGCATAATATTACATTTCTAGTCTGTCAAGGAATGAAACATATCTGCTTGCTGTCACTGCTATTTTTTGTACTAGTCATGGAGCCCTTATGTGTGGCCATAAGGTAGGACAGGAATGTTTATGGCATTGGCTCGGGCAACACCACTTGCAAGTCCCTTTCTTACAGGTATGATCTTTTACTTACCCTTTTGGAAGTACAAGGGCCCCTGCCTCAGGCCTTAACATGTATACAAAAGTTTGGTTCCATATCAGGTTTAAAAATAAAATGGAACAAAACAGACACCTCCTCGTTATAGGCATTATGCTACAAGTTATGAAGGTAGGGAAACACAGCTTAACTTGGTTGCTCAAAGGCATCAAATATCTGGGGATTACAGTTACCCTGACCTTCGCAGAACTGATCAAATCTCACTCCTCTCATAGAGGACCTGGAAAAATATACCACTAGATGGCTAAAATTGAACTTCCCCTTCCTTGGAAAGATGGCAACATTTAAAATGATGGTGCGCCCCCACCTTATTTACTGCTTAAAGAATTTTCCATTGAACCCTTCACCAAAGATATGGACACAAATAGATAAACTAATTTCAAATTTGCTTTGGAAAAACTGCCTGCACAGGTTTAGTAAGAAAATCCTAAGGGAACCTTACCTGCATGGTGGATGGAATTTACCCAGGCTGTGGACCTATCATACTGCATTTGAGGTGAGGCAAGAGATATATTGCTGACTTGCACCCCCAAGTTCTAGACTACTGTGGGAGAATGTAGGTCAAGTACTATGGGGCAATACACTCCTCAGCTTGATTTTCACTAGCTCTTAAAAATTATTTATGGGGGCCCATGCAATTCTCGAAACCTCTTGGCATGATCTTCTCAGCATCAGTAAGTGGAAAGATCTCTTTCTAGAGGACCATGAACCCATATGGGATAACCCCATAATCTAGATGCTCCCCTAGAGGAAGTGGCATCAAAAAGGGGCAACCCACATAGGACATTTGATAGATAACACATCCAAGGTCTTGAAAACCTTTCAAAAGTTAAGAGATGATTTTGGGTTCTGTAACACAGACCAGTTGAAATTTTTACAAATTACACATACAAGACACCTCTGGGAAGACAGACAGGGAACACTTAAGGACACGGATATGGTGTGCGCTGTCTCCACTAGGTTAAAGAAACCTAGAGGACAAGGCAGTCTTATACACAAACACTTACAAGTCATCTACCTCCTGGACTGAGATACTCTTTGAAGTAAATTGGCACAAGATCTTCAACTGCCCATTACGGCAACCTGCTAGGAAAAGTGCTGGGTTCAGGCACATAAAGGCTCATTGAGTCCCAGAGATCAACTGATTCAGAAAAAAGTGTTGGCATGATAGCACAGGATTCCTACCAGGCTAGTACACATAGGTCTGCAAGTCTTGGATAAGTGTTGGAGATGCCAACAGGCTCCAGGATCTATTGCCCACATCCTGAGGGGATGCCATCTGATTCAACCTTTCTGGGCAGAGGTGAGAACACACTGCACCCCAGATATTATAGGGGATACAATTACAGATTCTCCCTTTTTTTGGATCTTAGTTGATCACAAACAGCGATCCTCAATTATGTTGTGATGCCTACCCTTCCTGCATGCTATAATAAAACAATTTTATGCAATGGAGGTTGTCAGACATTCCCAATATCCATGTGTGGGAGATGGCAGTGTCCAGAATGGTGGCCTACATGAAGACACTAGATAAAATGAAGGGCAGAGAGATGATTTTTGAGAGATCATGGGAGCCCTGAATCAGGGTGATGGAAAGGGACAGGACTGGGGCTAACTGCCAGTCACAGCAGGGAGGAGCACTGGAATAGGAATGGAGTGTAGGGATTAGGAGAACAGGCTTCCAGAACTGAGCCAAGGTAATCCTGGTTGCCCACATGATAGAAGCCCTATGTGCATTTCCTTTGCATTTCTATTGCATGCCCAGGGAGTAAAGGTGGAATTATTACTACTGTATTTGCATATCTCATGATGAATGAGATGTTGCATGCTTTGCATAACCAATAGCACCTAAAGAAGAATAGTACAGATCATTAGTTATTAAACCTGATCTGCATGTGCCAGGTTTTAACTGAAACCCCTTACAGAGGATGCGATGATAAGTACAAGTGAGTAGAGTAAAGCAGAGTCAACTTCTGAAACAAGTTAATTGATATGGCATGCCCACTAAAATTTCAGGTTACACTGTTATACTTAGGCTGAGAGGTTTTTTTTTTGACTTGTAGCAAAAGAATTAACTACACAAGAATGGGCATGCAGCATTATCAGGATTCAGTCAGCATTTATTATGTTTGATGTATTCCATTTATAATTGATACTGTTTTCAATATCTTACACTTAAGTCAGCCAAATACTATGTACTAGATAGCCTAATTTGCTATTTTTCTTCCTTAGTCATGTATTTCCAAGGGGGATTCCCCTAGTTAGGAAAATAATTGCTGTGTGTACATGAGTTTTGTAGCAACCTATTAAAATAAAAAAAACTTTATATATATGCTGTCCAGAAAAAAAAAACTGTTTATGTACATTTTGTAAATTTTTATGTATTTATTTCTGTAATGCAGCTATCACTGGCATGCTTTTTTTTAATGTGTCTTCTATAGTTAATCTGCAATAACTTTTTAATGAACAATAAACTTGAAACCTGAAAACATATAGAATGTTTACGATATTTCCTGTATCCTGCTTGGCTCAAAGGATCCTGAAGCCAAATACATACAGGGTGACAACCGTAGTTCTGGGACTTATTTCAGTAAAAATAAAGAAAGACAGCACTTGACCCACTTCAATAATGGAGGCTCAGACAAACTGCATGACCAGACAGCTGAATGACTTGTATTTTTTACTGCAAGTCAATCTGTGAGCATTTTAATGCCAGAAATGTTCAATGTCCCATAGAAACATAGAAACACAGAAATTGTCAGCAGATAAGGACCACTAGATCCATCTAGTCTGCCCTTAAGCCCTATACTTGTTTATACATTCAAAACTAGAAGCAAACTTCACAGCTGTAGCTCCACAGTCTGCTGCTTGACACAGTGCTTCAGTCATCTGACCTTCCTCAGGGGGATTGACCAAAGCACTGGGGCAAGTGTAAGGCTGCGGAGACTCAGATATGAAGTTTGCTTCTAGATTTCAGTGTCTGTAAGCAGGGAAAACACTGAGCACATTTGGCTTTGAAATACTTACAAATTGACTTGCAATAAAAAGAAAAAAATAAGAGTCATCCAGCTCTCTGGTCATTAGAGATGGGCGAAGTGGCCCCAATTAAGCTCTGCGAAGTGGAGCAGCGGTGTAGGCAGTTAGGTGGAGTGCTCCTGGCAGAGAGTAGTACTGCGTTATTAATGGTGCTAGAGTTCATTGAAACAATGACTTGTGTTACTCCGCCTTCAAACCACTACTCCACTAATCCTTAAGGTGAAGTACATTGAAAACAATGTACTTGCGCATTCCCTAATCTCAAAGGTGATTTTAGAAACATAGAAACATAGACTTTGTGGCAGATAAGGACCGCTTGGCCCATCTAGTCTGCCCATTTCCCTACCTACAGGATAGGCCTCAGATCCTAGTTAACCAACAGCCTATTTCTTCCTACCCCCCACAAGAAATGCCTTATGTCTGTCCCATGCATTCTTGAATTCTCCCACAGTTTTAGACCCCACAACCTCCTCAGGAAGGCTGTTCCACGCATCCACTACCCTCTCTGTGAAATAATACTTCCTCACATTGCCCCTGAACCACCCCCTTTCTATCTTTACATTGTGTCCCCTTGTTCTTGCGTGCCTCTTTTTCTGAAAGATGCTACCCTCTTGGACTTTGTTGATTCCACTGAGGTACTTAAAAGTTTCTATCATGTCCCCCCTCTCCCTTCTTTCCTCAAGGGTATACATATTAAGCTCCTTTAGTCTCTCCTCATACGACTTCTGTTGCAGACCTTGCACCATTTTAGTTGCCCTCACCATTTTAGTGGGCCTAAAAGCTCTACTAAAGAGCAGCAAAAAGGATCTAGGCAATTCTGCTTTATCACTGCCAGCTGGTACACCGGATGTACCCTCCCACCTCAGAGTGGCGACTAGGGTGAACCATAATAGATATATTAGCTTGAGTAACACAATGGGGCAATGTGAAGCCAGAAGAGAGGGTCATATTACTCTTTTGCAGATCTTACATCTTTTTACAATCAGAGGTTTCTGTTAAGCCACGGTGCCAAAAAGAAAATAAAAAAACTAGTCCTGTAAATGCCCAGCAAATAAAATGAATGTTCCCAAATGCTAGCCAAGGAGAACTACTGCCACAATCCCCAGCTCCAATTGTGGGGGAGAAACAAGAAAACAGAAAAACACTACTCACAGCCCAGTCATCTACAAAAAGCCTAATGGCAATCAGTCAATCATGCTGAAAGTATATTCAAAACAGAGCTGCCGTGTCTAATACTAGAGCAGTGCAGGCACACACGCACTTTCTATCAGGGGCAAGTGCATGAAGTGATGACACAGTGTGTGATGTCAGCACATAAATGGGGAAGGGTGCATGCATGGACAGAGGTACGTGAAAAGCATGCTGAGGCTGTAGAAGACCTAATACAGAAAACAGCATGTGCCCAATGGACGGGGTGATAGGAGAAAAATGGTGGGAAGCTGTACAGCTCAGCGGAGCTGTAGAGAAAACTGCCACAGAGTCTGTGGCAAGAAATACTCCCAAAAACATTGAAGAGACTCTGATCCCTGCCAGAATCAAAGTGCTCACCCTCTTGACTAGCTTCTTGACTGTCTCTTTTTACAATTCCAGAACTGAGAGAAAAATTGAAGGGGAAATGCCCCTTCAAACAAATGAAGAAAAAAATTAAAGTGGCAACATCCCCTGCAACACATTACAGTAAGAAACACCTACCAGGCAAACTACACAAAGTCACCCTAAGATGGTAGGGAGGGGGAACTACGCCCAAGAGATGGATTGAAAACACAGAGAACACCATACCTCCAAACACAAAGAATAAACAAATACTTTTCTGAGGCACCTTTTTTTGTTAGATAAAAAAAAATGTAGACCTCCTAAAAAATACACCCCTGAACTTTGTGGCAGATGTTGCCCCCAGTCTAAGCACAGGCAGTGGAAATGGGAAAAGAGCAGGTTAGTCAATTTGAAAGCTGCAGCTTAATGGGAAAGATTTTAATTTGGGGTTCTCCTGTCACCAGGTAGCCCCTACCTGCTATGCAGAACTGCAGCCACAAAAAATAGAAGTTGATTTCTTCTTCAGAGAAGTTGTCAAGTTGTTTCCCCGTCAATGGAACAGCAATGACTGGGGAGTTGCTGCTGTCTGGGATGTTCAGGTGCCCAAGATTCTGTCCTGATTACAGCCTTTGACTGTGCCATTTCCCCTAGTAGGGATGCACATAACCCATCAGTATTGAATCCCATTGACAATGTGGACCACTACAGATACCATGGATTATTCAAACGCATTTTCCTTGGCTTCCATGAAATTGATGATGGAATTTACAAGATTTGCCATTGGTTCCATCAGTATTTTTTCATGGAAAGTAGCACTCAAGGACAGAACAGCATAAAATAGAATGAAACTCCATGAAAAACTCCACCTCTCCATGCCATAATGGAAATGAACTTCTAGGGGTACACATTTTAACCACAGAAACCATGCACAACCTTTTGAATTGTACTCTGATTTCCATGGAAACCTATGGAAACATATAGAGATACATCATGGTTTCCAAACTTAATTTCCATGGTAATGTCCATAGAATTCATAAGCTGTCTAGGAATGGGTTGCTTAACTGACATGCAGACAGTCATGGAACACATTAATGAGCTATGTCAGCATCCAGGTGTTTAAAAATAGGCCAGATAATTCAAAACTTTGCCCAGTGGGCAAACCAGCTGCTCACCGTTTGTATGGAGTTTGAGCCTGATCGCAATATTCAAAGGGGGATGGCACATGCATGCTAAAAGGTGTAGCGGCTGGACAAAGAAGAAAGGTGGGGACAGGAATACAGGCACAGTGCTATATTAAGCACATTTGCACAACACAAAAGGGGATTAGTGCAGTCACTTTGCGCAACACAAATACTATCTATAAAAAGGCAGACTTACTATGGGCAAACCTAGAAGTAGGTGAATAGACTGCAGCTAGCAGCCAAGATGATGGTCTGGTACCCGTGTACTTTACATGCTTTGGGAGGACCTGCAGGAAGAGGAAAGAGCAGCTGACCATCCTGGGCTCATCTTTAGGCTGAGGAGGTGCTATGCTGCAAACTGATGGTACCAGCTATGACTCATATTTGAGCATTTCAAAGGCAACCAGCTTGTTGACCAGTACCACCTTAACAGGACCATGCTCAGCTGGCTGTGTGAGCTCCTGCATGAGCAGTTTTGCAGTGTGCTAAATTATAGTCATGCCATGATAGTTGAGCTTAAGGTGAAGGCTGCCATGTGCTTTCTGGCAACGGGGTCATTCCAGACACTGGTGGGGGTTACTACCAGTGTCTCACAGTCTGCTACCTTGCACCTGCTAGCCCAGTTTTGAAATGCCCTGGTGCCACACTCCATCAATTGCCAGGTGCTATGTGATGCAACAGGCACATCACCAGTGTTGTGACATGGTACCCTTGCAGTGCCCACAACACCTTCATATAGCACAGCTCCATCCTGTGCCAGAGATTTTAAGGTGGAGACGTACTGAGCGGACACCTTGCTGGTGAGTATACATAGCATGCCCCCACACAAAACCCTCATAGGGGCTGTACACATGTTGCAAAGTACACACATGCCTCACTGTGGGAAGAGGAGAATGGACAGGGGCGCAGGACTCTCCACAACCCATGGCCTGTGGGCAGAACATGGGTAGCTATACTGTGAACAAATGCTAACAGATGTGTATTTTATTTACAGGGGACAATACCTATCTCTTGCACCACGGGCTCCTCACACCTATCCTCTACCCCTCATATGTGGTGGAGGACAGATAATAGTGCAGTGCACACTGCCACACACAACATCATAGAGCATGTCTTTGTCATGCTGAAGATACGGTTTCAGTGCCTGGACTATTCAGGTGGTGCCCTACAGTATACCCCTCAGAAGGTCTGTGGCATATTCCTTGCTTGTTGCATACTACAGAACATGGCACTCTCCTGTGGAATATTGCCACTCCAAGAGGAACACAGTGTATCTAACATGGAGCCAAAGGAGCTGGGGATAGTGGAGCAGCTCAACAGGTATGACCCCTACATGGCCAGGATGGCCAGGAATACAGAGCATGCATCATGCAAAACCTCTTCAGCAGCAGCAGGAGAGTTACAAATACACAGGATGCTATTGCATGTTTGAAAACTTCATTGTGTACGCAAACTTCTCATGGTAGCAGATCAAATAACGCTTGACAAAGTGTATGTGTCACAGAGGGTGTACTTGAGGTGGGCATAACAGATGCAGTGTGGAGGTGACATCAACATGGGGGATGATGGGTGTCTACCACACATGCCCACACCACATGATCCAGGGGTGGAAGAGAGACATGAATGTCAGGGGGAAAGGTGGGTGCTTGGGTCTGCCAAGATGCACACAGCATTGGATATTGGCAGTGGTGTTGTTGGCACAACTGACAATAGAAATGTGTGCTGGGGTGGTATGATGGAGCAGACCTACCTACATCCATTGGCACCCCTGTATGTGTGGGCTGTCTGCTGTTGCTGACCTCTGTGTGGGGGGTTGTGGTCTGTGATGATGGTAAGGGGGAGTCCCGCTATGAGTGTCCCACTGGACTGGGTGAAGAGACTGCATCAGTTGAGGGGGTCACACTCATGTTGCCAGCATCTGATCCACCACCTAATGACATTGGCATATGCTGAGGTGTTCCCTGGCCACTGGGACTGGGCATGCTGATGAGACCAGGGCCAATATCTCCGTGTCAACACTGCCCCGCACTTTCGGTGCAGCACAACTGAATGTTGCGCAGTCTGTGTTTAACACACTGCACAAACAGTACCTTCTTCCACATTCACAGAAACTTGCATCACATCAGTTGCATCACCACTTAAAAATCAATATGGCCTCAGGCTCAAGACATAGGGCACGCTAACAAAGGGACCTTCATTGGACTAAACTGAGCTGGCCAGTCTGCTCGAGCTTGTCATGGCCAGGGAAGAGAAGTTCCTGGGGGATCAGTCAGGGACAGACAGACCAAGAGGTGAGCTCTGACCCTCGGTGGGGTGGCATCTCACAGCGAGGACTGGTGACTCCTGCACCATGAGCAGTGTCACCACCATTATGGATACACTGTCCGGCAGGACCAGGACTGCCTGGGAAGGTTCTGGAGGTAGTGGCAGATGGCACCATCCCAAGGCCAGGTAGGTATTGTGTAGTGTGTGGCACATGTGTGTATGGGCATGGTTTGGGCAGGGATTGGGTCAGGACCCCAGGTGTATTGCCTTCATGGAGCAACTTTTAGGGTTTCTGCTGTGTCCTGCATTATCACACTGTCCAGTGGTACCAGTCTGGCAGTTTCTCTATTGACCTGTGATATATGGTTGGATGGACATAACCTGCTGTAGATGTTTCAAATATGTTTCATGGTAGGTTTATGTATGGCACCCATAGAAACATAGACTTTGATGGCAGATAAGGACCACTTTGTCCACCCAGTCTGCTCATTTTCCTACCTATTGGATAAGCTGCAGATCCAAGTGTACCAACAGTCTACTTTTACCTACCCTCCACTATAATTGCCTTATGTCTGTCCCATGCATTCTTGAATTACCCACTGTTTTTGACCCCACAACCTCCTCAGGAAGGCCGTTTCATGGGTCCACCACTCTCTCTGTGAAAAAAATACCTCCTCATGTTGCTCCTGAGCCTTCCCCCCCTCTATCTTCAAACTGTGCCCCTTGTTTTTGCACATCTTTTTTTCCTGAAAGATTCTACCCTCTTGGACTTTGTTGATTCCCTTGAGGTACTTGAAAGTTTCTTTCTTGTCCCCCTCTCTCTCTCCTCACCTCAAGAATATACATGTTAAGCTTCTTTAGTTTCCCTTTTTTATGGTTTTTTGGTGCAGACCCCACTCCATTTTAGTTGTGCTCCTCTGGACTGCCTCCATCCTGTCTATGTCCTTGCAGAGATGGGGTCTCCAGAACTGCACGCAGTACTCCAGATGGGGTCTCACCAGCTGTCTGTACAGAAGGATGACAACTTCCTGTTCTCTACTGGTGATGCCTCTCCCTATGCATCCCAGCTTCTCCCCAGCCCTCCTTACTGCCTTCTCAAATTGCCTGCCTACCTTTAGGTCATCTGACATGACTACCCCCAGGTCCTTTTCCATTTTTGTTGTTAATTTTAATTTTTTATTTTTTACTTATTTAGTTTTTGTTGACCGGGTAAGTGCACTAGACAAATCCTGCCTATTTTCAGGCACGACCCGGGGGAGGGGGATACAGATGAATGCCAACTGACCTTGAACCAGATTAAGCTCTTAATACTATTAATACTATTACTGTTAATATTAATACTCCCCCCTCATTGTATACTCTTCTCCTTGGTTTTTGTTTCCCAGGTATATTACTTTGCACTTCTTTGCATTGAATGTAAGCTGCCATACTTTTGACCATTCCTCCAATCTTGCCAAGTCCCTTCTCATCCTTTCCACCCCCTCTTGAGTATCAACCCTGTTGCAGATCTTTGTGTTTTCTGCAAAGAGGCATGCTTTTCCTTCCAGTCCCTTGGCAATGTCACTTAAAAAGACATTAAAGAGGACCGGCCCCAATACTGAACCCTGCGGTACCCAGTTAGGAACCCCCCTTTCTTTGGAGTGGACTCCATTTACTATTACCCTCTGCGTCTTGTTGTCCAGCCAGATTTTACCAAGGCAACCACCCTGGGACCCACTCCCAGGCTGGCTAACTTGTTTATTAATCATTTGTATGGGACTGTGTCAAATGCCTTGCTAAAGTCTAGTAGGCAATGTCCACAACCTCTCCCTGATTCACTAATTTGGTCACCCGGTCAAAGAAATCTGTTAGATTCACCAGACATAACCTTCCCACTGTGAATCCATGCTGCCTTGGGTCCTGTGCCCTGCTGGCCTCCAGGTACTCAACAGTTGTTTCCTTCAGAAATTATTCCATTATTTTCCCTACCACTGGGGTCAAACTAACAGGTCTGTAGTTTTTTGCCTATGCCTTGCTCTCACTTTTGAGTAGGGTAATCACATCCACCTCCTCCAGTCCTCAGGTACTACACCATCCTCCCATGATGTGTTAAAAAGGGTAGTCAGTGGTGTCACTAGTTCTCCCTTTAGTTCTGTTAGAATTCTAGGGTGAATCCCATCAGGCCCCATTGCCTTGTGCACCTTGAGTTTTAGGAGTTCTTTCAGGGCCATGTTTTCTGTGATTGGACTGGTATCGACCCCCCTATCCAGAGTGCTTCTGTTGATTGATTTAGGTACATCCCCCTCCTCTTCTTTTGTAAATACTGAACAAAAGTATTCATTCAGTATCTCTGTCTTTTCACTGTCACCCTCTGCCAACCCCTCCATCCCCTTTATTAAGCCTCACTATCCCTTCCTTGGTCTTTCTTTGCTCACTAATGTACCTATAAAAGGTTTTATCCCCCTTCTTAACCAAGTTGGCTATCTTTTCCTCGGTTTGTGCCTTTGCTATTCTGACTGCCTTCCCTACTTCCACCTGCTTTAACTGATACAGTTCTCTGTCCTGCTCCTTCTGTGATTCCTTATACTTTCTGAATGCTATCTTTTTCTCCCTAACCTCTGCCACCTCTTTTGAGAACCAGTGTTTTTTCCTTCATTTTGTTTTATTTGCTTCACACAAAGTCTTGTTGCCTCTGTGATGACAGTTTTGATTTTTTCCCATTGTTCCTCCACCCACTCCTTCCTGCCCTTTTGCTAGTGCATTCCTTAGACACTCTCCCATTATGCCAAAGTCAGCCCTCTGAAAGTCCAGTACCCTTGCTTTTGTATGGCTTGATTCTATTGCTGTGTTTATTATGAACCACACTGTCTGGTGATCACTTGTTAAAGTCTGTGCTATGCGTTGTGATAGTATTGTTTGATGTTTCTGTCCCTGTGCATATTTTATGCTTATTGATTTGTTTTACGGTTATGGTTTTATGAGACATCACATTCTCATGATGACAAATCCTACATGCACTAGGCAGCTGTCTGGTATGTGTGCTATGTCAAGGCTCCATCCATGTGTAGATATGTTCATGCTGAACTGATGCCTGCTTGCAGAGTTCACGCAATATCTTAACCACATCTGTTGCATTTGGGGGGGTACTCTCACTATGTTCTATCTGTAGGGCTGTGCCTGTGGTGTATAACCGTAATTCAGTGGTATTACACTGGGGTGTACCACAGGGACATGCCACCATTGATGAGTGTGGCCAGATGTGTCCTATCACCAACGTCACATGCTGCATTGCACTGGCCCAAAGCCACCATGTGCATTGGCTGCTGTGTCATAACTGGGCCACTGATGCACATTGGGGAGGCACTTCCTGGGTGTATCATCCCCATGGGGAATCACGTTAATACAGCGTGGCGATTACAGCGACTACTACTGAGTAACTGCATTACAGCAGAACCGATATGGGCAAAGGAACATTATGCTCACATACACATTAGAGCGAAAGTAAGTGATGTGCTACTAAGTTATTTGAGCAACTCACCAGACCGGTGACCAGAGTATAGCCTACCCCTCGATCCAAGAGTGCTATAGAGTTGGAATCCATTAGATGAGGGGGGCTTGGGAGTGAAGGGGGGTGGAGCCTCCCTGCATGACATAAGTGGAACTGTTGTGATAAATATTTGAGAAGCATTGCTTCCAATCTGCAGGTGTACATTTAAAATGATTTATATTCACCTCCCATAGATGTTCGCCCATGTTCCAGTAGCCCGATTAAACATGCACCAGGATATGCGATTGCTGTATTTGCGGTCGATGTTATTAATGCACCCAAATTGCACTTGCCCAGTAATATTCACTATACTGACATGGAACCTTCCCATGGTTCACCTGATGCACATGTGACATGTGCTTCCACACCCAGGCAGGTTGTCTGCACTCAGCATGTGTTGCTGTGTTTCACCATCTTATTGGGACAGCCTGTGGGTGGGTGGACTGGGTCACTATGTTGTACATTAGTGTCTGACCACATCTTTTTTCACATCTTTCCAGTCGTGCATCCAGAGAGTCTGGAGGGAGCCAACCGTATGGGACAGTTAGTGGAAGAACAGTCCCAGGGCCATGATGGGCCTCATCTTGGTCTGTAAGGCATCACAAGTCACATGAGTATGCTGTATTGTTGCTTCAGCTCATTGCCAACCTATAGGCATGCACCATAGTGTTATTGCCCCTGCCCATCATGTACACATCACATGCCCCCATGCTGCACTGTGCCACAGCACATGCTGCATGGGGCTATGACCTTGGCATAGGTGGATATTCCCCGCCAGTGTCACATATGCTGCCATGGTTCACCTTTCTGCCAGCCACATACTGATGCTGTGTCCCATGATGACAGCAATGGTGACCTCTGGCAACATGGCACCCCTGAAGTTCACCTGGCATGCCCCTACAGTCCCTAGGCACCCCAGGCATGCTGAGCATTGAGTGGGATCCCCAGGCACAATGCATGGCCCAATTGTACTCTGCATTACAGGACTTCGGCCTTGGGCAACACACCCTCAGTGTGTCCACTGTCCTATGGCCATATGGGCGTCCAGTTGAGGGCAATGCTTCCTGTGGGCTATGACACCCTGATGTCCAACATGTTCCCTATCATGCATGCAGCAGCTGGCAATGCCAGGTACCACTTCAGGGACTGCTGTCACCTGTGCTCTGGGGCTGGCCCTTCTGTGGTCTCTGGAGCTGGCAACCCACACTCAGTGTGCTGCCAGTGTGCCCCCAGGTCACCTTTGTGCTGGATGTTAGGCCTCCTTCACTGGCAGGAAGGCACATCCTGTACCATGCCCACTGTGGCCTGATTGAGCAGTTGGTGGCCTCACCACCATTGGATCCTCACAGGCCACTGTCAGGTGTGCTAGTGGCCACACACTCCTGGCTCATAGCCCTCCCTGGTGATGTGGGTGCCACACTTCTCCAGTTTTTCACTCCCAATTGTATAACTGTCTGACACTTTGAGGTCCAGCTCCACAGCTTGTGTGACATCTATACAGCCCACACAGTTTCAGGCTCTGGTCCCAGTGTATACACAGTATGTGTTTCATGGATGACTGGATGTCTGTTACTTTCATTCATACACTGTATGTGTCATTCCATTTCACACAGCTTCAGGCTCTGGTACCGGTGTACCTACAGAATGTGTTTCATGGTTGGCCAGAAGTCTGTTACTTGCATTCATATATGTGTCACTTTCATTTCAAGTATGTCTTGCCACATGTTGCCTAATGAATCTGTTGTAGCTTTCTTCATGTGGTCCATGCATGAAGAAATGAAATTGTGTCTGACCTTGTTTACTTAGGGAAGGGAGTAGGCATTAGGGTTAACAACTCCAAAGAAGACCCCACCACTGATTCCCCCAGACTCTGGAGGCTCAAAACCCTGATGTTTTTTCCTTTTGCTACTTGGGGGGGTGGAGGTGGGGCTTGGGAGTGTGGAGTTAGGGCTGGATATTTTAATGCCACATTTCCTGCATTTCTGGCATTACATTGAACCCTAACTGGTATATATATATATATATATATATACACACACACACATATATATATATATATATATATATATATATATATATATATATATATATATATATTTATATATATTATAGAGGTGCTGTCACACCCCTATAGTTAGGGTTGAGTAGGCACTTCAATAGTAAACTTAAAATTTTGCACTTTAATAACTTTGCAACCGTTCAATGGATTTGCACAACATTTAGTATGCATTGTCCTGTTGGGCAGATCTCCTAATATGGCAAGTCACATTCTAGGCAGATGTGCATTCTCTGAGTTACAGAGAGGTGAATAAAAACATGTTTTCACTCATTGACTTTTCTGGGATTTTTCTTTTGACTTGCCTACAGCCCATAGAGTTTGGTTTTTTGGTCTGAAATTTTCAGGGCAGAAAGGGGCTACCCCACAGATGTGCTTTTTGCTAGTCTGGTGAAAAAAGAACATGCAGTTTTTAACTCACAGTATTGCAATTTACAAATTTAAAAGAATTGTTTCTGAGCATGCTCAGTGAGCACTAAAGACAGCTGTATTAAACAGAGGAATTCTGCTTTGTATGGTAAAATTCCTTCTTCGTATAGCTACCATCTTGTTTTTAGTTTTGCCTGAACAATTCAAATTTGGAAACCTCACAAAATGATATTTTGGGGAAGAACCAACACATGTAACTTCCTTATTGGGACCCCTTAGGTGCATTCTGCACTTTACTGCTTGAAAAATGCCTTTAAAATGTGTTTTATTTAACATTTAAATTCTTTGTTCATATCAGCATCATACAAAGTAAGATCATATTTTTGTATGCCGACTCATGAAACAAGATTTTCTTTTGTATTTCGAAACACCTCAAAAATGATATTCTGGGTAGAAACGAACACATGCAGCTTGTTTTTTGGGGGACCGTAGGCGCATCTGCACTTTACTACTCAAAAAATGCCCTTAAAATGTATTTTATTTATCACTGAAATTCTGATTTCGAATCAGTGTCATACGAAGTAAGATCTTGTGTCGTATGCCGACACACAAAGCATGATCTTCTTTCGTATGGGAAATGAATGTATTTCAATGGGATTTCCAACTTTGGTGCATAACTTTGCCATTTTTGCATATTTTGACACCAAATTTTCATGAGAACCTTTTGAGGGCCCCACCTATGAACAGCATGACTGTTGCCATGCAACTCCAACCTGAAAGGTGATTTTGGGGTCTCCTAGTGAATTCACCTTTCAAGCAGCATTTGCATAATGACAGCTGTATTGTTCATGAGTTGGGGTCATAAGAAGGCAGTGTTGAAAATTTGGGGTCAAAATATATAAAAATTTCAACATTATGACCATTGCAATTTTGCTATGCGTGCTCATTAACTTTGGAAATTTTAATGACTTTCACTCAGCTTTTCAACATAGACTTGTTATTATCACACCTCATGAATGTCACAGCCATCATTTTTAAAATCCTACTCAAAATGTGTTTTTGCACCTGTGGCTCAGAATGGCATTGTAGTTGTGTGGAATTACATTTTGGTGGGGGTTTGTAAATTTTCTGGACCAGGTACATGAGGTGGGGTAATAAGATGGCTATGCTGGCAATTGGGTCACTGTTGTCCTATTAACTGGAGAACAGGGCCCTTCCACAGTTACATATGTACATCCATCTATGGAGGGATAGGAACGCAGAATCCGAAGGGCACTGTGCTTCAACAGGCAAATAAGGTTATGATTACACTATCTCAAAAAGGAAGGAAATTAATTGCAAAAAACTACATTAATGCATCAGTTAGGGTTGTTATTAAAGCATCAAAAACTGGGAAATTTGATGTTAGGGTTTTCAACCCTAACACCCTTCCCCCACCCTGCACAGATGAAGTGGGATTGGGGGGTGGCATTGGGGTTGTCAGCCCTAATGTTCACCAATTCACCTATGTTGTGCCCACCCAGCTTATTTTCTAAATCAATGGGATGAGTGTTAGGGCTAATGACCCCAATGTCACCTCTCAATCCCTCTTCATCTGTGCAGGGTGGGGGAGGGGTGTTAGGGTTGGAAACCCTAATGTTGCATTTCCCAGTTTTTGATGCTTTAATAACAACCCTAACTGATGCATTAACATAGTTTTTTGCAATGAATATACTGTATATTATAGAGGCACGGTAGTGCCTCTATAGTTAGGGTTGAGCAGCAGTTTCTACAATATGTTAAACCTCGAATGTTGCACTTTAATAACTTTTCAATTGATCAATGGATTTGTGCAAAATTTGGTATGCACAGTCCTGTGGAGAAGAACTCTTACCGTGGCAAGTTTCATTCAAGTTGGATATGTGACTGCTGAGATCTCGATAGTAAAAAAACACATTTTTCAGTTTTTCCTCATCGCCTTGTGACCAGATGGTGTGGAATTTCGGCATGATTTTTGTAAGGTATAAAGAACTTTGGTAGCAGAACAGACAGTAAAACATTGGTGCAAAAATATTAATACATTGAAAAGTTAGTATGTTTTTAAGTTCCCATTATATCCTATAGGACTTTTCTGAACATTATACTCTTTAGGGTAGAGGTCTTTTTTTTTGAAAAAGGATTTGATCTCGCAAAAAAGGATTTAGTCTCATGAGAAGGATCCTGTTGTGCAAGAACACAAATCCTTTTTCGTGAGGAAAAATCTTTTTCATGAGCTGCCATCTTGTTTTTTTCCCCATTAAGTAAGAAATGTGAAATACAAAAAGGTTTTTCATCTTAAAAAACAAATACCAGAATCTAGCTAAACAGGCCCTGTTTAGCTAGATTCTGATTTTTGTTTATTAAATGATGGCCAGAAATACCTTTTCTGGTCACCCAAAATCCCTGGTGCCCAGCTTAGCGAGAGGAGCTTTCAGTCCCATTTTCCCTGGTGTCTAGTGGAATTCCTCACTCCCCGATCACTGTCCCCAATACATTCTCTTCTGTCTAATGACACAAGGATGTCCACCATGTGTTGGATAACCCCAACCCCCTCAGCCCCTTATTTTATTAATGTGTGGATGTCGGGGGGGCCCAATTCCCATGTTGGCATTTAACCCCCAACCCCCCAGTAGTTTGGGACACTGGAGAGCACAACACCAGTGTTCCAAAACCTGTATTTTATATAGGTTTCCCTGAAAAAAGAAAACAGGCTTCCAATGTCTTTTTTTTAACCTGAAAAAAGAATGGTCCCTCGTCATCCCTGCCACCCCTCCCCCATCCGACCCTCCCACTGAGCACCCTGCCCCACCCACACTCCCCTTACCTTATTCTTACCACTGGAGGTTGAAAGCTGTCATCTTCTGTGGACCAGGACATGTCTGCATTCTTCAAAGCAGAACCACAAATTGAAGAATCAAGGTTAGTGCTATATAATGGCTGTCAAAGGTGTTTTGAACTTAGGTTCATATCGTTGCCATTTTTTTGAATTTTTACACCAGATTTTCAACATAGCCTTTTTGTGACCCCACTTCATGAACACTGTCACTGTCATCTCATCAATCAGTCCCTAAAGGTGATTTTGCAGTCACTACACAGAATCATCTTTTGGGACCTAGTAATGAAATGACAGTGCCGATGGTCATAATGCGGTGGCCCAAAAATCCAATGCTGAAAATTTGGTGCAAACATATCAAAAAAATGCCTGAGTTATGTGCGGTCATTGAAATTTTGAAATTTAAACCTTTATTAAATTTTTGAAACATAAACAGAATAAACTCACAGTGAGAACTGAAAAACATAAGCTACTTACAGGAACCACCCCAATTTCAGAAATACAATTGAGATGTGTCATGCCCCCATAATCTAAAAACAATAACAAAACATACCTCCTCCCTTCTTACCACCCCAAATAAAAAAAAAAACAAGCAAAAAAAAAAATCACACCAATCTCTCCCCCCCCCCCACAGGATGTGCCTTGTTGGAGAAAATCTGTTCAGAAATACTGCAAGAACTATTCAATATATAATACCAACACCAAGGGAAACTTAATACATTTCAGGTATTCAAAGGTGTTCCCATATGAGGCTCAATGCAAGTAAAGAGCATACAATTTGCCCCATCTCCTGCTAAAGGATGTCAAACAGTTCCGAGTACTTGCTATTAGTTTCTCAGTCCTAAAATAAAGAGACATTTCTTTGTTCCATTCCTCGTAGGATATAACTAATTGGTCCATCCAATGTCTAAGAACCAGTCTTTTCACTGCAATAGAAATTAAAGCCATATGGAATCTACGTTCCAGAACCTGAATATTAGTAAACTGACCTAAAATACAGATTTCTATAGTAAACAAATCATTTAATCCCAGAAGAGGATCCAACTTAGCTTGAATTAAAGACCATAAAGGAGCCACTTTGTCACAGTGCCAAAGAATGTGTACCAGGTTACCTTCGCGATACCACACCTTGTACAGGTATTCAGAGGTAATCTACCTAATCTGGCCAGTTTAACTGGTGTATAGTACAAGTTATTTAAAATGTGATATTGAGTAAGCCTATGTCTATCCTGGGTGAGGTATTTATACATGTCTCCCCAAATCTGACCCCAAATCCCAGGAGAGTCTGGCAGAGTCATTGAAATTTTGCTACGTACATGCATAACTTTGCCAATTTTTAATATTTTCACTCTAAATGTTTAATATAGCAATTTTTTTTCACACCAACTCATGAACAGTACAGCTGCCATTTCTCACATCCTGCCCAAAATGTGTTTGCACATCAGTGGCATGGACTGTCATGGTTGCCACACAAAATCACCTTTTAAGACTGAGTAACAACATAACAGTGCCAGTGTTCATGAGTTGGGGTCCCAAAAAGGCCATGTTGAAAATTTGGTGCAAAAATACGTAAAAATGCCCCGGTTATGTGCGATTGTTGAAATTTTCTATGCAAGCATGTAACTGGCAATTTGTCATATTTTTATTCCAAATTTTCAACATTGCCATTTTTTCACACCACCTCATGAATAGTACAGCTGTCATCTTTAAAATCCTGCCAAAAATTTTTTTTCCACACCTCTGGTGCGAAATGGCATTACAGTTGTGAAGAATTACATTTCGACTGGGATTTGGGATTGACAGCCATTATACGGCACTTACCATAGAAACATAGAAAAATAGAAATTGATGGCAGATGAGGACTGCAAGGCCCATCCAGTCTTCCCATTTCTTTTTCTATCTTATGAATGTGCCATCGGCCTTTGCTCTGTGAATGGCCTATCTATTCATACTCATCTGTATTGTTCCCTTATGCCTATCCCATGCCTGTTTGAAGCCCTGCACAGTATTTATATCCACCATTTCTGGAGGTAGGCCGTTCCATGCATCCACCACCCTTTCTGTGAAAAAGAACTTCCTCACATTACCCCCTTAATTGGCCTCCCTCTAATCTCATGCTGTGTCCTCTTGTCCTGCTATTTTTCTTATATTGAAACATGTTAGACTTTATCACCTTGATAATGCCCTTAATGTGTTTGAATGTTTTGATCATATCACCTCTCTCTCTCCCTCCTTTGCTCAAGGGTATACATACTGAGCTCCATTAATCTGTCCTTTTCTGTCCTCATATGTTTTTCTGATGCAGTCCCTGCACCATTTTGGTTGCCCTTCTCTGGACTGCCTCAATTTAGTTAATGTTCTTGTGAAGATGTGACCTCCAGTACTGCACACAGTACTCCAGATGGGGCCTAACCAGTGTCTTGTAAAGAGGGATTATTACCCCCCTCTTATGACTTGTGATACCCCTACTAATACACCCCAACATCGCCCGAGCCTTACCTACTGCTTTAGTGGTCTGCTTGGATGATTTTGGGTCATCTGTGATGATGATGCCAAAGTCTCTTTCTTCCTTTGTGAGTGCCAGCAACTCCCCTCCCAGCCTATAGGTGGCTTCAGGGGTTTCTCTTCCCTATGTGCATGATCTTGCACTTCTTTGCATTAAACCCCAGTTCCCACTCTTCCGACCATTTAGTCAGTTTATCCAGATCTCTTCTCATTTTGTCCACCCCATCTGGATCATTTACTCTGTTGCAGATATTGGTGTCATATGCAAACAGACAAACCTTACCCTCCAGTCCATTTTCAATGTCACTGATGAAGATATTGAAGAGGACTGGCCCCAGGACTGATCCCTGAGGTACCCCACTTGTGACTTACATCTCTTCTGACTATATACCATTCACCACCACTCTCTGTTTTCTGCCCATCAACCAGTTTGCAACCCAGTTGACCAGCTTTTGACCCACCCCACCCTACCCAGCCTATCAAGTGAGTTTCTATGTGGAACAATATTGAAAGCTTTGCTGAAGTCAAGGTAGGAGACATCAACTGCTCCCCCATGGTCCACCACTCTGGTTACCCAGTCAAAGACATCTATTTATTCTTCACTTTGTGGTTCAGCTTTGAAGAGTGTAGATGTGTCCTGGTCTACAGATGATGACAGCCTTCAATTTCTGTTGGTAAATATAGGGCAAGGGGTGGTGTGGGGTAGTGGTTGCTCAGTGGGAGGGTCAGAATGGAGAAGGGAAGATAGGGAGCTTATGAGGGACAGTTTTCTTTTTTTCAGGATAAAAAAGACATTAGGGAACTGTTTTCTTTTTTACAGGTATTACTCTTGGAATATTTGTGGACACTGGGGGTGGGATCCCCAATGTCCTACACTGCTGGGAGATGTCCAGTAGCACATATAAGGGGACACTGGGAGTGGGCTCCCCAGTGTCCCACAGTGGTAGTGGGGAGCTTACAATGCCAACAGGAGGTTGGGCACCCCACTGTTGGCAAATATGGAGAAATTATTTTTTGGGACACTGGGAGTGGGCTCCCAAGTGTCCCACACTGGTGGAGGAGGGGGACCTTACAGTGCTAACAGTGGGATTGGGCACCCCACTGTTGGCAAATATGTAAAAAACATTTTTAGGACATTAGGAATGGGCTCCCCAGTGTCCCAGTCTGTGTGGAGGGGGTGTTGAACATATCTGGGGATACTGGGAGTGGGCTCCCAAGTCTCTCAAACTAGTGGGAGGGGTGCTATACTGCAGACATGGGGATTGGGTACCCCAATATTGGCACACAGAAAAGTAGAATGTGGTTGTAAGCAACAACGGTCATATCATTTTTATTAAACATTCCTTGGCCCCCTTCCCTTCCATACATTAAAATGGGAAAATGCATTTTTTTAGGTAAACACCATAGGCGTTTACCTAAACAGGGGCTGAGGAATCAGATTCTGGGGCCTGTTTGCCCCTCAAATGTACAGGGACATTTTTAGAACCCCCTGTGCTTTCATGCAACAACCCGGACAGTGCCTCAAATCTGCAGCATTTCTGAGAAGGTATTGGCACAATTTCAGTGTCAGTGGCTCAGCAGGTAGCACACTCACTTCTGAGGCTGGGAGATCAGAAGGTTCTGGGTTCTGTCCTCACACCAGACACTTGGGTTAAATCCCAATACTGACACTGTAGTGCAGCATGAGGGCAGTGCTGCACTCCTAAGGTGCCATCTTTCCAATGAAACATTAAACCAAGGTCCCAACTGCCTGTCTGGTGGTAGTTTAGGTGGATGTTAAAGATTCCATGGCACTTCTCGAAAAGAGTAGGGGAAAGTTTATTGAAATCAAAAATTAGTAAAACACACAACATAAAACACAAACTAACAAATAATTTATACAAAGAGATAAAAACCATAAATAGGACTATAATAAGCCCAAGAAGTAGTATTAAGGTATTTCTGCAAAGTTTTCATGTAACAGCAAAGTCAGAATCAATAATCCAAGGTAGGCCTTTCCATAGTTCTAAGAGTTCATGCCTTGGTTTTTGGTTACATTCAGAACTGTAGATCATCTACATATCTTTTATAATTTTCCCTATTAAATCAGGATAAGAGCTGTTCTTCTGCTATAAGTTAAAAAAACACCTTGCCATTAATATGTTCTATTTAATAACTATAAATAATAGTCAAAAAGTATTTAAATTCCATGTCCTCCATTGAGGTGAAAAATTGCCATCTATGATATTTTGGTATGTAACAGTTTTAAATTGGGTTCATTCCACATTCTAGCTAGGTATGACTAAAAATGTTTAATAAAAGAACATTGAAAAAAATAAATTTTCAGTGGTTTCCTCCCTTTGAATAAAATGTGGTTGACTGCAAAACTGATCTTGTAATTGTTTGTGTTTATGATTACTTTTAACATTCAGTTTCTCATGGCTGGAAAGCCAGTGTAGATCCCACATATGGGCTGATATTTTATCATTTTGTAGAAGGTGTTGTAATGATTATAAATATGGGGCTGGACATTTTACAAAGGTTCAGATACTGAACAAAGGCTTTGAAGTAAACAGTGGTGTAACTGCTCATGTGTGAGGGACCTTATCATCAGTGTAGTAAATCTCTACTGTTTCAGTCCCTGAAAAGATTCTCTAAGATACCCAGACACTAGCTGTGTATGAGAAATGGTTCATAAAGAACTCATTTCCCAGTGGTCAAACCAGGTTTTACAAGTACCATAAAGCCAAGAAACCAATTCTAAGTGTCCTTGGAGTAGCACAGGTTTAAAATGTGTAGTAAGGAAAATACTATTAAAGAATAGTATAGGGTTAACCATATTCAACCCATCCTCTCGAATAGATATATAATATTTCTTTTAAGTGGGCTGAGACAGCTGCCCTAAACTGCTTGAAAAAAAAAAAACACTGAGCAAGGTAGTTTCTAGTTTCTGTGGAAATGGGAAAAATATAACTAATATATAAAAACATTGGAATTAAATAGGTTTTAATAAGGTGGATATGTTTTTTCTTTCCTAATTTCCATTTATTCTAGGTTGCAACTTTATGCTTCCCTATTATGAGTTTTTGTTCCCAGTTTACAATGTCCATTTCTATAGGGCCAAACTGAATTCCTAGGATCTGAATGGGTTGATTTGAAATTTTATATTTTTGACTGTTTATGTACAGGTTGTCCAAGTTGGTGCCCTATACATTTCTCAAAATTCAGTGTTGCTCCTGAGACTTGGCCAAGGTTTGCACATAAAGTAAGGGATTGTAGAATTGAAGATTCATTGTCTTGCAGTAGACACATCATCTGCATATGCAATGGCATTCAAAGATAGTCTATGTTCATTATTTTGAATACGTAAGATAGAGGGAGAACTGTTAATTTTTCATAGTAAGAGGTCTATAAAGAAGATATAAAGGAGAGGGCTCAAGGGGCAACCCTGTCTGACACCTCTATGAATGGGAACCATAGGACCTCTCCAGCCATGTGTTATGGGGATAACGGTTGCTGTTCTATAAAGGGATTGTATCCATGAAATGAACTTCTTGGGAACTTGGTAAAATTGCAGTATAGCCCAGAGAAAGTAATGATTCATTGAATCAAAAGCCTTCCTCTGGTCTAAGGAGACCAATACCCTTGTACTATATCTCTATTACCCTGATCTGTAATATATTTCTTTGGAATAGAACTGTTTTGTGCATCTGACAGCATGATCTTTGCAAGTGTTAACAATCTTTTGGTTAGTATTTTTGCAAGAATTTTGAAATCAGTATTTAACATACTTATTGGTCTCCAGTTGTTTTTTGAGAGTTTTATCTCCTTTTTATGTAAGTATATTAGAGTTCCTTTATCAAAATCCAGAGGAACTATGTCTTCTTGTAGAATAAAATTATATACTGTAGTAAGCTCTAGAATGAGGTGTTCTTCTAGTAATTTATATAGTTCAGTTGGTAGGATATCAGGTCCTGGTGTAGTTTCATTATTCAGAGATGATATAGCATATGTAACTTCTTGAGATGTTACAGGTTGACACAGATTAGATGTTACATTTTCAGGGACTACAGGGAGAATAATATCTGAAAAATAGTTAGCAGTGATAGCAGTATTTGTAGTTAGGGAAGAAAATTGTCTGATTGAAGATTCTGTAACTATTTAGATAATACCTTCCTGCTATGTACATAAAGTGCCAATGGGGTCTGCCAAACATGGCATTTCTTTTTTCCCTACACTGGTACAATTGTAGTCAAATGGACATATGACTTCTGATGTACACTGGGTACCAAATTTCTGTTGGAAATGCAGTTGTGTGGATTTTTGGTTATGAAATTGCCTCATTTCTTTTTTAATCATATTTATCTGAGTAGTAAGGTCCTGTCCTGTCTGACTAGGTATTGTCATTAGAAGTAGGAGGTGTTGATGGTGCTGTAAATAGGCTAAATATTTAGAACAGCTTCTCGTCCTACTGTACTGTTTAAGAAACAGTATTAGATATTTTATTGTGTCTTCCCACCAGGCCAAAGTGTCTCAAAAGCATATATATATATATATATATATACAGTATATACACTTCCTGGCTATAACAAATGATGTTAAAGATACCAGAAAATGTATAACTTCTAATAAGTCTATATTAAATATACAGAGACCAGAGCCTTTAAAGAGAGGTGGGTTTGTTCCCAATGTAATAGAATCTACATTATCATCTGAAAATTCCACCAGGCTGACTTCTGCCACACAAATCTTAAGACCCTGAGAGATAAAAATAAAATCAATTCTTGTTGCTAAGGTACCTTTATGAAATGTGGGAGAATGCATGTGGGTTTTCTGTAGAACTGCATCTCTCAGGTGGGCAGTCCAAATAATCTGAAGCAATGCATACATATCACAATACAGTTTTTGTGTTTTGGCTTGCCTGCTTTTATCTTGCAAACTTAAACCACAGTTAAAGTCCCCAGAAAAAATAATGTGCCTCGAGGTATGAAGATATGGTTGGATTAGTTTCAATAGGTCAATCCGAGCAGTCTTAGTATGAGGTGCATATTAGTTAATCAGCCTGTATGGTTTCCCTTGTATCATGACATCAAGTATCAAAACCCTCCCCGGTACAAGATCATATAGTTAAACCAAATGGAATTCTGGTAACCTAGTGAGGATACCCTCTCCAGAACAGGGTTCCTGTCCCATTGACCAAACGGAGGGCCCTAACATTCAATCTTTAAAGTGCCTTTTTAAAGCAATCTCACCCACAGGGTTGCACATTTGCTCACACATTTTTCTCCAGCTAGAAGTACATGACATTATTTGCTACATCTTGTTCGGTGTTTCTTTTCAGAGCCCTGCTACTCACCTCTGTCCACAAATTTTTCCATGATAGCTATGGCTGGAAGAATACTGCCCCTGCTGACACTGAGCCTTGCTATCTTTTTACTGGCTCTTCCTGCTGCTAGACCTTGCTCTCCTGGCAGTGCTAAACTGACCTCCACACTATCTTATTTTACCTACTTGAACCTACTTGTGCCACAGATCAAGCAGCATGACGTAACTCCTCTATTACTCACTAGGCATCTCTTATACTTGGCTGCTGACTTTACCGCTAAATGCCTCTGGCAGAACATGCTACTGGTACCACCTCTTTTCCCATGGAAACTATGGCATCTTGTGCTCCTAGCTTTGTTATTATCTGGGGACATCGAAACAAACCCTGGCCACCAGTTACCCACTGCCTCTCTGAATATGGACTTGTTAAATATGAAATACTTTCGTATAGCACACTTAAACATTAGAAGCCTTCTCTGTAACTTTACTGAACTTAAGGCATGGATATCCATATATGAACCTGACATTCTCTGTCTGACTGAAACTTATCTAAAGCCCTCTACTCCTGACTCTTCCTGCTTTCTTCCTAACTATTCCCTATTTTGAGGAGACAGACTATCTGGAAAAAGGGGAGGAGGAGGTGCGCTCTATTTCCTAAACCACCTGAATATGTCCTTAATGCAATGTTCAGTTGCCTCTAACTACAAGTTTTTACATACCCTGCTTCTACTTGAACCCAAAAAGATTGACTTAATACGTGTGCACAATCCTTCTAAAGCAGGTCAAATAGGATGCTTCGAACTGCTTGAGTACTCTACCTCTGCAGCTCACCAAAATGAAGTTATTATTCTTGGTGACCTAAACCTAAATTGGCTGGGGAAAAATAAATGTACACTGGTATCTATAGTACATCGATTTAATATGCACCTGGTAATTGACGAGCCCACCAGACTGACCCAGTCACCTGCTGCTGGAACACTTATATACTGGATACTCACAAATTGACCTGATAGAATTACCACCTCAGGTGTGCTTCCTGATTCTTTAAGTGACCATTCCCCTCTGTTTTGCATATGGGGAACATCGGGGATTCCAGCCCCCTTGCCATGCTACATCACCTTCCAGGATTTTTTTACACTTTATCAAGCAAGCTTTCTACATGATAGCTCTTCTGTAAACTGGATCCATGTTATCCAGTCCCAAGACAATGAATCTGCTCTCAGTCTCTTTTTTCTATATTCTTATCCCTCCAGAACATACATACACCTAAATGGAATTGGCGCGTTTGGGCCAAACAGACTAGGTGACTGCACAAGGAACTTCTCGCCTCCCTCCAGGCACATGACAAAAGTTGGGACCGCTACAAAACTTGGGTCAGCAAAGTGAAAATGACACTTACAGAAAGCAGTGCAATATTTGCAAAAAACAAATCAGGCTTGCCAAAAGCTCTTACTGCAAATGTCTATTGCTGGAAGCTGCAGAGGACCCGAAGAAATTCTGGACACATGTAAAATCCTTCCTGGGCTCAATCCAGTCTCAACACATGAATGATATGGTCCTCAATGGTATACACTGTAATGACCCCCCCCACCATTGCAAATTCTTTCAAAAAATACTTTACTGATCTCACCAAATTGCCTCTTTCACAGCAAATCACATCCTGACACACGTTACTCACACAAACGTCCCCATATATCCGCCCTTCTATTTTAAGGCTATTCCAAATGCTGATGCTCTAAAACTGCTAAACTCAATCTCTGATAGTACTAGTGTAGGCTCTGACTACCTAGAGCCTAAACTCCTGTAGCTAACTGCTCCTATTATTGAGGCCCAATTGGCTAAAATCTTTACACTGTTTCTCGATCATGGTCATGTTCTGGACCTATGGAACTTGACAAAAGTCACCTCATTCTTTAAGAAAGGTGACAAGAAGGACATAGCTAATTATATGCCCATTGCCATTCTGTCAGTACTAAACAAAATACTCAAGAAATTAATGGCTATACAGGTCCCCGAGTTCATCTCTAAATATACCCTCCTATCACCTGCTCAATATGGTTTCTACAAGGGGCATAGCACCTCTACTGCTCTGATACAATTTACAAATGATGCCCTTATTGCTATGGATCAAGGTCTCATGACTGGTGCAGTGTTCATTGACCTCGAAAAGGCGATTGATCTTGTAGATCACCCTCTTCTGCTTGATTTCCTTAGCTTCACTGGTTTCTTAGAGCATGCCACAAACTGGTTCCAGAGCTACTTAATCAATAGAAGACAACATGTAAAATTTAACTCTGCGGTGTCAGACTCTGCACCTATCAATGTTGGTGTTCCTCAAGGCTCCATCTTGGGGCCTCTTCTCTTCTCCATTTTTATAAATGACATATCTTCTAACACCCCTTGGTGCTCAACAATCTTGTATGCAGATGATCTGGTGCTCTACACCTCCTCTGCAAACATAGAATAAATAAATAGTCAACTAACATCTGCATTTCTCATAATACAAGAATGGATCCACAACAAGAGACTCGTCCTAAACAAAAGTAAATCTCAGGGCATGCTCTTCAGATCTGCAACCAAACTTAGAACAAACCACAGCCTTTTCAACATTTCCTGTGCAAATGGCGCCCCCTTACGAAAGTAACCTCATTCACATATTTAGGTGTCCTGCTTGATGAAACTCTCAGCTTTGGGCAACACATCATTGACACCTGCAAGTCAGTAAACTCCAAACTTGGAATAGCTTACAGGACTAGTGGGATGCTTATCCCCTCAGCTAGACTGGCTATTTTTAGGGGTAGCCAGCTTGCATCCCTTGCGTATGATGCTGTCACCTACATAAATGCTTCGAAAACCACCCTAAGTAAATGGGATACAATGTACAATAGTGTCTGTCACTATGCCTTGGCTTACCCACATTTGAAGCACCATTGCTTGCTATGTGCAGACCTTAGATGGCCTTCTCCATCTGCCAATTGACTCTTTGCCCTTGGTACTCTGCTGGACAACATCACTAGAACTAATTTACCTACTTCTCTTGCAAGCATGCAGTTGCCTCTGTCCCCCACTTATGGCCTCCACTCTACTGGACTCTCTCTACTATACACCCATAGATGCAGAACCCTAAAAGGAACCTCAGCTTTTTCTTGCCTGGCCCCAAAATATTGGAATTCCCTACCTCTTGATGTTCACTTGGCACCTAGCCATATTGTTATTAAAAAGATGCATCGCACTCTCCTCTTCAAACATGCCCCATGTTCCTGTTTTAAACCCCTATAGGGTGCTTGACATCTCCTTCCTCAGCTCTCAAAATGTTTCAATTTTGCTTTGACCCCTTGTTACTGTTATATGTAGCATTTACCATGGATTATGTGTTAAAGCTCTACTGCACTATTATTGTATGCTTATTATGTTTTGTACTATTGTGTATCTTTCTACCATTGTCTCTGTCATAGTAGCAATACTGTTTACATCACAGAACATCATGTAGATTGTTCCTTGTATGGTTGATTACCTCTGAACTATACCTGTTATTTGTTTCATCTGCCAATTCTGTATTGTAACCTCCCAGGTTGTGTCTGAAAATAGTCATATTTTGTGGCTACGACACCTTACCCAGTAAACAAAAACTAAATAAAAATAAAATAAATCTCTTTGTGCTTACAAGAGTTCATGTTTGGTATGAAAACATACATCCTGTAGAAACATTAAACCAGTAGGTAAATCTCTCAGAAATGAAAATACAGTGTGCCTGTTGCTTACTCGTTTGAAACTGTTTACATTAATCATATAACGTAAAAATATCAAACATCATTGAGCATAAAATATAAACAATTCCACATATTCCACATATTCTCATCATATTCATTTTAGTTACCCCTTCCTACCACCTTTATCAATATTTTTCATTTTTGCTGTACCTTTCCTTTTTGGGCCTAGCCCCCCCATACGCATTTCTTTATCTGTGGTTCCCTGCGGGAGGGGAGAAGCAATTAAGGAGGAGTCTGATTCTCCATCCGAGATTTCTGATGGATCCTGTAGGACATCAAATTTATTAGAAAGAACAACTTCTGTTGATTTGGGGGTTTTCAAGGGGGGGTGATATTTGGTGATTCAGGGTAGTCCGTCTAGGAGGTTGTTGCACAGGAGATTTAGGAGGGTCCATAACCATTGGCTGAGAAAAATTACTCAAAAATGGATCAGGGGTGGTGGGAAGGGGGGGAATGGTGCACCATCGGGTCAGGGGAATTGGATGGAGAGGGGAGGTCCACGATCATGGGGAAGACTTCTGTAGTAGGGACTGTTGTAGGTGCGTCTGCAGTAATAAGTGCTTGGGGAGTCTGGGAGGGTTCACTAGCTCTAGCTTTTTGGGCCTTTGTAATTAGAGAGACTTGTTCTATACTTTCTTTCTAGTTTTGTTGATTGTGTGCAGCCCAGGTACAATTTTGAAAAGTGTGCTCTAATTCATCACATATGTTGCACTTATACCCATTTAAACAATCTGTAGTAGCATGTCCCAATTCCCCACAAATATTGCATTTGATTTTGTCACAGGCCCCACTTAAGTGTGTAGGATCTTCACATCTGTAGCAGGCCTTGGGCTGGCCTGGATAAAACAATACGCCTCTGTCCCTTCCCAAAAAGAAAGTGTTAGGTAAATGTATAACTCCTGAGTCATTTGTTTTTAACATGACCCATACTTTCAAACCCCCAGTCCAAATATTTTCTGAATCCAATATTGCCTCTGGATCTCCCAAGACATTGCAGTGAAGTTTCAAACAATAAACATCTACAAGATTTACCCCTTCATTTCGAAATAAGATGGTAATAGTCTAGTATGCTGGCTTAGAAAGGTGTATCACCACAAAGGGTGTCCACAAAGCAGTTTTCTTCAAAGCATGGTATTTAGCCAAGAAATGTTCCAGGCCTCAAGTAGTTTTAAAACTAACATCAAAGGTGGTTTCTCCCTCATATATTTCATGTGAAAAAACTTCATGGAATCTTTTAATAGAGTCCTTGCCACAAATATATAATCTGGAGGATCTGACATACCACCAATATAAGAGAGTTGAACTGCATTGTGGCATTTAGCAGGAAGAATGGGAGTTTTAAAGAGAGAGTCAAATGTTTTTTTGTTTGTTCTGTCCTGAGATTTAAAAGTGCTACAATAAGTTGTGTGATCTCAGAAGAACCAAGAGGTAAAGCATTATCAGTGGCAGTTGTTTGAACATGGGTCCCAGGGAGTTGCAAAACTGGATGTTGAGTGAGAACCAGTTCCTCTGGAAGATGTAGGTCAGTTTCTGTCTCAGGGTGAACACCCTGTTTATGAGCCTGTAGCTGTGAAGGCTTAGAAGCCTGTAATTGGGAAAGTCTGAGGCAGTAGGCATACAAATGGGAGATTTTCCCAACTGCCAGTGTCCTGTATCATTATTTTGTTCCCTGCCCGCTCCCTTTAGAGCCATTTCAACAGACCAGTCATTTATAGAGCTATGTCCCTTACCCACAGTTTCACGAGATTCAAATGTACTTACACTTTGAGACACAGCTTGGTTTGCATTGTTTGGTTAGCTTGAGGTATTTGCGTGTGAGTGGTCTGTTACCGCAGGCTGCTTCTCTTTTGGTGCTGTGATGTCAGCACTCAGCTGGGCCAATTTGACAGGCCCAGCTGCATTGTCAGAGCAAAATTATCTGACTTTCTTTTCTAGCAGCATCTTCTGCAAATAAAAACCTACGCTCCTCGGCTTCCATTTATTGTTCCAAAAGCTGTATTGCAGCTGTCTCACATCCTGAAGATGTCTATGGGTTCTCTAAATCCTCCAGTGAAGAAATGTCATTCTCAGCCTTCAATTCAGCAGAACTTGCCAAATTTTGAGGTTCTTTCCTTAGTTCTCATTCTGCAACATAAGCAGTGGTGGTCTCTACAGGTGTCAAGATGGGAGAGGAGACCTGCTTTCCCATCTCCATGACCTCTGTCCACTCCTCCAAGCAGCTGTCTGCCATCTTGGCTGGTTGCCAAGACAGCAGAGAGTCCCCCCACAGAACAGTAGAGGAATGTTTTTATTTGCATAAATTACATAGCATCAGCTGTAAATCACAAAGCATACTCTGTACAACAAGAAATAAAAAAGTAAACATAAGTCCAATACATGAAAAATCAAACAAAAACAAACAAATAATAAGAAAATTTCATTACAACAATCCAAGAAAAAAATACTAGTATCCTAGTAGAGAAAGCGCTTCTCCTATATGTCGCTCCCCCTTCTTTATGTAATGTCCAATATGCGTCGTGCAGCATTGCTGTTTCTAGTTTCCCCCTCTAAACATGAGAATCACAATAAATGTTTTCGCATATTGTCCTTTATCCTAATATCCAAACTGCAATTCATATCACCCCTCTACCCCCCCCCCTCCCATTACTGACTTGTTTGTGAAGAGAAATAGTTTAATCTGGTTAAACAAATCTATTCTGGAGCTTTTACATTGTGGCATGTATGTATTTATGAGCCTCAGCAAGAAACCATTAAAGGTACAATCAAGTATCATGGCTCTGCCAGGTACCAGGTTCACAAAACCGTGCACCCGCATTTCAGGATGTCAGAAAAGGATCCCCAATCCATCAGCCACATCCTCCCCAAATGACCAAAAAGAGGGTCCCTAAGGCCATAATTGTTTGGACTGTATAACACCTTGTACTGAATTAAACCTGGTCTCTTGTAAAAAAAAATAACAGACTGAAATGTTTTAAAATACCTAACCATGCCAATCCCCTCTTAGTATTTTTCATACTGCAAGTGTTATAAGAGACCAGATTTAAGGATGCCAGTTATAATTTATTGAAAATGCAAACTTTTTTCAGTTTCTTTCCTTTCTTTTTCTTTGTTTCCTTTATCCCTGCCAAATCTTCCTCACACTCCATTTCTGATACAGCTCCTGAAAAAGAGGATGCATCAGATTTCAAACCTCCATCTACTTCTTGTAAAACCTCAAAATAATTCTTTGTAAGCAGTGGGGTTTCAGAAAGAGTAACCTTGCTAGAAGATCTGGTGACCCTTTTCGAAAGTGCCTCTGTACCAGCGGGGCGGCATGTTTGACTCTCCTCTCCCTACCCCCGATGTGCTAGGGGCTCCAGGCTGCCTGCACTCATATTGTTCAGAATTAGAGTCCCCCTTGTTCATTCTCTGTCTGTCCATACTTCAATCCGGGGGGGGGGGGGTCCTCGATGGACTGTCCTGGCTTGGTGGTTCTGGCCTAGCAGTCCTATACCTTTCCTGAGCCTCAGTTACCAGATCATCCTTGTTTAGGCCTCTCTGTCTGTTTTGTCCCATCCAGGGACACTGATGGTAGGTGTGGCCCTGTTCCTGACAAAGGCTGTATGTATACACATTCCTGCAAATTGAACTATTATGGTCATAATTGCCACAGAGAGCACATTTAACCCTATCACAAGTGCTGCACAAATGTCTGCTACTTCCACACTTGTAACACTCCTTGGGTTGCCTGGGATAGAACACCACTACTCTATCCTTCCCCAGAAAAAAAGCTGTTGGGGATATGTAGAATTTCACCCCCATCATCTGTAATTTAACTTTGAACCTCCAACTCCTTGTCCAGATTCCCTCAGTGTCAATTACTGCAATGGGCGTCCCCAAAACATGGCATTTTTTCTCCAACCAAAAGTAAATGTCCCCAATGTTAACCCCTTCAGTTCTAAACATAACATTAACAGTTTGGTAAAGGGGTTCTGTGAGTGGAATGGCCAAAAAAGAAACCCACAATGGTAAACTTCTCAATGATTCATACTTTCTCCAGAAAGTATCAAGTCCAGTAAAAGCTTTAAAGCAAATGTCAAAAGTATGTTTGCCTCAGATGTTAATCAAAGCATATATGTCCGAGGCAGCAAAACCCACAGAGTCTTTCAAAAGTTTCTTGGCAACTTATTGTCTGTCTGGATGGTCTTGCAGTCCACCCCTGTAATGCAAACTGACTGGGTTTCTCCTTGGTGCCTGATCCATTTTATTATTTATAAACAATTCTGAAAATGTAGGGCCAGTTTGTCTCCTCTCTTGCCTAAGTGAGTGAGGATTACTGCCAGACTGCAAATTGTCAGTCAATGGTACTTCAGTTCCCCCTACACAGTACCCACTACCAACATCAGGAGAACATGGTGCGGTGGTAATATTAGCAAAAAGCTCAGGTCCCACAGGTGGTTGTTCAGAAATACGTGACTCCAAAGGCTCAACTTGTGAAAATGATGTCCAGTCTGGATCAGGCACCCATCTCCCATCTGCCATTTGAATCCATCCCAAATTCAACAGTGAATCATCCTGTGACCAGCTCTCAGAAACAAAGAGAGTGTCTGTGTTGGGTAGCCAAAAAGACTTCTGCATTCTATCTCCCATCTTAGTGCCTACATCAGCCAGATTCAGCTGAGGCACAACTCACAGTTTGACAGTAGTTGGAGCTCCATTTGACAAAGAAAACATTGCATCAGGTCTTGGAGTCGCTGAAAGAGCTAAATGCTCACGTTTGGCACCTCGCACCCATAACTTGTTGGAAAGCTTCACCTCAGGCTCCATTTCATCCCACTGTTGCTCCCATGCAGAAGTGCTAGGTGCAAGAGTCACACCTACAGGTAAGATGTCATCCCTCATTCAGGTATCACCCATATTCTTCTCAGTCTGCTCGCAAGACTCCTCCATACTCACTAACGGAGCCACGAGCCATGGCTCTGACTGTAACTGGCAATCATTCTCCTCCATTGCCAGTCTGCAACTGACAGTAGCCAGCTCACACAGCAGTGAGTCCCCCTACAGGAGAGTAGGGGAATTTCCCTGGTGCCCTGTCCAAATTTCCCCCATTCACTAAAACTACCAACAGCTTAATCTGGTTCAAGGACAGTTTCCATTCATCTATATCCCTCTCCCCCGGGTCATGCCTGAAAACAGGCAGAATTTGTCTAGTTCACTTAACAGGTCAACAAAAACTAAATAAATAAATAAATCTGTGGCATTTTCACAAAGGTACTGCTGCAAATTTGTGGCACTACCAACCTCTGAACCCCAAAAACATATTTCTGTGCACAATTTGAAAACACTAACATCATAATTGTGTTCATTGTGCCCTGATTAGGTGAACACAACTGTTGCTGTTTACCAAGGGGCAGTATACTTTGAATGACATCATTTTTTTCTGCATCGCTAACTGAAAACAAGATGGTGTAAGCACAAAAGAAGTCGACCTATTTGAGAAAGAGAAAGTGCTTTCACAGAAGACAAACTGCATTTTCGCACAGGGCAGCTACTTTTTCCCATAGGAAAGGGAAACTTAAAATTTTCATAACTTTTCAACACATTTCTGAGCACTATTTGAAAAAACTAACATCAGAATTGTGTTCCTTGGGCCCCGATTAGGTAAACACAACAATTGGTGTTTACCAAGGGGCAGTATACTTTGAATTATATCATTTTTTTTCTGCATTGCTAACTGAAAACAAGATGGTGGAAGCACAAAAGAAGTCACCCATTTGAGAAAGAGAAAGTGCTTTTGTAGAAGAGAAACTGTACTTTTGCACTGGACAGCTACTTTTTCCCGTAGGAAATAATGGGAAATTTGAAATTTTAATAACTTTTCAACAGATTACTAGCGTTTCACCAAACCTTCAAAAGGCACATCTGTGACCCAGACCCTATATAACCCGAAGGTTTTGGAGAAAACTGCCAAGCAGTTTGGGAGAAATGGCGTGACAAAGAAATTGACAAAAAAGTGGTATTTTTCCAGTTTTTATGACATTCCGTAGTTCTCTACCTGCACATTCAACTCAAACAAAACTTGCCAGATCCAGAGATCCATGGAACCAAATGGTGAATGTAAACTTTCAGGTGATTCAGTCAAATGGTTGCTAAGTTATTAAAGTGCAAAATTTGAGGCTTAAGATAGAAGTGACCATTGAACCCTATCTATAGTGGCACTGGGGTGCAAGTATGCTATATATATATATATATATATATATATATACATTTACCTGTGGGAGTAAAAAAACACCTGAATGCAATAAAGATAAGAATCAATTTGAATTAAGTTAACCACTCAACTGAGAGTAACCCATCTGATGTCAATGACTGCCCAGGCAACACCAGATTTCTGCAAGGCAAAGCCCTTCCTTTCCTATCGATTCAGGTTCCCTTATGCCTATTCCATGTGTTCTTTAATCCCACCACAGCTTTTGACCCAGAATTTCTACTGGAAGGCTGTTCCAGGCATCCACCACTCTCTCCATGAAGACATACTTCCTTACATTTCCCCTGAGTATATCCTCCTCCAGCTTCATAGCATGTCCCCTTGTTCTTGAGCATCTTTTTTTAACAAAATGCTTCCCTCTCATCCCTCATTTACACCTGTGAGGTATTTGAAAGTCTCTACCATATCCCCCCTTTCACTTCTTTCCTACTGGGTGTACATGTTGAGGTCCTTTAGTCTCTCTCCTCATATGGTCTCTGATGCAGACCCTACACCCTTTTTGTTGTCCTTCTTTGGACTGCATCTATTCTGTCTGTGTCCTTCAGAGATGTGGTCTCCAGAACTGGACACAGTACTCCAGGTGAGGTCTCACCAATGATTTATACAGTGGTATCACCATCTCCCTCTTTCTGCTGGTAATACCCCTCCCTATGCACCCTAGCATTGCACACTGGCTTTCACCACAACCTTGTCACACTGTTTGGCCATCTTTAAGTCATTAGATTACCCCAGGTCTCTTTCCTCTTTCATCTTGTACTCAACCCCTGGGTTTCTATGCCCTAAGTGCATGATTTTGTAATTCTTCACATTGAAAGTTAGTTGCCATATTCTTGACCACTCCTCAAGCTTTCCTAGATCCCCATTCATTTTTTCCACCCCTCCATGGAGTGTCTACCCTATTGCAGATTTTAATGTCTTCTGCAAAAAGGCACACCTTCCCTAATAATCCCTTTGCAATGTCTCTATTAAATACATTAAAGAGGACCTGTCCCAGTACTGATCCTTGTGGCATCCTATTGGTCACCCTCCCTTTCTCTCAGTGAACGCCATTTGCCACCACCCTCTGATGCCTATCCCTTAATCAGTTCCTTACCCAGTTTTTCACTTTTGGCCCCACTCTCAGGCTGCCCAGCTTGTTTACTAATCTCCTATGTGAAAAGACATTGAAAGGCCTTATTGAAATCTAGGTAGGCCACATCCACCATTCCACCCTCATCTACTTCCCTAGTCACCCAGTGAAAGAAATCTATCAAATTTGTTTGACATGACCTCCCCCTGGTGACTCCATGATGCCTCAGATTCTGTAAGTTTCTGGTGTCAAGATATTCCACAATCCTTTCCTTCAGAAATGGTTCCATTAATTTCCCCACCACCAAGGTCAGGCTGACCGGACTATAATTTCTTGTTCCTCCCTGCTACCAGTTTTGTGAAGTGGGACTACATCGGTTCTCCTCCAGTCCTCTGGGAGCACTCCTGTCTCCAGTGAGTGGTTGAACAGGACTGTCAGAGGTGGAGCCAACACCTTTCTGAGCTCCTTCAATATCCTTGAATGTATCCCGTCCCGCCCAATTGCTTTGTCCACTTTCAGATTTGTGAGTTCCTTTAGAACTCTCTCCTCTGTAAATGGACTAGTTTCTACCTCCCTTGCTTTGATGCTCCTGTCACTTTACTATGATCCCTCACCTTCCCCTTCCTCTGTGAACACTGAACAAAAATATTTGTTGAGGATGTCTGCATTTTTCTGGTCTCCCTTCACACACTCCTCCCCTTCCCTCTTTAGCCCTACAACCCCTCCCCTGTTTTTTCACCTTTCACTTACATATCTGAAAAAAATGTTTTCCCCTTTCTTCTCTGCCTATGCTATTTTCTCCTCCATTTGTGCCTTTACGCTCCTGACTGCTTTCCCTGCCTCCCTCTGCATCTCGTGATACACCTCTATATCCTCCTACCTCTGTCTCTCCTTATACTTAAAGAATGCTAACTTTTTTGCCCTTACTTTCCCAGCCACCTCTTTTGAGAACCATAGCGATCACTTTTTCCTCTTGCTTTTGCTAACTTGCTTGATGCAGAGGTTTGTTGCCTTTCCTATGGCCCCTTTTAGTGTTGCCCACTGTTCCTCCAGTTCATCTATGTCCTCTTCCACTGCCAGGGCATCCTGAGGCATTCCACCATCTTTGAAAAGTCACCACTCCTGAAGTCCAGGACCCTTGCCTTAGTGTGATTCAATTCTTGCTTGGTAATTATATTGAACCATATCATTCGGTGATCGCCCAACCCCAGACTGTCACCCACCTTGAAATCTTCAAGTTGCCTGAGGAATACCCCCTGCAGGGAGTCCAGGATGTCTCTGTTCCTAGCTGACGCTGCAGCTGGGATGTTCCAATCCACATTCGGCAGATTGAAGTCCCCCACCAGCAGTACCTCCCCCTGGTCGCCATCTTGTAACCAGCAGTGACTCCGCCCCTCCCTGTATTCCCTGTGTCCATGTATCTTTTATGCTATTCCTTACATAAAGAGCCACTGCTCCCCCTTTCTTACCCTCTCTGTTCTTCTTGAAGAGATTATAGCATGGTATGGCTATTTCCCAGTCATGGTTCACATTGCACCATGACTCAGTGATGGTGACAATTTCCAGGTCAGCCTCTGACATGAAGGCCACAAGGTCTGGGATTTTATTTCCCAGACTGCAAGCACTTGTGCACATGACTGTCCAAATTCTTCTGTCATCCTTCTTGTCAGTCCCCTTTTTTACCTTTTGCCTACTTTCCTTATCCCTTCTGCCTTCATTCCCACTCCTCCTCATTTCTGCCATTCTGCTTTTCCTGCTATTAGAAACACTTGGGGGGTTCGCTCCCTTTGGGTTTTCCCTACTGATCACTTCAGCTTGCGGGAGTGGACAGTTCATGTCTCCCTGATTCCTTCTGCCACTCCCCTCATCTAGTTTAAATGCTTGCTAATGTAGCATTTAAACTGTCCATGGAGGACTGTTGTTTCCCTCCCAGATGGATCCATGACATCCCCCCTGCATAGGCCTTTATCCCTTCAGGAGGGATCCCAATCACCAATGCAGCCAAAACCCTCCTCCCTGCACCAATCCTTCAGCCACTGGTTGGACTTCTTGGTACAGAGTACCCTGTCATCCCCTCTAACGTAGAAAGGCAACACCTCAGAAAATGCCACTGAGAGTGTTATCTGCCTAAGACCCCTCCCCAATTCCCTGAACTCCTCCTGCACTCTCCTAACTTCATCCCTAGCCTGATCATTGACCCCTAGGTGGGCAATTACATATATCTCTCTCTCTCTCTCTCCCATCCTGCTGCCCTAGCAATCTAGAGGATCTGCTTCCATTCCCGCCAAGCCATGGCACGGGGTAGGCACCTAACTTCCCTCTCCCCCCTCCTTCCCTCTCCTCAAATCTATGCCGCTGACAATTGAGTCTCCCAACAGGAGTTGCTTCCTCCTTCTCTGGGGACCTCTTTCAAACATCTTCGAACATCCTGAATGGAGGACCCCCACATCCTCCCTGGCCACTAATGCGGGTGCCTCCATGGGACAGTCCCACCCTGCCAGACTGGTGTATGAGTTGTGTAGTGGAACCAACTGGGGAATGTGCCTCTGACCCACCACCCTCACCTTTGCTGAACCTACCTTAGTCCAGCCACCCCTCCTGTCTGACAAACCTTGAGGCAGTGGTGGCAGACGTGCTGGTCCCTGGGTGGAGGAGGCAGAGGCCTCAGGAATCCTAGCTAACGTGGGCTGGAGATATGCAACCTCCACCCTCAGCTCAGAGAGGTGCACGCAGATAGGGTAGCACCACAGTCTCCAGAAAGTCTCCTTGGAAACTGCTGCCCCATATCCACTGCACTGCATGACTCCCAGCATACAGTAGCTATTGTTTTCCTTGTCTGTTTTTGTTTATTTACTCTAGTCCCTTTTTTTAGAAGGGTAGAGAGGGACTCCTAAGCTTTTTAATCCAGTATTAGAGAACACTGTAAATAGCCTCAGCACTTTGACCACAAAGGTCGTCATCAAGGGCATGTCACAATAAGGGGAAGGCCCCTTTTATACACATCACACACATAGAAACATAGAAACATAGACTTTGATGGCAGGTAAGAACCGCTTGGCCCACCTAGTCAGCCCATTTTCTATGTATTGGATAAGCTGCAGATTCTAGTTAACCAACAGCCTATGTACTCCTACCCTTCACTATAATTGCCTTATGTCTGTCCCATGCATTCTTGAATTCCCCCACTGTTTTTGATCCCACAACCTCTTCAGGAAGGTGGTTCCATGTGTCAACCACCCTGTTTGTGAAAAAATGCTTTCTGATGTTGCCCCTGAGCTGTTCCCCCTCTATCTTCAAACTGTGCCCCCTTGTTCTTGCACACTTCTTTCTCTCAAAGGTGCTTCCGTCTTGGACTTTGTTGATTCCCTTGAGGTACTTGAAAGTTTCTATTATGTCCCCCTCACCCTCCTTTCCTCAAGGGTATACATATTAAGCTCTTTCAGTCTCTCCTCATATGACTTCTGTTGCAGACCCTGCACCATTTTAGTTGCCCTCCTCTGGACCGCCTCCACCCTGTCTACTTCCTTGCGAAGATGGGGTCTCCAGAACTGCATGCAGTACTCCAAATGGGGTCTTACCAACTGTCTGTACAGAGGGATAACAACTTCCTGTTTTCTACTGGTGATGCCTCTCCCTCTGCATCACAGTATTCCCCAGCCCTCCTTACTGCCTTCTCACATTGTTTACCTACCTTAAGGTCATCTGATAGGACTACCCCGAGGTTACTTTCCATTCTTGTTGTTGTTAGTGCCTCCTTCCCCCCCCCCATTGTATACTCTTCCACTGGGTTTTTGTTTCCCAGGTGCATTACTTTGCACTTTTTTTGCATTCAATTTAAGCTGCCATACTTTTGACCATTCCTCCAATCTTGCCAAGTCTAGGTGGCCATATCTACAGCCCCTCCCTGGTATACTACTTTGGTCACCCAGTCAAAGAAATCTAATAGATTCGTCTGACATGACCTTCCCATTGTGAATCCATGCTGCCTCAGGTCCTGTGCTCTGCTGGCCTCTAGGTACTCAACAATTCTTTCTTACAGAAGTGATTCCATCATTTTCCCTACCACTGAGGTTAAACTAACAGGTCTACAGTTCCCCGCCTCTGCCTTGCTCCCACTTTTGTGAAGAGGAATCACATCTGCCCTCCTTCAATCCTCAGGTACCACATCATCCTCCCATGATTTGTTAAAAAGGGTAGTTAGTGACATCACTGGGATCTCTCCTTTGTTCTTTTAGAATTCTGGGGTGAATCATGTCAGGCCCCATTGCTTTGTCCACCCTGAGATTTAGGAGTTCTCTCAGGACCCTTTCTTCTGTGAATGGATTGTTATCAACCCCCTCTGTCCAGAGTGCATCTATTGCTTGGTTTAGGTACCTCCCCTCTTTTTCTTTTGTGAAGCTGAGTAAAAGTATTCATTCAGTATCTCTGCTTTTCCACTGTCATCTTCTGCCCACATCCCTTCCCCTTTGTTAAGCCTCACTATCGCTTCTTTGGTCTTCCTTCACTCCCTGATGTACCTATAAAAGCTGTTATCCCCCTTCTTTACAGAGTTGGATATCTTTCACTCGGTTTGGGCCATTGCAATTCTGACTGACATCCCCACTTCCTTCTGCTTTAACTGATACAGTTCTCTGTCCTGCTCATTTTGTGATAACTTTATACTTCCTGAATGCTATCTTTTACTCCCTAACCTTTCCCACCACCTCTTTTGACAACCATGGTGTTTTTTTACTTTGTTTTGTTTTATTTATTTGCTTCACACAAATACTTGTTGTCTCTGTGATGGCAGTTTTGATTTTCTCCCATTGTTCTTCTACCCCTCCTTCCTGCCCATTTGCTAGTTCATTCCTTAGAAACTCACCAATTTTGCCAAAATCAGCCTTCCTAAAGTCCAGTACTTTTGTCTTTGTATGGCTTGACTCTACAGATGTGTTTATTGTGAACAACACTGTTCGATGGTTGCTAGTTCCCAGATGGCTACCCACTTCTAAATCTGTGATCCTCTCACCATCTCTATTTGAGAGTACCCGGTCTAAGATTGCTCCCTCCTGAGTGGGTTCCAACACCAGCTGTCTGAGGCATGCCCCCTGCAGGGTATCAAGAATGGCTCCATTCTTGGATGTGGCTGCAGCACATGTGCTGCAGTGAGCATCTGGCATATTCAGGTCCCCATCAACAAAATTTCCCTTTTTTTCTGCCATTCTAAGGTTGGCTTCTAACATTTCTTTGTCCATTTCCTCCCCCTAAGATGGGGGTCTATATGCAACCCTGTGCGGACTGTGGTGCCATTACCTGTCTCCAAGGTGACTCACAATACCTCCTCTCTTCCCCGTTTACTCTTTAGTTCTGTTGCTTTGATCCCTTCTCTTATGTAGAGAGCTACTCCTCCTCCTCTTTTACCCTCCCTGTCCTTCCTATAGAGTGTTTACCCTGGTATGTTTACATCCCAGTCATGGTTCTTTGTGTACCATGTTTCTGTGACTGCTACAATATCCTGGTGTCCATCTTCCATCAATGCTGCTAAATCAAGAAGCTTGTTACCCAGACTATGAGCACTGGCACTCATCATCCTCAATTTTTTTATGGTCTTACCTCTTTTAGCCTCATCCCTGCCCTTACTGTCTTTGTTTTTTTCTCCATTTACCCCATCCTGCTCTCTATCGACCTCTCTACTTTGGTATTTACCTCACTGATGTCCCTTTTTTGTGAGGTGAGTCTGGGAATTCCCTGCTTCTCATCAGTGCCTCCCTCCTTGGCTAGTTTAAAAGCTTGCCAATGAAGCATTTAAACCTATCACCAAGGAGTCTGCTTCCCCTTCTGGACAGAGGCATACCATCTTGCCAGTGTAGGCGTGCATCCCTCTAGGTGGAGCCCCAGTCCCCAATGAAGACAAAACCCTGTGCTGTGCATCATATTTTCAGCTATTCATTGAATCACATGGTGCATAGTACCCTAGCCTCACCCATGCAATTGACAAGCATTACCTCTGAGATTACCATGTGTGCTACTTGGCTATGGCCCCTCTCCAACTCCACAAACTCCTCTTTCACTGCTCCAAGCCCATGCCCAGCTAAGTAATTTGCCCCTAGGTGGACAATGATGTCCATCTCCCTCTCCTGTGAAGATGCTCTTGCGATCCTGAGGATTCATTTCCCATCCCTCCAAGCCATGGCTAAAGGCAGGCATCTTATCTCCCTCTCCACTTTTTCCCTTTTTATAGTCCTCTAATAATTGAGTCCCCCATAAGGAGCTGCTTCCTTCCCCTGTGGTGTCCCATGCCACCCTCCTGTGGGCCTTCCTTGTGGCGGTTCCCAGCAAACTCCTTGGTCTCCAGTGCTGGTGCCTCCATAGGGGAACTGTGCTCCACCAGTATAGCATAAGGATTGTGGAAAGGTGCAACTGGAGGGATGCACTGCTGTTCTGCCTCCCTCACCCTCCCTGAGCCCACTGTGGTCCAACTGCTCCTCTGTCTTGGCAACCTTTGAGGCAGTGGTGGTGGCCCTGGTGTTCCTTGGGTGGGGGAGGTTTCCCTACTCCTGTCCAATTTAGCTAGGAGATGGGAAACCTCTTCCCTTATAGCAGAGAGTTGACTGCAAATAGGGCAACATCTTAGCCTCCAGAATGTCTCCTGGAAGACTAATGCCCCACAGCTATTGCACTGCACCACTCCCCACATATCTGTCTTTCTTCCTGTTTATTCAATTTTTTTTTCAGTGTGTGAGTGCACTTACCCTCAATGCAGTGTGCCAGATTGGTAAGGATATGACAGTTGTATGCCATGTGCCCTCTTGGGGACATGATGTCAGAACCGCTGGTATAAAGGAAATGATAGCCTTGGGGAGGGGATGAGTGGTATGGGGGTTGGCTCTGACCCACCACTCTGGTGAGTGTTGACCTTCCTTTCAGCAAGACAACCTGCACAACAATCTACCAGAGAATATACCCAGCAAAAAACTATTATAGTCAGAGAAAAATCAAGCATTTGGGCCCACTATCTATAATGCAAACCTCCCCTGACCCAATGCAACCTGATGTTCTGTGCTATGAAGACAATCAGAGGAACCAGTTTCCACAACCTGAGGTCTTGTCTGGGTTGAATACACAAACTGCAGGGCTCACAAAGAAAAAATCCTCTGCCACCAGTAAATAGTTCACTGTACCAAAAAATAGTTTCATGTAACCTGTCACAAAACACAAGTAGATAAATAATCCAGCTAAACACAAGGGAAAACCAGTTATGCAGTATTTCAGTTCTTCTGAACCACATGTTACATTCTTGGATTATTTAGGTTTTTCAAAAAATGTAAAATAAAAATAGAAATAAATATGGAACAAAACAACTAAGTGCATAAATGAGAAAAGGAAAAAGCTAATATGTACATAACATGTATTTTAAATAAAGGGTGATGTTAATAGTGCAGGTTAGAAAATAACACCAGTCTCACTAAGGAACCTAGAACAATGGGCCCAGATCAAATTAATGTAATTACCAATATAGTACTATTTCAAAGCATTACTGTTTTTATGATTTTCACAAAGGTTTTATATTTTAACAACCTTCAGTCAAAATGGGGGTCCAATGAGGTTCCAAATCCCACAATGAAATCAAAAACTCAGGGAGAGATCTTGTTAAACAAATCTGATAGAGTTATTTGACTGGCCAGGGAATTGGATCAGGGTGGAGCGGTGGATGTAGCCTACCTAGATTTTAGTAAGGCATTCAACACCATTCCATGCAGGAGACTTGTAAATAAGCTGGGAAATGTAGGAGTGGGTCTTAAGGTGGTAAGCCTGGTGAGAAATTGGTTGGTGGAAAGAATACAGAGGGTGGTAGTAAATGGAGTTCACTCTGAGGAAGGGAGGGTGACAAGCAAAGTGAAACAGGGATTTTTACTAGTACCATCCTCTTTAATGTCTTTATTGGAGGCATTGCAGAGGGTCTAGAAGGGAAGGTATGCCTGCCTCTTTGTGGATGACACTAAAATCTGTAATAAGGTAGGCACTCCATGGGGGATGGAATAAAATGAATAAGGATCTTGGAAAGTTAGAGGAGTGGTCATGGGTGTGGTAGATAGGTTTCAATGCGAAGAAGTACAAAATCATGCACTTGGAGCACAGAAACCCAGAGGCAGAGTACAAAATGGGGAGGAGGGAGGGTAGTATTAACCACCATCAAGCAGGAAAGGGACTTTGAAGCAATCATATCTGATAACCTAAAGGTGGCCAGACATTGTGACAAGGCAGTGGGGAGAGCTAGTGGGAAGCTAGGGTGAAGTGGGAGAGGTACCACCAGTCAAAAGAAAGAAGTGGTATTACTGCTGTATAGATTACTGATAAGACCTCACCTATACTAGAGTACTGTGTCCAGTTCTGGAAACCACATCTCCAGAAAGACATAGACAGGCTAGAAGCAGTCCAGAGGAGGGCAGCCAAAATGGTGCAGATCTGCATAATAGACCCTATGAGGAGAGACTGAAGGACCTCAATATGTACACCCCGGAGGAAATGAGTGAGATGGGGGATATGCTAGAAACATTCACATACCTCACGGGTGTAAATAAAGTTCAACAGGGAAGAATTGTTCAGTAAAAAAGATGCCCAAGAACAAGGGGACATGCCATGAAGCTGGGGGGACTCAGGGGAGATATGAGGAAGTACTTCTTCACAGCAAGAATGGTGGATGCTGGAACAGCCTTCCAGTGAAGATGGTGGGGGCAAAAACAGTAATGGGCTTCAAGAATGCATGGGATAGGCATAAGTGAACCTTAGAGGTAGGGTGGGGGGGTAAAACTAGAGATCAAGTAGGGTCTGGGGTGTTATAGAAGCTAGGGATAATGGGCAGACTAGGTGGGCCAAGCGGTCCTTAATTGCTGTCAGTATCTATATTTCTATGTTTCTATAAATAATATAGCATCCTCACATGTTCATTGGCTGGATGAAAGGAGAAAGAGAGAGGGACACCAAAACAGAGGCCCACACAATGGTACCAACGGCCACCATAAAGACAGAAACCAAAGCTGTGTAGAAGAGAACTGTAGAGAAAGACATGTTCCAGCAGATAAAATGCAATTATGTGAAAGAGTACAAAATCTTTAGAAATAAAAGTATCTCTCCATAACTCCTATGTCTTATGTCCTTCTTAGTTTAACACTTTATGGTGGCATGCATATTATGCTAATCAGTGCCATGAATGTTGCAAGTCACAGATCTGTCCTCTGGAATCAGTCCATTATTATGCATTAAGCTGGTGTATGAGGGAAGATAATTAGCAATGTTTTTTTTTTCAAATTTGAAAACAGTCTAACATTTCTAAATTTCTGTTTCAAAGAATCAAAATATGTCCACAGTACATCTTGTACCAATTTTAGAGCTGTGCTACAATAATAAACTGCTGCAGCATCTGCAGATAGATAAGCAGAATACGACTGCTGCCAATTCATTAATATACACTGTAACTATAATGGACGCTAAAAGTGAGCTCTGGGGAACCATGAGTGCTTTTGTCCATCTATTTAGCTATCTCACTGTATTTCTGCCAAGGAGATAAACAGTGTTTGAATTATGAAATAAACTCTGAGCCATTAACAGTAACATTAAAACCTTAGGCTATTTAGTCATTAACTGCCCTAGGCTGTTGTGTCAAAAGTCTTGACCAAATCTGCAAAATAAGAACATATAGAATTCCCTTGATCATTTGAACATCAAAAATCATTATGCACACTTACAATGGCAGTAACAGTGGTCTATTCTATTAAACCTGACTCTCTGAGCTCAGATGGAACAGTATTGAAAATGAACTTTTTCACTGTTGGAGCAGAGAATATTCTGCCTATTTCAGTGGAGTGTGTTGTAATGGATGCCAACACAGAAGGGGTTAAAAGTTCTACAGTGAACTTCGCCAATGATTCTTTACAGCGTACTGGGTCATAATGTCGCATGCATAATAGTGTACGATATTATGGCAAACCCGAACCTGTGCACTCTCTGATTTGGGCCCCCCTTGAGTTGAGAATCCTTAGTAATCCGGGGCACAGCCCCGTAATGGAGGTGTGGGCAGAGCCTCACAGAACAAAAACAGGCAGAATATTGCGCAATGCGCTTGTGCCTTGTGGGATTCTGCCGTGCAACATAATGACCCTGTGCCATTCTACAGTAGCTTCTTCAAAGAGAAATGGTAACAGAGCTATTGCTCAGAAAGAATTTGGAATTTCTCAGTATATCCCAATTTAGAAACACAGAAACATAGAAAAAAGACATCAGAAGGAGTCTCCCCATGTGTTCCCTTTACCTTCTCAGATCACAGAACCTAACCCTCTTCTTCCTAATGCCTCGTACTGCTCCTGTTGCATTTGATCACATTTTAGCCTTGTCCCACCACAGCTTGAATGATGTCATGGGCTTTACTTCCACTTCCTAAGCTGGCAGTTTATTCCATGGCTCCACAGTCTTTCTATAAAATAATGTTTCCTAAGCTCCCTATCATTACAGAAATAATCATATGAAATGTTTTCATGCTGTGCACATAAAACTACCCATGTGATATGCATGTGGCAAGCATGATTTAAATGTTACATTGGACCCAATTGCATGCATGTGGCATGTGCACAGCAAGCAAGTGTGGAAAGCATGCTTTTTATGTTAAACTGGAACAGACTGCATGCATGTGGCATGCATGCAAAAAGCAAGTAGTCACTGATAACTACACACATAAAAGTTAATTGACTTGCTCAGGATCACACCATATACAAGTGGGGGTTGATGAGATTCAAACCCAAGTCTTCAGGTCTCCAAGTCTCCTGGTTTGCAGTTCAGTGCCTTTAACCACTAAGCTATACTGCCTGCTCACATATGGCTCACTTGTAATTCAATACAAATCTGCATACATTTGCACTTATGTGGCATGCTTATAGCCACTGTTATGCTTTTTAATTTTCTTGACCCCCCTTCATCTCAGCTACACAACTGAACTGTAGCACACATACCAATGGAAACACATGTGGTTCTTCCCACCCCCAATACACACACTTACACACAAAACTACTTCATTACTCCTGTCTGGCCTGTACGCCTACTGTTTTCTCTCCATAGTTTTGAATGCTTCCACGCAAACAGACTTTAAGGGGCAAACACACAAGTAGCAATAACTCAACACCCACCCATATGGCTGGTTCCCCCCCATGCACACACACACACACACACACACACACACAGTAACAAGTGTGACCATGCTGCTACAAACAACTCACCAAGTATAGATATAAGTCAAGAGCCTTGTACCTGAGTACTAGGAAGCGAGAGGCAGGAGTCTTTAAGAGATAATGCCCATGGATCAGAGTGCTGGGACATACCACTTGAAATTAATGGAATTATTTTTAATTACTATTTTATATATTATGATGGTGAATTGGAGAATAATGAAGGCCACTGTTCTACGAATAAGGCCCTTGTAAGTTGAGCGGTGGCCTTCATTAATCTCCAACTCTCCCTCAATAATGTATAAAATAGTAATAAAAAAATACCCCTGTTCATTTCAATGGTGGATGCCCCTGCAGTTTCCCTTGACCTATGTCATAATGTTCCTGAGCATGGGGATGTGGAGGTCAGCTTCACTGGGGGGGGGGGATAAGCCTGACTATAGTGCAGCTCCAATAGTCTGTGCATACCATACTGCTCAACTGTCCCTGAATGCAAGGGACAGCCCTCATTTTACCCCTGAAAACTGCTCTGCTCCTCATCCATCCCTCTTGGAAAACATGCTGCTCACACAGAGGATGTCTTGTAAATTTAGACTTTATGGTAGGGTCACCATTTCAGATTTCAGCAAGGGGGAGCCAACAACCAGCGGAGACCAGGTGCTAGTTAACCCCTAGGTGGCAAGCTTTAGAATGTCTAGAATTTCTCTAAAAGGTAAAACTTATTTGTTGTGACTGACAAGTGATATGTAAATCAGGAAAAATTTAAATGTATAAGATTCATCTGTCTATACCCTGGAGCAGTGCATCAGATTTGGGATTAAACCCACCCAATTACTAACAAATATTTTTCCTGGCTGAATTTCTGACCCACCCCAAAAAAAACTTTGTCTTGATTTCTCTCCCACACTCCACTCCATTCAATTCCCATCCCATATGGGCTGTGAAGCCATCCAAAGGCGAAATAATATAAAAAAATCAATATTTAACACATCAATATTCCTCCTTCCTCAATCCCCCTGCAAAAAAAAAATATTTACTTTTCCTTACCCGGTCAGCTGGCCAGAACCTGCTGCTTGGCCCAGTGTGCCACCAGCTCAGTTTTTAGTATGATTCTCCTCCTACTTTCTGCCAGAAGTTGGATGCTAGAACTGACCATCCCAGGTCCCCAATGTGGTCCTTGTCCAAGTAACCTAACCAACCAAACTCACCCAGCCTGTATTGCTTGCTTCTTGCTTGGCTGCTGCTGTGGCTGGTGGTGCACTGCACTGATCAAGACCCTTTGAAAGCCACCACACTGCTGTCACCACTGCTGCTAGGCCTAGATTGCTTCTGTAGGGGGCCTGTGCTGTTTTTTTTTGCGAGGTGAGCCTAGTAGAGTAAGTAGGTAGCTTAATCTTGAGTTAGCTTCTTGCTCTCCATCTGACCCTTCAGCCACCAGGGGAGATGGAGACTCACGAAGAGTACACCAACAAAAATATGCCATCACAACACTGCTATTGAAAGTTCAGTGCTCACCGACTCCACCAAGCTGTAGTGTGCAGCCTGTCTACTCTGTGGCAGGAAAGATAGTGTTACATTCACATGACTTATGCACTTGCTTGGCTGGAGTGCCTCCATTTCATATGTGATGACACTGCCACTTATAGGTGGGGAAAGTGGAGAGTGGACACCACACTACACACACAGTCGAGTCAGAAGTGCACCTGCAGCATGAGTGCACATAGGCTATGGGGGCACATATTGTGCAAAAGATTAAATCCAAATGTAATGCTATTATTGCCACACCATAAGAACAACCTAGACACAAATGTGGGGGGGGGTGAACTGACCCCTCTGCCCTACTCAAAGGAGAATAACTAGAATGATTCCAAGATTAACAAACTTGGATTATCAGAACAGATTAAAAGCTACTGGTCTCTTCTCTCTTCAAACTAGAAGATTAAGAGGTGATATGCTTATGGTTTTTAATTTAATAAATTCACCAGATCTAATGGAAAAATGTGGTCTAACACTCTCCAAAAGGAGACATGTTCCGAGGCTGCATAATAAACAGCTTGAAGTAAAAACTTATAAAACCAGCAAAAGGAGAAACTTTTTTCCAATAAGAGCATCCATTGTATGGAACACCTTGCCACAAGAATTGGTAGAGGTAACTAGTGCCACTGTCTTTAAAAACAAATGAGATGTTTGGTTGAGGGATAATAGATAAATAATGTCCCACATAGTGTGGGGAACAGTCTCGATGTGCTCTGGCCTTCTTCTGTTCTTTCATACCAAGTAATACCAAGTAAAGTAAGTAAAGTAAAGACATAGACAGGGTGGAGGCTGTCCAGAGGAGGGCAACCAAAATGATGAAGGGTCTGCATCAGAAGACATATGAAGAAAGACTAAAGGAACTGAAGATGTATAGCCTCGAGGAAAAGAGGGAGAGAGGTGACATGATCGAAACTTTTAAATACCTCAAGGGAATCAACAAAGTCCAAGAGGGTAGCATCTTTCAGAAAAAGAGATGTGCAAGAACAAGGGGGCACAATTTGAAGATAGAGGGGGGACGGCTCAGAGGTAATGTGAGGAAGTATTTCTTTACAGAGAGGGTTGTGGATACATGGAACAGCCTTTCTGAGGAGGTTGTAGAGTCAAAAGCAGTGGTGGAATTCAAGAATGCATGGGACAGACATAAGGCAATTCTAATGGGGGGGTAGGAGGAAGTAGGCTGTTGGTTAACTAGGATCTGCAGCTTGTCCATTAGGTAGGAAAATGGACAGACTAGGTGGGCCAAGCTGTCCTTATCTGCTGTCAGATTCTATGTTTCTATGTTTCTATGTTTAATGGCATAAACAACAAGGGGGCACAATTTGAAGATGGGGGGATGGCTCAGAGGTAATGTAAGGAAGTATTTTTTCGCACAGAGGGTTGTGGATGCATGGAACGGCCTTCCAGAGGAGGTTGTGGAGTCAAAAACAGTGGTGGAATTCAAGCATGCATGGGACAGTCATGAGGCAATTCTTGGGGGTGGGGGTAGAAAGAAGTAGGCTGCTGGTTAACTAGGATCTGCAGCTTATCCATTAGGTAGGGAAATGGGCAGACTGGGTGGGCCAAGCGGTCCTTATCTGCTGTCAAATTCTATGTTTCTATAAATAGGGTTTTTTCAACTTTGGTGCATAGCTCGGCCATTTTGGGGAATTTTGGCACCAACTTTTCAACATGGGGTTCTTGGGACCACACCTCATGAATTCATTCACTGTCATCTGGTTAATCGGTCCCAAAAGGTGATTTCACAGTCACTGCATGGAATCACCTTTTGGGACCGATTAATGAAATGACAGTGCCACTGTTCATGAGGCAGGCTCCCAAAAAGCCTATGTTCAATATTTGGTCACAAAATTCTAAGAAATGACTGTTTTCTGACCATGCATTGCTCAGTTTCAATGCACACTTGTAACGTCACAAATATGTAACATTTTCACTCCAGATTTTCAACATTGATATTTTCGTACACCTCCTCATGAACAGTACAGCTGTCATTTTCAACATCCTGGCCAAAATGCGTTTTCGCACTTCCGGCGCAGAATAACGCAGTCGCTGTGGAAAATCAGTGTTTGGGACATATTATGAAAATCACAGTGACACTGTTCATGGGCAGAGGTTTCAAAATACCCATGTTAAAAATTTGGTGACAAAAGTCCTTGTAATGACTGTATTATGAGCTTGCGTTGTGCAGTTTCCACGCACACACGTAACTTCATGAATTTGTAATATTTTCACTCCAGATTTTCAACATCGGCATTTTTTTATACTTCCTTATGAACAGTACAGATGTCATTTTTCACATCCTGGCCAAAATGTGGTTTTGCACTTCCGGCACTGAATAGCACGGTCGCTGTGGAAAATCAGTTTTCGGGACATATTAAGAAAATTACAGTGACACTGTTCATAAGCAGAGGTCCCAAAATGCCTATGTTGAAAATTTGGTGACAAAAGTCCATAAAATTACTATTTTATGAGCATGCGTTGCGGAGTTTACACACACACTCATAGTGTAGATGATTTGTAATATTTCCACTTAAGAGTTTCAACATTGTCAGTTTTGTACACCTCCTTATGAGCAGTACAGCTGTCATTGTTCACATCCTGCCCAAAATGTGTTTTCACACATCTGGTGCACAATGGTGCGGTTGCTTTGGGAAATCAACGTTCAGGACAGAGTAAGAAAATTGTAGTGACAGTGTTCATGAGTAGAGGTCACAAAATGCCAGTGTTGAAATTTTGGTGAAATTATTCCACTGAATGACTGTTACGAGCGTGCATTGTGCAGTTTCCACGTAAGCTTGTATGTTTGAGCATTTTTAATATTTTCACTCCAGATGTTCAATACTGCCTTCTCTTCACACCTCCATAAGAATGGTACAGCTGTATTTTTTCACATCCTGCCCAAACTGTGTTTTCGCACATCTGGTGCAGAATGTCACGGTCGCTGTGAGAAATCAACGTTCAGGACAGAGTGACAAAATCACAGTGCCACTGTTTATGAGCAGAGGTCCCAAATGCTTTCAGGAGGTGGGGGTCACAAAAGGCCATGTTGAAAATGTGTAGTGCAAATACTAACAAATGTCTGGGGCGTTAGAGTTTCTAACCATAAGGTACCCACCCCCCTCTTCCAACCCATGGTGGGGCTCCAGTGCTCTTATCTTCTCTAAACCACAGACACATCATCACTCTTCAAAGCCAGAACACAAATTGAGGAAACAGGTATGAACTTCACTGTATTTCAACAGGAATGTGAACTTGGTGGCATAACTTGTTCTTTCTGCTGGAAACTATAGTCCTGTCAATCGGTGCGTACCAACATCAATCCCAGTGATGAACTCCGGCATTGATAAATGATTGTTAGAAGATGTTCACACTAGTTTACCTGCTGCACACATGTCAAGCTTGCAGCATGTGAACATGATTTGCTTTTTAGACCTGGTTCACTTAGGTTCACTTTGTGTATGCAAACTGTATGCAAGCATTGCACAATTAAGCATGTGGCATGCATTCTGCATGTACACAGCACACTTATACTTCAGTAAGGGTCTTGAAGCCCTTCATCCCAACATCCACTCATGCTCTTTAGTGTTACAATTGGAAACTCTATTGAACAGGTCCAAGGATGGCACCTTATTTATTCCACTCACAACTTGCACATTTCAATCATATCTCCCCTCTCCCTCCTTGTCTCCAGTAAGAACATACAGTATTTAATGCTTCAAGACTCTCCTCTTAACAGTGCCCTTGAAGTCCCTAGATCATTTTGGTCACATTACTCTGAACAGCAACCAGCCTGTTTATATCATTTTTCAGATGTGGACTCCAAAACTGGACACAGTACTCAAGATGGGGCCTTACCAAGGACCTGTAGAAAGGCAGTATTACCTATTTCCTTCTGCTGTCAAATCCCCTCCCTATGCTCCCCAACATTTTGTTGGCCTTGATGTAAGCTTTGTTGCATTGGCTTGTCTGTTTAAGTGTGCTGCTTATGATGACACCTAGATCCTGTTCTTCCTGTGTGGCACTGAGCTGAACTCCATTGAGGTAATACTCTGTTCTTGGGTTCCCTTTCCCCAAAAGCATCACTGTACATTTTTTTGTGATACGCTTCAGCTGCCAGACACTGGACCACCTTTTCAGCCTCTGTAAGTCTTTTTGTATATCCTTAACTGCCTCCTCACTGATAACCCTTCCTCCTAGCTTGGTATCATGCATGAATAGGGCAATTTTGCCCTGAATACCTATGCTGATGTCACTGATAAAGGCATTAAACAGGACTGGCCCCAATACTAAGCCTTGGTGCACACCACTAGTGACCGTGCCTTCATCAGACCTCACCCCGTTGACCACCACTCTCTGTTTTTTGTCCCTAAGTCAATTACCTACCCAGCTGACTAATTTGCAAACATGGATGACTTTTACAGCTTTTTTAATACTGAGGAAAGTTTTCAGTCTGTATTGATAAATTGTAAATACAGTATAATCCATTTAATCTGGACTCTGATAATAGGGATGTTCAGTTTAAAGGGATTTTGCTGGGAAGCATTTCACACCCATTAACTATAGTGTAAAGTTAATCAGTTAGTAGGGAACTTATTTTCATGAAATCGGGTCACTTTTCATCCAATCAGGGGTGTACAGAGGGGCTACTGGCATCTATTTTGAGACAGACTAACCAATTTCACACACTTGTGCTGGCCACCACCTCTAGTAAGTGAAGTGAGCTGTCTCTGGCACAATGCACAAAGGTTGTGGAGGCAATTTCTAGCCCAAAAGCCTCCCTGACTTAAATCATCTAACAGTATGGTATTTGTAAAACCCAACCACAGCACACTTTACAGAGTGGTGACTGAGTGTTAATCCAAGCCACAAAAGAAAGCAGGAGGGTAAAACAATTGTCAGACGAGGAAGGCATAATGTTGTGGTGTCAGTATGCTGTAAACAACCATGCCTGGCTTTCAGGGTCATTTTTGTTGTTAAAGCCTTTTATTGATTTTGTCTCAAAAAACACATTATAAAGAAAAAGGACAAACATTTCAGTACTGTTACAACTTTTGAAACTCTTGTGAATGCAGGACCATGTTCTCGGTACATATGTCTTTTTGCCATGAAGCAATTGATTAGAGGCATGCCACCTGGTGTAGCATACCATAATTTATCTATATTCAGTAACAGGTTATCAAATCAGGACAGTTCTTCTTACATACATTGTATGGATTAATCTTTTAAGAGGGAACAGAATCATGTGGACCGGATTAGTATCTTTGGGGCATCCTTAGGAATCTTAGTGCATCCTGCTGCATGGCAACCGTGTTACATCTTCCGTCCTGTAATATGACAGATAGTACCACAAAACATACAGAGTACTTACACAAACAAAAACAAACAACTACCTGTAACATTGTATTAACCTTGGAGCAAACAATAAACCTTTGTTCTATGGCTGGATGGAGAAAGGACCTACTTAGTGAGGCAGATTAAACTAAATTCTGAATGCTTGGGACCTAGTGAGGCCAGACCAAGCAGAGCCTTTGTGAGTTTCAGGTACCAGCTGGGTACTACTACTACTACTACAAATGCCATAAAGGGGCCCCAACAAGTAAAATAGTATTCCATCCAGTTTAGCTTAGAATGAGGGAGCCAGTCTAGGTCTGCAGGTCCTGTGAGAGATGTTAGTACTTCCCTCATACTGGGAACAGTGGGGCTAATTACAGCTTATTCATGAAGTGTCCCACAGGTGACTTACCTGTGGGACACTTCCTGAAGAAGCTCCGGCAAAACTGGCTGAAGTCTAATAGGGTCCTGCATGTTTATTTCCTGGTCTGTGCACTTGCAGTTTGGAGGTTTGCACTTTATATCTGCCTTAATAAACTGCTTTGAATTTGAGCATTTCTGCTTAAGGTCTTGTTTGTAGTAGGTACTGTAGTGCTGGAATTCAGTACGCTGAACAGTGGGGCTATGCCATTTGCACCAGGGAGCTGTTTTTGCTTGCATTGCCAGCAGTGTCAGCCATCTAAAAGCAGGCTGTTTCAGCTGCAGTGCGGCTGCTTTAATGCTTAGTAATAGAAAGGGGCAGATAGGGGAATATTTATATGCAATACTGAACTACTCAATTGACTATCTGTCCCCAAAAGGATTTTAGTTTGGGGCATGTCCAACAAATATGGTAGAGATCACTCAGTAGACTGGCAGTGCCAACATTTGTCAAGTTCAGTCACCCTGGTGGCATGAAGGACTGCTGGGGTTCTGTACCATTAATGTAGGATTTTGCTTTGAATCAGCCTACTGCAGGTATCTCTAAGCAGAGTGTAAGCATTGTACCATGCTTGTGACCATTGGGCATCTGTAAGACCAATCCCTAAGAACTTCTCCCACCTTGTTTTTGATTCCCCTGGTTGGCTAGGTAAGGAGTCTCTATGTTTTGTATATATGTTGTCTGCTAGTCCTTTGGGGGCAGTAAGCCATCTGGATAGCATTTCACCTGCAGATGAGGGCTTTTGGTTATGCAGCAGAGGCTTAATAGCCTCCCTAATTTGCACATATCGCCAGTGATCATTGTGTGTCTCTCTAGTTCTCCTGCAGGGAGGGAAACAGTGCCATTGTGCCTGTTTCCTGATCAAGGATACAGTATCTTTTATGAAGTGGATATCCTTGGTAGACCACTGAGGCCATACAGCTAGTTTTTCTATCTGTGAGGATATGTGGGTTACTCCATAAAGGGGTGTATTAGACTGGGATTAGGTTAGTGCCTAGCCTGCACTGAGCCTTGGACCAGTACCTACTGGAGGGGTTTATAGTAGGGTGGGGGGAGTGGGGTTTCCCTTTAGGGAGGCAAAGCAAGGAAGTGGCGATGCAAACCCCTCCTGTGCTCTGTTCCATGTGAACCCATTGAAGGGACTGTTCATTACAGGGGTTGAACCACTGGGCTGCTTGAAACGCATACATATATCCCATCATCCCTGGCAGGTTCCACCCTCCCACTTTCCAGTAGGCACGCAACTTGTTGCAGCAGAATCTGGGTTTCTTGCCTTGCTACAAAAAAATCCCTCACTAATTTATCATTTTTTTTGAAACCATGTTTGTGACAGGTTTAGAGGGATATAGGTAAGTAGGTAGAAGAATTTAGGAGCAGTGGCCATCTTTTTTTTTTTTGCCAATTATTTTACCAGGTGAGACACACTAAGCTGAAAGCTTGTTTGCAGGTGCAACCTGGGAGCACGAGGAAGTTAAGTGACTTGCTCAGGGTCACACAGTATGCAAGTGGGAGCTGTGGGATTCAAACCCAGGTCTCCAGATTTGCAGCTCAGAGCCTTAAACCACTGCGCCATACTGTCATCTTATTCTTGATGGCGTCAATTTTTCTGGCCAGGGTAAGTTTTAGTAATTTCCACTTGTCGAATTCAGTCTTGCAGGTGTTTAGTAGTGGCTGAAGATTTAAATCCCAGGTCTTCTCAAATTGTGGAAATATTTTAATACCCAGCTAGGTAATATCTTTTCTGTCCATATTAGACCTGCGTTTCTGGCTGCACTTGGTTGGCAGAGTTAGTTCATGGGCTTTAGCTCTGTTTTACCTGGTTTAGCCTTAAGCCAGAGTAGCCTGCAAAGGAGTTTAATAGGGTTAGGAGTGGTGGTAGGGATTGCTGCACATCTGCCAGTGGGATTAGCAGGTCATTGGCATACATGAGAGTTGAGTACCATCTCTTACCTATCTCTGTCCCTAGTATTTGTGGATGTTGTTGGATGGCTGCTGCCAGTGGCTCAACTGCCATTACAATAGTAGCAGGGAAAGAAGATTGCCTGGCAGGTGCCTCTCTCTAAGGGGGATGTGGCTGATGTCACATGGTTCATGTAAACCTGAGCTATCGGGGCAATGTAGATGGTTTGTACCCATGCCCTGAATCTGTCTCCAAAGCCCAGGGGGGTTAGGACTGATTGTAGATAGTCACATTCCAGGGAATCAAAAGCCTTCTCAAAGTCAACCGCAAGGGCAGCAGCTGGAGTTTGATTGCCTCATGCTGTGTGGAGAAGGTTGTTAAGAGACCTAATGCGGTCTGCACCCTATTAACTAGTGCTTTGGCATAAACCTTACTGTCAGTGTTGGTTACTGAGATTGGTCTGTTGCTGGTAGCAAGGGAAGGGAACTTGCCCTTTCTGGGAAGCATTGTAATAACCGCTTCCCTGATTGCCGGGGGCAGGGTACCCAGCATTTCGGCTTGTGCGTATATCTGTAATAGAAGTGATGCAATCTGCAGGGCTAGTGCTTGAAAAAATGTGATGGGAAAGCAGTTGCTGCCAGGAGGTTTGCCTCCTTGGAGCAATATTAGGGCTTTAGTTACCTCTTCTGTGGTTAACGGGGAGTCAAGGAGGTGGGATTGCTGGGCTGACAGCTTGGGAAGGTAAAGTCAGTCTAGAAAGGGCCAGAGTTCCATTGGGATCTACCAATGTGTGGACATATATAGAGTGGCGTACAAGGTTGATATGATGACATTAACCTCCTGAGGGCTTAATAGTACTTTGCCATGGGGGTCGTTCAGGCCTGTGATATGTCTGTTAGCCATTTGCTTTCGCAGTTGGTAGGCCAGCACCTTCCCACTCTTGCCCTCCTTGTCCCAGAATTTGTGGCCTAATCATAGGATTGCAATTTCAGCTTTCCTGCTCACTGGCTGGTTAATTTCAAGGCATAGGTCCAGCACTTTGCACCCTTGAGTGGAGTGTGGGGTAGGAGAGTGTTGAGCTTTCTGTGTTATTTCGGCCCTCTTCAACTCTGCCTCAAAATCTTTAAGATGTTGCTGCCTTTCTCTTTGCCTCTAGAGGTGTAACCCATAATTTTCCCACTGATGGTGGCCTTTTATGCCTCCCATGTGACACCCACGGAGGTATTGGAGATGGGGTTACCCTGAAGAAACAAGGTGGTTTCTTTTTGTGCCCAGGGGAGAAAGTCTGGATCTCTTAGCAGGAAGGGATCAAGTCTCCAATTGGTAGAGAGTTGGATTGTGGGTTCCCAAGTGAAATAAAGTTATACAGGCACACGTTCCAAAATTACCATTGGGAGGATAGTCAAGTTCAAGGCCACTTGAGTCGGAGGGATCCAGTCTGCTAAAGGAGTTGGGATCTCCTGAATGAAAGGTATAATCTTGAACATGGGAGTTGGAAAGTGTGCCAAATGTCAGAGAGACCATAATCGGTCTTCAGTTGTCCTAGGGCATGTCCCCCCTAGCATGTGATTCTTTACCTAGTGCGCACCTGTCCAGAAGGGATACCTGAGTTAGTTTAAAATCCCCCCTTCAATCATTAAAATGGGACAGTTGGGATTAGAAAGAGACTTAAGAGCACTGGTGATTTCATGGAAGAACTGAGGGTCATCCTGGTTTGGGACATAGACATTGCACAGTAGGACAGGGTCTGCTGGGGTAGAAAGGACAGTCATGACCCATCTTCCTAGGGATCAGACAGTATTGTACTAATCTTCCACTTAATGGATTTTTCAAAGAGAATAACTACCCCACATTTTCTAGACAGTGCACATGCACGTATCTCCTGCCCCATCCGGTCCCTAACTAGGAGGGCATGATCATTTTGGGTAAGATTGGTTTCCTGCAGGAAAACTATCGGATACCTCCACTTTTTTAAATGGAAGAGCACTTTTTTCCTTTTGGTATGGGTGTTGAGCCCTCTAACATTCCATATGTGGCATATGGTATCAGCCATTATCATGTGTAGGGGGTCGAATACTTAATCTAAGTGTGCAAAGTAAAACGGGGGTTGAGGGCTCATAGCACTTCCACAGGACAGACAAGGTACCCAAATAACAAAAGAGGGTAAGCAACCAACATGAGGGCATAGTTACATTCAGTACAGCACCCTGAGAATATAATCCCTCAAACTGGTTCTCTCCAGTTACATACTCCAAATACTGTATATTATGCAAAGAGTAAACCAAAAACAAAACAAAAACATTATCTTGAACAGTATAAATAAACTACACCAGGATGAAGTCCAACTCTGCAGAATTTTGAAGTACAGTTACTGCAGCAAACAATGCAATTTCAATGGGAGTTAATCCCATTTGTCATGTAGGAAACCTGTGACACTGTACTTCATCCTGGTGGATGTCGCTGTATTTACATTGTTATCAACTGAGCCATATTTTGGGGTGTAATCATGGCGAATAGCTGGCAGCATAGTATGCCCAGTGGCTTGCCACTCTTCCCCTGGAGGCCTGGCAACCAGTATGTTGTGGCCAAGCCAAAATAGACCCACAGCTATTTCGGCAGCCGAGGGCCATCCTCAACTGCCAGTACTGCTGCAACTACCTTGGGCATCTGCAGGTTACTGCAGATATGGCCAAGATAACCTTGTGTCCTAATTTGGGAGGGGGGGGAGAAGCTGCTCCCTTCAGGGATGGCAATGTCATCTCCTTTTTAGCAGCCAGATAGGTCCACTTAGTGGGTGTGCCATTGGTCCTAAAGGGGGAGCATACATGGGATCCATTACGCAGAGCTAAGTCTTATAACTTAAGGTGGCGTGTCGGGGTTTCTTGCCCTTAGTGCATACCATTGGCCATATTAAATTAAATGGTCATTCCATAACTGGGGCTCAGCAAGCTGTTCCAGTACTTAGCATACCTAGAATAGTGTACTACAGGGTTAACAAAATACAAGAGTAGCAGGGGGGGAGACTTCAACTATGCACTGTAGGAGGGTGCTGAGGGTTTATCATATAGAGCAGCATCTATGTGTATTTGTGCCATGGTACTATACCTGGCTGAGTGGTGGCTACATGACTTATGCTGCATAAGGGGTCCCTTTGGTTTTAAAACACCTCATTCAGCACCCTGTATCTTAGCCATATTTGTTTTCATTTTTTTTTATTTAAACTTTTGTTAACCAGGTAAGTATTATGAGCCAAGGCCCTTTTTAAAACACAACCCAAGACCATTAGTACAGTCAAGATGTTATACATAGAACTGCAAATCACATCACAAGATATATGCAAGATAATAAATAACAGTATTTTAAAAAAACTCACATTTCAAAGAATTGACATAATGTGTCTTAAGCAGCTTTTTTGAAAGTGGCATGTCAAGAAGTTTGTTGTAAACACAACAATAAGTTATAACAATAAGAAGGAGCAGCAATAGAATAACCTTCTGTACCCATATTTGAACGTACATTAGGGACAGTAAGTTCAGGTGTTCCAATAGAACGTAGAGTCCTATTTTCCTTACATCCAACATGGAGAATAAAGAGGAATCAGTCTCTAACCCAAGAACATTATGTGTTAAGCAATTTAAATTATAAAGTCTAATAGAACATTAGAATAAACAAATTGTATGTTTAATCAACAAAGCATCCTGAGCACAGTTGGACGCACACTAAGACAGCTGCGGTGGTGATCCTCATTGTAGTGAGCATGCAGACTTTTAATTTAGGGCCAAGCACGGGAAGGGTGAGCAGGCCAAAACAAGGCCTGATCTCGAACCTACGGGTGGGTGAAGGCAAATTGAGGAGCCTGAGCACACAAGGCCACTTGAGGGAAGAAACAGCATGGTGGCTTCAATTTAGGGTTAAAAAAAAAAAGATTTAGTGTGTTTGTCTGAGTTGGGTGAATGGATTGTTATCTGTGCAGTTATTTAGGTGAAGAAAGAAACTAGGAATTAGAGGGAGTGGCTTAGGAAGAAGGAAGCCAAGTGTTTGCATTTAAAAACTGACCTGAATAGCTTTTGGCAGAGAATAGCAAGAGGAAGGAGCTGCTGTTAGAACTTTACTGGGTTTATATTGCCCTCCATCCTTCCCCTCCACCTCCCCCTCACCCTTAGCCGGTTCTGCTTTTATAGGCACAGGATTTGACTTACAACAGGAACTTCCTGTTGGGAGCAGGAAGGGAGTGATCACAGAGGCACAAAAGGCTCACCATCCTAGAAGGAAAAGAGAAGCTCTCCATTCCCTCTAGCTGCTGGAAGTCTGACTCTGAACAAGTAAGAAAGATACTACTGAGGAATATAGGAACTTACAGTCCTAGAACAGGAAGATCAGGAGCTTTAAGGGCACAGAGGCAGTAGGAAGGTAGGGAAAAAATATATAAAAAAATAAATAAAGGAAAGAGTAAGTATACAAAACAACAGTTAAGGGGCCTCAAAGAAGACATGATGAGAGTGGTGCAGTGCAGTGGCTGTGGAGCAGCAGTCTTCCAGGAGATGTTCTGGGGGATGCAGTGTTGTCCCATCTGCAGGTACCTCTCTGAGCTGAGATAGGAGTTTACTCATCTCCAGGCTGAGTTGGCCAAGATGCGGGGGACCTCCTTTCCCACCCAGGGACCACCAAGGCCACCGTTGCTGCCTCAGAGGTTGCCAAGAAAGAGGAGCAGTTGGACCACAGTGGGCTCAGGGAGGGTGAGGGTGGTGAAACAGAGGTGCATCCCTCCAGTTATATCTCTCCACAATTCATATGCTATGCTGGCAGAGTGTGGTTCCTCTATGGAGGCACCAACAGTGGAGACCAAGGAGGATGCTGGAAGCCTCCACAAAGGAGACCCACAGGAGGGTGGCATGGGACCCCACAGGGGAAGGAAACAACTCTTGGTGGGGGACCCCATTGTTAGGAGGGTAGAACTGGGGTAAGGAGGGCCAAGGGAGATAAGGTGCCTGCCTGGCACCATAGCTTGGAGAGACAGGGAGTGAATCTTCAGGATTGCAGAAGCAGCTGCACCAGTTAGGGAGCTGGATGTCATTGTCCACCTAGACACAAATGACCTGACTGGGAAAGGGATCAGAGCAGTGCAGGAGGAGTTTGTGTCATTTGGGAGGGGCCTTAGACAAGTGGCATGCACAGTAACCTTCTTGGAAGTGCTGCCTGTCTATGGTATGGGTGAGGCTAGGGTGCTCCGCACCATGGGATTCAATCAGTGATTGAAAAACTGGTGCAGAGCTTAGGGCTTTGGCTTCACTGGGGACTGGGTGTCCACCTGGGGGGATGCAGGCCTATACTGGTGCAATGGTCTGCATCTGTTCAGTAAAGGGAACCAGGATCCTAGGTGATAGGTTTAAATGCTTCATTGGCAAGCATTTAAACTAGCCAAGGGGGAGGCACTGAAAAGGAGAAGGGAAATCCTAGCCCCCCCCAAAAAAATCAGGGTAGTTAGTGAGGTAAACACCAAGATAGGGAAGTTGATAGGGAGAAGAGCAAGGGTAAATGGAGAAAAAGACAAAGGCAGTAAGGACAAGGATTGGGAAAAAAGAGGTAAAGCCATCAAAAAATGGAGGGTAATGAGTTCCAATCCATAATTTAGGTAACAAGCTCCCTGAACTGGAGGTCTTGATGGAAGAGGGATGCCTGAATATCATGGCAGTCACAGAAACATGGTAGACAGAGAACCATGGCTGGGATATCAACATATCAGGGTACACAATCTACAGGAGGGATAGGGAGGGTAGAAGAGGAGGAGGAGTAGCTTTCTATGTAAGGGAAGAGATCAAAGTGACGGAACTAAAGGGTAAACTGGGAGGGGAGGAGAGGAGGCACTGTGGGTCACCCTGGAGACTGGAAATGGCACCACAATCTGCACAGAGGTTGTATACAGACCCCCATCACAGGGGGAGAAAATGTACAAGAAAACGATAGAAGACATCCTTAGGATGGCAGAGAAAGGGGAGATATTGCTGATGGGGGACCTGAATATGCCAGATGTTAACTGGAGCACCTTTGCTGCAGCCACATCCAAGAGCATGGCCATTCTTGATGCCCTACAGGGGGCATACCTAAGACAGCTAGTGTTGGAACCCACTCGGGAGGGAGCAATCTTAGACCTGGTATTCTCAAATGGAGATGGAGAAAGGATCTCAAATCTTGAAGTGGGTAGCCATCTGGGAACAAGTGACCACCAAACAGTGTGGTTCACAATAAACTCAGCTGCAGAGACAAGCCATTCAAAAGTGAAGGTACGGGACTTCAGGAAGGTTGATTTTGTCAAAATGGGAGAGTGCCTCAGAAAAGCATTAGCAAACAGGCAAGAAGGAGGGGTGGAACAACAATGGGGAAACATCAAAACTGCCATCACAGAGGCAACAAGCCTTTGTGTGAAGCAAATAAAAAAATCAAAATGAAAGAAAAAAACCACTATGGTTCTCAAAAGAAGTGGTGGGGAAGGTTAGGGAGAAAAAGACAGCATTCAGGAAGTACCGTGGAAGCCACTTAATGGGGGCACCCTGGAGGCGGGCCTTTTGTCCCCATTAAGCAGTTGTCCCATTTAACAGAAACCATTGAAAATGGCTTGTCACACATTGTACAGCTGCACTGGTGGCTGAACTGTATAGTGTGTATGTGCACTCCTTTGTATTATGATCATTTTGCCCCTTTTACCTAACTCTGACTCTGTTCTGATGCTGGTACAGTAACTGACACAGTTTGTGAGCGAGACCAGCACATCAGATTTAATGCAAAAAAAAAAAAAAAAGAAACAAGTATAGTCTGTTTATCACTCCCCCACCCACCCCGACATCACTCTGTCTCTCCCCTCACATACCCTGAACTGTGATTTGTCACCTGTGTTAGCAAGAGAGAGAGAGAGAGAGAGAGAGAAAGAAAGCAAAAGTGATCGTCCCCTATTAGTGAACATCCCCATTAAGCACATCCTGATTAAGTGGCTTCGACTGTATAAGGAAGCACAGAAGGAGCAGGACAGAGAACTGTACCAGTTAAAGCAGAAGGAAGCGGGGAAGGCAGTCAGAATAGCAAAGGTACAAACCAAGGAAAAGATAGCCAACTTAGTTAAGAAGTGGGATAAAACATTTTATAGATGCATTAGGAAGTGAAGAAAGAAAAAGAGAGGGATACTGGGGCTGAATAAAGAGGAGGGTGGGTGGGCAGAGAGGGACAGTGAAAAAACAGGGACACTGAATGAATACTTCTGCTCAGTATTCACAAAAAAAGAGGAGGCGGCAGTACCTAATCCAGTCAACAGAAATACTCTGGATAGGGGGGTCAATATCAGTCCTTTCACAGAAGAAAGGGTTCTGAAAGAACTCCTAAAACTGAAGGTGGACAAAGTAATGGGGCCTGATGTGATTCACCCCAGAATTCTAAAAGAACAAAGGGAAGCACTAGTAACAACACTGACTACCTTTTTTAACAAATCATGGGAGGATGGTGTGGTACCTGAGGACTGAAGGAGGGCAGAAGTTATTCCCCTTTACAAAAGTGGGAGCAAGACAGAGGCAGGAAAGTACAGACCTGTCAGTGTGACCTCAGTGGTAGGGAAAATGATAGGATCACTTCTGAAGGAAAGAGTTGTTGAGTACCTAGAGGCCAGTGGGGCACAGGACCCAAGGCAGCATGGATTCACAGTGGGGAGGTCATGTCAGATGAATCTAATAGATTTCTATGACTGGGTGACCAAAGTAGTAGACCAGGGAGTGGCTGGCGACATGGCCTACCTAGACTTTAGCAAGGGATTTGGCACAGTCCCACACAAAAGATTAATAAAAACATTAGCCACCCTGGGAGTGGGTCCCAGGGTGGAAGTCTGGATAAAACATTGGCTGGACAACAAGACACAGAGGGCCGGATATTCAAAACGGTTGCGCCATGTGCAATAGGGTTGCGCATGCACAAGTCTGAAAGTGCGCCGTTCTGAGATATTGAGCAGGAGGCAGTTGCACCACCGAAAACAGGCTGAGCAACAGCACAATGCAAATGAAGGCATGCGCAACCGAAAGGGGGTGGATCCATGCATAAAGAGCACAATGCGATATTCAAAGACTTGCGCAATGCGCAAGAGCGGAACAGCCGGAAGTTGCGCCCCAGCGGAAATGAGCCAAAATAAAAAGGCTCAAGGAAGAGGCGCAAGAATGCGAGGAAGACACATGAGGCAGAGAGACAGAGAAGGCCAGAGCAACAAACAGTGCAGGCCAGGGAGTGCACAGGACAGAAGAGGGGCAAGGGAAGGTGTATGGGGCCACAGAGTGCAGAGGCCAGTAGGTGTACCAGGTGCAGTGGAGGCAGCAGTCAGGACAGCGGGGGTAACAGAGCAACATCAGCCAGGGGGTCACAAGCCAGGGAGATGGACAGTGCCAGCTTCCACATGGAAGCTGTAATGAGGGGGGTGAGAATGCATGCTGCAGGGGGACGTGGCCGTGGAAGGGCCCGTCGGCAGTACGCCCCCAACAGGCAGTACCGTGCCTGCATCAGCTTTGAGCTGTACACAGATGTAGAGATCGTGGGCCGGTACTGCCTGAACAGGGCAATACTGAGACGGCTCTGTGAGCTGTGCAGTGATGTGATGCAGGCACCCTCACGACGGAGTCTTGCTCAGTCGGTGGAGACCAAGGTGACAGCCTGCATGTGCCTGCTCACCACGGGCACCTTCCAGAGGCTGACAGGGGACACCACAGGCATCACACAGTTGGCCACGTCACGCATCCTCACCCAATTCCTCAGCGCACTGCTGCCACATGCTGCGGAGCACATCCATTTCCCCAGCACCGCGGCAGAGTGTACAGCAAACATGCAGGAGTTCAACAGGGTAGCACGTATGCCTGGCATGCTAGGGGCCATAGACTGCACCCATGTGGCCATACGCAGGCCACCTGGCCTGATGGGGCTGCATATAGGAACAGGAAGGGCTATTCCAGTGTCAACTGCCAGGTGGTGTGTGATGCCACTGGGCGCATAATCAATGTCTGTGCCACACACCCTGGCAGAGCACATGATGCCTTTATATGGTATCAGTCCACACTGTGCCATAGATTCGAGAGTGGGGACATCCCCACAGGCCATCTAGTGGGTGAGTACGCATGTAGGAATTGCAAACGTGGGGCAAGGGTGGGAATGCCACAGGTGCCATGGCAGTGGCACACAGGGATATTGGCAATATGGACCTGAACATGATACTCATCTCCACCATCTCCACACAGGTGACAGTGGATACCCACTCCATCCCTGGCTGCTCACACCATGCCAGCACCCCATGACCCCATCACAGCAACGCTATAATGAGGCGCATGCCGCAACACGCAACATCATCGAACGGGTGTTTGGGATGCTCAAGGCACACTTCCGATGCCTAGAAACCTCCGGCGGTGCCCTACAGTACAGCCCCTCAAAGGCCTGTGGGATATTCCTGGCCTGTTGTATCCTGCACAACATGGCCAAAGACTGTGGGATAGCCATTCAGGTCGAGGAGGGGGACAGCGATGGGGACGCCAGCGGCGCCGGTCATGATGGTGATGAGCAGCCCCCCCTTGGACGGCGGGACCCCCGACTGATCCGGCAGGCCCAGCTGCACCGGGACACCATCACAGAGTAGCATTATGCACGACACAGGTAAGTCAAGGGGCCATGTGCGACCAACACTGTCCTGGCGCAACCCACAGGCACACAGAGTAACACACCAGGGGTGCATGACGGCAAGGGGAGTGGAAGGGACCAAGCACACAAACACACCATCAGGGAGGGGCGAACAGTCATATGGACACACACACACACACACACCAGGCACAAAACGTACATGGGCAGGTGCACAGCAGAGCAGGAACAGACATGGCAAACACACAGATCCATGGACCACACCCACCACCTGTACTGTCCAAGTATGTGTGTCAGATGCTGGGCACCCTTGCACCTTGGTGTACAGTACAATGCAGGCATCATCATGCACATGCACTTGTGGACAGCAGTCGGGATGGTGTGCAGGTGGTCCGTATGTCGGCGTGATGTGCAGGGCACCCACAAGTGCACTGCCCACCATGACGCATAGTGCACACAGGGCAGCACCAGACAGGGCCCGCACTGGGAGACAGGTCAGTCATGTTGCACCATTCCACGGCCACCGCAGATGTGTGGGTGGCCCCACCATGACCCAACAGCACTGGCAGGCTGAGCAGGGGCCACATGGGGTGGCACCGATGGACCACCAGGGGTCCCACTGCACGATCACGACCTTGTCCAGCAGGGGGTCTGTAGTATGCCAAACATACCTGCACCAGGGGTGCTCGGGATGCCCACAGCAGAATCCGGCGTCGACAGGCTTGGTGTCGCATGATGCCAGGAACAGGGAGTGGAGAGCGTACTGTGTGGGGTGCGTGGTACAGGAGCACCTGCTTGTGTGCCCAATGCAGCCACGACAGCGACCAATGCCTGGGTCTGCCTGTCAATGGCGGCGGTCACATCCATCTTCATATGGACCATCTCTGCACGGTCCAGAGCACAGTCCCTGCTGTGCCACTCTACAGCCACACACAGTGCCTCCACGGACGTTGCAACCCCCCTTTGCTGCTGTACTGATTCCCGCAGCAGGCGGGTGTGCTCTTCAAATGGGTACTCTGCCACAACGGCATCCTGTCCCCCAGGATATGGAAGGTCCTGATGCTCAACACCCCTTGAGGGTGGGTGCTGTTCACCAGGACCAGGAATGGGCATATCAAAGGGCGGTGGGCATGTGCCACTGCTGGACACTGTACCCCAGACCTGGTGGGTGACTGCTGCTGCTGCCCTTCCAACCCTGCACAGCCCCAGGGACCACTCATTCCACTGCTGTGGCCGCAACAGTGCCAGACACCTGCACAGCCACTGGTGCTGCCCCACCGGTGCTGACAGGTACAGCCTGGGACTGTGCTGACATGCTGGCACACGCGCTGGAATCAGCTAGGCCTAGGGGCACGTGCTGGCCTGCTGTGTGTCCGTCATGGGACACACACATGTCACTGCTCATTGCAGTCCTTGCATCATCAATGGTGCAGGTACGTGCTACAGCCACAGTCACAGCGTGCTGGCATGCTTGCATGCCAGACTGCTGAGACACAGGCTGTGCACCCCCCACACCCGACTCACCGGCACCAGAGTTGGCAGCCCGGCGTGCATGCTGGTGCAGTGCATGCTGGCTGGTGACAGAGGTGGATGGACCCTCCTCCATGTCCAGCAGGTCTTCCTCACTGCCTGGACCCACCACCACTGTCCCCTGAAGATGAACAGGATCTGCAACAGAAAGAGGACATGTGAGTGCATGGAACAACCTTCCCCCCCCAACACCACCACCATGTCATACCCGGCAGTGATGGGCTTCCACCTGTCTGGAATCCACCTCCTGGTACCTCAATAGCACTCCACTGCATTGATGCAGCCAGTTGGTCCTCAGCTGGGGTCAGCTCCACCACCGCTGGCTGGCCCCCTCCAGTGCCAGCACGTGCCGCCCTGAGGGCTGCCACCTTCTCCTTCACCATCCTGCGGTCTGTCCCCATCTTCTTTTTGCATTCCTGCACAGAGCGCTGGTGGCTTCCGTGCAGGTTCACTGCCCAAGCTACCCCCTCCCATGCAGCCACACGGGCCTGAGGGGTGCCCCGCCGTCCACTCAGTAGTGGATCCTCCTCCAGGTAGGCCTGGAAGAGGGCCTCTGTCTCCGCCGTGGTGAAGTTGGGCCTCCTCCTCCGCCCACCATCCTCACCCTCACCTTGGCTCTGCTCGGTCATGGTGATCTGTATGGGTGGAAGTGGACACCTGTCACTGTGCAGTCTACAGCGTTATCCCATGACCATTGTCCAGAACATCACACAGCATGCAACCCACCTCTCACCTGCAGTAACCGAATCTGGCCAGCGCAGCCCAATGTCGCACATTTATAGCACAATGCATGCAAATTAGGTGTATAGCAACTGTAATGAGATGCAAATCACGCCACTGCGCCTTTGAATGGCTGATCAGATGATTTGCATGTGTCGGCTGAATATCGAGCCGTTGTGCTTTGCGCAATACGGTTGAGCTGGCTGAGCCAATGGCGCAGATCTGTGACTGTGTGGTACACTGCATTGCACATGCCCAGGTAGCTTACGCAGGCATCTGCCGCGCTGATGACGTGCTGTGCGCGATCGGCAATTCAGGCCATGGCCACCATTGTGCCAGTGGCCCTACAGCATTGGGCACCATATGGCGCTGTGGCAGTACTGCGCAATAGTCCACTGTGGCACTGGCACACAGGTGATCAGTCGCGCAGGATGCTTAGAAGTCAGATGGCGCTGTGCGTGGCCTTGCGTCATAGACCCCTGACCTGGTGTCCGACCTTTGCCCCCTGGCGCTGTTCAGCTGCCATGTGTATGGCTCTGTTGCGCTGTTTGGTGACAGCGCTATGTGAACCGACGGCACTATACGAACAGCGCGATTGGGACCTATGGTGGTCTATTGCGCAACATTTCCATGTGGGGTTGCCACGCTGCGGGGCGTCATATTGCCTGCTGTACGACCGCGATTATGGCACGCAGGAGAGCTCCCCAGTGGAGTCAGGTGGAGGTGGCCAACCTGGTGGCCCTGGTTGAGCCCCACTTTGGGGCACTGTTTGGTGATCAGCCCCTAACCATGGCCCGCACCCATGTGTGGCTGCAGGTGGCCACTGACCTGGTGAGGGTCACAGGGCGGTGCCGGTCTGTGGATCAGTGCAGGCACAGATATAGTGACCTCCGCAGGAGGGAGCCAGACATGCTGCAATGCCTCAGGTCACGTGCCAGGAGGGGCGTTGTGCCTAGGCCAGGTGGGTGTACCATCTATGCACCTGTATTCTCCATAGGGGTGTGACTGTGTTTTGGTGGCGGTGCATGGGGGATGGCTCTGCCATGGTTGGCTGTGTCAGTGTGTGCAGGTGTGAGATGCATGGGTCTGGCTGTGTGGGCAGGCACACTCACTGGGGCAGGGGGCAGTCTGCTTTGGGGTCACACTGATGTTTTTCTCAACATTTGTCACCCACAGGCCTGGTGGAGAGGATGCTGGCGCAGGCTAAAGAGGGCCATGGCAGGGCCCAGGTGGCGGCCGGAGGAGGCGTGAGGGGTGGGCCACAGCGTCAGCAGCAGCAGCAGCCACAGCTGCTTGATGAGTGTGAGTGTCATTACATCATGGATGCTATTGCATGCTGTAGGGGGTGCGCATGACCACCAGCTATGGACAACACAACCATGCACGTACACAGGCGACAGTCATCACTGTCCAGTGTCACTGCATGTCTGTGTGTGCATCACTGGTGGTCCATGCATGCACTGGGCACATGGCTGTGGAACTGGCATCCCACCACATTGCCACGTCACTTGACAGCCTTGTTTGTGCTATGATGAACATGGGCAGTGTGTGTGTGTGCAGTGGTGCACATAGCTGGTGCTGCCAGGTTGGGCGTGTCATGTGCATGGTCACTGTGGGTGGGTGCATACCATCACAGGTGCGGGGCACTAGGCTATATGCCTTGCAGGATGGGTGGTGTTCAGGGTTGTGGACAGTCACAGCCATTGACTGTGTTCCCTTTTCCTAGGTCTCGGCATCCTATGCCGGATGGACCGTGCCCTCCAGCGGCTGACGAGGGTGTCAGTTGTGACACATGACCTCCTCAGGGACATGCAGCGCCATGGGGTCAGGCGATGCTGGAGGAGACGGGAACAGCAACAGGCAGCAGAAGACCAGCCTGCCAGGCGCTGAATGTGCTCCCTTCCCACTTCACCCATCCTCCCACCCTGCCTTCCCTCTCCAGTTGTTCACCTCACTTCTTACCCACTCCCTACCTTGTACCCCTACCCCTTGTCTTGTACATATCTGTATATAGTTGTGTTATTGGTCTTGTGTTGTACATATCTTTTTCCAATATATATATTTTGTTATGATTACTGTGGTGGTCTCTGATTTGCAGCTGGCTATGGTTGCTCAGTTGCAGTGGTGTGCATGCCATCTGGGGTGGTATGGTCCTGGGTATGTGTGTGTGTGTGTGTGTGTGTGTGTGTGTGTGCATGGGGAGGTGTCTCCGGTATGGGAGTGACTTTCAGTCGGTCTTGCCATCTGCTGCCGCCCACTGCTGGGTGCCCAGGGTGGGTCTGGCTTGTATGGTTCTGTGCTACACGAGGTTGCAGTGTGCCGGGGGGGGATGCATGGTGTTTACTGCAGTGACAGTCACTGCACATGGGTGGTGTCTTGGGGTCATGGTGCAGGGTGTGCTGTGCAGAAGGGGGGGCTGATGTGCACTGTGGTTGTCGACCCCCTATGTGTGGCAGTCTCAGCCTGCCAGTGGGTGTGCTGGGGTGACATGACCCTGCTGTGCTTTGCTGGCTTGTTCCCATGGGCCGGTGGATCATCCATCCCTCCCCCAGTGATGCTGTGCTTGGGGTGTGTGGGTGTATTGTTAGTTCTGCAGTGTGTTCCTGTGCCCATGTGTGGCATGGCTGGTGGTGGGCCCCAGCCTGCCTCCCTGGTTGTGCAGTTCCATTGCTCTGCTGGGGGGGAGCTCTGCTTGCGCTATGGCACCTCTGGACTGCTCAGCTGGGCTAGCCTTGTTGCGCTATGGCGCATCATTTCTGCTCTGCTTCCCCTTCCTGGTTGCGCTATGGTGCAGTTTGTGCAATATTCAGACGTTGGCTGCTTGCGCAGTTTGTCTTGCTCCATGTTTGAATATTGCGTCTGTTGCGCATATGCACAATTGACTTGTGCTTTCTCCTGCTGTTGTGCACTTTTTGGGTGCAGTTTGAATATCTGGCCCAGAGAGTAATAGTAAACAGAATCCACAGTGAAGAAAGGGGGGCTACTAGTGGGGTACCCACAGGGTTCAGTACTGGGTCCAGTCCTTTTTAATGTCTTTATAAGTGACATTGCAGAGGGACTGGAAGGAAAAGTATGTCTCTTTGCAGATGACACAAAGATCTGCAACAAGGCTGATACACAAGGTGGGGTGGAAAGGATGAGAAGGGACTTGGTAAGGTTGGAGGAATGGTCAAATGTATGGCTGCTTCGATTCAGTACAAAAATGTGCAAAGTAATGCACTTGGGAAACAAAAACCCAGGGCAAGAGTACACAATAGGAGGTGAGATACTGACAACAACAAAAATGGAAAGGGACCTGAGGTAGTCATATCAGATGACCTAAACGTGGGCCAGCAATGGGAGAAGGCAGTAAGGAGGGCTGGGAGGAAACTGGGATGCATAGGGAGAGGCATCACCAGTAGAAAACAAGAAGTTGTTATCCCTCTGTACAGACAGTTGGTGAGGCCCCATCTGGAGTACTGCATGCAGTTCGGGAGACCCCATCATAGACAAAGACATAGACAGGGTGGAGGCTGTCCAGAGAAGAGCAACCAAAATGGTGCAGGGTCTGCACCAGAAGCCACACGAAGAGAGACTAAAGGAGCTTAATATGTATACCCTCGAGGGAGAGGGGGGACATGATAGAAACTTTCAATTCCTCAAGGGAATCAACAAAGTCCAAGAAGGTAGCATCTTTCAGAAAAAGAGATGTGCAAGAACAAGGGGGCACAATTTGAAGATACAGGGGGGATGGCTCAGAGGTCATGGAGGGGGTTGTGGATGCATGAAACAGCCTTCCTGAGGAGATCATGGAGTCAAAAATAGTGGAGGAATTCAAGAATGCATGGGACAGATATAAGGCAATTCTAGTGGGGGGTAGGAGGATGTAGGCTGTTGGTTAACAGGGATCTGCAGCTTATCCATTATGTAGGGAAATTGGCAGACTAGGTGGGCCAAACTCTCCTTATCTGTCATCAAATTCTATGTTTCTATGTTTTTATGTAACCCCTCCAGCTCACCTCCCCCAGTCAAAAGCAAGATACTACTTATCTGCGCCGTCTTTAGGTTCAGCCAGCTGAGGAGGTGGTTGTTGCTGGAGTTGGGTTCTTCTGGCATTGTGGGATCCTCATTGCTGCTATTTGTTGCTGCATAATGTCCATGTCCTGTCCACTGTCTCTGATCTCCCCAGTAGTGATACCTGGCCTGTTCTTGTCAGCCGAGGCCCTGTGCTATACCTTAGAGCTAGGAATGAGAGTGTCTTCTGTGAGTTCCATGTCAGGTGTACAGTCCAGAGCTGCTTCAGCAAGAGAGGCGTATTTATTTTTCATGAAGTAGGGGCTGCAGATTTTGAGCTCTCCTTCTGTGTTGTCTGTGTCTCTGCTTTGATCACTGCTTCATGGTCTCTCTTTCCCTATCGGATGATCCCTCCTGGTGTGTTTTAGGTTCTGCAGCCTCTTCTGTGATCTCGCTGGCAGGGACCATTGGTCTTGCACGTTATCACGGGTCATTTCAGCTGTAGGATTCCACTGCACATCGTGGCTTGTGGCTGAGTTGTTGGGCCTGCTATTTCCCTTTTCCATCCTCAGTCATCTCTACTTAGGTTCTTGGTTTAGGGCACATACCTCCCACAGCCAGGTACAGTGGATAAAGTCCATTGGGGACATGGGGGTGGTAAAGACCAGGGGTGTACCATTGTACTCCAACTGCATGGATGCCAGATAATGAAGGGAGAAGGATACATCTAAAGCATGTAGAAGGCACGTAGCCTCAGTGTACTCTTTTCTTTTGGATGCCAGCTCCCTCGAGTAGTAAATAAGCACTCGATGTCCCCTTCATTCCAGCGTGTTCAGTTCCCTGGTCCTAGACTGCATCGATTCCTTTTCAGCAAAGTTTAGGAATCTCACCAGTATGGACCGTAGCCTTTCTCCTGGCTTTAGATGAGGCTGTAGGGTACAGTGGGTCCACTCGCTTGTAAGGCATGCCCCTTCTTGTAGTTTTGCAGTTTTAAGATCTGAGAGAGTTCTGAACGAAAGAAATCAGCCACGTTGCCCAGCTCAGATTCTTCAGGGAACCCCAGGACCTGCAAGTTCTTATGGTGGCTCATCTTCTCCAAATCATCCACCTTATCCTGTAATGCTTTTAGTGCATGTGCTTGGTCCTGGATGGTTGCCGTGAGTTTACCAATGGCAACTTTGTGGTACGGTACTTTCCTTTCATTTTGGACCTTACATTGAGCTGGTGAAGAGTGAGGATAGTATTGTTTGACACTAGGGTTACCTCTATCATCTGTTTCATGAGTGCTGCAAACATTTGGCTGATGTTCTCTATGAGTTGAGTTGCTACTGTAAAAATGGCACTCATGATGCGTGGCTAATCCTTCTCTGAGGGCTTCAGATGTTAGATCACTAGGTAGCCATGGGTATGAGACATCTTCATGTGTGGCTCAGATTTGAGAGTTTAAGCTGTGGAAGTCAGGTCTTGAGGATTTACTGCCCAAGGCTCTCAGAGCATATGAGTTAAGTGGCCATTTTAGATGGGGCTAGACCCCCCCCGGGTCATTTTAGAAAAAAATAAGGTTGAAGATCTTGCCAGGCATCTTCTTTTTGTCAACTTTTTCCCTCCGGTCGCTGGGCTGTGAGACGTCCCTCAGGAGTCCACCCTCGGCTAGCTCCATACCACATTGCCTGAGGCCCTCCCAACCAGGAAATCAGGTGCTAGGTCCTCCACTCCACAAAGCTCTTAACCAAACCCCCGGCTCTGCACCCTTCTGGGGCTGGACCACCAACTCCCACTGGTGCCCTTTCTACAATCTAATTGGTGGAAGCTCGAGAATGAAGAAACCAGGGAGAGCTGGTCAGGTCGGGTCAGGTGGCGAGTGTGTGGGCCAGCCCCTTGTGGTGCTGTCATCCTCCCATGGTCCAGGGATTTTCCTTGTTTGGTCCCTCCCCAAGGCATGGACATTCAGTGAGGTCAGTGTACAGTGGCAGACTCCCGTATCTGCTCGCAGACATCTGCCAATGCCACTACCACAATGTACATCCACTGCTGGTGTAGTGCTTCCAGTCTCCACTAGGAGCTGCTGCGTAGCAGGGAAATCCCAACCCTCCCTCCCAGGAGAGGAGAGCAGTCCTTCAGATGCTCCATCCTCTCCTCTCCTCCCTTGCCAACCCCTGGCGGCCCGAGTCCGCTCCCAAACCCAGGTCGCTGGTGTGGTGCAAGGTAAGGTGGATGCCTCCACCCTCGGTGCCACCAGGCCTGCCTTACCAGGCATCTTGACCATAAAATTGAGGCCACCAATGGTTGATTGGTGAGGGGAAGGGGTCTCCACAACATAGTTTTTTGAGGGCACATTAACAGTGATAGTCACTGTGGTAACTATGCTAGTAAACCTTAACAAATAAATACTGTGTCCAATCTGACTCTTTCGCTTTTCCAGTATTAAGAGTGAAATCTGGACTAATGCATTTCTAGTAAATATTTCTTTAATTCCTCAGGTTGGAGAGGAACAGTATTTATCTCCTACGTGACTGATTTTGGGTTGAAAAGTGCCTCTAAACCGTTTCTCTCCTTGGTTGGCAATCAGATGTGGAAACAGGACTGAGGCAAGAAAAGTGGATGTGTATTGGCTAGAGATGTTGCAAAGTTTTAATTCACTGGCAAAGATGGCGAGAATTTACAGAAATTTGTGCTTCATGAATCTTGTGCATTTTGCAAATTTCACAGCTGATATGCCTACTTTGCCTCACAGAGAGTTATGAAAAAAATAAAAATAAAAAACCTCATGCTCACTGTGCTGTAATGCCACCCCATCCTAAAAATATTTTATTCATGATATACCCCTGCTCATCCCTGTCAATCCCTGCCCATCCCAAGAAGACAATTTAGGTAGTGAACTTCATGTAAGAGAAGACAATTAAGACATTTACATGTTAGAACATGATCCAGACAATGGGTGATCCACTATGACATTTAGTAACTGGGCAACTTCAACAGCAGAATCCTAATATGAACACCAAGAGACCACTACTCACATTGGAGAAAAAATAAGCAAAAATATATTTTATTTGAAAGATTTGCTATGGGGGGGGGGGAGTGTGTACTAAATTCTCTATTTTAACTAATTTGTGCCATAACGTAGTAGCACCCCAATAAAAAAAAAAACACAATATTTTGCAATGGTTGAGCTGCTAATTTTAGGTGCGTTTATTCTTTTGAGATGGATGGTTCTCTTTATTAGCAGGCTTCCCACCAGATACCAACACAAAGGTTGGGATTCCAACTTATGTAAAGGAAGCCAATTTAGACAGTGCACCCTATAAAAAAGCCACTTCTGGCAGTTACATTTTAGAATAAGGACACAGCCTATGGGGGTCCACCGTGATGTTTGGTAGCTGGGCAACTTCACATCAGAGCTCTGACTGATGTATTGTATGCTATAAGGCACCCCTAATAAAAAGGTTTCTGCCACTTCAGTTGAAACCACTCCCAGAGATTAGACTTCCTACAAAGCTATGAAGCATTCAGGCACCATTGTCACAATTTGTCACCTTTGTACTTCTCATATACTGTTATAAAAATTTAAGCACCTTTGAAAATAAATAAAACTGCAAAATCCACCCCATACTTAGCTACAAGTTGGGTACTAAGAAAAGGGCAGCTAAGTTCATTCAAATCCCATCTCAAGCAGCTTGACTAGTCCCAACTTGACACCCTACTTGATGTTGACGAGGCCCTATACCACTTTATTCACAAATTCAATGTGGTATGTGACATCTACACACCCATTAAAAAATAGAAATTGAAGGGTTCCCACGATGGCTGGATTACCAAAACACTCCTTGATCACATGGGTTCTAGGAACCACCTGTGGCACAAAGCTAAAGCTACCAGCAAACCAGTAGACTACCAGAGGTATAGGTCATCAAGGAATACCTGTATCCATGAGATCAGTCTAGCCAAAGCAGAATACTACAAATACTGCTTCAGCAAAACCCGGGGGGACAGAAAAAAAATGATCGAACAACCTAAAAGAACTGACAGGAAATGACAACAAGTCTTCAGCCACCATGCCACTTGTTGATGGAAAAATCACACAAGATTCAAAAACAATAGCAGACACATTCAGTTCCATCTTCTCCAACCTGAGCACCATTCTCCCCCCAAACTTCTTAAATAACAAGGAACATGACCTGGATGGTATCCTGTCTGACTATAATCTGTCCCCAGATAACCCCCTTCCTACTTCATGCATATCACCCAATCTGAAACAAAAAAAAAACAGCTTCAATGATCTTGATATTGTGTATGTATTGTATGGCTCAATGTTTTATATGTTACTTGTCACTTGTGAAAACGGGATTTTAGCTAATTTTGCTAACAAGTATAAAATAAAAATGAAATTAAATGAAAATGATCCCTTGGAAAGACGTGGAACAGTAATGACTCCCTTGATTTAAAAATTATTGCACTCTTTCTCTTGCTCGATGAAGTAGTACCACCACTCACAACAATTCTTAATCTATCCCTCACACAAGGACAATTCCCCATGAGGTGGAAATCTGCAATGGTTATGCCAGTGCACAAAAGTGGTGATCATGCAGTCCACTTTAACTTCAGACCCATATCCATCCTTCCCCCACTGTCTAAGACTCTCGAGCATATTGTCTTGGACCAATTAGTTGACTACCTAAACAAATATGACATACAGTGCCCCAACAACATAGCTTTCAGAAGGCCCATAGCACAACTACAGCGCTACTTGAATTCTTGGGCTAAAAACATGAAGCACTAGATACTGGCCTATTCATGGGGTTGATATATATATATATATATATATATATATATATATATATATATATATAGGCCTCACAAAAGCATTTGACACCGTTAATCATAACATTCTCTTAAAAAAGTTGCTTGCCACTGGACTATCCTCTGAAACTGTTGGGTGGTTTAAGAGCTATCTGGGACACAGAACAAAACAAGTAAAGATAAACAGTACCCTCTTTAACTGCAGGAAGGTTTCCACTGATGTTCCGCAAGGTTCAATCCTGGGACCTCTTTTATTTAGCCTCTTCCTCAACTCTGTCCCTGGAGTCTGCCTGGCCAACATTCTCCTCTACGCAGATGATGCGGCCATTTTCTCTAGTAGCCCCAATCTAAGCCTGCTCAATAATAGTCTCCAAGAAAGCTTCACCATAATTGAGTGATTTCATGTTAATAAACTCCTACTAAACTATAAAAAATGTAATGTTGTTCTCCAACCCACATAGTAAAAACAAATGACAACAACTGACAGTCCTAAATAGTGAGCATGAACCCCTTGACCAGGTATGCACATTCAAATACCTAGATACAACACCAGACAGCTCCATCTCATACACCCAACATATGGATCCCATGGTGAAAACCGTAAATTCAACAATAGGCATGCTCTATAGGCACAGGCACAACATGACAGCTGAAGCCGTATCTCTGGCAGTAAATAGCTCAGTCCTCCCTGTCATTGATTAGGGCCTAATTGTGTATAGTACAACCACTGATACTGCCCTGAAAAGGGTCAGAACAGCCTTAAACAAGATCTGTAGACTAGCCCTAGGCACTAACAAACTCACACACACTTGTGACCAGTAAGCCCAGACCAATTGGCTTAACCTCCAGGGGAGGATAACGTATCAGGTCTGCCTTTTTGGTAAAAAAACTCTGCTAGGCTTTTCCCCGCAAACCATTCAGAAGCTCCTCAAACCTGTGTTAAACCCATACCAGATTAGAGGTATGATAAGAAATTCCCTACCCATTCCCTTTTGCCACACAGCACAATTATCCTTTGCATACAGGGCTCCTCTCTGGATCAGTGAACACCCATTGGCAATAGTAAATGCACCAAAGCTTGGCCCTTTTAAAAAAGAACTTCTACAATACTTGATTACCCTATGTGCTTGTGCCTGCTGAGATAACTCATACCTCACATCACTCACACCCAGCACCATGCTTCCCTTCTACTCCCCTAGATGGCCAACTAGCACCCTTCTAATCTCCCCCCTTTACTTATTCCCCCGCTCACAGTCTCCCCACCTATTCCTCAACCCTTTTGCATCTCCTTTCCCCTTCTATCCCTCCTGACAACCTGCCTACATATTGCTTTACTCCGCCTCCCTCTACCCCTCTCCATCCCCCCCAACTCCCTATCGTCATATCACCTCCCCCATCACCACCACTTGATAAAGCTAACTTCTGGCTGTGCTGCTCTCTTCTGATCTTTTCCTTACTGATAGTCACCTGTTGCTAACTGATAGCTAATCCTCACACTTTTGTATAATGAATTAAATATATTTTATGTATTGTATGTGGTTTTGCAACTTTTTCTGTTTTTTGCTCATGTCCATGTAATACCTGTTTTGTACTTGTTCTCATGACATGGAACCTTTGTAAATGAGCTCTTAGCTCAAAGGTTGTAATTCCAAGGCAATAAATAAATAAATAAATAAATAAATATAGGGTGCTTGAACAGGGGTCACTCTTAACCTTTTTTTGGCACTAGACAGCAGGACAAGTTGATTCAAAATTGCACCACCCTGCAGATGATTGCACTAGCCCACAGTTGTAATGGTGAATTTTGTTCACTTATAGAAGAAAAAATGCAAGCCAAGAAATACTCTGATTATTGCATATTTTCCCCTCCTACTGTGCCACCGCAGACCCTAATCAATCTCCTGTCTCCCCACCTTTCTCTTATTTTTAAGATCCCCTTGTGTCTATCCCATGCATCCATGAATTCTGTTCTGTTTTAGTACCCACCACCTCTGTTGGAAGCTGTTCCAGGTATCCACCTCCCTTTCCTTGAAGAAGTATTTCCTCACATCCCCTTTAAGTCTTCCCCACTCCAGCTTTATAGCATGACCCCTTGTCCTTGAGCATCTTTTTCTTTGTTAAATGCTAGCTTCATGTAAGATATTAATACCAATGAGGTATGAACATTTCTATAATGCCCCCTTTCCCTCCTTTCCTCTAAAGAGTACATATTTAATGCCTTGAGTCCTTCCTCGTAGGTCTTTTGATGCAGGCCTTGCACCATTTTGTTTGCCCACTTCTGTACAACCTCCACCCTACCTATGTTGTTCCAGAGATGGGGCCTCCAGAAGTGGACAAAGTACTCAAGGTGGGGCTTCACCATCAACCTAACAGGGGTAACAATACCTCACTCTTTCTGCTGGTGATACCCTTCCCTATTTAACCAAGCATCCTGCTAACTTCCTCCACTGCCTTATCATTTTGCTTTGCTGGTTTCAGATAATCAGAAATTATTAATCCCAGGTCCCTTTTTTGTTTTGTGGTTTCCAGTACCTTCCAACCCAATTTGTATGTTGCCCCTGGGTTTCTGTGCCCCAAGTGCATTATTTTGAACTTTTTGCATTGAAACCCAGTTGCCAAACCCTAAACCAGTCTTCCAGCTTTTTCAGATCATCCCTCATTTTTTTCAAACACACTCCCACTGGTGTGTCCACTGTACTGCAGATTTTTGTGTTATCCATGAACATACATACTTTCCATTCCAACCCTACTGCAATGTTGCTAATAAAGACATTGAAGAGGAATGGGCCTATTACTGATGCCTGCAGCACTCCACTGGCCACCTTGCCTTTTTCAGAGTGAACACAATTTACCACCACCCTCTGACTCCTGTTGTTTAGCCAACATCTTACCCATTTTACTACTTTTGGACCTACTCCCAGGCTGCCCAGCTTGCTCACCAGTCTTTGGTGTGGAACAGTGTTAAAGGCAAGTTGAAAGACATGTTCAGAACACTGGAAGCTAGTGTTTTAAGAGTAATCTACCCTTGATCACAACCTGGACACTAGCTGAAAGCCCCAACAACAATAGAGTGATAATGACTCCCATTATGTCATTTTTGGGATCCCCATTGTACTGCCACTTATTTGCAGCTCTTAAAGAGCTGTTACTCACACCAGACCATCTGGAATAATGAGGAAAATTAGCAGCAGGACCACAGCCTACTAAAATAGGGTCTTTTTAACTTCATTGACAGCCATGGAAATCTGCACTAGTCAAACCGGACAAGTAGAGGGTTAGCTGCACTAGCCCTGAACAATTTGCACTAGGCTCTGGGCTAGTGAACCAATGTTAAAATTGACTCCTGTGCTTGAATGATTACACATTTTGGATGGCACAGATAAAGCAGCAAATCTGGCTGTGTTTCATTATCCTCCTCCACTCCAAAAATGCTGCCCTTCATCTTTAATGATGAAGGACAGTTTTGTTTAAGCTGGAGCAAAGCACATGGTAAAGTCCCCTACTGGTGAGCAAAGTTGCCTGATATGCACAGAGTGGTATAATGGAAAAGGTGCACAGCCAAATCTACACATACAAATCCTGCACCTTTATACCCTAAAGGAAGTGCATGGCAATGATGGTGAAAAATGCATTTGAAGTCCACCATTGGCTTTGGAAGGAGGAAGAGTTAGTGGAAAGTTATAGACATTCCACATAGTCATAGGAGCAAACAAACGTTTTCAAAGGCATGGGCAAAGTTCCCACAGAATCCCCTACAGCTAACATCAAAGTAGTAGGCAGCAGTGGGAGATTCTATACCCTGCTGTGCATATTAGAGTTTATATAAGCTGTGATCTACAGTTTGCTGGTCCCCTATCCTCCATGGGCTAAGTACAGTCACAGAGGATTGTACTTAGCCACTGCAGAAAATCAGAAATGGAAAACATCTAGGGCTACATTCACAAAAAATCACAAAGGCAATGCAAAATTTTGCATTGTGCTTTGCGATTGCCCAGGTGTTAAAAAATGCAGTTCACAGACTGAAAGCATACCACGCTGTCCGACAGTGAATAGGGTGAGGTAAGGTCAGCAGTAATCCCATTACTTCTACCTTTAACCATACTAGCACCTCCCAGACCTGCAGCCCGGGGAACAGCCCCACAATGAATTGCACAGGTGCACTATTTGGTATTCACAAAAGCAGCTATGCAAGTGAACCCATCAGGCATGCAAGACACTAGGTGTTCATTTGCATACATATTATGGGTCCATTTACATTGGCTGCAATGGAGGTTAGCAATCCCCCCAGTCCCCATCCCAGAGGCAGCCCTGTGTCCATGTAGTGTTGTGTGCCACCCCATCACCAATCACAGGCCAGGTAAAAAAAATGTGTACGTTTCCCTGATGGTAGTGATCCCCCCCGATCACCAATTGGTGCTTGCCAGCCCAGGTCAAATGACAGAAGTCACCCTAGTGGCCAACAGTCTCTCCCCCTGATGACCGGCATCCCCAACACAGAAATAAATCAAATCAGTGCCCTCACTGGTGGCAAACACCCAGTCCCCCAAACCAATCCATCACCCAGTATATACCAAAAGTTTCCTTGTGGCTAACAGTCCCTTCCCCCATCCAATCGCTCATGCAAGATATAAAAAAGTGTCCCTGGTGTCGGGTGGTCCATCCCCCTATTGTAAAAATAGGCTGGAATATCAATTATGAATTAGGCATTTGGCTATACCTTAGACCTCATTTCTGATGATTACATAAATAAAGGAATATTGGTTCTGGTTTTCCTTGTTTCACAACCCAATGTATAGAACATTCTAGATAATGGTGAATGATGCTTCTTTCAACCCCTTGGCCTCATATAAAAGTAGATTTTATTATTACCTGCACAATATAACTAATTACTAAAAACTTTTGCATAGATAATAAAACATGGTAAACACAGTGAAAAGCATGATAAATATAAAACAACAAAGGTTTCCAGAAAATACACAAGAAGAAACAAAAGAACACAGCTTGCAGTTTTAGTAACTTTTGCAAACAGTAAAATTGTCCTTGCACACTTCATAACCAATGTTGTCTTAGCATTTTTAAACTTCTCTTGGTAACTTATTTAAATACTTATTCTTTGGCAAACATTTTTATATATCATTATTTATATTTAAACTTTTACTATATACCCAACATTCTTGTATCTAAGAAGTTCCTATGCACCCTCCCAGTTAAATTCAATTAGAATATTATAAAAATTATTTAAAATAATACTCAAGACATCTGGGTAGCTGTAGAGTCTGGATTTTCTTCTTGATTTCAGAATATTGGTGAGCTCTACTTGGATCTTTTTTTCCTGTTTTTTTTTTCTCTTCACACTCAAACCCTGTATTTTGGACCCATCTGTTGTCAACACAGCACTGTAAACGTGCTTCTTGGCTGATGAGCATCGATAGACAATCAGTCCTTTGTTCTGATTTTGGCAGGAACTTTAAAAACAGTACTTAACAGCAAAAATGTCCATTCCACAAGTACAGAACCTCGCAGCATCTCAGCTGGAAATTGACTGACCAGCACCTTTTAGGAACTGGCTTTTATTACCTCTAGTCCAGAGTGAAATCATTGTATGGCTAGGTCATTATTGCATCAGTCCTGACTAGTTCTGGCAAAGTGAGTAGAGTGACTAGTTTTTTCCTTCTGAGACTCCACCTCCCTCGGCTTTGATTCAATTTTTAGCTCAAAGTTAGTTTTCCTTATAACTTTTGAAGGCAATAAGACGCAGTCATCAAACAAACATGTCCACACTCTGCTTATTAAAAGCAATCTTTCAAAGTGTCTCTCATTTCTGTGAGGCAAATATTTTCTGAGATACGCTAATATTGATTATAACATCAGCTCTCAGCAAAGTAATTTGAAAACAAAATAACCATTCTGTTCTCCATGTCCTCAAGCTGATGAATGAGGGTAGGTTTCTCTGGAAAACTTTTCAGGAAAGTCCTCAAAAGCCTGGAATTCCATTGCAAAGGGTTGTCCCTTTGTTTGTGCTCACTGGATCATGCAGTCTGTTCCAAAGTTGATTACCTCAAACTCTTTAAGATAGTATTTTTCAGCTTAGCACCACATTGCACGCACAAAAATTATCTATCTGGATTTGTGATAACACCAGCCTTCATTTAAGATTATATTCAGGTATTTCAGCTTTTAGGTTTTTGGCATAAAATAGATTGTCTACGGTTTAAGGAGCACAGACTCATTATGAACTATAAAAAAACTAAGACCGTGTTGTACTCCAGTTCCCTAAGCAAACACAAGGCCTTCCCTGCAACAATCAAGAATGACAGTGGGGCCTCCCTTGAACTCGATCAGCACTTCAAATACCTTGGCATTACAATTGACTCCACCCTGTCCTATGCCTAAAAATATAGATAATATTGCAAAGGTGATTAATATGAGAATCTGGATATTGTATCATCCCAAACACAGTCCTATCCATGAAGCAATGAATCTGGCCATCCACAGTTCAGTTGTCTCTCTCTCTCTTATAGACTATGGTCTGGCTATATATAGGTCAGCAACTGACATGGCCCTCTGCCGCATCTCTATTGCTTTAAACAAGGCTTGCCATCTTCTCACAGGTGCTGAAAGACTCACGCACACATGTGAACTTTATACCTAGGCAGGCTGGCTCCAACTAAATGGCAGAATCAGATATCAAACCTGCCTGCTTGCCAAAAAAGTCTCTCTAAATATGCTGCCAATGGGAGTCCAGAACCTCCTAACCCCTCATATGAGCATCCGTCAAACCAGAAGGTCTACCAGTCAAGTCTTCAATGTCCCAGATGCAGTACAGCCCTGGCCCAATGTGTGTTCTCCCACCATGCCACTCTCTGGACCAATTCTCTTCCACCTGACATAACCATTGCTGCAACAATTGTTTTTTTTTAAATGCAAACTAGAACAACCCCTTGTTACTTCTGGCACCTGTGATTGCTTCCACTAGATCCTCTCCTATATCCAGAATCACCCACCAGCACTTAGCCTGCTCCATCAACTGTCCTCTGTTGGAGCAGGCCAACCTCAGCACTGCTCTGAGCATTACCCTGCCTCCCCTTTCTGGCACCTCTACTACATCACCCCTCCATCCTATGCCTCTGCCTTGCCCTCTCCCCTCTCCCTCCCCCTGACCTCTCCTCTCTGTCATTTCTACCTGTTACTCCCTATTTGTCCAATTTAGTAGTGTGATTTTAATACTGACTCTGGCAAATATTGTACAATGCCTCAGCTACCTCCATCCTATTGCATTAGTATATCTTATTGTTTGTTTTCTCAAGCCTCTCAACTGACACTGTAATTATCTGTATCAGCTGTGCATAGTGGCTTATTTGTTTGTGCTGTACTGTTTTTTTGTCTACTGATGTGAAATCTATTTAATGAGCAGCCACTTAAAGGTGTCAATCCAAGACCTAAATAAATAAAAAAAAAACTTGCCTTATCCAGCAGGTAATGAAAAATGAAGTCCTGCAACCCAGTTTTGTGAAAAAAAAAAGACCTCTAGGATAGGTCATGACAAAAACAGCATTTATTTCAACAAACAATCCACAGCAAGCACCTCCTTCCCCGCATGCAAATGTTTCACATCATACTGACACATTGACAAAGCATCAGTATGATGTGAAACATTTGTGTGCGGTGAACGGGGTGCTTACTGTTGATTGTTTGTCAAAATAAATGCTGTTTTTATTGTGACCTTGCTTAGAGGTCTTTTTTTTTTCACAAAAGTGGGTTGCGAGACTTCATTGTTCATTATCTGATATTTTTCGTCAAGGCATGTTTTCGCAAGTTGCTACCTTTTCAATTTTTGCTTATCCAGCAGGTGCAAGTCTCTAACTTGGCCAGTCAATAGGTCAAGATGTTCTTTATCCACTGTGTAAGTTTCATGCCGGAAGCATGTTGCATTCTTTAGTAACAAATCAGTCTTTCTTCATATTGAAACATATAAGACTAAGTCAGTCTCTTTTTCTTTTCTTCTTGAAGTAAGCTAGTTTCCATATAAGACAGTGTCAGCCTATATATTTTGATTTGACAGCTTAGTATGTGGGTACTATGACTACTATCAGTAAGGCTCTTTGCCAACAACTAGCAGAGATGCAAGAAGATTCCTTAATATGGCTGTCTTGAAGGGCCTAAGTAAAGGAAGTCATCCTGTTTTAAAAGAAGGTCTTGAGACCATTTGTTTCTTAACTTTGAAGACTGCTCTTTAGCAGAAGTTTTTTTTTTTTTTTATTCAGTTCTTGCAGTCCATGAAGACAGGCTTCAAAATCAAATCTTCTTTTGATTTAAAACCATGTGTCTTTGCATCACCCCAGTTACATTGCCAGCCTAATAATATAACTAATACTTTCAAATATAATAATAATAAAATTAGTATAAAATATTTTTGCAATTTATAATTCTTCCCTACGTTTTCCCCTTTTGAATTAAAAATGCATTCTGAATTAATGCATTTTCTAATTCAAAACAGTAATTCTACTATGTTAGTATATGTAGTTTGAGCATCACAGGGAAAAAGAATCAAATAACATAACATTTCATCATCATCTGGTAACTTAGGATATCATCAGTGCATGACATCATCACATGTGACATCATCAGATGAAACATCATTAGAGATGTACATTTATACATAGAAATATGTACAGTATTATATGATTAAACATGATTTCCACTATGTACACCTCCTTTAACTGCTTCAATATTTTGCTTTCACATTGTTTCAAACATTTTACAAGTACAGTAAATTAACTCTTTGTTCTTCATTTGCAAGTATCATACAATTAACATTTTCAGTGAAACTATTGTTCATGATCATCACTTTTAGTTTCCCTTGAAATATCCTGCAGGGTCTTTTTGCGTTCATGATATTGCATTAGCTTATTAAGATAAACTCGTGTAGGTTTCACTTCTCCAGTGTTCTTCTTCTTGAGTTCAGTTTGTTACACTACAGGTGAGATTTTATCTGTGATCAAAAAGGGTAATTGCCAGCTTGGAAGGAACTTTTTAACCTTAGCTTTATCCCTGCTGTAGTTAAAACAAAACACATTATCTCCAATTTGATACTCTTTTGGATCAGTTTTGTGGTCATAATATGACTTAGAAGCTTGAACACCTTTCTCTAGGTTCTTTTGAGCAAATGCAAATGTCTCTTGCAAGTGCTACTTTAAATGAGTCACATATTCATATGCAGTTGTAGCACATGCCGAATTTACATTTCCTGTTGTGTACAGGAGATGCAGAAGTAACACCATTTGTCTTCCTGTTATCATTTCAAAAGGAAATACAGCTGTTGGCTTACTAGGTGTAGCACATTATATATATATATATATATAATTGTTTGATTAGCACATTTGACCTGTCCAGATGATTGTGAATGGTGGGACACGTAATTTTCTTTGAACCCCTAATATTTTCCACGCTTTTTTTATAACTTCACCTGTAAAATGAGCACCTCTGTCAGACTGTAATTGGTAGTCCCCAGCATCTAAACACAGGTTTTATTAATAGCAAAGCTGTGGGTTCAGAAGTGTTACTTGGAGTAGGTAGACATTCAACCAATTTTGTAAACAGATAAGTAACTGTCAAAAGGTTTTGGTTACCCCTTAAAGATCTTGTAGCAGGGCCTATCCAGTCACTCTGGAAATCAGACCAAGGCATGGTGATTCCTTTTGACTGTAGTGGTGCTCTATGCCTTGGGGAAGCTGGCTGAAATTTGTAACATGTTATACACTCTTGCACATATTTTGCAACATCACTGTATTTGTAAGGCCTGTAGGCTACCACTTTTATTTTTTATAATGTAAAGTTTATTGATACATTTTCCACCATAAAAGGCAGCATTCAGTAAAAATGACAGAGACTCACTGATACATTGTTGAAAAGAAGCTGCCCACTCCCCCTAACCTCCCCTTACTGCAGTAAACCAGCCCTATACCCATGGATGCCGAGCACCTAGTCAAAAGTCATGCAGAAACATTAAACCTAGAATAGGTTTAGCTTGGAACCAGAGAGATTAGCGAGTGGAGGGGATCCCAGATTCTAGTATAAACTGCCAGTCTATTGTGAAGACTGACTATCATTTTTCTGTACGCAGGTTGGATAGTACTTCTCTTAACCATTCCTGGAGAGACGGGGAGGACCTGTCTTTCCAGTGACGAAGAATTATTTTCTTAGCCGATAGGGCAACCATGGAAATGTGGAATTTGCATACCCTAATTTTGATAGAGGACAGGTCCCCCAACAAGCAAATCTCAGGAGTAAAATATTCATGGAGGCCCAACAGGGGGTCTAAGGAAGTTTGGATTGAAACCCAAAAGGGGGACATTTTTGGACAGGACCAAAGCATGTGAAAAAGTGTGCCCTCTTCCTGTAAGCATTTATTGCACATGTTTGAGTTTAGGTAGCCCCACCTGTGCAGTCTGGCCGGGGTATAGTATAGGTTGTGCAATATGTGGTATTGCATGAGGCGCAGCCTATATTGAGAAATGAATTTATGACATGACTTCCAGAGAGTGTGCCAATCCAACTGAAGATGAGGGAGAAAATTACTCCAAAATCTTGATGGCCCAAATGGACCCCCAAACTTTTTATGAAACAAAACCTGATATAATTTAGAGATTGCACCAGAAGAGCCAGAAAGTGGGGATACTTCGGATATCAGAGAAGAGATATTCTGGGAAGGGGGAGTACTGCCCAGGGTAATTACAAGTAAGTGTTTCAGTTGCAGGGCTTTAAAGTAGGAAGAAGCCAGGATGAAAAATTTCCTAACCATCTCTTCCACTGATAACCAATGCCCGCCACCATCAGTAAAGGCCAGGAGCTTCCCCTCTCCCAGTTGAGGCAACCAATGATGGGAAATCTGAGTCTTGTTAATAGTAAATGACGGAGAGTTCAAGATAGACTGGGCCAGGTCCAGATGGGGGGAATACTGCAGAAAGGAACACATCTGAGAGTAGACCTTTAGAGAGGTCCTTATCATGGGACACTCTTCAGTCACACCTACTTGGGATAACCTGAGGAAAAATAATACGAGAGGGTCCAAGTTTTTGTTCTTAATTGCATCCAATTCTATTTTGAGCCAAATCGGTTGTGCTTCTTCTGGGCCGGGAGATACCCATCTCGAGCATTTCGCAAGGTGACTAGCCCAATAATATATAGCCAGATGGGGAATTCGCAAACCCCCCTCCAATTTTGGGGCTGCCAACTTATAATAAGCCAAACGGGGATACCTATCAGCCCAGATGAATCTAGTGAAGACACCATGTGTCTTTTTAAACCACAGTAAAGGAACAAAGGTGTTGAGAAGGGACAATGGGTAGAAGATCTTAGGAAATATGTTCATCTTAATTATGTTGATCTGGCCCCATAGAGAAATAGGAAGTTTAGACCACCTCTCAAGGTCATGAGTAATCACCTGCAATAGGGAATCCAGATTCTCCTTAAACCATACTAGGGGGTTACGGAAAAGTTTAATACCCAGATATTTGAATGACCTAGAGGTCCAGCATAAACCAAAGGGACTGATATCACTTTTGAAAACTTTGTGGTTTAATGGGAAAAATAGAGACTTACTGGCATTCAGTTTGTAATTGGACAAACCACTAAACCTTGCTACTTCCCTTAGCAAGGCCGGAACGGAGGATACCGGGTGAGACAGATGTATTAACAAGTCATCTGCATATGCAGTGACTTTAATTTTGTGCCACCCAATTCTCACACCTTGTATAGAAACATTATTGAGAATATTTTGAATAAGAGGTTCCAGATATAAGTTAAATAATAGAGGAGAAAGGGGGCACCCCTGCCTTGTACCTGAGTGGAGCAAAAAGGGATGGGAGAAGGCCCCATTCGCAGAAATTCTTGCTGTGGGATTTTTATAAAGGGTGGCGATCCAGGAGATGAACAGAGGGGGAAAGTGGAAGGCCTCCAGAGCACGGAACAAGAAGTTCCAGTTCACACGGTCGAATGCCTTCTCGGCATCCAGGGAAACCAAGCCTGTGGGAAACTCCGCATCCATGGTAGCCGAGAAGACATGCGACAAGGTGCGTAAGTGATCAGAGGATGAGCGTCCTTTCATAAATCCTACCTGGTTTGCACCTATTAACCCAGGAAGAACTACTGCCAGCCTATTAGCCAGAATTTTAGAGAGGATTTTAATATCCTGATTTAAAAGTGAGATGGGCCTGTAACTTTGAACCATTTTGAGATCTTTGTCAGGTTTAGGGAGCAGGACAATCAGGGCCTCATAGAGGTGCAGATCTGTCTCCACTCCAGATAGGATTTGCTGAAATAAACAACCAAGTATTGGTAAGAGGAGGTCTCGAAAGACCTTATAAAATAAAGAGGAAAATCTGTCCTGACTTGGGACCTTGTCAGCTGGTAATTCACTAATAGAAACATAGAAACATAGACTTTGACGGCAGATAAGGACTGCTTGGCCCATCTAGTCTGGCCATTTCTCTACCTACAGGATAGGATGCAGATCCTAGTTTACCAACAGCCTATTTCTTCCTACCCACCACAAGAATTGCCTTATGTCTGTTCCATGCATTCTTGAATTCTCCCACAGTTTTAGACCCCACAACTTCCTCAGGAAGGCTGTTCCATGCATTCACTATCCTCTCTGTGAAATAATACTTCCTCACATTGCCCCTGAACCGCCCCCCTTCTATCTTTAAATTGTGTCCCCTTGTTCTTGCACGTCTCTTTTTCTGAAAGATGCTACCCTCTTGGACTTTGTTGATTCCACTGAGGTACTTAAAAGTTTCTATCATGTCCCTCCTCCCTTCTTTCCTCAAGGGTATACATATTAAGCTCTTTTCGTCTCTCCTCATACGGTTTCTCTTGCAGACCCTGCACCATTTTAGTTGCCCTCCTCTGGACTGCCTCTATCCTGTCTATGTCCTTGTGGAGATGGGGTCTCCAGAACTGGACTCAGTACTCCAGATGGGGTCTCACCAACTGTCTGTACAGAGGGATAACAACTTCCTCTTTTCTGCTGCTGATGCCTCTCCCAATGAATCCCAGTATACCCCCAGCCCTCCCTACTGCCTTCTCACATTGCTTGCTAACCTTAAGGTCATCTGATATGATTATCCCCAGGTCCCTTTCCTTTTTTGTTGTTGTTACTACCTCCCCCCCATTGTGTATTCTTCCCCTGGGTTCTTGTTTCCCAGGTTCATTATTTTGCACTTCTTTGCATTGAATCCTAGCTGCCATACTTCTGACCATTCCTCCAACCTTGCCAAGTCCCTTCTCATCCTTTTCATGCTTCCTTGTGTATCAATCCTGTTGCAGATCTTTGTGTCATCTGCAAAAAGGCATACTTTTCCTTCCAGTCCCTCTGCAATGTCACTGATGAAGACATTAAAAAGGACTGGACCCAATACTGAACCCTGTGGTCCCCACTAGTAACCCCTCTTTCTTCAGAGTGGACTCCATTTACAATTACCTTCTGTGTCTGTTGTGCAGCCGATGTTTTACCAGGTTACCACCCTGGGATCCACTCCCAGGCTGGTTAATTTGACTATTAATCTTTGTGTGGGACTGTGTCAAATGCCTTGCTAAAGTCTAGGTAGGCTATGTCCACAGCCCCTCCCTGGTCTACTACTTTGGTCACCCAGTCAAAGAAATCTATTAGATTCATCTGACATGACCTTCCCGCTGTGAACCCATGCTGCCTTGGGTCCTGTGCCTCGCTGGCCTCTAGGTACTCAACTGTTCTTTTCTTCAGAAGTGACTCCATCACTTTCCCTACCACAGAGGTCAGACTGACAGGTCTATAGTCTAGAGCACAGGACCCAAGGCAGCATGGATTCACAGTGGGAAGGTCATGTCAGATGAATCTAATAGATTTCTTTGACTGGGTGACCAAAGTAGTAGACCAGGGAGGGGCTGTGGGCATGGCCTACCTAGACTTTAGCAAGGCATTTGACACAGTCCCACACAAAAGATTAATAGTCAAATTAACCAGCCTGGGAGTGGTCCTGTGGTGGCAGCCTGCAAAACATTGGCTGCACAACAGGACACAGAAGGTAATTGTAAATGGAGTCCACTCTGAAGAAAGAGAGGTTACTAGTGGGGTACCGTGAGGGTTCAGTATTGGTCCAGTCCTTTTTAATGTCTTCATCAGTGACATTGCAGAGGGACTGGAAGGAAAAGTATGCCTTTTTGCAGATGATACAAAGATCTGCAACAGGGTTGATACATGAGGAGGCGTGGAAAGGATGAAAAGGGACTTGGCAAGGATGGAGGAATGGTCAGAAGTATGGCAGCTAGGATTCAATGCAAAGAAGTGCAAAATAATGAACCTGGGAAACAAGAACCCAGGGAAGAATACAGAATGGGTGGGGAGGTAGTACAACAACAAAAAGGAAAGGGACCTGGGGGTAATCATATCAGATGACCTCTAAGTTAGCAAGCAATGTGAGAAGGCAGGGAGGCTGGGGTATACTGGGATGTATAGGGAGAGGCATCAGCAGCAGAAAACAGGAAGTTGTTATCCCTCTGTACAGACAGTTGGTGAGACCCCATCTGGAGTACTGTGTCCAGTTCTGGAGACCCCATCTCTGCAAGGACATAGACAGGATATAGGTAGTCCAGAGGAGGGCAACTAAAATGGTGCAGGGTCTGCAAGAGAAGCCATATGAGGAGAGACTAAAGGAGCTTAATATGTATACCCTTGAGGAAAGGAAGGAGGGGGGACATGATAGAAACTTTTAAGTACCTCAGTAGAATCAACAAAGTCCAAGATGGTAGCATCTTTCAGAAAAAGAGACTTGCAAGAACAAGGGGACACAATTTAAAGATAGAAGGAGGGTGGTTCAGGGGCAATGTGAGGAAGTATTATTTCACAGAGAGAGTAGTGGATGCATGGAACAGCCTTCCTGAGAAGGTTGTGCGGTCTAAAACTGTGGGAGAATTCAAGAATGCATGGGACAGACATAAGGCAATTCTTGTGGGGGGTAGGAAGAAATAGGCTGTTGGTTAACTAGGATCTACGGCCTATCCTGTAGGTAGGGAAATGGGCAGACTAGATGGGCCAAGCGGTCCTTATCTGCCGTCAAAGTCTATGTTTCTATGTTTCTATGTCTATAGTTTTCTGCCTCTGTCTTGGGTCCACTTTTGTGAAGGGGAATCACATCCACCTTCCTCCAGTCCTTGGGTACCACACCATCCTCCCATGATTTATTAAAAAGAGTAGCCAGTGGTTTCACTAGTTCCTCCCTTAATTCTTTTAGAATTCTGGGGTGAATTCCATCAGGACCCATTGCTTTGTCCACCTTCAGTTTTAGGAGTTCTTGCAGAACCCTTTCTTCTGTGAAAGGACTGGGATCGACCCCCCTATCAAGAGTACTTCTGTCAATTGGATTAGGCACTTCCCCCTCCTCTTTTGTGAATACTGAGCAGAAATATTCATTCAGTATCCCTGCTTTTTCACTGTCCCCCTCTGCCCACCCACTGTTCAATCTATTCAGCCTCACTATCCCTCCCTTTGTCTTTCTACTTGCTGATGTACCTATAAAAGGTTTTATCCCCCTTCTTAACTGAGTTGGCTATCTTTTCCTCAGTTTGGGCCTTTGCTATTCTGACTTCCCTCCCTGCTTCCTTCTGCCTTAACTGGTACAGCTCTCTGTCCTGCTCCTTCTGTGTTTCCTTATACTTCCGGAATGCTATCTTTTTCTTCCTGACTTTCACAGCCACCTCTTTTGAGAACCATAGTGGCTTTTTCTTTCATTTTGATTTGTTTATTTGCTTCACACAAAGGCTTGTTGCCTCTGTGATGGCAGTTTTGATGATTTCCCATTGTTGTTCCACACCTCCTTCTTGCCTGTTTGCTAGTGCTTTTCTGAGGCAGTCTCCCATCTTGCCAAAGTCAGCCCTCCTAAACTCCAGTACCCTCACTTTTGTATGGCTTGACTCTGTAGCTGAGTTTAACGTGAACCACACTGTTTGATGGTCACTTGTTCCCAGATGGCAACCCACTTCTAGATCTGAGATCCTCTCACTGCCCCCGTTTGAGAGTACGAGGTCTAAGATTGCTCCCTCATGAGTGGGTTCCAAAATAACTGTCTGAGGCCTGCCACCTGTAGGGCATCAAGAATGACCCTGTCTTGGATGTGGCTGCAGCAAATGTGCTCCAGTTAACATCTGCATATTCAGGTCTCCCATCAACAGTATCTCCCTTTCTCTGCCATTCTAAGAATGCCTTCTATCATTTCCTTGTCCATTCCCTCCCCCTGACATGGGGGTCTGTACACAACACCAGTGCGGATTGTGGTGCCATTTCCTGTCTCCAGGGTGACCCAGAGTGCCTCATCTGCTCCTTGTTTACTCTTTAGTTCTGTTGCTTTGATCTCTTCCTTTACATAGAGAGCTACTCCTCCTCCTCCTCTTTAACCTCCCTGTCCCTCCTGTAGATTGTATATCCTGGTATGTTGACATCCCAGTCATGGTTCTGTGTGTACCATGTTTCTGTGACTGCCACGATATCCAGGCAACCCTCTTCCATCAATGCCACTAGTTCAGGAATCTTGTTACCCAGACTACGGGCATTGGTGCTCATCACGCTCCACTTTTTGATGGCCTTACCCCTTTTAGCTCCATCCCTTTCCTTACTGCCTTTGTCTTTTTTTACATTTTCCTCTGCCCTGCTCCCTAATGAATTTTCTACCTTGGTGTTTACCTCACTAATTGCCATGTTTTGTGGGGGGAGGCTGGGATTTCCCTGCTCATTTTCAGTGCCTCCCCCCTTGGCTAGTTTAAATGCTTGCCAATGAAGCATTTAAACCTCTACCCTGGTTCCCCCCTGGACAGATGCAGACCATCACACCATTATAGGTCTGCATCCCTCCAGGTGGCTCCCCAGTCCCCAATGAAGCCAAAACCCTGAGCTCCACACCAGTTTTTCAACCAGTCATTGAATTCCCTGGTGAGGAGTACCCTGCCATCACCCTTGCCATAGACTGGTAGCACCTCTGAGAAGGTTATCATATGTGCTACTTAATGTAAGGTCCCTCACCAACTCTACAAACTCCTCTTGCACTGCTCTGATCCCATTCCTAGCCAGGTAATTTGTCCCTAGGTGGACAAAGACATCCAGCTCCCTCCTTCATGCAGCTGCTCCCACAATCCTAAGGATTCGCTTCCTGTCCCTCCAAGCCGTGGTGCCAGGCAAGCACCTTACCTCCCTCTCCCCTTCTCCCCCACTCCTACCCCCTAATGACTGAGTCCCCCACCAGGAGTTGTTTCCTTCCCCTGTGGGGTCACATGCCACCCTCCTGTAGGTCTCCTTTGTAAATGTTCCCAGCATCCTCCTTGGTCTCCACTGCAGGTGCCTCCATAGAAGAACCACTATCCACCAGAAGAGTGTATGAATTGTGGAGAGGTACAGCTGGAGGGATGCAACTCTGTTCTACCACCCTCTCCCTCTCTGAGCCCACCCTGGTCCAGCATCTCCTCTTTCTTGGCAACCTCTGAAGTAGTGGCATTGGCCCTGGTGGTCCCTGGGTGGGGGGGGGAGGTTTCACAAATCCTAGCCAGGTCAGCCTGGAGAAGGGCAACCTCTGCCCTCAGACCAGAGAGGTGCCTGCAAATAGAGCAGCATTGCAGCCTCCTGAATGTCTCCTGGAACACTGCCACCCCACAGCCATTGCACTGCACCACTCCTATCATGTCTTATTTTGTGTCCCCGCTCCTGTTTCTCTGTATGCTTACTCTCTCCTCTCCTTACAACTCTCACCCTTCCTGTTCTGGGACAACAACTTCCTATATTCTTTAGTAGCCTCCTTCTTCCTTTCTCAGTGTCAGGCCACCAGCAGCTGGGGGGGGAGAGTGAGCTAGTTTTTTTCCTTTAGGGTTGACAAAACTAATGTTTCTCCATGATCCTTCTCTTCCTACTGCCAAACAGAAAGTTCCTGTTGTCAGTCAAATCCAGTGGCTATAAAAGTAGAACTGGCTTAGGGTGTGTGGGATGGAGGGCAATTAGTAAGAAAAAAGGCTAGCAACAGGAAGTTGTAATTGGAGTCACCTGCTTTTATATTGTCTAAGCCACACCCTCAATTAATCTCTCTCTCTCCTCCTACTGATTTAGCAAAGTAAATTGATACAGTACACTTCCCAGGATAGAACACACACTGACTTTCTTTTTTTTTTTAACCCTAAATAAAACCCCGTTCTACTTCTAATAAAGTATCTGTCTGCTTAATCTCAACAGACACTGATTCCTGCTGAGATAGAAATGTTAAATTAGTAAGAAAATGGTAGCTTCTTTTAGTTAGCTGCTTTCTGCTCTACAGGCTAGCAACAGCAGTAATGGACCATTTCTGATCTGCGTCCATATCTGGACAGATTTTGGCCAGGTGCCCTCCTAGGATGTCCCCCATTGCACAAAAGTCCATGCTTATAAAGTCCCCCACCCTCATTTTGGTTCTAGCTGACTGTTTGCCCATCTTGAGGTAGAACCACACTGTGCGGTGGTTGCTGCCTGCAAGTGGGTCTTCCACTACTATATCCTGAGCATATTCGCAGCTCGACAGCACCAGATCCAGGATCGTGTCATCCCTAGTTGGTTCAGTGGCTCCGTGTACTAGAAAACACTCCTGGAAAGCTACCAAGAAGATGTGTTCCCTGGCACAGAAGGTACCTGGGATTCCCCAGTCTACTCCTGTCAGATTGAAGTCACCCATTATAATGATGTTCCTCTAGTCCCCTAGAGCTGTCAATCAATGTCATTAAGCTCATACTGTATATAATATGTGCTTATTGAGAGCTCAGTTGGTGATCAGCCATGGTGGAAAGAGGAGGGCTGTGCTGGCCACTAGCTCAAGATGGGGAGGAGTGGGGTGGTGAGACACTACCTGCAAGGGTAGAGGTTAGGAGGGGTCCACTGGACCACCAGGAAAAGATTTACATTCTCATTACAGGGGATCAGGGATAGGAAGGGAGATCCACTAGACCCCCAAGGGAAATGTTCACTTTAATATACAGGGGATTGGGATGGGGGGAACCACTGGACACCAAGGATACTTTCTTCAATATTGGGTGAGTGACTGGGAGGGGTGATGGACCACTGGACACCAGGGATACCTTTCTCAATATTAAAAAGATGATAGCATGGGGAGAGGGACCACTGGACACCAGGGACACTTTTTTCCCTGTTGGGTGGGTGATTGGATGAGAGAAGAACCACTGGACACCAGGGACACTTTTCTTATATCTTGTGTGGGTGATTGGTGGGTGGAGGGCCTGCTAGCCACCAGGGAAACCTTTTGTATATGTTGAGTGAGGGATTGGGTTGGGGATTGGATGCTAGCCACTAGGAAGGGCACTGCTTCAATTTATTTCTGTTTTGGGGATGCCAATCAGCAGGGTGAGGGACCATAACCCATCGGGGTATCTTCTGTCATTTGACTCGGGCTAGTGATCGGCAATTGGGGGACACTACTACCACCAGGGAAACTTAAACTTTTTAACCGGACTGGTGACTGGTGATCTGGAAGGGGAACTACTATCACCAGGGAAACCTAAACTTTCTTTACTGTACTGGCGATTGAGCGGGGGAGGACCACTACCACCTGGGAAACTGAAACTTTTTTTACTGGGCACATGATGGGGGCACAACACAGTACATCTGCCAACCACTAGGGTTGTACAGAATTAAAGCAATGTCTCACTCACTGGTATTTTCTCCACATAAGGGAACCATGAAAAGGCCCTTGTTAGGAGAAAATGCTTTGTGAATTGGACTGCATTGATATGCAGGTCCTCTCTCCCCTTATTTGCATTGCAGCCCCCTCCACACATTGCCCAGGTGCAAACAGGGCTTTTGTGAATACCACTTCCATGCAAAACCCAGTTTGTGCCATGCAAGCCAAGTTTATACTCTGGCAAAGTTTTATAAATCTCTCCCCGGTTCAGCAAATATGAAAGCTCAAATGTGTACTTCAGGCTATTGAACTTCCCATCGATGCCTAGTGCTCTGATGTCAGCTGCGGGGGATTCTGGGATTTGTAATAACAGAAGGCATCAGCCTAGAAGTAAACAAAGTTAGTCTAATACAGTCCATTATACATCAGTAAACAGTAAACCAAAATGCTCTTCCATACAAAGTGCACATTGGGACCAACCCAACATTTGAGTGTGCAGCCCTATGTGCTTGTAGCGCCCTTTAAGATTTTTCTTTTTGTTCAAGTGTTTCAGACTTAATCCCCTTTCAGCCATCCTGACATCCTATTTATTTATCTGTTTATTTATCTATCTATCTATTTACCTATCTATCTATCTATCTATCTATCTATCTATCTATCTATCTGTCTGTCTGTCTCTATCGGTCTGTCTGTCTATCTATCTATCTATCTATCGATCTATCTGTCTGTCTGTCTGTCTGTCGGCCTGTCTGCCTGCCTGTCTACAGTATCTGTCTATCTGTCTGTCTGTCTCTATCAGTCAGTCTGTCTACCTTTCTATCAAGTGATTATTTATTCATTTGTTTATCTATTTATTGACCTGTTTTAAATGCTGCTAATACTAGTAAGATTATTTATTTTGTTTACTTATTTATTTAGTACAGGATTTATCTAATTATTGTTTAGTTCTTTTATGCTATATTTCTATCCTAATATGTACTTTATTGTCATGACACCCTGAGTGTCTGGGAAAAGGCACCAATAATTCTAATCAAAAGCCACTACTAGCCGTCCCAGTGGGGCTGAGGGCTAAGGCACTGGAAGCCTTACCTCGCGCTATGCCAGCACCCCTGGTTTGGGACTGAGCACGGGTCATTGGAGGTCAGCAAAGGGGGAGGGTGGAGCTGGGTGGAGCTGCTGAAAGGCAGCTTTCCTCTCTGAGGAAGGAAGGCGGCATCCCTCGGCTATTGTCTGCCTCCTGGTGGAGGCCAGGGGACAGTACAGCCTCAGAGGGTGCCTAGGCATAGGCCGACAAGGAGGGTGGAAGGGGTCATTACTGGGGCTGTAGTGTGCATGCACACCTCCACTCTCATGCAACTAGTCCTGGAGCTCTGGGAATAAAAATAGGAGGCGAAAAATCACCGGCAACAGGATTTTTTTTCAGTTCAATTTAATTTTATTTGTAAAAAGGCGCCTTTCTAAAACCAAGGCTCCTGTACAATAAATACATAAAATAAAATAAATTATTCTAAACAAACATATAATTCAACAGACAGCAATATAATAGCAGCATAGAAAAGCAAAACTGAACCTCAATCAGTAAATGCCAGGCTGAAAATATAAGTTTTCAAAGCTCTACTCCTCTCAGGCACTGCTCTTGGGCTAGGCATAAGATAAGCCCCAGTAATTCCGGGTGACAGAGCTGGGGGGGGGGTCAGTCAGGCGGATGGGGCAGCTGGCCAGGTGCGCAAATAAATATGTGATCAAAAAAAAAAAACTGCTACTACCGGAACAATGATATGCAAAAAAAAATTATTCCCCTGGACAGGACAAAAATGACACTGGAATGTCACTATAGCATCACTGCAATATGAGGAGCAAACATTTACTCCTTCAAGCCGGTGCTGCCTGAGTGGTCTTTAATGCAGCCAGTGGTCGACAGTGGTGCTGATCCAACAAAAGTCAGCACACAGCACCACACTTCTCAACCATCCCTTATAATGTGGACATCCCTCATTGCCTTCTGTAAAAGTGCTGCGTCCCACATTCATCCCATATGAGAAGGTGACACCCACATTGAGCAAGCATTGTAAATGTAGGAATATAACAGAGAAATTAATAAAATGTCAATATGCTGAAGAAAGCTAAACTGTGCACAAAGTAGGCTACTGGTATTTGTAACTTTGAGGCTTGTATCTCCATATGATACTGTGTCCCACATTTTGAGGGCCAGTGTCTCATATTGTTTCTAATGTCGAGTGTCAGTGTCCCACATGTCAGTGTCCAAAGGTTGAGAGGTAGCACAGCACTGGAGCTCCTCCCCATAGCTGCTAATAACCCAGGCATTGAGGAGTTCTACTTCCCTCACCTGATCTCCAAAAAACTTTAAATAAAGCATCCTTAGCATCTATTCATCCTCCCTCCCTCCCTCAACTGATTCCCCATAATATAGTAAACTAGCTTCTTTGGTATCCAAATGGTCACCCTTACCTCACCTGATCCCCAAACCCTTTAAAATAAACATCATGTCTTCCAGTCATCCCGTCTCTCTTACCCGATCAGTCACGAAACACTTTAAAATAAACATCCCACTTATTCAGCAGTCCCCTCTACTTCTTCTGATCTTCAACTCACATTAAAATATGCATCTCTGTTGTTCAGTGTTCACCCTTACCTGATCCCCAAAACACTGTCATTGATTTATCTTAGCATCCTGTGGCCTCTCTCTCCATCCCAGTAGCCTCAGAACCCCCCACTCTGCATATTGTATATGGTATAAAATATGTCCTGTATGACACCCCTCCTACTGCCCCAGTGCCAACACTGCTAACAGACTCACCCCCACTCCCACCCACTCTGGTCCCAGTCAATTAGTGATCCACTGCCAGACACACACCCACTGGCACTCATCACCCTCCTCTCCCCTTTCACCACCCAAAGGTTACTAGTGGTAAACCGGAACCAAAGAAAACCATCTGCTGCAGAAGCTGGTGACCATCCTCTCATACCACATATAAATTCACATTGAATCAATTGGTGATGCTATGGTAGAATAACAGTTGACTGGTCAAACACTGATCAAGCAACTGTTACTAATATCACAGCATCACAGATTAATTCAGTGTTACTGTATTGGTGATGCAAGAGGCAGGTCACTCGTCACTGTGGAGGATGATTTTCTTTATTTTAGGTTCACCGATGGTATCCTTTGGGTGATGGGGGATGAGAGTGCTAGATGGAAGTGGGTGTGTTAGTGGGGGTTACTAATTAACTAGGACAAGGGTCGGTGGGGCTGTGACTTCTGGTGTTGGCATTGTCTTGACCAGGACAGGGGGAAGGGATAAAATAGGCTATAGTACTCTCTATACTGTATATGGAACATGTGTACTGGTGGCTACTGGGGCAGGGCTGGGACCACTTGATGTCAGTGATAAATAATTATCACTGTTTTGGGGATCAGGTGAGGGAAGGGGGACCATTTGATGCCAGGGCTGTTTATATTAATGTAAGGCAGGGATCAAGTGAAGGGGACACTGGATGCCAGGGAGGCTACTTTACTGGCAGGGGTCGAGCAGAAGCTGTCTTTCACCATCACCTGATAGGGGCTTGAGTATTGGTGTCTGGTGATTTGTGCTCCATTAAAAGGTATTTTTAGCTTTTGTTAAGTAGTGCTGCTCCAGTAGGCTATTAGCCAAAGCAAAAGGCATCTATTTTCTTGATGCGCACATGTCAGATGCCATCTCATGACCATGCAGAATTGGGGTGCCTCTGTGCTACAGCACAAAACACTTTGTGCAGTGCACAGTGAAGCTTCCCTTACTGATAGTTCAGTGCACTTGGGAGTGCCTCACTGTGCATGTGCAAACAGTGGCTGTGCTGGCACACAGGCATCCATTATGCTGCCCCACCTCTTCAAATCTGAAACAACTAACCCAGTCTTTTATTTTTTTTTAATCAGGAGAGACACACTAAGCTGACTTGTTCACAGGTGTGACCTGGGAGCACAGGAAAGTTAGGTAACTTGCTCAGGGTCACATAGTATGCAAGTGGGGGATTTTGGATTCAAAACCAAGTTTCTAGGTTTGCAGCTCAGAGCTTTAAACCACTGCACTATACTGACTCCTTACATCTAGTCTAGATATTAGTAAAAAGCCTTAATAAAACTAGACAAAATGCCTACTCACCAAACTCCTTTGTTGTTCATTGTTAGTGACTCCCCCTCATTGCTGACACTTTTCATACTCAATTTTGAAATTAGTAATATCTTTTTATACCTTTCTGTGGATGATTCTATGTGATATTGGCGAGTAAACAGCTGTGAGGCCAAAATTGGTGAAGGCAAAAGAGAATGGCCATATAGGGAGAGGGGTACAGTGCAGCGATCACCAAAATGGCGGCAACAATGTAATGGAGGCACCCCCTTACTAAAATAACCAACTCTGAGGGGGAAGCAACTCAAGGAGGGGAAAAAGCCATAGGTTGCCATTTCTGAGATCACCATGTTGTGCCAATAGCTTTTTGTGTCCATGCTGTTTTCCTTTGCTCTTTTCAGCCTTGCTGTTTTTGCAATTGCCGTTATCATGGGTTACCTCTACAAACCACATCCTAGTAATCATTATACGAGTTATGTTTCTACCAGAAATAGAGCTACGGGTTTTCATTTTTTCCTATTGGCACAGTAGCATACTGATGCTAAAGGAGTTGTTAATACTTAATTTCCAAAATGCTAGTGGTACATACCAAGCTGGTAACAGCTCATTCTCAGATGTGTCCTGGGGTGTGGGTTAAGAAGTGCATACAATACAGGACGTGCAAATGAAAATACATAATGTAGGGTGAAGGACTAATGCAAATAATATATCTTAAAAATACTTTCAATAAAAGAAAAGTAAAAATACATAGCAGAGTGCAGTTAAGATTTGTATGAAGATAGGACAATAAAAATATAAATAATAATGCAAATTAAGGTACAAGTGCTATATAATAATGGGAGCAAAGCCAGATAGTGGCAGACTACTGCCACCCAGACTGCTAATGTGCAAGAGCCATGCAGGTGCACAGTGTAGATTCAGGAGCAAAATATGATTAACTGATTTATGTGCAGTTGATGCAAGGGTTAGGAAGTGCAGACCCATTCACCACTAAGTTGTAAATGTGCATACTTTTTTAACCACATATTCAAAAAATAGAATGCATGTGCAAGTTACTGATTATCTACTGTTCAGTCTCTATCTTAACTCCCTACTCAAGGCATACTCTGGGAAGATACTCATCTATGCAGATGATGCCGTCCTTTATGTCTCCCACACAAACCCTACTCACTTAGAACTCACCCTCCAAAACGCCTTCTCTGAGGCAGAGTCTTGGTTCACCAAAAATAAGCTTGTATTGAACCAAAAAAAATCCAAGGCCATGCTCTTCACCCACCATCAGAATAAACTCAAACACCACCCCCTTCATATCAGTACATCCCTCTCACACCCACTTGAACAAGTATATACCTTCAAGTACCTAGGAATCACTTTCGACCCTGCCCTCACGTTCCACAACCACATCTACCTATTATGCACCTCTGTCAACACCCGCATTGGTCTTCTTCATTATCACAGGAGCTATCTCCCCCGATACCCTCCATCTCGCCGTCACATGCTCAGTATTATTTATCCTGGACTATGGCATTCTGATATACTGTGTGGCTGACAATACTGCACTTCATAGAGTACAAATTGCACTGAACAAAGCCTGCCACCTCGTTCTGGGCTGCCCAAAACCCTCCAACACCTGCTCTCTCTCTACACTAATGCCAACTGGCTAGACTTTGACAGCAGGCTCCAATATCAAACCTGCCTCTTAGTCAGAAGGATATCCTTAGATCTTAAGGCCCTAAGCCTCTCCCTCCTCCTTCTACCTGCTCCATCCATCAGGACCACCAGGAATTCACTCAAACTAACCTTCCTGGTGCCACAGCAAAAAAAATCTCCCTAGGCCAATGCTCTTTTTGTTACAGAGCCCCCTCATGGTTAAAGTCCCTTCTCCCACACATAAGCCAAAAAACCAAGCTAAGCAGGTTTAAATCCCTGCTCTGTTCTTATCTCCTCACCTCCAGCTCATGTAACTGCCCCAATACACCTCTCGCTTGACAAGGGACCCTGTCCTGCCTGCTATGTAAATTGTACCCTAAAATCTCACTTAACAAGAGACTCTGTCCTGCCTGCTACTGTAAATTGTACTGCAAATAAGCTGTTAAACTATAAGTGTGAATTATATATCCCTACAATGTACCACAACCTGAATGTATGTAAACTATGCACATTATGTAAAGTGATACCATGCTTGTTCAAAATGTCTGTTCCCACCTATGAATTTATTCTCCAAATGTAGATTTTAAAGTGTTATCCGGTACTAGTAACTCCCTCTTCTCACCTGAGTTTGTAATGCATCCACCCCACCTATGTATTTTGCTCCACTTGTTATGTCCTTTTTTGTTTACTTCATGGGGAACCTTTGAAATGGAGTCTCTGACTCAAAGGATTGTAATTCTGAAGCCTTCAATAAATAAAAAAAAAATGTACAACTTTGGGATGAGTGGGTCTGCATTTCCTAACCCTTGTGCTTTCCAGAAAGGCTTTTTGGGAACAAACTCCTCCCACGCTTTTCATTTATCTGCAGGAGACTTGTCTTGGAGTCCTACCATCAGGTACACATGAGCCTGGGAGGGTAGGGAAATAGTTCACAGACTGCGGGGGCAAAGGTGGACAGCAACAACCCAAGTAGGAGGGAGCACAAGGGAAAGGGGGTCAGGAACAGTTGCAGGATGGGGTAGTTAAGTTATGGAAAAGGGCTTTTAAGGAGAAGGATGAGGCTAACTAGACAGACAAGTGAAGAGAAAATCAGAGTGTAGGAAGATTATATGAGTAGGTAGCTTGGTCAGTGGGTGTTTTGCTGGAGGGGTGGGAAAGGGAATAGGAAGCAGTGTTTCTGAGGGGATAGGAAGAGGGAGGAGAAAGGTGAGCAGAAAGGTGGAGGGAATGCCAAATCAGAATTGGGAGGTGAAGGTGGCACAATGGGTGAAGAATCCTGCATCAAGTGAAGAGAAGGAGAAGGAGAAGTGGAGAGTGCAGTGGTATGTACAAGGGGGGTGGCAGTTCAAGGCAAAACAGCAGAAAGAGTAAATGTGGGAGTGAAGTATGACAAGGGTGGACATGGAAAGGCAATGTAGACAATGTCGTAGTTGATGAAGATGGGGAGGATGATCTTCTTGGCTACTTCTCGATGGGCATGCAGGGTGAGAGATACTGGCCTTGTGTCTATAAAGTACACCCAGTTTGGGGTGAAAATTGAGGTGGATGGCATCAATGTGCACTGAGAAGTCAAGGTGCCAGTCCAGCTACACCCCAAGCTACTTAATGGATTAGATGCCCTCAATTGCAGTACCAACAGAGGTGTGAAAGGAGGGGAAGGGAGAAAGGCTGGTGAGCCTTTGTTGGGAGTCAAAGGTCATGGAAATGGTTTTCTTGGCATTGAGGTGCAGAATGTTGCAATGGAATTAGCACTGAAAATTGTTAAAATCCTGATGAAACTGGATGGTAAGGTCGACAGCAGAGGAGTCAGAAGCAAATAGTACAGTGTCATCTATGTACTTGTGGATGGATGCAAAGGAAAAACAGAGAGTGGTCATTTAAAAATATGGAGGAGAGTATGGGACTGAGGACAGACTCTTGAGGAATGCCTGACCAGATTAAGAGTTAAGGAAGAGGATGTCTCCTGTATGGACAGCTTGTGACCTGCCCTTTAGGTAGGAGTGGAACAAGCTGATAGAGGAGGCAGAGAGCCCAGATACCTTAAGCTTGTCCAAGAGAAGGAGGTGCGACAAAGTGTTGAAGGCTTTGGCCAAGTCAACAACAATGGTGGAAGTAATTTGCCTCTAGTCAATACCAGTCAGGAAGGAATCAGTGAGCCTGTGGAGGGAGGGAGATGTGGAGTGGGACTTCCTGAAGCCAGATTGGAAAGGAGTGAAAAATGAGGAGACCAGGAAAGGGGTGAGTTGTGAGAGGACAGGATGTTCCTGAAGCTCAGCCTGAGTGGGGAGGAAAGAAATGGAATGAAGGTTTCTTGGAGAGGAAGGATCACTCCATTAGGGAAGGGGATGATAGTAGTCCATATCCTGGCATTGTAAACAGAGGCAGAGACAAAGGAGATTCTAAGCAGGTGGGTAATTGGCAATGTGATGGCTGGAGCAGACAGGTGCAGATGCTCGGGGTCAAGGCCATCTGGGCTTGCACCCTTGTTGTGGTTAAGAGTTTGGAGGCCTTAATAGAGGCAGATAAAGTGGTGGGAGGGAAGGAAATGGCATGTGTGAGAAGAGGGGAAGGGGAGACGGGAAAGGGAACTAGTGGTGACGAAGGAACTGAATAAAGAAGCGATGATAACAGGGTCAGTGATGTGGGAGTTACCAACCTTGAGGATGGGAGGGGAGGACTGTGTTGGAAGGCAGAAGAGAGGGAGTGGATAACTTTCCAGAACCTGAAGGGGTGATTAAGGTTGTTCTTGCATGTGGATGCAAAGTATTGAAATTTTGCATGCCAGATCATTTTGATGCACACATTAAAAAGGGGCCAATATTTCAATAAGGCACTAGGAGAACTGGCAATCTTATAGGACTGCCACGCAAATCATAAGCTCAATGGCAGGACAGCAACTCTGCAGAGATCCAGGAAAGGTGGGAACCACAGACCCTTGTTTTCCTGTGGGGGCATGCTGGTCCCTGACAGCCATATATTTAGTAGGGAAGTCAAGGGCTGAGTTGATGTCCATGGCTGTAGAAAAGTGGAGCAGTTGGTGGCATGGAGAGAGGAAAGATCCAGTAATCTGAAAGGTTGCAGTAAGATGATTTTGGGGGGAAGGGGCTTTGAGGGGGGAGCATTAGATTGATTGATCTGGACCACATAGCAGACCAAATGATGCTCACTGAGTGCATCAGTGATGATAACTGCATCCAGAATATGGTGTTGGGGTGAGAGAAGAGTTCCCAGACCAGGAGAGTGTGGTTCAAGGATTTATGATTAATACAGGTGGGTCCAAAATTAGTTGTGATAACTGGAGGTATTTAACATTTTGACAAGGATTTTATATTGAGGGGAGAGCCAACTAGAATTAAAATCCACATGTATCAGCAACTTACCAGTGTGAGAAGATGGAGGTGAAGCATTTAATGACTGAAGCAGGAGACAGGCCAAGACAACAGTACACTCCAACAGTAAACAGTGGGACTGTGAAGGGGAGGGTGAGGTTGAGGAGGAGCAGTTCATAGGCAGATGAGGAAGACACCAATAGCAGGCACAGATTGGATGCCAGAGGAAAGGTAGAGGGTAACACCACTGCCTCTCTGAGGGCAATCCTGCCTAGCTATGGAGTAACAAGGTAGGGACACTGCAGAATCCTGGACCTTGTGGGAGAGCCAAGACTCTGGGGTGACTAGAACATCTTGCTGGAAGTTTACCATGAGGGTCTGCCCTGCAGTAATTGATGACTGATTATGGGCTTTCAGATATATGGCATCTGTTTCACCCTCATACTTGGGACAATACCTATCACTTAGAGGTACACAACTCCTTCAGTAGGTTAGACTTCTGGCTTACTTCACCCCCTCTTACTAAGATTATCCTGGACTCAGTTATTCTCCCTAAGCTGATTTCTGACCATGCCCAGGTACAGTTACAGTTCTCCTGGGGCCCAGCCCCTCAACCTACCTCCAATTGGAGACTTGATCCTCTCCTACTAAGGGACCCAGACTTTCTTCCTTAGGTGCAGGCTGAAACCTCCCCTTTCCTCCAGAATAACCATATCTCTGATACCTCTGCTGGAGTCACATGGGAGGCAAACAAAGCCACCATCAGAGGGAAAACCATGGGGGTATCCCATGATAATAGCACTAGCATATAGGCGACCATCAAAATGGTGACACATTTGAGGGTGCTATTATCATGAGTGACTTCCAGGATGGCTACTGTTGCAACTGCAAGGGTAGGGTGGGCAAGTGTAAAGCATTTATAGTGAGGGGAAGTGGAAGGTTAAGGAAGAGGGTTGTAACCCTCTAGTGTGCCTGCTCCACCGAGCCAACCATGTGGTGTGGTGGGTAGGGTGGTTGGCTCCAACAGAGCAGGTCCTGGGTTCGGAACTGGGGAACAGATATATTTTGCTTTGCCCTGGGCTGTGCCCCCCACCCCAACATGCACCCCCCCTGGAGTTGAGAATCAATAAATAGAGGGGTACTGTGTGTGCCCTGTCACCTTTTAGTGCATATCACCAAATAGCTTTTCAGCTATAATGCACTCGTGGAAATAGCAATCACATTTTGGAACTACTGGGGGAGTTCCTGTGGGAGGGGATGAAATCATGATTTACCCTAACACACAGCAGATTAAGGTCTGCCCCAATCCCACAATCCCTTACCTCACTATGGAACAATCCATATATCCTTGTTGATAATAAACCCCTCTCCTGACCTCAGTGGTCCAAAAAGGGTATCCTATTTCTCAAGGAAAGTTTGACGAACAATCAACCATGGTAGTCTCCTTTCAGACACTACAAGGAATGTGGGGCCTTACACAGAGAGATTTTTGCTGGTACTTGCAAATTAGGCAGCTGTTAAATCCTTCATAAAAGCCCACAATCCCTCCAAAACACCTGATTTAGTACACACATGGCTTTCTACCCCAAAAGGCCTGGAAGGTAAGATCTATTTGAAACTGAAGGACACTTTAACCAGTCAATCACAGGACTCACAGGTCAGATGGCAAAGGTTTTTAGGATGTAATATCACAGAAGCCCAATGGTCACTGGCCTGGCATAATGCTCACACCCTGCTTAGAGATGCCTGTAGCAGACTGATTCAAAATAAAATACTCCACACCTGGTGTAGAATTCCAGCTGTTCTCCACGATGCCCATCTGCTTGACCATGACAAATGCTGGAAGTGCAAGTCAGTGGGCGGGGATCTCTACCACATACTCTGAGCCTGCCCCAAACTCCAGGCCTTCTGGTGGGAGATCTGCCAAATGGGCAGCTCAGTGCTCCACACAACCTTTCCCCTCTTGGCCCCTCTTCTTCTGCTGGGCATTAAGCCATCAACACTTTGATTGAAACAACTTGCTTTTAGATGGTTGGTCTTGCTGACCATGCAAGCAAAAAGAGTCCTTCTGTGTAACTGGTGTTCCACTCACATACCTTGCCTGGGAGAGATAATGTCATGTCACCTCTGAATTGGACAGATTATCTCACTCCAAGGAAAATTGAATGGCCAGATTTACCAACTGCTGGGCTACATACATGGCATTTCTTAGCCCTCCTACTGGTGAGGGGTATCATCCATCTCCCATTAGATATAAAATGCACTCCATGCTCACCCCCCTTCTCACCCTAAGACCTAACATGTTAAGGCCTACTGCAGGTCACTGCCCCAGTATTCTTTCTAGATATTGATCAAAGATTCTCTCTCTTACAAAAGTTGACTTCAAACTCCTAGTCTGTGCTTTGTAAATAGTTTACTGTTGTGCTTAGAGTTTGGTATTCTTTGTGGTTATATTGTTCTGTTTCAGAGGGCAAGAATTATTTCCCCTTCATCATCATTGATGCAACCCCCAGGTCACATCTGGAAACAAGCGGTCCCCACTCAGCATGCTTACCTGGTTAATCTCTTATATAGCGCAGTGGTTTAAGGCTCTGAGCTGCAGATCTGGAGACCTTGGTTTGAATCCCACAGATCCCTTTGCATATACTGTGTGACCCTGAGCAAGTGATTTAACTTCCCTGTGCTCCCAGGTTGCACCTGTAAACAAGCTTTCAGCTTAGTGTGTCTCACCTGGTTAAATAATTGGAAATAAAAAATCATGCCTGGGTACATTCTCTCCGGATCACTCAGGAAGCCTTGAAGGTATATGACCTGTTTCAAGACGATATCTTTCCATGAGGAACAACACACTGCAGTCATGTTAGTAACTTTGCTCCTACTCTCCTTACTGGCATACAACAGAAACATCTTCCCAAGGGGATACACCCCATCAAGGTACCCCTGCAAACACAGACCTCTTCTGGTTAGTATGAAAAGTGTTGCATTCTGTAATTTGTATTTTGATAATTCAATGATAAATGTCCTGCATTTTGTAACCTTGTGAATGCAAGTAATTTCATGTGCATCTGTTGTACCATTTTAAAACAATAAAAGCTTTAACCAAAAAATATACAGAATAAGAATAGACATAATGCAGCATATAATCAACATAAGAGAAAGCATACAACATCATGGGGACAAACTAGAAAATAATGTGTTTTATACTTAAATAGAACAACCACTAATATCTTCTGATGTGCCAGATCAGTGAACTTCTCTTTGTGAAGTACTTCACAAATTTTCCTCAACTTTACTTCTCATATCATTGCACTTCATAGAGTTTCAGCTGGAGAAGTGCTCTCTTTCACCTGGTGAAGATTACATATAGTGGCACATTACTGACAAAAGGGTCAATGAAGTGCCACTACTCATAGTTTTCACCAGTTAATTAGCACTTCATTGGATGAAAACTAGGCGAAGTGGTTTTGTGTTAGCACAAAAAAACCTTTTTCAATGCGTATCCCACCCCCACCCACTGCAACAAATGGTTCCCACCCCATATCCCCCCCAGATGTTTTGAAATAAATTATCCCCACCCTGACATTCTTTAGCACCCACCTCTCTCTCTCACCCAAAGTCCTAGTGAGGATTCTTTATAATAAAAAAAGATATCCCTTCCCCCCCACCAGCATCACATCTAGTGATGTGTGAAGTTGGAACACTTCACTCCACAAATTAATTAGCAAATTCGCCTCATTCTGCAAAGTTAATCCTCCAAGCAAAGTCTAAATTCACAGTAAGCTGGTAACTTTGCACAATGAGAAGTTTGTAACTTCACCAGCACAGTTTGAAATTTACTGTGGGATTAGAGGTCTCACGTTGCTGAAACAAGCTGTATGCCACGAGGAAGCTGTCTTCAGTGCAGTCTTCTGAAGACAGAGTAGGAGAGAATCTGGGTGTGCTTGTCTGAGAAAATAACTTTTAAAATATATCTCAGAACCAAGCTTTGAGAATACAGATGGCTCACGAATTGTTTTAGAGGGCACTGTGCTACTAGATTTGTGCTTTTTTGTTTATTTTTTGCTGATTATTTACTTTAAAATAGTGGTTTCTGTTTTGCTAGTCTGTGAAGCAGTGGTGTGGGGCAGTGTAGGTGTACTGTATAGCAAGGCAGCCCAGAAAGATCTGGAGCTTTTTTGTCTAAGGAGGAGACGTATGTTATATTTTGATTTTCTCACTCTTTCTTGTTCATCATTTTTGATCTGTAGACATAAAACCCCTGGAAAAATTTAAAGGATGTGCACAACACCCCAAAATGACCTCCCAACTTGACCATGGTGTGAAATCCACAGTTCAAATCTGATAATTATCAAACATGTGTAGAATAGACACCTCCTTTTAGACTACATCCATACCAACTGTCAGTCAAATTTGAAAACATTTGATCAAGTTATGCTTAAAAAAACACAAAGCAGTAGTTAGTACATGCCATTGTGATCCAACTTCACCTTTGTGTACCCCAAGCAGAAGTTACAGGTGAAGTTGCAAGGCAAAGTTACCACTTGTGAATTTCCTATTAAACAGAATAACTTTGCAAAATGATCTGAGGTGAATTTGGCGACTTTGCCGTAACTTTGCCTGCAAATTAAAACTTTGCAAGATCTCTGATCACATTAGTAAAACAGTAAAAAGATGTCCCCACTTAATTCCAACAGCCTGCATTTGTCTTTACCAAGTTATATAGATTGTGAACCTCTCACCCTATCACTCTCTACTACCCAACATTTCTTATCACTGGCCAGATTACAAGGATACTCCATCTTTGACCAGTGAAAGTGAAACATGTCCAGCACTGGAGTGTGCCACCCTCCTTCTTCAAGGTCCTGCAGTAGAATTAATAAACAATGATATCCTCATCTATAGTGGTATCTGATTGACCGAGAAGCAACCAGTCATGTGTTACTGTAGGTGAAGATGTCATTTTTCATTCATTCATTGAAGAGGGAGGTGTTTGTTCCAGTGCTGACTGGTTTTCTGCTTTTCATATTTCAGAGATGGAGTATCCTTAAAATATGGGTTTGGGGGGGGAGGAAGGTTATGGGCTTGACAGAGGCTTGTTGGGTGGTATACAATGTACAGTTGTGTCCCCCAAGATGAAACACAGTTTTTACACACTCTGCAGTATGCTGCAGCAGACCAACTGAATAAAACAATATAATTTCAATGGCAATTAGTCACCTTTATCATGCAAAAAACTGTGGCATTCACTTCATTCTGGCAGGGTCACATTTCACTGAATGACAAAGGGGACTATTTACTACTGTCACTAATAATAATAATAATCTTTATTATTTTGCGCCTTTCAAATGTTAAGGTGCATTACAAACTATAAAACCTCATAAAACAATAATAATAAATACATAAAACCATAAAATTACTCAGTTAATCACAGTAGGCCTTACTCCATAAATATGATTTCAATGCCTGTTTAAACCCCGTCAAGGTCTCGCACTCCCGAATCAGACGGGGTAGAGAATTTCAAAGGGTAGGGGCCATGTGAGTGAATTCACGGGCCCCTGAAGATTTCAGAACTACCCTTGGAATCTCTAGAAACCCATCTGTTGAGTGGAGTAATCACTTGGGTCAGCAAGGAAGCAGTAGCTCTTTCAGGTTGTCAGGGCCGAGTCCACATAGGGCTTTATAAGTTAGTAATCTGACTTTGAAGGTAATCCACCACCGAACTGGAAGCCAGTGCAGTTTGCGCAGCACTAGCGTAATATGAGAAGTCCAAGGAGTCCCTGTCAACAACCGGATGCAGCATTCTGCATCAGCTGCTGGTGGCGGATATCAAAACCCGGAAGCCCAAAGTAATGGGAGTTGCAATAATCAAGGCACGAGGTCAGAAAGGCATGGATTAATGTAAGTAGATCACTGGATGGAACAAGGTGCTTGTTCCAAGCAATGTTCTACAGATGGTGAAAGGATGACTTAACGATGGCCGACATCTGAGGTCGTAATGTCAGCCTGTTGTCAAGTATCATTCCTAGGTCCTGCACCCATTCTGGGGTCAGGAGCTGGGAATCCATCAGGAAAAGCCCCGAGGGATGACCCGCCCCTAACCCCCCTGTCCGGTGTCCAGAATCCACAACCATCACCTCAGTCTTCCCTGGGTTCAACCTCAACCAGCTGGAATTCATCCAGTCCAGGATTTCAGCAAGGCAGTTATTAAAAACCAAGAGAGCTCCATCCTGGTCAGGTGCAAAAGACAGGCAGAGCTGGGTATCATCTGCATAGCAATGAAACCTCAGCCCATACCATCTTACAGTGTCTCCGAGGGGCAGCATATATACCACGAATAACATGGGAGACAGCACAGAGCCCTGAGGAACCCCACATGACAGAGAGAGGGAGTCAGAGGAATAAATCCCTGACACCACCCTCTGAGTTCTGCCAGTGAGGAAGGACTTAAACCATCTGAGGACTGAAGCTGTCAGTCCACAGATGAACCTCAGGTGCTTGAGCAGTGCCCCATGATCCACAGTGTCAAAAACTGAAGAGAGATCCAGATGCACCAAAATGGACCAGTTCCTTTGCTGTCTCGCCATCAGGGGATCATTGAGCACCCAAACCAGCGCAGTCTCGGTACTATGCCTCTTTTGAAAACCAGACTGGAAGAGTTCGTAGATGCTATGAATGGTCAAATGGTTCTCCAGTTGTACAGCCACTGCTTTCTCAATTACCTTCCACACAAAAGGGAGGTTAGAGATGGGTCTGTAGTTTGCCAGACAGTCTGGGTCCAAAGAATCTTTCTTCAAAAGGGGAGTCACCACAGCCTCCTTCAGGGAGCTATGAAACTCACCTAACTCAAGGGAGCACCAGACTATCTGTACTAAGACCGGGCCGATAACATCATAATAACCCATAATCAGGGAAGTCAGGCCTGGGTCTAAACTACAGCAAGTAGGGTGTATACCCTGGGCAATCCGCATAACATCCATGATCTCCAGCTTGTCAAAGGTACCCCAAGAGAAGTGAGGGACAGTGACCAGGTGCCAAATATCAACAACTCCCATAGAGTGGGTCGGTTGAATCTCCGTCCTGATGTCGGCCACCTTATCAGCAAAGAACCGAGCAAGCTCCTCACACTCCAATTGTGAAAAAGCTCTCCGAACCTGCAGACAGACTGGGTTGCACATACCATTGAAATTACATTGCTTTATTCAAAAGGTCTTCTGTAGCATTCTGCAGAGTGCTGCAAAATGCTGCAGAATTGTGTTTCATCCTGGGAGATGCCACTGTATATGACTTGAAGGACATGCACAGGGTGGGTGGAAGTGGTAGTTGTCATGTTTTATTGTTTTACAGATGCGGCACAGGTGGAGGGAAGGGACATTGTTTATTATAACAAAACTTCAACGGGGCTGTGTTGGGTGCTGAAGGGTGGCAGGGTTGGTTTATTTCATTTTAAAAGGTCTTGCTGGTGGGTTACACACAGAAAATATTTTTTGTTTTAGAAAAGGAACTTTGCTGCAAAAAATTGGTTTGGTCAGAAAACATCCGCCTGCTATGCATAGCGTTAAATTCTCAATGCCACATCCAATTCATCAGCAAAGTTTAATTTCACTGCATCTATACTCCAACCATTTCCAAAAATATTTTTTTACGATATTTTGCAATGTTTATATTATAAACTAAATGAGGGAGTCCAGTTTTCTGTGTTTATTTTTCCCCAGTTCTGGTGTTTATTTTTTAAAGATTATTTTGCCTTAAATTTTTTTAAAATATTTTTTTTACCAGAGTTAGTTTTTAAATATTCAGTTAGAAAAATGTAAAACAATGGTGTTTATTCAATTTTTAGTTACGCTTTCATTGTTCTTTGTAAAATACAGTTAAAATCATATATTAACAAGCAACATTTAAAATCAGGGTAAGAAAAAGTGCTAGTGTATCTGCTAAATCCAAAAATTCATTTGAAAGAACTTTTCATGGGTCTTCAAGTATGATGGCCCAGGGTCTCCATGTAGCCAAGTTTGAGGCAAATTTGTTATAATAAATCATACAGCATATCTTAAAGGGACGTATGGAGACCCAGTAGCAATCATACTTTAAAACCAATGAAAAGCTCTTTGAAATGAATTTTTGGACTCGCCTGTCTCTAGAAACTCTCCACAGATATAGATGGCTAAATCTATTCAATACAATACTGCACTTCAGCTATTCTAAAAAACTGAGCTATCATTAAGGAACAAGCTGGACTTGACTCTGTGTAGTTAGGCAGAGCATATTCCTCGATGTCATCACAATGTTCTAAAAATGGCTGCAATATAATACTACATTGAAGTCATTTTAACACATTTTGGAGTTATCTCAGAAGAAGCAGTTCTTGACTCTGTGTAGTTAGGCAAATCTTGTTCCTTTAATACATTGCAATGATCTAAAATGGCAACAATGTAGTACTAATATTAGACAGGGCTTGTTCCTCTAAAGAGGGATTCAATGTAGTATTAATATTAAACAGATGTTGTTCCTTGATGACATCACAATGTTCTAAAAATGGCTGAAATGAAGTATTAAAGCAGTAGTGCAATGAGAAATGTTTTCCCCAAAAAAGCAAGTTTTAGTTACATTTAAGAACAATATTGCCATACTTGTCAAATGTACATCTCTAGGTACCTCCAATGCTGCACACTGTGAGTCTTTTTTTATTTTTTCATTCCTAACCCATGACAGAGCTACAATGCTATTTCCATTCAAACTGTAGTGGCCTCCTTTTTTTTTCAGAAAAAAAGCTCAATTAACAATTATTAAATACTCAGATTTTGGTGGAATTAGGAAATTGTACCACCAAATAAAACTGGAAGACGTCTGGCATCTTTATATAGTAAAAATTTTATAGGGTAAAATTTTTTATCCAAATTTCATTCCACTGCTGCTTTTTTATTAAACAGACTCAGACATGTACTCTCTGGAGTGCTACCAGCTACAGGTGAGCCCAATGCCTTTTTGTGGGCTTTCCAACTATGTCAGCCACTGTACATGAATGTTTCCCTTTATGTAAGTCCTCGTGATTGATATCAGTCCAAAAAACCTCATCCATATTAAAATTTTTGTTTTCATTAGCATATTTGACTGATGATTTACATTTCTTGGGCATTGTAAATTGTGTGGGGTAAGCTAGATGCCTTGCTACAGACATGATCTACAGTAAGAACACTTTTAACTTATAATGTTTATTAGTTCCATGTTTTATTGGTTAGCAATGAAATTTGTTTTTCTGCATTCAGATTTTTTTATATGCATTTTTTGGGGGCCCAGCCCCCAAATGGAGCCCAGCCCTGCTTCATCCACCATCTCCCCATGACCAGGCTTATCTCCCTGGGCTGGGCCACTGGCGAGCACCCCTCCAAGAGATACTGGGTAAGTGAGACCTGGTTTAACCCCTGGGTCGGGGCCACTGGATCCTTGAGTGTATACCACCTGGTCCCATCGCTTTGTCCACCTTCAATTTAGTGAGCTCCTGCAGGACTCTTTCCCATGTGAATGGACTATTGTCCACCTCTTCACCCCCTTGGCAACTGTTGTACTTCTGTGGCCCTTGACCTTCCCCCTCTTCTGTGAATATTTAATAGAAATATTCATTCAGAATTTTTGCCTTTTCCATGTCACCCTCCTTGCATTTCCCTCCCTCTCTCTAGATCCTTGCAATCCCTTCCCTTGTTTTCCTCCTTTCTCTGATGTACCTGAAGAATGTCTTGTCTCCTTTCTTAACTGACTGTGCTAAACTTTCCTCAGTCCATGCCTCCTTACTGCCTTTCCTGCTTCTCTTAGACACTCTAGATACTCCTCCCTGTCCTCTTCCCTTTGGGGCTCCTTATGTTTCCTGAACCCTTTCCTTTTTGCCCTGACCTTTACCACCACCTCTCTCTCAAGAACCACAGTGGCTTTCTCCTTCTCTTGCCTTTGGATACCAATCTGATGCATTGATGCATTGATTTGTTACTTCCAGTAAGGCTTCATTTAGATGCTTCCACTGTTCTTCCACTCCCCCTCTTGCCCCATTCTCTACAGGGCTCTTTTGATACCCTTCCCCATTTCAGTGAAGTAAGCATTTTTGAAATCCAAAACCTTTGTCCTAGTATGACTTGAGTGAGTCTCTGTCCCTATGCTGAATCACACAATGTTGTGATTGCTGGATCCCAGTTGCCTTTCTACCTGGACATCTGTGATTTGGTCCCCATTGATCATTACTAGATCCAGAATTGCACTGTCTCTGGTGGGATCAAGCACAAGCTGCCTGAGTCTAGCCTCCTGGAGTGAATCAAGGATACCTCTGCTTCTAGCTAAAGCAGCTACACTGGTGTTCTAATCCACATCTGGCATATTGAAACCCTCCATCAGTAGAATTTCACCTTTTATTGCCATCTCATTTATTCCCTCCACTAGCTCCCTGTCCTGGAGGCCTGTATATCACCCCTTTGCGTATTGCTTTGCCATTTCCAGGTTGAAGGGTGACCCACAGTGCCTTGACCTCCCCCTGCCTACCCTGTACCTGTGTTGCCATTATACCCTCTGTGACATACAGGGCTATTCCTTCTCCCTTTTTTCCCTCTCTATCCCTCCTGAATAGAACATATCCTAGTACATTTGTTTCCCACTTATGGTTAGCTGTGTACCAGGTTTCAGTTATTGCTGCTATGTCCAGGTCTCCTTCAGTCATTAAGGCCTCCATGTCTGGGACTTTATTTCCCAGGCTGCATGCATTTGTCATCATAACCTTCCAAGTTTTACTGCCTGACCTCTCTCTCTTCCTGTTTTTGGTCCCCTACATCTTTCCCCTTTCCTGATATTTTTCTCTTGTGTTCCAGATTCCTTTCCTACTTCATTTCTGCCTGACTCTGATGATCTTGATATCAACTCCTCTTCCAGCTTCATTGTTCTGCCTTCTCTACCATGTGGGGGTGGGATGCATGAGTATCCCAGCTCCTGTTGCTTTCAACCCCTGATTAGTTTAAATGCTCATCAGTAAAACATCTAAACTGTCCACTGAGGGTTGCTTTCTTCTTGCTGGACAGATGCAGTCCATCCCCACTGTATAGGACTGCATCACTCCAGGTGGGTCCCCAGTCTCCAATGAAGCCATACACCTTCTCGTTGCACCAGCCTTTGAACCCAGTGTTGAAGTTACTAATGCAGAGAGTCCTTTCCCCCTCTGCTGTGGACTGGCAGCACCTCTGAAAATGTTACGGAGCTAGCTACCTTCCCCAGGCACCCTCCCAAAAGTGTAAAGTCCTCTTTCACCTGCTCCAAGCTTACCTTATCCTTGGATAGGTTATTTGTCTCCAAGTGAATAATGACCTCCAGATCTCCCCTCCTTACCACAGCTTCAGTGATCCTCTGGATGTGCTTTATCTCCTTCCAAGCTGTGCCTCCTGGAAGGCACTTTACCTCCCTTTCCTCTCTACTATCTGTGCCTCAATCCATTTCCCAGACAACTGAGTCCACCAACAGGAATAACTTCTTCTTCCTATGGGGTTCGCTTCCTCCCACCACTGGATATCCCTGCTGGAAGACCCACACCTCCTCCCTGGTCTCAGCCTCAGGTTAATTTGCAGGGTTGGACCATTCCTCTAACATTGTGTAGGGGTTCATGATCTGGACTGGATGGGGAATGTGTCTCTACCACCCCCATCCCCTGAACTTTCCTGAACCCACTGTAGTCGAACCTGCCATCTGCCTGGGTGACTGTTGCTGCATTGGCTGGGGACCTGGTGGCCTCTGAGTGGGGGCCAAGGTCCCCAGTATTCCCACCATCTTGACCTGGAGACTAGTGACCTCTGCTCTCAGCCCAGAGAGATGCCTACAAATGGGGAAGCACCACTGTAGCCAGAATGTTTTTCTGAAGACTGCTGCACCACAGAGTACTGCACCACTCCCTGCATCATCTGATGCTTGCTGATATTCCTCCCCTCCTAACCATTTTTTCCTTCTCCTTCTCCTTCTCCTTCTCCTTCTCCTTCTCCTTCTCCTTCTCTCCGTCTTTCTCTTCTTCTGTAGTGACTTACAGCTTCTTCTTTCTCTCCTCCTCTTGTATGTGCCCTAGCTACACCCTTTGTAATTCTGCCTCTATACCAGCTAGGCTATTGCTTGTGCTGTGATGCCTAAGTTGTTCCTGTGTCTTTAAGTAGGTGTTTCTTGACCTTCCACTTCGAAGGTAGATCACCTGGGGGTGGTTGGGGAATGGGGGCTGGTGGGGATGTTTCTTTGATACTCGGTGCCTACAAAAAAGAAACAATCAGCTAAAAAAAGACTTTGTTCTGTAAACTACAGGGCAAAAACACAGCTCAAGTTTAAAGTAGCGTGTAGCTACTCTCACTCTAAGCTTCTGTTGCAGAGTCCACAGTCAACTCATGTTTGTAATCCACAGCCTCTCAAGCCTTCTTCAGCTCCTCCCATTATCAGACACCTCTTTCACAGGGTTTCAGCAACAGCTGTAGTCACAAATGACTGCAAATAGTATCCCAGCTAGATTATCTCCCTGGCAAATTGAAGTTACACTAAGTAAAGAGAACCCCCAAAACAGAACCAAACACTGACTTCTACTTACTATTACAGTCCCCTGAATTAAAAATTCAAGTAAATCATCTCCTTGTTGTAGGGTAGCTGGTAGCTGCTCTCACTCCCATCTTCTGCAGCAAAGAGTCCTCAGTCAACTCATGTTTATTTATTTATTGAAATGTGTCACCAGGAACCCCAAAACCAGAGACCCAAAACATTGACTTCTACTTACAATTACATGCCCCTGAATTAAGAATTCAATTCAATGTACTTAGTTAATCACCCCCTTGCTGTAGGGTAGCTGCTAGCTGCTCTCACTCCCAGCTTCTGTAGAGGTCCTTCCTTGAATCTCCCCTTGAAATCTGTGCTTACCTTTTGGTTTGTAAAGGTGGAAGAGCGAGTGAAAGAGAAAGAGAGAGAGAGAGAGAGAGAGAGAGAGACTGGTCAGTGGAACTGTGGGACAGTGACTGCTCATGCGCTTTTTTTTAAAAGAAAAAAGCGAGTGTTTCTTTTAAAAAAAATGCTAAAGAAAAGAAAAAGTTCTGATCAGAAAGACATGGACTGTTCATGAACATGGAGTTCAAGATTTTACTGCAGGGCTATACGACAGAGACAGATGGAGTGCTTTCTTACAATAAAATAAGTGCCGAGGAAAAGAATTGGCTCATATGGCTCAGTCTGTCCCTCATATTGAATACAATACCTGGTTTAGAATCAGTACTTGTTTTATAAGATTGAGCTCACCAGATCATTGCTTACACAATACCCCAATATGTAATGTAATTACTCTGACTTTGTACTGAAGCCTGTGCCATACTGACTGTTAAGACTTAAGAAAACACACACACACACACACACACACACATCATACCATTGTACTGTTCGCTATCATGCTCATTTGTCTGCATTTACTTGTATACAGATGTATTTCACTGTACAAATATGTTAGTTTGTACTGTACTTTGATCAGTTGTTCCATAAATATGTACTTAGGAAATTATGAGAACTGCTTAGTTGGAATGAATTGCTCAGCTGAGGCTCTTATAGGTTTTAAATGATGGGATATACTTTTATTCTTGGGTGTCTTAACGTACTCCTTCTTATCATATTAAGTTTTTGTGTCTGGTTGCTACCAAACATTCATGCCTGGCCACTTTATTATGTTTTTCCTAGATGTTAGCTAGTTCACAAGTTCAATGCCTGTGAGGGGATTTTCCTTGCACCATTTGTTTTCCCTCATCTATTCCATAATAATGCAAAAGGTTCCTGTGTGTCCACATATAATCAAATAGCAGACCTAAAATCAATTAATTTACATAGCTGAAATTTCAACAAGTCATCTTTACACCACAATATCTTAATTACCCAGTGTTGCAATGAAATGAATATAACTATACTTGTACAAACTGTGAGAAACCAAACAGTTGAATGGGGGGGGGGGGCACAAGAAGATGAAAATTCCAAGATTAGTGTCCAAGTACAGATCCATATTGCTCTTGTCTGTGCCTTTGATATGAATTTTAGTATTTCTAATATACTTTATAATTTTTAAAATGTTTTTATTTTTTTAAATTAAATCAGTCGGGGGACAGGTGTACTGCACAATAGTTTTGCTCTTATCCAAAGGGTTACTCGCTTATGTGTTTACTAATGTCAAATGTACCCTTCAATTAAACAATTTTATCTTATTTAAGTTATTCACCACAGTTTGGCTTGCCCCATCATTTTTCCACCTTTATAGGTTCATAGGTGATTTACAAACTCAGTAGGCAGTGATGCCTTTTATGAGCTCGCCACCTCTTATTGGTGGAAGGAGTATTTGTGATATCCCATATATACATCTAATCTTTTTTTTTTAATATATTTAATGAGTTGCTTCCAACAATATCTTCAGGTAGTGCATTCCATGTAGAAATCACTCTCTGTGTGAACCACTGATTTCTCTTATTAGTCTTATTTTGTGTTCCTGCCAGGTTTTTTATTATGAGATCTTGTAAATGTTACAGATGGATTCAAACATAGTCCTATAGTTTCAAATATTCTATTATTGTTAAATGCATTATAAATAGAATAATAGATAGATGACTATGTATACAGTTATCGAGGTTCAGGGACTTGAACCGAGAGCGGGCTCGAGGTTCCCAGAGTCCCAAACCTCAAGATGGACTAACTGCTTTGTAATACAGAGTCATTTATCTGTTATTTTTTGTAATATATGGATGCAGTTTTACAAAAAGATTACTTTTTTGATGTGAAACGGGCTGGCAGCCCGCCGCACTGAAGACACGCGGTTTCTCAGCTGCACATAGCACTGAAGACTCACTTATTTTAAAAAAAATGTTTAGCCAGTCCTACCTTGTTTTTTTTTAATTGTTCTGTGAATGCAGGATCAGGCAGATACTCTGTTAAATGGTGTGTTTTGGAAAAAATCTGCAAATTAAAATAATGTGGTTCACGAATTTCTCTCGCTAAGTGAGAGGAAACTGCTGCCATGTTTCTTAGTTTGTTCATCCAGTCTCAGAGAAAAGCTACCAATGGGGATGCATGCCATCACTATGGGCATGCAGGAAGGGACGTGGCTCCATGGCAACTGGGTTTCTTGCCAGGCAGAGTTGGACATGCGCTGTGTCATTTTCATGATAATACTATCGTTCGTTCGAATGATAGTATTATTGACAGTGAAGTGTGGTATTATTGGGAGTGGAGTGCTCTGTGCTATCAATTACAAGGATTTTTTTGAATCATTTTCAGTAGTATTATATTACAAACCAATATCAGATCTCCCCTTAATTACCTATATTTCATAGAAAAAAGTCCAAGGTTCTTTAATCTATTGCCATAATCTTGTCCCTTAACAGCTTTGATTTTCTTGGTAACTCTACACAGAACACCCTTGATTAGCTTGTTACCTCTAACTGAGGATGGACCACATACTGATGAGCAATACTCCAGATGTGGTCTGACCAGACTAGAAAAAAGAGGTATAATTACTTTTTCACTTCTACTTTTAATGTTTTTTAGTATATAACTCAATATCTGATTACTCTTCTTTACTATATTAGTAGTGTGAGTATCAAATGAAAAATCCATAGAAAAGGTAACTCCCAAATCTTTTTCATTATATGTAGTTTGAAGTATAGTATTATTAAAAGTATAACTAAAACATTTGTTTCTTTTCCCCAAATGCATCACTTTACATTTTTGTGCATTGAATGTTAATTTATTTTTTATGGACCATGATTCTAAATATGTGAGATTTTCTTGAAACTTCTGAGCAGACATTTGATCAGTTGCAATTCTGCCGAGTTTACAATCATCAGAGTACTTTACCATCCAGCACTGATTATTTAAAGGTTATAATAAAGAAACTAATATGTTAAAAAGTACAGGGCCCAACACAGATCCCTGAAAGACGTTGCTGGTCGCGCTCTCCCAAGAGTATAAATATCCTTTTAAAGACACTCATTGTTTCCTATCGGTCAGCCATGCTTTAATACAGTTTACTATGGAATATTTGCTCATATTAACTCTTGAATTAATATTCCATGTGCTAATGAATCAAAAGCTTTAGAAAAAAAATCCACTGCAAGGTCATTGTCAAGAGCCTCACGTACAGGCTCAAAAAAAACTGAAAAGGTTAGTATGACACTATCGCCCCTTCACAAACCCATGCTGCATGAAATCAGTTTGACCCATTTCATCTAAATGATCAATAATTCTATTTTTTAAGAGCCTATCTAATATTTTACAAAAAATTGCAGTTAGGCTTATTGTCCTGTAATTCTGAACAGAATTCCTACTCCTTTTTTGTATAATGGAATAACTATCACTTGATTCCAAAGAGGGATAATTGTTCCTGATGTTATAGAGGCATTTAACATATATGTTAAAGGTCCCATTAATTGATTTACAGTATTCTTAATGAAAATAGATGGAATTCCATTTGGTCCTGCAGAACTATTGGATTTGATGTTCGTAATGACATCTAATATATCCTGTTGTGTAAAGGGTCTAAATGCAGCAGAAGAATTATAACAAGGGGATGCCATGTTATCTTTTTTATTAAATACACTTGCAAAGTAGTTGTTTAATTAAGTTGCCATTTCTGATTCATCTGTGATAACTCCCTCAGAAGTATTTAGTGGTCCTATAGTGGAATTGCTGTTTTTTAAGAAACTGATGTAATTATAAAAGGCTTTTTTACTGTCCTTGGCTGATGTAGCTAATTTTTCCTCATATTGTTTTTTTTGTTTTTCTTATTAAACTTTTGCTATAATTGACTGCTCTTTTGTAAGTAACCAAGTTTTCAGTAGAGTGATTCTTTTTATATTTTCTGCAAAGTTTTTTTTTCTTATTAAACTACGTTTTATGGAATTATTCCACCATATGGGAGTTTGTTTGTTATTATTGTTATTGTATTTGGACCTGTTTGGTACCTAATATTTTATACAAAGATTTATTTTTGATTGTAACTTCAGCCAAATGGTGTACAAATTACAGTTTGAGAAATCTGTGACCCAGTCCCATTTTTCTAGATATTTATTAATTTTAATATAATCTGCTTTATAAAAATTTCTGGTTTGAGTACAACATTTGCTTGGCTGAGTACATTTTATATTGGCTTTTCATCATCAAAATGTTTTTATTGTGTGACTCAAAAGCCTTACAAAACCATGGTTAAAAATAGTATACAAATAGTATAAGAACAAGGATTATACACAATTATCATTACCATTCATAGTTACTTCAGCCAATTGATCTTCTTAGAAAATAACATATTTTCAAGAAACATTTATGCTCCTCCTGATTTTATCAGCAAACATTAAAAATTTAGCAAGTCATTCAACTGACCAGACATCATTGGTATGTGTCAAAATATTAGTTAATAACATTTTGTCTACGGATAGACAATATTCAAAAAAGGTCCCAACCAATAAGTCCTTTGCAATTGGTACAAAGAGCACTCTCATAATACATGCAAAAGTTTTTTCTCACCCCCCCACTGCACAATCACACTCCTCTGAAGTAAATTCTGTTGTTTTGTATCGATAGAGTAATACATTATTCTTTGCTTGTTCAAATTTATAACTAGAGAAGATGTCTCTCACCTTAATATTTATCAATATTTCTAAATATGATTTCAACCCAAAATAATAATTATTTTCTGCAAACCATTTTGGATAGTGGGAGGACCTAATCAAATGTAAATCTTTAGTAATCCAATTGTTTATGATTTTCTTTCTAATATATGATTTGTATTTTAAACTAATCATAATTCCTTTTTCTGATGCCCTTTTGAGATTTTGCAAGTAATTATCCCTCATTATCTTTAAAATCTTTGTGTACCATAATTTCTGTTTAATGCCTATATTATACCACATTTCTTTCTCCTTTAAAGCTATAAATGACAGGGTAAAGGAATCTTTTCTATTCAGAATGAGCCAGTAGTTTACCTTCCTGGTTTCTACTAAGGCTTCCAAGTTGTTCAATCCTAGTTCTGATCTCAAGTACATGGCTGGACACGAATGACTTATATTTGCATTTACCAAAACCATATTATGATCACTATTAGGTAATGATTGTATTACTTGAACTTTAGTGATCTCTTCAGTAATATTTGACAAAGATAGATCTAGTATGTTATTTCCTTCTGTTCCTTTCACATGTAATTGGAGTTCTGAAATACACAAGAACTCCTCACTATAAGATTCTACACTTGTATACTTCAGAGGGTGATGATATGGGCAAGGAATCTATTTGTTCATTTTCTCATTCTATTGTATGTCTGCATTTGCAGTGCCCAGTACAAATCACTTACTAATAAGGCATTGAAGGGCAAGGAATGCAGGTGCCTATTTTGTCAAGTATTAAAACTGGCAGCATTCCTGTTCTTCCCTTTCATAGTCTGCTGTTTGCAGTAAGCAATTAAGGTTATCTTCCTCCTCATACCCCCCACCCCCATACCCTCTTGGTACTACTACGATGTATCAAAGATAAGTAAGCAATAAGACACAAAGTGGTGTGTGTAAAACATATTTTACAGCATGGCCAGGGGTGTAGAAAGGCACAAGGCTGGAGGCCGAGTGACTTCAGCAGCTGGATGTGCTGTAAAATATGTTTTACACACATCCCTGAATGCCTTATTGCACTTATAATATTGGCTCCTTGTTTTTTTTTTTACTTTTTACTATTGAGAAAAGCAAGTTTATATGTTGAAACAATAGATTTACTTGTGTGCATTTGTGATAAAATAGTCCTTCCTTCCACTGCAAGTGATGTCATTGATGATGTCATTGTATTATTGCCTACTTTCTTCTTCCTGTTTTATTTTCCTCTCTTTTTCTCTACATTCAAGATGTGGAATGGAAAACCCCAGATTAGTTCCCAATCCCATTGACATACTTCTTCTCCTAACAACTTAGCCCATTTAGAGACCAATTTTTGTGCATGATCTATAACTACAGAGCTCAAATAACCATAAATTGATGAGACCGTGGGTGTCAGATTCATAATAGTCTGAACATCTCAAGTGTTTTTGTTCATATGTGGTTTTATGACCCCTTAAATCATATAAAATGTGATAAAGTATGGTTTTAATAGAAACATAGAAACATAGACTTTGATGGCAGATAAGGACCACTTGGTCCACATAGTCTGCCTATTTCCCTACCTACTGTATAAGCTGCACATCCAAGTTAACCAACAGCCTATTTCTTCCTACCCCCCACAAGAATTGCCTTATGTCTGTCCTATGCATTCTTGAATTCTCCCACAGTTTTAGACCCCATAACCTCCTCACAAAGGCTGTTCCATGTGTTCACCACCCTCTCTGTGAAAAAATAATTCCTCACATTGCCCCTGAGCCATCCCCCCTCTGTCTTCAAATTGTGTCCCCTTGTTCTTGCACATCTCTTTTTCTGAAAAAGAATTTGTTGATTCTACTGAGGTACTTAAAAGTTTCTATCATGCCACCCCTCCTTTTCACAAGGGTATACATATTAAGCTTCTTTAGTCTCTCCTTGTATGGCTTCCCTTGCAGACCCTGCACCATTTTAATTGCCTCCTCTGGACTGCCTCCATCCTGTCTATGTCCTTGTGAAGATGGGGTCTCCAGAACTGCATGCAGTACTCCAGATGGGGTCTCAACAACTGTCTGTACAGAGGGAAAACAACTTCCTGTTTTCTGCTGGTGATGCCTCTCCCTATACAGCCCAGTGTCTCCCCCCAGCCCTCCCTGCTGCCTTCTCACATTGCTTGCCAACCTTAAGGTCATCTGATATGATTACCCCTAGGTCCCTTTCGACTTTTGTTGTTGTTATCACCCCCCCCCATTGTGCACTCTTCCCCTGGGTTTTTGTTTCCCAGGTGCATTATTTTGCACTTCTTTGCATTGAATCCAAGCTGCCATACTTCTGACCATCTCTCCATCCTTGACAAGTCCCTTCTCATCCTTTCCACACCTCCTTGTGTATCAACCCTGTTGCAGATCTTTGTGTCATCTGCAAAGAGGCCTAGTTTTCCTCCCAGTCCCTCTGCAATGCAACTTATAAAGACATTAAAAAGGACTGAACCCAGTACTGAAACCTGTGGTACCCCACTAGTAACCCCCCTTTCTTCAGAGTGGCCTCTGTTTACTATTACCTTCTGTGTCCTGTTGTTCAGCCAATGTTTTACCCAGGATATCACCATGGGACCCATTCCCAGGCTGGCTAATTTGTTTATTAATTTCTGTGTGGGACTGTGTCAAATGCCTTGCTAAAGTCTAGGTAGGCCATGTTCACAGCCCCTCCCAGGTCTACTACTTTGGTCACCCAGTCAAATAAATCGATTAGATTTGTCTGACAAGACCTTCCCACTGTGAACCCATGCTGCCTTGGGTCCTGTGCCCCACTGGCCTCTAGGTACTCAACAATTTTTTCCTTCTGAAGTGATTCCATCACTTTCCCTACCACAGAGGTCAAACTGACAGGTCTGTAGTTTCTTGCTTGTGTCTTGTTCCCACTTTTGTGAAGGGGAATCACATCCACACTCCTCCAGTTCTCAGGTACCACACCATCTTCCAATGATTTGTTAAAAAGGGTAGTCAGTGGTGTCACTAGTTCTACCCTTAATTCTTTTAGAATTGTGGGGTGAATCTTGTGAGGCTCCATTGCTTTGTCCACCTTCAGTTTTAGGAGTTCTTTCAGAAACCTTTCTTCTGTGAAAAGACTAGGATCAACCCCCCTATCCAGAGTACTTCTGTTGATTGGATTAGGTACCTCCCCTCCTCCTCTTTTGTGAATACTGAGCAGAAGTATTTGTTCATTATCCCTGCTTTTCACTGTCCCTCTCTGCCCACCCACTGTCCATTCTATTCAGCCTCACTAACCCTCCCTTTGTCTTTCAGCACTCCCTAATGTACCTATAAAAGGTTTTGTCCCCTTCTTAACTGAGTTAGATGTCTTATCCTCAGTTTGGGCCTTTGCTATTCTGAGTGCCTTCCCTGCTTACTTCTGCCTTAACTGGTGCAGTTCTCTGTCCTGCTCCTTCTGTGTTTTCTTATGCTTCCTAAATGCTATCTTTTTCTCCCTAATCTTCCCTGCCACCTCTTTTGAGAACCATACTGAGTTTTTCTTTCATTTTGATTTGTTTATTTGCTTCACACAAAGGCTTGTTGCCTCTGTGATGCCAGTTTCTCCATTGTTGCTCCACCCCTTCTTCTTGCCTGTTTGCTAGTGCTTTTCTGAGGCACTCTCCTGTCTTGCCAAAGTCAGCCCTCCTGAAGTCTAGTATCCTCACTTTTTTATGACTTGACTCTGCAGCTGAGTTTATCATAAACCACACTGTTTGGTGGTCACTTGTTCCCAGATGGCTGCCCACTTCAAGATCTGATATCCTCTCACTGTTCCCATTTGAGAGTATGAGGTCTAAGATTGCTCCCTCCCGAGTGGGTTCCAACAGTAGCAGTCTGATGCATGCTCCCTGTAGGGCATCAAGAATGGCCCTGCTGCTTCTCTTAACTAAGCAGAATTACAGGTTATGTGTTTATATGTATTTATATATGCTGTTTACTCACAAATGTTTGTTTTCCTTATGTTGAAAATCTGAGTTTGGAAATAAAATAGTATTAAGAAAAAAGTTGTGGAATGTTTATCATGGAATTTTTACCATGGAATATATGGATTAAAAATTCTGATCAGTTCCAATGGCAGAATGTTTCTCTCCTAACACACTATACTCACAGACAACAGAGGCCTTTGTTACAGCCAGAGACTCCATTATATCACTGTCAGGGCAAGAAGAATTAGAAAGTTCCCTGATGAGCAGGTAAAGATAGAAAAGGGGAATTTTTCACTGTCAGCAAAGAATCAGTTGTAGGGAAAAGTATAAACAATACTTATTATTTCCAATGTGTATAAGTATATAATGAGAGTGTGATAATCAAGAAAATAACATTTAATTATTTTTTTTATTTAAGGTAGTTTTTTTTAGGGCCCGGTTGAAGTTTTTTTACAGTGTAAAGGCAGCAACCATGTTTGTGGTGGAAGATCATTTCTGGCTTTAGGGGGCTAACTGAAATTCATGTGTTCCAAATGCCCATTGATCTGGGTTTCAGACTCTTCACTGCTAAACAGTCCCTTTTTTAACCATGTGTAAACCATATTGTACACATAAAAAAGAGCCAATCAGATTACTGGATTTTACCCTGCCATTAAAAAAAAACATAATAAGGGGACTTTGTATTATGGTATATTTAAATGTCTGGACATCAGTGTATGAGACACTCTAAAACAGTTAGCAACTCTGCTGATAGTTTTTCTTAGTGTGGACTCACTGTTGGTAACATGTTTGAGTACAATATCTGTTTGGCAAACTGTCAAAGCACTTTACAAACAAGGGAGGGAACAGAGTACATTGCTGCCATTGTCAGGGTACTTAGAGATTTTCTTAACACCTGAGCAATGCAACACTCCACTTTGCCTTGGCTGCCTAGGCAGGATCGGCAAACACTGAGAGCAGAGACAGTGTGATATCACTTGAGACATGGGCTCCCACCACCACAATGTGGTATAAAACTGAGCAGCCATGGGCATCAGCCACCCCTAGAAGCTCTAGGGAGTTGTCAGGCTGACAAACACTTTGGAAACCTGTGAGTACTTTAAGCCATGTTAACAACATTGTGAATACACTTTGAGAACATTTATTTAAATATAAGATGAGTTGGACATATATACATCATATATTCTTTATTTTACAACACTGTTTAGATTGGAAGATGACTGGGAAATGAAACATTTAATTGAGAAAAGGGTACAGTAACAGCTGAGAGTCGGCTCTGTATAATAAGAGAGCTTTATGTACAGTAGGTGAGGATCTTTTAAAATGTTCTTTTTTAAAATAGAAAAAAGTAATACCCTTACAGTGAGGGTAAGGTGGTACTCTTGGATATAACAGGTTCCTGAATTTCATGTTTATTTGCATAGACACTTTGCCTAAAACAAAGGATTGAAAAAGCATATGAAGGAAGTGCTTTTAAATACGAGGTACACCATTGACTTTTACTGCAGTGTGCGAGGAAGCATTAAACAAATAACAGAATATAGATTGTGGATTTAACAGGCTAGAATGTAATTCTCACAGTTCTAGCAGTTTAAAACTTGTGTAGTGGTAAGTGGTGGCCACAGTGTTATTTAGCAGAATCATTATAAGTCTTTTTGCATGGTGGCGGGGAGCACTATGTCCAAGCAACTATATCTTGTCAAAATACTATGTGAACTTATTAGTTTTTGTATACTTCTAGACTGTACAACACAGTGGGGCCTGAGGAAGTGGCACTGCCACAAAATTGTTGCCCTCTCTATGTGTGTGGTGAATCAATAAAAAAGAATTAATTTGACTATACAGTGGAGTTCATCCAATGATTTTCTTATGCATTTGAACTGGTCTTTTTGTTTGGTTACCCAACTTCTTTTTATAAAACAAAACAAAGGCAACCTTAGCCTCATGTTGATTAACAGTGACTTGCTCAAGGCCACAAACATTTAGAAAATGGTGGCTGTAGGATTTAACCCCCCCATCTAAAACTTTATAGCTCTATGCTCAAAACCACAAAGTTTAAATGTTACCGACAGTGGTCTCAATTCTCAAAGCCCTGAGATTAACACAAGGTGCCTGCACCGAACATAAATGGTGCGAGTGGCATCATGCATCAAAATCTAACCCCTGAGCTATTCACAAAAGCAGCCTGAGTCAACCACAGGCTGCCTGTCTCAAATGAGGTTTGTGCCACTGATGTGCCCAGAAATGGGTTGCGACATGACACTAGGGGGGCATGTGGCAGACATAGGCTACCACATCGCTGACAATGGAATTCTCAGTACTCTCCCAGAGGGAGAAATTCTAAGTACCCATAGACCAGCTAGGTCTGGTCTAAGGGTACTTAGAACATTTTGCTCTGATAGAGTTAACCTGTTGGCAATGTGCTGCAGTCCCCCCACCCTGATCCCTGCTGTCAGTCATAATTATATAGTGTATGGTAGAACACTGTTCCATATGGAAATCCATGCCTGGAACAGCTTTGTTTTCCTGCACTTGGTGCATCACGATCTTGTTGTGCTGCACCGAGTACGTCACTGGTGCAGCACAACAAGATCGAACACATTCGCGCATGCGCAATTGAGCGGCGCATGGCAATGCGGAAGCAAGCATGCGGCGGCAGAAACAGAAGTAAGCCTTTTTTTTTACAAAAACTTGTTCCTGTGTTCACAGAGTACTGCGTATGGTTGCCCATACACTATAAAAGATTGTGTATGAGCAAGCATACACAAACAAGACAGTTGTTTAATCTTGAGGTTTCCGTGGTAACGGACCTCTCGAACTACTCTCTCAAGGTCTCTGGTTACCACCGCAGCCTCTCAATCACAACTGCCTTGTTGTGTATGCTTGCTCATACACAATCCTCTATATGTGTAATAATCATCCCCTCCTGGTGGTCTAGTGATCCCCCACCCGGATCTCTGATCTGTGTAAAAGAGTAAATGTTGCTCAAATCCCTGGTAGTGTAGTGGTCCTCCACCCTGATTCATGTAAAATAATAATTTTTGCCCAAATCCCTGGTAGTCTAGTGCCCCTACCTGCTGATACCCGATGTTACTCATAAATAACTGCTGAATATTCATCCCCTTTTCATGGTCTATTGGCCCCCACCTCCACCCCAGCAGGTAGTGCCCACCTCCCCACTCCCCCATCCCTGAAACACAGCTTGTGGCTGGCACAGCTCACCTCTCTCCTCTGTGGCTGGCTGCCACATTGAACTGTCAGTGAGCTCCTACAGTATAGTGTATATGCTGTGCATACACTATACAGTAGGAGCTCACTAACAATTCAGTATGGTGTCTGGCTGTGGAGGTGAGAGGTGGGCTGTGCCAGTCACTGGCTGCATTTCTGGATGGGGGAAGTGGGGAGCTGGGCACTACCTGCTGAGGTGGGGGACAACTAGACCACCAGGAGGGAATGAATAATTAACATTTAATTATGGGTGACATCAGGGATTGGGGCAGGTGGTGGGGCACTTCACTACCATGAATTTGGGCAACAATTATTATTTGACATGGATAATAGAAGGAAGGCCACAAGACAACCAGGAATTTGGGCAACAATTATTATTTTACATGGATTGGGGAGGGGAGACCACTAGACTACCAGTGATTTGGGTAACAATTATTCTTTTACACAGGTTGGGGATCAGGGCAGTGGGCACTAGACCACATGGATTGAATCTTTATCACACATATATGTATGGGGGGGCAGAGGGCAGGGACATACTGAGACTGTCATTTTGGGGGGGTCTGGCCCACCCATGACATGCAAATTAGTCAGTCACATGGCTTATTTGCATAATGGGGCAGGGCCTTCCAGCTCCACCCACCCTGTTCAAGATGGACAAAGGAATGAATTTGAAGGCAGCCGAGCCAGGCAGAATTGTACATAAAACCGAGACAATCTAAACCAGCACCTGCACTGCTGCCTGAAGTTAAAGGATAAAATCCTGACACCTACTTTTTACAATAAATCTGTCCGGGACCTCATCTGCTGATAAAGAGACAGCAGGATGATCCACAAGTAGAGCCAGACTATTTAGTCTATCCTCTTGGGTGCAATTTCTCATCTTGGTCTTAATGCGATCAAGCACAGAAAATGTACTTTCAGCTTCCAAAGTAGTGACTGGCAGTGTCACAAGGATTTTTAATAAATTATGCATGTTTTGGTCACAGCTAAACAAACCATCAATAGCTGCAATCAGAATGGATTCTTTCTTGTCTTTTGCATCAATCCATCTGTCATGCCAAAGATGGAATTCACTCTGTAGAATGAGAATATTATCATGGAGAACATCACTGTAGAAATGTTTTAGTTCTGACAGAAATTCCACTTCCACAGTATTCATGGAGAGATCAGGGAGTACTTTTTCTAGGAAGTCAAGATTTTTCTACGTATGAGAAATCTTTCTGTCATTTGCTGTTCAAAGAAATCTAGACATGGAATGAACACTGTTGTTCTGTAGTACTGTTCTATTTCTTGTAAACGTGATCCTGTTTGTGAATTTCTTGGGAGTGTAATTTCAAAATTAAGCTCTTGAGTTAATGCTTTGGCTTTTGAAAAAAGTTCTGAAAACTATGTTTCTGCATCATAATGTATGGTACGAATCTGTTTCAAACCATTATCGACCATCTGAACACACATGGAGAGATCTGCCTGAACCTTCGGCAGATTTACTGATAGCATGTACGTAACCTAGAGTAGTTTTTCTGAAACAGTTAAAGCAACTAGAAAACATAATTTCTCAATTGTGTTCTGGAGCTGCTCAGCCTTAGATGAAGCATTATCTCTCCAAGTAGTAGATATCTCATCAAGAGCTGCAACTACTGCAGGGAACATATCTATGAAGATGAACACTGCTTCATGACATGCTACCCATTGTGTTTCACAAAGACTGACATGTTTTTTCTTTTTCTCACTTGGTAGTAGGCTTGATATTTTGTTCCTAAGAACTTTGCTACTTTTAGCAGAACTCATAAAAAATGTGCAGCAGTCAGATATTGTTGTAAAACATTTTCTGATGGAGTTTACTGAACAGGTTTTTTAAACCATCAGATTTAGTGAGTAGTTTGAACAGTGAACGTACATAGATGTTGGATACTCAGCAACAATTTTAGCTTGTACACCATTTAGCCTACCACTAAATGCAGCAGCTCCATCATGGCCCTGCCCCCTGAGATCACTAAGATTTAATCCTAAATTTTGTTAAGGCTGACATGACTGTATTAGCCAGACTTTCACCAGTCAAGTTTGTAGCCAACAGGAAAGTGAGGAAGTTTTCCCTGATGTGTGGCTTTGACCCTTCAGTGTCAACATATCACAACTGTTCTCTGTTGCTAACATCTGTCATTTCATCAGCTAAAATGGCAAAGGGACTGCAGTGTTTTACTCTTGTGACTATTTTCTCAGTCACTGTATCTCTAATAATATAAATTATTTCATTCTGAATTTTAGAGCTAAGATGCGTGGCATTACTGGAATTACTTTGTAATGATTTTTGGAGCCCTTCATCTCCGTGATTTGCTCTATACTGGATTAGAGTTCTGAAATATTCATCATTTTTTATTGGGTCTTCAAGTGTCAGTGGCCCTGAATCTTCATTTTCACAAAGTGCAATCTCCCGGTGACAGCATAAAATTATTCTATCACAGCAAGTATCTTATTATGATTCTCTATTGCTAGAGTTCTTCAATAGGAGTCTATTTGTTCTGTAAATGCTATTGAGTCACCTCTTGAGATGCGACAAAAATGCTCAGCTTTCAATGAACTATTTTTATGATAATCAGTGTGAGAATGTAAGTCAAAAAGCTCTTTAGGTTTTTTCCAGTTTCTTAAAGGCTCACAGACAAGATTATCCAAGATGCTGATGACTTCCTTTACCTGCTTTGTCACTGCAGAAAGCAACACATATCTTACAGTAAGCACTGTCTGTCGTAGACGAATATGCAAGCCAGTTGTACTGCAAAACCAGTGGTGCTGGAAATGGAGAGTTCTCTTGCCACTTGCAGGAAACTTGTAATCACTGTTATTATTATGCAATGCATTCATTATTTTAAACCATTCCTCATTAGTAAGTTTCATCCCTATATATTCACTTATATTGTTCCTGACCTGAGCACTAGGTGTAGTTTGACTGAGTGATGGTCTGCAGCATGTGGTGGCTGTGGTGGATGAAAGCAAAGCTTCAGTAGAGGTCACTGCAACTGGCACTGCAACAAAGCCAGAAGTGCTTGCAGATGCAGAATCACAATGTGAATGTACTACATTTATAGCTTCAGTTTCAACTGTTGTGGAAACGGTGCTTTCCACATTCACACCTCCTGCTACTTCATTGACCACACTTTCAGTAATTGACTTTGCTTTCTTTCCACTTGCACTTAACATACCATGCAGAGTCATTTGCCTTTTCATTTTTTTTTTATTTTACTTTAATACTCCAAGAGTAAGGGTCATCTGAGTGAGGTTCAGGGTCAGAGACTGAGTGTTATGGTAGTAGTACATTTCTTTTTGTACTGGATGGACACTACTATACTAGACTAGTCCATCCTGTTTTGTATAGTGTGCACTGTCCAGACTTGACACAGACTAGTGACAGTGCCAAGATAATATAAACTCACATGTGGAACCATAGAGAATTATATGTTTTAGTTTCCTACTTAAAAAGTAACTGTTTCTTTTCTTTTTTTTATACCAGAAACTTTCAAAGAACATGAACCAGATACAGCAGAGCAGGCACAGAGCAGCACAAACATATCAGATGGTGAAGCCATAAGGTGCCAACCAGTGTAAGATGACCAACCAACAAAACTACAAGGCTTTTTAAAAGTCTGAGTGGGAATGAATATATTTGGAACAGGGGAACAAACTTTAGCGCAATGTGCAGCAGAGCTAGCTAATAATGAACACAGTTGAGTACACTAAATTTAACAAGTTTAGAATTATATAACTTGTCTCTTTAATAAACTTTTTTTGGGGGGGGTAAGATAACTTGTCTCTTGTCTTGTCTGCTGTCTCTTATTTTTCAGCCAAGGAGAGGTCTCTTCCCTGAAGTTCTCTGTCTCTACTCTGACTGTAGTTGTCCTACTATCTCTCTCTCTCTCTCTCTCTCTCTCTCTCTCTCTGAAGTCCTACTATCTCTCTCTCACTGAAGTCTCTCTACATACACTACACACACTAGTTAGAACACACAGTCACAGACAGTGCAGATCACTCTCTCAGTTTAAGTCGCATCTGGAAACAAGCTTCAGCTTAGTGTGTTACTCCTGGTTAAACAATGTTCCCTTTCCCTTTCCTTTCCCCTTTCTCTAATCAGAAAAAATCTGGCAAGGGCAGAAGGGCTGGCTTGGTGGTCTACTTGGTATACTCAGACATTGCAGATAGTGCTTGCCTCTCTCTCAGTTTAATCAGAAATAATCTGGCAAGGGCTTGGTGTTCAGTCTAGTTAGTACCTACACACACAGTGCATATAGAGCTCTCAGACTCTTTCAGTTGAATCTAAAAAATTTGGCAAGGGCTGGCTTGATGGTCTACTAAGTACATACATGCACAGTAAAGATAGTGCTCTCTCTCTTTCTCAGTTTAATCTGAAAAAATCTGGCAAGGGCTGGCTTAGTGGTCTACTTAGTACACCCACAGAGAGTGAAGATAGTGCTCATCTCTCTCAGATGAATCAGAAAAAGTCTGCCAAGGACTTGATGGTCAGTTTAGTTAGTACCTTATCTACACACACAGTCTGCAGGTAGTGCACTCTCTCTAAGTTTAATCAGGAAAAATCTGGCACAGGCTTGGTGGTCAGTCTAGTTAGTACCTACACACACAGTGCAGCTAGTGCTCTCTCTCTCTCAGTTTAATCCCAAAATGTCTGGCAAAGGCTGGCTGGTGGTCTATGTGGTATACACACAGACAGTGCAGATAGTGCTGACCTCTCTCAGTTTAATCAGAAAAAAATCTGACAAGGGCTTGGCCTTGGTGGTCAGTCTAGTTAGTACACACACACTCACAGTCTCACACAGTGCAGATCATGTTCTCTCTTTCTCAGTTTAATCAGAAAAAATCTGGCAAGGTCTTGGTGGTCGGTCTACTTAGTATACACACACAGTGCAGATAGTGCTCTCAGACAGACTCTCTCTCTCTCTCTCTCTCTCAGTTTAATCTGAAAAAATCTAGCAAGGGCTGATTTGGTAGTCTACTAAGTACACACACAGAGAGTGCAGATAGTGCTTGCCTCTCAGTTTAATTAGAAAAAATCTGGCAAGGACTTGGTGGTCAGTCTAGTTAATACCTTATCTACACACACAGTGTGCAGATACTTAGTGCTGTCTCTCTAAATTTAATCAGGAAAAATGTGGCAAGGGCTTGGTGGTCATTCTAGTTAGTGCACACACAGTGCAGATAGTGCTCTGTCTCAGTTTAACCTGAAAAATCTGGCAAGGGCTGGATTGGTGGTCTACAAAGTACACACACACAGAGTGCAGATAGTGCTCTCTCTCAGTTTAATCAGAAACAATCTGGCAAGGACTTGATGATCAGTCTAGTTATAGACACATACTCATTGCAGATAGTGCTCTCAGACTCTCTCGGTTTAATCAGAACAAATCTGGCAATGTAAGGTCTTGGCAGTCAGTCTAGTATGTAGTACACACAGACACAGTTTCAGATAGTGCTTTCTCTGAGTCTGACTCTCTCAGTTTAATCAGAACAAAATCTGGAAGGCAGACTAGACTTCACAAGTTCACTTTAACTTTATGTTCTTTCTTTAGGTCTCTATTGCTATCTCTGAGATGCTCTCTGAGTAGATTTAGAAGGTCCTTTTTCAGCTCCAGCAGCTTCTTCTAACAAAATATTCCTGAGACTAGTGAATGAGACTGAGACCCACCTTGAAGTGGACCTGGCTGCTTCCTCAACAACACACACACACTGTCTTTCTGTTCTGACTCCTGCTGCCCAACTTTTCTCTCTCCTTCACTTTTTGTTTATATACAATCAAGAAGAAATTAAGAAAACAAGTGTATTTATTATGTTGTTAAAGCTACTGCTAGTAGCAGTAACACACAAGTTCCAAGCTTCTTGTCCTCTCCCAGTTTAATCAGTGAAATTCACTGAGAGAGGAGACTCACTCTTGTTTGTTGATTTGCTTGCTCTTTACTGTTCATTGAGTCAGTGAGCAGTTCTACAAAGCAGAGCCCTTACAAGGGCTATTTTTTTTTTCTTAGATGCCAGTGAGTCTGATGACAATAAAATAAAAATAGCAGGCCATGCCAGGTGTGCTATACACAAGATGAGGAGGAGTGGAGGATGACATGACAGACACTCTCCTTGTTCAGTCAGCAGCTTGCTAACTGAATCCCCGGCAAGATGTCTTTTGTGCTGCACTTTGATCAGGTGCTGGAAGGAGGGCACAGAATGTGAGAAAAACCAATAGTGATTGGTCTGTCACAGAGCTGCCAATCGGTATTTGTCCCTGTGATCACTGGGGTGGGCTTTCAAAATGAGACTAAGCTGTCAGTCATGGTGCTGGGGGGCAGGACCGTGGCAGGCTCCTATTTCTTCTCTTTGCTTCTCCTGCCACAACTATGGTCCATCCCTCTATCATGTGACTGCACAGTCTGCAGTTCACAGGCACTATGTGACCCCTGATCAGGCTGGCAGCTGAAGCGCATCCTCCATATCACCACTCTATGCTGAGGATTGGAATAATGGGCAGTGGCACAGGCAGCAGTAGTTAACAGGTGCTCGGCTGCAGACAGTAAGCAACCAGAAAAAAAATATTGGCACAGTAGGTACTAGCACATGTGTGTTACACTAGCTTAGTGAATGATTTGGGGGGTTCAACTCCCCAATCCCCCTTGGTACATCCCTGGCATTGGGGATTGGGTTGGGGATCTGTTTGCCTTTGCCACAGGAGCCAGAGGCAAACCTCTCCCATCTTGCAGTGTCAGTGTCTCAGCAGGTTGCACACTCACGTCTTGAGGCCAGAAGATCAGAAGGCTGTGGGTTCTATCCCCACACCAGGCACTTGGGTTAAATTCCAAAACGGACACTGTAGTGCAGCTTGAGGGGGGTGCTGCACTCCTTAGATGCCATCTTTCAGACGAGATGTTAAACCGAGGTCCCTTCTGCCTGTTCAGGTGGTTGTTCAGGTGGAGGTTAAAGATCCCATGGCACTTCTTGAAAAGAGATGGGGAATTTCCCTGGAGTCCTTGCCAAATTTGCTCCATTCACTAAAAACACCACCAACAGCTTAATCATGTTCAATTTCAGTTGGTTATCATCTGTATTCCCCTCCCCCTGGTCGCCCCTGAAAAACGGACTTCTAGTCTCAGTGGGCCTACCGAGTCAACAAGATTCAATAAATAGATAAATAAATGTGCTATTTGTTGCAAGGGAGAGGTTGCCCCGAGTGTGGGGACTTAGGCACCAGGACCACTCCTGTACCAGAATCAGATGCAGGGTCCGTGGCACACTGGGATTTGGTGCAAGCTGCTGTTTGTCACAGCTTGCACCAGTCACAGCCCCCTTTGACAATTAAGCCCAGTGAGTCTTCGCTAAACAAACTCTTGTCAGAGCCAAAACAGCTGCTTATGCATTAAAAAAACAGTGAAAAGCAAACACACAGGCAGAGGTGGATTGTTTGAATTCTGACTGTTTTATTCAGCACATTACAACATATCAGAAGAAGATCATTTACTGTCTCTCTTGAAAAAATAACACTACCTAATACAATGATCACCACTACACCTACGCACAGGCATGGCTTTCCTCCCCTAGTGTCATTTCCAGTCTGCAATTCATGAATGGTGCTGCACATCTCTCAAGATTCCACAGCTTTTAAAGCTGTGAAATAAAACAAAAAGGGTACTCAGTTAATCACTTTTAAATATGAAATCTAGTTCCCATAATTGATGATATACAACAAACTCTGGTCAGAGTCAAAATGGCTGCAAATGCATTAATCAGTCACCAGTTTCATTTGAAATAAATAATTTTTATGGTTTCATTACTTCTATATCCCATGTCACATTAATGTATTAGGGTGGGGAGACCTAGGAAAAGCAAGAAGGAGCAGCAGATAGTTGAATTAATAACAGGAGGATATTATAAGAATGTTCTAATCACTGTTGCAGGAAAGTTTCATTCAGGTTCTTTGTCTATAAAGTGCAGCACATCTTCGAAGTTTCAAGAACAAGACGGTTTTGTGCATGCCGCATCAATGGCTTTTGGTGCTGGTGCATTTAAAGTTTATGATACCAATATACTGAATGAAAATGTTGCTTAGTTTTACTTGGGATGGCTTTCAAAAAGGTTAAAAATGTGTTGTTACATGGTGATCTTTGTAGGAATTTTGTTCTGGAAAATTTGACAAATGACATGTGCAAGCCAGTGTAGATGCTTCAGGAAGGAAAATCTGAAAGTACATGAAAACTTATTTACAGACCCAGACAAATAACTACCCTCATGGGCCTAGGGGTGTGTCAAAAAAGTATAGTCTTTTACAGTGAAGAATGTTTTGCTATTAATACATCCCCAAGTGCTTTTTTCCTCCATCCTTGGGAACCCCTTCTTCTAATAGAATGATGGCAAAGGCATGGCAAATTTTACTTTTCAGGCACCCAATCCTTGAGGTTCTGGGTGCCATACAATCAACATCAGAACAATTAAAACACAATAAATAAGATATAAACATCCTAATAGGTATTTGAAATGAAAACACTAAAATAAGGATCGAAATTGTCAGCAGAAATTTTTTTAAGTGCCATTATGCAATTATCTCTGAGATATTATCTAAAAGATGGTGTCTGAGAATGTCCAGCTGAATAAAAAGGTCTTGAGGTGGGCTTTGAATGCCTCAACTGAAGGGGCCTCCCTTACTGATGCAGGAAGTGAATTCCACAGGATGGGGCTGGTGAAACTGAAAGCTCTGTCGCTGATTGTTTTTAACCTCGTCCTGGGAATCACAAGGAGGCCCCTAGAGGAGGATCAGAGGGAGTGGACCAGGGCAGCAGGTGTTAGATTGTCCAACAGGTAGCTAGAGCCCAGTCCATGTAAGGCCTTAAAGGTGAGCAAACCCACCTTAAAGAGAACCTTCCATCAAACAGGCAGCCAGTGCAATTCACGCAGCACTGAGGTGATGTGACAGCATTTTGAGTGTCCCCATCAACAGCCTGACAGCTGTGTTCTGCACTAGCTGTAATCGACAGAGGATACCTCCATGGACCCCAAGGTACAGTGCATTACAGTAGTCAAGCCAAGATGTCATGAATGCATGTAGCAAGGTGGGGAGATCCAGGGGTGGAATCAGGTGTTTCATCCTAGTGATATTCCTTAGGTGGAAAAAGCTGGACCAGAGAGTGGACGACACCTGAGATTCAAATGTCAATCCGCTGTCAAGGAAAACACCAAGATTGCACACCCTGGAGGAGGGCTTCAATGGCACAGATCCCAGAAAAAATCCAGACTCTGCACCAGAGGCCATCCTAGCACGTCTCCTGTTTGACTCCACCACCAGTACCTCCATTTTATTGGGGTTCAGTCACAACCAGCTAGAGGTCATCCAGTCATTAATCTTGGCCAGGCAGTTTTTAAGTACGTCCATCACATCAGATGTCCCAGAGCCAAAGAATAGATACAGCTGGGTGTCATCAGCATAGCAATGAAACTCCAGTCTTTAGTTCCTAATGATCCCCACCTGGAGCAGCATATTCACAGAAAGCAACATTGGAGACAAGACCGAACCCTGAGGTGCTCCACAAGACAGAAGGCTAGGGAAGGAGGAGAAGAAAATCCCATCACAACCTTTTGCCTCCTGTTTGTGAGATAGGACTTAAACCAGCGGATGATGGTGCTGGCGAGTCCACAAAATTCACTCAGGCAGTCGAATAACACGCAATGGTCCACCATGTTGAAAGCTGAGGAGAGATCGAGGACAACGAAAATTGTCCCTTCCCCTCAATCTCTCGCCCTGAGGTGATCATTGTGTACCTGAACTAATGCAGTTTCCATACAGTGCCCAGCACAAAACCCAGACTGGAGCAGCTTATAGATATTAAAGGCCATGAGGTGTTCTCCCAGCTGCTATACCACAATCTTCTCTACAACCTTTCCCAAAAATGGAAGGTTGGCGAAAGGGTGGTAATTCACCTTGACGTCAGTGTCTAAGGATGTTTTTTTTCAGAAGGGGTCAAACCAGTGCTTCCTTCAAGGCATCTGAGAAGACCCCTACTGACAAAGAACACTGGGCAATCAAGGTGAACACAGGGCTTATAGTGTCAACACATCCCATTAAGAAATAAGTTGGCACTGGGTCCAGTTTGCAATATGTGTGCTTCAGCCTCGAGACAACCTCAATGACCTCGGCCATCTCCACTGGTTTAAACTCCTCCCAACCAGGTGGAGTGCACATACCTCTCAACTGCACCGGATTTTCCGAGATGTACCATTTTCAGCCTGTCCCAATAAGCCTGTTCCGCCGTCCCGCATAGCACATTTTATTTCCACGCCGAACGTCGAAAACCATGCGCTGGTCATTGTTCCCTCAACACTTAAAAACTTCCTGGTTTCCTTTCGTGCACTGACCAATGGAGTGCTCGCCCCCACCCCTTACCTGAAGCCCGCCCTCGCTCCATCAGCCTCTGCCCTGCTTCCAGATTAACTCTTTGACTGCCTGGCTGGTCCCCCTCAGATCCACTGCCATACAATAAATCAGCTAGGTGGCGGAGGAACCACCATAACTTCTGTAATTCCCAAGGACAGTCGGGAGAGAAGGAACAATGCACCACCACAACACATCACTCTGAAAGCATTAGCAGTGCATCCAGGAAGAAGCGGGCAGCCTGTCAGCCGCCGCGCGGAGGAGCTTAGATGGGAGCTTAGAGGAGCCAGAGCCTGAAAATGCGCCCAGTCTCAGTATCACACAAGGTGAGACTGAGAAATTAATTGTCTCACAGTTTGGGGAGGTTTTGGTCGCCGGACCCTCAGTGCATGGTGGAGTGAGCCTCGGAGGAGTTTGAACTGTCTGCCTGTCTCCCAAGTCGGAGAGACGGAGTCACTGGTTCAGTGGTGCAGCAGAACAGCCTGCCTGAGCTGGGAAGGGAGGGGGGCCAGGGCAGGAAGAAGGCACTGAAGCAGCAGCAGACGGACCACCTGGTTTACCCCAGCACTCCAGTAGAGACTATGTGTCTGAGTTGGACCCACCCGGGGCCACCGCTGGATGCCCAGTGCTCACTCCTGCTCACTGATCCAACATCCCGAAGAGTGTGCAATGCTGTCCTTTTGTACCGTTTTTAACTCTCTGTTGGCAGAGTAGAATGTGCATGTGTACAGTGAGAGGCCAACTTTTCAGTTCTTTGGGGGGGGGTTACTAATATTAAAAAAAAAAAAAAATCTTTTGAAATCTGTGGTGAGAGTGAGCCTGTGTACAGCCAAGCAGCAGTGATGGGAATGAGCCTGGGACTGGGAGTTTGAGCTCTGGAGGAGGGAGACAACCTAGTCTCTGCTGCCTGGCTGGTGCCTTGGGATGGGTCTGGGTCTGGGATGGGTCTGCAGTGCACACAAGGCAGTTCAGGCTGGGCTTGCCTACAGATTTGCCCTAAGTTACTTGCCAGCCCAGCACAGTCGCTGGTGGTGCATGCAGTTCTCTGTGTGTTACTGTGACTCTGTGTGTGCTGATGTGCAACTGCTGTCACTTTGCTACTAGTTTCTCATTGCTTGTAAATCACTTTGGGATATAATGTGTATCAAACTGCTAATTCTTTTTTTTTTTTATATACATAGAACTCTCTCAGACTACTGCTTGACTCAGTATATTTATAGATTAAATCAATAAAATGTTAACACACATTTAGGTTTTTTTATCACTATTTTAATTAAGGACACACAGACACAGCACATTTTCATTTTCTCTTTAATTTGCAACACAAACCACATGCCAAGCATACACACAATAGTTTTACTGTGGTAAAATCAGTTTTATTTATTTTACGTGAAAATGCCACAGTGCGCGACTCTGCGCGCTGAAAAATCAGGCGTTCCACATTTTTGCCATTTGTCACACATTTTGTAGCCCTCTGTCACACACTGGCAAGTTGGAAGGTTGAGAGGTATGGGAGTGCACCTCGGACAATCCAAGCAACCACTGTCAGCCACACTGTGGCTCACTGGTAGAACTCCCTGCCTGATGGCAGACACTCTGTCCGAGAAGAACTGCGCAAACTCATTCCATAAAGCATCAGAAAATGCATTTTTCGGCTGTAGACAAGCTGGATGTAATAACCTGTCCACAGTCCAAAAAAGCATAGCTGGTTGGCTCTTCCCAGCAGCAATTTCCCTGGACAGGAATACTGCCTTCTTATGGTCGATTGCCCCCTGGTACTCAACATAGTGTGCACTTAGGGTCAGTCTGTCTGCCTCCAGTCCAGATCTTCACCAACAGTGCTCCAACCTCTGATCCTTGATCTTTATTGCCTTGAGCTCCCCATCAAACCCCGGGGACCTCTAGTGAGAAGATTTGAGTCATACATGGACTGGTGCAAGGGAGCTGAGTGCCCCAGACATTGCTTCATTATAGGTGGTGACTGCTTCACCTACACCCTCTATTCATGCACTGCCCACATTAGATAGGTCAACTACCACCAGAAAACCATCTACTATCAATCCCCTCAAAGGGTGGTAGCTTACCATCTCTGCAGGGGGAGGACTCACGGGGGGGGGCCTGAGCAAGAACTTCACCGTGCAATAATTGAACCAAATGACCCAATCCTCTTAAGATCATCAACCTCAAGCCCCTTGAGAAGACCAAGTCCAAAATGTGACCACCCTGGTGAGTCACGGTTGAAACCTCTTGCGACAGGCCCAGAGATGTCATCATCTGGAGGAAATGATAACCCAATCTAGATGATTCGTCATCAGCCCAAACATTGATGTCCCCCAGAACTAAACATCTGGGGCCTCTAGTGTTTCACCAATGACAAAATCAGCTACTTCCTGCAGAAATTCTCCTGCCACCCCGGGAGCACAGTAAATCAGGAGAATCCTGCAACCTGCTCCTGGACCACCACAGATGGCCACACATTCAAATGAACTCGGTGTTCTCACTGGGTGCACGGTGAAGCCCATCTCAGATCTAAAACAGATGGCCACTCCCCCACCCTGTGTTCCACTCTGGGATAGTGTACAACAGAGTACCCGGGGGGATGGCAGCCCATAAAACTGGGCCAGCATCATCCCCTATCCAGGTCACCATAATGCATGCCAGATCGACCAACAAAACCAGATCTGCAATAATTCTGGTCTTGTTTCTGATCAACCTGGCATTGCGCTGCACTGCTCTCAGGAGACTGGTGGACAGTGCAGCCTCTCTGGTTCCTGCTCAGTCGATCTCATGGGAACCCTGGGGGATGAGAACTAAACATGGCTGGCCTCGTTCTAGGTCCCAACAGCATCCAGGGTGCCTTCTGCACATCACCACCTCTGTACTATCCCCTTCTGATGTGCATGGGGCACCCCACCAGCTCCGACCAGTGTGGCCCTTCCTAAACCCAACCTCCTGACAGCAGCATGCTGTGTTGTTCAAGACTGGGAGATCAGTGAAGGGTTGTAAGTCAAAGAGCTGGGATGCCCAATACACGCTTCTTGACGCCCCACTCCCTGGACACCCCTAGACACATGCCAGACAACTACGGCCCTCAACCAACAGAAAACTTACTAAATTAATAACCCACATGCACACCACTCATACACTAATACAGTTGAACCTAAAACACACAAACTGCATACAAACCATTAAACTACCCCCCCCCCCACTCAATCACCTTCACCAATAAAGAAATTACAATAAAGTGCAATAAAATTATGACATGGGGAAATCACAGGTGATAAGTGTGCTACAGCAGTTCAGATAACTGGGACAAGGATGCAAAATGTCCAAAAACGGATGGAGGCTGACTGCCCAGTCTGAAGATCAAAGCCAACAGGCTCACAGCAACTTCTGTGCAAAAAGGAGGAGCTAGGCACTCTCACCACCAAAGTTTCCCAGGCCTTCAATAAGTTGCACAACAGATAGTAAAGAATGCTGTTACACCAGGCCTTCACAAAAACTAAAGACCACTCTCCTCTCACCAGAGCAGCTTCAGTTGTCAACTGTTGCAAAAGTCACTCACCCCAGAAGCAGGAAAGTCACTACTGGATGAATGAAAACAGAACACTGTCCACAATCCTCTGCTCCTGACTGGGCTCTTCACTTTGTCCAACTCGTCCCACAAAGCAAGCCAGCCAAAAGCAGAGCGAACAGTCCACAGTTTGCTGGAAGCAATCCCTCACTTGAAATCCCCAACCAAGAAGAAACACCGGGGTGGGGGCACCTCACTCAGGGCCCAGGATCCGCAACACCAATGCCTTACGAGCAACTGGAGACAGGTGGGGTTCTTCCAGTAGGCAGTGGAGCTCCAACTTCCTGCCTCACCAGTTACCCTGGCCGCTCAACCACTGCCCAACACTGCAAATCCCCTAAGCTTACAAGGTGGCCACCGGCAGCAGTAAGCAGTTCCACCAATCGCAGGGAATGCCTGCTAAGAATCTTGCATGCCAGTCCACAGCAATCCACTGTTGTCGATGTTCCAACCTCCAAACAGCATCCGATAACACCGACTCCTCTTTTCCTGCCATAGGGTGAGTAGCCAGGACTTCTATTCACTCCACAAGGGTGTCACGGTCACCAACTGTAACACGGGACTGCAGCACACTTTCCACTCGCACTTCTCCTCACTAAAATTAAAACTCTACACCTAGTCTGCATCACTGTATGTGCCCTACCTAACGCTAACTACCCCACTCTATATTCTAACTAGTATCCCCAGTGAGGCCAAATACAAGACCTCTACCCCAAATTAGCTATTATCAGGTAAGAACACAAACTCAAAAACTACCAAACAGCATTTTCCTTCCAATTTTCAACTCGGGCGATAAGAACCCAAGCAGATGGCAGCCCAGCGTGTCCACCATCTTTGGAAGCAAGGGGATGAGGGCACTGATGGGCAATGATATGGGCACATGCCAGCCCCACTATGAGTTAATCTTGAGAGTCGCTCAAAAAGGATTTCAGGATCTCTTTACACCAGATTAATCCACTGGTACAGGCCACAAGAGTGGATGGAGCTGGAGGCTACTGTTTTCTGCTTGTTGAGGTTACCCACAATGCCTGCTTGGGGGATTTATTATATAACTAATGCTACCACTACCTCCAGTAGGATTTGGGGCCCAAAGTATAGCTGTCTTAGTACTTAGCAATGCTTTATGTGGTGGGAGGGTTGATTATGGGAGTTCAGACTACCACCATTTTCCAGTAGGACAAGAGGCTATGAAGTGGCATTTACTTATCTGGGTGAATGGGCTAAGGTATACAGTAGGTTAAAGAGCACTCACAGCACAGATCTACTGTATTTCTAGTGTCGAGATGGGAAATTGCTGAAAAGCTGGAGGATCTGGAATACTGGTCCCAACAGAATAATGACTGCATCTATGGGCTCCAGGAGGACACAGAGAAAGGTACAATGGAGGATTGTGTATCCTTCTTCTTGAAAGAACTGCTGGATCTTCCCGCTGATGTGGGCCAACAGATTGTGTATGTCTACTGAGTGCTAGTGCCCAAGTGTAGGGAAAAAAACAGCAAACCCATGTCAGTAGTTCTCAGCTGTGTATATTATAAGATTAAAATATTGATCCTCAGAAAAGGATGAGATAAGAGTTAAGTGCTTTTCAGAGATACAAAACCATATTTTGGTCATGACTTTTCTCTGGGTGCAATGAACAAACAACACAAAATTCAAGTCCTCAAAGTCCTTCAGAGAAAAATATAAAAGTGCACCTCCTGGCCTCAACTCAATTGCACATCTTTACAGACTCTGGCCCTCCATTTTTTAAAAGCCTTGAGGGATTGTGTAGTCTGCTCACCAAGCTGACAGTCCCACAACCAGCACCAAATGATCTTGAGGTCAGAGACGCAGTAGCTCAGTTTCAGCAACAGGAATGGCCACTGGCCCAATAACAAACGGATGGAAAAGAAAACCACATGGGTCACTAAATGAAGCATGACATTATATTTTTCACTTCCAAAGATAGGGCCCCACCCCAGGCACTGCCATCACACCACCCACGGGATGAGGACACTTACAGTACAGCTAGGGGCAGGTAAAGGGTAGAAGAAGCCATGCATTGAAGCTGTTAATGATATTTTGAAATGGGACAAGAAACACAGGGTCACTTGCTGTTTCAGACTTGAGGGTTGCCCCCAAAGTAACACTTTCACATTATAGTAAAAATGACTCAACTTTCATACCTGTAGGGGTTTTCTTTCTTTTCCTCCTCCCAATTCCATCTAATCATTGGGTGGAGCTGGACAAGGGGACAGGGTGTTTTGTGCTTTGCACTTCTGCAGACAGGCTACATTAATGTTTTCATGCTTTTTTCACTAAAATGTTCACTATTTGATTATTAATTAAGGAGGCTGTTTTGTGGGTCTCAGTGCTGCAAGGGGAGTGCACAGTTCTGGGTTCATGAAGAGACAGTGCTAGGCTGTCTAAACCTGGGGGGCTGTCTAGTGAGATGGATGGAATTATGAAAGGTGCATGGTCATCAGTGGGGATTGGAGTATAAGGGAAATGTGACATAAATGTTTATTTTTTTCAGGCACCAGAATCACAGGGTTCAATAGGAGAAGCAGTGTAAGTGAATGGTTGGTATATCCCCCAAGGGCTATGCCAGTAGGTCTGTGATGAAAGATGCTGGAAAAGGTTGCAATTAAATCAATAGCTTCGTTGATGCTACCCCTGAGGCATCTGGCTAACTGCAAGCAGGCCAAATACTTGGAACTGGTGGTGACACTATACCAGTTGGTTCATGTTTGTTGCACCCCCTTCAGTGATACTAAGCAGCTAGCAATGGTAATGGGGCCAGATGGGGGCATAACATATAGAGCCCTGCATACACTTTTAAAGTTATTAAATAATCCTCCTGCTAACCTCTCATTGATGCCCTGATCTATAAGAAAAGGTTCTTGGGGTGGGGGATCTGGTGTTGATTCTCTTCCCGCAGACTGAGGGACATGCTGTGGGCACTGATATTAACTGAATGCTTCTCAAGGCATACATGAAATATAGCTTTTTCAGCAGTTCTCTGTTGGTAAGTTCACTTCAGAGCTAATTGTCTCCATATGATCCAGGATGACCTCTCAATTAGTGGGCTTGGATTGTACATCTCCTGGCAGTTGAGGAAAAACCATATGAAAGATGTACCACTCACTATAGGAAGAGCGGGGAGGGGGGAATTATTATGATTATGCTACATTGGATGTCGATGGTGTTTTTTGACTGGCTACTGAAGAGAGGGAGGGCAAGACATGCGTTTTCGTATCTGCAATGGAAACTAGAGGGGATTTTCCAAGGCTTTGCAGTGTAGTACTTTTGTTCCTTTGGTACAGTCCAAGCCAATGCACCATGAAGTTTATTTGTTTCAGTTCATATGTTGTGTGACTGTTAGTATGTCTGTTCGAATGTCATTCATAACAGTACAGAGGATATACATTCTGGGGTGCCTTGTTGAGTATGCTGGGTGAAGGACAGCAGTTTATCCTAACTTAAATTATGATGCTGTAGGTCACAGTAAGCTATTGTCACCAATAATAGTAATGGACTAGGGGACACCATTAAGAGAAGCTGGGTAGTGCAGGACTTTCAGAAACAAAGGGCTTCAGTGGCCCTCCTACAGGACATGCACCACACACAGGGGAAGCAAAAGAAATTACGGACGGCCTGGATTGGAGAATGCTACTCCTCCTATTTAGAATATTCATATTATCCATGAGTGGCCATACCCATCCAGAAGGGTGTCCCACTAAAAATAGAACTGGTGGTGGAGGATGACTTAGGCCAATTTATTCATATTGATGGCACCTACTGGGTCACACCATGTGCCATCCTAAACATTTATGCCCCCACCAAAATTCAGGAGATGTTTTCAGTTTATCAGAAAGTCCTGTTGAGGAGTTGGCCCCTCGGTGCAGCAGTAGTGCTATTACTCACAATGCTGGCAACCTGATTTTGGAACTGAGCCTCACTCATTGGGGGCCCAGCGGGGGGAAGAGGGATCAAGCATTTCATTGGAAGCTCTCCTCCACCATAGAGGGAGAGCAGCCAGCTGTGATACATGACTGCCACCTTGTTTACCACAGGTGGCAGTACACCCAGGAGTGGCTTGAGGGGAGATGCTGGCACTTAACACACATCATGCTTGCATGCACAGTTGCATCGATCACCAGGCCAGAATCTCAAGGGTCAAGGAAAAATGGAGGCGAAACAGTAAGGCTGGGCAAGAGTGATGGACAGACTCCTTGTAGGCCCCACACCGGTGATGCGGCAAGCTTACCTAGAACTGGATCCTCTGTAGTGACAGTTGGGGGTCCTGCTGCACCTGGCCATGTGGGCAGATAGTGGAATCCAGGCAAGACCATGAGATGCCAGAAGGTGCAGCTGGGGGTGTCAGTCCAGATTAGGGGCACAGGCTTACCCGGAGGCAGCTCAAAAAAAAGAAAGTGAGGCTTCCCCTAGCAGCTGGCAAGTTATATGTCCTGGGGGGTACATTTTAAAAAGTCATGAATAACCAGGTAGATAGGAGGGCTCGAGGTGGGCCAATGGGAGTAGACAGGAGTAGCATGGCTCTTAAAAAGGTTAGAGAAATGGGCTGGAAAGATGCTTCAAGGGTGGTTCACTAAAACAGCAGACTTTACTCTTTTCCTGACTACCAGTAATTCTTACTCGAGAATTGTTATGCTGTTTCTGCCTGTGGTGTGGTTGTATATGATTCAGGAGGTGGGCATTTCATGTATCACTCTTTCAGATCATGCTCCTTCATTGCCTGGTTTGGACATAGGCCTTTCATGTAGGAATTTTGCCTGGTGCCTAAACAACTCCCACTTAAATAGCCCAGAATCTGTGACCCTTCTACAGCCAAATAGCAGGAAATATATTTATTCCTTAATTGTGAGGATGAGACACCTATAGGCGACTTCTGGGATGGACTCAAGGTCTCCCTGGTGTGGCACATTATTCAGTAAGCCTCAAGGAAAAGGAAAGAAGATATTGCCAACATTATAGTGTAAAAAGAGAGATTATTTGACATTTAGGTAACTCACAAAATCACCCTGGATGATAATTTACATTGCAAGTATACATTGAACAGAAAATTGAGGGCCAGTTTCGGTTCCTAAGCAGAGATTCTATAAAGTGAATAATAGGGCAAGTTGGCTATTAGTATGTTGAATTTGAAAACAGCCGACAAACAGAAACATGCTCCAGATCTTGGGGGGGGGGGGTCAAAAACAACTGGCCACTTACTCAGTAAGAAAAGCAGATGCACTGGTCACTCATCCAGTAAGAATAGCTGATGCCTTTGCTGCATGTTATCAGTCCCGTTACAAACAGGAAAGACAATCAAACCATGAAGAACTAATATAAAAATACTTTAATCACAGCAAAATATGGAAGAATTGGAGGCCCCCATTATGAGGGATGAACTGGGGGAAATAATTACATAGAACATAGAAACATAGAATCCTTCTGCAGAGAAGGACCTGATGGCCCACCTAGTCTGCCCTATTTCCGCTATCTACAGTGTTGCCACAGACCCTACTAGGTCTCTGGTCCCCTCCCCATTACTAAGATCCCTCTGAGTCTATCCCATATGTTCTTGAACCCTGTCACCGTTTCCACTCCCCACACCTCCTCTGGTAAGTTGTTCCATGCATCCACCACTCTCTCCATGAAGAAGTACTTCCTTACATTTCCTCTGAGCCTCCCCCCTTTTAATTTCATAGCATGACCCCTTGTCCTTGAGCATCTTTTTCTGTGGAAAATGCTTCCCTCATGTACCTTGTTTTTGCCTGTGAGGTATTAGAATGTCTCTATTATATCTCCTTTCCCTTCTTTTGATGCATGCCACGCACCATTTTGGTTGCCCTGCTTTGTACTGCCTGCACTCTCTCTATGTCTTTACAGAGGTGGAATCTCCAGAACTGTACACAGTACTCGAAGTGCGGCCTAACCAGTAGTCTATATAGAGGTATTATTATTACCTTCCTCCTTCTGCTGGTGATTCCCCTTCCTATGCAACCCAGCATCCTTCCAGCTTTCCCCAATGCTTTGTCACACTGCTTCGCTACCTTCTGGTCATCAGAAATTATCACCCCCGGGTACCTTTCCTGCTTTGTAACTGCTTGTACCTCTCATCCCACTTAATATGTTACCCCACGGGTTCTTATTCCCCAAGTGCATTATTTTGCACTTCTTTGCATGAAAATCAAGCTGCCAAGCCTTTGACCATTCTTCCAACAGTTCTACATAACTTCTCATTTTTCCCACTTCTCCCGGTGTGTCTATCTGTTGCAGAATTTTGTGCCATCTACAAACAGGCATACTTTCCCTTCCAGCCCTTCTGCAATGTCACGATGAAGACATTGAAGAGGATGAGCCCTAGTACTTATCCCTGTGGTACTCCACTGGTCACTTTATCTACTCCAGAGTGACTGCCGTTTACCATGTCCTCTGACTCCTATTGCCCAGTTTTCCACTCATTTTGCTATCTTACAACTTTCTCCTAGGCTTCCCAGCTTGTTTAATAGCCTTCTATATGGAATGGTGTCAAAGGCCTTACTTGAAGTAAATAATTTAAGATTTACTGGGAGAAGGAAGGCCTGAAGAATGGGAAGTCACTGGGGTTGATGGCTTCACAGCAGGACTTTAGAAATCCGTGATGGAGGATCACTCTCAAGAGTTACTTTGCCTCTTTCAGGGGTCTTGGGAGGAGAGGGGGCACCCAGAACCTGACAAAGGGTTCTAATTTCCATTTTACTACAACCTTTCAAAGATCCCATGGTATGCAAATCATACCTATGCATATCCCTTCTTCTAATAGATCTTAAATTATTTACTTCAATCTTAGCACACCAGTTACAAATGGTGGTGGGGAGACTGGTCCACTCGGATCAAACTGGATTCGTTAAGGGTCGGAACCTGTATGACAATACTTGGTGCCTCTTAAATATTCTGTTCTCTCAGCAAGGTAATCCTCAGTTTCAAATCACCATCTCAATGAATGCAGAGAAGGCCTTTGACCTGGTGGATTGGACCCTCCTTCAGCACACCCTCTTGGTTTTGGGTTTTGTTTCCAAGGTCAGGCAAAGCACAGTTTCCCTTTATGATACCCCTGAAGCAGCAGTGTGAGTGAATGGGGTCCTATCTTTCCATTTCCCACTACAATGGGTTATTAGACCATGGTGCCTTCTCTCCCCCTTATTATTTACACTCTACATTGAACTCCTGTCAGTGGCTGTAAGACAGAATCAGGATATAAAAGGCATTAAGGTGGAAGGGGGCAGAACAAAAGTTAGGTCTGTATGGCGACGATTCTATTTTCTGCTTAAGGAACCCAGAACCTTGCACCTCTGCCCTGCATAGAGAATGGGAACTGTTTAGCGTCCTGTCAGAGTAGAAACTAAATTATGGGAAATCTGAAGCAGTATTGGTATCTGGTTATCATCCTGCTCAGTTTAATGCCATCTTCCCCTTTAAGGAAATCCACCAGAACTCAGGTAGGTACACTGGGGTTAAAACAACTACACAGCTGTCCGAACTATACCAACTGAACCACCTCCCCTTCCTGAGTGAAATAGCAGAAGACCTAAGTATATGGACAACCAATGTCCCACTGTCCTTGGGGGGGCAGAGTGGCAACATTAAAAGTGAACATGTTGCCATGGGTTGCTTTTTCACTTTCAAGCAATGCCCATTATGATCCCTAAATCTTTCTGGGACATGCTCCAAAAACTGAATCTCAAATTCTAATGGCAAGGTCCCAGAGTGAGGGTGGGCCTAAAAATGCTCACCCTTCCCAGAGTACAGGGGAACTTGAACTTCACAGTTCTGAGTGGTACTATTTTGTGGCCCGATCTGCTCAGTTTATAGCTATGGCTAAGCAGAGTGTCGAGAAAGGATGGTATATTCTAGAAAATAGGAGGTATCTTCCAATCCCAATTTACATATTGCCTTTTATGCACTAGACAGACTCAACCCTACAACAAATTAAGAACCCATGAACCAGAACATCGCTGAGCGTACGACAAAAACTTCACCAACTCGCACAAACTAGAAAGGGGATGGGTCCTCTCATGGTACTAATTGGAAACCCAGACTTCTCACAGGGGGCATCAGTCATAAGATTTAAGAGGTGGAAGCAGAAAGGTCTCACCTCCTTTCCCAGTTCTTGTCAGTCTGTGTATCCTTTGTAGACCTTAAAATGAATTATACAATTGCAAGAAAGAATGCTGGACTGTGATTGGTCACTCTGGGGCTGGACCCATGATGTTATCCCAGTATAACATCATGGAATTTGTCCCAGCACATGCATGACCAAATCACAGGAACAAAAACTCAATATCCACCCTATGCTGAATCAAAGTAAAAGCCGCATTTGCAAACGGATTCACACCACTACCCTCCGGTACTCACAGACCCCAGTCGGCGAACATTCAGTTTTTTTCTCTGATTTCTGCCTTCACTATTTTAGCCACTGTTCACTGTCCTGTCACCCTCCACCAGACACAATTTGAAACTTCAAAACGTAAAATAATGCTAAAAAAGCCATAGCTGAACCTCTCTTTCTCCCCGCTCCCAAGCACATGCGCACCACAGTCCTGCATTCACTTCAGTAGCCAATTATTGTTTACTGTCTTTCGAGTATCTGTGTAAAAATTTAAAAAAAGAAACTCTGCTCCCAGTTACTGTGTAAAAAAAACAAAAAAAAACAATAAATATCACCATGTTCCCTGCCCAGGTTCCCTGTCATTCCAATCAGATCGAGTGAGTGAGCGAGCAAGGCACAGCACAAGACCATTGTGATAACGCTCACTTGCTCTCACTTTCTTGTTTTTCTATTTCTTTTTTTCAGTACCATTTAAACATACCCAAAAAACATTCTCCCTACCACCTCCATAACTTGTTCTCTTCTTTGTCAGACATCCTATCAATGGCAACAGCAGGTGGCCAGCAGCAGCGAGGATGGAGCAGGAAGTTCAAACTGTTGTCTCTGCTTATAAAATACACAGTACAATAATATCCCAGTAGAACATATAAGTACAACACCAAATGAACTTAGAATACAGGACAAGGTAGGGGGCTGCATCAAAGGAAAGCAAACACAGGACAGGCAAGTACACACAAAACAAAACAGAAATCCTCCTACTACCCACACAGCTCCACTAAGAGGATAAACACAAAAAATGAACCTCTTTTTATATAACTATACTTCCACTCACAAAAAATCAAGTAAAAACATGTTTTAAAACTGCTTATTTTTATTTTTTTCTTGTATTTAAAGATTCACCATTGTATAATTGGAATAATGAACACCAGGATGTGTGTCATACTGGGATAATGCCACTTCTCAGGTGCTGGATGCACTCAGCCTGCAGCCTCGTGCCCAACCACCCGAGGTGTGATGGTATCCCAGCACAACACACACCCTGTCATGCATTATTCCTTTAACCCTTACAGGGCCGCAAACTGATATATCTGTCCAGAACTCCAATACGTTCTTATTCTGTTGGCAGTCTAAGGGTTAATTTAACCTCCTGAATAGTGTCCACGATAGATTTTTACAAGTGAGACACCATGTCCTCTCAGTGGGAAATAAGACATTATTCACTAGAGAGATGTCACCATTCGAAGAATGCTTCTACTGGGAAATCAGTCTAATGGACAAAGGGAGATACACCTCCATTTAGTACAAAACCCTTGTCACTGTGGGATGTTATTTCTTAAATAAGGTGAGGTGAGGGTGGAAAGAGGAGGCTGACCAATCAATCCCAGATTCATTTAGGGCACAGATATTAGAACTAGTGTGGAAGATCACATCCACTCCTTCGTGGAGGGAGTACCAATGAAAGGTTCAGGTTAGATTCATCCATACACCAGTCATTACTACATACTTTCTTCAAGGGAATTCAACCAAATGCAGGAGGGGCTGTATGAACAGAGTAACTCACTATCACATTTTATGGCAATACTCACTAGTTCAGGGATTCTGGACCCAGATGCATACAGGGCTCCAGGACATTATGAGATACACAATCCCATTTAACTTTGACATGCTGCTTCTGGGACTAGGACCACTGCAGATATGAAGGCAGCAGAAGAGAGAACTGGTCTACATTTTCTGCTTAATGGAGGTGAAATGTCTCATGTGCCACTGGTTATCTCAAGCATCACCAACAGTCATGGAGTAGCAGTGGAGGGTCCATCATTTCGTGGACATGGAAAGGATCATAGCAGACTGCATGCTTTCCAGAGATAAGTACCTGGAAAATGGGAACTCTATAGTACACCTCAATAAGGAGGATTTTAATTAAGAAAAAATACGCTTACATAAAAACATAGAAGTTGTTGGCAGACAAGGACCTCTTGGCCTATCTAGTCTGCTACATTTTCCCTGCTTACTGTACCACAGCAGACCCTACTTGATCTCCAGTCATCTCCTCCACTTGCCTTACTATCAAGGTCTCCTTGTATCAGTCCAATGCATGCATTCTTGGATCCCGTCACCGTTTTGGCACCCACCACCTCTGCTAGAAGGCTGTTCCAGGTGTCCACCACCCTCTCTGTATGGAAGTATTTCCTCACATTTCCTTTGAGCCTCTCCCCTCGAACTTCATAGCATGACCCTTTGTCGTCAAGCTACTTTTTCTATGGAAAATGCTACCTTCCTGTACCTTATTAATATCTGTTAGGTATTTGAATGTTTTTCTGTCATATACCCCATTGCCCTCCTCTCATCCAGAGAGTACATATTCAGTTCCTTGAGTTTGTCCTTATACAGCTTTTGATGCAGGCCTTGTACCATTTTGAAAGGCCTCTTTTGTAATGCCTCCACCTTATCAATGTCCTTCAGGAGGTGGGGCCTCCACAACTGGACAACAGTACTCAATGTGGGGTCTTACCAATGAACTATACAGGGGTAATATTACCTCCTTGCTTCTACTGGTGATACCACTCTGAGTCCCCCTGCACCTGAGCATCCTACTAGCCTTCCCAACTGCCTTATCATACTGCTTGGCTACCTTCAAGTCATCAGAAATTATTACCCCCAGGTCCCTTTCCTGTTTAGTAGTTGCCAGTACTTCTCCTCCCAATTGGCAATTACCTCCAGGTTCCTGTGCCGTAAGTGCATGATTTTGCACTGTTTTGTATTGAAATCCAACTGCCAAACCCTTGACCATTCTTCCAACTTTTGCAAATCATCCCTCATCCCCCCCCCCACACACACAAGTGTGTCTACTCTGCTGCAGATTTTCATGTTTTCTATGAACAGGCATACATTCCCTTTTAGCCCTTCTGCAATGTCACTAATAAAGACTTTGAAGAGGTCCAGGTCCAGTTCTGAGCCCTGATGCACCCCGCTGGTCACCTTGCCTTCTTGAGAGTTGACACCATTAACCACCATCCTCTGACTCCTGTTGCTTAACCAACTTCTTACCCAGTTTATAACTTTTTGACCCACTCCCAAACTGGCCAGCTTGTTCACCAGTCTTCTATTTGGAATGGTGTCGAAGGTCTTACTGAAATTGAGGTAGGCCACATTTATTGCTCCTCCCTAGTCTACTACCCTGGTCACCCAGTCGAAGAACTTGATCAGGTTTGTCTGGCAAGACCTTTCCCTGTGAAACCATATTGTCTGGGATCCTGTAATCCACTGGTTACAAGGTATTCTTCTATCCTTTCCTTCAGTAGTGTTTCCATTACTTTGTCCACTACCAAAGTCAGGCTGACAGATCTGTAAGTTCTTGTCTCCTCTCTGTTCCCACTTTTGTGAAGTGGGACCACATCTACCCTCCTCCAGTCCCTAGAAACTTCCTGTTTTTATTGATAAGTTGAAAACAGTTATGAGAGGAACAGCCAGCAACTCTTTGAGATCCCTCAGTATCCTAGGGTGCACCCCATCAGGACCCATTGCCTTATCTACTTTTAATTGTGCTAGTACCTTGAGAACTTTCTCCTCTTTAAAAGGGCTGGTGTCCACCTCCCTACCATTTATGTCCTTGTCCCTTATCTTTGGCCCATCACATACCCTTTTTTCTGTAAACACTGAGGAAAAGTAGTTATTCAATATGTCTGCCTTCTTTTGTTCCTCCTCCATGCAAACCCCTTCTTCCCCTTTTATCCCTACTATTGCCCCTTTGGTCTTCCTCTTGTTGCTTATATATCTAAAGAAAGATTTATCCCCTTCTTTTACTGATTTGGCAATATTATCCTCTGTTTATGCCTTTGTGTGTCTAACTGCCTTCCCTGACTCCTTTTGTTTTTCCTGGTAGTTTTCCCTATCCTCTCCTTCTGTGTCTTTTTGTACTTTCTAAATGCCAGTTTTTTTTTGCTCTTACTTTTTCTGCTATTTCTTTAGAGAACAGTAGTGGTCTCTTTTTTTTCTCTTGCCCTTGTTAACCTGCCTGACACAGAGATTTGTTGCTTATTCATTGCCTTCCCCCTTTATTTTTGCCCATAGTTCCTTGATTCTCCCAGATCCTCTATCCCTGCCAGGGTGTCTCTGATGCATTCTCCCATTTTCCTGAAAATGCCCTACTGAAGTCCAAGGCCCTTGTCTTAGTGTGGCTCGGTTCTGGCCCAGTCCTTATATTGTCACCCACTGTGATGTCAGTAGCACTGTCCACGTTTGTCAGTACCAGATTCAGTATCGCTCTCCCCATGAGTGGGCTTTTTAACTAGTTGCCCGAGGAAGGCCCCTTGCAGGGAGTCCAGGATGTCCCTAATTCTGACTGTTGCTGCAGCTGGAAGGCTTCAATCCACATCTGGTATTTTAACGTCCCGGAGAAGCAACACCTCCTCCTTGCATACCATCATTTGGATGGCTTCCATCATGTCCTTATCCACCTCTCTCCCCTGTGCTGGAGGTCTGTAGATCACTCATATGTGAACAATCATCCCTTACATGTTTCCATGGTGACCCACAGTACCTCAGCTCCTTCTTGGTTTTCCTCTATTTCTACAGATTTTATTTTATTCCTAACATAAAGAGCCACTCCTCCCCCTTTTTTATCTACCATGTCTTTTCTGAACAAAGTTTACCCTGGTATGGCCACATCCCAATCTTAGTAGTCATTGCACCAGGACTCAGTAATTGCAACCATATCCAGGTCTGCTTCTGCCATGGTGTTCTCTAGGTCTGCAATCTTGTTGCCTAGACTTTGAATGTTTGCACACATGGCTCTCCAGATTGTGCTGCCCCCCACATATAAGCCATAGCAAGTGTCCAGTAAGGCTTAGTCCACAGAGGATGATATGAATGACAGACACACTTATGTTAGTGGTTATTTTTGCTGATTTTTTATATTGTTGTAATCAATGACCACATTATAAAATGTAATTTGACATTTTATTCTTCACACCAGCAATGTATGGACTTGGATCTTCTACATTAATTGACAGAACTGGCTGGACCCCTAGAGGTCTCAGCTTAGACACCATACCATGGATCTCACAATACGTTGTGCAGTTTATATTAAGTAACATGATTTACAGAGGTTTTATAAAATGGGAAGAAAGTTTTCTGTGTCCTGATTGGCTAATACCCGCATCCTTATACTGTAGGACAACAACCCAGTAGCTGGCACTGTTAATACCAAGCAGGACACAGCACAGCCCACATACTGTACAGATGTCTGCAAGAAAGTTTTCTTTTTGTAAAAAAAAAAAAAAATAATAATTCTGGCAGTCTTATTGGCACTGTAAAGAAGCACTGACACCTATACTGCCCTAACATTCAAAAAACATTTTGACACACTTTTGAATCGCTCTCACTCCCACACCACAATTAACCAAAAATACACAACAGTATAACTCATTTAGAAGCATCTTGTCTCCTTTTCCTTTTCTTTTTTTATTTATATCTTGTAAGCCTTTAATCTTCAGTTGTCCAGTGCATGATCTCCCACACTGCTCGGTTCTCACCCCAGCCATGAACCACATCATGCACCCCCACCTACAGGGCTGGCTGCTTCCTCCAACCCCCACACTGTACATAGCGGCAAAATTCTACTTGCTCCCCACTTCCTTTTCCCCACTGACATTTAAAATTAAATCAGCTTTTCTTTCTGAACACTCACATGATCAGATGCAACCATTATGGCTGGCGGAGCTTTTGGATTTTAACCCCTGTGACCTCAACCTCCCAAGCCAATGGCAGCAAGCAACACTTTTAGCTCATATTGGTGATTTTTTGTTTTAAATAATCAAAAATTTAACTGAGTACAGTACTACATCGTACACACAACAGTTACAGCCAGAGGGGCTCTATAAACTTTCACCTCTACAAACTGCATGCTTCTTCAGTTGCACTCAGCTCTGCAAGAAGCATGCTTCTCCAGTGCATAAAAGCTCAGCATCCCTTTGTGTCTTCCAAACTCTCAATACCTTTGAGTTACAAAACCAAAAAGTAGCAATGTCCCCACTGCCCAGACACCATCTTCTTAACCTTTCCCTTTCACTAGCCCAACTCCCACTGGCCCTAAAGGCAATAAAGCTAATACTACCCTCAACTCTTTAAATGTTCCTTAATGTAGGAATGATAGGAGCATTGCCCAAGCTGTTCAGTGGTCACCACAGCCTTCCCCACACTGGGCTGTCTCTCACTATGGAAATTTAAGCCCATCAACTGTGCCTTCAGCATGTGCACGTGTGGCGGAGGGTCACCTGCATAGCAGGATTAAGTGATGCTAGATGACTTGATTTGGACTCATTGATCTAAAACAGTGCCATCCACAAGGGCTAAGCATTCATATCACAGTATGAGCCAATGATAGCTTTCAGGATACTGCAGGATTCAATGTAATTGAATGGAGATTACTTCAAGTTGTTATATAGTAAACAGTTAACTCTCATACCAAGTGCATGATCATGGAGGATGCACTCTACTTTGAAGAGTTTGAATCTGGTCCCCCATTGCAGTTTACCTAGCATCATGTACTGTATGAGCACAGCAGACTGAACCCTCCCCCTCCATGCACTGAAGGGTCTGCTGACAGACTCAGCCCGACTTGTTGAAAGAAAACATGCTGTTGACTCAGACAGGACTGTGCTCCTATTATTGCTCCCCTCAACATTATTAATTGGTTCAGGTGTTGGGGGAAATTTTTATGGTCCTTTTAGGTAAGGGTGAGAGAGACTAGGAATATTGAGGAGAGAAAGAGTGAGAGAGAGAGAGAGAGGCTGTCAAAGTGATGAGTCAAAACAATGTCGGGGCAGTGGTAGTGCCTGAATTATTTCTGGTATTGGAGGAGGGACCTCTAAGCTCTAACCAGCCAGGAAGATGCTCCTAATAATGCTCTCAACATCAGGCTCATGGGGTTGCTGGTGTAGTCGTTTACTTTATAGCCCTTTGGGTGAGGTGTGTTTAGCTATATGAGGAAGTCACATTTGGGGGCAGCAGGGCAGATTCTTATTTTGTACTGTGTGGGAGGAGGGGGTTGATATCAGAAAATGACTAGTAGGTTGTGGGGTAGCCAAACGACTAGCCCTAACCAACTGGGAAGGGCTTATTTTATTTATTTGTTTGTTTGTTTGTTTGTTTACTTAATTCTGGCGGAAAAACAAATATTGTTGAGTATTGTCAAGAAGATACTATTCGCACAGCTCTGTTCCCTGGTATAGTCAGATGAAGGTAATGGTGCTATCACAGACAGTTACAGATACAGTACTTGTACTTCTGTGATTAGACTGCATTTCTAACTATTGCTGTATACTTTCTATTATTAGCACAGGTGGTACAAGTGGACTAGTAAAGAAAGCTACAACTGTAAGTCCAAATCCAACAGTAGGGCAAACTTGATGGACCATTGGTCTTCTTCTGCTGTCATCTTTCTAAAATGTGCCTCATTGATTTTGACCATCTTATTCTTTATATTCGGCATATTTTACAAATTTACTGTTAAAATGAGCAGCACTGCTTTATGACACACAATCAGATTTAATTTTGTGAAGTGTTGGCACATGTACGCTAACTCGACTGAAACAGTGGTAAAGAAGAAAGCATGTTACTGTAGAGCACATCTCCATTTCAAGGCATTACATGGGTCAAGGAAAAAACTAATTTACTGTATGGCTTACACAGTGGTGTGGAGGAAAATAAACACTTCAGGATTAAGACATCACCACTTTCAGAAGCACTGTTCTTTACAGCTTCCTTCTAACAACAAAAGACAGCAGGACAATTATATTAGGGACATGATGCCTGAAAAGTAATGAAACACAGCATTACCTATCACTTCTAGAAGCACAATGAAAATGAGGATAAACCAAGACTGTGGGCTTGTTTTCATACTCCAAGAGGTGTAATAATTAGCAATGACAAATGGTTCACATTATGAATGTTCTCTTGACATTTTGTTTGCTATGGTTGAACCTTTTGACATAAAGCATCGGTCATGGAGGTCAAACATGATCAGTGTGGTCAAGGTACATAATTATTTTGCTCAGTGTTCACTGAAAACCATTTACAAGAGCACTTCACCCTCCCCACTCAGACAGGTGTCTTGTTACATGCTATTCTTTTAACAGATGCAAATTAAATCAGAGGAACAGCAGGTGCCAAATTATATCATTAAATAACAGAGCTTGAAAGATCTTGAAAGCTCGGATAATGTGGTAAGTGAATTATTCTGCAAATGTAACAGTTTCATTTGGGCTCACCTTGGCTGTTTCCAAGGCCCCCAGGTCCCCCCTGGAAACACCTTGAGGGGGCCGTCCTAGGTTCTGTGCCAGACAAGTGGCACAGAAACAACAGGTGCACATGCTGGCACCACCTAGAGTAGTGATAGGGAATACCTGTAGATTAACTGCAGGTTAACACTCCCCAGGAAAATACAGTAGCTAGCCCAACTGTACCTTTCCTACACAGCAACAATTTCCCCTTTTGGCAATGAGTCGCAAGACCAGAATGTAGCATTAACAATTAACAGTTTTATTTTGGGGGAAGGGAAAAAAGGAGGAGACTGGCATAACAACTTTAACAACTATTGAAACTCTTTATACCCCACACAAGTCACACCTCCTACCTACAGGGGCACCCAACTTCCTAATGGCAGCTGCTCAAATTGTCTATACAGTCCCTTGGGTGGGTACCACACCACCATGTAGAAGATACTGGTGGATCTTTCGTTGGGGCCCAGTAACTTTTAACAAATGCAAAACTTTAACCTTCTGCTTGGGTGAAGCTTTGATCTTGCACAGTCCTGCCCAGGACTTAACCGCCTTATTTCTGACTAGCTAGCTAGCTAAAGACTTCTCCAAAGCTGCAGCCCAGGGTACTTACAGTTCAGAAGTTCAAAAGGGGGTGGCAAAAACTTGTTTCATGGTACAGTCCTGGTATCAGGAGTTGATGGTGCGACACAGCATCTGCTGGCTGAAGAAATTATGGAAGCTGGACTTCATCTGCCAGGCCTTTCCAATCTTCGCCTCAGGGGCCTTTTGCATGCGGTGTACATTTGGCAGGCCTCTCAACGTCTTCCTCACCGGTTGTCTCCTCTTCTGTCTGGGTACAGAGCAGGTGGGAGACTCCACAGACTTTTGGCTGGCCCACATTTTTCTCAGTTGCAGTAAAGAATCCAGGCTTTGACTCAGTCTCTATTCCCAACACGGACAGTTACTCCAGCTTGCAGAAACAGTCTCTAATGCACATACCCCACTGAGGAGGAACAGTTTTCAGGCCACTTTAAACTCAGCTGCAGACTCTGTGGTTTTTAGGCTGCAACCTTTATAGTCTCTGCTTCCCAGCTGCCAACCCCGATGGCTCTTTTTGCAGTGCAGGGCAATTGGTTCTCTATCTCTGTCAGCAGATCTCAACAGTCTCTCATGTCTAGCAGTGAAGTTTTTCCTTTACAGGCACAGGTTCAAATCTTAGCAGCAGCAATCATATTCTCAGCAGCAACTTCCAACTTCTCAACAACAAATTCACCCAGTCACAGGTTCAAATCTCACCATGGGAATATCTCACACAGTCCAGTCTCTTTCCCAAAGGCAACATGCTTCTCCAGGTGCCTGCAGCTTAATTATTTCCCCAACAGTTCAGTAATAGCCCCTCTGCTCTTTAATTCACATGCAGAGTTTAATAGTTAAACTTATTTATGTGCCTGTCACAGCTGCCAAAATATACTGACCCCACTCCAGCAGGCAGACTCATTAATATTCATTAGACAGCTGCTTAATATTTATGAGCCAGTTTCCTAGTGCTCATTGGCTCTCCTTAAATATATCCTTTTAAGGCTCCTCTTGCACTTCCCTCATGTCTACAGACCCCGAACTACTAATTTTTGGGACCAGGAGCATGGAGGGACCTTTTGCTTTGCTGCAGCAGTGGCCCAAAAATGAAGATGTGCAACTGCACATGCGTGGACCACCACTTGCACATTCATGAGATGAGCTGCACAGCAGTTTCACAGCTGCACTCCTCTGGCCCATTCAGACAGGAAAACATACTGTGGGATGGATGGAGAATCAAGGGCTCAATGGAACCCAGGAATAGCGGCAGTAAGAATGCAGAGGAAACCAGGAGGCACACAAGGTAAGCCCAAAGCACTTGGGAGCTTACACAAAACTAGCTAAAGGATCATTTCCTTTTTTGATGAGGATTGTTCATATTTTCAGTTAGTACTTATGGGATGGCATCTCATACATGCTGCCTGCAACATTTAGGGAAAGGACATAATACTGTATTACTTTAGCAAGTTTTCCATTAATAGTTATTGACACGACTAGTTAAAATTATATGATGGTTCACATTTGTATAGTAATTTAATTGCATTTTATTTGTTTTACTGGGAGAAAGCACTATTAAGCAAAGCTCATTTACAATGTGGTCTTGGATATGTCAAACAAATTATTCAGAAAGAAACTGAATACAGATTTAGAGAAGAGATGGCATATCCAGTTGAATGTCAGTTTTGCAGAAAATACCAAGGTGGTTACAAGGAAAATCAAAATAAGAAATGATGGAATAGTTAATTGCATAGCACATTTGCAAAAAGGATATTAAGCGAATTACAGACAATCCCAGTTCAGCAAAACTAGCAGTGGACAGATCCAAATCACTAATAAATACAGTATGCTGCACAATTTAATGACACTTAACAGATGTGAAGTAGTTTATTCTTGAATGAGAGGGGTAAAAGTCTTTGGGGAGATCCTTACAATGGCTTTCAATCATTGATTTATGTAACTCTAGCCCCCATACTCATGTCTAGGGGTATGCAAATGATATAAAGTGTGGAGGGGGGTCATACAGTAGAAAACACATACCAGCTCCCATTAAAAAACAGTATTACCAGCTGATGGCATCATTGATGAGGATTTCTCTGGTACCAATATGGGGGGCCAGTTCTTTGGGTGCCAGGCTATGGGGACTTAATTGGTTAAAAAGTCACAAACATAGCTGCAACTACATGGCAATAACTGAATGTTCACCCACGTGATCTTGCTGGAACAGAGGGATTTCATTTAATGAATGATGTTGGCCAGACATTAACATATTTACAAAATATATTTCTACAAACCATGACAGCCTGCATTAGAGGTAGCTTCAGTTTATTTGGTGGTTACTGTGGTCATGAAGACCCTATACCCTATTTATTCCCTGGGCTGGTGGGCCACATACTGAGATCATGCAGCAGAAAATGTGGTGGTTCATATGGTCATGAAGACTCTCCACCTAATTTCTTTCCTGGGCCAGGGGGCCACAAACTGGGATACAACAGCAGTATTGGAGGCCGACATCTCATATTTTGGCAGCTCTAAACTTCTTGAAATGGCTCACACAGTGCAGCTCCCTGACTCCATCCTCTCGTGCACATTTGTGAAGGCAAACTCAAGGCTCCAAAACATACGGCTATCACTGACTGTCATCTCCCTTCTGACTATCACTGGGGGCTTCTTCCATCTATGCTTCTGTCTCTCCCAGACTGGTCTTATGGAGCAAAACATATGGCTGGTGGTACATCCTAGGTGGAGGGTTTGAAACCCACCACTAACCAGAGCACGTCACCAGCTGGAGTAGATTCCACTGTAACTACCACTGCTTCCCAGGACCCAGATCTTCAAAGGGCATGAACCAGCAGGAGCAGGCAATCAACCCTGCTTCTGCACCCACACACCGAATCCTCAGTGTGGTTACCTCTCAAAGGGTGCCAAAAGCCTGCATTTATAGCCCGCACAGCCCAGGCAGCCACCTGTGACCTGCAGAGTTCGCACCCACCAAGAACGTGGCCAAAAACTGTAACTAAAACCTTCTAAATGGCAAGGGAAGGGAAAAACCCAATAACCCATCCCATGGGAGGGTTACATTTAAAAATGTTGAAACTAACTAAGTTTTCTAGTCTAAGACCACTCTCCAACATATAGGGCAAAATAACTGAAAGCAGGTACAATATCTGAATGTGTCTGTGACTGCAGCTGTACATGTACTATTCCATTCAATGGGCCATGACAAAAATATGATTTGTAGTAGTAGAGAAAGAAAATCTGAAACCAGCTAAATTTGACAAAATGTGGTTATGAGTAACCCAGTCTTGCAGTCTGTTTAACAAGATTTTGGAAAACATGTTTTGAAAATGAGTCCAACAGACTTTAAAGTCTAGTTATTATGACTTTGTTGGTATCCCTTCTTATGAGGGAGAACTATAACATTAAACCTCCAGGGGAAACTATGGGCCCGATTCTAAGATGGCCAGCATAACTTGCATGCAGTTGTGAGTTACGCCACTCTCCTCTATGCCAGGGACCCCACACCGCATTCCAGAAGTGGCAGGGTCCCGGTAGTTGTGACTTGTGATATACGCCATGTGTGTGGTGGTAATCCACACATGGCATTTACCTGCTGCAGGTTGCAACTCACAATGAATGTCAGGTGGCCTCCTTGAAGCACCCCCTGACCCGGAACACCACCAGCAACACCAGGGGGCATGGAGTGGGGCATGATAGGTGACACAGGTGTTGGGGGGCATGCTGGAGAACAGACCCTTGGGGGTCCCTGCTATTTGGGGGTTGGGGGCAGGGGTATACTTTAGGGGACAATGGGGACATATCTTCACCATTGCCGTGGTGCCAGGAGGCAGGAAGCTGATGGATGGCACCATCGGTTGCCACTTAGAGCAGCTCAGGGCTGTTCTAACTTAGCCATGCCAGTGTGGCTTTTGTAATTGCTCTTGCGGGTTACGACAGCCACCCTACTGTAATTGGGTTAGGTTGCTACCGTAACCTCCAGTTGCACCAGGTGTTGCAGGCTGCGGCATAAGTATTGGCATAATCTGCATTTGTTGCAGCCCACAGATGCCAAGGCACAACTCACATCTTGGAATGGGGCTGGCGTATTGTTTGGCATTAGTAGTGAGATACGCCATGGGGTTTGGCGTATCTCACCTTATGCCGGCGTATGCCCTTCTGGAACTGGCCCCATAACATTACACCTCTTGTTCTCTAGTATGTAATCATATTTTAGAGACTTACCCAAATATTTGTTGAGGACATTACCCATATATTTTAGTGTAGATTGTTAACGTCAGCTGGATCCCATCTATACCAAGAATTGTGCTTACTTTCCAAAATGATAATTGTTTCCTCTACCTCCTGAAAAGATATTATCAAAGGGTTGTAATCAGTAAATTGCTTAAGACTTATCTGATTCAATATGGCCATTATATGGTCGCAACATATTTTACTGAGATATAAAATGCACTGGTCTGTTGAAACTGAATGCAAAAGGGAAAGGGGAAATTGTTTAACCAGAAAAGGTACACTATGCCACTGCTTGTTTCCAGGTGTGACCTGGGAGCACAAATAAGTTAACTGACTTACTCAGAATCACACAGTATACAAGTGGGGGCTGATGGGATTCAAACCCAGGTCTCCAGAGTTGCAGCTCAGTGCTCTCAACCACTATGCTATCCTATCAAAAAACAAGAATGAAAATTATTTCTTCTCTTAGCCACACATTTCCAAACACTTACAGAATCCCACTTGACAATTGCATCATACATGATCATCCAGATGTTATTTTGGTATTTCTTTTCATTATCTAGGATTTGGTTACATTGATTCTTTCTCTGTGGAGTGTCAATACATTTTCATTTGCAGATTTATTTTCAGCATATCACACTAATGATCCCATCTGAAGTACTGCATGTAGTTCTGGAGACCTCCATCTGTGCAAGGACATTGACAGGATGGAGGCAGTCCAGAGGAAGGCAACTAAAATGGTGCAGGGTCTGCACCAGAAACCATACTAAGAGAGTGTAAAGAAGCTTAATATGTATACTGTTGTGGAAAGGAGAGAGAGGGGGGACATGATAGAAACTTTCAAGTACCTCAAGGGAATCAACAAAGTCCAAGAGGGTAGCATCTTTCAGAAAAAGACATGTGCAAGAACAAGGGGGCACAATTTGAAGATAGAGGGGGGACGGATCAGGGGCAACGTGAGGAAGTATTTTTTCACAGAGAGGGTGGTGGAAGCATGGAACTGCCTCCCTGAGGAGGTTGTGGGATCAAAAACAATGGGTGAATTCAAGAATGCATGGGACAGACATAAGGCAATTATAGTGGAGGGTAGGTGGAAGTAGGCTGTCGGTTAACTAGGATCTGCAGCTTATTCAAAAGATAAGGAAATGGGCAGATTGGGATGGGCCAAGCAGTCCTTATCTGCGTCAAAGTCTATGTTTCCATATTTCTATGATGATAGTTGTTTTTAAATATTTTACTTGTCTTATTAAACCAGGTGACATTTCTAGGGATAACTTTCCTATCTCCAGACAATGAAGCAAGGATCTCAGAAGACGTATTAATAAAAAGATTATAAGAATCCAGTTGGCGACTGGTGTCTTTCATGTTTCCAATTGTTTTAATATCTTCATCTTTAAAAATAAATGATTTTCCTAAACCAGTTGTGATAAAAATGTGTGCAAACCCAATTCTTAACAAAAGTTTCTACTCTATATAGTTATTCTTAGGATGAAATAGTGTATCAGTCATAGTTGAAGTAAATATACAGCATTAGCTGATATAACAATAGCAGCATATTTGGGCCGACCCGCCTGTGCAGCAGTAGCACTACCCCCATGATGCCGATGACCTGGGTTCAAAAGCAAGCCCGAGGTGTTGGATGGCCTGCCAGGGGAGGAGTATTGAGCATCCATGGGATTGCTCACCACCTTTGGAGGGATGGTGGGGAAAAGCTCGGTGCTCAACTGGTCCCTGGTGGAAGCCAGGGGGAAGGCAGCCAGAGGTGAGAGAAGGCATGGGAATGTGGCAAACATCGGCATGAGCACCTTGACATCAATGCACATCATGTCTCCATAGGGAGAGAAAAGAAAAGCATCCCTGGTGGCAGGATGAAGAGAAGTTCCCATAGGCCCTGCACCCAACCAGCTGTACACACCATTCTGAGACAGATCCATACCCTGACGGAATGCGGCCGGACAAGGTAAGTCACAGCTGACGTTGGAGTGATGGGACTGGGGTGCTCCTCTGAAAGAGGGCTGTCCGGGGACCAGGAGGGGGTGTAAAAATAGCAGCATATTTGCTTTGTAGGTGCATATTTATTAATAAATCATTAAAGAGTTCATAGTTAATTGTTTTATTTAGTTCTGCGGTACATAGAACTCAGAAGTTGCATTGGGGCCTGAAATCCTAGCTGCAGGAGTTTCAGGGTCTGGAATCTAAAGCCACAGGGGCTGGATACTTATATTTCGAGCAGGGGGAATTTTCAAACTAATGTCTGAAACCTAAAGCTTGTGATAAGCCATAGGGAAAATGGAGGGATGTACAAATTGGAGGGGTCAATGGAGCAGGGTGGAGGCAGGTCCGAGGTATGGTCCCCAGGCTACAGTGGCTGTGGGTATCTTTCGGAAGATGGTAGGGTGCACAGGTTGTGGGTCGGCCATGGTACTGGATATAGTTTGGAAAGTAGGGTGTGTAGGCAGCTTACGCAGCTGAGGGAGGAGCTAAGATGGCTGAGATGGATGCTAAACTGGGAAAGGGAAAGGGAGCAGAGTTGTATGGATGATAGGAGAGGCTCTGCTGAGGGAGCAATAGAGATTAGAGGGGGAGCTGTGGGGGACAAGGAACAGTTAAAGGGGGAGCTGTAAGGGGACAAGGAGCAAATAGAGAAATAGGCAGGGGAAGATGCGATGGGAACTGGAGGAAAATAAGCGAATATGGAAGCAGGGTAGAAGGGAAAGGGGATGGCTCTAGCAGGGCTACAGGAATCCCAGACAGAGGCAGCAAGGGACACAAGGAAAACCAGATAGAATGGCAGGAGGTTAAGTATAAAGGCCCAAAGCCCACACAGAGAGCAAGGGAAGAGGAAGAAAGGGGTGGAGCCCCAGCCAGGGGGATACAGGCAGTGGGCTTGGAGCAGAAAAACAGATATGCTACACTAGTGGTACTAAATGGGAGAGAAAATCAGGAAAGTGGAGTTTAGGAGTATCCAGGGGACATAGGAGAAGCAAGCACAAAGGAAGGTGACGGAAAACTGGAAAAGAGGGACTCCCTTTCGGGAAAGAACAAGAAGGGTAGTAAACATAGGGAGGAGGTGCAGGGGTGAACACACCCCAAAATAGTCAAACCCTAAAGGCAGGGACAGGGTGGTCAGGTTCAAAAGGGTTAGAGCTATATGGAGATGGGAAAGGGGAAAGTTCTCCGGGGAATTCAAGTAGGGCACAGCTAGGGGCAGATGAAAGGAGAAGGAAAAAGCTCACAGATGGTGGGGCAGAGGCGGATGGCCTAGCAGTAAATGCCTATGGGGGGCATTGAGCTATGGGAGTGCAGGGGGAAGACAGTACACCAGGAGATGAAATGGGCAAAGGTGATAGTGAGAATAGGGTGGGAAATGAAATGGAAGGGGTTGTGAGAAGGATAGAAGGGAAAAGTAAACAGAAGTTGATGGAGAACAGGGTCCTACTTATTGGGGACTTTATAATACAAAGAATTAAATGGGGTGCAAGGGGTTGGGGGGGCAAGAGTAGCACAGTATGGAATGAGTGCCTGCCAGGCATGATGGCAGTGGAGGTCATTCACTATATCCCCTCAAGGGGGTAACAGCAGGATGAGAGAATACACCTGATGTTCCACCTTGGAACAAATGACCTGGCAGAAAAAAAGCCTGTTGGAGGTGCAGGCAAGATTTAGAGCACTTGCTAGATACTTCAGCATTCTGAGGTTCAAATCAATGGTTTTCTCTGAGGTGTTACCAGTACCAAAGGCAAATACTGACAGGAGGCTGAGGATAAAGGAGTTCAGTGAGGGGCTGGTAGGGTGGTGCAAGCAAATGGGATATGGGTTAGTAGGGGACTGGGTATCCACATGAGGGGATAAGAGCCTACTCGCTCCAGACAGACTACACCTGAATAGGGAGGGTGCAGCAGTACTAAAAAGCAAATTAGGACAGTTCAATGAAGAAACCTCAAATTTAAACTAGATTGGGGGGCAGGATGGGAAAAATCCACACCACAAGGTAGGAGACATTGGGGCTATCAGCCCCCCCGGGATACTGCTAAAATACTGGGCATGAGGGAGAATAGTGAAGGGGGGGATGGAGGGGGAATCTGGTGGAAGGGCTTAGCAACCAATGCCAGGAGCTTAGCAAATAAGATGATGGACTTGAAGGCCATCATGGGGGATGAAGGACTACATATAGTAGCAATAAGCAAGACCTGGTGGACAAAGCTGCACACCTGGGAAGTGACTATCCAGATTACAGACTGTTCAGAAGTGATAGGGAGGGTAAGAAGAGGGAGAGTTGCTTTATACATCAGGGAAGGCATCAGTGTAACTGAAGGACAAGAGGAGGATGGGGAGACTGAGCTACTGAGGGTAACGCTAGGCAGGAGGATGGGATAATCCTTGCGAATGGGGGTGGTATACAGGCCACCTATGCAAGGGGAGGAGGGTGATCAACAGTTAATTTAGGCAGTCACACGGCTGGCCCTAAAAGGAGAACTACTGCTGATAGGGGACCTAAACTTCCCAGATGTAGACTAGGAAATCCTGGATGCAGCATTGTCAAGGAGCAGGGAGATACTAGGTGCGCTGCTGGGGGTATTCCTTCAACAGCTAGTCAGGGAGCCGACAAGGGGCAACAACCTGCTGGATGTGGTCCTGATAAATGTGGAGAGAGTGGAAGAGGTGCAGGTGGGAAAAGCCTTGGGCAGCAGTGATCACAGCATGGTAAGGTTCAGGGCAGGGAGGGAGACACGTTAAACCAGTACTACAGTCATGGACTTCAGACGCATGTACCATGACAAGATGAGAAGGATAGTAAGTGAGGCAATGGAGGGTATGGAGAATATAGGGTTAGTGGAGAAGTTATGGCAATCTATCAAGAGAAGGGTACTGAAAGCTGTGGAAATGTGCATACAAAAGGTTGGGAAGAGCAAAAGGGGAAGGAGACTGCTTTGGTTTACAAAGGAGGTTATGGGAGCTGTCAGGGAAAGGAGGAGGGCTTTCAGAAAATTTAAGAGGACACTCAGCGAGGAAGATAAGGAAGAGTATAGGGAAAAGAGGAGTCTAGCAGGGAAGAAGATCAGAAGGCAAAAAGCAGATACTGAAGAGAAAACTGCAAAAAAAGCCAAAGAGGGATACAACCTTTTCTCAGTTACAGTATGTGAGGGAAAGGAGAAGGGCAAGGCAGGGAATTACTAGGCTGAGGGGGGCAAGAGGAATAAAATTGAAAAGGGGCTGTGGAAAAGCAGAGTTATTAAATAAATACTTTAGCACGGTATTCACGGAGGAGGAGGTCAATGGAGGACCTGAGCTAAAGTCAAAGAGGAAGGAAGAAATGGGTGACTCTGAGCCCATTCACTGTGGATAGGGTTAGGGCAGAGCTATATAGACTCTGGGTGGACAAGGCAATGAGTCCTGATGGGTTACACTTCAGGATGCTAAGGGAATGGAAGGAGGAGTTGTCCCTGGATATGGGGAGAGTGTTGGAGGGCTGGAAGAGGATGGACATAGTGCCTTTACACAAGAGAGGCAGTAAGGAGGTGAAGGGGAACTACTGAACTGTCAGCCTCACGTCAGTGGTGGGAAAGGTAATGGAGGCATTAATCAAGGAGAGCGTGGTGAATTACTTGGAGGAGAGTGGCTTGCAGGACAGCAGACAGCATGGCTTCACGAAGGGAAAGCCTTGCCAGACGCATCTAATTCAGTTCTTTGATTGGGTGTCTCAGGTGATCGACCGGGGGGCAGTGGACATGGCCTATCTGGACTTCAGTAAGGCCTTCAATACCATCCCCCATAGGAGGTGGGTGAGCAAGATGGAAAGCCTGGGGGTAGGTGGGAAAATAACAAGCTGGTTGGAGGTCTGGTTGGCAGGAAGAACTCAGAAGGTGGTGCTAAATGGGGTGCACTCTGGGATGGCAAGGGTGGAGAGTGGAGTGCCACAGGGGTCTGGTTTGGGTCCATTTCTCTTCAACATCTACATCAGTGATATTGCAGAGAGTTTGAGAGGTAGGGTGTGCCTATTTGCTGATGATATGAAAATATGCACTAGGACATCCCAGGGGGTGGAGGACATTAGGAAGGACTTAAAGATGCTCGAAAAATGATCTGAGACATGGTAGCTTAAAATGTAATGCCAAGAAGTGCATTTTGATGCACTTGGGGAGTAGAAACAGAAGAACAGGGTACACCCTAGGTGGGGAGGAAATCAAAGTAACAGAACAGGAGAGGGATCTGGGGATCATAGTCTCCTCAAACCTTAAGGTAGGAATCCAATGTAGCAGGGCATTGGGAAAGGCCAATGGAATGTTGGCATGCATAGGCAGGGGCATTACTAGCATAAGGGGGCCTGTAAGCTATGGTGAGGCCACACCTGGAGTATGGGGTTCAGTTCTGGAGGCCACATCTCTGCAAGGATATAGATGCATTGGAGAGGATTCAGAGAAGGGCAACCAAGATGGTGCAGAGAATGCAGGGACAGTCATATTGGCAGAGGTGTAAGGAGCTGGATCTGTACATGCTGGAGACAAGGAGGGAACGGGGAGACATGATTGAAACTTTTAAATATGTAAAGGGTCTCAATAAATTGGGAGAAGAGGGTTTACTTAAGAGGAAGGAGGGGGTCAGAACTAGAGGGCACAGCCTCAGACTGCAAGGAAATAGATGCAGTGGCAATGTGAGAGGGCATTTCTTTATGCAGATGGTGGTGGAGCCCTGAAACAGACTACCAGATGGAGTGGTGGTGGCTAAATCAGTGGAATAATTCAAGAGGGAATAGGACAAGCATATGGGGCTGAGTACGGGGGGAGGACAGGAGCTGTGCAGGGAGGGGGAGGCGTAGTGGAAAAAAAGGTGCCGACTAGATGGGCTGGTATGGTCCTTTTCTTCCATCAAGCTTCTATGATTCTATGAAGGACTGTGGTTATAACCAAGTCAGTTGCACTCTTTCCATTTTTGGAAAAAAAAGTGAATTTTCCTTCTGAGTTAGAGACTGTACATCCCTTAATAACCACTAAATTATATATTTTAAGTAACAACTTCATTTTAGTGCCAATTTCATTCATGTATTTATCTTATGAGTTCTTAATTATATTAATGTGTGGGGGTATATTAAAAGAAAAATCTGATATATCAAGCTCAGAAGGAAATCTTGAGTTGAAGTTCCCAGCCATGAGTAAGGCATACTATGAGCTGGTATTAAAAAACAATGAATATATTTGCTTATATGTCATCCGACACATTATCTTCATAGTACATTGAAGCATTAGGAGGAATATAAAGATTTTTATTTATTTATGTAGCTTTTGTTGACTAGGTAAGCACACTAAACAAAAAATGCCTATTTTCAGGTATGACCCAGGAGATTAAAAGGAAAAAAGAAAATTATTCAAACAATATAACAAAGAAGGGGTGTACAGGCAGTAAACAGCATAAACAGTGAACATGAGCACAGTGATAAGGACAATAATACAGAAAAAGATATTTCATTGAAGGATACATGAGCAATTATGGCAAGACAGGGTTAATTGAATCAACACAGTATCATTAGGAGAAATCTTGAGAACCTGAAAATTAGTATCTTATTCCAATTATTCAACATTGTTTAGTGCAGGCATGATTTTTACAGAAGTGTTAAGGCCACCAGCTAGTAACCTTTATTTACAAAACTTCTTTGCATTTGAAAAAAAAAAACAAAAAAACAAAATGGATAACCTAAAAATTTTCTTTTGTGGTCAACCATATTTCTTGCAAATACATAGCAAAAAAATCAGTAATATACTCCAGCCACTAGTCATCAAACAGTTTTGATTTTAAACCTGCTATTTTCCAGGATATAAATTTAAAGCATGGGGGCTTATTACCAGTGGCTAAAGGACTCATATGATTGTATGCTGGTACTCTGTTTTTCTTATCAGATGGCAGTCAACATAGAAAAGTGCCTAATGGCTGTTTGTGTGGGGTTTGGGGTTAATAACACCACTTCTAAAACTATTATTTTGTTGATGAGTGTTGAATCTGTTTTCTAAAGTTAAGCTACTGCTAATATCTACAATATGTATATCCATATAATGTAAGTTCTCTGATTTTGCAAGAATTTTATTTTCAACAAGGAAGCTATCCCTAACCTATAAATCAATTTATGTATCACCTGGGGAACCATGGGTCTGTGAAAAATGTTCTATTTCATTGTAACACACATTTACATCCAATAAATAGGATATTGTAAAGCATTCTTTTGACATAAGGCTTTTTTCTGTTCCATCATTTGTCTTTACCAAACCAAGTATCAATAGTGGGACTGGGTTCTGGTTAACAGAATTCTCCAAGTAATCATTATATCTAGTGTCAAATGACAAATAAAAAGCATTGTTAACCTCCAAGAAAAAAATCACCTGTCAATCTATTATATGGAGGGGTGGTCTGACTTCTACTTTTGCTGTTTATTGATTGCCATGAAATCAGAGTTTCAATGGCTAAATGTAAATTATGCAATTTCTTAAAAGTAGAAACATAGTGCTGGATTCTCAAAAAGTCAGTGCAAACCAAGTCAAAGGTGGCTTGCACCAATTTCCGGAGTGCCAGGGACCCTGTGCCTGATTCTCTATCAGGTAGGGTCCTGGCATCAAAGTCCCATGGCTTGCAGAAAACTTGGATGTGTACCAATCAAACAGTGCATCAGGAAGCTTTGCCACAAGCCATGAGTCAGCCATGTGGCAATGGCACCATGGATAGGTGCCTGGTGGCTAGCGCCACCTCAGCCAGATCCCCAGTCATACATAAAAACTTTCCCTCTTAGTCTAGGGCACCCCCAGCCCTGATTGTACATAACAACCTTCCCTGGTAGCCTAGGGCACTCCCTCCAGCCCCGTTCCCTGGTTGTAAATAAAAATGTTCCCTGGTAGTATAGTGCACCCCCCCAAGCCTTGATCCCCAATTATACATAAAAACTTTCCCTTGAAAGCTATGGAACACCCCGGATCTGATCCCCGATCATACATAAAAACTTTCCCTGGTAGTCTAGGGCACCCCCTCCAGCCCTGATCCCCATGTAATAATGAATACATTTCCCTGGTAGTCTAGTGGTTTCTCCAGCCCCAATCCCTGATTCCCATGAAAAATCTAAAAAACTTTCCCTGGTAGTCTAGTGGTTTGGCCCATCCGGTCATGTGAAATGTTGTGCTACTAGAGGCTTACAAGGGCATTAAAGTGGCCTTGGAAAACTTGTCACAATTCTGTATAGAAAAGTTTGCTTCACTTGAACAACAAATTTCACTGTTGATTGAAAAAAAATGAGACTAATAGACCAAATCAAAACTTATCATTCTCCTCTTTAAGTTTCTCTGAGACCCCAAGAAGTAAAAAGAGAGAGGGGTTTGATAAGAAAAAGGGGAAAAAAAAGGAGAGTAACCCTAGGAAAAAACCTAACATTAGTAAACCTAGGCAACAGAAAAACAAAAAGATTAACAAAAATGAAAGAATGGCAAGAGGCTCTTCTTCTATGGCAGAGACTAACGAGCATATCAACCTAGAGGGGGTTCAGGTACCCAAAGAACAATTTAAGCCACCTCATTTACTGAATGGGGTGAATATGGAGCTAGCAACTAACATCACAGTAGTAGAATTAATCTCTTAAAAAAAAACAAGAAAAAGGGACTAACAATACCATTCCAGTTCAAAAGTTAATTCCTTTGGAGAATTCAACTAAGAGAGATCAACCTAAACAAAGTTCTGGAAATAACTCAGTGTTATTAAGGGATGATACTCACTCTATAGTTGAAGAAGATCCTGAAACATATGACCTATTATGTACAGGCAAGGAAGTAATCTTTAAATTGGATTATATGTATTGTAAAGATTATGAAACTAATGCAACACTGATGAATTTGGTAACCCATATGTTAAGAGCAGAACTGGGACTACCAGTTGCAGCAGATGCTCTTATTGTGGTAACCAGGGATACATCTAACCCCCTTGGTCCAGTTTGTTTCATGCTCCCAAATTTGGATGTAGCAAAAAAAGTTTGGGCAATGCAAGGTTTGATAGACTTATTGGGAATGGCACTGTCATCCCCAGTGACCTGGGTTACAATTTGGAAAAACACTTATAATGGGATCAAACCAGGTATAGTGCTAAAATATGATAAATTTAAGTCTACCCTTGCATTGCTGAACTGGGAATTTGTAGTACCTCCTGAAGGCTCTATGTTTGTTATTTTTGGGATAGAAATATTGGAGGGAGAAACTACTGCTAATTTACCATCCTTTTTGAGGATGATTTTATCAGCCATTATTAAAACGCAAATACACTCAGATGAAATAGTACAAGTAGAGAGGGTCATGAAGGATGAACAAGGCACTCAGATAAACTGTTTTATATCCTCTGCACAACTAGTAGCACTATTTTTAGAGAACAGACATATATTGGATGAGGTGGGTATTTACTTGGTGGAATTGAATGAGTGGGGGATACAGGAACAATCTAGAATGACTTATTCATGACTACAACCATTTGAAAGTCAAGATTCTGATGTATCAATAAATCAGGGATGGGAGATAACGACTAATATACACTGTAACATCCTTAACTGGAATATTGCAGAACTCCATAATAAATTTGCAGATCCTCAGTGGGTTAGCTTTGTCTCTACTTTTGAAGTTATTATTTTTCAAGAGACATGGACACTAACTCAGCCTTAATTGAATGGTTTTGAATCAAACTTTGTACCTGCAAGTAAAGTGAAAAAATATGGAAGGAAGAAATAAAGGAGGACTACTGGCAATTATGATAAAAATTAGGGATGGATTAAGGGTATTAACAAGTCACTCCCTTACTCCCGAAATACTTATGGTAGTAGCTGAGTAGGATTCTAATATTGTTCTGATTGCAAATGTATATATTCCACCAAGTTTTCATACTCACCCCACATATGATATTTGGACTCAATTGTCTATGGGAATAGATTTGTTTACACAAACAGAGTAGATATAGTGCTATTAGCAGGTGATTTTAATGCTAGGATAGCAAATTTTGATAATTTCACAGAGCTGCAAGAACTACTTTATATGCCAGATCTCGAACAGAGAAGAACAACATATATGATTGTTAATGAGGCAGGGAGATGTTTTCAAACCTTTATTAAGGATAGTAATTTTCTTATCCTTAATGGGAGATTAGAGGGGGATCAAGAAGGTGAATGTACATTTTTCTCCCCCTTAGGTAGGAGTGTGATTGATTTTATCTAATACTCCCCTTTCAGTTACCAATGCTTTAAAAAAATTATAGGTGATTATGAGAACAGAAAGTGATCATGCAGCAATCTTGCTGGCCTTTAAGAATTTCAATAGAAATTTTTCTTCTTCACCTAAGCCTATGATTGAGCTTGGGATCCGAGGAAACAAGAGGCTAAGGTTGAATAATAAGGTAATGAATGAAGTTTCACATATAATATATTCCCCCACCTTTGTCAATGTATACCAGAGCATACAGATTGATTCTAAAGGTGAGCAAATTTATCACCTATTGAATTTAGGATACCAACAAATAATTAACAAGATTTATTACACTAATATCAATGAGCTCAAGTAAGTATCCTGGTTTGTCGATCACTGTAAGAGGGAGAAAAAAAGATAGCTAATCTTATTAGACAAACAAAAGAACACCCAACAAAAGGGGCACTGCTAAATCTAAATAAAGTCCGTAGTGAATGTAACAAATTCCTGGCTCAAAAAAAAAGGAGTTTACACACAAACAATGGGAAGTAATGTACCAAGCTATCAAGGAGGGTAACAGTAGGCACTTTTGGTCATTAGTATCAAAAGGAACTAATTACCAGAATTCAACCCCCCCCCCGATATATATATTCTTAAAGAAACTTGGACTATATATTACGACTCTTTACTCAACAAACACTATTATGTAGGGGAAGAAGTAGCAGATAGTTACATTGGGGGGAAATATATTCCTCTTGGGTGGGACATTCAGAGTGGATGCACCATGCGCAACAGGGATGCACTGGCGCAAGTGTGGAAATGTGCCATTTTGTGATATTCAGCAGGAGGTGGCTGCGCAGTGCAACAAGTAATGCGCCAAAGCACAACAGCAATGAATGCATGCGCAACCATAGGGGGCGGAACCATGAATAACATGCGCAGTGTGATATTCAACAGCATGTGACATGTGCAATAGCGGAGCAAGCAGAAGCTGCGCGACAGCAGAAATGAGCCAAAATAAAAGGGAGCAAGAGAGGGGAGGAAGAACACGCCACAGGGAAACCACAGGTGGGAGTGTGGAGACAGAGTGCCAGGGAGGAAATACAGGAAGCAGGGCGCAGGAGTGGGCAGGAGTAGGACAGGGCCAACCAGAAGTGTGCCAGAGTGAGGGTAGGAGTGGGTGTGCCTGTGCCAGTGTGTAGAAAAGGGTGTGAGAGTGCCACAGTGGACTGAGGGCAGTGGCAAGAGGCAGGACAGCCACAGGCAAACAACCGGAGGTTAACCCAGTGAAGGGGAAGCACCAGGAACAGACAGCGGAGGGAACAGAAGAACAGGAGAACAGCCCCCTGGGGGAACACCAGCCAGTGACATGGCCAGTGCCACCTTCCAGATGGATATGGTAATGAGGGGTGTGAGAAGACAGGCAGCAGGGAGGCGTGGCCATGGAAGGGCCCATTGGCGGTACGCCCAGAGCGGCAGTACCGAGCCCACAACAGCTTCGAACAGCACTCTGACACAGAGATTGTGGGCCAGTACTGCCTGAACTGGGTGATACTAAGGCAGCTCTATGAGCTGTGCAGTGATGAGATGCAGGCACCTACACGACGGAGTCATGCTCTGTCAGTGGAGAGAAATGTGACAGCTGTCATGTGCCTGCTTGCCACGGGCACCTTCCAGAGATCAACAGGGGACATGACAGGCATAACCCAGTCAGCTGCATCATGCCTTCTCACACAATTCCTCAGCACACTGCTGCCACATGCTCCGGAGTACATCTGTTTCCCCAGCACACAGGCAGAGTGCACAGCACACATACAGGAGTTCCACAGGGTAGCACGATTGCCTGGCATGCTTGGAGCCATTGACTGCACCCATGTAGGCATCCGCATGCCACCTGGCCCGGAGGGTGTGGCATATATAAACTGCAAGGGATACCCGAGCATAAACTGCCAGGTGGTGTGCAATGCCAGGGGGCACATAACCAATGTCTGTGCCATGCACCCTGGGGGAGACCACGGTGCCTTCATCTGGCACCAGTCTGCACTGTGACACAGGTTTGAGAGTGGGGACATCCCCACCGGCCATCTAGTAGGTGAGTATGCATATCACGCAGGATGACATGAGCAGACATGGGGGGTGCATTGTCAGAGGTGCCATGGGTACTGGCCATGATGGCCCATGGCATATTGACACAGACCACCATTCTAATGTCCCCCCTCTACACACAGGTGACAGTGGTTACCCGCTATGGCCCTGGCTGTTCACACCATACTGGCGCCCCACAACCCCATCACAGCTACGGTACAAAGAGGCACACTCTACAACACAGAATGTCATTGAGTGGGTGTTCGGGCTGCTGAAGACACGGTTCCGGTGCCTGGACACATCAGGCAGTGCCCTACAGTACAGCACCTCGAAGGCCTGCGGGCTATTCCTGGACTGCTGTATCCAGCACAACATGGCCACCAAAACTGTGGGATAGCCATAGAGGTGGAAGAGGGGGACCGTGGTGGGGACAATGAGGACACCAGTCCAGCTGGTGAAGGGCAGCCAACCCCTGGGTGATGAGACCCTGTCTGTTCCAGATGGCACAGCAGTACTGGGACACCATTACAGAAGAGCACTTCAGACAACACAGGTAGGTCACGGGGCCATGTGCAACCACCAAGGGAAAGGGCACTGCCCACAGACAGGCAGGGCTGGACACCAGGGGCAGATGGCGGTTAGGGAATGGGTCTGAGTGGGGCACCTCACAATGCAGCAGGGATGGGCAGGGCTGAACACGACACGTGCACACACATGCACACACACCACAAAACATGAACAAAGGGAAAACAGCATGCCCACTCCAACAGCCACCCCCACCCCCACACAGGACCACACACGACCATGCCCAGTGGCCGGCACTGTGCGTGCCTCAGACGCTGGGAGCCACTGCACACTGGCGGACAGTGCAACACAGTCATCATCATGCACATGCCACAGTGGTCAGCAGCAGGGAGGGTGTGCACAGGGACCCTGTGTGTGTAGGGCTGGGTACCCCACCCATGCATCGCACAATGCACACCACAGTGCACACAGGGCAGTGGCAGACAGTGGCCATGGTGGGAGACAGGTCAGTCATGCAACACAGTACCACAGCTGCTACAGATGCATGGGCAGCCCTGCCGAGACCTGCCAGCCATGCCAGGCTGACCAGTGGCCCCTTGGGGTGGCACCGACATGCCCCTGGGGTGACACTGCATGAACGCGACTGTGTTGATGCAGGGGTCTGCAGCCCACAAACATGCCAATGCCAGGTGTGCTCAGTATGCCCACAGCTGATCCCGGTGTCGACATAGCAGGTGTTGCACGGCACTGGGAATGGGGGTGGACATGACACTGTGTGGTGTCTGTGGTGGCTGGGCACCTAACTGGGTGCCCAGTGTAGCCATGACAGTTGTCATTGCAGTGGTCTGCCTGTCAATGGCAGCGGTCACATCCACCCACTACCAGGCCATCTCTGCCAGGAGCAATCCGTGGTCCCTGCTGTGCCGCTCGTCTACCTAGTGCAGAAACGCACTAAGTGTATCCACCACCATCACGAGCTGCATCTGCTGATCTACTGAAGCCTGGAGAAGATGGCTGTATTCGTCCAAGGGGTCATCCACTGGTCCAGCATGCTGTCCCTCGTGGTGTTCCTGGCCCTGCTGGTCAGCACCCCTTGACATTGGGTGCTGCACACCAGAGTCATGCCGGGGCACATCCACACACGGTGCACTGCCACTGCCCCCCTGACACTGTCCCCCCGTTGCCATTGGTCAACTGCTGGTGCTGCCCCTCCGGCTGCTGATCGGCTGGGCATACCGGCACTGCTACAGCAGATGCAACAGCTCCACTGCCCTGGACGCACAGCAGTGCTGCCCCACTGGGGCATACAGGCACAGGCTGGGACTGGGTTGTCACACAGGCAGCCATGGCACCCACGGTGACGCCTATGCAGTTGCCTGCTGTGGGACCATCCTGTATCCCACATGCATCACTGTCCGGGATGTGCAGACCATCATCATCGGTGCTGGATCTGGCCCCAATCTGTGGCCCAGCACGCTGGAGACCAGAGGTGATGTCACGATGAGACACAGGCAGGGCCTTGTCCACACCCGCACCACCCACATCAGTCCAGACAGACATGCAGGTATGCACTTGGCAGGTCCCTTGGACAACTGTGGAGGTGGATGGGTGATCCGCTGTGTCCAGGGCCTCCCCCTCAGTAGATACACCCACCACCGCTGCCCCATGTAGATGGTCAGGAGCTATAAGGGAACACATTAGCGTTAGTGGCCCTGCCTTGCCCTGTGGCATGCCCTCCAACACCCACACACTGACAGCACAGGACCTACCATGCAATAATGGGCTGCCACCCATCTAGAAGCCACCACCAGGAACACCCTCAGTGGCACTATGCTGCATGCTGCTGGCCACCCGCTCCTCCTGTGGTGTCAGGCGGGGTACATCTGGCTGGCCCCCACCAGTTACAGCATGTGCAGCCCTAATGGCAGCCACCTTGTCCTTGATCCACCTCCTGTTCGTGCCTACCTTCTTCTTGCACTCCTGCACGGACCACTGGTGGCTGCCCTGCTGGTTCATGGCACCTGCCACCTCCTCCCATGCCACAGCACGGGCCTGTAGTGTTCCCCGTTGTCTGCTAAGCAGTGGTTCCTTGTCCAGATATGCCTTGAACAGGGCATCAGATTCAGACCTGGTGAAGTTGGGCCTCCTCCTCCTCCCCCTTCTCTGTTCCTCCTCTTCCTCACGCTCAGTCATGCTCATGCCTGTGGGAATGACAGGTGTTACCTTGGACTGTGCAGTCCCATACAGCCCTCCCAAACCACAGTCCTCACATCCCAACAGCATGCAACCTACCACAAAGGACTGCAATACTGAACCATGGCCTCTGTAGCCCCAGGTTGCATTTATATACCACAACTCATGCAAATAAGGGCAGGTGCTACTGTAAGTGGATGCTAATGCAGTGAATGTACCGTGGAATGGCTAATGAGCTGATTTGCATAACCTGGCTGAATATCACGCTGTTGCACCTTGCGCAGTGTAGTTGAGTGTGCTCAGGCTATGGCCCAACACTGTGACATGTGCAATTGGCACTGCATGGTGCATGCCCGAGGTGCTGATGGCAACACGTGTGGCACTGCTGACATGCTGTGCACAGGAGGCAGTTCAGAGCATGGCCACCACTGTGCCTGTGGTGCTAGTGCACTGTATGCCTGTGTGGCACTTGTGCCATGGTGTGCCATGGGCACCATGGTGCCACAGTGTGGTAGGCCACTGCTGGGCATAACACATAAGCACCCTACTGCGCTACATGCAGTGCATCCCAATAGCGTGGTGGCACACCCTGCACGGACAGACCCTTGATCCTATGGTCGACCTTTGCCCCCTAGGTGCCATGCATCCACATGACTGCACCCCTATCGCATGGTCTGGTGACAGTGAGATAGGGACTGGCAGCCTAGTACCACGCTGCCTCCGCATGTGGGGCATGTGCACTACAGAGCGTCATTTTGTTGCCGTTTGAGACAGCAACATGCTGAGGACAAGAGCCCTGGTCTAGAGTGCCATTGAACTGGCAAATATGGTGGCCCTGGTGTAGTCACAAGCTGGTGCCCTCTTTGGGCAGGAACTCCTCCACAGACCACGGACTGCAGTGTGGCAGGAGGTCTCAGAGGGCCTGGAGGAGGTGACAGGAAGCAGCAGGTCAGCACAGCAGTGTCACCACCATTATGGCGACCTCCAGCAGGGGGACCCTGACCACCTGGGGCATCTGCAGGCACGTGCCCAGCAAGGCACCATGCCACAGCCAGGTAGGTGCCCCATCCCATCACTGGTAGTGTCCATCTGTCCGGGTATTTTGGTGTGTATCAGGCCATGCTGCAGGGGGGTGGGGGCCATCTAGTGGGGTTGTTGGTGGTGGGGTGTGTCATGGCTGGGCTGTGCGGGCACGCACACACCGGGGAGGGCTATGTTCCTGACCTGTACCGATGTTTCCTTCTCCATGTTTGCACCCTAGGCCTGGAGGATCACTGTAGGGCACATTTGGCCCTAGGACAGGGACAGCAGGCTGGAATGGGTGCCGTGGACATGCAGCCAGGCCACGTTGGTGGAGCCATGGGTCAGCAGCTCCCTGCTGGCCAGGATGCAGGTGAGTGCCATGTTTCCCCTTGCATCTGTGCATGCTGGTTTGCAGGGGTGGTGGTGGGGCGTGGCCATCTACACTTGGTCCCACTGCCATGCACACATACACGGTGCATTCAGCACTGTCCTGTGGCATTGCATGTGTGGGTGGGTGTCACTGGTGGGCTGTGTGTGCACTGGGTCCATGGCTGTGCCACTGCCTTCGCACCGCATAGCCATGTCACTGTATGGCCTCGTTGGTACTGTGCAGAACATGGACAGTGGGTGTGTGCAGCATTCCACATGGCTATGGGTGCCTGGGTAGGCGGGTCCTGTGGGCGCGGACACTGTGGGTGGTCGCATGCTATCACAGGGGCATGGCCCACAGCTGTATGCCGTGCACATTGGGTGGGCTGCAGGGGTCTGGCCAATCACGCGTACTGACTCTGCTCCCTTGTCCTAGGTGGACAGCGCTGAACTGCCCTGGAGCTGAACATTCAAGAGCTATTGCAGGTGTCTCAGGCTACTCTGGAGCTGCTGCAGAGGATGGATCGAGGTGACCATAGGAGGCACAGGCAGTGCCACGGAGACTGAAGTGAGGAGAGGGGCCACCATTAGGGCCTACAGTGCACGTGTTGTGCATTCCCCCCTGGATGGTATCTCACACCTCTTTGTCCCACTCCCTGATGTACACCCTTGCCCCATGCCCACCCCCACCTGGTTTGTGGCCCTCCCCCCACACTTTGTACATAACTTTGATTTATTGAGTTGTTTGTACAGTTTACCCCTTAAATATATACTTGTTTGATATGACAACTGTGGTGATCTCTGATTTGCAGCGAGCATATGGTGCTTGGCTGCAATGGTGTGCATGCCATCGGGGGTGGTGCAGGCTGGGCGTGTGTGTCTGGCAGGGCCCCGCTTATGGTGTGGGTGGGGGACTCGGTCCCTGTCTGTGGTATGTGTGTTGTTCCCTGTGCACTGGATGCCTGTGTGCAGTGGTCCCTGGTGCATGCACTGTATCCCTGATGCCCCTGTCAGTATGTCCATGGCCAGTGCAGCTGGGCCCCTTGCATGTCTGTGGTACGCACAGTCTTCTGGCATGTCATTGGTGGCTGTCCATGCCGGCCACCCTCTGGGCATGGTGCAGTGGCAGCTTGCCTCCTGTCACTGGTTTGTTGCACGTCTGCCTCGGGTGACACTGTGGGCTATGCTCTTGTTGTCCCCCCTCCATGCAGTCACTGGTGTCTGTTGCAGTGTCTGTGTTCTACTGTCTGTCACTTGTGCTCTGGCCACATGCTGGTGGTGGACAGCTTCATGGTGCATGCACCAGATGGCTGGTTCACCTGGGCCATGGTGGGAGTGCAGGCCATGGGTAAACAGCATCAGTGGACACACACCAGTGACATTTGTTGGCCTGCTATTGTGGCCCTGTGTCAGGGTGCCCTTGGGTCAGGGTGGGTGTTTGTCTATGCCCTGTGTTGCATCCTGTGTGGCGCATGCCTCCATGCACCACAGTGGGCAGCTGTGCTGTCTGTTGGGGCCAGTGCTGTGACAGGGTGTGTGCATAGGTGGGTGTGCAGGGTGCTGTCCTGCTGGTGGTGGTGTCCAGAGGGCAGGCCTTGTCACACGCAGGGTTCCTCAGGTACTGACGCAGGGTCGACCTCTCTGCTGTGCCATGGGGGGGGCCATGCAGGGGGGGCATTGTGTCTGCAGTTGTTACGTCAGTGGCTGGTGCTGCCCACTGTGGAGTGCTCACAGTGGGCTGCCATGTATGGCTCCATGGTGCACAGGGTTGCATTGTCACGGTGAGGGTGGTGGCATGCATTTGGTGCATGCACTGTTGGGTGCTGCTTCTGGGCCGGGTGTCTGGGGATCGCTGTACAGGGTGTGCTCTGCATTGGTGGGATGGGGTGGCACTGGGTGGCTGGCCGTCCTTGTGTTGCAGTCACTGCTTGCCAGGCACTGTGGTGGGGCACCGTGCCCTAGCTGTGGATTTGGTGCTGGTGTTTATGGGCTGGTGGTCCATCCAGCTCACCACTGGTTGTGAGTTAATGAGGTGCTGGGGGGGCTGTCTGGGCTGCTGAGTGCTCCTCCACCCATGGCTTCCATGGGTGGTGCATCCCTGCATCTTGTCCCTGCGCATCCCTGGTTGTGGTACTGCACATCGACCCTGCTCCACTGTGCATCCCTGGTTGTACTACTGTGCATTGGCCCTGCTTCACTGTACATCCCTGGTTGCACCATGGTGCAGTTGGCACTTTATTCAGCTGTGTTGCACAAGTGCACCTTGGCCTGCGCTGTGTTTGAATATCGTGCATGTTGTGCAGAGGCGCACTGCACTTGCGCCTGCTACTGCTATTGTGCCTCTATGTGGCACAGTCTGAATATCCCCTCCTTGTGTTTATAATAGGGGAGGTAGAAGATGCTATCTTGAACCTTCCAAATAATAAAACACCTGGACCTGATTTGATCTCTGGGGAAATTTATAAGGCACACTTAAACTATTGGGTAATTTTTTTCACAAACTTTTTTAATATATGTTTAAAGGAAAGATTTATACCACTCTCATGGATAAAAACTATAATTGTACCAATTTACAAAAAAAGGACATCTGCAATCACCAGCTAATTATCGCCCAATTAGCCTTATTGATATCAGTGGGAACATTTTTTCCAAAATATTATTACAAAAATTACAAAACTGGACAATGACAAATTCTCCATTATTTATGTTTCAAGCAGGATTCCGAAAGGACTTTGCAACTACAGATAATATTTACATCTTATCCCATTTAATAGAAAAATATAGGTCATTTCGCAGAATGAAGCTGTATGTTTTATTTGTTGACTTTACAGCAGCATTTGATTCGGCGAACAGAAACAAATTATGGGAAATCCTAATAGGAAAAAAAATACCTCCGAATCTTCTGGTCCCAATTTACATGTTATACACACATACAATTACAGCTGTTAAATATGATAACAAAGGCAATCTCGCTGACTGCTTTAGAACAACTTCAGGAGTCAAACAGGGATGCCTTCTGGCCCCACTTTTGTTTAATTTGTACATTGATTCTCTCATGACTTACAGTGAGGTATCCAGTTTAGATTCTCCTAAACTTAGGAACTGCCCAATTCACAGTCTCACATATGCAGATGACTTAATTATTTTTGCTTTATCTACACAGGGATTGCAAAATAAAATAACCCAACTTAACATTAAATGCAAGTGATTGGACCTAACAATAAACATGAAAAAACTAAGTTCATGATTTTTGCTCCAAAGCAGGGCCAAGGAAAGAAACTAAGGTTCTATTTAAATAAAGCACAGATTGAAGGTGTAACTTCTTATATATACCTAGATGTTAAGTTTTCCACGAATGCAGCATGGTCAGAGTTTTGGAGGGATCAAGTGGCAAAGGCTAAATTGATGGCTAAAGCATTACTGTGCTTTAATAGTAAATAAGCAGGTCATTTAGTTTCACTTGCATTAATTGCTGGTGAAGCAAAAATGAATCCTATTTTAATGTGTGGAACAGAGGTTTGGGGCACAAACCCTCCTCTATGGTTGGAGACTCCTCTCTCTTTTTTCTATAAATTATTCCTACAGGTCTCTCTATCCACATCTAATCCTATAACTAGGGCTGAATTAGGAAGATTACCCATCACCACCATAATCGAGATGCGTATGATGGGCTATTGGCTAAAAATTATTAATTATCAGGTCAACAGTTTACCGCTATTATGCTTGAAAAGAAAAAATTGCTTGGCAAAATCAAAATTTTAGATCACCTTGGGTTAAAACTTTCCAAGGTATTTTGCAGAAAATAGCTATGTATCATCTCTGGCTAGACTGGAAAAATCAGTTATAATATCTCCCTTATTTAAGGAACTTGCCAAAACAAAAAAAATATTTGCATTTGCTCAAAGAAAACAAATGGAGCTTCTTAGAGCTCAACACCAGGCTATTTTGTTAGCCCAAAATAAGATTGACATATTCTTGGAAACCTATCTAATTTTACCCCTTATACCTTTAGATAGGAAAATGATCACATGGGCAAGGATGGGCATTATTTGCTCTAAATACATATTCTTTAACAGAATAGCTGCCCTTAACACCCACCTCGAAATAGGGGTTTTGAAGAAAATCTTTATCATATTACGATACAATGCCTTTTATATAAAATTCTTCGTTTAAAACTGCTTAACAATTTTCTTAATAAATATGCAAATGTAGAATATGACCCTCTATTTGTGCTTTTACACCATCATACATTAGAAGAGGCTAAGATGACTTCAGGGTTCTTCTACCAAGTGATGAAATATAAAGAAAAACATATCCCTGCCTCTGAGAAATAAATCTGAGCTACTAGCTCAAATGAATTAAAATTAAGTAAGCTCTTGGCTTTTAGTAAAATGACATAAATGATAAGAAAGGGAGGGGTGGGATTGTGTAAAAAGGAAAGAGAAAGGAAAAATAAGGGAGAGATAATAATTCTTCTGTTTGATTATGCATATTCAACTTCAAGTTTATTGCAGAAAAGCTCCATTGAGAAAGCTCATTCACAAGGAGGTCCTGGGTGTATGATTACAACAAATATACAATGCAGGCAATAACATAACAATACATAAATGGTGGACCAAGTCCTACAAGGTACATGGGTAAACATTCCTGGGTGAAAATTAAAAACCAAAAAAAATATTTAGTACAAGTTGTTTAAGGAAGGCGGTGTAGTGAGAACAAACTAAGGAACTAAAGAGAAAGCTAGGAAGGGAGCTTAGAAACAGTTACAGGTGTCCTTTACTTTTGAAGCCAACAGTTTTTTGAAGAAATTTACTGAGACTACACTAGATAGTTTCAGAGTGGATTGCAGCTGGTTCCAAATAGTTGACATGGCACTTGAGAAGGCTCATCTACCAAAGGAGGTATGAGTCCTAAGTGCGTTGAGTAGGATAAAATCTGATTTCCTAAGGAAATAAGAACTGTGGGCAGTATGGATAAGTGTTACTAAATAGCTTGGTAATTTATTCAGAAGTTTTAGGGTCCAAATGCCAGCATGGAGTGTGCATCTAATGCTAAGTGAAGTCCAACCAATAGCTGCATATAATTCTCAATGGTGGGTTCAGTATGGGTAGTTTGTAATGAAGCACAGGGACAGGTGATAGAGAATGTTCAATTTGTTATGGTTAGTAATTGCTGCAGAAGTGTATAATATGTCCCCATAGTCAAATAAAGGGAGGAAGGTGGTCTGAACAAGCCTGAGTCTGGTTTCCAGGGAAAAGAGGGACCTATTTCAGAAGAAGAAGCCTAGTCTAGCTTTTAGTTTTCTGGACAGGTTGTCAATGTGCTCGTTGAAGGAGAACTTGTTTTCTAACCAAAAGCCAAGGGTATTTAAATTTAGAGACAACTTCTAGTGGTTCACCTAGTGATGTAACAATGAAGTCTTTAGGTGGGACAATGAGGGTGACGGAGGAAGTATTGGGAGGAAAATCATGGCCTTAGTTTTTTTAGCATTTAGGAGGAGTTTGGTATTGATGAGATTTATTTCTAGCTGTTCGAAATCGACTTGAAGTATATCCTTGACTTCCAATATTGTATGGCCGGATGTATACAAAACTGTATCGTCTGCAAAGAAATGCAAGGTTGACCTGGTTATTTTAGAATCGAGGTTGTTGATATATAGGGAGAAGAGTATAGGACCTAAGATGGAACCTTGCGGGACTCCCCTAGTAACTGGTAAGGAGGCAGAGAACAGCCCACCAGCTTTGACTTTCTGCATCCTACCTGATAGGTAACTGGAGAACAATTTGGTAGTAGCTAGGGTAGCACCAATATTGGTGAGGCTGTTCACAATTAGAGTATGGGCAACAGTTTCGAATGCTTTACTCAAATCTAAGAATACTGCACCCGTAATTTTTTTAGCATCCTTGGCTGTGATCCAGTCATCGGTGACTTTTGCTAGTGCAGTAACGGTGCTATGATTAGAGTGAAAGCCTAATTGGGCTGATTGAGGAGCTAGTAGGTTTCCAGATGATTCTTCAATTGTATATAAATCAATTTTTCAAGGACTTTTGAAAGGATAGGCAAGATTGAGATTGGTCTGTATTTGTTTAAGTCACATAGGTCACCAGATTTAAATAAAGGTATGATATGAGTGGATTTCCAGAATTATGGAACTATGGCAGAAGAGATAGAGAGGTTGAATATATGGAGAATGGAAGCAGTAAGATAGCGGTAGCCGACTTTTAAGAAAAAGTGTTCTAAGCCATCATCTCCGGCACTTTTTGTGGTATCTAAATTGATGAGTGAATCCTCAACTTCTTTGAAGCTGAGGGGGAGCAGCTGGAAAGGATGGACTGTAGCTTTCGGGACAGTGATAGGGCTAGCATGGATACTAGTACAAGATGCGTACAGCGATGCATCGAAAGCTAGACCAGCTGTGGCAAAGTGAGAATTCAGTTCTTTGAGGATTTGGTAATTGTTCTCAATAACTGTGCCACTTATGTTGATCTTAGCTGGGATGGAGGGAGCAGCCGGTCGACCTTCAATAGACTTGATGGTCCTCCAAATTTTCTACGAGTTTCCTTTGGCTTTTTCCAGTGTGGAAACGTGGTAATTCGCTTTGGTAGAGCAAATATGTTTTCACATGAGGCATTCCTAGCTGCTCTAAATGTCTGCCAATCTGTCGGATTCTTAGTTCTTCTTGCTGAGCCCAGAGTTTATCTTGGTTTATAAGTGTGGTTTGAGCTCCGGTGTAAACCGGGGTGGGAGACCTTGCACGTACGCACCTTAATAAATGGGGCATGCTTGTTAGCCAGGGTGGTGAGATTTTCATTGAGGTTAGAGACAGCCTCATCAACTGTTTTAGAGAGGTACAGATCTTGCCATTTGACCTTGCTAAGGTTGGTCAGATAGCTCAGGGTGTTGAATTTATGAAAGGAACACTTAATTATGAAGTTAGGCTGATTGCGGGCTTTGGTTTGATGTCTTGTACAGACCACAACTCTATGATCACTCTTATCATTGGAAAAAACAGCTGATTGTAGTATTTTGTGGGGATGGGTGGTAAGTATGACATCAATGAGAGAACTATTGGCAATGTTGGTGGTGTTAATTCTAGTGGGCTCACTAATTATCTGGACAAGACCTAGTTAATCACAAAGGGATTTCAGGCTATGCGACTTGTGTGTAAGCCAATCCATGTTGAGGTCCCCGAGTATCAGTGTTTCTGCGTTGGCTGTTGTAACTAAGGATTTTAGGATGTTGATGATTTCACTTCCACCAGTTGGAGCTCTGTAGCTGCCAATTACTGTAATAATTTCATTGGAGGGAAGATGGAGTTTCAGAGATATGATTTCGTATTCCTTAGATTTAGAATTGCAGATGTCACTAATAGTGAATTTGGATTTGGCATAAATAATTACTCCACCCCCCCGTATTCCTATCAGCCCTATAGAGATTATAGTTGAGGAGAGTTATTTGCTGGTCTGTAATAGTATTTTTGAGCCAGGATTCTGTGATAATGACGAGGTCAGGCTCAGTGTGTGCAGTCCAGGCTTGTAAAAGGTAAATTTTTTTGGGCGAACTTAAAATGTTTACCAACATGAATTTAAGCCCAGGAGTGGCAGCAAACTCGGTAGATGAGGAGAACGTTGACAGAGGGCCTGGGTTTAGTTCTACATTACCTGAGCAGAGAAGGAGCAGAAGCAGGAGTTTTTTTTATAGCTGTTGTGATGGATCTGGATACTTTTTTAAGTTGTGACCGGCTAATAGTACTGGTAGGGGATACCATTTTAGTGCTATTATGGTACAGTCTAATGTGGCAGTTAATAGATAGTAGGGATAATGCTCTGAGTGACATGTGAGAAGGTGGTAATAAAAGCAGGTGAGTGGGGAGTGGGTTGTAATTAAAGGGAGGTGTGGGCTTTGGATGAGCATTAGTGCAGTGAAAGGGGGAGACGTAAATAGCAGTGAGATGTTCCAGTGTAGGTTTTGAACCTGGGACTTCGTCATGATAGCATATAGTTAGGATGTTAGTGAGCAAAAATAAAATGACAATGGGGAGGTGAGACATGGTTCTAGCAGAGCAGGCTAGTGCAGGGGAAAGGGGACGGGGTGCCTAGAGAGAAGGAGGTTTGCAGCAGGGTCTATGCCCTTAACGTGAGTGAATACAGTGAAATAGCTCTATAGGGGCGGAGCTAATTGAGTATAATGGAGGCCTGGGAGGGTGGGGGTGGGAAGAAAAAGCTCGGCAGGGACTGAAACCAGAGCACAGATATGCAGCGCTTTTCATCTGAACCAATTGGGACTTGCTTCGAAAAAGCACCCGCGTTGTGATTGGCTGATAACAAGGGTAGCTCGCCAGCTACTGGTTGCAGGATTCACCTGGCAGAACCCTGGCAGTAACAAATTGTTTTAGTAAGAAAGAGAAGGCAAGAGATTTGTCACGGATGGGAGTGGGTGGTGCTAATGGGTCTATATAATAGCACACAGGAGGATGGCGGGTGGGCAAATAATTGCAGCTTTGCCGTACCTCTCAAGCTCAAGAGGAGGTCACAGGTGGCAGCTTCGGAAGTGCAAACTGCCCAGTGTCCATGGTCCACGCGGAGGGCGTCTGAGCTGGGATCCCTAGTGAGTTCTTGGCTAGAGAAAGGAGAAAGGAGCTCAAATTAATAGTGGGGCGACACAAAGACTAGCAGTCTGAGTGAAAACAGCTCAATTAGCAACTGAAAAGTCAGCAATTTCATTAGCATCTTGCAGTCTGGAGAGAGCTACAAAGTCACAAAGGGGCTGTAACACTTGGTTGCTGGGAACATTTTTAGACAATAAACACAGTTTTTTGGCAAATCAGTCACAGTTCAGTAATTTGTAGTACAATTTTCAAGTAAAACAGTGCCTTAGCAAGACAGGATATGCTAGTCAGCAAGACAGGATATGCTAGTCAGCTATAAGCAAACCTGAAGTACCAAAATGGTATGCCTCAGCAAGACAGAATGAGATAAAGCTGCTAGAAGGCTTAGTTGCAAAAAAGGGATGGGAGGAATTGCAGTTGTTGACAGTAAGTAAGCAATAAATTGAAACATCAGATAGGAGTGGGCGGAGACTGTGTACATTTAAAGGAGGCATGGGAGGGAGGGTGGGACCAAAAATCAAGGGAAGTTTGTAGAGCTAGCACTGAATCAGTGCACATACAGTTGGAGAAAATGCAGCGGGGGGGGGGAATGATAAGTTACTTTACACAGGCCAAGCAGAACAGGCTAAATTAAAAATATATAAATTAGAAGCCGAGTACGGGGATGCAGGCTTACATTAAGCCACATGTCTCGGGTGCTCCTGTTTCAATTGAGTGAGACCAGCCAGTCAGGGAGCTCTACACAGGCGTGGAGCCAATAGCGCTACCCTGAGAAGGTGCTGAAATTGAAAACAGCAATTTGCAAGTAATGATCTGGTTCAGCGTTCACACAGCCCAGAGAAATTTTAGCAATTTTTCAAGCATCATACCTTATCTATCTCCTTGGGAGATAGGTGGATCAGGCTCCTTGCACCGTAGAGGTGCTATGGCTGGATCGTGACCGCTCCCGTGGGGGCAAGTGGCACCTGTAAGGAAGGAGACAGCAGATTAAATAGGAGCAGATGGGGCCGTGTGTGTGTCTAAAAAGAGACACACAAAGAGAGATGAGCACCAACTTGAAAGACAAGTCAGGGGGTGGTCTCAGACAAAGGCAAGGTGCAGGCTAACTCTGGAATCCAAAACAAGCATGAACGAACAGACTGATGGGGGAGGGCAGGAGGGACAGAACAGAGACAGAGGAGGACAGGGGGACAAAGGAAGATGATTAAGAATGTTAGTCAAGGGCAGGAGCCTTAGGCTCAAGACAGAGGCTACACAGATTTTACAATTCACTGAATTTTCTAAGTCCATAGCAGTAAGCATGTAAACCCAGTACAGTCTTAAATAGGATAAAAAAATATATATTAACAAAGCCAGTAAAACTTTTTTACAAACTCAGTTCAAGGCAGTGTACAGAGTGAAAGTTTAATTGGGGAAAAATCAAGGGGAAGTTTGCAGAGCTAGCACTGAATCAGTGCACATACAGTTGGAGAGAAATGCAGCGGAGGAGGGAATGGTAAGTTACTTTACACAGGCCAAGCAGAACAGGCTAAATTAAAAATACATAAATTAGAAGCCGAGTACAGGGATGCAGACTTACATTAAGCCACATGTCTTGGGTGCTCCTGTCTCAGGTGAGTGAGACCAGCCAATCAGAGAGCTCTACACAGGCGTGGAGCCAATAGCGCTACCCTGAGAAGGCGCTGAAATTGAAAACAGCAAATTGCAACTGATAATCTGGTTCAGCGTTCACACAGCCCAGAGAAATCGTGGCAATTTTTCAAGCTTTGTACCTTATCGGTCTCTTTGGGGGGGGTAGGTGGATCTGGCTTCTTGCACCATAGAGGTGCTATGGCTGGATCATGACCACTGCCCATGGGGGCAAGTGGCACCTTCTCTATCTCTTTGGGGGGTAGGTGGATCAGGCTTCTTGCACCGTAGAGGTGCTATGGCTGGATCATGACCACTGCCCGGTCCATAACATTTATATTGCGATGTACTGTATCTGATGTCTATATACTGTATTTGTGTGTGTCATGATGAATAGTCTAATGTTTTTAGTATATTGTAATGGTAATTACCAAACAATAAAAATAAAATGAACTGAACTGTTCATGATTTGAAAAATGACAGCTATTACACTCATGCAGCACTTTAAAGATATGGCTATGTTGTGAATCTGGGGGAAAATATTGAAAATCACCAAAGTTAAGAGCCTGCATTCACAAAATGAAACATAGGCACATAACATTGCTGGTTTATTTTTTTTTACACCAAATATTCAACATAGCCTTCTTATGACCCCACCTCATGCACAGAACAATTTCTACTCCTGCTCAAAAGGTGATTTCATGCAGGGACCTCAAAATCACCTTTCAGATGTAAAAATACATTTTGGCCAGAATTTGAAAAATGACAGATGTCACACTCATGAGGTGCTGTAAAGATATGGCCATTTTACAAATTTGAGTTAAAAATATGGAAAATTACCAAAGTTACGAGGCTACATTTGCAAAATTGTATGTAGGTTCATAATTTCATTGTTTATTTATATTTTCACACCAAATTTTCAATGTAGCCTTCTTATGATGCCACATCATGAACAAGGGCAGAGAAAACTTTCAACTCCTGCCTAAAAGGTGATTAGGGGCAGGGACCACAAAACCACCTTTAGGGGAAAGATCAGCTTCTTGACAGTCCAATTGTTCATGGGGTGGGGTCCCAAGGAAGGCATGTTGAAAATTTGGAGCAAAAATTTGCAAGATTGGTCATGTTATGCCACAAGTTCAAAGCCCCATTGAAATACATTGAATCGCATATCTGTTTCCTGAATCAATCAGTCAATCAAGTTTTTATTTATAAAAAGGTGCCTTTCTGTAGTTCAAGATGCCTGTATGTAAAATCACATAAAACCATAATCATACATAAAATGCTAACATATATAATCATAAATTATCTGAAGTAATAATAATAAAAAGCTAAAGTGATGGAACCATTAAATATTATCACTAAAAACTAGGCCAAAGAGGCAAGACTTCAGTTCTGTCTTAAGGCTTTGGACGGTCAGGCATTCTCTTATCCGATGAGGCAGAGAATTCCACAGTGAAGGGTCCACAAATTCAAATGAACGTGCCCCAGATGTTTGCAAATGCACCCTGGGAATCTCTAGCAATCCCTTATCGGTGGATCAGAGAGGCCAGGAGGGGTGGTAGAGAGAAAGGAGATCTTGCAGACAGCGGGGTCCCTGGTTGTATAGGGCTTTATAGGTCAGTGAACTGACCTTGAAGGTGATATGCCACCACACTGGCAACCAGTGCAGTCCACAGAGCACAGGCTTGATATGACTGGTTCTTGAAGTACCAATCAGAAGTCAGGCAGCCACATTCTGCACCAGCTGAAGGTGGTGGATATCAACCCCTGGTAGCCCTAGGTACAGGGCATTGCAGTAGTCAAGGCAGGTAGTCACCAGGGCATGGACCAAAGTTGGAAGATCCTCGGGGGTGACCAAGTGTTTCACCCGGGTGATATTCCTCAGATGGAAAAAAGAGGTTTCGACAATGGCCAACATGTGAGCTTTCAGGGTCAAACTGCCATCAAAAAAACACCCAGGTTTCGCACCCTGTCAAAGGTGGCAAGCTGGACACCCCTGAGCCAAAGACCCAAAGGTTGTCCAGCTGACACACCTTGCCCCTGCCAATCTGGGTCCACCACCATCACCTCAGTTTTGTCCGGGTTCAACATCAGCCAGCGAGCACTCATCCAATCCTGAATCTCGGATAGGCAGTTGTTAAACACTGAGAGAGCAGCTCCCTCTTCAGGCACAAAGGACATGTACAGTTGGGTATCATCTGCATAGCAGTGAAACCTCAACCGTACCACCTAATAATGTCTCCTAATGGCAGCATATACAGAGCGAACAACATGGGTGCCAACGGTTTAGGGGGTTGAGAGTTCGCAATAACAGCACAAAAAATATTGATGGACAGTTTTAATTCTTCTTGGGGGAAAAAAAGGGTCACAAAACATCAATGGATGGTTTTCTTTTTACAGGTATTGGCCAAAAATTAAAGAGGAATCAGGAATCCAGATCATGACTCTTGGAGAATGGACACCCCCAGTGTCACTGTAATGTTTCTTGGAGGGGGGGGCTGATCATGACACTGGGGGATTGGCCACCACCAGTGTCACTATTATGTTTCTTGGGGGTGTGGTGGTCAGATCATGACACTGGAGGGGTTAGGCACCACAGTGACAATGAGGGATTGAGTACCCCCAGAGTCACTATTATGCTTCTTGGAGGGTGTGGGGTTGAATCATGAAGCTGGAAAGTTGGGCACTCCCAGTGTCATTCTTATGTTTCTGGGGGTGTGTGGGTTGGTGAGCACTGAGAGGGAGGTTTGGGTGGGGCGATATCTGTAACTTTAAAACAAGAAACATGCAGCGGTCATGGCAGACCATGGCACACTCTTCTGTGTCCAAGATGGCCACCACATTCTACTGCACATGTTCTACTTGTCGCGCCATGCACATTTGATTGCAGTGGCCATCTTTGAAATGGAGGAGTGTGCTGTGTTCTGCTGTGACCGCCATTTGTTTCTTCTTTTTAAATGACAGATATCCCCCCACCGGAACCTCCCTTTCAGTGCCTGCCACCCCACCCCCCAGAAACATAAAAGTGACACTTGGGGTGCCTAACCCCCCAGTGTCACAATCAGGACTTTTTGAGGGGCTACAGTGGTAAATAGTGCTGGCAGACTGCTCCACATTTGCAGAGGTGACTGTGGTTCATGTCTAATAGGTTGTTTGGTCACCCTTCACAGCCAACTCCTCAACACTCGTAGCTGTTCCTGTCTCTGAATAAGGCCCTACCTCGACCACTCCACCCGTGACAATGCCCACCGGGCAGCTCCCCACCTAGTCCAGCCCCCATCCCTTACCCAGCACGCCATTCCTAAGTATAACCTGGCCAGAGCATGCTGTCTCATGCCAGTTGATTGCACAGCAAATGAAACCAGTTGTGTCAGACCTATTTCTATTACAAGTGTCCTGTAACTTAAATGTATGTTGTTTGACCACAGTGTGACGAGGCGCCTCTAACAGGCGTCTACTTGAATAAAACCTGTACTATGTAATCTAAATGCTATTTATGTCTCAATGTGATGAGGTACCTTCGGAAATGAGCCTCTGGCTCAAAGGTTGTAAACTGATTCTCACAAATAAATAAAATAAATAAATAAATAGAGATGCAATGAAATGTTATTTAATCGCACCAGCGGAGTTTTGCATTTCACTGAGCAAAATTCCACAATTTCACAAAACACTAGTCAGAAAGAATGAAAGAATGTGGAGTCCTTTTTCTGAAAGCAAAAGGACTGCAGGTCTACACCCACTGCAGCCCTAAAAAGCGTCAGAAAGACTAATCCAGCTGTGAGTCTGAGGATTTCTATGCTCTGAAAATGTCTAGGTTTTTCTAAAAGTTGGAAGGTAAGGCAGATATTGGAAATCCTCAGGTTTCCTTAGACTTCTATCCTTTTCAACAAAACATAAGTGGGACATTTCTGCAAGGGTAGTAAGTGTAACTTAAAAACAACTCTTCCAACACTGCCAGTGCCTGACCACCATCTTCTGGTATGAAATGGTAATTTATTCTCCTTGGTAATTCAGTTTTTGGCTCTTTGGAGACTGATAATTATTACATTTGTGCTGTTGTTAAAGTAATTATAAACCATGAGAACACTGGCTAATTAAATTTGTTGCAGTAGTTATTATTTAAAATGCACATTCCTAGACCAGTAATCAGATCCAAAAGGACCACCACAACTAAAGAATAAGCCCTTTATGTGTATATTTTGAAATGCAACTTCAGTACTTCAGTTTGAAAATAAAATACAAGACATGATATTAAAGGTTCAACTGTATGTCTATCAGTTACAAGATTAACAAGTTTATAAGCCACAATGCTCATAAAGATTTACCCTTCTGTCTGGTGGAAAGAATCCCCTAATTCTTTGAACAAACATGGCGCATCTTCTATTTCTTTCAGATTATGTGCAGTGGTTTTCAACAATGTGAATAATGTTTGAGTCTGAACTGAAACCATCAGGAGCATTTCAATCAAGATCTGATCTCTGATTGAGTCTGTATTCCAGGGACATGGCATAAGCCAGTGTAATTTACTTATTTCCCACTTAATGAAAATTGCCAAAGACCTCTTACAAAGGACAGCCCTTTCTAAAGAAATCTAAGCTGTAGTTTTACAGTACTTATTTAAATAGGTGTGGGGAGACAGCATATTCTAGACTTTTAGAAAACCAGTTCTCATGCTGATATTCAAATGAGGTGTAGTCAAGAAGAAGAGAACTGCAAAATCAATGACTAATGTTTTTGTCTTCATTTGGTCCATTAATTCCAGGAACTATACAAATTGTTACTTTGATAAATTATTCTAACCAAATACAAACCAAACAGTTAAGGGAGGAGGAGTGGCACTCTATGTGAAAAATGACATAAGGGCCACAGAGATCCAGGAGGAACAAAATGGGGGAGAGATACAGTGGGTTAAGCTGGAAAGGAAAATGGGGACAGCCATCCACACAGCTGTGGTCTATAGACCACCAGCCCAGGAGGAAGAAACAGATAGGAAGCTGATGCTAGCCATCCAAAGGATGGCAGACAAGGGTGAGGTAGTACTGGTTGGAACTTCAATATTCCAGATGTGGACTGGAGCATCCCAGCAGCAGCATCAACTAGGAGCAGATTTATCCTGGACTCCCTTCTGGGTGTCTTCCTCAAGCAACTGGTCATGGAACCAACTCGGCAGAAGGCAATACTGGACCTTGTGCTCACAAACAGGGACAGTGTGATGAGAGTAACAGTGGGGGAGCACCTGGGAAACAGTGACCACCAGTCATTGTGGTTTGAAATCACAGAAAGAGCAGAACCAAACCACACAAAAACACGTATCCTGGATTTTAGGGGGGCAGACTTTGGGAAAATGGGGAGATACTTGAAAGAGGCATTAAGGTGAATGGGACAGAAATCAGGGGTTGAGGAACAGTGGGCAGTATTTAAAATGGGGATTACAAGAACAACAGAATTATGTATTAAGCAGGTTAGCAAGAGGAAAAAGAAGAGGAGACCTTTATGGTTTCTCAAAGAGGTAGCAAAGAAAGTGAAACCAAAAAGTTGCATTCAGGCAATACAAAAAGACACAGGCAGAAGGGATGGGAGAAGTACCAGGAGAAACAAAGGAGGCAGGGAGGTCAGAAAGGGAAGCCAAAGCTCAGACAGAAGAACACATTGCAAAATCAGTGGGTAGAGGAGACAAAACCTTTTACAGGTACATAAGTGAAAAAAGAAAGACAAAGGGAGGGATAGTGAGACTGAAGAGGGAGGATGGGGGCCTCGTGGAGGATGACAACAGTAAAGCTGACATACTGAACAGGTATTTCTGCTCAGTCTTTACTGAGGAAGAGGAGGGTAATGGGTCTGAAGGGAGTACAAGGGGTGAGAATGGTGCAGAACTTGACATAAGTCCCTTTACATGAGAAAGGGTCCTGAAGGAACTAGAAGTAATAAGAGTTGATAAAGCAATGGGGCCAGATGGGGTGCACCCCAGGGTCCTTGAAGAACTAAGAGAGGTGGTGGCTGAACCTCTGGCTATCCTGTTTAGTCGATCACTGGAAACAGGAGAGGTAACCAAAGACTGGAGGACAGCAGATGTAGTCCCCTTATACAAAAGTGGAACAAAGAGGAAGCAGGGAACTACAGACCAGTCAGCCTCACCTCGGTAGTGGGGAAGATCATGGAAGCACTACTGAAGGAGAGATTGGTGGAACATCTGGTTGTCAATGGACTACAGGACCCAAGGCAGCATGGTTTCACCAGGGGGAGGTCATGTCAGACCAACCTCATTGAATTTTTTGACTGGGTGACTAGGGAGGTGGATCAGGGGAGGGCAGTGGACATGGCCTATCTGGACTTCAGCAAGGCCTTTGACACTGTGCCACATAGAAGACTATTATACAAACTGGGGAATATGGGTGTGGGCAGGACAGTAGTGTGGTGGGTAGGTAACTGGCTGGGTGGCAGGACACAAAGGGTGGTGGTAAATGGCTGTCACTCCACAGAGGGAAGAGTGACCAGTGGGGTACCACAGGGATCAGTGCTGGGACCGGTCCTATTCAACATCTTCATCAGTGACATGATGCAGGACCTAGAAGGCAGAATTTCACTGTTTGCTGATGACACAAAGCTCTGTAACAGAGTAGACATACCAGAGGGTGTAGACAGAATGAGAAGCGGCCTGCAGAAACTTGAAGAATGGTCAGGGGTTTGGCAGTTGAAATTCAATGCAAAGAAGTGCAAGATAATGCATATGGGGCACAATAACCCTGGCACGATATATCAGTTGGGGGGTGAGGATATAGCATGCACCAAGCAGGAAAGGGATCTTGGGGTTATCATCTCTGATGACCTCAAGGTAGAAACAGTGTGACAAGGCAGCAGGTAAAGCAAATAGGATGCTGGGATGTATAGGCAGGGCTTTACCAGCAGGAAAGGGAGGTCATAATTCCGCTATACAAGACACTAGTGAGGCCCCCACCTGGAGTACAGTGTACAGTTCTGAGACCATACCTACGTAAGGGACATAGACAGGGTAGAGAAGGTTCAGAGGAGGGCAACAAAGATGGTGCATGGATTGCATCACAAGTCCTATGAAGACAGGTTGGAAGGAACTGAACATGTACTTCCTGGGGAGAAGGAGGGAGAGAGGATATGATAGAGACATACACGTATCTTACAGGGAGGAACAGGGTGCAGGAAAACACTATTTTAAGCGAAAAGATGTTCCAGGACTAGAGGCATGGGATGAAGTTGGAGGAGGGCGATTCAGAGGAAACATGAGGAAGAATTTCTTCACAGAACGGTGGTGGACAAGTGGACCACCCTGCCAGAGGAAGTGGTGGGGCTGAAACAATCACGGATTTAAGAATGCATGAGATAGACATAAAAGGAATTCTGGAGGTCAGGGTTAAGGTACAACAGACTTCTAGGAAAACAAACTGAACTTACAAGCTCAAATGGGCAGACTGGGTGGGCCATAGGCCCTTATCTGCCGACACTGTCTATGTATCTATGTAATACAAAATGCAGGTGTAGTGTCTGTTGTAGTGGTCTGACAACACATTTTCATTAGTCATACATTCACTATTACAAGTGCGGCCCTTGCAGAGGTGACAGCACCTTCACATCAAGATGACAGCATACCAATTTTTTTTTTATGTTTTGCCTGCTTGGTTTGTGTCACTGAGTTTCATTAACCCACTAGTTTCCCCTGTGTAGGTGACTTACTCTACATGCATTGAGGCCTATTAGCTGCATTAATACTTTTTGTTTAACATATTGATTTCAGGAAGGAATCAATAATTGTTAAGGAAAAATTACATTTAAAGTGATGTGCCAGCCCAGTAACAGTTTTAGTGAAACACTCGCTATGCTGGTAACCCAGATTTGAGAATGGACTTAGATAGCCAAGGGGCCAGACAGAGGAGGTAGGATTGAGTGACCCAAGGACAGCTCTCCTATGTCAGCAAGATGGGAATACTGATACTTGGCTTATGACTGGTGAAGAATTGGTAGCAGCAGAGCAGATACACATTGAAGGGGAACGAGGCAGTCACTGGAAACCCAGCACACATGAATGACATCACATGGATGCATGTGCATTATTGCATACCAGCATCCTCAGGGAAGGCAACAGAGCTGAAGAGAACCAGGTCTGCTAGTGCAACATCCCTAAAGCACATACATGATCAACAGTGTAGGCCACCCAACCCATCTGTGTTCCTGAGTAAGTAATGGTTAACAAAAAGAGGGTCCCTGCTAAGCAAGGAATAGCTATAGGAAATTATACAAATATTGACAAGAATTTAAAGCCCATAGTTTCTACTCTCAAGATGCTAGTCCATTAAATGCCTGGTAGAGGGTTGGGGGGAGCTTCCAAATTCATAAGAGATGGAGTTGATTCTCTTAACACAATGTGGTTTATTTTCATTCATATCATTTCATGCAGTCTGAACATCAAATTCTCAACATTTCCCTCACATATAAGGCCATCCTCAGGAGATTGCCTAAAATCATAATAACAATATACAACAGTTAATTGTCCATCCAGTTAAATAATTACGCTCCTTTGTTATGAAATTTAAAAGAGCTTCTACAGATCACACAAAGTTCCTTTTTTTTCACATCAGACCACCCCCCTTTCCTCATGGGCTTAGCACCCATGCCCCCGGATCCCCGACTTAGCCCCATGGGACTTTTCTTGGATGAAGTTCCTCCTGGGCTTGCACTCCATAATGGGGCCATCAAGTAGGCGTTATCCCCAAGAACGATTGAACTAAGTGTTACCCAAGTTTTTCCTGGGATGCCTCACTGGCTTTCCCCCCAGGGTAGGGCTGCTGGGTCAAACTACTTGATGGAACAATAGACTCGGTCCCCAGCCAAGAGCCATGGGCAGGTGGGGTGAGTCCGGAGGAGCAGGGCATCATTTTTTGGAGGCCAGCATTTTTTTGATGCTGTAATCACCAGACTGGAGGTGTGGCATGCAATGATGTAATGGCACTGAAGCACCAACATCCGTCATTCCTTCCAGCACTGTAGGTTCTGACAGCATCCCCCCCCCTCCCCGGGCTTCCTCCATCAGACACTCAGTCCTCATCCACCCTGCTGGTCCTCTGGCTCCACAGAACTGTTCCTGAACCTGAGGTGTCGGCATCACAAATGGAAGCCCTACTGCTACACCAGTGGGCAGACTTACTCACAGTAACCAGGACAAAGTCCAGTAAAGAAAACAAAGTAACATATCTTGTGTTCAACTCACAATAAACTGCATAGCCCTTACCTGACTGCATCGGTCAAGTAAGTCAAATAAAAAGAAGGTTTAGAGGTTCTAAACTGTTTAAACATAAAATTTATGGTTAAAAATGGGTTTGTAGCCCAAAAATCTCAGGGTAAGAAAGCACTTCTCCAGAAGGTTCGAAACGTACTGATTCTGAGAAGTTCCATGGAATGGTCACACTCTTCAGCTTATTCTCATGCAGTTGGCTAGGTTGTGGATTTTAACTCTATTTAAGCTAACCGGCATGATCCAATACAGGTAATGTCATGTGTGATGACATCAGCTATACATGTGATGAGCTGAACTCAGCACAAATTCATTGCCAAGCAACCATAAACAAACCCTGCACCAGCTGTAGGTCACAGGGTCCAGGGTCATAGAGGACAGCTACAAAGCAAATGCATAACATGTTAAAAGGTGATTGTTTTTCTGATGATGGTTACTCATTGAAAAAGAGCACATTATTAAAAATAATCAAAGCTCTCAGTGATGGGCATACTATGTGAGTTGTCGCAGAAGACAAAGTCACACTTTATTACATCCAGAACTATATTAATTTGTTGTTGTATAAAACAAATACTTGCATACTGAACCAAGCTCTGGTCTCAAAGTCCCATATAAAAGCATCTTCAAAATTTGACTAAATAAAGTCCTTCCTGGGGAACCATCTTTCGACCCTGACAGTTGGGCGAGTTATAGACCTATTTCTAACATTTCCTTTCAGGGTAAGGTTATTGAGAAAATAGTGACTCTGCAGCTCAAATCCCACCTCAGTGCCTTCAACATCTGTAAGCCCCTCTAGTTGGGATTTAGGTCAAGACAAAGTACTGAAACTGCATTGGTTAGGGTGCATAATGATCACATGACTAGAGATAGAGAGGAACAGTCAGTTCTCATTCTCCTTAATCTCTCTCTTCAGCCTTTGACACTGGGGACCATGGTGTGTTGTTGGATCAACTATGGGAGCTCTGTGGAATCACCAACACTGTCCTCAGCTGGTTTGAGTCTTTTCTCACAGGTAGGATGCAGAGATTGGTGATGGGGAGTTTCTCTTCCCACCCAGAGCTCCTACTGTGTGAAGTTCCCCAGGGCTTGGTCCTCTTGCTCATATTGTTTACAGTGTATGTGTTCCCCCTGGGAAAGATCATTAGATGTTACAGTATGGTCTCCATAATGCACACCAGACTGATGGGGAAAAAGGAAATAAACTCCGCTGTAACAGCGGTCTTGTTCATCATCAATCTGATATTGCATCGCACTCTACCTGACGAGGATGGGTACTGGTGTCAGGCCACTTAGCTACCTGCCAACTCAGGCTAGCAGTCTGGTCCTCCCTGTGTGGAGCGGGTGAGGGGAAAGATAGAGCAAGGAGGAAAGAGATAGAAGTATTAAATGGGCTGTTAAAGGGGTGGTGTCAGGAGAAAGAGTACACCTTTGTGGGGGACTGAGGAGGATTTGTGGGACAGAAGGCTCTTAAAAGGTCATGGCCTTTACTTGAGGAGAGAGGGGGTCAGTGCACTAGGGCAGGCATTTGATGTCTACATTGGACAATTAAGCTGCCAGTAGGGGACACTGAAGCTAGGGATCATAGTAAAAGGAATGAGGAAGGGAAACCTAGCTAGAGCTCCCACTATACCAGGGACTGGTACCAGTAAGGTGGGTAAAAATAATGTTGAAGTTCAATATGGAGTATTAGTTGAAGGTAAAGGGGATGAGGCTCTCATGGTCTGAAAGCAATAGGAAAAATAAAGAGGTGGGCTAAGAAGTGCAGATGTTGGATCACAAAACAGCAGAAGCAGATCTGGAGCTAGTTGGAAGGGAGTCTGTCTTAATACGAAGAGTCTGAGTAATAAAATCAGTAAGCTCCAGACATTAGCAGCAGACACATTGGTGGACCTCTTAACCATCACAGAAACATAGGCCACTAATAATGATGACTGGGACTTGTCAGTCCCTTGTTTAAAAATGTTTAGATAATATTGAAGGAATGGCAAATGTTTGTCATTGCCCTAAATCTCAGGTGGGCATAGGGGCTGTGGAGCACTAGCACATTAGTGGAAGCAAAGGGGCAACAGAGTTGCTGTTGGTTCATTTCAAGGAACCATCAAACAAGACAATATGGGTGGGGGTGATGTATAGATCACCAGGACATGGGGAGATAGAGACAGGCAGCTCAATGAAGAGTTGGCAAGGAGAGTGAAGAAGTGGTGTTGGTGGGTGATTTGAACCTGCTGGATACTGACTGGGACATTGCGGTAGCCAGGTGCACCACAAGTTGGGCCCTGTTGGATGCACTACAGTACCGTCTACTGGTGCAGCTGGTTAAAGAACCCACTAGACAGGTGGCCATTCTCAATTTTGTGCTCACAAATTTAGAGTTGGTGAGTTGGGTGGGGGTAGGGGAGTCACATGGGAGCAGCAACCATAACTCTAGTTGGTTCAGGCCTGACCTCAAGACCATAATGCCCCTATCAAAAATTGAAGTCCTAGATTTCAGAAGAGCAGAATTTAACCAGATGAGAGATCTGATCTAAAACAATCTGACCATTTTGGACAGCATCAAAGGTGCAGAGGAAAGATGTGTGTGTGTGGCAGGGGTAATCAATTGGACCATTCTCAAGGCAACAAAGTCATGCACAAGAATTCTCACAAAACAAATATAAGAGACAGATATGGTTCCGAGAAAGGGTTAGATTAGTAGTGAGGGCCAAAAAAGGGTCTTTCACCAGGCACACGGTAAAGCAGGGGGAGGAGAAATGGGGAGAGTACTTAATAAAACTAGGGAAGCAAAGAGGACCATCAGGGAGGCAAAGGCAGACACACAGTAGTGCATTGCAGAAGGGGTCATGGGTCAGGAAAAACAATTCTTCAGATATATTAAGGAAAAAAGGAAGCAGGGAGAGGGTACTGTTAGGCTACAAGAGAGGGTGAAGATACTAGAAGATGAACAAAAAACAACTCTCCTTAGAGATTACTTCTGCTCTGTTTTCACAGTTGAAGACAGTTGGCCCCTGCCTGAAAGTGAAATCAAGGAGGCTGTCAGGACCATTCATGAAATGAGGCAGCCAGTATTTACCAGAGAAAGGGTATAGAAGGGCCTTGAAGCCCTAAAAGTAGATAAAGCTCTGGGGCAGAATGGGATGCACCAAAGGATGCTCAAGGAATTGGCTGGAGAACTGTCTGAATCCCTAGTAAGACTATTCAATTGCTCAGTTTATGCAGGGGGAGTTCTGAAGCATTACAGGGTAGCAGGCATAGTACCACTACACAAGGAGGGCATGAGGAACAACCTAGGAATTACAGACTTGTCAACCTTAGTTCTGCAGTAGGTATTGCAAACTAACAGAGTCACTGATCAAAGAGGACCTTGTGGACTACATAAGGAGCAATGGTCTACAAGATAGTAAACAGCATGGGTTTGTGGCAGGGATGTCTGTGTAACCCCCAGACCCCTGCCTTTTTGCAAAACGACAGGTGGCATGCTGTTGAAGCTGACAGCAGTACCTGGTGGGGACTGGGTTCGGGGAGGATGAGGTTACTCGGCACAGGGGGCCTAGGTTTGGCTACTCTGTACAGGGGCACCCAAGTAAATCCGAACACAGGAAGCAATAACTGTAATGTCCAGAACCAGGAATGGGGTTCTATAGTGTGGCTTTTATTCACTTCCAAGCTGAACAAACAAAGCATAGACAGAACCCCACAGGGCTACATTCCTGATAATGCAGATTAGAGACAACAAAACACTTCACATTTCCAGCCCTCAGGCTCTGAACCCACCAGGCACACAGCCCGGACTTGCATGCAGCTTTGGGTACACAGCCCGACTTGTACACTACTTGGGTTTTCCCCACTGGCCTGGCTCCCCCGCTGGCCACTTGATCCACAGTCCATTTTGGGAAATGAACCAGTTTTCCTGTTGTGGCTCCCCAAACCACCTTAGAGCCTTTGACTCCTAGAAGGAATTTTCCTTCCAATCCCACGTCTGGGTACTTCCTTCATCACTGGCCAAGTGCATGAGGCAAAGTAGAAATCCACAGAGCAAATCTGTAGAGGTGGACCTGGTCACTAAAGATGAGGGGTCTCCCACCTCCAGCTCCCACAATCCATACCCGGCCTTTTCTCTGGAAACCAAACATCTCTTTTCTGAAAGCTTGGCAATGTAGATTACTGGGTAGATGTATGTCACATCTCCTCTACATGTCTTGACTTCCACTATGTGCTGGACTTGAACATACTTTTACTTTTGGCTAAGCCTATTACTCTAGGCCTCCCACTATTTCAGTAGTCCAATCCCCACTATCACACAAGTCCCAGGGTGAAAACATGGGCCCTTTAGAAAGAGCAGAAACCTACCCTCTGGTTGCAGGTGCCCCACAGGTGATTCACAAATCTTCTTGTTTCCCAAAAACTCTTGAACAAATAAGGCAGCTTCTCCACTAGCAGAAAACCAGGGGGTTGCCCCTGGAAATGCAGGAAACCCTTACTGCCCCATCCCCTGAGGGATGGGGCACTGAGACTCGAATCAGCGGTCTCCACCACTTTAAAACTGCTTCTGTCTCTCTTTTGGTGGAAACACACACTTTTTTCCCCAGAATGTAGCCCTATGTCAGGGCTGAGGCTCCACGAGCCTACACAGAGCTGCTGTGCTCTCTCTCAGCAAGCTCCAAACTCCAACTGACCACAGACTACTGTTCAAACCTCCCAACATTCTATTCCAACTCCCTGCTGCAGATTCCATTGTGGCTCATGCAGCTGTGACAGTTCTATGGTGATGTCATCCCTCAGTCTCAGCTGAGACTGAGAACAGAGTGAGACAGTGTGAAATCCATTTAACTGGAGTTTCACAAGCTGCCTTCCCTGCCTACCACTAGGTCTTACTGGGATTCTAGTAACCCCGGGTAACAAGGGGGTTACACTCGCCCTTGACCAGGAAAATGACTATCCGCAGTCATTGTTTACCTGGCTTTAGGCCATCCCACCCTATGTGCTACCTGCTGAGGGGGGTGATCAGGCCCCCTCCTACCATGTGCAAGCACAGGCAGGCAACACTAAGGGCCTAGAGGCCTTTAGCTGACATATCAGCCTCTACACTACCCACTTACTATGGACGCCTAGTGGATCTGGTAGAACTGTCCAGAGCATAGCCCTAATAGCTCAGCACTGCAACCCCTACTGCAGGTCAGGGCCACAGCCTGTCTATTCCCCTTAGCCCTCTAGGGAAAACCTATCTGCCTCTAACTTAATACCCCAAAACCAAAAACAACCCGGGGACCTCCCCGACCTTGGTCAACCTGCAACCACACACCAAGAATAATACCACATTATTATATCGCTTTACTGCCTCCTCCCTACCTCCACAACCACATCTGTGGAAGGAAAGGGTTAATACAGTAACAACAACAATAACAACACCACAGTACTTTAAATTCTACACACTAAAGTACTAGTGAAGAACTCCGATGAGCTCCTCCTCCTCTTGTCTTCTCTTCTATTTTCTCCAGGAACACCTGCAAGAAAAAGAAAGACAACACACACTCCTAATCTGCATACACAGTCTACCTAAACCCCTACCATCAAAACACTGAAGAATCCCAAAAAATATATATATATATTTTTTTTTTTTTTTTTAGAAAAGGTAGAAAACAGTATATGCATTAGAAATCAGAAGAAAACAAAAACATTATTTACAATACACATTTGGGGGGATGGAGTGCCCTAAAAGTCCCAACTAGTGACCACAATGCCCGATGGCTAGTCCAATAAAGAGTCTGTCCTGGGCCGGAGCCCGGTGAAGCACAGTTCTAACAGGCCAAAGTCCCGAAGGGGAGAGTCTTTGAGGACAGTTCACACATTTTGGAGTCTGCTAGTGTAGGGTGTGTACTGCAATGTCATAAAGATAGAAAAGTTCAGACTTACCAGCCCCTTGTAGAATGGAAAATTCTGAACCGACCTGCACCTCTGACGAAGACTCTCCCCAGCAGCATTTCTTCCTATACAGCTGGGCGGACATCTTCTGGGAACCACAGGAGGTCACATCTGGGAATTGCTGGGTTGATGTCATCTCTGGAAATGGAACCTTAGAACAGGAACAAAAAGAAGCAGCTGACGTCATCCGATTACCAGGCGATGGCTCAGGATACAGCTGGGTTGATGTCCTCTCTGGATCTGAAGTCATCTGCTGGGCCAGTCGATGGATTCCAGAAAGGCCAGTACACTGTAGAACTGATGAATGTGGGGCATCTGAGTCCTGGATGTTCATACTGGCGGATCAATAAAGGCACTTCACAGTCTGGTGTGGCAGTATTGACTACCACTGCTCGGCTTTCCATTTAGTAGGCATGGGCACATTTTCTGGAAGGTCCTTGCACTGAGGCCAATAGTTCCGGGGATCAGGAGCTTGAATTATTACCCCGTCTGGGTGCACATAATTCACACAGTGGGAGATTTCACATCCCTCTCCGTCCATTATTCACACTCTGTCCATAAACAGTGTCCTGCCTCTCTTCCACTGGGTATATTTGCCATGAAACAGTCTGTTCTTTACATGCTTGTTTGCCCCAGGATGCACACCTTTCATTCTTTCGGCCCAGATCCAGGATTTCCTGCTGTTCTCCATCTCCTCCCAGACTTTCCGAGGAAAGGTAGAGACTGCTAGCCTGGCTTGGGGGTGGCCAGTCCTGGTTCTGCCAGCTACGCATCCTTAACAAAATTAAAAACGGATCCCTGACTTCCTCTTCTTGCATAGCCAGGGCAATGGCATCACCACTCTCTTCCATGCATTCTTCTGAGGCAAGATCTTGAGGCTGTGTACCCGTTCCTTTTTCACAAGGCCACATAGGTTCCCCCTCATCTTACTCTTCACTGAGGATCTGAGCCCAGGAGTGAGCAGTCGTCCTCACTCCTGAGACTATCCACTCATCACTAGGCGCGAAGGTCGACACCTCCCATTCAAAGGCCTCCCGCATCTCATCTTCTCCTGAGAGACTTGGGCTAGGCCCCCCCCCAGGGGTCTACTGAGGCTTTATCAAACTTTCCTTCTGGGATCCAGTATCCGAAACTTCAACTTCTGGTTCCGTCTCTAACTCTGCACCCTCTAGCTTTGTGCCACACTCCCCCGAGGTGCCTTCTACCACAGGCTCCACCTGGTGCTGTGTGCTGCCAACTGCAGATTCCTGAACCTTTGTCCATGTGGGAGCCAAACTAATTTGAGGCGCTTTATACAAGCCATATTTTTCTAGACATCCAGCACAGTGAGGAATCATGAAGACGTCCCTTCCAGCTCTCAAGCATATTTGACACACATGCACTGGAAAACCAGGAATCACCACATGAGGAGGCAGGTCCTCCATAGCAGCACTTTTCAATATCCCTGTCTATTCACTGCTGCTGTTACTGCAACCCAGGCATGATCCGGATAGCGAGCTGGTCCTGAGGCCATAACTGCAGAAAAACAAACAAAAGCTCACTGTAACTGAAAGTTCCACTTTACTGAACACTCTCTTTAGTTTTAAAATGGCTCCTCTGCTGCTGTGTTTACTTTACTACCCCACCCTGTAATGGCGGTGGCAGCACTCTTATGCATCAACATTCAGAAATTGGGTCAAGCCACTGCACACCCGATTTACACACACTACTGATAACTTTTGCTCAAACTGCACAAACTTGCACTGTTCTTGTTCTAAACACATTTACATGATTTTCCACTGGCTTTTTACACGCTGGAAATATTTCTTTGACTCACAGTCCCTTAAAGCTTCAGGTTTTTAAGCACAGGATTGCCTGTAAAACTAGTGCTGCACATTTGGCTACAACTCACAGTCTCTCTCTGGCTTTAAACTTTAAACTGATGCTGAACTCATTACTATGCACACAGTCAATGGCTTAACAGACTTGCACTTGCTGGCAGGACCTGACACAGTCGTTACTTGCAAAGCGACTACGCTGCTGCGTACATAGTTTGCTGGCATAGGGCAGAAAATCACCATTTGAGCAATTTCACTGTTAGTACTTACTGTTATCAGTAGCAGTTTGCTGCGATGGGGAAAAACAGCCTGCTGCCAGTTCTTGGAGGCCTCAGAACAGAAACGGGAGGGCAGTCCTGCCGATCATCTCCTTGACCACCACACTTGCAATTCAGACGATTGATTAGTGGGTTGAGCCCGATTTTGAACAAAACAAATCTATTTTTAAATGTTTTCAGCACTTTTAAAACTCCGCGACGCTCCTCCACAAGCCAGTACACGCACTCCACTCACACTCCCTCTCGAATGCTGGGCAGTCACTGTAGAGCTGGCTGAGGGGCGGGACTGATTGCAGCCTCACCAATCACACGACGCCATGCAAATGAGCCTCTTCTTCCTCGCAAGTGCTCTTCTCCTCACGGCAATAGTCGGGCAGGCAAATTTAAACTGCAGAATGCATTTTTTTTCTTAACTGACTCCATGGCGGGAGCCCATTTCAGCCATTTAACATAGCCATTTACACCTGCAAGTCTCTCAGTTCATTCAAAAAGCATTTCCAACGTCCAGGGCACAATTTTCCTGTTGCTACCCCAAGTCTTCCACACTTTTCTTTACCACTATTCATTTTAAAAGTAGGCAAAAATGCTGTAAACAATTTGATGCAGGACAAGGGCACACTCTTTTTGCTTTACTGCTCCTTGGTAAACAGTTGGCATTTTAAACAGTAGCATAAGATCCACAGCACACAGTGACACACTAGTTAGCTTGCTTCAGCTTTTGGGCTACCCACTGCCAGATAGCCAAAATGCTAGCCCCTTGCCCAAGCACCTTTCTCCCAGAATTAAATCCAAAGCGGTGCCTCCATTTTTGTAACCCCCGGACCCCTGCCTTTTTGCAAAATGACAGGTGGCATGCTGTTGAAGCTGACAGCAGTACCTAGTGGGGACTGGGTTAGGGGACGATGAAGTTACTCGGCACAGGGGGCCTAGGTTTGGCTACTCTGCACAGGGGCATCCAAGTAAATCCGAACACAGGAAGCAATAACTGTAATGTCCAGAACCAGGAATGGGGTTCTACAGTGTGGCTTTTATTCACTTCCAAGCTGAACAAACAAAGCATAGATGGACCCCAACGGGGCTACATTCCTGGTAATGCAGATTAGAGACAACAAAACACTTCTTCACATTTCCAGCCCTCAGGCTCTGAACCCACAAGGCACACAGCCCGGACTTGCACGCAGCTTTGGGTACACAGCCCGACTTGTACACTACTTGGGTTTTCCCCACTGGTCCGGCTCCCTCACCGGCCACTTGATCCACGGTCCATTTTGGGAAATGAACCAGTTTTCCTGTTGTGGCTCCCCAAACCACCTTAGAGCCTTCGACTCCTAGAGGGAATTTTCCTTCCAGTCCCACATCTGGGTACTTCCCTCATCACTGGCCAAGTGCATGAGGCAAAGTAGAAATCCACAGAGCAAATCCACAGAGGTGGACCTGGTCACTAAAGATAGGGGATCTCCCACCTCCAGCTCCCACAATCTATACCCGGCCATTTCTCTGAAAACTAAACAACTCTTTTCTGAAAGCTTGGCAATGTAGATTACTGGGTAGACGTATGTCACATCTCCTCTTCATGTCTTGACTTCCACTATGTGCTGGACTGGAACATACTTTTACTTTTGGCTAAGCCTATTACTCTAGGCCTCCCACTATTTCAGTAGTCCAATCCCCACTATCACACAAGTCCCAGGGTGAAAACATGGGCCCTTTAGAAAGAGCAGAAACTCACCCTCCGGTTGCAGGTGCCCCACAGGCGATTCACAAATCTTCGTTTCCCAAAAATTCTTGAACAAATAAGGCAGCTTCTCCACTAGCAGAAAACAGGGGGGTTGCCCCTGGAATATGCAGGAAACCCTTACTGCCCCATCCCCTGAGGGATGGGGCACTGAGACCTGAATCAGCGGTCTCCACCACTTTAAAACTGCTTCTGTGCCTCTCTTTTGGTGGAAACACACACCTTTTCCCTAGAATGTAGCCCTATGTCAGGGCTGAGGCTCCACAAGCCTACACAGAGCTGCTGTGCTCCTCTCTCAGCAAGTTCCAAACTCCAACTGACCACAGACTACTGTTCAAACCTCCCAACATTCTATTCCAACTCCGTGCTGCAGATTCCATTGTGGCTCATGCAGATGCAACAGTTCTATGGTGATGTCATCCCTCAGTCTCAGCTGAGACTGAGAACAGAGTGAGACAGTGTGAAATCCATTTAACTGGAGTTTCACAAGCTGCCTTCCCTGCCTACCACTAGGTCTTACTGAGATTCTAGTAACCCCAGGTAACAAGGGGGTTACATCTTCTCAGACCAGCCTGATTGTTTTCTTTAGCTGGATAACACAGGTAGTGGATAAGGGCCATGCTGTGGATTTACTCTACTTCAATTTTAGCAAGGCTTTCAACTCAATGCCACACAGAAGATTGCTGAAGAAGTTGGAGGATCTGGGCATGGCTAAGGGCATAGTTAGATAGGTAGGAAAGTAGTTGAAGGAGAGATAGCAGAGGGTGATGGTAAATGGGGTCAAATCAGAAGAGAGTGTGGTCACAAGTGAGGTACTACAGAGATCTGTCCTGGGTCCTGTCCTCCTAAATATGTTCATCAGTAACATTGGAGTTCATATCTGGGCCTGGTTGTGTCTCCTCACAGATGATACAAAGCTCCGTGGTAGGGTAAATAGCAATGAAGGGATCAAGGAGATGCACAGGGATCTAGATAATGTAGAGAAGTGGTCCAAGTCTTGGTAGTTGAAATTCAATACTACAAAATGCAAGGTTATGCCCCGGGGGTGGGGAGACAGGACAGAGTACTGGATGGGAGGTGTGAAACAGAGGACTACGGCAGAGGAAAGGGACCTGGACTCATCATTATTGACTCCCTCAGTCAATCAAGCTAATGTAACAGGTCCTACAGTAAGGCTAAAAGCGATGCTGGAATGAATCAGAAGGGGTACTGACAGCAGGAAAAAGGAGTCACAGATTAAGCCACTTTAGTCAGGACGTGCTTAATAGGGACATTTGGTTAATACAGATCTTCTAATGGGAACCTATTTTCATTCTACTGTTTTCAATTAGACAGGTAATTACTTAATTGGGATGGTCAGTTCAGCTACTTGTGATAATGTAAAGAGATGTTTGAGGCACTGCCCACTAGAATTCTGTGGGAGGTTTGTCAGAAAGTTTTGGACTCGAAAGTAAGTGGAATGAGCTCTCTCTGTCACAGAGAGTCAAAGTTATTGAAGGTCTCCAAGGGCTCAGAGTTCAGCTTCTAAAGTGTCAAAGACTTTAGGAATCTCCAAAGGTAAAGTAGGGAGAATAATTCTGAACAGTGACAGCATCCTGGCTGAATGGTAACCTAAATCTAGCCTTGACTACAAGCAAAAGTGTGAGTGGAAAGATTCACAGGTGGAGGACACTCTACTAGTGTAGCTCAACAGGGCTGTGAACTATGGAGCTAGGCTGTCAGGGTCACTTATGAAAACAAAGTGAATGATCTAGTGGCTCACCTGGGCCATGTGTCTTTTGAGTCTACTGACTGCATGCTGTCACAGTGGAAGAAGAGCATAAAATCGGAGCAGGGAGAGCACTCTGATTCAAATAATGGCATTGCTTCAGACTGAGTTAACATGGGTTTGCCAACACTGCTGCATGAGTACACTTCAGAAAATGTGTGCAATGTGGATGAGTCCAGGATCTTTCACCTGGGGTACACAAACTGGGGGCACATACACAAAAAGTCCAATTCATTGGGAGGAAAAAAAACACAAGGTCTGTGTGTCCATTTTGTGTTGTGCAAACATGTATAACACTGATAAACATCCACTCCTGCTAATTGGAAAAAATAAGCATCCAAGCTGTCTTCCCAAGAACTGTCTACATTGCCTATCACCTACCAAAGCTCCTCTAATGCCCAGATGCCTGGCTGGATTTTAATGGATTGTCTGATTTTGTGGAAGTGAGATCAGAAGCAGAGGAAGAGACATATTTTTTTGCTTTTGGGCAACTGCTATGCTCACCCACCTTTGATTATTGACGTTTCTCCAAATAAAAATCATTTTTATACCTCTGAACACTTCAGTCTGATTCTGCCGATTGATATGGGCACAATACATAACTAAAGGTGGGCGAAATGCCTAAAATTCACTATGCATAGCATTTTGTGTAGAACCAGAGTTTTACGTAATTTTCAGCATAGCAAAGCGAATAACTTAGAATCTGGAAGTAACGCAAAGTTTCCATTATTCTCTATTGACTTTACTTCACTTTGGTTTTCTGCTCTTTAAGGCAAACTTTGCAGTGATTAATGGGATTTAAGGTTACATGGGCTCTATATTGTTTTGTACAGCCTCAGTTCAGTGTAGTGCAGTGGAAAGCTGGAGACAGTTTGCTCTCAGAGCTCTGAGATTAAAACCATCGAAAACACTTTAAAAATGCATTTTTGCCACAAAATCTTGTGTCAAAATTTAGTACATCAATTGTAGGAAAACCTTATGTGTTTGTATCATTCAGCATCTATTAATTCTGTGTGAATATTTAATGTTAATTTAGTATATTCAGTCTGTACTGACAGATACTGTAAAAGTGTGTTTCAGAGTAGGGGCAGATCTTTGGTGTAGCAGGGAAATTGGTGAGAAAGGCAGTTTTTCCAACTTTTGTTGGCTAGTTTTTGATTATTTGTGTGTTAAGGTACACACCGTACAACTTTACTTAATGTTTTAGTTTTTTTTCTGTTTGCTTGGCATTTGTTCAGTTGTTTTAAAATGCTATCTGTATTGTAGTTTACTGAACAGTTAAAGTTTCTGTGCCTGACCTTTAATCTGTGTGCGTGGTGTAAACTGATGCACATTTTATTATGGTACTGCAATAGCAGTACTCTGAATTTCTCAGCCTGTCTGCAATATTTTCCCATGCTTCTGTCTGTGTAGCTAAAGCTGTAACCCCCCCCAAAACAAAGTATTCTTTTTTGACATTTGGATTTTTGAAGACTGGTTAAGGTCTTGTGTTACTTGTGCCTGTGCAGCTGCATCTCTTTCATTTTTTGCTTTCCATCCCCCCCCAAAACAGCAGAAATAATAAGTTGCTGTTAATTGTCTGTGTAATCTTAAAAAATGCCTACAAAGAGACGGTCATGCAAAGCAGTTTCTGGCTGTGGCACTGCTGCTGAGAAGACTATTAGCAGCGGAAGTTGTCGTGATGATGAGGCAGACTCATCAGTGGCTAGTAGCAAGTCTAGAAGTATCAAGAGTAGTGGTTGTGGCCATGGTAGTACACAGCAGAAGAGAAAGGTAGCAGTTGCTGCAAGTAAAGGGATTTCTTCAATGCTGTTTTTCACAGCAAAATCAGTCGCTTCAATGCTGGTTGAAGATGCTGTTGTCCATGCTGCTAGTAAAGTTAGTGATGGTATGGTTGATAACAGCATGAGTATTGCTACAAGTGCATCCCAGGCAAACTTATCAGGTGGCACAAATGTTATTGAATCCGCAGACTTGAGTGTAGTTGATGTCCCACCCCACAGTAGTTGAACATGATTCTGATCATGCTAATGACTCAGTCTCATGTTTCCACTAATCTTGAGGGTAGGCCATCCAAACATTCAGATGTAGACAAAAAAAGTGTGGATGATAGTATTTAGGCTGTGGTTGGAATATCTCCACAGGAGGACAGCAGCAAAAGTGAATTTGTGAATGACAATTATGATGATGATGCTAGCGACCCCATCTGGGAACCGGACATAAAGAAAGTGAAGGTGGCTGTTTGTAAACAGTCTGTCAGTCCCCCCTCCCCTAAGTTCTGATGTTGCTATGTATCTTGCTGACCCTGAAGTAATAGTCATCGATTGTGATGATCAGTCAAAGTCCAAGTGTGCACAACATCAGAAATCATGCAGTACATCCTCCATTTCATCGCCACCAAAACTGCCATTCCATATGCAACCCCAGAAGTGACATATGAAGAGTAGGGCATCAAAATCAATCAATCAATCAATCAATCAATCAATCAATCAATCAATCAATCAAATTGTATTTATACAGTGCAATTCATCAAATATCAAAGCACTTTAACAAATAAATAAAAAGCAAAAAAAATCAAATTAAATACAATAATGTATCAGCACATAGCCTCATTCAAACACCAAAAATGCAAAATTAAAAAGATGTGTTTTTAATGTAGACTTAAAGCTCTCCACAGACAGGAACTCCCTTTTCTGGTGAGGTAGAGAGTTCCACAGGGTTGGGGCCACAAATGCAAATGAACGAGCACCATAGGTCTTCAAATGAACCCTGGGAACCTCCAGCAATTCCTCGTCAGTGGAGCAGAGTGGGCAGAGGGGGCAGTAGGGATGAAGAAGCTCTTGCAGATAGCCCGGTCCCTGTTCATGAAGGGCTTTATAGGTCAGCAAGTCAACCCTGAAGGTGATCTGCCACTGAATAAGCAGCCAGTGCAGACTGCGCAGCACAGGTGTGACATGGCTAGATCATGATAAACCAGTCAATAGCCTGGCCATCGCATTCTGCACCAGCTGCCAGTGGTGAATATCAACCCCAGGTAGCCCTAGGTACAGGGAGTTACAGTAATCAAGGTGAGTGGTCACAAAGGCAAGAATCAACATTGGGAGATCATCAGGTGGAACCAAGTGCCTAATCCAGGTGATATTCTGCAGATGATAAAACAAGGTCTTGACAACGGATAACACCTGAGATTAAGTGTCAATCTGCCTTCAAAAATAATGCCCAGATTCTGCACCTGTTTGGAAGCCATCAGCTGACTGCCTCCAAGCCTAAGCTCAGATGGCTGCCCTGCCAAAAGCCCCTCTACCCAGTGACCAGGGTCTATCACCAAAACCTCCATCTTCTCTGAATTCAACCTCAGCCAGTTGGAACTCATCCAATCCTAGAACTCTGAGAGACAGTTGTTAAATATAGAGATGGCATCTTCATGTTCAGTCACAAAGGACATGTATAGCTGAGTATCATCTGCATAGCAGTGAAAACTCAGCCCATATCACCTTACAATACCTCCCAATGACAGCATGTACACCACGAGCAACATGGGTGAAAGAATAGAGCCCTGTGGGACCCCACAAGGTAGGGAGAAGGTTCCAGAGGAATAAATCCCCAACATCACTCTCTGAAACCTACCCATAAGGAAAGATTGAAACCAACTGAGGACTGTACCAGACAGTCCACAGATCAACTGCAGGCACTCTAACAACACACCATGGTCCATGGTGTCAAATGCTGCAGAGAGATCAAGAAGTACCAAGATGGAAAGGCTCTTCCAATCTTTCGCTATCAGGAGATCATTGAGCACCCAAACTAGGGCCATCTCAGTACTATATCTCTTCCGAAATCCACACTGGAGAGGATTGTAAATATCGTGGATGGTAAGGTGATCATCCAGCTGCTGCGCGACCACTTTCTCAATAATCTTACCCACAAAGGGAAGGTTAGAGACAGGCCTGTAGTTAGCGGGACAGTCTGGGTCCAAAGAGGGTTTCTTAAGGAGGGGTTTGACAACCTCCTCCATCAGGTTTTCCTGGAACACACCTGTCTCTGAGGAACTCCAGACAATCTCAGCTATGACCGAGCCGATGACCTCAATGCACCCCACAAGGAGGCTGGTTGGGCTCGGTTCCAAACTACAGCAGGTCAGCCGCATATTCTGAATGAGCCTAACAATATCCCCGATCTCCGACTGGTCAAAGTTGGACCAGGCAAGCAGAGGTTCTGCAACCTCCCACTGATCACTGCTGTCCCCGTTGGAATGGGTTGCATGGATCTCGGACCTGATGTTGACAACCTTATCCACAAAGAATCGAGCAAACTCATCACACTTCTCTTGTGAAAACGCTCTCTGAGACTGCAGTCAGGCTGGATTGCACAGTCTGTCCACTGACCTGAAGAGCTGAGCTGGTTGATTCTGTGAGGCAGCAATCTCCATGGACAGGAACTCTGCCTTTTTATGGGAGATGACTGATTAATAGACCTTATACTGGGTCATCAATCTAAGCTTGTTGGCACCTAGGCCCATCCTTCGTCCAAATCTCCTCAACTCCCTCAAACTCCCATCAAACCAAGGGAATTGAGGGTGAAGGGTGAGAGGACAAACACAGACAGGAGCTATGGAATCCAAAGCCTCAGTTATGGCCTTGTTATAGGCCAATACCAGATTATCTGGATCCAAGCTTGCACTTAGAAGACCCAATAGGTCCATCATACCATCTGGGGTCAAAGCCCTTAAAGGGCAGTATCAGACCATCTCCATAGGGGCAGACCTGTAGGGAGGATCTTGGAAACTGATTCTGATAGTGTGATGGTCAGACCATGCGACCGGCTCCATGACCAGACCAGAGGTCTCCATTCCCAGTAGGAAGGAAGACCAGGTCCAATGAATGACCATGCTTATGGGTCACAGAGGTAATCATCTGTGTGAAGCCCAATTAATTCATAAGTTGGAGGAAGTCATAACCAAAATGCGACAGTTTGTCATTGACCCAGGCATTGAAATCCCCCAGAACTATCCATCTGTGGGATTCCAACACCATGTCGATGTCGAAGTCCATGACTTCCTGTAGGAATTGCTTCTCACTCCTGGGTGGAAGGCAGATAAGAAGAATCCTACACCCCACACATATGCCAATGATACACTTGAAGAAACTGGTCCTCCCCACTGGCACCTCTACCAGACCCAATTCCCATCTAAAACATATAGCTATACCCCAGCCCCTATGATCTTCCCTCAGGTGGTGTATCACAGAGAACACCGCAGGAATAGCTGCCTCTGAAATGGGGCCACAATTTTCATCCAGCCAGGTCTCAGTGATGCAAGCCAGGTCCGATTACTCAACAAGATCTGCGATCACCGCAGTCTTGTTTTTAATAGACCTGGCATTGCATAACACCACCTGAGTAGGATATGACACTGAGGTCCACTGTACTATCTGCCCATCCAAGGTGGAGCCCTTGGGTATGGGCACTAGACATGGAGGACCTCTCTCCAGTACCCATTTCACCCCAGGGCATCTTCTAGTACCCACCACCCCAATCCATCCACTCAACTCTACTCTCTTACTAGGTCAAGGGCCCCCCATGCTCCTCCCCACTATCCCCAGTGCATGACAATGTCCTTACTCTTCTCCGGACAGTGGGGTCAGCTAAAAGGGTGGAGATCCTAGAGCTCAGCGGGAGAGTAGCACCTAACAGGGAGAGCTCTCTGCCAACAAATAGCATTCACACAATTACACCAGCAATGGCAAAACAATCCACAATCACCCTACCAGTAAATAATAGTACAAACCCCACAATCCCACCCAGTAAATTAAAACAAAAACCCTAATACACAAAATTCACTACTAATAAACTTCCCAAGCTATTTAAACACAATAACTAAATAAAATCTCCTAAAAATAATATATGTAAAATGAAATAAGGTCCTATGGCAGTATGGCAGTCTTTCACAGATCAATAAGAATCACTAATTCTCTCAAGCAGTTTTAATAAAAGTCCATCAGAGCTCTCATCTCTTCTGGGCAACAGCCCCAAGAATGCCTAAAACTAAAATTCAGCTCTCACTATGAACCTTAGAAGTGAGCAACAGAAATTAATTTGAAACTAATAACAGTTAAAGGCACTCTCACTGCCTAAAAGTGAGTAATATAACCAAGCCCTAAAAAAAAAAGGACCAGTGGTAAATCAACTATAGAGTCTTTCCAGTGGATCTTGCTGTGGACTAGAGGTATGTTCTTCAAATCCTCCTTTTGGCGTCTTTGACTCAAGAGATCACAACAATGATCACCCACTACAATATGTAGCTCTACCCTGCAGTAGCCACCTCCACAGCTGCCACCAGCACTACATAGGCAGCAAGCAACATCACTGATTCAGGAACAGCAGGAGGGACTCCTAGAAATACCTGCCCTGGAAGGCAGCCAACCCGTCCCGATAAATCCACAACTATGGCTCTCGGCCCAATGTTTGCCCACTAGCAGGCACCCCCGAGAGACCTAGAGGCCACCCATAACAAGCACTCGCTCTCCAGCAGACTCAAACCAGTCCCTCCCATTATGGACCTGGCACACTGCAGCCACCCCCAGACAGGTCAGAGCAGGCCCCCCAATGTTTTAGATATTCTGGTACCACCAATACTTCGGAGACTTCTGGCAAGACACAGTCTGTTAAAAATGGCATACAGCCGATATTCCAGTAGAAAAAGTCAGGCCACCAAGGTTCCTCATTCGATGTTCCGGCTGAATCACCCTTGTTCAGCCATTCCTCTTCAGCACCTCTGGACTTCTCTTCCCATCAGACCAGATCCACCACACAGGTACAGACTCCACTGAATCTTCGATACTACAAAACGTCACCAGCAGGTAGGACTGGTTAAATAAAAAATGTACACACACTAGTATATTTAATGGATGATAGTAGTGCCAAAAAGAGAGAAGCAACAACTTAGTAATGTGAAGGTAGTGACTCCGATTAACAAATACACGGAAGAAAAGGTTTTAGCCTAGTTATCCCTAAAATGCTATTCCTGCATAACTATCTCACTGCTAAATACTGACTAACTACCACAGATAAGCTAATGAACTTAAAAATAAATAAGCTAGCAAACCAAAAAATATAAAAAACAAATAAAACAAAGAAAGATTTAATTCTAAAACTCTAAAAACTGTTGCTGCTACTGACGGCTGCTACTGACGGTTAGAGATGCAGTGAATTTTTAATCCACCCTCAAAGTGGACACAAAGTGGGCACTACGCGACCACTGAGCACAACATGAAGTGGACCCTGTAAAGTGCTCACTTCACGTTATTATTATCACCACTTTGCATTGACATTATGCCTTAACACGAAGTAAGGTGAAGTGAAAAGAAAATAGGCACATCATATGGCTTGCAGTACTATAAGTCACATGCTTTAGCCAGGCAGGAAGAAAGTGAGTCACAGAAGCAGTTTCACTTTCTCCTTTGCATTTGTAGAGAGAGAAAGCATTTGTGAGAGGAGAGGAGTTACTGCTTGCCTTTTGTTGCTTTTCAGTGCCAGAACAAAACAAACAGCTTTTTTAAAAGCTATTTCTTTATTTAGTTTTTGTATTGTATTTGTGTTTTTTGTTGTTAGTGATTGTTTTGTATATGTTTTGTTTTGTTTTGTGTGTGTGACTGACTCTGTGTGTGTGTGTGTGTGTGTGTACCCATTGTCTGTGTGTGTGTGTCGGCCCGTGGACTTCAGGAGGATGGACAGTCATGTAGGAGAAGGTGAGTTGCTGGCCCATGGGCGCAGTAGGAGGGGAAGAGTGTGGACGTGTGGGGGGGTGGTCATGTGATGTTGGACTGCTCCTGACTCCTGGCTGGTGTTGCTTCCGACGTTGAAGCAACAGGAGCAGCAACAGCAGCACCAGTGCCATCGGTGGCTGCTGCGCGTCCACCTTCTCTGCCACTACCACCACCACCACCACTAGCAGCAGCTGTTGGGGCTCCAGCACCTCCACAGCCACAGGAGGTGGCCCCGGAAATTGTAGGTGGTGGTGGGACTCGTGCCCGACATGTGAGGACTGTGTCTAGTGCCCCCTGCAGCTCCCCAGTGTGGGAGTTTTTTAACTGTGTGGGGGGAGACAGCACAGTGGTGGAGTGCCATGTCTGTGGTGTGCTGGTGCACCATAGCCCCCTGGGACACATTTGGGGACCGGTGGCTAGCGTACCCACATGCTGAACCACCACAGGGCAGAGGGGCAGACTGCCATGGAAGGGGTCAGGCATCCACCTGCTGGCCCTTCCGTGGCAGTGCCTGAGGGTGCTGCTGGTGTGGGAGATGTGCCTCACAGTCACCGCTGAAGCAGGAGGAGGAGGAGTTTAATCATACACATTTTCCCTTCCAGGGGAATCTTTCTTGCACCACATAGTGCAACACATTTTTGTGAAAACCACCTGTAATTTCATTACAGTGTGTCACGTGATGGAGGAATTCCTGTTCTGAAAATCTGCCCTCATTCTGCCTCCCTTCTCAGCAATGTTAGGACTTGATGGCAGGGAGAGTGTGTGTGCATGCTTCTTACAGTGAATATCCAATTGTCTGGCAGGTTTCCGAATGTTTCTTTATGTTATAATGGTCAGTTTGTGGTGAAATGTGTGGCCACGTTTCCAGTGAGAAGAGCTTTGCTAGTGGAAACATCCTACATTTCACCACAAAGTGAACCTTATAACATAAGGAAACATTGGGATAGCTGCTGAACATTCATTATAGTGGAGCATGCACCTGTGCTCCCCCTGGCATCATGTCCTAAAGTTGCTGAGAAAGGGTGGCAGAATGTGGGTGGTTTTCTGATAGGTTATTCCTCCATCACGTGACTCACTGTAATGAAATTATGGGTGGTTTTCAGAGAAATATATTGCACTCTGTGGAGCAAGAAATATTCCAGTGGTAATAATGCCCCCACATATTAGTTTATGTGCATCACCATAACTATGTAATGTGGTGAATGTCTGTAAAGCAGCAGCACAACAATCTGTTGATAACTCTGACCTATATTTTTTAAAGCTATGATACAACTTCCTTTACTTACATCCTCACTGACTGGAATGATACGAGAATTTACAGTAGTTGAGTCTTCTGTACTACCTTTTTTCATGTGTGAAATAATGAAAGGAGCATTCCTTTAAAATTGGTGCTGGCCAGGTCTTTGTCATTGTTTTCCTCTGCTTTTCTCCATCACATCAAGTAGTTGTTATATATCACTTCTGTTGTTAATTAACAGTTATGCATCAGGAAGTGTTTTATGACACCACAGAACAATAGTTATTGAAAGGCAGCTGCAAATAAATACAAACCTGGTCCGAACAATATTGTAAGACGTGCTCATTTTTTTTTCATACATGAATAAAAGTAGTCAAGTAAGTAAAGCAGACATAAATTGTGAAAAGAATCATATCATTCAAGTCATGACTCGGAAGTAAGTAGTGGTGGCTGTGGTAATGTAAAGTAGCATAAAAAAGTACAGTTCAAAACTGTGAGGACATTCTTACAATGCTGCTTTAATTGTAAAAATGTCACTATGACATCATGAGCTCACAGCAACAATCACAGAACACAAAAAAGTGGCACAGAGTCCCCAGATTTTGTCTGCAGGCCCAAAATGCATCCTTCCTGTGTGCAGAAAATTGACAAGTGGTTGAGACTGTTTCAGCAAATACGAAGTCCCCCAGAATTAATGCTGCACTCAGTCATGTGCACAAATGTGGCACATAGTCCCCAGATTTTTTCTGCAGGCCCAAAATGCATCCTCCTTGTGTGCAGACAATTTACTAGTGGTTACGAAGAGAAATGGGATTGATTCAGCACATACAAAGTCCCCCAGAATTAATGGTGCACTCAGTCATGCGCGCAGTGGTGGCACAGAGTCCCCAGATTTTTTTTGCCAGCCCAAAACACATCCTGCTTGTGTGCAGAAAATTGAGACTGTTTCAACATATACAAAGCCCCCAGAATTAATGGCACCCTCAGTCACGCACACAAAAATGGCACAGAGTCACAGATTTTTTCTGCTTGCCCAAAATGCATCCGCCTTGTGTCCAGAAAATTGACAAGTGGTAACGAAGTGAAATGAAATTGTTTCAGCACATGCAAAGTACCCCAGAATTTATTACGCAGTCACTCATGCGCACAGTGCCCCAGAATAAAATGATGACCGTGAGCGAACTGTTGATGGTCCAGTGTGTGCTGCAATTCAAGCAACTGCAATGTGATCATCTCAACTGGATGGAAGGGTGCCCTTTGTCTGTACTCTAATAGTAGCCTTGGTGAGTTGATATACAGTATATAGATATATATTTCTGTATTTTGTAGATGAGAGAGGTTGACATGGACATGTACTCATGGTACTGTATTGTTCTGTATCACAGGTCACAGATACTGTTGGTGTGCACATTCCAGTGCTCAATTAGAACCCTTTGCGTAGAAATTTGCAATGGATAACTGTCAAGCACATGAAGGTAAGTATTTTTAATTTTTTTTTGGGTGGGGGGAAGCATATTTGCAGGTTTGTCTGTAATGGTTTCTTATTTTCTTACTTCTTCACAGATCTCATCTGCATCCTTCTTGAGTCTGGTGTTATTGATGGTCATGGTCATCTAATGAAATGACTTCTGCATGTTGCATGTGTGCCCCAGCCCGGGGGGGGGAGCCTGATGTTGAAGAACTTGTTTGGATAAGGCCACTTTGTCAGAACAACAAAGCATCTGGAAGTTTCCTAAAAAAAGAAATGAATGACTTCTTACAACTTAACTGTTATGTGTCCCTCCCTGGTTCTCAAATTTCAATCACTAAAGTCAAGTTACATTTCAAAGCCACATCTTGTCAACTAACACAAACTGTGTGCAATATTTGCTGCAGTTTTTACAAAACAATGAAACGGATGAAATAAAATCTTCATACTTACCAGAATGGATTTCACATGGATATTACATCGCTTCCTCTCTGTACTGTACAGCTGCAGTACCATTCCCAACAAGTTTTAACGATGGAGCCTTTTTTTGTTACCCTGTAAAAGAAACAAAAGAAGTGTACTCTATGTGTTTTACCATTGCGGCTCTGAAAAGCTACCGAAAACAAAACATACAACTAAAGGAGGTGAAGCAGCATAACAAACATGAGTACACATACTCACTTTATGGTTTAAATATTAAGAAGCTTTCTGTCTCTGGCTGATGGATGTGGTGGTCTGGACAGACTCATGGTGGCAGTGGTCACAGTGGATAACATCAGTCTCCATGGTGGTGGTCCGGGGGGGCAGGCAGACTCATGGTGGCAGTTGTGGCAGTGGATAACATCAGTCCCGGTGGTGGTGGTCCAGGGGGGCAGACAGACTCATGGTAGCAGTAGATAACATCAGTCCCAGTGGTGGTGGTCTGGGAGGGCAGACAGATTCAGGGTGGCAGTGGTGGCAGTGGATAACATCTGTCCCGGTGGTGGTGGTGGTGGTGGTCCGGGGGGGCAGACAGACTCATGGTAGCAGTGGATAACATCAGTCCCGGTGGTGGTGGTCCAGGGGACAGACAGACTCATGGTGGCAGTGCTGGCAGTGGATAACATCAACCCCAGGGGTGGTGGTCCAGGGGGGCAGACAGACTCATGGTGGCAGTGGATAACATCAGTCCTAGTGGTGGTGGTCCATGGGGGTAGACAGACTCATGGTGGCAGTGGCTAACATCATTCCCAGTGGTGGTGGTCTGGGGGGGCAGACTGACAGACTCATGGTGGCAGTGGCTAACATCAGTTCCAGTGGTGGTGGTGGTCCGGGGGGCAGACAGACTCATGGTGGCAGTGCTGGCAGTGGATAACATCAATCTCGGGGGTGGTGGTCCGGGGCAGACAGACTCATGGTGGCAGTGGATAACATCAGTCCCAGTGGTGGTGGTCCGGGGGGGGAAGACTGACAGACTCATGGTGGCAGTGGCTAACATCAGTTCCAGTGGTGGTGGTCCGGGGGGCAGACAGACGCATGGTGGCAGTGGATCACATCAATCTCAGTGGTTGTGGTCCGGGAGGTAGACAGACTCATGGTGGCAGTGGATAACATCAGTCCCAGTGCTGGTGGTCCAGAGGGGGCACACCACCTTTTAAAAACTTCAGCTAAAACCCGCCAACATTAACCACATCATCATCCTCATAAAGAAAACTGCCCTCACAGTCATCAATGTCTGAAGTCTGACCACTGGGAAATTCGTTCTCCATTGTGTCATCATCTACACCAGTGGTGGGCCGTTTCAGGGAGCCACTGCAAGTGCCACCAGGATGCTCCATTTCCACATCAGCAAACCACCATGACTAGGCAGGGGTATGAATACCGAGGTTGCAGTCTCTGCTGGTATGTGCCTTTCATTCATTTTAATGAATGTTAGCAAACTAACATTAGCAGGAGACAGGTTTGTTTGACGATCCCTGACTATTTCACCTGCTGAGCTGAATACCCTCTCAACACTTACACTGGATGGTGGGAATGTGAGGTACTTCAGTGCCACTGCGGTCAAATCTGGCCATTCACTGACCTTTCCACTCCAGTACAAAAGAGGATCTTCAGTTATTGTCAGATGCCTGTTTTCAGACAAATATGACTCAACCATTCTCTGTGCCGCACTAAGTCCAATTGTTGATGCATCATCCTGTTCTCCCGAATCATTTATTTCACAAATACCCACTTGGGACAAAGCCTCCCAAAGTGGGTTGATGCCAGCCACTTTGGATGACAGACGACCTGGAACTGTAGTCCCCTTCCCCTTGCAGGATATGCTTGATAGTCCTCCAGGTACGCCTTCAGCCGTATTTTGCTGCTGATGATTGCTGACCTTGGCATGTGACTTCTGTGCCCTATGAACCAAGCACACCAGCTGACCACTGATATTTTTTACCTGTTCAGGCCCTCTCTCCAGTACTGATGCAATTCCACGTTTGTATCGTGGGTCCAGCATTGTTGCTATGGCAAAGTTGTCACTACGCTGAATGCTCACAATGTGACGATTCTGGTCGAATACTGTCAGCATGTGTTGCAGCAACATATTGCTATCACCGTCTCCAGCAACATCAAGGTTATGCTGTACATTCACCAATGTCTGCCTCAGCACCCGCAGCAGTGGAATTGATTGGCTAATGGAGAGACTGCCACTCACTGCCTGCGTGGCATGTTCAAAAGGCCTCAAAATTGTTATTACAGAGTCCATGAGGTGCCACTGTTCAGTCGTCATAGACATGGAGGCCCCAGAACTGTCACGGCTAGTGTGCATAACAAGATATTCTGAGATGGCTTTGTATTGTTCATACAACCTCTCTGCCATGTATAACATGGAGTTCCATCGGGTGACAACTTCCAGCTTCAAGCAGTGCTGAGGCAGGCTGTTTTGTATCGCAACTGCCGCAGTGGTTCACGGACCCTTCCAGATCTTGAAAAGTGAGAGCAGATACGTCATGCAATGGTCATCATTTCCTTTATATCAGGGTGCTGCAGAAACTCCTGAACCACAAGATTTAAACAGTGGGCCATGCATGGAACACGAAAAAAAAACACCATTTGTGATGCATTTCACCATATTTAACCCATTGTCACTTGCTATGAACCCAGCTCTCAGGGACAGAGGGTTTAGCCATCTGTCAGTTTCAGTCAGTACCATGTCCAACATGTTCTCACCAGTGTGTGAACAGGTCACACTGTGCATAGCAATGATTGCATGCTGTCAAATTCCAGGAAGATTGCTACCACGACAATCCACCTTACTGCACTGATTATTCACACCACCAACATCACAAACAACCCCCAGCACCTGCGCCCAGTGTGCAGTTATACACAGATATGAACTTCCTGCTGTTTTGTCACTTGTCCACATATCCATACTTCAATGGATAAATGGAGAGGAGGAATGTTGAAGGGCATGTCTTACTGAGTTGGACACAGTGCGGAACAACTAGGGGACAGCACGGGTAGAAAAGTATGTCCTGGATGGGTCTTTCCATTTTGAACAGGCATGTGCAGCAAACCACCAGAAGCCAGAAATCTCCACAAAGAAAAGGACAAAAGATCAATTGCCAGCATTTCCGCTACAGCAGCATTGAGTTCACGTGACACTGTATGATTCAGGGGTACTTCAGCTTATGCGCAAAAACACTCTGTAATGTGGGCTGACTTAAACGTTTTGCATGTGGTGTGTTGATCACAAATGGTTGTGCTCTGTGATGAATGGCACTGGCAGGGCATGGAGTGTAGACATTTGATGAAGACGGTTGCACAAGTGATGATGACAAACCCAGAAATGATGTCATTTTCCCAGATTTGCCAACTGGGGTTGATGTACCACTTGCACTAGACATACTGCATTCACTACCACCACCACCACTACCACAAAAACTGCTACTATCACCAGCACTGGACAACATTTCAAAGTCATTATGGTCCTCCACCTCATCATGCCTGTAGTAATCCTCTGCTCTTTATTACCACACTACTGCACATGTTTAATTTCCTACTGTGCTTAACAGTCATGGAAGGGGATAACATGCTGGCTATGCTTGCCGGTGACATGGGTGAATGCCCCAGTGTGGTATTAGCTGCCAGCTTGTGTTGGATCCATAGTGCCAAGTGCCTATTCTTAAGATGTGTATGCTGTCCTCCTGTGCCCAGATGGCTCCCCTTTTTACCTCGAGTCACACGCACATGGCAAACCCAGCAGATTGCAACTGAAACATCATTTGCATCTTGAACAAAAAAATCCCAAACAAGGGAGTGTGATGCTCTGCTTTTAACATGTCCATGATGATGTGTCTTATTTAAGTCTGTTTTTTTAAGCACTGAAGTGGGGGGGGCACATGATGTTTTGGGCACTGCACACCTGGACTCAACCGACCACCACGACTAGCTATCATATTGATTACTGGGTCGTCATCATCATCATCAAATAAAACTGGTAGATCACAAGATTTTATTGGGGGGGGATTTCTGCAAACAGACTCAGACACAGTCACTTTTAATTTATTTTTCTCCAGTTCCCAACTGAGGTCAATTACATCATCAGCATATTCATCAAAGTCACACACATCAACATCTTCTGCTTGGATGCTAGCATGTGGACTGCATGTTGCAACAACAGCAACATCATCATCACATTCATCATCAGCATCTACACCACCATCACCTGATATTTTTTCACCACACTGTGAATCCCTGCATGGAAAATGTGTGACGTTAAGTGCCACGGTGGATGGAATATCACATTGTATGCTATTGTTGACATGATCATCAGAATCTTCAGGTTCAGTTACTGGGATGTTACTGGGAAGTATGAAATCATCTTCGCTGCCACTCACTTGCACTGCTTCACACTCAATATTTTTGGAAATGGTACACTGGTCGGAATTAGAACTTGACGCAACAATACTAATACTACCTCCATCACCACTAACTCCAATAACACTAACACCACCAGCTGGGAAACATCTTCTCCTCCAATTATGAGTGATGCTACTGATTGGGCTGTAAAAAACATTGCAGGAGAAATACCTTTCCTCACATCAACAATGTACTACTGCATCTGCGTACTACTACCACGCCCACAGACCATCTTACTGCCAACATTGCCATGGCGAGAAACAGCTTTGCTTGCACATCTCTTTGCAGGTATGTTGGGGGATCAACTACAAATATTATAACCAAATTCAGATTTTGATACGTTCACTCTCTGATTGGAGGTACGCTGGCTGGATGTGAAGCCAAATAAACAACTGTGGCTTCAGCAACAGATAACAGACTACTCTGAGACTGTCACGGAATTAAAACAACTTCAGTAACCAGTGATGCTGATGAGGTCACAAAAACAATCCAATCTGGTAAAAAATACCTTTTGAACGTGGGGGTTGGGGAGCACTGAATACAGACAGTGCTGATTTTTATGGCACTACATGCAGCAAAACTAAGAACAGATATCACGATCGCAGTACAAAATCAGGCAGCTGCAGTGGATAGCAGGTTCACACTGCTGCACTTGCAATTACACTAGTCTGTGGCACAATAAAAGGTGTATTATTTGATGCATGCTACACTGAACACACACTCACACACAGAACAGTTTGTGTACAATGCTGAACGAGGAATGCGCCACAAATGCAAAAGTTCAGTACTATGCCACGTTACATATTGTAAATTTGTAATTTAAACAACCTGAGCTTAAGAACTACTGCACCACATCCACACAACAAATAGCAAGAAAATGTCTGCTATTACTGACAATATTACTATGTGTACATTAACACAGTCAGTTATGAAACAAAAATATAACCAAAAAAAAAAGAAATCACTATTTCTCCAACTTAAATCTACCTACACCACAGATTCGCCCCTTCCCCAAAGCACACTTTCACTGTCTTTCACCACACACATTCAATGTTGTAAATTAACATTCAAAATCCACACAAAAACAAAAACGCTCGATGATATGAGCACAGGAGGGTTTCCTACAATTGATGAACTAAAGTTGGATCCCCCCCAAAAAAGCAAAAATGTTTTTTGAACAGCTTTTACAAGATTCTTATCACAGACAGCTATCACAGCACACTGTCTCCTACTCCTTCCTACTCATACTACCCCGAACTGAGGCTGTGCAGATCAATATAGAGCCCATGTGACCTGTAATCCCATGAATCACTGCAAATTTTGCCTTTGGAGCTCAAAGACAAGGTGAACTGAAGAGAAGTGCACTGCCCGCAATGCACTTCGCCTTAAAATTGGCAGAGTAGTGGCCTGGGGAGGCGGATTAACGTGAAGTCATTGTTTCCAATGGACTTTGTGTTCCTCATTATAATGTGAAGTACTCCACTTCACATTGTGGAGCACTCCACGAATCCGCCTTTGCTCCGCGAATCGCTTCGCAGAGCGGATTGAGCCCACTTTGCACACCACTACTGATGGTCAGCACAGTGTGGCTGCCATCTTTGCATCAGCAATGGTGGGATTTTTTTTGTACATGATGGTAGTGATGAAACAGTGGCAATCTGCCAGATTTGCCACACGTGTGAAACGTAGTAATAAGGTTAACCATCTGGGCACTGGGGGCCAGCATACTCATCTCAAGAGCAGGCACATAGCACTGTGGACTTTTATTTATTTATTTATTTAAAAGTTTTACTAGGAAAGGCATACTGAGCAGACTACCGCTGGATTGCAGATGTGTCCTGGGGGTAGTTGTGGACGGGATGATTGGCACCAGAGGGGAGCTAATATCATAGTGGGGTGTTCATACTCATCCACCTTGGTGAGCATGGCATCCCTTTCCTTTAGTGTAAGTAGCCATGTCAGTGAAAGTGGTGAAATAACACCAGAAGATTACTATAGGCATGAGGAGGAGGATTTTAAATGTTCAAGTATTGGTTAGAGTAGCAGTGGTCCATGTAGTAATTCTAGTAATCAACCCCTGTGCTTAAAACAAGTAAAATAACTGCATTTATTGGCTTGTCACCTGTGCACTTTGACTCACCATCACACGTCAAAGGTACCCCATCCATGTCAGTTTGCAGAGGAGAGCAATTTGGCATGCCACGTGCAAAATACTGAGCAATACAGCCCATGTCGTACAGCCTTTTTACCTGGGATAGTAAATACCCACCAAATCATGCAGTTGGACATGAACTCAATGTAGCCATAGCAGAAATGCTGGCAATTGACCTTTTGTCATTCTCCTTTGTGGAGAATGCAGGATTCCGGTGCTTTGCAGCACGTGCCTGTCCTAAATGAAAGATCCCGTCGAGGATTTACTTTTCCACCCGTGCTGTCCCTGAGTTATATTGGATGGTGACAGAGTCTGTAAGACATGCCCTTTAACATTCTGCACCATCTTACATTCACTTAAGTATGAATACGTGGACAAGTGGCAAAATGTGTATTACTGCACTTTGGGTGCAGCTACCTGGGGTTGTCTGTGATGGTGGGATGGGGAAGTAGTGTAAAAAATCACTGTGGTGGTAGCAACCTTCATGGCATTAGACAGCATGCCACGCTTGCAATGCATAGTGTAGCAGGGTCGCATAAAGGCGGAAACATGCTAGACTTGCTACTGACAGAAACTGATGAGTGGCTGCACCTCCTGTCCCTAAAAGCTGGCTTCATAGCTAGTGATAACTGATCAAACATTGTTAAATATATCAGCAATGGTGGCTTTGTGAGGGTTCCCTGCATGGCCCACTGTTTTAATCTTATGGTACAGGAGTTTCTGCAGTATCCTGAATTAAAGTAAATGCTGACTGTTGTATGCTGCATCTCTTCCCACTTTGCACGCTTTGGAAAGGCCCGTGACCAACTTAGGCAGCTGGAGATTCAAAACTGCCTTCCTCTGCACCGCCTCAAGCTTGCAGTTGTCACGAGATGGAACTCGACACTTCACATGGCAGAGCAGTTGTATGAGTAGTGCAAAGAGAAGGGACTTGGCAAGGTTGGAGAAATGGTCAAAAGTATGGCAGCTTAGACTCAATGCAAAGAAGTGCAAAATAATGCACCTGGGAAACAAAAACACAGGAAGAGTACACAATGGGGGGAGGTTCTAACAACAACAAAAATGGAAAGGAACCTGGGTGTAGTCATATCAGATGACCTTAAGGTAGGCAAGCAACATGAGAAGGCAATAAGGAGGGCTGGGGGGATACCGGGATGCATAGGGAGAGACATCACCAGTAGAAAACAAGAAGTTGCTATCCCTCTTTACAGACAGTTCGTGAGACCCCATCTGGAGTACTGTGTGCAGTTCTGGAGACCCCATCTCCACAAGGACATAGACAGGATGTAGGCAGTCTAGAGGAGGGCAACTAAAATGGTGCAGGGTCTCCAACAGAAGCCATATAAAGAGAGACTAAAAGAGCTTAATCTGTATACCCTTGAGGAAAGGAGGGAGAGGAGGATTTGATAGAAAATGTCAAGTAGCATGTTTCAGAAAAAGAGATGTGCAAGAACAAGGGGGCACAATTTACTGTAAAGATAGAGGGGGGAATGCTCAAGGGCAATGTGAGGAAGTATTTTTTCACAGAGAGGGTGGTGGACGCATGTAACCACCTTCCTGAGGAGGTTGTGGGGTCAGACACAGCGGGTGAATTCAAGAATGCATGGGACAAACATAAGACAATTCTAGTCAGGGAGGAAGTAGGCTGTTGGTTAAAAGGGAGCAGGAAATCTGTGCTAACTGGCAGCAGTTAGTAATATTCCTAGAAAGAGACATGATAAACTTGCCTCCAAATGAACCATATTTAACTGTACCTTAATAAACATTGACGTGCAGTGTTTTCAATTGTTTTCTTTTTATGAACAACATTCTGAACAGTTCTTTTCCTGGAACCAGTAATTTGGAGTGTTTACTATGTCATGGTTTGAGTACAGAATGCTAATCATGAGCTATTGTCCTATCAGAAACATGCTTTGAGTTCTTTCCTCAAGCCGTGACATAGTTAAAACTCCAGATCACTGGTTCCGTGAAGAGAATTGCAACAGAATGCTGCCCATAAAAACAAAACAATGCAAAATACAGTTTTTCATATCACTTTTTATTCAAGTACGGTTATACATGGATCATTTCAGCTTATGGATATCATTTTTGTAAACTGGAACATTATAAACGGCTACTAATTTGAAATAATTTCCTGTCCTCTTTAACTAGAATCTGCAGCTTATCCAATAGGTAGGGAAATGGCCAGGCTGTGTGGGGCAAGCGGTCCCTATCTGTGGTCAAAGTCTATGTTTCTATATTTAAAGCCATCTCTGAGTACCCAGTTATGCACACTAGCCGTGACAGTTCAGGGGCCTCAATGTCTATGGCAACTGAACAATCGAGACTGATGGACTCAGTAATATTAATTTTGAGGCCATTTGAATATGCCACACAGGCAGCGAGTGATGACAGTGCATCCGTTAGTCAATCCATTCCACTGCTGTGGGTGCTTAGGATGACTTTATTGAATCTGCAGCCTAGCCTTGATGTGGCTGGAGACAGGTCAAGCTGTGCATTACTGAAACACATGATTACAACATTAGACAGCAATCGACACATCGCCACTATTCAGCAATCTCCAGAATTTGGAATAGCCACAATACTGGACACTAGCTATAAGACTGGCATTGCATCCATACTGGAGGGAGGGCATGATCAGGTTCAAAATCTGACTGGACAGCTGGTCTGATTGGTTCATGGGGCACAGAAGTCACGTGCAAAGTTCTGTAAACCACAGCATACGAAAGCTGTAGATCACTGTGGACCGAACATATCAAGTGAGGTGGCTGAGGAGCAAGAGGTGCACAGTTGTCCATGAATCCACTTTGAGGTGCCTTGTCCCAAGTAGGAATTTGTGACTTAGATGAATCTTGTTAACAGGTGGATGATTCATCAAGAATGCATGCATCACAGACCATGGTTGAGGCCTATTTGGCAGAAAAATAGGCATCTGATAATATCGGACGATCCTTTGTTGTACTGGAATGACAAGGTGAATAAATGGCCAGCACTGACATCAGTAGCACTGAAGTACCTGAGCTGCCCACCTTCCAGTGTAAGTGTGGAGAGGGTATTTTGTCCTGCAGGGGCCATAGTGCATGACCTTCATACTAACCCATCACCTACAAATATCAGCATGCTGACATTTATCAGAACAAATGAAGGTCACATACCAAGTCAGACAACCACATCCATGTTTGTACCCCATCATGATTATGGCTGCTCTGATGATGCAAGCAGGAGAAGACCATCCTGGATGCAGCATGAAACAGTGTACCATTGAGGTTGATGACACAGTCATGGAAAAAGAATTTCCAAGTGGGTACAACTCTGCCATTGAGGATTGCGAGGGCTGCTTCCTCCTTGATGATGATGATAAGGATGTTGGTGGGAGGGAGTAATGGCAAAATTACAGAGGTGAAGGCTGTCGCAGTTCTGTAATGTTACAATTTTTTTGCATTAAAAAATGAAAAACGGTGGCCTTGACTATAATCTGACAATTGACATAAATATTAAAGACATGTTATATTTCGACTTCCCCCTTTCTTGATTTTGATGGTACAGTTCACAGAATGTGTGCAGTCATAATTACCTGCAGTCCTCTAAACACAAATGTCAACTTGTACCAATTTAAATCCTGCTGATTGATTGACAGATATCCTCCTGATACTGAAAAACAATAACTCACTCTAGTCAGCCACCCTGCTTCTTGACAGACACACAGAGACATTGTACCTGTGCCCAAGCTATGAACCCTCAGCCAGCCACAGCCACCCTGCTTCTTGAGAGTGAGAGAGAGAGAGACATTGAATCTGTGCCCAAGTTATTAACCCGTAGCCATCCACAGCCACCCTGCTTCTTATCACTAATGTACAGTAAGTATGTACTAATGTCATGTACTATGGTTTTGACCTGCACTGCGGTGTGAATCCTTCCTTAACATTTTAAAGATGCCACTGTCACCTCACCAAATACAGTCAACTGATTTTCATTTTGTTTTCACAGGTTACAGACTCTGTAACTTTGCAGGACTGCAGTACTCCTACCACCAAAAGGATAACATCTACAGGTAAGTATCACTTTTATTTCCTCATTAATTTTTTTATCTCATGTTTTTCTGCCAGTGTAAAGCATTCTTCACAGATGGGACAGGCATACTTCAGTATGCCAGGGGTGCACAATGTGTCATCCTGGTCCTGAAAACCCATGATGTAATGTAAGTACGACAGTGGGCCAGTGCGTTTCACTCACTAAACGTGTTAATTTCTTTCAAGGGCTTTACTAATAGCTTGGTATTTTAAGCTGGATAAGGGGTTTACTAATAGCTTGGTATTTAAAACTGGATAAGGGGATTAGTAATAGCATGGTATTTTAAGCTGGACATAACAGAAGACAGGAACAGCCATGCTGGGAATTGAATGTGGTGGTGCAGTGAACTCCTAATAATTTCTTCTTCTTCTGTTTTTAGGTAACATTGAGGTGCTGTGGACTGCCGTCAGTGGTATCTTCCAATCTGAAGATGGACGGCAGTTAGGAATGGATATGCTGAAGGCCTGGAAAAAGGAAAAAACATTAATGAAACTTGTTTTCAAATGTGCCCCCCCCCCAAAAAAAAATTAATACTTACCTTACATGGCTTGCTAGTTTCCATACAGCCAAAGTCATCAACCATCACAAATGTGCAGAAGACAAGTGTGCATATGACCTGAGGAAAAAAAAGTAATCAGAAATGATAATATTTCAGTCAACCACAGCATTAACCCCACCCCCTGAATAAAAATTAAATGTTACAGTACCACATTAGGTGTCAGACTTGTAACATATGTTTGGCATGTGGATGTGAACATCATGTGCACCAGGGTTAAGTGGAATCATTCCATATGTATTATGATTCCCTGAAAAGGAACAACATGATGGACTGCTTACAACACAGAATAAGATTCAATAGAAATTAAATGGCTGTGTCTATGCCAAAAAAAATTTCACTTGTGTGAACAATGACTCACCATTGTGGCATGAAGGCACACACAAAGGGTAGCATGTATCAGTGATGCAGCAGGCGTCAAACTCTCCATCAGGCAATGGTCTCACTAAAGTTGGGACACTGTGGCACATTTCTGGCCTTATTCTTCATCTGGACTTTTCATGACATTAAAGCAGTGGGACAACAGCAGTAGCAACTGGCATCACCACCAGGCAATGGTCTCAGTAACTTTGGGACACTGTGACACATTTCTGGTCTTATTCGTCATCTGGGCCCCCATATTCAAAGGAGATGCGTGTTGCAACCTGGTGGTGCAGGGTGATGTGCAGCACAATCCCAACATTGCACAGCAGCATGATATTCAGAAGGGAAGGATGTGCCAGCCGCAAGGAAGTGGGCCAGGGTGCTGCAGGAAGGTATGCCCTGTAAGTGGAGAGGGCAGTCCCATGAATATGCCACGCAGTGGCATACTCAGAGGGTAAGTGCCCCTCACTGTCCAGAGATGTGCGGCACAAAGATTCGCCATGGACAGCAGGTCTAAATTGGCCAGCCACCCACTGGTGGGCCATGGCAGTGCAGGCAGGTGCACAGCAGCCTGCCAGCCCAACAGTCAGCGGGCAACCCCACTCCCATCCTTGATTGTAAATAAAGATTGTATCCCCATATTTCCCTGGTAGTCTAGTAGCCCCAGTAACAAATGAGGGTTTAGGTTGCCCTAATGTTCCAATCTATGTTCTTATGCTTTTTGGGTCATCCTTAAAGTTAGGCAGTCCATGCAACTTAATTAACAGAAAAAGGATGAACTCCACTGCTCAAAAAAACTTTTCAGCAAAGAGACTGCTTTATTTTGTATTTATTTTCACACTTGGCCAGGAGGGTGACAGTTTCATGGCTGTTGCCACTTCCTCAGGCCCAAACAGTGTTGAATCTAAATAAAACATATAAAAACATTTTTCACTCCTCACATTATTTAAATATTCCATTACAATAAATAACTGTGTCCCCACCATCACTATCTGAGGATACATTAAAACTTTTATGTTATACAATATCCAAAAACAGCACATTCTTATTCTAGAACCTTTATATTTTATTAACCACATTATGTGCAGTTTCCTTAAAACCTGTCACATTGCACCAAGTGAGTCTCCCTTCATTATGAAAACAATCGAATAAAAAATCCATGATTGTGTTCCTTACTTACATTTTTCTGTTGAATTTATTCATATCCTGTCTTATGGATTTTCTGGCTCTTGCCTTAGAAATAATAATCTGTGTACATAGACTGAAAGAGCCTATGGTCAGAAGAATCTATGGTCTAGGTGACCGCCTAGCCGACCGAGGGATCCGGGAGGCCGGGAGAAGCAGGCAGAAAGCCGGCACAGCCCTCGAGATCCAGTGAGCGGAGGGGCTCCGAGCCGCCAGCGGGCCGGCGGCAACTGCCTAGCCGACCGAGGGATCCAGGAGGCCGGGAGAAGCAGGCAGAAAGGTACGGGCAAAGCCGCAAACCAATCGGAAAGCGACCGCTGTCTCTGCCTTACTTCCGATTGGTTCGCCTTTCCCATAGACTTTAGCTGGACTTTGCAACACTATTCTGGCGGGATTTCTATTATTTTTACTTCTTCTTAATTCCACCTAAAAGAGCTGTTTTACTCTTGAAATGTGCCCGATTTAAGGGTTGTATTGTTGTTTTGTAAGATAGTGATTACAGCCTTTTGAAATTCTGTGTAGGCTAGGCGCTTAGGCGCTTCTATACCCTCCCAGTCTTTGTTGTGTAGATCCTGATTTTAGCACCTTATTGCAGATTGCTGCAATAAAAGTACCTTACTTAGTGCCTTCTCCTCTGTCCCCTACCTTGTAGCCGGCACAGCCCTCGAGATCCAGTGAGCGGAGGGGCTCCGAGCTGCCAGCGGGCCGGTGGCGACCGCCTAGCCGACCGAGGATCCAGAAAACCCGGAGAAGCAGAGCGAAAGAGTGCGGGCAAACCGCAGAAACCAATCGGAAGCGACCACTGTCTCTGCCTTGCTTCGATTGGTGCTCCTTCCATAGACTTTAGCTGGACTTTGCAACACTATTCTGGCCGGGATTTCTGTTATTTTTACTTCTTCTTAATTCCACCTAAAAAGAGCTGTTTTACTCTTCAAATGTGCCCAATTTAAGGGTTGTATTGTTGTTTGTAAGATAGTGATTGCAGCCTTTTGAAATTCTGTAGGTAGGCTTTAGCGCCTAACCCCATACCCTCCCAGTCTTTTGTTGTGTAGATCCTGATTTTTAGCACCTTATTGCAGATTGCTGCAATAAAAGTACCTTACTTACTGCCTTCCTCTGTCCCCTACCTTGAGCTGGCACAGCCCTCGAGATCCAGTGAGCGGAGGGGATCCGAGCACCAGCGGGCGGAGGCGACCGCCTAGCCGACCGAGGGATCCAGGAGGCCGGGAGAAGCAGGCAGAAAGGTACGGGCAAAGCCGCAAAATTTTTGCCCGCCCAGCCTCCCCCCTCTCGGTTGATTCTTTTTATACACTTTCTCCCGCCATTACTCTAATCCACGCCCACAGCTATTTCCCTTCCTCTATTATCCCTTACCTAACCTCCACAATGCTACTTTGCTTCCTTTTGCTCCTGAGCCTCTCATCTTCCCCATTCCATATGATAATCATGATATACCCTTGCCATGGTGAATAAGGTAGTGAATATGGTCTGCCCCCTGCCATCCCCAATGGACACCCATCTATTCCTTTTTATATCTAGCCATTTTGCACTGCAACCCCTGGGTATCCCACATAAAGTCTCTCTAACCCTACAACATTCCTCAAGTACCTTACATTCATCCTGGCTTTATATTAACCCACTATGCCTGTCCATCAGATTATTATGTTGTGATAAACTTCATACCTATATAACAGGACCCTCACCCATTATACAGTGGTCCTCCAAGAAGAGGAGAAAATGCTCTGACCACTCCCTATCCCTTTCACTTGGTGCCCTCCTCAAACTAATCTTCTTCCTTCTGATCTGTATTGGTACTATTGAAATAAATCCTGGCCCCATTGAAAGTTTCTTATCCTCTGCTGATCTAACCTCCATAAATGGCTTAAGTTTCCTTCACTTCAATGCTTGCAGCCTTCTAAAAAAGTTCTCCTTAATACAGGCCTGGGTTGCACATACTCTACCTGACTTCCTGGTTATCTCTGAAACTTGGCTCAGACCTACAACAAAAGACAGTGATATAAACCTTCCCAATTATCAGCTCTTCAGATCAGATCGCCCTTCCAGGGGTGGTGGGGTGGCCATCTACATTAAGGACACCATCTCTGCATCCTGCCTCATCAATACATCCGAACCAAGGAATTTGAATGTTTGTCAATTAAAATATCCTTCCAAACTTGTCTTCATTTAAATTGATTGGCTGCTATAGGACCCCTCTGCAGGCCTCAAACTCCTATCCCACCTAGGATCAATACTCAATCTAGGCCCTGAAGATACCATCATCCTTGGTGATTTGAATTTAAACTGGCTATCTAATGTATCTGCACCACTAGTAACCTTCTGTGACACCTATGGATTCACACAATTAATCAAAGATCCAACCAGGATTAACCTAAAAAATTCTATCAACAGCTCGCTCCTGGATATTATGTTGGTAAACAAGCCTCACTTATATTCACATGCAGGAGTACTACCCAGTGATGTAAGTGATCATTGTCCTATAGCTGGCATAAGATCTACATTCACACCATCCAATCCTGCAAAATTTGTCCTCAAAAGGTCAAAGAAGAAATTCAACATCTCAGGATATCTCCATGATTTGTGCAATACAACATATTGGCAAGACTTTTACCTTACAACCTCAGTTGAAACAGCTCTCCAGATCTTAAAGGACATCATCACTAATGCTCTCAATATTCATGCACCAATCACCAGTATCAGAACTAAAGTAAGATCTTGTCCTTGGTTCACTACTGACCTTAAATCAGCTTTGTTAGCCAGAGACAAACTCTGGAAAAAGGCAAGAAAAACAAAGGATACCAGAGACTGGCTTCAATTCAGAAAAGCAAAAAATTCATGTACAAAACAAATAAGAATTGCCAAAGCTGCCTATTATAGAGCTGAATTAGATGCTTCCTACAATAACCCATCCAGACTTTGGGGTACTATAAAGGGAATTCTGGGCCAAAACTCTACCCCTGCATTAACCTCCAAACTGCTACTAAATGACACAAAAGTCACGGGCAAGCAAGAGATCCTAAATACCTTCAATGACCACTTCACCACAGCTGGCCTAGCATTTGACTCCTCACCTGCAAGTTTCTTGAGATCATCTTTAAACCTTCAATCCACTGTGGGACAAAAGGCTACTTCAACATTCTCCTTCAATCCAATATTCTTGAAAGAAGTAGAAGACCTCCTATCTAATTTAGATACTTCTAAGAGTGCAGGTACAGACTCCCTGGATCCCTACTTTCTTAAAATAGCATCACACGCCTTATCTGCCCCCCTCACTCATCTCTTCAATCTTTCCCTAGCTACTGGACCCATTCCCTCCACTTGGAAAACAGCTCAAGTAGTTCCACTACTTAAATCTGGTGATCCCATGGACCTTAACAATTACTGGGACATTTCCATCCTACCGGTACTATCCAAGATGCTTGAAAAATTAGTAAATTCACAATTAAGGGCCTATCTGGATAAAAACAACCTCCTAAATCCAGCACACTCGGGATTTAGATGAAGGCATAGCACCATTTCTGCCTTAGCCAAAGTAACTAATGATTGGCAGATTGCCTTGGATAAGAAGAATAGTACCTGTGCTGTGTTTCTGGATTTGAGTAAAGCATTTGATACAGTGGATCATGAATCATTACTCACCTCCCTTAGCTCTCTAGGCCTGGATTCTCTCTCACTCAACTGGTTTAAGTGCTATCTATCTGATAGGTCACAATTGGTAAAAAATGAAAATTACCTATCCACCTCTAAACCACTGCTAAGAGGTGTACCGCAAGGCTCTATTCTTGGCCCCATCCTCTTTGCCATTTATATTAATAATATCGATGCCAACCTCTCTCAATCTAACATTCATCTGTTTGCTGATGATACTGTATTATATGTCAGCAATCCCTCATTATCTAAAGCCTGTGAGCTGTTACAGTCAGAATTCTCCATCCTACAACACAATCTATTGGAAAAAAAATTAGTTCTAAATGCCAAAAAAACAAAAGCTATGTTCTTTGCCACAAAGAGTTGCTCTGCCATTACCCCCATCAGCCATCACCCTACAATTATCCACCTTACTTGGAGAGAAGCTGGAATTTGTGGACAAATTCAAATATCTTGGAGTCTGGATTGATAATAAGCTTGACTACTCTGTCCATATTGAAGAGCTACTAAAAAAGTTGAGACAAAGGCTTGGCCTATTTTACAGAATAAAACACTACCTTACCAGAGACTCCAAACAAAGATTAATCCAGGCATCATTCCTATCCCTCATTGATTATGCTGACTTTCTCTATGGCCATTGCTCACTCTCCTCTTAAATAAGCTGGACACCCTGTATCATAGATCCATCAGATTTATTACTGACCTTCCTCCAGCACCCATCATTGCTCTCTTTACATGGCAGTAAATTGGACATCACTACAACACAGAAGAAATAGGAATGCTGCAGTCTGGATCTTCAAAGCTTTAACAGGCAAACTCCTCCTATATCACAGACTGTTTTACCGAATTACTTCTAGGCCATACACTTAAGGATCAGTAAACTCATCATGTTAAAGGTTCCCAATGCCTGCATCCAGTTTGGGAGGGCTGCTATCAGCTACTCCCTAGCAGTTACTTGGAACTCACTCCAAAAATCTATGAATCTAAATACCCTCTTGCCCTTATCATCCTTCAAAAGATTATTCTCCACCCTATTTCCAGAGTTCTGCAATTGCTTCCATAAGGCCTAATCTCCCATCCAACCTACATCCCCCCTTCCGTATTCCATTCTGTTTAGTTCTCCTTCTATTATCCAGTCAGCTGCTATATTCTTATAAAAGCCATAAAGGCCCTATTATTTGTACACTATGCCTGCTATATCTATTCTCTCCTTTTTTTTACAGGTTAAGTGATTTTTACTGTGCCTTGTATATATGTAAATTTTTGTATACTCTCATTTTATGTCATTGTACTATTGTTTATGTTATTTTCTTGTCCATGTAAAAATACTTGTACTCTTATTTGTATGACCACTCGGGTCCATCTTGTAAATGAGCTACGCTCAATGATGTTCGCCTGACAAAATAAAGATTTTGATTGATTGATTGATTGATTGATTGAATCCACTTATCTGATCTTGTAATAAATGAGTGACACCTTTTTTTAAATTTTAAAACCTTACTCTCTTAATTGTCTTTCAATTCATATTTCCAACTCTCAGCCCCTCTGAGATGCTCAATGCCATTGCATTCTCTACAAATAAATATATAACATCTCATATAGTGACTCGTATAACAACTTGATTTGACAACATGCCTTGCAGGCAGCTTATACTGTCTAAAACAGTGTATAGACTGCAAATAAATAACCATTACATATGCAAAGGTTATGCTACAAATTAAACTATGTCTATGTGTTTGGGTGACAGCAGAATAAAAACTTCCTTGTGATCTGCTTAGTTCTTTATCCTCATATCTGGAAAGTCCAACATTCAAATGTAACCAATCTTTCTCTTTTGCAAACTCCCATCTTATGTTTTTTTCTGTTACTGCTTTCCCTTCTCCATTCAAAAATAAAAATTTGTTATGGAAAATGCCAGTCGTAATGTATCTTGTAGCATTCTATTTTTCATCAATTAAACTGTTCTGATCACTATGTATATGCTATCTGTATTCCCCTAAACTCCTTCATTACACACACTTCTTAATCTACAGGTTTGTTTTCTATCTACGCACTGCATTGCTCTTTTATCCTGGGTTGATCATCAAAGTGAATTAAAATAATGTATTGTGGCTTTCTACTCGCTCACCTTGTCCCTGCTTCAACAGTCACTTTCTCCTTGTTTCTGCCCTCTAGATTTTAGTGGTCCATTTCATTTCAGTATACACTATGGAGTATAGAAACAGATCTTGGATTTTTACAAGCCTTAAATAAATACTAAGTAAGAGCTTATTGCACCTCTTGGTAATTGTATGTAAGCGGCTTGTGATCCTGAAAGAAGGATAAACTCTCCCTGCAGCATGCATACAGAGTTCGTGGCATCTTCCATGAAGTAGGGAAGGCCCGAACTCTCTCACATGCGCAGTTAAATACCGCGATTGGTGGGGGGAGAAACAACATCAGCAGTGATGTTTCAATCCTGCCCAGTCCAAGATATCACCTTCTAAACTTACTCCTGAATAAGTGGAGGGAACAGTCATTGTCAAGGCTTGGCGGTGGTGTGGTGGTATAGGTGGGACTACTCAAGACCTGCATTGGCATCCAGAAGGCAGTTCGTCCCACACCCTCATCAAATTGCCATGCAACAAATTATTTTTTATATTTAAATCCTAGGTTTCCTATAAGGCATTACCTTGAGAAACCTCTCATTTTTTTGATTTTATACACTGTAAATGTACATAAAATTTTGCCTTCTACACAGCACTAAATAGGGGGCATTCTGAACATGTGTTCAGACTTGAAGTGATGCCAGAGTGAGGCAAATGGAGGCAACAGAGAACAAAAGTTAGTTTTTCTGATACCCCACCTCTGAATTCTCAAAACAGATCATAACCCATATTATTAGTGTTTTCATGATCCTTGCTTCTCATGGAGGGTCACAAAAGGTCAGATGTCAGTTATATATGCTAGGCACCCTGTGTCAATAGCCATTCCTATTCACACTATGTTATTAATACTTATTGTGACCCTGATAAAACTGTCAAAAATGAACAATAGTAGGAGGTTAAAAGGTCAAGCTATGTGCATATCAACAAAATGAAAATCTCATGCCCATATTTTCCACCTTATCTTCTTTTAAACTTTAGTACATGTTCATTGTGAATGTGATATCTACAAACATCACTATATCCTGAATTTCCCACAAAAATTATATGTTCATGTTATTGTTTCTACTATAGTGCAGTCAGTATCTTTCATGTATTCACTCTTCTTGTGACCATCCTTCAGTTCTGTTGACATCTTGAGGCTGCATACCCCACAGATAGAAAACACCCAGTACATTTTATGTCCATGCCAGAAGGGAGCACTGTGTTACTTGTGCTAGTCACCTACAAAGGTTTCCTGCGAAGTTTTCCATATTCAGGTCCTCTCCAAAGGCAATGCTTTATTCCACGTTTTAGTTACCAATAAAGGTTCCACTCACAGGTTTCATTTAGACCCACTCGTGGGTTCAAGCAGTCCATTGTGTAAATCCATGAAACTTCTATTTTTAAAGCCAGATCATACCCTGTGGCTCATTGACCATTTCCAACCCCAAGAATCTAAGGAGCATGGCTGAATGGCCTGCTGTGTTAAAATGCTTTGCTACCATAGAATTCTGGTCTGTGTTTCTAATATCACTTTTATGCTCACTTATCCTGTTCCTCAATTCTCTCCTTGTTTTTCCCACATACAGTTTGCTGCAGGGGCACTGTAATATGTATATCACATGATCTGACTTACAGGTAATGTGTTGTTTGATGTCATGTCTCCTGTTTGTGTATGGGTGTTCAAAAAAGGCCTTTTTGCTAGTATTGTTACATTGGAAGCAGTGGCCACATGGAAAACTTCCACTCTTTAATGGACCTAGAAAAGGTTTTTCTCAGTTCGTTCCTGTGTTGCATGTGCTGTGTGGACCAGCTTGTCTCTGCGTGTCATGTTTTTCTTTGAAGTCACAAGGGGCCAATCTCAGAATATCAGATTTAGGAGATCCCCTGTTTGGAGGATGTGCTAATTTTTTATTAATAATTTCTGAATGTCACTGCTCAGATGACTGTAGACTGTGCAAAACACAATCCTGTTTTCTGTGTTGTCCCTTCTTTCACTATGTAGTAATATTTCTCTAGGTGTATCCAGCACCTTTTGAGCTGTTTCCAGGACCTTCTGTCTTTTGTATTCCCTATTTACAAACCTTCTTGTCATGTTGTCAGACTGCTTGACAAATTCTTGTGTATCACTGCTGTTCCATCTAGCTCTGATCATTTGTGATTTTGGTATGCTGTCTTTAAGTTTAGGGTTATGGAAGCTCTGATAATTAAAGACAGCGTTTCTGTCAGTTTCCTTTCTGTACAGTTTGGGTTCTAGTTTATTGCCCCTTCTATAGATTAATAAATCCAGGAATGAGATCTGTTAAAGGCTACCCTCCATAAAGAACTGTATGCTAGGGTTCCTGCTGTTCACGTAATCCCTAAATCTATCGAGATACTCCCTCATGCCTTCCCATATCAGGAATATATCATCTATAAAATGCTTCCATTCCCTGATATTTTCAAAAAATGGGTTGTTACTTGCATCAAGTACATGTGTGGATTCAAAACTCCACATGAAGAGACTTGCATATGATGGGGCTATCATGCACCCCATTGCTGTACCCTTTACCTGTATGTAGAAATTTGTTTTCAAATTGGAAGTGATTCTTGTTTAACACTATTTCTGCCAGTCCAGACAAACATTCTGGGGGTGGGAATTGATCTTCTCTTTCCCTTAATGCCCTGTCTTACGCTGCTAATCCTTCCTGGTGGGTGATACTGGTCTATAAGTACTTAATATCTAGGGACACCAGCCAGACATCCTTTAAATCCAAGTTTCACTGATTAATGGCTACAAAAATATCTATGACATGGCTGGTGTCCTTGATACAGGTCTGCATCTCACTCTTCTCAGGTTGGATATGATAGTCCACATGTGTGGAGAGAGGTTCCAAAATGGAGTCCACGCCAGAGAATATGGGTATCCTTGGAGGTTTATCCACCTTTTTGTACACTTTGGGCAGCATATAGCATAAAGGTATCATAGGTTCTTTATTTATCATCATGTTCATCTCCCCCTCTTCCCATCAACCTTGATCTACCCCTAATTCTAAAAATTATTTGATGTCTTCCATGATCTCCATGGTAGGGATCCCCTGCCAGCTTCTGGTAATGGTCCAGGTCCCCTAATTGTCTGAGACATTCAGCTTGGTAGTCTTCATACTTCCATAAAACTATCCCCCCACCCTTGTCTGCTGGTTTTATCACTATAGGCTTGTCCTGTTCTACTGTTCTCAATGTTTCTCTTCAGTTTTTTGTGAGGTTATTGTATGTGGGGAATAGTTTTTTGGTGTTTGTCATATCTCTAATTTGTTGTTTGACTACCTTTATGTAAGTTTCAAATGTTTCCCATCCCTTGGGGGTGTAAAAGTTGATTTTATATCTAGCACCTTTTGCAAATTCTGTCTCCTTGTCTGTTGCTCCTGTTCCTTGCCCCCAAAGAAATCTGCCAATATTATTTTCCTATCACACAAAAACATTGAAGTAGTTTAATTTGTGGCATAACATTTGTATATGTAATGAATTTTTATTCACAGTCTATACACTGTGTAAGACAGTATAAGCTGTCTGCAGGGCATGCTGGCAAATCTAGTTGTTATAAGAGTCACTATATGAGATGTTATATATTTATTTGTAGATAATGCAATGACATTGAACATCTCAGAGGGGCTGAGAGTTGCAAATATGATTTGAAAGGCAATTAAGAGAATAAGGTTTTACAATTTGAAAAGGGTGTCACCTATTTATTACCAGAACACATAAATGGATTCTTCTGACCATAGGCTCTTTCTATCTATGCACACAGATTATTATTTCTAAGGCAAAAGCCAGAAAATCCATAAGACAGGATATGAATAAATCCAACATAAGAATGTAAGTAAGGAACAAAATTATTAGATGTTTTATTCAATTGGTTTCATAATGAAGGGAGACTCACTTGGTGCAATGTGGCAGGTTTTAAGGAAACTGCACATAACATGGTCAATGAAATTTAAAGGATCTAGAATAGGAATGTCCTGCTTTTGGATAGTGTATAATATAAAAGCTTTAATGTATCCTCAGATAGTGGTGGTGGGGACACAGTCACTTATTCTAATGGAATTTATAAAAGATGAGAGAACTAAAAAAATATTTTTGTATGTTTTATTTAGATTCAACACTGTTTGGGCCTGAGGAACTGGCAACAGCCATGAAACTGTCACTCTCCTGACCAAGTGTGAAAATAAATACAAAACAAAGCAGTCTCTTTGCTGAAAAGATTTTTTGAGAAGTGGAGTTCATCCTTTTTCTGTTAATTAAGTTGTATGGACTGCCTAACTTTAAGGATGACCAAAAAAGCATAAGAACATAGATTGGAAAATTAGGGCAACCTAAACCCTCATTTGTTACTGGAAATTTGGAGTCTAGGCAACCTTCGGGTTTCGTGGACCTATCTAGAGGCCTATAGGAGGCTAGTGTTATACTTCGATACACAAGTGACATAGTCCACCCGCTACATTCACTTCTTGCTTCCCTCCACCCCACCACTACCCATCAGCCTTTAATTATATAATGCATTTCAAAACAGATAACATACTAGGAAGAATGAACCAAGGTCAAAACACACATGCTTCAAGTAGCAGGCAAACACTGTTCCAAGAATTTCAGCAGGGACCAGAGAGTTCACAAATTATGTACCATTTTATGGCTGAGGAACAAGAGAGGATTCTGGGCTTGTTGAATAAGGCTAAAACATGGACAGAAACAACTAGTGAGAAATCACTATTGAATAAGATTTACCATCTAGAGCAAAAAGATATACACTTAGAGTGGTACACTCCTTCCTTAGGAGAATACATTAAGAATAAAAGAATCCCCAAGGGTCTCAGAGTAATAGTTGAACCAAACTTGGGGTTCATGACCATAAAGTTGAATGAGAAGTGGAATGGTATTAGAAACAAATACTCCACAGATTTTGTGCTGGCCTTGATTGAGGCAATAATTGACAAGAGAAACAGACTAACAACAGAAATACAGGGAGTGAAAGACGAGTATAAAGCCAGGGTACAACATCAATAATTTATTTCAACACTAGAAAAAATATAAAAGGCTTTAGCTGAGTACGAGGATTACATTAAACAGCAGAAAATGAAGAAGTTCAAAAGGGACATAGTTGACTATAGAGGACAATAAGGTTTCTAACTGGTTCATCAAACCAAAAGCTTATAGAAGCAATCAACAATATCAGGGCCATCAAAATCTTCATACATATTTGGACAGTGGTGACAGTTATGTGATAAATTCATATACAAGACAGGAGAGACAACAGGGAAACAGAGATCATTTTTTAGAGGAGGAATGACATCAACAGGAACAGATAGATATACAAACTCATCACCCTCTCCCAAATGCAAGGGAGGAGAGGAGATACGATCTAAGGGACAGAGATTGGAAGAGGGAAGAGCAGTACAGGGCACCTTATGTAAACCAGAGAAGAGGGGAGTGGTGGAGGAGGTGAAAGAGGAGGCAGAGGGAGGGGCAGAGGAAGCAAAGGGAGGCAGAGACAATAGAGGAACCCATACCCATTTTTAATCTGAGTGGCAGGGAGATCACAGAGAATGAAATGGCAGTTTTAAGTAAGGGATTATCCTTTTCACCAACCAGGGGTTTGGACCCTTTCCAGCTAGAGGTAGATCTCCAAATGTTTTATAGAAAAATAAGACTGGCAGATTTCTTTGGGTGCAAGGAACAGGAACAACTGACAAGGAGACATAATTTGCAAACAGCACTAGATATAAAAGTTCTACATAAGGTAAAGGGTACAGTGATAGGGAGCACAATGGCCCTATCATATGCAAATCTCTTCATGTGGAGCTTTGAATCCACACATACACTTGATGCAAGGAACAACTCATTTTTTGAAAAAATCAGGGAATGGAAGTGTTTTATATATGATATATTACTGTTATGGGAAAGCACGATGGATGATCTTGATAGGTTTAGGGATTATATGAACAGCCGGGACCCTGACATACAGTTCTCTATGGAGGTCAGCCTTTAATTGATCTCATTTCTGGATTTATTAATCTATAAAAAGGGGAACAAATCACTAATGATCAGAGCTAGATGAAACAGCAGTGATGTATAAGAATTTGTCAAGGAGTCTGACAACATGACAGGAAGGTTTGTAAATAGGGAATATAAAAGAAAGAGGGTCCTGGAAACAGCTCAGGAGGTGCTGGATACACCTAGAGAAACATTACTACATAGTGAAAGAATGGACAACATGGAGAACAGGATCATGTTTTCCACAGCCTACAGTCATCTGAGCAGTAACATTCAGAAAATATTAACAAGAAATTAGCACATCCTCCAAACAGGGGATCTCCTAAACTGGAGATTCAGAGAGTGGCCCCTAGTGACCTCAAAGAAAAACCTGACATTTAGAGACAAGCTGGTCCACACAGCACATGCAAGACAGGAACAAACTGAGAAAAACCTTTACTAGGTCCATTAAAGAGTGAAAGTTTTCCATGTGGCCACTGCTTCCAACGTAACAATACTAACAAAGAGACCTTTTTTGAACACCCATACACAAACAGGAGAATTGACATCAGACAACACATTACCTGTAAGTCAAATCATGTGATATACATATTTACAGTGCCCCTGCGGCAAACTATATGTGGAGAAAAACAGAGGAAACTGAGGAATTTGATAAGCGAGTATAAAAGTTATATTAGAAACAGAGATCAGAATTCTACAGTAGCAGGGCACTTTACACAGCAGGCCATTCAGCCACGTCCCTTAGATTCTGGGGGCTAGAAATGGTCAATGAGCCACAACGAATGAAAGCCTACAGTACACACTGCAAGCCCACTGATTGATGGTGTCGACCAGTTGTATTGTACTGCATACTGTAGGCTGTCATTCTGTGACAGCTCAGTCAGCAGGTAGCCGTGGATGTTTGAAGGTGGGTTTTGCTGCCCACCAGCTGCATTGGCCATGCTGGAATAGGGGAGCAGGATGGGGTGTGGGTGCCTCAGTTGGTGGGGGGGGGTCGGCTGGACTACCAGGGATTTATTGGGATTACTTATTCTGCTATGATCGGGGCTGGGAGGGGGACCACTAGTCAACCAGGGATACATGGGGATGAAAGTTTTATTTATAATCAGGGATGTGGGGACCACTAGACTACCAGGGAAATATGGGGATACAGTCTTTATTTTCAATCGGGGATGCGTGGGGGGCCATGAGACTACCAGGGTGATGTGGGGTGTTCTTTGTTGCACACAGTGATTGCTGGGCACCAAGCATATTCAGCTGGGTGCAGCCACGCTAATGGGTTCATAATGAGCATGCATGGTGCCCATTTGTGCCATGCATGCCCAATGAGCTCATTAGCATTTTCTGGCTGAATAACACACTTAGGATCATGGCACATGCAGGTATGCACCATGCATACCTCACTGGAAGTATGCAGCTCAGACCCTGGTTGCATTTGCAGGACTTGGCGGCCACCCGCAGTGGGCTGTGCGTCCAAAGCAGATATTCAGACAGTGTGTGCAATCAGTAACGATTGCACATACTGTTTGAATATACTTTCAGAGCCAGCTGGTGCATATATTCTGCGCAGCACATCTTTAAGCCTACACAACCATCCGTCTCTGAATATGTCCCTTCTGGACTTTTCATGACATTAAAACAGTGGGACATTCACCATATAAGACATTTGGGAGGGGTTGGGGAATGGTTGATGGTTTAATGGTATTGTGATTATTGCACTGCTGTTTTAACCAAATAAAAGAAAAAAAGTCATAATTCCATTCTAAAGCACAACTGTCACAGATGTATTGCACCATTATGCATTCTGTAATAGAAAGGCAGTTTCTAAGAGTTCTTACTTACTTTCCTTTATTTTTCAAAGGTCATAGCAGGATCTGCAAAATTATGGACACTGCAAGCTCTTACTATGGTAGCACATGAGGTGAGCGCCTGAATCACGGTGCCGTCCAAAAAGGCGATGCAATATGGGCAAAAGCCTGAAAAGCAATGGGGCAGGGAGGACAACTGGATGTAGTGGGGTGGGTGACCTTAGTGTCAGGATAACACTACATATACAAGCGCTTGGGGTGGGAGCGAGCACAGCGAGCATGGTCTGGGAGGGGGTGGAGGGGATGTAGAGGGTGGCACTGCGGTCAGCTGCTGAGCTGCACCATGGCATCAGGGGTTGGCCTCCGCTTGCAGTGCTGGGGTTTTGGGTTCTGGTCTGGGTCCAGATGCTACTGTACTTTTCTTGAGCCTGGCACAAAACCTTATTTTTTGCACCCCCCCATGACATGCACCCCTCCCTGGAGTTGAGAATCCTTAAGTAGTGGGGCATGCCAGCAAGGCCCCCCATGTGGGGGCAGGGTAGAGTGGCAGCCCCTCAAGAAAGCAAGAATTTTCAGTCCCTGGAGCCATTTTTCCATGTGCCGAGGTTGTCAGGGTGGCAAAATTGCTTTCACCGCCTTGGCGTCGCTCTTCTGTGGGTCGCCCTTCTGTGGTCGACCATATCACATAGAACCTCTTACTACAGGTTAGGCTAAGATGACGCACCACCCACTTCAATAAAAGTGTATTGCAGTGTGCAGTTCTGTGCTATAAATGCAAAGTAAATGAATCAGAAAAGTTGGAGACTATGGGAATTTTAAAAAATACAATAAAGAAAGTAATAAGAAAAAAATAGTTTCTATTGGGGAACCCATAATAGGGGTTGGAACATGTCCTGTGCTGGGATGTGCCCAGCAGTATTAGCCAGGCTCCCTGCATCCCCCCTACCCAGTCCAGTGTCACAGAATATGTGGAATGTATATTTCCTGGTAGTCTAGTGGCCCCCTCCCATCCCTGAACCTGATCGTAGTGTAAAGTGTTCCTAAATAAATCTCCCTGATAATCTAGTGGCCCCCTTCCCATCCCCAAACCTGATCATAGTGTAAAGTATTGTGAAGTATATTTCCCTAGTAGTCTAGTAGCCCCCTCATCCCTGAACACCAATTGCCCCACAGTGCACTACAATTCCATTGGTCGACACTGTAGACCAATGGGCTTGTGTTGTGTACTGTAAGCTTTCATTCAAAAAGTTGTCAACTTTGTGAATGACAACTTACAGTCATTCTGTGACAGCTCAGTCGGCGGGCAGCTGTGGAGGTGTGTGGGTGGATTTTGCTGCCCACCAACCATATACCACTGCTGGGATGGATGGAGTGGGATGGGCTGTGGGGTCCTGAGTGGGGGGGGGGGTGCCACTGTCACCAGGGATGGGTTTTAAGCATTATTCTGATTTTGCAGTGATCAGTGTTCAGACTGGGAGGGAGGGTCACTAGACTACCAGGGAAATATATTTCACAATACATTAAACTACTGTCAGGTTACAGGGAAGGAAGGGATGGGAACCACTAGACTACCAGGCAGATTTATTTAGCAAAACTTTACAATATGATTGGGTTTGAGGATGGGAGATGGGCCACTAGACTACCAGGGATACAAGGTTTGTTATCTTTTCTTTTATGCTCGGGGATGGGAGGGGGGCCACTAGACTACCAAAGAAATGGGTTCAGGGTTATTTTAGTCTTTGATCAGGGATTGGGGTGGCTAGCCACCCTGGGACTGGTGGCTGCTGTGCTGCACTGTGCAGTACAGCAGCCCACCTGTGGGTGGCTACGAGTTAGGCATGTTTCTTCCATACCTAACTTAGTGCAGCACATCTTCGCTGAATATTGCTGTATTCCACTTATTCATGGGAACACCCCCTCCAGATGTGCAGCAAACATTATCTTTGTGCTTGGCGCATCCAGAATTGCGTGGTGCATCCCTTCTTTTGGAATATAGCCATGGGACACACTTCGGGGGGCATCTCCGTTGAATATCTAAGCCCTTATGTATAAAGTTGGACAGTTACACCAAATTGTGTAGATTAAGAACGGAGTTCTACAATTAATAAATTGTCCAATACTAAACTTTACATTATTAGTTGGACTATTGAATTCTTTACCTTGAGTCATGAAACTACAGACATTACACGTCCCACATTAAAAGGAGCCACATGGTAGATTGGTCCCCGAATTGGTGTTTTTATCATCAAAATAACTGCACTTAAAAATCTTTGAAGCTTTTCCCCTTTCAATAAACTACTTTTGGACAGTTACCAATTTTGGGGGCTATTCTCACAAAGATACACATAATGCAAGGCACTTGCATGGAACCTGAATGACACAAGTAGCACCTTGAGCCATTCTCAAAAACAACCTGTGGCAACTGCAAGCTGCTTGTATGAAAGGGAACTTGCACCATCCTTACGAACTACATCTGGTTGTGCTAGGTCACAAGAGGGTTATGCACCAGGGTGGAGCTGCCACATCCCCTTATTTGGGATTTTCAAAACCTCACCAAGGCCACAGGACAGGGTGCAATTTAGACCTGCCTGGAGGTGGTATGTGACCTGTGCCACTGGAACTATATGGGGATGGGGCTGCCAGGGGCATTTCAGCTGGGGGTGTGGCAGAGGATGTGTTGTAGGGGAGGGATGTGCCTGTAGCAATAGGTACTAGCACACAGTTGGGTGTGGGTACAACACATTGTGACAATTACATGCCCCTATGTACACATACTGTACTGTACTGTATGTTACAGTACAGTACAGCACAGTATAGTATATGTACATGGAACATGTAAATGTTGCAGTGTGCTGTACATGCATCCCGCTGGTGCCAGTATCCATTGCTAAAGGCACATCCATCCCCCACAACACATCCTTGCCACCACCCCCCATGTTGCTCCCTGCCCACCTCCTGGTGGTCAACCCCATATTGTGAGAAACACTATCACTTCCATTGTACCAGTTTCACTTTTCATCAGCAGATATCCAATGTGGTTAAATGTCCCCAGGTGTACAACAGTCCTCAGTGTGCAAAATATTGTTAATTTATTTCAGTTGACAGTGTCTTCATATATCCCTCACTTGGCGTAACTCTACCTGGGCCGAGATGGAGTGGCTCGGATCCCTGTGTCCAGTCCTCCATGTGTGCCAAAGGTCTGGAGCACTGGCAGTCACCAGGCATTGGCACAGGGACCATGTTTTTGTAGAATCAGGCACAGGGTCCCTGGCACAACTGGGGTCTGCCACATTCCAAGATTACTAAAACTTGCGGCATTCGTAAGGGACCTTTGAGAATTGGCCCCCTTTAAATCCATGTCTGCTTCCAAAACATAGAAATAGTGCTTAAGAATTCCTGCTATGTTAGGGATTACTGTATTGTATTTTACTATAAAATTAATTTTCTGTTTTTCTGTTAGTTTACTTTTAGATATTAAAAGTTCCTTTCTATTGATGTTGAAATCTTTTTGTTCAGCATGCTGCAATACTAGTGGATCGTAACCTCTTTCCACAAATCTACTGTGAAGCATTTCAGCAAGTGTTAATAAAGTATGTAGTTTAGAAAAATTACACAGAAACATAGAAACATAGAAATTGTTGGCAGATAAGGGCCTTCAGCCCACCTCATCTGCCCTATTGCCACTTACAACTGTGCTCTATCATGTACTACTGACATTAGGTGGTACCCCCTCCTGACTACCAACAATCCTCTAAGCCTATTCCATGCATGTTTAAAACTTGTAATTATTTCTGCCCCACCACCTCAACTGGCAGGCTGTTCCAGTTGTCCACCACCCTCTCTGTGAGGAAATATTTCCTCATGTTCCCTCTGAAACTCCCGCCATCCAGTTTCATCTTGTGTCCCCTCACCCTTGAGCATCTTTCTCTTTGGAATATAGTATTCTCTTGTACTATTCTTCCCTTTGAGGTACCTATATGTCTCAATCATATCCCCCTTCTCCCTTCTCTCCTCCAGGGAGTACATATTTAATTCCCTCAGTGTATACCCATAGGGCTTGTGATGTAGTCTCTGCACCATTTTGGTTGCCCTCCTCTGAAGTGCTTCCACCCTATCTATGTCCTTATGTGGATCAGGCCTGCAGAACTGGACACACTATTCGAGGTGCAGCCTCACTAATGTCCTGTAGAGTGGAATTATTATCCCCCCCAATTGTGTATTATTTTTAAAAACTGTCCTCTGGTTACACCTTTAATTACATGTTTTGGGTAAGCACTATAATATCTTAAAAGAGTGTTACTTGCATTTGGTTTCTGATAAGTTTTGGTTATCACTCTGTTATTTGGACAAAAACTCAAATTCAGATCTAAAAAAGATATAACTTTGGGTTCTATTTTGAATGTAAATGTTAAGTTAAATGCACTGTCATTAAGAAGCTCAACAAATTCTGTAGCTTCTTGTACTGTGTCTCCCTTTATACACAGTATATTATCAATTAAATGGCTCCAGTATCTGACCCTGTCCAGGAAGGGGTTGCTAATGGGGTCGTATACAGCCCCCTCCTCCCACCAACCCAAAAAGAGTTTGGCATAGGAAGGGGTCATAGAGGAGCTAATAGCAATGCCACAAACTGTCTGGATGGATTAAATGATGACTGGGATATAAAACCATATTTATGAAGAATTTGTAGTAAAATTAGACTATGAATCATTGAGATGAATGGTTTTACTATCTTTGCATCATTATAATAAAAACATTTAATATTTTTTGATCCATAAGATATTCTCCAGCTTTTGAAACTCTTTATTTCATATTATGTATTTTAAATGAGTATGCACTTGAACACTTTGGGGTTTCTGTATGTAGCACCATTTTAGTACGTGTGACCGTCGATAAACTGCAGTGATACAGTGGTATTGGAAGTGCACTGTCACTTTAAATTAGCACTTTAAAACTAATGAATGAATTGCCTAGTGTCGCACCCCTCTGAGGAAGAACCTAGACAGGGTTCAAAGTGCTGGGGTACTGTGGTTGCCAGCTTGTGCTTTTTTGTGTATGTCATCCACAATAAATTATTCCACTTATGTTTGTACTGCCTGACTTTGGAGGTCTTTTTTTCTGTGGAGAGAGCTTATCCTATTCCAGCTGTCTCTTTAATATTTATTTTGTGTGAGCGACTCCTCTCCATGTTTGCTGCGCTGGACAATTTTGGCTTTTCATCAATGTTTTTTCTCCAGCAGCACACAACCTATGATACAGATGGTGAGTTTTCTGCAGCACAGACACTTTTTTTAAGTAACAGAGCACAATTAAAAAAAAAAAATTGCTTCTGACAAAGCTCCAGCAGCTAAGTGCAGCCCTCTGAAACCTTTTAGTGGGTCACTTTGATTGACATTCTTTCAAAGTCGATTTAATATTGTAAATAAACAGTGCTGTTATTACTCTGTGGTGTTTGTGTTTGCTTTCCAAAGGAGAGCAGCTTTTTCTTCATAATGAAGATGGATTCTTGTTTGGAATCAGAAACTGAGATAATTAACTTGTTAATAGAAACATAGAATTTGACAGCAGATAAGGACCGCTTGGCCCACCCAGTCTGCCCATTTCCCTACCTGATGGATAAGCTGCAGATCCTAGTTAACCAGCAGCCTACTTCTTCCTACCCCCACTCCCTAGAATTGCCTTATGACTGTCCCATGCATGCCTGAATTCCACCACGGTTTGTGACTCCACAACCTCCTCTGGAAGGCCGTTCCATACATCCACCACCCTCTCTGTGAAAAAATACTTCCTTAAATTACCTCTGAGCCGCCCCCCTTCTATCTTCAAATTGTTCTTGCACACCTCTTTTTTTGAAAGATGCTACCCTCTTGGACTTTGTTGATTCCCTTGAGGTACCTGAAAGTTTCTATCATGTCCCACCTCTCCCTCCTTTCCTCGAGGCTATACATATTAAGCTCCTTAAGTCTCTCTTCATATGTCTTCCGGTGCAGACCTTGCACCATTTTAGTTGCCCTCCTCTAGACAGCTTCCAACCTGTCTATGTCTTTGCGGAGATTGGGTCTCCAGAACTGCATGCAGTACTCCAGATGGGGTCTCACTAGCTGTCTGTACAGAGGGATAATAACTTCCTGTTTTCTACTGGTGATGCCTCTCCCTATGCACCCCAGTATCCCCCCAGCCCTCCTTGCTGCCCTCTCGCATTGCTTGCCCACCTTTAGGTCATCTGATATGACTACCCCCAGGTCCCTTTCCATTTTTGTTGTTGTTAGTATCTCACCCCCCATTGTGTACTCTTCCCCTGGGTTTTTGTTTCCCAGGTGCATTACCTTACACTTCTTAGCATTGAATCTAAGCTGCCATACATTTGACCATTCCTCTAACCTTGCCAAGTCCCTTCTCATCCTTTCCACTCCACCTTGTGCATCAACTCTGTTGCAGATATTTGTGTCATCTGCAAAGAGACATACTTTTCCTTCCAGGCCCTCTGTAATGTCACTTATAAAGACATTGAAGAGTACTGGTCCTAATACTGAATCCTGCGGTATCGCACTACTAACCCCCCTTTTTTCAGAGTGGACTCCATTTACTATTACTCTCTGTGTCCTATTCTCCAGCCAATTATTTACCCAGGCTGTCACCTTGGGACCCACTCCCAGGCTGGCTAACTTGTATATTAATCTTTTGTGTGGGACTGTGTCAAATGCCTTGCTAAATTCTAGGTATGCCATGTCCACAGCCCTCCTGATCAACTACTTTGGTCACCCAGTCAAGAAATCTATCTGATTTGTCTGGCATGACCTTCCTGCTGTGAATCCATGCTGCCTTGGGTCCTGTGCCCCTCTGGCCTCTAGATATTTAACAATTCTTTCCTTCAAAGTGATTCCATCATTTCCCTACCACTGAGGTTAAACTAACAGGTCTGTAGTTTCCTGCTTCTGCCTTGCTCCAACTTTTGTGAAGGGAATCACATCTGCCCTCCTCCAGTCCTCGGCACCACCCCATCCTCCCATGATTTGTTAAAGAGGGTAGTCAGTGGTGTCACTAGTTCTACCCTTAGTTCTTTTTAGAATTCTGGGATGAATCCGTCAGCCCCCATTGCTTTGTCCACCTTCAATTTTAAGAGTTCTTTCATAACCCTTTCTTCTGTAAATGGGCTGGTATCAACTTCTGTATCCAGAGTGTTTCTACTGTTTGTTTTAGGTACCTCCCCTCTTCCTTTGTAAATACTGAGCAAAAATATTTGTTTAGTATCTCTGCCTTTTCACAGTCACCCTCTGCCCACCCTCCCTCCCTTTATTAAGCCTCACTATTCCTCCCTTGGTCTTTCTTCACTCCGTGATGTACCTATAAAAGGTTTTATCCCCCTTCTTAACTGAGTTGGCTATCTTTTCCTCGGTTTGGGCCTTTGCTGTTCTGACTGCCTTCCCAGCTTCCTTTTGCTTTAACTGATACAGTTCTCTGTCCTGTTCCTTCTATGATTCCTTGTACTTCCTGAGTGCTTTCTTTATCTCTTGAACCTTCACTGCTACTTCCTTTGAGAACCATAGTGGTTTCTTACCTTGTTTCATTTTGTTTATTTGCTTTACACAAAGGCTTGATACCTCTGTGATGGCAGTTTTTATTATTCCCCATTGTTCTTCCACCCCTCCTTCCTGCCCATTTGCTAGTGCATTCTGTAGGCACTCACCCATTTTGACAAAGTCAGCCCTCCTAAAATCCAGTACCTTTGTCTTTGTATGGCTTGACTCTATTGCTGTGTTTATTGTGAACCATACTGTTCGATGGTCGCTAGTTCCCAGATGGCTACCCACTTCTACATCTGTGATCCTCTCTTCATCTCCATTTGAGAGAACCAGGTCTAAGATTGCTCCCTCTCGAGTGGGCTCCAATACTAGTTGTCTAAGGCATGCCCTGCTGTAGGGCATCTAGAATAACCCCACTCTTAGAAGTGGCTGCTGCAACTGCACTCCAGTTAACATCTGGCATATTCAGATAACCCATCAGCAATATCTCCCCTTTTTCTGCCATTCTAAGTATACTTTCTATCATTTCCTTGTCCATTTCCTCCCCCTGAGAAGGGGGTCTGTATACAACCCCTGTGCGTATTGTGGTGCCATTGCGGTCTCCAAATTTACCCACAGTGCTTCTTCTCCTCCCTGTTTACCCTTTTGTTCTGTTGCTTTGATTCCTTCCCTTATGTAAAGAGCTACTCCTCCTCCTCCTCTTTTACCCTCTCTGTCCCTCCTGTAGATAGTGTATCCTGGTATGTTTACATCCTAGTCATGGTTTTGTGTGTACCATGTTTCTGTGACTGCCACCATATCCAGATGTTCCTCTTCCATCAAAGCCACTAATTCAGGAAGCTTGTTACTCAGACTACAGGCATTGGTACTCATTGCTCTCCATTTTTTGATGGCTTTACCTTCTGTTGCAGCATCCCCCACTGACCTTTCTACCTTGGTCTTTTTCTCATTTAGTATCCTGTTTTGTAGGGGGAGGCCGGGATTTTCCTGCTGCTAATGGTGAGAGCAATTGATTCTACACTACTTGAAGACCAGACTGCCAATTTTGAATGCACAGCCACTACCATTAGAAGATGCCAACAATCTGGAGACATCTTTGCCTCAAATTTTAACTTTACTCCTGAAGTTGAAGATGACATCACAGACTTGCTACACAGGTATGAGAAACTAAAAGTATCTGAAATAAACCTGTATTATCATCAGATAAGTCTAACAAAATATCTTGAGCCTGAAATGCTGCCCCAATGTTTGAGAATTCATAATGGACCCTGAGAGTTTTTTTAATAATGCTTATCATGGGAAATGGGAAACAGCTTTAAATATCTGTTTCAAAACACTTATCCAAATCCTAGTTGACCAAGATACCGTTCAACATAAGACTGTGGTAAAGAAAACTGAGACCTTGGAACAGGAACTAGTTATGAATAAGACTGATACAGGTTATATTGAGTTAAGTGCCAAAGTGAAAAATAAAATACTTATAGGTTTCATAAGTAGTTTCAAGAATATGTAGACAACTTGCCCTTTATTTCTCATTCCTCTTTATTGATTATACATTCATTTTACTTATGAAAAACAAATCATAGCTACAAAGCAAACAGTTAATAAATAAATAAATAAATAAATAAAGCAAACCACGTATACAAGTGTCTGAAATGATTATAAAGACAACAAGGTTTGTAACTGGGACAGCAATACCAACACACATGGGTGGTCACCAGGGAGGTCAAATAGGAGATACTCAAGGTCATGAAATAGAAGACATCACTCTAGAAGTAAGCAAACTAATAACAGGGGAAGTTCCAACACAAATGAAGCAGCCCAAACACGTAAAACAGTAAATGTTTCCCATGAAGCCTGGTGGTGTTGAGGGCTGAGGCGTTGGATGCCTTACCTCACGCTACGCAGGTGACCCAGGTTTGAGAATGGAATCAGGTCATTAGGGTGCTGGCACAGGGAGAGGGTTAGAGCAGGACTGAGCAAGCTGGAAGGCAGCTATCCTCTCCTGCGGATGGTTTTCACCCGCCTCCCGTAGTCCCGCTGCCACCTGGTGGAGGTCTGGTGGTTAGCGTAGGCGGTGGGGGTGTCACAGAGGAAGGGCACCTTGAGACATGGAGTGTACATGCCTCCACATGCATGCACATATCCAAAGTAGGGGGCCAGGATCAGGGAAATAAATACCATAAAAATCTGTATGGAAAAAAAAAATTCCAAGGATAGTCAATCAAAGTATGAGGCACCAGGTAGCACATAAAGGGAAAATCAACAAGCAAATAATGAAAAATCAAAGGGCAATGGCCCAAGCAACAAAAAACTAGGAGAACAAGGAGGGGCTGTAGGGCAGAAAAAAGGATGCAGAAACAGAAAATTGTGGAGCAGCTATGGATCCATCTATTGTTCACAATCTGAGGCCAAAAAATAAGGGATTAATTTTACTGAAACACCCCTGTCGGAAGCCCAAATAAGTCTCCTAGCTGCATAAGGCTAACCCTGTAATTGATAAATTCATGATACATGTTGATTTAAGAAAAACATTTAGGAAAATCAGACTGAAAAAAGTTCTTTGCATCTAAAGCAAAATGTGTGGTGAACACACCTGATGAAACCGTATTACCATCTGTTACTCTTGACCAAACTCAAATTGAATCTGCTACTGAATTACAATGTGACTTCTCTGACCTTCCTTAAAATGTGGGATACGTGACACCGCATAGACAATTTCTTGTCGACGTGACATTTCCCCGACACCACTGTGTCAACCACAATTGCGATTGGCATGGTGCTGTGAAGAAAAAAGTTGTTTTTTTGTGGGGGGCTGCAACCTCCACCCCCCATTACTATTATCAACTCTGAAATGGAGCTGATTCAGGGATGGGGTACAGGAACTTGGGAAAGGGTGTCAGGGTCCCTAGCGGATTTTACAGTGATGTGGCGATGTTGTTGGCAATGGCTACTTTACTGTAAAGTTGTCACTGTAGAGACAGCATACCTAAAATGTAACTATGAATCAGTGAGATTAATATTTTTGCTATCATTGTATCATTGCATCATTATAAGAACTTTATATTTTTTGATCCAGAAGATTTTTTTCAGCTTTTGTAACTCTTTATATCATAGTATATATTTTAAATGACTATGCACTTGAATACTCTGGGGTTTCTATATGTGGTGCATTTTTAGGTATGTGTGTGCAATGATAAACTGCAGTGATAGAGTGATATTGGAAGTGCACTATCACTTTAAATCTGCACTTTAAAAGTAAGGAATGAACTGCCTAGTGCCACACTCCCATGAGGAAGAACTTGGATGGGGTTCTAAGCGTTGGGGTACTGTGGTTACCAGTCGGTGCATTTTTGTGTGTGTGACCCACAATAAATTATTTCACTTATGTTTGCACAACCTGACTTCAGATACCTTTTTTTATGTGGAGAGCACTTATACTATTCCAGCTGTCTCTTCAATATTTATTTTGTGTAAGCTGCTCCTCTCCATGTTTGTTGCGCTGGAGAATTTTGACTTTTCTCCTATTACAGTAGCAGGGCTCTCTGGTGCATCCAGATTTCTGATCCCTGCACATCTATGCCATGCCTGGCTCATGAAGCCATGGAACTCTTCTGCTGTAGGGTTTCCCTGGCAGTTGGAGATGTTCTCTTGGCAGCTTGTAAACTGGACATTAGGTATGCCTATTCCAAGAAATGGAAATGTATATGATCTGGTATACCCCTTGTAACCTGGACCTGGTTTTATGTCCAGTGCATCCTGTTATGAGCAACCTATAATCTCTTTCAGGGTTGTGCCTCTCATACTCCTCTGTGAAGGGCACAATACCTAGCCCAGCTAGACTGGTCCCCTATCCAGCATGCCCCTGACATTGACTCAGCTCTTGACCACTTCACAAATGCCTTCTGTAAGACTTGTGACCTTTTTGCTCCCCTCACCAGGATCCGCTCCAAAAAAAGCAATGCCCCATGGATCTCCCCACCCCTCCTCCAGAGACTCAAAAAGAGAGATAATCTCTGGCGCATTGCTGTAGAATCTGGAAAGGTGTCTGACAGACAGGCCTACAACACAGAATGCAATAAGTACACTTGGGCCATTAGGCAGGCCAAGGCAGAGCACTACCAGACCACCCTCACTTCCACTTGGGGTTCAGCCTGAACCTTCTAGGATAATATGAAATCACTAAATGGGAAGTTCCACTCCACCCCACCATCTCAGCTCTCCATTAATGGCACCCCCGCCACAGATCCACTCCTCATAGCCAATTGCCTTAACACTGCCTTCTGTGATCTAAGCTCGGCCCTCCCCAGCAGCTTCTTTGACCCAATTCCCACCTCTCTCCCTCCGGTCCTGCATCACCCACCATTCTACCTGCTCACCCTATCCCACCAAGAAGCCAGGCCGCACCTGCTAAAAGCCTTAAGCAGCAATAACCCCAGCAGTGACCCACTCAACTCCAGGATCCTCTGTATGCTCTTGAAGGAAGTCTTAGTCCCCCTCACTGACATTCTAAACCAGTCTCTATGCCTGGGTCAGTTCCCAAGTGCTTGGAAAACTGCTGAAATCATACCCACACATAAGAGTGGGGACCGATCCACCCTCAACAATTACCGGCCCATCCCCATCCTCCCCCCACTCTCTAAAGCCCTTGAAAAAGTGGTATTGATCCAGCTCTCTGAATACCTAACCAAGTATGACATTATGTGCTCAGAGCAGCACAGTTTCCACCCAGGACACAGTACAACCACTGCTCTCCTGGAATTCTTCCAACACCTGCATGCTGCTCTCGACTCTTGCAGCTTTGCAGAAGCAGTGTTCATTGACCTCTCCAAGGCCTTTGACACTGTCTGTCATCCCCTTCTACTCGACTCTCTCCACCAACTTGGCTTCTCTGGTGGTGCCATTTCCTGGTTCTCTAGCTACCTCTCTGCTAGATCCCAGCGTGTCAAGATCAGTGTCTCCCTCTCCAGCACTCTTCCAGTTTGCTCTGGGGTCCCTCAGGGCTCCATCCTGGGTCCAATACTTTTTAGTATCTACCTCAACACTCTCCCCAGCTCATGTACCAGTAAAATGCTCCTCTATGCTGATGAAGCAGTCCTCGTTGCCTCACATCCCAATCCCACCTCCCTCAAGTTATCCCTCCAGCAAGCTCACAACCAAACCAAAAGGTGGTTTGGAGACCGCAGACTGGTCATTAACCTAAAGAAAACCAAATCAATGCTCTTCTTCCACCACCAAAATAAAGCTAAAAATACCCCCCTCTTGATTATCTCCAGCACTCTGCACCTGCTAGAACAAGTGACCACATACAAGAACCTAGGCATCATGTTTGATACTGCCCTCTCCTTCCACACCCACATTAATGCCTTGTCAGACGCCATTAATTCTTGGATTGGCCTGCTATACCAGCACAGGGACTGCCTGTCTCAGGTTGCCCTCAGGCTGGCCATCACCTCCTCTGTCTTGTTCCTCATGGACTATGGCTTGCCCATCTATGCTGGCTGCAGCTGACAACACTGCCCTCTCTAAAATCCAGCTCTCCTTCAATAAGGACTGTAGGCTCCTGACCGGTGCCCCCAGCCGAACTCACACCTGCCTTCTCTATACTACCACTAATCTTCTCAACTTTGAGGAGTGACTGCTCTACCAGACCTGCCTTCTCGCTAAGAAATCTCTGCTAGGACTCTCTCCCCTGGGGGTCTCCACCTCCCTACAGCAGCCATCTTCGACATTACCACCCATAGCTCTGTTAAGGTCACTTTCAAGGTGCCCAGAACTAAGACCTCTCTTGCCCAGAGATTCTTCCTCTACCAAGCCCCCACCTGGTTCAACTACCTCCCTAGCTGCATCTCCAACTTGCCAAAAATTGGCTCCTTCAAAACAGCCCTTTGGAACCATATCTTTAATACTCGCTGTTGTAGGTGCAACTAACCCCCCTGTTTTAACCTGTGGTTCCTGCCCACCTTGCCCCCTGGCTCAACAACATCCACTGAACAGCCTCTCCCTCCCCCAGACCTACCCCTTCCCTACTAGGTCCAAACAGGGATGTAACCCACTGTCTTCTCTGAGGACCTACTATGTCCATGAGTGTAACTCACAATTTTGTAATCAATATGTAACCTAAGTAACATACAAACTACTACATTATGTAACCTAAGTATATCTATGTTAAATGTTCCTTTTACTGCACTTGTAATGTTATCTTCTGTTTTAATCTGCACTGTAATAACTGTCGTAATGTCTGCCCCCCCCGCGATGAGGTGCTTTTGTAAATGAGTCTCTGACTCAAAGGTTGAAAACCTGATTTGTAATGAATAAATGAATAAATAAATGAAATATGACTGCAATGTCCACCATTCATGCTGGCACAGAATGTAAGTTTGTTGCCCAAATTGAGGAGTCTTGCATGTTCTTTAGAGGCATCATGTATATTTATCTCCTTGTCCCCAGACTGATTCCAATGTGGGACCTTAACATGGTTCTGTAGACCCTTACAGTGCCTCCTTTTGAAGTGGCTGCTGCATGTGCTCCCTGTCATGGAAGATATTGTTTCTGATAGACATTACTTCAGTCAGAATAATTTCAGAATTGTAAGCTCTGGTTATGGAGATGCCTTATCTTATTATTCACAAGGATTGGATTTCTTTACCGGCCAGTCTTTTATTTTCTCCTTAAGGTTGTTTCTGACTACACCCGGAATCAAATTATTGAACTTCCAGTTAAATTGGACCCCCCCCCCCAACAAATAGTGTGAGGGATGGGAATGGTTGCTGTACAAAAACTAAAATAAAAAAAATAAATAAAAATTCTGGATTGCAGTGGAACTCTGATGTGGTACCTAAGTCATACAAAGGCTTGTAGAAAATACACTCAGCTGTTTGTGTCTTTTTGCCTAAGTTTTGTGGGCTTGCCTGTTTCTTAACAATGCCTTTCTAAATGGTTAGCCTTTTACATTGTTGTCTGTCACCAGAAACACAGAAAACAGCTTCTGGGCTACGTTCCTGCCCTCTTCCATGGCTTGTTTCTGCCACATATCAGATGATGACATCTGTGCTGCTGCCACCTGGAGTACTATTAACACACGTGCTAAATATTACAGTCTGGATATTGTCTCTCACAGATGTGCCAGTTTTGACCTTACTGTTCTGCAATGCCTGCTTCCTAGGACCATATTGGTCCTTCCTGTCTCCCTCATTGATTATGGTACTGCTTGTGAAGTGTTCCATAATGGATGGAGATGTCCTCAAAGAAGATAGAGCAGTTACTTAATATATCAGTAGTTCTTCGAGAGACTCTCAACTGAGCCACAGCTTATCCTCTCACCTTCCTCCTTCTCTTCCCAGGTGGTTTTACTAAAAGCTCTGCCTGCAGTTGCATGCTCTATACTCTTGCTTGACCTTTATAGGGAATTTTATATTCAATTTCATGCCCTCTACTGTGTGCTTGGTTATGATTCTAGTTTGCTTGCTCATTGACTGTCTAATAATCCACTGTGCTTGTCTCCAGTGAGGAACTGAAGCACGATGGACTGCCTATATTATATAGGCAGAAAAGACATGTGTCAACACAGGCAGCTGGAGCTAGCAAAGATTTTGGGATGGTTCTTATACTGACAGGTTGCAGTTTCAATGGTGTGGCTCAGTGGAAGAGATTCTTTTAAATATCTACTATTATGAAAATAATTACTCTTTCAAGTGTAGCAGCATGTTTTCTAGATTATGAACATTTTCTAAGTGAAAATCACATCACTGATGTCAGCAACTCGAACTTTACTCAAGCATCTCTTTCCAGGTATTTTAATCTGTAGATTTTGGAACACTGCAGCTAAAGTAAACACAAGCAGCAACAGAGACCCTACAACACCTCACCAGAACAGTGTGATTTAAATAACACAATACAACAGTTTACTGAGCTAATAGTAGCAGCAGTAAAAACAAGACAAAAATAAGGTATTTTTATAAGTTCTTTTTTACACAAACACACAATGGGGATTAGGAAAACACACAAAACTGGGGTCATTATAAAGAAGTTACTCTCACTATTACAATAAAACTGCAACTTCAGTAACTAAACAAATTAACTACAATCAATATAGTAAAACTAGACTGACAGAACTAATTCAATAAAACACTCTAAACTGTATTACAGAAATAAAAAAATAAAATTACAGAAAGCAGAAAAAATAATTACGAAGGAACATTGTGGAAAACAATACTAGTGCTCACAAGCAAGGCTGCCATACTTGTTGCTGACTAACACAGCTCCCATCCAACACTGCACTGCTTTACTGCACAAAATGGAGTCACTACTTTAAAGCAAATAAATCAGAAAAAATACCCCTGCTGGCCCGGGTGGCACTGCGGGTTGAGATGCTGGACGCCACCCCTTGCGCTACACTGGCGACCTGGGAACAGACTGAAGCCACTGGGGGTTGGCAGGGGAAAGGAAGGATTGAGCATCCCATGACTGTCTCCTTCTTCTGGGGAGGGTTGGGGCACTGCAGTGCACTGTAGCGGCAACTGGTGGAGGCCAGTAGCACTACAGCAGTAGCAGTAGAGCGGGAGGAGAGCACAGTGGACATCAGCTTGTATGTGCTTGCACGCCATTGCATGTCTGGCTCTGTGGGGCAAGGAAAAAACAGGTGGAAAATGGTGCAGCATGATCTCAGCGGCTGATGGCCATGTCCTGTTCCCCCAGTACCTGAGAGGATTCTGCATTCAGAATGACATGAGCAATTAATGGCCAGCTCTGAGGGGGTGCCAGACCAGGCCTGGGGGGGGGTGCGGGTGCCAGTGGCTGGGGAATCATGGAGATCCACTCCACGGGGGAGAAAAACAGAGATGTGATAAAAAAAAAGAAAAAAACAAAACAAAATTGTTAGTCTAGGGGCACAAGGCACTCTAAACACTTTTACAATTGTTCCATTCAAGCTACTCCCAGTATCAAGTGATATTAAAAGATTTTGGGCCCAGAGATTCAGGGACAAACTTAACACAAACTCTCTCTTCATAAGACTACACTGAATTCAGCCTACACATGGCAATCTAGCTCATTGCAGTATCATGTGACTTCCAATCATCCCATGGGACATTGGAAACTTTGCCTATGGGCTGCACTCTACAGGTGAGGTTATGAAATCTGCCATTTGCTAATTTTTCACTATGATGTGAATTAGAACTTTCATGTTGTGGATTAAATTAATTATAGTAGTCTCTCATTACAACAAACACCTCTGGTTCCATCCCATATGTTTATTATAGTGAGGATTCATTATAAGGAACTACTGTATTTCATGCTGTGGTGGCATTGATTTTTTAAATAGTGGTTGCTCTGTTTAAGATTCATCTTTTTACCTGTTGTACCTGAAATAATTTCTTTTGCAGATTTTTTCTTTAAATTTAATTTTAGTTACTGTGCCTGTCATGAGAGCAGTGATCGAACCTGTTACAGTCAGTGAGTAAGCGCTGCAGTGTTGGATTGACAGTGAAAACAGTGTGAGTGTGGCAATTGAGTGCTACCTACCTGACAAATGCTGGCCAGGAGGGAGAACAACACTTTGAATTCAGGTTCAGTGAACTTTGCAGTTGAGAGGCAATGGGAGAGGGATACAGTGGGAATGATACAGAGCAACCAAATAAAAAAAAAAAAAAGAAAAGGTCTGTGCTGTTTGGAGTGCCATTTGTGTTGACGTAAGGAAGGGGCTTTGACTGAAACAGCTGGCATGCAGCAGGAGTGTGAAGTGTCTTTTAAAACAATTTAGCGCTGTGAGAAAATACAAAGCAGGAGTGTGAATGGTCTGTTTTAAAACAGTTAAGAATGGGTTCTGCACAGCAAGGTTAAAGAGGGAACATTAATAGGGAAAGAGTGACAGATGGGGTCAACTGTGATGGATCAGCATGGCTCAGTTGGTAGCATATCTGCCTCTGGATCAGAAGATCCTGGGTTCTCATCCCACACCAGGATTCAACTCATACCTAAAACACTGGCACCTGAATGCAGTATTAGGAGGGTGCTGTACTGCTGCGGTGTGCCGTCCTTTAGATGAGACATTAAACTGAGGTCCCTTCTACCCATCCAGGTGCTGTCCTGTTGGGTGCCCAGGTGGAAGTAACCCAAGACATTCTTTGCAAAGAGTAGGGGACATTCCCAGTTTCCTGGCCAATATTCCCCTTCCCATAAAAACTGGTTCATGCAATTTTCCAGGCTGTGTGTGGGTGTTGATGTGCAATATGACCGCCGCTACACATTCAGTCACTTCACTTCCAATCTAGCATTGCTTATAAAGCACTTTGGGATACATCGTGTACGAAAAGCTCTATATAAATGCTGATTCTTCTTCTTCATCATCTTCTTCCCATTGTTGTTCACTCTCACGCATTAATGGATTACACTGAAAAGAATGGGAGCCTTCTCAGCTGTTTGTTACATGAGAGATTGTTATAATGAGGGAGGACTATAATTGAACTAAATTCACAAATTTTTCCACAGAGCAAAGTTTTCTAACTTCGTGCACCAGTAATCAGTACTGAGCTGGTAACATCTAGTTTCTAGATGCATATACAGTAGAGATACATAGAATTTGTTGAGAGAAAAGTATTGCTTGGCCCACCCAGTCTGCCCAGATGTTCCCTGCCTATTCTGTCTCCACTGACCGTATCTGGTCTCCAGCGACCCTCCCACCTCCCTTTCTTCTATCTAATATAGCACTATGTCTGTCTCATCCATGCTTAAAGCTCACACTGTTCCATCCTCCACCACTTCGTCTTGCAGTCTATTCCAGGCATCTACAACCCTTTCAGTGAAGAAATATTTCATCACATTACATTTGACCATCCCCCTCAAGCTTCATTGCATGCCCCCTGGAACTAGTGCTCATTCTCATTTTAAAGAGACTCCTCACCTGCACCCTGTTTACTCCTTTAAGGTACTTGTAGGTTTCTGTCATGTTATCTATCTCTCTCTCCCGTCTCTTCCAGGATGTACATGCCGAGATCCCTCAGCCTCTACTTGTATGGCTTCTCTTGCAAACTATGGACCATTTTAGTTGCCCTCCTCTGGACCATTTCCACCCTGTCAATGTCATTTCTGAGGTGTGGTCTGCAAAATTGGACTGGTACTCCAGGAGGGCTTGCACCAGCAAGCAATACAGTGCTTATACCACCTCCCTCTTCCTGCTGAAGATAACCTCCCTATGTACCCCAGCATCTCACTAGCCCTTCTTACTTTCTTGTCACACTGTCTCTACTAGTTTCTTTTGAAATGCCGTGGCTCTACAGTACGAACTTCTCTCATTCAAAATTCTACTGCTTAATTCTGGAAAATCTTAATATTAGCAAATAAGATTGCTCATAACTGTTTTAAAGCATTACAGCATTAATTGCCATTTAGTTTTCAGTGTGTGTATATAAGCAGGGCCACCTCAGCACTCTCAAAATGTCATTACTACAGCTTTTGTTAAATAATTTATTCTGTTATTGACTGTTAAGCAGTATCCTGAAACTATTAAATTCACTGAAACCCCGCCATGCAGAGCACAGGAGGGGCTGGCAGGAATGTTGGAATTAAATATTCGTCAGCATCGTAGTTTTAATATTATGTTTTGGAAGTCGACAAATTACACAAATCGTGCTGAAGTTTAACTTTTAGGTTAGGTCATTTACGTGATCAGGGTATTCAGCTAGCAACATAGTTTCTTCTGTGAAACTGGCCACTTCAGATATGGTGCTGCACCCCAGTCTCCCCCTAATGAACCCTCCTCTCACCTCTAAAACTTCACCACTTATACTCCTGTCTCTCCTGTTATGTCTAAACTGGCTAAGAACTTGTACATCTTTTGCTACTTATCCCTGCTCTAACAATGATAGTGACTTCAGGTTTTCTAACATCCTGCTGTACTATTACTCAAATTCTACCCCTGCTCACTCTATCCTCATCAAAAAGGGCTGTATCTATCTGTCTATCCACTCCTATCTCTTGAACTATCATAGACCCAAACGCCAGCTAGGCACTCTCTCTGCCAACCTACTTTCTCACCTTGCCCGGCGGCTCCTTATGCTTGCCGGAGATATTGAACCGATCCGGGCCCTATGGTTTAGCTTCACCCCTACAGCGGCTGCAACAAAAAGGGTCTGGTTATAGCCCACATGAATATCCGGAGTCTCATGAGTCACCTGGCTGAGCTCGAAGCCTGGGCTAAACTGATTAACCCTGACATTTTATGCCTATCAGAGACTTGGCTGAAGCCTTGGGTGCCTGATGCCACTTGTCTTGTGCCTGGTTATAGCATTCTAAGGAAAGACCGTATTGGGTCAAGGGGGTTGCGATTATGTACAAAAATCATCTATCCCTGAACATCCTACCCTGCACTGATTCCCTAACACCTTGTGAAACTCTGCACGCTACCCTGGCACTGGGTTCAAAACTGCTGCACATCATTTGTGTCTACAATCCACCTACAAGCGGGATGAGTGGTCTCCAGAATTTGCTACAATATGTCTCCCAGAATGTAAAATCAAATGAGGCTCTACTCCTTGGGGACCTGAACCTTAACTGGCTGGGTCCACAGCACAGCATCCTTGAATCTCTAATACAGTAGCACAATCTACACCAAACTATCACAGGCTTTACCAGAACTATTACTCCGCACTCAGGGTCCCTACTTGATTGGATCCTCACCACCAGACCTGATCATGTACTAGATGCCACAGTGCTTGCTGACTCAATCACTGATCATTCCCCCACACTTTGTCGATGGCGATCCTGTCCACCTCCTCCTCCTCCTCCACCACGTCTGATTAGGTTTTCAAACTATGCTGCCCTGGACAAACAAGCCTTCCTATTTGACCTCTCTTGTGTTGACTGGTCTAACATTTATACCGCAACCAATGTTGATACTGCCCTCAATTCATTTCTGACTGAATTTGGCAACATCAAAAAGCACCTCCCTACAGTCAAAGGAGGGTAGCGGCCAGCATTCGAGGTGGCTGAAAAAGACCTGCTTCAAAAGTTAAAAGTTAGAGACAATCAATGGAAAAGTACAAACAAACTGGACTGCAGTCAGATCTCATTCTGTATAAACAATACAGAAATGACTGTAAAAGATGCATCAGAGCAGGCCAAAAGTAAATACTGCCAAAACCTGCTGATTAATTCTTCCAATGACCTCGAAGTTTTAGGTCACATTAAGTCCTTCTTAGGTTCTGCTGAAGATGTCACTCCCTCAGATATGGTCCTACATGGTGTACACTGTAATGATTCTACTACCATTGCAAATGCTTTTAACCAACAATTTTCTAACTTATCTGCCTACACAGCTTCCTCCCATCACAATCCTCTGCTTCACAGTTTAACCCCACAGCATCTGAAGGACCCCAAACTTAACCAACCCCTTCTATTTCAGGGACGGTCTATGCATCAGGTCCTAAAGCTGCTCAGGTCACTCTCTGAAAACACCAGTACTGGCTCAGATGGCCTAGAACCAAGACTACTAAAATGGCTTCTTACTACATCTCTGGCCCCTGGCACACATCTTCACCCTATCTCTCTCCAATGGCATTGTCCCTGAAGTCTGGAAGGCAGCCAGAGTCACTCCTGTATTTAAGAAGGCAGTAAAAATGACATATCAAATTACCGCCTATTGCTATTTTGTCTGTTCTGTATAAAATCCTGGAAAAGTAGTATCCATGCAAATCACTGAATACCTTGAGAAATTCAATTTACTAAGCTCAGCACAACATGGTTTTAGAAAGCATCACAGCACCATGACAGCACTTGCAAAATTCACTTCAGATATCGTTACCAATATGGATAGAGGAAAGTTAACAGGGGCAGTCTTCATTGACTTAACCAAAGCTTTCGATCTGGTTGACCATTCTCTGCTACTATCCGCCCTCAGTACCTTGGACTTCTCTCCCCCAGTCACTACCTGGTTCAAAAGCTACCTCTCCAACAGAACACAAGCTGTTAAGTTTAATTCATCCATGTCAGACAGTGCTGTTATCAACATTGGGGTCCCTCAGGGGTCTATACTTGGCCCTCTTCTATTCTCATTATTCGTCAATAAACTTCCTGAGCTGGTCACCACAGGTCACTCCTTCTTTATGCGGATGACCTGGTAATTTATTATCACTCTGTTAAGGTCCTGGATCTAAATGCTGCCCTCACTGCAGATTTTCGTGCTGTACAACACTGGTTGAACTCTCAACGCCTGGTTTTAAATACAAATAAAACAAAAGTTATGATGTTTGGCTCCAATCACAAGCTTAGATCATGTCCTCTGACCATCTCTGTCTCTGATATCGATGGGGACCCTATAGAAACTGTCACTTCCTTTCGTTACCTTGGCATCCACCTGGATCAAACCTTGGACCTGAAAGCACATATACAAGAAACCTGCAAGTCAATAAACTGCAAATTGGGGGCTGCCTACAGAACCAAATACCTGCTCACCCCTGCTGCTAAATTGGCTATAGCCAGAGGCATTCTATTGCCAACCCTTACATATGGGTGTCCCATCCTGTCCTTGGCCACCAAATCTTCACTGCAACTATGGGATACTACCTTCAATAATGTGTGCAGGTATGCAACCAAAGCACCTCGGCTGCAGCATCATTGTCTCTTATATCAGGACCTTGGTTGGCTCTCTCCTTCCTCTACCAGGCAGCACTACTTGTACAATTTAGTTGATTCCATCCTAAGGACGTCCAAGCCTGCTATCCTGTCTGATCTCCTCAGGCCGCCATTCCCATAAGAATCTTAGATCGGCTGATCAGACCTTACTATCCATCCCCTTTTGTCGGACTAAAAAGGGCATGGGCTCCTTCCATCATGCTGCCCCCCACCTATGGAACCTACTACCTCAGGATCTAAGAGATGTCTCCACTCATGTGACTTTTAAGAGCAAACTCAGGACTTTCCTCACTACTATGGACAAATGTGTTTGCTTTGACCCTACCTGATCCGCTGCATTTGTACTATTTCCTCATTGCTAGCACTTTTGCCTGTCCAAATGGGTGTTCTATACTATGCCATGTAATTAATGTTTTATTTTGTGCCTTGTAATTAATGTTGCCTTAACCTGTTTCTTTATAAGCCTAATGTTAGCTGTTGACAATTGTAAGTCGCTATTCTACTCCATGACATTCTTATTTTCACTTCACAGCCTCTCCTCACTTAACCCCACTGCTGCTCTCTCCCCCTTCTTCTGTTATATCCTCTTCCCCTTTTCCACTCCCCACCAAACTCACCTTTACTTGTTCCTACCTCATCCATGCCCCTCCTTAGTCCCCACCCTCCTGGCTGTGCTTAGTCACCTCTCTCCACCTACTACCGCCTACTCCCACCGTCTACCGATCCCCCCTTCCCTGCCCTGCTGTCTCTTAGTTCCACTGGCTCGGCTTGACTTTGACACTTTTGCCGCTATTGCCGTAACTCCTCCACCTCTATCCCCCTCTCACCGGCATCCTCACTCTCACCCTGCCATCTATCGGTTCCACCAGCCCGGCTGTATTTTCCTACCTCCTACCGCTGTTGCCATTTACTGCCACTCCCCCCTACCACCCTCTCTTCACCTGCCGTCTTTCAGCTCCATAGGCCCAGCCGCAGGTCGGTACCTCACCCCGCTGTTGCCGTATCTGATGGCACCTCCTTTCCACTTAATCTCCTCCCATCCTTTTGCCAGTTTTCCTTCCTTGTGTCTTTTCTACTGATGCCTATCCTCTTATTTTCTGCCTTCTACTATTCACATTTTGAGTATGTTCCATGATCAAGTGCTAAAGTATATTTTTGTTTACTAATGTATGTTACATTGCCATATGTATTTCTCTCTGCATTTTTTGTACTCGTTGTCTTAATAATCTGGCTGTACTCTTTGTGTGTTGTAATTGTACCTCCCGGGTCGTGCCTGAAAACAGTCACTTGCTGACTAGCGCACTTACCCGGTTAACAAAAACTAAATAAATAAATATAATATATATATAAATTACATATCACTTATTCCATACTAGATGGACATCACTGCTATCAATTAAATTTACTTACGACATATCAACTCAACTTAAACACAAACCATTCTTGTAATGTTGGGATAAAATACAAAGAAATTATCAGAAAAGACAAACTTGTTGAATTTTTGAAATGAAGAAAATTTAGACCTTAAAAGCCACATAATCCCATGGTGATATGTAAACATTACTTTATTTGAGCTTGTTAAAACTGATACCTCTTAAGCAGACCCTTAAGGACATTGCCTGAATTCATTACAAATTATCAGATTGTTTACTTAACCAGTTAAGCTTTTCCATATTATTGACTGTGTCAATATAATCCATCTAGCAGGGATGTATGGCATTCAGTTCCCCACTGAAACATCCAGCTCTGCTTCATTAGTGGAAATAAACACTTAACTTAGCATCCCGATACTGTTTGGCACTATTAGGATAAAAATCAGATACAGTAGATTGAATTCTGATGCAACATTCAGAACTAAGCAGTATACAGAGACATGATAATAGACCCAAGTTCCATAAAACAGCACTGAACATTCATAAAACTGTGGCACTGTGTCTTCCATGCAATGTCTGGAAAAACATGAATATCATTTTACAAAATATTTAATTATATGTTTTCCTTCTGCTGGCCTGATGAATTTTGTATTTCTCGAGTATTGGTTTTATTATGGTAGTCACTCTTTAGTCAAGAATAATCCATATCAGTCAAAGTGTTCTCTACTTCCACAACTATGTTCACAGATATCACTAGACATGTACTAACTGCATTTTTGACAGTGAGCTTTAAGGCTTGGTTATACTCCCAAAAAGAATGTCGGTGGTGGAGTTCTTTAAATAATTCACCAGCAAACACTTTAAATACACCATCATGGATTGACAGGGACCATCAGAAGCTTAGAAGAGTTATGAGACAGATTTGATTTTTCCAGTATCACAGTCTTTGTCCTCAGCAAAACACCACTGCAAATCACAGCAGCTGTTAAACCTCTAAAGAGGAAATATTATTTTTCATTGTGTTAATTCACGTTCAGTTCTCTGTGACAGTTTTCTGTACAGCAGCAACTTGGAGATGATGTATTCCTGTTTATGAAACATTTTTGCAATGTGAGCTTTCATCTAATTTTGCATGTGTTTGTCACATATCAACACCATATCTCATAAAAGGTTTATAAGAAAAATGGACAGTCTGGAGGTGGGACCCAACATCATTAACTGGGTACTGAATTGCAAATACTAAGAAATGCACACTCAGGTGGTGGTGCTCTCGGTTAAAACTGTAACATGTAAACCAAAGGCAGGCACCTACTAAATTCATGGGACATCACAGCTTAAAGTTTAAAAAAATGTCAACTTTAATTCCCATAATGGGATTACTCCTGACATGTTTCAGACACTGCCTGTGTCCTTTATCAAATAGTGGAGTACAAACACTGACACTTGTGGTGTTACTGTATGTATCAGCTTTCAGTGTTTGTACTCCATCATTTGGTATATGACACAAGCAGTGTCCGAAATACATCAGACGTAATCCCATGATGGGAAATAAAGTCAAAATTTCCTAAAACTTCAAGCTGTGGTGTCCCATGAAATTGGATGGTGAGTGCCTGGTTTCTTTTGGTTTACTTGGGTACTGAACTGATTGATGTATTTTATTTATTTATTTATTGAAATGTTTCATCAAGAAGGCACACTGAGTGACAAGTCGCTCATCTTCTGGTGTGACCTGGGGGGAAAGGGTACAATAGGAGTGAAACATTAAACACTCAAGTTACAACATCAACATTAACATACAGTTGTAAGGCAGGTGTTACAAGCAGTGTTACAACAGTGTTGCACATAATAGGTAGAAAGAGTGGACAATAATAAGTGCTGGGTTAATAAGTAAACAAGTGCTTATGTGAAAGAAAAGGGGGAAGGAGAGGGAGGGGTGAGGTGGGGGAGGGGAAGAGTCATGTTCAAGTTACATTCAAGTTACAAGATCAACATTAACATACAGTTGTAAGGCAGGTGTTACAAACAGTGTTAAAACAGTGTTGCACATAATATGTAGAAAGAGTGGACAATAATAAGTGTTGGGTTAATAAGTAAACATGTGCTTACATGAAAGAAAAGGGGGAAAGGAGAGAGAGGGGTGAGATGGAGGGATGGCGGGGGAAAGGGAGTAGATGAGGTATACACGCCCCTGGGGGGTAGGAGAGGGATTACATGGAGAGCATTTGGGGTCCCACACATTCTGTGAGAAATAAATGGAGGCCAGTAGGGGGAGCAATTTGGGGGAAGGGGAGGAGAGCTAGAAATTTGGGGGGTGGGGTGCACAGGGTAAAATGAAGGTGATGTAGAGGGGTAGGGTTTCTCCAGGGCGTAGAAGAGGGAATTAGGGAGGGACATGGCAGGAGCAGCTAGGTGCAAGGTAATTATTGAGGGCAGAGCTGATGAAGTAGGCAGAGGATGAGTGCTGGATTTGAGGGGGGAGTAAATTCCAAATTTTTGGGAGGCGATGAGAGTAAGTGGATTGGCCGATTAGGGTGGATCTGTGGGGAACTACCAGGGTGCGGGAGTCAGTTGATCTAAGGGAATAGGAGGATGGGGGGGTTGTTATAATGGAGGAGGAGGTGTGGTAGGAAGGGAGCTCATTCAACCAGTGCTTGGAGGTGAATTTAGCACAGTGGGAGAGTCGTCTATTAGTTAGAGAGGGGAAGGATAGGGCACTATAAAGATCACAGTGGTGAGTGGGGGGGGGGCATCTATGGCAAAGCACCAGAAGGAATTGAAGAGGGTGTTTAATCTGCCTAGGGAGGACTTAGGGGCAGCACCATAGACTACGTCACAGTAGTCAAAAATGGGCAGTATCAACTTCTGAACAAGTTCACGCCTAGCTGTAGGAGGGATGCAACTACAGTTCCTGAACAGGGCACCAAGCTTGAGGTGCAGTTTTTTCTGGATGGCATCAATATGTCCAGAGAAGTTTAGGCATTTTTCCAACCAAACACCTAAGTACCTGAAGGAGGATGTGTCCTCAAGTAAGGTCCCATCAAGGGTAGGAAAGTGGATAAGGAGGGAAACCTAGAGAGTCTCTGCCTTATGTCAAAGGTCACGGAAACAGTCTTCTTGACATTGATGAAAAGTTGTGGGTTAGCAAACCAGAGCTGAACCTTGTCGAAGTCTTGCTGTAAGCTGGTTGTAACCTCAGCAGGACAGGAGCCAGATGCATACAAGACTGTATCACTGGCATACATATGTATAGCGGAGGAGGGGGAGCAAACAGAGAGAAAGGTCATTTAAGAAGATGGAGAATAGGAGGGCCCTAATACAGTGCAGTAAAAAAGGTTTGCAAGCTCAACCTCTATATTTACAATACAACTTAGTAAAATTAGTGGGGTGGCTCCTGGTGTGTTACCAAACAGAAGCATACAATTAAAGTACCAGGGCACTCCCCCCCCCCGACTATGCTGCATTAAAGCGTTAAATTTTTCTAATTGCTAAGTTCCCTATTAAACACCTGTGACCCTTTCATTGGCCAGAGCATACTATAAGTAATAAAGCCAGGAGAGTGGTCTCTTCATCAAAAATAGAGGAAGCAAGGAGACCTCAGCTCTGATATGGCAAGTTAAAATGTGATGCTTTTTACCTGACCAATAGAGGTGGTCACTTTGCAGAAGTGGTCAGGCTTATTCATGGTTCAGCTGGATAATGGGAACTAAAGGCCCCTCCAAAATGTATGAAAAGTAAGAATATTGGAATTATTTAAAAAAAATTGCAGGCTTTACTGCAGTAAAATGGGGAGGGGGGGGAGAGTGCCATGGTACTTTAATTGTATGGCCTTAATACAGAGCCCTGGGGGACACCAGTGCTAATCAGGAGGGGAGGTGAAGTGGCATCAAAGATCTTAACTGTTTGGGTTCTGCCAATAAGGTAGGCCTTGAACAAGTTTGTGGTGGATAGAGATAGGCCAGCTGCTGGGAGTGAATCGAAGAGAAGGGAGTGAGAGACAGTGTCAAAGGCCTTGGCTAGGTCGACAAAAATGGCAGAGGTAAATTGAATTTTGTCCATCCCAGTTAGGATGGAGTCTGTGAGCTGTAGGAGAGAGGTGGTGTTTGAGTGTTTTTTCCTGAAACCAGACTGGAAAGGGGTGACAAAGGAGTTGTCAGATAGAAAAGAGGTGAGTTGGGAGAGGACAATGTGTTCTTGAAGCTTGACAAGCGCAAAGAGGAGAGAAATGGGGCGATAGTTGCCGGGGATGAGGGATCACACTGTTTGGGTAGAGGGAGGACCACTGCATGTTTCCCTCAAGAGGGGACCGATGCAGTAGAGAATGAGAGATTTAGGATTAATAAGAGGGGGTAGGCAATGGCTGAAGCAGAGATGGAGAGGAGTTTTGGGTCAAGGCTGTCAGGGGAGGCACGTTTAGAGGGGTTGATGGTGAGGAGGGCACTTAGGGCATTGTTTGGGGTTACAGTAGTGAAAGAGAAGGGCAGGTGGGAGGGTGGTGGATGGGGCACACCAGCAGAGGGTGGGGAGGGTGATGGGTAGGAGGGGAGGGTATAGGTGACAGAGGGTGGTGGTAAAGAGGACTCACTGTAATGAAGGTAGAGTGACCAGCAGAGTAGCTCAGGGCTCAGTATAAGGACCATTTCTCATCAATGTCATTATAAGTGACATTGCAGAAGAGCTGGAAGGGAAGGTATGCCTCCTTGCAGTTGACACCAATATCTTCAATAGGGTACATACTCCAGAGGGGGTGGAGAAAATGAGTAGAGACCTGAGAAAACTCAAGGAGTGGTCATGGCTATGGCAGCTTAGTTTCAATGCAAAAAAGTGCAAAATGATGCACCTAGGACACAGAAGCCCAGAGGCAGTGTCTAGAATGGGGGGACAGAGACTGATGATCACCGATCAGGAAATGGATGGGGGGAAGTAGTCAGATCTGATGTTGTCTAGGTGGTGTGGCAGTGCGACAAAGCAGTAGGCAGGGCCAGTGGGATGTTTGGGTGCACAGGGAGGGGAATCACCAGCAGAAGGGTAGAGCTGCTTTTACCACTGTATTGCTCATTGGTGAGACCCCACCTACAGTACTTTGTCCAGTTCTAAGATCACATTGCAGGAAGGGCATACAGAGTGTAAAGGCTGTCCAGAGCAAGAAAAACTAAAATGGTACAAGGCTGCACCAACACCCCTATGAGGAAAGACTGCAGGATCTCAGTATCACAATGTTGCAAATAATCCAGCACTCACCACCATCCAATATTAAAAACGCTACTCTCAGAGTTTCAATGTTAAAGTGCCATACGTTTTATTGCATATGGCAGTACAAGTGCACATCTTGATGCGTCTCTCAATATGCACACCCTGGAAGAGAGTAGGAGAACATGATAGAGATATATACATATCTCACAGGGGTGAATAAGGTACAGGAGGGGAGTATTTTTCAGAAAAGAAGGTGCACGAGAACAAGATGGCATGTGAGGAAGCTGTTAAGGATGAAATTTTGGACAGATGTAAGGAAGTACTTCTCCGAAATAGTGGTGGATACCTGGAATAGTCTTCCAGTGGAGGTGGTTGGGGCAAACACAGTGGTGGGCTTTAAACATGCATGAGAGGCACAAAGGAATCTTAGTAGGAAAGCAGGTTGGGGTGGGGGTGGAGTAGCTGGAGATCATGTAAGGTCTGTGGTGGAAGTATAGGCAGGGAAAAAATGCTAAGACTGGGTGGGCCAAGTGGTCCTTATATGCCAGCATATTCTATGTTTGTATAAGCTGCAAACCCTTAAATACCTCCCAGTATAATTTTGTCTGAAACTTCAGTCTTTAGATTTATTTTGCCTTGAAGTGCACCCAGTGCAATTGCTGGCCATCTGCTAAGTGATTTTGAGGCTGAGCCCCTGGGGTTGATGCTCTGGTTTTCATCTAATGTATGCAAGCCTTGCATTTTCATAACTTCAATATTTATTTTTCCCACTATTTCTTTCAGCTTACCTTATCTTAAAAACATGTTTCAGGTGAAAATGACAGATAAATCACTTGAAATCTAAAAACATCCTCAGGATCTCTATACACAATTGAGTCACTTACTTACAAGAGCACCCCTCCTCCACTCATATTGCTATAAATATATTCAAACCGATAGTGAGTGCTGTCATGAAAATCTGAGATCCATATTTATATATGCCTCATACTACAGTACTTTAGGTTTAAAAGATAGAATATCATTAGATCATTACTTCAAATCTTTCCTGTATTTAATGTATGACAATAGGTCTCTTCTAATATTGTTATGCCCTGATAATATCTTAGGAAACTGATGAACATACATGCATTACGTGCCTTTATTATTTTAATGATATTCTGAATCTTTCCTTTTGTAATTTATAACACAAATTTATGCTTTAGATCTTTCAGAAACCCTTTTAAAATATAAAGGGATCATTCTGCTCCTCATGTTCTGAATTAATGACTACATACAAAAGGGCAAATAGATATATCTGGAGAATCAGCATAAGGATCACAAGTATTATGATGTCTCTCTTTTATAACTGCAAGACCTGAAGTATAATTTTCCAGCCTATAAGCCAATAAAAAGATATAGGTACATTAAACATTAAAGTGTTGCCAGTGCTTTGGACACAAAGCAGTTTATATTTCTCAATAACTCTGTACTTCTTATCCCCATTATTTATTACTGAGGTCATATGCATGAAAACAGGATTGTTGTTCCTTGAAAGTATATCCACTCCTATTACTTTTTCCCAACCTGATGTCATAATACTCTGCTTATGACATCACAGTTATTCCTACGCAACAGGATGTGATGTCAAAAGAGAGCATTATTTTTTCTTCACATTTAATAAACTTTATTAGAAATAATAAGACAAGAATCACAGCACCATAAGTAATACAAAAAGAAATACAGCACAAACCAGTGCAGCATCCAGTAAGAAAAGAAACTAAACTAATTATCTATAGACAGTGTACAATGCAGTAGGAAAATCCAAAATCTGGAATCAGACCCACCAAACTATAATGCAACAATTCTGCTTTGCCTCCCTCCCTCCCTCCTTCCCTCCCCATAAATCACCCTCTCTCCCTCCTCCCCTTTCTCTGGAGACTGAGCTAACCCCAAGGCTAACCAAAACTGTGGCAGGTGGGTCATAAAAAACGAAGAAGAAAAAAAAAAGAGTTCCCTACTTCTGAGCAGCGGAAAATGTCAGGCCTTCAAGAAAGTCCATAAGAGAAATTAAATTGTGCCACTAACAGCAGCCAAAAGACCAGCTCCAACCCTCTCAAAAGTGATGGGGCATTGGGATCACAGGTAACTATCACCCAGCCCTGAGAGTCAACAGAGTAAAAAGAGGCTCCCAGACCTGCATGCATTTCTTCCTGAAGTCCATCATATTTGTAATAATAAGTTTGGCCTGTAGTGCAAACAGCATTTCCTGATACCATTCTTTATAGCTAGGGATGGACTAATCACAGCAGTGCCGAAGAACAACTTTCTTGTCACAGGCCAATATTAAAGCCATATGTGGATTTTGATTGCCAAGTTGCCTTCCAGAATAGTCCCCAAGGATGCAAATCTCAGGTGTAAAAGCCTGGTCAATTCCCAATAAGGGGTCCAGGCACTGTCTGATATCCTCCCAAAAAGGCACAACCTTTTCACAGGTCCAGAAAATAAGAAGTAAGGAACCTGTATCTTTCTGGTACCTGGTACTTAAATCTGAAGCCAGTTTGCCCATCATGTGAAGTTTAATCGAGGTATAAAACATGTTGTCTAGAATTTGGAATTGCATGAAGTGATAGCGGTCTCATTTAATGTGTCAGTAAGTAGCCTTCTAGATAAGAAGGGGAAGTCACGAGAGCCTGCTTGGGAGGGAAGAACCTGATCCCAGGAGTGAAAAAAACTAGCCTTCATCTCTGTGAGAACCTCCCACAACTGCGCATGATAAAAGGCTATGGCAAGAGTTGTAGAGGCATCTGAAATCAAAGTATGCAGTTTATCCCCATACAGCATGGACCAAACATCAGAACCAAAATGGTGAAGCAACAAGTGCTTAAGCAGGAGGTACTTGAAGCACAGAGGCCGGGGCCAACCAAACTGTTGTCAAGCCTCAGAAAAGATAAAAAGCTTACCGGCGTGCTCTAAATGTTTGACAGAAAAAGTTACCAGGAAGGGCCAGGCTGTCTAAGTCAGCACTTTTCCAGCAATTTTCCAATTAAGATTTCCAAGGATGGGTTGGGCGATGTCTGTGTGAAGATCCAGATGTAACAACATACAGAGTTGTTTATAGGCATGAAGAGAGTTGCTTATAGGGGTGTCTTAAAGAGCTCCAGAAATATTTTTGGAGGGAACATACAGCAGGGCATGAGGGTCCAAGCCCAGTTGGGAGCAGAGAAAGTGTTCAATGTCCAGCCATTGAGGGACATAAACCAAATCCAGTTAGTCTAATATGGGTGACACCAGGAAAAATATTGGGAACAGTGTATAGCCAGATATTAAAGGCAGAAATTAGGTGCTTTCAGACCACCAGCCTTCCTTGACTGTATAAGTTTAGTCAAAGCTCTCCAGGGAGGTTTCCCCCTCTAGAGACATTTAGAAAAGAGTCTGTTGATATGGAGAAACCATTACAACAGAGCATTATAATTTCAAGTAGGCAATAAGCTGCAGAGGTAGATGAACTCTAAGGGATGCAAATCTTGTCTTTTGTGGGAATTCCATCAGTAATAAATAACGAGGAGGTCTTGAGTAATAAATAAGGAAGAGGAGGTGTCCATAGAAGATATTTATTGCAAAAAACGTGTTAATGCACCAGTTAGGGCTCAACCTACCACCACTAAAGTAGGAAAATAAGGTATTGGGGTTTGCAACACTAAGCCCCCATACCCCCAAGCTGCAAAATGAAAAATAAATTAAGGTTTTGGTTCAACAGAGTCTCGGTAAATCACTGGCGAGGTTTTCCTGGTGTTGTCAGCCCTAATGCCCACTCCATTCCATGAGCAAACAATGTCAGATTTGATCTCCTTTCTTCACATAGGGCTTACAAGACATCACATCATTGCTACTGCATTTGTGCCATCTGGAATTAGGGTATATTGCTTGTCTTTTCCGATAATGGGTGTCTGTGGTTGCCTGTGTGACCTTGTCCTTTTGCTGCATGGGGGTGGGGGTTGGGGGGTTATGGTTGGGAATCCTAACACCATTGTTCCATACTTTAGTGTTGTTAAGTGAAGTCCTAACTGGTGTATTAATGCAGTTTTTTTTTTTGCAATGAATTTCCTTTTTTTTTGAGATACTAGAATTGTATCCTCAGACACACAAATTCCTTCATTAACAGAAGCAGGCACACAGGGCCCTCTGGGTCCTATGTCAAGAGAAGAGTCCATATGCAAGCTGAAGTGCTACAGACATGGACATGCAGGGTCACAACTCATTCTGGCTGTGGAAGTGCAAGGCCCTGGTCTTTCATGCAGTTATGGGTCAAAAACTGAAGGATCCTCTGGGCCCTATGCAAAATAGAAGACTTATCTTCACTATATGGTTGCTTTGAGCTGTATAAATAAAGACTGAGATTTAGAATTGGAGCTACAGAACAAAGAGGAATTTTGTTGGGGGTGCACGAGGACATTCTTGTCTGCTAGCACTAATTGTATTCACTGAGGACTAGTTTGGGTGCAAACTGAAACATTTTGTTTTGTGAACACTAATTTTCAGTATGAACTGACATTTTTGGTTCTTTAGCAAAAAATATTTGGTTTGGAAACCAACATTTTTTGTTTCACACCAAGGTTTGCAAAACACAATTTTTGGTTAGCACTAACATTTTTGGTTTGTGGGGTTCACATTAAATGTTTTGGTTCACAAACCAAAATTTTTGGTTTGAACTACAATTTTAGTTCGCAAACAAAATTTTTGGTATCCTCCACAATTATTGGTTTGTGAACCATAAATCAGATGAGGACAATCCTGAAGTCCACAAATACCATTTCAGGCATGTTTTTAAGAAAATAAAAATATATATATATGTATATATATCAGAATTTTCCTTAGGAGGATCAAATTGGCAAGACTGATATTTTTATTTTTCTCGAAGTGTCCATTTGTATGTGTTTTCATATTTTTGTGGTAACCAAAAGGAAGAAACAAGATGGGAGCCATCACAAGCCAAAAAAAAAATGTTTTTTTAATTTGTAATACCTAAGTGATGTGAATCAGAAACAATGCTGAACCAACATTTTTGGTTCGCACCTGACATCTATCCAAAACCAAATTTTAAATCCTTAAACTCTGGACCTGTTTAATAGTTTTTCATGAAACCATCAAAAGGCACTACCTCAGCACAGGCCATCTCTTCTCTGGAAGGTTTGTACAGAAATTCTTTACCTTGTAGCCTGTACATGACAAAAACAAATCATGGTAAATATAAGGGAAAATATGACCGTTTTACAAAATAAGGGGTATCCAGATCTTGGAAACCACACAAGATGCCATCATGAAACGTTCCATGTGTTGACAACATGGCATGTCAACAAAAAATACAAATGTATGGGCTATTCCAATGAACACCACCAAAAATATTAAGGTGCAAAGTTAGAGGTTTAACATTGAGCACCCTACTCAGCCCTAACTATAGTTGTGCTACCACTCCCCAATAATGTGAAATAAAAGTTGAACTGCGTCTAAATATTATGCTTTCCAAAGTTTTCCCAAAGGTGTTAGCTGCTCTTTAGATAATGGATCAGATCCTCATCACATCTGTTATGACTATCAACCTGGGAAAAGCTTAAACACATTTGCTCACCCCCCTCATATTGAACAAATGTGCAGGAGCTGAACAGTTGGACCTCATGGTTAAATTGCTTATCTCCAGCCTCAAGGTAAAGTAATAGTGATGCTGAATTTTCATTTGGTAACTGTCAAATACTGAATTTTGAAGGAAATTAGTTTCCTTTCAGAAGTTCAGCAAGTCAATGTCCTAAGAGTGTACTTTTTCCAGCAAGTACACTAAGCTTCTCCATGTTATTGGCAAACCAGTATCAGCTTTATGTTTTCACTTTAATACCTTGTACAAACCTTACCCCTTCTCTTCCTTTGCTCAAGGTCACTACACCCCACTCCCCACATTGTTTCTCTTGTTCTTTCTCCAATTTCTGTGCTCCTATGCACCACTGTCCTAAATATCCACTGTTTGGATAGTTTAATCTGTGATTTCTGTCCTTATTTGACAATAGCACCCCTGCTTCTAGCTACCGTTTAGCTAGAATTTGTGTCCCCCTTGACTTCTTCTATTTACACCATTTGTGTGCTTTGACATTGATATTTTGCACTTTAAGCATTTTGACTTTTGTCAAGCTAAAATTAGACAAACGCATTGTGAGATTTTGTAATTCCTTGAATTTTGTTAAATAATTTGAATTATTTTTTTTTATTATTATTTAGTGTTATCTCTGTTTGTGAAGCTCTATACCTATAATGCCTTTTAGAGGGATTATTTTAAGCTGTGTACACACTTGCTCTTTATGCTTTTTATTCCTGTGATTCTGTGGTGTTTTTTTACTGTATAAATGAAAATAAATAATATTCAGTCATTTTGTGTGCAGCACTTTAAGCAATTTTTGTATATATTGGGTGCTTTGCTGTTCCCCCAGACCTTCTCCTTGACAAAGGCCCTGTGCAGATTGAAGTGCCAGGGCACAGGGTTCGAGCAGGGATACTTTCATGTTGCTGGAATAAACACTTTACTAAAGACTTAGGAGTGTGCCAAATCCTTTACTTGACTCCACAAGTGCAGAGCTCCTTTTGTTGCTGTGTCAAGCAGGCTGAGTGCCTTGCTTCACACCACCTCCAGTTATCTCTGGGCTCAGTTCTGAAGGATCCCTAAGACAGGCACAAACTGTGGTAAATGGTGGCTTGCATCAGAGCCTGGTGTACCAGGGACCCTTAGCCCAGTTCTCTATCTGGCAGTGTCCTGGCAGCAAAACCCCATGGCTTGCAGTGACCCTGGGTGTGCACCAAACAGACATTGCATCAGGAGGGTATGCCACAAACTATGGGGCAGCTGTGCTCCACTCCAGCATGTCCCTGCTGGTGAGTGCCACCCTGCCCCGATCCTCCCTTGAGATATGTAACCCCCCACCCCAATTCCTGATTTCACTATTATGTTAAAATGTAATATTAACTGGTGGTCCAGTGACCATCCTTCCCCAATCCTCAATGTCACTATTCTACTATCTGTAGAATGGAGGTGGTGGTTGCAAAGTCCCCCACAAAGGGAGGTCCTGATGGCAAAGCCCCCCAAAAAACAGTATTTGATGTTTTTGTAGTCGCTCTTCTACCATCACTGTTTTTTCATCGCTGTAGTTCCTTCGTCATTATCACTTAGAACCATGGCCCACAGCCTCCTGGGGTGGTGTGGTGGGGGTCCACTATACTACCAATGACTGGGATATTATTGCTTAAGGGGGGATTGGGGATCAGGAAGGGCCACAAGATCACCAGGTATAATGACATTGTAACATAATAGTGAGATCAGGGATCAGGGATGGAGGATCACTAGACTACCAAGTAATATTAAATGTTAACATAATAGTTGGATCAGGGATCGGGGATGGAGGGCCACTAGACCACCAGGTATAATGAAATTTTAACATACTAGCAACATTGGGGATTGGGGAGGGTGGGCAACTGCACCACCAAGTAATACTAAATGTAACATAATAGTGGCATTAGGGATCGGGGAGGGAGGGCCACTAGACCACCAGGTATAATTAAATTTTAACATAATAGTGATATCAGGAATCGGAGTGGGGGTGACATATACCAAGGAGGGGATTGGGGATTGGGAGGGGGTGCACTGCACATTGGAGCACTGTGCCCAACTCTCCCAGAGGGATATTTCTAGGCCAGCCATGTCTGGTCTAAGGGTACTTAGAAATTCTCCCTCTGGGTGAGTTTGGAGAATTGGACATTTATGGATGTGGCAGCCTGCATCTGCCATATGCACCCTTGCACCATACCACAGCCAATTTTGGGGTGCAAGGGTGGCACAAGCCCTGTTTGGGGCAGGCAGCTTGCGATGGATGTTGGCTGCCTTTGTGAATTGCTCCTGATGCATTGTTTGGCACAAGGGGCACTTTGCACTATTCACTGTGGTGCAAGACCCTTCTGCTGCACAGGGAGCTTTGAGACTCAAGCCTTCTGTGTGCACCACTCTGTTCTACAGTTTTCAGTATGGCATGCATCTGCTTTGCTTTCTGGAAGAACATTGGAGGTTTATTCACTCACCATGTTCAATCTTGCATACTACTGGCTGATCACCTCTCCAAATATCACAAAGATGTTTCTTTCTTTTAGAATACAAACAGTGACACAATTTGATTGACATAACTAGTAAGGGTGGTGCTACTGATATGCAATGAATTTCAGTGTTGCTGAATATAAATTGTTACTAAATTGGTGCCCAGGGGTCATCCCAGTTAAGTGAACTTCCCCTTTAAACACACCCCAAGTAAATTGATTTGCCAGAACTGTGGTATAACTTACATTTCCTTGAAGCTAATGTCAGTGATAGACTTTGTAAGTCAACTTTATCATTTTAGTTCAGTCCATATTAAAGTGGAAAGGATAATTTTTTGGCCCTGATTACGTAGCCAGCCAATCCCATCCACTTCCAGGTTGTTGCAATCCACCCACGCACTCAGGCATATAATGACATGTGGTCAGGGTGAACATAGGGGCTTGCCCAATTAAAGTCAATGGGATCAGTTTTAAGTATACTTTTACAGATTATAATGGTCAGCTGGACAGTAATCTATGGCACCAGTCAACTAACAATGGCCTTGTTAGTTGACTGGTGCCCTCTGCAGCATTGCAGGTATACTGCACTGCTGCACACATGATGCAGGACCCCCGCTTCCCAGTTGGGTTATGGTATTTCTACTGGTCTTTTCACCTTACAAACAAACTCTGGCCAGAGCTGATATGGCTACAGCTAATGAATGTGGGGTAAAAATATTGTAAATTTGTTTCTTAATGTTATCGCACCAGATTTTCAACATAGCCTTGTTATGAACCTGCCTCATGAAGATGGGGAGAGAAAATGTTCAACTCCTGGCTTAAAGTTGATTGTGTGCAAGGAATGCAAAATCAGCTCTCAGCATTCTAAAACACATTTTGAACTGAAGTTGAAAAATGACAGCTGTCACATTCATGAGGTACTGTAAAGAAATGGCTATGTTGAAAATTTGGGGTAAAAGTATTGAATATTACCAAACATATGAGCCTGTGTTAGCAAAATTTGATGTAGGCTCATAACTTTGTTAAGTTTTAATAGTTTTACAACAAATTTCCAACATAGCCTTCTTATGATCCCACCTCTTGAAGAAGGACAGAGAAAATTTTCAGCTCCTTCCTAAAAGGTGATTTTATACAGGGACCATGAAATCACATTTCGGGATATAAAAAATCATTTTGGCCAGGATTTGAAAAATGAAAGCTGCCACATTTATGAGGTACCAGAATGATACAGCTATGTTGTAAATTTGGGGTAAAAATATTGAACATTACCAAAGTTATGAGGCTGCATTCACAAAATTTAATGTAAGTTTATAACTTCATTGATTTTTAAATATATATTTTACACCAAATTTTCATCATAGCCTTCTTACGACGCCAACTCATGAACAAGGGCAGAGAAAATGTTCAACTCCTGCCTGAAAGGTGATTTTGCACAGGGAAAGCAAAATCACCTTGTGGGACAGATTTGCCTAACAACAGTGCCATTGCTCATGAGGTGGGGTTCCAAAGAAGTCATACTGGAAATTTGGGCAAAAAATATGCAATAATGGCTAGGTTATGCCTCTAAGTTCAATATCCCCTTGAAATACATTGAACAGCATACCTGTTTCTTCAGTTTGCTGTCTAACTTTGAAGAGTGGAGACATGTCTGTGGTCCAGAGAAGATTATGGCATTGGACTCCCAATGGGTAAGTAAGGGATTGGGAGGGTGTTGTGGGGGAGGGAAGGGTGGGGGGTCAGAAATGGCACAAAATACATTGATGGACGGTTTTCTCGTTACAGGTTAAAACAAACAAAAAACAGGACTGAGATGCCAATCGTGACACTGGAGGATTGCTCAAGATTCAGCCTCTATAGGTCTGATCAGTTCTCTGTCTGAAATGCATAGAAATGGCTACCCATGACTGGAACATGCTCAGTGAAAGAAAAAAGCGCATTTTGGTAAAACTGCAGTACTTTGCCTATGTGGACATTATGCATTTCAAAAAAATGTACAATTTACAGAACTTTAGTCATATAAATTGCATGGTGGTAAGTAGGGTGCATGGTCAAGAGACAAGGGGGCTCAGAACAGTCTGCATCATTTATAGGGTTAGGCAGACTGACCTGTCTGCTGCTTAGGTCATGAAAGATGAAGACCATTTTGCTTACCTACATTACTGATCAAGCACTTCACTCAGAAATATAGTCAAATTACTGCATTTAGCAAAAACAGTTGCAATGTTCTGGAAGGGGGGTAACTGAGTCTGCTTGGATGTAGACTACGAATGCCCCCCACCCCCCCCAAATCATGAATCTGGACCAGGAAAGAAAGGTACAACTGTTACTATAAGGTATATTTGTCAATTTACACGTGGTGTCCTTGAACAAGCCAAGGGTTCCATATCACCCCCTAACAGTGGACAAACTCTTTTATCTCTGTCATGAGCAGCCAATCAGGTGACACAAATCAGTGGCTTGAATCAGCTCCAAGAGGCAGGTGTTTCTGGCCACTTAAGGCTCAGCAGCATTCTGTGCCCCTGAGCCAGTGTTGGAGAACCCACTGTGGCTGTAGCAAGCACTGACAACCTGTACAGGTTGTTGAGCCAGCCAAGGACTCCACACTATACTCCAGTGAACAAAGATTTTTGCATGTGTTATAAGACCAGACTTGAAGATGTTGCCAGGTATTTAGCTCATGTTAATCCTGTAAGTACACTAGATAAGATATTGTTCGCTGCAGGCATGACCTATTGTGCTACAGTTTGGCAGAAAACAAGTAGACATTGACAATAGTAAGCAAATAAGTTGAAGCAAAGATAAATAACAACACAACAGATTTACAAAATTAATACATGAGTATAATAACTACACATTGATATATACTATACAAACAAACAAACAAAATGTGCAACAATATGAACGACAACGTTTTCAAGATGGGGAAAGTTGCTGAAATTCACTTTGCAAAGTAATTCACAAAGTCCTCCATTTTCAAATGCAGCCAGGTGAGTTGCACATCCACATGCACCACCCAAATAAATGCACTGGTGCACCCTGGCGGGATATTCAAATAGGATGCTCAATCACAACAGATGGCACATCCTGTTTGAATATTGGATCCTGGATGGGCCACACAAAGGGGGCCAACCACCAATGTGCCCAGCTCAGCCAGGGTCTGGGCTGAATACTGGCAATGGGAGATGCACGGCACATCCCAGATGAGCTGCACCCCCAAGGGCGATAATCATCCGGAATAAGCAAATGAGCTCATTGGCAATGCAGGGAGCAAACAGGCCTTATGCATGCTCATCATGGGCCAGATTGCATGGCTGCACAAGGCAGGATGCACCAGGCTGGCCTGCCCCCCCAGCCCCATTCCTAGATGCTCATAATAGTACAAACAAACCACATTCCCATAGTACAGTGGGCCCCCCCTCACAGTCCCGTTCCATGATGCTTATAACAGTAAACAAAAACTCCACAGTGTAGGGTTCCCCCACCCAGCCCCATTCCCTTATTACATAGAAACATAGAAGACAGCAGATAAGGACCGCTTGGCCCACCCAGTCTGCCCATTTCCCTACCTGATGGATAAGCTGCAGATTCTAGTTAATCAACAGCTTACTTCCTCCTGCCCCCCACTAGAACTGCCTTATGCCTGTCCCATGCATTCTTGAATTCTCCCACTGTTTCTGACTCCACAACCTCCTCAGGAAGGCTGTTCCATGCATCTACAACTCTCTCTGTGAAAATATACTTTCTAACATTACCTCTGAGCCGTCCTCCCTCTATCTTCAAATTGTGCCCCCTTGTTCTTGCACATCTCTTCTTCTGAAAGATACTACCCTGTTGTACCTTGTTAATTCCCTTGAGATACTTAAAAGTTTCTATCATGTCCCCCTTCTCCCTCCTTTCCTCAAGGGTATACATATTAAGCTGCTTTAATCTCTCCTCGTATGTCTTCTGGTGCAGACCTTGCACCATTTTGGTTGCCCTCGATTATCTGAAAAGAAATGAATACCCCACATTTCAATAGTATAGGGTCCCCCCACCCAGCCCTGTTCCTTGATTATCTGAAAAGTAATGAATACCCCCCATTTCCATAGTGTAGGGTAACCCCCCTTCAAGCCCCATTCCCAGATGCTCTGGAAAGTAATGAATACTCCACTTTTCCATAGTGTAGTGTACCCCCACCCTGTCCCTGAACCCCGACAGCACCAAAAGGAAAAGCTGTGCCAGTCCCAGATCATCCATTGAGTAATGTTCCATAGTTGTGTCTGTCTCCATACTGTAGTGGTCCCCTACCCAAGTATTCAGGGCCCCCTCCCCACACCCCCCAACCCAACCAGTGCCGGTGACTGGCACAGCCCTCCACACCCTGCCATGCTGGCCACCAACTGATCAGGCTGTGAGCTCCTACTGTACATATCACAAGCACATCAAATGAGCTCGTACTATGTACAGTACGAGCTCATGACCTGATCAGTCTTTGGCTGGCTGTGGCAGGGTGTGGAGGGCTGTGCTAGTTGCGGGAATGGGTCAGGATGATGGTGTGTGGGGATGGGGTCCTGCCTACTGGGGTGGGGAGCCACTACAGTATGGAAACAGATACGACTATGGATTATTACATGATCAGGGATCTAGGACAGGCTTGCCTTTTACTGTCAGTGCCGTAGAAATCAGGGATTGGGGACAGGGTGGGGGTCCACTGCACTATGGATACATGGATAAATTCTACAATCATGTGCAATCATGGATCAGGGATGGGGTGGGGAACCCAACACTGTGGAAAAGTGGGTGTTTATCACCTTTATGTGCATCTGGAAGTGGGACTGCAGGGGTACCTACACTATGGAACAATGAGTCTTGTTATTGTTATGTGAATAGGGTATCAGGGCTGGGTGAGGGGTGTCACTGGACTACAATGGCTGGCAGGCTGCTGTGCTCCTGTCTGCACTACCGCAGCCTGCTGTGGGTGGTCGGCCAATTTAGGTATGCTTTTTCCATGCCTAACTTTGCGCTGCCCATGTTCTGCACTTGGGCAGCCCATGTTTTCTGAATATTCCCTTCAGTGGAATATTCATGGACATGCCCTCTCTACTTGGGACACATACATGATATTTGGGACATGGCCCAACTCAATTTGGGTGACTCATCTCCCCTTATTTGAGTATGGCAGTCTGGAGCATTTTTGGAGATGGGCGGATCATCTCCATTTTTTTCCAAGATGCGCCACCCATCTCCTATGAAAATGTGGGCCAAAGTTTTCAAATATTGAATTTGTGAAAATGTAGGATTAGTAGGAGACGTGGCCAAAACGTTGCCACAGAGTGGCTGAAATTCACCTGCAAATTGATCACTTCATAAGAAAAATGTCCCCTTCATGGTGAAACTTTGTGAATTTTACAAGGTCAGAGTTGCTGAGGGCAATGAAAACTTTGTGAACTTTCTCAAAAGTGAATTTTGGTCACTTCGCAGTACCTTCAACATGGACAAAGCAGACTAGTAAACACAAGTTAAACAATACTATTGTAAATTATATGAAATATTCATGATTTTGAAATTGATTGGATAATTTGCCTTGGTTAGACAGTATACATCATAGGTGTGAATAACTCACATGAACAGGTGTTTCCAAATAATAAATATTTCCTTAACATAGATTCGAACAATTGCTGAGTAGAGGCAGAATGAATTTCACTGGGAAGGTGTCAGAACAAAATACCGGGATTGTAATCTTAGTACTATTTTTGATAAAGATTTAAAAATCAAAGTATATACTTCAAATTTTTTTTGTTTTATTAGAAATGGCTCAAGGCTTTTTAACATGCTAGTGTTTGCAAAGGTTTAAATAATTTTATAAATGAACATTGCACGTGGAACCAAAAAGTGATGAAAATATATTTTTTATTTTAACCTCTTCACACCTTAATTAAATAGAAACCAATGCAAATTTATTTATTTATTTTTATTTAAACTTTTGTTAACCAGGTAAGGCCCATTTTCACATGACCTGGGACCATAAAAATGACAGTCAAGATGTTACAAAAAACACATAGACCAGACTGCACCAGGCAGTGGCGCAAGCCTGGGTGCAGCACAACTGTGATGTGCCGGGGCCAGGTCCAGGTGATATTCAATGGGGATGCGCCATGGCTCAGCACCATTGAATATGGCACAGACAGCGCACATGCTGCGCATGGCACAGTGGCATTGCACTGGCACAAGTCACAGATAGGGAGCACGGGGATGCACCAGCACAAGTACAGTTGCATTAGGCACATCACCCATGATATTCAGCAGGGGGCATGCAAATGAGGCCATAAAATATGCAAGGCACAAATGGGGCCATTTGCATGTCATTCTGGCCCCATTTGAATGCATTGCGCAGGGCAGCCTGGCAACTTGCACCTGGTGCCCTGCACAGCATGACGTGTGCAGTGGGGATCCCAGGGCATCCCCTGCTCCTCAGTCGCAATCGCGTATATGTATAACAAGCAAACCCTGGTAGTCTAGTGGCCCCCTTCCCGAGTCCCCGAGTCCCTGATAAATGTAATAAAAGACCATTCCTGGTGGTCTAGTGGGTGCCACCTCCCACCTGATTCCCTGAGAACTATAAATATGACCATCCCTGGTGGTCTAGTGGAACCCCCCCACCTGTTGCCATGATCATGGTAATCCTCTGTACATAAATGCCCTGGTGATCCAGTGGCACCCCAACCCCTCTCACCAACACCAAACCCTTTGCCCACCCCACTCCCCCCTGTCATCGGTGGGTGGCTGCAACCCACCTGCATACTGCCCAGCTGCTCACCAAATGACAGGTACAGTATAGGCTGTAAGCCCATTGGTCCCCAGTGTGGACCAATGGGCTTGCAGGGCATACTGTACTAGAAAGTTCAAATATGTGAATGAAGCCATAGACACTAGACCACCAGGAATGGTCTTTTATTGCATTTATTGGGGACTCAAGGACTCAGGAGGGGGGCCACTAGACTACCAGGGACCAGGTTTTATTACATCTACTGCGATCGTGGCACCGGGTGGGGATGGGGTTCCATTTGACCACCAGGGTTATGTGTGTGTGCTTGCCAACGGTGTTCTGGGTGGGTGGGTAGTCACCCATGGCAAGGCTGCTGTGTTGCACCCTGCAATACTGCAGCCCACCTGTGGGTGGCCTTGAGTTGTTCCAACCTTTAAGGGGCTCAACTTTGAGCCCCCCTATGCAGTACAATGCAGGGTTGTGCTGGCATATGCGCCGCACATCCCGGGCTGAATATTGGGATGTGGCACATATCCATGGGCACGCCCCCTGCGTCTGCACCACATACATTATCATTACACCCTGGCACATCGGGTTTTACACTGCACCAGGCAGCCTTCTCAATATCCCACAGGGGTGCAATGCGGGGTTGCGCCACCAGAACTCTGTTGCGCCAGGCACAACCCCTTTGAATATCCAGGCCCTAGATTACAAAACAATACAAATACAACTAATACAAATTCAAAACTAACAATTATATACAAGACAATCAACATAAAACTTCTTTTCAAAGTGACTCACAAGAGTAGTATAAGGACAGTTGTAACTACATTACTAAAAATGATTGTTGATCAAATAATTGCACATTAAAAACTGTATAAATATATGGCTGTGGTAAAAATATATATAAAACATTTAAAGAAATACAAATGCAAAACAGAAAAGAAAAAAACTTGCTTTTTATACAGGAAATGAGAAACAAATCAATTTTAATTATTAAACAATTTCTATATTTAAAACTGATTTGTATTCACATAGTTCTATGACTTCCCTGGTAGTCTAGTGGTCCCCCCAACCCCAAGCATGGCTTGACTGGTAGTCTAGTGGTTCCCCCCACCTGGCACAGATAGGTGACCCAGAGACAGAGACAGGGAAACATAGTGACAGGCCACAGGAGGCCACCACCGGCTGGGCACAGCAGGGTACACACAGGCACCCAGATTCCCACCCCAGAACACAACAGTCACACAGACAGTAGGCAACAAGGGGTGCCAATGGTGGATGGAGGGCCACCAAGGGGCCCCCCACAGGCTGCAGGCTGTGCCCCCCCTGCACATCCAGACCAGGGCAGGCCACACCTAGGACCATGCAGCCAAGCATACACACCCCCAGCACACAACCCTGACAGCCACCCCAAGGGCACTGCAAGGCACAGCCATCAACTGAGGGGAGGGACACCACCACAGTGGGACATACTGCAGCACACAGCATTGATCCACAGAAGCACAATACATGACCCAACACAAGCACACCACATGGACAGGCACTGGGCCACTGCAGCATGGCTCCTCACACCACCTGCAAAGCAGAAACAGACACAGGCAGGTTATTCAAAAGTAATATATTGTGCAAAACAACTATATATAAGAGAAGGATGTAGGGAGGGTAGGAAAGCTAGGGAAGAGGGTAGGGAACAGGGACTGTACAGTGGTAAGAGGGACTGGAGGGGGAGGTATGGCTTGGAAAACAGGGGAAATCAGGGACTGACTAGCAGCGGCCACGGCCTGCTGCCCCCTGCAGATGTCACTGCCTTCCGTCCTCCAACATCATTCGCTAGACCTGCATCATCGCCTCCATCATAGTCGATGTTATGAGGATCAACTGCCTCAGGAGCAGGCAGTAGACGGGCCTCCTGCACCGCTGCTGGACACCTAGGACAAGGGACAGGACAGGTGATCAGTGCAGTGTCCCAAGGAACCATGCCCATCCACAGTGCGCACTGGGCAGTGGGAACACACGCCCCTGGAGGGCCCATACAGGCCACCCACAGGGGTGTGGGCCAATGCCCGCCAGCAACGTGGCACACCACATCAGTGCACAGTGGTGGTCCCCACCACACAGTGGCCATCCGACTGCGTCATGGCAGTCACATGGCACAGTGCTCCGGCAGCACCGCAGCAACATCAGTGGCAGCCAGGCGCACACCCACCCCACCAGCAGCCGGCACATGTGTCCAATGGATGCACCACAGTGGCGGGCACCATGCACAGTGTGACACACACAGCTGCCACGGCACACAGCACAGGTGGCCTTGCCCACACTCACACCCCTGCCACCCCCCAATGATGGTGTGCAGGACAATACCAGTGCCTACCTCTGTGGCCTCACTGGTGCCAGAGCCACTCCTCCACCCTGGGCCACTGTGGCCTGGCATCCTGCCAACCCTGCCCATCTTCGGTCTTCAGGTCCTGGAAATGGAACAGAAACAGGTACACATCAGTAACTAATCACAGCAGCTGTCCGCCTCCTCCACCCCTGTGCACAGTGTGAGCCCCTGCCCAACACATCCCACACAGTGGCATCGCAACGCAAGTGGCGTAGGGCGATGCCACCCTGCAATGCACACAATGGTAGTACAATGCCCTCCAGGACATGCCAGGCAGTCTAGCCAACACCACAGTACAGCACCAGGGCGCACATGCATGATGAGCCTACTCACCTGGCTGTGGCACAGCCCATGCCTGGAGCGTGTCTCCAGCCTCTGGAGGTGCTCTGGGTTCCTCCAAGCCAGGTCCCCATAGTGGTGGTGACACTGCTCCCCCATCCTGGCCACCCCTGTGTGCTGCTGCAGTGAGGTAGCAATGGCCTGCCACACAGCCACCCAGGACAGCTGCAGTGGCACCTGCCCAAACATTTGGGGTGCATGGGGCTGGATGCAGGCCATTAGATTGACAAGCTCAACGTGTGTCCAGTTGGCTGCTCATCCCACTCGCTGCTGCACCATCTCAGGTGTGAGCCATGGAGCAAAATGGTGGCGGTAGGCACATGTGGCCACTGCATGTGCCAGATGCGCAGGCCAAGGGGACATGTGCTGTGTCCACCCATTGTGCAGTCTCAGAGATGCATGGCATGGTCATGGCTAGGCAGGGTCATGGGTGTGGGGGTCACCCAGGGACAGAGGTCGCAGCAGGAGTCAGAGGTTTGCCACCACACAGTGTGCATATGTACAATAGCAGGTATGATGCACCGTGCATCATGGCCCCTATTGCGCAGTGGGCACACAGTGCACAACAGGTGACAGTACAACGTCCAGTGCATGCACACTGTGGTCCTCTGCACCGTGTATGCATGCACATTGCTCTACGACTTGCTCCAGAGCAATCTCATTGCTCAAGGAGCAAAGTCATGATATTCAGCCACCACATGCAAATGAGCTCATCAGACAATGCGTGGCGCACTGGGGGAATTAGCATGTCATTACCGTTGTGCCAAAGCTCATTTGCATGCAATGCACTATAAAACCGCCAGGGATCGGCACAAGCCATGGACCGCTATTGCATCCTTTTGAGGTAAATTGCACATGCTGCTGGAGCACTCTGAGCCCAGCCAGCACAGCAGGGGGGATGGAATAGGGTGTTGCTGCAACTGACAAATTTTGCTGTCCATGTCCACGGGAAGCAACATGTAGAAACATGAGGAGGGTGAGGAGCATGTACCTGCTCGCAAGCACAGGCCCAACTTCATGAAGGCAGAATCAGAGGCCCTTTTCAAGGCCTACCTTGACAGGGAGCCACTATTGAGTGGTGTCACGGGCACACCACAGGCCAGTGTTGGGACCTGGGAGGAGGTGGTGGCATGTGTGAGCCAGCAGGTCAGCCACCAGCAGTCAGGTCAGGAGTGCCACAAGAAGGTGAGCATGGACAAGAAGCACATTAAGGAGAAGGTGGCTGCCATTCGTGCAGCCCAGAATGCCACTGGAGGGGGGCCTGCAGATGTGCCATAGCTCATGGTGCAAGAGGAGTTGGTAGCAGTCACCATGCGCTGCAGCACCTTGGAGGGTGTGCCTGGAGGAGGATTCCAGACAGGTGGCAGCCCATCACTGCAGGTTACATATGTTTTTCATGCACAGCATGCAGTGGCTGGGTTGGGGGGGCACTTGTGGGCATTGCATCACTGACACACTTGTTTTCTCTTTCAGCACTGGCACATCAGCGTGTGGAGGATGGGGTGCCAGCAGTGGCCATGGAAGCAGGACCAGCCCCGGAGGACAAGCCATCCACCACCATGGGCATCTAGGGGCCTGATAGGCTGCAGCACACCACCACTGTCCAGCCGGATGTCCTGGGCATGGGGTCAGACGAGGCCCTGGATGTGTTTCTACGGATGACAGTCTCGGAGCCTCTGCATGGAGACACAGATCTGGGTGGGGTCTGACACGGATGACAACCTCACCTTAATCCTGGACAGCATGGGTGGTGTTGTGGAGGAGATGCTCATACCAGACACCAACACAGGCAGTGCACCCATCGACCTGACAGCGGGGGAAAAGCTGCCTGCCACCACTGCGGGTGCAACTGTGTGCACTACCACAGCTGTGCCATGTGGTAGTGGTGGTGGTGGTGGTGCGGCCACGCAGGTGCTGGGCAGCATTCAGCAGATGGACAGGCAACAGCAGCAGGCTGCAGGTGCCACAGTGCAGCCAGACACAGGGTCTGCCAACGGGGTGACAGCTAGAGACATACCCCATGAGGACCCCACTGTGCAGTGTTCACCTGAGAGGGGGGGCTGTGCAGTGTGGCCAGTCATCACAGCAGGGTCAGTGTCACGCCCAGGAACCCCAAGACACTGACCCACTAACAGAGCTCACCCGTTTGCTGTGGGCCTCCATGGAGCAACAGATGCTGCTTTCTGCTGGGGTGTGTGCACTGTGCATGGAGGTGCACCAGTCAGCCAAGCAGCATGAGAAGGGTGCTGCACAGCTCCTGGCGGCAATGCAGTGCATGCAAGAGACCATGACTGCCTTCCAGGACCGCATTGCCAATGTGATCACAGATGGCCTTGCACTGCTGGCTGCCACAGGGCATGGCCAGCCACCATGGACCCCATGCAGTGCACTGTCCACCCCATGATCCCAGCATCAAACTACACCCTCACTATTGATGCCGGACTCTGATGTTGGCATCCCAGGCATGCCTGGGGCAGGCCTGTTTGGGTGCCTACGCAGCCCTTCGTGGGCCCAGTTGTGGTCCCACAGTTCAACCACTGGGAGGCTGATGCAAACAGCCCCTGTGACCGATGAGCAGTCTGTGGCTGCTGATCGACCCCAGCGTGGCTGCACCTGTGGCCACGGTGGTCATGGTTACACATGGCCCTGATGTGCATGCCGCCCTGACCACAGTCTACAGCCGCTGCCCTGTGCATGCATGGGTGGCGAATGTGTGTGCATACCACTGGTGTGGTGCCTGTGTGTCGTGCTGCATACTGCCTGTGTGTGTGCCTGCCCAGCCACTGGACCATGTGGCATGGTCGTGATGAGGGCGTTTCAGCACTGGTTATGCCTGTGCACCGGTACAATGCATCTGATCCCCAACACATGCCATCGCCTGGGTCTGTGGGTGCATGGGTGAGTGGGTGCATGTGTGTGTTGCAGTGTGCAGTTGTGTGTGGTTGTGTGCCACTGACTCCCAACCCCTGCACCACACCTCTGTGTGTGCATGCCCATTGCCATGCATGCCCCTCCTTGTGTGCTGGGTTTCAAGCCACCTACCTGCATGTACCATAGTGCTCTTGTGTGATAGTGTCATGATGCTGGCACACCATCCATTGCAGCCAGGGATCCCTCCTCCTGGGGTGGGGCTGTCCACCACCCTTTGTCCCATTGCCTCCATCATCCCCACTACTGTCGCACTCATCAGCCTCGACAGCTATCCCAGGTTAATGGACATGCCGTGCAGTGTGCAGCAGGCCAGGAATAGGCCAGAGGCTTTTGAGGGGCTGTACTGTAGGGCACCGCCAGACCTGTCTAGGCAATGGAAACATGCCTTCAGCATGCTGAATACACACTCAATGATGCTGCGCATGCTGACGTGTGTCTCGTTGTAGCGTTCCTCTGCTGGGAACGCTGGGCACCGATAGAGGGTGAGCAGCCAGGGTCTCAGTGGATAGGCGCTGTCTCCTGTGTGGATAATGACATGGTTAGCCCTGTGACATCCTTTGCTGTGCCCCTTGCCTGTCCCTGATGCCCTCACCAGCATGCCCACCCTGCCCTCCCATCCCATGGCCTGCTCTTCCTGTCACCCCTTGCCCGTCCCATACTCACCCACTAGGTGGCCCATGGGGATGTCCCCATGCTTGAACCTGTGGCACAGCACAGAGCTGTGCCAGATGAAAGCATCATGTGCACTCCCAGGGTGTGTGGCACAGACATTGGTGATGTGCCCCGTGGCATCGCACACCACCTGGCAGTTGACGCTTGGGAACCCCTTCCTATTGATGTAGGCCACACCGTCAGGGCCAGGTGGTGTGCAGATGCCCACGTGGGTGCAGTCAATGGCCCCAAGCATGCTAGGCATACATGCTACTCTGTGGAAGTCCTGCATGGTTGCTGCACACTCCGCCTGTGTGCTGGGGAAATGGATGTATTCCAAAGCATGTGGCAGCAAAGCATTGAGGAACTATGTGAGGAGGCATGACGTGGCCAACTGAATTATGCCTGTGGTGTCCCCTCTTGGTCTCTGGAAGGTGCCCATGTTGAGCAGGCACATGACAGCTGTCACTTTGGTCTCCACAGACATTGCATGGCTCCATCTTGTGGGTGCCCTCATCTCCTCACTGCACAGCTCACACAGCTGCCTCAGAATTGCCCTGTGCAGGTGGTACCATCCCACAATCTCTGTGTTGGAGTAGTTCTCAAAGGCGATGTGGGCACGGTACCACCTGTTCTGGCATACCACCGATGGGCCCTTCCTCGGCCACATCACTTTTCCTCCTGCCCCCTAACACTACTCATTATAGCCTCCATCAAGAAGGGTACACTATGTATGGCCCCTGATGTCCTGTATGCCCCTGGGCAGTCGGCTGCTGCGGGCTGTGTGCCACCCTGGTGCACTGCCTGGCACTGTGCTTGCCTGTCCCTCTCAATCTCTCTGCCCCTGTGTCCCTCTCCACTGCCACCTCTGTCCCTCTCCCTCTGTGGCTGCCTCTGTCTGTCTGTCTCTCACTCGCTCTATCTCTCTCAGTCTGTCTTTCTGTCTGTCTGTCCTTCCTTCTTTCATTTGTTCTGTCATTCTATCTCTCTCTCTCTCTCTCTCCCTCTTGCCTGGTGCAAGTGCTGTCTGTGTGCTTGCGCCCTATATTTATAGGCTCAAGTCTGCTCAGTGCATCTCAGTTTTGCTCTGCACTTGCGCCATGGTTCCATGGTTAAATATTGCACTGCGCCGGATATTCATGGGCACGTCCCCTGCACTTGTGCCTGCATTCATTATAGTTGCACATTGGCACAATGGGATTTGCACTGTGCAATGACTCCCGCTGAATATCGCTCCTTGGCGCAAGTCTGCACTTGCCTTGGCGCAACTCAGTTGCACCATGCACAACTGCTTTAAATATCCCGGCCAGTATGTACACTGAGTACTGATAGTTTTCCCTTGCAACAATGTTGCAATTGCACAGTACATCACAGTGTGAGTCACTCCACTACCCTGTAGTGATGTCATTAGGAGACAGCAGCCCAGCAGCTGAACCGCAAAGTCAAGTGCAGCAGGGCTTCAAAACAAATCTAAATTATGGAAGGCAGAGTAAACCTTGGCCAAAAATAACAAATGCACACACCCTTTTGGGTCTAGTACTGTGTATAATATCTACAAGCTTTAACTTTTTGGATCATCATGAAAGGTGCTCTTTAAAGATACTATATTGCAGGTGAACATTTACACTTTTAAATAAAACAAAGGAGAACTTCAAAAATAGTCTCATAGTTTTAGAATTGCAGCAATGGTATGATAAAGACAAATGGAATGTGACCTTTCTGGTGTCTTAAAGTTCAATATCTCTCAGCACATGGTGTAAACTAGATGAGGGTTTTTAACATCTGTGCCTGAAAATGGTATATCCTCTTTATGCTTAAGAACATGAATTTCCAAACATAACTCTACTTTGCAGGATTACTAATAAAGACACCTAGTTCATTTTATGTAAGTCCCAAATCGTTCCTTTTTCTTCTGGAACCACAGAAGAGAGAAGCATTCTCCAGACAGGAAATTAAAACTAACCAAACTTTTAAACTAAATAAAAAAAACCTTTCATTGTTATAAAAATATGGTAAAATATTTCAAATGTTACTAATTTCGCCTGATAAGGTAGTTCTAGAATTTGAGATGAACTAGGGAAACGGATGTTTCTCTATTTTTATGCAGCATTTTGGGACTGGCACTAAAACCAGAGCAAGGGACTTATGGGTATAGGTAAGGAATGGTTTCCCAAGAAGTATTGCTCAGGTGGACGAGGTTTGATGTTGAATTAATTTGCCAGTATCACATCCACAATTGAAAGAGCACATTGCAGTATGGAGAAGCCAACACAGAACAGAAAAGAATGATCAATTATGTGTCTGATGAGTGATAGCCAGAAGAAAATTACAGTTAAGTTATATATTACCTCCCACCTTCCAAGGTTTGATTTCAAGCTATTAAAACAAGCATTTGTCAATGCTGAACGTTCGCTTGCAGGTGTTTGCAGTGGTGTTTGGCACATATGGTGCTTTACCCTAATGCCCTGTGCAATTGCTGGTATTTGCACAATACATTTTCAGCATGACCTTTTTGTTACCCCCATTATGTGCTACATAGGCGGAAACACGTTTTGGGCAGGATGTGAAAAATGACAGCTTGTACTGCTCATAAGGAGGTGTGGTAAAATGGCAATGTTGAAAATCTGGAGTGGAAATATTGAAAATTCGCAAACCTACGAGCGTGCGGGGGAACTGTGCAACGCATGCTCATAAAACAGTTATTTTAGGAATTTGTTCACCAAATTTTCAATATAGCCTTTTAAGATCTCTGCTCATGAACAGTGACACTGTGATTTTCTTAATGTGTCCCATACACTGAGTTCGCACACGACTGTGCCATTGTATGCTTACATGGCGGAAACACGTTTTGGGCAAGATGTGAAAAATGACAGCTGTACTGCTCATGAGGAGGTGTGGTAAAATGGCAATGTTGAAAATCTGGAGTGGAAATATTGAAAATTATAAGCGTACAAGCGTGTGTAGGAACAGCGCAGCATGCGCTACGTAAAACAGTCATTTTAGGAATTTTTCACCAAATTTTCAACATAGCCATTTTAAGACCTCTGCTCATGAACAGTGTCACTGTGATTTTCTTAATGTGTCCCATACATTGATTTCTATACGACTGCGCCATTGTCGCTCATGAAGACGAGCAAACATTTTGGGTGAGATGTGAAAAATGACAGCTGTACTACTCATAAGAAGGTGTGGTAAAATGGCAATGTTGAAAATCTGGAGTGGAAATATTGAAAATTCACAAACCTACGAGCATGCATAGGAACTGCACAATGCACGCTCGTAAAACAGTCATTTTTACGTTTGCTTGCGTGCATACGCAAGGAACGTTTTGGGACAGTAGCACACTTTGGAGGTGTGCCTCTCCCATCCAATGCACTGCTCCCTTGAGCAGGGATGGCGGTCCTGCACCAATGGGTGCAGGAGCTCTGCTATGATTGAGTGGTGTTCCTCTGCTTCCAAGGAAAACACCGCTGCCGCCTGTTTACCTCACCGTCCCCCCACGTCACGCGCTCCCCACGTGCATCATACCACCTCCCCAAAGCTTTGGTGCCACGCTGGGGCCACCCCAGCGTGGCAAATGTTGTTTGCCAGCAGGGGTGCCCAATCCCCATTGGCTTCTTAAGCCCCCAGCCATCTTCTGCCACGTTGGGAGCCCACCCAGCATGGCAAACATCCCTTGTCGTCGTTTTTTTTTTTACCTGTAAAATAAAAGCTGTCCTGGCGAATCTTCCAGTCCCCACAACCGCACCCACCCACTGCACACCCAGCCTCCCCACACACACTCCTCACCCCATACTTACCTCTGGACTCCGGCGCGACGATCTTCGGTGGACCGGGAACACGTCTGCACTCTTCAAAGGCGACCACGAACTGAGGAAATGCCGGTAAGCTGTATAATGGGCTAGATAGGGGGGTTTCAACTTTATTGCATATCTCAGTCATTTTTTGGAATTTTTTCACCAAATTTTCAACATGGGGTTTTTGGGACCCCTTCTCATGAATGATGCCACTGTCATGGCGTTATTCAGGCCCGAAGAGCTGATTTCTCAGGCACTGCACGGTCACCGCCCAAATCACCCTTTGGGCTCAAATAATGCCATGACAGTGACATCAATCGGAGAAAGGGTCCGCTGTTAAACTGATAACGTAAACAAACTATTTCTGATGTCGCGTTAGCAGTTCCTCACGCAGGCTCGTAAGTTCACGAATTTTCAATATTTTCACTCCAGATTTTCAACATTGCCATTTTATCACACCTTCTTATGAGTCTTGCAGCTGTCATTTTTCACATCTCACCCAAAATGTGTTTCCGCTCATGTAGCGCACAATGGTGCAGTCGGTGTGCAAACTCAATGTATGGGACACATTAAGAAAATCACAGTGACACTGATCATGAGCAGAGGTCTTAAAATGGCTGTGCTGAAAATTTGGTGAAAAATTTCCTAAAAATTACTGTTTTACGAGCCTGCGTTGCGCAGTTCCTACGCATGCTTGTAAGTTTGCGAATTTTCAATATTTTCACTCCAGATTTTCAACATTGCCATTTTACCACACCTCCTTATGAGCAGTACAGCTGTCATTTTTCACATCTTGCCCAAAACGTGTTTCCACCCATGTAGCGCACAATGGCACAGTCGGTGTTTGAACTCAGTGTATGGGACACAGTAAGAAAATCACAGTGACATCATTCATTAGCAGAGGTTTAAAATGGCAATGTTAACAATAACTCTAAAATGACTGTTTCACGGCGTCGTTGCACAGTTCCACCGCCGCTCATGGAAACTGCAATTTTCAATATTTCCACTCCAGATTTTCAACACTGGCATTTTACCACACTCCTCATGAGCAGTACAGCTGCCATTTTCACATCTTGCCCAAAACATGTTTCTGCCCATGTAGCACAATGGCACAGTTGGTGTCTGAAATCAATGTATGGGACACATTAAGAAAATCACAGTGACACTGATCATGAGCAGAGGTCTTAAAATGGCTGTGTTGAAAATTTGGTGAAAAATTCCTAAAAATGACTGTTTTACGAGTGTGCGTTGTGCAGTTCCTACGCACGCTCGTAAGTTTGCGAATTTTCAATATTTTCACTCCAGATTTTCAACATTGCCATTTTACCACACCTCCTCATGAGCAGTACAGCTGTCATTTTTCACTTCCTGCCCAAAACGTGTTTCCGCCCATGTAGCGCACAATGGCGCAGTCCGTGTGCGAACTCAATGTATGGGACACATTAAGAAAATCACAGTGACACTGTTCATGAGTAGAGGTCTTAAAATGGCTGTGTTGAAAATTTGGTGACAAAATGAGGGGCTGAGGGGAGGCTGGGGCAACGCTCTGAAATTACAGGACATTATGTGACAGCAAGCAGGAGAGGGGATATTAGGGACAGAAGACCCTTAGATAGGGAAGTTGATGCTAAGGGGAAAGCGTACAGGGTGAACATTCTGAATACAAAGAGAGTGGAGGGGGAAGAGTCAGGAGGGGCTGTTGTGCGGAAGCCTAAAACAGCAGACTGTGGGAAGGGAGCTCCTAAGGTGAACAGAGCAAGAGGGGAAGAAGAGGGCAGTTTAGAGATGCAGTCAGGAAACTGGTTACTTGATGGAGGCTGACATAGAGTGTCACAATAAATTTGAGCTACTAAGCAACCTAGAGGGGAGGAAGGGTTGATGGAAATGAGGAAACTTATACAGAGGCCGGGGGGAGGGAGTCGGATACCCTTAGGGCATCACAGACCGGCTATGGAAAGAATAGAAATAGTCCCAGAGGGAGAAGGGGAAACATATACATTAAGCAAATGGGGGAGATGCAACATATTCCAGACATGAGGGAGGAGAGCATGATTGGAGAGAAACTGGGAGACAAGGAGGTGGGAGAGGAGCCCCCCTTCAGCAGGGAGGTCAGTACCAAGAATGGGGCCCTAGCTAAAGGGGACCCACAGAGAGCCTCTGGAGGCAGGGGTACTATTACAAGGGGGGAGGATGCTGGTGTGGGGAAGGGAAACCATCAGGGCCAGGATAAATGGTTCAGATAAAGAGGTTAAAGGGACACCTATTCAGAGGGTTTGAGTTAAGTGGGCAAAATAGCAAGGAAGCAGAAAGGGAGGGTGACAAGGGGTCTCCAATAAGGCAGGAAGACTCCCATGAAACTGAGATCATGAATAAAGGGGAAGGGGGCTGAGAGGGCATAGTGGAGTAACCATAAGGATGATGGCGGTGTTAAGGTTCTGTTATTGAGACTTCGATGATTAGGGGTATCCAGTGGGAGGGACAGGGGTGGATGCCATAGCCAGGTGAAGGTAGTGAGTATCTCTGGGCTGACAGTGCACAGAGCAAAGTTCATGGTGTAAAATGGTTAGGGATTGTGGAGGAAACTGGATTTCCTGGTGCATTTGGGAACTAATGATCTAGAGGGAAATAGAGTTTTGGAAATCAAGCAAGGTTCAAGAACTTGCAGAGTCTGTCGGGATAATGGATGCAACATTTCCTTTTCGGAGATATTGCCAGTACCAAAGGCCTCAGTGGAAAAAAATGAAGCTCACAGAGGTTAATGACTGGCTCAGGAAGTGGGGTGAAGAGAGTGGGTTGGGGGTGTTAGGGAACTGGAATGGAGTTTGGGAGGATAAGGGACTATATGCCAAGGACAGGTTTCATCTTGCCCCATTAGGGAAGGAAGTCCTTAAACAGGGATGGCTGACTACATACAAGAAAGATGGGGTTTAAACTTGTAAGGGGAAGGGATAAGGGAGGGCTGACCAAGCCCTCTCCTCCAGATGAGGGTAGCCTTCAAGCCCAAGGGGAGGGAAACAGACTGGGGGTGGGGTTCAGGAGGAGCAGAGGAGGATGGAAGTATAAGGAATCTGGGTGGGGTTCAACAAAGAGGATCAGGGATAAGGGTGGGGGTTGGTGTTAGTAAATGCCAGGAGCTTGGAAACAAGTTGCCAGAGTTCCAAGTCATGCTGTTCGGGGAGGGTGGATGTGGCGGCGGTCACGGAGACGTGGGGCAACAAAAACCATAACTGGGACCTAAACGTACAGGGGTACACTATGCTTAGGAAGGATAGAAAGGAGGGCAGAGGGGGTGTAGTGGCTATGTTCATTAGAGATGACATAGAAATTGCTATGGTAGAAGAGGCAGAGGGAAACGTGGAGGCCTTATGGGTCACCCTACGATCCCCAGCAGGAGATAAGATCAAGCTGGGTGTAGTATATAAGCCCCCCGGGATGAGTGATGTTCTAGAGGATGGCTTGCTGGACAACATCATTGCCCAGTGTGGACGAAAAGAGGAAGGAGTGGTGTTGATGGGGGACCTTAATACCAGGTACAAACTGAGAACCATGTCCTCTAAGGTGGCCAAGGAGCAGAGGCTGCTGGATGGCTTCCAGGATGTGTTCTTAACACAGCATGTGATGGAGCCCACAAGGAGGGCATGTCCTGGATGTGGTTCTGGCAGATGGAGATCTGGTAAGGGACATGGTTGTACAGGGACCCCCTGACTGGGAGCGACCACAATACTGTCTGGTTTCAAATAAGCATGGGGAGAGGGGGTGAGATCTAGGACACTGGCAGTGGACTTCAGGAGAGCAGAACTTTATGGGCATGGAAATATTCTCAAGGATCACTTGAAGGATTACCTCAATGACAAGTGTGGAAAGGAGATGGGAGGTCATAAAGCAGGGGACTTCATGAGGCAGTCAGGATCTGCGCTAAGTTGAAACGTAAGGGAACAAGGTCACATAAACCATGTTGGTGGTCCAGTGAGGTACAGATAGCAGTCAGAGAAAAGAAGGCGGCCTACAAAAATTATAAAACAACAAGAGGGGATAGGGATAGGGATAAGAAAATGTACCAGCTTGCATCTAGAAAAGTCACCCGTATGGTGAGGGGAGCAAAGTCCGTAAAAGACAGCGGCTGGCACAGGGATACATGGAGGAAAAGGGTTCTTCCGGTACATTGGGGAGGCGGAGAAAAACTAAGAGCCATCTCAGCAGATTGAGATCAGAAGGAGGGTGGGTGGAAGAGGCGAGGGACCAGGCAGAGGTATTTAACGAGTACTTTGCCTCTGTGTTCACTAGGGAGGGGGATGGGATATTTACAAAGCAAGGCACGAAGGGGATAGAAGCGTCAGTAAGTGGGATCAGGGGAGCAACAGAAATGGAGCAAGAAGGAGGGAGAGGTACCCCAGGGGTGTCACATCTGGGTAAAGATAAAAAGGCCAGTAAGGTGGAGGGGACGGATGATGCTATCTCCGCCAAAAGGGTGTGAGTTAGCCCTCAAGGCCCTAAAGAAAGACAAATCTCCTGGGCCGGATGGCATTCATCCAAGAGTACTATGGGAATTGGCGGACATACTGGCTGCACCCCTGGCGGAGCTTTTCAGCAGGACACTTGAGACAGGGAGGGTACCTAGGGATTGGCAAGAGGCACATGTGGTACCAATCTATAAAGGGGGGTCAAGGGAAGTACCAGGTAACTATAGACCCATCAGTTTGACCTCGGTGGTGGGAAAATTAATGGAGAGTATACTAAAGGAACAATTGGGGGTGTACTTGGAGGAGGTGGGAGGTCTGGATAGTCGGCAACATGTGTTTTGTGCCAGGTAGATCATGTCAAACCAACCTTGTGAGTTCTATGAATGGGTAACATCAGAACTGGACAGGGGTAAGCCTGTGGATGTATTATTCTTGGACTTCAGCAAGGCGTTTGACTCTGTCCCCACAATGGTCTGGTGGAGAAACTGATGGGGTTAGGAGTAGGCCTTTGATGGTCAGATGGATTGAAGCTGGCTAGCTGGATGCACTCAGAGAGTAGTGGTCTGTGGGGAGTTCTCGAACCCTAGAGAGTTAGTGTGGGTACCACAGGGCTCAGTCCTGGGTCCGATCCTGTTTAATGCATACATATCGGACATCAGGAGGGTATAGGGTGTGAAATGAGTCTCTTCGCGGATGACTCCAAGATGGGAGCAGTAGTTGAGGGAGAAGAGGGAGGTTGGCCTGTAGGGGACCTGAACACCCTGGAAGCTGGGCTTACATGAAATTAAATTTCAATATCACCAAGTGGAAGGTGTTGCATCTTGGTGGAAACCTAAACACAGGTACACCTTGGGAGGGAGGGCTGGAGGCCTCAATAGGGAAAAAGACCTAGGGGTCTTGGTGGATGCATGTATGAATAACTCTGAGCAGTGCAGGAGCAGCTAGCAAGGCAAACAGGATGTTGGGATACATCATAAGGGGGATCACCTCTAGGAGCAAGGAAGTGATTCTGCCGCTGTACAATGGACTGGTTAGACCACACCTTGAGTACTGTGTACAGTACTGGAGACCACACTTGAAGAGGGACATACAGCTCCTGGAGAGGGTACAGAGGAGGGCAACAAAGATGATACGAGTGCTAGAGGATTTGATGTATGAGGACAGACTTGAGGAGCTCTGCCTGTTTTCATTGGAGGAGAGGAGAGACAGGGGGGACATGATTGAGGTCTTCAAGTACCTCAAGGGAATAAATAGGGTAAACATGGAGGGGATCTTTAGACTAAAGCAGGGAGGTATCACCAGAGGGCATGGTTTGAAGTTGGAAGGTGGAAGGGTGAGGGGGGAAAAGGAGGAGGTTTTTCACTGAGAGGGTGGTGGACCCTTGGAATGCACTGCCTGGTGAGCTGGTTCAGAGATCCACAGTGGAGGCTTCAAGAGAGGTGGGACAGACACAGAAAGTGGATGTACCAGATGATAACCTGTCCCAGTGGAGTGGGATGGATGATAGGGGTTTCTGGAGCAAAAGGGATGGGAGGGTCTCGGCATCCAACTAAGGATCTAAGGTTTGAGCAGACTCGATGGACCGTGAGGCCTAATCTGCTGGCAAATAGTATGTTAGTATGAAAATTCTAGAAATGACTGTTTCACAGTGTTCATTCGCGGTTCTATACTCGCTCGTAAGTTTCTGAATTTTCAATATTTTCACTCCACATTTTCAACATTGCCATTTACCACACTCCTTATGAGCACTGTAGCTGTCATTTTCACATCTTGCCCAAAGCGTGTTTCCACATGTAGCACACAATGGCACAGTCGCTGTGTGAACTCAGGTGTATGGGACACATTAAGAAAATCACAGTGTCACTGTTCATGAGCAGAGATCTTAAAATGGCTATGTTGAAAATTTGGTGAACAAATTCCTAAAAATAACTGTTTTACGAGCGTGCGTTGTGCAGTTCCTACGCACACTCATAAGTTTGCGAATTTTCAATATTTTCACTCCAGATTTTCAACATTGCCATTTTACCACACCTCCTTATGAGCAGTACAGCTGTCATTTTTCACATCCTGCCCAAAATGTGTTTCCACCCATGTAGTGCACAATGGCGCAGTCGGTGTGCAAAATCAATGTATGGCACACAGTAAGACAATCACAGTGACACTGTTCATTAGCAGAGGTTTTAAAATGCCAATGTTGACAATTTGGTGAAAAAATTCCTAACAATGACTGTTTTATGAGCGTGCATTGCACAGTTCCCACGCACGCTCCTAGGTTTGCGAATTTTCAATATTTCCACTCCAGATTTTCAACATTGCCATTTTACCACACTTCCTTATGAGCAGTACAGCTGTCATTTTTCACATCCTGCCCAAAACGTGTTTCCGCCTATGTAGCGCACAATGGGGCTAACAAAAAGGTCATGCTGACAATTTATTGTCCAAATACCAGCAATTGCACAGGGCATTAATGTGAAGCACCATACATGCCAAACACCACTGCAAATACCTGCAAGCGAACATTCGGCATTGACAAATGCTTGTTAGGAATTTTTTCACCAAATTTTCAACATAGCCATTTTAAGACCTCTGCTAATGAACAGTGTCATGGTGATTTTCTTAATGTGTCCCATACATTGATTTCGCACACCGACTGCGCCATTGTGTGCTACATGGGCGGAAACACATTTTGGGCAGGATGTGAAAAATGACAGCTGTACTGCTCATAAGGAGGTGTGGTAAAATGGCAATGTTGAAAATCTGGAGTGAAAATATTGAAAATTTGCGAACTTACGAGCCTGCGTAGGAACTGAGCAACGCACGCTCGTAAAACAGTCATTTTAGGAATTTTGCACCAGATTTTCAACATGGAGTTTTGGGACCCTTCTCATGAATGATGTCACTGTCATGGCGTTATTCAGGCCCAAAGGGTGATTTGGCGCAGTGACTGCGCGGTGACTGTGAAATCACCCTTCGGGCCTGAATAATGCCATGACAGTGACATCATTCATGAGAAGGGGTCCCAAAAACCCCATGTTGAAAATTTGGTGCAAAAATTCCAAAAAATGCCTGAGATATGCAATAAAGTTGAAAACCCCCTATCTAGCCCATTATACAGCTTACCGGCATTTCCTCAGTTCGCGGTCGGCTTTGAAGAGTGTAGACGTGTTCCCGGTCCAGCGATGCTCATTGCACCGAGCTCGAGGAAGTATGGGGTGAGGGGTGTGGAGGCGGGGTGCTCAGTGGGTGGTTGTGGGTTGGGGAGGGCTGGGAGACTACGTGGGACCGTTCTTGCTTTTAGGTTGAAAAAAAAAAGACGACGTGGGACATTGCCATGCTGGGGTGGGCTCCCAGCATGGCACCAAGCTTTGGGGGCATGGGGGCATGCGAAGCCAACGGGATTGGGCACCCCGTCAGCAGATGACGGCGGGATGTTTGCCACACTGGGGTGGGCTCCCAGCGTGGCACCAAAGCTTTGGGGGGTGCCTTTGGGGGATGTGGAGCCAACGGGGGATTGGGTCACTGCTGTCGGCAGAGGACCCAGGGCGTTGCCACGCTGGGGTGGGCTCCCAGCGTGGCACCAAACTTTGGGGGGACATGGGCCTACCAGCGCTGTGTGTATGACAGCGGTGGTTTTCTTTAGTGAAGACCACGCTGTCATGCAGGCTCCCGCTTTCGATGGTGCAGGACCACCACGCCTGCTCAGCGGGCAGTGGATTGAACGGGAGAGGCACACCTCCAAAGTGTGCTACTCTCCCAAAACGTTCCTTGCACATGCGTGCAAGTGAATGTAAAAATGAAGACACCGTACAGCAGTTTCACAGATAGGATGCCTTGTGCTATCCCCATGCAAGCTTTGGAAATTACATTTTATCTTTCTCTGTATGCAAGCCTAACATAGTGTTTAAACACCAAAATTATACATGATGAGAAATCAGGTCAAACCTTTTACTCAGATATTTGAAAGAGTAAACAGTCTCAAGCAGGTGTAGTACATAGCTAACAGGATACAGTACATTATTTGTGGTCTAATAAAATCACCACATGCATTGTGTGCATATTCAAGCAACATGACTTTAATAGTGCTTTCATTTAAATATCTGCTTATTTTGTAGAAGTCAATTTGAAATTGATATAAAATCAAGATGAGTTTGTCTGTTGAAGTCACAAATACAATTTAAGGCATACATAGGGCAAGAGCATCTGCAGACAGAACAGTGGGGGAGGAAATGCTAAGTGACAGCTTGTTAATAAACAGCAAGAATATCAAGAGACCTAATATGAATCCCTGCGGGACATCCGCTGAGTACAAGCAACATCTAAGAATGACTAAGTTTCAAGAAGTATATTTCTGTGTCTAAAGCAGTTTCTAAACTAGGCTAGTCCAGTGGGGGACATTCCCAATTCCTTAAAGAAGAACTACAAGCAAAATTTACAAAACAATGTGCTGTGCAGAGGGGTTTTATTTGTGCGTTTAGTCCTGGTGGGCTCTTTTGTTTTGTTGCTATTAGCATATTTTTTTAGAATTTCCATACTTGTTTTATGGCCCCTGTATATCTCTATGTTTTCTTTTTGTATTATTAACTTTTCTTTTCCAACAATACTTCCTATCCCAAGATGGTCACTCTCTATAGTCTTAATGTTGTTGTACATGCTAACACCTCATTCACATTTTACCAAAGTTGATGGAGTTGCCAAACATTTTGCAAATAGTACAAAAACAAAATCCAATTGCCAGCCTTCAGTCTTTAGTTTAGACTGCTAATATGGTGCATTACCAGCCATGTTATTAAAATCCTAAACCACTTTGCACCAGAGTGCAACAATGTCTTCCCATATGGTGCAACGTGGTTTAATATTGTAAATAGTATTGTCATGTTATGCCAAGAAACTTTGTTGGGAACAATCACTTTAATATTAAAGTCTTTAATATTGCACTCTTTGTGTGCTAAGGAAAGTTGCCAGTCTCTCAGGATTGCTGATGTGGTGAAGGATCGGGAGGTCATTTTGGACTGTAGACTGATGCTAGAACAACAAATGCCAGCTGTGGTCCCAACTGGCGTTTTCCGTCTCTGAATTATCACCAAGATCAATCTGTATCTAGCTCAGTCACATCTGGTGGTGATTGTCCATGCTTTCATCCCCTTTAGGTTGGACTACTGCAATGCTCTTTACTTAGGGCTATCTGGAAGTTTGATGCAATGCCAGCAGCTGGTCCAGAATTCTGTAGCCTGACTGATTGTGTGCATCTCACTGAGTGACCATATTATACTGGCGTTGTAGGAGCTGCACTGACTGCTTTTGCTGTGGTGCATCACCTTCAAGATTTGCTTGTTAACCTACAAAACTCTATGTGGCTTGGGACCAGACTACTTGAAAGAGCTCTTTCTTCCCTACCTCCCAGTTTGCCCACTTCACTCAACCAATGTGGGCCTGCTTGTTGTCAATCCAGGCTCAGTTGATACTTTCAGAGGACAGAGCATTTAGAGTGGTGGCTCCAGTTTTATGGAATGCTTACCTTAACATATTTTCTTGGCCAACACCATGGGGATATGTAAAGCCTCTCTCAAAATCTATTTGTTTGAACAAGCATTTCCTAGTTAACATTCTGTTTCTTGTATTATTTAGATTTATTTAATTACATTTTAAAGGGTTGTTTTGAACTTGTTTTTGTGTAGAATTTTACATGTAAAGGATTATTCTGAATTGGATTTTGTTTACAATTTTATGTGTAAAATATGTGCAGTGTTCAAAGCCTACAAGACTGGGCACTTGATAAATAAAGAATGCATTGCCTTGCTTTACAGATTAAAGACTATTCAAGCTTGGTTACATCTGGTAAGTGGCATGTCTTATTATCTGGTACATCTTCTTTGAGGACACCATAGTGACCAATGAAGGCCCCAGTTTCCTGTTCAACATAGAATCATGTCAGCAAAAAGAACCCAGCGGCTATAGAATCTGCCCCTGCCCCCCTTTACTTATATTCCTTCCTCTGCCCCTCCCCTTCTCTCCACTCCTCAACCCCATATGTATGTCCCATGCCTTTTTGAATCCCTCCACCATATCAGCCACCCACCACCTCCGCTGGCAGTCTGTTCCAGGTCTCCACCACATTCTCCATGCAGAAACATCCCCTCGCATTCACTCTGTATCTTTCACCCTCTATTCTTAGACTATGCCCTCTTGTGATAGCCCCCTCCTTCCTTTTAAGTAAGCTCCCCTTCTTTACTTTATTGATCCCTTTAACATATTTAAAAGTTTCAGTTATGCCCCCATCCCAATCTCCAGTGTGTACAGGTCCAACTCCTTACACCTCTGATCGTATGTCTTCCCCTGCATAGTGTGCACCATTTTGGTTACCCTTCTCTTTACTTTCCCTATACTATCTATGTCCTTGCATAGTTGCAGTCTCCAGAACTGTACCCTGTACTCTAAGTATGGCCTCACCATGGCTTCATAGAACGGCATTAGTACTTCCCTCTTTCTGCTAGTGAGCCCCTCCCTATGCATGCCAACATTCCTTTTGCCTTCCCCATGACTTTGTTGCATTGGTTACCGACCCTGAGGTTGCTGGATATTATGATTCCCATGTCCCTCTCCTGCTCTGTTTTCTTGACCCCTCCCCCCAGAGTGTATAATGCTCATGGGTTTTTACGTCCTAAGTGCGTCACAGTGCACTTTTTGGCATTGAACTTTAGATGCCAAGTTTCTGATCACCCCTCCAGTCTCTTCAGATCCTGCCTCATGGCCTCCAGCCCCCCCCCAGGGTAACTACCTGATTGTAGATTTTCATATCATCCACAAACAAGCACACCCTTCCTTCCAGCCCCTCTGCTAAATCCCTGATGTAAATATTAAAAAGGAGAATCCCGAGTACTGACCCTTGGGGCACCCCACTCATCACCCCCTTACTCTGGAGTGTACTCCATTTACTACCATTCTCTGACTTCTATCTTCCAATCAGCTTTCCACCTACCCAGTTATTTTTCTTCCCACCCCTAAGCTCTCCAGCTTATTTACTAGCCTTCTGTGAGGGATGGTGTTGAAGGCCTTACTGAAGTCCAGATAGGCCACATCCACTGCCCTTCCCTGGTCAATCACCAGCATTACCCAACTGAAGAATTCAACCAGGTTGGTCTGGCATGACCTCCAATTCATGAATCTGTGTTGGTTTTCATCCTGCAGGCTGCTACTCACCAAGTAGTCCACCACCCTTTCCTTTATTAATGCCTCCATCACCTTCCCCACCACCAAGGTGAGGCTGACTAGACGCTAGTTTTTAACAACCTCCTTACTGCCCTCCTTGTGCAACAGCACCACATTTGCCCTCCTCCAATCCCCCAGCACCCACACCGTATCCAGTGATAAGGTAAAAAGTCTCTCTAGTGGAGCAGTCAGCTCTTCCCTCAGTTCCCTAACATAGAAACATAGAAACATAGAAGTTGACGGCAGATAAGGACCGCAAGGCCCATCCAGTCTGCCCATTTCTTTTTCTACCTTATAAATGTGCCATCAGCCTTTGCTCTGTCAGTGGCCTATCTATTCATACTCATTTGTATTGCTCCCTTATGCCTATCCCATGCCTGTTTGAAGCCCTGCACTGTATTCATAGCCACCACTTCTTGAGGTAGGCCATTCCATGCATCCACCACCCTTTCTGTGAAAAAGAATTTCCTCACATTCTCCCTTAATCGGCGTCCCTCTAATCTCATGCTGTGTCCTCTTGTCCTGCTATTTTTCTTATATTTAAACATGTTAGACTCTCACCTCGTTAATGCCCTTAAGGTGTTTGAATGCCTCGATCATATCACCTCTCTCCCTCCTTTGCTCAAGGGTATACATGTTGAGCTCTGTTAATCTGTCTCCATATATCTTCTGATGCAGTCCCTGCACCATTTTGTTGCCCTTCTCTGGACTGCCTCAATTTAGTTAATGTCCTTGTGAGGTGTGGCCTTCAATACTGCATACAGTACTCAGATGGGACCTAACGGTGTCTTGTAAAGAGGATTATTACCTCCCTCTTCGACTTGTGATACCCTACTAATACATCCTAACACCCCCTAGCCTTACCTACTGCTTTAGAGGTCTGCTTGGATGATTTCAGGTCATCAGTGATGATAATGCCCAGTGTCTTTCTTCCTTTGTGACTGCTAGCAACTCCCTCCCAGCCTATGGGTGGCTTCAGGGTTTCTCTTCCCTATGTGCATGATCTTGCACTTCTTTGCATTAAATCCCAGTTGCCACTCTTCTGACCATTTTGCTAGTTTATCCAGATCTCTTCTCATTCTGCCCACCCCATCTGGATCATCTACTCTGTTGCAGATCTTGGTGTCATCTGCAAACAGACAAGCCTTACCCTCTAGTCCATCTGCAAGGTCCCAGAACTGATCCCTGAGGTACCCCACTTGTGACTTGCATCTCTTCTGACTGTATACCATTTACCACCACTCTCTGTTTTCTGCCCGTCAACCAGTTTGCCACCCAGTTGACCAACTTCCGACCCACCCCGAGCCTACCCAGCTTATTTATCAATCTTCTGCGTGGAACAGTGTCAAAAGCCTTGCTGAAGTCAAGGTAGGCGACATCAACTGCTCCCCCTTGGTCTATCACTCTGGTTACCCAGTCAAAGAAATCTATGAGATTAGTTTGACAGGACCTTCCTTTTGTAAACCCATGCTGTCTTGGATCCTGTGCCCCTATGGATTCCAGGTGTTGCACTATCCTTTCCTTAAGTAGTGCCTCCATGATCTTGCCCACTACTGAGGTAAGACTGACTGGTCTGTAGTTCCCTGCCTCCTCCCTGCTACCACTCTTGTGGGCGGGATCACATAAACCCTTCTCCAGTCTTCTGGGACCTCTCCTGTGCTCAGAGACTCACTAAACAGTTCTGCTAATGGCTCTGCTAGTTCCACCTTTAGCTCCTTAAGTACCCTGTGATGTATGCCATCAGGTCCCATTGCCTTGTCCACCCTGAGCTTAGCAAGCTCTTGTAGGACCCTTTCTTTTGTGAAGGGAGTAGTGCTCACCTCCCTCCCCACTGTGTCCATGGTGCTGAGCTGTGGGCCCTGCCCTACCTTCTCTTCAGTAAATACTGAGCAAAAGTATCTATTTAGGATAGATGCTTTTACATGGTCCTCCTCCTCACGTGCTGCCTTGGCTGCAAGCCAGACAGCCCCATTGCCTTGTTCACTTTTAACCTGGCTAGTTCCTTCTTAACCCTGTCTATGCTGAATTGGCTAGGATCTGCTTTTATGTCCCCCTTCCCGACCCTTCAGCTCAGGCCCCCCCCTTCCGTGAAGATGGAGCAAAAGTATCTATTTAGTAATTCAGCCTTCTCAAGGTCCCCTTCTAGTTTTAACCCTACCTCTCCTCTCGCTACACTATTCCCTGCCTTGCCTTCCTTTTCTCCCCCACATATTGAAAAAGGTTTTGTCCCTCCTTTGGCCTGTTTATGTATCTTCTCCTCAGTGTCAGCTTTATCCTTCCTTATCTTCTGCCCTGCTAACTTCCTCTTGTCCCTTATGCCTCCCTGTCCTCCTCCTGTTGTGTCATTTTATATTTCCTGAAGGCCCCCCTCCTTCCCACAACTGCTTCTGCCACCTGCCTGGTGAACCAGAATGACCTTCTCCATCTCTTTTTCTTCCTGACTGTCTTTATGCAAACTTCCATGGCTTTTAGCACCCCTCCTTTGATGGCCTCCCCTAAATCTTCTACCTTCCCCATAACCATCCTCTTCATACTGTCAAAGTCCATCCCTCTGAAGTCCAAAACCCTCGTGCTGATCTGGTTTGTCTCTTTCCCTGTCCTAACCCTGAACCTTATGGTCTTATTATCACTAATACCTTCTCCTACCTCCAGCCACTAATACCTTCTCCTACCTCCACTTCTTCCACGATCTCCACATTTGTGAGGACTACTTCCAGCAGGTTGTTTCCCCTAGTGGACTCCCTTACCAACTGCTGCATGAATACACCATGCAGAGCTTCTAGGATCCCTCTGCTCCTAGCTGATACTGTAGCCAGGATCTCCCAGTCCACATCTGGGAGGTTTAGGTCCCCCACTAGCAGGAGCTCCCCTCTGCGGGCCATCTGTATAACTGCCTGTACCAGCTGTCTATCCCCTTCCTGCCTCTCAGTAGTAGGCCTATATACCACCACTATCCTTATGGAGTCTTCCGCCCTTTTGTCCAGTGCGACCCACAACAACTGTGTCTCCCTCCTATTCCTGCCTTTTTGTTGCCTTGATGTGTTCCCTGATCTATAAAGTGCCCCCCATTCTGTCCCACCCTGGCCCTCCGAAACAGTCTGTAGCCTGGGATAACTGTTTCTCAAGTATGAAGCTCTGTCCACCAGGTCTCACTAACTGCTACAATGTCCAGTCCCTTTTCTCCCATGGTGGCCTCCAAGTCTGCCATTTCGTTCCGCAGACTCCTGGCATTCACCGACAATACCTTCCACCATGCACCTCCCCCTACCCTGCCCACCCCTTGCAATCTCACCTGTTCGTGTCATTTTTCAGTATTCTCTCACCATCTTGAGAGGGAGGCTGGTAGCTCCCTTTCTCTCAGGCTCCATAAGTGGTCCTTTACTTAATCCCCACACCATTCAGTTTAAATTATATGTTGCCTCTATGAATTCCCCTAGCTTTCTTTTCAGCACAGCTGATCCTTTCTTGCTCAGATGCAAGCTATCTTGGGCATATACTGTATGCTCTTGTCCTCCCACATTGCCCCCCCTCAGTCTCCCACTAGTCCAAACCCTATCTGTTTGCACCAACCCACCAACCATTGATTAAATTCCTTAATCTTCTGTTTCCTTGGTGTGCTTGCCCTAGGCACTGGCAGCACCACCAAGAAGGCAATGTACCAGAAACCAGTGATTTCACAAAACCTAGACTCTGCCTGAAACATGCCTGCACTTCCTTCAGACTATTCACCTCTAAATCTTTGGTGCCCCGGTGGAACATCAAGTCTGGCCTCTCATCTCATCTTTTACTACATGAAGGTATATTGTGTCTTACCTTGAGTGCCGTCACTCCTGGCATGCACTCCACCCAAATTGCACTGCTTCTTGCTCCTTTGCGTCTCCATCTGACTCCCTTTATTATCGAGTCTTCTATGAATGTGACCTTGCTGTTTCTTTCCTTCTGCTTGTGCTTTTGGCTGTCTACTCCATACTCAGTTCCTGGATTCCCTTTAATTTCCCTGTTCTCATTTTCTCTTCCCCCTAGTTTTGTTCTCCCTTTGCCCTACCTTCCCCATGCCCCCCCCTGGTGATTTGCCTTCATCCTGGGCTACAACCCCCATGTTGCCTTTTCCAGTGTCACCTCCAGTGTCGGCTCCAGGGCCAACCACCCTTGCCCCTTGTTCTTCTGGCATTGCTTCCCCCTCCTTCTTTTTTTCCTGCCTCATCCTTTGCCTCTTCTGCTACATGATCTGCCAAGGGTGAAAATCTGTTCTCCTTTTCAGTACCCTTTCTGTGCAACTCCCTGACTGATTCACCCATTCCTGTTCCCTTCACAATTCCTTCTTGTGTTTTGCGGGGTCTTTTTGGTCTGACAACCTGCCGCACCCCTTCCCCTTCCCCTCCTCTCCTTGTCTATAGCTGTTTTGAAGTCCCCTGTGGCCTTGCTGGCTATTTCCCTCTCCTCCCCAATCACTACCCTATCATGTTCCTTCTCTGAGGGCCTTTTTTGTGATGAGCTGCTGCCCTGTTCCTTCCATTGGTTGCTCTCCCCTTGACCTCCCTCCTGTCTCTTCACTGTTATGCCAGCCCACCTTCTTCATGCACCACCTTTTCATATCTCCCCGAAGACTGATAAATTTTGTCGCTAAGTGTGACAGTCTTTTACTTACTGGGCAAAACACCCTTCTCCAGACCATCTCCATAAAAACTGCTGCACAGCACCCATTACACCCCACGATTCTCCTTGATCCTGCTCTCATCTCCTGTGTCCCCTTGCATGTACCTCTCCAAGCCCCACTAACTGCCAAGGCCCCAGTTTGGTCCCCACCCATCACCTATATTGTTCCCTTCCCAATGCATAATTAACTCCCCAAAACTCAGAATTCTGATTCTGGCTCTGGTTCCAGATCCTTCTACTCCCATTCCAACAGAAATTTAAGTTTTTTTAAGCTCTGCACCTCTAGCACCATATCCATAGCACACTCTCGTTGCCAGACCTTAGTTATTATTTTATTTACATTTATACAAGCAGTTTACCCCTTTGAGCAGGTGTCCCTCTTTAATTCCCTGTACCTTCAGCACTCTTCCTCTAGATCCTCCTGTCCTTGTAATTTGAAGTCATTACCAGTAATGCAATGCAGTTTGCCCCTTTGGAGCAGGTGTCCCTCAGACAGTCCCTGTACTTTTAATGCTCCCTTCTTAGCTCATCTATCCCCTATACCTCTAAACTGTACCTCTAAACATTTATGCAAAGCAGCTTTAAACATCCTACATTTACAAAAGCAGTTTGCCCCTTTGAGCTGGTGTCCTTCCAAGGTTACTGTACCCTTAATACTCAGAAAGTCCCTTTACCTCAGATAGCCCCTTTATTGTTAACACTCCCTACCTAGCTCATCCAGTCCCTGTAGCTTTAATCTTCTAACATATTCATTTTACATTTATGACAGCAGTTAGCTCATTTGTTCAGGTGCCACTTTTAATGTCACTGTACCTTTAGCCCCTACTCCTTGGCTTTGCCAGCCTTTTTAGCTCTAACCTTTGAGCCTTTTTTGTAAAGTAGTATGACCCGTGGTTTAGGTGCTCCCCTAACATAGAAACAGAATTTGATGGCAGATAAGGACTGCTTGGCCCACTTAGTCTGCCCATTTCCCTACCTAATGGATAAGCTGCAGAACCTGGTTAACCAACAGCCTATTTCCTCCTACTCCCCACTAGAATTGCCTTATGTCTGTTCTATGCATTCTTGAATTGCCCCACTGTTTTTGACTCCACAACCTCCTCAGAAAAGCTGTTCCATGCGTCCACAACCCTGTCCTTGAAAAAATACTTCCTCGCATTACCTCTGAGCCATCCCCCCTCTATCTTCAAATTGTGCCCCCTTGTTCTTGCACATCTCTTTTTCTGAAAGATGATACTCTTTTGGACTTTGTTAATTCCCTTGAGGTACCTGAAAGTTTCTGTCATGTACCCCCCTCCCTTCTTTCCTCGAGGGTATACATATTAAGCTCCTTTAGTCTTTCTTTGTATGCCTTCTGGTGCAGACCCTGCACCATTTTGGTTGCCCTCCTCTGGACAGCCTCCACCCTGTCTATGCCTTTGCAGAGATGGGATCTCCAGAACTGTACACAGTACTCCAGATGTGGTCTTACCAACTGTCTGCACAGAGGGCCAACAACTTCCTGTTTTCTACTGGTGATGCCTCTCCCTATGCATCCCAGTAACTCCCCAACCCTCCTTACTGCCTTCTCACATTGCTTGCCCACCTTTGGGTCATCTGATATAACTACCCCTAGGTCCCTTTCCATTTTTGTTGTTGTCAGTATCTCACCCCCCCATTGTGTACTCTTCCCCTGGGCTTTTGTTTCCCAGGTGCATTACTTTGCACTTCTTTGCGTTGAATCTAAGCTGCCATACATTTAACCATTCCTCCAACCTTGCCAAGTCCCTTCTCATCCTTTCCACCCCACCTTGCGTATCAACCTTGTTGCAGATCTTTGTGTCATCTGCAAAGAGACACAATTTTTCTTCCAGTCCTTCTGCAATGTCACTTATAAAGACATTAAAAAGGCCTACCATGTCATAATCTCATATGCTTGATAGTGTATGACATTATAGCTAACCCGTAATAGTGCTGTCTAGGACAGTGAATGGTACTCTACCGCGTATACTGCTGTACGCGGTATTGTACCATTCACACACTCCCAGTAAGAGGATAAGACCTCTGCTAGGAGTGGATTCTGCCAAGCAGCTGCCATGGCTCACTGGACAGAGCCACAGCAGCAGGACCCAGGCACTGCATCTGGGACCTGGTTTGATTTCCGATCCCAGAAATTTTATTTTTTTTTCAGTCTTTGTGTGCTCCCCGAGTTGGACACCCCTGGAGTTAACAATCTTTAGTAGCATGGCATAAATCATGCTGTATTGGCAGCATGGTTTAGCCATGTGGCATAATGTCTTGCAACATAATGACTCCATGCCTTAAAAAGGACCGGACCCAGTACTGAACCCTGCAGTACCCCACTAGTAGCCCCCCTTTCTTCACTGTGTACTCTGTTTACTATTACACTCTGCATCCTGTTGTCCAGCCAATGTTTTACCCAGGCAACCACCCTGGGACCCACTCTCAGGCTGGCTAATTTGTTTATTAATCTTTCGTGCGGGACTGTGTCAAATGCCTTGCTAAATTCTAGGTAGGCCATTTCCACAGCCACTCCCTGGTCTACTACTTTGATCATCCAGTCAAAGAAATTGATTAGATTCATCTGACGTGGCCTTTCTGCTGTGAATCCATGCTGCCTTGGGTCCTGTGCCCTATTAGCCTCTAGGTACTCAACAGTTCTTTCCTTCAGAAGTGATTCCATAATTTTCCCTACCACTGAGGTCAAACTGACAGGTCTGTAGTTTCCTGCCTCTGTCTTGCTCCCACTTTTGTGAAAGGGAATCATATCTGCCCTTTTCCAGTTCTCAGGTACCACACCATCCTCCCATGATTTATTAAAAAGTGTAGTCAATGGTGTTACTAGTTCTCCCCTTAGTACTTTTAGAATTCTGGGTGAATCCGATCAGGCCCCATTGCTTTGTCCACCTTCAGTTTTAGGAGTTCTTTCAGAACCCTTTCTTCTGTAAAAGGACTAATATCCCCCCCCCATCCAGAGTGCTTCTATTGACTGGATTAGGTACCTCCCTTTGTCTTTCTTTGCTCCTTAATGTACCTATAAAAGGTTTTATCCCCCTTCTTAACCGAGCTGGATATCTTTTCCTCAGTTTAGGCCTTTGTTATTCTGACTTCCTTCCCCACTTCCTTCTGCTTTAACTAGTACAGTTCTTTGTCCTGCTCCTTCTGTGTTTCCTTATAGTTCCTGAATGCTATATTTTTCTCTCTGACCTTCCCACCACCTCTTTTGAGAACCATTGTGTTTTTTCTTTCATTTTGATTTTTTTATTTGCTTCACACAAAGGCTTGTTGCCTCTGTGATGGCAGTTTTGATGTTTCCCCATTGCTGCTCCATCTTTCCTTCTTGCATGTTTGCTAATGTTTTTCTGAGGCACCTTCCCAGTTTAGCAAAATCAGCCCTCCTGAAGTCCAGTACCTTCACTTTTGTATAGCTTGACTTTACAGCTAAGTTTATAGTCAACCACACTAGATATGAGATCCCCTCTCCATCCCCATTTGAGAGTACCAGGTCTAAGATTGCTCCCTCCCCAGTGGGTTCCAACACTAGTTGTCTGAGGCATGCCCCAGTAGGGCATCGAGAATGGCCCTGCTCTTGGATGTGGCAGCAGCAAAGATGCTCCAGTTCACATCTGGCATATTCAGGTCCCTCATCAGCAATATCTCACCTTCCTCTGCCATCCTAAGGATGCCTTCTATCATTTCCTCCCCTGAGATGGGGGTCTGTATACAACCTCTGTGCCAATTATGGTGCCATTTCCAGTTTCCAGGGTGACCCACAGTGCCTCCTCTCCTCCCTGTTTACCCTTTAATTCTGTTGCTTTGAGCCCTTCCCTTACATAGAGAGCTACTCCTCCTCCTCTTCTACTCTCCCTGTCCCTCCTGTAGATTCTGTACCATGGTATGTTGACATCCCAGTCATGGTTCTCTGTGTACCATGTTTCTGTGACTGCCATGATATCCAGGCATTCCTCTTCCATCAAGGACACCAGTTCAGAGAGCTTGTTACCTAGACCATGGGCATTGGTACTCATTACCATCCATTTTTTGATGGTCTTACCCCTTTTTGCCCCATCCTTGTCCTTACTGCCTTTGTTTTTTTCTCCATTTACCCTTGCCCTTCTCCCTATCAACTTCTCTATCTTGGTGTTTACCTCACTAACTACCCTGATTTTTTTGGGGGGGGGCTAGGATTTCCCTTCTCCTTTTCAGTGCCTCCTCCCTTGGCTAGTTTAAATGCTTGCCAACTAAGCATTTAAACCTATCACCTAGGGTCCTGGTTCCCCTCCTGGACAGATGCAGACCATTGCACCAGTATAGGCCTGCATCCCTCCAGGTGGACCCCCAATCCCCAGTGAAGCCAAAACCCTGAGGTCTGCACCACTTTTTCAGCCATCACAGAATCTGAGCAGATTATGCCCTTTTAAGCCTTTATGCAAGGTAGTTTGCCCCCATTGTCCTGGTTCCCCCTGAAGTCACAGTACCTTGAAAGATTCTTTGCTTTTCAGAAGCATCTGTCCCTCTGAATGCTCCTGGAGAAGTTCAATCCTTTCCTGTCTCCTGTGATGTCCAGTGCTCCACCCCCTTGCCTGAGTTGTCTTCCTGAAAGTCCCTCAAGCAGTTCAATCTTTTCCTGCTGCCTATGGTGCTCAGTGCTCCACCTCCTTGACAGAGTTGACCAATCCCAGTCGACCTTCATGTATTTAAAAGATGTGGTGGTCGGGGGCAGGGATGGTGGGAGAAAAAGTAGAGACTTGCCCCTAGCTGCTCACCATGGCCTGCGAATGCTGTCCTGCTGCTCCATGCAGTTCTGGAATGCCACTCAGCTGCTCCAACCTGACACCTCATTGCACGTCACTGTCTTCTCCTCACCATGGCTTTGAAATGCTGCTTCTCAGCTCCGACGGAGGGTCCACAGATGGAACCATTGCCTCTGCCTCTGTACAAGCACCGATTGCACTTTTTTAAAGGGCTGCCTAGCTTTTGATATTGCTGGGGTACACCCTGATTGGACCTCTCTGCTTCCTTTGGTCCTTTCCTGATTGGTGCGGCCTTTTAGTTATAGTAGTGGCCTATTGGCTGCTTCTAGTCAGCACTTTTAGTGAAAAAGTAGGGACTTGCTCATTGCTGCTCACCACAGCTTGCAAATGCCACCCTGCTGCTCCAAGCATCTCTGGAATGCTGCTCCACTGCTCCGATCTGGCTCCTTGCTGCACAACATTGAAACAGAATTTGTCGGCAGATAAGGACCGCTTGGCCCACCCAGTCTGCCCATTTCCCTACCTGATGGATAAGCTGCAGATCCTAGTTAACCAGCAGCCTACTTCTTCCTACCCCAACCCCCTAGAATTGCCTTATGACTATCCCATGCATGCTTGAATTCTACCACTGTTTTTGACTCCACAACCTCCTCTGGAAGGCCGTTCCATATATCCACAACCCTCTCTGTGAAAAAATACTTCCTTAAATTACCTCTGAGCCGCCCCCCTTCTATCTTCAAATTGTGCCCCCTTGTTCTTGCACACCTCTTTTTTTGAAAGATGCTACCCTCTTGGACTTTGTTGATTCCCTTGAGGTACTTGAAAGTTTCTATCATGTCCCCCCTCTCCCTCCTTTCCTCGAGGCTATACATATTAAGCTCCTTAAGTCTCTCTTCATATGTCTTCCGGTGCAGACCCTGCACCATTTTAGTTGCCCTCCTCTGGACAGCTTCCATCCTGTCTATGTCTTTGCGGAGATTTGGTCTCCAGAACTGCATGCAGTACTCCAGATGGGGTCTCACCAGCTGTCTGTACAGAGGGATAATAACTTCTTGTTTTCTACTGGTGATGCCTCTCCCTATGCATCCCAGTATCCCCCCAGCTCTCCTTGCTGCCCTCTCGCATTGCTTGCCCATCTTTAGGTCATCTGATGATCTACCCCAGGTCCCTTTCCATTTTGTTGTTGTTAGTATCTCACCCCCATTGTGTACTCTTCCCTGGGTTTTGTTTCCCAGGTGCATTACCTTGCACTTCTTAGCATTGAATCTAGCTGCCATACATTTGACCATTCCTCTAACCTTGCCAAGTCCCTTCTCATCCTTTCCACTCCACCTTGTGCATCAACTCTGTTGCAGATCTTTGTGTCATCTGCAAAGAGACATACTTTTCCTTCAGTCCCTCTGCAGTCGCCATATAAAGACATTGAAGAGGACCGATCTAATACTGAACCCTGCAGTATCCCACTACTAACCCCCCTTTTTTTAGAGTGGACTCCATTTACTATTACTCTCTGTGTCCTATACTCCAGCCAATTCTTTACCCAGGCTGTCATCTTGGGACCCACTCCCAGGCTGGCTAACTTGTATACTAATCTTTTGTGTGGGACTGTGTCAAATGCCTTGCTAAAGTCTAGGTAGGCCGCTGTCTTCTCCAGCCTGGCTCCTCACTGCATGCCGCTGTTTTGTTATCATCCTCAAGGACATTGTGTGAGTCTAATACTTTCCAGTTTTCAAAAACTGAACCTTTTTGAAAGTAGCTCTTAAGCTGCTCAATTGATGCTTTTATATGAGAAGTCTGAATATTCTGGAATTGTTTTCTTTGATCCCATGTATCTTTAAATACATGTATCTGAATCACTTTCCATGTCACTTAGAAAGACATTTAGATGGTTCAGGATTGGTTTTCCAAAAGTGCCAACAGCACTTCAGCTGTGCTGACAATCTGCTGCCTTGCCTCATAGATAGTGACAGAATGCTTCTGGAAAACTTTAGAAAGAATGGCAAGAAGACCAGTAGCATCAGCCAAGAAGAAAGTAGTAGTGACAAACTTGAAAGATCAAATTTTTTAAGGCATCCCACAGCCAGATTTCTTTGATAGTTATCCTCTTTCTTACTGTATGTATCAGGGCAGAAATTATAGTATCACTGCATGCTTGTAATGCCTCTACAGAATGAAAACCATCAAGTGAAGAAATGTTTTGAAAATATTTGTAGCATGTTCCTGGTGTCTTTCTTTTCTGCAATCAACCAATCAACATAATTTAGGTGAGTACTTTGCCTGTTTTCCAATCTTATCCACAGTCAGTATATAACTGACCAATACTGCTTTTGGCAGGCTGATTTCGCAAATGCAAATGTCAGTCTGTGCTTGAGACAGTGAGTATCAATGATGGTCTAGTTTGACAAGAGTTATTACATTTGTTTTGCTTCCTTTAATTATAGAAGCCCCATCAGTGGTAAGACCTATCAGCTTTTTATCTCCATGACTTTTTCAGATATCATATCCTTCACAGCATTTTATGCTACCTTAGATTTACATGTTGGAAGATCAGTTACACCTAAAAATTTAGACTGAACATGTCCCTTTATATCAATGAAGCAGATATATACCATTAGAGTGATTTTGTTTGCAGTGTCAGTTCCCTCACCTAGTTGTAAGGAAAATAGATTACATGGCAATTTCTCAAGTTCCATGAAAACAGTATCTTGAACAGTCTTAGATGAAAGATTTGTTGAAATTATTGATTGATACAGAATGTCTGTGGATACCAGTGTGGTGAAGAACTGATTGCTTGATAGGATATAGCACGGTACAAGGTACATAGGGGAATATTAGAAATGGGTATGGATGAGGGAGGTTCACCAGGGATGAGTTATAGTCTGTGGAGACAGACTAGATAGATAGGGACCATCTGGACAGACCAAGAGGACCAAACAATCCTTTTTTGGCCAACAGATTTGATATTTCTATGTACATCTGAAAGAAGAAACAGAAAACATGCATTTCAGTAATTGAGCTGAAAGCCTACCCACCCCCACCCCACCTCCAGGAGATCAGAAGTAAAAAAATATATATATTTACATTGTGAAATTGTAGAGCAAGTATCTTGTTAAGGTTATGATTTGTGGTCAAAGTTTTGCCCATGTAAAAGATGCATCTCATTTAATCTATAATGGTGCTTTTCTCAACGAATATGCAGTGCTCACAGCCATCATAATTTTGTTTCCCTCTTTTTGCCTCCAATTCAAGGCTGATAAAAGTGAGTGAAGAACAATTAATTATGTGTAAGAATATACCAGCACCATAAATAAAAGTTCACAATTTAAATTCAGCTGGGCCCCTCTTCTCCTGCTGTTCTGCTTTTTAAGCAGTGAAACTACTGATGAAAAGATTACAAATGTGGGAATAAGAATTTTGAGTGCTAGATCACACATTTTAATAAATTATTGAGAAAAGGAGCAATGAAATCCAAAGTCATAATTTGTACTTATTGTGATCTTTTGAAACTGCATTGTTGTTGAAATCATCAGCCTTGAGCTTGTATGTTAGTTTATCCTCCATGAAAATGTTTGTTCCAGAACTATCTTTGCATAGTTTACAAAAAAAAAAACTTTCCAGTGTCCTTGTGGTACATGAGCCATATGTATATTTCAAACCAGAACACTGCTGTCCCTGTCATGCATTTCTTTCAGTTTTCTTGCTTGTAGGCTCTTGGCATTCTGGACTAGTTTCTGATGTCTTGACAATGAGCAGTTCAGATGTACCTACATCTGGTCTACTGGTAGGTCTCTCTAACATCTCTGTCATTTTCCTTCAGATCTATGGCACATGATGCATTGGTAGTAAAGGATTCACTATTCCAAAGGACAATGTTATGGTTCACAATGCAACAACAACAGTTTACAAGCAATGTTTGTGGTATTTATAAAACAGAGTAAAAATTATTGCAGTTCTAAGTGACACAGCTTATAATTAAGTACTTATGAAAATCAGTTGTGTGTCTATTTTATTAGAAATCTGATGGAAATTGAGAAATCATATTCATGACAGAATTCAAGAAATTATACTTAATACTCAGTGTAAGGAAAAATGGGTAATAATTGTGCTCAATAATACATTATGGTACAGCTGACTTGTGCAGCAGTTTTTTCACAGACACTACACCGGTGGGAGCACACTGTTACAGTAGTTTTATTTTATAAAATACATATCTTTATTTTATAAAATCTGAAAACTTTCAACATTTTGACAAAATAAGGGATGTAATCAGAAGCAAGCTGTTAAGGATCCAGGAGCATTTAGATATGGGAGAAATATGGGGGCTGCTTAAGTTAGCCGTTTTAGAGGTTACCAGGATGTCTGTATGAACAGTGACCAAAAAGAGCAAATACAAAAAAAACATGGTGCAGTAACCAGGTAAGGACTGCAATCAGAACTAAAATGGAGGCCTATTGGAACCATAAAATAACTCAGGAAGACAACACATGGGAAGCCTACATTCAGAAGGACAAAGAAGCGAAGAGTATGGTTAAGCCAGCTAAGGCTGAAACAGAGCTTCAGCTTGCGGAAGCCTTCCGGGTCATAATGTTGTACTCTTAATAGTGTATGACATTATAGCTAACCCATAATAGCACTGTCTAGGACAGTGAATGGTACAATACCGCGTATACTGCTGTATGTGGTATTGCACCATTCATACACTCCCAGCAGAGGATAAAACCTCTGCTGGGAGTGGGTTTCACTGAGCAGCTGCTGTGGCTCACTGGACAGAGCCATAGCAGCAGGAACCCACGCGCGCTGCATCTGGATCTGGGTTTGATTCCCGGTCCCAGAAATTTTATTTTTTTTGATCTTTGTGCACTGCCCAAGTTGAACCCCCCTGGAGTTAAGAATCTTTAGTGGGGGGGTCCGGGGGCACAGTCCCCCTGCAACAGGGGTGTGGGGGTGGAGCCCCCCGCAGAAAAAAGAGTTATGCCACATGGCATAAATCATGCTGTATTGGCAGCACGATTTAGCCATGTGGCATAATGTCTTGTGACATTATGACCCCATACCTTGCAGAAGAGGGTAAAGGCATGAACAAACACTTTTTTTGATACATATTATAACTTTGATTATCTAAACTCCCTGGGGGACATCAACTTAGTTCAGATAATCGAGGGTTCCTAAAATCGAGGGGTCCATTGAAATTAATAGGAAGTGCAATCATGGTTTGTGCTATGTAGTACTGTACCCTCCCACATGCTGAAATGATATCCCACTGCCTGATAAGAAGAGATAGGGCACTCACTATTGAAAACAAAACTGCAGACTGGTGGAACATGAGCCCGATACCTTTTTTCAGTGCCTATCAGTACAACATTTCAGATAGGCTCCCCAGGACAAGCTGCTTGATGCATTTCACAGATCTCCTGCTGCCCAAGTAACAGTCCCACTTTCCAACTCATTATGACCTAGACCCCCCCCCCCGGAGTCTCTGTAACCTCCACCCACCACTCTGTATTACATTTAAACTTGTTCAAAGTTTCCTCCTTCCCAGTGCTGGAATTATAGCAGAGGAAACAGGATGTTATTAGCAGCATCAGATTTTTTTGAGCAGCACAGTAAAGCCAGAGCTTTTATTTTTTATTTCACATAAGCTTTTCCTTGCCTCCAATCACTGCCCCAAGCAAAGAGTACAGTTGGATTTTACCACTCTTGTTCTCCTCTGCTCACTTGTATACTATGCCTTATTTTAAATTACAGTCTTGGTTAAACTGGCTACTGGAGAGAGAGAGCCAGTATCTATCTGGATCTACTGCACTTGTCTTTCAATGACCTGCAGCTGTCACTCAGTTCATCAAGTGCACACAATAATTGGGTGCTAATGGACTGAAGTATAACTGTGATAAAAAAAAACAGTTGTTACCTCAGAGGACATGGTGGGAGTTTGGATCATCCTGAGGTTTGGATAATGGGGGATTGGATAATCGAGGTTATACTGTATAGAAAAAAAAGAAAGAAAAGGGCAGTGATAGTTAGAATCAAAGATGGTGACAGAGTAGTGGAGGAAGATAGGCAGAAGGTCACTGCTCTGAAAAACTGTTTTTGCTCAGTGTTCACTGAGGAACACAAAGGCCAGTACCAGACAGTGGCATCAAGGCTGCTGACAAAGGAGCACCATCAATAATCAACAGTAGGGTCAGAGAGGACCTGGATTAACTCAAAAAAGACAAGTCACCAGGGTCTGATGGAATACACCTGAGGGTGCTTAAGGAGCTAGCAAGTAAATTGACAGGTTCCATAGCACATTTATTCAGCAGATCACTTCAGATGGGGCAGTGCCAACAGACTGGAGAAGAGTTGATGTGGTACCTCTCCACAGATGAGGGAATTGGGAGGAAGCAGGCATGTACCAGCCATTCAGCCTTACACCATTAGTGGGAAAACTGATGGAAATCTTAATAAAACAAGACCTGGTAGAGTACCTAGATCAGAATGGTCTGCAGCATGACAGGTAACATGAGTTTGTGGCAGGAAGGTCATGCCAAATGAACCTAATTACATTTTTTGACCGGGTCACCAGGGAACTAGAAAGAGTCCACCCAATGGACCTCTTCTACTTCTATTTCAGTAAGGCCTTTGATTCGGTGCCATACAACCACCTTCTGAAAAAATTGGAGGACCTGGGTACAGCCAAGTGCACCTACCAGTTGGGTAAGTAATTGGCTTAGGGGCAGAAAACAGAGAGTAGTGGTCAATGGGGTGAGATCTGATGGAGGCATAGTCACTAGTGGTGTGCTCCAAGGCTCAGTGTTGCTGCTGGTCCTGTTTAATGCCTTTACTAGTGACATTGGCATAGGTATTCAGGACAAAATTGACCTATTTGTGGAAGATTCCATGCTAGGAGAAAGGGTTGACAGCAAGGAAGCGGTTAAAGCAGCAGTACTGGATAACAAAAATTGGATCTTTTGCTACAGTTTGTTCCCTGTGCTCTGATGAACACATACCTAATAATCTTTCTTGTTTTCACTGTACTATCATGCCCATAATTTGCTCCTTTTTTCTTTGTTTTTGTTTACATTTCTTCCACCAGCCATGTTGCACTGGCACCCTCTGCTACCAACCACACATTCACATGATTCACAGAACTACTTCAGGATAGCATAAGTGCACAGCACAGGGTCCCAAAGAAGCAAACAAAAGACGTGATGCAATGCGAGTGGGGGAATGCGGCTGAAAATCAGGCAGCAGCCATATTTACTGTGGTTCCACAGAAATGGAAATACATTTTAAAGATCTAAAAAACTAAAGATCGCTATCAAAAAATATTTGCAGATATGGAAACCAGAACTATGGCTGTATGCTTCCGGCCAAAAAGTAGAATTTTGATAATTGCTTCCTTATTATCCATACTGCTGCTTTAAGGACCTACAAAATGACCTGCAGAGGGTGGAAAGATGGGCCAATGTATGGCAGCTGAACTTAACATTTAAGGTGGTGAGAGTCTTAAAGGAACTCACTTACCTAAAGGTGGACAATGCAATGGGTGGACAGGATACATCCCAGAGTACAAAGAGAACTCAGGAAGGTGCCGGCAGCACCACAGACAGCTCTGTTCAACAGTTCACTGGAGACAGGTGTGCTACCAAAGGACTGGAGGAAGGTGAATATAGTCCCTCTCCACAAAAGTGGAATAAGAGAGGAGACTAGCAATTACAGGCCAGTCAGTCTGACCTCAGTGACGGGGAAAATAATGGAATCACTACTAAAAGAAAGGTTTGTGATATAACTCACATTCAGCAGAGCACAGGATCCAAGGCAGCATGGATTCACAGCAGGAAGATCTTGTCAAACAAATCAATGGATTTCTTTTGACTGAGTGACTAGGGAGGTAGGTCAGGAAGGGGTGGTGGATGTGGCCTACCTGGATTTCAGCAAGGCCTTCAACACCATTTCACATAGGAGTCTAATAAACAAGATGGGCAGCCAGGGAATAGATATGTTGTGAAATAACATTTCGCAGGCAAAATTGCTGTGAAATGAGCAATTTCGTCCTGCAAAATATTTTGTGAAATTGTAACATTTCACCTGAAAATGGGCAGCCGTAATATATAAATTAGTGAAAAAGAGTCAGGAAGCTCTTTTCCACTCATTTATATATTATGGCTGCAGACAGCACAGAAAGACCTAAAAATTAGGTCCGGTTAAAATGATATTCATCCCTGGTGTCTAGTTCCCCTTCCCCAGCCTATCACTGGCACAATTCTGAATCCCAAATTGAATGAAGAATCCACACACCCCCATCACTGAGATTGACATTAATTTCCCCATCATGGTATAATCATAAAAAAAATAAAAAAATTCCCAATCCCTCCCAACTCCCTGATGCCTAGTGAACCACCCAGTTATCAGATAATGCCCTCTCACTCACCCCCCAGCACCCCAAGTGGGCCACTGGCACAGCCCTCCACTCACCTCCCTCATCATCAGCCTGACTGAGTGCTTCAGTGAATCAATGTATGCTTGTACAAGCCACTGCATTAGGCAATGCTTGCACAAGCATGAGCTCATTCATTGAAGCACTCATGGAAGTGAGTGGAGGGCTGTGTCGGTGGACTGCTTGGGTACTGTGGGGAGCGGGGGGGCACTATCTGATGACAAGGTGGGATGGTTCACTAGACATCAGGGAGCCAGGAGGGATTGGGATTTTTTTATTATTGTACCATGATGGGGAAATTGATGTGAATCTCGTCGGGGGGATTCTTCAATTTGGGAATTGGGCCAGTGATCGTCCCAGGAGGGGTGGGATCCCTAGACCCCAAGGAGTCATGATTAGGAATTTTTTGTACTTATTATACCATGATGGGGAGATTGATGTAAATGTAGGTGGGGGGCATTCTTCAATTTGGGAATTAGGCCGGCAATGGGGAAGGGACCACTAGTCACCAGAGATGATAATTTTTTCTTACTTTAATGTGGTCATCGGGGGGGAGACTGAAAAGGCTTTATTTTTTCTAACTAAAAGAGTATAACAAAAATGGTGAAATTTCTCCCTCAAGCGGTGAATTTCACCTTTTCACTGGTGAAATTTCTCATTTTGCACCCGTGAAATATTTTGTGAAATGTGCAAATTTCACAAAATATTACGTGTAATGAAATATGTTAATTTTGCACAACACTACCTGGGTGTGGGTCCTGGGGTGGTAAACTGGGTTAAAAATTGGCTGAGCGATAGGGCACAGAGGGTAGTGGTGAACAAAGTTCAATCCAAAGAGAGCGGGGTGACCAGCAGGGTCCCTCAAGGATCACTGCTTGAACCAGTCCTCTTTAATAGAAACAATGATGGCAGAAAGAGACTGAAGTCCATCTAGTCTACCCAAGTGTTCCTGAGAATCTTTTGATCTCAGGACCTAAACGGCCATCTGATTTATATTTCTTCATAAGTGACATTGCAGAGGGGTTGGAAGGGAAGGTGTGTCTCTTTGCAGATGCCATGAAGATCTTCAACAAGGTTGACACTCCAGGAGGGATAGAGAGAATGAGAAGGGGCCTAAGCAAGCTTGATGAGTGGTCACAGGTGTGGCAGCTTAGATTCAATGCAAAGAAGTGCAACATCATGGACTTGGGGCATAGAAATGCAGGGGAGAAGTACATTATGGGGGGAGGTGCTGATGTCCACCAAAGAGAAAGGGACCTGGGGCTAATCATATCTGATGATCTAAAGGTTATCAAACAATGTGAGAAGAGCCAGTGGAATGCTGGGGTGCATAGGGATAGGTATGTCCAGTAGAAGGAAGGAGGTAGTGATGCCACTGTATAGAACATTGGTGAGACCTCATCTAGAGTACTGTGTGCAGTTCTGGAGGCTGCATCTCTGGAAGGACACAGACAGAGTAGAAGCAGTTCAGAGAAGGGTGACAAAAATGGTATAGAGGCTGTACCAAAAGTCATATGAGTAGAGACTGGAGGATCTCAGTATATATTCCCTGGAGTAAAGGATAGAGGGGGGGATATTATTAGAAATGTTCAAATACCTTAAGGGTGTATATAAGGTACAGGAGGGTAGCATCTTAAAAAAAAAGATATTCAAGAACAAGGGGCCATGATACGAAGATAGAGAGGGGTAGACTTATGGGTAACATGAAAAAGTATTTTTTTACAGAAGGGTGGTGGATCTATGGAACAGCCGCTCAGCTGAGGTTGCGGGGGCAAAAATGGTATGGGGAATTCAAAAACACAGATGACAGACATACAGAATCTCTAGCAATAGGAAAGAGAGGGTAAGCCGTAGATCATTTAGGATCTGTGGTATATGAAACAGGTAGGGAAAACGGGCAGACTAGGTGGACCAAGCAGTCCTTATCTGCTGTCAAATTCTATGTTTCTATTCCTCCTTCACCCCCCTGGCATCATTCCACACAGCTGCCCAGTATTTTTCCCTTGTAAGCTTTCTTTTTGTGAAGATTGCTGCTGTCACTAAATGTCCCCACCCCCACCCTTTCTGGCTTCCTGATGCAGCTACTAGTAATATTTTTCTTTCTGGCTTTTCCTGTGACAATACTATTCCTAATAAATATGTATTTCTACACTTTCAGGCTTCCTGATACAAGCTGCCATTTTTATTTGCCCTTCTTTGTTTTCCTGTGACAATTTGATGTCACTTATATTTACCCCCACTGAAGCTTCCTAACAAAAGTTGCTACTTACTGCATATTTGTCCCTATGGCTTTTCCTGTGAAATGGGTCTCTTACTAATATTCATTTCCCTCCTTTCAGGTTTTCTGACACAAGATGCTACTTATATTTGTCCTTATGGCTTTTCCCATGACAAGACTGTATGACTAATATTTATTTCCCTCATTTCAGGCTTCCTAAAACCAGTTTCCGATGTAATATTATAGAGGTACGGTAGTACCCCTATTGTTAGGGGTGAGTAGTATGTTTAATGTTAAACTTCAAATTTTGCACCTTAATAAACTTTGCAACTGATCAATGGATTTGCTCAAAATGTGGTATGCGTTGTCCTCTGGGGTAGTTCTCTTGATCTGGTAATTTTCATTCCTGTTGAATGTACGAATTTTGAGATCCGGACAGTGGAAAAAGTTATAAAGTTGCCACTTTTTGCAGTTATTTCCTCACTGTCTTGTGTCATGATGGTGTGGAATTTTTGTGTGATTTGTTTATGGTAGAAATAGCCTGGGTAACAGAACAGACGTACTTTGTTTTGTGAAAAAATATTAATCTGTTGAAAAGATTACATTTTCCTTTTCCTATTGATATTAATAGAAAGATTACTTTTCAGGATAGAGGGAGAAAGTTTGACAAAGGATTTGATCTCATGAAAAAGGATTCTGTCTCATGAGACCCATTCCTTTTTTGTGGCAATAAAGTCCTTTTTCATGAGAGAAAAGCACTTTTTCGTGAGCAGCCTTCTTGTTTTTATTCCATGAACTCAAATGTTTGGAAAATACATAAAAATGTTGACATTTTACAAATCAGACACCAGAACCTAACAATATGGGCCTCCTTTAGCAAGATTCTGCCGTTTGTTTTTCACAATTATAGCCAGAAATACTTTTCTGGGCACCTGAAATCCCGGGTGCCAGCTTACTGAGAGGAGCCTTTCGACACATTCTCTGTATGAGAAGAGCGGATTTTATTAAAGAGAGCTAGTGTACTGCAAGTGTTTAATTACATATTCTGATGCAGCATGCAGTTATGTATTCACAAAACGTAACTGCTATTTCACAGTTATGATGAGGTATCTCCATTTTTTTATGCAAAACTGATTACTTACAGGAGTTGCAGCTTAGATCAGCAGCAGGATGTGAGCTTCAGGAAAAATTCTTTTTAAATTAATATGCTTTATTAAAGTTTTGAATAACAAAAGGAATCAACAAACAATTAAACACATCAAACTACACAGATTGGAGTAACCCTATACATTAGGAAGTACACTCATCCAGTTATACATGTAAAATATACTGATATACAAGTATGTATAGGTTACATCGGCTCAACTAAGCCCCAACCCTCCCTCCCTCTTCCACCTCCCAATGTCCACCACTCAAAACTAGCCTAGCATATGAGCTACAACCAGACAGGGCCAGGGGAAGGGCTGCTCGACCGGAGTGCAAGCTGTATCATTATAATACTGGCTACCTGAAAGACTACTGTACGCCTATGTAACTGTATCCATATTAGATACATACAGCACATAGACCCTCCCCTATTTCTTATCAAAACCCCTAAGATTATGTCTTAAAGACGCAATCGTTTTTTCAACTCTCAAATTATAAAGTAGTTCGTTCAGCCATTCCATGTAAGTGATTACTGAGGAGTCCTTCAATGCTTAAGCACCAGTTTTTTAACCATATGAGATATAAGGGCTAAGTTGTACCGTCTCTCTTTAACAGGGACAGTGGCATAATCCCTCACTATGCAAATCTCCGGTATGAAACCCTCCTCCAAACCTAATAAGGGGTCTATTTTCTCTTGTATCTCTTTCCATAAGCCTTTCACCCTCGGACAATCCCATAGTATGTGGAGCAGAGTACCCTCTGCCTTACCACATCTAATACATATATTGTCGCTTAGTTTACCCATGGCTGCTAACTTGGAGGGAGTTAGATACATATTGTGCAATATATCAAATTGCATTATCTGAAGATTATCATTGGAAGTATAAGAGACCACTGCCTGCAATATCAACCACTGAAAGGCACATCTGTGGGATGTTGGCTGTGTTCCCTGCAAATTTCAGCCCAAAAGACCAATGCATCATACGCCGTAATGTTATCCTGTGGGAAAAAGTGTCAAATTTGGAGTACCGTAACTTTGCCACCATGTAATATTTTTTCAACAAAACACTGAAAGGCACATCTGTTAGATGTCGGCTGCATTCCCTCCAAATTTCAACCCAAAACTCCAAACCGTTCTTTTGCAGCGGAGTGCCAAGAATTGCTGTCATTTTCCCACAAACTAGAAAAGTACTGTACTTAATTTACAAGCTTTTCAAGAAGATTTGCGACACTTTCGTGAGCACAAAAGTACTTTGCGAAAGTGCTTTTTACAGAAATTTGAGAAACATATTTCTGTGGTGTTTTACCCCAAAATAAAGACATGGTTAACATCCTCAGGGTCCGACTAGGTGAATACAAAAAGAATTAGGTTGCTAGAGGGTCTCAAATTTGCAGTTTCAGGGCCCGTATCTTGAAAACGGTGCGAGATACAGACTTTTTGTCAAAAAATTTCTTTCCAGGAAAGTGATAATTTATATGACTTTTACATTTTTTTTCTGTGTCATACGGTTACTGAGATATAAGCAATTTACTATTCCAAGTCCTCATTTTTGTGTTACGAGAGTCATTATTTTCCATACATTCTTTGTACTCACTGTCTTTCTCTATACAGCTTTTGGGTAAAACCAACCTGTGCACTTACATTATTGTTACCATTACCATTTCTGCTTGTGGTTCCATACCCATTTCAATTACTGTTCACGTTTACGCCACCATGTGCGTTACCCTTTGCGTTTTCATTTGCGGTTGCATTTGCATTGTTTTTCACATTTCTGTCTACAGTACTGTTTCTCTTTCTGCTTCGCTTTGCGTCACCATGCGCATTACGATTTGCGTTTGCGGGCACAATGTTACTATGTGACAAGACATCACGTGGCGGGAGCACGGGCCCACAGGGCTCCGCAGTCCCACCGCTGCATTACATGGCGGGAGCGCTCCCGCTGCCACATTACATTCACTATTTTCATTATCATTCTCAAAAAGAAGGGAAATTAGAGGCAGAAAACTCTGTTTAATGCATCAGTTAGGGTTGTTCCACAGTGACAAAAGTGAGGAAATTTGATGTTAGGGTTGAAACCCCCTTTGCACCCTTCCAGCCCACCCCCAAATGAAATCGGGGTGTGCATTGGGTTCATCGGTCCTAACTGTTACCCCATTCTCCTATTGCTCAGCTTCTTTCCACATGTGATGGGGTGACACTTAGGGCCAATGACCCTGATGCACAACACAACACTGAAAGGCACATCTGTGAGAGGTCGGCAATGTTCCCTCCAAATTTTAGGACAAAGCACCAAAGCGTTCTTTTGCATCAGGGTGCCAAACAATTGTTGCCATTTTCCCACAGCCTAGAAAAGTACTGTTGCAATTTGTGAAAGGTTTTGCAAACATTTTCAACACTTTCGTGAGTTTGACACTACTTTGCTAAAGTACTTTTTCTAGAGATTTGAAAAACACTGTACCATAGTTAGGGTTGAGGAGCTATTTACATGTTTAAATGCAGTAGTTTGAACCTTAATAACTTTGCAACCATTCAACGGATTTGCCTGGAATTTGGAATACAGAATCAAGACCCATACACCTGTTTAGTACATTAGTTAGGGTTGTATCACAGCAACAAAAGTTAGGAAATTAAATGTTAGGGTTGAAGTACCCACTTTGAAGCCCTCCAGGCCACTGTGCTGTATTATGTTCAGGAGGACAGGGAAAAAATATATAATTCTTAGTGGCCAAATTCAACATTGTCCATGGGTCTTAAGTTTAGAGTCTCCTGGATCTGGTTAATGGCTGTTTGTGCCAGGGTATACATTAGCTCCACAAAGAAATGTGGATCTTCTTGGTTAGGGGCCTTCTTGGTTGACAATACTATCTCACTTTTGTCAAGGAGGTCCTTAATAATCACATATCTCTCCCCTTCAGACTTCATTAGTTCTGTGAGTAGTTGGAAAGGAGTTGCTCTAGCTATTAAGATCACAACTTCAGCTCTTTTAGAGTCCATTCCCACTTCAAATACGTGCCCTACCCAGTGGTGCCAGAATTGTAGGAGTTGTTTAACCCTCAAGTGGGTTTTCTTGCGAAATGTTACTCCCAGCACCCTTTGTTTTAAGTGAGTTAAGATGCTTGATTGATTAACAGGCAAGGAAATAATTTTCATTGGTAGACTAGCCATTTATAATTACTGTCATGCATAAGCAGCACTCATTACAGCACAGCACCTCATATTGTTTCTGTGTGAGGAAGGGGGGGGGTTCTAGTAGTAGTCTATAACTTTGTATGTTGCAGCCATCCACTGGTCTTGTATACATGGGCTCCCTCCAACCTGCTTTACCCACCACTTCTTTCTCCCCATTCTACATCCCCACAAAAAAAAAACACACCTAAACTACATAGACACTCCCTCACACTTCCTTTGTTGAACATTCCTACGAATAATAACAAACAGTAATACAGTAATCAAGATGATAAAGCACTTATAGGTCTCTAGGGACTGTGGGCTCCCCTTCCCACCCCTTACTATTGCCTAAAGTGGGTCCATCTCTTGATGTCTGTCTCCTCCCTGTCTTCCCAGATACGTTGATAACAGTTGGTTTCAAGTGTGCTATTTTGCCAAGTAAGGTCATAAAAAGTCCCTTTTAATTAGTTGTTATACCTAAATGTAGCAACTATAACTTTGAAACTGTAATAGCAACAGTGTAAGGGATTGACCAGTAATCTATCATCCAGTTGCTCTTGGTCAAAAATTAATCCTTAAAACTGCAAATCAGCTAGTATTGTGTTTTACAGTATTCAGAAGCATGAACACATTTCCTTTTCTGTGTGTGGAGGATATCACAGTTTTAATCCCAGGAACATTTAGAACCCTTTCAGGAAAATAAAAATCCAGAGTGATAGAACCACACCCAAGTAGATGTATCTGATAAGTGTTTTGATTTTACAAATTTTATTTTTGTTATATATTTATAGATAGATAGACAGACAGACGGAGAGAAGGCTATTGACCTGAACATCTTCTTCTGCTCAGCTTTCACCAAGGAGAATACTGAACTGATGGCTGAAAGTGGCCTCAAGGCAGCTGAGAAGGTTATCCCCAAATGGGATTATTGAATATTACCACCGGCAGGGTCAGGTAGGCACTGGAGCACCCAATGGCAGACAAAACAACTGGTCCTCATGGGCTGTACGCTACCATGCTGATGGAGCTGGCTGAGCAACTGGCTGGCCTCTTGGCATATTTGTTTAACCGATTGCTACAGACAGGAGAAATGATGGGTGACTGCAGGAGAGCAGGTGTGGTACCACTCCACAAGGGTGGGGAGCATGGATGAGGCTGGCAATTACAGACCAGTTAGCCTCACTTTAGTCATGGAGAAACTTATGGAGACCCTGATCAAGCAGGACCTCATGGAATACCTGGAAGGGAATGGTCTTCAGGATGGCAGACAACATAGGTTTGTGGCAGGTAGTTAAGTTTCTTAGGAATTAGAAGACATTTGTAAGTCAATGTATGAACAGCTAGTCCACATATTGAACACTGAGTTTATAGTACAGAATAGGAAAACAAATGCTGGTAAACAGTGTGATGGGTGACTGCTTTTCTATAGCACTTGCTGTATCGTAAGTAAGCAGCCACAGTAAATGATAGTGAATGTACATCAGGTGTACAGGTCTCTGATTACAGGAATAGTCCAGTTAGTACAGTTGCCTTTTAAATGGATTCAGGGAGCCAATGTGTGTGCAAATGTCACAGCAGGTAGTACATTGTAATTGTAGATGCAGATGACAATTCAGAGTAGGCACAGTTCAGTGAAGATACACAACACAGTTGAGTATGTGTACATCTATGCCACACATGACTGAACACAGGGAAACTGTATTTACATTTGTTAGGATTTGCATGGATTTAGGCAGCTACAACTGCTGTGCCTCCCAATATTTGTACTGCATTATGACTGGTTTTCTATAGGGACGATATGGGATTGGAGATCCATGGCACACCTCTGTAATTCTAGGTATAGTTAACTTACCACATTTGGGAGTTGCAGAAGCTTAGACAGGGAATTGAAGTACACATAGCAGTGACTGCATCCTAAGTGTATAGTCACAGCTGCATACTGTTGGGTGCAGATGTGCGGTACCTTGCCACAGTAATTACTACATGATGACTGTATAGGCAGAGGAAAATTAAGTACATTGCTGAGTTTTACACACTGTTAGGAATTATGGAAAGTGCGATATGCAATGTGGCACATCATTGCCTATGTTGTGATACTGACTGGACATCATAGGTACCAAAGAAATTGATGGAGATATAGTTGTTGCACTATTAGTTAACGTTGGTTTGCATGCTTAAGGAAGACACACTTATTTTTAATGTCGTAATGCTATTTTAGGTAAAGACTCGACACAGGTGGTTATGCTTTAAAAAAATGTATTGCCAATTTGTTAAACTGAGAAAAGGGCCAATCAAGACTGTAATTTTCTTAACAAAAGCAGTCTCACAATACAATCTTTGTATGTGTGTAATCATTGCTTGCCATATATGTAAATGTGTAAGAATAATAGCAACTGTATTATATGAATTGCAGGAAGTATGTGATATTATAAGAAACCATAGAAAAAGGTAGCATAAGGAGGTAATTTGTTCAATTTATTGTGATAGTTTTACATGGTACACATATTGAGGTTGGGTATTTGCTATCATTGCAGTGTTGTGCCATATTTTCCTGTCGGGCTTATCTGCCTTGTATGCATATATCTGCTTCCTCACTAGGTGATCACTGTCTTTAATTAGGTGTTGTGTGTTTCCAGTGATGTTTCAGTGTTCACTACTCTTTATGTGAAGAAGTACTTTCTGACATTCCTCCTGAACTTCTGATACTCAAGCTGAACCTGAGGCGCTTCATTATATATTTACTATTGAACGTGAAGAGACTTTGTTTAAAAATTTAAAGTATTTTTTTAAATGGTTGTATGTCGTAATTATGTGTAGTGCATTACTTGTGTGGTATGTTCATAAGGGTATGTCAGTAGCTTGTAAACAGTGATTACACACATGATACAGAAGTGTTTCATTGTTATTGTGTGACTGCTAATGTGGATGTTCCTGGGGTGGGCGAAAAACCATATGCTAACTGTTAAAGTAATACCATATTAAAAAATGTTACTTCAGTGACATTTGATTACTGGAATTTAATGATATGTCACTGACTAGGCGCAAATGGAAAATTCCCACCCGACCCCTCAATTGAGGCGATCATAAATATTATCAGGAACAGGTATGCAGTGCGTTGTGATCTCTAACAGTGTCTGATTTACAATTCTCAACATTTTTTACATAGGTTAGAATTACTTATATGACAAGTACACAAAAAAAAAAGAATATTCTTACAGGAAAAAATAACATTTTTTCAATTGTTGTTTTGGATTATATGTTGATTATTAACTACAAAATAAAAAAAACTGTGTATGGTATGCATTTTTGATCAAATAAATGGTTAATTAGATGTAATCAGTATAGTGATGTATTATATGTTAAACATTCATTTGTACTTTAGTCTTATACTAATACTTTTAGTACAACTATTGAAGTAGTTAGTAACAATGTCAAGTTGAATAAAAATGTAAATATTATGTACGAGTTATTACAAAGACATGCCAAAGTCAGTTACTAATATAATACAATTGTTTGGTATTTACAGTTGCATAATTCAGCTTCTTGCATTATCGATAAAGGCTGTTATTTCTACATATGTACCGTTTTAGTATTACAAATGAAGGCAAGATAGTTGTACACTGTTGCATGGTGAACGAATGATGTTGTCTACATGGCAAGAGTCATAGACAAATACAAGTGTTGATAGACAACTTGTGACAGAGTGCCATGTTTGGTGAATGGTAGAAGTGTTGCTCAGTTATTTCCAATGATAACTGAGAACTTATCTTTATTTGCAAAGAGTAACAGTTTAAAACTGATAGGAAGTTGTTATGTATGATTATGATACATTAACAATGAAAGATATGTACAGAAGAGGACAGCAGTAAGGCCTCAGTTTTGAGATGTACAATCTTTGATAGACATTAAGCATGGTTTCTCTAGTGACTGTGAATACTGTTGGTGCCGATTGAAGCCACTACAACAATTTCCATGTAGTCACTGATCCACACAAGATCTTAGATGTCATACTGCATGGAAAGTATCGTTCAGAATAGCATTTTGTTGAAATGCTATGGTTTATTCAGAGTCATAGATTAGAGACAATTGTACTGACCTACAAATGTTTCTGTCACAAAGTAGTCATTTTAAAACCTCAACATGTTACATCCTATCCTTCTGAAATATGAAGGTCATCATAATTCTTCAATATTAGAAGATATGCATTTTTTAAGTGTCGTGGCAGTCTCTGTTTAAAACTTCTTGTAGAGTTGTCACACTCTACCCATCCACTTCTGTACCTTAGTAAACAGGTGTAATGGCCAGAATGCATGGATTGGCCATGGTGATAGATTATACTGTGAGTTTCAAACACTGATTGGTTGAAGACTATTCTACCAGCTGTGTAATCCGTGATAGGAGTATCAACTCTGAGCCCATTGGAGTCAAACCTGTGCTAGATAAGCAACAGATATTGAGATGAACTCCTGAGACATATGGACTGAGTGCATCTGCCTCCACACCTTGAACAGGCATGCCCACTTTGAGCATTGGTGAATAGCTGTCGAAATTTGACACTTTTGGTTTGAGGGACAAAGAGAGTAATCCACAACATGTCTTCTGTGGTTTCACACTGTGAATGGCCACATGAAACACATACATATTTAGTTACATATGTTACTGGGAAGTAGTGCTGCATTAGGGTGCCGTCTTCATCCAGGTTGTTTATGACAGCCATCATAAACTCAGTAGTGTCTTGCTGTATGTCAGCAGCAAATGTACTACATCCATCATATGTACCTAACACCTGTTGTAGTGGTGTTAGTGACTGTACATTGTTAGACTGGTCAGAAGTTATGTTGACAATCTGCTTCAAAGCGTTTGATAGGGTACTGTCTTTTGAAGCAGATATTGCCCGCACAAAGTGTGGCATGTGTAGAAAAAGTTGCATAGCTGAGTTAGCATAGCAGTTCACTCTAGTGCTGTTGTCAAACACTGGTACAGCAGCTACACCAACTAATTTCTGACGAATTGCTGGCTGTGAATGTTTACTTGAAGTTGTGACCTTTGTTGAACTCTTTTGAGTTGAATCACTTCTGGAAGCTTGTCGCTGTTTGTTGCTACCTGTAGATGTGACTGAATGATGTGAGACAGCCAGATATGTAGGCAGTGGTATTAAAGACATTTGTGGCTGATGTGAGTCGTGACCTGTTGTACTCAAGAATACATAGCTTGTCAGCTCGTATTTTCGGGTGCTATACTAATGATGTGCAATCAGAAAGGCTATGACTGCGTGAAAGTCGGCGTAGCTCATGCCATCATGAAAATGTCTGTACCTATGTCTACCATTGCTGAATCAAACTCAATCCCTGAGATTTGTGAATGGATACAGCATATGCAACACATAATGGAAACTGTTTCCTGTTTACATAGATATCATAAAAACCTGGAATTTTACACAGGTGCATTCTATGTGTGAGAGTGTTCCATGTTGTCAAAAGTGAACTACAAGCATCTCGATATATGTCTTCTGGACATTGTAGACAAAAGTAAGTGATGTTTCCATGGCACCATTGCCATGCCTCGTTCTACATCTAGATTATGTCACAGCATGATACGTGCATTCTTACAAACTGTGAGAACAGCTTCTAGGCCAGCTGTCGTGAAACATCTGACTTGAGTTCACTTAGTCATTCAGTCATCTTTGCTACTAGGTTTCGACTAAGAATAACGCCATCAACTGTATCAACAGCATGCAGAGTTACAATCTCTTGGTTTTCTCTCTGCAGCATTAGATTGTTGAATTCAGTGCATTTCTTTAGTCATGGCATAAGACACACTATGTGTGTCCTGTAGAAATATACATCGTGATGACATTACATGCTGTTTCTATGTATGCAGTATCTACTGTGATTCTCTGATCGTTTAACATACAAATATGTTCTGGTGATAGAGAACCTGTACGAGCTTCATCTAAAAGTGATTTGTAAGCTAGATCACCACTTTGGCGCATGTTCTCAGACAACTCAACATAGGTAAATAATTCCCATATGTTATAGCCTGCAATGCAACTGAGGATATTCTTAGCTAGTTTGGCAGTTAGAGTTGTAAATACATGCTCTGCATTGACTGGTGCAAGCTGCAAAAGGTCTCCCAACACAACTATACTTTTGCCACCAAATGGCACTCCGTCGTCAGTACCTAAGATCTGCTGTAGGCGTAGATGAATACAGAGCAAGCATGACATTGGAGACCATGCTGATTTCATCAATGATGAGTAACTTCATCTTTGTGAACATGGAGCAGGCTGAGATGCAACCTCAAATGACAGTTTACGATGCTTTCAGTTCTCCATGTTCCACTGGCAACATAAAGAGGCGGTGTAATGTAACTGCACCAATGTTGTATGCCGCTAGTCCTGTGGGAGCATTAACAAGCAGACAGCATTGAAGACCCTGTGGTCTCTGTACTTCAGCAGTGATGGCTTCAATAAAGAAACTCTTTCCTGTACCAGCTGAACCACTAACAAAGATCAGTAGTGGCTTATAGTCCCGACAGTCACATTGTTTTGTTTTCATATTTGTAGGCCATGTTGGACAGCTTCAACTGCTAGAGTGAACTGTATGCTGCAGCTGATTTAGTCTTTCTCTTAAGTCAGCTGGGTTGACAGTGGAGTGTGTGCCATGTTCCATGGCTGTCTCAATTTCTGACATTAACAGTTCTGGGGCATTTAAGGGCAGAGGTTCACCTAGAACAGCTTGTCCTTCTGGATCAAGGTTGTCTTGTGAACAAACAGGAGTGTCTTCCTGAAGCTGCTTCTTTGCCTTCTCAAGCTGTTCTTTCTCAGCCTCTAGTCTCTGTATGTGTGTCTCTGAGTATTCAGTTTTAAAAGTCTCATAACTGAGATTGAACTGTTCTTCGAATGTGTCACAGTCACCTTTTAATTCAGACTCACTCCTCCAGGGTCTAAATAGGAACAGGAGAGTGAAGTAGTAATGTTCTCTGCTCTCCGATGTGCCTAGATGCAATTTACAGTGGTCTATGAGCCATGGCTTGTGTCTCTTTATGAGACAGCCATCTACTCCATTCACCTTGTAAATCTGGTGTGTTGGTCAGGTGATACATCTGCCTTGTGTCCCATACCACTTAGCCACCTGGGAGAGAGACACATATCATTCATGTTGTTGTGTCTATGAGGGGTGAGTTGTGTTTATCAGGTTATTCTTCAAGATATGTTTTGAGAAGGTCTAGTGACAGTAAGCTCCTCAATTTCGGCATGAGGAATCAGTACGTTTGTGTTTCTCTTTGTAGTTCACTGAGAAACCGTACAGCATCAGACTTCCCGTAGAGATGTGTACCCATTAAATGGTCACTGGCTTCATAAGCTCCACATTTTCTGTGTTAAAGAGTCTTCAAGCCCAATGACCAGAGCTGAGATGTCAGGCTTCTGCTTGAACTGGCAATATCTTCCCAAAGATCTTGCAAGCTAGTTTGCTCATGTTTGGTTATGTACGAAGTGACGTACTGCACCAGGGACAGTGAGTTATCAGCCACAAGCTGAACAGCTATGTTTGCTTGCCACATTAGGAGAAGAGTTGGGTTGTAGTCATTGATGTACACCTCTTTCTCATCTCTGGGTAACTCGTATACCCTCTTGGTTGATTTTGCCTTCAAATGGTGTCACATTGCTGAGAAAAGGTCATTCATGGCACCATCCTGACAAACTCGTCTAGGAAATCCAAAGCAACACCGTGTGTACCAATTAGATTTGTTCTTTACTACTCGCCAGCAGTATTTTGGACAAATATGTCACTGGAACTTTTGTACCAACTTCCATAGTGTAGAACTGTCATACTTGTCTGGAATGTGACAAGTGATATATTTCTTGATGAATGCTAGCATTTCTGCTGCTTCATGTTCACCAATGCGTGGAGCATCCTTGATCCACAATAACATATGGCTATAAGGGGGCACTCCGTGCTTGATATTCTGTCCTCCAAAAGTAATGTTCCACAATACCAAGAGGTGGATTGTCCTTTGACAAGATGAAAGTCAGAATGTCATGGAACCGCTTGTGAAAATGTCTTGTGACAGACACAGGATCAAGTGAGCATATTTCTCCGACAGTCATTGATGAAATGCCATCAACAACAGAATTTGCCCACTTCAACAGTTCAATGAGCTCGTCCCAGGCATAATCAGCACAACTAAGTGTGACAAACCATGTGGCTGCACCATACTCTCGCAGCATTGTCATCACTTCAGAGTGCCTGTGATATCAATGTTCTTTGGTGCCACGAAGACTTGAAAGTATGGAAGACAGATTCACTTGAACATTTTCATCTTTCTGCTTTAATGTCTCTAGAAATTGAGCAGCTGTTATTCCATTTAGTGGACTTGTGAGACGAATAGTATGTGCTATAGACACAGACAGAATGCTAAGTTCACTCTCCCAGAGGAGATGGAACAGGTACTGTATGTTACGTCTGAATTTGCCATCTTTGCTGAGCACACAGCTAGTGTGGTACTCAGCACCCTGTACACGCACTTCTCTTTCATCTAGGTGTCCACCTGACCCTTTTGGAAATAGGTCTGGGAAACAGTGTGCTTCTAGTGTTGCCTCCCAAATGCTGACAGGTTCACCTTCCAGCTGCTTCATTTGATAGAGATCAATGTTGTCTCCTACTGGATCTCTGCCATGTAGTGGGTGACTTGTGTACTGTTCATACACATTGTCACTTGTCTGTCCACTGACCTTCTCAATGATTGGTTTACTTTTTTTCTAATAGATCATGTTGGACATAGAGACTGGCCATCTGATCTATGTCAAGGTCTGTATAAAAGGGATTGTTACACTTTAAATAAGTAAGAGCAAGCTTAACCTTTTGCACACGACAACATCTTACCAGATGACCTTGGCCTTTGTTGGAACACCATTAACAAGAATCACCAAACTATTTTCTGTTGAGATTGTGAACATTTTCCTGTAGAGGAAGTGGTAGATACATCACGAGACCCTTTGAGATCTCAACAAGCTCTTTCTGTGGAATTTCCGTGTCTTTGTGTTCAGATGTAGAATGGTTTGGAATGGTTTCATTGTCTGAATTAGAATCGTTCAAACATATTCAATGTTGAAATCTCACTTGTGTAACATCTGCCTCCATATTATTCAGATGACCTTGCTGGCAAAATGTTAGACTTCAGTTTGGAGAAACAGTGTTTGCATAGCACAATGGTGTCTTGTAAGTGAAAGTCAGATTTCCAGCAGCAAGAATCTTTGAGACAGAACTCACATTGTCATTGTGTATGGTGACAAAGGTTTCTAGGTTGACTATGACTGTTTGTTTTGTATATAGACGGTCACATGAGACTTTGCTCTGAAGTCAAACTTCTGAGACTTTGCCAGCTCAAACTTAGCAATTTCTTTGCCGTACTGTCTCAGTATGTCACTTTCTAACACTGAAACAGATGTTTCTGCAGAAGTGTTAAACTGAGAAATTGTTGTGTCTGGTACAGAAGTAATGTGTTGCAGTTTTTTGAGAAATGTGATGGCACCTTGCATGTCACCTGACTGCATTAACTCATTTAAACAAGTGTACTGATGTACAGCTTGCTGTACTTCATATACTCTGTATACAAGTTTGCATGCCTGTTTGATGCTCAAGCATCCGCATGTTATGAAAATACTATCACAAACACCACTATCGAGACATGCTAGTGGTGACCCATGAGGTCCAGTATGTGGATGTAGCTACAATGGTCAATTGTGTTAAACAGTTTATGTCTGTCTTTGCGATCTGTTATCACAACAAGTTGACCAGTGTTCAACTTTTTCAAATAGACGATTGCCCACGGTTGCAGGTATCATCACATGCCCATGCCAGAACAATGCCATTTATTGAAGACTGTTTGAATCACAGTCATCATCTGCTCATCCATTACGTATCATCACAGACACTGAGGACATTTACTAGTTGCCGTACTCATCAATGGTGAATTTGGTGTTCTTTTTCAAGAGATAATAAAGTCTTCCAAAATATGCCTCTGAGTGCTATGATTGTGCATTCACTGAATTGTGAAAACATCCACAGAAGTTGTCGACAGTCACAGAAGGATACTGTTGTAGCCTTTTTTAATAGCATACACTAGCTTTCCTGAATTGTTCAAGCACATGAGATATATCGCCATGCAGTGCATAGTACAAACACTGCTCTGTTGACAAAAGCGTGCACTTTGAGATGCAACTTCATCAGAAACAAATGACTCTTAGTCTTTTTTCGGGTGTGTCTCATCACAGCAGCAATAAGTCTTTCGATCTTAGCTTTACTTGCTAGTGATCGGAAATACTTTTTCTTTCTCAGTTGCAAATCAGCAGGTGTGAGTCTACGGCGTTGTTTCGGAGGTTTGTTGATGGTTGCACTCACAATAGTTGTGTTTCATCTGAGAGATCTACACAACTTTTGAAGAAGTACCCCTTTTTTCTTTGCTGTTGAAACATTTGCTTTTGCTGTGCAGTGAGTTGCTGTAGGGCTCACTGTTGCAAGAAAAGGGAATATATGTTCATTTGTGATGTTACTTTACTGTTTTTCACCCTCATACAACAGTGCGAGTACTATTATACCTCTCTCATTTTTTCCCTATACATCGTCTGTATTTAGTTGCCATGTTTTGCTATTATGGTTTCACAGTGGCAGTAAGCAATCTTACAAGTATCAGGCACCTGTATGAAAGACAGAGAGAAAAACAGTGTTAGAATATGCCTCTGCACATATCTTATTACACTGTGCATTGACAGAAGTGTGAGTTAAGTATCACATAAATATGAAATGAAATTTGAAATGTTTTTATCACATAAGCATGACATTCTCATAAGAATCTTTACAATTTTTTACGATTTCTCTGTACAGTTAGCAATAATTATTATTATTAAGAAAAATAATATAGCTTATGCTGTAGACAGTTCTGCAACACTCAGTACTTTATTGGTAATTGCTCTGTAATGTACAGACATTCATCATTCAACTTTGTACATGTACTTCAAGTTACTGCAGCTTTTAATAATTCACGTAACATTTTCGATTTGCCATTTAACTACAACCATTTTTTGCTGTTGTAGCAGCAGTCATTTTGCATGATTGCTGATTTGTTTTGTTTTTTGTCTAGGGAGGCCCACAGGAAGGAGCTGTCTAAGGAGGCCCACAGGAGGAGGCAGAGGATACCACAAGGAAAGGGAAACAGCTCCTGGTGGGGACTCAATGATGAGGGAGATGGGCAGGGAGGCTGGGAAAACTGATAAGATTGCCTGCCTGGTGCCATGGCTTGGAGGAGGGACAGGAGCGCATCCTCAGGATCACGACAACAGCTGCAAAGGATTCTGAGCTGGACGTAATTGTCCACCAGGGACAAATGACTTGGCTCATCATGAGGTTAGAGCAGTGCAGGAGGACACTGCAGAGTTGGGGAGGGGCCTAAGACAAGTAGCACACACAGTATCCTTCTCCAGGGAGCTGCCTGTCAAAGGCATGGGTGAAGCAGGGTGGTGGCACCATGCAGTTTAATGAATGGTTGAAAAAATGGTGCTGAGCACAGGGGTTTGGCTTCATGGGGACAGGGTTCCACCTGGAGGGACAACAGCCTATACAGGCAGGATGGTCTGCATCTGTCCAGGAAGAGAACAAGTCTTTTGAGCAGTTGGTTTAAATGCTCCATTGGAAAGCTTTTAAACTAGTCAAAGGGAGGCACTGACAAGCAGCAGAAAAACCCCAGCCTCTCCCTACAAAACAGGGTACTAAATGAGAAAAGACCAAGGTAGAAGGCGGTCAAGGGGGATGCTGCAACAGAAGGTAAAGCCATCAAAAATGAGAACAATAGTACCAATGCCCGTAGTCTGGGTAACAAGCTTCCTGAATTAGTGGCCCTTGATGGAGGAACAACATCTGGATATAGTGGCAGTCACAGAAACATGGTACACACAAAACCATGATTGGGATGTAAACATACCAGGATACTATCTACAAGGAGGGACAGGAGGTAAAGAGGAGGAGGAATAGTTCTTTACATAAAGGAAGAATAAAGCAACAGAACAAAAGAAGTAAACAGGGAGGAAGAAGAACACTGTGGGTAAATTTGGAGACAGGAAAAATGGCACCACAATCCAAACAGGGGTTATACAGAACCCCTTCTCAGGGGAGGAAATGGACAAGAAAATGATAGAAAGTATACTAGAATGGCAGAAAAGGAGAGATACTGCTGATGGGTGATCTGAATATGCCAGATGTTAACTGGAGTGCAGTTGCAGCCCGCCACTAAGAGTGCAGTAATTCTAGATGCTCCACAGGGGGCATGCCTTAGACAACTAGTACCGCAGCCCACCCGAGAGGGAGCAATATTAGACTTGGTACTGCCAAATGGAGATGCTTGGAGAGATCACAGATGAGAAGTGGGTAGCCATCTGGGAACTAAGCGACCATCGAACAGTATGGTTCATAATAAACACAGTAATAGAGTCAAGCCATACAAAGACAAAAGTACTGGACTTTAGGAGGGCTGACTTTGCATAATGGGTGAGTGCTAAGGAATGCACTAGCAAATGGGCAGGAAGGAGGGTGGAAGAACAATGGGAATAATAAAAACTGCCATCACAGAGGTAACAAGCCTTTGTGAAGCAAATAAACAAAACAAGCGATAAGAAACCACTATGGTTCTCAAAGGAAGTAGCAGTGAAGGTTCAAGAGAGAAAGACATTCAGGAAGTACAAGGAATGTAGAAGGAGCAGGACAGAGAACTGTCAGTTAAAGCAAAAGAGAGGCTGGGAGGCAGTCAGAACAGCAAAGGCCCAAACTGAGGAAAAGATAGCCAACTCAGTTAAGAAGGGGATAAAACCTTTTATAGGTACATCAGGGAGAGAAGGAAGACCAAGGGAGGGATAGTGAGGGCTTAATAAAGGGAAGGGAGGGTGGGCAGAGGAGACTGTGAAAAGGCAGAGATACTAAACAAATATTTTTGCTCAGTATTTACGAAGGAAGAGGGGAGATACATAAAACAAACAGTAAGTAACACTCTGGATACAGAAGTTGATACCAACCCATTTACAGAAAGAAAGGGTTCTGAAAGAGCTCTTAAAACTGAAGGTGGACAAAGCAATGGGGCCTGATGAGATTCATCCCAGAATTCTAAAAGAACTAAAGGGTAGAACTAGTGACACCACTGACTACCCTTTTTAACAAATCATGGGAGGGATGGGGTGGTACCGAGGACTGGAGGAGGCAGATGTGATTCCCCTTCACAAAAGTGGGAGCAAGGCAGAAGCAGGAAACTATAGACCTGTTAGTTTAACCTCAATGATAGGAAAATGATGGAATCACTTCTAAAGGAAAGAATTGTCCAAGTATCTAGAGGCCAGAGGAGCATGGGACCCTAGGCAGCATGGATTCACAGTGGGAAGGTCATGCCAGATGAATCTGATAGATTTCTTTGACTGGGTGACCAAAGTAGTAGATCAGGGAGGGCTGTGGACATGGCCTACATAGACTTTAGCAAGGCATTTGACACAGTCCCACAAAAGATTAATATACAAGTTAGCCAGCCTGGGAGTGGGTCCCAGATGACAGCCTGGGTAAAGAATGGCTGGAGAATAGGACACCAGAGGTTATAGTAAATGGAGTCCACTCCAGAAGAAAGGAGGGTTACTGGTGTGGGCACAGGAGGTTCAGTATTAGGACTGGTCCTCTTCAATGTCTTTATAAGCGACATTGCAGAAGGACTGGAAGGAAAAAGTATGTCTCTTTGCAGATGACACTAAGATCTGCAACAGAGTTGATGCACAAGAGTGGGTGGAAAGGATGAGAAGGGACTTGGCAAGGTTAGAGGAATGGTCAAATGTATGGCAGCTTCTAGATTGAAAAGCTAAGAAGTGCAAGGTAATGCACCTGGGGAAACAAAAACCCAGGGAAGAGTACACAATGGGGGGTGAGATACTAACAACAACAAGAATGGAAAGGACCTGGGGTAGTCATATCAGAATGACCCTAAGATGGGCAAGCAATGTGAGAGGCAGCAAGAAGGAGCTGGGGGGATACTGGATGCATAAGGAGAGGCATCACAGTAGAAAACAGGGTTATTATCCCAGTACAGACAGCTGGTGAGACCCCATCTGAGTACTGTGTGCAGTTCTGGGAGACCCAATCTCCGCAAAGACATAGACAGGATGGAAGCTGTCCAGAGGAGGGCAACTAAATGGTGCAGGATCTGCACCGGAAGTCATATGAAGAGAGACTTAAGGAGCTTAATATGTATAGCCTCGGGAAAGGAGGGAGGGGGACATGATAGAAACTTTCAAGTACCTCAAGGGAATCAACAAAGTCCAAGAGGGTAGCATCTTTCAAAAAAAGAGGTGTGCAAGAACAAGAGGGCACAATTTGAAGAGAGAGGGGGGGGCTCAGAGGTAATTTAAGGAAGCATTTTTCACAGAGAGGGTCGGATGCATGAACGCGGCCTTCCGGAGGAAGGTTGTGGAGTCAAAATCAGTGGGTAATTCAAGCATGCATGGGATAGTCATAAGGCAATTCTGGGGGGTGGGGTAGGGAAGAAGTAGGCTCGCTGGTTAACCAGGATCCTGCAGCACATCCAGTGAAGTTACGGGTGTTTGTTTGAATCACAGTCATCATCTGTATCCATTGCATTATCATCACAGACACTGAGGACATTTACTAGTTTGCCGTACTCATCAATTGGTGAATTTGTGTTCTTTTTCTGGGAATAATAAAGAGTCTTCCCAAAATATGCCTCTGAGTGCTGTGTATTCACTGTTGTGAAAACATCACAGAAGTTGTCGACAGTCACAGAAGGATACTGTGTAGCCTTTTTAATGGCATACACAACTTTCCTGAATTGTTCAGCATTATGAGATATCTTCGCGCCACAGAGTGTCATGATACAAACACTGCTCTGTTGACAAAATGCACTTTGAGATGCAACTTCATCAGAAACCTAAAATGACTCTTAGTCTTTTTTCTGGGTGTGTCTCATCACAGCAGCAATAAGTCTTTCGTCTTAGCTTTACTTGCTGGTGATCGGAATTCTTTCTTTCTCAGTTGCAAATCAGCAGGTGTGAGTCTACTGGCGTTGTTTCGAGGTTTGTTGATGGTTGCACTACAATAGTTATGTTTCATCTAGAGATCTACACAACTTTGAAGAGGTACCCCTTTTTTCTTTGCTGTTGAAACATTTGCTTTTGCTGTGCAGTGAGTTGCTGTAGGGCTCACTGTTGCAGTAAAGGAGTGTATGTTCATTTTGTGATGTTACTTTACTGTTTTTTTCACTTTCATACAACAGTGCAGTACTATTATACCTCTCTCATTTTCCTATACATCTACGTCTGTATTTAGTTGCCATGTTTTGCTATTATGGTTCACAGTGGCAGTAAGCAATCTTACAGGAAAGTATCAGGCAATCTGTATGAAAAGACAGAGAAAAACAGTGTTAGAATATGCCTCTCACATATCTTATTACACTGTGCATTGACAGAATTGTGAGTTAAGTATCACATAAATATGAAAATGAAATTTGAAATGTTTTTATCACATAGCCTGACATATTCTCACAGAATCTTTTACAATTTTTACGATTTCTGTACAGTTAGCAATAATTTATTATTAAGAAAAATAATATAGCTTATGCTGTGATAGTTCTGCAACACAATTACTTTATTGGTAATTGCTCAGAATTACTGATACATTCATCATTCAACTTTGTACATGTACTTCAAGTTACTGCAGCTTTTAATATTTACATCGCAACATTTTCCGCCGCTATTTAACTACAAACTATTTTTGCTATTGTACAGCAGTCATTTTCGCATGATTGCTTGATTTGTTTTTTTTGTTTTTTTGTCACAAGGAGGCCCACAGAAGGAGCTGTCTGCAAGGAGGCCCACAGGAAGGAGGCAGAGGATACCACAAGGAAAGAAGCAGCTCCTGGTGGGGGACTCAATTATTAGGGGATAGAACTGGGAGGAGCTGGGAAAACTGAAGTAAGGTGCCTGCCTGGTGCCATGGCTTGAGGACAGGAAGCATCCTCAGGATCACGACAACAGTTGCAAGGGATTCTGAGCTGGACGAATTGTCCACCCAGGGACAAAATGACTTGGCTCATCATGAGGTTAGAGCAGTGCAGGAGGACACTGCAGAGTTGGGAGGGGCCTAAGACAAGTAGCACACAGCATCTTCTCAGAGGTGCTGCCTGTCAAAGGCATGGGTGAGGCGAGGTAATTGGCACCATGCAGTTTAATGAATGGTTGAAAAAATGGTGCTGAGCACAGGGTTTGGCTTCATTGGGGACTGGGGTTCCACCTGAGGACAACAGCCATACAGGCAGGATGGTCTGCATCTGTCCAGGAAGGAACAAGTCTTTTGAGCAGTTGGTTTAAATGTTTCATTGGCAAGCTTTTAAACTAGTCAGGGGAGGCACTGACAAGCAGCAGAAAACCCCAGCCTCCCTACAAAACAGGGTACTAAATGAGAAAAGACCAAGGTAGAACGGTCATGGGGGATGCTGCAACAGAAGGTAAAGCCATCAAAAATGGAGGAGCAATGAGTACCAATGCCCGTAGTCTAGGTAAATAAGCTTCCTGAATTAGTGGCCTGATGGAGGAGGAACATCTGGATATCGTGGCAGTCACAGAAACATGGTACACACAAAACCATGATTGGGATGTAAACATACCAGGATACACTATCTACAGGAGGGACAGGGAGGGTAAAAGAGGAGGAGGAGTAGTTCTCATGTGCTGAAGGAATAAAAGCAACAGAACAAAAAGGGTAACAGGGAGGAGAAGAAGCACTGTGGCGAAATTTGAGACAGGCAATGGCACCAAAATCCGCATGGGTTAGATACAGACTCCTTCTCAGGGGAGGAAATGGACAAGAAAATGATAGAAAGTATACTTAGAATGGCAGAAAAGGAGATACTGCTGATGGGTGATCTGAATATGCCAGATGTTAACTGGAGTGCAGTTGCAGCTGCCACTTGAAGAGTGCAGTAATTCTAGATGCCCTACAGGGGGCATGCCTTAGACAACTAGTACTCGCAGCCCACTCGAGAGGGAGCAATATTAGACTTGGTACTGTCAAATGGAGATGGGAGAGGATCACAGATGTAGAAGTGGGTAGCCATCTGGGGAACTAGCGACCATCCAACAGTATGGTTCATAATAAACACAGTAATAGAGTCAAGCCACAAAGACAAAAGTACTGGACTTTTGGAGGGCTGATTTTGCCATAATGGGTGAGTGCCTAGGAATGCACTAGCAAATGGGCAGGAAGGAGGGGTGGAAGAACAATGGGAATAATAAAACTGCCATCACAGAGGTAATAAGTTTTGTGTGAAGCAAATAAACAAAACAAGATTTATGTAAGAAACCACTGGTGGTTCTCAAAGGAAGTGGCAGTGAAGGTTCAAGAGAAAAGAAAGTATTCAGGAAGTACAAGGAATCTTAGAAGGGCAGGACAGAGAACTGTATCAGTTAAAGCAAAAGGAGGCTGGGAAGGCAGTCAGGACAGCAAAAGCCCAAACTGAGGAAAAGATAGCCAACTCAGTTAAGAAGGGGATAAAACCTTTTATAGGTACATCAGGGGTGAAGGAAGATCAAGGAGGATAGTAGGCTTAATAAAGGGAAGGGAGGGTGGGCAGAGGAGACTGTGAAAGGCAGAGATACTAAACAAATATTTTGCTCAGTATTTACGAAGGAAGAGGGGGAGATACATAAACAAAACAGTAGTAACACTCTGGATACAGAAGTTGATACCAGCCCATTTACAGAAGAAAGGGTTCTGAAAGAGCTCTTAAAACTGAAGGTGGACAAAGCAATGGGGCCTGATGGGATTCATCCCAGAATTCTAAAAAAGAACTAAGGGTAGAACTAGTGACACCACTGACTACCCTTTTAATAAATCATGGGAGGATGGGGTGGTACCCGAGGACTGGAGGAGGGCAGATGTGATTCCCCTTCACAAAAGTGGGAAGGCAGAAGCAGGAAACTATAGACCTGTTAGTTTAACCTCAGTGATAGGAAATGATGAATCACTTCTAAAGGAAAGAATTGTCGAGTATCTAGAGGCCAGAGGAGCATAGGACCCTAGGCAGCATGGATTCACAGTGGGAAGGTCATGCCAGATGAATCTGATAGATTTCTTTGACTGGGTGACCAAAGTAGTAGATCGAGGAGGGCTGTGGACATGGCCTACATAGACTTTTAGCAGGGCATTTGACACAGTCCCACACAAAAGATTAATATACAAGTTAGCCAGCCTGGGAGTGGGTCCCAAGATGACAGCCTGGGTAAAGAGTTGGCTGGAGAATAGGACACAGAGAGTTATAGTAAATGAGTCCACTCGAGAAGAAAGGAGGGTTACTAGTGGGGTACCGCGAGGGTTCAGTATTAGGATCGGTCCTCTTCAATGTCTTTATAAGCTACATTGCAGAAGGACTGGAAGGAAAGTATGTCTCTTTGCAGATGACACTAAGATCTGCAACAGAGTTGATGCACAGGGTGGGTGGAAGGATGAAGGGACTTGGCAAGGTTAGAGGAATGGTCAAATGTATGGCAGCTTAGATTCAGTGCTAAGAAGTGCAAAGGTAATAGCACCTGGGAAACAAAAACCCAGGGAAGAGTACACAATGGGGGTGAGATACTAACAACAACAAGAATGGAAAGGGGACCTGGGGTAGTCATATCAGATGACCTAAAGATGGGCAAGCAATGTGAAGGGCAGCAAGGAGGGCTGGGGGATACTGGGATGCATGGAGAGGCATCACCAGTAGAAAACAGGAAGTTATTATCCTCAGTACAGACAGCTGGTGAGACCCCATCTGGAGTACTGTGTGCAGTTCTGGAGACCCAATCTCCTAAAGACATAGACAGGATGGAAGCTGTCAGAGGAGGGCAACTAAAATGGTGCAGGATCTGCACGGAAGTCATATGAAGAGAGACTTAGGAGCTTAATATGTAGCCTCGAGGAAAGGAGGGAGAGGGGGACATGATAGAAACTTTCAAGTACCTCAAGGAATCAACAAAGTCCAAGGGTGGCATCTTTCAAAAAGAGGTGCAAGAACAAGAGGGCACAATTTGAAGATGGAGGGGATGGCTCAGAGGTAATTTAAGGAAGTATTTTTTCACAGAGAGGGTTGTGGATGCATGGACGCATCTTCGGAGGAGTTGTGGAGTCAAAATCAGTGGGGTAATTCAAGCATGCATGGGATGAGTCATAAGGCAATTCTGGGGGTGGGGTAGGAAGAAGTAGGCTGCTGGTTAACTAGGATCTGCAGCTTATCCAGTAGGTAGGGAAATGGGCAGACTGGGTTGGCCAAGCAGTCCCTTATCTGCCGTCAAATTCTATGTTTCTATGTTTCTATGTTTCTATGTTGGTTGCTAGCATGTGCAAGAAAATAGTGACATCATCCGAGTTTTGAAGGTGTGGCAGCCTCTTACAATTCAGTCAATGTGTTTGCAGGCGCATCCCTAGTTCTCGGTGCCTGCTGAAGCTGTCTATGACAGCTCAAAAATGCAGTGGAGTACAGTTGAAAGGGGGCTACGCTTCAGTGAGCAACGATAAGATATCACCTGCCATGCGCACTCCCTGCACACACACACACACACACACACACACACACACACACACTGCTGTGCTCGCCCACCCTCCCACACTGTATAACCGACGGGTGCCCAATCCCGTCAGCTGTGCTGCACTCCCCTCCCCAAAACAGAGTTGAACATGCCATGTGGGTGCCCATCCCAGCATGGCAACTGATCGTATGGCGATGGGGTGCCCAATCCCCGTCAGCTCTCCTCTCCCCTAAGTGCAGTGCCATGCTGAGAGCCCACCCCAGCGTGGCAAAGCTGTTATGGCTGATGGGGTGCCCAATCCCCTTCGGCTCCAGCCCCTCTAAACAGTTTCAGCTGCTACGCTGGGAGCCCACTCAGCGTGGCAAACGCTCTCATCGCCTCTAAATAAAAAACCTGTAAATAGAAAAACTGTCCCTCAACGCATCTCCCTGCCCCTCCCACAACCCGCACCCACCCACTGCACACCCTGCCTCCCCACACACACACACCTCACCCATACTTACCTCCAAAGTCCAGTGCGACGATCTTGTGGACCGGAACATGTCTGCAGTCTTCAAAGCCGACCGCGAACTGAGGAAATGCTGGTAGCTGTATAATGGGATAGATTAGGTTGTTTCAACTTTGTTGCATATCTCAGGCATTTTTTGAATTTTTGCACCAAATTTTCAACATGGGATTTTTGGGACCCCTTCATGAATTCTTGCAGTGTCATGGCGTTACTTAGGCCCGAAGGGTGATTTTGCAGTCACTGCATGAAATCCGCATCACTGCACTGATTAACAAAATGACACTGCCAGTATTCATAAGGTGGGTCTCAAAACTGTATGTTGAAAATTTGGTGCAAAATTACTAAAATTACTGTTTTATGAACGCATGGCGCAGTTCCTATGCACGCATCGTAGGTTTGCAAATTTTCAATATATTTCTCAGATTCTCAACATTGTCTTTTACCACACCTCCTTATCAGCATTACAGCTGTCATTTTTCACATCTTGCCCAAATGTGTTTCTGCACATGTAGCGTGCAATGCCGCAGTCGGTGTGCGAAATCACTGTATGGGACACATTAAGAAAATGACAGTGACACTGTTCATGAGCAGAGGTCTTAAATGACTATGTTGAGAATTTGGTGGAAAGATCCTAAAATGACTGTTTTACGAGCTGCGTGAGCGTAGTTCATATGCACGCTCGTAGCCATGATTTTCAATATTTTCACCCAGATTTTCAACATTTTTTTTACCACACCTCCTTATGATTTGTACAGCTGTCATTTTTCACATCTTGCCCAAACATGTTTCCACCCATGTAGCGTTATGGCATAGTCGGTGTGTGAAATCACTGTATGGGCACATTAACAATGTCACAGTCACATTGTTAATGATGAGAGGTGTTAAAATGGCTATGTTGAAAATTTGGTGGAAAATTCCTACAAATGACTGTTTAACAACTGTGCATTGCGCAGTTCCTACGCATCCGTAAGTTTGCAAATGTTCAATATTTGCAGTCCACTGAGTTTGAAATACCTACACAGCACATACATGTGTTTATTATTGAAAATTTTGCTATTTTGCCATAAAGGCTGAAATTGTGGCAACAAATAGAGACTTTTGAAAATTACTGTCGAATGCATGACAGTGTCGCAAATAGTACTGTCGTGCATCTGACAGTGTCGCAAATTGTACTTTCGTGCTTTCAACAGTATGATGAAAAGTAATGTGAAGTTTGAAACTGTATGAAATTTACTTTCCTGCACACAAAGTGTCATAAAAGTTACTGTCGCAGCAAAAAAGTGTCGCAAAATTACTTCATGCATTGAAAGTATCACAATTTTACACTTGGGAGTGGCAACTGCATTCATTATCAAATCAGATTTGAATGTGTTTGCTGACAGCTGGTTTAATGTAATGCAAGATTTATTAGCCATCTCAGACAACCAATCAGAGACGGACAACACTGAAGAAGATGTCAACAGCAACCATCATAGTTCTAACTGAGACACAGCACTTGAGTAACTGTAAGTACCGTATATTTTATAAATCATATTTATAGTATGATAAAAATGTTACCAGCATGTAAATACTATTAATCAAAATGTTTTTCAATGCTGAATTTCATAATGTTACTTGTTATTATCTAACATGCTGTATTATTTAGAAAAACAGTTTAAAGTCAGATAGCATTTTAGTACTAATTTGTACAGATACAGCTGCAAATAGAGGAGATAGGAAGTGCACGTGGACCCCTAACAGAAGAGGGAACCAATCAGACATGTTTCTGCTGTTGTAATTGTTTAAAACTGCCTATGAAAAGGATGCATTTTCCCACTTCTCATGTTTGCAGATTTTAGCTGGAGCAGAAGTCTAGTAATAGTCAGTGCATGACTTACATTGGTTAATGAAGCCAGAGCAGTAGCCAATGTTTATTTTTCATTTGTGTGTTATGTCTCAACCCAGTGAAGCTGGCTTGAAATAAGGAGGAAAATATCAGTTTTATTTTCACTACTGCCTAGGCACTGCAGGTGAACACTGACTTTCTTGGTAGCACTGTACACTTCTGAGTGTAAAACTTAGAATGGCAGAAAATTGCAAAAGGACTTTGTGGGTAGTTGGAAGCAGTATTGTGAGATGAGCAGCTAAGTATGCCATTCATAGTGATTTTGGGAGAACCTGCAGCTCCCAGCTTGCTATGTAAGATGGTTTGGTAGAGGTGGCGTGAGATGGGAACATCTCATGCCAATCATCATGACTTTGAGAACTCACTTCATCCTGACATACAGCTAATACATCTTGGAGGCAATGATTTGGGCATGAAACGCTGGGTAGATTTAGTTACAGAGGCAAAATTGACCTTGCTTCTATCAAAGTATGTTGCCTGCCTGTATAATCATTTTTCAGATATTACAGAGCGTAGGGTCTGGCAAGCAGAACATCATATGTATCTGATTGACAGAGTCGCAGAAAAGTCAACATACAAGTATCTGCTTTTCTATACATGCATGGAATGTATACTATACATCACCCACAAATTAAGTATTGTAATGATTGGCTATTCCTACCAGGACGTGTGTACATTTCTCGATGCTGGCAAGTGCCATTTCCTGGGAGACCTTCGAGATGCAATCCTCAAAGTCCTCTAAGATTGTCAGACTGTTTGAGCAAATATTACAGTGTACAAAAGGTTCTTCTCAGAACCCTATAAATGTGGTCAAAAAATAGATCAGCTGCATGCATCAGTCACACATATGGGTTGGGAATATTCAGATTGTGGCATGCCATGTAACAGTACTGGGAGAGAGAATAGCAATGCATCATGTTGTTCTTTGTACACAATTGCATGATGTTGTTATATGTTTACATTTTATATAGTTTCAGTCTGTAAAGTTAATATAACATTTACTGTGGGATTACAGTATTGTACCTGGAACAGAATGGTAGGTGTAACAACAGTGAAACGCAGTGGTAGCAGGTTTATGTATAGCTTTATTTAGTGTTATTTCTGCAAATAGAGCTATGTTGAATGGAACACATATGTTAAGTGGTTTATGTGTGCTTGCGAATGTACAAGAAAATAGTGGTATCATGTGAGTTTCTGCAGGTGTGGCAGCCCTCTTCAAATTTAGTCAGTGTGTTTGCAGGTGCATGCACAATTCTGCAGTGCGTGCTGAGCTGTGTATGACATCAATTAAAATGCAGTGGTCTATAGTTGAAAGAGGAAGCTATGATTTGATGAACAATGGTGGGATATCACCTGTTCATGCATGCTACCACCTGTACACACACACATGCACGCATACTGTGTGCTGGCCCTCTGACACACTGTATAGCTGAGGTGGTGGGCAATTGCTTGACAGCTGTGGTGTGACACCCCAAAACAGAGTTGTACATCCCACGCTGGCGTGATCACCCCAGTGTGGTACACATGTATAGATGATGGGGTGGGCAATCCCCTGTTGGGTGCACTATCCACCCCGAGAGTACAGGGTGGCATGCTGGTGGCCCACCCCAGGTGGCAGCAGATGTTGTCAGTGATGGGGTGCCCAATGCCTTGTTGGGCTACATACCACAAACCAGCTGTCTTTCTGCCATTCTGAAGCCCATTTCAGTCTTTAATGTCATAAGTACTAAATGGAATTAATTTAAACAATCATTAATACTGGTAGATGATATAGTAATGGCAATGTTTCTTTATGTTTCTATTTCAGAAGTGGAATAAGAAAGAAATATGAGGCAGTGGACCTTCTTGAGAGTGTGTGCACTGCTTGAGACAGTTCAAGCCAGGGGAATGCCCGCATTCTAATGTGGAGCATGAACCAGAAGCTGGATTCAATGTGGAGGATGCATCATTGCTTCCTCACATTGTTCTCAAAGTAAAAACAAGACAATCATGCAGCTGAAGTGGAATTGGAAGCTGTTGCGCCAGTGATTCTATGTTTTGAAACAGCATGAGGGGATACGGACAACAACACGTGCTGGTACACCTCACTATGAGTTATGGAGCTGCTGGCAAGCCAGCCATGGGCAACGCCTACTCATCGTAAGTAACTCAGCAAAGTTTTAACAATGCATGTGCATTTATTCAGATTTTGTAACAATTATGGCAGACAGTATAATACTTTATACTATATGTAAGGATGTACCATGAAAACATGTAGATAAATTGTTGTATTTATTAATGTGGTGTTGTTGAGTCACAAGGCAGAGGCTAGTGACATACCCGTACTACAAATAGTACATCCATCCATATACCCAGTTCCTATCATGGTATGTTGTTAGAAAACAATATTTAACTGTTTATTTAGTGTAATGTAGTGCTATCAAAGTTGGAACAGTGTCATACTGTGTATATATAAAAGTTTGCTTAGCACGCATGTGCAACAAACATAGTGCCATCATACGACTTTTCAGAGTTGTGCCAGACCTGTTCCAATTCAGGGACTGTGTTTGCAGGTGGTGGTGCAGTTTTCAATGCCTGCTGGAGCTATCTATGACAGCTCCAAAATGCAGTGGCGTACAGTTAAAAGGCAGAGGTATGTTTCAGTGAGCAGTGATAAAATATTGCCTGCTCATGTGTCTCCCCTACACACATACACAGACACACAGACACACAAGGACACATACTGTGTGCTGCCCCCAACCACACACTATGTAGCCAATGGTGTGGTGCCCCCAAAATCACATGCCACGGTGGGTGCCCACCCCAGCATGGCAACTTATCGATAGTTGGCGGAGGTGGCCAATGCCCGTCGGCTCCACTGTCTTACCCCCCCACCCACACACAGTACAGGGTGGCATGCTGGTAGCACATCCAGTGTGGCAGCAGATGCTATGGCTGACGGGGTCCCAATCGTCTGTCAACTCCACACCCTCAAATCCAGACGTCCTTGTTACATGCTGTGATCAGACCCCAGCGTGCAAAATGTCCTGTGTTGTTATTTAAAGAAAAAACTACTAATTACAAACTTTACCTTGGCGCTCTCTCCTGGCTCCTCCCAGAACCCGTACACACCCACTGCGCACCTGCCTACCCACACCCCCTCATGCCATACTTACATCCGAATTTCAGCATGATGATCTTTGGTGGAACAGGAACACATCTGCTCTCTTCAAAGCAACCATGAACTGTCGTAAATGTTGATAATCTGTATAATGGGATAGATAATTATTTTTTTAGTTTGCTGCATATGTCAGCCATTTTGGAAAAAATTAACACCAGATTTTCAACATCTTTTTTTGGGATCCTTTCTCATGAATGCTGTCATTGACATGGTGTTATTCAGTCACAAAGGGTGATTTGCTGTCACTGGCAAAATCACATTTTGGGACCAATTAAGAAATGACACTGGCAGTGTTCATAAGATGTGCTCTCAAGAAGCCTATTTTGAAAAGTTGGAGAAAACATTCATAAAAATGACTGCTTTATGAGTGTGTGTTGCACAGTTCATACGTGCGCTTCTGAGTTCACGACTTTTAATATTTTCTGTCCTGATTTTCAACATTGCCATTTTCCCACACCTTCTTCTGAGTATGACAGCTGTCATTTGTTAAATTTCATCCAAAAGCGTGTTTCTGACCATGTAAGCGCACACTGGGACATTCATTGTGCTAAATCAATGCATGGGACAAATGAAGCAAATCACAGTGACACTGTTCATGAACAGACATCTTAAAATAGCTATGTTGATAATTTGGTGACAAATTCTAAAAATGACTGCTTTATGAGCATGCGTTGCATAGTTGGTACGTGCACTAGTAAGTTTGTGACATTTCAATTTTTCTATCTAGATTTTCAACATTACCATTTTACCACACCTCTTTATCAAGTACAGCTGTCATTTGTAAGAGCTTCCTGAAAATGTGTTTTCACCCATGTAGCGCATATGCCGGAATTGCTGTGTGTGAAATCAATGTATGGTACAGATTAAGAAATAAAAGACATATTGTTCTTGAACAGAGGTCTTAAAATGGCAGTGTTGAAAATTGGGTGAACAAATTCCATAAAATGACTGTCTTATGAGTGAACATTGTGCAGGTTCCACGCAGTGTTGTTAGTTCAGTACTTTGTAATGTTTTCAGTACAGATTACTGCCACTGGAATGTTTTCACACTTCTTTATGAACAGTGCAGCTGTCATTGTTAAGAACATGGGCAAACGTGTTTTCACAGTTTCAGTGCAGAGATACATGGTCGCTGTGCAAAAGCATTGTTGGGGACAGATAAATGAAATCACAGTGACATGGTTGTGTACAAACCATCAATCTTCATTTAGAGCAGTGCTGTAGTGCTCTTCAAACATTATATTTTAGATCAATTGTACTTGTTATTGTAATATGTGGCCACAATGCTTGTGGTGTGTATAATGAGAAGCAATGTTACCTATGTGATGCATGTTTTACTGTTCCTGCAAGTGTCTGAAACATGTGATGTTATTCACATTTAACACTTACATATGTCTTTGCCTTCTGTTTCATGACAGGACAACGTAGGTCTCCACTGCTTCCTGGAGGTAGTACCAGCACAGCGTGAAGCTATGGAGGGTGGTCAGTCGGACACAGAAAGCGTCATTATCGTTGAGTCCGACTTGAGATTCTGATAGAAATAATTGTAGTATGTCATTGGGGTGCTATGAGGATATAATGTTATGTGTGAGCTGCAGAAGTTAGTATATTTTTTAAATACTATTTACTGTTTAATATTACTTGAACCATGTATGTATTCTTTGTAGTTGTGGGAGTGGGTTGAAAACATTGTTTTAGATCATTGAGTAGAGAAAGAAAGAGCCAGTCTGTCATCTGGCAACAGAGGCCACTTAAGAATGAGTCTGTGTCTCTGCAGTGTGATTAGGTATCACATCCTTGGTGGAACAGAATCTTTATTTGTTTAATGCAGCGATGTTTCTCTTAATATATCTCCTTCCTGTTCCATTGTACAACAGGCTGTGTGATGACGATAGATAAATATTACATTGACTACTGAGTCTGTTGCAACACTGAGGTGTATGGAGTGCTGACAGTCACAGATAACATTAGATACACCTGTTGCACTGGTTCCTGAAGTTTAGATGGTGGTGTACTCTGAAACAATACACAAATTACAGTAACCTGCTAAGTGTGTTCTTTAAGTGTAATACAGTGGTTGACAGTGAAGTAATAACTGCTGTTATGATTCTGCCACATTTCTGATGTGTGAGAATTAGTAGTTCAGCACCCACCTGATTGTCTGCTGTGTGTTTACTGACACCATTGGGACAGATGTATGTCTATAATAACAGACTGTTAATGTATGGTGATGCAGCACATATTATCAAACAAAACGGAAAGATGTCAATTGACAAATGAAAAATGTCTAATGTGTACTAAGATATGAGTGTGATACCATTTTTCATGTATGTGACAATGGATTTACCATAGGACTACTTGACGGTCCATGTGGGCTGATGGGGGTAGCTGTTGTCCTCCACTACTTTTGGTGGTGGACTTTCATGTTCAATCAATCATCCATTAGCAATTGGTATGTTGATGGTGTGTTACTGATATTCAGTAGTTGTAGTGTGTAATTATGTGTTGCTGAGTACCACATGCCCTAGATGCTTATTAAGTGATCATTTATATATTTGCTGGGAATGTCTTATTTCTATTATTTAAATATATGTTAATGGACAGTATGGACACTGTCTGCATGTTTGTTAATAAAGGAATAATGTAAGTCATTGACAATGTTTGCAGTTGAACAGTAACCTGGAAATGTTCACACCCTTGTTTTATTAAGGTCTAAGACATTAAAAGGGTTATTTTAATGTGTTAATAACCCTTTAGGGTATAATGTTGAATAACACATAAACAATTGCTCTATTCTGGTAGAGGGTGAGTTACTGAACAGTAACATGATACTTACGACTGCCTTCCTGCTATTATAATTACACATTTTTCAAACTGTGTTAAGTGCAGTTCATCATATGGTTATGTCTACATGTATGTTAATAAAAGATACATATAAGGTTGTTAGATTGTTGAAGCAAAAAGAAAGCTGCATTCTCAGAGTCTTGTTATTATTGCAATTAATGGGTAGGTATTGGGTGTTGTGCACTGCATACTAGGAATTATAGATTTCTGTTTTTTTTTAAAACTGTAATTGGACAGACATGGTCAGGGAACCACCAGAAAAATAGAATTGTTTTATATAAAGTCTGTTCAGGATTGATGCACATTTCTGTTGGAAGACCACAGATACAGGCTTTCATTATTTGAATTTAGCATTCCTTTAGGCTGTGGCCACAGTAATGTGCTGCACGTGCTTTGATGTATAGGGTTGCTGACTGTCAGTATGGCAGTGGCAAGTAATGTGGTATATTGTTCCTGCCATAGTAACAGTCAATGGGGTGGACATCAGTGAATAAGTATATGGACATCTACAGCATTGTACACTCATGGTGTAACAAGCACAGTACATCGTATAATCATGGTGTGTCAGGAAATTTTTCTAATTATCTATTTCATTCTTTGTACTGTTCTTGTAAGTGCTTGATCACTCTGCAGATGAGAAGTTGCTGTCTGCATGTTATAGTTGCTTAAGAACATAAATCCATCTAAACACAGAACTGTTTTTGCAAAGAGACATTTGTTCACATGTTTGCCCTACACAATGATGGAGTATTAGTAATGTAGCTTCTTAAGAAATATAGTTGTAGCTGATATTTCATGTATATCTGATCATGTTTTTCACTTGTTTTCTTCCATAGAGCCCTGGGAAGCTGAGCTGCAGAACCAGTGGAGGTGAAGCAGGAGGCCGGCACCAGCTCAACACGTAAGTGGAATCTCAAAATGTTTTCAAGCAAGATGTAGTGTCACAGTATCGTGAACTCAGAATATATGTTATTATGATTGTGTCTAGGTTGAGCAGTTGTGTAATGACTTATGTCATTCAGTAGGAGTGTTTACCTTTTTCATAATGTCATATAATACATTTTTAAAGTTTCTTAGTGTTGTACCACATCATCTTTAACACTTCTACCCTGTGTGCACCAGCACACTGCTGACCACATTACATGGATCCAACACCGCACTAATGAAGTAAATCTGCTTCTTTTCCCAGATTTTTCCATACTCTAGTTGCAGTATTAGCTTAGTCATCTGTACTTTAAGTCATGCTAATTGCCAATCTCTTATTTATCCTCTTCCTGTACCTGAAGATGTCTGGCATGTCTGTTGAGTACATTTTGTCTGCTAATGTGCACATATTTAGGTTAGTGAGTGTACATATAGGCCGTGTTCTGCAAGACACACATTGTTTAAATGTCCCTGTTGTGGGCGGTTCCGAACTTAAGTGTGTGTCTTTCACTGTGGCATTTGAAGCTGCAAAGAGTACTTTAGATGTGTTATCAGACTGTGAGTTAGGCACATGTGTAATATTTTCACATGTTCTGGAGGCAGTCACACTGGTGATGCATAAGGCATCCTGTTGTCCTTATCTGTTGCCCTTGTACAAGTGTCAAGGGTGTTTGTCTTTACATAGAAAACAGCTTCAAGTCCCTGAGAGCAATAAAGTGTTGTACTATTTAATCCCGCCACCATGGATGAAGACTTACTATGCGTTTGTCTGAGTGATGTGCACTACGTCGCAGTTCATACCTTTTTTTACAGTACTGCCTCTTCTACATTTATCTGCTGGGACAGATCAGTCTGTTGACCCAGCTGGCCCTTCTGCACATACACTAACGATGATAGTTTACAGTAATCTGCAAACAGAGCAATATTTGTGATGATAGCTACCCTTATGTCACACATGTAGATGGTGAGCAGGAGGTACCCAGGTATTGATACCTGTAGAAAGTACTGATTAATCTCCTTGTCAATTAACCTATCCTACCCATAATTAAGCTGTGGGCTCATTGGTGGAGAAAATTCACTATCCAGCTGATGCATCACTATTACCTGAAGTGTATTTTCTTTTTATGCAGATTGGATGAGAATACACAATTATTGTGTTGTGATTACAGTTTTAATTAGATAGAGTGATAATTTATTTAATGTCAATACAACTTTCTGACATAGCATGAACATTCAGATACTATGCAGTCTGTGGTGTAAACTTGCATTTCTTGCCACTACTTCTGAACACAGCTCCTACTATCTACTATATGCTGTGTGAAAATGTATTATTGTAAGTAGTTAGGTAACTTACTAAAGTCTTGAATACTAAATCTGGGAGATGGTTTCAAGTATTAGAAAAGACTGAGACAGATTCTATTGACAATTTTATTAACATGGAAAAACTGGTAATAGGAATGTGTCACAACAAACTATTGTGAACTACATTCTATGGTGAAATAGTTTCAATACTGTTACTAAGTTGTTTCATTATAAAAAGAAGTAAGAAACTTTCAATGTTGTATTGCTGATCAGTTAATCATGAGATAGGACATTTTGGATTTTGGTAACAGTTTCTGTAACCATCCGGATGCGAAGATGTGAACATAAAATACTAAATGACAGCTTGTTCATGGTTTTTCGCAGAATCAATGTAATATCAGTTACTAAATTATTTGAAACATTCATGTGTGTAGAGGGGTGAATTAGAACTCGAAGGTGTTTTTTTCAAATAATCATGAAAGTGATCATGATGATGTATACATAAAAGTATCTTATGATAGTGTTTGTGGAAGGTAGTTTCATATTCTATTGCAGACATGAGTAGACATTATAGCCAGAGCAGTAACACAGATCTCTGGATCTGCCAAGTTTCGTAATGGTCGGATATACGGTTTTGGAGTCATAAAGCAACATTCTGTAGCACCTTTATGCTTTTTGTGCATACTTTGCTCATTACCTGGAGGTCGACGGTTTGTGCGATAGGTCTGAAAACTTCAGGAAACATGCGTTGGTGTCCCCGATGTGTCTTTCAAGATTTTGTGAAAAATATTTAATGGTTCAAAAGTTATTCAAAACAAGTTTCCCATTATAGTCAATGGAAAAGTTAACAAAAGTTCAACAGTGTTGCAAATGCAGTTTTAGTGTCACAAATGACGCCTGTAGTGTTGTGAGTCAGCCATTTTCTTTTCAATTAGTGATCACAGAAATGCTTGGCATTTAAACTTGGGATCTCTAGGACACAACTCTTTTGAGTTCACCTAATTGGAACCTGAGGATGCTAGCCATGTCTTTTGGGGGTTAAACATCCCAGAAATATGTTATAGAAACATTGAATTTGACAGCAGATAGGACATCTTGGCCCACCTAGTCTTCCCATTTCCTACCTAATGGATAAGCTGCAGATCCTAGTTAACCAACAGCCTACTTCTGCCTACCCCTACTAGAATTGCCTCATGTCTGTCCCATGAATTCTTGAATTCCCCACTGTTTTGACTCTATCCTCCTCAGGAAGGCTGTTCCATGTATCCACAACCCTCTCTGTGAAGAAATAGTTCCTCACATTACCTCTGAGCCATCTCCCTCTATCTTCAAATTGTGCCCCTTGCTTTTGCACATCTCTTTTCTGAAAGATGCTACCCTCTTGGACTTTGTTGATTCCTTGAGGTATTTTAAAGTTTCTATCATATCGCCACTATCCCTCCTTTCCTCGAGGCTATACATCTTTATTTCCTTTAGTCTTTCATCATATATCTTCTGATGCAGACCCTTGATCATTTTGTTGACCTCCTCTGGACAGCCTCCAGCCTGTCTATGTCTTTATGGAGATGGGGTCTCCAGAATTGTACATGGTACTCAGATGTGGTCTTACCAACTGTTTGTACAGAGGGCCAACAACTTCTTGTTTTATACTGGTGATGCCTCCTATGCATCCCAGTATGCCCCAGGCACTCCTTACTACCTACTCACATTGCCTCGCCCACCTTTAGGTCATCTGATTTGACTACCCCAGGGTCCCATTCTATTTTTGCTGTTATCTCACCTCCCCATTGTGTACTCTTGCCTGGGTTTTGTTTCCCAGGTGCATTACTTTGCATTTCTTTGCATTGAATCTAAGCTGCCATACATGTGACCATTCCCCAACTTTGCCAAGTCCCTTTTATCCTTTCCACCCCACCTTGTGTATCAACCCTGTTGCAGATCTTTGCGTCATCTGCAAAGAGGCATACTTTTCCTTCCAGTCTCTCTGCAATGTCACTTATAAAGACATTAAAAGGACCAGCCCAGTACTGAACCTCATGTGCCCTACTAGTAACCCTCCTTTGTTCACTATGGTCTCCATTTACTATTACCCACTGTGTCTTGTTGTTCAACCAGTGTTTTACTTATGCTACCACCCTGGGACCCACTCCCAGGCTGGATAATTTGTTTATTAATCTTTTGTGTCAAATACCTTGCTAAAGTCTAGGTAGGCCATGTCCACAGCCCTCCATGGTTCTACTGCTTTGTCACCCAGTCAAATAAATCAATTAGATTTGTCTGACATGACCTTCTGACTGTGAATCCATGCTGCCTTGGGTCCTGTGCCCCACTGGCCTCTAGGTACTAAGCAATTCTTTCCTTCAGAAGTGATTCCATCATTTTCCTACCACTGAGGTCAAATTGACAGGTCTATAGTTTCCTGCCTCTGTCCTACTCCCATTTTTGTGAAGGGAATCACATCCACCCTCCTTCAGTCCTCAGGTACCACTCCATACTCCCATGATTTATTAAAAGGGTAGTCAGTGGTGTTACTAGTTCTTCCCTTAGTTCTTTTAGAGTTCTGGGGTGAATCCCATCAGGCCCCATTGCTTTATCCACCTTCAGTTTTAAGAGTTCTTTCAGAACCCTTTCTTCTGTGAAAGGACAAATATCAACCCCCATCCAGAGTGCTTCTGTTGACTGGTATTTCCCTGCTTTTCCATTGTGAATACTGAGCAGAAGTATTCATTCAGTATCCCTACTTTTTCACTGTCGCTGTCTGCCCAACCACCTTCCTCTTTGTTCAGCCTCAGTATCCCTGCCTTAGTCTTTCTTTGCTCCCTAATGTACTTATAAAGGTTTTATCCCCTTCTTAACCGAGTTGGCAATCTTTTCCTCAGTTTGGGTCTTTGCTATTCTGACTGCCAATCCTGCTTCCTTCTGCTTTAACTGGTACAGTTCTCTGTCCTGCTCCTTCCGTGTTTCCTTACACTTACCTACTTCTTTTGAGAACCATAGTGTTTTTTTCTTTCATTTTGATATGTTTATTTGCTTCACACAAAGGCTTGTAGCCTCTGTGATAGCAGTTTTGATATTTCCCAATTGTTGCTCCACCCCACCTTCTTGCCTGTTTGCTAGTGCTTTTCTGAGGCACTCTCCCATTTTGACAAAATCAGCCCTCCTGAAGTCCAGTACCTTCACTTTTGTGTGGCTTAACTCTACAGCTAAGTTTATCGTGAACCACACTGTTTGGTGGTCGCTTGTTCCCAGATGGCTACCAACTTCAAGATCAGAGATCTCTCTCCATCCCCATTTCAGAGTACCAAGTCTAAGATTGCTCTCTCTGGAGTGGGTTTCAAACTAGCTGTCTGATGCATGCCCTCCTGTAGGGCATCGAGAATGGCCCTGCTTTTGGATGTGGCTGCAGCAAAGGTGCTCCAGTCAACATTCAGCATATTCAGGTCCCCATCAGCAATATCTCTCCTTCTCTGCCATCCCAAGGATGCCTTCAATCATTTCCTTGTCCATTTCCTCCTCCTGAGACTGGGGTCTGTATACAACCCTGTGTGGATTGTGGAGCCATTTCCATTCTTCAGGGTGTCCCACAGTGCTCCTCTCTCCCTGTTTACCCTTTAGTTCTGTTGTTTTGATCCCTTCCGTTGATATGTTTTGAAATATTTGTAAACAGTAGTGTCGCAAAGTAGTGTTGCACTCATGACTCTTTTGTGATTTCATTTGTGAAAGTGTCGTGATTTCCATCACTATTTTGTGACACTGTGCCCAAAATAACAGGAATTCTTTGCCACCTGGCTTCAAAACAACGGTTTGGTCCTTTGGCTAAAATTTGAGGAAAGAAAGCCAACATCCTACAGATGTGCATTTTGGTGGTTTGGTGACAAAATATTGCACAGATGGAAAGTTACAGTGCTCTGAAGTTGACACTTTTTCCCATAGACTAACATTGTATGCTACCGCACCTTTCGGGACCCTATCTTGGAAACACTTTGAGATATGGACTTTTGTAGGAAAATTGCTTAGTCCCCTGCTAAGTGCAAAAACAGCCAGGAAAGTCATAATTTATATGAAATTTTTTTTTTTCACGCCATACAGTTCCTGAGATATAAGCAATTTAGTATTCCATGTGCTCATTTTCTGCTCTGAGGCCCATTATTATGCATGCATTCTTTGTATTCACTGTGTTTCTCTATGCAGCTGTTTGTGAAAAAGGGTGTGCATTTTCGTTACTGTCACAGTTAGCATTCCACTTGTGTTCTCCTAACTGTTTGCATTAGTGTTTCCATCCACGCCACCATGTGCAGTTACCCTTGCCTTTTGTTTGCGCATGCATTTGTGTTACTGTTACCATTTGAGTTTCCATTACTGTTTCTGATTGTGTTTTAGTTTGCATCACCATGTGCATTACCACTTGCATTTGTGTATGTGCTTCGTTTACGTTCCTTTGGCATCATCTTTGCTGTTACCGTTAGCACTTGTGTTTCTCTATTGCGGTACCATGACCATTCCGCATTACCATTTGTGTTTCTATATGCACTTGTGTTTGTGTTTCCATTTGCATTACCATTCCGTGTACACCACCGTGTTTTCATTTACGCTTGCATTTGCATTACTGTTAACATTTGCATTCCCATTACTGTTTTTGTTTGCATTTTGTTTTGCATCACTATGTGCATTACAATTTGCATTTGTGTATGTGCTTCCATTTACTTTGGTCATGTTGCTGTTACCGTTAGCATTTGCATTTCCTATTGCGGTACCATGACCGTGTGCATTGAAAGTTGCATTTCCATATGCGCTTACATTTCTGTTTCTGTTTGCATTACACGTTCCTGTTCACGACCGTGTACATTACCCTTTGCATTTTCATTTGCACTTGTGTTTGTGTTACTGTTAACATTTGTGTTTCCATTACTAGTTTTGTTTGCATTTGTTTTGCATCACCATGTGCATTACCATTTGTGTTTGTGTACATGCTTCTGTTTGAGTTTTCTTTGTCGTCATCATTGCTGTTACCCTTAGCGTTTGCATTTCCTATTGTGGTACTGTGAACGTGTACTCATTACCATTTGCATTTCCGTACACACTTGTATTTGCATTTCCGTTTGCGTTACCATTCCCATCTATGCCACCGTGTGCATTACCCTTTGCATTTTCATTTGCGCTATGCTTATGTAACTGTTAACATTTGCATTTCCATTACTGTTTTTGTTTGCATTTCCTTTGTGTTACCATGTGCATTTCCATTTGTGTTTGTGTACGCTCTTCCATTAGCGTTTGCTTTTCTGTTTGTGTTTCCTTTTATGTCTCGTTGATGTTGCTGTAACTGTCTGCATTTCCAATTATGTTATAATTCCAATTATGACATCCAGCAGACCAGACCTGGGTTTGAATCCCACAGCTTCCACTTGCATACTGTGTGACCCTGAGCAAGTCACTTAACCTCCTTGTGCTCCCAGGTCGCTCCTGTAAAAAGCTTTCAGCTTAGTGTGCTATACCTGATTAAAAAAAAACTAAATAAATAACAATGTTACCGTGCCCTGTATGAGTTACGGTTTGTGTATCTGTACGTGCTTGCAGTTGTGTTTCTGTTTTCATTAACATTTGTACTTGTGTTTGTGTTACTGTTTGCATTATCATTTATGTTTGCATCACCATGTGCATTAGCATTTCAGCTTGCTTTTGCATTGCCATTACTTCACTATTTATAGTGCACAGTTTCAAAAGAGGGAAATTCATGGCAAAAATCCATTTAATGCATCAGTTAGGGTTGTTCCACAGCAACAAAGTGAAATTTGATGTTAGGGTTCCCACCCCCATTGCACCCACCCTGCCTACAACCAGCCCAGGCATCGGGGTGTGTGTTGGGTTATCAGTCTAACTCTCACCTATTTTCCTATACTGCACCACCTCAGCTTGTTTGCACATGGAATGGGGTGAGAGTTAGGACCAATGACCCCAGTGCACACTCTCGATGCCTGTTGGTGGGGGTGGTGTGGGGTGGGGTGAGAGTGGGAACTCTAACATCAAATTTCTTGCTTTGTCACTGTGGAACATCCCTAACTAATGCATTAAATGGAGTTTTTTCATGAATCTATATATATATAATATATATATATATATATATATATATATGGGGATACATGATGGCAGGAGGGATATGGAAAATATTCACACTCCTGCAGAGTGAGATATTCATGCTGCATGGTGCAGGAGTGGAAATATTTTCATATCCCACAATTTGCCCATCATGTGTGTGATTTGTACAGTAGGGGTGAGGTGATAATTAGTGGAATAAAACTTTGAGACTGTGCTGTGAAGTTCAGGTTATTTACTGGTGTGGTTGTCTCTTTGCTGTGGTCGAGTTTGTGAGCTGTGACTTGGTAGGTGGAGTGGGATGTATCATCTGTTGGTTGATTGGTTGATGTTGTGGTATCTATGTCATGGTTGGTTATTTTGTAGGTGTATTTTTGATTGGTTAGTATGGAATTCTTCCATCTTTGTTTGGTTGTTTTGTGTAGAGTTGGTAGTGGTGGGAAGTTGTGCTGTGTGTTGCTATTGGATGGTGCTGGCTGTCATGTGCTTTGATTGGTTGGCGTTCTTTTGTGGGGAATGTGTGCAGATGCAGTTATGCGGTAGTTTGTGTGTCCAAGTGTGGTTGAAGAGTGCTTGTGAAATATTACTTTATTTTTGTATGTTAGTAGTGGCATCTGTATTTATTGAGTGGTGGTATAGTGATTATTTCATGGGATACAGGTATGTGATGATTCTGTGAACTGTTGTCTGATTGCCATCAGTGGCAATAAGTGTCTTTTCACAATGTCTGGGATGTTATCTGCTGGCTTCTTGGATCTGTTCTCATAGGAGTTTTTAGTCAGAGAAGGCTATGCTCGATGATCAAGTTTGTTAACTGGTGGTGTATAGCATGTCTGTTAGTGTGAGTCACTATTTGACTCTGTGACTTGGACTGTCTTTCTGCTCTGGGTGTCATATTTATGAGCTCTGGATAGAAATATTTTGATAACGTTGTTCTTATTTGTTTTTGTACAGAATAGAACCAAGACACGCATGGCTGCTAGAATGTGCGTAGTTGCTTATGTGCAGGAGAAAAGGAAACTGCAGGTATGTGAGTTGTGTTTTGTCAGGCGACATGATTGTTGATTTATTGTCTGAGAGCAGGTTTGTTTAGCTAGAAAGGAGGTGACACTTTGTTGACGTATACAGAGTGGAGATATTGCGCGTGACATATGCAGTGCATGCAGTGCATGTATATTTGTCATGAGGATTCCACTGTGCATACAACTGCAGTTGTTTATACAATGAGGGTGCAAATACACAGTTTTATTCCACTGTGAATCACCTCACCCCTATTATATTAATAAATATATATATATATATATATATATATATATATATATATATATATATATATATATATATATATATATATATATATATATATATATATATATATATATATATGTATGTATATATACACATGCATATACACACATCTATGGAAGAATGGCAGACATGGTCCAAAGATATGGATACTATTATACTATCTCAGAAAGTAAGAAAATTAGTTGCCAACAACTTTATTATGCTCCAGTTAGGGTCAAAGTGATAAGTTAGAATGAGAGTTAGGGTTTCCTAATACCCCACCCTCCCTAACCAGGCAGGAGAACAGGTGCGGTGTGCCTTGGGCTTCTTAAACCTAATGGTCACCCATTCTCATAAAGTCTACACATCTGACCTTATTTCCAGATGGAATAGTGTGAGTTTTAGGCTAGTGAAGCCCAAGGCACACCCCACACCTGCTCTTCTGCCTGGTTTGAAGGGTGGGGTGTTAGGAAACCCTAACACCTCATTTCCAACTTTTGTCACCTTAACCCTAACTGAAGCATTAACAGACTTTTTGTAACTTATTTATTATTAAATGGGAGAGGAAATCATGCATTTTCATGGGTTGTGACCTTTGCATCAAATCTGTTCAACGGACAGGTAATAACAAGTGCTTAAATGCAGGTCACAGAACAGAAATCACTGTGCCACTCAAATGTTATACTTTGAAAATGGCACCATTTTTCCCCTCACTGTCAGGCTCGGCCTGGAGTTCCCAAAGGATCAGGGTGATCCCACTCACTCTTCAACTTTTACCCTATCAGCCAAAAAGACAACGCAAAAGACTGCCCTGCTCTTACAATTAAATAACTCTTTTTACCGGACTCACCTCTGGCTGCATCTCCATCATCTGTGCTCTGCCAGCAATGCTCTGTATTTCTTTTCCCGTCCTGTACCAAGGAAAATGGAAAAGTCAGTAGTCATTCACAACACAATAAAAATTACAAAGTGCTAAACAGTAAAATGTCTACTAATCTTTTTCTCTATTACAAAACTTATTTCCGTATGTGATGAGCTGTGCTTCCCATTCGCCCACATTCCCCACTGTCCCATGTTGTCACTCCTCACTGTCTGTTTACCAGAGTCCAGAAAAAAAAAAAAGGCAAAAAGATTTTTGGGGTTCTCACTCTCACTGAACATGTACTTTATGTTCAGCATCTCACAAATGCCATCCTCCATCCTCTGTCCCCCACATACAAGGGGCTTTCTTTTTCCCATTATAGTAGCAGTTCTGAAGGCAGTTACAGATAATTGAAAGTGTGCTAAAACTGGGAAAAATAATAAAATGTGTTTGGGAAATTTTCCTAGTTTCACGTAGCAGTAAATACACACAATGTGTGTTTGTGGGGAGTGGGGAGGGGGACGGCAGCCACTGGGTCAGACTGTGGAAATCTATATTACAGCTGCAGATATCACAAGAGGACAAATGTCTCCCAAAGAAAAAAGAAAAAAACTCTGGATTTTCCAATAGACGAAAGAATATTTTACAATACATTCTGCTAATTGTAGCTTGTTTTTACCTATCAAAACACATTTACCTGTATTTACTTCTATGAAACATATATTGTTTTTAATAAGCCTATTTTATAAACACAGTAAGACACTCTGGGGTCTGCATTGAACAGATATTACCACATCCAGGGGCTGAAGGCACTGAGCCTGCAGCCTTATGCCGCATTCACGTCCCAGGGTATATGGTAAATATTCATTCAATGCACACTACATTGTGTCTTATTGCTTATTTCTCCCTGTTTTCAGCTTTTCAGGGATTGGTTTTATTTATTTTTTCAGTCAGCCCAATTTATTTTTGCAGTTTTGACTTCCTTCTGAGGCACACCTTTTGGCCCAGTCCTCTGCAGCTATTCCTCAGTGTGTACTCTGTCCTTACTACTCACGAGCATGATTTTTTGCTCACTGATTGTCTGTAGGATAGGGAATGGGTGCTAAAACCAATCAATGAGCACTCTCTTTAGTGCCAAGCATGCAGTCACAATGGTAGCAGAAAGTGAGGTATGTGCAATAGTGAGATGCAGCCAAAGCAGTAATCTCACAGTGAACTTACAACTTAAATACTGCTCCAAACTGATTAATCTCATATGTCAGTGGGAGATCCAAGATGGCGCAGTAATTTTGGGGAGCCAGTTGTTCTTGTGGCGAGTGGTGAGATCATGCCCATGTCAGCTTCTTTCACATCTGTGGCTGCAGGCAATGCTGAAACTTTAGTCGCATGGCAATTTTAATTGCCAGTGGTGATATGGTGAGCTGGTGATAAGAACATAGGGCATCTGTTTGTGGCAGCCAGTTGTGATGTTTGTGTGTCTGCTTGTCATGCTACACACCTTCCCATCCAGCCCCTTTGCTGGTTCTGCCATGGGCAATGAGCCCTCACTTGTCCTGGAAAGCCCCTGCTCTTGCCTACATGCTGTTAGCAGTTCTAATACTTTTGTGGCCAGCAACTCATGCATAAAGCTTTTAGTCTTCTTTATTCAACATGTGTCCATTATTCTTCCTACTGTAAACCAATTGCTTGTGATATTAGTACTATTACTATTACTATTTTAGCTGTGTGACCTTCATGAACAGTTTAGCTGCCTTGCCTTAATATGCAGGCTTTACATTTCTTTTTTTGCTGAGCCTAGAATAGTATAGGGTTGTTGCACCACTGTCTAGAAGAGCTTTTGTTTTATCATCACTTGCTTCTCACAACACAATTTTTTTGTGTCACAAAGTCCACCATCTTGTTTTTTCCCTAAACTAAAAAGCATCGAAAATACATAAAATGGCACATGAAAAAAAAACTGATCCTAGTGAAATGGGACCTGTTTATCAATATTCTGCTGTTTGTTTCATAAAAGACCTCTAGAAATACCTTTTCTGGGCACCCCAAAATCTAGGGTGACCAGGTTAGCAAGAGCCATTTGCCCACACCTCTGTATGAGAGCAGTAGGAGTTTCCTGACATCTGAGCCAGAGATGGAGATGTGCTGCTGACTTGTGTAAGAGCCAGAAATGGAGTTCACTCTTTGATCCTACCCATCTATCTATCTATCTATCTATCTATCTATCTATCTATCTATCAGCTTTTGGGTTCATTCCTTCCCTTTCCCAGATCAACCACCCCTCCTCTAGGTTTCCTGATCCAGCAGTATACTGCATTCTTTTTTTGTGTGTGCATTTTTCACTCCTGCTCCACAGCTCTTCTACCAGGAGGCAGCCCCAGTCACATCCCCTGACATCCACCATCCGATGCCAACCAGCTACCCCCAGGGTTTACTCCTGCCATGGTCAGTGGGGTGGCCCCCACTAAAGCCCCCTTCTGAAAACCAGATCAAGTACAGGGTTGGCAGTGTGGCTGTTCAGGTGTGGGACCTGCAAGCTCCTCCATCATCCACCATGAGCTCTTTCCATCTATTTTTCTCCCCTAGGGACAGAGCATGCAATGTCACCAGCGATGGTACCACGATGCTCCTGTGCACACCATCAGACATCTGCCCCACCTCTGACCCATTCTCTGCATTATCGGTGTGCCAGCCTCGTAGCTCCTCCACTAGGGGCCAGGAATGCACCAACAACTAGTTGCCCCACTCCACAGAGAAGGAGAGCTGTCCCTGGGATGCTCAATCCTTCTCCTTCCTTGCCAACCCCAGTGGACCATGCTTGCTCCTGAACATGAGTCACTCAGTGTGTGAGGTGTGGTGTCCAACACCTCAACCCTCAGCACCACCAGACTGTCCAGTATACTGTATTCTGAAAAATAGACTAGGGTACCAAGCACTGGTACAGCTTGCCAGCTCCTTCCCATCCAGATTGTTCCTCCCCCTTGTCTATAAGTGGCAACAATGGTGTGCCCAACCCCTTGCCCCTCTGGAGTTAAGCCAACACTGGGGTGCCCAATCCAAAAAAACAGTCCCTCAGTGTCTTTTTAACAAAACAAAACAATTAAAAAACGAACTTGTTAAAAGAAATCAGCCCTCATTTATTTGACCTCAACCCCTACCCACCCCACCCTGAACCCTCACAGCACTTACCACCCTCCACACACCCCACACACCCACATTCACCTGACCATGTCCCACAGTTTAGAAATACTGTCTTATCAATGACAAATCTTTCTGTTGGAACTGGTGAGTGCAATATGAAAAATAAGATAAGTTTGGTTTCTCAAAACTGAGTTTGCAGTCATTGTGTGTAATCACCTGTCAGGTGGGATTTGAAAATTTCACCTACTGGCTTCACAAGGTGGAGTTACATGAAGGCTATGCTGAAAATCTGGTGTACAAATTTGTTAAAATGCCCAAGTTAAGAGTGAACATTAAAATATTGTAACATTTACTCATAATTTTGCTAATTTTCAATATTTTGACGTGAAACTTTCAACATAGACTTTTTTGACATAAGCTCATAAATATGACTGGTGTAATTTTCACATCCCAGCTGAAATGTGTTTTCACACTTGTGGTGCAAAATGGCATCTTGGCTAATATTCCCTATGTTAAGTTTATGAGGGGATCATAAAATTGCTATCTTTAAAACGTGGGGTCAAAATTTCACTATAAAGGGCCCTATGCACATACAGGTGGGTGTGCATGCCAGAGGTGCATATGCCACCTGCAAAGTGCTGCACCTGCAAACAGGTTCCCACCTGGGGTATGCACTACTGGAGGACACCTTCCATGACCCTGCCCCTGGCACACTCAGAGTGCAGAGGACAGATACACGACTGGGCTGGCATCCAATGGGATCCCCCAACCGGGTCTGCAGGTGGATCCTTGCACCACGGTGTGGATTAATGGCTGCTGCCATGCATGGCAAACCAAGAAGCATGCGGTGTCCGGGCCATCCCCATTCCAGCATACATTGTCAGTGATCTAGGGTTGTACGGCATGGGGAATTGCATTCCCTGTCTGACTTTTGGTGACTGGGGTGGCATCCTGGGTGGGCACACAGACCTTATGGCAGGGTTCTCTCTGCATACTGTGCACCCTCCATGCCCAGCACTCTGTGACTCTGTGCATGTCATGGAGTGTACACCCCTGTCTGCCCCAACCACGTTGCCCTCCTCACGGTCTGGTGGTGGAGCTGTGTGCCCCATAGGTGAATTCCATGCCTGGCCACATGGGGGCACAATAGGTGGAGTGGCTGCATATCCCAGATACATACACATAGCCACTCCATCCCATTAGTGTGTAGTGCCCAATAAATTTAGTAAGAAGTGCTCTGTGTAGTTCCAACCTTTACCTTAGCAGGAAGTGCTTTTGGTTCCTACAGCATGCCAGTGAGCTGATTGGGGAAAGCTTAATGAGCCATGTTGCATGGGGGCATGAGACCTGTAGATAAGGGGGTGACCAAGTGGTATACCAATGGTGGTTACTCTGATCTATTTCTATTTAAATATGTCAGAAAAGAATGTGGGGGCTTTCTGAGATGGGAGCTGGAGGAATTTAACAGAAAATGATAGATTGAAAGATAGATATATAGGCAGATAGCTGATAGATAAATACAAGAGAGAGAAGGAAGAGAGAGAGAGCTCACTGCAGGGATTGAAGTCTGCAGTACATCTCCATCTGTGATGGCAGATATCAAGAATGTCCTGTTGTTCTCATATAGAGCACATTTGTCAAAGGTCCTCTCACTAAGCTGGGCACCCTGGAATTTGGGGTGCCCAGAAAAGCTATTTCTGGCCATAATATAAACAACACAAACAAATAAACAAACAAAAAAAAGAAAAACACTGCATTTTAGTTAAACTGGTACTGTTTTGCTAGGCTTGGGTGTTCATTGTTTTTAAACGCATCATTTTAGGTACTTTTACATTTCTTTTTAGTTGGAAAACAAACAAGATGACAGCAGTCATGATTAAAAATTCAGTTTGTGAGAGCCATTTTTGGTTTGTGACAATTTAGTGATGTGAACTGAAAATGTCATGAATTGAAATAATTTCAGATAATATCAGAGGGTTATCCAACAACCCCACTGGGCATGCTCAGAACAACACAGAACAAAATAAAATTCTATAACTTTGGAACAGTTTAATATTTGTTCATTAACCCTTGAGCAGCACTACCTTGCACAATTCACTTCTACCCTGAAAGTTTCATGGTAAGAAGTCCACACCATCTATACTGTAGCTGAGAGAAAAAATCTGTATTATGTATAGGTAACAAATGTAGCACTTTTCCAAAATAAGGAACCCATACCTGGAAACTGCATTAGGTGCCATCATGAAACTTTTCACATCTCAAGACTCTGCCAGCCTGATCACACATGCACATTATTGGGTTATTCTGTTAAATATTGCCAATGTTATTAAAGAACAAAATTGGGTTTAGCACTGAGCACTCCACTCAACCTTAACTATACTGGCATTACTACATCAGTATAATATATTAAATATTATAAAATAAATAAACATTAGGAAGGGTGCAAGAGAATGAAACAGCACTAGGGTTGGGCACCCTGGTCCGTGGAAGAAATAGTAATTATTGCACTACCTTTAGATAGCAAGATAGATAGATAGAACGATATATACTGTATATATATATATATATATATATATATATATATATATGTATATATATATATATATATATATATATAGATAGACAGACAGACAGACAGCTAGATAGATAGATAGATAGACAGACAGACAGACAGACAGACAGACAGACAGACAGACAGATAGATAGATAGATAGATAGATAGATAGATAGATAGATAGATAGATAGGTAGATTGATTACAGGAAAGAGAGATATGAGGTGATCACTGGCTCACTGCTTCAGCTAAAGCTGGGAGCATGACTCAACTGTGGCTACTGAAACCAAGAAAGTCCCGCTATTCTCATAAGAGAATGAAAGTGAACAACTCCTCTTGCTAAGCTGAGCACCAGGATTTTGGTTTTCCCAGAAACCGTAATTTCAGGATGATTTTCAAGAAACCTAACAATGGAATCTAGTTAAATAAGTCCCATTTATCTAGGTGCAGGTGTTTGTTTTTGAAAATACATCTTTTAAGTATTTCCAAGTTTTAAAGTACACAAAATAAAAAACAAGATTGCAGCTCTCATGAACTAAAAAACAAAACATTTTTGGTTCATGATAACTGTGTTTGGTTCATGAATCCTAAGTGATGTGAACAAAAATGCTCTCACAAACCAACAATTTTGGTCTCTAAACAACAGGGTTATATTAACCTGCTGAGCATGCTCAGAAAATAAAAACGATAAATTCTTATATATCTGAAACTTTTAATATTTTTTCACAAAACTTTCAAAAGGCACTACTCTCAGCACATGTTGTTTCTACCCAAAAATTTGAGAAAAGATCCTGTGCCATCTAGACTGTAGGTGAGAACAAAACAAACTTATTAAATATAGGAAACTTTTCCACAAATCAATCTTCCATATCCTGAGACAAACAAGATGCCATCATAAAACGTTTCTTGTCATGAAACTATGCCATCCAGACTGCACATGCCAAATTTTGAGCTATTCCATCAAAAGCCACCAAAGTTATTGAGGTTTGACACTGATTGACTTACTTATTCCTAACTATGCTGATGCTACCATGCCAGTATACTATATACATATCTATGTATTTTGTTGCTGCAATACTGGTTAGCTTCCTTGATGTAATATAGATATTTTGAATCACTGTTTAGCTGCTCACCTTGTTCCTGTAACAGTGTTTAAGTGCCTATCTTTATACAGTATATAGTTAATTCAGTACTGTTTAGATGATATGTTTAGTTTCCAAGCCTTACCTAGTCCTAGCCTAATGTGAGTACTTACTATCACCAAGTACTCCACTTTGTACATTATTCTCCTTTCTCTTGTTCTCTTACCCATTGCATATCACACATTCCACCCCTCACTCTCATTTCTTCTACTCTCCATCTTTCATCACTCCCCATGTTCATCCTTGCTTTATGCACCACCCTTCTTATATAGGTCTATGATTTCTAGTAGCAGCCTTCTGCAGGGTCCCTGACTACATCTTCGTTAAGGGTACAGGAGGCAATATAGACCAGAGGAGAGATCACCAAGCTATGAACCTGGACACCCAGTAAACCTGAATTTGCATCCCATGACGGCCATGCACTTATTATTCTAACCTCTTTCTCTTGTTCTTTACTTCTACCTTTCACCCACTGCCTATCATACATCCTTACCCTTCCCTTGTTTCTTCTACTCTATCTTCTCCCATTCTCCATATTAATCTTTCTTTTCTGCACCACTGTTCTTATAGTTTTAGGATTTCCAGCAGTAGCCATTAGCAGGGTCCTTGGCTAAAGCTTAATTAAGAATAAAGGATGGAGGCAGTATTGACTAGAAGTGAAATCATCAAGCTTTGAACCAGGACACCCAATAGACATGGATTTGAATCCATGACTGCCATGCACATATTGTCTGAACCAGAGTAAGTTGTTTAACATTAGTATATTCCTGGTATGCACCTGGAAATTAATTTCAACCAGTATGCTTTTCCTGGCCAATCATTCGGAAGTAAATTTAAAATAACAGTGCTTGGTGTTAGTGTAAGGTAGGGCCTCACTGGAATTTAATTTAACTGACTTTCCTCTTTCTCCTCAAAAAACTAGTCCACAAAATTCAGTCCCTCCAATTCACTCAGCCCCATTCTGAACTTATGTGGTTGAACCCTCATCCTCAAACCCCATCATCATAGACTGGGTTCTTCCCCATACCACTACAACACCCTACTGTGGAATCTGGCACACTCTCTGATTTACTCAGTGATCATTGCATATTCTACTGTGTGCAGAATTCACCACCCAAATGTCCTGCCTAAGGTCATCCAGCTGTGGTCCTTAATAATGCCTGGCCTAGTAGTCCTGCAGACTGACCTCATCACCAATAATTATTCTTGCTTCTCCATGGAACCATAGAAGATGACAACAGATAAGGACTCTGTCACCCACCTAGTCTGTCCTTTTACCCTACCTAATGCAATACAGCAGACTCTAGCTGATCAGTGGCTTACCTCTCTTCTTTATTGTGAGGTACTGTTATGTCTATCCCATGCATTCCTGAATTCATGTACCATTTTCCCCAACAACTTCCGCAGGAGGCTGTTCTAATGTCGAATGATTTGGACAATACCATCCCCAGTTTCCAGTCCAAATTTATGGCTACTGGTTGCAGGCAATCCCTCTCTACAGGTTCAGGGCAGGGACTCCCACCTTTCCTGTGCCTTGTCTGAGCTATTCACCTTTCTTAATCTAGGACTCTGTTTGGCACCTCCACAAAAGCCTTAGGCTGTCCTGAGGACCATGCAAGGCGCAAGCAGCTTTGTGACACTTGCACTAATACCACCATGCCTGATAAATATGAACTGTTTGTTTCAACCCCAGTAACAATTGTCCTTATAAGTTCTACAATGTCGTTTACCTATTTTAGTCCACCACTTAGTCACTTATCCATGTCCAAAAGCTTGGATTTCTGCTATCTCTGAACATGCCAAAGTTGTCTGCAACTTTAGTAAATATTTGCCAGCTGTGCTCTCTTGCTTCTCCCTCTATGTACTCAGTTTTCTCCAAATCTCACTCCCCCCTTCTCCATCTTCTCTACCATTCTGGCCCTAACTTGTTGCCCTACTTGGACTGAATCACTACAACGGGATCAGCCCAGTTGGGTTCAAACCCATTCTTTTCAATCATTTGCTTCGATCATGGTGCCTTCTGTAAATGAATTCATCAATCCCTCCTTCCACTTTGGTGCAGTTCCTTGTGTATGGATGTGGGCAATAGTTATCCCTTGAGGAAAGGGGGTGGCCTCTCTGCCCCAGGTAACTGCTAACCCATAGCCTTCCTACTTGCCTTGGCTCAATTCCAGCACCATCTGTTTTATACTAACTCCCTTTCTTGAGGCCTCTTCTTTCTACCTCTAATCCAGTCTAGCTTTGAAATTGTCATTCTACAGTGTTCTCTTTACTAAGGCTAACTGATACACCATCCTTTTGAAGCTAGGTGAGGCTTCCTCACCTCTGCCATCTTTATCAACTTGGCCAAAGCATGACACTGTTGCCCACTTCATCCTATTGGATAATGTTAGTGGGCTGGACTATTTACCTTATTCTTTAATACTGTAGTTTTGCTCCTATCTTGTGTTCAGGCCTCAAGCAGTGTTCAGGGATACTCCTCCCCCAGTACCAATCAGTTCATTTGTTTCCCAAGGAACTGTACTTGGCACTATCCTTTTCTAAATTCTCCATTACAATATCCCATGAGGCTAGTGCCTCTTTCTATTTTCTCATGCATGTAGTTGACTGTGCTTTTTGCTCCTGTACCATCTACCTCTGACCTGGATGCACAGCTGCAGCAGAGCTTCAACAATATCCAGCATTATACAATGGAAGAATAAATCCTGGAACCTGATTGGCTAGTTTGAGACTAGACATGTGATGTTATCCCAGCACAGCAGCATGGATCTAGTTCCAGCACACACAAGACAGTGTGAAATGTAAAGTAAATACTGTACATGCCATGTCCAAGTTGCCTACACTTGGCATGGTGACTGTGCAGTTTGACAGTACTACCATTTTTAAACATACATTTCTCCCTCTACTGCTACAAAGTAGAATCAAAACCATGCTCTACATGTTTACTGTGTAAAAATGGCACAAAATACTCTCAATTATGTGAATATTTAGTATTTTTCTTTTAAACTTGCAAGGCAAAGGAATCTGACACTGTGATCAGCTTCAACCACTCTCCACAGACAACACAACTGGCTTCACTGTTGTAAACATGATCCTACTCATTTTAACTATGGGAATTTTGTGTATAGTTCTACTCTGAAATCCACCCTTCCTAGACTGAACCCCTCTCTTCACTCCTCCTGCTGGTTTGCCTTTGACTGCTCTTTAAGTCCTCACCAATGCTGCATTCACTTTTCGCCTCTCCTCACCACTCTTTAGCATAGATGCTTTTCCACTGTGACTCTCAGGACTAAATTATTTTTGTAACCCTCCCTTCACACCCCAGATCCCTACTCTCCTGTCTTCTCCTCCTCCTATACTGTAGCTGCCATAACTGTAACCAATAACTACTTATCTCACGCCATGTTAAATCTACTAATGGCCTATACCACCTCATCCACCCTTAACTTTTTATATTGTTTTGTTTTGGCTACCTATACCTGTCTGTGTAGTTCTTTTTCACCATGTCACATTTTTTAATATCATATTTCTCTTTTAAATGCATTTTGTCCCTTCAATATTTGTTCACTTCATTGTACTATGTTTATTGTATTTGCTTAGAAAATGGACTTAGAAATCTAACTTTTTGTGTTTACTCAGAAAATGGGCTTAGATATCAAAGCTTGTGATTGGCAACAAGCGTGCCAGGGGGCTACATTAACTACCAGTTACAGCCCTGTAAAAACTAGTACCAGGTGTGCCAACCCCATCACTAGTATCATGGTGCTAGTTAGAGTTTTCAAACTTGATTTGCCACCATTTTCTTCTCTCACTTAGAGGGCTAGTTACTAGTGATGGAGTTAGCACAACTTCTACTTTTTTTACAGGGCTCCAAAAATCAAATAAAAATGTTTTTTTCTTTTTAGTCTTTGGTAACTGGGTAAAGCCCACTAGGCACAAATGCCTGTTTTCAGGGGTGACCTGGGAGCATTGGGCAGTTAAGTGACTTGCTCAGAGTCACATAGTATGCAAGTGGAGGTTGTGAGGATCAAACCAAGGTCTGGTCTGCTAGAATGTATCAAGCTTGTTCACAGCTCATTACTCTAACCTCTAGGCTATACTGCCAGCCACATAGTAAAACACCAAAATTAAGCTGTCAGTGTAATCGACTTCACCACCATTTTTAGTATTCGCTAAGCAGATGACAGAGCAAGGCAGCCCCCATGCTTGAGATGTCCTCCCCGAGACTATCTTAGTTTAACTTAAATAATTTAAATGAAGACTAGCCACAAAACAACAATCTCTGGCCAGAGACAATAGGGCTGTAGCCGAGGACTTTGGGTAAAAATATTGAAAATTATCATATGAACATTTGGACATATGAATTTGCCAGCGGATAAAGGCCTTATGGTCTGTCAAGTCTGCTCGAGTATGCAGCTAGTGGCCTTTGTTCTGCAGCTGCCCCTTCCTCCCTCCACTGACCCTCCCTCTTACCCTGTCCCATCCCCTTTTAAAGCAGTCCACTGTTATACAGGATGCCATTTTCTCAGGCAACATGTTCCAACCAGACACCACCCTGTCTGTAAAAAGTGTTTTGTCATTTCCCTCAGAACCTTCCCCCTCCAATCTCAGATCATGGCCACGAGTGTACCTAACTCCCAGCTTAACTTGAATTATCCTCCGTGCCTGTCTTGTTTATTCCTTTCATGTACATGAAGGTTTCAGTCTTATTCTCTGTCTCTCCTTCAGTGAGTACATGTTCAACTCCCTCAGCCTGCTCTCATAGGGTAAGTCCCCTAGTCCCTGGATCATCTTTGTTGCCCTGAACTGCACCCCTCCAGTAAATTAATGTCTCTTCAGGTACAGGCACCAGTACTGCATGCAGTACTCCATGTGTGGCCTAACCAGTGACCTATACAATGACAGTATCACCTCCCCTCCTTGAAGATATGCCCTGGAAATACAACCCAGCATTTTGTTGGCCACTAGACCAAGAGTCTTGATTGCTTTTTCTTGCTCAGAGTACTACTTGCATCTTCAAGACATAAAAAAAAAAAAAATCTGATGATCCTGCCATTCAGAAACCGCACCAGACTACTGCCAGCAGGAACGGCTCTGATATGGCAAACTGAGGTAAGTGAATTGTGATCTAAATGTAGAACTCTGCAAAAACTAAAGGCCAATTAAATAAAAACACACAAAAAATGAAAAGAGACAAAGAAAGACTGTGAAAAAGACACTGTGTGTGTGTGTGTGTGTGTGTGTGTGTGTGTGTGTGTGTGAGATCTGCATCAGTGAAACAGCAACACTGAAACCAGTTTTGGCAAAACATTACTGACCAGCAAGACTTTTTTCATTGACCTTCCTGTGATCATCCTGAAGAGTACATTAGCCTTCTTAAGATGTGCAACCAATTAAGACATCTTGTCCCAAGGCTGATTTTCTGCTGATAATTCTATTAACAACTTGTGAACGGTCAATAGATTTCTCAAGTTTAACCCCTGTGTTCTAAACTGCTGACTTTTCTAACAAACCCATTTAGTTGTCTGTAATCATTTCAACAATATAACTGTATACATTTTCAGATCAAGGGATCTCAGTTTCACATGAAGATTCAGATATATTTTTAACCACAGAAAAGCATGGGGAGAAAGAAAGAAAAATGAAATAAAGGAATGAAGGACGGAAAAGAAAAAGAAAGAAAGAAAGAAAGAAAGAAAGAAAGAAAGAAAGAAAGAAAGAAAGAAAGAAAGAAAGAAAGAAAGAAAGAACCAGCAAGTGAAGGAAAGCAGATTAGGAAATTGCTGGACCACCAGAGTTGCCAATTCCTAAGTGCCACAAGAAATGTAATTGCACAACCACAGGAAAGAGAGGCAAGAGGAAGAACAAGAGAGGACAAATGAGATCCTTGAGTTTAAATCTCTGCATAACAAATGGAACAGGGTCTTACACAAGCCTGCCAGATGCCATCCTTTTTAAGAGGGAACCTGTTTTTCCCCAAAAAACAGATTTACGAGCCTTTCCTTTATTTCTCTCTAGCTCTGCCTTGTAACATTTACAGATCTTCACATATGCAGTATCTATTTTTCATAACATATTTTTTTAGCCATCATTTCAGTATAGCACACACTTTTTAAAACATTCTGAATTCTCAATTCTGAACCATATCTTGATAGAAAATCAGCATTGACATTCTGTGTTCCGAATTTGTGCATCGCTTTGGATTTCAATGACTGTGGTATGAGGTGTCACCTTGTGATTGTGGGATTTTATCTTTCAGCTGATTATGCAAACAGAAAGGATTGTGATGTGTTATAAGAACAAAGTCAGCTCTTAGCAAATAAAATTTAATGGACTCCATTGCCCACTTTTCAGCAAGGCATTCTTTTTCAATAGTGGAATACTTTTTCTCTGTTGTGTAGTTCCCTAGTGATGTACATAATGGGTCCTTGCTATCTATAGTCTGACTCAGGACTGCATGAACAGGCATGCCTCTGATGCATCTGTCTGTAACAGAAATTGTTTCTCAAAGTCTGACTTCAAAGAGGCCGAACATAACACAGCTTAATGGCCCCAAAAGGCTCATCACATTCTGGAGACCATTTCATATTATTCTGGTACTATTTTTTTCATGAGTTCTGTGAGTGATGTGGCTAATTGGGCAAACCTGGGAACAAATCTCCAGCAGTAACCAGTCAGATCTAAAATGACCTGACATGTTTATTTTTTTAGGGACAGAGCTGTTATCTACCAGTTCTGTCTTTGAAATATCTGGTTTTACTTCTCCAGTCCCCAAATGTAACCTATATTTTTGGTTTCCTGCATGCCTAATATGCACTTGGTAGAATTAATGAACTCAAACCTGTATTTTTGATAGATTGGATAACTGCTCATAGGAGTTCCAAGTGGCTTTTCTAGTCTGGACTGTACAGTATGATATCATGCAGGTAAGCAGCACAATAACCAGAGTGAGGGGCTAGAATGACATCCATATACCATGGAAATGTAGTGGGTGTGCCTTGTAAACCAAATAGCATGGTGGTGAACTGATAGAATCCAGCTGGAGTGGAAATGTAGCTTTGTCTCTGGATTTTTATCTATGGAATTTGCCAATTCAATTCAATTTCAATTCAAGTTCATAGCAGGAAATATTTCACTGAGCAGATTCATTCACAAGGTGGTCCTGATACATAAAAGGACAACTATACGGCATATACAGCAAACAGTAATCATCTGGACAAAGTATAGTTACATGAAGCATTTTACGCTGCTTGATCTGAGAAAGTTAACATACAATAAATAAACACAGTACAAATATGCAGTAATGTAAATCATACAGTCAAGAGATAGCATTGTACAGATACAATTCCAAGCATGGAGATTTGGTTGAGCGAGAACACAGGTAACAGAACTGGCAGTCGGTATATGATATGACTGTAATAAATAATAACACGATTAGGCAGAGAAAGCAGACAGAGCAGAGGTAGAGTGAGACAGAAAGATTCAATGAGTATGGCAGCTGAACTAGGAGAATGCACTGGGAAAACTGAAGTGGAGAAAATAGGTAGGGTAAAATTCTTAGAGACAAAGAACAGAAAGTCAAGCTAAGAGAGTAAACAAAGGAGCTGAGAAGGGACACAGTGGGTATGCTAGCTAAGGTAAGTGCTGTAGGAGTTCAAAGAGGTTGAGAGAAGCAACATGGGTGACAGTTGGGCTGGGAAGAGGGTACAGAAGAAGTCAGGACAAGGGTGATCGTGTCATTAGTGGAGGATAGACTGAGAAAGACTGGGGCCTAGGGGGACCAGGAGAGTATGAGGGTAAGAAAGGAGAACAGTGCAATTTGTGTAGGTATTGTTGAGAGCCTGGCAGAGGGAACTAGTTCCTTTGGCTGTGGCAGACTGCAGGGAAGTATTTAAAGGTCAGTGTTTTGAAGAAGCTAATTGAAACAGTACCAGTAAGCCTGAGTGTTGACTGGATGAGATTCCATGCCGAAGAGTTGAATAGCTAATAGCACCCATGCTGAAAGAGGTATGTTTCTGAGATTCACCAAGGAGGATATATTCAGAATTTCTAAGGGAATAGGAACAATGTGAGATATGAACAAGAGAGAGATTTAGAATGGTACCTTGTTCAGCAGACTTTTTGGAACAAGGTGCCCAGATGAAGTAACCTCCTGGTGGCAAGGGGTTGCCAGCTGATTTATTTATACAGTTCACATTGGTGAGTCCAGAAGGGTGCATTAGTAATAAACCGAAGGGCCTGATGGAACAATACATCAAGCTTGTGAAGGTTGGAAGCAATGAAACAGTTATAAATGATGTCCCCATAGTCTAGAAGTGGGAGGAATGTGGCCTGCACAAGTCTATATCTGACATCAGGGGAAAGAGCACTCTGTTCCTCAAGAAAAAACCTAGCCTTGCTTTCAACTTGCCAGTGAGGCAATGTGTACACAGAAAGAAAGTTGTCTACTGTCTAGCCATACTTGCAGATATTTGAATTTATCCACCATGTCCAAAATCTTGACATGGGTTGTCATGATAGGAGAAGGCACCACACAGAAACAAGGGAGTGTCTGTTGCTATTAGGCATGACGTATAGTACCTTGGTCTTTTCACATTGAGTAGCAGCTTGTAGTTGATAAGGTTACATTCTAGTTGTGCAAAGTCATCTTGGAGTTCATCGTGTACTTCACCTAGTGTTGGTTTTACCATGTATAGAACAGTATTGCCATGAACAGATGTATTTTGGAGCTAATTATATTGGCATCCAGAGAGTTAATGTAAATGGAGAAAATAATGGGCCCTAGATGGAGCCTCGTGGAACCCCTCATTTAATGGGAAGAGAGTCAGATACCTGATCACTCACTTTGATTTTCTGGATCCTGTCTGTGAGGTAACTGGAGAACCATGTTAATGTGGACTCAACTGCACCTGTATTACTGAGACCACTAAGGATGAGGTTGTGGTCGACGGTGTCAAATGCCATGCTGAGGTCAAGGAATATGGCACATGTGACTTGCTTAGTGTTATATGCGGTGAGCCAATTGTCAGTAACTTTAGTGAAGGCGAAGTGGTACTATGATTTTGCCTGAATACAGACTGGTGGGATTAAGGAGGGATACTTTTCTAGATGGTCTTTAAGCTGGTGATGGATTACTTTTTGAGTATTTTAGATAGAACAGGGAGGATGGAGATGGGCCTGTAGTTATTTAGATTACAGGGTCTCCCAGTTTGAACAGGGAAGATATGGGCAGATTTCCAGCAAGAAGGGACTGTGGCTGAGGAGCTGGAAAGATTGAAGATGTGGAGGATAGGTGCAGTTAAGTAATAGTAACCTAACTTTAGGAATATGGAATCAGAGCCATCCGCTCCCCCTCCCTTTTGATACAAGTTTACTGAGATGGTCCTTAACTTGTTTATAGGTCACTGGGTGGAACTGGAGGGGTGAGGAGGTGAGGGCTCAAGAAGGTTGAGGTTGGTTGGGGGCTGGACAACCCTGCATAGGAGAGGAGTTGAAGCGAGTCCAGCGGTGGCAAGGTAAGTGTTTAGTTTCTCTAGAATGATGTCACACTCAGTAATTTCTACCCCACTGACAACTATCTTGGTAGGGATGGCCAAGGCTGGTTTGTGCCCTTGACTGACTTGATTGTTTGCCAGATTTGGCAGAGTCACCTTTGGTATTCTCGAGTGAATTCAAATAAAATTAGCCTTGGCAGTATGGATTCATTTAACGATTAACCCGAGTTGTTCCTAAGCACCCGCCAATCGGTCGCACTCTTTTTACATCTTACAGTGGCCTTAGTTTGTCCTGGTTAATTAGTGTGGCTTTTGGTTTACTGTGAATAATGGATGAGATAGTTTGAACCCTGGATCTAATGCATGGTAGTTGTTTATTGGCAAACTGAATGAAAGTGTTTTTGCGATGGGTGACTGCCTCATCCATCGATTTGGCAAGGTAGAGATTTTGCCAATTTATGTATTTGAGGTCCGAGATATAGCTGTGGTGTTGAATTTTCCAGAAGCTACATTTGCGATGAATTTAAAGCAGGAGGGTGCTTTTCTTGGTTGTGAGTACACACTATGATGTTATGATCACTCAGATTATTGTGAAACACAGTTGAATGTGGATTTTATGAAGGACTGTCATTCATGATAATTACGTCCAGAATGGAACTACTGTCGGGTTTCTGGCATTTAATCATGTCAGCTCTGTAATGATTTGTGACAGCCCAAGCTCATCACAGAGGGTAAAATGAGCTCATTACCCCTCGAAGGGCCTGCAGTAACCTATGACATTGAAGGCCTCTGCAGTGGATAACTGAATTTTAAGGGCACATGCACATATTCAAATTCTTTGGACTTTAATTTATTTTTTTATTTAATTGTTTAACCAGGTATAGCACACTAAGCTGAAAGCTTTTACAGGAGCAACCTGGGAGCAGAAGGAGGTTAAGTGACTTGCTCAGAGTCACACAGTATGCAAGTGGAAGCTGTGGGATTTAAACCCAGGTCTGGTCTGCTGGATGTCACCAGATTTGCAGCTCAGAGCCATAGACCACTGCGCTATACTGCCTATAACATGAACACTTGAACATGGTGTTGATGACAGGGATGTTCAATATATCTTTGATGTAGATGACCACCCCACACCTCGTGAGCATATCCACTCTGAACAGATTGTAGGAGGGAAGTAAAATCTGCTGATCAGAGATTGGGCTCTTCAACCAGGATTCAATGATTATTATCAGTTTTGATATTGGTGATTAGGCTCTGCATATTAACCATGATCATCTTTAGACCTGAGGAAGCAGCAAAATCTGAGGGGATGCTAAGGAACCAGGGTTGAGTTCATTACCAGAGCATATAACTAATAGTAAGATGAGCTTCTTTAGGTTATTTATTGCTGCAGCATGCTCTTTCATATTGTAGTGCCTGTCATGTATGTGAGAAGGCAAAGGGTTACTAGGAGGGGTTGTGAGTTGCAGGTGATAGACCATTGCTATGAGCTTAAGTGTCCTGATAGCAAAGAGAGCTGAGAGTGTCCACGTAAGCCTGGGAGTGCAGGGAGTGTATTTTAAAACTGGCCACTTGTGAGTGTTGCCGCGCCCCACTGCCAGTAATCCTTGGTGAGACTGACAGTACTAATATACTGGCGCCTCCCAATCTGTCCACCTAATCATTTATACTGGGCATAGAATATCTGTCAAATAAGGACACTTGATTAAGTTTCCTGAAATTAAGGAAGATTCTTACACCCCTTCTCTTTTATTTACAATCACCATTGGTGATGACAAGGCACTCTCGAGTCTTCAGTGATAATCAGCTCTTTTATTTATTTGTATTTTCTTAACCATATCTGCTCTTAACTGCTTTGGTAATCTGTATGTCTTTTGTCTGATAGGTCAAGCATTCTCTGTTACTATTACATGCTTGTCCCCTTTTGATTAACCGGACACTGTGGTAAAAGTACTTTTAAAGTCTTCTCCAAGTTATGCATTTCTGTGGTTTATTCTGTGGTTAAGACAACATTCACCTTTACAGCATCAGAAGTTACAGTTTGTTCCAGTCTATTATATGCTATATTAATATCTTCTTTAGCAGTTTCTGGTAATACTAACAAAGCAACCTTCAATGTTTTTCAAACCCATTTCTGCAGGAAGTTACCTGGTATATCTTGAAAGGATTTTTCTTATCAGGGTCTCAATCTCATAATTAACTGTGCCAGTATGACTAATCACATTATAAGACCCTTGCCACTTTATTAATAGTTTGTTTTATGTAGTGGGTAACAGAAACAAGACCTTTTGACCTGGCTCAAAACTTTTTTTAACCCATGGTCATAACACACCTTTTGCTGTTTTTGGGCCCTTCCTTATTAATGTGGGCAATTTCAACACATTTTATCAGTGTATTTTTCAGTGCACACATAGGATGTAATAGATTCTTTCTGAGTGTGGTTATCTTCCCATACTTCTTTGATTACACCTAGTGGCCTTCTAGGTTGTCTACCATACATAATTTCAAAGGGTGAAAACTCTTGACGCTTTAATGCTTCTCTGTAAGCAAAAGAAGGTAAGGTAAGCATTCATCCCAATCTTTCCCATCACCTTTCACAGGCCTTTTAACAAGCATTTTTAGGTTTTATTAAAATTCTTAACAAGACGAGCTATCTGAGGGTGATAAGGGAAGGTTTTATGACAGTGATGCCTAGTAGTCGGTACAGCTCCTTCAGTAATGCAGCACCAAAATTACTACCCTGATCAGTAAAATGTATTTAGGTATGCCCACCCTACAGAACACTTTGACAGTCTGCTGCCACTTTTGGGCAGTGACAGTATGCATAGGAACTGCCTCTGGATATTGTGTAGTATAGTCACATACTACCAAAATTAATTGAGTACCCTATTTACTTTTCCCTAAGGGTCCAACCACATCCATTGGAATTTTCTCATAAGGGATATCTATTAAAGGTAATGGCACCAGGGGCACATTGTCATTTTAGTCAAAGGGCTACTTTCAGACATTCAGCACAAGAACTGCAATAGGTAGCAACATCCTCATGAATCCTAGTCCAGCAAAATGTGTACAATAATCTGAGGGATCCGTATAACTGCCCAACTCCACAGTGCTCGACTACAAACATCCCATAAACAGTTGCCCGACTGGACAGTTTGCCTGTTTACCTTTATGCTGACATGCACTTCCCTGTCATGCCCTTTGTACCAACTACACAATCCCTGACATTTTAATGCTGTGGTGGGTGATAGAAACTTGAGAGTGACCATCCTGCCTGCTGATATGCAACAACAAATACACAATCTCTGACATTTTAATGCCGTGGTGGGTGAGGAAAACATAGCAAACTTGAGGGTAATCAACCATACAGTAGCAGCAAGGAAAAACAAAGTTACCCGTATCTTTGATTTGCAGACTCATAGAAGCTCTCATTCATGTTTATATCCAGTAAGAAATCAACATTGACCAAGTCCATGAAGTTCAAATAGTTTAAAAGCAAACTTTATTTAATGTTTAAAAGTTTAAAAGTAGAACTTGGTGTAAAGTTAAATCACCATGTTGTGTGCCACTCCTCTAATAAAATCTTTAACAGACCACTGGTCCTGGTCTGCAACAACGTTGGCTATGTTTTCCTCTCAAAGAACATAGTTTTTTAGCGACTCTCGCAACCGAAATTTATTTTTTCGATCATGATGTCAGTCGCAAGCTGTTCGTTATGGAGCTCTTCTACAAACCGATAAATCCCTACATGGGAAGTACCAGCTAATGTCCCTAGGCACTGGTGCCAGGCGTCCACTTTGTATTGTTTTCTGGGCACACTTAAAGCATCTGATCGTGAATGAACCAAAACTGGGAGGATACAGTGGCGTGTGTTCTCACAGTGGCATTATTCCTCATTTTCCTTCTTACCTTCCCAGAACACATGTCTCCTCAAACCATTCCATGACTTCAGGTGGCATTTCACTCTTTAAATCAGCAAACACATCAGGAATCTTAGTAGGTGGGAGAAATTCAAGTTTTATTAATTGTCTCAGTTTTAGGATAAATTCTGGGTCAGTTCCTATACAGAAACATAGAAACATAGAAGTTAACAGCAGATAGGACCACAAGGCCCATCCAGTCTGCCCATCTGGTTCCATATCTATTTGTTAGCCAACAACCTTGGATCTTGCACCATATAATTTGTCCAATGTAAAAAGACACCCTTGTTCTCAACATTAGAAATTCAGACTTGCAGGCATTGATGGCAGCCTGCTCAAAATCGGTGATAACAAATTTTGGTGAAAGACAGAATTCATGCTCATCAGTCAATCCTGCAAATCCTGTAGCATTTGTAGATAACATTCATGGGATTTGCTATACATTAATTCATATACCAAGGGAGGATTCTACATGTCTCACTGGTTGTCACTGGGGCATGTATTGAATACAATTGCCAAAATAGATTTGGAACTGTATGGAATGTTCTGTCCATGATCCAAAATGTTGCAGTACTTAGCTTTTCAATGTTTGTTTTGGTGTTGAACAGGAAGATTTGTTCACTACCACGTGTACAATCTCATGCAAGGAAAGACTGGCCATTCACCAGTGTGAATTCTTGTGGTATGCACACTTCCTCTAATGTTTAGGTTCCTATGTGCTATTCTGCTTTCTTGCGTTTAACAATCTGCAACAGGGAATGTTGCCTGGCATGTTATGCGAACCTGGGACTGACCGTAGAAGCTATTTTGAATCAGTTGCACTGGTGTGTCGTGGGTGGTCAATGCACGTTGTTTCACGAAGGTTATTGCAATTGCCACAGGAGCATTGTTGGCATCAGGGGAATGATTATGGCCTGTGGTACCCTGCAAGTGATGTTGTCACCAACAAGCACCGTGGATGCATGGCCATGACAGCCTGCAGACTTTCTATGCTGACAGCACCAATAAAATAAATCTTTATGATTCCACTCTTCTATGTAGAGATAGCCACTCATGCTGAGCTTGCAATGCCCACACTGCTATTTAACAACCTCGCAAACATGGGATGTAATTCCTGAGTTGGTGTTGCTGGTGTCACCATTGCTCGAGACAAGTAAGCTACTAAGAAAATGTGAATGCAATTTCTGTGCTTATGTAGGTAATTGCCTAATTGGAAACTCTCCTTGATCCGGGCCCAAACTGTAAGAACAAATTAATTGAAAAATTGTTTGTGCAGTAGCAGTAGCTATGTGAAAAACAATTTTAGAGCTATCTCACATAGTGATTGTAGCCTGCAATTCATTCTTCACTCTTAAAACACAACTTTATTAACTAAATTTACAGGTACAGGTAAATGGAATTTACAGTAAAAATAAATGTGTATTCTGTATTGACGGGTAAACGATGTGTCGGAGAATAGCTGAGGTGATACTATGAGCTATGCGTAAGCTGCAATATGGGATTTTGGATTCAAGTGCTTTAGTGTTGGGAAGAATAAAGATGGAAGCTGTACTAGACCCTAATCTGACAAGGGCAGTCCCTCTCAGAGTGACCAGCCATAAGCCCTTAATGCTATCTAACAACTCAGTTCTATATTTTTAGGTATGACCAATTGTATCTGTTCCTGCATCTGAGAACTGAACCAAACTCTGTAAAGTAACCCATTACATTTCTTAAACATTGCTTCACCCGGTATTTGTTTCACCCAAGCTGCTTAAAATAAACCTGAGAGAAACATTGTTAGTTTGCTCTGAAACAAAATTACAATCAGTTATCAGTTTAGTTTCAGCCCTTATTTCCATTTGACTTTTTGCTACTGTTTTTTTCACAAGCATCCTTTCTTTTCCTGGATTTCTGGATCTTGGAGCTTGTCAAACAAGTCTGAATCAAAGTCACCAAATGGAAAACAGTTCCCAACATCTAAGATTTTCTTTGCCTGTGCTCTTGTTACCACATCTGTTGGAAAAAAACAGCATTTACTCCTCTATGATAACTTAGCAAATCCTGGAAAAGCATTTTCAAAAATTACAGGCACAGGTAACTTTGGTTCTACCCCACCTGAATTTGGTGTGAGCACCTTTAATGCTCAGAGTTAAGTGAGTGGTAGGATACTATTGAGTGTCTCCATGGAAGCATATGGTCCAAGTACCTTATCCTTTTGTACAATCATTTCTCAGAACTTCAGTTTGCACTGCAGCCTGTTGGCTTCTTGAATTTATAAATTCCTTCACAGTCTCGTCTCCAACTTTCACATCTGTTAAATATCCCCACCCCAATTTGCTGAGGACAAATTTCCTGCAGTATTAGTCTTTATTTTTATGACAGTTTCATGCAATATGGCCTGGCTTATTACATTTATAAGCAAATAAAGTCTTTGGGTGCAGATTTGTTACCCCATCAGAGTTCTTATCTGACTTAGAGTTAAATTGGCAAAGAGGTCTTACTGGTCCATGGCTGTTACTTTGCTGCTCGCGGTATCTGTCTGGCCGTCTGATAGTCCTCAACCAAAGACACGGCCTTTTCTCCACTTTCTGGTTGGTGTTCTTTTACCCCAGTCTACACATCTGTAGAAAGGATGTTGATGAATTGCTTCAATGCAAATATTTCAATGTTCTGTGGGACTGTTTTGCCCTGCGGTTGCAGCCAGTTACTGAGGAGTTCTCTTGGTCAGGTGGAAGGCTTCTTGAGGATTGTCAACTGAGTTGTACTTTAGTGACTGAAACCTCTACCTGTAGGTCTTTCCTGAGATTTCATATCTTTAAGATTTCTCTTTGCTCATGGACATATGTTTCTGACTGTGGAGAGTCCATATTGCTGTGAGCAAATTGAGCTTTACCCATCAGATAAGGTACAAAGTCTAATTGCCCACTGCTGGTTTGGTAATTGTCAGTGTTTGGCGACCCTTTCAATAACTATCAGATATGCTTTCATAATTTATTGGAGGTGGACACAACTTTGTGAGTTTAATCTCTTTTAATTTTTTTTGTTTTGTTGATCTGCTGGATCTGTACCAGATATGCCAGTTTTGATAGCTTGTAAGGTGGCCAGCTCTCACTGCTCCTATCATTGCATTTTATCTTTTCTCTGTTGCATCACTTCTCTTCTCTTCTCTGCTTCTTAGTCATTCTTTGTTTTATAGTCTATCATTTGAAGAAGGCAGGCATGCTTTCAGGTTCTGTCCCTGCCTATTCTTCTTCTTTTCATCACTGGTGCCATCTGTACAGTCTCAATCTGAACTTTTGTTTCTACTTCTAGTTTGGCTGCCATTCTTATGGTAATCTCTCCTGGGCTTGCTGTTTCAGAATCATACCTTTCTTCTGTGCTTCCCTGCTACTAGATCTAGTACCCACACACAAAACTCATGGCTTTAGATGTCTTTTTCTGGCAGTTTAACCTCTGCATCCTGCTCTTGTAAGTTTCATCTCTTGTTTTTCATGAAATGTAATAACACCTTTTCATTCACATTCCTCTGGCCAACTTGAGAGTATATTAGCCTTCTTAACAGGGTCAGTCAATTAAGACATTCTGTAACAGGGCTGATTTCCTGCTGAAAATTCTGGTAACAAGCTTGAGAAAGATCAAAAGAAGTACCAAGGTCAACCCCTGTGTTCCAAACTACTAACTTCTCTAACAAACTCAAGTAGCTTTCTGTAATCTTTTCAATAATACAACTGTATACATTTATTTATTTAGTAACTGGGTAAGTGAACTGATATGAAGGACCATTTTGAGTCATGACCCAGGCGACAAGGTGGCAATAACATTAATAAAAAAAAATAATACATACACTGCACAGGATAAACAATTTAGAAACCGAGGGGTCTTAGTTTCACATAAAGATTTGCATATATATTTTTATAACCAAAGAGAAGAAAAAGAATAGAAACAGCTAGAAGCAGCAAATGAAAGAAAAGAGATTGCACTGTGAAATTGTGGGGCCATCGGAGTAGCCAATTCTCTAGGTGCCACAAGAAAATGTGATTGCAAAATCATATTTGCAAGAGACAGACATGTGGAAGAATAGATTGTCCCTATATTCAAAGGAGGGTAGTGAGATCCTATGACAGCTATAACTTATAGACCACATATCTGCTCCCAATACTTTCAAAGATCATGGAAAAGTTTGTATACAGGAAATTCTGTCACTACTTAGAACACTCCAATCTGTTAACTGATAGACAATATGGCTTTTGAGCAGGGAGGTCTATGGATATGGCACTGGTGGATTTTAATAATTTGATGACAACATCTATGATTGCAAGTATGAGTACTGGGGCCATGTTTGTGAACCTCAGTAAAGCTTTTGACTATGTAGATAATCAAATACTATTACATAGATTGTATAAGACTATTGTCCATGCTGAACTCTTATACTGGTTCAAATCCTACTTAGAAAGTAGAAAACAGTGTGTGTCTCTGGGCCCCATAATATCATCGTTGAGAGTGGTTAACAGAGGAGTCCTACTTGGCTCTATTTTGGGTCCTGTGCTTTCAATATACATGTTAATGAGTTACCAAGGTTTTTGGTTAACAGTAGGGGTGCGTCTGTATGTGGACAACACTGCATTAGTGGTGTCACATGCAGCCACACCTCACTGAAACAAAAGCTTCAAGATGATTTTTCTGTAATGGAATCATGGTTCAAAGAATCAGGTTTATTATTGAAGAGTTAAAAACACAATGTGTTTATTTTTTGACTGGAATAAGGGATGCATTGGACAGGAAGTTGAATATAATATTTAAAAATGGGTCACAAGTAGTAACTACAACTAGTTACAAATACTTAGGGTTCCTCATGGATAGGAAAATGTCATATGGAACACATATATGCAGTGGTGAAAAAGAAACAGAAGTTTGGGGCATTAAGGAGATTCTCTACTAGTCTTGCAAATGATGTTAGACTGAAATTAACTCAGCAGTTAATAATTCCTGTGTTGGAGTATGAAGGATTGATTTACAGAAATGCAAACAAGCCAACTTTAAAGAAATTGAAACAAAACTATTATAAACCCACCAGATTTGTAAATCCTACTAAATTCGGTACTCATTATTGTACAATCTATTCAGCCAAAAATTGACTAGGACCAGCAGAAAAAGACAATACAACTGGTTAGCCTAGTGTCTTAAATTGTAAAGATCTAAGGTTACTCATCCTTTGCACCGTCTGGTAGCCATGGTGTCACCTAGTGACAAAAGTATAATTTGAGGACAAATGCACTAAATTTACCCTATCCACAGGTTTTAGAACAGGTTTGGGAAACTATGCTACAAGGCAGCTGGGCTAAGTCTGGAGTGATGTGTCAATGGATTTAAAGGCAAAGAAACTCTATACATGAATTTCAAACCACGCTACAGAAATCATTAGGAATTTCCTGTAGTTGTCACACCTGAGAATATCATATTACTGTAATTGTGGACTATACTGATTTATATGTTTTATCTATTTTACGTAACTGTTTGTATTGTGTATCTTGTACAGGGCAGTTTTTGAAAACAGGGCTTTATATTTCTAAATTCTTGCTCCTGTATAAGATAAAATGTCAATCAATCAATCAATCAATAGGAGAGGACAAAACAGATCCTTGCGTTTAACTCTCTTTGCATAATAAATGGGGCAGGTCTTACCCATCCTTTCACATGTATGATTAACTCAATAAGCAATGAAATTGTTTAAAGTTTAATGTTGACTGCAATGTAGCTCTAATTCTCATTTAACAGAGTCATAGAATTTTTCTTTAAAATATGTAACATATTTTGAATTATATTTTAGAATGTATTGCACAAAGGAATCAAAAATCACTCTAGGGTCTACAGGAGGAGGCACTTTGCTTGACTTCACTTCTCTACCATCATTCTTTTTATTTTAGTTGCTAGGTCCTGTTCCTCAATTGTTATGTATTACTTTTGCATATTTGTAACATTTTTTTAAAGTCTCCAAGATGGTTTATCAAAAGTTTAGATTTCTCTGGCTGTGAAACTTTGTGTCTTGATTTTTTCCTTTCTCCATTATCATTTAAAATTTTTCCATCGTCTCATATGATGATCTCCAGACCTCAGTATTAATATTGTTGCCATTCATCACCAGTAGGTGGTGTTACTGGTGTTTCTGACATCACACTTTCAAGTTCCTCTACTTTTTGTCTTCCACTCATTCATGTTTGTTCCCATGCCCCTCCTCCTTCTCCCTTGCTCCTTCCTCATGCATTTCCTACTCCTCTTGGCTTCATCCCTCTGTTTCTCTTTAAGCTCTTCTGCTACTTCATTCTGCTCTTCATTCTCCCTCTGACCTTGCTTAGGTGTCAGTATGGCTCAGCTGACAGCACATCTGCATCTGGGCCAGAAAATTGTAGATTCCTGTGTCATAATGGGATTGGGCTCAAATCCACATGCTGGCACCCAAATACAGAACTAGATGAGTGTTGTACTGTCAGGGTGTGCCATATGTCAAATGAAACATTAATCTGAGGTCCCTTCTACCCATCTCTAGTTCTGTCATGATGATGTTCCAAGTGGAAGTAAAAGAACCCAAGGCATTTTTCACAAGTGTGTGTGTGTGTGTGTGTGTGTGTGTGTGTGTGTGTGTGTTCTATTTATACAAGCTATAGATTGACAGTAAGTGAAATTTGCACTCAGAAGGAGGAAAATATCAAAAACAGAATAGAATAATAGACAAAAAAGAAACAATACACTTATCAATTAATAATGACACCTCACAAACTGTAAATCAGGAAAGAGAAGGTATTAGTCATGCTTTAACCCGAGTGCTTTGTTCCAGTAACCATGAAATCGTGACGTGGGCAAACATCCAGCTTCCTTATCATAAATTCATTGACTTTCTTTCTGAACAAACTGCAGTTATAAAGAAAGAGGAACTAGTTTCATTTGTAAAATAAATGAGCGTCTGGCATGCCAGATGCACTGTTTTAAACAGGGCAGCACCACACACAAAATTCTGTAATTCCAACCCAGGGAGGAAAAAACAGCAGTACATCAAATTCTAATATGAAAGGAAGGCCAATTCAGGAAAGTTCCAGTACATGCTAATGTCCTTCCAAAATCCTCAATATAAGGACATGTGAAAAATAAATGCTCCATGGTTTCCACAGACTGTCAACAAGTATCTTGGAGACAGAATCATTTTACCTCACTCTTGTGGTGCCCTTGATTTGCAACTTGTCATGGATCCAAAGTCACAAGAAGGCCTTAATTTTCCTTGGAATACAAGAGTCTAACAGTTGCTTGGTAATGGTAATCAGTAGAATTCAGTGAAAGAATAAACCAGTTCCTGAAAAAATAAAATAAGACATGCCCATATAGAGTCTTCCTGGAGTTGGTGGATACTTGAACAAAGGGCAATTTCCACTGACGAACATTTGTAACAATAAGAACTAAGATAGTTTGAAAGTACCATGGAAGTTTTACCAAGAGGATATCACCTGAAAACCATGCCCACTCCAAAGGTACACATTTTATTATCGTAATCTACTAAAATATGTCTCAAAAAGTAAAAAATAAAAATACTGTCAAAAGACACCAGGGGTTTGACATACCCTCCACACTTTCTTTAAGGGATCTATACATGTGGAGCCTCTTAATGGATTCAGCCAACCTTCCCCCAAAGCAAATGAAATAAATATTAAACAGCCTAGCTAATAAATTGCAAGATGGGGAAGCAACACTAACATAATGAAACAAGGAACAAGAAATTATTTAACTAGAAAAACTCTCTTTGTCTTAGTCATAAGCCACTTACTAAAAGTCATGACTCTGTGTTCAGCTATGCAATGATTAGATTCCTAATTAATCTTTCCCAAATCTTCCTCACTGAACTGCATCCCAAGTATTTGAATTGTACCAACCTGTATAGGGATCCCAATCTTTCTATCAAGGCAGACATCTTTCAGGGACCCCAGCACCAAACCACTACTCTTATATAGGTTCACCTTTGCCATTGAAACCACTGAAGCATTTTCCATAATCTGAGCCACCTGCTAAGCTGAATCCAGATCCCTTACCCGAACACATAAATCATCAGCATAGGCCATGATCAGTGGAATTTGAGCATCAGTTGATCACTATATTTTAACTATCAGGTGTATGTGTAATAGATCTAATCAAAGGGTCTGTTCCAAAACATACAAAAGCAGACTTGAGTTAGCAGCCCTGCCAAAGCCCCCTCTATAGTGACAGCCTTCTCCTGCCAGCCACATAGAGGGGTCCCACCAGTGTAGTCAACCTAGTAAGCATTCAGGAACCCCATACTTGGTCAATGCAGAAACCACAGTTTGTGGGAAATTCAATCAAAGGCCTGCTCCTGGTCCAAGGCTGACAGAAGGAAACCTGTCCCTGTTTGCCATGCACAACCATTTCTCATAATAGGTGAATATTGTCCAAATACTCCTACTTGAAACAATGCAGGTCTGTGAGGAGACTGTCAGAGCCAGAACCACCTGGGACAATATGGAAGCTAAAAGTTTGGTCAATATTTTAATTTCTATATTTAGGAGGCCATCGGCCTCCAATTGGAGATGTCAGATTTTCCCTTTTCTGTAAAGAAATATCAGCATGCCATGAGCCAGCCCATGACCCACTTTCCCATCAGCTAGCATATAATTAGACAGGGCAGTCAACTACATTTTCAGAGAGTCTATCACTATCTGCTAAATGCTCCAGAAGACCATCAGATTCTAGAGCGAACTCAAGGACAGGAGGGAGTCCCTGACATAACTTTTCTAGGACAGGTGTCAGACTGCAGGACATCTATTTGACCATCAGAGAAAGTTGGAACTGGAACAAACTCTAAGGAAATCCTCCACATCATGTGCCGGAATGGCTGTGGCTCCAAAGGTGGATTCCATAGTCTCCCAAGAAAGCAAGTTACACCTATGTAATTGTTAAAACAGTGCCATCCACAACATTAAATTGGGAAAAGGTATAAACAGCTGCTCTGATCTTGCAACTGTCAAAGGGGTTAGTTTTGGAATTTCTTAACCTTAGTGTTATATTTTTGTTCTAACACCAAGGGGTTCATGCATTGGTGCTGAAAGGATGTAATTTCCACCTTAGTCAGGATAACTGGGCAGGTAAGTCATGTCCTGTTGCATCTGTATTAGACAATAATCTGTGAAACTACTGACAAAGTTGCAAATAATTGATGTATTGTTTATGTGCCTTTTTCCCTTGGACTGAAAGGAAGACCCAAATTCTAACTTCACATCCTCCCACCACTGAATGGGAGAGTCATATAATACCCAATTAGATTTTTAGCTTAGATTAATTAATTCAGTTTCTGTTTAAGGATGCCATCCTTCAATAAAGAGGTATTTATTTTCCAGTGTCCAGGACAATACATATCTTGACAGTCAGGGCCCAAAGAGGTCCGCACAAGTCTGTGATACAAAGTTGCTACTGGCACAGTATGGTGCAGAGGATAACAAAGCCAAGAGGAAACAAACATAAACCAATGTGGGTAGATTAAAAAGGAGTATCACTTTAACTCAAGTCCCAACTGAATCCAATAACCCTTCCATGGAAATAATTTATTTCAAGAATATAGAACAACAAAAGGATTTAAAGGCTTTTGCCCCTATTCAAGGGACCCAGTCCACAATTAAAATCTCCTCCAAGCATAATCCCTTTTAATGTATTATAAATAAGACCTAAGTAATTTAAACAACTTAACATTTTTTGTCTTTCACTAAGGAGCATACAGTATATATTGATCATGCATAAGGAACAGTGCCAAAGAATATGTCTAACAAAAGTGTTTGACCAGAGACTATGTCTACTAAATGGGAAAGGTGAACATGGGGGTGGAAAAAAAGAATGCCTTCTGTGGAGCACCTGTCTCGCCCATTGAACAGAAGGAGGAGCCAAAAACAAAGGTTTTGGGGCCATACAAATATCTTTATGTGTATGTAAATGGCTTGAGATGTCCCCTTGTTCTTCACGATGAGAGACTACTTGAAGATTTTTGGTGTCTGGAGTTGAAAGAGGTGGCATTGGAGTGGGCATTTCTCTGTCAACAAGACCTGAGCAACATCCTGCCCTAGGCTCTGAAGCAGGAGGATTCAGCACAGCAGGTTCAAGAGTCATAGTATCTATTAATATAGGAGTAGCAGTGCCTAGAGGGTCCTCAGTACGTGGAGGATTAGGTTCCTGGAGGGGCAGGAGGGTCTGGCACAGTAGATATAAGAAGGGACTAAGCCATCATTGGGAAGCTTCTTGAGATCCCAGAACAAATGTCCTCTGTTTGGAAACAGAGGTGATGCTGTGTTGGCGTTTGGGGTGGCTCTGTCCTAGGAAGTCTAGCAGACCTGGATTCTTCTCTTTTGGGGCCTTCCTTTGAACATGGCTAAATGTAATTATTGTGCATTACCTGGTTCATTCCATCTCCCTTATTATAAGCTGCCCAAAAGCAGGTCCTTTAAAAATGTTCCAGCTCATCAAATAAATTGGAATTCATGTTATTGGTGCATTTTGAACAAAAATAACCCAGTTCCAAACAGAGATCTCATTTTAGTTCATCACAGGTTTTACTAAAATGTGAGGTGGAGCCACACCTACAGGAAGCTTGAATTTTTAGTTTAGTTTAGTTTAGTTTATTGTTCTAGGAATTACTACCTTTGAGCCGAGGCTCTTTTACAAAGGTTCCATGTCAATTAGATACAGTACAAAAAGGTTACATAGATAACACAACAATTTGTGGTGTGTCAAGAGCAGAAAACATATACAAATACATATCAAATCATTTGTGCAAAGGACATGAGATATCAATAATCACATTATTATTAAAAGAAAGAGGTCATGCCAGATTAGGAGAAACAAATAGGGAAAAGTCCAGAACAGAGAGGTAAGTGAAGGTGTGGGAGCAGACAATAGCAGGAGAAAAGGTTTCCCAAACATGTCTTTGTCAAATAACGGAACAGGGTGGGTAGTGAGAAAATAGGTGGTTTAATCAGGGCCCCATTTGCCCCGGTAGAAGAAAACCCTGTGGTTCCTTCCCATGAAAATATAGTTTGGGACATGGTGTATATCCATTTCTGAATGTACTTTACTAGGCGAACTTTGATATTCCAGCCACTGATCCAGACGTATATAGAATCTGTGATGGTGTCTAGGCTACCAAGGATAGTGTACTTTTGTTTAAACCAATATAAAATGTTGATAATAATAACACACTCATTCTTAAACTGGATGGAAACAATCTTCATGGCTGGCTTAGTCAAAGAAATTGCAAGGAAAGGAATCCATACTGCTGTGTTTTTCAGGCCAGCATACTTTTCCACACCTGATCAAGTCATTGGGGCATTTGAATCCAATACCAAAACAAGTGTCACCAACTGAGTGAATGAGGATAAAAACCTCAAAGGCAAAAAATCCTTCACCAATAAAGTCAGTGCCACGAATATGGGATCCAGCATGTTCTCCATTTCTCCTGTATAATGAAACTGGACTGCATTCCTTCTCTTCATTGGTTCAGGTGCCAGTTTAAAAAATCAGAATACCTTTTGTTATCTGGGGGTGGGGCAGTCTGATCTCTTGACATTTCCAGTTGAAGTGAGACAAGCTGTTACTGCTGAACTTCATAATAACTGGGAGCAGACTGTAACACAGAACTCAGATCCGTTCAGCATCAACCATCGTTAGGGCATGGAACCCTGTTTCCTGTGTAGTTTTTAGGCGTGCACAATAATTGCCTCTATTGCACCTTTATAATTTCATCAGGATTAAAATGAAAATGAAGATACTTATCGTAAGTCTGGTGTGAGAAGCTACTAGACTCCATTTCAAAGACCATGATCTGGTTCATGTGAGGCACCCTGGAATTTTATGATGTTTTGGTGTTAACGCCTGCAGTAGTTACACTGTATAAGTCAATGCTTTTGCTGTCCTCTGCAGTCTGTGTTCTTGTCTTATACTGGCCATGACACTTTTCAAGGCATAGTAAGTGCCCTGCTGTTTTCTGTAGTTTAAAGAAATCTGAGTTAAGAAAAAATGCTTTTGGAGAATACAGAAATTCACCAGACATGTAACAGAACTGAATGAAAGTATAACCTTTGTTGGTTTGTGCATGCATGCATATTCAACTCCCATGATACCTTACATGGTGGGGTCATGATCTTTGGAATGTAGGTAAACAAGTTTTCACACCAGGGCAAAACAGAATGAAGCAACCTCATTTATGTTTAAATTAGGATGAAATTAGGGGATGAAAGAGAGAAATCTTTGTTCATGCCTGCAAACTACACATGTATACTGAAATAATGCTGAGGGACTTTCCCTTTAACTGAAACAGGTGCTCCATCTTCTGTCAGCTGCACAGAGCATGGCAAAGGGTCAGATATAATAGTATTGTTAAAGGGAGGCACCTCTCAGAGGATCACTGGAGGTTGAACTTCTCTAGAGCCATCCAGGAGAATAGGGGACTTCAAACACAGGAAAGCTACCATCTGTCCCCTGTTTAAACAATGCAGGCTTCTGAGTAAAGTTAATGGAATTAGGTGCCTCCAGGGACAAAGGTAGGAGAACAGTGATCCCTTATCTCTCAGAGGGCTGGTTTGTCCAGCTGGGACAATGCATCAGGATGAGGGAGAGAAGTAGGAAGAGAGCAATCTTTGTGGAAACTGTGGCCCTTATCACAAGAACCAGGTTGTAAACAACTGACTGGGGATGCTCCTAGAAGAACTTTCCAATTTAGAATGACTGGTGTGAACATAGGAAGTGTACAGGGCCACACTGCAACATAGATAAGCCAGGGATCCAAACAGAGCTTTTGCTATTTATTTTCCAGCCCACATCAACACGTTTAGCATTATTATGAGCTGCAGTATGCAGGTGTTTCATTTTCTTTGTGCTTTCCACATCCTGGGTGAAAGTCAGTGTTATGCTCCATGCCTGCTTTTCAATTAAAATAAAAACACCTGACATGAATTCAGAGCATTCTCTGCTCACCACCCACTATTACTTTCAGAGTAGGCTGCCATTGCTGGAGACAGGTCAGAGTCTTTGATGTGTGGCAGGCAAGCAAACTGATATTACAGCTGAGTCCATCGGATCGGGACTGACACACCAGAGTTCTGAAAACAACTGAGACAGAGTGGGTGTAGCAGTACAGCAGGGAAGCAAAGGGACAGAAAAATCTCTTACCCATTGGAGAGTAGAGTCATATGTTGGAATTGTCAACTGATACCAGATTTTCTCCTTTTGGAGCATGCAGCATTCCTCTTCATCCATGATTAATTTCAGTAGTGCAGTTTTCTTTTGCAGGAGTTCTAACTCCAAATGTGGTGCATATCAATAACCTATGGAACTCCAGGGACATTGGCTAAATCCCCACCAGAACCAGACCTGCATTAGTAGGGGGAACTGATCCCAATGTACTGGAATGGCCATGTGCAGACACCTCCTGATAATCTTCATAAGTCATCTTGTCTCCTGTAGAGACCTCAGGTGAGCCAATATCATGACTCACTACACCTGAAGAGCAGCTTACTCCTTCATAGTAACAAATGCATTACTTTGTGTAGCAGTCTGCACAGGCACAGGTATATTACAAACAGCAGCAGTAGAAGCTTCCTTGATACTCTGAGTAGGAGGAAACCTTCCCTTCACCAAAGTCTCCACAGCTTTTCCTCCATAGCTGACCGCACTCCTCTACCCAACAGGAAGCAAAGCCTCCTGCTGGAAGAAGAAGAAGGGACGTTTTATTAAAAGAAAATAAAGTAAACAATCTTAACTTAAAACATAAAAGGATACATCATACTATACACTAAAAAAATACCACCAACAGCTTAATCTGGTTCAAGGTCAGTTGGCATTCATCTGTATCCTGCTCCCCAGTCGTGCCTGAAAATAGGCAGGATTTGTCTAGTGCACTTACCCGTCAACAAAAACTAAATAAATAAATAAATAAAATAAATATACATTTTAAAGAAAGAAATCCATAAAATAACACAAATACACCAAACCACAAAATCCAAGTCATACACATCAAATAAAATAGATTTTAATAGATTCCAAGAAAGAAAAGAAGCAAGATAGTAAAGAAAGGAACAAATAAAAATAAGGATGGGAAAAGAAATTATCAGAAATCTATGAGTATATAAAGAAAATTCAGTATATACAGGTTACATGTTTCCATTTATCTTTTACTGTTGAACCTGCAAAAGTTTGCATTCATACCGATACAGACCCGTCAAAATTTGTTCGAGTTCAGTTAGTGTCTGGAGGGACAATTCCTTTGTTGAAATGTTCATTTACATTGAACTTGCCATATTTGAAATTTAACACCGGCAAACATCTCACACACAGTGCTGTCTTGGTACCAATGTGACAGTTGCAGGAATGAACCTGTTATTTAATTTTGACTTATATTATATTATACATATATTAGAGTTACCAATGAGAATCTTATAACCTGTATAAGGTATAACATAATCAATTTCATTACAGAGGTTCAGACCAGACAAGGCACAGATGTTTATTTATTTATTTATTTATTTATTTAACAGTTTCACCAGGAAAGGCACACTGAGCAACAGGATTGCTCATCTCCTGATGCATCCTGGGGAGTGTACATAGGGATATACAACATCAAGAACACATAAATCATAAAGCATTAACAATGGAAGATATCAAAATCAGTAGCAACAATCACAAGTAGGATCCAGCATCAAAGAGAAAAACAATATTTTCAATAATCCATAAAGGAACATCTAACAGAGAAGCAAACTATGAGGAACAACAAGTGTCAGCAAGGTGAGATCAGGTTGTTAGTGGACGAAGATTAGAGGTCACAAGTGTGCAATTTATAGTAGCACTTTAGGCACATAGAATGCCAAACAGTACAGAGGAAACAAAAGAAGCAATGAGTGCAAGGTGTTCAATATAACATTTCTATTTCCATAGACCATTATATTGTGAGCACACACAAACACAGGGTATAAATTACACTTTATATTTGTATTATAAAATTACCCTAGCGCCTTGGCTAGCTGTTGCTAAGTACACCAAAAGTAGTTATATTCACATCAATAGGGTTTCACAGATGGAAGTTTGTGACACCATCATGTCAGTCTGTGTAACAACGGCTTAAAATTTTGCTTTCTTATATATTGTTTTGGTACCAGGTATTACCCAACTTGTTCTGACTCCAAAGATTTTCAAGGTAAAATAATTTGTTTTTCACTTAGGCCTGCATGACCTCACACTAGTCTACATGGTTCTTGACCCTAACTCTTTTTGTACAGAAAACAAAGTATTTACCATAAGGCACCTGGACCTTATCTTTTAGGCTAAGCTAGATAGTTATAACATATTCAAAATAATATATAGGAAAAGATAAACATGTGTTTGAGTTCCCACAACAATCTTGAGCCAAAGCCTACCAAGGTATTTTTCTCTATTTTCTAACAAGTTTGTGTTAAGCCCTTAGTAGCACTGTAATGTGCCTTAACCTAACATACAATTATATGTGTGTTCACTTAATAAGCATGCATATAGAATAACATAATGTATTCATATAGTCATTGAAGGTATTGATAAAGTAATATACGATACAGTGCATATAATAATATGCTCATCCCAACACCTGTGGCGATATGTAAAGGGGACCTTAGCCCATTCTAGAACTTTCCACCATACTACAAGGTAGTTCCAGAGATCCTTTATGTATAGAAACTCAAATACAAGTGCTCCAGGGCTTCAAAATAAGCAATACAGATTCTCCATGGGCAGAAGTATTCATCCATGATTTTTATTTTCTAAGTTATCTTTAACTCCTAGTTTCCTGTGACGGATGAGCCAGCTTTACATCCCATGCTTTATGTAGTGTTCTGGAATCAATGAGTTGTAAAGAGTTTTTGGGTGGTGTACTGGAGTACCTCAAAATCCACTTGGGCTGAAAAGCCTTGAATTTGAGTTGTGTTATATATGACTACTCTAGTAGTACAGTTTATATATCAGTACTCTTGTACAGTCTATGAAATGAACAGGTAACAGCTTATATTTCTTAATTTCGTCTTTGAAGCTCTCCTATAAATGGGAAAAAATTATCTCCTTCATGTAGAAACTCTAATATCCCAACTTAGCCTAGTGGCTGCAACCACACCTGGATCTGCTGTGTCCACACTTTAAACAGATTGGCACAGTGTGGATTAATGTTAATAAACAGAAATACACTGAAAAAGAAAGCAAGCTGGTTAATCAAATTTAGGCCTCCTAATTTTACAGGCAAATATAATACATTTCTTTTTATTGAGTTTAGGTGACTGTCCCATACCATCTGGAAAAATAGGCTAAACATTTTTGTGTCAAACTCGGGATGGGGAACTGCATTCAATAGAGTGAACAGGGACTGAAAAGAAGTTTAATTAGAAGTACACATTTTTTCTTTGATTGTTGCAATATACTCCTCTGTACAACCATAGTACCACACTCATCAAGCTTTTCTGACCAATTACAGCAAGCATGGCTATATCACCATGTCCAAATTTTACACCCAAGATTTTGATAAGTTCTTTTTTTTTCAATTTAAAGTTTATTCAATATTATTCAAATAAAGAGAGAGGATCTCCTATTACATTTGTATAACCAGTGTACAAAGTGACCTGTATAAACTAGAAATGGATCCCCTCTCACCCTCCCACTCCCCACCCTCTGTTCACAGGAGACTCTTACTAGTAACAAAGTCCCTATTACCAGATGCAGAAACTTCTACGCACTCTGAAGTGAGTATAGAGTAACCAGAGGACCCCAATGTTTGAGAAATTTCTGTGACTGGTCATTTAAGCTAGCAATAGTCTTCTCTAAACGAAGGTTGGATAACAGTTCTTGCAACCATTCACTGTAAGAAATTTCTATCTCATCCTTACAATGCATAAAACCAGTTTCTTGACGGACAACGCTATAAGGGTTATGTGGTATTTTCTGTTGGTAATAGTAACTGAAGAGAGATCTCCCAGGATACAAATTTCCGCAGTAAAAGCTCTGATAGGCCCAGAAGGGGATCAACCTTTGTTTAATGGTGGTCCAATGGGAGGCTACCTTAGGGCATTCCCAAAGATGTGCAAAGGTTGCCCTCACTCTGCTGGCACCTGGTACATACAGACGAGGAGAGAAAGCCTAATTTTGCCATCTTCTGGGGTGAATAATAGAGACCGTGCAGTAATTTAAACTGTACCAGATGAAGTCTGTCTTGTGTTACAAACTTGTGACAGGCCTTCCATAAAGAGGGCCAATGCAAATCATATTCGGGAAAAAGTGTGATCCAGTAAGGGAAGCACCAAGACAGTCAGGCCACTTCCAATTGTGCAGTACCTCATACAATTTGGAAACAGCATGGGAGACCCACTTGGGGATTAATTCCAGCAAGGGTAGGCTCAGAGATGTTGGTGGCACGTTACCAAAGTATTTTATTACTAGGTGACGTAACTGGAATATTCAAAAACCACAGAGTTCGAATATGAAACTTGTCGAGGATTTCAGGTGAAATTAACCACTGGCCATCCGGTTTCTGAAGGGTGGAGAGGAACAATTCCTTCAGAGGGATTCATCTCAACAGTAGTGGCTTCCCATCAATTGTGAGATTGGGGTTACCCCACCAAGGTTGGGATGGGTCCAAGGTATGGTTATACTTTAGGAAGGAGCAGAGCTGCGAGTGGACACTAGTGGATAATGCAACAGGGTATCTCTAAGAGCAGGAGGCAGGGATCTTGGATTTACATGTAATAATGTGGCAGGGAGAGCCCCTGGTTTGTATTAGGCTCCTCTTTATTTGGAGCCAAATGGGAGTATAGGACTACGACTGCTGGGAGTTGTCCTCCTAAGCCATTGCAGGTACTTATTTACATGTCTGGCCCAATAGTAGAGTCCTAGATGAGGAAGTCTCAATCCCTTTCAATTTTGATGTTGAGAGCTTGTCATAAACTATCCGGGTTTCCTTTTGGACCAAATGAGGCTGAGAAGATCTGGTGCATTTTTAAACCACTTCAACGGCAACCAAATGTTAGAGAGATTTAATGGTAGAAAAGCCTGGGAAAACATTCATCTTGATGATATTAATTTTACCCCAAAGAGATAGGGGAGTAGCACCCATCTATTAAGGTCTTGTCTAATAGTGGATTTTAAGGGGTCTAAATTTAATTTCAAAATCTATTCGGCTCCCTGGCCAAGTACAAGCCCAGGCATTTCAATATATTGGGTTGCCAAGAGAAACCCACTGATGTTCCACAGTCTTTAATGCCTTGTGGTTCAAGGAAAACTACCGTCTTGTCTTCGTTTAACTTATAATTAGACATGGAGCTAAATTCTCTTAATGTGATAAGCAAGGCCGGTATGGATATATTGGGTTGAGATAATTGAAGGAGTAGGTTATCCACGTAGGCCAACACTTTGACAGAGTGCTGCTGAATACTTATGCCCTGAATTTCTGTATTATAAATGACCCTCGGATAAATGGCTCCAAGTAAATGTTAAATAGCAGGGGATAAAGGACAACCTTGCCTGGTGCCAGCATGGAGCTTAAAGAGAATCGGACAAAACTCCGTTGCAGACAACCCAAGCCATGGGGGATTTATATAAGGCCCTTATCCACTTTATAAAGAGGGGAACCCGAAAGCTGTGAGTGACTGAAACAAAATTCTAATCAACCCTGTCAAATGCCTTCTCGGCATCCAAGGAAATAAGAACGGCTGAAAATCAGCATCCCTGAGGCCGAGAAGACATGAGAGGGTTCTGAAATGGTCAACTCAAGATCTGCCTTTCATGAAACCTACCTGTTCTGGGTCTATAATATCCTGCAAGGCAAGACTCAAATGGTCCGACAGGAGCTTTGTTAAGATCTTTAGGTCCTGATTAAGGAGAAAGATCGGTCTATGGCTCTGGACCCATTCAGGAGGTTTACCATCCTTCAGTATTAAAATTATCAAGGCTTCAAACAGGGACTCATCTAGAACTTGGCTGGAGAGAATGTGTTGGATTAGCGAGAGCAGTCCAGGTGCTAATTGAGGCATAAGGTTTTGTAGAAATTGGCGGAGAATCCATCCGGCCGGGTGTGTTATCCAAAGGCAGGTCTTGAATAACCCTGAGTATCTTCTCCAAAGTAATGGGGGCAACTAAAGGAGGACTTCTGTAGGTCCGAGGTTGAGGTACCTTGATTCGAGAAATAAGAAGATAATGGGAAGCAGAAGGAGGATCCCTCCATGAGGCTATACAATTTTGCATAATAAGACCGAAATTCGAAGTGATATCTGCAGGAGGTTACGAGAGTATCACTCTGTTGCGAAAGCGGACCGCAGCTATCAATCTATGGGACTCCAACTGTTTAAGCCTGAGGGCCTAAAGTTGCCCTGCTTTGTCACCCTGATCCACCTGGTAAGACTGAGTTTTCAAAATAGTAAACTTAGCTTTTTCTCTTAAGATATTCAGGTATGAGTCCTAGAGTTTCTAAGGGTTTCTCTTGCATGATCCGAGGATTGGGGGATAGCTCATGCTCAATGGTCCTAATGGGACAATAGGCTTTTAAGGCGCTCATCCTGTACTTTTTCCTTTTGGATGCTAAGCCTATCAATAAACCTCAAAGATAGGCTTTCAGGGAGCACATTCAATATCTGTCTTACCAGTGGAGCCAAAATTAATATCCATGAAAGTGGAAGTGTGCTCGGAAGTATGAGTCTTGTATTCTGGGATCTTTAACAATTGGTTATTAACCTTCCATCTCCTGCCTGAAATAGGCAATGTGGATAGAGAAATCAGAACAGCCAACTGGTGAATGGTCAGAGAGCAGCCCTGTAAGAATTTCTGAGTCTACCACAGCAGGAATTAAGGACTGGGAGATCAATATGTAGTCAATGCGGGAAGAAGAGTGGTGTACAGGGAGGTAAATGTGAACCGTTATCTGATGGGTGCAGAATGCGCAAATGTCCGCTAATCCTGAACTGTCTAGCCAATCCCGGAAAGCCCGCTGCACTGAGGAGAGCCCTTTACGGGCTTACCAGAACAATCCATTTGAGGATCAATCACCAGATTAAAATCGCCCCAATAAATAAAGAAGATTGCAAAACGGGAAAGGATACTGAGAATGCGTATAAAAAACTAGGAGTATCGGGTATTAGGACCATATATACAACCCAAAACAACCTCCTTGGTGTAGAGTTTCCTTTACAAACACATATCGTCCATCAGGGTCTGCTATGGTTTGAGTGGGGACAAATGGTATGGCCACGCAAGAGAATCATAACGCCCGACTTTGGGTGTTGCCCTCTGCTGCAAAACATTGGCCAAGATTTTGATAAATTCTTGTGAGACTGCTATCCCTGCAAGCCTAATCTGCATTTGGCCTGGATTCAAAGAACCCCACCCCTACTTTTAGAATTGCTTTTGTTTGACCCGATACCACTGAATATGCAGAAAACACTTTCAAAGTTTGTATCCAGTATTCCCTGCTTTCAAAGAACAGACATAAATCTCTTGAGTGATTAGCCACTTTTACTGAATGAGAAACTCAGGGACCTGGAGAACAGTTTCACTTAGCAAAGCCAGGTAAAGTAGCCAATTTGTACTTCCTTCCTTTATAATAAATACAAGACAAAAAGTAATACTCTTACCAGACATCTGTGTTTATTTGAGAACATATAACAACCATAGCAAAAGTGCAAAAAAAAATGTTCTGTATGATGCCAGTGTTTTGCACTTTGAGTTCTTCAGTCTTCATGTTTCAGTTGCATAAAACTCCCATAGTTATTTCTTCTTGTCATTGCAAATATGTCTAGTTGGTTTTTCTGAGATTTTAACTTTGCACAGACATTTTCATTTTCATGCTCTCTTCCATTGCTATGGAGCTGCTGGCTGGTGGAGAGATCGTGACCATGGGCATGCGCATCATGCTAGTGCGGCATTTTGGCCTGATTACACCTTCTTCAGAGCCTAGGCTAGTTTCAGAACCACAAACAGTCAGTAAAGACTAACTTTATCAAATGCCTTTCCTAGGTCAATCATGAGTACAAACCCATCCAATTGTCCAGGCACTCTGATAGGGCTATAGCCGAGGTTCAATGTGGGGAATAGCTCCTCCCATATCCTCTACAAAGACTAGCCTCCCTTGGCAGTTCTCCACTTAGAATTGTGAAACCAGCAGTGCCTGGGCTCCTGTGTGACTTGTAGGCTGAGCCTCCTTCCTGCCCATTCTGCTCCTGCTTCTTGCTTGCTTCCCTGCTCCCTCCCATTCTTTTCTCTTCTTGTTCTTTTCTTCCCTTTCCCATCCTCTTTGTCCCTCATTTCCTCTTGCCCCCTTCTCACAATCCTTCTGTCTGTGTCTGCTCCTCCAGTTTTCCTCCATTTCCTCCCCATACCTCCTTTGCTGTTCCTTCTCTGTTAAGGCCGCTGCTCCATGATTCATTCCCCATGTCATCCCCTGCACCTGCCTGGCTATTGTACCCATTCCTGTGCTGCTACTAACACCTGCTCCCTAAGAGCCTGGATGACCTATTCCATCCTTTGCACCCATACAGTGGTGCATCACCTGTGAACCGCCTCTTGCTCTTTCCGTGTCCCAACCTCTCCATGGTTGGCGTGTGCTGGTGACCTTACTGTACTTTCCCATGGATGACCACCTAAGTAAACCAAACCTGGATCTTAGTACCTTTCAGTCATTTTCACTGCACTGAGTCTCCTGTATTTATTGCACAAGAAGCACCAAGGTTCATTTGCAACCAACTGCACAAGATGGGATGATGGGGCTGTTGGGGAATTGAGGAATGGTTTATCTACAGGGTTCCAGGAGTTTTCTAGATTCTGCACAGTGCAAATTGTGGTATTCTTGCATGTGGCACTCCTGCTTGGATTAGGGGGCTGAAGTGTTGCTTAATGAATGGCCTGCTGCAGTAGTACACGTGGTTGATAGCGGGACAATGATCTGACCAGCTGTGGGACTTATCAGCCTATTTCCCTGATTACTGTGGACCTCAGGTACTGCCAAAATGTTGGCCTCCAGAGTCCAGCAAGTGTTTCAGTACTGCATCCCTGGATCTACCATGATTCCTACTGTACTGCCACTATTTTGGTGCTCTATAAATTGACATGTTGCTGCCTTTTCTTGGCCAAGTCTCCTTCTTCTGATCTACTCTGGTCTTCCTGTTCACTGGACTCTCTGCAGACTAGTCTGCTGTTTTCACCCAAGACAGCCCTAATCCTGGTGTGCACTGCAGATGGGCATTACCTTCCTGAGGCTTGCCCACACTGGAACACTCATGCCACCTTCCCATGGCTTTCCTCCTGCATGGCAGCAACCATGGTTCCTTCTCCCATTTTCGCTACCACATTTATCATGGTCTGTGCAGTCCACTGCCCTCCTGCAGGATTCAGCTATGGCTGTTGCCTCTCCCATTTAGCTCCCCTTACCATTTGTTCCCTGGACCTATGCCCTGCTCAACTTCAAGATTTCTGTTCCTTGTTCTACCCTTCGTGCTCCTCCATTCCAACTCACCAGTTACCTGCAACATTCATACCTGCTCCTCTTTCATGCTCTTTGCAGTGCCCCCTAGGCCCACATCATTGGCCCACCTCATGGCTGTCATCATTCATTGCATTCCATCGCTACCAGCATGCTCCTTTCTGGGTTACTCTAAACTCCCCTTACTGGCATTATTGATGACTCTTCCTCATGTTCTCCTACTTGACTTGCTTCCTTCCATTTTACTGCCTCACAGTTTACCTACCTAAGACTATGCAGCCACCTGCCTTTCCTTGCTCAGCCCATACCAGCAGTTTGTCTGGACTCCGTCCTAACTCGTACCTTCTGAGTGAAGATAGGTTTGCCCTGTCTACCGGGAATGGGATTCTGTTACACTCACTACTACTTACTACTTACAAACCTGACATCCTCCATCCCTAACTCTGCCTGGTGGAACCAAGTGAAGGTTAGCTCGCCCGACTACCAGGAATGGGAGCTTTGTCTGCAATCTACTGTGTCATACTTTTGCATTCGTTTACCTGATACCAGCTGCTGCTTCCTTTAGGAATGGGACTTCTTCACCCTTGTGCCTCAACATCCTACCTACCTATGCCTGGCAGTCTCGAGTCAATGTCATCTTGCCCTGATTACCAGGGATGGGAGCCTGAGTCTACATTTCACTGTTTCAACCTTATGCATTCTCTACCCAATGTCCAGTTTCCTCTTCCTTTTGGTAACGGGACCACTGTATCCATTTGCCTTCACCATCCTACTTTTGCCTAGCAGCATCGAATCAAGGTCATCTTGCACTGACTACCAGGGATGGAATCCTGCATCTGCATTCCACTATTTTAACCTTGTACATGCCATATTTGACTACCCATTTGCCGCTTCCCTTTAGAATCGGGACTGCTGTACCCATTTGAATTCAACATCCTACCTTTGCTTGGTGGCATCAACTGTAGGTCTTCTTGCCTTGAATGCCAGGAATGGGAGCCTGTTTCTGCAATTGACTGTTTCACCCTTATGCATTCTCCACCTGATACCCAGTTGCCGCTTTCCTTTGGGAATGGGACCCTGTATTCTATTTGTCTACCACATCCTTCCTCACCAGTCTACATCCTGCACTTTTATGGACTCATCATACTCATCCTCCTTGCCATGACCTCCTCACACTCTGGATTTGGACACTGACAGCTTGTTCTGTCTCTGCCTTCTGTCAGTTCAAATGCCTCCCTGTACTCCGTGCTGTTGGTCACCACTGACAACCAATGTGAGTTCTCTTTCTCCTTTGGAAGTGGGATCCTCTTGCTTCAGTGCTCACAGCACCTTCTGTCACCTGCACTTGTTGTTCGCTATCATCTTCAGACATGGGACTCTTATTTCTCAACATTTTTGTTCTTGGTATCTGGATTCACTTTCTTTTCCATGGATCCACTTCATGGCCTGCAGTGGTCTTCCTCCATTCTGATTCAGTTTTCTGTTTCACTGCTCCAGTTCTATTCCTGTCTGCACCTGTTGAAGTCAGTACACTTGGCCTATGCTGTCTTCTCCTGAGACTTCTTCCTCCAATCCATAGATGACCGCTCTTGACTTTCCCCTTCATCCTTGATGGCTACCTTCTCCTTACCACCCTGGTGGCTCGGGCCCTGCCTGTTTACTGTGGCTCTTTTGGGAAGTTAACACCTATCCGGCCAGTATTCCTACCTGGTCAACTATGCCTCCCATTCATCTATCTCATATTCCTACCCTGTCCATTCCAGCAGCTCCATCCACCACTCAACAGAGCACTTGTTCATTTCACCTGAGGAAAACTACTTCTTGCAAACATTCATGGACAACATGCCTCATAGTCTCTTACATCACCACAGAGTTTTCTATACTTCCCAATCATCTCCTGAGGATCAGTTCTGAATCCTATTCAACTGGACCATAGAAAGATCTCATTCCTCATCTGACTCTACTGGATACTCCTACACAAGCTGTCAGTTCAAGCACTTGGCTTCCTATCTTCCATATCTCATAGGATATATTTTACATGGAAAAGTGATCTAATTCTTTCCATCATGCAATAACTCTGTAATCATCATAGCTGTTATGGATAATGGGAACTGTAAGATACCCACAGCAATACTGATATCATCCATTTAGCTTTTCCTATGTGCACTGACTCTGTTGATCAAGTTACTCAACTCCTACTCCTCAATAGGCACTGGATGTCCTAAGACCTTCACAGCTACCTTCCCAGAACTCCCATCATTGTATCTCCAGTGTCTAGCTGCCTTACTAAAGGCATTCTATCAAACCACAGTTTTCTAACTCCTGGATGTTACTATACTTTATACAATCATCTACCTTCATCATATTACCATCAATCAGTCACTCAATCAATTTTATTTGTATACTGAGGGCATGTGAGCAAAATGCTCATTTTCATAAATGTCCTGTGTGACAATAATAGAGAATGGAGTAAAACAAACAAAACAACAGAGAACAGACACAGTCAAGAAACGACATCATGAATGCAAGGGTACAAATTTATTGCTGAAGAAAAAATTGGTAAACAGAAATAAAATAAAGGTTTACAGGCTATACATAACAATTTGTAAGTAAAATAGTGCAAACATTTGGTAACAATGACAGAGAAGATGTAGAAAAGGGAAACAAGTGAGATGAAAACCACAGTGCTCCATAAGGTAAAGTGCTAGTCCAAGGGGTTGGTAGTAATAAGGAGTCATCAGTAAATGCTGGACTTTGGCAGAGAGAAAACAAATGGTGGGGAAAATTTTGGGGTGGGAGTTTAAGGACAGATAGGGTGAGACATTTGGTGGGGGGTGACAGGAGGGGTAAAGGAGTAGTGGGAGAAGCAGGGTGGAGGTGGCCAGGATTAGCATGGAGGCTGGCAGAGCAACCACAGTCAGATGAGCTGTGGATCTACACCTTGAGGAGAGTTGAATGAGTTGATAGACCTGCAAGCCTGGATTACTGGGGTAGTTTGTTGAACAAATTAGTGCCTTTGAAGGAGATTGCATTCTGTGCCTGATTGGTCCAGTAGAAAAGGGTGTCAAAACCATACTGGAGGCACCTCTGGTCAACCTCCCTGGAGCTGAGGGTGGAAGAGGGAGTTAACGCTGGGTGGCATCAATTTGAGGAAGATCTTATAGAGGAAGGAGAGTTTTAGACTAAACTTTCCTTCAAGGGTGGACCAGCTGATGGCAGAGTAGAAGGTGCAGTGGTGAGTATTCAAGGGAGACCAGTGATGAAATGATCTATGCTGTTGTAACTAGTTCTAAGTTTGGAGAAGAGGAGTGATGAGGTAGAAGGGGAAAACAATGGATCCATAATCTAAAAAGAAGGAGGAGAAAAGAGCTGGCTGGAAGCAGGGATCAAAACCTTCTAATCCTGTAGAGGAGACCAAGCCCGGATGGATCTTCTTAATGAGGCTATTAATATAAACCTTGAAGGAAAGGTGGAGGTCCAAGGAGAGACCAAGGTATTTGAATTCTGAAACCTGTTCGATGGGGCTTCCAGAGTTATCAAGAAGTATAAGGCCAATGGCTGGGGCTTTTCTTGGGCCACAGAAGATCATGAGCTTGGTCTTCTTGGAATTGAGGACCATGCCATTCCCAGAGAACCAAGATTGCAACTTACTGAAATCTGCCTGTAGATTGTAGAACATAGTGGCAGGGTTTTTGTTGCTGCAGAAAAGGGCTGTGTCATCAGTGTATAGGACAAGTTGTATAGCTTGGCAGGTAGAGGGAAGGTTATTAATAAAAGTGAGAAAAGAAGAGGGCCAAGGATAGAGCACTGGGATACCCCATATTTAATTAGGCATTTAGCAGAGATGTGACCATCAATGGAGGTCTAATGGGATCTCCCAGAAAGGTAGTTTCCAACCCAGTTAACTACATTGTCCAAGAAGTGTAAGCTCTGAGGGTGATTAGGAGGAGGGTGATCCACAAGGTCGAAAGCCTTTGTTAAGTCTACAAAGACAGACCCAGTGTAAAGGCCTTTGCTGTTGGCCTTATGGAGGTCCTCAGTAAACCTGACCAGGGCTGTTTCAGTGCTGTGTCCATATCTGAGCCATGCTGGGCACTAGAGAGTAAGATGTGGATTCAAGGTAGGCAGTGAGTTGCAAGTGGACAACGTTCTAAATAATTTTGACAGTGGAGCGAGGAAGGAGATGGGGTGGTAGTTACTGACTTTGTTTCTTGACCCAGACTTCAGTAATGGTCTAATGGTGGTGGTTTTCCAGGTATTTGGGAAAAACAGTACAGAGGAGTTGTTGAGAAGATTGATGATGGGACCAGCTAGGGAATCAAGGGACAGTTTCGAATTTTGTAGTCGAGACCGTCAGTTCCTTTGCTGGGTTTTGGGTTGTTCCTATGAATTAGTTTGATGGTGTCAACTGGTTTTAGGGCCTTAAAGTAGAATCTGGGGAGGGCCTGTCTGTCGTGTTGGGGCAGAGGGTTGAGAAGGAGGACAGGCTTGCTTGGGGAAGAGGAGGGTGTAGGTTTGTATTTTCAAGATCACCAAAGAAGGAGGAGTTAAAGATGTTAGCCACTTCGGTTGGGTTGTTGAATTGTCTACCACCATGGAATAAGGAAATTGGCTCAGAATATTTGGTTTTACCCAGTGCGAGTTGAGGGTACTCCACATTTGGTAGGGGCAGAAGGACTCCCCAAGTTGTTTATCATGTAAGAAATCTATTTTAGCCTTTCTTATACCTAATTTGCACTTGTTGCAGAGACCTGTAAAGGGAGAGCTGGGTGGGGTCTTTGGTTTCGATTATTGGGTCCAGACTTTGTCCTTGGATCTCATCATCTTGATAACATTTGCAGTGACCCAATCATTGATTTTACCTCTGGTTCTGATTTGTTTTGAGAGGAGCATGTTTATCACAGATACTGATGATGATGCTGGATAATTTCTGAAGGATAGAGTTGATCGCTAGGCCTTTGGTGAAAGACCAGTCGACTAGGTTGAGATCGCTGGTTATTAGTTTGATGTTAGGATCAGTCAATCTACTGGTAAAAATAAATTTGGGGGATTTGGGCAGACAGGCAGACCAAAGGCAATGGGTGGCCGAATGATCATTGATAGAGTCTGGAACAACTCCCGAGTCAATGATATGAGTGGAGTGGGGACTTTTATCCAGTCAATAAGTGACTGAGAACAAGTTTTATAGTTATACCTAGTGGGAGGTGATAAGTTGGTGGAGACCTATATTTGAAATACAGGGCATTGTGGTGTTGGCTTGGCTGGTGATCCAGTTGATGTTAACATTCCCAAGGAGGATCCAATCCTTTTGAGAGGAAGGTAGCATTTGAGGGTTAGTAGAGATTTGAGGTCAGAGTGGGGTTCCCAGAGGCAGATATGTGGTGTAAGTGTAAGGGTTTTATTAGGTCCTAGGTGGAGGTGGGTGGAGATGGTTTCGAGAAGGGCAAAATCAATGCTGGGCAAGTATTGAGTGAAGGAGAATTTGCTAGAGATATGGAACATGCAATCCCTCCTTTCTTTCTTAATCTGTCTTTTTCTGACGAGGGTGTAGCCACTAGTTCAGTCTCCCATCAGAGATCTTATGGGAAAGCCAAGTTTCAGAAAGAGTGATGTCAAAATCATTCATGGATACCCAGGCTTGGAATGCTTTAAATTTATCTGGGAGACTCTGAATGTTTAGGTGGACAAAACTGATATGTTTATATTTATTTGGGAGGGATGCTGGGTGGGAGAGCTAGGGTCTCTTGGGCTGGGGTTGGGATGGATGGTTCCAGTGAGGAGTTGGAGGAGGATGAGGTTTTGAGAAAATCAAGATAAAATGGAGTGATTTGAATTTTTGGATGTGCATTGTTTGATAGTAATGACAGGTGCTCCCAGGAGAGACACCAGGGGCTGTATAGGGAGATGGGTGGGTGAAGTGAGAAATGGGTGATCTGGGGTGGGTTGGTAGGAGGTCTGAGGGAGGTCGGGAGGTGCTCGCCACACATAGGCAACAGGCCAGCACAGTGAGTGCTCACCTGTGCTGATTGCCAGCTTGCTCCATGCTGCAGAGGCTCACTGAGTGTGAGCCTGTGTGAGAGACCTGCTGGATTTTTTTCTCATATTATCACAATGCCTGTATATATGTATGACTATGTATAATTGTTTATGACTTGTGTGACACAGGCCCACCTTGCAAATGAGCTTGCTCAATGGTGTCCACCTGGATAAATAAAGATTTTGATTGATTGATTGATTGATTGATTGATTGATTGATTGATGTGAGACAGTGTGTTAGGGAGAAAAATCCAAGGCATAGCAAAGGACTGGGGAAGGTGCAAGGAGAAGGCAAGGGTGTGACAAACTGCGCATGTGCAGCCTGAGCAGCAACAATGGCACCAAAACCAAAATGAGAACAAAGGGATCCCCAGATAGAGAGGTATGGACAGTTCAGCAAACTTGTATGGCAAGGCATTAACAGTTACAAACACATTCCCTACACCTAAGGCACAGCATTAACAATTAACACATATTTCTAATGTTCTAATACACAGCAAAGAGTGAGGCATAAATGAATAAACAGCTCTTAAGTAACCACTGCAAACATCACAAAGCTGGCGTGGATAGAAACAAAACCTCAGAGCAAAAATATCAGCCCCTTTAGCCGATTGCAATTGTCCATGTAAAGGAGCTGATTGGAAAGTCCGAGGAGCGCTATTTACAGAGTTCAGTATCTTTCCTTTGCTTCCAGGCTCACCTGCACTGCTTGCCAGCTTGCTCTGTTGGGCAAGGGAGGGCTCTGGGAGATGTTCCCGCTGCAGGGGCTCACTGAGTGTGGGCTTTGTGAGAAGACCTGCTGTGCTGCTTGCCAGCTTGCTCCATTGGGGAAGGGAGGGCTCTGGGAGATGTTCCATGCTGCAGGGGCTCACTGAGTGTGGGCCTATGTAAGGAAACCTGCTGTGCTGCTTGCCAGATTGCTCCATTGGGGAAGGGAGGGCTCCAGGAGATACTCCACACTGTAGGGCTCACTGAGTGTGGGCCTGTGAGGAGACCTGTGTTGCTTGCCAGCTTGCTCCATTGGTGAAGGGAGGCTCAGGAGATGCTCTGCACTACAGGACTCACCATCAATCAGGTTGCTGCCCATCTGGCAGTCCTTTAGCTTATCCTCATGATTCACCTCCCATACTCCCTCCAGTGAAGATTTTCTCCAACAGCAGGCTTCCATTGATTCTCAGTCTGAATGTCCACAACAGATCTGGCTGTCTCACTATCCCAGTCTTTTCTCTCAACAGATCCATATTCTACTACAGTGATAGTCACACCTGGCATTCTACACTGCTTTGACTTTCCATTGTCACATCAGTCTATAGATTCTTTCATATACCCATTTTGGGCCCACAGTATTTAGACATTGGATTACCTATAAGGCAAAACTATCATGGCCATCTCAGCACATATCATGGGCAATTACGTCAGAAATACCTATATCTACTTTTCTACCAGTATACCAGCAAGTGCTATACAATTTTCATTATGACATCAATACCCAAATCAATTCTCGAATTCCTCACACTGAACTTCCAATTATTCCATATACATTCAGTTACCATCTCTACTGCATATACCAACCTTCCTTCAGTGGTCTAAAATCATTTACGTCCTACTCATACCAGGTACATAAAGACTCTGTCTGACTCTTTTTTGCGTCATGGATGCTTACATTGCAACATATTGCTCACTGCTTAGCTCCTCACCTCCAGACTCTAACTTGAATGTCAAATCTTCTACAAAGTTAGATTTTATCTTATGACTTCATAACCCATCATATTTCCCACCATTAAAGTCTGGTAGCATATTTATTAAATCTTGCTCTTCCTGCTCAATAGTCTCTGTAATCCCTTTGGACATCATGCACTATCACCTTGGAAACCTGGACTACATTCCCCTTTTTAACTAGACCTACTCTACTCTCTGGATTTGTATGCTCCTTCAGAATAGACCTACCTCTTCAAGCTCAGAATCGTCCTTCCAGAATGCATTATCCATGGATTTGAAGATGGATGGTCATCTTTCCAAGCAGTTCACCTTCCTCAGAAAATTAGCTTATAGTTGCTAGAACCTATGTTCCTCTCCTTTTAGTTTGCCCGAGGATGGGCGGGTCAGTAGTCATGGGCCTCAGAGGTTTCCTCCACCTGGGAGGTTTTCTCTCCTACATGCAACTGGTCATAGTCTCCGTGAGTTGGAGGAGGTGATCATACTCTTTTGAACATTCATTGGTAATTCTTTTGGGCTATCTATTCCCTATTCACTTCCAGCTTACCTACCAAGGGTGGGAATAGAGAAAAGCCAAAAGTAAACTACAGTCATATAAGCACTACTAACCCCATACTCTATTCACCCAAACATCGATTGGGAGGGCTATAGCCTGAGGTTCAATGTGTGTTTTATTTATAGGTGATTGGGCATGGGAGGGACACTACACTATGGAAAAGGGAGCTTGTGTTTATTATTATTTATGGTTGATCAGGGCATGGGAGACACTACACTATGGAAAAAGGGGAGCTTGTGTTGTATTATTATTTACAAGTGATTGAGGCATGGGAGGGATATGTCAGTATAATTTAATGGTGACCAGGGCTGTTATGATCCACTGAAGCATCAGGGATATTTCCTGTATTTCTATTATAGTCGATAGGTGCTAGGGGATGAAGCTGCCGGCACAGACATACTAATGAGCCCATAATGGGCATACATAAGACCCCTTTGTGCCATACATGCCCAATGGGATCATTTACATGTTTGTGCTGAATATCACCCATGGGGGACATGGTGCATCCATGTACAGTATGTGCCACACATTCCCCAGTGGGTGGTCTTCAGGCCCTGCATCCTGGATCGCTGTGCCATACATGGCAGCCACCTGTTGTGCACTGCACATCCAGGGTCCTATATTGAAACATATTGCGTGGTCTGTTCTGATTGTGCATTCTGTTTTAATATCTCAACAGAGCTGGCTGCGCAAAGTTATGCATGCACATCCAGCCATCTCTGAATATGGGGCTTTATGGGTAGAAAGTGAAACAAAAGCATCACAGCTTTATATAATTCTGAGGTGAGACCAAGAAACCCAGGCTTGCTATTTAATTTTACGATAGCCCTCTGAATGTCCTCCAGAGAAATGAGTTTTATTAAACTTTGGGCTACCTTGTCCAAGATCCTGAATTGTGCATACTGAAAAAAATGCATGTATACCTCCTAAAATTTTAGCAAAAGTGCCAGACATGTCTGTACTAACTACAGTATATCAAACATCTGTACAGGGTCTGTGACAAATTCTCCTGTATCTTTAAGCAAACCAGTGAAAGCTTTTCTTTCTTAACTCTCTTTACAGCTTGCATAAATGATGTCTGTCGAGTATGACTTTGGGTGCCATATTTGTGCTCTAATAGTAGTGACACGGCTCTGTTCTATCGCAGTGACTTCATTTCACCCTTTTATTATGTATCTGCTCAGACAACTCATTTGGTCCAGTTCATGCTTGAATTCATAAATATGATAGCTGATGCCATAAATCTAAGTACTTCTAGTATTTTCATAACTTTTTCTTTAGATATCTGGTGAAAAAAATTCAAATTATTTTAGTGTCATTCTACCAAGAAGAGGAGGACTCATAAACACAAAGCACTGATTCTCTGGCTTCCAGAAGGCAGTTTAATGAGAGTTGTACTTCATTTTCTGCTAAAAGTAAATTATTTAAATACCATACTCTGTTACTGGAAGCAGTACTAGTCTGTGAACTAAAAGATGCACCTAACAAAGCATGATCAGAATTTTCTATCAGGGTCAAGGTGGCAGACTGGACAGTGATGTTTTGTGAGACAAAGAAAAGTCAATTCTTGTTACAAGGGTGTTCCTATAAATATGTTTATCCTGCAGACACATGCAGAGGTCAGTATGCAACTTGCAAACCAGCATCAGTTATCATTTTAATTACAAAAATGGTGTCACAGTATATTTTCTCATTTCACATCCCCTGTCTTCTTTGGAAAAAACACAATTGAAATCTCACCCCAGTACTACAAGTTTGTAACAAGTTAAGGGTGGACCTTGCTGAACAACTCAACCCTAGATTTGTGGTCTGGGGAGCATAAATACTAATGAATTTGAATTTAGAGTTTTCTAACTAATGGATGTGGAATTTGATTAAAAACAAGGGGGTGTTGTAATCATTTATCAGTAGTACTATGACTACCTCTTCTCGTGAAGACATCCGGTACTTTTTTTCCACTACAGAGTGTAATGCTTTCTTTCTCATTCTCAGAGGAGCCCAAATAGAGCGACAGGGATGATGAGGCTTTCGTGAGACCATCACCATTCACGTTTCCTCAGTCTTTTGTTGAGCAAGGACTTCAAAATGGTTTCTCACTTTGATATCAGAACACTCTCAATTCTTGAGGTGATATTTTCAGTTTCTGAGCACTTCTACATCTTGTCACCATAGTGATTTTTGAGGAGGGGCTTTATTTCATCTCTATCTGCTAAAATTGTCTCAAGCTCAGCATCCTCTTCTGCCAGCTGGTACAACCTCATTGACTGCCACCAGTGTCTCAGGTACAACCTCAGTTGCAGCCGTGCAGGCATTAGCCACATCCAGCATTTGACTGGTGATTATCTCTCAGGTATGCTCTGCTGTGCTGTGATCCATGTTAGTATTTATAAATGCTGCACTTTCAATAGTCTGTGCCTGCTCTAGGGGTGGAAGATCCCATTTCTCTTCCTTGTCAGAAGACTTTCAGACACTCCCTAACCCATCTCCAGAATGCAGTACTGTGTCATTTGTTTGCCCAGTCTCTTGCTGCTGTTCTTGATTTTGCTGATCTTTTCTTGAGCCCTAATTTATTGTTGATGTGTAGAACCATCCTTTTGTGCCTGGTTGACCACGTCATCTGGGTCAGGGTTGTCATATCTGTTGTGGGAGGCCCATGGGCATTACCTGTATGGGTGTCCAGCTTCTTCACCCAAATTGCAATATTTCTCATTGGGGCAGAACTGACTAACATGTCTATAATTAAGGCAGGAATTACACTTTTTCTATCACAGGTGCTATTTAAATGGTTTGGGGACCCACATTTGAAACAGGCATTTGGCTGGCCTGGGAAGAAACAGTGACCTTGATGCTTGCCCAGGTAGAAACACCTAGGAAGATGGGAGATACCTTTGTCATTATGTTTAAGCAGCAGTGCAACAATCTGGTGAACATTTTGAAGTATACTTTTTATGCTATTTTAGATTGCCACTTACTTCCTGACTTGTATGATACCCTTCTTTCCACAATCTGAGTCTGCTTTAGTACTTTTTCATGTCTGAAATAATAAAAGGAGCGCTCCTTTTAATAAGGCTCGGACCAGGTTTTCATCAGTATTTGTAGCTGTTTTTGAACAACTATTGTTCTGTAAGGTCAGAGGCATTGCCTGCTGAATACTAATTAATTTTAGTTGCAACAGTAGTGATATATAAACAACTGATGGACAAACACAGCTGAAAATACTGATGAAGACCTGATCCAAGTATTAAAAGGAGATCCTTTTATTATTTCAGACATGAAAAAAGTACTAAAGCAAACACAAATTGTGAAAAAGGGGTATCATGCAAGTCAGGATATAAGTATATTCTAAATAGCATAATAAAGTATAGGTCAAAATTTTCACCAGATTGTTGCACTGCTGCTTTACTTGAAGTTTCCATTCTGCTGTCCAAATTTGTTCTGAATCAATTGTTGATGTGTGAGTGTGTGTGTTGGGGGAATGTCACAATGCTGGGGTAACCAGTGCTTAATGTTAAAACATTAACCCCTCATTCCTAACAAGATGGTTACTGTTCACAGGGCTCGCTTCATGAGGGGATAGCTTGAAGGACATCCAAAGCGAGAGTATTTTAATTTCTTATATTTCACCAAAAATCTGTCCAAAGTAACAGCTTTTAAAGTCATATCAGAGATGGTGTCACTGGAGGTATTAATCAGTGCATACATTTCTGAAAAAAAAATCAAAAGTCCTTTAATAATGTTTTTCCCACATACGTCCTGTCAGGAGGTAAGTCTAAACCTCCTGTGTATCTAGCAGGTTTGCCTCTGTCCTTCCTGCAAGATCACCAGCCTTTTATTTCCACTGGGACACTTGTGCAATCTACTTGAGCAGCAGCTATCCAAGAGATCTGTGTTTTTGGAACAGTTTGGAAGCTTGAAAATGACTGTGAGTGCAGCATATGTGTGACTTTGTAACTGAAACTGCTCTGATTTGTTTCATCTTGCTGCTCTGCTGAACTGAGGGATTACCCAGGTGTGTGCAAGAGGCCATTTACCTGCATGTAATTTCAGCTCAGGGTGAGCCAATAATAGAGCAGGTTTTGCCTCTGTGGGAGGGTTTGCTGCAAAGAGCGAACATCGCACACGCATAGCGCAGGCAAGGAAGTGTGAGTGGCACGCCACTTGGAGTAGATTTTGCATAAGAATATGTACCCACAAAAGAGAGGGACCTCATCTTAAATAGGTTTTATTTTTATCTGGTTTTGTATTTTTGGTTTTAACTGGTGGGTCTGGCTGTTTTGGGTGGGAAGGCTTTCTACAAATTTAAGGAGTGATGCTCATGGATGACTCAGCTGTTCAGATAAGCTGTCAACTGACTCCTTTTCAGTCCCTTTTTGAGTTAGGATTTAATTTTTTCTCTTCTCTCCTTATATGTATACTCGAAGTGGTAAGATGGTAAACAAAACTGTTAAAGGGCAATTAAAGGGAAGCAAAGGATAAATCAAAAAGAATGAAAAAGGTAATTGCTGTGTTTTACGTAGGAATTGGTCATCACGGCTTGACCCCTAAGGATTTGGTAGAAAGTCCCGTAGTATCCTACTTACCTCACTCCTTTAAGGAGCTTATGAATGAGGAATGCAGATCAGATTTAGCTGGAGACAATTCAGAATTTAATGGAAGAACCAAATTCTGATGGCTAAGAGCTGGATAAGAACAGTCCGAATAATACAAATCAAGAGACTTTGATTAATTTATTGGAGAACCAATTTAGTGGTAGCGATGGGACTAACAGGGAATTTGAGGAATTTAAACAATTATCCTCTTTTGATAATAAGACTATAACTCCGGACTTGGAAGTAATTAGTAACTTAAAGATGGTGTTAAACTCTGTCCCAAGGAAAATCGTCTGATTTCTTTAAAAAACCCTTTCTAACGCCAATAATATTTTTCAGGACGTTCCAAAATGAACAGCACACATATGGTTTCCAATATAGGAGGTTACGATTGTACCACTTTTTGGGGATAAAACAAATATAGCGGATCATTCCCAGGTTTTTAGACAAGATGAGTGGATGGGGAAGTAGAAGCAAGTCAGCAATGCATGTCTGGGCAAGGAGATTATATAGATAAAGATGATGGTATTTCATGCTTTCCTCAGGAATAAAGTTATTTAGTCCATTAGAGATCCTAGTGAGGTAGGGGTCTGCAATATCGACTCTAAAGAAATGGTGTATTCATCCCTTAATGATGCACCTGAAGAGTTTTTCAAAAATGGACAAAGAGGTCCAGGACATTCATTTAGATAAAGATTTTTGATTCAGTGTCCGGATACTATATTGAAATATACCATTAAGGCTCTTGCACATCCGATAATGTCCAATGTTGTTTTATTGGAGGCATATAATGGTATTAAGACAGCTTTGAAAACTCTTTCTAGTTTTTTGTGTTGTGAAGTTTGCTGCTTTAGAACAACAAATTTCACAATTATTGGGGAAAGAAAGTTCACAGATCTAGGCATAATTTGTCATTTTCCCTAAATGTTCAAGAGCCCTCAGAAGGTAAAAAGGGCAAAAAGGGTGGAGTAAGTAAGAAAAAGGGGGAAGAAAAGCTTGGGCCTGTGGGACTTATTCAGACTCCTAATTTAGGAAAACAGAAAGATGAATTAAACACTAAGGATGAAAAGACTAATAAAATTGGGGCTACAGGTACCATTAGGATAGGAGAGGTACAGAGATACAAGGAAGAATTCTGACCAAAAAAAATAAATCTACATTTGTGGATGGGACACTTATAAAAGATCAAGAAAAGGGGAGGGTGATTACATTGTGAACAAAAAACAAATTCTAAAGAGAATTTAATTAAGGTAGATCAGTTTAATAAAGATCTTTGCCCAAATTCATGTTGGCCAAGGAGGATAGTAACCCCAATGGGTATGACTTGGAAGCATATAATTTAATCTGTACAGGAAAGAAGTAGTTTTTAAATTAGATAAGCTGTATTTTAAACATTATGAATCTACTGTAACCCTAACCAGCATGATAGCCCATATGTTGAGAACAGAATTAGGGTTACCAACAGTCGAGATGCTCTTATTATGACTAGGATACTTCCAACCCTACTAATTCAGTTTACTTTATGCTCCCTAACATGGATATGGCAAAATTGGTCTGGGCTAAGCAAGGCCTGGTAGACTCTTTGGATTACTGTTATCAACACCAGTGACCTGGTCAACAATTTGGAAAATGTTTATAATAGGGCAAAATAGGAAAATGTTAACATATGATATATTCAAAACTACTCTTGTAACACTGAATTGGGAGTTTGGAGTTTCCGTGAAACCTCAATGATCTCTATTTTTGGGCTGGATATATTGGAGGAGAAACTGCTACTAATTTACCATCATTATTGCAGATGATTTTATCAACTATTATTAAAACTCATATACGTCCAGAAGAATTTGTGGAGGTGAATAGAGTTTGGAATGATAAAGAGGGTACTCAGATTAACTGTATTATTGGTTCTGTACAATTGTTAGTATTACTTTTTGAAAATAGACATGTGTTGGATGAGGTGGGTATTTATATGGTGGAATTAAATGAGTGGGAGACATCAGGTCAATCTAGAGCCATCCAACATTGACTAAGTTTTTGGAAATACAAAGTACTGAGTCCTCATTAGAGCAGGAAGGGGGTCAGAAAGCAACCCTGGTTATAATGTCCTTAATGCAATATAGCAGGACTCCATAATAAGTTTGTGGATCCTCAGTGGGTTGCTTTTATTTCTCAGAAGTGATTATTTTTCAGGAGACATGGGTTTTAACATCTCCTTTCCTGAATGGATATGAAACTAGTTTTGTGCCAGCAATTAAAGGAAAAACATGGGAGGAACAAAGGAGGTCTGGTTACAATGATCAAAATTATGGAAGGATTAAGGGTAATCAGAAGTTACTCTCAACTCCGAGATCCTTATGGTAGTAGTTAACTGGGACCTTTGTATGGTTCTGATTGTTAACATTTATATTCCACCGTTTTCACACTTACTCTACATATGATTTTGGTCCAAACTATCAATGGAATTAGATTTAATGATACAGTTAAATTGGATAGATACTGTCCTTTAGCTGGGGATTTTAACACTTCGAGCTGCTGAGTTCGATAATTTATCATTGTTACAAGAATTATTATATATGGCAGATTTGGAAAAAGAAATACAACTGACATGATTGTAAATGAGGCAGGGAGATGTTTTAGTACTTTTATCACAGAGAATAATCTCTTGATTCTTAATGGGAGATTAGAAGGATGAAGGGGTGATAGCACTTTTTCTCCCCAGTTGGTAAGAGCGTAATTGATTTTATATTATGCTCTCCTTTAGCTATCATTTCTGCAGGAGATTATATGTGGCTATGAGAACAGAAAGCGATCATGCAGCAATTTTGCTGGACTTCAGGACTTCTGATAGTGTCATTCCTCCCCAATAAGGCCTTGGCGGATATTGAGATTAGTGGAAAAAAAGGTTAAGATTGAATAACGAGTAGATGCAAGGAGTTTGGAACCTTTCATACTCTATTTTTGTTGAGTTATTTCAGCAGGTACAATGGCTCCAAAGGTGAAAGGATCAGTGAATTATTAAACATAGGGTATCAACAGATTAAGACACTGATTTATTCAGTTAATAGTGTTAAGCCACAGTTAGTATCCTGGTTTGATGAGTATTGTAGGAGAGAGAAAAGAAATTTGATAGGGCCATCAGGCAGACAAAAAAAATCCGAGTAAGATGGCGATTATAAATTTAAATAAAATGCAAAGGGAGTATAAGGAATTTCTCCACCAGAAAAAAGAGAATTTACTGAAAAACAATGGGGTGTTATGTACCGAGTTATTAAGGAGGGCGATATTAAGCTTTTTGGCTTCTGTCCAAGGGACAGTTGATCGAATTCTAGACCTCCCATATATATCCCCAAGGAAACTTGGATATCTTATTATAGTCTACTATTTAATAGACATCCTACCAATGATGATGATAGAAAATTTTAACATTGAGGAAGAATACACATCGTTAGTGTTTATATTTGGAGAGGTGGAAGAAGCCAGTGTGAATTTATCAAATAATAAAGCACCTGGACCCGATTTGATACCGGGAGAAATTTACAAGGAGCATTTGAATTATTGGGTAGTTTTTTTACTAATTTTTTCAATATCTGTTTAAAAGAGAGATTTATTCCATTATCTTGGACAAGAATATAATAGTTCCAAATCATAAAAGGCCAACTTCATTTGCCATCTAATTAGCGTCCAATCAGTCTTACTGGCATTAGTGGAAAAATCTTTGCTTAAATAATATTATATAAATTACAAGATTGGATAACTACAAACTCCACTTTATCGATCTTTCAAGCAGGTTTTCGTAAGGATTTTTCTATGACAGATAATATTTACATCCTAGCCCATCTGATAGAAAATATAGATCATTTCTCGTAAATGAAGCTGCATGCTGTGTTTGTAGACTTTTCTGCAGCATTTGACTCAGTTAATAGAGCCAAGTTATGGGAGATATTATTAAATAGACGCTATCATTAAATTTATTAGCCCCCATTATTAGGTTATATTCTCACACAACATCGGCTATTAGATATGATAATAAGGGCAACATTTCTGATTATTTCAGTACAACTGGAGTTAAACAGGGATGTCCTCTGGCCCCCTTCTTTTTAATTTGTATATTGATTCCTCTGACTTATAAAGATATAGATATTCTTGATTCCCAAAAATTAAGAATATCCCAGTACATTGTCTGGCCTATGCAGACAATTTGATTCTTTTGCTTTATCTGCTCAAGGTTTACAAAATAAAATAAATCAATTTTGCTCTAAATGTAAACATTTGGACTTATTAATAAATATGAAAAACTAAGTTGTTGATTTTTGCACCCTTACAGGGACATCAAATTAAACCAAGGATTTATTTAAATAACAAACTTATTGAAGTGGTATCCTCTTATATATATTTGGGGTGAAGTTTGCTTCGAATGGAAATTGATAGAGCATTGAGAGGACAAGTGATAAAGGCAAAACTGATTGTTAGGGCTCTTTATGTTTTGCTAGGAAATATGCAGGATATTTGGTCTCGCCGGCATTGATAGCTGGCAAGGCCAAAATTAATTCTATTCTTTGTATGGCACAGAGGTCTGGAACAACAATGTCCCTCATGGTTGGAGAGCCCACTTTCTCTCTATTATAAATCTTTATTGCAGGTTCCACTTGCTACTTCTAATGTTATAGTTAGGGCTGAATTGGGTAGAGTACCTATTGTTACAATAATTGATATACGTCTCATGAGTTACTGGGTCAAAATATTAATCAACAGACTAATATTATGCCTCTACTATGCCTTAGAGAAAAATTATCTTGGCATAAACAGAATTTTAGGTCTCCTTGGGTCAAAAATATTCAACGTATTCTGGGCAGTGTTAATATGCTTCATCTTTGGACAGATTGGGAGAAATCAATATCAATATCTTATGTGTTTAAGGAGTATGTTAAAAAGAAAATACTTAGGCTTGCCTATGATAAGCATATGGAGCTCCTCAGAGTTCAACATCAGGCCAGGTGGTTAGCTCAAAATAAAATTGATGTATTTATAGAGAAATATCTTACTCTTGGGCTGTCCCTGTTAGAAAGAAAAAAGATTGCTTGGGCAAGACTGGGAATCATCTGTTCTAAATATGCTTTTTTTTAATAAGATGACTCCACCCAATTTAGGTTTGGAGTTTGCAGATGTAACAAGGGTTTTTAAGAAGATCTTTATCATATTACGGTACAGTGCCCTTTATATAAAACCCTGTGGTTTAATCTGTCAAACTATTTCCTTATTAAATATGTGAATGCAAAATATGATATTTTATTCATACTTCTTCACCCTCAGACATTGGAGGAGGCTAAGATGGTTTCAAATTTTTTTATCAAGTGTTTAAACACAAAGAAAAACGTCTCTCTGCCTATGACAATTAATTTGTTCATGGATTTTATGTGTCAAAATTTTAAATGTAATATTAGATTTAATATTTTTTCTTCTTTTTTGTACATAATTTTATGCTTTTAGTATGTTGTAAAGGCTTGATTGCTGAACAATAAAACATTGAACCTGAACCTGAACCTGTGTATCTTAAACAAATGGGCAGAAACCATGAAGGTGAAATTATCAGCCATCCAAAAGCCTCTGGTATTTGGCTGTTGATATAGGGGCTTATGGGGCCAGCTCTGTGTTTGTATTTGTGCTCATGCAGGCAGAGCAGTCTGAGAAGCAGTTGCATTTTGTGCATTTTCCTGGCCCTGCTTGTTCCTTCTAGGTCATTTTGAGAAAATAGCTGTTGTGGATGAATAGTAGGTTCCATTGTTTGTGGTAATGGTAGAGTTCTATTTCTGGTTCCATTTCAGAAAGTTGAGGAGAAAGTTTAGTAATAGGGACTCTGCCCTGATCATTACTATCTTCATTAATTACATGGGCAAAAAAAATTGTAGAAGAAATATTGTCTTACCTGTCCCTTTTGTGCTATTTTTGATCGGGGATTGTCCAAATGTAGAGACAACTGGTGTCTGTCTGAGAGGAGCATTCAGCATTTCCATCCCAGTCAAAACTGGGGAACAGGAGGATTTCATCCCATGGCTCTAAACATGGAGATTGCAGCATTTCAACTAGAGTACTTACAGTGGACTGGGCTGCAGATGTGGTGGTTGTTTGGTCTAACTGCCCAGCTGATTCATCAGCTGGCAGTCTACTGACAGGCTTCCTCACTAGAGACAATGTACCTCTGGAGTAATTTGGGAGTCATCATTTACCATCAGGGGACAGCATCCAGCCAACATTTTCAAGGGCTTTCTTGATGTTCCAGTCTTCTTGAGTTTAGCGCAGGAAGCAGGGCTACTTGCATTTGATTCCCAAACTGGATGGGACACTGTGGATGCAGTCGCTCCTCTTGGTAGGTGCAGTGTAAACTATTATTTTATCATTATTTTTAAATTGTCACTACTTTGAGCCATAGCAGTGTGGTCTCTCAGGACATCAGAACAGGATGACTGAGTTAAACCAGGTTAGGAAGCAGTCTAACTTGTATTACAGCATGTTCAATAGGCAACACAGTCCCAGGGTTATTTTCAACCTTCATGGGGCTAAGTTGTGGCACTGATGCAGACAGACTTCTGGGAGAGAAAACTGCAAACATTTGCTCTTCTTGTCCTTCAGTCTTTTCAGTTTAGATCTACACTTTCTTTCTTCTTCTTCCATCATAGTTAACAATGTTTCTTTTCTGACAATTGCAAGATCAAATTAGCCTCCACTGACAACAAATGTTACACTGAATTTGTATTAACACCAAGATCTGATACTTCAACAGTCAAATGTTCCAGGGCTGGGGTGAAGGCCATCCCCATACCCTAGCAGCATCTTCTCCTCCTTCCAAACCACAGTCAGCCATCTTGGTAGACAACTGAGCAGCACCTCCTACCTCTCACAGGAAGTTGCAACAGTAGTGGATTTTCTTGGTGTCCTTACCAACATTCCCCTTCCCTTAAAACTGATTCATTTAATTGTCCAAGGCTGCTTGTAGATGTTGATGCACAAAATGGCTGACACTACATATTCAGTCACTTCAGTATCAGTTAGCATTGGTTATAAAGTCCTTTGGGATACAATGAGTATGAAAAGCACTATATACTGTAAAACATGAAATGCTGATTCTTCATCTGTTTCTTCTTCTTCTGCTTCTTCTACTAAATAAGTATAATGGTTCCAGCCAGGATGCTATGCAGCATCTTGCAGTATTACTGAAAATGCTGTGGTATGCTGCAGTAAACAATGTAATTCAATGGCAATTAAGCCATTTTGTCATGCAGTTCTTTATGACATGTCATTCACTGCAAGGTATTGCATTGCATCCTGGCTGGCTGCTGTAGCTACATAGAACCCGTAAGGACAAGAAAAATATTATGATTCTATCAATCCTGCTCTGATGGCCTGCACAAGTACCCTTGCTATTTGTGTTTCCCTTTCTCCTATCTCTTGCTTACCTCACCACTTAAATCCTACTTTTGGGCCATCCTTTTCTGCCCTCTCTTCTACTGCTCCTGTCACCTGTTCCTTGGACAGCTCAATGTCCAAAAAATCCTTTCTTCACTTGTAGTCTTCCTTACAAGTTGCTTTGGTGAATATGACAATTTGGTATAAAGTTCTGGCACGAGAATGAAAATGGAATATTTTATGTTCTAAGACTTGTTTGTGCTAATGTCTTTGCTGCTGAAAAAATAATGGAATTAGTACACTGTGTTCAGCATTTTACTATGATAAGGAAGGAGGCGGTCACTGTTTTGTATTTTGGCTGTACAAAACATGCAGTTTTAGACAGAAAAGGCTGTATCATATGGTAATATACCCCAGCATCTAATTACCTTGTATGGACATATCTGAGTTTGGGAAATAACAATTAGAAAGTGTATATACAATAGATTATAAAAGGTGGAAGGTGAGGAACTACAAACTCCAAAATGATGTGCTGAAGCTTCCACAATGCCAGTCTAGTTCATCCTCCCAAGAGAAGGCAACTAATCATTGCTGGTATCTTGTAGCTGGGCTGCTGGTGCTAATGCAGTATACCTGTATCTGTGTTAGTTCAATAAACCTTGCTTTATGGTGTGCAATTCCTCATTTCTAGTGTAATCATTGGCTTGAATACCCAACAGTATGCTGGAGGAAACATTGTAATTCAATGGCAATTAGGCCCTTTGCCCTGCAGTATTTTGTGGCATGTCATTTACTATAAAGTATTGTATTGCATCGTGGATGACTCCACTGTAGCTACATAGAACTGTAAGGACAGAAAAAGCATTATGATTCTATCACTCCTGCCATGATATCCTACTTGAAAGTACTCTTCTCATGCTTGTTACCCTCCACCTCTCTCTTGCTTACCCTGCCTCTTCCCATCCTACTTCTGGTCCTTCCTTTCATCTGCCTTCTCTTCAATTTCTGCTTGTTCCTGCCTCTTAAACAGCTCAATATCCAAATCATCTTCATTAGCAATCCTTCTTACAAGTTGTTTGGTACTACTCAATGTATTTTGCAGAACTGCAATATTGATATATTGTACCTTGCCATCCTTCCATGAACAAATGCACTTTTTCTTCTGTTGACAGGATTACCACTAGTATTTGTGGCAGATCTAGACTCTGTGCGAGCATCATTATGCATAGAAGATAACTGAGCAGCTGAGCCTGGGCTGTGATGCTTCTGCATAATATGGGGATCATATAGTGATTCTAGTGCACTGGCAGTTGTCACCACCCATGCACATTGGCAGAGGTGTCAGTTACTGTCATGTCATGTTATGTCATTCATATGATACAACCATGAGGAGTCCTTAGTTGAATTTGAACTGGAACTGGCAGCACTTGAATGATGGGAAGGAAACTCGTGATTTCTGGATTGTTCAGGGTGATATCAGAGGCAATGGAGGACCAAGAGAAGCTGCTATAGTAGATGGAGTGGATTTGGAAAAATAACATCTGAATACTACTGAACCAGATTTTTGGACACACTATTACACACCAGTCCTGACCTCACAGCCTAAAAATTCCCAACCCCTTCTCAACCATTGTCAACATGAACAGTTGCAGCACTTGTACTTGAAACTGGCATGGTTAAGACATTACTGAAGCATATATCCAAAGTCCTGATACATGTAGATTGTTCTTGTATAATAATGTTGACATGATTATTATAACATTTGTTAGTTCTTCACTGGTACCAGCATGTAAAGAGGAGTCAGTCTTTCTTTCTTTCTTTCTTTCTTTCTTTCTTTCTTTCTTTCTTTCTTTCTTTCTTTCTTTCTTTCTTTCTTTCTTTCTTTCTTTCTCTCTCTCTTTCTTTCTCTGTATGTGTTTGTAAATGTCTATGTAGAATAGGTATCCACTGTATCTATTGCATAGCAGTTAGATGGATTCAGCACACTTCAATGAGGTGCAATTCAGCTAAAGCAACAGTTCTCAAGCTTTGTCATAGTGAGCCTCCCTAAGTCATGGAAAGATCTTGAGCCTCCCTAAAATACTGAAATATTTTGGGCCTCCCATAGAAAAATAGCCTACTCTTCACAGTACATCAGGAATAAATTAAAACCTCTTTGCATAGCTGGCTCTCATGTTAGTAAACTTACTGTACCCCCAAAAAAAAACCAGGACAACCTACCTGCTCCAATAGTTTTGACCCTCGAACCATTGTTACCACTTACTGCCATACCTTCATGGGTCAGACTGCTTTTCTGTTTCCCCTCTAACTGGAATAACCTTCCTGCCAACCTCTGCCTCTCCTCCCCCGCTCTTAAGCAACTTCTCAGGGATCATTTTGCTCCCTCCTGCTCTTATTCCTAGTGCCTATATGGTTGACCCTTGTATTTGGACAGTTCTGCTGCCAGTCTAATTGATCACTTGTTCTACACATTGTTGGTTTCTTGTTCTTAATTTGTTTGCACTTTTATTAATTTTGTATTGCTTGAGTGTTTTGCAGTTACATTTTGAATTGTATTCTCTCACTACTCTTCCCTAGTTACACCTGAAATAAGCCATGGCTCAGTGTACAGTACCTTCCTGGTCACAGACTTGTGAATAACTACATAAATTCACCTGTTATCCTTTCAGTTTGCCTTATCCCTTCACACAAAATCTATAAAGTTCAAAACTGAAATATAATACTTTTTCAAGACTTGCTTGAGCCTCCCGGAACAGGTTGGGCCTCCCAGGAGGCTGGCTCACCATTTGAGAACCCCTGAGCTAAAGGCATGACCCTAATATGACTTTCAGTGTAATATTTTATAGAAATGGCATGTACTTTAACATAAATGTTAATCATATAGGTACTTTCATGCAATAACATATTTAGATCATATGCCTGGAAACAGACCCGCTAAGATGAATTAAACCCAGTATGCACAAATATTTTATAACATTTCCTTAAGTGTCTACATACTGTCTAACAGAGCTAGCACTGTATCTAATAGAGTGTTAAATGCCAAACCTTAAATCTAGTGAAATCTGATATCTCCGTTCAATTATTATAACAGCAATGGGAGGAGGGAAATTGTTTAACCAGGAATGGCACACTAAGCAGGAGCTTGTTTCCAGGTGTGTCTTGGGAGCACAAGGAAGTTAAGGGACTTGCTCAGTGTCACACAGTATGCATGTAGGGGTGATGGGATTCAAACCCAGGTCTCCAGGATTGCAGATAAGTGCCCTTAACCACTACACTATACCTCCTCCAGTATAGATGACTATAGAACTAGAGATTATATTATTTTTTGTATGTCTTTCAAGGTGGTTTAGTTACCAGTGCTCATGCCTCAGGGTCAGATATTCATAAGTTCATATCGTTCATCAAACTTGTTGATACTACAATGTAGTATTAACAAGGGAGATGATTCTTTCTTGGAGGTGCAGCATGTTGATAGATATTAAACAGAAGTCCTCTGCCCATTCTGGTGGTTTCACTTCAGACTTTAAATAAGCCTTGGTGTTATTTGTAATGAACAGACAATAGCCCACAGTGTCTGCTTAGCTTACACTAAGCTCATTTAATAAGACAGACAATGCTGCAGGGTCCATGCCTGTGTATCAGCTGGTATTAGCACAAAATGCCTACCATCTTTACCTGAGCACAGACACTGCGCTATCAGCATCTACTGTAATTGGATGTTTGTATGATCTTCAAAATATCCTGTGCATGTGTGTATATGAAAGATGCAAAATACTTTTATATTCAGTTCCATTTCCATTGTGTGGATATACAACTACATTTATGTGATTAAAGTAAAACTAAGTTTGGTGTAAAAGTTGATTACTTTTCAAGATGGTTGAGAAAAAGTAATTTCTGGGTATCAGGCTTAAAGTGTCATCCTTCCTAGTGTTAATGCTAACATTTTAGTAGATAATGGCAACAAGACTAAACAAAAGTTACACAAGGAGGAAATGAATATGCACACCAGTCCCTCAAAAGTGTTATCACTCTGAATATTAGAAAAATATGAAAATGACCCACAAACTGAATGGTGAATTAACATATACAAATTGCATCGTTCCTGCAGTAACTCTATTGCAGAATTCTGCAGAGTTGGGTTTGATCCAGGTGAGCTTCATTGTAGCTTTGCTGCTATAATACCTGATAAGATGTATAGCTGGCACTCCTATGTATTGCCTCATGGGAAGAGGCTTCATCAGGAGGACCAGTTAGTTCAGAAAAAAGATGCTGGGAAGATGGTATAGAACTCCAGAAAGGTTTGTGCATGTGGGGTTAAAGGTATTGGACCAATGTTGAAGGTGCCAGAAGTCCCAAAGGAATATTATTCACATACAATATTATAATTATGCCCCAGTGAAAAGAGATTATACATCCAGTGCACCAGTAATATCATGGGGTGTTAGATCAAATCCTCCCATCATTTTGGATATTAGGGATGTGGGCCAATTGCTGCAAGCATTAAACCAACATCATAAATTACTTCCTACTATAGAAGCAAAGAGATGAATACTTATGTGATGGAGGTGACTGAAATTTTAAAACTAACTGACTGGGAGGTTGGAGTATCCTGGGCAGTTTCCTACTTGAAAACTCTTATCAAAGAGATGGGAACCTTTGGTAAATTTGAAAAGAGCTGGGACACCTGGATTAAAGTTATGGGCACATTTTGGTCACGGCCAATGATTAAATAAATTAATAGTGTCTATATGCCTGAACAAATAACTGAAATAAAGATGAGAAGATTTACACTGCAAAATGCATGCTCACTCATGCAGATTGATAGTAAGAGTGCGAGAATGAATGTTTACCTGTAGCCTATACTAGTACAGTGATTAACTCATCCCATATTAGAAACATGGAAACATAGAATTTGATGGCAGATAAGGACAGCTCGGCACACAGTCTGCTCATTTTTTCCCTGCCTATATTGTCATTGAAGACATTACTTGATATCCAGGTCTCTCCTCCCCTTTGCTTCCCACTAATATTCAGTTGTACCTATCCTATGCATGCTTGAAGCCCACCACTGTGTTTGTCCCCACCATCTCTGGTATCCATCACTCTTTCAGTGAAGAAGTACTTCTCACAGCTCTCTTGAATTTACCCCTTCCAGCTTCATTGCATCTGGTATCTTGGAGGTAGATGACTTGGCTTGCAGGCCAAGGCACCTAGCTCACCTGAGCTCTTTCCTTCTAAGATTGCTTGAAAGGCAGAGCAGAAAACCTTACCAGAGCAAGGGAAAAGGATTAAGACTTTTTTGTTAAGCAGATTTACTGTATGTTGCTGATTTATTTTGTACTCACAGAGATTGCTACTGTTTGTTGCTAACATTTCATTGCTTTATTTTTCTCTGATTCAAATTGTTGCTGGTATACCTTCTTCTGCATTATTACAAGGTGTGCTACAGGTGTGTGCTAACAGATTACTGTTGTAATCTTCTGATTCAAATTGTCTTTTGCAAGGTATATCTTCTGTTACTGCTTTATTTTTCTCTGTAGCAAAGTGTTTCTTACAGGGTATATCTTCTCTGAAATTATTACAGGTAGTGCTTTACAGGTTTTACAGTTTTATCTAACATTAGGATAAGCTTTCAGGGTTACTGCATTTGTTGTTGACTGATTGTTTCTTGCTCTTACCTCCTAGTTCTTTTGTTTGTGGTCTTTTTCGGCAGGGAAGGCCCAGCCACCTACCCCATCCCCAACCACCCCACACTACACTCCTTTTATAGGGTACCACAGTTGTGACATTTTCTGTGGCAAAGCAGGAAGGGAGGATCAGTGGGGCATCCACAAGGTGAGCTCATTTACAGGGCACTAGTAATTAACAAAACACAAAATCAAACCATTACTTGCATTTTCTTCCTTCTAATTACTGACTAGGTTATAAACCCCGCAACTTATCTGGAATGGATATCACTAACTGCAGGTACTGTGGAACACATTTCAGAATGACAGTCTTACAGGATTTAGGACACTGTCCTACATGTTGGGCCATTGTAGATCTTAGGGCTCAGCTCGGCAGCATGGGCAGAGATTGTGTGCCTCAAATTTCATATTCAAGAGGAAATACATTATAAGAACACCCACCATTTCCCCAACATCCAACAGAAGAACCTCGACCACAGAGGTAGTTGGTCCAGGAGGTTAGCAGGTGGTTAGGAGGGGCAAATGGGTGCCCCATCACTTTCTGCTCTCCAACATATTACCTCCAAAACCCATATAAACACTACAAACAGGTATCTGCCTCTACCGGCTGAAATCAAACAAAGGAGCAGAGGACACTGCAGAGCAGGACACTGCAGCACTGGAGCTAGTACAACAAAACTCACCCAAATCAGGAACCAAAACAAAAAGCAAAAGGAAATCCAAAAACTCTGATCATAGGAGACTCCATGATTCGGGAGTTGATACCCATCTTCAGCCAGGGGTAATGGTCAGATGCCTCCCAGGTACATCAGCGTGAGAGACACTGACCGCATTGATAAAATTGTTCACAAAGCAGGAGAAAACATTGACGTCCTAGTACACATAGGGACTAATGATCTCACCAGCCGTCAGTTGTGAGACCAAGGAACACTGACCAGGCTGGGTGACAAACTATCCTCCATTTCATCCGGCATCTCCTTCTCTGAGATCCTGCCAGTCTGGGAGAGGGGGCAGATGGACGGAAGGTCAGAGAAGGGAGATAGGGAGCTAAACATGTGGTTTAGGGCTGGTGCAGCAGAAAGTACACAGATTTGTAGGTAACTGGCAACAGTTCTGGGAGCGAAGTTCTTTAAATTTGATGGACTGCATCTGACTAAAGAGGGAGTCAGTGCATCGGGCAGAAGTTTGATGTCTTTGCAGAATATTTAAACTAGCAAATGGGGAGAGGGGCAGCACCTCATACGCCGAATGGGAAGAACACCCCCAGCTAGTGGTCAAACAGGGATTCAGCATGTTTGCAGTTCATTTGCATCACCAGTTAAGAAAAAGGTCCCTCTCCCCATATGACGCACAAAGGAAATGCCAAACCTAACACAACAACTAACACACCGAAATCTGGCCAATGGAAAATCATGTACACAAATGCTCACAGCCTGGGAAATAAGATCCCAGACCTTCAGACAATAATGTCAGAAGCTAAACTGGACATAGCAGCAATTAGTGAAATCTGGTTTACCAGTAACCACACTTAGAGACTTCAGTACCTGGCTATGTACTGTTCAGAAGAGACTGAGGTGCAAAAGGGCGGAGTGGCCTCTATGTCAATGAAAATATCAAAGCTACAGAAATTCAGAATACACATAAGGAGCCAGAAGACCTGTGGGTCACCCTGGAAACAGGAAATGGGACAGCCATAAGAACCGGGTTGTCTACAGGCCCCCAGAGCAGGGGAGGACATAGACATATTACTGTTAGAAGATATACAAAACTTAAAAGCTAAAGGGAGGTTCTGATAATGGGAGACTTCAACATGCCGGATACAGATTGGTCAATACCAGCAGGAACATCTGCAAGAACTAGACACATAGTGGATTCCCTGCAGGAGGGCCTCAAACAACTGGTACAACAACCCACAAGAGACAGGGCTATCCTAGATCTAGTACTGACTAACAGGAAGGGATCACAGATCTCCAGGTAGAAAGTCACCTGGGGCCAGTGACCATCACATGGTATGGTTCAATTTGGCCACTACATCTAAATCATCCCATTCCAAGGCAAAAATATGGGACTTCAGAGTAGCTGACCTTGATAAGATGGCCAACAGAGTTAAGCTAGCCCTGGCAAAAAGAAACACAGGTGAGGGGGTACAGGCAAAGTGGGCAAGCATTAAGGATGCAATACTTGAAGCAACTTTCCATTGTGTTAGACAGAAAGGAAGTGCAAAAGAAGAAGGAAACCACTTTGGTTCAAATACAGTAGCAGAAAAGGTCAGAGCCAAAAGGCTGACCTTCAGGAAATATAAGGGAACATAGGGGATGAAGATAGGAGGCATACCAAACTGCCCCAAGGGAAGCAGGGAAGGCAGTAAGGCAGGCAAAGTCCCAAACTGAGGAAACACTAGCACAAACAGTAAAAGAAGGTGACAAGACTTTCTATAGATACATTAGTGAAAGGAAAAAGTCCAGAGGGGTATTACTAAGCTCAATGGAGAAAAGGGGCATGGAGGAGGAGGACCCTGTAAAAGCATCTATCCTAAATAGATACTTTTGCTCAGTATTTACTGAAGAGAAGGTAGGCACGCCCAGCACAGCACCATTGACACAGGGGGAGGGAGGTGAGCACCACTCCCTTCACAAAAGAAAGGGTTCTACAAGAGCTCGCTAAGCTCAGGTGGTAAGGCAATGGGACCTGATGACATACATCCCAGGGTACTTAAGGAGCTAAGGGTAAACTTGCAGAGCCATTAGCAGAACTGTTTAGTGAGTCTCTGAGCACAGGAGAGGTCCTAGAAGAATGGAGAAGGATGTGATCCTGCTCCACAAGAGTGGTAGCAGGGAGAGGGGCAGGAACTACAGACCAGTCAGTCTTACCTCAGTAGTGGGCAAGATTATGGAGGCGCCTCTTAAGGAAAGTATAGTGCAACACCTGGAATCCATAGGGGCACAGGATCCAAGACAGCATGGGTTTACAAAGGAAGGTCCTGTCAAACTAATCTCATAGATTTCTTTGACTGGTAACCAGAGTGGTTGACCAAGGGGAGCAGTTGATGTCGCCTACCTTGACTTCAGCAAAGCTTTTGACACTGTTCCACATAGAAGATTGATAAATAGGCTGGGTAGGCTCAGGGTGGGTCAGAAGTTGGTCAACTGGGTGGCAAACTGGCCGACGGGCAGAAAACAGAGAGTGGTGATAAATGGTATACAGTCAGAAGAGATGCAAGTCATAAGTGGGGTACCTCAGGGATCAGTCCTGGGGCCAGTCCTCTTCAATATCTTCATTAGTGACCTTGCAGATGGACTAGAGGGCAAGGTTGTCTGTTTGCAGATGACACCAAGATCTGCAACAGAGTAGATGATCCAGATGGGTGGGCAGAATGAGAAGATATCTGGATAAACTAGCAAAATGGTCAGAAGAGTGGCAACTGGGATTTAATGCAAAGAAGTTCAATATCATGCACATAGGAAGAGAAACCTGAAGCCACCTATAGGCTGGGAGGAGTTGCTGGCAGTCACAAAGGAAGAAAGAGATTAGGCATCATCATCACCAATGACCTGAAATCATCCAAGCAGACCCTAAAGCAGTAGGTAAGGCTAGGGGATGTTAGGTGTATTAGTAGGGGTATCACAAGTCGCAAGAGGGAGGTAATAATCCTCTTTACAAGACACTGGTTAGGTCCCATCTGGAGTATGCGTGCAGTAGTGGAGGCCACACCTTCACAAGGACATTAACCAAATTGAGGCAGTCCAAAGAAGGGCAACCAAAATGGTGCAGGACTACATCAGAAGAAATATGAGGACAGATTAACGGACCTCAATATGTATACCCTAAGCAAAGGAGCGAGAGGTGATATGATCGAGACATTCAAACACCTTAAGGGCATTAACAAGGTGAAAGAGTCTAATATGTTTAAATATAAGAAAAATAGTAGGACAAGAGGACACAGCATGAGATTAGAGGAGGCCGATTAAGGGGAATGAGGAATTTTTTTCACAGAAAGGGTGGTGGATGCATGGAATGGCCTACCTCAGGAAGTGGTGGCTATGAATTCAGTGCTGAGCTTCAAACAGGCATGGGATAGGCATAAGGAGCAATACAGATGAGTATGAATAGATAGGCCACTGACAGAGCAAAGGCTGATGGCACATTTATAAGGTAGAAAAGAAATGGGCAGACTGGATGGGCCTTGTGGTCCTTATCTGCCTTCAACTTCTATGTTTCTATGTTTCTATGTCCTCTTGTTCTCATGCATCTTTTCCTCTGAAAAATAATTATTCTCATATGTTATTTACCCTGAGGTATTTATAGGTCTCTATCATATTGCCCTCAGTCTTCTATCTTCCTGTTTGTACATATTGAGATTCTTCAGTCTTGACTCACAGGATTTCTGATGATGATTCAGCACCATTTTACTTACTCTTGTCTGAACTGTATATTGCACTAGAGTAGTACACATGAATTCTTATTGTTTATTCATACTGTACTATGATTGGAACCTGCACTAAAGACATAAGCAGACTCATGATAGAAAATTAAGGTCTGTCATTAGAAACATAGAAACATAGAATTTGATGGAAAATAAGGACCACTTGGCCCACCCAGTCTGTCTATTTCCCTACCTACTGTAATACCATGGGCCCTACTTGATCTCTGGCTTAGCCCTCCTTTCCTAATGATTAAGGTCCCTTATGCCTATCCCATGTATTCTTGAATCCTCCACAGATTTTGCCCCACCACCTCTGTTGAAAGGCTGTTCCGTATACAGTATGCTATCTGTGAATAAGTACTTCCTACATTTCCTCAGCCTACCCTCCAGCTTTATAGCATGCCCTTGTTCCTGAGCATCTTTTTTAAATGCTTCCATCTTTTCCTTATTTATATCCTTGAGGTATTTGTAAGTCCTTGTCATACCCCACCTTTTCCTTCTTCTTCCAGGGTGTGTTGTTGAGGCTCTTTAGCTTCTACTCATACAGTCTGTGCTGAAGACCCTACACCATTGTTATTGCCTCCTCTGGATGACCTCTACTCTGTCTGTGTCCTTGCAGAGATGTGGTCTCCAGAACTGGACACAGTAATCCAGGTGAGGTCTCATCAATGATTTATGCAGTGGCATCACCACATCCCTCTTTCTGCTGGTGATATCCCTACCTATGCCCCTAGCATCCCACTGGCTCTAGCCACAGCCTTGTCACACTGTTTAGCCACCTTTATGTCATCAGATATGATTGCTCCGGTCTCTTTCCTGTTTGGAGATTGTCAGTACCACTCCCCCATCTTGTACTCCCCACTGGGTTTCTATGCCCTAAAGTGCATCGTTTGTCCTTCTTTGCATTTAAACTTAATTGCCACACCCTTGACCACCCAAGCTTCTTTAGATCCCAATTAATGTTTCCACCACCTCCTGAAGTGTCTACTCTATTGCAGATTTTAGTGTCATCTGCAAAAGGCATACCTTCCCTTCTAGTCCCACTGCAATGCCACTGATAAATACATCAAAGAGCCTGGTCCCAGTGCCCCACTGGTCACCCTCCCTTCCTTGGTGTGAGCTCTGTTTACCACCACTCTCTGACACCTATCCCCAATCAATTCCTTACCCAGATTACCACTTTTGGCCCAACTCCCAGGCTGCCCAGATAGTTTACTAGTCTCCTATGTGGAACAGTGTTGAAAGCCCTACTGAAATCCAGTAGGCCACATCCACTGATCCACCCTTATCTACTTCCCTGGTGACCCAGTCAAAGAACTCTATCACGTTTGTTTGACATGACCTCCCTTGTGAATCCATGCTGTCTTGGCTCCTGTAAGTTGCTGGTGTCAAGATATTCTACAATCCTTTCCTTCAGCAGTAATTCCATTAATTTCCCACCACCAAGGTCAAGTTGACTGCCCTGTAATTTCCAGTTTCCTCCTCTTACTACTTTTGTGAAGTGGGACTACATCTGCTGTCCTCCAGTCTTCTGGGATCACTCCCATCTCCAGTGAGTAGTTGAACATGACTGTCGAAGTGCAGCCAGCACATCTCTGAGTTCCTTCAATATTCTTGGATGTGTCCCATCTTGCCCCATTACTTTGATCACTTTCAGATTTGCAAGTTCCTTCAGAACTCTTTCTTCTGTAAATGCACTAGTGTCCACCTCCATTCCTTTAATGTTTCTGTCACTTTACTGTGGTTCCTCACCTTCCCTTCCTCTGTGAACACTGAACAAACATATTTGTTCAGGCTGCCTGCTTTTACTGTTCCACCCCACACACACACCTCCTTCCTCCTTAGCCTTACAAGCCCTGCCCTTATTTTTCTCATTTCACTTACATATCTGGAAAATATCTTATCCCTTTCTTTACTGCCTGTGATATTTTCTCCTCTGTTTGCACCTTTGCACTCTGACTGCTCTCCCTACCTCTCTGTATCTCATGATTCACCTCTCTTCCTCTTCCCTGTGTGTCTCCTTACACCTCCTGAACACTAACTTTTGTGCCCTTACCTTCCCAGGCACTACTTTGAGAACCATGGTGGTCTCTTTTTCCTTTGCTTTTGCTTACTTGCCTGATGCAGAGATTTGTTGCCTTCCTATGACCCCTTTTAGTTTTAACCACTGTTTCTCCACACCACCCAAGTGCTCCCCACCTGCCTGGGTATCCCTGAGGTATTTCCATCTTGTAAAATTGGCCTCCTGAAGTCCAGGATCCTTGCCTTAGTGTAGTTTGATTCTGTCTCAGTAGTTATATTGAGCCACATTGTGCTGTGATCACTGGTCCCCAGGTTGTAACCCACCATGACCTCTGCAATGCTGTCCCTATTGGTGAATACCAGATACAACACTGCTCTCTCGAGTGGGCTTCCTTACTAGTTATATGAGGAATGACACCTGCAGGAAGTTCAGGATGTCCCTGCTTCTGCAGCTGGAATGTTTATTACACATCCAACAAACTGAATCCCCATCAGCAGCACCTGCCCTTGTCTCCATTTTTTCGATGGGTTCCGCTAGTACCTTATCCATTTCTCCCCATGCTGGAGGTCTATACATTATGCCAGTGCAAATAGCAGTTCCATTTCCAGTCACTAGGGTGACCAACAGTACCTCCTCCCTCTCTGTATTCCCTGTATCTCTGTAAATGCTTTCCCTTAGATAAAGAGCCACTCCTCCCCACTTCTTACCCTACCTATTCTTCCTGAACAGAATATAGCCTGGTATGGCTATATCCCAGTCATTATTGTCATTGCACCATGACTCGGTGATGGTGACAATGTCCAGGTCAGCCTCTACCATAATGGCCACAAGGTCTAGGATTTTAGTTCCCAGACTTTGAGCATTTGTGTACTTGGTCTTCCAAATTCTTCAATCACACTTCTTCTTAGTCCCTCTTTTCTCTTTTGCCTACTGTCCTTATCCTCTCTGCCTTCATTCCCACCCATCCTCATTTCTACTATTCAGCTTTTCCTGTTGTTAGAAACCCTTACAGATTTCCCTCCCATAGTGTTTTCCTATTGACTACTTCAGCTTGTAGGGTGACAGTTTATATCTCCTGCTTCCTTCCACCACATCCCTCAGCTAGTTTAAATGTTTGCCAATGTAGCATTTAAACTGTCCACTTAGGACTGTGGTTTCCTGCTGGATAGATGTAGGCCATCTACCCTGTATAGGCCTTTATCACTCCAGGAGGGACCCCAATTCAATGTAGCCAGAACCCAGCTCTTTAAACCTATCCTTCAACCATTGATTGAAGCCTTGGCAGAGAGTGCCCTATCCACCCCTGCCATAGACAGGCAACCCCTCAGAAAAGCCACTGAGTGAGCTACCTCCCAAGACCCTCCCCAATTCTATGAATTCCTCCTGAACTCTCCTAACCTCATCCCTAACAAGGTTATTGGTCCCTAGGTTTACCACGACATCCAACTCTCCTCTCTGCCTGCTGCCCTAGAGATCCCCAAGATCCGCTTTCCATCCATCTGAGCCATGGCGCCAGTAGGCACCTAACCTCCATTTCCCTCCTCTCTGACCCAAATCTATCCCTCAAACAACTGAGTCCCCACAAGGAGTTTCTTCCTCCTTCTCTGGGGTCCTCTGACACCCTCCTTGGTGCCTCCCATACAGAAGACCCCACATCCTCCCTGGCCACTAGTGTGGGTGCCTCCACGGAACAGTCACACCTTACTAGAGTGATATATGGGTTGCATAGTGATACCATATGTGTGATGTGCCTCTGAAACACAACCCTCACCCTTCCTGATCCCACTGTAGTTCAGCCACCCCATCTCTCTGGCAACCTTGGGGCAATGGTGGCAGACTTGGTGGTCCCTGGGTGGAGAGAAGGCCTCCAAATATGAGCCAGCACAGCCTGGAGACTAGCAACCTCCACCATCAGCCCAGGGAGGTGCATGCAGATGGGGCAGCACTGCAGTCTCCACAAAGCCTCCCTGAAGACTGCCACCACACAGCCACTGTGCTGCACCACTCCCAGCATAGCTATTGCTTACCTTGCCTGTATTTGTTTTGCTTAAAGTATTCCTCTTTTCTTTTTTTGCCCCTCACCTAGATGGGGTGTTTTACCTATTTCCACCTTTTTTGCCTATTGTAAACCCTTAGTTTACCCTTTCCCTACATAGGGTGATACACTTATTTACCACATTTTTCTTTCCTCCTCTGTGTGTGAGCTATGACTAGAGCTTAGCAAGAATCTTACCTTGTTGTCAGGTAGACCTCCTGCTACTCTGCTTCCCACTGGGTCCTGTCACTTAACTTACCACTTTACTGCTCGCCTACCCACCTACTCGAGGAGCACAGTGTCTGGCTGCCTTGTGCTGCCTAATTAGCTGGACTCTGGAAGACTCTGATGTCCTTAGCGCATTTGTCCTTTGTGTGGGGGCCACCACCAGGGGCATGTAGTTGTAAGAGAATAAAGGAAGAGGGCTGTTAGGCATATTCCAAATTGTTCCCTGTCAGGGTTGGGGCATGGCTTGCTCCTAATTGGCTGTTGCAGCTAGCTCTTTGAGGAGCTCCCAATCTCAGTTGTGTTCTATGGAGCTCTCTTCTGTGGTTGTATCATGGGCTTCAGTAGTGCTGAGTAGTGGATTCTTAGCTGTTGCTGCAAATCCTCATTCCTCTGCTCTGTCTCTCATCAAGTCCCTTGTTAGGATGAGGTGTCTGTTTCTGAAGCCTTCAAAACAAAAGGGCTCTCGTGGTCACTTTCCAGCTGGTCCCTGTGAGGGCTGGGGTGTGGCTTTGCTCCTTATTGGATGTTTCAGCTAGTTCTTTCATGAACTCCCAAGCTCAGCTTGATTCTATTGCATGCTCTTTCTATGGCTGGATCAGGGTCTTCAGTAGTGCTAACGAGGAAAGATTCCTAGCTGTTGCTGTGAATCCTCACTCCTCCTGCTCTGTCTCTCGTCAATTAATTATTTCACTGCACATGATGAATAAGGTTAAAGGGTATTATGCTAAACAAAATCAGATATATGTACACCCAAGGTGTACCAGAACTAGTTATTTTCATGCAAAGTAAATTTAGCACAAACACAAATGCAACCATACTTGAATAAATGTATTTTAATGCTAGGTCACAATCACTACATTCACTATAATGGGAAAAATACTAAAAGTGCAAGTTAGTGCACATTTATTTTCATGCAAATTACGCTTCAGTGAAAATATTTAAAATTATTTGACAATGAAAATTTCTAGTTCTATAGTAATTTAAACAATAAACAACAGAAGAAGGTCTGGATACTGGTTTAGAAAATGCAGACTGGATGATAGTTCAAAGTGCAAAAAAAATCTAAGTAGAATGGAGGCAGATTTGAACCAATACCCATCCCATCAGAATATTGATATGGGTTAATGAGCGAAGACACCCAAGCTCAGGATAGCATTGTTATTACAATTACAGGAAAATAAATAATACAGCACAGCACAGGCATATGAGTCATTAACACAAAGGGTGGTAATAGGGATTTAATATATGGACTCAATCATTTGCAGAAAGGGCAAAATTGGAAAACAGTAATCAGTTTCCCAGGTGTGAAAGTAAGAGAGTCAACTTCTAGATTAGATGACATTTGGAAGGAATGGGGAATAAACCAACAAATGCAATCCATGTTGGTACAAACAACTTAGGAAGAACAAATGAGAGGGATATAACTAAAGCATATGAACAATGGGAGAAGTTGAAATAGTGTGGTGGAAAAATCATGGGGCTCAATTCTCAAAAAGGTTATGTCTGATGTACCTTGACTTGTACCAAAGAAAATGGTGCAAGTAGCAAGTTACGCCAGCAGTTGCAACATATGGTATTCTGCAAAGCAGCCTGCAACATGCCAAAGGCTGCTTGCACCACAGTGAACTTATGCAACTAGTTATGCTGTAAACCCTCTAACATGGTGCTAGGGGTTTATGGCAGCATTTGCATTCAATTCTGGCAGCAGCAGAGTTCTCTAGGGCGTTATTCTCCAACAACCCCGGAGGAAAACTAGCAATATAGGTGTAACCCCTTTGATATGGGGGTTCCTAAAAGCCTTCCTGAGCTGCTTAGAGCGCTCAGAAACATAGAAACATAGATTTTGACGGCAGATAAGGACCGCTTGGCCCACCCAGTCTGCCCATTTCCCTACCTATTGGATAAGCTGCAGATCCTAGTTAACCAGCAGCCTACTTCTTCCTACTCCTAACTGGTGTTCAGCTCAACGCCACCAAAATGTGGCCTCTGTGAGTGTTTCAAAGCCTCTAGTACAGTCCTCTTTAAGAATTGCCTGCTCGCAGGCTCGTGGTGTGTACAGGGGACTGGGGGTTCCTTGCTTGAATCCTTTACTGAGCTGCAGGGAAATCACTCCTTTGTGTAGTCACTGAAAGAGCAATGGGAACCCTTTTGAAAGATGTAACTGGCTATAATTAGTTAGAGTATTAGTGGAATTACAGTTTGTTTAACCTGCTTCTTTTGCAGCTGGGACTGTGTGAGCTGGCCCTCCATTTTGGACCTGGACTATTGAACTGGGACAATGGGGAGAAAGAGGGGTGATTAAATGGAGAATTTCTAAACCAACCAGGATCAGGACTCAATTTGGAGTCGGCTGGCCATCGGGCATATAGCCCGTAATTCTAGGAAATGAAGTCCTGGGCTAGGTGCCCTTTTTGCACCAATGGGGATAGAGTAAAGTGTCTGAGATTTGTCGCCCACCAATGGGATCGGGTGGAGTCTCGGATCGAGAGCCCTCACCAAACTGCCGAGGGGAGAGACGCTGTGGCTGTGAGCAAGGAAGGAGCTCTGGGCTCCTGCACTGTTGAGCTTTTGCGTGGGAAGCACGGTGGAAGGCCAGAAGTCGATGGTTTTAAATGCCAGCAAGGTCGGACTAAACTGGCTAGGCAGCAGTCAGAAGAGGCTGTGCAAAAGCGTAGCTATCTACCAGGCTCACCCTGTAGAAGACTGAAGAATCTGCTTCAATCGCGCCGTCTGTCAGGACATGTGAAGCTACATTGTTGGGCCCGTGAGTGCCGTGAAAGTGATAGGGAGGTATACAGCAGCTGCCTCATATGGTACCCTCTGCCTTCATATAAATGTGTAGAGAAGTCCAGGCTCGGTCCTGCAAGTGGTGTGAGAGCACTTTTCCTTCTGGAGTCGTGGAGTACTAAATCAGGGTAGCTCCCTGTCAAATGTTCCTAGTGAGGGCAAGATCTTCTGGTTACTTCGTTGGTACACTAACTGAGCCTGCTGGCTCTATTTAATCTTCGTAGGAATCACATGCTCATTTCTGTGTCCGGGCCCCAATCAGCTGCATCAAGGACTAGCCTTTATTGCCTCGGTACCCAGAGACAGTGACTTATAGGTTAGGCCTGTTCACAGTGCCCTAGATAGATACTTATATATTAGAGTGGTAAGCTAATTAGCTTGATCACCCCAGTCCTTGTTATTTCCCAAATAAATCAGATTGATTGTTTTGCAAAGGTATACTGGCTAACTTGTGTGTCTAACTTGTGTGTTTATGGTGAATTACTGTGTAGTGATTATTGTGTAACATCATCTTACTTTTCAGATGGTCCCGAGAGCAAGCTGATTGGTTCAAGCCTGGGGTAAGTGTATATTGTAAGGGTACTGTGATTGATTTGTGGGCCACTAGTGGGAAGAAAGGGGTTGCAGTGACCCAGAGGGCTGTGACCAGTCATACCAGACTGTCTTAACCCCAACCCTGGGTGGAGGCACCCGCCATCGGATCCAGGCCTCTCAACCTGTTAGTGGCAAATCAGGCAGGGTAGTAGCCCTTGGGATAGCACCCCTGGGGTTACATAAGTTACACCAGCATATAGCTGGCATAACTGCACTTATGCTTCCAGAGGTTGCCTGCATGTGCAGCCCGCCCATCCCCCAATGGTATGCCACCTCCCCCAACACTGCTTTGACCCTAAACACAAAAGCCCCACAGGGCTATTTCTGTCCCCCCATGCCCTGACCCAGAAACAACATGGCAATGCCCTCATACCAAAATGCCCAGGAGGGCTGCAGCATGCCATCAATCCCAGCAATTGAAAAAGAGCCGCACAGGGCTATTCACAGCCCCTCAATCCCTAGGCCCAAATGCTTATTGAAAGCCCCAAAGGGCTACACTGCATCCCCAAGCCCCGATCCCCAAATGCATTACTGAAAGCTGTGCAGGGCTACACATGGCCCCCAAGCCCCAATGCCAGCCACCCACAAAAGGCACTTCCATGTAAAAATAGTAGAAAATAGACAAACCCTAATCAGTAATCCCTGGTAGTCTAGGTGTCTCACACACTTCACTCAGTAGCTGCCAGACCACCTCACATTTCCCCACCCCACCCAGCTGGTGAGTGACGCAGTTCACCTTCACCGCCAGCCAGCTGCTGACTGAGCTTTTCTGACCACATACTGTATATACACACTCAGTCTATGAATGACAGTTCATTCGTGAGCACGATATGCAATGCGCTCTCAGACAGAGCTCAGTTGCTGGCTGGCCGTGGTGGTGAAAGGTGGACTGTGCCAGTCACTGACTAGGTGGGGTACGGGGTGGTCTGGCAATGCTGGGTGGGGTGGTGGGGCCACCAAACTATCAGGATTTATTGCATTTTAGACACTGCAGGGATCGGGTTGTGGGGTTCAACTGCAGAGGATCTGGGTGCAGGCAAGCTCTGTGGGGCATAATTTGCAGGAAAGGGTCGAGTGCATATTCCAGCCCTGCAGGGCATAACTTGTAGGAATGGGGTCAGGGGCTATGCGTTGGTACTGGGGGTTGCTGGCATTATCAAGTCCTTTGGAGCTATGGGGATCGTGGCATGCAGGGGCACTTGCTCTCTACAATCCAGGGCTGCAACTTGCAACATACCCTGAAAGTATGCCCTTTTTGGGTGTACCTGTGGGAATGTCACAAGTTGTAGGATTCTAGCACGGGGACCCTGCCCTTACATAATCAGGTGCAGGGTCCTTGGCATAATGGGGTAGGGCACAAGCCACCTTTGGCAGTGACTTGCACCACCCTTCTAGAATTGGCCCATTATATAAAAATCCTCCATATATGTACCATGAACTCTCTGCTGAGGCCAGATTGGTAGGATCAACATATGGTTGCAAGAATGGTGAAATGAAGAAGGATTCCATTTTGGGAGAAGTTGAGCAACATTGAGGAAGAAATGACCTGAATGTCAAATATAGACTGCACTTGAATAAAAAGGTGTACATTTGTTTTTTAAACACTTCACAATGCCATTACTGAAAATGTAAATTGATGGGTAGGGAGACAAATGGGTGTGCCAGAAAATTATGAAGACAAGTAATGAACAGTTAGCACCTCAAAGTGAGACCAGAAGGGAAAAGAAATATCAAAACTTATGCTGGAATGAATGCTTATAAATGCCTTCAGTCTTAACAAAAAGAGGTATTGGAAATGTTGATTGTTGATGAAGCACAGAAATAATAGTCATCACAGAGACCTGATGGGAAACAAACAAAATATAGGATACAGGTATGGAAGGTTTCTCACTCAGCAGAATAGATAGGACTCCTAAGAGAGAGGAGGCTGGCAGTTTACCTAAAGTAACCACAGATGCAGGTATACGGGTGACAAAAATGAACAGGCTAGGATTAAGCACCAAAACATTATGGTTATGAACATACAAACATATATGAAATTTGCCAGCAGATAATGGCCTAGTGGTCTATTAAGTTTGCTGAATGTGCAGCTAGCAACCTTATTCTGCAGCTGCCCTCTCTCGCACCCATCTCCTCCCTTGACCCTCCCCTGCCCTGTCCCAGCCCCTTTTGAAGCAGTCCACTGTTCTACTCAATACCACTTCTGCCTGTAACACATTCCACCCAGCTACCACCCTTTCCATAAAAAGTGTCTCCTCATCTCCTCCTGAACCTTCCTCCTCCAGTCTCATATCATAGCCCTGGGTCTCCCTCCCTCCCTTACTTTGAACAGACCCTCCGTTGTTTATTCCTTTCATGTACTTGAAGGTTTCAGCTATATCCCCTGGTCCATCATTTCCTCCAGCCAGTACATGTTCAACTCCCTCAACTCCCACAGCCTCTTCTCATATGGTAAGTCCCCAGCCCCTTGATCATCTTTGTTGCTAGCTGCACCCCTCAAGTAACTTAATGTCCCTCTTACGGGTGCCAGTACTGCATGCAGTACTCCAGGTGCAGTCTAATTAATGATCTATACAGTGGCAGAATCACATCCCCTCCTCAAGGATATACCCCATGTAATGCAACCCAGCATTCTGTTGGCCTTTGCAGCTGCCATCCTACATCGTGCTGAGTTGTTCATTAACCATGTAATGAGCACCCCATATTCTTCTCCTCCTCTGTCACAGCTAGCTGCACTCCCTCTAGCCAGTAACTCCTTGTTTTTTTCACCACAAAATGCAGCACCTTGTACTTTCTGGCATTGAACCCCAGTTGCCAAGTGTCTGAACAGGTTTACAGCTTTTCAGATCATCCTGCAACCACTGCCATCTCCTAGGTCATCCACCACTGTCTATCTTGGTGTCATCAGCAAACAGACTGGTCTTGCTCTTGATAACCAATGATACGCCTGCAATGAATATCCCAAATAACACTGGTCCCAACACCGAGCCCTGTTGAACACCGCTCATCACTACCCTTAGGGATAAGAGCTCCCACACACCACCATCATCACCCTCTGTGGACTTCCCTCAGCCAGATTCCACCCATCTGACCAGCTTTGCACCCACCCCTGTGCCTTCTAACTTACTTCTCAGCCACCCATGTGGCACCGAGTTGAATGCCTTACTGAAGTCCAGGTACAGGACATCCACTGCATGGCCCCCATGCAATTGCCTAGTTACCTAGTCATAGAACTCCTCCAGATTGGTTTGGCAGGATCTGCCACTTACGAAGCCATGTTGTCTGCTGTCCTGTAGCCCTTGGCTCCAGGAGAGCCACCAGCCTCTCCTTCAGGAGTGTCTTCATCAGCTTACCCACAATGGATGTGAGGCTCTCCAGTCTGTAGTTCCCTGGTTCATTCTTGGGGACACTTTTGTGAAGGGGCACCACCTGAGCCATCCTCCAATCCTGAGGTACACATCATGAGTTTAGTGAGGCATTGAATAGGTCTGACAAACATCCTGCCAGGATCTCTGCCAGCTCCTTTAGTACCCAGGGGTGGATGCCATCTGGACCTGGTGCCTTGTCCACCCTCAGTGCCCTCAAACCCTCCTGAACCCTGCTCTCCATAATTTCCCATCCATCAGCCCTTGCCCCTCTGTTTCTGCCTCCCTACCCCTTGGTATCACCCCCATCTCCTTAGTAAATACTGAGCAGACATAATCATTTCCTGCTTCTGCCTTTTCACCCCTATTTCCACCCACTCCCTCCTTCCTAATCCTTACTATCCTTACTGCAGAGAGAGAGAGAAAGCAGCCAAAGCTTCCTTAAATCGAGGAGGTTATTTAGTAGACTACACTGAACTTAATTATTACTTTTTGGACCTGTAAGTAACTAGTTTTGATTCTTTGTTTTGGGGTTGACTTTTCTTAGTTTAACTTTCATTTGCCAGGAGAAACTGTGACTGGGTGATATTTACAGTCATTTGTGACTAGACCTGTTACTTAACCTCTGTGAAATAGGTATCTGTTAAGGGAGGAGCTGAAAGGGGCCTGGTTGAACTGTGGATTTAAAACAGGAGTTGCTTGTGGTCTCTGTCTGCTGACAGAGAGAGAGAGAGAGAGAGAGAGAGGGGAGGAAGCAGCCAAAGCTTCCTTAAATCAAGGAGGTTATTTAATAGACCACACTGAATTGAATTATTACTTTTGTACCTGTGTAAGTAACTAGTTTTTGATTCTCTGTTTTTGGGGTTGACTTTTCTTAGTTTAACTTTTATTTGCCAGGGAGGAACTGTAGCTGGGAGATATTTGCAGTCATTTGTGACTAGACCTGTTACTTAACCTCTGTGAAATAGGTGTCTGAATGGAAGGAAGGCACCCCTGGGGTATAGGGTCAGAGTTGTAGTTGATTGTTTCTGAGGGCACAGCTTTACTCCCACACACCTGACCCTCACCCCACCCACCCAAGCACATAACTTCCTTTATAACAGGGGTTCTGACATCACTTCCCAAAACTGCTAATAAAATACACCTGTTCATATCCTCAAAGGCACAGCACACTGAATAGGGGGTAAAGACACTCACAAGCAAGTACACACTAAAACAAGACAAAAAGGAAAGCATCTGTAGCAGTAAGGGTACAGATATGTGGGAGTGGTGCAATGCACTGGCTATGGAGCAGCAGTCTTCTGGAAGACATTCTGAGATGGCATTACTGTCCTATTTGCAGGCACCTCTCTGGTCTCAGGAAGGAGGTAATTGCCTTCATACTGATCTGGCAAGGATTCGGAAACCTGCTCCCCACTCAGGGACCACCCAGGCTACCACCACTACCTTAGAGGCTGCCAAGAGAGAGGAGTGGTTGGACCATGGTGGGTCAGGGAGGGTGAGGAAGGTGGAACAGAGGTGCATCTCTCCAGTTGTGCCTCCACACTCATTTACCACTCTGGCAGAGCATGGTTCCTCTATGGAGGCACCTGCAGTGAGACCAAGGAGGATGCTGGTAACCTCCACAATGGACCCACAGGAGGGAGGCACAGGGTCCCACAGGGAAGGAAACAACTCCTGGTGGGGGACTCAATAGTTAGAGGGTAGAACTGGGGAGGGAGGGAAAGGAGGTAAGGTGCCTGTCCAGCCATGGAGGGACAGGAAACAAATCCTCAGGGTCGTGGGAGAAACTGCAAGGGGAGTGAGCTGGATGTTATTTTCCAACTAGGGACAAATGACCTGGCTGAGAATGGGATCAGAGCAATGCAACAGGAGTTTGTGGAGTTGGTAGGGGCCTTAGACAAGTAGCACACACAGTAACTTTCTCGAAGTGCTCCCTGTCTACAGCATGGATGAGGCTAGGTACTTTGCACCATGGGATTCAATGACTGGTTGAAAAACTGGCAGAGCTCAGGATTTGGCTTCATTGGGGATTGGGGCACCACCAGGAGGAATGCAGGCCTATACTGGTGCAATGTTCTGCATCTATTCAGGAGGGAATCAGGATCCTAGGTGATAGGTTTAAATGCTTTATTGACAAGAATTTACACTAGCCAATGAGGAGGCACTGAAAAGGAGAAGGAAATCCTAGCTCCCCAAAAAATCAGGGAAGTTAGTGAGGTAAACACCAAGATAGAGCAGTTGATAGGGAGAAAGGTAGGGTAAATGGAGAAAACACAAAGGCAGTAAGGACTGGATGGAGCAAAAAGAAATAAAGCCATAAAAATGAAGGGTAATGAGTACCAATGCCTGTAGTCTAGGTAACAAGCTCCCCGAAATGGTGGCCTTGATGGAAGAGGGATGCCTGGATATCATGGCAGTCACAGAAACATGGCACACAGACAACCATGACTAGGATGTCAACATACCAGACTACACAATCTACAAGAGGGACAGGGAGGGAAGAAGAGGAGGAGTAGCCCTCATGTAAGGGAAGGGATCAAGCAACAGAACTAAAGGATAAACAGGGAGGAGAGGAGGCACTGTGGGTCACCCTGGACACCGGAAATGGCACCATAATCTGCAAAGGGTTGTATACAGACCCCATATCAGGGGAGAAAATGGACAAGGAATGATAGAAGGCATCCTTAAGATGTCAGAGAAAGAGGGATATTGCTGATGAGGGCCTGAATATGCCAGATGTTAACTGGCACACCTGTGCTGCAGCCACATCCAAGAGAAGGGCCATTCTTTATGCCCACAGAGGATACCTCTGACAGCTAGTTTTGAAACCCACTCTTGAGGGAGCAATCAGACCCAGTACTCTTAAATGGGGACAGAGAGAGAATCTTCGATCTTGAAGTGGGTAGCCATCTGGGAACAAGCGACCACCAAACAGCATGGTTTATGATAAACTTAGCTGTAGAGTCAAGCCATACAAAAGTGAAGGTACTGGACTTCAGGAAGGCTGATTTTGTCAAATGGAAAGTGCTTCAGAAAAGCACTAGCAAACAGGCAAGAAGGAGGGTGGAGCAACAATGGAGAAACATCAAAACTGTCATCATAGAGGCAACAAGCCTTTGTGTGAAGGAAATAAATCAAATGAAAGAAAACACTATTGTTCTCACAAGAAGTGGTGGGAAAGATCAGGAGAAAAGATAGCACCCAGGAAGTATAAAGAAACACAGAAGGGAGCAAGAAGGAACTGTAGTTAAAGTAGAAGGAAGTGGGAAAGGCAGTCAGAATAGCAAAGGTACAAACCAAGGAAAAGATAGCCAACTCAGTTAAGAAGGGATAAAACCTTTATAGGTACATTAGGGAGCAAAGAAAGACAAAGGCAGGGATACAGAGGCTGAATAAAGAGGAAGGTGGTTGGGCAGATAGTGACAGTGAAAAGCAGGAATATTGAACAAATACTTCTGCTCAGTATTCACAATGGTAGAGGGGAGAGATACCTTATCCAGTCAATAGAAACACTGGATAGGGGTTGATATTAGTTCTTCACAGAAGAAAGGATTCTGAAAGAACTCTTAAAAGTGAAGATGGATAAAGCAATGGGGCCTGATGGATTCACCTCAGAATTATAAAAGAACTAAGGAAAGAGCTAGTAACACAACTAACTACCCTTTTAATAAATCATGGGAGGATGGTATGGTACCTGAGGACTGGAGGAGGGTGGATGTGATTCCTCTTCACAAAAGTGGGAGCAAGACAGAGGCAGGAAACTACAGACCTGTCAGTTTGACCTCAGTGGTAGGGAAAATGATGGAATCACTTATGAAGGAAATAATTGTTGAGTACCTAGATGTCAGTGGGCACAGGACCCAAAGCAGCATGGATTCACAGCGGAAGGTCATGTCAGACAAATCTAATTGATTTCTTTGACTGGGTGATCAAAGTATTAGACCAGGGATGGGCTGTGGACATGGCCTACCTAGACTTTGGCAAGGAATTTGGCACAGTCCCACACAAAAGATTAATAAACAAATTAGCCAGCCTGGGAGTGGGTCCCAGGTGGTAGCCTGGGCAAAACACTGGCTGGACAACAGGACACAGAGGGTAATAGTAAATGGAGTCCTCAGTGAAGAAAGGGGGTTACTAATGGGTACTGCAGGGTTTAGTACTGTGGCCAGACCTTTTAATGTCTTTATAAGTGACATTGCAGAGGGACTGAAGGAAAGCATGTCTCTTGCAGATGACACAAAGATTCTGCAACAGTTTTTGTTTTGTTTTTATAGTTTTAGTTTTTGTTGACCAGCTAAGTGCACTAGACAAATCCTGCCTATTTTCAGGCATGGCCAGGGGAGGGATAAAGATGCTTGTTAATCGACTTTAAACCAGATTAAGCTGGTTTGGGTATTTTAGTGACTGGGTTGATATGCAAGGTGGGTGGATAGGATGAAAAAGGACTTGGCAAGGTTGGAGGAATGGTCAAATGTATGGCAGCTTAATTAAATGCAAAGAAGTGAAGTAATGCACCTGGGAAACAAAACCCAGGGAAGAGTACACAATGGGGGTAGATACTAAAAACAACAAAAATGGAAAGGGACCTGGGAGTAGTCATATCAGATGACCTAAAGGTAGGTCAGCAATGTGAGAAGGCAGTAAGGAGGGCTGGGGGAATTCTGGGATGCATAGGGAGAGGCATTCACCAGTAGAAAACAGGATGTTTTTGGCCCTCTGTACAGACAGTTGGTAAGACCACATATGGTGTACTATGTACAGTTCTGGAGCCCCACCTCTGCAAAGACATAGACAGGGTGGAGGCTGTCCAGAGGAGGGCAACAAAATGGTGCAGGGTCTGCACCAGAAGACATATGAAGAAAGACTAAAGGAGCTTAAGATGTATAGCTTCGAGGAAAGGAGGTAGAGTGGGGACATGATAGAAACTTTCAAATACCTCAAGGAATCAACAAAGTCTAAGAGGATAGCATCTTTCAGAAAAGAGATGTGCAAGAACAAGGGGCACAATTTGAAGATAGTGGGGGATGGCTCAGAGGTAATATGAGGAAGTATTTCTTCACAGAAAGGGTAGAGAGGCATGGAACAGCCTTCCTGAAAAGGTCGAGAGTCAAAAACAGTGGGGGAATTCAAGAATGCATTGGGCAGACATAAGGCAATTCTAGAGGGGGGTAGGAAGAAGTAGGCTGTTGGTTAACTAGGATCTGCAGCTTATCCATTAGGTAGGAAATGGGCAGACTAAGTGGGCCAAGTGGTCCTTATCTGCTATCAGATTCGATGTTTCTATATGGTCCTTACAGTTCCTTTTCCATGATGTACCTGAAGAAGTCCTTCTCTCCTTCTTAATGCCCTGCATCAGCCTGAGCTCTGTAGATGCCTTGGCTGCCCTACGTCCCTTTGTCAACCTCCTTCAACCTTCAGGTACTCCTCCTGTCCTCCCCTCCCTCCCTGTTTTTGTACTTCCTAAAGGCAGCTCTTTTCTTCCTTACCTTTCCATGATCTCCTTGCTCTCCCAGCTAGGTTTCTTTGCCCTAGCCTTCTTGCTCTGGGCCTTGCTGAAGGTTCTGGTTGCCTCCAATATCCCTCGCTTATGAACTCCCACCTCTGGTTACTGCCCATGCTAAGTTGAATTCTGGCCAGGTACCCTTTTATCACTTCTCCCATCCTCCCAAACACATCCCTTCTGAACTCTAGCACCCTTGTGCCGGATTCCACGCCTTCCTTACCCATACCCAACATGAACCATACTGAGTGGTGGTCACTCCTCACCAGCAGTTCTTCCACCCTCAGTTCCCACACAAACTCCCATTTGCCAGCATGAGTTCAAGGATATTCCCTAACCTGGTTGGTTTGCTGACCATTTGCATCAGGAAGCTGTCTTGAAGGCATCCAGCAGTACCTGCTCCCTTCTATTCCTGGGTTGTTGGGGTACTCAATGCACTGCAGGCATGTTGAAGTCCCCAAGATCACCACACTACCCATCTCACTGGTCCTCCTCATCTGTCCCACTAGTTCCTTGTCAAACTCCTCTGTCTGAGAGGGTGCCCTGTACACCACTCCCATCCTGAGAGTCCAATTCTGGAATCCTGGATTTGCATCCATAGTGATTTCATACTACCCTCCTCCCTCCCACCTCCTGTAGACACTTCAGTCCTTCCCTGACATATAGTGCCCACACCATCCTTTCCCAATCACTCTATCCCTATGAAAATTCGGTACTTGGTATTGACAGGTCCCAGTCATTGTATTGGGTGACCCATGGTTAATGCCGCATCGTGCAAAATATGAAGACCATAATACCATATCTGTGCTATTGACCCCCCAGTGCCAATAAAGCTCAAGAATGTGCCCATCATGAATGAAATTCAGGTGGCATGTGATCTAGGAAATGTATTTCTAACTGAAGATTTTAATTAACAAGCAACAGACTGGGTAATAACAATGGGAAAAGTGGAGTATCTATGAATTTCTGAAACACAATCACACAGTGTGCACTGATACATTATGCAAAGAACTGACTAGTGGAGTAAACCTACTAGATTTACTTTTGGCATCCAGAGAATTTAATATTTCATCATGCAGGGCAACAGAACCACTACCAAATAAGGACCATGGAATATTTAAATTTATCATAATTTATTCCCTAAAATTAAGTCAACAGGGTATTCAAAAATACATTGGGAAAATAAAGAAAGAGTTGGGAAAAATAAAATGGGTGGACAGCCTAAAGAATTTAGATACAGAAAACTCCTCCTCTTATAGATATGCACTTAGCACATACTGAAAACAAACAAAGAAAAAAAAGCACAAAAGGAAGAAACCCAAATGTCATATAAAAAAGGTTTAAAAAACTCAAAGAGAAATATAGGGCATTTAATAACAACAAGAATGACCAAACATCACAATCAGAATAATTAAAACATATGGTAAAGAAATTAAAAAATATGATAAGAAGAAAGAAGTGAAAGCAAGAGTTGAAATTTCCAAGAACTGCCTCCAAAACAAATAAGGAAACTTTCTATGATTACATAAAATGATCAAGGAAGAACTCAACTGGTGTAGAAAGGTGACACCTAGTAGGACAAAACAAAATTTCCCAAAGGAGATAACAAAAATATTTAATAACTATTTTACATCTGTTTATGCCCAGTATGACAGCCAACTATCCAGAATAAAGGATTCAAACTGTGGTGACCCAAAAAGCACAAATTGATTATTAGTGAGTATATATGTATCTATATCTATCTAGCTATATATATATATTTATATTTATATAGATAGATAGATAGATAGATATGTGTATATACAGCTCAGTTTCAGCCCTGAAGTAACAAACTAAAAACCTCCTGGTATCTAGTCTCATCATCTCAGCCATTGACTATGGTGCTGTCATTAACTCTGCAGCCAATAACATTATACTTGAAAAAATCTCAGTAGCTGCTCAGTCCAATATGTAGATTTGCACTCAACATGAAACCAGACTCCCAACACTGTGACCTATACCTCTCTAACAACTGACTTCTTTCCACCTTATAGTTAACTTCAATGAAGCCCTTCTATGCAAGAGCACTTCTTGGTCTAATGCTGCTGGGTGTCTGCAACCTATTCTCCCAGAATTGAACACATATAGAATTCCATCGATGGGGATGGAAAACTACTCCTGCCCTTCAGAAAATTTATTCTTGGCCAATGCTTCTTTATTTAAAGCAGTCAAAGCCTGGAACTTCCTGTTCACAACTGTCACCACTCTCCCCTGCTTCTCTCTTTAAGGCCCAAGTCACCACCCACCTTTTCCAGAAACTGCAATCTTCGTATGTACCTAGACTGTATCTGCTAGCTGCATTAGCCTGCACTCTTGTTGATGCCTTCTGCAATTGTTGAAATCTGTCTGTCAGCTACATTAATGTTTCTTATATTATGATAATTTTGTTGTACCTGTTGTTATTGTATTAGTCAGTTGTTTATTGTATTGGTCTGTTGTTAATTTAATTTTTCTGCTGTTGTGTGTAATTTGATAGACTCTGATACCTTTGAAAAATGCTGTTTAGCACAATGGTCCTCCAAATACAAGAAAGAAAGAAAGAAAGAAAGAAAGTCAGCATTGGCACCAAACTATCACTAGCAACATGTTAAAAGTAATGGTTAGTTACATTACAGAACCATTACAAATACTGTTTAAAATCTATAATTGAAGGGTATGTCTAATAGACTGAGATTGGCACATGTGATTCTTATGCAAAGGTGGGTCAAAGGTTAAACTACAAACTAATGACTGATTATTCTCACCTCAGTGCTGGGTAACTTCCTGGAAGCACTTATTAAAGATGAGACCATGAAACATAAACTAAGCACAGATGGATTAGACCACAAGCAGCATGGTTTCCACAATGGAAAATCCTTGTAACAAATGTATTACCTTTCATGAGGATGTAAGAAAAAACTAGATAGCGGAATCCAGTTGACGGCATTTATATAGATTTAGAAAAGCCTTCAACCTCATTTCACATCATGTAGTAATTCAGAAAGTGAGAAATATATGGCTGGATTCATCATTTATAAAATGGATAATAGCATGGTTGAGTGACAAATTTAAAATAAGTAGGCAACTTTTGACAGACGAAGGTGACTTAATGGGGTGCCACAGGACTTGGTCTTAGGGCTGGTTATGTTTGATATTTTAAAATCTGACCTAGATAAGAATACTACCAGCTGGTGCGGCAAATATGCTGATGATGGCAAATAAGGTGGAGTATGTGTTGCAGAAGAGCAAGCAGAAACTATATAGTAAGCTTTAAACTATATAAACAACTGCGCAATCACTTGGAGCATGAGCTTTAACACAAGGAAATATACTGTGTTACATCTGGAGAACAGCAACAAGATGCCCAGCATATGTTGCATGGTAGAATACTTAAAACAATGCACCATGAGAAAGATCTTGAAATCTTAGCAGATGAAAAAACCTCTGGTCAGAGCTGTGTGGCTTCTCAGTGTGGCGCGAGCGTAAGCAAAACAGTAGACGGAGCTCTCACCATGCCAGAGTCAGCCACACAGAAGATCACCAAAGGACAAAGTGCGTATGTGCAAGGATTGTGCATGCACAGTTTCTACATTGTGCACAAGATGGCTTGCAGTGGCAGAACTGTGCATGCTTGATCATTGCACATGAGCAGTTTGCCTTGTCTGTCTTCTGTGCATGGCGGCCATCACATCCCTCAATTGTGGAAGATAAAGTAGTGCCCTGCCAAGGGTGTATGTTTCTGCAGCCTATGGAGGGAAGAGCCATAGGAACACAATGTAGTGGAACTTTGTCACAGCACTGTGGAAGCACTCTGAGCACTGTCCGTCACATGCTTCCACAGTACCTTAAGAGAGCAGCAGCAAAACATTTATGGAGCTCTGCCATTGCAGCCAGAAAACTAAATTTGTAAAATCAGTGTTAGGAAGTGATTATCAAAACAAACAGGGTGAGGAGGAATATTAAAGATCTTTACAAGTAGAAACAAAATAGTAATCTGTCGACTTTATAGGTCATATGTAATCCACTTTGGATTGTGGGTCCCAGCTGTGGGCACCCCACAAGAAAAATATTAATTCCCTGGAAGGAGTGCAGAGAAGAGTGTCAAAGTCCATCCAAGGGGTAAAGGATATGCCACATGAGGACAGGCTGCAAAATTTACTTCTACATTCATTATACAAAAACACTGCATCATGGAGGATTTAATATTTGCAGGTATGTTTTAAGTCATAAACAGTCTGTAATTAATGGTAGATTTGGACCTTGACTTTAAACAAAACACTTAAGTCACCAGGAACAGCTCTCAGAAGTCCTGAATAAGTATTTCAGGAGCAAAAAAAAAAGAGGATACTTTTTTATGCAAAGGGTTGGTGGGATTTGGAATGGTCTCCTATTGGAGTTGGTAATTAGTAAAATAAAGATATATTTAAGAAATGGTTAGATTTCTATATGGAAAAAAGTAAAACTTACTACCACTGAAATTATTGGGGAGTAGTTAACATAAGTCATTAGTCCTTTATCTATTCATACAAGCTGCAGTATGATCTGCAGTATGAAATATAAAATCACATACAGGTACTATGATGCATTAGGTTTAGAAACATAGAAACATAGAAGTCGACTGCAGATAAGGACCCCAAGGCCATCCAGTCTGCCCATTTCTTTTCTACCTTATAAATGTGCCATCGGCCTTTGCTCTGTCAGTGGCCTATCTATTCATACTCATCTGTATTGCTCCCTTATGCCTATACCATGCCTGTTTGAAGCCCTGCACTGTATTCATAGTCACCACTTCCTGAGGTAGGCCGTTCAATGCATCCACCACCCTTTCTGTGAAAAAGAATTTCTCACATTCCCCTTAATCGGCCTCCCTGTAATCTCATGCTGTGTCCTCTTGTCCTGCTATGTATCTTATACTTAAACATGTTAAGCTCTTTCACCTTGTTAATTCCCTAAGGGGTTTGAATGTCTTGATCATATCACCTCTCTCCCTTCTTGCTCAAGGGTATACATATTGAGCTCCATTAATCTGTCCTCATGTGATACCCCTACTAATACACCCTAACATCCCACTAGCCTTACCTACTGCTTTAGAGGTCTGCTTGAATGATTTCAGGTCATTGGTGATGATGATGCCCAAGTTTCTTTCTTCCTTGTGACTGCCAGCAACTTTCTCCCAGCCTATAGGTGGCTTCAGGTTTTCTTCCCTATGTGCATGATCTTGCACTTCTTTGCATTAAATCCCAGTTGCCACTCTTCGACCATTTTGATAGTTTACACAGATTTCTTGTTCTGGCAATTCCCATCTGATCTTCTACTCTGTGGTAGATCTTGGTGTCATCTGCAAACAGACAAGCCTCACCGACTAGTCCATCTGCAATGTCACTAATGAAGATATTGAAGAAGACTGGCCCCAGGACTGATCCCTGAGGTACCCCACTAGTGACGTGCATCTCTTCTGACTGTATACCATTTACCAACACTCTCTGTTTTCTGCCTGTCAACCAGTTTGCCACCAGTTGACCAACTTCTGACCCACCTCAAGCCTACCCAGCTTATTTATCAATCTTCTATGTGGAACAGTGTCGAAAGCTTTGCTGAAGTCAAGGTAGGTGACATCAGCTGCACCCCTTGGTCCACCACTCTGGTTACCCAGGCAAAGAAACCTATGATTAGTTTGACAGGACCTTCCTTTGTAAACCCATGCTGTCTTGGATCCTGTGCCCTCATGGATTCCAGGTGTTGCACTATCCTTTCCTTATGGAAAGCCTCCATAATCTTGCCCACTACTGAGGTAAGACTGACTGGTCTGTAGTTCCCCGCCTCCTCCTACCACTCTTGTGGAGCAGGATCACATGAGCCCTTCTCCAGTCTTCTGAGACCTCTCCTGTGCTCAGAGGTTCACTAAACAATTCTGCTAATGGCTCTGCTAGTTCCACCCTTAGCTCCTAAGTACCCTGGGATGTATGTCATCAGGTTCCATTGCCTTATCCACCCTGAGCTGAGCAAGTTCTGTAGAACCCTTTCTTTGTGAAGGGAGTAGTGCTCACCTCCCTCCTGTGTCCATGGTGTGAGCCGAGGCCCTGCCTCACCTTCTTCAGTAAATACTGAGCAAAAGTATCTATTTAGGATAGATGCTTTTACAGGGTCCTCCTCTTCACATGCCCCTTTTCACCTTTGAACTTAGCAATACCACCTCTGGACTTTCTCCTTTCACTAATGTATCTATAGAAAGTCTTGTCACCTTCTTTTACTGTTCGTAGCTAGTGTTTCCTCAGTTTGGGACTTTGCCTGCCTTACTGCCTTCCCTGCCTCCTTAGGGCAGTTTGGCATGCCTCCTATCTTCATCCCGCTGTGTTCCTTTATATTTCCTGAAGGCCAGCATTTTGGCTCTGACCTTTCTGCTACTGTATTTGAGAACCAAAGAGGTTTCCTCTTCTTTGCACTTCCTTTTCTGTCTAACACAATGGGATGTTGCTTCAAGTATTACATCCTTAATGGTTGCCCACTTTACCTGTACTCCCACCTGTGTTTCTTTTGCCAGGGCTAGCTTAACTCTGTTGGCCATCTTATCAAAGTCAGATCCTCTGAAGTTCCATATTTTGCCTTGGAATGGGATGATTTAGATGTAGTGGACAAATTGAACCTACCATGGGATGGTCACTGGCCCCAGGTGACTTTCTACCTAGAGATCTGTGATCCCTTCCTTGTTAGTCAGTACTAGATCTAGGATAGCCCTGTCTATTGTGGGTTGTTGTACCAGTTGTTTGTGCCCTCCCCTGCAGGGAATCCACTATGTGTCTAGTTCTGGCAGATGTTCCTGCTGGTATTGATCAATCTGTATCCGCATGTTGAAGTCTCCCATTATCAGAACCTCCCTTTAGCTGTTATGTTTTGTATATCTTCTAACAACAATGTGTCTATGTCCTCCCCTGGTCTGGAGGCCTGTAGACAACCCCTGGTTCTTATGGCTGTCCCATTTCCTGTTTCCAGGAGACCCACAGGTCTTCTGGCTCCTTATGTGTATTCTGGAATTTCTGTAGCTTTGATATTTTCATTGACATACAGGACCACTCCCCCCTCACTCACACACACACACTTTGTGCACCTCAGTCTCTTCTGAACAGTACACAGCCAGGTACTGAAGTTGCCCAAGTGTGATTACTGGTAAACCACGCCTCACTATAGTTTTCTATAATTGTTAATGTTTAGAGTTATAATTCCATGGGGTTTCTGGCCAGAAATTGTTATGTTCATATTGTATTGTGTACTCTGATGAATTAATTTAATAAAATCTTTAAATACAGAAAAAGCTTGAAATGTTATTTTAAGTAATAAACAAATCACTAACATGGTGTCTTCTCATCCTTCCCTGTTTTCTGCATATATTTGTTCATTTGAATTTAATTAACATCCACACATTTGTAATTAGTTGAGTTAGGTTTCATTTAATTATTTGAATCATTTCATTAGCAACTTCATTAAAATAATCTAGGCTGTGTACAGGCATGGAATAATAAATTTCTTTTACTCTTTCAGCTGCATGGGGCATGACTGCATGTATGGCTACTCTCTTGAAGTTATGCAGTATGTGTGTGTTTTTTTAATTACAGCGGATTAGCAGTAATATGGAAATGAGTTTCAGATATTGTACTGATTTGATTTTATTAGTTTTTTTTTTTCAAATAAGTACAGTTTAAGATATCAAAGCTTAAACAAGCATACTATGAGTCATTTACACACAGATTTCAATATTGTTTGATTTCTTTGTTCTGTCCCAGTTTCTCATTTTCTTTAGATTTGATTTCCTGTTACAACCTTAAACATCTGTTAAAGCCTTTGCCATAAAATGTCTTGAAACTTTGAAAGTCATAGTTTCACAGCTCATGGAAGATAATTGGAATGAGAGCTATGATGTCATGTTTCTACCATTATCATCCAAACTTTGTTATTCTTCTACACATAACATAGCATTGTGAAAACAGGGGCATATGATTAATTTTATCCACCCCTCCTGCTGCACAGCAGCATTTTACCATATTTGAATATGGACACCAATCCTAGCTGAGTAACATTCAATGCAATTCTCACTATGTCATTTGTCAACATCTGCTTTGAAAGTCTGAAAAGTACAATGTTTCATAACCTCACCAGGTAGGATTGTCCACCTATTATCTGCCTTCTGTGTGAATTAGGGCTTTATTATATCTCCTTGCCCTGCCTGTCCTCAATACTGTCTAGGCAGAGTATATGTCCTCAAGTTCCCTAGCACATTCCTCTCAAACATTTATGTGTACTTTATACTTTGATTCTCTTTAATTTGATGCATTGGGGATATAATCCAGATCAAGGCCAAATTGTTTTAGATACGTGGGGTGTATAAAAGGAGAGTTTTTAATGTGTACATGCCAGTGTTAGAAGCATGCTAAGAGATGGATGAGATGAAGGAATTCATTAATACAAATTAACCTGATTTTGTCATTTTTCTGAAAACATGACTATCAGACAAAAGAAAAGATGGAAATTTAAATTGCCATGTACCAGTGTACTCAAGAAGACAGGAATAAGAAAGGGGGGATTATTTATTTACCCTGCAGATATCCTTTTACTACCCAGTGGAATTTACCCATCCTGGATAACTATTTAGAGTACATGGCTGTGGAATTCAAGACCAATTTTGGCAAATCGATATTATTATTTGAATGCTGCAGACCACTTAAGTATTCCATGCCTGATATTTTGAATTTTCCATAGTATTACTATGCTACACACAGGGCCCTGTGTTCTGTGGCAGAATTTTCTGATTTCTGTGGCAGGGCTCCTTGACTCTGTGGCAGCATTTTCTGATTTCTGAGGCATGATTTATTAATTTCTCTGGCAGAATGCAGTCCTGTCATTGGCTAAATAGGATGTGATGTCATTGATGACATCATATGCTGAGCATAGAGGAGGGCTTCAGGATAAATGAGGTGGGAAAGAAAGCCTGACACTATGGAAAACAGTATATTTATATGAATATTTACCCAAAATAATGAATTCTATGGCACTATATATATTCTGTGGCATGATGCAATTTCTGTGGCAAATTCCGCAACTGCAGAACCACAGAATTCCAGGGCCTTGGCTATACACCATCACATGAGTTGTTGTTACTAGGAGACTTTAAAGGTGAACAGTTATGAGCTTTTACAGCTGTGCCACACAGTAAGGGAGCAATTAGGTTAAACACACCATTCACAACTAAAGAGCCTACAAACCTCTAGAATAAGATATTTAACTGCTACACCCTTTGCACTGTCCATTTTGTATATGAGATGACCCCACAGCCTATTTAGTAACCCATAAGTGATGCATGAGATAGACTGTGATGTTTGGCTGACTCTAAACAGTGCTTACTGACTCCCAACAAATGGCTCCTCCAGATTTATCTAAATCTTGTTTGAGACAAATTACATCACTACATGTAAATTATACAGGGGCTAAAGGATTCAATATTAAATGTGAAACTCTTTTGTTCAAAGTTAAAGTACATGTATGAGCTGTAGTTCTCTGTCCAATCCATGATCTGTACAGCGCTAAATCAAAACACCAATTCAGCCTGTTGACTGGGCAGTTCATGTTTTTACAGTAAAACTTTCATTTGAAGAGGGAGGTTAATGCTGTTTTTTCTGTTACTATTCCCATTCCTACCCTCAATAAACTAAACTAAAATGTCCTTGTCAAGAGGAAATGCTGAAAAAAATTGATTTGAGCACTTGAAATGTGGAGTTTTCTCCTGGGTGGGGTGACAGCATCGTTAGGATCCTCGACAGGCACATTGTCAAGATTTCTTTTCTACCTCCTCAGTCTATGGGCCTGCAGGTCATTTGCCATTATTGGATAAGAATAATCTGGTATCAGAAGAAAATGAGCATGAGACATGAAATGCACATGAGCAGGACCATGCAAGACCCAGGAAACATTACGGAGCACAACTCTTCTTTCTACTATATTGGGTGGTTCTGGGATATACTTGAGAGCAGAGGGTAATGGACATTAACTGTGGGTAATTTCAGTCAGTTGTGGTATACAGGGTAAATATCTTGAGACAATGCAAGTGATAGGCTGCTGTCTGTGTCAAGGATACTATCCCCAGAGATGTTTGCAAGGGCATCGAAGATAGGGAGACAAATCAATGTCTGCTGGGAGGAGGGGGAATGTTCTATTTTTTTCTAAGCAAAACTAGTGAAACATTAATTTGTGTATGAGGAGCTGTTTGGGGGCAAGGTGGGGACAAGAGGGTTTGTTGGGTAGGAGGTAGCAGTTCAAAGTGAATTGTTTTTGAATTGTTAAATGGTGGGAGAGGGTAATCAACTAGAGCACTTGTGCTCTAAACTGAGTCTCAGCAGGTATTAGAGACTTCACAGCTGGATAGGCATGCCTAAATAAAACTCTAGTATTGTTTCAGATAAGAGAAAATTAAAAAAGTTGAATCATTTTTAGTTGTTATGCATGAAACTTCAACAGCAATAGCAGGAACACTTCTGTGTGGTTTGTGCTTTTGACTCAGGGAACAGACTTGAAAATTGGTGACTATTCCCTTTAATATGAACTGGCTTGAGGCTGGTAAATAAAAATATCTATAAGAATGTCACATTGGGTTTGGGAACTGAGCAATAGGTAACTGAGTCAACTCATATTAATGTAAAGAAGCTGTCTGACTCTTCACCTTTAGATTTTATTTTTATAAATTGCTCACAGAATTATAGTGAGGTAGATGTGATGGCAGATATACAGTATTTAGCAGCCATAGTATTACTTATTGTGTGGGCAGGAGAAAAAAAATGGAGTCACAAAAGTTGGTAAAGTTTATATTCTTAAAGAGTTTTGGCTTTTTGGCATTGTAGCTGACCTAGAGGGTCTCTATTGGGAAAGACTTAAGTTACATTTGGTTTAAAATTTAGTAGGGGCTATTTTTCACCAAATTATAACTACAGTATATTCTGTATCATAGACATGCCCAGTTAAAACAAGGAAACTTAAGCACTGAGAAGTGTGGCATACTACCTATTTAATGAAAGTTTGAAGGATAAGGACAAGCTGTGGATGAAGGCTCAGGCAAGTAAGAATTTAAGAGACTGGGAATTATACAGAAAGGCAAGAAACAAATATGCAGTGGGGTGAGGAATACAAAAAATATTTTTAGAAAGGAAACAGCTGAGGAAGTAGGTGACCTGAACCATTCTGGGCAACAATAAAAAAACATATATGATATCTGTACCAGTAATACAAATCTAAAATAGTAAATAAGAAGGGTCAACAAATTTTAGAGGATGTATTGGTGATTGATTTTAATTCAGTTTTCATTATTTCACAATTTATTTTCCCAACATGGGCATTGACAGAGCCACTTGACTCTAAGCAGTAGCCCAAATATTTATAGGTTATTAACCAGTTCTGAAAGGGTACCAGTCTCTAGAGTGATTTTATCATTAGTATTCAAGAACATCTCAATCAGGACTGTGATCCAAATATTAAAAGATTAGTTTCTCCAAATTCAGCTTTAGTTTAGAATCAGTAAAACATTTGGAAGTGCACTGAATCCCTTTGCAGTTTCTCTAAGAGGGATGCATCAGTGCGTATAGATCACCTTATGATCTGCATATTAGTGGTAAATACTGCCTCGGAGGCACACTCCCCATGTAAACTGTGAATAGAGTGGTTCAAGGACTGATCCCTGGGGAACCCTTTTGATATTACCAATTCCTGAGATAATCTCCCAGTTTTCAAAGTACACAGCCTTTTGGATGGGACTGTAAATTTCAGTTTCAGATGGCAGGACACCAATAATGGTTCCCCATCTTTATTTCATGAAATACAAAATATGAGGTGCTTAAGGCAATGCTTGCTCTGAATTTAAATAAGATCTGTGGGTCTGATGATCTGCCTCTAGGATTACTGAAACAGTTTGCCTGTCAAACAGCAGAACTAGTTTATTTGTCTAACTGATCTTTGCAACCCCGGTGGTGACAGAGAGTTTGAAATTGGCCAAGGTTGACCTAATATTTAAATGGGGCAGCCCTGGATATATCACCAACTTTCATCCTATCTCCCTCTCCTGGTTATTTCAGAAATACGTGAATGATTGATTTCTACCTGATTGTGTGATTATTTGGAGCAGGGAAGACATCTTGACCCACTGCAGTCTGGGTTTGAATAAGGACACAGTGCCATTTCCTCCATATCCAAGGTCTTGGATGATGTCAACAAAGCTAGAGGCTCCAGAAAATCTGGGGGCATTTTTGCTGACCTGTCCAAGGACTTCAATATGTTGTACAGCATGGAAGTGTTGGAGAAGGTAGAGGGATAGGTCTAGGAGCTGATGTATTGAAATGATATGTGTGTGGTGCTGCTCAATGGCTCAATGGAAGTTCTTTGTGCTTCCATACTGGTGACCTGGGTTCAGAAGCAAGCTTGGGTCTGCACTGGCTGGGCAGCTAGGCTGGGGAGTGTTCCCAAGGAAGCACAAGTCAGCTGGGTTGGGAGATGGCCCAGATCTGATGCAGCAGTGACCCGTCACAGTGAGCTGTGGAGGTTGCTCCTTACAAAGGGTGGTTCATGCCCAGAGCATGCTGCTGTGGACAAGACTGACAGAGGATGAGCTGGCAGCCTGAAGTGGTGGGAGGGAGAAAGAGGAGGAGGAAAAGCAGTGGAGCCTGTGCTACATGATGCCCTGCTCACTTCCACGAGCCTGCAACAACACTTGGGACACCTGGCAAGAGATGGATGCATGTTTGGGGGTAGCCCTCCTCCATCCTGCCAGGTGTGCCGACCAAGACCAAAAATTATTATGGAGAAATCCCCACAGCGACAATTTAAGTCAGGTTTTGAAATTGTCATTGTGGGGACCTGAGGGACCAAATTTTACCCTTTGCTGTGTGTTGCCCCCTTCAAATCACCTCTGACTCAGAGCTGCAAATCCTTAGAAGGGGGGTAAGGGATGCAGCCCCCTGCATGGTGGGTTCGATGGGTACAGCCCCTGAGAAAACACTCCAATGTCGGATAGGTGAAATTCCACCTGTCAGTATAGGGATCTCACTATGCCAAACTTCGACAATGATGTTGTCGATTCAGCATAGGTAAACCATTCTGCCAAGGAGGTGTAGTCCATGGGGACCATGGCCAGATAAGCACCGGGGCAGTTGAGCACTAGTGGTGTAGGAGTGGAGCAGGGGTGGAAGCATCAGCCCAGGTCTCCTGAGGAGGATAAACAAATGATGAAAAAAGAAAGAAATAGTCCGTGTCTTATTTTGAGAACAAAAGGCTGTGTACTTTGAGAAATGGGAGAGTATCTCAAGAATTGATAATATCAAAAGGAGTTCCCTAGGGATCGGTCCTTGAACCACTCCTATTCACAGTTTACATGACGGGTGGAGTATTGCCTCCGAGGCAGTATTTACCACTAATATGCAGATCATAAGGTAATCTATACCGCTGATGCATCCTCTTGGAGAAACTGCAAAGGGGATTCAGTGCACTTCAAATGTTTTACTGGTTCAAAACTAAAGCTGAATTTGGAGAAACTAAACTTTTAATATTTGGATCACTGTCCTGATTGAGATGTTCTCCAATACCAATGATAAAAATCACTCTATATAATGGTACCCTTTCAGAACCGATTAATACCTATAAATACTTGGGCTACTGCTTGAGTCTAGTGGCTTTGGCAATGCCCATGTTGAAGCCTTGTTAAAGAAAGTTGGGGCCTGTGTAGGATTATTATACATACATCAGAGCTGTCTTGATCCTGATTTATGAATGAAAATTATCATGATACAGGCAATACCTCTATTCTATTATGTGGGTGCACTTTATGACTACTCATCTAAAGACCGGTTGTCCTGGTTAGATGTACTTTATAATTGATAAGCTCATCTGGTTCAAGAGTGTCCAAAATTACACACCACCACACTTTAAACAATTTGGTTGGCTCTCACTTTCTTGTATGAGAAAACTACATGAAACAACTGGAGCAATTAAAAGCATTCACAGACTAATTCCAGAATACCCAGTTAGTTGTATTAAAGTATACACAGTAAAATAAGTGTCACAGAATGCAAAAGCACTAGAACTGGTTGTCTTTGTAGCAGTAAAACAACAGTACTAGATCAATGTATTATTATAATCTTATGGTCCCACAACTTTGGAACCAATTACCATCAAATCTAAGGGTCATATTAGTAAAATAGAAAAATAAATAAATAGGGTAAAGCCATGGTTTCTCTAGATAATTTCAGAGCTGAATGTTTGTGCCCAGAGTAATTGGATGAAAAATGAACTATTACAATTCGGTTGTTAAGTGATTGCATTCTGTGTATATTGTTAAGTGTGAGATAATATTTATTACTTTATTATGTATTTTTGTAACTGTGCAACTGAAGTGATCTATTGATGCCAAATAAGCTGTGCTGAATAGTTTCTATCACACAGTAAAAATAGAAAATTTAAATTGACAAGAGACCAGTCTGGTTCTCAAATAAGTTCACTGAAGCAGGTGGGGCTATAAAAGGACCTTCATTAGATACAAGAGAAACAGGAGGGTGACAAATGCCATGAATACAAGTTAAGGAAGATGGTGACTGAGACGCAGTCAGGGCACAAAAAGCATACCAGGATGCATACTGTAGAGGTGGTCAAGTGGGTGGAATTGTTCTTAAAATAGATTATGGAGAAAGAAAGCTGAGAGGAGGAATTATTAGTCTGATGGAGGGGCAGGGTAATGGAGGATAAGCAGAAGGCAGCCATTCTAAATGGCTACTTTTTCTGTGTTCTGACTAGCAGACTGTTTTCTGAAAGTGGCATAAAGGCTGGTATGGAACTAGCTGAACTCCTGACAGGGCTATTCAGTATCTCCTCACATTTAGGGATGGTTCTGAAAGGCTGGATGGAAGTGAAGTGGTCCTGCTCCACAAGAGAAGTGACAAAGAGCAACCAAGAAACTAGAGACATGTTAGTCTTACCTCCATAGAAGGCAAACTATTTGTGACATTAGTTAAAGAGGACCTAGTAAACTACCTGGAGATGAATGAGCTCCAGAACTGTAAGCAGTAAGGGTTCATGGCAGGGAGGTCTTGACAGACCAACCTTGATAACCAGGGCAGTGGATAGAAACAATGGATTTGCTCTACTTTGACTTAGGTGAGATGTTCAATTCAGTCCTGCACAGAAGGTTGCTGAAGAAGATAGAGGATATCTATTTATTTATTAATTTATTTTTATTATAATTGAATATAGAACATGAAAGGGTCTTGATAGATGGATGGGAAGCTGGCAGGGCAGAGACAGCAGAGGTGGTGGTAAACGGGATCAGTTCAGGGAGAAGTAGATCACATGTGGGGTGCCACAGTATTCAGTCCTGAAGCCAGCACTTTTCAATAAGTTCATCAGTGACAGTGGAGAAGGAATACAAGGCACACTGTGTGTCTTCACAAATGACAATACCATGAGAGAATTAGAGTGGCCACTGCAATCTAGAGTTACTTTTCAGTGTGCATAAAGTATAGACTGAAATGCCCTTGCATTTGTTGGTTGCTCTGTAAGCCACGGCATTGACTTTGTCATACACCCTTTAACACTGTATTAACTTTACTATTTTAAGAACTACACACCTGTAGCACTGCAAATGCTTAGTCATTTTCTCTGGTATACTCCTTTACCACTGCATATGCTGCATTGAGTTCATTTTAGAGGTACACTCACGGTATACTCTAGTAGCACTAAAGACAGACTGAAATGCGGCTTTGCTGCCACTACCTAGTAGCATGATTAGATCTCTAAGTTGAATCAGAGACTTCTCCTAGTGCACTCCCTGACTGAAATGGACACTTCCACACAAAGTAAAGATGGTTCAAAATATATTTCAGGCCAGAAACCCTGTAAATAAAGGATTTGAGGGCTGAATGACCAGGTGAGTACTTGCCACTGCCAGTTTGATGAACCTTGACCCCTCATCATGGCAACTGGGGTCAGGGGTAAGAACTACAGTTAATCAGGTCATGGAGACTGCAGATGAGCCAAAGGGCTCATGGACATTTGCTGGGAAAGAAGTTGATAAGTAGGCACAGTACTAGGAAGCTCTAGAAGTGAGCTAGGGTGCAAACTGAACTGTGGGGAACAACAATGGTGTTATCTCCTGTGTCACTGCATGGCACAATGTTTGGTGACTGATACTGTGCATTGCACAGAAGTCCATGGATGTGGAAATGCTTGTGTTTAGTGTCTGCAAACCCTGGATTTGGAATACTTAATTTGAATTCCACTGTACAGGGAAAAATCAGTGCATTGTGATCTCAGAGGTTAGGTGGTGCAGGCAGGGGTTGGGCAGCCACAAATACCAATGAGACAAAGCAAAATTTGCACTCAGGAGAAAATGAATTCAAAAGACTATGATCTCATGGTGCAAAATGTTTTATTCTAGACTACCTACAGACTCAGCATGCCCTGACACTTAGACCAATGCTGGTCTTCTTCAGCTGGCGTGTTCCCTAGTCCAGAAATTCATTTTTATGTCACACATTTAAAGACACATTCCCTATTTACCACTTTTTACCATGTTGCATATGGTGGGAGGGCTCTGCCCAAGGTTCGATGTGGGGTAATATCTCTGACCACCGCCCACATTTAAGCAAGCCTCTCTCTCTCTCCATGCTTAGTGTGTTTCAATTGCTTGGCTCTGCATGGTCTGTGTGGCTGTCCTGCTTCTGCTTCTTATTCCCTGCTCCTTGTTTTCAACTCTGCTTCTCACCACTTTCCTGCTCATCTTCTCTTTCTGCTTCCCTCTCTACTCTAATTTTCCCTCCTTGCTTGTTCTTCCCTCCTTTCTCTCCTACCTGTCTGTGTCCCCATCCTCTAGCCACCTTGTGACTTTAGTGGGTCTCCTCTGGCCCCCCACATACCTGTATTCTGTTGCCTTCCCTGGACCTATCTTCATTTCCTTTCCTTCCTTTTGGGTTTATCAGGGCTCGATTCTACCTTTCTATGTGGTGGTGTTCTAAACTACCATTCTTATGGGTTTGTGATGCACAGAGATGTCATCACCTGCTATAAGCGGCATCACCACCTTGTCTGCAATTGGTTTCTCTTCTCTTACTTACCTTCTACAACATACATATTTTGCTTTATTTCCTGTTCTATGTCCCCTAATTGTAAGCATTAATTGTCCTACTCTGCCTTCCATTTCTTTCTTTTGTCACTTTGAATTTTCTTTACACTTTTCAACTCCTCCCTCTTCTAGCAGCCCTCACCAGTAGCCTGATCAGTCTCTGTCTCCTACCTCGTACTTTTGAGAGGTCAACAAGAGTGGCAGGGTTTGATTCATCCCCAAAGATGGATGTTTAAGTCTCAAACATCAAGCTATTAATTATCAGCAATTGCTGTACTATTACAGTGTACCAAGAGGTCCACCCCATCTGGTGTGTTCTCGCCAAATGCCAAAGAAGGTCATATGGGGCTCCCTTGGACTTCTTTGAAGTCACTAGCACCTTGCAATGGATCTTCAAAATTAAAATTAAAATTTTCCATAAAGACTGGACTGTTCTGTGCCTGATTTATGAATTGTAAAATTGGAAATTTCTATTCAGCATCAGCTTGGAAACAGAAGCTATTCGATTTATTCATAGCAGCTAAGTCTCAACCACTAGAATCCTACTCTAGCCAGCTTGTTCACCACTAGAGATGTGTGAAGTTAACAAATTTCACTCTGCAAAACAATTGTGAAGTTTGCTATATTTGTGAAGTACCAAGTGCAGAATTCATGAAGTTTTGGCAGATGAAGTGACATTTTTTCAGGCAAGTTAAGGCAACCTTGCACTTCAACATAACTTCACCTTAACTTCACCTGATTTTGACTCAAAACTGCCATTTCCCAAGGAAAACTGAATGTGAAGTGGCAAGTGGCTGAAGGAGGAATTTGCAAAGTATTCACAAGGGCCAATTTCACAACTTTGCCAGAACTTCACTGGTGAAGTAAAACTTTGCAATATATCTGTTCTCCAACCAGTTCCTGCTTTACCTGAAATCAGATACTTCATGTCTCAGAAAGCTACCTCAGCATCAGAGCTACAATCCTGCATATCTTCTCTCAAGCTTACCTTCCCTCACAACCCATTCCAGATTCCAGCTCAATGACATTCAGTACTCCTACGACTACTTCTCATGTCCATGAGGATGCTGCTCCAACTAGCTCTGCATCTCTATGGGAACTCTAGCTACATATGGTCTTCAACCATGACAAGACTCAGGTACTCAGACACTCCTCCACTGTTCATATCTCCCATTCACATGATCCCAAGTCACCTCCGTAAAGATACTCTAGAAAGGAAGGACATAATCCTGATATCTCTCCTGATCTCATCCCACGATACCATAGAAAAACAGAATAGTATCCTGCAGAGACGTCTTTCATCTTCCTGAGGTTGAAAGATCCGAGACTCCTGAAAAATTAACAATACCTGATTTCATGCTCTTTTCATCTTATACCATGATGTTATTTGCTCTGCTTACCCTTCAAGATGAGAAGAACTGGATTCATATCTCTATCTCATTGCTGACTTAGGCATCCGGTATGGAGGAACCCACATTTGACTATCATCTGTCTGTTTCAGCTAAATCCGCTGCCGTATTGGCTCACTTTAATACAAGACTGAATTGGGCCATCCTAGACAATGAACTCTTCTGCCATTATTTTCACTGGCCAGCAAGCATATTCCTGCTTGCTGTGCAGCTCCTTTTCCCCACTTTGCTTCCTCTAACCTCTGACAGCTTCAGATGTCTCCTCATCTTCTGTGACTACAAGGAATTTGCCAACAGTCCAACCCCAGCTTCCTTTTCCTCTTGGTGGTTGATTTGGATGATCTCTAATCCTCATGCATATGTTCATCCCAACCTAGACAGGCATGGAAGGTAAGTTAAGTAGGTGGTGGCAAACTGGTTTCAACAACTTCAATGATATGGATGCTTGGTTTCTGGTTGCCAGTTTCTGCAATGAAGCTCATGCTCTAATCATTTGTCAGAAAGCGCCTAGGTCAAAACAATGACAATTACAACACCCTTCTACTCCTTTCTAAAGGATTTCATACTGACTTTGCTTTGCTTCCTCTGACACCTTTGAATGTGATAACAGATGTAAGGAGGCAGTATAGCACAGTGGTTTAAGGCTCTGAACTGCAAACCTGGAGATCTGGGTTTGAATCCCACAGCCCCCACTTGCATACGTGTGACCCTGAGCAAGTCACTTAACTTCATTGTGCTCCCAGGTGACACCTGTAAATAAGCTTTCAGCTTAATGTATCTCTCCTGGTTAAAAAAATAACTTTCAGTCTGCCTGAAAAGAACCCAAAGTCATGCAGCAATTATTAGAAGAACTTCAAAAGGATTCCTCATTGGTCCTTTTCTGCACCACCCTTTCCCAAATACCAGATCAGTTCTATTGGAATTGCCACTGCCACTAGTAAATTTTCTGGCAAAAATCAACTAATTATTAATTTATCAGCACCTTAATCAAAGTCTATTCCTAGAATCAATTCATTGATTCCATCCGATGAATATTCTATCTCCTATGCTTGCATAGATCATGCTATTAAAATTATTAAGTAGAGCCAGCCTGCAAGTGCAGTGGTAGCACTACCATTCCTGATGTCAGTGACCCAGGTTCAGCAGCAAGCAAAAGGGGTTGTCAGAGAGCCAGTCGGGGAGAGGATCAGGCACCCAACGGACTACTCTCTTTCTCTGGGAGGGGTGGATAGCTCTCCTCTCTGCAATACCACCACCACCTTGGTGACCACGCTGGTGGTACAGGTGCAGTAGAGGAGGTGGATTACTAGGCAGAGCAGGCATCAGCTGAAGACCAGAGCAGAGGTGCGTGTCTATGTACCTCCAACTCATTGGTCCTCCTCAGTGCTGACACATGCAGGAGTGGGACCAGAAACAAGGACATGCCCCAGGTCCATGCCAGGAGATGGGGCCCATGCCAATGACCAAGGGGATGAGGGATGCAGCTTTGGTTGTCTGCTCCCCTGAAGTCTCAGGGAGGTAATGGGAGACCTCCTCCACCCACCCAGGGGTTATCCAGGAGTTAAAGGGTCACTTGGAAGTAAGGCACTAATGAGGGTTAGCATCCTCTGGATCCTCCTGGCATAGCTGATCAAGGAATTGGGGACCCTGAAGAAAGGGTAGACATGGAGAGAGGGGAGCAAAAAGAGTAAGTAAAAAAAATGATTAAGTATTTTGGCCCTGACTCTTGGCTCTCAAAAGCAGACATTTCAAATGCTTTTAAATTGATGACCATCCATCCTTCTATGTGGCATTTCTATTGCATTAAATGGTAAAAATCACTACTACTTCACTGTTTATCTGTCCTTTGGTTGCAAAAGCATCTTAAGATTATTCAACATGTTTTCCAAGACTTTTTGTTGGCTATTGCTCAACAATTGTCATTGTCCAGCTGTCATCCATCTCTTTGACAATTTATTACTAATAGATCCACCAGATTCACCTCCAGCTGCTGGCATCAATGCTCTTGTCAACCTCTTTCAAGAATTAGTAGTGCCTTTGTCCAAAGAGAAAACTTTGGGACCTTCTGTGTCTATTGAATTTTTAGGTACAGAGCTGGATACGATATGCATGGAAGCCAGATTACCTCCTGATACACTACTCAGGATTCAAGAACTCATGGAATATTTTCCGTTCATTCCTCTTGTAACAAACACAAATTACTTTTACTCCTGTTATCTCAATTTCACAATGAGAATCATTCTGTAAGGTCATTCATTCATTTTCTACTGTCTCTCATTGACCTATTTGGTCTCCAAATTTCAGCATCACATTTCCATGACTGCTGCAGCCAAATTTGATTTAGCCATGTGATCCACTTCCTATCCCATTGGAATGGATGCTCCATGTTTTACAAAGAACCATCTCCAAATCTCCATCCTAGGATATATACTGATGGCCTCCTAATCATGGTTTTGCAGCTATTTTAGATCATTCCTGGTTTGCAGCTCCTTGGCCTCCCTTTGAGACTTTTCCAAAATGTCTCCTTTATTTGAAATTTACCCTGTGTAGCTGTGGCATTGGTATGGTGCCATTTGTGGTCTTTGCAGGCTGTCTTTATCTTGTCTGATAATCAACCTGTTGTGGACATCATAAATGAAGGCAGGTCTTCAGCCCGTTCCATCATGTTGTTCATGCAAAGGTTGACTTGCATATCATTATACCACAATTTCACATGAAAAGTTTTTCATATCCCTGGCTATGCAAATTAAGCTGCTGATTATCAGTCTCAATTTCAGTTTCAGCAAGTTCATCACATCTGTCTTGCAGCAGATTCAACCACGTCATCTCCTCCTTAGTTCTCCAGTCTAATCATGACTTAACATTTTATTGTCAACAAGATGAAGTCATTATGTGGTCAGCCCTAGCTCCTACTACTTGAGCTACTTACACCACCACCTAGAAGAAATTTTCCTCATTCTGTACCTTTTCAGTCAATTCATCCAGGCCCATTCTCCATTGACCATATCCTGGCATGTATAACCTTCTGCCACCAAGGCTTGAGATTATAATTTGGGACCGTTAAACAATACCTATCTGGAATTCAATGTTTTCTATATCAGTTGAACCCATCTATGTCTTCTGTCCTATCCAGCACTTCAGTCAAACTCCTCCTACTCAGAATCCATAGAGCATCTTAATCAAATGTTCTTAAATGATTACCTATTGAAGGATATATATTTCACAAATTGTTGGATTTACTATCCACCAACCCTTTTGACCCTACCTCAAATATCACAGTTTCTTCAGCTGTTTGCTTAGAAGTCTATGGCTTCCTGCATCCCGGAGAGTTTATTACTTCTTTAGCCTCTTTAGTTAAATTTCTTACAGTTTCCAATTTAAGAAAGCAAGAAGACTACTATGTTCTCTTCCTCTCAACTTCAAAAACCAATAGACTGCATCAAGGAGTTCAGATTTCATACTACACCACTGAGAACAATTCATGTCCAGTACCCATATTGGATCAACTCATACACCATCATGGTTGCTCCAGTTCTTCAAAGTCTCTCCTGTGTATTGATAACCTCATGCCACTATCAACCAAATGTTTCATGGTACACATGAGAATCCTATTACAAAGATGTGGACTTATTCCTTTGCCTTCACAGGTCACTCTTTTAGATTGGAGCTGCATCTTCCGATTGAAGAACAATGTCCCTCCTCACATCATCAAGAGACTCAGAAGGTGGACCTCTTCATTCTTCAAGAACTGCATCCCCAACCCTGAAGCAGAACTCAAACAAGCTTTTAGGAGTCTCTCATCTTAGTATGCCCAGAGAAAGCCAGTACAGTAGCCATGGTTCATCAGAGGTTTTGTCCTCAAAGGTTTTTTTTTCCTCTCCTGCATGCTACTGTTCATACTCTACATGAGTTGGAAGAAGTATCTCTTCTTTTTGGGCTTCTATTTCCATAATGCAGCCCGCCTCTACTGATGGTGGAAATAGAGAAAGCCAAAGTTAAAGTTCATGCAAGCACTTACACTATTCACAAACATTGAATTTGGTCAGACCTGGTCATTGTGGCCATCACAGAGACCTGGTGTAATAATAAACATGACTAAGAGATGGCCATACATGGCTACAACAGATTCAGAAGAGACAGGGCAGGCAGGAAGGGAGGAGGAGTGGCACTTTATGTGAAAGATGGCATAAAGGCCCAGAGATCCCAGAGGAACAAAATGGGGGTGAGATACTATGGGTTAAGCTGGAAAGGAAAACAGGGTCAACCATCCACACAGGGTGGTCTACAGACTGCCAGCCCAGGACAAAGAGACAGATAGGAGTTAATGCTAGCCATCCAAAGGATGGCGAACAAGGGAGGTGGTGCTGATTGGAGACTTCAATATTCCAGAGGTGAACTGGAGCTTCCCAGCAGCAGCATCATCAACTAGGAGCAGATTTATCCTGGACTTCCTTTAAGGGTGCCTACCTTAAGCAACTGATCATAGAACCAACTCAGCAGATGGCAGTACTGGACCTCATGCTCACAAATGGTGACAGTGTGATAGAGGTAACAGTGGGGAGCACATGGGAACAGTGACCACCAGTCACTGTTGTTTGAAATCACAGAAGGAGCAGAACCAAACAGCACAAAACACGTATCCTGGATTTTAGGAGGGCAGATTTTGGGAAAATGGGGACACACTTGAAAGAGGCACTAATAGGCAATGGGGAGGGAATCAGGGGTGGAGGAACAGTGGGCAATATTTAAAATAGGGATTACAAGAGCAACTCAATTATACATTAAACAGGTTAGCAAGGGAAAAGGAAGAGGAAGTCATTATGGTTTCCAAGGAGGTAGCAGAAAATGAAATCCAAAAGATTGCATTCAGGTAATACAAAAGACGCAAGCTGAAGGGGATAGGGAGAAGTACCAGGAGAAGCAACTGGAGGCAGGAGATCAGTAAGGGAAGCCAAAGCTCGGACAGAAGAGAGCATCGTAAAATCAGTGGTTAGAGGGACAAAACCTTTTACAGGTACATAAGTGAAAATAGAAGAGTGAGGGGAGGATAGTGAAACTGAAGGGAGGATGGGGCAGCATGGAGGATGACAACAGTAAAGCTGACATACTGAACAGATATTTCTGCTCAGTCTTTACTGAGGAAGGCAAGTGTAATGGCCTAAAGGAGTACAAGGGGTGGGAATGGCACGGAATGGACATAGGTCCCTTTACACTGGAAAGGGTCCTAAAGGAATTGGAAACTCGAAATTAGAGTTGATAGCTAATGGGGCCAGATGGGGTGCACCCCAGGGTCCTAAAGGAACTAAGAGAGGTGGTGGCTGAACCTCTCGCAATCCTGTTTAGCCATTCACTGAAACAGGGAGGTACCTAAAGACCGAGAGAACAGCATATGTAGTCCCTTTATACAAAAGCAGGAACAAAGAGGAAGTAGGAATTACACACCAGTCAGCCTGACCTTGGTAGTGGGGAAGATCATGGAAGCAGTACTGAAGGAGAGGCTGGTAGAACATCTGGTTACCAATGGACTACAGGACCACAGCCAGCATGGTTTCACTGGGGAAGTCATGCCAGACCAGCCTCATTGAATTTTTGACTGGGTGAGAAGGGAGATGGATCAGGGGAGGCAGCGGATGTGGCCTATCTGGACTTCAGCAAGGTCTTTGACACTATGCCACATAGAAGGCCATTAAACAACCTGGGAATATGGAAGTGGGCAGGACCATAGTGTGTGTGGGTGGCTAACTGGCTGGGTGGCAGGACACAGAGGGTGGTAGCAAATGGATGTCACTCCACACAGGGAAGAGTGACTAGTGGGTGCCATAGGGATCAGTGCTGGACCAGTCTTATTTAACATCTTCATCTGTGACATTGCACAGGATCTTCTGTAGGAGGCAGAATTTCCCTGTCCACTGATGACAAGAATCTCTTTAACAGAGTGGACATGCCAGAGGGTATAGACAGAATGAGGGAGGATCTGCAGAAGCTTGAAGAATGATCAAGAGGCTTGGCAGTTGAAATTTAATACAAAAAGTGCAAAATAATGCACATGGGGCACAAAAACCCTGGAACAACATATCAGTTGGGTGGTGAGGATATAACATGCACCAAGCAGGAAAGGAACCTTGGGTTATCATCTCTGATGACCTCAAGGTAGCGAAAAAGTGTGACAAGGTGGCAGGTAAAGCAAATCGAATGCTGGGATGCATCAGCAGGCATCACCAGCAGGAAAAGGGAGGTCATAATTCCACTATACAAGACACTAGTGAGGCCCCACCTGGAGGACAGTGTCCAGTTATTTATTTATTAATTTATGACTTTGATAACTGGGTAGGTGCACTGATCCAGGGACCATTTTCAGGCAAGACCCAGGCCAAAAGGCACAAGATACAAAATACACATATTAAGCAATGTGGTTACGCAAAGTGACATGGTCAAGAACAGAGTAACAGTCTAGTAATAAATACATAGGAGTTTACAATAATAGGAGAAAGTCACAAAAAATCATTGAACAAGGAATCAGTCAGTGGTATATCAATACTGAGGCAGGAGCAGCTAACCCACCATCCTCATGGCAAAGTGATTCAGCAAGACTAGTGGGCTGCCAGGAACAGAAGGATGGGCATAGAAGAGTGGGGTAGCAAGGAGAGGATGAACGAGCAGGAAGGTGGAGACTACCAAGGCAGAGAAGTGCAGTTGTCTTTGGCTAGTAGCCAGAATTTGAAGTTGCATTTAAAGATAGGATGAGTGTTAGATGATCTGAGGGGTGCGGAAGCCTGTTCCAAATGTTGGAGGCTGCTACGGATAGGTTGTTCCTACCCATTTTGGATGAGGATCGTGAAACCTCAAGAGGAGGGACAGCAGAGCAGTGGAGGCACCTGGGTGTGGTACAGAACTGACAGAGGGTGGAGGCAGGCCACATCTAATGACAGTATCCACAAGCTGCCACAAGTAAATTTAAAGTGGCTTGAAGAGAGAGCCATCTGAGGGAGTGGTAGAGATTGCAGTGATATGTGGAGTAAGGGCAGATAGGACAAAGTGACAGGTGCTATTGTAGGCAGACAAGAGTCTAGCCCGAAGGGTGACAGAGACTTGAGAGTAATTGGGTAACAATAGTCCAAGATAGGGAGGAGGTTTCTCTGACTATATCCAGGTGAGCTTCTTTGGACAGGTAGGGTTTGACCCGATACGCAACACTGAGTTTCTGGTTTATCCTGTAGATTACAAGGTTGGACGTGGTCAGTGAAGGAGCGAGTGGGGTCGAGTCGGCTGCTGCCCTAGGTATTTAAAGGAGAAAATGTTATTGAGGGTAGAGCCATTGGGAGAGAGGACTTGGAGAGAAGAGTTGTCAGCGATTGATCTGGCTAGGAATGGCTTAGATGCAAAGACCATTGCTTTGTTGTTTTTTGCATTAACCAACAGCAGGTTTGAGGTGAACCAGCTAGGAGCAGCACTGTAGTTCTAGGTAAGGACAGAGAATATGCTAGGAATGGAGGATTTGTCACTATGGAAGATGACAAGGTCATCTGCATAAAGGAGAGAGTTGCAGTTAAGGCAGTCAGAGAAAAAGGTGTTAACGAAGATAGAAAGAACAGGGGCCCAGGATGGACCATTGGGGAACTCCAGTGGTAACTGACAGTGCAGAGGAAGATGCGGTGCCAATACAGACTGATTGGAGAGCGGTTGGAGAGGTAACACTGAAACCATTTAGTGGTCTCCATGGAACAGCCAATCGATTGCAGTTTATTTATTTATTTATTTTTGTTGACCAGAAAAGGAGGACTAGACAATTCTGCCTATTTTAAGCCTCATCCCAGGGAGGGAGGGAGATACAGATGGATGCCAACTGACATTGAACCAGATTGTTGTTGGTGATAATTTTAGAGAGCAGGAGGGCATGGCTAACCAGATCAAGGCTTTGAATAGGTCAACAAAGACAGCACCAGTAGCACAGCCATGATCCATGTTGGCTAAGATGTGATTGGTGAAAAGAGCCAAGGCTGTAGATGAGCTATGATGTTTGCAGAAGCCATGTTGCTGGCCACATAGGAGTTTGTGTGTGTGGTGATATTCCGATAACTGGCGGTGAACAATCTTTTCAATGAGTTTACTTAGGTGGGGAGAATGGATATAGGCCGATAGTTGTCGGGGAATGGGGTTCCCAGCTTTAAAGATAGGAACCACCTTGGCAGCCTTCCATGTGTGGGGCATGGAGAAGGTGGTCAAGGCAAGATTGAATGTAAAGCTGAGTGATTTAGAGATTGCTGCAGAGACATGTTTAAGAAAGCTAGGGAAAGGCCTTCAGCACTTGCACTGCCCGGTTGGGTATACCCCTAGTAGTTTTGCAGGTATCCCAGGAGGAGATGGTCTTAAAATAAAATGGGGGTGAGGGGGCAGTAGACATGAGGGAGAGGAGGGCTGGGGAGTCAAGTAGGAGCCAGGGTGAGAGGCCTGACAATCAGGATGGGGAGGAGATGGGTGAGGAGGTGGGGGTGCAGGACCCAGGGTGAGAGGGGGTTACTAGAGGGAGTTTGCTGAGGAGCGCCAACAGATCAGTGAATTGAGAGTTAAATACCATGGCCATCTCAGCTGGGTCTGTCAGTGGGCCAGTGTAGGAGCTGAGGTTTATGTTAGGGCTAGTGGGTCGGGGTTGAAGGAGGGAGCTAATGGAGTCCAAGAATTTCGTAGGATTGCTGAGGCTCTCCCTCTGTAGTTTACGGTGATAATTCCACTTCAGGGAACTGGTCAGGTACATGCATTGGTTGTGCAGGTGGCAGTATTCATTCCATAGGACAGGGGAAGAGGTCAATTTATAGGCAGTTCATTTTCAATCCCTCTTTCATGAGGGTAAGGAGTTCAGGGGTTATCCAGTGTGTACACCCACCTCTGACTTGCCTAGTAGTGATGGGGAAGTGGAGGTCCTGAATGTCAAGGACAGCGTTGGTGAAGTAGACAACAGCCGCGATTAGGTCAGTGAGTGCATAAAGGTTTGGCCAGTTTATGGCCCTAACATCCTTGGAGGAGGACAGACATGTTGGGGCAGTTAAAGTTATGGAATGTCAGGTACTTGGGGGAGGGGAGGCCTTAGAAGACCAGATGGCATAGGTGGGGAGTGATGACTTAGAGCCAGACAGGGTGCTGGCCTGAATGACTCTGTCCTTCCGTTAGTAATCACCCAGTCAATCAGAGAATGGGTAGAGAGCGAGAGTTGACTCAAGTGGGAAGGGTAATAATTTGTGCCAAGTTATGCAGTTTTAGCATATTGGCATATATGGTTTCTGGGTGCCTACCAAAGTCAAGCTATACTGTCCGAGAAGGATGGTTTCCCTGGTAGGGGAGTGAGACCCATACCCAGTGAGCAGGCTTTGAAGGACTCAACATCCCCTATCTGGAGTTCTGGAGACCTTACCTATGTAAGGTCATAGGGTGGAGAAGGTTCAGAGGAGGGCAACAAAGATGGCAAAGGGATTACATCACAAATCCTATGAGGACAGGCTAAAGGACTTGAATATGTATTCACTGAAGGAGAGAAGGGAGAGGGGATATGATAGAGGCATACAACTACCTTACAGGGAGGAACAGGGTGCAGGAAAACACTATTTTGCAGCGAAAAGATGTTCCAGGACTGGAGGGCATGGGATGAAGTTGGAGGAGAATGATTTACAGGAAATGTGAGGAAATATTTATTCACAGAAAGGGTGGTGGACAAGTGGAATACCCTGCCGGAGAAAGTGATTGGGGGCTGAAATGATCACGGTATTTAAGAATGCATGGGATAGGCTATGAATAGTGTCTGACTAAGTGTTCACAACAGGGCTATTCATTGCCAAGTCGTTACTTTGATGACTGATGACCTCAAGAGCGCATCTCAGAGGTCCTTCAGTCACAGCAGGAATGGTGAAAGATTAGCCTGTTGTGAACACTTAGTCAGACACTTTTCTTTATAGTGTATGGTGTAATTGTATACATATTAAACAACATACAAGGGGCCAATAGTACAGAGGTGAGAACTTTTACTATGGTAGAACACATACTACAGTAAACAGTGACAGTAAATAGCAATAGTAAAACTTCAACTCAGAAATGCGAGGAAACTCACGGTTTTGCTGTAGCGATTCTTTATCCGAGAAACACAAGATGAGAAGGGAACAAATTAACATGCAGCTTGTTTTACTTACTTTACTTTATAATCGAGCAGGCAGTCTGAGTGGGTACAATGATCAGTTGGGTTCTCTCTCCGCTCCCCTCGCCACCTGCCACCCATCTGCAGCCCACAGAAAAGAACCGTGAACTGCCAATAAAAAATAAATAAATAAATGACTCAAAATACATTGCCCTGCCCATTGAGACTGTATTGGCTGCTGATTGAACAAGATAGATTGAAGGACTGATAATCATCAATTGTGCTACCTTATGCCGAATCGAAGTGTGTCAGGAATCACTGCGAACTTCTTCCTTTTCAGTTACATGACTTGGTTAATAATCTTTATTATGGAGTGATTAAAGATGCAACTGCTGCCAAATATTTGTACATTTGAACAATCTCTGAATGGTGGATGGCATGCTTGTGCAGAAATCTTTTGTGCTGCTGGGTGCGCTGAGACTGGACTTGTTGGGTGAGGGTGAACTACTGATTGCGTGGCCCTGCTGGAAAATATTTCAGAATGTCTCTTTGTTTGACCTTAGATAGGAATAAATAATTACTTATCGATTGTACATTGCGGTGCACGGAAACCTGTGCGACTTCAATTGAGGTTTATTGCTAACCACAAGACTCTGATTGAGGTTTTCTAGTTGAGTGGTTACTTATTTATTTACTGTGAGGAAGTCCAGCTGCTACCTTTATATTTTGCATTATGGAGTTGATTTTGTTCTCACCTACGGTCATTGAGCGGTACCATAGGGAGATTCCAGGCTTGCTATGTTCACATTAGGTGCCAAATAAAAGGAGAATCTGCCTCTAACATGTTTGTGGGTCTCTGAGATTTGTACTTAAGGTAGGCCATTATTGGGTCCCTGTCAGCAATTTTTGACTGGTACATGCGGGATTGACATGTTGAACATCTTCTTGCAATGACCCTTGAACGGGTCTTCGCCTGATGTTCGTTATATTCTAAGTATGGGGTGCCTTCTGTGACTTTGTACAGCTCCAGATCACCCCACCTGAGATTATATTGTTCAGATGTCCTCAGAGCAAAATAGAGCCCAATACTGAAGAATATGAGATTCAGCAGAGCTGTAAGGTTTTGTAACCCAAGTACCCCAGTACTGTATAAATGCTCAATGTCTGTTTCTGACAGTGCTTCTGCATGGTTTGGCTTATTTCCTTTACCCATCTTTTGAGGAACTTTTGCTTTGCTATCATAGTCTTCACTCTTTCTGGGAATCCAGTCTCCAAGATTTAAAATTAGTTATTTCCACCAAAACTTCTCGAGATAGCGGTCCATGCTGCCCAGTATCCCCCTCAGAGTTGAGGGTTCAGAATCGCTGGCTTCTAGCCACTTTATTTTGAAAACATACTGGCTAAAAGGGGTCTAGTTCCTTGAAAGGGATGTCATGGGAGTGCCCGTGCACATCATTGTCTCGAAGGAAACTGTTGATCTGTCTAATGTCATTTTCTGTCTTTTTAACAGTTTTTGGTTCTCCTGCTCCAGGACAATTTCTCCCTGTCTGAAGATGGCTTAGAGAACACAGCTGTACCATCGCTACTTTACAAGGTAAGAGCTTTATTTCTATGCAGCTCTCTCAACTGTCTCCTTACAACTTATTTATTTAGTGATGCCTATCTGTGCTTTGCGCTGCTCGAATGAAAGGCTAGGTTTTCACAACTGTCAAAACTGACAGCGTGAGGGTTTCAAGTGTGACGCCATACTACAGCAGAATGAAAAGCCATTCTGCTGCACTGAGGACATCACTACTAATGCAGAACAACTTTTACAGTGATGGAAATTGGTTCTGAATTACGTTCCACCATACACTATATAAGGAATCCTGGAGGTCGGGTAAGGGCAACAAACTTCTAGAAAAACTTAAAGAGATCTTACCAGCTCAAATGGGAGACTGGCCAGGCCATAGGCCCTTATCTGCTGACAGTATATATGTATCTATGTAATAGATACACCAATTGTGGTGGTGGGAGGAACTGAAGTGAAAATAAAAGTGTATCAGAATACATCTGCATAGAAAGTTGTCACAGGGAATGGTTTAAACTTTTATACAAAAACAAATGTTCAAAAACAGAGAGCAACAACACCTCTCTTGTTCAGTATTTCATAGCCTTACACAGATATATTTCAATTTGTCTGAAATCAGTTTTCAGTTTTACAATTTTAAAGTGGGTTTGGCTACATGGGTACATATTAAAATTAAATCAACTGAAAATTAATTCTGGATCCCACAAGGAAGACAATCTGTAGTAAAGAACATAGAATCAAACCACCTAAATAACATTTAAATTTTTTAAGAGCAGAACTAAATCTGCCTCTTCACTGAGGACATGGGTTGGATGGGTAAACAATAAGAAATGACATGGTGTGTATTTTGTTGAGATAAATATACACCAGGGGCATAGTGAGGCACATGGTCATATGTTTGTTAAAATATGTAACAATACAAAATTTCAGTTGTATTTTGGTTAGTAATTCTTCTGCATGCTGGAACTAGATGGCATTTTGATTTTGATGTAGGACATTTGTCCCAGTGTGGTTTCCATACCTATAGTTTTTTAGTTCTCCAACATTTGTAACTCCACTGCCCCATTTCTATGCTATAATCAGGTGTTGCTAAATGTTTCTTTTAATCTGTAAATTAATGCCTATTGAAGAATGTGTCTGTTGTTTGTTGAGTATATAACCCCGACTGCCTGTCAATGTCTGCTAACATGCCTGCCCTGCCAGCCACCATTCATGCACCCACAGCAATGGCTGCTCAGTCATCTACCCACCAGCTACTCACGTGACCACTTGTCAGCTGTCAGTAAGTACAATGACAGATAGACAGCACATACTGTAGCAGTCAAGTATTTCCCAGTACAGGTTTGGGAAGGGAAACAGCAGCAGCAGTAGTTTACTTAGCTGCACTAAAGTTCTGGCCTGTGTCCCTAACCAGAGATTGCTGGGTGATGTCGCCGCATCATACTGCCATCTGCATAGCATGGTTGGTAAAATACCATTGCTCTGTGTGGCTGCACTGATGGCTCAATCAGGAAAAGTGTGATGGGTTCAGTTGGTCAGTTGATTGTCTGCATACTCCTAAGCATATACTTCTAGTAGTAGGGGCAGGAGAAATGGGAGCTCGAGGAGGAAAAGGGGTGAAGAGTGGTCCTGATAAATGCCAGAAGCTTAGGAAATAAAATGCCTGTGCTCCAGGCGATGCTAGTTGAGGGGGAGGTAGATGTGGCAGCAGTCACTGAGACCTGGGCCACTCAAGGGCACAAGTGGGACCTAAATCTGGAGGCTATACTATGTTTAGAAAAGATGGGAGGGAGGGAAGGGGTGGTGTAGCACTGTTAGTCAGAAATTGCATGGGTACTGAAGGGGTGGAGGAGGCAGAGGGGAACGTGGAGCTATTTGGGTCACCTTGCTGATGCAGGGGGTAAAGAGTAAAGGTTGGAGTGGTGTATAGACCACCAGCACTGGCAGAGGTCCTGGAAGAAAGGTTGGTGGCAAATCTTGAGGGACACTGTGGATTGGGAAAGGAAGGGTAGTGATAATGGAGGACCTCAACATGCCAAGAACAGACTGGGGACTATAGACGTCACCAGTGACTAAAGAGCAGAGGCTGCTGGATGTCTTCCAGGATGCATTTCTGACACAACAGGTGGGTGAGCCAACTAGGGAGGCCTGGACATTGGATGTGGTCCTGGCGGACAGTGACCAGATTAGGGGCCTAGAGGTGAGGGACCCTTTGGCGGGGAGTGATCATGCCACAGTTTGGTTCTTCCTGGACCTGGGGAAGAAAGCCGAGACAGATAACCAAATCTAGGGGTGCAGACTTCAGGAGGATGGAAGGATCCTTAAAGATTGTCTGGACAATATGGCCGGATATGGATGATGACAGCAGGTGGGAGATCATTAGGATCGGAATACAGGAGGTTACCAGATCCTGCGCAAGGGAAAGACATAAGTTCAGTAAGGCCAGAAAACCCTGTTGGTGGACCCGGGAGTACAGGAGGTGGTGATGGAAAGAAGGTGGCCTATAGGCACTTCAAGTGCTCAAGGAGTGAAAGGGATCAGGAGGAGTATGGGCTGACAGCCAAGAGAGTCACCAGGGTGGTGAGAGCAGCTAAGGCAAAAAGAGCTTTCTTGGCCACTGGGATCTGGAGGGGACAAGGGGTTCTTTAGATACATAGGGAAAAAAGGAAAGTAAGGGAAGATCAGCAAGATAAGTGTAGGGATGGTTGGGCACAGGAGGCTGGGGAATAGGCAGAAGTCTTAAATCAGTACTTTGCCTCAGTGTTTACCGGGGATGGAGGATCTATGTCTTGCAAGGTGAGCGGGGAAACTGGAGGAAGGGTGGGACCAGTAGAGATCAGGGCCTGATGAGTCTGGGGAAAGGGGAGGCCACCACAAACAGGTGAGGGGCCAGCAATGCAGGGTAAAATGGGGAAGACATGGAGGCTGAAATCCCAGTACAGAGAGTAAAGGAATCCCTCAGGTCCCTTCGGATGGAGAAAGCACCTGGGCCAGATAAGATACATCACAGGGTGCTGAGGGAACTGGCGGATGTCCTGGCAGTCCTTCTAGCAGAGCTTTCAACATCTCTCTGAGGACTGAGTGGGTGCCCAAGACTGGAGGGTGGCCCATGTTGTGCCAATCCACAAGGGGGATCAGAGAGGAGGCAGGAAATGACAGGCCCGTTAGCCTGACATTGGTGATCAGCAAGGTGGTGGAGGGTATTGTCAAGGAAAGGCTAGGGGTTGCTGGAGCAAACTGGGTACTTGGACGATGGCAGCATGGCTTTGTCAAGGGAAGATCCTGCCAGACAAACCTTGTTGAGTTCTATGACTGGGTGACGAGGGCCCTGGACCAGGGTAGGCCAGTGGACGTCCTCTTTCTGGACTTTAGCAAGGCATTTGATTCAGTACCCACAGTGGGCTGCTGGCTAAGCTGAAGGAAATGGGGGTAGGGAGACAATTGTTAAGATGGATAGGAAATTGGCTCTCTGAGCATACTCAGAAGGTGGTGGTTGTAGGTTAGCCTCATCCCCAAGGTGGGTTACTAGTGGGTTCCCCAGGGGCCAGTGCTGAGGCCACTCCTGTTCAATGCCTATGTATCGGACATCAGGAGGGGAAGGGACAGGGGTACATGATAGAGGTCTTTAAGTACATGAAAGGGATCAATAAAGGAGGCCCAGTCAGGGTGCTCTAAAGGAAGGAGGGTGGGGTAAACGAGAGGTCACAGGTGTAAGCTGGAAGAGGCAGGCTTAGAGGGGAGAAGAGAGATGTTATTTCACTGAAAGGGTGGTGGAGCCATGGAATGCACTGCCCAGGAGCTGGTAGAGGTGGAGACTGTGGATGGGTTTAAATGGGGATGGGACAGGTACAGGGGAGAATAAATCTGACCAGGCCCAGTACAGGTGGAACATCTGGGACTGGGGACTGTATAACCCAGGGGACACCAAAATTGACTCTCAGTGCAGGTGTTGAAAATCGAGCAGACTTGAGAGACCATAAGGCCTATTCTGCTGGCATTTTAGTATGTTAGTATGTATGTTAGTATTAGTATGAGCATCTGGCAGTAATATCTGATTTATTATTTATTTGTCTTAGGGTTTGTGAGGAGCAGTTTGGTTTATTATTTGTTTGCTTTAGGATATGCGAGGAGTGGCTGTGGGTTTGTGAGGTAGGAGTCAGGATGGAGGTTTCAATCAGTTAATTTAGAAGTGAAAAAGGCACCAGACAGATCAGTCTCGGTTTTGGATTTGTTTCTTTTGTTGAGTGGGGGTGGGTGGCTGCCAAACACTTTTTAATTCTATACTGTGATGTGATTTGTGATGAGAAAAATACCAGGATCACCTTGCACTGTGCTGTAGTAATGCCAACGGGTGACAGATTTCAGCCAATAGAAATAGAGGATTTTCAATACCTGTATTATGATATTCAGTGAAACTATTTATCTGGTTTCCTTTTGGAGAAGCTTGTTCAGCTTGCCAAACTTTTCCAAAAGTATGTACCTTACATTTAAGCATACTGGTCACTTCTCATACAATTAAAATTTGCAACATACTGTATCTCATATAGATACATTCAGACTTGCAGATTTAGCTGGAAACAAAGTTGATTCATTTACTGATATAATTTTTTTTCATTTTGGCTTAAAAGTTATCAGGTCAATTTCTTGAGGCTATGCCACTAACAGGAATATATCAAGTTCAGAAATACATATTTACAAGTTGTTAGAATTAAGTGTAAAGTAACTGCAAGTGCAAATTCACAAAAATACTTAGATGTCCAGGTGACTAGTTCCGTACTGCCTCTCACAGACACTGGCACGTCAACAATCTGGGTCTTCCACGGGGTGTGTGGCTTCCCAATGTTACCTGGCTGTTTAAACAGAAACCTGGTAAACCATGGTAACCTCTTTTCAAAGGGCAGACACACTGCATTACTACCAAAGTACAGGCTCTTAAACTAAAGGGTCTTACTATAGTACATATGTTTACACAGAAAACATTAAATATAAAAATAATACATGGGATGGTTTATAGATTCTGCAAGCAACAACATATGATGAGGTGTGTATTTTGTAATTATTTATGCTTCTCTTGCTCCAATGGTCCTCTCACTCTGGGGGAGTCCCAGACCCATCATCCTGGCATCCACCAACCAATGCTAGTGCTCCCAGGGGCTTACCCCCACTGGTGAGGTTGGCAGAGGGACCCTCCCTACCGAGACTGGATCCATTGTTTTGTAGCATGGCTGACCAGATGTGGGGCCTGCAAGCTCCCGACATCGCCTGAAGCTTTTTTCCAGTGTTTTGTTATTCCATTGTGGCGCACAGAGTGCAATGATGTCTGCAATGTGGTTGTGCACGCTCCCATGCACACCCATGTCAAGTGCCTGCCGTGCTCCACACCCACGCTGTAGCAGCTCCATGGTGCCGAGCCCCAGCCTCTGCCAGGGGTCAGACATGCACTGGACGCTGATCTCCCCTCCCTGGAGATGGAGAGCAGTCTATCAGATGCTAGATCTATTTCATCCCTGCCAACCCCTGGTGGCCCATGCTCATTCCTGAACATGGGTCACTGGTGTAGCGCATAGGAAAGGCACCAGCGCTCAGCCCTCACTGCCATCAGGCCAGCCAGTGAGGTGTGGTTTTGGGCTGATAAGAGTACACCCCAGGTGCATAATGTGGCATGAAGCACTTGCACAGAGTGCCTTTAGCACCTTGGAGTGCTCTTATCAGCCATAAAACCACACCTCGGAGTGTGTTATTGCACTTATAAAATAAGCACAAAATTTCTAACACACAAATTCTGATAGTGCAGTTTGAAAGGTGAGATTAATGTTTTTATTTATTTTTGTTTTTGTACTTTGAAAAAAATAGTCCCTTTTATTGTCCATCTACTGAAGGTTTTAAAAGTTCTTTTAGGATTGTAGAACAGGTGATACCTGTCTGTCTCTCCCTTCACCCCTTTCCTGCCTGCCCCCAGTATTTTTTTATTTCTATTTTTATAGAAGTTGTCTTTGGCAGGAGGAACTGAGGTAGTAACAGTCAGTTCACTGTCACTGAGCTTGAGAGGGAGTAATAGTTTTCTTCCAGGCAGCACCCTCCCAACACCCACACAGCCTGACAGCCTATTTTTATTTAAATTTGCTTTTTGGTTTTTTTACATGAATGCTGTATTTCAATTAACAGACTGTCCTTTGTGTCTGCATGCAAGTAGCCAACTTGAACAGGAGTGAGCTTATTCTCTGGAGCCACTGTTGGGAATGGTTTCTGGTTTGCATTTTGTGAATGAGCAGCTTATCGCTCACTGTGCCTTCATTGGGACACTCAGTCTAATACACACGGTTTTGTGGCACCCATTAATTTTTATTCCATCTGAGGAAGGAAATCTGAAACTACCATGTAGGTTAAATGGATGTATCTTGAAAACATTGACAAATGAAAGGGACCAGGTATAACAATTACTCAAGAACTAAGTTTCAAACAGCACAATAATATGATAGTCAAAGGGCTGGGACTATATTGCACTGTATTATAAGGCACATCAGTAGTAGAGATAGACAGGTAATTATACTATTGTACACTTCCTTGGTGAGACCCCATCTGGAGTACTGTGCACAACTATGGTCCCCAGGTTATAAAATACAAATCCAGGCATTGGAAAAAATAAAGGAAAGCAACATGCCTGATCTCTGATATGGAAGGCATAGAATATGAAGAAAGGCTAGCACTGCTGGGCCTGTATATCTTGGAATTTAGGAGACTAAGGGAGACATGTGCCTCATATACAGAGCAACACAAGAGTTGAAACTAAGGAAACAGCTTGGCATTAATATCAGGGGAAAGGATATAATACACAAGCCCATACGATACAAATAGCAGGAGAAAGTTTTAAAACAAACAAAATGAAACACTGGTTTAGTATCAGAGGATGCAAATATGGAATAGCCTCCTAGGTGAGGTGGTGGAGAGCGATAGGATGATAAGACATTACTTGATAATTACATAATTCAAAATAATATCCAGGGATATAGTTAGATCCATGGACTTCAGTCTACTATGTTCAGCAAAACCTATGAATAAGAATAATTAAAAAAAACTCTGGCACTATAATTTTAAAAGAAGTGTGATTAGAGGACACAGCATTCTACTCAGTGAAGATGGCAGAAATGGCAGGGGTGAAAGGGATGAACTGAGAAACAGCAGCTGTGGAAAAGAAAAGGAAAAGTACAGGTACATTATGTTTTAAATGCTGAGGCTATAATTTTGGGGATTTCAACATTTGCAGATGACTGCTGAGTGAGCCAACCAGTGAAGATTGACTTCCAGTTTTGTGGTCAGCTTTCACACATCACAGTTGGCTTTACTCATCATGATCAGCTTTACAGTGCGATATTGCTGTTTGGGGTACACAGTGATTCCTAAGGTTCTTGGGCTTTCTCTGTGTTACGTGAGTGCCTGTTGGCAAGATATTGGCTGATAAGGATAATGCTCAAAGAGGCTATCAGCCAATCAGAATGCAGGAAATGTTGTGCCCATTTTGTAAGAGAATTTAATACACACCTAATGTATCTGATGCTACATAAATCCTGAGAGTTAAGCCATCCCCATCCTCAAGCACTGTCCTCATTAGTATCTGAGCAGCTCACTTCCTGCACTTGTTGGGAAAATTGATTTAGCTGGAAATTAAGTTGTTTCATTTTGGCTTAAATGTACCAAGGCAGTTTCTTAAACATAGAAACATAGACAAATCAGTGATGGAAGAAAAAAGTCAATGATCTATCTCTGCCCAAGTTTTCTATTTAGTCCTGGGACCTACTGTCCCTCTAAGGTATGGATGTCTGTCTGCCTTATTCTTTCAAATTGTCCTCACTGTAGCCCCATTCTTTGAAACCTCTACCGTTTTGCATGGCTGCTGCTCCAAAATAACAAACTGAGTGCAGTTTCTTTCTTTCTTCTTTCTTTCTTTCTTTCTTTCTTTCTTTCTTTCTTTCTTTCTTTCTTTCTTTCTTTCTTTCTTTCTTTCTGCCATAAAACTTTTCTCCTGGGGTTGATGCAGGCTGGATAATCAACCCTGTCCCCACTTCCTCTGCCCAGCATCTACCATTCCCAGACTCACCTTGCCTATAGTTCCCCACAGATTGCCCCCTGTGGCATAGCCAGGAATGAGTGGGCTGTCCCTCCCACCACGGTTTCTGATCCAGAACAGAGTTTGGTGATACAGTGATGGGGGCAGGCAGACAGGGTTTATTAAGCCAATGCCATCTGTTTTCCTTTTTCCCCAATGTACCCCAGCTGAGGCGTTATGTAAGTGTGTGTGCATGGAGCGCAAACATGCTACTGAACTGTGGTCCCTCCTCTACACCCCATGTAATTCTGGCAGTACCACCTGGCCTCCACCAGTTGGCAGCCAATGACTGAGACAGGATGCCTCCCCACCCTGGCAGAGGAGAGCTGTCCAGTAGATGCTTGATTATCTTCTCCCTGCTGACCCCCAGCGACCCGAGCTTGTTCACAAACTTGGGTGGCTGATGAGGTTAGAGGTAAGATGCACAGGCCTCAGCCCTTCATGTCACTGGGCAGGCCACTGTGTGCAGTTTCTGCACACTCTGATTAATTGATTAATGAAACTGAATCAACAAATTTCTTAGGGTGTGAGCTGTCTTCTGCAGGACCACATTACCAGCTGAGGACTTTCTGTATCCTCATGATAACACAGTTTGTCCTGGAGATGCCTGAAGAAGAACATCCACAATATTTATTTTAGTTTTATTGAGTTCTTGTATAAACTTAATAATTTTGCTGCTTGACTTCAAGTAGTGCATGAACTGATGTATCTAGTTCTTGGTGCCTCACCATATACAAATTATATAATCAGTAAAATGGTACAAATCCATAATGTTCTCTGAACAACATCCTGATAAAGCATCATAGATAAATTGGTCTTCCCAGAGCCCCATAAATAAATTGGCAAACAAGGGGGGTCATACAGGGCCCCATCGCTGTACCATACTTCTGTCTAAAGAACTTGGAGGTAACAAACGACTTGGAGGGTAATACAGTCAAAGAGGTGCAGGAGGGATTTGTGGAGCTTGGGAAGTTGTATGAGGAGGCAGGGAGTTTGATGGTTTCCTCAGACGTTCTCCCAGTACCCAGAGCAAATGCAGCAAGGAAATTGAGAACAGAAGAGTTTAACACATGGCTGGGGACCAGATGTCAGACCAAAAGCTACAGGATGGTGGGAGGATGGGATAGATCTCAGGATAGCAGCACCCTGTATGCCCAGGACAGGTTACACTTGAGCAGTGAGGGCTCTTGGGTCTTAAAACAGAGACTGGGGGAATAAATAGCAACCAGGGTGGATTTAAACTAGGTGTGGGGGTAAGGAGGGAAATCAAATACTTTCTCCAGGTGGGAGAGTCAAAGGAGCATACCCTACACCAATAGGAGAGCAGCAGGGGTGTGTTCATACAGTGTCACTGACAATAGGGTTCAGAAGTGGAAGGATGGAAAGGGCACATATTGAAGGGTAGTCTCCTTAAATGTAAGGAGTCTGAGGAACAAAGCAGTTGAGTTTCAGGCTCTGATGGCAGAGGGAGGTGGACATAGCTGCCATCACTGAAACATGGGCCACCCAATATCAGGATAGGGACCTGGTGATCCCAGCGCATACAGCGTTACCACAGGGATAGGGAAAAATGGAAAGGAAGGGGGTTTCTATTTATGTGAGGGAGGGATAAGGTGTGCCAGGGAGGAGGGAAGAGGGTAGGACAGAGGCATTATGGATATGATTCCAGGATTCAAGGAATAGTACACTTAGGATGGGGGTGGAGTGGAGATTACTGTCTAAGGTGGAGGACTTGGATAGAAAACTAGCAGGGCAGAGAAGAAAGGTCAGCAGAAAGGGTAACACCGTGATCGTGGGGATTGCAATCTGCCTGGGGTAGACTGAGCACCCCAGCCACCTCAAGCATTAAGGAGCAAATCCTCCTGGAGGCTTTCCAAGACAGTTTCCTGGTACAGATGGTAAACAAGCCAACCAAATTAGGTAACATTTGGAACTAATTGCTGACTAATGGGACTTTATCAGGAAGCAGGGGTTGGAGGATCCACTGGGAGTGAGGGACCACCACACGGTGTGGTTCTCACTTAATATGGGCAGGGAGGCAACAGGAACAGGGACCAGGGTGTGGGACTTCAGGAGGTAGGATGGGGAGATGGTGGCCTGGTACCTAGTCAGCATCTATCTACACATGGTTGCAAATCAGAAATGGGTGGTTATCAAGCTACAGGTCTCACGGAGACCACAAGCTCTTGTACCAAGACATGAAGCAAAAGGCTGAGTCTAAAAAACACTTTGGTTAAGTGGGGAGGTGTTGGAGAAGGTGAGGTGAAAAGAACAGCCTTCAGAAGATGCAAGAGATGTAATCAGGGAGAAGATTAGGGAAGAGTACCTGAAGAAATCAAGAGAGGTGACCAGAGCAGTCAAGGCAGCCAAGGCTTCAAGGGAGCTCAGGCTGGCATATGGTATCAAGGAAGGAGAAAGGATTTCTTCAGATAGATAAGGGAGAGAAGGAATTGCAGGATCAAATTGTGAGGGATCAAAGGGTGGAGGTGGATGGAGAAAGGGACAGATCGGACAGAAGTGCTTAGTGAATACTTCTGTTCTGTATTTAATAAAGAAAGGATGGGTCACTGCCTCAGGGGATAGGAAGGGTAGGCACAGGGGGCAGAGAAAACTGATGGGGTGATCTCAGCAGGCAGGTACTGGAAGGCCTAAGAGCACTGTGGGTGGATAAGGCACCCAGCCCAGATGGCATTCACTCCCAGGTATTGAAGGAGTTTGCTGAGATCCTGGCAGAACCATTGACAGATTTGTTCAATACCTCTCTAGAGACAGGGTGCATACCCCAGAACTAGAGGATGGTGTACATGTTGCCCTCCACAAAAGCAGTCCCAAGGATGATCCAGGCAATTATAGACCCTTAAGCCTTACATCCATTGTGGGGAAGTTAATGGAGACAATCCTTAAGGAAAGGTCGTAAACTATCTGCAAGGAATAGTCTACAGGATGAAAAGCAACATGGGTTTGTCTCTGGCAGATCCTGCCAGATGAACCTGGTGGACTACTATGACTGGATGACTAGGGCACTGAGAAGAGCCAGGCAGTAGATGTACTGTGTCTGGATTTCAGCAAGGTCTTCAATTCAGTGCCACACGGGATGCTGATTAGCAAGTTGGGATACCAGGGGCAGGAATGAAGATGGTGAACATGGTCAAGAACTGGTTGCAGAGGAGGCAACAGAGGGTGGTGGTGGGATGGTAACCTCAGCTCCAAGGGCTATGACTAGCAGAGTGCTACAGGGCTCAGTACTGGGCCCGTGTAGTTTGGCATTTTCATCACTGACATCTCGCATGGTATTAAGAAAAGATTAGACTTTTTGAGGATGACACAAAGATTGGGGCAGTGGTGGATGAAACAGTAGGGTGGCAGGGGCTGCAGAAAGATCTGACTAAACTTGATTGCTGGTCAGAGACATGGCAACTGGGGTTCAATGCAAAGATGTATAAAGTCATGCACGTGGAGCAAGGAACCCAAGGAGGTGTTACCAGTTGGTAGGGGTGCTGATAGCCACTACAGAGGAGGAGAAAGATCTAGGGGTGATAATAACTGGGCAAATAAACCACTCAGCACTGTACAGGAAAGCAGCTACAAAGCCAGTAAGATGCTGGGGTGTATTGCTAGAGGTGTCACCTCCAGAACAGGGAGGTAATCCTGCCACTGTACAGTTCATTGGTGAGGCCACACTTGTAGTAGTGGAATACTGAGTACTGCATACAGTACTGGTGCCCATTCTTAAGGAAGGATGTTAAATTACTGGAGGGTTCCAGTACAGAGCTACAAGGGTGATCCTGTGACTGGAGAACAACCCTATGAGGAAAGGCTAGGAAACTCAATATGTACTCCATGGAGGAGAGGAGGATAGGGGTGATATGATAAAGATCTTTAAATTTATTTATTTAGTTTTTGCTTACCAGGTAAGGTGTCATAGCCATAATTATGACTATTTTCAGACACGACCTGGGAGGATTACAGATATTTTAGGCAGTCATATAGAAACATAGAATTTGTCGGCAGATAAGGACCGCTTGGCCCACCCAGTCTGCCCATTTCCCTACCTAATGGATAAGCTGCAGATCCTAGTTAACCAGCAGCCTACTTCTTTCTACCTCCACCCCTAGAATTGCCTTTTGGCTGTCCACGCATGCTTGAATTCAGTCACTGTTTTTGACTCCACAACCTCCTCCGAAGGCTGTTCCATGCATCCACAACCCTCTCTGTGAAAAATACTTCTTACATTGCCTCTAAGTCGCCCCTCTATCTTCAAATTGCAGCCCCCTTGTTCTTGCACACCTCTTTTTTGAAAGATGCTACCCTCTTGGACTTTGTTGATTCCCTTTGAGGTACTTGAAAGTTTCTATCATGTCCCCTCTCCCTCCTTTCCTCGAGGCTATACATATTAAGCTCCTTTAGTCTCTCTTCATATGTCTTCCGTTGCAGACCCTGCACCATTTTAGTTGCCCTCCTCTGGACAGCTTCCATATTGTCTATGTCCTTGCGGAGATTGGGTCTCCAGAACTGCACACAGTACTCCAGATGGGGTCTCACCAGCTGTCTGTACAGAGGGATAACAACTTCCTGTTTTCTACTGGTGATGCCTCTCTCTATGCATCCTCAGTATCCCCCAGCCTCCTTACTGCCCTCTCACATTGCTTGCCCACCTTTAAGTCATCTGATATGACTACCCCAGGTCCCTTTCCATTTTGTTGCTGTTAGTATCTCACCCCCATTGTGTACTCTTCCCTGGGTTTTGTTTCCCAGGTGCATTACCTTGCACTTCTTAGCATTAAATCTAAGCTGCCATAGTCAACAATTGTACAGACATTTTACAGAGATGAGCAACAATTTAAAGGAGAGAATTCACAAACAATTCAGGTAACAGCAGTAATGATATGATGCTAGAGAACAGGTAGGAAAAAATGTATATAGTTCATACAATCTCAGGTACTATTAATTTTGTATACCATTCATGCTAAGTGCTACATATTATGTTCATCAGGTTCTAGAGAGAGAGAGGATTATTCAGTGATAGGAGGCAGAAAAGTAAGAGCAGCCTATGGAAGGTTAAAACAGGTTCATTAGGCGACTTGACTAGGAGAGTGTGATGCATTTTTTTAAAGACAGCATGATTAGGGGCAGAGTGAACATCAAGTGGGGAGGGAGTTCCAGGGCTTTGGGGCCAGGCATGAGAAAGCTGAGGTACCTTTCAGAGTCTTACGCCTTGGAGTACTTAGTAGAGAGAGCTCAGAGGAGCGGAGGCCAAGGCGGGGTTTGGGGCACCAGCATGGTTGCAAGAGAGGTAGGAAGGCCAGTTCTAATGATGTTATCTATTAGCATACCAAGGGCAAGAAGATGATGGACAGGCGGTGAGGGCCAACTAAGATCTCAATATAGCATGCAATGGTGTTTCAGACATGGAGAATCCGAGCATAGCAGCAGATATTGTTATATGTTGTGTCCCATTTACTGAGTGTGGTTTAGAAGCATTTGTATACAGTAGGTGATGGTACCATACACAAGGGACGGGAGTAGGATGCCCTGGTAATAGCCAGTCTAGCAGAAGGAGTGAGCATCCGACTAGTTCTATAGGCAGTGCCTAGTTTAATGTTAACTGATTTGCAAGTGGCCATGATGTGTTGCTCGAAATTTAGTGATTCATGAAGTAGGATGCCTAGATACTTAAAAGAGGTTACTGCTGTAGGAGAGGAGCCATTTGCACAGGAGGCATTAAAGAGGTTGTGATTTGCATTAAGTTTGAGAGGGGATCCAAAGAGCATGCCCTGCATTTTACTTATGTTTAAAACAAGTCTATTGCTGTGGATCCAGTCTTGGATTGTTAGAAACGCAGAGGTAAGTTGACTATTTATTTCCTTGATATGTGCGGAGGAAGTATAAAGTACAAGATCATCTGCATATAAGATTGTTGAGCAAACCGTGGTGACTGGAGGTATGGTGTTTATAAAATTGAGAAGAGAAGAGGCCCATGAGCCTTGAGTGACGTCAACACTTACAGGTTCAGAGTCAGACACAGCAGAGTTAAATTTAACATGTTGGCTTATATTGCTTAAATAGCTGAGGGAACCATTTTACAGCTTTTGCAGCAAAGTCAAGGGAGCCAAGACAGGTAGGTAGGAAGGGGTGATCAATGAGATTGAATGCCTTAGAGAGATCAATGAACACTCCACCTGTCATTTGGCATTGATCCATCTCAGTAAGGGTATCATTAGTGAATTGTAGTAGCGCTTATAGCGGTGCTGTGCCCTTTATGGAATCCATGCTGGGTAGGTGATAGGAGGCTGTATTTGGAGAGGAACTCAGAGACCTGAGAAGCCACTAATTTTCCAGAATTTGGCTAAGCACTGAAAGAATGGCAATGGACCTTTAATTGGAAATGTCCTTTTATCTCCTTTCTTAAAGACCGCGGTAATTTTGCTGCCTTCCAAATGTCCGGTACTTGACCATGGCAGAGGGACAGGGTAAATATTTTAGCCAGTGGTGCTGCAATAAAGGGAGCAGCTAGCTTCATAAGTTTAGGCTCCAGACAGTCAGAGCCTACACTAGTGTTGTCAGAGATTTTGTTGAGCAGCTTTAGAACATCAGCCTTCCTAATTACCTTAAAATAGAAAGGTAGATGATTAGGCGTACTAGTTTCAGCAGAAGACGGAGGGATGTGGTTCACTGGGAGAGAGGTGGTGTACTTAGAAATGTCAGTAATGTATTTATTGAAAGAATTTGCAATGGTTAGAGGGTCATTGCAGTGCACATCATTTAGGATTATATCATTTGTGTGCTGTGACTGGTACGATCCTAGGAAAGACTTTACATGCGCTCAGAATTTCCTAGGGTCCCTGGCAGCTTCAAGTAGGGGAGCCTGGTAGTACGAGCTTTTGGGAAGCCTAACTTGTTTTTTCCATATGTTCCTCTCTACTCTGTAGGTGTCATGGTCTATTTTGCTACCAGAGGTTTTAATATGGTTTCAGCTTTTATCACGTGTTTGGAGGGAGGCAAGGAGTTCTTTGTGCAACCACCTAGTCTGTGTGGTCCTAACAAGCCTCATGCATTCAGGCATATATATATATATATATGTCCTGGAGGGATAGGAATATATATATATAAAGTGATTAAGGGTAGTCTCGACATTATGTGATTGAAAAATAGGAGCCCAGTTTACAGAAGAGACCACGTATAGAAAGCTTGCCTGATCAAAATTAGCAAAATCCTGAAAGTGATATAGCGTGGTGATAGAACTGCAGCCCCAGATGTTCCCTATATGCAAAACACAGGGCAGTGGTCACTTATGGAGTCTAGAAGTACTCCTGAGGCAGTAATCTTGTCTGGCAGTTAGTAAGCATCCAGTCTATAAGTGTCCCAGCAGCAGACTGAACTAATCTTGTAGGATCTTCAATCAGCTGATGCATAATGTGGCCATGCACTAACGATTGTAAGTCATTTTTATATTTCCCCAGCCAATTTTGTGAAGAGTATTAATAAGACTGATATAGAGGATTTTAAGTTAAAGTGAGGGAGGAACACAATGGAGCATGATCTTAGACTGTAGGGTGGAAGATTCAGAGAGAAATGAGGAGGCACTTTTTCATATTAAAGGTGGTGTCTAGGTGGAATGCGCTGCCAGAGGAGGTGGTTTCCTGCAAATTGGTGGGCAGTTTAAGAGGGGTGGGACAAAGTGAAGGGGAGGTCACCGTTAGGAGGGTCAGGAGGGAGGGGCAGCTGCTGAGTAAAGGAATGGCTAGCTGTGCACTCAAGCAGTCTTGATAGACAGTATGGCCTTTATCTGCTGCCAATTTTGTATGTTTGTGTGCAAGAACTCTTTTTTTAAATGTTTTTGCAGTGTTTGTATCCTATATCAATCTGCTAGATCTGTAACCATTCTACTTGTACTATACAGTATACCTTGCCTCAGCTTACTGTCAATGCCTCCAACTGTCTCAAATCAGAATTGTCCTGCCTGCTACTCTGAATGCTCACAATTTACCTGCCTAATTCTAGTGTTGTATCTTGTATCATGCTACCTTAGATGTATCTGCTAGCTAGCATTCCAGCCTGTTAAGAAGACATTAGGCTTCTGTGTGCCTAAACTAGATATTGTACCCCCTTCCTCAAGTTGCCCCCCATGTTTACCTGCTGTTACCTCTTCCTCCACCTTACAGGGATTCCTAGTTTGTATACAGCTACCTGCCTCTTCATCAGATACCCTGTTGCTTAACTACAGTTCCAACCTACTCCTCTACTACTTCTTCTGGAGTTACTACCTCAGTATTTTTCCATTCTCCTCTCACAAACTTCCTAGAAACTTCTCTGACGGGCCTCCAACTCTCCCTTATTATGATCCACCTCCTCCCTACTCTGTCTTCCTTCAGTCCTTCCCACCCCTCCACCTTCCTCCCTAATCACCCTTTCCTTTCCTCCATCATCTCCAGGTCCTATCTAACCTCTTCCTTCTCCTCACCCACTTTATCCACCTTTTCTCTTCCCCATCCCCTGCCATTTTTTCTTGCCCCCTCTCCCCCCTCCATATTCCTCCCTCATACACTATAGCTCTACACCCTGGGCTTCTTCACTCCCCTTTTCCCAATCTGCAAATTCTTCCTTCGCATCCTCCTCTGCTGTGGTACAGTATGTCACTCCCCTTTTGCTCTAAGAGGTGGAAATCACACTCCCTCCTCCTCCTCCTCCTTCCCTTCATCATGTTGCTCTGCCTGACTGGAAATGTTGAAATAAACCCTAGCCCCCTTCCCCTTACTCTCCCCAAAGGCCTTAGCATGTTCCACTTAAATGCTAGGAGCCTCCTCCCAAAGCTCAACTAACTTAAGGTGTGGGTCTCTCAATGTTTCCCAGCCTCCTATGCATAACTGAGTCTTGGCATTCCTTGAGGATGCCTCTCTCAAACTAAGTGCTCATAGATTTCCACTTTCTCCACCAGTACCATGGCAAGTGCGGAGGAGGGTTGCTTTACATATGTGTGCCAAAAGCTGTCCTGCTCTCTCATTTTCAAGGAATCAGTACCATCATCACATGAACTACTACTGACCAAATCACCCTCCCTTGACCCTTTCCATCTTTGTAAGTGTCCTTTATGCCTCCCCAATATCACTCCCTTCCACTTTTTGATATCATATCCTCCCTAGTTTCCCATACTACCCTGGAGAACTCATCCGCTTGGGTGACTTCAACCTAAACTGGCTTGCCCTTCCTCCAAACCCACACTCCAAAGGATAGGTCCCTTAACATCCCCAAATGTTCTCTCTGAAACAATCCAACTAAACCCTACTCCTCCACTCATTTCCTGCTGGACTAGGTGCTAGTCTCCCACTCAATTGTATTACAATCTCTGGAATACTGCCAGATGCTTTCCATGACCACAGAATGACCAACTGTATCAGAAAAGTGAAACCTGCCCCCCGCCCCAAATATGTTTTGACCAGACCCCTCAGATTGCTTGACACCCATGCCCTGGTCCATGACCTTTCCACCCTGGACTGATCTCCTGTCTACCTCCCTTCAGACATCAACACTGCCCTATCCCACTTCCTAACCATTCTCTCTCAAACATTGAATGCACATGAACCCCTTAGAAAATCAAGACCTTATTGCTCTATTCAGATCCGTGACCTGGCTAAGCCTGTTTCAGATCCTCAAATCCCTACCTGACCTTTTTATTTTTAAGTCTTTGGTAACCAGGTAAGGCCCACTAGGCACAAGTGCCTGTTTTCAGTGGTGACCTGGGAGCACTGGGCAGTTAAGTGACTTGTTCAGAGTCACACAGTATGCAAGTGGAGGTTGTGAAAATCAAATCAAGGTCTGGTCTGCTGGATGTACCAAGCTTGTTCACAGCTCGTTACTCTAACCTCTAGGCTATACTGCCTTTCCTACAGATCACTTAGAAACTCATGCTGCCAAGACTACAAGAGCTGCCAAAGCCCTTTACTTGAGAAACAACCTCCAATCCAACCTTAACTCCTCTGCTAAATTCTGGAATGTTGTCCACTCCAGATTTACCCCATGTCCAATCCCCCATGATCTTGAAAAATGGCTCCTCAGTGTAGGGCCCTCCACAGTTGCTAGCCATCTCAATACCTTTTTCACCAACTGTGCCTATCCTCCCCCTCTTAACCCCTTTTCCCCAATCTACCTCTAATACCCCCACTCAGTCTTTGCTAGTTGGATATCACGTTCATCCTGTCACCCTCACAAAGTCCCCCCATCTCATTCAACCCCTCCATGGGGCTAGACCCTAGCTCATATGAATCTCAGCCACAGCCATTGCCTCCCACCAGCCCACAACATTAACCTCTCTTTCTCCCACTGTACAGTCCACTGGGTCCTGAAAATTGCTAAGGTTCTCCCCTTCATAAGGGTGATGATCTGTCCACCCCAGGCAACTACCAGCTTATCTCTCTCCTCCTCCTTGCTAAGCACCAAGAGTCCCTTTTCTACTCCTGACTTGTCAACCTTTTACAATCATTGGACTTCCTCTCACCTTTCCAGTCTGGCTTTAGAAAGCACCGCTGTGCATATCCTCCCTACTTCATGTTACATCCTTACAGCAATGGACCATGGCCACATCACTTCAGCTATCTTCATTGATCTGGCCAAGGCCTTAGATGCAATGTCTCACCTCCTCTTCCTTACCAAATTGCCCTCTGCTGGCCTCTTAACGAAGCTGTCAACTGGTTCTGATCACATGTCTCAGGCTGTCAACAGTCTCTTCAGATGAGGGTGTCCTGTCTCCCCATCCTGGCTGAAGTCCACAAAGCTCCATACTAGGGCAGGCAAGCAAACACTGGCACCACTCTACTATCGAAAAAGGTCCTTATTACAAAAATGGTAAAAACAACAAAATAGGGTCTCTATGGAATCCCTGACTGGTTTCACTCACTGTGTCATCAGTGCTTCATCCATACTAGGGCAATTAATTTTCCATCTTTCTTAACAACCTCCTCTGTGTGTGCCACCTCAAACATACACATGGACACAGATGACACATTCATCTATGTGTCTTGCCCTATAGCTTCTGCTGTGTCTGGTCCACTCCAGTGGGACTTCTACAACATCCCACAGTGGTTCCTGGATAACCATATTAAGGTCAGCTCCAAAACACAGTGACTGTGAACTTTGGCACATCCAGAAACTGGACAGGCTGTCATTCTTCCTGTTTTGACCACTCCAGACAGCACCTCATTAGAAGTGGTCCCCACAAATAAGTATCTAGGATTCTGGCTGGACAGCAAGCTTGACTTTTCCACCCATATTGATGCCATCCACTCCAAACTCTGCCCACATTAGGATCCTTATTCAGAAACAAAAATGCCTTTCTCTACTGGTCCAGAAAGAGCTGGTAACAAAATGGTGTTCAGTGTTTTGATTATGCTGATGTAGTCTGTGGTGTCACCCCTCCTCATCCCTTGCCAGACTGGAAACACTATACAATGTTTTTGCCGCTTTGCCACTGAATCTCCCACTCATGTACACCACTGCTTCCTTTCAAACTCCGTCTCCATTCCCCCTTGCAATCATGTCTTCAGGCCCACTGCCCTACCTTCATCGCCAATTGCTGGTGCGGTCTGTGCACTCCTATATCTCATCCCTGCTATCCCCTGCTCCTAGCTCCTTCTACTCAAACAGGTTCAGGAATCACCACACCTTTCCATATCCTACCCCTACACTTCTACTGGCCAAGTGGCCTTCTTCTATCACCTCCTCTCCATGTTGAACCTGCTCCCTTCTCATCTCGGCCTCTCCTCCTCCTCCTCCTCCTCTGTCCCTGCCTTTCAACTTCACCTGAAATCGCTACTAATGCCCTCCTGCTCCTGCTTTTCACCCTAATCTCTATACTCCTTTTCCCACCTCAGCCCTCCAAATGCTGCCTTTGTCACCTCACACTTTCACCTGCTGCTGAACTTCTCCTTTGCCTGCTGTGGGTCAGTGGCTGCATTTCACCCCCTACTGCTTCATATCTACCCGCTCAACCAAAACTTAATATCTCCTCCCTCTTTTATGTTTACTTACTCTACCCACAACTGCTACAGTGTTACATCCTGGTTGTTGTCTTTGACTTTGCAATATCCCTGAGTGTACCAGCTCCCCTGAGAAACTTATTTGATTCTGTACTGCATTTTTGTACATTGTACTGCACTTGTAACAAGTCTCCTCTTCACCCTTCCCCGCTTCGCACCTGAAATGAGCCTTGGCTCTGTATACCTTTCCCAGTTACCATCTTTAAAAAAATAAAATAAACCTAAAGTAGTTGCTATTCAAAATGTACTCAAGGGCCTGTAGTAAGAATGTTGTTGGTACTGGCTCCCCATCCAGGGCTTTTGGCAAAATATTCCACAGCTTCCAATCATAGAAGCTAACACATTGATGGTGACCCAAATTAGGTGGTGACCTGAGAAAAAGTTGTCTAACTTGCTGAGGCAGACCTCGGCCTGAGGTGGGCATGGCTACCCATGTGAGCAAGATGGTAGCGTGAACTGAGAGTTGCTTTACTCTGTTATCCTGATTATATTTCATCTGCCAGTTCTGATGGGCATTTGATCTTCTTTTGGTACCACCTGAAAACCATCTCTGTGCTGACTGAAAATATCTGGTTTTGTCAGCTTGATCCACATGGAAATTTCACTTTTACTCTCCTACACAGTGCACTCCACCTGCTGTTGAAATGGAAAGTGGCAGCCACATAGCTGCATACTCAGACATGCCAGGCCATGTTGTACCCAGGAATCTGTTCAGAATGGTTACAGGTTCAGGGGTTCCTACTGATCTGGCCAACATCATGATTCTTGTACAGAGGATTTTGTAAGACACGACCAAATTGAAGGTGTTAGCAGCCAAGACAGACCAACAGCTGGCAACCCTGGGCCAGTGAGTGGAAGGCATGGAGCAGTACATCACCCACTTGAAAAGTGCAGAAGATGGACAGTGCAGTCCGCCTTTGAGAGTAGGATAGGTCAACTAGATAGCTGCTCTTGTAGGTCGGGTGATCTGAAAACTGGGTGAGATTAAATAATGTATGTTTAGTGGGTCTGCCAAAGGTGCCGAAGGTACAAACATGATTTTGTTTCTGCAGCAGCTCATCCCAGCCCTGCTTAATGCTCCAAACTGCCCACCATTGGAGACTGAAAGTGCTCACTATTCTCTGGCACCCCATCCTAACCAGGGTGAGTACTCCAGACTTATCCTGATGAAGCCAGCTCGTCTTGCCTACTGCCTTGTTACACTGACCAGCCACCTCAACATTATCAGATATGATCACCCCAAGGTCCTGCCTGCTAACTAAAAGTACCTGAAAACATAAAATTGGGCAGGCGCCATTACCAGTCCCTGCAGTACTCCACTGGTCACTCTCTTCATCCTCCAAGTGACTACTATTTACCACCACACTCTGCTTCCATTTTCAACCAGTTAGATACCCTGTTCACCACCTTTCCCCATCCCAGACCACTAAGTTTCTTTATCAGCATCCTGTGTGTTACAGTGTCAAAGGCCTTACTGAATTACAGATAGGCCACATTCACAGCCCTCCCTGCTCCACTTCCCTAGTTACCAAGTCGATAAATCTATGAGATTTGTCTAACATGACACCCTCCCACCCACACCTGAAGCCATGCTGCCAGTTGTCTTTCAGCCCATTTGTATCTAGGTACTGATCAGTCTTTCCTTCAGCAGGGACTCTTAATTTCACCCCAATGATGTGAGACTGATTTGTCTAAAATTGCTAGCCTCCACCCTGCTGTCACTCTTGTGCAAATCGACCACATCTGCCTTCCTCCAGTCCTCTAGAACCACCCCTGTCTCCAATAAGGTGCTGAATGGTATTGCCAAATGGGCAGCTAACAGCATGCTTAGTTCCTTTAGTACCCTTGAGTGAATCCCATCCAGCCCCATCACCTTATTTTCCTTAAATGCCTCCAATCCCTGTAGAACACTCTTCCATTCACCCCATGCCTGTTAATGCATGTCAGTTCATTCCCTGTCCACTGTGAAGACCAAGCAGAAGTACTCATTTAAAATTTTAGCTTTTGCGGAGATCACGTGATGGCAGCCTAGGAAGAGCAGCTTCTCTGAACAGCTCCATCTCCAGCCCGTATATACTACCCTTGAAGTGGAGGAAACTCAGTTTCTTCGTTAGATATTGTGAGTGAAGGGTCTGAGAAACTACCAAGATTGTAAAACCTCCGAAAATGGAAGCCTTTGTCAAAAGCAAATGGCAAAACATCGCCGCTCCTCACTGGAGAAAGAGAAGAGGCTAACAATGCGCCACGCTGGGATCCACTAAATCCAGCCCGGGCCGCCTGCATTAACGGAGGAAAGGTTTCTGGAAATTTTTGCCCTGCTGCAATCCTCAGTTGATGAGATCTATTTGGAAATACAATGTTTTAAAACAGCATTGGAATTGGTTGAGATGAGAGTGGGGACAACGAGGTAAAATTAAATCCTTGGAGCTTAAGGCGGACAAACACGATCTGGAAAGAGCCTCCTCAACAAGAGAATTAAGAAAATTGAGGAAAAGCTTGAAGACCTGGAGGGTAGGAGTAGAAAAATAATCTTATCATCCTTGGTATTCCGGAAAAGAGGAGGGTTCAGCGACTATCCAATTTGTCTAGAAGCTCTTTGAAAAAGTTGCAGGTTCACCCCAAATGGCAGCTATATCATGGAATGAGCTCACAGATCACTTGTCCCCTCCCATTCCGGTGCTCCCCTCGTCCGATAATCTGCAAGCTGCTGAACTTTTGGATAAACAATATATCTTAAATAAAGTTAAATCATTGCAAAACGTCACTTGGGAGGGAAAAAGATCAGAATTATTCATGATCTTCTACATTCAGTGCGCCTCAAGCGACAGAGCCTGCACCCCATTGTCTCGAAGTTGGTAGCAGCAGGTGTTCAATTCAAGTCCGATATCCAGCGTCGCTCCAGGTCAAGCTTAAGGATCAGTGGCACTCCTACGATTCATTTGAAATAGCACAAGTGGAGCTCAGAACGCCATGCCAGAACTTTTCAAATGATATCCGGGGCAAGCCAGTGTACCAAGCTGTTAAACTAAATAATCGATCCGATTGAAGGAGTGCATACAGGAGGGGCTGACCTCTTCAGAACATTTAACCCTGTTTATGATGTACTTTCCTAGCTGTGTCATCCAAGAGAATGTTGTTAGCATTAAGAATCCCTAGCTGACTGATCTCCCTATTAAAGAACTTGGACTAACTCATTCTCAAAGCCAAGTAAGGACAGCGGGTTTCTAGAGAACCTTGAAGGTCCTCATTGGAGTATTGTCTCTGCCAATGGAGCTGAATAGAGTACATCAGTATAAAGAGAGCGAATCAAGAGGAGGTAATTGAAGGTTTCTATTCTGTCATTAAGAGCTACCCAGAGATGCTGAATATCCACACTCGACTGAAACTTGGCGCTCTCCAGACAAGCCTTTGGCGATTATTCCATCAGGTCCAAAAATCTGTAAAGGCGGAAATAACCACAGTTAATCCAGGCGGACTAAGTTAGCCCAAAAGCAGTGACCCGTTACATCAGGACTCGCTTGATTCATTCTTGGCTTTATCACGGTCTTGCGGATCGGAGAACAGTGAGTTGCAGCCTTCGGATGGAAATGCCTATAACATCGCGATAACGAGAGCTTATATAAATATGTTTATTTCACAGCCATAAGATTTAAATGACTCAGGAAGGTCTATATAGCACAGCTTTTAGTTAAAGTTAATTTGGAAAATATTTTGCTTAGCTTTAGCACTCTGTTTGGGACTCTTTTGACATGGCTAATAGGACATCAGTAGGAATCTACTTCCCATTAGAGGGATGTGGACCAAGGAAAGTTTTGATTTTGATAGTTAAACAGTGCATGGCGATATTGTATTACAGAGGAGGTGAGCATAGTGGGAGGTAGTTGTTTCCATGTTTTCATGAGACTGTATTTTTGTTATGCAGCTTATTGCTTCTCTAGTTGACTACTCTGCAAGGGTTCAGATTATAGAATAAGATTGGGGATCGGGCTGGGGTGGGGTTGCTGGAAGCCCTAGGTTGGTATTATCATCACTCGACATAGCGAAGTAGTGGTGCAGTTATTGGGACTGGGGGTAGTTATGGAGTTCGGGGGGAGGAGGAGGGGAGAGTGGGGTATGAATAATAGTATTCGATGCCAAATTATTGCAATGATTGGGACAGGCGGTTAATGGAGCTTCACTCAGTAGGGGAAGATCATAATGGGACATCATATTCGAATTCCAAGGGTTATGATAAGAGATATTAATTTGGTAAGTTGGAATATTAAGGGTGCTAGAGATAGATTTAAGAGACAGATAGTGTTGAAACACCTTTCGACCCTTAACACTGATGTTGTATGTTTACAAGAGACACATCTTCCTAGAGAGGATACTCAACTATTTGTTAAACAGTGGTGGGCCAAGCGTCAGGTGGCTTTCCTCCAACAAAGGTGGTGTGGCCATAATATTCCATAAGAGGACCCCCTTCCAACTAGAGAAGGAGATATGGGATAAACAGGGCTGATATATTTTCCTAGTGGGAACTTTAGTCTCGTAAAGGTAGTTATTGGATCAATCTATGGCCCAAATACAGATTCCCCACAGTTTTTATGCAAATATTAGAGGTTTTGAACAGTTACACCTCCTCCACCTTGCTATTAGGGGAGATTAGAATATCACAATGCAGTTATATCTAGATAGGACTGATAATAGGCACGTGGGTTTCTCCCTGCACAGCGAGCCCTAAGAGAAGTAATGGATAACTTAGGCCTAGTCGATGTCTGGAGACTGACAAATGGGGATATGAGGCAATACACCTTTATCTCTATTCCGCATAAATCATCTTCTAGAATTGATTATTTTCTAGTCAGCATGGGTGTTCTTCCCTCAGTCTTAGATACTAGAATTAACGCCAGGGTCATATCAGACCACTCCCAGTTTCCATCAAGTTGGTACCAGCTCATGGTATTATGAGGACTTTAGGTGGAGAATGAATAACCAAATTACTACAGACACCTTTCACCCAGGAACAAATAAAGATGTTCATAATACATTTTATTGACAGTAACTTAAACTCAGTCCCGAATATAGATATTGTGTGGGCAGCTTTGAAATGTGGGCTTAGGCAGAGTGCATTCGGATATCGGCTACTAGGGCTAGGAAATCCAAGATGCACTTGGAAGAAATCACAAAGGCCATTACAGCCTTGAGAATAACATTACAAAACACTCCGATGAGGTGGACTGGGTTAAATTACATCAGTTACAAGACCAATATTCAGCAATAATGATGCAGAAAGCGGAGCTTGTTTTACATAGAACAAAGATAAAATATTTAGAATCAGGGAGGGGCAGACAAACTACTTGCACTTAGATTAAAACAGTTAGACTCTAATCGAGTTATTTTTGCAATACTAAGAGATAGTGGGGACAATGTGGTAAAAGAGCCAAAGGAAATTGTGGCCATCTTTAGAGAATATTTTCAACAAATTTATTCAATCGAATCAAAGGATAAACCCACCTCTGGAAATTCACAGGTTTTTAGGCTCTGTTTCCTAACCAAGATATTGAACACTGAGGTGAGCCAGTTAGGAGCCCCAATTCAGGCAGAGGTGAAATTAGCGGTCTCCCAACTAGCTGGAGATAAATCTCGGGCCGGATGGGCTAACTACCAACTTTATAAAGCCTACGTGGACATAATATGCCCAATCATAACCAAAGTTTATAATTTTGGTTCAGAGAAGGCATCTCTGATCCAGCTTTTTAGAAGCACTTATCACTCTTATTCCCAAACCTGGACAGGATCCTGTGTTGCTGGGCAGTTATCGTCGATATCGCTGTTGAGACGTCGATGTTAAAATATTAGCTAAAATACTAGCTAATCGATTGGGCCACTAATGAGTAGCATGGTTAGTGATGAGCAAGTGGGATTTATGAGTGGCAGGTTATCCAGTGATCATCACGTAAGATTCACCACCTAATTGTATATGCCCAAGGCACACAATACCCAGCAGCGTTATTAGCACTGGATGCCGAAAAGGCATTTTGACTGAGTGTCCTGGGACTTTCTTTTGAGTTCTGGGCAATTTTGGATTGCCTAAAGAATTCTTAAGTTGGGTCTAAATTTTATACAGTACACCCACAGCTCTGTATATGGTGCAATGGCATATTGTCGACCTCCTTCCCTCTGGCATGTGGCACAAGACAGGGATGCCCGCTATCTCCACTTCTGTTCAATTTATATCTTGAACCCTTGATTCAAAGACTGAAGGCATCGATGTGATTAAGGGAATTAAATTAGGAGTAGGTATATCTTATTTCAGCATATGCAGATGATCTTCTTATGCATTTAGAAGAACCAGATACTGGCATACCTGAAATACTACAAGAAATAACAAAATTTTCCAGAGTCTCCAACTACAAGACCAACCCTCTAAGATGAAACTTTTCCCGCTGAACAATAGATGTTATCTTAATATAGCGAGGAGTTTGGCTCTGACCTGGGAGCCAAGGATGTTGACATACCTTGGTAAGCAGATTACCAGAGGAATAAGCTCAATGGTTAAGGAGAATCTTTGTAGTCTCCTTAAAACTATCAAACAAGATCTAGCTAGATGGAATTTTATGCCCGTCGCTATAGGCCAGAATAGAAATGGTCAAAATGAATATATTACCTAGGATTTTTACCCCTTAAACATGCTGGGATGTTACCTGCCCAAATTCTGGTTCAAGAGCCTAAGAAAGATGCTTAATGCTTATCTATGGAAAGGAAAGCAGTTAGGAGAGCGTACCAGAAACTTACAGGTCCAAAAGAGTCTGGAGGCCTCGCTCTTCTCCTTTTTAAGTATTACATTGCATTGCATATAAGTAAGGTAACTCATTGGCTTAAACCAAGTATACCATCGACCTCCATCCCTTATATACCTCTTTGGATTTTTATTGAAAGAGACTTAGTCAGGAAACATTTGATATCGTTAAGCACGGTTGCTTACACCACTATCAAACTTCTTCCTAGACCGCTAAAGGACACCCCTATTGGATGGTCATTAAAAGTTCTGCAGCAGGCCCAGAAACTTCTAAGGGTCAGTTAAGCGGAATCAGCTAGAACAAATGTTGACACAGAATATTCACTTCTTAATACAACGGGCATCGATATTGCTTAGGTTTTGAGACCATTGAGGGCCTAAAGTTGAGACTTGGCTCCTCAGGGTAAGTTAATATCATATGAGTGGGCATGTATAAATTCCCAGAACTAAAGGACACTATTTCAAGTTTCAACAAGTCTCCGAGTCAATCAAAGCTCATTTTACAAAAGGAGGCCTGGACAGAAAATAGAGTTGAGTTATTAGATTTACTTTAAATAGCTGATCAACCCCACTCTATCTCTAAAATCTACGGTGCATTGCAACGGTTCAATGATAACCTTCCGACTGGTGTTAGTCATTATTGGATACATAGATTAGGATTAACAGAGGACATGTACACATGGAAGCTCATATGGCTTCACACACATAAAAATATCAGACAAGATAGATACAAGCTTCAGCAGTTCTACATTATATACAACATGTATTACACTCCTATGAAACTATACAGAATGGGCAGGTTAGCACACTCCACATGTACCAGATGTGGGAAGGGAAGCGATATATATCACGTACTGTGGGAGTGTGCAAGATTCAGCCCTTCTGAAAGTGATTCTGCTTCTCTGTCACGAACTGTGAGACTTGGAAGTTTTTTACACCAAATCTGTCTGTTGAATAATTTCTGTATTGATATGACCAAACAGCAGAGACTGTATGTGGCCATAATATCAGCTACTGCAAAAGCTGTCATCCTGAGACACTGGAAGGACACCTTTACCCCATCTGCTGTAGAGTCGCATAAAGAAATCATGCTTGCATTTCAGGAACAATCCCATATAGCCAGGATGAGCAACAGGGCCCAGGGTTATGATTCTGAGTGGGGCCCACTAGATACTGCCCTGACCTCATGGGCACACCGAATCACCTATAAGAGACGCCCCTCTTAGAAATTTCTGTTTGCATCGATTGCGGTGAATGCTGTTTTAAATAATGGGTGAAGGGTGGGGTTCTTGGAGAAGAGGTTAGATACTTTTCATAGGCATGATCATACTAATAATATAGGCTGGTTAGTAGTGTATATAGTGTATTCACATTTATCCTGTAAATGCTTGCCAGATTAACGTTTGCTGAAGGTATATGTTGTGGATATGTCAATAAAGTAAATTGAATAAAAAAATAGCTTTTCTTGGTCTTCCTTTGCATAGGCCCCCGCCCACTCTCCTGATTCTCACAATACCACCACTTGCCTTCCTCTTTTCGTTCATGACCTGAAGAAAGTCATATCCCTTTTTGATGTCCTTGGTGATCCTTGCACCACTTTGAGCCTCTGCTGTCCTTACACTCTTTCCTGCCTTCCTTTGTTTATCTAGATACCTCCCTGTCCTCCTCCATTTAGGTGGTCTTGTACTTCCTCAAAGCTATTTTTTTCTCTAACCTTGTTAGCTACCTCCTTTGAGAACCATAGTAGCCTCTGTCTCCTCTTACTCTTGCTTACTAGATTTAAACAGCTTGCTGTTACCATAGTTATTCCCTCCTTTATTCTTTTCCATTGTGCGCCCCAGCTATGCCCCTTGAAGGCATTTCCTAAGGCAACCTCCCATTTCTTTCATATTTGCTTTCCAGAAGTTCGGACCTTTGTCCCGTGTTTTTCTGCTTTCCAGTTCATATGCCAAACCACTGTACGTTGATCTCTTGTACCCAGGTGCTAACCACTGTTGCATCTGCAATGTTGTCCCTGTTCATAAGTGCCTAATCCAGCCCTGCCTCATCTCTAGTGGGATCGTAACCAGCTGCAAGGTAACTGCCTCTTACAGGGAGTCTAGGACGGCCTTGTTCCTAGTTGTAGCAGCAGCCTGGATGTTCTGGTCTAGATCTGGCAGATTAAAGTCCCTCATACATACAACTTTCCTTTGCTTGCCATTTCACCTATGGCTCTCCCAAGACCCTGTCCAATTCCTTACCTTGTGTTGGTGGCCTGTACACCACCCCCACACATGCTGTGTAAAGGACCTGATTCTCTCTCTCAGCCCACCCAAACAACCTCCAGACCCTCCCTTTCCCTGCTGTATACTTGTATTTCGATGGCCTTTATACCTTCCTTACATACAGTACATACAGTATTTCCTCCATACCAGTCCTTTTAAACATGATGTAAACTGAATGGCCATCTCCCAGTTGTGATTGTTGGTGCACCATGATTCTGTTATGACCACCAAATCCTGATCTGCCTTTGTGATGGAAGCCTCAAGATCAGGAATTCTGTTTCCTAGGCTCCTTTTATTGTTGCCCTCGGATACAATGGCACCTTTTGGTTGTTTTCCTGGCTGCCGCCACCACCGCCAATCCAAGGACTCCTGGCCACTCTTCTGGTTCTGCATCCTGGACCCTGACCCAAGGTACTACCACTGAACTTCTTTCTCCAGAGCCGAACAGCGACATCATTTCTGATTGAGTGCCTTTTTTTCTGGTGACTGCGATTGGCCTACAGGCAGCGCAAGGACTTCTGATTGGTGCGCCTCTCTGGACTGTTTTTCTCTGACTAAAACCCTGGCTCCTGGACTCACTTCAGTTTCTTCCCTCCCTCCCCACCCCCACCCAGGCCTCCTATTAAATACTCTACTTGTCCCTGCCTACCTTTCTCTCACTCCACCCCACTTGCTGTGTCTCTCCTCTCCCCTGCACATCACTTTGTGGCATACTCTGAGAAACATTGTAGTTACACTACTCTCCTTTCTGTTAATCCCAGGAACTTTCCAGTACTGTCTAGTCCTATCCTTTTCCTTACACTGCACTAGCCCACCTACTCTAATAACGTAGTTTCAAAATTAACTCTTACAGTGAAGCTTCTGAAATTTTTTATTTGTCCTTTGCCACTGGTGGTGCCCCACTGCTACCAATCTCGACCACTGGTTGGTATTATCTAGGCCTCTACTAGCTGTAAAATGTACCCTTTTCATCAACTTTTTCCTTCAACTTGCTGTCCTCCCCAGCCCGTTTTAAGTCTTCCTACTTCTTTGGGAATTATAGTCTGGACTCTGCTATTTCCTTTCCAAACTGCTTACCATTTTATTTTTCCCTTTTCAGCTTATAGTTCTCCATCCTCAGCCCTTTTGCTGACACCCTCACTCCAATCCGCTCTACCAAACCTTGATAATAGTGACCACTCTGTTATACCCCTACCCCTCTTTCTGCCCTAACTCTCCTTTACTCCCCACTCTACCTGGTCTACTAGCTTTGGGGCCTGAAAAATGAATAAACAGTGGCTACTATTTTTCCTCATTGGCACTCTGCCTCTGTTACACCTATCAATCTTTAAGGTCCCTCTTACAGAATCTGTTCTCCTCACTATCAACAAAATGACTTTGTATTCTCAAATCTTCTAGTGGGACCGGCTTTCCATTGTGATCCCACCTTACTTCCAAAAGGCATAAGTCCACCTGATTGCCTATGCACACAATTCCAGCTCCCTAGGAGCTCGTGCCTTATCACCTTTCCTTCACCGTAAGCTCTGGTACCTCCTTTTAGTAACCATTCTGCTATCTGGAGATATACAACTAATCCCTGCCTATAACTCCTACCAGCTGCCACTATTCCAGATGCCAAAGGTCTACTTATTAAACACCATAATATTAGGAGCCTCAAGCATAATTTTGCTGAACTTGAATCATGGACGGCACTCTATAAGCCAGATATAATATGCCTCACTGAAACTTGGCTGAAGCCATCCACCCCTGACTCTTTTGCTCACTTACATCTTATAATCTCCTGAGAAATGACAGGCCTACTCCAAAACGAGGCGTGGTACACATTATATTTCAAGTCTAACCTCCAGCTCTCTTATATTAGCTCATTTCTTACACCACTGTGAGGCCCTTCATGTCCTCCTCACCCTAAGCACAAAGAAGCTGCACATTGTTTGTGCCTACAATCCCCCTACACATGGCCTAAAAGGACTGGTTGAGCTACTCGACCAAACCGCTTCTCTCTCAGGAAATAGTGAAGTTCTTTTACTAGGAGACTTTAACATTAACTGCTGGAGGCTCACAAGTGACGGCCCTGACTAAACTTCAAAGTTTCAACCTCCATCAGCTTATCTCCTCACCTACAAGAACGCTCCTCAATCAAATACCAGCACCTTGCTGGACTGGATTGTGTTGAACCGCCTGAGAATATTGTGGGCCGTGAGGCGCCTTCCTGATGTCATCACTGACCACTCCCCTACTTTCTGCATCTGGGGCAAAGGTAGGCCTGAACCCAGAAGCCCTGCCATTACCTTCCACATTTGTGAACTTTGACCTCGGCCTTCTTGATTGACGCTGTCTGTACTGACTGGTCTTCTCTATTGCTCATCGGATGCGCAGTCTGCCCTAGATATCTTCCTGTCCACTTTCTTGACACTACAAGAAAACCACAGTCATCTTGTGACCAGATGTGTAAGAAATAGACAGTCCCGCTGGCTGAAATCTGACCTTCTCTCTAAATTACATCTGAGGGACAAAAGCTGGTTTCGGTTTAGAAATATTGTCTACTAGAAGATTTTCATACCTACAGGAACTTAGAAATGCTTGTAAGAAAGAAAACAAGCAAGCAAAAAGCTCCTACTGTAAGGCTCTACTAACTGATTCTCAGGGGACCGAAAAAATTTTGGGCCCATATTAAGCACTTCCTTCGCTCAAATCAGTCCACACCTAATAACGTGACTTTAAATGGCATCCACTGTAACAATCCCTCACTATTGCAAACTTCTTTATATGCAATTTGCTGACCTCACTCAATACACCTCCTCTTTCCTCCCCTTCAAACCCTGTCATACAAGCAAACCCCACCAGGCCCACTTTCCACTTCAAATCCGTACATAGACATGAGGTTCTCAGACTTCTACTAAACATCTCAGAGTATGCAGCTGTGGGTCTGATAACTTGAGCCTAAGCCTCAAAATTAGCTGCCCCACACATAGCAGCCCCCAGCAAAGATTGTCACTCTTTCTTTGTGTCAAGGCTCCATCCCGGACATCTGGAAAATGGCCAGAGTTTCCACTGTACTCAAAAGGGTGATCCGCTTAACCCAACAAACTACAGACCTATTGCCATCCTGTCTGCACTCAGCAAAATTCTTGAGAAACTGGTTGCCCTCCAAACTACTGACTTTCTTCTGAAATATGACCTCCTAGCTGATGCTCAACATGGTTTCCAAGGGACACAGTACCACTACTGCCCTGCTCAAACTCACTTCTGACACCCTAGTGGCCATGGACTCTGGCTGGCTCATGGGGACCTTTTTCATAGATATGACCAAGGCATTTGATCTTGTAGACCATTCCATCCTCATTGTCAATCTCGAATTTCTAGGTTTCTCATCAAACATTGTGAACTGGTTTAATAGTTATCTGACTGATGGTCTCAATATGTGAAATTCAACTCCACCCTGTCTGACAAGGTTACCATCAATATTGGTGTACCTCAAGGGTCTATCTTAGGTCCTCTGCTTTTCTCAATTTTTATAAACTGTATCGCCTCCAATCTCCTTCAATAATCCTCTCTGTTATATGCGGATGACATTGTATTGTATACCAGTTCCAATAGTATAGAGGACATAAACTCTTGACTTTCTAGTGACTTTCAGCTTGTACAACAGTGGCTAGCAAATCACTAACTTATTTTAAATAACACTAAGACCCAAGCTATGCTATTTGGCTTTAAGCTGAAACTCAAACACTCTACTTCAATGTCTCCTCCCTGGATGGCTCATCAGTTGGGGTGGTAAACTCCTTCAAATATCTAGGGTCACTCTAGACCATCACTGAGTTTTGACCTCCATATTCAATCTACCTGTAAGCATGTTAACTCTAAACTTGGCATCGCCTACCGCGTCTGAGCTATGTGCTTACCCCTCAACTAGACTTGCTATTGTCCATGGGATATTACTCCCTCACTCACCTATGGGGTTGCCACTTACGTCTCTGCCTGCAACTCAAGTCTACAAAAGTGGATGTTACTTATAATAATATCTGTCGCTACATCCTTCTCCCTGGCTGAAATATCATTGTCTCCTCTAATTCAGATCTGGAATGGCTTCTTCCCAAAGAGCTTAGATATTATGCTCTAGAATCCATTACTGATAACATCATCAGAACCGTTCACCTAAACCCCTTGCCAGTCTCTTTCTCTACCAGAAAACCAACTACACCTTGCACTCTGCAGACCATGCCCCTGTTTTTATTCCAAGACATCGCACTTCCAAAGGTGGGCATGCCTTTACCTGTCATGCATCCCTTTCTGGAACACACTCCCACTAACTTTACATCAAACCACTTCCCACATCTCCTTCAAAAGAGAACTTCACCACTAGCTCTTCTCCTATGTCTGCTCCTGTTTCAAACTGCCTTAGCCCTCACTTCCTAATCCAACCCTCTCTTCTGTTTGTCCATTGGATCCTGGGTCCATTCCAACAGGGAGCATTTTTCCTTCCAATTCTCACTGCCTAACCTTCTCTTACTTTATTACTACTTGATCTCACTGAGCTCCATTCTTCATTGCTTGTATACTGCTCAGTCACTCTAAAATGACCCGATTGTATTTTGTTACATGTTAACCTAAATTATGTATTGTTTTGTCATTTTTACTGCTGTTAATTACTCAAACACTTACATGTCACTTGTAGTATTGTACAAATATGTTTCTCCTGAAGTTTGTCTCTGTGCCCTCCCGGTCGTGCCTGAAAATAGTTTTGTTGGCTAGTACAACTACCGGTAAACAAAACTAAACATGGCTCTCATTCCTTTGCCTCTCCTTGTCTCTACTCTGTCCTGCCTTCCTGAGTCCACATGTCACCCTTCTCTTTTCCTTGGTACAAGAGGTGGGCTGAAGTTTAATTTCACAGGTAATTTGCCGTGAAGCAGTGAAATTACCGATGGGAGGTTCAAGTTTTCCCACCTTCAGAAACATCAAAAGGTGACATTCCACCATAAAGTGCAGAATTTCACCCATGAATGGCAGAATTTCAACCACAAAGTACAGAATTTTGGTGAATTTCTGCTGTTCACAGGCAAAACTCTATAATTCATAGGTGAAATTCTGCACTTCATGGGTGGAATTCTGCACTTTGTGGTATGAACTTTACACATGCGGAATTTGTGAAATTCCATGATTTCACGGATTAATCTGTGTAACAAATTTGCCACTTCACCCACCCTTCCTTGTGCTGTCCTTCTTCTTGTCATCTTTCCTCTGCCCACCCTCCCTACTATTTTCCTCAGCCTTAGATCCACCTCACATCCTCCCATCCCTTCCCTCCCATGTACCTACTCCCAATACCTGGAGAATTTATTTACCCTGGGCTCTTTTCCTGCTGTTCCATGCACTCCAGTCCATAGCACAGGTGCAGTGCTATTGCAGTGATAATTACCATCATTGAGATGCTCTGAAACAGCACTGCACCATCACTGTTGGAAATGCTACTGAGCAAGAACAGCAGTAGGGACTGCAGTGCATTTACAGTGTTGTTTCAGTGATACTTAACATAACTGGGACACACTTTACTATCACTGCATGCACACCACAGTGACACTACATGTATACTAAATGCACAATCCTGGAGAACAAACTGTAATGAAGATCACAAGCAATGTAAACTGCATCAGTTACACTGAAACAACACTATATGGTGACATTTTAATACTCAAGGTCCCTCTGGGTAATTTCTGTGGCAGGCTATATTAAACAGTGAGGAAAGGGCTAGGGAACTACAGAGGGACCAGAAAAGATTAAAGAGGTGTTTCAAAGTTTTGCAGTTGAAATTAATGCCAAAAGTGCAAGGCGATGTGCACGGAACAGGAACCCCAGGAAATAATATTGATGGGAGGGTGAAGTTGAACACCACCACTAAGGAAAGGTACCTACTGTAGCAGATAGCATAAGTGACTCCTTAAAGAATCTTGCAATATAACAAAGCCTAGAGTAAGGCAACCAGGATGTTGGGGTGTATCGGGAGGGCATTTGACAGTAGGAGGAAGGAAGTAATACTGCCTCTCAATAGATCACTTGTGAGGCTGCATCCAGAATACAATACCCAGTTCTGGAGCCTCTACCTAAGAAAATATAAGGACAGCCTAGGGAAAGTACAGCAAAGGTATCCAAAATGATTCAGGGACAGCAGAGCAGATCCTAAGCTGATCATATTAAGGTCCTGAACATGCACTCATTGGACATTAGAAGGGAGAGGGAGGCAGTGATATTGAAACATTGAAACACAGAAGTTGACGGAAGTTAAGGACCACTAAGGTCCATCCAATCTGCCCATTTTTTCTACCTTATGAATGTCCATAGACCTTTACTCTGTAAATGGCCTACATATTCATACTCATCTGTATTGCTCCCTTATGCCTATTCTATGCCTGTTTGAAGCTCTGCATGTATTCATATCTATCACTTCCTGAGATAGGCCGTTCCATGCATCCACCACCCTTTCTGTGAAAAGAACTTCCTCACATTACCCCTAATTGGCCTCCCTCTAATCTAATGCTGTGTCCTCTTGTACTGCTATTTTTCTTATATTGAAACATGTTAGACTCTTTCACCTTGGTTTTTTTTATATACTCTATTTCTGCCCCAGGGCCCAGGTTGGCAACCATCCTAGCCACCCATCCAGCCTGGTGCCCCGACATCAGGCTGCAACCCCTCTTCACCCACAACTTACCCCCATGGTGGAGCAGTGAGGAGCTCCCCAAGATCTGCTCACCTCTATCAGGATCCAGTTCAGGGAGCACCATTCAGGGTCAGGGCTCATGTGGGTGGCTGCCTCATCTAGCCAACCTAGATCAATTTCCCATTTCCTCCCTTGAGAGTGGGGCATGCAATGACATCAGTGGAGGGAGAAGCACACGCCGGCACCACGTCTCTCCCGGCACCTACCCCACTTAGTTCCTTTCTTGCAGCAATGGTGAGATCTGTCTCCCAGCTGCCACCAGGGGTTAGAAGTGTACTGACCTCTGAAATCCCTCCCTGGAGAGGGAGAGCAGTCCCTCAGAGGCTCGATCCCTTTCCACCCTGCTGACCCTGGCAGACCATGCTTGTTCCTGAGCAGGTCACTGGGGTAGTGTGAGGTAAGGCACACCAGCACCTCAGCCCTCAGAGCCACCTGGCCAGCTTGACCCTTCCACCTTGTTAATGCCCTTAAGATGTTTGAATGTTTCGATCATATCACTTCTCTCCCTTCTTTGCTCTAGGGTATACATATTAAGCTCCATTAATCTGTCCTCATATGTTTTCTGATGCAGTCCCTGCACCATTTTGGTTGCCCTTCTCTGGACTGCCTCAATTTTGATAATGTCCTTATGCAGGTGCAGCCTCAGTACTGCACACAGTACACCAGATGAAGCCTAACTAGTGTCTTGTAAAGAGGGATTATTACCTCCCTCTTATGACTTGTGATACCCCTACTAATACACCCCAACATCCCCCTAGCCTTACCTGCTGCTTTAGTGGTCTGCTTGGATGATTTCAGGTCATCTGTGATGACAATGCCCAAGTCTCTTTCTTCCCTTGTGATTGCCAGCAACTCCTCCCAACCTATAGGTGGCTTCAGGGTTTCTCTTCCCTATGTACATGATCTTGCACTTCTTTGCTAAACCCCAGTTGCCACTCTTATGACCATTTTGCCAGTTTATTCAGATATCTTCTCATTCTGACCACCCCATCTGGATCATCTACTCTGTTGCAGATCTTGGTGTCATCTGCAAACAGACAAACCTTACCGGCCCAGTCTATCTGCAATGTCACTGATGAAGATATTGAAGAAGACTGGCCCCAGAACTGATCCCTGAGGTACCCCACTTGTGACTTGCATCTCTTCTGACTATATACCATTTACCACCACTCTCTGTGTTCTGCCTGCCAACCAGTTTGTCACCCAGTTGACCAACTTCTGACCCGCCCCAAGCCTACCCAGCTTATTAATCAATCTTCTATGTGGAACAGTATTGAAAGCTTTGCTGAAGTCAAGGTAGGCGACATCAACTGCACCCCTTGGTCCACCACTCTGGTGACCCAGTCAAAGAAATTTATGAGATTAGTTTGACAGGACCTTCCATTTGTAAACCCATGCTGTCTTAGCTCCTGCACTCCTATGGATTCTAGGTGTTGCACTATCCTTTCCTTAAGGAGTGCCTCCATAATCGTGCCCACTACTGAGGTAAGACTGACTGGTCTGTAGTTCTCTGTCTCCTCCCTGCTAGCACTCTTGTGGAGCGGAATCACATGAGCCCTTCTCCAGTCTTCTGAGACCTCTCCTGTGCTCAGAAACTCACTAAACAGTTCTGATAATGGCTCTGCTAGTTCCACCCTTAGCTCCTTTAGTACCCTGGGATGTATGCCATCCGGTCCCATTGCCTTGCCCACCCTGAGCTTAGTGAGCTCTTGTAGGACCCTTTCTTTTGTGAAGGGACTTGTGCACACCTCCCTCCTCCCTGTGTCCATGGTGCTGAGTTGTGAGCCCTGCCCTACCTTCTCTTCAGTAAATACTGAGCAGAAGTATCTATTTAGGATAGATGCTTTTCCTTGGTCCCCTTCCACACATTCCCAGTTATCCCCTTTGATCTTAGCAATACCCTCTGGACTTTCTCCTTTCACTAATGTATCTATAGAAAGTCTTGTCCCTTCTTGTACTGTTCCTGCTAGTGTTTCCTCAGTTTTGGCCTTTGCCTGCCTTACTGCCTTCCCTGCTTCCTTAGGGAAATTTGGATGTCTCCCTATCTTCATCCCGCTGCATTCCTTATATTTCCTGAAGGCCAACCTTTGGCCCTGACCTTTCTGTTACTGTTTTTGAGAACCAAAGTGGTTCTCTCCTTCTTTTGCTTTGCTTTTCTTCCTAACACAATGACATTTTGTTGCAAATATTGCATCCTTAATGCTTGAAACATATAAGATATGGTGAAACAAGGCAGACTGGAGGGACAAATTATCTTTTCTGTTGACATTTCTACATTTCTATGTTTTACTAGAAGTCCCATCCTACCCCTACCGAGGCATCCAGTCTTCCTCCTGCCCTCTGAGCCCCAGAGTAATAAGGAATATAAAAGCTTGTATAAAAGAAAACCAACCCATACTTGAAATTGTGTGCTTACTCTTTAGTGAGCTTCTTCAGAATGAATGAACAGTGAGGTCTTCACCTATAGTGACACTGGATTGGCCAAATGTCAGCCAATCAGATGTTACTATAGGTGATATTATAATCATTCATTCATTTATTCATTCATTCATTCAACAGTAGGGCACTGATGAGTGAGGACATCTCACTCTAGCAATTGATTTTTTATAGTTTGAATCTGAGTCTTTTAATTATATATTGCCTTATTTTGGGCTGGGGAAGAGGGAGGTATTGTGATAGGGGTGGTAGGATGGGGTGGCTGCTCATTATGTTGATGACTTGGGGAGAAGCACTGTGGGTAAGTATAGCAGATGGTGTGTTGTATTACTTATACTGATGTGGGGGAGGTATCTACAGTTTTTTCTTATATAACAAGCTTCCCTGGAACCATGGAAGGGGCTGAGGATGCATGTTATAAAGGAAGTATTTGTGTTTTAAAGGGTCTGGGCTGTGGGAGGGGATAACTACATGCCGCAGTGGGTGGTATTTTAAAATGGTTTTTTAAACATAAATTCTTAGCCTACATGTAACTGGGGAAGTACTACTTTGACTGACAAAAATACACATAAGGCCTGATTTTCAGAGGATGCAGGCTTATACAAGCCCTGCATCGCCATAGTGTTTTGGGTACAACTGTGTTGCATACAGTTCGCCACAACCTGCGCCTGATTTTAGTTCATCAAGTGCAGTTTCAGCACTTTACATAATTTATGGCAGCTTGTGCCACAGCATTGGTGCAAGCCCTGCAAAAGGTCCCCAATCAGTGCAAAGGTAGACCAGTGGGAGCTGATCTAACTTGTGTTTTTGGCGCAGGTGATTGAAACTTGTGATTTGTGGCAGGGAGACGCTACAAGCCCCTTGTACCATTTTGTTTGGTACATCAGGGGCTTGTATCATCTGCAAATCTTTGAAAATCCAGCTCAATAATGTCACTTTGCCAACACATTGACCAGCAAAGTACCACTACACATATTCTTTGCTAGGTGAAGGTGGGCACTTTGCCAGGCAAAATGTATACAAACTGTGGCCATGTGTGAAGCAAAGTTAGGTAATGTTTGTGAAGTTCTTCACAAAGTGATGTTTCACTGACTTCCTTAATCCCTAGTGGAGTATCCTGAAGGGTTGAAAATATTTTTATGAAAATCTTCATTTGAGGTTACACTAAAACATAGCAGCTGATGGCATAAAAAGCTCTATGTCCCATCAAGTCTGCCCAGCCCTACTTAAGTTTGGATGTGATAACCCTAGTGATCATTCATTCCTTTATCCCCTTCCACTCCTTCTACCGATTTTAGAGTATTATATATAGCCCCACCCATAACTGAATCCTCCTCTGATTTAGTACAGGCAACATCTCACAGAAGTTTGCTACACTTATCTACCATACTTTCTGATAAAAACTTAAATATTTCTTGTCTTTTATTTGTCACATCTATGTGACTACAGATATGTAACCTTGGTAAATTTCCCTTTGCAAATAAATGACTTTTCCAGCAAAATAAAACATTGTAACATCTCTATGTATGATGCAACTTTCTGTGTTCTGTATGCAACTACATCATTTTGAGTGCTTTTAAAATGGAACCCAACTTGTTTCTCAATTAGGTGTATTAACTAATGAAATGCTGAATGTTATTTATTTATTTTTAATTTTGTAGTGTGATAGCTCATAGATTAGAAAGATATTTAATGTTTTTATTTAAACATTGCATTCATCCAGTTTGATGACATATTGGTACTAATTCCACCTGTCAAGTTTGTGTACCGGGTTGGGGGTATACTTGAGTTGATGGGGATAAGTTGGGTGGTAGAGGATGAAATGTTTGGAGGCTGCTCTCCTCTCATTGAGGAAGGAGGTTTACCTTTAGTGCAGTATGCTTGATACCTAGTGAATGGTAAGAATCATAGTTATAGGGAGGCCTAGAAGGGTGGAAGACATTGTTAGAATGTTTTGCATTCTTGCACACTGACATTATTAGTGAGCAAAGGTGGAGAAAAACATCATGATTAAGAAAGATGAAAGATGGTTCTTAAGTGGGTTTGACACCACCGATCAGACACCACTGGGTCCTACTTAATAGGTGCAAGGGCTAGTCCTACCATGAAGGGCAAGTCATGGGTGTATATGGTAATGCTCAGAGGTTATGGGTGAGTAATCTTGTTAGAGCTGTCTTGAGGAGGGCAAGCAGGGAAGCAGGGGTAAAGTAAAATAAGAAAATATTGTTCCTGTATTTTATAGTACATTTACTGTTATACTATATTAAAAGAATTTTAAGCTGACGTTATCCCATTAAAATAATATTTATGTTTTGTATACTATAGTTTTGTGGTTTATTACTTTTTGTAACATATTTGTCTAGGACCGCCCACCTACAGATTGTATTTGTTGTTTTTTTTCTCAAATATTATTCTTTTTGTTAGGACAAGATTGTTGCCAGTTACTGAGAGGATTACTTTGTTGGATCCCAGTGAGGTAAGTGAATGGGAGGTAGGAAAAGAGAGAAAGAGAGCGAGAGAGGGGGAGAGAGAGACAGAAGCAGCAATAGTGTGGTGGAGGACAAAGAGAGAAAGCAGGAAGTGGCTGATGGAGATAGATGTGTTGTATTCAAACCATAACAAAAGTTTTCAAGTAGAAACTTTGAAAACCTACACAGATTTACTGCAGCCTCTACGTTGCACTTTCCAGTTCTGTGACAGGTAAAATAGATCAAAGGAAAGGCAGAGAGTGAAGGAAGAGACTGGGCAGCATCGGGAGGAGACTGCTAAGGCTAAGATTATGATTGATGATAGGAGAGATAGGAATATGTTCAGTCTTAGCAACCAAACAACATCTGGTCAGATCCACCACAGCTGCATAGTGAAGTTAATGAAGTTGTGTGGGAATTTTAAGGAAGAATGGAGAAACAACACAATGGTTTGTAAGTAGCAAGATTTGTTTTAGTTTCTGTTCTAAGGAAGGCATACACATTATTAGGAAAATATATGTAGGTGTACTTTTTTTATAATAATTTTATTGTTTTGTTTTACATACATATACATATTACTTTGTACATATACAGAGGTACTCATAACTTATACCTTGAAGCCAGTAGGCTACCTTTCCACTTGTTCCACGAGTCCTGCATCCCACCTGGAGTCAGTTATACCTACACATCTGAAATTAATTGTATCTATGATACATACCTGAACTCTCAACGAGGGAATGAGCCAGCATGAAGCAGATAAAATCAAATCAGGTTCCACCATGGCATCTATGACCCGGTTTGCCTCCATGTGGTTCCATAGTCCTCAGTAACACAGAAGTATGGCTACAAATGAGAAAGAAGAGCTTCAAACAGCTAAAACAGCTTCATACTATTCATTTAACTATTATCCCAGTAATACCTCTGACAATAAATCTAAACATTGTACTGCTTACATACAACTTATATATAACCTAACATTGCTAACTTAACTACAGTTGTCTACTTATTATAGCTCAGCATTCTTTCTATTAATTATCCTTGACCTAGGTTGAGTTCATATAACAGACTATCATGCCATCTGTTATATGCTATATTGGTATACAGTATTCATTGTTCAGTGTTCAGTGGGGTTCCGCTTTCTTCCTTGACTAATCCCTCTCTATGTCCATCCCCATGATCCTCAACCAATCCCTGCTCTTGCTGCCAGAAAGGCCATGAAAGGGGCCCATGCTTGATTAAAATTTACTTTCCTATATCCTAATAGGTGGGATCTTCTTTCCATTTCATAGATTGGGGACAAGGACTCCAGTATTTCTGCCATAGAAGGTTCTTCTGTTGTCCTCCAGTTACGGAGGATTAAAGCGATAGCTTGCATGACCAAGGTCATAAACCATTTTTGTTCCAAATGGGTCCATAAGCCTTCTAAGGTTTGCAGGCCTAGAAGCACCCATGCTGGTGTTATATAACCAGGTTTTTAATTATTTGTGCTCCCAGCTCTCCAATTTGACTCCAAAGCTGTTTCATCTGTGGGCAATCACACAATATGTGAAAGAGATCTCCCCGGTTGCTGGCATCTCCAACAATTGTCATTCCCTAGTATCTCAATTGTACAGAACCACTGGGGTCCTGTACCACCAATGCAGAATTTTATTTTGAACCATCCTACTTCTGACATCAGTATATTGTGTGTGAGCTAGTTACCAACACCTTGCCCACTGTGAGTCAGATATAATTACTGACAATGCCTTTTCCCAATAATTTTCAGCTTTGTCAGTTAAGTCTGGTTGGGCGTTTATGATTTCAGAGTAAATACTACTAGCCATTCCCTTGGTCATCTTTAGCCACTTTTCCATGGACAACTTCCTTTCATTCTCCGTTCGACCTTAGCTAGGAATGTAGCAACCACTGCTTGTAGTTGCATACAGTGCCAACCTTCACGCTATGGAAGATCCCACCTACCTTGAAGGTTCTGAAAAGTCTCCACCCCTTACCATCGGCGAATATCTGATACAAATTGCATACCTTTTGGGACCAGGTACCCCAGTTTATGGGTTTCTGCTCTATACATATTCATGGGTTTTGCCACAGAGGGTAGGGGTGGTCAGCCTTATAGATGACCAAACTGGCCATGTAGTTGTTTCCAGTATTTGATAGAGGCATCTATTATTGGATGTGGGACATGTAATGCTCCCCATAGCAGTGAGGAAAGAGATGTTATGGTCATTTGGTCTTTTCCATCTGCTGCCACTGTGGGGCTTGAGTGGATGACACCAAAACCATTGCAGAGTTTGAGCTGTCTGAAAAGCCATCTTGTAGCCCTCCAACCATGGCAGCCCCGATCCCCCTTTTCCAGTGGCTCCTTAATTTAGCCTTACTATACCTGGGTGGTTTCCTTCCCAAATAAAGTCTCCGATCATTCTATCCCATCTAGTGTACCACCGCATAGGGAGATACAGTGGGATGCATGATAGTACATAAGTCACCTTAGGAGCCAGTGTCATTTTGATAATCGATATTTTACCGCCATTGTTAGTCAGAGCTTTGTCCATCTAACCAATTCTTCTTGACATTCTGCCAACAAAGGCCCCAAATTACTTTCCCATATCTTATCTAGACAAACCCTCAGTTTAATCCCTAAATAAGTCAGTTCATTCTTGGACCATGCCAGACTGGCACTAGCTATTCTGACCGGGTCACATTGATCATTGAATGGGAGAACTTCTGTCTTGTTTTTATTAACTTTCAAACCTACCACAAGATAAAATGAGTGGAGAATTTCAGAAAGGGAGGCAAAGATCTATTCAGATCTGCCAATGTAATGAATAAATCATCCTAAGATATAACAGGGTAAATATATTTATGATCTCTAATGGGGATACCTTCAACCTCAGGGTGTTGCCTTATGCTGGCCGCTAAAGGCTCAAACGCAAGTACAAAAGCATAGGTGACAGGGGCACCCTTTGTCTTGTTCCACTGCCCAGCACAAAAGGTTCTGATATAATGGAATTTGTGAGAACCGTGGCAGATGGAGAACTATATATTGCTTTAATCCCTGCACAGAACACCTGGACGAATCCATAACACAGCAGTACCTGTATAAGGTAATCCCATTCTAATGAATTGAAAGCCTTTTCAAAATCCACTGCTATACCCCCACTGACGTCTTAAGATTTTGGCTATCTTCATCAAATTAAGCACTGCTGTCAGAGATCCACACTGTATCTTCCCTGAACAAAGCCGGCCTGTGCAGGATGAATAAGTTCTGGAAGAAGTGGTTTAAGTCTGGTAGCTATCCCTTAGCATATATTTTGCTATCTACCGGATTAATGAGATTGGCCTATAATTCCCTGCTGCCATGGGGTCCTTGCCTTTTTAAGGATAATTGTTATGACTGCTTCTCTCATTGTTAAGGGAATTGCCCCACATTTATTGCTTCCTGATATACCTGACTCAGAATAGGCGTAAGTTCCTGGCATAGTGCCTGATAAAATTCCCCTGGTAACCATCCCCAGGAGCCTTCCTTTTGCAGTGTCCTTATAACTTGCTTGATTTCCAGCTCTGTCAGAGGACCTTCTAAAGCCTCTCTATGTTCCTGAGACAGGGAGGGTAGTTTTACCTTACTCAGAAGTCTCCTCTTCCTGGGATGAAATCTGGTGGGATGTATGATACAGCTGTTTATAAAATTGCCCCATTATATTATTAATAGCCTGAGGGAGGTATGTAATTCTTAGATACTGGGTCCCTTAAGCCTGCTATGTATCTTTGTGACCTCTGTTTTCTAATTTAATACGCCAGGACCTTCCCATTTTGTCCCTTGTTCCCAGAATAAATGGTTAAGATGAAACATAACTAATTCCGCTTGCCTGGACATCAGTTAATTGATCTGTAATTGTAATTTCAGTGTATCATGAACCAGGTCGTTTCTAGCCCTAGCATCTTTTGCCTTTTCATTTGATGCTCTGCCTGGGCCAGTCGACTTTCCAAATTTTTAACTTCCCACCCTCTAGTTCCTCCTCCTGGCAGCAAAGCCAATGATTGCCCTCTAATTGTAACCTTATAGGCTTCCCAGGTAGTACATGCAGAAGATTCTGTTACATTATTTTCCTTAAAAAAAACTCAGTTTCCTTTTAAGCCAGGCAAGAAACTCTGGATCTCTTAACAGCAGGACATCAAACCTTCAGGGAGGATCGGTTTCTCTGCTGGACTCCATTCCACATTAAGTAGCACCGGTAGTGATCAGAGAGAATTATTGGCAGGTCACAAATTTTAACCACCAGACACAGCAAGTTAGGGGAAATGAGCCAGAAATCTAATCTACTAAAAGTATTAGAACCCCTGATTGGAAAGTATAATCCCGTCATGGGGTGTCCTAACCTCCATATATCAGAGAGCTGGTGTTCTTCCATAAGGCCTTTTAATGCCCTTCTCCCTCTTGTGTGAGTCTCCACCCCAGGTCACTCTTATCCAGTTCTGGGGTCATTACAGATTGAAGTCCCATCCTACTATAATGGGGACCCCACAGGTCACCATAGCCCCTATCTTGTCCGATAGTTCTTGAAAAACATAGGGTCATCTTCATTTGTGGCATACACATTGACTAGTATAATTGGCCCTTCAGGTGTTTGCACCCTCACAATTACCCATCTACCATGTATGTCTACCTTGCTCTTAACTATTACCCAATTTAGTTGCCTGTGAAATAGGATAGCAACCCTTCTTTTTTGTATTAGCACAGGCATGTACCTCCTTCCCTACCCAATCTTTAACTAAGCGAGTATGGGCATCCCCAGTCAGCTTTGTTTCTGTAAAATGTAACTTGGGTCTTTTCCCTTTAAGGTATGCTAGGACTTTCCTTCATTTTATAGGGGTATTCAGACCTCTAACATTCCAAGTATGCAACAATAATTCCACCATGTCCTACAGTTAACTCTTATACCTTTCTAGATATGTATATGTCTTCCTAGGAGGAAATTGTTACCCTACCAAATCCCCTTTGCCATTATCTTATAGCTTAAAGGAATATATGCATACCCCAATAATGCAACTCCAATACAGTACTGTTCTGAATTGAACTCTTAAAAATACTTTGGTGCCCTTCTGTGTTCAGACCTGGTAGAATAACCTATACACTTTCTAAACCTAAAAGGAAAAATAAAAATAAAAATCTACTAACTATTCCCTATTCAACCAGAACTTATATACATATACACCCAACGATGTCTATGAGAAGTGGTATAAGAGACAGGGATATGCGCCCACAGGTCTCAAATGCTTACCCAAATGGGTGATGTACCTTTGTGTTTCCTGGTGTAGTACCATAGCAGAAAAACAAAGACTAAAAGAACCTCTTGGTGCAAAACACCTGCAAATCTGCACTATCCATCAGACAAACTAGACTACTGTATTACACATACACCAAAGGAAACACTTAGAAATTAACTAAGAAAGAACAGTAAAAGAAAAATGAAAATATATCAAAAGACTAGACTCATAATCTGCTAGTCATCATGTTGGGTGCATCTGTGTCAATTAATGAGAAATTCTACTATGATGAAGCCAATGAGGGAACGTTTCATCGATCAGAGAGCTTCACCATTCCTTCCTGAGAGTGGCCAGCTATATTTCAGCCAGGGAAGGACAACCCTTATCCCCCAGATTAGTTATGCCCCCAAGGTCTCAACCGCTGCAAATCTAATTAAGACAGGAATCTAACAGAGAGTGGACCCCCCTTCCAAACCCATTGATCTAAACTACTATTTGATAAGGAGCCCTCTTCCTCCTTCAGTATTCTCAGGACTATTAGCCCTCTGTCCCCATCACTTCATATGCATCATAGATCTCCTATACTTAGAGTCTCATTCTGTTAATTAAGTACACTTATTTTAACTACCTTCCCTTATTTAACCTTGAGAATGATAGGATGTCAAAAGACACTTATCTAATCCAGTCAGTCCCAGGCTGAAGGCCTGTAAGCACATTAAACAAAGTCACAGAGCTGCTCTCATTTTTCCCGCTTCCAAAGGGCCCGATCGTTCTTGGGGAAAGGGTCTTGTCCATGGATGTCCTTTTGGGAAGTTGTCTTCATTTCAAGATTCTCTCCTTCATTTCCGGTGGATTTAGTGGACCAGTCCCATCCTCTCCTGCTGCTGGGCTTCTGCATCAGATTGCTGCTCCTCAGATGCCTCTCCTAAAGGGGCATATTTGTTTATAGAAAAGTATGAACTGGTAATAATAATCTGCCCCACATCCTCCATCGATGCAATAGCCCTAGAATTTAAATGCACTCACTCATAGGGTGTTCCATCTGTGGATGCCTGTCTGTTTGTTGCCTCTTGCAACTTCTTTGAAGGGGCACTGCAGTAAAGAGGAATTGGGCACCGTAACGTCCATATCTCCTTCGCCATGTTGAAACCTCAGCTTTGCTTGACGCCTAAGTCCTCTTGGGCTGATGTACCATTTTGGGAATATTTCGCAGATTAACTACCCTCTCTGGCCAAGTACATCTCAGATAATCATTTAGTGCCTCTGGCATGCTGAAGGAGAGGAAGAACCATTAATAATCAACCGCATTGTTGCGGATACCGAAGAGAAAAGGGATTCCCAACTCGTGTAGTTTTGCTCTCAGGGCCTATAGTCCTTCCTATGCATAGCTAGGTCTTTGGAGTAGTCCTGAAAATCAACACATTATGCCGCTGAACGCTCAGTCTTTTAGCTCTCTGGCTCTAGACAGTACCCAACCTTGTCTGCATAGTTTAAGATCCTTGCTATAATGGGACATGGTCTTTCACCATTCTTAGGCCAGGCCTAGAGTACTATGTGCTCTTTCTACTGTGAATCCTGGAGGTAGCTCTCTTTGCAGTATTGTGGCAGACATTCATATAGCCAATCTGCCACATTCTCTGCCTCCACTTTCTCTGGTATTCCCAAAATACACAAGTTAATGTGTTGACTCTGATTCTCCAAGTCATCTACCTTACTAGTCAGATCATTTATAACTTGATGTTGCTCCCTCAGAATATTATGAATGTCGCTAATTGTATCCCTGTTAGTGGTAGTCTGCCTCCATGTGAAACAACTGCATTTCTAGTTGATGGATCGCCAAAGTAGTGGCATTCGAGGCTATGGTTACCTCCAAAATCTGATGCACCAACGTTTGAAACATTTCTTACAGCTTTTGTCCCTCTGGAATGGCCGGCATGCCCGTGGCCTGCTCTGTGTTCCCCACCATTATAGGAGTTTTACCAGGCTGTGTTGTGCAGCAGGAATAAAAGCCGAGCTTCGGTCTGCCGCAAAGACTGCCAATTATAAATTCCCAAAAGGGAAGTCCGCTATGCTCCTCTAACGCACTGTCCCTCAAACTAGCTTTAAACTTGTTTTCTCCTATTACTAGTCAAATTAATCCCCAACTCACTGGATCCTACAGATTAGCGTCCATCCTCCATGGGGCTCAGCCACCCGTAGATGTACTTTTTAATGGAAGGAATAGGAAGCAATATAGGTTTACCAAAGAACCCCAGAGCAAATGCCAGTGAGGTATGTTTTATACCGGATGATATTGGCCAGACAGCCACATTTTAAAGAAAACACAGTTGCATATACCCCAATAATGCAAAGCATCATGGGAAACATATGCAAATCCCATGATGTACAGAAGGTGGCAGTACATGAAAAGTAATGGCTGGCATATGTTCAGCCTTGGGATTATTTACACAGTTTTTTTTTTTTTTTTAGAGAAATAGGGTTTTGTCCATGAGGTGATGTAAGTTATATTTAAGCAACGTGTTGATGTCAGGAAGTCAGGTGTAATGATGAACTGTTAGCAAGAGAAATGTGATAGTAACTTTCAGAGGGGGTCGCTTTTGATAAGGGTAAGGTAGTTATGCAGGTGATAATGGGAATATTAGGAAAGTATGAGGTCTGTGCAGAAGTGGAGTACAAATATGCACAGTTTCATAAGTATGTGCTCAGAGTGTAGGCAAATGTGATATGCACCAACAATAAACTAAAACTAAATCTTAGCAGTCCAGAAGCACTTTGAATGAATTAGTGTCACTGAGTGCAAACCAATATTTTAAAAATAATAGGAAGAAATCAACAACACGTAATAGTTTTAAATAACATGAGTCCTGCCAAATTGAGTAGACTCAGGAAGAGATTAATATTTCAAATTTTATGAGGAGGGAGAGATGCTCCACTGAAAGCACTATTACTATTGCATAAACTGTCTCCTTAAAAGGTATAAGATAAAAATATTTACCACTGACAGGTCAGCCAGTTTATATGGGAAGATGAGACTTGGAGTCAGCTACTATAGCTCCTATGCTCTGCCCTCAGGTTAATTGAGAGGCCCAGAAAAGATAACTCCTCAATGCAAATAAAACCAGATGCCCGAGATGACAATAGAGAGCAGGATCGCAGAGAAAAACACTACATCTAAAAAGCTCTACTAGCGCTTATTGTGCATAAATTGTCTCCTAAAAGAAGTATAAGATAACAAATATTTACCACTCAAAGGTTAGCCAGTTTATGTAAGTCCTGCTGAATTGAGAAGACTCAGGAGAGATTACTATTCCAAATTTTAAGAAGAGTAAAGAGGGATCGCCAAAAAACCCCACTACATCTTAAAAGTTCCACTGACAGCCTTATTGCTGGTGAGGAGAGGTACTAAATCAGAGCAACTTGTGGCAACAATTTATGTACAAATAGTTTTACGTTATTAGCTTCTGCCTGTGGTGCCAATAACTGTGTTGGCAGCATCTCTGAGTTTGACTACTTCAGTGTTGGTGCTGTGTGTGGTATCAGTTCTAGGAGTGCTAGCTTTTATGAACCTTTGCTAAATGCAACCAGTGAACATAGTTGTGGTGGTGGGTGGCCAGCTTTATGAGGAACCTGAGGGTATGCTGGGCGAAGCTGTGCTGGGCGTTGGCCAGCTATGTGAGGAATCTGATGTGTGCCACTTCAGACTTGCAGCTGGGTTTAGGGAGGGCCATATAGAAACAAATTTATTTTAATTTATTCTACCTCTGATGGGTTGCAGGAAGGGGCATGTGGAATATTTCTTTTAATTTATTCCACCTCTGATGGGTTTTGGGAGGGGACATGTGTATAAATACTCCCATTACTCTGGTTCCAGATGTTGTACCACCCAGTTAAGAAACAAAATAGTTCCCTGCAACCATTGAAAACATTACAGTGCATTTATTTGAGGGTGGGAGCATTTCTTGGAGGATGGTCTGGCGGAGGAGACTATTCACACCTTGAACCAGTTTCACGGATGGAAAACATGATGTCAGCCCTTTTGTACATGCAAATGTCTGCAGGGCTCTGCCCCACTGCAGCCGTTAAAAAAAGAGGAACATTGAATTAAAAGTGAAATGCTGATTCCATCCACCATTATATCACTGTAAGTTTATTTCACTCTTAAGAAAAGAAAAGACGCCCCTGTTAACAAAACTAAGGAAGTAGGGGGCTACAAGTAGTCAATTCAGAGTTAGTGCACTTATCCCTCGGAATTAAATTCTAAAAGTCCAAACATGTGGTAGTGCAATGACTACCTGTGAAGTCAGCACATAAGTAAATCAAAATAATGGAGCTGCGAAAGTCCATAAATCCATATTTGACTTTATTGTAGTAAAAACACAAACATGGCAACAATTTTATCTCTCACCACTGTGCAAAGTGCAAAGACCGTCCTCTTCCTTGGCAATATGGAAGTGAAGAGTGTCCTAATATACTGCTGCTACAAGGAAAATGCCCATCTTCCTCGGTGCAAATCAGGCAAATCAGGCATCTGAAAGTGCAAATTATGCAAAAATGCTAAGAACCATGCTATAATGCACGGTACAAATTTAAAAGTTTTTATGAGGTGAAATATGAACGCACATACCTCTGCTTAACAAAAGACTTGTGGAAGGCATAGAAAACCAGGAAGCACGCTAGTATCGACCATCTTAAGTCATCATCAGAGCATGCTCTGTACTATCTGTTTTATTTGTATTTATTGTAAAGCGCCTGAATTTGAGAAAGGCGCCGTATAAATAAAGTTTTATTATTATTATTATTATTATTATTATTATTAAACTACATGTGCTTTTAAAGAATGCATTTAAAGTGCTAGTACATGTTAATAACTGGACATTGCTAACGACATTGGACAATGTCAATATATACATTCAGTAGCCCCTTAATACATAATAAAATGTAAACTGCAGACAGAGCCAACAAGCCATGCCACAATCCAATTTAAAACTTGGTCTGCAATTGTAAATAAATGAACTGGCAGACAGAGCCAGAAAGTCATATCTGCCTATGGTAGAGCCGGCAAGTCATACCCATCTTAAGCAGACAGAGCCGGAAAGTTGTGATCTGCTACCAAGGTAGAGCTCATAAGTCATACCTCGGTAAAAATATTGCAAAAACACAAGGATCCAAAAATTAAATAAAGATGGTGGGGGAGGGTAGAGGGAGAAGGGAGAGGAAAGGAAATGAGAAAGACAAAGAAAAAGAACATAATAGAAATATATGGAAACAGAGGACAACGGGATAAGGGATATTCAAAAATTGTTACATAATTCTGTTATTCATTTATTCAAATAGCTGTAGAGCAGTATCTCTTCATTCAATCCTCCAGGTCTGAGACACTGTAATGTAGCAATCCAAAATGCTTCACATTATAGCAATTTTATCCCTAAATCTCTCCTCTTAAGCCCAATTCTACCTTCTCCAGGCCTATAAACCTTAGAGTTGCTGCTGATCCATGGTTTCCATTTGCATAATGTCTAGCCATTACATAATCCAAATTCAAATTCCTTATAGCCCTTTTATGCTCACCAATATGTACTTTTAAAGCTCGCTTCATCTGTCCCACATAACTCATCCCACAGGGACATGTCAACATGTAGATGACACCATGCGTGTTACAATTGATAAACAATGTGATAGCATATTTTGGTATGACTTTCCGGCTCTACCCATAGGCAGATATGACTTTCCGCTCTGTTTGCCAAGTTAATTTACTTACAATTGCTGACTGAGTTTTGAATTGAGTTGTGGCATGACTTGTCGGCTCTGCCTCAGCCGCAGGCATGACTGGTCGGCTCTCTCTGCAGTTTGCGTTTTATTATGTATTATGTACTAAATGTATATATTGACATTGTCCAATGTTGTTAGTAATTGTCTTGTGCAGTTATTAATGTATACTAGCACTTTAAATGCATTCTTTAAAGCACATGTAGTTTAGTACGCGGCGTGCTCTGATGATGGCTTAAGATGGTCGATACGTAGCGTACTTCCTGGTTTTCTATGCCGTCCATGCGTCTTTTGCAAGCTGCGGTTTGTCCTGTTTATATTTCACCTCGATAAAACTTTTAAGTTTGTGCATGGCATTATAGCACGGTTCTTAGAATTTTTGCATGATTTGCACATTCAAATGCCTAATTTGCCTGATTTGCACTGAGGAGAGATGGGTGTTTTCCTTGCAGCAGCAGTACATTTGACACTCTTCACTTCCATATTGCCAGGGAAGAGGATGGTCTTTGCACTTTGCACAGTGGTTAGAGATAAAATTGTTGCCATGTTTGTGTTTTTACTACAATAAAGTCAAATATGGATTTATAGACTTTGTACAGATCCATTATTTTTGATTTACTTATGTGCTGACCTCACAAGTAGTCGTTGCTACTACTTGTTTGGACTTTATTTCACTGTTGTCACTTTCACTTCCAAATTCTGGCTTGGGTCCCTCACCTTACCTTTTCTTTCCTCTTCAGTCCCCATTCTACCTCCTATTCCCTTTGTAGCTCTGGCTCCCTCTCTTGTGCTCCCCTCTGCTAAAATCCTTTGTTGGCCAGCTGCCTTCTCCTTCTGCTTCCCCAAACTATGGGATGTTTTCCCACTACTATGTGCACTGCTCATTTGTCCCAGTCATTCCCAGTCACCAAATCCTCCTCTGGGATTTTAGTACACATTTCTACAGTTGTCTCTAATTCTGTGCTGTACTTTGTCACCCTATAATTTCCTCCTCCCACTGCCCATGTTCCCCCGAATTGCTCCCCCATTTCTTCATTCTTCCTTGCTGAGCAAACCACCAACAGCCCTTCAATCCTACTACTGTATATATTTCTGCTATCTGCAGTTTAACACCATACCTAGAGGGCCTTGTTTGTACAGTGCTCCTATTGCGTTTACACTTTGCACTGACAATGTTGCTTTTCAGATGCTCTTCCTATCTCGTCTGTTCATTTTCACTACTTAATTGCTTAACTTATTTTTTTTATTGTGTAGCTGACTGTTGTAACTTGCTGCTGTATTCTCCTCATTGCCCCCGGACATATCTGGAAATGAGCTGTTTTAGCTCAGTATGTCTCTCTTGGTAAAGCTTTAGAAATAAATAAATAGTTATAGTACATAGGGATGCATAAATAGAGATCTGCCCCTCCCTCTTTTAGTTAAGTGCCTGATTGTTTAAGTGAAAACAGTACAGTGATTGAGAATTATGAATTATTATACAATGGGTCTCATATTCCAGCATTCTCATTGGCTAACTGGCACCTTCAAAGCGTTGTAAAATGTAGCATTGCTAATGCAAAGTTGCCATCAGCTGCATGTGCCCAAATCAATCCGACCCCAAAACGCAAACAAAAGACGCCATTTTTCCATCCCACTAAAGTGCGGCAACATAAATACTTACTCTGTTAAAATCACCTCACAGTCACCAAACCCAAACCTGACCTCGCTCCTTCCAGCTCTGGGCTGTACACTTCTCCCTCCTTGACAATGACTCCTCCCGCCTCCGTTAAGCTTTAAACCCTCAAATAACTTAATAACCGCAAATCACACAGTGGCCACTCACAGCAACAGGCGGCCCTTTACAGCTTTTTCATTTAAACTGTCACCTCCTAATAAAAGTAAATGCTCCCATGCCTTGCAGTTAAAATACAATTAATTGAAATAAAAAAAAACTGCCTGCCATGCATAAGATCCTCACACGCCAACTGTTTCAGCCTCCTCATTACTGCTCATCGGAGACTCGAGCTGATTTCCATATTCATAAGCAGCCTCCGTCTAGTTAGTGCTTCAAACTTCCGCACATTAAAAAAAAAACAGTACATGAACCGGTGTGACTGCTCAGGCTGTCAGGCAATGACCAGTCTTTGGCTATCAGAAGGCTGTCAGTGCTGAGGCGATCAATAGAATTATATCATGCAGACAGTTCTGGCTAGTGTGAGGGAGGATGGGGATAGGATTTTACTATACAAAACACTTTGGCAGTGGCCAGAGGTTTGATCGCTCAGGAAAAACACATTATATTAAAAAGAACGTGTGTGTGTGTGTTTGTGTTTTAGTACTTCAAGTGACAGATACCTTTCACCATGTTCTACCTTACAACAGGAACTATTTTCTAAGGAGGAAGGATATCAAGCTAAAAACCAAAAAAAAAACCCACTATTTTTAAAAATCAAAACTGTTTACTATTTTGCTTCTTAAACTTTGACTTACTGCCCATTGTATAATAGCAATAAACCACTTCAGGATTATTGGTGATGCTGGGGTTTACCCCGTCGAGCCAGTTTACTCACTCAGCCTGCGGCCTCGTGACGCGAACCACGCCAGGCGTTAAGTACCCAGCATCACCAACACCCTGTCGTAGTTTATTGCTTAACTAACTGGAACAGGGGCACTAAATATCAAAGCTGTGCATTAACCCACTGGTCCACTTATAATTGAGAAAAGCCCCTGACCACTATATTTATTATTGTTACTATACTGAACAAAATAAAAAGAAATGGAAGAAAGCAATAAAGGAGTTGAAAACCAGAGTTAAAACTGGTCTCTTGCAGTGCTGCAGCATGACTGATAGAAACTTCGATATGTTAAGCAGCATCTCACTGATGCACTGTAGAGTTCATGTTAACTAATTAGAGCTAAAAGATTTGCATACAATTCCATTATTAAGTCATCTATCCAGTTATTGAAAATAACCTGATTGTAGTTCTGTGGTCTGATTTCCTGAGATGAATCTTTTCCACCATAATATTAAACATACCACAAGGTAGTCTTTGCTACTTGAATGCCAACTAGAAAAAAGCTGTTGCACTGTTGAGATATAAACCTATAACAGCAAACCATAAGTAGTGCAAATTGTGTAGCATACTGTGCTATGTAAGTTGTGCTAGGCCTGTAGATTTCTACTAGTACCTACCTAAGTGCCCTCCTTCCCAGAGGAGGAAAGGCTTTTCAAGTGTTAAGTTCTTCTTCTCTTATCTGGTGATGTGTATCATGATTTAGTATTGTCCTCAAATTTTAGTTGTTGGAGTTGAAAGTGCTGTGCTGATGAGCTGGGTAATTGAAGATATGTATTAATTCCCAACCCCTCCTGACCACTGGATCCCTTTCCTCTCCTTCCCTCAAAGAAAACTAGTGCAGGCCAAGATGCCTTCCTGTATTATTTTCCACGCTCTGGTCACATCTTCCCTTCTCTGTCTGCTTTGCTTCCTCCATCTCCTTCTTCAAGCTTCTTCTTTTTGACTTTACTACATTTTCCTCCAAGTGCACCAGACCTCTGTCAAAACATTCCCCTTCCTCCTCCCCCATTCCTGTTTGATGGTGCCCTCTCCCAATATGGAGCAGTGTCTCTTGTCCACCTTAAGCCTCAGTCTGTGAGGGCTTAAAGCAGCTTCTAATTGTTTCACATCTGGGTTGCCATTTCTAATTGCACTTGATCCTTGTTCTTTCTGCCCTTGCACCTTTTATATTTCTAAGTGTTCATGCAGTACTCCTATTGTGTTTTCACTCTGTACTTATAATGTTGCTTTTCAGATGTTCTGCTAGCTCATCTGTTCATTTTTGCTACTTAATTGCTTAACTTATTTTTTGATTTTTGAATTGTGTAACTGACTGTTGTAATTTATTGCTGTGTTCTCGTCTTTGTTCAGTGTTAATCATCTCAGAATCATGGCTTTCCTCAAGATACCAGATACAGCCATCTCACTCTAAGGCTACTCCCTCACCAGGCAGGATCATACAAGCAGGGATGGTGGGGTTGCCATATACCTCTCCTTGTCCTTTTACTTCACTTCCATTCTCTCCATCGCCTTCCCTTCTCCCTATGAACTATTACTTTTACAACTCTCTCCCCTTTCTCCTCCTAACCTTTGTGGGAGGTATCTACTGCTGTCCAGGTCTCCTGCCTTTTCAATCACCGACCTCATCTCAGCTCTCACTATCCACTCCTCATCTGGTGAACTCCTCATCCTTGGGACTTTAACTTAAATTGGCTCTCAGTACTCAATCCAAATTCTGCAGTGACATCTCCTCCTTAACCTTACTCAAATGATCACTGAACCAACCCACCTAAACCACAAATCTCTCAAGCATAACCTCCTGGACTGGGCACTTGCCTCACATCTTCATGGGGTAATTGCTGTGGGAATTCTCCTGGATGCACTCAGTGACCACCACATAGTGTACTGTGTGTCAACATTCATCACCATAAAGTCCCTCCAAATATCCTCCTGCTCTGCTTTAGGTCCTTGGACTTATCTACTTGGTGGCAGTATAGCACAGTGGGATAAGTCTCTGAGCTGCAGATCTGGAGACCTCGGTTTGAATCCCACAGTTGCCTAGGTGCATACTGTGTGATCCTGAGCAAGTCATTTAACTTCCTTGTGCTCCCAGGTCACATCTGGAAACAAGCTTTGGCTTAGTGTGCGTCTCCTTGTTTTTTTTTTTTTCATTTATTTCAATCTAGGATTACAATACCTTTGAGCCGAGGCTCTTTACAAAGGTTCCACGACAGCGTATGCAACAGTCATCATTTTAGTTACAAACATATAGTCATTGACTTACAGACATGTAATAACCAGTACAAAGACTTGAGCTATGAGCAAGACAAGGGAAGGGGAGTGGGTGGGGAAGTGAGTGTAGGAGATCGGGAATGAGTTGCAGGGGGTAAGGGGAGTAATGGGAGGTGGTTGGGGCAGGGCAGGAGTGGAGATATGGGGGAGGTGGGCGAGGGTGGGAGACAGTGCAGCCAGGGGCCTTGTCAAGGGAATATGACAGGTAAGGTGCTAGGGTGCAAAGACTGATTGTAAGTGCTGGATGCTGGGGCATTGCAGCTGGAATGGTGGAAATGTTAAGATGGGCAATCACAGGATACAAGCAGTCAGAGGCGTAGCTTGGACTTGAAGAGGCTGAGTATTGGAGCAGTGCTATGTTGTTGCCAAGAGAGTTGAGCCAGTTGGATGCCGATAGGCGAATGATCTTTGTCCTTGGGTCGTGTGACATCATGGGCTATGTAGTAGATGGGAATTGGATGTTCTTGTGGTGACATTCCAATGTCTAGGCTTAAGAAGGGCACAGACACCAGGTGGGGCCAGACCCATTATAATTTTCTTGGCCGTGATGCAGGTTTGGTAATTTATGCATTTGTCCAGTTGAAGCCATCCCAGATTGGGAACAAAAGGTCACATGTGGAATGCAGTACGATGTGAGCCAGTGATGAGATGACAGGCCTTATTCAGGGAGGTTGCAATATGTTTGAGAGCAGAGGTAGTTGCAGACCCATATATGATAAGACCATAGTCTATGATGCCGACGATGGAGCTTTGGACGGCCACTGCCAGTGCTTCTGGGGTTAGGTGTTTCCTGTTCCAGAATAATATGCCTAACCTCGTATTGGCAGACTTTGCAACATACTGTTGATATGGACAGTGTATGAGAGGTGGGGATCATGGGTGATGCCGAGGTACTTGAACGATTGTGTTTGCTCTAGAATGGCTCCCACGGTGGTTGCAATGGAGAGGTGGAGTTGTTTGTTTTGTTGTGGGGCTGCAGAAGACCATAGACTTGTTTTTTTTCTGATTGAGAAGCAGTTTATGATTTAGAAACCAGGATTCGATGGAGGAGAAGGCCTGCTGAAGTTTATTTTGTAATTGGATTGGATCAGGGTCCGAGGTGAGGATCAAAGCATTGTCAGCATAGAGAATTATTTGTTCTGGGCAGCTGTCCGTAGTGAGTTTAAGAATAGGCTGTAGAGGAGGGTCCCAGAATGGAGCCCTGGGGACTCCTAGCAGACTGGAGTAGGGTCTGAGAGTGTATCAGCGATTCTTACTTGTTTGGAACCACTCTTCAAGGCAGCTCTTAAACCAGCCAATGGAGTCGGTTGACAGCCCAGTGATCTGAAGCTGGACAAGCAGGAGGCGGTGATTGACGGTGTCAAGGCTTTAGTTAAGTCAATGTAGATTGAGCCTAGTAGTTCACCGAGTCAAGTGCATTGTGGATTGCACCGTGAATTCAAGTAGGGCTGTGGAGGTGCTGTGACTATTGTGGAACCCGTGTTGTTGCTTGTACAGGAAGTTGTAAGTATCCAGGTATTCTGTGAGCTGGTCTGAGGCGACGCGTTCTAGTGCCTTGGAGAGTGGGGGTAGGGCAGTTTTGTCACCACTTTTATGGATTGGGGTGACAGTGGCAGATTTCCATCTGTCCGGGAACTGGCTAAGGCTGAGAGAGGTTGAAAATTCTGGTCAGAGGACAAAGCACTTCATTAAGTGTGAGAGACAGGATTTTGAGATTGAGAGAGTCATTACTGAATCTTGATTTACCAAGGGCTTTGGTTACATATTTGTGTACTTGAGGGCCTTGACTGCTTTGAAGTAGAAGCAGAGGAGCTGGTGGGAGTAGTGTTCATTGCAGACAGAGGGGCTTCACCATCTTTGAAGTAGTCCTGGGGTAGGACAGTGCTGAGGTCAGTAAAGGCTTTGTTAAAGGTAACTGCAATGGTTTTTGGGTTGAGGGTTGTGGTTCCGCTGATGTTGAGTATTGATGGGAGGCGGTTTGGGTGGATTCCCAGTGAGTTCCTTTATGTTCTTCCAGAATTCCGACCATTGCCCAGGAGTTTGTGAGGGCATGCTTCTAGTAGGCGGACTTCATTTGCCGGATGGTTTTGGTGCAGACATCGCGGGCACGCTTGTAGTTTTGGATGTCGTTTTGCCTTCCAGAGTTTCTGGGCAGCTCCCACAGGTAGTCTCTTGTTTTAGCATCCTGAGGAGGTCACCTCTGAGCCAAGGGTTACTGAGTGATTTGACTTTGTGTTTCTAATGGGAGCATACATGTTACAGGCCACAGTGAAGATATTTATGAAGCGGTAAAGGGCAGTGTTTCGTTGGTTGCATTGAAGATAGAGGACCAGTCTTGATGGAGGAGGTGGGATTTGAGTCGAGGAAGGTGACCACTGGGTAGAACCCTGCTGGTGATAGTTTTTGGTGGTTGTTTGATGAATTTATTTGACCAGGTGCAGCTAACAGGGAGTGGTCGCTGAGAGAGTCAGGAGGACATTAGTGTTAGATATCCACGATGGGTAACTGGTAAGGATCCAGTCCAAGAGTGTGCTGGTGCCAGTCCTGTAATTTTTCCTGGTTGGTGAGTCCAGTGCTCCAGATCTACAGGGATTCCTGTATTTTAAGGATTTTTACTACAAAAGCGGATACGGAAGGAAATCTTTTATTTTAAAATATATGGGGAAATGGTCAAACACTACAGGAAAATGTCCACTATGAATCTCATGGCTGCCAAGATCCAGACAGAGCCCTCCAATTGGCGCCAGCTTGCTGACTTTGCTACACTATAAGCAATTCTGTTGATCCATTTGCAGCCATGTTTCTCTGGGGTAGTAAGGTAATGTGTTGGCAGTGCATCTTTCTGAGGATGAATTAAGATCTTCTGATCAAGAACCAATGAGCTGCTGCATGATCCAAACACCTGCCATGTGGCCCCACTCAAAACAGCAACACTGCTGAGTCAGCCGAGCTGCATCTCAAATGCCACTGTTCTGGACTGGCAGAGAGCCTAAGCCACTGAAGATAAACTAGCCTTCTCATGGCTGCCTCAGGTTTGTCTATTTTAAGCTCATTTTAAGTGCAAATGAGTCATACAAAGACTGACCACTTGATGATGACATGCTTTGAGGTGCAAGAAAGAGTGCTTAAGTGCTGCTTGAGGGAAGCAGCTACCAAACCACCAAGGCAAACAAACCTTCTGTTTTGCAAATCTGTTCATTTTAAACACATGAAGGCAAAAAGCGAGCCAGACAACAGACCTCCGATGATGGTGGGATTTTAAAGGGTGATGGGACACAAGAGTGCTTAGTGCTGCTACTTGGCTTGTTTGGTACACAGAGCAGAGTTGTGTTTTAAAAAGATCACTAAGGCAGCACTTCTTCTGACCAGCCTAGAGGTTGAGGTTGTTTGAAAAAAATTAGACAGTGTTTCTATTTAATTGTGAGCCTAGGAAAGGTATGGAGGTGTCTTCATCAAGATACGAGGAGTTATGAATTATATGTGTGAGATCAGAAGGGACCCATAGACCCTGGTCTGGCCTAAGGTTAGTAAAATAAATGGAAAAAAAGGGAATATTTGTTTTACCTCTGAGAGTTCAGTGCACAAAGCTGTGTGTGTGTGGGGGGTGCTAAGCATGCCAATGAAAACACAACAATACACTGAAACAATGTTTATTAATCAAGCACTACAGGTTCACAGAGCTGTAGGCCCAATGCACGATTGGTGTGCAGTGGCTATGCACGCATGTCTGGGGCGAGTAGCTGCTCAACACCCCATGCACCCCTGTATGGCATGCATGAAGGGGCACATGCAGAGCCACCGCACCCGATCCCCCATGTCTGCAGACAGCTCCGCGATGGGGACATTCCGGTGTGCCAGCACCACGTGTATTCACTAACCTATGTAGTGCTGGCGATGGGTGCAGGGGTGGTGCAGGGTACACCAGGGAGACCCTGCCATAATCCACAGCATGCCCCATGAACACAGGTATTCAGTCACTGGGGACCAGGACAGTGCACACTGTGCTGCTCCCGACTGCTGGGCAGCATGAGGCGGCAGGGCAACTGGATGGATGATCTGCCCAGAAAGTTTATGTGAGGTAGCACTGGGACTGGAGGGTGCCGCACTGGTCCGGGTGCATGCTGTCGGCATACACAGCACCTGGACCCATGCCACTTTATGTGTGAGATCCACTATGGGTCCCAGGGGCATCCCATTGGATGTCTGCCTGGGACAACTCCTCCCTGGCCACCCTGCAGAGTCCTGTGCATTGGGGAGGAGCCGGGTAGGTGGTCGGCATTGGTGAATGTCAGTATGGGTGCATCTGTCCACGGGGTGCAGGGGCAAGGTGGGGTATGTGCATTTTGACATCCCTATGCCCCTTTCATGTATTGTGAGCAGAACACAAAATGTATCAGTATGTGATTAAGGGGTAAATTTGAAGTTAAGGCATTTCATACTATAAATAGAATACTGTATAAGGGACTGTGTTATTACAAGGTTATAATACCTTCAGGAGGTTCTGGAGACTTTTTTTTTTTTTGAAATTTAAGTTTATTAGTTTATTAGTTACAAGGACAATACAACCAAACACAAAGCAAAACCAGATACAAAGCCAGTAAGTCATAACCAAACCAAACCCTCCCCCATAAACGAATGCATCAAAGAATACATGTCCCTCCCATCCCCCGTCCCTTCCCCTCCCAGGGTGCACCTGCAAATAACCTCCAACACACAACCTCTAAAGTCTGGATATCATCTCTCTTACATAGTGATTGGTATCCTAACCAACAGCTCGGCTTATTGTAAAGAGAAGATAACAAGTCCGACTTCCACTATGATACAAAGAACCATAGAGTTAGCATATACTATACTATGTGGTATGAGGGTCAAGGATCGGGTCGCCAGACCTTACCATTTAGGGTAAACAAAGGGATTGAGTTTACCCCATCTTTTATGAAATAAGTCCAAACGATTCTTATAGCTGGCAATCAGGTTTTCAGATTGGAGATATAACATCAACTCCTTTAACCAGTCAGCATATGATAAAACCAACTGGTCCCTCCAGTGTCTTAAAACCAGCTTCTTGACTGCCATAGATACCAGGGCCATATAATACCGCGCTCCACGCTATCTACATGAGAGAAATCCTCAACACACAAATTTCAGGGCAAAAAACCTACTCAGACCCAGAAGAGGATCCAAATTGTCCCGAATCAAGGACCACAGAGGGGCAACTTTAGAACATTCCCCAAAAATGTGAATTAAATTGCCCTCACCTTGCAAACACCTGAAACAATCTGGGACGGGATTAATTTACGCTGAAAAGTTTAACAGGGGTATAATACAGGTTATTGACAATGTTGTACTGCACTAACCAAGCCTATCTTGAGCATGATATTTGTGTAGTTAGGCCAGAAATTCCTCCAAAGCGGGACATCCTTCGGAAGGAGACGCGTCCAGACCTGGGGACCCCAACCTCCTCCCGCAAGTTAAAGGTCAAGAGATAGGAATAAATCTCAAGAGATTGAATGGGGCTGAGAGGCCAGCGTATAATATTAGAGAGAAGAGGGTGAACCACCGATTGCTTAAACGTAACACCGAACTTGCTACCCACCAGGTACCGAGCTGGAACACCTTAAAAATATCTCTGATTGATATACCAAACCTAACTAAAATATCACCTGACTCATGAGCGAGGCTTGACCAAACAAGTGCTCAACCATGGAATCTTTAAGTTGTGGGAGCCAACTTGACCCTATCCAAGAATCTCTAATCTAATATTGGGATTAGGCCCTAAATCCGTGTGATTGAGAATCCAAAAGACTTGAGACATTGAGCCCACACTCTAAGGGAGACTGCCACTGCATCGCCTGAGATCAGTTGTGAAAGTGTCTTCGGGTCTGGTAGAATAAAGCTGACATATCAACTTTAAGTTCGGAGAGAAAGGCCTTTCCAGCTGAAGCCAGCTAGGGTAAGAGCATTCAGTGTTCGATGAAAACCATCTTCCTAACTTGGACAGGTGGGCCGCCCAGTAGTACAGCAGGAAGTTAGGGTCTCAAGCCACCTCTTTCTTTAGGAAGTGATAGGGTGGCATAAGAACAAAGCGCCCCTTCCCCGCCAGATAAAAGTAGAAACCAAACTATGAAGCTGCTGGAAAAGGAAAGAGGGACCCAGAGGTTGGTAAGATTCAATGGATAGAAGATCCGGGGAAGGACATTCATCTTAATAATATTGATTCTGCCCCACAAGGAGACAGGGAGCACTGTCCCACGTTGTAAGTCTTGGGTGATCGAGTCTCTGACTTTGGTTAGTTTAATTTTTGAGAAGAGAGGGATCGGTAGAGAAATAGATCCCAGATATTTGATTGAACTGGAGGTCCACCTCATCCCAAAGGAGTGAAAATCTCGCTTGAAAGTATAGTTATTTAAAGGAAAGATCTCACATTTAGAGATATTTAATTTATAACCAGAAAAGGAACTAAACTGCCTAATGATACCCAAAGCTGCCTCTAGGGATGCTACTGGCTCCACTAAATGCAGCAAGACATCATCTGCATATGCCGATAAGACTAGTTCCCGATTTTGAGCTTGACACTCTCACCCGAGGAGAAGACTTAAGGTTAATCAATAAAGGTTCCAAATATAAATTAAACAGCAGGGGAGACAGGGACAGCCCTGTCTAGTACCGCAAAGAGACGGAAAGAGGGGACAAGACCCATTACAGTAAATTTTAGCAGAGGGCACTTATAAAATACCTGTATCAAGTTCAAAAAGAAATCGAAAACCCATTTCCTCCATTACTGTCCATAAAAGGACCAGTCAACCTGATCAAATGCTTTCCAGCATCAAGAGAAACTAGGGCGACTGGGCCTGAGGTAGTCCGGCATCTGCGAGATATGGGACAAAGTCCTCAAATGGTCAGCACGTCCACCGGAACAAAACCGCCTGCTCAGGGTTCAAAAGGCCGACTAAATTCTTTTAATCCTTTCGGCGAGTATTTTGGCTAGTATTTTAACATCATAGTTCTGAAGAGAAATAGGGCGGTAACTAGCCGGATCAGAGGGTTCCTTGTCTGCCTTGGGAATTAGAACTATGGTGGCCTCGAATAAAGCAGGATCAAGGTCAGATGGGACCAAGAAGTAGTTATATAATTCAAGAAGAATAGGAGTGAGCTCTTAACAAAGACTTTGTAGAAGTTTGCAGGAAACCCATCTGGGCCCGGTGCCTTGTCTGGAACCAGAGAAGCAATAATACTCTTTATTTCCTTGGCTGTGATAGGGCCAATAGGCTCGCTGCTGAGACTCCGATATGCACGAACACCAATTCCTCTTACGTATTCCCTGACGTCCGCTATCGGATAGGATGCCTGGGAGCGACTATAAAGGCTCGAATAGTATTCCTTAAAGACCTGAGCAATATCTCTGGGTGGGGAGACAGTGTTACCAGATGGGGAAGCCAAAGAGGAATAATCCTCGAACTCTCAAGTGCATAGGCATAAAGCTAGTAGTTACGGATTTTCACTGAGATCCAGATATCTAGCCCAGGTTTTCACCAGACAATACTTTGTTTTTCTTTCAGAAGATCCGGTATTCATTCTTAGCCCAGAGAAGTTCCTTAAGATCTGAAACCGAGGAAGTTGATGAATACCTGCCTTCTAACCCCTAATCCTACCAACCAACTCCAGCGACCTAGCTAACTATGCCTTCTTTCTAAGGGAAGCCATTTTGATAAGGTCACCTCTGAGATAACACTTAAAGCTCCCCATATCATATCCACCCTAGGGTGGAGCTCATATTATCGGCCAGAAAGAGAGATATTCTGAGCTAATTCTCGAGACACAATGGCGGTCCTTTAGTAGTTGAGTATTTAAATGCCACATGGAGTAGCGAGTAGTCAGGATTTAGGGACAGTTGTATCCAAACCATAGCATGATCTGACACAATGATCGGGTTCCAAGCCAGACAAAGGATCTTGGAAGGAAGAGAGACTAACTAAAATCATGTCTAATCTTGACTTAGTACCATGTGATTGGGACTGGAAAGTAAAGCACGCAGGAAGGGTTGGCAAGGCGCCAACGGATCACCCAAACCTAACAATGAAACCATTTCACAGAAGGCTTTCTAGGAATTAGGTGTACGCCTGTCTTGGGTTCCTTATCCAACTTCAGGAAAAGGGTACATTCCAATCCCCACCTAGCACAAATTGAGTGGGCAAAAGCTGGCCAGTTTATCCACCAATGTCATAAAGAACTCAGGGCTCCCTCCCACCGTCCATAAACTGAACCAAGAACCACGTTTTCTCCATTTAAATTACCCTTAACTAAAACATATCTCCCTTCACGGTCTGAGAGAACTAAATCTTTAATAAATAAAACATGTCTTTTGAAAAGAATCGCACCCCTTGCTGAAACAGGAATTCTCGCAAGATAAAATTGAGAGAACCCAGATCGAGAAAGCATTCTAACGTCATCATGACATAAATGTGTTTCCTGCAAAAAAGGATGTCAATGTGGAGCAATGAGCAGTGATTAAAGACCTGTAGGCGCCGACTCGATCCCTAAGCCTCTAACATTCCAGGATGCTATTTTAACTGTATTTAGCGCATCTTATGAGTATATCAAAACAATTAGATATCCAGACAAAGTACTTATCACCTACAGTAGCAAAGTGCACCTCATGTATGACAACCAGAAAACCTTTCACAACTCCCCTCCCCCTACAGAAACCCCCCACCCTGAAAAATAGAATAGACCAATTCATGAAACCCTCCCCCACTCCCCATTACCCCAAAAACCGTATCAACTCGAGAAAAATCTTTAAAATAGATTATCCAAAGTACCCAGTAGTTGAATGGAGTAACCATCCGTAACCCCCATCCCACCCACCTCCCCACCATCAAAGCTCTAATCTTAGCAGAAAACCAGACAACGCCAGAAAAGACCCCAATCCCCACTAACGAGACCAGAGAAATCGATACCATAACCTGCCATATACCAGCCCCCAAAACATCCCAAACCACAAACCCACCAAAAACTATGTACAAATGGAGTTCGTACAAAGGTAGTCCCAGATGTAGTTGTTGCCCGAATCACGAACCTCCCTAATCCCCACTGACAGACCCCAACCCCAGAGCTGGAAACCGTGCCATGTATCACAAAAACAGGTACATCCTCAGTACAAATACAACCTCTGCGGTAAAGAACCTATTCTTACCGGAACAGCCCCGCAGAGGTTAGCTACCCCCAACGCACGGCTCCTAATCCCACATCCAGCTAGCAGCCCACCAAGTCCTCCCTCCCCCATAGCCGCCCCAACCCACAACATATAAAGCAAGCCAAGACAAAACAGGAGTAATAAAAGAAGGGCATGAGGGGAAAGGAACAAAACAAAACATAAAAGGAGCTTACATCTTGAGTTGAGAATACCACTTAAACCCTGTCATCCCAAGCGCATCAGCCAAACTCAGTTCACCTCCCCATCCCTGCAACATTCATGAAACATCTACCCGAGTCGCTGCCGATTGTGATGAAAACCAGACCTCATATGCCAGTCCAGACAGAAAATGGGAGAAAACACCAAAGGACCAAAACCGAGGTTGCCGTTTCGAGGGGACCGTTTAAACCGCAGAACACCAAGCGGTCCGTCCCCAGGAAGCTCCCACCCAGAAACCGCAACCATCAAATGAAAGTTCCCCGCCGGACGCCTTATAACCGTGGAACCGGAACTCGAACCAGGACCCAACCCTAGTGCTTTTTGCCCTCCCACCCCTAACGGCCAACCCACGAAGAGGACCCAGAGAGGAAAACCCAAGACAGCCAGAAAACATGAAGAAGGACGGCCCAAAAGGACAAAGACAGAGGTAGGTGACAGGGAGGGTAAACAGATGCAGAACAAAGGGACAGGGAGGAAAACACAAACAGCCAGAAAGGGAAAAGACACGAACAAGATCCACAAACTAGAAATTTAGCTCAAGCGAGCATTAGAGCAGCCATTCAAAGTCCACAGCAGTCTTCATCCAAGTCCCTTGAACAAATCAGGCAGTCGATTGGCGAGTTCCTTGTCGCGCAGCTTCAAGGTGTCAAAACTCGAGCTGATCCACCGATAGTCACTTTTAGGTAGCAGGGTACACCATCCTGAATGGAATCGCTGCCGCTATTAATTTCTGCACTCTCTGGTGATACGCTGCCCTCTTCTCCCAGATTTCTTTGGGAAGGTCTTGGGTATACGGATCCTCGAAGCACCCCTCAGAATCTCTTTCATTCCCGGCCCTCAGGTAGACGTGCTGCCTTTCTAAATAGCTTAGGAATTTCTAGATGATCGGGCGGGGGGATCCAGCTGCAGGTCGAGGCGCAGTGAGCCGTGCTCCTTTCAAGGTGGTAGGAGGTATTATGGGAGACGGCCCACTATCTTGACGAGGAATTTTGTAGAAAGGCCATGAGGTCTGGGCCTCTTCCAGCTCAGGAAGGCCAATTATTAGTAAATTATTTCGTGGTTTCTCCCTCTAGGTCCTCAGTCTTTAATTGCAGCTTCTAACTTGCTGCCTAAGCTCAGTTATTTCTGTTTCAGCCCTGATCTCTACTGCTCTGAGAAAGCGACCCTGACCTCCACATCCGAGACTTTTTAGAAACAGTGGAGAGGTCGCTCGTAAAAGATTTAAGTTCTCCAGTCAGCTCTACCAGAAGCTCCCTCAAAGGTTGATTTCTTGAAGGAATTTGTCCTCCGACAGTGGCATGGGTTGTGGAGCTTTATCTCCTCCACGGTCCGACCTAGCAGGACCTGGTTCCTTCTTTTGCGGCCTTCTCAGGAGATGCAGGAGGGTATGCTTTGTAAGGGCCTGCTTTCCATCCACCTCCATCGTGACCCAACTGGGGCTCTGGATTCCCAAAGTAAGATCCTCAATCGCTGCCAGGCTATCAGCACACTTGGTTTTGATTAGATTTCTGGAAAAACCCACAGAAAGCACTATAAATTTCTCAATTCAGGTGGCCAGAGGGGGAGCTCAGTATCTCAGCTGCTGCTTAGATGGATGCCATCACGTGACCCAGGTTCTGGAGACATGTGAATCTTTAGAACTGAGCTTTATACATTCCAACATGTCCCCAGGACCTCAAGATGGTATTATATTGTTACATATAAAGTTCTTATAGTTGTAGAGATATGTGATACGTTGTAGGTGATTTTTTATATTTTAAATAAATAAGAACACATAAAACAGCCTGAACATTTGTCCTAGTGATTTTCTTGACTGGCATAATGACACCAATTGAGTACTTACATTGATTTGTGCATACAGAAAAATCTACAGGAATTTCATCCCAGTTTTACAGGGAAAATACAGGGAAAATTAGAGGAGCTACAGGAAAATGCTTTGCCTGATCTGGGAACACTGGGTGAGTCAACCATTTGTGTGAGTTTCACCGCAGCAATGGTATCCCTGTGTGCATCCAGCATCGGCCGAGGCCAGTTGATGCTGAAGTCACCAGAAGGGTGGATTCGGTGTCTGTGGGAGTGACTTTACAAAGTCAAGAACAGCTGTTAGACCAGTTCCTGTTCTTTGGAATGGGATGTAGATGGTGGCAACAGTGAGGGTTTTGTTTTGGGTTCTGAGGAGGATTCTCACTGGCAGTATCCGAGCAGTTGTGGGTTGGAGTGAGGTAATGATGTGGTGCCCCGTATGGAGTCTTTAGGTAGAGAGCACAGCCCCACCTCTTTTGGAGAGGCGATCCAGCCTAAAGACGTTGTAGCCAGGAAGGCTGATTGCATGGTCCGTACTGATGGCATGAGCCATGTTTCGACAACCGCCAGGATGTCAGGGCTATGCTGGCTGGTGAAGGCCTGTAAGGCATCCATTTTAGGAAGGAGGCTGCAGATGTTGATTGATATGAATGAGAGGGCACCTGAAGGCTTGCTCAGATTAATGGCTTTAGAGCAGAATGGTCCAGGGTTTGGGTGCACGTTGCCTGACAGCATTAGGAGGAGGAGGAGGAGGACTAGCCTTAAGGAGCTACAGTGTATTTCTTTGAGGATGCTTTCTGCCTGCTAGCATCTCGGGAAATTGCGAGCATCTGCGTCAGTGGGTGAGGGTAAATGTAGACAGGGGACCAGAGTGGAGGGCTAGGACCAGTGTGGGTGTAGGACAGTTTCATGGCGGTAGGATGGACCCTGGGCAAAGGGCAGTGGCCAGTGTGTAGCATGCCTAAGTGGAGGAAGGATGTAGGAATGTGGAAGCTGTGGGGAGGGAGGAAAGCAGGCTTTTGGGGTGTGCAGTAGGGAGGAAGACAGGCAAGAAGAAATAGAATAGGGTAGAGAGAACAGCGGAGGTGCATGATTAAGGTAGGATTCGGGTAGGTGGAGGGAGGGTTAAGACAAGCTGGCGGGACTAGGAGAAGGGGGCAGAGAGCAGTAGCTGGATCAGTGGGAAGTGAGGATACAGCCAGGAAGGCCAGGCAGCAAGGGACTGTCTTTCAGAGTATACTTTTTTTTTTCTAATGAAAGACCAACCATCCTCTAGTGGCAACCTGCTAATGGAAAACTAGCCACCAAAAAAAAAAAATTCTATTACACACTTGAAATGTGTAGTTCTGTCTAAAATCTATTTGTTAAAAGTGCCAGGTGGCGAAGTAGGGAAAGTCCTGGCCAATCAGAGCAGGTTTGCTGGAGCGCCTGTAGTTCGAATGGCTGCGCTGTCCCATACCTTCCAAGGAGCTGCAGGCAGGCATCCTGGTCTCGTGCCGGTGGCTGGCTGGGTGCCGGCTGACCGTGGGGAGCTGAAGCAGCCCCATTCAATGGCAGGCAGCTGGAGAGAAGAGAAAAGAGCAGGTCTTAAATAGCATCGAGGTAGGATGGCTTTAGATTTGAGCAGTTTAACAAGACACAGGAGAGTTAACTTTTGGCACCAAGGCAGAGTCCTTGGATGGGGGTGCAGTAGGAGCACTGAAATAGAAGAGGTGTAAGCACTTTAAAACACTAGTAGAAATTACAATCCAGCTAATACAGTTGAAAAATTCTATTACACATTTGAAATGTGCTTAGTTCTATCTAAAATCTATTTGTAAAAGTGCCAGGTGGCAGAAGCAGGGGAAAGTCCTGGCCAGTCAGAGTGGGTTTGCTGGAAGCGCCTTGTTCTGATTGGCTGTGCTGTCCCATATCTTCCAAGGAGCTGCAGGCAGGCGTCCTGGTCTTGGTCGGTGGCTGGCTGGGTGCCGACCGACCATGGGGAGCTGAAGCAGCCCTGTTCAAGGGCAGTCAGCTTCTAAGGAGCTGCAGGTGAGCATCCTGGTCTTGGTCAGTGGCTGGCTGGGTGTCGGCCGACCATGGGGAGCTGAAGCAGCCCCATTCAGGGCAGGCAGCTTCAAGGAGCTGCAGGTGGGCATCCTGGTCTCGGTCGGTGGCTGGCTGGGTGCCAGCCGACCGTGGGGAGCTGAAGCAGCCCCATTCAAGGGCAGGCAGCTTCCGAGGAGCTGCAGGTGGGCGTCCTGGTCTCGGTCGGTGGCTGGCTGGGTGCCGCCGACCGTTTGGGAGCTGAAGCAGCCCGTGTCAAGGGCAGGCAGCTTCAAGGAGCTGCAGGCGGGCGTCCTGGTCTCGGTCGGTGGCTGGCTGGGTGCCGGCTGACCCTGGGAAAGCTGAAGCAGCCCGTTCAAGGGTAGGCAGCTTCCAAGGAGCTGCAGGCGGCGTCCTGGTCTTGGTCGGTGGCTGGCTGGGTGCTGGCCGACCATTTGGGAGCTGAAGCAGCCCTGTTCAAGGCAGGCAGCTTCAAGGAGCCGCAGGCGGGCGTCCTGGTCTCAGTCAGTGGCTGGCTGGGTGCTAGCCGATGGTGGGAAGCTGAAGCAGCCCATTCAAGGGCAGGCAGCTTCAAGAGCTGCAGGTGGGTGTCCTGGTCTCAGTCGGTGGCTGGCTGGGTGCTGGCCAACTGTGGGGAGCTAGCGCAGCCCGTTCAAGGCAGGCAGCTTGTTAAACAATGTTCCTTTCCCTTTCCTGCACAAAGACTTAGCAACAACCGACTGATCCCCTTTGTCCACTGGCTCCTCTGTTAATTCTGCCTCAGTTACTTTAAGAACAAGTTCTTAAATATCTGGGATAAGTATGATCCCATCAGGAAAACCAGGTTAGAGGCTCCCACCTCCACTGGGTGTCAGCCAAACTACTGACCTGTCAGTGCTCTCGTGACCTTGTTTGGAAGGTGCACAAGGCCTCAAGCTCCCATGTGGACGTTCTTAAGTACTATGCCCTCCGTAATGCCTGCACTAGGACCATCAGACTTGCCAAAGCTGAGTATTTTCATTAAACTTCTTGGATAACATTAACAGCCCCTCAAAGTTCTCAAAGGTTGTCCACACCCTGTTCTCCCCATCAATCCTGTCCCCAATTCCAATCCTTAAGGTGAGATGCACCACTGTTTCTTACACCCCTTCTGTGGCTCTTGAGTTCAACACTTTCTTTACCACTTGTGCTTCCTCCTCCTCTCCTTCCTCCCTCCCCACCTCTGCTCCCTCTCCTACAGACCCCTGCTCCTCCCTGCACCCTCCTCTTTCTCCTTCTCCTTCTTACCTATTGCACTTGCAGATGCCCTGAAGGTTTCCCTATCCAGTGGCAACACCACGTTGATTTTTGGGAGGCTACAGCCCCTCCAATCATTTTCAGGAAATATAAATAAATAGCAGCTATATACTTTTTATTTATTGATTGTTTTGTTGTCTCTCTGACTCTGACTTCCTTGAAGCAACTGGACTCGCTACTGAAGTCTAAGAAAAAAGATCTGCTGACTCCCATCCGGCTGACTCTAGAGATAGAGTAGCAAGTCAAGCGCCTAATGAGCTAGCAGAGGAGTGACTCATACAGTCACAAGATAACAGTAGTGCAAGCTGACTGAACCCTAACTAAAAAGTTTCTGATTCTGAGAAATGCAGCCGTGCAGACTAGAGATGAGAGAGAGAGAGAATGAGATGGAATCAGATTCCTTGCACCGACAGAAATGTCCTGCATCAGTTTGCATCTTGCATGTGAGAAGTCATCATTAGACATCAACCCCGGCCGTTTTCACTTTTTGGGTCACAGAGCTGCTCATCTCGGCATTTGTATCTGTGGAATTTGTTTAGTGGCTTTTCGTGCTGGATGGTGGCTAGCAGCCACGGGCAGGTACTAAAAGTGTGTGTGGTCAGGTGTGGCTTCGGCAACGGTTGGCTGGCTTGGTGGGTGGCATTCTGACTCAGTTTAGATCACAATTATCTGTCTGGAATGTTATGATATGCATGGTGTCTGACTGATTGGAACACGGGGCAGTGAATGAGGGAAATTTCAAATTTCACTCATTCACTGCCCTAGTGTGTGCTCTTAATCAGACACTATGTATATCATAATATTCCAGACAGATGATCAGATCAAAATGAAACGGACTGTCTCTAATGAAAAATCAAATGTCCTTTTGTCCTTGCAGAAAGTCAAGAAGAGAGAGAGAATGAGTTGGAATCGATTCTTTGCACCGACCGAAATGTCCTGTTTGCATCTTGCTTGCAGACATCAACCCAACTGCCTTTTTCGGATCACAGAGCTAAGAGCTGCTCATCTCAACGCCCACTGCTGTGGAATTTTTTAGTGGCACTGGATGGCACCAGGTGACTGGCAGGCCGTGGGGCAGGTGCTAAACTGTGTGTGGTCTGGTGTGGCTTTGCTTGGCTTGGCTGGTGGGGGGTAAGAACAATATTTATATTGTGTGGACTGAATTCTGAAATTAAAAGTTCTTAGGCAGCAGCTGAGCAAACAACAAACAAGGGCTGTCCTAATGTTGCTTAATACTACCATTTTAAATGGCATTTATCTCAGTTGAGTAGTAGGACTTGGGGGTGTGAGGGTGAGAGGAGCAAGGACTGGAGTCTGGACGTAGGGAGGGTTCTATTGATTCTGTAACTGGCACCGCCTCATAGTCTCCTACCAACAGCATAGCAGCTTGTTTGAAGGTCTCTTATTTGCTCTGGGTTTCTCCTGTAACCTTCCCAGCAGATCTGCTGGGATAATGGTGTCTAGCTGTTGTGTTCTGTTCTTTATTTGCTCTGGGTTCCTCCTGCAACCTTCCCAGCAGATCTGCTGGGATAATGGTGTCTGGCTGTTCTGGTTTCTTATTTGCTCTGGGTTCCAACTTCCTCCTGTAACCTTCCCAGCAGATCTGCTGGGATAATGGTGTCTGGCTGTCTGGTCTCTTATTTGCTCTGGGGTCCTCCTGGCAACCTTCCCAGCAGATCTGCTGGGATAATGGTGTCCAGCTGTTGTGTTCTGGTCTCTTATTTGCTCTTGGTTCCTCCTGCAACCTTCCAAGCAGATATGCTGGAATAATGGTGTCTGGCTGTTCTGGTCTCTTATTTGCTCTGGGGTCCTCCTGTAACCTGTCCTCTGTGGACCAGTAACCACATTTTCCACATGTACCATTAAATAGGTAGCTGATAGCTAGGCTTCTCAAACATATTTTTCACCACTAAAGTGCAGGAGAAAGCCACCATTTGAAGGAAAAATGTCAACATTTTATTGGGGGCATCCCCTGAACCCCCTAGCTTTGTTAGGATTTTGACTAAGGGCATTAGCCCACCCCAACTTTGTACTCCTGGTGATGCCTCTGCTCCTATTCCTAAACCCCCACAAGAGAAAGAGCCCAGATGGACTTGAATCTAAGTTCCTCCACCTCTCTGCCTGTGCCATTGCCCTCCCACTCACCTCCCTTCCAAATCTCTCTTCTCTCTTGTCTCTGTACCAGATGCCAGGAAGGTCAAGACAGTCGTACCCCTCCTAAAGGTGATGACTCTCCAAGCCTGGCAATTACTGCCCCATATCCCTTCTCCTCATCCTTGCCAAACGTCAAGAACACCTAGTACTGGCACAGCTTTCACCCTTCCTCGACTCTTCCTCCTTTGTCACCCTTTTCCAGTCTGGTTTTCTAAGTCCCACTCCACCGCACCTCCTTATCGAGCCTACTGACTCCAATCTGTCTAACATGGATCAGGGCCACATCACCTCTGTCATCTTTATTGACTTGGTTAAAGCTTTTGACATTGTAGCCCACACCCTTCTCGACAAGCTTCCAGTAGCACAGCTTTCTGCCTCCACCACTAACTGGTTCTATTCTTATCTTGTGAGTAATTCTCAGTCAGTCAGAAAAGGCAACATCCTATTCCGCCATCAACACCGGAGTACCTCAAGGGTCAGTCCTTGGCCGTTACTTTTTCAGTATTCTTAATGACCTCCCTGCTGCCTGCTCGTCCTCATCTAGAAGAGGTGGTGGCAAGTGGGCAGGAGTCAGGCAGGATCCACAGGTAGGAAGCTAAACAAGCTCCCCCACAAATGCCAGCAGCAAGGGACTTATGGGAGGTCAGGAGGGATGCTAGAAAGGGAGAGCAAGTAGTGAGAGGGGAGAAGGAAGCAGAGTGGAGGGTGGTAACCTGAATGCTCTGAGTCTAGCGAACAAAACAGAAGAGTTACAGGCTCTCATGGCAGATGGGGAAGTGGACATGGTAGCTATCTTTGAGACATGGGCCACCAACTACCATCACCAGGACCCGGCAGTAACAGGATATAGGATATTTCAGAGGTACAGAGTAAAAGGAAAGGGAGGTGGTGCTGTACATGAGGGAAGGACTGAAGCATGTCAGGAGAAAGCGGAGGAGCAGGGAGCAGCAGTCATTATGGGTACAGCTCCAGGACTCCAAAATAGGACCCTCAGGATGGGAGTGGTGTACAGGCCACCCTCTCAGACTGAGGAGTTAGACAGGAACTAGCGGGACAGATCAGAAGGATCTATGAGGGGAAGGTGTTACATACTATCTTCTATATATACTCTTCTTTTGTACTCAGTTAGTTTTGTTAAATATTCTCAATATTGCTCCTGATATTTAATTTTGGGTATTGATGTTGGGTGAAATAACATAAAGGTGTCTTATCTGTAGTAATCTACAACCTTGAGTATCACAGGAGCATATGGAACCATAATGACTTTTTATGTACTACTGTTGTTTATTAAGTTGTCTGTATAAGTTTGAATTGTTTACAGAATGTAAATGTAATAGTAAATCTAAAATGCAATAAAGTTTATTAAATTTGAAAAGAAGCATCTGGGAGGGGCAGCACGGTGATTGTGAGGGACTTCAACCTGCCAGGAGTGGATTGGGTATCCCAGCCACCATGAATAGGAGGAGCAGGTACTTCTGGGCATCTTCCAGGACAGCTTCCTATTGCAGATGGTCAACGAGCCAACCAGGTTAGGAATACCCTAGACCTCACGCTGGCAAATGGCGAGTTTGTGAGGAGCTGGTGGTGGAGGAACCACTTGTGGGGAGTGACCACCACTTGGTGTAGTTCACGATAAACATGGAGAAAGTAGGAGTAGGAATGGGGACAAGGGTGTTAGACTTCAGAAGGGCTGACTTTGGGAGGATGTGGGAAATAGTGCAGGGTATCTGGCAAAGATCCATCCAAATATGGACACTAATCAAAGTGGGAGGTCATTAAACTGGGAATTGAGGAGGCAACCATAACATGTACAAGGGTCCAGGGTTAGAGGGCTGGGCCAAGAAGCCTCTGCTGGGTGAGCAGAGGGGTCATGGAAAAAGTAAGGAAGTAAAGAGCCGTGTTTTAGAAGGTACAAAAAACCGAGAGAGGGCAAGACAGAGGAATACCTGAGGAGTTGAGGAGGTGACAAGGGTAGTCAGGTCAGCCAAGGCATCCATGGAACTTTGGCTAGCACAAGGCATCAAATAGGGAAGAAGGACTTCTTCAGGTACATCAGGGAGAAAAGGAGTTGTAAGGACCAAACAGTAAGGATAAAGAGGGATGGGGCGGGTGGAATCCGGGCAGAAGAAGCAGAAGCATTAAATGATTACTTCTGCTCAGTATTTACTAAAGAGAAAGGGAACTGTACCCAAGGGGTGGGAGGATGGGCATAGGGAGGAGGTGACAGATGGGAAAATCCCAGTGGGCAGAGTACTGGAGGCTTGAGGGCACAGAGGTGGACAAGGCACCTGGGCCATGTGGCATACACTCCAGGGTGCTGAAGGAGCTTTCAAAGTCCTGGCAGAACCCTGGCAGACCTATTCAATACCTCAATAGACTTGGGGAGTGTACCTCAGGACTGGAGAATGGCGCACGTGGTACCCCCTCCACAAAGCGGCCCAAGGATGAGTCTGTGGGCTACAGACTAGTAAGCCTCACATCCATCATAGGAAAGCTGATTGAGACAATCCTGAAGGAGAAGCTTGTTTCCTCCTAGAGGCTAATGGGCTACAGGACAGCAGACAGCATGGGTTTGTCTAAGTTAGATCCTGTCAGACCAACCTGGTGAAGTACTAGATTAGGTAACCAGGCAATTAGACAGGGGCCATGCAGTGGATGTCCTGTACATGGACTTCAGTAAGGCATTTGATTAGGTGCCACATGGGAGTAGAGATGCAGCAAAGCGTAATTCCACCAGCAAAATCATCAATTTTGCCTGCAGAACATTTTGCAAAGTTACGACCTTGGGGCAAATTTTCTGTATAGTAAGATGAAATTTCACCTGTATAGTGAGGCGAAATTTCACCTGTAAATTCCGCTCATTAGTAAGTTTAACCTTAGCGTTTAACTAAGGTGAAATTAGGAAAAAGGCTTGTCACATGACTTGCTCTCTGCAGCAGACTGCAGGTGACATGTGCCTGTACTCAGACAGGAAGTCACTGAATCTACATCCTTTTCCTGCAGTTTGTAGGCTAGAGTGAGTAGCACAGACTGTGAGTGAGGAGAGAGAGAGAGAGAGGCGAGAGAGAGAGTGAGAGCGAGCGAGCGACAGAGAGTAAAACATAATTTTGTGAGTGAGAAAGTGAGAGTTTGTGTTGTGTGTGTGTGTTGAAATTCTGCTCATCCCTATTTCTTTATACTGTATAACTAAAGTTTATCTGTCTCTTGTGTTTGATTTTTCTCTCTTTATCTTTATAGTGTGTGTGTGTGTGTGTGTGTGTATGTGTGCTTTCCCCTTTTTCCATTTTCTTACTAGTTTCTTAAAAGCTTTTTTTAAAAACGTAATGATGGAAGGAGTGGGTCTGACTCTGGAGCTGGACAGAGTGAAAGGGATGACAATGAGATTGTCTTAATAGGCGTGTATTTATAAATGAGGCCCCCCAGCAGCAGGAGCTTGTGGCTCCGGCCTCTGCCCAAGCAGCAGCAGGTGCTGGTCATTGGTCCTGAACCAGCAAGTTACCCCCACCCCAAGTCTGCAGCACTGTCAGCAGGAGCAGCTTCCCCTCCCAGCAGCAGAATGTGGCCCTCCCCCCACCAGCACTCAGACCTGAGCTGCTCCTCCTCGCAGGAGAAAAATGGGTTCTGCCTGCCCCAGCATGGGCAGGATGATGATGATGTAGAGGGCGAAACCCCACCTGGACATCAGCTGGCACCCCTCCAACCACAGATCATCAGACTGGTCATTTTTTACCATGAAGGCAAATGATAGAAGTGTGGTTGCCTGCAGCCTTTGTGGAAAATGTGAAAAGGGGAACCACAGTTTCACTTTGGGACTTCTGGTCAAAGGTGCAACCTGCAGCACCACCATGCTGTAGAGTGTCTCTCCAAACAGTGAGAGACAGCAGCAGGAGGCAGTACTGAGGCTCGGCTGCTCCAGTCCAGGGGCTTCATACCAGGAGGTCTAGCAGCAGGTTGCACATTGGAGCTGGAGGAGACAGAAACAGCATCCCCTACCCCCAGCAGTGATACATGATGGCAGACCCTGCAGTGTTGCCCCTGCCCTGAGCATCCTGCAGCTCTCCCAAGTCAGGTGGTGGTCACAAGTGGAGACCTGGAGGCTGTACATGCAAAGGTCCAAAGCATCCATCAGGAGTTGACCAGCTCCACCAGAAGGTCAGGGGTACCACCAAAAAATAATGGAGGACCAGAAGAAGGTCTTGGACCTCCTGGCAGAGCTTTGTGGTGGTGTTGGTGATGGCACAGGTGGCAGTGCCTAATGTAATGGCCTGTGGTGGACCAATGTTGTTTTCTTTTTCTTCTCCTTTCTTTGTTATTGTCACTCTTCTTCTTTTGTATCCCTCCCTAAAAACAAAAGCCAAATAGAAAAAACAATTTTAAAACAACAAAAAATATTTTCTGTCCTCTTTGTCTTCCATTCTATATCCTCTGTTTATTTTTTGTCCAGTTGTTTATGCTCCCTCCCTTTCCCATCCCTCGTATGAATACCTTTATCCTCCTGACAATGCATGTCCCCTGTCCCCACCTCCCCATCCCCAGTTGTAGTACCATGCCCTTAAACTGTGCACCTTCTTCTTTACTGTATCTTACTCCATTTTTCTTTATATGTTTCCTCCTTCTATCCTCTTCACAAATGTCAAGTATTTGAACTTGTTACTATGAACAAACATATTTTCCAAAGCTTTGTGAGAGTGAATCTTGACTCTTCTCATGCCAAACAGGGCCTTCAAGTAAAGAAATGCTTCCAAAAATGTTACATTAAATTCAGACAGAAACCTGGTCTCAGCCAAGATGTTTTATTGTGCTCCCCACAGCATCCAGACATTACAAATGCGTTTAGGCTCCTGTTTGCAATTGTTTTAGGCCACATCTTGTTTCTGTGAGTGAAGCACAGGCAGTACATGACCAGAGATATTTACCAAAAGATGTTACATGAAATTGAAACATAGAAACATAGACTTTGAATGCAGATAAGGACCACTGGGCTCACCCAGTCTGCCCATTTCCTACCTACTGGATAAGCTGCAGATTCTAGTTAACCAACAGCCTACTTCCTGCAAACCCCCATATAATTGCCTTATGTCTGTCCCATGCATGTTTGAATTCCCCACTGTTTTAGACCCAACGACCTCCACAGGAAGGCGTTGCATGTATCCACTACTCTCTCCGTGAAAAACAAATTTCTACATTGTCCCTGAGCCGTCCCCTCTATCTTTAAATTGTGCCCTTGTTCTTACACATCTCTTTTTCTGAAAGATGCTATCTTCCTGGACTTTGTTGATTCCTTGAGGTACTTGAAAGTTTCTATCATGTCCCTCGTCCTCCTTTTTATCAAGGGTATACATATTAAGCTCTCTCAGTCTCTTCATATGGTTTCTGCTGCAGACCCTGCACCATTTTAGTTGCCCTCCTCTGGACTGCTTCCATCCTGTCTATGTCCTTTCGTAGATGAGGTCTCCAAAACTGCACACAGTACCCAGATGGGGTCTCACTAACTGTCTGTATAGAGTGATAACCACTTCCTTTTTCTACTTGTGATGCCCCTTCCTATGCATCCCAGTATCCCCTGGCTCTCCTTACTGACTTCTCACATTGCTTACCCACCTTTAGGTCATCTGATATGACTACCCCCAGGTCCCTTTCCATTTTTGTTGTTGTTAGTACCTCCCTGCTATTGTGTATTCTTCTCCTGGTTTTTGTTTCCCAGGTGCACTACTTGCACTTCTTTGCATTGAATCTAAGTTGCCATATGTCTGACCATTCCTCCAACCTTGCCAAGTCCCTTCTCATCTTTTCTACCCCTCTTGTGTATCAATTCTGTTACAGATCTTTGTGTCATCTGCAAGAGGCATACCTTTCCTCAGACCCTCTGCAATGTCACCTATAAAGATGTTAAAGAGGACTGGACCCAGTACTGAGCCCTGAGGTACTTCACTAATAACCCCTTTCTTTGGAATGTGTTCTATTCACTGTTACCTTCTGTGTCCTGTTGTGCAGCCAGTTTGATAGCCAGGCTACCACCCTGGGACCCACTCCCAGGCTGGCTAACTGATTATTAATCTTTTATGTAGGACTTCGTCAAATGCCTTGCTAAAGTCTAGGTAGGCCATATCCACAGCCCCTCCCTGGTCTATTACTTTGGTCACCCAGTCAAAGAAATCAATTAGATTCATCTGACATGACCTTCCTGCTGTAAATCCATGCTGCTTTGCGTCCTGTGCCCGCTGTGCCTCTAGGTACTCAACAATTCTTTCTTTCAGAAGTGATTCCATCATTTTCCGTACCACTGAGGTCAAACTTACAGGTCTGTAGTTTCCTGCTTCTGCCTTGCTCCCACTTTGTGAAGGGAATCACATCTGCTCTCCTCCAGTCCTTGAGACTGAAATCTGATGTCAGTCCTGATGTTTTATGGTGTCCCCACATCACCCAGACATTAAAATGTTTTGGCCACTGTTTACAATTAGTTTTACACCACGTCTTGTTCTGGACAGTGCATCACAGCAGGCAGTACATGTCCAGAAATGTTTCCTAAAAATGGTACATTAAATTCAGAGAGAAATCTGGTCTCAGCCATGTTGTTTTATGGCCCCAAACCCCCACCGGACCAAGTGATAATCTTTGGTCCACTGTTCACAATTGTTTTAGGCCACATCTTGTTCCAGTGAGTGAAGCACAGGCAGTACATGTTCAGAAATGATTACCAAATAATGTTACATCAAATCGAGACTGAAATTTGGTGTCAGTCCTGAAGTTTTATGGTGCCCCCAGCACCTAGACATTAAAATGCTGATTTAGCCACTGTTTACAATTGGTTTTAGGCCATATCTTGTTTCTGTGAGTGAAGCACAGGCAGTACATGTCCAGAAATGTTTAAAAAAAATGTTACATGAAATTGAGACAGAAATCTGGTGTCGGTCCTGATGTTACGTGCTGTGCCACCACCTCAGGGACCTGAAAATGCAGCTTCTGCCACTGTTTACCAATTTCTGGAGCCAAACAGGGCCTACAAGTCCTGAAATGTTTCCAAAAAGTTACAGTAAATTCAGACCTAAATCAGGTCTCAGCCATGTTGTTATATGGCCCCAAGCCACCACCCAAAGCAAAACATGGTCTTTGGTTCACTGTTTACATTGATGTCATGCGGAATCTTGTTTCAATAGTGTAGAACAGGCTGTGCATGTCCAGAAATGTTACAGCAAAATGGTACATAAAGTGGAGACTGAAATCTTGTCTGAGTCATGATGTGAATGGTGCCGCCCCCACCACCCGGACATTATATTGCTGTTTTTGGCCCTGTTTACAATGATTTCAGCCTGAAACTCAGTGCTGCTAGTGACAAACAGGGCCTACAAGTCCAGAAATGTTTCAAAAATGTTACATCAAATTGAGACTAAAATCTGCTGTCAGTCCTGATGTTACATGCTGTGCCACCACCTCAGGGACACAAAGGGGTGCCAACCCATGCAGAGAAAAATGAATTCTCCTGCAAAATGCTGCTGCTGCTTGCAATTGTGTCCACCTGCTGCTTTTTCAATTGATTGAGATAGAAATGTAAAATTGTCATTTCCATGCTGCTGTCCTGATTGACTGACTGTGTTGACTAACTAACTCTGTGGTTGTAGCTTGCCTGGTGGTGGGGAGTGAATAACATTTTGGGGCACTGTAGTTGCTGCCTGCTGCTGTCTCTGACTACTACTTGCCAAGCTGCCACAAGAACTACTGTTCAGAATGGTTGATGGTGGATCATCTCACACAGTCCATACTGCTGCAACTGAACATGTAAGTATCTGTCTTTATTTTTTTTCAGTGCAAGATAAGGGTGTTGGTGGGTTGGTACTATGGTGTATTGAGATCTAATATGTTTGTACTGCTTTTACATTATTTTTCAGTGTGTTGTAGATTATATCATCATTCCAGGCCAGGATTAAGATCTAGGGATGTTTGAACGTACCACATTTCCAAGTTCCCAATGCAGATGGTAAGTATTGAAATTTTCATTAGTAGTGTTGTATGTCTGTTATTGCCATCTGGATGTCTGAGTTTAATAGTAATTGTGTTCTTTTTGCTTTTGTCAACAACAGGAAGCTAACTCTCATTCCTGCTGCTGCTGCTCAACCAGATCTGGGGATTTATTTAATTGTGCAGTGGTTCCACTTTCACAGTCCCTGAGGTAAGTATTTCTTCATTTTTATGGTCTTTTGTGACGGGGAGGGAAGATGTTGGTGGTGGTGGTGGAGGGTGGAACTTTTACAATCCTCAAAATATTTTCTTATATTTATCTTATTTCAAGGCATGCAATACTGATAGGGAAGGAAATGCCTGCTACTGTGCTTTATCATGGACCTTGGTCTGGAATCGAGTGCACACACAGCATGATCCTGAGGGCAATTTCACAGTTTAATGACATCACAGGGTATGGTAAGTATAACCTTTGTCTCTGCTTGTTACAACTTGCTTGCTAAAAACAGGTATGCAGATTGAAGAGTATTCATCATTTTTCTTATCTTTGGTCTTGCTTGGTCATTTTCTTCTGTTGAGGTTTCATCGTATCTCTATGTGATGATTACATCCATCCAGGCCCTGCAGGGACTGTTTTCAGTAAAAACAGGGGTGTTGATTGAACTGCAATGTTGGCCACTGGACTGGTGTCCATACCATTAACGAGTAAACACCACCCACAACGATCGCGTACCTTCCTGAATAAGGCCTGTCGTCTCATCACTGGCTTACATCACACTCCACACATGTGACCTTATTCCCAATCTGGATGGCTTCAACTGGACAAATGCATAAAATACCAAACCTGCATCACGGCCAAGAAAATTATAATGGTGCTTGCCCACCTGGTGTCTGTGCCTCCTTAAGCCTAGACATAGGAATGTCACTACAAGGAGATCCAGCTCCCATCTACTACATATCCAACGATATTGCATGACCCAAAGACAAAGATCATTCACCCATCGGGCATCCAACTGGCTCAACTCTCTTGGCAGCACACAGCAACCACTCCAACACTCGGCCTCTTCAAGTCCAAGCTGTGCCTCTCACTGCTTGTCTCCTGATTGCCCATCTTAACATTTCCACCATTCCAGCTGCACATGCCCCAGCACCCAACACTTACAATCAGTCTTTGCACCCTAGCACCTTACCTGTCATATTTCCTCAACAAGGCCCCTGGCTGCACTGTCTTCTGCCCTCACCCACTTCCCAGTATCTCACTCCTGCCCCTGCCTCCAATCATCTCCCGTACTCCCCTTACTCCCTGCACCTCCTACCTCGATCTCCTATCCTCACTTCTCCCCCACCGACCCCCCTCCTTGTCTTGCTCATAGCTCAAGTCTTTGTACTGGTTATTACATGTCTGTAAGTTGATGACTATATGTTTGTAACTAAAATGATGACTGTTGCACATGCTGACATGGAACCTTTGTAAAGAGACTCAGCTCAAAGGTATTGTAATCCTAGATTGAAATAAATAAATAAATAAATACAGGGAGGAACTCTATGCAGAAATGGATGATTGAGATGATGTTTGGTAAATAATTAGGTGGAGCGGGCTAATGTCTTGTCTAATCATTTGAGGTGGCATAGCTGCAGTAATCATGACAATTTTGAATCCAAACTGAGGACACAAGCACCTGCCCCTGCCCCGGAACGATCACAGTTTCAGCACAAGAACATTAACTTGGTAATATAGTATAAGTAACCTTTTGAGGGAATTTGATGTTGTGTGTTGTTAAGCCTTTTCATGATTACTTTTGTAATTAATGACCGTCATCATTAAAGATGGCCACCATTCACCATTTTTCAAAATGTGTTCAACTTGTGGTGTTCACAGTTGAATTAGTGTGTTGCATGTATATACTACTTGTACTAGGAGCCAGGGTTCTTGTGCATGTCACTGATAGTAAGTGGCAGAAAATATTTTTGGTCACATGGAGTGCATGGGTGTGTCAGATCAGATGATGAGAGGGGGCTTGGGGTGGTGTGGCATTTGCTAGCATGGGCACTTTTAAGGACATCAAGACAACATATCTTTGCTGTAAGATGGGTTGATAGTCGACATGAAAAGTAAAATATTTTTGGCAGCAACACATTATCACTGTAATCATGCAATTGCAAAATCTTTACAGTTATGGTAATTACATTGCTGCTGTTTTATATAGGCTGAGGGATTGGTGGTGACCAAACAACGGGTTACAGCAAAGGGTGATCAAATGAAACTTATACACACTGCAGCAGATAACACATTACCATAACCAATCCAATAGGTGCATAGTTAAAAATAATGTATAACACACCATACTGAGCTGTAAGTGGTTGGGGGATGGCCTCGAGTAAAGTCATCCTTTTCCACTTCCACATCATTCAAGAAGCACCCTCACAGTCTTCAAGACTGGAGTTCTCACCAGGTGGGAATAATCTCACCATTGTTGCTTCATCTGTCTCACTGCTAGTGAATGCCTTGGTTGAGGGATTGTCATCATCCTCATCACCGAGACAGTTCCTGTGGCAACACCACTGATATCACTGTGTTGTGTGGAATGTGCCTTTAGTTCATTTTGATGAATGTTAGCATGGACATATTCTTGGGTGACAAATTGGTCCTATGGTCACTACAATGGCCCCAGCCACACTAAACACTCATTCCACAGTGACACTGGATGGTGGGCAACTCAGGTATTTCACAGCAACTGATGTTACTGCTGGCCAGTCAGTCATTTTGCTGCTCCAGTACAGCAGTGGCTCATCAATGTGACAAGGTGCTTTGTGTCCCCCATGTGGCCTCCACCATCTGCTGCCTGGTGTCCAGCTGCCTCATCTGTCTCCTCCTCCTTTTCCTCCATATCTTCCCTCCACCTTAAAGTGAACATCCCAAATGGGATTGCTTGCTGTTTTCTGCAGTGCCTTGCCCATTTTCTCTGATTGGGTTGCCTGTGAGCCGCTGGTTGTGGTAGCAACACTGGTTCTTGCCGCAGTGAGTGCCTTTTCATGTGTGCAGCATGTACCATTCTAATGAGGTTCTCTGTCAACTGTTGTATTGCTGATGACCTCCTTCAATTATAGAGTTCAGGCCATGTGTAGTGTGGATCCAGCATGGTGGCAATTGCAAAGTAAGCCGACTGTAAAATGCGGATACATGGTGTTTGTGTCCAGCACATGGAGCATGTCATCTATTAGATCACAACTGCTTTGATCCCCACTTGCCTCCATCTGGTGTCGCACATTAACTAGTGTCTGCCTCAGCACACGATGAGGGGTATGGATTGACTTATACAAGCAGTGTCCCCACTCACTGTCTGTGTAGCATGCTCGAGTGAATGGAGAATGCACATTAGCCCATCCATTTGATGCAACTACTCTGTTGTTAGAGCAATGGATACTCCAGCACTGTCATGGGTGTGTGCAGCAGCAGGTATTCTGGCTCAGCCTTGTACTGTCCATACAGCCAGTCAAGCATGTACAGTGTGTAGTTCCACCTGGTCACAACATCAAGCTTCATCCAGTGCTGAGGCAGATGGTTATTACACTGTAGCTCACATAGATGGTCACAGGCCTTTGCAGATGGGCAAGTGGACTCAGATGCAACAGGTGACAGTGACTGTTTCCTTAATGTCCACATGATTGAGAAGTTGCTGAACAACAAGATTAAGGCAGTGTGCCAGGCAGGGTACCTAAAAACCACCATCGCTAATGCACTTACTACATTGGAGCCATTATCACTTGCGATGAATCCTGCTATGAGTGACTGTGTGTAGCCACCCATCAATCTCGTCAGCAGAACATTAAGCATTTTGCAGCCATGTGAGAACCAGTAACACTTGTCATACTCAGAGTCACATGCTGCTGAATACCAGGTGTGTTGCTATCATGACAATGTTGCTTCACGCAGATTTTGCCAGGCCCAAAATCAAGTACTGCCCAGGTCAACTATGCGAGTGTGCTGTTATGGATAGATGCAGCTTGCTGCTCTTTGTCCACTGGTCCACATATCCATGCTAAGATGGCTATATGGTGATGCTCTTTGCTTCAATGCATGTCTAATGGAATCAGCAACTCTACTGTTCAGCACTGGCATGGCGCACTTAGTAAAGTAGGTTTGCAATGAACTTGCCATTTGGGACAGGCATGGGCCATCAACCTGCAAAAACAGCATTCTCCATGAACGAGAATGGCAACAGATTGATGGCCAGCATTTCAACACTGACAGCATTTAACTGTCATGCAGCAACATGATTGGGGTGGAACTTTATGTGCTGCTCAAGGATGGTCTTCAGAGTGGACTGCATCTTTGGGGCTGTTTGACCAGAATGCTGTACTTGTGGCAGCAATGATGTTCTTTAGGGTAACACATGACTCTTGGACTGTGTAGACTGCATGAAACAAGTTATTTTGTTTGCTTGTGGTGTGGTGGTGTATGTTTCAGACTCAAGGGACTGGGACTTGCACCTCCACTGCATGCCTACTACCTGAGAGATCAAAGGATTGCTCACCCTCCTCTCCACCATCATCCACTCTGCCTCCCTCCTCCTGCTCTTGCTCTACTACATTTAACTTGCCACCAACAGCTCAGGCATCCTTCTGGTGTTGCTGCCATCTCAGCACGGTGCTTGTTTTCAGATGAGCATATTGGCCATCAGTGCTATGTGGCTTCCCTTGTTAACCTGACTAACACGTGCTTGACAAAGTTGGCAATTGCTATGGTGTCATCAGCAGGATCAAGCACATAAAAGTCCCAAACTAGGGACTTTTGACCTCTGGACTTCAGATACTTCTGGGACTGGGATAATTCAGAAACAGGTGTGGAAGTGGTGTTTTTGGGCTGCTCTCATCACTTCCATAAGACTACTTTGGGAGGGGGGTTACTTGACTGCTTGGAGGCTTGCTTATAGGCTTGGTGACAAGATGACCAAGGGGCTGTGCATGTAAATGGCCTACATCACCCTTGACCTTTTTAACTCAGGCTCCCATGTGGTTTCATCCCAATCATCATCATCACCACCAATAGAGATGATGTTCTTGTCTTCCTCCTCCTCCTCCCTATCACTATCTTCTTGCAGCACAGCACCTTTTTCTTTCTCTACAACCATCTCAGGGGCTGACTATCCCTATCACCAGGATTATCAGAGTTTGGTTGAACAGTATCATCACCACTCCTGCAGGAACATGGACAGTCACACCGACAAACTTATGACCCTCCTCCTAGACCACTGTTCCTGTGCTGATGTCAGTGCCTCCTTCTTCTTACTGTCATCATCCCCACTAGCATGGATGCAACAGTTTGAGCCTTAAAAAGTAAGACACAGGTATGCCAGATCCAGTTCTGCCAACAACTCCTTTACTGTTCTTGCCAGAGCCCACATCAGAAGATACTGGTGCAGACACGTGTGCTTTCACTGCTATGGGGAACTGGAAACTGAAGCTGTACTTTTTTCAGCAGACATCTTAGCTTCCTCATCCCCTGCCATGTTTCCCCCTGTACTGGGCCATCTCTTAGCAGGCATTTTAGATGGCTGCTGCTTCAAAGCTTTCTTTTCTCTGCTAGTGTTTGAAGAAAGGATGTATTACTAACTGTGTGAATAACACCTCACATGTGACATCACACCTACAGTGCTGGCTTCCTTACAAGTCCAAACACAATCAGGACAGGTAGCAGCACTTAGAGTACAACTAATACTGTATATGGTAGGTAGCCTATTCTAGTAAAGACAAAAGGTAACTTTTTCTTTCCCCAAACAGAATTAAAAGAAACACACACAAGGAAAAAGGGCACAAGTGACCGACTTTAACTACAGATCACCTGTGTCTGGTCAAATAAAGTACTGTACTATGTTATGACTTAGTTAATATCACAATTTGTTTTTATTATATAAGGGCACAGACAACCATAAAACCTCAACAAAGGTGAGTGCCACAAAATATGGTAGTGGTCTGGATGGAGGGATCATCAAGCAATCTCTTGAAAACTAATATAATAATAAATCGTTTTTTATAATGCATGCTTCAGGTGTTAAACAAACAATGCTGTAACAGAGAAAGGGTAAGGTAAGTCAACTAAAACAGGAACACCGCCAAGAGTGTGCAGAGGCAAGCTCCAGCCATAAAATACAGGGGAGCAATTCAACAAAGCAGTAAGGACTGCAAATGGACAAGTTCAAGTGATCATGCAAAAGTACTTCAGTAAACATGCAAAAAATATAGAACTGTTCATTTTACAATTTAAGTGGCACAAGTTAACACTCCAGCAAACAACTAACCACAGACAAATAAAATAATGGATCAGTTCTGTGTGTTTAAAACTTTAGAATGCACAACCACAACTAAAAGCAGAAGAATGGTACAGGTATATACAGTATATAACTTTCTCAAACAGGATAGAGTAACTTTTCAGAGAAAAAAAATGGCAAAATGGAATAAAATTAATAAGAAATAACAGTAAATAAATAACCACAATTTGTGAGTAATCTGTTTGTAAAAGGCTAGAAATAGCCTGCACTGCTTTACACTCCTACCATACCCCACTCAACTCCTTCAAAGACACAGACAAAAGTAAAACCTAATTAAACTAAGTATTATACACAAATCCACAAAATTAGAAAATGTTCCTAGCAGCACTAGGAAAAATCTTTATATTTTAGAGCAATTAGCTCTCAAAAACAAGTTTTAACGAGGTTTTTAAAGGCTTTATTAGTTCTGATGCACCACAACAGACAGCTCTCCAACTCAACATGCAGCAAAATGAGCTGTAAACAAGCCGCATGTGATATTTGACATATTTACCCACAATGCATTGCAAATTTCACTTTTGGAGCAACATTTTGCCTGTGAAATCAAAACTTACACTATCAAAATTGCACACGGTGAAATTTTGAGCATCAATGGGCAAAATTGGCAGACCAAGGCAATTACATGAAATTTCGCCATTATGTGAAATCATGAAAACAAGCGAAATTTTGTTTTTGCTTAGGTGAAATATTTTGCATAATTGCAGAATTACTAAAATATTTCATCAGGCAAAATATTTCAATTTTGCACAACTTACATGGGAGGCTAAGTAACCTGGAAGGCAGAGGGGCAGGAGCAAAGATGGTTGTATGGGTAGTGAACTGGCTGCAAGGGAAACAGTAGAGGGGTGGTGGGAGGGAGCTCTCATCTCCCAGGACAGTGACAAGCAGGGTGCCACAGAGCTCTGTACTGGGGCCGGTGCTGTTTGGGATCTTCATAGCAGACATCTCAATAGACATCAAGAGCAAGATCAGTCTGTTTGCAGATGACATCAAGATGGGAACAATAGCGGATGACTTAGAAGGGTGGCAGGGGTTGCAAGAAGATCTGGCAAAATTGGAGGCCTGGTTGGACACTTGTCAGCTGGGGTTCAATGCCAACAAATACAAGGTGTTACATTTTGGTGCAAAAAATACCAAGGAGGAGCTACCAGCTAGGGAGATTCAACTAGCCAAGATGGAAGAGAGAAGGATCTGAGGGTGATCATAATGGGAGCAATGAACAACTCACCATAGTGTAGAAGAGGCAGCTATAAAGGCCAACAGGATGCTGGATTATATTTCTAGAGGCATATCCTCCAGGAGGGGATGAGATCTTGCCGCTATACAGGTCACTGGTTAGACCACACCTGGAGTACTGCATGCAGTTCTGGTGACCATACCAGAAGAAGGACATTAGGTTACTGGAGGGGGTGCAGCACAGGGCAACAAAATGAGCCAGGGGCTAGGGACTTACCCTACGAGAGCAGACAGAGGAGTTGAACATGTACTGGAAGAGAAGAGGATTGGGAGACATGATTGAAACCTTCAAGTACATGAAGGGAATAAATAAAATCGGCACAGAGGGCTTTTTAAATCAAGGAGAGGGAGGGACACTCGAGGGCATGATCTGAGATTGAAAGGGGTAGGGTTCAGGAGGAAATGAGGAGACACTTTTATGAGAAGGTGATGTCTGGGTGGAATGCATTGCCAGAGGAAGAGGTATCCTGTAGAACTGTGGGCTGCTTCAAAGGGGATGGGACAGGAGTAAGGGGAAGGTCACTGGAAAAGTGGAGGGAAGCTGCAGTATAAGGGCTGCTAGTTGCACAGTCGAGAAGACTTGATAGACCATAAGGCCTTTATCTGCAGGCAATTTCATATGTTCATATCTATTCATATGTACTCAGATGGCACTGTTCTGTATGCCTCTGGCACCTTCCCTCTGATGTGGTGACAAGTCTCCAGCTCCAGTCAGACTTCACTAAAATCCAGCTATGGTTTCTTCAAATCAATTGTCCCTCAATGCTAGAGGCAGTCTTCATGACCTTTGGCATCAGGGAAGCTCTCTAGGCTCCCTGCCACCATCTATCCACACCTTTGACAGTTCTACGTTAGGGGATATCAACTCTTTCAAATACCTTGTGCTGTTGCTTGACAGACACCTCAACTTTTCTGGACATATGGATGCCAATCCACAGAAAACTGTACCCCAAACTAGGTGCTGTGTTCAGACACTGTAGCTGCATCCTCCTACCTGTCCACCGTGAAATTGTCCAGGAAATGATTCTACCCATTTCCGACTATGGTGAAAGAGTATACAGTGCAGTCTCTATGTCCATCCTAATGAAACTGGACACCCTCTTCCACTCCTTCTTCTGGTTTGCTCTTGACTATCCACCCCATGCTCACCATTGTGACCTCTATACCCTCTCTCTCTCTCTCTCTCTCTCTGTCCTTCCACTCTCTTGGTGCCAGATACCTTGCCCACTGTTCCTCGTTTGTCAGGAAGTACTGACTTGGCTCCCTCCCATCTTACCTCCTCCCTTCTTTCAACCCCGTGTCCTCCATCCTAAGCCCTCTGTAACTCTACCTTCTGGACCCTTGCTCTCTCTGCTAGGTCAATCACTTGGTCAGTCTGCCTCCTCTACAGTTCCCTAAACTCTGGAACACCCTTCCCTTAGCTATCTGCTCTGCCTGTCCCTTCTATCACTGTCCTCACTCCTTAATGACTTCATTTCCCTCCCTGCAACTGTTTCTGACACTTATTCCACATAAAGCCTTTTCCTCCTCCACCCCTTCTAACTGTTTCTTCCTACTCCTTGCCCTTCTTCTCTCAGAACATGTCCTGGTATGACTGCAAACCAGTACTTGTTCTTGATGTACATCAAGTCATGTCCAGCCCTTGTGCAGCTTGCATTCAGAGTACAAAGTCTGCTGCTCCCTTCCACCTTCTTCCACTCCCTAACTGTTTCTTCCTACTCCTTTTCCTTCTCCTGTGCCTGCAAACCAGTACACAATGTGGTGTGCATAGAGCTGTGTCTGGCCCTTGTGGGGTTTTCATCACAGAGGGACAAGGCTACTGCTCCCTTCCACCCTCTTCCACCCTACTTACTGTTTCTTTCTACTCCTTGTCCTTCTTATCTCCAAACCTTCTCCTGGCATGTTTGCAAACCAGTACACAGAATTGGTGTGCATTGAGCTGTAGTACAGCCTTCTGGGCTTTGCACCCCAGAGGAACAAAGGCTTGCTGCTCCTTACTACCCTAGCTGTCTTCTTGCAGGCCTGGAAACCAGTACATGGACTGGGTATGCATCCATCCATATCTAGGCTATGTGGTGTTTGCATCCCAGAGGAACGAAGGTCTGCCTCTTTCTCTACCTACCTACCTACTACTCCTCACAGCTTTCCTCTCCCCACCACACTAGTTTTCTACTCTCCTCCCTACTTCTGTCTCCACTCAATGGGTCATGTCTCCCTTGGTAGTTCAATTATTAATTATTTCGCTACATGTGTTGGTTTTGAACCCACAATTCTAATTTGTACATATCTACTCATAGTTATTTTTTTAATTCAGTGTAATGAAGTTTTATTTTATTGTATTCTTTCTTATGTATATATCTAAGCACTACCCATCTACCCCTCCCCTCAGGATGCATCTGAAACAAGCTATTTTAGTTCAGGATGCCTTTCTTGGTGAAACTTTTCAAAATAAAATAAATAAATAAATACTGAGTATGCTGATTTATGTGCATATTTGTAGACTGCACACTAATTATATATTTATTACTGCACCTTACTGTACTGTGTATTCAGTATTCTGTATTTAGTATTTTATTGTGCCTGCTGAACAGTATTGTATTTTAATGATCTACGATGCTGGTTTGACAACTATTTAGTCGACTGGCAACACAGCAACAGGCTCCTTGTCAACCTCATTTGCAGTTGACAGGGAGCCGCGTATCGGACAGTGTGTTTTCTTGATGGGTGAAGCCCCCAAACCCCCCACCCATTATTATAGATTCCAACTCAAGTAGAATTTGGTTCAGGAAGGGGTGCAGGATGAGGAGAGTGTTGCGGATCCGGATGGACTTCCACAGCTACATGTCAATATTAGCCGGCATTGGCGTATGTTGCTGCAGAAGTGTTGCTATGTGGGGAGGCATACCATATTTGGATTACTACTGCACTATCAAGTACTGTGTTTTTCTTTACATTGTATTTTATTTGTTCTGCATCTCATTATTGTCTCATCCTGCCCCTTCTCCCCAGGAAGCATCTGAAATTGAGCGTTATCAGCTTAGTATATTATTCTTGATGAACATTTTGAAATAAATAAAGCAGTTAACTTTAAGTTATAGTCTTGTATTTTACTGTTACTTATTACTTATAATGATCTGTAATTTTCTTAATAATATTAATGGAGCAAGTGCAGATAATCCCACCTCGAGGTAACTACTGACTTTTATGATATACTTTCCATGGTGATTAAAAGTCTGTGGCCTGAATACCTGCATTATGGCATATTATTTGGGGTGAGGTTGCCACTACACTCCTTGTTTCATATCACTTGGGTCACTTGGTGGTAGGTTTTGCAATGTTAATCGGGTGATTTTGCCACCTGCACACGCACACACACACAAATACACACCACACACACACACACACCTTACCCACTTCATATTTACTAACAGTAAAACTTACCTGAAATCATAATTAAGTTACAAAAACAGAACACAACAATGTGTGATGTGATGTTGTGTCATGTCCCATTGTGCAGTCATGTCGAGGGAGAAACTGCAGCTGAGCCATATTAAATATTATCTTGTTAGCTATTCATTAATTTTTGGTGTTGTTTTGAATTTACTTTACTGTATCTCCAGCATCGTCCTCTTACATTTGGGGTTCTGCTGCATCAGGATTTTTTGTTAGCATCCTTGGAACCCACTCTGATTTATTCTTCTTCAGAAAAGCTGCAATTGGATGCAGCAGGAGAGGCTTTGGTACCAGAGGCAGTTTGGTTGTCAAACAACATGAAGCCTTTTATTCTATCTTCCTCTGAAAACAAAATACAAGTATTTTTATTTAATGTTTTATTATTATTGTCATTAAGTTATATATTCAGTACAGCCTTAATTTGGTGGTGTGCATCTTTAATTGGTATAAATAATGAAAAATGCTGATATATATTGAAAAGAAACTGAATACCCACACACACACACATATACATATACATATACATATACATATACATATACATATGTATATATATATATATATATATATATATATATATATATATATATATACACACACACATGCAGTATATATGTATTTGTTGATATAGCATGAATGCCATATGCACTACATGTTATAGTTAAATATTTAATTCAAACATTGCATTTATTGAAAAGAATGTTACTTTTGGTATACATAAATTTCCCATTCACCCTCCACATAAAACCTAGCTTTACCATGATAATCAAGAAATCAAGTCTACTAAATGTAGTCAACTACTGCTTGTTAAAAGAAAAAACTATGGGTGAACGTGGGCATTGCTATTTATTTGATCATGTCAGTGATGCACCATGATATACTAGCAATGTGTTTATGAAATGCAGACCAGTGTTGTCATAGTGACCCATGACAATAGTAATGAATCACACTCTAGAGGGTAATGAAACTGAGTTAGAAACAGCTTGAAAGAAAAACAGTCAAAGTGAAAAAGTGGGTGAAATGTCTGTCTCCTTGAAATTTGCAACTGAGTAAAAATGTGGCAGAAGATGAATACTGTAGATAAAGAAATGAAATAAAAAATAACTAAAGATATTTCAAAGAAGGAAAATAACACTTTTTGGAAATGATAACAGCACATTCAAGCAATTAATTAATAAGAAATTATAAGACTATAAACAACAGACTGGTTTGCAATTCTATTGATGAAGCATTTGTAGCCTGGATATGCTTATGCATTTTGTTCTAAAAACACATGGGACAGGTATACCTTCTATTTGAGAATGTGATTTAAACCATACTGTAGAGTAGCCAATTCATTTTATTTATTTTGCACTGAGTAAAAGCTGGGTCCTATATGTACCGATTTTTCTTTAACTATGATATGTGAATCAATGGGCAGCTGAAATATACTGAGAGTTATTTTGATACAAGGAACCACTATTTCCACTTCCTATTCAGTTACAGCACTGCAAATCACAAGTGTACTCCAGAGATTGTTACGGAAATGAAATAAAATTGCAATCATTATAGTTTTTACATAGCATTTACACTATCTGGGTGTGCCATCTCAGTTGCAACTGTTTTTCTCAGCAAGTTTCTGCTTTTTAACCTGTTTGTACAGTTGGAAGGGCTGAAGCATGGGGCAGTCAAGTAAGTTGATATAATTCATGTAGCAAGTCAGAGGCTGTGCTGAGATTTGAACCTGGTCTCAGGGTTCAAAGCCCTGTACTTTAACCCTGAACCATGCTGTCTCAAAGAAACATTTTATTTATTTTGTTTTTGATTACCAAGTAAGTGCACTAGACAATAATATGCCTATGTTCAGTCACAACCATGGAGAGTACAGGTACAAGCACAGTGGAGTATAAATACAGTAAAGAAATAATGGAATTAAATATATAGTTTTGCAATACAATATGGGAGCAGAAGCATTATAATGCTGTACATTATTGAGGTTGCAAAAACATACATACAACAAAATTAACAGGAGTAGAAAGGTGCATTAGTAATAAGGTGCATAAAGAATAATTAAATTGACAAACACTTTCTAGCATGAGTAATGCTAATTGCACATAAGTATATTACTCAAGAAAGCAAGAAGCAGATGTAAGAGTCAAGGACCACTAGATGGTGGTAGAGGTCACTTTTGAAACAGACGTGGGAGGAGTGCCAGAAGACAATCAAAATGGGTGCAAAGTGGGAGAAGGTCTGAAACCCCATATTAGCAGTACACCTGGGAGCAGTTAAAAGGGACAGGTCACCTGATTTGAACACCAATGTAGAAATGCTCAGATAGTGCAAGATGATCTCAGCTATCCAGAATAATTATAATATTTATACAGGGATCTAGACTGGTTTAAATATTCTCTTAAAGAGCAAGTGCTCAGTAAGGATGTATATCTTAAATAATGAAGGTCTGTGGCCTTTAGATGCCTCAAGCAATCATTTTGTATTATTTTTATTTTTGTTATGTTTTCATCATATTATTTGTATTTTGTAAACTACTATAGTAAAAAAGAGCCCAATAAAATTCTTATATTATGATGTCAGAAAAGCTTTACCGGAAAGGCTAGCAGTGTATTTCAATTGAAACTGCTAACCTGTTTTCAGGTTTTATAGAGAAAAACACTTTTACCACCAAAATAATATATATTCATTAGAAATATGTGATTTTAAAAATATGTGATAGTTTGTTATAATTTAGCTGGTGACATTTTCTTCATAAACAGATTTTACTTGGAAAGAAGAAAAGAGAAGCCTGTTACTGTTTAAAATTTGTAGAATCATACAGATGGACCACAACAGGGATAAATGACAACCAAGGAAGGGGCTGGAGTAGAACAGTGAAGCAGTCTAGGGAGGTCAAATCATGGAAAGCCATGTGTGCAAATGCCAGGAGCCTTAGCAACAAGATGGAAGATCTGGAGGCTGTCATGGTACAGTCAGACCTGGACATTGTGGCCATCACTGAAACCTGGTGTAATGATAACCATGACTGGGAGATGGCCATACCTGGCTACAACATATTCAGAAGAGACAGAGCAGGCAGGAAGGAGGAGGAGTGGCACTGTATGTGAAAAATGACATAAGGGCCACACAGATCCAGGAGGAACAAAATGGGGAGAGATACTGTGGGTTAATCTGGAAAGGAAAATGGGGCCAGCCATCCGCACAGGTGTGGTCTATAGACCACCAGCCCAGGAGGAAGAAACAGATAGGGAGCTGATGCTAGCCATCCAAAGGATGGCAGACAAGAGTGAGGTAGTACTGGTTGGAGACTCAACATACCAGACGTGACTGGAGCATCCCAGCAGCAGCATCAACTAGGAGCAGATTTACCCTGGACTCCTTCAGGAGCCTTCCTCAAGCAACTGGTCATGGAACCAACTCGGCAGAAGGCAATACTGGACCTTGTGCTCACAAACAGGGACAGTGTGATGGGGTAACAGTGGGGAGCACCTGGGTAACAGTGACCTCCAGTCATTGTGGTTTGAAATCACAGAAGAGCAGAACCAAACCACACAAAACACGTATCCTGGATTTTAGGGGGCAGACTTTGGGAAAATGGGGAGATACTTGAAAAGAGGCATTAAGGGAATGGGACAGGAATCAGGGGTTGAGGAACAGTGGGCAGTATTTAAAATGGGATTATAAGAACAACAGAATTATGCATTAAGCAGGTTAGCAAGAGGAAAAGGAAGAGGAGACCATTATGGTTTTCAAAGAGGTAGCAAAAGAAAGTAAGCCAAAAAGATTGCATTCAGGCAATACAAAAGACACAGGCAGAAGGGATAGGGAGAAGTACCAGGAGAAACAAAGGGAGGCAGGGAAGCCAGTAAGGAAGCCAAAGCTCAGACAGAAGAACACATTGCAAAATCAGTGGGTAAAGGGACAAAACCTTTTACAGGTACATAAGTGAAAAAAAGAAAGACAAGGGAGGGATAGTGAGACTGAAGGGGAGGATGGAAGCCGTGTGGAGGATGACAACAATAAAGCTGACATATTGAACAGGTATTTCTGCTCAGTCTTTACTAAGGAAGAGGGTAATGGGTCTGAAGGGGTACAAGGGGTGAAAATGGTGCAGAAATGGGCACAAGTCCCTTTACTAGAAAGGGTCCTGAAGGAACTGGAAGTAATAAGAGCTGATAAAGCAATGGGCCAGATGGGGTCACCCCAGGGTCCTTAAAGAACTAAGAGAGGTGGTGGCTGAACCTCTGGACATCCTGTTCAGCCAATCACTGGAAACAGGGAGGTATCCCAAAGACTGGAGGACAGCAGATGTAGTCCTCTTATACAAAAGTGGGAACAAAGAGGAAGCAGGGAACTACAGACCAGTCAGCCTCACCTGGTAGTGGGAAAGATCATGGAAGCACTACTGAAGGAGAGATTGGTGGAACATCTGGTTGTCAATGGACTACAGGACCCAAGGCAGCATGGTTTCACCAGGGGGAGGTCATATCAGACCAACCTCATTGAATTTTTTGACTGGGTGACTCAGGAGGTGGATCAGGGGAGGGCAGTGGACATGGCCTATCTGGACTTCAGCAAGGCCTTTGACACTGTGCCACATAGAAGACTATTACACAAACTGGGGAATATGGGTGTGGGCAGGACAGTAGTGTGGTGGGTAGGTAACTGACTGGGTGGCAGGACACAGAGGGTGGTGGTAAATGGCTGTCACTCCACAGAGGGAAGAGTAACCAGTGGGGTACCACAGGGATCAGTGCTGGGACCGGTCCTATTCAACATCTTCATCAGTGACATTGCTGAGGATCTAGAAGGCAGAATTTCACTGTTTGCTGATGACACAAAGCTCTGTAACAGAGTAGACACACCAGAGGTGTAGACAGAATGAGAAGGGACCTGCAGAAACTTGAAGAATGGTCAAGGGTTTGGCAGTTGAAATTCAATGCAAAGTGCAAGATAATGCATATAGGGCACAAAAACCCTGGCACAATATATCAGTTGAAGTGAGGATAGCATGCACCAAGCAGGAAAGGGATCTTGGGGTTGTCATCTCTGATGACCTCAAGATGAGGAAACAGTGTGACAAGGCATCAGGTAAAGCAAATAGGATGCTGGGATGTATAGGCAGGGGCATCACCAGCAGGAAAAGGAGGTCATAATTCCACTATACAAGACACTAGTGAGGCCCCACCTGGAGTACAGTGTACAGTTCTGGAGACCATAACTACGTAAGGACATAGACTGGGTAGAGAAGGTTCAGAGGAGGGCAACAAAGATGGTGCATGGGTTGCATCACAAGTCCTATGAAGACAGGTTGAAGGAACTGAACATGTACTCCCTGGAGGAGAGGAGGGAGAGAGGGATATGATAGAGACATACCAAGTATCTTACAGGGAGGAACAGAGTGTAGGAAAACACTATTTTTAAGCGAAAAAGATGTTTCAGGACTAGAGGGCATGGGATGAAGTTGGAGGGAGGACGATTCAGAGGAAACATGAAAAAGAATTTCTTCACAGAACAGGTGGTGGACAAAGTGGAACACCCTGCCAGAGGAAGTGGTGGGGCTGAAACAATCACGGGATTTAAGAATGCATGGGATAGACATAAAGGAATTCTAGAGGCAGGGTAAGGGAAACAAACTTAGGAAAACAAACTGAACTTACAAGCTCAAATGGGCAGACTAGGTGGGCCATAGGCCCTTATCTGCCGACACTGTCTATGTATCTATGTATCTATGTAACAGTATAAACATACAAAAGGCAAAATGTTTTGCTAAAGAAGTACAGTATTTATTTCTTTAGAAGAAGATAGAAAATATATACTACACCAGTAATGAATAAATTGGGCAAAAAATCATGTTATTTTGAGACAAATATTTATTTTTCACTAAGAACACCATTTATTTCACTTAGAACACCATTTATATAACTTAGAACACAATTTATTTAACTTAGAACATGTTATAGTATATCCACTTAAAATCTGAAAATGGAACACAGAGAATAATGGGCCAGACAGAAAACTTACAATGGAAAGAAAAGCAGTTCTAAGCTAAAACAATGTAACTTTTCCACTGGTGAGTTATGAGTCTTACCACTCACTATTGGAGATACATATGTTATTCCACTGCAGTCCATTATGTATTCCTATATATTTAGATTCTCAAAAGAAATACATTGGGCTTCTAAGCAGCTGGCAGTTTCTAACATCACAATACAGAATCCTATTACATTCTCTTTACTAGCACTGTGAAAAGCAAATGATAAAATAATATTCTTTCACTGCACAAACAAAATATGTTTTTAGAAAAGCGAAAGCAATTACTAACACATCAGCACACAGTACATAAAACAGTGTGCTGCCTATTTATTAAGTAAATACCTGCTCTTTAAAATGGACATTTAATAATTTATTATATGGCTAGGATCCAAATCATGTCTGCAGCTAGCTTATCCAGACTGTCATTATCCAAGTCAAATAAGGAATAACTAATCCCAATATCCACTTCATAGCTGGGGCAGATAGGACAACCTAAAAAGACAAATGATCTTATATATCGTTTCAATCTGAAAACAGACATCATCTAATGTGTCTGATGTCCTTGACAGATTAACAAAGCAGTTCTGTCTCTTGACTGCAATAGCGACACAATGCCAAAATGCATACTTGATTTTTATTGTGTTAAAAAAATCATTGTCAACAACATTTTGAGGATTTGTATGTGCTGTGAACATACTCTTCATTGTCATTGTCCCTGAATACCCCCAGGAATGATGGATGCTACAACAATTTAACTTGTTGCTTGCTCGTTAGCAAATTTATTTATGCACAAAGAATATATTTACAACCTCAGATTTTGAATTCACAATTCAATTCCACACCAAAATTTCTTTCAAAGCTTCCTGGTTCTGGCTTCTGTCCTTTTCTGGTTGTTCCTCCATCTCGGCTTTCAGGGCCTGGACAGTGTGAATCCAACCCCTCCTCACACTAAAAGTAGGCTGGTTCCACCTACCAGTCTTTTGCCCTCCTGGTCTGGATATTTCTGAACCCAGCACCTGGACCTATCCCTCCCACTTTACCACCACATCTGGGTTCTTTGTCCCCTGCCCATGTATCCTCCCCTCCCCTTCCTTCCTTCCTCTCCCTCGCTCCCTCTTTTTCTTTCTTCCCACTACCATGGACATCCTTGCCCCTTCCTACCAGGGGACTCTGACCTAGCCCCTGGCCCAATGCTGCCTCCCATAGCAGAAATATCAGCCCTGTACCCAGGACCTCTAGGCACTCAACCTGCCCTCTAACTCTTTCCTTTGTGCTAACCATACCCCCCCAAGCCTTCCTTAATGAGGGTGGGAGGGTGGGAAAATTCCCAGCAAAAGAAGTCATCCTGCCTGAGTCCTGACCTTATATATCCCTATAGACCCTGGTCAGGACCCCCTTCAGGGTCTACTCCCAGACCAATCCCTGGGACTCTGGCCTGCCCTTGTCATTTTACACCTTACCTGCCTGGTGATGCCACCAGGCCCCACCTCTATTCTTTCTGTCTCCCACCTCTCCCCCTCCTGTGTCTCTTCCTGGCAGGGATCATTAGACAACCTGGCTTGCCTTTTAGTGGTAAGCACCCTTGTCATTTATGAAATACAGATATGTAGATATTTTGTTTACCAGAAACCCCTTTAATGAGTTTTTATTTCTTTCTTTATACCTTTTATTTTTAAATAGAAAAGCAGAGACAAATAATTGCTCCACTTTGGAGAATAAAAGTGATACTACCATTTAGGTATGTTTTTAAAGAAAACACAAGTAATATGGTGCACCCACTAGCTAAGGTGTCTACCGTGTACTATGTGTACTGGTTACTGTAAAAAACAGCTGTACAGAGCATTTAAAACTTATCTTGCTGTACTCTTCACAATAATGATAAAATACATACTGTCATGCAGGTCATAGGCTGATTGACACATACAGAAGCTGAAGTTACAAGATACTGCAGTCCATCCCCTAAATTCACATGCCTCTATGGACAGTGATTAATCATGCTAATGTTTCACCCCACCTATTGAAATGCAATGAGGGACCACACATCAACTGCCCCAAAGGTGCTCCAGTAAAATAAAATGTCCATTTAACCAAGCAAAAAGAACTGTGCACACACCAAGGCTGGAATTTCAAAAATGCTATTAATTTTATTTATTAGGACAGCATGTCAAACACCAGTGCTTACACCTATGCAGCGCCCATCCTCATAGGTCTTCATTGGGGATGGAATCAGCATGTACACACATCAAATAAGTACCCTTTCAATTAATCTTAATCATAATTATTCTGCCTGACAGCATATTACATTATTTATTATATAATTGATATGGTTGTAGTAGGAAATATTCTTTAACCACATTTAGATATCTACTACTTTGATATTTAACTTCAAAAATTAAAATAAAATATGCATAGAAACTATTTGTTATAATAGATATCTAAAACATAAAAGACCTTTAGGAAATCCATGAAGATCTAATACATGGTGACAACTAGCTTCATCAGAAACAGAGTATACAAGGATCACATGACCAACACTGTTGAACTACCATCTTTCATTGCCTTCATGATAGTTTAGTTTCCACAGTGTTGTCTATAATGCTGAAAAGTTTATTATTATCTAGTTTCATTTTATTTTGTAAAACAACTGTTTTTATTCTGTATTTCTACTTTTCATCTGGGATCCTAAGAAAGATCTCTCTCACCACTTGGATGGCAGGACTTTTGCAAAAGGTCACAACTATTTGTATAATAATTAGCTAAGAGCATCAGCAATTCATTGGCTTTTGCATCCCTTATTGATACATTTAATGGGGCACACACAAAACAGTTTTTTATTTATTATAATCATATTAGTCATTAAAAGACTAAACATTTGTTTAATTAAAATAGTATATTCGAAGTTCTAACTTCAGGTTACTTTTTCTCCACTCAGAATTTACTATTGCACTAATTTGAAGCTTGTATCTTGAAATACTATTACAACTCAAAGTATATTTATATATATGTATATATATATAGATAGATAGATAGATAGATAGATAGATAGATAGATAGATAGATAGATAGATACAGACGGATGAATAAATAATGATATTTTAACAAAGTATATAATTCAAATAAGTTACTGGAAAGAATTAGTCAAAATCATAAAATCCCTTATCCATCATATATAAATTACAGTTCCTTAATTGCATAACAAGAACTTTGCAATCACTAGGGTGCCCCAATAATTTAATCGACTCCCATATCCAAAATAAATTGCCATTACTAAAAACTCAAACATTAAACCTAGTAATTCTCTCATGCAGACTTTGATTTCTAGGATATGAGTAGCAAGGAAAAATCTTTCCAGGTGCAACATATTACATTTGCTAAATTCATTACATACATATTAAAATTGGAAAATAAACTAGAATGAACTATAACAGAACATGATTTCAGTTACAGCTAGGGCTTGTAGTCAGTTTGGTCATTCAGTTCAGTCAGAATAAGGTCACCTAACTTTGATATCCACCTCATTTTGCAATGGTTTAAATACTTTTCTCTATTACCTCCTTTATGGAGGGCACAGAATCAAGGGGTCTAAACTGCAGACACTTGGGATTGCTATTATGGGCTTCAAAAAGTGAGCTTCTAATACATTTTCAAATTTAGCATTATTTATTGCTCGCACATGTTCCTGTACTCTCATTTTCAGGGCAGATTGTCTTGCTCCAAAAAGCTTTTACATGTGCATCATGCCGCATATACAGTAAAGGGACTTTGACAGTCCAAATAATGTCTTAGGGTATAGTCCTTTCCTGTTACTGGATGTGTAAAAACACAAGTATTAGCATAACAGCACACATTACATTGCGTACATTTGAAAAATCCTATCCTTTTGAAATGAGCTTTTCTTCTCAGGATTACTATAATAACTTTAAGTTGATAGAGCCTTTAAATTTGCCCCTTTACTATTTGAGATGAGTGGAATTCAGCCAGAATTTTCCCAACTTGCTGGTCATCTTGTAAATCTGACCACCTGTGTCTAACAATATTGGCAATATCACATGACCTAACATTATAATTTATATCAAAGACCATTCTATTAGTAGAATCATTTTATACATTTCTATCCCTTGGCTTCAGCAGTCTCGTCTGTCCAGATCTCTAACTTTATCCAGAGCATCTATAACTATTTTGGCACTGTATCATCGATCTCTGAATCTTTTGCTCAATATCTCAGCTTCATTTTCAAAATCACAGTCTAAGGTACAGTGTCTGTTATACACAGAAACTTGCCAAAAGGAATGCTCTGGATAAGTGTCCTAGGGTGGCATGTCTCAGATCTTAATAATGTACTGTGTACAATAGGTTTCTGAAGTTTTTATTAATCACTTTATTGTCAGCCACAGTTAGTGTTACATCTAGGTAATAAATCTGTGATGAATCAGCTCTATAAGTGCAGAAAGTATTTACATCATTTGTATTGAGCCACTGCATGAATTTTATGATTGTCTTCTGACTCTCACCCCAGACACAGATGATATTGTCAACAAAACAATACCATTGATCTATGTGTCTGAGGTGGTGGTTTCTGACTGCAAATACCACCTGTTGCTCCCACCAGGACAGAAACAGATTTGCATATGATGGTGCAAGAGATGCACCCATCACTGTTCCCTGTACTGGTGGTAGACGTTTTCATCAAAACTAAAACAATTATGCTCCAATACATAACAAAGGAAGTCCAAAATGAAATGTCTTGAATTTGCATAAACTGTTCATCATGAAAGAAAAACCCTCACAGGCATTAAGTCCATCTTGATGTCTAATGTTGGTATAAAGGAACAGATATATATTGCAAACCAATGATATCCAGCCCCCATTCCACACCCTCAATTTTCCCCAGTAGGTCCACCACACCATGGATATAAGTATCAGTCTTTTCCACCATTTGTTTTAAAAGTTATCCATACATTTTATGGACCCTCACTGAAAGACTCAATGCCTAACACAATGGATATCCCAGGAGGGTTCCAAACATCCTTGTGGACCTTGGAGAGTGTATAAAGTGTGGGGCATATTGGATAGTCACACCTTAAAAATCGTTCTCATTCTTATCAATCCATCCTCAATCACAGGCTGCATCAATTAAATCATAAAGCTCATTTCTAAAACAAGCTATGGGGTTGAATGTTAAATGCTTATAATGTTGATGGTTTGCTAATTGGTTTTAATTACTGAAATGTATTTCCTGTCCTGGACAATCACAAGTCCCCTTTATCCATTTGATTTATATCACTTGTGTTTTGCTTTAAGTTCACAGATGGCTTGCCATTCCTCTTTGCTGAGGTTGTTAAACCTGTGTTGTCCTGACACTGCAAAATGCACTCAATATCTATTTTAACCAGTGATTCAAATAGCCTAATAGTGCTATTCCTTGGCACTGCACAACAAAATTTGCTTTTCTTTTTAATCCTGTACTGTTTCTCAAATTGCTAAACCTTATCAATAGCAGACATAATGAAATTGATATCTTCCTTCCTCCCCATGTCAGTCTAACTGAATACCAAACTGCTTTCCAAATTAGTCTCTCTATTTGGTCACATGCAATGTTTAAATTTATTTCTGTATTCCATTAGTTGTTCCTACCTACAACATCACCCAGAGACAAACCATTAATGTCATAAAGCATATGATCCCAAAATACATTTTTAAATTAATTTTTCTTAGCAATTTAAATAAATCAACAATGAATTTAAATGAATCAAAAGTTTGTGGTGGGCACGATGCTCAGTCCTTTTGAGTGGACACTGATGTGTGATTCTGTGAGGGAAACTAGAAATGTTCAATACCTGTGAGACAGTTTCCCATGTAGACTTTGTTTATGCTCCTCAATTCCATTTGGGTTCCATTGTCTTTTCTTGCACCTTCACATTTTGCAGTGCCTCTACCTTGGCCTGCAGTCCATCCTCTAAATTCACATGCCTCGATGGGCAGTGACTAATCATGCTAATGTTTCACCCCACCTAGCCTGGGTGAAACAGTATGTTTAGTCATCACCCATAGAAGCATGTGAGTTTAGAGAATGGACTGCCATGCCTGGTAATTCAGCTCAGGTGTGAGTGTCTCTGCCTATGACCTGAATGACTGCATTCATTTTATCTTTCTTATCATGAAGAATAAAGAACAAGACAAGTATTAAACACTTTGCACAGCATGACTGTTTGTTTTTGAATTTTCACATTTTAAACAATGTTCATGGTACAGAATGGATATGCCATTGTCACAAAGACTAATATAATAGTAAGAACATTGTAAGCTTAAGATATCCTAGCCTTAATCATGGGACCAAGTTCACAAGATAAAAGTGTGTGTGTGTGTGTTTTGTGTGGGTGTGTGTGTGTGTGTTGGTGGGGTATCCAATGTAAATTTAGCTAACAATAACAATCTCAGAAGGTAATTCTGTTGGGATTAGGGCCCAGTCGCATATTTTGTGGGCTGTGACATAGCCTCTACACCACAGGAAATGCTACTCACTCACTGTACCTGTAGCTCAGTGTCACACTGAATGTGCTTTTACTTAGCAGGCAAAAGAACAAGTGGTTCAAATACAAGTAGACACAGTCTGAATCCTGGCAGGACTTAAACATTTTTTCAACTTTGCTTGTGAACTGGAAACTCACTTGAGTAGCAATTTATGGTGGTGTGGCATGGACTAGTAAATTGTATAAGAAGTAGATTGAGCTAAGAAACACAACATGTGAAGGTAAAATGCCTGCTGGGATTAGATATCTAGTAGCCTGCTTTGCACATGTGACATAACGCTCTACATGATAGGAACTGCAACTCTCCTACCTGCTGTTACATAGCACATAGAATGTGTGATTGCTTAATAGGGAAAGAGTCAGTGGCTCATATCTAACCAGGGACTTAAGCATTTTTCTTTTCCTTTTGTAAGATGGAAACTCACTTGAGTAGTGATTCATGGTGGTGTGGAGTTGACATAGTTAATTTCATAAGTATAGTCAGCTAAGAACAGCAATTTGTGAAGGTAAATTACTTGCTGGGATTTGATATCCTGTTGCCTGTTTTGCAGGTTGTGACATAAGCCCTACATCATAGGATCTGCAACTCACTTACTTGCTGCTAAGTGGTATGCTGAATATGTCTTTGTTTAGCAGGCAAGTACTGCAAAGGTCTATTGCTGGAAGTTGCTGGGGACCCAAAGAAATTCTGGACACATGTACAATCCTTCCTGGTCCTCAGTGGTATGCACTGTAATGACCCTATCACCATTGCAAATTATTTTAACAAATACTTTACTGATCTCACCAAATACACTGCCTCTTTCACAGCAAATTGCATCCTGATGCCCGTTACTCACACAAATGTTCCCATACATCTGCCCTTCTATTTTAAGGCTATTCCAAATGCTGATGTTCTAAAACTACTAAACTTAATCTCTCATAGTACTAGTGTAGGCTCCAACTACCTAGAGCCGAACCTCCTAATGCTGGCTGCTCCTTTTATTGCAGCCCCATTGGCTAAAATCTTTACACTGTCTCTCTGCCATAGTCATGTCCTGGACATATGGAAACTGGCAAAAGTTACCCTAGTTTTTAAGAAAGGCATGAAGGACATATCTAATTATAGACCCATAGTCATTCTGTCAGTATTAAACAAAATACTTGAGAAATTAGTGGCTATACAGGTCACCAGTTCCTCTCTAAATATACCCTCCTATCACCTGCTCAACATGGTTTCCAGAAGGGCATAGCACCTCTATTGTTCTGATACAATTTACAAATAATGCCCTTACTGCTATGGATCATGGTTTCATGACTGGTGCAGTGTTCATTGACCTCTCAAAGGTGTTTGATCTTGTAGATCACCCTCTTTTGCTTGATTGCCTTAGTTTCACTGGTTTCTTGGAGCAAGCCACAAACTGGTTCCAGAACTACTTAGGCAATAGAAGACAACAGTTAAATTTAACTCTGCAGTGTCATACTCTGTGCCTATCAAGTTGTGTTCCTCAAGTCTTCATCTTGGGGCCTCTTCTCTTCTCCATTTTTATAAATGACATATCTTCTAACACCCCTTGGTGCCCAACAATCTTGTATGCAGATGATCTGGTGCTCTACACCTCCTCTGCAAATATAGAAGAAATAAATAGTTGACTAACATCTGCATTTCTCATAATGCAAGAATGGATCCACAACAAAAGGCTCACATAAATAAAACTCAGGGCATGCTCTTTGATCTGCTACCAAACTTAGAATAAACCATAACCTTTTCAACGTCTCCTGTGTAAATAGCTCCCCCTTACAAAAGTAACCTCATTCAAGTATTTAGGAGTCCTGCTTGATGAAACTCTCAACTTTGAGCAACACATCATCAACACCTGCAAGTCAGTAAACTCTAAACTCATAATAGTTTACAGGACTAGTCGGATTCTTACCACCTCAGCTACAGTGGCAATTTCTAGGGTATCCTACTTCCATTCCTTGCGTATTTTGCTGTCACCTACATAAATGCTTTGAAAACCAACTAAGTAAGTGGGATACAACGTACAATAGTATCTGTCATTATGCCATGCTTTCCCACATTTGAAGCACCATTGCTATGTATGCAGACCTTAGATGGCCTTCTCCATCTGCCAGTCAACTCCTTGCCCTTGGTACTTTGTTGGACAACATCATTAGAACTAATCTACCTACATGTCTTTTAAACATGCTGGTGCCTCTGTCCCCACCCTATGGCCTCCGCTTTGGATTCTTTCTACTATACACCCCTAGGTACAGAACCTAAAAAGAACCTCAGCTTTCTCCTGCCTGGCCCCAAAATATTGGAATTCCCTACCTCTTGATGTTAGCTCTGTACCTAGACATATTGCTATTAAAAATGCATCACTCTCCTCATCAAACATGCTCTATATTCCTGTTTTGAACCCCCATATGGTGCTTGACATCCCTCCCTCAGCTCTCAAAATGTTTCAGTTTTGCTCTGACCCCTTGTTATTGTTATATGTACCACTTACCATGGATTATGTGTTAAAACTCTACTGCACTATGATTGTATGCTTATTATGTTTTGTATATTGTTTATTTTTCTGCCATTGTCTCTGTCATATTAGCAATACTGTTTACATCATAGAACATAGTGTAGATTTTTCCTTGTATGGTTGATTACCTCTGAACTATATATGTTATTTATTTTGTCTGCCAATTTTGTACTGTAACCTCCAGGGTCGTGTCTCAAAATAGTCATATTTTGTGGCTATGACACCTTACCCGTAAACAAACACTAAATAAATGAATGATCAGCAGTTCTGATCCTGTCAGGCATTTTAAATATTTTTTCTGTTAGATGGAAACTCACTTGAGTAGTGATTTGTGGTTGTGTGGCGTTAGGATAGTACATTTTATGAGAAGTAAATTTATCTAAGATCAACAATTTGTTAAGGTAAATTGTCAGATGAACTTGCATTCATCTTGCTTTACCTTTCCTAGGTCCGGATGCAATGACCCGACCCCTAGTACTTCTATCTCCACCTCCCCACCCTCCTCTTACTCCATGGCCAGGTTCTACTGACCCCAGCCTGTGCTGACCTACCCTCCTCCCCCATAACCTGTCCCCTCTTTTATCCTGGCTATGCCCTGCTGACAACGCCCCTCCCTCCCTCCTTTCTCCCTTCCACTAGCCCATCTCCAGCTTTGTGATGGACGATAAGCTCCCCCTTACAGGTTTAATAATTCATCCTTGTCTTCTCCCATTTTCCACCAGCTCAAGCAGTGGCATAAGGAAAATGACATGCCCACCTCCTGACAGGTGCACCACCGACCTGAACAAACCGGGATATCAAATAATATGTCCTTATGTGGATGTAATCCCCCATATCTGTAATCAGACTTGCCACCCTCCTGTTAAGTCTCTTCCTAGCCTTTCCACTGATCTGCTATCCTGCACATGCCTTCTACCCTTCTAGAAGTGACCTCTGACCACCCAGCCTGCACCCATGGCCACCAGCCCTTCACCATTTCTAAACCAGCTTTGATCACCTTGAATAGTGCTCCTCATGGAGTCTCCTCAAGTCATTCCTCCCAAAAAATGAACTATCATCAGATCATGCCTATACCACTTCAGTTTCAATTCTTCTAGTAATGGTAACAGCTGGGCACATCTCATGCCCTGGACCCCTTTCTAGTGCACCTGCATCTGCTCGAGCTCTCACCACGGCAGTCTCCTCCTGGCATTGTGGCTGCATACTTTATGGCACAGTAAACAAAAGAGTGCCCAACTACCACACATGCCTCCTCAGTACACCTTCCAGGATATAAAACACAGGTCAACTCATTTCCTAATGTATCGTCTATAGCAGCTAGATCTCCATCTTCCTACACTCTTGATATCCTCCTCTGAATCCCCTTGAGCTGCTACCCCAGAAGCTGCAGTTATCCTAAAAGAGTATGAGGTGAACTACTGGGGTCCTTCCCAGAAACCCATTCCTTTCTTAAACAGTCCCCAACTAATTACCCGTGATCAGTGACTCATCAGCATCCTTCAACCAGGTTCTCTTTCGCTTACCGAATGTTACAGTATTCCTCCATTGCCCTTACTGACCACCCACCATTCCCCTTCTTCCTTGGAATCACTACCTCTGCCCCCTTCCTGCCTGATCCATCTTTTAATTTCTTGAGCCAAACTATCATCCTGTCCCTCTCCAAATTTATATCATCCACTTGCAACCCCTATTGTATCTGCTTTGCTTCTTGCCATCACTTCATCCACCCAAAACAGCCCCCAGCCATCAGTGTAATGATTGCCCGAAATAGGCACACCTCATTTGCTGACATGTATATATACTTTAAAGCATCCACTAGCCTCTCAGCACCAGTCCTGTAATGGACTTCCTGGTATCTGTCAGGTGGCTTTCACCCCTCTGCCACCTAATCAGCATGTGCCTGACTCTCTTGGCCCTGCCAGGTTTCAGGCAACCCCTGGAACTGCAGGCCCACCCAATCTCTGCTAGCTGCACCCCCACAATGGAGTGTGCCATCCTCCCTTCCACTTCCTTACCATGTAGTGCATTAGCTGGTGCTCAGATATGGGCATAATTACCTCAAAGCCCTCTTGCCACCTAAACTCCTGGAAAGCCCTGCAAGCCATTTGTATGCCCTTTGGGTGTTGGCTGATCAGGAGTTCTGATAAACTGTTGTGCTGTCTCCACCCAATCTCCCAAAGTTGGTCCTGTACCTGGGTTCTCTGGACAGCTGCTTGTGGGGCCAAGACCCAGAACTTGTCCAACTGAAGATGGGACAGACTGTCAGTGATTTCATTCTTCACTCCTTCAATATGCCTCACTTTTGAAGGACAGATAGATTCTAAGCCCTACCAGAACTAGCTGCACAATACCCTGGTTACCATGTCTGTGGACCCCTCTGTCTATTAATGACCTCTACCACCCATTATTATTGCACCAAAACAAAATCTGCTTGTCCTGCATCTCCCTGTCCCACACCATCAATGCTACCCATTTGGGAAAAATTTCTAGGAAGGTGATGTGCTTCAGTATCTCAGCCTCCCACCAGCTCTCCAGCCATGCCTCCGACATTCATGCACTCTTAAAATATGCCCATACCTTGTGACTCTGAGGTGTCTGTGTACAACTCAATGTCTGTGTTGTACATCCATTCCTCCTACCAGAATGTTATGCCATTGTAGGGAGACATGAATGTTTCCCAGACCTCCAAATCCTGTCAGATTCCCTTACCAATGTCCACCCAGTGATGAGGGAGCTTGGCCTGTCCTGTGGCTCATGCTAACCTCTGTGTGAATGCCCTACTGGGCACTACAGCCTGCAAGCAAAGTTAAGGTGGCCCAGCAGTTTCTGTACTAATGCCAGTGGCATCTTTCTCCTCCCTTTCACTGCCTCAGCAAGCCCTGAGTTTGTCCACCTTATCCTTTGGTAGCTAAAAACATTCCTGTTCAGTGTCAACCTCTATCCTCAAGAACTCCAGCTTCCTAGCTGGGCCCTCTGTCTTCCCTTCCGACAAGGGTATCCTGATACTCTGGCACATATATCTGAAATCACTCAACATCCACAACACCTTCTGCAGGCTCCTACCTAAGAGCAAAAAGTGTCCAAATAATGAATCATTATCCTGTGTCCATACCTCTGCCCAAACACCCACTGTACCCAGGAACTAAATGCCTCAAACATGGAGCAACACAGAACATCCCATGGGCATGGCCTTATTGTAATAATACCCCTTTCAAATTGGAAACCTAACAGGCACTAGTCCTCTGGCCTCACTGGTAATAGCCAGAAGGCTGACCCTATGTCAGTCTTATCTAGCCATGCCCCTGGTTGCTTTTATCAACACCACTGCTTGGTCTAGCGAGGTGTAAGATACTACCGTAGGCCCTCTGAAATACTGTCATTCACTGTGTCCCCTCTGGGTAGGATGAATGATGGATGAGCCAGAATTATCCCAGCTGCTTTTGAGAACCACCCTGGGAAACCTGAAATTCCTGGCACAGTGGTTCCCCAAGGGGCCCTCTACCCATCCTGCCCTCACCTCTTTCAAGATTCTCTATCACAAAGCCCTCCCCAAAAACCTTGTCTTAATAATGTCCCCCTTCTCAATTTGGATAATCTTTCATCCACTCCTCCACTTCCCCAAAACAATGGGTGTCACCACTAAAGAAAACCCCATCTCCCAGCCCCTGCAGGTCTGTCTTCAATTTCAACTGTAATTGGAATTGTAGGACCCCAAGTTGGTGTCCCAGCCCCTTCTGCCATGAGATGATGTTCCATGTCTCCCTGTACACCCCTGAAAGGACTACTCATTGTAATGCTGGGCCTCCTCCCCTCCCCAGTGGATCTACATCTGGACACTGGGTGCTTGTCCTACACACTTGGAACACACATGCCTAAATTTACAGTTGGCCCAAGTGCACGAGGTCTAATTAGCCACAATAAATCTTGGCCACTGTGCTGTAGCACTCTTTTGCTGGACTCAGACCCCTCCAGACTGTCCAGACAGGGTTCTGACCCACAGCTCCGAGCGTGTTCAGTCCTGCTGCAATCCCCTTCGCTGTCATCCTCTGGTGGAAAGCTCATCATACTTTAACAACCCATACCACATTTTTGCCTTACAAACATCCCTTATTATGGTCATGAATGTCCACAAAAGGATACCCATTTCTGGCTGCTTCTCTAACAGTATAGCACTAAATATAATAAGACCAGTCTGCCATGTGTCGATGTTCTTACCCTTATACATCGTCTATTCCTCCTTATGCCCCACTACAGCTAAAGCCACCACCATAGATTCACAGTGAGATGGTCACGTTAGGTGAATCTAATAGATTCCTTTGACTGGGTTGCCAGAGTAGTAGACCAGGGAGGGGCTGTGGACATGGCCTACCTAGACTTTAGCAAGGCATTTGACACAGTCCCACACAAAGACTAATAAACAAGTTAGCCAGCCTGGGAGTTGGTCCCAGGGTGGTGGTCTAGTAACAAAATGACTGGACAAGAGGGCAGAGGGTAAGAGTCCATTCCAAAGAAAGATGGGTTACTAGCGGGTACCACAGGGTTCAGTACTGGGGCCAGTCCTCTTTAATGTCTTTATAAGTGATATTGCAGGGGAAGTGGAAGGAAAAGTATGCCTCTTTAAAGATGACATAAAAGATATGCAACAGGGTTGACACACAAGGGGTGGAAAGGATGAGAAGGGACTTGGCAAGGTTGTAGAAATGGTCAAAAGTATGGCAGCTTAGATTCAATGCAACGAAGTGCAAAGTAATGCACCTGGAAACAAAAACCCAGGGAACAGTACACAATGTGGTGGGGGAGTACTAATGACAAAAATGGAAAGGGACCTGGGTGGTCATATCAGACGACCTAAAGGTAGGCAAGCAATGTGAAAAGGCAGTAAGGAGGGCTGGGGGATACTGGAATGCATGGAGAGGCATCACCAGTAGAAAACAAGAAGTTGTCATCCCTCTGTACAGACAATTGGTGATACCCAATCTGGAGTACTGCATGCAGTTCTGGAGATCCCATCTCTGCAAGGACATAGACAGGATGGAGGCAGTCCAGGGAGGACAACTAAAATGGTGCTGGGTCTGCAACATAAACGATACCAAGAGAGACTAAAGAAGCTTAACATGTATACCCTCGAGGAAAGGAGGGAGAGGGGACGTGATAGAAACATTCAATTACCTCAAAGGAATCACCAAAGTGCAAGAAGGTAGAATCTTTCCAAAAATGAAATGTGCAAGAACAAGGGGCACAATTTGAAGACAGGGGGACATCTTAGGGGCAACGTGAGGAAGTATTTTTTCACAGAGGGTGGACACATGGAACGGCCTTCCAGAGGAGGCAGTGGGTTCAGAAATAGTGGGGAATTCAACAATGCATGGGACAGACATAAAGCAAATCTAGTGGTGGGTAGGAGGAAATAGGCTCTTAGGTTAACTAGGATCTGCATCTTATTCAATAGGTAGGTAGCTAGGCAGACTGGGTGGGCCAAGCGATCCTTATCTGCCATTAAAGTCTATGTTCTATGTTTCTATCTCGAACTTCCCCACCGATACCTTCTGCTCATATTTCTTGGATGTCTCCTATCCACGAGGCCAAAAACATCTACGTATTCCTCCTTCCAAATTTTCTCCTTAATGGAGAGGAGACATGATCCCCAGGGTATAACCTGGTGGGCCTTTGTATACCATTTCTGCCCCTTTCCTGATCCCCTGCTCCCAGCCTTATTGCCCTTGTCACTTTTAAAGTCTTTCAAAACCTTTTCCATTTTTCCATGCCTTTCTCTCCCATTTCTCCTATAATTCCTTCCAAGTAGTCTTTCAGGTTCCCCTCATCTGACAAATCTACCTTGTACTTACCATTTCCATGTCCTGTTCCCTTGGCTTAGGAATGGGCTCCGGCTGCAGTGCGGTACTGGTTCCAGGGCTGGCCCCTGAAGACGCTTTCCACCCCTGCCACTGCTCCTTCGCCGGGTGGATTCCTTCCATGTTCGGGATGCCTCTTCTTCTTCTTCCCTCTTCTGCACTGTCTCAATGAGCTTTGCATTTTCTCATCAGAGCAGCTGCCTCCTCCCTCAGCTGAGCACTAGTCACGGAACTGGTGTCCTTCTTGGTGCCATTGTGATTGCGCTATAATAATGTAACAAACAAACTCTGTAATTTTTCCCTCTAACTCCTGCCCTGACTGGTTCTATGATAGCTGGTCAACAATTTCATTGTCGAGCGACATTACAGCGACTCCTTTATATAGACCACATTTGCAATTGGCATAAAGCGAGTCGCATCTTACTGTGTTCCAACGGGAGGCTTTGCCCCTGAACTCTCATGCGGGGCTCTTCCACCCGCACCCTAGCTACTTTAATAATCAACTTTGAGTCAGAGTTGTTTCCGGAGGTGCAATACCCATAGAAAGCAGGCCCAGGGTTCCACGCCAACACTACGGTGACCTGGCACTGTTGTCACTGTAGTGTCGGGTCACGATAAAGTTTAACAGGAAGCACTGGTAAATGCCCTGACCTACCCCTGGATCTCCTCCCTTTTTTGATGCCCTGTGGGCTCCCTGGCCATGTGCCACAGCATTCAGACCTGGCCTGATGACTTCTATCCGTCCCCTCCTTGGTTGGTTCTCCTCCAAATCCAAACCTTACCCTGTCCTTGTGCCCATGGAAAATAAGAAATTACATTTGGAAGATGGTAAATAATATAACATTGGCTACTGGTTTTCTCCAGAAGGGATATGGTATAAGAATAAATCTCATTCAAGGCCCGATTCTTTTGCGATTTGCAGCCACTGAGATTGCCTCCAAATTTAATGTAAACTGTGGAAAACCCACGAATAAACATGAACTGTGGAATATTATTCTGGGGTTTACATGAACTGAGGAATATTATTCCACAGTATACATGAAATGCAGAATATTATTCTGCAGTTTAAAATGAGTCAGTATTTAGCTGGCTCGCCAGAACAATAGTACTACTCGCAATGCTGATGACCTGGGTTTGGGAATAAGCCTGGGAAGCTGGAGGGCTGGCCGAGGGAGGTGGTTTGAGCATCCCATGGCTTGCTTTCCTCTTCTGTGGGGAGTGTGGGGAAGTTGCCAGTGCTCAGGTAACCGCTCGTGGTAGCGTGAGGGTACAACAGCCAGAACTGACTACATTTGGGAAGCGTGTCAGATGTTCAGTATGCCACTAGCGTCATTATATGGCACATCTCCTGAAGAGAAGCGGAGGTACCACCACCACGATAACATCCACAGCCACAGTTCAGACCCATGCCACTGACTGGGCTCTCTCTGCTGTTATACCATTCAGTCTTTATCAAGGGAAGGAGCCTGCCACAGTGGCCCCACCCCTGGGGGTAGGCCAGGGGTGTTTGGGAGTGAGTAAGCCCGGGTTGTGTGGCAGGGCCCGTGTGTGTAGATCGGACTGATGGGGGCTGACGGATGAGGTGATAAGCATAATAAATAAAAAATGTAGAGTCAGTATAAACTGGGAGTAAAACAAATCTGCAGTTTACATTGACTCTGATCAAGGAAAATGATTCCAGGGATCATATAAACTGTGGTTATTCCATGGATCATATGAACCACAGAAAACTATTCTACAGTTAACATTCAATTCTGCAGAATGCTTTTGACATTCTGAGCAATTTAGAAACAAAAATCTGAAAAGCATTTTGGAACAGCCCTGACTATTTGTTTGTCTGCTAGGGCTTTACCTTAAAAATCAAAACAGGTACATCCCTCCCCATTCAGCTCAGCCCCACCACCCTCCATCCTCATCCTGAGAATCTCCTTAAGTCCCTTTATTTGAAGTAGAAATATTTTTATCGGGTTCCATACCGTGCTGCACTCCTTATCCTTCTAATTTCACTGCCGGGCCTGAAATCCAGTTTCATGTCCCAGAAGTGCTTTGAGCACAGTCGCAGAAAACACTACTGGAATTGGAAATTGACATTCTGGCCTAGTGGTAAAACTAGAAGGAAGAGGACCACTGTGCAGTGTGGTAGCTGCTAAAATATACTCATTCAGATTTGGTGGATCTCGGGACTCTCAGGCTGGGGTGAGGATAGGGCTGAGATGAGTAGGGGATTTTACTTTCTAATACTAAGAATTCAGGAGTTAATTGACAGCCTTCTCTGGTTTGTAGCTCCCAGCCCAAAAACTAACATTTCCCCTACCTGGTGCTTGGGGATGTTGCAGCTTACTACCAAAGCCACCAACTGCTGCAGCAGAACTTTGCAGAAATAGGAAACTAATGCCATAGAAGTTCTGTGGCAACAGGGACTTGCTGCAGAATTTAGACCAATTTGCAGCAAGAAAACTGGGGCCTTGATCTCACTGTAAAATAATTAAATTATTGACTTTGGGAAACTTGTGAAATAATGGCTATAGGTATTTAGTCATCTCAGGGTAAGAAAAGGAGGAGAATTTTGGGAAATATTAATACTAAACAACAGAAAAAGTCATTATTACTGATTGATGATATAGGAAATATTTGTGTACTGCACAGATTGGTAAACAACTGAATCTATTATTAACTATTGTGGAAATATAATGTATATGTGTTTTAAATGTACAAATCGAAACAAACTGTGCTGGATCTATTGTAAAAACTGCTTTTAATTGAAATGACATTAAGTTGTCGATCCCATTAGCAGATTATAAAGATCTGCCACTAGAGGACCTTAGTTTTTGTGGGGGTGGGGGTTGCAGCGTGACTGAAGTAAGAGGATCTTTCATTATTAACTGTCGCCCTAATCTCTCTTCACTGTCCATATTCCTTTGGCAATATGTGTGCAGTCTGCAAGAGAAGCCATACGAGGAGAGACTAAAGGAGCTTAATATCTATCGCTTGAGGAAAGGAGGAGAGGGGGACATGATAGAAACTTTTAAGTACCTCAGTGGAGTCAACAAAGTCCAAGAAGCTAGCATCTTTCAGAAAAGAGATGTACAAGAACAAGGGGGCACTTTGAAGATAGAAGGGGTGGCTCAGGGGCAATGTGAGGAAGTATTTTCACAGAGAGGGTGGTGGATGCATAGAACAGCCTTCCTGAGGAGGTTGTGGGGTCTAAAACTGTGGGAGAATTCAAGAATGCATGGGACAGACATAAGGCAATTCTTGTCAGGGGTAGGAAGAAATAAGCTGTTGGTTAACTAGGATCTGCAGCTTATCCTGTAGGTAGGAAATGGGCAGACTAGGTGAGCCAAGCTTTCCTTATCTGTCGTCAAAGTCTATATTTCTATGTTTCTATGGTGCTTATTATTACTAATATATGTATGAATTTCAAGCCTGATAGCTGGAAGCTTGAAATTGTAGTATTTCACTGCCTGTATTGTTCAGCTTTGCTAAAGATTCATAGGCTATAATTGTTTGTTAGAGTTTAAAAATACTTCTCAGTCCTAACTGCTGCTTGGCACTTTTCTCTCTGCTCTAACCTCTGACTGCTTCTAAGACTCTGTCACTCACCTTGCCTGAACCTGTGCTCACTCTGACCCTTCTCAACTGTTCAGGCCTCTGCCTCTTGGAAAGTGGTGCTGATTTACACCCAGCCCCTTTCACACCCCTCCCTGCTCTCTCTAACTGACCTCACACTCTCATTTGCCTAATCTACATACTGTCTTTCTGGCCCTAGTTCCCTGCTGGTTGGCTGCCACCGCCAGCCCCTTCCCAACTGCTTGATTCTTACTACTATCCAGAATACTCTGCCCTGAACTTACCCATTCTGACTCCACAGTCATTGCAACTATGTCCCACTTGACACTTGGGACTGTAGGGGGCATCTTCCTACTAGCCCTAATATCACTCATGAGCCTATCCAGCAGACCATTCCCACAATCAGTACAGCCCAACTTTGAGACAACAATGCTAAATGTATGGCACCATCACATCACGTAACAAAATGTACCTTCACCATGCACAGGGATTATATACCATGGACCCATGATCTCCATCTAAAGGACCCTCCTGGTGGCTTTTCCCAGGTTTTGTGATGCACTTTAGCACCATGAAAGTGCCAGTACCCAACAAGAGAAAAAGGTTCAGAATAACAAGTTCTTATTAAACCATCTCACCTGCCTGGTGCTTCTCCTTCTCCTACTCTCAGGAAATGTTCACCGAACCCAGGCCATCACCACAACAGTGTAAACCAGTCCATAAACACTGCGGGACTCACTTACCTCCATAAATATCTGCAGTTTACTCCCAAAGATGGACAGCTTGAAAGTTTGGGTCACTCGGCATAACCCAGATGTACTCTCTATAGTAGAGTCCTGGCTCCCCAGGTACTGGACTCTGCTATCACACTGCCTGGATACACCCTGTTCAGACAGGACTGACTCTCAAACAGAGGTGGGGGCTGTGTGCTATTCATTAGGATCCCCTTCAAGGTTATATACTTCCCGCACCCAGCAGTGCCAACAACATCAAAGTTCTGACCGTAAAACTTCTGCAGGGACCCCATAACAGGACATGGACAGTTATCTCTGTCTATATCCCACCTAAACTTACTGTGGCTGGCTCCAGTGACCTGATGGACCATGTGGGCACCCTAAGCCTAAACACAGAGATTGGGATGCTGGAAGATTTCAATATTAACTGGCTCTCCCTCTGCTGCCTCAGTAGAGGACACCTTATCTGTGGTCCGCTTCTCTCAAATGATTGAGACAGCAACCAGAGTTAACTACAAAACTGGGATCAGCACCCTCCTGGACTGGGTTCTCATCAATCAACCTGTCCACATCACCAGTACTGTGGCTGTCCTGATACACTGAGCGACCTGTCACCTGTCACCTGTACTTGGTCCTACAACTACTGTAAGCCACCTCCACAATGATTACAAATCATGTTCTACTAAAGGTGACTTTGCACTGCTAAAAGCAGTGCTTCAGAGCATTGACTGGACTGACCTCAATGAGGCCAGTGACATAGACACACCCTTGACCACTTAATAAAGACATTCAACACCATCTGTGACAAGCATGGCCTGGTAAAGTCAAGGAAAATAAAAGGGTATTGCAATCCCTGGATCACCCCAGACCTATTGGATTAGCTCAATGCCAGAGATATCCTCTGGCAGATCGTGAGAAACACGGTACCACCACTAACATCCAAAGGTACAAACAAGCACAAAATAAGTGCACAAAAGCCACCCGACACACCAAATATGCATTCTACAAGAAGCCCTCTCCAGCTCCTGGAACAACTGCAAGTCATTCTGGGATAATATCAACTACATAAGTGGCAAAGACCCAAAAATGTCCCATCAGTGCTCATGGTTGAGTGCACTATCCTTGGACCAACAGAGAATTGCCAACGCACTTAATGATGCATTCATGGACCTCAGCAGTGTACTACCAGCAGACCGCTTTAAGCCCTTAATCTCGGTTGACCCAAACACAATCCAGCAACCACCCTCCAACAGACCGCTCTTCCATTTCAAGGTAATCTCATAATCTGAAGCAAGAAAGTGCCTTGTGCGAGCTCTGGGAAAATCAAGACACAGCGGAGATATCCTGGACCTTAAGTTTGTCAGCATGGCACTGGAGGAAGTCCTTGGCCCTTTCAGTAAGATTATCAACCTCTCCCTCTGCCACTCTAAGTTCCGCCTGTGATGGAAATCAGCATCAGTAACCCCTGTGCACAAAGAGGTGATCAGACTCTACACAACAACTACTGTCCTATCTCCATACTCTCCTCCCTCTCCAAAGCACTAGAGCGGATTATAGCAGATCAGCTTATCGAATACCTGAACCAGCACCAACTCCTCTGTCCTGAACAACATGGTTTTCAACCAGGTCATAGTACCATCACAGCATTACTTGAATACACAGGTTATATCCACCACTTCCTAGACCAAGGCCTTCTAGTAGGAGCAACATTTATTGACCTATCAAAAGCTTTTGATACGTTGCACCATGATCTCCTTCTGAATCAGTTGTCTGCTATTGGCGCTCTCCAGAATCTGTTTCATGGTTCAACAGCTACCTTCACAACTGATCGCAAAGGTCAGACTAGAAGACACCACCTCAGTTAGCAGGCCTGTCCACTCCAGGGTCCCACAGGGTCAGTTCTGGGGCCCCAACTATTTAGTCTTTTTCTAAACCAACTGCTGGCCTCCTGTCTGACCTGGATGCTCCTTTACACAGATGTTGCAGTTATCTTTACCAGAAACCCCTATCTGGAACAACTAACTGCACAACCCAAAGGGGATTCTTATCTGCAGAGAAATGGTTTAAGGAGCAGAGTCTAATCATGAACTGTAAAAAACAAAGACAATTTTGTACTCCAGCACCCAGAGTAAGTTCAAAGCATTACCCTTGAGATCAGAAATGAAAGCGGTGACACCCTGGAACATGTCCAGTTTTCAGATACTTGGGTATCACAATAGACTCTACTCTGTCTTATGTCAACACATTGATAACACTATAAAGGCTATCAATACAAGAATAGGATTCTTTACCACCACAAGCACTGATTAACCTATGAGGCACTGAATCTGGCCATCAGAAGCTCAGTAGTCTCCCTTGACAATTATGGACTGGCAATGGATCGGCAACCGACACGGCCTACAACACATTTCCATCATGCTTAATAAAGGCGTGTCACCTTCTCACAGATGCTACAAGACTCATGCACACTTGTGACCTCTACTCACAGGCCAGTTGGCTCCAGCTAAAGGAAAGAATAAGGTACCAATCGTGCCTCCTTGCCAAGAAATGCTCTCTCAGTCTACTGCCGGCGGGGGTCAGAAACTTCTAACCATGCACATAAGCTCCCGTTTCACAAGGAACTCCTCCAGCCAGATCTACAAAATTCCTAGATTCCACACTGCCTTGGCACAATGCACATTCTGTTACCATGCTCCTCACTGGACCAATGTCTTACCACCTGACATTTCTGGTGCTGCAACTTCAGTGGTTTTTGGGATACAGACTACGACAGCACCTTATCTCAACCAGCAGCTGTGACTGCCTCCTCCCACACTCCTCCTGTGCCTCAAGAGCACCCTAGCACTCTTATCTCATGTCTAACCTACTCATCTGATGTGCCCTATCCTTAGCACTTCGGGTCACCACTCTACCTCACAACCTTTGCCACCTCTACCCCACCCATTCTGTATACTCCCCCACTCCCTACCCATGCTCTAACACTCTTACCACTATCCTCCTACTATCATCTCCTCTAATGCAGACCCAGTAGGGTGCCCTTAATTTGACTCAGGCAAATTGCTTGCCTATGATCTAAAATTTGGTGTGTTTACTATAGGAATGCTGTCTAAAATGTACTAATGTACTACTGTAACCCTGTCTTTTTTTCCAATTGTTTAACCAGGACAGGCACACTAAGCTGAAAGTTTGTTTACAGGTGCAAGTGAGAGCACAAGAAAGTTAATTGACTGATCAGGGTCACATAGTATGCAGGTGAGGCTGTGAGTTCAAACCCAGGTCTCCAGATTTGAAGCTCAGAGCCTTAAACCACTGCGCTATACTGCCTCTGTCGAAAACTTGCAGGTACTACTGTTTTGATGTACCTTTGTCCTCATAACTGACGTGGAACCCATAAATGAGCAACCGCTCACTGGTGTAATCCAAGAACTCAATAAATAAAATAAATAAATAAAACATTGAATTGAATTGAATATTGCCCAACAAATTTAAGAACCCTTAGGAAGGCCCAAGGAGGATGGGAAGGCATGGCACCACATCTCCCATTCCCGTCCCATGTGACCTCTTATCCCGTGCCCCATTTTGGCAGCGTGCCATCTCTTCTGGCTGCTCCAGGCAGCCAGAGGCACTCCCAACCTACAGGGCCCAGACCCGTGGGCTCCCACCAACCAGGTATTCCACCTACCTGGCCCAGTTTTGCCCCCTTTCCCCATTCCTCCCTCTCTGAAGGGCCCTATCCTAAGTCCTATGGCCTGCCCTCAGGTGGCCCTTGCCACATGGTCTTGACTGCCATGGTGATCTCATCCTTCCTTTTCCTTAAGGCCTGCCTCCTGCAGTCTGTTACTCACTTTAACTATATTAGCCTCCTTCCTTGCTTATCACACACATTTTGTTTTACTGCAGCCCACCAACGCCCTTCCACCACCTGCCTGGGCTACATAAGCTAGATTGGGCCTGCCCTGAACTGCCTTCCTCCACATTGCATTTTCCCCACCCACCATGCCAAGTAACCTCACCCACCGATCTCTGCTTCTAATGTCCTCCTGCCAGGCCTCATTTGTGACCTTCTCAACCTACCATAGCCCATCCCCTGCTTCTTGCTGTCCTCCTACTATCCAGCTCCTGTTTGCCTCCTTCTGATGCGTCCTTTTCTTTATATGCAGCCCTGAGGCCACCTTCCAGCTCAAGCTCGGCCCTCACCACCTGCCCAACCACCCTCCATCTGCTCCCATCCAGCACTATCCTGGCCAGCGATATCCAGCCACAGGCTGGCTCACGGCATCTCCAAACCACCACCCGCTGTCCTCTGTTTTCTCCTTTTCCATCTGACCAGCCAAATGTTTACGCCACCAGCCAGTGAGTCATGCCTTCCTACTTGTGGGCTATCTAGTTAGACCCCCAGTTGCTCCCCTCGCACCTCTCTGTGCTACCAAGCACACCTTGCCATGAGGCCGGAAGTTGTAGCTGCCATTTTAGGATGCCTTGTGGCCATGTGGTGTGGCCACCATTTTAAATGCCACACTGCTGCACACATGCATCTGCTTGCCTGGAATACCACCATGTGGCCCACTAGTGCTGTGGCCACTATTCAGGCCACCATCCCACTCCACACCATGTAGCCCTCCATCTATCACTAGGCCCCGCCTGGCCAAGCAATGCCTTTTATGCTGTGAATGCTGTGCAAGCTACACCTTCCCTTGCCATGCCAGCTGCCCTTATACCAACTGTTGTGCAGATTTCTGCATCTCCCAAAACTGGCCCCTGCCTTCCATTGGCAGACTCTGTTAAGGCCATGTGGCCATGTGTTACAGCATACTCAGTTCACCACTGACCTGCATTCACTGAACATTGCCTCTTAAGACCTAAACTGTGCTCTGGACCGCCTGCATTAGAAGACACATTAAAACAACAATAAGACCTTTTTTAATAAAACAGCCTCCTGATGGGGCTGCCCCACCACTGAGTAACATCCCTCATAACCATGTATCACCCCCTGGTTAAAACTTTCTATCCTCTCTAACGGCCCCATGTAACAGCATGCCCACCATCAGGCACAAAATGTTTAAAAGGATGTCTTCTAGTTACTGGCTCAAATGGCCCCTTCCCCCCACTGAATCTGCCCCACCACTTGAGTTGCAATCCCCAAATCAAAGTACACTTCTGTATAAACAAAAACCCTCCAGCAGGCCCCACTCCACCCACAATGAAATACAAACCTGCTACCCTTTATGTCCCTCTGTACATTACCCTGTAGCCCCTACTTGTCTCAATTAACCCTTATGACCTTCAGTACATTACCCTACAGACCCCCATTTGACAAAGCCCTCTTGGCTGCTACTATCTTTGTTACCACCGGCTTCCAGTCACCCTCTTCCTTGCCTTACTAGTTCCTGCAACTTCTACCAACTGCCTTTCTCCTTCCCCTCTAGTACCCCACTAACCTCTCCCTCTTTCCCACTCAGTACTTCTACTTCTGACCTCCCTGAACTTTGACCCTCCTATTAATCTCTGACGTTCTACTTCTCATGAGCACTTAATTTATATTTCATTAGCCTAGTTCTTTAGTTTGATTGTTCAAGTATCCGTATGAATAGGTCTTAGTCTATTTATGTTATGTTCAGCATTATAGTTTGATGTTCAATCTGTACTCATGTTGCAACTCATATATTGTACCTATGTTTGTTTTCTCCGCTGTGTAAGTTGTTGCTTGGATGGGGAGCCTTTGTAAATGAGCCCTTGGCTCAAAGGACTTAATTCGAGATTCAATAAATGAATAAAAAAAATATCCAGCCTAATATTTACAAGTTCACAAATTTAAACCATCTGATGAATTACCTCAGTCTACCACTTCAACCTTGGCCAGACCGAAAATAAACCTTTTAAAATACCTTACCACTGGTGTATCAATTAACCTAAGTAGCCACTTGATGTGCTAAGACTTCTCAATCAAAAATATTAGCAGAAGAGGGTGAACTCCTCTTTGCACTGCCTTATAAATCCCTTAAGGACCCCTGGTTAAGCTCTACCCCATGGCCAATCCCTTCATACTACCTCACCTGCATCATCATACACCTCCGATGTCAACTGAAGCCGCCCTTCCCCCTCCTTCTGTCCCTCCTCTTTTCCTACCTGACTTTCCCTCCCTCCCTCTCTAATTCATCTTAACTTTGGCATTTCCTCTGATGCCCTCTGACAATTCAGGTCGTCTTTAATTGGCAACCCCAATTTGTCTGCTGGGATTAGATCACTGGTCACTTGTTTTGCAGTTTCTAACATAACCTCTCCACTTTAGGAAATGCAACTCACCTGCCTGCAACTCAATGGTATACTGAATGTGTGGTTAATACTGTAAGCAAATGATCAGTTGTTTAAATTCGGGTAGATATAGTTTGAATCTTGGCGGGACATAAACATTTCTCAACTCTTTTTGTAAGCTGGAAACTCAGTTGAGTAATGATTCATGGTGGTGTGAGTAGAACAGTAAATAATGCTGAGTAGTTACTTAAGAACAAAAAATCTGTAAGGGTGTGACATAACATCTCCATGAAAAGAACTGCAACTCACTGTCCTGTAACTCAGAGGCAAGCTGAATATATGTTTCCTTAGCAAGGAACGAATCAGTGGCTCAAATCCTGGCAGGGATGAAAACATTTTCTGTAAGATGGAAACCCACTTGAGTGTTGATTCATGATGGTGTGGAGTTCGAATATTAATTTATGTAAGAAGTAACTTTAAGTACGAACAACAATTTGTAAGGTAAAATGCCTGCTGGGATTAGATTCCCAGTCACCCAGTTTGCAGCTTGTGACATAACCTCTACACTGTAGAAAATGCAACTCACTTATTGTACCTACAGTTCAGTGGCAAACTGAATATGTGTTTTTTAATAAGTAAATGATCAGTGGTTCAAATTCAGGTAGATGTAGACTAGTCCTGGCAAGGACATAAAGAGGACAAGAATTATTTCAAATTGGCAGCTGTTTACAAAGTTCTTACTTTTAGAACTTATATTAACTCTTCTACATTTTCATGTCTAACTGCGTCTGAATAAAACTGTATTTTTTTTTTTGTTGCTGTTGTTTTTATTTATGGGCAGCTTTATGTTGCAGTTCTCTTCATGGAACCTGTGATCTGGAGTTTTAACAATGAATTGGTTTGTGCATAGAGCTGTAAACAAGGTTCTGATAGGGCAAGAGCTCATAAATAGCATTCTGTACTCAAACTCATAATATCGTGAGATTTCTTTGACTGGTTACCAGAGTGGTAGACAAAGGGGAGCAGTTGATGCTGCCTACCTTGACATCAACAAAGCTTTCGATACTGTTACACATAGAAGATTGATTAATAAGCTGGGTAGGCTCAGGGTGGGTCAGAATTTGGTCAACTGGGTGGCAAACTGGTTGACGGGCAGAAAACAGAGAGTGGTGGTAAATGGTATACAGTCAGAAGTGATGCAAGTCACAAGTGGGGTTCCTCAGGGATCAGTCCTGAGTCAGTCCTCTTCAATATCTTCATCAGTGACACTGCAGATGTCTGGACTGGTGGGCTGGTGGGTAGGTTTGTCTGTTTGCAGATGACACCAAGATCTGCAACAGAGTAGATGATCCAGATGGGGTGGGCAGAATCAGAAGAGATCTGGATAAACTGGCAAAATGGTCAGAGGTGGCAAATGGGGTTTAATGCAAAGAAGTGCAAGATCATGCACATAGGAAGAGAAACCCTGAAGCCACCTATAGGCTGGGAGGGTTGTTGGCAGTCACAAGGGAAAGAAAGAGACTTGGGCAACATCATCACCGATGACCTGAAATCATCCAAGCAGACCAGTAAAACAGTAGGTAAGGCTAGGAGGATGTTGGGGTATATTAGTAGGGGTATCACAAGTCATAAGAGGAGGTAATAATCCGTCTTTACAAGAAACTGGTTAGGCCCCATCTAGAGTACTGCATGCAGTACTGGAGGCCACACCTTCACAAGGACATTAACCAAACTGAGGCAGTCCAGAAGGACAACCAAAATGTGCAGGGACTATATCAGAAAACATATGAGGACAGATTACTGGAGCTCAATATGTATACCCTAGAGCAAAGGAGGGAGAGAGGTGCTATGATCGAAAAATTCACACACCTTAAGGGCCTTAACAAGCTGAAAGAGTCTAACATGTTTCAATATAAGAAAAATAGCAGGACAAGAGGACACATCATGAGATTAGAAGGAGGCTGATTAAGGGGTAATGTGAGGAAGTTCTTTTCACAGAAATGGTGGTGGATGCATGGAACGGCCTACCTCAGGAAGTGGTGGATATGAAGACAGTGCATGGCTTCAAATAGGCATGGGATAGGCATAAGGAAGCAATACAGATACATATGAATAGATAGGCCATTGACAGAGCAAAGGCAGATGGCACATTCATAAGGTAGAAAAATAAATGGGAAGACTGGATGATCCTTGCTGTCCTTATCTGCCATCAACTTCTATGGTTCAGTGTTTCTAAACCATGAAATAGTAAAACTCTAAACTACCATTCCCATTAAATTAATTCTACAGCATGTTGTCCATAAAAAAACAATTAAAAACACTGTTTTTCATATCAGTGTATATTTAAGCACAGCTAAATATGGATCCTTTGGTGATATGCATTTCTATGCTGTAAACAGGAACCTTGCTGTTGCCAAATAGACCAAATAGCTTATCTACTTTAAATATTTGTTTTAATTTTCTTGTGTAAGATGGAAACTCACTTAAGTGATGAATCATGGTTGTGTGGGGTTGGATTGGTCAAGTATGTGAGACGTAAATTAAGCTAAGACCAACAATTTGTGAAGATAGATCACTGGCTGGGTTTAGATCCCATCATCTGTTTTGCACTTTGTGACATAACATCTACACCATAGGAAATGCAACTCACTTACCTGCTGGTCAGTGGCACACTGAATGTGAGTTTGCATAATAAGCAAATGAACAGTGGTTTAAATTCAGGTAGACAGCTTGAATCTGGGAAGGACTTAAACATTTTTTAAAATGGAAACTCACTTGAGTAGCAGTTCATGGTGGTGCAGAGTAGAATATTAAATTATATGAGAAGTAGATTTAGCTAAGAACAGTTTGTGAAGGTAAAACCTCTGCTGGAATTAGATCCCCAGTCACCTGTTTTGTAGATGTAACATAATAGAAACATAGAATTTAATGGCAGATGGACCTCTTGACCCACCCAGTCTGCCCATTTCCTACATACTAGATAAGCTGCAGATCCTAGTTAACCAGCAGCCTACTTCTTCCTACCCCACCCCAAGAATTGCCTTATGACTGTCCCATGCATGCTTGAATTCCACCACTGTTTTTGACTCCACAACCTCCTCTGGAAGGCCGTTCCATGCATCCACAACCCTCTGTGAGAAAAATACTTCTTAAATTACCTCTGAGCCACCTCCCATCTTCAAATTGTGCCCCTTGTTCTTGCACACCTCTTTTTGAAAGATGCTACCCTCTTGGACTGTGTTGATTCCTTGAGGTACTTGGAAGTTTCTATCATGTCCCCCTCTCCCTCCTTTCCTCGAGGGCTATACATATTAAGCTCCTTAAGTCTCTCTTCATATGTCTTCCGGTGCAGACCCTGCACCATTTATGCCCTTCTCTGGACAGCTTCCATCCTGTCTATGTCTTTGCGGAGATTGGGTCTCCAGAACTGCACGCATACTCCAGATGGGGTCTGACCAGCTGTCTGTACAGAGGGATAATAATCTTCCTGTTTTCTACTGGTGATGTCTCCTATGCATCCCAGTATCCCCCAGCCCTCCTTGCTGCCCTCTCACATTGCTTGCCCACTTTTAGGTCATCTGATATGACTACCCCAGGTCCCTTTCCATTTTTGTTGTTGTTAGTATCTCACCCCCATTGTGTACCTCTTCCCTGGGTTTTTGTTTCCCAGGTGCATTACCTTGCACTTCTTAGCATTGAATCTAAGCTGCCACATTTGACCATTCTTCTAACCCTGCCAAGTCCCTTCTCATCCTTTCCACCCCACCTTGTGCATCAACTCTGTTGCAGATCTTTGTGTCATCTGCAAAGGCCATACTTTCCTTCAGTCCCTCTGCAATATAGCTTATAAAGACATTGAAGAGGACCGGTCCTAATACTGAACTCCTGCGGTACCCCACTAGTAACCCCCTTCTTCTCACAGTGGACTCCATTTACTATTACTCTGTGTCCTATTCTCCAGCCAATTCTTTTACCCAGGCTGTCATCTTGGGACCCACTCCAGGCTGGCTAACTTGCATATTAATCTTTGTGTGAGACTGTGTCAAATGCCTTGCTAAAGTCTAGGTAGGCCATGTCCACAGCCCCTCCCTGATCTACTACTTTGGTTACCCAGTCAAAGAAATCTATCAGATTCATCTGGCATGACCTTCCCACTGTGAATCCATGCTGCCTTGGGTCCTGTGCCCCTCTGGTCTCTAGATACTCGACAATTCTTTCCTTCAGAGTGATTCCATCATTTCCCTATCACTGAGATTAAACTAACAGGTCTGTAGTTTCCTGCTTCTGCCTTGCTCCCACTTTTGTGAGGAGAATCACATCTGCCCTCCTCCAGTCCTCAGGTACCACCCATCCTCCCATGATTTGTTAAAAGGGTAGTCAGTGGTGTCACTAGTTCTACCCTTAGTTCTTTTAGAATTCTGGGATGAATACCATCAGGCCCCATTGCTTTGTCCACCTTCAGTTTTAAGAGTTCTTTCAGAACCCTTTCTTCTGTAAATGGGCTAGTATCAACTTCTGTATCCAGAGTGTTTCTACTGTTTGTTTTAGGTACCTCCCTCTTCCTTTGTAAATACTGAGCAAAATATTTGTTTAGTATCTCTGCCTTTTCACAGTTACCCTCTCCCCACCCTCCCTCCCTTTATTAAGCCTCACTATTCCTCCTTTGGTCTTCCTTTGCTACCTGATGTACCTATAAAGGTTTTATACCCCTTCTTAACTGAGTTGGCTATCTTTTCCTCAGTTTGGGCCTTTGCTGTTCTGACTGGCTTCCCAGCTTCCTTTTGCCTTAACTGATATAGTTCTCTGTCCTGCTCCTTCTGTGATTCCTTGTACTTCCTGAATGCTTTCTTTTTCTTGAACCTTCCTGCCACTTCCTTTGAGAACCATATTGGTTTCTTACATCATTTAGTTTTGTTTATTTGTGTCACACAAAGGCTTGTTACCTCTGTGATGGCAGTTTTTATTATTCTCATTGTTCTTCCACCCTCCTTCCTGCCCATTTTCTAGTGCATTCCTTAGGCACTCACCCATTTTGCAAAGTCAGCTCTCCTAAAGTCCAGTACTTTTGCCTTTGTATGACTTGACTCTATTGCTGTGTTTATTGTGAACCATACTGTTCGATGGTCGCTAGTTTCCAGATGGCTACCCACTTCTACATCTGTGATCCTCTCTCCATCTCCATTTGAGAGAACCAGGTCTAAGATTGCTCCCTCTCAAGTGGGATCAAATACTAGTTGTCTAAGGCATGCCCCTGTAGGGCATCTATAACCCCACTCTTTGAAGTGGCTGCTGAAATTGCACTCCAGTTAACATCTGGCATATTCAGATCACCCATCAGCAATATCTCCCCTTTTTCTGCCATTCTAAGTATACTTTCTATCATTTCCTTGTCCATTTCCTCCCCTGAGAGGGAGTCTGCTCTAACTCCTGTGCGGATTGTGGTGCCATTGCCTGTCTCCCAATTTACCCACAGTGCTTCTTCTCCTCCTGTTTACCCTTTTGTTCTGTTGCTTTGATTCCTTCCCTTATGCAAAGAGCTACTCCTCCTCCTCCTCTTCCTTTTACCCTCCTGTCCCTCCTGTAGATAGTGTATCCTGGTATGTTTATGTCCCAGTCATGGTTTTGTGTGTACCATGTTTCTGTGACTGCCACAATATCAGATGTTCCTCCTCCATCAAGGCCACTAATTCAGGAAGCTTGTTACTCAGACTATGGGCATTGGTACTCATTGCTCTCCATTTTTGATGGCTTTATCTTCTGTTGCAGCATCCCCACTGATCTTTCTACCTCGGTCTTTTTCCCATTTAGTACCCTGTTTTGTATGGAGGCTGGAATTTTCCTGCTGCTTATCAGTGCCTCCCCTTGACTAGTTTAAAAGCTTGCCAATTAAGCATTTAAACAGATTGCTCAAAGACTTGTTCCTTCCTGGACAGATGCAGACCATCCTGCTAGTATAGGCTGGTGTCCCTTCAGGTGGAACCCCAGTCACCAATGAAACCAAACCCTGTGCTCCACACCATTTTTTCAACCATTCATTAAACTGCATGGTGCAAAGTACCCTCGCCTCACCATATGCCATTGACAGGTAGCACCTCTGAGAAGGATACTGTGTGTGCTACTTGTCTTAGGCCCCTCCCAACTCTACAAAGTCCTCCTGCACTGCTCTAATCTCATGATGAGCCAAGTCATTTGTCCCTAGGTGGACAATGATGCCCAGCTCAGACTCCCGTGCAGCTGTTCTAGTGATCCTGGGGATGTGCTTCCTGTCCTCAAGCCATGGCACCAGGCAGGCACCTTACTTCAGTTTCCCTGCTCCCCAGTTCTATCCCCAATAATTGAGTCCCCACCAGGAGCTGCTTCCTTTTCCTGTGGTGTCCTCTGCTCCTTCCTGTGGGCCTCCTTGTGACAGTTGTCCTCAGCTTCCTTAGTCTCCTCTGCAGGTGCATCCATAGGGAGCTATGCTCCCCAGAATGGTGTATGGATCTTGGAGTGGAACAACTGACTGGGTGTGCCTCTGTTCCACCATCCTCACCCTCCCTGAGCCCACTGTGGTCCAACTGCTGTGCTTTCTTCACAACCTCTGAGGTAGTGGTGGTGGCTCTGGTGCTTCCTGGATGGGAGGTTCCTTCCTACTGTCCAGTGTGGCCTGGGGAAGGTTCCCTTAATACTGTCCAGTGTGGCCTGAAGATGGGCAACTTCCTCCCTCAGGGCAGAGAGTTTCTGAAAATAGGGCAGCATCTCAGCTTCTAGAAAGACTCCTGGAAGACTGCCCCTCAGCCATTACATTGCACTACTCCCACATGTTTATCTACTTTTTTTTGTGTGTCTGATTGGTTTGTTATATAGAAATATATATATTATACAATGTGTAGCTTATATTGTCAGTGCAGTGTGCTAGAGGATATGACAAGGATATGCACCTTGCACTCTTGAGGAAATGATGTCAGAATGCCAGGTATAAAGGAACTATTTCCAGGGGTGGGGGGTGAGGGGTGGGCAGGGGTTGGGCCTAAACTGTGCCCTCATGAAACAATCAGCTAAAAGATCTGACCCACTGCTGCAATGAGTGCCTGCCTGTCAGCAAGATGCTCTACACAACAATTTGACACAGAAAATACCCTGCTAATCAAACAGAGAAAAATCCAGACATCCAAGTCAGACACAGGTAAACCTCCCCAGCCCAAAACAGCCTGGTGGTTTGTGCTCTGAAAGCAGTCAGCCCCAAAATAAGTCAGCTGTTCTTTAAACTCTTCCTGCACTGAAAATCTTAAGAACTGGAACAAAAGTAAAAGCTTGATCCACCTCCCTCTGTTGCTTGAAAGACTGTCTTTTCTGATTATTCTAAGTTCCTTATTTCACCTTTCAGTTAGAAGTAGCCTCCACCTGCAGAATATCTGCTACAAACCAAAGACAATTGTAAGGTTCACCTCCCTCTGTTGTGAGCACAACTCACTTTCTTGAAAATCCTATGTTCAGTATTGCAGCTTGCAGCCAGAGGTAGCTTCACCTGAAGAATATTAGCTGTTCTACATCTCTACATCATAGAAATTGCTACTCATGCTGGTAACCTGGGTTCATGCCTGAGCCAAGATGACAGGAGCAGAGGCCAGGAGCAGGCCTTAGAGCATCTCCATGGATGCTCTCCTCCCCTGAGGTTGAGCCTGCATCACACTGGAGCAGCTCCTGGTGGACAGTTGCTGTAGTGCACTTTGAGGCTTGTGACCATGCACCCAGAGTACATCTAGCCAGGACACCACATGACAGCAGCCATCTTGATAAGGGGCTGGGCTGTGGAAAATGCCCACTCGGCCAACCAGATCATGGTGGCCAGTCCCCAACCACCACACAGCTCTGAGGTGTCCGTGCTGATCCCCTTGAGGAGTATGTGTGCCCCAGCAAATTCAGAATGCCCATTAGCAAAAGCTCCCTCCCTGATTCCTCCTCTGAAAAAGAATATGATGGGCAAACCAGGCCACAATTCAAGGGATGTCAGGATGGTGATGGGGTGATTGGTGGGCTGAGGCAATCCTTGGTGGCCTGAAGCAGTGGTCATCTGGGGGCAGGGAGCATAAACAGATAATGCAAAAAAAAATTGCTAGCTTACCTGCAGTTCAGTGCCACACTGAATGTGTGTTTGCTTAGCAAGCAAAGGGTCAGTAGTTCAAATTTGTGAAATGATTTAACCATTTTTTCAATTTTGTTTGTAAAATTGAAATTCACTTGAGTGGCAATTCATGGTGGTGAGGCATTGGAATAGTAACTTATATAAGAACATTCAGATAAGAACAACAATGTGTAAAGTTGAATCAGTCAGGCAAATTATACCCCAGTCTCCTGTTTTGCAGGTTGTTTCATAACCTCTACATCATATGAACTTCCACTCATTTACCAGCACCTCAGTGGCATACAGAATGTGTTTGCTTAGCACATGATCAGCATCTCAACTTCTGGCTGGAATGTAAATATTTTTTAAGATAGAAACTTACTTGAGTGGTGATCCATTGTGGTGTGGAGTTGGAATAGTAAATTATAGGAGAAATAAATTTAGTTTAGGATAACAATTTGTGAAGTGTTTTATGGTATATTCAGCTGTATATGGGCAGATTGGGTGAGCAAGTGGTTCTTATCTGCAGTTAAAATCTATGTAAGGAAATCACCTTCTGGGATTAGATCCCTAGTAACCTGTTTTGCAGGTTGTGACGTGACTTCTACACAATAGGAACTGCAACTCACTTAGCTACAGCTCAATGGCATGCGGAATGTTTGTTAGCTTAGCAGGCAAAGGATCAGTGGTTTAAATTCAGATAGACATAGTATGAATCTGACAGAGTCTTAAACATTTTTGCAATTTTTGTAAGATGGAAACTCAGTTGAGTAGCAATTCATGGTGGTATGGGTGGAATAGTAAATTAAATAAGATTTAAATTTGTCTAAGAACAACAAGTTGTGAAGGTAAATTGCCTTCTGGGATTAGATCCCCAATCAAATGTTTACGGATCATGATGTAAGCTCTACACTATAGGAAATGCAGCTCACATACATACTGTGCAGGGGTTCACTGAAAGTGTTTTGCTTAACACAGTAAGTAAAGGACCAGTCATTTAAATTCAGGTAGACATAGTTTGAACCCTGGCAGGACTTGGCCCCATTTTCAAAGGAGATGTAGCACATCCCAGCAAAAACAGAGATGAGCACACATCTCAAACAATGCACTGAAGTGCAGTATTCAAGGGGGGCGATGCATCACCCAAAGGATAAAGGGCCATGGCCCACAAGTAATATATGCAGTGCATGCAGAGGGGCATTCCGTGAATGTGCCATGCATGGGGCATATTCTGTGGAATGCACCCTGCAAGAGCCAGAACTTTGCTTCTTCAAAGATAGGCCAATAAAAGCTGACTTAACTCTGCTGGCCACCCACAGGAATGCTGCAGAGGTGCAGACAGGTGCAGAGCAGCCTGCCTGCACCAGTAGTCAAGTGGTATCCCCATCCCTGATCCCCAATTTAAGGATGAAATAATAGCTCCTCTGATCCCGGTTTCCATAGTGTAGTGATACCCCTCCCACCCCAATTGAAGTAATACCAAGCCCACACCCATTTCCATAGTGAAGTGGTAACCCCTCTGCCCAGCCTGATCCCAGATCGTACAGATATCTGCCCTGAGCATTCCCGTATTGCAGTGGTACCCCACCCAGCTCCAAATCCCTGTTTGAACCACAATCCACCCCAAAACCCATTTCCATAGTGTAGGGTCACCCTCCCATGCCCAATCCCCGATGTCATAATGATAAGGACAGTCCTCATGTATTTCCATAGAGTAATAGCCCTTTACTCCCTTCACCCTGTCAGGAACAAACCCCCAACCTGCCCCCCACCCAGAGATGATGACTGGCTCAGCCCTCTGAAAAACCACAGCCAGCTGCTGACTGAACTGTCAATGCAGTAAACCATACATAGTATACACTCATTGGTGGAGGGGTGGGGGCCACTGCCCATAGAAATACATGGGAGTGTTCAGATTTCTGTATCAATCAGGGATCGGAGCTGGGTGGAAGTACCACTTCACTATGGAAATGTGGGGGCATATTGTTACATCGATTGGAATAGGAGGGACACCATTACACTATTGAAAAAAGGAGCAGGGTATTACAGTGAGTGGTTGTGGATTGGGGATGGGAGGAGAGCCCTACACTATGGAAGTAGGGGTGGGTTGTGTTGTATCAGTACTGTGGTCAAGCAGGGGGCTACACCTTGGAATGGGAGCTGATGTGCCCTGTACAGCCATCAGCATAGGGAGAGGGCTGGCCCAGCACATTCCACTAGGCACAGCCATAACAATGAGCCCATAATGGGCATGCATGGGGCCCCATTGCACCATGCATAACCAATGAATTCAGTAACATTTTCAGGCTGAATATATCCCTTGGGGATACAGATCATCAAGGTATGTGGCATGCATCCCCATTGGCAGTCCTCAGCCCCAATCTCTGGATCGCTGCCCACACGTGGCAGCTGGCTGCTTTGTGCCATGCATCCAAGGTCCCTATTCACACAGATTGTGCATTCTATGCTGATAATGCATTTGGGGTGAATATGGCAATGAATCAGCCGGTGCATCTGTTTTGCATGACACACTGATATGCATGTGCAACCTGCTGGCTCTGAATATGTCCTCCTTAAAGATTATTTTCAACTTGTTTTGTAAGATGGAAACTCATTTGAGTAGTGATTTGTGGTAGTGTGGAGTGGGATAGTAAATTATATAAGTAAATTTAGCTAGGAACAAAATTTGTGAAGGTAAATTGCATGCTTACACTAGATCCCCAGTCATCTGTTTTTCAGGTTGTGACATAACCTCTAGTCCATAGGAAATGTAACTCACTTATCTGCATCTCAGAACTACACTGAATGTGCATTTGCTTCATATGCAAAGGATCAATGACTTGAATTCCAGTAGACAGAGTTTGCACGCTGGCAAGAACTTAAATGTTTTTTTTTTACTTTTTTTTGTAAGATGGAAACTCAGCTGAGTAGCAATTCATGGTGATGTGCAGAGGAACAGTAAATTATGAGAAGTAAATTAAGCTACTGTAAGAAAACAGTTTGTAAAGGTTTTGATATAACCTTTCTACCATCGGAACTGCATCAGTCCTGTAGCTTAGTGGCATACTGAATTTGTGTTTGCTAAGCAGGCAAAGGATCAGCAGTTCAAATCCTGATAATGACTTAAGTATTCTTTTTCAATTTTTGTAAGATGATAACTCTTTTGAGTGGTGATCCATAGATGCATGGATTTGTAATAGTAAATTATATGAAAAGTAAATTTAGCTAAGAACAACAATTTGCAAAGTTACAGTCAATTGCCTGCTAGGATTAGACTGGGGACGTCTCCTGCTTTGCAGGATGGGACTTAACCTCTACATCATAGAACTGCAACTCACTTACCTGTAGCACAGTGGCACACTGACTGTGCATTTACTAAGCTGGTAAAATAATAAGTGGTTCAAACATAGGTAGACACAGTTTGAATCCTGGCAGGACTTAATATTTTTCATATTTTCTTTGTAAGATGAAAACTCACTTGAGTGGATATTCATGATGGTGTGGAGTTGAACAAGTAAATTACATGGAATGTACTGTAAGTTTAGCTAACAAGAATAGTTTATAGGTATATTGCTTACTGGGATTAGATCCCAATTTGCCTATTTTGCAGGTTGTAACATATCTCAACTCCACAGGAACTGCTACTCATTTACATGCAGCTCAGTGCACACTAAATATGTGGTTGCTTATCAGGCAAATGATCAGCAGTTCAAATCAGGTAAACACAGTTTGAATCCTGGAAGGGATTCAAACTTTTTCCTTCTCTCTTTTAATTGTGTTGTAAGATGGAAACTCACTTTAGTGGCAATTCATGATGGCGTTATGTTGGAATAGTAAATTATATGAGAAGAACATGTACAGCAGCCCCAGCTAGGATGCAAAATACATTTTATGCTGCAGTGTGTTTCACAAAATGCTGCAGCATACTGCAGGAACAGTGAAATTCAATACCAATTAAGAACTTTTTACAACAGCATTTTGTGACATTGCTTTTTGCAAGTTACTGTGCTGCATTGTCGCTGGCTCTGCTGTAGCTAAGAACAACAATTAGGAAGGTAAATCGTCTGCTTGGGCTTAGATCCCCAGTCACCAGCTTTCCAACTGTGACTTAACCTCTACTCCATGGGAACTGCAGTTCCCATATCTGCAACTCAGTGTTACACTGAATGAGCGTTCATTAAGCAAGCAAGAGATTAGTGGGTTGAATCCACGTAAGCACACAGTATATTGTATTTTAATACATAATTATTTTACACTTAACAGACCTCATATGTCACCTTTAGTATGACTGCTACCTTGATTATTGCTGTCATCATATTGCTATCCTTTTCTTGTAACAATGTATTTAGCATGCTGATAAACAAGGATGCCTGCATTTAGGGTTCTTTTTACATCCTTTCCTTTCATTTCAAGGAGGGCCAAAGGGTAAGGCCTCACAGAACACTGTTTATAAAGCATTGTGTTGTTCTCCTTCTGGGGATCTTCAACCCACCAGGAAACCAACATGGTGCAGTCATAATATTATGGTTGTGTGACCACCCCATGGGCCAGGTTCAAGAGGAACAGAGCTGAGTGAATACTGTTTTGTGTAACAGACTACTGACTGAAAAAAGCTCCCTGCTGTCTCAATGATGGCTCATAGAGCCTGAAAGGGTATCTTCTGTTCTGTGTGCGATTACAGCACAGGGTATATCCTGTCTATTTTGAGTATACATCCTTATCTGATTACATAGTATATCCATGGTGGACAATAGGAAAGGAAAATAATTGATTCAAAAACAATGTTTTATTTTCTTAAAATGAAAAGAAAGAGTAAGCCCCATAGTGCTACAGTACTATTAGTACTAGCTACTCTGAACTAACCAAGTTTCTAAATGGACCTTAGTCACTCAGGAGCCAGTCAGAGGAGACAGAATTAAGCAGCCCATGGATGGCTCTACTCTTGACAAATGGAGACAAGGAAAGTGTCCCCATGAGGGAGTGCCACTGCACCCTAGCGTAAGCTGGGTGCTGAGTGGCAGCTGAACAAAGTGGATGTGAGAAAAAAAGACAATAAAAGGAAATGATGTTAAAAGAGAAATAAGAGCAGGAAACCTTGGGCTGGCCAAGTGGTGTGGAAGGATGAGACACTGGACATCTCACCTCCCACCACACTGGTGACTCAGATTCAGGAACAGATTCAGGTCACTGGTAGTTGGCTGGTGATCAAGAGGATTGGGCATCCATTTGATTGCTTTCCTCTTACAAGAAAGGGTACCAGCTGTACCACTCCTTCACTGCCACTACACAGACGTGTGGTGGCAGGAATGGGTGTGAATAACATGGGACTGAGCCAGCAGCAGACATTGTTGTGCATGTGCACATCAACATGCATGCACACCTAGCATCATTGCTTACTGCTGGTTGAGAGATGGACCAGAAAAATTGAAAAGAGGAAGCAGGCTTATGAAGCCACACTTACTAGCCCTTGTCCTCTCCATCACTTGGGACCCTGGCAAACTTCTAGATACAGTATGTCTTCTGGGGTAGGGAGGATGGCCCTCCCTCCCTGGCCTCACCATGGTGGGGGCTCTATGGGGATTATCAGACAGAAGATCTTGGGGAGCTAGAAGTCAATAAGGGAGGTGAGCAGGCAGCTGAAGAGCTCTACCTGTGACCTGATTAGAAAAAAGGTATAGAAAAGAAGAGCAGGCAGGCTTTTTCATTTGTGAGATAAATAACTACAAGCAAGAAAAGGATAGCAAAATGATTAAAACAGCCAAAACAGGCCCCTAAATAAGCCATATCTGCAAAACATCGGGGAATATGTGAAGTGGAAAACAAGATCTGAGGAATGTTGTTTTCATAGGCATTCTGTAAAGCTGAGTAGTTGAGTGGTTTTGAGTGGTGCACTGTGTAGTGCACTCAGTTTCACAGTCTCATTGTTATAAATTCATATAACGAGAAGCAAGTTATTAGCACCCACTGGGTTTTGATTTTCCTTGGGGCTATTATAACTGTGTTTTTGTTTAGCATCCTTGCTGTTTCTAAGACACAGGATAATAAAATGTATTAACACAACAAGAAGATAAGTTATATTTGGTTCCTAAAAGGTTATTTAATTATATATACTATAATGAAGGTGTTTGCATTAATCACTGCAGGAAGAAAGCATTGGGGAAAAATATACAGGTTAACTTTGTGAAGAAATACTATCAGCAAAAGCAGACTTGAGAGACTATATTTTTATTTTCATGGGGGTAACTTATTTGTACCCTGAAGTAATGCAAGTTAAGCTTGATGAAAACAAGCTATTGGATTTGTTCAGAGTCTGATGATGAACAATGAGGCTCATTAACATCACTAGCTGTGTTAAACATCCTCTTGGTGGCACACTCACAGGGGGCATCTGATGTATCTCACAGAAAGTTGCATCATGAGAGGAGATGAATGCTTCTTCTGCACCCAGTAGCCTAATGGATCAACCTAAAACAGCATGAGAGACTCCATAAAATAGCCATTGAAGATATTTTACATAGAAGAAGGATGTGAGTGTGTACTCTTCTGTTGCTCTTGATGAAAGACATGCAAATCAAAGCCCACTCACTCCCACCAGTGATACTGTCAGTAACAGGTATTTCCCCCTCTCACTAATGACATTCTGCGAAGCCATCTGTGTCACCAGTCAGCTCATCACACAGCTCTTGTTGGGGAACTCAGGGAGGAGTTGGCTGCACCACTGACAGACCTATTTTTTGTTGTTTGCAGTTTCTCCCCTGGCACCCTGGTGAGATCCTCTTATCTTGCTTCCTATTCCTCTGGTTGCAGTCCATCATGCACCATCCTCCACACTTCAGGCCATCACCATGCTACCCCATAGGCTTACCCCATGGTGGGGGAGCCCTCAAACTCCCACACCAGGACTGGATCGAGTACTGGTGATGCCCTCTGAGGCGACTTGTTTCCCAATGGATGGCCATCAAACTGCTCAACCAGGGCCACCATTTTCCATCTTTTCTGCTGGTGGTGGAGTGGTAATGCTGAGGGTGGGCATGCCATGTGTGTGTCCACACACAGCATGCCCACTGGCTGCTCCGCTCCATGCCCCACTGTACAGGGCCAGGTGTGCCAACACCTAGCCTCCTCTAGGTGTCAGGCAATCTCGGTCTCTGTTCCCCACCCTCCCTTGGAAAGGAGAGCTGTCCTCCAGATGCTCGATCCTCTCCCACCCGGCCATCCCCTGACATCTCACCGCACTGCAATCACGGGTTGCTGACATGGCAGGAGGTAAGGCATCACTGCCTAGCCCTCCACGCCACCGGGCTGGTGCTACTGATAGCCCTACTGGTTCCAGGAGACTGGAGGAGGGCAGATGTAGCCACACCCACAAAAGTAGAAGCATGGAGGAGACAGGTAATTACAGGCCAGTCGACCTAACTTCAGTAGTGGGTAAAGGTATGGAATCACTACTTAAGGAAAGGAGGCGGGAAATACCTTCGGTAATGGATAATAGGATGATGCAGCATGGCTTCAATGGGGGTAGGTCTTGTCAGACAAATTTGACTGAGTTCTAAGTACAAAGATGGATCAGGAGGAGCAGTTGGCATGGCCTACGGCACATCAGCAAATCTTTTAACACTGTTCCCCATAGAAGGTTGGTGAACAAGCACAGTAGCGTTAGATAGGGAGAGCTGGCTAAAAATGGAAATCAGATGGTGATGGTAAATGGCATTCACTCGGGGAGGCAAAGTAATCAAGTGGTATCACAGGGTTGGTACTGGGCCCAGTCCTCTTCAGTGTCTTTACTGGTGACATTGCAGAGGGACTGAAAGGAAGATATGCCTGTTTGGGGATAATACAAAATCTGCAACAGAGTAGATATGCTGGTGTGTGTGAAAGTATGACAGAGGATCAAAAGAGGCCGGAGGAATGGTCATGAGTCTGGCAGCTGAGTTCCAATGTGAAAACTGCAAAATCATTCACCTGGGCACAGGAACCTGCAGCAAAGTACCAACTAGAGGATGAATTGCTGGCAGTAATAAAACAAGAAAGGGACCTGGGGATAATCATATCTGATGACCTGATCGTGGCTAGACAATGTGACAAGGTGGTGGGAAAAGCTAAGGATGCTTGGATGCATAGGCAGAGTATCACCAACAGGAGGAGGCAGATAATGATACCACTGTATAAATCATTTGTGAGACCTCACCTTGAGTACTGTGTCCAATTCTGGAAGCCCTACCTCTGGAATGATAATGACAAGGTAGAGGCAGTTCAAAGGAGGGCAACCAAAATGGTGCAGGGCCTGCATCGGTAGTACTACAAGGAAAAGCTCAAGGAATGAAACGTACTCACTGGAAGAGAGAAGGAGAGAGGAGACATGATAGAAGCATTCAAATAACTCACAGTACAAACAAAGTACAGGAGGAACATTTTCCATCATAAAAGATGTTCGAGGACAAGGGACATTCTGTAAAGCTGGAGGGAAGGCTTAGGAAATGTAAGGAAAATCTTCTTCATTGAAAGGGTGGTGGATGCTTGAACAGCCTCCCAGCAGAGGCTGTGGTGGCAGAGACAATATCAGGATTCAAGAATGCATGGGATAGGTATAAGGGGATCTTGGAAGCAAGGCAAGGGTGGGAAATCGAAGGCAAGTAAGGTCTGGGATGACACTGTAGGCAGGGAAATTTGGGCAGACTAGGTGGGCCAGGAGGTCCTTATCTGCTGTCAACTTCTATCATTCTATGTTGTTGAAAACAAAACTCTCTGTAGCTATCCATAGCCATGTAAAGATTGCATATTTGAACTGGGATCCAACATGGTTACAAAATGTGGCTGTGACTATCCAGCACTTTTGCAAGCCTTACATCAAGTTCATTTTGCAGCTGCTCAGCTGGCACAGCTGCCCCATTTGGAATCTCCCAGTTTTCTTGAGCGTATCTCTCCATGGATGCTTTCAGTATATGCATTGCTGGCATCATCTGACTCAGAGTGACAGTGGACATATTTAGATCATGTTTGCTCCTTTCAAATGGCCTAAGTAGTCATACCATGGTATCAACCAGTGACCATTCATGATGGCTTAGGACTCCACCAATGTCGCACTCCATTGCCATGTCATGAAGTGTATGCTTCTGTGGTTGCAGTCTAGACACCTCTAGGTATGATGTATACCCTCTGGTATGACATCCTGTATCATGTGATGTTAAGACAGACCAAAGGCCTTACTGCTCTTCTCTAAGTTGGTCAGCTGCCTTTACAGTGATGAAAATAAGCACAGATGGAATGCGCTGTGGAGACAATCTTGCTAGCCTCAGTAGTGTGATCTAGTGCAGCTGTGGCCACTAGATTCAAGGTATGGACAAAGCAATGCATGCTGAAAACATTTCCATCAGCAACTGCTGTCACCATATATGCCCTCTTATCTGTGACAAGAAAATAAAAATAACAGGTAGATTGGTTCCAACTGGTCATGACTGCAGCATGTCTTGAATGAATGCCAGGATGCTCAGTGACATGTCATCTTTACCCATTAGCCTAACATTTAGAAGAGGAGACCTGGAGCGACTGCCAGATTGTAGATGGATGAAGGGAGAGCCAGTGACATGGGGAGAGGAGGAGGTACACACAGGCTTTTGTACCCACCAGTGTGCTGTCAAGGAAACTTATGCATGACTGGGGTTTGTACTGCTCCAGATGTCTGAGATGCAGTGCAAAATTCCACCCACAGCCTAGTGTGGTAACTGATATTCTCACACCCTCATATATCTCTGGCACTGACTGTGTGAAAATGTGGAACTTGATGAGTGCTGGTACTGTGGCTGCAAGTGTTGTAGACATCTATAGGAAGCCAGTGTCTTCCACAAGTGAAAAATGGTTGCAGATCCAATGGTATCATTTCACCTATGAACTGTGTGATGTGATGTGATGTGATGTGATGTGATGTGATGTGATGTGATGTGATGTGATGTGATGTGATGTGATGTGATGTGATGTGATGTGATGTGCTGAGCTATTGTAAGGGATAACTGGTACTTAGTTCTGGCCTGGAATACTTCCACTATTGGTACTGAATGTGGATGGGGAGATGTTCCGCAGTTCCCAGATGGTGTGCAATAGCAGGGGACTGGTACATGGTGGGAGTGCTGAGGATGCATGGAGGGTTCTTTGGTGCTGAGGTAAATGGACTGGTAGCGGCAGCAGGCAGAGCAGCACTTTTCAGAGGCAGAACATTCTGTGAAATTCCAGAGCCAACAGCACCACTGCCTGCTTTATTATCTTGAGATGGGTCTGATGGAATCACTGGCAAGGACCCGGCTCTTTAAAACACCAGGATATTTTACCTTTAGGTGGTTCATTAAGAAGGAGGTTCTTAAATTTGCCAGTGATATTCCCTGCTGCGAGTCATACTGCACTGCACAGTATATACACTGCCTTTCTGTTAACTTTTAGTAATGTGAAACCCAACCATACAATGCTCTTACTGCTCCTGACATCAGTCATGTGGTTAGTGTCACCAGTGCCACCACCATTATTTTGGCCAGCACTAGCCTGTTCCCATGTATTTTTGAATTGCACCTTTTGCCTTTACTACCTGTCCCACCCTTCTGGAGAAACCAGGTCATCTGTATGTTTGTTTACCTGCCTCATGCATGATGCTATCACCTCTGTTAACCCGTCTTTGTGACATCTTATTTGGCTGTTGCCCTTTCCACTTGTTCTTCCCTGTCAACATATATTTCAGCATTTCCTCCATTTTGCTGAAGCCTAGCCTTCCAAAGGGCAGGATCACAGTTTTGAACTGGAGTGATATGTTTCTGTAGTTATGTTGAACTACACTACACTTGTCACTTGTCACTGGAACTCAATGGTTCCACACCTCTATGACCATCCCAGTGTTTGACAGAACCCATCAAGTATGTCCTCTCTAGTCAGTTCTCTCACCTACTGAATGAGAAAGCAGTCTTGCATCACATCAAGCTATGCCTGACATTTTGCCCTGCTAGCTACTGAGATTTCCCAGTACACATTGGCATATTTAGGTCATCCTCCAGAACCATGTCCCTTTGGCTGATGATTTCCTGATCTCCCTAATTCTCTGTCCCCTTCTTACGTCTGCCTCGCTTATAACCTGTACGCCTCTCTGACCCTTACCCATGTACCCAATTCTGTTGTCAGTTGTACCCAAACTGCTTCTATTTCATGCTTTCTCTCAAGGGAGTAATATCTTCCATGATTGCTATACTTTCCTGGCATACAGTGCCAACACATGCCTATTTGCTTAAGCATGCTAAATTTAGCTTCTTGGCAAAAGACTTCTTGTCAAGACTTGCCTGCCTGAAAGAAATCATCTCATCCGATACTCTTTAAATGGTTGTTGTTTACCGTTTTCCTTCCTATAAGGGATATCAGTTAAAATTAACATTAGAAATCCTGTTGTGTTTTGTATTGCAGTACAGGTTATTTCAGTTATTTATTTATTTTTAATATATGGATTTTGAAAATAATAGGATAGTATAGCATACAAAAAATTGTGATAATATGATCTCCCAGAGCGATAATACCACACTTCAGAAATGATAATGGCATTGCTCAGATGCGGTAATACCGTTGTTCCAAAGCTGAATTTTACTATTATCAGTAAAACTCAGCAGTGCAAGTTCAAGTCTCCCCATTTCTTCCTAAGAGTGCCTTCAGATTGGCAGCTTTTCCTATGGGTGCTGGCGGAAGAACTTTAAAAACATGGCGGCTCACTCTCTTGTTTCATGAGACTGCACTCGTGTAATCCACAGTCCCCTTTTTTCTCTTTATTCTAAAAAATGGAATTATCTGGTTGATCCTGCATTCCCAAAAGAAAAAATTGTGGTGTACGTGCTAACTGGGGGAGTGCGAGGAGACAGTGCGGAGTTCGTCAGAACAAGACAGTGCTTCAATGAAGCGGCCAACCACCTTTTGCAAAATGCTGTAAAATAAAAGTTGGATCCATATATTAAAATAAATAACAAATAGGTTGTGTACATTGCAAGGCAATAATTCCATCTTGAGGTTCTGGGGAATGGGAATCTCAAACTTCACTCTCGAGTTCCTCCATGTTCCCTGAATCTTTTTATGGAATTATTGCCTTGTAATGTACACTAACCTATCTATTAGTCTATTTGTTTTAAAATTGTTTTATGAGATAAACTATTCAGAGATCAACGGCAAACTGGAAGGATCACTAGCAACAGCTCCTCCAAAGATGCAACTCTCAAAAATAATCCGGGAGCAAGGCAAACAGGTTCACACAGGAGTAGATAGTGAAGTCACATTTTAGTAAATAAATAAAGTGCAAACAGTGTAAACATCATACCAACCAACCAGTGCAAAAATGCTGATCACAGGCCAACTGAAGTCCCTGTACATTTGACATCAGCACCTTTCCACAGGGATGCAGAGATTTGATACTGAGGTCAATAGTCTTGTTTCATTTATTGGTGATTTAATATAGTATATGCTACCTAAGCTGAATCAATGCATATTTTAAATAGACACATTCCTATGGCATACAAAAGCCACCATCAATATTCAGTTTTAATGTTTCTGGGATGGAACTCCAATTGACTGATATTTACATTCAACACATTAGTACCTTATGGCTTCAATGATGAGATTCCTCTCTATAGCTATCTGAGGAAAAACTCACCTTGATTTCCATAGCATGCCTTGCCTGCTCTACCATGAGATTAGCACCTTACAATGGGCATGACTTGCAGGCTCTGTCCATTTACAGTACTTGTCATTTTCTTCAGTTATGTCTGCCTGACATGACCTGTATTGGAAGTCCTTTCATCAGGTCTTTAAAGACTCACTGTTGACCTCTGCAGACCCTGAATTCTCAGCTTTTCTGCCAGATATGTGTCATTTGTACCTTTCCCACAGCATTATGACTTGCAGGCTCTCACTGTTTGTACCTAAAGGTGTTTCCTCCCTTTTGCACTTTTCAGCTCCTAGCATTGTAGTAATTTGTTACAGTTATTTTAGTGATAATCTTGCACATAAGTCATTTAATCAGATGTTTTTTACACTTTATATAATTGTATGTATAATTCACTTATGTAGTTAATCGTGACACTGCATTAAAAGATCCATTTATCTGTAATACGATGAGCACAACCAGACACTCGAGAATGACCATAAGGTCCATCCGTCTGCCCATGATGCACTGCATGATCGAGAGTTCAGTTATGTAGCATTCTGGCATACGGCATTCAACTTCTTTAGTCCTTCAGTCCTGAGTTCCAGCTTCCTTTTGGCTAACAGCCTTTAGATGTACAAGCACCATTAATCTTCCATCGATCAGCCGGCTTTTTCTTGTCCGTGAACCCTGGCTTCTGTTCACCAGCCCTAACTGCCACAATGGAGGATTTTGGACTCAGGTTCAGTAAGTACATTTTGGCATTGTACAATGTTGTTGTTTTAAATGCTTCTACACGCAGCCATTTTCTGTATAAGCGTGCATTTTCAGTGCATGTTTGCACCACATCACATGTTTTGGGCTACACCTCTTCATGTGTTATTGGTGTTTTATTTTTTGACTTGCTAAACTGCTTTAATAAATTGTATTTTAGTGTGACTTGCCATCCACTTTTTGTTAGCACTGCTTACCTTCTCACTGCCAGTGAGTCCTTCTTCTACTGTACTTAATTACACTCCTGGTAGTGCACGCTAATTTTGCCAGTGGAGCCTCCCTCAGCCCCTTGTTCTCTCTGTCATTTATGGACAATATGTATTAAAAAGTGGCAGAGGCACTGTAAAATGTCAATGCTCTTTGTGTTGCTGTATTTAAATGTCTGAGAATGCAAAACATAGAAACATAGAAACATAGAATTTGATGGCAGATAAGGACCGCTTGGCCCACCCAGTCTGCCCATTTCCTCCTACTGGATAAGCTGCAGATCCTAGTTAACCAGCAGCCTACTTCTTCCTACCCCACCCCTAGAATTGCCTTATGACTGTCCCATGCATGCTTGAATTCCACCACTGTTTTTGACTCACAACCTCCTCCAGAAGGCCATTCCATGCATCCACAACCCTCTCTGTGAAAAAATACTTCCTTAAATTACCTCTGAGCCGCCCCTCTGTCTTCAAATTGTGCTTCCTTGTTCTTGCACACCTCTTTTTGAAAGATGCTACCCTCTTGGACTGTGTTGATTCCTTGGACTTGAGAAGCTTCTATCATGTCCCCTCTCCTCCTTTCCTCGAGGCTATACATATTAAGCTCCTTAAGTCTCTCTTCATATGTCTTCTGGTGCAGACCCTGCACCATTTTACCCTCCTCTGGACAGCTTCCATCCTGTCTATGTCTTTGCGAAGACTGGGTCTCCAGAACTGCACGCAGTACTCCAGATGGGGTCTGACCAGCTGTCTGTACAGAGGATAATAACTTCTTGTTTTCTACTGGTGATGCCTCTCCTATGCATCCCAATATCCCCAAGCCCTCCTTGCTGCCCTCTCACATTGCTTGCCACCTTTAGGTCATCTGATATAACTACCCTCAGGTCCCTCTCCATTTTTGTTGTTGTTAGTATCTCGCCCCCATTGTGTACTCTTCCCTGGGTTTTGTTTCCCAGGTGCATTACCTTACACTTCTTAGCATTGAATCTAAGCTGCCATACATTTGACCATTCCTCTAACCTTGCCAAGTCCCTTTTCATCCTTTCCCTCCACCTTGTGCATCAACTCTGTTGCAGATCTTTGTGTCATCTGCAAAGAGACATACTTTCCTTCCAGTCCCTCTGCAATGCCGCTTATAAAGACATTGAAGAGGACCGGTCCTAATACTGAACCTCATGGTACCCCACTAATAACCCCCTTTCTTCAGAGTGGACTCCATTTACTATTACTCTCTGTGTCCTATTCTCCAGCCAATTTTTACCCAGGCTGTCATCTTGGGACCCACTCCCAGGCTAGCTAACTTGTATATTAATCTTTGGTGGGACTGTTCAAATGCCTTGCTAAAGTCTAGGTAGCCATGTCCACAGCCCCTCCCTGATCTACTACTTTGGTCACTCAGTCAAGAAATCTATCAGATTTGTCTGGCATGACCTTCCTGCTGTGAATCCATGCTGCCTTGGGTCCTGTGCCCTCTGGCCTCTAGATGCTTGACAATTCTTTCCTTCAGAAGTGATTCCATCATTTTCCCTACCACTGAGGTTAAACTAACGGGTCTGTAGTTTCCTGCTTCTGCCTTGCTCCCACTTTTGTGAAGGGAATCACATCTGCCCTCCTCCAGTCCTTGGGTACCACCCTATCCTCCCATGATTTGTTAAACAGAGTAGTCAGTGGTGTCACTAATTCTACCCTTAGTTCTTTTAGAATTCTGGGATGATCATCAGGCCCCATTGCTTTGTCCACCTTCAGTTTTAAGAGTTCTTTCAGAACCCTTTCTTCTGTAAATGGGCTGGTATCAACTTCTGTATCCAGAGTGTTTCTACTGTTTATTTTAGGTACCCCCTCTTCCTTTGTAAATACTGAGCAAAAATATTTGTTTAGTATCTCTGCCTTTTCACAGTCACCCTCTGCCCCCCCCACCCCCTTATTAAGCCTCACTATCCCTCCTTGGTCTTCCTTCACTCCCTGATGTACCTATAAAAGGTTTTATCCCCTTCTTAACAGAGTTGGCTATCTTTTCCTTGGTTTGGGCCTTTGCTGTTCTGACTGCCTTACCAGCTTCCTTTTGCTTTAACTGATACAGTTCTCTGTCCTGCTCCTTCTGTGATTCCTTGTACTTCCTGAAAGCTTTCTTTTCTCTTGAACCTTCACTGCCACTTCCTTTGAGAACCATAGTGGTTTCTTACATCATTTAGTTTTGTTTATTTGCTTCACACAAAGGCTTGTTACCTCTGTGATGGCAGTTTTATTATTCCCCATTGTTCTTCCCACCCCTCCTTCCTGCCCATTTGCTAGTGCATTCCTTAGGCATTCACCCATTTTGGCAAAGTCATCCCTCCTAAAGTCTAGTATCTTTGCCTTTGTATGGCTTGACTCCATTGCTGTGTTTATTAGAACCATACTGTTCGATGGTCGCTAGTTCCCAGATGGCTACCCACTTCTACATCTGTGATCCTCTCTTCATCTCCATTTGAAAACCAGGTCTAAGATTGCTCCTCTCAGTGGGCTCAATACTAGTTGTCTAGAGCATGCCCCTGTAGGGCATCTAGAATAACCCCACTCTTCAAGTGGCTGCTGCAGCTGCACTCCAGTTAACATCTGGCATATTCAGATCGCCCATCAGCAATATCTCCCCTTTTCTGCCATACTAAGTATACTTTCTATCATTTCCTTGTCCATTTCCTCCCCTGAGAAGAGGTCTGTGTCTAACCCTATGCGGATTGTGGTGCCATTGCAGGTCTCAAATTTACCCACAGCGCTTCTTCTCCTCCCTGTTTTCCCTTTTGTTCTGTTGCTTTGATTTCTTCCCTTACAGTATGTAAGAGCTTCTCCTTCTCCTCTTTACCCTCCCTATCCTTCCTGTAGATAGTGTATCCTGGTATGTTTATGTCCCAGTTATGGTTTTGTGTGAACCATGTTTCTGTGACTGCCACAATATCCAGATGTTCCTCCTCCATCAAGGCCACTAATTCAGGAAGCTTGTTACTCAGACTATGGGCATTGGTACTCATTGCTTTCCATTTTTGATGACTTTATCTTCTGTTGCAGCATCCCCACTGACCTTTCTACCTCGGTCTTTTGTCATTTAGTACCCTGTTTTGTAGGGAGGCTGGGATTTTCCTTTTGCTTATCAGTGCCTCTCCCTTGACTAGTTTAAAAGCTTGCCAATGAAGTATTTAAACCGATTGCTCAAAGACTTGTTCCCTTCCTGGACAGATGCTGACCATCCTGCCAGTATAGACTGGTGTCCTCAGGTGGAACCCCAGTCCCCAATGAAGCCAAACCCTGTGCTACACACCATTTTTCAACCATTCATTAAACTGCATGGTGCAAAGTACCCTCGCCTCACTCATGCCATTGACAGGCAGCACCTCTGAGAAGGATACTGTGTGTGCTACTTGTCTTAGGCCCCTCCCCAGTTCTACAAAGTCCTTCTGCACTGCTCTAATCTCATGTTGAGCCAAGTCATTTGTCCCTAGATGGACAATGATGTCCAGCTCAGACTCCCATGCAGCTGTTCTCGTGATCCTGAGGATCGCTTCCTGTCCCTTCAAGCCATGGCACCAGGTAGGCACCTTACTTCAGTTTCCCTGCTCCCCAGTCCTATCCCCTAATAACTGAGTCCCCACCAGGAGCTGCTTCCTTTTCCTGTGGTGTCCTCTGCCTCCTTCCTGTGGGCCTCCCTTGTGACAGGTGTCCTCAGCCTCCTTAATCTCCTCTGTGGGTGCATCCATAGGGGAGCTGTGCTCCCAAATTGTGTATGGATTGTGGAGTGGAACAACTGACTGGGTGTGCCTCTGTTCCACCATCCTCACCCCCTGAGCCCACTGTGGTCCAACTGCTGTGCTTTCTTTGCAGCCTCTGAGGTAGTGGTGGTGGCTTTGGTGCTCCCTGGATGGGAGGTTCCTTCCTACCATCCAGTCTGGCCTGGGGAAGGTTCCCTTACTGCTGTCCAGTGTGGCCTGAAGACAGGAAAATTCCTCCCTCAGGGCAGATAGTTGTCTGCAAATAGGGCAGCATCTCATCCTCCAGAAAGACTCCCGGAAGACTGCTGCCCCACAGCCATTACATTGCACTACTCCCACATGATTATGTACTTTTTTTGTGTGTGTTTGTGTGTGTGATTGGTTTGTTATATTGAAATATTATATATTATACAATGTTTATGCTTATATTTTCAGTACTGTGTGCTAGAGAGGATATGACATTGATATGAACCTTGCACTCTTGAGGAAATGATGTCAGAACCCCAGGTATAAAGGAACTATTTCCAGGGGCGGGTGGGGTGAGGGGTGGGAAGGTTGGCCTAAACTGTGCCCTCGAAAGCAATCAGCTAAGAGCTCTGACCCACCGCTGCGATGAGTGCCTTCCTGTCAGCAAGATACCATATGCAACAATTTGACAGAGAAAATCCCTGCTAATCAAACAGAGAAAATCCAGACATCCAAGTCAGACACAGGTAAACCTCCCCAGCCCCAAAACAGCCTGGTGGTTTGTGCTCTGAAGCAGTCAGTCCCAAAATAAGTCAGCTGTGCTTTGAACTCTTCCTGCACTGAAAATCTTAAGAATTGTAACAAGACTGTCTTTCCTGATAATTCTAAGTTCCTTATTTCACCTTTCAGTTAGAAGTAGCCTCCACCTGCAGAATATCTGCTACAAACCAAAGACAATTGTAAGGTTCACCTCCCTCTGTTGTGAGCACAACTGCTTTCTTGCAGATCCCATGTTCAGTGTTGCAGCTCCCAGCAAGAGGTAGTTTGACTTGAAAAATATTAGCTTTTTCTATGTCATAACAGTGAAGATAAAATTTTGCTGAGCACAACAGCTAACACAATAAATAATACAAATACAGCCTATACCAAATATAACAAACATCAAAACAGTGACTTTAGGAGGAAAAATACACTAATGAGCACTAGAAACAACATCAGAACAATCAATATCCACAACTCAAACTTGTAATTGGAAGATATAGGCAAGCCCCCAAAGATAATCTTAATGTGAGCGAACATCATATTCAGAAACAATAAAGGCAATTTGCTTGCTCAAATCCTTGTACTTTCTTCATTAGAAAGCATAATCTGCACATGATACCAACTGCTCACCTTCACTTCAGTCAGTCTCTGATAATTTTCGGCATTCAATAAAGCACCAAACACTAGAATGACAAGCACCTATGCAGATATTACAACCCTGATGCCATCCCTTCATAGCATTATTTGTATGTACCAAACCATGCATCGTGGCATCATAGCCATTCCAGAATGTCACCCCATTAGCAAACTCAAGGAACAAAGTGATTTGTTCACTAGAATCAGTGACCACTACTCTCGCTATGATGATTAATTCACTGCATATGGCGACTGTGAGTCTCAAACCCCACTGCATAAACTTTAACATACACACACACACACCCTCACCTACCTAACACCCCACTCACCCACTATGCCATGATGGGAACGCACTCTGACCACATCCAACACAGCACCATAAACCCTCGAGCCCACAAGCCTCCAGGACACATAATTAACTAACAATAGTCCTCCTCACCTCTCATTGGGGGCTTCACCCTTGAACCCCCTATCTAAATATATCTAACTCCAAGACCACACACAACACTGTAATATGTGTACTTCTACCCTGGTACAAGATGTCCTTGCTGCAACCATTAGCCTACATCACAGTCACTATTTTGCAGCAGTCACTATTAATACAGGCACTCAATTTGAGTCGCTCATACTGAGTCACTCAAAATGAGTTTTCCACTTCATGGGATCATAAAACATTTTATTCCACAAGGGTTGGATTGGTGTTTCTCTTCAACAGCTAGTCATGTGTATGCTGCATGGATCTGTAACATCTACCTTGAAAACAATAAAAGAATCTGTACAACAGAAATTGATAATTCATTCTCATCATATGGCTCAATAACTCAATTGAGTTTGAGGTCTTGAAATGGATTTCCATTCAGTTCTCTGCTAATGAGCCACCAGACAGAACAGATGACAATTCAAATAGGGAGAATGTTCATATGCATATTGACGTTTACAGATTTATGTGATGTGGGCAAAAGAGGAATGCGATCAGCGGTAAGGCAAGTATACATCATAAAAATCTGTTTTGGTGATGTATACCCAGCGCACAAGAAAACAGTGCCATGGACTTAGATTTTAAATGTTTATGTGGGGGTAACCCCACCCCCCTACTAAATTTAATTCCAGGGGGTGCATGTCGGGGGTGTGCACAAAATCTGCATAAAAAAATAATTTGTGGCTGGGCACACAAAATGTAGCCACGCCTGGACCCAAACCTGGAACCCTCACAGCTTTAGGCTGCCACCCACCCACCATGTCAGGGCTAGCTTGGCAGCCCCATGCCAACCATGCCAGGCCAACCTCCCTTCCTTCCATCACACTCGCCTCCCCCCACATGCATACATAGCGATGTCCTGTCACTACATACACCCACCTCACCCATCCAGTCACCCTTCCTCAGCAATAGTCCCATTGACATGCACTGGGATTGAGTTGCTGTTATTGCAAGTGCTCAATCGACGATGTCCATGTCACTGGCTACCCTTTTACTATTTATTACTACTGCACAAATCGGACAAAATCAGTGCAGTAACTAAATATTAGTATCGCTATAATTTCTGATCATGGCTAAACTAATTTACCAGCTGCAGCACATCAGAAAGGGTAAATCTCTACAAAATGTGCAATGATATATAATCACTTGCATTAGCTACATGATGCCAGCTTAGCCAGATGTAAATTATGACCAAAAAATACAACTGTACAGTATCTTATCATATACAGTATGTACATTAAAGCACAATCTGCATTAATAATCTGTATGAGTCAGCACTTCATACAGAGTTTCTCATAGTATAAAACAAACATATTTCAGTTCTAATGTTTGCATGTAGTGATATAATTATAACAATCAGATGAGCAGGTGTGTAACTAGGTTTCACTGATCAGCCAACCTTTGTTTTGACTTACATCTTTTGTTAGTAATCTCTCTTTTAACAGTTGATTCATGCATGAGTGAAGAAGGGTGTTCTTGTCCTGCTGCAAAATAATTTCATTTTTTCAGTTGGTTTCAATAGGACTGTGATGTCCTGAATATTTAACTCCAGCTTGTGTGTGTGTGTGTGTGTGTGTGTGTGTGTGTGTGTGTGTGTGTGTGTGTGATAAAAATAAGACTATGGGCCCAATTTTCAAAGACCCCTTAGAGCAATGCAAGTTGTGTCACTCTAAGGGTAGCAGCAAACTCCATGTGTGCCAGGGACCCTGCACCAGATTTTAGAACATGCAGGGTCCCTTGGCAAACTCCCAGATTTCCTGCAGGTCACCAAGTGTATCAAACACTTTGGGCATCTGCAGGAATTAGTCTGGTATCCAGGCCCCCCAACCCGGTGCAACACTAAAGGGCCAGGATGTTGGTTAGTGAAGAAATACATTCCCAGGAGGGCCTTGGGACATAGAGGCATGGAAGGAGGCAGATGGGGTGCTGGGCAACAGCTGGGCATCAGCTGAAGTGATATGGCATTCGTGGGGTGCCATTGTCATTGCAATTAACTGCAAACAAAGATTAATGGTGTGGACACCATGCCCAAAATGCCTGATATTCTAGTGTCCCCATATCCCCAATGCATACTGAAGCCATGGTGGTGTGGTGTCCTCCTTCCATGATACAATTATCTCCGGGGGTTAGACACAGGGGTTGAAAAAATGAAGGAGGATCTAAAGAAGTTAGAAGAATGGTCACGAGTCTGGCAGCTATGATTTAATGTAAGTACAACAAGTGCCCTGGTCTGATAGTGCCCCTCCTGCAATCACCGATCACCCCACTCTCCCATCCCTGCCCAGACCCTGTGACTGGCACAGCCCTCTGCTCACCACCATGATCAGCTGCAGAATATGCTTTGAAGGGCGTGTACTATATATTCAGACCCCTTTGAAAATTGGGGATGAGTCTGCATTAATATGAATATTGTGATAAATTAAACTCTCCTTAAAAATGATTTGCAGATACAGTTCAAAGCATTTTTCATGCAAATAGCACTCATCACATAGAACCTAACTCAACATTACCAAACTCAAACAGGGGCAAGGTTCATATGCAGAGTGAATTTTGAATATTTATTACTACTGCACAAATCAATGCAATACTCTAACATTTTTATAGCTATAATTCCTTCTTGTTACTAAACTAATTTACTGCCTCCTGCACATCAGAAAAGGTGAACTGCTGCAAAATGTGCCATGGTACATAATCATTTGCATTAGATATCTAATTCCAGCTAAGCCAAATATAAATTATGACCCCAAATACAGCTGTACAGTCTCTTACTATATCTGTACATTAAAGCATGATCATCATTAAAATCTTTATGAGTGAACACTACGTATGAACAGGGTCTCTCATAACATAAAACAAGTATATGTCAATTCATAATGTCTGCATGTAGTACATGTAATGATAGCTATCAGTTAGGCAGGCATGTGGCTGGTTCCAGATCACATTTATTACACCAGCGATATGACAGTATTACCCAGAGCTCCTGAAGAAGGCTGCTCTGTGAGCTCCCAGGCTGCAGGACTGCTGCTTGTTGCTTAGTGAGCCATCTCTTTTCTCTTTGTTTCTTTGCATGTGGATTTTATTAGCCTCCACTGAAGTCAGCTCTGAAAAACAAACACATTTTAGACAGAAACTCCATTGATTTTGACTCATAATCTTGAAATAAAGGTACTAAACATAATCAGCCAGGAGGAGATGACAGGGCACATGGGACTGTGTGATGTGGCACATTAGTATTAAACCAGTTTCAGTTGTCCTAAATTCTCAACATTTTTTATTTTTTAATTTATTTGTTGAATGTTTCACAAGGAAGGGATGCTGAGCAACAAGTTGCTTGTCTCCAGTGAAACCTGGGGTAGGGAACATGAGGATAGTATACAGAGATTTGGTACACAATATAGATATGCAATTCAATAAAGTGAGCAGACTATACAGAAGTACTGAAAAGGAGGAATGCTAACAGGTATGAACTAGGTGGATTGAATGCTAACAGTCTTGAACTGGATAGATACGATAGCACAAATATCTTTTGCAAACACTTGGTGGGACATAGCTTTGTAATTAGAAAATGGCTGGAAAGAATACAAGGAGGTTGAACTAGGGCAAGATTGCAAGGAGAGACACAGATAGAACAGAATTTGCAAGGTGTGTAACAAAGTGCAAGGTTGACTATAAGTGCATTAGAGATTAGGGTTAGCCAATAACCACAGCAGGCAGAAGGTGGGTAGGTGCGGGGCATATAGGCAGAGTGCAGGGGGGTGGAAAGGGGAATTTGGAGGAGGGAAGGCAAGGGGTGGAGGAGAAGGGTTTGTTAGGGGCCTGACCCCTCCAGAATGCTGGGGACCCTGCCTGCACCAGGAGCAGGTCAAGCACGAACAGGAGGGAAGCAGGTTGTAGGCAGTGAGAGTTAGAGCATGTCAGGAAGGAAGAGAGCAGGAAGAGAAGGGTCTGCCAGGGCCTGGCATCTTCTGTATGCTGTGGACACTGCCTGCACAAGGCAGAGGTAGAGCACTACAGGAGGGAAGCAGGGTTGAGCAGCAGAGGTGAGAGCACAACTATATATAACCTCCTCTGGGGCAACATGCCCTGGAGGAGAGAGGTAGTAGCAGTGTGGGCGACAGGGCAGCACCAGTGAGAGGCGATATAAAATCAAGATCGCCCTTTTCACTGTCGCCTTATTCTGCGCACCATAATTGTGGTGGCAATTTTAGGTTGCCATTCTAATGGTATCCTTTACCAGCAGTCTAAAAGATCTGAGGCAACAAGGATTCACATGGGGAGGTCCTGCCAGACAAGCCTGATCGAGTTCTTTGACTGGGAAAAAGGAAGTGGACCAGGAGGGACTTTGACATTTCCTATCTGGATTTCAGAAAGACCTTCAACAGTGTTGCACATAGAAGGCTGGAAAACAAACTGAGTAGCCTAGGAACAGGTCCTAAAATAGTGAAATGGTTGGAGAGTTGGCTTAGCTGTAGGAGCTAAAGTAGTGGTAAATAGAGAACACTCTGGGGAAGGCAAGGTGACTAGCAGGGTGTCACAGGGTCATATTAGGCCCGGTCCTCTTCAATGTCTTTATTAGTGACATTGCAGAAGGCCTGGAGGAGAATGTATGCCTATTCATGGATGACTCAAAAATCTGCACCAAAGTAGACACACTGAGGTTGAAAAAATGAAGGAGGATCTAAAGTTAGAAGAATGGTCACGAGTCTGGCAGCTATGATTTAATGTAAAAAGGGCAAAATCATGCATTTAGGGCACAAAAACCAAGGGCACCATACCAGCTCAGAGGAGAAGTATTAGCAGTCATAAAACAGGAAAGAGATCTGTGGATTATCATTTCTGATGACCTGAAGGAAGCTATACAGTGCGACATGGCAGTGGGAAGAGGTATCACCAGAAGAAAGAGGAGGTAATAATATTCCTGTAGAGATCACTGCTGAGACGCCACCTCAACTACTATGTACAGTTCTGGAGGCCCCATCTCCAAAAGGACAAAGATAGGTTGGAGGTGGTGCAAAGTAATGCAACATAGAAACATAGAAACATAGACTTTGATGGCAGATAAGGACCGCTTGGCCCATCTAGTCTGCCCATGCAAACAAAATGTTGCAGGGCCTGCATCAAAGCTCTAGAAGGAAAGGCTTAGGATTTAAATATATACCCCTAGAAGAGAAGAGGAATAGGGGATATGATGGAGACATTCAAATACCTCATAGGAATAAACAAGGTAGAGGAAGGAGCATTTTACAAAGGAAAAGGTACTCAAGGACAAGGGGTCCCAATATGAAGCTGGAAGGCAGGAGGCTCAGAAGAAATTTGAGGAAATACTTCTTCACGGAGAGGGTGGTGTATCACTGAAACAACCTACCAGCAGAAGTAGTGTGGACTAGAACAGTCACAGGATTTAAGAATTAATGGGATAGACAGAAGAGAATCTTAGAAACAAGGGAGTGGTGTAAGCTGAAGTCAAGTAGGGTCTCTGGTGGCACTATAGGTAGGGAATTGAAGGCAGACTAGGTGGGCCAAGTGGTGCTTATCTGCAGACAATTTTGATGTTTCTGTTTTCTATTATTTGCCCCATCATTTAAGAGTTACGTGAAACAATAATGTTTATTGTGTAAAACAGTAATTGTTGAGACTTGGTGACATCACCCAGATGGTAGCAGCCTAGAGGAACGAGCTCCAGACCCCCAGCAGTATTAAACTAATTTTCTACCTCATTTGATAAGGAAAGTACTGAATTAGACAATTGGGGGCTGTTTTAATGTCAGCTAAACAAATTAAACCAAAAAGGTCGAGGCAAGACCAAAAGTAGCAAACTAAAGCAGCTCACTCTCCATAAAAGGCACGGAAGACCTAGCTGACCATGTAGAGTACGGTCCCCTCGGTATCATCGATTGACTCGATGAGGAAGACCCCAGCCCGAGGTACCAATGGAAATTGCAGTGGCTAAAATCCTCAAGTCTGTGCAGAAAATTGAGACATCGATTGCAGATCTTAAGATGGAAATCAAAAATATAAACAAGAAGGTTGAGAGAGTAGAAAAGCATGTAACCCAGACTTCAGAGAGACAAGACGCAACAGACAGATTGATTATACATCTCTTACACAGGGAAAGGCAAATGCATACCGAATGGAAGATTCAGAAAATAGAGCGAGACAAATAATTTTAAAATATATGGGATCAAGAGGGGAGAAGAGGGTATCCTACTACAGCATATTTTATCCAACATCCTCACGATCACTACTAACCATACCCTCGGACATCTCCCTCACAATTGAGAAGGCCTATAGAGCACTGGGGCCTAAGCCGACAGACAAGAATACCAGACCATGATCCTGGGTAGTAAGAATGCTGAATTTTCAAGAAAAGATTACATACTAAAGGAAGCGTGGCAGTTAAAAACCTCACATTTGCAGGGGACAAGTGTTTTGTACTAGGATTTCTCAGCGGAGCTGCAGTATCGCTGAACCAAGTTAGAGCAGTCATAAAGGAATTAAAGGACAAGTATCAAATAAAAGCGCAGATAAACTACCCAGCAAAATTGAAAATATACACGGCTCCTCATTCAAAGTATACCTGACCCTGTTGGATGCAGTCCCATTTTGAAAGAGAAACAAATTGTGATCCCAATTTGGATTACGATCTTTTGGAGCAAAAACTGATTGAAGGGCATGGGTCTGGTGAATCGTGGAAGAAAAAGAGCCCTGCTTGGTCGTGGCCTAAATATTTAATGCCTGATCTCATGAGGATGCTTAATGTAGTGGACAGCCAGAAATCAGAAAACAAATGGAGGGTGAGAAAGACATCTGCGAAGAAGAGATTCAGAGGATTCAGAGATGAAATGGAAGAGACAGTTTGAAAGCTGGGGAGCGAAGGACCAGACTGGGAGGGGCTCCTGGGGAATAAGGGTTTCTGCATATGAGACTTCAGACTTTTGAGTAATGGGCTCAATAATGGTATGAGGTAAATGTTGGCTAGAAGGCAAATCCAGTTGGGGTGGCACTAAGGTTGGGTTGCTGCTAACTCATTCCTGGCTGAAAAGCAGTTTTGGCTGGGGTGTTAATTCTGAGGGGCTGCTGGATATTGTTGAACAACTAAAGCGATCCCTATTAAGGGAAAGGTGGGGCAGTGGCTTATGAGCCACCCATACAAGCTACTGGGAAACGAATAACAGTAGCTGAAATGCGAGTAGCACTTAGAAGCATAGATGGCAGATTGATTAAGAGGGGAGGCAAGCTTAAGAAGTAGCCACAATGTTGAAAAGTTATACAGAGTTTAAATATGTTAAACGATGTTTATTTTATAGTTTAGTGTTTATTTGTAAAGGCAGGATGGGGTTCCATGAGAAATTTACAGAGGAGGTTGGGAAGGTGGAAAGGGATAAATCAAGACAATGGTTAATATTAAAATAATTACCTACAATGTGAGAGAATACATGCCCCTGTCAAGCGGACGAAAATCTTAGCTGAATTGAAATGAATGGGATGCGATGTGGCTCTTATTTAAGAAACACACTTAAGAGAAACAGAGTTTGAAATTAAGACGGTCATGGGTGGGAAGTATATGCCTCACACAGTAGAGAGGGAGGAAGGCAGGAGTGTCAATTTTGGTGAAAGGGTGCCCCTCATGGTTAACCGGGCAGACACGGATAATGAGGAGATTGTCAGAATATCTGGTACAGTTTTGGATGACCCTTTCCATATTGTCAGTCTCTATGCTCCAAATGTTAAAGGGGTAGTTTTTACAGAAATCCTAGACAAACTGATAAGACTGCCTCAAGGAAGGGTATTGGTAGGGGATTTAACTGTGTGCCATGCCCATCTTTGGACAGATCGTCAGGTTGTATACAGACAAATAGGGAAGCAGACTAAATGGCTTAAGTGTTTGATGAGAAGCTTAGACTTTGTGGATGTGTGTGGAGCACGTAGCCCAGGACGGGATTACACTTACTATTCGACAGTTCAGAGGTCATATTCTCGGATCGATTTATTCCTCTTTCAATAGGCATACTTGTATATGGCTTCTGGATCTCGAATACCTTTCGATAGCTAACTCAGACCATGCTCGGTTGAGATGGTCCTGATGGTAGAACAAGAAGAGAAACATCCCATTTGGAGACTGAATGTCTCCTTCTGACAGACAAATCCACAATTAGAAGGATAGAGGATAGATTCAAAGAAATCTTCTATGCAAAGAGAATGAAGGTTGCCAACCTATAATCAGATGGGATACAGCAAAGTAGTAGCTAGGGGTGAACTGTCAGTATTGCTTCTAGGAATAAAAACTGGCTACTCTTACTCAGGAAAGACTCTTATGAGAGGTACAACAAATGGAATTGGAACATAAACAGGTTCCAAATGATGGGGAACGATTAAAACAACTGCAATTAGCTAGAAAGAAATTAAATGAATATGAAGAGAACCAGGCAGAGAGATGGATTAGATGGCTGGGATATAAATATACAGAGGTGAGGCATAGGGCAGCTCATACATTGGCATTTAGGTTGAAACAACAGGAAGCAAATTACGATTAAAGACATAATAATAGATGAGAAAACAGGAGAGCGAAGCAAACCAGGGATATGCACAGGCCTTTAAGAATTTCTACCAGTCAATTATATACAGAGTCGATAGTTCCAGAGCAGATGAAGGAAGAGATAAATCACTTTCTGAAAGATCTTGAGTTGCAAAAACTAAGTAGAGAAGATAGGATAAGATTAGGAGCTAAAATTACACAGAAAGAAGTAGTCCAGGTAATTAGAGATCTGAAACAGCGGAAAGCACCAGGACCACATGGGTTCAGTAGTGAAGTATACACTAAATGTTGTGGAACTGTCGCCCCATCCAGACCGAAGTCTTCAATAACTGTTTAGAGGAACAGGCTCTTCCCAACATGGTACTCAGCAATTATAATGGTTATACCGAAAGAGGGGAAGCCAAAGGATAGATCGCTTCCTACTGACCCATCTCCCTCCTGAATCAGGAGTGTAAAATTCTGACCAAGATTCTGGCTAATAGGTTGCAAAAAGTAATCACTAAACTAATTCATACGGATCAAGCGAGATTTATTCCAGGAAGGCATCTGGCAGATAATATCCAGAGATTGTTAAATGTCATCACAGGGGTGGGAGAATTTAAAGACCGGGACTAGCTATTTTTTAGATGTCGAAAAGGCTTTTGACAGCCTGAATTGGCAGTTTCTGATTGCTGTTCTGGGGAGATGGGTCTGGGGAATGAATTCCTGAAATGGATAAAGATACTGTATAATAGACCTATGGCAAGGGTGAAAGTAAATGGGGTAGTATCTACACAGATCCAGATACAAAGAGGACTAGACAGGGTTGTCCCTGTCTCCATAACTGTTCGCAATCAGCATTGAGCCCCTGGCTCAAGCCATAAGGAGCCATCCTAAGATTACTGGTTTAATGGTAGAAGGACAGTATATAAAATATCACTCTACTGGATGACACATTAGTTTATGTCAACCTAACCAGGCCATACCCCATCTTCTGATCCTAATACAAAAATTTGGCAAAATGTCAGGATATAAAATAAACCAAGAGAAAACAGAAATGAAATTAATCTCGAGAGAATGGGATCAGGATCTAAAAAATTTCACCTTCAAGTACAATAAAGAGCCAATAAGATATTTAGGAATTAAAATCCCATATGATGTGAAGGATTTGCATAAATTAAATCATGGGGCTTTAAAAACACAGATTAGGAAAGACCTAGACAGGTGGAAACTAATACCATTGGGGTTTACTCAGAAAATAGACACTATCAGGATGAACATCCTGCCTCGCTGGTTGTTCCTCTTTGACACCCTCCGATAGATATACATAGTAAAGATTGGAACGACTTAGAGAAGGAGTTAGCTAGTTTCATCTGGGCAAGACAAAACCCTTGGATTAGGCAACAACTGTTGTCAATACCTAAAAAGAAGGGGAGGGGGTATGCCGACCCGCGGATGTACTCCTTTACGCAGCTCAAATGATGCCGCCTCTTGAAATTTTAACAGGATGAACCTCAGACTGGGTGGAGATGGAAAGGAGAGGTCATATAAATCTACCAGTGCAGGTTCTCCGTGGACTATAATGAAGGCAAACCTGACCAAGGTTAGGAATTGCTGGACAAAGCAAACTCTTGGGGTATGGCTCCAGATGAGGCAAAAGTGGGAAATGCCAGTACCGATATGGCAGAAAATTCTGCTGGAATATGTAACATCTATAGTAGGCAAGAAGGGTTTGGTTTCCCTGGAAGGATGGGTTAAGAAGGGGTCTTAACGCTGGCCTATTTAGTGGAAGGGAAGGGTGAAATCTTTCTTGAGCTTACAACAAGAATTCCAGCTGCAAGAGAAGGAATTATTTTAGATTTTGCAATGTAGAAATATAATAGTAGGGAGATAAGAGTGGCAGAAGTGCTGCATCCTAATGGAGGAAGTAGTTATAATACAAAACAGAACAAGATTAAAAGATACAAAGGGATAGTAGCACAAATGTATGCACTTTTGTGCCAAGGGAAAACAGGGTTTATAGTGAAAATATACAAGTAAAATGGGAAAAGGAGATGGGGTATAACATTCGACCAGCAAGATGTGGGGATTTGGGAGGGTATACAGAAAACTACTAGTTTACAGAATTGGAAAATTCAGATGGAAAGTGGGCATCAGATTCTTTAAGGTCCCAACAATAACCAAGCACTATGGTGGACACCATTCAGACAAATGTTGGAGAGGTTGTGGGGGAGTGGGCTGCACTTCCATATTTTTGGGATGTCCAATATTAACTAAGTATTGGGACAACCTGAAAGAAATTATAATGAAAATGTTTGAGTTGCATCTTTTCCTCAGTTTGAAAATCTGGTCTTGGGCCTCCCCAGTAGACTTGATAAGGAAAGATTACAGATACTTATTTTATATCTGTGTGGAGGCTGCAACAAAGCAAATACACAAAAGTGACTTACACGGACTTCACCCTCAGTAGGATATGGGAACATAATGTGGAAAAAATTAAGCAGTTAGAAAGCATAGTAACTAAAGTTCAGTTAAAGATAGAAAGGTTTAATGCTAGATGGTTACCCTATTACAAATACATCCAGGAAAAGACACAAACTCCGATATTGGACCAATACTTAACGTAGAAGGGGAAGAGGGAAGAGTGGCAGTGATGGGAGGAATAAGATAATAAAACAGAAAGAAGGAGAGTAAGATGTGAATGGTGGTGGTCAAAAAGAGCGGGGTATTCCAAAAGTTGATGGGAGTAGGAGAATCACTTGTAGGCACATCCTGCTGAAGGTTATAAAGTTACAAAGTAAATAATAGTGTATTAGACAAAATGGTAATTACTAATATTCCTATGTTAGAATATAAGATGTATGGACATGGTACAAGGAGGAAAAATGAGTTTCCTAGAGATCTAGAGGCGTAGTGGAAAGACAGAAAGGGAGATTAGATAATGAAAACAGAGATAAGATAACAGGTGAAGGTGGAAAGCAGTAGAACCCTGATCTCTAAGGATACCATCGAATTAAGTCAGAGATGATTCAGATGGGAAGGAGGTAAATAAATTAATATGACTTGGAAAAGATATAAGAAGATTGTAATGATTGTAAGGAGGATTTTAGACTTCATTTTTGTACTGTGTTACGAATGAAGATATACCTACCTGTACCTAATAGACTATATACCATGCTTATGATCTTTTAAATAAAAGACAAGTTAAAAAATAAAAAGACAGTAATTGTTTTAACGGTGTTTTAGTCTGTACAGTTTAGGAAATGAAAGGATAAATGTCCCCAAGTACTGGTATCAAAGCAGATGTTATGATCAGAAATTAGTTTTTTTGTTTGCTTTAGCTGTAAAACAAAGACTCTGACAATGTAATAATATATGATAGAAGAGAAATTCTCTATTGCATGTATTGAAGGATGCAGTTTATAGTTATGAAAAGATTGCATACTGACTCCTTTACTGGAGCTATAAAGAAGAATCATTTCATTATTGTTTAAGAAAATATATCTTTGGTCTACTTATAACATTCTCACAAGAGGCCACCTTTGTTTGCAATGATCATTGATATAGTATTTACTGTACATAGGCCCAGATATTCAAAAGTGCGTCCAGTATGTGCACAATGGACTGTGCAGAGCATTGCAGATGCACCATAGGAAATGGAGGCCATATTCAAAAGATGTGCCATAGACATGTGCAGGTGCAAACCACACTGAATATAGGAAAGATGCACCACTGAGCAACTAGACATGGGCCAGAGCAACCATGACCGCGCAGGAGCATGACAGTAAGCAGCAACAAGCATGCTGAGCAAGAATAACAGGCAAAGGGAACACAGGCAGGGCAACACAAGAGCAGAGTGCCAAGCCAGCCCTGGCAGACCCAAACCACAAGGGACTGTGCCCATGGTGCACAGCACAGACACATAGCCATGGGGCCACAGAGAATTTAGGATGCACAATACAAACACAGGTCACCACACACACCCTGCCACCCACTCAGATGGAAAAGAAGCTGGCAGGCCCATGGCACTGCACCACCACAACCTGACAGGCAACACCATATGGGACAATGTCACAGGCATGGTGGGAGGGCACCAGGCATGTACAGTGGTCAGAGGCAGAAGAGACACACTTGCACTGGGGAATAGGGTGCACAAACCACGCCAACATGCAGGGACACAGGGCCCAGCACCCCACAGCACACCAGCGCTGGCAAGGGCAACACTGCAGATGGAGGCAGGCCAGCACAGGCTAACACGGACCTGTGGCAGTGGACCACACACAGGGAGGTGTACAGCCCATGGGCCCGTGTGACAGAGGACATGTCACACAAGAGCTTGTGCACACGGAAGCACAAAACAAAGGGCACAGCACTGGAACAGAAGGAGTACACCCAAGAGCAGCACAGAACAGTGTAAGCACAGTATGGCACCATGCAGGCAAAGGAGATGTAGACACTGATGTCCAGAAATATAAACCTTAACTAGCAAACAGTAACAAAACAGTGGGGTGCCAACAGGGCATACACCAAACAAATCATAAAGGGAATGGTAGGGAGGGTAAAATTAGGCAACAAGGGAATGTGTCTGGGAGCAAAGACACAGTATAATACAGTCCAGAAACAATGATGAGGAGGGTGGGGACATCCAGGGCACAGTGGGGAGAGGAAACAGGGTCACTGTTGCAGATGCCACTGCAATGTCCTCAGCAGGTGTACCTCCTTGATAAGATCCCTGTTGCACCAACATGGCGACAGCAAACCCTGATGAGTATGTTCATCCTAGTGATGAGCAGCTGGACGAGACTGTTGAGCTGCAGAGCCCACCACCAAGCAACCCCACCTACCTCTTTGGGCCTGTGGCCTAGCCTGAACTACAAGAAGGGAACCAAAACAGGCAATAAGTGGCAGTCCACAAGGAGCCCAAGCCCCCATGTGTGTGCACAGGACAGCAAACACATCCACCAGTGGATGTAACCAGCACGTGCACAGTGGACGGCAGCAGCTGACCCAGCCACACCCCATGGACAGACTGCGAGCCCGCCTGTGAATGACATGCACCCACACCTGTGCAGTGTACCACACAGTACCTGTGCAAGGGCCCCCTAGGCAGTATGGTAGTCCCCAGCAGCAGTCACACAGTGGGATGTGCACACACCCCACCAGGAACAGCGATGGGATACCACCACACACAGGCCTCGTGCATGGCCCCTCAGTGCAGCATGGCACACACAGTGGAGCCAGAACCACACAATGTAGGGGCCATGCATGGCAGCAGTGCCCTTGCCGTACCATGCTACACAACCCAGTCCCAGCAATGTCCCATAAACCATGCCACACACACTCACCTGCCTGTCTAGGCACGGTGCAGCTGCGACACCTCCACCACCGCAGCATCTGTACCAGTCTGCGCCCTCCTGGCCCTCCTGCAGTCCTCTGGTCCTGTGGATGGAACAGAGAGGGAAAATGAGCATGAATGGCAAGGCATGTACAGACCCACCCAGCACAGACACAGTGCACAACACTAACACAGCACAGGCAGGTACATGAGCCCATGTGTGGGGCATGGTGTATGGGCCAATGCCAATGTGCACTGCACAGGTATGCGGTGCAGCAACAAAGGATATGCACTGCCCACCAGTGCTCACCCCAGGCAGCTGCACAGGCAGTGCACAGTACAGCACAGGATGTGGACATTGGTAGCATGCACATTGCCATGGGACACCTACCTGGCTGCAGCACGGACCCCTGCACACCCTCTTCTGAAGCCTTTGGAGCCTTGTTGCATCCTGCCTGGAGGTCCCCATAACAGTGGTGGCACTGTTCCCCAGTGTGCTGCACACCAGTCCACTGCTCAGACAAGCTGCCACCCTTTCCTAGACATGGGTCTATGACACCTGGAGCTCAGCAACACCATACACTTGGTCCACCATAGGCTTGACCAGAGGTCACCAGACTGGCCATCTCGACATTGCTCCAGTTTACCATGTGCACATGCTGACCTGACCCAGCCATTATTGCCATCTGCCGCACTGTTCTTGACCACATGTACTTGCAGAGCCTGCAAGTGGAACTCAGCGCAGCACCTGATGCTCAATAGGAGTCATGGACCATGGCTGCACAGCATGGAGATGTGCAATAGACATGCGCAACAGATGCCTACCACACTGCACATGCACAATGCAGCACATTAAGGTGAAGTACAGTGTTATGGCTGTGACCCGTCTGCACCCTGCATGACTCTGCACGATGTCCTGCTCGTGCCAGTCATGCATTGGCAAGCAGTGTGTGGCCGGTGGCATTGCACAACTGGCACGGAAATGCAATGGGGCCAGGCAGCATAGTGTCTCCATATGTGGCATGCACACAGTGCCACATGCCAATAGGGGATCATCATACAGCCCACACAGCTGCGCGATAGGCCACAGGACATGTTGCTGCCATTGCAGCACATGTGCACAGTGCAGCAGCACACTGCACATGTGCTGGGGATGCACCAGCCAATTTCTCCAGCGCAAGGTGCAATTCCGCAGTATTCAGCTGGCATATGCAAATAGCCTCATGTGCCAATGCCAGGTGCTGTCGCCGCACATTAGCATCTCATTACAATTGCGGTGCTGCTCATTTGCATGCATTGAGCAATAAAAGTGCCACAATACAGTACAGGACACTGACAGGTATTGCAGCCATTGAGGTTTGGACCATCACACCATGTGAAATAGCTGTTCATTTTGTCAGTGCTGCACTGTTCCAGGTTGGGCTTCTAGCTGCTGATCAGGCCACTGTCTGACTGTCCACAGGTAGCATCATGTCTGAGATGGAGGGCTGAGAAGCAGAGATCTACATGAAAGCACAGGCCCAACTCACGAAGGACAAACAGCAGGCCTACCTCAACAGGGAGCCACTGCTGAGTGGGGCCACTGGCACCCGCAGAACCAGGCCACTGGGTGGGTGGAGATGGCAACCTATGTCAATGCCCACGGATGACATAAAAGGAGTGCACAGGAGTGCAAGAAAAGGTGGGGACGGACCATAGGTGCATCAAAGAGAAGGTAGCTGCCATCAGGGCATCCCGCAGCTGGACAGGCGGGGATCAGACACAACCCCAGTACTGATGGCTGGTGAGGAAAAGCAGTGGCAACCATCACCCATGCCACCATAGAGGGTGTACCAGGAGGTGGATTCGAGATGGGTGACTGCCCCTCGCATCACTGTGAGTCAGTGTGTCGAATGTGGGGTGTGAGGGTGTATGTTGCCTGGCAGCATGCCAGAGTGGCAGCAACACTGTTGCATGCACATGGCTTGTGAGGCATGCAGCTGCACGTGCTGCACATGGGGCCACTATGCATGGCAGTGGCCACCTGTGTGCAATGGAACAGCAGCATGGGCATGGTACTGTGGCCGTGGTCCCTGGACCAGTATGTGCAGCACTGCAGGGCAGCTCCACAGTGCTACCTGCACAGTGCACCAGTGTCACGGCATGGTCCACAGGGTGCAGGTGGCTGTGTGGCACACCACTGCTGTTGTTGCCTGTGGGGAGCCATGCATGTCAGCCATGTGTTGGTGCTACATCATATGCTGCATCCACCCATCATGGCTGGCCTGGCATGAGCACCACCTGTGGCATGTCCACCCTGATGTGCAGTGCTGCACAGGCATACCCTGTTGTGTGTAGGCACAGTGTTGGCATGCATGTCTCCATCGTGACAAGCTAAGCTCTGCATGCACCTTGCCATCTTCAACACTGATAATGCTCTTCTGTCTTCCAGCACCATCAAGCCTCAGGAGTGAGTTGCGGGACACCACTGACAACGTTGGACTTGAGAGGTGGAGCCATCCACATCCACAGGCATCAGGTCTAGTGACCATCAGTGATGAGGCAGTGTGGGGCTGCTGGACCTCTGTGTCTGGGCAATGGCGACCCCTGATGGACCTCCTGCTCACGGGGCCATACCCGTCCTTGTACCAGGGACACAGATGATGACATTACACTGATCCTGGGTGGCACAGTCCTGGGCACACTGCCCGGGGTACAGGACCATACACAGGCAGGGGTTGCCCAGCGGTGGTACAGCACCCTCACAGCTGCCCCTGACCAGGGCCGCACATTGGCGTGTGGCACCACTGCTGTTGCCGCCCATGAGGGGCACTGCTGTGGCCGCCAGTGCCACTGAAACAGCCCAGCAGGCAGTTGCGCGGTGGCAGTGGGCTGCAGTGGCCACTGTGCAGCACACCACAGGGGGCAGAGAGGGCACACACAATTCCCCCATGCGGTACCCTGTGCAGCATCCGAGGTGAGGATGTCACACAGCATGCCGCCACAACCCCAGCAGGTCAGTGCCAGCCCCAGGATGCACAAGGTGCTGACAAGCTGAATGAGCACACCAGACAACTGCAGTCATCTGTGGAAAACCAAGTAATGCTCTGGGCTGAGATCCATGCACTGTGGGCAGAGTTACGTCAACTGTCCAAGCGTGGGGCCATTGGACACCCAGCAGCAATCTCTTTGTCAGGCATTTCACGCCGAGACCGGTCATATTCTCAGGCCTGTTCTCCTGCGAGTGTGTTGGTTACACCTCCAGTGGTTGTTGAGCAGCCTGTGGTTGTGGCTGTGTCGGCCATTGCACTGCAAGGTAGGCCTGCTGGGTGTGCTGTCCCATCCTGCTACCCGCTACTGTTGGCTGGTGTGCACTTGGCTGGGTGCACCCATGTATGTGTTGGCACATATATGTGGCATGTGGCACATCCTCCATGTGTGCATGCTGTGCTGCTGAGGCTTTGTGGCATGGGTGTGATGAGGGAAGCACTGTGCTGGCCTTGCCTGTGTGGCAGTGCATTCACTCTGATCCATACCACATCCAGCTGCATATGTGAGTGTGTGTGTGTGTGTGTGTGTGTGTGTGTGTGCGTCGCATGCGTGGTGCATACAGCACCACCAGCTCCTGAATGTGTCACCCACATGCACCAATGTGCCCAACTCTGTGCCCGTAATGGTGCTGGTGTTGCTTGTGCAGGTTATGTTGCGGCAGCTCTGTGTCCATCGCTGGGCCCGCATGTGTGTGCCAATGCCTGTGAACTGTGATGTGAGCATGTGGCTCTGTGGTTGTGTGGTCCCTGTGCATGCTGTGTGTGTCTGGATCCCTGCATGCCTCACTATGTGGCCATGCATCCGTGTGTGTGTGTGTGTGTGTGTGTGTGTGTGTGTGTGTGTGTGTGTGTGTGTGTGTGTGTGTGGTGTGTGTGTGTGGTCATCCGTGCATGCAAGGCTGACATGTCTGGTACTCACCTGCAATTCCTGAAGTGCTCCTGTACAATTGTGTCCCGGTGCCTCCTTGCTGGTACACATCCTGGGGTCCCTCTTCTGCATGGGTGGCTGCACACCCCATCCAGCCTGTCATCCCCATCCTCATCACTGCTGTTGCCCTCTTCCACCTGGACAGTTAACCCATGGTCAATGGCCATGTTGTGCAGCATGCAGCAGGCTAGGAATAGGCCACAGGTTTTCACAGGGCTGTACTGTAGGGCACCACCAGACCTGTCTAGGCAATGGAATCACATCTTGGGCATGCCAAAGACCCACTCAATTATGTTGTGTGTAGCGATGTGCCTTGTTGTACCTCTCCTCTGCAGCATTGGATGGGTGCCAGATGGGGTGAGCAGCCAGGGCGCAGGGGTAGGCGCTGTCACCTGTGTGAGTAAGACATGCAGGTTAGAGCAAGGCATAGCTTGTTCCCTCCACTGCTGCCTAGGGGCCACCCTCTCAGCTCCTGCCATGTGTGGCCTGGACCTATGCCCCTGCTCAGCAGCCATCTCACCCCATCCCATGCCATGCTCACCTATCAGGTGACCCATGGGATCTCCCACACTCAAACTTGTGGCCAGGATGGAGCTATGCTGGATGAATGCATCATGTGCACTCCCAGGGTGAGTGGCGCAGACATTGGTGATCCACCCGTGGCATTGCACACCACTTGGCAGTTGACAGATGGGTGCCCTTTCTATTCATGTAGGTGGCCCCTCTAGGTCAGATGGTGTGCGTGTGGCCAGATGAGTGTAGTCTATGGCCCTGATCATGCCTGGCATGCATACCACCTATGGAAGTCCTGCATGTATGCTGTACGCTCCACCTGTGTGCTTAGGAATCGTGTACTCCAATGTGTGTGGCAGCAGCGTTGAGGAATGGTTTGAGGAAGAGGGCGTAGCTGACTGGGTTATACCAGTGGTTGCCCACACTGGTTTCTGGAAGATGCCCATGGCTAGCAGGCATGTTGCTGCTGTCACCTTGGTCTCCACTGTCATGGCATGACCTTCTGGTGGGTGCCTGCAACTCATCATAGCACAGCTTGCAGAGCTGCCTCAGAATTGCCCTGTTCAGCCAGTACCAGCCCAGATCTCCACATCACTGTAGTCCTCATAGCTGAGGTGGGCATGGTACCGCCTGTGTTGGGCATACAGCTGACAGGTCCATCCTCAGCCACGTTGGTTTTTCTTCCTCTTCCTCACATCCCTCATTGCAACCTCCATCACAAATGGCCCTGCATCCATCGCAGTCCCTTGCTCTGTTTTGCATCTACTGTGTGTGTGTTTGAGCCTCTTTTATATGCCCAAGTCTGTCTTATGCATTCTGTGGGTTGCTTCTGACTTGTGCCATGCTTTTCAGCTGAATATGCCACTGCAGCTTATTCATGGGACCGCCCTTGTACTTGCTCTGCATACGTTACTGTTGCGCATTCTGCTCATTGGGTTTTGTGCTGTGCATTCACGTTGGTTGAATATGGCTCTGGGGTGCATTTATGTGTTGCACATGCGCAACTCAGTTGCACTGTGTGCAACTCCTCTGAATATGTCCCGATATAGTGCAGTATGTGCAAATACAGTACTTAAGAATGGCATTACAGCCAATAGGCTGTACAAGAATGATAATCGGTAATTTTCTTTTTTTCTGGGTGTCAATCTACACAGCAAGTACTGTTGTATTCATTTAGCTCTTCCTATGCCATGTACTGTCTGGGTACTGATTTTTCTTTTGGCTTGCATAAACTTTAATTGCATTTGCATCTGTTTATTAGGGAGGAAAATGAGGAGAAAAGATCCTAAATGTAACTCAACCTGTCACTGATTTCACGAAATCTTACAACAAGTTAATTGATCTGATCTCAGCATTTGTAGTGGAAATCTCACTCAAAAACTTATCTTACTCACACTAAACTGAAAGAGTAGTGATTTTAAGATATTGCATGTCATGTTTTAGTAAAACAGCCAGTTTGTAAATAAAGGGATATTTTCTGAAAGAGTAATGTATTTAGGAAAATAAAGAATATGTTTGCTCCTCCTATGGCATTGTTGAACTCTAGTACATTCTGAGTTTCAAGAAGTTGTCAAAAGCCAAAAGCATTGCCACAGATAGTCTGCTTACTTAAATGGTTTTGCTATAAACTTGTCACTTCACAGATCGTTGGTGCATTTTTCAAACTAACAATTAAAACAGTCAAAAATGCACTGAGGATTCAGAGATTGTGAACTTTTTCATGTAATGATAGGTGTAATGGCCTAAAGAAAAATCCACTTCTTTAATAAAGTTGCCAAGAGCACAAATTTTCTACAGAAAACAATGTCTGTTAACTGTACACAGACAGACAGAAAGACAGAAACAGACAGAGGGCAGGTAGCTAGAAGACAGTCTCCATGACCATTGGGACTAGGCAGAGACTCTCTGGTTGCCCTCCTTTCCTCCTTCCATACCCTTGACGGAACAACACTAGAGGACAGGCCTCTTTCAAATACCTGGTTGTCTGTCTTGACCAACACCTTAACTTTTCTGTCCATATCGACCACCATTCTGAAAAAATGTGCCCCAAGCTTGGCGCCTTTACAGGAACTGTAGTTCCTTACCATTACCGGTTTAGCATACACTTGTTCAGAAAATGATTCTCCCTATTTTGACTATTGCAACATAGTCTACAGTGCTGCTCCTAAGTCTTCCCTTACCAGGTTGGATACTCTCTTCAATGTTTTCTGTCACTTTGCTCTTGATTCCCCTCCACACACATCACTGTACCTTGTGTCATTCTCTAGCTTTCCCTCCCTTGCGTGCAGGCGTCTCTCACTGCATCAAGTTCACTTCTAAATTCTGGTTTGGGACTCTTCCTCTTACCTCTTACTTCTCCTCCTTACTGTCTGCTCCACCTCCTCCTTCTGCCCTCTCAGAGCATCTGATGCATGCATTCTAACTATTCCTCATCGCTCTACTGCGATAGGCCAGGAAGCTTTCTCCTACTGCTGCCCAAAGCTTTGGAACTCACTGCCACCTCCTTTCAGACTTTCCTCTTCCACATTTTCAATCTCCTAAGCCCTTCATAATTTCTATTCCCTAACTGCACTTGTTCTTAGCCCCCTTCAACCCTCCAACCCTGGCTCATTATCCTTTGGCTCTACTTTACTTCTATTCTCCTAACTGTACTTGTTACTAGCCCCCTTTACAACCCTCCCCACCCTTGTGCACTATCCCTACTCCTCTATCCCTGATTTATCTCCTGTCTTCTATCTGAACCCTTCCTCTGATTACCAGCCACAATCTACTGTGCTATTTCAACACTCCACTGCTGTCCTTCCCCACTACCCCTCCCCCCACTGATGCTTTCCCTTTTTCCATTCCTAGTTTATCCATATTTTCTTCAGCCTCCCTATTCTTTATCCCTCTCCTCCCCTCAGTCACCTGCCACATTCCACCTCCTCCCTGCCCTCCTTCTCTCTCCTTCTTTCTGCCTGGTCCTGTCCCCTTGCAGGGTTCTCTGTCATCTTGAAGGAGTACAGATACTGGCTCCCTCTTCTCTACCCTCTTCCTTTCCCCACTTTCTAATTCTGACCTCTTGCAGGGTTCTCAGCATCCTGAAGGGTATAGATTGTCTCTCACTCTCTCTTTCCCGTCTCCCTTCCCCCACTTTCAAATCCATCCCCGCCCACCTCCCTACTTCTGTATTCCTCTCCTCCCTCCTGTTCTTCTGCCCACTCTTTTCTAACTACCTGCACCCTTTCTTTACCTAACTTTCTGCCTGGTCCTGTCCCTCTTGCAGGGTTCTCAGCATCCAGGAGAGGTTAGATCTTAGCTGTCCCTCTCTCTCCTCTTCCATCCCCCACCTTCTACTCCTCGCCTGTCCACTTCTTCACTTGTCTTATAACTTTCTCCTTGGGTATTCAATAGCACTTCAAATCATGTGCTCAGCCTACACTTCTAGCACTTCAAATGTGTTATCCATCCTCTAATCTTTACCCACTGGATTAACTGCTCTTGTGTTGTTCCAATGTACATTATATCCAAACATGGTTTTGTTTACCCTGATTGGTTGGTCTGAGCTATTTCTGCTCTGTAATTGTTCTACACTGTTTTGTTTTAGTAATTGTACTTGTATTGCTCTGTTATTGCCATGTATTTGCCTATTCTCCCAATTCTTGTAACCCCACCTACCAGGACACTTCTGGAAATGAGCTGCTTACAGCTCATGTTGTCTTTCCTGGTGAAATATTTTCTAAATAAAATAAATAAGACAGATAGATAGCTAGATAGATAGATAAATAGATAGATAGATAGATAGATAGATGAGACAGACGGATAGATAGGAGAGATTGCAATTGTGATCTCCAGCTTACTGCTACAATTGAAGCCGGCAACATGACTCCTGCTGTAGCTTCACACTTCAAGAATGTCCCACTGTCCTCATATTCAGAATGTGGGTGAATGGCTCCTGTCACTATGCTGGGTACCCAAGATATTCAGGTGACCAGAAACACAATTTCCAGGGCACTATTCAAATGGCATACACCAAAATCTAGTTAAACAGGTCCCGTTTACCTAGGTTCAGATGTTTGTTTTTGAAAACACATAATTTTTATGTATTGTGGCAGAGAACAGCAAGAGGAAGGATCTGCTGTTAGAACTTTACTACTCTATTGGACTAAAGAACTAGAACTCTACTACTGGGAACTTCAAATCAGAGTAAAACAAACAACAAACAAACAAAAAAAAGACTGTGTTTGTCTGAGTTGCGTGAAGGAATTGTTATCTGTGCAGTTAGCTAGGTGAAAAAGAGACTATGAATTAGGGGAATGGCTTAGAATGAAGGAAGCCAGGTATTTGTATTTAAAACTGACCTAGATAGCTTGTGGCAGAGAACAGCAAGAGGAAGTAGCTGCTGTTAGAACTTTACTGGGACAATATTGCCTGCCATCCCTCCTCCAGCCCCCACCCTTAGGCAGTTCTACTTTTATATGCACAGGATATGACTGACAGCAGGAACTTCTTGTTTGGAAGCAGGAAGGAGTGATCACAGAGGCACAAAAGACTTACCATCCTAGAAGGAAAAGAGCAGCTCTTCATCCCCTAGCTGCTGGAGGTCTGACTCTGAGCAAGTAAGAAGGAGACTGCTGAGGAATACAGGAACTTACTGTCCCAGAACAGGAAGATCAGGAGCCTTAAGGGCATGAAGGCAGCAGGAAAGTAGGGAGAAAAAAATGATATAAAAAAAAATAAAAAGTAAAGAAAGAGAGAAGAGTAAGTATACAAAACAACGGCTAAGGGGCCACAAATAAGACATGATGGGAGTGGTGCAGTGCAGTGGCTGTGGAGCAGCAGTCTTCCAGGAGATGTTCTGGAGGATGTAGTGTTGTCCCATATGCAGGCACCTCTGGGATAAGGGAGGAGGTTGTTCATTTCAAGGCTGAGTTGGCCAGGATTTGGTGGACCTTCTTTCCACCCAGGGACCACCAGGGCCACTGCCGCTGCCTCAGAGGTTGCTAAGAAAGAGGAGAGGTTGGACCAGAGTGGGATCAGGAGGGTGAGGGTGGTGGAACAGAGGCATATCCCTCCAGTTGTACCTCTCCACAATTCATATGCCATTCTGGCAGAGTGTGATTCCTCTATGGAGGCACCAACAGTGGAGACCAAGGAGGATGCTGGGAACCTCCACGAAGGAGACCCACAGGAGGGTGGCATGGGACCCCACAGGGAAAAAACAACTCCTGATGTGGGACTCCATTGTTAGAGGGTAGAACTGGGGAGGGGAGGGGGAGAGGGAGGTGGGTGCCTGCCTGGCACCATGGCTTGGAGGGACAGGGAGAAAATCCTCAGAATCATGGGAGCAGCTGCACAGGAGAGGGAGCTGGATGTTATTGTCCACCTAGGGACAAATGACCTGGTCAGGAAAGGGTCAGAGCAGTGCAGGATGAGTTGTGGATTTGGGGAGGGCCTTTAGACAAGTAGCATGCAAAGTAACCATCTCAGGGTGCTGCCTGTGTATGGAATGGGTGAGGCTAGGGTGCTCCACACCATGGGATTCAATCAGTGGTTGAAAAACTAGTGCAGAGCTCAGAATTTTGGCTTTATTCAGGACTGGGGTCCATTTGGAGGGATACAGGCATATACTGGCGCGATGGTCTGCATCTGACCAGGAGGGGAACCAGGATCCTAGGTGATAGGTTTAAATGCTTCATTGGCAAGCATTTAAACTAGCCAAGGGGAAGCACTGAAAAGGAGAAGGGAAATCTGAGCCCCCAAAAATCACGGTAGTTAGTGAGGTAAACAGCAAGACAGAGAAGTTGATAAGGAGAAGGCAGGGTAAATGGAGAAAAGACAAAGGCAGTAAGGACAGGGATGGGGCAAAAGGGTAAGGCCATCAAAAATGGAGGTAATGAGTACCAATGCCTGTAGTCTAGGTAACAAGATCCCTGAACTGGTGGCCTTGATAGAAGAGGGATGCCTAGATATCATGGCAGTCACAGAAACATGGTACACAAGAGCCATGACTGGGATGTGAACACATCATGGTACACAATCTACAGGAGGGACAGGGAGGAAGAAGAGGAAGGGTAGATCTCTATGTAAGGGAAGGGATGAAAGCAACAGAACTAAAGGGTAAACAAGAAGGAGAGGAGAGGAGGTACTGTGGGTCACCCTGGAGACTGGAAATGGCACCGCAATCCACACAGGATGTTGTATACCTACCCCGTGACTGGGGAGGAAATGGACAAGGAAATGATAGAAGGCATGCTTAGAATGGCAGAGGAAGGGAGATATTGCTGATGGGGACCTGAATATGCCAGATGTTAACTGGAGCACCTTTGCTGCAGCCACATCCAAGAGCAGGGCTATTCGATGCCCTACAGGGGCATGCCTCAGACAGCTATTGTTGAAACCCACTCAGGAGGGAGCAATCTTAGACTGGGTATTCTCAAATGGGGATGGAGAGAGATCTCAGATCTAGAAGTGGGTAGCCATCTGGGAACAACTGACCACCAAACAGTGTGATTCACAATAAACTCAGCTATAGAGTCAAGCCATACAAAAGTGAAGGTACTGGACATCAAGAGAGAGATGATTTTTCAAAATGGGAGAGTGCCTCAGAAAAGCACTAGCAAACAGCCAAGAAGGATGGGTGGAGCAACAATGGGGAAACATCAAAACTGCCATCACAGAGGCAACAAGCCTTTGTGTGAAGCAAATAAACAAATCAAAATGAAAGAAAAATCACTATGGTTCTCAAAAGAGGTGGTAGGGAAGGTTAGGGAGAAACATTTAGCATTCAGGAAGTATAAGGAAACACAGAAGGAGCAGGACAGAGAACTGTCTTCCCTGTCTCCTGAAACAACACCTGATTCCTGCTCCTTGCTTCCTGTGTCCATGAATCATTCCTTTCCTCTACATCCAGCACTCCTAGATACGCTATGCCAGCAATGGGCATTCATTCCCTGGCCTCTCTAGCCAACAGACTCTCCCGCCACTGTCTCTATCTGCTACCATGCTAATCATGACACTTAATGCTTGATGACAGAAAAGCCAGTATATGAACAAACAATTTATTAAATTAATTCCCATATTCTCCTATCCCCAGTCAGCAAAGGTTCAGAAAATACCATGGGACATCTACCGCCCTTGTTAGTTCCACTTATGATTTTACCAGGCCATGGACAAAGGCTTAATGAGAGGTGATATGTTTATAGGCATGTCTAAAGCTTGTGATTTTGTCAGTCATTAGCAGTTTGCAAATTACACTTGAAGCCCTGGGGTTTGGTAATTTACCCCTTGGCTTGTTCCATGACTACCTTACCAAACACAATCAGGTTGTCAAATTCCAAGGTGACCTAGCTGTCCAGACATGGAGTTCCCCATCAGCCCACTAGTGCAGAGGTAGTGGTACCACTCATTGTACCAATGACCCAAAGTTGGGAGCACCTCGGAGTCAGAGGGTTGGCCCAGGAGTGAAGGATTGAGCATCCCAAGGAATGCACTCCTACTCCAAGAAGGGGTGGGACCAATGCCTGGCATTGGCCTGATCCCAAGCAGTGGCTGGGGGTCAGTTCACTGATGCTTTAAATGGGGGAGGGTGATGGAGGTGGGCAGACACCAGCATGCTGTGTATAGGTGCATGCACAGCATGGCCATTGGTAACACTGCATGCTTCTTCCTCCATGCCAGGGGTGGAGAAAATGGGAAAATGCCAACCAGTAGGATGACACCAGTCTCCTTCAGGACCCAAACCCTGTTATCTGTGTGATGTGTGCAAACTGGGTCCTGTTCCATGTGGGCTAGTAGGGGACCCTGTGATCCCACACTGGAGGGAATCAAGCCCTGGGAAGAGCCAGGCAAGGTAATTCCCAAAGAGCACTGGGGTGTTGGGGTTGGGGATACAGGTGGATGGGGTTAGTCAGCACAGGGAGAAAATAGACTAACAAAAAATGGAGTCCCTAAAGGGTCAGTCATAGGCCTAATACTCTTTCTCTGTTTATTAATACTTTACCTAAGTCAAAATATAAGAACTACAGGGTCCTGTTGTGTGCCAGTGATACAATACTTTATTTGAAGTCTAATAGTGTTGATTAAATAAGTCTGTGTTCTGATCTTCATCTCCTCCAGGGTTCACTTCAAGCCAATATGCTCTTGTTTAATAAAAGCAAACCTAAAACAATGCTGCTTGGCTCTTAACCTAGAGTCCTTAAATATAAGAGTGATCTCTACCTAGTTAGTTTGGCCAGCACACTAAAAGTATGTGTGGATACCATTAAGTATCTGGGTATGCATCTCGAGGCCTCATTCTCCTATGCTTTGGCCTTCTGAAGAAGCACCTCTATGATACCTAACTTCCTGTCCTAGACTTTTTGGGCAAGTGTTGCTTCTGACAACTAATTTTACCATAATACACTCTTCAGTTTTTAAAGGGACACTGTCAACCCCTTAGGTCTTAAAGTATCCCTAGTTTAAGCAGAGCATTTGTCAATGCTGAGCGTTCACTTGCAGGTATTTGCAGTGGTGTTTGGCATGTATGGTGCTTTACCCTAATGCCCGGTGCGATTGCTGGTATTTGCACAATAAATTGTCAGCATGACCATTTTGTTACCCCATTGTGCGCACATAAGCGGAAACACATTTTGGGCAGGATGTGAAAATGACAGCTGTACTGCTCACAAGGAAGTGTGGTAAAATGGCAATGTTGATAATCTGGAGTGGAAATATTGAAAATTCGCAAACCTAAGAGCGTGCATAGGAACTGTGCAATACACTCATAAAACAGTCATTGTTAGGAATTTTTCACCAAATTGTCAACATTGGCATTTTAAAACCTCTGCCAATGAACAGTGTCACTGTGATTGTCTTACTGTATGCCATACATTGATTTTGCACCGACTCGCCATTCTTTGCAGTACATGGTGAAGCTTCGTTGTGGGCAGGATGTGAAAATGACAGCTGTACTGCTCATAAGGAGGTGTGGTAAAATGCCAATGTTGAAAATCTGGAGTGGAAATATTGAAAATTCACAAACCTACGAGCGTGCATGGGAACTGTGCAATGCAGCTAGTAAACAATCATTTTAGGAATTTTTCACCAAATTTTCAACATAGCCATTTTAAACCTCTGCTAATGAACAGTGTCACTGTGATTTTCTTACTGTGTCCTTACATTGATTTTGCACACCGACCGCGAAGACGATTTGGGCAGGATGTGAAAATGACAGCTGTACTGCTCATAAGGAGGTGTGTAAAATGGCAATGTTGACAATCTGGAGTGAAAATATTGGAAATTTCAAACTTATGAGCGTGCATAGGGACTGCACAAGCGCACATTGTAAAACAGTTGTTGGTAGGAATTTTTTCCAAATTTTCAACATAGCCATTTTAAGATCTCTGCTCATGAACAGTGACACTGTGATTTTCTTAATGTGTCCCATACATTAAGTTCGCACACACTGCGCTATTATGCGCTACATGGGTGGAAACACATTTTGGCAGGATGTGAAAATGACAGCTGCAGTGCTCATAGGAGGTGTGGTAAAATGGCAATGTTGAAAATCTGGGTGAAAATATTGAAAATTCACAAACTTACGGCGTTAAGTAGGAACTGCATAGCGCCAGACTAAATAAAACAGTAATTTTTAGGAATTTTTCACCAAATTTTCAGCACAGCCATTTTAATACCTCTGCTCATGAACAGTGACACTGTGATTTTCTTAATGTGTCCCATACATTGAGTTCGCACACTGACTGCGCCATTGTGTGCCTTCATGGGCAGAAACACATTTTGGGCAGGATGTGAAAAATGACAGCTGTACTGCTCATGAGGAGGTGTGGTAAAATGGCAATGTTGAAAATCTGGAGTGAAAATATTGAAAATTCGCAAACTACGACGTCTTGCGTGGAACTGCAACGCCGCGCTAAATAAAACAGTCATTTTAGGAATTTTTCACCAAATTTTCAACATAGCCATTTTAAGACCTTTGCTCATGAACAGTGTCACTGTGATTTTCTTAGTGTGTTCCATACATTGATTTTTCACACCGACTGTGCCATTATGCGCTACATGGGCGAAACACATTTTGGGTGAGATGTGAAAAATGAAAGCTGTACAACTCATAAGAAGGTGTGATAAAATGTCAATGTTGAAAATCTGGGTGAAAATATTGAAAATTCGCGAACTTACGAGCCTGCGTAGGAACTGCATACGCATGCTAGTAAAACAGTCGTTTTGGAATTTTCATCAAATTTTCAACATAGGGTTTTGGGACCCTTCTCATGAATGATGTCACTTTCATGGCATTATTTGAGCCCAAAGGGTGATTTCATGCAGTGACTGTGCAGTGCCTGTGAAATCACCTTCGGGCCAGAATAACACCATGACTGTGACATCATTCATGAAGAGTCTAAAAAATCCATGTTGAAATTTGGTGCAAAATTCAAAAATGTCTAAGATATCTAATAAAGTTGAAACCCCCTATCTAGCTTACCGGCATTTCCTCAGTTCGCGGTCACCTTTGAAGAGTGCAGGCGTGTTCCCGGTCCATCAAAGATCGTCGCGCCAAGTCTGGAGGTAAGTATGGGGTGAGGGTGTGTGGGGAGGCTGGATCGCGGTGGGTGGGTGCGGGTTGTGGGAGGGGTTGGGAGGCAGCTGTGGGACCATTTTATTTACAGGTTTAAAATCAAAAACAGGATGGCGTGGGACATTTGCCACACTGGGGTGGGCTCCCAGCATGGAAGAAGATGGCTGGGGTGAGGGCTGAGGCGGGATTGGGCACCCCATCGGCCAAACTACGAGGGGCGAGGCCGGCGGGGGATTGGGCACCCCATCGGCCAAAATAAAGGAGCGTTTGCCATGCTGGGTGGCTCCCAGCATGGCAGCAAGACAGCTTTGGGGGCCGTGGAGCCCGGCGGGGATTGGGCACCCCATCAGCAAACAACGTTTGCCACACTGGGGTGGGCTCCCAGCGTAGCACCAAAGCTTTGGGGCGTGATGTGCATGTGGGGGCGTGGCGAGGGGACGTCGTGATCATGGGTGCTCAGTATGGCAGTGGTGATTTCCTTTGAAGCAGAGGAATACCGCTGTCACATAGAGCCCTGCACCCATTGGTGCAGGATCGCCACACCTGCTCAAGGGAGCAGTGATTGGATGGGAGAGGCACACCTCCAAAGTGTGCTACTCTCCCAAACGCCTTGCGCATGTGCGCAAGCGAATGTAAAACACATTTTATGATTGTCAGCATTCTGTAAAGACTGATGATGTAGCTGGTAGTTTGATTCTGATTCTTTTTCTTAGTAAAAAGTGAAACACGGACTGCCCACCATACTGGTGTTACCACAAAAACAGTTGTGTTTACATCCCTTGATCAGCCCAGCTGCATCTTTCCTGGACTTTGGAATACCCACAACACAGTCTAGTCCCTCATAATGCAATGGGAGTTAGAGGCTACTGCCTCATGGTGACTGCACTATTTGGGTGTGTTTCTAAAGCTCAGGAAGTATACAGTAAGAATAGATCCAGAATTGTAAACAAAAACAAAGTTGTTTATAAATATACATTGCCAAGCATTTCAGTTCTACTAAACAAGGAGACAGACAAAGCAAACAGCAGCATTAATGAATTTTAGGAAGGTGCTATCATATAATGTGAGTTTTAACTAGAATTGATATGGTGAAAAACAAGTTGACAGTGTCCCTTTAAATTAAAAATATAAAAAGAAATATGTTTTAATAATTTACATTTTCCATGTTTTCTTATCTTAAATACTATATTGATCAGGAAACTAGCTATCATTTCATCATCCATGCACTGTATATAAGGTATTGTTTGGATTTTATGGAACAAAATGTGATTATTTTAAATATGTACAGCATACCTGTATTCTTCTTTGTAACGAATTGTAATAGCATTAAGGTTCACCAATCTTTGTATGCTACAGTATACAGAATCAGGAACTATCTGATTACTGAATCCAGGGTCAGTACTGCACACCAGACACTGTGTCCTTTAAATGAATATTGGTCCCCAGTCTTGATCTTGCCTCAGCCTCTGAGCTTTACAGGACAACTCTTCTGCAAAACTACTTCACATTGCAAGGTTTGCACTGATGACAGACATAAAGAACCACCATTACCTCCTGTACTCCAGACTCAGCTGGCTATCACTGAACAGTAAAGACACTCTCAATGTCTGCTCCCTTGCTTACCAGGCAATATCATATGGGCACCTGGTCCACCTAGCCTTTCAGTTGATACCACTGCTAGATCCCAAAGATTTCATTCCATGGACATGAATCTGCTAAATACTCCACAGGTTATAAAATGGTCCTAGGGCAGAAAGTATTTTATTTTAGGGCCTCAGAAATGTGGAACTCCTTAATGTTTTGCATTTAGATTACATATTCCCATGTTACCTTCAACTCAAGGCTTAAGGAACATGTGTGAACATTGTCTGTAACTGTGTGACAAGATGGTGACAATATAAGTGTAATCCTAACCCTTGATCACATGACCACTGAAATCTGAAGAGCACCACCACTGATTTGCCAATGATTCATACTTCCAACAACAATTTTTAATTTCCTTAATTTGTACTCTTTGAGTTTCATTCCAAATAGATGCATTAACATGGTGTTTTGCTATTCATTTCCCTACCTTTTGAAAAAGATATACAATAACAAATGCCTTTAGCTATGTCTGTCTTACACCACATGATGTACACTGCATAGTGATGCTAACTGCACCATACCTGTAGTGATTGTTTCTGTAGGCCACTAATGAAGCAGCTGCATAGTGATGCACAATTTGCCAGACCACAACTGGCCTTAAGCAGACCCTCCCCTCTGTTTTGGTTCCTGACGTCCTGATGGCCAATACCAGTGTCAGAAAATCCTACAAAAACATCTTCCCTACCCAAAAGCACTAATACCACCCTCCTCCCCAATACTTGTACCTTAATAACACAGCATTTGCTGGATGGAATAGCCTGAACTTTGGCATGTGTGTAGTAGGTGCAGGATAACTGGATCCTGTAAGTTTAGTAATGGTTGGTTAGAGATTTAATGGATCTACTAAACTGAAAACACATTAAACATGTTTTACATTGTTATGGTCACCAGTAGCAAAACAATGACTATGAGCTGAAAAATGAAACTTTCAGATATGTTAGAGTTTGCCTCAAGGGTGGTTCTTTGATAGGTGACTTTATTAGGAATGTGGAGATTTTAAATGCATAACAAAATAAAATTCCATTTTTGTGCAACCAGAGTTTCTTTTTTATAATTTGTTTCAGAACTCCACTGTTATGAAACTGATGTACATCATTTTCATGAGTAAGAATCCACTTCCATGACAATACACACTTGCTTTTTTCAGTCAAGGGTCATGAAAGTTGGGAAAACAAGAAACCCTTGTGCACCAAAATAATAAATATATAGGTCCTATGGCTGACTAATGGCACAGCCTGACTGATGACGAGGAGAGACTGCACAGCTGGCTGCCACACCACTGCAGAGGAGTGATGATAGCAGGATCATAACGAGGCTTTTCCTTTGAGAATAGGTATGCCACCATTCCTGTGTTTTGCTCAAGGAGAAACAGAATTCAGTTGATTATATCACCATTACAATCTTTCCAGTCCAATTTGTGCTACAGTAAGTGGAGAGTTTGGGCTGTTCTGTTATCCCAAAGCCCCATCTCTGGAGATGGAATTCTGTGGTTGGAATAATCCTCCCCTGCCATTGAATCTGTGGGGTCTCCATGCGGAGGTTGACCTCAGAAATAGCCTGCTTTTGACTGTTTTCTTTCTGTATTTTTCTTTTGTTTTATTTGCTTATTTTGCTTACTCTGGATAAGCTCTTGTCTGGGTTTTGAGTTGGTTCATGTCACAGGTATTTCTCCTCTCTCATTGCATCTAGTGAAAATGGACCTTATGTGCCCAGTGAGCTTGTCCTAGTGCATGTAGTTGCCTTTTTCTGTTTTAATACAAGTGTTTAAGTTATTTATTATTGAACACATAGAGTAAGCAGTCCAACTCCCAATTTGTTAATGGCAGTAGGTATCATTTCGACTGCATGCTTTAGCAATCTAGCTCTCTGTGGTCTTTATGATTAGATGGTTTCCAATCAATAATAGCAGTTGATATTTTAGTTTACAATCACTTTAATTCATAGTTAAACTAAGCCCATAGTTACTCATGTATGCTAGTAGCTAGAAACAATTGTTTAAATATATTTCCCTGTGTTACATGATGGAGTTTCATTAATGTCAGCTATCATATTAGTTTAGTAATAGTGGGTTGATTATGTGCCACTAGAGCTGGTAGAACTAATAGAGTAACACCTCACAGTTCTCTGTTGATAAGAGCTAATTGATTTCAGCATTTCTGCTCCAACTTACTCATTAGTTGAGATTTATTATCTTAATATGGGCAAAGCAAGTAGAGTGCTGATCTAAATTGGAAAATCGATTGATTTTCCATGCACTAACAAATTAATCTAAATTGAGTTGCAGTGTGGCTCTTCCAAATAGAGTTTAAAGGACATGCATCGGCATTCTGGCAGTTAGATTTTCAGACTGCCAGTGGTCCTGCATGTGGTGACCACTCTAACTTTATTTCAGCTAAGGACTGGCCTGCTTGATGTTGTGGTCCTACAATTATTCAAGCACTACTGAGTACTTTACATGAGGCAGATTTAGCATTCAGCACATGCTCTTAGAAAGTACTACTTTTACTTAAAATGAAATAGCCTGGCAAGCTCTCATGGTGTAAAGATTGTCCTTCACTCTGCTTTGCAGTACTAGCGGAATATAAGGAGCAGTATTTTCTTTTGCAGTCAAGCGGAATATCGAGAGATGATCTGTATGAGCTGAACTACTGTCTTTGTGCCTGTGCATTTGTTTATTTGAAGTATGTACTCTACCCAAGGACTAAAAGGTAACAGAGGACATTCATGTAATTACATCTAACAAATGTGATTGAATTTGAAATTAAACTTGACTGAGATTTTATTACTGCATTTTATTCACTTAACTTTCATTGAGAAGTTTTAAGTTTTCAAGAATTTATAAGCCTTATAATCACTAATAGCTTTCAAGTATTTCTTCCCCATGGCTTGTGAATGGGATTGGGCAGAACAGATTGCTGACAAGCATTCCTGTAGTAACTAATATCAATATGAAACCAGTGCATGAGCTAGCAAAGACAGAGCCATTCTATATTTATGGTAGATCTCAAGTATTGCCAATTTTAATTGTTAATACCTTCTGTACCATCTGTATCATCTATATCATCATACTAATGTTGTTGCTAGGCAATAGCCCCTACCGCTATGTAATTACCTTGATACTAGTAATCTGATTTTGCCAGGGGTGATACTAGAGGTGGTATTTAGCTAATAACATTGGCTCAATTACCTTATTATTTTTCATTGCACAATTTAGATCTGACCGTGAACTGCACTTTACTGAAGTTAAGATTGCTAAAGCAGCTCAAAGGTGATACTACCCAGGAGTGTCACACAAAGTCACTGAATTTAAAGGACAAGATCATACAAACTAGATGGAAAGCCTTTGGAGAACTTCCAGAGAAAAGATCAAGAATCCAAAAGTTAAAGCAAAAATGCAAAGCTAAGAAGAATTGCTTTCTAAAATGATCTACCACACTTCAACACTCTTCAAACGACCTGTCGGAACACAATTGAGACTACCGAACAGACTGGGAAACAGAATATCTGGAGATTTTATTGGGACAATTGTTGTTATTTTAAGATAGTAGACCCTATTCTGCTTATTGCACTCTTTGAATGATTCAACATTTGAGTATTTGACTATAATTATTGATCGTGTTTAGGTAATTATTAGAAGTGATACAACAGCTTGGATAACTGATTTATCTGACTCGTCAAGCTAAAGGGCATTGTACACAAATAAGCTAGCTAAAACATGTAGAAATAGTACAATAACTGTATCCCAATACTTATAATGTAGTCATTGGGACCATACAGTATGTTTTCCAATATGGTTCTAACTAGACATCAGTCAAGCAAAATGGCTGGGATACATGGGAAACACTGGAGGAGGACTAGTATCAAAATGTAGACTTAGAAGTCCCAGTCATAGAAAATGGTAACTTAAAGAAAATCTGCTTAAGAAAGGAAAAAATAAATAAAGAAAGGAAAATATAAAAAAATATTAAAATGATAAAAAAAACCTAAAATCTTAGACTTGGTGACATTTATTTGTACAACTAAAGAGAGGTACAAACATTAGGGCTAAATCAACAGCACTAAACAAGGTGTATGCAGCTTATAATCAAGGTCTTTGACACTGATTGCTATTACCCTAGCATCTGGTTATATGAGCTTCACTTCTGTAAAAGATCCCCCTGTCTGAGGGGCAAACTTACAAGGTCTCCTCTGCAAGAGATGAATTCGCCCATGTGAAATGGCCACCCCTTAGTGCCACCTTACTGGATATTGAATGAGTCACTGATAAGCCCCTTTAGATGAATCTAGGACTACACTTTATAACATTACATTCTCCCCTTGTTCCCCTCCCTCATTTTCTGAGTTTGTGAACAATAAGAATGTAAATGTAAATCATACTAAAACATAGAATGTAGCACACGACAAGGTATCTGAGTTTCATGATGTATTGTGTGAACTACATAATACTACTGAGGGACTGAAATATTGACCAGCATAAAAGGACAGAATCATTTTAAATAACAAGAATGGGCTGGCTCATGAGGTCCTATCCTCCTGTGGACTTAAATCTATTGAGCATGAGAACATTCTTCTCAGTCTGTCACAAATCATGCCAAATAATTCATCTAGAGAGTCCTGTACATATTCTCCACTTGTTTGAGTGAGAACCTAGTGAAGACCCTAAAAATAAATATGCAGCAAATCTAGCCAGTCTGGTGGTGCTGGGCACCACACCTCACAGCATACTGGCGACTCATGTTTAAGGAATGAGCATGGGATGCCAGGGGTTTGCAGGGTGGAGATGGATTAAGCATCTTTGTACAGCTCTCCTTCTCCGGGAGGCGGAGACCAGCATTCGGTGCTTGCCTAGCTCTTAGTGGTGACTGATGGATGGTGCACTGAAGCTGTCGTGGGTTGGGAAGCGGGTAGGCACTTGATGAGGCATGCACGAGAGGTGTGCATCATGGCTGCTGGACCGTTGCACCTCCTCTCCCAGAAGGAAAAATTGCTCACAGTGGTTGAAGGGGAGTTTGCTGGCTCTGCCCCAATCAGCCATGGCACTGGTACCCTGGATCCATTGTCAGTGTGAGGGCCCCACCTGTCCTGTCAGGGGAAAGCCCTGGAGGTAAATCAGCCGGTGAAGGATGGTGGACATTGGGTGACAGGGCTGTGTCTCACCCAGAGTGCAGGGCCATGGAGTGAGCATAAATACCAAAAACAAAATGCAGCAAACCTGATTTTCATGGAGCAGATGATTATAATAAACAATGAAGTAAAGACCTAAAAAAATTGCCATAAATAGGCACAAATGGATGATATTTTGCAAATGTTATCTACTATTAAACCTCCTAAAGAATCCTCCTCTGTTGAGTTTATGGATTGCACCATTCTCAATAGATCCTCAACCAGAATGAACTTTCCTCTACCTCAACAACCACAAAATACCCTACTGCTGTGGAACCAGTAAACTCCCTAAGAAAAAGTTTGTCAGTCAAAAAAAATAATAATAAAAGGGAAAGCAAGTGAAACAAGTTAAAACAACTGAAATAAAGGATACCCAAAGGCTGAAGGAAATCAAACAGACAATATCTTTCTCCACTCTGGAGACAGATAAGATGGGCAAAGTCAGTAGGGAATGTGGTGAAATTAGCCTCAAGTATTTCATATAGATAAAGACTGGTTCCGCTCCCTGAAATAAGCAGGATGAGAAGTTTAATCCCAATAAAACTATTGATAGTCACATAAACTAAGATGAGGTAATTGCTTCTCCACCTATACACATAAAGACAACATTTTGACACTTTTTGGGTTGTGTGGAGATGAAAATGAAACAACTACTGTATTAAAATATATTTTGTGAATCTTTTCAGGGCAGCCCTTGAACTTTCCATTGAAGATGGTGATATTTTAATGGTGGTAAGAAACTATTATTCTAAATGTACCTTCTATGGAGGTATTATTGATATTTATTGTTCACATCAAAGAGTTCTGCACTATCTATGGAAGAATAATTATCTCTTGAAACTTTCAACTTCAATGCTGTGAAATTTCCTCAGGTGCAAATTAAAAGATCTAAAGAAATAGTGAAGGGACTCTGCTCCAGTAACTCTTAGTCTATTTGAGTTTTAAAAATTGTTCAAAGAAACAGACTTTGCCCTTACCCAAACATTGTGTAATTTCTTTAGTAAAATATTAAACATACTTTTGGGAAGAATGAGTATTGTGAAAGTTGTGAGACTCAATAAACACTCTGAAGAGGGGCAAATTAGCATTGTTTGTAAGAACTCACAGATTGCCAACTTGTTGGAAAAATCATTATTGTTTGGCAATATGGGTCTTCACTTATTGTAGGACTCAGTTTGGTCAATTTCAAAACACAATACATCTATGGTGAGCCCAGTCCACATAGGGTTACTAATCAAATACCAATATTAGACTGCTTTCAAGCTTTAGCAGGCTATGATGATATAAACAATAATTGACCGCCACTGGAAAAGGATTGCTCCTCTCATATTAATAGGTCTGCTTCACATACTCAAGAACTAAATAGTACAAAGGAGAGTAATATTGATAGAAACATAGACTTCATTGTCTCCTACAATATATCAGGCTTAGTTAGCTTGCCACAAGATAATGAATGAAAAAGTTAATTTTAATTTTCCAATAATTTGCTTCCAAGAAACCTGGCATAATCTGAAGAACATCTTGATGTTAATGGGTGCACCTTATTTCAATGTCCAGCTTCTAAGGTATTCAAAATGGGTAGAAAATCTGGGGGCCTTTATGCACTGATTAAAGTAGGTGTCTTTGATAAAATTAACATATTAAAATTGACAAAACATATATAGTTAATTTATCTTGAAAAACAAGAATTACAATACTGCTTTTTAATGTCTATATTCCACCACATAAATTAAAATTTTATGAGAAAGATTGCTGGAAGAGATTAAGTATTGATCTGGTTGAATTTCAGATACAATTCTTGACAGCATTCCTACTGATTATAGGAGACTTAAATGCTAGAGTAGGTGATTTTGATGGCGTCTACGATAATTCAGTACTAAATTGGATGTATCCCAACTCAGTCTCCCAAGCAGGATCTTCACTGGACAAAAGTTAAATTACAATGGGCAACAAATAATAAAGCTAACTAAAGCCAATTATTTCTTCCCACTAAATAGAAGAACTAAGACTGACTATCCTGGAAAACCAACCTTTTCACCAAAACAACTGCGTCAGTACTCAGTTTAGCTTTATGGCTTGATCCACCTGATTTTGGACTGATCTAAAAACATGATCCAGAATAGAGAGTGACCACTTTCCAAACACCCTATAAAGCAATTATCTGAGTGACTTGTGTAGCACCTTTGTGAGTCCCCCTCTGATCTATGACCCAGCATAGAAGTAGAAGATTCTAAAAGATTAAAATGGTCTATTACATTAGAAAACAAAATCAAGCCTCAACTCAGCCAGTTATAAATAAATATATAGCAATGATAATCACAGATGAAGCTATTTCTAGCTTAGATGAAAACTACACAGTGATCTAAATACAATGCTCAGATGCTATATAAAACCGAAGGTATTAGAAGGAAGGAAATTCCTAGGGATGGATGGCTTGACAGAGAATGTAGAACTAAAAGGACAAACTTGACCAACATACTAAAACTTACTAAAAGGCACCTAGTTCAGAAACATGTACATTGCTCAGGCAGGAATGTAAATTCTATAAGACACTTCTTGGGCAAAGAAGTATCATTATAGCAAGGCCCAATGAGAATATATGATGTCAAAAATTAACAACATGGAACAAAAAAACTTTTGGGCCTTAGCTAGTAAGGCTTTTAATAGGTATTGTCAAAGATAAATGGCTCTCCTGTTTCTCAAGTATAATGTACTAATAAGTGATGTTATGGCAAAAATATTTTCAACAATTATATTAAATAAATTAAAAAGGAGATTAAAAGGCTGGGTGGTATCTCTCAATATTAAGCAGGTTTCAAAGAGGCTCTTCTACTTTAGATAACTGCTATGCACTGCTCCTTTGTATAGAAAAGTACTATAAGATGAGAAATCAAAAATATATGCTACTGTTATAGATTATAGTATAGCATTTGACTCCTAAATAGGAAAAACTCTGGAATATCATGTCTAGATGGGGTATATGTCCAATATTAATTAATATAATTTAGAATTTGTATACTAATACATGGGCCCAGGTCAGAGTGAGCTTAAGGGGACCATTAACTTCTATATTCCCCAACAATAAGGAGTCTAACTGGAATGCACACTAGCCAACACTGTTTGCAATCTACCTCCATGATTTAATAGAGGCTATAGGAGAATCAAATACTAATTCTTCTAAAAGAGGTATGGTCCCTGCCCTCTACTGGCCTATGTGGTGACCTTGTCCTCTTATCCCTGACACCCATGGCCGACAAAAAAATTAAATATACTAGCTATGCAATCTGCTGACCTGGATTTGAATATTAATTATCTCAAATCTAAAATACAGATATTTGGCACAAGAAATAATAAACATAAATAGTCTGTGAACTCAAAGCAAATGGAAGTGGTTAAAAGCTATGTTTATTTGGGCATTTCTTTTACTTGGATTTTTCTTGGACACTACATCTTGATAATGTATTTTTAAAAACTAGGGCAATGACAATTGGTCTAAAGAAGTTTAACAATATATATGAAGGTAATACTCTCAGACCATTGGTAAATGCTTAACACAGCAAGTATAACTCACAAATACTGTATGAAATAAAAATATGGGCTTTATAATCAGTAGATAAACTGGAAAAACATTGTTACAAGTTCTACTGTCAGCACTGGGCATCAATAAAACCACCCTCCGTATTATGTATTTGCTGAGTTAGGATTAGTGAATCTTCAGGCCATAGCTGATGCAAAACTTATTAACTACTGGAACAAATTTTCTTGACTTGATTCTGAAAGACTATCCAGTCTTTGTCTTAAGAAGAAAGGAAGATGGAGACAAAAGAATTGTAAAGCCTCAAATTGGTTAACTCATATTTATAAAACTATTAGATGATATCGACAAACAATTTATGGAATTACACAAGACACAATATAAAAATAAGCTCTAGATATCATAGCTATGTCTTGGACAAAGTGTCTGATTATTTTATTACACAGGATTTACATGCAATAAGTGTAGCTAGATATTCTAAATGGTACAGTTGCAATGACTGCCTATTTTACAAGCAGTATTATTTAGATAGCCTTAAAGCTATAACAAAAAGGAAAATGTACACAAGGTTCAGGTTTGAACTATTTGAATCAAATGTTTTAAGGCACATTAAGAAAAAACTACACATTCTAAGGATGCCCTCTGCGGTTGTAAGGACTGGGAAAGGAAGATTTGTATCACATAGTTTTTAAGTGTACATGGTATAATAAAGTTAGAAGAATTGCTTGCCCTGATCTTTAACTCAGTGCAAAATACAGATAATGATGTCTTATTAAACATCATTCTGATGACAGAGGATGACCTTATAATTAATAATGTGGCAATTTGTTTTATAATTGCTCAGAAAGTTAGAAAAAGATGATGAAATCATAACTACAAACAAGTTAGACACTGCTTAGCTATTCTTTCTAGATAAAGGTGACAAGATTTGGTGATATGACATGATGTTTGTTTATACTTGTATCTTATACAGTATTTGATTGTAAATTATTCCTATTAGAAATGCATGGATGGTTTTATATTATATTTATGATTGTAATGATCATTTTAAAGATTGAACAATAAACTACCTATCTACTGGCACAGCCCTCCATCCTCCTTTGCCAGTCACTGTCTTCTTTTCCTTTTGCTCATAAATCACTGACCTTTAAAAATAGAAATAAAAACAACTCTCTGTAGCATCCATGCCATACTCAATCCCACCTCTATGTTAAAACAGTCTCCACAACCCTCACCCACCCTCTAGGCCTGATTCCAAGTTCATCTTCCCAACCCTATGTTAAAAACAAAATTCCTCCACTGTCACTTGCCTCTATCAGCCTTGCCACCCTGCACCCTCCAAGGACATCCTGGTACTTATTTGTTGTTTTGTCCTATGGTGGGCAACCAGCACAGCTCTTCTCAAGCATGCCGCTGATCACCAACTTTAAAGAAAACAAATGCTTACAAAAGTAATGGCCCTAGCCAGCCTAGTGGCATGGAGGGCTGAGCATTGGTGCCTTACCCTCCTGCCATGCCGACAGCCTGTGTTTCTGGTGAGAGTGGGTTGCTGGGGGTTGACCAAGGAGGGAGGGATTGAGTGTCTGGAGGACAGCTCTCCTTTCCTTGGGAGGGTGGACTGGTAGTCCTGCTGAATGACTACCTACAGGTGGAGGCCTGAGGGTAGTATGGGTCAGGGACAGCAACAAGCTGAGATGGTGCTATGGACTCATTAATGTGTCACCCCTCCACAGGTGTACATTGACATGTGTGCCCCAGCAATGGGAGGCAGAAAAACTGGAAAGAGCAGCGGGAATGCTGGTCTGCAACATGAAGCCAGCCTGGACCATGCTCTCAACCCACAGCCTCAACTGGTCAAACTGGATTTGACTGCGGTGGGAGGGCTTGCCTTCTCTCCGTGGGGCCCACCATGGGGAAATCCATGGGGGATTTGCCAGTCACAGTGGCTGAGGTCAAGAGAGATCCCACAATTCTTGGGTGGATGAGAGCCCCCTAGAGGAGGGATACAAGCTGCCTACCAGCATGGAGCCCCAGGTGGAAGACTAGAAGAAGAAAACAAAGTTATGTCCACCACAAAAAAACAACTACTTTACATGTACAGGATTTTTCACCAGACTTTGGTGTCACTGAAAATGTATTTTGAGGCAAGTTCAAGCCCCAGACTTATGTAATAATCTGGGGAGGGTAATAAGCATCCAAACACTAAAATCTGAAAGAAAAATAAGAAATAAAAAGTTTAGCGTGGCTGAAAAATAAATATAAAATGTTTAAGTTCCAAAACATGAACTGCACATTTTCAGGGACTTTGAATATTTGCACTGTTTTTTCTATTGTCCATAACATTAGCATTTTTTAAATTTTAATCCCATCTTTGGATTACAGGCAGTATCCAAAAAGAAAAAAACAATTACCACCTCCCTTCACGACTGCCCAAGAGGCAACTCTTAGACTTACTTTACACATCTTTCAATTCACATAGAACCCTCAGGGCCCTGCATAAGGTATCACTCCAGCTCTGGCACTGCCTGATGGGTCTGCCCTACTTCACTTAGGGCCCAAATGGGCCTAGCACAGAGCAAGCTGCAGGTGTGCTGAAATGACGGATAAGTCCACAGCCTTGTATAGTGTCTCTAGAGCCCTGTGTGAAGTATGTTACCCTTTATTTATTTTTAAATATATTTTACTAGGTAAACAAACAGCATCCAGGAGGCTCCTTTCTAGCTGTGACCAGGGTGGGGGTAAGAAAGCATAGATGACCTACGTGTATACTACAAGAATGAAAAGGAGGTACATGTATACATTGCACAAATGTATGGAGTACATCTACATTATAACTTTTCACAGGCCAGCAGAGCTCTGTGTAAATAAAGCTAAGGGCATAAATCAATATATATTTCTTTATAAAGGAAAGCAATAAATAATTAAAAAATACACCTCTGTCGATTAAAGTGCACAAAGGGTAATCAAATTTATAGGAAAATATAACTGGAGCCTTGGTGAATCTGCGTGTTCTGTTTTTGGGGCTTGAAATGTCGTATGATGCATGTTGTTCTGGCAGAGCTGCAGAAGGCAATATGATCTAATAGTTAGAGTGCAGGCTTGGGAATCCAGAGATCACAAGTTCAAACCCTTCCTGAGTCAAATAATTACTGTGTAACCTTGGGCAAATAACTTAACCTCACAGTGCTCCAGTCCACCTGGCTGCAGAAGTGTGTAAAAAGCAGGATATCAATAGAAATAAAGGGCCAGATATTCAAAACTTTGCCCCAGGGCTAAATTAACACTACCGGTGGGCAAACTTAGCGAAGCAAAAAGCAAGCTATATTCAAAGGAATAGTCTGGTGCAAGACCAGCTGAATAGAGCAAGCAAAGGAAGCCAGGCAAACAGGGCCAGGAGTGCAGGGCAAAAATAGCCCAGGAATAAGACAGCACTGAATATAGCAACAAGAACTGCACACTGCTACTGCAGCTCATTAGACCCTAGAGAAAGCCTGAGTTGCAGGTGGAGAACATTGTGTGTGATTGCACAGAGATGTCTCACATCTACTGCAAACAACAACATAAGCCACACACTGCAGAACTGTGCTATGCTGAAGTCAGGTTTGCCCAGGCTAACCTGATTGCACAGTGCTAACACATTAGCAAATTGATTAGTACAGGGGCAAACAGGAGTTATATTCAAAGCTCCAATGCAAATTAGCCTACATAAGTAATCTGTGGGCAAACAGGTACATTTGCAACTCATTAACTGCTGCTAGCATACATTACCAAGCAGTTTGCCTGGTGCTACTGCATGGAGCACAAAGCCCCCTTTGGTGGGAATGGAAGTACAAGCTGGACGCTGTAGGCCAAGTCATGCCCACAACATCCCCTGTTTGTCAGAATGGAAGTACAGGCTGGAAGCAGCAGGAACTGTGTGCTGGCAGGCACAGTAGGTGCATACATACCTCTCAATCCCTTGCCTCCTGAATCAGAAACAAGGCTTAAAAAATCAGGACAAAGACCCAAAATCAAGGACACATCTTAATAATTGGTACTATTCACTCAGAATGCTGATAGAATAAGGGATATGTGATAAGATGTGATAAGATGCATTTTCAAAAGAAGAACAAATCGTTAATGTGTGACATTATTGTGTGATTTTAATCCCCACTGTTCTGTCACAAACATAAATATTATGAGGGACTGAGGATATTTGGAGGCAACATCAGGTACGACTGATAGGTATGAGTGCATACAATACACCCATGCATATGTGTGCCTGTTACACACCCGTGACCCTGGTAGTCTGGTGATCCCCCACCCCCAGCATGTATCTCGACCCTCTTTCACATAAAAATAGAATTTCCCTGGTTGTCTAGTGGTCTCCACACCAGCATGGATTTCCTGACCCCATTTCAGCAAAATTAAAGAGTTTTCCCTGGTAGTCTAGTGGTCCCCCACCTGGCAAGTGATGACCGCTCATCCCAATAACATCCCAAAACAGAGCCAGTGACTGGCTCAGCCCTCCTCTCACCACCATGGCTGGCCACTGACTGAGGCATGAATGAACAGTTCTTGTATGTTACTGGGATGAGCGGAGTGTCACTGTGGGGTAGGGTCACCACTATACTACCAGGGAAAACTCTATAATTTTAGGTGAAATGGGGTTGGGACACATGCTGGGGAGGTGGAGGCAAACATTAGACTACCAGGAACACTTTTAACGTTAGGTGAAATGGGGTTGATACATGCTGGGGGTGGGGACCATAGACTACCAGGGAACACTCTTTAACGTTAGGTGAAATGGGGTTGGGATACATGCTGAGGTGGGGGAACCACTAGACCACTAGGGAAAGTCTGTTTATGTACATGTAATGGGGTCGGGATTCATGGGGAGCACCACTGCATTACCACCAGCTTTTTGTCGGTGGTATTTGGCACCACATTACAGGTCGTGCTAATGCCTGTGGCGGCTCTATACTTTTGAATATGCCACACTGCTGGCATTCATTGATGCTCCCTATCCCGCACCTGCATATGATTATCTATTAGTGTTGGCACCTACACAGCGCCAGCACTAATAGGCTTTGAATATTGCAGCCTCATGCAATCCAGCTAACGAGCGTTACTGGACTTATGCTTAGGTGCAAAGCTTGAATATTCGGCCCAAAATGTTGCAACTAAGCCTATCCTGGATACATAAATTGTAAAATGAAGAAGAGGTTTTTTTTTTAGTTAAATAAAAGTTGTGGTATTTAATTGCACAAAAATAAAAGCATATTGATGTGTCAATATCAATGATATTTAAAATGGTATTTTTATATCATGCTTTGTTGTGATTTAAATTGTAGTTATTACTTGTCTTTAGTTATGTTTAAAATATGGGTACTTCATGGCACCTAAGTGTTGCTATTTACTGAAATCATAAAGCTTACAAGATTCTTCTTTGAAATGCTTAGTTAAAGAAGGTAAGAAAAGAGGAGCCATGAGGGCTATCATTTCTAAAGATATAGGATTCAGTATTTAATAAGATTATCTCTAATTATGTGAGTGGGAAATATAGTAACAGAAAGGTAACCATGGGCAGGCAATTAACATTACCAACATTCTCAGTTTTGTTTGATCAATTTAAGAGAGAAGAAGAGAGAGAGAGGGCACACCTCTCACATATAATCCACAAGTGAGGATGATTAAATAACACATAAGTGGTGAAGTAACCAGTGAGTTCCATGTAAGTCACTCTTTTTTCAATTGTTTAACCAGGAGAGACACACTAAGCTGAAAAGCTTGTTTACAGATGCAACCTGGGAGCACGTGAAAGTTAAATGATTTGCTCAGGGTCACACAGTATCAATCAATCAATCAATCAAGTCTTTATTTATCCAAGCAAACACCATTGAGCAGGCTCATTTACAAGGTGGACCTGTGTTACACAATTTCAAGAATAACACTTTTGTACAGATAATAAATAGACATAATTATACAGAAAAGAAAAAAAAGGGTCTAGTACAATCCCCGACTCCTACTTCCCAGACGAAAAATCGCCCGTCTCGATTTCCCGATTTATATTACGTCGGCGAAGCAAATTCAGTGACAGTTCCATTGCCTGACTCAACGCATTGTAGACAATTATTCAGTTATTCCAAAGTGCCTTACTGTCCAGTATGTTAGTAATCCCATTGCGTTTTAATTATCTGCTGCGTTATAATATGCAGGCGAAGCAAATTCACTGACAGTTCCATTGCCAGACTCAACGATTGTAAACAATTATTCAATTCTTGCAAAGTGCCTTACTGTCTCGTATGTTACTAATCCCATCACCTGCAATTACCTGCATGGTATATGTATTTTCTTGCCAGCTTGAGATCCGTTTGCATTGCAATTATGGTGACTGCTGCAACAACTGAAACTGCTGCTCAACTGCATGATACAATTCATGTAAGCAAAGTTGTACTGTCGCGGCGTGGGCATATAGCTCAGTGTTGGTGGCTATCTTTACATAAAAGAATGAAACCAGGGAACTTGTATTACTGGTGCTTCGGCACTGTAAGTCTGAAGGCTGCCACGGTCGAGCTTCTACAGTTCTTGTTGGTGGCCAACATCATCTAAGAGTACCATAGAGAACCAACATGCTCCCAATGCTAGTGATGTCCCTTTACCTACAGCGATTGCATCACTTAAGCACCATGCCCAGACAACACATGATACCCCAGCACAGTTAATACAAAATGAGCTGTCAAAGGTGCCTCAAGAAATAAGACATAACATGCCTGGAAAACATTCACTGCACCAGATTGTAAAATGAGCCAGGCCTCAAAATCACATACCTGATCCTAAAACACTAGAAACTGTAAGGATACCTCCAGAATTTAGTACAATTAATGGCCAATATTTTCTTGCTCGTGAAGCTATATGTGGGTCTGAAAAATATTTCTACTCACTACAAAGACCAATGTGGAAAAACTGAGTAATGCCTGTACTGGATAATGGATGGTACTTTTGAAATGTGCCCAACCTATTCAGACAAATTTATTCAATACATGCACCTGTTGGTGCACAAGATACTGCCGGATACTTCCTTTAGCATACTATTTAATGTCCTCAAAATCCCAGGACTGTTACCTACGTATGTTCCAAGATCTGTAAGATGTGGCAGATGAGAATAGCCTAACACTTTCTCCAAAATATGTTACAACCGATTTTGAGTAAGTGCAATCAATGCGTGTAAAACAGAGTTCCCTGACACAGAAAGCAAAGGCTGTCTATTTCACTTGGGGCAAATTGTGTGGAGAAAGTTACAAGGTTGTGGTCTTGCCAGTCGGTATGGTATTGAGCATCAATTCAGCCTTTTGATGAGACAGTTGGTGGCGCTTGCTTTTCTTCCTCCCAACAAAATCCCATATGAGTTTGAAGACATAAGATGGAAATGCCTTCTGGGACAGAGGCAATAATAAAGTGGTTTGAGGAGACTTATGCACTGGGCAGAATAAGGTGAAGAATGAGGAATAACACCATGGTTAGAGCACCGCCTCTGCACCCCCAAATTCTGGTCTGTCCACGACCAGGTGCTTGATGGTGTCCCACGGACTCAGAATAAGGTGGAGGCTTGGCACAGATGCCTGGGCACATTGGTTGGAGCCTCTCATGTTGGTGTGTACAGGTTTGTGGAGGAGCTGTACAATGAACAACTGGTGACAGAGAACACAACAGAGAAAATCAACTGAGGCATGCCTAAATCACCTATAAAAAAAAATACCTTAAAAAGAGAGGAGCAGATCACTAATATCATGGCAGACATTGATGGCCAGTCTGCTAAGGACTATGTGTGGGGCATAGCTCATGATCTTGTATTATGAGGATGATGTTACCTTAATATAACAGGAACAATACACAGAGCAATTACAAGTATTTCAGGTATAGGGTTAACAAGGTTAGGGAGAATGGTATGAGAGGAGAATGAAAACATTCTGAAACAGCCAGCATATTAAAACATTTTCAAACAGCACAGCATATCATTGGTCAGGACATAATACAAACTTAAGGGGCAGATATGGTGGGGAGGTGTACAGGACTGCAACTGTTCTAGGAGGGTTCTACAGTAGATGGACTGGGGACATATACAGTATGTTAGGAGTCTGAGGGTAAGAAAGGTAGTGGATTAGCAGAAAAAGGGGGGCATAGGTGGAGACAATCAAGGGGCAGGTTAGGTGGATATGTAGTGGGTAGGTAAGCAGTAGGCACCCTAGCACGCTAAGCATGCTGGAAACAGCTGCATAGCTCATAACAACCGTGGCATACAAGGTCTTGAAGGTGGTAAGACTAACAGGAGACTCAGTTTCATAGATTTCTGTAATTTGCTCCAGAGTGAGGGCAACACAAAGCATATGGCTGCTCTCCCAAGGCATGTATTGGCCCTAGGTACCTTCAGCAAAAGCAGAGAATAGCTTCTCAGTGCGTAGTTGCCTACCACCGTATAATGGCAAACAGTCAGAAATGAATTGGGGTAATTTGTTAGTAATAGCTCTGTAAGTCCAGAGAGCCGCATTTCTATTCCTTCTGTACTGAAGGAGGTCCACTCCACAGCTGCATATAAGAAGCAGTGGTGGGTGGTGATAGGTAGGCCAGTTATGAATATCAAGGCTCTGTGGTATAAAGTATCCAGTTTAGTAAGACAGGAGGTATTACATGGACTATAAATACAAATGGCATAATCAATTTGGGATAGAAATATGGATTGAATAGTATGCAAGTTGGGGCTGTGGGATTCAAATCCAGGTCTCCAGAGTTTCAGTGGCTTAAACCACTGTGCTATACTGTCTCTGAATAATCTTATAAATGGGTGTTGGAAATCCTGCACATTAATTGATCAATACACATTGGCCCAGATATTCAAAAGGGTTGCGCCATGCACAATAGGGTTGCTCCAGCACAAGTCTGAAAATGTGCCATTCTGCAATATTCTGCAGGAGGCAGACGCGCGCCCAGCTCATACTGCGCAAGAGCGCAATGATAATGAATGCATGCACAACTGAAGGGAGAGGAAACCATGCATAAATGGTGCAGTGTGATATTCAACAACATCGCCATGCACAATAGGGAGCAAGCAGAAGTTCGCGATAGTGGAAATGAGCCAAAATAAAAAGAAACAAGAGAGAGGTGCAAGAATGTTACAGGAAGGCACATGTGGTGAACTATAGCCAGCCACACAGGCAACACAGTAACACAGGGCAGGACAGAGAAAGGGCACCTTGAACCCACAGGCACAGGGAAGGTGTGGGGAGCCACAGCCACAGTGCAGAAAGGGAAGTGCCACACAGCACTGAGGCCACCAGAGGAAGGTGTTCCCAGTGCAGGGAAGTAGCAGCCAGGACAGCAAGTGGAACACAGAAACAGCTGCGGGGGAACACAAGCCAGGGACATGGCCAGTGCCACCATCCAGATGGGCAGTTATAAGGGGGTGAGAAGGCAGGCAGCAGGGGGGCACGGCCGTGGAAGGCCCGTTGGTGGTATGCCCCCAACAGGCAGTACTGAGCCTGCACCAGCTTCGAGCTGTACACGGATACGAGATCGTGGTCCGGTACCACCTGAACCGGCAATTCTGAGGCAGCTCTGTGAACTGTGCAGTGATGTGATGGAGGCACCCACATGACTGAGCCATGCTCTGTCAGTGGAGACAAAAGAGACAGCTTGCATCTGCCTGCTCACCACAGGTACCTTCCAGAGACCAACAGGGGACACCACAGGCATAAGCCAAGTCAGCTGCATCACCGCCTCACCCAATTCCGCAGCACACTGCTGCCACATGCTCTGGAGTACATCCATTTCCCCAACACACTGGTGAGCGCACAGCAAACATACAGTAGTTCCACAGGGTAGCATGTATGCCTGGCATGCTAGGGGCAATAGACTGCACCCATGTGGCCATCTGCACACCACCTGGCCCTGAAAGGGCCACATATATCAATCGGAAGGGCTATGCAAGCATCAACTGCCAGGTGGTGTGCAATGCCAGGGCCTTATAATCAATGTCTGTGCCGCATGCAGCAGGGGAGCACATGATGCCTTCATCTAGCACCAGTCAGCACTGTGCCACAGAGTCGAGAGTGGGGCATCCCCACTGGCCACTTAGTGGGTGAGTATGCAAACCATGCGGAAAAACATAGAGTTTGGGAGGGCATAGTCAGAGGTGACATGGGTATTGGCCTAGATGGCCCCAAGGCAGGCGATGCTGATCACAAAACTAACCTCCACCCTCTACACACAGGTAACAGTGGATACCCACCCGTCCCTGGCTGCTCACACCATAACGGCAGCCTGCGACCCCATCACAGCAACGCTATGATGATGCACATGCCACCACACACATATCATCGAGTGGGTGTTCGGGATGCTGAAGGCACATTTATGTTGCCTGGACACGTCTGGCAGTGCCCTACAGTACAGCCCTCAAAGGCCTGTGGGCTATTCCTGGCCTGTTGCATCCTGCACAACATGGCCAACGACTGTGGGATAGCCATACAGGTCAAAGAGGGGACAGCGATGGGGGATAGGGGACGCTGGTGAAGATGGTGATGGGCAGCCCCCTTGGGTGATGGGACCCCGACTGATCCGGCTGGCACAGCTGCACTGGGACACCATCACAGAGGAGCACTTCAGCCAACCCAGGTAAGTCATGGGGCCATGTGCAACCACCAGTAGCAAAGGCACAACCCACAAACATGCATGGACAAACACCAGGGGTGCATACTGTCAAGGAAGTGGCCGAGCATGTAACCGCACACACCATCAGGGATGGGCAAGGTCTAACATGGCACGTGGTCATACACACATACACCTCACAAGACATGCACAAAGGATAGGGGCACACCGACCCAGACTGCCACCTAGCCACGCACACATCCACAGACCACCACGCCCACTGCCTGTCATTGTGGGTGTGTCAAATGCTGGGCACCATTGCACAGTGGTGGACAGCACAACGCAGGCATCATCATGCACATGCCACAGCGGACAGCAACTGGAAGGGTGTACAGATGGAATGTGTGTGTGCGTGCAGGGCAGGTGCCCAGCTGTGCATTGCACGCTGAACAACACAATGCACAGGGCAGCATCAGACAGTAACCGTGCTGGGAGTCAGGTCAGTCATGCATCACAGTGTCACGGCCACCACGCATGTGTGGGTGGCCCACCGAGACCCACCAGCAGTGACAGGCTGACCAATGGCCTTATGGGTGGCACCGACGGTCCCCAGGAGTTCCACTGCGTGAACGCCGACCGCGCTCGACAGGGTCTGCAGAACACCGAACATGCCTGTGCCAGGTGTGCTCAGGATGCCCACAGCTGAACCCGGTGTCAACAAGGAGGTGTCGCACGACACCAGGAACGGGGTGGACATTGCACTGCACAGTGTTTGCGACACATGGGCAAATAACTGTGTGCCAATTGTAGCCATGACAGTGCTGAATGCCTGTGTCTGCCTGTCAATGGCAGTGATCACATCCTCCCAACTGGTCCATCCCTGCCAGGAGCAGAAGCGGGTCTCTGCTGTGCCGCTCCTCTGCCTGGCGCAAGCCGCACTGAGTGCATCCACCGGCGTCACAAGCCGCATCTGTTGATTGATGCTTGGAGTATGCAGGTGTGCTCATCTGAAGGTCATCTGCCTGATCGGCATGCTGTCCCTCATGGTGTTTTGCGCCTGATGGTCATCACCCCTTGAGGGGGGTGCTGCACACCAGGGCCAGGCCTGGGCATGTCCACAGGTGGTGCACTGACACTGCGCCCTGATACTGAGCCCCCATGGCCATTGGCCGACTGCTGATACTGCTCCTCCGGCTGCCACTCTCCAGGGCTCAATGGTGCCGCCGCGGTGGCGGCAACAGCCCCACTGTCCTGGACACACACCAGTGCTGCCCCACTGGTGCAGACAGGCACTGAGCTGGGACTGTGATGTCACGCAGGCCTCCACGGTGGACCCACCCACAGTCATGCCCGTGATGTCACCTGCTGTGTGGCCATCCTGTGGCCCACATGTCTCACTGCCCATGACGCTAGCTCCATCATCATCGGTGATGGATCCGCACCAGCCCGAGTCTCAGCATGCTGGCATCCATGGACGCTCACATGCTGGGACAATGGGCACGCCTCCTCTGCACCTACTCCACCAACATCAGTCTGGACGCCCAGGCGAGCCCACTGTCACCCTGACCCCGTATGCCTGTGGAGGTGGACAGGCCTCCTCCATCTCCATGCTACTGCCCTCAGTGGAGAAGCCCACCACCGCTGACCCATGTAGACACTCAGGAGCTGTAAGGGAAAAACAGTAGCATTTATGCATGTGACCTACCCTGTCCCCCCTTGACAGACCAGGACCTACCATGCAGTGATGGGCTACCACATATCTGGAATCCACCACCTGGGACACCCTCGATGGTGCAACGCTACATGCTGCCAGCAACCTGCTCTTCTTGTGGGGTCAGGTGTTGCACATCGGCTGTCCCCACGGTTGCAGACCATGCTGCCCTGATGGCAGCCACCTTCTCCTAATTCTCCGCCTGTCCGTGCCCATCTTCTTTTTGCACTCCTGCACGGAGTGCTGGTGGCTGCCATGCAGGTTCACAGCACATGCCACCTATTCCCATGCAGCAGCATGGGCCTGTGGTGTTCCCTGGCATCTGCTGAGCAGTGGCTCCTGGTTGAGGTAGGCCTCAAACAGGGCATCTGTTTCTGCCTTTGTGAAGTTTGGCCTCCTCTTCCTCCCACATTTCTGTTCCTCTTCCTCCACCTCACCATCAGCCATGATTCCTCCTGTGAGAATGACAGGTGTTACCTGTGACTGTGCAGTCCCATGCATGTCCCAAACACCACAGTCCATACTCCCAAACAGCATGCAACTCACACGCAATAGACTGCAGTAACCGACTATGGCCAGTGCAGCAATGTCGCATTGTTATAGTGCAACGCATGCAAAGCGAGGTGAGGCGCATTTTTAAAGTGGATGCAATGCAGTGACTAGCCATTGAATTGCTGATTAGCTGATTTGCATATGCCGGCTGAATATCGCTGTTGCACTTTGTGCAATTGTGTTGAACATGCTGAGCCAAGGGTGCAGTTCTGTGGTATGCACAGTACACTGAACTGCGCATGCCTGGAGTTGATGCGCAGGCTCCTGCTGTGCTGCTGATGTGCTGTGCAAGGAGGCAATGCAGGGCATGGCCACCATTGTGCCAGTGGCTCTACTGCACTGTTCACATATATGGTGCTGTGGCACTGGGGCATCATAGGCGCACTGGGGCAACAGCTGTGAGGCTGCTACAGGAGGTGGCACACAGGCACCCAATCACGCTACGTGTTGGGTTCCAATCGCTCTGTGGCTGTCCATGCTGGCGAGACCCTTGACCCTGTGCCCGACCTTTCCCCCTAGGTGCCATGCGTCAGGCTTGGGTGCACCACCTCGTGCTGTTCAGTGACAGCATGATAGGGAATGGCAGTGCTGTACCACGCAGCATCTGCACATGGCAGACCGGCGCTGGCGAATGCCATTTTGACTCCACCACATTGCTGAGATGGCGCAGAGAAGGGCAGTGATGTGGAGCCAGGTGGAGCTTGCCAACCTGGTGGCATTGTAGAGCCCCATGCTGGGGATCTGTATGGTGATGCACCCTGGACAGGGCCAGGAGTGCAGTTTGGCAGGAGATGGCCGATGCTCTTGGGGGAGGCCACTTGTATAGGGTGCATGGTGGAGCAGTGTCACCACCGCTACGGGACCTCAGGCACAGGGACCCAGACCTGCTTGCCCGCCTTCAGGCACCTGCCAGGAGGGGCATGATGCCACGGCCAGGTAGGTCCTCATTCATACACTGTTATTGTCCATACGGGTATTCGGTTGCATGTGTCTGGCACATGGGTGGGCCATCCAGTGTTGACCGTGGTGGTGGTACTGGGGTGTGGGGTGGATGGGTATGGCTGTGTGGGATTGACACACATGGGGGCCTGGGGGACTTTGCTACTGGATTGTACTGAAGTTCCTCTCTTCATGTTTGCATGTTAGGGCCAGAAGAATGCAGGCAGGTGAGGGAGCGGGCGCCGCCTGGAGGAGCAGCAGGACAGGAGGGCTGAAGGTCTGCAGTGGCGCATGGACCAGCCTGATGATGGTGAGTGCCTTCATCCACGATTACTATTGCATGCTGTATAACTGGGCGGGCAGTGGGGCATGGGCACCATCCATTGACACCACTGCCATGCACTCAACTTGTTACAGTCAGCACTGTCCAGTGGCACTTTCTGTCTGGGAGTGCATCAATGGTGGTCCATGCATGCACTGGGCACATGGCTGTGCCACTGCCTTCACGGCACATAGCCAAGTCACTGTACGGCCAAGGTGGTGCTGTGCAGGACATGGGCAGTGGGTGAGTGCAGTGGTCCACATGGTTGTGGCTGCCTGGGTAGGCAGGTCTTGTGGACACGGTCACTGTGGGTGGTCACACACCATCATAGGGGCATGGCACATGCCTGTATGCCATGCACAATGGGTGGGCTGCAGGGGCTGGACAGTCACTTGATGATTCTGCTCCCCGTCCTAGGTGGACGGTGACTCCAGGCACTGGAAAGAGGTGTGCAGGAGCTACTCCAGGTGGCGAGGGCAACCCTGGAGCTATTGCAGAAGATTGACCACCACGGGTGAAGAGGAGGAGGAGACGACACAGGCCTCGTGGAGGAGGATGGGGCACACGTTGAGCACTCCATGACCGTAATGACACCTTCTCTCCGGACCCACCTCACACCCCTCTTCCCTCTCCCATATGTTCATCCCTCCCCTTACCCTACCCCACCTGGTATGTGGCCTCCCCTTGTAAATACTTGTACATAGTTTTTGTTACCTCTTTTGAATACATGCATTTTGTTATGACAACTGTGGTGGTTCTGATTTGCAGCGGGCTACAGGTGCTCAGCTGCAGTGGTGTGCATGGCGTCAGGGTGGTGCATGGGCATTTGTGTTTGTGTGTGCAGAGGTGAACCGCCTATGGCGTGGGCAGAGGATCAGTCAGCATCTGTGGTTTGTGTGTTGTACTCTGTGCACTGGATGCCTGTGTGCAGTGGTCCACGGTGCCTGCACTGTGTGCATGGCACCCTGTCAGACTGTCCATGGTCTGTGCATCTGACACCCTTGCATGTCTGTGATATGCATGGTCTGCTGGTATGTCAGTGGTGGCTGTCCATGCTGGATAACAACTGTACCTGGCACAATGCCAGGTTGCCTTCTATCACCAGTATGGTGCATGCCTGCCTCCGGTGGCACTGTGGCCTCCGCTGTTGTTGCCCTCCCTCCATGCTTTCGCTTGCGTCTGTTGCAGGGGATGTGATCCAGTGTCTTTCACCTGTGCATACAGCTTCATGGTGCCTGGGTGGCTGGCACACCTGTGCAATGTAGGGGTGCTGGCCATGTGTACTCATCAGCCGTGGCCACACTCCAGTGGCTTGGTTGACCCGCTACTGTGTCCCTGTGTTGGTGCATCCTTGGGTATGGGTGGGTGTTTTTCCATGCACTGTGTTGCATCCTGTGTGGTGCATGCTTCCATGCAACACTGTGCATGTCTGTGCTGGCTGTTGTGGCCAGTGCTGGGATGGGATGTGTCCTTGGGAGGGTGTGCAGGGTGCTGTGTACCACTGGTGGTGGGGTCCAGGGCATGCCCTATTGCATGTGGGGTACCTAGTGTGGTTACACATGGTCAGTATCTCAGCTGTACCTCAGGGGGACATGCAGGGTGGCACGGTGTATGCTCTTGTTGCATTGCTATCATCTGCCACCTGGAGCAGGGTGCACATGGTGGGGCTGCCTTGCATTGCTTCATGGTGCACAGGATTGCATTGTCACAGTGGGGGTGGTGGCTAGCATAGGGTGTCCTGCACTGTTGGGCGCTACTCCTGGGAAGGGTGTATGGTGATTGTGGTGCAGGGTGTGCTCTGCATTGGTGGGATTGTGTGGCACGGGGTGGTCGGCCCTCCTTGTGTGCCAGTCACAGCTTGCCAGGGGTGTGCTGGGGAACCATGGCCCAGCTGTGGGTTGGTTGCTGGTATCCATAGGCCAGTGGTTATTCCAGCTCTCTCCCGGTTGTGCAGTGCATGGGGTGTGGGGACGATGTCTGTTCTGCTGTGTGCTCCTCTGCTCATCTGTGGCATAGGTGGTGGGCCCCTGCATCCCTGGCTGTGCTGTTGCATTGATGTCCTGCTCAGGGGGCATCCCTGGTTGTGCTATGGCACATCTGGACTGCTCCACTGAGCATCCCTTGTTGCACTATGGTGCATCAGATATGCGCAACTTCACATCCCTGGTTGCGCTATGGCACAGGTGGTGTGATATTCAGTCATGCGCGAGTTTTGAATATCGCGCTTCTTGCGCATGGGTGCAGTGGACTTGCCCTTGCTCCTGCTGTTGCGCACTTTTTGGGTGCAGTTTGAATATCTGGGCCATTATGTGCAGTTAAATTGCGAATGACCTATAGTCAATTTTTGGGCTTCAAGGAACTTTTTTCTCTTAACCTTTTATTATTCAAAACATAACATGTCAAGCTATACCTAATTTTATAAGAGGCAAAACACACTTGAGAGTTTGTCAGTTGTTGTGTAATAAACACTCAGAACCAGATGGCAAGGCAATGGAGCAGTTTATTTACACTGAAAGTCCAGAAACCTTAGTCTAAGGCTGCTCACCCTGGCACTTCGACCTTCTGGACTTTCATCAGGGGCATGGCAAAATAGCTAGTCAATTAGCACCAAAATAAAAATTGCATGTGTGATGTCATAAGGAACCAGGTACTTAATGAGACATTTCTAGCTACTCTTGTATTTTACAAGATTTTACCAGGGTCCTGTGGATCTCAGCTGAGTTACTAGCTTGTCACAGTACGTGACCTTACCTGGAGGTCCTATAAATCCTCTGCCATTGCTAATTACCAATTCCTTCACAATGCTTGTACTGTACCTTGTGCCTGTGTCACCAGCCAGATGTTTGTCATTGGATCACCATCATCCATGCCCCTACAGCATTTGTGCTACCTGAACTGGTCAGGTTGGGCCCCACTATGGAGGGATGGTGGGGGTGAATTTGAATTTCATAACAAGTATACATTGCAAATAATACTAAAGCACATGAACAAAAACTAGCATTTTTGCCGGGTTGGTAGTATGAAACTGAGCTGCATCTAACCAGGGACTATTAGCTAAGGAATGTAGGTTTATATAACTGAAGGAAGCATCACTCATGACACATCAAACTGCACTTCCTTGCCACTGTGAACTCTTTACTGCATAACTTGTTTCACTGCGGGTAATACTCATTACATTATGAATGAAATGCATCGTAACTACAGTATATTGAACCCCATGCCTCCCTGACCCATCCAGCCAACAGCCAGTCCATAAATCTTTTCATTTCTACTTTACACTAACATAAAATATAATAAGCTTCGTTAGAACCTAATTTATGAAAATATAATAAGCTTCGTTAGAACCTGATTAAAAAAATGAAGTATGACAGGAGAAAAAAAATGACTGTTTCAGACAGTGGCCAGTCAAAATATTTTGGAATGCACATACTGATGTCTGAGTAAAACTGTAACCCATGAGACCAGTTGCCATTGCTCAACAATAACAGTAGGACTGTACAGTACAATTATTTGCTTTATCTAAACATGAACCACATTAATGAAAATTGTGTTACAACATAATATAAAACCAGACAGCATCCACTTCAGTCATAACTTTAAAATTATAGCGATAACAAAACTTGAACAAGTGCTAACGTTTGACTGACACTATGTTAATGAGGAGGGTCGGGAGTGAGCATGTTCAAAACAGACACACAGATCGGGTTGTGGCGAAAGCAAAACGAAGATAACAGTGTGCAGACAGTAATATGATAATAAACACATTTTTCTGTGCCTGCTGCAAAAGAACTGATGTATCTTCCCATTCTTCTATAAAATGCATGAACTGGAGCTACATAACCTTGAATTTTCAGTTTGCGGGTGTAATTCCGCTGTGAACATCTCATTCTTATAACTCCCTTAAAGGGACACTGTCAACCTCAGTTACATTAATTTTTTGACCTGTGCCATTTTATACATAAATAGGTTCATCCCAGAGTTAGAATTGTTTGTATGATATTTGCTGTCAGGTACGATGCTTGGTAAACATGTTTTCACTATTTTCTGTTGCTCCTCCATACTAGTGTTACCACACTGGCATCTGCATTTTGTTTACGTTTGCTTTCACCACAGTCCGAGCAGAGCATCTGCCTTTTTGAACATGCTCACTCCCAACCCTCCTCATTAACATAGTGTCAGTCAAACAGTGCCACTCATGAATGAAAATTTGGTTTGTTTCAAGCTGGTGGGAGAGTGGGGCCAGAAGGACCACTCTCCTACTAACTCGTCTCCCACCAATACATATGATATTCAGTGCTTGTACTCCCACTAACTTGCACAACATTGTACTTTACTATGCTTTCTCAAAAAGTAAGGATATTCTTAGCAAAAACTGCATTAATGCATCATTTGGGGTTAAAAGCACAAAAGTCAGGAAATGAGACCTTTAGCGTTGGCCCCTACCCCACCATATTCTGTACCCCTATCCTCCACAGACTGACAGACACCCAGAGTGTATCATTGGGGGATGTGAGGCCTAAATGTCACCCATTCTTCTTTACTGTGGCATGTCAACATGCTAACATGGAATGGGGTGACATTTTAGCCTCACAACCTAATGAAACACCCGATGTCTGTCGGTCTATGGAGATGGGGGAGTACGATATGGAGGTAATGAACCAACTAAAGGTCTCATTTCATGACTTTTGTGCTTTAACCCTAAATGATGCATTAACAATATTTTTGCAAAGGAGATATATATATATATATATATATATATATATATATATATATATATATATACACACACACATATATACATACACACACATATATGTGTGTATATATATATATATATATATATATATATATATATATACAGTATATATATTTATTACAAAAAACCTTGTATGCATCAGTTTGGATTGAAGTGACAAAAGTAGGAAATGAGGCACCCCCACCCTACTACCCACCCACCCTTCACAGACCAACAGGTGATGAGGTGTGTCATGGGGTCGTCAGGGCTAATTATCACCCATTCCATCTGTAAGAAATCTGACATGGTACAGTATAGGAGAATGGGGTGAAAGTTCGGGCCTGACAACCCCAAGGTACACCCCTTCACCTGTTGGCCTGTGAAGAGTGGGGTGGGTGGTAGGTGTCAACCCTAATGCCTCATTTACCTTCTTTTGTTGCTTCAGCCATAACTGATGCATTAACAAATTTTTTAAATGACTTTCCTTACTTTTTGAGAAAGTGTAATCTTTCCCTTAAATGGTGCAGGGTGGTGCAGGGTCTGCAAGAGAAACCATACAAGGAGAGACTAAAGGAGCTTAATATGTATACCCTTGAGGAAATGAGGGAAAGGGGGACATGATAGAAACCTTTAAGTTCCCATCACTCCATAAGTGCAGAACATTGTAATGAACTGTCATCTCCCTAGGGCCCTGTTCTCCCAGTATTGCATAATGGATGGCCCAGCAGTTCAATTACTGCATAATGGTATCCATATGTGGGATCCTCACAGCCTATAATTGTAGAGATGCAACACAGCCCTAGACACATTCAAGCAGGCCTTGTGCTGAAAAGGTGCAATATCACAGTAATCTTAGCAACTTTAAGAAAACAATCCACTGCGGTTGTAATCTTCGACTAGTAACCTACATGCTTGTTTAGCAAAAATCTGCATTTTGAACCATTTTTGAGATATAGGCACTGAAAGCCACCACGTTTGCCAAAATGTTACTCTATGGAAATTTCTCCACTTCAGAATGCCATAACTATGGAACTGATGCAATTTGTACACCAAACCAGCATAAGTCATATCTCTGGTCACTCTCTTTTCTACCCTGCAAAATTGAAGCAAAAGTCCTAACCGTTTCTTTGCAAAGAAGTGGCAAAAGAAACAACAACCACTAAAATTTCCTGTTCATGAGCTGTCAGAATCATTGTTCGTGAGCGAATCCCTGTTAAGTGAGGTGTCAAAATTCCTGTTCATGAGACAGTCCCTGTTTATGAGTGAGGGCAATCTGGTCGTCCCTCACAAATACAGATTTTGACAGCTCACGAACAGGGATTTTGACACCTCATGAATAAGGATTTTGACAGCTCAGGGCAGGGGTTTTTAATGCCATCTGGTCATCCCCTCATGAACAGGATTTTGACAGCTCATGAATAAGGATTTCTCATGAATAAGTTTTGACAGCTCACAAACAGAGATTTTGATAGTCCACTAACAGAATTCCTTTTTAGAATCAATGTTCATGAGCTGTCAAAATCCCTGTTCCTGAGCGATCTCTGTTCATGAGATAGGACCATCTAGTGGATTCTTATATGAACAAGGCTTTTGACCACTCACGAACAAGGATTGGCTTGTAAACAAGGATTTTGACACCTCACAAACAGGAATCAGAAGTGAGCCATGAGCAAGGATTTTCAAATGTAAAGTTACAAGATTTTGTTACTGGAAAGATATGAAAACAAGATGGTGGCTCACAAACAGGGATTTTTTCATACGAACAGGGATTTAATGAATCCCTGTTTGTGAGCTATCAAAATTCCTTTTTGTGAGCTCAAATCCTTGCTCAAAACTGTGCAGCTATCCAAAAGACTGAACTAAGCAGGCTCAGAACTCAAATTTTCAAAACTGAATAACTTTGGAAAGGATTAATATGTTTTCCACAAACCAATACTCACTTGTACTTTGGGGCAAGCTCTCTCTACCCTAAAACTTTTAGGCCACAATTTCAAACAGTGTGGCTGCAGTGCGATGAGGAAAAATCAGTAAAATGGATGTAAAAGTGACTTTTACACATTTTCACTATGCACTACACAAAATCACACATCAATCAAAGCGAAATATAGAACATCAAGAAATCTCCCATGGGACCACGCATACCATTTCATGCATCTGTTGAGCAGTTTGACAGTTATTAAAGTGCAACATGTGGGATTTAAACATTAAACTTCCTCTCAACTCTAACTATAATGGTGCTACAAGCCACTATAATACATATATATTATAAGGGCAATGATAGCACCCTTTATAGTTAGGGTTATATAGCCTTTCAATGTTAAATCTCAATTTTGCACCTTAATAACTTTGTCATTTTTCTACCAAATAACCCAAACATTGGTATGTGCCTGTATGTTGTCAGTGTCACAAGATATGGAAATTCGATGATGACAGCTCGCAGTTCTGCAGATATAAAAGTGGTCAAAGCATGAAATAGCGGTTTTTTCCATAGGGCAATGTGATTTATTGCTCTCATGCACAGCACACACAGAATTAAGTTTGCTTCTGATATTTTCAGGGATAATGGGGTGTATACCAAGGGTGTGCCTTTCGATGGTTTGGTGAAAAAATATATTAACATTTTTTGAATTATAACGATTTTGTGATAGATGCAAGACAGGCATTGAAATACAGCTCAAATGTTAATTAGAAAAACATTAATTGTATTTTGAAATACAGTTCGAATGTTAATTAGAAAAATTATTTGAACTGTATTTTACAAATACAATTCGAATGGTAATTAGAAAAAACATTCAAACTGTATTATATAAATACAGTTCGAACAATATTTTAATTACCATTTAATTTAAAATGATCTCCTAGCCAGCCTGGTGGCACTGAGGTTGAGTTGCTGGATGCACACCTCATGCCAAACTGGCAATCTGGGTTCAGGAGCGAACTCGGGCCATCAGATGTTGGCAGGACAGGTGGACTAAGCTTGTGTAGAGGTTTCAAAGTCATGATTACAGCTGCAGTTGAATTTTTCATAGCTTCTATGGTTACTGAGATACTGACAAATTAGTGTTACAGGGTTTCTTTTCAACACTATAAGGCTGCTGTATGGCTCCGTAGTTATATGTAAGTGAGTGCAGGGCCCAGAGGGCCCTTGCTTCCCATTCACATACCATTATGCAAAACTGGACAGAGTGAAGGGAGTGCAGGGACGGAGGACCACAGCTCCCACAAACACATACCACTAAGCTTTACATTGCACTTTCTCAAAAGAAGGAAATTCATTGCAAAAAACTCCATTAATGCATCAGTTAGGATTGATGTCACAGTGACAAAAGTTTGGAAATTTGATGTTAGGTTACCACACTATCACCCCACCCTCAACCCACGTGCACTAACAGGCTTTGGAGCATGCCATGGGGTCGTCAGACCTAACTCTCACCCATTCTCCTATACTGTAGTGCTCCAGCTTTTTACACATGGAATGAGGTGAGAGTTGGGCCTAATGACCCCATGACATGCCCCAATGTTTGTTGGTGCATGTAGGATGGGGTGGGGTGGTAGGGCTGTTAACCCTAACATCGAATTTCTAAACTTTTGTTGCTGTGACATCAACCTCATTGATGCATTAATTTTATTTTATTTATTTATGTATTTATTTATCTGAGTTCAGGAATTACAACCCTTTGAGTCAGAGACTCATTTGCAAAGCATAGCGTCAACAATAGGAGTTACAGACAAGGAGGAAGTAATACAAGTAAGACATTCAAGACTTAGAATACAGTAATTACACCAATGAGATTAGTTACAGTGTTACAGGAAAAACAGAACAAAACACTCATTTCCATTACCCAATTGGGTAACGGTCAGCAACTGAGGATACAGGATGGCAATCCCAGCGAGTTTGTCAGATATGAGGTAGGGAGGAGTTATACAAGACCTATGTAGGGCAGGATTTGAGTACTGAGGGCTACTGGGTTAGCCATGGATTGGGAAATGGAGGCAGTCACAAGCAGAGGAGGCAAAAACAGCTATCGTAGTTCAGACTTGAAGAGTCCCAGCCTGCAGGTGTCCAGTAGAGTGAAGGAACGCATTCATCCATAGTGGGATTCTATAACTAAAGGATCTTTGCCCAGTGGAAGTTCTAAAAAGGGGGATAAGTTAGGCAGCATTGCTGAAGTATATAGTGAATCTCATTCTATGGGCCAGTATTAATAATGTTGACACTCAAGCTGGGACAAGTCGAAGGGCTATTCTTTTGGAAAGGAGGCTGGTGTGGTAGTGAAGATGCCCCTCAAGGTTTAACCAGGAGGTTCACCAGTAGAGATCACATATATGGGTATAGCTGTCATACACCACTACTAGGTGGCAAGCTTTGTTTAGGGCAGTTCTGATTTTATTTAGGGTGGTATTGGAAGCAGACCCATATATAACTAGGCTGTAGTCAACCAGAGGAAGAACAGAGCTAAATACAGCCAGCTTACGAGATGTCCCTGGAGACAGGAGCAAAGCCAATAAAATAAACCAATTCTGATGTTTACAGCTCTGAAGGTGACAAGATGTGCTCATGAAAGAGAGAGAGCTGAGACTAGGGTGATCCCTAAATGTTTAAAACTGGGGACCATTTTGAGGGCATAGAATTAGAGCTGAGAACAAGGAGGGGAGGACCTGTTTTTGTTCTGAGGGTGCACAAATAGCATCACCTTGTTTTCTTATAATTGAGAACCAGTTTATGATTGGTGTACTGATACTCAATTTCAGTGAAGTGCTTCTGGAGGTTATGCTGCAGGGAGGAGGGTCCTGGTCCTGGCAAAGATGACCACATCATCTGTATAAAGGAGGAGTTGTCTTGAGCAGGACTGGTGGAGAGAGTTCAGAAACATGCTAAACAGCAGTGGCCCAAGGATTGAGCCCTGGGGTACTGCAAACCTGACTGGGAGGGGAGAGACAGTGTGAGGTTTAGTTTCACCTATTGAGATCAGCAAGAGAGGTAGTTGGAGAACCAGGCGATGGCTTCCTGGGATAATTCAAGGAGAATAGGGAGTCAATCAGCAGGAGGTGGTGAACAGTATCAAAGGCCTTAGTCAGGTCAACATAGACAGCCCCAACTAAGAGTCCATGATGAAGGGCATCATGGATAAAAGGTATATTTCAGGAGGGCAGTAGTGGTGCTATGGGCCTTCCAGAAACCGTGCTATTGGGGACATAATAGGTTATGTGTGTCAAGGAATTGTGATATTTGGTCAGCAACAATCTTCTCAAAGCTTTAGATAGGGGTGACAATATGGAGATCGGTCTATAGATACTAGCTAAGGTTCTGGCTCCACTCTAAAGAACTGGGGTCACCGTGGCTTGTTTCTACTGGGATGGGAATTGGCCTGGCATAGTGGCAGATAGAATTTTGGTAAGAGGATAGGACAGATTCCAGGACAGGTTGAGGAGGTAGAGATCTAAGGTGTCGGCGCTATGTCTGGATTTTCTTGGACCTTGGATAGGTATTTTCTGATTGTACTATGTGAAATGGACGTAGAGTGAGGAGAGCATTCCAGAGGGAGGAGGAAGGCAGGAGAGGGGGTTGAGGGTGTGGCAAAGAAGTCAGATGGGAGAACGCTGTAGAGATCAGCGAAGGTGGTGTTTCAGGTGCTGGCTATTAGCTCTGGATCCTGTGTGGTGGTTCCATGGACTTGAAGGAGGGTAGGAGGGAAGAAGGATTTATCATTCAGTCTATTAATGGTCTCCCAGAATTTGCTTCAATGCCCCATGAGGAGGAGAGACTAGACTGATAATAGGCAGCTTTGGTCTGTGATATTTCATGGGTACAGGCATTTCTAGCTGCACAAAAGTTTTGTCTGTCAGCTGTTAAACCTGAGTCAAGAGCTTTATGCCAAAGGTTGTCTTGGTACTGCATGTGATTTAGTAGGGACTGAGTGATCAAGGAGACATGGTTTTTGACAATTTTTTTTGACCGAGGGGCAAAGATGTCACAGCCAACATTGAAGGAGGAAATGAGAAAGCTAAGGCTTTGTCCACTGAGGTAGCATAGTAGAGGGAGAACAATCAACATTAGATAGGTAATTCTTGAAGTGTTCCAGGGATCCTTTTTTAAGTGACATTGGTAGGAGACTCTGCGGAGGGTGGATTTCAGACTGTTTGACCAGCAACAGATGATGGGGGAATGGTCTCTAAGAGAGTCAGAGAGTACCTGGACATCGAAGAGGTGACTGGGGTGGCTAGCCAGGATGAGGTCAATGAGTGCCCGAATTCCATTAGAAGGGTTTAGCTGTGGCATAGGGACCGTTTGTGTGAGATTCAGGGCTGCAATAGCACCTCTGTACTGTGTTGCTTCAGGGCAAGACAGTTAGTATTAAAATCCCCATGAGCAATAACTACTGAGTTTGGTGGAAGCTCGAGATGATATCCAAGAAGGAGGAGGAGGTGGGTTTTGTTGCCTATGGAGAATGTAGACAGCCAGTAGGTATACAAGTTTACCAGGCTTTGCTATTGTCAATTTTACCATTTGGGATTGAGCCCCAAGGAAGGCTCAGGAGTGTTAAGTTACTACATGACCTAATAGGTTGTTCCTAAAGTAGAAAGCACATTCATCACCCCTTTACTAGTCTATCGATCCGTGTAGGGTGTGCCATCCAGGTATACTGCGGAGTCAGCTGTGTTGTGGGTCAGCCAGGTCTCTACAATAGTCAGGACATCTGGGCTGTGTTGAACTACCGACACTTGTAAGAGGGTGTGTTTCTTTAGTAAACTACAGATATTGATGGATGCTAGCCTCAGACCATGGGTATGAGTCTGGCTTGCTGCAAGGGGGTGGGCAGGACCTGGGTTGGGATGGATGATGCCTGAAAGGTGCAGCAGTAGGCACACAATTCTGTAGAGGTTAGTTTAGGTAGCTTCCTTTTGGTGGGCAGATCACAGTTTAGATGTGAGTGGCTAGGTGAGTTAACTGGGGTGGATCGGATAAAGAGAGTGAATCAGCCACCCAGGAAAGCGGGAACAGGCATCATAAGTAGATCCAGATAGGTAGTGGAGTTATTGTTTGGGGACAGTGGAGGTAGAGCTAGAGTGGGAGCTCATAAACAACATTGGTGGTGATAGGCTACAGCAGGGAGGATAGTGTGGAGAATTGGCAAGGAGGTAGAGCATGACAAGGAGGAGTATAATTAGGAGATACATATCCCAGTATCGGAGGAAGAACTTTGAGGGGAGGGGCATACCTCCAGAGAGGGTTGAGCAATAGATTGCTTGTGTAAGTGAAATGGTTTACTTTGAGATCGGCCACTAGTGGTTTACTTTGTGAGTGGCCAATAGTGGTGATACATGGTAGCTGCAAGGGGAATGCAGGCTGATTGGTTTTGAACAACACGTGGCACCAGGCTATAAAACCACAATTTCACGAGGGTGATGGTGGTGGCAGTGGGGCAAACCAGCTCTGACCAAACAACAGCTCCAGGCTGTGGCATGCTCGCGTGTTGTCCATACCTGTTTTGCTTGTGGGGGTGGGCTTGCTTCTGGGAGGGATACCGTCCTTCTCGCCCTCATGACCACCAGGAAGGCTGCAGACAGAAGACGAAAACAGCAGATTAAGTACACAGGTAAGGGGGAGGAGGGGCTGAGGGGTGGGAGTTTGAGAGGAAGGAATATTCCGATATGGCTGTGGAAGCCTTCAAACTGCACTTGCTGGGCTGTAATTTACTTTAAAATAGTCTAAAGAATTTGGCTTTGAACCTCCACAGTAGTGCTAAACATTTCAGTAATACAAGGGTGCATAGTGTATCAGGTCACAGTAAAATTAAAGTTCCCAGTGCACTGAGGCTAATTCCTTAATACTCAGCTGTAAATTAATTAAGTCACTAAATTAATTCAGTTCAAATCACAGCACACAGAGAATAAAAGAAAACAAATAAACTATCAGCAGAGCTCTGCTGATGAAAATAGTAACAAGTCCTTAGGATGTAGGTTTAAAAGTTGGCGCTAAAATCCTTAACCAGCTCCGACCAAACAACAGCTCCAGGCTGTGACATGCTCGTGTGTTGTCCGTACCTGCTTTGCTTGTGGAGAGGTGGGCTTGTTCATGGGAGGGCTACCGTCTTTCTCAGCCCTCATGACCACTAAGGATGGCTGCTTTGCTTCGTGGGGTGGGCTTGCTCATGGGAGAGCTGCTATCCTTCTCAGCCCTCATGAGCACCAAGGAAGGCTGCTTTGCTTTGCGGAGGTGGACTTGCTCATGGGAAGGCTACAGTTCTTCTCGGCCCTCACAACCACCAAAGAAGGTTGTTTTGTTTTGCGGGGGTGGCCATACTTGAAAGAGGGCTACTATCCTTCTTGGCCCTCACAACCAGTTTTTGTAGTGAAAGATATGTTCTCTGCAAAAATTTTGTTAATGGACCATTCGTTTCCAGTGTCAAAAGTGGAAATGACATCTTAGGGGTCCCAACCAAAAGCCCACGTCGGTTCCAACCTAACACCCAACCCCTCCTGTATGCAGGAACACATGTGAGGTGTGCCTTAGGGTAGCAAACCTTAATGCTCACCCATTCCAAGAGTAAGTAAGCTAAGATAGGTATAGAATAAGAGAATGGGGTGAGCATTAGGGTTTGCAACCCCAAGGCACACCCTTCACATCTGTTCCTGCATGGAGGGTGGGGTGGGATGTTATGGTTGGAAACTGATGGTGGGTGGAGTCTTTGGGTTGGGAACCCTAGATGCCATTTCCTACTTTGACACTGGAACCCTAATTGTCCATGAACAAAGTTTTTGCAGATAATTTCCTAATTTTTGAGAAAGTATAATCATAAGGAACCGAATGGTGCATTAATGAAGTTTTTGCAAAGAATTTCCTTATTGTTTGAGAAAATATAATCAAAGACTTATTTCTATGTTGGAGCTCAAAGCCCTCTGGGCCTTGTGCTCCCAACCCTCCATATTTTTTTCAAGAGATTGTAATTGTATCCTTATTTCTCTGTGCAGGGCTTTCTGGGCCCTCTGCCATCCATGTATTACTCCTTAATAGCATACATATTTGTGTGTGGAGTGCAGGGACCACTGCAACAGTCCTTAGTAGTACTCATACCCTAAGTCATAAACATCTTTGTAACACTAATCTGAACACCTATCTCTAACCCTAACTCTACAACAAGTAAGAGCACAGCACCCCAAACTGCTCCTGGAGTCGTATAGAAATGTATTTTTGTTAAGAGGTATACAGATGCATAGAAAAATTATGTATGGATGACAGAGTATAATCTTGCTATGCCATGCAACTGAGGTTGTGATGTACAGTCTGTTTCTAGTCTTACATAATAGTTGTGATCTACAAAAGTGTTGCAGAATTTATAGCCTGTGGTCCCATCCTTTTAAATAATGTGTGTGTAGTTTGAAATCACATAGTGCTGGACACTCTGCTCACACAGATGCATAATTTTTGTAGGCTATGGGAATGCAGGGTCCATAGGACCTCATGTCCCAAGACAAACATATTTGTTGTATGCTGAGTAAGTGCAGGTGCTCTGCACTATGTGCTGCTTCCCACACAAACTGTTTCTATGTAGTGTGAATTCATGGTGTGCTGGACCATATACTGCCACCTATACCACATTTTTGTTTTGTAAGGAACCATAGGTTCTTCCACTCTTTGTGATCACTCCCATTCATAATTTTGAATATTTCACAGCTGAAGGCTCCTCCAAACTCAGCAGTCACACGAAAAAGAATTTTTATGTGCTGTTGGGAATGAGGGTCCTCTACACATGTTTGCCCCATGAAAGCAAAACATTACCATGTTGTTGTAGTACAGGACAATTTCTACACTGCTTTCATCTCATACATATTTTTTTTCAGCCATAGAAGCACAGGTTGGTCTAAGGCTGTACTCTTAGTTAGACATGTTTGTTCTATGCTATGGAAGTGCAGGGTCCTATGTACCTGTACTCCCACAAGTATCTTTTACCATAGAGTGCCAGGGCACAGTACAGTGAAATGTGTGTTCCCATACAAACTTACATTTTCAACAAAGTGTAGTAGTGCAGATTCCTCCAGAACCTGTCTTGATGCCAATATCACCATTACATAATACTGAGTATGAGGTCCTGCAGATCCTACAGTCCCACATACATAATCTTTGCATGCATCTGTATATATGTTAAGCAACATACATTTTCTATACATCTCATGGTGCAGCTTGAGGTGCAGTACATGCAGGGTGCCATCTCCCATGTTTACCTATGATTCAGGTGTTTTCCAAGATACCTACACTCACACGCATACATATTTTCTTTTTGGCAGTGCAAGCACAGGTTTCTCCAAAGCCTGTACTACTTTCCGTTACTACTTACCTTTCTTCTGTCCTCTATAAATTCTACAATCCAGTAGTTGTGTTAAATTTTTCTGTACTATGTAATGGTTTTTCTGTGCTTGTTTTAGTTTTCTAGAAGTTGCATGTCTGCCCTAGCTACCTACTTGTATAGTCTCTCATATAGTGCCTCCTCAATTGTACAAAGCATATGTGTATTGCTGTCTTTCACCTTGTCCCTCCCTGTTTCCCCAGGTTGCATCTGGAAATGAGTGGTTCTCCACCAGCATGCCTGCCTGGTTAAACTCTTAAATAAATAAATAAATACTCTCAGTCAGACATTTTTTTCTATACTGTGGGAGTGCATATTCGCATGGACCCTGTGCACACAGAAACATACTTCTATAATACCGTGCTAGCGCAGGGTCCAGTATAACATGATTCCCATAGAAACCTAACTTTTCTACACTGTAGTACAGCTGGGTTGTCCGGACACTGTGCTACCTTGCAAATGTCACCATTGCATGATGTGGAAGTGCAGGGTCCTTTGGACTCTGTGCTCCCACCCATACATAATTTTCTATACATGTATACAGTTTAGCAAAAATAGATTTCTATACATCTCTAGGGAGCAATTTGGGGTGCAGTGCATGCAGTGTACCATCCCCATGGTTGCCCAGCATGTGGGCAGACCCCAAGACAATGGCATGGCAGCAGAACTCATACAGTTGGTGGAACATGATGATGGAGGTCTCTTGTGCTTTGTTCAGAGATTTGTATGTTCTTTCTCTTAACCTGATGATGAGTGTCTCTGATTGGATGTGTTGACTTGTCCCTTCCTCTGCTTACATTGTCTATGCATTGTTGGGAGGATGTGGAAACCCAACACTGCATTTCCATATGTTTGTTGCTTTAATATGAACCCTAACTGTTGCATTACCAACTTTTTTTTCAATGAATATCCTTTCTTTTTGAGATGGTCTAATCAACATTATTCACATCTTGAGTACATGTTCCTTTGGGCCCTGCACAGGAATTGTGCATGTGATACATATATTATACCTGTTGCAGCAGTAGTGCATCTAAGAACATGGCTCTTTAGGACCTTTACTGCACTCTCTATAAGATATAATTAATATTTTGCATGTATCACAACATAGACATTTATACACTGTGGTGTGATACAACCATCTCAACACTGCTCCAAATACTGTACAATGTGATTACTATTTGCATGTAGCATTAAATGTTATCATAAATAAATACATTTTTCATGTATCACAATTTACTACCTACTTACTTATAGAGCATAACTTGTCATATATATTGGTACAATTACTATTGAATTGCACTTGCAATTTACACTTATGGTTTTCAAAATCATGTACAGTTTTATACCTGCCTGTATAATTTACCTTCCTGTCTCTATGCAATTATGTATAGTAATTGTTTATTATTGCACTATAATTAATGGGCTTCCCTTTTCCCATTGGGAAACCGTAGCCTAATTTTCTGTTATAAAGGCGTTTATAATGGCAAACACATGCACGGTTTACCCCACTCTTGTATCTTTCGAACTCACACCAACTGAGTCCTACCCGAACAGGAAACCCTTCCCTACTTCAAACCCACCATGGAAACTGCCACTTACACTCAGCAGTAAGTAGTTTTAAACTTACTTGTAATATTCCACACGGCTACAGAATGGACCACCCTGGCAATAATTTAAATAAAGCAAAGCGGACCTCGGGCTGAGGTAATCTGACTGCGCCACCACAGCAGTCTTTTTATTTTATATAATTGCTGAGGCAAAAGAAACCCAACAATTATATAAAATAAAATATGGGTCTCATTGTGTAAGCTTGATTTACACACACCCTCGAGGTTTGATGCTATGCATAAACTCCTTGGGTGTGTGTAAATTCTCTTTGTACACTGCGACCAATACTTTATTCTCTATGTACCACACTTCCTTTCCCATTTCTTCCTCCCCAGGTCACACTGGAAATGAGCCTCGGCTCAGTGCCTCTCCATTTACCAATCTTTAAATAAATAAAATAAATTTAAAAAAATTACAGTGATGTCATAATCTATACTCTGAACCTCAAACATCACGATATGATATGTGTCAGTTACTCTACTTTTGAAAACAGTTGACCATTTATTTTTATATATACAGAGAACCATTAATCTTTGTGTAATGTAACATAAGTATTGTAATGTAACATAAGTATTGTATTTCAGGACTATGTCAGTTTGTAGTTTATGTCTGTATTAGGAAGTAATGTGTTATGTGAAACCATAACTGAAAAGTATGGTTGAATGTTGACCACTACTCATTACCTATAACATCAAACACATTCTACACATACAGGGCATTTCAATTCAACTTTAAACTGTTACATCATTTTTTTGCAAAAAATAATTTTTATTGGACATACATGATCCATTTGTCATTTCCAAACATATTCACTGGTTTATGCAATAAATACAGGTATAAATGCAAATAGAGTACAATCCTTACGCATTAGGGGAGAAAACTTCTTGGGACCAGTCCTTTATTTCAGTATTGAATAACTTCTATATGGATTCATGTTCCGAGAAATATTGATTATTATATAAAGTGCTTATAAATAATTGTTTCCATTCCAGTTCTGGAAGTTTAATACCAATCTCATTTTGTTTCCAATATTTTAAAATCAGTCTTTTTAACTGCCATTACATTTGCTTTAAATAGGTTCTGTGATTTTTTCCATAATACTGATGTTGAAAGCTTCAGTTACTATATCCGTATAATTAAACCAATGTTCTCCATGAAACCTATTTGATCCAATATTTTAAAGGACTGAGTCCACCAGTTTTGCTCCTTTTACATTCCCAAAACATATGAAAAAATCTGCATCTGAAACATCACAGAACCAACAATCTCCTGAGTTTATCATCCCCATTTTTTTATCTGTATGGTGTGTGTACGCTCTGTTGAGAATTTTGAATTAGATGGATCTGTCTCTTGTCAGTCTGTAAATATAAGCACTTGAAATTTCATATAATCCCTGCATCCATAGGTTGTATGTGTGATGTGGTGTTGGGTGGCAAAAATGATGTTTCACATTAGACAGACCTGTTGGTGGGGTATGGCTTGTGGCATTGTCTGCAAGCAGGATAACATGTTTTGCTGTAGCCACATTGCTCTGTCAAGACAATGAGCCATTCTTTAAATTCATTCCCGTCATCCATGCCTTTGAATTAGAGATGCAGTGAATTTTTAATCCATGGCTAAGTGGACTGAAGTAGCCACTTCATGTTAAGGAGCACAACGCCAAGTGGGCACTTCAAGGTGCTACGCCACGCCATTATTATTACCACTTTGCATTGCCATTAGGCCTTGCACATGAAGTAAGGTGAAGTGAGAAGAGAATAGGCCACCCTCACACATCACATGGCTTACAGTACTGTAAGTCATATGCTTCAGCCAGGCAGGAAGGAAGTGAGTCAGAGAAGCAGTCTCACTTTCTCCTTTGAATTTGCAGAAGGAGAAAGCATTGTGAGAGGAGACTAGGAGTTACAGTGCTTGATTGCCTTGACACTTGCATTTCAGAAGAAAACCAACAGCTTTTTAAAAGCTATATCTTTATTTAGTGTGTGGTTTTTTTGAAGGGTGAATTTTGTGTATAAGTTTTGTTTTGTTTTCTGTGTGTGACTGACTGTGTTTGTCAGTGAGTGTCAGTGTGTGTGTCTGTGTGTGTATCAGCCTAGGAACTTGTTGTGTGGGTCAGGATGGACCCAGGAGAAGGCGAGTTGCTGGCCTGTGGGGCGCGGTCTGAGAGGGGTGTGGATCCATGAGGAGCGGGCGGTCATGTCCTGCTGGACTGCTCCCAACTCCTGGGTGTTGCTTCCCCATGTTTAAGCAACAGGAGAAGCAGCAGCACCAGTGCCACTGGTGGTTGCTGTGCATCCACCTTCTCCGATACTACCACCACCACCACCAGTAGCAGAAGCTGTAGGTGCTCAGCAGCACCCCTCCACCATCTCCACAGCCACAGGGCCACAGGAGGTGGCCCTGGAAAATGTAAGTTGTGGGACTCATGTGAGGACTGTGTCTGGTCCCCTCACAGCTCCCAGTATGAGTGTTTTTAACTCTGTGGGAGACAGCACAGTGGTGGTGTGCCATCTGTATGGTGTGGTGGTCCACTGTGGACCCCATGGGACACATTTGGGAACTGGTGGCCAGTGCTACCAATGCTGAACCACCACAGGGCAGAGTGGCAGGCTGCCACAGAAGAGGGCCAGGCATCCACCTGCTGACCCTTCCATGGCAGTGGCCAAGGGCATTGCTGGGGTGGGAGTTGTGCCTCATCACTGCCGCAGCAGGAGGAGGAGGAGGAGGAGGAGGGCTAGTACAGCAGCTGTTCCACCACCACCACCACAGCCACCAGCACCACTCTTTCACCACCACCCCCACTACATGGATTCCTTGCTGCAGTGGGCCCCGCCACAGTCCCTGCAACACAGTCTGATATCTCCTGGTGTGGGCAGCTCTTGAAGAAACAATGGCGGTTCGGTGCTTTGCAGCAGCAGGTGAACAGAATAGAACAACAGCAGCAGCAAATAGTATCAATGCTACACCTGCTGCTGGACCACCAAGGCATCCCACAGCCACAGTAACTTAGGGGATTGTTTTCTGCCACCCCACCCCAGTACTGTGTTGTAGTGTTTTGTGTGTTTTCTCTTTGCTGTTGTTTATTCATACACATTTTCCCATCCAGGGAATCTTTCTTGCACCATAGTGCAATACATTTGTGTGAAAACTGCAATGTAATTTCATTACAGTGTGTCACGTGTGGAGGAATTCCCATTCTGAAAATCTGCTCACATTCTGCCTTCCTTCTCAGCAATGTTAGAACATGATGGCAGGGAGAGCACATGTGCATGCTCATACAGTGAATATCCAATTGTCCGGCAGCTTTCCAAATGTTTCTTTATGTTATAATGGTCAGTTTGTGGTGAAATGTGTGGGCACATTTCCAGTAAGAAGAGCCTTGTTAGTGGAAACATTCCCACATATCTCACCACAAAGTCAACCTTATAACATAAGGAAACATTGGGACAGCTGCCGGACATTCACTATAGTAGAGCATGCACCTGTGCTCCCCTGGCATCACGCCCTAATGTTGGTGAGAAAGGGGACAGAATGGGTGGGTTTTCTGATAGGTAATTCCTCTGTCACATGACACACTGTAATAAGATTATGGGCGGTTTTCACAAAAAATATATTGCACTCTGTGGAGCAAGAAATATTCAGTTAGATAATGCCTCCCCATATTAGTTTATGTGCATCACCATAACTATGTAATGTGGCTCTGTAAAGCAGCAGCACAGCAATCTATTGAGAACTCCGACCTATATTTTTAAATGCTATGTTACAACTTCCTTTACTTACATCCTGACTGACTGGAATAATACACAAATTTGCAGTAGTTGAGTCTGCTGTACTACCTTTTTCATGTATGAAATAATGAAAGGAGCATTCCTTTAAATTGGTGTTGACCAGGTCTTTGTCATTGTTTTCCTCTGCTTTTCTCCATCACATGAATTAGTTGTTATATATCACTTCTGTTGTTAATTAACAGTTATGCAGCAGGCAGTGTTTTATGACACCACGGAACAATAGTTATTGAAAAGCAGCTGCAAATAAATACAAACCTGGTCCGAACAATATTGGAAGGCATGCTCATTTTTTTCATGCATGGAAAAAGTAGTCAAGTAAGTAAAGCAGACATAAATTGTGAAAAGAAGCGTATCATTCATCTCACGATTCGGAGGTAACTAGTGATGGCTGTGGCAATGTAAAGTAGCATACAAAAGTATAGTTCAAAATTGTCAAGTCATTCTTGCAATGCTGCTTTAATTGTAAAAATGTCAGTATGACATCATGAGCACACAGCAACAATCACAGAACACACAAAAGTGGCACAGAGTCCCCATATTTTTACTGCAGGCCCAAAATGCATCCTGCTTGTGTACAGAAAATTGACAAGTGTTAACACAGTGGAATGAGAGTGTTTCAGAACATGCAAAGTCCCCAGAATTAATGGCACACTCAGTCCTGTGCACAGTGGTGGCACAGAGTCCCAGATTTTTCTGCAGGCCCAAAATGCATCCTGCTTGTGTGAGAAAATTGGAAGTGTTAACACAGTGGAATGAAAGTGTTTCAGCACATACAAAGTCCCCAGAATTAATGGCACACTCAGTCATGCGCACAGTTGTGAGTACAGAGTCCCAGATTTTTATGTAGGCCCAAAATGCATTCTGCTTGTGTGCAGAAAATTGACAAGTGTAAACACAGTAGAATGAGCATATATCAGCACATGCCCCAGTATAAAATGATGACTGTGAGCATTGTGTTGCTGTCAATGTGTTTCCTATGAGACGATTGAGCAAATGCAATGTGATCATCTCAACTGGATTGAAGGGTCCCCTTTGGCTGTATACTAATAGTAGCCTAAGTTAGTAGATATATATATATATATATATATATATATAGCTATATGGTTGTGTACTTTGTAGGTGAGATGGGGGTTGACATGGACATGTACTCATGGTATTGCTCTGCATCACAGGTCACACAGAAACTGTTGGTGTGCACATTCCAGTGCTCAATGAGATTTTTTGTGCTGAAATTGGAAACGGATAACTCTCAAGCACATGAAGGTAAGTATTATTTTTTGAGGGGTGGGGGAATCATATTTGCAGGTTTGTCTATGATGGTTTCTTATTTTGTTACTTCTTCACAGATTTCATCAGCATCCTTCTGGAGTCGGTTGAATGATGGTCATGGTCATCTAATGAAACGACTTCTGCGTGTTGCATGTGCCCAAGCTCGGGGGTGCCTGATGTTGAAGAACTTTTAGATAAGGACACTTTGACAGAACAACAAAGTATCTATAAGTTTCCTAAAAAGAAATGAATGACTTCTACAACTTAATTGTTATGTGTCCCTCCCTGGTTCTCAAATCTCTATCTAAAGTCAAGTTACATTTCAAACCCATATCTTGTCAACTAACACAACCTGTGAATATTTGCTACAGTCTTCCAAAACAATGAAATGGATGAAATAAAATCTTCATACTTACCAGAATGGATTTCACATGGATATTACATCGCTTCCTCTCTATACGGTACAGCTACAGTACCATTCCCAATGAGTTTTAGAGATGGAGCCTTTTTGTTACCCTGTAAAAGAAACAAAATAAGTGTACCATATGGGTGGGATATTCAAACCGCGCCCAAAAGTGCACAACAGCAGGAGCAAGTGCAAGTCACTTACAAGACATGCATAATTGTCGCGATATTCAAATGTGGAGCAAGGCCAATTGGGCAAGCAGCCAACGCCTGAATATCACACAAACCGCGCCATAGCACAACCAGGAAGGAAGCTGAGCAGAAATGATGCGCCATAGCGCAACAAGGCTAGCCCAGCTGAGCAGTCCAGAGGTGCCATAGTGCAAGCAAAGAGACCCCCCGCAGAATAGCAATAGAAGTGCACAACCAGGGAGGTGGCAGGGCACACCACCCATGCCACAGATGGGCACAGGGACACACTGCCGAACCAACATGTACCCCCCACTCCAAGCACAGCATAACTGGGGAGGGATGGAGCAGCCACTGGGCCATGGGGACAAGCAAACAAAGCACATCCCGCCATGTTACTGCAGCACACCTACTGTCAACCTGAGACTGGCACACAAAGGGGTGGAGCACCCCAGTGTCCAGCGGCCCCCCTGTGCACAGCACTCCCAGCACTGTGACCCCAAGACACCACCCATGCGCATTGACCAGCACTACAGGAGTCCCCAGGCCCCAGACACTGCAACCTCGTGAACCACAGGACCACACAAGCCAAACCCACCATGACCACCCAGCAGTGGGTGGCAGCACCAACAATACTGACTGGAAGCCTCACCCACACCAGAGACACTGCCCCACACACGCACACACATACCCATGACCATGCCACACCTGATGCCATGCACACCACTGCAACTGAGCACCTATAGCCAGCTGCAAATCAGAGACCACCACAGTATTCATATCAAAATATATATGTAATAAAGATGCATAACAAGAACAACAAACAGTAACATAAGTACAAAGCAGGGGTGGGGTATGGGTATGAGGTAGAGATGGGTAAGGGGCAGGGTGAGCTAACTGGGAGAGGAAGGTGGGGATTGCTGACATCTGGCTACCTCCTGGCAGCCTGCCCTCCTCCTTCTGCCTGGTGCTGTGCCTGTGGCCTCTTCCGCGCCGCATGCCATGCTGCTGTAGGTCGAGGAGGATGGTATGCGAGTCCATGGCCACTTGAGTCAGCCTCCGCGCCCTGCTTCAGTGTGACCATGCCACAGTCTGGTTCTGCCTGGACCTAGGAGGGGTAGAGGGCTGCACAAGACGGAAGTAACCAACTTCAGGGGTGGATTTTAAGGAAATGGGAAGGATCCTTCAGGAGCATTTGGATGGGATTGGGTCAGACATGGACACTGATAGTAGGTGGGAAATCATCAGAAGAGGGTGCAGGATGCTACCAGCACCTGTGCAAGAGTAAGACAAAAATGCGGTGGGCCCAAAAACCCTGTTGGTGTACCAGGAGGTCCAGGAGGTGGTGCAGGGAAAGAAAGCAGCCTATAAGCAATTCAAGTGCTCAAGGAGTGAAAGGATCGAGGGGAGCATGAGCTGATGGCTAGAAGGGCCACTAGAGTGGTGAGGTGCTAAGGCAAGGAAGGAGCAGAACCTGGCCAGGGAAATTAGGGAGAGGGAAAAGGGTTCTTAGATACATTGGGGAAAGACGAAGGGTGAAGGGGCAGATTAGCAGGATTAAGTCAGGGGACAGATGGGCACAAGACCGGGAGCAGAGCTGAGGTAGTAAATAGTACTTCACCTCAGTTTCACCAGGAAAATGGGGTGCTGCATCATACATCAGAGGAGACAGAGATAATGAGGAGGGGGACCCTACCGATCAGCAGGTCTGGGAGGGGAGGCATCACTGGCAGGTGGGGAGGCTAAGCAGGGAAGAGGTACTGGAAGTGGAAATCACAGCAGAGAGAGTGAGGGAAGCCCTCAGCTCCCTTAAGACGGAGAAAGCACCGGGCCGGATAAATTACATCCTAGAGTGCTGAAGGAACTTGCAGATGTCCTAGCGAAACCCTGGCAGAGCTTTCACCATCTCTCTGAGGACAGGGTGGGTGCCCCAAGACTGGAAGGTGGCGCATATAGTGCCTATCCACAAGGGGGGATCAAGGAGGTGGCAGGGAACTACAGGCCTGTCAGCCTGACATCGGTGGTGGGCAAGGTGATGGAGGGCATTGTCAAGGAGAGGCTGGGGGGACCTGGATAAGTCAGGGTGCCTGGATGATAGACAGCATGGATTCATCCTGGGAAATCATGTCAGACAAACCTGGTGGAGTTCTATGACTGGGTGACAAGTGCCTTGGACCTGGGTAGACCAGTGGATGTCCTCTTTCTAGACTTCAGCAAGGCATTTGACTCTGTTCCTCACGTGGGCCTGTTGGATAAGCTGGGAGAAATGGGGTGGGAAACCAGATGATCAGATGGATAGGCAATTGGCTCCAGGACCGGACACAGAGGGTCGTAGTTGGTGGGATAGTCTCATCCCCAAGGAGGGTTATTAGTGGGGTCCCACAGGGATCAGTCATGGGCCCCTTCTGTTTCAACGCCTATGTATCTGACATAAGGACAGGAATCACAGAGTGAGATGAGTCTCTTTGCAGATGACTCAAAACTGGGGCAGTGGTGGATTGGGAGGAGGAGGTGGCCCTGCAGGGACCTGGGCTCTGGAAAGATGGTCTAGAAAGTGGAAGCTAAGGTTCAATGCAGGAAATGCAAGGTACTCCACCTGGGGCAGAAACCCAGGCCAAGTGTACACCCTGGGGAAATGCTACAAGTCTCAATGGCTGAGAGGACCTGGGGTGGTGGTGGATGTCAAGATGAACAACTCTGAGACTTGCAGGAGGGCAGCAGGCCAACAGGATGCTGGGATGCATCAGCTGGGAGGATCACCTCGGAAGGAGGGAAGTGATACTCCTCTGTATAACTGCTTGGTGAGGCCGCACCTGGAGTACTGCGGCAGTTTTGGAGGCCACTTAAAGAGGGACATTAACCCTCCTGGAGAGGGTCCAGAGGAGGGCAACCAAAATGATTTGGGGCTTGGGGACAGGACCTATGAGGAGAGGCTGGCGCTAAATATGTACACATTGGAAGAGAGAGGGACCGGGGGACATGATAGAGGTCTTCAGGTACATGAAGAGGGTAAATAGGGAGGAACAGTCAGGGTGCTTCAAAGAAAGGAGGAAGGGGCCACTAGGGGGCATGGGTGGAATCTGGAGGGAAGATTCAGGGGAAAGGAGGAGGTGCTACTTCACTGAGAGATTGGTGGAGCCATGGAATGCACTACCTAGGGGCTGGTGGAGGCAGAGACAGTGGAGGGGTTCAAGAGGGGTGGAACAGGTACAGGAGAAGGGTTCTGGAAGCAAAATCCAATGCAGCAAGAATATCCGGAACTGGGAAGGGAGAAGCCAGAGAAGGCGAGGGGACAGCAAGATCAGCACCAGGGTGGGGCTGACCAAACAAACAGACACAAAAGACCATTAGATCTATTCTGCTGGCATTTTAGTATGTTAGTATGTTAGTAACATGCGCGGATCCAGATACCTAGGACAAGGGATCAGAGTCAATGGCTGTGACTGTCCACATCCCTGAATGCCACCCATCATGCATGGCATACAGCCAAGTGCCCCACTCCTGTGATGGACTGCACCCTCCCACAGTGACCGTGCTGCAAAGACATGCCCAACCAGCCAGCAATGGCCATATGTTACCACTGCACACACACACCGCCCATGTCCAGCACAGCACAGCCAAGGCTGCGCAGTGACGTGGCTACATGGTGGGATGCTAGTGCCACATCCATGTGCCCAGTGCATGCATGAACCACCAGTGACACACACACACACATGCAGTGCCACTGGACAGTGATGACTGTCACATGTTGTGTGCATGGTAGTGTCATCCATGGAAGGTGTCCGTGCCCCGCGAGCATGCAACAGCATCCGATGTAATGACACTCACCCTCATCAAACCGCTGCTGCAGGTGCTGCTGTGGCTGCGGCTGCTGCTGTGGCTGTGGCACCTCCTCCACCAGCCACCCTGGCACCGCCATCCCAGGCCTCAGCCCGTGCCCGCCTCTGCTCCTCCATGCTTGTGGGAGACAAATGAAGAGAAACACATCAGTGAGATCCCAAAGCAGACAGCCTTGCCCCATTGGTGTGCCTGCCCACACAACCAGACCCAAACAGCACACACCTGCAAACACACTCACAGCAAACCATAGCCCAACCCATCCCCATGTGCAGATCACATTACACAGTCACCCACGGACAATACCGGTGAATACACAGCACACCCACCTGGCCTGGCTGCGCCCCTCCTGGCATGGGACCGAGGGTGCTCAAGCAGAGCCACGCTCCCTCCTCGCAGGTCACTGTGGCGGTGCCTGCACTGCAGGGATCCTTCTCCACCCAGTGGCCTGCTCCAGGGCAGTGGCGACCAGCTGCCACACATGGGTGCATGGCACCTGCAGGGCACTCCTCAAGCAGTGAGCCATGGTGAGGCTCCACCACAGCCACCAGGTTTGCCAATTCCAAGGCCCCCATTGTGTTGCTCTCCTGCGTGCCATTTTTCAAAATGTACCCAGTGGCAATATGGCGCTCCGCAGCGTAACCCAGGAAATGTTGCGCAATACAACTCATCACTGCCTATCGCTGTTGTCCGGACAGCCGCCACTGGTTCACACGTGCCGTCACCAAACAGCACGCATAGAGCCGCATATGCCAGACGCATAGCGCAGGGGGCAAGGTTGGCCACAAGGTCATGGGTCAGTGGCGCAAGGCCACGCACAGCACCATCAGACATCCACACATCCTGCACGATCGGGTCACCCGCGTGCCAGTGCCAACAGTGGACTATTGCGCAGTACTGCCACAGCCATATGGTGATGCAGCGCCAGCACCACTGGCACAATGGTGGCCATGTCCTGAATTGCTGATCGCACAGCACATCATCAGCACGGCAGATGCCCGCGTAAGTTACCTGGGCAGCGCAATGCAGTGTACCACACAGTCACAGAAATGCGCATTGGCTCAGCCGCTCAACCAGATGCGCAAAGCGCAACAGCACGATATTCAGCCGACACTGCAAATCATCTGATCAGCCGCTCAAAGGCAGTGGCGTGATTAGCATGTCATTAAAGATGTGCCACTCCTAATCTGCATGCATTGTGATATAAATACGAGACATTGGGATGCGCTGGCCAGATTCGGTTACTGCAGGTGTGAGGTGAGTTGCATGCTGTTGATGTTCTGGCCAATGGTCATGGGATAACACTGTAGACTGCACAGTGACAGGTGTCCACTTCCACCCATTACAGACCGATTACGACCCAGCAGAGCAAGGCGAGGGTGAGAAGGTGGCCAAGGAGGAGGCCCAACTCCACCCACGGCGAGATTAGAGGGCCCCCTTCCAGGCCTACCTGGAAGAGGAGCCACTACTGAGTGGAGTGGGTGGGGCACCCTCAGGCCCAGGCGGCTGCATGGGGAGGGGTAGCTCGGTAGTGAACCTGCACGGAAGCCACCAGTGCTCCTTGCAGGAATGCAAAAAGAAGATGGGGACAGACCGCAGAAGGGTGAAGGAGAAGTGGCAGCCCTCAGGGCGCACGCACTGGCACAGGCGGGGCCAGCCAGCAGTGGTGGAGCTGACCCCGGCTGAGGACCGACTGGCTGCATCAATGCAGCGGAGTGCTGTAGAGGGCGACCAGGAGGTGGATTCCAGACAGGTGGAAGCCCATCACTGCACGGTATGATATGGTGGTGGTGTTGGGGGAAGGTTGATCACATGCACTAACATGTCCTCACTTTCTGTTACAGATCCCGTTCATCTGCAGGGGACAGTGGTGGTGGGACCATGGAGTGTGGAAGACCTGCCAGAGGTGCAGGAGGGTCCATCCACCTCTGTCGCCAGCTGGCATGCACTGCACCAGCATGCACGCCTGACTGCCACCTCTGTTGTCGGTGAGTCAGGTGTGGGAGGTGCACAGCCTGTGTCTCAGCAGTCTGGCATGCAAACATGCCAGCACACTGTGACTGTGGCTGTAGCACGCCTGCACCATTGATGATGCAAGGACTGCAATGGGCAGTGACACGTGTGGTGTCCTATGACGGACACACAGCAGGCCAACACATGCCCCTGGACCTAGCTGGTTCCAATGTGTGTGCAAGCATGTCAGCACAGTCCCAGGCTGTGCCTGTCCACACCGGTGGGCAGGTCTCTGGCACTGTTGCGGCCACAGCAGTGGAACGAGTGGTCCCTGCGCACAGCAGTTGGAGGGCAGCAGCAGCAGTCACCCACCAGATCTGGGTACAGGGTCCAGCGGTGGCACATGCACACCGCCTGTTGACCTGCCCACACTGGTCCTGGTGAACAGCGCCCTCAAGGGGTGTTGAGCATCAGGCCTACCATACCCTGGGGACAGAATGCCGATGTGGCACAGGACCCATTGGACGAGCACACCTGCCTGCTGTGGGCATCAGTAGATCAGCAGATGCATGTTGCAACATGTGTGGAGGCACTGTGCATGGCTGTGGAGTGGAACAGCAGGGACAATGCATTGATCCTTGCAGAGATGGTCAGACTGTGGATGGATGTGACCACCACCATTGACAGGCTGGCCCAGGCAGTGGTGTCTGTCCTGGCCGCATTGGGCACACAGTCAGGTGCCCTGTACCGCACACCCCACACAGTACGCTCTCCACTCCCATTCCGGTGTCGTGTGACACCCAAACTGTCGGCGCGGGTTCTGCTGTGGGCATCCCGAGCACCCGGGTGCAGGTATGTTCAGCATGCTGCACACCCCTGTGCGACAAGGTCGCGATCACGCAGTGGGACCCTGGTGGTCCATCAGTGCCACCCCATGTGGCCCATGATCAGCCTGCCAGTGCTGCTGGACACAGCGGGCTGCCACACATCCACAGTGGCTGTGGAACAGTGCAACATGACTGACCTGTCTCCCAGTGCGGGCCCTGTCTGGTGCTGCCTGTGTGCAATGTGCACGGTGGGCAGTGCACTGGTGGTTGCCCTGCCTAACACGCCGATACGCGGACCACCTGCACACCCACCGACTGCTGTCCACAGGTGCGTGTGCATGATGATGCCTGCATTGTACTGTACACCAAGGTGCAAGGGTGCCCAGCATCTGACACACATACTTGGACAGTACAGGTAGTGGGGTGGTCTGTGGATCTGGGTGTTTGCCATGTCTGTTCCTGCTCTGCTGTGCCCTGCCCATGCATCGCTTTGTCTGTGTGTGTGTGTGTCCATATGACTGTTCACCCCTCCCTGATGGTGTGTTCATGTGCCTGGACCCTTCCACTCCCTTGCCATCATACACCCCTGGTGTGTTACCCTGTGTGCCTGTGGGTTGCGCCTGGACAGTGTTGGTTGCACATGGCCCTTGACTTACCTGTGTCATGCATAATGCTCTCCATGATGGTGTCCCAGTGCAGCTGGGCCTGCTGGATCAGTCGGGGTACCGCCATCCATGGAGGGGCTGCTCATCACCATCATCACCCGGTGCCACTGGCGTCCCCATCGCTCCCCCTCCTCGACCTGTATGGCTATCCCACAGTCTTTGGCCACATTGTGCAGGATACAACAGGCCAGGAATATCTCACAGGAGTTTGAGGGCTGTACTGTAGGGCACTGCCGAGGTGTGTAGGCATCGAAGCGCACCTTACATCCCAAACACCCGCCGATGATGTGCGTGTGGTGGCATGTGCCTCATTATAGCATTGCTGCGATGGGGTCATGGGGCGCCGCACAGTGTGAGCAGCCAGGGATGGAGTGGTATCCACTGTCACCTGTGTGGAGATAAGTTTCATGTTCAGGTCCACATTGCCCATATCCCTGTGTGCCACTACCATGGCACCTGTGGCATTCCCACCCTTGCCCCAATTTTGCAATTCCTATATGCATACTCACCCACTAGATGGCCTGTGGAGATGTCCCCACTCTTGAAATGATGGCACAGTGTGAATGATACCATATGAAGGCATCATGTGCTCCACCAGGGTGTGTGGCACAGACATTGATTATGCGCCCAGTGGCATCACACACCACCTGGCAGTTGACACTGGAAAAGCCCTTCCTGTTCCTGTATGCAGCCCCATCAGGCCAGGTGGCATGCGAATAGCCACATGGGTGCAGTCTATGGCCCCCAGCATGCCAGGCATACGTGATACCCTGTGGAACTCCTGCATGTTTGCTGTGCTCTGCCACGGTGCTGGGGAAATGGATGTACTCCAGCATGTGGCAGCAGTGCATGATGAATTGGTGGTGAGGATGCGTGACGTGGCCAACTGTGTTATGCCTGTGGTGTCCTCTGTCGGCCTCTCGAAGGTACCCGTGGTGAGCAGGCACATGCAGGCTGTTACCTTTGTCTCCACTGGACATAGCGTGACTCCGTGTAGGGTGCCTGCATCACATCACCACACAGCTCACAGAGCCGCCTCAGTATTGCCCTGTTCAGGTGGTACCAGCCCACAATCTCTACGCCTGAGTACAGCTCAGCCGATGCGGCACGGCATTGCCTGTTGGGCATACCACCGAACGGGCCCTTCCACCGCCACGTCCCCTGCAGCATGCCTTCTCACCCCCTCATTACAGCTTCCATGTGGAAGCTGGCACTGTCCATCTCCCTAGCTTGTGTCCCCCGCTGTTGTTGTTGTTCTGTTACCCCACTGTCCTAACTGCTACCTCCACTGCACCGGTACACCTACTGGCCTCTGCAGTCTGTGGCCCTGCACACCCTCCCTTGTCCCTCTCCTCTCCTGTGCACTCCCAGGCCTGCACTGTTTGCCACTGTCTCCTGTTCTCCCTGCCTCATGTGGCTTCCTGTAGCGTTCTTGTGCCTCTTCCTTGAGCCTTTTATTTTGGCTCATTTCCGCCGTGCGCACCTTCCGCTCATCTGCTGTTGCACATTCGCAAAGTCTTTGAATATCGCATTGCACTCTTTATGCATGGGTCCACCCCTTTGGTTGCATGCCTTCATTTGCATTGCGCTGTTCCTCAGCCTGTTTTCAGTGGCGCAACTGCCTCCTGCTGAATATCGCAGAATGGCTCACTTTGATTATGGCATGCGCAACCCTGCTGCGCATGGTGCAACCCTTTGAATATCCCACCCAATGTGTTTTACCATTGTGGCTCTGAAAAGCTACAGAAAACAAAACATACAACTAAAGGAAGTGAAGCAGCATAACAAACATGAGTACATATACTCACTTTATGGTTTAAATATTATATCCAAAAGAACAACAGCCGCGATCAGCAAATGTGCCAGGCGCTCACCCAAACGAGCTGACAGCTCATCCAAAGATGCTTAATCGAAACAAAAATGGTGTCACTCTGGTCTTCAAAATGCTGCAGTGAGACGCTGAATATTAAAATAAATCAATTTATTCAATGACCACAACACAATCGTGCTCTATACTACCCAGCACTTGACTCCTAGCAAGTCTTCCTCACGAGGAGTCAAAGCACTGGGTAGCCATAAGAGCATGATTGTGTTGTGGTCTTCAATAAATTGATTTATTATTAAATATTCAAGGTCTCACTGCAGTATATTTGAAGACAAGAGTGACACCATTTTTGTTTCCTGGTTTAAATATTAAGAAGCTTTGTGTCTGTGGCTGATGGATGTGGTGCTCCAGACAGACTCAGTCTCAGTGGTGGCAGTGGCTAATATCAGTTCCATGGTGGTGGTAGTCCAGGGTGGACAGACTCACGCTCAGTGGTGGCAGTGGCTAACATCATTCCTGGAGGTGGTGGTCTGAGGGTCGACAGACTTAGTCTCAGTGGTGACAGTGGCTAACATTCCTGGTGGTGGTGGTCAGGGGCACACCACCTTTAAAACTTCAGTTAAAACCTGTCAACATTAACCACATCATCATCCTCATAAAAAGCTGCCCTCACAGTCATTGATGTCTGAAGTCTGACCACTGGGAAATTCTTTCTCCATTGTGTCATCATCTACGTGCAGTGGTGGGCTATTTTAGGCAGCCACTACCAGCACCACCAGGATGCTCCATTTCCACATCAGCAAGACCACCATGACTAGGCCAGGGTACGAATACCGAGGCTGCAGTCTGTGCTGGTATGTACCTTTCATTCATTTTAATGAATGTTAGCAAACTAACATTTGCAGAAGACAGGTTTGTCCGATGATCCTGACAATTGCACCTGCTGAGCTGAATATCCTCTCAACACTTACATTGGAGGGTGGGCATGTGAGGTACTTCAGTGCCACTGCAGTCAGCTCTGGCCATTCACTGACCTTTCTACTGCAGTGCAAAAGAGGATCATCAGTTATTGTCAGGTGCCTGTTTTCAGACAAATATGACTCAACCATTCTCTGTGCCACATTAAATCCAGTTGTTGATGCATCATCCAGTTCTCCCAAATCATTTATTTCACAAATACCCACTTGGGACATAGCCTCCCAAAGCGGGCTGATGCCAGCCACTCTGGATGACAGATCACCTGGAACTGCAGTCCCTTCCACTTGCAGGATATGCTTGATGGTCCACAGGTACACCTTCAGCCGGATTATGCTGCTGAGGTTTGCTGACCTTGGCACGTGACTTCAGTACCCCATGAACCAAGTGCACCAGTTGACCACTAATATTTTTTACCTGTTCAGGCCCTCCCTCCAGTACTGATGCAATTCCATCGCTTGTATCGCGGGTCCAGCATTGTTGTTATAGCAAAGCTGTCACTATGCTGAATGCTCACAATGTGACGATTCTGGTCGGATACTGTCAGCATGTGTTGTAGCACCATACTGCTACCACCGTCTCTGGCAACATCAAGGCTATACTGTGCATTCACCAATGTCTGCCTCAGCACCCACAGCAGTGGAATTGATTGGATAATGGAGGCAGACTTGCCGCTAACTGCCTGTGTGGCATGTTCAAAGGCCGCAAAATTGTTATTACAGAGTCCATGAAGCGCCACTGTTCAGTCTTCATAGACATGGGGGCCCTGGAATTGTCACGGCTAGTGAGCATAACAAGATAGTCTGAGATGGCTTTGTATTGTTCATACAACCTCTCTGCCATGTATAAAGTGGAGTTCCATCGGTGACAACTTCCAGCTTCAAGCGGTGCTGAGGCAGGCTGTTTTGTATCTGCAACTGCCGCACTTGGTCACGGGCCTTTCCAGATCTTGAAAAGTGAGAGCAGATCGTTGTGCAATAGTCAGCATTTCCTTTATATCAGAGTGCTGCAGAAACTCCTGAACCACAAGATTTAAACAGTGGGCCATGCATGGAACATGAAAAAACACCATTCGTGATGCATTTCACCACATTTGACCCATTGTCACCTGCTATGAACCCAGCTCTCAGGAACAGATGGCTTAGCCATCTGTCAATTTTAGTCAGTACCACATCCACATGTTCTCACCAGTGTGTAAACAAGTCACATTGTGCATAGCAATCATTGCATGCTGTTGAATTCCTGGAAGATTGCTACCGAGACAATCTACCTTACTGCACTGATTATTCACACTACCAACATCACAAACAACCCCAGCACTTGCACCCAGTGTGCAGTTACACAAATATGAACTCCCCGTTGTTTTTCCACTTGTCCACATATCTATACTTAAATGGATGAATGGAGAGGAGGAATGTTGAAGGGCATGTCTTACTGAGTCAGACACAGTCGCGAACAACTCGGGGACAGCACGGAGAAAAGTATGCCCTGGATGAGACTTTCCATTTTGGACAGGCATGTGCAGCAAACTGCCTGAACCCAGAATGTTCCACAAAGGAGAAGGGCAAAAGATCAATTGCCAGAATTTCTGCTACAGCAGCATTAAGTTCATGTGACACTGTATGATTCGGAAGGTACTTCAACTTATGTACAAAACACTACGTAACATGGGCTGACTTAAACATTTTACACAGGGTGTTTTGATCACAAATGGTTGTGCTCTGTGATGAATGGCATTGTCAGGGAGTAGATGTGGACATTTGATGAAGACGGTTGCACAGGTGATGATGACAAACCCAGAAATGCTGTTATTTTGCCAGATTTGCCAACTGGGGTTGATGTACCAATTGCACTAGACATACTGCATTCACCACCACCACTACCACAAAACAACTACTCTCACCAGCACTGGACAATTTTTCAAAGTCATTATGGTCATTCACCTCATCATGCCTGTAGTACTCCTCTGCTCTTATTACCACACTACTGCACACGTTTATTTTCTACTGGGCTTAACAGTCATGGAAGGGGATAACATGCTGGCTATGGTTGCCAGTGATGAGGGTGAATGCTCCACAGTGGTATTAGCAGCCAGCTTGTGCTGGGTCCACAGTGCCTAATGCCTATTCTTATGATGTGTATGCTGTCCTCCTGTACCCAGATAGCTCCCTTTTTACCTCGACTCACACGCACATGGCAAACCTGACAGATTGCACCTGACTCATCATTTGAATCCTGAACAAAAAATCCCAAACAAGGTGTGATACTCTGCTTTTAACATGTCCATGATGTGGCTTATTTTAGTCCGTTATTTTAAGCACTGAAGTGGGGGAGGGCATGTGATGTTTCGGCACTGCACACCTGGATTGCAACTAACCGCCATGACTACCTATCATATTGATTACTGGGTCATCATCACCATTAACTAAAACTGGTAGATCACAAGTTTTACAGGGAGGGGATTCCTGTATACAGACTCAGACACAGCCACTTTGAATTTCTTTTTCTCTGGTTCCCAACTGAGGTCAATTACATCATCATCATATTCGCCAACGCCACACACATCCACATCTTCTGCTTGGATGCTAGCATGTGGATTACATGTTGCAAACAACAGCAATATCATCATCATCATCACATTCATCATCAGCATCTACACCACCATCACCTGATATTTTTTCACCACACTGTGAATCACTGCATGAAAAATGTGTGATGTTAAGTGCCATGGTGGATGGAATATCACACTGTAAGCTATCATTGACATGATCATCAGAATCCTCAGGTTCAGTTACTGGGATGTTACTGGGAAGTATGACATCATCTCACGCTTGCCACTCACTTGCACTGCATCACACTCAATATTTTTAGATACGGTACACTGGTCAGAATTAGAACTTGATGCAACGATACTAATACTACCTCCACCACCAGTAACACCAGTAATACTAACACCACCAGCTGGGAAAACATCATCTCCTCTAACTAGGGGTGAAGCTACTGATTGGGCTGTAAAAACATTGCAGGAGAAATACCTTTCTTCACATCAGCAATGCACTTCTGCATCTGCGTACTACTACCACACCCACAGACCATCTTACTGCCAACATTTCCATGGCAAGAAACAGCTTTGCTTGCACGTCTCTTTGCAGGCATTTTGGGGATCAACCTTATTATTATAACCAAATTCAGATTTTGATACATTCTCTCTCTGATTGAGGCGCTGAATGTGAAGCCAAATAAACAACTGTGGCTTCAGCAATAGATAAAGACTACTCTGAGACTGTCATGGAATTATAGCAACGTCAGTAACCAGTGGTGCTGATGAGGTCACAAAACAATCCAATCTGGTAAAAATACCTTTTGAATGTGGGGTGGGGGGAAGCTCTGAATGCAGTCAGTGCACATTTTTATGGCACTACAAGCAGCAAAACTAAGAACAGATACCACGATTGCAGTACAAAACCAGGCAGCTGCAGTGGATAGCAGGTTCACACTGCTGTGCCTGCAATTACACTAGTCTGTGGCACAATAAAGGTGTATTATTTGATGCATGCAACACTGCACACACACTCACACACAGAACAGTTTGTGTACAATGCTGAATGAGGAATGCTTAGCAATGCAAAAGTTCAGTACTATGTTACATTACATATTGTAAATCTGTAATGTAAACAGCCTGAACTTATGAACTGCTGCACCACATCCACGCAACAAACAGCAAGAACATTTCAACTATTACTGATAATATTACTGTGTGTACATTAACACAGTTATATAACAAAATATAACCAAACTAACAAAGAAATCACTACTTCTCCACTTAAATCTACCTACTCCACAGATACACCCCTCCCTCAAAGCACACTTTCACTGTCTTTCACCACACACACTCAATGTTGTAAATTAACATTAAAATCACTCAAAAACAAAAGCGTCGATGATATGAGCACAGGAGGGCTTCCTACAATCAATGAACTAAAATTGGATCACAAAAAAACACAAAAAATGCTTTTTGTACAGCTTTACAAGATTGCTATCACAGACAGCTTGAGCACACTATCTCCTACTCCTTTCTACTCATACTACCTCGACGGAGGCTGTGCAGATCAATATAGAGCCCATGTGACCTGAAATCCCATGAATCACTGTAAAATTCACCTTCAGAGCTCAAAACCAAGGTGAAGAGTGAGGCAAAGTGCACTGCCTGCAATGCACTTTGCCTTAAATTTGGCAGAGTAGTGGTCTGGGAGTCAGAGTAACGGAAGTTATTGTTTCAATGGACATCACTTTCCTCATTATAATGTGAAGTACTATGCTTCACATTGCAGAGCACTCTGAATCTGCCTTGCTCTGTGAATCGCTTCGGAATGGATTGAGCCCACTTTACCCACCACTACTTTGAAATAGCTCTGTACCTGGCATACAATTCAGGATCAAAATTGCCTGAAAAATAACGAGATTTATGAGCCTTCCCAATTATAAATGGCTTCCACTTGTCTGAGCCATCAACATTGCAGCAAAAAGCCACAGTCAGCCTGTCTTTGTTTTTTATCCCTGCCACTGGAGCTGAGGCAAGAGTGGCACTGGGACCTAGTCTATAAAATAGACTAGTCTCATCAATATTGTAAATTGCACTGGGTGTGAATCCAAGCAGCACCTCCTATAAGTTTACCTCCCTGAAACAACTGCTGAATGATCAACACTTGCTGCCTCCCCATGGTACTGTTTATGACTAAGCCACGTCTTTTTAAATCCCTGTATCCACCCCCAAGAATATCCAAATTCTGTTATCCCTAGCTGTTCTCCGAAGAATTTAGCCTTTTCTGTCACCATAGCATCAGAGATGCTTACACCTTTAGCATTCATTTCTGCTACTCACATACTGAGTGCTGCTTTGACATCTAGGTGCTTCTCACTGCAGACCCTGGCTAGGCTGCTTGAATCACAGCAGAAGCTAGTTATTTCTCATGAGCTCTTCAAATGTCACTGCAGTTTGAGGCTCTAATGGTAAGCTGGAACTCTGATACTGTACACAGTGCCATATCTTTGTAAGTTGCCTTTGGATTACTCTGCCTCCAAACACATAATGACCTTTTCTGTGCCATTGAAATCTCTGTCCGGACCGTCTTTGTAGGTGTAGCTGACATTGTGCCTGTCTTAGAAAAAAAAAGAAAGTTAGCCAAAAGTTTATGTGGAAGGATACAGGATCTGCATTACTATCACTATCACTATCCACTGTTCAACACATATGCTTTTAAACAGGAAGTACATTTTAAATTTTTAAGTCTAAACAATAAATTTTCAATTGGTCATCTTGGGCATCTCAAGAACCCTGCATCTTCTGCATCACTATCATTATTTACTGTTCACAGTTCAGCACATGTTCAACACATATGCTGGTAAACAACAGCTCAGTTTAAAATTAAAGTCCAAAAATAAAATAAGCACTAGTTGCTACAGGTAGAGGTTTAAAACAGCAAGCTCTGTTTAAAATACATTTAAAACACATTGTCTTTTCAGCAAAAATTTAATTTGGAGCTGAGAGAGGGGACTGGACACTTGAAAGTGGAGCGGAGATACAACAGGAGTTTTTAACATTGACCTGGAGGCGGGGGCTGAGCGGGCATAACGACTGAAGGTAGCGGGGACTGAGCTGGGGGCTGAAGCAGAGCTTCACTAACCTAGTAAGGAGGAAAACAGCAAGTTCAGTTTAAAACACATCACAGAACTGCAAAAGAGACCGAGCTGAGAGAAGTGGGACTGGTTTGGGGGGACTGAATGAGCACAACGGAGAATGGAAGAACTTGGGTGGTTAGGATAGCACAGTGGCTCCAAGCTAGAATGCAAACAGTGATAGTGAATGTTCATCATTCAGAGTGAAGGATGCACTGTATGGGGTGCCACAGGGGTTTAGGGCTCAGTGAGGAGAGAGTTAGTAGCCTGTCAGTTATGTTTGCTGACTACAAAGTTTTCAGGGTTTAGTGTAGAAAGTAAGAAAAACTCCTGACAGTCAATATGATGCTTCAGTCATGAGAATAAATCAGTGCTACGTCACTTTCAAATTCCGACTGAGTCCGGGAACTGAGAAGAGCGGGGACTGGTTCGAGGGAGACTGAATGAGCATAATGGAGACCGGGACCAGGTTTAAAACAGCAAGCCCAATTTAAAACAAACAGACAGAGTCACTTAGGACACTAGAAGGGGGCGGAGACACAACAGGAGCTTTTAACATTGACCAGAAGATGGGGGGGACTGAACGAGCATAATGAGAGACTGGGAGCAGGTTTAAAACAGCAAGTCCAATCAAAACAAACAGACAGAGCCACTTAGGACACTTGAAGGGGGCAGAAACACAGTGGAGCTTTTAACATTGACCAGGAGCTGGGAGGACTGAAGGGGCACAACGACTGAAGGTAGTGGGGACCAAGCTGGGGCTGAAGCAGAGCTTCACTAGCCTAGTCAGGAGGAAAACAGCAAGCTGAGTTTAAAACACATTGCAGAACAGCAAAAGAGACCGGAACTGGGAGAAGCGGGGACTGGTTGTGGGGAGGGACTGAACTAAGCACAATGGGAGAACGGGAGAATAGAAGAACTGACCGGAGCTGGAGCTTTTCAACAGCAGGCTCAATTTAAATGGGAAAACAGATTTTCAGCAAAAACAGATTCGCAGCTGAGAGGAGCGGGACTGGTTCGAGAGCTGGGGAGACTGAACAGGCACAAAGGGTAGAGGTTTAACACAACGAAGGTAGCCAGGATCAAGCTGGGGCTGAAGCAGAGCTTCACTGACCTAGTTGGGAGAAAAACAGCAAGCTCAGTTTAAACACATCACAGAACAGCAAAAGAGACCAGGAGCTGAGAGGAGCAGGGACTAGTTCGAAGGTGGGGGACTGAATGAACACAACAGGAGACCGGAGCTGGAGCAAAATTAGTTTGGTAATGTAGCTCAGTTTAAAACACACTGGCACTTGGAAGTATGAGACAACAAAGAAAGCAGAGCTTCACTAACCTAGTTGGGAGGAAAAATCTGATGAGACAGTACAATACGGTGGTGGAATCCATTAGGGAATCACTGTACAGCTGAAAAGAAACAGAGAAGGGTCACTAATGAAAACATTAACTTAACAGTTTACTAACAGTTTACTAAAAAGTAGTGTCGTCTGTTGGCACCCTTGCAAACTGTGTGAGAGCCTTTCGGCACCATGCATTTCTTAAGTTAGGTGTATAATATTCTGTGATTTGCATATGCAGCCCATGATGCTTCGCATTGTGGGGGCATATGTGATTTTGTATTTCTTTGAAACTTGGCTTCCCAGCCAAATGCCCTTTGGGGTAACCATTGCTTCAGTGCTTGCACACAGAGTTCTTTGTCTTACTAACAGTTTACTAAAAGTATTTGATTAAATATAAAGCTTTACACTTATCTAGCCAGCAGGAGAACACTCTACAGAAGTTGCATTCAACATTCAGCATTAGACAACAGTAACATGCCAAAGCATTAGCAGGGATTAAAAAGCACCAGCAATTATCACTTGGTTAAGGCTGTTAAAGGCTGTTAACACCTCCTCCTGAGCTCACTAAAATGGATTATAGAGGTCAAATGCAAATGTATTAATGAGCCTGTTTAAAAGAACTGCAAATGGATTCGGAGACTCAGATTTACGTATTAAAGAGGTCATTAACCTGAGAAGAAATCCGTTTGCATTGATTCTCATTCATAATGTGAGACATACAGACTAATGAGGCACGGATTAAACAGGTCTGACTGTATTATGTTTTGCAGAGTAAGAAACTGTCTTAACAAACCACATATGGCAAAGTATCTCACAGTACCTCATTTAATGATGATTCATAACAGTGTTTATTTGCAATACATGAACACAACATGGTAAAGTAAATAATGGCAAGCCACATGTCTACAGAGACCATGAAACTGCTAAACAAAGAGATTGTCAGTACACCACAACATATATCCATACCTGAATATGCTGATATAGCCATTCTACAGCTCACTAAATGTGGTATAACAAGTGATTACGCACACAGTCTCTGCCATTTTATATGCCCACTTCAACCATGCATATTGCTTTAATCACTAACATACCTGTCCAGTAAGTGTAAAATTATGAAAATATGTGATGGTAACTAACATTTTATCTGTATGTTATTGAGGTAGCAAAGGCATGACACACATCATGTGCACAGGCTGTGTCTCCTTGCAACTTTCGACAGTGAGGCAGACATAAACGTCACATATACTGTGTCTATGCTTCTGCTTGATGAAGGTCATTGTAATTCCTCAAAACAAAGACATATGCATCTCTAAGATTTCAAGGCAATCTCTATTTAAAGGTAGTTATGGAGTCATTGTATTGGACACAACCAGTTCTGTACCTGAGCCAAGTGACATAATGGCCAGAATGCACAAACGGTACATGGTGAAAATGACAGCACGGTATAAAAATTTGTTTGGCCAAACAATACTGTACCTGCTGGAAAAGTCAGTGACAGGTGTCCCAACTCTACATCCATGAAAGTTAAATCTGTGTAAGACAAGGACAAGGTATTGAGAAGAGGTTGTAAGCTTTACAGACTGTGTACTCTCTGTTCCATACCCACTGCACTGCCAGCGACATTGTGCATTTCTAAACAGCTCTCTAAACTTAACAGATCATGCATGGGAACATGCAGAGAAATATAGAGCATGTCATCTGTGTCTTCTTTGAGTGAATGACCATGTGACAGGCAAGTATACTAACTCACATAAGTGACAGTAAATTACTGTCATATAGTAATCTGCTCATCATAAGGTTGTAATCATTGATGTACACCTTATTCTCCTTTCTGGGTAACTCATAGACCCTCTTAGTAGACTTTGCTTTGAGGTAATGACGCATTGCTAAGAATAGGTCATTCATGTGTCCTTTGCTCACAGACATGCCTAGGAAGCCAAAGCAACATCTGGTATACCACTAAGAATGACTCTTTACTGGTCGATGGCAATACCTGCTACATAGATGCTGTTGGAAATTTTGTACTAGTTTCCATAGTGTAGGACTTTCATACTTGTCAGTTATCTGACAATTAACATTCCTTTGATGTTCAGATCTTCTGCTACTTCATTCTCACCAATGTGTGGAGCATCCTTAATCTACAGGTGCATATGGATATGAGGGCACCACGTTCCTGGTATTCCACCCTCCAAAAATGGTGCTAATAAGCCCAAAAGATGGATTGTCCTTTGACAAAATGAATTTCATGATGTCATGGAAACACGGGGATAACATCTAGAGACAAACACTGGGTCAAGTGAGTACATCTCACCAAGTGTAATAGATAATATGCCATCAATATCAGCATTGGCCTACTTCAGTAGATTGATTAACTCATCCAAGCTGCATTCAGCAAAGCTCAGAGTCAAAACCATGTGGCTGCTCCAAACTGTCACAGCATACACATGACCTCAGAGTGTCTCCAACATCATTATTCCTTAGTACCATACATACTAGAGAAAATAGCGGTCAAGTTAATCTGCAATGTTTCATCCTTCTCCTTCAACTAGCTGTTATTCCACCTGGTGAGAGTATACTACGCTCTACTCTTCCACAGCAAGTGGAACAAATACTGAATGTCCCTATGGAATGTACCATCTACATTCAATAATTTAGATGCCTGGTTCTCAGCACCACATACTTACACTTCACGTGCATCTAAATGACCTCCTATCCCTCATGGGAATATATCAGGAAAGCATAGTGCTTCTAATGTGCACTTCAGATGCTAACAGTGCTACCTTCCACCTGTTTCATGTATAGAGGTCAATATTGTCTCCTACTGGATCACTGCCATGTAGAGGGCGTATTGTGTACTTCTTGTACACATTTTCATTCATGGTAATATCAACATTCTCAGTCATTGGCTTTCTCATGTCCAATACTCCAAACTGAGCACCCATGTTGCTCCAGTCATCAATGTCAAGGTCTTCATAGAAAGGAGTTTTGCTCTTAGCATATCTTAGAGCATTTCTTACCTTCTTAACATTGACTAAATTCTGGCAGATAACCTTAGACTTTGTAGGGACACCATTAACAAGAATAACTAAACGGTTCTCATGAGAGATTGCCTCAAATTCTCTTGAAGAGGTAATGGAAGAAACATAACAGATTTCTTCAGAGACTTGACAATCTCTTTCTAGGGTATATTCTGTGTCCTTGTATTCAGACACAGAATAGTCTGGAACAGTTTCATTGTTTGTATGAGAATCCATTCAAAGATGTTCAGTGCAGAAATCTCAGCAGGTGTCACAACAGCCTCCATGTTATTCAACACAGATCTTGCAGGCAATGTATTATGTTTCACCTTTGTAAAACTGTACTGACACATGGTAACCTTTGGGTCCAGGTCAAAGTTATGCTTTAACTGTAGAAATGCCAACAATCGATACTGCATCTCGTTATAAGACTTTATGTTCTCAAGATCAACAGTGACAGTATGTTGTCTGAAAAACAGTCTGTGACATGAGACACAAACAGAGTCAAATTTCTCTCTTTATCTCTTTGACAGCTCAAATTTGGTGATGGCTTTGCCAAATGTTTGAATAAAAGCAGTATCCCTAAGTCAGACACTGAACAAATCAATGGCTTTACTTTCTCCTAAGAGTGCAGTGGAAGCAGTTGTGCCACGTTACATTTTTCTAATCGGGCCACCTTGAGACAGTTTGCCTCACTCGGTAGATTCTGTGCACAAAGTTACTAATTGCTGTGTTGTGTACAGCAACTATATGCATGTGGTGGAACACATTTTTACACACACCACTGTCTAAGCTTATCAAGGTATGCCCCATCAGTCCTGAATATGGACAAATGTCACAGTGGTCAATCTTCTGGGACAACTTGTATCTTTGTGTCCTTTTAGTGACAACAAAGATATTATCAAATTGCAGTTTCATCTAATGATGCTTGTCTGACATTGCAAGTGTGATCACATGCCCATGACAGACAGCTGCATCACCATTTTCCACCAGTTGAGTCATTGTGATCTTAGGTGTCATCTGCATTGTCATCCTGACAAAGGCTCAACATATTGCACACTTTCCAACTTTCATCAACACACAGAGTAATGCCTTTTCTATGTGGATGATAAGATTCTTCTCAGAAAAATGCCTCAAAATGCTGTGTGTGTGTACCATTCCCCATTGGAAATGGAGCAAAGTTGTTTCTGTTCAGATTTGCAACTTCTTGCAATTTCATCTTCTGGAATAAACAACTTTTTGGAACTGTTCTATAGGATGCATCATTTGTCTCCACAAATGTGCATGGACAGTTGCTGCCATGTTCAAAAATGCAAACTTGAAGACGTTGTTTCATTAAGGCAAGTTTACTCTTTAACCTCTTCCCAGCATGTCTCATGACAGCAGAAATTATCTGGTTAATTTTAGCTTTAGAAGCTAAGTTTCAGAAATACTACAATTTGCTGAGATGGCTACTGACAAAAGAAGAACACTTCTGTTTTCTTCTTTGGTTCTTATCACCTGAGTCTTCAATAGCTTTTGTGAGGAATTTTATATATCCTAAAGCTGTATTTGCTATTATATGCCTTGAAGCTATGCTTGCTTTGAAAGCCATGCTGTAACAAAGTCATAATGAATGTAGTAGAAATTTCTGAGTTCATGCTGTTTTTACAGGGTTATAGAATGATACTGAGGTTACTTAAGGTACATTTGTAGGAACAGAAAGCAAGACAAAACTGGGCAGAACTGGTTGTACCAGCCTGAATAACAGGCTTGGACAAAGTATAAGATAACAACATGCTTGGGCAAAATATAAGATAACAACACGTTGAGGCATTGAAGGCAAGCTGTACGTTGCTATGGTGTGAGTGAAAACTCATTGTTTCACTCAGGTCAGATTGACCCAGGCATATGTATCAAGAAGTATTGGGAAAGAAATGGAATAAGCAGTGGAAAAGTAATTCCACATACATTGGTATCAACTTGTTTTTCTGTTACATTGGTATCAACTTGTTATTCTGCTTTATGATTAGCTTGGACTGAAATGTTGGTATTTTTCAAGATAAGAAGTGCAGAATCTAGCTTATAAAAGCTGCTGTAAATTGTAATCAGGGAGCTTCTCCTTTGCAGAAGTCCCGCATGCATGTGTAAGGTTTGATCAAATAAAGCGACGTTAAGACAAAACCCAGTGGTGTGGTTTTGCCCCATGACGACTGGAGTGGTTGCTCAGGTAATACTTACAGTGAGAGAATTTGCGATCACAGTTTTTGGCGTGAACAGCAGGATGAGTTCTTGGTCCGTGTCACCTGCGTGATCGGGTTGTTTCCCTTGGACAAAAGAAGGACATTTTTGTGGAACCCATCAGGGCGTGGCGCCTAGGGGCGGCGACACTCATCATCACTGTAAGTACAAGAATACCTTGGAGCGAGTGTGCATTATAAAGGACAGGCCTAGATAATATGGAAACAAGGGAACAAAAAATAGCTGGGTCCAGAGTTAGTATTATCTGGACCCGCAAATGTATGTTTGACAAGTTTGGCCAAACAAATTACAAGGCAACTGCACTGCCCTTTGCCCTTGTAATTTGTGCTTGCTGCAAGTATGTACTGTTAGAGCCAATGATGGCTTTACAGTTCAGGCTGTTTTAGTAGAAAAGCAGCAGCTGATTAAGTAACGTTAGATAAGCAACATTTAGGAAAAAAAAATAAACTACTGTGGATGTACGCACAGTAGGTGACTACAGATGGATGATTTGAAAATCCCCCATGTTGCCTATCTGTGTAGTTTCAAGTTGTTCTGTATCAATTTCAAGTTCCCTTGCCTCCTATAGAGGCTGAAACATTTGATCCCAAACCCAAATACTGGGGACCTCTACCAGATGGATCTCAACCTAGTACTGTTAGAGATTTTTGTTTTGTTTTAAACTGCAAACCAGAGCTCTGGAAAAAGACTTGGTTTGGCAGGTTACTAAAATAGCAAAGAAAACCTCTGAAAGGGTTAATAGCTGCAGCGTTTGAAAATTATCATGAAGGTCCTGCAGTCGGTTTTCTAAATCGGACCAGTGTATCAGAAAAGAAGAAGAAAAATACCTTGGCACGGGTAAGTCTGAATTTTTTATTTAAAGTTGTTTTATGTCTGTCTGTTTTATTTCTGTAATACATATACTAAACAAGGTAATGCTCCGTCTTTCCGTCATATTTTCTAAGCGTATATCTGTGTTCTGTAATTATGTTCTGTTGTCAAGGTTGCGAGATAGGATTGACTGCCTTGATTGCACAACATGTTACAGTAAAAAAAAGAAAAAGAAAGAGGAAGCTTCTTTTGCCTCATATCTGACTGTTTTAATTGGTTTTATTTTTAATAAAACATTTGTGCTACCTAGATAGGGTCAGTGAAGAACTTTTGTATGTAGTTATCGGTTGGAGCAGGTAGTGTTGATGGTAAAGAGTTATGACATCATAGATTGCAATGTGCAAAAGATTTGTAGTTTGCAAGCAACATGCCAAGCCACTGCTAGGTAAAAATGTAATGTGTTAACAGCTATGAATGGCTTTATCATACTTCTAGTTATAACCAGAAACTTTTGCAAAATGGTAGAGTGCCATATTTTGGCTATGCCCCAGAAGGTGTAACCATGTTATACTAGATGTGTTCACTTACAGATGGTATGTTGTGTTGTATTTTAAAGGTGTTGGAAGGTGTTTAAAAAGAGTTTTGTTCTGAAAAGATTTGGCATGGAGATATGTATAAATTTGTTGGTTTAAAAGAAAAAAAATTGTCAATGTTACAAGACAGGGAGGCAGCACATATATCTAAAACACGTACAGTTTTCTAATGAAACTATGGGCATTACCTCAGCAAATTGGTGTCAAATAATGTCAGTCTTATTTTCTGTTAAGTATTTCTTTTTGTGTGCGTACTGTCTTGGCCAAGCAGTTTTATTGTGTGCTCTATTATTATTTAAAGATATTTTAATATTAGTAGTGTTCAGGACACTAAAAAATAACTGAGTTTGAACGACCCTTGCATGCACACTGTGACCTTTGCACGTTATTTGACCTTCTTGTGTTTCAACATTTTATATGTACTGCCAGTTCAAACTTGATGTGTATTCCATACCTAAAGCACAACTTTTCACACAAAATGTATGTTTTCATGAGAAAGCACACAAGAGTGAACCATGTAATTTGACTTTTATTGCAAAACTAGTATTCTAAGTGAAGGAACAAACTTTTCTTCTCTTCTCACTACTTCTGACTTGCAGCCAACACAGGCAATACTCCAGCTGGAAGGGAAGAATTATTCATAATCTCCCCATACTTTTTTTATTATATTACTTTTTTATATTTATGTAGTACACTTTTTGAAAAAGGACTATTACAGCTGTTTTTGAGAGTTTATCATCTACAGTTAAAAACAATGGCTTTGTTTTTTATGTGTGACCATGGTGTAATCATTTTAGAAACATAGAAACATAGAAGTTGGCCAGATAAGGACCCGCAAGGCCCATCCAGTCTGCCCATTTCTTTTCTACCTTATAAATGTGCCATTGGCCTTTGCTCTGTCAGTGACCTATCTATTCATAGTCATTTGTATTGCTCCCTTATGCCTATCCCATGCCTGTTTGAAGCCCTGCACTGTATTCATAGCCACCACTTCTTGTGGTAAGCCATTCCATGCATCTACCACCTTTCTGTGAAAAGAATTTCTCACATTCCCTTAATTGGCCTCCCTCTAATCTCATACTGTGTCCTCTTGTCCTGCTATTTTCTTATATTTAAACATGTTAGACTCTTTCACCTTGTTTATGCCCTTAAGGTGTTTGAATGCCTCGATCATATCACCTCTCTCCCTCCTTTGCTCAAGGGTATACATATTGAGCTCCGTTAATCTGTCCTCATATGTCTTCTGATGCAGTCCCTGCACCATTTTGGTTGCCTTCTCTGGACTGCCTCAATTTGAGTTAATGTCCTTGTGAAGGTGTGGCCTCCAATACTGCCGCAGTACTCAGATGGGGCCTAACAATGTCTTGTACAGAGGATTATTACCTCCCTCTTACGACTAGGATACCCTACTAATACACCTAACACCCCTAGCCTTACCTACTGCTTTAGAGGTCTGCTTGGATGATTTTAGGTCATCAGTGATGATGATGCCCAAGTCTTTTCTTCCTTTGTGACTGCTAGCAACTCCTCCCAGCCTATAAGTGGCTTCAGGGTTTCTCTTCCCTATGTGCATGATTTTGCACTTCTTTGCATTAAATCCAGTTGCCACTCTTCTGACCATTCTGCTAGTTTATCCAGATCTCTTCTCATTCTGCCCACCCCATCTGGATCATCTACTCTGTTGCAGATCTTGGTGTCATCTGCAAACAGACAAGTCTTACCCTCTAGTCCATCTCGTGAGGTCACTAATGAAGATGTTGAATGGGACTGGCCCCAGGACTGATCCCTGAGGTACCCACTTGTGACTTGCATCTCTTCTGACTGTATACCATTTACCACCACTCTCTGTTTTCTGCCAGTCAACCAGTTTGCTACCCAGTTGACCAACTCTGACCCACCCCGAGCCTACCTAGCTTATTTATCAATCTTCTATGTGGAACAGTGTCCAAAAGCTTTGCTGAAGTCAAGGTAGGCGACATCAACTGCTCCTCCTTGGTCACCACTCTGGTTACCCAGTCAAAGAAATCTATGAGATTAGTTTGACAGGACCTTCCTTTGTAAACCCATGCTGTCTTGGATCCTGTGCCCCTATGGATTCCAGGTGTTGCACTATCCTTTCCTTAAGGAGTGCCTCCATAATCTTGCCCACTACTGAGGTAAGACTGACCGGTCTGTAGTTCCCCACCTCCTCCCTGCTACCACTCTTGTGGAGCGGGATCACATGAAACCCTTCTCCAGTCTTCTGGGACCTCTCCTGTGCTCAGAGACTCACTAAACAACTCTGCTAATGGCTCTGCTAGTTCCTCCTTAGCTCCTAAAGTACCCTGGGATGTATGCCATCAGGTCCCATTGCCTTATCCACCCTGACCTTAGCAAGCTCTTGTAGGACCCTTTCTTTTGTGAAGGGAGTAGTGCTCACCTCCCTCCCCTGTGTCCATGATGCTGAGCTGTGGGCCTGCCCTACCTTCTCTTCAGTAAATACTGAGCAAAAGTATCTATTTGGATAGATGCCTTTACAGGGTCCTCCTCCTCACATGCTCCCTTTTCTCCATTAAGCTTAGCAATACCCCCTCTGGACTTTCTCCTTCACTAATGTATCTATAGAAAGTCTTGTCACCTTCTTTACTGTTTGTGCTAGTGTTTCCTCAGTTTGGGACTTTGCCTGCCTTACTGCCTTACCTGCTTCCCTTAGGGCAGTTTGGTATGCCTCCCTATCTTCATCCCGCTGTGTTCCTTATATTTCCTGAAGGCCAGCCTTTGGCTCTGACCTTTCTGCTACTTTGATGAGAACCAAAGTGGTTTCCTTCTTCTTTTGCACTTCCTTTTCTGTCTAACACAATGGGATGTTGCTTCAAGTATTGCATCCTTAATGCTTGCCCACTTTGCCCGTACCCCTCACCTGTGTTTCTTTTTGCCAGGGCTAGCTTAACTCTGTTGGCCATCTTATCAAAGTCAGCTCCTCTGAAGTCCCATATTTTGCCTTGAATGGGATGATTTAGATGTAGTAGCCAAATTGAACCATACCATGTGATGGTCACTGGCCCCAGGTGACCTTCTACCTGGAGATCTGTGATCCCTTCTTTGTTAGTCAGTACTAGATCTAGGATAGCCCTGTCTCTTGTGGGTTGCTGTACCAGTTGTTTGAGGCCCTCCCTGCAGGGAATCCACTATGAGTCTAGTTCTGGCAGATGTTCCTGCTGGTATTGACCAATCCTTATCTGGCATGTTGAAGTCTCCCATTATCATAACCTCCCTTTAGCTGTCATGTTTGTATATCTTCTAACAGTAGTGTCTCTATGTCCTCCCCTGGTCTGGGGCCTGTAGACAACCCCAGTTCTTATGGCTGTCCCATTTCCTGTTTCCAGGATGACCCACAGTTCTTCTGGCTCCTTATGTGTATTCTGAATTTCTGTAGCTTTGATATTTTCATTGACATACAGGGCCACTCTCCCCCCCTTTTTGCACCTCGGTCTCTTCTCAGACAATACATAACAAGGTACTGAAGTCTCCCCAAGTGTGGTTACTGGTAAACCATGTCTCATTAATTGCTACTATGTCCAGTTTGTAGCCTCTGACATGATTGCCTGCAGGTCTGGGATCTTATTTCCCAGGATGTGAGCATTGTACATGATTTTCATTGGCCAGAATTTGGGTGTTAGTTTTTGGGTGAAGTTTGGCATGACCCTGTTACATCGTATGGGGAGACAAACCTTTTTCTTACCTGGTGATGCAAAATGAACGCAAACATGCTGAATTTCCTGTTTGACCACTAGCTGAGGGGGAGGGGTGTTCTTCCCATTCACAGACAAGGTGCTGCAACCCTCTCCCATTTGCTAGTTTAAATATTCTGCAAAGACGTCAAACTTGCCCCAATGCACTGACTCCTTTAGTCAGATGCAGTCCATCAAATTTAAAGAATCTGGCTCCCAGAACTGTTGCCAGTTCTCACAAATCTGTGTCCTTTTTCCTGGCACCAGTCCTTGAGCCACATGTTTAACTCCTTATCTCCCTTCTCTGACCTTCTAAAGAGATATACGCATGGTATTACCATCAATCGGATCTTTTATAAACTTAGCTGACATTTTGTCATGTTTAGATAAAGAACAGGGACGCTTGGCTTTTTATCCTATGGAAATAATCTTGTTTATTTTTTTAAACTTGTGTATGTTTGCTTTTGTTGTTTGTCTATGTTTCTTCTCTTTCTTCTGGAGAAAAAAGAAGTTCCCCATCTTTATAGTAAGGTATGAAACTTACTAAACTAATTATAATATTATCTTGTTATAATTTAAAGTGTAGTAAAGTGGGGATCATGTCACCATCCACAACAGCCTTTTTATTGCTACTGTATTCGAGCTGTCTCTTCCACCAGTAGGAGCTCAGGGGAGAGGGTAAGCTACCCTTCCTCCCCTTCCAGTGTAATACCACAAAGGTTGCAAGGTACATCACTGTTCCCCAAAGGGGTAAATAAAGAAAATGTGTATTTGCCAATAATTGTTTCTGTATTTACAGGTTTTAAAAAAAGACCCAAGGTATTTTAACAGCATAACCGTCCAAGCCCTTCTGTTTCTTCTAGTGCAAACAGTTAAATCCACACCTATTATTAATACAAGGGCTTCTGCCCTTAGCAAATAATCAGTTACGCTGGAGGGTAAAGTTGTGTATGTATGTCCACACATATTCATTCTTTTGATTGTCTTTAACTTTCTTATCCTGTTAAAACAAATGTAAACAACTTTTGTCATAGCCGTACAACAATGAATGCATTTTTTAAACCAGTAAATTCACAATACTCTAACATTTCTGGACTCTAAGCTAAGTTTACAGTCTATACGCAGTTGTTTAAAATGTATTTGTATACATTATGCTCAATACTGAAATTGTTCTATTACAAACATGCTTATGTTTCACGTTTATGTTATAATGTTTTGATATACATCTTGCTACACTGTATCATCGTGATGTATTCAGAAGAAGTGCTCATATGTATAACGTTTTTAATGCTCATAACCAAAACTTGAATACTGGGGCCAGCATTGCTGACCCAACCTCACAATATGTTCCAAAGCAAAAACCAAAAGTAAATTAAGGTTCATTTGTCTTATTACTCACGGGTACCTCCTGAAGAATGAGTGCACCTATGCAGGTTTTGTCATTTAAATTTTAACAATTATAATATGCAGAATTTAGATTGTACTCCAAACCTAATGCTTCAAGCCTTACCCCACTCAGTACTTTGGAGTATTTCACTATACAGGGTAAAGAAAGTAGAACTCCTTTCACTCTGTCACAGGTGCAATAGGCACTGTTATTAAATTGGCATGAGGCCAACAACTTATGTATTTGTCCCACTAATTGATTGCTATGAAACTATATGTTTAAAGCATGCTATTGTAACATTACAAGATTTTATAACTCAGGTCTCAGTCAGGCCTGCTTGCAACAGACAGGAAATAATGTTCATCACTGTCATAACTGCTTCTGTGATTTGAAAGCGAGGTGTAATCATAACATTGTCATGATTTACAGATGGTCAAATGGTATAATTGAACCTCGGCCTGCACCCCCAGGTGTGCGGTTGATGTCCCATTTTTATTTTTATTTTTCTAATTGCCAGAATTTAGGCTCTGTCACACCACTCTTTACAAAACAAAAGTCAATGGTTTAAAAGATTGTTATTTATGTGTTTTTAATTCAGTGTCTAACACACTTTGCAAGTTTGCAGGTGTCCACGGTGTGGCATACATAAGATCTCCACGTTCAACAGCAGTAATACTTTCATCAAGTTGCCAAGACCTTCATCTTTTTCCTAAAAAGAAAACAACTAGCCACAGTTTTGATGTTATCACCATCTTTGTGCCCTGACTGGTTCCTTATAAGGACTATTGCATGAATCCAGTTATTAAATCAACTGAAGAAGGTCCAGTCAGTTCAGACTCTGCAATCAAGCTTATTGTTTCTTACGACAGTAAAGTTAAGTCTGGGTAGGGCAATCCCTAACTTCAGCAAAAACACTTTTTTCCAATTGATCTTCAACAGACATCATTTTCTTCACTGCTGCTTTGTTCCAAACATGGCTGGTACTTTCACAACCCTATTGCTCTATTATGACTGTGTTCTTAATGGTTTATTGTCAATTGTTACCTTTTATGGACTGTTAATCTTTATGCTGGGGTGTAATCAACTACCATAATACAAATGCCATGCCAGTGTGTGTGTGTGGCTACTCCATTAAAAGGACTCAATGCACCCTGGCCAGTGTGTCTGCTAATCAGCCATCCAGCAGCCAGCAAAATGAACACTGACTTTTCTACTATGCTGGTGTTTTGTTTTAAATTACTGTCTGCATTGCCCCATATGCCTTGTGGGGTTACCACCATTCTGCAAATGACATTTCACCTGTACTGTAACAACACCAACCTGTGGTTACTTATATAAACTTATGAACTGTTAATTTCATGGACTACTATGTTTTATAAGGACTTATCTGTCAAGAGACATTATCAACAGATTCTTCAATCAAGCTCCAAGGGTGTGCCACACCTCAACACAAGGTAGCATCTACCTTATTCACTCTCAAAGTGGATTCCATGAACTCTTTTTCATCAACAAAATTGTTATGTTATATTGTGTTATATGTGGTGTTACATGTTAGCATTTTTCACATATTTCAATTGTGGTGTTGACATCCCTCAATTCTGTATTATGTTTTACAAACTCACGATTTGTGTTCTGTCTGTAACCACCCTGTACCAACTCCAAAACAGGATGCTTTTTATAAATGCCTTGACTATCTGTATGCTGGTAACCAGTTTTAAATCATATACCTATTCACCTAGACTAACAGTCTAAAAGTAGAAATGTTTAGTTTTTTAACCTTCAGTTAATAACTAATATCTTTACATTTATGTTCAATTTTTTGAATGTTAGAGTCCCTCAGGGCCTCCTATCTTCAGGGTGGAAATTATTAACAGTGGTCAGTGGCCAGGTTTTAGTAATCAGTGACCAAACTTTTATCAACAATATGTAGTTGGCTAACCATAAAATTGAGGAAATAGAAAGTGTAAAATGGCTAGTGTATATTGCTAAAGGGCTAGTAAAAGGTAAAAATGGTTAGTAAATGACTAAATGATGCCAACATGTAAATTAGTATATCTAGTAGCAAAAGGCTGCAAGTGGCTAAATACCACCATGTCACTTAATATGTGTGTGTAAGACTTTAAAAGGGTTAATTGTAAGATTCTATACAATGAAGAAAATAGCTGAAAGCATAAGATGAGGCTGTGGTCGAGATATGCACACAGCTGTGTTTAGCCTTGACTGTTAAAGTTTCTCATCATATAATTCTCTTGTGTTAAAACAAAAATATGTTTAACAGAAAACTGATAAAAATAATGAGATACCTCATTTGGTTGCTGGTACAAGGTTACGTTGACATTTGTAGCAAGCTAGTCATTTCTCTCATATGCTTTCTGGCTCCCAAAACAAAAGTTATTTGTGATAAATATACTATTCTGTCACCATTTGTTTTCCCTCAAGGGTGAAAATAACTCCCCTCTTGGCAAAATGTCAGGTACATCTTGTAACCAAGAAATTTGATTACGGGATGTCTCGAAATTGTAGCTACAACATGTATAAAAACTTTAATTATGAAAATGTATTAATGTACAGGTGTCCAGGCTATGCTGTCATAGTTTCTTGGGAAATTCCAGCCTTGCATTTTTTCTAAGCTTGCTACACATAAATATGGGACCCATGGTCATGGCTTACAAGCATATTTGGTGACTGGGGTGCTACTCTTCTCCATTGGGTGACAGTACTTGTAAGTGGTCATATTGGCACTCTGGCTACTGACTGTCCTAATCAAACTTCTCCTACGATGCCTGTGCAACACAATGGTGTCACGGGACACCACCCACCTGCCCCTTGCTACAACCCGAACAAAAGGACCCCATTAAACTGGAGGGGTGTTTCCATTACAAAACGAGCCAGATTGTGACCAAAATATAAAGTGAGAAAAAGTAAAAGGGATCGGTCAGTTGATACATAGTATCAAAAGGGGAGAGTGTGAGGGAATTTTATATATCCTAAAGCTATATTTGCTATTATATGCCTTGAAGCTATGCTTGCTTTGAAAGCCATGCTGTAACAAAGTCATAATGAATGTAGTAGAAATTTCTGAGTTCATGCTGTTTTTACAGGGTTATAGAATGATACTGAGGTTACTTGAGGTACATTTGTAGGAACAGAAAGCAAGATAAAACTGGGCAGAACTGGTTGTACCAGCCTGAATAACAGGCTTGGACAAAGTATAAGATAACAACATGTTTGGGCAAAATATAAGATAACAGCAAGTTGAGGCATTGAAGACAAGCTGTACGTTGCTATGGTGTGAGTGAAAACTCATTGTTTCACTCAGGTCAGATTGACCCAGGCATATGTATCAAGAGTATTGGGAAAGAAATGGAATAAGCAGTGGAAAAGTACCCCATACATTGGTATCAACTTGTTTTTCTGTTACATTGGTATCAATTGTTATTCTGCTTTATGATTGGCTTGGACTGAAATGTTGGTATTTTTCAAGATAAGAAGTGCAGAATCTAGCTTATAAAAAGCTGCTGTAAATTGTAATCAGGAGCTTCTCCTTTGCAGAAGTTCTGCATGCATGTGTAAGGTTTGATCAAATAAGCGACGTTAAGACAAAACCCAGTGGTGTGGTTTTTGCCCGTGGTGACTACTGGAGCGGTTGCTCAGGTAATACTTACAGTGAGAGATTCTAGATCACACTTTCCTCTGCTGCTTCCTTTCTTCAGTGCTCAGCAGCTATGCCTTTCTCACTGAATGATATGCAACTAAGTGAAAGTGAGATTATGTCACTATCTGATAATCTTTTATTTGGCACAGAATGAACAGTGCTCCTATCACATGTAATCTTCCTCAAACTGCAGTCTGCTCTCTTCAGCAGCACTATACTACTGTGATACCTGTCCCGTCTATGAATGCTATGATGTCTGTGTTTGGTTGGGCATATTTTGAAAGCAGTAGTACAGCAGCAATCCAAATTCTAGGCTGTATCAGACACCTAAAATGAAAAGAAAACAAATAATTAATTGTTAAGAAATATGTAGTTTTTCCATATATTGCAAAAAAGTATACCCATAATACTAGTTTTCTAACAGTCAAACACATTAACAGCAAGCATATTACTGAGCTGTTTCAAGCGTTCAATTGTGAACAGAAGTGAATATTGTATTGTTCTTCTATACAGAACATTTATCAGGCCTCACATAGACTTCTGTTCTCCATTTTGGAACCCTCATTTAAAACGGGACATAAATCTCATTAAGCAAGTCCATCTTAGGGTTACAAAACTTATCCCCAATCTAAGGCACCTAACATGCAATGAAATATTATCTAAAACCAGATTGGCCACCCTTGAGGAAAGATGATACAGGGAGATCTGTTGCAGCTTTACAGGATCTTACAGAATCCTATATTGACAGGTCAATGTGGATTACATTTCGTGCAGTGCTGTGTGAACCTAAGAAGCCATGAAAACAACTGGTAATCTCAAAACCAATACTCAACAGAACAGATAATTAGTTTACAATCAAGGCAGGAAAATTATGGAACATACTCCCACACTATATAGTTGACTCTAAGAACTTTAACATGTTTAAGGTCAGTCTAGATAAACATCTCAGCTGGGCACAGAGAACAACTGATTTACTCTTAATGAGCTTTTGCCTTCTTGTGTCTTATTCAGTATAGCGCAGTGGTCTAAGGCTCTGAGCTGCAAATCTGGTAACATCAACAGACCAGCCTTGGGTTTGAATCCACAGCTTCCACTTGCATACTGTGTGACCCTGAACAAATCACTTAACTTCCTTGTGCTCCCAGGTCTCACCTGGAAACAAGCTTCGGCTTAGTGTGCCTTTCCTGGTTAAACAATTTCATCTAGTAGCATTTTTTTCACTTAGTACCAAAACTTCCTCTAGAATAACCATTTACTTCTCTGTTACTACATTGAACACAACCATGTTCTGTTGGAACATCAGCAACTAGAAAATATCAGATCCCCACCCCATTCTAAACCAACCATTCATTCCCATTGTAGTGTCATTAAATAACTGTGTAAATCTACATTAAATAGACATTTGAATTAGCCATACATTCATTCCTATGGAAGTTACATGAAAGAAGCTTGGTCTTTTGTGTAACACTATTTATGCAATCAACTCCATGTATTTTATTGGACTTTCTAGAAACACCTCTGTTGTTTTGTGGAACAACAGAGATGTTTTTGCAAGGCTCTCAAAGGAATAAAATGGAGTTGATGGTATAAAGGTGTTGTTTCAGATGTAATTACTGGTGAGACACTTTAATACATGGAATAGAGTCATGCTTCAGATGCTGTAATAACCTGTAGAATGGGGTATTGTGGCAGTTTGTGACACTCATCTGTAGTGTGTCACTTATTAGCTCTTACTCCCTATGTGACTGGGCGAACAGCTAAATAAACATGGCAGATGTTTCACCATTATCAAGTACCTGCCTGTAGCATTTGCCTTTCACTCTGCTTACAGGGAAGTTGTTGTTCTTGTTTTTCAGTATTCATCTGATTGACCCTGCCCTTACAACTTTATCTGGTTGATCCCACTGTTTGTCCGGGTTCGCCGTGATCTAATCCGAGAATGATCAGCAATGGGTGTGTGTATGTGTGTGTGTGTGTGTGTGTGTGCGCCGCATAGGGACAGCAACTGAACTGCTTGATGCTTCAGGGATTTTCTTTGCATTCACTCCTTGCAACACCAGTAATTATAAAATAATGCATATGTGCCTTGGTATTTTTGAAGTTTATTTACACACTCTCAGTGTGTGATGACCAAATAAATTCTTGAGCTTTGTGCTTGAGGTTTATGGTTCATCACACACCTCAGGAATGTAAAACTTCATAACACCTAGACCCATATGCATCATTCTATATAACATGGTAGTTTTACAATACCTTAAAAGAAATTAATGCAGTTGCTGGGGTAGAGGGTGTTGTTTCACAAAAGATCTTGGTCGTTTCACAAAACTGTCACAGAAATTATTGTAACTGGTGGTATAAAGGGTGCTCTTTCACAAAACTACATGGTACTGTTGCAGAATAGCACAGTCAAGGAGGTAGTACAGCGCAGTGGTTTAAGGCTCTGAGCTCCAAACCTGGAGACCTGGGTTTGAACTCACTGCCCCCACATAATACTGTGTGACTCTAAGCAAGTCACTTAACTTCCCTGTGCTCCCAGGTCACACTAGTAAACATGCTTCAGCATAGTGTGAGACAAAAAAAGAACAGCACCTTTAATTACAGCAACTCAATTGATTACTATGGAAATTTTGTGAAACAACTGTGTTCTTTCATGAAACACCATACTTTGTTCAAAAACTCCTTTCACTCCGATGGGCGTTCACAAAACAACTCTGGTAACTTTTCCCTAGGTATCCCACAATGCATTGCAATGCAGAAGTAACTCAGAACAACAATGGGAGTGTGCTCACACAGCAAGTAGTGTAGTGCTATGTGAAATGTGGAATTCCACATGTGGAATTAGTGCAGAATGGCCATTTTGTCAGTGGAATTTCCACCAGAATTTTGCTGGCTCGTCAATGGAATTCCTTGTACTGTGATATCTGGAATATTATTCAGTGGAAAAGCAATTTTTCTGCAGAAAATTATTCTGCAACAATTTCCATGGAAATTATTGAGTTTCGTTGAATTGAACATAATTTTTTCCCATGGGAAATAATTCTGCAACTGTTTTCTACCATGGAATTTCACCATTCCATTTGTGGTGAAATTTAGCAGAACTTTGGCAGAATTTAGAAAATTCCACTGAATTTCGTTCTGCTGGAATTTGAAAATTCCTCACAGCACTAAAGTAGTGCTGGTTAATGCAGGATCAACCAGACACCAGTTATGGAAGCATCAACCACATATAGCACATGTATCTCTCAACCACATAATGTTGAAATTGATTTCCTGAGTACTGCCATGGAAATGGCCACAATTTTATTTTTGAAAAGAAACTTCCATTGAACAGCACTAGCAAATAACACAACAGATAAGCAATGTTAGACAGGTGGCCTCAACCAATGGCCATAAAAACATAACAGCAGCATATTTAGATCCAGTAAAACTTTTTGTTTATTTTACAGTTTATTTTTATCCTACATTCTCAACAGCCCAAAAGTATCCTTCATGTATAAAACAAATTAACATCTTAACAAAAATGTTTCTTTCTAAAAAGAACAGCCTTTTAAGAGACTATGATATTTTATAAAGAGGGTTGTGCCAAAACAGAAAGCAGCTAAAGGCAACAAATCACAGGGCAAGTTAAGTGAAGAAGAAGTAGGAACACTGCAATCTTAGATCAGGCCTGCTGTTTGTTAAGAACTACTCCTGTAAGTACTGCTTTTAAAACCTCTTTTTCCTACTATAACTTGAGTCTTTTCATGCCCGAAATAGATAATTTGATAAACGATTTTAGCTGTATCACATACTATAGCTATGAATAATTTGCCATACTATTAATAGGAAATATAAATATTTAATGATAAAAGGATATGCACATCTTACTTCCACAAATGCCAGCTCAAAAAGGAGGGAGCTAAGACTGCATTCGCAGACAAAAGAAGTTGTTAACCAATCAGGATGCAGGAGATTGCTGTGTTTGTTCAACTCAACCAACAAGGTATCACCAAACTCCTCCCAAACAATTACTGTAGCTGTGTTTATGTATGCCAACCATTCAAAAATCACAGGCTGTGCATTGTGAACTGTTTTTTAAATTGGCACAACATATCAGTACAAGCCAATAAACATTTTTTAAATGCTGTTGCTACCTGACTAAGCAAAGTTCACCCCTAACCCTCCCACCCACAATAAGAAGCAGGCCGTATGTTACTCATTTCTTATAGGCTGCTGGAGAGACAGACTAACTTTTGAGATAGCTACCACTTGAACTGTCTGTTAACAGGCACAGGAAGGCAGAAAGCTTCAGGTCACAGTATGGCTGGCTGGCAGTTCCTTGATCTGCAGGGTGAGTCAGTTTGCTCAAGCAAGTCATTTTGGGATTGAGTTGCACCTGCTAAACTGCAAGGTGCACTGGTTCAGCAAGGGAGGCATGAGAGGGAGCAGCTGTTCACCATGCACTGTCTCCTGAGAACCCACCCGCACCAGGCATTCTGCTAATCCATCTTGGAGGAAATGATTTGGGCCACAAAAGATCGATTGATTTAATAAGTGAGGCTAAATCAGATTTGGCTTCAATAGTCATGTTACCTGCCTGAAAGATTCTGTTTTTAGTCATTACAGAGTGTAAAATCTGGCAATCTGATCAAGACATGTATCTTCTTGACAGATGTAGGAGAAAGGTAAACATTCACTTATCTGGATTCATTCATGATCTGGGCATGCACACCATATGACACCCTGAAATTAAGCATTATAAACATTGGTTATACCTAAAGGATGAAGTGCATTTCTCAGATGTTGGCAATTGCTTCTTCTTGGGGCCATCTGGCACTGCTATCTAGCAGTGCTCTGATGTGCAGTGTCTCATGCCACCAGACATAGCTCACTGTGAACAAAGGCTGTTTCAAAGCCAACTGTAACTTGGTCCAAAAATAGATGCACTACACACATTTGGGAAGCCAAGTTTCAAGAAATACAAAATCACACATGCCCCCACATTGCAAAAGCATCTTGGGCTGCATATGCAAATCTCCACAGAATATTATGCTGGTTCAACTTTAAGCAGACATGTGTGGTGCTGGCCTCTCACACGGATTTGTGAAGGGTGCCAGCAGGAGACACAGACGCGTGTTTGCGTCCCATGTGTCTGTGTCTTCTGTTAGCACCCTTTACAAGCTTGTGTGAGAGGTCCTTCAGCACCATACATGTCTGCTTAAAGTTGAACTAACATAATATTCTGTGCTGATTTGCATATGCAGCCCAAGATGCTTTGCAATGGGGCATGTGTGATTTGTATTTTTTGAAACTTGGCTTCCCAGCCAAATGCCCTTTGGGTAACTATTGCCTCAGTGCTTGACACAGAGGTTCTTTTGTCTTATGTATATATATATATATATTTTTATTTAAATCTTTGTTTACCTGGTAAGTGCACTGATCCAAGGACCATTTTTTCAGGCACAACCCAGGCCACAATAATGGCACAGATCAAGATGTTTCATGAAATATTGTACAGTCCAATAGTAGTAATAGCATCACATGCCACGACAATGGCACGAATCAATACATGTAATTATACAATCCAATAGAGTAGCTGGTAAGTACATGCCATATAGCTAAGTCTCAAAGAAATATACAAGACAGAGACAAGCAAGGGTACAGAGAGGTAAGGCACAGTGTACAGCTTGCAAGTTACAAAATAGAACAGCAGAGATATTAGGCAAATGTAGTAATAATGCAAAAAAGAAAAAATGGGGGCATGAGTGAGGAAGGGTAGAAGTAGCTGTTCTCCAGAGGGAGAGATCACACTGGGGACCAGGAGCATGTGTAGTAACCTGGATCTGAGTTGGATTTGAAGGAGTGCTGTGAGGCGCATCAGGCAAGTAGCCTAATGAATGCTGTTCTAAAGGGTTGGAGGACTACCAACAGGGTTTTGCCCCCCACAACAGTGGAGACTCTGGGAACCTCTAACGGGGACCGATGTGGCATGAAGACACCTGGGAGAGTACGTGCCTTAATGAGGGAAGCAAATGGGGACTTGGTACCTCACGCAATGCACCATCAAGAATACTACCAAAGGCATCGTTGAAATGACACTTTAGCAGGACCAACCAAGAGACTTGTATAGGTCACAATGGTGGGTAGAGAAATGAGCCATCAGCATGAAGTGGCATACACTATTGTAGACTGAGTTTAGTCTAAGGTGAAGTGTAGTGGACAGAAAGGCTGAGTAAATCAGGAACAATAGTCTAGTAAAGGGAGCAGGTTCCCACTGGCAATGGCCAGGTGGACAGAGGGGTAAGATAATTCTTAACCCGATAGACAGCACCAATTTTTTGATTGATTCTGCATGCGACATTGTCTGTATGCACAGTAAAGGAAAGGGATGGATCTATGGTTACACCAGGTATCTGAATTCAGAGACAACCTGCAGTGGAGTTTCAGATGGAGAGAACACCAAAAGGAGGAGTTAGAGTTAGCAGCATTAGCCAGGTAGGGTTTGGATCTAAGGAACATTGTCTTGGTTTTCTTCTCATTAACCAGCAGCATGTTAGTTAAGAACCAGCTGTATGCCTGGCCATAATTGTGGGAAGGCACAGAGGATATGTTCTGGATAGATTTGTCGCTATGGTAGAGGACCAAGTCATCAGCATTCAGTAGGGAAGGACAGTTAAGGTTGTCAGCAGGGAGGAGTTAATAAATAGGAGAATAGTAATGGTTGCAGGATGGAGCCTTGGGGACACCCATAGTGACAGGTAGGCCAGGGAGGTGGCACTACCAATAGTCACCGACTGGAACGGCAAGTCAGTTAATCTGAAACCATTGCCAAGTGTCAAGGGAGCAGCTGAGCTGGAGGAGTTTGATAAGGAGGAGGGGTGGTTGACCAGGTCAAAGCCTTAGTCAGGTCCATGAACACCGCCCCTGTGGTGTTTCCTCAATCCATGCTCCTGAGGACATGATTGGTAAATAGGGCAAGGGCAGAGGTGGTGCTGTGATTCTTCCTGAACCCATGTTGCTGATGACATAAGAGGTTATACTTGTCAATATGGTCAGAGAGTTGAGGAGGACAACCTTTTCAGGCATTTGCTAAGGTGAGGAGAATGGAGATTGGCCAGTAATCATCAGAGGAGAGGGGTCTCCAGCTTTAAAATGGGACCACTCTGGCAACTTTCCAGGGTGCAGACATAGTAGTTGAGGTCAAAGCAAGGTTAAAAATAAAGGTCAGAGGTTGGGAGATGGCAGGGAAATTATCTTGAGCAGGGAGGGGTAGAGGCCATCAGAGCCAGGGCTATCATGGGAGGGGAGGCTCCTAATGAGCTTTGAGGGAAGCTTTAGTGAGAACTCAAAAGCAGAAGGGTGGGGTGGAGGGGAGTTGAGTAGGGATGGGAAGGGGGTCACTATCGCGTCTGCTGGAGAAGGTGGTTCCTGGGAAGGTAGTTTGCAGAGGTGGGCAGGAAGGTCAGTGAACTTTAGGTTGAAGGCTTGTGCAACCTGCAATGGGTCAGTCAGCAGGCCTGTGGGGAATTTAGGTGGACTATAGGGTCATGGGAATGAGGAGTAAGGAGGGAGCTAAGGGTGTTCCAAAATTGTCTATGGTTAGCAAGGTTTTCAGTGTGAAGTCTTTGGAAGAAATCACATTTTGGGCCCTAGCAGACTGCTTGTACTTGTTACGTAGAATTCTAAAATTGTGCCAGAGGACAGGAGAGGGTGATCATTTATAAGTGACCCAAGCTGAGTCCCTTTTTTCATAAGGGCCAGGAGCTCCTAAGTGACCCATCTGTGCAGCAACCATGCATCCTTCTAGTAGTTACAGGAAATGTTTATCTTGTATTCTAAGGAGGGCTTCAGTGAAGAAATTCACTGCCACTGAGATGTCCATTAGGGAGTAGAGGGCAGACCAGTCTACACTCTATACATCCTGTGGAAGGTTGTTGAGTCAGGGTTCTTAAAATTACTGAATGACGGGTATTTGGGTGGAGGACATGCACTTTGTTTGACCAGATAATATAAGTAGGGAGTGGTCACTGATAGAGACAGGCAAGGTCCTAGCCTGCAGAACCTTCTGCTCCCTATTTGTGGCCACCCAGTCCTGAGGGAGTGATTCAGGGTACGGGTGTTTTGACTAGTGGGGATGGTGACAATTTGCACTAGGCTATGATGCTTAAAAAGGTTGGCATATTCAAGTTCATGAGGGCTTAACCAGTTTAGGTTAAAGTCACCCAGTATAATGGTATCCCTCAGAGGACAGAGGTTACCCATGCCAGTTAGGCAATTATGAAGTCCACTGTACCCCTTTTGGTGGGGTATAGCAACAGCTGAGGTACATTTTAGAGGAGCCCAGGGTTAACTCAGAGATGAGACACCACCACGGGAGGCCGAGTCAGATGATAGAACTAGGGTGGCTGTTAGGGTCACCACCCTTCTTTCTTCCAGGGTGATCCCAGCACAGAAAGGAGTAGCCCAGTAATTTGTGGGTATTGCCAGGGATGTGGTTTAAGCCATGCCGCAGTAAGACCCAAGATGTGAGGCTTATAAAGGGTTACCCAGGTTTCAAGGTCAGGGAATTTGGAAGGTAGGCTGCATATGTTTAGGTGGGCTATCTTAAGCCAGGGAGTTGGCCCAAATTCAATGTGATGCTGCAGACAGTAGTTCACAGAAAGTAGCACAATATCAATAGTTCAACAATTCAAAACATTTGCTACAATGCACAATCAGAGGACACTAGAGGATACAGTGATGCTAGAAATGGAGCAAGCAGGCTCCCTGATTAATAATGCTGAGCAGGCACTCTACATTCATTTTCAGTAGTAAGTAGACATGGAACAGGAAGGCTCCATGATTAATAATGCTGAGCAGGCACTCTAAAACATTAATTCTCAGCAGTAAGTAGAAATGGAGCAGGCAGGCTTCCTGACTAATAATGCTGGGCAGGCACTCTAAACATTATTTCTCCTCTGTAAGTACTTGGCTGGGCACGGACTCTGAAATTAATTCCGAGCCCCTTTAGATAAAAAATTTATGAGCCGAAGGAGAGTTTTCTACTTGCCAACTGCGAGCAGAGTGAAGTCTGAATTCTAAGACAGCTTTGATCGATTTAATATGTTGCCCAACTGGTAAGCCAGTTCTGAAGCAATATCCTGCATCGAATATGGGTTAATTTGAAATTAAGGCTTGAAGAGATGTTCCAGTGCACTTTGTGCTCAAACAGTGGCTGGAAAAATGTTTTTGCATTACTTATATGTTTTCCAAGACTTCTTAGATAAACTGCTTAGTGAGTTTGGTAATGGGTGTTCAGTGAGCTCAGGACAAGAAGCAGCACTTGGCAAAAATATATTACAAATATACTGCATCACTGTAATCCAAGCAGCAGATTACAGGAGAGAAATTATTTTTATACACTTTAAATGGCACAGTACAGGACTAAGTAAAACCCAGAGGCACCAGTGGCAGGGCTCTTTGCAGGTTGGAGGGCATACATGATTCCTTGATATGAGAGCTGGGAGCAGCTCCAGCAGTGACAATCGTGGGCAGGGAATGCCCAGGGGCAAGACACAAACTGATTCCTCAAATATGCGGGCTGGGAGCAGCTCTTGCAGTGATGACTGTGGGTGATGCCCAGGGGCAAGGCATGAACTAATTCCTAGGTTATGGGAGCTGGGAGCAGCTGCTATTGTGATGACCATGGGCAGGGAATGCCCAGGGCAAAAGCACAACTGATTCCTTGGATATGCGGGCTTGGAGCAGCTCCTGTCGTGGCGACCTCAGACGGAAAATAATATCACTGATTGAACATCTCTTTTCCTGTAATAAACAGCTGCATGAACCATAAGAGACTTACTAATTACAGGTTGAATAAACAGAAACAACAACCAGAAAATTACTGACATGAAATATAGACAATGAGTGAGTGTATCTCAACTCAAGTGGCTTTGTTAAGGTGGTGGTGAGGAGATGTATGCAAGGAGTGTGTGTGGGGTGGGTGAGTGGACCCAGTGTTATAAAACCAAAACCATGTTTCAATTGTATGCTCAGCAGTCACTAATCAGAAGTGCAGTGTGAATAATCAATAAAAACACAGTACTGCTACTCAATATAGCAGTCTCACACACAAACGTAACGTATAGAACTAAAAGCAATGAATACACTGTTTACCTTTACCCTAAACATATAGGAATAGCTTGTGCGGATATATGAAATGGTGTTTTTGAGTAATGTGGCACCTCAGGGCATATGTAACAAGATGAAATATTTTTGTTTTTGTGTTTAATCTCTAAACACCCACAAAAAAAAAAGCTGTCCTTATGTACACTAAACAGCTACCTGATCCTGTTATACACTTTTCTCATCTTACATTTGTAAAAAACTATGCGACATCCACTCAGGAAATATGCAAAATGATGTAGTATATGAGAAGTACTCTCAGTGGGAGCGAATATGCCTAACAAAGAGACTGTATGTGGAAGGAGGTGGGTTTCTATGTGTGCTGTGATGGGGCAGGGTATTGGTGGAGATAGATGTGAAATCATATATTGATGAATTAAACAAGAGTAATGCTAACTATCCTTGCACCTTTTTTTGTTAATTGGCATACATACCCACACAGTATTCCACATACACTGACAGACTGTTGGGCCACTGCATACTTTAACAGAACTAATGCTTCTCTGCTAGTTATTTAGCTATTCCTTTACTGGAGGAAACAATTTGTGAATATAGTTTTGTATTACAAATATTAGTGTTCATACTACAGAAAATACTAATACTTATATACAGCATTATCACAGTTTCCTTCTGTACTCAGAAGCAACACTTCTTGTTATATGTTTTAAAATAATATTTTGTTTCTTTTCCCCACAGAATCATGCCCCAGATCTGGACTTCAGAAAAGGTGCCTCTGTTAGGAAGCAGTCTCCAAATGTGGAGACTCAAATCTAGTGATGCAGGGCACCAACAAAAAAATGAAAGAGACCGAAAACAAATAGCCCACTTCATGAGAAGGAAAAGGGCCTCAATAAGAAGATAAGCAAATACTGTACAAGGTGAAGTGGAAGCAGCTTCATCAACGTTTCTATAAACTTAATGCAAAGGAGTCTGTCCCGCAGATGTAACTCTCCTGGTTCCCTCTGGCCCACGAGATGTGGTTGAAGGCAGGCAAGCCACAGTGCAGCGAGAGAGCTGTACAACATAAGTCAAATTGCAAATAAATACAATAATATAGATGACAAGTAATATATGACGGAGGTTGAAGGGGGAATGTATGTGTACCTTTACATACCAGTCGTGACTAGCTGAAAATCTTTCTTTGTATGGGCAAAAGCAACCCTCAAAGTTAGTATATGGTTATATAGTTAATTTATCATTCAGCATGTAATGCCATTTCTGGAGACATTCTCTGGTCATTGAACTGTCTCAGTATTCTATCAACAAAACAATATTTAGTGTGATGCCATAGACAGTAGAAAACTACATATATAGTAATGTTGTTATAATAAACACATTAAGTACTATTTCTTACAAAGATAGTTCAGTTATTGTATTTGTAATAGTAGCCATATAAGAATGATTTATACAATATCAAAATAGTTAATTGAGTTATTCAGCCCCCTTTGGTCCCCAGACAGAACTGGTGATGCCACGTCCTCCATAAACCATTACTTCATCACTTGTTCCTTACCCTCGGCCCCTCCCCATACTCAGTTCTTCATCCCTTCCTATGCTTCCAGCCATACTTCTGTAGTCACCCCCACTGCACACACTCCCCAACCCCACCTGCACTATAACCCCTTACCCCAATAGATATAATCCATGTCCTCAAATTCCTAAACACTTCCAAACAGAGCCCAGATGGTATTAACCACAAACTATTTAACTCTCTCAGCTCCTGCCATCGTCCCAGCCATCACCCACAATTGCAATCTCTCATTCTCGCATCGGGCACAATACTCAAAGCCTAGAAGTTGGCCAAGGTCATTCCCTTCACAGAGGGGCGATCCTGCAAATCCTGGCAACTACAGGCCTATTTCATTTCTCCCTCTCTTCCAAGATCCTGGAATCCTCATATATAAAAGACTATATTCCTTCCTGTCTCTAATGACATTCTTGGCCCTATCAATCTGAATTTTGATGACACCACTCCACCTCCTCATCCCTTCTCTGTCTTACTAACCATTTTCACCACAGCAATGGCCAAGGTCACCTCACATTGGCCATAGTATTCAATGTTAATTCCGCACTTCTCAGCCTGCATTTGAACCTCCCTCTGCTAATCTGGCTTAGGAAGTTCTCTTACATGTGCTCCTGCTCTAGACGCTGTGCGCTAGCTTTCAGAACCCCTTCTTTATTCTGTCTAATTGCACCCTGCTCTGCTCTGAGAAAGGAGAGCTGTGTACTTCAATTTGAGCTGTTGTGTTGTAAACACAGTCTTTCTCCCAAATCTCTCCTGGGACTAGCACCTCTCCAGCTTTCTTTGTCCCTCCATTTTGTATTAGTGCTATTTCTTCCCTAAGGCCTCCCAAGCCCCTTGTACAGCCCTTTCTCTTATCTGATCTGTTCTAATTTCCTTGTGCTTTTTCCACAGCCTCAGATGTTCCAAGCTCCTCGTGGGTGGTCATGAGGGCTAGGCTGCATGGTCCTCCCAGAGCAGCAACACAGATCTCTTTCCCAAAACACAATCAGGTATGAATTTGAATCTGCTGAAAATGCAGGAAACATGGCAGAGCTGTTGTTCCAATGGCCAAGAAATATCCATGGGCAGACTAAGGGAGTCCCGCTGCCTCCACCACCACCCTTAGTGAACTATCAAAATATATAATGAAAGTCATGTGGTGCACTGAACCAATCAACCTATTTCTCCACTTGCAGGTTATCAGAGCCTACCACTAGTGGCCACTGCTCTCTTTCCTTAATTGCTCCACTTAGTTATTTCTCATACCTGCCTATCATGCTGCCAACCTTAGTAATTTTGGTTCTTTTGGCCCCTGCTGTCTCTCCCACCTTCACCTGCCCAAAATTGCTGATGTACCCATGCTCTGCATACCTCGACAACTTTATCTCCCCAGCACCCTCCTGAAGGTATTACCCCAATGACTTGTCGACTATTTCTAGTAGTGGATCCAACTATCCTTCTGCCCTTCTTTCATGCAGGCCTTATAGCCCTAAACTCCACCACTCAAAGGCTTCCCAGTGCCTATCAATCCTGCTCCAGCCCCTACCCACAAGCCCCGGCATGGCCCTTAACCAAACTGGTGATAACTCTTCTTCTTCTGTTACCTGGGAACATTGAACCTCATCCTGCCTCTCCCACCCCCCGGCATCCTCCCGACCTCCCTCTCAATTCCACAGAGTGCTGAAATTGGTACATCTGAACATATGCAGCCTTCTGCTCAAACTCACCCTGCTGCAGCCTACCACACCTGCCATTCTCCTTATGTGCTGGTTATATCACAGACCTGGCTAAAACCCCACATCAATGACAGTGAAATCTCCATTCCAGGTTATACAGTCATATGCCAAGACTGGCCAGGTTGCAAAAGAGGTGGTGGTGGCACCATGTATATTGCTACCATGCTGCAGTTTACCAAAATCACACTATCCCTACCCACACAAGCCACAGATGCTCTACTAATTAAATTAGCCCTCCTCACTCTGCTCCCATCTTGGTGGCAGGTTCCTACTGTGCACTGGACTCCCCTGCCCACAATCTTGGACCACCTTGGCGACCTAAAACATGGGCCTCAGGGGTTGATCTCCACATACTTGGTGACTTCAATCAAAATTGGCTCTATGGTGCTAACTCCAAACTCCTGCACAAAATTGGAGCCCAAACCTGTCTCAAATTATCACAGAGCCCACTCACTTGAACTCTAAATCGCTAAACCACTCTCTTCTCCACTGGTCTCTCACCTCCCACGGTGAGGATATTAGCCTCTGGCTTACTCCCTGATTCCCTAAGTGACCACAACATGATTACATGGTCAGGAAAATCTTCGACCCAAGGCACCCCCCACCACATCCTCCTGACCAGGTCATTCAAGTCTCTGGACCTGCCACTCTGCTAAATGACCTGACTACTCTAGACTGGTCCTTCATTCACCTAGCTACCTCCACTGATGTCACCCTGTAAATGTTCAAGTCCAGGTTCCTTGCTATCTGGAACCACCATGCCCCACTTAGAAGGGCTAGGTGAGAGGCACCCACCTCCTCTGTATCTTAGCAGACATCATCGACAGCTGCAAATTAAGGGATCTAGCATGGAAAGTTTACAAGATCTCAGGATTGCCCTTTGATCACATTAGATAATGTGCTCTGAACAATGCTTACACTAGGCTAATCCATCAGGCAAAAGCCAAATACTTCCATACTGCTTTCCACACAAACATTTACCAACCTACTAAGTTATGGAAGGTTGTTAAATCATTGTTCTCCTCCTCCCAGCCTCCATTGCCTACCCTAAACATAGGAGGGTCCACAGTTACCTATATATTGTATATTATAAGGGAGAGGACATGTGGGAGAGGTGCAATGCACTGGCTGTGGGCAGCAGTTTTCTGGGAGACATTCTGGAAACTGTGTTGCTGCCCTATTTGCAGGCAACTGTCAGCTTGAGGGAGGAGGTTGCCCACCCCAGGCTGAACTAGCAAGGACTAAGGAGGCCTCCTTCCAAAGAGCACCACTGCCACAACCACTGCCTCAGAGGTTGCCAAGTATGAAGAGCAGTTGGACCACAGTGGGTTCTGGGAGGGTGCGGTGGTGGACCAGAGGCGAAGCCCTCTAGTTGTACCTCTACACAAATCATATGCCATTCTGGCAGAGCAAGGTTCCTCTATGATGGCACCTCAGTGGAGACCCAGAGGAATGCTGAGGACATCCACAAGGGAGACCCACAAAAGGGTGGCAAGGGACACCACAGGGGAAGGAAACAGCTTCTGATAGGGGACTCTATTGTTAGGGGAAAACCTGGGAAAGGGAGAGAGAAGGAAGTAAGGTATCTGCCTGGTGCCATGGCTTGAGGGACAGGAAGCGAATCCTCAGGATTGCAGAAGCTGCATCACAGGAGAGGGAACTTGATATCATAATCCACCTTGGGACAAATGACCTAGCTAGGCATGGGATCAGTGCAGTACAGAATGAATTTGTGGAGTTGGGGAGGGCTTGGACAGGTAGCAAGCACGTAACCTTCTCAGAGGCGCTACCAGTCCATGGCAGGAGTGAGGCTAGGGTACTGTATACCATGCATTTTAATGAATGGTTGCAAAACTGGTGCAGAGTACAGGGCTTTGGCCTCATTGGGGACTGGGAGGCCACCTGGAGAGATAAAGGTCTATACTGGCATGATGGTCTGCATCTGTCTATGAAGGAACCAAGCTCTAGGTGATAGATTTAAATGCTTCCTTGGCCAGCTTTTAAACTAGCCAAGGGGGAGGCACTGATAAAAGGCAGGAAATTTCAAGCCTCCCCCACAAAACATGGCAGGTAGTAAGGTAAACACTGAGGTACAGAGCTCAACACAGGGCAGGACAGGGGTAAATGGAAAATAGACTAGGACAATAAGAGCAGGGATGGGGGAGAAAAGGATAAAGCCAACATCAAATGGAGGGCAATGAGTACCAATGCCCGTAGTCTGGGAAACAAGCTTCCTGAGCTATTAGCCCTGATGGAAGATGAACAATTGGATATTGTGGCAGTCACGGAAACATGGTACACCGAGAACCATGACTGGGATGTCAACATACCAGGGTACACAATCTACAGAACGGACAGGGAAGGTAAAAGAGGAGGTGGAGTAGTTCTATACATAAGGAAGAGATCAAAGCTACAGAACTAAAAAGTAAAGGGGAGGACAAGAGGCACTCTGGGTCACCTTGGAGACAGGGAATGGCATCACAATCCGACGGGGTTGTATACAGACCCCCATCTCAAGGGAGGAAATGGACAACAAAATGATAGAGGACAGTCTCAAAATGGCTGGAAAAGGGAGATACTATTGATGGGGGACCTGAATATGCCAGATGTTAACTGGATAACATGTACTGCAGCCATCACCAAGAGCAGGGTCATTCTCGATGCCCTGCAGGGGTAGGTCTTAGACAGCTAGTGTTGGAACCCACTGGAGGAGCAATACTAGACCTGGTACTGCAAATGGAGAGAGGATCACAAATTTAGAAGTCAGTAGACATCTGGGAACAAGCGACCACTGCACAGTTTGCTTCACAATGAGCACAACCATGGAGATAAGCCATACAAAAACAAGGATACTGGACTTTAGAAGAGCTGACTTTGGCAAAATGGATGAATAGCTGAAAATGCACTAGCAAATGACCAAAAGGAGAGGTGGAAGAACAATGGAGAAAAATCAAAACTGCCATCATAGAGGCAACAAGCCTTTGTGTGAAACAAATAAAGAAAACAAAGCTGAGTAAAACCACTATGGTTCTCAAAAGAGGTGGCAGGAAGGTTAAGGAGAAAAAGGCTGCATTTAAAAGTATAAGGAATCACAGAAGGAGCATGACAGGAACTGTATCAATTAAAGCAGAAAGAAGTGGAGAAGGCAGTCAGACTAGCAAAGGCCCAAACCGAGAAAAAAATAGCCAACTCAGTTAAGAAGGGGTAAAACCTTTATAGGTACATTAGGAGCATAGAAAGGTTAAGGAGGGATAGTGAAGATTAATAAAGGAGAGGGAGGTGGGCAGAGGGAGACAGTGTAAAGGCAGAGATACTGAATGAATACTTTTGCTCAGTATTCACAAAAGAAGATGAGGAGGAGTTACCTAAACCAGACAATAGAAGCACTCTGGGTAGGGGGTTGACACCAGTCCATTCACAGAAGAAAGAGTCCTGAAAGAACTCCTAAAACTCAAGGTGGACAAAGCAATGGGGCCTGACGGATTCACCCCAGAATCCTAAAAGAATTAAGGGAGGACCTAGTGACACCACTGACCATGCTTTTAACAGATCATGGCAGGATAGGGCGGTACCTGAGGACTGGAGGAGGGCAGATGTGATTCCCTTCACAAAAGTGGAGCAATGCAGAAGCAGGAAACTACAGACCTGTAAGTTTGACCTCAGTGGTAGGGAAAATGATGGAATCACTTGAAAGAAAGAATTGTTGAGTACCTAGAGGCCAGCGGGGCACAGGACCCAAAGCAGCATGGATTTACAGCAGAAAGGTCATGTCAGACAAATTTAATTGATTTCTTTGACTGGGTGACCAAAGTAATAGACCAGGGAGGGGCTGTGGATATGGCCTACCTAGACTTTTAGAAGGCATTTGACACAGTCCGCACAAAAGATTAATAATCAAGTTAGCCAGCCTTGGAGTGGGTCCCAGGGTGGTAGCCTGGGTAGCAAACTGGCTGCAAAACAGGACACAGAAGGTATAGTGAATGGAACACATTCCAATGAAAGGGGCTGCTAGTGGAGTACCTCAGGGCTCAGTACTAGGTCCAGTCCTCTTTAACATCTTTATAGGTGACATTGCAGAGGGTCTGAGGGAAAGATATGCCTCTTTGAGATGACACAAAGATCTCGTAACAGAGTTGATACACAAGGGGTAGAAAATGAGAAGGGACATGGCAAGGTTGGAGGAATGGTCAGACATATGGCAACTTAGACTCAATACAAAGAAGTGCAAAGTAATGCACCTGGGAAACAGAAACCCAGGAGAAGAGTACACAATAGCAGGGGAGGTTCTAACAACAACAAAATGGAAAGGGACCTGGGGTAGTCATATCAGATGACCTAAAGGTGGGTATGCAATGTGAAAAGTCGGTAAGGAGAGCCAGAGGGATACTGGGATGCATAGGAAGGGCATCACAAGTAGAAAAAGGGAAGTGGTTATCCTCTGTATAGACAGTTGATGAGACCCCATCTGGAGTACTGTGTGCAGTTTTGGAGACCTCATTACACAAGGACATAGACAGGATGGAAGCAGTCCAGAGGAGGGCAACTAAAATGGTGCAGGGTCTGCAGCAGAAACCATAGAAGAGAGACTGAGAGAGCTTAATATGTATACTCTTGATGAAAGGAGGGACGGGGGACATGATAGAAATGTTCAAGAACCTCAAGGGAATCAACAAAGTCCAGGAGGGTAGCATCTTTCAGAAAAAGAGATGTGTAAGAACAAGGGGCACAATTTAAAGATAGAGGGAGACGGCTCAGGGGTAATGTTAGGAAATTTTTTTCACAGAGAGAGAGTGGTGGATACATGGAACAGCCTTACTGAGGAGGTTGTTGGGTCTAAAACAGTGGGGAATTCAAACATGCATGGGACAGACACAAGGCAATTATAGTGGGGGTTGCAGGAAGTAGGCTGTTGGTTAACTAGAATCTGCAGCTTATCCAGTAGTAGGGAATGGGCAGACTGGGTGGGCCAAGTGGTCCTTATCTGCCGTCAAAGTCTATGTTTCTATGTTTCAATGTTTCTATGTTTCTACTGTAGCCACAGCATTCAACCCCTTTTTCACTAGCTGCACCTCTTCACCCTTTCCTCCCTCCTCCCATCATGCTCACCTCCACCCTCCATTCCCTCCCTGCTGACCAGGCCCCTCCTTCCCCTTCCTTCTTCTTTCCACTACTATCTACTTCTGAGACTTGAGGTGTACTGTGCCGCATTTCACCCTCAACCCAAACCTAAGGCAAATGCCTCGCTGGCCTGGACACCAAAATGTTGTACCTTCGCACCGCCATCACCTCCCCATTAGCAAAGATTTTCAACCTATCCTTTTGTCTAGTATTGGTCCCATCTGAATAGAAGCATGCCACGGTCACCCCACCTCAAAGGTGATGACCCCTTGGCCCCGGAAACTACCATCCCATCTCCCTCCTTCCCATTCTAGCTAAACTCAAGAAACCCTTGTCGCCTCTCAACTTTCCTCCTTGCTCAACTCCTCATCATTCTACATCCCTTTCCTGTCTGAGTTCAGGAAGTCCCATTCCACCACCACATTCCTGATTAGGCTTACAGACTTCATCCTCTTTGTCATGAATAATGGACACATCACCTCAGCTATCTTTGTCGACCCTGCCAAAGCATTTGACACAGTGTCCCACTCTCTCCTCCTTGCAAAGGTCTCTAGTACAGGGTTCTCAAGTGCGGCTACTGATTGGTTCCACTCCTACCTGGTAGGCTGGACACAGTCTGTCAGGATTGGTAACTCCACGTCAGTCCCTCTCCCTGTCATGTCAGGAGTGCCACAGGGCTCCATCCTGTGGCCTCTTCTGTTCTCCATCTTCCTCAATGACCTGCCTCTGCCTGCCTTCACATGTTCATCCACATTTTTTTTTTTTTAGTTATTTAACCAGGAGTAGCACACTAGCTGAAAGCTTTTTACAGGTGTGACCTGGGAGCACAGGGAAGTTAAATGACTTGCTCAGGGTCACACAGTATGCAAGTGGAAGCTGTGGAATTCAAACCCAGGTCTGGTCTGTTGATGTCACCAAATTTGCAGCTCAGAGCCTTAAACCACTGCACTATACTGCCTCCCATGTATACAGATGACACAGTGCTGTATACATCCAGCTCCTCCACTACTGATGTGGCGACCAGACTTCAGCAGGATTTCTGCAGTGTTCAGCAATGGTTTGGCACCAGTCATCTTCACCTCAACACCAAGAAAACCATCTCCATTACTTCGGTACAAGGCAGAGACTTTGTGGTTCCCTCCCACCAACCTTCCTCACCCTGTACGGGATTTCTGGAAGCCTGCCCTCCTTCAGATACCTCAGGGTCTATCTCAACCAGCATCTTGACTTTTCTGTACACGTAGATGACTTCTACAAAAATTCTGCCCTAGTCTGGGTGCCCTATACCAATTGTGGTTGCATCCCATTGCCGGCTCGCAGAGCAATCATACAGAAAATGATTCTGCCAATCTTTGACTATGGTGACATGGTCTACAGTACCACCCCAAGTCCATCCTGTCCAAACTGGACTCTCTTTTCCACTCCTTCTGTTGTTTCACACTTGACTGTCCCTACTCCACCCATCACTGCACCCACTATCAGGACCTGGGCCTTCCTTCCCTACAAGACTGCAGATCGGCTTATGGCACACACCACTGCCAAGTTTTGGACCCAGTTCCTGCCCACCTACCTCTTCTGTGCTGTCCACCCTCCCCATCTATGCCATCAGGATCAATGACACCAGACTTTTTACAAATCCCCATAAGTCCACCTCAGCAGGACAGGCAGTTTTCAGCTATTGCATGCCCAAACTATGGAACTCCTTCCTCCAGAAATTTGTCACTCCACTCCTCCCAGTACCTCAACACTCTCCTCTCAGCCCACTTCTCCTCCGCCTACCAATGTGCCTAATCTCAACTTCAGGTCACGGCCTGTTCTCCCAACCTCTCCCTTATATTTGCTTTACTCTACTTTGTACTGCACCAACGATTAGTAAAGTACCCGACTTGTGCCTCACCTTTTCTGTAAATATGTATCATTATTTAGTTTGCTAATTCTGGTTCCTCTCCATTTCTGTATATGTATCATTGTATTGATTGCATAATCTGTGCCACATCTTGTTTCCAAACCCTGATGTTGTCCTGATTGCCCTGCTGCACATGTACTGTCTTGCTGATTTTGACCATTGCTGTATTATCTTTGTTGTCCTATCATTTTATTGTACTGTCCCCAGAACGCATCTGGAATCGAGCAGTACTCTGCTTAGTAGGCCTTCCTGGTTAAACTCTTAAACAAACAAATAAATAAATAAATATCCATAGACCTAGCCAAAGCTTTTGAGTCCATCGCCCACAAACTCCTAATAGATTACCTTGCTTCAATAGGCCTCCCCGCCGTCAACTGGTTCAAGGCCTACACTCAGTGAGGTATCAGTTCATTTAACTGGGTACTACCCAACTCCCCCACATCCTAGCTGGAGTCCCACGGGGTCAACTTGACCCACCCTCTTCTCCGCCTTCATAAATAATCTGCCACCAGTCTGCCCCATCTCTCAACTTCAAATGTATGCTGGACGACTCTGTGATCGCCACTGGCCCTTCTCTTGCCCAGACACAATCCGCCTGCCAATCTGATTTTGAGAGCATGCTGCATTGGCTCGACAAAATCTCTCAAATGCAATGCCAAAAACAGTTGCGTGATGCTGTCTGCCCGAAGTGGCAAAACTGCCCCCCATGCCCCTGGATGGGTCCAACATCTCAGTAGTGGACAGCTATAAGTACCTGAGAGTATGGCTTTGCCTGAGACCAGATTTCTCCTGCACCTCAAGTCAATCCACAACAAGCACTGCCCCCAAACTAGGCATGTTATATACGTATAAACACTGTCTCTCTCTTCCTGTCAGGAAAGATATTATAACCAAGCTTATCCTCTCTTCCTTCATCTATGCTGATATGGTTTACAGCTCAGCATCCCCCAATCCTCCTAGCTAAGCTTGACCCCGTTCGATTGCTTCTGCTACTTCACCACCAATCTCCATACTGCACACATCATTGCCACCCATACCGTGGCCTCCTCCTCTCTAGCAAATCACCAGCTCACTCACTGCACAGCCTTTATCTCCAAATTCTGGTTTAATACTCTCCTCCTACCTCTCCTCACTACTGACCCTGCTTCCTACTCTGCTATGCTTTTCACTCCTGAAACCCATGCTCCTTCTCCTAGCTACCTCTCAGTCATTGTCTCACAGGAAGCAAGCCTTTGCCCACCATATTCCCGCCTTGTGGAATTCATTCCCCTCACTGTTCATGGTATGCCAACTGCAGCATCTATCAAAACTACTTCAGACATCCCCGTCTCCTCCTGTCACCCCCTGACTACTGGGGCTCCTTTCCTTCCTCCTCTCCTCACACACCCCAATCACCAGTCTTCGCATCAATGTCATGCCTACCTCTGTGTGAAGCCTCCTCTCCCTAAGTACTACCTTTATAGACTGCTACATGTAAATTGCGCTTCACATCCTATGAATTGCTGTACTATCTGTCCTGTTCCATTGCTCATTCTGTGAAATGTTATTTACTGTTTGCTCAGCTATATCAATGCTCAATGCTGTGTAAATCTGCATTGCTGTGTAAATCTGTAATTCTGTGTACTCTGTGTAGCACTGTATTTTCTGCAAGGTAGTATTCTGCGAAACATATCTTGTTCCCTTGCCATTCCCTGGTCGCAGATGGAAATAAGCCACAACTCATTGTGCCTTTCCGTTATCAGCTTTAAGTAAATAAATACATAAATTATCTTCACATTTAAAGAGCCAGCACGCTGCCTGCCCCACAGCACAAAAAGCCAGAGCTGGAGCCCGAGGGTACAGCAGAGGAGGAGGAGGAGGAGGAAAGAGACCAACCTGTTGATGATGATGATAACGTTATAATTATTGACCCACAAGGTAGGTCACTACTATGAAAACTAATTACAAAGAAACATATAGACTACTTGAAAAACAAGAACAAAGAAAATGATCGAGAACCCAAAATACAGCTCTACATGTATCTTTTATTTTGTTTGTTTTGAAAACTGCTAATGGAAAGATTTTTATATACCTATTAATAAAATAAAGAATCACAAACTGGGTATAAAGTAGCAACAGCTTCTCATTCCACTTACAACCTACCCTGCTACTCAATATTGCTTTGCAAGATTTGGGGCACAGGAGATGAGGGGTAGCAGTGCGGCTTATTCTAATAATGCAATCATACATGCTTATGTACTCTTCCATTCCATGTTTAAGCAATAAGGCATGACCAGGGCTTTGATTTACAGTCTGTTAATCCCCATATGGCAGTAATGTGGCATGAGGCACAGCCTCATCTTCACCTGATCTAATTCTGGCAGTGCCTTATTGCTTTTTATAGGAAATTATTCCAAAACAAAAGTGGTAAAGTATGCTTTTGAATGTTTTGCTCATTTAGAGGAATTCTTTTTCATAAAATAGTTCTTCCACTGACAGTTTAACAATGCTGGTTCAAAATCACAGTTCCATGTCATAATAATGATTGCAAACAGCTATCGCTATTATGGCGACTGTATATTGCTGAAAAGCAAATCAGCGATATACACTTGCGTTGACCAGACATCCAAAATAACAAAAGTGTTTGCAAGGGGCTGCCCCCATGACACTTCTTCATGAGGGGCCTTTGTCCCCAATAATTCCATTTAGATTCTCAGCTCCAGGAGGATGTATGTTAGGGAGGGGGCACAGTCCGGATTAAAAAATAAATAATAAGTCCCGCAGCTGCAGGTAGCGGCAAAATTTCTCCCTCCCAGTCCCAGACTAATCCAGTACCTGCTGAGCCAGAGCTAACCACCCACAACTCCAAACCACATGGCTAGCTCAGCAGCAGCAGGCACACCAGTCCCTAATACCCCTTCCCTGTCACTCCCTTCCTCACTATCGCCCCTTTCTGGTCACCCTTCCTATGCTCGCTTTTGATTAGGGTCACTACCTTGCAGGGTAGTTTGAGGATAGCGCTGAATATGAGTTGCCATTTTGATGGTCTCCCATATTCAGTCGCTATCATCACTAGATACCCAAAATCACAATGCATCATTCCACTCATTCAGCAGTCCTAGAGAATGGAAAGCTGAAAGGAAGAATCAATGTAACATGGTGATCAGGCTATACATGACAGTGTCACAGTGATTAATGAAAGGCTATTCTAATCCTAACAGCCAATCAGATTGCAGCATTCCTAAAAACTTTTTATGATTTTATATGGCAGTATGGTATTGTGTTTATTGCACAACTTGTCTATCGGTCAATGCATTTGTAATAGAAGTAAGTACTTCAGACACATTTGCTGGTCCTCATGTACCTGTGTCTGGGGTGTAAAGCACTTGTCTTCACTCTTCAACATTACAAAATGTCTGTTCATTAATTAAACATAGTGGAACCAATAATCACAAATTCTGTTAATTATATTCTCCTAAATCAGACATGGTACATATGTATTCTATACCGTAATGATATTGTTATTACTCTAGGTTATGTACAAATAATGAAACAGAAAACATCTGTGAGTAGGCAAATACCTAACTGCTGAATATGATAATATCTATTTCTGTCTTTCAGATGATGAGGATGGTACCACTGCACATTAAGTTAATATCTCCTTGGTGTACCCATGGGGATAAAAGTAGAGGAACAAAATCAAGCAGTGCATCCTGTTGGTTCCTGTGGTACACCATCTGACACACAGTCACATGCTGGACCATCTAAGAGGCATCCAATGCCAACACTGCAGCACTACTCACACTGTAGTAAATACATATCCAGGGAGTTGGATGGCACCAAGCACAGCCAAGGGCCACCACCCAGCTCAACAGCTTTAATCCCCGGAAAACAGCAGACAGTAAGGTTCTTATTGCTGTTATAAAGCTAATGGGTAGTGTGATCAGAAGCATTAAATAGCTAGTGTACCAGAAATTAACTATCTTAGTACTGCAGTCCTCCCAAGCTATGAGCTATCAACTATACAGTGCTTTAGTACTTATTTAGTTGTTTGGTAAAGAGTTTTTAGTTTATTTATCACAGTACATTGTTTCAGTGTTTCAGGCTGTTTCAGGTGCCATTCATTGCTACAAGCCTTCAATGTGATGTACAGGAGGAATGGTGTCAAAATCAATCACAGGTGATGCCAGACAGACTTGTGCATCAGACTATAACTGGTTCCTCCCATTTCCTTTCTGTTCATACACAAACAAGTTTTCTTCCACTTTTTTCAAACTGTACTCCCAGACCCCTGCCATCCCATAGGAGCAGCTTTCACTTTTAAAATCATTGTGTGACTCACATCACTGCTGGCCACCGACTCCCCCAACTCCCAAGTCCTCATCACTGCCCCCACCACTACAACTGTATTTGCCTTCATCTCCAGGGTGACCGCACAGTCCTTCACTCACCTCTGTGGCTATCCACCCTTTGAATGACTGAGCACAATCATTTTGGTAGTCTTACCTAGTGTTCCAGATGTCCTGCTCATATTCCTGCATGCCAAGGTTAAGTCTGGCAAATTTCAACCACTGTTAAATGAGCAGACATTATAAAACAGCTCACTGAGCAGAGCTGCTGAAAGCATCTCATTATGAAAATGAGGGCTGTTTTATATTCTTAGTCAGTTTTGAAAAGTCAAGCCGTGGCGCTGCTTGCTACCACATGTTGAGCATTCTGCTATTGTCAATGGGTACCAGGTTTTAAAGGACTTAATTGGGTGATTATCATGTACTCTTTTTTTTTATCTGGAGGCCTTAATTTTGAGCAGCCATTGACACATTTTAGCTCAATGTGCATTTCAATTATGTGTATGTGGCATAGGATTCTCGCAAGCAAACTGCAAGTACTCATTCTCATTATATTCCATATGATACATTTACATCCAGCCTGTGTAGAGTGACCTGTGAAGAACAAGTAGATGGGAGGTAAATCCGCAAACACAGAAATGTGTGCATCTGAATGAAAACATTATATTTAAGCACATTTTAACTAATTAAATGTAATACCTTCCTGACATGGCTTTTATGCAAAATTTACTGTTTCATTTCATATCAGTTTGTTGAGTTTTGAGTCTCCTCTAATGTGAAAATGTGTGAACCCCCAACATAGAACCAAAGTTAGTCTTTGACAAAATTACCATCTGCTTTCTAGTTTTTTGTTTTTTCTTGTTAGTTTATGTTGGTCACTGCAGTATGAAACTAGTAAGTGTGTATGTTAGTGTGTGTGTGTGGGGTGGACCAGACAAGGAGCATGTTGCAGGAATATAAATTATCACAACTCACAACTCATTACAAATCAGTAGAGTTGCACCTGTGCCAAGGCTACTGATAACACCCCCAGCTACCAGTCCAGGCATGTGCAAAGTACTGTATTTAAAAAATAATTTCTGCTACTGAAGGCAGTCTGTCCTCCCAAACAACCCCTCAGTAAATTCTCCACCCCACAATCAGTGAAGACAGTCTTTTCATTCAACTCACCCTGCTGCATTTTCTTCAGGCCCCTATCCGCTATGGGATTAATGCTTCCAACCTCCCTCTCAGGATTGCTTGGTGCAGTAATGTTGCACAGAGAGCCCTGCATTGACACATAAATAATTAAACATCTTTTTCCACCACAGTAGTCCTTGCCCCAACCAGTCCTGCAGGTACATGTCAATCTGCCCTCGAGATCTGACCACCCCAAAGATGTAACATCCCAATGGTTATTCTAAGCATGTTAGTTGACAAATAAGTATGATTTTGTTTTCCATATAGCTTTTTACCTCTTGGGTTGCTGGCTTATCTGTCCCTGCCTCCCCAGGTCAGATACCACCTCCCTGGGCTAACCTCTGTGTAGCTCCCCTAAGGTTGCACCCACATGGCAGGGCCAGAGGGGAGAGAACCATCCTATGCCCCAAGTAGATATTCTTAAGGCACCAAGGAGTCTGGGTGATGGTGGTATGGGTCTGGGGAGGAAGTGTTGTGCCAGCTAACCCACAGGTCCCTTTTTCCATTTTCTTCCAGTATGAGCTGAGGAGGCACAGGTTGCACATGCATGTGGAGGTTAACATTCACCTCAGAACCTGCAGCTTTCCCCCACCTCTTGAGGAACTCATCAGCAGCTCATGCATTGGCACTACCACCAGGCCTCCACCTGGTGGCAGCCAAGAGCCAGGATGGCCAGCCTCCCATTCTGGAAGAGGAGAGCTGCCTGTGGCCACTACATCCACACTTGCCCCACCCCCACTGCAGAGCCCAACCCAAACTCCTGCATGCCAATGTGGCCCAAGGTAGTGCTCATCAGTGCTTCAGCCCTCAGCACTATGAGGCCAGCAAGCATGTTTTTAATTAAAAACTTTAGAGTTCTTTAATTTATGGACAGGAAATGGTGGCTTTGGTTGTATTTTATGAAATAAATTGATTTCTGCGCCATCAATGACTTACTGTACCATGTGCTGTGCCAAAGATACCATCCCACAGCATGACCCCTTGTTACCTGGTCAGACATTTACACAATTTTTTTTTAATTCTGCCACTATGACAACCTGCCCTGCCATCCAACCTCTGTAAATTCTTCAGACCAGACATTATATACTTCTTTTCTGCTGAGAGCTCGGAATTGACTGGCAACCCAACCCAACTATCCCACCCAGCAGCAGTAAAGAGAGTCACTTTTCCTTAAACTCACCCCAGTTATTTATGTACAGTGTCACAGAACTTAACAGTTGTTAACCATACACTTTTTCTCACACACACACTTAAGAGAAATGGTTAATAAGGAACAACTGATATTTTGTCATATTTTAAACAAATATGCTTGTTTTTTTTATTTCAGTACTATGTGCCCTATTTCCTAGCACCACAGATGTGCCTTTATTTATTCCATAGCTGGAATATATTGTCACTTTTACTGCCTGTCTTAATATTTCCTTACATTTCACTTAGAACCTACTGTAAAAGCCAAATCAGTGATACACTCCTTCCTGTTCCCAATACGGGTCCTAGTCCAGAGAACACATGCATCTTCTAGACTTCTGGATTCACAGATTATTTAACTTACTTAATTTTATGCTACTTCTTCTGAATATATTTGCATGCAAGTATATTATACCTGTAGTACTACACATTGTAGCAGGAGGTACAATGAAGAGAAAACACCCATGAGACACCTATTTATTTTAGACATGAACAGGTTACATTCTGTTTAGAATGTGGATTAACAAAATAGGTGTTATACTGGTGTTCCACTGGTATACCCTAAAATGTTCTAATTAAAAGGGTATCATAGCTCAAGTCAATTTATATATGGAAATTGTATCATATTGTGCATTTGTTTTAATTGATATTAAATGTGTTTATAACTTTAAACTTTATATAATTTTGTCAAGTTCAACATTCAGATTTGTACCATGTTTATGTACTTTTATACAGTAAACTGATGGTTGCTGGACCACTGCAATAGAGTCTCAGTGAGTAAAATGAACCTTTACAAAACATTTAAATAAAAAATGTGTGCTATTATTTTGAATACAAAATGTGTGTGGGGGGCAAAATTATATCCTTATTTCATTTTCTTATATGAAAAATCTGATATTGGCATTTGCTCATATAATATACTCCCCTCATGCACACACACACACACACACACACACGCACACTCACACACCTTTCGCCCAATACTGGAGAAATCTGAAATCAAGACCTCTGAGACTCCAAAGTATATGAACTAATATCTTTCAGTTAGTCAATAAAAGGTAGCTTACCCCAAAATGGCATACCTTCACAGAATACAGCAACTTGATATGTATCCTTTATTTATATTTTTGCCAGGTATAGTTTATATATTTCATATAACTAATTTGATAGGATCTTCATTTTAAAAGAATGATTGGTAGATCCCCCATGTAAGTGGTGGACAGATGAAGAAATAATTAATATACAATGTTCTTCTTGTACTCGTTCTCTGTGTAGAATTTGTTATTATGAATTCCATAAGAGGGAATTGTTTTAGACACACTACTGAAGCACAGAGGTAACAAATATACAAAAAAGAAAATAAAAAATCACTCAGTCAAAGGCATCTGCTCATGTTAGTGATGTATTTTAAACTGAAATCTGAGCCTAAAGTATGAGGAACTTTTTTTCGTTATTTAACCTGGTGAGACACACTAAGCTGAAAGCTTTTACAGGCACAAGCTGGGAGCACAGATAAGTTAAGTAACTTGCTCAGGGTTACACAGCATGCAAGTGGAAGCTGTGGGATTCAAACCAATGTCTGGTCTGCTGGATACACAAGATTTGCAGCTCAGAGCCTTAAACCACTATGCTATACTGCCACCCTTGCCCACACTTGACCAAAGACTGAAGAACAAACTAAAAAATTGGACTCAAGACATGTATAGTATGTGAAACTGAGATGAATATTACTGATTTCTCTGAGTATTGAATATATAAGGAAGTCCGGTTAATGTACTTCAATGCATTTTGAAATTTTACTCATAACTTCATCAATCTTAAATATTTTTCCACCAAATTTTCAATGTGTTTTTTCCAGACCCCACCTCATGAATAAGTTTTGGCAAAATTTATCAAGTCCAGTCCCAAAGGTCATTTTGCAGATGCTTTATGAAATCACTTTCCAGGTATGATTTGCATATTTTCACCCACCAGGTTGATGAGGTTGGGTTATAGAAGACTATGCTGAAAATTGTGTGGATAAATATGGTCAAATTACAATTTATGAGTGAACATTCAAATATTTCAATGTTCACTCTTAACTTCACTAATTTTCAATACTTTTAACCAATCTTTCAGCAAGACATTTTGGGACCCTACCTATGATTTTTTTTTTTTTCAAATCTGGGCCACAAGTTGATTTCACTGTTGGAAAGCCAGGTTTTAGGCAGGGTTTCAAATGTTTTATTTACTAGGCTTATAACATGGGGTCATAAGAACAGCATGTTCAAACATGGGGTACAAATATAATAAAACGACCCAGAAATGAGTGAACATTGAGATATCACAATATTTACTTGCAACTTTGCTAATTTTCAATATTTTGACTCCAAACTTGCAAAATACAGTAGCCACATGTTCACACCAGCTACTAAATGGAATAGATTTCATTTTTTCAAATCCTGGATGAGATGTGTTTTGCATTTATGACACAAAGTGATATTACTGCAAGTATTTTATGAATGTTGCATGTTATGTTTATAAGAGGAGTCATAAACAATTATTTTAAAATTTGGGGTGAAAATTAAAAAAAAATAGTTATTACAAAAAGCTGTGTGTAGTACCAGCTTTACCCTGGAGGGTATTACTTGGTGATCCTGTGCTGGTGAGCTGAGTTCTGGGGTGAGTGCAGTAAGCCAGCTGGATGGGCTGTGGCTGGAGGATTGGCATTCATGTGGCATGATCCCTCAGCCTGGGAAGGGAAGGTGCAGGGTTGCCGCACAGCTCAAATACCATGTAGTGAAAAGAAATATTCTCTTGGCAAAGGGCTCTGCACATCTGCATCCATGGGTGATAGAGAGCCTTGCAGTATGGCTGACAGATGGACTCTGCCCTGTGCATTTGTATCTGTGGTTACATGGAATGGCAGGGCCCAGAGGGTCCTGCTCTTCTGCAGCCTGCTTGACAGCAACAAAAGTTCTTGACATTATGACGTGGTAGTGCAAGACTTGGGGCACCCTGGACTTCACCAGGCAGATGGACTCTTCCTTGGTGTAGGGCCCAGAGAGCCCTGCAAGTCTGCAACTGTTCATACTGATCCAAGAGGAAGGTACAGGAAACAGCACATCTCCATCAGCCAATGGCACTGGCCATGGCATGGCACCATGCATCAGGGTGCCATGGCATGTACCAAACCCTCCAGTTTTCACAGATATAGTATGTTAGTCACAGCACTGCTGGGTATCTGTTATCCTCACATCTAGTCAGAAGATGCAGTGACCTCTTACAGTAGAATTGCTGAAAGCAATTTATACATGATACAGCCTTGCAAGCAGGCAGATGGATTGGGTAGCACTTCTAACAACAGGTACAGAAAGGAATAGCCTAAGGAGGGTGATCCACACTGGATTTCAGGGACCGAGTTGCAAGGAATAATATTTATGCATATTGTCATTACAGCCATAAAGGTATTGTGCCAGGTTGGAGAGAAACTTTGGCATGGAGTTTGCCCTTTAAAGGGCAGACTGTTGTCTTGTTGCACCCTTCCCTTACCTGAAGATGGTGTGCTCAGAGGGGTGGGGAAGGAAGAGGAGGATAGGGAGACAGAACAATAGGCAAGCAACAGGAAGGGAGGTGCTAAAGGAGGTACTTAATGGGCAGCACAGGGTTTGTCAGCCACTTTTGCTGAAGTTTTGATCCATACTAAAACTACAGCACGTCAGATTGGCAGCAGAGGTTTGTGCACTAGGATAAAGAAGATAAGAAATGCACAGCTAAGTTGAAACAGGGTTGATGTTTAAAAAGCTTTCGTTTGGAGGATTTTTATATTAAGCAAAAAATTGTGGATGGCTCAATGGGAGATGATATGAAGCCTGGTGGTAAAGTTTTAGCAAAAAAATGTGGATGTGTGGTTTTATTTTTAAATTATGAGTTCATCACCAAGTTACGGTGATAGCGTGCCAGGTTATAGAAGCAGAGCTGAGATTTACATGATGGAAGGTGCGAGCAACATGCGGGATGTTGGCTGGAGTCAGCCTATGAGAGACGATGGAGAGCGTTGTTTGGGGAGAGAAAGCAACCAGGAGGAGGTTTAAAGTATAAGGAAATGGTCCAGTTGCAAGGGAGCAGGTCTGGTATTGGGTCAGAGAGAAACTTGCTGAGGACGCGTGGAGCCTGCTTGGAAGAGCTTGCATCCAGTAAGGTGAGTCAAAAAAAAAAATAAATGTTGAAAAGCCTCGAGGAGTGAGAAGCCCTTGAGTGGGAGCTGGGTTGGGTTGCCTAGTGAGCCTGGGGACAGGACGTTCAGGTGTCCAGAAGGCATGAAGAAAGGGGCTAGTGTGGGTCCCAGAGACGGCGGCCGGAGGTCAGCACACATTGTTTTTAGTCAAGATTGGACTGAGAGAAGCTGGTAGTTGAGGGAGGATCTCGAGCTGGTGCAGTGCTGTGTTGTTTTGATCACAGGACAGAACGATTGGTTGAAGGCCAGGTGAAATAGGCTAGCGTGGGGCAGACATACAGGGCCACATGGCATGGCGTCCACCGTAATGGGAGGTCGTGCAATGAGACGGCTCGAGGGGAGACGGCATAGCAACAGCAACAGAAGTTGGGGAGGGAGACCATGTCCTGAAGTTATTAGTTGACCAGAACCAAAGGAGAGAGGCCTGGTCAGATGGACAGGTGCCACAGAATGTAGGCCAGTCACATGGCATGATGTCACATGCCCGGGACTGCATGGTGAAGATGGCATTCTGACAAAGCATTTTGGGGAGCAGGAGTGGGGTATGAAGGAGAGAAGAGGGAAGCTGGGCAAGCATGCAAAGGGCAACAGCAGGCCACCGGGAGGAACCGAGGAGGCAACAGACATTGATGAGCAGCGGGCAGTGAGTGATGAGGCCAAGAGGCCACGGAGGAACCCGAGGAATAGGGGCCCTGGATAGGCCAAGGTGGCTGGAGGAGAGGATACAGATGCCCAGAGGGGGGAAAGAAAAAAAAAAAGACTCTATAACTGCTAGAAGGGGGATTCCAGGCAAATGGAACCCAAGGCAGGCCCTTGGAGAAGGTGCAGAAATGGATGGATAGAGCTGAGCACAGTGAGGTGCAGCAAGGGATGGGGTTGGGAAGAGGCTGGATGAACCAGCTCCAGCTTGCGATCAGGGCACAACGGGCAAAAGTATAGGCCTAACATAAGGGTAGTGGTTCGAGCATGCCGGGCGGGCGATGAGCACCAGAAGAACCTAGTTATAACAGAAGATTAATTAAAACTTTTGTCAGTTATCTCCAAAGCTCTTTACAGGAAAACATGAGGAAATGGCAACAAAGAAGAACAGGCCATCGAAGGAGGATGCCTACAAGACTATTGTGGAGCTTGCAGAAAAGCCAACAGAATGTGGCAGATGGTGGAAGGAGGAACTGGGGAGATCCGGGAGAACAGGAAAGTGGGAAAGAGAAAAGGGCAGAGGAAAACAGCCAACATGGAGGTCACGCAGCCTTACCAGGGTGCAGCCATCACTGGTGGTACCTCCCAGGGTGGCTAGCCCAGTACCTCCACAGCCCTATGACCCAGTCCTGTCAGTACCTCCCCATGACCAGGTGGGGGTTCCCCAGTGGAACACAGACTGGATCCCCTGAATGTGATGGTTCCTCCACAGCTGACATTGCAACCAGCCATTCAGCCGCAGGGGGACATACCAGGGCATCACAAGGACAGCAGGCCACAGGGAGATGACAAGACCACAGGTAATGTACCCGGTAGGTAGGAGAAAGCATCAAAGAATATATAAGCCAAATTATTTCAGCACTCGAGACAAGGGGTTGGGCCAGATGGAGTCAGCACTGGCAGAGATTAGGTCAGAAAAGAGACAATGAAGGAAGAGGAGAAAGGGAGGGAGAGTGTAGGAAAAGGAACAAGGGAGATAGGAACTCTGGAAATGAGAATAGGGAACACATACCACTGACCACAAAAGAGAAAATATGGAAGGGAAGTACGTGGATATTTTTGCTTTGGTGAGCTGAGATGCGTTGAAAAATATGATGAAACAAAGAATATAGGAAAGAGCAAATGGCAGCAGCGTAGTTTTATTGGGTAAGAAAGAGGAGGACACATTTACTAAAGGGAAGACTTGGGATGGATGGTTGGTGGGTTTTAAATGTATTCAGTGGAGAAGAAGCCAGAGTTGGGCATTCCACTTATCACTTACTCCTGATAATAAGGCGGGTGAAGGCAAAGAGGGGGTGGGTGGGTATACTATGATGAATTCTTCCGACAAAGGATGGCGACATACAGGGATGTAAGATGGGACAGAAACAACTAGATTTGTGGACTGACTATGCAACCGATCAGTCCACAGCAGAAGGAGAGATGGGGAAAAGGGGTCGATGCCCCAGAGGTGTTATTAGGGTTACAATAGGGCTTTTGTTCCTGGCCACAATGCCGCTTTCAGCATGCATGCTCCAAATGTGGGACACACCCAGTGAGCAGATGCAGAACAACGTGGCACAAGGGCCCAAGGGGCTAGGGGGCAAGGAAAAAATCAGCAGTTTTTTGAGAAGGGCAAGGGTATAGGTGTAGGCATGGAACAGAGGGAGGAGAGGCAGAGGGCACACAGGTAGAGGGAGGCAGACTTACTGACCGTCAGGGCCAAGAAAATGGCAGGGTGGGGGAGTATGGCAGGAGGGAAAGGAAGAGGCAGAGGATCAATTTCAAGAAGCAAGAACGCCCATCAAGATAGATGCATGGGAGCACTGGTTAAAAGATACCTGGATAAAAATTGCAGAGACAATTAAGACAGTTTTGGACAGGTTTTCATTACAGTGTGATGGCCTGAGGCAAGCAAGAGAAGCGAAAAACCTGGGCTCAGTTAAAGGAAGGAAGAAATCTTAAGACAGAAAATACAGAAGGAAAAGGCAGCTGGTAGAGTAAAGGGCTATATGATACCCCCCTTGCAGAATATGAGAATTTCTCCATTAGGTTGGTTCCCAAAACAGCAGGGAGAATACAAGGTGATTTACTACCTGTCATTTCCGGAAGGGACTGGGTGAATGATTTTATAGCTTTAGGAACATAGTAAAGTGACATATGTCACATTAGAAGAAGAGTTCAGATCATCCAAGCAACTTCTGATGCTTGGATGGCAAAATGGACATAGAGTCTGCTTTCAGATTGCTTCTGGTTAGGAGGGAAGACTGGGACCTGTTGGGATTTAAGATTGGGGGACAATACTGTTTGACAAAGCAATGCCCATAGGATGTTCCATAGCATATGCTATGTTTGAAGCATTCAGCACCTGCTTACAGTAGATATTTCAAGAAAAACTGGTTACAAGATGGTCATTCACTATCTGGATGATTTCCTTTTAATAGGCAGCGGGAGGAGAGACAGAAAGAATGTTGGCCAGTTTCAAGATTTATGCAGAGAATAGGGGTTCCATTGGCACCGGAAAAACAGAAGGTCCAGTAAGGTTTCAGAATTCCTGGGTATTGAAATAGATGCCCTGGGCAAGGTCTGTAGGTTGTCAGACAAAGTATTGAAGCTCAAGGAGCTGATTCAAGTACATACAAGTAGAAGAAGAGTGCAATTAAAACAGGTACAACAGGTCCTGGGACACCTAAACTTTGTGTGCAGGGCAATTGGACCAGGGAGGGCTTTCACCAAAAGGCTAGGAAGGGCCACAGTGGGAGTAACCAGACCACACCACTGGGAGACATGACAAAAGGAGTTAGGGAAGATTTCTGGGCGTGGGAGAAGTTCATCAGCACCTATAATGGCTGTTCCTTTTGGCAGGAGGACTGGGTTTATAACATGGACCTCGATCTCTACACAGATGCAGCAGGGGCTTACGTGTGGGGGCTATTTGAGAGGCAGATGGTTCGGGAACCATGGCCTGCAGACTGGGTGAGGGACAGGAAAGTAAAGACATCACACTGTTGGAGATCATGCCCATTTGGGCCTGCACCCTCGTGTGGGGAGGAGCTGCAGAATTAGAAGGTGACGTTTTGGTGTGACAACAAGGCAGTGGTAGATGTCTTAAATAACAGGAAGCCAGGTCAGAAAAGGTCATGGGGGTCTTGAGACAGTTGGTGTTAAGGGCCTTGAAACTGAACATGTCATTTAGGGCCAAACACATAGAAGGGGTACACAATATCCTGGCTGACAGCCTTCCGTCTGCAGCTGGATCATTTCCAGAGGATGGCACCTACAGCAGAGGAGTGAAAACTCCCATACCAATGAACATCTGATATGTTGGCAAGAGGGTGGAGAACTGCTGTTTCACAGCTCATGGGCACCACGGACTCTAAGGACCTATGAGGGGGCCTAGTGGGTGTTTTAAACATTCAGGGCAACACACCACATGGTGAAGTTGGCCACTTACAGAGGAAACAGTTAGGGAAGTTCACAGAGCAATGGCAGAAAGGAACGTCCCCACACCACAATGGGGGTGTATTTAGCAGGATCAGTTTAGTTTGCAGCCTGAAGGGTTGGAAGGACCTGACGAAGTCAATGTTGATTAGAAGAATGATGCGGTGGGGTAGGTTAAAACAGAGAGCTCTGGATAGTAGAAGACCAATAGGAGAGCAATGGCTTGCGAAACTAAAAGGGGTATTACCGGCAATCTGCAGATAGAAAGCTGAGGCCCAGCTATTCCACATGATTTATCTGGTAATGTTTACAGAGGCCATGAGAGGAGCGAGGCTGTGGGTCATGGCAGTAAAGATGAAGAAGGGGGTTGGAATGGAAGATATAAGCTGGGGATGAAAGAGATACAAATCATGATCAAGAACTCAAAGACAAATCAAGGGGGCAGGGTTGTACTGTAACTCTGAAGGGCTCATGTAGATGACACAGTGTGCCCAGTAAAGGCTTTGTGGGCTTACGCCGGGAGAGCGTTGGGGTATTATAGGGAGATTATTTGTCATGGAGATGGAAAAAGGTCACAGTTATCAAGTAACGGCATGAGCAAAAAGGCATGCACTTCCTGGGGAAGGATCCAGGCAATTACTCATCCTCACTCCCGATGAATAGGGCTGCTTCACAGTCAGCAGCAGGTGAGACGGTGACTAATATGATGGAGAAGGGCACTGGCGGTCTGCCAGTTACAAGAGGTACATTCAAGCACTGCAGTATGGAGACTAACATATCACCTGTGTTCTGTTTTGAAGATACAGAACCACATTGGGGAGGGGACATAGGGCTGGGATACGAAAATGGAGCTAAGAACATATATAAGATATTAATTTGCTTGAACTTATAGGAAGAGGGAGGATCACGGAAGTATGGATCTGCGGTCACTCCTACATTTATTGGGCAGAAAGAGAGCTTATAAAAGGCTGAGGGAAAACAGCTGTACCAGGATGTGAAAATGTAGGTTGGTTTGGCATGGCATCCATGGGATGAGATGGGTGCGATTGCTCTTACCTGAAAGACATGAAAGAGCTGTGACCCATCCCAGACCTAATTATTGTACATCTAGAGGTAACGACATTGGGGAAAGCCATGGATGGACACATATATGCAGGTGAAAAGGACTTAGAGACAGTACAGCAATGGAAGCCAGGGGTATGCCTTGCCTGGTGGATATAATTCCAAGAAGGGTATGGAGACATGAACACAGTCATAGAGCAGTTGATAGGGCCAGGAGAAAGAATAGAAGGGTAGGGACACTGATAAGGAAAATGGGGGCATGTAATACTACAAGGTGTGGAAGAGTGTGTAGAGGATTTCTGCAGGTCAGATGGCATGCACCTGTCAGATCTAGTCATAGATATGTTTAATACAGAAACAGTGGTTTTATAGAAGCATGGAGGAGGCATGCAGAAAATGGATTTAAAAAAAAGGAGGAAAAGGGAGGAGGTCCCCAAGTGGTGGGGGAACAATACCCTAAATTGAGGAAAGCCAGTCATCCAACGCAAGCTGGAGACTGGCTAGTGAAGAAAAAGGGAGGGGGAAGGAATAGGATGAAAAGAATAAGAAGCTGAAGGAGAAAAAGTGGTTTCGTCTCACTGTTACCTAACAGGAAAAGAGAAGAAAGGCACCAGGGTTTCACCTGGGGAGCGAGAAGAGGAAGAAAGGAGGATGATTAGAGATTGACATATGGATGCAATAAAATACAATTGTGAAAGATACAATAATAAATGATAATGTGATGGAAAATGGAATTATGATATATGATAAATTAATTGGCAATCTGAGCACAACAACATACAATGGTCTCTGTATTTTGGTGAGGGAAAGGGGGAATCTGGGACAATGAAGTTTGCCCTTTAAAGTGCAGAACAAGTTGTCTCTTAGCACCCCTTCCCTTTACCTGAAGATGGTGTGCTCAGAGGGAGGGGTAGGGAAGGGAGGGACAGGGAGACAGAACAATGGGCAGGCAACAGGAAGGAGAGGGCTAAAGGAGGTACATAATGGGCAACACAGGGTGGTTCAGCCACTTTTGCTGAAGCTTTGATCCCTCCCACCCACCCTTAAACTACAGAGCATGAGGGAAGACAGTGAAAAGGGACTGTCAGAAATAGATGACAGAGTTGTCCGTAGGACGGTTAATGGACTGTCAAAGGTGGATGGCAGAGATGAGGGGAAAAGGGGGGGAAGGAAGGGAAGAAAAGGAATAGGATGAAAAGAAGAAGAAGCTGAAGGAGGAAAAGCAATCTCTGTTCTCACTGTCTACCAAACAGGAAAAGAGAAGAAGAAGGCACCCAGGTTTCACCTGGGGAAGTGAGAAGAGGAAGAAAGAGGGATGATTAGAGATTGATATATGGATGCAATAAAATACAATTGTGAAAGATACAATAATAAATGATGATGAGATGGAAAATGTAATTATGATATATAATAAATTAATTGCCAATCTGAGCACAACAACATACAGTGGTCTCCGTTTTTGGTGGGGAAAAGGGGGAATCCGGGACAATAGCACCATGCACCTGAAGTCATGTCATGGGCCGACCCTACTCTGTCTAAGAACAGCACATTCATGATCAGATAGCTTATGAGCTACAATAAAATTAATATCTTGACAAGTAATTTACATGAGTGACTGTGACACTATAGCAGAGGAGAATACATCTCATGCCAGAAATGTTTTATATGGCAGTTCTCTTGAGTGACAGTAAATGAAATTCTGTGTTTCTAGAATAGCTCCCCAATCTCTGAAAGTGTGTATACATCTTCTGCTATGTCAGCTCTGGGACAGAAAGAAACATGCCTCATTATCACATTTATTTGGATCATCTTGAGCCCAAACTAGAAAAGAGATTTTAAGAGACTACAGCTTCAGTGCAAAACACTGAAATAAGGTTTACTCTATGAAGGCATTGGGGAAAAAGCCAAGTTTATAGAGATACCAAATTCAACATGACTTACTAAGGTTAAGCATCATGGGGTTATAAGTATGGTGATTTACAGTTCCATGATGCTCTGCATTAGTGGGTTATGTGGAGTTTGGCAAAAATGTAAGTCCTTGTATGCAATCTTCATAGGATATCATGGCCAGGCAAGACATGACAGAAGCAAACACAAAGGCAGTACACAATTCACTGGGCAATTTTTCTACTTCCTTTCTGTAGACCAACTCTTGACTGCCCACAGTACAGTAAGTCTGCTGGCTACACAAATTAGCCTTAAAATGGCAACAAAACTGCCTCCAAAGGAAAGAACTACTCTGCATGTCCAGTGACATAGCTGTTTTTTTAAAGATAGGCTAAATTTAGTGTCTTACAAAATACATTGCATGCAACATCAAACCCCACAAATTATGTGGCTGTGAGGTGAGGTGGTGGTGGTAATCACCTGACCATCATGTTATTAAAAATAAATAACAAAAAAGTTATGGATGATTGAACCCTTTCACCAAAACATAAGTCCCCAATACATAAACTGTGCATGCACAGAGAACTAGGTTTTTCCCTCTTTTTTTCTGTCACCCATAACTTCACATTTTTTAGCATTATAAGCCCATATTTTGGGAACGCCTGCTAACTCACCCCATTTCCCACTCACAACTACTAAACTAGCAACATTCAGGCCTACAAAGCTGGCTTTTCACTTTATTATAGTATGCAAAGGGCCTTGCACAAAGCATCCTATAATCCGATGAAGTTAGTGACCCGTATGTCCCTTGCTGAGCCCAAATGAGTAAGGATAAATCAATGCTGAATTTGCACTCACTGAATGTGCTGAAATCTCCAGTATGGACATCAGTGAAGCAAATCAGAAAGAACTCTGTTTCTCTTCAGCATTTCAGCCCTTCAACACCATGACATACTGTAGCTCGTTTTACATGTAGCACACTCTGAGCATGTGCAATTGCCTTTAAGAGAGACCTGAAGATCTTTGTATTTAGTAAAGCTTTCCATTCCTTTTAACTCACTATGCTTTGTCCATATTTTATGTTTAACTTAATTTGAATCTTCTATGTTATTTGGGCATCTGTAAGGCACCTAGAGTCACAAAGATACAGTGCTCAAACAAATTAATAAACTATATTAAACTAAACTAAGGTGTTGGCAAGTCACATGACCTGCAGCAGTCAGTGACACTGTAGAGTAAGAGCTCCATGAACTACACATATCTTTGTGTCATTTCCAACTACCTTACTTGGGAAGGAAGTGTGACAGGAGGGTGCTTCCTTCATGTGAAAAGAGTGAATCTTGTTCAGAAAACATAAGAAATCATCAGAGATTTATGCACTATTATTTCAGTTACCTTATTTTCACTATAATATGCCTTCTGTCATTTTGCCAGAAACCCAACCCCACATACCCATCACTGCACACTCTGCTCCTCCCTATCCATTCTCACTCTTCCTCCCTTTGCCTATATCACTGTTCTTTTTCATTGTTAAATACTGGTTTGATGCACTGCCCTCATACCTATCCACTCATCACTCCCATTCCATTCATCTTATACTGTACTTCCTTTACTCCAAGGATCCCCACACTTTTCTCTCCCCACCTTACTCCTCTGCTGGGCAGTCAGCTGTCTCCTATTGTCTCCCCTCGCTCTGGAACCTCCCTTCTACCAACCATCTCACCTTTCCCAACCTCCTTAAGCAACAGCTTAAACTTCTTCTCCTGTACCTGACAGCAGGAGTGTAGCCAGAAATTTTCATTTTGTACACAGTCTCCAACAGTTACACCCCCAATTAAAAAATGTACATATCTCTTCCAAATAGCACCCCTTCCAAACAAGTCAGATTGTTGACAGATGATTCCTCTACTATCTAAAGAGGTTATACATGTGTCAGACCCTCCTCAGTGGCCTACACTAACCCAAATACTACAGATTAGAATGATGATATTAACAGAGTGGCGTATGGTTTGTGACATGCACTCAACAAAACTGTACACAAATGTGTACAGTGAGTATGCCTGATAGACCCTTGCCTGACAGCTCCCTACCTGGCCTACCTTTTTCTCTTCTTTCCCAGTTCTTGCCCCTACCTGAGTCAATTTTATACCTCCTATTTCTCCATACTGAAATGTTTCTACCAGCTGATAGATTTTGTTAGAATGTGCCATGCTCAGACAACTGTTTCTTTGGGGCTGGATTTTCAAAGGACCATTAGACAGACACAAGGTGCTTTAAACCACCACCTTGTGTCAAATCCAGGTAGTGTCAAACACTGTGCATCATAGTTTGCAAGAAAAGCCTTCTCTGTGGCAAAGTCTCCCAAAATGAAGCAAGAGGATCACTGAATTAAAAATATGAAGCATGGGTGTCAGAATGACGCAAGCTGAGCAGGATGCAAGTTGAGTCAAAATTGTGATGCACAGAGTGAAATGGAGGAAAATGGTGCAAGGTGAGTAAAAATATGATGCATGAGTGAGATGGATTAAAAATGAAGAAAGTCAAAAATACAATGCATGAGTGAGATGGAGCAAAAATGACACAAGCTGCATCAGAAATATGATACATGAGTGAGATGGAACAACAATTGTGCAAGCTGAGTCAAAATATAATGTATGAGTGGACAGAGCAAAAATGATGCAAGCTGAGTCAAAAACACAATGCAAGGAGTGAGATGAAGGAAAAATGGTGCAGGTTGAATCAAAATATGATGCATTAGTGATATGGAGAAAAATGACACAAGGTGCATCAGAAATATGATGCATGACTGAGATGGAGCAAAATTGTGCAAGTTCAGCCAAAATACAATGTGTGAGTGACACGGAGCAAAAATGATGCAAGGTGAGTCAAAAACATGTTGCATAGAGTGAGATGGAGGAAAATGGTGCAGGTAGAGTCAAAAATATGATGCATGAGTGAGACTGAGCAAAATTAAGCAAACTGAGTCAAGAATTATGGCGGATGAAATGGCATCTGAACGCAAGCATTTCGATGACTATAATGCAGGACCCTTTCGCAGAATACCATGCATTGTACCACAGTCAGGTCTGCCTAATTGCTGTGGGCCACTGTACAGCATATGCTCTAGTAACATACAGTAGAAACATAGAAACATAGACTTTGATGGTAGATAAGGACTGCTTGGACCACCCAGTCTGCCCATTTCCTATCTATTGGATAGGATGCAGATCTAGTTAACCAACAACCTACTTCCTCCTACCCACCACTATAATTGCCTTACATCTGTGCCATGCATTCTTGAATACCCCACTGTTTTTGACCTCACAACCTCCTCAGGAAAGCTGTTTCATGCATCTTCACCCTTTCTGTGAAAAATACTTCCACACGTTGGCCCTGAGCCATTCCCCTCTATCTTAGTGTCAGTAAGTCCAGCTCTGACTGGTCTAATGACAGCGCATCTGATGCAGTGTCGTAGCTTCCACTTTAGAAACCCCCAAAATGGGGTAGTGTATATTTTTTTTTTTATGCAAGCCCTGTTACAACATGACACACCAATTTTTTGACACAAACCTGAAGCAATCCACTTTGGCACAGACAGTTGGACTTTAACACATGCACTGTTAGAAGATTGGAATTGTCACAGATTGTGATGCTGCTTGCTCCTTGCATCATTCCTTTCTGGTGCAAGCACCTTGCATCATTCTCTGACCTTTGAAAATCAAGTCCTTGAATTTTGCATTCTTGCCATGTTGCATTACTTCTGTTTGCACCTTATTTGAATGTAATCATCTATTTCACTGTATTTACTTGAAGGTTTGCTCTCCCCTCCTTGGGTCATACCTGAAAATTAACGTTGTCTCCATGTGCCTTTCCTGGTTACCAATTTTAAATAAATAAATAAATATTTAACTGTAGTTTCAATCAGGCAGGTTAGTAAAATCATTCTTAAGATGAGAATAGAGAGTTCAGGATGACCCTACATGCAGCAGGAGCAGAGCACTGTATTTAGTAGACTGTGGAAAGATGCTGGGGGATATGTGAAGGATTTAATTTACATTTTACTGACTACTGGTGGTTGTTCAGTAGGGCACAGAAATGCCATATTTTATTTTTTTTTGCCTGTGCATGAGAGTCTGCCATTCAATCAGTGAGTGAAAAGTAAAATGACTGCTTTTGTGAAACATAAGGTCACAAGGTCTATCAGTGGGATTGTGTGTGGTCTGTCAATGGTGAGTGGTGTATCCTGGTGGGGTCAGGCTTTTCCTATCACCTCCTGAGTCACATGATACTGCAGCTTGATCATGCACCAGGTATGTGTGTCATGTGGACATCTAGGAATCATCAATGATCATAGTGAGTCATCTTTGTTAGCATATGTTGATACTTGTATCGGTCATCGTTTGTCATAAGGGGACATAAGGGGAGAGGGGGACATGATAGAAATGTTCAAATACCTCAAGGAATCAACAAAGTCCAAGAGGGTAGCATCTTTTAAAAAGAGGTGTGCAAGAACAAGGGCACAATTTGAAGATGGGGAGCAGCTCAGAGGTAATGTAAGGAAGTATTTTTTCACAGAGAGGTTGTGGATGCATGGAATGGCCTTCCGAGGAGGTTGTGGAGTCAAAACAGTGATTGAATTCAAGCATGCATGGGACAGTCATAAGGCAATTCTAGGGGTGGGGTAGAAAGAAGTAGGCTGCTGGTTAACTAGGATCTGCAGTTTTCCATTAGGTAGGAAATGGGCATACTGGGTGGGCCAAGTGGTCTTTATCTTCAGTCAAATTCTATGTTTCTGTACATGTGTTGTCAATGAATGTAGAAAACATGAAGAGAAGAACATGAGGAGAAAGGGATGCAGGAGGAGGAAAAAGTTGATAAATGTTCCATCATGCCAGTCCCACAAACTGCAAGTTCTCCAAGCAGTGGTGGTAGAAATTGTTGGAGCTGGTTATGGTGAAACAGGTGCTGGGAATCATGGTTGAGGGATTATGAGGGCAAGGTTACCATTTTAATGCATGAATAGTAAAAATCTGCTAAACATACGACAGTCCATTTAAAATCCGCCATAGAAAAATTAATTTTGCATATTAGTGGTTTAGTATTAAATACTTCCATACAGCTAACCATTTTCAGTAACCTCTTGGTACAAGGAGAAGTGCAAAGTGATTTATTGCTTTCTATCTGAGCATCTTATGGCATAAATCAATAACTACAGAGTGAATGAGACATAGGCTCTGCAATCAATGGTGCCTAACGTTAACACAAAACTAATTACCTGAAAGAGAGTCATAAAATCCAATTCTCGTTGTGTTGAATCACAGGAAAGGAAGCCTTATTACAATATTCTATATGCAAATCTTCATGCATTGCTGGCTTTCGGATATGGATTAAAAGGATGGCAGAAGGAAGAAATATTACTCATTTGCATCACCTTGCCAGTCATCTATAAATGTTTAATAAAATAGTTGATTCCATTTGACGCTTAGGGTAAAGTTAAACAGGAATAAATCAACACAACCCACCTTCATTGATGTCACATTCTTATTATACTATGGCTACCTGACAACTTATTAGGCCAGAAAAAAATAGAATTTGTTTTGGTTATCCTCACAATAAATATGTTTAACCATGTTATTTAACAGTTAGGAATAACATGACTACTTTGCTAACTTTTCAGTCATACACAAAGGGCAGCATTAGATTTTCACAGGATAATCTTTTCTTTGTTTCAAGGGATATTATATTGTATTTAGTGTGAAAATAATTATAGCTCAGAAATAAAATATTCTAACATGAATATTTTCTTTAATGAAAACATGACAGCAAGAAAATAAGACTACCAGTAGCAATGCCCCCTTTCTTATTCCCTTTCATAACATTTTGCAGAGTTGCTTTTCATTTAGTGATACAATATCTTACCTCCTGTTCAGTTTTATTTATTCAAAGTCAGCTGTGCTTTATAGGTTAGATGACTACAGGCTTTCATATGCAGGTTGTGAGCCTCAATATCTGGAGCTTGTTTGAAGACTACACATTTCACCATATTTTTGTATTAAGGAGTTCCCATTTTTTAGAATTTTTGGCTGAGAGTACCACTGAGCTTAAGCTCATTTTCAGGTGCATACAGGGAGCACAGGGAGTTTAAGTGACCTGGTCAGTGTCACACAGTATGCAAATGTTGGTTATTGGATTCAAACTGAAGTCACCTGGGTCTCCAGGTTCACAGATCAGTGCTCTAACCTCTAGGCTATTCTTTTCCCATGCATGTAAAGCACGGACATGAAAATAAGGCATTTATGAATAGTACAGCTTTATAGACCTTTATTATATGCAACTGTAGCAGACCCCTCGTGGAAAAATAACTTTGACATGATACCACAATGGTAACTTTTGCCTTTCAAAGCACTCAGAAAACCTAAATGCTGAAAATGTATGTCTTTCAAGATGTCAGAAGTCTGATGGAGTAATCCTTGCTTCTTTGTGGCATAACAGAACCTATTGTTTCTGTTGTAGGCACTGTATATGGGCTTAAATCAAGTCACACTCCAGCATATTATATTTACACATCCACAAACAGAGACACATAGTGGCATGTTTTAATAATATCCACATATCCACACATCCTTACATGCAGATAAAAATTAAGCTAGCATGACAACTGCTTCAAAATCCTACCTAGAAGCATATTATGTTATTCATTTAGAAATTTGATTGGACATGCTATCACTAATAAGCATTATTGGCAAGTATTATCAGATGAAATAATTATGGACACAGGTATGAAAAAGGAGCGTCAGTTACCTCTTAACCAAAAAATACACAGTAGGCATCAGCATATCTCAACTATATAACAATCCAAACTACAATTTAATTTCAAGGATCCTATTATTTAAAAGAAAGGATAAGAGCATCACAGCATGGCTTTGTCTTTTAAAGTTCAGTTTGCATTGATGCTATTGAAGATCAGAGGACAGGGCTGAGGTTGAGTGGACAGTGGAGGTAAGAAGAGAGACTAGGGTTACCACCAGGAATTTAAGTGCCCCTTCTGGTTGACCAAGAAGTGGTGTTGGCATAGACTGAGACGGCACTGCTCGCCCACCCTTTTGCCAGAGAATGAGTGCAGTAATAGTGACTCTGATCAATGAGTTGGAGAACAGGAAAAAGCAGGAACAAACATAAAATATAAAAATAATGAAAAGAAAAGGGACAAGCAGAAGGTTTGTTTAACAGCACACCTTGGTGCTGCTGATTTATTATAATGTATGATGAAAAGGTGGAAAATCACCCCATTGACAGCACACATCTCAGAAACTGAAAAACTTTTCAGTGTCCTTAGATACTACAGTGCTGCATGGATACTTTACAGCTGGTTGCCACTGCTGTCTACAAACTGCACAGTCCTGTAGATCAACATCCCTCTAATCACTGCACCTAGAGCTGATACAAATAACTTTTCACAGAAGGATATATCTTACAGTATGTTGTCTTACAAGTGTTTTGTTCTTTTTAACACCAAGTTCTCCTTGTATAAAACTTATTTTTTATTTTATTTTTATTTTGCAATGCCAATGGCCAGTCTAAGTAATTTAGAGGCTTCCATTTACTTGAGTCAGCAGGATGGACACATGTCAAAGCATGATTTGTGCTTGCATGTACTAATCATATTCTATGTGTCATGTCATATGGGACACTCTGGTACACTTCTTTTCAAATGTGCCTGTCAATTTGTAGCTTAAATTCTGTTTGAAACTATTCTGCAATCTGCACCATTAAAGCCCATTATTTATTTCACTGCAGTGAGAGTTCCTCAGATAGATCAGTTACTGCATTGCTCACATTCTGTGAGACAGCTCAGCTAGCTGGCTGGTATAATTGTTTGGGGTAAATCCATTCCAGTGCAAATTTTCAGGGTACTTTCAGCCTACAGAGCAGTAATTATCCTGGTATCTACAGAACATTTTCCTGTGTCAGGCATATGTGTTATAAGAATGATAAATTGATTAGCAGATAGTTGAATTCGTGATAAAATACCAACACGGTACAGTGGTAGCAGGCAATTCAGCTAGTTATCTCCTGACATTCTCTGGAGATAGCAAAACAAAATTCCAGGATTGCCTGTGCTGCAGGAACTCTAAAAAAATCATCTTTGAGATCTCTAGAGATTTCAGAAAACAACTGCTACTACAGTGCCTACAAGTTATATAAGTCTGTTATTTTGATGACATATTATGTGAGTACACACAGTGGTGATGACATGGGCCAGGACTGTCAGATGGGTCTTCATGATGGCTGGTGGCAGTGCTAGAACAGAAAGCACTGTAGCAGTAGAATCGCATTTGTTATTGTACAAGAAAGGCACATTGAGTCAAAGTTCATTTCAGGTCAAAGTGTTTAACACAGGAAGGTTAAGTAACTTGCATAGGTTCACAGAGTTTGTAAGTGGTGGATGTGGGATTCAAAACAAGGTCTACTGGATCTCCAAATTCACAGCTCACTCCTCTAAGACCTTAGCAGTACTGCTCTGTAATCTTACATAATACTGGCGCATCATTGTTATATTTTCTGAAACATGAATACATACTTTTATCAATATAGTATTTTCATTTTTTCAGGAAAATAATTACTAAGAACAATATTAATTTACAGTTGTTTCATGGCAGTGTCAGTGGCTAAGCAGGTTGCACACTTTCCTCTGAGGCTGGAAGTTTGGAAGGTTGTAGGTTTAGCCCCATACCAGGAACTTGGGATAAATCCATTACTAACACTGTAGTAAATCACAGGGTGGTGCTGCACTCAGGAGGTGCCATTTTCAGATCAGATGTTAAACCAAGGGCCTGTCTGCCTGTTTTGGTGGTTGTTCAGATGGATGTTAACGATTCCATGGCACTTCTTGAAAAAGAGTAGGGTTAGGGTATTTTTATTGAAAATCAAAATAAATACAAGAACAGTACAGGTGTACTATTAACACATAAAATATCTAATAGCCCCAAGCAATACAGAACATAAAGAACAGGAAAAAGAGAAAACAGAACAAAGTACAAGTTTTAATAATGTATCGGTGAATACCAAACCATAAATATATAATCTGGGCTGTAGTCATGCAAGCTGATTCATTTTTTTTTATATTACTACTTGTTCTCGCCTGCTGCAGCGGTTACAGTGGGGCATCCAGCCCCAGCTCTGCCTGCCCAGAGAGCAGCAGACTCACTCACATGATGGGGATCCAGTACAGCCATCTGCTGACCCACTGTGGACCCCTGCACTCTGTCAAGCTGGGCCAGCCCTGACCCCCCAATGCAATTCCTCAACAGTCCTCTGGGCAATGCAGAGTGGCCAACAAGCTGCATGGTGCACCAAGTCATTTTTCCTCTGAAAGCCCCTGGAGTGTGGATGTGCAATGACATCCTGAGGCACAGCATGCCGACATCTGCCACACTCCACCCCTAAATTGCACCAGCCCTGTAGCTCCACTTGGTCATCAACAGGGGTGCTGCAGAGCAGTGGAATCCCTCATCCACAGAATAGGAGAGCAGTCCTCTGGATGCCGATCCTGTCCCACCACTGCTAGCCCCTGATGACCCAGGCACATTTCCGAACCCGAGTCACCAGCATGGTGTGAGGTGTGGCGTCCAGTGCCTCAACCCTCAGCACCACTGGGCCAGCCATGAAAGCTGATTCATGATGGTAAATATTTGTAAGTTCATGTTACACTTTATAGAAAACAACCATGATGGAAAGGGCTTTTTGTTGTTGAACCCACTGGTATATCCTCTGCCAAATTACCCATTTAAGATGTGCAAAAAGTATATAAAGTGTACTGGAGTACAATTTATGACTGGCAGAACTTAAAGGAAAACTACATGGAGAGCTGAAGCTCCAACCACTGCACAAATTGAGCGTTACCTCCGATCCCCCTGTGGGCATGAAACAAATTAATAGATTATTTACCTCATCCCTAGTAGAAATCAACACAAGCTCTGGTAGTGCTGGCTTTTGATAATGGTGCTCTGGAACCTCCCGGGGTCTCTCTAGTAGTACAGCAAGTTGATGATGTGCCACTGCCCCTACCATTAAAATGCACTGATGTATGGAAATAAAACCATGTTTATATGTCTGATTCCAAGCACCATTTTACTTAATTTGCCTAACTCCCATGGGTATACTTGCTATTGTTTGTTCCTAAATAAGTAGTCTTTCATAACTGTTGGAGGGAGGATCCTGCCTGGTAAACTTAATATCTCCACTGTCCCACTAGCAAAGTAGAGATGTATACCAACTCATTAGCAGCCCAGTCTAAGGCAATTCAATCTGCTGCAATATGGGTGCTAAATTTGATTTAAAAATATATAATAAAAAGAACATGGGATTGATCATCCTAGGCCACCCTCCTTAATAATCCAGTAGGTATGGCGGCATTTAACAGGATTTAACCTGCTACCCCACAATAATCAAAGAGTGGGAAGTTAACATACCAGGATACACAGTCTACAGGAGGGACAGGGTGGGTAAAAGGGGAGGAGGAGGAGGAGGAGGAAGAGTAGCTCTCTATATAAGGGAAGAGATTAAAGCAACAGAACTAAAGAATAAACAAGAAGTTGATGAGTCACTATGGGTCACCCTGGAGACAGGAAATGGCACCACAATCTGCCTGGGGTTGTGTACAGACCCCCATCTCAGAGGAGGAAATGGACAAGGAAATGATAGAAGGCATCCTTAAAATGGCAGAAAAAGGGAGATATTGTTGATGGAGGAACTGAATATGCCAGATGTTAACTGGAGTACCTTTGCTGCAGGCACTTCCAAGAGCAGGATCATTCTTGATGCCCTACAGGGGCATGCCTCAGACAGCTAGTGTTGGAACCCACTCAGGAGAGAGCAATCTTAGACCTGGTACTCTCAAATGGGGAAGGAGAAAGGATCTCAGGTTTAGAAATGGGTAGCCATCTGGGAACAAGTGACCACCAAACAGTGTGGTTCACAATAAACACAGCCATAGTCAAGCCATACAAAAACAAGAGTATTGGACTTTAAGAAGGCTGACTTTGGTAAAATGAAAAGAGTGCCTTAGAAAAGCTCTAGCAAATGGGCAAGAAGGAGGGTGAAGGAACAATGGGGAATAATCAAACAGCCATCGAGAGGCAACAAGCTTTGTGTGAAGCAAATCAATAAAAACAAAACAAAGGAAAAAACACTATGGTTCTCAAAAGAGGTGGTAGGGACAGTTAAAGAGAAAGGATAGCATTCAGGAAATATAAGGAAACACAGAAGAAGCAGAACAGAGAACTTTATCAGTTAAAGCAGAAGGAGGCAGGGAAGGCAGTCAGACTAGCAAAGGCACAAACTGAGGAAAAGATAGCCAACTCTGTTAAGAAGGGGATAAAATCTTTTATATGTATATTGGGGAGTGAAGAAAGACCAAGGGAGGGATACAGAGACTTAATAAAGGGGAGGGTATGTAGGCAGAGGGTGACAGTGAAAAAGCAGGGATACTGAACAAGTATTTCTGCTCAATATTCACAACAGATGATGACAGGGAGGTGCCTAAACCAAACAAGGAGAAACTCTGAATAGGGGGTCGATACCAGTCCATTCACAGAAGAAAGGGTTTTGAAAGAACTCTTGAAACTGAGGGTGGACAAAGGAATGGGGCCTGATGGGATTCACCCAAGAATACTAAAATAACTAAGGGTAGAACCAGTAACACCACTGACTACTCTCTTTAACAAATCATGGGAGGATGGAGTGGTACAAAAGTGGGAGCAGGACAGAGGCAGGAAACTACAGCCCAGTTAGTTTGACTTCAGTGGTAGGAAAATGATGGAATCACTTCTGAATGAAAGAATGTTTGAGTACCTAGAGGCCAGTGGGGAACAGGACCCAAGGCAGCATGGTTTCACAGCAGGAAGGTCATGTCAGACAAACCTAATTGATTTCTTTTACTGGGTGACCAAAGTAGTAGACCAGGGAGGGGCCGTGGATAAGGCCTAACTAGATTTCAGCAAGGCATTCAACACAGTCTCACACAAAGATTAATATACAAGTTAGCCAGCCTTAGAGTGAGTCCCAAGGTGGTAGCCTGGATAAAAACTGGCTAGACAACAGGACACAAAGGGTAATAGTAAACGGAGTCCACAGTGAAGAAGGAGGGTACCCTAGCAGGGTACGGCAGGGTTTGGTACTGGAATCGGTCCTCTTTAATATCTTTATAAGTGACATTGGAGTGCATCTGGAAGGAAAGGTATGCCTCTTTGCAGATGACCTCAGAAGGAACTAGAAGGAAAGGATCAGATATTTTACAGTACAGTAGCTTCTTGCTGTTTTCACATTGTTTGGATTTTACTTGGTAGAAGGTTATTTCTTTTCTTTCTTACTACTTCTAAGGGGCTAGCAGGGTATTGTTTTGGGACTGTTGGAATTTTAAAAACTGTTTTGGTGGCTATAAGTGGGCTTATTTGTTTGATGTTTCACTGTGTAGCAGGCTACATTTGTAGAGGATATTTCTTCTGATTTAAAACCTATTAGGTGTGATTTAACGGGGCTGTTTCTTTGAATCAGAGACTTATATCTTCTAATTTCAAGCCATTTTGATGTGTCGTTGGTGAAGCTGTTTGAATTGGAGACCTGTTTCTTCTGGTAGCAAACCTATTTTGGGGGCTTTAGTAGAATTGTGATTCATTTTGCTGGCTTCACTAGCTGCAAAGGTTAGTGCATAGTGGGGAAGGGTGCTAATGGTCAGACCAGGGACCTCAGCTACCTGATTGTTTCTGGAAGACTTGGGTTTGTCCCACCCCCAACCCCTCACCCACCTACCCCTGGTCCATGAATTCCTTTATACCCAGGGTTCTGAATCACTTCCTCAAACGTACAAAGGATATGCACCTGTAATAGCAGAAGCAGCCATCCAGGAATGGAACAGCAGAGAGTGAAGAGGTGACTGCTATCTCAGTGGAAGGAAGTAACTCAAATCTAGAAGCTTTCATTGTTACTTCTTTGCATTGTTATTGCATTGTGAGAGGGAGAAGTAGGAGTTTGAAGAAGGTTGTGCAATAGCTACTTAAAGTCTCTTTTGAGTGTGGATAGGAAGGTTAGGAATATAAAAGCAGTTGCTTAATCTATCTAAATGTGTACAACAAAGAGGGTAAGGGAAATTAAGAAAAGAATGTTTTGCACTGATGGGGAGAGGAGGAGAACTTGGGGAGTGTTTGGTATCCTGCATCTGGAAGGGTGGGGGTTGCTGGTGGGCAACGACAGCAATGGGTAGGGTGGTAGGCTGCAAGAACTGCAGTTCACCAATCTTTCTAACAACTGCCTGGAGTATGGGAGGATGTTTAGTGTGCAACCACATAGGGAAACTTAGAAAGGAGATTGAGGGTCTGCAGGAGGAACTAAGACAGGCAAGGCAGACTGGGGGGTGGGTTTAGCCCAATACTGGATGGAGGAAGAATGGGAGATGAGGGAGGGTGATTTAAGCCAACAGTGGTGAGGAGAGGTCAGAAGAAGGAAACAAGGACAAGGGGCCCAGGCCAGGAAAACGACTGCCAGGGAAACCAGGTCAGGAGACAAAAGACAAATGGAAGGAGGAGATAGGGACTTGTGAGGGAGGGTGAAGAAGTGGCAAAGTCACGGAGTGGAAAGAAGAGAACAGGTTACTATGAAGAAGAGGGCGGGCATTTGTGAGGGTCTTCAGAAAATAGTTTTGCACTGCTAGAGAGGAAGAAGGTGGAGGAGGAAATGATGAAATTAGAGGAGTAATTGATAAATGCCTGGACCAACCGGAGCGGGGGAAGTTCTGCTGGGAGGTGCAACAGGGGCAAAGGAAATAATGTGCAGGAGGAAGAAGAGGCCAGAAAGGAGAGAGAGGAGATGAATGGAAGCAAGCAGGAGTAAAAGTGGTGGAATTTTGTGTTGGGGACTCAATACTAAGAGGAGTCAGGTGGGGTAGCAAGGGGAGGCATAGTCGCATTTGGGTGGAGGCCATGCCAGGAATGACAGCGGAAGGGTAGAACAATCTGTTCTGAAATATGCTAGAAGGGGTAGGGACAAGTCTCATTTAATTATACATCTTAGGACGAACGACCTGGTGACAAGACTAGTCCAGAGAAGGTTTGAAGAACTAGGACAATTATGTGAGGGGCAGGAAGATCAGTAACTTTTCGGAGATACTTACAGTGCCCAAAGGCAAGCACAACAAGAAAGCTGAGAATAGAGGAATTTAACAGATGGCTAAGAACCTGGTGTTGTGCTAAAGGGTATGGCTGTTGGGGGTGGGAGGGACCTAAGAGGACAATAGTCTCTATGCCAGGACAGACTACACTTGAGTGAGGAGGGAAAGAAAGTGTTGAAACAGAGGATGGAGGAGTACATTGATGAAGTAGTGAATTTTAACTAGGAGGCGGGGGTGGCAATTGGGCAAGAGACATGCAGAGACCACAGGTTGGGAAACCATGAGCTTACCCCCCATAACAGTGACAAAAGAACAAATGGCAAGTACTATTGGTGACGCTAGTAAAGGAGGGTAGGATGGGAGGTGGGAAAAAGGGTGGAAGGTGGTTTCCCTTAATGCTAGGAGCCTTGGGAGGAAAACTGCAGAGTTACAGGTGCTCATGGCAGAGGGAGAGGTGGACATTGCAGCCATCACAGAAACATGGGCCACCCAATACAATGACTGGGACCTGTCTGTACCAGGGTACAGGTTATTTCGTAGGGACAGGGTGATTGGGAAAGGAGGAGGTGTGGCACTATGTCGAAGGAAGGACTGAAGTGTGTAAATGAGGAAGGGAGGAGACAGTATGGATCACTTTGGAGACAAATCCAGGATTCCAAGAATAGGATTCTTGGAATGGGAGTGGTGTAGGCCACCATCTCAGACAGAGGAGTTAGACAGAGAACTAGTGGGACAGATCAGGAGGACCTGCGAGAAGGAGTGTGGTGATTGTGGGGACTTCAACATGCCAGGAGTGGACTGGAGTACCCCAACATCCAGGAACAGAAGGAGCAGGTACTGCTGGATGCCTTGCAGGACAGCTTCCTGCTGCAAATGGTCAGTGAACCAACCAGGTTAGGAATACCCTTGACCTTATGCTGGCAAATGGGGACTTTGTGAGAGAACTTACAGTGGAGGAACACGCTGTCAGGGAGTGACCACCACTCAGTATGGCTCACATTGGATATGGGCAAGGAAGGTGGAATCTGGCACAAGAGTGCTGGACTTCAGGAGGGCCGACTTTGGGAGGATGGAGGAAGTGATAAAGGTACCTAGCCAGAATTCATTCTAGTATGGACACTAACCAGAGGTGGGAACTCATAAACGGGATAGTGGAGGCAACCAAAACCGGCTGCAAGGCCCAGATCAAGAAGGCTAGGGCAAAGAATCCGAGCTGGTTGAGCAAGGAGGTCATGGAAATGTAAGGAGGAAAAGAGCTGCTTTTAGGAAGTACAAGAAAACAGGGAGAGGGGAGTACAGGGAGGAGTACTTGATGGAATCAAAGGAGGTGACAAGGGCAGTAAGGGAGCCAAGGCATCTACGGAACTCAGGCTGACCCAAGGCATTGAGAAGGGAAGAAAGACTCTTTAGGTACATCAGGGAGAAAAGGAGCTGTAAGGACCACATGGTAAGGGTTAGAAAGGAGGGGGTTGAGTGGAAGCAGGGTGCGATAAGGCAGAAGCACTAAATGAGTACTTCTGCTCAGTATTTACTAAAGAGAAGAGGGAGTGACACCCAAGGGGAGAAATGGCAGAAACAGGGGAGGGGTGACAGATGGGAAATCATGGAGGGCAGAGTTTGGGAGGGTTTGAAGGCCTGAGGGTGGATAAGGCACCAGGCCCAGATGGCATCAACCCCAGGATACTGAAGGAGCTGGCAGACGTCCTTGCAGGACCTTTGGCAGACCAATTTAATGCCTCACTACATTTGAGGTGTGTACTCAGGACTGGAGGATGGCTCATGTGGTGCCCCTCCACAAGAGTGGCCCCAAGGATGAACTGGGAAACTATAGACCAGTGAGCTTCACATCCATCGTGGGTAAGCTAATGAAGACTATCCAGAAAGAGAGGCTGGTGGCCCTCCTAGAGGCGAAAGGACTACAGGACAGCAGACAGCATGGCTTCATATGGGGCAGATCCTGCCAAGCCAACCTGGTGGAGTTCTATGACTGGGTAACTAGGTAACTGGACAGGGGCCATGCAGTGGATGTCCTGTATCTGGACTTCAGTAAGGCATTGACTCTGTGCAGCATGGAAAGCTGGGAAGTAAGTTAGTAGGCACAGGGGCAGGTGCAAAGCTGGTGAGATGGGTAGGAACTGGCTTCAGGAAGGCAACAGAAGGTGGTGGTGGTGGGGCTCTCACATCCAAGGGTAGTGACGAGTGTTCCACAGGGCTCGGTGTTGGGGCCAGTGTTGTTTGGGTATTCATTGCAGACATATCTTTGGACATCAAGAGCAAGATCAGTCTGTTTGCTGATGATATCAAGATAGGAGCAGTGGTGGATGACCTAGGGGATGGCAGGGTTGCAGGATGATCTGGCAAAGCTTGAAACCTGGTCAGATACCTGGCTACTGGGTTTAATGCCAAAAGTGCAAGGTGCTGCATTTTGGGATGAAGAACCCAAGGAGGAGTTACCAGCTGGGGGTGTGCAGCTAGCCCAGACAGAAGAGAGAGGATCTCAGGGTGCTCATTACAGGGTCAATGAACAACTCGGCATGTAGGAAGGCAGCTGCAAGGCCAACAAAATGCTGGGTTGTATTGCAAGGGGTATATCCTCAAGGAAGGAGGAGGTGATTCTGCCACTGTACAGGTCATTATTTAGACCGCTCCTGGAGTACTGCTTGCAGTACTGGTGTCCCATATCTGAAGAGGGACATCAAGTTACTGGAAAGGGTGACAAAAGATGATCAAGGGGCTGGGGACTTATCATTAACAGAGAGAAGGCTGAGGAGTTGAACATGTACTTACTGGAGAAGAGGAGGGACGGGGACATGATTGAAACCTTTAAATACATGAAAGGAATAAACAAGACAGGTACAGAGGGGCTGTTCAAAGTAAGGAGGGAAGGACACCAGGGGCCATGATATGAGACTGGAGGAGGAAGATTCAGGACAGAGATGAGGAGACACTTTTTACAGAGGGTGGTGGCTGGGTGGAATGTGTTACCTGCAGAAGAGGTATCCAGTAGAAAAGTGGACTGCTTCAAAAGGAGATGGGACAGGACAAGGGGAGGGTCAATGAAGGGGAAGGGTGGAAGGGAGGGGCAGCTGCAAAATCAGGGGTGCTAGCTGCACATTTGAGCAGACTTGATAGACCCTCTAGGCATTTATCTGCTGGCAAATTTTGTATGTTCAGAGGTTCATATGACACAAAGATCTGCAACAGGGTTCATACACAAGGTGGGGTGGAAAGAATGAAAAGGACTTGGAGCAAAGTTGGAGGAATGGTCAAATACGTGGCAGCTCAGATTCAATGCAAAAAGTACAAGGAAACAAAACCCAGTGAAAGAGTATACAATGGGGGGTGAGTTAATAACTACAACAAAAATCAAAAAGAGACCTAGGAGTAATTATATCAGATGACCTAAAGGTGGGCAAGCACTGTGAGAAGGCAGTAAGGAGGGCTGGGGGATACTGGGATGCATAGGGAGAGCATAAACAGTAGAAAACAGGAAGTTGTTATCCCTCTCTACAGCCATTTAGTGAAACCCCATCGGAGTACTACGTGCAATTCTGGAACCCATCTCCACAAAGACATAGACAGAGTGGAGGCTGTTCAGATTAGGGCAACAAAATGGTGCAAGGTCTGCACCAGAAAACATATGAGGAGAGACTAAAGCAGCTTAATATGTATATCCTTGAGGAAAGGAGGGAGAGGGGACATGATAGAATCTTTCAAGTACCTCAAGGGAATTAGCAAGGTACAAGAGGGTAGTATCTTCTGAAGAAGAGATGTGCAAGACAAGGGGGCATAATTTGAAGATAGAGGGGACAGCTCAGAGGCAATGTTAGAAAGTATTTTTTTGCAGAGAGAGTTGTGGATGGCTGGAACAGCCTTCCTGAGGAGGTTGTGGAGTCAGGAATAGTGGAAATTCAAGAATGCATGGGACATGCATAAGGCAATTTAGTGGGGGGCAGGAGGAAGTAAGCTGTTGATTAACTAGAATCTGCAGCTTATCCATCAGGTAGGAAATGGACAGACTGGGTGGGCCAAGCAGTCTTTATCTGCCGTCAAATTCTATGTTTCTATCTATAAGCTAAGCGGGTTTGTAATGCTACCAGTGGGGATGTAAGCAGTGCATATGAAAATAGGAACAATGAACATCTTGGTAACTTGGTAACTTGGTGTAATGTTGATAGAAGTAGGCAGTTGCCATCATGACTGTCACCCACATAGTGTGGATCAAATATGCTTAGTACCCCATGTGTCGGTCTAGCTCACTTTTAATGCCTTGATGTTAGTGGCGTTCACCATATGTAGAGGAAGTCTGTTCCATTTAGGTGAGACTCTGATTGTGAAGTAGTTGTATCTCATTTTAGTATAGGTACACTGTACCTCAAATTGTTTGTTGTGAGACTTAATGAGAAATACCCTTTTCTTTTTGTCATGGGCCAGGAGACCCATTTTTGCAACTGTTTTGTCCAGCATCTCTATTCTAGAAAGCCTATTAATGTAGCCATATTTCCATACCCAAATGCAATACCTAATTATATTATCCCTAGTTGTGGCTATGTTTTGTAAATCAGTACTATATAGGGTTCCCAAGCTCAAGCTTTATCTTTCGTGTTATTAACAGTGATCTCAGTAAACTTAGTAAGACCAGAAAGTCTAGCTACTGCTCTATTTTCTGCATCATGATCATAGATACATAGACAGTGTCGGCAGATAAGGGCCTATGGCCCACCAGTCTGCCCATTTGAACTTGTAAGTTCAGTTTATGTTTTCCTAGAAGTCTGTTGCCCTTACCCTGACTCCAGAATTCCTTTATGCCTATCACATGCATTGTTAAATCCTGTGATTGTTTCAGCCCCACCACTTCCTCTGGCAGGATGTTCCACTTGTCCACCACCCATTCTGTGAAGAAATTCCTCCTCACGTTTCCTCTGAATCGTCCTCCTCCAACTTCATCCCATGCCCTCTAGTCCTGGAACATCTTTTTGTTTAAAATAGTTTATTCCTGCACCTTGTTCCTTCTTGTAAGATACTTGTATGTCTCTATCATGTCCTCTCTCCTCCTCTCCTCCAGGGAGTACATATTCAATTCTTTCAACCTGTCCTCATAGGACTTGTGATGCAATCCACGTACATCTTTGTTGCCCTCCTCTGAACCTTCTCTACCCTGTCTATGTCCTTCGTAGGTAAGGTCTCCAGAACTGTACACCATACTCCAGGTGGGGCCTCACTAGTGTCTTGTATAGTGGAATTCATGACCTCCTTTTCCTGCTGGTGGTGCCTCTGCCTATGCATCCCAGCATCCTATTTGCTTTTCCTGCTGCCTTGTTACACTGTTTCCTACCTTGAGGTCATCAGAGATGATAACCCCAAGATCTCTTTCCTGCTTGGTGCATGCTATATCCTCACCCCCAACTGATATATTTTGCCAGAGTTTTTGTGCCCCATATGCATTATCTTGCACTTCTTTGCATTGAATTTCAACTGCCAAACCCTGACCATTCTTCAAGTTTCTGCAGGTCCCTTCTTATTCTGTCTCACACCTCTGGTGTGTCTACTTGTTACAGAGCTTTGTGTCATCAGCAAACAGTGAAATTCTGCCTTCTAGGTCCTGAGCAATGTCACTGATGAAGATGTTGAATAGGACCGTCCCAGCACTGATCCCTGTGGTACCCACTGGTCACTCTTCCCTCTGTTGAGTGACAGCCATTTACCACCACCCTCTGTGTCCTGCTGCCCAGCCAGTTACCTACCCACCACACTACTGTTCTACCCACACCCATATTTCCAAGTTTTGTAATAGTCTTCTATGTGGCACAGTGTCAAAGACCTTGTTGAAGTCCAGATAGGCCATGTCCACTGCCTTCCCTGATCCAACTCACTAGTCACCCAGTCAAAAATTCAATGAGGTTGGTCTGACATGACCTCCCTGGTGAAACCATGATGCCTTTGGTCCTATAGTCCATTAACAACCAGATGTTCCACCAATCTCTCCTTCAGTAGTGCTTCTATGATCTTCCCCAGTACCCGAGGTGAAGCTGACTGGTCTGTGGTTCCCCACTTCCTCTTTGTTCCCCTCTTGTATAAGGGGACTACATCTGCTGTACTCGGTCTTTGGTACCTCCCTGTTAACTAACAGAACTAAATCATTAGCATATGCTGCTATTTTCAAAGGGCCATCCCTACATAATTATTTCAGACACATGTTGTAATGATTCATTGTAGCGAGCACAAGGTCTAAAATACAATTATATAAAAAGGGATTATATGGAAATTTCTGCCATGCTCCTTTTTAAAAGCACTAGGTTCCTTAGTTATCCATTCACTAAAGGCAATATTTGTGCATTTTGGAATAACATTTGCATCATCCTTATGAAATGGCTGGGAATCCCATAGACCTGTAATACATTTCAGAGTACAGAATCAAAGGTTTGCTGTTGGTCCAGCGATACAATATAACCATCCAGATCTCCTCTAACTCCCCTTTCTATGACCTCCCTAAGAAACAATAAGTTATTTAGAATGGATCTTCCTGAAATTGAACAAGCCCAAAATGGGGCTATTAAGTGTTGCTCTACTGTAGCTAATCTTTTATATAAGATTTTGTTAAAATGTTTTATGCATGTTTAAGAGACATAAAGATCTCTAGTTATCAATGTCTGTTCTATCACCCTTTTAAATATGAAAAATAAAATACTTTTATTCATATTAGGACATAAGGATCCTGATTTTAGAAAAAATTTAAAAGAGTTGTCAGTATCTGTGTAAAGAGATATGAACAATTCTTGTACAATTTGTTGGATTCAGTTTCAATTTCAAAGTTTATTTGACAAGATAAATGTCATTACAATAATGAAAGAAGAGAACAATATAAATAAGAGAAATACATTTGTTTACATTCAAGACAACGTCATTGTTAGATAGAATAGTTATACAATGTTGGTGTGCTGGGTTCATCCCAGTAGATTAAAATATGGATTTAAATATATAGCAGCATACCATTTTATTGCACTGGTATGAGTAATACATTAATGAGTTTTTGAAACTAATTACAAAGCTTATATCTGCATCATTTGTGTCAGTGTCTAAGTATACCTTTAACACCCATAAACACCCATTTTAGAGTGGGTACTGTATCTTTGTTGTAAACAAGAGAGTAGATTGCCTTGAAATGTCATTTGAAAAGATGTGGGACCCACTCCATAGGCAAATCCAGATAGGAATATGTTAAGGAGAAAGGCATAATAAACGTTCATGTAATCTTGAAGTAAGAAGTACAGAGATATGGGGAATCTTGGACCCATGGATAGTGGAGTAATGATGATGAAAAAATAAGGCACAATATTACTTAAATGCAAAACTCAGTTGATGATCTAGCCTTTATATTTCAATCTGAACCTATCAAAAAAAAAAAGAGAACAGATTGCCTTCTGAGTCTTTTATCAAAAGGAAAGAACTCTAAACAGGTTACCAGGCTGACAAGAAATATAGAAACATAGAAGTTGACAGCAGATAAGGACCATGGGCCCATCCAATCTGCCCATTTCTTTTCTGCCTTATAAATGTGCCATCGCTTTGCTCAGTCAATGGCCTATCCATGCCTGTTTGAAGCCCTGCACTGTATTCATATCCACCACTTCCTGAGGTAGGCAGTTCCATACATCCAACACCCTTTCTGTGAAGAAGAACTTCCTCACATTACCCTTAATCGGCCTCCTCTAATCTCATGCTGTGTCCTCTTGTCCTGATATTTTCTTGTATTGAAACATGTTAGACTCTTTCACCTTGTTAATGCCCTTAAGGTGTTTGAATGTTTTGATCATATCACCTCTCTCCCTCCTTTGCTCTAGGGTATACATATTGAGCTCCGTTAATCTGCCCTCATATACTTTCTGATGCAGTCCCAGCACTATTTTGGTTGCCCTTCTCTGGACTGCCTCAATTTGGTTAATGTCCTTGTGAAGGTGTGGCCTCCAGTACTGCACACAGTACTCCAGATGGGGCATAACCAGTGTCTTGTAAAGAGGGATTATTATCTCTCTCTTATGACTCATGATGCCCCTACTATTACACCCTAACGTGCCCTAACCTTACCTACTGCTTTAGTGCTTTGCTTGGATGATTTCAGGTCATCGGTGGTGATGATGATGCCCAAATCTCTTTTCTTCTTGTGACTGCTAGCACCACCTCCTCCCAGCCTATAGGTGGCTTCTAGGTTTCTCTTCCCTGTGTGTCATGATCTTGCACTTTTGCATTAAACCCCAGTTGACACTCTTATGACCATTTTACTAGTTCATCCAGATCTCTTCTCATTCTACCCACCCCTATCTGGATCATCTACTCTGTTGCAAATCTTGGTGTCATCTGCAAACAGACAAACCTTACCATCCAGTCCATCTGCAATGTCACTGATGAAGATATTGAAGAGTACTGGCCCCAGGACTGATCCCTGAGGTACCCAACTTGTGACTTGCATCTCTTCTGGCTGTATACCATTTACCACAGCTCTCTGTTTTCTGCCCATCAACCAGTTTTCCACCCAGTTGACCAACTTCTAACCCACCCTGAGCCTACCCAGCTTATTAATCAATCTTTTATGTGGAACAGTATCAAGCTTTGCTGAAGTCAAGGTAGGTGACATCAACTGCTCCCCTTGGTCCACCACTCTGGTTACCCAGTCAAATAAATCTATGAGAATAGTTTGACAGGACCTTTCTTTTGTAAACCCATGGGCCCAGATATTCAAAGGGTTGAGCCATGCTTAATAGGGTTGCTCAGCGCAAGTCCGAAAATGGGCCATTCACGATATTCAGCGGGAGGCAGATCGCCCCCAAATCATGCTGAGCAGGAGTGTAAGGATAATGAATGCATGCACAACTGAAGGAGGAACCATGCATAAATGGTGCAGTGCAATATTCAACAACATGCACCATGCGCAATAAGGGAGCAAGCGGAAGTTGTTGCGATAGCAGAAATGAGCCAAAATAAATAGGAACAAGGAGAGGAACAAGAATGCTACAGGAAGGCACAATGTGGCTAACTGAGAGGCAGACAAACAGGGCAGAAGGGACACACAGGGCAGGACAGGGAAGGGCACCCTGTACCCACAGGCACAGGGAAGGTGTGGGGAGCCACAGCCACAGCCAGTGCAGAAGGGAAGTGCCACACAGTACTGAGGCCACCACAGGAAGGTGTTCCCAGTGCAGGGAAGTAGCAGCCAGGACAGCAGGGTGAACACAGAAATAGCTGCTGGGGGAACACAGCCAGAGACATAGCCAGTGCCACCATCCAGATGGAGGCAGTAATGAGGCGTGAGAAGGCAGGCAGCAGGGGGCGTGGCCATGGAAGGCCCATCGGTGGTATGCCCCAACAGGCAGTACCGAGCCTGCACCAGCTTGAGCTCTACAGTGATACCGAGATCGTGGGCGGTGCCGCCTGAGTCGGACAATTCTGAGGCGGCTCTGTGAGCTGTGAAGTGATGTGATGCAGGCACCCACACGACGGAGCCATGCTCTGTCAGTGGAGACTAAAGTGACAGCTTGCATGTGCTTGCTCACCATGGGTACCTTCCAGAGACCAACAGGGGACACCACGGGCATAACCCAGTTGGCCACATCATGCCACCTCACCCAATTCCTCAGCGCACTGCTGCCACATGCTGCGGAGTACATCCATTTCCCCAGCACACCAACGGAGCTCACAGCAAACATACAGGAGTTCCACAGGGTAGCATGTATGCCTGGCCTGCAAGGGCAATAGACTGCACCCATGTGGCCATCCACACACCACCTGGCCCTGAGGGGGCGCATATATCAATCGGAAGGGCTATGTAAGCATCAACTGCCAGGTGGTGTGCGATGCCAGGTGTGCATAATCAATGTCTGTGCCACGCACTCTGTGGGAGCACATGATGCCTTCATCTGGCACCAGTCAGCACTGTGCCACAGATTTGAGAGTGGGGACATCCCCACTGGCCACTTAGTGGGTGAGTATGCAAACCACTCGGACAAACATAGAGCTTGAGAGAGGCATGATCAGAGATGACATGGGTAATGGCCTACATGGCCCAAGGCAGGGTGGCGCTGATCACCAAACTAACCTCCACCCTCTACACACAGATGACACTGGATACCCACTCGTCCCTGGCTGCTCACACCATACCAGTGGCCAGTGACCCCATCGCAGCAACGCTACAATAAGGCACATGCCACCACACGCAATGTCATCGAGTGGGTGTTCGGGATGCTGAAGGCACATTTCCATTGCCTGGACACCTCCGGTGGTGCCCTACAGTGCAGCCTCTCAAAGGCCTGGCTATTCCTGGCCTGTTGTATCCTGCACAACATGGCCAATGACTGTGGGATAGCCATACAGGTTGAAGAGGGGGACAGCGATGGGGACGATGAGGATGCAGGTGACGATGGTGATGGGCAGCCCCCTTGGGTGACGGGACCCCGACTGCTCCGGCTGGCACAGCTGCACCAGAACACCATCACAAAGGAGCACTTCAGCCAACCCAGTAAGTCATGGGGCCATGTGCAACCACCAGTGGCAAAAGCACAACCCACAAACATGCATGGACACACACACCAGGGGTGCATGCTGCCAAGGGAAGTGGCTTACTGGAACCACACACACCGCCAGGGATGGGTGAGGTCTATCATGGCACGTGGTCATGCACACACACACATACACACACACACACCTCACAAGACATGCACAAAGGGTAGGATGCCACGACCCAGACCACCACCCCTAGCCATACATGTCCACAGACCACCATGCCCACTGCCTGTCATTGTGCGTGTTTCAGACACTGGGCACCATTGCACACTGGTGTACAGTGCAACGCAGGCATCATCATGCACACGCAGCAGCGGACAGCAACTGGGAGGGTATGCAGATGGAACATGTGTGTGTATGCAGGGCCGGGTACCCCACCCATGCATTGCCCGCTGAACAACACAATGCACACAAGGTAGCATCAGACAGTAGCCATGCTGGGAGACAGGTCAGTCACACGCCACAGTGCCACAGCCATCACGGATGCATGGGCAGCCCGCTGAGACCGCCAGCAGTGACAGGCTGACCACTGGCCTCATGGGTGGCACCGACAGTCCCCAGGGTTCCACTGAGTGAGCGGGACCGCTTTCGCCCAGGGGTCTGCAGCACACCGAACATGCCTGCGCCAGGTGTGCTCAGGATGCCCACAGCTGAACCCAGTGTCGACAAGGATGTTGTCACACGCACGCCGGAACGGGTGGACATTGCACTGCATGGTGTCTATGACGCATGGGCAAATAACTGTGTGCCCATTGTGGCCATGACAGCTGTGAATGCCCGTGTCTGACTGTCAATGGCAGCGGTCATCCTCCACAACCAGTCCATCCCTGCCCAGGAGCAGAGCAGTGTCTCTGCTGTGCCGCCCTCTGCCTGGCGCAGAGCCACACTTCAGTGCATCCACCACCATCACGAGCCACATCTGCTGATTGACTGATGCTTGCAGTAGGTGGGTGTGCTCTTCTAAAGGTCATCTGCCTGATCGGCATGCTGTCCCTCAGGGTGTTCACGGCCCTGATGCTCATCACCTCTTGAGGGTGGGTGCTGCACACCAGGGCCAGGCCTGGGCATGTCCACAGGTGGTGCACTGACCCGCCCCTAACACTGTACCCCCATGGCCATTGGCTGACTGCTGATGCTGCCCCTCCAGCTGCCGCTCTCCGGGGCTCAATGGTGCCGCTGCAGTGGCCGCAACAGTCCCACTGTCCTGGACACACACCAGTTCTGCCCCAGTGGTGCAGACAGGCAGGCTGGGACTGTGATGACATGCAGGCCTCCACGGCGGCACCACCCACAGCCATGGCTGCAATGTCACCTGTTGTGTGGCCATCCCATGGCACACAAGTGTCACCCCCATGGCGTTAGCTCCATCATCATCGGTGGCGTATTCAGCACCAGCCGAGTCTCAGCATGCTGGCATCCATGGACACTGGCATGCTGGGACACGGGCAGGGCCTTCTCCGCACCTGCTCCACCAACATCAGTCCAGACATCCAGGCAGGCCCACTGTCGTCCTGATCCTGTATACCTGTGGAGGTGGACTGGCCCTCCTCCATCTCCATATTACTGGCATCAGTGGAGAAGCCCACCACCGCTGACCCATGCAGACGCTCAGGGCTGTAAGGGAAAAAGTAGCATTACTGCATGTGACCTACCCTGTCCCCCAATAGAAAGACCATGACCTACCATGTAGTGACGGACAACCACCGTTTGGAATCCACTGCCCAGAACACCCTCAATGGTACAACGTTGCATGCTGCCAGCAACCCGCTCTTCCTGTGGGTCAGGCATTTCACCTCCAGCTGTCCTCCACCGTCACAGACCATACAGCCCTGATGGCAGCCACCTTCTCCTTAATCCTCCACCTGTCCGTGCCCATCTTCTTTTGCACTCCTGCATGGAGCTCTGGTGGCTGCCATGCAGGTTGACAGCATGCGCCACATCCTCCCATGCAGCAGCATGGGCCTGTGGCGTTCTGGTGTCCACTGAGAAGTGGCTTCTGGTAGAGGTAGACCTCAAACAGGGCATCTGTCTCGACCTTTGTAAAGTCTGGCCTCTTCCTCCCATGACTCTGTTCCTTTCCCTTTACCACACGATCGGTCATGATTCATCCTGTAAGAATGACAGGTGTTACCTGTGACTGTGCAGTCCATGAATGTCCCAAACACCACAGTCCACACTCCCAAACAGCATGCAACTCACTGCAATAGACTGCAGTAACCGACTATGGCCAGTGCAACCCAATGTCGCTTTTTATTGTGTAACCCATGCAAATGAGGTGAGGCGATCTTTAAGTGGATGCAAATGCAGTGACTGCACCATTGAATGGCTGATTAGATGTCAGCTGAAAATTGCGCTGTTGCACTTTGCGCAATTGTGTTGAATGTGCTGAGCCAAGGGCGCAGTTCTGTGACATGCACAGTACACACCTAATTGTGCATGCCCTGGTTGATGACACAGTCGTCTGCCATGCTGCTGACATGCTGTGTGCAGGAGGCAATGCAGGGTATGGCCACCATTGTGCCAGTGGTGCTACAGCTGTTCACATATATGGCGCTCTGGCACAGGACGTCTTAGGTGCACTGGGGCAACAGCGCTGTAGGTCGCTACAGGAGGTGGCACACAGGCACCCAATCAGGCTACATACATTGTGTTCCAATCACACTTTGGCTGTCCGTGCGCCAGAGACCCTTGACCCTGTGCCCGACCTTTGCCTCCTAGGCGCCATCGTCAGGCATGGGTGCACCACTATTTCTGTTCGGTGACAGTGCAATGGGAATAGCAGCCTTGTACCACCAGCATCTGCACTTGGCAGGACGCGCTGCAGAGTGCCATTTGATTGAACCAGACAGCAGAGATGGTGTGGAGGCGTGCTGTGTTTGGAGCCAGGTTGAGCCTGCCAACCTGGTGGCTATAGTTGAGCCCCATTCTGGGGCTTTATTTGGGAGGCACCCATGGACAGGGCCAGGAGTGCGGTCTGGCAGGAGGTGGCCGATGCCCTGGAGGAGGCCACCGGTATGAGGCGATGGCGGAGCAGTGCTGCCACCTTTATGGGGACCTGAGGCACAGGGACCCGGACCTGCTTGCCTGCCTGCAGGCACGTGCAGGAGGGCATGGTGCCATGACCAGGTAGGTGCAACATCCATACACTTTATCATCCATACAGGTATCACGGTTGCATGAGTCCAGCACATGGGAGGGGCCGTCTGGTGTTGGCCATGGTGGTGGTATCGGGGTGTGGGGTGGATGGGTATGGCTGTGTGGGATTGCACACACATGGGGGTGGGGGACTTTGCTACCTGATTGTACTGATGTTCCTCTCTCCATGTTTGCACCTTAGCGCCAGAAGAATGGCGGTGGAACAGGGACAGGAGGGGCCGCATGGAGGAGCAGCGGGACAGGAGGGTGATGGTGATCTGCAAGCGTGGACCAGCCTGATGATGTTGAGTGCCTTATATCCATGATTACCATTGCATGCTGCATAACTGGGCAGGCAGTGGGGCATGGCCACCATCCATTGACACCACTGCCATGTACGCAACTTGTTACAGTCAGCACTGTCCAGTGGCACTGCATGTCTGGGAGTGCATCAATGGTGGTCCATGCATGCTCCGGCACATGGCTGTGGCACTGCCTTCACACCGCATAGCCAAGTCACTGTACAGCCATGGTGGTGCTGTGCAGGACATAGGCGGTGGGTGTGCAGTGGTCCACATGGCTGTGGCTGCCTGGGTGGGCAGGTCTTGTGGACACAGTCACTGTGGGTGGTCGTACACCATCACAGGGGCATGGCACATGGCTGTATGCTATGCACAATGGGTGGGCTGCAGGGATGGACCGTCACACCTATTGATTCTGCTACCTCGTCCTAGGTGGATGGTGACTCCTACAAATACAGCAGAGTATTCATGAGCTGCTCCTGGTGGTGAGGGAGACTTTGCAGCTCCTTCAGAGAATACACCACCACAGGGTCAGGAGGAGACGGAGGAGCAACATAGGCGCCATGAAGAGGAGCACCGGTCAGCCGTTGATGTCCCCATGCCCCGACTACCACCTTCCCCTTGACCCACCCTCACACCCTTCTTCTCTCCCATATGCTCACCCCTGCCCCTACCCGTCCCCACCTGTTATGTGGCACTTCCCTTTGTAAATAATTGTACATAGTTTTTCTTACATCTTTTAAATATATGCATTTTGTTATGACAACTGTGGTGGCTTCTGATCTACAGCAGGCTACAGGTGCTCAGCTGCAGTGGTGTGCATGGCGCAGGGTGCTGCATGGGCGTGTGTGTGTGTGTGTGTGTGCAGAGGTGAACTGCCTATGGTGTGGGCAGGGGATCAGTCACTGTCTGTGGTTTATGTGCAGTACTCTGTACACTGGATGCCTGTGTGCAGTGGTCCATGGGGCCTGCACTGTGTGCATGGCACACCTGTAAGACCATCCATGGCCTGTGCAGTTGACACCCTTGCATGTCTGTGATATGCACGGTCTGCTGGAGTGTCAGTGGTGGCTGTCCATGCTGGATAACAACTGTACCCAGCACAATGCCAGGTTGCCTGCCATCACCAGTATGGTGTACATCTGCCCAGTGGCACTGTGGCCTCCACTGTTGTTGTCCACCCTTCATGCTGTCGCTTGTGTCTGTTGCAGGGTATGTGCTCCAGTGTCTGTCAATTGTGTTCCGCAGCATGCTGGTGGCATACAGCTTCTTGGTGCCTGCGCAGGGTGGCTGGCACACCTGTGCAATATCATCAGCCATGGCCACATGCCAGTAGCTTGGTTGACCAGCTACTGTGTCCCTGTGTTGGTGTGCCCTTGGGTATGGGTGGGTGTTTATCCATGTACTGTGTTGCATCCTGTGTGGTGCATGCCTCCATGCTACACTGTGCGTGTCTGTGCTGGCTGTTGTGGCCAGTGCTGGGATGGGATGTGTCCCTGGGAGGGTGTGCAGGGTGCTGTACTACTGGAGATGGGGTCTGGGGCATGCCCTGCCGCATGTGGGTACCTCATGTGCTGACACATGGTCAGTCTCTCAGCTGTACCTCGGGGACGTGCAGGCGGCACTGTGTATGCATCTGTTGCATCGCTGTCTGCTGCCACCCACTGCAGGGTGCTCATGATGGGGCTGCCTTGGATGGCTCCATGGTGCACAGGGTTGCATTGTCACAATGGGGTGATGGCATGCATGGGGTGTCCTGTACTGTTGGGCGCTACTCCTGGGCAGGGTGTATGGGGATCATGGTCAGGGGTGTGCTCTGCATTGGTGGGATGGTATGGTATGGGGTGGTGGGCCCTCCTTGTGTGCTGGTCACAGCTTGCCAGGGGGTGTGCTGGGGCACCATGGCCCAGCTGTGGGTTGGTTTCTGGTATCCATGGGCCAGTGGTTATTCCAGCTCTCCCCAGTTGTGCAGTACATGGGGTGTGGGGATAATGTCTTTTCTGCTGTGTGTTCCTCTGCCCATCTGTGGCATGGTGGTGGTCCCCTGCATCCCTGGTTGTGCTGTTGCATTGCTGCCCTGCTGCAGGGGCATCCCTAGTTGCACTATGGTGCATCTGGACTGCTCAGCTTCATCCCTAGTTGCGCTATGGTGCAGGTGGTGTGATATTCAGTCGTCGGCCATATGCACATCTTGGCCTGTGCAGTTTTTGAATGTCGCACTTGTGCGCATGGGTGCAGTGGACTTGCACTTGCTCCTGCTGTTGCACTTTTTGGTGCAGTTTGAATATCTGGGCCGTGCTGTCTTGGATCCTGTGCTCCTATGGATTCCAGGTGTTGCACTAGCCTTTCCTTTAGGAGTGTCTCCATAATCTTGCCCACTACTGAGGTAAGACTAACTGGTCTGTAGTTCCCTGCCTCCTCCTGCTGCCACTCTTGTGGAGCGGGATCACATGAGCCCTTCTCCAGTCTTCTGGGACTGCTCCTGTGCTCAGAGACTCACTAAACAGTTCTGATAATGGCTCTGCTAGTTTCACCTTTAGCTCCTTTAGTACCCTGGGATGTATGTCATCAGGTCCCATTGCCTTGTCCACCCTGAGCTTATCGAGCTTGTGTAGGAGCTCTTATATGACCTTTCTTTTGTGAAGGGACTAGTGCTCACCTCCCTCCTCCCTGTCTCCATGGTGCTGAGCTGTGGGCCTGCTCACCTTCTCTTCAGTAAATACTGAGCAGAAGTATCTATTTAGGATAGATGCTTTTACATGGTCCTCCTCTTCACATGCCCCTTATCTCCTTTGATCTTAGCAATACCCCTCTGGACTTTCTCCTTTCACTAATGTATCTATAGAAAGTCTTGTCACCTTCTTTTACTGTTTGTGCTAGTGTTTTCTCTGTTTGGGCCTTTGTCTGCCTTACTGCCTTCCCTGCTTCCCATAAGGAAGTTTGGTATGCCTCCCTATCTTCATCCCGCTGTGTTCTCTTATATTTTCTGAAGGCCAGCCATTTGGCTCTGACCTTTTCTGCTACTGTTTTGAGAACCAAAATGGTTTCTTCTTCTTTTGCACTTCCTTTCCTCGCTAACACAATGGGATGTTGCTTCAAGTATTGCATCCTTAATGCTTGCCTCTTTGCCTGTACCCCAACCTGTATTTCTTTTACCAGGACTAGCTTAACTCTGTTGGCCATCTTATCAAAGTCAGCTCCTCTGAAGTCCCATATTTTTGCCTTGGAATGGGATGATTTAGTTGTAGTGTCCAAATTGAACCATACCATGTGATGGTCACTGGCCCCAGGTGACCTTCTACCCTGGGATCCTTTCCCTGTTAGTCAGTACTAGATCTAGGATAGCCCTGTCTCTTGTGGGTTGTTGTATCAGTTGCTTGAGGCCTTTCCCCTGCAGGGAATCCACCACGTGTCTAGTTCTGGCAGATGCTCCTGCTGGTATTGACCAATCTGTATCTGGCATGTTGAAGTATCCCATTATCAGAATAAACATTCTCTAAGTTATCTGATGGACTTCCTTTGCCTCATCATTTCTTTAAAAATGTTGCCACATTAATGGCTTTATTTTCATCAAAAGGTGCAATAGCATAATAGTCCATCCTCCAGATTATTCGTATATGGAAGAAGGTATTTTACATGCTTTTTCCTCCATTTGGTACAGGGGACAATTGGGTACATGCTGTACCATTTCATGATGTCCTGTGTTACATGGACAAAAGGTAATTGTGGTTTCACCCTTCCTGCAGAATCTTGATTCCTCCAGTTAGTGGGTAATATTTCCAGACTGGCCACTTTCAATTATCTTTGTATAGAGGAAGTATAGATAGTGTTAAGTAAGTTTCCATGTAATGCTCTTTTTATTCATAGCATACCACTGTGCTATCTTTAATTTGCTTATCAAACTCATGTTATCCTGAGCCGCTTTTAGAAACAATCTCATTTTAAAACTTTTTGATAGGATAGAAAATAGTTATTTTGTCCAAGTAAAGATGCCAAAGATCTTCATAACTGATTTTTTATAGCATGTTTAATTAGGTGTTTAGTCCATAATGAGCTTATACACTCTTTGAAACCAGCAAATTTTTTTTCAAAATAATCCATTTAGTAAGAGGGGCTGTTTAATTGTTAATAATTTTAAGCCAGCAAGCAATCAGTCTAACAGAGGCAAAGGTCTTAATAAGAATTCATCCCAGTTATGCTTGTATCACACAATTAGGGGTCGAGTTCGAACTTTAAGTATGGCTTTGTAATACCCATTATATGGAGTATCCATGTCATTAGTCACCTGGTATCACCATACTTATGAACCATATAGACTAATAGGGTTTAATTTCATATCTGTTGCTCAAAGAGCTGGAACCACAGACCAGCCTCCATAATTGTGATTAAACTCTAATAAACCTCTGGCATTCAGTTTTACTTTTTAATTTGGTTATTAATATAATATGATCAGTTTTCAGTATAATGAAAGGTTATCCCTAAATAGATATATTGTTTCACATGTTCAGTTTTTTTTTTTTGTTATATACATACTGTAGCAAGTATATTCTTTCCTTGTTGCAAACACAACTAATTCACTTTTGAGAGATTTATCTTAAAGGGACATTGTCAACCTTTGTTGCATCATATTATTTGTAGGTAAAACCCACATTTTATGATTGCTTACCTCTCTAAAATTCATTGATGTTGCTGAGTGTTTTATCTGCCTCCTTACTTAGTAGAACTGAAATGCATGGTAATGTATAGTTATACCCACCTTTATTTTGCTTCAAATCCTTGAACTACTGTTACTGCATACTTCCTGAATATCAAAACTCCCTCAAACAGTGCAGCTACTCATGATACAGTAGTTTCCTCTACTTCCTCTGCATAATGAATGGCTAGACTATGTAGGAGTGTTCCTAAGTGCAGAAAAGATGCAATGGGAGTTAGTCAAGAAATGCAAACAAACATGGTTTTGTGTGGTAACACCAATATGGTGGGCAGTCAGTTTTCACTTTTAAAAGAAAAAGGAATCAGAATCAAACTACTAGATGCCTCGGCAGTCTCTACAGAACCTGAACAATCATAAAATGTGTTTTTTAAACTAGGGACACTTAGAGGCCTAAGGGGTTGACAGTGTCCTTTAAGGTTCAAACTGGTACAACATCTTTCTACCTTGCCCAGTTTTTCTTGGAGACCAGTCTTAGTTAATGATAGCAGTACTAAATCCTCGGCATAGGTTTAACAGTGGACACACTTACCTTGATTTTTGGTGAATGGAACTCAGGATCAGAACAGTCATTTATAATTTGGTTTATATAAATGTTAAGTAAACATGGAGCCAGATGGCGGCCTCATTTGACCACTGAGTTAGTTTTTATATACTTTGCAAATGTCCCCTGTTATCATGTCTTACATGATTTATTATTGCTATAAAGTTGCACAATAAGTACTGTATAAGTAGTGAGTGATAACTTCCATAGTTTAACAGGATCTTCCATAGAAGTGATCTAGTTATAGTATCAGACGCACTGGATAAAGTAGTAAACAGCACAAACAATTTACTAGCCCTTATGTTGCTAAATTGTTCCACCAGATAATGCAGGATAAAATATGATCTGTCATTGAACAACTTTTCCTTAAACCTGCTTGCCATGGATTAATAATATTGCAATCTTCTACCTGTTTCAATAGTTAATTCAATATTATTCGAGTGAAAAATTTTGAGATGGAATCCATCAGGCCAGTTGTGTGGATCAGCATGGTTTCAACTTTTAATGGATGGGGACTACAATATTACACACCTAAGACTCTGAATAAATCTATCTTTTCAGAAATTTATTAAATAGAATGGTTAAAACTGGTACCCATATATTTAAGTGAGTCTTATAAATCTCATTTGGGATTCAGCTTACCAGATAAACTGTTCAGCCCTGGTGCTGTTTTGGTGGACAAGGATCGAATGGCCTCTTGTACTTCCACAGGGCTAAAATCTACTACTAAAGCATTCTGTACTGCTGCTGCTAAACTGGGAAGTTTAATAGAGTCCAAAAGTTCCAATGAGGAGCTGCCTGAGTCATACTAGAATGAAACATTTTGGATATATGAGCTGCTACAACATTTTGCATAGCTCAGCTATCTGTCATAAGTTTGCAAGATTCATCTTTATGGAAGTCATTATTCTTGTCAGTTATCTATCTGAACAACAATCATACGAATTAATGTGAAACTTTGTATGTGAGTGTTATATTTGTGTTCTGTTAATATAGATTTGACTTTGTCATACTGGTAGGTACAGATTTGTTTTTGATATTTGAAATTTGAGTGGAGAGATCTGAATCAGATTCTTGGGAATGAGATAATAACTTATTGAGCTGAGCTCTTATGGAATGATACTTAAAATATATTTTTCCTATTAAGGTAGAAGTTTGTTGTAACAAAAGTTGAATATCAGTTTAGTATCTTTCCACCAGCTGCCTAATATACTGTATCATAGATACAGACCACAGTTTGTCTAGCTAGTATCAAATCATGTATGTTTTCGATAATTGCTATATTGTCCAAACAAGCAAGATTCATCCATCAAAAATCAGGCCCAAGATTTTGAAGCTGTATGCTACCCATGGTTGCAGTAACCATTCTGTGATCTGAAGTCTCTAATGGGGTGATTGCTATATGCAAAATCTTTAATCTGATGGAGGAAAACAAGATGTCTATATGGGATGATAAGTAGCCTTTAGAAAATTGTTCTATAGCCCATCCTGCTAATACAAAGGCATCTGACAAATGTGTTTGTTGACACATACTTTATGGATATTCAAATTGCAAAATAAATGTAGTTTTCTACCTCAGTCTTTAGAATATTAGCCACAATTAAAATCTCTACCCAGACAATCCCAATTAGAGGTGAACAAATAAGGCTGAAGTATCTTAAAAGATATATTCTACTTGCCTTAGTCAAAGAGACTGTCCCTGAATTTGAATATACAAAGCTGGACTCTGCCAACAGAAATTTCTATTAATTCGGTGACTGTAACATCAGGATTAGAAAAAAAATCCCACACCTGAACATGTTTCTTCCCCTATGGACCAAAACAAATGGTCACAGCATCAGCTCTCCGAGCTCGATTTTACAAGATGGACACAAGGCTTGTGTCAAGCCTTTATCCACTGCAAAGTGGGACGCAGCAGCAGCAAAGCCCCTTGGATGCACAGTGGTCTGATTTTAGAAGGGCTGGTGCATTTCTGACAGTAGTCCCACTTTAAGGCATCTTGCAGCAAAGGTTTAGCGCAAGTGCCACAGTCCCAGATGCAAAGTTAAATCAGGGAGTACCTGGTAGGGCTGTGCATGGGCCGAATAGCATTTTCCTAATACCATGAATAGTAGGCTTCCCAAATATTGGGATGCATTTTCCGAATAGTTCACTATTAGGCCACTATTCGGGAAGTACTATTCGTGAACTTTCCAAGTCTGCAGAGCTTTGTTGGGCAATCAAAACTGTTTCTGAGCTCAAAGTCATGCACACCATGTGACTTCCTCACTCTGAGCTGGTAGAAGACAGGAGACAGTGGTTTCTGAGAGCTGCTCTGCAGTACTTTTGAGACCTTAAACTTGCTAAAAAGAAATTGATTTTTGCTTTACAGGCTTTTTTGGGTCAGTATAGTTTTTTGATAAGTGTCAGAAAAGCTATGTTTGGCTTTCTGACAGGTATTTGTCCTTATTCCTGTAATCAGTTACAAGGACTAGGAGGGCTGTCTGCTAACACCCTTCTCTGCTGCTGTCTGACATAGCTCAGTGAGATTTCTTTTGGGTGGAGCACATTTTATTTTTGTGTTTTTGTTTTGCTGTTGTCTGGTTCCAGGCTTGGTTCCCTGCATGACTGAGAGGGTGTCTCTAACTCCCCTCCTGCAAGTCACTGCTTATAATTTGCTGTATATGTGCAAAATATTTGATTTTGTGAGGCTTCACCCTGCATGTGCATGCTTAATATATTTTTCATGAGGCAGGGCCACACGTGTGCACAGCTGTGTGCACACAGATTTTGAAATAAACTTCTTCAGTTCTAAGCCAGTCAGGCTTGACTCACTGAATCAGTATTGTTAGTCTCCTCTGGTTCTGGGATAGATCCCTGTACACATGAGGAGAAGAAGAAGAAGAAGAAGAAGAAGAAGAAGAAGAAGAAGAAGAATCAGCATTTATATAGTGCTTTTCATACACAGTGTATCCCAAAGTGCTTTACAAGCAATGCTAGACTGGCAGTGAAATGACTGAATGTGTGGTGGCAGCCATATTGCACAGCATCACCCACACACACAGCCTGGACAATTGCATGAACCAGTTTATGGGAAGGAGAATGTTGGCCAGGACACCAGGAATGTTCCCTACTCTTTGTGAAGAGTGCCCTGGGTTCTTTACTTCCACCTGGACACCCACCAGGACAACACCAGGATGGGCAGAAGGGACCTTGGTTTAACGTCTCATCCGAAGGATAGCACACCCACAGTACAGCACCCCAATACTGCATTCGGATGCCAGCAATTTTGGGTGCAAGTCCAATCCCAGTGTGGGACGAAAACCCACGATCTTCTGGTCAAGAGGCAGATGTGCTACCAACTTAGCCATGCTGACATGGTGGCTGACTCCCCCTCAACTTCTACAGCCCACTGCACACATTTAAGCTGTGCTTGTGAAATATATCCCCTCTGGAGTCTGTGCGTGTGTGTGTGTGTGTGTGTGTGCAGAGTTGTGCACATGCATTTTTGTTTGTTTTTGTTGTTTTGTTAATTAAACCATTGCACTAATGGGACAGGTTTGTCTCACTGAGTTAACGGTATGTCATCTGTCTGTTCCTTGCTTGGTTCCATGTTTGACTAAATAGGTTGACCATTTCTTCCCCTTCTTAGTAGCGGTGTTTTTCTTTACTGCTACTTTTTGTGGTGCAGTATAACTGGAAAGGTTGGTGTATTACTGTAGTTCCACAAGCACTAAGTAAAACTTCACACACAGGTACTAGTAGTAATAGTTTGTGTTTTACCCAGTAACCAGTAGTGACCTGATCCATCATGTCTTTAGCAATCCTGCAAACATGCTTGGTCCAGCCCCAGAAAAGCATCTGCACTGCTGGCCCCAAGTGGTGAGGGACATGATGATAGACCACAAATATACAGCACATCCACACAATTACTGCTAGTGTTGTCTGTGGGCTGTCAAACCCCAAACAAGCTATGTAGAAGAAAGGAAGCACTCAGCGGGGTGCAGTAACAAAATACAGTTAAGAGCAGTGCAGCATGAAGTTGCCAGTACATTTGTTTGTGCTAAGGCTGGAGGATGCCAATAAAGCCCTGGTGCTTTGACCAGAGCCTGGTCTTTGTCAGGGTGCATGTCAGGAATGTACAAACACGCTATGAATATACAACCCTTAAAGAACACACACTATAAATAAGTGAAGTTAAAATGAATGAGACTGAGATGCCCTTGTAGCAAAACAATCCACGACTAACATACCTAAGGATGAAACACTGCATCACGATTATAGAACATAGTTCATACTATGGTGCCAGACAGTATGCAATGCAGTATCTTGCAAAATTGCTGTAAAATGCTGCAGTATGCTGCAAGAAGCAGTGTAATTTAATGGCATTAAGCCTCCAGTCATCCAATATTTTGTGGCATGTCATTTACTGCAAAGTACTGAATTGCATCTTGTCTTGCTCAATGTAAATTATTGATACATAATACAATTCCACAGAAGGTGATGAGATAGACTACATAGACAATGACATACAGGTGTCTCTCTTTATTCGATGGGCTCAAATATTGTTCTCCTCAAGCAAGCCTTTTAGTTCTTGTAGCATTGGTAATAGTACTACTACCACTAATACCATTAGCAGTACTACTACTGCTAGTGTCACCCCTGTCCATCTGTCGTTCACTATCACATCCTGTTGTGCAGTAGTAGGGAGGAATTAGAGCATACAAGCTTTGTGCAGCAAGCAGCAGACACCACCACCAGTGTCCCCACTCCATTATGGCTGCTACATCCACAGCCAGTGTGCTTCCCACCACCGCCAGTGCCATTCTTGCAGCAGCCACCCTTTCAGCTGTCACCACTACTGCAGCCACTGCTACCACTATTCCTATGCCCATGGCTGAAGCACCTTCTACCCTGTGTCTGTGACCATGAACACCCTCTAGTACTGACCCAATGCAATGCTTGATATTGTTTTCAGAGTGCTATGTGTGTGTGTTGTGGTGGATCGAGTGTGCCACATGAAGCTTGTGTTGCATTAGTGAGAGCTCAATGTTGGTGGAAGTGTCATTGAGGGTGTATATGGTATACCGGGTTCAATGGGTGATTAATGGTGTTGCTGAAGTGCTTTTTAAAGTTTCCATAAAACGCCTTTTCTGTCCGAATACCGAATACTTGGGACCGAATACCAAATATTGACCGAATATTCAGGAAAAGGCATTCGCACAACCTAGTACCTTGTCTAAAATTGTGCTTCCGAGTTCTGGGCTTACGAAGGGCATTTGTGGATCACTTCTTTTAAAATCACTCTTGCTGCAATGTTTGATGCAAGTCACAACTTGTGTCAAACACCCTGCAGCAAGTCTGTTGTGCCACTGCATACCTTTTAAAATCGAGCCCTCTATGTGCTCATGATATTTCCTAGTATATGTAACCTAGTGTCTTATAAAAATACAATACTTTGTTTCAACTGCTGCAAAATCAAAGGGTAGCCAGTGATTTTGTGATTCTTAATACTACAGTAGAAGCCATTTAAATGGGACAGCTCATTGGCAAGCTTAATGTGCCATTTAAGCAGTGATCCCATATAGCATAAATCCTATTAAATACATTGCAGCAGTGATTGCAATCAGGTGCTGAGTACTGCTGGAGAGACAGCACATACAAAGTAACAAAGTAACACACAACACACACATTCATTCATACACAACCTGTGACTGGTTAGTGTTTATTGATTACAGCTTTTTGAGAAATTGTTTGTAGTACATGTAGATATAACTTTATTGTTTGAAGCACTAAAAATGAGTTTAAAATCAGCTTAGAAAATGTCACTTATCTGCTGGAAAGCACAGGTACTCTGTCATAGTTTTCTGTCTTGTGGCTTTGTAAATACGTTTTAAAATTGCACTCTCAGGTCAAACAGCATGTTTTATTCTTTTACTTGTTAGTTTTAGTGCACCAGTCTCAGAGGGTGGAGATGCATGATAAGCGCTTCCTTGTTATTGATGGAATGTGTGGGGTCCTGGTTGCCAAAATCCTTGCTATTGGTTCTGTCATCGTTTTCAGGTTCCAATAAAGCACAGATTTCATCCATGGAGACTTCACCCTCTGTCGCCTCTCTGAGTGCGCAATCAATGAACTCCTCAAACTATTCATCTGCCATGTTCTGGGGTATTAGTAGGGGTATCACAAGTCGTGCAGAGGGAGGTAATAATCCCTCTGTACAAGACATTGGTTAGGCCCCATCTGGAGTACTGCGTGCAGTATTGGAGCCACACCTTCACAAGGACATTAACCAAATTGAGGCAGTCCAGAGAAGGGCAACCAAAATGGTGCAGGGACTGCATCAGAAGACATATGAGGACAGATTAGCAGACTCAATATGTATACCCTTGAGCAAAGGAGGAGAGAGGTGATATGATCAGACATTTAAACACCTTAAGGGCATAAACAAGGTGAAAGAGTCTAACATGTTTAAATATAAGAAAAATAGCAGGACAAGAGGACACAGCATGAGATTAGAGGGAGGCCGATTAAGGGGAATGTGAGAAATTCTTTTCACAGAAAGAAGTGGTAGATGCATGGAATGGCTTACCACAAGAAGTAGTAGCTATGAATACAGTGCAGGGCTTCAAACAGGCATGGGATAGGCATAAGGGAGCAATACAAATGACTATGAATAGATAGGTCACTGACATAGCAAGGCCGATGGCACATTTATAAGGTAGAAAAAGAAATGGGCAGACTGGATGGGCCTTGCGGTCCTTATCTACCGTCAACTTCTATGTTTCTATGTTTCTATGTCTTTCTAGATCAGCCAAGACATCTTGTGTTTGCAGCTCTTCTTCTGGGATCTCACTGAATTCAATTTGAAATCAAGCCTTGAGGAAATAGCTGTGGATTGCAGACTCCTTTACAGCTCCCCACCTCTCTGCATCATTAGGATGGCATCATATAGATTTAAACTGCGTACAATTTAACTCACAACTGAGTCACTGCCACTGTCAATGATGCCAATGATTCTCAATGAGAAAATTGCTCAGTAGTGCCCTTTGAAATGTTTTATGACACCCATGTTTAGTGATTGAATCAAGCTTGTTATGTTCGGGGTAAAAACACTAACTTGATTTGACTGAATTTACCCACTAGATCTTGAGGATGTACACTGCAGTTATCGATGAACAGGAGAATTTTCTGGCAGCGGCATTTTAGTTTGGTGTTCCAGTCAGCCATCCAACCAGTGAAAATTGCTCCTGTCATCCATGCATTAGCACTGAGCATGTAGATAACCAGCAGAGGGTTAACATCTTTGGTAAACACCATAGTCTTTTGCTTTTTCCAATGGCAGGCAAAGGAAGCTTTTCAGTGCCTTGCACATTGCAGCAACAAAGAAGAGACACACGGTCTTTGCTTTCTTGCCCCATTCAGGTTGTTGTGTTTGTGGGATGGCCAAAGTCAGGATACCCATGGTAAAAAGACCTGTGTCATCTGTGTTACATATGTCAGTGAGGGCATACTCTGCCAAAAGACCAGGCACAACATTTCTTATCCACTTTGCAGCTATAGGAGTATCTGCATCCTTGTTTTCACCATGCTCCTTTTTAAAACAATGTTGTGTCTCACTTTCCAGTGAGACAGCCAGCCATTCGGTGCCTCAGACCTTTTGTGCACCATGTGGGCAGCCAACTCTTTCACTTTTCTTCTCAGAACAGGACCCAATATTCTTTTCCTGACTCACCATGTATGTAAACCAAATGTGACGGGCATCCTCCACTTGAGTGTCCCTGCCCTCATGTTTCCTCTTGTGGTTCAGGCTTTGGTTTCTCTCCACTCATTTAGGATTCTCTGTTTATTTTATGAATGGAAAGCAAAGGAGCTTCTCAGTGCCTACATATTGCAGCAACAAAGAAACAACACGGTCCTTTGCTTTCTTGCCCCAATCAGGATAATACTTTTGTGGGTATGGCCTCAGTCAGGATACCCAGGGAAAAAATACCTTTTCATCTGTGTTCTATATGTCAGTGGGGGCATACTCTGCCAAAGACCAGGCAGAACTTCTCTTATCCACTCTGCAGCTGAAGGAGCATATGCATCCATTTTTCACCATGCTCCTTTTAAAACAATGTTATGTCTAGCTTTCCAGTGAGATAGCCAGCAGTTCAGTGCCTCAGATTTTTTGTGCACCATGTGGGCAGCCAACTCATTCACTTTTCTTTTCAGAAGGGGACCCGATATCATAGAAACATAGAAACATAGAAGTTGACGGCAGATAAGGACCACAAGGCCCATCCAGTCTGCCCATTTCTTTTCTACCTTATAAATGTGCCATTGGCCTTTGCTCTGTCAGTGACCTATCTATTCATAGTCATTTGTATTGCTCCCCTATGCCTATCCATGCCTGTTTGAAGCCCTGCACTGTATTCATAGCCACCACTTCTTGTGGTAAGCCATTCCATGCATCTACCACCCTTTCTGTGAAAAGAATTTCCTCACACTCCCCTTAATCGGCCTCCTCTAATCACATGCTGTGTCCTCTTGTCCTGCTATTTTTCTTATATTTAAACATGTTAGACTCTTTCACCTCGTTTATGCCCTTAAGGTGTTTAAATGTCTCGATCATATCACCTCTCTCCTCCTTTGCTCAAGGGTATACATATTGAGCTCCGTTAATCTGTCCTCATATGTCTTCTGATGCAGTCCCTGCACCATTTTGTTGCCCTTCTCTGGACTGCCTCAATTTGGTTAATGTCCTGTGAAGGTGTGGCCTCAATACTGCACGCAGTACTCCAGATGGGCCTAACCAATGTCTTGTACAGAGGGATTATTACCTCCATTTACGACTTGTGATACCCCTACTAATACACCCTAACACCCCCTAGCCTTACCTACTGCTTTAGGGGTCTGCTTGGATGATTTTTAGGTCATCAGTGATGATGATGCCCAAGTCTCTTTCTTCCTTTGTGACTGCTAGCAACTCCCTCCCAGCCTATAACTGGCTTCAGGGTTTCTCTTCCTATGTGCATGATTTTGCACTTCTTTGCATTAAATCCCAGTTGCCACTCTTCTGACCATTCTGCTAGTTTATCCAGATCTCTTCTCATTCTGCCCACCCCATCTGGATCATCTACTCTGTTGCAGATCTTGGTGTCATCTGCAAACAGACAAGTCTTACCCTCTAGTCCATCTGCGAGGGTCACTAATGAAGATGTTGAATAGGACTGGCCCCAGGACTGATCCCTGAGGTACCCCACTTGTGACTTGCATCTCTTCTGACTGTATACCATTTACCACCACTCTCTGTTTTCTGCCAGTCAACCAGTTTGCCACCCAGTTGACCAACTTCTGACCCACCCGAGCCTACCTAGCTTATTTATCAATCTTCTATGTGGAACAGTGTCAAAAGCTTTGCTGAAGTCAAGGTAGGCGACATCAACTGCTCCCCTTGGTCCACCACTCTGGTTACCCAGTCAAAGAAATCTATGAGATTAGTTTGACAGGACCTTCCTTTGTAAACCCATGCTGTCTTGGATCCTGTGCCCTATGCATTCCAGGTGTTGCACTATCCTTTCCTTAAGGAGTGCCTCCATAATCTTGCCCACTACTGAGGTAAGACTGACCGGTCTGTAGTTCCCCGCCTCCTCCTGCTACCACTCTTGTGGAGTGGGATCACATGAGCCCTTCTCCAGTCTTCTGGGACCTCTCCTGTGCTCAGAGACTCACTAAACAATTCTGCTAATGGCTCTGCTAGTTCCTCCTTTAGCTCCTTAAGTACCCTGGGGTGTATGCCATCAGGTTCCATTGCCATATCCACCCTGAGCTTAGCAAGCTCTTGTAGGACCCTTTCTTTTGTGAAGGGAGTAGTGCTCACCTCCCTCCCCTGTGTCCATGATGCTGAGCTGTGGGCCTGCCCTACCTTCTCTTCAGTAAATACTGAGCAAAGTATCTATTTAGGATAGATGCCTTTACAGGGTCCTCCTCCTCACATGCTCCCTTTTCTCCATTAAGCTTAGCAATAACCCCTCTGGACTTTCTCCTTTCACTAATGTATCTATAGAAAGTCTTGTCACCTTCTTTTACTGTTTGTGCTAGTGTTTCCTCAGTTTGGGACTTTGCCTGCCTACTGCCTTCCTGCTTCCCTTAGGGCAGTTTGGTATGCCTCCTATCTTCATCCCGCTGTGTTCCTTATATTTTCTGAAGGCCAGCCTTTTGGCTCTGACCTTTTCTGCTACTGTATTTGAGAACCAAAGTGGTTTCCTTCTTCTTTTGCACTTCTTTTCTGTCTAACACAATGGGATGTTGCTTCAAGTATTGTATCCTAATGCTTGCCCACTTTGCCTGTACCTCCTCACCTGTGTTTCTTTTTGCCAGGGCTAGCTTAACTCTGTTGGCCATCTTATCAAAGTCAGCTCCTCTGAAGTCCCATATTTTTGCCTTGGAATGGGATGATTTAGATGTAGTAGCCAAATTGAACCATACCATGTGATGGTCACTGGCCCCAGGTGACCTTCTACCTGGAGATCTGTGATCCCTCTTTGTTAGTCAGTACTAGATCTAGGATAGCCCTGTCTCTTGTGGGTTGCTGTAACCAGTTGTTTGAGGCCCTCCCCTGCAGGGAATCCACTATGAGTCTAGTTCTGGCAGATGTTCCTGCTGGTATTGACCAATCTGTATCTGGCATGTTGAAGTCTCCCATTATCAGAACCTCCCTTTAGCTGTCATGTTTCCCCTGACTCACCATATGTGAAAACCAAACAAGAAGGGCATCCTTCACTTGGGTGTCCTTGCCCTCATGTTTCCTTTGGCAGTTCGGGTTTTGGTTTTCTGTCCTCATTTAGGATTTGTTGTTTATTTTGTGAAATTCAGCCCACCTGGCTTTTAGAAATGCAGAATTTTTGCCAATACAGAGTGATGTGTTGGGCTCCTGTAACGATTCCAGCACTTTATCTTTCTGGGACAATGAAAGACCTACACGTTTGCTGGCCATTCTCACTAAAGATAAAGAATGTTCCCTCCTAACAGCAGTAAACTGCACTGTGCTTTTATGTGTTTTTCAAGTAATTAGCAGGTAAAAGGTGTGAACAGCCATTTAATTAGTCATTTAACTAGTCATCACTGCTGATTCACAGACAATAATTGTCCCATAAAATGGACTACCAGTCCCATTTAAAGACAGTGCTCCCATAGAATAACATGGAGACAAAATCAGTGCCACTGGGATGTCCTTATTAAACAGACATCCTGATTAAGCATGTTCTTTTAAATGGACTGCACTGTATTCACATTGGCAGTAATTAACTTAAGATCCTCCACATAAGGAAAAAATGAAAAGAAAAAACAGAGTCATCTTTTTTCCTAGAATCTCAGTATTAGAAGAATGATCTAATTGTGAGGATAATATAGAGGATGCATCCGAGTCTTTCTCAGTTTCATCCCCATTCTTATTGTCCTGTAAAGATTCAGAATCCCTAAATAGGAAATATCTTCCTTTCAAATCTGTTTTAACAATGGTTTGCCTTTTCTTTGTGTTCCTGTGAGTCTTTGGAAGTTTTCAGCAGTACTGGTAGAGGGATTAAAATTCTCTCTGATGTACTAGGAAGGGCACTTTCCTCCCTGGTGTCCATCATATTTAAGGTAGGATCCTCCTGAGTCATCCTAGTCTTGGTATCAGCAGTCTGCATTAAATCTGATGCTTGTTTTCAAAGGATGGGGTAGTATGTGACTGTTTTGTTGAAGGTTGATTAGTGGGAGGGGGATTGGTCAGTGATAGATTGGTTGGGAGAAGTGTTCCAGAGATACAGGAGGATGATCTTGTGAAGCTTGATCTGAAGAGATATGATCAGTAAGAGGACAAGAAGAGCAGGGGTTAGGTAGTACAACCTCTTGCACTGTTGTCCCTGCTGTAGCATCATTCTTCCATCTGGTGTTTAAGTAGAATGTCTCTGTTTACAAGACAAAGGATGTTGCTGAATATTTTGAGTGTGAATGCCCTCTCTCTGTCTTTCTTTTTGTGCCATAGAGATGATATGCTATAGGTGCATTCTGCTTGTTCTCCAGTGTCTGGACTATTATGAGAGGCCCATAGGTATTTCCTGTCTCATCACACAGGTTACATTTCAAATAGATTCTGACACTGTTGCCTCATATACCCCAATTCTGAACACAGGGATCACTAAATCTGTCACAAGCATTATTCAAATGAGATCTGGAGCCACATATGTAACAGGCTTTTGTTTGCCCAGCATAGAACAGGATCCTTCAATCACCTCCCAGAAAAAAAATGTTTGGCAGATAAACTAAACCACCAGCTGAATGGTGCAAAGTTACCTTAAAGTTCCATTCCCCAGTGTAAATATCTTCAGAATCAAAAATGAGGCTCTGGTTAGTCTATAACTGTACATCTTTGCTTCAATCAATAAACAATGTCAACTACATTAACTCCTTCATTCATGAAAAGTATCATAATTTGTTTTTAAACAAAGTTTGGTGAGGGTTTTGCTACAAAGGAAGCTATAAATGATGATTTTTAATTTCATGGTATTTTTCCAAAAGCATTTAGTATTAAGTGGTGTTTTAAAGCTAATATTAAAGGCAGTGTCCCCAGTTATCAAGGTAGTGTCCCCAACTGTATGTTTCAGGGCAAAGATTTCATAAGCAAAGTGGTGCTTACTGTCCATAAGCAACATTCTAGCCAGAATGAGTCTGCCAGGAAATTCTGGAAGACCCCATGGTATTTCAATCGTACTGCAGTTTTCATTTTGCAGGTCCAGGAGCTTGTTAGAAACAGTCAGAGAAGAGCCTGGCAGGCTTTGCTCCCAATGTAGGCCCTGTTCTTTTCTCTGGAGTTGAAGTCTCCAGGCAGGAGTGTCAGCCTTGAAAGTTGATCTGTGTGTTCCAACACAGTGAGCAGTTCTGTAGGTGTTTCAAGATGAGTCTCAATGTTCTGAATTTAAATATCATCATTATTTTCCTGAATGGGTTATTAGGACCTATAGAATGGGTGCCTTCCCTGTTTTGGGTGATACCGTGTGAGGGTCCATAGGCAAAGACTATCCCCCTTCCAAACTCTGAATAATTTTTAAAACAGTAATACTAATGTCCTGATTTTTGTAAAAACCTTTCCCTGTTCAGAACAGCAAGTACTTTGATCAACCATTAGTGATTTAGTGTAATTGGTGTCCCACTCAGAAGCCATCAGCTTTTAACTCAGCCTGCAGAACTTAGAGCATTTTCTACTGACCATTCATAGTCAGTAACACTATGATTGGAGACATGTTTCTCTGCAGCTTTTTCCAGAAATCCCAGTCTTAACAGGCAGTGTATAAAAGTTATCTACCTGTAAATGTAATGACAGGAGTACCAAATGAAAAGGAAAGCAGTGTACCTGGTAAAGAGCATACTTACTGGGGAGAGGTCATCAGCTTGCTTGCTGCTGACAGTTGCCAAACTCCTTGTGTCATCTTGCAGCTATGCAGGTAACATCATTTGATCTTTGCCACTGTCTATGGCATGTCTTGACTGCTGCTTATCAGTTGCTACAACCATGTCTTTTTCATTAGCTTTCATCTTCTTTTCAAGAAATGCAGCACATTGTGGGTCAGTTTCAGCTAGCATTGGTAGTAAGTGTGGCCATTTAGTCTGAAGCTCCTACCACAGGCTGTCATCCTTGAACTCATTTGGATCATTCTAGGTTCGAACTGTAACTCAGAAAAGCTCAACAAGTTGACAGATAGCTTGATTCTGTTCCAAAAAGTCTGTTGCAATTCTGTAAGAACTGGACTGCTGCAAATTTCAATCTCCACTGAGGTTTCATCTATTTGTCTCCTCAGTACACAGTGGCCCAGATATTGAAAGGGGTTGTGCATGGGCGCAACAGGGTTGTGTCATACAGCATCCAATCACCAACACAATATTCAAGGGGCAGGCTGCGGTGCAATTCCCTATGAGCCAGGGTGCATTGGTAATGTATGTGGTGCAGATGAAGGAGTGCCCATGCATATGTGGCACATCCCAATATTCAGCCCAGGATGTGTGGCACATATGCTGGTGCAACTGCTACATGCACCATACACTGGTGTTCAGAGTTGAGCTGAAAATAAAAGGCTCAAATGCTGGTCATCCACAGGCAGGAAGCAGTACTGCAAGGTACAACGCAATGGCTGCCAGCCATGGGTGGCCACCACCCAGCAGGAACACCATCCACAAGCACCCAGGCCCTCTCTGGTAGTCCAGTGGCCCCCTCCCGTATGGCCAATAGTAGGCTCTACACTATTAATGTTTACCTTGGTGGTCTAGTGGTTACCTCCCCATATGCCTGATCGTGGGCTTTTGAAATATTAATGTTTACTCTGGTGGTCTAGTGGTTCCCTTCCCATATGCTCAATCACGGCTTCTGAAATATTAATGTTTAACCTGGTGGTCTAGTGGTTCCCTCCCCATATGCCCGATCATGGGCTTCAGTAAAATAAACTGTAAACTGGTGGTCTAGTGGTTCCCTCCCCATATGCCCGATCATGGGCTGTTGTAATGTTAAATATTAGCCTGGTGGTCCAATGGTACCCCCTTCCCCACCCACCAACAGAGGACCCCTGACCACCCAGCACCCCAGTCATTGGTGGGTAGCAGCACCCCACCCACATCCATGGGCGCCTGCTGAATGACAGCGTACAGTATGATTTGTACATCTATTGGTCCACAGTGTGGACCAATGAACTCGAACCATACTGTACTACACAGAACCAGATATGTGAATGAATGCATTCATTCACATATCTGATCTATCATAATCAGTATGGTCTATGCACAGTCACAGTGGACCGATAGACATACAGATCATACTGTATGCTGTCATTCAGCAGTCAACTGATATGTGGGTGGGTGCTACTGCCTGCCAATGCCGGGGGTGCTAGGTGGTCAGGGGTCCCTCTGTTGGTAAGTGGGGAGGGTACCACTGACACCACCTAATATTTAACATTACAACAGCCTGCAATCAGGCAGATGAGGAGGAACCACTAAACCACCAGGTTAAACTTTAATATTTCTGAAGCCTGTGATCAGGCTCAAGGGAGAAGGGTACCTAGATAATATTTAATAGTACAGAAGTCCACGATTGGGCATCACGTGAGAGGATGGGTTACAATAGCTCACCAGGGACCCAACCCACAATGACAGCAGCTAGACAGGGAGCCAGACACATTTCACCGAAATGCCCTTGCAATGCATGCAGATGGGGCCATAATGACATGCAAATGGTGCCAGTTGCACCTTGCATATAGTAGGGCCTCATTTGCATGCACCTAACTGAATATCATGGGTGATGCACCTAAGCGCAACTGCACCTTGCTGGCTCATCCCTGTGCTACCTCTCTGTGGCTTGTGCTGGTGCAGTGCCACTGCGCCATTCACACTATGTGCACTGACCTTGCCATATTCAATGGTGAATCACCATTGAATATCACCTGATCCTGGTCTGGCCCGGCACAGCCCAGTTGTGCTGTACCAAGGCTTGTGACACTGCCCAGGTCAGTCTGATTATCTGGGCCCATGTGGAGGGGAGACAAGCTCATCCACCTGAGATGCAATTCCATTCACCTCTCATCCACTCACCACCATGACTCCCCACAAGTAGCACATTGGACCCCTGCAGGAAGAGTAGGAGAATTTCCCTAGTGTCCTAGCCAAATTTCCCCATTCACTAAATACCAACAACTTAAAGGGAACATAAACAGGCTCTGTATTTCTTTATTTGGAAAAACAATCATTTATACCCCATACATGTTTTGTACAGTGCTGTGAACTGGAAAATGTTCAAAACAGGGTTTTCCTAAACAAATGACTTTTCCCTTGGCAGCACTGCAGTTTACAGTCAGTTTACCAGTAATGAGCTGAGCTGATCACATGATCGGATGACATCACATTAACAACAAGAGACTGAGAGTGCTCCACATTCGACTAGTGTGTCAATGAATACGAAGGGGCATATATGGCAGATTAAAACAAAAAGCTTTAATGCATTTTACGAGTGTCATACTTTAGAGCAGTGAAAACATTGAATAGTTTTCCAGCTGAGGTTGTGGAAGCAACGTACTTTTGGATAAATTATAACACAAGTTAGATAAATACATGTATGCAAACCATAATGGTAGAACCTGCTGAAAGGCAGGAGACAGTCCTAATAGACCTCATCATCTTCTTATATCTCTCAAACCAAAGTATTAACCTAAAATTAGAGGAGTATGACTTTATGGCAATGTTAAAAGATGAAATCCAAGGAAAAATATCCTGTTTTTGTTTAAATGTATTTTATTCAGTTAAAAAATAAGCAAGACATTTGAAAATCCTAAGCGTAGAATGAATACATAAAGATATTTCACAGTACAGTTTAATCTGGTTCAGTCTCACTTGGCATGTATCTGTGTGGGGGTAATTGTGAGGAGGGATGGGCAGTTGCAAAGTGGGGTGCTAGCTGCACACTCGAGCAGACTTGATAGACCATGTGGCCTGTATCTGGTGGCAGGTAGTAAGTAAGTAATTAAGTAGGAGAATGAACACTACATTTGTTGGTACAGCATGACCTAAATTATTTAACAGTTTCACACTGTAAACCAAACATTAATCATAAACTATTAGCCATTTGCAGCAATGTCATGGACTTTTTCCTAATAAAAATTTCTGGAAATGTTCCAGGTAATGAACCTGGTACCAATACACTGCCTTATCTGTAGCATTACAAAGTCCAAGCTGTAAAATTGGTAAGAAACAGAATGGAAGATTCGTCTCAGATAAACAGTAAGTAACGGTTGTCTGAGGCCCCAAAAATACACCCTTTCTAAAATAATGTCATCACGTGCTGCTAAAAATGCAACTCAATTAAGCAGATAGGCTATCTTTAGCATGTTTAAACTCTTTGATCATAAACAGTTTGAGATCCCAACACCAATATTTACATTAACACCTTCCTAAAGCGTTTATATCTTATGTAAAATTCAATGTAATAGTTAATAACTGTAACCCCTCCTAAATTACCTGAAATTGGGTTGAACTGTCAGTTTTAACTGCACAAACTATTAAATACAGCATCCTTTGTCCTTTATAATTTCTCATATGGAATGAATCTGAATTAGTATCATGATACTCCCAGCCCTCACATAGATTAAAGGCTTTGTATGTGTGGACTCATTGTCTAGCACATACAGCATCACACTGAACTGGAAGTAAGTGCCATCATTACTGTCTTCTGATCCCTTGATGGCAAGGTATTTCTCACCACTGTCAAGATATAAGAGGCGTAATTATTTTAAAATTGGACAGTATCTCTGGAGAGCTACACATGCTGTACACATGGCACTATACTGTAAAATATGTTTGATCAGTACTAGCTGGGATCCCATCACTTACTTGTGGCAAAATTTACTGCAATTCAAAACATATATACATTTATATGGCATACAGGTAACATCGGTTCACTGTTTAAGTGACTACAGCTCACATAATGCCTATAAGTGAAAGGTCTGTAATACACTATCAGTTCCTATTAGCCAAACCTGCTTACCCAGCATCTTGTGAAGCAAAGTCCACTTTAATGCTCCAAGGTTTTTGCCAGCATCCGCCAGATCACTAAAAATAGACATATTGCCAAGAAGGTCACTCTAGCTTTGCTGGTAACTGCTGGGTATGGGCTATTCCAAGGGAATGCAATGCAGCCAGAACCCCATCAAATGCATTACAGCATTGCCATGTAGAATAACTGAGGTTTGGAAAGACGATAGCATGGAACCATTATCCTATGTTAAATGTCTTCTTTAGTATGCTGCTACACGACTGAATCTGTGATGTGCTGTCCATGCATTACAATCAGCAGGGTCCTGGGTTGGAGTATATCGGTACTCTGCATTTGGGAGTGATGCAATATACTTTGTAATTATAAAGGGTTTGTCCTTCTAAACTACTGCATACCTGTGTACAGTAGTATGTCTGTTTTGCTGCTGTGGCAACACAGTTTAGACCAGATAATTAATCTAATACTGTTAAAAATACAAAAGAAAACTTGGTGCTTCTGCATCACCATAGTAAATCTGATCTAATAACAGTAGTCTTGTAAACTTCATTTGAAAGCCACTATGCTGATAATTTAGTGTGCACTTAGTTAGGGAGATATGATGACATGCATAAAATTAAAGATGGAATATATGTAGGGACTGTTTGATCTCATGCCCTTTTAGCATACAGTTTATCTGGTTTGTTTCCTGGTACTGATGTTTTTGTCTAGCCTGTCAGTGACATCTTAAAAAATCCGACAAACAGAGGCATTATTAAGATATTTAAAAGAAAAACATAATTAGAAACACAGTAACCTGTGCAATATATATATATATATATATATATATATATATATATATACTGTGTATGTGAGGTTTTCATTTGTCCCATGTTAGTCTAATGCATTTCTAAAACCTTGAACTTGCATAAGCATGCCGAGGTTTCAGAACAACAAAATCTTGTAACCAGTCATTTACTGATATCTATGTTTATTTTCTCTGTACATAAAACTGGAACTTGTCTCTGTAATGAGAGCAGCACCTCCAGCCTATCCAGTGTGTTGCACTGAAGGTCCCGATTAGCAGGTTCAAGATATGCTTGCTCGTGTGTTGCATATCTGGGAAAAGGCTATTTTCAATAAAGACAGACAGCCAAAAAGCTGACAATGCATTAAAACAGCCTTTTAAGTACAGAGAATATAAACTTAGATTTCATTAAATGATTGGTTACAAGATGTATACAGTTCTGCAACTGGGGCATGCTTATACAAGTTCTCAGTTTTAGACATGTATTAGATTGATGTGGGGAAAACAAACTCACACACAGTCTATATATTACCAGGTTATTATGCTTTTATTATTTTTTTTACTTAAATACTGCAATAAAGTCTCTGTTTTTGGATTTTTAAGATGTCACTGATGGGCATGTCAGTACCAGGAACTGAACCACATAAACTGTATGCAAAAGAGGGCCTGAGATCAAACAGTCCCTAGATACATTCCATTTATCTGTGTCGCTACTAGGAATGCATGTCATCATACCTCCCTGTTTATTGCAACTAAGTGCACACTGACAAAGCATAGTGGTTTTAATATGAAGTTTACAAGGCTACTGTCATTCGATCAGGTTTACTATGGTGATGCAGAAGTACCACTTTTATGTTTTCTTCGTGCGCCTAAGTAACATTTTTGACAGCTTGCTGGAGTACCAGGTTGTGGAGGTGCAGCTGTGTTGTGGCCAATGGCGCCAACTGTTTTTGGGGCTGGTTTGTGTGTCACCAATGAATCAGCATGCTGTCTATGACAGCACTTCAGAAGTGTGCCACCAACTGAAAGAAATCCGCTGCTGCAATGATAGGCTGGCTCATCATTGCAGTGGCAGATCTCACACGCCTCCATACGTGCCCCTGGTGAAACATTTCAATAAACATGGCGGTGACTCCACTGTCCGCCTCTCACAGTCCTTACAAAGCCAACATCGGGGTGCCCAATCCCCTGTCTAACATGCCCCTCCCAGTTCATTTGCTGATAGGGGGCCCAATCTCCATTGGCATAATGTCCCCTTTGTTTTGTCTGCCGATGAGGTGCCCAATCCCCTCTGCATCATGTCCCCCAAATATAGACACTTTCTTTGCTGACAGGGGACCCAATCCCGTTGGCTTCAGTCTCCCTCCCAAAAATCACAGGTGGCACACTAGGAGCCCACCCCAGTGTGCTGAAAGTAAACCTGTAAATAAAAATCTTCCCATGATGTCCCTTTTTTTGTTCCCTGTAAAACAGAAAACAGTCCCTCATGGTCTTGACGCCCCTCCCCAACCTGCTCCCATCCTCTGTGCACCCAACCTCCCTGTAACCCCCTCACCCCATACTTACCTCTGGAGACTGGTGCGATGATCTTCGATGTGGGGGAGATGTCTGAACTCTTCAAAAGCTGACCGCGAACTGAAGAAAATCATGGTAAGCTGTATAATGGCATCAATGGGGGTTTCAACTTAGGTGGATATTTCTGCCATTTTTGCGGCTTTTGGCTCCAGATTTTCAACATGGGGTTCTTGGGACCCCACCTCTTGAAATCAGTCACTGTCATTCATTATTCAGTCCCAAAGGTGATTTCGCAGTCACTGCGTGGAATCACCTTGGGACTGATTAATGAAAACAACAGTGTAACTGTTTATGAGGTGGGCTCAAAAAGCCTAGGTTGCAAATTTGTGTAAAAATTCCTAAAATGACTGTGTTATGAGAGTCCATTGTGCAGTTTCCATGCACTCTCGTAACTTCGAGAACTTTAATATTTTAATCAAGATTTTAAACATTGCCATTTTTCACACCTCCTTATGACCAGTACTGCTGTCATTTTCACATCCTGCCTGAAATGTGTTTCACACATTTGGTGCCAATAATGGTGGTTGCTGTAGGAAATCAATGTTTGGGACAGATTAAGAAAATAACAGTGATTCTGTTTATGGAACACAGGAAGTTGTTGTCCCTCTGTACAGACAGTTGGTAAGGCCACATCAGGAGTACTGTGTACAGCTCTGGAGACCCCATCTCTGCAAAGACATAGGGTGGAGGCTGTCCAGAGGAGGGCAGCAAAATGGTGCAGAGTCTGCACCAGAAGACGGATGAAGAAAGACTAAAGGAGCATAAGATGTATAGCCTCAAGGAAAGGAGAGAGAGGGACATGATAGAAACGTTCAAATACCTTAAGGGAATCAACAAAGTCCAAGAGGTAGCATCTTTCAGAAAAGAGATGTTCAAGAACAAGGTGGCACAATTTTGAAGATAGAGGGACGGCTCAGAGATAATGTGAGGAAGTATTTCTTCACAGAGAGGGTTATAGATGCATGGAACAGCCTTCCTGAGGAGGTCATGGAGTCAAAAACAGTGGAGAATTTAAGAATGCATGGGATAAACATAAAGCAATTCTAGTGGGAAGTAGGAGGAAGTAGGCTGTTGGTTAACTAGGATCTGCAGCTTATCCATTACGTGGGAAATGGGCAGATTAGGTGTGCTAGCGGTCCTTATCTGCCATCAGATTTTATGTTTTATGTTTCTATGAGCAGAGGTCCCAAAATGCCTATGTTGCAAATTTGGTGAAAAAATTTCACAAAATGACTGTGTTACAAGCGTGCACTGTGCAATTTCACGTCGTTCATAACTTTGAGAATTTTAATATTTTTGCTCCAGATTTTCAACATTGCCATTTTGCACACCTCTTTATGAACAGTACAGCTCAAGTTTCCACATGCTACTCAAAATGTGTTTCGCACATCTGGCGCACAATAGCGTGGTTGCTGTGGAAATCAATGTTCAGGACAGAGTAAAAAAATCACAGTGACACTATTCATGAGCAGAGGCCCCAGAATGCCATATTGAAAATTTGGTGAAAAAATCCACAAAATGACTGTGTTATGAGAGTGCATTGCACAGTTTCTATCACACTCATAACTGTGAGAATTTTTTATATTTTCACTCCAGATTTACAACATTGCCATTTCTTCACACCTCCTTCTGAATGGTATAGCTGTCATTTTCACATCCTGCCCAAAATGTGTTTCGCATCTGGCAAAGAATGGCATAGTAGCTGTGGAAATCAGCGTTTGGGAAAGATTAACAATATCACAGTGCCACTGCTCATGAGCCGAGGTCCCAAATGCTTTCATGAGGTGGGGTCAGGAAAAAACCCATGTTGAAAATTTGAAGTGCAAATACCAACAAATGCCCATGGCATTAGGGTTTCTAACCATAACGTCCTACCCTGTAGAGACTGGCAGGTGTCAGGGGTGTGACTTTGGATTGTCAGTTGTAATGCCCATGCCATTCCACCCCACCCCACCTTGTAGCCAGTGACAGTCATCAAGGTGTGCCTTGACTCTTTGGCCCCAAACTTCACCCATTCTCCTATACTGCACCCATCTCAACGTATTTCCTTATGGAAGAGGTGAGTGTAAGGCCCAAAGGCACAGTGCAACACTTTTCAGTGTCTGCAGGGTAGGGTGAGATGAAATGGCATGAGCATTACAGCCGATGACTCAAAGGCACACCCAATGCCTATCAGTCTCTGCAGAGTGGGGTGGGATTGTTGTCAGTTCCATACTTCATTGCCATTCCTATTATGCATCTCTCTAGCTTCTCACTACCAATGCCAATGCCAGCAAGACAACATTTGACATTGACAAATGCTTGTTTTTATAGTATTAGATAAAATAACTTATTTAAAATGAGTCGTCACCATAGCAAGACCAATGACTTACACATGTATACAGTAGTTTAGAAGGACAAACACTTCCCCAAACAAAAAACAAAATACTTTGAATGCCCAACAAATGATTGGAAGACAGCTTTATGTATGAACAGCTGTTTTGACAGTAGCCATTCTGACATGATATTAATTTTAATAGTATTGTTTAGAAAAAAAGTAATTCAAGCTCTCCATACTGACTGTCACAATGAGGTCAGTTTGCTATCAGACAGAACAAAACAAAAAAAAAAAACAAGACTAGACACATTGCTTATTATTAGAATAATCCATCCATTTATTACACTGCTGTAGAAAACTACTTGGAAAGTTAAGATTTACAATATGATGTTTGCCATTGCTCGTTAAGGTATGCCAGGTCTCTTGCTTTACAGAAGAGGTTCCCTTATTTCTAATTCCACAAGCACAAAGAATAAGTAATAAAGTAACATAGAGCTCCTCTGTTATTAACTTTGAATAGACATTCACTAAATTTTTACCTGTTGCAGACCAGAAAGACAAAAGTACAGAGTGAGTTTTCTTTTACAACACATTTTATTAACAAACTACTTACGGGAATGCAATGGAACACAACATAATGCTCCAAGGCGATATAGAGACAGCTTGCTAAAGTGACATCATCAGCTTTTGTTCTCTTGTGTGAACACAGGCACTGGGATTCAAACATGCAGCTCACTTGCTGGAATTGCAGCTTTAAAACAAAAATAACACTGTCATTTTAACCCTTTGTGTTTCACCCTTTTTGTGAAATGGTACATCGGAGACCAGGGCAGCTGCACAGTAATTTATTGCAAAGAATGCTTGTTTATATTCCTTTTAATCTGGTTCTGTATGTCAGTTTGCATCTGTATCATTCCCCTACCCTAGGACAAGGCTGAAAATAGGCTGCATTGACTAGTCCCTTTACCAAGCAACAAAAACAAGAAGAACAAAAGAAAGAAGGAGGAAGAAGGAAGGAAGGAAGCAAAGAAAGAAAGAAGAAGGAAGGAAGGAAAGAAAGAAAGAAAGAAAGAAAGAAAGAAAGTACAATGTGTATTTCAGATGTCAAACACAAAATGTTTCACATACTGTATTTAGAAAAAATAAAAAAATATATATCATAAACGATCAACAGAACATCATATCATATCTACATGTAGCATATCAATGAAAATGTATTATGCAGCAGGCTTTTAACTTCAGACTAAGTTCAGTAAAATGTTTAAAAAGGCTACTTTTATAGGGTGGAGGATGATTATATTTATGAAGAGAAACTTGCAAAGTATTTTATGTAAAAGGGTCTTCATAACTCAAGGAATGATAGCCCTTATTTGAGTTACACTGGATAATTTTAATTTATTTATTTATTTATAAGTGTTTCACCAGAAAGAGCACACTGAACAACAAGTTACTCATCTCACAATGCATCTGGGGAGGGAGGGGTTATTGGAAGGCATACAATAAAATGTAATCAACACAACAGTATACATTGCCAATATATAGGAATTGGAAGACATACAAATAAGTCATAGGCAAACAACAAAGCAGTGTATAGTGCCAAATATGCATAGAGTATGTTACCAAGTAGAAAACAATTAACAAGCAGTAACAGGCAACAAGAAATTACAGTTGGTATTTATATTCCATTACATCATAGTGAACAAAAGGTCTGCAAGTGCGGTAATAGGATAATTAATACAGCCCATTTAGATGCAACATGGTCTGCTCAGTTACAGTTGCAGTTCATGGATAGGTAATTATAAGGCTGAGGAGACAGAGGAAGGGGAAGAAGAAAGGCTAATTTGGGGAATTCCACAGTTAAGGAAGCAGTACGAGAAGGCTGCCTGGCCGAAAGTAGTCATACAGCACGAGACACCTACAGTATGGGAAACTGAGGACCCTAAGTGAATGGATGGATGATGGGAGGATTGTTGGGGAAGAGTTGAGATAAGTAGGAGGTAGCCAAACCTGAATTTGGAGATGAAATTAGCACAGTGGAGGAGACGTCTGTTATCAAGAGATGGTAAAGCCAAAGTATGGTAAAGTTGATAGTGATTAGTGAGGGTAGGAGTGTTGATTGTTAAGTGGCTGAAGGAGTTAAAGATGGTGTCCAATCTGGTTAGGGAGGTCTTAGGTGTGGTACTGTAGATTGCATCACAGTAGTCAAAGATGGGGGATCATCTAGACAGGTTCATGCCTAACCAGGACAGGGAGGCAGTTCTGGTTATTAAATATTGCACCTAACTGGGCGCAGTGTTTTAGGATGGCATCCATGTGACCATAGAAGGTGAGGTGTTGGTCAAGCCAAACCCCAGATATCTAAATAAGGAGAGTGTCCTCAAGGACCGTCTCATTGAGGATGTGGAAAGTGGGTATGGAGGGAGCCTTGAAGTCTCTTCCTAGTACCAAAAGTCATGGAGACAGTCTTCTTGGCATTTAGAAAAAGCTGATGTGAGCAAAACCAGTGCTGAACATTGCTGAAATCATTCTGAAGTCTGGTTGCAACATATTACCAACTCAATAAACCATATGAATGTATGCATCTAGAAATAGTTTCGTAGCAGAGCAAGAGACTAGATATTCTGGTTCTCTAGTTGAGTGAGAGGTTATATGTGCAAGAGATCAGATAGTCTGGTTCTGTAGTTGAGTGAGAAGTTTTATGTTCAAGGACTGAACCATTCAAAGAATTCATAGTGAAGACAGTCAAATGCAATTTCCATTCATCCAGTACATTTTTTGTACTTTATTCAATGATGGGAGTCATAAGGGCAAATAACAGCTAATGTAGTGAATCTGTTATATGATACAGTCAGAGTCCTCTGCTGTCCCTGTGAATGCCTCTTGCTCCAAACAAGTCCATTATAGGTGGGGTCCCATTTATACTGGCAGACCTCAATGAAGAATTCCAAAAATACATCAAAACCAAAACAGTTCTTTTCATCATTGTTTACTTCTTTGTTAATTAATCCAGTCCACCTAAAACATGCCCAATGTTTTCCAATATATTTTATCAGGAGATTTTGGTCCTGTTTCTAAAATCAAAAATACAAACATTCAACATACTGCTGGGTTTCAAATCTATATTAATAAAAAATGTTTAAGCCATCTAAATTTACTGGTGACCCCAAAATCAAAAATGACATGCTTTCTGATTCCAAATATATATTCTTTTCTTTCTCTTCTATTCAGAGGTATATGCCATTTTATACACAGTAAAATAATCTATGTTAAGAATACAGCCCATTAAAACAAATGGTATACCACAGCTACATAAAACTGAATGTGCTGCATTATTTTAAAAGCACAACTTGTTGAAACAAGAACAGTCAAGTAAAACTGTTTAAACTCAGAGCCATACCAGATGAACCTGTGCTGCAGAGATGCTGAGTTCACCTTTCTGTACCTGATGCTCCCGTCTAGTTCTTGAAGTCAGTGGTGGCAGAGTATAGCCTCAGGGGCAGCCCTGTGGAGGCTGCCGCATTAAGGTGATTGCAGTGCTTTTTCTATGTATGTAGCTGGGTACTAGCTACTTCTATTCTCAAACTTCGAAACACATACCAAATTTTTGTATAACGGTTCTTAACAGTTTTATCTAAACTTCATATGTACACAGAGTAATGTCGATGTTGTAATAAAAGCAACATTCTTACTTGGCCAAAGTTTTAAGACTTCAATTATTAATTTTTTGTTTACCCATAGGTTTTAGTTCTATATATATATATATATATATATATATATATATATATATATATATATATGTATACATGTATATATGTTTTTAGAATATAGATGCTATCGGAGGGTCACAGGGCTGCAGGATTATTTGGGATACATCTAGACAGATTTTGATATTGTATCACTGATATTAGGATCCTAATATATAAGTTAAATACAAACTAACAAATAATTAATATTAATTAATGTTAATCAATTTGATATAACACCTCTGGTAAAGAGTTCCTTTTGATAGGCTACTGCCACCTATGATGTCACTTTTGAACTTTGCACGCTGATGGTATTTAAGAAGCATGTGCAGGAGTTACCTAGCTATTGCATTTCTACACTATTAGAAAGCCACATTATCTGAACACCTCAGATAATGAGCATTAGAAACTGTCAGCAAGTACAGAGTGTTTTCTAACTCATCATTTTAACAGGAAAAAACTAACAACAAACTTTAAATAGAAGCCTGAAGAAGGTGTCTAACTGTTTAAACCTTCAGCATTACTTTGCTTCATAGCAGATAACAGTGCCGTACTGATCATTGATATTTAAAACTAAAGCACATGACATACCAGTAAGTAAACAGATAGACATGGCTGCCAAATTTGACCTAGAGCTAATGGACCCATGAACTTGTAGGGAGGAATTATCAGTCACTGGTGGCATGTAATTCATGAACAGCTAATATGCAGGTATAGAAGGCTGCTTGCTGTTTAAACTGTCTACACTATCTGATCTTATCACTACATTTTCTGAACTGAACATGAGCTTAGATTTCTATTTGCTTGGTACATACCGTATTGTTTGATAAATATTACTAGCATTGCTAGTGTATATTACTGAATATATGTAATACTTTTAAATGCAGCTATATGCTTATATTTATTATTTGCTTGACCAATAAAGACCCAAAGAACAACTGGGTAGTGAGGGGGCTGCAGACTTCAGTGTTTATAGCCCCTCTTGTTCTTCTTTGAAATATTACAACTCAGCCTGTTTGGATCCTTTTCCTCGAGTTACAAGTGGTGGAGGTGGAATGGAAGTTTCTGGTCCAGAAGAACTTCTATTGAAGGCGGACTAATAAGACTCCTGCTGCGATACATACAGTGAAGCCAACCAGGATGAAACCCACATTTGCAGAATTCTGCAGTAGAGTTACTGCAGCAAACAATGCATTTTCGATGGAGTTAATCCCTTTTGTCATGCAGGAAACCTGTGACACTGTGCTTCATCCTGATGGGCTTCATTGGATGATCCTAGAGATATGGCTAATTATCGACCCATTACTATCCTCTCTGTGCTAAGTAAAATCCTTGAAAATTAGTGGCAAATCAAACCTTAGAGTATCTATGGAAACACAACCTCCTCTCTGGTTCCCAGCATGGATTCAAAAAGGCCACAGTACTTCTACTGCCCTTCTAAAACATACTAATGACATTTATGCTGCCATGGATTCTGTTCTCTTGACAGGTGCCATTTCATCGATCTAACAATGGCATTTGACCTGGTTAACCATACTCTTCTCCTTATAAAACTTATCTCCTTGGTTTTGGTTTTCAGCTGAATTGGTGAACTGGTTCTACAGCTATCTGTCCAATCGACAGCAGGCTGTAGCTGTTAACTCAGCAATGTCTGATCTGTCATCCATACATGTTGGTGTCCTGCAGGGATCCATACTTGACCCCCTACTTTCACTTTTTCATAAATGGCCTTCCATCCTGGGCACCTAACTGCTCTGCCTTGCTCTATGTAGACAACCTTGTCCTCTACCACAGTGCCAGTAATGTATCTGACATAAACAACTCACTATCTTCAGACTTCCTAAACATATAATCCTGGCTAACTGTAAATCACCTTGTTCTTAATGTAAGTAAAACTCAGTCTATGCTCTTTGGCTCTACAGCTAGACTAAAAGTAAATTGAAACTCCCTCAAAATACCCTAGCTGACAATTCCCTGTTAGTTAGCATTAGTTTCTTCAAATACCTGGGTATTCTTCTTGATGAATCCTTGGAGTTCGATCCCACATCACTGCTACTTGCAAATCTGTTAATGCAAAAATTGGAGGAGCCTACTGCACTAGATATGCCCTCACCCATCGGGCTAGGGCTTGCTGTGGTACAAGGCTTTCTGCTCCCATCATTGACCTATGGCTCGGTCACCTACCTAGGTGCAACTAAGACCTCCCTCTACACATGGATACAACCTATAATAACATTTGCTGTTATGCTTCTGCCTCTCCTTGGTACAAACATCACTGTTAGCTCTATGCTGATCTAAAATGGCCTAGTCCTGCTGCTCCGCCTCCTGTCCTATGACACTTTAATATATGGTATAACAAGATCAGGCCTCCTCAATCTCTCGCCTCTTTATTACACTCTCAAACCCCCTCCTTTGGGCTCCATTCAATTGACCAAACTCCTCTTTACACCTCTAGGTGCAAGACCACAATGGGTGCACAAGCCTTCTTCTATGCTGCCCCTATGTATTGAAATACTATCCTTCAAGCTATTCATCTTGCCCTACACATGCTGGCTTTAAGAAGCTCCACCATGAACATCTACTTGCAGCAAGTCCTTGTACCTTCTTCCATCCACCTTAAGCTCATTTCTCACACTGCTCTATCTTACTCCACTCCCACCCTTCCTGTATACACTCTTACCTACCTCTTCTTCCTCTATCCCTCCCCTCCTTCTCCTCCCTTTATTCTTCTATTATGATTATTTGCCTTGCTAATGGCACTTACTGTACACTGTCCATAACACTGACCGGTACCAATTTCTGTACTTGTGTTGCACTTGTCTTATTTTTCTGAAGATCCCTGTATTTTTGTCATATTATTTACTATGTCTGACCATGTATTATATCCTTGCAAATTGTTCATATTTTTTTCTGACTTCCTTTACATTGTATGACCTATTCTATGTGCTGTGTCACATTGCTGTTTGTTGTTTTGTATTTTGACTTGTATCCTCCCTGGTCATGCCTGAAAATAGGCATCTCTATGCCTAGTGCACTCACCTGGTTAACAAAAGCAAATTAATAAAATAAATAAATAAATATCCAAGTTTTTTGTTTCACTGACTGTTGCTGCTATGGGTTTTGCTAAAAGGCTTTGTTCACTAATTGAACTCCACAACCTGCAACACAGAACCTACATAGGACCTGCATATCTAATTGAAGAGCTTAGTGAACTGGGTGTTTCTGGTCTTCAGCAAATTAACAATGTGCAGTTCTTAATGATATTTTAAGAGTTGAATATATTGTTTTTTTATTTGTGGATTTTTACAGTCTTTTTTGTTAAACTAAAATGAGAACAGGAAGCAAAGGTTAACTGATACAGATTCTCCTTCTACACATTGTATAGCATCTTTGGATAAAATAGAATTCAGAACCAAAGGTAACCAAAAAGGAAAAACAAGGAAATGGAAAAGTAAAATAGATATAAAACACACTAATATTAGGAAATCAGAAAATAGCAGGAAAAGGAAAACTATAGAGTTAGAATGGAAAGAACCAGGTCAAATACTGATTACTAATCATTTGCAAAATTTGAAAAAAGATTTTAGAAATATATCAGTGCCTATAATAGATTTGGTAGCAGGGATACCCATAAATAAACCATCAGAAATAGCAATGGCTATGAAAAGTCCCTAAATTATCATTCAATTCCTCTAAGGAGCTTTCTAACTGGAAGGCTTAAGATGTACAAGATTCCTCTCCTAACTTACCCTTGCAAGAAGATAAGAACAAAATGGAGATAGTTAATTTGACTTCACAAATTGAAATTGATTCTCAAACTGACAGTTATCATTGTCTTCTGTCACTAGCCCCATATAGTCTTATCTACAAGGGACAAAACAATCCATACTGACATCAAGGAGAAGGCAATAACTGAGATTAGGACAGAGTTGTATGAGACTATAACTGGGCTCAAGGAATTAGCAGAGGAGTATATACTGAAATGGATGCAACAGAAGTGGATCAAATGGACTTCCAACCAAGCTCCAATGCATTGCAATCAAACCAACCGTCCACACAGCCAAAAGCGACTCATGGATTCTACACATATCCCATCCTAAGCGATCTACTCTCCAACCAACCTCTGAAGCTGGACAAGTTAGACCAACTAGATAAATTCTTCTTGGAACAGGCAACATTGAAAATCATACTCCATGAGGTCACTGTGGACATTAAAACCATTAAACCAACACTGGATACCTCCAAAGTAAAGTGGCTGATGCAGAAGCATGGATAAGCTCCACTGAAGATCAACTAAACAAGGACCACTAGGAGATTAACACACTAAAGAAAAAACTAAATAAACTTGAAGACAAACTGGAAAACTGGGAAAGTCATGCAAGGAAAAACAATATAATTGTGGGCATACCTCAATGGGCAGACGGTCCGGATCTAATGGATTTTACCCTAAAACTGCTGGTGAGTGAGGAGGGTCCACCACTGCTGGGTGCTGCCTACCTGCTGGATTATGTCCATAGATCCTTTTGAACCCCAGCTAAGGGTTCTGATAAACCAAGGGTCATTTTGCCAGATGCCAGTCCTTCTCCAAAAAGCAACATATTTCAGACCCAAGCAAGAATAAAGGAATTATTTCCTGAAAAGGCCAAAGGTTCCATGTATTCAGTGATGTAACACCGTCAGTCAGAAAAAGCAAGTGGCATACCAAGATATTAAAAAGCATTCCACAAAGTGAAGATTTTGCTCCAAATGCTATATCCAGCATGACTAATACTAACAACACCTAATGGCACCTTTGAGTATCAAGAGCTGAATCTGCTCAGAAGGAGCTTTGATCATCCTCCCAGCTGTGTTCACCCCAATACTGAAAACTCCCAAGGCAAACCTTCACCCAAAATATAGACCTGTAATTAATAATGGGAAGATCTGCACAAGTAAAAGTAAGTGACTTTAAAACTTCCATACCCCATGAGGCTACAATCTCTGGCACTACCTATATGCCCAGACCCTTAATGCACACCTGATGCCCTAGAATCCAAGCCTGTGTTGGGAAAGTTTAAATGCATGCCCCAGGTTAAGGGCTGGGGAATGCTGCACTTGGCTACATGGCTTTTTAAAATTTTTCTCTGGATGTATGAGGAATCGGGGTGTGGGACCGTGGATGTCCTGGCTCTCTGTTTTCCAGACTGGGTCACAAAATGGTGACCCCAAACCAACTCAATGGAACAAAGGCAATCATTAGGACAATGCCCGTCTTCACCAAGGACTTGCATTCCCGCTGTGGAGTGCCCCTCCTTGTCAGCCCACAGATGGGAGTGGGACAAGCTGAAGAGTGAAAGTTCAGAAGTATGGACAGGGGCCATCATACCTAATCTAGCCCACATCAGCCTTAGACTACGTCTCCTCAGAAAATGGTCAGCTTGCATCACAGGATTACTCAGTGGTGTTTGGCCCTTCTGCATGGACACTAATGGTATGGGGCACACCTCTTGGATTATCTGTTAACAAAGTCAAACCAGGCAGACCTAAAATGACTCTAACCTTACCAGTCTGCTGCATGCATTAATCTCAGCCTGAGAGACCAAAGAACTGGGGCAGGGATGAGCTTCACTCCAACCTGTACACCACTGCTGTGCACTCCAGGACAGGGAGTCTTGACACATGAAGAATCTTTGATCCTTTTGGCCATGCCCCCCAATGGCAATACCATACCATTGATGCCTCAATACTGAAGCCAGGCAACTGAGAAACTTTGAACAGCATAGGGATTCCCCAACCAGGTCCGAAAGGTACACAGAACCTGGAGGGTACTGAAGTAAGCCCAACCAAACTAGGCCACCCTCCCATCTATCCCTAATCAGAAAACACATTACCTGTATCACCCCATCCCCCATGGCTAAACCATACGTCTGCATCACAAGGACTATAAAGGGAGCACAGACTAAGAGAAAAGATCAGATCCTCCAACATTTGAAGCAGGTCTAGATTCAGATGATGTTTCTTCAAGAAACTCATACACCAGCAGTTTAGGCTCTCCTATGGAGAAGGGAATAGGTAGGCCATGTCTTTGCCACCGTGGACAGTAACAGGAAAGTGGGTGTAGCAACACTTATTCACAGGAACCTACAATTCAAATCCATCGGGAGACAATTGACCCAGATGGTAGATTTGAAGTGGTCAGGAGTCAACTCGATGGATGGAATTGAACATAGCATGCCTCTACAGACCAAACATAGATGATACACACTTCTTCACTGCCCTGCTCACTACCCTTGCTGCCTCCAGTCCTGACCACTTATAGTAGGGAGATTGGAATCTGCTCCCTGACAATAGCACAGACAAATCCAACCCCAGATGAATGGGCCTATCACTGGCCCAGTGTGACTTTCTGGAAGTGACATCATCTCTGGGACTTGAGGATATATGGAGACTCCTCCACCCAGACACCAGAGACTTCACCTTCTCATCGACCATGCACAATTCCCAGTCCAGACTAGACTACTTTATGTTCAACCATGAAGTGCAAAAGGTGACAACCAAAGTTCAGTTTCAGTTTCAATGTATTTATTATATGTATGTACATAAAAAGTTGTCACACACAAAAACTACAATAAATAGACATACAGTATCCAGCATACAACATTTCACCAATATTCCCCTATCACACATAGAATAAAACCTGATCATACATTCCATTTTAGCTTCCTAGCAATTTTCTTTGCAAAGCTTACAATTGCAATGATCTGTTTGCACATTTGCAATTTAGAACAGTCATCAGTCTCTCCTGCTTATTCATTGCTCCTAAGTTATTAAACTGTTGATTAATATACAGTTCTCTTTCTTGTGAAAAAACTGTACAATCAAAGTGTAAATATATACTTACACTCACTACTTCCTCATAACTTACACAGACATTTTTATTATTACTACTTGTTTTTCTGTACCAGCTGGTATGATAAATCTTAACCTTACTAATGCTTTTCTCTGTCTTGCATGTTCACATTTAGCAAGTACTTTTCCATTTCAAATTTTGTTTTAAGTATTTTAAGGACCATTCTCCCAGGACTTGCTCACTCTAATGAAGTACATATTTTTTCATTATCCTCTAATCTCTGTATTGCCTAACTAGCAAATCTGGAAGGATTCACTAGTTCTCTAAAAACATAGTTGTACTCCAATCCATTTTATTAAATTCTTGATTTAATGTTCCAAACCAAGTAAGTTCTTTCCTGCCTTTCCATTTTTAACCTCCAACCAACATTTGTTTGTTATACTTCCTTCTGGGAGGTAGCCATTTTTCTCCATAGCAATACTGCCTTTTTCAATGTTCTAATGTAGAATGATAAGGTTCCAGTTTCCAGTCTAACTCCTGCTGCCGATGCATATCCTGTAATCCTAGTAGATTTCTTAAGTATTTTTTGTAGTATCTCAAGTTCTTTTAGGTTATGTTTGTATATTATTCCCTCAAACATCTGCCCTGTACATCATGAGTGCTTCTACTTTTGCTCTTAGGCATCTGTATGGGGCAATAAAAGAGTTTCCTGCCATTGTATTAGTGAAATGTCTAATACCATTCAGTACTTTTGTTGCCTTATTACAGACTAATTCCATGTGATTTTTCCATTTTAAGTTTTGGTTGAATACCACCCAAGGTAACAGAAATGATTTACTGCCTCAGCCATTAAGTTTACAATCTTCCATCTACTTTAGCTCCTTGTTAGCTCATAAAAGTCATTATTTTAGTTTTTCCTGATTTATTGTCATCAATCAATCAATCAATCAATCAAAATCTTTATTTATCCAAGGCTCATTTGCAAGGTGGACCTGGTCATGAATACATCAAACTACAGTACAGAAGCAGGTATACAAAAACAATAATACACAAGGAAGAAAAAGTATATACAGTGTATACAGTACAATACAAGGTTGAAATAAATAAAAAATGCATTATTTTACAATTGAAGAAGTCAGCAGATGTACAATCAACCATAGGCATACAGGGGTTATAAGCAGAGATCTTTGGAGGAGGCAGCCAACAACAACTATACATAGGGGAAAGAGGCCCTGTATGGGTGGCAGGTTAGAGAGGTAAAGAAGAGAGGGATATATTACCGATGACTGGGGAAAATTGAGCTAAAACCACAGAAAGTGATCATGGCTGTTGTATACTTGTTTATTATAATGAAGGAGGAGGGTAGATAATTGGGACACTACTATGGATGGGGTGGGACTTTAGCCAGGCTGGAGTGGACAGGAAAGGTGGTGCACAGGAAGAGTTAATAGGAAAGAGTGAGAGCCAGGGGTAGAAACATGGTGAGCATCAGGATGGAAAGGGGAGTTGTGGAATTAGTAGGCTAGCAATGAGGAAAACATTTGCAAGGTGCATTCATGTAGCGATCGAGAGGGCATTGAAGATATTCAAGCTAACAGGGCAGCTCAGCTTCAAGTTCCTTTGTAAACCATTCTAAAATGAGTAAAGAGAAGCTCAGAGGAGCTTTGCTGAAACAAGTTTTGACCCTTGGAACTTAGAGGGCAATTGGGAATAGCTCCCTAGAGCATACGTACCTAACACCTCCGGGAATACAATCTGAGACATATGAGGGAGCTTGTTGGTCACCAGTCTGAAGGCCCATGGGGCAGCATTTCTATTCCTTCTATAGTGAAGGGAAGTCCAGCCTAACGATGAGTACAGGGAGCAGTGGTGTGTGGAAAGTGGAAGGCCAGTAATGAACCTGATAGCTCTGTGGTAGAGGGTGTCCAACTTAGCCAGTGCAGAGGCAGTGCAGTGGCTGTAGAGCAGGTCTCATGAATCTATTAAAGATAGGAAGGTAGCTTGAACCAGTTGAATCTTGGCCTCTTTGTGAGCAGGTGGTTAATTCTGTAGAATAGTCCTACTTTTTGGCTTAGTTTCTTCTGTAGTTCTTTGAGATGGTCGGGAAGGAAAGTTTATGATCGAGCCAAACTCCTAGATAATTGAATTTAGCTACATACTCTAATGTTTCTCCAAGAACAGTGGTAATTTGTGGGATAGATCCCCACAGCAGGAATTGCCACATGCAAGGAGGGGAGAAGAGCATGGCTTTGTCTTTTGCATTGAGCAAAGCTTTTTGTTTATGAGCTGGTATTGTAGAAGGTTAAATTCAGCTTGGAGGTCTTCACAGGCTGCTTCTGGCGTGGGGACGACTCAAGTACAGTACAGTGTCATCTGTGAATAAGTGGATGTTGGCTTTTTGATAGGGTCATTGATGTTGTTAATGTAGACTGCAAAGAGGAGGGACCAAGGATAGAGCCCTGGGCACACCCCTCAGCATAGGTTTTAATGGAGAAAGATCACCTTCAGCTTTAACCTGCTGTTTCCGTTCTCGAGGTAGTCTGCAAACCAGCACATAGACTTATGGTCCAGGCCTAAGGTGCTTAGGGAGGAAAGAAGCAGAGGTGTGATTGACTGTGTTGAATGCCTTACTAAGATCCAAAAAATGGCACAGACATGCTTCTTGTTGTCAAGGTCTAGGAGTGAATCATTGGTCACCTTAGCTAGGGCTGTTATGGTGCTGTGCTTTGCTCTGAATCCAGACTGAACCGGTTTAATAGTCTTCTAGATTCTAAGTATATCCCTAGCTGGCCACACACTATTTTTCTAGTAATTTAGACAGGATGGGGAGGGAGATTGGCCTATAATTATTTAGCTCGCAGGGTCACCTGCTTTTAATAGAGGGATGACATGGGCTATTTTCCATTGAGGAGGCTACCCTGGGAGAGTGACATGTTGAATAGGTGGGTGATTGGCACCGCAAGCACATGGTAGGCACATTTCAGATAGTATGGCTCTATGAAGTCAGAGCCTGCTCCCTTCCTGGTGTCCAGTTGCAGCAGTAGGTCTTCCACCTCTTTAGAGAGACAGGCAGGAGAGAAGGCCTCCTCGTAGAGGGGACACGGAGGTTAGTGGGCCCTGAGCTGTGCGGAGGTCATTGGCAGGAGAAGTATCAAATGCTAGCCCTGCCATTGCAAAATAGTTATTGAGGGCTTCCAATATCTCCAATCAGTTAGAGATAACGCTGCCACTGGACTTAATTTTTGCTGGAATGGAATTACCAGGTGCATGTCCAGACATATCTTTAATGTTTCCAGAACTTTGAAGGATTTCTTGAGGCTCTGAATGATAGTAAGCAGCCTTAGCTGCTCTGACCAACTTGATGCACTTATTACGTGCTCTCTTAAAAAGACACCAATTCGAGTCATTCTTGCTTCTTCGGGCTTTTTCCATAAGTATCCCTTCCTAACAGGGAAGCTTTGAGCTCAGGTGAGAACCAACGGCAGGTGCTGCTCCTGACCAAGACCTTAAACAAGGGTTCATGCTTATTTAAAGCCTCACTTAAAATATCATAAAAAATAGTATATGCCCTGTTAACCATTTTGGCTAGGAAGAATTCCTGCCATCGTGGTGAATGTTTCAAGTCATGGACATGAGCAAACAAATCAAAGTTGCGTTTGCACCTCTTGATAGAGAACTTTGCCACAAACTGTGGGTTGTGCATGGATCAAATGGTGGTGACATGAGAGAACAGGTGTGGCTTGCTAACCAAAATTACATCTAAGAGGCAGCTGTTGTTAAGGTTCTTTTTATTTGTGCGGTAGGCTCACAAATGAGTTGCACCAGCCCTAAGTGTCACAAAGAATTTCAAGGGAGCTGATGCACTTGATAGCCAATTGTAGTTCAGGTCGCCAAGAATGATGGTTTCAAGGAACTGAGTCCCAGTACAGAACTGAGATGAGACAGGAGATGCAGCCCGGCAGAAGGGCCTGTAGCAGCCTATTACACAGAGTGCACTGGAAGGAGAAAGTTCGATCTTTAGGGTCAGCACTCTAATTCTTTGAGGGAGGATGATGCATCTATGCATGTGGCTGAGTATTTGTCCCTTACATAAATTGCCACCCCACCTCCTCTTGATTGCCTATCTGCTCGGAAGAGTAAATAATTTGGTATATTGATTTCATTGTCTGGGGTGGCTGGCCTAAGCCAGGTCTCAGTGATCATTAGGACGTCAGGTAGGGTGTGGCTCACCCAAGCCTGGATAAGGGGTGAGCTTTTTCAGCAAACTACAGGCATTAAGATGCATAAAAGACATTCCTTTGATACCTGCCAGGTCTGATGGAGAAGCAAGGGTGTCTAATGGTCCTGGGTTGAGTTCAACATCGCCTGAGTACAATAGTAAAAGAAGCAGGATTCTTTTAAGGCAGCAAACTGTAATTTGTAAACACTATTTTTGGGTGATAGGGAAGGTGGTGTTGATGGGTAGGCCTGTACCCACTCCTGGTGTTATACTGGCCTAGAGTGGCAGCCACTAGTGTCCTGGTAATGTCCTGGCAGAAATTTGCCGTAGTAGGAATTCTCAAGTCTGGATGGGGAGTAATCTGCAGAGGCAGCTCGGGAGATGTTCCACTCCCCGGCAGACACAGCTGAGAAGCCCAATAGTTCTGAATGGCTATCTGAAAGGAGCTGTTGGACACAGGACAGGGAGAAGCGCAAGGGTCATTCCACTTTAGGGAGGGATGAGGGTTCCGAAAAATTGAGCTGAGCGCTAGTAAAGCTAGTGAGACACCTAATAGCCAGCGGTAATTTCCCATGGTAGATCTAAATGCCACAACAGCTGGCAGTAAAAGCCACTAGAAGCTTGTAACAGGGTCCCTGTTCCTGTAAGTTTACTCCTCTACTAATATAAAAGGTGATTCCCCTCCCTTTTTCTCTCACACTGTTCTATCCTCTTCATCTTTTCTTCTGTCCTTTTCTTTTTTTCCATGTCAGGGTGTCCAACCTGACATATCTCATTGCTTACTTTACTATCCCTTTTCTCAAACCCCTTACAGTGCACCAGATAGGGCTCAGTGCAGTGTAAAGCACTCTCCCTAGTGGAAGATATGTCCAAACATGAGTAGTGCTTTACTTTTAATTAGGAAAACACTCCTGAGTTTCCTGGAGTGTTCCCAGTTTAGCAGTAGTGCCCAGAGCAAAACAGAAGTGTCTAGATAAAGAATAAAACATTCATGTACAAAGAAAACAAAGAAAACAGCCCAGAGATGTTGTAACTGGGCTGATAAATAAAAGAAATAGCCAAAGGTTGGAAATGGGTTTAGAAAGGCCCAAATTAAATGTTTTGCTGATGGCTGCACATTTCAGCCATTGAGCAATAAAGGAAATTGCTGCATAGTGGCAGGGGCTGCTAAAGGAGCCTAGTAAGAGCCCTTGCAAGGTTTAAGTAAAATGGCAGCATTTCTAAACAAAATGAGGGCTAAAATGGTTCTAAGGTTACTACAAGAAAAGAAAAGAAAGAGTGGTAATTACTGAAATAAAGATACAGGTCTCCTAAGCTGGCAGAAGAAGGGATATGAAGAGCACACCCTCTAGCTCCCATTCTCTTTGCCAAAAATAGAGACACCTGAAAACCAGGAAGAGTAATGATGCTGTAATTACCTGTGGGTTCCCCTGCAGTTCTTGCTATATGGCTGGCTGCCCACAAAATGGCTGTTTTAAAAATGCAGGCTTCAGTGACATCAGAACAAGGGAGGGCTTGCTTCAAATGAGTCCCAATTTATCCTAAAGAGCTATTATTGATCCCTACCTTTAGGTATTCTTAAACTAAAGTCTTTTAGCAAGTAAAGGAGTATAGGGACTTGGAAAAGCATGAAATAAAATACATTTATTCTGTAAAATAAAGAATAAAAGCTTAATTGTTTCCTTGATGTTGGTCACCTGGCCATGATGTCATCAACCATAAGACTATAAAACTCACCCTAGAGGATGTTTAGAGAGGTAGGCGGTGAGCTGCTGGTCTTGAAGGAGGAAGGTGCGTTTGTTTTCACACCAGTGAATTGGTTTAAGAAAGTGATAAAATTAAGAAGAAGAAGTGACTAGCGAAGAGTCATCTTCAGAGTTTTGTTTATTTTGGTGTATTGACTAACACCTTGTTTTTTTCATTTCTATAAATATTAATTTTATTTGATTTTGAATAAAAATCATAAACACATTCATGTGTTTATTTGATGCATCATACCTCCTGCCTAAGTGTCTGTAATTCCCATGCCGTAGCAAAGCCTAGACCAATCGGCTATCAGGTGTCAAAAGTTCAAAATCCTTCTGTTGGCTGAGAGGCAGTTTGGCACTGAGCATTACCTGTGGAGCAACTGTTTGCAGCTGAGCCAGTGAGGGTGGTTCAAGGCTGCAATCCGGTGTGGCAAGATTGGTCTGTAGCTTTCGTTTCTGTTTCTGGCCCTGCTCCACCAGTACAGAATGGAAGTGAGTGCAGGTGTTCGAGTCTTGCAGCCTTAGTGGATAAGCATGGTTCGCCTGAGAAACAGGCAGAAAAACCGTGGGGATGGTCCTCAGAAAGAGAGGTATCCCAGGTCCACTAGAGTTGAAGGAAGTAGAAAATATAATGTGTTTCCTCTTTAACAGAAAAGACAGCTGTTGTAGCCCTCCAGTGGCTATTGTCCCTGAAATTGCCTGCCTCAGTCCAGCTTTGGTTTGTAACTGCAATATCGAGTCATCAGCATATAAAAAAGTTGAATGCCCTCCCATTTATTTTTGGTGGGAACATTTCAACTGTCTTTAGATCCGCCACTATTGTATCAACATATAGGTTAAACAAGGTAGGGTTGAAATGCACCCTTGTTTAACTCCAATGTTTACATTTATTGGACTCATCATATTTCCTTCCTTACTATATTTTACCATAATGTTGTTATCTTTGTGCAGCAATTTAATGACATCAAGAAGTTTTCCATTTATACCTTTTTCAGCCAAAATATCCCATAGTATTTACAGTTGACTGAGTCAAAGGATGCCTTAATGTCAATAAATGCAGCCTAGATCTTTATTTCTTTACAACATATTGTTCAACTATGTGTCTCAGAATAAAAATTTGATCCACTGTTCATCTCCTCCTACAGAAGCCAGCTTGTACTTCTGATAGGATTTTATTTCATTCATCCAATATTGAATTATTTTCAGAATCAAACGTGAAAATATTTTTGGTTAATATTTAACAATGTGATTTGATGGTAATTTTCTATTTTCTCCATAGATCCTTTTTTATGTATTGGTACTAATATACCCTCATTCCAGTTCTATGGTAATGTCATATATTTTATTATATTTCAGCACAAACACAATAGAATCTCAGCCACCAGCCAGGATTAATATGATATAGTTTGGCACCTATATTATTAGTGCCAGGGGCTTTGTTTTTCTTTTGAGATTGTATTGCTTCCACAGTCTCTTCTTTAATGAACTCTAGCCATCTGTTCTCTTCTTCCTTAATCATACTTTCTATTTCTTCCTGGAGAAGGGCCCTATTTTTATTTAAAAATTCCTCATAATATTTTATTCATTTTTCTGGGGGATAACATCTAATATATTAAATCTGCTATTTTTTGTGTGTGCCCTGAGCCACTCTTCTCCAAAAGGCATTACCATCTTTATCCTTAATGGAGCACTGTAGTTTGCTCAAAGCTCTTTTGATGATATTTCTTCTTTTCCAATAATGGAGTTTGCCCTTTAATGGGCAGACCAGGTTATCTGATGTACCCCTCCCTTCTGCATAGAATGGTTGTGCTCAGAAGAGGAGGGGAAGGAAGGGATGGGCTAAGGGCCAGGACAATGGGCAGGTAGCAGGAAGGGAGGGTGAAGGAGGTACATAAGGGACAGCACAAGGGGGCCTCAGCCACTTTTGCTGGAGTTTTGAACTACATCAACTGCAGCATGTCGGATTGGCAAAATCTTTTGAGTTTTTCACCAAGAGAGAGAGTAAGGAAACAAATAGTGATATTGCAGGAAGAGATGTGAAGTAAAAAAGGGGGGAAGAGGAGTAATATATACAGTATTTAAAAAAATGTATTATAGTAGATGGCTGAGCTATGGGAGGTAGTGATGGAGATTAGATTATGGATGAGGGCGGCCAGGCCCACGTGGGGGTGATGCACATGACTCATGGGGGTTGGTTAGAAGGCCTTTGATGTGTTTTTGAGATTTTATGGTAATTATGGACTGTTTTGCCCTAGTAAGAATTTAGTATGCAGGAGGAGCCCTGGAGACGGAGAGAGAGAGACAGCATGAGCTGAGACCAAGTGGCGCGGTGCCATGTGCCATTTTTGTAATGACTAGTGGATGAAGAAAAGCCTTTTACTTGTTTGTGGTGTTTTTTGCTGCATTGTTTCCCATTTGGGCTGGTTGGCATGATTAGGGGGCCTGGGAGAGCCCATGGAGATGGTGGGAGGCGGTAAGGCGGGACCGCATGGCGTGATATCACATGCCTGGAAATTGGAAAAACCTTGTGGCCTCCTGCTAGGGTACTGGTGGTGTTTAGTGGCCATGAGTGCTGTAGAAAGCTGGGGAAGGAAGGACAAGGCCTTGAAGAGGCACTGAGGCATGGGCAGCGTGGTGGGCATCATGCGCCTTTGTGTAATGGCTAGTGAATGAAGAAAAGCCTTTTTACTTATCATGGGGGTTTTGCTGCAATTTTCCCAGTTTTTGGGGCTGGTTGGATGAATAGTGGGCCTGGGAGAGCCCGTGGAGATGGTGGGAGTGAGAGGAAGCGGGACTGAGTGGCGTGACATCACCGCCATGTGAGAGGTGGTGAAAACCCCTTGTGGCCTTCTGTTAGGGTGCTGGTGGTGTTTGGTGGCTGTGCGTGATGAAGAAAGCCTGGGAAAGAAGGGCAAGGCCTTGAAGAGGCACTGAGGCATGGACCACGTGGTGGGTGTCACTCGCCACATGGGTGGGTCTGCTGGAAGGGCACTGGCTTGAGCTCTCATGTTAGGGGCACTGTGTGGCTGTTGCTCATTGTTAGGACTTGCAGGCAATAAAGTGAAACTTGGCAGCTGGGGAGGAGGGAGGGCCCACGATCCAGGACAATGCGGTGTCGTCACACGCCGTGTGGTGAGGTGGTGGCAATAATTTGGGAGACTTGCTATTATGCTCTGCTGGTGTTTGTTGAGGTTTTCAGTGCCCTGGATGGAAGATAGGCCTGTCAGAGACCCCGATGGAGTTACTGAGTGGCGTGATGTCACACGCCAGGGGGTGGATAGAGAGCATTTTCTGGGATTGGGTGGGTACTGGGGTCAGGGAAGCATTTGATTTTGGTTTCAGTAGGGGAAGAAGCCTGGAGAAGGGCCCAGAAGACAAGGGAGAGGAAGTACAACATGTGACCATGTGCGTGAAATCCACGCCACCAGAGGGGCATTAAAAGAGTGCCGATGTGCTCGGGCTGTCTTCATGTGGGGGCCTTTCAAGGCATGGGGAAAAGAAAACAAGGGCCTGGGAGAAGTCAGGGATGGAAGGGAGAGACTGCGACCGGGACCCACAAGTGAGGTCCCACACTGCAGGGGTTGCATTGGGAAGCCTTGGCAATCACTCATGGGGGTTGCCTGCTGTTTAGCCTTCCCTCTCCTTTTTGGGCACCATGAGGGAGCAAGGGTTGGGCAGAGGCCTGAATATGGAGGAAGGTGTCCGATTATCAGACCACGCCGTGTGTCCACTTTCCTGGGGAGTTGATTGCGGGGTGCCTTGGTCTGTTTGATGTGGGCATGTGGTTTAAGGGACAGGATGAAGGCATTACTTGGCTTGGCAGAAGACACCAGGAGAAAGGACTGCTGTGTAACTGGACTTCTCTGCTGGGACTAAAGTAGAAGAACTTTTTACTTGGACCTTGGACCTTTAATTTAGGGTAAAAAAAAAACTAACATACAAAACAAAAAAAAGTGTGTGTTTGTCTGGGTTAACTGAACTGAATGGGTATCTGAATAGTTATCTAGGTGTAAATCTCAGGTGATTGAAAGGACTTAACTGCTGTGAGGTTTAAATCACTTGTAGAAAGATCTAGTAAGTAGGGGGTGAGGCAGCTAGAGGCTATGTTTTAAAGACTGCCTTAGAAAGATTCTGCTAATAGCTTGGCAGAAGACACCAGGATAAAGGACTGCTGTGTGACTGGACTTCTCTGCTGGGACTATATTGCCCTCCTTCCCTCCCTCCACCCCCACCCAAAGCTAGTTCTATTTTTATAGGCACAGGATTTGACTGACAACAGAAACTTCCTGTTTGGGAGCAGGAAGTGAGTGATCCTAGAACCACCAAAGACCCACCATCCTAGAAGGGCAAGAGTAGCTCTCCAGCCCCTCTAGCTGCTGGAGGTCTGCCTCTGAGCAAGTAAGTGGTCTACTGAGAAATATAGGATATTCTTGTCTCAGAACAGGACAATCAGGAGCTTAAAGGGCACACAGGCAGAAAGTAAGGAGAGAGAGAGAGAAAAGAGGAAAGAGTAAGGATTGCAAACAGTTAAGGGCCAGAAATAAGACATGATTGAGTGGTGCAGCGCAGTGGCTGTGGAGCAGCAGTCTTCGGGAGGCGTTCTGGAGGATGCGGTGTTGTCCCATCTGCAGGCACCTCTTGGGCTGAGGGAGGAGGTTGCTCATCTCCAGGCTGAGTTGGCCAGATTTGTGGGACCTCCTCTTCCATCCAGGGACCACCAGTGCCACCGTTGCCTCAGAGGTTGTCAAGAAAGAGGCGGTTGGACCACAGTGGGCTTGGGGAGGGTGAGGATGGTGGAACAGAGGTGCATCCCCAGTGGTACCTCTCCAAATTCCTATGCCATTCTGGCAAAGTGTGGTTCCTCTATGGAGGCACCCGCAGTGGAGACCAAGGAGGATGCTTGGAACCTCCACAAAGGAGACCCACAGGAGGGTGGCAGGGGACCCTGCAGGGGAAGAAATAACCCTGGTGGGGACTCCATTGTTAGGAAGGTAGAACTGGGGAGGAAGGGGAGAGGGAGGTAAGGTGCCTGCCTGGCACCATGGCTTGGAGGGACAGGAGGCGAATCCTCAGGATTGCCAGAGCAGCTGCACAGGGAGGGAGCTGGATGTCATTGTCCACCTAGGGACAAATGAGATGGCTAAGAAAGGGATTAGAGAAGTGCAGGAAGAGTTTGTGGAATTGGGGAGGGCCTTAGTCAAGTAGCATGCACGGTAACCTTCTTGGAGGTGCTGCCCATCTATGGCATAGGAGAGGCTGGGTGTTCGCACCATGGGATTCAATCAGTGGTTGAAAAACTGGTGTGGAGCTCAGAATTTGGCTTCATTGGGGACTGGAGGTCCACCTGGAGTGATGCAAGCCTATACTGGCATGATGGGCTGCATCTGTCTGGGAGGAACCAGGATCCTGGGTGATAGATTTAAATGCTTCATTGGAAGCTTTTACACTAGCCAGTGGGGAGGCACTTGGAAAGAGCAGGGAAATCATAGCCCCCAAATAATCACGGTAGTAAGTGCGGCAAACAACAACATAGAGGTGTCGATAGGGAGAAGGCAGGGGTAAATGGACAAAGTGACAAAGGCAACAAGGACAGGGATGGGACAAAGGGAGTAAGCCATCAGGAAATGGAGGGTAATGGTACCAATGCCCGTAGTCTGGGCAACAAGCTCCCTGAGCTGGTGGCCATGATGGAAGAGGGATGCCTGGATATCGTGCGTCACAGAAACATGGTACACAGAGAACCATGACTGGGATGTTAACATACCAGGGTACATAACCTACAGGAGAGACAGGCAGGAGAGAAGAGGGGAGGAGTAGCTCTCTATGTAAAGGAAGGGATAAAACAACTGAACAAAAGAGTAAACAGGGAGGAGAAGAGGCACTGTGGGTCACCTGGAGACTGGAAAGGGCACCACAATCCGCACAGGGGTTGTGTACAGACCCTCATATCAGGGGAGGGAATGGACAAGGATATGATAGAAGGCATTCTTAGAATGGCAGAGAAAGGAGATACTGTTGATGGGAGACCTGAATATGCCAGATGTTAACTGGAGCACATTGCTGCAGCCACATCCAAGAGCAGGGTCATTCTTGATGCCCTATAGGTGGCAGGCATTAGACAGCTAGTTTGGAACCCACTCGTGAAGAGCAATCTTAGACCTCATACTCTCAAGCGGGGCAGTGAGAGGATCTCAGATCTAGAAGTGGGTTGCCATCTGGGGACAAGTGACCATCAAACAGTGTGGTTCACGTTAAACTCAACTACAGAGTCAAGCCATACAAAAGTGAGGGTACTGGACTTTAGGAGGCTGACTTTGGCAAGATGGAGAGTGCCTCAGAAAAGCACTAGCAAACAGGCTAGAAGAAGGTGTGGAGCAACAATGGGAATCATCAAACTGCCATCACAGAGCAACAAGCCTTTGTGTGAAGCAAATAAACAAATCAAAATGAAAGAAAAAGCCACTATGGTTCTCAAAAGAGGTGGCTGTGAAAGTCAGGAAGAAAGATAGCATTCTGGAAGTATAAGGAAACACAGAAGGAGCAGGACAGAGAGCTGTACCAGTTAAGGCAGAAGGAAGCAGGAGGGAAGTCAGAATAGCAAAGGCCCAAACTGAGGAAAAGATAGCCAACTCAGTTAAGAAGGGATAAAACCTTTATAGGTACATCAGCGAGTGTAGAAAGACAAAGGGAGGATAGTGAGGCTGAATAGAATGAATAGGTGGGTGGGCAGAGGGAACAGTGAAAAGCAGGATACTGAATGAATATTTCTGCTCAGTATTCACAAAGAAGAGGGGAAGTGCCTAATCCAATTAACAGAAGCACTCTTGATAGGGGGTCGATCCCAGTCCTTTCACAGAAGAAAGGGTTCTGCAAGAACTCCTAAAACTGAAGGTGGACAAAGCAATGGGTCCTGATCAATTCACCCTAGAATTCTAAAAAATTAAGGGAGGAACTAGTGAAACCACAGCTACTCTTTTTAATAAATCATGGGAGGACAGTGTGGTACCTGAGGACTGGAGGAATGCGGATGTGATTCCCTTCACAAAAGTGGGACCAAGACAGAGGCAGGAAACTACAGACCTGTCAGTCTGACCTCTGTGGTAGGGAAAGTGATGGAGTCACTTCTGAAGGAAAGAATAGTTGAGTACCTAGAGGCCAGTGGAGCACAGGACCCAAGGCAGCATGGGTTCACAGCGGAAGGTCATGTCAAACAGATCTAATAGATTTCTTTGACTGGGTGACCAAAGTAGTAGACCAGGGAGGGCTGTGGACATGGCCTACCTAGACTTTAGCGAGGCATTTGACACAGTCCCACACAAAGATTAATAGTCAAATTAATCAGCCTGGGAGTGGGTCCCAGGGTGGTAGCCTGGGTAAACATTGACTGCACAACAGGACACAGAAGGAAATGTAAATGGAGTCCACTCTGAAGAAGAGGGGTTACTAGTGGGGTACCACAGGTTTCAGTATTGGGTCAGTCCTTTTAATGTCTTCATCAGTGACATTGCCGGGGGACTGGAAGGACAAGTATGCCTTTTGGAGATGACACAAAGATCTGCAACAGGGTTGATACACAAGGAGGTGTGGAAAGGATGAAAAGGGACTTGGCAAGGTTGGAGGAATGGTCTAGTATGGCAGCTAGATTCAATGCAAAGAAGTGCAAAATAATGCACCTGGGAAACAAGAACCAGGGAAGAATACACAAAGGGTGGGAGGTAGTAACAACAACAAGAAAGGAAAGGGACCTGGGGTAATCATATCAGATGACCTTAAGGTCATCAAGCAATGTGAGAAGGCAGTAGGGAGGGCTGGGGTATACTGGGATGTAGGGAGGCATCATCAGCAGAAAACAGGAAGTTGTTATCCCTCTGTACAGACAATTGGTGAGACCCCATTTGGAGTACTTTGACCAGTTCTGGAGACCCCATCTCCACAAGGACATAGATAGGATAGAGGTAGTCCAGAGGAGGGCAACTAAAATGGTGCAGGGTCTGCAAGAGAAGCGTATGAGGAGAGACTAAAGGAGCTTAATATGTATACCCTTGAGGAAAGAAGGAGAGGGGGACATGATAGAAACTTTAAGTACCTCAGTGGAATCAACAAAGTCCAAGAGGTAGCATCTTTCAGAAAAGACTTGCAAGAACAAGGGACACAATTTAAAAGATAGAAGGAGGGCGGTTCAGGGGCAATGTGAGGAAGTATTATTTCACAGAGAGGGTAGTGGATGCATGGAACAGCCTTCCTGAGGAGGTTGTGGGGTCTAAAACTGTGAGAGAATTCAAGAATGCATGGGACAGACATAAGGCAAGTCTTGTGGGGGTAGGAAGAAATAGGCTGTTGGTTAACTAGAATCTGTGGCCTATCCTGTAGGTAGGAAATGGGCAGACTAGATGGGCCTAGCAGTCATATCTGCCTTTCCAAAGTCTAAGTTTCTATGTTTCTATTACAAACAGGTACAGATATAGAGATTAAGCGTATTTTATCTTCCTGTGAGTTGTCTTCACAGAACAAAGAAAGAACGAAATGGCACCCAAGAAGAGCAGGCCATCAAAGGAGGATGCTTACAAGGCTATAATTGAATTGGCAGAAAAAGCAAACAGAATGTGGGAGCTGGTGGAGGGAGGAACCAGGAGACCCGGAGAAAGAGAAAAAGTGGGCCAGGGAAAGGGCGGTGGGGAAAGGACCAGCCAAAGGGCCATGTAGTCCCACTAGGATAGCACTGAAACAGTGGGGCCCACCAAGGTGGTTGATCCAGTACCTCTGCAGCCCATGGACCCAGCGACGCCAGTACCCACACTTGATGAAAGTTGGATCTCCCCAGCGGAACCCAGGCACGATGCCCAGAATGTGGTTTCCCTCCGCCAGACCCCAGTAGTTCCCCCTCCTCCTCAACCATAGGGAGAAGCAAGGAAAGTGTGGAAGACTCCAGGCAGCATGGCCGGACAAGATTACAGGTAACACATCAGTTCAGTGGGTGACAGTATAAAAGAATACATAGGGCAAATTGTGGCAGCACTGGGAACAGAAGGATTGGGGCAGATGGAATCAGCTCTGGCGGACATTAGGATGGAGAAAGGGGCCAAAAATGAATGAAAAGGGAGCGGAGAGAGAAGGAAGAGGTACAAGGGAGATGGGGTGCCTGGGATGAGGATAGGTGAACATGTGCCGCTGGCCACAAAGAGAAAAATATGGAAAGGGAATATGTAGATATATTCACTTTGATGAGTTGAGGAGGCAACGCAAATATGAAACTGAGGGCATAGGCAAGAGTGAGATGGCAGTGGCCATAGTGCTTTTAGAAAAGAAGGAGGATGACAAGTTCACAAAAGGAAGACTTGGGATGGATGGTTCCTAGGTTTTGCCGCTTTCTCAGCCATCGTTCTGGAGAAAAGGCCTGAGCTAGGCATCCGGTCATTACTTATTCCTTGATAATCTGGAGAGCAAAAGCAAAAGGCGGGGTGGGGTGGTTATACTATGATGAATTCTTTCGGCAGAGAATGGCAACATTTGGGGACGTGAGATGGGACACCAAGCAGATAGATTTGTGGATGGATTACGTAACAGATCAGTCACACACGAAGGTGAGTGGGGCAAAAAGGATTTACGCCCCAGAGATGCTGTTGGGCTTACAATAGGGCTTTTGCTCATGGCCTCAATGTCATTTCAACACGCTCTCACTCAAAATGTGGAGGAGGACACCGGCAAGCAAATGCAGAATGACATGGTCACAAGGGGCACTAGGGCACGGGGGTTTAGGATCAGGTCAACAGTTTTTCAGATGGCCAAGGGTTTAAAGAGCAAACATGGAGCAGGGGGCGGGGAGGGGCAGCGAATAGAGGTCAGAGCCACTGAAGGAAAAAGGTAGGGCAAAATGAGTGGGAGGGGCAGGTAGGAGGCGGGAGGGACACTGCAGGGAACAGTTTGGGATGGCCAGAACCCCCATCAACTTGAGGGGTATGGACAGTTGCCTGGATAGATATCAGACACGAGCATGTGGGACATGATTTTGAGGGGTTTTAACACAGGGTTTTCATTGCAGTGTAGGGGACCCAGGCGAGCAATGGAAGCGAGCAACCTTAGGTCAGTAAAAGGGAAGGAGGAAATGCTAAGACAGAAGATAGACAAAGAAAGCAGCAGGTAGGGTGAGGGCCCGTTTAACACTCCCACATTGCCAAACATGCGGATTTCACCATTGGGTTTGGTACCCAAGAAACAAGAGGAGAGTACAGGGTGATCCACCACCTGTCCTTTCCGGAAGGAGTCAGTGAACAATTTCATCAGTGAGGAGCATAGTAGGGTGACATATGTGACACTAGAGGGCGCGGTCTGGATGATCCAGGCCACAGGGGATGCATGGATGGTGAAAGAGACATTGAATCAGCTTTTAGACTGCTTCCAGTTAGGAGGCGAAGACTGGGATCTATTGGGTTTTAAAAGTAGGGACAGTATTATTTCGACAAAGCAATGCCAATGGGTTGTTCCACAGCATGTGCTACATTTCAGGCATTCAGCACCTGCTTACAGTGGATATTCAGAAAAAATGGGTTACAGGACGGTCATCCATTATCTGGATGATTTTCTTTTCATTGGGAGGAAGAAGAGAGACACAGAGGATGTTGGGTAAGTTTCAGGAATAGTGCCAGGAGCTAGGGGTCCTACTGGCACCAGAAAAAACAGAGGGCCCAGCAGGGTTATGGAATTTTAGGGATTGAGATAGATGTTCCAAATGAAATATTTCAACTACCGGACAAAAAGCAAAGAAATTGAAGGAGCTAATCCAAGTACACACCAGAAGGAGACAGGTACAACTAAAATGGTGCAGCAGGTACTGAGGCACCTGAACTTCACATGCAGGGCCATCAGACCATGGAGGCATTCACAAAGGGTTAACTAAGGGCTACGGGGAGGTCACCAGACCACATCATTGAGTGGACCTGACACAAGGGGTCAGAGAGGATTTTAGAATCTGGGAAGAAATTTCTTAGGGAGTACAATTGGTGCTCGTTCTGGCAAGAGGTGGCTATACAACACAGACCTTGACCTCTACACAACGCTGCTGGGGGCTAGGCAGGGGTGTTACCTGAGGGTAGGTGGTTGCAGAACCTGGCCTGCCAGTTGGGTAAAGGAGGGAAAAGTGAGAGATATAACATTACTGGAGATCATGCCATATGGGTGTACTTTGGTCTGGGGGAGGAATTACAAGATCAGAAAGTAACTTTTGGTGTGACAATAGGGCAGTGGTGGATGTTCTGAACAACAGGGGAGCCAGGTCAGGCACAGTCATGCAGGTATTATGACTGTTAGTTTTAAGGGCTTTGCAGCTGAACATGTCATTTAGAGCACAACACATGAAGAATGCATAATGCCCTGGCTGACAGCCTTTCCGTCTGCAGCTGGATCTTTTTCGGAGGCTGGCACCGACTATGGAAGAACTAAAAACACCCATACCAACGAACATCTGGGACATTGGCAAGAAGGAGCAGAACTGCTGTTTCACAGCTCATGGGTGCCTCGGACTCTGAGGGCCTAAGATGGGGCCTGGCGAGTGTTTCAAACATTCAGGGCAGAGCACCAGATGGAGGTAAATAGGCCACTCACAGAGGAACAGTTGGGAATGTTCACCATAGAGCAGTGGCAATAAGACACAGCCCACACCACAATGGGAGTCTATTTGGCAGGGATTAGTGTTATCTGCAGTCTAAAAGGGTGGAAGGACCTACAAAATCATTACTCATAAGAAGAATAATGCAAGGATGGGGCAGGTTGAAGCAAGGACTAGCAGATAATAGGAGGCTGATAGGGAGCAGTGGCTAAAAAGCTGAAGGGCGTGCTCCCAGCAATATGCAGATCGAAGGCCGAGGCCAGTTTTTCACACAATCTATGTGGTAATGTTCGCTGGGGCCATGAGAGTGAGCGAGGTGGTAGGTCATTGGAGAGAAGACAAGGAAGGAGGGTTTAGAATGGGAAGATGTAAACTGGGGTGACAGAGATACGGATTAAGATTAGGAGGTCAAAACAGACCAGAGAGGGCAGGGTTGCATAGTAACACTGAAAGGGTGAACAGAGGGCAATATGCTCAACAGGCTCTGTGGGTCAGCCAAGAGAGCATGGGAACAGGTCAAAGCAGTCTGCTGTATATATGTTCTTATTTTCAGATTTTTATTCTGCTGTTCTTCCAATCTTTTCAATATTCTTTGTTCAATAGCTTGATACAGATATATTATCTGTCTCTAGTGCTACAACATTTCCCTTTAAGTTTTCCTCTAATGCTGTTATACGCTGTTGTTTCATGTCCTCTATTCCCTTTGTTTTTATAAAATTACATTGGTGTTCTTGATTTTCTTTTGCCATTTTATTTGTTTGTTTGTTTCTGATTTCCATATTACTATCTATCCATAGCTTGTTGATTTTGTTTTCTTTTAGCATCATATTACTTTCTATCCATATTTAATTGATCTATGGTCACCATCCCAGTTATCCATCACCTCCTCATACATTGTTTATATACAAAGGTACCTTTCCCAGTCTGTCACCATAGTAGCTCCCATTTAATATATTTAATTTATTTAGTGCTTTTAAAAATGTTTCCCTGCTTCATTTTTCTTATTATCCATTGATTTCCTCAGTGGGATTGAAAAATATCATCCAGATTCCAGTGTGTACTTTTCTCTTCTAGCTCTATCCCAACCCTTGCATTACAATCCCTGTGATCAAAGCATCTTACCTATATATATTTATTTTGTAGTTCTTCCACTATATTTGAAAATGCATTAATACAAGATTCTATGGAGATACTTTGGTATCTGGAGGGAAATACACATTTATCAAGAAGCATTCCACTTTATGCTTTACGAAATTTTCAAGACCTGTATACAATGCCTTGTCATTCCATAAGTATTTACATGACAGTTCTTCATTTATCTTAACAAAGGTACTAATTCCTCCTGATGGTCCACCAAACATCACATTTTTCCAGGCTTTGATATGCCATCCTTGGTAACCATCAAAATAACAATCTTCTATTTTGTTTACCAAGTTTCTTGAAACATTATTATATGGACTTGCTATAAATCTAACTATGCCACTATCTCTAAATTTACACAATGCTCCTGCTATTGTTCCAGCTAAATATTATTAAGCAATTGTCAGTCTCTCTCTTTTTTACTTCTGGCAGTCAAATCAAACCCCTAATTCTTCAGTAATCCAAGAATACCCTCCTCATCACCAATCTCCTCTTCTCTCTCTTCAGAAAAACAAACAAACCCAATTCTATTAAATCAATACTTTTGAATCCTCAATATGGTACTGTTATTTATTCATGGGCCTCTTTGATGTCTTCCCTCAAATCATTTTCCATACGTCTTTTCTTGTAACAGTATATGTTCTCTCTCTCTGTAGGTTTTATATAATTTGATATTATCTGCTGCATTTATTTCCTACTGTCTTTTGTAGGTTTTCTTTTTGCTTTAGATTTCTTTCTCAACCACAGTGTAATTATCCTCCTTCATTAAAGGGATAGTTACATCTGCATTTATACCCCATTCCTTCAGCTGTTCTTTAGCTTCCAGTATCCTTTTTCATGTATTTTTATTTTTCAGAACCGGACAGATCCACTCCTCTCTCTCCCTCCATGGTATCTGTATGTTGAGCTTAACTTGTTCCATGTAATTTTATTTCCCAGGATTCCCTTGCAGATATTGTACACTGCTAGCTTCAGAGTCATATAGTGTAGTTTTCATTTGTAGCCTTAGGAATACCTCTTAGAACACAGTTGGTAATATCTCTCCTTTGTCTATTTGAGCTTCTTTCTTTCTCTTTAAATCAAGCCACTCTCCTCTGCAACTTCCTTTTCAATTTCCATATTTTTCTCTTTCTGCACTGCTAAGCATTCCTCTATGACTCTATATTTCCTTAACTGCCCATCTTCAACCATTTGAATTATTTTACTGACTCATCTCCACCTCTCCTTCCTTTGACACTATTGACTCATTTATAATGCCTTCTTTCCTTTTACTGTTTGGTTTTCCTTTCCGTTTGACTTTTGTACTATCATTTTATCATCTGTTTGTTTTGTGTTCATTTTCTATTCTTTCTACTCTCCTGAATATCCAGGACCAAAGCCCTCATTTCCTTTAATTCTTTCTCCCAATTTCTTCTGTTGTTTTCCTGTTTTTCTCTGTTACTCTTTTTAGATCTCTTATCTAGACCTAAGGCCTTATCATCTTGTTTACTATTTCTTGTTTCTACTGGGGTCTTCTCCTTTCATTATTTATCTGTGCACTTATCAGGGATGTGAAATTAATTAATAGTTCATTATTCAATGCAATCACATTTCTAATTTAGCCTACTATCTCTAAACTCTTCCTTTAGTGCTCCTGCTGTAAGCTTCCATCTACTTACAGGATTTCTGAACTTCTTTCTTGGATTATATGTGGGATATCTGGGGGATACTTAGAAGGTGGATCTAGCTTAGGTCTTAAAATATAGGGGCAAGAAAAGCTTCAAACTCTCCCAAATATGATCTACTTAGATGTTGGGCGGTATCTTTAACAGATTTCCCTCTCCCTTATAATTGAATTTGTTTTCCTCCCTACTAAGTTGTTCCACCTGAGAGATCTTCATTTGGTCTCTCTAATTTATTTCATTCTATGTGTAAATTCCCCTACATCTTCAACATGTCCACCAGAGTTTCTAAGCTCTTCCTCCAATTGACTCTCTTTTCCTAAACTTCTAATCATTTTCATTAATGGATGTTCCACTTGTATGGAAACTTCTCTTTCTGAGATTACTTTTATCAGGGAAGAACTTTGGGGATAAAGGAGTCACCCTGGATTCTGAGTACCTCCTTTTCCCCACCAAGTTCAAATGGCTAACTGGGGACAATATATAACTTGTAATTTTCCTTTCTGCATTACTTGTCTTCCCTCCATATTGCTCTTTGTTATTGTATTTTTCTTTTGTAACTAATATGATTTGTGGTTCTTTTCTTTTAGCTACTCTTGTATTCATTTTCAACAATAAATTCAAATATCACAGCTATGCACAATAATAGCTTATTATATGTAGCAGAGGATATGCAATTATTTTCAACCCAGTCACAAATCTAAAGATTATTGTATTGCATAGCAATACCACAGAGACTAAGTAATACCTTAAATAAGGGAGATGGGGAGGAATTACCATCTTACTAATTTATTTTAATTCCTTTTAGTACAGCAAATTCATCACTTCAATACAAAGCTAAAATTACAGAGCAAAAATAGAAAAGAGTTAATAGCCCTTTAAGCTTTGATAACCAAAGTGGGAAATCAATGTAGTCCACTAGATCAAAGCAGCCAACAAGCAGCTAATGGTCGCTCTGCAGGAGGAAATCTGCCTTTTCCTCTTATCTGATTGTGAAAAACGTTCGAGGAAAAATTAAGGCAGAAATGGTCTCTTGCACTCTCTATAACCTCTGTAATCCTTTCTTCTGGTTGGTAGCCAAGAAGCGAAAACATTGTGAGTCGAGGATAAAGTTTCCTGAGTGGTAGAAGCTGGGGATTACAACACCAAACCATCTAAATATACCAGACTGCTGCTTAGTTCCTGTCAGACTCTTTATCTAGCCCACAGGAGCTGCACACTGCATCCAGCTAGGGAGGAAAATTGCAATCAAATGAAGTGCAGAAGGTGACAACAAGGCCTTATCTTTTGAAGATAAAGGTTACTTTTGTAAACTGAACTTGGAGTTGGGAAGGACACATATTCTTGAACTAGGAACTAGGAAACTGGAGGAAAGCACTATCTTGCTTGAATTTTGAGGGAAGTGGGCTTTACTTTAAAATGTTCACTGATTGTTGCTTGTTTGAATTAAGAAAGGGTTTGCAATTCTGCTTGATCTTTTTGTAGATTGGTACTTTACATATAGAGGAGATTAAATACTGCTGATTTTCTTTTCTTTTTCTGTGAATCTGGTATCTTATTTGTAGCTTGATAATATTTTGGTGACTTATTGCAGCAAAATTTAAGTTTTCACTGTGGGTTCTTTTATTCCTGCAGTCAGTCAAGTTGTGTATTAGAGCAAGACAAAGCCTCAGAAGGTTCAAACTGGATTAGTTGCTTGTCTTAACAGCACAGAACAGGTGGATTGCCCAAATCCTCCCTTCCCCATTCCACCCTCCCCGGCTAACCTACTGTAGCTGTGTGGGGTTAGGCAGGAAGGTGTGACAACTTCCTTCTCAAACACAAAACAAGGTGAGGTGTGCCACAGAGGAGCCATGCAGTGTTGCATAAGCTGGGAGGATATCTTCTTATGATTGCTACTGTAAAAACAAAAAAAAACTTGGTGGGTCCTAGTACATAGTCCCTAGGAAAGAATACAATTCTAAAGGGAAGTGAGGTTCCCTAATAGTGGAAAAAAAGCATACACAATTTCACCAGGGAGGAGGAGGCATGTGGGGAGTGGTACAATGCACTGGCTGTGGGACAGTAGCCTTCTGGGAGACATTCTGGAGGTTGAGATGCTGCCCTATTTGCAGCAACCTCTCTGCTCTGAGGAGGAGGTTGCGGTCTCCAGCTAATCTGGCAAGGAGTAGCAGGGGACTGGGAAATCTTCTCTTCCACCCAGGGACCACCAGGGCTACCACCACTACATCAGTAGTTGCCAAGAATAAGGTGGTTGGACTACAGTGGGATCAAGGGGGTGAGGTGGTGGAACAGATGCACATCCCTCCAGTTGTACCGCTCCACAATTCATATGTCTTTCTGGCCGAGCATTGTTCCTCTATCAAGGCACCTGCAGTTACAGCCAGGATTCTCCAGATTTTGGGGTTCTAGTTCAGTTCTGGTTCTACAGTGTGGGGTTCTAGTTTGGTTCAGTTCTGCTTAAAATTACATGTTTGGGTTCTAGTTCAGTTCAGTTCTAGACTTTGATTTATTTTCTAGTTCTGGTTCAGTTCTGGTTCTGGATCAAGTTAAGTATTACTAAATTCACTTTATATTGCCAAATAATATATATATACAGTAACATGGAGACAAGACAACTGATTTCACATTGTTAAATTTATTCAAATCAACATTATTTTGAGTAAAAGAAACTAAACTGCTGGCTGAAATACTAAGTCCCATTTTCCATTTGCAGTTGCACCTGCCAGCCACTAGAAGGGACCCTGTGACCCACCACAAGTACCTCTATTCAGATCAACCTACTCCCCTTCTTCCTGGATCCTTTTAACAACCCTATTCCACTTCTATTCTCCTCAGCTACAGCTACCCTGCCCACACCTCCTCCCTCACCCAGCCCTATAGCTAACCCACTCTCAGACCCCTTGCTATCACCTCCAAGCCCACACTCAGTGACCACTAGGAGTTACTATTTTGCACCCATTTCAGGCCCCAAACCTAGCCTGCTTCTAGCCCCCAGAGCATTGAGCACAGCTGTCACCAGGTCCCTTTTCTAACTGCCCTGTGAGAGTTTTGAACCTGGTACCCTGTCACCAGAGTCTGTGTCACTACCACTGATCCAAAGTGGCATCTATGCTTGCTGGAGGGCAACTAAAATATTTCTACCTACCTCCTGCTGCACCAGTAGTGATATGCTAGCTACCTCCTACTAAAATGCCTCCCTCTCATCCGTGCTCTGATACCATTGTCCCACATACCTAGCACCCTAAGGCTCACTGGCACTAGCTCCCTCATTTGTTCCTGATTTAGTATGATCTCACCCTACACTCACCATGTGTCCTAGCCCATGACACCCTCCCCTAGTCACCTCCCTGCTGCTTCCCAGGCTCCCACTGGAGGCTTATTGTTCACGCCTTTCCAGCCTGGATAACCCTGCCCACCCTGTGCCCAGAAGATCCCACCTCCTCTCCACATACCTATCAAGCTCACCCTCCACCGCCCCTGGCCATTGTGGTGGTCATTCTACTACTCCTGAGATGCAATATACATCCCAACCCAGGCCCAGCCACTCTAGCCCACCAGCTGGGTCACCTGGACTCTGCATAGCTTCTATGAATATATGCAGCCTTTGAAGAAATTTGATTCCCTCAATGCTGGGTCACTCTGCATAAACCAGATGTCATAACACTGGTGGAAACTTGGCTATCAAAAACCATTCTACACTCCTTTGTCTCCCTCCCAGGATACCCCTTTACTCAGGAGGATCGTAGAAGTAAATGGGGGCTGTGCAATCTATACTAGGGACTCTGTCACTGGACAAGCACTCCCTGCCCCAGCTCTCACTATATGGGGTGCAGGCCCTAACCCTCAAACTGACTCTCGGACCCTCCAGGAACCCTCTTTATCTCACCACTGCCTACATTCCCCAAAAAACAAACCCTGGCACTGGTTTCATTAACAGATTATCTTACAAGTCTACATCATAAAGCTGACCAAATCCTTGTGGGTGACCTGAGCGTGAACTGGCTCAGCACATCCTCCTCCACCACCCGTGACTCTTTAGCAGCTATAGACTGACTCAACTCATTTCCCAACCCACCAGAGTAAACACAAGAGAGGTACCAGCACCCTTCTAGATATGGTCATCACCAACCGCCTAAACAAATCCATGATATCAAGGTCCTTCCTGACTCACTTAGTGACCACTCCCTATCCTTTTCCATTGGGAGACCTCCACACCCAAGCCCATGGCCCATTCCACTCACGTCGCGCCTCCAACCAGGTGGACTAAAAAGCCTTAAGCAACTTCTTGCCCAAATTAACTGGTCACCCTTACACTATGCTCCTGATATAGATACTGCCTAATCTTTTTCCCAAACCTTCAGCAAAAGCCTGGGCATTTCTTTTGAATGGAAGTCAGAACAAAGTACTTATGCACCCTGGGTTACCCCTGCCCTGCTTCAACTGCTCAAGCACAGGGATAACTTATGGCACCTGGCCACAGAAACAGGCGGATGGTGGACAGACAGGCATACAATGTGCAAGAAACAAATCGCCTGGGCCATCAGAAAAGCAAAGGCCGATCACTACCAGGCCATGCTCACCTCCTCCTGGGGAGTGCAAGAACATTCTGGGACAACATTAAACAACTAAGTGGGACTGCCTCCCCTCCAGATCATCATTGATGGCTCTATCTCTACCGACCCAGCCCGCATAGCCAACTTTCTCAACTCATCCTTCACGGACCTTAGTTCAGTCCTCCTAGTGATTTCTTTGACCCTCCCCTCCCTACCTGCCCCAGTCATCCGCGCCCTAGTTTCCACTTATGCAGGGTAACTGTCCAGGAAGTCAGACCACACCTGAGTAAAGCACTAAAGAGCAATAGTACTGGCAGTGACTCCTGGACCCCAGTATCCTCCGCTGGGTTCTGGATCAGGTTCTTGCTCCACTCACTAGCCTTCTCAATAAATCTCTCTGCCTGGGGAAATTCCCTTTGGCCTGGAAAACTGCCACAGCTATGCCCATACACAAAGGAGGTGACAGGTCCACAGCGGGAATTACCGCCTATCTCCATCCTCCCACCCCTCTCCAAAGGCCTAGAAAAACTGGTGGCCACTCAAATTACTGATTACCTGACCAAACACAACATTCTCTGCCCAGAACAGCAGTTTCCTGCAGGTCACAGTACCAGCACTGCCCTCATAGAGTTTTCAAATTTTCTACACTTCTCCCAGGACTTTGGCTCACTAGCCAGGGCAGTGTTCATTGACCTCTCAAAGGCCTTCGACACTGTCTCCCACCCGCTCCTGCTGGATGCCCTCAGCCACACTGGCTTTGCCACTGGGAGGTCTCTTGGTGCTCCAACTACCTGTCTGCCCTCCCAGCATGTAAAATCAATGGGATCTTTTCCAATACATGTCCCATCCACTCCAGGTGTTCCCTGGGCTCCATCCTAGGACCTCTACTCTTCTCGCTCTACCTCAACACCCTGCCCAATGCATGCACTGGTAAAATTCTGCTGTATGCAGATGATGCTGTTATCTTTGCCACCAAAACCCCATCTCCCTACAGGACACCTTGCAACTATCCTTTAATGATTCTGAAACCTGGTTTAAAGAGCATAGACTTGTAAGCAATCTCAAAAAAAACAAAAACTATGCTCTTTGCCCATCCCAAAACAAAGCCAGCAACTTCCCCTCCACATCCTCCTAGTTCCAAACATCTTCTCCGAACAAGTCTGCTCTTACAAGTACCTTGGGGTCTCCTTTGACTCAGCCCTAACATACCATGACCACATTGATGCTCTTCCCTCAACGACCAATGTGCAGCTAGGTATCCTATACCCTTCATAAAAATTCCTCCCCCCGACTAGCAGTCACATCCTCAATAATGTCCCTTGTGGACTATGGCCTGCCAGTTTATGGTGCTCTGCGGACTCGACCACCCTCAATAAAATCTGCCTCACCATGAATAAGGCCTGTAAGCTAATTACGGGGCCCCTAGGCTAACACATACTTGCCAGTTATATGACATGGCAATGCTGCTTAACCTGGACGAACGACTCAGATTCCAAACCTGCCTCATAACAAAAAAAACTCTTCTCGGGCTATCCCCACCCGGCTGACAGCTGCCATCCATCTTGCTCAACCGTTAGTTCAAACTTGTACCTCCTGCAAGGCCACTGTACTAGTCCTTAGGTCCAGGACCACGCATGGAAAAAGGTCCTTCTGTTACAGAGCTCCATCCTGGTATAACTCACTCCCTACCTCCATCTCTGATACCTCCATAATCTCCTGCTTCAAAATTGCACTTGAGTCAGCTATTTAACACCCATAGCACAAGCTTGTCTCTAAGGTGATCTAGCTCACTATGCACCGACAAAGCTCACTGAGTGGCTCCCCACCATCAATCACCAACCATGTCCCATAGCCCTCTGAACTATTACCACCTGTAGTCTCTGCACACTACCACATGTATGTTTATACCAATGTATGTCTAATCTGTTTCCCCATATCCTAATAACTGAGCAGCATGTGATTGCCAAACCTGTAACCTCAATGATGTAACAAAGAAATAACAGCATGTGTCTGCCAAATCTGTAACATAATGATGTAACAAAATGTTGTAATGTATTTGTCCTCTTTGTGATGGTACCTTTGGAAATGAGCCTCTGGCTCAAAGGTTGTAAACTGATATACAAATAAATAAATAAATAAAACAACTGACAAGTACAAGTTCAATTGTATAGTATAATTGTTTAAGAATTTAACTGATACAGAACAAGCATGTTAACTGATAGGTGAGCTCTTCGGTCATCAAGAACTTGCTTGTAGAATGAGAACACTCTCTCACTGCTGCTGCTAGCTGGCAAGCATAGCTACTTCTGTGCAAGCTTTGCTAGTTTTGGGAACAGGTGTCTTCCTGTCTTATTCTAGAATTCAAGACAGTTGTCAGTATAACTGTCATGTTCTAAATATGTTTTTAGTTCACTGGATGACAATGATCTGGTTGCTGTTGAAGAAGGACCAACTAGACTGGATAGCATGTCCTTGACATCATTTTGCCTTTTGGCTCATCATTGGATTTTGTTTTGATATTGACAGTCATTACTGACTACAATGAAGAAATCATTTCACAGTTGGTAGGCAAAATATCACACAGCTGGAGAAATGTAGAATAGCATGGATAAACTATTGCCTCCATGTGGGTTCTCCTCATTTCACATAGTCTGGGTTCAGGTTCAGTTTGGGTTCATCTGTTTTTTATTTTTAGGATTCTAGCTAGGTTTGAATCAGGCAAAATTGAATAGTTCTGGTTTGGTTTGGGTTCAGTTCTCAGAAGAACCTGGCTCTACCTGCAGTGGGGACCAAGGAGGATGCTGGCAATCTCCACAGAGGAGACCCACAGAAGGGTGGCATGGGATCCCACAGGGAAGAAACAACTCCTGATGGGGATTGATTTGTTAGGAGGGTAAAACTGGGGAGAGATGGGAGAGGAAGTAAGGTGTCTGCCTGGCACCATGGAATGGAGGGATGAAAAGTGAATCCTCAGGATCTTGGGAGCAGCTGCAGCGAGAGGAGCTGGATGTCATTGTCCACCTAGGGACAAATAACTTAGCTGGTAATGGGATCAGAGCTGTACAAGAGGAGTTTGTGGAGTTGGGGAGTGGCCTTTGACAAGTAGCATGTGTGGTAACCTTCTCGGAGCTGCTGCCTGTCTATGGCATGGTGAGACTAGGGTACTCTGCACCCTGGGATTCAATGAATGGTTGAAAAACTGATGAGGAGCACAGAGTTTTGGCTTCATTGGGGACTGAGAGTTCATCTGAAGGGATGAGGACTATACTGGCACAATGGCTTGTATCTGTCCAGGATGGAACCAGGATCCTAGGTGATAGATTTAAATGCTTCATTGGCAAGCTTTTAAACTAAGGAAGGAGAGGCACTGAAAAGGAGAAGAATTCACAGCCCCTCTCACAACAAAGGGTGAGTTAGTGAGATTAACACCAAGGTAGAGAGGTCATTATTGGACAGGGCAGGGTAAATGGAGAAAAGGCAAAGGCAGTAAGCACAAGGATGAGGCTAAAAGGAGTAAGGCCATCAAAAAATAGAGGTTGATGAGTACTAAAGCCTGTAGTCTGGCTAACAAGCTTCCTGAACTAGTGGCCTTGATGGAAGAGTGATACCTGGATATCATGGCAGTCACAGAAACCTGGTACACAGAGATCCATGACTGGGATGTCAACATGTCAGGTACACAATCTGGGATGGACAGGTGTGGTAAAGAGGAGGAGCAATAGCGTTCTACATAAGGTACGGGATCAAAGCAATGGAACTAAAGGGTAAACAGGCAGGAGAGGAGAGGAGAGAGGCACTGTTGATCACCTTGGAGACAGAAAATGGCACCACAATCTGCACAGGGTTGTATACAGACCCCATCTCAGGAGGAGAAAAATGGGCAAGGAAATGATAGGAGGCATCCTTAGAATGGCAGAAAAAGGGGAGATATTGTTGTAGGGGACCTGGATATGTCAGATGTTAAATGCAGCACATTTGCTGCAGCCACATCAAAGCAGAGTCATTCTTGATGCCCTTCAGGAGCATGCCTCAGACAGCTAGTGTTGGAACCCACTCAGGAGGAGCAGTCTTAGACCTGGTACTTTAAATGGGAGGGTAAGAGGATCTTGAATTTAGAAGTGGGTAACCATCTGGAAACAAGCGACAACCAGAAAGTGTGGTTCACAATTAACACAGCCATAGTGATTCAATTCATTCTTTATTGCTTGACATCAATAATGCTGTTACATTTTAAAACAATTTACACATCTTACATATTATCATAAATTTCATCATAATACAGTAAATGTGCATCCATGAACCAAGCAGCAATACATATCTCCTTTTACAAGTCCCTCATTAATACAATCATTATTATCCTAACACTCTCGTTGACAGTTCTTATTAATTATAAATCTATTACACTCCTCCATCTGTTTTCCTCTTTATTGCAATTTCCATTATATCACACATTCCCTGATTTTTAACCATCCATTCAAGTGACTTTTCTCCCTCATTCCTTTCATTATTCCTCCTGTCTTATATGACATTTTTTTCTATTGAGAAGAGAAAGGAGGCCACATGATCCAACTCAGGATGTCTGCCAGTTTTAAGTAAATATGTCACCATATCCTTTGGTTCATATTAAAATTATTTAATGTATCTCCCAGATACTTTCTCCTTTCCTTATCATATAGAGGACAAAGTATCATTGTCCCAAGAATCCCTCAATAAATACACAGACCATATTAGCGTGGTTGCTCAGTTCGGCAATAATTTTACTGATTCATCACATTTATGATATTTCACAATAACATGTTAGCAACAGATACATCTCCAGCCTTTCATTTGTAGTCTCTTTATCAATTCAATTCAATTTTATTGTTCAGCAAAGCTAATACAATTTATAACTTATAGTCACAAACACGTAAATACAATTGTTCCATAGACATATAATTGGCTACTTATAAACATTTGAAAAAACCTTAAAATATAAACTTTCACAGCTAAAGAAATGTGTTAATAAAAACTTTGCTACATTTTGTAAAACAATTTTCTCAGTACAGATAAAGAGGTATTCAATGATCTCATCTGAAGAAAGTTTGAGACCACTGAGTATAGAGCCCAACCATTTTCTTCTGTTTTGTTCAAAAAGGGCATAATAAGATGACATGTTTCAGGTCATCTTTACATAATTTCCACATTTGCAGAAGGGAGACATAACATTATTTCTTTTCTGTCTATGTAAAATAAACTGTGCATTATAACTTTCTGTTCTGAATCTCTAATATGCTCTCTAATTTTTGGGCACGTTAAATATGTTAAATATTGCTCATAACCCCCAAAACCTTTAAAACGTTTATAATCATTATGTAATTTAGTCTGAGCTAATTTAGAAAATGTTAAATTAGAGTCTAGATCTTGTATTCTGCATTTAATTGATGAAACAATCTCATCCCAAGACTTTATATATATATCATAAAGTATGGCCCAAACCCAATGGGAACATGATTTTCTAATTAGTTTTATGGAAGGATGTTACAAGACCCAACTCTTCCATTTTTATCTCCTCCTCAAGGCACTTTGTGGGCAATCGATGATCCTGTAGTAAAAATGTTTAAGCAAAAACAGAATTTGTCTTTCTTTTAAGGAACTCAGAGAATATTGACCAAGTTCCAATCTAAGAATACAATTAGGAGTTCCTGGAGGTAACATAAGAATATGTCGATATAATTTATTAAGTGAGGTATCCAATGGGTTAATATTAGTAAATCCCATACTTCTCCTCCATACATTATGCTAGTTTTAATTTTTGTATTTAATACCCTTAAAACCCCTTTTATCAAGGACTTCCCATTTTAGCGTGAAATATTTTAAATGCATTCATGGAAGACAATGTCCTATTTTTGATGTGTTCTATATGTTTGGTCCAATTTAAATTATAAGAAAAACGTATTCCCAAATAATCATAAGTTTTAACTATCTCTAATTTTCTCCCTTTATCACGAATTTTGGATCATATCTGGGAGAATTTCCAAAGATCAAAATTTTAGTTTTATTTAAATTTACATTAAGCTTTCTCTCTACAAAGAGTATCAAAACACTTTATTTTCCTTCTGAGTCCCAATGCAGTGGTGGATAATAAGACCAAATCATCTGCATATGCTAAACTGTCAATTCTACTTTCGTTGATTTTTGGTGCATGGAATTCTGTATTTTAATTTCAAGTAGAATAGTGTTTAAATAGATATTAAACAGAGTAGGTGCTAATATACAACCTTGTCTAGCCTGGTATTAGTCCAGAATGCCTCAGTAGTGTGACCATATTGATTATATTGAGTCTTTGCCCAAGTATATTCATGTAGCCTCATAATAATATCCAAAAGTGCCTTTTCTAGACCAAGTTTTTCCAATGTGGTCCAAAGTATTTTCCTACTAATACTATCAAAGGCTACTGAAAATCTACAAAACAACAATATAATTTTGATTTACGTATTTTGTATATTTCCATGCTAAATGATGTAAAACATAACAATGATGGATTGTGGACCTATTTCTTCTGAATCCATTTTGAGCCTCATCCAAAATTGAATTTTCTTCAGCCAGGATAACAGTCTACCAAGTATAATTTTTGAAACAATTTTTGAGACACATCGATGAGGCTAATGGGTCTATACATCCTTGGATCTTTTATGTTACCCTTTTTAAAAATTGGAAATATAATGCTACCGGCCCAGCTCTGAGGATATCTTGAATTCTGGACAAAACCATTGTACATTAAATAGAAGTGGAATCCACCATTCTTTTGAAAGATTTATAGACATGTCCAATAATTTTATCAGGCCATGGTGCTTTATTGGACTTTAGGGAATTTATTGAGTTAAGTATTAATAATTCTGTAATCAAAATTGGGATTGGAAAATGTGCCTCATATTTTATATTTATTTCCTCTTCATCTTCATCTTTTAGAAAATAACTCTTGAAATATACATTCCAAGATTGCGTGTAATATGACTTTCTATTTTCTCCTGATATTTATTAAATCCTTGTACTATTTTCCAGAATTGTTTACTATTTCTTTCAGTGACCGCTATTCTTAATTTTTCCCATAAAAGGAAGGAGTTTTTATTTTTTCTTCTTCTAAAACTTTCTTATAAATCTCCTTTCTTTACTCAGATTCTGATAATCCATTTTATTTTTATTAGTAATCTTCCTGTGTTGTCTTAATTTTTTAGAAAAAATAGCTTTTGCTTTTTACATCTTTGATTAGACCATGATTTGGTATAATTTGAACATTCTTTTAATTATTTTATTTTCTTTACAGAAAGTGCTCAATTTTATTTGAATATTTTCCCAGATATCATAAATGTCAGAATTAGCTTTGTCTTGGGAGGAGATTGCTGTTATTTCTCCAGAGTATAATATTTTGCAATTGATTCTGATAGATTGGGTTCCATCTTATTCTTTTCATTAAGTATTTCCACATATTCAACAGTATTCCCGTATCTTGAGTTGTTTTTATAAAATTGTTATCTATAGTAGCGACAAAGGAAGGTGAGAGGATTCTAAATGCTCAATAATTTCCAATTAATGAGTTATTTTTATTCCTCAAGATTTGCCCATATCAAATCAGGAATAGAGGATCCCAAGGGGCCCCTAAAGGTCAATTTTCCATTCTGTCCCCATTAGTTCTTCCATTCAGAATACAAAAATTCCTACTGGCCAATGCTATTAATAATTTCTACCCCTATGGTTGAATCTTTTCTCCATTGTAGATCTTAATGAAGTCAATCTATGGTTGATTGCTTCCAGAGCTCCTGCTAAAGATGAATATAGACCCTCTGAGATTCCCTCCTTTATTCTTGCATTAAAATCTCCCAAGATGAAAATGGGCCAGTTTCCTTCTGTTTCACTAATAGTATTTAGTTGTAATTTAAGATTTGAGATATAGGATCCTTCATTTCTGTAGATTTGGATTCTGGGGAAAGTAAACATTACACAATATTACTTTCTGGGAATCCTTAGCCAGTTCAAGAGTTAGGATATTATAGGTCTTCGTAGATAGTTCTTTTATCTTCAAGTTTAAACTAGTCTTTATCAATAATATTAGACCCCCCTATATCTACCAAATTTCTTTCTCTAGATGCTGGGAAACTATAAGGTGCAAAGCTGGGAAATCTGGGAGTAACCTCTTCCATACACCAAGTCTCTTGAAGGGCAATTATGTCAAATGATTCCAAGAAAATAAGTACCTCAGGGTCCATAACTTTCAGATGGAAACCTTCAATATTCCAAGACAAGATGGTTAGTTTTCCCTCTTTATGACTGAAACTGTTCCCCATTAGGTATAAAACAGATTCTAAATGACATTCTGGATCCAAATTTATCAAAGTTTCAAAAGCATTTGGGTCCCTCCAATTCTCAAGGTCTATAAGGGATAATCTATATCCTTTTCATCTTTCCTGATGGAATCCTCCTTCATTTCTCTACTCATTTCATTTGGATAAATAATATATATCCCCAATTTGTCTAAACTTTCCACCAGATCCATAAGAATTTTGGCCTTTTCTGGATTTTTAAAAATACAATCAATTTGACTAGAACTGGTTGCGTTTTTGTAAACCTTGATATAATCTACCATGTTCTTAGATATTTTTGGATCCAGAAATTCTTGAGAGGAAGGAGAGCAGTTCTTCTCTTATGCCAGCATCAGAGTCATATCAGGTTGTCTCCATCCAAATATGACCACTGTTCTGCATAGCCAACTCTCATTTTTTTCCCATATTTATCAATTATTTCGATTATCTTCGCTATGTCTCTGCCCTCATTCCTTTCCTTCTTATCTTTTGGGACTTATTCTCATAGGGAGCGTTTGGTGAGATTACAACATTTTTGAGATCCCTATATCCATTGTTGTCTAATTTATATTCTAAACAAGTATTTTTGGGAACTAAAAGAGGTAACTTGATTGAGATTCCTTTTCCTCCAGAAGCATGTTTTTTCCATCATCAATTTGGCTATTTCTTAGTTTCACAATACAGTAAAACTGTATCATGAAATGCCATATTTGGTGGTCTCATAATGAATATCTCTTCCTTCACTAATGATGATATAATTCTAACATATATAAAACCCTATCCTTTAGATCCTCTCTGGTCTCTGTTAACGGTCTTAAATTCAGATATTTCAATCAGATATTCCATATCTCCTTCTATTTCCCTTTCTATTGACTTAATCAGAGATTTTATTGCCTGAGGTTGTTCAATCTTTTATCAATGGCCATACCAGAAGCCCTTGTTGACATCATAAAGCTGGATACATCCTCATAAGTGAGGTTAAACTTTTCCTTTACTTCTATTTCATTAGTTTTTCCCATCTTCATTTAGCTCTATTCCAGTATTTCCATTAGCCTTATTATATACTGGCAAAATTTTCTTTGCTTCCTTAGTATAGTGTTCTGTGGTCTTACCTTTCCTCTTCTGTTTTCTTTCCCAATTTTGCTTTTCCCATTTTAAATACTGATGGAGTTACTACTTTTACTTGATCTGTTATCTTATCTGATGTTTTCATCTGACAAAAGGATAAACTGTTTTTGTTTAAATCTGATGGTGATGGCAATGAAACCTGGATTCCCTGTTCACCATTTTTTTAATTTTTGGTGTCGAATTCTTTTCACTTATAGTCTCCTCTTGTATTTTAATATTTTTATTGAGATTTTGTATAAATAGCTCGGTTATAGAATATATCTGCTCTAATATTGGACAGTTCTTCTTTCAATATTCTCTAACACAGTAATGTCTGCATAATATTTGTTTTTAAGTATTTCAGCATTTGTTTTGATAATGAAGAGCCAGCCAAAAATTTCTCCTATTATAAGTGAAATCTTTCTCTTGCTCAGTAAATCCATTCTGTGCAGTGTCCCTAATTTCTGAAGAACAAACTTCAAAGCCCTAGAAACATAGACTTTGATGGCAGATAAGGACCGCTTGGCCCATATAGTCTGCCCATTTCACCTACAGGATAGGCCATAGATCCTAATTAACCAACAGCCTATTTCTTCCTACCTGCTACAAGAATTGGGTTTTATGTCTGATTAACCATAAGAGTGTCCCATTTTGTTCAGCCATTTTTTGAGTCCTTCTATAGTGGAACTCAATTCTTGAATTATCCCTTTAACTCTTTATTACCTTTATTCCTTTATACAGTTCATCCATGTTAGAGGATGCAAAGATGGTCCTTCAGACCTTAGGTCAGTATCAGTTTTAGTTCTTGTAGTGAGATAACTTTCCATGTAAGAGGGCTTAAGGGAATCATCAGTAGAAAGGGCTATAATTGAATGGTTAGAGTTGTTATTATCACAACCTTCTCCACTTTCTTTCTGAAAAAGTTTCCTATGCGTAATTATTAAAAGAGATTTCCTCTGGAAGGTAGTTTTGGTCATACTCATTATACACCCTTTCTGGGGAATAATAATCTTTCCTTAATTTACTAGCTTCATCTATTTGTAATGAAGTGGTGCATTTTGGAGTAGAAAGATACCTAGGACCTCCTTTCTTATCAGCCCATATTTCTGTAATTTTCAGCTGCCTTTTGTTTATAGTACTGTCGATGTGAATTTCATCCTGCTTTACAGACATATTTTTGGAATTGGATATCAAATTTACTAATTTAGGCTGTAGACTAACTTTTTCCTTGTATAACAGATTTTCTCCCTTTATGGGTATCTTTGACTTTTAAATCTTTGGGCTAGTTTTATTTTTGGGCCCAAGGTACTTTCAAAGCCAATTCCTTCAATTCCTCTTTAACTTCAATGTCAGGATAAGTTCCCCAAGTATTAAACTACCTTTTCCACTTCTAGTCTGGACCATAATAAAGGAGAAAGAGAGAAAAAAAAAGAAAACTCTTAAATTTTAACTTAAATACAAATACAAACAATCTTTATTAATAAAAATCTATAAGTTAGCCAATTCCAGATCCCAGAAGTCAATAAGCTGGAGATGTAATGATCAGAAAAAACTCCAAAAGCTTCAACTCCTACTCCAACTCCAGGAAATTCCAATACTGAGCTAATAAAAGCAAATGTCGATGTCAATGGCACTTATGTGTATACCACTAGAGAGGCTTTCAGAGTCCTTTGTATTCTTGATGTATAAAATCACTGGGATAAGTGCAGAGGCTTTATCAAAGCGTTGAGATCGAAGTATCTTGTAATAACTTTAAGTTCCTTTAAGTCCCCTTTTGTAATGACCATAAAATGGTGACCCATAAGCAGTAAAAGCTTCTTGCACAGGTGCACCTCTTGTCCTCTTGTCCTTCTCTGCACTAAAAGGACAAAGAGAGAAAGCTAATGGGGCTGACAAAGAAATAACTTACTTAAAATAGCAAAGTAACAATATTAAATACCGTTTTTAACACAATTGTAATTTGTAAAGTTAAACCAAGATATGTCATAAAGAAATGCCATGAAAATCTATGTTAGTATTTAAAATAAATCTTAAAAACCCTATTTACTAACAAATAACAAATAACAAATAACCTCTACATATACTAAAAAGTTATAATGGAATACCTAAATTTCACTTTTAAAATTTTAGTAAAATCCAAGAGCTCTCAAAGGTTTAACACCTTTTTATCAACTTCCAATAGAGAGATTCCGAAGAGCCAACCAGTCACTCAGGTGGAGCCCGAAACGTTTTGTTTTTAGAAGAACACGTCCCTTCACAGTGTCGACACACAATGTACCACGTTTGCATTGATACGTCGCTAGCTTTCAAAACGCCAAACTGCTTTTTCGTAATAAAGAATAAACAAGGGGTAACCCTGTATTTGTAGACTTAAGTAAGAGTGCGAGTCTACTTCTAAACAAATCGCTACAGTCTCCTTTAATTGCAGTCTCACATTGTACCAAGCGAACTGAGTAAGTGCAAAGCACAGAATAGCCGTTAACACTCAGTGCAGATATACTCAAAGTAATTATGTGCAAAGCAGCTAGTCAAATAGTCTGCTTATGCTAATCAATTACCAATGAATCACCTAAGCACCTAAGCAAACAGCGGACATTCTCCTTTGGCTGGCTGATGGCAATCCGGAATCTGTCATTGATTTCTCATTAATCAGTGATAATTTAACGGGTGTTACTGATAATTTCAAATTAGAACATAGATCAGTGTAAATAAGCTGATAAAATTTTAACTTCTTTTAATCCTATTTCTATTGTATTTGATTATGTCCAAATAGAGCCAATTAGACCAAGATCAAGTGCTTCAATTTTAAACGATGTCGTAATTTGGACAATTTTACATAAATTGCCCAATTAACTCGAATTGTCACGAGAGAGCCCTCCGTGCTTTCCGGTCTACTAACTTCTAATCTGCTCAACAATTAAACCAGAATCAAAAGTAAAAGTGAGAGAACTAATTTAAATATATCTCAATAGATAACCAAATCAACCACCACATGTGTTCTACAGCAAGCACCACAGTACCGCAGTACTGGGCCCTCCAATTACAAAAGCATACTAAGGTGCAAAAGAAAATGCAAAAATGCTAAAATATAATCAAACAAACCAATGTGTTTTTTAAAACAAAATCAAAACCAAGGTCTCCACCTTTAAGCCCTAGTTTAAACCCTTGTATTTTGACTAAAATAACTAATTAAACCGTATGAGCATAGCTTGCAATAAATCGAATAGCAATATTTAGCTGAGTTGTGCAGTGGATTTTATTTAAGAATAGTTTAACAAGTAGTTTAAAAATATTTCTAATCCTCTCCGCACGGCAGAGTTCTCCGTTGTATCCTTATACAATAAACTTTATGACTTGTATATAGCTTATATATTTTAAATTTCTGAAAAATTAACTAAAAGCGGGACTAATGTCAGACACAGATGACACAGATGAATGGAGGGAAACTTTGATTATGGACTCCTATGTAGTTTAGTCTCCAATATCAAATTTATACAAACACAGAACTTGTTGAGAATGCCAGTCCTCAGCAGGACCGCTCCTATTACTCCCTCCTCCGCACGGCTCCCACCGGGAATCCTGACACTGGATCAGAGAGAGAGGACTTCTCAGTAGGTCTGTTTTAAATCTGCAGCACAAGTTACACTGGAAGGGCACCAGAACTAAAGCGTTACTATCGCTTCTCACTGCTCTATAAATTATTCAGACTCTGTATTAGTGTAAAACTTTTCCGAGCTCTACACAGGCTACGGTGGCATACCTGCTATAGAGCAGTGGTGAGCATTTCTGGTGCTCCTGCTGGAGTGCTCCTCCTCAGCCTCTCTAGCGTGCAGCTGCGCAGTCAGGGATTCAATCAATCAATCAGTCCTCTGATAGCCCACCTTAGTCTCTTTATCATCATATTTACATACATTATATTTACATGCTGCTGTTTTCCTTTCTGTAATGCTCTTTAGCCTACAAATTTTGCTCTGGGTGGAGATACTGGTGCTTTGTGTAGGGTATTTAAATCCAGTAGATGCCTTACTAAAATGTTTTAGTAAAACTATTCACAAGCACTCAAACTGAGACCATAAAGTCTTTGTTTTGTTTTGCATATTTTATTTTACCAACAGCTATTTGCATTTTAGTTTTATAAACTTTTAATGCACCCAGGTTTCCTTTACTGATAACTCACTTGCTAGGTCAAAAACTACTTATCGTTCTGGTGAGTGATGCACCCAGGTTTCCTTTTACTGAGTGATTCATTTTTCTGGGCTCAATTGCCTATTCCAAATCTCTGCTGCAAGTTGAGAGACTTATTGTATTTAAACTTAAACCATGCCAAACTTTGGGTACAAAACTCTCTCTGGTTGGTTCTTCCTTCAAAATTATTCTTAAATTGACCTGCATATCTGCACTGAAGTCGCACAGTTAGACGAAGTCCACTTTGAGATGAACCACCGTTTTATCATTCTGCCATTCTACCTGCCATTCTTCGGCTCTACCTTTCTTCCACGTGCTCTCCATGTGACGTACTGCTGATGTTTCGAAGGATGCCCTCCTTCCTTAGAGCTAAATGTTGCCCTTGATTCATACCTCCTCTTATACGCTATGTTGTTCAGATTCACCATTCTTTTGGCTTAACATTCCAAATTAACTTCTATTAACAGACCCAATATATGCTTCTTATTTATTAATTTATTACCACTTGCTATTCTTTACTTTCATAATTATATTCGCTGTTCATTTCCACACACCTTTGGTGCCAGTCTGATTATTGTTCTAGTGACCTTTTACAACCTTTTGAATTTCCTTATTCAAACCTCTTCACATTATTCTCAACTTTTCCAATTTCCATTTTGCCACATTTCTTTTATGCCAATATTCTTTCAGTCGCTTTTATTTTTACTTGAATGACCTTTAGCTGGCTTCTTGACCTCCCTTATTTAAACCTCTTCACTTTATTCTTAAATCCTGAACTTCATGTTAGTTTCTTAACCTTTTCAGCCTCCTTTATTCTAAATCTTATTTCTCAAATGGCATTAGTTGATCCATTATAAAAATTCTGATAACCTTGATCATCATTTAAGCCTTTTCAGCTGCATCGTCTGTAATTCATGGATAGAGATGCAGTGAATTATAAATCCGCCTGCTAAGTGGACATAAAGTGACCACTTTGTATCCATGGAGCACAACGTGAAGTGGACCCTGTAAAGTGCTCACTTTGCATTATCATTACCACTTCACTTTCTCATTATGCCTTAAGTAAGGTGAAGTGAGAAGAAAATAGGTACGTCACATGGGCTGCAGTACTGTAAGTCACATGCTTTAGCCAGGCAGGAAGGAAGTGAGTCAGAGAAGCAGTTTCACATTCTCCTTTGCATTTGTACAGGGAGAAAGCAAAATTGTTTTGTGAGAGGAGTTTGCTTGGCTCTTGAGTCATTACTGCCAATCCAATTCAAGTAGCTTTTTAAAAGCTATTTTATTTAGTGTTTGTATTGTGTTAGTGTTTTTTGGTTAGTGAAATTTTTTTATAAGTTTTGTTTTGTTTTGTGTGTGTGACTGACTGTGTGTGTGTGTGTGTGTGCGTGTGTGTGTATGTGTGTGTGTGTGTGTGTGTGTGTGTGCGTGTGTGGTCCCGTGGACCCAGGAGGATGGAGGGTCAGGTTAGAGTTGGGGAAGGTGAGTCACTGGCACATGGGAGTGTTAGAGGGGAGGAATGCAGACCAGTGGAGGGCGGGCGGTCATGTTATGTTGGACCACTCCAGACTCCTGGCCAGTGTTGCTTCCACCATAGAATCAACAGGAGCAGCAGCAGCACCAATGCCACCAGTGGCTGTTGCTCATCCACCTTCTCCACCACCACCACTAGCAGAAGCTGTTGGGGCTCCAGCAGCACCCCTCCACCACCTCCACAGCCACAGAAGGTGGCCCAGGCAATAGCTGGTGGTGGTGGGACTCATGCCCACCAAGTGAGTACTTTGTCTGGTCCCCCGCAGCTCCCCAGTGTGGGACTTTTAATTTCATGGAGACAGCACAGTGGTGCAGTGCTGTGTGTGTGGTGTGCTGGTGCACCATGGTTCCCTCGGACACATTTGGGACCAGTGGCCAGCACACCCACATGATGAATCACCACAGGGCTGAGTGGCAGACTGCCACAGAAGGGGCCATGTGTCCACCTGCTGGACCTTCTGTGGCAGTGACTGAGGGTGCTGCTGGGGTGAGATGTGCCTCACAGCAGTCACTGCCACAGCAAGAGGAGGAGGGCTACATCAGGTGCTCCACCACCACCGCCACCACAGTCACCAGCACCACCCTGTCCACCACCAGACCCACTACCTGGATTACCCACTGTAGGGACCCCAGCACAGTCCCTGTTAGCCAGTCTGACCACCTCCTGGTGTGGGAAGCACTGGAGGAAAACAACAAGCTTCATTAATTTGGAGCATCAGGTTACCAGAGTGGAAGCACAGCAGCAGCAAATACTTTCCTATGTATCCCATTGTGTTAGACAGAAAAGGAAGTGCAAAAGAAGAAGGAAACCACTTTGGTTCTCAACAAGTAGCAGAAAGGTCAGAGCCAAAAGGCTGACCTTCAGGAAATATAAGGGAACACAGTGGGATGAAGATAGGGAGGCATACCAAACTGCCCTAAGGGAAGCAGGAAGTCAGTAAGGCAGGCAAAGTCCCAAACTGAGAAAACACTAGCACGAACAGTAAAAGAAGGTGACAAGACTTCTATAGCTACATTAGTGAAAGGAGAAAGTCCAGAGGGGTATTGCTAAGCTTAATGGAGAAAAGGGAGCATGTGAAGAGGAGGACCATGTAAAGCATCTATCCTAAATAGATACTTTGCTCAGTATTTACTGAAGAGAAGGTAGGGCAGGGCCCACGGCTCAGCACCATGGACACAGGGGAGGGAGGTGAGCACTACTCCCTTCACAAAAGAAAGGGTCCTACAAGAGCTTGCTAAGCTCAGGGTGGATAAGGCAATGGGACCTGATGGCATACATCCCAGGGTACTTAAGGAGCTAAAGGTGGAACTAGCAGGGCCATTAGCAGAACTGTTTAGTGAGTCTCAGAGCACAGGAGAGGTCCCAGAAGACTGGAGAAGGGTTTATGTGATCCCGCTCCACAAGAGTGGTAGCAGGGAGGAGACAGGGAACTACAGACCAGTCAGTCTTACCTCAGTAGTGGGCAAGATTATGGAGGCATCCTTAAGGAAAGGATAGTGCAGCACCTGGAATCCATAGGGGCACAGGATCCAAGACAGCATGGGTTTACAAAGGAAGGTCCTGTCAAACTAATCTCATAGATTTCTTTGACTGGTTAACCAGAGTGGTGGACCAAGGGGAGCAGTTGATGTCACCTACCTTGACTTCAGCAAAGCTTTTGACACTGTTCACATAGAAGATTGATAAATAAACTGGGTAGGCTCAGGGTGGGTCAGAAGTTGGTCAACTGGGTGGCAAACTGGTTGACGGGCAGAAAGCAGAGAGTGGTGGTAAATGGTATACAGTCAGAAGAGATGCAAGTCACAAGTGGTACTCAGGGATCAGTCCTGGGGTCAGTCCTCTTCAACATCTTCATTAGTGACCTCAGATGGACTAGAGGGTAAGGCTTGTCTGTTTGCAGATGACACCAAGATCTGCAACAGAGTAGATGATCCAGATGGGGTGGGCAGAATGAGAAGAGATCTGGATAAACTAGCAAAATGGTCAGAAGAGTGACAACTGGGATTTAATGCAAAGAAGTGCAAGATCATGCACATAGGGAAGAGAAACCTGAAGCCACCTATAGGCTGGGAGGAGTTGATAGCAGTCACAAAGGAAGAAAGAGACTTGGACATCATCATCACTGATGACCTGAAATCATCCAAGCAGATCTCTAAAGCAGTAGGTAGGGCTAGAGGGGTTTTAGGGTGTATTAGTAGGGGTATCACAAGTCATAAGATGGAGGTAATAATCCTTCTTTACAAGACACTGGTTAGGCCCCATCTGAGTATCATGCGACAGTATTGGAGGCCACACCTTCACAAGGACATTAACCAAATTGAGGCAGTCCAGAGAAGGCAACCAAAATGGTGCAGGACTGCATCAGAAGACATATGAGGACAGATTAACAGAGCTCAATATGTATACCCTGGAGCAAAGGAGGGAGAGAGGTGATATGATCGAGGCATTCAAACACCTTAAGGGCATTAACAAGGCGAAAGAGTCTAACATGTTTAAATATAAGAAAATAGGAGGACAAGAGGATACAGGCATGAGATTAGAGGGTGGCTGATTAAGGGGAAATGTGAGGAAATTCTTTTTCACAGAAAGGGTGGTGGATGGATGGAATGGCCTACCTCAAGAAGTGGTGGCTATGAATACAGTGCAGGGCTTCAAACAGGCATGGGATAGGCATAAAGGAGCAATACAAATGAGTATGAATAGTAGGCCACTGACAAAGCAAAGGACGCGATGGCACATTTATAAGGTAGAAAAGAAATGGGCAGACTGGATGGGCCTTGCAGTCCTTATCTGCTGTCAGCTTCTATGTTTCTATATTTACTTTCAGTGCTGCACCTGCTGCCAGACCACCACAGCATCCCACTGCCATAGTAAGTCCAGGTATTGTTTTCTGCCTACCACACCCACCCACCCATCTGACCCCACCCCACTACTGTGTTGTACTTTTGTTGTGTGTTTTGTGCTTGTTATTATTAAATCATACACATTTTCCCTTCCAGGGGGATCTTCTTGCACCACATAGTGCAATACATTTTTGAAAACAATGTGTAAATGCATTACAGTCATGTGACAGAGGCATTCCCATTCTGAAAATCTGCCCACATTCTTCCTCCTTCACAGCAACATTAGGACATGATAGCAGAAAGAACACGTGTGCGTGTTCTTACAGTGAATTTTGAATGTGCAGGTTTGCAAATGTTTCTTTATGTTAATGGTCAGTTTGTTGTGAAATATGTGGCCACATTTCCAGTAAGAAGAGCCTTGGGAGTGGAAACATCCCACATTTCACCACAAAGTGAACCTTATAACATTAGGAAACATTGCTTGGGATAGCTGCTGGACATTCAGTATAGTGAAGCATCGCCTGAGCTCCCCTGCCATCACATCTTAACATTGCTGAGGAAGTGTGCCTACAAATGTGGGATGCTTTTCAGATTGTTAATTCCTCCATCATGTGACTCACTGTAATGAAATTATGGGTGGTTTTCACCGACATACATTGCACTCTGTGGAGCAAAAATATTCCAGTGGTAGTAATGACCCCTATATTAGTTTATGTGCATCACCATAACTATGTAATGCAGTGACTGTCTGTAAAGCAGCAGTGCACCAATCTGTTGATAACTCTTACCTGTATTTTTTAATGCTATGTTACAACTTCCTTTACTTATATCCTGATTGACTGGAATGATATGATAATTTGCAGTAGTTGAGTGTGCTGTACTACCTTTTTCATGTGTGAAATAATGAAAGGAGCATTCCTTTTAAATTGGTGCTGCTGACAGTGAGTGTGACCAGGTCTTTGTCATTGTTTTCCTCTGCTTTTCTCCATCACATCAAGTAGTTGTCATATATAACTTCTGTTGTTAACTAACAGTTATGCATCAGTCAGTGTTTTATATGACACCACGGACGTATGAAAAGCAGCTGCAAATAAATACAAAGCTGGTCGGAACAATATGGAAGATGTGCTCATTTTGTTTTCATACATGAAAAAGTAGGAGTAAGAGAAGCAGACATAAATTGTGAGAAGAATCTTATCATTCAAGTCACTGATAACTCGCACATAAGTAGTGGTTGCTGTGGCAATTTAAAGTAGCATAAAAAGTACAGTTCAGAACTGTGAGGACATTCTTGCAATGCTGCTTTAATTGTAAAATGTCACTATGACATCATGACTATGAGCTCAAAGCAACAATCACAGAACACACAAAAGTGGCACAGAGTCCCCAGATGTTTTCTGCAGGCCAACAATGCATCCTCCTTGTGTGCAGAAAATTGACAAGTAGTAAGAAGTGAAAAGAAACTGTTTCAGCACATACAAAGTCCCCAGAATTAATGGTTACTCAGTCATGTGTGCAGTGGTGGCACAGAGTCCCCAGATTTTTCTGCAGGCCAACAATGCATCCTCCTTGTGCATAAAATTGACAAGTGGTACTGAAGTGAGAAGAGACAGTTTCAGCACATACAAAGTCCCCAGAATTAATGGCACACTAGTCATGTGGCAGTGTTGGCACAGAGTCCCCAGATTTTTTCTGCAGGCCCACAATGTGTCCTCCTTGTGTGCAGAAAATTGACAAGTGGTAATAGTGAAATGAGACTGTTTCAGCACATACCCCATCCCATTATAAAATGATGACTGTGAGGTTCGTGTTGCCGGTCCAATGTGTTGCGCGAGACGATTCCACCAAATGAAATGTGATCATCTCAAATGGATTGAAGGTGCCCTTTGGATGTACACCATTAGAAGCTTAGTGAGTATATATATATATATATATATATATATCTAGTTGTGTATTTTGTAGGTGATGATGAGGGGGTTGAACTTGACATGGACATACACTCATGCTATTGTTCTGCATCACACAGGTGACTCCAAGCTGTTGCTGTGCACATTCCAGTGCTCAATGAGAATTTTTGCACTTAAATGGAAACGGATAACTCTCATATACATGAAGGTAAGTATTTCTTTTTGGGGTGGGGGGAATCATATTTTCACTTTTGTCTGTAATGGTTTCTTATTTTTACTTTCTTCAAAATGTCATCAGCATCCTTTTGAGTCTGATTGTTAATGATGGTCATGGTCATCGAATGAAATGACTTTTGTGTGTTGCGTGTGTGCCCAAGCTTGGGTCGGGGAAGGGTGTGACTGATGTTGAAGAACTTTTTGGATAAGGCCACTTTGACAGAACAAAAAGTATCACAAATTTTCCTAAAAAGAAATGAATGACTTCTAAAGTTGCAACTTCATTGTTATGTATCCCTCCCGGTTCTCAAATCTCAATCCCTATTGTCAGTTATATTTCAGAGACACATCTTGTCAACTACTAAGACAACCTGCTGTGTGCAATGTTTGCAGCAGTCTTTACAAAATAATGAAATGGATGAAATAAAATCTTCATACTTACCAGAACGGAGTCACACTGACTTTAAAGTGTCTGTTGAAGCTCAAACTTACTGCAAAGAACAAACTGCAACTCCATTTGGGACCTGGAAACCTGATTAAGGCATAATACTGCAGAGCACTGGGTAAGAAGGGAGATACACTTTCTACAAAAGTTTTTTGTATTTTCCTTATTGGTATTAACAGAGAATTGCAGGATTCCTTTAAAAGGGTAGTAATTTTATAACCAGAGTGAGATACAACTGAATTTGCTCGAGTGCGGGGTTGAGACCCGCATTTGGAAGGATATTTTGTAACATTTTAGTGTCCTGCTGGCTGAGAAGTTAATTTTTAGCCCTGGTTTCACTGAAAGGTTTTGTGTATTGGAATCAGACATAGCAATCTGCCTGCATTGAAAAGGCCTGCTTACATCACAGGTGTCACTAGTCAATCAATTGGATCTGGGTGGGGTTTCAGCACTGTGCTTATCTTAGACATCCTTCACAGTTAGAAGCCAGTCACACTGACTTTAAAGTGTCTGTTGGAAGCTCAAACTTACTGCAAAGAACAAACTGCAACTCCATTTAGGACCTGGAAACCTGATTAAGGCATAATACTGCAGAGCACTGGGTAAGAAGGAGATACACTTTCTACAAAAAGTTTTATTTGTATTTTTCCTTATTGGCATTAAGCAAGAATTGCAGGATTCCTTTAAAAGGGTAGTAATTTTATAACCAGAGTGAGATACAACTGAATTTGCTTGAGTGTGGGGTTGAGACCCAGCATTTGGAAGGATATTTTGTAACATTTTAAGTGTCCTGCTGGCTGAGGAGTGAGTTCATTTTATCCCTGGACTCAGGTAGAGTGGTTTGTGTTGGAGCCGTGGTCTAGTAAATTGTGGTGTTAGTTGCATTACTATAAAGGACAGTACTCACCAGGGTGGTGGAGCAGTTGTGTATCTGATTGTTTCTAACTGTCACCAGTGGCTGTGCACTACCCACCCACCCTTCCCCCACCCCCAGGCGTGGCATTCCTTTATAGCCACAGTTCTGACATCACTTCCTCAACAGGTCTTGGGGCAGAACTGTCATATTCCTAATAACCCTGCAACGTGCATAAAGAGTAGTTACACAAAACAAATAATAATACATATATAATTACATATTGTATAGAAATAAGGAGCGGGACATGTGGGAGTGGTGCAATGCACTGGCTGTGGGGCAGCAGTTTTCCAGGAAACATTCTGGAAACTGCATTGCTGTCCTATTTGTAGGCAACTGTCAGCTCTGAGAGAGGATGTTGCCCACCTCAGGCTGAACTAGCAAGGACTAAGGGGCCCTCCTCCCAAAGAGCACCACTGCCACAACCACTGAGTCAGAGGTTTCGGAGTATGAAGAGCAGTAGGACCACAGTGGGTTCTGGGAGGTGCGGGTAGTGGACCAGAGGCGAAGCCCCAGTTGTACCTCTACACAAAATCAGATGCCATTCTGGCAGAGCAAAGTTCCTCTATGATTCCACCCTCAGTGGAGACCCAGAAGAATGCTGAGGACATCCACAAGGAGACCCACAAAAGGGTGGCAAGGGACACCACAGGGAAGGAAACAGCTACTGATAGGAACCCAATTGTTAGGGGTAGAACTGGGAAGGGAGACAAGGAAGTAAGCTGCCTGGCCTGGTGCCATGGCTTACGGGACAAGAAGCGAATCCTCACAATTGTAGGATCAGCATCACAGGAAAGAGAACTAGATATCATTGTCCACCTTGGGACAAAATGACCTAGTTAAGCATGGGATCAGTGCAGTGAAGAATGAATTTGTGGAGTTGGGGAGGGCCTCAGACGGGTAGCAAGCACAGTAACCTTCTCAGAGGTGCTACCAGTCCATGCAGGAATGAGGCTGGGGTACTGCACACCATGCAGTTTAATGAATGGTTGCAAAACTGGTGCAGAGCACAAGGCTTTTGCTTCATTGGGGAGGGTCCACCTGGAGAGATAAAGGTCTATACTGGTATGACAGTCTGCATTTGTCCACAAAGGGGACCAAGCTCCTAGGTGACAGGTTTAAATGCTTCCTTGGCAAGCTTTTAAACAAGATAAGGGGAGGTACCGATAAAAGCAGGAAAAGTCAAGCCTCCCCACAAAACAGGGCAGGTAGTTGGGTAAACACTGAGGTACAGAGCTCAACACAGGGTAGGGTGGGGGTAAATGGTAAAATAGATAAGAGCAATAAGAGCAGGGATGGGGAAAAAGGATCAAGCCAACATTAAATGGAGGGCAACAAACTTTCTGAGCTAGTAGCTTTGATGGAAGATGAACAATTGGATATTGTGGCAGTCACAGAAACATGGTACACCGAGAACCATGAATGGGATGTCAACATACCAGGGTACACAATCTACAGAAGGACAGGAAGGCAAAGAGGAGGTGATGAGCTCTATACATAAGGAAGGATCAAGCTACAGAACTAAAAAGTAAAGGGGAGGACAAGAGGCACTCTGGGTTACCTTGGAGATGGGGAATGGCATCGCAATCCGCACAGGGTTGTATACAGACCCCGTCTCAAGGGGAGGAAATGGACAAGAAAATGATAGAGGACATTCTCAAAATGGCTGAAAAAGGGAGATATTGTTGATGGGGCCTGAATATGCCAGATGTTAACTGGAGGACATGTACTGCAGCCACATCCAAGAGCAGGATCATTCTCGATGCCCTGCAGAGGCAGACCTTAGACAGCTAGTGCTGGAACCCACTCGGGAGGGAGCAATACTAGACCTGGTACTCTCAAATGAGAGAGGATCACAAATTTAGAAGTCAGTAGACATCTGGGAACAAGCGACCACTGCACAGTGTGCTTCACAATGAGCACAACCATGGAGATAAGCCATACAAAAACAAGGATACTGGACTTTAGAAGGGCTGACTTTGGCAAAATGGGTGAACACCTGAAGAATGCACTAGCAAATGGCTAAATAGAAGGGTGGAAGAACAATGGAGAAAAATCAAAACTGCCATCATAGAGGCAACAAGTCTTTGTGTAAAACAAATAAAGAAAACAGAGCAAAGTAAAAACCACTATGGTTCTCAAAAGAGGTGGCAGGGAAGGTTAAGGAGAAAAAGGCTGCATTCAAAAAGTATAAGGAATCACAGAAGGAGCACGACAGGAACTGTATCAATTAAATCAGAAAGAAGTTGGAAAGGCAGTCAGAATAGCAAGGCACAAACCGAGGAAAAAATAGCCAACTAGGTCACAAGGGGATAAAACCTTTATAGGTACATTAGGGACATAGAAAGGTTAAGGAGGGATAGTGAAGATTAATAAAGGAGAGGGAGGTGGGCAGAGGAGACAGTGAAAAGGCAGAGATACTGAATGAATACTTTTGCTCAGTATACACAAAAGAAGATGAGGAGCAGTTACCTAAACCAGACAATAGAAGCACTCTGGGTGGGGGTTGATACCAGTCCATTCACAGAAGAAAGAGTCATGAAAGAACTCCTAAAACTCAAGGTGGACAAAGCAACGGGGCCTGACAGGATTCACCCCAGAATCCTAAAAGAACTAAGGTGGGACCTAGTGACACCACTGACCACACTTTTTAACAAATCATGGCAGGATGGGGTGGTACCTGAGGACTGCAGGAGGGCAGATGTGATTCCCCTTATGAAAGTGGGAGCAAGGCAGAAGCAGGAAACTACAGACCTGTAAGTTTGACCTCAGTGGTAGGGAAATGATGGAATCACTTCTGAAAGAAAGAATTGTTGAGCACCTAGAGGCCAGCAGGGCACAGGACCCAAAGCAACATGGATTTCTGCAGGAAGGTGTGTCAGACTAATCTAATTGATTTCTTTGACTGGGTGTCCAAGTAATAGACCAGGGAGGGCTATGGATATGGCCTACCTAGACTTTAGCAAGGCATTTGACACAGTCCCGCACAAAGATTAATAATCAAGTTAGCTAGCCTGGAGTGGGTCCCAGGGTGGTGAGGTTGGGTAGTAACTGGCTGCACAACAGGACACAGAAGGTAACAGTGAATGGAACACATTCCGAAGAAAGGGGTTACTAGTGAGTACCTCAGGCTCAGGACTGGGTTCAATCCTCTTTAACATCTTTATAAGTGACATTACAGAGGGTCTGGAGGAAAGGTATGCCTCTTTGCAGATGACACAAAGATCTGTAACAGAGTTGATAGACAAGAGGGGTAGAAAAGATGAGAAGGACTTGCAAGGCGTTGGAGGAATGGTCAGACATATGGCAACTTAGATTCAATGCAAAGAAGTGCAAGTAATGCACCTGGGAAACAAAACCCAGGAGAAGAGTACACAATAGCAGGGAGGTACTAACAACAACAAAAATGGAAAGAGACCTGGGAGTAGTCATATCAGATGACCTAAAGGTGGGTAAGCAATGTGAGAAGTCAGTAAGGAGAGCCAGGGGATACTGGGATGCATAGGAAGGGCATCACAAGTAGAAAAGGGAAGTGATTATCCCTCTATACAGACAGTTGGTGAGACCCCATCTGGAGAACTGTGTAGTTTTGGAGACCTCATCTACGCAAGGACATAGACAGGATGGAAGCAGTCCAGGAGGGCAACTAAAATGGTGCAGGGTCTACATCAGAAACCATATAAGAAAGACTGAGAGAGCTTATATGTATACCCTTGATGAAAGGAGGACAGGGGACATGATAGAAACGTTCAAGTACCTCAAGGGAATCAACAAAGTCCAGGAGGGTAGCATCTTTCAGAAAAAAGAGATGTGTAAGAACAAGGGGAACAGTTTAAAGAGAATGGGGGACGGCTCAGGGGTAATGTGAGGAAATTCTTTTCACGGAGAGAGTGGTGGATACATGGAACAGGCTTCCTGAGGAGGTCGTTGTGTCTAAAACAGTGGGGAATTCAAACATGCTTGGGACAGACACAAAGCAATTATGAGAAGGGGTTGCAGGAAGCGGGCTGTTGGTTAACTAGAATCTGCAGCTTATCCAGTAGGTAGGGAATGGGCAGACTGGGTGGGCCAAGTGGTCCTTTTCTCTGTCAAAGTCTTTGTTTCTATGTTTCTATTACATCGGTTCCTCTCTGTAACGGCATAGCTACAGCATCTTTCCCAATGAGTAATAGTGATGGAGCCTGTTTTGTTCTCCTGTAAAGAAACAAAAAGTGTACTGTATGAGTTTTGCCACTGCGGCTCTGAAAAGCTACAGAAAACAAAACAGACAACTTAAGGCAGTGAGGAAGCATAACAAACATGAGTGCACATACTCACTTTATGGTTTAAATATTAAGAAGCTGGAGGTGGAGGCACCTGTGGACTGGTGGTCCATGGGGGGCAGACAGACTCGTGGTGGCAGACTTGTATAACATCAGTCCCGTGGTGGTGGTGGTCCATGGGGGCAGACAGACTCATGGTGGCAGCAGAGTTGGATAACATCTGTCCTGGTGGTGGTGGTCCGTCGGTGACAGACAGACTCTTGGTGGCAGACTTGCATAACATCAGTCCCAGTGGTGGTGGTCCATGGGGGCAGACAGACCTTGGTAGCAGACTTGCATAACATCAGTCCCAGTGGTGGTGGTGGTCCATGGGGGCAGACAGACTCATGGTGGCAGCAGACTTGGATAACATCAGTCCCAGTGGTGGTGGTGGTCTGTGGGGCAGCCAGACTCATGGTGGCAGACTTGGATAACATCAGTCCCAGTGGTGGTGGTGGACTGTGGGGCAGCCAGAGTCATGGTGGCAGACTTGGATAACATCAGTCCCAGTGGTGGTGGTTGTCCGGGGGTAGGACAGACTCATGGTGGAGCAGACTTGGATAACATCAGTCACGGTGGTGGTGGTCCTGGGTGGGGGGCACACTGCCTTTAAATACTGCAGTTAAAACCTGGCAACATTAACCATCATCATCCTCATAAAGAAAACTGCCCTTACAGTCATTGATGTTTGAAGTCTGACCACTGGGAAATTCTTTCTCCATTATGTCATCATCTACATCAGTGGTGGGCCGTTCAGGCAGCCACTGCCAGTGCTTCTAGGATGCTCCATTTCCACATTAGCAAGACTACCATGACTAGGCCTGGGTATGAATACTGAGGTTGCAGTCTCTGCTGGTATGTGCCTCTTATTCATTTTAATGAATGTTAGCAAACTAACATTTGCAGGAGACAGGTTTTTCCAATGATCCCTGACCATTGCACTCTGCTGAGCTGAATACCTCTCAACACTGACACTGGAGGGTGGGCATATGAGGTACTTCAGTACCACTGTAGTCAGCTCTGGCCATTCACTGACCTTTCCACTCCAGTACAAAAGAGGGTCCTCACTTATTGTCAGATGCCTGTTTTCAGACAAATATGACTCAACCATTCTCTGTGCCGCACTAAGTCCAATTGTTGATGCATCAGCCTGTTCCTCGGAATCAATGATTTCACAAATACCCACTTGGGACAAAGCCTCCCAAAGCAGGTTGATGCCAACCACTTTGGATGACAGACCACCAGGAACTACAGTCCCCTGACCCTTGCATGATATGCTTGCTGGTCCTCCAGCTACACTTTCAGCTGGATTATGCTGCTGAGGTTTGCAAACCTTGGCACGTGACTTCTGTGCCCCATGAACCAAGCGAACCAGTTGACCACTGATATTTTTACCTGTTCAGGCCCTCCTCCAGTACTGATGCAATTCCACATTTGTATCATGGGTCCAGCATTGTTGCTATGGCAAAGTTGTCACTACGCTGAATGCCTCACAATGTGATGATTCTGATCAAATACTGTCAGCATGTGTTGCAGCAACGCATACTACCACCATCTCCAGCAACATCAAGGCTATGCTGTACATTCACCAATGTCTGCCTCAGCACCTGCAGCAGTGGAATTGATTGGCTAATGGAGGCAAACTCACCACTCACTGCCTGTGTGGCATGTTTAAAAGGCCGCAAAATTGTTATTACAGAGTCCATGAGGCGCCACTGTTCAGTCATCATAGACATGGAGGCCCCAGAACTGTCACGGCTAGTATGCATAACAGAATATTTGGAGATGGCTTTGTATTGTTCATGCAACCTCTCTGTCATGTATAACGTGGAGTTCCATCGGGTGACTGCTTCCAGCTTCAAGCGGTGCTGAGGCAGGCTGTTTTGTATCTGCAACTGCCACAGTTGGTCACGGGCCTTTCCAGATCTTGAAAGTGAGAGCACATGCGTTGTGCAATGGTCAGCATTTCCTTTATGTCAGGGTGCTGCAGAAACTCCTGAACCACAAGATTTAAACAGTGGACCATGCATGGAACACGAAAAAACACCATTAAGTGATGCATTTTACCACATTTGACCCATTGTCACTTGCTATGAACCCAGCTCTCAGGGACAGAGGGTTTAGCCATCTGTCAATTTCAGTCAGTACCATGTCCAACATGTTATCACCAGTGTGTGAACAGGTCACACTGCGCATAGCAATTGTTGCATGCTGGCGAATTCCAGGAAGATTGCTACCATGACAATCCACCTTCCTACACTGATTATTCACACTACCAGCATCACAAACAACCTCCGCACCTGTGCCCAGTGTGCAGTTATACACAGATATGAACTTCCGCTGTTTTGCCACTTGTCCACATATCGATACTTAAATGGATGAATGGAGAGAGGAATGTTGAAGGGCATGTCTTACTGACTCTGAGACAGTGTGGAACAACTCGGGAACAGCACGGTAGAAAAGTATGTCCTGGATGGGACTTTCCATTTTGGACAGGCATGGGCAACAAACCACCAGAACCCAGAATTTTCCACAAAGGAGAAGGGCAAAGTTCGATTGCCAGCATTTCCACTACAGCAGCATTAAGTTCACGTGACACTGTATGATTGGGGGTACTTCAGCTTATGTGCAAAAACACTCTGTAACGTGGGCTGACTTAAACGTTTTACAGGGTGTGTTGTTGGTCACAAATGGTTGTGCTCTGTGATGAATGGCTTTGGCAGGTGGTGGAGTCTGGACATTTGATGAAGACGGTTGCACAAGTGATGATGACAAATCCAGAAATGATGCTATTTTGCCAGATTTGCCAACCGGGGTTGTACCACTTGCCCTAGACATACTGCATTCACCACCACCACCACCCACCACAAAACTGCTACTCCTCACCAACACTGGACAGCATTTCAAAGTCATTATGGTCCTCCACCTCATCATGCCTGTAGTAATCCTCTGCTCTTATTACCACACTACTGCACCGTTTAATTTCCTACTGGGCTTAACAGTCATGGAAGGGGATAGCATGTTGGCTATGGTTGCCAGTGATACGGGTGGAATGCCCCAGTCTGGTATTGGCTGCCAGCTTGTGCTGGTCCACAGAGCCAAGTGCCTATTCTTAAGATGCATATGCTGTCCTGCTGTCCTGGGATGGCTCCCTTTACCTCGACTCACACACACTGGCAAACCTGGCAGATTGCAACTGAATCATCATTTGCATCTTGAACAAAAAATCCCAAACAAGGGACTGTGTTGCTCTGCTTTTAGCATATCCATGATGATGTGGCTTATTTAAGTCTGTTATTTGAAGCACTGAAGGGGAGGGGTACCTGATGTTTCTGGCACTGCACACCTGGACTGTAACTGACCACCACAAATACCTATCATATTGAATACTGGGTCATCATCATCATCATCATCATCATACACTAAAACTGGTAAATCACAAGTTTTTACATGAGGGATTCCTGCAAACAGATTCAGACACAGTCACTTTTAATTTCTTTTCTCCAATTCCCAACTGGGGTCAATTACATCATCATCATATTCAGCAACGTCACTGTCACAAACATCCACATCTTCTGCTTGGATGCTAACATGTGGACTGCGTGTTGCAACAACAGCAGCATCATCATCATCAGCATCATCATTCATCATCAGCATCTACACCACCACCACCACCTGTTATTTTTTCACCACACTGTCAATCACTGCATAGAAAATGCGTGATGTTAAGTGCCACGGTGGATGGAATATCACATTGTATGCTGTCGTTGACATGATCATCAGATTCAGGTTCAGTTAATGGGATGTTACTGGGAAGTATGACATCATGTACACTGTCACTCACTTGCACTGCTTCACACTCAATATGTTTGGATACGGTACACTGGTCGAATTAGAACTTGGATTAACAATGCTAATACTACCTCCACCACCACTAACACCAGGAACACTGACACCACTGGCTAGGAAAACATCATCTCCTCCAACTACCAGTGAAGCTACTGATTGGGATGTAAAAACATTGCCAGAGAAATACCTTTCCTCACATCAGCCATGCACTTCTCTGTCTCACAGTACTACTACCACGTCCCACAGACCCTCTTACTGCCAACATTGCCATAGCAAGAAACAGCTTTACTTGCACATGTCTGCAGGCATTTTGGTGGATCAACCACAAATATTATTACCAAATTCAGATTTTGATACATTCACTTTATGACTGGAGGAATGCTGGCTGGATGTGAAGCAAAATAAACAACTGTGGCTTCAGCAACAGATAAGAGAGTACTGTGTTGTGACACTGTCACAGAATTAAAACAACTTCAGTAACCTGTGGTGCTGATGGGGTCACAAAACAATCCAATCTGGTAAAAATACCTTTTCAACGTGGGGTGGGGGGGAGCACTGAATACAGACAGTGCTGATTTTTATGGCACTACAAGCAGTACAACTAAGAACAGAGAACACGATCACAGTACAAAATCAGGCCGCTGCAGTGGATAGCAGGTTCATATCAGGGGTGTAGCCAGGCATTTCAGATTTGTACACCAACCTGCCACACTGCTACCCCTCCCCTACTGTTGTTCATGCCTGCCCCCACCCCACAACTTGGGTCCAAGGTTCCCAGCTCCAATCAGATGATTTTCACACTAGACCTGTTGTCTGTCTGCACTGCTAGTGTGGTGCTTGCTGCCCACTGGTAGACACCACTGACTGCACCATAAGTCCAAGACCATGGCAGAAATTTCTTCTCTGTCCCCTGCAGGTAGACAGATTCACTCCACTTGCCACTCCACATGAAGTATTTTTTCCTTTAGCTGGCTCTGAGTCTGTTCTTCCATCTGCTGCTCCTCAGTTCTTCTATTGCTTCTCATGCTCCCAGTACAATTGAACTAATAGTATGGCTTCAGACTTTGCTGGGGCATTTAAACTCACTGCCTCAGACTTGCCACACCCCTACCAGATGCCACAGCCAATCACTATGTGGGCAGAACATGTGGACCTAATTTAGACCTTCAGCTTTAACGCTGAGGTCCACTCTGTCACCCCCAAACAAAGCTGAAAGAGAAAAGAAAAGCCTGCACAGCCAAACAAAGGAATTTAAACACGATGGACTAGAGAGGGCAGAGCAAGGCTGGCCAGCTTGTTTATACCCCTGCTACTGAACTTGGTACGCCATGGCTTACTTGGAGTATCAGTAGCTACACCCTAATTTCATATTGCTGCACTAAGCTGCATTTACACTAATCTGTGTCACAAATTTTAAAAGGTGTATTATATTTGATGCACGTAACACTGCACACACAACATTGAACACTTTGTGCACAATGTTGAATGAGGAATGCGATGCAAATACAAAGTTCAGTGTACTGTCAATGTAATGTAAATTTGTAATTTAAACAACCTGACCTTATGAAATGCTGCACCACATTCACACAACAAACAGGAAGAAAATGTGTACTATTACTGACAATTTTACTATGTGTGTATAGTAACACAGTCAGTTGTACAACAAAAATATAACCAAAACACAAAGAAATCACTAGTTCTCCAACTTAAATCTACCTACACACAGATACACCCCTCCCCACACAGCACACTTCACTGTCTTTCAGCACACACACTCAATGTTGTAAATTTACCTTCAAAATCCACACACAAACAAAAATGCTCGATGTTGTGAGCAAATGAGGTTTTCCTACAATTTATGAACTACAGTTGGATCACCCCAAAAAGCAAAAAAATTTTAAACAGCTTTTAAAGATTCCGACAGACAGCTATCAGAGCACACTGTCTCCTACTCCTTCCTACTCATACTACCCCAAACCGAGGCTGTGCAGATCAATATAGACCTGAACTCCCATGAATCACTGCAAAATCTGCCTTGAGAGCTCAAAAACAAGGCGAAGTGAGGCGAAGTGAACTGCCACCAATGTACTTTGCCTTAAAATTGAAGTAGTGACCAGGGGAGGCGGAGTAATGCGAAGTTGCTGTTTTCAATGCTGCCGTGTTCCTCATTATAACGTGAAAGTGTTCCACTCACAGTGGAGCACTCAAGGACCCGCCTGTGCTCCATGGAACGGTTCGTGGAGGGATTGAGCCCACTTGCCACCACTATTCATGGATCCAATATGCCTCTCTTTTAATCTTAATTCTTTAATATTTCCACCTCTTATGGGCAGCTCCACATGTTCTATACCTACATATTTCAGAGATGCTGCAGAGCCATGATTTGCCTTATCATAGTGCTTTGCCATTGCGTATTTAAAATTTTTCATTCTAATTGCAGTCTTGTGTTCACTTATTCTCTGTTTAGTTGCCTTTTAGTCTGTCCTATATATGCCATTGCACATGGACACGAAGCTTATATATTACTTGTTCCAGTGCAATTGATGAAGCCTTTATTTTATACTTTTGTGATAATTTTTGGATCCATGAAGTGAAAAAAGAAAGGCAAAGGGAGGGGTAGTGAGACTGAATGGGAGGATGGGGGCAGCGTGAGGATGATAGCAGTAAAGCGGACATACTGAACAGGTATTTCTGCTCAGTCTTTACTGAGGAAGAGGAGGGTAATGGGTCTGAAGGGAGCACAAGGGGTGAGAATGGTGCAGAAATGGACACAAGTCCCTTTACCTGAGAAAGGGTCCTGAAGGAACTGGAAGTAATAAGAGTTGATAAAGCAATGGGGCCAGATGGGGTGCACCCAGGGTCCTTAAAGAGCTAAGAGAGGTAGTGGCTGAACCTCTGGCTATCCTGTTTAGCCGATCACTGGAAACAGGGAGGTACCCAAAGACTGGAGGACAGCAGATGTAGTCCCCTTACACAAAGTGGGAACAAAGAGGAAGCGGAAACTACAGACCAGTCAGCCTCACCTTGGCAGTGGGGAAGATCATGGAAGCACTACTGAAGGAGAGACTGGTGGAACATCTGGTTGTCAATGGACTACAGGACCCAAGGCAGCATGGTTCCACCAGGGCCGGTCATGTCAGACCAACCTCGTTGAATTTTTGACTGGGTGACTAGGGAGGTGGATCAGGGGGGCTGTGGACATGGCCTATCTGGACTTCAGCAAGGCCTTTGACACTGTGCCACATAGAAGACTATTACACTAACTTGGGAATATGGGTGTGGGCAGGACAGTAGTGTGGTGGGTAGGTAACTGGCTGGGCAGCAGGACACAGAGGGTGATGGTAAATGGCTGTCACTCCACAGAGGGAAGAGTGACCAGTGGGTACCACAGGGATCAGTGCTGGGACCGGTCCTATTCAACATCTTCATCAGTGACATTGTGCAGGACATAGAGGCAGAATTTCACTGTTCACTGGTGACACAAAGCTCTGTAACAGAGTAGACACACCAGAGGGTGTAGACAGAATGAGAAGGGACCTGCAGAAACTTGAAGAATGGTCAGGGTTTGGCAGTTGAAATTCAATGCAAAGAAGTGCAAGATAATGCATATGGGGGCACAAAAACCCTGGCACAATATATCAGTTGGGGGTGAGGATATAGCATGCACCAAGCAGGAAAGAGATCTTGGGGTTATCATCTCTGATGACCTAAAGATAGGGAAACAGTGTGACAAGGCAGCAGGTAAAGCAAATAGGATGCTGGGATGCATAGGCAGGGGCACCACCAGCAGGAAAAGGAGGTCATAATTCCACTATACAAGACACTAGTGAGGCCCCACCTGGAGTACAGTGTACAGTTCTGGAGACCTTACCCACGTATGGACATAGACAGGGCAGAGCACGCTCAGAGGAGGGCAACAAAGATGGTATCATGGATTGCATCACAAGTCTATGAGGACAGGCTGAAGGAATTGAATATGTACTCCTGGAGGAGAGGAGGAGAGAGGGGATATGATAGAGACATACAAGTATATTAGAGGGAGGAACAAGGTGCAGGAATACACTATTTTTAAGTGAAAAGATGTTCCAGGACTAGAGGGCATGAGATGAAGTTGGAGGAGGATGATTCAGAGGAAACGTGAAGAAGAATTTCTTCACAGAATGGGTGGTGGACAAGTGGAACACCTGCCAGAGGAAGTGGTGGGGCTGAAACAATCACAGGATTTAAGAATGCATGGAATAGACATAAAGGAATTTTGGAGGTCAGGGGTAAGGGCAACAGACTTCTAGGAAAACATAAACTGAACTTACAAGCTCAAATGGGCAGACTGGGTGCCACAGGCCCTGTCTGACAACACAGTCTATGTATCTATGAATAACAGACGATGCGGCTAACGGCTTAAATTATGATCATGGTTATCAGAATTTTTTATAATGGATCAAATAATGCCATTTGGAAATGAAAGTAAGATTTAGAATAAAGGAGGCTGAAAAGGTTAAGAAACTAACATGAAGTTTAAGATTTAAGAATAAAGTGAAGAGGTTTAAATAAGGGAGGTCAAGAAGCCCGCAAAAGGTAATTCAAGTAAAAATAAAAAGAGACTGAACGAATGTTGGCATAAAAGAAATGTGGCAAAATGAAAACTGGAAAAGTTGAAAATAATGTGAAGAAGTTTGAATAAGGAAGGTCAAAAAGGTATTAAAAGGTCACTAGGAAAATAATCAGACTGGCACCAAAAGGTGTGTGGAAATGAACAGTGAATATAATTATGAAAGTAACAAACAGCGAGTGGTTAAAATAAATCTTAATAAATAAGAAGCATATATTGGGTGTGTTAATAAGTTAATTTGGAATGTTAAGCCAAAGAATGGTGGATCTGAACAACATAGCATATAAGAGGAGGTATGACTCAAGTTTAAATTAAATTGTTTAATTAGTATTTCAGAATGACCTATGAGCTTGAGCTCTTTTACAAAGGTTCCATGTCAGGGTGGACAATAAGACAATACACATATTTAGTGGTTACAGAGGCCTGATCATTAGGCATTAAAGAGCGATTACATGACAATTAGACAAACAGGAGAAAAAAACTGAGCAGTTGTAATTGAATACTAAGCTATTTCTAATCGTTGCCCTAGGTAGCACACCCTGGAAACCTCCAAATCCGTTGATAGACTATGGCAGAGTAACTGCATAGGGTTTAACGCTATCCCAGATGGCGAGAGGTTGGGTGACAGTGAAACAAGGGGTATTGGGTTTGAAACCAAACGAGAGAAGAGAGGTGGGGGATAATGAAATGGGGGCAGCTCCAGAGGACTTTGTCGAGTATGGTGTGTGTGTGGGGTTTGGGAGGGAAGTAACAAGGTGTTTAAAGAGGACTGATAGCTTACTTAAGCCCTTGGCTAGGCTGGAATGGAAGCAGGGTTCTCAGGTAGCCCTGCTGGGTGTTACTAGGTAGGCCTGTCTATCAAGTGGGGCCTGAGAAGCAGGTGCATTTTGAGTTAGACATTAGGTGCTGTTTGAGGCCTACTTTGAATTGAGACAGGCTGTTTGTAATTTCATCAGAGTTCATTTATCCAGAGGGGGCCCGATAGGAGAAAGCACGCTGCCCTAGTGAGGTTCAACGGAATGGTATGGACAGTGCTCCATTCTTCCTCCATCTGGTGATGTGTGTTGAGAAAGGTCTTGAGCAGGTTTCCTATACAGGGTGGGGTTTTTCCAAGGAGTGCCTTCTTCCCAGGAGGCAAGTTTTGTATTTGATCCTGTCTTTTAGGTTAAGCCAGTTTGTATGCTCATACAGGGTGCAAGCATGAGTGTAGTGATCTGCAAAGAGGGTGAGGTGGCATGCCTTATTGAATGCAATTTGGACCCTTTGAGCACTGTATCAGTAGCAGCTCCATAGACCACCAGCCCATAGTCTATCATGGAGAGTATGGAGCTGGAGACTGAGATTCAGAGTGCTTCTGGGGTGAGGGATTTCTTATGCCTATAGAGTACCCTGATCTCTGTGTTTAACACATTGACAAGGGAGTCTACCTGGTGCGTATCAGTGAGAGAGTCATCAGCGGTGACTCCAAGGTACTGAACAAGTGCACCTGCTCAATCTGCTCACCAGCCTTGTTGGTGATTATGAGAGGAGCATGCTTGTGTTTGTTGTAGGGGATGGATTGTAGCATGGCCTTGGTTTTCTTGTAATTTAATAGCAGATTTTGCCTACTGAACCAGTCCTCAAGTTTATTGAAAGAGTTCTTTAGTTCTGTTTGTAGGGCAACCTGAGAGGTGCTGCTGCTCAGCAACACAGCATCGTCTGCATACAGAATAGGTTTGGTGTCACAGGCTGTGGGTAGGTCATTTACAAAAGGCTGAAAAGCAGGGGCCCTAGAATTGATCCTTGAGAGACTCTAGGAGTATATCTCTGGAGCTGGATAATGTCTGGTTGATTTTGACTCACTGGCTCCTGTGTGTTAGGTAGTCATTGAACCAATTCACGGCGTTTGGTGCCACACCAATCTTTGGAGCTGGAGTACTAGTAGAGAGCGGTTGATGGTGTCAAGGCTTTGGTGAGGTCAGTGAAGATGGACTCCTACCAATTTGCCTTCATCCAGTGCCTTGTGCACATAGTCAGTGTATTCCAGCAGTGCCGTGGTGGTACTGTGTTTTTGCATGAAGCCATGTTGGTTTGGGCAGAGCAGATTGTATTTATTGAGGTATTCTGTGAGCTGACTTGCCGCAATTTTTCCAAAGCTTTGATAGTGGGGAGAGGATAGATATTGGCCTGTAGTTTGACACCAGCGCCTTGTCATCATTTTATGCACTGGAGTTACCAGGGCTTGCTTCATACCTCTGGAAATTGAGCTAGGCCAAGGATTTATTAAATAGCATTGTTACGGGCATAATAAGAACATCAAGGGTGAGAGATATTAACTTCATGTCTAGCCCATCACTCCCCAATCTGGTTTGCCTAGGACTTTCCTGACCATCGTTAGGGGCCTTTTCACCGGCACCTTCTTAAAGTAGAAGGTTGGGTGGTTAGTTATGAGCAGGTTGCTAACGTTGGTTCTCCACAGGCAGAAGGTAGTCTGGAAGCAGCACTGAGGACAGGTCTGTAAAGGCCTGGTTAAAGGCATCAACAATGGCTAGTGGATCTGAGGAGAATGAGTTATTAATGTTGACCATCTTAGGGTGCTGCTTTTGATCTTTACCAAGGATGTTCTTGATGTTGTCCAAACCTCTTTCCATATCCCCATGCATTGTTAAGCTGGGTCTTATGGAAATTGGCTTTTCTGAGCCTGATAAGTTTGGTGCACCGATTTCTAGCCATTTTGTAGCACTGTAGGTCATGCTTGCTGCCTGAGTTTAAGGCTTTTTCCAGAGGCAGTCCCTCTCTTTAGGAGGGAGAGGAGCTTGCCATCAATCCGGCCTAACCTCCCCGAATCTTCTGTTTTGTGCGTGGTGCATAGATATCACAGATGGAATTGAAGCCCTCAGTGAAAAACTAAGGGCCTGGTCCAGCGTAGGTGCCTTGTTGATGGGGACCAGTTTGTAGGCAGACAGGGCCAATTTGAGGGATCCAAATTTGCCTTTCGCAGAACCCTGCTCTCAATGAGGCAGGGTGGGCTTTTGGCAAGTTTAGTGGTTCATATAAAGGAGATTGGGGAGTGGTCACGAGCACATCCGGGAGAACCCTGAGTTCGGAGAATCGAGTCGGTGAGCTAGCTAAGACCCAGTCAATGAGGGTGCTGGTACCAGCCTTGTAGTTCTGCCTGGTGGAGGTGAGTTGCGAGTTGCATGAGACTGTGGGAAGTGATTAGGTCTCTGGAGGGTGTTGCCTCCTTACATAACCAGTTAGTATTAAAGTCACTGGTCAAGATGAGTTCTGAGCCCTTTCTGAGTGCGCTAATTTCTTCCATAACAAGAGGAAGGCCTTCCTTGGCTTTCTTGGGGGCAGGTAGGTTGTGGCAATGGTAAGGGTCTTGCCTTTTATGCCAACTTGTATTTTACCACTAGTAACTCATAATCCTCCACAACTTTGGAGATAGGAGGACGGAGCAACTCTGTGAGTTTCTGGCATATAGGAGGCAGCCGTCACCTTTCCTGCCTATTCTATCAAGTCAAAATGCTTGGAATCCTTGATGGCCACCTCCATCTTTGATCCTACCCGACAGCCAGGTTTCAGTTAGGCAGAGTATGTCAGGAGCATGGATGGTCATCCAAGCCGGAGCTGGTCGAATTTGGCAGTTAGGCTGCAGATGTTTAGCGATGCTATCTTTAGGTCGTTCACTGTATGGACCCCCTGCTCCTCAAGGTTGTTGGTCCAGGGTTTAGTGAACATTGCCAGAGAGTAGCAGTAGCAGAAAGATAACCTTTCTGGCAGATAGGCAGCATTTAGCTCTGAGGAAGACGGGCATCCCTGCAAATGTCAGCAGTATGGAGAGCACCTGGAAGAAAGGTGAAACCGAAGAACGCCAGGTAGAATGGCAGAATGGTAAAATGGTGGTTCATCTCAAAGTGAACTTTGTCTCACTGTGCGACTTCAGTGTGGATATGCAGGTTGATTTAAATATAATTTTGAAGGAAGAACCAGCCAGAGAGAGGTTTGTGTACCCAAAGTTTGGCTTGGTTTAGTTTAAATGATGAGTCTCTCAGCCTGCAGCATGGATTTGGAATAGGCAACTGAGCCCAGAAAAAAGAATCACTCAGTAAAAGGAAATCTAGGTGCATCACTCACCAGAACGATAAGTACTTTTTGACCTAGCAAGTGAATTATCAGTAAGAGGAAACCAGGGTGCATTAAAAGTTTGTAAAACTAAAATGCAAATAGCTGTTGGTAAAATAAGATATGCAAAGCAAAACAAAGACTTATGGTCTCAGTTTGAGTGCTTGTGAATAGTTTTACTAAAACATTTTAATAAGGCATCTACTGGATTATATTTACATTATGTGCATATACATTATATCCTTCACATTCTTGTTTGCTTCATAATTGCTCCCAATCTCTTCTTTTCTTCTGCCCACCAGGCGTACATCATGGAGGGGCTGGCCTCTTCCTCTTACGTCCTGAAAGGGCACAGCGAACACACCCTGCCCCTGCCTCTTGTTTGTCAACCCTGTGTCCTTTTTGTTTTATTTCCTTCCCACTTTTTCTGTCTTCCTTCCCCTTTTTCTCCCTTTCTGCCATCCACCTTCAGCAGTACCATGCAGCCTGCCACTGTGTTCCGCCTACCACAGTGCCCTTCTGCCCTTCATTCAGGGTGGGAGAGGAAATTACTTTGAGCAGTTTTGTGTGCTCTCCACTGCTGTGCCATCCCTTATAACTGCCCCTTTCTCCTGCCTCTTGTGCTCACCTTATCCACTCACCTGCTGCCACCTCATCATTCTCTCATTTCATTGCCCACCCCCTTTGTGACCTCATTCATACCTCCCTTCTGTGACTCTTGCCTCTAGCCCCACCCTCCCACCCCAAATCCCTGAGTTCCACTTTCTTGGCAGGGCCATGGGACAATGGGGTCTGCCCTTTAATTGGTCAACCCTCGTTGTCCCCAGAACCCCGCCAATAAATACACAGACCATATTGTGTGCGGTTGCTCAGTTTGGCAATAATTTTATTGATTCATCACAGTTATGATACTTCACAATAACATGTTCACAACAGATACATCTCCAGCCTTTCATTGTAGTCTCTTTATCATCATATTTACATACATTATATTTACATTATGTGCATATACATTATATCCTTCACATTCTTGTTTGCTTCATAATTGCTCCCAATCTCTTTCTTTTTCTGCCCTCAAGACGTACATCATGGAGGGCCTGGCCTCTTCCTCTTATGTCCTGAACGGGGGCATGAGCGTACACCGTGCCCTGCCTCTTGTTTGTCAACCCTGTGTCCTTTTTGTTTTATTTCCTTCCTCCCTTTTTCTTGTCTTCCTTCCCCTTTTTTCCATTAGTCCACCTCCAGCTTGCAATGGACGGTGGACTGCCCCTCCCTTCTAACCTCACCCTGCCTCTGTACCAGCCATGCTTCAATGGCATTCACAATTTCAGTGCTGAACATAGCTGGCCCAGGTCCGATAAGTGTATGCCATCCCATCTTTAATACTCATCTACCCATTCCAGAAATCCATGGTGTATGACTAAACCCCCATGTTCTGGAACAATCTGCCCATACGCACATTCATGTGCTTTTGGCCCTGTCCATACCTTTATGGCTCTCTGCCTACCTCCACACTCTCCGAGGCATAATTTCTGACCAGGCCAAAGTAACCTCCATCCGCCATTCCTTTATTTTTTCCACATCATGTTTTATCTGATAAAATTGTCCAGCCAGGGCCTTTTCCCAGGTTGTTGCCCCGAGGTGCACCACGATCAGGCCCATCCACCTATGGTCCCTCCTGGTTTCCCTGAGCTCTGGCAGCAGCTGTGCCCATTTCATCCCCAATGACCTTTCCACCAGCTGTATTGTGTCACTGTCTAAGTGCAGCTGCTTTCCCCTTGCCTCGGCCACCCATTTCTCCGCCCAATGGACAAGCGAATGTGCACAGATCCACGCCTCACGCATCCTGGTCGAACCTGCACAACCAAAAAAAGCACATCGATGATTATATGCCCTCTGTCCCCACCTCCTTCCCCACCTTCTTTCTTTCTTCACCTGCTGTGGGAGACAAAACAGAAATCGTACTGTTGGATTTTCCGTATGTATGTTTTATAACATCCCGAAGCCCACCTGCCTTTTCCTTGATCTCCCCAGGTCCACTGCCTAGTGCGCTATCGCTGACGCAGCCCTCAATCCTGAATGAGTGGAAGGAATAACCTTCCCTGGTTCCCCAAAATCTGAATGCCTTGTGCAGTATCGCTGTTACCTGGTACCAAGAGACTGGCTTGCCGTCCCCATGTGTAGACATCATTGCATTCCCAGGATTGGGCATTCTGCTGCGTGCACATGTGCAGCGCTACTACCAGGCAAATGGCTCCATTTGGGCACTTACTCAACCACACCCTCCTCCCTTGTTCTTGCTGGATCGGTCTTTGACCTCCTTACCAGTACCGCTACTGTTTCACCTTTCCATTCTATGTCTTCCCACTGCAGTCCCCCCTTCTGTCCATTTGCTGTGACCCACTACCTCGCCATCCGAAAAAGTGTACAGTGCTTGAACAACACAGCTTTACTCGTGAACTTCAGATATGCTGTAGTACTCTATCAACCTTACCATCAGACTCTCAGAGATTGGTCTTCTGCCATCCTGCTTCCTCTCTGATCCCTGAATCCAACCCTGCATCATTCTGCAGATTAGATTGCTTTTGTTGGGTCCTCCCATCCCCTCAGTGTACAGATCTGACTTATTGCTGCCAGATGTACCCCCATGGTCACGTGCACCATGTTTTGGTTCCATCCCTTTACTATAAATTGTGCCACTTTTTCCCTAGTCACTGGTCCACTTACCTGTCTGCCGCGACTGTTGCCAGAATTTTGAAAAGCCTCCAGGAGGTTTCATATGCTTCAAGGTCTGGGGCCCCAGGAGTTGCGGAACAGGACTTCAGCTCCCCAATCCATTTGACCATATGTACATCGGGATGGTGGTCTGCCAGCCATCTGCTCCGGGTGCACAGTCCTGAATTTGTCCATCTGCAATCGGGAGAGGCAATCAGCTATCACATTATCCACACCATCGATGTGCTTAGCCCTGAAGGACATGTTCAGGGTCAAACCCAACCACATCATCCTGCCCAATACCCTCATCACTCTTTCTGACTTCATCCTCCTCCTGTTAAACACTTCCACCACTGCCTTATTATCACTCCAGAATGTGACCTGCCGGATCCTGAGCTCTCTACCCCAGACTATCATTGCCACCCATATGGGGAACAGTTCCAAAAGGTGATGTCTTTCATTACCCTCCCGGGCCCAATCCTTTGGCTATGGTTCAGCTGAATCATCAACCCTGGAAGTACCCCCCATGCCGATACCCCAGATGCATTTGTATACAGCTGCAAATCCTTGTTGTTAAGCCAATCATCCTGCCAAATGTTTGCCCATTATAGGCTTGCAGGAAATGTTCCACAATGCCATATCCTCCCTGGTCCCTTTATTGAGGTCTACCAATGGTGGGCCTGTTTGGCCCCACATTGTCCAGGCTGAACACCATGTAAACGTGCACCCCAGTGCAATGTTTCTGCACGCAAATTTCAAGTGCCCTAACAGTTGCTGCACCTGTTGCAGCTGCTGCACATGTTGCAGCTGCACCCTCCTGCATCCTCCTACTGTTCTCAACAGCTCCTTCAGCCTCCTAACCTTTGGTCAGGCAGCCGGTACAGCTCTCGTGTCATGTCCAGCTCCAGCCCTAGGAACTCTATTATCTGAATGGGTACCTCCATCTTGTCATCTGCTAAAGGCACTCCCACCTCCTGGCACAGTACCTGAAAATCCCTAAGCATGTCCTCAGTCTCTTTCTCCCTCCCGATGAACAGGAAGTTGTCCAGGTAGTGTACTACCATTTGGTACCCATACTGGATCTGGAAAATCCATTGCAACCAGGTACTAAACATCTTGAATGTGGCACATGCTATCGAGCACCCCATGGGTATGGCCTTGTCAAAATAATACATCCCTCTACATGGAAGCCTAACAAATCCCAATCCTCCCGCCTGACCAGCAATAGTCGAAAGGCCAACTCTATGTCTGTTTTCACCAACCATGCTTCCTGTTTCGATCTAATCAGCTGCACTGAATCCTCTAGGTGGTGTAAGTGACCTTGCTCTCTTCCTCGCCAATGGCATCATTGACCGAATCACCTTCCGGTAGGACAGGTGATGTATTACTCGGTACGCCTTCCTGCTTCTTGGGCACTAGTCCCAATGGAGAAACCTGCAGGTTTGGCAATGGAGGGAAGTAATGGGCCTTCCACTCTTCCGCTGCCACTTCTTTCTGAATTTTCTGTGCCATAATTTCCTCCTTCCGTGTACAGATTTGAGGTTCTTTGCCTTCATCCGCATCCTGCAGCCCCTAAAATGTAGGCTAAAACCTGACTGAAAACCTGCCTGTAACTTTTCGGGCTGCCCGTGATCTGGGTAACCCCAGCCCCTTTCAACCCCTCTATACTTATGGGTGTTCATGCCAGCCGGAACCCCTTTTGGCGCCACCCTCACATGTCCTGATGTCGGGACTGATAGGCCTGTCCCCTCCCCTGTTCCCCTCCCCTGTTACCTCTCCCCATTGCTACCCCAAAAGGAGCTCTGACCACTCTGAAAGGGTGGCTGGTACCTGTTGTCCTGGCTTCCATCCTTTTTTCCCAGTTGTATCTACCTTGGATGCGGGTGATGCCCCTGCGCACTTGAAGCAAATGTGCGAAACTAGTTCAGCCATGAGCAGGAAGCCCTATTGTATCCCCAACAGGCCTTTGCTGCTGCCCCAACCCTTTTCTCCCCTTCTGTCTCCTTTCTGTGGGGCCTGTACAAAGTTCAAGCCACAAGTTTATTTGCCTTGCATCCCACTGCACATACCCAAATGAGCCATTCTCTTCTTAAACATCCCATCATATTGTAGCCAACTATGTCCCCCTTCTTATACATGTTTTTATTATGAGGAAATAGCTTAAGAGCGGGTAGCAAGCTCCGCTGCTTTTCAATAACAATGGCTGTAAATAAATGAAACCTGTGGACCAATTATCCCAGGTTTTTCCTTCCATGTTTTGTACTCTTCTCCCTTTCCTAATAACACCACTGCCACTGCCATGTCCTTCTTCTGAAACTATCCTTTTCTTGGTACTTTTCTATACTCTCTACATTACGCCAATGTGAAAATATCTACATATTCCCTTTCCGTATCTTCTTTTTCATGGCGTGGGATGTGGTCTGCTAAACCACCCTGGCGCCCCAGTTCCTTACTATCCCGGGCTTCCTGCTATCATTACTCCCTTGTCACCCCTCCTTAATTTCCCTAGAGCTTCTCCAGCTGTCCTATACCATTCTCCTCCAAACTTTTCTACATTTGTTCTGTATATTCTTTCACACTGTTCTCCATAGTCACCACCTGATTACCTGTTTCAAGTGTCTGTGGAGCACTGGGCCACTGCAGGGGACTCCTGGTGTGTTGGGCAGTATCATCTGCGGCACCAGTGGTATCTGAACAGGGCCTGGTAGGATCAGCTGGAGCCTCGGAGTGTTGGGGTCTGGTACTACCACTGGGCCTGGGATGCGGTCCGGGATTGGCTCAGTACCTCGTTACTAGCAGCCAGACTCATAGGGGCCGTTGGTTCCAGTTCAGTACCACCTCCTTGTTTCCGGTACACTGTCCCTTGTTGGCACCCTCTTGTTCATCTCCTGACCCTTCCTCATCTTCCCTTCCACTTTGTACCTTTTCTCCTCCGTCTGGCTCTGCCACCTCAGTAACCGATTCGCTTTCTCCACCAGGTCCATTACTGCTTTGTAGCATTCTCCTTTGCTGGGCTTTGCCTTCTTTGGTGCCATCCCTCGCTCTGCCATATCTAAAATGGACAACATCATACAGGTCAACACACATTGTTTATTTCTTTCTTCCTTTTTTTTTTTTGGAGCCCCTCCCTTTGTTATCCATTCCAGAAACGCACTTTTTACGGTGTAGCAGGCTCTGCCCAGACCATCTGTATACCCTTCCACCCCTCACTATCCGATCCGTTCTTCACCTTTCCATGCTACCCTTGTAACTCCTTTCTTGTCACATGACCCCCCTCCAGGCCTTGGTAATAATCCCTTAATGGTGATCAGGCCAGTATGACCCGCTTTTAACTAGCCTATGCCTCGGTAGGTAACTTCCTGCTGTCTTCAAAAGAACTAGTTGGTTTGGAGCTGTAATGCCATTTTACTGTAAAGCACTATTTCCTATAATGGTCTTTATATATAATGGGCCTCTGAAACTCTTGTTATCTTTAATTAATCCGCTATACTCTGATTGCACCACATGCACACCTTGTGGCAGGACTAAACAAAAGGGGGGTTTGCTCCACAATCCTATTCCAGAATTGACCTGAAATCAATCAATACATTGCAAACAAATTAATCCAAAAAGAAGCTTATATAGTTCAAAAAGGGGACTGTGTATTGTCCCTTCCCTGTGTTCCTAATCTGCTTATGTCCGCCGGTATCCTTTCCTACCCACGTGGCAGTGATGTCACATGCCAATGCCAAGTGGTATGCCTCTGTGAAATCCATCACTTCTTCTGCTCCTCGCATCTTCCCTGTTTCTGTATCCTTCTCTTTCTTACCCCTCTGTTTGCTCCATGCAAATGCCCCGATGCTGTTGTTCTTATCCCTTCCTGCTAAGCCAGGTGTAACTCTCTACCACGCAGGGGCCCTATGACCTCTATTGCCCTTTCCCTTCCTTGGTTGCTTGCCCCCACACTGTTTAAAAACACAATCTATGCCTGTAACCGCCTCCAAATTTGCTCTTGTTTTTCCCAAATCCTGCCTCTTTTCCTTTCACTTGGCCCTTAATATCAATTCTGCCTTATCCACGCATAATCCTCCTTCCCAGCATCTGCTCACTGCTCATGAAGGCCACCAAGCTTTTCAACCCCTTCTGTTGTGTTCTCCACTTCCTTACAGCACTGTGTTTCCCTATCGCCACGCTGCAGGCCCCGGTGTTCACATTCACTGCCTCTGCTCATCACCACTTGGCCCCCTGCCACTCTGCAGCCCTGATAGCTGTTACTCACTCAATATAGGCTCCTCGCCTTCATGTCCCCTTGTTCTGGTTTCAGCAAGCATCCTTCACCACTGTCCTAGCGGACGCTGCCACTCCAGCGAATCCCATCCCCACTCCTAGGCCTGACTTGGCCTCATTGCCATCTGATGCAGCGCTTCCTCACTGGCACTTGCTTACCTCAAGCTCAATTCCATGTAGTGTTTCTCACCCAGTGTGTCCCATTGCTGCTCGCACCCACTTGATGTGCCTACCTTTCTTCGGTCACCAGATGTCTACTCACCGTGTTCTCCTCGTCCTCTTTCTCGCTTGGATTTTTTCTTTCTTTTTTTTGAAACTAGGTTTAAACTAAGTTTTAGTTGTAATTCTGTGACTTAACTCCAAATACTTAATAAAAAGCCCACTGGCTGTATGATATTGCCAACGACTGATGTGCTGCAAAGGAAATTACTTTGGAGCAGCTTTGTGAGCTTTCCACTGCTGTACAGCCCCTTATAACTGCCCCTTTGTCCTGCCCCTTGTGCTCACCTTATCCACTCACCTGTTGCGACCTCATCATTCTCTCATTTCATTGTCCACCCCTTTGTGACCTCATCATCGTACCTCCTTCTGTGACTCTTGCCTCTAGCCCCACCTCTTCCACCCTATCCCTGAGCTTCCCACCTTCTTGGCAGGGCCATGGGACAATGGTGTCTGCTCTTTTAATTGGTAACCCTCTTTATATGTTGTTAATTATCATAGTCCAAATTACATTTGCATCTTCCTTTCACCCTCCCATTTTCTGTATTTTGCATTAAGCCAATTACTTTCATATATCTCAGATCGGAATCTCATTATACTTTTTCACTTTTGGGGTCTTTAATTTGTTTTAAGTAATTCTACAGTTTATGTTCCTCGCCATCCATAGACATCTCTTATTTTGTTTCCAAAACTCCATATCTTTCTGAGCCTGTATGTCTTGTATTCTTATTTTAATATCCCTTTTACTTCTTCTATAGGCAGTTGTAAAATGTCAAGCAGACTGTGCATTAATCCATTTGGTTTTACTATTTTTTCTATAATATCTGTGCTGGGAATGATATGCCTTTTCCTAAATATTCAATTGATTCCTCTATGCATTTTCTTGGTAATCTTTCTCATCCATCATGTATGCTTTGAACCAGTAATTAATGCATCTTATTTTTATTGAACTTTCCACAGTATATTGATCCAGTTCTGCCTTACTACGGCCAATGGTATTCAATTTGATACTCCTAGCAGTTTTTGTAATGAATGTTCAGGCATTTATCTATTCCTTTACGACCATTGTGTCCCCAAATTTCTGCACCATACAAAAGTTATCTCTGAATCTTTGTATTTACCACTCTCAAATATCCTTCTATTGAATGTCCCCATATTTATATAAAACTGTATTCATGGCTGGTAAGAATCTTTTAGATTTTGACACTGTTTCTTTAATATGTCTTCCCAATTTAAGTCCTTTGTTATTACTACCCTAAATAACAAAAACTATTAACTATCTCTAACTCTTCTCCACTTTATACATATAATCTTTGTATTACCTCATACCATTACCTTTGTTTTTGATAATTAATTTTCAGATCTGCCTTTTGCATTCTTCTTCATACTTTCCCAGCATTCTTTTATACACTAATAACTGGTGGATATTAATACTATATCATCAGCATAGGCCAAATATGCACATGCTGTATTTCTAATTTTGGTAAACGAAAATTTCTGTCATACATCTTTTTTTAATATTTGATTTAAATACAAATTAAATAGTACTGGGATAATGTGCACCTTGTCTCATCCCTCTATAGGGTTCAAATGGATTACTTTTATTTCCTTTTGAGTCATACCTTATTTGTATAAGATTGTTATAATATAATCTTTTGATTATTGCTATTAATCCTTTGTGCATTTCAGTTTCTTCCATTGCCTCCCATAATGTATCTTTGTTTACCTTATCGAATGCAGATTTCAAATAGCCACATCCAAGAGCAGAGTAATTCTTGATGCTCCTACTCCTGGGCATGCCTCAGACAGCTAGTGTTGGAACCCAATCAGGAGGGAGCAGTCTTAGACCTGGTAACCTTAAATGGGGACAGTGAGAGGTTCTCAAATTTAAAAGTGGGTAGCCATCTGGGAACGAGAGACCACCAGAAAGTATAGTTCACAATAACCACAGCCACAGAGTCAAGCCATACATAAGCAATGGTACTGTACTTCCAGAGGGCTGACTTTGACAGAATGGGGAGTGCCTAAGGAATGAGCTAGCAAAAGGGCAGGAAGGAGGGGTGGAGGATCAATGGGGAAAATCAAACTGCCATCACAGAGGCAACAAGCTTTGTGTGAAGCAAATAAAACAAATGAAGAATAAAACACTATGGTTCTTAAAAGAGGTGGTGGGGAAGGTTAGGAGAAAAGATAGGATTCAGAAAGTATAAGGAATCACAGAAGGGTCAGGACAAAGAACTCCTATCAGTTAAAGCAGGTGGAAGTGGGGAAGGCAGTCAGAATAGCAAAGGCCCAAACCAAGGAAAAGATTGCCAACTCAGTTAAGAACAGGGATAACACCTTTTATAGGTACATTAGTGAGAGAAGAAAGACCAAGGGAAGAATAGTGAGGCTTAATAAGGGAAGGGGAGTTAGCAGAGGTGACAGTGAAAAGACAGAAATACTGAACGGGACATACCTAAACCAAATAATAGAAGCACTCTGGATTGGGGGTTGATACCAGTCCATTCACAGAGGAAAGTGTCCAGAAAGAACTCCTAAAACTCAAGGTGATTTACAATGTGGCCTCATGGATTCAGCCCAGAATTTAAAATACTAGTGACACCATGGACTACCCTTTTAAATCATGGGAGGATGGTGTGGTAGCAAGGCAGAGGCAGGAAACTAATGACCTGTCTGTTTGACCTCAATGGTGGGAAAATGATGGAATAATTTCTGAAAGAAAGAATTGTTGAGTATAGAATAGAGGACAGCAGGGCACAGGACCCAAGGCAGCATGGATTCACAGTGGGAAGGTCATGTCAGATGAATCTAATAGACTTCTTTGACTGGGTGATCAAGGTAGTAGACAAGGGAGAGGCTGTGGACTTTGCCTACATAGACTTTAGCAAAGCATTTGACACAGTCCCACACAAAAGATTAATAAATAAGTTAGCCAGCCTGGGAGTGGGTCCCATGATGGTAGCCTGGTAAAAATTGGATGGACAACAGGATGCAGAGGGTAATAGTAAACAGAGCCCACTCCAGTGAAAGGGGTTACTAGCAGGGTACTGCAGAGTTCAGTACTGGGGCGGTCCTCTTTAATGTCTTTATAAGTGACATTGCAGTGAGACTGAAGGAAAAGTATACCTATTTGCAGATGACAAAAGATCTGCAACAGGTTTGATACACAAGGGGGTGGAAAGGATGAGAAGGACTTGGCAAGGTTGGAGGAATGGTCAAAATTATGGCAGCTTAGATGTAATGCAAAGAAGTGCAAAGTAATGCACCTGGGTAACAAAAAACCAAGGGAAAGAGTACACAAATGGGGGGTACTAACAAGAACAAAATGGAAGAGACTCTGGGTAGTCATATCAGACAACCTAAAGGTAGGCTGACAACGTGAGAAGGCAGTAAGGAGGTTCTGGGGATACTGGAATGCATAGGAAGATGCAACAACAGTTGAAAACAGGAAATTGTCCTCCTCTGTACAGACTGTTGGTGAGACCCCATCTGGAGTACTGGGTGCTGCCTTTGAGGCCCCATCTCCACAAGGACATAGGATGGCAGCAGTCTAGAGGATTGTAACTAAAATGGTGCAGGGTCTGCACAGAAACTAAAGAAGCTTAATATGTATACCTTCAAGGAAAGGACGGAGGGGGGGACATGATAGAAACTTTCAAGTAACTCAAGGGATTCAACAAAGTCCAAGAGAGTAGCATCTTTCAGAAAAGAGATGTGCCAGAACAAGGGGCACAGTTTGAAGATGGAGGGGATGGCTCAGGGCAACATGAGGAAGTATTGTTTCACAGAGAGGGTGGTAGGACATGGAATGGCCTTCCTGAGGAAGTTGTGTGGTCAAAACAGGGGAATTCAAGAATGCATGGGAGAGACATAAGGCAATTATAGGGGGGTAGGAGGAAGTAGGTTGGTGGTTAACTAGTATCTGCAGCTTATCCAACAGGTAGAAAATGGGCAGACTGAGGGGCCAAGCTGGCTTATCTGCCATCAAAGTCTATGTTTCTATGTTTCCATGTAACCAGCTGTGAAACTGAGGCCAAAACCATTTCAGATCACCATCCAGTTACCCTATCCTTCCTCCCCCACCTACGAACAGAATAGAATTTGGAGGATTAGCAACTCCCTACTTAAAGAGTCAGAATGCCTAAAAGGGTAAAAGAAGTGGTCAGACCTTCTTTGAAATGAATGCTGATTTGGTCCCCACTGAAAGCTTCTCTGGGTGGCATTCAAATGTACCCTGAGAGGACAGTTCTCAAGCTGGCCTCCGCCAGAAAAAAGGGAAGGAGAGACAAAGGAACTTCTAGTTACAATTAAGAGCCTTGAAAAGTGGTAGCCCCCTCAACTCAAGGCCCAAATCCAGCTCAACATAGCCAGGGCCAGATATGAGGAACTCATGTGAGAACAAGTGAGGTCACCATCTTCAGGGCCAAAACCAAGTATGTAGATCAAGGAGAAAAGGCAGGCCAATTACTCACCCTTCAGCTAAGACAACAAGAACAACACAGAGCTATCCTCCATAAGAGATGCAAACAGTGTTCTCCTTACAATCCCAGATAAATTGCCTCCACCTTTGGGATTTCTTTCAATCTCTCTACACAAAGGAAGACAACACACAACAGCAGGAGGTTAGGACATTTCTACAGATGGCCAAACTCCCAGTCCCCCAGAGGAGCCAGTTCTTGGGTGGAGCAATCAGAGAATGGGAAGTCCACCTAGCTATCTCTCCCTCACCCTAGATAAAGCTCCAGGCTCTGATAGTTTCTACCCAAAATTTTATAAATCCTTAGAACCGGTCCTTGTTGTGCCAGTCACCAATCATTTCAATGAAGACCATAATCTTAATCACTTATACCTCCTCCTACAAAAGGCAGCAATCATACTGATAGGCAAGCTCAGCAAAGATCTTTCACATGGTTCACTATAGACCCATCTCCCTTCTCAAAACCAACCTGAAAATCCTAGCAAAGATCCTGGCAACAAAACTAGAAAGGTGATAGATCCCAATTGGGCCCCAGCAAGTGGGCTTCATTAAAGGCAGACTTGCCTCATACCACCTCAGAAAACTGTGACACATTCTAACGGCAACCGAAATGGGTAACACATTGGCTGTTCTACTTTCCTTAGATGCAGAAAAAGCATTTGACAGGGTCTCCTGGCCCTTCCTATTCGAGACACTCACAGAATTCGGTTTCCCAGATGAATTCAAAAATTGTGAGAAACTGCTCTACTCACACACCATGGCAAGGATCCAGTGTAATGGAACCTCTTGGCTCTTATTGAACTGCAAGCAGGCACCAGACAAGGCTGCCTCTCTCACCATACCTCTTCAACCTATATATTGAACCACTGACCAGAAGAATCCAGTTGATGATAACATCCAAGGATCCAGGTAGGTGAACATTGACATAAAATCTCTGCCTGTTGTATGCAGATGATATTCTACTTCACCTAGACAACTCAAGTCACTCTATCCCCTATGTCTTTGGCTTGCTGAAGGATTTCAGCAATATAGCCGGTTACAAACTTAACATCTCCAAAACCTGCATCATGCCCCTCAGTTGCCTCACTTATAAAGAGGTATCCACAAATGCAAGGACAACTGGAACCCAGTAAGTGTAGTATATATGGGCATTACAATAGCCCAAAACACCAAACTAATGCATTACAGGAACCCTGAGGACCTCAAATGAGTATCAAGCAAGATTTAGATAGATGGATGTGACTACTGCTAACACTCTGGTCTTGAATCAACATGATCAAAATGAACATCCTCCTGGAGTACTGTACCCCATGAACATGACGGGTCAGCCCATCACAGCTAAATGGTTCTCCCTACTGTGCTCAATGCTCACCACTTCCTATGGAATGGGAAAACTCCCACAGAGCCTACCACAAGCTTAGGACTGAGAAGCACAGGGTGGCTACAACTCCAGGCTTTCACCTCTACTATCTGGCTGACCACTCTGCTAAATTCTCTGGTGGAGATGGTACCAGAGCCACTTAAACATCAGCGACCATGTGCCCAGTGGAAAACAAATGGTGATTGACCTGTGTAAACTAGCAGGTCTCAACCTCAACTCCTGACAATCTCCTCTTCTGCCCCTCCAGCCTAACATACAGAATTCACCAATGGGGATCTCCAACAAGATCTGTAAACAACTACACACTTTCCTTGGTACCAACCCACACCTGGACCATCAATAAACTCAAGCAGGAAATTCAAACTTCACCATCCAGTAAAACACCATACCCCCAAACTTTCTAAAACATGCAGAAGTTAAGACCCCAGTCACCTTCTAGATGGGAACTCCTGATCAGCTACCAGGAACTTCAAGTGAAAAAGCCCCAACCAACATTCTGATATTCCACTTCCTTCAAGTGTAGCACATGCTGTCCTCAGTACTAGGGCCAACACCATGGAGTTTAGAAACCTTCCATAGGTGGGACAAATTAGGAGACCTTGCCAAAAAGACATTCCCTCTCCTCATCTACAAAAACTTAGAGATATATCAACTGACTCACTATCATCCGACAGCACATATTGGCTTGATGAGTTCCCAGATCTAAACACCCCAGAGTGCAGTAAAGAATTCTGGTCCAATTTGATGGACTCCACCTAATGCAATTTAAAATCAACCACAACCTCTATTACACACTCCCAAACTCCACAAAATGGGTAAGCTTGATTTGGAAATCTGCACATGCTGCAAACAAACCAAGGGTACTCTTAACATATCCTCTGGGAATGCCCCAGAACCAAACCCCTATGGAGTCCATCTTCAATAATCTAGATCCATTGTTGTGCAGAGAGCAAGCCTTCATCCCAGAATGCTGCTGTTTAGGGCTGAAACAAGACCTAATTATCGGTGTTGGGGAATTCCATATCTCCCTCAGAGCTGCAATGGCTTAAAACTAATTTTAAAGATTGGATGGATGACAAAATCCTGTCTTATGTGGAATGGCATAACACAACCCTGGAAGCTTATTACGTATGGAAAATGATCCATCATATGCTCCACTCCAAAGCTATTTAAATACAGGTGGGCCTACATTAAGCACTGCTTACAGCTTCCCAGCCCAACCGCCCAAGAGCCTTCTTTAGCCTGGCATCAATAGAGGAACCAAACCTGTCCTAGGACCCAGTGAGTAGATAAACAGAACATGTACTAGGTTAGCCTGTTGTCTCATGGCATCATGTGTCCTCACAGGCTGCATCGATTTCCTTCTGCACATGGGAGCTGCACCTCCCACCATTGACCTATGTGTTTTATGTTTTTGTATAGTTTACTAGTCTGTATGTACTGTAGTTATTAAAGAATGCTTTAATAAAGGATATCATAATAAAAAAGGAACAGAAAGTGATTACAACCCCATCATATTATACAGTATTGTAAAACACCTAATACCATCCTTGGAAGAAGAATATATAGAAATAGTAAACAACAAAATTATATGGGATAAAATACCAATACTCAAATATTTCCACTAAATCAATTGGCTGGAAAATACTGCAAAATCAAAATCAACCGCTTTTGTCACATTTGTTGATTTCACATCAGCATTTGATGCCATTTGTAGACCATACTTATGGGAACAATTGGATCATTTAGGAATAGATCAGAATCTTCTACTACTGATTAAACGACTATATACTAATACATGGACAAAAATAAAACATACAAAAACAGGGGCACTTACAAATAAAATAGACACAAATATTTGAGTCTGAAAGGGCTATGTTTTGGCACCATTGTTGTTTTTAGTTATAGAGGCACAGCTGTGCCTCTATAGTTAGGGTTGAGTAGCATGTTTAATGTTAATCTCACATTTTGCACTTTAATAATTTTGCAACTGATCAATGGAATTGCTCACAAATTGGTAGGTGCTATCCCATGGGATAGATCTCTTGATGTGGTAAATTTCATTCTGGTCAGCTGTGTGAATTCTGAGATCTGGATATTGAAAAAAGTTAAAAAACACCCTTTTTGCAGTTTTTTCATCATTGTCTTCATGCCATGGTGTGGAATGTATGCATGTTTGTTATAGTGTAGACAGAATGGTGGTAGCAGAACAGATAGTGAAAATTTGATGCAAAAATATTAATCTGTTGCAAAGTTAATACGTTTTTTAGTTCTCATTATATCCTAAATGGGATATTTATGAACATTCCATTTCAGGATAGATGTCTTTTTCGACAAAGGATTTGATCTCACAAAAGGCTTGAATCTCATGAGAATATTCCTTTTCACAAGAACAAATCCTTTTGTGTGAGAAAAACTTTTTCGTAAGCAGTTATCTTGTTTACAGTTAGCGAGGTGGAAAAGTTAAATATTTTAAAAATACTGCCCCTATGTAAACATCAACAGTTGTATTTACCTAATCAGGGATAGAGGAACACAATTCTGGTATAATTTTTTAAATTGTCTCTGGAAATATGTTTTGGTTTGATCCTTGGCAGTGTCACAAATTTGTGCACTGCCTTTGTGAAACACCCTTTGTTGTGCAAAAGTATGGGTGTGTGGGTTTGCTGCACTAATCCATAAAATGATCTCTGTACATTGTGAGGGCAAACAGACCCCAGAATCTGTTCCTTGTCCCCATTTAGGTAAACACCTGTTGGTGTATACCTAAAGAGTCCTGCTCTTCCTTTTACTGCTTCTAAGGGAAGGGGATGAGGAATGGTAATATGAAATATTTGCTGTGCCAGCATTGGGGTGCCCAATCTCTGTGTCTGCAGTATAACACCACCCCTGCGCAGTGTGGGACACTGTGGAGAACACCCCAGTGTCCCCAGATATGTTCTCCCTCCAGCAGTGTGGGACACAGGGAGCCCACTCCCATGGTCCTGAATTATGTGCCTCCCAGTTACCATTTCTGTGTCAGCACTTGGCCCTCCCTCATCAGTGTGGGACACTGGGGAGCCCACTCCCAGTGTCTCCAGTTATGTCCCCCCTCAGTATTGTGGGACTCTGGGAGCTCACCACCAGTGTCCCATTGCTATCAAGGCACCTGTGAGTAAAGAAAACAGTCTCCCAACATCTTTTATTTTCAACATGAAAAAAGAAAATGGTCCCACGTCATCTCCCCATCCCTTCCTACATTCTGACCCTCCCACTGAGCATCCACATGCCCCCTGCACTCTATACTTAACACCGGAGGTTGTCAGGTGTCATCTTAGTGGACCCAGACATGTCTGTGATCTTCAAAGCCAAATCGTGAACTGAAGAATCAAGGTAAGTGCCTTATAAAGGCTATAAATGACATTTTGAACTTAAGGTGATATCTCAGCATTTTTGGGTGTTTTTCACCAGATTTTCAACATGGGCTTTTGGGACTCCGTCATGAACATTGCCACTGTCATTTTGTTAATCGAACCCAGAAGGTGATTTCACAGTCGCTGCATGAAATCACCTTTTGGGAACAATTAATGAAATGACAGTGCCAGTGTTCATGAGGTGAAGACCTAAAAGCCCATGTTGAGCATTTGGTGCAAACTAATAGAAAATGCCCAAATTACGAGCAGTCATTGAATGTTTCTACGCACGCGCCTAACTTTGGTAATTCTTGATATTTTGACTCCAACTTTCCGCACAGAAAATTTTTCACACCACCCCATGAACATTACAACTGTCATTTTTCACATGCTACACAAAATGTGTTTTTACACTTGTGGCATGGAATGTCATTTTGGCATGAATGAAAAATTTCACCTTCTGCATTTATGAGGTGGGACGTAGCAAGACTGTTCAAAATTTGTGGTCAAAATATGAAAAAGTGTGAAAGTTATGACATTTCATTGCAATTTCACTATGCCCTCTCATAGTCTCAGAAATGTAAACTACTTTTACCCCAGATTTTCAACATAACTTTCTATTACTCCACCTGTACTGTACTGTTACGTGGGTTCAGGTGATCGCATTCTGTGGCTGGCCATGGTGGTGTGTGGAGGATATTGCCAGTCACAGAAGTGAGTCAGGGATGGTGGGGAGTGGGGTGGGTGACACTGCCTGTTGGGGTAGGGAGGGTGGGGGGCCACTAGACTATCCATATGACAGACCGGTGCTATATTTGTTTTTGTTTTTGTTTTTTCCCAGAAGATTGGGGATGTGGTTGGCACTGTCACACAAGGGTACTTGTCATTGTTGTTGGGGTGATTGGTGATCATAGGGGCACTATAGCACTGGGAATGTGGTTGGCAATAGCTCTGCCATAGCAGGCATTCCATACATTTTGCACAGGTTTTCGGGAGCCTAGTTGGAGAGTACCCTGGGTCAACACGCCCATGCCACAGTCTGGCATCTGCTTCCCTTTGTGGCCTGTTCCAGGCTTGCTACTCCTTAGGGCACACTGAGTGCCCACTGGCACTAGTCCAGGGACACGTTCTGGCCCTGTGCCACAGCCTCTCACTGCACCACTTTTCTTGGCACAGGGCTGCATGCTGCAGCTAATCCAGAAGGTTTGCCAAAGTGACACATTGTGGCAAATCATCTAAAATAGCTACTTTTGCCCTTGCCACAGCAGCATCAGATGCAGCCCCTACTGTGCTGCAAGCTGTGACTGATACAGGTGGCTTTGAAAATCAGGCCCATGGTTTTGGAAGCAATAAACAACATAAAAACTGACATTGGCAGGTAACAATCTACTGGTACTCAATAAACTGCTTGAAAAATGTGTTCCATCCCACCTGACTGAGTATCTGACCAATCATCACCTCTTGTCTCCTGCACAGCACAACTTTAGGAAAGACCACAACACTATTACTGCCCTCCTGCCACTACTCCTGCTCCATCTCCACTGCCATGGATACAGTGAGCTCATTGGTGCAGTCTTTGACCTTCCTAAGGCTTTCAATTTCATCAACCACACCCTACTCAGTTAGAGACTAGGTGCCTTGGGCATCTCCTTCACTACCCTGTCATGGTTCAAAAGCTACCTGGGAAATATGCATCTGCAAGTTAAATTTGTCATGCCCGTCTGATCCTGCTGTTACCACAGTTGGGGTCCTTCAAGGCTCCTTACTGGCATCCCTCCTCTTTCCTGACACATAAACTCAATCCAGACTAGTCTCAGGCACTGAACACTAATAATCCTATACACTGTTGACCTTGTCCTCTTCACAAGCTCTTGCAGCATACTGACTTAAATTTGCAACTCTTTTCTGACCTTCAATCAGTACAAGCATGGCTCCATTCAAGCAGGCACTTTATGAACACTAAGAAGCAGCAAATGAAATGGACACCAGAGTAGACTGCAAAACTGTTTATTTAGTAACAAATACAAGTGTAATTACAGACAAAAGACTCAAACATAGCTAATAGCAGCAGTACAGTAGGGACAAGAGATGTTCCTGATCTGTTTTGCCATTTGACTTCCTCAGAAGGGGTTTGTCTGTCTATTGCTTTGTGTGCTATTTAAATAATTTTATTAACATGCCAGTGCACCATTCATATAAACTATATACTGTATATAGCTTATCCAAAATAAATACTCAGTATACTTAAACATACACCAAAAAATAGAACAAAACCACACATTTAAAACTACTGTTTACACAATCTACACTATAAAGAACAAAAATGGAAATCAAGAAGATTGGCTATGAAATGAAGAAAGGTGAAGTTCAAAGTGGTCTTCAAAACACCTCTCCATCCAAATATCAAAACCAATTCTGTACATCCAGTATTTATCCTAATGTAGGTGTGGAGCTATTTTCAACACTAAAGGAGAGGAGAGAAGAGAGAACATTAAAACAAAGAATAGAGGCCCACTCAACAATTTCTAGCAAAGTACATGTTGTCAGTTAATTTACTTATGTCCTACTTTATTCCTAATTATAGTTGTGGATTCAATTCTATCATTGAGGCCTGGACTAAATAGAACCCCAACTGGATAATCCACAATGCTTCCTTATTGAGAATAAGGGAATTTAAATCCCTCCCTCTCCTTCTACCCATCCTTACTCATTCGATTCCACAGAACCTGAAGATGTGGGTAGCATTGTTACCCTGTCTGCAAACATGGTTGGCGTTTATTAGTGCAATCCTTCTTTTATTTTATGCAGGTGTTCACCTATTCATACCTTTTAAACTTTGAATTGTAATCCCCACGTAAAATGCTACACATGTACATGTAGCTAGATAGATAACATTTTCTTTATCACAGTTAATAAATTACCTTATCTCAAAGGTCTTTTTAGCATTTGTACTTGTGAAAAGGAGTTCTTATTGATTGTTTGACAACGTACATCTGACCTAATTAAAGGTACCTCTCGTAATAGTAGCAGCCAGGTTGATACCATTGGTTTAGGATTATACACAGGCTATAGACTATGACCTAGTTTGTTTCTTAGATTTCTTCCGAGAGCATTGTGTCTTTGTTTGTTGCATGCTCTAAATCCTTGTCTAGGATCTCTACCACATACCCTGATCTTTGAATGTGTTGTGCAGTTCAGCACTTTTAGAATCAAAATCAACATCATTGCTGCAATTATGCCTAAATCTGAGGAATTGGGATTTTGGTATGTTATTAATGGTGTAGCCAGGGTGACCATTGGATGAGTTGAGTAAAGTGTTTGATCTGTTTCTTTTGGAACAATTTAGCCCCAACAGTACCATCCGATAGTTTTGTAACAGTAAGATCAAGAAATGTAACAGATTTTTGACTGGCCTCTATGGTGAAATGCAAATTTGAATTGCCTTTTCCAAATACTTCTCAAACTTGTCCCTGTCACCCCATCACACCAAAAGAACGTCATCTATATATCATTTCCATATACCAATCCTATCGTAAAAGAGAGTGATGTCAGAGTCATAGACATTTTCTGTTTCCCACTTCCCAAAAGAAGTTTGCATAATTGGGTACAGAAGTAGCACCCATTCCTATCCCCTTAATCTGCACCAAAAATCCTCCTGGAAAAGAAACAAGTTTGACTGTAGCATAAACTGGGCATATTTTGTAAGAAAAACTTTATAACCCTGCCTGTAACTAGTTCTGGTGTCCAAAAATGTTGAAGTGTATCCAGCCCTTCTGTATGCAGGATATTTGTATAAAGGGACTCAATGTCAAGTGACACTAACCACCAATCCTGTTCTACTTGCATGTTGTGCAGGACACAGAGGATGTGTCCAGTGTCCTGTACATATAACAACAGTGATGTCGCAAGTCCCTTTATATGACTATCCACAAATTAGTATAGTGGCTCTGTAACAGAGGCAATGCCCCATACTATCGGGTGGCCAAGGGATTTTGTACACTTTAGTGGATTTTAGGAAGTGGGTAATATGTTGCATGTATATGGTGTTTCACTTTTAAAACCTATATTCATTTTCTGTGATTACCCCCTTATCCCTATTGTCTAAAAGAAAAAAAGTTCTATCTGTCTCTTAAACTCTAAAGTAAGGTCTGATGGCAGTTTTAAATAAAAATTGGTGTTAGACAATTGCCTAGTAACTTCTGATATACTGTATAATCAAAAGTGTCCATAACTACCATGGAACCCCTTTATCAGCATATTTTATAGTTATGACTTTGTAACACTCCAAATTTCTAAGTGCATCCACTTCCTTATTTTCAAGTTCACATAAGTATTTGCTTTTGTCTGAGATGAGATTTATAAATTCTTCTTTGCACAAATGCTCTAACACTGCCACCATCTGTTTTTGTATGGGGGTGTTGAATGTTGATGCAGATTTGAATACTGTGGATCTTGTTGGTTGAAAATTAGAATTACCTCACTGTCATCCTCCAGAGGGGTATTCACATTGTTTTCAGAACTTTCAGAACTGTTACAGACAGAGCCAGGATGCTCTATTGGGCCTCCCATTTCATTTCTGTGGAAAAAGGCTTTCAGGTTTAGGTTATGGGTCAGGAGGTATAAGTCCAGAAAAAGGTCAAAAGGCTGTATATTTTGAGTAGGTACAAAAGAAAGACCATGATGCAATAAGCAATTTCTTCTAATGTCAATATTTTAGATGAAATATTCATTTCATTTATTTCTTGGCTGGTGCATTCTTTTTGCTTTGTCTCTTGTCTTTGTTGAGTGCTTGTCTTGATGCAATTGCAGCCCCTACCACCATGCCTGGTGCACCTTCCTCCACTCAGAAGGTTATCAATCTCAGGCTTCTCCTGGTAATTGCTGGATCTATTGTTGACCCTTCTGTGAAAAAGGATTTTCAGTTTTAGTTACTTGTAGAAAAAAACTGGTAGACGGTGAACGATTATTTTTGTTTTTAAGATGGATTTTCTGACAGTTCTGTTCTATCCTCTTGATTATTTTTTCTGCTCAGTAAATATTTGATCCTTCTCATAATCCATGCAGTCTTTTTCAAACTTTAAGTTTGGTAGCCTTAATTCTTTTTATTGTTTCTTGATGGTTGCATTTAAACATTTTTCAAGAATTCCAAAATCAGGGTGATGGAGCACTGCTGAGCAGCCACATGGGAGCAGCAATTTCCAGAAGCTCCAACCATTTTTGCTTGCAATGTATATACTAAATCATATTTAGTGCATCTTCTCTGATATTGTTTGTCTCCTGTATCTATGGACCTTAGCCGTGGATGAAATGGGAAAATCAAAGAGTGCTGCGGTGGCTTCCAGTGACTTTCTGTACCCAAAAGGCAGGAGAGATGCAGGGCTTTCTCAGAGTGGCATGGCCTGGAAGTCTGGTAATGTTGAACTGGAGGAAGTGTCCTGGTTACTGTCAATGCCACACTGAACCAATTGGTATGCACGGTCCAAGAGTTATACTGTAAATTTGACACCATAACCCCAGAGTTGTGGCACTTGAAACACAAATGGATGCTACTCATCATTCAGTCTCCAAGTTGGAGACAAATCTTGACAAAACCATGGATGTTTCAACTAAATTAATCAGGGATACTTCATGGATTCAACAATGTCTAGAAATGCTGGAGGACCAGGTCTGGGAGAGAAATGTGAGAGTCTTGGGTTTACCAGCATCTGCGGAGGGGAAGACCATTTAGCCTTTGCTCATACAGTGATACCAGGACTACATAGCTTTGGAGAGGAGGAGGTACCCTGTCTCTGGAGAAAGCTTTCAGACTTACCCCTCATAGAGCACCTGTGGAGACATCTAGTCCTGGAGCTTTTATCCTGATCTGTACTGGTGTGGAGGATAGGGACTACCTACTATCTGTGGCAAGGAGGCACTGACAAGTTAGTTTTAGTGGACTCAGATTTACATTTTTCCCTGATCTTGCATATGGCACTAGACAACACTGCAAATATTTTGATGTGGTAAGGAGCTGCCTGAGGCTGTTGAAGGTTCCCATCAGCTTCTTTTCCCAGCTAGGCTATGACTGACCTGGAAGGACAAGCTATACATGTTTAATGAAGCATCAGAAGTAGAGAAGGTGCTGGGCATTATTGAGCAGGAGTTGTGCTTGGACAATGGAGCTGCTGACATGGAAATAGAGCGACTGTCTTATGGTCCCCAGTTTGAACTGTAATGCAATACTATCATTATCAATCTATATTAGGGTGGTGTTTTTATCTGATAGTAATTGTTCTACATTCTGGAGGGCTGTGGAGCTATTCCTGGGACTGATATGACAAGGCCTGCCTATTGTTAAGGTGACTGTATCCTGAAACTGTTAGCATGGTCTTGATTTGCCTTAAATTTCAATTATTGTATGTTTTAAAGAGCACTGCTATGTCCCAAGCTATACATGATCCACCTAACAGATTTTTATTTTCCTTTCAAAATATGGGGGTGCTGGGGCCTTGATCAGACATTATCTGTTAAAGTGAAGGTAGTTTGCTGTCTTACATCTACATTGGGTCACATGGGCACTATTATTTGCTCAACTAGATATTTGTTTGCTCTGTATCTGTGTTGTTATATTCTGAGCTGTTATTGCTACTCTATTTTTGTTTCCTGTAGAGGAGTTGGGTGCTGTTTGGCCCATAGGCTGGCTGGCTCTTGTTGGGCTAGCTGGTTGCAGCTGATCCCTCCAGGACTCTCCTTAGGCTGCATACTTACAATAAAATTTGTGCATATTATTGATTACTTGCCCATGTTGTTCTACTGGGAGTGGTTCCTCTTCTTGTGGCTGACTGTACCTATCCTGATGGGTTATATTTGCAATTTGGAATCACCTGTGATTATGTCCTTTTGTAAGTTGTGTCTTGTGAAAAGCTTAATAAAAATATAATGCAATAAATTGGGGTGATTTTATATTAAACTACAGCCTGTTGCTTATCCCATATGTTGTTCTGCAGGTCCAGTTCTTGTCTCACATAATGTCTTACAATACAGCTTACAAAATCAAGAGATGTTCCATGTGTTGTTTTGGTCCAGTCCTTATAAAATGGCTGCCTGTCCTGTTCGTATCTGGGTTGTTTGGTCCACCTTAAACCCTCGGCACTTTTCACAGTTAAATAAGCCTCTAAGGATGTTTTGTTTGAGTACTGTCTTTTATTTGCTTTATGAACACTACCAAGACCTAAACCATGCTTTTTGGCTCAGACCTATGGATATAAATGTGCCATATCCCCTAGCTGTAGCATGTATAGATAGATCCTGTTTTACCACAGTTTCCTCCTTTACCTACCTGGGAGTTACATTAATATCTTGTTGGAATTCTCAGCTCATCTCTGTTTTGCTTGCAAGGCTGTGAACATTAGACTGGGCTATTATATCATTAGAGACAACAACACACCCAAAGCCCATTTTGTTTTGCCTGGAGCATCCTGCTCCCCAAACTGACTTACTGAATGGCAGTAAACTACTCAGTATCCCAAAACTGTTCTAGAAAATGGGATGTGGTCTACAACATTCGATGGTTTGCCTTGGCCATAAACAGATACACACCATTGCTCCTTTACAACTAACAAGGCTTCGTCTACAATCCTGATGCAAATTTGCTGAGGGAGGTGTGATACATATTGTTGTGACTAAGTGATCCCCATGTTCTTTTTCAGTGCTTCTCACACCTGATAGCCAATTATATCCACTAAGGTCTAATGTCCCAGTTTACTTAAACATATCTAAAATCAAGACAAAACTAGAAGAAATGTCCTTTCTCTACTCTGCTCCCACACTTTGGAATTTCATCCCAATTAGGTCCATCAGTGTTCCTCCAGCCTAGCCTTCAAAGGAGAATTCCACACTCATCTTATACAGGCTTGAATGTACCTGCCCTTAGGCTGCTAGGAATTGTGTCACTTTATGTCTGGCTGAACACCATTCTAATGAATGTTATCTATCCCTTTATGTTGATTGTATGTATACTTTGCACATAGTAGTGTATCTTTCACAGTGCCCTTTGTATATTGCATCTTTGTATTGTTTCACTTACTGTACTTATTTCCTGTACTGCTGCCCAGTAATATTTATTTCACCCTGTTTCTTGTTATTGGAATGCAGTTGTAATGACCTCCTATGTTGTAATTCCAAGGTTGTGACTGAAAATAGGCAAATGTTTTGTCTAGTGCACCTACTCTACATGGTAACTATAAACTAAATAACTAAAAATATAAGGGCCAGATTCACAAAGGGTCACACAGGGCTTGCATCAAACCCTGCATCAATGCTGGCAGTCAGAGCAGTTGTGCTGAGAAGTTTACTGCAGAATGTGCCTATTCAAGATCAAACACATTTACAACAATTTTCCTGATTTACAGCAGCTTACACCAAATATTTGGTGTGTGCCCCATACAATGGGTAGCCAAGATTATTGCAAGCTAACATCGTCTCTGATCACTTTTTTAGTTTCGCTTATTATGCTCAACATTCGTAAGGGTATGTGGAGTGGTGGAGGATGTTCTGATCTTGAAATTGTAAGGGTGGTTTAAAGGGGATGCACGGATGGGAGGGTGGGTGTGGAGAGTTTTTGGATTTTCTATCTTGGGGAAGGGTAATAAAGGCCTGCAAGCATAATATAGCTGTGTTCGTTTAAGTATACAAATACAAATTGTTATAAGACTCTACTTGAAATGGAAAAGGATGCTGCAATAAAATTGCTTACGTTGAATGTTAAGGCAAGAGAGAAAATCAAACAATTTAAAATACTGAAGTATATTGACACAATGAAAGCTAATATAGTGTTTTTACAAGAAACTCATCTATTACAGGAAGAGTGTATTGCCATGAGGAGACTTCAGATAGGCAAGGTTTTCTCATCGAGGGCACCACGAAAGCAGAGGAGTTATGTTATTGTTTCACAGGTCTGTGAATTTTGTCCCCACTAAGGTTATTCAAGACAATGAAGGACGATACATTATGGTGCAGGGCAAACTGCAGGGCAAAGTTATAATGTTTGGAGTAATCTACGGTCCCAATTCAGATTCTCAAGACTTTTTGTTGAATTACTCAAGGTTTTACAACCCTTTATTCATTTTCCCATGATAATTGCTGGTGATTTCAATGCAGTACTTGACCCGTCACTAGACAGAACTTCCTGGACACAAACATTTCCTACCCTCCTCTCGAGCTCTAGGGGAATTGGTTGACCAGTTGGGCCTAGCAGACGTTTGGAGGGTTCTCCATCCTCAGGAAAAGAGCTATACTTTTGTGTCTCCGACCCATGGGTCGTGTTCACGTTGGATTATATTTTGGTATCTCGACCTTGCTTCCAGGAATTCTCAGTTCAACAATATAGTTGCTGCACCGCTTTCAGATCATTCAGCCGTTGATCTCACTATTTTTCTGCCCTCCTTAGTCCATAAAAGTAATAGATGGAAGATTAATAATCAGATATTGAGGAATCCTAAAACAATCCAATATTTGTCAGCTCAAATTACAGAATTTTTCTTTTTAATTTGGAAGATCAGACTAGGCCAGATATTCTTTGGGGAGCATTTAAAGCATATATGAGAGGTTTACTAATTAGTCAGGCAGTGCAAACAAAGAAAGAAAAAAGAATTGCTATGGAGGGATTATTAAATCAGATTAGGTCCTTAGAGCAGAAATTTCTCATTACCCCACTGAGGAGGTGAAGGTAAGTTTAGTTAAGACAAAAGATGCATACCTTAAATTATTAGGGGAGCAGGCGAACTAGCTATCATCAAAACTAAGGCTAAATTTGTAGATCAAGGTGAAAATCGGCAAATTGTTGGCCAAGCGTATTCCCAATTTGAAGCTTCTCGCTTGATAGAGGGTATTTCTCAGATGAGGAGGGATTATAAAAACTACCCCTGAGGATATTTCCTCGATCTTCGTAATTATTTCTCTGCTCTTTATACAGATATGCATACACCTCCGACTTGAGGAAGATATATCCTCTTTTCAGATAAATTACCTCTCCCTAATCTTAGTGAACCAGATCGATCAGGGTTGGTTCTGGAGATTACACAGGAAGAAGTTGAAGCGGCCATCAAAGGACTTCCATTGGACAAAACTCCCGGACCAGATGGGTTTTCACCTAATTTTTATAAAGCCTTTGCTTCTCAGTTGTCTCCGGTTCTTCTCAAACTTTTCCAATATATTTTATCTGGTAAAGAAATAGAATACTTCACCAAGCACTTATAGTGCTTATTCCCAAACCTAATAAACCACCTGAGAAACCGCCAGCTACAGGCCAATCTCATTGTTGAATTACGATATCAAGATCTTGGCCAAAATATTGGCTGATCGTATCTGCCGAGTGATGCCAAAATTGATTGGCCCAGAACAAGTGGGTTTTATGAAGGCAGATCCTCCTCGGATCATTTTAGAACTTTGGCACATGTCTTCTCGGCGTCCGTGGAGACTGAGATTCCAATAGGCGTTGGTGTCCTTGGATGCCGAGAAGGCCTTCGATAGAGTCCACTGGACCTATCTTTTGTGGTTATGTGCAAATTTGGTTTTCGAGGAAATTTGTGGATTGGATTAGGGCATTGTACACAGACCCCAGCCAGGGTTATGTGTAATGGGCTATCTCTGCTTCTTTTAAGTTGCAGGTCGTACGAGGCAGGGTTGTCCCTTCACCCCTGTTATTTAATTTGTATATGGAGCCCCTTATAAGGAGTATTGTGATGTCTCCTGAGATTTTGGGTATTAATGTGTGGGTTATGCAATTAGGTTACGGCGCGCTGATGACTTATTAATTTATGTATCGAAACCTGATTGTTCTATCCCTAAATTATTGGAACTTATTCAAAGCTTCAGCAGGCTCTAATTATAAACTCAATCAGGATAAAACTATTGTTTACCCCTTAAATAACAGGGTATTTAAATCAGGTATTACTACACTTGGTTTAGGCTGGGACTCTAAATCTTTTAGATATTTAGGTCTTTGCATAACTCACTCTCAAGCTAGATTGCGTTAACTTAATTTAGAATCTTTTCTCCACACTGTTAAAATTGATCTCAGGAGATGGACACAACTATCTTTTTCCTTATGGGGAGAATAAATATTATAAAATGAATATATTTCCTCGACTCTTTTACCCTTATCAATGTTAAATATTTGGATTCCCCTTCCTTGGTTTAAGAAACTTCATAGTGAACTGGCTGATTTCGTATGGGGTCATAAGAAGGCCAGGATGTCGTACTCTAAATTAGCAGCTCCCAAAATTCTCGGTGGTTTGAGAATGCCTCATTTCGTACTTTATTTTTGGGCGCACACTTAAATAAATACGGAAATGGATGTACAATGATGAGGCTGATATAAATACGGGATATATTCCATTATGGGTTCATCTGGAGCTTAGTTTAGTTAAAAGTGTAGGTATTAACCAAGGCTCTTCCTATGCTCCCATCCGTATGCTTCCTTCCTTATTGAAAAATCCCTATTGGACTTTCTCTTAGAATACATAACCAATTATGTAATTTTTTGAAGTATGAACATTTATGGGATTGGGGCAACCTATTTGGGGAACCCACAATGGTGGATAGGTTATCAGACTATTAAACGGAACTGGTTGCCTATTTTAGCTTTTTGCTCCCTGAAAGATTTTATAGATACGACGGTAGTGTGATATCGACAGAGCAGATTTTGGTGAAGTTTGATTTATCTCAAAGAGATATTTTCAAAATATACCAATTAAGGCCATGTTCTGATCCAGAGGGTTGGTAATAAACCGGTTTATTCACCTTGTATTTCTTTTTGGGAAGATATTCGTGCACTTGTTGGTGCCCACATGCTATTTCTAAGATGTACTTAGCATTGTTTAACTGGGCTTTCAAAGATAACCTAGCACCTACTTCATATTGGGACAAGGTATTTCCTAATATTTCATGGAATTGGATGCTGATTTGGCGAAACTGCCATAAATGGATCCAACAAGACCATCTTAGATTAGTACAGTTTAAAATACTGCATAATATTTATTATACACCTCAGAAATTACAGGACTTAAAGTTAGCTCAGGAATCTCTATGTTATAGATGTGGCAGGAAGGGGTGACCTCTTCCACATTTTCTGGTTATGCCCTAACATAGCTCCTCTGTGGAACGAAATCAAAGATAAAGCAGATCCATTATTGGGTTTAGAGGATCTGTTCACTCCGGAAGTATGTCTATTAGGTGATATGTCGGGATGTATGGTTAAAAGAGGAAATTTCATATATCCTTGATTGCCTGTGTAGTCAAAAAATTGGTGCTGAGATATTGGAAGGATTCTCACCTTATTTCATACTCTGAGTGGTTGACGGAGCTCCTTTCGTCTCTTAGAACTGAGAGGATGATTGCTATAATGCATAATGGGTTGCCCCGCTTTGAGAAAATCTGGACTCCTCTGGTAATTGCTTATTCATAGGAAATTTTTGTTAATGATACCCTTTTCTTTCTTTCTTCTTTTAATGTAATCACCAATTGCAGTGCCTTATGGGGGGTTGGGGATGGGGGAGGGTGGGATTATGGAATTATTTTTTCTTTTCTTTGCTATATGGTATCCTGACTGTTGATCATATGAAGCTATGTATATTTCATGGTTTACCTTGACTTTGTTCCCAAATTGTATTGTGGAAATGCTTAATAAAATGTTAATTGCAAAAAAAGATTATTGCAAGCTAGATGAGAAAAAGCAGCTCTATTTTGCGGCAATAGGAGTGTAGCATCGAGAATCCTGATTGCCAGCTGGGCAATGCCGCATACTCTGTTTGCCATATGCTGGGCACACCTGAAGCTTGTGGCATACTCAGTAGATTTGAGAATTGACCCTAAGGGCTTTATAGATGACATGATAATTTTCAGGCAAGGCACAAAGGAGCAATTGACTGGCTTCAGGGAATATTTGCATGGGATGACTGATTACTTCAGGTTCATCATGGAACATGATGAAAATAAATACTTTTTAGATATTGAAATCTATGAAGCACAGAATAAGCTGGCAACACAAATATGCAGGAAGAGTCCAGAGCTGAATACATTGCTGCACGCCTTTAGCTTTCACCTCAGAAAACTCACTGAAAGCATACTATACTTCCAGATGGTAACAGTGGTCAAAACTGCAGTGATGAACTATCAAGGGATGAGGAAATGGAGAGAACGGGAGATGTTTTGAAGAAAGAGGCTATAAACACCAGGTATTGGGAGAAGCACAGAAAAGGGCAGGTAACTGAGACAGGACTGAGATGGCAAAGGTCCCTTTGATAGATGAACAGAGAATAGGTTTATGTATGCACTGCCATACTCCAATGTTATGGGTCAGATCACTAACATTTTATGTAAACATTGAGACATACTACAACCAATAGGTTACCCCGGATTTAGTTCTTCACCAATAACAGCCGCCTAAAAGGTATGTACTATAAAGGACAGACTGGGCCATACAAATCACTAGAAAAGCAATCAGGAGAATTGACAACTACTTCTAGGGCCATTGCAACCAGGGATGTTGCCATGTGGCAGATGCTGCCATTATAGCAGCACTAGCAAAAATAATTAATTTGAACATCCATGAAAACACAAAGTTTTTAATTAGGGATGCAATAAACTGTGATGGTACATATGTTATACACTCCATCATATGCCCATGTTCAAAGTTTTATGTAAGTAAGTTCACTAGACTTTTAAAGAATCAGATAGTGTAACATAAAAAGCAGTATAAGGGTGAGGAATAAGAACTAACCCTTGCACACATTTCAACATAGCAAGGGATGCAGTGAAGTTTAAATTAGCCAGTGAATTTCATGTGACGTGCATAATTGTGCATCCATGCATCATTTCGTGAAATTGTGCCTCTGAACCTGAAATTTGACATATTGATTTCACGATATAGTTTTGTCTTATATCTATACCACTAATTTTGCATTGTGTATTCTTGGAGAAATTAGCCCAAACAAGGTCTTATTATCACTATGTCTGCCTTCCATCAGGTCACATGATGGGCAAGGAGTAAGTGAGTGAGACAGGAAGTGAGTGTCTAACTTTCAGTTTCACAGCATCAGAGAAAGCATTGTGTGTGTCTTTGTCTGTGTGAGTGTCTGAAAGGTGATCCAAAAACAACCTTTATCCTTTGTCTTTATATATTTCTTTGTTTTCCTTAACTAAAATTTTTATACACCTGTAAGGTATTTACCTAATTTCTTTGCAAGGTTTATTTTTGTTTGATTCCTCTTGTACATTTTGTAACTCATTACACTTTTTATTTTTAGTTTGAATTTTGTTTCCTGTCCTTTAATTTTTTATATTTGAATTTTTGTTGAAATGGAGAGCAAGAGAGGTAAAGCTGTGGGCTGCGTGGGCCAAGGACATGGAGTAGGAGAACTGAAATGCTCTACCACCATCCTTTTTGTCTGGTCATGCACCAGAAAAAGCAGCAGCAGCAGCAGTGGATGCTTCAGCGGCAACAGTGGCAGCAGCAGCACCACCAGCAGCAGCAGTAGATGCAGCAGCAGTAGTAGCAGCAGTAGATGCTACACCAGCAGTAGATGATTCTGCCTCTGTTAGTGGTGCTGCAGCACAGGAAGTTCATGCACAGTCCCAGCAGCCAGAGCTGCCAAACAGCAGCAGCAGCTTGTTGTGTCTGCCCTCCTCCTGTTTGTTCTGTAATTATAGCTAGCACCCAGGCCCCATCTGCAGATCAGCCCATTACCATCACACCTGTTGCCCTCCTTCCTGTTCCTGGACCACCAAGGAGCTCTGTAGCTTGGGAATATTGCAAGATACCTGGGAATGATGGTTCCGGTGGTCAGAGTGCCGTAAAGCAGAGTGTTGGCGAGACGGAGAAACAAAGAGGGCACCCTACAATCAGAGCACCTGTGGAATTGGGTGCCAGATGATCTGGAGTACAGTGCAATGCCTGCAGGTAGTGCTACATGCCCTGCTGCCCCTTCCCAAGCAGCATACACTACTTAGCAAAGCTGTGATAGAAGTAAAACAGCATAGATCAACACTACAGAGAAATGAACAGCTTAAACACTTGCAAAATAATGGCCAATATTCTTTCTGAGTTCTCACAGATGCTGTAGTGTAAACCTGAGCCTGTAAGACTGAACTCTCTACTCACTGTTGTACAATGCATGATGCATATCAAGGTAGGAGTCTTGGCTCTTTGGGGCTCCACATCTTCAAAGGAATTAGTACACAGGCCTATTGGGATGGATTGAGGGGGTGATGGTGGTGGGAGTTCTCTGCTACTCACAAAACCTCACCCACAAATGTCATTACTCGAACCACCTAAAGGGGCAACTCAAGTCAGTAAAGCCACCAAAGAAAGCCTGATCTGGACAAGTTGAACAGACAGAGAGGTTTAAATGCCTCAAGACATCATCTCCATCTTTTTTCTTGGGATGGGGTCTTAACATGTTTTTCATCATATATATATAAATATATATAAAGACAAGAACCTCTGTCAAACACTGAGGCAAGAGGTTACCCCAAAGGGTATTTGGCTAGGAAACCAAGTTTCAAGAAAATACAAAATCACACATGCCCACACAATGCAAAGCATCATGGGCTGCATATACAAATCACCACAAGAATGTTATGCTGGTTCAACTTTAAGCAAGAACTGCATGGTTCGAAAGGCCTCTCACACAATTTGCAAGGATGCTAACAGATGACATGAGCATAGGGTGTCAAACAGATGAGGCATACTGATGAGTCCTGGTAGGACGAAACACGCCTATGTAATCTGTTAGCACCCTTTGCAAATTGTGTGAGAGGCCTTTCGGCACCATGCAGTTCTGCTTAAAGTTGAACCAGCATAACATGCTGTGGTGATTTGCATATGCAGCCCATGATGCTTTGCATTGGGTGGCATGTGTGATTTTGTATTTTCTTTGAAACTTGGCTTCCCAGACAAATGCCTCTTTGGGGTAACCTTTGCCTCAGTGTTTGCATACAGAGGTTCTTTGTCTTTTAAACAGTTTTTTATTTTAATGGGTTCACATAATATAACCCAGACAGACTGTCTTGGGGTAGATGATTTATTCCACTGGGGTGTCAAACAGATGAGGCATACTGATGAGTCCTGGTAGGATGAAACACGTGTCTATGTCATCTGTTAGCACCCTTTGCAAATTGTGTGAGAGGCCTTTGAACCATGCAGTTCTGCTTAAAGTTGAACCAGCATAACATTCTGTGGTGATTTGCATATGCAGCCCATGATGCTTATTGGGCATGTGTGATTTTGTATTTTCTTATATATATATATATATATGTATCTTGTCAATAAAGCAGGGAGCAGAGGGAGCCACAGGATACATCACCATCAACATGGCAAGAGTACCAGATGGTGGACTTGTGTGCTGGGCGAGAGGCTCAGAGGGGAAGAGCTCCATACCAAGTGAGATAGCAAAGCAGCTTCAAAACTCTGGACTCAGTGTCACTCCCTTGATTCCAAAACTCTGACTGGGGCATTCAAAATGCAGGAATAACACAGCCCTCCACAGACATGGGGCTGGCAAGATACAGGGCTTGCTGTGGATGGGGAGGCCCTTGTGACCACTGGTTGACCAGATGGAGGGGCACTGGGAGCCGAGAGTCTGATCTATGGTGGTAACCTAATGGGATACTCCTTCACTGAACAGTGATATGATGACTCATGGGGACACCCCATGTCACCTCTTTTCACCTGCACTGAGTACTTTAGGAAGCAAGTGAGTGGGACATCCATTACCAGCCCTCACAGTTCCTCCCTGACATATCAGTGGGGTGGGGAGAGTCCAACACAAGAAGGCATGCCTTGAAGCAAACCTTTGATAAGTAAATTCTAACTTGGTTTTGATTTTTCTTGATTTAAGGCATTTATGCAGATTAAGCAGTAATGTTCACTCCTGTTATTCAGTTCACTGCTGCTTGCAGCTACAATTTATGTTGCTAAGGATTCATGGTACACATGCTGTGACTAGGCTACCATGTCATGGAGGAGTGGGTGATGGCAGAGGAATCCAAGGGTTTGGAGGATGAATACCTGGAATGGGGCACAGACAGGGGGAACATGTGAGTTGCTATCATGTTACATTTAAGGGGAACGTAACACAATTATCTCACAATGTAAAGGAGCTGCACAGCCCAATAAAGAGGTTGAGAATTCCCCAGGAAATTAATAACGAAATACCCATACTAGCTTTTATTCAGGAGTCACACCTTATTTAGACTGAACATAGTAAACTGTGAATATCCTGGGTGGAGGATGTATATTCCAGGGCACCATGTACATGTCCACATGGCATGGCCCCATGCCACATGCCCAGTGCCATGGTACTGTTTCACCCAACAACGATGGCCACCAACAGTAGAGCTGAACACACCAGAGCTGGGAGCCATCCACAAGTGATAGGCTATTCTCAGGGTGCCCCAACCTCCAATGAATGTGCAGCTGACCATGGTGACAGTGAGCATGGGCAACATAACACCAACAGGGTGCAGCATTGCCCACATGTCCAGTACTGGAAGGGGCAGCAGGGCATGTAGCACTACCCACAGGTGCCGCATTGTACTCTAGAGCACCGGGCTCTCAATTCCACAGGTGCACTGATTGCAGGTATCCTTGCTGCTTCACCCTCTTGCCAGTGCTCTGCTTTACGGTGCCCCAATGCTGGTGCCCTAACCATCCAGAACCGGAATGATCCCAGTGTAGGCAGTGCAGGATTTCTGGGCTTCATATCCAGCATGGGGAAAGGGGAAGCCACTTTGGCATGGGTGGGCAGGGAAGCCACCTTATTAATCACCACTGTGCAGAGTGGGAGGCCAGGCTGCAGGAGGGAACCAGAAATCCTGCTCCCATGGCAGGGGATGTAGCAGGATAAGACAATGTGCCAGAAAAAGGAAGAGGACTGAAAGCAGGCCTACAAGTGAGAGGGCAGCTGAATCTGTGTCATCTTCTGCATAATCCACCTCATCTTCCTCTCCTCCATTCACACCAGGAGGACCTGTGACTCAGGCACACCTTACAATTGTTTGGTCTGAGATAGAGGATCTCTGCAAGGAGATCACAGCAGAATGTATAGACACCCAAAGGATACTGGAGCACCAGGGGATTATTATAAGTCTCCTGAGAAAGATCCAGGATTTTCTTTTAGTTTTATTTTGTTTCTTTACATATGTGTCACATTATGTTATTTTGATTATTTTCGGGTGTTGTATTGTGTTTCATAATTTTTATTCTCACTTCCTTCCTCCTCTCCTGTCCCAACACCACAAACTAAAAATAGCTAAAAAATTAAAAGGATGAAAAATAATTGGTGGGGTCATAACACATTTACTTCATGAACTTTGTCATGTCTAAAGTACTTCCTATTGTATCTTCCTTGTCCTTCTAAAGTCTTATTATTTCAAGTGTTGATGAGAGTTATACTCCCACCCACTACAAAAAATATTAAGTAGCTGCACATTAATGTTGTGAAACATTTGGCCTATACTTTTTATTCAACTTTATATTTCCTTACCTACTGACTTGTTGTATGATACCATTCTTTCTCGATTATGAGTGTGCCTTCTATTTTGGATTCACTTTGAAATATTAAAGTAAGACTCTGTTCAATATGGCTTTCACCTGGTTTCATCAGTCTTTGCAGCAGTTTTTGCATGACTGTCCCATAATGTGATGGAGCAGTGTGTGCTGCATAGTAATTGATTTCAGTCAAAGCAGAAGTGATTTCAAAAATTCATGTACAGAAACAGCTATTAGAACTGCTGAAAACCTGTTCCTAGCCATATTCAATTGAGTGCACCTTTTTATGTTTCAGATGTGAGAATAAGTTCTGAAGCATACTCAAATTGTGTGAATAATCATATCACATGACTTAATTAGTAGATAAGGGCAATTTAAAATAGAATAACAAATTATAGGTAAATATGTTCTCATAATATTTCCATAATTCATTGCTGCTGTCACCCACCCCAACCAAAAACCAAACCCCCAAAAAGTCTTATCTTAAGTAAACTAGGCATGCCACCACATCAGGCTGTATGCTATCCCAGTGGTTGATAGTGTGTAACAGGTAATGACAGCCACTAACAGTAGTGTATTGTTTAAGAAGTCATTAACTACAAATCATTTAGTTTTTACCTTGTTTCCATAATTCATTGCTGCTGACACCCACCCCAACAAAAAAAAAAAAAACAAAAAGTCCTATCTTAACTCATTGTCTCTAGCAGACACCTGTAGTCATCAGTAAAATACACTGGTGTGTCCTGAAGACATCTGCAGAAGTCGGCTACTGACTCCCAGTGTGCCCTTGCAACGTCTGGAGAAGTCACTTATATATTTTAATATATAGTGTAACAGAATATAATATATATTTGATGCATAGCACCGTTGGAAAGGTAATTTTATGCTGAACAACTTTGTCACTGATATTTTGTGCATATCATGTATACTTTAGGAGTTATTTTCATTTGTTTATGGTATGGTGTGTATGGCTTATGTTGCCTGTTTTAGTGAAAAATATTTTTTTGCTGTTTCAACCAGCTTAAAAAAACAAAATTACATATTATTATTTGCATATCACCGTTGGAAAGGTAATTTTGTGCTGAAAAACTTTGCTTTTGATATTTTGTGTATATCATGTATACTTTAGGAGTTATCACATTTGTTTATGGTATGGTGTGTATGCCTGACATGTTTTCTATCAAGATTCACCTAAGCAGCTTGAATAAAATTCACTTTTTGGCACTTCAGCAGGTATAAAATAAAAACTGTATTGATTACAACTGGTTGCATAGCACCATTGGAAAGGCATTTTGTACTCATCAACTTTCATGCTGATACTTTGTGTGTATCATGTATACTTTTGGAGTTATACACATTTGTTTATGATACGTGTGTGGTTGAATTCATCCCCAAATCTCACCAAAACACTTTGACTAAAATGGGGAAAATTATATTTTATAGTAAAAGATATCTTTTTTCAACAAACATAATATTAAAACACCATCTAATGTCTGTATGCTTAATTTGGTGTTGATATTTTACATATTTTCCAACAAAAATGGCTTATGTTGCCCTTTTTAGTGAAAAATATTTAGTTTGCTCTTTCGACCAGCATAGAAAAAACAAAATTACTTATTATTACATGTATGCCACCATTGGAAAGGCAATTTTGTGCTGAATATCTCTGCCACTCATACTTTGTGTCTAGCACGTACAGTTATTGAGCTATTAGCATTTGTTTGCTACATGCTGACTATGGCTTGATTTTTGCTTAGAAAGGCCCAGGATCTCACTGTTAAAAGTATGCAAGAGACTCAGTAGGCAAGTTGTGTAATCTCAGAGTGAGCCTGTGGAGGCAATGAGTTATAAACTAGGCATGCCACCACATCAGGCTGCATGCTATCCCAGTGGTTGATAGTGTGTAACAGGTAATGACAACCACTAACAGTAGTGTATTATTTAAGAAGTCATTAACTACAAACCATCTAGTTTTTACCTCGTGTTCATGAAACTATATGGTAATATACATTAATGTAAATTGCTGGCACAAGCTGATAACAAAATGCACACACAATACCTGAAATACAATATGCATCCTTATGTTGAGCTGTGCAACTGCCCAGAGAGGTCGAGAAGAACTACATGACAAAATGAAGTAATAAGTGAAATAAATTTTGCAGAGAAGCCACCTTATTTGTCACCACCTGCATAGTGGAGGCCAGGCTGCAGGTAGGAACAAGAATGCCTGTTCCTGTGGCAGTGGCTGTAGCTGAACAAGACAATAACAGGCAGGAAAAAGTGCCAGGAAGTGGAGGAGGACTGAGAGCAGACATACAATTGTGATGGTGTGCCAATTGGTGTCACTGTCTGCTCCACCCAACTCATCTTCCTGGTCTTCATGCACACCAGGGAGTACCTGTCACTCAAGCTGACCTTGCCGTTCTTAGGTCTGAGTTAGATGATCTCCACAAGGAAGATCACAGAAGAATGTAGAGACACCAAACAGGTACTGGGGAACCAGGAGACAATAATGAATCTTCTGAAAGAGATCCGTAATTGTATAAAGTTTATTTCGTTGATATATGTGTCATATTACATTATTTTGATAGATTTCTGGTGTAGTTGTACATTATAATTTTTTATTATCACTTCTCTTTTCCCATCATGCAAGATTTCTCCTGCTAGCCTTAATAACAGACAAGTCGAGAAGATATACATGAGAAAATGTCTTAATAAATGAAATACATTGTGGAAATTGTAATGCAAGATTTCCCTGCTTGCCACATTACTCAAGTGCTTGCCCAAGTACCAAAAGTAATTTGCTACAGCTATGTGCCTATTGCTACTGTGCTCTGCAACTGTCCATGCAGAGACCACAGGTTGGGAAACCATATGAGCTTACCTCCATAACAGTGACAAGGGACAAATGGCAAGCACTATTGGTGATGCTAGTAAAGGAGGGCAGGATGGGAGGGGAAGGGTGGAAGGTGGTTACCCTAATGCTAGAAGCCTTGGGAAGAAAACTGCAGAGTTAAAGGTGCTCATGGCAGAGGGAGAGGTGGACATTGCAGCCATCACAGAAATATGGGCCACCCAATACAATGACATGGACCTGTCTGTACCAGGGTACAGGTTATTTTGTAGGGACAGGGTGATTGGAAAAGGAGGGTGTGGCACTGTATGTGAAGGAAGGACTGAAGTGTGTAAGGGATGAAGGGGAGGAGGGTAGTATGGAGTTACTTTGGATGCAAATCCAGGATTCCAAGAATAGGATTCTTAGAATGAGAGTGGTGTACAGGCTGCCATCTCAGATGGAGGAGTTAGACAGGGAACTAGCGGGACAGACCAGAAGGACCTGTGAGAAGGGTAGTGTGGTGATTGTGGGGACTTTAACATGCCAGGAGTGGACTGAGTACCCCAACAACCAGGAACAGAAGGGAGCAGGTACTGCTGGATGCCTTCCAGGACAGCTTCCTGCTGCAAATGGTCAGTGAACCAACCAGGTTAGGGAATACCTTTGACCTTATGCTGGCAAATGGGGACTATGTGAGAGAACTTACAGTGGAGGAACCTCTATCAGGGAGTGACCACCACTCAGTATGGCTCACATTGGATATGGGCAAGGAAGGAGTGGAATCTGGCACAAGAGTGCTGGACTTCAGGAGGGCCAACTTTGGGAGGATGGGGAAGTGGTAAAAGGGTACCTGGCCAGAATTCACCTAGTATGGACACTAATCAGAGGTGAGAGCCTTATAAGCTTGGGGATAGTGGAAGCAACCAAAACCTGCTGCAAGGCCCAGAGCAAGAAGGCTAGGGCTAAGAAACTGAGCTGGTTGAGCAAGGAGGTCATGGAAAAGATAAGGATGAAAACAGCTGCCTTTAGGAAGTACAAGAAAAAGGGAGGGGAGGACAGGGAGGAGTATTGATGTAATCGAATGAGGTGACAAGGGCAGTAAGGGAGCCAATGCATCTACAGAACTCAGGCTGGCACAAGGCATTAAGAAGGGAGAAGGACCTCTTTAGGTACAGCAGGGAGAAAAGGAGCTGTAAGGACCACATAGTAAGGATTAGGAAGGCGGGGTTGGGTGGAAGCAGGATGTGATAAGGCAGAAGCACTAAATGAGTACTTCTGCTCAGTGTTTACTAAAGATAAGAGGGGGTGGACACCCAGGGCAGAAATGTCAGAAACGGGGGAAGGGGTGACAGATGGGGAAATCATGGAGGGCAGAGTTCAGGAGAGTTTGAAGGCACTGAGGGTGGACAAGGTGCCAGGCCCAGATGGCATCCACCCCAGGGTACTGAAGGAGCTGGCAGAGGTCCTTGCAGGACCTTTGGCAAACGTATTTAATGCCTCACTACATTCAGGGTGTGTACCTCAGGACTGGAGGATGGCTCATGTGGTGCCCCTCCACAAGAGTGGCCCCAAGGATGAACCAAACTACAGACCAGTGAGCCTCACATCCATCTTGGGTAAGCTAATGGAGACTATCCTGAAGGAGAAGTTGGTGGCCCTCCTAGTATCCAAAGGACTACAGGACAGCAGACAGCATAGCTTCATACAGGGCAGATCCTGCCAAACCATCCTGGTGGAGTTCTATGACTGGGTAACTAGGCAACTGGACAGGAGCCATGCATGGATGTCCTGTATCTGACTTCAGTAAGGCATTCGACTCAGTGCCATATGGAAGGCTGGGAAGCAAGTTAGGCACAGGGGCGGTGCAAAGCTGGTGAGATGGGTAGGAAACTGGCTTCAGGAAGGCAACAGAGGGTGGTGGTGGTGGGAGCCCTCACACCCAAGGGTAGTGATGAGTGGTGTTTCACAGGGCTCGGTGTTGGGACCAGTGTTGTTTGAGATATTCATTGCAGACATATCATTGGACATCAAGAGCAAGATCAGTCTGTTTGCTGATGATACCAAGGTAGGAGCAGTGGTAGATGACCTGGGGGATGGCAGGGGTTGCAGGATGATCTAGCAAAGCTTGAAACCTGGTCAGACACCTGACAACTGGGGTTTAATGCCATAAAGTGCAAGGTGCTGCATTTTGGGATGAAGAACCCAAGGGGAGTTACCAGCTGGGGGTAGTGCAGCTAACCCAGACAGAGGAGGAGAAGGATCTGGTGTGCCTATTACAGAGTCAATGAACAACCTCGACACAATGCAGGAAGGCCGCTGCAAAGGCCAACAAAATGGTGGGTTGTATTGCAAGGGATATATCCTCGAGGATGGAGGAGGTGATTCTGCCACTGTATAGGTCATTAGTTAGACCGCACCTGGAGTACTACATGCAGTACTGGCACCTGTATCTGAAGAGGACATTAAGTTACTGGAGGGTGCAGCACAGGGCGACAAAGATGATCAAGGGGCTGGGGGACTTATCATACGAGAGAGGCTGAGGGAGTTGAACATGTACTCACTGGAGGAGAGGAGGGATGGGGGACATGATTGAAACCTTTAAGTACATGAAAGAATAAACAAGATAGGTACAGAGAGGCTGTTCAAAGTAAGGAAGGGAGGGACACCAGGGGCCATGATATGAGACTGGAGGAGGAAGGTTCAGGAAGGAGATGAGGAGACACTTTTTACAGAGAGGTGGTGGCTGGATGGAATCGTTATCTGCAAAAGTGGTATTCAGTAGAACAGTGGACTGCTTCAAAAGGGATGGACAGGACAAGGAGGGTTAATGAAGGGGAAGGATGGAAGGAGGGCAGCTGCAGAATAAGGGTGCTAGCTACACATTTGAGCAGACTTGATAGACCTCTAGGCCTTTATCTGCTGACAAATTTCGTATGTTCGTATGTAACTGTCCAGAGAAGTTCAGAAGACACACATGAGAAAATGTTTTCAAGTTCATAAATTGTGGAGTTTAAGACTGCAAGATGGTAACACAAAGAGTTCTACAGTGGGAAACTGATGATGACCAAATGTCAAGTTGCTGTGCTACCTGCTACTACTACTGCCACTGCTGCTTTTGAGTGCTAGGCATGTGTGAATATTTTTCACAGGCGGAGTTCAAGCAAAGTCTGACTTTTCGCTTCCATGAAAGTTCAGAAATCCATTTCGAACTTTCGTGGAAATTCCACCTGTGATTGCCCCAACCCAATTGATTGAAAAAGTCCTGATGGCTGGTGGTCCTCCCCACCTACTCCCCACAAGCAAACTAAATATTTCTGGTGACTAGCAGTCCTTCCTCCCACCAGATCAACCACCCAACTTGTAAAATAAATGCCGGTTCCATTTCGATCACTTCCCCATCCTCTTCTACACAGTGCATAGCCCGACAAATGCCCTGGTGGCTAGTGGTTCCTCCCTGCACCTGGTCACCCACCCAGTCCTGAAGTATACAGTAACACCCCCATCCCTGTCTCTGTCCATATTGTTTTAAAAAAAAATAATTCCTGGTGGTCTGAGTGGTTTATTTCAAACCCCTCCCCATCCCCGATCCCGAAAACATTTGTATTTTCTGGTGGTCTAGTGCCCCCACCCCTTCCCTGTAGGTGTCCCACCACCCCACTCCACCCTCATTGTGGACCCCAGTGGGCAACAGGCACAGCCCTCTTCTCTCTGCCATGACCGGACACCCACTAAACTGCCAAAGAATGAGCGATTCTGTACAGGATCACGATCTTTCAATGACAGCTCAGTGGCAGCCATCCATGGTGGAGAGAGGAGGGCTGTGCCAGTTATCACTGGGGTTCATGATGGGAGGGAGCAGGGTGGTGGGACACCAGTGATGGGGAGAGGGGTGGGGGGTACTAGACCACCAGCAAATAAGAATTTTTCGGGGACAGAGATCGGGATGGGAGGGGGTTGAAATAAACTCCTAGACCACCAGTTTTTTAAACCAATACGGATGGAGATACAGATGGGGAGTGTTACTGTATACATTGGGGTCGAGGGTGACTGGGTGGAGGGAGGGACCACTAGCCACCAGGAAAATTTGTCTTTCGGGCACTGTAGGGCAGGGATGGGGGAAGGATCAATATTGGAACCGTATTTTTTTAATAAGTCGGCTGGATGATCCGGGTGGTGGTGAGGGACCGCTAGCCACCAGGGATATTTAGTTTACTTGTGGGACAGGTGGGGAGGGCCACTAGTCCCAGGGCTTATTTTAAGGGAATTTCTGTGTTTTCCACTAAAACATTCGTGGACGCTTTCTGATCTGCCACAGGTGGAAGTTCAGAAACTTCCGCAAAAGTTCAGAGATTTTCTGAAGTTCCACTGCCGGAACCCCACTTTCGTCCACTCCTAGTACTGCTGTGAAAGTTTGAAGACAGCACATTTTCAAACCATGGGAAGGTAAGAAATGATAACTTATTTGCACAGTGTGGGTCGTTGTTATTTGTACCTATATCCACATCTCAGTAATATTTTCCTTTTTCAGTTACTGTACATATCATGAGCAATGAAGTGACATAATCATCCACACTGCATTACATTATGCTTCTTGGTACCCTGAAGGAAGTCATTATTAACCACATCTCACACTCAACCATGGTATCATAAGTATGTATTCTTTGTATGTTTCTTATTTGGGGGACATTTTTTTGGGTGTAATAATCATGTATTTTTACTTTTTCATGTCCAGGTATGATTATGATGACATATGCCACTCTGCATTCTGTATCTCTGTGAATTCAGTAACAACCACATAAAGGTAAATATTTTTACTGGGAGGGACTGGTTAAAGTTTGCACAGTTTTTAATGTCAGACTTAAAGTCATCCAAGTCATAATACATGTTTTGTGTTTCTGTTGTTTGATTTCAGGTACTTCCCAAGATGTTTCTATGTCACATTTTCTGGCCATAAGGAGAAGTAGATGACATATCAAAGGCAGATAGGAATGATCATGATGAAGCAGAAGCACAGCTGTGTTGACCTGTGAAAGCAAACAAATGTTATTGCAATACAGTGAGGAAGATGATTAAAAACAAAAACAAAAACAATACCTTTACATGAGTAATAGTCATGCCGGCTGTGATATTGCATGTCATCGTTGTGTATTGCTGTCGGAATAGCTGTTGCTTTGCAAACACAAGGTACTTGAGTAGGTCACTCATATTAGTCTGAAGAGCAGCGACACAACTGTTTTATTATTGTGATTCTTGAATCACATTTTTATGCTGCATCACATTGTATGCAGCTGACAAAGCAACCTGTTTGTACCTGATCATAAAGGAGCAACACAAGTAGACCACAGTAGAGTAGGAGGAGGAGGCTGATGAAGCAGTGATATGTCCTCTGTATGGAGCAGGTATGTTATGTGGACATGACATCACAGTCTTCTGGTGGTGGACAGTACTCCATCAGGATCAATAGTAGCATCAGAAACATAGTTATGTAAGGATGGAGACTGGTGGTGAGGAGCCATTTGTAATGTTGCATCAATGTGGATTGGACAATGATATTTATCACTGGATATGATAGAACAAAACAGTCCACTGGTGGAGGAAGAGGAATAAGTGCTGTACAGTATGTTGCCATGTGAAACACCAACAAATGTCAATGGTCTGAGATAGACACTGAATTTGGGCCAGAAAAACAGCAGAACATTTCTCATGGGAGTGTTTTGACATTAATCAAAGTAAAGAAATTACTTGTCATGACATCAAGACATGAATGAAAATAAAGTAACAGAAAAGTCATACTTAAAATGTTTATACTGCAGAGGACCAATGACTGAAAAATCAGGCCATATTTTAATCAACATCCGCAAGGAAGCAACCCTCACAATCCTCCAGACTGAAGCTGTATCCAGATGGAAACTCTCTATCTCCAATACTGCTCCACCCACCTCACTTTTGTTCCTACTACTGGGTGTGCTGACAGTGCCTTCCTCTTCCTCTTCACTGCTGTCATATGCCTTGAACACAGACATTATTGACTTTGTTGGAATGTGTCCTTGATTCATTTTAATAAATGTTAGTAAGCTAACATTTTTGGTGACAGATTAGGGCTCCTGTCCCTCACTGTGGCACTAAATATTTGTTCAACACTTACAATCAATGCTGGACAACTCAGGTACTTCATGGCCATCGATATCAGTGCTGGCCAGTCAGAGACCTATTTGCTCCAGTACATTAGGGCTCATCTCCAATGCTTAGGTGCCTTGTGTCCGCAAGATACACGTCAATCATGCGTTGAGTTGCTTGCATTCCTTCTGATTCATTATCAGCCTTCTGCTTATTGTTTTGCACATCTGCCACACCATCTTGACTTAAGACATCCCACGTGGATTATTATTTGTTTCATTTATTGTACAGGTTTTGAAGAAACTTTCAAATTTGAGGCTTGGTGGTGGTAGCACCACCGGTCTATTAGCTATGACATGTTTTGCCTCTTCTGCACCTGTGTGTTTATTTGCATCTGCACACCATGTACCCTCTTATTAAAAGAACTTTCAACTTCTTAACCTGCTGACACCCACCTTCAATGATTGTAGCCACACCACATTTACATAGTGGGTCAAGCATTGTTACGATGCCAAACTCTTCATGTGATGCCAAACTCTTCAGAGTGCAGAACTCCGTTAATATGTGTGTTGAACTGAAACACATTCAGCATGTGATCCACCAAGTCACAAGTACCAGCGTTATCACCAGCTTCGAGTTGTAGCTGGACATTCAACAGTGTTTGCCTATCACATGCAGAAGTGGAATTGTCTGACTCATACAGACACTGTCAGTGCTCACGGCTTTGAGTGCCATGTTCAAATGGCCTGAGAATCATGAGAAGTCCATCTATCTGCCATTGGGAGCGAGTATTAGATGTTATGACTTAAGTTTTCACTGCTATGCAGATGATACTCAGCTATACATGTCTTTTGTCCCTGAACAAGATGATGCTGTCTCAGTGCACAACAGCTGTCTAACTGAAATTCAGGCCCAGATGAATGTGAGCTGGCTAAGGTTGAACCCTGAAAAACTGAGATGTTGTTTGTGAACCCGGTCATCGCGAGGTGGGTATGCTGGCAGGTTCACCTTTTGGTCTGTGGCATGGAGGTGTCCAGCTAGCTACCCAGACCGAGTGCAGAACTTGGGCATTATATTTAGTGTCTATCTGACTTTAAAATCACAAGTGTCAGCAGTGTCTGACTTTAAAATCACAAGTGTCAGCAGTTGTTAAAACTTTTTTACCAACTGAGAAATATCACCCAGGTGAAACATCTGGTTCCTCCTGATGATCTTCCAAAGTTGGTTCACCTTCATTACCTCCCACCTTGACTACTGCAATGCCCTTTACCTAGGGCTGTTGGGAGTTGATATCCATCGCCTGCAGCTAGAGCAGAATGCGGCAGCCAGGTTGTTGACTGGTGCTTTGAGAGCCAGTCATATAATGCCTGTGCTCCGGGTCTGCACTGCCGATATGGTGGTGGATCACCTTTAAGGCTGCTTTGTTAACTTATAAGGCCCTCATATGACCAGGGACCAGGGTTACCTGAAAGATCTCCTTGTCCCTACTGCTCCTCCGTCCTTCCAGTCCACCGATGAGGGATTGTTAGAGGTTCCCAGGGTACGCTTGCAGACATCGGGAGCAAGGGCATTTAGTTTTGTTGCTCATCCCTATGGAACTCTCTACCTCATCGGGTATGAGATTGCCTAACCATCCAGAGTTTTAAAATTGCTTTAAAAACCTATTTATTTAACCTGGCTTTTGCTGATTGATGGGGTTATTTTACTTTACTATGCTGCTATTATATTGCTTTTGTGGAATTATATGCTTGTTTTATAATAATTTATTTTATTTTATGTATTTTATTGTACAGGCACCTGGTTTCAGAAAGGTGCCTTTTGTAAATAAAGCTGATTTGATTTGATCTGCTGCCACTGTTCCATTGTGAGACTCTATGGATGCACCAGTACTGTCCCGGCTAGTATGTGCCACTGTATATTCGAAATTGCCTTGTACTGCTTCGTATAAGCAGTCCAGCATGTACATGGTGGAATTCCATCTTGTCACCACATCCTTTTTCATGCGGTGCTGAGGCATGCAAATCTGCAGCTCATGCAGCAGGTCACATGCCTTTCCAGACTGTGCAAAGTTCAAGCAGATGCGGCACACAACAAACAAAATCTCCTGATGTCCAGATGGGTGAGAAACTGCTGGATGATGAGATTCAAACAGTGAGCCAGGCATGGACCCTGAAAACACCATTACTAATGCACTTGATGACATTAGATCCATTATCACTTGCAATAAAATCTGCCTTCAATAAGTGTGGAGGAGACACTCATCAATTTCTGAAAGAAGTCCTTCCAGAATCTTCTAACCTGTATGTGACCCCTTATGCTTTTGTCATCAGTGTGGCTTGCTGACAAAGACCCAGAATGTTGCTACCACCACAGTTTGCCTTGCTGCAACTTTTGCCTTTGCCCAAATTGAGCGGTTTACCTATAAGCTACGACAGGCTAGCTGACATCCCCTACGGTGACAGCTACAATGCCCAACTGTAGGCATTGTAGCCGGATGTCATGCACTACAATTGGGGCTGTTCTGAAACCCCCTTAGAGAGGCTCCACGCCCCCACACCCCTGGTCTCCAGGATTCTAACCCGAGTCGGAGTTGGACTGGGGACAATCACCCAGCGAAGCAGTCTTGATCGGCACACAGACCACCACAGCGACATGCAGATTTTGCTTGATTCCTGTTGCTGTGGTGGTCTTCACCATCGGGAGTCACTGTGGTGATGGTACACCAAATTGGACAGTACCCCAGGTATCTTTGCCCAATGAGCTGTAATGCACAAATATGAACTGCTAGCTGTTTTGCCACTGGTCCACATAGCCATACTCAGATGTACAGTATATAAGGCACTGCTGAATGAACAATGGCCTGATTTAACATATCTGATACTCTGCCATACAGTTTCAGAATAGCATGTGTTGCAAAATATATTCGAGATAGTATCTGCCATTTGGGAAATGCATGGGCCATGAACCGCCTGAGAACCAGCATTCTCGACAAAGGAGTGTGGCAAAAGATCAATTGCCAACATTTCAGCCACTGCTGCATTGAGCTCCCTTGCAGTCATGTGATTTGGTGAATTTTAAATTACAATCAAGCATGACATGGAGTGTTGCCTGGATCTTTCTTTGGGCAGTTGGAGTAAACAACTTTAATCATCGCAGTGACATTGCTGGGGTGCTATGGTGTGGTGCTTCAGTACTAACTTTAGCTTCATTATGCAATACAGTGACTATGCTTCTATGACTCAAAGGGGTGGTACTAGTAGCACCACTGCTATGCCCCGTACTGCTAGACAAAATGAAATCATGCTCCTCTGCTACGTAGTCCACATCATTTGACATTGTGGACTCTCCAACTACTTTCTCAACTGGAGTGACACTGTGAACTCTGCCATTAACTTTCTTTTCATGCTGAGACCAGTGTACAGGGTGTCTGTTCTGAGGTGGGTGGATGAGTTGCCACCAGTGCCTAGATGGCGCCCTTTAACCCCTGCTTACTCAGCGCTTGACAGAGCTGACAGATCATAACAGAGTCATCAGCAGGGTCAAGAACATAGAAATCCCACACAGGGATTTAATTACCCTTTTTTCCATGGTGCCAGGAGGACTGTGACAGCAGAGAGGAAGGTGTGGCGACATTGTCTTTTTGAGATGATTTCAACACATCAAAATATTAGGTGTTGTTTCTTTACTAGCTGTGATGGTAGTGGATGCAACATCCTCCTCAACAACATCTGAATCATATGACTTATGTTTCTTACTGTCAGGCTCCCAAAGTGGATCCTGCATATAATCATCAGAATCATCAGCAGTGCTCTCATTGTTTTCAACATGTATGTCCTCCTCAACCTACTCAACCTGTACATGTGCAGTCTCAATCACATTCTCTGCATCTCTGGTATTTACCACTGTCTCAACACTGTTTGCTCCAGCAGCATGACCATCAACCCCACCCAGTGGTACTCAAACTACTGTCTCCTTTTCCACTGTTTTCTGCCTGCTGGTACTTGTGATGCTGCTACCTTTCTCCTCAGGTGACACCTCACTCACCAGCATTGCCACCACTGATTTAGCTTTGAAACATTTTGTGACAGATATGCCCTGCTGCTAACAACTCCAGTACTGCGACTGCTATTTGCCCCTGAACCCACAGGAGTTGCTGATACCATGTGCTCAGACAGTGATTTTGGTAGTGGAGTATTAATTGGCACCTTTGATTTATTAACGTCTTCCCTGATGCATGGGTGTCCATCCCTTTTCCCCATTTTTTTCCAGTCATGATTCCTGTTTGTGTTTTAAAGGTAAGGTATTTTTTATAGATCACAACACAGATAATAGCATTTTATATATACAAAAGCACAGGTCTTATTTTCTAGCACAGTGAAAATGGCAAGTGAAACTGAACACTGCATCTACATTTTATACACCCAAAGCACAGGTCTAGTTTTCTAGTACAGGGAAATCTGGCATGTGAAACTGAACACTTGAGCTAGCTCGGTGGCACTGAGGGTTGAGGCACTGGACACTACACTCATGCCACGACAGTGGCTGGGGTCTCGGAATGAGCTTGGACCATTGGGGGTTGGCAGGGAGGAGATGATTGAGCATCCGAGGACAGTTCTCCTCTCCCGGGAGGGTGGGTAAATGATTCCCCAGCACTAGCGCTGGTACAACAGCCGGGGAATCACGCGGTGATGGGTGGGAGCATTATGGACATCCACGGAAGGGTGCGGCAGCATGCTCAGCCCATGGAAGTCATTGCATGTCTGAGCTCCTGGGGAGGGGGTTCACATTCAAGAATAAGGAAACTGCCCATTGGCTGGGAGGAATATGTCGCCTGCCACCTCCAACTCCAGACCCAGCCTGCTGGATCTCGTCCTCGCCTCCACCCGAGTAGTATTAGACGCTCAGATTTATTTTATTTATTTTTATTTAGTTTTTGTTGACTGGTGAGTGCACTAGCCATAAAATGACTATTTTCAGGCACGACCCAGGAGAGTACACAACACATCATCATACAACAGACCAATAGTACAAGGCAAAACAAGTACTGTCAAAGATGAGCACACCTAAGTTACATAAGCCAGAATAAGCAAATCATGACAAGAGACATTACATAAACATAACTAACCTAGCACATATAATCATTTAACAGTCCAAGAGCACATGGCATAACAAATACAGTCAGTGATGAAAAAGCATAAGTTACGTAAGCAGGAGTAAGCAGTTCATGACAAAGAGAAATTAAATAAACATGACTAACCTAAGCAATGTGAAACAGCAGAGTAAGATACATATGCAATTCAAGTAAGCAGTGATTAGGAAAGAGAGACCAGGAATAGTATGCTAGAGCTAAAGGTAAGAAGCAATGTCATAACAGATGAATCAAGTAGAAGATTGAAAATATGGAGGCCTAGGTGAAGTATCAGAGAGGACTAAGTACATGACCCACCAAGAGGTTTAGCAAAATAACAGTCTTGCTAAGGGGCTTTGGGTAGAGAAGAGAGAGGAAGAAGGGGAGGGAGAGAAAGGAGTGAAGAATAGTGGAAGTGATTTAAGTAGTGGTAGTAGTCGTAGGGACAAGTAATGAAGAGAGACAGAAGAGAAATAAGAGAGGTAACTAGAAAGATGGGAGGAGGAAAACGTTATCAGGTAGGGTCAAAGCAAGTGCACACATTGCAAGTAATAGATAATGATGGAATTCCCTTTGAAGCAGAGATGGGACTCGATAGTCTAAGGCTAAGAGGAAGAGAGTTCCAGAGTTGAGGGGCCACACACTGGAAGGCACATGCTCCTTTAGATGTATGGCATCTAGCCACCTTCAGCAGAGATTTATCTGCAGATCGCAGTCGATGATTGAGGTAGCAGGAGCAAGCAAAGCTGCAAGGGATGAGAAAGTATTTTCTCTGACAACGGAATCAATAAGTGTTCCAACTTGTATTGCCTACTAGCTAAGAGGGAGAGCCAATTAAGGTCACTGTATAGGTGGCAGTGATGCTTGAGCTTAGGGATGAGGAGGCATAATGGCATATGTTGTTGTAAGTGATGACCCACTTTTGCAGGGTTGTTTGTGAGCAATGTAAAAATAGGGGCACCATAGGTAAGGGCAGGGAGTAATATCCTCTGGCAATAGTTAGTTTAGCAGATGGCATAAGTAGGTAGCTAGTTTGGTAGGCTACACCAAGTTTAGAGTTGACAGCTTTATAGGTAGTCTGAATATGGAGCTAAAAGAAAGGGATTGGTCGAGAAGGACCCCAGATATTTAAGGACTCCACTGATTTGATCTGTGCTCCCCTAGGTCACTTACCATCAGTGGGACAGGGCAGCCCTTGAGCTTTGGAGCAGAGCCGAACAACATAACTTTTGTCTTATGTGTATTAAGCACAAGCTTATGTGCACAAAGCCAGTTTGGACATTCCTAAAATCAGCAGTCAGTGATGCATTGATGCTGACTACATTTGAGGAGCTAGCGAAAAGACAAGGTCATCTGCATAAAGAATAGGTGAGCAGTGTTGAAAGGCATCCAAAATGTTGTTTACATAAATAGAGAAGTTAAGGGGCCTAATATGGGACCCTGAGGAACTCCAATGTTAGTGGAGTAGTAATTGCACAGGGAAGAGTTGAATTTCACGACTTGTGTCCTGTTCAGAAGGTAGCTACTAAAACCAGTTACAAACTGGTGATGAGAAATTTAGATTCTGAAGAGTGGTAAGAAGCAGAGGATGGTCGATCAGGTCAAATGCCTTAGTAAGATCAATAAAACAGCACCTGTTAGTTGTCCAGTATCCATGCGGGAAAGAGTATGAGATGTGAAGTTTAGAAGTGCAATCAAGGTACTGTTACCTTTTCTAAAGCCATGCTGGGACTCAGAGAGAAGATTAAACTTAGTTAGGTAGTCAGTGACTTGGAGAGCCACAAGGACCGAGAGGATGGCAATGGGCCTATAGTTGGCTATTTCCTTAGGTTTACCCTTTTTAAAGATGGGTGTGATGCATGCTATCTTCCAAATGTCGGGTACCTCACCTTGTGAGAGAAAGTATAAAGATGTTTGCCAATGGAGAGGCAATAAGGGGAACAGCAAGCTTCAGAAGTCGAGGTTCAATTGAGTCTGATCCAGAGCTAGTGTTGTCCGAAATGGCTATCACGAGTTTTAAGACCTGCAGGCGGTTTATGGCCTTGAAATAGAAAGGTGCTCTATCAAGTGATATGTCAGACCCCGAGTTTACTAAGGGTGTTTGGTGAACAGAAGGATGTTGGGAGTGAGGTCTGGATTGTAAGAAGGAGGAAGTGAACTGTGATAGGTTTGAGAATAAGTGGTTAAAAGCATTTGCTATGGTCCTTCCATCATTGCAATTTGAGCCATTTCATGTCATATCAATAGGGTTAACTGATTTAGAGGAACCAAGGAAGTTCTTCACATGTGCCCAAAATTTCCTGAGGTCTCTTGCTGAGCTTATCAACAGGTCTTTACAGTATTTACTCTTTGCCAATCTAACCTGTTTTTTACATGAGTTCCTTAGTGCTCTATTGGCAAGTAAATCAGATTGAGACCTGTACATTTGAACAGCTTCGCTGTTTGCCTCTGTTGAGCATGGCAGCAAACAGCTCTTTATGTAGCCACCTAGTGTGCTTCCCACTAACACGCCTAGTCACATGTGGGTGTGCTTTCTCTGCACGGCCAGGAATTCATTAAGGAAGGTCTGCAGACAGCTTCAACATCACTTGAGGCATAAACAGTTGTCCAGTCAATGCAGGATGCATCATACAGGAAGTCACCATGGTCCAGTTTAGCAAAGTCCATAAAAGTTACAAAACGAGGCAGTGGAGAAGGGGAGCAACTGTTGACCATATACAGAAGGTGGGGAGTGTTCAGTTAGGGCATCAGCTAGGATACCTGAGCCAGATATATGTTCAATTCGGTTCACCAGTAACCAGTCAATGAGGGTAGAGGACTGAAGTCCCGGGATATTATTGTAGGTTCGGTTATCAGTTGGTGGAGATTATAGCTGTGTAGAAGGGAGAGTAATAGGCTATTAGATGGACCCATCCAATTAATGTTAAAATCTCCTACGATGATCACCTCATGTCTGTTGTAGATCTGTGAGGTATCATGAAGCATTTCCAAAGGCCAGACAGATCAACAGATAGCGGGTTGTAGACACAGATGATATGGAGCTTCTTGGCACCACAGCAAGAGTGGTATGCAGAGATTCACAAGCAGCAGTGGTAGCATTGCCTAGGATAAGCTCCATTGTAAGGTTACTTTTGGGGTAGAGCAACACCACCCCTCATTTTGTTGATGCTCTGTCCGACGAATCATGGAGTAGCCAGCGGAGGGAGCAGAGAGAGTCCAGTATCCCAGGTTTGAGCCAGATTTCTGTAAGGCAGAGGATATCGGGATTATAAATTTTAACCTAGGCCTCCAGTTCAGGAATGTGACAAGTAAGACTTTTTATATTCATGTGGACAATTAGAAGCCCTCTATTAGGTAACTTATGTAGGTCACTTGAAGAAAGGCAGGTTATGGGACCCGGATTCAACTCAATATCACCTGACAGAAGCAGAGTCAGGAGTGCGAGTAACTGTAGCCTACCACAGCAAGGGGCTAAGGGCATAAGATGACCACATGTCAATTTTCTGAAAGCAAGGACAGCATAGTAGGCACAGCCTTTGCAACAGAGTAGACTGTTCAGTGGTGGTTAGGCTTGATGTAAAGAGATAAGGTTGGAGAAATAAAAATCCGAGAGGTCAGAGCAGCTGGCACTCCCCATGCCAGTGCTAGGGATGAGAGAGAAATCTAATTTAGGCAGAGTAGTAGAAAAGGGACAGAGAGCAACATAAATAAGTTGAAAGCAGCAATGCTATGACCAAAGGTAGAAAATGCAGAGGGTTAATAGAGCTAGGCTGGCAGTTTAGTAGAGAATGCTGCAGGCTAGCATAGAAAATATGAACAGCTAGGTAACACAACACTATCCTAATGGCCCAAAGATCCTTGTGGGTATGACTGTTTAAGTATAAGAGAACTGAGAAGAGTGACAGCGTTTGTAAGAGAGAGTGAAACAAGTAAGCAGTCCACAAGTTACAACAGTTAGGAAGTGAACACTATCCACAGGTTTGGCAGAAGATGTGGGTAGTAAAGTTGGAGGCTAGCATATCAGCAGAGGTGATGCAAGACACACAGCACATGAAGTACAGACTGATTTAGTGCTAGTGTGCTAAGGGCACCTCTACTGGCCCTGAAGTATTAGGAACCAATGGAAAATCGGACACTTAGCACATGTGATAGAGTGAGAGAGCTATAAAAGTACAAGCCCGACCAGGGTGGGTGAGGTGAGGGATGGGTGGGAACCTCAGTTCAAGCACAGATGCACCTCCCGATGCTCAGGTTTAACGTACTCTGGGCAGAATTAGCAGATAAACACCCTTGCAGAAGCAAGGGAGGCAGAGTCCTTAATGATGCTTTCCATACCATGTTTCAAACGGCAGAATCCTGGACCTTGGTCTAGCCGTGGTTCAAGCCTGCAATCAGCTGTCCTGCAGTGGAGGTCCTAGCCCCAGTGGACAACAGAGACCTGTTAGGGACAACGAAGGATAGAAGAATAAATAGCAGCATGGAAGGGAGGAGAAGGTACAACAAAAGAAATAGGAGGGTATTTAGGTAAGTGGGAGGTGTGATTGAAAGAAGGAGACCTAGCTCCAATTTCAGTAGGGCAGAGAAGCCAGCAAAGAGAATCAGGAGACAGTATCACATTACTACTTGGAGCTTAAACTTTAGGTAAAATAGGGCTGTAATTTCTAAGTTTTGTCTTTCAGAGATCTGTAATCACTGAGACTTGGCTGTAGAAAAGCTGTGTAGACAGCAAAGAGATTTAGTGGCAGTAATCCAATTCTTTTTTAGCTGGAACTTAAACTTTAGAACACACAAAGGTGTATGATCTCCAACTTTTATCTTTCAGAGAGCTTTAATCACTGAAGTCGGGTTGTAAAAGAGCAGTAATTATTGTATAGTATTAGTAAGAGAGCTGTAATCACTGTACGATCACTTAGTATTATACTGGCTAGACAGAAAACGAATAATGACTTTAAGTAAACTCAATGCCTGGCTAGACTCTTTATAGGGAGACAGAATAAATTTTAAAGAAAGAAAAAAAGGCACCAAAACACAGGCATGCATGATTCAAACAGCTTGGCGCAGAGAGAGTAACACATGCACAGGCTGAGAGCCAGTCAGGTACTGCCCAGAGAGCTGCAACTATCAATCAGGGTTCAGGCACCTCAGTTCAAGCACAGATGCACCTCCCCGATGCTCAGGCTTAATGTACCTGGGCAGAATTAGCTGACAAACACCCTTGCAGAAGCAAGGAGGCAGAAGTCTTAATGGTGCTTTCCGTGCCATGTTTCAAATGGCAGAATCCTGGTCCTCGATCTAGCTGCGTTCGAGCCTGCAATCAGCTGTCCTGCAGTGGAGGTCCCTAGCCCCAGTGGGCAATGGAGACCTGGGCAGAATTAGCTAACAAACACCCTTGCAGAACCAAGTGAAGCAGAGTCCTTAATGGTGCTAGCCATGCCGTGTTTCAAATGGCAGAATCCTGGTCCTCGGTCTAGCAGCGGTTCCGAGCCTGCAACAGGTGTCCTGCAGTGGAGATCTTAGCCCGGTGAGCAGCGGAGACCTGGAGAATGGAGAGATGAAACAACATGGAAGACTGATAGCTCAGCACTATACCATATCCCCCTTCCTGGATATAATCCAGAGGAATAGACAAGTACAGGACATTGTTTAGACAAAAGACATCAAACTCAATATCAAGATGATGGGGGTGGGAGATCAAGGACACTGATATCACACAATGAAGTATGCACAGACAGACAGGGGAGAATGATTTCATGGAGGAGGAGGGAGAGGAGGACGAGGAAAAGGCAGAACCAGAGGAGGAGGAGGGTGGTGTGGGAACAGACCATAACAAACCACTGTTATGCTCAATCTCAGTAAGAAAGAAATTTCAGAAAATGAGATTAATGTGTTGAGTAAAGGGTTGTCATTTTCATTTACTGATCAGCCAGACCACATGGCAATCATGGCTGATTTAAAAATTATTTTGAAGCGTGAGGTTCACAGAGCATTTTAAAGACACAGAGATACAGGACCGTAGACAAAGGAGTTGAAAAAGGCACTGAAATTTAAATCAACATATTCCCTCAGAAAGGGCACTGCCATGAGGTGGAAATCTTCATTAACCAGGTGACAAGGGAGGAAAAGGATTTATTTGAGCACCAGCTATTAACTCAGTTTAACAAATGAAGAAAATGAAGACTTGAGAAATATTGAAAACTTTATTTTATTTTAATTAAACCAATGGATAGGGGCCTGGGGATAATTATTATGGATGTAGAACAATGCACCAGTGTGTGCCTTAGGCTACTGAAAGATGAAAGAAACTATGTTAAATTGAAAAGCACCACGCAGGAAGAATTGAGAAAAGCATTGATGACATTTTAGAGGATGGTGTAGAAATAGAATAAAGAGTATAGAGGACTGACACAAAAAATCTGCTGACTGGTAACACCATGAATGCCAATGTTTTATGGCCTACCTAAGATTCTATGTTTCTGTGGGATAACATCACTGTTAAAGTAGACCACTGACCAGTCAAGATGCAGGATTTTTTTTCTTGCCATTGTATAATGCTTGTTACACCATGGCAGCAGCCGACTGGCCTAACTTTGATTGCCCTGAGTTCTTCCATAAGTCTTGTTTGAGACTTGTTGAATTCCATGTCACTTAGTTTCAACATTCCACATGATCCAGTCCTGTATAGACCAGCTCCCCAGACAAAGGCTCCACCCAGAAGTTTGGCTGTCCTTCACCATGTGGCAGAGGAATGTACTGTAAACTGGTGGATGCTTGAAGATTCCTACATCTCAGTGAAAAGGTGTTCCTCTTCTTTTCCTGTGCCCACCACACTGACAAAATCATAGATCTTCTTTTGCTATCCACTCCTTAATGTAGCAAGTGAATATGGATGAGGTGTGTGTGATTTTTCATGCAGACCATGCCCTTCGTGTGCTTATCCTTGGTAGGGGTGCCCTCCTCAGACAAGAATATGGAGGATGGACCCTATTGCTATAGATAAAGAATTTGTATTTTATAAGTTTGTTGCTACTAAACATTTTCTGGAGCACAATAGTCAGGAGGATACATTGAGTCACTTGTTGAGAGGCCCTGAAGGCCTTTATTCATGGAACTGAAATCTCCCATGCTTTATATGGGCATAAAGGGGACAAAGCCCAAGATGAGAAACTAACAAGACAGGTAACAAGACAAGAGAAAAGAACTATGGAACAACACACATCAGAATTATTTAGTAGTTCCAATCACTGAAAGTAATGCTTAGCCAGTTAGTGTCTGCAGAGGTAGAGAGACCTCCTTCTGAGCAATGCAAGTACATTTTGACAGGGAAAATGGGGACGATGTTAGGTGTGTGGTAGTTGATCAGTAAAAGAGGAAGAAAGAGCAATTTGTTGCATGATGACTGCAAACAGAGCTCCCTTTTGTTAATGGTCAACCAGTGACTGAGGAGACTTTAAAACCTTCTATACCTAATTATACACCATTAAGGTTTCTCAGGACAACTCTCCTCAAGAACTTTTGGATTCTCTATCCTTCTCCTGCACTGCTAGTGAGGAACAGGAAGAGAGAGATGTTGATATCATGGTAGCAGATCTCAAAAGCTGCCTGCCAAATGGCCCTGGATAAGGTTCTGGAGACAGGCAGAATCTGTGTAGAGTTCTATATGGTGTTTCGGAGGAGTTTCAGGTTACAATGAGTACCATAGTCACAGAGGCTCTAGCAATGGGTGCCTTGTCCCTCTCTATACATAGTTATCATTACAGTCCTGCTAAAGCCCAGAAAGGCCCCACACTCTGTGGCTCTGTTAGGCTGAATTTTCTGCTTAATGTGGCCTATAAGATACTAGCTAATACCATTGCTGGAAGAGTGGAGTAGACTAGATGGGCCTACCAGTCCTTTTCTGCTGACACATTCTGTATTTTTGTTTCTATGGGAGAACATGCTGTTAAAAGTGCCACTAACCAATCAAGATGCAGGATTCTTTCTGTCCATTGTATAATGCATTGTATAGTGCAAAATAATGCTTATGGGGCACAAAAACTCTAGAACAACATATCAGTTGGGGTAAGGATATAGCATGCACTAAGCAGGAAAGGGACCTTGGGGTTATCATCTATGATGACCTCAAGATGAGAAATAGTAGGCTGGCCCAGTGGCACTGAGGGTTGAGGCTGGATGCCACCTCGCGCCACGCTGGTGACCCAGGTTAGGGAATGGGCCAGGGCCGCCCGGGGTCAGCAGGGAGGAAGATGAGTGTCCAGAGGACTGCTCTCTCTTCCTGGAGCTGGAGTACAAGGATGCGCTCGCTGTTGGGCGACCTCTGGCGGTGGCTGGAGGATCACTGATTGTGGCGGCGAGCATATGCCATGGGGGCAGAAGCCATAGCAGTCGTTGACTTGCTGGTGGGGCTCCGCTGGAGGGGGAACTAAAATAGAAAATTCCCGGCTCTCCGAGAGATGACGAAGGTCCCAGGATCTCCCCTCTCATCCCTAATACCGGGCCAGACCACACGGGGATCCACAGCCGACCTCCCAGAGGGATGGACCCTCTAATTTCAGAAAGTGCCGCCGAGGGCAGGTGGCCCTGTTCCAGGGGTGATACAGAGCTCTGGGAAGTTCCTCTGAGGGGGTGAACCGGTGATGGCTGACCACAGTGCAGGAATAGAAGAGGCAGGATTGAGTTGGGCACCTCTGAAGGATGCCACGAAGTACTGGTGAATAAATAGAGTTAACAAAAAAAAAGATAGGGAAATAGTGCAACAAGGTGGCAGGTAAAGCAAATAGGATGCTGGGATGCATGAAATGGGCATCACCAGCAGGAAAAGGAGGTCATAATTCCACTGTGCAAGACTCTAGTGAGTCCCCCTGGAGTAAAGTATACAGTTCTGTAGACCTTACCTAAGTAATGACATATACAGGGTGAAAAAGGTTCAGAGGAGGGCAGCAAAGATGGTACAGGGATTGCATCAGAAGTCATATGAGGAAAGGCTGAATGACTTGAATACAATATGTACTCCTGGAGGAGAGAAGGAGAGAGGGAATATGATAGAGACATACAAATAAGTACCTTATAGGGGATGAACAGGGTGCAGGAAAACAGTATTTTCCAGCAACAAAAGATGCTCCAGGATTAGGGGCATGTGATAAAGTTGGTGGGAGGGCGATTCAGAGGAAATGTGAGGAAGAATTTCTCACAGAAAGGATGGAGGACAGTGGAACACCCTGCTTGAGGAAGTGGCAGGGCTGAAACAATCACAGGATTTAATAATGCATGGGATAGACATATGGGAATCCTGGAGGCCAGGGAGGGGCAACAGATTTCTAGAAAATCTTAAAGTGATCTTAAGAGCTCAAATCGGTAGACTGGGTGGGCCATAGGCCATTATCTGCCGACAGTATTGCTACATAATAGCAGCAGCCTACTGGCCTAACTTACATAACTCTGAATTTTTCATAAACCTTGTCTAAGACTGGTTGAATTCCCATATATCATGGTAATATGAAGTGATTTCAATACTCTCACACAGCAAAACTTTTACGGTGAACTGCGTCGATGCTGAGCAACATCGATGGTTCACTGTAAAGAAATCACTCGGACGACATACTCTTCCTCTAGTCCTGCACCCCTCCTGAAGCAACTCTGACTTGAAGCTGATAATTCCTAAGTTCAGGGGTGCAGGGGCAGAGCAGCAACTGTTTCTCCAGATGGATGTATGTCAACCACAAATTGCGGTCTGCATAAATCTGTCGCTGTAATGTAATGTCGGTTGACAAATGATTTGTCAAACTGGCATTATAGAGCTGATTTCAACACCCCATGGGATCCAGTCCAGGATAGATCAGCTCCAAAACAACTACCCCACCCAGAAGCTCAGCTGCTATTGCCATATGGCAGAAGAATATACAGTGTGGTGGTGGATGCACAGAGAGTCCAACATCTGGATGAAAAGGAGTTCTCCATCTGTTCCCATGCCCACCACATTTACAAAATCATAGATCTTCTTTTGCTATCCTACTGCTTAGTGCAGCAGGTAAAGAGACAAGGCATGGATGACTATCCATCAGACTATGCCCTCTTGTGCTTATCCTTGGTAGGGCTGCTCCTCCCCAAAGAGAGAAGATGGATGATGAACACCAGACTGTATAGATAAAGAAGTTGTATCCTATATGTCTGCAGCTGTTAACAAGTTTCTAAAGTACAACAGGCAAAGGATATATGGAGAGAACTTGTTGAGAGGCCCTGAAGGCCTTTTTCATGAAACTGCAATCTCCTATGCTTCACATAGAAGTAAAGGAGACAAAGCCCTAGAAGGAAAATAACAAGACAGATAGCAAAGCTAGAGAAAGAATATATGGACCAACACACATCTGGACTATTCAGGCAGTCACAGTCACTGAAAGGAATGCTTAGCCAGTTAGTTTCTGTGCAGGTAGAGAGAGACCTCCTGATCAATACAAGTACATTTTTGACAGGGATAAATGGGGGCAGTGGCAGGTTAAGAAGCAGAAAGAGCAATTTGTCCATAAGGACTGCAGAAGAACCATTTCCATGGACCAAGCAGTGATTGGGAAGACTTCTGAAACATTCAAATTCCCAGTTATACACCATTGAGATTTCTCAGGATAACCCTCCCCAATGCCTTTTTGGATTATCTCTCCTTCCCTGCATTGCTGGTGAAGAGCAGGAAGATCTAGATGCTGAGATCACCGTGGAAAATCTCAAAGCTGTCTGCCAATTGGCCCTTGGAAGGCTCCAAAGCCTGACAGAATCTGCATAGAGTTCTATATGGTGTTTACAAGAGCTTCAGGCTCCCATGGCTGCCATGACCAAAGAGGATCTAGCAATGGGTGGTTTCTTCCTCTCTATACATAGTTACCATTACAGTTCTGCTAAAGCCAGGAAAGGACCTCACACTCTGTGGCTCTATTAAGCTCATTTCTCTGATTAATGCAGACTATAACATACCAGCTATGACTATATCTGTGAGAGTTGAACTGGTCCTGACTTTATAACTCATTAGGATCCATCAGGATTTGTGAAAGATAGGCAGATGAATACAATATCTGATATTCCCTAAAATCTTGTGGTGGTGGGCACTGGGAGAACTGCAGTCCCTGGCATTTCATGTGGAGAAGGCCATTGACCATGCTGAGTGGCTCTTCATGTTTGCCACACTCAAAAGACTTGAAATTAGTCTGTGAATGGTATTCTGGATGGGGTCCTCTACAAAGCAAGTAAGGCACTTATACTGACAGAAAACCCACTTATCAGATACCTTTGACCTTACATAGGGTCCAAGGTAAGACTGCCCATCCTAATTTGTAAGTCCTTACATTGGAACCACTGCTAATGGCAATTTGTCACAACACAGACATGGAGGGCCTAAATGGGTGGTCTCATTACATTATTTCTCTGTTTGCTGAGAGTGTTCTTCTTTTGTCTCAGTCAACAAAGCCTTGACTCTATTAATGGACATGTTTGGCAGAATGGCCTTCCCTAAGGTCATAAGAAAAACTGTCCCATATATGTCTTATCCTTGGAAGGAGTGTACACCCCTACACACACACACACACACACACACACACACGTGGCAAGGCTGACTCTGGCTCCAGCTAACCAACTTAAATATCTGGGGGTCATCCTTCTAAAAAGTTAACTTCAATTTGAGCACTGAATTGAAATCCTATGTTATACAAATTGACACAGGGTTGTACTAGGTGGGTTTCTTCTACTTATTATACATCGATGGGTAGGGTGAACTTAGTTAAAATGTGCCTACTCCTCAGATGTGTTTACATTGCCTGTTCCTGTTGCTCCCAGTTCAAGTGCTGCTGACACATTTTAAGTCTGTTAAAGGTATAGTGTCCTTCTGTCTTTGGTGAGGACAAGACCACTCATTAAATATGACATTCTGCAGTGACCCCTAAAGGAGGATGTTTGGTGCTTCCCAGTTTTAGGTATTGTTACCTGGCTGCCCGCTGGCCATTTTGAAGAGCACAACATGGGACTCAAGTACATGGCTGATGTGGGTGGCATTACAGGAGGATTCCTGTGTGCCCCTATATTGAAGGAACCTTATGGCTCCAGACTTGCAAACAGACATAATTAAGAAAAGTGATAAATCCTTTCACTACGTGTACAGCTAGGGCTTAGCTGGTCAGTCAAACAATTGCTGGAAATATGGTAGGATATCCCCAAAGGCTAATCTCTGAGAGGGTCTGTGGGATGTCTCCAACTGCCAGTCTCAATATCAGGGATGTGTGAGGGTTGGAGAGAGCAAGTAGTGCCTTAAATTATTCAGCTTTTTATATTATTATTCAGCTTACATCTAACATGCTAACCATAGATTGTTGTTGTTTGTTGAAATAGACTGTTTGCACAGCAATCTCTGCAGTTTTTGTCAGTATTGTCTGCTGTTTTCAAACACCGAGAGCTTAACATTACTTTTCTTGTGAGTAGGATGACACTAGCATGCACCATACACTGATCCCTGACCTAATTGGACCAATGAGGTTCAAAACAGCTTAGAATACCAACTAAAACCTAAGGATAGCCATAATTAAAGGGACAATGCCAACCCTTTTTGTATCATATTATTTCTCATTTAAAACCCACATTTTATGATTGATTACCTTCTCTAATATTCATTGATGTTGATGGATGTTTATTTGCTTCCTTTCTTAGTTGAATTGAAATGCATGCTAATGGTGTAATTATACCCAGCCTTCTTTTGCTTCAAATCCTTGAGCTATTCTTATTGCATACTTCTTCAACATTAGGAACACACCCAAAATGTGCAGCCAGTCATGGTGCAACAACCTCCCTCCTACCACTGCATCATGAGTGGCTAGACTGTGTTGGTAGTGTTCCCAGTTCCAAGAAAGATACACCGAGAGTTGATCAAGGACTATAAACAAACACATTCTTTCCCTTGACATTCCCTGGATTTAAGATATTAGTTCAAACCGGGATATTAGCAAAAGATTGATCACAAGAAAGGTTCCTGATTCTTTTATACTATTTTCAAAACTCACAACAGTACAGTAGAATCTCAGCTATCTGTTTATCAATATTTCAGTGTTCCTAGAATGAAAACATCTTTGGGGCAGAGAACAATGTTTTATAATCTACCACTATTTTTCAATACCATCTCAGTGGCTATTAATTTTTCAATATTTAAATGTATAGCTTTAGAAACACTTTAAAAATATATTTTCTCCAGGAGTTATTGTAAATGTTTTAATTTGTTTATGTGACTGTGAAAATTATGCTTTATATTCTTTGAATGTTTGCTGCATCTAGTTATGAATGAATGGGACTCTGGTCACTCATGGAAAATGGGTCTTTGGGTAATGGATTTACCAGATTTTAAATAATTGAAACAAAAAATAAACATTTATGTATGGTAACACCAATATGGTGGTCAGTCTGTTCTTCACTTTTAAAAGAAAAGAGAAATCAGAAGCTACCAGCTACATCAGCAGTCTTTGTAGAATGTAACCAATCATAACATGTGTTTTTTATCCTAGGACAGTTTGAGGCATAAAGGGTTGACAGTGTCCCTATAAATCAGCATTTCCTTAAATTATTTCACATCTCAAAATGGTAATGCAGACTCAAGGTTACATTCAGATAAATATCATCTCACAAGGCAGTAAAAATGTAATCTAAATAAGAATCAAAAGATTGACGTTTAAACATTTTATTTATATTATGTGATGCTGCTTTAAATGTTGGGTTATGGTAAGCACAATGAAGTCCTATGCAAAGGATCTCATTAATGCATTTATTTATTTATTGATTGATTGAATTGCCTTGATTTTGTCAACCTGATATTCCCACTGAGACAAGCTTTCCCTTTTCAGGAGTGACCAGGAATTAATTATATGAAATATATCGACAGAATAATATTGATAATAATTACATACAGTGCATAAGTAAATAAAAATACAGTGAAAAAACAGATACACATTCAAAAGAAAAACTTTGAGCAACAGAACATACAGTGGCAGAGTAGTACAGTATCACTGTAGCTAGGATTGAGTAAGCACATTTATGTTAAACTCTTATTTTAAGACACAGCCTAGGAACCATAAAATTGGCATATGCACCATTTGTGACAGATCTACTGTGCAAATCTTGTAAAATGTGAGATTATCATATTCACTTGGGGTTGAATAATTGCTTGATGCAGCATTAGTATTATCTTAACTTTGGCACTGGCTTTCAAATTAAGAAAGTGTACGTGGAAACCAATGCATTGAAAGAGGATTCCAAAGCTAGTGTAGCACAAATGCTATCTAAAGCAATCATTAAAACCCAAAGGAACTCAACACCACACAATCAGAGTGTCAGAGAACTATTTTACACAAACATTGCATTCCTGTACTTTTGAGGCATTGTCCTGCATTTTCAAATAGTTGGGAGGGATGCAACAGCAAGCTGCATCACTCTTGCATCACACATTCATAGACCATAGATATCACAGATCTCCTATAACTGAATGAGCAAGGAAGGTCTTATGATTTATATGAAGTTTGCCCTTTACACAAAGGAAAACGTGTAGTGTCCATTGGAAAATATTTATCTAACTTGACCTTAAAGGTCGCTATGTCCTTACTACTCTCCACTTCATGTGGTAAACTATTCTAGATTACAATCACCCTCTGATTAAACCAAGTAGACCTGCACACAGTGTTACATATTTCTCATTTTAACTGTAAACTGTGTGCTCTTATATTGTATTTTGTTCCTTCAATTCAAGGCCTAAACAGTCACAGAGATCATTGTTGGTAAATGAGACAAAGAGCAAACAGAGGTCCCCTTAGTCTTATGTATTCCATTGTATAAAGACCCAAGGTTCTCAATCTATCATTGTAGCTCAATCCTTTTAATCCAGCAACCATTCCAGTTGTATGTCTCTAAATATTGCAGCTGCATCTGTACCAGAAGGTTATGTTACCATCAGAAGGTGGTTGCACTCCATTCTGCTGTGCCTGCACTTGCACCTAGACTACTGACTCCAAAGTAATGCAGCTAGGATGCAGAAAACATTTCCAATGAAACTATACCTCAAATACAGTACAAATCACATTTTATTTATTTATTTATTTGCTTTTGTTAACGGGTAAGCACACTAGACAGCCAAAAGCCTATTTTCAGGTGCGCACCCAGGAGGATTGCAAGGTACATACATTCAAGAACAGTAGGATGAGTCAAAGTTGACGTACAGAAAATATCAGGCATTAACAGAGATTATTAGGTAGCTAACAGCATAGGAGACTATAGGCACACACAGATAATGTTCAGATATCTGCATGAGATACATACTAGATGATTAGGTAGTGAACAGCATAATACAGTATAGTACGGTCCAGTGCCAACAGGGCAAGCAATGTAGGGTAAACCATACCTGTGGGGGGCACAAGGCAGGGTAAGCAGGAGGAGTACAAACTGCAGGAAAGAGATCTGGGAAAGAGGGGTAAGGCAGGGTACTCTACTAGGATAGGTGGGCAGGAGTGGGCCCAGTGCAAAGATGCCAAGTTATAGTTAACTTTACAGGAGGAGGAAATGCTTTAAGCACTGGAGCCAATGCCCCACCAAGAATAGGCTGGGGGAAGAGTATGACTCAACTGGTGGGCTATGAAGTGCAGAGACAGGCGGAGGCTGATTTCAGGAAGCCCCATAGGGAGGCTTTAAAGCAGGGATGGGAGGAGGAGGAAGATCTAATTAAGACAGGAAGGAGTTCCACATTTTTGGTGCATAGGCGGTGAAGGCCCGATCACCCGCAAGGGTGGGGATTTCAAGGAACAAGCGATCAAGCGTATCCCTAGATCATTAGTGGTAGGATGGAGTGCCATGTTTAAGGAAGGGTGAGGGCAGAGGTGTAGCCCTTCTGACAATGTTGTTGATGAAGTTACGAGGACAAGGTGCAGTGCTTCTCTGGAGGAGCCACTCCAGGCGCATGTAGAGATCCTGGCGGTACATGAGGGAGGGGACGAGGCGCAAGCGGCAAATATTGTTATAGCAGTGTTCCATTTCAAGAGGCTAGATTTTGTACAGCAACAAAGGATGCAAGCCCATAACAGAGCATTGGAAGGAGGACCTCCTAGCTAGGGCCACTAGAGCAGCTGGGGTAAGGCAGCTTTTTGCTCTATAGGCAAGACCGAGCTTACCATTAGTAGCCTTTCATATGTTCCAAATATGTAGGGTAAGATCCAGTAGTGGGTCAAGGGTAACGCACAAATACTTGAATGCATTCATCATCTGCAGGGGGAGCCATCAGCCCATAGATCTGTAAGGGAGCAGGGCATGTTTTTGTCTTGATCAAGGAGCCAAAGAGCATGGCTTGGGTCTTTTAAGATTGAGGGTAAGCTTATGGTCCACTAGCCAGGTTTGAATGAGCATAAAGTCAGAATTTAGCTGGCAGTTTATGGTAGTGATGTCCTGGAAGCTGGCCAGAATGACGAGGTCATCCGCATTGATGGTGGTATGTCCATGGGCAGTGGCAGACAGCAGTTCATTGATGAAAAGGGAGAACAGAATGGGTCCAAGAACGGATCCCTGGGAGACCCCGCAGAGGACTGAAGAGGGGTTGGAGAGGGTACGGTTAAAGTTAGTGCATTGCTGCCTGCTAGAGAGGTAATTTAAGAACCAGGCATGGGCAGGGGGAGAACCCAAGGGACAGAAGTGTGGATCTGAGAGGGAGTGATCAACCTGATCAAAGGCCTTGGAGAGATCCACAAAGATAGCTCTGGTCAGATTGCCTTGATCAGCAGTGGTCGTAATCAAGGTAACCACAGCAAGGTCAGTAGACATGCTGTGCCCTTTCCTTAAGCCATGTTGCATGGGGAGAGGAGGTTGTGGTTCTGGATGTAGTGGGAGAACTGAGAGGCAACACCTTCTCCAGAAGATTGCAGGTAGCAGACAGAATAGCGATGAGTCGGTAGTTCTGGAGATCTTTGAGGTTACCCTGTTTAAAGACAGGGACAACCTTGGCCACTTTCCATATGTCCAGGATGATCTCAGAGATTAGGGAGGAGTTGAAGATATGCATGACTGGCCTGGCAAGGAGGTGCCCCAGCCTGAGCAGTTTCGGTTCAAGGCTGTTGTGTCCCACCCACTGTGAGGGAGAGACCAGCACATTAGATAGTTTGCAACCCATTCTTTTATGTGACTGCAATGAGTTGCCAAATAATTGGTTTGTGTTTTTCCCTTTCAGATACGGATTATGGTTTTCAATATAATATATATTTAGGAAACGTATTCAGGGCTCATCAGAAACCAGCTAACAACCAATATCAGTGAAGAGATTTCTTATGCAGAACCTTAACAACTCAAATGCTAACTGGCAATTAATTGATTGCACAATAAGTTTAATGTTAATTGTACTGTATGTGAGTCAAGCTTATATTATGCCATGACATGTCAGGTTTGATTCAGATATAAAAATATGGTGCAATTATTTGTGACATCTACATGATGCAAATGTGTGCATTTTGACACAGCTGCCGCATTTTTGAGCACTTTTGAAAATATCACCCTTTGAGCTCAAACCAGAACTGATGCCTAAGTATATTTTTTTCAATAATTGTTATATTTGTTAGGAATATATTATAATTTAAAATAAGTTACACTGTACTAACTGTGTACCTCATTTAGTGTACCTTAACAATTCTGGTAAAGGGTATATCTACCTACAGTATTAGAGACAGACTTAGTACATTTTTACTGCTCTATAGGGAGTCAAGTGGCAACTCCTATCAAGTATGGCAATGCAGCAGTAACTAAAAATATTCATACATGTTACATTCAACTTCAGTACAGGTACCATGTAATGTACCAGCATGTGGTTTTCAGAGGACTGCATATCCATAATTTACTTATACAATACAATGCAATACAAACTGTATTGTGCAATGCATACATAATTCCTTTATAATGCTCCCTGTTAATCTAAATGGCTACTAATGTATAATGATGTATAGCATGTACAGATTGTACTTATATTGAACTATCAAACAAGCAAGAGAGAATCTCCATTCAATGATGTGTAAAATTGTAAACGGTTTTGAAGTCCATTAATTGTGGATGTGCTGTGCCTCCTGTCAGTATAGATTTAGGGTCAGGTGCTGTATAATATACAACACTCAGTCAAAGCTTCGATTAATTTCTTCTCCACCATCAGCATTTGTTTCCATCCTGTAATTAGCTAGCTTCATGAATGGATGGGTTTAAAGAGTTATACTATATACCACCTCAGCAATGCTGTCCAATGAGCCTTGCACTTTACCAGCCTGTAAATCAAGCTGAAGGTAAAGCATTGTCATGTCCTGTAGAGGATAATGATCTTTCTCTAACAAGCAAGTTTCTATGATCATTTTTATTTTTATTTTAGTCTTTGGTAACGGTGGAGCCCACTAGGCACAAGTGCCTGTTTTTAGAAGGCGACCTGGGAGCACTAGGAGGTTAAGTGACTTGCTCAAAGTCACACAGTATGCAAGTGGAGGTTGTGAGAATCAAACTCAGGTCTGGCCTGCTGGATGCACTAAGCTTGTCCACACCTCGCCCTTTAACCTCTAGGCTATACTGCCAGCCCAATTAAGTACTGTATAACGCAATGTATTATTTTTAAAAACATTTTTGAAAACTACTATTCTATTACTTTTTATTTTGTACAAGCTACAGAATGTGTATTATTTGAAATTCTCTTTGACTCCACATGTCAGAAAAAACACAAGTATGAAATAATGAACTGTAATGGTCTGACAAATATGAGATGCAGTTCAATGGATGTATTTTTGGGATTTCTAATCAAGTGTTATTGAAAGACCATTGACCTTCATTGACTAGGGAAGACAATGTCATATTTATGAACCTGGTATTTACAGTATGAAACACATGGTATGTTAGCTTTATACTTTATTACCTCACCATTCATGAAATATGGGATGTGCTATAGGCTGACTGAAAATATCACATTTATTTTTATCTGCAGGTTTTGAGCTCTATGATCTCATGAACGGCAAAGACATGAGTGTGATCTGTTGAGGTCAACCTCACAGATAAAAATAAATCTTATATTTTTTTGCCAGCCCATGGCGTATGTCATTCATACAGTGACAGTACCTCCCTGGTAAGATTATTTCTTTCAATGAAGACTTTACTCATTCTGTTTGATTTCACTGCTCTGTTTTAACTGCAACAGATGCTGCTGTGATGTTATCAGGCATTGTTCAATATTTTCTCTCATTAGTTAAGAGCTCCCTTGTGACCAGCCTAAAGTAGAAATAAATGCTGATGACCCACCTAAGAATGAAATAAATTATTTATTTCCACTGCAGGCTCATCAAACACAAAAATAAATGCATTTATTTTGCAAAATTGTGTTCCACAGTCATTGAATAAACAGATTTTCAGTGTTGTTTTGCCTTTATTTGGCTTCTTTTACTTTGTTGTCTTGCTTGATTCCATAAAAGGTAATATTGAATTAGGAATGTGGCTGAAGAAGCATAATGTAAAATAAACAGTAAAATTATAATGAAATGTGCTTCTAGTATTGAATTAGGAATGTGGTTAAAGAAAATATTATAAAACAACAGTAAAAATGATACTGAAATGTGCTTCTTCAATTGCATGGCAAAAATTATCTTATGCACCAAAACAGGCTACGTGAATGTAGGCCAATGTATGTATGGACTTAAAAAGAGAACACTGCATTCAAGAAGAGCTTTGATAATCTGTTTCATAACTGGACTCTTTTATTTTGTAAAACTGCTGGCTGAACACTGCTGAATTGTAGCCACCTCACTAGTCCCTTATACTAAGTGAGCATTACTTAAATCTCTGTCCACTTCCATGAGTCACTGAAAGAATTTAGAAAAAGGGTGTGTTTCTACTTTACAGGAAATAACTTAGAAAAGGACATGTTTCTACATCATGGGGAAAAACAACTATCTTCCAAAGCCATAATCTTCCACAATGTGACAAATATTTGTTAATTATTAATATGAAAATTGTATGTTCTAATTCTACATTCAAAATCACGTTTACATATGAGAAAGGGACCTGGAACAAAGTACACAACTAAGTAACACACATTCTTAAAATTACATTTATTTTTGAGAATTACTTTTCTAATGCTAAAATACAGTACAGAACATTCTGACAAGTTTATAAAAGCAACATGTACCTCAAAATAAGATGTTAAATAAATAAATACAGTGGGTCCAGTTCCCATCTGCAAATTGTGGAGGTGTAAAACAGGGTAACAGCCTCCCCAATGTGGTCTATACTTTGTGGTTGTACAAACAAGACAGTCTACGTTGCTGGGGAGGATTTTCTCATGCAAGTAATGTGAGTGCTAATGAGGATCACCAGATGTTAGTGTTGGTGAACAGGATTTGTATATATTAACACATGAAGTATAATACCGTGAACTTTGTGCATGGCCCAGCACCAATTCCATGGTAGAGAGGTTGCAAGAAATGTAGCTGCCTTGTTTTCTACCATCCTAAACCATTTTGTTTGGCCCACTTCTGTGCCACAGTATCATTCTTCTTTGGCCATGCTTGTGCCTCCTTGTGGTCCAGTGTAATCCTCAAGCCTCCAGCCTAAATACTGTCCCTGAAAACCTCTGTCCCCCAAGTCTCATTCCCTGAGAGCTGTTTTCATTGCTCTGGTACCTCACCAATCTCTGTCTGATTCCTGCATGGCATGGTTCCTGGTCATACTTTAATGATACACTTGCCACATGATTGCAAGTAAAGTTATGAATACAAAACTGAGGGTCACCATATTTGACAATTTGCATGGCAACTCCTTCCCATCCTGCAGAAAATCACAAAATGGTTAGCAAATGCATGTGAGAGGTCTGTGACCTCCTTAGAGCAGAGTTCAGGGTTTACAAGCAATGGATCAGCTCAAAGTACAATGCAAGCATTTTTCCTGTGTGACTAAGAATCAATCCAGCATCATTGTTAAAGTGTATAACAATGTAAGAAGAAAATATGCAAATACACAGTAAGAGAATGAATTAAGGCACTATACAAGAACAGCTCATGTATAACAATGAGTAACAACACATGATAAAGTAAAAGAATGTCAATGTTAGCATTCACATCAGTGTTTATGGGACCCTACCTATGCGCAAACAGCATACTTTCCCAAAGTGTAATACACTGCTAGAAAGATAGCTAACTGACTTTAAAAATGAGGGTTGAAGGACCCATCATTTTAAGTCTGGAACATAAAGGGCACATGGGTGGACTTGAAAATTATCAAAATGGAAATTTCTTGGTGAGTTTTGAGATACAGGCCTTAATGGCAATAAATATGAAGACTGATTCATTAATGAGATATGTGGCTAGAAAGCAATCTAATGAGTCTACCTCCACTGGAAGTCATTTTAGTAAAAGGTTAAAATCACCTAGAGGAGAAGGAGCCCTAAATAAAATAAAATTAATATAGAAGTGAAAACTTTTGGAGCTACTACAGTGACTTTCAGGACCCCATTGACAGTAAAAAAACATATCAAAGACTGTTTGAAAGTGTATCTAATATCCTCCTTCAAAACCATATAGGACCTGAGGGCAAATAAATTTGGAGTCTCTGAGACTCAATTGGGACTAAGACATAGGCTTAAATTAATCAATACAGCATGAAAATTATTATGGTGGGACAACGGCCCCACATCAATTGAGTTGAAGCAGAGGCAAAGCCAAGTGCTTCCACAACCCAAGAAGGCCATTATCCCACCATAACACCCCCCAGTGTGCCTTATTGTGATTATGAAATGGGACCCTATTAGTACTATATAAATAAATAAGCAAATGAGTAAAATGTTTATTTTATTTGCCAAAAGATACAAAATATTGAATAAATCTTTAAAAAGTGAAAAATAGTCTTATTTGGGCATTGTGTTGTGACCATGTTGCCGGCAGGTGGTGGCAATGTTTTAAGCCTCAGCCTATAATGACTTGACTGATATTCAAGAACATCTGTTTGGGGCACAGTGGGCTTTTCTGTTAAATAAAAAAAAAAAAAGAAAAAATAGTTTATTCATGTCACTGCGGATCAGAACCTAGCTGACCAGCGATGAGGAAAGGGAGTCCTGAGCTGCCATGAGTGGTGGGCTGAATTCATGACTACTGGCAGCTAGAATACTATGGGGAACTTTTGGAGCGAGCCTCTAAGGGATGATTTATCAGGCTGCTGTTGGGATTTGGGGAGTGGTAGGAGTTACTGGAATGTGAGACAGCCTGTCCATATTTTTTAAATTAAAAACAAACCGTTGTATTTGCAGACTGTCCAGCACTAAGAGCACGAGAGACAAGGGAGGTGGGAATAAGAGATGTTCTTTGAGTCACAGTCTGCAGCTGAAGTTGGCAGTTACAGTGTTCATTCAAACTGGGCTGAAGCAAAAACCACAAAAGGTAAAAGGCTAGGGGCCTCATACCACGACAAACATTACCTATCTGCTAAAGTACACCTGTCCATTGCAGGTGGCAACCTATTTCCTCCTTGACTACTGATCGACCTATCCACCACCATGCAGAAGCAGCCAAACTCGATGTATAACTCGATCTGTCAATTCATCCTTCAAGCCCCTTACTGCTCCCACCACTGCTCACTCTACCAGTCACTTAGGTGGCTCACCCTACAAGGTCGCTTTGACTATGCGATGGGCTGTCTGGATGGACAACTCCTCAAGAACCAACAGATATCCCCTTACTCATCCCACTTGACAGGTAGAGTGGTCTGTAGGAATCTCAGGCATCCTCCACCCCCACTAGAAGTACCCCATGTCACACACCACTCAGCAGCTCAGGTCCTCTGTTCCACAGTGCCAACCTCCGAGTACAGTATTGTGAACAGGTCACAGAACAGGATAACACTCCTGTCTGCTTGTGGGTCTGAATCACCTTGGTCTCAAGTTCTGGGGATTCAAACTGTGAACCTTATGCTAGCATACTGAAATGTATAGGCTCAGATAATTCTGCTGTTCGGGAATGCCAAATATCTTTCACATAAGGGAACCTAACCAGGTATCCAAAATGAACCCTTAAAACTCTATGAAATACCTTAGGTATTTCTTACCTTTTACAGTTCAGTAACACCATTAAGCTTATGAACAGTTGTCAATTTAACCATCTATACTTCCCATGCAAAAGAAAGAATTTTGAAGGCACACCAGGCAGTCTCTTTAAAATAAGAGGTTTAGTTAAAATGGATAAAAATATGTAAAATGTAAACACAGAACACTATATCACAAAGCATTCAATCACTTAAAAGAAAACATGTTAAAGTACAAACATAAACTCCTACCACAATAGAATTAGACTTTTCTATCTAATGTATACCTTATTACAGTGCTAAAGTTAGATGTTGTTTCAAGAGTCCACAAAGAAAATCTCTAAAGATCAGACACAGAATAGCTTAAACTTTCTCTCAAACACACCCCTTCTGTGATGTCACCTAGCTCCTTCTTGTTAAATATATAAAAATAATACACACAGGATGTCCTGTCAGGAGGTATATTAAATAAGATGACATGAGCAAAACTCATTTCCAATATGACTCTTTGATCTTGAGTGGTTTCCTGCTTTCCCAATGATCAAAGGATATTTTAGTTTCTCAGCATCAAAGGCAGGGGCTATAAACATGGCCATAAATGCAACTCCTCTAGAACATCATAAAAGTTTATGATCCTATATACCAGCAGCTGGTCAGCTCCAATTAAGTCAGATAAACAGGAGACCCTTAATTATGTCTCTCTAGTCTTTAATTACCTCCTGGTTTCAGGTTAACATCCTGTAACTGAAACCTTTGGTGGGGTAATCCCAGGAGTGCAGGATGTCTCATGTATTTATTTATTTATTTAAGAGTTTTACCAGGAAAGCATAATGAGTGGGTTACCACCGATTCCAGATGTGTCCTGGGGAAAAGGGACAAGTGGAAACATACAAATCATAAGCACAAGAAGAATGTACAAGAATGCAATTACATTTACATACAGTAGAGGAAGTTATACATATTTACAGTTACACTATGTAGAAATAGAAGTAAGACCGCAGCAAGAGGAGGACTGGAGCATATAAATAATAGTCACAAAGTATAGTGTTATATGTATACAGTTACATATTACAAACAACAGCATAGGAAAATAGTGCATGTAAACAATTAACAAAATGCAGAAATAGCTAGGAAGCAAGTAACAAGGAAAAAAATCAAAGAGTTTTACACTGTTCTGTGTGGGGCCTGCATGTGTAACCCCTAGTTTTGCTCTACAGAAATGTGTAAGCTAGGCAGGGATGATGAGCTATGTTCACAGCAAGAGGGCCTAAATTTGAGTAAAGGACTTGAGGTACCAGCCCTGGGTGGCCCTATGTGCAGGTGCATGTTGAGGAGAAGTGTGCCTTGAGGAGGTGATTTAGGTGAGAGTGTTAGTGAAGTTACGAATGCCTGCTGGGAGTGCGCTCCAAAGTTTAGGCATGAGGTATTTGAACGCCGCTTGGCCCTTTGATGTGGACATCGTGGAACTTTTAGAAGCTGGGAGTTACCACATCTGAGGGAGTAGGTGGGCTGTGATGTGGCTGAGAGGGCAGATGCAAGGTAGGGAAGGGACTGTGATCAGAATTTCACTGTAGTCCTGATGCTGTGGATGTGTCTATGAGCCTGAAGCGACGTTAGATCAAGGAAGCTGTAGAGGTCACAGCGGTGAGTCGAAGAGGGCAGTCAAGGGCAAAACAACAGAAGGAGTGGAAGAGTGGGTCAAGGCTGGCTAGGGCAGACTTGGGAGCAGCACCATAGACTATAGCCCTGTAGTCAAGTATCGGAAGGATCATTTTGTGGACAATTACCTTATGGGTTACCAGAGGTAAGTTAACCTTGTTCCGATATAAGGCACCCAGTTTTGGGTGCAGTTTTTTGTGGATCGAGTCGATGTGAGTGGAAAAGTCAAGGTGCTGGTCAAGCCAGACCCTGAGGTATTTGAGGTAGGTGCAAGTCTCTAGAGGAGTCCCTCAGTGGTGAGGAAAGTTGGGGTAGACTGGAGCTGGGAGAGCTTTTGCCTTGTTCCAAAGGTTAGAGACTGTTTTCTTGGTGTTAAAAAAGCTGGTTTGCGCGAAACCAGTGCTGTACTGCATTAAAATCTTGTTAGAGTGTAGAGGCCACATCAGCGGGGAGGGGTCTGTTGAGTACAGTATGGTATCACTCATGACAGGTGTATGGATGTGTAAGGGCAGACTGAGGGGAGTTAATTTAGGAAAACTGAGAAGAGTAATGGCAGACAGACAATCACACACACTACATTTTATATTACAAAATCATAGAACAATCATAACCAGCTGGCCAAGCATCACACTCAAGCCTTCCACCACCACGGGAAGCCAAGCTTTCTCAACCACAGCACCTTCCCTATGGAACAAGCTCCCCTCCCTCTGTTTGAGCACCCCTCTCCCACCTAGCTTTTTGAACATAACTCTGAAGATCTGGCACCTCATTGCTGCAAAATGTCACTAATCTGTACAGCAACGCTTAGGGTCTACAACTCGAATATACTCTAATAGCACTCAACCTTTCACCTGATGCCCAGGAGCACTTATACTCCCCTGCTCCCACTAGCCTGCTCTTTTTCCCACCTCTCCTTCCTGCCCCACCCTAAACCTACCCCTGCCCTTTCCTCCTATTTTGCCCTTTGATGTAATGAACTGTGATTGTTTTTGTATTTGAATTTTTATTACAGCAATTGTTGTTTCTCACTTGTACTTGAATTGAACCATGTGCCTGTATACCATTACTGCTTGTGTCTTGCAGCATCTGTATTTTGGCTTATGTACATACTGATATAGCATTACCTGTCTGTCTGCACATTGTCATTGCATTATCACTGTTTCTCTCACCACCCTAGCCACCAAATGTTGGGCGTGCATGTATTGTATCTTGTAATTGACTGTTTTACCTGTACCTATTTTTTGCCACCTTGTGGCCTGGGTCATGACTGAAAATGGTCCTCTGGATCAGTGCACTTACCTGGTCACCAAAGACATAAATAAATAAATTAATAAATAAAATAACATGCGGTGGAGGTTATGTCTGGTATTATTTTGTGATTCCTGGTTTGTGTGTGTTGATGTGGAGGGCCAGTTGATGACAGTGAACTGGCATTCTTTCAGATGGAGCAAGGTCGTTGCTGTGTTGTAAGTACTAGATGCTGGTTCGGCAGGGAAGATTCTTGGAGTGGTGCTGCGTTCTGTTTTCTGGGAGCTACTTTCAACCTGGCTGTTGTGCTCGGATAATGGCCCGATTGAAAGTAGCTTTGGGCTAATCAGGAGCCGCATTCTTTAGACTCATTTCATAATTTGGAATATTACTAGTAATGGCAAGATACAGGAACTGACTGCATGCAATTCCATGTTCAACCCACCCATGTGATACTATCCTACAAATCTATCTAACTGGTCAGCTTCAAGTGGAAATAACTTTGTACATGAATAGAATAACATAGGGGTCAAGACCCTTGATCCAAAATAAAATTTGAGCTGATAAATGTCAATGTTCACTGCAATGCTTTCAGGAACACTTTATAATGTATGGTAGAACGCTGTTAATACCAGAAATCTATCTTTACTAGTGTTGTTATACCATCGATGTGATGTTGCTGTGTTGTTAACCCATCGATGTAACGTCACATCGATGGCATAACAATTTGGAATTCACAGGCATTGTCATTCCACGGCCACGTGCTGTCAAAAGCACTCAAAAAACTGTCAAACAGTAATAAAGCCGAAAACGTGCAACACAAACCAAACAATGGCAGCGCTGTATTCTCCAAAAGTCTGGATAACGATCGCAGAGCATTCATAATTGAGCAGCAAAACAAAAAACACAAAGAAAATGGAGTCAGATATTAGGATGCTACGCTCCTACCTCACAGACGAAGGTGAATCTCGAGCATAGCAGAAATACCAGTAGCGGATCTAGATCTCCTCGTAGCCAATTTTATTTACAAAATAAAGCGTAACGATGGCACAGATTATGAGCAATCTACCTTAAGAGGCATATTAGGCAGCTTAGACCGCTATCTCCTCAGAATCAACTACGAGCACTTCATTTTCCACGGCAACCAAAATGATTTTACAGAAACACTTGCCACCCAGTCAGCTAAGCAAAAGTACCTCCAAAAGCTGGGCAAAGGTAGCAAGCCCAACAGGGCAGAGGCACTGTCACCATCTGACATTGACAAACTGTACCAAACAGGAACATTAGGACTACACAGCCCAGTGGCACTCCTAAACATGATATTTTTAACAACGGGCTGTACTATTCTCAGAACTGCAGAGCAGTATGTCTTAAGATGGGGATCTGAGTTTAAAAAGATAGTGATGGCACCCAGTTTTGGAATATACTGAGAGGCAAACGAAAACACGGGCAGGAAATAACCCACGAGACATCAGGGCTGTCAAGCCATGGATGTATAAAACCTGGAACACCCAGACAGAGATCCAGTGAAAGCATACAGTTTGTATGCTTCTGAAAGACCACCAAGCATGTTACATACAGAATCTCCATTTTACCTTGCACCCAATTTGTACTTCAAACCAGGTGTGTCAATTTGGTTTCGAGCAATGACCTTGGTGAGAACAAGATTCGTTCAATGATGAAAATAATAAGACCTCTGCTGGATTGCCTATTGAAAATGCATAACTAATCATTCAACACGCAAAACAGCAATCCAGAGGCTAGTTGATAGTGCTGTCCCTTCACCGAGGTTCAACAGGTCTCTGGGCATAAAAGCCTGCAGTCCATAAACAATTATAGTTTCATATCTGAGGCCAAACAAAAAAATCCGGTATTCTTGAGGGACAAATGCAACTGACAACCATCAGCCTCCACATCTAATCCTTCTGCAGCCCTAGTAGTCCACCAAGAAATCCAACCATCAAACACACAGAAGTTACCCAGATTTGCCTTGTCAGAGCTCACAAATTTTAACCTATTTGGAGACAACTCAATATTGCAGAATGGTACCATCACAGTAAATGTCAGTAATTACTTTGGACCACAGAAGCGAGACGAATATCCACAATCACAGACTCCACTGACAGCGACTCCTGAAAGGTCAGTAGACAAGTAGTAAATGTGAACCTCTCACCCTCTCATAGTACAAACTGTTAGCTGCCTGTTTAATTGTAATTGAGCAAGCTACCTGATTTCTTAATGCCATTTTCTGTTATTTTTCTCCTTCCTGTCCCCCTTATCACAGGCAATCTCCGTGAGGCAAAACATCTGCACAGTGATGACGCAGTCCAGCAAATACTGGGCAACTCTGCTCGGCTCCACCTCTGTCACATGTTCACTTGTCGTAAAATAACAGAACTGACCCCCATAGTGTTTAGTTTGAATGAGCGTGTGTTTTCTTCCGTTGATATACAGTAAACTGTCAATGTTTTTCATCCGAAATAAAAAATTTTGTTATAAATGAAATTGACTACATGGTTCTGATACTGCTAAGGTAAGAGTGTTTTTTAAACAGAGTCCTGCTTATGCTCAAAAGGTGACAAAATACGATGCCCATACACTATAAAATACAAAGTAGGCATCGGTGAGATCAACCCACACTATGCTAGTGCCTCGTAGTGAACTTTTGGCAACTTTAGTTTTACCTCTCAAGCTGCGCCTCGAGGTTAACTAAAGTGCCAAGGTAACCACTGGCACTAGCATAGTGTGGTTAACCACCGATGCCCATACATTATCCTCTATGTTATCTAACTAACATATTTTCCCAAATGTAATATATTGTTAAAATGTCAACTAATTAGCATTAAGATGTATAGAGGTTGATGAGTCTCTCATCTAAGGCATGAGAGACAAGGGGCCTAAAGAGAATTTGGACATGGTCAAGAAAGTGAATAATGTAAGAATAACATACAGGGATCTAATGGTGCTAAATGTCAAGTTGGCTCCACCAGTGTCATACAATGAAACATAGAAATTGATGGCAGATGAGGACAAAAGTTCCGTCAAGTCTGCCCTGTGCCCTACCCCATCTCTTTAGGATTTCTGTGAGACAATCTCGATGTGTCTGTCCCAAGCTACTTTGAATTAACCTACTGTTTGGAGTCAATGACTCCAGCCAGTAGACCATTCCATGGGTCAACCACCTCTCTCTGAAGAAAACCTTTTCATCTTGCCCCTGAACCGTCCTCCCTCAATTTCATCTCATGTCCTCTTGTCCTACTGGTGCTATTGACCATTAAGAGCTCCTGGGTGAGACTGTTTATACCCTTCAGAGACTTGAATATCTCAATCATCTCCCTCTCTCCTGTGTTGTTCCAAAGAGTACATTTTGAGTTCCTGTAATCTGTTTTTGTAGTGCAAATTATGGAGACTGTCTATCATTTTTTGCCATCCTCTATACTGTCTCCCATCCATCTATGTCCTCCTGAGATAAGGTCTCCAGAACTGAACACAGTAATCAAGGTGGAGTCTTACCAGGGATCTGTACAGTGGCAGGATCACCTCCTTTCTTCTACTTGTGATGCCCCTTCCTATACATCCCAGCATCCTGCTGGCCTTCTTTGTTGCCTTTTGCATTGTCCGCCTACCTTCAAATTGTCTGATATGATAACCCTAGATCCATCTCCTGATGGGTGGATGCTAGTTACCCTCCCAGGTAGTAGTCTGTCTCTGAGTTGCTTCTTCTCAGATGCATAATTTTGCACTTTTCATGTTGATTTTAACTGCCACAGGTTGCACCAATGTTCCAGCCTGAGTAGGATACTTTTTGCTTACTTTACCCCTGTGCAGTGTCCACCCTGTTGCAAAGCTTTGTGTCATCTCCAAACAGGCATATCTTCCCACTCAACTCCTCTGTGATATCTCTGATGAAGATATGAAAGTGTAATGGTCTGAGGACAGACCCAGTGGCACCCCGCTTTTGCCTCCCTATCACCTGATGCTGCCCATTTACTGTCATGGACTGAGTTCTCTGTTCAAGCCAGCTACTACCCATGCTACCACTTCCTGCCCCACTCTTGTATGGTTGAGTTTGTTTGGCAACCTTATGTGATACAGCATCAAAGGCCTTGCCAAAGCCAAGGTAGATAATATCAATGGCTCCCCTGGTCCACAGTCCTAGTAACTGAGTCAAAGAACTCGATCAGGTTAGTTTAGCAGGACCTTCCATTGTGAAGCCATGCTGCTTGGTGTCCAGTTGTCCAAATTCCTCCAGGAATGCTAGAATCCTTTCTTTGAGCAGCGACTCCATCATCTTACCCATCACCGAGTGGAGCTGACCAGATGGTAGCTTCCTGTCTCCCCTGCTACCACTCTCAGGTATGGGGGACCACTATTGCACTTTTCCAGTCCTAGGTTACTGTCCCTTCTCTCAAGAATCTGCTAAAAAGATCCGCTAGTGGTGCTGCCAGTTCATCACTAAGTTCCCTCAATATGCATGGGTCAACTCTGTCTGGCCCCATGGCTATCCACCTTTAGTTTTTTAATTCTGTCCATACCCTCTCTATTGTGAATGGCTTGTGTCCATTCCCCTAGTTGACTTCTGTCCCCTTTGGGGTGGGTCCATTACCAGTGCCTCCTTAGTAAAGACTGAGCAGAATTACTCATTTAAGATTTCTTCCTTTTCAGTGTCTTCTTGTTTCCTGCCTCCTATCCCTGCTTATGAGCCTGGCAATGACTCCTTTGTTTTTCATTTTGCCACTTACGGTATGTATCTAAAGAAGTAGTCCCCAGGTCACACTGGGAGATGAGCAATTTGTTGTTCAGTGTGCCTTCCTCTTGAAACATTTCAAGAAAGAAAGAAAGAAAGAATGTCTTACTGTCTCCTTTAACCCCAGAGCTATGTCTTCCTCAGTCTGTGCTTTTGCTCATCTGATTGCCCTTCCTGCCTCCTTCAAGTGGCACTTTGTATGCCTCCCTATCCATTTTGTTGTTAGAGCCCTTGTATCTTTGGAATGCTAATCTCTTTTTCCTCACTGCAGCTGCCACCTCCTTTGTGAACATAGCAGATTTCTTTTTTTCTTCATCTTACTGACTAGCCTGGAGTATTTTGCAGTAACCTCTGCTAGTGTTTCTCTTATGTTCATCCAACATTCCTCTACTCCTACTTTTGCCTTCCTCTTGAGAATATCCCTAAAGCATATTTTCATCTGATCAAGTCTGTTCTTCTCAAGTCTATGACCCATGTCTTAGTGTGGCTTGTTTCTTGGCTTTTTGACCTTGAACCAGACAGATTTGTGGTCACTTGACCCCAAATGGTACACCACCTCCACCTCCTGGACCTTGTCACTGTTTGTGAGCACCAGGTCCAGGACTGTGTTCTCTAGTAGGGGCTGCAACAAGCTGATTAAGTCCACCCCTCCCAAGGTGTTTAGAAAATTTATGCTCCTAGTTGTGGATGCTGTGCAGGAGTTCCAGTCCATATCTGGGAGGTTGAAGTCCCCATCAGCACGATTTCTCCTTTTTCGGCAATCTGAAGTCTGTTTTCAAGCATTGCTTTGTCTCTTTCAGCCCTTGTAAGGGTGGATTGTATAGCACTCCTAGTCTGAGAGCTGAGCATCAGTCCAGTTAGAAAGTGACCCGAGTACCTCAGGTTTGTCTTGGGACCTTTGGGCCTTCATAGCTTTTATGTCCTCCCTTATATATAATGCACCTACCATCACTATGTCCTTTCTGTCTTTCCTGAATAACTTGTAACCTGGTATTGCACCATCCCATCATGGCTCACATTTAGCCATGTTTCTGTGACTGCAACCCAGATCAATTCTGCATCTGCTATTGTGGCTGAGAGTTCTGGGATTTTGCTAGCAGACTCGGACATTATCGTCATTGCCTTTCAGAGCCTGGCATCTTTGATCCTTTGTTTCCTTGTACTTTGTTTAACTTAAGGTCTTCATGCGCTCCCTGTTGTTTATATCTTTGTGATTGACAATAGACACTGTTACATGGCTCTGGGGTGGTGACTGGGGTTCCATATTCATGTTCCCATCTGATCATCACCACCACCCTGTCCTCTAGTTTAAACTCACCATGAACATGTTGAGTTTTGCCCTAATGCCCTTGCCCCTCCCTGTTGAGGTGAAGGTCATCAAATTTAAAGTACTCTTCCCAGAAATCATTCCAGTTGCCGATGAAAGTGTAGCCCTTTTCTGAGCACCAAGTGCAAAGCCAAGAGTTCAATTGTGTGATTTCAACTTCCCTAACCTTTATTTGCCTTTTCCTTCTCCCATACTGGGAGTACCTGAAAGAAGGCCGAGGTGGATGAAAAGAGGTGAGTCTATCCCTAGATTTGGGATATGCACCTTGGCCTTTTCAATGGAATGGTTCATGATATCGTTAGTCCGATGTGAATGACAATGGCCTTGATGTCTTGTTCTTTCTCATGCAGTTTCCTATGTGACCTGCATCCCTTTTGCTGTGGCCCCATGGAGACATCTGACCACTATCTCCATTTGGTTGGTCCCACTTAACTGTGATTCAACCCACATATCATGGAGTCACCTACAATTATCAGTTTCTTCTTTCCTTTGGTGAGAGGATTTGCCCTACTAGTTATATCCTGATGAAGTATTTGGTGCCACTACACCCTTCCCCATGGCTCAAGTCAGAGTGCTCATCCTTCCCTGGCTCAATAACATGTGGATACATACTTTGTTATCCCTATTGTTTTTAGGGTGATGCCAGGTTGGTGCTGCTGATTCCTAGCTCTCTGGCTTGATCAGTCACCTTGTTCATTGCACTTCCTTACCAGTGGGATAAACCTGTTATGCAGCTGTATAACTGCCTCTTGAGAGTTGCCCATTTGGTGAGCCTTGCTGAAGTATGCTTTGCCCTTTGCACTACCTTGCCAACCCCCAGATGACCTGTTCTGTGCAGTAGAGGGTCAGTGTTAGGATACTGGTAGTGCTAGGGCTGTTTCCAAGTCTTTATGACCTGGCATAGTTCCTGGTTTATGTGGGATGTTGTTTCCATGCCTCCTGGAGTTGGGCTCGGGGTCGCTTATGGACCAGCATGTGGGCAATAGCCTATGTCCTGGACCCTGTCCAAAAAGTGCTCCACAGTGGTTACAGCGCATGATATCCATTTCTGTTGGCTTGGTATTCTTTGCTATGGAAATAACAAGTGTTAGTCTGGTCTGTAGGTAGTTGCTGGAGAGAACAGAAAAGTAGGAGAAAACATTTTCTTTCTAAAGTTTATATATTTTTTGCCTTCTAGTCAGTTCAGGTAGGAAGTGGGCAGTGACATGCAGAACCTATATAGAGAGGACCGGGTGGGTTGGATTAAGGAGTAGGGTGGGGCAGAACCTTTGTTTCTCCTTCCTGCTGAAAAACAATCAGTTTGTTATGGTCTACCACTTAGTAGCACAATTAGAGACTGGAGGAGAGGAGTTCTCTCTCCCAGTCCTTGAAGATCAATGAAGCTCAGCAGATAGTAAGGCAGGGCTGGGGTGCAGTTGGCATATGCTTCCTAGGGTTGCCCTTTGTGTATGAGCTGTTGCTTCTGGTTGTTTTTGGCTAAGAGCTGTCTATTAGCTGACCACTATTTCAGTAGTGGGTACAGCGACAGTAAGGCTAGGGGCTGTACCACTCTTGATGTATGGCTCCTAGGAGTGCCCTTTGTGTCTGAGCTGTTGCTTCCAGCTGACAGCTTTCCATTAGTTGACCACTGTTTCAGGAGTGAAACAGCAGTACAAATGCTGATTTACATACAACAGTAAGGAATTCTGGGTAAATGTTCCAACTGCTCCTTATGCTGACAGAGCAGCCACTGGCTGGTTCTGAGCAGAGTGATCAAGGAGAGAAGTCATCTCAGCAGAGATAGGTGCCTGGACTGTGCACACCAAGGGGATTCATCCAGGTAGAACTGTTGTCAAGGAATTCCTGCTTCTTCACCCATCGGAGTCTGCCTTCCCACCATGATTGGTCTCTCTCTCTCCCATTCAGTGAAGCTCATCAGACAGTAAGGCTAGAGGCTGAACTGCACTGGCATATGCCTCCTAGGGTTGCCTTTGTGACTGAGCTGTTGCTTCCAACTGAGAGCTTTCTATTAGTCGACCACTATTTCAGTAGCAGTACAGCTGTACAAATGCTGATTTTCATACTGCAGCCAGGAATTCTGGGTAAGTGTTGCAACCGCTCCTTATGCTAAGAGAGCAGCTGCTGTCTGGGTCTGAGCAGAACGATCGAAAAGACAAGTCATCTCAGTAGAGATAGGAGCCCGGACTGTGCACTCCAATATGAGATTCACCCAGGTAAAACTGCTGTCAAAGAATCATGGCTTCTGCTTCTGTCAGAGTTTGCCTTCTCTCCATGACTGATCTCTCTCCCCAGTCAGTGAAGATCACTGAAGCTCAGCAGACATTAAGGTTAGGGGGCTAGACCACACTCAGTGTATACCTCTTACGGGTGCCCTTTGTATCTGAGGTGTTGCTTCTGGTTGTTTCTGGCTGAGCTTTTATTAGCTGACCACTATTTCAGTAGTGGGTACAGCAGACAGTAAGGCTAGGGGCTGGACCGCTCTTGACATATGCCTCCTAGGGGTGCTCTTTGTGTCTGAGATGTTGTTTCCAGCTGAGATCTTTCTATTAGTCGACCACTATTTTGGTAGTGGTACAGCAGTACACGGTTGATTTACATACAGCAGCCAGAAATTCTGGGTAATTGTTCCAACTGCCTCTTATGCAAACAGAACAACTGCTGGTTGGGTCTGAGCAGAACGATCAAGGAGAGAAGTCACCTCAGAGGAGATAGTAGCCCGGACTGTACACTCCAAGGGGATTCACCCAGGTAGAACTGCTGTCAAGGAATCCCTGTTTCTGCACCTGTTGGAGTCTGCTTTCCTCCATGATTGGCCTCTCTCCCAATTGGTGAAGATCAGTAAAGCTCAGCAGATAGTAAGACTAGGGGCTGCGAACACACTTGGCATAAGCTTCCTGGGGTTGCCTTTTTGTGTCTGAGCTGCAGATAAAAAGATGGATAAAAGACATGGATAAAAAGATACTTGGTGGAATTCCAAAGAACCATGACCCTCTTTAAGACATGGCTGTGTAATATCCACACAGATAGACAATGTAAAATGTGGTCTAACATCTGGACGTGATTGCTGCAACTTGCTCATCAAAAATGACACATGCATAAGTATTTGGATGCATACATCATTCTTTTGCCATAAATGGGGTGAAGGGTCACAAAAGCTTGAGAATGTTGGAAATAAAGACAGGCATACTTATCTATTTATCTGGACACAGCATGCATCAGAGATATGGACAAGCGTGCTGTGTCCATACTATTGAAAAATCCCCTCCCTATATATACAGGGGCTACTCCAATAGAAGTCAGTTGGACAAAAGAAAGAAGGACCTACAGGCCAGGAAAACCAAACTGGATTGCTCAAATGTGTCCTTACTCAGTACATTGTTATCATGTCAGTTTCATGGTCTTCCAGAACGCCTAATGTTGCATCTCTTCTCATAATGAATATCAGTATCAAAAGCAAAACCTGGTGTGATTAAAATGTTATATTGTATGTATGCTTAAAATCATGATAATGGGGTGTGGTGGATTCTGAATGTGGAGTGCACAAGTGCAAAAGGTAATTTTCAAAAGTGCTTTGGAAGATAAGCACAGCTTTTAATAAATAATCATATTTCCAAAGCAGTTTAAAATGCATTTCTGTTTTCAACAAGTTTTGAATATTGGCTCTGTTTCATACAGTTTAATAAATATCTAGCATGTATTTATGTTTTGAATATTGATTCTATTTCAGACAATTTAACACATATCTAACACATGTTCACCCACATGCACTCATCTTATTTCTGTAATTATGTTACACACATTTTATCTCTCCCTAACCAGCCCTAATCTTTTTGGTTCTTAATGTGAAGGCTTTGAATGATTGATAGTAATGGTGTGTTAACCAAGACAATAAAGTATTTAAGCTCTTCCCTGAGTAGAGAACTACTTTCCTCAAGTCAAACACCATAATCTAAACATAAATCCTTACTCTCATATGTGTTTGACCTGAAATCAATGATAACTTGTACACTGGCATTAAAGAGCACAATTTTCTATAAGCAGAAATGCTACAAGCCAGCATTATGAAAAATTATTTGAAACATTTTCCCCAAAATACTCTATAATCGTGCATCAGCTTTATTTCAAGGCTTGTCTCTGTAACTGAGGGCACTGCAAACAATATACTTTCTTAACAGATGTAACTTGTACTGCTTGATGTTCATTTCTTGCCACTGTATGTTACAAAATAAAGTATTTCCACAATTTCAATTTATGGTTGTAATCTCCCGGGTCACACCTGAAGATAGGCATTCCATTGCCTAGTGTGCTTACCTGGTAAACAAAAACAAAAACAAAATAAGTAAACATGCTTAAACAAAACAGAAGCACCAATACTACAGTATGCACTAAACTAAGCATTATAAACATAAGACAATGCTATAATTGGCATACATAGCAATTTTACTGGTATCTGGATAAAAAGGCAGGACTGTACCTGTCAAAACTTCTACAAATGTTTTAGTCAGAAACTTTCAAGTAATGCTTAGCATCATCACCCACAATGGGGAACTTACCAGTAGATATGCAGTGAATTTTTAATCCTCACAAGTGGGCACTTTGACTATGGAGCACAACGCGGAAGTGGACCCTGTAAAGTGTTCACTATCGTTATATATTACCACTCATCGCTGCATTATTCCTTAACACAAAGTAAGGTGAAGTGAGAAGAAAATAGGCACATCACATGGCTTGCAGTACTCTAAGTCACATGCTTTAACCAGGCAGGAAGGAAGTGAATCACAGAAGCTGTTTCTCTTTCTCCTTTGCATTTCTATAGGGAGAATGCATTTGTGAGAGGAGAGAGGTGAGGAGAGAGAGGAGAGAGAGAGGAGAGGAGAGGAGAGGAGAGGAGAGGAGTTGCTGCTTGCCTTTCATTGCTTTTCAGTGCCAGAACAAAACAGATAGCTTTTAAAAGCTATTTCTTTATTTAGTTTTGTATTGTATTTGTGTTTTTTGTTAGTTTTGTTTTGTGTGTGTGACTGACTGTGTGTGTGTGTGTGTCCACTGTCTGTGTGTGTGTGTGTGTGTGTGTCGGCCTGTGGACTTCAGGAGGATGGACAGCCATGTAGGAGAAAGGCGAGTCACTGGCCCATGGGCACGGTAGGAGGGGAGAAGTGCGGATCTGTGGGGGTGGGCGGTCGTGTGATGTTGAACTGCTCCCGACTCCTGTCTGGTGTTGCTTCCCCTGCTGAAGCAAACAGAGCAGCAGCAGCAGCACCAGTGCCACCGTGGCTACTGCACATCCACCTCTCCACCACTACCACTTCTACCACCACCACCACTACCACTTCTACCACCACCACCACTATCAGCAGCTGTTGGAGCTCCAGCAGCACCCTCCACCCTCCACAGCCACAGAAGGTGGCCCTGGAAATTGTAGGTGGTGGTGAGACACGTGTCTGACATGTGAGGACTGTGTTTGGCCCCCGCCTAGTGTGGGAGTTTTTAACTGTGTTGGGGGAGACAGCACAGTGGTGGAGGCTATGTGTGTGGTGTGCTGGTGTGCCATGGCCCCCAGAACACATTTGAGGACTGGTGGCCAGCGCACCCATGCTGAACCACCACAGGGCAGAGTGGCAGGCTGCCATGGAAGGGCCAGGCGTCCACCTGCTGGACCTTCCGTGGGCAGTGGCCGTGGGTGCTGCTGGGGTGGAGATGTGCCTCACAGTCATTGCCACAACAGGAGGAGGAAGGCTACTACAGCAGCTGCTCCACCACCACCACCATTGCCACCACAGCCACCAGCACCACCTTGTCCACCACCAGCCCCACTACCTGGATTCCCCACTGCAGTGGACCCCACCACAGTCCCTGCAACCCAGTCTGACATCGGCCTGGTGTGGGCAGTGCTTGAGGAAAATAATGAGTGGTTCAGTGCTTTGAGCAGCAGGTGAACAGAGTGGAAGCTCAGCAGCAGCAAATACTTTCAGTGCTGCACCTGCTGCTGGTCCACCATGGCATCCCACAGCCATAGTAAGTGAGGGGATTATTTTCTGACCCCCACCCCACAACTGACCCTACCCCACTACTGTGTTGTACTGCTTTTTGTGTTTTTTGTTTGTTATTGTTCAGTCAACACATTTTCCTTCCAGTGGAATCTTTCTTGCACCACATAGTGCAATACATTTTTGTGAAAACCTCCCATAATTTCATTACAGTGTGTCATGTGATGGAGGAATTCCTGTTCTGAAAATCTGCCCACATTCTGCCTCCCTTCTCAGCAATGTTAGGATGTGTTGGCAGGGAAAGTACGTGTGCATGCTCCTTACAGTGACTATCCAATTTTCCTGCAGGTTTCCGAATGTTTCTTTGTTATAATGGTCAGTTTGTGGTGAAATGTGGCCACATTTCCAGTAAGAAGAGCCTTGTTAGTAGAAAGATCCACATTTCACACACAAAGTGAACCTTATAACATAAGGAAACATTGGGATAGCTGCTGGACATTCACTATAGTGGAGCATGCACCTGTGCTCCACCTGGCATCATGTTCTAACGTTGTTGAGAAAGGGTGGAACAATGTGTGTGGCTTTTCTGATCGGTAATTCTTCCATCACTTGACTCACTGTAATAAAATTATGGGTGGTTTTCACAGAAATGTATTGCGCCTGTGGAGCAAGAAATATTCCAGTGGTAGTAATGCCCCACATATTAGTTTATGTGCATCACCATAACCGTGTAATGTGGTGAATGTCTGTAAAGCAGCAGTGCAACAATCTGTTGATAACTCTGACCTATGTTTTTAATGCTATGTTACAACTTCCTTTACTTACATCCTGACTGACTGGAATGATATGAGAATTTACAGTAGCTGAGTCTGCTGTACTACCTTTTTCATGTGTGAAATAATGAAAGGAGCATTCCTTTTAAATTGGTGCTGACCAGGTCTTTGTCATTGTTTTCCTCTGCTTTTCTCCATCACATCAAGTAGTTGTTATATATCACTTCTGTTGTTAATTAACAGTTATGCATCAGGCAGTGTTTTATGACACCATGGAACAATAGTTATTGAAAAGAGGCTGCAAATAAATACAAACCTGGTCCGAACAATATTGGAAGACGTGCTATTTTTGTTTTCATACATGAAGAAAATAAGTCAAGTAAGTAAAGCAGACATAAATGAAAAGAACTGTATCATTCAAGTCACGACTCAGAGGTAAGTAGTGGTGGCTGTGGCAATGTAAAGTAGCATAAAAAGTACAGTTCAGAACTGTAAGGACATTCTTGCAATGCTGCTTTAATTGTAAAAATGTCAGTATGACATCATGAGCTCACAGCAACAATCACAGAACACACAAAAGTGGCACAGAGTCCCCAGATTTTTCTGCAGGCCCAAAATGCATCCTGCTTGTGTGCAGAAAATTTACAAGTGGTAACAAAGTGAAATGGGATTGTTTCAGCACATACAAAGTCCCCCACAATTAATGGCACACTCAGTCATACATGCAAAGGTGGCACAGAGTCCCCAGATTTTTTCTGCCACCAAATGCATCCTCCTTGTGTGCAGAAAATTGACAAGGGTTACACAGTGAAATGAAACTTGTTTCAGTCATACAAAGTCCCCAGAATTAATGGCGAACTCAGTCATGCGCACAAAAGTGGCACAGAGTCCCCAGAATTTTCTGCATGCTCAAAATGCATCCGCCTGCATCCAGAAAATTGACAAGTGGTAACAAAGTGAAATGATATTGTTTCAGCACTGTAAGTACCCCAGTATTTATTGCAACTCACTCATGTGAGCAGTGCCCTGGAATAAAATGATGACTGTGGGCGAACTGTTGCTGGTCCAATGTGTGCTGGGATTCAAGCAAATGCAATGTGATCATCTCAACTGGATGGAGAGGTGCCCTTTGTCTGTACACTAATAGTAGCCTTGGTGAGTTGATATATGAGATATATATTTCTGTATTTTGTAGGTGAGGGGGCTGACATGGACATGTACTCATGGTATTGTTCTGTATCACAGGTCACAGATACTGTTGGTGTGCATTCCAGTGCTCGATTAGAACTTTTGTGTAGAAATTTGCTTGGATAACTGTCAAGCACATGTAGGTAAGTATTTTTTTTTTTGGGGTGGGGAAGCATATTTGCAGGTTTGTCTGTAATGGTTTCTTATTTTCTTACTTCTTACAGATTTCATCTGCATCCTTCTCGAGTCTGGTCTTAGTGATGGTCATGGTCATCTACTGAAATGACTCGCGATGTTGTATGTGCATCCCAGCCTGGGGCCTGATGTTGAAGAACTTGTTTGGATAAGGCCACTTTGTCAGAACAACAAAGCATCTGGAAATTTCCTAAAAAGAAATGAATGACTTCTTGCAACTTAATTGTTATGTGTCTCCCTGGTTCTCAAACCTCAACCCCTAAAGTCAAGTTACATTTCAAAGCCACATCTTGTCAACTAACACAACCTGTGTGCAATATTTGCTGCAGTCTTTACAAAACAATGAAATGGATGAAATAAAATCTTCATACTTACCAGAATGGATTTCAGATGGATATTACATCAGTTCCTCCTGTACGGCACAGCTACAGTACCATTCCCAATGAGTTTTAGCAATGGATCCTTTTTGTTACTCTGGAAAAGAAACAAAGAAGTGTATCTGTATGTGTTTACCATTATGAGTTCTGAAAAGCTACAGAAAGTAAAACATACAACTAAAGGTGAAGCAGCATAACAAACATGAGTACATATATTCACTTTATGGTTTAAATATTAAGAACTTTCTGTCTCTGGCTGATGGACATGGTGGTCCGGACAGACTGATGGTGGCAGTGGTGGCAGTTGATAACATAAGTCCCAGTGGTGGTGGTAAGGGGGCAGACAGACTCATGGTGCCAGTGGTTGCAGTGGATGACATCAGTCCCAGTGGTGGTGGTCCAGGGGCAGACAGACTCATGGTGGCAGTGGATAACATCAGTCCCAGTGGTGGTGGTCTGGGGGCATACCGCCTTTTAAAACTTCAGTTAAAACCTGCCAACATTAACCACATCATCATCCTCATAAAAAACTGCTCTCACAGTCATTGATGTCTGAAGACTGACCACTGGGAAATCTTTCTCCATTAAGTCGTCATCTCACGTCAGTGGTGGGCCATTTCAGGCAGCCACTGCCAGTGCCACCAGGATGCTCCATTTCCACATCAGCAAGACCACCATGACTAGGCTGGGGTATGAATACCAAGGTTGCAGTCCCTGCTGGTATGTGCCTCTCATTCATTTTAGTGAATGTTAGCAAACTAACATTTGCAGGAGACAGGTTTGTCCAACGATCCTGACTATTGCACCTGCTCAGCTGAATACGCCTCAACACTTACACTGGAGGGTGGGCATGTGAGGTACTTCAGTGCCACTGCAATCAGCTCTGGCCATTCACTGACCTTTCCACTCCAGTACAAAAGAGGATCTTCAGTTATTGTCAGATGCCTGTTTCCAGACAAATATCTCTAAACCATTCTCTATGCTGCACTAAGTCCAATTGTTGATGCATCATCCTGTTCTCCCGAATCATTTATTTCACAAATACCACTTGAGACAAAGCCTCCCAAGTGGGTTGACACCAGCCACTTTGGATGACAGACCACCTGAATTGCAGTCCCTTCCCTTGCAGGATATGCTTGATGGCCCTTAAGGTACACCTTCAGCTGGATTATGCTGCTGAGGTTTGCAAACCTTGGCACGTGACTTCTGTGCCATTGAACCAAGCGCACCAGTTGACCACTGATATTTTTACCTGTTTAGGCCCTTCCTCCAGTACTGATGCAATTCCACATTTGTATCATGGGTCCAGCATTGTTGCTATGGCAAAGTTGTCACTATGCTGAATGCTCACAACCTGACGATTCTGGTTGAATACTGTCAGCATGTGTTGCAGCAACATACTGCTACCACCTTCTTCGGCAACATCAAGGCTATGCTGTACATTCACCAATGTCTGCCTCAGCACCTGCAGCAGTGAAATTGATTAGCTAATGGAGGCAGACTCGCTACTCACTGCCTGTGTGGTATGTTCAAAAAATGCAAAATTGTTATTACAGAGTCCATGAGGCACCACTGTTCAGTCATCATAGACATGGAGGTCCCGGAACTGTCACAGCTAGTGTGCATAACAAGATATTCTGAGATGGCTTTGTATTATTCATACAACCCTCTGGCATGTATAACATGGAGTTCCATCGGTGACAACTTCCAGCTTCAAGTGGTGCTGAGGCAGGCTGTTTTGTATCTGCAACTCACTGCAGTTGGTCACGGGCCTTTCCAGATCTTGAAAGTGAGCAGATACGTCGTGCAACAGTCAGCATTTCCTTTATATCAGGGTGCTGCAGAAAGTCTTGAACCACAAGATTTAAACAGTGGGCCATGCATGAAAACGAAATAAAACACCATTCGTGATGCATATTACCACATTTGACCCATTGTCACTTGCTATGAACCCAGCTCTCAGGGACAGAGGGTTTAGCCATCTATCAATTTCAGTCAGTACCATGTCCATCATGTTCTTACCTGTGTGTGAACAGGTCACTCCACATAGCAATCGTTGCATGCTGTCAGATTCAAGGAAGATTGCACCAGACAATCCACCTTACTGAACTGATTATTCACACTACCAACATCACAAACAAAACCCGCACCTGCGCCCAGTGTGCACTTATACACAGATATGAACTCCCTGCTGTTTTGCCACTTGTCCACATATCCATACTTAAATGAATGAATTGAGAGGAGGAATGCTGAAGGGCATGTCTTACTGAGTCGGACACAGTGCGAAACAACTTGGAGACGGCATGGGTAGAAAAGTATGTCCTGGATGGGACTTTCCATTTGGACAGGTACGTGCAGCAAACTGCCAGAACCCAGAATTCTCCACAAGGAGAAGGCAAAAGATCAATTGCCAGCATTTCTGCTACAGCAGCATTGAGTTCATGTGACACTATATGATTCGGGCTACTTCAGCTTATGCGCAAAAACACTCTGTAACGTGGGCTGATGTAAACGTTTTAACATGGTGTGTTGATCACAAATTGTTGTGCTCTGTGAAGAATGGCATTGGCAGGTTGTGGACTGTGGACATTTGATGAAGACAGTTGCACAGGTGATGATGACAACCCAAGAAATTATGTTATTTGCACAGATTTGCCAACTGGGGTTGATGTACCACTTGCACTAGACATACTGCATTCACCACCACAAAAACCGCTTCTCACCAGCACTGGACAACATTTCAAATGCATTAAGGTCCTCCACCTCATCATGCCTGTAGTAATCCTCTGCTCTTATTGCCGCTACTACACATGTTTTAATTTCCTACTGGGCTAATAGTCAGGAAGGGATAACATGCTGGCTATGGTTGCCAGTGACATGGGTGAACGCCCACTGTGGTATTAGCTGCCAGCTTGTGCTGGTTTCACAGTGCCATTTGCCTATTCTCCAAGATGTGTATGCTGTCCTCCTGTGCCCAGATGGCTCCCCTTTTTCCTCAGCTCATACACACATGGAAAACCTGGCAGATTGCAACTGAATCATCATTTGCATCTTGAACAAAAAATCCCAAACAAGGGAGTGTGATGCTCTGCTTTTAACATGTCCATGATGATGTGGCTTATTGAAGTCCGTTATTTTAAGCACTGAAGTGGGAGGGGCTCGTGATGTTTCAGGCACTGCACACCTGGACTGCAACTGATCACCACTACTACCTATCATATTGATTACTGGGTCATCAGCATCATCATCAACTAAAACTGGTAGATCACACATTTTATAGGGGGTTCTGCACACAGACTCAGACACAGCCACTTTTAATTTCTTTTTCCAGTTCCCAACTGGGGTCAATTACATCATCATCATATTCATCAACGTCACACACATCCACATATTCTGCTTGGATGCTAGCATGTGGACTGCATGTTGCAACAACAGCAACATCATCATCATCATCACATTCATCATCAGCATCTACACCACCATCACCTGATATTTTTCACCACACCGTGAATTACTGCATGGAAAATGTGTGACGTTAGGTGCCACGCTGGATGGAATATTACATTGTATGCTATCGTTGAGCGTAATCATTAGAATCCTCAGGTTCAGTTACTGGGATGTTACTGGAAGTATGACATCATCTAGGCTGCCATTCACTTGCACTGCTTCACACTCAATATTTTTGGAAATGGTACACTGGTCGGAATTAAAACTTGTTGCAACAATACTAATACTACCTCAACACCACTAACACCAGTAACACTAACACCACCAGCTGGGAAAACATCATCTCCTCCAACTATGAGTGAAGCTACTGATTGGACTGTAAAAAACATTGCAGGAGAAATACCTTTCCTCACATCACATGCACTTCTGCGTCTACGTACTACTACACACCCACAGACCATCTTACTGCCAACATTGCCATGGTGAGAAACAGCTTTGCTTGCACATCTCTTTGCAGGCATTTTGGGAGGATCAACCAGAAATATTATAACCAAATTCAGATTTTGATCGTTCACTTTCTGATTGAGAGGACACTGGCTGGATGTGAAGCAAAATAAACAACTGTGGCTTCAGCAACGGATAAGAGACTACTCTGAGACTGTCACAGAATTAAAACAACTTCAGTAACCAGTGGTGCTGATGAGGTCACAAAAACAATCAATCTGGTAAAAAATACCTTTGAACGTTAGGGAGGGGAGCACAGAATACAGACAGTGCTGATTTTTATAGCACTACAAGCAGCAAAACTAAGAACAGATACCACGATCGAGTACAAAATCAGGCCAGCTGCAGTGGATAGCAGGTTCACACTGCTGCGCTTGCAATTACACTAGTCTGTGGCACAATAAAGGTTTATTATCTGATGCATGCAACACACACACAGAACAGTTTGTGTACAATGCTGAATGAAGAATGCTTTATAAATGCAAAAGTCCAGTACTATGCCATGTTACGTATTGTAAATTTCAATTTAAACAACCTGAACTTATGAACTGCTGCACCACATCCACACAACAAACAGCAAGTACATTTCTACTATTACTGACAATATTACTATGTGTACATTAACACAGTCAGTTATATAACAAAATATAACCAAAAACAAAGAAATCACTATTTCTCCAACTTAAATCTACTACACCACAGATACTCCCTCCCCAAAGCATAATTTCACTGTCTTTCACCACACACACTCAATGTTGTAAATTAACATTCAAAATCCACAAAATCAAAAAGCGCTCGATGATATGAGCACAGGAGGGTTTCCTACAATCAATGAACTAAAGTTGGATCCCCCAAAAAGCAAAAATGCTTTTGAACAGCTTTACAAGATTCCTATCACAGACAGCTATCAGAGCTCACTGCTTCCTACTCCTTCCTACTGATACTACCCCGAACTGAGGCTGTGCGGATCAATATAGAGCCCATGTGACCTGAAATCCCATGAATCACTGCAAATGTGCCTTTGGATCTTAAAAAATAAGGCAAAGTGAGTCAAAGTGCCTGCCTACAATGCACTTCGCTTAAAATTGGCAGAGTAGTGGCCTGGGGAGGCGGAGTAATGCAAAGTCATTGTTTCCAGTGGACTTAGTCCTCATTATAATGTGAAGTACTCTGCTTCACATTGCAGACTACTCTGTGAATCTTCCTTTGTCTGCAAATCACTTTGCAGAGCAGGTTGAGCTCCCTTTGCCCACCACTACTTACTAGTTATGCAGCTACCTAGCTACAGCTATAGTAAGCCTTCTTAAAAACATCGATGCCAAATAAAACACTGAAAACATAGTAGATAGAATTCAATTTGCAATTTACAGAATATGAAACAAATGGTTCCTAGCAGATTAGGTGCACCTAAACATAGACAGAAAAGTTAGAAATTACTTTTCTACCATACCTTTTGTTTAGCAGTTAGCTGTTATGGAAAAAAATAAGAATAGTTAGCAATATATATCTATGATTATTAATATGTAATAAAACTTCTTACATTATTGTCTTGAGGACAGATAACTCCTGAAGAAGGCTGATGCTTGACACATCAATTGGAACTTTATTTTCAAATTATGTGTGCATTTCATTTAGGGCTGGGCAAATTTTGCAGATTCCACTTCTGTGGAACTTTGCAGAATTCACAATTTTCCCAGAATTCAGCCATATATCCGCCATCTGTGAATTCTGCAATTTTCAAGGAATTCATAGCCACACTGCAGAAAAATTGAATTACCATGGAAAATATGTGGCAAATCACAGAACTCATCTGTTAGTGAAAAGAATCCACCATTTATACTTACATTGCGTAATAATTTATTCCGTCAGATGTTTGATCATGTGATTCAGTTAATTTAGGTGAGAAATTCATTAGAAAACTACTCCTTTTACAGTCACTCTCCTCAGTTAAATGATCTAATTTTTCTGGAATTAAATCAGGCTTCCTGTTGAATATTGTAGTTCATTCAAAACATTCAGATTTTTAAATTTCAGTGTAAATATTCCACAGTTTATTCAAAATCCACCATTCATAATTTCATTTTGAAACACCCTTCAAAGATTCTGTGAGCAACTGTAGTCAGCTGATTGGCTGATTTATGTTCCATTAGGCAGGGGTTAGGTGTCAAGGGTTCTAGTTACTATAGCAACCACCCACCCCATCTCAGTCAAGTGACTGCTGTGCCTTCCTTTCTGTGCAGTTCTTTAGAGTTTGGTGAAGTGGAAAGTTCTGCTGTTCTATGTGTCTGCATTTTTTGCATTCTATTTGAGGGAAAAACATTGCATTTAAATCTTTGACAGAAATACTTTGAAATAATGTTGTTGTTGTAGGATCCTCCTTCAGCAATCTTGATATATTATTATTCTGATACATACATGTGATATCTCCCTCTTACGAGGAGACTCCTGTTTTTTGACTGAACTCCCTCCCTCCCTCCTGGAAACAAAATCTCCTGCTTAAGGAAAATTATGTCCAAAATATCCATGTTTTTGGGCAGATAAAGACACATAAAATTAAATCAGTGATGAACAATGTATCTGATAACTTTATATAGCTAGTTGTTTATTCTTTATAGTGCTTATTCTTGACAAAATGAAATACATTACATTTTTGTAATGACGTTTTCTTATTTTTTGATGCCATGTAAGGACAAACTCATGACATTATGACATCTCCCTACTAGCAGGCCAATCTCCCTCTAATTTTACCCAAATCTCCCTCTTAACCAAGTTGGCAGGCCAATCTCCCTCTAATTGAACCCAAATCTCCCTCTTAAGCAAGTTGGACATATCACACATATACCCGATATCTTTTTTTTTCCAATTATTTTACAGGTGAGACACACTAAGTTTAAAGCTTGTTTGCAGGTGCAACCGGGAGCATGAGGAAGTTAAGTGACTTGCTCAGGGTCACACAGTATACAAGTGGGGGCTGTGAGATTCAAACCCCGGTCTCCAGATTTGCAGCTCAGAGCCTTAAACCATCAGCCATACTGCCTCCATCTTAATTAACTTCAGTCAGTAGTTAGGTATACAGGACATAGTGTCTGCAGTTTTACTTTCAAACTGCAGTTTAGTATTTTTGACAGGAAATAAGATGAGATTGTGTTCTTATTAATCCTGAACAGTATTTTAATCTTAGATTGATATACTGATTTGATTGTGACACACTTATTGGTATTTTTTTGTTTGCTACTTAAAATCAGTGCTTAAAAACATGGTAGGAAAGAGGGCAGGCAGTGTGCTTGGTGGACTTAGACATGGACATGGAAGTGCAGTGGTTCCTTTGACTTGTAACTCTCTCCTCTAAAGCTCCTGCTGAAATGCCTAAAAGTGTAGGATTTGATTCTGGTGCAGATTCTTCAGTACCAGCACTGTAGGTCCTGTAGGGGCAGTACAGTGTGGGTGCAGAAAGTTAGGTACCAAATTGTCTCTGATAGATCAGTCTTTTCTGGTGGTGTAGTAGGTAAGGCAGAATCAGTATCAGTCAGTTTTTGGGAGTGCAGGTAACATTACTAGTAGTGGAAGCAACACAATTGGTAATGCTAATGAGGACTCAGCAGCAGCCATGTTAAATGTAAGGGGGACTGAAATCTGCAGTTGATGTTGCTACATTAACGATTAATTTGCAGGATGATTCTCAGCATGAAAGTCAGGATTTGATTTTATCTGGGATGGATTCACAGTGTTTAATTAGCACTTGTGATACTCAGGACGATACTCCCCACAGACAGGTGGTCAGTAAACATGCTGAGTGTAGTAATAGTAAACCTGTAATTGATTGTGCTTCAGTAATGACCTGTAATGACATTTGGCTGATTGTTAATGAGGAAAAGGAAAATATGATAGAAGACATTGTTGTCAGTGAAAGTGATAGTGTGGAGGATTTTATTGGTGTTCTATATGACCCTGTTATAGATTCTGATTACCAACCTCCCATGTTCCTGTTAAGGATTCCTCTACCTGTCCCCAGAATGTAACTCTGTCACAAGCAATGACTGTGAGATCAGTGACTGTTAACTTGTAATCACAAAATAATAGTGGTGTTACTAGTATGCAGCACAAGTGGCCAGAAGCAGGTGAAACATGAGGCACAGCAACTGGAGTAGTGGCAGTTCCCAGTCAGCAGTAATGCAGAGTGTGATGGTCCCTCTTCTAAACAGCAGTGTAGCTTGGGCAAATCTCTTGTGTGAGTTTTTTTTCATTGCAAGACAATGACAACAGCACAGCTATTTGCCAGATATGCAGAGCCCAAGTGAGTCGTGGCAAGGCAAGGTCACAATTGGGTACAGTACACCATTCGCTGGCAGCAGCACACCAGCCCTCAAATGAAGAAAGCAGCTATTTTGTTTCCCTACACAGTATTTACTGGTGTCAGTTCACACTGACAGTATTGTTGCTCCACCCCAACTAACCTCCACTCTCAAGTGGTCTGTAGTCCTAAGTCAATCATCATCCTCTTCCTAATCCTCCTCTGCATTTTCAGACGTCCCTTGCTGCAGTATCCTGCCACAAACTCCTTTCAGTTCCTGAGTCATCCATATTCAACTGACAATTTCCAAGGAGGTTGTCACTATGAGGCAACCATATATTAAGGAGGCATTGTCAAAGAACACCAAATACCAACACAATCATTCAGTTGCAAGGCACTTGAACACAGCAGACACCTAAATGCTTTCAACGGATCTTCTACCTTATTCATTTATTGATAAATCTGTTTTTGGCAGCTCATGAAGAAGCGGTACCCAAATATGAACTTCCAAGCTGAACCTACTTTTGATGAAGGTGTCCTTGAGCTGTACAACACATTTTATTGTACAGTTTCTCATGCGTTGTCACACTCTGCTATTAGCAGTATACATGTGACCACCTATATGTGTACCAGTGGTCCAGGATCCACAGTCAGCTTCATGTGTGTTACAGCACATTGGGCACACATCTCTGGGTGTATGGTACTTCACCTTGTCCTGCAGGTGACTGCCATTTCAAAACCACAGACAGCAGCACTGGTGGTGTGTATTAGCATGCAACACTAAGCATGCAAAGTATGCAGGGCTCTCACACAGCTGAAATAATTCTTGAGTGCTTAAATGAGGCAGTTTCTCTTTGGTTCACACCACATGGGCTCACAGTCAGTTTAATTTCAAATGACAAAGGTGTCAGTGTAATTAAAGCCATTGGTGATGGCGGTTTTAAATGCATTCCGTGCTTTGCACATGTTTTAAATTTGATTGTATGTGAGTTCTTGACACATGAGGCAGTGGAAAGCATGGTGACCATTAGTCATCATATTTGTGGTTATGTCATGCCATTCTTCAAAAGCTCGTTCTGAGCTTAATGTGTTGCAGCGTTCATATGGTGTTCCACAGCATTGTCTCAAACAGGATGTTCACCTGAGTGGAACTCCACTCTTTACATGTTGGTGGGCATGTGTGAGCAGTGTAAACCTGTTAACGATTATGTCATGTAGCTTTGTGACTTCCTGACTCAAAGGCCATGTCCCTTAGTCCACTGCAGTGGAGGGTCATGGACAGGGTCATACAGGTTCTGCACCCTTTGAGTATGCAACTCAGGTTATTAGTGTTGAATACTCATGTCTTAGTCAGGTCATTCCCTTGTTGCAGGTACTGAAGCAAGCATTGCTCAATTTGAGTGAGCAATTTGAAGGTTCAGCAGATGAGGTTGGCATTGACCTGTCAAACCTCATGATGGGCATTTTAGAAAGAGATGATCATGTTTGTTACATGTGGCACAGTGATACATTCAGGATGGCCACTTTACTCATCCCCATTACAAACATGGAATCGCAGCACTTCTGCAGGGGAGTAGCGTGAGGTTGATCGTTGTGCACTTAATCTTGTTGAGAAAGTGCACAATAAAATCTTCAATCAGATCTGATGAAAATAAGGAGACAAGTACTCAGCAGCATGTGCTTACCAGTTCCAACCCTCTGCGTCCTCCAAGTCATCATTTTCATCAGTCCTCAAACCCAACAACAATCCATTATGGTCCATACTACAACAGATGGGTTTCCCAACACCAGAAGCAGGAATACAACAGCAAATTGCAGATGTCAGTGGCAAACATGGTGACTGCATACCTTGATGATCCAGAGTAGGTTTCTGTTGAGGGTAACCCTTTGTTGGCATACTGGCAACACAAGGTTACAGTGTGGCCTCCACTGGCATCAGTTGCACTGGAATTTTAACTTGTCCTTGTTCCAGTGTAACATCTGAAAGGATGTTTAGTGCTGCTGGGGCAATTGTGTCAGACTATCGCACATGCCTGTCTGCTTTAAATGTTGAGTGACTGACATACATAAAATTAATGAACATTTCCACCTCACTGATCTGTGTCTGGCACTGTTATGCCAAGTGATGATGATGAAGGCATGGATGATGAAAATGATATGTCAGGTAAAGGGTATTTGTTCGGATGGTGAGGATACAGCAGAGGGACACATCTTTACATAATTTTGTAGTGCTTTGATTACATAAATGCTGACAGCACGTATTTATATTATTTTGAGTTTCCAAATTTCGTTAAAGGCCAAGTAATCAATGTTTTTCTTAAGGCATTATTTTAAAATCTGACATCATAGTGCAGTACAGTAAAGACCACTGTTTACATTAATAATAAAAACTGCATTGCATTTATGTTACAAGCATAAATATATTTTCGTATCATTTGAAAAATGTAAACAAATGCTTCTCCTTCAGAACTACTGTGCTGTCTACTCTATAAAATGGACAGCAGGTGTGCCTACGGAATGACGGCATCTAAGAGAAGCAACAGCTAGACGACTCTCTGTGCTGCTAAAATAATTAATTTTATAAATTCTCTTACACAGTGTATTTCAGACAAAACAAATTGATCAAAATCATGACTTTATTATTTTTTCCCCAATATACATGTTAAGCTTTGATTTTGATCGGTTCTCTTTTCCATATTGCAGAACAGTAGGAAGTGATTTGAACCATAGTATGGGCTCCTGAGAAAAACAGCAGTACACGTGTGCATTCAAAAGACTTTACCATGTGGCTCAGCTGCTGTTTATCCTTCCTACTACATGCTATGTATTAAGACAATCCATTCAAGTAATCCGAAATTCATTGTTGGTGCTTTTAAATGTAAGTGTGTAGAATTTACAATACAGGCACACATATATGCCTGTTTGACCGACTGCCTGGCCACCAGCTGCCATTGCTCACCCACAGCTTCAGACTCTCCTATTGAAATCTGTAACAAGATATGTTTATCTCACTAATATTCCAGATAACCATAAGCATTCCATCAAAAATAAAGCTAAGACTCAAAGCTGTATGCAGGATGCATCCTTCTTCATAACTGGCACTTGTTAAATAAAGTGCTACCAATCATCATGTACCAGTGACACTTAGGAAGCAATGATGAAGATCCTGCCTGCAATGGTTTTGTGTGTTAATATCATGGAAAAAATATAGTGGGACAAAACATTGTAGTCAAAACATTGCAGAAAAAAATGAAGTGTGGTAAAACATCACAGGACAAACAGTGCGGAGCAGGCAGTACAAGTGCAAGGCAGCAAAAGAGTACAGAACACTGGAGAGTTCATTGGAGGGCCTAACATTGCAGCAGCTTCCCTCAGCCACTTCTCTGTGCCTCACAGTTCTGAATGGAGGGACTAACTTTGCACCAGCTTTCTGAAATTAGGTCCTCCAATGCAAGACTATGATACATGGCACCGCAAAGTGGCCAAAAGGGTCATCTGTTGACGTTACACCACCCCAGTGAACTCTCCAGTGCCCTATGCTCTTTTCCCCTTGCAGCTTGTACTGCCTGCTCCTGCACTGTTCTGTCATGCAATATTTTTATCACAATTTAGTTTTTCCACAAAGTTTTGACCGCTTATATTTGTCCTCAATATTTTGTACTGCAATATTAACACACAAAACAGCCAGTAACTTTGAAGTCTGGCTTTATTTCAATGGTATGCTTCGCAGTTATATTACTGAAATAAATGTATTGTTTAATGGATTTAAATAGGTTAGTCATGCACCGCAAAATTCGGTGGCAACTGGAGGGCTTTGGTGTCTTGAGCAGTTATATGGGGGACTGTATCTTAAATTCCACACAGTGATATTGAAAACAATAATGATGGATTTTGCATTACTTTAAGTGATTGCTTTTGATTCCTTGAAACCTGGTTCTCTGAGCATCGACTTATTATCAACATAAAGAAAACAAAACGATGCTCTTCTCCCTCCCAAAACAAGCACAGCAAATTTCCCCTCACTGTTCTTTCCACCCTCAAAATGCCCATTGAACCTGTGCAGTCCTTTAAATACCTGGGAGTTGTCTTTGACCCAGCCTCTCCTTTCATGACCATATCTCGCCTTGAACACTGCCGTGAAACCCGCGCTGGGCATTCTCTTCTGGCACAAAAAATGTCTCCTGTGGATGCCCCTCCCTGGCTGTCACCTCTTCTGTGTTATCCCTCATCGACTATGGCCTCCCGTCTATGGATCAGCTGATCGAGACAGCTCAGCAAGGTTAACGCTTAACAGCAAAGCCTGAAGACTTATCACTGGTGCCCTAGACAAGCGCATACATGTCAGCTGTATGCCTTGTCCACCTACTCAACCTGGATGAGCGGCTCTGTATCAAACCTGCCTGCTCACCTTTAAAAGCACTGCATGGCCTATCTCCAACTGGTCTAGCTAGCTCTATTCGCACTGCACCAGCAGTGAACACCCGCAGCTCATCCAAACGTCCCTGTTCATACCAAGGGCTAGGACCTCACAAGGCCAAAGGGCATTCCCCTACAGAGCCCCTACCTGGTATAATTCACCCCCTACCAGTATCTCTGACTCCCCACATTAGCAAGCTTTAAACTCAGCCTCAGAAACCACCTGCTCAATTCCGCAGGTGTTGCTGCTGAGAAGTAGAAGTGGGGTGATAAGACTTTAAAGTTAAGAACATAAAATTTTTATAGACTTGACAATGCTGGCTGAGCAGCACTCCCACCCCCTTGCCCCTGCCTCTCTTTCTCCCTGAACTTCCACCCTACCTCTCGTCTTTCCTCCCCACCCCTCCCCATCTAACCTTACCCTCTGGTCCTCCGCCTTTAAAGCATATGTATCTTGAACTTGCCTTATTTCTGTATTAACTGTTGTTTATTGCTCTAATGTCTGTTTGTCCTCTATGTGACGAGGTACTCTTGTAAATGAGCCTCTGGCTCAAAGGTTGTTAAACTGATGTTTAAATAAATAAATGATTGTCTTACTACAGAGCATGCAGAGGAGGCACACAGTATGCAGCTGGACCACCCTGTTCATTATTTTACAGCACACCCTGTACTGATATGTTGTTGTGCTTCTAGAGCCCATGTTGTGGTTCAAATTAGAAAACAATTAAATAATATCAAAACAAGTTAAAAACAGAACTGATCAAAATCATAGAAACATAGAAACGTGATGGCAGAAAAGGACCACGTGGCCCACCCAGTCTACCAGGTGTCTAGCAAATGGCTAGGGCTTTTCCAGCTCCATCCCCGATACAGACCCATGTGACTGCCCTCTTAAAGCCCCCATGGTGGCTTCCCCTACCACCACCTCTGGAAGCCTATTCCTTTTCTCCACCATGCTTTCTGTGAAAAAGTTATTCCTGATGTTTCCTCAGAATCTGTCCCCTCTGTCTGTAATGCATGCCCCGGTCCTCTTCTGCCCCAATAAGTTAAACAGTGTCTCTACTGGCTCACTGTTGATGCCCTTAACATACTTAAAAGTCTCAATCATATCCTCCATCCCTCCTCTGCTTAAGAGAGTACATGCCAGGTCACTCAGTCTCTCTTCATATTGCAAGTGACCAAGTCCTATCACTATTTTGGTTGCCCTCCTCTAGACCCACTCCAGCCTGTCCATGTTCCTCCTTAGGAACGGCCTCCAGAACTGCATCCCATATTCCAGATGTGGTATAACCAGCTGCTTATATAATGGGATGATGACCTCCCTCCTCCTTCTAGTGAATCCTCCCGATGCAGCCCAACATTCTACCAGCCTTGGCTGCCACCTTCTCCACTGTTTAGATTGCTTGAGGGTCCCCTGAAACATGACTCCCAGGTCCCTTTCCTCCTCAGTGACATCTGGGACCTGATCCCCAGACAGAGAATCTCTCTCAGTTTTCCTCCCTAAGTGCATAGCTTAACATGTATATTGGCAAAAAATAATAAAGTCATGATTTTGATAACTTAGTATCAATACACCATGGAAGAGGATTTAGAAAATGGATTACTATTTAAGCAGCACAGTGAGCCATCCAGGTCTCACTTAGATGACATCATTCTACTCTGTGTCACATCTGCCAGCTGTTTTGTAGAGCAGACAGTGCTGTACTTTGAATGGAGAAGGCTTGGGTTTACATTTTTCTAATGATGCAAAACTGCATTTATGCTTATTACAGAACTGAAGTTTTATCAGTAATGTAAGCAATAGCCTCTGCTTTTCCTTTACTTGTCTATGAATTCAGATTTTTGGTAATGTCTTATAAAATTAACCTTGTTTACTTTTCTTTTAATCATAACATTTATTTAATCATTATGCATGTAAAGCCTTCATGAATTGGATTGGATGGTCAGCACAGAAGCAAGTAACCCGGTTATCCTTCCGAAACAGACCTTTAAGAAGTAATACTTTCCTTAGCAGACATGAAATTAATTTTCGGAAAAGCAATGAGCATTGATGACTCAATGACAGCTGTTACTGTTGTATTATTACTTTATCAAGTAATGACAACATTTGTGTAGTATGTCTCACATAACACTGTCTTATAGCATGTTTGCCATTCAGGTAAACTTAGATATTTACTTTTATTATGTTTTGTACTGCACCATAACAAAATAATGATGAATTATTAGGCCCCACACTGGTGCCACTGATGTGCATGCTGTATTGCTGTCCACACCTGCATCAACCACGATCACTACTGCTGAAATGGGCACAACAACGGACAACATAAAGATGAACTACTAGGCCCGTGCTGTTGCTGCTGATGTGCATGCTGTATTGCTCCACACCTACATCATCCACTACCACTACTGCTGAAATGGCCACAACAATGAGCAACAAAGAGATGAACTACTAGGCCCCACATTGGTGCCACTGATGTGCATGCTGTATTGCTGTCCACACCTGCATCTTCCACGATCACTACTGCTGAAATGGCCACAACAACGAACAACATAAAGATAAACTACTAGGCCCCACGCTGATGCCACTGATGTACATACTGTTCACACCAGCATACGACTTATCTGATGTCCGCAAACTCTGCACTACTGAGCCTCATGAAGAGCCAGTAATTCACAGCTAACGTTACAGAATCAAAGGATGATCATGATGATTCAAGACTGATGACTGAGTTGTAGTCCAGATGACAACTGACTTTACATGCCAATCAGTATCAGGCTAGTAAGGATTTATAATTTTTTCTGTAATTTCTTTTATTTTTGCTTATGGTATATTTGCCAGAGAAACAACAGTGTTGCCTTTTATAGCAATGAATTAAATATATGGAATAATGACATTAGCTGTACAGTATATGGTTTCCATTTGATTGTCATTTATTCTGTAAATATTGTTAGATGGAATCATTGCTTTATACATAAAATATGATATAGGCTGCTACTTTAGCTGTGCATCGTTGTTGCTGTTCATGTAAATTTGACTTTGATATTATGTATTTTACTTGATCTACCTCTATACAGGCATGCTCAATTCTGGCGCAGGTATATCCTTTCCTGCAAATATATCTGCACAGCTGTTTAGGCCAACGTCCTTCCAGTATTACTTTTAAATATTTTATTTATTTATTTGTTTGTTTGTTTGATTGTTTGTTTTGGATTCACACCTTTGAGCCACAAGTTCTTTACGTAGGTTCCAAGTCAAGAACATATAAAGGGAGATACAGGGTACTAGTAAACAGATATGTAGGGATTAAACAAATATACAGTGTAGTCATATAAATATATTCAAATAAATTGTATATACAAGATGCAGACAGGAATCCAACATGTACAAGTTATGTTTTTAGAAAAATAGCAAGTTGCACAAGATTATACCCATATGTGCAGCCAGAAGCCTTGTCTAGCAGGATGCTGTGATAGAGGCAGGAGGCAATAGCCAACTGCCCAGAATCAAAGCAGTGGCAGGAAAGGGAGGCAGGAAGACAGCACCACCAGGATGGTTGATTGAGAGAGAGGAGGGTGGGTAGGTAGAGTAAGAGGGTTGGTAGGGTTGCATATGAGCAGTAAGTAAATGGGAGTACAATCAGAGAGGAGGCAGGGAGTAGGTATGCAGGTTAATAAGGCGGCTGGGTAGAAAGGTTTGGGAGGAGGATAGTGGGGGTGGGGAAAGGGATGCATTCTGGGTAGGTGAGGGCAGGGAGGAGGTGGGAAGAAATGAAAGGAAGTGGGGTAAGCAGGTTTATAATGTTTTAATGGTCACTAGTCTGCATTTTGTTTTCTTTCTTACAATTATTATATCATACATGTAGAGGTGTACTGTAATTGTATGTTCTATATCTCATAGATAGAATTTGTCTGTGGGGAAGGGGGCGGGGGAATATGAGATGTAGTCGCAGACCAGTGTTGTTTTATTATGCAAAGTACTGTTAGAGATAGGCAATGATCATTGTTGTTTGAGCTGCTGAACCAATCAGCATTTCCTAACCTAAATAAATGTTACTTGTCATGTTCTTTCTCTGCAACTCTGTTCATGTTTTTTTTTTCAGGTCTGCCAATTAAATGCTTCTGCTCATATGCCGCTATGACTGCTGCTCCTGCTGTCCATAATCAACTTTCTGCACTAGGACTCCTGCAGTGTTTTCCACTTATTGGTAAGGTGAGTATTTGTATTTGATTGTGACCCTTTCTTCTTCAATGATGAGCATAACAAGTAAGTCATATTGCTTGTTGTGCATTGTATGCATGTCTGTTATGCATGGAGAGGTTAGGTGGGAGGAAAGTGTCAAATGTTGGGTGGGGAGGAATCTATGTGATGTAGCCTCAGACCACTGCTCTGATTATTATGTGTTACTTGTCATGTTGTTTCCCTACAACTCTGTGTCTCTTTGGCTTTCAGGTCCACTGACAAAATGCTCCTGCTCATATGGTGTTGCAACTGCTGTGACATCAGCAGTCATGTACTCCTGACCTGTGGTCATTAAGCTGTACTAAATTATATCAATTAATAACTGATATAGGCCTCATACTGATGCTACTGCTCCTGCTGCCGCTGTCCACCACTGCTGCTGGGCTGTACCTTCACTGCCTGCAAATGCACATAACACAACTGGTGACAATGAACAAATAAGGAACACCATACAGGTGAACTATCAGTACTAGGCCCCATAATGCCACCCTGGCTGCTGCTGCTGATCTGACCACCACTCCTGCTGTACCATGAATGCCTGCATGCAGTCACCACTGACAATGCGAGTAAGGAACACAGTAAAGTGGAACTACTAGGCCCCAGAATGGTACTGCTGCTGCTGATGTGGAAGTCTTACACACACCAATAATGCTGTATCATCAATACCTGCACCCCCACTGGTGTAGCCACACCAATGAACCTGCCTAAGAGTAACTACTGGGCCCCAGACTGCTGCTGCTGATGCTGATGTGAAGTCTTACACACACCAATAATGCTGTATCATCAATACCTGCACCCCCGCTGGTGTAGCCACACCAATGAACCTGCCTAATGAGTAACTACTGGGCCCCAGACTGGTGCTGCTGCTGCTGATGTGAGAAGTCTTACACACACCAATAATGCTGTATCATCAATACCTGCACCCCCGCTGGTGTAGCCACCAATGAACCTGCCTAAAGAGTAACTACTGGGCCCCAGACTGGTGCTGCTGATGCTGATGTGAGAAGTCTTACACACACCAATAATGCTGTATCATCAATACCTGCACCCCGCTGGTGTAGCCACACCAATGAACCTGCCCAAAGAGTAACTACTGGGCCCCAGACTGGTGCTGCTGATGCTGATGTGAGAAGTCTTACACCCACCAATAATGCCGTACCATCAATACCTGCACCCCGCTGGTGCAGCCACACCAATGAACCTGCCTAAAGAGTAACTACTGGGCCCCAGACTGGTACTGCTGATGCTGATGTGCCACTGATGTGAGAAGCCACACCCACCAATAATGCCACACCATCAATAAACATAATTCATGCCATTTCACCTCGACATGCACACAACCGCCATGGTTTAATATGATGCCTTCTACTAGCTCACTCATAGTGAAATAACTGCAGTGGAGAGTAAATTTGTTTTCAATCTTTATCTGGCAAATGTCAACAGTGTGAAACATAACAAGAACAACCTCAAGAAAACAACAAACAAGAACCCTTGCAACCGCTGAACAATGTACAGAAAGAAAACAACACAGTTTGCAATCTTTAAACGCAAGAAATGGTGAGAGAAATATTGATTTTATCATTCTTGCAATCAGAACAAAAGAAAGAAGAAGCGATCACATCAGTCACTGTGTCGCTGGAGGAGTAGCTTGGATCTTGCCAGCCCTCATAGCACCACCTGCTGCAGCTCCCTGTTGCTGACACATCTTATGCACCTGTTCTTTTCTTTTACCAATGAAGTCAAGTTCTTGACTGATTTTTTCAACCCAGCATTTCTGCCTCCATGCGGGATTGGCATTACTTCAGATACTTGATTTCAGTCATTAACTCCTGTAGTCTTCCTTTGCCATCTCACTGTCTGTTGGCTGATGATAAGGCCTTGTCAATATGTTTTGCAACAATTTTGAGTTCTGTTGGAGACTTTGAGGTTGTTACAGCAGCTTCACCGCTGGAAGAACTCTTTTCTACCGCCTGTGTGTCGTCCGGTTCAGCACGGGAAAGTTGTAGCATCACCTTTGTACATACCACCCTGTTCAGTGCTCGCTGGTCTTTGGTTTTGATGATGCTGTGTCTGACGTTGTCTGAGTTTCAGTAGTCTCTGTACAGAAATAACATATAGTTCTTTTTTTTTTTTTGCAACATTGCAAAGATATATTAATTCATATCCCATGGGCAATAGTTGCTGGATAACAGTAACTGCAGGAGGTTTTGGTCCAAGAACAGACAAACCCAAAGTTAAAACACTTTCATACCTCGTGTAGCAGGGAACATGTTATTAATAATCAAGAAAATAACTGGAGTAGCAATAACAGTTTCAGGGAACAGGAATTGATTACTAATGCGCAGCTCTTTGAAGTGTCTCTATTTTGTTTTCAAAAATTGTATTCATTCATATTTCTAAAGGATCCCAAGTTAACTTTCCATGAATAAAGCTGAAGCTGTCAGCTGTGTTTTGTATTGTTTACATTATATAGACAACATTCTTTCATGGAGCCAAAATTTGGCATTTTAGTATGTCACTTCATGGTTTCAGAAATGTGAGATTATCATACAGTACCCACAGTTCTGAAACCATGAAGTGACATTCTCAAAACTACCAGTTCTTCAGCTGGCAGAGTGGCGCAGAGGGTTGAGGCACTGGATGCCTTATGTCAGCTCTATGCTGGCAATGACCGGGATGCTGGTGTGGAGGGGAGCAGGACTGAGCATGCTGGCAGGCAGCTGTCCTCTTCTGAGGGTGGTGAGGGTGAATTGGTGCCCTGCTGGCATTCCCTCCCACCGGGTGGAGGTCCAGTGGGCAGCGAGGCGGAGAGGGGCAGCAAAGTACCGGGAGGTGGAAGGGGATGAGCTGGCACCACGGGGTGCAAGTGTGCCTCCACACACTTACAGAGCCATGTCCAGGACCTCGGGGCGGGGTTAGGGGGAAAAATCCATAAAAATACATATGTGTTCCTATCAGCCAGTTGGCAGGAGGAGGCAAGGAAGACCAAAAAGCTAAAAAAAAACTACTCAATTCATGGTTCCATGACAGAAACATAGAAACATAAAATTTGACGGCAGATAAGGACAGCTTGGCCCACCTAGTCTGCCCATTTCCTACCTAACGGATAAGCTACAGATCCTAGTTAACCAACAGCCTACTTCCTCCTACCCCACACTAGAATTGCCTTATGTCTGTCCCATGCACTCTTGAATTCCCCACTGTTTTTGACTCTACGACCTCCTCAGGAAGGCTGTTCCATGTATCCACAACCCTCTTTGTGAAGAAATACTTCCTCACATTACCTCTGACCTGCCCCCTCTATCTTCAAATTGTGCCCCCTTGTTTTTGCACATCTCTTTTCTGAAAGATGCTACCTCTTGGACTTTGGTGATTCCCTTGAGGTATTTGAAAGTTTCTATCATGTCTCTCCTCCTCCTTTCCTCGAGGCTATACATCTTGAGTTCCTTTAGTCTTTCTTCATATGTCTTCTGATGCAAACCCTGCATCATTTTGGTTGCCTCCTTTGGACAGCCTCCACCCTGTCTATGTCTTTGTGGAGATGGGGTCTTCAGAACTGTACACAGTACTCCAGATGTGGTCTTACCAACTGTCTGTACAGAGGGCCAACAACTTCCTGTTTTCTACTGGTGATGCCTCTCCCTATGCATCCCAGTATCCTCCCAGCCTTCCTTACTGCCTTCTCACATTGCTGGCCCAGCATGGCTGACAGGAACTGCACAGGATGTTGTCCATTAAAGAATACAATACAAAACACAAGTGACAGCTTCAGCTTTGATTCAGGCACAGTTAAATAAGGATCTTGTTTCAAGGTATGAATTTAATGTATGAAAACAGAGGCATTACAAGCAGCTGCACAAAGTAATCAGTTCCTGTCCCTTTAATGTAATGTAATGCTTATATAACATTGGCCAATACAGGTGTGCAAATCCTATTGCCCCTTTCCAGGTCAAGTAACTTTCCTTGAAGGGCAAGTACAAAAATAGAGCTAATTTCATGGTAATGGACAAGGGCATGTGAAAATTCAGCTGCTCTCATGGCTGAGCAAGTCCAGAAAATTTTGATTTGCACACTGGGCCCATAGACAACTTTTATTTTAAAACAACATTAATTACACAGTTCTTGAACTGCACTAAAATATACACAGGCTATACAATGGCCTGTGTTCAGATATGGTACATTTATTTCCATGAGTGAGAGGAAGGAACATAGAAAGTTTCTCTTTAATCCATGCCATTGTTACTTTTATTTAGCCCCATGTACAGTAGTTGTGCCATGCCCTCTGGAATTTGCTCAGCGAATGTACCACCACCACCCATTCTGGCAGTGGCAGCTGATTCCAAGCACACAACACTCTCTCAATGAAGAGCGGCCCCCCTCACATTTCCTCTAAATCTTCCTCCCTCCAACTTGAATGCATGGCCCTAGTTGTTTCACATTTCGTGAATATGCTTCCTTTCCTCACCTTGTTTACTCCATTCATATATTCCATAACTCCTTCATGACAAAGCCAACAGTGTGTTATAAAAGTTCTGCCATCTCCAAATGGAAATCACTGTTATATTTGAACACAGTCCATTGTATGTCCTGTGTATAGAATGTTTGTGACTGTGTTGTAGAATTTCTGTGTGACTGACAAGGGCAGATTCATTGTGTGATTGGCAGAATGAGCTGTCAATCCAGTAGATTTTGATGTAGGCAAGTGAAAAATAAATAGTGATTTTTACCAATTGGGTGAATAACATCATTTATCTTTCACTTGGGGCAAAACTATGGAAAATAATGCATTTATTGAAGTACAATCCCTACATATACTGCATACACTAAAATATTAGTAATTATTGCACTGATAGCTCCTCTATCAATATTCTTAAACAGTCATTCAGCTGTGTTCTGTTGTCCTTCCCAGCCACCTGCCCAACAGACCACAAGGTACTGCACACTCACTGGGAGAGCGAGTGCTCCTGAGAGAGATGAGACAGCACATATCAGTACTGCATGAACATCTCTGGGAGCTCTTTCTGTGAGGGTGTGGACCTGTTCCCAGCAGAGAGACACACCAATAGAGGTACTATATAGCTGTCTGTGTGGGTCTGAGTGGCATTTGCAGTAACTCAGGGGGAGATTGAGACACATATAGCTCGGTGCACAGGGAAAATGTTGTTATATGTGCCTGTGTGTGTGTGTGGGGGCTCTCTGCATATAGTAGGAGGTGTTAGAGTGCACGTTATGCACTAGAGATGTCACAGATCATAGTCAGTAGTGTATCTGTGATATTTCTATGTGCATAATAGCAATGCAGGATGCATTATTTGTTAGGAACTATTTTGCCTAGTGGCAGGATACATTACCTTTTTGTGGTTTAAACAGCAAAAAATACCTTTTGATTTTTGTTGTTGTTGTTTAAACATAATCCATGTTATATAAGTGCAATAATAACCCACAACAGGAGCTGTGCTGTTGTTAGAATTAACATACACCCAGGTGCTGTGAGGACACTCAGCGTGTGGCCTTGTGCCTCACAAGGCACCTGGTGTGTGTTACTCCCCAAAACAGCACAATTGCTGTGGGTTATTGTTACGTGATAACCTCTGTCTGACAGAGATTAAAATTTACTGAAACAATGTACTTACTAGACACAGTTGCACTGTTACTCGCCTTGGTCTGCTGTATATCCTCACTTGAGGCCAAATCAGCCTCTGTTCTTTCAGCATCTGTTTATCATTAATAGCATTAGCAGTTTAGAAGCAACCCAAAAGTCAAGATAAACCATCATTTCAAACGTGATCATAACATGTTTCACCAACAGAAGAGGGCCCTTTAATCTGTGACATGACAACAAGGCTGAAACAGGATGATGCAGCATGTAGTGCAAAGAGGGCTGGCATGATCCAAAGTACTCCCCAGCCACACCACAGTGACTGACACTATTGCATTTTTCTTTCTTTTTTCTGATTACAAGAATGGAAGTGCTCTTTATTTCTCTTATTTGTTCTTGGCTTTAAAGATTACAAACTGTACTTAAATATTGATGTTGTATTTTGGTTTTGTACATAGTTCATAGATAGCAAGGGTTCTTGTTTGTTGTTTTCTTGAGGCTGTCTTACTTGGATACTGGCAGTAGGTTGACCATGAAGATCTTAATGTGGGTCACTTTGTCATGGTTCACTAACACTGATCTTTTAGCAATAACTTGAAGTGCTTTGTGACTGAAATACAATTATTGATCGGCACCAAAATAGTTGAGCAGCTGGAACGACTGATGTTTTAGGTCAAGCTTGTTGACAATCAGTGAAGATTGGATTGATGGTAGTACTTGTTAGTGGTGGACTGACTGTTCGAAAACAAATTTACACCACCAACATGATATCTTGGAGGACTCACTGACTTGTAAAATAGGGAGTAACTCAGATGGCTTGCAGAAATCAGAGTAGATATCAAACATAGAAACATAGACTTTGATGGCAGATAAGGACCGCTTGGCCTCCCAGTCTGCCCATTTCACTACCTTTCGGATAAGCTGCAGATACTAGTTAACCAACATCCTACTTCTGCCTACCTTCCCCCACTATATTTGCCTTATGTCTGTCCCATGTATTCTTGAATTACCCCACTATTTTTGACCTCACTACCTCCTCTGGAAGGCCATTCCATTCAACCACCACACTCTCTGTGAAAAATACTTTCTCACGTTGCCCCTGAGACGTCCCCTCTATCTTCAAATTTTGCCCCTTGTTCTTGCACATTCCATTTTATGAAAGAGGCTACCATCTTGCACTTTGGTGATTCCCTTGAGGTACTTGAATGCTTCTATCATGTTCCTCTCCTCCTTTCCTCTAGGGTATACATATTATGCTCCTTTAGTCTTTCTTCATACAGCTTCTGGTGCAGACCCTGCACCATTTTTGTTGCCCTCCTCTGGACTGCCTCCATCCTGTCTGTGCCCTGCAGAAATGGTGTTTCCAGAACTGAATGCAGTACTCCAGATGGGTCTCACCAACTGTCTGCACAGAGGGAAAACAACTTTCTGTTTTCTACTGGTGATGCCTCTACTTATGCATCCCAGTATCCTCCCAGACCTACTTTCTGCCTTCTGACATTGCTTGCCTACCTTAGGTCATCTGATATGACTCACCCCCAGGTTCCTCTCCATTCCTGTCATTGTTAGTACCTCCCTCCATTGTGTACTCTGCCCCTGAGTTTTTGTTTCCCAGGTGCATTGCTTTACCCTTCTTTGCATTGAATCTAAGCTGCCATACTTTTGACTATTCCTCCACCTTGCCAAGTCCCTACTCATCCTTTTCACCCCCTTGTGTATCAACCCTGTTGCAGATCTTTTGTCATCTGCAAGAGGCATACTTTTCCTTCCAGCCCCTCTGCAATGTCACCTGTAAAGACATTAAAGAGTACTGATCCAGTACTGAACCCTGCGGTATCCCACCAGTAACCATCTTTCTTTAGAGTGGACTCTGTTTACTATTACCCTCTGTGTTCTGTTGTCTAGCCAATTTTTTATGCAGCCTACTACCCCGGACCCACTCCCAGGCTGGCTTACTTGTTTATTAATGTTTTGTGTGGGACTTTGTCAAATGCCTTGCTAAAGTCTAGGCAGGCCACATCCTAAGCCCCTCCTGATCTATTACTTTGGTCACCCAGTCAAAGAAATCTATTAGATTAATCTGACATGACCTTCCCACTGTGAAGTGATGCTGCCTTGGGTCCTGTGCCCTGCTGATCTCTAGGTACTCAACAGTTCTTTCTTTCAGAAGTGATTCCATCATTTCTCTACCATGGAGGTCAAACTAACAGGTCTGTAGTTTCTTGCCTCTGCCTTGCTCCCACTTTAGTGAAGGGAATCACATCCACCCTACTCCAGTCCTCAGGTACCACACCATCCTCCATGATTTTTAAAAGGGTAGTCATGGTGTCACTAGTTCTCACCTTAGTTCTTTTAGAGTTCTGGCAAAATGGGAGAGTACCTCAGAAAAGCACTACTTGGGTGAATCCCACCACGCATCATTGCTTTGTCCACCTTGAGTTGTAGGAGTTCTTTCAGGACCCTTTCTTCTGTGAATGGACTGGTATTGACTCCTATCCAGATTGATTCTATTGTTTGGTTTAGGTACCTCCCCTCCTCTTCTTTTGTGAATACTGAGCAAAGTATTCATTCAGTATCTCTGCCTTTTCACTGTCACCCTACCCACCTCCCTCCTCTTTATTAAGCCTCACAATCCCTTCCTTGGTCCAGTGCACCCCTGCACATCGACACCCGACAGCAAAACACAAAAAAAGACCATTACGGCAACAGTAGTTGTAATGGTCCTTTCCTAGTGTGTTTTGCTTTCACTCAGTGTTCTGCTCCCGACCAACTCCAACATGGAGATGATAATCCCTAAAGTCTGGAGATGTGGGGGGCAAAAACCCCACAGAAAAAACTTGCTGCATAGGCGGCACAATACTGACATCAGTATTGTGCCACGCATGTGGGGAGGTCAGCATTTTCACTGTTGACCTCCTTGGTGCTTCCCTTGGTCTTTCTTTGCTCCCTAATGTACCTATAAAAGGTTTTTATTTATTTTTATTTATTTAGTATATTGGAAAGACCTTTGAGTGTAAGCTCTTTTACAAAGGTTCCATGTCAGGGTGGACAATAAGACAATACACAAATTCAGTGGTTACAGAGGCCAGATCATTAGGCATCAAGAGCAGTTACATAAGAATTAGACAATAGGAAAAAACTGAGCAAATTTTAATTAGAATACAAAGTTATTACTAATGAACTGGCTTAGGTAGCACACCCTGGAAACCTCCAAGTCAATTGATAGACTATGGCTGAGTAATTACATTGGTTTTATTCTACCCCAAACAGCAAGAGGTGGGGTGACAGTGAAACAAGGGAGGTGATGATGTGGGGGACAGCTTCAGAGAGCTTTGTCAAGTACGGGGGTGGGTGTAGGGAGGGTTTAGGGAGGGCAGTACTGAGAGCATTTAAGAGGACTGATTGCTTACTTAAGCCCTTCGCTGGAGCCAGAATGGAGGCAGGAGTCTCTATACAGCCCTGCTGGTTGCTATTTTGTGGTAGGCAGGCTGAGCAATGGGGGCCTGAAAAGCAGGTGTATTTTGAGCTAGACATTAGGTGCTGTTTGAGGCCAGCTTTGAACTGAGACAGGCAGTTGTTTGTTTGTAGTTTCATTGGGAGTTCTTTCATCCAGAGTGGGGCCTGATAGGAGAAGGCTTGCTACCCTTGTGAGGTTTGGCAGAAAGGGATGGACAATGCCCCATTCTTTCGCCCTCTGGTGATGTGTAATGAGACAGCTGTCTTGAGCAGATCTCCTACACAGGGTGGGGTTTTGCTCAGAGTGCCTTCTTCTCCAGGAGACAAGTTTGGTATTTGATCCTGTCTTTTAGAGTAGGCTATTTTATGCAGCTCATACAGGGTGCAAGTATGAGTGTAGTGATCCGCCCCAGGGTGAGGCAGCATACCTTATTAAGTGCAATTTGGACCCTTTGTGCACTGTATCAGTAGCAGCTCCATAGACCACCAGCCTGTAATCTATTGTGGAGAGTATGGAGCTGGAGACTGAGATGCAGAGTGCTTCCGGGTGAGCGATTTCTTATGCCTATGGAGAACCCCAATCTTTGTGTTTATCATTCTGACAAGGGAGTTTATGTGGTACGTGAAAGTGAGAAAGTTATCAATGGTGACTACAAAGTACTTGAACAATTGCACCTGTTCAGTCAGCTCACCAGCTGTATTGGAGATTATGAGGGAGCAAGCCTCAGCTGTTGTAGGTGCTGGATTGTAGTATGGCCTTGATTTTCTTGTAATTTAGTAGCAGCTTATGCCTACAGAACCAGTCCTTTAGTTTGTTGAAGGAGTTCTGTAGTTCCTTTTGTAGGGCACTCTGAGAGGTGTTGCTGCTCAGCAGCATGACATCATCCACATATAGGATAAGTTTGGTGTTGCAGGCTGTAGGTAGGTCATTTACAAAAGGCTGAATAGCAGGGGCTCTAGATTGATCCTTGAGGGACTCCTAGGAGTACATCTCTGGAGCTGGATAATGTCTGCCCAATTTTGACTCCTGGTGTCCTATCCATCTTCGGATGAAACATTAAACCGAGGTCCCATCTGCCTGGATTGGTGGTAGTTCTGGTGGATGTTAAAGATCCCATGGCACTTATCAAAAGAGTAGGGAAAGTTCCTCGGTGTCTTAACCAAATTTTCCTCATTCACTAAAAATACCACAAACAGCTTAATCTGGTTCAAGGTCAGTTGGCATTCATCTGTTTCCCTCCCCGGTTGTGCCTGAAAATAGGCAGAATTTGTCTAGTGCACTTACCCGGTCAACAAAAACTAAATAAAATGTGTTAGGTAGTCATTGAACCAATTCAGGGTATTTGGCGCACACCCAGTCTTTGGAGTTGGAATACTAGTAGAGGGTGGTTGATGGTGTTGCAGGCTTTGGTGAGGTCTATGAAGATGGACCCCACCAATTTGCCTTCATCCAGTGCCTTGTGGGCATAGTCAGTGTAGTTCAGCAGTGCCATGGAGGTACTGTGTTTCTGCCTGAAACCATGATGGTTTGGGCAGAGCAGATTATACTTATTGAGGTATTCTGTGAGTTGACTTGCCACAATTTTTCCAAAGCTTTGGATAGTGGGAAGAGGATAGATATTGGCCTGTAGTTTGACACCAGTGACTTATCACCATTTTATGTACTGGAGTTACCAGGGCTTGATTCCATACCTCTGGAAATTGAGCTAGAGCCAAGGATTTGTTAAATAGCATTGTTATGGGCAGGATAAGAACATCCAGGGTGAGGATAGTAACTTCATGTCTAGCCCATCACTCCCAATCTGGTCTTGCCTAGGACTTTCCTGACCATCATTAGGGCCTCCTTCACTGTCACCTTCTTAAAGTAGAAGGCTGGGTGGTTAGTTTTGGGCAGGTTGGTACAAGCTTGGTTCTCCTGGGCAGAAAGTAGTCTGGAGGCAGCACTGAGGACAGGTCTGTAAAGGCCTGATTAAAGGCATCAGCCTTTCCTGCCAATTCTATCAAGTCAAATGCTTGGAAGCCTTCGATGGCCACCTCACCATCTTTGATCCTACCCGACAGCCAGGTTTCAGTTAGGCAAAGTATGTCAGGGCCATGGAGGGACATCCAAGCCTGGAGCAGATCGAATTTGGCAGTTAAGCTGCAGATATGTAGGGATGCTATTTTATGCCTTTCACTGTCTGGATCCCCTGCTTCTCAGGGTTGTTGGACCAGGGTTTAGGTGTACATTGCCAGCGAGTAGCATGAGCAGAAATATTACCTTTCTGGTAGATAGGATGATGTTAATCCTCTTTCGTGTCTTCCATCACCTGAGCTTCAGATGGGAGAGTGTCTATACACCTGTGTTAAATTTGGGGAAAACTAACTGTTACAGTTACGGTATGGGAGGTTGGCTTAGTGATAACTGTGTATGGGAGGTGCAGGAGGATGAAGAGTCTAATGTTACCAGAAGTGGCAGTGGCCATGGGTGTGCTAGTCATCCAGCTTACACCCAGTGAAGATTCAGAGTGGGTGGTAGAGGACCGAATTGGTATATGATACCAGCAATGCAAAGAGAGGTGGTGAGGAGGAGTAGTATGTGGTTGCACCCCATGGTAGTTTGTTTGGTGTTGCTGGCCTGTTTTAACTGTTTGCAATTTATGGGAATTTTTCTTTGTGGCTTTAAAATACTTCAGACTGATACTGAGCTGGGGAAATGGGAGGGGCTACAGTTGTGGACATGGCTATCATGTATTTAATAGAGGCCAGGTTAGAGGGGTGGGTGGGAGATAAACACTGAAATAGGAGCTGTCTGATTGCGAGGAAGAGCTTGTTTTAGCCCTGGCTGGTGCCACACCAATCAGCATGCTTTCCCTCCAAGCTGCAGCCAATCAGCAGTGCTACGGGGCTGGATTGAGCTTAGCAGTGCTGCCGCCGAGAGGTGAGAGGAGCCATACCTTTAGCGAGGAAGTTCTAGGCTACTGGCTTGCGTAAGGAAATGGCCATCATGGATGCAGGCAGTCTGGGCCTCCATTTTCAGCCCTTCTTTGAGCAGAGTGCCCCGCTGTCCTAAGGGGAGACAAGAGTGAGAAATGCCTTTAGTTAAAGAGGTGGTAATCGGTGGGCAGGGGAATATTCAAAGATTTAAAAATGGCAAAGGAGAGCAAATTTAGCTAGAGGTGCCATTTGGTCTTGGGTGGGGCTGTAATTATGATCAAGAAAAGTGGATAGCAATGTGGAGGGAGTGAGTATCTGTGCCAAAGTGGGAAGAAATACATGCAGTAATGCTCGTGTTTATCCCAGCTACAGGGACACCGTGGTTCTAGATCCAAACTGTTACACAAAGCAAACCCTTTCCCTCCCCAGCAGCACAAATTTCTATGCTTAATTGTTTCCAGTTACAATGCCCAGTTCTCCATTATACAGGTAATAAGAAAAGAAAGATTCCAGATGGCAGTAATTAAATGCTTGCAGTTTCAGTCCCTGCTTCTGGTTTACACAGGCTATGCAGTTAAACAATTACAAACAACAGTTTGATTCCCCAGTTCCAGCAACTGTTCAAAAATACTGAAATGGGATTGTGACGAAGAGCTTGTTTTCGCCCTGGCTGGTGCCCTCATTCAGCATGCTTTCCCTCAAGCTGCAGCCAATCAGCAGTGCTGGTGGCTGATTTGAGCTTAGCTGTGCTGCTGCCGAAGGTGAGAGGAGCCGCATCTTTAGCGAGGGGTGTCCTGGCTACTGGCTTGCATGGGGAAATGGCCACCATGGATGCAGGTGGTCTGGGCCTCCATTTCTCACCCCTTTCTTGAGCAGAGTACCCTCACTTGCCTTTAGCGAGGGAGTCCTGGGCTACTGGCTTGCATGGGAAATGACCACTGTGGATGCAGGCAGTCCGGGCCTCGCTTTCAGCCCTTTCTTGAGCAGAGCGCCTCGCTTGCCTAAGGAGAGACAAGAGTGAGAAATGCCTTTAGTTAAACAGGTGTTTATCCTCAATTTTATCCCCTTCATAATTGAGCTGGCTATCTTTTCCTAGGTTTGGGCCTTTTGCTATTGTTACTGCCTTGCCCACTTCCTTCTGCTTTAACTGATATAGTTCCTCTATCCTGCTCCTTCTCTGATTCCTTATATTTCCTGAATGCTATCTTTTTCTCCCTAACCTTCCCGCAACCTCTTTTGAGAACCATAGTGTTTTTTCTTTGTTTGTTTTGCTTATTTGTTTCACACAAAGGCTTATTGCCCCTGTGAAGGCAGTTTTGATTTTTCCATTGTTCCTCCACCCTCCTTCCTACCCATTTGCTACTGCTTTTCTAATGTACTGTCCCATTCTGCCAAAGTCTGCCCTCCTAAAGTCCAATACCCTCACTTTTGATTGCTTAATTCTATGGCTGTGTTTATCGTGGAACCACACTATTTGGAGGTCACTTGTTCCCAGATGGATACTCACTTCCAACCGACATCCTCTCTTATCCCCGTTTGAGAGTACCAGGTTCTAGATTGCTCCTCCAGAGTGGTTCCCATACTAGCTTGTTCGAGACATGCCCTGTAGGGCAGCAATAGAGAAGGAGGAGGGTGTAGGAATGAGAGAGAGAGAGAGAGAGAGGCAAGATCAAGGGAAAGTGTGAATTACTAAACATTCTAAAGACAGATTGAAAGTTTGTGATAGATATAGGAAACCAGGGGATCACAAGTATATAACACAGATAATACACAGACAAAGACAATGTGAGACTACAGAGACAAACAGATCAGAATATCAAAATAAATAGAGAGATCTAATGAGAACAATAATGTAATGCAGCATTGCACTTGAGTGCCTGTCTCAGCTGGGTAGTAAACAGCACTCCTTTCTTAGCTACTGTCAAAAAGGTGGTACATCACAATGAAAACATTAGCTGTAGAGAGAGAACAATTTAAAGAGAAAATGGGAAACAGGGTAAACAGGGTAGGAGACTGAGACAGCACTCAGCAGCAGGGAGAGAGAGAGAGAGAGAGAGAAGGTGTGATATACTGGGGAAGGCATTTGTAAATAATGTAGATAACATATGGCTTAGTAACTATTATGAATCAAAGTTAAATTAATGTCAATACTCACTGGTGTTTTGCTCCTCCACCCTCTTTTGCTTCCTCAACACTCCCTCACACTTGGTCCAGATGCCACTAAGTAGTTCCACAACTTCTGTTGTCGCACCGGAGGTCATCCCCTTAATGCTTAAGCTGTTTTACTGTATGGGAGACATGTCGGGCTTAGCATCCATAACACTCTTAATCTCCCCCACAGTTCCCTTTTCTGAAAGGGACTCTTTCAGCACCAAACAACGATTTGGCGTGTCTGGTGACTTCATTGACAAGGAGAGTGGCATCCTTGCTGCTAAAGGTGGTGTCAGAGTGCGAAGAGACCTGCTGGCATGCTGCACCATCTCTCCACGCCATTCACTTGTTGATCTCATGCCTGCTGGTGATTATTCTTCTGGCAGTCAGCCTGCAACTCAATTACCTCCTGGTGCTCTTTCTGAGGCTGCACATCACTTGAACCAACATGCTGTACAGCAGCATCATACTGTGACTGTTCCAAAGACAGCCCTTTTACTGGGATGATGAAGCAGACATGGTATATAACTGTACAGTGTACAAGTCAAGCACAACAAAAAATAACAAAAGTCTGCAAAAAGTAAGTTCACTGTCCATTCCTTTACAGGACACTGTATGCCACTCTATAACAGTCTACCAGCAGTCCAGCACTAGGGGACTCTGTTCAGGCCGAGACTGATCTTCAACAGAAGAAGAAACTATTCTGAATGGCAAATTGCATATGCTTTGAATGGAGGAATTGTTAATTTGCCTCTCAAATAACATCCTCAGTTTATAATTCTGGACTTATGGAAAATTGCAGAATTTTTAACCCAACGACACGCAAACTAAGGCATCTAATTATGACATCAGACACACTGAAACCACAGAAAATGTAAACTGTGGGATGTTTTTCATAACTGGAACTGCGAATCATTTAGCTGTTCTACGGAAAATATATTACACAATTTAAAATGCGGAAAGGTAAAATCACCATACAAAACTGAGAAATTCGTGAACATTGACGTAATTATTCACTGAATTTTGTGGAAGAAATTAGCAGTTGGCATAAATTCCACAGGTGGAAGAATAAAATTTGCACAGGCCTATTTCATCTAACCCTTTTTCTTTTCTTTTCTTTTCTTTTGGCAGCCACATGTTGATGCAGCAGTCTGTTTATTTAGTTTTTGTAATTTAGATATTTCAGTAGTTCCCTTTTCCATTCATTATTTCCATGGACCTTTGTACAATACCATGATTCTCTGCTTGTGACATCATGATCATTTGCATAGTAAACAGTTAAGATATCCCAAGGTGAAGATTCTGACATCACTTACAAACAGTCTGCCAGAACAGATGAAGACCAAGCACTGGTGCTCCTCTTTCATGGAAATTTCCTAAATAATAAAGCATGGCAGGAAGATAAATATCTGAGATATAGGATAATCATAATTGTGTATTCCTGATATATTTTGTCAAAGTTATCCTTGTCATATTGGTACCTCATCACAGGAGAGCTGTACTGAACCTAAAAGTCATTTATTTTTCCTTGTAAAAGCTGCTTTTGAGATATGGGTTCATATTCTGTTACTGCTCTATTGTTACTGGCCATCTAGTAAATTCAGTGAGTGTTTTGGTTTACACACAGATATGATGAACCATTTCAGAATTGTATGATGTAGTTGATGTCCCTTTTCAAGTTCTTATACTGTTATCACAAGCATTCATGTTCTACTATAGTCCTTTATGGTTGTACTTTACCATTATGCATATAAGATACAAACCCAAAGTAGCCATGTGCTAATGGAATGAACCAGTGCAACAAAATTAAGTTCTACAGCACAAAACAACAAAACAGGTGCTGCACCAGATGAGGTAACCATGGACCAGGATATCAATTTGTATTAGAAAATGGGCTTTTTATTTCCTGGCATCTGATTGGCTGGTACCCTTGCCAGGGGTACATGAACTTCTAGTCGATACCCATAAACTAAAACATCCCTTCACAATCTGCCTCATGCCCGCTGCCAAGTGGTATCACTGTGACCATTAAATTTTCAAAGGTAACACCCATATTTTTCCAGCTTGCTTAGCAAGAAAGCGATCAAGATGCCCCCATCAGTCTTTAGAAAATAATCTACACTAGTATTGACAGTAGTATACAAAACATTTTTTTTGGTTTGTTTGTTTTATAAACCAGACCCAACTTTTTGTCTTGCTTTGTGACAGAGTTGGCAACTGACCAAGGCCACACCCTAGGCTTTCTTACTTTAAGTTCAATGAATTAAGTAAAAAGTAGCCAGATATTAAAAAAAAACAAAGCTAGCAGTGCGATCAGCTCAGTGACCACTCTACACTTTCAAATCAAGTACCTTTTTCCCCTGTGGCACAATTCTGCTCCTGACTACAGCCTTGCTGTCCCAAAAGGCACTCACTGCAGACATTGAAAATAAATTTAAAAGTCTGTGAATAAAATATATTTGCTTCTCCTTACTTTGGTTTGCATTCCCAGCCTTGGCTGGTCCTCCTGATGCCCTAGTTCTTACTGTTGTCACTGGTAATATGGCTTCCTCTCACTTCCTTACTACACAAACTGAATTTGCAGTGAGTCCCACAGGTCTAATCCAAGCTCTGTGTACTGCACTTTGGGGACCCAACAGAGTGACTGTAAGATGCCCAATAGGGATGGGGACTGGGGACAGGGTGATGGGGAACTCAGGACCTTGGATGCTCCAGCAGGACTTGCACACTACCCGGGATCACATAGGGACTTGCTAGCTATCTTTAGTTGGGGTTGCATTCAAACAAATTATAACTTCCATGAAGCCATGGGGCACCTATGAATCTTACTGAACATGGTTTCTTGAAGCAGCACCCTCAACTTGTTCAGCATAGCAGCAGGTGCTACCTTACAAGGAAAATGAAATGTTATTATGTTTTGAACATTTATTATACTTGTTTTAAACTTTTGTTTATTTTAATAAAAATGTTACTTATAGCCCATTTTCGAGGTGCAATAATACCATTGAAGGTGGGTAGTATGGGCAATACTGGACCTTCCAGGGCTATACAGCCCTCTGCCTGTGGCAGCAGGCCTCATTGCACCCCTGAGTGAACTAGTATTGTCCATTACTACCCACGCTGTTGGGTATTATTCCTTGCTTATGTCCAGGTCCACGTTACCTCTCCAGAGTATAGCATCTGCTGCGTCATTTTGTGCTTATAAGAAACCACTATTCAGTTAACAAAAGGCCTATAGTAATGGAACAATCACAGATTTGGAAACTGTACTTAAAAAACAGCTTCTACAGGAAAAATAAGCTGCAGGTTCAGTGCAGTTCTCCATTAAAATACAGATATTTGAAAAGACAGAGCAACTTACATTTCCTGTATCATGGCAATATTTTGCAGAACTACTGTATAATACATTATATCTATTTTCTGATTTTATTGGCAAACGTATTCCACGATTAACTTAAGAAGCTATATTAATGTATAAAATATATCTTTTGAACAACAATTTTTAAATTTACTTATTTATAATGATTATGGACAGTGATACACTATTATAAAAGGCTTCCTGTCATATGAAACTGAACACAGCAAACTAAAAATCAAAATCAGTTTTAATAACATGGCACTTGATTAAGCATAATTAAAGGTCATGTTTTATATTTTCATATTTCTTGAAGGACCAGCAAAGGTTAGTTTTGAGTTGCATGAGGATGTGCTGATTATTTAATCTTGCCATATATAAGATGTCACTGATTATAATTTCATTTTCAGTCTATTACAGTGTAAATGTACATCAGAGCTCAGTAACTTGTCTGGGAAATGAAGTACAGTGTGCAAGGGAGGTAGTTAATTGCAGCTATGAAACTAAAATGGTACTGTGGTTGCTCTTTTCAAAGTGTAATTTATTTAGATTGTGTGGTATGTGCTTACCAGAAGTGTTTTATACTCTGAAATGAAAGTAAGGAAAAATTAAAACATGATTTCTAAGCTTAGTGACATAGTGTAAGTCAAGACAGAGTTGTTTGTATTGAAAAACTTATTGTTTCACTTAATGATCAGCTTTATTCTGCTTATACACTATGTTCAGTACTCATCAATTACAATCTAAGGCAAATTAGCATGTATCAATATCATTTAAATATTACAATACTAACTATGAACACAGACAAAAATAAGCATGTGAGCTGGCAAGTAATAGGAATTGGTTATATACTATACCTTTCATATCCACTGTATTCCAAATTCCTAGACATTTGGTGGTTGCCATTAATCATACGCAGAAAAAGACGTTGGTTTGTGAAACACTATGGAAGATTTGGTGGAATGTGCAGAGAAAGAAAGAGTGAGAATATTAAGCATTGAGAAATTAAATGACTTGCTCAAGTTACAGTAGCACTGGCTTAATGGTGGCAGTGGAGTTTAAACCATTCTCTCAGGCTCCACATCTTTGCTGTAACTATAAAGTTACATTTGGTTAAGTAGGAAGATGTTCTCTAATAGTAAATTCTATTCTGTGCCTGTGCTAATATGTCTTTTGCGAATATGGCATAAAGTACTGTATCTAAGTAGTTACAGTACTGTATGTAGGCTAGTGAGACATGAGTCATGTACACAAAGCATTAGTATTGCTTAAAGGTGAAAGCAGGGTATTTTTTGTAAGTTATTTGGTTTTAGGATGTGCTGATGTTTCTTTAAAGGAAGACAATGTGATCCCCATGGTCATAGCAATAAATGATTAAACAGATGACCACAGGTTTAAATCCCAGCCGAGCTAATGGCTCACTGTGAGATAATAAACACGATAATATTTTGTCCTTTATGTAAGTAATTCCTCTCAGATAAACTAAAACAAAAACAAAAAATGGTTAAAATCAGGATCCTGTTCAGACTCAAATACTGAATATCAATTAAGCACTCCTTGTTAAAATGGAAAGCAAGACCAATAGAATTTTGATTCATAGACAACCATGAAGCACAGAAAATTGTTAACAACAGTTTATGGAGGAACTGGTTATTATACCTTGTGATGAGTCTTAAGAATCTCTCAGCAACACTTTGAAATATTGCATGTCAGAGGACAACAGACTTTGAAACAAAACTGTAGCAAGTTGTCATTCATGTATGACATTCTTTTATACTAATAGTCTTTCTCCTGATGTCCTGGCTTTTTTGTCAGGCCTTATACTGACAGACTCATTTTACACCGACTGTGACCTTCTGTATACAAGTACAGCATAGCAATAAGGAAAATAACATGCACAAGAATGTAATATTACAAAAAGCAGAGAAAGTATTGCAATCTCCTGTATGAAGAAAATCAGGAGCTATAACTAAAATTCAATCATAATTGTGTTCCCTTATTGAATGTGTTCAGAACAAATTAAGATTCTTTAAGCTACATTTCCATTTTGTGCAGCTTGGTACAACAAGTTAGCCTTTATGGGCCCCATTGCTTGTGTCTTTGAATTAACCTCACAGAATCAACTTATTCAACATTTTCTGTTAAACACCAGGCTGCTGACATTTCACTAAAATAATAGAAATGATTTCCTTAGCTTCATATGTCCATCAGGCCTGCCTGGAATAAAATGGAAATACCAGTGAACCAGAGCGAGAGTGGACTATGCTGAGCCTTGAAATGAGCACTGCATATTAGATAGTCTAAAAATTAAAGAGCTATAGTCAGTCTGTCAATTTAAAGCATTGTGTGCAGTCCCTGGCCTTGGCTCAGTTACAATTCGTATAAGTCAGGATCTGATACTGAATTATATATGTGTCTCTTTTGTAATCACTGACTAAATTCCCATTGTTTACTTATATTTTATGATTCTGTAGGTTGGAAGCATACAAGATGAGAGGCATAAAATGAAGTAGGATGAACAGAGAAAGGAAGCTTGGAACCATGGATTTATACAATGTAGGTGAGAGGCAAGGCATACATAGGAATAATTTATTTTAGCCACTGAAACATTCTAAATAAAAATAAATAATTTATTTCACTATTAGGTGGGTCATCAGCATTTATTTTTACTTAAGGTGGGTAACAAAGGAGCTGTTAACCAGTAGGAGAGCAGTTTGAACAATGCCTGATGACAACACGATCACCTCTGCTGCACTCAGAACAGAGCAGTATAAACCAGAAACAGTAAAATATTAATTAAAGGACTAATCTTTCAGTTCTGCAGTTTAAAATACACTGTATAAATTGGACAAACAATGGCCTTCCCTCAGAATATGACATTTATCATCACGTGTGGTGTAGAACTTTCAAAACTCACTTGGCTCAGACACTAATGAGTTATGATCCTGCCCCATCACCTTGAAAATAAATGGCATATTCTGAGAGTTAGACCATTGTATATCCCATATTTATTTAATATGAGTGAATACCTCAAAGGCAGTTACAGGCTGTAGTATACCATTGCTTTGAAATACTACATAAGTAATGAAAGGTGAGGATGTAATGTCTAAACTCAGGACTGACAATCCTTTTTACTGTTACAGTGGGTGGAGCCTACAGATGTCTTGTGATCAAAGGATCAAAAAGGATTCACCAGATTCTGACCAAAGAACAATTTTGAGTTGCACCACAGTTTTCTCTGTGGACAGTCTCCTCTGCAGTACATAAATTACAGACTGTCTCATTCATTGCAGCAGTCCACAGTCAGAGCAGAGAGAAAAAACAAAGCCTGTTCCCTCCCTCTCTCTCTCTCTCTCCTCTCTCCTCTCATGACATGTCTCTGCATGCTGTAGCCAACACTGCTGCAGCTGAGCTCATGGAGGTCACAGCGAACATGGCATAGTCCTCCGTGTCCAAGATGGCTGCAAAACTGTATTTGCATCAGTGACTTCTCACACTTGCACAATACAGTTCAGCACAGCTCCTCAGCTGTTACACTGTACAGTCTTGTCACTGCTCTTAGTTGTACTTTCTAATTTCATGCTGTGCAGCAGGTCATGTTTATTTCATACATACTTCATTTAGCTTTTTTGTCCGTTTTTGCCTTCCCAGCTGTAGTGTCTTAACCCTTATTTACTTGCTTTCATTTTAAAAAGATTATCACTGCTATTAGTCATGCTTCCAGACTTTTACTGCAGAGCTGTCCATGTCTAGTTAAACAATACTCCATTTTACTTTTTATAGTTATCTGACTTTCCAGCTGTAGCGCCTCATCTTTATATGCTTTTTTCCCAGGTACAGTACTGTGTGGACCTCAGCTGCTAATTTTCATTCACTTAATATTTACCTGGTTGCTATAGGAATAGTCAGATGCCTACAAATCCCATAGCTCTTGTGCTACTGAGACCAATTTGCACTTTAATGTTGTTTTTTACTTAGATATGCCACTGCTAACCATTTTTATCTTTACATATTTAAAATAAAAGATTCTTGGTTTACAGATGGGCTAGACTATGAATATGTATCAACTTCAGGGCATGATACCTATTGAAAATTTAAAACTCCAGTTTGATGATTCTTTTTGTAACCCCTTGTTACCCAGGGTTACTAGAATCCCAGTAAGACCTACTGGTAGGCAGGGAAGGCAGCTTGTGAAACTCAGTTAAATGGGTTTCACACTGTCTCCTCTGTTCTCTGTCTCAGCTGAGACTGAGGATGACATCACCAATAGAACTATCTCGCAGCTGCATAAGCCACATTGGAATCTGCAGCAGGGAGTTTGTATTAGAATGTTGGGAGGTTTGTAATCAGTCTTCAGTTGAGTGTGAGTCAGTTCAGTGTGAAGTTGGGAGCTTGCTGAGAAAGCAGCTCAGTGAAGGCTTTAGGAGCCTCAGCCTGACAGAGGGCTACTTTTTATGTAAAAAGGGTGTGTGTCTCACCTTAAAGAGAGACATAGAAGATAACTGAAGTGGTGGAGACCGCTGTTTTCAGGTCTCAGTGCCCCTCCTCTGGGGGGCAGGAAAAGAGTTCCCTGCAGATTTCTGGGGCAACCCCTAGTTCTGCTTGTAAAGGAAAAGCTGCCTATGTGTTCCAGAGTTTATTTGGAGAAAAATAAGATTTGTGAGTCGCCATGGGGCACCTGCAATGTGAGGTGAGTGTCTGCTCTTGCTAAAAGGCCTATGTTTTTTCACCCTGGGCCTTGTGTGACAATGTAGGGATTGAACTACTAAATATTGGGAAGCCTAGAGTAATGGGCTAAGCAAATTAAAAGTAGGTTCAAGTCCAGAGCTTGTTGGGATGAAAATGATATGTAGAGGAGATGTGATAGATGTCTACCCAGAACCTACATTTGAAAGTTTTCAGTAAAGGAATGTTCAGTTTCCAGAAAAGGCGGGTATGGGCTGTGGGAGCTGGAGGTGGGTGCCCTTATCTTTAGTGACCAGGTTGTTCTCTATGGATTTCTTCTGGTTTCTACTTCACCTCAGGCACTTGGCCAGTGATGAGGAAGTACCCAGATGTGGGATTGTAAGGAAAATTCTCTCTAGGAGTCAGAGGCTCTAGTGTGGTTTGGGAAGCCACAACAGGAAAATGGTTCATTCCCAAAATGGACCCTGGATCAAGTGGCGGCAGGAGCCGGGCCAGTGGGAAAATCCAAGTAGTATATAAGTCGGGCTGTGTACCCAAAGCTGTGTACAGAGTCCGGGCTGTGTGCCTAGTGGGTTTAGAGCCTGAGGGCTGGAAATAGTGATAAAGTGTTATGTAGTCTCTAATCTGCATTACCAGGAAATGTAGCCCGTTAGGGGTCCATCTATGCTTTGTTTGTTCAGCTTGGATGTAAATAAAGCCACACTGAAGAATCGCATTCCTGGTTCTGGACTTTACAGTTATTGCTTCCTGTATTCGGATTTACTTGGGTGCCCTATGCAGAGTAGTCAAACCTAGTCCCCTGTGCCGAGTAACCTCATCTTCCCCAAACCAGTCCCCACCAGGTACTGCTGTCAGCTTCAACAGCATGCCACCTGTCATTTTGCTAAAAAGGCAGGAGTAGGGGTTACATTTGTTTTACAATCCCGTGTATATAGACATGGACCAGAGGGACGAGTCAGGATCAGGAGCTGAACCAGCAAGGATAAAGCTTTGGGTCACAACACACCCCAGCTCCACCACATTGGGGAGCTGTTAAAGTAACAACATCATAAACTCTGTCTAACATGGGTACTCTATAGTGATAAGTGTTGATCTCTCATGTAACATATGAGCGATCCATACTTAGTACTATAGGGTTGATTACTGTACTTAATTAAAAAGCAAGCATTTGCTAACTTTCTTGACCTGGAAGGATACTACTTCTTTATTCAGCTGTGAGCTGTGCTTGAAAATTCTATATTGCACTTGATATCTGCACGACACAACACATCTTCTTGACCTGGAAGGGCACTACTTTTTATTCAGCTGTGAGCGTGAAAATTTATATTGCACTTAATATCTGCAACAATGTCCACTTTTGCTTAATTCTGTGGGAGGTGAAACTAACTACCATTAGTAATTGCTTTTTATTCACATATTTATTTAGTGTTTAACCAAGAAGGGCTTGCAAACTCTGTTTATCTTGTGAGTAACTCCAGAAGGATTTAAATACTGCATTTGGGTAGACCCTTGGAGGTAGCTAGATTGTCCACTAGGATTTTCTGACAGTTAAACTATTTTAAAATAAATTACAGGTGGATGAGGAGTTGAAAAGGAGCTTGAAAACTCTGCTTATCTTGGAAGTACTTCACAAGTGTTTGAATACTGCATTTGGTTGTCCCTTGGGGGTAGCTGGATTGACTACTAGATTTTGGGACAGAAACTATTTTTAAATAATTTACTGAATGCGTAGGAGTTTGTGAAAGTTAAACTATTTTTAAATAAGTTACTGTGGTTAAGGAGTTGTCATAGCAAAACCTGCAGTGTGAATTGAAACACAGACAGCCTCAGGTGCAGGAAATTGTTTTCAGACCACAAAGTGTTGTAATGGAACAGGAAAGGTTGCATCAGTAACCATTGTCAACAAATTGCCTGGGTGGAGATATCCAGACTAGATCAGATTACTATAAGTTACTGGAGGCTGCAATATTTAGAGACACAAAGCAGATCTTCTTGACCTGGAAGGACACTACTTCTTTATTCAGCTGTGAGCTGTGGAGAAATTCTATATTGTGCTTGATATCAGCAACAACGTGCACTTTTGCTTAATTCTGTGGAGGTGAAACTAACTACCATTGGTAATTGCTTTTTATTCACATATTTATTTAGTGTTTAACCAAGAAGGGCTTGCAAACTCTGTTTATCTTGTGAGTAACTCCAGAAGGATTTAAATACTGCATTTGGGTAGACCCTTGGAGGTAGCTAGATTGTCTACTAGGATTTTCTGACAGTTAAACTATTTTTAAATAAATTACAGGTGGCTGAGGAGTTGAAAAAGGAGCTTGTAAACTCTGCTTATCTTGGAAGTAACTTCACAAGTGTTTGAATACTGAATTTTGGTTGTCCCTTGGGGTAACTGGATTGACTACTAGGATTTTGGGACAGAAACTATTTTTAAATAATTTACTGGTGCGTAGGAGTGTGTGATAGTTAAACTATTTTAAATAAGTTACTGTGGTTAAGGAGTTGTCATAGCAAAACCTGCAGTGTGAAACAGGAAAGACAGTCTTTCAAGCAACAGAGGGAGGTGGATCTAGGTTTACGTTTGTTTGTTACAATTTTAAGATTTTCAGTGCAGGAAGAGTTTGAAAGCACAGCCACTTTATTTGGGGCTGACTGCTTTCAGAGCACAAACCACCTGGCCTGTTTTGGAGCTGGGGAGGTTTACCTGTGTCTGACTTGGATGTGAGGTTTTTCTCTATTTGATTAGGAGGTATTTTCTCTGTCAAATTGTGGTGTAGGCATCTTGCTGACAGGAAGGGCACTCATCGCAAGTGGTGGGTCAGAGCTTTTAGCTGATTGTTTTGTGAGGGCACAGTTTAGGCCCAACCCCTTCACCCTCACCCCACCCACCCTGGAAAAGTTCCTTTATACCTGGGGTTCTGACATCATTTCCTCAAGAGTGCAAGTGCATATCACTGTCATATCCTCTCTAGCACACTGCACTGACAATATAAGCATACACATTGTATAATATATACATTTCTATATAACAAACCAATCACACACACACACACACACACACACACACAAATGAGGGAGTAGTGCAATGCAATGGCTGTGGGCAGCAGTCTTCCAGGAGTCTTTCTGAGGCTGAGATGCTGCTATTTGCAGACAACTTTCTGCCCTGAGGAGGAAGTTGCCTGTCTTCAGGCCACACTAGACAGTAGTAAGGGACCTTCCCCAGGCCACACTGGATGGTAGGAAGGAACCTCCCCATCCAGGGAGCACCAGAGCCACCATCACTACCTCAGAGGTTGGGAAGAAAGCACAGCAGTTGGACCACAGTGGGCTCAGGGAGGGTGAGGATGGTGGAACAGAGGCACACCCAGTCAGTTGTTCCACTCCACAATCCATACACCATTCTGAGGGAGCATAGCTCCCCATGGATGCACCCACAGAGGAGAGACTAGGAGGCTGAGGACAACTGTCACAAGGGAGGCCCACAGGAAGGAGGCAGAGGACACCACAAGGAAAAGGAAGCAGCTCCTGGTGGGGACCCAATTATTAGGGGATAGAACTGGAGGAGCAGGGAAAACTGAAGCAAGGTGCCTGCCTGGTGCATGGCTTGGAGAGACAGGAGGCGATCCTCAGGATCACGAGAACAGCTGCACAGGAGTCTGAGCTGGACATCATTGTCCACCTAGGGACAAATGACTTGGCTCATCATGAGATTAGAGCATGAAGGACTTTGTAGAATTGGGAGGGCCTAAGGCAAGTAGCACACACAATATCCTTCTCTGAGGTGCTGCCTGTCAATGGCATGAGTAAGGTGAGGGTATTTTGCACCATGCAGTTTAATGAATGGTTGAAAAAATGGGTGGAGCACAGGGTTTGGCTTCATTGGGGACTGGGGTTCCACCTGAGGACACCAGCCTATACTGGCAGGATGGTCTGCATCTGTCCAGGAAGGAAACAAGTCTTTGAGCAATCGGTTTAAATGCTTCATTGGCAAGCTTTTAAACTAGTCAAGGGGAGGCACTGATAAGCAGCAGGAAAATTCCAGCCTCTCCTACAAAACAGGGTACTAAATGAGAGAAAAGACTGAGGTAGAAAGGTCAGTGGGGGGATGCTGCAAAAGAAGGTAAAGCCATCAAAAATGGAGAGCAATGAATACCAATGCCTGTAGTCTGAGTAACAAGCTTCCTGAATTAGTGGCCTTGATAGAGGAGGAACATCTGGATATCATGGCAGTCACAGAAACATGGTACACACAAAACCATGACTGGGATGTAAACATACAGGATACACTATCTACAGGAGGGACAGGAGGGTAAAAGAGGAGGAGGAGTAGCTCTTTACATAGGGAAGGAATCAAAGCAACAGAACAAAAAGGAAAACAGGAGGAGAAGAAGCACTGTGGGTAAATTTGAGGACCAGCAATGGCACCACAATCCGCACAGGGTTGTGTACAGACCTCTCTCAGGGAGAGGAAATAGACAAGGAAATGATAGAAAGAATACTTAAAATGGCAGAAAAGGGAGATATTGCTGATGGGTGATCTGAATATGCCAGATGTTAACTGGAGTGCAGTTGCAGCAGCCACTTCAAAGAGTGGGGTTATTCTAGATGCCTCACAGGGGCATGCCTTAGACAACTAGTATTGGAGCCCACTGAGAGGGAGCAATCTTAGACCTGGTTCTCTCAAATGGAGATGAGAGAGGATCACAGATGTAGAAGTGGGTAGCCATCTGGGAACTAGCGACCATCGAACAGTATGGTTCACAATAAACACAGCAATAGAGTCAAGCCATACAAAGACAAAAAGTACTGGACTTTAGGAGGCTGACTTTGCCAAATAGTTGAGTGCCTAAGGAATGCAATAGCAAATGGGCAGGAAGGAGGGTGGAAGAACAATGGGAATAATAAAACTGCCATCACAGAGGTAACAAGCCTTTCTGTGAAGCAAATAAAAAATGAAACTATGTAAGAAACCACTATAGTTCTCAAAGGAAGTGGCAGTGAAGGTTCAAGAGAAAAGAAAGCATTCAGGAAGTACAAGGAATCACAGAAGGAGCAGGACAGAGAACTGTATCAGTTAAAGCAAAAGGAAGCTGGGAAGGCAGTCAGAACAGCAAAGGCCCAAACCGAGGAAAAGATAGCCAACTCAGTTAAGAAGGGGATAAAACCTTTTATAGGTACATCAGGGAGTGAAGGAAGACCAAGGGAGGGTTAGTGAGGCTTAATAAAGAGGAGGGGCATGGGCAGAGGGTGACTGTGAAAAGGCAGAGATACTAACATATATTTTTACTCAGTATTTACAAAGGAAGAGGGAGGTACCTAAACAAACAGTAGAAACACTCTGGATACAGAAGTTGATACCAGCCCATTTACAGAAGAAAGGGTTCTGAAAGAACTCTTAAAACTGAAGGTGGACAAAGCAATGGGGCCTGATACGATTCAGCACAGAATTCTAAAAGAACTAAGGGTAGAACTAGTGACACCACTGACTACCCTCTTTAACAAATCATGGGAGGATGGGGTAGTACCCGAGGACTGGAGGAGGGCAGATGTGATTCTCCTTCACAAAAGTGGGAGCAAGGCAGAAGCAGGAAACTACAGACCTGTTAGTTTAACCTCAGTGGTAGGGAAAATGCTGGAATCACTCCTGAAGGAAAATTGTTGAGTATCTAGAGGCCAGAGGGCTACAGGACCCAAGGCAGCATGGATTCACAGCGGAAGGTCATGCCAGACAAATCTGATAGATTTATTTGACTGAGTGACCAAAGTAGTAGATCAGAGAGGGGCTGTGAACATGGCCTACCTAGACTTTAGCAAGGCATTTGACACAGTCCCACACAAAGATTAATATACAAGTTAGCCAGCCTGGGAGTGGGTCACAGGATGACAGCCTGGGTAAAGAATTGGCTGGAGAATAGGACACAGAGAGTAATAGTAAATGGAGTCCACTCTGAAGAAAGGGGTTACCAGTGGGTAACGTAGGGTTCAGTATTAGGACCGATCCTCTTCAATGGCTTTATAAGCGACATTGCAGAGGGACTGGAAGAAAAGTATGTCTCTTTGCAGATGACACAAAGATCTGCAACAGAGTTGATGCACAAGGTGGGGTGGAAAGGATGAGAAGGGACTTGGCAAGGTTAGAGGAATGTTCAAATGTATGGCAGCTTAGATTCAATGCTAAGAAGTGCAAAGTAATGTACCTGGGAAACAAAACCCAGGGAAGAGTACACAATGGAGGGTGAGATACTAACAACAACAAAATGGAAAGGGACCTGGGGGTAGTCATATCAGATGACCTAAAGGTGGGCAAGCAATGTGGAGAGGGCAGCAAGGAGGGCTGGGAGGATACTGGGATGCATAGGAGAGGCATCACCAGTAGAAAACAGGAAGTTATTATGCCTCTGTACAGACAGCTGGTGAGACCCCATCTGGAGTACTGCGTGCAGTTCTGGAGACCCAATCTCTGCAAAGACATAGACAGGATGGAAGCTGTCCAGAGGAGGGCAACTAAAATGGTGTAGGGTCTGCACCGGAAGACATATGAAGAGAGACTTAAGGAGCTTAATATGTATAGCCTCGAGGAAAGGAGGGAGAGGGGGACATGATAGAAACTTTCAAGTACCTGAGGGAATCAACAAAGTCCAAGAGGGTAGCATCTTTCAAAAAAGAGGTGTGCAAGAACAAGGAGGCACAATTTGAAGATAGAGGCGGAGCAGCTCAGAGGTAATTTAAGGAAGTATTTTTTCACAGAGAAGGTTGTGGATGCATGGAACGGCCTTCCGGAGGAGGTTGTGGAGTCAACAATAGTGGTGGAATTCAAGCATGCATGGGATAGTCATAAGGCAATTCTAGGAGGTGGTGGTAGGAAGAAGTAGGCTGCTGGTTAACTAGGATCTGCAGCTTATCCATTAGGTAGGGAAATGGTCAGACTGGGTGGGCTAAGCAGTCCTTATCTGCTGTCAAATCTATGTTTCTATGTTTCTATGTTAACCCAGTTTGTTTTTATGCATACTGTCCTGTGATTATATTATGTTATTATATACCACTCAGTGATTTAATATTTTATAGGTTAGGGAGGCAGTGTCCACTGTTATGGACCAACCACCTCCATTTACCTAGCCATGTTGGACAGGAATTAAGGTGGTTGCCACCTTAACAGCTCCACACTGTTTATAAAAAATGATAAAGTATCATCAAACTGGAGTATTACATTTTCAGTAGTGTTCATGCCCCAGAAGTTGATCCGTTTTCATCATCCAGTCCATTTGTTAAATTAAGAATTTGTTTTGTTTCAAATATGTAAAGGTAAAAATGATTAGCAGTGTCAGATCTTAAAACACAAAACATTAAAGTGTCAAATTGGTTCAAGTAGCCCAAGTACGAGGGATTTGTAGCTTTTCCCTGTTCCTATAGCAACCAGGTACTGTAACTATTTTAGTAAAAGAAAAGTATCAGCCGCATCCACACAATACCTGAGAAAGAAAGCACATAAAGGTAAGATGCTACAACTAGGGAAATCAGATCAGAATAAAAAGTAAAATGGAGTATTATTCAAATAGACACAAACAGCTATATAGTAAAAGACTGGGAAGCATAACTAATAGTAGCGATAATCTTTAAAGTGCAAAGCAAGTAAATGAGGGTTAAGATACTACAGCTGAGGAACTTTTCAAGTATCCGAGCATTCTTTGTGCACACTACCTCTTGCATGTGGATCTGTATTTTGTGGAGGCAAGCCACCTCCTAGGTAAAGTGCTACATGGACCAAGCTCTGGGGCTTGGGTGTTGCATTTTGGATCCCTATTCTAGAACCCAGGTTGTATTTTTCAAGAGCCACAAACATGAATGAACACTCCACGAGTCGAAGGCCTTCTCAGCATCAAGTGCAAGAAGGCACCGACTGCTGTTTCTGTCAGCCATCCATCCATACATTATATTTAGTGTTCTGCAAATATGATGTTTGGCTTTATGGTCTTTAATAAAGCCACATTGATCTTGGTGAATCAACAGAGGCAGAACCCTGTCTAGGCATGCCACCAGAACTTTAGCTATTACCATGTAGTCTGAATTAAGCAGAGATATGGGTCGATATGACACACATTTTACAGGATCCTTTCCTGGTTTTGAAGGACTGTAATGGTGGCCAGCATCAACACTGGGGAGCCTTCCACTCTCCAATGACTCCTGTATCATCTGGAGAAAAATGTGCTGGAATTTGGGCCAAAAGGTCTTACTAAATTCCAGAGGAATTCTTCTGGACCTGGAGCTCTACCTGAGTTTGAGGGCCAAATCACTTTTTCTATTTTCTGTGGTGTAATAGGTCATTCCAGATCCTGTAAGAATCCAGTGCAGGCAGGAGGACATTTGTTAAAAGGTCTGGTGGTCGGAGTCAGGGGGGCCTCTGACTTATAGAGGGTCTCATAGATTTGTTTGAAGGTTTGATTAATTTTGGATTGGTTGGATGTTAGTGCACTCCCGAGTCCTCAATGGACAGGGTCAACCTGAGTGCTTGTTTTTCTTTACTTGCTATGCAAGCCATTTCCCATCCTGTCCTCTTCAAAGTGGGCACCTGCTCTAGCCAACAACAGATCTCTTTCGATATGTTGGGAAGATAGTTAGTGTAGTGTTCCTTTAATGTTCACAACTCCTCATATAACCTTCCTGTCATGACCACCATTGCCCAATTCTTTGGGTTTGATACCTGGACCTCCAGGTCATTTTCCTCTTTAAAAGCTTGTTTACTGTACATTGGTAGGAAGCATAGGAGTTGTAGGTACCTCAAATAAAGGCTTTTAAGGCTCCCAGGTAGTGGAGGTTGAGGTGTCCTCCACTTTGTTATTTTGTAAAACCTCTAATAGCATGGAAGATGTGTTCCAGAAGCTCCAATCTGACAGAAGGGCAGGATCTAAGCACCACCGCTCTAATGGGGTCCCATAGAAATCTCTAGTGGAACATGGTCCAACACATAGATGGGTTCATACTTTGCTGCTATTTCCCTAAGCATGTCAGGGATGCCAGTACATTGTCAGTTCTCATATATAGTTTATGTATGTGAGAGTAAAAGGAATATTCATGTTCAGTTAGGTGCAAGACCCTCCATTCCTCTTGTAGTGCTCTTTCCTGCATCACTGCCCTAAGGATCGGTGAACTCTTAGGGAGGCATCACTCGTTAACTGCGTGGTCCAAAATAGGGTCCCAATATGTGTTAAAATCTCCTCCTATGATAACATTGTCTGGAAAAGAGGCTAATACTATAGCCAAATGGTGAATAAAATCTGGGCTAACAAAGTTTGGCCCATAAATGGAAACTATCATGTGTCATCCCTCCACCATTACATCCACCAACAAGTATCTACCCTGAGGGTTTGAGATAGAGCCATGTACCTCATTCAAAGTTGTAGCCACAACCATATAGCCACCCCTTGACCTGGATGTGAAAAGGGAAACCATTAGCGTGTCTCTCAAGAGCTAGAGAGCCGTCCACCTCTTCCTTAGTAAGATGAATCTCCTGCAGGAAAGCAATGTCTCCTCTCACTTTTAAATATGGCTTAAGACCCGCTTCCTCTTGACTACAGTTTTAATCCATTGACTTTCCAGGTTATGAACCTTAAGGGACCTATTGTGATGACAGAGTGATATATGGTTCCCTAAAAGCTGTAATTCACTGCAACTTGCTTAGTTTGTGTCCAAGTGATGTCTACTGTTTTTGCAGAGTAACAAATAAAACTACTTTACAACCAAAACTTTAAAACCCAATTAAACTTTTGCACATTATGCCCAAGACAACTCTCCTCCCTTCCCTGCTCCCTCCCCCATTTAGTTATTTCCCTCACGACAACTAACCCATTCCCAGCATAACACAACTGTTAGGAAAGCAACAACAGTAAGAATTCAAAGGACAGGCTGCATCTAAAGGAGCCCTTTCCCTCCCAATCTACCTCTTCTGGTAGGACTACCCCAATATCCCACTGTTTTGTGGATGAGCCAGTAGGGACCTCATCCAGCCTATAGAACATATGCTATTCACTCAGTTGCAGAAACTACTCAAGAAAGGGAGCAGGGTCTTAAATTGCATTTTCAGACACATGCTACAAGAGACAGAAAGATTATATTCCCATTGTACACTTCATTGGTGAGGACAATTTTGGAGTGTGGGTACAAGTCTGGTCACAGTACAAGAAAGGTGACAACAATGATAGAGAGTGCAGAACGGGCTACTAGAGGGATAAGGAGTATGGAAGGAAAGTACTAAGAGACAGGATTTAGAGAACTGGATATCTTCTCACTGGAGTATAGAAGGAAAAGAGGTGATATGTGCCTGAGTGAATAAAGGCATGGTCTGATTACGATCTATTGTAATACCTAGGATTAGAATCCAGAGAGGTTGTGTACAACACCCATGCACACCCTTTACAATTAAGACATTGTCAATAAGACTAGTAAGGACCAGTAAATGGCTAAATCAAAGGGGTACATGACTAGAATAGGCTGCCACTGGAGGTGGTGGGTAGTGGGACCACAAAGTCATTTAAGAAGAGACTGGACAAATTTTATTGGTAGGGGTAAATAGGATAATGGCAGCTTCAAAGTGAGCACAATGGATGAAAGTCTACCTAGCTCTGTAGAATTCCTATGATTTCTATGATTCCAGTTTAATACAGCAGTGCCTCCTATTACATTAAGGAAGTTACTAGGAGGAGCCCACCCAGGTGGACTTCAATTTAGGACCCATTAACCAGATGATCGGGAGTCCTGCAGAGCCCAGCAAAGCAGCTCAGTCCACTAAAATGTAGCCCTTCAAGGAGACAGGAAAAGGGGCTTCCCAGATGGGGTCGAGTGCAACTATAGAGCCCTGAATGGTGCTCTTATGCGCATAGCTCCCAACATAAATGCGCAGTTCAGATTATCCCTCATTGCTCCACCAAAGTTTATAATGAATGAAAACTCCACATATTGTGAATTAGAGGAGCACTACAGATATACTCTACCAAGTTTTGCACCAACTGCTTCTCTCTCGAAAACCCTCTCAACAATTGGTAGCTCTCAACCGCAAAACTTTCCTCGCTTTGTTTTAAACTTATTGAATGTTTTTAACAGATGAGTTAACAAAATCAAGTTTAATTTGTAGATCACATGTTCACCTCATGAAGCTATAATAACATCAGTAGAGCAGTAGAAAACTCCTGCAGTTCATGTTTAAAACTAATAGCAGCTAAGTCCAAATAAATCAGTTAACTGTATATAATCCAACCAGTGTACTCATGTTCCAGTATCTAAGGCCCTGTACACATTAATGCAGTTAAAACATTTTAAGTGCCTTAAACATTTTAAAGCTGCTTTAACACACTTTATGCGACACACTTGTTAAAAAGTTGAAACGTTTTAAAAAATGTTCTTGAACCCAGCTGAAAGGTAATCTTGAGCATGGTTCTTAAAACGTTTCATAGTAAGCACAGTTATTTTATGAAGTGTTGACAAACCATGTTGTAGCCTGGTAGTCAGAATCATCCAGTATCCTATAAATCCACACTGACCACGCCTGAAGTAATGCGGAAGTAAAAGCGCTGTAAATTTGTGTGTCAGATAGTGATAGGCATCGTGACCGATCGAGCCGCAAGTTGGTCCGAGGATGTGACGAAAATACTCTTTAGCTACTGGTCAATGGAGGCAGTGCAACATGAGCTAAATAGTTACCATTGCAACAATAAATTTATGAGCAAATCTCTGCTCATCTGATGGCCAGGGGTCACAACAGGTTGGCAAAACAGTGCCGGAGAAAATCAAGCAATTAAAAGTGAGGTTTCATAAAGTCAAAGACTCAAATCGTAAGTCAGTTGCTGGTAGAGTGACATGCCCATTTTTGGTGAGCTAGATCGAATCTTGGGAACACAACCCACCTCCACACTCCCTGTTATAATACAGAGTGGTGAAGCTGTGGAAGAGGAAGATTTTGACTCCAATAATGAAAACGTTACACATGAGGTGCTGTACAATGAGGTAAGCATAATATCATCCATTGTGTTGTAATTGTCTCACTCGCTCCTCCATTCATGAACCACAGTTGTTCATGCTTATGGATTATGGGCTCTCATTCCATCTACTTTGTCTATCCTCTCCCAGGATTTGGCACACCCCATCCATCTTTAACCAGCTGCCTTGATCTTGAAAAGTACAGGGTTACCTTGCCTTTCCCCTCCGGTACTTCTCGACATTTATTAGCTGTATGCAGGAATTGCAAATATTTACCGAATCCCCCAGCATATTTTATAAGTTCATGTCACACCATTGTGGCCATCAGGTGCAATGTCCAGTACTTATTATTTGATGCTATAAAAATTCCATGTTCTTTCTCAACATACAATTTTCTCATGTGGTGCGATCGGCGCTCAGTCCTCAATTCTAGTTGCATTTTCGAGCCATATAATAACATCTTCCTCTGATTCCTGTGCTACCACCACCAATTAACCTCTGGGCAGCCAAACAGCTGTCAGTATGCCCCTGGACCTCGGCTGCTGGAAGCCAGCACACTGTGTCACACCATGGAGAACAATGCAATCGAGCAATTGAGACATCACAATTGTAAACAGAATTTTACAGCAAGCTACTTTAATAATTTTTTTTCTTATTCACACAGTCATTTGTCAAGCCATTTTTAGTACAAATCCATTTTAAAACTGCAAGAATAAATCCTGATTGCTACATTCGTTTTAATACAGATGCTTATCTTTTTTTTTTTACAAAAGTTTAGTCATGCACATATGCTTTTCACCTTTGAAATGCTGCATCCAATGATAATAATAAGAAACATGAAACACAGGAAAAAAAACAGCTTCGTGTGGACTATGAACTGAATTATGTATGTGTTATGTACCAAGATAATTTTGTTTCTTACATTTGTGATGGATAATTACCTTGCTCTCACATGCAGCTCTGAGTGGAGTCAAATGGTAGCAAACAAATTCTACTTGTCTTTTATGTGCAGTACAGTACTTCCTCCCAGCTAAGTTCTGATAAGGTATTTCTTCATGAATATGCACAACCACAGTAGTGAACTACATGAAGTAATATGTTAGGTTATGCACCTTTCTGTGGAGGTTGACTGAATCAGCCCATCACACAAACACAAAAACATGCACGCATGCACGCGCACACACACACACACACACACACACACACTTGGTGTCACATTAGTCATATTTTACTGCCTGCCTCTGGTCATTTGCCTCATTTTGTTCCATTACCATGGGTAATCAAATAAAAAATCCATATAATTCCTTTTAAGGATACTAATTGTTACATCACATATTTAAATTAATTGTTATAGGATATAGTGATACTGTTTGGGGGTGAGTACTGCATTTTATGGTGTATGAACCGAACATTTGCAGCATAAGATACTTGAAGTACAACTCCATATCAAAACTGCTTACTATGTTTAAAGGTTACATGCTGGTCAAAATATTTTATTGTGGCTGATGTTATTTACATGCACAGTTAATTGATTTCCAAACTAACAGTGGATATAATTTATGTCTGAAAAGTGCCATCATGCTTCCTTATATATATAGCAGTGAGAAAACCATATAATAGCAGTGTGAAATATATGTAATAATGTTGTTACTGTTACAGAAAATGCCAATGATATGTAAAATAAAAGTGTCAGCATTGAACATCAGCCAAATGATTCTTCTATAGAATCAAAAGATGGTCATTTACATGAAGATATGCCAGGACCTTCCAATGCTATTAATTCTCATGCAGATACACAATGTGCTCAGAAAAGAAGTGGATCTGAATCCTTCATTAACCTGAGAAAAACAATTAAAAAGTCAAGGATTCAAGAAATCATTGACTGTGCTTTTGAACCTACCAGAAAACTTATTGTGGAGCATCATGACAAAATGCTGAATTTGGAGCATGAACGAGCTGCTGCAGATGGAAGATGGAAGAAAGTATGTAAACAAGAAGCAGAGCAAACTGCTTCATTTTTAACAATCGTACTTCAAATTATGAGTCCACAAGGCAATAGTCAGCAGTCAGTCTCACCATTTTCTAATGCAATGATAGGAACACAATATAATTTTCAACTCAATCTCAGCAGCAAAATGTGCAGCAGCAGCGACACTTCTTGCAATGCAGCATCAACCAAATTACAAGCCTCAACTTCCAATCCTAGCCAATACAGTGGGCATATGGTGTCTGTGCAAGCAAGAAGCTTGACTGAGGAGCTTTTTTCTGAATTAATGACTTGGACAGAGTTGTAGAAATAACTTCTGACTGTGACTTATTATTTGTAGTATTGCAAATTGATTGTTTTTGTTTCACATTGTTTAACCAGGTGAGACAAACTAAACTGAAAGCTTGTTTACAGGTGCAATCTGGGAGCACAGGGAAGTTAAGTGACTTGCTCAGGGTCACACAGTATGAAAATGGGGTCTGTGGATTCAAACCCAGATCTCCAGGTTTGCAGCTCAGAGCCTTAAACCACTGTGCTATACTGCTCTCAGTTATCATTAATGTTAGATTAATTGTTCTGTTATGTATGTAGTTAATTGGCAAATAAGGCTATAATACTATTGAAGGAAACTGAATAAACAAATGTAATATGTAGAAATCTAATAGAACAGCTACTAAATAAATCAGAAGAGAATTGTAAACTCCAAGTAAAGCTTTATTGGTAATACAACAAAGTAATTTTATATATTAACTACTAAGTTAGTTTCAAAGTACTTGCATTTGTACGTTTTGATTATTTACAGAATTACAAGTTATAATGTGATTCATTTTAAAAACTTAGTTACAAATGATCTGACATTAAAAAAGGGTTAATATCATAAGAGGTATGCTTATGTACTCAAAACTGAGATTTGTCTAGCTGCCAAAAACTTTTATATGAAAAAGTTTCTAACATAATCAGTTTTGAAACGTGTTGTCACATAATAAACAGATGTGATTATGTACTATACATGTGTTTCACTTGTTCTTCCCATATGCATGTGATGTGATGTGGGGTGCAGTATCATGCATGGTTTATTGGAAGCTTAATATATTTTACTTGTAGTAATTATACAGTACATAGTATGTAACAGTTCATTTGCAGTGTACAAATGTAATACACATTTATTCAAAGCTCACATCCCAGTGATGACACTCTGGCTACAAATTATCACTGTATAAATGAAGTTTTGTGAAATTGAATGCCCTCTAAACTGTCACTGTTTATATATAAACAAAAGGGATTGACAATTAATATTGGCAGTACATATGGCAAGTAACTTAGTGTAATTGACCATTTTCAATGGCAAACTGCTGGGCAAGTGCATCTCTTATTGTCTTGGCTTGCCTTGTTTGTGCAGCTACAGTCATGTCATCATTGTGAGGCCATTCTGCATCCAACTGCTGCATGCTGTCCTGCTCATCAAACTCCATCCAAGTTGAACTGAACTGTTCACCCTTTCTCTCACATATATTATGAAGAACACAACAGGCTGATATTACAATAGGTATGTTGTCAATGTGAAAGTTATTGCATTTCAGGAGACAATGCCATCTCCCTGTAATCTTCCAAATGCACATTTGACAACCATGTGAGCCTTACTCAGCCTGTAATTAAAGCGTCTTTTACTGCATCCTCATAATCAGAGTACAGCTTCATCAGCCATGTTAACAGTGGGTAAGCTGGGTTTCCAATAATCACCACAGGCACCTGAACATTTTGGATCACACGTTGCATTGAGGAAACAGGGTTCCATTCTGACCTTGTCAAACAATGCACTGTTTTCAAAAATGCATTCATCATGCACCTTTCCAGGCCACCCAACATTTATATTGATAAATTGATATCTGTGATTAAATAATGCCTGCAGGATGATTGAATAGAAACATTTGCGACTATAATATTCAATCGCATTATATGGAGGACAGATAATAGGAAAATGAGTAGCATCCACTGCCCCACCACAGTTAGGGAACCCCAGTCCTGCTGAAAACCAGAGACCACATCTTCAACATTTTGTATAGATATGACTCATGGCATAAGGACCTTAATTAAGGCCGTGCACACTTCCAGCACAATCTGACACACAGTTGTTCTACCAACCCCAAATAGATGGCCAATGGTACGGTACTTATGTTGGTGGCCAATCACCACAAGGCAATTGCCACTCTCTTTTCACCATAATTGCTTGCCACAGTCTTGTATTCTGCTGTTTTATTCGTGGTCCAGCTTCGTACAAATCCAATTGAATGTGTCTTCGACATTCTAAAATTTGCTACCCATTGCTCCTGGCTCCATGTCATAATGACTATCTCCTCCCACCATCTGTCGGTACGATCCACGATCCAAATTGTGTGATTCACTGTACCAGCCATGTAGTAACAGGCCAAAAGATTCTGTAGGTAGCACACAGTTTGAAGCAATGTCAGTGTGAGTTGGGAAACAGTTCTTTGTCTGGTAATCCTAATTTTATGTATCATGTTTATTTTGGTCTAAACATCATTTGACATAAAGAAAGTGAAACTATGCCAGTAATACACTTAATCAAAATGTGGTACTCAGCATTTTTGTTAGTATTGACTGAACAGTAACTAGACAAATGGGCTGACTGTGTGGGCCTGTCGGTCCCTTTCTACCATCACACTTCTATGATTCTATGAATCTATTAACTTAAAATATTGTGCCACATTTGAGTAATAATAGTATTGCCAACTCACAACAGGTACAATACAAGTGGTAAATTGTTACTATGTTGGTATGGGTGTCAGTGGTAAGCAGAAGACTACAGCAGTGCATGCAAAGTATCACCGTCACAGTATTGTTCAGCAATGCAACATTACAATCAGACCTAATCCAAAGTGCGTGTCAATTGCATTCATATAATATGAATACAGATGTCTCACCAGCTGGTAGTCAGTGAAACTATTGCTGTGGCTGTTGCCCAATGCAGGTTCTCCATACTGTCAAACTGAGTCACAATTAGTCTGTGGCCAACAAAGCAGACAGCAGTCTTGCCCTGAATGTTCTAGATCTGCAGGTAAACAATTAACACATGTAATTATCAAGAGTTAGGAACACATGACAGAAACTTTGAATTACCTCAAGGGAATCAACACAGTGCATGAAGGCAGCATGTTTCAGGAAAATGGATTTTCAATAAAAAGTGCCACAATGTGAAGGTAGAGGGATAGCTCAGAAGGAATGTTAGGACATATTTGTTCATTGAGAGTATAGCAGACACATGGACAGTTATTTCTGATGAGGTAAGGAGGTGTAAAAATTGTGGGAATCCAATAATGCGTAAGGCAGAAAAAAAAAATTGAAATTGAAAGTGGGAGGAAGTCAGGTACTGGTTAACTGGAATCTGCAGATCCTACAGTAATTATTTTCATGGGAACAATGGGTGGATAAAGCAAACATTATCTGCCATCAAAGTGTATGTTATGCTCTCTATGAGTATGCTCTCACTCAGCATTTAGTGTCAGTGGATGGATGAAGAAAAAAAACCTTGCTATGTAATTTAGCTTAGGGTTCATTCACCAAACATATTGTTCAACTGAAACCTTGTCATCTTTCTCAATGTTTTAATTGATGATGCAAAGACGCGAGAGAGAACTATAATTAAGTTAATATTGTCAATATGTCAAGTTACAAATAAATGAAAAATGTAAGTTGATGGTAACAGCCAATCTGAGTGCTCAATTCCAATTTGTCATTAGTGTACATCATCGTTTTCTTTCTTTGCTATTGGTCATCTTAAATTCCTGCATTGTCATTGCGTGTTAGGTTCTTGAAACACAAAATTTTCATTACAATATGATGCCATAAACGATTTATCATTTAGCTCATAATTTGTCATTTTAAGAATACAGCAATCTTATTGGCTATTAGCATTAACTTTAGATTTTTCCATTCATTTTACCTACACATGTTGACAATATTATTTTGATTATAGTTCTCTGCTCTTACCTTTGCATCGTGTTAAAAACACTGAATCACAAGTTTTGTAAAATCCAACATTATGATTGGTCAATACATGCAAATTCATATAATTTGAATGAGTCTGGATGACTCTGAAAGCAGTTGGACCATTTCAATAAACAGAAACTGAATGTGTAAATGAAATAACATTCTGTAAGCCTATATTTCAGTTTCATTTAAGTTACTGGAGATTTGCAGGTTTGGTTGTCCTCTGGGTGAGGCTCGTTGCCAGTCAACAATTTGTTACCCATAAACTTGTCACAGCAAGTAACTCAAGCCTGGTTCAATCTGCTTACATCAACATTAGTTCTGTACATGGTAAATAATTCAGGACAAGCTGGTATTTTCTACCGCAGAACCGGACACAAATAAATTATCTGCATCAGTCAGATGCAACCAGGTTTTGAACATATGGCTCCTGGGAGTGCTGGAAATCATCAACAGTAATGCAACAAAAATCCACCTGTTCTGATACCCAGGTGTTCATAAAGAACAAGTATTGCATTCCATTTAATGCTTTTGTTATGGGATCGGAGACAAACGATGTTGTTAGTGTAAATGAGCAGCATTGCTGCCTGGGACATCAGAGTTCATGAAAATAATTGTTGACAGTGCCTGAACTACAGACAATATCACTGCCAGATTTTGCCACAATGTTAGCACATTCTTTCTCCATATTTCAGATCAGATTCTCAATGTACATCTTGAGAGGCTTCTGTACTGACAGAAATTAATGAGCTGATCTGACCAAACTGTATTCCTCTACAGTACATTGTCATGTCAATTGCTCCTGTGAAATGTGACAGTGTTCCACCATGGTTTTCAGGGACTATCGCAAGCTAGCTGGAATACCGATATATTGATAGTCTGTGTGAGACTCAATATACAAGCCGTAAAATACAAACCATACAAAATGTGTGTGCAATTATGGTTCACCTACTGGTTAACCTCAGGGTGATCACACACAGAAAGCAGGAGTGTGATCCGCAATATCACCACAGCTAAGCCAGGGTCTGGCTCGACTCTACACTTTGGAAACCCAATTTATGGCATCACTTAAAAAACTTACCGGAAAGTCCCAGTACTAGATAACTGCAAAGTAACAGCAGTGTATTTGTTTTGGGAGCAGCAACTGCAAGAGAAGTGAAAGCAAAGTGAATGCACTATATGTTACATTATCTGTTTTCACTTTTCAAAATGTTTTATTTTAGTTTATATGGGCACAAAGAAAACTCACTGTAATGTGAACAGTGTATTATTTCTCTCTATGAACTACTGCTTTTAACTGTGTATACATTGTACCATTTCAAGCACTCAGGAAACTTTTCACCAAACAAGAGTGACTTTTCAAAAGTGGATAAAGGGATGGGGAAATGCACAGTATCAGAAAAATGAATTTGTCTGCTCTTGTATTGTTTTATACGATATGTTTTCCATCAATATCTTCATTAACAATTCCTATCAGTGTAACATACTTCTCATTAATAATGTGACATATGTGTGTACTTTAAATTTGCTTCACGTCATTCTTGAAGAGCACATGCAGGCAAACTAGATGTGACAGCAGAATCATCATTCACGACAAAACAAATCAGCTTCTTTGACATAAATTTAGTTTTTTTCAACAACTGTAGAAAACTGGAAAACTACCTAATATAAGGCTGAACAACCACATACAGTATGAAGCAGTACAGATCTACCACTAAGCACTAGAAAGACAGCTCTGTCTCCATTGTGTTTGTAAACAATGCGAAGCACGCTGGTAGACTAGGAACCATGGGATACCGCAGCCATCATGATGAGAAACGGACTTAAACACAAGCGGTTTAGGCAGCCAAGTATGGACAGAATACCCTGTTTAAAAGCATTTTAAAACCATGACACGGATAGAGGAATCTCAATGTGGACACGATAACACTGTAGGCATGAAATGGTTTTAAAACGATTAAAAATGGATCATCAGTGTGTACAGGCCCCTACATGTCCCATACTGACCTGACAAAAACTAGGTCTTCAGGTAACTGGTTCATGTGCCAGAACAGAGCTGGAGAAACCATCAACACCCCTTGTGAGATTATTGTTGCTGACACATGCAGTTGTAGCTAGTACTGGGTCTAAACGGAAGATGTTCACAGAGCCAACATAAATCACAAACAGTTATAGCTCAATGTTTTTGGTGTTTAGGGCTTGCTGGTGTCCAGATAGTAAATGTGTTGCCCTGACTCTGGGATGAGGCCTTCCCAGCCCTACCATTATAGGCTGGTTGTAACCCACTGCCAGCTGAAAAATAGGATGCCTTCCCTAGGGCTCTCGCTCCAACCAGTGCCCCCAAAAACAGGTCAAACCTCAAAGTACCTCAAGTTCTTGTAGTACTCATGTAGTCACATTGTTGGACTCAGAAACAGTAGATCCTTCTCCAGCTCCTGCCTGACATATCTCATTGCAGGTTCTGGGTTGATGAAGTCTCTGAGTTCTTTATTTTTCAGCCAGATGATCAACCAAGCAGGGTCGACCATTGTGAATGGGCATTCAAGCATGTGGAGTCTCTTTTTGACTGCTGCAAAGGTTTGTCTCTCTGTCTAAAGTTTATGTGAATGATCCGGAATATACTGATTCTTCTACCCTTAACCATCATCACTTTCAATTTCCTTGCCACCTATACTTCTACCTGCTTGTCTTGGTATCAAAGACATTTTACAAGGAGATGGCAGGATCTCTCCTCTGGCCCAGGGTGATGGCCTGGGTATTGATGGACTCTCTGGATTTCCAGAGTTACAGATGCTGGCAGATGCAACATTTGTGTAAGCCAGAGACCTATAAATGCTCCTCAGTTTCTCCCTCCATGCCTTCTGGTAGGCCTACTATTCTAATGTTACATCATGGCTCACAATTTTAGTGGTCATCGAGGATATTTTTAAGGATCAATTTCTTTAAAAGCTGTTTGCAGGGATGGTGAGATCTGGTTCTGGGTGTCTTCTTGAGAGCTGACTCAGGCCTCTAGTTGATTCAGCCTGCCAGAGGGTTTCTCAATGGTATCCCCAATTGCATTCGCCATTTGTTGTAGGTGGAATAGCTGAGCCCCTGATTTTCACATCCTGACTGCATCTGCATTGTAAGATCATAGCATAAGGATTTTATTGAGTTGTCTAGGGATGTTTGTGGAGGATCTGGCTGAGAGACCGCCAGCACTTCAGCTCGATGCAGTTCATCCTGTTTACAGGGATGCCACACGGGTGATAGGTGGCTCCAGGTCCAGTTGTTTGCTGGTCTCTGTGGCTGTTTTAAAAGGTAGCGGTATCTGTTTTTGCTAGATTTAACACTAGTAGCCATAAGGGTCCCATTGCAGTCGACTATGAATAAAATATATAATCTTTAGAGGAGGATGGCACTGAATTGTGCTTGATGTTCCTGGAGCTCCTGGATCAGACGTCCATGTCACTCCTTGGCTTGGCCATGCCCTCAGAATTTTATATTAAACATCAAAAACAGAAACACACATGGAATAGGAATACATTAATCATACAGTAAATGGGGAAAAGCCAAAAAAAAAAGAAGAGTATGTAGCAAACAAATAGTTACAGCACTATAAATAAAATGGAGAATTCAGGAAAACCCATGCCATCCCAAAATGAAAAGAAAAAAATACAGAACAGTGAAAATAAAGGCTGCCATAAAGAAACATTAATAAAACATAAGCTCTAAAAAGTGACAGTAAGAAAGGCCCATAACAGCATTGTGGGGACAAATGAAAACAGACTAAATGTCTCTGGGGTACTGTAGAAAAACAGTCACTGTAGCCAAGCAAAACATCCCCACCAAGCATTGAACTGCAGAGAAGAGGCATGTCATTGTTCCAACTCCTGAATATGGACAATGTCTTTCAAAACAATTTGAAGCAATTCAGTCTGGGAAACGTGCTGTTGTTGCAATACTAAGCAACATCTGATTTGCCAAATCCAATATTTTAGACAAGAGAAAAGTACCCTAAGACTAATAACATTGTACTTGGACCAGTGGGTGAAAACAAACCCAGAAAAAAAATCTCAGGCATAAGCTACTAAAAGAGGGAGTCGCCATCATTTGGATAAGAGATCCCAAAAGCAAAAATATAGGGACAAGCAAAAATCAGGCGTTCCATAGATTCTACAATGCTCAGACAAGTATGTCTGGGACAAAACCTTCAGTTAAGTCATTATGTTTTAAGTTGTCCTTGACATTCAGTTTTCCATGGACACATAGCCAAAGCACATCCCAAATTATGTCCAGTATTCCGGTCTGTCAACAGCTGACCAATCAATCTCATATCACTGGAAGAGGTGCTATACAAAATGGCCAATCAAAAAACACAGGATTGTACAACTATCCCATAAAAGGACTTCCGGATAAAGACACAACATGTGTATGACATCCCCAAGTTTTAAACTTGTCCAAACTATGATCTAAATAATATGGCAACCTTCATGGTCTTTTGTTCTTGTACATAAGGAGCCGGTTCTCCATTCCTATAAAATGGAGGTCTAGGGACTACCCAGGAAGTCCACTCTTGATGTTCCTGAAGGAGAATAGGTTGAATATTAGCATAAATAAAAATGCTGTATAAGAAAATCACTGGGTTAAGTATCGGCAAACCACCCTACAGTATGCAACATCCAAATAGGTACCCCTTGTTTAATGGGGTTTAGCCTGCTGCCCCACAGGCACTAAAAACAGCTATAATGGGACACCTCTAACCTTTTAGAATGGGGTAGACATAGCTAAGATTGAGAAAACAGGGGCTAAATAAGACTTTATCATAAAATTATGCTTCTTTGTGCTCATACCATTTATTCCAAAAGAGGCTTTCCATTTCTTAATTTCCAATCATGATTCCCAATTAAATACAGCCATATCCCCAGCCCCAAAGTAAAGTCCCAATATTTTCCTGGGGCCTTCAGTAACTGGAATTCCAGTGATACTATTGCAGAGGGATCACAGTCCCCAAGGGGTAAACAAAGGCTTTTTGAGTAATTAATAAGTGAGCCAGTGACCTCCATTAATGCCTAAAAGTGAATTTGACAACCTCTGCTGAACCAGGATCAGCAACCACAAGGCATACATCATCAGCATAAGACAAGGTCTTAACCATGGGCGTGGAACCAGAACAAACAAATGTCTGAAAACCTAAGAGATAAGTTCAAGGATCTGATCAAGGAGTCAAGTGGCAGGATGTACACAAGAGGGCTAGGGACAGCCTTGCCTGCCCCACCATCTAATCACATACATTTAGAGCCCAACCATCCATTAACATATGGCACAACACAAGCTTAGAGATAACATAACTGAATCCAATTAGTAAATATATCAGGCATGCCAAACCATTCAGACATTTCAATAAAAAGGCATGTGATACTCTATCAAAAGCCTTCAACTGGTCCAGGCTAAGCAATAACCACTAAAATGATGGGTATTGCTTCTCCATTATCTATCTTAATAACAAAGAGTATCAGAAATGTTCCTGCCAGGGAAGGAACATGTCTGAGCAGGATGGATTACATGTTTCAAGGCCAAAGTCGATGAACAGCTAAGAATCTTCATAAAAATTTTAAAATCAGTGCTCAACAGTGTAATGGGATGCCAGTTTGAAAGAGAAGATCTATCCCCCTTTAAACAAGAAAATGAGAAAACCTATATACTGTGCATGTCAGAGAACATAGTGGGAGCTAGGAAAAGTGAGTCGATTTGACTCTAACAATTCATGAGACATGGATTTATAACCACTGGTAAAAATCCCCAGATAAACCATCAGAACCAGGGGATGTATCAAGGCATAAACCCTAATAGCCAAGTCCAGTTCAGAAAGGAAATTGGGGCTACTAGGTCAAGTGCCTGTGGCTCCAAAATCCAAGGGGCAAACCAGCTTGTGGGAAGGTATCCATCAAGACATCACCAGGGAAATGGGAACCAAACTAGACAGTACCATAGTGTTCTAAGGCTTGAAGAACATCAATCTTCTCTATCAGCAAAGACCCATTGTTAGAACCTGGGATATAGATTTCAGGGAGATGCGGTATGACAATCCTCAAAAGTATTTACCTGACAACATTTCCTGTGTGCCAAAAACACTGTTCTAGTTGTAAAGAATGTAATCTGTCATATTGCTGTTGTACCATTTCCTGCTTCACCAGTGGAATCTGTTCAGAATAGTCAAAAATCACTGTGTTTTGTATGGCTAACAGGTTATAGAATTGTGTGTAGGTTCAAATATTTACGAGTTTTGGTCTCCCTCATACAAATTGAAAAGTGTTTAAAAAATAAAATTCCTTTGCTGTCCTCACACCAAGAAAGAGCAGAATTGTAGAGGCAGAGCACAGATTTTCAGCCTCTACAAGCTGTATCAAGTCCTCCAAGCCGGGGATTCAACAACAAAATGGCATTTAAACACCAAATCCCCTTACTTCATAACATGTTAGAAAACAGGAAATCTGAATACCAACCACGCCATGATTAGAAGTTTCCACTGGGGTGACTGTGACATGAGAAATAGGAAGTTGTGCCGACACTAGCCAATAGTCAATAAGAGTGACAGAGCCCCTCGAAAATACGTGGTGATGAGGGAGCGGAACCTGTGAATGATGGGCATCAATAAGGCCAGTTTGCGAGACCGAGGACCTAAGAAAGGAGACATCACAGAAAACCTTCTTTGTCTTGCTTCCCTTATCAGACCCTAACAAACTACAGTTAAAATCCCCACCCAACAGAACAGGTTTGGAAGTAAATAAAAAGGCTTGATTTGTTTAATAAATCTACGTGGGAAGCCTTGGTCTGGGGGCATATATATTGATTAAATCTGAATACATGGTATCCAGAACAATGTCTAACAGGGAGGCCGACCTGGATGAATGATAGCCAGGCAAGTAACCTTAATACCAGAGTGCCTAAAGAATATTCCCACTCCAATGCATGAATCCTCCCCAGTAGACCAGTGGGACTCCTCCATAGTCAAGCAGAAGTAGTACACTGATTGTCCATAAGGAATCAAACCTGTTATCCTGTAAAAAGAATGTCATATAAACAATATTGCAGCACCACAAAACTAGCCACTCTTCTCTTGACTGCCTTTATGCTGTTAACATTGAGGGCAAGGGCCAAGGTAGGAAAGACAGCCATAAGTTCAGGTGAAGAAGGATCACGCCAGTGAATCTAGCTTAGAGAACAACTCATTCTCCATTCCTTCCTCAGGGATTGTGGAGATGGAGAAGCTCTTCCGTATCTGAGGCCATGTTCTGCTGCAAGAAGGAATCAAGGAGGCATCTGAGTCATCCCCAAACTTGCTGTCACCCCACTGTAGAGACTCAAACTTTTTTCCAAAGGAGAAGAGTAATGTGCTATTACTGTCTTTTCCTCTTGCCTTTACTTTTCCCCACAGTCTGCAAATGTTCAGAATCGGAACAGGAGGGAGGCGCTGGGCTCAAGGGTGCAACCTCCATAGGGGTAGCTGCACAGTTCTCCATGGACATGGCAAGTGGGAGGAAGACAACTCTGGAAGACAGTTCTCAATGTCATAGGGAGAAGCAACAGTCAAAGGGAAGACAGGAGGAACAAAAGGGACAACAACCAGTAACAAAGAGGACCCAGATGGAAATGGAGGAACAGGACCATAGATACTTAGGTACACAGATACCGACAGCAAATAGGGGCCTTTGGCCCACCTAGTCTGCCCAACTGCACATGTATCGTAATCTTGCCTCTTCAAGCTTCTGTTGAACTGGGCTGTCCCTTCCCCAACTGCTAGGATCCCCTTGCCTAACCCATTCACTCTTAAACCATATAATCGTTTCAGCCACCACCACCTCATTTGGCAGGGTGTTTCACTTGTCCACCACCCTTTACATGAAGAAATACTTCATCACATTGCCTCTGAACCTTCCTCCTCCAATTTCATCACATGACCCCCAGTCCTGGAACATCACTTCCTCTGAAAAAGTGTGTCCCTGCACCTTGTTCCTCCCTGTGAGGTACTTGTATATCTTTACCATATCTCCCTCTCCCTCCTCTCCTCCAGGAGTACATATTCAAGTCCTTCAGCCTGCCTTGTAGAACATGTAATGGAAATCCTGTACCATCTTGGTTCCCATTCTCTGAACTGTCTCCACCCTGTCTATATCCAAGGCCTCCAGAACTGGACACTGTACTTCAGGTGTGATCTCATTAATGTCTTGCACAGTGGAATTATGACCTCCCTTTTCCTGCTGATGCCCCCACCTATGCATCCCAGCATCCTATTTGCTTTACCCACCACCTTGTCATACTGACTCCCAAACTTTAGGTCATCAGAGATGATTACCCCTAGATCCCTTTCCTTCTTGGAGCATGCTATGTCCTGCCCCTCCAGCTGATATGTTGTTCCAGGGTTTGTGTGCCCCATGTGCATTATTCTGTACTTTTTGCATTAAATCTTAACTGCCACATCCTTGACTATTCCTCAAGCTTCTGTAGGTCCTCTCCAGGCAGCCGCCTGGATGAAGGAGGGTCTGCTGGGCAAGCAGAAGCAGATCCCTTGTGGCTTTATGAAGATCAAAATCCTGCTCTATATAGTCTGCATTGGAAGTATTGTGGGTAGCCCAGGGCAGGACTGAAAAGTGTGGTCCTCTTTCCACACAAATTGCACTTGGGGCAAGGTACAATGGAGCCCAGAGTTGTCCAGGGCCCCATATAATGTACGCTGACCTGGTCACAACCATTATTGATGTGGTGCAAGACCACACTTATATCAGGACATTGATTGACCCTGGTAATAGAGAATACTCATGTCCTTCCCAAGAAAAACAGCTGGGTAAATGTGATATTCCAGAGTCCAAAATATGATGTTTAACACGGTAGCACCAACCCCAGTCCAAAATTGTTCACTGTATAGGACTGGATCAGGTGTGCCCTGAACATCACATTTCTTTTCTAAACCAACAGACAATGTCTGTGACATTCACCATTTTATTGCAGAATAAAAGGGTCACAGTCTTAAAGGAAGGTTTGGTGAGAGGGATGGCAAAAAGGTGTCCAAAGATGAATATCCTTAAGGGTATTATAAAGGGTCCACAAACAGTCTAAGAGCAAGGCAGACTGAAACCTGATTTCAAACGATTGGTAACCAGGTGCATGAGCAAGGTGTAAACATCAGAGGGGAAAAGTGCAATGACTGCTTGATTTGCTGTTTTCTGACATAGAATCTGTCAGGAAGAGAGTCCAGATCCCCTTTGTCGTGAGACAAATAACAAGTCTATGCTTAACGAGTTCCACAGGGCAATGGAACAAACAGGTAAAACTGGCAGGGAGCAATTTGTCTGCACCCAGTGCAACATCCAAAAAGGGGGTTGGGGACTGAGCAGAACTAGTGCATGGGGTCAGAATGGGTGAAACTGGCTGTGAGATCCACTCCATTTCCATAGCAACCAAGCCTGAAATAGAAGCCCAAGACTGAGCACCCTGAAGTCAAGTATATTCTTTAAAATCCAAGCGAATAGGAACAACTTCAGATACCTGCTCCAGGACAGCAGGAACATGCACATTGTCAGGGACTGGGTCCCCTCAGTGCCCTCTGTGTTCCTTGCAGCAATAGTATCAGCTGGCAGTGGGCCAGAAATAATTGACTGTGGAACCAAACAGGGATTGGCATGTAACACAGTTGAAACAGTGGGACTAACACTAGATATAGAATTATTTGAGTCAGGAATCCACGTACCTTTAGGAGTCTGTATCCACTCTGCATCTTCTAAAGATCTGTGCAGTGACCACAGATCTGCAATAGTGGCAGTGCAAGGTGCAGTGTCATGTTGAAAATGGCCACACTTTGAGATGTCTGTGGCATAGGCAAGCACAAGGTATCGAGGAATCCTTGCCCTACAATCATGCGGGACTCCCAGGTGTTGTTTTCAGCATCCAATTTATTCTTTTCAGCAAAAGATGCAATTCAGGTTCATTCATGAGTTCAAGCAATTGACATTTCTTATCTGCCATGTCAGTTTGCAGCTTCTTCTCCACCATAAGCAAAGCAGTGTAAGAGACCTCCTCGAGATCAATATCCGGGACAGAAGATGTACAGTAGTCAAGGCAGGGTACATCCATATCTCCAGTCCTCGACACCACAGAAACTCCACCGCCATCGGCCCTCACCAGGTTTGTCCATCTCCTCCTCAAGGAACACAACAGAGCCCCCACAGAAAGAGTAGGGGACTTTCCCAGTGTCCTGGTCAACATTCTTCTTCTCATAAGACTGGGTCATGCAAATGTCTAAGGCTTTGTGTGGGTGTTGATGTGTGAAATGGCTGACACTACATTCAGTCACTTCACTACCAGTCTAGCATTCCTTGTAAAGCACTTTGGATACAATGTATATGAAAAGTGTTATATAAATGCTGATTTTTCTTCTTCCTGAGATGTGGTTTCCAAAACTTGACACAGTACTCAAGGTGGGATCTTATTAGTCATCTATACAGGAGCAACACCACCTCCATTTTCTGCTGGTGATACCCTTCCTATTCATCCCAGCATCCCACTAGCCCTCTTGACTGCTTTGTCACACTGCCTGTCCACCTTTTGTCATCTGATATGACTAGCTCCAGGACTCTTTCCTGCTTGGTCATTGTCAGTATGACTTTGTCCATTTGTACTCTGTCCCTGGGTTTCTATGGCCTTAGTTCATTATTTTGCATTTTTTTGCATTAAAACCCAGCTTCATACCCTTGACCACTCCTTCAGTTTTTACACATCTGTGCCCATCCTGTCCACCGCCCCTCAGAGTGTCCACTCTGTTGCTGATCTTGGTGTCATCTGCAAAGTGCAGACCTTCCCCTATAGCTTCTCTGCAATGTCACTAATAAAGACATTAAAGAGGACTGGTCTCAGCACTGAACACTGAGGTACCCTGCTGGTCACCCTCCCTTCCTCAGAGCAAACTATGTTTACCACTACCTTCTGTCTCCTATTCCTTAACCATTTTTTCCAGGTTACCCCTTGTTGCCCACCCCAAGCACCCAGCTTGTTTACCAGTCTCCTATGTGGATCAATGTTGAAAGCCTTGCTGAAATCCAGGTAGGACACATCCACTACTCCACCCTAATCTAACACCTTGGGCACCAGTCAAATAAATCTATGAAATTTGTTCAGCATGACCTCTCCCCGTGAATACATGCTGCGTTGGAGCCTTATTCTACAGTTGTTAAGGGTGCACCATAGTAGAGTTGAGTGCCAGACAAGGGGTAGAGGTGATGGGTTCTGACTGAGTGTGCCACAGAATGGATGGGGTGTACAAGTACTATAACAGGGATTGGGCTGGGAGGGGTACCACAGGACTACCTGGGAATTGCACAATAGTATCTTTGGGACTGGGGTGGGGAATAGGGGTCCAGTAGACTGCCAGGCTGGGTTTGATATTATTTTAATATTACATTTTGTAATTGGGGCAGGAGGTGTAACTCTAGAGTGCCTGGGAATTAAATTTCATAATCTTGGGGATTGGTGTGAGAGGTAGTGCCACTAAACTTACATGGAATTAAACTTCAATAATCTCAGGAGGCATTAGAGAGCCATCTTCTCAGCAGGTTGTGCCTCACAGGTGGTGCAACTATAGCATGTTTAATCAAATATAAATTTGCAAATTTTGAACTTTGACAGTTAAGAACCTGCATTGTTTTGTTCCATTTGCTGCAAATATATATATATATATATATATATATATATATATATATATATATATATTTATTCTAGGCAAACAATCTTCATTAATGCAACAGCTAGGGTTCTTCTACAGCAAAAAGTGAGGAGATTTGATTTTAGGGTTCCCACCCTTTGACCCACCCCAGTCCGCTGCCACCAACAGGCATCAGGGTGTGCATTGGAGTCATTGTTCTAACTCTCACCCCATCCCATGTGTAAACAAGCTGAGGTGGTGCAGTGTAGGAGAATGGGGTGAGAGTTAGGGCAATGACCCCAACACACACCCCATGCCTGTTGGTGGCAGTGGGCTGGAGGTATGCAAAGGGTGGGAACCCTACATGAAATTTCCTTGATTTTTCACTGCAGAAGAATCCTAAGTGATGCATTAACAAAGTTTTTGCATAGAAGTTCCTTACTTTTAAGAAAGAATAAAAAGTACAAAGTTGTGCAAGTTGGTGGGAGTGCAGGGCCCTTTGGGCCCCAAGCTTCCACTAACTTAGTAGTGGAGCCACATTACACAGCTGATGACTAAAAGTACAGTAACAACAGCACAACCAGCTACTAAATGAACATGAATGTAGCAGAAGAACATATAACCTTCCCGCAAAACATTAAGTGTGCTACATAATCTGTCTGCAAAAATACATTGTCTGAGATGTAAACACTGCTATTCACATCTACAGCACATCCCTGAACACCCTCCAAATTTCAAGTAGAAAGACCAAACTGTGTCTAAGATATGACATGTCAAAATTTGAAATTTTGATTCTGTCAGAGTGGCACAGTTCCAACCTCTTTACATTTAATACACAATGACAGAAAACTGCATCCATGACACTAAGGGTAAGTATCCCATCAATTTAAATCCACTGCCACAAGCAAAATGCTGTCCGTAGAATGAAAACTGCACCACGCCATATCTCCACCAAAAATATTTCCCGACATGGAAACAGTGTAATTTACATCCACATGACATGCCGTCAACACCCTTCAAATTTCAAGTAAAAGACCAAACTGTGTCCGAGATATAACATTGTAACTTATGAGATTTTCATTCATCAGAGTGGCACAGTGCCACACCTGTTGACATTTAACACACACAATGACTGAAAACTACATCTATGACAGTAAGGCTAGGTATCCTATCAATTGCAAGCCACCACCACAAGCAAAACACTGTCCACAACACGTAAAGTATGTCATGCAATATCTCCACAAAAATAACATTTCTCCAACACGTAACCACCATAATTCACATCTACAGGACATACCGAAAACACCCTCCAAATTTCAAGTAAAAGACAAAAACCATTTCCAAGATATTCAATCTGAAAATTTGGCAAATGTCCCCATCTTTTCCATTATAAAAAACTGTCCATCTTGTCCTACCTCACAATCAAAGATGGTGGTCAAAGAATCTCATGATCAAAGAATTTGCAGGCTTCGATCAAAGAATTTGTAGGCTCATGAACAAGAATAAAAACTTTGAAATTTACAAAATTGGAACAAACTGCTGTAAACCACCACCATGGTTCGACAAAAGCGAAGCCCCTGAGTAAAACCCACCTTTATTTTACTTCCTAGGGCACCCCTGGGCTGAGAAAATTAACTTTTAATCCAGCCATCTCGTCCTACCTCACGATGCACAATTCCAATCAAAGAATCTCATGATCAAAAATTTGCAGGCTCACAATCAAAGAATTTGCAGGGTCATGACCAAAGAATAAAAAGTTGTGTAATTTACAAAATTCAAATAATTGCAGTAAACCACCACCATGGTTCATCAGAACGAAGCCCCTGAGTAAAACCCACCGTCATTTGTCTTCCTAGGACACCCCTGAGCTGAGAAAATAATTTTTTTATCTACCAGGACATGCAAAATGGAAATAAATTTTATTATGATGGAGGGGGGACCGCTAGACTACCAGGGATAGCAATATTAATGATAATGAACTGCAGATCAGGGGTGGGGAAGCTAGACTACCAGGATATAATACAAATATATACATAAACACACATGAGAGGCCACTAGACTACCACAGATAAAACATTAACATATTTATATGATACTCATTGGGGGCTACTAGACAGGCATCGTTATGTACATTGGCATGATGGGCAGGGGGCCGCTAGACTACCAGGGATAATAAAAATTACTGTTTTTATTCAGATGTGGCAGAGCGAAGCCTCCTGAGCAAAACCCACCCTTATATAACTTAATAGGGCACCCCTATACTATACAAATACAATTTAGTAATCTGGTCATCTCGTCCCTCGCTATGATGCATACGATCACGATCAAAGATTCTCACAATCAAAGATTTGCAGGCTTACGATCAAAGATCATTAGCAAGCCATGAATGAAGAATTTAAAAGCAATAACTCTATTTTTGGACCAATTTGGATGGAACCAAAGCCATGGTTCGATAGATCGGGGTCCCCTGAGTAAAACCATCCAAGTTTTATCTCAGAAGTGACCCCTGAGCTAGATGTTTGTGTTTTTCCGATTGGGAAACTGAAAACAAGATGGCGGACTCTCACGATCAAAGAATTTGAAAAACCTCAGGTACAAAGATTCTTGAACTGAGAGGCTGAAAATTCTTTGACTGCCAGGCAGGAAGAGATGGCCAGAACCCCATTCTTTGATTGCAAGATATACATATACATTTTCCCATTAACTTATAATGTGAACTTAAAAGTGCCATAACTTTTGCATGCCTTAATATTTTTTCACCAAATAAAAAGTGGCATTTTCAGCCACCAAAGCTCTTTCAAATCAGCATCTCACAGAGCAGCATGCCACATGACGGCCATGCAGGACCACATTCAGAATGCCAAAGGTGCCTCCAAAATGGATAATTTTGCATTTTCAGTGCTTTTGTACACAAAGACTGGCACTCTGACTGAAATGTAATTTGGCAAATCAAGAGACCTATCATGCCCCAATGAGCATACCAAATTTCAGGCAAATCCATTGAATGGGTCTAAAATTATTAACGCCCAAATGTTTGACTTTAGTATGTAACTGACTGCTGAACCCTAACTATAGTGGTGTGACTGCCACAATAATATATATATATATATTGACATTGGTACACACTAAACAAGAGCAGAATGGGGCTCCAAGCCCCAGCTGCAGCAAAACTGAAGGCCTCCAAGGTCAGGGGTAATGCCTAAGTTGGATGCCCAGACGTGGTGGCTATGTAGCCCCCATGGCCAGGGATTCTGGAACTCTTCAGTCAATGGATTCAAAGAAGGACAGGCTTTGCCTGCTTTGAATTCATAATAATCAACTGATAGTACTGCCATCAGTTATAGCAGTTTTTGATAAGTGTTCCACCATGATGATGGCTACACAGATGAGAAGTGCTAGGAGGACCTAGAAAATGAGATGAGTGATTTGAATCTCCACTTGGTAGGAGTGCCAGAGGGAGTAGAAGGCTCCAACTTGTTGGGATTCCTGAAAACATTAATTAGCGAAGACCTTCCCTTGCAGAAGTCTTTCATTTGGCATCATTTACGATGGTTTACTGAGTGATTCCATGTACAGCACTGTGACCTCTAACCAGTACCACAACATTTTGATCTGTACAGCAGGCATGGACATTCAGGCTGCTGTTCTGGTGGATACCAGACCATCATATCACTTACTGTAGATATGGAAGAAGATGATGTTAAATTTGTTCAAGACCATTCACTGTAAACCAAGGCCCAGAGTAAAATGTTTGATCTGTGCACCAGTACCACAGGACCCTGGAAAAGATCCACTCATTTCTGCTTCCTGCCCACCTCTGCATCATGTACGGGCAAATCATTTCAGTTCAGTGACCCTCAACACAAAGGTCAGTGGCTAGAGACAGTCGAGAGGGAGTTTTCGCCCCAGTTGAGCAGCCAGTAGATTCAGAAATATAGTGATGCCAGCCATTCAGTTACTCTCAACATAGGACTTCTGAGTTTGACTATGGGGATATCCCACTTGTATTTTGTAAGTGTGGGTGCCCTCTGGTAAGGCATTTGAGATTTTGTTCATTAAACCCTGCTGGGAATTTGTGGGAAAGAATAGAAAACTAGTGTTAACCACAGAGTGCTGGTCATTGCTTCGCAGGGGAAATCTTAGTAATCATTTACACCTAGTCTGTAGTTTGCAAGGAAATGTGATCAGTTGAACTCAGGACCAAAAACATATCAGTATGGCATGTAAGTATCAATTTTTGGTGGATTATAATAAATGTTAAGGGGAATATATTGAGTGCTATATAATTACTGGTCAATCCCTTCAAAAATCAGATAATGAGCTCTGACCAAATGCCATAATAACTGGGTTTGACATCATAGCCATTTATTATGGTGTTTTGTTTAATGTCATGCTTTATCTTCCCAGCACTGTTTTCAATCTACAACTGGGAATGCCCGCCTCTAGACAGATATGAACATGTTCTAGCAACAGTAGTTCAGCTATCCATACAACATAATGCTGAAACACAGACTCTAAAATTTTAAAACTTAAAAACTGCATCAAGAATGTTCTTTTCCTGTTCAAAGTTGTTTTATTGCAGAAGCTACACAATCTTTCAGAGTCTTGTGATTAACATAAAAGACAAATAGCAAATAAAGCAGTTGTCAAACATTTATTTTCTAAAGATTTCTTAGTTTTCAGCTGAAGTTGTTTAGCATGATACAAACAGAGTGTTTAATACAGTTAAAAATGAACTTACTCAGCTCTGTAGCCTTAATTTTGTATCTTACTAAAACCATGGGGGACATTGTCAAAGAAGATGCGCCACAGCATGATATTCAAGGATCCAAGATGCACTGTGCATCTCGGCTGTGCCTAAGTGCAGCAATAATGTATGAGGCATCTCAAGGGGCGAGCCCATGAATATATGACACATTCTCATATAGATTCCACCCCAAGATGGGTGGAATGGAAGCTGCACATCCCAGTGATGTGCCGCATAAAATTAGACATGGAAAACTATACCTAAGGCCTGGCATATCACAGGCAGGCTGCTGTACTGCACACAGGAGCACAGCAGCCTGGTCTGCCAGCCCACTCCCATTTGACATTAAACCCCATCCCTTTTCCATAGTGCAGGGATCCTCCTGTCCCAAATCATATTTGAAACATAATAATTTCCCATCCCTTCTCTGTAGTGAAGCCCCTCCCTCCCCATCCTGAACCCAGTTTGAATAAAAATAATTTCCCATCCTTTACCATAGTGTAGTGGCCCCATCCTGAGCCCCAATCAGCATTCAGAGTATAATAATCATTTGAATTATTTCCATAGTGTAGTGGCTCCCACACCACCACCCCAACAGACATGAACCCTCCTACACACCTCAACCCAACAGGTGCCAGCGACTGGCACAGCCCTCCACACCCTGCCATGGCCAGCTGCTAAGTGATCTGTCCCAATCATACAGTACAAAGTATAAGCTCATTGGAGCTATCCTGCTAACTCATGCATCTCATTTATGTTTCATTAAGCTGTCTGTTCCTATGAGTCTGCTTCTCTTCCTCTTAGTTATCAATTGCTGCTACAATTCTTTTGTGGTTCCTTCCTAAGGTACCTTTAGCCAAGGGATCCTTCCCATGGCACCTCTAGGGGTGGAATCCTCTTACAGGATTCCTTGCCTTCTGCACCTCTATAGGTGGTAATTTCTAATGGAGCAGAGTGTCCGAATGGCCACAACATTGTAATACAGTTGCACAGGCATAACATTATTCCAGTTGCATAGGCCATTGAATTGAAAGGCTTCACCTGCACTTCAGTGCATGAGCAACCAGCTTTGCATACTTCTGGAGCTATTTAAGCAGTTCCACCCAGCCTCTCTTTGAAGTACTTTCTCTTGCCCCACCATCCTTCCCTCCTCCAGTGGCTCACCTGTCTACTCCCAGGGAGTTCTTTCCTAAGGTACCTTTAATCCAGGGACACTTCCTGCAGCACATCTAGGGGTGGAACCCTCTTACAGGGTTCCTTGCCTTCAATACCCCTACAAGGTGATAGTTCATAATGGAGTAGAGAGTGCAAATGGCCACAACTTTGTAATACAGTTGTACAAGCATGCATTAACATTATTCTAATTGCCTATACCATTGCATCAAGAAAACTATAGATACTAATCCTGATAAAAATTATATAGATTCACCAAAAGAGATGGAACTGTCTTAATCAGCAATACCATAAATATGAACTGACATAAAATGAGCTTGTTCTTTTTTGAGAAAAATGTGTCTATCTCTATGACATATTGGCTGTTCTAAATTATTTTTAATGTTTCCTCTATTTCTTTAACTTTTTTGTTATCTGTCAGGAATAAAATGATTGTAATGGTTAAGTACCAACTGTCTACAGAGGGAAAAGGAGTAAAAATAAAATACTTTTGAGTGACTAATAAAAGTACTTCATTTATCTGTAGTTTTTGTTTGATTTTTTTAAGGAACAAATATGGTACCTAGAAGTTTATAGAAATTGTTCACTTCTTCAATAAACCTTTTGGAAATGGGAAGTACTGATTTAAAGTAATTTATCTACATAAAGATGTAACATAAGCTTGTACTCCTCCACCTAGACAGGTAAAGTTTTAAGCATATATTGTATAACTCTGCACTTAGATCTCCAAACCCACTTCTCATAGGACTTTTATTGAGCTGCATCACAATGATTATATTGTTATTTTCTATTTTTATTTGATGTACCATATTGGCTGCTAGCTCATGACATAATTGTGACAATATGAAATTAAATATTGTTACAATTTAAAAATATGAATACAAATAAAACAAATTAATAAAGTGAGCAGGTGCATGACTGGAAGTGAGGGGCAGAGCAGCTGCATCTAAAATGATGCCTGGCAGTCTGATTCATCAGTCAGGAGGTGCAGAAGAGGGGTTCCAGTCGGGCAAGCAGGGATTTGGGTGCAGAATTGTAGACCATGTCTGCATAATCAAACGCCAGCATAATTATCTTGATGATGACCTCACAGTGGAAAACAAGGGATAAATGTAGATCAAACAACCACCAATAGCAAACATCATTTCACCTGTTTGAGATGGTGGCAGTATTGACCAGAGACTGTATGGAAACAGGGGCATTATTTTAAACTAATCTAATAACTCTTACATCATTCATCTTAAACAACATTTTCAAGATTTTGAAAATTGAAGACAAAATACATAAATGTCTTCTATAAAAAAATCAGTAAAAGGATAACAGCAGAAGGGGTGGCCTTCATGAGACATGCAACTTGAGAAGATCCTCACTGAGGCTTCATATTGACATTTACAAAACCAGATGGAAATAGCACTCACTGTCTGCTCTGATGAATTGTGAAAACTCTTATAGGCCAAGAGAAGCGACAATACCTAACTTTGTCAGTGGAGACTGAAGAGACAAAGAAAGAATTACAACCTTTAAGGAACTGTCAGAATTTACAAACTACAAAGTACATCTGCAGAACAATTGTTGAAACATGAACACCAAACAGCAGAGAGAAAAAACAAGTTTATGAGAAACAATAGTGGCTATGAATCAAGATGTTTTGTGGGAATATACCCTAATGCTCATTTAACAGAGAGAGAGAGATAGTTTAAATCAAATCAAGGCAGAAAAGATAGCTTAAAATCTGCCTCAAGAGATACAAGAAATCAGTTACATGAACTAAGCACCAGCCAGGATCCCCATGTATCAGAATCTTTTTATCTCAGACAGACATACACCAACAAGAACAAACTCTGGTCGAAGCCAATATGGCTGCAAAATGATGGTATTGATGTAGCTTTAAAATGTAAGAGATTGCATAAGACCCAAGGAAAGCTAAAGATTTCATCGATGCATGAACAGAAGCAGATGTAGATGTGCAGGGCCCTTTGGACATTATGTTATGGAAAGACATTATGCGCCTATAGAACTGCAAGGCCTGGCACATTCACTCTTTACACATTCACTCTTCAGACATTTAGTACACGTTGATTCACTCTTCACACATGCAGTCTTCATACATTCACTCTGTACACATTCACTATTCACACATTCATGCTTTTTTTATTTTGACCATTCAAAATAGTCATTTTAGGACTGCTCTTTAAACATGACATGTAGCATTTATAGTACATTGGCTGAAATGTCATTTTGCACCACAAGTGCAAAGGCGTCTCATCAGGATTTAGAAAATGACACCTGTCTCGTTTATTAGATGGTGTGGAAATATGGGTATGCTGAATGTTTGGAGCCACAATTAGCAAAGTTATGAGTGGACATTGAAATTCTGCAATGTTCAGTCATAACCTGGACATTTTACTGTGTTTGTTCACCACATTTTCAGCATAGCCTTCTCATTACCCGCCTCATGACCCCATAGGTAAACATTTTCAAATCCCTGCCAAAATGTTATTCTTTGCTACCAAAGCGTCATTCTGTGCCACGGTTGTGAAAAACATTTTAGACAGGATTTGAAAATGACAGCTCTCACATTCATGAGGTGGTGAAAAAGGGCTGTGTTGAAAACGGGGTCAAAATATTTAAAAAACTGAGTTATGAATGAGGGTAGAATAAGTACAATATACATGTAGCATTGTCATTTTGTATGTTTTGACCCACCATGTTCATCATATTCCTCTTATTACCCCACCTCATGAACAGTGGTTGTGAAAATTGCAAAATCCCACCAGAAAAGTGATTTTGCCAAGTGACCATAAAATCACCTTTTGGGCCTGATTTGCATAGATTCCACTGCCATGGGTTTGAGGTGGGGTCATAGAAAAGCCATGTTAAAATTTGGGTAATAATATGCAAAAATGGCAAAGTTATGCCACAGAGTTGAAAACCCCTTTGAAATACATTGAACTGTACTCACCTGAGTTTCTAATATTGCAGTCACTGGTTCCAGCAGCAAGACATGTCTTTGATCAGAGAGTGGATCATTGCCCTGTGACATTTTCAGGTGAGCAAGGATGTGTGGAGGTATACAGGGAGCCTGAGGCGGTGAGTGGTGAGTGCTAAGTGGGAGCTCAGAGTGGCAGGGGTCAGATCGACGAGGAACCATGTTCTTTTCTACAGGTTTAAAGACAGAAAATAAAAAGATGGAGGATGTTTTCTTTATTACAGCTCACAGGATGGCAATTAGTGATTGGGGGTATTTTTCTTTAGTACAGCTCACAGGATAGCAATCAGAGATTGGGAATATCACCAGACACAAGGGAAACATATAGGAGGATGGGGTTTGCCAAGAGACAGCAGGTAAACATTTAGCTAGATATGAATCAGAGGGCAGGGTGCTACTAGACACCAGGAAAATTACATAAATATGGGTATGGGATTGTAGGGTGGGGAATGCCACTAGACACCAGGGAAATACTATACAAATACAGAGAAGGCAATTGGGGGTGCTACCACAAACCACCTGTGAAATATTATACAAATAACGAGATGGCCATCAGATAGTGGGAGTGTCACCAGACACAAGGAAACATAATATAAATGATGGGATGGCAATTGGATGTGGGAGGTTGAGGTGGCAGGGGTCAGATCAGCAAAGGACCATTTTCTTTTTACAGGTTTAAAGAAAAGAACAGGGAGGGATGGTTTTCTTTATTACAGTTCAAATTTCTAAAATCAATATGGGGATGGTGATCAGAGAGTGGGGATGCCATTATACACTAGGGAAACATTAGATATATAGGGAGATGTTTATCTGAGTGTGGTGGCACCAGAAGACATCAAGGAAACATTACAGAAATATTGGGATGGTGATTGGAGGTGGATGCCATTAAACACAAGGGAAACATATAGAAATATGAGGATGGTGATTGAAGGACGGGTACCACTAGATACCAGGGAAACATATAGAATTACAGGTACAGTGATTGGAGGCTGGGAGTGCCACTAGACACTAGGGAAACATTATTTACATAACAGGAACTGTGATCGAAGGGTGGTGATGGCATCTAGCTGCAAACCTGGAAGTGAACCGGAAATGAGCATGGAGCAGGAAAATAGTGAGCCTGGTGAGGTGGTGGGGGGACAGCAATGTAGTCAATGGAGAGGACCGCATGTGCTTTAGCTCCACTGTGGAAGAACAGTCCAGAGATCTGGTCACTTGTTTCCACAGTCCCTTCTCTCTACTATGCAATAGCAATACACCAGCATTGCCCTGCTAAGCAGCTATAAAAGGAAAATGAAAACAGCAGGAGGGGCAACCAGGACAATGAGCATAAGGCATGGGAGAAGAGGATGAGGCAAGCACACAGTAAACCCAGGCTTGGACTCTGCACAATCACAGAAACTGGAGCTGGATCTTCCAGTGTCCATTTAACAGAATCTCAGTACACTGTGCTAAGTCAAAGTTTGAACATTGTATGTACAATAGCCCACTGTTAATGTATTTGACATACTGAATGGAAGGTGGATAACTGGGATAAAGAGACACAGGCATATAACATCTTTTATAAAATCATACTAATAAAAGGGAGGTGGTGTAGCTCTCACATTTCAGACACTTTGAAAGCAAAGGAGATTAAAATTAAAGAGAATGATATGGAAAATACAGAGCAAACAAAGTTTCAGTTAATGCAGAATTCATGATCTATACCAACTGGAGTATGCTATAGATCTTCTAGCCTCAATAGCAAGGAGAACAATTAATTTGTGGAAGCTATTGATAGAATGGATGTGGATAGAAAAATATTACTAATGGGAGATTTTAATGTACCCAAGATTGATTGGGCCAAACTAAAATGAGCTACACCATTAGAAAACAGGCTATTGGACATTTTTCACATGCAAACCTTGAGCAATGTGTACTAGATGCCATTAGGGCACAACATTCTAAACTTGGTACTTTCTATTATGGATAAACAAATATCAAGCATAAAGTAAGAGACCCACTTGAGTCAATCACCACAGCACGGTCTATTTTACTATAAAAGACCTTGCCAACTCCATAAGCGGCAGTACAACATTTAAGTGCTATAATAAATCATACTGTGAGGAAATGAGAATATAGTTGAGTATATGGGACTGGAAAGTGGATTTAAAAGGACTTACTTTAGACCAAAAAGGAAAATTAGCAAAGATAAAATGGAATGCTCTAATCGAAGTTCATTCCTGTGTTTAAAAAGTATAATGAATGAAGAAGAATTCTGCATTGGTTTAATAGAAACATTAAAAATCTTTAAATAAAAGGAATAGAGCCTACAAACATTTTCAAAAATAACACCCTGAATACTGGGACAGGTATAAGGATTTGTCAAGGAAAACTTAAACTAATCAATACGCTGAACAAGACAATGAAGTTAGATGGCATCCTTAGCTAAAGACAACAGCATTTTTTTTAACTAATGTAGGGATTTAAAAGACTGTCAAAGATCAATAGGTCCCCTTAGGAGCTGGAGCTGCTGTTATAACTATACTTCTCTACTGGGACTATATTTCCTCCTTCCCTCCTAAGCCAGTTCTACTTTTATAGGCATAGGATTTGACTGACAACAGGAACTTCCTGTTTAGGAGCAGGAAGTGAGTGATCACAGAGCCAAAGACTCACCATCCTAGAAGGAAAAGAGTAACTCTCTGTCCCCTCCTAGCTGCTGGAGGTCTGACTCTGAGCAAGTAAGGAGACTACTGAGAAATATAGGAACTTGTTGTCTCAGAAAAGGAAGATCAGGAACTTAAAGGGCACAGAAGCAGAGTAAGTAAGTAGGGAGAAAAAAATAAACAGAGGAAAGAGGCATTCCAACAACAGTTAAGGGACCAGAAATAAGAGATGATGGGAGTGGTGAAGTGCAGTGGCTGTGGAGCAGCAGTCTTCCAGGAGACATTCTGGAGGATGTGGTATTGTCCCATCTGTGTGCACCTCTCTGGGCTGAGGAAGGAGGTTGCTCATTTCCAGGTTGAGTTTGCCAGGATTTGGGGACCTCCTCTCCCACCCAGGGACCACCAGAGCCACTGCTGTTGCCTCAGAGGTTGCCAAGAAGAGGAGTGGTTGGACCACAGTGGGCTCAGGGAGGATGAGGGTGGTGGAACAGAGGCACATCCCTCCAGTTGTACTGCTCCACAAATCATATGCCATTCTGGCAAAGTGTGGTTCATCTATGGAGGCACCCACAGTGGAGACCAAGGAGGATGCTGGGAACCTCCACAAAGGAGACCCACAGGAGGGTGGCATGGAACCCCAGGGGAAATAAACAACTCCTGGTGGGGACTCCATTGTTAGGGGGATAGAACTTGGGGAGGAAGGGGTGAGGAGGTAAGGTGCCTGCCTGGTGTCATGGCTTGGAGGGACAGGAGCGAATCCTGAGGATTGCTGAAGCAGCTGCATGTGGGAGGGAGCTGGATGTCATTGTCCTCCTAGGGACAAATGGCCTGGCTGAGAAAGGGATCAGAGCAGTGCAGGAAAAGTTTGTGGAGTTGGGGAGGGACTTAGACAAGTAGCATGCACAGTAACCTTCTTGGAGGTGCTGTCTATGGCATGGTGAGGCTAGGGTGCTCCACACCATGGGATTCAATCAGTAGTTAAAGAACTGGTGCAGAGCTCAGGGATTTGGCTTCATTGGAGACTGGGGGTCCACCTGGAGTGATGCAGGCCTATGCTGGCATGATGGTCTGCATCTGTCCAGGAGGGAAATCAGGATCCTAGGTGATAGGATTAAATGCTTCATTGGCTAGCATTTAAACTAGCAGGGTAGGCACTGGAAAGGAGCAGGAAATCCTAGCCACCCTCCCCAAAAATCAGGGTAGTAAGTGAGGTAAACACCAAGATATAGATGTCAATAGGAGAAGGGAAGGGATAAATGGAGAAATGACAAAGGCAGTGAGGGCAGAGATGGGGTAAATGGGGTAAGGCCATCAAGAAATGGATGTAATGAGTACCAATGCCCATGTCTGGGCAACAGGCTCCCTGAACTGGTAACCTTGATGGAAGCGGGATACCTGGATATTGTAGTAGTCACAGAAACATGGTACACAGAGAACCATGACTCGGATGTTAACATACCAGGTACACAACTTATAGGAGAGACAGGGATGGTAGAAGAGGAGGAGTAGCCCTCTATGTAAAGGAAGGGATAAAAGCAACAGAACAAATGAGTAAACAGGTAGGAGAGGAGGCACTGTGGGTCACCTTAGAGACTGGAAATGGCACTACAATTCCACAGGGGTTGTATACAGATCCCCATGTCAGGTGAAGGAGAATGGACAAGGATATGATAGAAGGCATCCTTAGGAAGGCAGAGAAAGGGAGATACTGCTGATGGGGACCTGATTATGCCAGATGTTAAATGGAGCACCTTTGCTGCATCCACATCCAAGAACAGGGCCATTCTCGATGCCCTACAGTTCGCATGCCTCAAACAGCTAGTTTTTGAACCCAAATGTGAGGGAGCAATCTTAGACCTCATACTCTCAAATGGGGACAGTGAGAGGATCTCAGATCTAGAAGTTGGCAACCATCTGAAACAAGTTACCATCAAACAGTGTGGTTTATGATAAACTAGGCTACAGAGTCAAGTCATACAAAAGTGAGGGTACTGGACTTCAGGAGGGCTGACTTTGGCAAGATGGGAGAGTGCCTTATAAAAGCACTAGTAAACAGGCTAGAAGGAGGGTGAAGCAACAATGGTAAACATCAAAACTGCCATCACAGAGGCAACAAGCCTTTGTGTGAAGCAAATAAACAAATCAAAATGAAAGCAAAAGCCACTATGGTTCTCAAAAGAGGTGGTGGGAAGGTTAAGGAGAAAAGATTGCATTTAAGAAGTATAAGGAAACACAGAAGGAGCAGGACAGAGAACTCCACTAGTTAAGGCAGAAGGAAGCAGGAGGGAAGTCAGAATAGCAAAGACCCAAACTGAGAAAAGATAGCCAACTCAGTTAAGAAGGGGGATAAAATCTTTATAGGTACATCAGGGAGCATAGAAAGACAAAGGAGGGATAGTGAGGCTGAATAGAATGGATGGTGGGTGGGCAGAGATGGACAGTGAAAAGCAGGAAACTGAATGAATACTTCTTCTCAGTATTAACAAAAGAAGAGAAGGGGAGGTGCCTAATCCAATTAACAGAAGTGCTCTGGATAGGGAGGTCAATCCCAGTCCTTTCACAGAAGAAAGGGTTCTGAAAGAACTCTTAAAACTTAAGGTGGACAAAGCAATGGGGCCTGATGGTATTCACCTCAGAATTCTAAAAGAATAAAGGGAGAACTAGTGACACCACTGACTACCCTTTCTAACAAATCATGGGAGGATGGTGTGTGGTACCTGAGGACTGAAGGAAGGCAGATGTGATTCCTTTCACAAAATTGAGAGCAAGACAGAGGCAGGAAACTACAGACCTGTCAGTTTGACCTCTGTGCTAGGGAAAGTGATGGAATCGCTTCTGAAGGAAAGAATTGTTGAGTGTCTAGAGGCCAGTGGGGCACAGGATCCAAGGCAGCATGGGTTCACAGCGGGAAGGCCATGTCAGACGAATCTAATTGATTTCTTTGACTGGGTGACCAAAGTAGTAGACCAGGGAGGGGCTGTGGACATGGCCTACCTAGACTTTAGCAAGACATTTGACACAGTCCCACACAAAGATTAATAATCAAATTAACCAGCCTGGGAGTGGGTTCTAGGGTGGTAGCCTGGGTAAAACATTGGCTGGACAACAGGACACTGAAGGTAATTGTAAATGGAGTCCACTCTGAAGAAAGAGTGGTTACTAGTGGGTGCTGCAGGGTTCAGTACTGGGTCCAGATCCTTTTAATGTCTTTATAAGTGACATTGCAGAGGAACTGTAATGAATAATGCCTCCTTGCAGATGACATAAAGATCTGCAACAGGGTTGATACACAAGGAGGCATGGAAAGGATGAGAAGAGACTTGGCAAGGTTGGAGGAATTGTCCGAAGTATGGCAGCTTGATTCAATGCAAAGAAGTGCAAAATTATGCACCTGGGAAACAAAAGCCAGAGAATGATTACACAATGTGGGGAGGTAGTAACAACAACAACAATGGAAAGGGACCTGGAGGAAATCATATCAGATGACCTTAAGGTTAGTAAGCAATGTGAGAAGGCTGTAGGGCGGGCAGTAGGGGGATACTGGGATGAATAGGGAGAGGCAACACCAGCAGAAAACATGAAGTTGTTATCCCTCTGTACAGACTGTTGGCAAGACCCTATCTAGAGTACTGCTTCCAGTTCTGGAGACCCCATCTCCACAAGGACATAGACAGGATGGAGGCAGTCCAGAGGAGGGCAACTAAAATGGTGCAGTGTCTGCAAGAGAAGCTATATGATGAGAGACTAAAGGAGCTTAATATGTATTCCCCTGAGGAAAGGAGGAGAGGGGGACATGATAGAAGCTTTTAAGTACCTCAGTGGAATCAACAAAGTCCAAGAGGATAGCATCTTTCAAACAAAAGAGAGTGCAAAACAAGGGACACAATTTAAAGATAGAGGTGGAAGTGCCTAGGGACAATGTGAGGAAGTATTTTTTCACAGAGAGAGTGGTGGATGCATGGAACAGCCTTCCTGAGGAGGTTGTAGGCTCTAAACTGTGGGAAAATTCAAGAATGCATGGGAGAGACATAAGGCAATTCTTGGGGGCAAGAAGAAATAGGCTGTTGGCTAACTAGGATCTGCAGCTTATCCTGCAGGTAGGAAATGGGCAGACTAGGTTGGCCAAGCGGTTCTTATCTGCCATAAAATCTATGTTTCTATGTTCATGTAGGAGAAATTCTTCTATTAGCAAGAACAAGATATGGCCAAAACAGTACAGGGTCATATTATCAATAACTAAAACAGCGCCAAATAAATGCGCAAGCATAATGCCATGTACAGAAATAAGGTCGGGAAACATACTGACTGTAGATACAGTGCAGACCCATTGAAACAATAGGACTTTTTATTTTGTGGGGACTCATCCTCCACACCCCAACTTTGGGGACTTTGCCCCTCATCCCCAGAGAGAGAAACTCAGGACAGGAGAAAATTCTCTTTTAAAGAAAAACAAGTTGCAACACCAGGAGACTGGGGGACTAAACTGTGGTTCCAGAGTTCCAATGCTGCCATGTGCTGGTGCCTTAGCCACTCCACCATGGGAGTGATTCAACCAGGCACCACACTGGCAGCCTCTTAAGCACACCCCATCTAAGCATACAGGGACAGTGGTAGCAATTATTCCAATGCTGTAAAACCCTCGTCGCTGTACAAGATTTAGCTATCTGCAGTATGGTTTTCGCCATGCTGTTCAGGTAGCAACATATTGACCAGGTACCACCAAAAACCTTAATAATTTCTCTGTGTCAATATTTCAGCAGAAAACATAAGTGAAACTGTCACCCATGTTGAGAGTCCTTCACACCCACATGTTGTTGAAATATCAGAAAATAGTGTTAAGATCAAACTTAATAACATTAAGATTTATAAATTGGCAGGACCTGATAATATCCATCCCAGGATGTAAAGAGAATTGGTCAAAAGAATTAGCCGGTCCATTTGCCTCAATATTTACATCCTCCATCAAAGAAGGAAGGTAATGCAAGCATGGAGGAGGCTAATGTTACCCGTATATTTAAAAAGGCTCCATACATGAAGTAGGAAACTACCGCCAGTTAGCTGAACTTCTGTCCTGGGAAAACTCATGGAAGAATATGATAAAAGGATGATTGAACAACATCTGATAATTAAAGGATTAGCTAATGTATCCAGCATGACTTTATGTCATGATCATGTTTAACTAATTTACTACAATTTTTGAGCCAATCAGTAGCTTCCCATATAAAGGCCACCCGGTGGATTTGGTCTACTAGACTATTCCAAGGCCTTCAACATGGTCCCTCATGAAGAATTAATTGAAAGGTTGTTAGACCTAGAGATTCACCCACTAATAATAAAATAGGTAACATCATGGTTGGAAAATAGACAGCAGAGGTGTGCATACGAGGGTACTACTCTAACTGGGGACCAGTGATGAGTGGCGCACCCTAGGCTCTGTGCTGGAAGCCAGCATTGTTTAATTTATTTATATCTTCCATGACAACATTGTCAGGCTCCTGGATAAGCAAATATGCCTACAACACAAAACTGGGGGCAACTGTTAATAAGTAGGTAGCTGCATTACATTTTCAAAAGGATTTACATGATTTAGAATCATGGGCGAAAAGAACATCAACTGAAATTCATTGAGAACAAATGTAGTATAATGCATTTGGCCACAATAAACGGATGGCTGAATATAAGCTAAACAGTAAGGTTTTAGAAGTAACGGAATCAGAAAGAGACCTTGGCATGGTTATTAACAAAAATTATCCTTGATACTCATGCCAGGGAAGCAGTTAAAAGTAACAGGATGCTAGGCTGCATTTTTAGGCACATCAGAAGTAGGGAGGCAGGTGTAATACTTGTAGTTCCCCTGTATTCGCATTTGTTAGACCACACATTGAGTACTGTTCCCCTTTACTGCACCACATAATCTAGGGAAGCATTAGATTAATGGAGAGGTGCAAAGGAGAGTCATAAAAAATCACATCTGTAAGGAATAGACCCTATGGAAAGAGACTCATGGAACTGGGCCTGTACTCTTTGGAGTACAGGAGACTCAGAAAGGACTTATGTTTTCTATACAGAGCCTTTACCAACAAGGACTTGTGGGAATGTGCAGGGCTTAGTAGGAATATAAATGTTACATCAACCAGGACTCATAAACTTCAATTAAAGGGTGGGACTTGCAGAACAAGAAGGAGAGGAGTATGGTATAACCAACATTGTATAGTTTCAGTTTGGAATGGCCTCCTTAAGCTGTAGTACTTAGAACTAGTATGGAACTTTTTAAAAAAATCTTTGAATGATTATTTTGAAATAGCTCTCACCAAATAAGACTCTGATACATGACAAGTCTATATTGGCTTCTGCCGACAGACTTGATTCCTTTCTGTGATCAGTAATATCTATCAATTTAAAAAAATATTTTGAAAACTCAGTTTAAAAGTTCTATACCAACAGTGACAATATGGGGTACTTGGACGATCAAAACTCCATTTGAATGAAGATGAAATGGACTTGTAGGCCCTCATCATCCTGAATTAGAACAATCAAGCCCCACATGTCACATATACAGTATTAATAAAATGAAGAAGGTACTGTAAGATCATGGGAATTAATTTAAAGGGACACTGTCAACCCTTTTTGCATCATATTATTTCAAGTTGAAAAGTCACATTTTATGATTTCTTACCATTTCAAAAATTCATTGTTATTGTTGGTGTTTTAATCCACTTCCTTGCATAGTAGTATTGAAAAGCATGCTAATAGTTTAGCTAAACCCAATATTGTTTTATTTATAATCCTTTATCAGTTCTTACTACATACTTTCTGAACATTAGGAATACCCCCCAAATAGTGCAGACGCTCATGATGCAGAAACTCCTCTACTCCCACTGTATCTTGAGTATGTACACTCAGTTGGGGGTGTTCTAAATCCAGGAAAGACACATGGAGTTGATCATCCACTGTAAAAACATGTACTGTATTTGTGTTGTAGCATTAGTATGGTGGCAGTCTGTTTTGACTTTTAAAAGAAAGAAAGAATCAGACTCAAACTACCAGCAACATCAGCAATCTCTACAAAAGAGTGCAATCATAAGATGTGTTTTCAGTGTCTAGGGGGTATGATGGAGACGTCCATAAGGATGGGGGGCACAGACACAGAAACCACCACATGGCTGTATTACCTGGATCTTAATATAGGAAGAGGGTGCCCAGGATAAGTCCACTGCAGCTGCAGAGTAAAAGGTTACTTGAAGAGACTTACACCAGGGCTTCCCATGCTCTGCCCATACCCATCTGCTCCACCAATGACAGGATAGTGGCGCACTCCCAAGAGGAGTAAGTCAGGTCCTAACCTCTGCCCGTGGGGACCAGGGCAGGCTCTCTAACCTGTCCACAGACCCTGCTGCCTCCACAGCCAGACTACAATTTCAGCAGGAGACCTGCAACACCCACAGCATGTTCCCTGGAACACACTGACCACCGCTACTTCATGCTAATTACACCTTAGAAGACAAGCCAGAGACCAGGGGCAACCACCCCACCCCAATCCCTTCTCCAGCCTTTAGCCTGGACCAGATTCTCCCTTTGCACTAAAATGTTCCCTTTAAAGGCTTCCATGCCCAACTGGAATGCCTACCTGTGGAGGCCCCAGGTGATGTCAGAAGTTAAACCTTTAAATTTAGTAGCCCCTATGGGGGCTTACACTCTCCCCCACACAAACGCTCACCCCTGGTGAGTGCTCACCCCAGCAACACAGCATGGGCCCCATGGAGGGATATAAAAACTCTCCCCACAGATACCACCCGGTACTGCATGCGGCACCACCGAGATGGTGAACCCCACAGAAACCAATCCTTAGACCACTAGCTACACCCAGAACTACACTGACTATGGGACATGGTGACCTACCACTGGGCTACAGATGGCTTGCCAAAACACGGCGGTGACAGCCCCCTCTAAGACTCTCATTTTCCAACCCCCATTTTTCCCGAATGATGCTGCCACCAGACATACAACTGCCCCCAAAGTACACAACAGTCTGTGACCCAACAGAAGTGCAGAAGCATTTAGCACAAACATTGTATTAAACAGGAACAATTAGAACACATTGCTGCATGACAAGTGTATAAGCCTAGAGCAGTCACATCCCACATGGACACTCACACATTGTAACTATTTACACTAACCCTACACTGACACACACACACACACACACACACACACACACACACAACATATACAAATACAATAATACAATCTCCTCACACCCTCTGCTTGACTATACTATGCATTGAGTTGCTCAATATTTGATGCAGACATCTGTAAAGCAGTCCCAACACAAAGTCCATAGGCTGCCAGAAGCTGGCTCAAGGCCCCTAGAGTTCATTTGCAGAAACCTGCTCTATTGCTATAACTATTACAGTAAAAAGAACAATTAACAATTTATAAACAAAAAGGATTTGTCTCATCAAATATCTGGAGGCTCATCAGTCCTTATATCAGAGTTCTGGAAAAGCTGGGAGGTGGTCCAGGATCTGGCAGCTTGGCTTCAATGCCAAGAAATGCAAAGTTATGCATATTCGAGCCAAGAATCCCAGGATAGAGTACTACCTGGGTGGAGTCCGAGTATCTGCATCAGAGGAGGAGAAGGACCCGGGAGTGATGATCATTAGTGACCTGAAGCACTCCATGCAGTGAAGGAAAGCAGCAGCAAAGACAAACTAGATGCTGGGATACATATCTAGGGGATCGTAGAAGGAGAGAGGAGGTTATACTGCCCTGGTATAGATCACTGGTAAGGTCAATCTAGAGTCTGGAGTTCAGTACTGGTGCACACACCTCAAAAGGACATTAATCTGCTAGACAAGGTCCAGAGGAGGGCTAAAAATGACAGCGGGTCAGCAGGGTAAGGCATATAAGGAGAGGTTGAAGGCACTGATCATATACTCCCTGGAAGACAGGAGAGAGAGGGGGACATGATTGGGACCTTTAAGTACTTGAAAGGAATAAATATATTTGATAAGGAGAGTCTCTTTAAGCTGAGTGGCAACCATAATATGAGGGGACACAGTCTTAACTTGGAGGGTGGAAGGTTTAGGAGGGAGGTCAAGAAGCACTTCTTCACAGAGAGGCTGGTGGACATTTGGAATGTGCTGCTGGAAGACAGAGGGCAGCTTTAGAGAGGCTGGGATAGGCATAGGGAGAAGGTAAGTATCATCATGGGTAGGGAGGATGGGAGGAGTGAGGTGGGAGGACACGGACAGTAGCTCAAGCTGTGGAACCTGCAATATGAGCAGACTTGATGGATCAAATGGTCTTCTTATGCTGGCTTCTTCATATGTTTGTATGTTCATATGTTCATAGAGGGCTTTACAGGTCTCAACACACAATCCTGCTGGTTAGTTGGGTGTTAATGCGAGCTGAAATTTAATAATTGTCACCTTCACGGCTATAGTAGAACTAGGGTCTGGCTTGGTCACCTCTTCTATGAAGGAGTCCTGGCTGATGACATAGTACTTGATGTGTTTGCCCTTGATATCTTGGATAACGGCAAATGTCTTAAATTGGTGATGCCAGTGTATGCATGCATATCACACATAGCCCGGCATGTCAGTGGGCTTCCTGGAGTTGTATCCCTAGACTGAAACAGCTGAGGCACCAGTTCTGTAGACCTTGTCCAGCCTGGCATGGAAAACCAGTTGGCATGTTTTTCCTTGTGTCCCACAGGCACTCAGGAAGATATTGGTAGCAATTGGCAGGGTACTCCTTGAGAATCTGATTCCTGATAAATCTCTCTCAGCCTAGGGCAAGTCTGGAGTGTGTGACATTGGTCCAGGAGCCTGTCCCAGCTGAAGTTACACTGTGGTTCAAAATTCCTGTACCCAGGGTAGTGATGCAGTTAAATAAAATTTTGCTAGTGAAATTGCCACAAATCAGCAATTTCACTGGGTGAAATGTTTCACAAAATTGCGATGCAATTTCACAATTTAGCCTGCAATTTTGCCCATCGCCAACCACAACCATAAATTGAACTCCACACACACACACAAGTTGCTCTGCACCCCCATTTGTTTTATTTAAAAATTCACCTTCTCCCACTCCTGGTGTCTAGTGTCCCCCAGCCATCACTGGCCATAAACATTAATAAGCAATCCCCCAAAGTTATCCTGCCACCTCCATGGTTTATTTAAAAACAGAAATAAAATATCCTTCACTCCCTGGTGTCCACTGTTCCCCCCACCAGCCGTCACTGGCTGTAAACATTAATAAGCACTCCTCAAATTTACCCTGCCCCTCCATTGTTTACTCATACCCTTCACTCCCATGTGTCTAGTGGACCCCACCCCATCAGTATATAGCACCCACCCAGCTGCCCCAGTAGCCCGATCAGGCCACTGCACAGCCCTCCACTCACATCCTTAACCGGCTAGCCCTACTGAGCACCACTGAGTGCTTGAATGAATGAGCACAGTACCACACTCATTCATTCAAGCACTCAGTGGCACTCAGTCAGTTATATACTGCCATATACTGATGGGGTGAAGGGTGGGAGGTCCACTTGACAGCAGGGAGTGAAGGATATATATATATATATATATATATATATATATATATTTTTAAAACAAACAAGGCAGGTGTCAGGGTAACTTTGGGGGTTGCTTATTAATGTTTACGTCAGGAGGGACCACTAAACACAAGGGAATGAAGGGTATATGTTTTGTTTTTAAAAACAAACAACAGAGGCAGCAGGGTAACTGGGGGTGCTTATTAATGTTTATGGCCAGTGACAGCTGGAGGGGCCACTAGACATCAGGAAGACGTGAACATAATTTGCTATGGGAGGCGAAATTTCTCCTGCAGGTGGTGAAATTTTCTGCAGGTGGTGAAATTTCACCCATGGTGTGAAATTTCACCTGCAAGCAAAATTTCTGTGGCATGGGGTGAAATTTACTTGACAAGCTGGCGAAATTCCATATTTCTGCCAAGGAAATATTTTGGTATGTACGTATTAATTCTGAAATATTTAGCCTCGGCAAAATATTCCACTCAAGACAACACTACCCAGCAGTCAGTGGGTCTGAGCTGGTCTATCTCTTCTTTTCTCTGACGGCAGTCTTGAGGCAAATTAGGGAGCCTTGTCAGGAAAACAAACATAGGTGACTGGTAAGGTTTGGGAATAAATCTGTCCAGAATCTGGTCACTGAAAGACACCTTGTAAGCAAGACTGTCTGTAAGGATTCCCAGATCTTTCTTATCTTTCCACTTTTCTGATCCAGAGCTGTTCCTTTTTTCCCCAACCTCTTCAATGATGATCTCTGTCTGCTCCTTCATTTTTAGGCCAGGCCCCTTAGATGGCTTCTTGGGTACAGGCACACGATAAGAGGACAGCAGCTTCTTAGACAAAGGGGCCCATGACTGAGGTCTTCCTCTGCCAATAGGAGATACAGGACCCCTAGCAGGACTAGGGCTGGGAAGACAGCTAGCACCCTTCTCTGGTGATACTTCAGTGCTGGAATCCATTGGTACTTCCTCCCAAACTTCAGTACTGTCTATCTTGGAACTGAGGGAGGTAAATCGTTCAGGCCATCCCCATAAAGGCATATCCAGGGGCAGGCCCTCAGCAGGCTTAGCAGTTCTGCAGAGCACATGTAGAAAAGCAGCAGATACAAAACTCATGGTCCTTGGTATTTGTACAGGACACACTGCTCTGTCGTGGTCAGCTCTCTATGTCTCCCACAGCCACCACAACATATTGACAGAAACAGTCACTTACATGCCAGTCAGCTCTGGCGCTTCAGTCATCTTGAAGTTTTTGCTGGCAAACTTCCCAACTCTAGACTGTCGGACACAATTTCAGCTATGTAGAATTTTATGTTCTACCATCTTCCTTCCCTTTCCTGCTTTGGCCTGCCGCAACCTCTGATCTCTGGTACTGTACTTCTCCTGGCAACCAGTCACCAGCCAATCACCGCTGGAAGCTAGGCATAAGGCTGAAGGCTACATTTTTGTCTTTTCACCCAGATCTCACAGACAGCTCCCAGGCACTGCTTCCAATGGTGCAGATTCTCACTGATCACAAAATGGTGGAGGTAAACCACAAGTCCAGTCCAGTCATTGCTGCACCCACCAACAGTCCAGGCACATGGGCACTCCAAAACAGCATCTTGGATGAGCCCCCACTGTGCAGACCTTCTCCCGCTGTGTCTAGGGTATGATGGGAAGTCAATTGGGAGAGACGCCACAAGAACTGAAACTGCCAGAGAGTTTTTTTATTTATTTAGTTGTTTAACCAAGAGTAGCACACTAAGCTGAAAGCTTTTTTGCAGGTGCAACCTGGGAGCACAGGGAAGTTATGACTTTCTCAGGGTCACACAGTATGCAAGTGGAAGCAGTGATTCAAACCCAGGTCTGGTCTGCTGGATGTCACCAGATTTGCAGCTCAGAGCCTTAAACCACTGCGCTTATACTGCCTCCCAAGGTTGCCCAAGATGAGTCCATTGCAGCTGTGGAGTAAATGGAGGTTAATCACATTCAAATTGGCTGAATAAATAAGTCCATTGTCCAAACAGTGTTAAAAGTTCATAAAACTCCCTTCATTGAGAACTGAAAACAATGGCCCCCGATGGAGCCTGGGAGTTTCAGTCAGTAGGAATTAATCTCAGGCACACAAGTACCTCAACCAGTGGTTAACTGAGATTGTGAAGACCTCCATTGAAAATGTCCCACAGCTGAATCATTCGTAAATGGGCTGGTGGCAGCAGCATGTCAAATGCAGCCAAATCAGGCTGCTAGATTACTCAAGGTGGCACAAACTCTTCTATGTCCTCCTCCTGCTCTCTTTTAGTTCTAGAGAAACACAGGTCTCCAAAATTCAAGCTCATGGATGTCTCCTGCTCATCTGCCTCCATGAATGCTGAATAGCACTACTGGGTCTCGAACCTCCGATGCTGCACTCCTGATGACAAAACTAAACGGGACCTCTAAAGTACAACACTTTTCAGGCTATCTTTGTCTGTCACTGAGACCTAAGGCAGATGCAGAAATGGGCACACTGGGACACATAGTGTGGATGCATACCCTAGTGGTGGACTGCTCACAGAGACTTGTGCCCTGGGTTCCTGAAATATATGCCCATTCATATCTGGTCTACCAATGACCAGACAGCAGCACACTCACAAGAGGGAAAAGGTGAGTTCTCACCTCTGCCGCTGGGACCAGGGAAGGCTCTCACCACTGTCAGCAGATCCTGCCCTCCTCAGCTGTACTAAAATCAAGAGGCCTACAATACACGCAGCATGTTCCCCGAACACACCATCTGCTACCACTTCTACACACAGACGCCACCTTAGAAGACAAGCCAGGGGAAGGTGGTAATTGCCCCACCCTGGTCCCTTCCTCTGTCCTGAACCCAGATTGACACTTTCAAGCAAAACTGCCCCTTTAAAGGCTTCCACACCCAGGTGGCCCCAGGTGATGTCAAAAGTTAACCCTTTAGATTCTAGTAAGTCACATGGGTCAATTACATTAAATTAGGGACACTTTGCAGCCTAAGGGGTGATAGTTCCCTCTTTGAAAGAACATCTTTATAGCACCTTCCACCTTCTGGCCAACTTCCTATGGCTCTCCTACTTTATTAACCTATCAAACATTAGTTCTTAAAGAAATGGAGTCACTACTAAATTCTGAATAGCTCAGACAAATCAACAATTTTTCAAAAGAACAAAATGTCTTATAAGAATTGTGAGAAAGGACCAAATAAAAGTGAAACAAACTGATTACGGTGGGCTTGTTGTCATCATGGACAAGGAATGATATGCATGAGAAATTTACATTCAACTGACTGAGGTGAATAATTACAGGCCACTCAGAGAAGATAAAAAGCAATATAAATCGGCACCTGCTCAAAGCATTTTACTTTAAATCAGCTCGTATTATGGACAAAAGACCGAGTGTGCTTATATCATTCAAAAGGACTTTTATTAATTTAAAACTCACTTGAGATGTGGTACAAACCACAGAATTCATGTGGAAACAGCAATCACATGCAGCACAATAGTCCACAGTATTCTTGTTAAATCCACAAAGCATACAAAAGTCCATGCACAGGCGGATGTAGAAGTCCCAACAGGTGTGAGCAAGAACAGAGGTCGAACTTCCAACAGGCGTCACCTGGCCGCTTTCGCTGTTAGCTTTCTCAAGGTTGACGTCCACAGGTATACACCTGTATTTTAAACACAGTCCTTAAAGGATATGTACCCTATTATAAAACATATAAACAAATCAAAAACCATTAACCAAAATACACCACTTAATATACCCAAGGCAATCTCCCAATAAATAATTATGTAAATAACCCATTCTTATAACACTAAATATAGAAATAGAAAATAAATATATAAAATATATATATCAATACCCAACTTCACTTTATCTTTATATTTGAAAATGGACGAATCTCAAATCTTTCATTTAAGCCAGGTTCATACATAGCCCTCATTGCAAAATCCAGTACTGTTCCCTACATAGAAGGAGGTTATCCAAATCCCCCTTTTCGTAGTATAGATTTTCTATTGCTGTAAATGTAAATTTATGTAAACTTTTATCACGTGCTTTCATGACATGTAAGCTAAAGCATTTTCATCACCATTCAAAATGGCCTTACATGTTCACCTATCACAATTTTAAAGGGATTTAGTTTTTCCCAATATAAAACAATTACAGCAACATTCTGCAATGTATACCACACCAGATGCTGCAAGTAATAAAGCCTTTTATTTTAACTTCACCCTGTTGCATGATTTTTAAAAGTCTTTGTTGTTTTAATCCATGGGACATTAAGTTACCACATTTGTTGCAACCCTCCACTGTTTTCACTATTTTGTTTAACCAATCCTGAGATTTTTCATCATTTGGTTGTACAGAATGAACCACAATATCTTTAATATTTTTACCTCTTCTAAACACAATTTTAGGTTTACCAACTTGTTTTTGTTTTAAATTATTATCTAGATTAACCAAATGCCAATGTTTCCTTATAATTTTAGCTACCTCACCAGATTGTGGACTGTAGGTAGTAACAAATGTGGTCTGTGGATCATGACTATTTACCCTTTGTTTACTAACTAGTAAATCCTGTCTTAACAATCCATCCACATCATTTTTGCTTTTTTAACAGTTCATAACTATATCCACGGTCTTGTAACTTAACAGTCATTTCATTTACCCTTTTATTATATCTACCTGAATCACTACAGTTTTCTCTTGATACGAATGAATTGACCCTTAGGTATAGCATTAATTACATGCCTGGGGTGACAGCTACTAGCTAACAAAATAGTATTCGATCAGACTGTTTGGTATAAGGTCAGTTTAACACCACCCATTCCATCCTTATAGATTCTTAAATCCCAAAAATTAATTTCAGTGTAACTGGAATTAATAGTAAACCTCAGATGCTCATCACTATTTTCCAAATATTCCACAAATTCTACTAATTCTTCCTGATTCCTTTCCACACCATAATGATGTTATCAATAAAACGTCTCCATAAATCAATTTTGTGTAGAAAGGATTATTCGGACTCTAATCACCCAATTCCCATCTTGCCATATATAAGTTGAGTATAATTAGGTGCCATACTGGCACCCTAGCTGCACCCATTTTCTGTAAATAAAATTCATTTATAAAAAAGTGTTATATTCTAATATAAATTTTGTTAACTGAACTAACACCTCTGTTGGTGGTTCTTTAGTTGTCCTTCAAATATGACCAAGAAGTTATGAGGCAACTGCTAGATGTGACTTACTATGAGAAATTAAAATCAGATAAAACTGTACTTTTTAAAAATAGTATAGATATTTATTTGAAACGAATCAGAGAAGAAAATCTAATTTCTGAGAGTGTATTGAGGTTTTTGACAGTTGAACATCCTACTAGAGCTACTTTCTATGTGTTGCCAAAGATTCATAAAGATTTAATGAATCCACCAGGAAGGCCAATTGTGTCGGGTAATAATAGCTTGACGGAACCGTTAGCAAAATATGTGGATTCTTTTTAGTTAAAATTGTTCAGAAACAGGTACCAGCTTATATAAAAGACACAAGTGATATTTACAGGTACTGGAGGATTTGGCAATAGAAGAAACTAGTATTCTAGTGACATTAGATGTTACATCGCTATATTCAAATATTCCACACAAACAGGGATTGGAAGCATTAAAATTCTATTTGGAAAGAAGGACAACTAAAGAACCACCAACAGAGGTGTTAGTTCAGTTAACAAAATTTATATTAGAATATAACACTTTTTTATAAAATGAATTTTATTTACAGAAAATGGGTACAGCTATGGGTGCCAGTATGGCACCTAATTATGCCAACTTATATATGGCAAGATGGGAATTGGAGGTGATTAGGAGTCCGAATAATCCTTTTCTACACAAAATTGATTTATGGAGATGTTTTATTGATGACATCATTATGGTGTGGAAAGGAATCAGGAAGAATTAGTAGAATTTGTGGAATATTTGGAAAATAGCGATGAGCATCTGAGGTTTACTATTAATTCCAGTTACACTGAAATTAATTTTGGGATTTAAGAATCTATAAGGATGGAATGGGTGTTAAACTGACCTTTATACCAAACAGTCTGATCGAATACTATTTTGTTAGCTAGTAGCTGTCACCCCAGGCATGTAATTAATGCTATCTTAAGGGTCAATTCATTCAGATCAAGAGAAACTGTAGTGATTCGGGTAGATATAATAAAAGGGTAAATGAAATGACTGTTAAGTTACAAGACCGTGGATATAGTTATGAACTGTTAAAAAAGCAAAAATGATGTGGATGGATTGTTAAGACAGGATTTACTAGTTAGTAAACAAAGGGTAAATAGTCATGATCCACAGACCACATTTGTTACTACCTACAGTCCACAATCTGGTGAGGTAGCTAAAATTATAAGGAAACATTGGCATTTGGTTAATCTAGATAATAATTTAAAACAAAACAAGTTGGTAAACCTAAAATTGTGTTTAGAAGAGGTAAAAATATTAAAGATATTGTGGTTCATTCTGTACAACCAAATGATGAAAAATCTCAGATTGGTTAAACAAAATAGTGAAAACAGTGGAGGGTTGCAACAAATGTGGTAACTGTAAATATTGCCATGGATTAAAATAACAAAGACTTTTAAAAATCATGCAACAGGGGTGAAGTTAAAATAAAAGGCTTTATTACTTGCAGCACATCTGGTGTGGTATACATTGCAGAATGTTGCTGTAATTGTTTTATATTGGGAAAACTAAACGTCCCTTTAAAATTCGTATAGGTGAACATATGTAAGGGCCATTTTGAATGGTGATGAAAAATGCTTTAGCTTTACATGTCATGAAAGCAAGTGATAAAAGTTTACATAAATTTACATTTACAGCAATAGAAAAATCTATACTTACGAAAAGAGGGATTTGGATAACCTCCTTCTATGTAGGGAACAGTACTGATTTTTGCAATGAGGGCTATGTATGAACCTGGCTTAAATGAAAGATTTGAGATTCTGCCATTTCTCAATATAAAGATAAAGTGAAGTTGGTATTGATATATATATTTTATATATTTATTTTCTATTTCTATTTTAGTGTTATAAGAATGGGTTATTTATAATTATTTATTGGGAGAGATTGCCTTGGGTATATTAAGGGTATTTTTGGTTAATGGTTTTTGATTTGTTTATATGTTTTATAATAGGGTACATATCCCTTTAAGGACTGTGTTTAAATACAGGTGTATACCTGTGGACGTCAACCTTTGAGAAAGCTAACAGCGAAACGCGTCAGGACGCTCTGTTGGAAGCACTGTTCTTGCTCACACCTGTTGGGACTTCTACAGCCGCTCAGCATGGACTTTTGTATGCTTTTGTGGATTTAACAAGAATACTGTGGACTATTGTGCTGCATGTGATTGCTGTTTCCACATGAATTCTGGTGGTTTGTGCCACATCTCAAGTGAGTTTTAATTAATAAAAGTCCTTTTGAATGATATAAGCACACTCGGTCTTTTGTCCATAACACGAGCTGATTTAAAGTAAAATGCTTTGAGCAGGTGCCGGTTTATATTTTTTTATCTGTATCAGAACTGCTTCTGAAACCAGGCACTGCTTGTTCCCGAGTGCAGTCTTTTTCATATTTTGAATACTAAGAGAAGACCCTATTAGGACTTCAAGAACAGTATCCGTGACGTTTGTTTACATCATTTGACTGGTGTTATTACTAAAATGAAAGGAATATATGCTGATAGAACATCCCAAATAATGCCGACCTTGTATATTGTTCCATGGGTTTTAAGGACCAAACAAATCTCCCTGGTTATCCAATTATCTCAGGACAGGGCTCCCTCACAGGAAAAAGGTCCATATTTGTGACTGTTTTTACAACAGGTAGTAGTTACCATATCCTCCTATGTTAGGGATACTATGAATGTTTTGGACAAGCTGGGGTGAGGGTGTTGTCTGACCCACTGATTATGTATGTATTTTAGTTGATATATGTCCTCACAACCCCTGAATTCAACCCAGTTTAAGTATGTTTGTGCTAGAATATCACTTGCATGATCACCAATTGGCTGCTGATTTTCCCACTGACTACATTCTAGAATCAGCCAAACTCCTTTAGAAATCAAATATTTTTGTTAGTTAAAACCTTTATTAACAGCTTTGTTGGACAGCAGGACACCACCATGTCCACTTCCTATAGGCAGTCATTTTTGGGTTGGTAGGTGGGGCCATGTAGTTTGCACCAGATACCATCTATATCAACCCCAGGTTAAATTCTGGGGCTGATATATAGGTGATATTCTAGTTATTTGGGAAGGAAATTTCAATAAGCAGAAACATTTGCAACAACTTTGAACAATAGTGATTTGAACTTTCAATTCATTGCAACAATGCATGAAAGTGAAATAGCTTTTGGGATTTGTACATCAGATTTGTACCAGGTGAACAGATTATCATGAAGACACACTGTAAAACAGCTTCTGGATATACAGTGTGATTAGACCAAATTGCCCAACCCCAGCATACTATTGATGCTGCTCCTTACAGTCAGGTTATGAGAACAAGAAGAAATTGCTCAAACTTGGCATTGTTCAGTGAGCAAACTGATGAGTTAAACCGCAAATTCATAGAATGCAGCTATTCCAGGGAGCTACAGTAGTACAGCAAGTGTGTATGTAACAGAGTGAGACATTTAGATATGTATACATTACTAGGCTGCAGAAATTGTATGAATGATCATTTCAGTGGAGTGGCTTTGTGATCTACTGACTGTCATCACAAATTTCTTCAATTGTGAAGAAATATTGGCATATGCTAAGGGTGATGTTACTTTATACAAGTCACCTGGTGAACATCCATAGATAACTTACTGCTGTGGAACAATATAGGTGACAGAGTGGTACTGAGTTAATACAAGGCTCTTGTTGTACAAACATATAGCTAACTGACTGCCCCCAAAGCCAGCTCTCACTAATGTGGAAGATGCAGTCCATGCAAGTACTGTCAGTGGACAGGGACCAGGCAGTGGACATCCTTTATCTGGACTTCAGCAAGGCTTAGACTCTGTACCCCACAAAAGATTGATCAGGAGGCTGGTGGATCTCAGGGTTTGGGAGAAGATGACCAAGTGGGTAGAAGGCTAGCTGAGGATAGGACCCCGATGGTAATGGTGGAGATAGAGTTATCTAGCACGAGAAGTCACCAGTGGGTAGTACAGGGCTCCAGTGCTGGGGCTGGTGCTGTTCAATGTCTTCACTAGTGACACTGGGGATGGCATTAAGGGCAAAATGTGCCTATTGGCAGATAACACAAAACTCTGTGGGAGTCTGAACACAGTAGAAGAGATACAGGACCTGCAGAAGACCTGAGAAAACTTGACAGGTGGTCCCAGATTTGCTTGGCTTCAATGTCAAGAAATGCAAAGTTATGCATGTTGAAGCCAGGAATCCAAGGACAGAATACTACTTAGCATGGGTCCAGGAAGCAGCAACAGAGGAGGAGAAGGATCTGGGAGTGATAATCAGTAGCGACCTGAAGCACTCCACACAGTGCAAAAAGCAGCAGCAAGGGCAAACATGATGCAGGGATGTATACAAGAGAAATCAGCAGTAGGAGAATGGAGGTTATATTGCCCTTGTACAGGTGGCTGGTAAGGTCACATCTTGAGTATGAGTAAGATACTGGTGCCCACACCTTAAGAAAGACATCAGTCTGCTAGAGACAGTCCAGAGGAGGGCAATAAAGATGACTGTTGGTCAGCAGGGTAAAACATCTGAAGAGAGGTTGAGGGCATTGAACATGTACTCCCTGGAGGACAGGAGGAGAAACAGGACATGATAGAGACCTTCAGGTACTTGAAAGGTTTAAATAAGGTGGGTAAGAAGGGTCTCTTTTAGCTAAGTGGCAGCTGATGCATGAGGGACACAGTCTAAAGCTGAGGATGGCTTAAGAGGAGGTTAGGAGCTTCTTCATGGAGAGGGCAGTGATCAGTTAGAATGTGCAGCCAGAGAGTAATCTTAATAAAGTCAGTTGGCAGCTTCAGGAGAGGCTAGTATAGGCATAGGGAGAAATTATGGGTCATGGGTGTGGTAGATGGAAAAGGATGGGAGAACTGGGAGAGCAGGGTCAGTAGAGGAAGAAGAGGACCCTGTAAATGTGTGCAGACTAGATAGACCAAATAGTCTCATTCTGCTGGCTTCTTCATATGTTCAGTATGTAAACTAGATGCAAGTTCGAGCATCAGAACAATTCACAGGTTTACATCAGGCAATTTATTAGTTGCCCAAGGTCATTCATTGTGTATGCCATTTTCTGCACCTGCCCTTTGTATACATACAGAACAGTTCACCGATTATGGAAACAAATACAGGAACATGCTCATTCAGTGAAGGCTACAGCACCAGGCGTGCCATAATCTTTGGGCATAGAACATGTTCCTATACTCACTCGTGGGGTGACAGGGTGAAAACACTCTTACAGAAAGAATCCAGGTGGACCTAGACACATAATACCTTGATTCAGAATGGCCTAAGTTATAGTTTAGATGTAATTCCCTTCTTTAAATTAACCAACAAAGAGCTGATATCAGTTGCCCTGCATACTTGAACTCTGGATTGTAAAGGCAATATGTTCAGAATGTTTTACAATTATTTTTTCTACTTTCCTTTAGATGAGCCTTGATTATTTATTTATTTATTGATTGATTGAGTGATTGATTGATTGATTGATGTAGTTGGGTAGTTAGATATTGTTGACCAGGTAAGTGCACTAGACAATTAAATGCCTATTTTCAGGCATGACCCAGGAGATTACACAGGATCAGGGTCAGGAAACAACAAGGCAGGCTATGGGTGCCATACAGCAATCAGAATAAATACAAGACAACACAATAATAAACACTTAAATACAATATTCCAACAGTTAAAACAGAATTTACTACCCTCAACAGTAACTAAATAAATTAAATAAAAATGAAATCAGACATCAATTCCTAAAACAGATAGGGACTATAAACACATTCCAGGAAGGCCTGTTTATACAAGAAGGCCTTGAGGTGGGCCTTAAATATCTCCATAGAAGGGGCCTTCCTTACGGTTGAAGGAAGAAATCCACAGGATGGGGTGGTGACACTAAATGCTCTGTAGCCAGCAGTTTTAACCTTGTCCTGGAATTATGAGGAGGCCCTTAGAGGAGGAGGAGTGGAGGAGTCGATCAAGACAGCAGGTGCAAGAAGGTCCTTCAGGTAGCCACAAGTTACAGTACAACAATGGTGACTGACATTGTCAACAGCATATATAAAAGATTACATAGCAAGGGCAGTACATAGATAAGCAAAAAGGTCAAAATTACAATGCACTAGAGGAGCAAGAAAACTGTTAATGAAACCAAACAATATAGTCTACTGAGACACTGCAAGGCAAATCTCGGTAGCAATAGTCAGATTAACATTAGAGACTGAGGTAGCAACCAATTAAAAAAATAGAGCTGTAGACGTAAGAGCTACATGAGACATAAGGAGGTGACTGCAATCCTTTTTAAACTTAGTAGCAGTCAGGCACTGATGTAGGCTAGGTGGTACAGAATTCCACAGTCTTTGGGCAACAACGGAGAAAGTACTGTCTCCCAAATGTGTCCTGGTTCCGTAATATTAAAAATGCTTCATGAATAGCAGACCTTAGTGGGTAGGTACTAGTTGGAGAATGGAGAAGACTAGACAGTGAAATAAAAGACTGATTTTGAAAGACATTGTAAACCACCCTCAAAGTGCTAGGTCACACAGGGCAGCAAGAGAGCCATCCCAGTTTACCAAATAAAGTGTCATAATGGGAAAGGTGGCTTTAGGACGTGGTGAACTGACAAATGTTATTATATGTAATGTCCCATTTATGTAAGTTGATTTGGGAAGATGTATAGGTTACAAATAACCCATACCTATGCTTAAGAAGCAGGACTCCATGGACTATGGATTGGCAGGCTAATGTGGTAAGGTATTATTTGAGCTCATACAAAAGACTCAGTTTAGTGTTTAACAATTTGCAGATGCCTGTTATGTGCAAGGAGAAATCAAGGACTTGTCAGGTTTGACACCGATGTAATTGAATGTAGACACCAATGCAAGGGTGGAGGGGCACAGCCAAACAGCATGGCCTTTGACTTTGCTGTATTTAAGAGGAGTTTGTTACACAGTAGCCAATGCTACACTCCATGAAGTTCAGCAGATAAATTAAAGTTAATGTCAGACATGCTATATGTTAATTGCAGAATGAGGTCCTCTGCATAGAAGATAGGGGTGCAGTTGGTGAGGGTCTTGTGAATGTTGTTTGTATGAAGAGAGAACAGAAGGGGTCCAAGTATGGAACCTTGTGGCACTCCCACCGTGGTAGGGGCAGGATCAGAGAAAGTAGCTCCAACTTTTACCTATTGACACCTTCCATCAAGATAGTTCCTAAACCATGGTAGGGCAGAGGAGAGACCCATAGTTTGCATAGTTTGCTACAGAGCAGATAGTGGTCTACCAGACTGAATGATTTAGTGTGTTCAATGAAAACTGCTCCTGTGCACTCACCCCTATCTATAGCATATACAACCTTGGAGGTGAAGGAAAGAGCAGTGGTAGTGGTAAGATTTTTATGAAAACCATGTTGTGCCAGAGACAAAGGTTATGCCTGGTTAGGAACTCAGATAATTGTGATGCAACATGCTTCTCAGTATTTTGTTGAGTACAGGAATGATGGTAATTGGTCTGGGTAGTCCATTGATGTGCCAACTGATTTCTGATGTGGTGATGATGTCACCTGGATGTTGATACAGGCTGTTTGGTCTACTTTGGTTTCTCAGCATCGAGCAATAAGAGCGATCCATGGTTTGCCCTTCTTCCCGCCATGATGTGACCTGCAGTTGGTTATTTAAATAAGTGGGGGTGAAAGGATGTTGCTCCTATTGCCTGATGGAGAATTGTCAGAGTGCAGTGGCTGGTGTTGATGCATTACTTGCACTATCATTTACATCACTGAAATTTATGTCACTGTGGCATGGGTGAACCATTGGTCTGTGGGTCCTGATAAGTTTTGTGTCACCTTTATTAAAACTGGGATTAATGAAGTTGTATCTGTTGTTGGAATGATTGCTTGTGCACCTTTCAGTTATCTTGGTTGAAACATTTTTGCTTGTATTATGTAAATAATTTACATTCTTTTTTTCAAAGCTGTCCATATAATTGTCCCCATCTTCTTTTGCTCACAGCTACTCTGCTGGAACATCATCTCTAATAACCATGCTTATAAAACTGGTGTTAAGGAGTCCTCTTGTTTTCTTTAGTTCAGATGCATTAAATACACATTAAATTTATTTACTTTTCTCAGTGCCATATACTGTACATACCTTCCCACTTGGAAATATTTATGTATTAATTCAGTATATTACAGTGGAACCAGCCTGGATACAAAGCAATACTTTGCTGTAAATGGCATGTCTCAGAATATTGCATGACAAAAGCTTAAGTGTCATTAATTTACACTGTTCCTGCAGCATAGTGCAGCACTTTGCAGCAATATTGCATGTATTGCATTGCACCCTGGCCAGTGCCAGTGTAGGTCCCCTGTTGCTGTGTCTTTTTCATGGTCTTGCTCTTTTGTTTTTAGACATAGTTTATTGTGGTACTGCAAATACATACGGAGAGTAATGAAGTATGATCTGTTACAAATAAAGGTTACAACTGTTGTGAAACACCATTGATGAAACACAAAATGACCCTTCAACAATAAGCAGAGGTGGTTGAATAGCTTTAAATTAACATTTACATTCAGTACATATGATGGTAAAAATGTGTTTGATAATTTGGCCCATGGAATGCGATGTGACAACATGTGAGAGTGGTGCTGCAACCTGCATACATCAAACTAGGCTCTGTAAATCTATCTATATACCTAGATGTAAAGGGTATTACTTTATAAGTATCAGAGTCTGAGTAGCCAAACTTTTAAGATCATCACATGAATATGCAATAGAAGTGGAAATAGGAACAGTTGAGGGAGTATTACAGGAAACAATCTGTTGTGATATTGCCATTACCATGGGTTCCCAGGTTTAATCAAATTTATGCCCTTGCCCCTAGCATTGTGATGATAGTTCTCATTCTCATACTGAAACACATTATTCAACCAATGCACCATCACAGGAGGTGAGGAACTCATCCAATTTGTGCTACTGTCTTTCTCACATTTATCAGAGCTATGTTCCATAACCTGCTCATGATGTTTCCATGGAAAGCACAGACCTAGCATCATCAACCCCAAACATAAATTCAGATGGGAGCACGGCAGCGTACACTGCATTACCTTCTCCACCACTCTGTGTTCCTCTTTTTCAAGGGGCTACCTTAGCTTAGTAAGTGCCAAGTGCAGGAAGTTTCCTCTTCAACCAAGAACTTTGATCAAATGGGGCTCAGGGATGGTTTGTGCCTATGGAGCTGTATCAGAGTGAGATATGTTCTATACATGAAATTGTGCTGTATTTTCCTTAGTCTATTGGAGCCAGAACATACAGCACTTGGGCATGTTTTATGGCAAGATCCCCATCCTCCAGGGTTAGATAATAAGCTAAATCTCTGCTCCATTGTGCCTGTGCCTTAGAAGAGGGCACTGGTGTCACTCTGGTAAGCATTTTGATTAGGGCAGTGAGATGTCTTGCCCCAGTCAAGGGTGACATAATATTTCTTCAATGGGAGATGTTCCAAATGTAAGCTTAGCAATATATTGTCTAACCCAAAGGTATACAAATAAATCTTCTGCCGAAGAGCAAATTACTTCTATTATTGCTGTAAAGGATTTAAACATACCTCAAACATATAGGTCACCCACAAAGGTGGAGCACCCTTTACCTCACCTTAGTAAGGCTCGGTGTGAGCTACATTACCCCCATCTTTCTGCATACAGCCAGTAAGCTGGCTGTTAGGGACAGACCCTTAGGGTGATGGATAAATTTTGAACACCAAACCAAATTCCACCAGGTTGTCATGTATAAGGGTTGATTTTACATGGGACCTGTTTATCATCCAGGCTTGGTAACAGATACCACCTGACAATACCCATGTTATCAGCTTCCCTACTAATTTCAAACAGTCAGGGACACTCTTCTATCCACTTTTGCTAACAGAGCCAACTGAACTACCCAATAAAAAACACAACATTAGGGAGAGCGAAACCTCCTTGCACACTAGTTGCTGCAAAATGGATCTTGGTAGTCTTGCTTTCTTCCCTTTCCATGAAAATGTGGTCACTATAGCTTTAAGAGATTTAAAATACTTTTGTGGGACCTGAATTGGTAAATTCTGGAACAAAGAAAGACATTTGAGGAGTATATTCATTTTAATGTTATTAATGGGCCAAATAAGACTTATGGGAGTCCCATCCACCGCTCACAGTCTAGCAAATATTACTTAATAATTTACCATGGTTTTCTTGAAAAGAGTAGGTCCATGCCTGGCAATATAAATGCCTAGGTATTTAAGCATATTTATAACTGTAATGCCCAAAACAGTATTGTCCAAGTTGGTATGAGGATCAGGTCTAGAGATGCAGTGAATTTAAAATTCACCAGCGAAGTGAAGCAGTGGGCACTTGGCGTTGTTATTCCCTACGTGGAGCAAGTACAAAGTGCTCACTTTGCCTTGTCATTACCACTTCACGTTCAGGTGAATAACAATGCGGGCAAGGCTAAGTCATTGTTTTAATGGACTTTATGCTCTCATTAGAATTCTAAGTGATCCACTTGGTGTTTCAGATTTGGCAGCCCCCACACATCACATGGTTTACAGTACTGTAAGTCACATGCTTTTTAGCTAGGCAGGAAGAAAGTGAGTCATACAAGCAGACACTTTACTTTCTCCTGCACAGATGGAGAGAGAGTAGTATGTTTTGTGACTGCTGATACTTTAGATCAGAGCAAGGAGGAGATTTAAACTTTGATTTAGACCCAACAGCTTTTTAAAAGCTAAATTTTTGTCTTTTCTGTACTCTTTTTACTTAATTTGTTCTTTCTGTAAATTTTATTTTCTTACCTTGTAAGGTAGTTAGTTGTTGTGTGTGTGTGTGTGTGTGTGTGTGTGTGACTGTGGGTGTGTTGTGTGACAGTGTGAGTAGTGATTGCTCGGACTAAGGAGCTCAGTAGAGAGATGGACCAGGGTGAGGAATGTCTGGGACGGGGCAGCTTTGGGAGAGCGTGGTAGTGGTAAGTATCATACCATGTGCATGTGTGAAGGGCATGGGTGCCCATTCTTGTTGGACCGCTCAAAACTTGTGAGTGCCTCCGAAGCAGGACCAGCACTGCCTCCTGTCCTGACTCTGAGGCAGTTGAACCACCACCATCACCACCAAGTCCAGCACCAGGTCCTCTGGAGCAGGATGTGCCTGTTCCCCGGGTCCAGATGTGGATCCCATCCATGTTCAGCACCGTGACCAGCAGGCTTGCAATACATCCAAGTAACTATTAAAAAATGTATGTTGTGATTCATGACATGATCGAAATCATGATTTGTGACTGCATTTGTGACCATGATGATGAAGAAACATAATGCCTATGACTGTACTTCCCGGGCCTCGATGAGCTGTAGTTTAAATCTCCCAGACTTAAAAACACGTATCAGTGAGTACAATGGTGGAGTGGTGAAGCCTGGAGAGATACTACAAAACAGGCTTACAATACATCCTCAAGTAACTAGAAAAAATTAATGTTGGATTCATAATGTGAATGATTGTGAATCGTGATTTGTGACTGCATTTGTGACCGTGATGGTGAAGAAACGTGAATGCTTACCACCTACGGCTGTACTTTCCTGATGAGCTGTAGCCTAAAACTCCCAGACTTAAAACACGTATCAATGAGTACAATGGTGGGGTGGTGAAGCCTGGAGAGATACTACAAAACAGTCTTACAATACATCCAAGTAACTAGAAAAAATTAACGTGATTCGTAACATGAGTGATCATGAATCGTGATTTGTGACTGCATTTGTGACTGTGATGATGAACGTGATTTGTATCATGAGTGACTTGTGATGATGGTCCTGACTTGAAAATGCATATTAATGAGTACAATGTTCATGCAGAATTAAGCACCACACCTGTCCAGTACTCTGAAGGAAGCCAAAGAAACAACTGTGACTTAAGTTACAGATGGAGATTGGGCCCTAAAGAGATGCAAATGCACAGACAGATTAAGATTGTGCTGTGCACTGAATAAATGCAGACACAAAGGCACAACACCTAACCAGTGCTCACCATCAGAAATTCAAATCTGGAAAGAATACCTTTACCCGGTTGGGCGGGCCGCGCGGGGGCAGTGTGCTGTACTGTTGCAGTAACAGTCACTAGAACTAGCACCAGTACCAGTAAAGATACCACAAAGAAGTACAAAATCTCACAGCTACAGTGGATAGCAACTTCACATTGCTGAAATTATTATGTGGCACAATAAAGGTATCTGATTTGATGACACGCATCACACACACATATCACACACACACTATGCAATGCATAGCAAATTTAAAACTTCAGTAATATAACCACATATTTTAAACAAGCTAAAATTATGCACTGCTGCACCACAACAATCAGCAAAAATGGCAAGAAATATTGAACCTATTACTGTGTGTACATTAACACAGTTAAACAAGAAAAATATCACCTAAACAGAATGCACTTTTCTCAAAGTTAATCTACCTACACCACAGATACACCCCTCCCCAAAGCACACTTTCACTGTCTCTCAGTACACAGACTGAATGTTGTACATTAACATTCAAAATCCATACACAAACAATAAACGCTTGATGATATGAGCACAGGACGGTTTCCTATAATCGATGAACTAAAGTTTCAGCAAAAAAATTACTCAAAAGGCTTTTTAACAGTTTTTGAAGGTTTGAATTGCAGAGAGCTGTGAGAGCAGATTATCTCCCTACAGCTTCCTACACACACACTACCCCAAACTGAGGCTGTGCAGAACAATCTAGAGCCCATGCGACCTGAAATCCCATGAAACACTGCAAAATTCACCTTTGGAGCTTAAAAACAAGGCAAAAGTACATTGTTTTCAATGTACTTCATGTAAGTGATGGAGTAGTGGTTTGTTGCGTGATAACGCCAAAGTCATTGTTTTCAATAGACTTCACGTTACCCATTTGCAACGTGAAGTACCCACTCCGCCAGGTGGAGCAATCCGCCGACTCCGCCTCACTCCATGGATCACTCGCGGAGCCAATCAGCCACTTTGCTCACCACTAATCAGGTCTTACTGAAATGATCTTACTTTTAGTCCAATTTATTTTATGGCTAGAGATTTTGCCATATTCAGTGAGAATTTGCTTTATACTTGGGAGACCCTATTCTGGGTCACCAAGAAAACAAGATATCATCAGTGAATAGAGATATGCTGAATTGGTTATTGTCTGACTGGAAGCCTTTAATTAACTTGTCAGTGGATGACAGCAGACAAGGACTCCAGTAATAACACATATAGAAGAGGTGAGGGGCACCCTTGTGAGTTCTCCTAGTAAGGGTGAATAGCCTGGACAATTTAGAGTTGACTGCCAGCTGGCCCTGGGATCATGGTGCAAAGCCCATATCCATCTTATCATATTATTCCCCATTCCAAACTTTTTAAGTACTGCAAACATGTACCCCCATTCAACGAGTTCAAAGGCATTTTCGCAGCAAGGCGAAAACTGTTGATCCTGCCATGCCCTTTTCAGACTCCACTGCCATATAACGTTTAACCTTTCATGCACATTACATTTACCCTGACATCCTTGGACAAAGCCCACTTGGTCAGGTTGCACAATATGTAGTATCATCCCTCAATCTATGGGACAGCAGTCTCACTATGACCTTGTAGTCAGCTATGAGAAGTGAAATAAGCTGGTAGGAACTGCACTTCTTTGGGTCCTTTCCTGGTTTGGGCAGAACCGTTATCACTGCTGACCATGCAGATGGGGAAGCCAGCCTTTAGCTAAGCTCTCCTAAATCATGTCAGAGAGTGGATTCTCAAGTCCTGAACAAAGGTTTTGTAAAGTCAATAGTGAAACTATCAATGGTAGGTGCCTTTCCCCTTTAGGTGTTGAATCGCCCTTGGATTACATCCCACACAATATCTGCCTCAAATTAGTAAACTGTTGCAGTTTAATGCTAGGTATTTGTGCTTTATTTATGCAAGCCCCTACTCTTGATGTCTATGTGTATCCAGATGATAAGTTAGTGGGAGGGAGGTACTACACAACAAAGTAAACACAGTCCAGAAAATATAAAAATATGCTCATTACCTGGTTCAGCTGATGTCGGTTGTGAGATGGCTTCACAGGTTGAGGAACGCACATTCTTTGATTCATTAGGGCTAACTGTAGGGGGGCAATGTTCATTAACAGACACAACATGCACAGTTTAAATCAATTAAATTCAATGTCCACTCCAGAATCAAAAGTGTAAAACTAATTTAATAAAATGAGAAAGTTAATGAACCAGTCCATGGATAGTGGGAGTAACAGTTTTGGTGGTGGTACTTCACAGGCGAAACCTGACAATTGTCCTGCAACAATCTCTTTTCAACAGATTGATTTATCGCTTGCAGACATTCTCTCAGGCTGAAAAGTCTACATTCCTGACAGCAGCATGAGATTTGGTCCAAAACAGGCCACACATAAAAGTAGTTCAAACTCAGCAGCACTCTCATTTCATATTCCTTCATTTTACATTATCTTCACTTAGGCACTTGCTTACTGTTCCCTTCTCTTAGTCTCAGAATACTCCAACTGATGCAAAAATTTTGAAAGCATGAGACATGACATTAATTTAAGGAAGCATTTTTCACAGAGAGGGTTGTGGATGCATGGAATGGCCTTCTGGAGGAGGTTGTGAAGTCAAAAACAGTGGTGGAATTCAAGCATGCATGGGACAGTCATAAGGCAATTCTCACGAGGTGGGGGTAGGAAGAAATAGGCTGTTGGTTAACTAGGATCTGCAGCTTATCCATTAGGTAGGGAAATGGGAGACTGGGAGGGCCAAGCGGTCCTTATCTGCCATCAAATTCTATGTTTCTATGTTTCTACACAGAGGGTTACTTCAAAACACAGAGGAACTAATTTTAAACCACAAGAAGCTATCTTCTTACTGAAAGGTCATTCACTTCCTTAATGGTGTTCAATTTAGCAAGAACCAAAACCACCAAAGTTTTTCCAGATACCCAGTATACCCAGTATGTCACAAGTCTGTAGCTGGGCTCTTCCAGGACATTATGCATACCTCTGGCATGACCAGTAACTCCAGATGCTGTCCGCTCATGCAGCAATATCAATTTCTGGACAGCCTTCACCCAGGTGACTGCTAGCTGTGCCACATGGATCACCTGGATGTTCTGCCACCCCACCAGGATCCCAACCAACCACTCCCAACATGGATCCTTTTCTGCTTTCACAAGGCTGCACCCCCAAGAGCCCAAATATTGTAGCAGGCACCGACCAGGGAAAAGGAGTAGATCTGCCACCATGATGCCCTCAACAGTACAGGCTGCCACCTCTGAACTGCGCTCAAGCCCCATCTGCCAGAGCAGGCCTGCCCACAGAAGCCCTACTAGTTTACAGAAGCACTCTCCACCCATGGGTGAGATTACTTAGAAAACAGGGCCCTTAAGGATGCTTACCCTACCATGGTGTCAGAGATCCATGGCTGGCCTTCATTCTTTGACTTCTTATGGGCTCCAGCTCCCAAGAGCACCAACAGGACCAAGGACTTGTGCACCCTACTCCCCTTCTCTTACTGCCTGAGCTGCCATACTATTCATGTGTGGGTCTTCGAAGAAAGAGGGCCGAGTGGCAAGCCGCCCACCCTGGCCCCACCAAGGCCCTCCGTAAAACTTGTGGGCTCCCTGACCCTCTCTCTCTCTTTCATCAAGATGGTTGCCAAGCACCATCTAGCCCTCTGAGTTGCAAAGATTTTGTCTTCAGATCAAACAATCACATACAAAATACAGCTTTGCTGGCTGTGTCAAGTCAAGTACTTTAAGTAGTAACCATAGGGATATTTGTTCCTAAAAGGTAAATACTGCAGCTGCTGGCTGTGTCATGTCAAGTACTTTAAATAATAAAACACAGGGATAGTTTCTCCCAAACAGGTAAATACAGCACTGCTGGCTGCAACGAGTCAAGTACTTTAAGTAGTAAAACACAGGGATGTTTGTTCTCTAACAGGTAAATACAGCACTTCTTGCTGTGTCAATTCAATGCTTTAAATAGTAAAACACAGGGGCCTGGATATTCACAAATGCGCCAAAGGCTGGCACAAGTCTGGCGCAGTGCAAATCTGATGTGTGGCACAACAGGGAGCCATATTCAGAGTGTTACGCAGGCCGAACTGCACCAGCACAACCTGGCTGAATATGGCGAGTTGCACCATGGCGCAGAGTAGCTACATGGTATTAGAGTAGCACCATGGCAAAACAGAATTGCACCATGTTGCAGACAGAGATGCTCTAGCGCAACTGTGGGAGCACAGCAGCAGAGCAATGGTGGGGGCATGGCACAGAGAACAAACCCAGGGACAGAGCCATGAAATCACAGTGACAGGCCACAGGAGGTCTCCTCCAGCCAGGCTCAACAGGGCACACAAAGGCACCCAGTCACCCAACCCCAGAACACAATAGTGTCACAGATAACAGGTGACAGGAAGTGCCAACGTCCACCAGAGGGCCACCAAGGAGCCCCTCCACAGCCGCTGGCCGTGTCCCCCACCAGGACCATAGTAGGCCACACCCAGGACCGTGCAGTTGGCACACACACTGCACAGGCACACAGGAAGCCAGCACAGTAGGCATTGAACATGCTTGGTGGCAGGTAGTGTGGCAGACCACATGGGACAGGCCGCAAAACACAAAGCAGGAGCCCCAACACAGTGTGAAGGCAGTACCCAACCAATGACCGTGGTTGTGTGCCACTACCGTGCACACACCCACCACACATCCTGACGGCTGCCCCATGGGCACCCCACCAACTCAGGGATGGACCCCACTACAGTGTGACACACCACAGCAAACAGCAGTGAACCACAGAAGCACAACACATACCCCTTCTCATGCACACCACATGGACAGACACTGGGCTATTGCAGCATGGCTCCTCACACCACCTGCAAAGCAGACACAGACACAGACACAGGCAGGTAAGTCAGAAAAAAATACATATATATATATATATATATATATATATATATATACTGTATATGTGTATATATATATATATATATATATATTTATTTATTTATTTATTTTATTTATTTAGTTCATCAATCAGATTTACAACCTTTGAGTCACAGACTCATTTACAAAGGCACCTCGTCACAGGGAGGAGACAACAAGTAGCTTGTAGACAGGGTGGAACAATACAGGTGCGTACATACATTATAAAGAGCATGGAGTCAATATGTATATATATACATATTGAAAAACTAGTCACATCAAAACAGGGGCTGGAAAGGTAGGTACAGTGAGGGAAAGTGACAGGGAACAGGGACTGTACAGTGGAAGGGGAGACTGTGGGCAATGGACATCAGGGAAACATGGGAAAACAGGGAAAACAGGGGCAAAGCTAACAGCAGCCCCAGTCCATTGATACTCCCTTTCAGCTTGCAGCATCCATCGTGATTCGCACCACCTTCTCCAGGGTACACAAAGCCACCAGCAGCATTCCGGCGATCAGCCGGCTCAGCATCATCCAAGGCGGATGTCACCAACGGACACCTTTAACAAGGGATAGGACAGATGATCAGTGCAATGGCCCAAGGAACCATGCCCACCACTGTGCGCAATGGGCTATGGGAACACACACCCCTGGAGGACCCGCAATGGCGACCTGCAGGGGTGGGCCAATGCCAGCTGGCAATGCAGCACATCACGACAGTGCACAGAGGTGGTCCTGCCACACAATGGCCAAACAACTGCGCAATGACAGTCATATGGCACAGTGCTCCGGCAGCACCACAGCAACAACAGTGGCAGCTGGTGCACACCACCCACCAATGGCGGCACATGTGTCCAATGGATGTGCCACAGTGGCATGCACCACACAGTGTGACACACACAGCTGCCATGGCACATTGCACAGGGTGGCCACTGCACCCATGCCCCCACCACCCCTATGTACAGTCGAAGGATCATGACAGTTGTAACCTGCCCCTGTGGCCTGCTGGTGCCGGTCCAGCACCATCATGGCACACTGCTCCTGCTGTGCTGCTTCAGCCCTGGCCCCTGTCGGTCCTCCGGTCCTGGGAATGGGTAGAAGGCAGGTGCACATCAGTAACTGACAACAGCAGGCACCCACCCAACCCTTGTGCACAGGGCATGCCACTGCCGACTCATTCTGCACGTCTGCAAGCTGCATCGCCAGCTAGCAGAAACTAGCAATGCCACTCCATGGGGCACACAGTGACAGTGCACTCCTCTGAAGGGCATGCCCAGGCAGCCAAGCCAACACCACTGTACAGCACCTGGGCAGACAGCCAACATGGGATGACATACCTGGCTGTGGCACAGCCCATGCCTGGCGTGTGCCTGTAGCCTACTCAACTGCTCTGGGTCCCACTGCATGGGGTCCCCCATATCAGTGGCGGCATTTCACACCTGTCCTGTGCACCCCGTCCTGTGCTCCAGACTGGCAGCTATCTCTTGCACACAGTGCCCTGCCCCTGCAGTGGCACCTGCACAATGAGCTGGGGTGTGGGCTCCATGCAGGCCACAAGGTTGACCAGCTCCACCTGCAACCATTCCTGGGCCCATCTGCTCCTTCCTTGCACTATGTTCAGTATCAGCAGTTCGGCAGTGAAAATGGATGGAGGAGGCACCGTGTCCATGACATGTGCCTGATGAGCGATGTGCGGGAGCATCGCGAGTGCCTGATCTTCGCGCATTGCTTGAGATGCTAGAATGGGTGTGGCTATGTGGGGGTCACAGGGTCAAAGGTCTGATCCAGGGTCAGAGTCACCCGCTATGGCACACGCAGGCGCTTATAGGTCACGGCACCCCATGCACGACCATGCACGAGTTGGCCAAGCACAACATGTGCAATGTCACTGCATCATGTTGTCCTCACTGGTGCATGATTGACACCATGATACATGATACACATGCACACTGCAGGCGTAACTACACATGCGGTGCACTTCACTGCCATGACTTGCTCCAGTGCAATCCCATTGTGCACAGTGCAATATTGCGATATTCAGACACCACATGCAAATGAGCTCATTGGCCAATGTGTGGCACAGTGAGTGCATTAGCTTGTCATTACTGTTGCACCTGACCCCATTTGCATGCATTGCACTCATAAGCACTGTGGAACAGCACAGGCCATGGACTGGTACTGCAGCCTTGATAGGTAAGTTAGCATGCTACTGCAGCTCACTGGGAGCAGACAGCACATAGAAACATAGAAACATAGAAACATAGAATTTGACGGCAGAAAAGGACCGCTTGGCCCACCCAGTCTGCCCATTTCCCTACCTGACTGGATAAGCTGCAGATCCTAGTTAACCAGCAGCCTACTTCTTCCTACCCCCACCCCTAGAATGGCCTTAATGACTATCCCATGCATGCTTGAATTCCACCTCTGATTTTGACTCCACAACCTCCTATGGAAGGCCATTCCATGCATCCACAACCCTCTGTGGAAAAAATACTCTTAAATTACCTCTGAGCCACCCTCTCTATCTTCAAATGGTGCCTCTTGTTCTTGCACACCTCTTTTTGAAAGATGCTACCCTCTTGGACTTTGTTGATTCCTTGAACTACTTGAATGTTTCTACCATGTCCCTCTCTCCTCCTTTCCTCAAGGCTATACATATTAAGCTCCTTTCGTTCTCTTCATATGGCTTCGTGCAGACCCTGCACCATTTTAGTTGCCCTCCTCTGGACAGCTTCCATCCTGTCTATGTCTTTGGAGATTGGGTCTCCAGAACTGCACACAGTACTCCAGATGGGGTCTCATCAGCTGTCTGTACAGAGGGATAATAACTTCCTGTTTTCTACTGGTGATGCCTCTCCCTATGCATCCCAGTATCCCCAGCCCTCCTTGCTGCCCTCTCACATTGCTTGCCCACCTTTAGGTCATCTGATATGACTACCCCAGGTCCCTTTCCATTTTTGTTGTTGTTAGTATCTCACCCCCATTGTGTACTCTTCCCTGAGTTTTTGTTTCCCAGGTGCATTACGCACACTTAGCATTGAATCTAAGCTGCCATACATTTGACGATTCCTCTAACCTTGCCAAGTCCTTCTCATCCTTTCCACCCCACCCTGTGCATCAACTCTGTTGCAGATCTTTGTGTCATCTGCAAAGAGATACTTTTTCCTTCCAGTCCCTCTGCAATGTTACTTATAAAGACATTGAAGAGGACCAGTCCTAATACTGAACCTCATGGGCACCCACTAGTAACCCTCCTTTCCTCTGAGTGGACCCATTTACTATTACCTCTGTGTCCTATTCTCCAATCATTCTTTACCCAGGTTGTCATCTTGGGACCCACTCCCAGGCTGGCTTACTTGTATATTAATCTTTGTGTGGGACTGTGTCAAATGCCTTGCTAAAGTCTAGGTAGGCCATGTCCACAGCCCTCCCTGATCTACTACTTTGGTCACCCAGTCAAAGAAATCTATCAGATTCATCTGACATGACCTTCCTGCTGTGAATCCATGCTGCCTTGGGTCCTGTGCCCCTCTAGCCTCTAGATACTCGACAATTCTTTCCTTCAGAAGTGATTCCATCATTTTCCTATCACTGAGGTTAAACTAACAGGTCTGTAGTTTCCTGCTTCTGCCTTGCTCCCACTTTTGTGAAGGGAATCACATCTGCCCTCCTCCAGTCCTCGGGTACCACCCCATCCTCCCATGATTTGTTAAAAGGGTAGTCAGTGGTGTCACTAGTTCTACCCTTAGTTCTTTTAGAATTCTGGGATGAATCCCATCAGTCCCCATTGCTTTGTCCACCTTCAGGTTTAAGAGTTCTTTCAGAACCCTTTCTTCTGTAAATGGGCTGGTATCAACTTCTGTATTCAGAGTGTTTCTACTGTTTGTTTTATGTACCTCCCCTCTTCATTTGTAAATACTGAGCAAAATATTTGTTTAGTATCTCTGCCTTTCACAGTCTCCCTCTGCCCACCCTCCTCCCTTTATTAAGCCTCACTATCCCTCCCTTGGGTCTTCCTTCGCTCCCTGATGTACCTATAAAGGTTTTATCCCTTCTTAACTGAGTTGGCTATCTTTTCCTCGGTTTTGGGCCTTTGCTGTTCTGACTGCCTTCCAGCCTCCTTTTGCTTCAACTGATACAGTTCTCTGTCCTGCTCCTTCTGCGATTCCTTGTACTTCCTGAATGCTTTCTTTTCTCTTGAACCTTCACTGCCACTTCCTTTGAGAACCATAGTGGTTTCTTACATCATTTTGTTTTATTTATTTGCTTCACACAAAGGCTCGTTACCTCTGTGATGGCAGTTTTTATTATTTCCCATTGTTCTTCCACCTCCTTCCAGGATAGTACTGCAGGGTAGTACCCGACCAGGAGATGCTGTCACAGACACACTGTGCTGTCCATGTCCACAGGCAACAACATGTCGGCACATGAGGAGGGCAGGAGGCGGGGCCCTGCGAAGTGCAGGCCCAACCTCTCAAAGGCTAAGACTGATGCCCTGTTTGAGGCCTACCTGGACAGGGGAGCCCTGTTGAGTGGTGCCACAGGCACACCACAGGCCAAGGATGGTGCATGGGAGGAGGTGGCAACCTATGTGAACCAGCATTAGAGCCACCAGTGTTCAGCACTGGAGTTCTGAAAGAAGTGCACAGCTGGTGGCATGGAGGGTGCGTGCTTTCGGGCATGCTGGCATGCATGAAGCTGGCGTGTACCTCGGTGTTCTTCTTGATGAAGCTCTCACCTTGAATGATCACATTATTGGCCACATGTAAGGCAGTAAATATAAAACTTGGTGTCGCATATGGGACCAGTCGTATGCTCTCACCCTCAGCCAGACTGGCCATAGCTGGGGCATCCTCCTTCCCTCTCTGGCATATGGTGCAGTCACTTATACAACTGCCTCAAAAACACCTATGGAAAATGGGACACTACATACAATAATATCTGCTGATACGCCTGGCCTCCCTTCGACTAAAGCTCCACTGTTTACTATACGCTGACCTGAACTGGCCTCCACATCAGCTTACAGGCATATTGCCCACGGACCTTGCTTGATAATATTATCAGATCCAACCTCACCTCCTCCTGGCCTCCATGATGGTGCCACAGTCCTTCCACTATGGCTCCACTTTAAGAGCAGTCACTCCTTTATAGCCTGAGGTGCAAACGCGAAAGGAACCCTTGCCTTCTAGCTTCGCTCCAAGATACTGGAACTCTTCCAGTTGAAGTTTGCTTTGCACCCACACATGCTGCATTCAAAAACTGCATCATACCTATATCACAAATCATAACCAATGCACTTGCTTTAACCCTCCCTAGGTCTTCAATTTTTGCCCCTTGCTTCCTCATAATGACTGAGCCTTTTTCACCTTGGCACTTCCATTTGACTGTATATGGCATCCCTTTGTAATCCCATGATCTAATGTTGCATTGACTACTGTATTAGTAAATTGATGGTACTCTTTACTAACTGTATGTTTTCTCTCATCTATACTGCCTACTTGTATTATGTGTTTTCTCTTGTTCATTGACAATAATGTGTCCTTACCTGATGTAGTCCTGCCTGATTGTATTTTACTGTATGTTGATTCCTTTAATGTTTGGGATTCTCCGGGTTGGCATGAAAATAGTCACTTTGTGGCTATGGCACCTACCGTAAACAAACCTAAAAAATAAATAAAACAATATGTGCCCACCCACACATGCCATGCTGCAGGACACATGCAGTGGCAGTGAACGGGGGCACATGTGGCCACTGAATCACTGACAAGCCATTTGTCTCTTGCAGCACCAGCATGCCTCTGTGCAGAAGATGGGGTGCAGGCAGCAGCAGCTACAGTGGACGCCAGTACGCCCCAGAGGACTAGCCATCTACATCCACCAGCATCCGGGGCCCTAACGCGCTGCAGCTCAGCACACAGTGCTGACGGATGTCCTGGACCACGGGTCAGATGGGACCATGGATGTGATACTGCAGGATGCCAGCCTTGGTATCTTGTGTGTGAAGACACAGATTGGGGCAGGGTCAGACTCTGATAAGGACTACTTTCAGCTCCTGGACAACATGGGCAACATTGTGGGTGTGTTGCCCCTGCTGGAATCTGACACAGGCACCACATCCAGTGCCCTGCCAGTGGCAGAACAGCTGTCTGCCACTACTGTGGGTGCAGCAGTGTGCACTGCCACGGCTGTGCCCTGTGGTGGTGGTTGTGGTGTGGCCACACAGACACAGGGAAGTGTACAGCAGCTGGTCAGGTGATGGCAGTGGGCTGCTGGTGTCACTAGGCAGCCAGACACAGGGTCCGCCACTGGTGCACCTGCTGTGCCTATTCCCCTGCAGACCCCACTGTGCAGTGTCCACTGGAGAGGGGGTCTGTGAAGCATGGCTGGTCATCACAAAGAATCAGCATCCTGCCCGGAGCCCCAGGATGCTGACTGTCTGGCTGAGCACACCAGGCTACTCGCGGGCGCCCATGCAGCAACAGGTGCTGCTTGCCACTGGGGTGCATTCACTGCATACAGAGGTGTGCCAATTGGCTGAGCAGCAGGAAAGGGCACTGCACAAATCCTGCTGGATATGCAATGCATGCAGGAGGCCATGATTGCATCCTTGGATCTCACTGCCAGTGCGATCATGGAGGCTTTAGTTGCTGGCTGCCACATGGGCGTGGCCATGCGCAGTGATCCCCACAGTGCGCTGTCCACCCCGTGGACCCGCAGCAGGTGATCCCAATACAGTCAATGCCAAGCTCTGATGTAGGCATCCCAGGCTTGCCGGTGGCTGGCCTGTCTGGGTGCCTGCACACCTTCAGCGAGGACACAGTCGTGGTCCAGCAGTTCCATCCCTGGGGGCTGTTGAAAACCACTGCCAGCTGATGCACAGCCTCTGGCTGACAATCAGCCCCAGAGCAGCCACCCCATGGCCATGGTGGCCATGGTACCATGCAGCAGCCCTGATCCATGGGCCACCCTGACCACAGTCTGCAGCCACTGCCCTGTGTGCACATAGGCAGTGTGTGTGTGTGTGTGTGTGCCCACCACTGGTGTTGTGCCACACACTGCCTCTGTGTGTGTGCTTGCCCGATTCTGAACTGTGTGGCATGGGTGTGATGAGGGCAGTCTCGCACCTGTTGCACCTGTGCACTGGTGCAATGCATCTGAGCCATGCCACATACCAATGCCTGGGTGAGTGGGCATGTGTCTTCATGTGTGTGTGTATGCGTGTGTGTGTGTGTGTGTTGCTGTGTGTCATGTGCCACTGAGCTCCCCTACCCTGCAGCACACATCTGTGTGTGCATGCCAGTTGCCATGCCCGCCCCTGCATGTGCTGTACCTGGTTGTGTGGCCCATGTTTGTGTACCGCACCACCTACCTGTGTGCACCATAGTGCTCCCCATGTGATGGTGTCCCGGTGGTGTCAGGCTTGCTGGAGCATCCGGGGTCCCTCCGCCCAGGGTGGCTGTCCACCACCTTCCGGCCCATTGCCTGCATCGTCCCCCACTATTGTCGCCCTCATCAGCCTTGATAGCTATCCCACGGTCAATGACCGTGTTGTGCAATATGCAGCAGGCCAGGAATAGACCACAGGCTTTCAGTGGCTGCAGCTGTAGGGCACCGCTGACCTGTTCAGGCAACAGAACCATGCCTTCAGCATGCCAAAGACATGTTCTATGATGTTGCACGTGCTGGCGGTGCCTCATTGTACTGTTCTTCTGCTGGGGATGATGGCGCTAGTAGGGGTGAGCAGCCAGGGCCTCAGTGGGTATGCACTGTCACCTGTGTAGAGATTGACATGGTTTGCCCTCTGCTAGTCTCTGCTGCACCCCTGCCTGTCCCTGGCACCCACACCACCAAGCACACCCTGCCCACCCCATCCCTGGGTCTGCTCTCCCCATCACCCTCTGCCCATGCCATACTCACCCACTAGATGGCCTGTGGGGATGTCCCCATGTTCAAACCTGTGGCATGGTGCAGAGTTGTGCTAGACGAACACGTTGTGTGCACTTCCAGGGTGTGTGGCACATACATTAGTGATGCGCCCCATGGCATCGCACACCACCTGTCATTTGAAAATTGGGTCCCCTTCCTGTTGATGTATGCAACTCCCCAGGGCCAGGTGGCATGTGGATGTCAGCATGGGTGCAGTCAATGGCCCCAATCACACCAGGCATGTGTGCCACCCTGCAGAAGTCCTGCATGGTTGCTGTCGCTCTGCCTGTGTGCTGGGGAGATGGATATATTCTGAAACACATGGCAGCAGTATATTGAGGAACTGTTTGGGGAGATGGGACATGGCTGACTGGGTTATGCCTGTGGATTCCCTGTTGGTCTTTGGAAGGTGCCCTTGGTGAGCAAGCACGTGACGGAGGTCACTTTCATCTCCATGGAAGTGACATGGCTCCATCTGGTGGGTGCTTGCATCTCCTCACTGCACAGCTCACAGAACCACCTCAGAATGGCCCTGTTCAGGTGGTACCAGCCCACAATCTCCATGTCACTGTAGTTCTCAAAGGTGATGCAGGCACGGTACCACCTGTGTCAGGCATACCACCGACAGGCCCTTTCCTCGCCACATGGCTGTTCCTCCTTCCCCTTACACCCCTCATTATGGCCTCCATCATGAAGGGCGCACTGTCCATGGCCCTTGCTGTCCACTGTCCCCTGGGTGGTTGGCTGCTGGCTGTGTGGCACCTTGGCACATGGTATGTGTGTGTGTGTGTGTCTCTCTCTCTCTCTGCCCCACTCTCCCTCTCCCAGGCAACCTCTCTGTTCCTGTCCCTCTGTGTGTGTGGCATTTCATCTGTCTGTCCATGTGTGTGTCTGTCTGTCTCTCTGTCTCTCATTCTCACTCTCACCTCTGGCACAAGTGCTGTCTGTGTGTTTACACCCGATATTTATAGGAACAAGTCTGCTCAGAGCAACTTCAATTTGCTCCACTTGTGCCATGGTTTCAAGGTTGAATATGCTACTACACTGATATTCATTGGAATGCCCTGCACTTGTGTCTGCATTCATTTTAGTTGCACATTGGTGCAATGGATTTTGCACTGTGCACTGACTTCCACTGAATATGGCCCTTGGTGCAATACCGACTTGCTCTGGTGCAACTCAGTTGAGCAGCTTTGAATATCTGGGCCAGGGAGGTTTGTTTTAGTCAGGTAAATACAGCACTTCTGGCTGCATCGAGTCAAGTACTTTTAAGAAGTAAACACAGGGATATTTGTAAATACAGCACTGCTGGCTGTGTCATTTAAAGTACTTTAAGTAGTAAAACACATGGATATTTGTTCCTAACAGGTAAACCCAGCTGGCTAGTGTCATGTACTTTAAGTAGTAAATCACAGGGATATTTGTTCCCACACAGGTAAATACAGTACTGCTGGCTGCGCCGAAAGTGAAGTACAGTGAAGCCCACTGGATGAAGGGCAGTGTAACAAGTTCACGGCATGACAAAAAGGATTAACTTCCATTGAAACTGCATTGTTTGTTGCAGTAACTCTACTGCAGAATTCTGCAGTGCTGTGCTTCAACCTGGTGGGCTTCACTTTTAAGTAGTAAAACACAGGGATATTTGTTCCTAACAGGTAAATAGAGCACTGCTGGCTGCGTAGAGTCAAGAACTTAAAGCTGTAAAACACAGGGATAATTGTCTTCTAATAGGTAAATACAGCACTGCTCATTGCGCGAGTCAAGTACTTTAAGTAGTAAAACACAGTAATATTTATTGTTCCTGACAGTTAAATAAAGCACTACGGGCTGCATGGTATCAAGTACTTAAGTAGTAAACACAGGGATATCTGTTCCCTAACAGGTAAACACAGCACTGCTGGCTGCATCGAGTCATGGACTTCAAGTAATATACAGTAACACAGGGATATTTTTTCCCTAACAGGTCAGTACAGCAGTGCTTGCTGCATTGAGTAGCTGTGCCCAAAATACAGAAATTTACTCCCAAAAGGGAAATACAGCACTGTTGGCTGTGTCAAGTCAAGTACTTTAAGTAGTAAAATACAAGGAGATTTTTCTCAAGCAGGTCAGTACAGCACTGCTGGCTGCATCTAGTCAAGGACTTTAAGTAGTAAAACACAGGGATACTTTTTCCCTAACAGGTCAGTTAGGGAAAAATGCTGGCTGCTTTGAGTAGCATAGTAAAACACAGGGATATTTCTACCCTTATTTGCACACCAGCCCTAAACCCTCAATACTTTTTTATTGCTTAAATCAACTTACTGAAATAGTTGCTCACTTTGCTGGTCACATGTCCCTAGATCTGGAGTGACCCTCCTGGGCTGCCTCCATTCCACAAATAAACTCCTCAGCATCCTGTGGCTTCTTGAATGTTTTAGGTGGGTGCCCAGGGCAGGTTATTTTAAGCATTGTGGGATATCGAGTGAATACTCCCAGCCCAGTGACCTTAAGGTATATTCCTTCCTGAGTACTTCTGGTGCTGTATTTGCAGATCGTAGCTGAAATCTTGATAAATAGACTCTTTACTCCCATTCATTTCCAATGGACCCCAGAACGAACAGCATGCAGAATTGTATCTTTGTCCTAATTCTTAAGAATTTTATTAAATAGTGTCTTGGCTTGTTGTCTTGCCACAACTGAGGACCCATTCTGTTTGCCTGCTGCAGTTCATAGTTTACTGCTCCAGTCCCAGCCCCATCTGCTCAGCTAACCATTTCACAATCTTAGTGTCACCTTCTCTGCCATCAGCATTCTCTGGCACCCTAATCAAGTGAATATTTGTTTTCCTGCCCTGATTTTCTTGGTCATCAGCTTTCTTTTAAAAGATGAAGTTGCTCGATTAAAGTTTTTCTATCTCAGCTTAAAGAGACACTACAACCTATTTTCATTATATTATTTCTAGTTGAAAACCTACATTTTATGATTGCTTACCATCTCTAAAATTCATTAATGTTGTTGATTGTTTTGTCTGTCTCCTTGTTTAGTGGAACTGAAATGCATGCTAATGTATATTTATAAACAACCTTATTTTGTTTACAATCCTGGATCTGTTCTTGAGGCATACTCACTGAGCATTACAAACACACCCAAACAGTGCAGTCACTCATGAGCAGGGCCATGGGAAAACTGCGGAAAAGGTTACCCAAATTAAGGAGCATTTTGCAAAATTGCAGGAAATCGCATGGGTTTTACTATAGACCCTGAGTGCTTCACAATAAATCTTTGATGTTTTCTGCAGCATGTATTAGTCAGTATAAATTGCTAAATGAATACACTGACACCTGAATATGTTTAAAACATAAAAAGTTTATGATCCTAAAAGAATATTAAACTGATAAGCTATCGTAACCATTGCCTATCTTCCAAAATGTAAAAGCATTTGCTTCATACAGTGTTAGAGTCTAAAGTGAGCCACAGCAAATCAATATTAAATAAAGTCAGAAGAAATATATATTTTTTGTTTTTGGCTGTAGAATAATGCAACCTAATCAACAGCTGTTTAAAGAGCTCTGCTAGTTATTCACCCACTTTGGTACAAGACCAAATAGGCAGATAGAGTGGAGAATAATTGAGTTTTCATAAAATGTTGTTAAAATGTTTAATGATCATAATTTGTACTCTAGGTACTGTACACTATTTTGAAATCACATATTTAAACATTAAATCTGAGGGTTATTGGGCTGGCAGTATAATCCAGAGGATAGTGTAACAAACTGTGAATGAGCAGACAGCATCTAGCAGACCTGAGTTTGATTCCCCAACCTCCACTTGTATACTGTGTGAGTCTGAGCAAGTCACTTAACCTCCGAGTGCTCCTGGTTGTACCTGCAAACAGGCACTTGTGCCTAGTGGACCATACATGGTTACCAAAAAATGTAAAAAATACCAATATACTTTTACTGCATCATACAGTAGTCAGGGTACCCTGTAATTTACTTTGTTTTCTCTGCTGCAATGATTTTGTTTAGTTAAAGATAAATGTTCAGATACATTTTGTGTTTTATGTTTGTTTTTAGACTTTAGTTAGGTTTTATTGTAGTCTGTGCATGTGAGCATCCAGGGGTAGTAGCTAAGAGTGAGATCGCTGTTAGCAACTAGCTTATTCAAGTTTAAAATTGCAGGCCATGCAAAACCCTCAGCTGTTTGAATCAAAACTAGTCTGACTGAAAAGGTGCTTTTTTATAGTTGAAATTTTATTAGCAAATTTTCCACAATAAGAGGAGTAACATGACAGAAGGCAAGAATACAGCAACTTATTCATAGGTTTCATAGGTTTATCAGAGCTGAGAAGACCGTAGTCCATTTTGCTCACCGAGTATATTTAGTAATAACCCTTAATTGACTTCTGTCTTAAAATGTATCCAAACGAGATTTAAAAATGTTCATGTTATCACTAGCCACCACAGAAATTGGTAATCCATTCCAAATTTTGATATTCTAACAGAGAACCAAGTACTTCTCTGTTTTGTTTGACTTGTTCTACCTCCAATTGAAGCGGTGAGCCTAGTATTATAAACGCACTTCTCTAAAAACTAGTCCCAGAGACTCCCACAAGGTATCATCATGTAATGCTTTAAACACCAAACACATATCGCTCTCAATCTGGGATATTCCAGACCATATAATCCAACTTTTACTAGTCTATTTTCATAGTCCAAGCCCTGAACTTCGTCAATTATCTTTGTAGCTCTTTTCTGTTTACGCTCCAGGGCATTAATTGATCCCCTATCACTGGGGACCAAAACTGGGCACAGTATTCAACATGAGGTCTGACCAGTGAAGTATACAGTGGCAATAAGACCTTACTATTTGTACTTTTAATATGTTTATTAATACAATGGAGTATACTCCTGCTTTGATTAATTACATGTTGGCAATGTAAGCCAAATTTTAAATCATTTTTGACCTAATACTTAAGGTCACGCTCGTTTTCGACGACCTTAAGACATTTGTTGCCCATATAATAATCAGCTAAAGGTTGTTTTTCCAAAATGCATTACTACGCATTTTTCAACATTAAACATAAGTTTTTAGTTGATGCCCAATTTTCAAATTCACTTAGTGTAGCTTGTAAAGTAATTACATCCCCTGGTTTTTAATAGTATAGCCTATACGAGTATCATCAGCAAACTTAGTCAACCATACGTTAGAGGGGGATGTCAGGAAGATATATAAATATTAAACAGTGCTGGGTCCCAATACTGAACCCTGTGGAACCCGCTAGTCGCAGGTTTGTATTCAGAATAGTAACCTTTAATTATTGCATTAAGACTGCCCTCCTCCCTCCCCATACAGCAGTTACATATCAATGTACCACTTAAGTACAAAACCATTGTACAGGAGTATACAGGGCTATTTGTTCTGAAACACTACTAATTCTGAGCAGCTAGAATTAAGGAGTGAAGGGGATCCCATATTTGAGTATAAACAGATAATCTGTTGTGAAGGCTGGCAACGCCTTTTCCGTACGATGAGGTTAGCAAGGATTTCCATTCACCCATTCCTGTAATGTCTGAGTAAGCTTGTCTTCCCAATGATGTAAAATAAGCTTCTTGGCAGACAGAGCTATCATTGAAATATGGAATCTTCTCACTTCGACTCTAATAGAGGACATGTCCCGAGGAGGCAGATATCAGGTGTGAAGTGTTCCTGTAAACCCAGTATAGGATCTAGGGAGGCTTTGATAGAGTCCCTCAACTGGGAGATTTTAGGACAGGCCCAAAATATGTGAAGGAGTGTTCTCCTCCTGAGAACATCTAACACATATGTTTCAGTCCAACAGACCCCACTTCTTAACTTAACTGGAGTATAGTACATATTATGTAGAATATGATATTGCATAAGGTGCAACCTGTCTTGGGAGACAAAAATTATGGCAGGACCTCCACAAAGCTTGCCAATTAGGTGAGTATTGAGGAAGTAAGGAGCTCCAGAACCTCTTGCGGTCCAAAAGAGTCCTCATATCTTTGTGAAACAGAACTTGATATAATTTAGATACACTGACGGAAGACCCAAGTAGAGAAGAAATTTCAGGTATCAGGGCCCCAACCATCTGATTAGAGGGTATTACTGATCACTATTGTGAGTAGATGTCTTATCTGTACTGCTTTAAAATGTGAGAATGCTGGGATGCTAAATTTCTGAATAAGATCACATATGGATAGCCATTGCCCTCCTCATCCACAAAAGAAAGTACTATCCCATCACCCAATTGGGGCAACCAAGTGAGAGGAATCTGCTGCTTGTTCATAGTGAAAGATGGGAGTTCCAGATAGATTGGGCCAGATCTAACTGAGGAGTATAATGCAAAAAGAGCAAAATTGTGCATATACCTTTAAAGAAGTGGTAACTATAGGACATTTCTGCGACATGCACCTGAGAGACTTTTACATAGAACAAAGTTAGGGATCCAGATTCATGGACCGGATTGAGTCCAGCTCTATTCTAAGCCATGTCAGCTGCATCCTTTCAGGACCCGGACTTACCCACTTCAGACATTTTACCAGATGGCTAGCCCAATAGTATAAGGCCAAATGGGGAATCCAGGCCCCCTCAGATTTTGGACCAGCCAATTTATAGTAATCCAGTCGGGGTATTTGTCAGACCAGATAAACTTGGTAAAAATACCACGCAATTTCTTAAACCAGGATAACGGGATAAAAGTATTGAGAAGAGATAAAGGATAGAAAATTTGTTGGAAGATGTTCATCTTGATTACGTTAATCCAGCCCCAAAGCGAGATAGGGAGTTTAGACCATCTGTCGAGATCCTGAATTATAAGCTGGGAAAGGGCTCTAGATTTTCTCTGAACCATACTGAGGGGTTATGAGTCAGTTTAATGCCCAGGAATTTCAGTGACCTGGGGACCAACAAAGACCTAAGGGGCAATATCGGTCTTACAAATCTTGTGCTTTAAAGGAAAAAGGAAGATTTGCTAGCATTAAGTTTATAGTTAGATAAGGCACTAAATTTAGCAATTTCACCCAACAAAACCAGGACAGAAGATAATGGGTGGATAGTACACAAGGAGATCATCCGATACGCAGTGATCTTGACCTCATGTTGCCTCACCCAGATGCCTTGTATTCCTGCATTATTGAGAATATTTTGAATGAGAGGTTCGAGATACAGGTTAAATAAAAGGGAGAAAGGGACAACCCTGTCTGGTACCAGAATATAATGAAAAGGACTTAGAAAATGCTCCATTTCCCATAATTCTTGCTGTAGGTGTTTTGTATAATGCAACGATCCAGGATACAAAGACAGGAGACAACTGGAAGGCTTCAAGAACTTGGAACAGAAATTTCCAGTTCACCTGATCAAATGCTTCTCAGCATCCAGGGAGACCAGTCCAGCAGGAAACGCAGCATCCCTGGAGACCAAGAAGACATGAGAAAGGGCACTAAATGGTCTGATGACGTAACGTCCCTTCATGAATTTAACTTGCGCCTATACCTATTAGATCAGGAAGGACTACAGTTAATCTGTTGGCCAATATCTTCAAAGGATTTTAATATCTTGATTTAAGAGAGATATGGGCCTGTAGCTTTGGACTAACTCAGGATCCTTATCTGGTTTAGGAGAAGAACAATCAGGGCTTCGAACAGCTAAGGGTCTGCCTCAACCCGGATAAAATGTACTGAAATAGGTGATAAAGTACAGGCAATCAGAGGTCACGAAAAACTTTGTAAAATAAAGATGTGAACCCATCCGTCCTGGGACCTTGTCTGAGGGTAGCCCTTTAATAATCTGAAATTTCCTCCTGGGAAATAGGAGAAGCCAGAAAACTCCTATGTTGCTCGAAAGAGAGGGCAGGTGGGAGTCTTTAGTACTCCTCAAGAATCCCAGGACAAGGAGGACTCTTCATGTCCCTATATCATTTTTCATAATATAAAGCAAACTCCTGCAGTATCTCAGTGGGGATACTCTCAGAGACTTCCGTCTGCCATTGCCGAATTGGTGGGATAAATCTTATGGATTCCTGTTGTTTTAAGTGCAATGCAAGCAGGCACCCTGCTTTCTTTCTGATCTGTATAACTGGCCTTAGTTCAGATTATAGCTAGTTCTGCCTTTTCACTAACAACTCTAGATATCTATCATTGGCTGCAGAAGTCTTTTCTATCCTCTTCAGAGGAACTAACAGAGATTCCTTCAAGGGACCTAATTTGGGATAATAGTGATAGCAGCTCTTCTTCCTGCACCCTTTTCCTTTTAGTTGCTATACTAATAAGAACCCCCTCATGTATGCTTTAAAAGCCCCCATAGAATGTCCAGCTTTGCACTGTCTCATGGGTTAGATGAGAAAAGAACTCAATTTGCTCTCTTATAAGCTTACAATACTTGGCATCCTTAAGGAGCTGTTCAGTGAGCTTCCATCTAGTCTCCTTATAGGTGAATTAAGAAATGTCAGGTAGCATACCATAAGGAAGTGTTAAGAAATGGGACCAGGTTGGATTGAGGCAAACTTGACTCCGGCAAGAGACCCTGTGAGATAAATACATAGTCAATGCGAAACTGTGAGCCCGTGCCATTGAAGTGAAAGTGAACTCTTGGAATCAGGATGCAACATGCGCCAGACATCACAGAGCCCGCATTGATCTACCAGATCTTTAAATGCCCTCTGCCCCGGGACATCCCTCTCAGCCCACTTCCTGACCTATCCAGGTCAGAGTCTACAACCTGATTAAAGTCACCCCATATAATTCTGAAGGAAACATTGGGAGCATAATAGTTATCAGCCTCATAAAAACCCGGGTCATCAATGTTGGGCCCATATATACTGCCGAGTAGAAATGGTATGGACCAGAGAGTGCCTTTGACTAAAACAAATCCTGCCCCTGGTTCCTTGATAACCTGCATAGAAACAAAGGGATGCTTCTATTAATAATTAGCATGACCCCACAACTTTTAGTGGAGCCCTGAGCTTCATAGACCTGACCCACCTATTGTCTCCTTAATTGTAAAGCTTCAGACTCTAGTAAATAGGATTCCTGCAAAAGTTATCTGAGACCTAATAAATTTAAATGTTTGAGCACCTGATATTGTTTGGATTTTTCCGATCCTCTTAACATTCCAGGTAGCAAAAGTCACATCATTGGCCATCTAACCAGATTAATGAGCTTAATATCCTCAGCCCTGTATAAAAATATCGAGAAAATTCAACCAGATTCCAATGATTACTGCTGTATGATCTCCCTCCCCCACCCCCACCTCCCATCCCCAAAAATAAATTGTTCCTCCTCTATCCCCAAATACTCCCCACAATGAAGATGAAAGTATCTGAACCTTTATGCCGAACTCCCCACCCCATCCCATCCACCCCAACTGTCACAAACAGTGCTCAGCAAAGTACTATGTCCCTTCCTCCCCAGCCACCGAAAAGCCCTCGGCCCCAATGAGTACTGTAACACTTCCCCAACCAGCAAACTTTAAATTGAAACCGACAAAACTCTGCTACCTAAACAGTTCTTGGTAGCTTAAAAGAGAAGCTGGGCTTATAAACATAAGAGCGCAGCAAGTGTGCTACCATAATTCACTGGATACCTGTGGCCTGCCAAGAGAGAGACCCGACGCACAATGATCTCAAGTCGCTAACAATATAAGGTTCTTGACCTCGGCGTCCGCCAGTATCAAGTCAAATAACACAGTAAAGGTAAAATCAATTAGCCAGACATTAAAGAGGAGCCACACAAGCAAGACTTAGCCCCAATTAGTGGGTTGCATATAACCTACTGAATGAACACATGTGCCTCGAGGTCCTAGGAAAATAATAAGAGAAGTAGGGCTCTTTACCTCGGCATCTTACCCTACAAGAACCAACTGGTGTGTAATAAGTATGTTTATTGCCCCAGACTTGAGCCATCAGCTCACACTGAGCTAATAATCCTGTCGTTGAGCTCCCTCTTGTGCACGGTGTGAAATTCAAATGCCCAGCACTCCTCCTGAATTAGTCTACCCCAGAACTAAACCGTGAGCCTGAGTGATATTATTTAACCATCCCTTTGTGCTGACAAGTAGCGTTCCTAAGAAGACCAAAATACCGAACACCTTCCCCAAATGAACAAACTATAGACTGAGAACAAATACAATATGCAAGCTGTAGTCCCACATTTGAGTTCAAAACAAAAGAGTCTCATATCAAGTTAAGGCAATGAGATAGCAGCTCAGCTTCTCCCAACAATAAGATCCTTTAGATTCCATCACGCTGGTTATCCTATTCAACATTCTACTTGAAAGGCAGTACCATCTTGACAACATCGATCTCCCCTTCACCATGGACAGAGGGCTCCTCATGGGTCACGAAACAGGTCAGGTAGAGCAAGCTTGAGGCCAGTAAGAGCGACATCAGGATCTTCATATGCTAACCAAGATCCGTTCACTAAAACTTGCAGCTTAGCTGGGTACCCCCATCCTAAACTTGAGCCCAGCAGCAATAATCTTGGTACAACGGGATGGAATGCTGTGCGCTTCTGTCGAACAGATCCCAGCAGGTCCTGTGCTATTCTTAGCTTTGAGTTTTCCCAACGGACCTCTTGTAGGTCTCTCACTTTAGACAGAAAGTGTTGCCTTTCAAGAAACTGAGAAATCAGCATATCATAGGGCGGGGACTGGCCCCCGAAGGAGGTTTTGGTCGTAGGGATCTGTCGCCCTCTCAATAGCATACACAGAGCCGAAGGGAGAGGGACCAGCCACTCATTCTACCAACTTCTGTACAAAATGATAGCATTCTGGCCTTCTTCACCTTCAGGTAGCCCCAATATTACAACATCATTCCTGCAGCTGTGGCCCTCGAGATCCTCCAACTTTGCTTCAACTCGAGAGAGATTCTGCTGTACTGCTGCTAGCCAAGGGTCTACCCTTTCCAGATGTTTCTCAACTGACACAATGCGAGCTGTATTATCCGAGGTTATTGTAGTGACCTTGTCCAGCTTTTTAGACAGGGCTTTAAGCTCACTTGTCATTTCTTTGACTTCCTCACGGAAGGGCTTGAATTCTTGAGGAACCTATTCAGGGTTAAAGGCTCTTGATCCGATGCTTGGCTAGGATGGTCAGGCCTGTCTGATCCTCTCGAGGCCCTAGGTTTCTTTGGGGCCTTCTCGGGGGTAACTGGCGGAGTGTGTTTTTGTGAAGTTTTTCATGTAAGCCTCCATAAATACTCAATCTCATGACTCCAAATCCTGATGAGGTTAGAAGGCAGACTCCGAGGACACCAAGAGGTTTTAGCGATTAGCAGACCAGAAAAGACTATTTTATAATCGGAGGCTGGAGCTATGCAGAGGAGCTTCTATTCAGCACTCTGCATCATGTGGTCCTCCCTGAAAGGTGCTTTTACACTGGCAGTCTTGCAATGCAATAAGCATTATGGAAGGACCTTACCCGTTCCATCCAGTGCTGTGTAAACACTATTTGTTCCATTGTAAAATGAATGGTCACCTGAAACGCATTCCGTGGTGCAGGTGGTCTGTCTAAACATGCCATTACAGTGCGCGGTGTGAAGCACCCATTCCGGAGCAAACAACTCTAGCTCTAGCAAGGAGTACTGCACCAGTACAGACGGCAGGGCGCTTTGTGGCAAAAACAGAATTAGTGTAATCAGAATGCAGGCGGAACCGCCCTATCAGTGCTACAGGTAACACTTGTTTAACTGTGGCGTGTGTGTAAAGACCTAAAAGTATGCTCACAGGAAAAACTTGCTCTGTCACTTACAAAAAGGCTTCAACTTTATAGTTAGCACCACATTTAAATGAATGGGATAATTTGCACCATTTATCCCATCTTTTGTTTCAGTCTGTGTGGCAACAAAGAGTTTTCTTATAGACTGCTTCAACACAGAACAAATGTTAAGTGTTTAAGTGTACTTATGCTTGGCCAGTGGATTTTGAAACCAAACAAAACAAGGATTCAGAAGAAATCAGTGTCACATAAAACCCTTGCCCTACCTTGCACTGAATTGTTTGGCCAAACCAAGTCTGCATGCAGAATTGTCAATATATTTGAGAGTATTTTATTAAAATGTTAATACTTTTTACACAGTTCAATATGAAAACTCAAAATTGCAAGAAATTGCAGAACATGTCAGTTTTTCGGAGAATGGTGAAAATTGCGGATTCATAAAAAATTCTTGGTGGAATTTTGCAGTGGCCCTGCTCATGAGGCAGTAGGCAGCTAAACTCCCACTGCATCATGAGGACTAGACTGTGTTGTGGGTATTCCCAAGTTCAGGAAAGATGCAGTTGGAGCTGATCAAGGAATGTAAACCAACCTGTGTTTGTGTGGTAACACCAGTATGGTGGGCAGTCTGTTTTCACTTTTTAAAGAAAATAGGAGTCAGAATCAAACTACCAGCTACATCAGCAATTTTCATATAACGTTGGCAGTCATAAAATGTGTTTTAAACTAGGGACACTTTGAGACCTATGGAGGTTGACAGTGTTCCTTTAAATCAACTAGCTGATTCTCCATCTCCTCGATCCTTAGTTCCTCCACATCGAGCCACTTGGTATGTGTTGAGGAGGTCTCTGTCAGTGTGGTAACCATAGTCTGGATGTGAGTTTCCTTCTCTGACAAATTGTCAAAACCAACTTTCATTTCTTGTTTCATGTTAAGCAAAAGACACGACAGATTGCTTAGAGTTTTCTTTTACTTTGTCCTTCTCCTGTGTCCTTCTCCTTTTCTGCCTCCAGTGCCATGCTTTTAGATAGTGTTCTCTGATCACTGATGTTACAGATTCTTCAGATAAAGTTTCAAAATCAATAGTGGCTTGCCTTTTATTAGGTTTACTGGTTGCCATCAGTCTTATGAAGGATTATCCTGAGATTGTCAATCACTTCCACGAGTTGAATTTAATATAATTGTTGCTTAATTTGCAATGCAAGTAGAGCCCTGTTAGTACCCATCCACCATTGTTGGCTGCCAAGCTATGCCCCCACCCCATGATCTTGCCCTTCTTTTTGTTAGTTTTGTCATTCATTAACTTTTCATTTTTTCACTGTGGGCTTAGGTTGATTTTATTTAATAAAATCACGGCAGAGCAATACATTCTATACTGTGTTTAACCTGACAGCAGCAAGACTCGTGCTAGCAGCACTGACAGGACACTTAAAATGTACTATATCTTTAAATTATTCTGTTTAAAACAGATACCTATCCTAGTACAAACCACACCTCCTGATGAAGAGCCACGTTCAGACCCAAATCACCAGGGCTCATAGTATCACACTGTCAATTTTGGCTGAAGAAACTGGGGATAAATTCAACATGCAGCTTCTACAATTGTAGCTATTTTCAGACTGTGATCTGTTTTGTTTTCTGAGTAGGAATGGAAGCAGGATTTGTTATAGTATTGTGCGACAGAAGCTAAGGGCAGAGTTTTTTATGGATGGCAGTTTTGTGGGTATATCTTTGTAATTATAAAATGGCCAAGAAAAGTAATCTTTCTAATTGGTCAGTCCAAGTCTACCGTGAAGTAAATCTAGCAGTGCGTACATGCAAACATTCTCAGCTGTTAATTAAAATCTGAATAGAATGGGGTGGAGCTGCTGGAACTAACAAGATGGAGGATGTCTTTACATTTCTACTATTTATTGAGTGCTTAATACCATTGGGCAGAGCTTATTTGCAATGGCATCCCATTTTACATAAACACGCACAAATAGGTACAAATAGTTACGAGTTACACAGGTACCAAGATTAACATCATCACAAAGTTCAACACTAATAAATATCCCATAATAAAGACCCTGTATATGACTTGCCACTATTACATCAGGGTTCAGGTAATATAATTTAATTTAAACTAACGCTCATGTGTTGGAATGGATCTGCAAGCTAATTTTTTCAGCACCCGTAAACCAGTTTTACAGCACCCGACTGATGAAATTTTAGTATGTACTAAGTGTGCAAATTCCTTATCCTGAATAAAATATTCAAGTATTATAGGAGGATGTAATTAACAAAAAAAAAAACAGTCCCCACTGTTTGCTCCAGCCTAAATCCTTAAATCCAAACCTCTCCATTCCCTACCCTCTATTAGGAAACCCAATCCCACCTTCCTCCCCAAGCAACCCTAATTTCATATTATGCTGGAAAAATTCTCACGATGAAAACAGCCCACCTCCACAGCCAGCCACATCTAAGCACTAGCACAGGGTAGGAGGAATGAGGGTTTGCATCTAAAGTTTGGGCTGGGGAGGAGGGTGGGGAGCTGCTTCTTTTTCATTTTCTTAATAATATATCCAGAACAGGCAGGGGACAAACAATTACCGCTATTCATTATTCAGATCTGAATAATGAACAGTGTCTTATTTGTGGTATTCAAAAATACTATTCTTTACATGCACCCCATAGCATGTACTGTGTAGCCCTGATCTGTGGAGGCAGTGAATTCAGCATTGTGGGTATAAAGTGAATAAAGTAAAAGAAACCTTTGGGATTTGGTCTTTGGGATCACCAGTTTCAGCATATTCCAATTCTGCAAAGAGGGTATCACTGACCTTACAAGTACTACAGTAGGTCTTTCAGGTAATCATACATTAGGTCCAAACACATTTAGATGAAATAGTTATTTTATGCAGTTTCCTACAGTTAGAAAGAGATTGGAATCCGATCTCCTATACAACTTCATAATGAACAGTTTCATTTGTACAGTCCAGTGCCAGTCTTGCAAAATAATTATACAAAATGTCATGTTTGTGAAGCCTGTCTCTAGAAGAGCAGTCATATTGTACATCAGCATAATCAAGAGGGAAAATGTGGGTTTGCACAATCTTAAAGCCAATCTCAGGTTTCAGACATTTCTTGTTACTGCATAATAGTCTAAACTGTATCCCTGTTTTCTTTATCAGGTTATTTATATTACTATTACTAGACCCTGGTGGTACATCAAAACTAAATACAATACATGTAAGGATCAACTTTTTAATTAATCTAAAATCGTTAGTCTGGCTGTCAATTGTGGTTTTGGAATGGTCCCCAATTCAGCTGGGGGTTGAATACCACTGACCTGGTTTGACATCTCGATTAATGTCTATAGCCAGCAAAACCCTAATGTAGTTTATCTTGAACAACTGTGAGGAGACATCCGAGGCATTAACCATTGAATTATCAGCATATTGTCTAACTGTTTTTCATTCCCGAAGCATCCCCAAATCCCTGAGGTAAAGTACAAACAAAAAGGCCCTGTATCAACCTTTAAGGGACACCTCATGCCATGTTCGGTGACTGGGATTCCGTAGTATCAACTACCATCCTTTGCAGGTGGTTTCTAAGACAGGCTATATACCATCTAATGTTTCCTTTGCCTAGTCCTGCCACATAAAACCTTCTCAACAGAGTTAAGTTATCCACAATGTCGAAGGACTTGAAGAGGTCAACAAAGAAGGCACCAGTCCATTGCATTGTTGCTATTTTTTAATCAGTATTTTAGCTACATATGGGTCTGCCCATTGGCAACACCAAGCCCTGTCACTGACCTACTCATGGACATGCTGCTTAACCACCATTTGCCCAGTACCACAGGGTGGTAGCATGCCAGATATTCTGGTTATGCAAAAGCCTGCAGGGGTGAAGACACACAGTAGCTCATCCATTTTCTCCATTTGTCTCCACAGGGTGTTGCATGGTGATAAGCGCACATTCATGCAGTGGCATGCATCTGAGCCTGGATATATCTCAGCAGCCCCTTCCAGTGTGTGTACCCCTAACTGTGCTGCTTCATGGTCTCCACCAGGGTGGCAGGAAAGTCCAACAGTAGGACTTTTGTCCCCTCCCTAAGGAGGTAGAGCAGACCATGGGACATTTATTGATTGCTCACCTGGCTGGTCCCAATGATTTGCTCTCATCCTCAAATGTGGGTCACCAGCCTCGCAAGCAGTAGTGCTACCACTGCACCAATGGGCCAGCTGAAAGTCCATTTCATTGTTGACATTATCCAAAACCCTCACCATGGAGGCCACATTATTACAGTATGATGTTTTCAAAACTGAAATGATATATACGGAAAAATACACCTTCCTTCAGATAGTATTGAAGCTGTTTCAATACTAATTTTTTAGCAGTTTTGAGACTACTTGTGATAGAGAGATAGGGTGATAATTTGTCATCTGGTTATGACTATGCATCCTAGCCAGTTTCCAGCCCTCACTGATATACCCAGAAGTCAAGGACAAACTGAATAAAAGTGTGAGAGGTTCTGCCATTTTCATGGCTGAGTGTTTTAATAAACAAAGTGACAAGTTATCTGGCCCACAGCCTTTGTTAGTCTTCAGGTCCAGTACAAACTAAAGGACTTTGTGGAATGAAACTTTAGTAAATGAGAAGGGATTGTCACTATTGCCAACTTAATTGTCACTTTTGTCATTTTAAGTGCTGAGATCAGTGTTACCAAAAAGTTGTCAGAATTGACGAAACATGTTCAGTTCATCAACTAAGTTTTCCTCTTAGTCAAGCTTGCCATTTGCCATGTGTATTTTTATATTACGGTTTATGCTAGAATTGCTTTCAGGTTCTCAGTAATGACTTAGAATTCTGGGGACTGTCTAACAGCCTCAGTTGTTTTGCATTTGAAAGGTTCTGCCTGCAGTTGAATGGGTAAGCAACCAGCCACTCCTACTTCCTGAACTACATAAGCAGTTCCTCCCAGCCTACATCTGAAGCACTTTTTCTTTGTCAGCTGGAGGCTGTGTGATCCTCTCCTCACTCTGGGCCTGCTGAGGTCTTGCCCCTCCCAGTTAGTTTGTGCCCTGGATTCTGCTTAGTGTTTGTTGGTTTGTGTTCCTGTGTCTCCTGCTTTGGTTACTATTTGTTTTGGTTCTGGTTGCTGTGTGCTTCCCAATGTGGAGGTTGTGGGATAACAGATGGATCAGACACGAACTTCAGGTTCAACACACAATCTCTGTGTGATGTTTATTCAAAATACAGCAGATGACCTTCAGCAATGGCATATCCTTCTTCAGTACATCAGTTTGCAGTAACAGACTATGCATGTCCTTCCTCTGCACTTAGCCAGCACCTACTAACTCATTGATCTCTGATCTAACTTATCTGTTGAGATTTATCCTCCTCTATGTGGGCCTTATTTTCTTGGGTGGTGGGGGCTCAAATAAAACAAACAAAAAAAAAAAAAACAAGCTAAAGACAAAGAACTTCAGTGAAGAAGCACTGAAGAGGGTTACCCAAAGGGCTTTGACAATAAGCCAAGTTTCAAAGAAACACAACATCACACATACTTCCATAGTGCAAAGCATCATGGGATATATACAAATAACCATGACATTTCATACTTGTTCAGTTGACAGCAATTTACATGCATTTCAAATAGCACAACTAACTTAATTTTTATCATACTATCCCTAGTAACTTTTACCTTTATCAAAACACCTAGTGCCATGCTATTTTCAACACTTACAGGTTTTATACACACAAAGGTATATACATTAAAGTATTTTATGACATAATGCCATTGCATACTAAATCCAGCAATGAGAACACAGCCTGTTGTTTTACATCAGCTCGAGCGTCACCACAATAACCTCCCTGGTTATTACGAGGACCTGAGAGAAAAAGGAAACTTAAAGAGGACACTATAGCATAGTCAAGAAGGGAGATGGGCCCATAGGTGGCCAACCTTATGGACTAGAAATTGTAAAGAATAGATTGAGCTAAGAAACAGAAGAACTGTTGCAATAGATTTAAGAAAAGGTTGGTCCTCATAAGTGGCAGAAGCTACCTGTCACAAATCCCCTCCTTAAGAGGGAAGTAGTGATTGCAGACTGCTTACCACCTTCCTGTCCCAGGAAGGGATGGAGCTTCCACCATCCATTTTCAGAAACTACATCTCAGGGTCCCTATTAACAATAAATATTCCATCATAAACATAGTGGATATCATCATTCATTACCCTGAGGCATTAACACATTTCTCAACAGAGACTAACAATACCTTCTCATCTCCTTTAAAGGGAAAGTCCATATTTCTTAACCAAAAATCTGCATGGCTGTGAAGTCCAGTACCATAGAAAGACTTTCTCTGGGGTGAGTAATTACCTGCTCCAACCCCACCAGACATGTCGGTTTAAACAGGAGCCCAGTCCTAGGTTCAACCCTCTACATAAACCCACTATGTCTCTTGGTTCATTCATTTCACTTCCTACTGATACAGACACCAGAGGGTAAACACTCTTTGTTGTTATCCCAAAACAGGTTCAATCCATTTCCACCCACCTCCTCCCTTGTAGGTTTTCATAAAAAATAAATAAAATAAAACACATGCACCACCTCCTTGATCGTAACATATTGTAACATTTGGCAACATTAGCATCTTTAGCCTGCAGTATACCCCAGTCAATACTGTTAATAGGTAACCCATGAGGTGGGCGCATGGGGAAGAGACACATCCATAACAGTGACTCCTTCCCAGTGCAATCTCTCATGGCGATGGGAGGTAGGGGTGACCAGATGAGGGGTGGGTGAACTGGGTGACAGACTGTTGCTATGTGTATCTACGTGTTGGGGGAGTGAGCATGGCGAGCATGGGCTGGGAGGGGTGGAGGGTCTGTAGGGTAGCACTGTGGTGGATGGCTGAGCTGCATCATGACATTGGGGGTTGGCTAGTGGTTGGGGTGGGTGGTGCGGGTTCAGGTCTTGGCGCTGGTGCACTTTTATGCGCCTGGCCAGAACCTTTATTTTTTAATGCTTTCACCCCTTGACATACACCCCTGGAGTTAGAAATCCTTAAATAGGGTGTGTGGGGGCCAGCCCCACAGAAGCTTTATGAAAAAAGTCTCCTGGTGCTTGTCCTGTTCGCGGGTTTGTCAGAGTGCCAAAAGGTTTCATCACTCTGACTGTCACGATAACAGTGATCGCCTTTAGGTGTTTGCCATTATCACATAGACCCCTGTTAATAGATTTATCTGTACCAATATAAGAAAAAAGTCCGCTTCAACCACATAGGCTTCTTTTTACTTGCTTTTAATCTTCAACCCCAACACAATATCACTAATTACAGTCTTACTCGGGTTCTCACATTCAAGTTCCATACTTGCATCTCCGACCTCCAACAAGTAGCATCCTGGGAACACAGGCAACATAGGAATATCCTGCTCAGTTGGGGTCCTCTTCCAAATAGGCACAAAAATCCTACTCTGATTATTTATCCATACACTCTGGCAGTGACCGCTCAAGCATATGGCACCAGTGTTCTGCCTCTCTGTATAGTCGCTCTGCCTCTAGCCATTGCCCACTCATCTACAGTATTAGCCTCATCAGGTTTTCCATAATTGGGGTGTCATCTTGCATCTCTGATCTGCCTCAACTCCATGGTAGCTCCTCGTCCCTAGTGCTTCTCTTACGTCATCTTCAGGCAAGGCCACCCTTAGAGCTCCCTGGTACAGTCCAGACAGTAGCTTCTCTCACAATCTGTCAGCCATGGTTCTGGTCAGAAATCCATGGACTTTCTTCTCCTGGTTCTCCTCTGGCAACTCCTGGTGCAATGGTCCACCTGGAGCTATCTGGGCAATATCCACCAGAAAACTTCCCACTTCGACCAGTCCACATGCTTCCAGCAAGTTATCCCACTTCTAACATCCAGTCTGTGGAGGGTTGTGGGATAACAGATGGACCAGACTCTGAACTTCAGGTTCAGCACACAATCTCTGTGTGATGTTTATTCAAAATACAGAGATAACCTTCAGCAATGGCATATCCCTTCTTCAGTACATCAGTTTGCAGCAACAGACTATGCATGTCCTTCCTCTGCACTAGCCAGCACCTACTAACTCACTGACCTCTGATCTAACTTATCTGTTGAAATGTAGCCTCCCTATGCAGGCCTTGTTTGCTTGGGTGGTGGGGGCTCAAATCAAACAAACAAACAAAAACAAGCTAAAGACAAAACACCTCAGTGCAGAAGCATCGAAACAAGGATTACCCCAAAGGACATTGACAATAAGCCAATTTTCAAAGATACATGACATCACACATACTTGTAAAATGCAAAGCATCATGGGATATAAGCAAATAACCATGAAATTTCAGACTTGTTCAGTTTACAACAATTTACATGCATTTAAATAGCACAACTAACTTCATTTTATCATACGTTCCTAGTAACATTTTACCTTTATCAAAAACACCTAGTGCCATGGTATTTTCAAAATGTACAGGTTTATACATAAGATATATACAGTAAAAGTATTTTATGACTTAGTGCCATTGCATACTAAATCCAACCATGAGGAACACAGCCTGTTGTTTTACATCAGCTCAAAGGTCACCACAATAACCTCCCTGGTTGTGCAGGGACCTGAGAGGGAAAAAGAATTAAAGGACACCATAGCATAGTCAAGAAGGAAGGGGACTCATGGGTGGCTAACCTTATAGACTAGAAATAGTAAAGAATAGATTAGGCTAAGAAATAGAAGAACTGTTGCAACAGATTTAAGAAAATGTTGGTCCTCAAGAGTAGCACGAGCTTCATGTCACACCGGTGTGCTGTTTTCTGTTGTTCTGCAGTTGTGCTTTGGTTTTGTGTTTTCTTTTGGGTCTTTCTAGTTCCCTTTATTTGTACTGTGTTGCTCCTTTGCTGTGCTCTGGCTCTCTTTTCTCCTCTGCTACCTGGCATCCCCATGTCTTTCTGCATTTGTTGTATGTTTCAGCTCTCATTCCAACTCTCTGCTGCTGCTTTCATTTAATAGCCTACACCTGGTCTCAACTTATGCTCTCAGCTAGCAGCTGCAGGATGCAGCAGATACTGCTGCATTCAGTAGTAGCTCAGGTACATTGTGCTGATCTATTCTCAATTCTTTGGGGTTTTAGTTTCCTAGTGTCCTGTGTCTACACCATTAATTTGGATTTCAGATGAGACATTAAACCGAGGTCCCATCTGCCTGGATTGAGTGGTAGTTCAGGTGGATGTTAAAGATCCCATGGCACTTATCAGAAAAGAGTAGGGGAATTTCCCTGGTGTCCTGGCCAAATTTCCCTCATTCATTAAAATACCACCAACAGCTTAATCTGGTTCAAGGTCAGTTGGCATTCATCTGTATCCCTCTTCACTGGGTCGTGCCTGAAAATAGGCAGGATTTGTCTAGTGCACTTACCGGTCAACAAAAACTAAATAAATAAATAAATAAATTTGTGCTGCAGGTTTCTAATTGTTGTTTTCTTCCCTTCTGCAGCCCTGTGCCTGTGCTCTAGCTCCTTTCCTCACCAATTTAGCAAACCCTCAGTTCCCTGCATTTTCCTTTGTCTGCTCAGCCCGCATCTTTCCTGCCCACCTATCCACCCTCAGTTTCCTGCAGTTGTGTTTGTTTCAGCTTCCATTCACCATCTCTGCTGCTGCTGCTTCTAGATTATTCCTTGCTCCTGAAGTGCCACCTTGCTCCTTCCTTCCCTTCATTGGAGATTTATCGCTACAGTCTTCAATACTTTTAACAGTTTGTTCGGCCCCTGTACAACCTTGCCAGTTCCTTTTTTTTATCACTATTTTAGCTCTGCTGCTGCTGTATTTAATTAGCATGCAGTTGCACTTCATTTTATTTGTGCATACCTGTCTATAGCTACTTCTGGTCCTGAATCATTCTGGTTGCCCTAAGCTGTACTGTCCATAGACCCTGCTGACCCTGAAGCATTCTGGTTACCCTGTGATGTGCTGTCTGTAGCCCCTTCTGGCTGTGCATCATTCTGGTTACCCTATACTGTACTGTCTGTGGCTCCTGATGATCCTGCATCATTCTGATTACCCTGTACTGTACTGTCTGTAGTACATACTGGTGTTGCACCATTCTGGTTACCATATACTGTACTGTCTATAGCCCCTGCTGTCTCGCATCATTCTGGTTACCCTATACTGTACTGTCTATAGCTCCTGTTGGTCCTGCATCATTCTGGTTATCCTATACTACACTGTCTGTAGCTCCTGCTAGTGCTGCATCATTCTGGTTACCATATGTACTGTACTGTCTGTGGCCCTGCTGGCCCGCATCATTCTGGTTGACCCTATGCTGTACTGTCTATAGCCCTGTTGGTCCTGCATTATTCTGGTTACCCTATACTACACTATCTGTAGCCCTGCTGTCCTGCATCATTCTGGTTACCATATACTGTACTGTCTGCAGCCCTGCTGTCCGCATCATTCTGGTTACCCTATACTGTACTGTCTATAGCCCCTGTTGGTCCTGCATCATTCTGAGGTTACCCTATACTACACTGTCTGTAGCCCCTGCTGTCTCCTGCATCATTCTGGTTACCCCTTGCTGCTTGTTGTCCATGGCCCCTGCCGATCCTGAATCATTCTGGTTACCCCTATGCTGTGCTGTCTGTAGCCCTGCTTGCCTGAATCATTCTGGTCCCTATGCTGTTCTGTCTGTACCCCTGCTGGCCCTGCATAACTCTGGTTCCCTCTACTGTACTTTCTTAGCCCCTACTGACCCTGGATCATTCTGGTTTGCCCTCTGATGTCCTGTCTTTAGCATCTGCTGGCAGAATCTAGCCTGAGTGTACCCCAGTTCTATATTACTTCTCCAGAGTTCAAATCTCGTCCATACATTGTACCTAGCATTTTTCGTGTGAGCCCTTCTGCCCTCTGAGCATAGTTGAATTCATGATCACTTGTAACCTTTGGTGACCTTAACTCTGTGAGCATCTTATGCCTTAAATGTTTTTCCCTCTAAAATCCCTGTGGGGTTATTATCTCTTCATGGCTTTGCGGCCACTACACCTTACTCACTCTGCTGTCTTTTACTTATTGCTAATCTGTGGCACTTATTCCCCACTCTGTACCATTTAACATCCCTATTTCATCTTTGTATTCCCTTTCCACTGCATTCCACTGTTACTGCCTCTTTCCTCTGTCCCCTAACTCTCTTCCTGCCATAGACTAGTCCTTCAGGGGCTCTCTACTCCTCAGGTGGGAGAAATGCAAATACCAGGCAGTTGTCATTTCCATAGCCTCACCTGAGACACCTAGACCAGACTCCTTACTAGCGAGGTGTGGCATTGTCGATAACCAATCAGAGCATAATCACTTTTCTGCTCTGGCATCTGATTGGCTACTGCAGTCTGCTCCTGTGTCTCCCTAAATAGTAAGCTAAACTCTGATTTTCTGTCTAAAAGCTTGCACAAAAAGGCTGTACTTGTTGCCTAACAGTTATGACCTCTATTTTTCCTGTTTAGAATGTCAAGTGGGGACTCTGTTTGATTAGACTCCTTTCTGAATTTTTATGGTTGGGACAGTCTTTAGGCATCAAGGAATACCCAATTCTGTTATCCTTCTGTTTTGGTCCACCTGCTCGTTCAGATGTTCCATTGTCCATGGCCCAGTACTTTATACCAAACCCTTCTTCCATCCCCTGCCAATGATATGCTCTCCACAGGCTCCCTGCCCATGGCGTGGGAAACCGGGCACCAGGTGGACAACGCTGCCTGTACCGCCACCTGAGAACCCTAGCTCGGACTCCCATTAGCAAGCCGGCATTAGCAGCCATCCAAATGGAATGTGGCTGTTTGGCTTTGGCTTCCTATTGGATCTGCAGTCTGCTTCTGTGTCCATTCTAAATCAAGCACAAATCTGATTTTCATGTCAAAATTTGCCCCAAAGAACTGTAATTACTTTTCTCCTTCACTGTTAAGACCCTTATCCTTCTGTTTAGAGTGTTACATTTAGGGATGCTGTGTGATTACACTATTTTTGAAATGCTGTGCTTGCGTCAGCTCCCTACAGTGGCCGATCACATCTCCCTACTAAAGTTCCTACTAAGCCTCATCTTATGTCCTCCTTAAATATTACAGAGGCACTCTGAACTGATATGACTGATGTGTCATTGAGTACTTACTTGCATTGATTGTTTTTAAATTGTGTTATTTGGCTGTATTGTAAATATCTCTGTATGCATTGTACCATTTGAGCCAGAGCTAGCGAGGTCCATCTTGTAAATGAGCTTGCTCAATGATGTTCACCTGAATAAATAAAGATTTTGATTGGATAAGTAAAGATTTTGATTAATTAATAAGTGATTGATTGATTGAGTTTTTAATCTGCTTCCTTCTACCATGAAGATCAGCTCAACTACAGCTGCCACTGTTAACTAGTTTAATCAGCATGTGGGTCACAGTGCCTTGCCATGGCTTATTTGTTTTGCCTATCGTGGAGGCCTGATGGGTTCTAGTGGAGAGTCATGACCCTGTGTGGTTCATTTACCTCATGTTCATATACTGCCTTTGCACTGGGACCTGCTGCCTTGTCTTCATTACCCTGGGACCTTCTGCCTTGTTTCCCTTACCCTAGAACACCCTGCAATGTTTCTCTTACCCCTGAAATCACTGCACTGTCCCCCTTCCCTGGAACATATTGCCTGTCACCCTTCTTGCTGAACATACTGCAATGTCACCCTTGCCTCTGGAACCTACTGCCTGTCTCTTTATCCCTGGACACTGCTGCAGTACCTTGTCTCCCTTTCCCTCAGAACTACTGCCTTGTCTCCTTCCCGGGAACTGCTGCCTTATCTCCCTTGCCCCTGGAACCTACTTCCTTGTTTCTCTTACCCCTGGAGCCTACTGCAATGTCTCCCTTACCCAAGAAACCTCCTGCAATGTCCCTTACCCCTGGATGGGACTGCAATGTCTCTTTTATTCCTGGAAACTACTGCCTGTCTCTCTTACCCCAGGCACTGATGCCATGTCTCTTTTACCCCAGGACCTGCTACTTTTCTCCTTTACCCTGGAACTTCCTGTACTGCCTCCCTTGCCCCTGGAACTTGTGGCAATGTCTCCCTTTCCTCTGTAAACTACTGCGGTCTCCTTTACCCTGGGAACTGCTGCCATGTCTCCCTCCCCTGGAAACTACTGCCTGTCTTCCTTCCCCTGGGAGCTGCTGCCTTGTCTCCTTATCCCTAGGAAGTGCTGCCATGTCTCACTACCCATGGAACCTGATGCCCTGTCTCCCTTGCCCATGGGACCTACAGCCCCATACCATTTCCCTGTGCAAAATATGTGCAAACCTCTTTTGATCTTTGAGTCATTATTGCTTCACCATGACTTTTGCTTTGCCCATGGAGCTCAATGTGCTGACTGCCCCTTGGGGTTTGTAATCTGCTCAAACGTGTTTATTTGTACTTGGTGGGACTCAAACCAGAGTCTAATGCACTTCTATATTACTTGCCCCATAGCAAATCTGTTAACTGCAATTGTACCAAGCAATATATCATTGTTTCAGTGTACTACTGCTCTAGCCTACAAAGTCCCTGCTTATTAAGCTCAGCTACTGCTGGATGCTATTCACTATTTGCACACTGTTTCATCATTCTCAGGGGTCAGCTCAGCTACAGCTGTTGCTGTAAACTAGTTTTCAAATCTGCATGTGGGTCACAGTGCTTTACCGTAGCTTCTTAGTTATTCCTACGGTGGAGGACTGGGGAGGTTCTATAGTGGAGTGTCATGGCCCAGCATGGTTCATTACCTCTTGGTCATACCCTGCCTTCACCTCAAGAATCCTCCAGGTATTTATGTCACCTTTAATTGGCACTCATTGATGGACTAGATAGCTAGCCTCACTGAGTAAGTTACCATGCTGCTTATTGTCTGTTACAGCCTACTCCATTGCTAAAGTGTTTCTCATGCAGCTTATTGCCAGTTATTCCTGCATTACTCGTTTGGCCTTCCCATTACTAAAACTGTTCACTTACTGCATATTGCTTGATATTTCTGCATTATAATGTATGGCCCACTCCATTGCTAAGAGTTTGTTGCAAGTCAGGTCTCTCAACTGTCCCCAGTGCTCCTTTTGAAGGAAAGACAAGAGTGAGTTTCCTCAAAAGAAAATTGGAATATTTTCCACTTATAGAAACATAAATTTTGATTGCAGATGAGGACTGCTTGGCCCACCCAGTCTACCCATTTCCCTACCTATTAGATAAGCTGCAGATCTAGTTAACCAACAGCCTACTTCCTCCTACCCACCAGAATTGCCTTATGTCGCTCCAATACATTCTTGAATTCCCCACTGTTTTGACACAACCTCCTCAGAAGGCTGATCCATGTGTCACCACCCTCTCCATGAAAAATGCTTCCTCACGTTGCCCCTGAGCCGTCCTCCTCTATCTTCAAATTGAGCCCCCTTGTTCTTGCACATCTCTTTTCTAAAATATGCTTCCCTCTTGGGCTTTGTTGATTTCCCTGAGGTACTTGAAGTTTCTATCATGTTCCCCTCTCCCTCCTTTATGTGAGTGTATACATATTAAGCTCTGTTAGTCTCTCTCCATTTGCCTTCTGGTGCAGACCCTGCACTATTTCAGTTGCCCTCCTCTGGACTGCCTCCATCCTTTTATGTCCTTTGGGAGATGGGATCTCAGAACTGCATGCAGTGCTCCAGATGGGTCTCACCAACTGTCTATACAGAGATAACAACCTTCTGTTTTCTACTTGTGATGCCCCTCCCTATGCATCCCAGTATCCCCAGCCCTCTTTACTGCCTTCTCACATTACTTAGCTACCTTTATGTCATCTGATATGACTACCTCCCGGTCCCTTTCCATTTTTGTTATTGTTAGTACCCCACCTCATTGTGTACACTTTCCTTGGGTTTTATTTCCCAGGTGCATTACTTTGCACTTCTTTGCACTGAATCTAAGCTGCCATACTTTTGACCGTTCCTCCAGCCTTGCCAATTCCTTTCTTATCATTCCCTCCTTGTGAATCAACCCTGTTGCAAATCTTTGTGACATCTGCAAAGAGGCATACTTTTCCTTCAGTCCCTCTGCAACTTTTGAGGTAAAGAGAGCCTCTTCTCTTCGTCTGGACGCCTGCAGAGGGTGCTACCTGATGAACACATATTTTATGAACTTTGTTCCTGTTCACCACTGGGCAGCCCCAAGCTGGGCACTCAGGACAATCAAGCAACTGAAGCAACACAAGCAGCTCACCTGAGTAGCTGAGGAAGCCAAATATCCAGCCTGATAACTTTCGAGGCAGCTCCCCCAAGCTAGGCACTCGGGACAATCAAGCAACTGAAGCAACACAAGCAGCTCGCCTGAGTAGCTGAGAAGCCAAATCTCCAGCCTGATAACTTTCAGGCAGCCCCCAAGCTAGGCACTCAGGACAATCAAGCAACTGAAGCAACACAAGCAGCTCACCTGAGCAGCTGAGGAAGCCAAATCTCCAGCCTGATAACTTTTGAGGTAAAGAGAGCCTCTTCTCTTCATCTGGATGCCTGCAGAGGGGTGCTACCTGATGAACACTTATATTTGATGAACTTTGTTCCTGTTCACCACTGGGTGGGCTTGTTATTTGCCTCTCTTTGTGCTAGTAATGCTGAAGTGTAAAGCTAGGGACTCACTGGTTTTCTAGAGTTGCCTTGCTGATTTCATCTTAAAGCCAGATATACCAAGCAGCTAATATAGATCAGACTTGTTTAATATGGTGGTATTTGGAGCTAATTGCTGATTACATTTTAAAGCCAGATATACCAAGCAGCTAATATAGATCAGACTTGTTTAATATGGTGGTATTGAGCGATGTGCTTGTAACTGAAGGCATTAGGTTAGCTGGGTCCTAATGTGACCTCATTTGGAATAGCCCTGTTTGCTTAGAGTGGAGCTCCTTTGTGTAAGTCACAACATATTCTCCGCTGCATAGTAATGAGAGGCTTTGTTTCTCCACAACATAGGCAGCTCCCCCAAGCTAGGCACTCGGGACAATCAAGTAACTGAAGCACACAAGCAGCTCACCTGAGTAGCTGAGAGCCAAATCTCCAGCCTAATAACTTTCGAGGTGAAGAGCCTCTTCTCTTCGTCTGGACACCTGTAGAGGTGCTAGCCCGACAGCGTTTCCGCCATCTGCCCGCCCGCCCCAACCACCCTCCCACCCAGGCGGCTGTCAATTTAATGATCCACCCGTGACATCACATCTGGTGTCATCCGTCCTGTTGCCCAGAACCTATCTCCCCACTTTCCCATTTGCAGGTTATACCTGCTGGCCACTAGAGGACCTATGCTCCCTCACTACTTCCTACTCCTACCTGTACAGCACTACTTCCCTGGGATCTTGCTCACCACAATGTATTGGCCCTGCATCACGCTCTTCCTGTGCCTATCCCCACTAGCAGTGCACTTACCCACTTACCCATCTGCTAGTCCACACTGTGCCCTGGCACCTCCCTCCCTTGCTCCTGAACCTCCTCTCCTGCCCCTTGGGACCTCTGTGTGTCCCCGTCCTCCCTGCCCTCCCCTAGCTTTCTTTTCAACTCAGGCACATCTGGGTGTCTTCTTATTTTGCTTTCCCCTCCTGTACCTCCCTGCCCACCCCTGCTCCATAGCCTCCCCTCCCCATGTCAATCGTAGGAAAACCTCTCACCATCTCCCAGCCAGGGTGTTGAGTCCTGTCAGGGAACATTCATCAAAACCTGGCCCCGGTTCCCAGGAGCTCCCCAACTCGCACCACAGGCCTATGCATGGTCTCCATGAATATCTGTAGCCTCCTAAAAAGTTTGACTCACTACAATGCCTGGTCACATCAATTAACCCTGATGTTATCACCCTGGTTGAGACTTGGCTGTCAAAATCCTCCTGACTCCCTAGTCTCCTTCCTGGTTTCACCCTTTTCCGGTCCGACCGTGTTGGGAGATGGGCGGCGGCTGCGCTGTTATGTCAAGGAATCTCTCCCGTACTAGCCCTGCCCACTCCCATCCTTGACTCCAGGGCCCAGGCGCTTATGCTGAAACTAACCCCTGACCCTTTAAAGGGACCCTTTATCTGACTACTGCATCGTGCCCCTAGGGACCAAATGCAGGCCATTGCCTCTCTTACAGAATACCTTACCTCTCTACCTCCTACTGCTGATCAAATTCTGGTGGGTGACTTAAATGTCAACTGGCTCAGCCCCTCCTCCTCCTCTACCGAGACTCCTTTTCTGCAATAGACCTACTGCAACTAGTTACCCACCCTACCAGGACTAACCCCAAGAGAGCTCCAGTACCCTGCTTGATGTGGTACTCACCAACCGCCCTAATCAGATCCCCAATGTACAAGTCCTCCCAGACTCTCTCAGCGATCACTCCCATTCTATTCCACTGGTCAATCTCAGTCCCCAAACCCATAGCACAGTCCACATGCCGGCGGCATCTAATACCTGGTGGACTGATAAAACTAAGGAACTTCTGTCCCAAATTGACTGGTCTCCTATACAGGCAACTCCTGACATCGACACAGCTCTCTCCTTCTTTACCCAAACTTTTAATAATGCCTGTGATATCTTTGCCCCAGTGTTGACCCGCCGTTCTAAAGGAAGAATGCCCCCTGAGTTACCCCAGCTTTGATCCACCAGCTCAAACATAGGGACAACCTATGGCACCATGCCATTGAGACTGGCCAGCCCAATGACAGGCGGTTATATGCAGCACGAAACAAGTGCACCAGGCCATCAGAAAGGCCAAGTCTGAGCACTATCGGTCCTCACTCACTGCCTCATGGGGAATCCCAGAACCTTCTGGGATAACATTAAACAGTTAAATGGGAGTGCACACTCCCCCACCCACCCAGATCAACATTAATGGTGTGATCTCCTCAGACCCAGCCCTCATAGCCAACCACCTCAACACCTCATTCACTGACCTTAGCCCTATCCTCCCTACAAATTTTTTGACCTCCTCCCCAGCACCTGCCGTAAATCTTTCTCACCCTTATTTTCTCCTCCGCCGTGTTTCTGCCCAAGAACTTAGGCGCACCTTGTCACTGCCCTCAAGAGTAATAAAATACAGGCAGTGACACCCTGACGTGTATCCTCACGGCTGGTCTTAGACACAGTCCTTACCCCGATCACATGCCTCATCAACCACTCTCTTTTGCCTGGGGAAGGTTCCAACTGCCTGGAAAGTCGCCACTGTCACCCCTATCTTTAAAGGTGGTGATAGGACTGTGGCTGGAAACTATCGACCAATCTCCATTCTCTCCTCTCTCTCAAGGCCTTGGAAAAAGTGGTGGCCTCTCAAATCTCTGACTACCTCTCCACCTACAATGTCCTTTGTCCTGAGCAGCATGGCTTCCGGGCGGGCCACAGTACCAACACAGCCCTCCTAGAGTTCTCCAACTTTCTCCACTCCTCCTTAGACACTGGTTCTCTGGCTGGTGCTGTCTTCATTGACCTCTCAAAGCTTTCGACACTGTCTCCCACCCCTCCTTCTTGATGCCCTTAGTCTCTCTGGTTTTGCTGCTGGGCCTATCTTCTGGTGCACCAGTTATCTGTCTGACCGCTCACAGCGTATAAAAATTAATGGGACCTGCTCAGACATCTGTCCCATCTTTTCTGGGGTTCCCAGGGCTCCATTCTGGGCCCCTTACTATTCTCCTTTACCTTAACACCCTTCCACGCTCTTGCTCGGAAGACATTCTGTTATGCGCTGATGATGCAGTCATCTTTGCCTCAAGTCGTAACCCTATTGCCCTCCAGGACTCGCTGCAGAAGTCCTTCACTGAAGCCGAGGGCTGGTTCAAGGAACATAGATTGGTGATAAATCTTAAAAAACAAAAACCATGTTCTTCACTCATCCCCAAAACAAGTCCTGCAACTTCAAACTCCTCATTCACTCTGGGTCCTCATTCCCACTCGAACAAGTTTGCTCCTATAAATACCTAGGGATCCATTTTGACCCCTCCTCTCCTTCCATGGACACATCGCTGCCCTAGCCACTGCCACTAATATCCGATTGGGCATCTTACATCGGTATAAACACACTCCCCGGGCTCTTCGACTTCGCGGTCACCTCCTCTATCCTCCCTAGTGGACTATGGACTGCCAGTGTATGGTGCTGCTGATCAGACCGCACTCCATAAAATTAGCACTACTCTGAATAAGGCCTGCAGGTTATTACTGGAGCACCTAGGATGACACACACCTGTCTACTGTATGCTAAAGCACTGCTGAGTACTTGATCTCATGAGTGCCTCAAATATCTTACCTGTACCCTTACAAAAAAAGCCCTCCTTGGGCTTTCCCCACCAGGATTGACCACCACCATCGCCGCCTCTGTCCCACTAGTTCTACTCGGACCTCTCGGAAAACCTCTCTTGTTATCCTAGAGCTAGGACTCTCATGGCCAAAGAGCCTTCAGCTTTAGGGCCCCCCTCCTGGTTCAACACCTGCCCCCCTCCATCTCCGAGCTCAACTATATCGTGCTCAAAACTTCCTTCACGTAACCAACTTATTAACACCCGATGCTGTAACTGCCACTAGTCAAAAGCTGACTCAATACTTATGACAAAGCTTATTACTAAGCTGCTAAGGACAACATAACTCGGTATTGTTTGCATCCATCCTACCTGTACCAGCTTGTTTGTATTTATGTCTTAATTTACTGTTATACCTATGTATTGTACTGCTATACTGTGTATTTTGGTTTGATCTTACTGTGACAAGGTACCTTTGTAAATGAGCCTATGGCTCAAAGGTTTTCAAACTGCTGTTTAAATAAAATAAAATAAAACATAAATGTCACTTATAAAAGACATTAAAGAGGACTGGTCAGCACTGAGATCCTAATTGTACACCGTTAGTAACCCCTTTCTCTGGAGTGGACTCAGTTTACTATTACCCTCTGTGTACTGTTGCCCAGCAATTCTTTACCCAAGCTACTACATTGGGAGCCATTTCCAAAACTGGTTAACTTGTTTATTAATATTTTGTGTGGGACTGTGTCAAATGCCTTGCTAAAGTCTGGTGAGCCATAATCACAGCCCTCCTGGTCTACCACTTTGGTCACCCAGATCAAAAATCTATCATTCATCTGACATAACCTTTCCACTGTAAATCCATGCTGCCTTGGGTCCTGTGCCCTGCTGGTGTCTAGGAACTTAACAATGCTGAAGTGATTCCATCATTTTCCTAACACTGAGGTCAAATTACCAGGTCTGTAGTTTCCTGTCTCTGCCTTGCTCCCACTTTCATGAAGGGGAATTCCATCCCTCCAGGCCTCAGCCACACCATCCTCCCATGATTTGTTAAAAGGGTAGTCAGTGGTGTCACTTGTTCTCCCTTAGTTCTTTTAGAATTCTGGGGTGAATCCTGTCAGGTCCATTGCCTTTTCCACTTTCGTGTAAGGAATTCTTTCAGGACCCTTTCTTCTGTGAATGAGTAGCATCGACCCCCCTATCAGAGAGCTTCTATTGATTTGGTTTGGTATCTCCCCTCCTCTTCTTTTGTGAATACTGAGCAAGTATTCATTCAATATCCCTGCTTTTCACTGTCACCTCTACCCCCTTATTAATCCTCACTATCCTCCTTTGTCTTTTCTTTTTGCTCCTAAAGTACCTATACAATGTTTTATCCCCTTCTTAACTGGGTTGGCTATTTTTCCTTGGTTTGGCCTTTGCTATTCTGACTGCTTTCCCACTTCCTTCTGCTTTAACTGGTGCAGTTCTCTGTCCTGCTCCTTCTATGTTTCCTTATACTTCCTGAATGCTGTCTTTTTCTCCTTAACCATCCCTATCACCTCTTTTGAGAGCCATAGTGTTTTTCCTTCATTTTGAATTGTTTATTTGCTTTACACAAAGGCCTCTTGCCTCTGTGTTGACATTTGATTTTTGACCATTGTTCCTTCCCCTCCTTCTGCCCATTTGCTAGAGCTTTCCTGAGGCACTCTCCCATTTGCCAAAGTCAGCCCTCCTAAAGTCCAGTACCCATGATTTTGTATGGCTTGACTCTATGGTTGTGTTTATCATGAACCATACTGTTTAATGTTCACTTGTTCCCAGTTATCTACCCACTTTAAATCTGAGATCCCTCTCATCTACATTTGAGAGTAACAGGTCTAAGATTTCTGCCTCCTGAGTTGGTTCCAACACTAGCTGTCTGAGATATGCCCCTGTAGGGCATTGAGAATGACCTTGCTCTTGGATGTGGCTGCAGCAAAGGTGCTCCAGTTAACACCTGAAATATTCAGGTCCCCCATCAACAATATCTCCTTTTCTGCCATTCTAAGGATGCCTTCTATCATTTCCTTGTCCATTTCATCTCTCTGAAATGGGGGTCTATATAAACACCCATGCTGATTGTGGTGCCATTTCCTGTCTCAGCGTGAACCACAGTGCCTTCTCTTCTCCTGTTTACCCTTTAGTTCCATTGTTGGATCCCTTCCCTAATGTAGAGAGCTGCTCTTTTCCTCTTTGCCCTCCTGCCCTCCTGTAGATTGTGTACCCTGGTATGTTGACATCCCAGTCATGGTTCTGTGTGTACCATGCTTCTGTGACTCACCTTGTTTGATTTCTAAATGGCAGCCGAATCATCACAAAATACAATCCCATGCCTAGAGGGAAGGTAATCTCCAGCCTTGGATCCCAAGAGGTTTCCTCCTAAAGAGGTTTTTCTCTCCTCCTTGCCCCAGGTCATAATATTAGTTAGCTGTGAATATTCCCTAGTTCACTTAGGTAGGTTCTGCTGTTGGATGGAGATGGATGGTGACCCTATTAGCCATTCCTCTCTCCTAAGAAGCCCATTGCTATGATCAATTGCAAGCCTTATTATTGGTGCCATCCTGCTAACTTGTGTGTCTCACTTATGTTTCGATTAAGCTGCCTAGTGCTGTTAGTCTGCTTCTCTACCTCCTAGTCATTGATTACTGCTACAATTCTTTTGGGGTTCCTTCATAAGGCAACTTTAGCCAAGGGACTCTTCCTGTGACACCTTTAGGTGGGAACCCTCATACATGGTTCTTGCTTCCAGTACCCCTACAGGCTGGTAATTCCTACTTGAATAGAGAATGCTAATGGCCACAAACACTGTTCTGCAGTTGCACAAGATAACATTATTCTGGTTGAGAAAGCCATTGAATTGAAAGGCTCCTCCTGCAGTTCAATAGGTGAGCAACCTGCCATGCCTACTTCTAAACTATATAAATAGTCCTCCCAGCCTCCACCTGAAAACTTTCTCTTTGCTCCACCATCCTCCTTCCTCCTCCTCCAGCAGCTCACCTATCTACTCCCAGGAGGTTCCTTCCTAAGGTACCTTTAGCCAAGGGACCCTTCCCACAGCAACTCTGGGGATGGAACTCTATTACAGGGTTCCTTGCTTTCGGCTCCCCTACAGGATGATAATTCCTACTGTAATAGAGAGTACGAATGGCACAAATGTTGCTGTACAGTTGCACAAGCATAACATTACTGTGGTTAAGAAAGCCACTGAACTAAAGAAATTCCTTTTAGAGTTTCTGGTCTCTGCCACATAGTGGTTCCTAGACTTTCTATAACTTTCCTATTCCTCTGCTGTTTTAGTTTTGGAGCTGGTTTCTTGCTTCATCATTTTGTGTCATAATTTTTCAATGAAAGGAGAATGTAAGAGTGCAGAATCATTTTTAACCTTCCTTCTTTGCAACTGAAGATGTTTTTCATGCCCGTATTAATTTCTGAGACAAAGTTGGATCAAGCCTCTTCTATTTCTAGAATGATTTTGAGCCTGTCCCAGATAGTTGTTTTCAATTCAACTATAAAGGCAAGAAGAGTCAGTACTAATAACTCCCATATCCAAGTTTGTGGATGGTCCCATTTGCACTTTGTGTGCAGAAACATTTTTACTTATCAGTTCCTGTAGTATAGTAGATTATCTGATTGATTCTGTTGACTTCAATGTGTCATTTTCTGTAACTACTGTACAAATCCCAGAATTCCTGGGATGACACAGAGCATGGCTGCAGCAGTGGAAGTTTCAATAACCTGAAGTGCATGTTCAAGCTTTTATAAGTTCAGATCAGATGTTTGCCAATCCCAGTGTTCTCCCAAGGCTGAGTATATACCATAGAATCCGGGGGCACCATGCTTTAATTACTGTGGGTGATGAGTATATGTCCATGATGCTCCCTATATTCATCAACCCCATCACAATCTTGCAGTAGCCTAGTTTTTGCAGAGGGCTTGGTGGGATTTGAGACACTACCCCCTTTATTTAGAGTTGGCCCATAAAGATCTCAGTGCCCTGCATGCTCTAACTGCTGGCTGTCCATTGGGGTGAGAATTAACAAACAATAACTGACCCAATAAAGGGATGAGTGTGATCAAGGGAAAATACTGTTTTAATTTTCCTCCTTGGTTTCTATCTTAGCCTGAGACTGACTGCAAGAAGGATGTGTAAAGCTGAATGCAAGTTCTTTTTTTGGGGTGTAAAGTAAAGCATTTTTATTTAAACTTGAGTCTGTGAAGATTTCAATTGTTGATATTTGGAGGATTGTGTCCAGCTTGCTATTTCAAAGTTCTGTTAGTGTTTTCTACATGGCTCAAGATATAGACTGGTGGCACTGTGGTTGATTTGAGGGACACAGTGATTGAATTTCCTCAGATTTCCCTGAATCTGAAGAGGCTGCTGTGAGAGGGCAGTGTGCTTTGGGCTTTCAGTGGTCTCAGTCATCCCGACTTTTCAACCTGGAAGTTTGCAAGCTGGTTAGTGAGAGCTGTGAACGGTACTGTGCACTTTATTTATTTCTGATGTTCCTGGATTTTAGCTTATATTATACTTTATTTTTAACATGTATACTTTATTCACAGCAGCATGTGCTTCATGTCCAGTCAAGTTGGCCCCAAACCCTGAGCACCACTCCACCACAGGATCTCTTCAAGCCCATGAATTTACTCCCTCATATGAGGGAGCTGCCTATGGGATGGTAATGCCAAGGGTACACCCACAGTGACAAGAACTAACTACAGGACTTCAAACCAATGAGTTTGCCATCTTGTGCTGGAGCCATCCCTCTGCATGGTAATGTCCAGGGTACCCTGTGGTTGGAAGGAATGGGGTCAGAAGCCCAGTGCCAGGAGGTCCTTAGGTTCTTGGGGAGGAACTTTTTCATGTAGTTTCCCCTGGAGAGGTGGGACATGCACTGACACCAAGATGGCTGCCCACGCAACTGCAGGAGGACATTGGTGTCTGCTCAGGCACTCCACCCTTGTATTGGTAGTACGAAACCTGTCCTCCAGCACTGCTGGGGCCAGACATGCACCAAGCACAGCAAACCCTCCCACCCAGGGAAGGAGAGGCAGTCCACCAGACACTCAATTCACCTCCCTGACCAGCCCTACAGCTTCTCAAACCCACTTCAACTTGTGTCACCGGTGTCACAAGTGGTTGCACAGCCACTGCACGTGTAGGCTATATTATACAGTGTTATAGACAGCTTCAGATTCTACTTTTTCTAATGTTCCTTATTATTCATGAATATTTTATCTACCTGTAGAAGAGTGGGATTTTGTGATAGAGAGTCTCTCTCTTGTTGTCTGTGACAGATTTTTCAGGCTTTGGTAGATCTATTTTATCTGGTGGCAGCAAATAAAAGCCTTTTCTTGACTTTAATATGTCTTTGACTTTAAAAAGTCCAATATATTTTTATTTATTTATTTTGCCTTTGTTAACTGGATAAGTGTGCTGATCCAGAGGACTGTTTATAGTCACGACCCAGGCCACTCAATGGCGCATAAATCAGGTAAAATTTAAAGTGCAATAAAATAAAATCAGACAAGTACATAGCATGAATAAATTAAATGGAGGCAATCCAAGCCACACAGTAGCCAAAATCAGGCAAGTATACAGTGAATTTTAGAAATTTTAGGCAAAAAGAAAACATTGAGCAATATGGAGCTGGTCATGTTATAACATACAGTAGTCATTTCTAACGATTCAAATGCTAGTAAACCAAAAATAAACTCCAGAAACTGGCAGGGAGTGTGCATACATAGGGTACAAGTTACAGGTATTCACATACAAGAGATCATGAGATAGGAGAATGAAAATGGGAGTAGGAAGAAATGGCAACTATGGAGTGAAAGTTAGAGGCAGAAAAAGGAGCATTATGAAGAGGTCAGGAAGAGATATGTTCTGGCATTAGCCAGGGTTGCATTGACTCATGGTTTTGGAAAGGAGCGGTCTTTCATATTTTCTTGAATACATGAGGGAGGAGGATGAGTGGATAGCTGATGGTAGTCTGTTTCATAGGAAGGGCCAAGACAGAAAAGGCTTTATGGCCCATTGATGTGGGAGATTCGTGGAACAATCAAAGGAGATGTGGAAGATGCCGGAGGCTCCTGGGAGCTACTTTGCCTGTGAGGAGGGAAGAATAGGGAGACTGACCATTGCACCTGAGAGTATTGTCAAATATACAGCCCAGTGCATAATCAAAGCAGCCTTGAAGAGGGATCCAGCCCAGGGACTGGAATAGTGTGCAATGATGAGTGGAGTAGGGAGCTAGGGGCAAACCAACAGATGCTGTTATAGGTTGTAGTCAGTCATAGTGCAGCATACAGGATATGAGGGAGTAAATGGGGAAGCAGTAGTCAAGGAGGGTAGTTGGTTACCTTGTACAATAACAAGGTGCGCTTCACCTGCCAGAAACTGCTTGAGACTGTGTGCAGCACCACATTTCTAGTTAATTCCTAGCACAGTGTTGTTTATGTGCAAGGAGAAAGTAAGGAGGGATCGAGGGTAACCCCAAGGTATTTGAATGAGAGTACATTCACAAGTGGGGGCCAGCTGGATAGAGCACAAGTAGCGATAAGTGGGCTTTGGTGATTTTTGCAAGGAATGGTTTGTATTCGAAAGCATGGACTTTGTCTTCATATCATTGACCAGAGGTTTCCTGAGAGGAATCATTGATGGGCAGCATCATAGTTCAGAGAAAGTGGAGAGATTGTATCCAGTGATTTGTCACTGTGGAATATCACCAGGTCATCTTCATAGAGGAGAGCTTCACAGCTGAGGCTTTCGGCAGGGAGTGCATTTATAAATGTAGAGTAGAGGAGAGGGCCCAGTATTGAGCCTTGTGGGACTCCAGTGGATACTGGGAGGGCAGTGGAGGAGGATTTGCCTTTGTGATAGACTGAGTCCTGCCAGATCAGTAGCTTCTAAACAGGCAATGGTTTCAGAGGAGCAGCCAAAATGATGCAGGATTGTGAGAAGGAGGTGTGGTCAATGAGGATGAATGCCTTTGATAAGTCCACAAACACTACACCTGTGGTTTGCATACATTCCTAGTCTTCAGGACATGGTCAAAAAGAGGGCCAAGGCAGAGGTGGTACTATCAGAACCATGTTGAAGGGGCATAGAAAATTGTACTTTTCCAGGTATTCAGAGAACTGACAGTGAACAATTTTTCCAATTGCTTATTTAGGTGGGGAGTAGGAAATGGGTCTGTAATTGTCTAGAGATAAGGGATCACCTGCTTTGTAAATGGGCACAACATTGGCATGTTTCCTAGGAGGCAGGGACAGTAGTTGTAGTGATGGCGAGATTGAAGATGAAAGTGGTGGCTTTTTTTAGGAACATTGAAGAGCCCTTCACCACCAGGACTACCTCTGGGGAAGGGATTTTGGGAGTTTGGTAATGACACTGTGACCTATAGTTTTGAAGTAGAAAGGAGGGGTAGTGGGAGGTTGATGAGGGGTAGGTGTGGTGTGCCTGAGTTTCAGTGCCCTGTGGATGCTGTAGGGGTAGTTTGGTGAGGTAGGAGAGAGATCAGTAAACTTTGTATTAAAATTTGCGTTATTTCTGTGGGATCCGAGAGGTCAGTGGGTGATACCAGTTGAGTGATATGACTGTTAGTCTTTGGTTGAGCAGGGACCCAATGCAGTTCCAGAAGTTGTGGGACTTCAAGGCTGTTTCTTTATTGGTTGAGGATGTAATTACGCTTGGGGGATCTGGTAGTTTGTTTGCAGGTGTTGCGAAGGTTCTGAAACCCCAGAGTTGGGGGACTGGGGGATGGCTTGTTAGCCTTCCACTTTTATCTGTCTTTCGTCAGGGTCAGCAGTTCCCTAGAAACTCAACGGGTACAGCCACCCCTATCCTTCTGGTATTGAGTGAGAAATGTAAGTCTTGCAGTTGAAGGAGGGCAGGTGTAAGAAGCTGACTGCAGATGTAATATCTTTAGGCAATATAGGGAGACCAATTAGTGGTTCTTTCATCACTGAGTACATTTGGGGAACAGGTCTTTTAAATTTCTGAAGGACAGGTATCTGTGAGGAGGTCGGCTGGTTTTGGCGGTTAGTATAATGAAGGTGCGGAGTGGTCACTGATTGAATCAAACATCATTCCTGCCTGAAGGACCAAGTCAATGTGGTTTGTGGCAATCCAGGTGATTAGGGAGTGTTAAGAGTATGGGCATTTCCTCTGCTGGGGAATCAATGACTTGCTCAAGTTGAAGTTTTTTAGGAGGTTTGCATAGTCAGGCTGCAGGTCACCCAACCAGTTTAAGTTGAAATCACCTATCACTATGGTGTCTCTAGTAGATGAGATTTGCCAAATGCCATCCAAGGAATTTAACTGTGCTTCTAAATATTTTCATTTCATTTCATTTCTTTTTACTTAGAATTGCAGGTTGGTACACTGGAATACAACATTTCTTTTTCAGGTATGACTTGAGGTAAAAGTGTAAACACACAAAACTTAATATTACAATAAAACACAGAGCAATGTTAATTGATCAACGTGAGTCATTTTCACAATCACATTTATACTTTTAAAATAATTTTCAGTAGCTCATTCTGTTAAATCTTGACAGACTGAGCTTTTAAACTGGAATGACTGCAAAGTGTGATTGTTTAGGTTTAGTGATTCATTATATAGTGTAATAGGTTTGACTGGGTGAGTGAAAGTATTTTGTTTTAGTGGTATCTCGGAATTCCTTTTGGGAGTAAGGAGGATATTTGTGTTGTGTGAGGATGTATATTTTATTTTGGTTTTGTGTTTTGCAGTATGAATTGTGCAGTCACCAGACCTTGTTTTGTTTACTCCTTGGAGCAGCTAAGGTAGCTGGCTCCCTTTGGAGGACTCCTTGCACCCTGCCTGCCATGGTAATAAATCACTGCAGGGGTTGAGGATCCTCTGGGGCATTGTTCATATTATAGAGCAGGTCTGAAGGTGGACGGAGTTGGCAGGATCAGGACAGTAGTTTCTTTTTTTTTATTATTTTTATGATCTGGCACCCCCTTCCTGATGGTAGCTCAGCCCTGCCCATGCGCCATCCCCCCATGCCCAGGCTTCCCCAGGCAGGGCTGCTGAGTGGGCATCCCTCCTCACAGTCCCTGTAGCTTGGACCTAGCTTACCCCCCAGGGTGGGGGCCACAAGAGGGGGCCCCTCCTGTGGGACACACTGGTGGCAGCAAGGACAGCACAGAGCAGGGCATCATGCAGGGGTCCAGAATTTTCTGTTGGCTTGCAGTAGAATGCTGGGGGTGGGGATGTACAATGATGTCCTCTGTCCACCCCACCCCTCAGGTGGTGGCACCGGCACAATGGAAACCCCAGCTTCTGCCAGAGGTCTGCGATGTGCTGGACACTCTACTCCCTCTCTCCAGAGAAGGACAGCAGTCCCTAAGATATTCAATCCTTCTCTCCCTGGCCAGCCCTCTGATGTCCTGAGTCCATTCCTGAACCCAGGCCATTGGTGTCCCACAGGGATGCCCTTCCTCTGTGCCAGTGTGGTGGCTAGGATGTAGCTTCAGGAAGCACCATAGGAGTAGGCTCTGGCATGCAAGGGTCCCCTTATCTGATTCCTATTCCCTGGCTATTTTAACTTCTGGTCAGCAGACAGCCAACAGACTTTTCATGACTTTCAAGAGAGTTGCCAGTACTATTGTCTGGCCATAAGAAAGTTGAGCTACTCACATGCCTGAGTGGAGACACCAAGTTGCATACAGAAGCCTACCTGTCCCTGTCACTAGACTATGATCAGGCAAAGGAAGATATCATAGAACAGATTAGAATAACAAATGAGAGTTACTGACAGAACTTCCATACTTTGCCTTTTTTTTTTGTTTTATTCTTTGGTAATTGGTTAAGGTCCACTAGGCTCATGGCCTGTCTTCAGGGATGCCCAGGAGCACTGGGGAGGTTAAGTGACTTGCTCAGGGTCACACAGCAGGCAAGTGGAGGTGGATGGAATCGAATCCAGGTCTGCTAGATGTGCCAAGCTCATTCACAGCTCATTACTCTAACCACGAGGTTGTAGTGCCATAAGGTTGGAACACAAACTAGAGTGCTGGCTGAAAAATTACAAGACTTGGCTACAGGAGGTGGGGGTTAAAACCAGAGGTATACACTAAAGAGAGGATTATGTATTTGGTTGTACTGGAGTTATACGGAACATTTTGCAAGATCGAGTCTGTGACTGGGTAAGTATAAATGAACAGACCACTCTGGCCACAGCATTGAAAATCAAGCAGCATTTTCTGGAGGCTAAAAGACCTGAGATTGTTAAGAGGAGCAGAACCAATGAAACAACATTGGTGGTGAACTGAGCAGAAGATTCTTGCAGAAGAGGGAGATTTTTATTGGTTGGAGGGGAATAAATGTACTGATACAGGTAAGTGGTCAATTGGTGAAATGTTACTTCTCATCCCTCCAAAATGATATAACCCAGGATCTGATGTAATTACTCCAGTCCCAAGACCCTACTGTCCAGTAACACAAATGGGGATACAGGACATAGACCTGATCGTAACATAGTATTTTCTTTGTTGTTATGGTAAAGTGGGGCATAAGTTTTGTGACTACATGGATGGTGACTTTGCAGAATGCATTGCTACAGCCAACACACGAGTCCCAGGCCAAACCCATATTCAATACCAATGCAAGAGGAGAACCACCAGTTATGGCTCTGTTGGTTTGAGCAGTCACCAGACATTGGTTAAAGTATTGGTGGTAGGATCCAACCCAAGTCAGTGTGGAGATCTCATAAAATTACCCGTATGCTGGGGATACCTGTAAATACCCAACAGCCCCAGTAAGGATAAAGTAGGCATAGTGCCCCTTTAGTGTAGCACCTCATATTATCTTACTAGTAGAATGATAACCTGAAGATTGTTTACCTTCAGCTCTGCATTCTAACTGTACCTCCAGCACAGTAATACCAGTTTTATGCTCAGGCAACATACATTTTGGTAATCTAGGTTACAAGACTTTGGTATGGTAGCCAGATGATGAACAACACATCATCACCAAGCAAGATATATGAACAGGAGTTGCTGTACACAGGCCATGTATCCTGAGGAAGAGAACTCACCTTGAAGCACCGGGGTTGTAGTAAGAAATTGTTGTGCTTATTTGATTTTCTTCACCATAATATTTGTATTCTGCATAGCACAGCAGCACGTTGAAGAAATACCTTTTAAATTGTATTACACCACCCGTTACCCTGATGCTATTCCATTGCATTCCACTATAAACTTATCAGTTGGCAAGAGCTGATAAAAGTATGTTCCCAGTTTGTGCTGCAAGAGATCCTAACTGATCAATGCACCAACTTTAATGAAAACACTTAAGAGGGAGGTGTCTGCTTTACCAAAGTTTAAGTCCATCTGGACATCAGTGTACTGTATTACTCCCAGACTGATGACTTAGTGGGATGATTTAATAAGTCATAAATAGGGATGCTGTGTAAATTCATGTCCAAATGATGTAAAAAAGGAGATGAATTATTACCCTATTAAATGACATTCAAGAGGTGCCATAGTTGTCTATGGGGTTCTCACCCTTTGAAATGTTGTATTTGTGACACCTTTGAAGGATGCTGGATCTCAAAAAGAGGTGTGGGAAGGACAGGCACATACAGTAATCCACCTTATGTGCTGCAATGTTTATAACAAATGAGAGAAAGATTGACACAATTATTGATTTGCCAAGAAAACTGAATAGAAGCACAGAAAAGCCAGATGGGACACTTATCCAAAGGAGGCCAGGCTACAGATGTTCAAGCACAGTGACAGAGTACCCTTCTGTTACCTAGCTGTGAGAGTAAACAACTTGTTAAATGGCAGGGACCAAATGAGGTCCTCAGAAAAGTTTTTCCAGTTGATTATGAAGTCTTACATCTGATAGGAAAAAGAAAAACAAGTTTACTATGTTAATTTGGTGACACCCTGAAAAGACAGGGTGGTATTACTCCTTGACCCACAAGACCCTAAAGATGCCCATGTCAGGTGACAGAAAAGGACACTGAGGAGAGGATGTAACCCTGGACTTGGGCCCTAAAATTTTAAAAGAACTGAGCACTGTTCCAGTGGATGACTGCTTCAACCAAATACCAAAGCAAGAAGCCCAGTGGCTGGTACAAAATGTGGGTGGTGTATTCTCCCACAGCCAGAATGAACTCATCTAATCCAGCACCACATAACCACAGACCCAGATGTCTGGATATGTCTGTATAGTTGTTGGTGTATCCAGACCTAGGTGTCTGGATATGCCAACAGCTGCACAAACTACTGGAAAGAATCTGAGAGACAATATGGATGTGGCTGGACTACTTCAATCGCTTCAGGTAGGCAAATCATAAAAGCAATACAGTGAACTACATCTTAGGGTGGCAGGAGACAAAATACCTTTGGTTTATGGTTTGGAATGGCCAAGTATGCCCAGTTACTGGCAAATTAGGGCCTAGCCAACTGCCCCTCCAACTTCTAAGAGGTAGGTTAGGTCCTTTCTTGGACTTGTGTGGTATTACCAATGATTTATTCCAGAATTCTCAACCTTTGCTGGCCCATTGACCTACACGACCAAAGAAACCTACCATGAATAAGGTCCATTAGGCACCTGATGATCAGATGGCATATCAGACCATCAAAAATATCCTATGTGAGGGCCAGTCCTCAAAGTCCAGATTTTAAACATCCCTTCATTTGGTACACACTCGCCTCTGAGATAGATATGGGCCATTGTACTACAAGACTTTGAGGATGCTAAGAATCGCATCCTTTATTTGTCTCACAAACTATTTGCCTGGGAACATTGCTATGCCACCCTGGAAATGGTGCTTGGCTGAAAAAGTGGGTTGTGATTGTACTGCACTAATTGCTGGACAGAACTTCACCCATGTCACCGATCATGCCCCTGGTTACATGCCATGCAGGATATTAATGCCCACATCACCAGGTGGTATTGGTGCTGCAGCTGTTTTCCTTTGATGTGTGCCACAGGGCAAGTGCCTGGCATGTGAACACAGATTTGTTTTCTAGGAATGGTGGGTCTCTGGTGGTCCTTACCAAGTATGCCGCTATCATGGCACGAATGGGTTGGTATCTGATTTAGTATTTGTTTGTCTTGCTCCTTCACCTGTCAGTGTCACAACCCGCAGAAGCATAGGTTTTGGCAGGGGCTGGAAGGGATTGAACCAAACCCCTCTTGCATTAAGCTGCCCCTTTAAGACCTCAGTGGTCTTTATTTTCTATATGCTGGCTATCCCTCGGGGAGGGGAGTGTTGATGAGGCGTTAACAAGGAACACCTAAGCTTTTATTCAGCCTGAGACCAGACTGCAAGAAGAATGTACAATTCTGAATCGTGCTCTTTATTTTCTTTTGCTAAATCTATTTATTTGAAAATTGGTATCTGGAAATGCACATTAAGATGAGGCTCATTTCCAAGTGCAACTCGGGAAGGGTAGAGGGATACAAATGCATAGCACAGGCACAATTCTCAGTTATAGTAAAGTGAATAACAAAACACAAACACACTAATTATGTAGTAACAGCAAAATGACCAATCAAGGTAGAAACAACAAAATATGATATTTCACGCTACCCCTATACTGGTAGGAGCTAAATGAAGGGGGACAGTGAAGTAGAGTGAAAACAGAAGCAGGGGAAGCAAGAAGTTTCAGCTGACATATGAGCAAACCAGGATAGACAGCGAAGATGATTGAAGAGGGTAGCTATTTCTAAAGTGCTGAGATATGATAATAAAAGGCGATTGCCCAGCAGGAGCAGGAATGAGGAATGCCAGTGGTGTGAGGATTATAGAGTGGAGAACAGCAGGTAGAGGGATGAAGGAGAGAAGTGACAAGACATAAATGGGAAAGAACCCAAACCAGAATTTGGATATAAATGAGGCTCAGTGGATCTGCAACATGAGAGTGGAGAGAGAGAATGGCTAATGAGAAGAAAGTAGAGTAAAGCAGTTGTTATTTAAACTAAACTGGCGACTGTAGTGTTCCCCAAGTAGCCACCAATTCGCTACCATGTTATATGAAAATTACCCACCTAGTTTTATGCTGGGGTCTATTGATGGGCCTAATATAAATGACCTCAGTTTTTCAGTGCTTAGCTTTGAATTTTCACCATACAAAGACCCAAGATACTTGGGGTGGGGGGACTGTAATTGCTGTTTGGATACAACTTTGGATAGACCCTCCTCCATGTCTCCTGGTGCACTTCAGCTTCTCAGGCACTGAATCAGTTGCCTTATATTCCTGTTTATTTTATTTTGTTTGTTTGTTTTAATCAGGAGAGACACACTAAGCTGAAGCTTGTTTACAGGTGCAACCTGGGAGCACAAGAAGTTAAGTGACTTGCTCAGGACCTCACATATACAAGTGGGTGCTGTGGGATTCAAACCCAGGTCTCAGGTTTGCAGCTCAGAGCCTTAAACCACTGCACTATACTGCCTGTAACTGCTGTTTGGATGCAATTTTGGATAGATGCTCCCTCCACCTCTCCTGGGACTGGGATTTTACTGCTTTGTACTGGTGGAGTTTCTTTCCTTGGTGATCAACTTGTCTTGCCGATCATTTTGTTGTCGGATCCTACTCCACTTTTTGCACTTTGGTGATGGATTTTCAGATTTCTACTCCAGTGCAGTAGCAGCTGGACCCTATCTTGCTATCTAAACTGGACATTGTGGTGTATTTGAGGGAGGTGATTGCTGCCTATTTGGTACATCATAAACCAGGAACACCTCACCGTAAGTGCGATGGGATACCTTCAAAGTGCTAGTTAAGGGAGCTGGCTAAGTCTCAAAGACATTGGAATGTGCAAAGTACAGTAAGTAACTATCAGGAAAACAAACAGTTGGAATATCTGCCTATGGGGCCTGAACCTTTTGTTTTCATTATTTATTTAAATTGAAGGCACGGTGCTCTGCATTGGAGACCCAGCATTCGAATGGCAAATTAGCTGTCCATTGCTTGGGATTTATTTCAAGAAGGATCAGTGTGGTAAGTTCCTCACTTGGTCACTTAAAAGTCAGGTCACTGAAAAGGTTGTACTAGTGTTAAGGCTTTCAGTTGGTAGCCACACACACATCCTAGTTAAATTAATGTTCAGTTTTGAGTGTTTTATGAGGAGCTGTGTACAGTACTGTACCTCAGAGGTCACTGGCATAATCCCAACCCCGGCAACCTTTTTTTCAAGCTTCATTGCTTCAGTTGACAAATTTACAGAGTGCAGATTTATGTCCTTCCCTGACTTGGCTTGAGGTTAAAGGTGTGGCTAAGGCTTTGAAGGGTAGAAGACCCCAGGGCCTGATGGTGTCCCAGATGAATTTTATTGTAAATTTTAGGATGATCTCAGGGAACCTCTTTCAGACATGTTGGTAGATAGCTTGTCCACTAGGACTGTCTCCCATTTCATGCAGCTGGATACCATTACAGTATTACCAAACCTCAGAGAGGACCCAGAGTTTTGTTCCTCATACAGTCCTATTTCATTAGTAATTGCATATTACAAGATCATTGCTAAAACTATAGTGGAGAGGTTAGCTGGTATTTATTTATTAAATTTTGGTAACCAGGTGAGCCCACTGAGCCTCGAGGTCCCTTTTCAGGAAGCGACCGAGTTTACATGGCATAAAGTACAACATAAATACGTTACATGAGATGCATCCAAACATGATACAGGGTTATACATAGATGTAAGTCAGCTGGTTACATATGCTGAGTTCGGCATTAGGTTAGTGCATTCATTATAGGTACTACCCTAGTTGTGGGAGTATAGCCCCTGTTTCCTTAGTGGGTATTGAGCTATGATATTTTAGTGTTATGCTTGTGGGCCCCGTTCCTTTAGCAGTTGCACTTGAGGTAGCCATCATATGCGCCTTGAGCCTTGTGCAAAAGCTGTTGATTGAGGGAGCTTCCTGGACTCCTGGGGTAGGGAGTTCCATAGGGAGGGGCGGTGGGTGAGCGACTTGCCCCCACCTTAGTTCTGACCTAGGCACTGCTAGGAGCATCTGGTCTGTCGTGTGGAGGAGCCTAGGGTTACTTTTAGGGCGATGAGCCTGAGAGGCTGGGAGGAGGGAAGGGCTGAGTAATTTAAAGGTTTGGCAGAGTAAAGGGTACTGGAGCCGGGCATCCCAGGAGGGCCAGTTTAGTTGGGACAAAGTGTCACAGTGATGGGTCCTAGGGCTGGATTGGGTGGAGAACTGGGCCTCCTTGTTGTGAGAACTTGGAGTCTATTAGTCTCTTGTCTGGCTACTCCCTGGACCACGGGCCGCGTAGATAATGGTCGAAGTAGGATGCTGGTGCCAATAGAGGCCCTAGCAGGTGGTATCAACTGGTCTTTCAACCTGTATAGTGTCCCTAGTTTTGCATGTATATTTAGTTACCTGGTCTACATGGTCCTTGAGGGTGAAACCCTGGTCCAGGAGTAAGACCAAGGTATTTTAATGATTCAACCACCTCTAGTCTGTTGCCTGACGCAGTAGTCAGTTGCAGGTGTTGGCTTCTGTCTTGACCGAGGGATCTTGGGCCAAACAGCATGGCCTTGGTCTTGCTAGAATTAAGGACCATTCTATTAGTGACAAGCCATTGCTCAGGGATCTCAGATCTTCTTGTAGACAGGAGTTGAGTTCTCCAAGATTAGAGGAGGGATGATAGATGGCGGCATCATTCACGTGAGTGTACCACAGAGCTCCACCGCAGTGTTTGCTGAGTTCATTGGTGAAGAGGAGGAGAAGAAGGGGCCAAGGATAGACCCTTGGGGTACCCCTCAGTTAATGGGAGAGCTCCGATAAGGGAGTCTTTCCATTTACCCTCTGTGAATGCCTGGTAGGTAGCTGTCGAACCATGAAAGGGTGGCTGTCTTGCCTAACGTGGCTCAACTTGGTCAGTAGCAGGTTATGGTTAACCAGATCGAATGCCTTGGATAGATCAATGAAGACCGCTCCAGTGGGGTCCCTTGTCCAGTTCTCTGAGCACATCTGTGGAGAACTTAATAAGGGCAATGTCAGTCCCATGCTTGGTTCTGAAACTGTGCTGGGAGGGTGCTAGTAGTTGATGGAGCTCTAGGTAGTCACGAGTTGACCATATATCAACCTCTCTTGTATCTTTGCCAGGCTGCAGAGAGGAGATTGATCTGTAGTTGTTAGTTGACTCCTCAGGCCTCCCTTGTGGATGGGGACTACATGAGCCAGTTTCCATTGTTCCCCTTGCACCTTCTATTAGGGATCGGTTGAGAAGCCAGGTCAGGGCCTGACTAGTGCCTGGACTCCTTCCTTCAGTATCCAGGGCTGAATTCCTTCTGGTCCCACAGATCCAGATGTTTTGAGGTCTTTAATAATGGGAGAACTTCATTGGGTTTACTAGTGTGATATGGAAGGTTGAGCAGTCCCGTCTGTGGTGAGGCGATCATTCGGGACCGGGGAGGGAGGCAGTCCCGCTTTGAACTGGTTCAGGTTCGTGAATTGGTGGTTGAGAGCCATAGCAATGCTTGGGTCATCATTTGTTAGTTGACCGTTTACCTCAATGGGGCCGTGCTGTCTTACCATTCCCTTTATTAACCATTTATGTGTGCCCAGAAAAGTCTAGGGTTTCCTAGATTCTTTTCTGTAGTTGGGTGACATACTGTCTTTTGGCCACTTTAATGGCCAGTTTACACCTGTTTCTGAGAGTTTTATAGCTCATCAGGTCAGCAGGTAGGGTGAAGAGCTTGTATTTCTTCCAAGCTTTGTCCCAGTTTTCATTAGGGATTTCATAAGGGTGATCCACTTGTAGCAGCTCCTTGATGTGGAGTTTCTTCATGGGGTGAGTCGATCGGCAACCATAGTGATTGTTCACTGAAAGAAGGCAGTCGCCTCATCCAGTGAGGAGGAGATTAATGGACTCCAATCAGTGCTGTTTAGGCAGCCTGTTAGATGTTTGGGTAGTAGATGTGTGAAATCCCTTGTGGCCAGGATTGTGGGCGAATAAGGGGGCCCTATTTTTCCAGGTGCAGAATATTGGGGAGTGGTCACTCAGGGCATCTGCTAAGGTGCCTGCCATGTGTATGTTTGAGGGTTTGCTCATAAGAACCAATCGAGCCTGGAATGATTTCCCATTTTGTAATTCATTGGAGTAGGCCCTGCGATGACCTGCTCAAGATTTGCTTCCTGAACCAGACCTATTAGGGAGTGGTTATCATTTGAGGCTCAATTTAGATTAAAGTCCCTCAGAATAGTATCTCAGAGGCTACCTCTTCAGAGATGTTCTTTAGGACTGCCTCGAGAGATGTCGAGCATTCTTTGGGGGGTTATATCACGCATCCAATGTTGAAGTGTTTGCAGGTGCCAAGGATGATGCGTACAAAGACCGATTCACCATCCATGCAGGTGGAGTGTTGCAGGTTGACCTGCACAGAGTTTAAGGTATCTTTTGTGTAAATTAGGACACCTCCTTCTTTTGTTCACTCTGTCTTTTCTGTGGGAGTGGTACCCAAGGGCTGCAACCTCATGAGAGTACTTGAGGCTTGAACCAGGTTTCTGATCTGACAAGGATGTCTGGATTGTACCGGTCCAGCCAGGCTTGTACTTCCTACATCTTTGGTCTTAGGCTACATATATTCATATGTGCAATCTGCAGGCCCTTTATGGATGCCCAATGAGAGTCCTGAGTGAAGAGACCAGGGCGTTGTTAGGTAGGGTCCAGGGTTAGGCAGGATGTCCCTGCCATAAGCAGGAGGGTAGCTAGGAGGCAGAGTGAAGGGAGGCTATGGAGGGTAATAGCTTGGTGCAGTGTCTATGATAGGTGGAAAGTAAGGTAGAGTACCAAATACCTCTCCTGCAAAATTCATGGGCAATTAGGAGTGCCTCGGTGTTGTTTTGGGGAGGGAGTAGCAGTGTCAGGAGTGGCATGGAGGGGTGTCACATGGAGGACTTCTGGAGTCTGAGTATCCTGTGCTAATAGTCATATCTGCCCAGAGGAAGGACAGAATATACAGGGTGGCCAGGAGGAGCCCTCTGTTTGGGCAGCTGAGAGTAGGGTGGGCCTTGCTTGATAGGCATCTTGAAGGGGGCGGGAGGCTGAGGGTAAGGAGGGAATGCTGGAAAGAAGGTAGATTTTGTGCCTTAGCGTTATAACCCTGTGTCGGGGGATCAGCTACAATGCAATACCCTATCTTGTAGAGACACTGAGTCCCTAGCATGACTAATCAGGGGTGGTACCGGGGCCAGAGGAATCCTCCTAGTGTGGGACTGGAATCTGCCTCTAACACCCTGGAATGGCTGGGTCAGTACTTTGAAAGGCGAGTAAGCATAGCAGTACTTGCTAAGGTGTAAGCCTCCTGCCTGTAATTTTAATGCTACTAGTCTTTGGCAGGCAAGTAGGCTGTGTAAAGTTTGTAGCCGGGGTCACCCTAAGCAAATGACACCTCACTGTTTGGCATATATCCAGACAGGGTCAGCCTGTCGCTATCAAAGCTACTGTAGACAGACTATCACATTACTTTCAGTAGTAGGGAGGCTATCTAGCAGGTGATGCAGTGTTTACAGGTTAACAAACTCTTGCCTGTGCAGTCTAAGGATCAACTAGTTGCTATCAATGCCCCTGTAGTTAGCTATAGCACATTTTGAGTAAATTAGACAATCATGCAGGCTATCTGATATTTACAAGTTAGAGTATATTGCAGTGCAGATTGAAAAACAGTAGCTCTGATCTTAGCTTCAGAGGATCTGACCTCACTAAATACTATGCAATGCCCTGGGTGAGGCAAATTACTGCCACAGCAGAGACTGGAAGGGTAGCAATATGAGCAGTAAGGGCAGTGCAAGATTCCTATATAGTTTTGAATTGTAGCTTTAGCTCCAGATTCCACAAGGGTGGGGTTAGTCTGACCAGCACTCCGTTTAGGGAGTTAACCTGTTTTTCAATGGAATAGCTCTCAGAGGGCAGTGATACAGAGGCGTGCACCTGTTTATGCAGCCTCAGTCCTGATTGGCTCCTTCTCAAAGTGGGCGTGGTGAGGAACATTTAATGGGTGGAGGGAACAGGGTGGGTGGGTGGACCAAAAATCAGCCCCTGGTGCAAGCCCCTACCGTCCAATTCAGCAAGTCTAGGTGCAATGTCCTGGTCATTGGGGAGGTCCACCAGTTTGCGGTAGCTTACCAGCGCCTCAACCCGAGGTTCACTACTTACGGTAAAGTTCAGATTAAGTTACAAGTTCAGCGATTGTCCATTGTTTTCGGGGGATGAGCAGCCCCAGCCACCCTTTCCTCCCCTGCTGGCGGTTAATGTTGATAATGTTGGCGGCGCTCCAACTCAACCTCTTGTCCAGGCTGCTAGAGCATCACTGGCTTGGAAGACCAATTAGGCACAGGTGCCTTTTTGGACTGGAGACTCCTTTCTCTAGACAGAGGCTTAGCATGGAGAAATCTGGTCGGCAGGGCTGAACAAAGAAAATCAGCCCTGGTCGCAAGCCCTGCAGTCCAATGTGCAGCGGGTCTAGGTGCAATGTCCTGTCGCCGGGGAGGTCCGCCCCAGTTCATGTAGCTTACCGCGTGTTCAGCTCCTCGAGGTTCACTACTTGCCAGTAAAGTTCAGATTAAGTTACAAGTTCAGTGATTGTCCGTTGTTTTGAGGGGAAATGAGCAGCCCCAGCCACCCTCTCCTCCCCAGCTGGTGGTCGATGTCGATAGTGTTGGCGTCGCTCCGACTCAACTTTTGTCTAGGCTGCTCGAGCATCACTGGCTTGGACAACCAATTAGCACAGATGCCTTTTTCCTTGTCTGATTTCTTCCAATCAGCCCACATTTGTATAGGGTACCTGGCTCATAATATCTGGAGTATGCTAAATCTGGTGTGGAGTGGATCCTCCCTCAGTGGCAGGCAGATCTTGTACATTTGGCACTCAATGTTAAGAAGACATTTATCACACAGAGTGGGGTATATGCTCTTTGCCTTGAAGAACTTTGGGTTGGGTCTTGGTATTTTGTCATAGATTTAGAGATTCTATGCTGGTACCTGTGCCCACCTTTTCTCTTCAATTATTGTATTTTTTATTTATTTGTTCGCTGCTAGGTGCACTATTCCAAGGGACCATTTTCGTGCATCACCTAGCCATGAAGAACGACACAACAGTACAGTAGGAATGCGGTGCATGCAGGACACAAACATAAACATAGTTAACAAATAGGAAGCACATGTCAGGGGTGTCCCTTTCCTTAAATTTAGGTTTTGGCAACATGGCTGATGTCTCCTATTAAACGGCTGCATGGACTAGTAATAAAGGTTAAAATCAGCAGTTTTTATTGAACTAAAACTATCTCAACTGATGTTAACTCATAGCATACGTTCTGAACTAACCAGAAATGAGCCTAAAGAAATACTAACAAGCTGCTCAGAAACTAGACACATTCTTTTCATCATCTCTGGGATGGAGAGGTGCAGGAAGCGACTACCCACCCCTTCAGACCTGGGCCCTTCTCAACCCTCGAATCCACAAATAATGGCAATGCTTGAGAAAATTGGGCAAGGGGAGGATACAAATCACTGTCTGACTGCTGTGGAGGCCAGATTTACTAAACTGGATGCCAAAGTGCAGAATAATACATCTCGGATTACAGAGCCACCTCTGAGGCACAAAGGCAGCAGGAGAAGAATGCAGTCTTTGCACAGGATTTTATTTCCTTCATGCCAAGGTGGAAGCCTTGGAGAACACGAACCATCAGGCTAACATCAGAATTGTTGGTTCCTCCCAGGTTTGCTGGGAGATCAGATATTGTTTCAGCTGTAAATCACCTTATTTTCTCAGACTTGGGCTTACTTCCAGAGGATGTGGGCATTTTTACTACAAAGGCCTTCACTATTCCTATTAGAGCCAACCATGGAGTACCCCCAGAGGCGACCGCTCACTGTGATAGTGACCTCTCAAGCCCAGAGGCTCGTGTTCCTTTACGCAGACTGCTCGACAGAAGGGGAGATAATATGGAAAGGTAATAAAGTAGCTCTGTTTCAGACATATCTTCTCAGTCTCAGACTGGAAAAAGGCTCTACAGGGCACTAAAATTACTCCTTGAAAATGGCATCTCTGCACAAATTCTCTTCCGGCTAGACTGCAGATACGGCAAAGTATTTAAACTCCTATATTTATAGACCTTGAAGCAGCAGCAGCATTTTCCATTAAGCTGGTTGATGACCTTCATACTTCTGAAAATGTGGAAGGGACTTTGAATCAGAACATGATTCTAATGATTGATCTTTGTATTACTAAAACTGTTTTCTTTGTTTCCCATCAGCCTGTCTTGCCATTTCAATCAATCAATCAATCAATCTTTATTTAACCAGGTGTTCAGCGTTGAGCAGAAGCTCATTTGCAAGATGGACCTGGGTGGAGCATGAACAATTGTATATAGGTCAACACAGGTATTTACAAGAGCAATACCGATAATACTCTTTACAGAGAGGAAGAAAAAGTTCATATGTACATAGAATTATACAGATATTGTACAGATTACACGTATTTACATACATAGAAGTGTCTATAGGAAGATAAAGCAGGTTATCTAAGGTTGCAGGAGGAAGTAACTGAAGAAAAAAATAAAATATACACCAGGTAAAGGTGAAGGTAGGGGGCAGGGAGGAGGTTGGGGAAGAAAGGCTAGGAGGGCACGGTGCACAAGAACGAGTTGTAAAATGGGATGTAGAGAAGGTGGATGGAGAAAGGGAGTATGAGTGAGCCGGGATTGAATGCTATAAAGTATGGGGCATGGTAGGATGTCACAGCAGGGTAGTGAGCTCTATCCGAGGCTGGGAAAAGAAAGAATAAAGGGATGGGCCGGGCCTAGTGTTGATAAGACAGGGGATAAGAGAGAGAGAGAGAGAACAATTAGGCTGGTGAGGAGCAAGCGGGGGGTCAGTACTAAAATTGGATCTAGGCATGGCTATATACCAGTGCAGACACCTGTACTGGTCTGAGTGGGTGAAGCAGTTACATACTTCTCTGATTGTATGGAAAAGCGTCTTGAAGGCATTTATACCGATTAGAGTGCTTAATTTGAGGTTTTTGTAGATTGTTCCATAAGGTAGGTAACGAAGCTTATGGCTGCCCTGCAAGCGGATTTTGCTTTGGGTACTGTAAGTGTAATAGCTGAGTAACTCTTAACGTGTATTTTCCTATTATACTCAGGGAAGACAGCAGGAGATATAGTAAGGCAGCTTATTAGAGATGGCTCTATAGGTCCAGAGAGCAGCATTTCTGTGGCGCCTGAACTTTAGTGATGTCCACCCACTGCCGCATATAGGGTGCAGTGATGCGTGTCGAAGGGAGTCCGTTATAAAACCCTCAGTGCTCGATGGTAGAGTGTGTCCAGTTTAGCCATGTAAGAGTTGGGGCATTGGCTGTAGAGGAAGTCAGCGTAATCAACCAATGATAGGAAAATGGATTGGACCAGTTGTTTCTTGGCATCTCTGGTGAGAAATTGGTTGATTCTAAAAACAATCCAAGCCTTTGCGAAGTCATTTTAGCAAGTACTCGATATGTTCAATGAAGGAGAGTCTTTGGTCTATCCAAACTCCCAGATACTTGAATTTTGTAACAAATTCTAGTTTTCACCTAGAACTGTGGTAATTTGGGGAACTGTCCCACTGGACACAGGGTTAGCTGTATGGATAAAGGGAAAGGACCATCGCTTTAGTTTTTGGCATTAAGAGTAGCTTTTTTGGAGGAGTTGGCTTTGCAAACGGTTGAATTCTGACTGTAGGTCATTGCAGGCAGCTTCAGGTGTTGGGCAACTCACACAGAGAACTGTATCATCTGCAAACAGATGGATGTTGGCTTCTTTTATACAGTAGTCGATGTTATTAATGTAGATTGCAAAAGTAAGGGCCTAATATAGGACCTTGAGGTACCCCTCTTTGCAGAGTTTTAAAGGACAGGCCTCCTTCAGCTTTAACTTGTTGAAGGCGCCTGTAAGATAGTCAGTAAACCAATGCAGATAGGAGGGGTCCACACCTATGGTTTGAAGGAGGAGAGGAGCAGACTATGGTCGACAGTGTCAAAAGCCTTGCTTAGATCAAGGAAACAGCACAAATAAAGTTTTGCTCTCAAGATTACACTGCCAGTCGTTTGTAACTTTGGCGAAGGCTGAGATAGTGCTATGTTTAGCTCTGAATCCAGACTGCATAGGATTTAGCAGTTCCCTAGACTCAAGGTGAGTCCTCAGCTGTGCATTACAATTTTCTCTAGGAGCTTGGACAGGACCGGAAGGAGGAAATTGGCCTGTAGTTATTGAGATTGCCAGGGTCACCTGATTTGAACAGTGGTATGACATGTGCTGTCTTCCATATAGGTGGTAAGGTGCCCTGAGACAGGGATAAGTTAAAAGGTGGGTGGCGAAGGGTGCTAGTACGTGGTAGGCAATTTTTAGCAAGTAAGGGTCAAGGGGTGTCGGCCCCAGCACTCTAGTATCCAACTGAAGCAAGAGGTCCTCTACCTCTTTCAGTGGGGCAGGTTGAGCGAGAAAGGCTGCGAAACTATTGAGTTTCAGGCAGTTGGCTGGCATTTTAACACACTGATTTACAGTCACGTTTAATAGACTGTATTGGACACTGGTGCAGTTCCGTTTGCCATTGTATTTCAAGCTTAAGAGCTATGCTGGATTAGCTCTAGTAATATTTTAATTTTATGTCATATTCTGACCAAATCTGAAACCTGAGCATGGTAGGGTGAATTTAGCTCACTCAATTTGTGTACTGTTATAATTTCCTTTGTATGTAGTTTGTTTCCCATCAGTCATTGGGTATGTGCTAGAGAGGTAGGGGTGCAATTTAACTTAGTTGAGGCAAGACTGCCTGTATAGCTTTCTTTCAGGTTTCAATTTGGGATATCAGCCATCCCTCATTATTTTCTATCCTGCAAGAGGTGAGGAATTTTGGTTGCTATCCTGCATGTAGTAGACCAGGTGAAAGTGGACTTGTCTACAATTTGTTACCTTACTGGACTTTAATCTCCTGGATATGTATGTCAGTCTATTTGGAATAATGGACATTCATCCTGACAAATAGTATATTTACTTACTATTATTGCATTGTTCCACAGTACTGTATGTTTCACTGCTGGTATGTATTTAAAGGATATGGTATTTGCTATGTCATATAAAATACTATAAATAAAAAGTGAAAAAAAATTAGATTTTGGCCTTTGGAGCCCTTGGCTGTGGCCATCCAAGATCATTCATTAATATAGGCTGTAGAGATTGGGAGTCAGTCTTATGTATTTCTTAATTTGAGGATGACACTTTGCTTTATTTAGGACATGCAGCCAAGACCCTCTAGCACTTAATTTCTTTTCAGATGTATGGATTGATATCAGGGTGTAGAATCAAGTGGCAGAAGAATGAGCTCAAGCCATTGGGAGTTGGAGGAAGGGTCCTGTAGTGGAGGGTGTTAGCATTTCTGATAGGATCTGAGCTACCTGGGGAAGTAGCTACTGTAATTCTTGGTTCAATGGAAAACTTTACCCTGAAATTATTCCTACAGGGAGAAAATAGGAAGCCCAGTCATTTCAATGACTGGAGGTGGGAACAAGGAGTAGCAGGTTAACTGGGAAGCAGCAGGAGGGCTGAGCAGGGTATAAAAGAGAACCTTTCTTCCAGAGGCTGCAGCTCAGTTTGGGCAAGTGACACCACACCTCTGAGTTGCTGTTGGCCAAACTAAAAAGCTCCTGAAAGTATTTATTATTATTATTAATAATAATGAATTTTAGTGACTGGAAAAGCCCACTGAGACTAGAAGTCCCTGTTTCAGGGCGATGCACTTTCCTCTTAGATTTGAGCTGTAATTTATTTTTATTTACTCTGGTTCCTAGCAGGGAGGAAATAGGAATCACATCCATGTTGGATGGTCAGAGGCACGAACAAGGAGTAGCAGGCAAATCATGGAGCAGCAAGAGGGACTGAGCAGGGCTTAAATTCCAGTACACCAGCATGTCCCACCACAGTTGTGTCCCAGAGCATTAGTGGAGCAGAGCAGAGTGGGACAAGTATCCTAAGAAGTCTAAGGGTAGGCAGGTTTCTGCAATGTCGGGAGGCTCTGCCTTGGAGACACAAGTAGGATAAAACAGTACTCTGCACATATATCCTATGAGTAGGGTAAATAACTAAAGTTAGTGGGTTAACAACAAAGGGAAATGCAGCAAGATTGAGGTATAAATAACCACTATTTTAGGGAAAGTAGGAGACATCCTAGGTAGGGTAGGTGTTAAAGCCATTTCAAGTAAGGAGAGGAAATGGAAGAAGAAAAACAGGAAAAGGAAAAGGAAATGAGGCAGTAGGGTACTACAGAAGTGCAGTTGATGAAACCCTGGTAAAAGTGAAACTAGAAAATACCCTGTCCAGGGTAACATAATAAATCAATTTCAAGTAAATTAAGGAAGGGAAGAAGGTAAAAAGCATTTAAAGAGACAGGAGAGGAATATTAAGTAAAAATGGGTTAAGCAGGTAAAAACATGGGAGTTGTGCAGTGAAACGGGAGAGAAGCTGTTATCTTTCAGGACACCTTCTGGAGACTGAGATTCTGCCCCATTTGCACTAACCTCTCTGGGTTGAGGGCAGAGGTTACTAGACTCCATATCAAGCTGGAAAGGGTAAGATGACCTTTGCCCCACCTAGAGGTCACCATAGCTGCCACTGCTACCTCAGAGAATTCACAGGCAGAATGGTTGGTGGCCCCAGGGAGGGTTGGGGTGGCAGGAAGAGTACACACTCAGCCTGTGCCACACAATATTTCTTCACTGTTCTGGCCAAATGGGATAGCCAAGAGAAGGCACCAAAGAAGTGGCTAGGAGGATTTCAGGATCCTCAGAAAGGGAGGCCCTAAGTGGAAGGAAGAGGTCTCAGGCTGAGGAGGAAGCAGCTGTTGGTGGGGGACTCTATAACTAGGGATAGGCAGAGGGGAGGTGGGGAGGAGAGAGGTATAGCCTCCCTGGCACTTTGACTCAGAGGGACAGAAAGCGTATCAAGAGAATTGCTAGAGCAGCAGGTCACAGGAGGGAGCTACATGTTATTGTCCACCTGGGGGCAAATTACATGGCAAGGGGTAGTGCCGGATAATTTCAGGTAGCTGGGGAAGGGCCTTAAGCAGGTAGCATACATGGTAGCATTCACCAAGTGGTTAGCTGTGTACAGCTGAGGGGTGGATAGAGCATTCCACACTAAGACCTTCAGCAAATGGTTGAAGATATGGCATAGGGAGGAGGGCTTCATCTACACTGGGGACTGGGGCTAGCCCAGGAGGATGTGGGCTTGTGTAGGGATAATGGTCTGCATCCATGCATGAGAGGAGCTGTTTTTAGTGGGAATTTTAAATGTTACTTGGATGACCATTAAACTAGCTGGGGAGACTGTATTACCAAAGAGAGGTAAAACTGCCCCCAGCATGATGAAGCAATAAGAGGGAGGGCCTTAGGGAGGATGCTCCCCAGGGCAGGGGTGTAAGAAGAAAAGGGTGCAGACAAGTCACAGGACAAGGGTTAAAAACCAAGAATTCAAAAACAGAAGAGTAAAAGAGACAGACTAGATGGATCAAGAGGTCCCTCTACTGGCAAATTCATCGTTCTTATGAGACAAGAAATGGTGAGAGTAACATCAGAAAAGGGGGCCAGGGGAAGCATCAGGGGCAGCATAGGCAGTGTGAGGGGTTGCAGGCAGGGAGAGATCAAGGTATGATATTGCACTCCAATACAAGGAGTCTGGGAAATAAAATTCCAGTTCAGGAGGCCATCATGGAGGAGGTTAACCAGGATGTGGTAGCCATAACTGAGACATGGTGCACAGACAATAATGACTTATCCATAACAGTGTATTCTCTGTTCAGGAGAGACGGGGGGAGATGGAGGGAGGGAGGAGGGGTTGTTCTATATGTGAGGAGGAATTAGGTTTATGAAAATACAGGGGAACCAGGAGGAAAAGGAAGGTCTGAAGGTGCTCTGTGTCACCCTGGAAACAAAATCTGAGGCCACCAGCCACACAGGGGTTTGCATACAGACCTCCAGAACAGGAAAAGGAGATTGATAAGGCACTAAGGAAGCCATCATCAGGATGGCAGATAAGGGGCAGTGCTGCTTGTTAGGAAATTCAGTCTACCAGGTGTGGATTGGAGCCTTCCTGCTGCAACCTCGACAGGAGCAGGGCCATCCATGACTCTGGCAGGGGAGTTTCTCAGGCAGCTAGTCAGTGAAACCACAAGGGATGTGGTAGTCTGGACCAGGTGCTTACTAATAGGGACATCATTGCAGATATCATGTGGGGCAGTCCTCTGGGACCCATGATCACCAGTGATCATACAGTGTGGTTCAATGCCAAAAAGTGCAAGCTATGCACCTAGGTTATAGAAACCCAGGAGATGAGTATAGGATGGGGGACTGACAGTCAGTAAGCAGGAAAGAGACCTTGGGGCTATCATATCTGATGACCTCAAAGGGTAAGGCAGTTTAAAAAAGTGGATAGGTCCAGCTGAGATTCACATGGAGAGGTATCACTAACTGGAGGAGGAGGGAATTACAACTGTATCATTTGTTGGTGAAACCACACCTGAGTATTGTGCCCACTTCTGGAGGTGCACCTCAGAAAGACATAGACAAGGTGTAGGTGGATAAGAGTTGTGCCCAGTTCTGGAGGTGCACCTCAGAAAGACATAGACAAGGTGTAGGCGGATAAGAGGTGGGCAACAAAATGGTGCTGTTGAATTAAAATCCCTACGAAGAGAGCCTGATGGTTCTCGACATGTACACTCAAGAAGAGAGGAGAGCGATAGGAGGTATGATAGAGACCTACAAGGCACCTCATGTTGGTGAACAAAGTACAAGAGGGAGTCTCCTTCAATTGAGAAAGAGCACCAGTACCAGAGGGCATGCAGTGAATCTGGTAGGGAGGAAGTTTAAGAGGGATATGATGAAGTACTTCTTCAATTGAAACAGTAGTAGATTCCCGAAACAGACTGCCAGCAGAAGTGGGGAGGCAAAATCTGTGAGGGCTTCAAATATGCATGGATAGACACAGGAAAATATAAGTAAATAGGCGGGGAGTTGCAGGAGAACAGATTGGGTCTGTGGAGGTAGCATAGGCAGAGGCCATCTGGGCAGACTGGGTGGGCCAAGTGGGCCTTATCTGCTGACAAATTGTATGTTTCTAAGAGCCTCACAGTGGGTCAGCCTTCCAAAGTGGTTTTCACAATTATTCCTTCTGACGCTTTCTCAGCCAAAGGCTATGAAAGAGAGGAAGAACTGATACTGCTGGTGGGGGGGCAGAGATCTTAGCCATGCTATTCTAGGTGTAAGATGAATGATTATTTGTGTTTCACACATATAAACAGTATATATATATTTATACATATATATTATGGTAGCACAGTAGTGCTACCATAGTTAGTTGAGTAGCCCTTTTAAGGTTAACCGTGAAACTTTGCACCTTAATAACTTGCCACCATTCAATGGATTTGCCTGAAATGTGGCAGCACAGGACATAACCATAAGTCTGGAGATCTGGCAACTTTTGTACCCAGTCGGATATCGGCTGTGGAGTTATTAAGCAACATCCATGCTCGTAATGATATTTTTTACATTCTTGCTCGTTTACAGGTCGCACAGTTTGCATTACCAGTCCAAAAACATCAAGAAACATGCAGCTGGGGTCCCTGATGTGCCTTTTGAAGATTTTGTGAAAAATATTGAACGGTTCAAAGTTATTCAAAAACAATTTCCCATTATACGTTAAAGGGAGAAGTTAAAAGTTTGACACTTTCACAAATGCACTTTTTAGTGTTGCAAATGGCCCTAGTAGTGTTGCAAATCCACCATATTTTTTTCAGTTACTGATCACAGAAATGCTTGGCATTAAAACTGGGACCATCTAGGGACATAATTATTTTTGTGTTTACCTATTTGAGCCCTGAGGATGCTAGCCATGTCTTTATTTTGTGGTTAAACACGTAGAAATATGTTTTCAAATTTCTGGGAAAAGTAGTATCCAAAGTAGTTTAAGCCTTGCTGCACTTTTGCAATTTTTAAGAAAGGTGTTGCAAATCATGACACTATTTTTCTAGACTATGGCCAAAATGACAGGAATTCTTTGCCATCCTGCTGCAAAAACGGTTTGGTCTTTTGGGCTGACATTTGAGGGAAGGTAGCCAACATCTCACAGATGTGCCTTTCAGTGGTTGGTGATAAAATATTGCATGGATGCAAAGTTATGCTACTCCAGATTTGACATTTTTCCCATACACTAACATAGTTGCGTCCGTCGCACCTTTGGAGCTTGTATCTCAGAAGCGGTGCTAGATACAGAATTTTCATTGCTACAATGTAGCCCTATGGGCTATGCATTCAGTGAGAACCTAGGCAGGAAACTCTTGAATCATGTGAAATTTAAATTTTTTTCTAAGTAGGTACGGTTACTGAGATATTACCATTTTTGTATTACAACTGCTTGTTTCCTGCTCCGAGGCCCATTATTAGCACACCGTCTTTGTTTTCACTGTGTTTCTCAATGGAGCTTTTCGGGAAAAATACGGTATAACGCTGCAGTTACTATTGCTAAGTAGGCTTTACACTTCTCTTTCCCGTGCCCGTTTGCATTACCATTCCCGTGCACACCACCGTGTACGTTACCCTTACATTTCCATTTGTGTTTGTATTACTGTTACCATTAGTGTCTCCACTACTGTTTGTCTTTGTCTTTCACTTATGCGTGTGCATTACCATTTCTGTTGGTGGCTGCCCTTCTGTTTTCATTTGTGTTTGTCTTTCGTTTTGTGTATTACGTTGTTCTTACGTTACCATTTGTGTTTCCAATTGCGTTCCTATGCCCGCTTGTGTTACGGTTTGCATTTCCATATGCGCTTGCATTTGCATTTCTGTTTTCTTTTGTGTTATTGTTGTCGTTACCATTACCATTTGCATTTACAATTGCAGTACCGTCACTGTGCCGTTATGGTTTGCGTTTCCGTATGAACTTGCTTTTACGTTTGTGTTTCTGTTTCTGTTTGCATTACTGTTGCTGTTACAGTTATCCTTTTCATTTACAATAGCGATACATTGACTGTGTGCATCACCACTTGAGTTTCCGTATGCGCGTGTCTCCAGTTGTGAAACTGTTCACTTTGGAAGTCACTTTGTGCCTGCATTTCTATTAACACTTACTTTATAATTTACATTTGTGTCACCATATGCGTAACTGTTGCCACTTGTGTTTGCGTTGCTGTTACGTTACTATCTCACAAAATCACATAGTGGGAGCATTCCATTCTCTATTTATAGTCCTCATTCTCAAAGAAGGAAATTAGAGGCAAAAACTCCATTTAATGCATCAGTTAGGGTTGTTCCACAGTGACAAAAGTGAGGAAATTCAGTGTTGGGGTTGAAAATCCCTTACACCCCTCAGCCCACCCCAACCGGCATCGGGGTGTCGTTGGGTCGTGGCTCTAATTCTCACCCATTCTCCTATGCCTCAGCTTGTTTCGCATGTGATGGGGTAGAGTTAGGCTGATGACTAACGTACGACACTATATTGAGGCGAACCTGAGGTGTCTGAGGGTTCAACAACACCGAATACCTCACTTTTTCATCGAACCTAACTGATTAAATGGCAGTTTTACCTCTAACTATATATATTATGGTAGCATGGTGAGTGCTACCATAGTTAGATTGAGTAGCACTTTTTAAGGTTAAAGGTGACATTTTGCACCTTAATAACTGCCACCACTTAACGGTTCACCTGAAATTTGGTATGCACAGTTGGACATAGTAGATCTTGGGATCTGACAAATTTCATACTGGTTGGATATAGGGCTCGGAGTTATTAAGCAACATCCGTGTCTTAATTATGCTTTTATGCATTCTTTGCTAGGAGCCACAGCCAGCACGTTGGTGCGACTGGTCTGAAACCTCAGGAATGTGTGGCGGGGGTCCCCAATGTGCCTTTTGAGATTTCAGTGAAAAAATATTGAACAGTTTAAAGTTATCAAAATACAAGTTCCCATTATAAGTTAATGGGAAAAGTTAACAAAGTTAAACACTTTTACAAATGCACTTTTTAGTGTCACAAATGGCCTAGTAGTGTCACAAATCCATCATTTTTTCAGTTAATGATCAGAAAAATACTTGCCATTTAAAATTGGGACCCTCTAGGAACACAATTCTTTTTGCGTTCACCTAGTCGGACCTTCAGGATGCCAGCCATGTCTTTATTTTGGGTTAAACATCCCAGAAATATGTTTTCAAATTTCTAGAAAAAGTAATGTAGCAAAGTAGTGATGCACCTGTGACACTTTCAAGAAAGTTTTGTGAAAGCATTCACAAATTGTGACACTACTTTTCCAGACTATGGCCAAAATGACAGGAGTTCTTTGCCACCCTGCTGCAAAAAAACAGTTTGGTCTTTTGAGCTGAAATTTGGAGGTAAAGCAGCCAACATCTTTCAAATGTGCCTTTTGGTGATTTGGTGACAAAATATTGCATGAATGCCATTCACGGTACTCTGAATTTGAAATTTTTTCCCATAGACTAACATGGTAGCCTTCTTTGCCACTCGTTTGAGGGCTCGTATCTGGAAGCGTGCGAGATCAGAAATTTTCGTCATGACAGTTTATATGGGCTATGCATTCAGCAAAACCTATAGCCAGAAAACTCCAAGAATCATGTGAAATTTACATTGTTTTTCTACATCGCATGGTTCCTGAGATATAAGCAATTTAGTATTCCAACAGCTTATTTTTCTGCTCCAAGGCCCATTATTATGCCACATTCTTTGTACACTGTGTTTCTCCATGCAGCTGTTGAGCAAAAAAACAGGGTGTGCGCTTCTGTTACTATTACAGTTAACACATTTCCACTTGCGTTCTTACCAATTTGCATTACCATTCCATGTACACCACCGTGTGGCTTACCCTTTAACGTTCTTCATTTGGGTACGCTATTGTTTTCCATTTCTGTTTCCTTTGGCATTATTTCTGCTGTTAACATTACCATTTGCATTTCTGATTGTGGTACCGTGACTGTACATGTCACGGTTTGTGTTTCTGCGCTTTCATCTCCTTTGCATCACAGTTCATTTTGGTGTCACTTCGCTTGCGTTTCTAGTAACGTTTGCTTTTCCATTTATGTTTCAGTCACCAATAACGAACTGTTAGCAGCTGCATTTCCGTACACTTACCATTACTATGTCACAAACAATCATGTGTGGTCCCACCACCACATTCCATTCAGTATTTCTACTGCACATACTCAAAAAGAAGGAACTTAGAGGCAAAAACTCCATTTAATGCATCAGTTAGGGTTGTCCCACAGTGACAAAAGCAGAAATTTGGTGTTAGGGTTGAAGACCCCTTTTCACCCCAGCCCACCATCCCAGCTGCCAGCAGGGTCATGCATTGGGGTCATCGGTCCTAACTCTCACCCTATTCACCTCTACCTCAGCTTGTTTACCCATGTGATGGGTGAGAGTTAGGGCCGACGACCCCAATGCACCATGTGGCAGCCGTGGGGTGGCGGCAGGTGGTGAAGGGGCTTAACCCCAAACCAAATTCTCACTTTTTCCTCTGTGGAACAACCTAACTAATGCATTAAATGGAGTTTTGCCTCTAGTGTATATCTATCTATCTATCTATATATATATATATATATATATATATATATATATATATATATATATATATATATAGTAGTGGCACGGCACTATAGTTAGGGTTGAGTACCCCATTTAAGGTTAAATCCGAAATTTGACAGCTTAATAACTCTGCCATTGTATGATGGATTTTGCCTGGAATTTTGCATGCATGGTGTGGTACCATAGATCTCTGGATCTGCCAAGTTTCACAATGGTCAGATATACAGATGCTGAGCTACTGAGCGTAAAAAACATAGAAATGATGCATTTTGCACATTTTGCTGGTGCCTACAAGTTGCACAGTCTGCGACCAGTCCAAAACCTTCAGGGAACCTGTAAGCAGGATCTCGATGTGCCTTTCAAAGATTTTGTGAAAAAATATTAAATGGTTCAAAAGCTATTCAAATACAATTTCCCATTATAGTCAATGGGACAAGTTAACAAAATGTTCCACAGTGTTGCAAATGCAGTTTTAGTGTCACAAATGACTCCTGTAGTGTCACAAATCTGCCATCTTGTTTTCAGTTGGTGGTCACAGAAATGCTTGGCATTTAAATTTGGGACCCTCTAGGGACACAATTCTTGCTGTGTTCACCTAGTCAAGTCCTGAGATGCTAGCCATGTCTTTCTTGGGGGTTTAACACTCCAGAAATATGTTTTAAAATTTTTGTAAACAGTAGTATCGAAAGTAGTGTCAGACATTGGTACTTTCGTGACTTTTTTAGGAAAGTGTCGCAAATCACGACACTACTTTATGACACTATGCCAAAACAATAGGAAATTTTTGCCACCCTGCTGCAAAAGAATGTTTTGGTCTTTGGGCTGAAATTTGGAGGAAAGAAAGCCAAGATGCCACAGATGAGCCATTTGGTGGTTCAGTGACAAAATATTAGAGATGCAAAGTTACAGTGCTCCAAATTTGACAGTTTTCCCATAGGTTAACAATACGGCATCCACCTAGCCTTTTAGGGCCTGTACCTCAAAAACTCTTTGAGATACAGACTTTTGCCAGAAAAATGCTTAGTCTCCCATTAAGGGCTAAGTGCAAAACTAGCCAGGAAAGTCATAAATAATATGAGATTTTAATTTTTTTCTCGTCATTCGGTTCCTGAGATATAAGCAACTTAGTATTCCAAGTGTTCATTTACTGCTCTGAAGGCGATTATTTGATTACATTCATTGTATGCACTGTGCTTGAATGCACATTGCATTTGCGTACTACTACCATTTGCATATCCATTACTGTTTTGTTTGCATTTCCTTTTTGTGTCACCATGTGCATTACCATTTGCATTTACCGATCGCTTCCAGATTGTGTTTCTGTTTCCTTTAGGCGTCATCGTTGGTGTTACCGTGAACTGTTTGCATTTCCAGTTGCATTACCATTAATAATTGTGTGTTCATCACTGTTTTATTTCTGTTGGCCTTAGCATTTGCCTTTTGGTAGCATTTCCATTGTCAACTGCATTACTGTTTCCTTCTGCATCACGTTGCCTTTACCATTTGCATTTCGTTTCGTTTCTGTTAACGTTTGCATTTCTTTCCATCTCGTTTCCATTGGCGTTACGTTTGCGTTACTGTTTTCATTACCATTTGTGTTTCTGTTGGTGTTAGCATTTGCATTACCGCTTGCCTTACCATTTCTTTTTTAGTTAATGTTTGTGCTTCTGTTTCTCTTACCATTTGCATTACTGTTTGCGTTTGCGTACCATGTACATTACTGTTTGCACTTCCATTTGCATTACCGTAACTATGTGACAAAAAATCATGGTGGGAGCACTGGTCCTGAAGGCCCCATGCTCCCACCACCACATTCCATTCACTATTTATAGTGCACATTCTCAAAAGAAGGAAATTCATGGCAAAAACTCGTTAATGCATCAGCTATTGTTGTTCCACAGTGACAAAAGTGAGGAAATTCAGTGTTAGGGTTGAAACCCTAACTACGCTACCCACTCCACCACCACCACACATATAGAGCGTAGATTGTATTGGTTTCTATGATTAGATGGCTGTTGTTAGTTTGTCACTGCTGCTGGTTGTGTGTGATTGGTTGTGTTGCCTTGGTCCTTCCCCCTACTTGCATAGTGGGGGAAGGACAACCTCCAACCAATCACAACAATAAACCATATCTAAATCATGAAACCACCATGCCTCTATCAGGCTGTGGCATGGGGTTGTCACTGCTAACTGTGATCCTGCACACCACGCACTGCAATACACATAATACCGCACAACTGGGCATCTTTGGACACACGCTGCTGCCAACATAGCACACAGACTACACATATGGTACTTTGGGCTTCACAAGATCCAAAACAGATTTTGCACATCCCCTAAAATACTTTAGAAATCACTTTCACAAATGCCACAGTGTTGTGACATGCATTTGTGACACATTTAGTGATTGTGACAGTATTTTGTGACAAAATTTTGCATCCTTGCAAATGCGACACTGTTGTGTCTTCCATTTACGACAGTATTTTGCAACACTATTTTATATGCTTTGCAAAAGCGACACTTTCATCTCCTTCTGTTTGCTACACTTTCATGTTTGGTGAAAGTATTTTGTAAAAATATGTCCTGATCACTGCATATCTTTGCCATCATCCTTCAAGCAAACGGATGAGTTTTTGGGCAGAAATTTGCAAGGTGGCAAGCCCTGGTCTCACAGATCTGCCTTTTCCTGCTTTCATGCTACAATACTTAAGCATGATAAAGTTACACTGTTCCAAAATTGAGCAATTTTCCATAGACTAACACAGCAATGCCCATGATGCCTTTTCACCACCCATATGTTAAAAAATTAAGTGAGGTACAACATTTTTGCTAATGCCAGCTGATGTTAGATTTCTTACCTAGTTGTTACGGTAACACAGATATACACCTCCTGCTGGTTGTGTATGATTGGTTGTGTTGCCTTGGTCCTTCCCTACTTGCATGTGTATATGTGTGTGTGTGTGTGGGGTGGTGGTGGGGGGGAATACGCAGTTAGGGGTTTTAACCTAATACAGAATTTTCTCACTTTTTTCGCTGTGGAACAACCCTAACTGATGCATTAGATGGAGTTTTTTGCCATGGCTATATATATATGTATATATATATATATATATATATATATATACATATGTATATATTATACCTGTCAGTAGGGCAGGTATAGTTAGGGTTGCAAAGCCACTTTATGTTAAACCCCAAAATTTGCACTTCAATAACTTTGCAAGCACTTGTCTGATTTACCTAAAATTTAGCATGCACATTGTTGTACCATAGATCTCTGGATCTTGAAAAGTCTGTTCCAGTTGAATTTGCAGTTGAGGAGCTGTGCAGTGTTGAAAAGCATGAAAAATCCTCAACGTTTGCAAATTCTTTGCTCATCTCCACAGCCGAACTCATTGTCTGTCTGGTCTGAAAACTGCAGGGTATATGGAGACTTAGAAAAGGGTATGCCTTTGAATATTTGGTGAAAAATATGAATCTAATCAAAAGTTATTACAGTTTAAAGTTTCCCATTATATCCTATGGGGAAAAATATATATTCAGGGTGACAGTGACACATTAGTCATGAAAGCACCTCTTTTCTGTGTAAATGCCCTCTACTGTTTATTACTGCCATCTTGTTTTCAGTTAGCAGTGGATAAAACTGCTGTAATTCAAATTTTAGTGCCCCTTGGTAAACACTGAGACTTGTGTTTACCTAATCGAAGCGAGAGGAACACAATGCTGCCATTAGTTTTTTTAAAATAAGCCCTGGAAATATGTATTTTTTTTTCAATTTGCCCCACCACACTTTTGCAAATTGTGAAAGAATGGTAAACTTTCACATAATTTGCAAATATTTCATACACGTTCTTTCACAGAGTTGTAGAAAGTGTTGCAATTTGCAACAGTACTGCCTCAAACATTGCCATTTATTTGCCACCTCACTGTCACTACATGGTTTGGCCATTTGGGATGAAATTAGCAGGGTGGCAAGCCCTGCAACATAGAAATGCCTTTTGGTGGCTTGGGAAAAAATTTACATCGGTTCCACAGTTACAGTACTCGAAGTTGTAAATTTCTCTAATAGGATAACATTGTTTGGCATCCACCAAAACCACAGTTTCCTTTTCCACCTCACTGCCACTATACAATTTGGACTTTTTGGATAAAATGTGCAGACTGGCAAGCCCATGTATCACAGATATGCCTCTTGCTGGTTTTGTGCAAACATTTACACCATTTCAGAGTTACAACACTCCAAAGTTGTGAATTTCTCCATAGGATAATATTATGCCCCTTTTGGTGCCTACAGTATATCTCAAAAATGTTTTGAGATATGGATTTTTGCTACACCTTTAGGTGTACTAAGCATGCATGGAAGTGGCTAGATTATGAATGAAATTGCAAAAATAATTTTTCCACAGTTGCTATGGTTACTGAGATATTGCCAAATATGCATTACAAGGGTTACTTGAATGCTTCTAGGCCTGTGCTATGCATGTGTCTGTACTTATGAGTAGGTGGAAATTCAGGACACAGAGGGCCCTTTGCTTCCACCTACACACACGATTATGCAAACTAAAAGCAAAGGTCCCTCCTGCACTATGTTTCTATACTTATAGGTAGGTGGGGAATACAGGGCCCAGAGGGCTCACACTGCCACCCATGGATACCATCTTGCAATACTGGGAGCACATGGACCTCAGTTGCTATGTCTCTACACTTATGATTGGGTTGAGTGCAGAGCTCAGAGGGTCCATGCTCCCAAATATGCATCCAATTATGCAAAATTGGGGAACAGGGTCCTCAAGTGCTATGCCTTACACTGATGTGTGGTAGGAGTACAGGGCCCAGAGGTCCCATGCTCCAACCTATGGATACCATATGAGTAACATTTAACTTTCTCAAAGAAGGGAAATTCATTGCAAAAACTCGTTAATGCGGGATGTGGGGGTAGGATTGGTAACCTAACATTGAATTTCTGGACTTTTGTTTGTGTGGAATCAACCTTAACTGATGCATTAATGGAGTTTTTTGTAATGAATATATATATATATATATATATATCAATATTCTATGCAAACACTTTGTTAATGCATCATTTAAATTAAAACACAAAAATAAGGAAATGAGACCTTTAGGTTTGCCCCTCCCTCCCTTTTGTGCCCTCATACTCCCGAGATTGACAGATGTGGGGTGTGTCATTGGGGTTTGTGAGGCCTAAATGTCAGCCCATTCCATGTGTAATCATAGTCACAAAGAAGAATGGGTGAAATTTAGGCCTCACAACACCAATGACACACCCCAGCGGCCTGTCAATTTCGGGAGGATAGGGTGTACATGGGGAGAGGCAACGCTAAAAGCCTAATTTCTTACTTTTGTGTTTTAACCTTAAATGATGCATTAACGATGTTCTTTGCATAAAATGTCTTTACTCTTTGAGAAAGCATAGAAAAGTAGAAACTTGTGCAAGTTGGTGGGAGCACGGGGCCCAAATCAACTTGCAAATTTCTACTAACATAACATTATAAGTACTGAATAGCATATCTATTGCTGGGAGTGCATATGGTGGGAAAGGCCCCATGCTTTCAGCATCTTGAAACAAAATAAAATTTCATTCATCAGAGTGGCATAATTCTGCACCTGTTTACGTGTCAGGCACCTAGCCACTAAAAATTACCTCCATGGTAGTAAGGCTAGCTACCTTATAAATGTCAACCCACTACCACAATGCAAAATGCTATAAGCAAAATGTAAAGTGCATCACGCATTATCTCCACAGCAAATTGATGTTCCAACACCTAAATAACATAATTCACATATATAGGACATCCTCTCAACACCTCTAAATTTCAAGTTAAAAGACCAAACCGTTTCTGAGATATTACATTTTAAAGTTTGAGATTTTCATTCTTTGGAGTGGCAGAATTCCACACCTGTTTACATTTACACACCTAACATCTGAAAAGTATGTCCATGGCAGTAAGGCTAGCAACCCTATAAATTTTAAGCCAGTACCACAATGCAAAAGCTCTCCAAAAATGTGAATTGTGCCACACAATATCTGTGCAACAAATCTATTTTCCAACACCAAAGCACCATAATTCACATCCCTCAACACCCCAATTTCAAGTTAAAAGACCAAACCGTTTCGAGATATTTAATTTTAAAAGTTGAGAAAATTGGATTTTCTGGTCCCTTGAATCTTACCATCTAGTCTCTCCCTTACAAACAAGATTACGATCAAAGAATCTTGTGATGAAAGAATTTGCAGGATCATGACCAAAGAATTTGCAGGCTCCTGATCAAAGAATAAAACATTTTAGAACGTAATTTTTCAGAAAATACATCAAACAATAGCCATGACTTCATGGAACAAAGCCCTGGGGAAAACCCATCCTAGTTTGACTTTATAAGTCACCCCTGAGCAGAGATATTTGATTGTTTAATCTTACCATCTAGTTGTGCTGTCGCAATCAAAGATAGCGATCAAAGAATCTCTGATCAAAGAATTTGCAGGCTTGCAATCAAAGATCATTAGTGAGCAACGATAAAAGAATATCAAACTTTAAATCTCTATTTTTGACGTATTTACAAGAAACGACAGGTATGGTTTCAATAGAAGGAAGACCCCTGAGCAAAACCCAACATAGTTTTACTTCAGAAGTCATCCTCGAGCTGAGATATTTGTTTTTTTCCTATTGCAAAATGAAAACAAGATGGTGGCCATCACGATCAATTCCTCTAGATCAAAGATTCTTTGATTGCGTAACCTGCAAATTCTTTGATCATGAGGAGGGACCAGATAGCGAAAACCCCATTCTTCTTTCTGAAAATAACCATATAAATTTTCCCATAGACTTATAATGAGAACTTAAAACTTTAATAACTTTGAATGGATTATTTTCTTTCACCAAACAAAAAGTGCCATGTTCCTTTACCCAAGCTCTTTCAACATGCAAGTTGCAGAGTAGCACACCATACAATGGCTGTGCAGCACCATGGACAAAATCCAAAAAACTGCCCACAAAACTGGTGAAATGTGCATTATTCAGCATTTTGGTGTGCAAAACCATAAGTCCAACCAAAATGAAAGCTAACAAATGAAGGGATCTTCCTTGCCCCACCGCAGACACCAAATTTCATGCAAATCCATTAAAGAGTCCAAAGTTATTAACGATACAATTTCAAGTTTAACATAGAAGTGGCTTCATAACCCTAAATATAGGGGCACCACTATAATATATATATATATATATATATTGCAAAATCTCCATTAATGCATCCATTAGGGTTTCTATTACAGGAGATTAAAGTCTAGAAATTAAATGTTAGGGTTACCAATCCTACCCACCCCTACCCTTACACCAACAGGTTTTGGGGTGTGCCTTGAGTCATCAGGCCTAACTCTCTCCCCATTCCATGTTTAGGAATCTCTGATTGTATAGTATAGTAGAATATGGTGAGAATTATTCCAGCTGACCCCAAGGCACACTTCAATGCCTGTTGGTGTGTGGAGGGTGGGGTAGTGGGTGGTAGTTTGGTAATCCTAACATTGAATTTCCAGATTTTGTCACTCAAATAGAGACCTTAACTAATGTATTATCTGAGCTTTTGCAATGAATTTCCCTACTTTTCAGAAAGTTTAGTCTTACCCATAATGGTATCAATCTGTGTGAACACAGGGTCCGATCTATCCATAAATGTAGTGACACTGTAATGAACCCTCATCTCCCTATGGGGTGCAGACCCTTCTCTGCTCTGCTGTTCCAGTACTGCATAATGGAGGGCCCTGCACTCCCATTATTGGATAATGGTATTCATATGTGGAGTGCAGGGCCAGGATCTGCACTCCCATCTACCCATAAGTATAAAACACAGTGCAGGGCTAGAAGCAGTTCAAAGAACCCATGTGATGCAAATGGTGCAATATCTCAGTAACCATAGGAACACTGGGTAAAATTGCACCATAGTTATAATCATGATCTGGCAACCTGCACATGTTAGATATGTACTAAGCTGCCTTTAGAGAAAAATCCATTTCTCAAATCATTTTCGAGATACAGCCATGAAAGGTACAGTAACTGCCACAATGTTATCCTATGGGAAATGTCTAAACTTTGGAATATTATAACTATGGAAGAGATGTAAATTTTATCACCAAACCAGCAAAGGCACATCTGTGATGCAGGCCCTTCTACCCTGCAAATTGCAGTTCAAAACTCCTTATCACATAATTGCAGTGAAGTGGCAAAAACAGCAATCTTTTACAAGTACTTTTGCAAATTTGCAACACATTCAAAAATTTTGCAAAAGCTTTCACAAAAGGCTGTCACAATTTGTTAAAGAATGTATGATAGCCGTTCACAATTTCATGAAAGCGTATCAAAGGTCATTTATCAAATTGTGACACTACAAATGGAAAAATCATAAAAAATATTTTTCTGAGCATGATTTTTAAAATCTGAAGCCACGATCATAAATTCCTAGGGCCTCAATTAGTTAAACACAACTGCTGGTGTTTACCTAGGGCATTATTTTTGAATTATATTGTTTTTTCTCCATTGCTAACTGAAAACAAGATAGCGGTCTCCACAACACTACTAAACCCATTTGCGGCACTAAAAGGTGCTTTTGCAAAAGCAAAATGTGTTTCTTACAGCACATATATTTTTTCCATAGGCTATAATGGAAACTTAAATCTTTAATAACTTTTGAATGGATTAATATTTTTTACCAAACCTTTAAAAGGCACATCATTAACCCAGACCACATAAACCTTGACAATTTCAGACCAGACCCCAAACCATTTTGGCCATAGTCCCAATCAAAGAATTTGTACAAAATGGTAAATTTCACTTTTTGGCACTCTAGCTCCACAACTGCACCAGCCATTGGAATGTCAGTTCCAGAGATCTATGGCTCCAGATGGTGCATGCAAAATTTCAGACAAATTGGTCAAATGGTTATAAAGTTAATAAAGTTCCAAACTTTGGGTTTAATATAGCAGTGGCTGGGCAACTCTTACTATAGTGGTACTACTGTGCTACTATATATATATATATATATATATATATATATATATATATATATATATATATATCAAATGCATCAGTTAGGGTTTCTATTACAGAGACAGAAGACTGGAAATTCAGTATTAGGGTTACCAACCCTAGCATCTCTCTCACCCTCCACACACTCAACATGTAAATGGTACCTTTGAGGTCATCAGCCCAACTCTCAACCCATTCTCCTATACTGTAACATCTCAGCTTGTTTTACATGGAATGGGGGAGAGTTAGGCCCGATGATTCAAGGCACACCCCATCACCTGTTGGTCTCTGGAGAGTGGGGGTGGGGTGGTCAGGGGTGGAGGTTTAGGTGTCAACCTAATGTCTCATTTCCTTGCTTTTGCTGCTTCAAGCCTAACTGATGCATTAATGATGTTTTTTGCAATGAATTTCTTACTTTTGAGAAAGTGTAATCTTACCCTTATATGTTTTGGGGAGCAGAAGTGTACAGACATTGTAATGAACTGTCATCTCCCTGAGGGAACGCTGAGCTCTCTGGTTCTGCACTCCCACTGCAGCATAAAAGGACCCTGAAGCCACATAACTGCATAATAGTATCCATCTCCCTGTACTGCATCTCCATCTGAGAGTGCAGGGCCCTCTGATCCCATTTCCTTTACACTACCATCACACTATAATAGGAAATTTCCAAACTTCAAAATCTTATAACTATGGATGCAATGTAAATTTTATCACCAAACCAGCAAAAGTCTTTAAGGCAAACTCATTCTACCCTGAAAAGTTCAGCCCAAAATTCCAAACCATTTGTTTGCAGTGCCCTTTTAAATTCCCTTTTCATAATCCATTTTCTAAGCTGATCCTTTTTCACAAACCCTTTTCAGTGAACCGATCCCTGTTCATAAGGTAGGATCATGTGAGCCTCCTCCTCATGAAAGAGGATTTTGACAGCTCACGAACAGGGATTACGAAAGGGATTGCTCATGAAAAGGATCAACAGAAGGGATTTTAAAGTCCCCAAACTATGGAACCAATATAAACTGTTTCACCAAAATAGCAAATGCCACATTGTTAGGGCAAGCCCTTTCCACACTGAAAATTTCAGCCTGAAATTCCAAACCATTTGCTTGCATTTCCTTTAAAAATCCATTTTTGCAATCCTTTTCACTAGCTGATCCCTTTAGCAATCCTTTTTGTGAGCGATCCTTTTCATGAGGTAGAGTCATGTGACCCTCCCTCATGAAAATGGATTTTGACAACTCACAAACAGAGATTGCAAAAGGATTGGTTAGTGTAAAGAGATCATGAGAAGGGATTTTATAGTCCCATAACTATGGAACCAATGTAAATTGTTTCAATATACCAGCAAATGTCACATACTTAGGGCAAGCCCTTTCTATCCTGAAAATGTCAGCCTGAGATTTTAAACTGTTTCTTTGTAGTGGCCTTTAAAATCCTCTTTATGATCCTTTTCATGAAATGATTCTCTTCGTGATCCCCTCTGCAAGCTGATCCCCTTTGTGAGAGTCTGAATTTTAAAACTGTTGTTTTTAAATAAGTACAAAAAACAAAGGTAAGGGTAAGTAGAGGACACCCCTCACCAAAACCCATGCCTTTCATTTTACAAAAGACTTCCCTGGGCAAGTTATAAGGTTTTGTTTTCTCACCTCGCTAAGCAAGAAAACAAAATGGCGCCAACAAATAGGGACTTTCTCCCAAAATGGGATCCTTTTTCACAATTCCTTTTGCAAGCCATTCATGACCAGGAATTCTTGATCAAAACTGTGCATCTGTACCAAAGACTGAACTGAGAATGCTCAGAATCCGAATTTCTAAAATTTCATAACTTTGGAAGTGATTCATATTTTGTCACAACAATAATTTATTTTTATTTATTTAGTTTTTGTTGACCAGGTAAGTGCACTAGACAAATCCTGCCTATTTTCAGGCATGACCCGGGAGGGGGATACAGATGAATGCCAACTGACCTTGAACCAGATTAAGCTGTTGGTGGTATTTTTAGTGAATGAGGAAATTTGGCCAGGAAACCGAGGAAATTCTCCTACTCTGTTGTCAATAGGGGAGCTGCCACCATGGAGGAGGATGAGATGGCTGGTCAGTCTGTTGGTGTACCTGGAGGTGAGCAGGTCTCCCTACCTCAGGTCCAGCTTTGGAGACTGAAGAATCATTGCCTAAATGCCTGGAAAAAGAAGAATCCATGATGGATTCAATTCTACCTTCTTTTGTGCTACAGCTGGTTTGTTTGGGCCTGACACTGCTTGGGTGGATAATATCCTGCAACAAAATAAATGTTTATTTCAACCGGGAGAAAAGTCTACAATTCTTGTGGAAGAACACAGTGAATTTATACCTTCTGACCTGTTACGAGACGCTGCTCACCTTATTCGAGAAGAACTGTTGCAGACTGCAATGGTAAGACCTGCATCGGTGGAGCAGTATGTCAGCAGGATGACGTTTGTACTTCAAAGCCAAACAATCTGACAGAATGGCCTTTTGATGTGGGAAACTTGACAACCAGCCTTCCGGTGAATACTGTAGGTTCAGGTGATGGTCGGATGGAGAATAGGAGCATTACTGTGAATATTTCTCCTGTTTTCAGTCCTGAAAGTGTGGAACTCGGATGTATCTTTTACTTTATGAAAAGGTAGAACTGAGTGTGAGATGCCCAAGTCCTTCGCAAACATTCAGCTGCCTCGTTAGACCGCTTCGCTGCTTAATGCAGGGTGGAAGCGTGGTGAAGACGGGGTTTGGATTCCAGACCGCCCATAGCCCCATTCCATGACAAACTGGGCTAACAGGAGACCCTGAAGTTCGACCAAAAGAGGAGTAATCCTTAATTCCACAGTTATCTGAAAGTGGGCCTCAACCTCAGAATACAGAACATCATGACATATCTTTTTCGGATATAGAAAGTAAGGAATTGCAGCATATAGAATGGGGAGACTCTGAAGTCCCTTCCCGCATCAAGTATTGCCTCCTTCTAACCCCACTTCCAAGCAAAGAAAGCATGGGAGTCATTCCGGTGAAAAGACCCTTTCTCTGGTGCCTCTCCATTACAACGAAGAAACGCAGTACATTTAGAATATCAAGGAGGTTTAACTCTAGCACCTGATCGCCTCTATGTGGGGAAAACATTGTTGAAGACCTCTATGGGGTTCTTTTCAAATGAAATACATGTGCTTATTCATGTGTCTAGGTCTGTGTCTTTTGATATTAGTTTTGTCACTCCACAACAATTAGACCATTTCTGGGCAAAATGTGATGCCCTTCAATACATGGAACTGTGGATGCCTTTTAAGGCCTTACCTTTAACTAAACCTTCTATTAAAAAGTGACAGTACTATCTAGAATGAATCTGTATCTGTGCATGATATTGCATATTGGTTACAAAGGAACTGTGAAGTTCTCGGCTCCTGCACCTATTTTGATGATGAATGTATTTGGAATGGAGGGTGGGTGTTTCGGGTTAAGCTACGTAACAATCAGATGGGGCCTGTACATCTTCCCAATAGCATTTTCTTAGGTTCTGAGCAGGGGCACTGCTTTTATCAGGGACAGCCGAGAGCTTGTTTTAAGTGTGGGGCCCTCACGCATTTAGGGTCCATCTGTGATAGATTGCGATGCAATCTATGTCTTGACTATGGTCATCATAGTTCGACATGTCAGGCTGAGTTAAGATGCAATCTATGTTATGATGAGGGCATTCATATAAATCTTGTACTTGGGCAACACTTAGAGTAGATAGGACAAGTCAGGATAGCATTGTGCAGGAGGTGCAAAAAAAGAAATGTTAAAAAAGAGCTAGGCAGCAAGAATCTCCCCATGAGAATCAAGGCCAAGTCCTCCAGCACCCCTGCCATTTTCCCAGTCGGAGGATATTGTAGAAATTCTACCGAGTTCTTCAATTGAAACTGTAATGGAACATGGTGTAGGAGATAGTATATTGGGTACTTCTCTTCCACTGGTTCAGGACAATACTCCCTTTGAAATACCACCCCTCAATTTAAAAGTGTGGCAAAGAAAAGGTGTTTGAAACAAACGCAACCTCGATCAAAAATAACAAAAGCCTCTTCTGGGACAGATGGTAGTATTGAGTTAACTAATAAATATGAGATTCTGAGATCCAATGTGTTGGATTTGGAACCAGAGGGAGATTCAGAAGCTTTCTCCTTGGCTCACCCCTCTTCTGACACTGATGAGGAAGCCCGGAGCAAAGCTCACAAACTGAGGATGACCTCAGACATAGAACCTCGTATCGAGAAGTTCCAGAGTAAGAAGCCACCTTGAGTTCAAACATTTTCAATGTCATTCCCATCCCTGCCGAGGTTGAGAATTTCAACTATAAATGTCATTAGTATTAGAAATCCCAAGAGACATTTGGTTGCCCTGAAAAATTAAAAGATATGGACTGAGATATTTTTCATCTGCAAGACACAAGATTAAATACATTTTTTAACTAATACAGAAAAAATTATGGTGTTGGGGGCCTTCTTTTTTTCTTATGGCACTGATTTGTGTGAGGGTGGGGTATACTCTTTAGAAGATGGCTTTCGTATCTCAAGATTGATAGAGGTCCTTTTGGGGAGGGCTTTGGTAGTAGATTTTACATATGGTGGCTTGTCTTGGAGACTAATAAATATCTATGGCCCCTTACTAAGAAAGGAAGGACAGATTTATTTGGGTTGACTAAACCTTACTTATTTACCACAAAATTGGTAATTTGGGGGATATTTTAATTGTGTTGTGAATATTCAAGATAGAGGGCTAAAACTACAAAGGTATACAGTGATACTAATTTTCTTTAAAATTATTAGATCAAAGCCAGCTGTGTGATTCCTATAGGAAGATACATATGCAGGGGCAAACATATTTTCGTGGTTCTCTGTCCACGAGAATAGATTTTCTATTTATTAAAAATTGTATTGGTGTAGAAAGCCACAGTGTACCCAATGGAATTTTCGGACCATGCCATGTTAATGATCACTTTGGGTACTGTTAATGGGCCTCAATATGGGAGGGGTACTGGAAATTGAATATGACACTGTTATTAGATCAACAATTACAGTTACAAATCCGGAAGTATTTGAAAGCGCATGTCGATGGCAGAGTTGATACACAATAGAGTAGTTGGTGGAATTGACTAAAACGGGACTAAGAAGTATATTTCAAAAGCACTTGGTAAAACAGAGTCGGGGCAGTATAGACAGTACTTAAAGCTGCATATGCAGTTAAATAAAATTTACTGAATTGTAAATTTGTTACACATTCCCTTGTCTGAACAAGCCCTTAATATAAAAAGGAAATGTTTTTGTTACAATATGACAGGGCTAAAACCCTGTTATTAGAACATAAAATCTGAACTCAGGGGAAGACGGGATTGGGGATCCTTCCAGCACAGTACCCATAGGGCAAATGCGTGTTTTATGGCTGCAGTTTTTCAGTCCAGGGTGAGATAGTCTCAGATGGACCTGGTATTTTAAATGTAGTTTCCCAATATCTGGAATCAATATATACACTAATACGTCAGTTGAGAACGGAGCAGACTGAGCAAATGTTCACATCCATTAGGTGCCTACACTATCAAAGGATCAGGTTTCACCATTGATAGAACCTATCACAGAACAAGAGCTTGATCTGAATATAAGTAATCTAAAAAAAATACGGCATCTGGTATAGAAGGGTCACCCACTGAATTTTATCAGACATTTAAAGAAGAGATGGTACGGATATTAACAGTAATATTTAATTGGGTACTAGTAACGCTACAAGTGGATTTTCATTTCTGTGTAGTGGTTCAAATTATCATGTACAAAAAAGGAGAGCGGATGTGTCTGGATAATTGTCACTCCTTAAGTTTATTAAATACAGATTACAAAATTTTAATGAAAATTTTACATTCTCGCCTGTTGCAATTAACACCATATTTACTTTCAGGGCTCAAACCTGTGCTATACCAGGGCGTACTATACAACAAAACCTATTGTTAATAAAAGAACTGGTTGAACTAGGAAAAAGGATCTCTTACAGGGGTTTATAATGGCTTTGGACCAAGAAAAAGCTTTCGACCGTGTCCCGCATACCTGTATCTCCCTCGTTTTGAAGTCTTATGGGGTACCTGAGCAATTTGTTAGGTGGATAACTACTTTGTATTCATATGCTAAGGCTATCCCTTTGGTCAATGGGTATCTAGGAATTACATAACAATTTCTAGAGGAGTAAGACAGGGATGTCCCTTAAGCCCCCTTCTGTATGTATGTTGTTTAGATCCATTATTGAGAATAATTCAACAAGATACTCAGGTGATTGGTCTTCAAGCATTGAGGGGGTTTAGAAGTTCAAGTAACTGCTTATGCTGATGATATTTGTGTAATAGTTGCAGATGAGAAGTCAGGCTTGAGGGTGTTAACTATATTGGAAGAATTTACTGATAATACAGGTGCAAAACTGAATAAACTTAAAAGTATAATTTATCCTTTAGAAGGTTATATCGGGGTCAACAATGTGGAATGGTATCACTGTATCACACATGCCAGTCCATTATTTAGGTGTATGGTATGGAAAGGAGGACAATAGTGTATTTAATTGGTCAAGGAAGTTGGAAGAAGCAGGGGATAAAGTGAATATATGGAAAAGGAGGAATCTGGTAAAAAAAGAAAGTTATGTTAATTGAAACATATTTGATGCCAATATTCCTGTTTCTTAGTGCAGTATATCTGTTACCAAGACATCTTGAATCACGTCTGTTGGGGTTGATTTTCAGATTATGTGGGATGTCATTTAAATCCAATAAAGAGAGGTATTGTATTTACCCATAGACAAAGGAGGTTTAAATCTGACAAATCCTGTCCTTTTTGTTTACAATTTTTCTTCATCAGAATCTGTTGGATATGTCAAAACCACAGTCAGCCTATGGCTCCCTTTGCTGATCATTGGTTGGGGCCTGTGTATTCTAAATGGAAGGAGCAAGGGATCCTGCATGCCCAGGTTAAAGCCCCTGTGTGTTTTTTTAGGCCTGTTCTGGGGAATTTAAAACTATGGAAGGTATCGCTCAAGGTGCTCACTTCAATATCAAATAAAATACTATATAAAACTATTTAACAAGAGATTCCAGAGTTACAAGTAGAATTCTATAATGTCAAACCCCATTTAAGAATTATGTACTAGATACATTACGAGATCCAAGAATAGCACCTTGTGTATGGGATGTTATGTGGTTGAGTGCTCATGGACGCCTAAATGTGAAGAGTAATGCAAAACATAAAAATGGGATGAACGTTTTGCCTACGACAGGGTGTGTTGAGATGGTGGAAAAGATGCAGCATTTTTACTTTTATGTCCATTTGTACAAAATGTATGGAGTAAATTAGCTACTAAATGGAAGCAACCTGCTTGGAAGGCTCTTACGTATTCTAAAATGATAGGGGTTTTGTCTTTCAGATTTAGTTTTGCAGAGGGATATGATAAGATTAATTTTGTCATTCATTAAATATATTCTATGGCAAGTCAGATGCAAACTGGTTTTGCAGCAAATTTTTCAAGATCTGGATACTGTTGTTCTTAGCATTGAACATGCATTGGACAAACAGTGTTATTTTAAGCAATGAACTATGGGCAAGGTGTATGGAAACTTCATTGGATGGATGTACCTTTATGAAGAATAAAATTGGATAATGTTGCATGAATTTAATCTTGTAACCAGTGCTTCAGCTCTCATTGTGTATTCTGAATGTACTTTATATTGTATATGATATTGAGTGTGTAATTGTTCAGTTTCCTTTCAATAAAAATTTCCCCTACTCTTTTCGATAAGTGCAATGGGATCTTTAACATCCACCTGAACTACCACCAATCCAGGCAGATGGGACCTCAGTTTAATGTCTCATCCAAAAGACGGCACCTCAGAAGTGCAGCACCCATCTCATGCTGCACTACAGTGTCAGTACTGGGATATTAACCCAAGTGCCAGATGTGGGAACTGAATCCACAGCCTTCTGATCTCCCAGCCTCAGAGTCGAGTGTGCTACCTACTGAGCCACTGACACTGATGACACAGGATAACATCTTTCTACCCTGAAATGTTCAGGCCAAAATTCAAATGGTGTGGTTGCAGCATGATGAGGAAAAAACAGAGAAAAATTGGGAAAAATCTGCAAAAACACATTATTTGACAATTTGCAACACAAAATCTGCAAATCCAATCAAAATAAAACTTGGTAAATGAAAAGATGCACAATCCAGTACCATCTAATACAAAGTTTGTGCAAATCTGTTCAACAATTACACAGTTATTTAAGTGACAGCTCAACCCTAGCTATAGGAACGCTGCTGTGCCCCTATTTTATTCATATATATATATATATATATATATATATATACACACACACACACACTGTATACATCAATGAAAGTTTGGGTACTAATATCAGAATTCAGAAAAGTGCAAAACATTTTTTACATTTTATTTTGTAAAACCATCATGAAATTTTCTGTGCCAATATGAAAAAAATTTATCGATAAACTTTGTCATTACTGAAAAAGTATATTGATAACATTTATTGTTCAAAAAGTCCAGTTCTGTCATGATGTACAGGAAATATGTATATCGATATACTGTAGCAAGAAAACAACTGCCTGTTTTTATATCAATAACATAATTATTGCTGTTAACATAATAACGGTATAATAATGACAGCACTTCTTAATGGCTGGACTCAAAGCTTTCAATAAAAGAAATAAGTTTATTGCCCCAACAGTTCCAGAGTTACACTTTTCAAAAGATTTTTTTCTTTTATATTTAAAATGTAATAACTTTGGAACCATTAAGGTTAGACATTTTAATGTAAGCCTGGACTCAGCTAAGTAAATGTATTTTAATATATCACTACAGAGACCATATATTGATATAAAAACAGAAGCAGTTCATATCAATATAAAAAATAAAATGGTTCACTACATTTTACAATCCCATCATTTTAACACATCTTATCAATGTGTACAGTACATGCATGTACCACAGCAACACAAGAGAACTGGATTAACTGATAGAGCTTACAGATTTCAAAATGTAGCTTCAAGCATTATAAAAATATTGCTAAAGATTTGGAAAAATTTTAGGACTGGCAATTAAAAATCATATGTCATTTAACTCTAGTAAATGTGTCATTATGCATCTGGGAATTGCAAGCAAACAAAATCAGTACACATTAAATGGCAAAGTCTTAACCCCAGTAACACAGCAAAACGATTTGGGCACAATAATTACTTCAAATGTATTTTCCATAGTCACTGCAATTATGTCATAAATCAGGCTAATAGACTTATAGGTTGTATTAAAAGAAATTTTACTTCATGTGATAGGGGATGTATTTTGTTACTATACAGGGCATATGTGAGACTGCATCTTGATTACTGTTTGCCCTGTGGAGCCCTTATCTCAGGAGAGATATTAACAGATTGGAAGGGTGCAGAGGAGAGTTACCAAACTTGTCACACATATGCATGACAAGGGTTATGAGGTGAGGCTGAAAGAACTAAACCTGCACTTTGGAAAAGAAGAATAAGGGATCTCCTCTTAATGCATACAATCTTCACTGATAGTGAACTAGTGACACAGTTATAAATGTCCTATAGTCAGCGGAATGTAATCTTAGAAGTCATAAATATCAGTTGACGCTAACATATCCCAGAACCAATAAAATGTGTTCTTACTACACTCAGAGAAGTATCCCTTATGGAATACACTTCCCAGCTCAATATTAGAATCTTCCAACCTTGTTAAACTCAAACAGAATCTTGACTGCCATCTGTCATAATTTTGGGATGATGTACCAACTTGGCTGGAGATATACATTTATGGGCCACAGCCTTCTGTATATCTACTTTTCATAGTATGAATCATAGTAAATACGATTATTTCTGGAAATGGTCAGAAGACACTGAGGTTGTTCTATCTAAGAAAAAGCACATTATTTTCTAGTTTGGTGTTAATGTTCCTGCTTCATTGAGTGGAGTTAGGTTGCACTGACATGAAAGACAGGAGCTCCTTCTTGCACTTATTGACATAAACAACAATATTAAGAGATGTGCAAAATTAGTGTTGTATAGTGAAGTGGCTTATGGTGTTGGAATGCACTCTGTCAGTTGTTTGATGAGGAAAGCCAGCATGGGTTACAAAGAAAATTCTGCATGTACCATTAAAGCACCGTGGTCCTGCTTTTCCAAACATTGTAATCTATACTGCAGCACTGAACTTGGCATCTCTCAATCATTATGACATTGCAGAGGGTCTGAGGGAAAGGTATGCCCCTTGTAGATGACACAAAGATCTGTAACAGAGTTGATACACAAGAGGGGGTAGAAAAGATGAGAAGGGACTTGGCAAGGTTGCAGGAATGGTCAGACATATGGCAACTTAGATTCAATGCAAAGAAGTGCAAAGTAATGCACCTAGGAAACAAAACCTAGGAGAAGAGTACACAATAGCAGGAGGTACTAACAACAACAAAATGGAAAGGGACCTGGGGGTAGTCATATCAGAGGACCTAAGGTGGGTAAGCAATGTGAAAAGTCAGTAAGGAGAGCCAGGGGGATACTGGGATGTAAAGGAAGGGCATCACAAGTAGGAAAAGGGAAGTGGTTATCACTCTATACAGACAGTTGGTGAGACCCCATCTGGAGTACTGTGTGCAGTTTGGAGACTTCATCTAAGCAAGGACATAGCCAGGATGGAAGCAGTCCAGAGGAGGGCAACTAAAATGGTGCAGTGTCTGCAGCAGAAACCATATGAAGAGAGACTGAGAGATCTTAATATGTATACTCTTGATGAAAGGAGGGATGGGGACATGATAGAAACTTTCAAGTACCTCAAGGGAATCAACAAAATCCAGGAGGTAGCATCTTTCAGAAAAAGAGATGTGTAAGAACAAGGGCAAATTTAAAGATAGAGGGATGGCTCAGGGGTAATGTAAGGAATTTTGTTTTCATGGAGAGAGTGGTGGATACATGGAACCGCCTTCCTGAGGGAGGTCATTGGGTCTAAGACAATGGGGGAATTCAAACATGCATGGGACAGACATAAGGCAATTATAGTGGGGGTTGCAGGAAGTAGGCTGTTGGTTAACTAGAATCTGCAGCTTATCCAGTAGGTAGGGAAATGGGAAGACTGGGTGGGCCAAGTGGTCCTTATCTGCCATCAAAATCTATGTTTCTATTTGATTTTGGAGCTATCTGCTGTCATCCTTTTAGCCATAGTGGAAAAAGACCCAGAAGCACTGTTGAGTCAAAAGAGCATAAATGCATTGGCTAAGAAGGCTTGGGGGGACCCATTACTCATTCTACTATTTCTGCAGGGTTAAAGGTGCATCAGGCATGGGGATGCCCAGGATTTCCCATATACTTCAAATTTGCAATTAGACAGGGCAAAGAATTCTGGGTCCCCAGTTGTCTTTCAGGTGCTATGGAATTAGGAAGCTTTGGGGTTTGAACCATGTGGTGATTGCTTTAAAGGAGGCCTGGTGGTGTCATTCCAAGAATATAGGTTGCTGTACAGCAGGGTAAAACAAGAGGTCAAAAGGGCAAGGAGCATGTTTTGTATGAGTTTTCTAAGGGGAGTGAGCAGTCCCTCTCCCTTTACAACTGAATGTTGAATATTTTGAGTTTGGGGGTGATCACCTTTTGGGATTGCACGAGCATGGGAGCAGGATATAGAAGTTGGGTTGACATTGGCTTAGTTGCAGGAGGCAGTTAGACATTTGGGGTCCTCCTCCAGGAGCAATCAGATTTGGAAACCCAGTTTCTTTTCTTTTATTTTACTTGTTATATCCCACACTGCTTATACATTATCTGGTGACGGTGAGTTCAGTCCACGTGATGGAGAAACATTTTCATATGACTAATTTATGTCCAAAAGTAGTGACATTCAGGAGAGCAGTTCATTATATCATAAAAGAAGTTACTAAAGATAGCCTACATGATAGAGATAGTCGAAATTGAAAATGTTGTTCTGCAAAACATTTCGCAAAATGTGCACATTTTGTGAAATTTTTCATGCATGTGAAATGTGGAGTGTCACCTGTGGAGTGCAAAATTTCACTCATGGAGCACGGAATTTAGCCACGAAACATCAAAATTTCCCCACTCATGGGTGAAATTCCACCATTTTAGGGTGAAATTTTGCATTTCCTAGCAGAATTTCATATCCATCAAAATATTTTGTGGCTTGTAGTGAATGCCTAGAAATATTTTGAATGACAAAACTGCCAATTTTGAGGAATGTCACCTTCAAAATTTAATTTCCTCACATCTGTACTATGTGATGATCCAGTGGCCTGGTGCAGATGGTAGATGGAAGGAATTATTTCTCTAGGAGAGATGATGCCCTTTGGTGTTTGGCATTGGCCATGTACAAGTAGTCCATACACCAGAGTTAGGTTGAGGTCTCCCTGATCACTGTACCACATTGAGGGAGGAATTTGTTTTCCTGTTTAGCATTGGAAAGAGCTGAGTATTCTGCCTTATGATGTATAAAGGAGTATGCTGCAGAGTGGGGAGGGGCTTGATGAAACACTAGAGAATAGTGAATTTCCGTAAATTGAGGGGAATCTTTTTGGTGTAATTCTTGTTACCCTGTTCTGTTCACATTTCTTATTTGGTCTGCTTCTGTGGGGCATCACGGTGATCTTCTCTTAGAAATGCAGCTTGCCATAGCAGTCTCAATGAAGGGTTTCTTACAACAACTATTGTGGAGCCTTTGCATTTCTTTATAATTCTGCAGGTGTTATACTGAGCCTGTGACACTTTTGTATATAGTTTTGCACTGTATGCTGTCTGCACTGTATGCTGTGTCTAAATTTAAATAAAAATGTTTCTGGACATTATTATTTTACAAAAAATCTAATCAGAAGTTATTGCTTGTTCTTTTTCCTTAGGGTCTAATTTGTAATTGCAAAATGCACTCTAGGGCCTAGGTTATTGATGTACTCACTTCGTATGTGGCTTGCAGCACTCAGTTGCACCTAATGCCACACCACATGAGGCCAAGGTAAATCACACAACATACACCCTGTCTTGCAATATTGTTAACTCAATATTCTGCCTATAGCTATGGAAATTAAATTTTCTTTGAAGTAATTTGCATGCATCCATGACAAACTTAGAATATGCTATTGTATAAAAAAACTAGAGGAGTTCTCATAGCAGTTTGCTGCCAGTTGATGAAAGGTTGAGTTTATTCAGACAAAACAGGACAAACTTGAGTTGGGCACACTGTACATTAATAGTAATCAGGACAAATAATACAGCATATCAAAATACCAAGAAAGGTCCGGCCGGTGGCACTGAGGGCTGAGCGTTGGACGCCTTACCTCGTGCACACGGCGACCTGTGTTCATGAACAAGCACGGACCGCTGAGGGTCGCTGGGAAGAGAAGGATTGAGCACCCAACAGCTGCCTCCTTCTCTGGGGTCAACCTGCAAGCTCCCCGCCACATCAGCGCCTCCTGAGAGAGCTCCAGAAGGTAGGTGCGGTAGGGGAGATAGCAATATGGGATCTGGGGCAGACATCGGCAGAGGGGCGGAGCAGGAGGTGCGCCTCATCATGCCTCCTTTCTCATTGGCCCCTCATTGCACACCGGCGCTGGGGAAGAAAAACAGGAAAATCACCCCTCTCCGCCTAGGTGACGACTTCTCACCGCTGCCCTCGGATCATCAGGGCAGACTCCACTGCACAGTGTGTCCACAATCAATGGTCGGGGAGTAGGGCTCCTCCACCCCACCAGGGGTAATCTGGCAATCAAGGATATATGGACCAGGTGCTCTAGGGCAGACTCCAGTGTGAAGAAGGATATTGCAACAGAGGAAGTCTGATTGAGTGGTAAGAGGGGGCAGTAGGAGGGATAAATACTAAGTAAAAAAAATTACAAAAAGAACATAAATATAAACATCTATCTTTGATAAATAAACAAGATGCCTCTCATTAACTGTGCCTGACAAAATGTGGGGATGGCGATTCAATTATACCTTCACCTAACCTATATTAAAACTATGAGTGCTTGACTGAATGTCAGCATTTCTTTGCTATATTAAATCACTAGACAGTCATCTCCTGTCTCCCAGTGATTACAAGTACTGATAAGAGCCTCTTATTTGGTACAGTAATTTTTATAATAACTGTTGAGCAATTTTTCAGTGGCTCAACAGAGTTGATATTCATTGTAAAAACCATCCAATGATTGCAGTATTCACAAACTCAGCTTGAGTGCTACCTCATTGACTCTCATTCTGTGTGTGGTTGGCTGAACTGCTCTGCAAACATGGGGCGCTGTTTTGTCAGTTGAGGAGTTGCTAGAACAAGAATCTTCTCTCCTTCTCATTATTATTTTTTTTACTATCTATCTAATTGGTTCTACTTTTAAATTAAAAAAATCTGTACCTGGTTGATCCTGTTGTTCATCGGGCTTCAGGCTAGAGTCAGTGTGAGCAGGAATGGAGCTGTGACTTACTGCCAACAGTACTAGTTAAGCACAATCGTGATTCCCAACTGTAAGTTAAAAAATTATATAAAGAAAGCACAAAATGCTCATTCTGTATAAGGAGGGAGGAAAAGGAGAGAGAGAGAGAGACTGTGTGTGTGTCACAGAAGTCAGGTAGAAAAAATTGCTCAACAGCAATTATATAAAATAAAGTATGTGGTAGTATGCATACTCAAATTTAATGCACTCTCTTTGTGGGATGTTTTAATAAACAACTTGAGTTTCGCTCTTGGGATTTATTTAGCATCGCACACCTCAGGTGTGCATTAAATTCTCATAATGCACACTACCCCATGCATTATTCTCTATTTATTATTATCAGTACAATACAGCTATCACAAAGGATGGATGATCAGTGTGGGGAGCTCAGCGGTGTAAGACAAAATTTGAGGAGAATTAAATAGCATGGCACTGTGACACTCATGGCTGTTTAATGCCTCCACAGTCCTTGGTATGCCAGTGCTCATACTGTGTCTGCTAGTGTAGTCAGATGATTTACATAGGTGCACTGGCATCTGTTACTGCTGATCACTAACTGGTTATTGCCTCACTAATTGTGCCTTTCAGTATGTTACATTTAGCAAGTCCACTGCTTTTAGGTAAATAAACACTGCTAGTGAGACACTAACCCTATTTGTGCTTGCTATTTGTCTATGGATGTCCTGTTCTTGGTATTCCTGTGGAGGAATTGTTATGCAAAAATGAAATAATAAAAATCAAGATTAAACCTAAAGTATCAGTTTTCTGCCTAAGGTAATGCTTTAATACTTAAACATTGATTAATGGCATCTTTAATAGCAAACAAGAGGTGTGTACACATTTTGACAAGTGTTCCTGGGGCAAAAGCATAGAGCCTGATGACAGTTATCCAGAACCTTCAAAATACATAAATCTAAGTGGCTTATGTGGCTGCAATATCACGAGAAGAGTTCCAACTTGCTGGTGCAATGCAGGAAGAGAAAGCTGGTGCAGTACAAAAGAACAGTGCCTTGTCCATTCCACACAAGCTGTAATATATGTAGCATTTTGAGTAGTTTGAAAGGAGTTGCACAGTCAGAAAGCAGGAAAATCAATCAAGGCTATGAACCACACCAGACCTGATGGGCGCTGTCCAGCCATGGAAGTCTATGCTCTAGAATGGGCCTGGAAGATTAGCACTCAGTAAAGTTAATGCAAAATGGGGGTGTCACCTGAATTCCAGCGATAGGAAAGTAGCAAAGTAAGTTAGTATAAGGAAAGCTCAGAATTGGCTGCTACACAGAGGTATGTTTTTCCTAAATTATTCATTACCTGAAAGTTATTGTGTTTCAGTCCAGTTTTGTCCAGTGAAGCTTACCATCATCTAATGTCTCTTCAAATCATCACCTCCTGAAGTTCAACTTCTGCTCCAGAAGCTTCAACTGTCTTTAACAATTGCAACTGCAAGTGACTGTTGGAATCTTTGAAATTTCCTCTCTCTAAATGGACTTCCTAATTTTTTTTAAATTGACATTGCTTGCATATTAAAGGGATTCTTTCTTCAGTGAACTGGGGGTTACCTGCATGCATTTTAGATTCATTTGCTAGCAAACACACAGTATGCTGCTATTGCCACCACATACTAAATGTTTGAAGCATGCATGAGGTGCCAGCTTTTATTAAAGGAAATAGGAAACACGAGGTCATCAGAATCCCAACAGTAGGGACAATAGGACATTGAGTGTAAACAAGAAAAACTCAGCATTACCATCTGCACAGAGGTACTCTACTGTACCTGTGTTCATAAAGTGTTTTGTATCTACACAATCTGCATGTTATAGTGCAGTCAAGCTATCGATCTTATGATGTTTCCACAAATAATCTCCACCTGAAGGACAGGGTTGCATAAATGCATTGTAGTGTAATTTGTTAGCCAATGTACAGTATACTGATATTGCTACATCATAGTAGATGTTTAATGCATTTATAGAGTGCAGAAGATGAGACTTTAAATGCTTTTACAGTACTAAACTGCAACTGTTTGTTAGGTATTTGGGTGAGGGCAGTAGCAGAGGAGCAATTTACAGAGAGGTGGACATGCAGTATGAAGATCTGTTAAATGTGTTTGGCTTAGTTACAATGTATGTTTACTTACAGTGCAGAAAAATAATAAATATGAATATCAGGCTATTAATTTCAGGATGTGCAAAATGGTGTCAGGTAGACCAACACCAAGGCATCAAGTTTCACGGTTTTGAAAAAAAGTTTCATTCATCTGATCAGAGCTGATTCCTTTCTGCAAAAAAGTATCACTTCTCTGGCTATAAGGAGTGATTTCTCAAAAGTACCAAGGCTAGTCTCCTTTCAAAAGCAAGAGTGGGATAGTGCTTCCTTGCTGGACAGAACACAATTAATTGTAACCCCGTTACATCCCTCCCATCACCACATAATCTGTTAGTCTCATGGTCTAAATAAAATGATCAGTAGCATCTTTATCTTGCAGGACAATGGAACAGAAGGAAGAGGACCTTGGCATTCTGCAAAAGTAATTAAATGGATGAGCCATGTGTTATATTGCAAAACAGTGGTACAGTGGTGCCAGCCAGGATGCAAAACAAGAAGAAATGCAAGAGGTACTTGTGCTCTGGTGGTGCAGGGTCTGTGGTGTAGCTACAGGCCGGCCAGCCCAAACAAAACATCCTAAAGCAAGAAATGGCTGCACTCCAGAGAGTTTCAACTCTACAAGATGTCCACTTGCATCTGCATCCAAATTTATTTGCTGGTACAGTAGAAACCGTTTAAACTGGATGGGCTCGTGTAAGATCATTCTCCCATTTACACAGCCATTCTGATTAACAGAAGTGACATTAGTTTAACAAATGCAGTGACTGTGTTGACAGACAATGTGGGTTTTATGTTTGTTATGCTTTATTAGTGATTTACAGCTCTTTTAATGATAATTTAATTTGTTTTGGTTCGAGTCAAGAGTGTCAACATCAAGCCACTGCCTATACTGTTTCTTACAATATCTGTTTTTCTCATGCTGTAAGTAAAGGGCATGTCTGTGAAGGCCAACTAAGAAAACAAATGAACTGGTAACTCCCTTAAGCATAGCACATTTGATGCTATGAACATGTGGTTGTCCCACTGGGAAGCTCAACACGCCATTGTCTGTAAGTAAGAGCATGGGGAGCAGCTTGATGCTGACATTTCTGCCTCTGAGTAATGACAAAATGTTCTGCCTATTTGAGTATGAACCTTTTGACACCTGGGATGCCGATGAAACCGGGTTGCTTCACCAAATCTGAGAACACCCTTGCAGACCAGTCTCCATCCTGCTGGTTCTGCCTAAGTTTTTGGAAAAGGTAGTTAATAACCAGTTAATGGAGTACTCAAAACTCAAATTTCTTAACCCGCCATAATCAGGTTTTAGGCAAAACCATACTATGGTGTCAGCACTGCCCTTGATAATAAACATCCCACAGGAGCTGTCTTCCTAGACCTTAGTAAAGCTTTTGAAACCATTGCTCACAGTCTCCAGCTAGATAAAATCAAAGAACATTGCTAAAACAATTGCTCAGTAAACGTGTTCTCTAGTTATCTATCTAGTAGACTCCAGTGCATTAAAGCTGATAGGCTTCTATCCTCCCCTTACCACTCACAAGAGATGTACCCCATGGATCCATCCTAGGACTATTGTTGTTTTCAATCTACATAAACTCCCTAAGCAACAACATATCCAGCTCTAAACTCCACTTTTTGTGGATGATACTGTATTATATACATCAAAACTATCTCTGTCTGACATTAGCACTGAATCACAGGCTGATTTTGAAAAAGTACAACATAACCTAGCAAACTCCAAATTGTTGCTAAATGCCTCCCAAAAAATAAAGCAATGTTCTTCCTCCCCTCATTCCCTAGTATCTATATGAAACAAACCACACCACACCGATCACAATCCTATTAGGTGATACACTTGAGGTAGTTGAACAATTTAAATATCTAGGGATCTGACCGAAAGCAACCTATCATTTGCTGTCCACATCGAATCCTCTCTAAAACATTAAGAAATGGACTGTTTCTTTTTACAGGAATAAATTCCTATTTCCCACCGACACCAGAAAAGGCTAGTACAAGCCACCTTCCTTTCTCTTCATGACTACACGGGCATCATATACAATAATAGTTCAGTGTCCAACCTACAAAAGTTGGATGTCCTCTTTCACAGTGCTGAATGCTTCATTACTAATGCACCACACAAAACACATCACTGTGCCCTCTACGCTGCAGTGGGCTGAACATCACTTGCCACAGAAGGATGCTCCATACTAGCACCTGGGCCCTCAAAACACTGCTGAACAAACGTCCTTCGTATATCACATCCTTATTTTCCCATTCTCACAGCTACTATTCCCTCAGGAAAAGCTCTCTCATACTGTTTGATGTGCCCAAATTCCATACTCATTATGGCAGAGCCACAATCAGTATGCCATCTCGACATCTGGAATAGAATAGAATCCTCACTCAAGCTTCCAGAACTAGTTTCTGTAAACTTCTTTAAATCCCTGATCAGCAAGGCACTTAAAGAAACTTGCCAGTGTCATAATGGCTAGCACATCTCTCCATGACAAAATTATCATAAATAGCACTTGTGTACTCTCTAACAATATTTTACCCTGCTGGTAGTATCAGATAAAACACTTCACCGATATGTATCTGTTACAGCTGTATTCCTGTTCCTTATGTTTAAACTGTATGTGTCTTCTTTATTGTATTAACTGTGTTGAATGCCAACTTTTTGTATCATATCCTGTTGTACCACATTGTCCTTACAGGACATCCTTGTAAATGAGCATGCTCAATGGAGTGTTCCTACAAATAAACATGAACTTGAAATATTTAAATGCACTCTAGGGATTGCTAACAGCAATCTCTTGGTGATGCAGAGTGACTTGTTTGGAGTATGGCAGGCCAAGAGGTCTTTTTAGGTAGCCAGTACCAATTAGAGATGTGCAAAGTGGCCCCAATTTGCTCCATGAAGTGATTTGCGGAATGAAGGTGAATTCACGAGTGCTCACAATGCAAAGCAGAGTGCTTCGTTATAATGGGTAACACAAAGTCCATTGAAAACAATGACTTCACGTTACTCCTCCTTCCCAAACCACTATTCCACCATTTCTTAATGCGAAGTTCATTGAAAGCAATGTACTTCACTTCACTTTGCCTTGTTTTAAGCTCCAAAGGTGAATTTTGCAGTGATTCATGGGATTTCAGATCACATGGGCTCTAGATATTCTACAGCCTCAGTTTGGGGTAGAGTGTGTAGGAAGCTGTAGGAGACAATCTGCTCTGAGAGCTCTCTGCGATTCAAACCTAAATGCTGTTAAAGAAGCCTTTTTGAGTCATTTTTTTTTGCTGAAACTTTAGTTCATCCATTATAGGAAAGCCTCCGTGCACATATCATCGGCGTTTATTGTTTGTGTGGATTTTGAATGTTAATGTACAACATTCAGTCTGTGTACTGAGAGACAGTGGAAGTGTGCTTTGGGGAGGGGGCATATCTGTGGTGTAGGTAGATTAACTTGGAGAAAAAGACAGTGCTTTCTGTTTTGGTGATATTTTTCTTGTATAACTGTGTTAACGTACACACAGTAATATTTTCAATAATTCTTGCCATTTTTTGGTGACTGTTGTGGTGTAGCAATGCATAATTTTAGTTTGTTTAAAATACATGGTTTTATTACTGAAGTTTTAAATTTGGTATGCATTACTTATTGTGTGTGAGTATGTGTGTGATCGTGTCATCAAATCAGACACCTTTTATTGTGCCACATAATAATTTCAGCAACGTGAACTTGCTATCCACTGCAGCTGTGTGATTTGTGTTCTTCTTTGTGGTATTGATGCTGAGCACTGGTTATGTGCTATGCCTTTGCATCTACATCTCTTCAGTGCACAGCGCAATCTTAATCTGTCTGTGCATTTGCTTCTCTTTAAGGCCCTATCTCCATCTGTAACTTAAGTCACAGTTGTTTCTTTGGCTTTCCGTTCTGAGTACTGGACAGGTGTGGTGCAAAATTCTGCATGAACATTATACTCATTAATATGTGTTTTGAGTCAGGATCATCATCACGAGTCACCGTGATGCAAATCATGTTCTTCATCATCATGGTCACGAATGCAGTCACAAATCACTATTCAAGATCATGTCATGAATCACAACATTAATTTTTTAACTAGTTACTGGGATGTATTGTAAGCCTGTTTTGTAGTATCTCCAGGCCTCACCACCCCACCATTGTACTCATTAATGAGCATTTATAAGTCAGGAGTTTGTGCTACAGCTCATCAGAGAAGTGCAGCAGTAGACATTTGCATTCCTAATAGAGTTCCATATTGTTTATCTCACATTGTCGACACTGAATCATGTTCTTCATCATCATGGTCACAAATGCAGTCACAAATCATGATTCACGATCACGTCACAAATCACAACATTCATAAGCATTCGTGTTCCTTCCCATACAGCATGTGAATTAGAGTACTGTAAGTAGTGGTGGGCGAAGTGACCCCAATTTGCTCCATGAAGTGATTCACTGAGTAATGTGGAATCTGCAGAGAAATCCACAATGTGAAGTGGAGTACTTTGTTTCATAATGAGGAATGTGAAGTCCATTGAAACCAATTACTTTGCGTTATTCGCCTCCTTCCCCAAACCACTTCTCCACCAATTTTAAGGTGAAGTACATTGAAATCAATGTAATTCACCTCACTTCACCCTGTAATTGAGCTTTTCAAATGAAATTCTGCATTTATTCATGGTATTTCAGGTCACATGGGCTCTGGATTGTTCAGCACAGCCTCTGTTCTGGCCTGGGTAGTGTGTGTGCAGTGGTAGCTGGAGACAGTTTACTCTCAGAACTCTGCAATTCAAAACCTCTAAAAGCTGTTTAAAATGCCTTTTTGAGTAATATCTTTGCTCAAAATTTAGTACATCAATTGTAGGAAACCTCTCTGGGCTCATATCATTGAGTTTTTATTGTTGTGTGTGGATTTTGAATGTTAATTTAGAACAGTCAGTCTCAGTACTATGAAGTGTGCTTTGGGGAGGGGTGTATTTGTGTTGTAGGTAGGATTAACTGGGAGAAAAAGGCAGTCTTTCTGTTTTGGTTATATTTTTCTTGTATAAGGGGCTACAAAATGAAGGTGAGCTCACTAGTTCTAGTACAAGGAACTGATGTTGTTACTAGGTTTAGGCATGATCAGATTTTTCCCCACCTTTGTCAGCTGCCCTACAAATGTTTGTTAAATGCTGTGAAGAGGATTTGTGTGTGCTAAATGAAATGACTGATAGGTCTTTCTTCCACAATGTGAGTAAGAAAGAACTGGAGGCACTTCATGATTTGGGGAAAAACACAGCTATGACCATTAAGGCTGCTGACAAGGGTGGAGCGATTGTGGTCATGGATAGTGATAAATATGAAATAGAAATACTGAAACAACTAACTGATAAAATAAATAATCAAAAGCTGAAAAGTGATCCAACTGATGCTTTTAAAAACAGATTGATGGATATTTAAGTAATATAAGAGATGAGGGGCTTATAACAAAACAAGTTTTGAATTTCCTTATGGTGCAGCACCCACAAGGGCCGCTTTCTATTGTTTGCCCAAAATTCATAAAGATTTGGCTAATCCTCCGGGAGACCTATTGTTTCATGCAACAATAGTTTGACAGAGCCCTTAGCAACATATGTTGATTCTTTTTGACTGAGCTGGTGAGAGATACTACTTTTATAAAGATACAGGGGACATGTTAAGGATCTTGCAAGAACATCAAAATTGAGAGAGAGAGAGATACTGGTAACACTGGATGTTGCCTCATTATATTTTAATATACCTCATGTAGAAGGCTTACAGGCACTTACATACTACTTAGAGAAACAACTAGTACAGGAACCCCCACTGAAATTCTAATACTGCTGAGTAGATTTGTGATGGAATGTAATACATTTTTTATAAACAGGACTTTTTTCTGCATAAAAGAGGGATAGCGATGGGTGCCAGTTTGGCACCTAATTATACCAACTTGTTTATGGCAAAATGGGAGACAGAAATAGTCTGAAGTGACAGCAATCCCTACTTGCAGAAAATGTACCTGTATAAGCACTTTATAGATGATATTTTATTATCTGGAAGGGCAGTGAAGGCGCTGTTTGATTTTGTGAAGTATTTAAAGGGGAGTAATGAGAACTTGTGTTTCAGTATAAGTTTTAGTAGGGAAGAAATTAGTTTTCAAGACCTTATAATATATAAAGAAGAGGGGGTAGATTAGGTTCTGACTTGTTCAGAAAAATACTGATAAGAATACTTTGTTAATGGCTAGTAGTAACCACTCACCACATGTTATGAGGGCTATCCTAAAAGCCAGTATATACGAAAAAGAAACTGTAGCAATCAGTTGAAGTTTGAAGAGAGAGCAGAAGTAGCGGAAAGGCTAGAAAAGAGGATACCATAAGAAGAAGTCAACAAGGACAATGGAAGGGTCCAAAAATTCCTAGGGAGGAATTGTTCAAAAAGAAATATCAGGGTGAGAAATGTGATCCCCAACTTACCTTTGTTTCAACGTGACAGTTCACAGTCTAATCATATCACATCCATCATTAGAAAACACTGGCATTTGGTTACTATGGACCAAAAATTAAAACATATTAATGCACAGGGCCCAAGAATGGTATATCGGAGGAAGAATATTAAAGATATGATTGTGCATTGATTCAACCTATGCCGGAGAGACCTAGAAATTGGTTGACAGAAAGAATGGGTTATTAGTTGTTTCTTTGGTTCTAAAGGACAAAAGAAGGCTATTGCCCATCAAGATTGTACCCCACCACCATGGTGGGAAAAGTTATACCCTGGGTTATTAAGTTCCATCCAAAATCCAATCCTTTTTTGAGGATGAAATTGAATTACTTTCCACCAAATCTTGATGAAGTAAATTCCAGACTCTGGGGTTCTCACTGTAAAATAATTTAACCTTTTATTTGTTTTAGATTTTGCAACATCGATTTGTTTATTATGGAACCGTAGGGTAATCCTTCTACTGAGAAGTTTAGACCACATTGATTCATGAGGTCCTGAGAATTCTGAATTTTATATAATAAAAGCAGGTCACCTCTAATATATCTGGACTGAAGCGAATGTAACCCGGTTTCCTGAAGTCTACCCCATAGTCCAGTTTGGACAAGTATGGAACCATACTGGTAGCTCTCCTCTGGATTTTTTTCTATTTTATCCCTGTTTTGCCTTAAGTAAGGACTCCAAAATGGGGAACCATAATCAGAAAGTGGCCTTACATAGGCTCTAAACAAGGGAATAATACATTCCTAAGTCTGACACAAAAGACGTTGAATACAGGTAAGCATTGCATCAGATATTTTGGCTACCCTGGTACAATGGTCAGCTGAGGACAATTTATTATTGATGAGAATTCAAGCTCTCACTTAACTAGTGACACATGAAAGGAATACTATTTAAAAATAAATCTGTTTGGGATTATTCCTTCCAAAATGTAATACATGACACTTGCCTGGATTAAGTATCATCCTATTAGAGTCTGCCCAATATTCAATAGTTTTTAAATTATTACTAATAGATTCCCTGTTTAATGATGTATACAGACCCTCCTAGCTTGTTGTCATCAGCAAATTTTGAAAGAAGATTGTCGGAACTAACCTGAAAATCACTAATAAAAATATTAATAGAGTTGGTCCAAGAACCGAACCCTACGGAACCCCACTGGTCACATTCCAAACTTGGGAGAGCAAGCCATGTATTTTAACTTGCTGTTGTCTATTATTTAACCAACCAGATACCCAATTAATTATAAACTGTGAAAATCCCAGATTCAACATTTTATCAAGTAGTATATCATGAGGACTTTATCAAAAGCTCTGCTGTAGTCAAGGGATTACATCCATGGGGATAACATTATCTAGTCCCATACTAATATAATTATAAAAGGCTACTAGATTAGTGGTACAAGAATACCCTTGTCTAAATCCTTGCTGCGAATAGTCAGTTATGTGGTTTGTAGTTGATTCCTTTTCCAAAATTTTTAATGACTTTCTCCATTAATTTACTTATAACCGAAGTTAGACTTATCGATTCGGTAGTTGTCGGGCTTGGAATGGTTGCCTTTCTTGAAAATTGGAATAACTGTGGCAGTAGCCCAGTTATGAGGAATAACACCTTCAAGTAAAGATTTATTAAAAATGAGGGTCAGTGGTTTAGTTATAGCTACAGCTGTTTTTAGTAAAAATCTAGGATTAATATTATTTGTCCTGGACTAGAAGTCTGTTTTAGGGAATAAATAGCCTCTAAGGTATCATCTTCAGTAATAGTATGGAGGAAATATTGTTAACTGTATGCCTAAAAGTTTTGGGACTCTTTTTTAGTAAAACTGAACAAAACTGATTATTAAATGTATCAGCGATATCACTGTCAGTAGAAATAATGGAGTTATTTACAAATAGAGGACCCATATATCTGTTATACAATTTCTTATTATTAAGATAAGAGAATAATGATTTGTAGCTATCTTTAGAGTGAGCGAAACAAAACTCCAATTTCTGTTTGGATTGTAAGATCGCCTGTTTAAAAGTTTACTGATTTTCCTGTATTTGGAAAGTAGTAGTGATAGTAATAAATGTGGAATTGTACATTTTGTTCAATGGTAAGAACCATGAAAACTTTTAAAATCCAGCTACTAATAGAGATGTGTAGGTGAGGGGTCTATTACCTGTAGTACAGTAGGGGTCATTTACATGGCAGATTGAAATGTAGGAGGTACTATAGTGGAAAACAAAAGACAATTTAAGACATGGATAGGGGAACATGCTCGAGCAATTATTAATCTGGACCTCAAAAATGCATTGGCCCTGCACATGTCGAAAGTGAACAAATGACATGAACATGGATTCATGTTCACTGCCATAGAAAAGCCTTTTCTAACAAAACATGGGGGATTATGACAATTTGCAGCTTAGAAGGAACGGTACTGAATTTTTCAATGAAAGCCATGCAGCCACCAGGATTAAATGATAGAATTGAAATTAAGCCCTTTCTGAAAGGAAATTAAGTTGGCCTATGTGCTTAATTGGTATCTTTCTTTTATATACTGTGTATTTTTATGTTGTTTTAATTAGCTTCATTTTCTACCTTTACAGCATTTGCACAGCTGGTATTCACCTACCAGGGTAGAAACTTAAGCACCTAACAGAAATCTAAGATGTTGGAAGAAGTTCTTTTGAATCTATCATTGAGAGACTTGTGCAATTTATTTTACTGGTGCTCTATAAAGTATAATTGGCACAGTATCATTATTTTTCATATTTTGTAATACATATTGTATAGACTACTATATATTAGTGGTAGTAATTGAAATACATGAGGTTTATTGTATGTATATATATTTTTCACTGCTGAGAACTGTTTGTTCTTTATATGTAACAGTGATGGGCAATGTCTCTTTAAAAGACTAGTAAATAAGGTGGTGTTAGTGAGCTAATGGTCATCCTTTGAGAAAGTACTGATCACAGTTTGAAATGCGTCAGGTGACCTCAGGAGGCTGCCCCTCCAGTTTGCTGTTGCTGTAGCAAGCTACAAGTTGGATGCTGGCCTGTGCTGGGCCTGCCTTTTAATCTTGATATGCTGACATGCTGAATTTTGGACTTTGATATGGACTTCTTGGACTTTTTACTCACATCAAAGTACTCTTTCTGTGCAGTGAATAAATTGTGACTGTGATTCCTGTTTGGAAATATTGTGTGGTGGATATATAGTATTAAAAGTTGTACACACTGTGGAGTCCAATCAGTGTCCATTTCTGGTTTGTAGAGCCTACACATTATGTATGCCTTTAGGTGAGTGCTGGCTACCAAAACATTCTTAACTGTGTTAATGTACACATAGTAATATTTTCAGTAATTCTTGACATTTTTGATGATTGTAGTGGTGCAGCAGTGTACAATTTGTCTGTTTAAAACATTTGGTTATATCACTAAAGGTTATCAATTTGCTACACATTACTTGAGTGTGCATGTGAGTGTGTGTGCGATGTGTGCCAATAAATCAGACACCTTTTATTGTGTTACAGAGTAATTGCAACAGCGTGAACCTCAGAGCCACCTTACCTGCATGAATTTGTTATACTGCTTTGTGGTATATTTGCTGGTAGTGGATTGTTACTGCCATGCAGTAATCCCCCAACTGGCAAAATGTATTCCTTTCCAGATTTGGATTTGTGACTGTGAGCACCATTTAGGTATTGTTGTGCCTTTTGTTTGCATCCCTTGAGTGTGCAGTGCAATTTTAGTCTGTCTGTGTGTTTGCATGGTACCATTAATTCTGGGAGACTGCATTTCTTGTTACGCTCTCATTTTACTTTGTCAGCACTGGGGAATTTTCTGGACATGACAGTAGCATTTTGGGGTTGCACATTAATTCTGGTGACTCTGTGTGTGACCTGACCACTGTGCAGCATCCATGACTGAGTGTGCCATTAATTCTGGGAGACTTTGCATTTCTTGTTACACTCTCATTTCACTTTATCAGTACTGGGGGTTTCTGGACACAAGACAGTAGCACTTTGGGGATGCACATTCATTCTGGTGACTGTGTGTGTGGGATACTGCAATATTGTCGTCACTCTGCCTTACTTCACATTTAGGTGGAATGACAATGCGAAGTAATAATAACAAGGTGAAGTGAGCCTTTCCTATGGGGATCTCCACATAGTGAGAGCAACACGAAGTGGCCACTTTGTGTTCACTCTGCCAGCTGATTTTAAATTTGCTGCATCTCTATACCCAATCCAGGCAGGATTTATATGTTAGTAAAGTGATCTTAAAGGTGCCACAATTTCTGATTGTTATAAGGTAAATATGCTGTCTGAGGTTTGGAATTCAGGTCTCACAGCCACTACACACCCTTAAGACAAGCTTATTTAAATCAGTGAGCTAATATACATTTATGGATGGGCATTAGTTATTTAATGGTGTGCCAAGAATAAACTGTGGCCTTCTTTGTCTGAAATAAGGACAGATGAAAGACCGTGGATACAAATAGCACAGTACTGGTAATGCATAGAAGCTTATACTGCATTTCTTTTAAAGGGAACAGTCAGCACCATGGGTCTTGCACTCAAGTGTTGCACTAGTCCCAATGTGAACTCTGTGTGCAAAAATATGTTGGTTAACTTACTGTTTATTGTAGTGGAGCAGATTTTATCTAGGTCATTATGTTTTGTTCTAGGCTAAAATGTTCTGTTGCTACATACATGAAAATCCCTGCAGCTGACATCAACACAATAGGCAGCACTGGGAGATTTTAGAGCTTCAGCACATGTTAAAGTGCTGTATATACCGTATAAGTGCTGATCTTTTATTTACTGGTCTGGCTGTCCTAGCTAGGATAAATACATTCACAGAGGACTGTACTTAGCTCCTGGAGAAAAGCAGACCTGGAAAACATTTGACTGGAGATTTTAAAAGATTTAACATGCCCTGCAGTCTATTAAATCTCACACCGCTGCCTACTGCTCTGATGTCAGCTACAGGTGATTCTGGGATTTGTAGTAATAGAAAATGTCAGTCTAGAACTAATCAAAATTAGTCTGCTAAATCTAGTATACTACAGTAAATAGCATGTAAACCAAGATGTTCTTGCACACAAAGCACACTGAATATTGGGGCCCTTTGTGCTGATTGGTTCCTTTAAAAGGTATTATCATTCTATTGTATTGGTTGATTAATGTATACTGTACATTATTATATTGAGTCTGTCACATTGCAGAAAAACATACGTAGCAAAATTCACACCTAGTTGCTCCTTGAAACAAATGTCTGAGTTGTTATTCTAAGGTTGTTTGAGTCTCACTCGTTTCTTTAATATACATGGTAAGTCCACTGCTGTCCCATTCTCTCTCAAACACAAATTTCTGCACCTAGTCTGGTTGGGATACTAGTTAAGCATTCCGTCCTTATTGACTTGCTCCCCAGCTTAGTAGATGAAGAGTGGGTGGTGAAGTAAGAAGCCTGGGGTGTGGCATTTCTATCTGGGGTCTCTTTGCTTTGTGTATAGAGCCTGTGCCAGAAGATAAGGGGCCATGCAAAGAAGGTGTTCAAATAAAGAATGTCTCAACAATTTTGCAGAATTGCCATGTGTCATCTGAGCCAGACTATTCTAATTCATTTTGCAAAGCTACAGGTCCTGGAAGCAGATGCAAGTAACTTTGCCAAGAAGCCTAACAAAATCATATAATGACAGCAGGAACAAAGTCAGCACTCAACTTGTTTAAAAATTCATGCAATTACCTCCGTGAAACATAATAAAAATACATGTATGCCCTCACTTCATAAAAGTTTAAGAAAACTTACAACACTATTTCAATTAAAGCATTGTAAAGTGGTAAATGCTGCTCCATCAACGAGGCAAGAAGAATATGGTTAGTGGTATAGCTCCCCAAGCAGCATACTGCATTCTAAGTATTTTCATAATATCTCTGACATTAACATAGAGTTGTTCATAAAGCATCCTAACTCTTCTGAGCATGCGCACAGATATAGTGACTGCTAGACATGGATCCCACAAATATCTAGATATATCTGGATATTTCTCAAGAAATCCTTTGAAATGAATGGTGATTTCCTGTTATATATCTAATTATACAGTATCTAGATATGTCGGTACTTATCACTGGATGCCAATGTGCCATGGTTATCCGGTGTATTTTTAAATTTATTTTGTCTTTGTTAACCAGCTAAGCACACTAGGCAATTAGCTGCTTATTTTCAGGTATGACCTGGGAGATTATAACCAGATTTACATACATTAGAAATACATTTTATTACAATATACAGTGGTGGGGAAAAATGAAAAAACAGGAACATAGCAAAGTATTATTGGGAGGGAATACATAATAGGCAGTGCATTCAGTTACATAAACTGCAGTACTTGAACACTTGAGAGGCAGCAATATGTAATTTCAAAACAAAACACATCATAGGAAAGGAAACATTTAGTAAAAGTATTCACCCTTTTGGGGTACCCTGTACCAGGTCAGATTTTGGGATATATATTTGCTGTATCAAGCAGTCCTCTGGGCAAGACCCTGGAATTCTGCAGTGCAGAATTTTGTGCAGAACTTGCAATCTACTGTAGAACTTCTGCAGTGCCACAGAATTCACTGTTCTTGGTGATTCTTTATAAATATTTCCATTTATCCATAGAACCTGGTTCCCGTCCCTCTTTTATATCCCAAACCCCTCTATGATCAGAATGTGATGTTATCAATGCTATAGCATCATAAATTAGCTAAAGAAATGGCTGCATTCTGCCACAGAAATGAATAGTTACTTATCTACAACAACTCCCACTGCCATAGGTGGTAGCACAACACATCAGGCACAGTAATATTTGCTCAACCTGCACTATAGCCTAATACAATTTTCAGTCTTACATTATTACACTTACAGATGCAATGAATTTAAATTTCACCAGAGAAGTGAAAGCTAAGTGGGCGCTTCTCCTTGTCACTCTGCTACACAGAGTGGTCAATACAAAAGGCTCACTTCCTTGTAATTATTACTTTGCATTGTCATTCCACCTTAACACAAAGAAGGCAAAGTGACAACAATATTGACAGCCCCTCACTCACACAGTCAGCAGAATTAATGTGCATCCCCAAAATGCTACTGTCTTGTGTCCAGAAAACTCCCAGTGTTGACAAAGTGAAATGAGAGCACAACAAAAATGCAAAGTCTCCTAGAATTAATGTCTCACTTAGTCATGCGTGCAGTAGTCTCACACAATCACCAGAATTAATGTGCATCCCAAAATGCTACTGTCTTGTGTCCAGAAAATTCCCCAGTGCTGACAAAGTGAAATGAGAGCTTAGCAAGAAGTGCAAGTCTCCCAGAATTAAAGGCACACTTAGCCATGTGTGGTGGTCACCTGATCGGGAGAATTAATTTGCATCCCAAATGCTACTGTCTTGTGTCCAAGAAATTCCCCAGTGCTGACAGAAGTGAAATGAGAGGGTAACTAAAAATGCAGAGTCTCCCAGAATTAATGGTACTGCAAATGCAGACAGATTAAGATTACTCGCTCAAGAGATGAGCGCAAGGCACAACAATCACCTAACCAGTGATAACAAGTCACAAAACCACATTTGGAAAAGAATACCTTTTACCATTTGGGGTAGTGCATGGCAGTAACAGTCCACTACCAGTAAAGATACACAAAGTAGTATAAAAATTCATGCAGGTGGATAGCAGGTTCACACTGCTGCAATTACTCTGTGGCACAATAAAAGGTGTCTGATTTAATGGCATGCATTGTACATACACACACACTACAAGTAGTAATGTAGCAAATTGAAAACCTTTAGTAATATAACAAAATGTTTTAAACAAATTGAAATTTTACACTGCTGCACCACTACAATCAGCAAAAATGTCATGAATTACTGAAAATATTACTGTGTCCATTAACACAGTTATACAAGAAAAATATAACCAAAACAGAAAGACTGCCTTTTCTCCCAGTTAATCTACCTACACCACACATACCCCTCCCCAAAGCACACTTCACAGTACACAAACTGACTGTTCTAAATTAACATTCAAAATCCACACACAAACAATAAACAGTTGATGATATGAGCACAGGAGGGTTTCTACAATCATTGTACTAAATTTTGGGCAAAAAAAAGGGTTCAGAAAGGCTTTTTAACAGCTTTTAGAGGATTTGAATCACAGAGCTCTGAGAAGAAACTGTCTCCATCTTCCACTACACACACACACTACACAGAACTGAGGCTGTGCAGAACAGTCTAGATCCCATGTGACCTGCAATTCCATGAACACTGCTAAATTCACCTTGGAGCTCAATAACAAGGTGAAGTGATGATGAAGTACATTGATTTCAATGTACTTCACCTTAAAATTAGTGGAGAAGTGGTTTGAGGAAGGTGCAATAATGCAAGTCATTGGTTTCAGTGGACTTAGCATTCCTCATCATGGCCTTAAAGTACCCTGCATAGCGTTGCAGAGAACTTCACAGTTCTGCGTTACTCCGCCGTAAATCGCTTTGCAGAGTGAATTTCGCCACTTCACCCTCCACTAATTACATTAGAGCCAACTTAAACAAAACATTGATAATAGCATAGACCTGTTAAGTCCATACCTTACTTTGTACTAACTTAGTTTTGTCTTTAAGGTATAGAAATGCCATCTGAAATGAATAACTGGCAAAATGAATTAACCTGTTCATTTTTAAGACCCAGAAAAGTGGAATATAACAATGTGTAGACCTGTTGAAAGAATAGACCTGTTAAATAAATAATTGTGCTGTACACATTTTTGCCAGGGTTATTGATTACATATTGTCATTGGTTGATAGAATTACCTAAAAGTTATGGAGAAATGTTGTGTGCAGGGTCAGCTGTTGGGCAGAGGGTAGCATGATGTGTTCCCATGCCAGCGACTCAGGTTCAGAGATGAGCTCTGGGAGCTGGCTCAGCACACCGGATTGGGAACAACATCACTGCTCTGAGTCTGGGAAAGTATGGCGCAGCATTCTGTCACATGGGGTCACATTGTGATGGGCTTAATAGCTTTATCTCACAGTCAGTTCACATGCATGCCATAGCCTGATTGTGTTACATATTGTTTTCAGTCGAAGCAGGTAGGCATGAAACATTAGTTTTGCAATATCTCCTCTATTCTGATTATTCCATTTCCAAAGAATGAAAGCAAATGCAATTTCATGGAAATTAAATATATATATATATATATATATATATATATATACACACACACACACATACATTATCTCTCTCTCACACTATATATATATCTATGCACACACACACACGTATATATATATATATATATATATATATATTACACACACACACATTTGTGTGTATGTTACAGATTGCATATAAATATATAAGTGATACACAGTGGGGAAGTCATGAGTGGTGTAGACAGCACATATAAATGAATAAGTGATACACAGTGGGGAAGTCATAAGTGGTGTAGACAGCACATATAAATATATAAGTGATACACAATGAGGACCTCGTGAGTGGTATAGCTAGCATGACTATAGAAATACCTTATTTATCACATAAGGTCCCTTCTGCATATTTAATTTATGCAAAGGCTAGGACCTTATGGGATAGTTATTTTCTTTGCTTTTTAGGCACATTATTTCTGTAAGTCTGTTATTTTTGAACTAGTGTTACTGTGCTTTCCCTCATCCTGATTGCTATACCCATTGCCATGGAAGTGAAGTGAGGATGACAAGCTGACATTGTGATGTGGTAGTTCCTTAGTGCCACAGAACTGCATAAATTACAAACCACCACATACAAGTTCTGCAGCAAATGGTAATTTTGCCACAGTACTTGATCCCAATGTGCCACAGAAAAGTAGGGGCCTTGCCTCTGGGACTGTACTTAGCCCAGGAAGGACAGCAATCCCAGCAAAAATCAGAGCTTATTAAAACTCCAACATGCACTGCAGGCTATTGAATTGCTCATTGCTCCAGCCCTCTACTGATGTCAGCTGCAGGGGAACTCTGTGATTTGTAGTTACATAAAATGTCAACTTGCAAGTCAGCTGAACCAGTTTGATATAATTTACTAAACTGCAGTAAACAGTAGGTAAACAAAATGTTTTGCACACAAGGTGCAATTTAGGACCATTCCCACATTTGGATGCATGGCTTTTAGTGCTGACTTTTCCCCTTTAACTAGTTCTCCAGCCTGCTGAGATCCTCCCTAAATTCCCATATATCTGCGTCTGTGTCCACCAGTGTGCAGATCTTTGTCACATACCTGAAGAGGCAGACCCTGCCCTTATTTCCTTCCCTATGTCATGAGTGAGTACATTGATGAAGACAGGGCCTAACACTGATCCTTGTGGCACTCCACTATAACCTTTCTTACTTTTGAGAACTTCCCATTTAGTACTGCCTTTGTGTTCTTCCCTTAGCTGGCCTGTTACCCAAGTCACCAATTTCTTTTCCACTTCCATGTATCTTAGTGTCTTGACCAGTCTCCTATGGGGACTGAGCTGAAGGTCTTACTAAAATCCAAGTATGCTATATTGACTGCAGGTTCCTTGACAGCTTCCCCAGTTGAAGAAATCAATTATATTTGTCTGGCAAGCCTCCCCCCTCATTAACCCCTGCTCTCTAGTGTCCAGTAGCCCATTCATCCCTCAGTATGGACTCCATTTTCTTTACCCTGTGGGGACTTCAGGATGACTAATGTATAGTTTTCTAGCTAATCATTCCTTCTGTTCTTCTGTACAGGGACCATGTATGCTGTCCTGCAGTCTCTATGGATCACCTCTGTGACCAGATAGTAGTTGAATTTGACTGCAATTGGCACCATGATTAGTTTTTGGGCATTCAAGGGTGTAAACTATCAGGTGAAAAGATTTATCTACTTTAAACCTCCACATTTTCCATCACCTTTTCATTCAGTATACTACCCTACTGCTTTTGTGCCTGCCCCTTGTCTTCCCCCTCACAATGCATTCTGGTATCAGACTCTTCTTTTCATTAGCAAATACTGAGCTAATGTATTTGTTCAACTACCTCTGTTTTACTGTTGTCTCTTCCTCCCATCCTTCCTCCCTTTTCCAATCTGATCATTTGTCTAGAGGGTCTTGAGGCATCATGATGAATTCTCTACTGAAGGAAAGGTTGGGAATACCTTGCAACCAGTGGATTACAGGATTTGAGGCAACATGGGTTTCACAGCGGAGATCTTGCCAGACAAACCCTGATTGAGTTCTTTGACTGAGTGACCAGGAAGTGGATCATGGATGGAGGTAGATGTGGCATACCTGGAGTTCAGTAAGTCCTTTGACACCATTCACATAGAAGACTGGAAAGCAAGCTGAAGAACCACAGGAGTAGGTCAAAGTAGTAAAATGGAGTGCAAAGTTGACTAAGCAATAGGAGTCAGAGGGTGGTGGTAAATGGGGTCCACTCTGGAGAAGGCAAGGTGACAAGTGGGGTGTCACTGGTGTCAGTACAAGGTCGGTCCTCTTCAATGTCTTTATTAGTGACATTGTGGAAGGGCTGGAGTGGAAAGTATGCCTGTTCGCTGATGACACAAAAATCTGACGAGTGAACACAGCGAGGGGTAGAAAGAATGAGTGATGAGCTGAAAAGCTGGAAGACTGGACAAGGAATGGCAGCTGTGTTTCAATGCAAATAAGTGCAAAATCATGCATTTGGGGTACAGAAACCAAGGTCAATGTACCAACTGATTGGAGAGGTATTAGCAGAGATAAAACACGAAAAGGACTTAATCATTTCCAATGGCATGAAAGTAGCCAAGCAGTGTGATAAGGTAGTATGGAAGGCTAGCAGGATGCTTGAAGAAGAAGAAGAAGAAGAAGAATCAGCATTTATATAAGCGCTTTTTCATACATCCCAAAGCGCTTTACAAGCAATGCTAGACTGGTAGTGAAGTGACTGAATGTGTGGTGGTGGCCATGCCATACATCATCACCCATACACAGCCGGATAATTGCATGAACTGGTTTTATGAGAAGGGAATGTTGGCCACGACACCGGAATGTTCCCTACTCTTTTGCGAAGAGTTCCTGGGTTCTTTTACTTCCACCAGGACACCACGGGACAACACCAGGATGGGCAGAAGGGACCTCGGTTTAACGTCTCATCTACGAAGGACGGCACCCCCAGCAGTACAGCACCCCAATACTGCACTTTCGGATACCAGCGATTTTTGAGTGCAAGTCCAATCCGGTGTGGGATGAGAACATATGACCTTCTAGTCCAGAGGTGGATGTGCTACCAACTGAGCCACCTGACACTTGGGTGCATAGGGAGGGACATCACCAGCAGAAAGAATGAGTAAAGACAAAATCATGAGTAAACCCCAACTCCAAGTACTGTGTGCAGTTCTGGTGGCCCTGCTTTCAGAAAGACATAGATAAAGTGGAGGCAGTACAAAGGAGGACAATCAAAATGTTGCAGGGCCTGCATCAAAAGCCCTATAAGGAAAGAATTAAGGAATTAAATATGTATGCCTAGAGGAAAGGAGGAAAGAGGAGATGTGATAGGAATGTTCAGATATCGCACAGATATTAATAAGGTACAGGAAAGTAACATTTTCTATAGAAAAAGATGCTGGAGGTCAGGGGTCATACTAAGAGCTGGAGGTTGGAAGGCTCAGAGGCGTGTGAAGAAATACTTCTTCATGGACAGGGTGGCGAGGTGATGGGTGCTAAAAAAGTGACAGAATTCAAGCATGCATGGGAGCAGACACAAAGGGACCTTAGAAGAGGTAAGGTGGGAAGAAGACACAAGATTGAGTAGGGTCTGCAGTGGCACAGTAGATAGGGAATATAGGAGTAGACTAGGTGGGCCAAGAGGTCCTTATCTCAACAACTTCTATCTTTCTATGTTAATTATCCAGACTATACAAGACTATAAGAAAAATAGTATCTGTTGAGGTTACTTCTGCCTGAGAGGGTGGATAATGTTTAGTACTCTTTGTGATTCAGAAATAAGAATCTTGATTACCCCAGTGTGGAGCTCCCATTATCTTTATTATCTTCAGCAGTCAAAAACTGTGATCCCAGGGTGTCCAGAAATGTCAGTAGATTATCAATGCAACATAACAGGCAGTCCAGTCAATCATGTCAATCCCACAGGTAATCAATGGTAAATTATTATTAAGAGGCATCAGAAGAAGGTAAACATCGCTCTGAAAAGAAAAGGAATAATCTATAGAGCCATGTAAACATAAAGCAGTTCAGAACGTAAAAGCGTCTCTTTCAAAGGACATATTTTCCAAGATTCTCAAGCTTGTTGCAAGACTTGCATGAGATTCCGAGAGTGCTAAGGTCAGATTTCTGTGGGTCTTGGAAATCTGGTTTCCATGAAATTGCAGAGGCAATATTATTCTGCTATGGTGGTGGCTATTTTGAGCAAACAAGTTGCAATTTGGCAACAAAGGGTGAAAACTGTAAGAAATATGGTTGTTGAAATGGTGAGCAATTAAATGTAAGATTTGTTAAACAGAAGAATTGTTTATTCTAATCTTTGAACAGAAATAAAGGGATTATTAGTACTCTGGATCTGAATTGGGAGTTAAGACTTGAAATAATTTTATGAGTGCTAGCCTGGTGGCTTAAAGGACTGAGGTGCTGCTTGCAACTTAAGCTTTTCAATGGCGACCTGGGTTTGGGAATGAACTCAGGTTGTCAGGACTAGATCTGGGCAGGAGAGGATCTAGCATCCTAAAGAGTGTTCTCCTCTCCTGGGGATGGGATGGATGTCAGTCCAGCCTATGACTTCAACCAGGTGGAGGCCTGGTGGTAGCGCAGTGCAGTGTGGCATGAGCGGAGGAGTTGGGAACATTCTGCGTGAGTGCCTCCACGCACTGGATGTCCTATGTGGGAGGGGCAGTGAGGAAAAGTGAGAAAACCAAATGGTGCTTAATGAAGCTCTGTCAAATCTATCTGAGTCCACTCCATCTCCTGGGACTGAGCCTTAGTCTGCCCTGGATTTATGTGCATCGGGGTGGGGTTGGCCTTCCTCCCTCTCCAGCCCGCCACAAAGGGCATGCATGGGAGGACTGCCAACTGACATGGGTCCTGTGCAAGATGGTGGTGGGTTCAGGGAATGGGGACAGGGCTGATCAGTCACATCTGGATGAGGTGGAGTGCTCCTGGCTGCATGGTATGCAGTGCCCATAGGGGTACAGGATAGGACCCACTTGCAGATCTGGAGTAACCCCTATGCACAGCCCTAGGTGTGTTAGCAAACATCACATACAAGTCCTATAGTATCAGGGCAGGTGGGTACCACATGTCTATAAGCAGGTAGCCAAGTGTGCCAGCAATACAGAATGAACTGTAAAGGATAATACAGAGATATAAGTGTGGCAGTTCCATCCCTACTACCATACTGGAAAGTTGTGGACTTTGTACCATTACGTGTATGGTGGTGCATACAGTAAAACACCCATGTATCTAAAGTTGACAGTCTCTAATATTGACATAGGGTAAGGGTGCAACTGTGCTAGCAGTTCCCACTGCTCCATGCAGAAGCCCTATATGAATATCGGGAGACTGTCAACTTCAGATATGTGGGTGTTTTACTTATGTACCTACCATATATGTAACAGTGCAGTGTCTACAATGTTCCAGTGTGGTAATAAGGACAGATCTGCCACACTCATGTCTCAAATATTATCCTTTACAGTTCATTCTGTACTGCTGCACAGTTGACCACCCACTTATAGTGGTGCCCACCGCGTCAGTACTACAGCAGCTGCATGACATATGCCACCACACATAGTGCTATACATCAGGAGCACCTCAAATCTGCAAGTGGTACCTATCCTGTACCACATGGGCACCACATACTGTGCAGCCAGGCAGTCTAGCATTTTCAATGATCCTTGAAGCATCAGGGTGTGTCCTTTGGCAGGAATCCCGGCCACCAGACAGGTTTTTGTAGTTTGTTTTTTTCCTAAGGACTGCACTGCTGGAAGTGGAAACTTCTGTGGAGAAGTGAGTACTGTGTTAAGCATGGAGTTTTAGTTTTTCAATGGCAGGGTGGTCTCACAGATCTGTTGATTTTCCTTTTATTCGCCAGACTTGATTAAGGAGTATTCTGATTCCTTTCATTTTGGTGCTGAATTTAGGGCTGCTGGCAGACTGACAAACACAAGACTAAAATAATTTCCTCAACTACTAGCCAGGAGATCTTCCTATGTTTTTTTTTTTTAAAGAACTGTATGGCTGGCACATTCTGTGGGTCTGTGACTGTCCTGAGCACTGCTGTGTGGTTCAACATGGTACCTTTCAACAGGTGGGCTTTGCAAATCCAGCCTGATACAGCCACTGTGGGGCACAGTAGACTAATACCAGTCAAGATTAGGGTGTCTTCCCCAGCATTCATGTTCCAGGGCCAGTTTTCCACGGACTGGAGGGATCATGGCACCCTCTGTTAAACCTCTCCCATGCACCACTTGTTTGGCTCAGCACTCTTCTTGCTGCAACTCTAGGGACTTTGGCACGGGATCCCTGCCATATCAAAATCCAGCATAGGATCACTGGCACACTTGGAGTTGCCACAGGTAGGGTTTGGTGCAACTTGCGCCAGTCTGAGGACCTTTTTGAAAATCAGGCCCATTTATTCAATGTAATCCATTAGCTAACCAATTCCTTACCCAGATCGTTATCATATGAGGATAAATGTTCAATTTTACTAGTTTCACAATTAAATTATTATGAGGTACCTTAGCAAGTGTTTTGCCATTTCTAGGGTTTCTCTGGTTTCTGTTTCATTTTGAACCAGGTACAGTAATACAATATACTTTTGTGCTGTTTTCAGCCATTTGCTTCTTTTATGTACTACCAGGTTATGCATTCTGGACTGCAGCATTGGCTTTTGGCATTATGCCAACTCTCAAACCATGTGTGCATGGTTGGTTGTGTTTAGAAACCGTGGTCCACCCTTTTATTATTTATACTCAGAGAGTCCATCACCATGACAAGTCTTTATTAATTGTGGTTTTGATGTCTATTGGTACTTTCATCTTAACTTGTGTTAACATTATCTAAAGGTATACTGCATATGTCTTATTAACACAAGTGCAGGATATATTGTGATGGGACATTAGAATGCCCTGCCACCCAGTTGCACAGGTTAAATGATTATCAATCACAGGCCTCGTGTTTCCATAAACATTCTTGCACCACTTATTCCAGTGATGCCAATCACACTCAAAAAGATTGTGTCTATCCCAGAAGGTGACCATTTGCTGAGAAATGAAAAATTGTTTTCCTTCACACATTTGCAGAGCCAATGATTTATTTGGGTCATTTCCTTCAGTCTATAGAAAGAAGATCTGGGGACAGGAAGAATTTCAGATAATTTCACCTTACACTCAGAAATATACAAAGTTCACAAACCATCTCTTTGTAAGACCTTGTGAAGTTGCTCAACTTTCCTCAGTGCATGGTGACACTTTTCTCAGTTCTTCACCTGTCAACACGCTTACTTCACCCAGTGAAGTCTGTATACAACATAGTAGCAATTCACTGGTGAAAGTGTTGGCAAACAATTTGCTGGTGAAAACTATGCAAAGTGTTTCTGTGTTACCAAAACACTTTTAACTAGAGGAGCCACCACCACTGTGATTTATAGTGCTCACCCTACCTCTCAGACACTTCACTGATACATTCACTCATACCTCTGCCTCTAGTACCTGCATCCTTTTCCTTTTCCTATACAGGTGAATGTTTATATATATTAATATATCAATCCCTCCACCAACACCATGTCAGTAAAACAAGCTACCACCTATTACCCCAACCCCATCCTTGTCCCTGAAGTCCAACAGTAGCGTGATGAACCCCACACAATGCTCTAGCACCAACCTCCCTGCTCCCCAGACCGAAGTAGCCAAAACAATACATGCATATAATCCATTAAGCCTATAAAAAGGAAATGGTCTACCACTGGAGCAAACATGGTCAGTCTTCACTGTTCTGCTGCATGGGACAGTCATAAAAGCAATTCTAGGGGGGGGGGTAGGAAGAAGTAGGCTGCTGGTTAACTAGGATCTGCAACTTATCCATCAGGTAGGAAATGGGCAGACTGGGTGGGCCAAGCGGTCCTTATCTGCCGTCAAATTCTATGTTTCTACGTTTCTATGTAATGAATGAACAATAATGTCCTCATCTGTAGTAACATCTGATTAGCTAGCAGTTTACAAGGTGGATTACTAACTGGCTTGAAGACTGTGAAAAAGAAGGTTTTGTTTGACTGTCTCTTCTCAAGCAGAGAGAGAGATTTTCAGCAGCGTCACTCAAGGACTGATGCTGATGATGTTCAACATTTCCATGATTTCAGTGATCTGGAAGGGAGGGTCTCAGCAGTCTGCTAAAGTTTTGCTGATGCCACTAAGCAGACCAAGGTAGTGGATTCCATGGAGGAAAGGAAAAACATCAGGAAGACCTGAACAAGTTGGAAGATTGACTAGAATCTTGGATTCTCAAATTTAGTGTAGACAAATTCTTCTGTAAGGTAGATACAATACAGTACTGTTTGAGAAAAAAATGATGAGACCTACACATTCTGTGTGACTCCCTTGCTGCAGCTGAGGAGGAAATTGACCTGACAGTTGTATCAGACAAAAGACTAAATCATGCTACTGTCAAGAGGATATAAAAATACCGGGTTTACCAAAAGTGGGAACCAAGGCAGGGCAAGGGAAGAAATGCTGCTACTTTTAAAATGCCATAGTCATACTTCACCTGCAGTAATGCATGCAGTTCTGGGCTCCTCAATACAAAAGGACACTGAGGCACTTGAGAGGGTAGCAGAACTGGTTACTGTCAACATCTTTCCTGCAAAGCAGTTCCTGGTGTCCAGAGACACTCCTCTATCACCCTATACCAATACTAAGCAGGCCCTGTCATCCACTGACACCACATCCCTCACTCTATCCCTATTCCAAGCAGTTCCTGCCATCCAGTGACACCTCACCCTGCCCCATTACACAAGTCCTTGGTATCCAATAGCTCACCTTTCCAGCACCTTATCCATATGCTAAATAATCCCGTGAGTCTAATGACCACACTCATTCACCTTATCCCCAGTTTCAGCAGTCCTTGCATCCAGTGGTACCATTCCCCATGCCAAGCATTTCCTAATGTTCAGTTGCCTCATTCCTTAAGCTTACCAATCTATTCCTGAGTCTGTGGATGTACCACCCCCCACACCCACAGATAGCATCCTTCAAATTTGTTCCACTTATTTTCTGAGCAGGCTACCTTCTGAATATCATTATTACAAACCATGAGTTAAAAATGAATATTTTGTGTCTATTTCTTAAATTGCAGTTTTCAGTAGCATAATTCAGATTTCAGCTAGTGGAGGAGATAAGTGAAAGGATTTATCTTTTGGGTTGTCTGATATCGGACTGGGGTAAAGTTGGTTAGGGCTGTCTTTGGTGACACTGAGAATGGGTTCCACTGCCCCTCAAAAGTTAGGACTGAAAAGGTTGAGGGGCAGATTTGTAAGAGGGATTTTATTTCACATTTTCTTGACGCCATGATTGGGCTACAAGAGAAGGGAGAGATCAGAACACTAGCACACCAACTGGGATGGGCTTTTAGTCCTGGTGGGTGTAAGCAAACCACCATTTTATGCCTTCAGTGGGTGTAGCCCTGCATCGTCTTGCAATTTCTTTAGAGAAAATGGAGCCCACCTGATACCGAATTGTCTTTTTAAATAGTGGAGGCAATCACTGTGTGTTCATCGCACTATTTTGTCTGTTGGTACCAGCAGATCATGGTACTGTTCACCATGTTCAAGATGGTGGTGGATCATTTTATGCATGTGTGATAACTTGCATGTGCAGAAACTTCAGTGACATGGTGGAACACTCCACCATATCCAATATGGCAGCTGGAGCCCAGTCATCGCACATGTGCAGAGACCTCTGGTGGCCATCTTGGATACAGGAGACTATGCCACCATGCCACTGGAATTTACTGCGCATGCATGAGTTGCTAGCATGTGCAGAAAACTCCACACTACCATCTTTGACATGGCAGTATAGTCTGCCGTGTTCCACCAGACCTCAGCTGCTGCAACCTAAGCTGCAGCCATAGTGACTCTTGCTAGAGTTTATTTACAGTATATTGGTTATCAGTGTTGAGGGGACTACCACTGCAGAAAGAAATCAGTTGAGAAGAGTGAGGCGGGGCATATATGACATCAGAGATTGTCTCCTGGTATCATAAATTTTAAGCTGAAACCCAGTAGCAGTGACGATTAGCTCCAACTGCAGCTTTGCAATTTTAAACTTGTACCTGTTAAGTGGCACTAAGGATGAACTCTGGTGCAACACTACAGAGCGGGAGAGGGAAGGCATGCCTCTAATTTCCAAATGTGTTTATAGACAAGGAAAACACCTTACGAAAAAATATAGAAAAGTGCTGAGTATCTGCTGTTGTTTGGTACTTTATTTTGATAGTACAGTACTGTAACTTTGTCATTTTAATTTAATTACTAACACTACTTCATAAAGGCACAAGACATTTGGGACAGGATCTATAAACTACACATATTAGGGTTCAATACTTTATATGAGAGAACAAAAGTCTTACAATTGATGAGTTTTACAAATTGACACCCTTGAATAAAAATTTACTTATTTTGTAAAACTTGGAAGGTCTGAGACCTACTCCAAATGGTGAGTGTAACATTTCTTAGTTCCTAGCTGCAAATGGTGAACATGACAATTCCTTATTCCATAGCTTAAAAGATTTCTGAGTTACTTTACTTTAAAAGCAGATGAAAAGGATGATTTAACATAGACATGGTTTCTCAGCTATACTATCCTGTTTACCATGCAGCTATAATGGTTGAAGCAGTAAGTTTTCTTCCTCTGCCCATATACCTTTGTTTCATTCATCCCCTTTTGTGATGCTGCATTATTTCTTCCTTTACCCACAATGTTTTATCTGTCATTTACCCATTGAATATATACAATAGAATGATTGCTTCCTGTGGGCTACATGAATTCAGAATTCTGCAGAATTCTGGTGCCAGAATATTCATTCTCTGCCTCACACACTCACATATACTCACAAAAGAAGGCCTCATGGAGCCAGGGCAACACATTTACTTGCAGCAGATAAAGCAGCAAAGATGTCCCTGGTAAGCACAATGAAAGAAGGGAGACTTTTCACGGTGAGCACATGAACACTACTAAGTAAATCTATGCATAGTACTTCTTTGTTTTAATGTGTGTATGTGTAATTAGAGATGATAAGGTGATGGGGAACAACAATTTTATTTTTTTTATTTAAGGAGTTACAGTTTTTATTGCCAACTCGAACGCTTTTATTGAGCAGAAAATGACTGCCATTTGAAAGTTTTAGTACATTTATTTCCTTTTGTTGACTGGGTAGCTTACTCAGACAAATTCTGCCTATTTTCAGGCATGACCTGGGGGAGAGGAATACAGATGAATGCCAACTGACCTTGAACCAGATTAAGCAGTTGGTGGCATTTTTAGTGAATGGGGGTAAATTTATCCAGGGCACTGGGAAATTCTCCTACTCTGACAGTAGGGGACCCTAAATGTACTGGACGGACTCTCAGTTTGGGGAGTTGGCTGGTGAACCTGCAGGAGAGCAGATCTCTACTCCTGCAGGTCCAGAATAGAAGATTCATGTATCTGTTTCGGATCCTTCTTTAATTTCTGGTGGTGCGATTTTGGAGGCAGACATTGCTGAAATGCATCTGCAAGAAAATCTTTGTGCAGAAAAACATCATTTGGCTGAATTATTGTCCCAAGCCGAACTGCAATATAAAACTCAAAGTATTTTGCTGGAGGAGAAGAAAAAGAAATGAAAATGACTTAGTTTTAGCCCCGATGTGCAAATGGGAAAAACTTACATCTGCTGGCCTTTCTACTGATCCTCAACATCAAGATCTATATATTGATATGAACCCCGATGATGAGCAGCTGAATATTGCCTGGTCTACAGATGCAGCAATCCAGAACGCGGGTTGTATTCCTACATCAGATGGAACCTGGCTACCAGATCTTGCTATTCCGTTGCCAGGTACGGCTAATATTGTTACAGACTTGCATGACTCTGTTACTATGGGGCCGGATATTCAAGATGGCTCCCAGTCCAAGGCCCCAGACTATTCTTCTACAGTACCACCGATCGAGTGTGTAAAGCCCTTTCTCCTGGTTGCTCACTCTTTACAGTTTCCTCCCATGACATTTCAGATAGCCAAATTTTGAGAGGGGCTTCTGAGGATACTCTTCATGCTGATTCGGAGACTTCCGATCCACAACCAAACCTCCTGGGCCACAAAGTGAGTTTTGCTAGCCTCTTTCATGACCCCTGATGAATGTGAAATGCAGACATGCCATTCGTATTCACTATAAACGTGGCATAGATGTAGCACCGGACCGTCTGCTTTGTGGGCAAGTTTCTATCAAACAATCTCTTCACTTTTCTCCTTCTGAAGTTTTTGCATCTATTCATGCCCCAGGAGAACAGCATTTCGATGTTAGCTTTTGTTCTGAAGCATTGTTGGACAGGTTTTGGCAGCAATATAATTTGGACAAAGACACTGACATTTGGACACATTTTTTTGTAGTACCTCTTTCTAAACCCACATTGAAAACTGTTACCATTTGGTTCCATAATGAGGGGGTTAATGTTAAGGATATCATATATTGGTTAGAACAAAAGTGTGAAAGTCAGGGTTTACCTGATCCGATTATTGATGGTGAGGGTTTTGGACTGGGGAGGAAATTTAAAATTCAACTATGCTCTTCAGATGCAGGATACAGCATCTTCCAAGCAGTTTTTTAGGCAGGGACCAGGGTATTTTATTTTGTCCAGGGATGCCTTGTACATGCATTAAATGTGATCCCCATGACATGTTAGTAGTAGTTGTGAACAAATTAGATGCAACATATGTGGATGTTGGGACATCTAGGTATCCATTTTACTTTTGCTCCTAGATGTAGTAGTGTGATACTGAAGGTCATACCTTCACCAAATGTCCCTGGGCTTCTCAAAACACCCCAGATGCTGATTTTGTGGAACACGACTTTTATGTGAATACTGCTGTACATAAGCATGCCAATCATCTTACTGCTTCGAGCACATCCCGTCCCAGGTCGTCTGATAACCAACCAGCCTCCCTCCCCACCTGGTATTAACTCCAACTACCCTAGTAACAGTGAATGATTGTGAAGCCTCTTTAATTACCAATCCTATTTCCTCCCATCAGGTAGCCTGTGACATGGATACACAGGTTCTTATTGTGCTGCCTTCCCCGATTTCTGTCACCCTTTCATTGGATACCACCCATCATGCCCCCTCCGATTTGACTTCTTTTCATTTGGTGAAACAGGTAAGAGGGAAAACAATACTGAAAAAGTCCCTGCTGATGCTGTCCTCTTGCAAAATCAGTATGACCAGTTTTGTTTGGGATATTCATTGCAGACATATCATGGGACATCAAGAGCAAGATCAGTCTGTTTGCTGATGATACCAAGGTAGGTGCAGTGGTGGATGACCTAGGGGATGGCAGGGGTTGAGGATGATCTGGCAAAGCTTGAAACCTGGTCAGACACCTGGCAACTGGGCTTTAATGCCAAAAAGTGCAAGGTGCTGCATTTTGGGATGAAGAACCCAAGGAGGAGTTACCAGCTAGGGGAGTGCAGCTAGCCCAGACAGAGGAGGAGGAGAAGGATCTGGGTGTGCTCATTACAGGGTCAATGAACAACTCAGCACAATGTAGGAAGGCAGCTGCAAAGGCCAACAAAATGCTGGGTTGTATTGCAAGGGGTATATCCTCGAGGAGGGAGGAGGTGATTCTGCCACTGTATATGTCATTAGTTAGACACACCTGGAGTACTGCATGCAGTACTGGCATCCATATCTGAAGAGGGACATTAGTTACTGGAGGGTGCAGCGCAGAGAGACAAAGATGATCAAGGGGCTGGGGACTTCTCATATGAGAGGAGGTTGAAGGAGTTGAACATGTACTCACTGGAGGAGAGGAGAGACAGGGTGACATGATTGAAACCTTTAAATACATGAAAGGAATAAACAAGACGGGTACAGAGGGGCTGTTCAAAGTAAGGGAGGGAGGGCCACCAGGGCCATGATATGAGACTGGAGCGAGGAAGGTTCAGGAGGGAGATGAGGAGATTTTTACACAGAGGGTGGTGGCTGGGTGGAATGCATTATCTGCTGAAGTGACATGCAGTAGAACAGTGGACTGCTTCAAATGAGGATGGGCCAGGACAAGGGGAGGGTTAATGAAGGGGAAGGGTGGAAGGGAGGGCAGCTGCAGAATAGGGGTGCTAGCTGCACATTCGAGCAGACTTGATAGACCTCTAGGCCTTTATCTGCTGGCAAATTTCAGATGTTCGTATGCACCCTTGAAATGGGGTGACACAGAGATGGAGGATGCGTCCAATGCATCCTTGATGGTAGATGCTCTTGGGGAATGAGGAACCTGATACATCTCAGGGTAAGGTCAGAAAGAAAAGGTGGGCACCCGCTCCAAAGTTGTTGCTTGTACATGACAAACCCCTGAGTTGTTCTATGCTGGATTTGTCAATTGCCTCTCTGAATACTAATAGTATTCTATCAGCTATCAAACGAAAGGCAACTTTTTCACTTTTTGAAACCCTGTCTCTACAAGTACTTTTCCTCCAAGACACATGCATTTATTCTCTGGCTGAGGCAAACATTGCTACTTCTGATTGAAAGTGGAACCCTAGTATTTGGTCCTTGGTTTAGACCTTTGTAGTGTTAAATACTTGTTTCTTTCATGACAATGTTAATGTCCTGAAAGTAGTAGAAATTCTGCAAGGATGAGTACTGTTACTTTATGTTATTATTCAAGTAATTTTTATAGATTAATTAATTTTTATGCCCCACAAACTAAGACTGGATGCATAGACATGTGGAGAGCTATCCAGACCTTCTTGCATACCTCAAAACTGTCATCTTTGGAGGGATTTTAATTGTGGTTGTTACGCTCTGATAGAGGGGAACACTTGAAAAGTTTACTGTGATGTTGTAGAACTTAACCACATTTTAGTCCAGACTGCATTGAAGGATGTTTAATGTGCAGTTTTGAAAACCCCATTACACACGTTCCACAAGGGTGCTTTGTCATCTAGGATAGATTTCTTTTTTATCCCAGTAGATATTAATGTCTTGACATCTGACATTAAGATTGTGGCCACTTCTGACCACTGTCTGATTAGTATAAGATTATCGGATGTGGCTTCCACTGCTTATGGTAAAGGGATTTGGAGGCTTAATTCTGATATTTTTTGTCTTCCAGGGTCCTGGTGCATTACAGTTACTATCTACCAGGCTTTCATTTTTTGTTTATATGACAGTGCTGTAGCTTGGTGGCTGGAATCAAAACTGATTTTGTACATTATTTTAAAAAGTCAGCCTGGGTGTATCATCGTGCAAAAATGATAGATGTAAGTTTCTGCATCACAACTTCAGTTTTGCAAGGCAAAGGATTGGTTACACAATCTCAAGTCACTTGTTTAGCTGCAATAAAAACTGAATTACTCTCATTGTAATATAATAGATTTGCTATTCTGGAGGCTGAACAGAAATTTGGTACTAGGAAAATCATATATCACTAATCCGTATGAGAATTGTAAATTTAGGCATCAGAACAAGCATATTTCAGACTTGTATCTAACAATGGATTTAGTTTCCTCCACTACCGATATTTTAAATGAAATTCATAAATATTTACTCAATAAATTTGTCTCCCCTTCTGTATTCGGACAAAACTGAGCATTGGTTGAGATCACTCACTTTACCGCATATATCTGAGGTTCAGCAGAAACTTTCATTGACACCTATTTCAATGCTAGGACTATAGGTGGTGATTAATGCTTTATCTCACAATACTGTTCCTGGAATTGATGGTCTCCTCTGAATTATATAGATGGTTATGGCTACAGGGTCCTGCCAACTGCTTCATGCCTATAATGAGCTTTTTTCTCTGTGGAGATTCCCCAAATCATGAACATCGGTATTTTATGTTTGTAGCATAAAAGGGTGATGTGACTCATTTAGCAAATTGGAGACTGATTACATTACTTACTGTGGACCTTAAAATTTTAGCAAAGATTTTAAATAATCATTTGTTGAATGTTTTGGTGATTATATTCACCTGGCCCAGACATGTACAGTGCTGGGCCAGAAAATTTCAGACACTTTGATTTTATTTCGTGAAATTTTAAGTTATAATCAGTATCATAACACTGATACTTATTTGTTTAGTCTTCACCAAACCCATGCATTTGGCAGGATTTCTCATAGCTTTTGCTGTGTTTACAAATTTTGGAAACCCTAAGTCTTTTATTGATATTCTAAAGGGTATTATCACACTGTATCTGTTTGCCCTTTGGTAAGGTGTTTCCTTGGTAAAGCCTGCCCGATTGCCTATGGAGTTAAACAGGGCTACCCTTTAAGCCCATTATTATACGTTCTTACTTTGGTTCCTGTTATACAGGCTGTTTACTCTTCCCAGTTGATACATGGGATTTCAGTACCATGTCTCCCATTCGTTAAAATCTGTGCATATGTGGATGACCTGGTGGTTATTGTTTCAGACATTGACTCCAGGTTTGCTGCATTGGATGTGCTTTCTGTCTTCTCTGAGTTGTCTGGTGCACAAATTAATCCAACTAAGAGTTTCTGTCTTTATATTGGTGTGTCTACTCAGCAGCCCACTACTGTTCAAGGGTTTTCATTGGTTATTGAACCTCAAAAATATTGGGAATTTTTAGGTCCTGGCAACATAGTCTTATAATTGATCTCGACACTTGACCTTGCCAATGCCAGAATTCAGAAATGGAATAAATGGCACATGCATAAATTAAAATGAGTGTTTATGCTCTGTACCAATTTGCTATCTCTCTTTTATATGTTAGTTATGTTTTTCTGATTCCCAAAAATCTAGAATGCAAAATTTGGGGTGTTTTTTCCGGAGTATGGGGTAGATGTTTGAATCCAGTTAAAAGAGGGATTACTTACTGTTCACTTGTAGAAGGAGGTTTAGGGATGTTTCACCCATAGTTTTTTACTTTTGTTTATTCTTTTATTCCAATTGGTTCCTATGTTGTGTGGTAACCACTACATATGGGTACCATGGTTGGTTTGACATTTACAAGAAATGTTTGCCACTTGGGCTAGGTGTCGACGCCTCAAAACAATTAGCATTGTTTGCTTCCCTTGATACCTGAAAGATAGTATTGTTAAATTAAAATGTTGGGAGATTCAAATGTCTCAATTGTAGACTCTATCTAGGAAGCATTTGTATGCAGGAATTGTTGACACCTATTTTAAAGTGTTGCCCTTTTCTGATCGATCCCAATTGGAACAAAACATATCTGTGTCATGCTAAATGGCAAAGACTTCCACACAAACCTTGGGATACTGTATGGTTATGCGCTCAGGGAAATTGAATGTTAAAAATAATTTGAAGCATAAAGAATTGTTAGAGCGATATTGCCCACTGCCAGGATGTGATACCAGTTTGGAAAAGATAAAACATTTATTTTTATTGTCCATACTTTGTTGATCTTTGGCACATTGTACATATCAAGTGGACTACATTTTCATTTCAATATTTAAATTCTGATACCTTTGTTTTAGGCCTCTATCGACATTGGAAATTACTTAATCTTCGTAGTGTCTGTATTATGTTTGCTTTTTAAAATTTGGATTTGGAATAGTAGGGTTTGTTTTTCACTACAACAGCAAGCTATTTCTCAGTTGCAGTTGTTTTGTTTCATTCAGGATGATGTATTCAAATTTATCTTGCTTGAAGCTGGTACCACACGACCTGCAGGCCACTCAAAAATTGGGATTTTTTTCCCATATCTGTGATGTTGTCATTCTTATGATTTTTTTTCTCGATGAAGAGGAATAGATGGATTTTGTTTTGTTTTGTTTCATTGTCATGGTTACTTTGTTGATTTTCTGTATACCAAAATACTTCTTCAAGTCTTTTTGTTTTTGCTCTCCCAATTTTTTTGTGGCAAGGGGAAGAGGGTCTGATTATGATTTTTCCTTATGTTTGGGTTTCTTGAATGATATAATACGTACTCTGTTCTTGTTTTTTTCCTACTCTTTGGTAGGGGTGGAGGTGGGTTTAAGATTGTGGTTATTGTATGATGCAATACTTGTTTCTGTTTTTGATTTTCTTTCTTCTGAGTTTGTATTTCACCTACTCCTTTTTTGGGGGTTGTTTTACTCGGATGTTTATATGATGACATATTTATTTAAGTTTTATTGTTGCCTTTCCTTCTTATGTGTTGTATGATGTTACATTTTTTGCATCATTTGTTTAAAAAATTCCCCTATTCGTTTAGTGGGGGTTTGTTTATGCTCAGGGTGATTGTATTATGAAATACTTATTTAAGTTTTTGTTGATTTTCATTATTATGAGTTGCATGATGTAATACTGTTTTATATTATTTGTTTCAATAAAAAATGCCCCATCTCTGTTGGAAGAGGCGATGTTGGCCCAGCTGATGGACAGCTCAGAAGAGGCTGAGCAGTGAGAAGCAGCAGGCTGAGTGTTCATCTTCTGCCCCAGCTGTTGGAGCTAAGGAGGATACCATGGTTTCACAGGAAGAAATAATGGAATCTGAAACTGATGAGTCAGGAGGAGAATACACCAAGTGCGATGTGAAACAGGTGCTGGAGAGATCACCCAGGTGGATATAGTGATGGCTGGAACCCAGCTTGAGAAGAAGTTGGATGCGAGGTGGACAATTTTGTTAAACTGCTTGTGGAGGATGATGACAGATACACAAAGAGAAAAGTACTGGAGAAATGCTCAGAGAGGAGCTCTGTAATGGAACGATTGAACCAAGGAGGCAGTGGTTACAGCAATGGAAGATGATCGGATGGAGAAAAGAAGTACTGAGATACACCACACATTAGTGCAGGAGCTCATCACAGGTGTTTGGTATGACAGTGGAATGAGAAAATGAGCAGCAATGATCACCTGAGTGAGCCCTAAAGAATGAGGGTTGACAACAGGCTTTTGGGGCAATGACTCCCTGACTCTGACATGGCTTTTCTGAATTCAAATGGAGGGCCTGAAGACCAGAACTCTAGACCAGAGGACAACCCTGTCAACCAACAGGTGTCACAGGTACAGGACTTAATGAAGGAAAGAGGGAAGGGGACAGCCATCACACAGGTGTGGTCTATAGACCACCAGCCCAGGAGGAAGAAACAGATAGGAAGCTGATGCTAGCCATCCAAAGGATGGCAGACAAGGGTGAGGTAGTACTGGTTGGAGACTTCAATATTCCAGATGTGGACTGGTGCACCCAGCAGCAGCATCAACTAGAGCAGATTTATCCTGCACTCCTTCAGGGTGCCTTCCTCAAGCAACTGGTCATGGAACCAACTCGGCAGAAGGCAATACTGGACCTTGTGTTCACAAACAGGGACAGTGTGATGGGGTAGCAGTGGGGAGCACCTGGGGAACAGTGTCCACCAGTCATTGTGGTTTGAAATCACAGAAAGAGCAGAACCAAACCATACAAAAACATGTATCCTGGATTTAGGGGCAGACTTGCAGACTTTGGGAAAATGGGAGATACTTGAAAGAGGCATTAAGGGAATGGGGCAGGAATCAGGGGTTGAGGAACAGTGGGCAGTATTTAAAGGGGATTACAAGAGCAACAGAATTATGAATTAAGCAGGTTAGCAAGAGGAAAAGGAAGAGGAGACCGTTATGGTTTTCCAAAGAGGTAGCAAAGAAAGTGAAAGCCAAAAGATTGCATTCGGCAATACAAAAAGACACAGGCAGAAGGGATAGGGAGAAGTACCAGGAGAAGCAAAGGGAGGCAGGAGGTCAGTAAGGAAGCCAAAGCTCAGAGAGAAGAACACATTGCAAAATCAGTGGGTAGAGGGACAAAACCTTTACAGGTACATAAGTGAAAAAGAAAGGCAGAGGGAGAGACAATGAGACTGAAGGGGAGGATGAGGGCTGCGTGGAGGATGACAACAGTAAAGCTAACATATTCAACAGGTATTTTTGCTCAGTCTTTGCTGAGGAAGAGGAGGGTAATGGGTCTGAAGGAGTACAAGGGATGAGAATGGTGCAGAAAGGGACACAAGTCCCTTTACACGAGAAAGGGTCCTGAAGGAACTGGAAGTAATAAGAGTTGATAAAGCAATGTGGCAAGATGGGGTGCATCCCAGGGTCCGTAAAGAACAAAAGAGATGGTGGCTGAACTTTGGCTATCCTGTTTAGCAGATCACTGGAAACAGGGTGGCACCCAAAGACTGGAGGACAGCAGATGTAGTCCTTATACAAAAGTGGGAACAAAGAGGAAGCGGAGAACTACAGACCAGTCAGCCTCACCTCTGTAGTGGGGAAGATCATGGAAGCACTACTGAAGGAGAGATTGGTGGAACATCTGGTTGTCAGTGGATTACAGGACCCAAAGCAGCATGGTTTCACCAAGGGAGGTCATGTCAGACCAACCTCATTGAATTTTTGACTGGGTGACTAGGGAGGTGGATCAGGGGAGGCAGTGGACATGGCCTATCTGGACTTCAGCAAGGTCTTTGTCACTGTGCCACATAGAGTCTATTACACAAACTGGGGAATATGGGTGTGGGCAGGACAGTAGTGTGGTGGGTAGGTAACTGGCTGGGTGGCAGGACACAGAGGGTGGTGGTAATGGCTGTCACTCCACAGAGGGAAGAGTGACCAGTGGGGTACCACAGGGATCAGTGCTGGGACCAGTCCTATTCAACATCTTCATCAGTGACGCTACGCAGGACCTAGAAGGCAGAATTTCACTGTTCGCTGATGACACAAAGCTCTGTAACAGAGTAGACACACCAGAGGTGTAGACAGCATGAGAAGCGACCTGCAGAAACTTGAAGAATGGTCAGGGTTTGGCAGTTGAAATGCAATGCAAAGAAGTGCAAGATAATGCATATGGGGCACAAAACCCTGGCACAATATATTAGTTGGGGGTGAGGATATAGCATGCACCAAGCAGGAAAGGATCTTGGGGATATCATCTCTGATGATCTCAAGGTAGGAAACAGTGCGACAGGGCAGCAGGTAAAGCAAATAGGATGCTGGGATGCATTGGCAGGGCATCACCAGCAGGAAAAGGAGGTCATAATTCCACTATACAAGATACTAGTGATGCCCACCTGGAGTACAGTGAACAGTTCTGGAGACCTTACCACGTAAGGACATAGACAGTGTAGAGAAGGTCCAGAGGAGGGCAACAAAGATGGTACATGGATTGCATCACAAGTCCTATGAGGACAGGTTGAAGGAACTGAATATGTACTCCCTGGAGGAGAGGAGGGAGAGAGGAATATGATAGAGACATCAAGTATCTTCAGGGAGGAATAGTGTGCAGGAATATACTATTTTAAGCAAAAAGATGTTCCAGAACTAGAGGGCATGGGATGAAGTTGGAGGAGGATGATTCAGAGGAAAAGTGAGAAAGAATTTCTTCACAGAACGGGTGGCGGACAAGTGGAACACCCTGCCAGAGGTAGTGGTGGGGGCTGAAACAATCAAGGATTTAAGAATGCATGAGATAGACATAAAGGAATTCTGGAGGTCAGGGCAAGGTGTCATGGGAGGGACCCTTCACAGGCTCCAGCTAGTGCAGATTGCAGCGGCTAGGTTACTGATGGGCCTTTCTATGCTTAGTCATGTGACCTCTGTCCTGCACACTCTGCACTGGCTGCCAATCAGGTGGAGGGTCCTTTACAAGGTGGGGCTTCTCCTTTAGTCCCTAAATGGACTGGGCCCTGGCTATCTGTCTGGGCTCATAACACTGGTGACCTCTGTCTGGTCCTCTGTGCCTCTTCAAGGAGCCTCCTGGCTGTTCTCAGGGTATGGCTTAAGACTCTGGAGATCACGCTTAGTATTTCTGGGCCATCCCTGTGGAAAACTTTGCCATCTGCAGTCCGGGATGCCACCTTGGTGAAGGCTTTTATAGGAGGCTAAAGGCACACCTTTTCATCCTTGTGTTTAATGAATCCTGAATTTTATTATCTTGCCTGCTCCCAATTAATTTATTTTACTTGCTTTATGTGCTAACTGTATTTATACCATTTTATATTTATGTTTTAACGTTTATTGTGCTGTGAGGCATCCAGAGCCCACGGAATGGACGCCATACAAATAAATTTGCTTTGCCTTGCCTTGCCTTCATCCAGAAAGTGCTATTGAATAAGAACATACAGGGTATTGTGGGTACGCCTGACTGATCAGAGGTGAAAGTGACAACTTACGCAGATGATGTGCATGTAATGGTCAAAAATGAAGAAGGGTACAATATCTTTTACAGAAATTTCCCAAATTTGGAATAGTACTGGTCAAAAGTTTTAGTCTCTTGAAGAGCCAAGCTTTGATATTAGGAGGGGAGCCACGGCAACAAGAAATATATGGCATCAAAATCTCAGAGGCACCCATTAAGCTTTTAGGGGCATATCAAGGGCCAGGGATATGGCCAATAAAATTGGGAACAATCCATAAAACTGGGAGAAAGAAAGGTAGAGAGATGCATGGGGTAAAATGTCAATACAGAAAAGGGTGTATGTTATAAAATAGTTTCTGTTACCTATTTTCTGTACATTAGTGCTGTGTATCCCTCCCACTATGCTTGGAATCGAGGGTATTCCATGTTTTTTTCAACTTATTGGAGGGAGCCGCCTCAACTCCATTAAGAGGAGAAAACGATTTACCTATACAGAAGGGGGGAGTCGGAATGATTAATCCAGTGGTATTTTGATTTGCTTATTCTGTGTTGCAAACAACAAACCAATGTTTTAAGACAAATTTGGTTAGTTATGATTATTACAGAATTTTAATGGCATGTTACCAACCTGGATAAACCAACCAATATAGGTGATGGAGGGATTAAAATACCAAATTATTTGAAATGCACTTTTCAAAAATGTTTAAATGGAAAGTGACAAAAAATTATATTACAGATGCATAGAAGGCAATTATATCAGGAGGTTTTGCATTTATTAGTCTAGAAGAACCAGTTTTAAGTACTGCCAGGAGGGTGACAGGCATAAGTATGCAGCAATTAATGGATGTGGGACATCCAGTGGTTGTGCTCTCATGGAGGGTAGGTGTGAAAGGAATCATCAACAGAAGGTGATAGAGGACATAAATTGTTTATATCCAGATTGTGAAAATGAATTAGAAATGTAGGAGTATTTTTTAACAGAATGTTCATATTCCACAGGCATATGGCAAGACTTAGCAGTCATGTGGAAGATGCAATTTTGAAACAGGTGACTTATGAAATATTAGCTTTGGGAGATTTCTCTCAACTTTTGTCACAGTACGATCCAAGCACTTTAAGAGGTTTTTTTGCCTGCTTAAAATATTATCTCTGGCAAAGCAGATGCCAGATTTTATTCCAGCAAAAAATCATGGTATACCCAATGTTTTGCTTGCTATGTGAAAATGCATTAGGTGAAGTTTATCATAGGGATTTGAATATGCATACAAGAGCACATGTGTTGGTGTGGTGGAGGGATTTTCATTTATTCAGAAGTATGGCTAAATTGTGGGAAATAATATGAAATGAACTTCACTTCAGGATGTAAATTACTGTGGGATGGAATTGCAGACTGAATGTGGAGGAACTGGGGGTGACGTACATGTCTTGGTTCAGGAGAATGGTGATGGCATTTGAGAAATGCACAGTATTAATGTATGTTATGGATTTGTTTCAATAAAATTGCCCCTACTCTTTTTGAGAAGTGCCATGAGATCTTTAGCATCCACTGAACTACCACCAGAACAGGCAGATGGGACCTTGGTTTTAACATCTCATCTGAAAGACAGCACTTCAAGAGTGCAGCACCCCTCATGCCGCACTACAGTGTCAGTATTGGGGTTTAACCTCAGTGCCTGTTGTGGGATAGAACCCACAGCATTCTGATCTCCCAGCCTCAGAGGAGAGTGTGCAACCTGCTGAGCCACTGACTCTGAGACAATATGAAATATTAAATATGAAAGTTTTCAGAGGTATGTGTAAGTATTTTTATGCTGTAAGGAGTCTGACAGGCACTTTTGCTGTGGCTTATTGCAGGATTTACTCATGGGAAAGACCCAAACTGACTAAGCAGTTTGCAAGATTTTTCCTGCCTTTTTATAATGAGGTTTCACCTAAATGATGAATCCACACTTTCCTGGCTTGGCAAGTAAACAGGCTTGGTTTCTGCTGCCATTATTGATAAAACCTCTTTTCACACGATCATTAAATATGCTTTTAATCCAGTACAAACCCAACACTAAAACAACATTTTGTGCAATGCTACATTTTGTTTCATTAACAAAAGCATATAAAGGTAACTTGATTGAAAATAATATCTTTATGAGATTTGTGCAGCAGCTAAAAGCATTAGCCACCTGAAATTTTGACATTTCATTCTCATGTATCTTATAATACTGTAATGTAATTACTGGCTGCTATTCAGGCAACTACAGAGCCAATAAAGCACTCAATGGGGTTTTCCATTCATCCTAGACTTCCTCTGCCCATCCTTTTATGCAGTATTGTGTCATTAATTGTCACTGTAAAACACCTCTGTGAGTAACAGGAATTGATTTTAACTTATCTCATTTTTTTTGTCTGTGATTTCCTATGACAGTCAAACTTGATGTGATTATTTTCAGTTAAGACATGACCCTACCCAATTTTACACTTGGGTTGGGTGAAGTAGAGGAAGTCCAGTGACTTGCTTATGTTATTATAGTGAGGTGGCAGCTATGGTAGGATCAGAATCTTGGATCTCCTGGTGTACAGCATTGTGCTATAACCAGAAACCCCAATGAATTGTAAGCAGTAATCTTTTCATGACAGTAGGGATGATAAAAGAATAAGCAATAATGAGCTCTGTTAACTACAGGTATTGGAGAATGGAAAATCCGGTCATGAGCAGTTATTTAAAACATTCACTCTCTTTTGTAGAGGTCATAGAAGAGTAATTATAGAAAGCAGGACGCTGTTATTTGGTAAGGATGGGAAAGGTACTGTAGCTGTGTCTTCTTTACGATTCCAGTCTGCAGCTACAGGAGATGTACTGAAGCTTTTATAGAATACTGGATGGGCAGCTATGCACAACACACTGGTTGTGCATAGTTGCTCATACACTATTTTTATAGTGTATTTTGCCACTAAAATGATTTGGTTAAAAAAAACAATCTGATTTGTTTTTAAGAGAAAAGAAATTCTTGTTGCTGCACCTTAGTCCATGGGGTTGCTAAGGCTGGTGGTGTAGTTGTTAGGGACCAAACATCCCTATGTCTATAGAGTGGTCTGCCATTGGTTGTCAATTGCCTTTGGGAGGGATTTACAGAAACAAAACATGGCAGCCATCTCTCGCTAAGTGAGAGGACTGTGACTGTGAGGAATCAGTTTTGTTAATGTGAGTACTTTTACATATCTGGTTGATCCTGCAGTTTTATTTTTGTTATAGTTTAAAATATCTGGTTGATCCTGTGTTTCTTTTTGTATCCTGTTGCATTCACAGGTTCAGGTTATCGTGCAGTCACTGCCTCTGCCCCGAGTATGTTATCTGGTTGATCCTACCATTTCCATGTCTTGTGTACTTTGTTCTGAGCCCATAGAACTGCTAGAGGTTTTCAAAATGTTGTACCACAGTAGGGTGCAGTTACATTACATGACCTTTAGAAGTGTGGCACAACAAAGCCCGATTTCCATATACAACAAGCCCTCAACATTCACCATATGGTGATTCCATGTCAACCCTACTTGAAGGGGCTGTGGATCTCAAGTATCACCTGGCTACTTGCAGGAGTATAGGTAAACCTTTGGGGCTCATCTCCAGTTCAGATCTGGATGGTTCATATTTCCTGGCTTGGCTTGGGTTATCTGAGCCAATCTATTACACTACACCGGGTTACTCAAGTAATTTTTGGCAGCACACCTTGGTTTCATTAAGAAGAAGAAAACAAAATCACTGAATAAGTATAAAGGTGTAGTTTCAAAATTTCCTTTTATAATTTTATTAATGGTGCTACTAAAATTGCTGCTGAAGTTCAATGTATGGGAAAAATAGGCACTTTTAAAATAGTCTAGTGCTGAGCTTCTGTTGTCGACAGATTTAGACAGGCTCTGTGCAGTGTACAGTTACCATATGCTCCTTGTTGTGCTGGACAGAATTGCAAAGTTCGGGGCAGCGTTCCACCTGCAGCACATCTGCAGAACTCTCGATGTATTGTTTTGCAGAAAATGGAAATATTCTGCAGTTTATATTAATGTCTATTTTATTTGCAAAAAATTATGTAAAAACACAGTTTTCATTTACTTTAGGAAAATATTTATATGATTACATAAAAATGCAAAAAAATCCCTCCACCTCACAGTCTGGCGTTACAGATTTATTTGTGGAGCAAAAACAGTAATTACAGCTACAGTAGCAGAGTATAAAGCTCAGGGTGACTCATGCCCCAGTGTTCTCATGACACTGTACCACATTAACAGGGAGCTGAGTGTGGGCTTATCTGTACTATTTGCAGCCAAAATGTTAGAAGACAGCAAAGTGCATATAATACAGTGTACTTTATAAAGGTTAGTTGTAGTTCACAGGAAGATATACAGTAGCTTCATTAAGAATATCGCTCCCAGGAACATGGCCTGGCAGGGCAAGATGGTGGTTGATCTCTAGCTCCACCCTGTGATGCACCACTTCAAATTAATAGTAAAGTGTTTTGTAGCAGGGATTTTCAGTCTGTAGTTAGCTGCTTGGAACGAGGGACTTCATGGCAACACAAAAAGCTTTGAAGAAACAGTTTTTACTTACATTTGAGCCTACGCAGCAACTTCACATCCCAGACCCATTCCTTAGGAAGGCCACATGTGGACATGAGCAATAGCCAATGGTGGGAACTCTGCAGAATAAAATCCCAACTGCCAGCTGGTAATCCTCATCAAAAACCTGCAAAATGAAATAAAGGCAGGCTTCCACAAATAACCACATAAATCAGATACATACAGAACATTGCTATGGGCTTAACAGAAACATCAGCGACTTATGGCACCTGCCTAGGGAAAATGGAGAAGAGAGTGAGTGATTTTGAGAATGCACTTATTGATGAGACATGCAGCTGGGATCACCTCAGGAAATATCTAACAGCAGTGAAGGAGTGGGTGGACAATTTAAAGAACAGAGCCCACCACTCCAATCTCCACATAATGGGCTTACTGGAGGGACTGGAGAGTAAGGCACCAGGATCCTGAATCCAAAAGTGGTTGGCAGATAAGCTGAAACTGAGGCCCAATGCTGCAAAGTATGAAATCAAACATGCTTGTCAGGCTGGCCCATCAGCGCAGTGGTTGAATTTCTCCTCACGCGCTGGTGACCAGGGTTCGGAACAGACCTGGGTCGCTGGAGGGCCGGCTGGGAAAGATGCATGGAATGTCCTCTGGACTGCTCTCCATCTCCAGGGGAGGGGATGAACGTCAGGTACACTCACGGACTCTGGCGGAGGCCAGATCTCCACTGCAGCTGGCGTCTGCATGTTAGGAGAGGCAGGGTGGACATGGGGCGTCATTATGCGTCCCCGCCCCAAGTAAAAATAGTCCTTTTGGGAGGAAAAAATCCCCAGCCAAGCGCCTCTGTGATGCCTTCCTCATCACCTTCAATGTGATCCCAGGCTGGCCTCTGACCCGAACCGACGGTCGCGACACTGGTAAGTGCCGTGAACTCACCCTGGGGGTAAGCCAAGAGGCATGGGGAGCACAGCTCATGTGGGTGCAGGAGGCAGCGGGGACCATGACCAGGGCTGAGTTCAGCACCAGGCTGGCACAAAAGTATAATAAAAACAAAAACATGCTTGTCAAACTAGACCCTGACCAAAACCAGGTGACCAACTGAAACATTTTCTCATGTGGTTCCTCTGGTACCCAAAAAGGAGGTCATGTTGAGTGCTGCCAAATCTTATTGTTTGAGTAGAATGGACCATGGCAAGATGCCGATTTTTCAAGAGTGCAGCATGGAGCTGCATTTGAGGTGACTGCAGTTTTCTGAGTTTAAGACAAATCTAGACCTGAAAGGCTGGGAATTTGTGTATTTGTACTCCTTACACCTCTGGATAATGAGACCTGGCCTATCCTCAAGATACTTTGACTCTTTATAAGAAACCAAAGGTTTTGTAAATGCCAAGGATGCTTCAATTGAATACTGAAGTTCTGCACAGGGAAATATCCTGCAAAGCATTGTACTATAGTTGCCCAATTCACTATTCATATTGATTCTGCCTTCCAAAAGAAATTGGTAGGTATTTCCCAGCACTTTCTGTCCTCAGACCGCTCAAGCTATCATTGCTGTGATGGCATGACCATGCTCACAGATGGTAGAACTCCTTGCATACCCTGAAGTGCATTGCGGTAGCTGTGATGCCATACAAGCTTGGTCTGCCATTATCTTGCATCACAGCAACATTCATGCTGCCTGAGCTGGATGTTTGATACAATCTGTGTAGATATCAACTGGCATGGGGTTCTGGGCAGATGGGGATGGAGGGAAGTGCAAGAGTCAGGTTCAGGCTTATGAGTGGCAGATTGGCTACCGTTCATGACATCAGACTACAGACTTGCCTGAGTTGTAATCCTTAAGGCAGGCTGCCAATACTAAATCCTCAGCATATTAAATATAGAATAATGCATGGGGATGCAAATGCTGCCCACGATCACATTAAACAAGACTAGTCCTCCTTCACCTGTTTCTCTGATGTCTCTGGTGGTGATTCGGGGTTCAGCTGCAGTTGGCAAAGTTAAATACAAGGTGCAGCAGTTTGAAATTTGTGCCCAAACACAGTTATTCCCTGTCTGGCCAGGTAAAATCCTCTGGAACTGGCGGTTTGAATTCTTCAGTGTTGTAGCCACTTTGGGAAACCTAGGTGGCCAAAAACAGTCTTCTGTGCAGGGAAGGACAGAAAAATTAAAAGTACTTTAGAAATATTTTGTCCTCCTTCCCTGTTCCTCAATGTCTCCTGAGGTGATTCGGTATTCAGCTGCAGTCGACAAAGTTAAATTCAAGGTTCAGCAGTTTGAAAATTGGTGCCCAAACAGCTTTTCTCTGTTTAGCCAGGTAAAATCCAAGTGTTTTTTTTTTCTGTAGGCACAAGTCTTTCTTCAGTTTATGTCTGTGTCAGACATTTTATGTTTGCTTGCATGTGCAAGAAACATAGATGCCATCATCGGAGATTTCGGAGGTGTGTCACCCCTCCTCCAATTCAGTTAGTGTGTTGGCAGGACAGCACCTGTAGCCAATGCATTCTGGAGCTGTCTATGACACGCTCAAAATGCAGTGGCGTACAGTTGAAAGGTGGAGCTATGCTTGAGTGAGCAGCGATAAGATAAGGCTGCTCACGGCAGCTCCCCCCACAGACAGAAGCCCACACAGGCGTGCGCGTCCCCGCCCATGACGCGATTGTATAACCGACGGGTGCCCAACTCCCCGCTGGCTGTGCTGCCTCCGCCCCCAAACCTTTTTCTGAAATGCCACGCTGGGTGCCCACCCCAGCATGGCAAGTAATCCTTAGGCCGACGGGTGCCCAATCCCCGTTGGCTGAACGCACTTCAACCGCTTCTTGTGCCACACTGGGAGCCTCAACCCAGCGTGGCAAACGTCCCATGTCATCCGTTTTTCTTTTCCCTGTAAAGAAAAAACGGTCCCACGAGTCTCCCCCGCCTCCCACAACCCGCACTCCACCCACTGCGCACCCAGCCTCCCACACACCCCTCACCCCATACTTACTCCGAGCTCGGGCGCTGACGATCTTCGTGGACTGGAACACGCCTGCACTCTTCAAAGCCCACTACCTAACTGAGGAAATGCCGGTAAGCTGTATAATGGGCTAGATAGGGGTTTCAACTTTGTTGCATATCTCAAGCATTTTGGAATTTTTGCAAATTTTCAACATAAGTTTTTGGGACCTTCTCATGATTGATGTCACTGTCGCTTGCGTTATTCAGGCCCAAGGGTGATTTCGCAGTCATGCTGCAGTCACTGTGCGAAATCACCCTTTGGGCCTGAATAACACCATGAGTGTGACATCATTCTGCGAGAAGGTCCCAAACCCCATGTTGAAAATCTGATGCCAAAATTCAAAATGACTGTTTTACGAGCTTACGCTAGCAGTTCCTACGCAGGCCTCGTAAGTTCACGAATTTTCAATATTTTCACCCAGATTTTCAACATTGCCATTTTACCACACCTTCTTATGAGTAGTACAGTTGTCATTTTCACATCTCACCCAAAATGTGTTTCGCCCGTATGGCACAATGGTGCAGTCGGTGTGCGAATTCAATATCTGGACAAATTAAGAAAATCACGGTGACACAGTTCATGAGCAGAGGTCTTAAAATGGCTATGTTGAAATTTGGTGAAAACATTCCTCAAATGACTGTTTCATTTAGCGGGCTTGCGCAGTTCCTACGTGACGCCGTAACGTCGTGAATTTTCAATATTTTCACCCAGATTTTCAACATTGCCATTTACCACCTTCTTATGAGCAGTATAGCTGCCATTTCACATCTCACCCAAAACGTGTTTCCACCCATGTAGTGCACAATGGCACAGTCGGTGTGCTAGATCAATGTACGGACAATTAAGAAAATCACAGTGACACTGTTCATGAGGTGAGGTGTTAAAATGGCTATGTTGAAAATTTGGTGGAAAAATTCCAAAATGACTGTTTTATGCGTCGTTGTACAGTTCCTGTACGCTTGTAAGTTGTGAATTTTCAATATTTTCACTCCAGATTTCCAACATTGCCATTTTGCCACACCTTCTTATGAGTAGTACAGCTGTCATTTTCACATCTCACCCAAAATGTGTTTCCGCCATGTAGCGCATAATGGCGTGAGTCGGTGTGCGAAATCACGTGTGATAAATTAAAAATCACAGTGACACTGTTCATGAGCAAAGGTCTTAAATGGCTATGTTGAAAATTTGGTGAAAAAATTCCAAAAATTACTGTTTTACGACGTGTGATGTACAGTTCCTATGCACGCTCGTAAGTTCGTGAATTTTCAATATTTTCACTCCAGATTTTCAACATTGCATTTTACCACCCTTCTTATGAGTAGTACAGCTGTCATTTTCAAATCTCACCCAAAATGTGTTTCCACCCTTGTAGTGCACAATGGCGAGTCGGTATGCAAATCAATGTATGGGACAAATTAAGAAAATCACAGTGACCCTTTTCATGAGCAGAGGTCTTAAAAATGGCTATGTTGAAAATTTGGTGAAAAATTCCTAAAATGACTGTTTCTGATGCGCTGCGCCAGTTCCCTCACAGCACACTAAAGTAAGGTCACTCACATTTTCAATATTTTCCTCAGATTTTCAACATTGCCATTTTATTACACTTCCTTATGAACAGTACAGCTGCAAATTTTTCATATATGCCTAAAATGTGTTTTGCATGTAGTGCACAATGGTGCTGTGGTGCGAAAGCAATGTTTAGGACAGATTAAGAAAATCACAGTTACACTGTTCATGAGCGGAGGTCTTAAAATGGCTATGTTGAAAATTTGGTGACAAAGTCCATAAAATGACTGTGATACAGTGAGCATTGCGTTGTCCACGCACCTCGTTACTTCATGACTTTGTAATATTTTCAGTCCAGATTTCCACTAGTGACATTTTTCCACACTTCCTTATGAACAGTACAGCTGTCATTTTTCACAACATATGGGAAGTGTGTTTTCACAGTTTCAGCACAGAGATACGTGGTCGCTGTGGGAAATTATTGTTCGCACAGATAAAGAAAAACACAGTGACACTGTTCATGATTGAGGCACCAAAATGCCTGAGTTGACAATCTGCTGTAAAAATCCCCAACCTAATTATATTACAGGTGTGCGTTGCACAGTTTCTATGTACGTCGGACTTCACCATTTTTTAACATTTTTAGTACAGATTTGCAACATTGCCATTTTTACACCTCCCATGAACAGTACAGCTGTCATTTTTACATCCTGTTCGAAATGTTTTTACACCTGTGGTGCTAAATGCTGTAGTCACTGTGCATAAGCAGCTTTGCTAACAAAGTGATATTCCCCTGTTCATGAGGTGGGGTCACAAACAAACATGTTGAAGATTTGGAGTGAAAATACCAACGAATGCCTGAGGTATTAGGGTTTCCAACTATAACGCCCAACCCTGTAGAGAATGACAGGCATCAGGGTGTGACTTGGGATTCTTGCCTGTGATGCTCATACCATTCCACACCCTGAAGTCAGTGAGAGGCATCGAGGTATTCCTTGGACTCTTTGGCCCCAAACTTCACCCCATTCTCCTATATCGCACCCATCTCACCATATTTCCGAATGAAATGGGTGCGCATAAGGGCCAAAGACCCTGGAACACAGTGACACTTGTCAGTGTCTGCAGGGTGGGGTGTCGTGGAAATGGTGTGGCGTTATGCCTGATGACCCAAACGCACACCCCAATGCCTGTCAGTCTCTGCAGGGTGGTGGTGGGGTTGGCTTCAGTTCAATACTTCACTGCCATTCCTATTCGCAGCTCTGTAACTTCTCCGCTACCACTGCCAATGCCAGCAAGCAAACATTCGGCATTGATAAATGCTTGTTCTCCTTCATGGTTGTGTGACCTGCCAAGAAGCCTGTCATTCATGCTAGCAGTTTTGTGAGGAATGCAAGCTAATGGCCAGGGTGAGGACAGGTGCTGGGCTGCAGTGAAATAATTTTTACAGTTTTAGAGAAAGAGGTAAGATGGCACTCCATTATCCACATGTGTGAATAATGGAGTTTGTGAGGTTGTGCCAGTGATTGATTAATGGCACTAAGCAAATCTATTACTATTCCTTTTCCCGAGAAGTACAGGTTTTACTGGAGCCCTGAGATTCATTCATTTTGACTACTTTGCCATTTTCTGGGCAGACCTGTGTTACCATTTACTGCCCTTGACCATGGTGGATTTTCCTTGGGGCCATGAGTAACAGCATGGGAGATCAGCTCTTCATATAGAATAATTGTTATGGTGTTAGAACTTAGCTAACTCTGGTCATATGCACATAGGCGAGCAACTGACTACATTGTTCCTTACAGCCTGATGGGATACGTACAGAAAAGGAAGAAATGGATAGTCATTAGCCGATATGCATGGACATTTGGTAGCTCAGGCAAATCACACCCACCTCACCAATCTGGCTTTGCCCTGGTCATTGGGGAGAGGCAGTTTACTGGATAACAGGATACTGCTTGGGAGACGTGGGGACTGCTGAACTGATCTGATTTCTTGTTAAAGCTGTTACTTAACTAAGCAAAGTGCCTCCATCTCTGATATGAAGATGGAGGAAGAGGATGACCTATACTGATTGCTATTGATAAAGTGTTTTTTCTCTTAATACTGTAATACTGGTGCTTGCATATACAACATTATGAGTGTATCCAATCCACCATTTGTTTACTGGTCGAGTTGTTTCAAGCTGTCTTGTGCTGGACTGGGTTAACATAAAACATAGAAACATAGAATGTGTTGGCAGATGAGGACTGTATGATAAATCTGGTCTGCACAATTGATTTGTACCCCACACCTAATTTGTTGCTACCTGAAGATTCCCACACTGTCTGTCCCAGGCCAGCTAATATTCCCCTGACTGTCTTTGCCCCCACCATCCCTGGGGGTAGGTTGTTCCATGGCTCAACCATCCTCTCAGTGAAGAAAAATGTTTTCTGTTGCTCCAGAACCATCCTCCCTCCAGGCACATAGCAAGCCTTCTGGTCTGGGTAGTTATTTTCCTTAAAGAGACTCTGTGCCTGTACATTGCTTAAACCTTCAGATATTTGAATGTCTTTATCATATCTCCTGTTTCTCCTTTGTTCCAGGGCATATGTTGAGTCGCTTTAATCTGGATTCATAAGGCTCGAGGTGCAGCCCATGCACCATCTTTGTCACGTCTTCTGTACAGTCTCCAAATGGTCTATGTCTCCTGAAGTGTGGTCTCCAGAACTGGATGGTGTTCTCCAGGTGAGGCCTCACCAGGGACCTGAACACTGACATAATCACCTCCTGTTTCCACCTGTGATACCCCTCCCAATGCTTCCCAGGATGCAGCTAGCCTTTAGTGCTACCTTTTCACATTGCTTACTCACTTTCAAATCATCAGAGATGATTACCCCCTAGGTCACGCCTGTTTTGTTGTTGTCAGCTGTACTCATCCCAGAAAGTAGTTCCTCACTGGGTTCTGTCTTCTAGGTACATAACTCACACGATTTGGTGTTGAAATTCAACTGCCAGTTTCTTGACCATTCTTCTAGCATTTTAGGTCATACACCATCTTTAGAGCCCCTTCAAGTGTGTCCATCCTATGGCAGAGTTTTGTATCATCTGCGAATAGGCACACCTTCCTATCTAGCACTTCAGAATCTCATTGATAAATACATTGAAAAGGATTGGTCCCTATACCGTAGCTGCAGAACCCCACTAGTCACCTTGCCTCCCTTGACAGTGTACCCTTTATCAGTACCTTGTGGGTCCTCCTGTCAAGCCAACTTTGATCCAGTTTACTGTCTTCAGCCCAATGCCTGTGTGCTCTAGCTTGTAGATAAGTCTTCTGTGTGGAACAGGGTCAAAGGCCTTGCTAAAGTCTAGGTACATTATGTCCACGCATCCCCTGGTCCAACATTTTAGTAACCCAGTTGAAGAACTCAATTAGGTTAGTCTGGCAGGACCTCCCTGCCATGAAGCCATGTTGCTTTGGGTGCTAGCTGTCCACTTGCTTTTAAAAAGGCACTATTTTCTCCTTTAGTAGGGATTCCATTAGCTTTCCTATCACTGAGGTAAGGCTGACTGGGTGGTAGTTTCCTGCCTCTTCCCTACTGCTACTCGTGGTGGGGGCACCACTGTAGCCCTTCTCCAGTTCTCTGGGATCTCCCACTATCCAATGATTTGTTGAAGAGCTCTGCCAGTGGTGCAGCCAGTTCCTCCCCAAGCTCCCTCAATATATTTCAGTGTATTCCATCTGGCCCCATAGCTTTATCTACCTTCAGTTTTTGAGTTCTTCTAGGATTCTCATTTCCATGAAGGGACTTATGTCTGCTGCCATACTACAGTGTTCAGCCTTGCACAGTGTTGGTCCATTGCCATTTTCTTCCTGCATGAAAACTGAGCAGAAGTATTTGTTTAGGACCTCTGCTTTTATCCCCATCCTCAACTGCATGCTGACCCTCCTGTTTTGCTAATCTGACAATTCCTCCTTATTCTTTCTCTTCTCCCTTATATACCCATAAAGGTTCTGTCACCCTTTTGTACCCCCTTTGCTATATTTTCCTCAGTTTGAGTCTTCGCAATCCTAATCACTTTCCTGGTCTCTTTTAGCTTTTCTTTGTATACCTCCGTATCTCTGTCCTTTCTTGTCTCTTGTACCTCCTGAAGGCTTGATTCTTTTCTTTGATTTTGGTTACTACCTGTTCTGAAAACCAGAGTGGAGCTTTTATTCTCTTGGTTTTGCTAACTTGCTTTGTGCACTGTGATATGACTATGGTTATTGCTTCCTTTATTAGATCCAACATTCCTCAACTCCCCTCCACCTTAAAGCCCAGATTATTTTTTGGACAGATTTTCATTTTGGTGAAATCTACTTTCCTGATGTCCAGGAGCTTCACCTTAGAGTGACATGGGTCCCAGGTGCTGTTGAGTGTGATCCACACAGGTCAATGGTCACTAGATCCCAGCTGGCTTCCTACTTCCAAATCTGAGACCCTGTTACTATTTGGAAGGCTTAGCCCAGAGTTCAGTGGACAAGAGCCAGCCACTCCCACTTCATGAGCTATATAAGCAGTTCCTCTCAGCCTCCTTCTGAAGCACTTTTTATTTGATAGCTGGAGGCTCTGTCTATTTGTCCTCTGCAGCTGGCTGGGCTTACCCTGGGCTTGTGCCCCCCTCCAGCCTTGCTGCTTTTGTTTGTCTCTGCTGGACTCTGCATTTGTTCTCCTGCTTCTGACTTGTATTTGCCTATGGCAGTGTGCTTTTCTGTCATTTCTCCTTGTTTTCTGTTTGTGTTTTGTTTGGGCCTTGTTTCCTGTTCTCCATATTTCTATATTTTGATTTTGTATTTTGGGGTTTGTTTCTAAACTCCTAGCATAATGCTACTCCAGAGCTCATATCATTTGCTTTCAGTTACTCACAACTCAAGTACTAGTAATGCAACTCCAACCATTATCTGTGTGTTTAAGCTCAATCATAGCTGCTTCCATGTTGCATACTTGTTTTCACCTGACTCAGGCTTACTCAGAACCATGGCTAGTACAGCTCTAATCATGCTCTCTTAACTCATTCTACTTACCTCATTGCAGCAGTTTCATTGCACTGCCTGGCGACAGCTGCTTTCAGAGCATCATGCCTCCTTTTATTTTATGTTTATTGCAGTTTACAACTCAGTGTACTCAATACAAATGTTGCTTCTATGTTTATACACCCTATTATACTCAGAGGTCAGCTAAGAGTTACTGCTGGAAGCTATAATTAGTTTCAATACCTACATGTAAGTCTAGGCCCTTCCTTCACTTTCTTGTTTTTCCTACAGTGGGGACTTGGAGGTGTTTGGCAGTCATGGCCCCATGTGGCTAATTTTTCCTGTTCAAAATCCTGCCTCAACCACCGATAAATCTCTGAGTATGTGTCACCTTATTGGCTTTTCGGATGTCTGGCTGGCTTGCCCCACTATTTACAGTGCTGTTTCATTGCTGCTACATTATGCAGACCTACGTGCAGGTCAGCTATTACTACACTGTTTGCTGACCTCATTGGTCCACTCTTAACAATGCAATCATTGCTTCATGTCTACTGCCATCCCTTGGCTTCAGCCTCTGGGATGCTGTGATAGGATGATCCCCTCCAATTTTGAAGGCTTTGACATAATTATTTCTCAGTACTCTGTAGTCCAGATTTTAATCATCCATTTGAGGTCCATACAGATGCTTCTGGAATGGGTATTGAGGGCAGTATTAAGCCAAACCATTGGGGTGAAGAACATCCCATGTTTTATATATCACGGAAGCTTCATGACCATGAACAAAAATATTCTACTGTGGAACAAGAATGCCTAGCGGCCAAGTGGGCCATTGAGGCATTATGTTTTATCTATGAGGAGCGCCATTTACCCTTATTACTGACCATAATCCACTTTATTTATTAATCAGATAAAGGACCATAATAATCAGATTATGAAGTGGTATTTGTCACTACAGCCCTATAACTTTACTATACAACATCGTGTTGGTACCCAGCATATTAATGCTGATTTTTGTCCCTGTATGGGGCCCCTGTGTCAAGGTAAATGGAAATACATGTTATCCAGTAACATCTGTGGTTAAATAGTGAACTGACCTCTTTAGACACCCCAGGGTAGTAAGTAAGTATATTAGGTATAATTATTATAAAGTATAGTCTGAATGTTAATATTTTGTTAAGGGACCCTAGGGTGGAGCTGCCCAGCGAGGGTGGGCGGTAGTTCCATCCTACCCAGACATGCTTGGGTAGGTTGTCTTGGAAACCAGTAAGGTATCCACTAGTTTCCGCTTAACCATGGGGGTATGTGATAGGTTGACACCCCTCCATTTTGAAGGCTTTGGCATAATTCTTTCCTATAAAGTCTACTGCAGTAGCAAACGTTTCTCTCTTCTAAACTACATATATCTAACTCACCATTATGGAAAGGCCACCCATAATGGTATATTCTGCCCCTTTACTGTCCCTCTTTTATTTCCTTTTCATCCCCGCCTATGCCAACATAAAGAAAGTATAGAATGTCTTTTCCTGTGCAGAGTGTAAATAATGGTAGCCCTAAATAAAACACTTCCCCTAGAGCTGAATACATCGAGCATTGGGTGCTCTGTGTAAAGAAACAGTGCAGGCAGTAAAAAGACAGCATAAACAGAAAGGCTACACTGGGTACAGACTTGTTGCCTAAGCCAATTAAACTTAAAGAAATGCACTTACATTGTTCAGTGAGGATAAAACAGGAGAAGGTAACTAAAGAAAGAAGATGCAGAAATGAAGTAAACAGGAGTGATATCTCTTTTCTCCGTGCCTTTGAAAATGAAGAGAGCTCTTACCTGAACACAGCAATCATGTAAAATGGGCTCTTAGGAGCCAGCAGCCCCATGTGGAGGCTGTTATATAGGAACTCCTGGTTAGCAATTAACTGGAAAAGGGAGGAGTTTCATGCCTAGAGATAATTAAGATGTCTTACTGAATATCTTTTGCTACATTGTTTTTATGAAATAAAGGAATGGCTCATTATTGTTTGATGTTTCAAATCTATATGTGAAGTCATGCTGATCTACCAATGTTTGTATTAGAGGAGGTTTGACTATTAATTAGAAAAGGGGCAGATCAGCTGACCTGATGATGCAGTAGGGATCTGTATAAAAGCAGCCCTAGTTCACAGAAAAACAGATAGGCTGGAGAGTGAGTGAGGAGAGGTTATCTCAATCACAGAAGATTGTTGAAACTGTGACAAGAAGGTTTTCTACTCTGTGGCAGAGCTACCGGGAGGTAGTTCTGAGAGCTCAGAGGAGCTGTTTTTTTGGTTTATTTCAGTTTTCTTTTATTTAAGTCTGAAATTTAAGACTTGTTCCAAATGTGGCATATCTTTATTTTTGTATATAAAATATCCTTTTACAAAAATTACTCCATCTGGAAAATAAACATCACACCTAGCAAAAGTGTGTTAACCTTACTTTGGAAGTCTTGACTCATGTATTTACCCTACCCACATAACCCGTCACAGATGCCTGCTGCACTATTCTGCATTCGACCTTTGCAAGGTCTCAGCACTCAATGCTCATTAAGGCCTCAGCACACCAGTGCTCATTCAGCTGCTTACCAGCTTTCAGCTCTCTGTCAGTTTCTGGGCATGCCAGCCATACCATTGTGGTACAGGATCCCTGCAGCTGACGGTCTCTCTCTGCATTTAGTTTGTATCTTGAGTGCGCCTGACTTTGGGCGGGTCCTTCTCACCTGGTCTGTAACTGGAAATGTCCTTGTCTCGGCTTGGCTTTAGCTGTTTACTACACAGCAGCCCTGATGTAGAGTTTAAGACTAGCATGAAGGGTGGAAAAGTTACCTCCTTGGCTCCTAGTGTTCCTCTATAACAGTAAGCCATTGACTTTAGTGGTTTCCTCAGCAAGGCATCTTCACCGATTCTCCCCACGACTGCCTCTGGTTCACCTGGTTTGAGTTTAGGGGTGTGTATGCCAGGTGAGTTGCCTCAGCAGTTGTTGCTCCTCCTCCTCCCATCTTGTTTGCCTATTGTGTTTCAGAGTTCTTTCACAATCTGCCATGGCATTCCTGCTAGAGGGTTTGAGTGAGAGCCTTTCTCCAAACTGGAATATTTTCCACTCTTTAATTGGGTTTTCCATATTGCAGCTGCAGAGTCGCTCACTAAATAAAATATCCTAAGCCTGGAAGGAAGGTGACCTAGGCCTTGGATCACCAGAGATTTCCTCCTCATAGGTTTTTTTCTCCTCCATTGCCTCAGGTCATAACTGTTGCTTAGCATAGTAGTGTCCCCCAGTTTCTTTAGGTAGGTTCCGCTGTTGGAAGGAGGTGGATGGTGTCCCTGCTGTTCCCTATCTAGAAACATAGAAACATAGAATTTGATGGCAGATAAGGACCGCTTGGCCCACCCAGTCTGCCCATTTCCCTACCTAATGGATAAGTTGCAGATCCTAGTTAACCAGCAGCCTACTTCTTCCAACCCCACCCCTAGAATTGCCTTATGACTGTTCCATGCATGCTTGAATTCCACCACTGTTTTGACTCACAACCTCCTCTGGAAGACCTTTCCATGCATCCACAACCCACTCTGTGAAAAATATCTCTTAAATTACCTCTGAGCCACTCCCCATCTTCAAATTGTGCCCCTTGTTCTTGAACACCTCTTTTGAAAGATGCTACCTCTTGGACTTTGTTGATTCCCTTGAGGTACTTGAAAGTTTCATCAAGTCCCCCTCCCTCCTTTCCTTGAGGCTATACATATTAAGCTCCTTAAGTCACTCTTTATATGCCTTCCAGTGCAGACCCTGCACCATTTATTTGCCCTCCTTTGGACAGTTTCCATCCTGTCTATGTCATTGCAGAGATTGGGTCTCCAGAACTGACATAGTACTCCAGATGGGGTCTCACCAACTGTCTGTAGATAAGGAATAACTTCCAGTTTTCTACTGGTGATGCCTTTCCTATGCATCCCAGTATCCCCCAGCCCTCCTTGCTGCCCTCTCACATTGCTTGCCCACCTTTAGGTCATCTGATATGATAACCCCAGGTCCCTTTCCATTTTGTTGTTGTTAGTATCTCACCCCCACTGTGTACTCTTCCCTGGTTTTTGTTTCCCATGTGCATTACCTTGCACTTCTAGCATTGAATCTAAGCTGCCATACATTTGACCATTCCTCTAACCTGCCAAGTCCCTTCTTATCCTTTCCACCCCACCTTGTGTATCAACTTTGTTGCAGATCTTTGTGTCATCTGCAAAGAGACATACTTTTCTTCCAGTCCCTCTGCAATGTCACTTATAAAGACATTGAAGAGGACCGTCTAATACTGAACCCTGCGGTACCCACTAGTAAGCCCCCTTTCTTCAGAGTGGACTCCATTTACTATTACCCTCTGTGTCCTATTCTCCAGCCAATTCTTTACCTAGACTGTCATCTTGGGCCCACTCCCAGGCTGGCTAACTTGTATATTAATGTTTTGTGGGACTGTGTCAAATGCCTTGCTAAAGTCTAGGTAGGCCATGTCCACAGCCCTCCTGATCAACTACTTTGGTCACCCAGTCAATAAATCTGTCAGATTTGTCTGGCATGACCTTCCCACTGTGAATCCATGCTGCCTTGAGTCCTGTGCCCCTCTGGCCTCTAGATACTCAACAATTCTTTCCTTCAGAAGTGATTCCATCATTTTCCCTACCACTGAGGTTAAACTAACAGGTCTGTAGTTTCCTGCTTCTGCCTTGCTCCCTTAGAGGATCCCTCATTCTCAACTCAAACCATCAGAATCATGCCACACAAACCTGGGCATTTCATTACATTATCAACTTGAGCATCTCATTACATTATCAAACTGTCTGATGTTTACCTACTACTTTGTCACAGTTACTGCTTGCTTATATGCTTCTACTTCAGTCTTTTTGGGGATACTTCCTAAGGTACCTTTAGCCATGGGAATCATCTCATCGCACCTTTAGGTGGAACCCTCTTCGAGGAGTCATTGCCTTTGGTACCCCACAGGGTGGAAATTCCTCTGGAATAGAGAGTGCAAATGGCCAAAACCAAACTAACACAGTTGCACAAGCATATTATTATACTGGCTGCATAGCCCATTGAATTGAAGGCTAGCCTGAGTTCAATGGACAAGCAGCCAGCTACTCCCACTTTCTGAGGTATATAAGCAGTTCCTTTCAGCCTTCTTCTGAAGCACTTTTTCTTTGGCCCACCATCCTCCCTCCTCCTCCAGCGGCAGCACTTCTCTCCTTGGGATCCTTCCTAAGGTGCCTTTAGCCACGGAATCATCCCATTGCACCTCTAGAGGTGAAACTCTCTTTGAGGGTTCCTTGTCTTTGGTACCCCTACAGGGTGGTAATTCCTCTGGAATAGAGTGCAAATGGCCAAAACCAAACTAACACAGTTGCACAAGCATAACACTATACTGGCTGCATAGGCCATTGAATTAAAAGTACAAGAACAAGGACTGCTTCCTCTCTGGTGGGTGTTTCCACCAGCTGACTTAGGCCTACCACCTGTAGTGCCACTAGGAATTCCTGCTTCTTTCTGATGCAGCTGTGCAGGAGCTCCAATCCACATAAGGTATATCAAGTCTCCTACCAGCAATAACCCTCCTTGTCAGCCATTTTTGGGATTGTTTCCAGAATCTCCTGTCCTTTTCTATCTCCTAAGATGGGGGTCTGTAGATCACTCCCACCTAGATGGGGACCTTGCTCCCAGTTCCGAAACTGATCCACAGGGCCTTGGCCTTGCTATGAGTCTGCTAAATGTCCGTAGCCATGATATCTTTTACATAGATAGCACCCTCCTCTTTTTTCCCTCCCAGCCTCTTCAGAGCAGGTTGCAATCTGGGACAGCTACATTCCAGTTGTGGTCCTCGCTGAATCATGTTTCTATCACTGCAACCTAGTCCAGGTCTGCTTCCACCATTGTGTGGTAAGGTTTAGGATCTTATTTGCCAGGCTGCAGGCACTGATGCATATTGCTCTCCATACTGCATTGTTTACGAGTTACCCTCTCCCATCTTTGTACCCTGCTTATTTTTCTTGCTTTCTTTTAGAGGTCTAGTTCAGGTAGTGTGTTTCATACCTTCTATAGTAGTTTCATTTTTTTCCTGTTGTTAGGCAGCTAGCCGATGGGGAAGAGTGGTTGATTCCCCATGTGACGTGACAGTGCCATCAACTTCTCCCCTTCCACTAGTTTAAAAATCTGCATAAACTTTGAACTTCTGACCTAGTACTCTGACCCATTCCTTTAATAGGTGGAGACAATAGAATTTAAAGATCTCCCTTTCCCAGAAGTCCTGCCAATCTCCTATGAAGTGGTGTCCTTTTTGTGGCACCAGTCCTTTAGCCAAGTGTTGAGTTCTCCTATTTCCTTCTTCCTGATCCTCTGCCTATTGCCCTCTTTTCCATTCAGGCAGAATTTCAGAAAAGTAAATGCTGGATGAAAGAGAAGCCAGTCTTTCACTCATCCTGGTTAAGTGCTTTTCAGTTTCTTCCATAGACCAACTGGTGAGATCAGTTTGTTCCTAAGTGGATAAGGATGTTTGTGTTTTCTCCAGTCCCATGTGATTTTTACAATTCAGTAAGTGCCTCTCTATGCTGATGCTCCTGGGAGACATCTGACCACTGCTATAGATTGTCCATTGTTTTAGGTGGGGATCGACTACTTGAATCATGGAGTCTCCGATGACCATTAGTTTTTTTTTTGTGTTCATCTTTTAACTATGTTATGGTTTTGGGTGCTATTTTTACTGTATCATGTGCTGACCTGCCACATCCTCAGCTATGGCATCTGGCACAGATTCTAGAGGTATGAACCTGTTTGTTTGTATTGGTTTTTGTAAGTCCTTTAGCTGGTTTGAGTATTTTGTTCCCCATCCCAGCTACCACCTGCCAACCCCAGCCCAGTTTCTCTGGGGAGCAGTTCATTAGTTTGGTGTTGGAGGTAAGGTGGTGTAATGTTGTAGTGTGTACCTCCTGCAGCTGGGCTCAGAGTAGGGTGATTTCTGCACTTGCTGCACAGAGTTGTGCCCTAGGACCCTGAGTGCCCAACATTTGAGACAGTGACCTATACCTTGGATAAGAGTTTTGATGAAGAGGGTTCCACATTGCCAGCAGTTGATAAAGCCCATCCTCAGTGAGATTAATTGAGTTCCTGTGGTGGTAGGTGGATGAAATAAAGAAAGAAAGAAATAATGAACAAAATTATTATTTTTTTTAAAGATGTCTTGTTTATTTACTCTGTCTCTCTGTGATCTGCTACCTGCTCCTGTGTAGTCACAGAAAGTAGCAATCTATTGATCAGGTATAAAAGTGGAGTACCCCAGGAAGGGTGTGTGGTTGGGAGGGAGGTCAGGAGGGTGGGAGACTACTCCAGTCACTGAAAAACAATCAAGTCACTTTGGAGGCTAGCTACACATATTCTCTCTCCTGCTGTGTGAATTAAACAGACAGAATTATACTCAACAAAATGAAGAAGTTCCCAGAGTTAATACACTACTTGCCACCCAGCCCAAAACATTCCTGTAGCAGTGCAGAACATTCCCATAGCAGTGCAGTTTCCTCCTTATCCTAGAAAGCATCCAGAAAACAACCTTGAGTTTCCAGTGCACCTTTCCCCAATGTTTCACTTGCCTCTTAGACTAACAATCTTGAGTCTGGTCTCCGCTACTCAGCTGACTGTTGCCTTATTGGCTCACTTGCATTAGCACCCAGCTCACAATAACCATCTCCACACACTGGCTACTAAAAGGAAACATTCAGTTAAATGTACAGCCGAAACCGATACAAATACAGCCCCAATCAATAAAATACACTCACTCAAAATCTGGCACCAGTTCTTTCTGCTCCTCTCTCCCTTCCATGTGTTTCTTTCCTGCCTGCATTTTGCTAGTTCCTAGACTCTGGTGGAGGATGACTTTACTATCTTCTGCTTCTTCTTACTTTAAATCTGTTGTGCAACAGTATATTTTGCACTTTACTTCATCCTTCAAAGTTTATTTAAAGGCACAGATGCACTTTATTGAAACCCAGGCATGAAATGCCATATCAGCACCTTAATTGTGCTCCAACCTGTTTGATGTTGTTAGTGAGTAGAAAATTGTCTGTATAAGTTAACGACCAGGTCTGGTGACCATTGCCTCTCCTATGTAAACCCCTGTTAAAGGAAGCCTTATCAGATGAGCCTTGGATGTGGAGTGAGAAGGTCTACAGTGCAGGTAGACAAGAGTGATACAGAAGGTAAAAGATCAGAGTTGTTATTGATCTGAGACTGTATTCCAAGAAACCACTGATGTCAAGTGGCGTTCTGACTGCAATTTCTTTTGTTGTTCAATCATTTATTTTCCTATCTGTAAATAAATGTCACATATCTGTGTGTTTTAAATCCTGACACATTGCCTCATCTGATGATTTCCTATACCCTGTGACATGAAGGTAGATAGTGCCATCTTTCTGAACCAAGCTGGTCAATACTTTCATGGAGGACAGTGGAGGCAATCTTCTGGCATTGTAGCTAAAGAGATGCGAGGCTGCCACACAAATTGGCCAGGTCAGAAGCCTGGAAGGTGCCCTTGCCTCACAGATAGAAGAGATAGGGTAATCAATCTGTTCATTCTACAGGTCCTTATACACTGGCGAAGTTAGCCCTACCACTAACCAGTATCAGGAATTTTTTTTGAGAAAGCCCTATACTCAGATTAAAGACTCCCATAAAATATTTATTTTCTTCAGAAACTTGGTTCACAGAATGATATAAAATAACTCACAGTAAGCTGTAGAATAGACTAATGGTTTTATTAGTAAAAGATCAGCCAGCAGTGCATTTCTACTACAGCAAATGTTTCACATTGTAATAATGCTTTGTCAAGGTTAAGGTATGCCACAGGTGTAATGAATTATAAATTAAAAATCTAAAATCATTGGTCATGGTGAACAATTTGACATCATTTGAAATACATTCTTAAAACACCCATGGCGACCAAACTATGAACACACAGTAATGAATATTTATCACTATGCTAACATTTGTACCTATAGTAAGTTTCTGTAACGTAAAATGTATAATCCATGCAACAATAGCAATATAAAGTGCAACAGTGATGATAGTAAATGAAATTTGGGGAGAGGGAGGGGAAAAGAAAAGGGTGAAAAAGCAGGAGAGAAATGAAAAGATAAAATACCTAAATGATAGGGACTATAATGATACAAAACCTGACAATGGCACATAATATTATAAATGTATACATATGAAACATGGACAATTTCTAAATATATTTAAGGATTATTTTTTTCTATAGAGCTTCTTCTCCTAAGTGGGTTGGTTCCTGCAGTCTATCATCATGTCCCTGCCACGTCTATCCAGCATTGACCCCTCCACCAACCACTCTGAAAATTCCTCACAAATCCTCCCCACCCCATGGCAGGGCTGAGAAGGGAGGGCTGTCCTTCTCCCACCTGGTGACTCTCATCCAGAATTGGGAATGGTGGTGATGGGGATGGGGCAGGCAGGGCTTCACAAAGCCAGTGCCTTCCTTTCCATTCTATCCCTATACCCTAGCCACAGCAGCACATTAACGTACATGCATGGCGGCATGTACATGCTATGGAACCTCAGCCCTCCCTTCTACAGCTGCCAGACCTTGATGCTGCCACGCAGCCTCCACCAGATGGTAGCCAAGGAGTGATATGTCATCCCACCCTATCCCTGGGAGAGGAAAGCCATCTGTTGGAGGTTCAGTCCTCTCCCCAGCCAACTCCTTCCACCCCAAGCTCATTCCTGAACTCAGGTGGCCAGCATGGGAGAGGTAATGCATATAGCACCTCAGCCTCTATGCTACTGGGCTGGCTATTTAAGGATTGTTTTAAATTAATTAATTATTAATGTGCTAAGAAAAATAGATAAGTGGTAGTGAGTTGCACTAGCAATAAGGTAACATTCTTTTTATTTATAGTGATAGTAAAGTACCCAAATTATACCAGAAATAATACTACTGATGATTGAGTTCAGTGCCATAAAATTATTTAAAATATACAGCATGCAATACCACCTTCCTGTGTGGTGCATCTTTATATCTTGAAAATGCTATCATGACTAAGCAAACAAAAATCATCTTGTATTAAATGAAGAGTTTTGTTTTTTATTTGGAAGGTGGCCTACCACAAAATATGACTCAGGACTAAGGTCATCTTTAGAAATACCATATAGTTAAATAGATATTGTTAACTGCTAAGGTAAAATATAAATTGATGGGCTAGTGAACAGGGAGGAGGAAAGGAGAGGAATACAATTACAACACTATTAGACAGTAGATTCAATATGCTAAGGTGATCCACACTAGTGGATTCACTTATTTAAACAAATTCTGGCCATAGCCGATAGGGTTGCAGGTGAGAAAGTTGAGGAAAAACACTGAAAATTACCAAAGTTATGAGCCTGCATTAGCAAATGTAACATAGGCTTAAACTTTGTTTTTTGTTTAATATTTTACTCCCAATTTTCAACATAACCTTCTTATGACACCACCTCATGACATAAGGCAAAGAAATGTTCAACTCCTCATAAAGGTGATTTTGCACAGGATTGCAAAATCACCTTTGGAATGTGGAAAACATTTGACCAGGATTTGAAAAATGACAGCTATCACATTAATGAGGTGCTGTAAAGGTATGACTATGTTGAAATTTGGGTGAAACTATTGAAAATTACCAAATTATGACCTGTGTTCTAACATTCAATGTAGGCTCATAACTGTGTTTTTTTTTATATTTTGCAACAATTTAATCATAGCCTTTTATGATCCTATGTCACAAAGAAAGGCAGAGAAATATGCAGCTCTTGCACAAAAGGTGATTTCATGCAAGGACTGCAAAATTACCTTTTGGGACAGATTTGCCTAATGACTGTGCCATGTTCATGAGATGGTGTTCAAAAGGCATGTCTAAAATTTGTGCCAAAATATGAAAAATTAGCATATTATGCCACTAAATTCAAAACACTATTGAAATACTTTGAAGTGCATACTTGTTTCTTCAGTTCATGGTCCGGCATTGAAGAGTGAAGATGTATATGTGGCCCAGAGAGGATTACAGCATTGGACCCCCTGAAGGTTAAGTAAGAGATTTTTGGGTTGTAGGGTGGTGGGTGCCAAGTGGGAGGGTTGGGGTGAGGGTGTAATAGTGCAAAAGTCAACAATGGACTTTTTTTGACAGGTAAAAAAAGAGGATTCCTGCACTGGGAATTGGCACCACCCAGTACCACTGTTACCTATCTGGGGAAGTGGGTAGGTGCTAAGAGAGGGTCAGCTGGGTGGAGGTAACTATAAATCTAAAAAGAAACCTAAGAAATAAGCACATGAGCAGTAATGCACTGGGTGGCAGAAGAAAAAAACAAGAATTCCTGCGCTGGTGATTGGGTACCCCCAGTGCTACTTTTACATTTCTTGGAAGCAGAAGTGGGTGGTGGATTCTGAGAGAGAGGGCTGGGTGGGGAGAAAATTATATATATATAAAAAGAAATGGACTGTCATGGTCAGGATCATGACACTGGGGGACTGGGCACTCCCAGTGTCCTTGTCATGTCTGAGGTGAGGTGGGGTGGGATGGTGGGAGCTGAGAGGGAGAATCAAGTAGGAAGAATGCTTATAATTTAAAAAAACGAGTCATGGTGGAGTGTGCTGTGACTGCCGATAGAAACAAAATAGTGCAATGCTACTTTCAATACTGACAACAAGCGGAGCACTTCATGGACATGAAGGCAACTGTTGGCGCAACTCTGACAGATTGTTCAGTTACAAAGAATGCAAAGACTGCAGAGTCTTATTTTGATGGCAATAAGTCTGCAAGGCTCTGCCCACTGCAGCCCTAAAATGGAGCTTAGTTTGGTGGACCCCTGTGCAATAAGCCTCTCTAATAACAACTGAAATTGTTAGATCAGATGGGGTTAATTGCTCTAAGGACATTGTATATATATGTCCTAGTCTTTGAAAATATATCGCTTTAATAATGTAAAATTATATGCATGTGAAGATCAGGAAAACACATTTTGAACAAGCACATAAACAATGACTACTAACTAGTCCATGAGGAAAACTGCCAATTGGCATAGATATTGAATTACATGTGATGGCTGCAGTTCACAGTACATGACCTCCCTCCTTGGTACTCCCATAAAACATTACTAGACATGTCCCTCATGGAAGGTAAAGTCAAAGCGCATCAACATCCCTGAGGATGGTAAGGCACCAGACTCGATGGCCTCTTTATCGATGTCTATTAAGTCTTTGCAAGATATCCTGGTACCCTTATGCAATATGGCCTGGCAGAGGTTGGAGCCTGTGCGCTACCCCTCCACATGGTCTACAACTATAACAGTGCTTTCAAAGCCAGGAAAAGATCAAACCCTCTGCACATCATATAGACCTGTATCTCTTCTCACATCTAATTATAAAATAGTAGGCAAAATTATAGTGAATAGGCTAGAGACAGTCGTCCAGGATCTCATCCACACTGATCAATCTGGCTTTATCAAAAATAGACAAGGTAAAACAAATGTGCAGCATACCCTTAATATTATCCACAGTTGATCTACACATGCTTCAAAACATGATGTTGTTTTTACCCTGGATGGAAAAAGCCTTCCACTGCATGGAGTGATGGTTCATGTTCAATACCCTCCGCAGGTTTAGGATGGGAAGGCAGCTGCTGAAATGAATGAGGGTTTCAGACATGGCCCCAAAGGCCCAAATCATAATAAATGGTGGACTGGCAGCACCTTCCCATTGACCAGGAGCCAGACAGGGGTGTCACCTCTCACCATTGTTATACCTATTGTCCCTCAAGTCCCTTGCTGCAAATATAAAGGCCAAACCTCTCATTAAGGGTTGATAAGTGAAAACAAATGAGGAACAGAAATGATCACTATTTGCTGATGACATCCTCACGTTCCCACAGAATTCTGCAGATGGAACATCAGCAGTCGATAACCTGCTAAGAGAACATGAATAGCATTAATGACACAAGGTCAACTGGGGTGAAAGTGAGCTGTTATGCAGACTGAACAGGGACTCTCTGGTGAGTTATCCACTGTCTTTGGTAGTGGCAAACTCAGTCAAATATTTGGGATTCACCTTACATGTTCAACAGATGCTGTATGTAAACATAATTCAAGTTCCTATTGCAATAAATCAAATTGAAGCTAGGAAGTGGCAAATCCTACCCTTACCTTAATAGATTGAACAAAGGTAATACAAATGTGTATAGTCCCAAAATGTCTGTAGTTCTTCCAGACCCTACTAGTCAAACTGTCAACAGACTTTTTACAGCTCTACACTCCCTTGTGCATAAATTATTGTGGAATAGGAAACCAGCCAGGATAAAGAGTGCCAGTCTACAGCTGCCAATTGAGGAAGGGGTTGTGCCTTGCCAAACATTCACCTATTTTACTAGGCAGCACAAATAACTTTCATACCAACACCATTTAATTCACCTCTTCCTGCTTGGGAAAAATTGGAGGAGAAGAACTGGGGTCAGGAATTTGTACAGGGCTCCTCTCAACTGCTCCGGGTTGTTTAAAGCCCAATACACTGACCACCACCTTCTGGCCATTCTGAATATGGCTCAGTGCACAAATACATTAGACACCCCACAGGTACCTCATCATGGGCAAATACTGCTCTGATATTTAAAGATAGACCTGGATACAAGGTATTTTTTCACCAGGCTCTGCAAAGATGGAGTAGAAGAGCCCTACACCAGGTAGGTATGTTGTATGTGACTGCTGTTATGAAATCCTTCACCTACCTTAAGACACAATATGGATTACATCCTACAGACTCTTCACATGTCTGAGGCTTTGACACTGGATGCAAGAAAATGGCTGTCAAGACTGCATACACCAGAGTACTCAGTGCCAAAATATTGCTATATAGCTCCACTCCAAGTGTAATATTTATTTTTTCAGTTAAAGTTTTATTAACATTTTTATTTTAAATGATACAAGTGCCTAGGTATATGACATTGGTAACAGTATTAAAATACAGACCAAAGACCATTGCACATTGTCATCGAGGCACAGGTCAGGAAGCATAGAAAACCCAGGAGCAGTTGTAAAATTCCACAAAACTGTTTATTTGTAGTTGCAGTAACATAAAATAAAATAAACCTGTTCAGAATAACTATATACAGAAGCAAAATAAAATCTCTTGTAAAAAAATCTCTCTTGCAGCTCAGATTAGCTGTTTTATAACTCTTTTCAACTCCGCTCTTGCAAACATCCTGTCCTTTGTAAATTTCAGGAGCTGCTAGAACATTGAGAGCTTCCTGAGGTCCCTCCAGCCTTTGCAAAAGGCTTAGGCATTCACACCCAAATAACCTCAGGCTTTTACAGTTATCTCAAATTTTAAATACATATACATTTCAACAGCAACACTAAATATTTTCTAAATAAAAGAGATCCCAATACTAGCTACATTTCCATACAATGATTCTCATACTCTTATACTATCAGATGTAGATATGCAAGGAGGAAAACAGACAGCAAGAGAAAACAGAGAGACAGAGAGGCAAAGGATCATGAGACTGTTCAGGTTGATCAAGTCCAAAGTCTTACAGGAAAATTTGGTTGTGCAACCAGACAGAGAAGAGAGAAAAGGAAAGAATACAGATCCTTGCATTTACACACTTGTTTCATAAAAATGGGACAGGGTCCTATTCTACCAGGTCACACAAATGTTATTGATCATAGCATGCCATATTACCATTAAAATGTTCTACCTGTATATTATGACTGGTGTCAATACTAGGCTGTTTTACATTCAGACATATATCTTAATAATAACACTCAAGAATATCTACAGTTAATGTTCAAACAAGAAGAAACCAACAGACTATGTGGTGATAAGAGCTACTGAGGTTAGAACAGCACTTCAGAGAAAATATCAAGGGTAAACCAAAACCAGTGCAACAGGGTGGAAGGAGGAAGAAGGAAAGCACCTCATCCCATGGACTTGCAAAGGACCATAGTGCAGTTTCTCAGTTGGGATCCTTAAGCTACCCTCTAGGTCACAGATCCCTGAGATATTGTAGGTAACTTCACCTCATATACAAGTGTACTCTTGGTATTCCCCTAGGGGTGTGCCTGCATTCTGCTTCCAACTGAATAGAGAAGAAATAGCTGGTGTACACCACTTCTGCAGAATAAGGCGCATTGCCTCCACAGCTACCACACCAAGCCATTGGCTCTGATATGCAGTAAGTTATACATTATCAGGAAGTATACCAAGAAAGTAGATTAATAAAGAGGTTGAAAAAGTGGTGCCCATGATAGTTAGGCAGGTACTGTGTACCACTTTCCAGAAAACCACAAGAGCTTGGCCTTCCATAAAATATGTTATTGGATCCTCCCAGTTCTTGACACCTCCAGCATTGATCCAAAGGATGCAGATTTAGTTGATGGAGTACCTTGGGAGTCCTGTACCAGTAATGCAATTTTTTTGGATAAAGCAGCCTCCAACTGTAGGATTCTAACTGCATTTTAAATAAGCTCCTGGAAGGTGGGTGCCTTCACCTTGAATCCCTATTTACAAAATAGAGCAAGGATCTAGACGTATCCATGACCCAGAAAATTTGGAAGTTGGCCTCCTCACACTTTAAGATTTGTGCCAGATGCAATCACCTATGGCAGACACAATTTGACTTTTTATGTATAGCACTTAACTTACTCCCAGATGTATGCAGCTCTATGACCCAAGCAAATACTCTAATTGCCCTAAATGTGGAGCAGAAGAATATGACTTTAGCACGTCTTTGGCCTGTCCCAAAATCAGCAGCTACTGATGCGAAATGCACAGAATCATGCAGAGAATGCTGGGACATCCTCTTCCAGCTCACCTCTTGAGTTTCTTCTAGGAGTCCAGGATTACCCCAGTATGCCACAGGGATCTAAACTCCTATGGAACCTAGCATTGACTAAATGCCAGGTAAACCATATCCCAGTCTTGGATATGTAGGGATCCCCACAATAGTACAGTGGAGCTAGAATATGATCTCATGCCTTAAAATAGAGCATACCCGATCCAGTACAAATCCCATGTTCTCTGTACTTGAGGAAATGTGGGCTCCACTAATGGCAGCTATGAGGAGAGACACTTCCCCACCTGAGCACATGTGTACACCATGTAGAGTAACACCGCTGGGTATTGGCTCAGCAGAAAAAAAATGAAATGCATATCTACATAAAAGCTGAAACATGGAGAGGCACAAGTACACGTACATGTATCTAACATGGAAACATTGCTCAACTTTATATTGTATGAGCTGACTGCATAAACAGAATGAAATTTTGACCTGATCTGACGTAGCTGGAACTCCTTGCTCACAAATGTAATGTTATGCTCATGTTTTGTGATTTGAATATGTTTTACAAATTCTCTGTGTCCGAACATGTCAATAAAATAAATTTTACCCAAAAATCACTCCTTTAGAGAGTGTTCTTTTCTGTTTAAAGACAACTTCTACACTCTTGATATCATTATCAGAATTTGAGACTGCTTGGCCCACCATGTCTTCCCAGATGGTCCCTGCCTTGTCTGTCTCTACATACCCTAGCTAGTCCCGGCCCTTGTTCCTCCTGCCCATTTCCTAATATTCACCTATGTCTATTCCATGCATATTTGAAGCCCCCTATACTATTTTTACTGGAGCCACTTCTTCTGGTAGGCTATTTCAGGCAGCCACCACTCTCTCAGTGAAGTAGTACTCCTCACATCTCTCCTAATCTGCCCCTCTTCAAGCTTTATCACATGCCGTCTGGTTCTGGTTCGGTCCTCTTCCTCATTTGAAAGAGACTCCTCCTGAACCTTGTTCACCACTGTTAGGCACTAGTAGGTCTCTAGCTTGTACCCTCTCACTCCCTCTCTACCAGGGTGTACATGTTTAGATCCATGAGTCTCTCCTCATAGGGCTTTATTTTCAACTGCTGCACCTTTTAGTTGTCCTTTGTGGCCTGCTTCCTCCCTGTCTATGTCTTTTCTCAGGTGTGGCCTTCAGAACTGGACACAATACTCCCAGAGGGTCTCATCAGTGAGCAATACAGTAGCAACACCTCCTTCCTTTTCCTGCTGGGGATACCTCTCCCTATGCATCCTAGCATCCCACTGGCCTTTCTACTGCTTTGCAACACTGCCCTAACACTTTGAGGTCATCAGACATGATAACCCCAAGGTCCCTCTCCTGCTTAATAATTGGCAGTACCTCCTCTCCCATACTATACTCATTTATTAGTTTCCTATGCCAAAGGTGCATGATTTGGTTCATTTTGGCATTGATCCTGAAAGTGCCTGCTTGACCACTCCTCAAGTTTCCTAACATCCCTATGCATTTTCCACCCCTTTCCTTATTGTCCTACCTTATTACATACTTTGGCATCATCTGCAAAAAGGTTCACCTTCTATTCCAATTTATCTGCAATGTCATTTATGAAGACACTGAAGAGGACCCATCCCAGTACTGAGCCCACTGCTGGCCACTCCCCATCATTAGATGGGGTGTTGTTAACCACCACCCCTGTTGTCTATCCATTCACCACTTTCTAATGAAATTCATCACTTTGGATGGCACCCCTATGCTGCTCAATTTCTTAATCAACTATCTGTGTTGCATACTGTTGAAGGCCTTGCTAAAGTCCCAATAGGTCACATCCACTTCCCTCTCCTGATCTACTTCCCTGGTTACCCAGTCAAAGAACTCAATCAAATTCATCTGGCATGACTAACCCTCCCCATGAATCTATGCTGCCTTTGGTCTTGCAGCCCATTAGATTCAAGATGTTCTACACCTTTCCTTAACAGTGTTTCCATTCATTTTCCCACCACTGAGATGAGGCTCACCAGCTTATAGTTACTAGCCTGCTCCATGCTGCTGGCCTTATGCAGAGGGATGATGTTTCCCTCCTTCACTCCTCTGGAAGCATATCTGATTCTAGTGAGCTGTTTAATAAGGCCATCAGAGGGGCAGCCAGCTCCTCCCTGAGTTATTTTAGTATCCCTGGCTGTATCACTCCTGGTTACATAGCCTTGTTCACTTTAACAGCTGCAAGTCATTGCAGGACTTTTCCTCTCAAAATGGAATTGAATCTGCCTCATCTCCCCTTCTTTACTACTGATCACTGGTGGTCTGCCCCTACTGTCTCCACTGTGAAGACTGCAATGCAGTACCTTTTCAGAACACCTGCTTTTTGTTGTTCCTGTTCTGTGCAGTCTTCTTCTGCTGCCCTCCTTATTCACATTGTCCCTCACCTTGCTTCTCACTTAAGTAGCAAGAAAATCTTATCCCATTTGTAACCCCTTTGGTTATCCTTCCTCAATCTATGCCATCCCTCCCCCCACTGCTTTGCCTGCTTCCCCTGTTTTCTACCTAGTAACACCTCCTTGTCTTCCTCCTTCTGTGTTTCCATATACTTCCTGAATGTCATCCTTTTTCCTTCACCACCATGCCCACGTCCCTAGGTACAATAATTGTTTTTGTTGTTTTTTTTGCTTTAGCTTTTGCTTTTACTCTGTTCCTTCATGCAGAGGCTGGTTGCCTTATTATGCCCTCTTTGGTTTTCCCCACTGTCCCTCTTCCCCAACCTGACATTCTCCCTGCTAGGCAATCCCTATTTCCTCTTAATCTGCCCTTCTAAGTCCAGGACCCTCATCCTTGAGTGGTTCACTTGTCACGTTAATGTTAAACACAATGTGCAGTGATCATTGGTGCTAAGGGACACGCTCCTGTGGTGTTACAATGCTGTTCCTGTTTGCAAGCACCAGGTCCAACACTGCCTAGAGGGTTTGTTGACTGCAGTACACTTCACATTAAACTGTCACACTAATGAGTTGCTTTAACCATTCACAATGAGTTGCATTAGTGGTTCTGCATTAGGCACAAAGCTTTCAAAACTGTTATGTCTGAGTTGCAGTTCACTTTTGTATTGTACTGTGACAGAACAGCAGATATATTCTAGATGAGATGCAAAATATTTTATAGAGCGTTACTCTTGGGCTGGTAAAGTGTTAAAATATAATACAATGTAAGTTACAAATACATTGGCAACTTAAAAATAAATGCAAGAACAACTCATTGATGGAACAGTTTAATGTGAATTATGCTGCAGCTGCATGAAAGGGCCTCTTGTGGTGCTTCAGACTTAAGTTGTCTCAATACAATTAAAACAGAAATTTATATAAACCACTCATAGTATGGACTAGTATAAAACAAAAACTTCAAGCAAATAAAACAAGCTAAAATGAATAAAGATCTAAAGAGTAATTCATGAGTAACAAAGATATAATCATAGTAGTATCATCATAAACCACAATAGTAAACACAGTGGTATATGAAGCCACCAGAAACCCAAAATAGAATGACATGCCAGTTACTGATGATTTCTATTAGTTTTATAATATATGTGATTTTCTTAGCATTCCAACTCATACTACTGTTGCTCTGATAAGAATGATGGTACTGTTTTATGACTTTCTGATGTCAGAACAATGGTATTATGAGTTTTGATGTCATTGATTCTGTATAGTAAAAAATTATGACACATATATGAAGAAATAATGCAATAAGATAATGTTAAAAATATACAACATCATTGTTTGAGAAGGCTGGAGAAATACACTCTATCATTGCAGCAGATTAATTGTTTGTCCCAAATTAAAGTCATTTAATTCCTGATGAACTGGCAAAGGAAGAAAGAGAAGGAAGGAAAAAAGACAGATGAGTGGATAGGGAAAAGATTAAGTGGATGGAATGGATGAGACAGGGTGGAAGAGTGTGAAATGGAAAAGGAAGAGGAGGATAGGACTTGTAAATTAATAGACAAGCAGACAACTTAATTCCAGCAGCTCTCATTTTTGCCCTTCAGGTGTGTGCCCCAAGGTGAGCCTTATGAATTCTAGATAACCTAAAACAAAGGACAAAACAAACATGAAATGAGACACAGTTAATTGATTGGGAATTTTATTCATAATTTCTATTTCACAGAAATAGCATAAACATAATACAATCATATGATCCATTCCAGTGCAGAGCATTCCATTTACAAATTCAGTGTTCCTCTTTTCTATGGAGACTTTGTACTCTGCTGCCTCCCTTGGGGTGGGGAAACATACTTAATGTCCATATATATATATGAGGCCTTTGTATTACACTTCTGTGTTGAGGCAATTGTGTGCCTCCCAGTCCATTGTCCAATTTCATGTTCCAGTATTCTAGTTTATAATTACTAAACTGACCAGTCCATATAGATCAAGCCACACTAACGCCTTTGCCACATATACAACACATTTTGTCCTAGAAGGGGTTAGGCTGTTGATATTTACACTTTATGGCTGCATGGGTGGAGCTTTGCAGACATTTAGCAATCACTGTAGGAGAACAGTGGGTTACCTCCAGAACACGACCCTGTGTTCTCCTACAGTGATACAGCAACTTTATGACAGTGCTGATTCCATAGGAGCTGTCCTCCACAACAGAGCTCCCTCTGCAGCACAGTCATTTCCCTCCCATGGTGCACTACTTCACGGGCGCACGTCCGCACAACTGCACATGCGTTTAGTATCACGATGCACAGTTTCACCTCCACCACTATCTTTTGAGTGACAAACCATTGCCACTCCAAAACCAGTGCTCCAATGTTACCGCCACCACTCTGTGACCTGTGCTGCTGCTGCCCTTGGTATCACTATTGCCCTGACAGCCGTATGCCACAGCTCTACTACCTGGATAGATAAGAGCTCACCACAGCCGTATCTGCTCTGACCAGAATTTGTTCCAATAGTAAGGTGTTTATAAGTTTTTCCCATGCAGCATATTTGCAAATATTGCAGTTGTGGAATGTGTGTGATCTGAAAGCAGCACTGACAGAACCTAGATTCTTGTTTCTAGCTGCCATATAATGACTGTGTGTTAGAATATCCCATAGGTTATGGATCCTGCCATAAGTTCTTTTTGTGGGTATTGACTGTTGAATAACAAACACTGGATCACTCTGCAATATAGTCCAGTGCGTTTTCACTATTTGACTATTTTCTCAAAAAGTAATCATACTCAGTAATAAAAAGAGACAGCATGATTCTCTGCAGTAATTACATTTTGGTTAAACAAGTATGGTCTTAGCAACTGTTTTGTCTTCCTCAAGGCTGAATCTAGTATTTTTCAGAATAAAGCCTTTAGCTAAACCATTTTTTTATTTCAGTTCCTATTGTACAAAAACAGAACTGTTTGTACATAGCTTCCTCTGAAGTAAGTGGCCAGTTGGTAGACTCCACCAGATGGACACTTTTTGATTTCAGAAGAGTGTTACCAACCAGTGGTTTTAACTATGCTGTATGCTTTTACTTTGTTGTGGCACCCACAAATAGTTCCAAACCAATACATTTTATATGTGTACTCCTGAAACTGAAAGTACATTTCTGATTTTAAATTGATATTTCTAAGGAAATTCATTGAAGAATTCTGTTTGTGCTTTATCCCTTCATATAATGAGTTAAAACAGTATCTATGCCAGCACAATAAATAGATACTTAGAAACCTTTGCTGCTTTCTATTAAAGAAAAATAACTCTGTTTCCTTCCAACAGCCTACGAGCAGAATGACATAGGAATATACCATATTAACACCCATTGTTTCTTTTTAAATAAAAAGTAACTGAATAAAAAGTAGTTTTGAAATAAATACATTCAAGGAACAGCAATATAAAATTAAGTGGTAGTGTGCTGGTATAGGTACAGCATTGTAAAATAAAATAAAAATATGCTCTCATACCATCTGTGTGGCCTGCAAGATAAAAGAAAGCAGCTCAAGGGAGCTCCATGGTACAATGCAAACTAGTAATGATTAAAAACAAAATTACAGCACTCACTCAATGCACAAAGACAGCAAAGCTACTGCAAAGATAATATGAAAAAGTTTATTGACAACATAGCTGTTAAAAACTCACAGACAATACATGGTGGGTAAAGGAAGTCATAGCAGCCCTTGTTTTGTGCTAGGGGCAATTCATCAGAGACTCAGAATTCATCATTAACAAAAGTTCCTTTTAACACAGGATACAGGTAAGTACCTTCGTGATGGTATATAATCATGTTTTCCAATGTATTATCTTTTATATATCTTTTCTAACATCTTTTGTATGAAATTATGACGTAGTGTCGGAACAAAGGCCTATGATATCACTTTTACAATAATGAACTTGGATTCACCTTGATCCTTACCCAAAACATTATTTCATAAATTACCAAAATAATAAAATTTCAAATATGATGTTATCCTATGCTCTTCAGATTTAAATATAATGGCAAATAAATACTGCTTTCCACACTTATAATTATATGAAAAATATATATTTTATTCACACCTATACAATAAATGTAAATATTCCTCATTAGCATAATTATCAAGCATAACTGTAAACATCAACAAAATTGTTTCAGATAATCCACTAGACACCAGGGAGATGAGGGTGAATTATTTTTTAATTAAACAAATGGAAGGGCAGGGTAACTTTGGGGGCTCATTTTATGCAATTTCAGCTGGGAAGGGACCACTGGACAACTGGCCACTGGCCAAGAGGCCAAAATATAATTTTCAGCCCAGGCAAAATTATTCACAGGCAGAGAAAGTTCACCCCAGTGGTGAAATTTCACCCAAGGGAGAAATTAGCCGTGAGTGAAATTTTGCCAGCTTGGGGACAAAATTTCATGTTGAACTGCAGGCAAAATTTTACATTTTGCCCTGCTAAATATTTCCACAAAATGCACTAATTATGCTAAATATTTCACTGGGTGATGTTTTCCAATTCCGTACATTTCTACAAATAAAACAAATTTTAGCAAATAAGCAATGCAAATGAATAAGCAATGCTCAGCATAATAAATGGCAATAGTTATACTAGACTTTTAGTATACTTAGGGTGAGATATTCAGACTGCTCCAGGCTGTGGTGCGAAGCTGGGCGCAGCGCAACTGGGATGTGCCAGGGCGCTGACAGGGTGATATTCAATGGTGCTGCACCATGGCATAGCACCATTGAATATCACTCTGTGGCCACCACATTGTGCATGGCGCAGTAGCACTGCACCAATGCAAGAGGCCAGAGGGCAGGGATGCGGTAGCGCAAGTGCCGTTGCGCTGGGTGCATCAATCGCGATATTCAAAGTGCCCATGCAAATGGGGCTATAATGCATGCAAGGCATAAATGGAGCCATTTGCATGTCATTATGGTCTTTGCATGCAGGTGCACCCATCCCGGCGACTTGCATCTGGCGCCCCTGCCAGGCTGCAGCCATCAGCGACCCTACGCCCCCTGCAAAGCGGCAAAGTGCCTCACAGCCTGATCAAGGGCATAAGTATAGAAATATGTAACTCCCATATCCCTGGTGGTCCAGTGGACCGCTCACAGCCTGATCACAGGCATGAGTATAGATACTGTATATGAAACTCCTATATCCCTGGTGGTCCAGTGGACTGCTGTAGCCAGATCGTGGGCAGATGTCTAAAACAAGATTAGATCCCATCCCTGGTGGTCCAGTGGTACCCCCACCCCACCCTCCCACTGAGCCCCACCACACAGCTCCCCCAGTCAGCTGCGGGAAGCAGCTCCCCCACCACAAGTCGCCCAGTTACTGCCGACTGACTGTACAGTACAGTTGTAGACCCATTGGTCCACAGCGTGGGCCACCGGGCATGGTGATCAGACTATACTACACAGTTCAGATATGTGAATGAATCCATTCACACATATCTGATCAGTAGTACAGTACGGTCTGCATGCCCATTGGCCCATGCTGTCGACCAATAGGCATACAGCCGCATTGCACGCAGTCAGTCGGCGGATGGCCCGCAGCTTGGTGGGTGAGGAGCCACCCGCCGCTGACCAGGGGGACCACCAGGAATGGGATCTAATCTTGTTTTAGACATCTGCCCACGATCGGGCTGTGAGCAGTCCACTGGACCACCAGGGATATAGCAGTTACATATATCTACAAAAATCAAAGCAATAAAAGTTAACAATTCAACAGTAATAAAATGAACAAACTGTAGAATACAGTTCAATTGTAACTGAGGCACTGGACACCACACCTCACACCATGCCGGAGACCCAGGTTCAGGAACAGGCCCAGATCATTGGGGTCCCCCAGGTGGAGGAGGATTGAGCATCCCAGTTGATGCTGTCCTTCTCAGGGGGTAGGAACACTGGGTGGTGCTGGTGCCTATTGTGCCAGCGCTGGTGGAAGCATGGGTGGCAGGGTGAATGCAGATCTCTCCTGCAAGTCAGTGGTGGGAGGTGCTGCTGGGCACTGACCATAAGATCAGCACATCATCAGTCTGGACATATGTCCTTCCTGCTGGCACCCCTAGGGGTTGAAACTGCACAAGAAAAATCAGGGAGACAAAAGAATGTGCCCCTGGCATCATGCAACATGACGCCAGGATCTCGGTATGCTGGGACCCAGCTGAATACCGGTAGGAGGAGGAATCCCAGGGGAGGATGAAGCCAAGGAGGATAAGTAAAAAAAAAGTGCAGATGGTGGTAAAACTGTAGGTGAACAAGCACTAGTGGGTTCAGCAAGAAAAGTGCAGATGGAGTCCAGAATTGTACAGGTAAACATGGTGCAGCTAAGTTCAGCAGGTAGAAAAGAATGATGGATGGTAGGGGTGAAGGAGGAATTGAATAATGGCAGAGCAAAAAGGATGTTGAATTGGGAGGGGGGAAATGCAACCTGACTTAGTGTCAAGGGCAACTGGAGGAGAAAGAGAATTCATGGGGGAGATTTGAATGAGTGGGAGAAGAAGCAGTGCAAATGGAAGGAGAAGAGAGACCAATTGTTTAAGGAAGTGGAAGGAGAAAGCTGTTTTGCTGCAGAAGATTTTATTGAGGGAAAGTCAGGGAGTGAGGGCCAGAGTTATGAAGGGAGCAGGAGGTAGAAGGGAGGATTAAGGAGGGAGGAAAGGTAGGGAAGGGCCCAAACCAGAATTTAGAGATGGAAGTAGTGCAATGAGTAAGGTGCCTGGCATCAAGGGAAGGCAAGGAGAGGTAGGAATACTGTGAACAGTGGTGGGTTCTAGAGGGAAAATCAAGGGTAAACGTGGCAGATGGAGGAAGAGAGGATCCAGTCTTAAGGTGGAATTAGTAGTACTATTAACAATGTCACCATAATCCTTGACTTGCTATATAGAAAACAGGAACAACAATCAATGTAGAAAAGTTCTTGTCTCCAGCCTCATCATCTCAGTTATTGACTATGGTGGTCATATATCAGTTACTAATAATACTGTCCTTGACAGAATTTCGGTCACTGTCAATCTGTGTCTGCAGATTTGCACCTCAACGTGAAACCTGTCTACTACTGTTGCAAACATTTACATCACTCTAACGCTTCTTTTCCATCTCTGAGTTAACCTCAACAAGGCCCTTCTGTGTAAGACAGCTCTTCTTGACCAAATGCCACTGGATGTCTGAAACCACTTCTGTCTTGTTCAGAACTACAATTTGATCCATGGGGACCAAAACTGTTCCTGCTCTTCAGGAAAACAACACTTGACCAGTGCCCTTTTGTGTCTAGAGCAGAAAGCCTGGCACTCCTTCTCTGGCTTTACTGCCTCCCAACTTCTCCCTTTCAAGTCCCAAGTCAGCACCCACCTTTCCACCTTTTCCAGAAACTCCACTGCATGTGTGCTCAGACCATATCTACTAGAATCTTGCCTCCTCTACCTTAGACCCAGTCTCCTGTAGATTCTCTCCGTTGATGTCAATGATGTGTTCCTGTTCCTAAAAACCTCCTGTAATATGTCTATCCTGTTGTTACCTGTTGCTTATTCTATTGGACTGAAGTTGTATATAACTTGCTTTACTTGAACACCTTTGAAAAAGGACTCAAGCTCAAAGTTCTTCCATACACAATAAATAATCAAAGGTAGGGAGAATCATCTTCAAAATGATCTCTCACAGTCAGGAAGCAGGATAAATTGTTGTTCCTGTAAAGCATACCATCTTGGGTGAAGCTCTGGTGGATGGCTTTCATATGAACTGAGAAATCAAGGTGATGATCCATTCAGACACTGAGGTATTTAAAGGAGGAGAAATCCTCAGTTCCAAAGCCATCAAGAATACAGGAGGGAGGGTAGAGCTAAACTAGTAACTGCTTTGTGCATACGTCATGGAGATCATTTTTGGCATCGAGGGACAGTTGATTTGCCTGGAATGAGTGCTGGATATTGCTGAGGTCCATTTGGAGCTGGGCTGTGAGGTCAGAATCAGAGGAGCTAGATGCATAGAGTAGCATGATCTGCATACATGTAAATGGTTGCAGAAGAGAAGACAAAGGAAAGGTCATTCAGGAATATGGAAAACAGAATGAGGCCAAGGACAGACCGTTAGGGCACAACAGAGCAGATATGAAGTGGAGGTGATGGCATCACCAATACAGACAGCTGGATATCTGTCTTCTAGGTGAAGTGGAAACACTCAACTCAGGAAGCAGAAAGGCCCGCTGCCTAAGCTTTTCTAGTAGGCTAGCATGGGCAATAGTGTCTCAAGACTTTGGCCATATCAACAAAAATGACTGCATTAACAGACTATGATCCATGCCAAATAGAATGGAGTCAGTGAACTGCAGGAGGGAGGTGGAGGTAAAGTGGGACTTCCAAAACTAGTCTATAAGAAGTGAAGTAGGAGAAGGGAAAAAAGGAAGGAGTGATCATGGTAATATTTCCATCTATGACTACAACCATTCACCCTTTGCCAGCACTTGTTAAGGAAATATGTTCCATCTGTTTCAATTCCTTTAAAGGGTAGCCATTCAGAAAGCAATCTACTTCAAGAAACTCACCTTGTGAATGAGGTTTTGATGCACTAGTTCAAAGGCAGAATATGGTAAGCCTGTTGTTTACATTCAAACAAAATATAAGTAAACATCTATTGGTAAAACTTATAGAGACCCATAAGGGATATCTGTTATTTCTATTATCAACATTTCTGTCCATCTAATAACTGTTGCAGTTCTGTATCTTTTTTTCTGCTCACGCCCCTTATCTCCATAGTTCACTTTGGTGACTACCATGGTGGGGGCATGAACCTGGACACGATCCTCAGCCCCTGCCTTGCCTCAGTTTTCCCCAGGAAGGAAAGCAGGGAGTGGGGACTCCCCACTCACACTGGTATGCCAACCACACATTGAAACATTTACAGAGAAATTACCACAGCGACATTTTGACAGGGTTCGAAATTGACATTGTGGGGAACCTTAGGAGTGAAATTTCACCCGTTCGCATGTAGCGCTTCCAATCAACTCTGACTCAGAGCTGATAATTCTTTAGAAGAGGGTAGGGGGCACAGCCCTCATGGGGGTTCGTGAGCACAGCCTCCCCAAGAGAAACCTTCAATGTTGGACAGGCGAAATTTTGCCTGTTGACATTGGGATCTTGCTGCTTCCAAACTTCGACAATGGTGTTGTCGATTTAGCATAGGTAAATCATTTACAAAGGCGTGTCAGGCCTCAAGTGACCCAGCCCACACCACCCCTGCAAGCCCCATGAAGGCAGCCATGGGGCCATTTTCCATTTTTCCCCATGCCCCCGAGATGTTGGTGGCCAAGGGGATCCATGGAGATGTGCTAATTCTTGACACGGATGCTGCCTATACCCTAGACAATGTCCTCCCTCCCACGGGCGCCCATTGCACCTCCATCCATGTGCACCCAGGTGGCAGTGCAGCAGGAGTGGCATCCTCCCTGGAGGGAGAGAGCACCATTAGGGACCTCAATCTCCTCCCCCGACTAAGCCTCCAGTTCCCGGCTCACTCCGAACCCGGGTCACCAGCATCTCAAGTGATAGTGCTATCACTGAGCTGGTTGGCTAGCCTAGTAACTCTGTATCGACCTAATGAGAGCATCACTAAGTTCATTATAGGCTTTTTCTAAAGTTATCAACATTTACTGCCTGTTGTATTGTATAATTGATGGTGACTTTCACATTTCCCTTAACTGCCATGTGGACAAATCTACTTCTCTAATGGACATGTCTTTATCTTGAACCTCCTTCAAGAATATTGCATTTGATCTAGAGCAGAGCCAGCCATGGCGCTAACACAGCAACTTGCAATAAATGACTTGTCACAAAATACTGCATGACATAAGGCTTAATTGCCATTGAATTATATTGTATCCTGCAGTATACTATAGCATTTTGCAATGTACTGTTGTAGTACTGCATTTGCATTATGGCTGATTCCACTGTAGGTCTCATCAATCACTGAAAGGAAGTAAATCCTGATGAAATACAATTAGAGATGCAGCAAAATTAAATTTCACCTGCGAAGTGAATGTGAAGTGGCCACTCATTATCATAATGCTATCTTGACGTGGCCATTTAAGTGCTCACTAGCTTTGTTATTATGACTTTGCGTTGTTATTCCACCTAACGTGAAGCGGCGTGGAATGACAACAATACAGACACTTTAGGCAGCCCCCACACACACATCACATGGCTTACAGTACTGTAAGCAAGGCCCCTGGAATTCTGTGATTCTGCAGTTCTGAATTTTCCACAGAATTTGCCTCATCTCTAAAATATATATAGTGCCACAGAATTCATTGTTTTGGTGAATTCCATTAAAATATACTGTTTTTTCATAGAGTCAGGCTTTCTTTTCCCATCTCATTTACCCAAAGCCCTCCTCTATGCTAATCATATGATGTCATTGATGACATCACATACTATTAATAATGGCAGGACTGTGTTCTGGGGAAATGAATAAATGATGCATGAGAAATCAGAAAATTCTGCCACAGAATAATAGGGGCTCTGACTGTAAATCACAGGCTTTAGCCAGGCAGGAAGGAAGTGAGTCATACAAGCAGAGACTTTCACTTTCTCCTTTGCAGAGGTAGAAAGAGGAAGCATTTTGTGAGAGGAGAGTTCATTATTAGTTTTTTATTGAGCAAATTCCAAAACTCAAAAGCTTTTTAAAAGCTAATCCTTTAGTTCTTTTGTACTGTTTTGTCCGTTCTTTTGGTGACCGATTTTTTATTTTATAAATTTTATTTTTGTGTGTGTGTGAGTGTGTGTGAAGTCACTCATCATGTCGGAGAGGGAAGGAGTGTTTTTTAAGGGATATACAGGACAGTATGTGGCCTGTGGCCAGAGGGGAGTGCTCACAGGTGGGGATGGGCGTTGGACACTCCAGACTCTTTGGTCCTGCCTCCCTCTCCAGAAGCAGCAGCACCACCAGTGCCACCACAACATCCACTGTGTCAGCCACTACCACCACCACCAGCAGTAACAGCTGCAGGGCTCCAGTAGCACCACCTCCACAGCAGCAGGTGGAGCCCCAGGTGCATGACCATGCTGCCGACACTACATCTGCCCTCCTGTGCCTGGTGCCCCTCCAGATCCCCAGTTTGGCAGTTTTAAACTGTGTCAGAGGGACAGCAGCCTTGCAGTGTCTCTGCTTTGTGGTATGTAGGTGCTCTATGGCCCCGGAGGACACATCTGGGGACTGGGGCCAGTGCACATATGCTGAACCACCACAAGGTGAAGTGGCAGGCTGACACCAAAGCGGGCCAGGTCTCCACCTGCTGGCCCTTCTGTGACAGTGGCAGAGGGGTGCTGCTGTTGTCCATCACTGCAGCAGGAGGAGGGCCATAGCAGTAGCTGCTCTACCACTACCCCCACCACTGCCACCAGCACCACCTCACCACCACCACCACCACTACCTGGTTCCCCTCCACCAGTGGACCTCACAATGCCTGCAACACAGGTAGACATAGCACTTTTGTGGGCGCGGTGGAGAAAAATAACAAGAGGGTGGGTGCTGTCCAGCAGCAGGTGGAGGAGATTGAACAACACCAGCTACAGATTGTTTTGATGCTCCATCTGCTGCTGGAACATCAGGGATCCCCATTAGCTTTTTTTCCAGCACACCTCCCCTCCCCACTGCTATAGTGTTTTGTCTTTTGTTTATGTTTAATAACAGACAGAGGGAAGGCCACAGTATTAGTTTAAAGGGAAGCAGTCCAGCAACAGGGAGGTCCCACCCCCTGCAAGGCTTACCCTCTGGTTAAACCTTTACATATGCTGAGGCTTTTTCTCTGCTGCAACATACTTTATTTTAATAAAGAAAAGTCAGTGACCTGGAAGTATGGTGGAAGCTATGGGGGCTCCATTATGTGTAAAGGTGCAATGGCGATGCACCATGTGCTTCAATACAAAAGTGTTGAAGGCATGGGTGCATCTCTGTCGCACCTTTCCTTTACATAATGGGCCCCATAGTGTTCACCATGTCTTCGAGGTCTGCTTTTCTTTATTAAAATAAAGTATGTTATGTATGCGAAGGAAAGCGCGCAACATACTTAAAGGAAACAGCTGGAGGGTGAAGCCTTACGAGAAGGAAACTCCTGTTGCTGACTTCAATCACTAAATATGCTCATACACATACAGTCATACATGCTCCATATTGTCCTGTTATTATAATCCAGTGCCTCAGTAATGTTTACTTTCTGTTGTGGAAAAGCTGGTGTGAGCAGTGCAAGTATGATATGCTAAATTGCATGTGTGCAGTCAGTTTTGTTTACTGTGTGTGTGACAACAGACATTTGTGCAGCTTCTTGCAAACATATATTGCTGATTTGTTGCAGTGTTTATGGTATAAAGAATAGTGATAAGAATAACATCAATTTTATTGTCACCATCATCTTCAGTGGACTAAGTGATAAGATATTTTTCAGAAGTGTCTGGTCAGAGTGCACCTTAGTCACATACTGCACACATGACTTTTAGGAGGCTTGTGTTCTTTATGCTATGATCTCTGCCAAGTGCGTTTTGTGGACTGTAGTGACTGAGGTGCACAGTGATTCCCGATACCTCTGAAAAAATATTTATCACTTACTCTGCCGGTGCTGATGGTACAAATAAAATATACATCATATATTCTTCCTTATCTTTATTCTGAAATACTGCAACAAGTGACACCATATATATGTTTGCACGAAAACTAGCAGACCACACACACAGAAAAGACCACTGACGGCACATGCAATTCTTACAACAGTACTTGCACTGCTCAATCATCTTTGCAAAACACTTCAAATCACGAGTTCTGACACAAAGTAAGCATTACTGAGGCTCCAGAAATATTTTGTTTTGAAATAGACATTAAGGAAGCAGTGCAGCAATCTGGTGAAAATTTTGAGCTATATCTTTTTATGCTATTTTACATTGCCACTTTACTTACCTCTGACTTGTATGATTCCATTCTTTCCAGTATTTGAGAGTCTGCTTTTATTGCTTTTTCATGCCTGAAATAAAGGAAACTCCTTTTAATACAGTGTGGACCAGGTCTTCTTCAGTATTTTCTGTTGTTTCTCCATCAGTTGTTATATATTACTTCTGTTGTAAAATTAACAATTATGCAGCAGGCAGGTTTATGTCTTCACAGAACAATATTTATTCAAAAACAGCTGCAAATGGTGATGAAAGCCTGGTCGAAACGCATATAAAAGGGCTTGCTCTTTTTTCAGGTATGAAAAAAGTATAAAGCAGACACAAATAATGAAAAGAGGTATCATAAAAGTCAGGAGGTAATAGTAACAACAATGTAAAATAGCATAAAAATATAGGTCAAAATTTTCACTACATTATACTGCTGCTTTAATTTATAATTTAAGTATGACATTATGTGCTCTCAATCACAACACACAAAATGCAACTGTCTTGTGTCAGAAAATTCCCAAGTGCTGAGGAGTGAAATGGGAGCATTACACCAACTGCAAAGTCCTCAGAATTTATTGCGCTGATCACTCGTAATGCGTGTAGTGGTCACACAGTCTAGAATTTTCCTACATCCCCAAAATGCATCTGTGTGTGTCAGAAAATTCCCAAATTACTGAGGAAATGAAGCGGGAGCATTGCACCACATGCAAAGTCCCCAGAATTTATTCTTGAGTCACTCATGCAAACAGTGTTTGTGTCCAGAATGTTTACATACTCTGTGATGATGATGTCATGATGCACAGTGTCTTGCCAAACCAGGTGAAGGAGGGATAACATGACATGAATCCATTCAGTGTTCTGTCAGAAATGATGACCGTGAGAGAACTGTTGCTGGTCCAAAATATGCTGCAAAACCAATGAATCGCGATGCGATCACACTTTACTGGATGGAAGGGTACCCTTTGTGTGTAGACTAATAGTAGCCTTGGTGAGTTGATATATATATATACACATACACATACATATATGTATTTTCTAGGTGGGGTTGACATATATAGACATGTACTCACTGTATTGTTTTCTATCACAGGTCACACATACTGTTGGTGTGCACATTCCAGTGCTTGATGAAAAATGTTAGTGTTGAAATTGGAAACAGAATACTTCAAGCCAATGAAAGTAAGTACTTTTTTTGGGGGCATATTTGCAAGTGGAAGTCTCATTAATGATTTTATTATTGAGTTACTTCTTCCACAGATTTCATCTGCATCCTTCTCCAGTCTGGTAATGATGGTTGTGGTCATCAATTGAAATGACTTCTCTTGATTGCATGTCTTCCCATCCCGAGGTGGAACCTGATGTTGAAGAAGTTCTTCGGATAAAACAACTATGACACAACAAAGTTGTTTCTAAAAATAGAAATGAAGGACTTATTACAACAGTTGCAGCGAAAGACATTATATTTAAGCCGTGGCTGTTCCACGGGTATCTGGATTGACACACACAGCAAGCTGTCCCTGCAGTCATCAGATAACAACTTAATTTAGTACCAGACTGTGTAACAAATACACTGTGTCAGTGTCCCTGTCTCAACTCAAGTTACATTTCAATACCACATCTTGTCAAGTAGCACAACCTAGGTCCAACTTTTTCAACACTGTCATGGCTGCACAGCTACCAAATTTGGAGTACAGTGCATGATATGTTGCAGAAATAATTTTTGTGATGTACACACGTCACCAGTTTATGAATCCTCAGTCAGATTTGTTGCACTCATGAAAAAAAAAGGAACAGATGAAATAAAAATTAAACATACTTACCAGTATGGATTGGAAATGGAGTATTCCATGAGGTTCCTGTAGACAGATACTGCTGCTGTACCCTTGAGACAGACCTTCAGCAAAGGAGAATCATTTGTTGTTAACCTGAAAAAATAAAATAAGTTGACCATATGTGTTTGAATATTGCATTTCAGAAAAACAACGAGAAAACCAAACACACAGCTAAAGGAAGTTGAATAGCATTAAAAACATTAGTACATATACTCACTTTATAGTTTTAATAGTAAGAAGCCTTGTGCCTGTGGCTGATGGATGTGGGCTCATGTTCAACTCCCTCTGCCCTGGCATAGTCATTGTAATAGAAAACATTGTCTACAATGACACTGGTGGTGGGTGCTGGTGGTCATAGCTCGGCACATGATGACATTCCCTCTCATCTTCCTGCATCTGGTGGTGGTGGCAGTGGCGATCCAGTGGTCTTATGGTGGTAGGTAGTCCTGGGAGACACAGTCCACATTCCATATGGTGGCAGTGGAGAACAGCGATCTTATAGTGGTGGTAGTCCAGGGGGACACTGCGGTCACATTTCCTATGGTGGCAGTGGAGAACAGCGGTCTTATGGTGGTGGTAGTTCTGGGGTTAGGATATACAGTGCTCTGTGTTATAAATGTGATGGCGTGACATATGGAATTTGAGTCAGTATGACTGGGACAGTAATTTAACTTTATGAAAAGAGAACATATATCTTACAAGACATGTAACAGCCTTTTTAACCACTTAAGTTAAAACCTGCCAACATTAACCTCATCATAATTCATCATCATTCTCAGAAAGAAAGCTTACTCACAGTCCTCTATATCTGAATTCAGACCACGGGGAAATTCTTTCTCCACTGTGTTATCATCTACATCAGTGGTAGGCTGCATCATGCTGTCACCTCCACCAGGATGGTCCCTTTCTTCAACATCAGAAAAACTGTGAGTATGCTGGGGTATGAATACTGAGGGTTGCAGTCTCAGGCTGGTATGTGCCTCTCATTCATTTTATAGATGTCAGCAAACTGACATTTGCAGGAGAGAGATTTGCAGGAGAGAGAGGTTTGTAAGGTGATCCAGAGCTATGCACCTGCTGAGCTGAATACCCTCTTGACGCTCACACTGGAGGATGGGCATGTCAGGTACTTCAGTGCCACAGCTGTCAGCTGTAGCCATTCACAAACTTTCAATCCAGTATGAAAGGATTTCATTAGTGATTGACAGATGCTTGTTTTCAGACACATATGACTCAAACATTCACTGTGCTCTAAAGTCCAGTGATTGATGCATCATCCATTTCTCCGGAATCATTTATGCCATAAATCCACTTGGGACAAAGCCTCCCAGTAGTACAACACCAGCCGCTTTTGATGACAGACCCGGAACTGCAGTCCCCTCCGCCTTAAAGGTTATACTTGATACTATTTCCTCCAGGTTCACCTTCAGCACTGATTATGCTGCTCGGGTTTCGTGACCTTGGCAGGCGACTTGTGCCCCATGAACCAAGAGCACCAGTTGCCCACTGACATTTTTACCTGTTCAAGCCCACCCACACCTCCAGTACAGAGGCAATTCCATGTTTGTACCATAGGTCCAGCATTATTGCTATTGCAAAATTATCAATACACTGAATGCTCAAGCTGAAATGATTCGGTCAAATACTGTCAGCATGTGTTCAACAACACACTGCAGTATTCTGGAAAACCAAGCTATGCTGCACATTCACAAATTGCCCCAGCACCACAACAGTGGACTGATTAGCTAATGGAGGCAGACTCACCACTCACTGCTGTGTGGCATGTTCAAAGGCCTCAACTTTCTTACAGAGTCCATGACCCACCACTGTTCAGTTGTCATAACATAGACCCGGAACTGTATGGTTAGTATGCATGACAAGATAGGTTGAAGATGGCTTTGTACTGTTAACAATCTCTGACAAGTATAAAGTGGAGTTCCACTATGACAACTTGCTTCAAGCTGGTACTTGAGGAGGCTGTTTTGCATCTGCAACTGTCAAGTTGATCACGGTCTTTGCAGGCGTGAAAGTGAGAACAGATACGACTTGCAACTGTCAGCATTTCCTTTATATCAAAAACAAAACCTGTACCACAAGATTTAAACAGGGCCATGAATGGAACCCAAAGCCACCATTCATGATGCATTTATCACACGGACCCGCTATTGCTGAACAGCTCTCGGGACAGGGGTTCAACACATCTATTTCAGTCAGTACCATCAAACATGTCACCCAGTGTGACACTACAGCATAAATCATTGCATGCTATTGAATTCTGGAGATTACTACCACAACACTCACCTCCACTACGTGATTATTCACACAACCAGCATCACAAACAACCCGGCACCTGCACCTGGTGTGCAGTTATACAAAACTCCCACTGTTTTGCCACTTGTTCACATATCCATACTTAAATGTATGAATGGAAGTATGAATGTTGAAGGGCATGTCTTACTGGAGTCAGACACAGTGACGGTACAACTTCGGAGACAGCAGCGGTTGAAAGTATGTCCTGGATGGGACTACCCATTTTGGACAAGCAAGTTCAACAAATTGCAGGAACCCGAATTCTTCACAAAGGAAGGGCAAAAGATCAATTGGCAGCATTTCAGCTACAGCAGCATTAAGTTCCACGTTACACTGTATGATTAGCTGAGTACTTCAGCTTATGTGGTGCCCAATCCATAAAAGGTCGAAAGGGAGTACCAGGTAACTATAGACCCATCAATTTGACCTCGGTGGTGGGAAAATTAATGGAAGTATACTAAAGAACGATTGGGGGTGTACTTGGAGGTGGGAGGTCTGGATAGTCGGCAACATGGGTTTTATGCCAGTGAATCATGCCAAACCAATCTTGTAGAGTTCTCTGAATGGGTAACATCAGAACTGGACAGGGGAAGCCTGTGGACGTATTATTCTTGGACTTCAGCAAGGCGTTTGACTCTGTCCCCACAATGGTCTGGTGGAGAAACTGATGGGGTTGGGAGTAGGCCCTTTGATGGTCAGATGGATTGAAAACTGGCTAGCTGGATGCACCCGAGAGTAGTGGTCTGTGGGAGCTCTGAACCCTAGAGAGGTTGGTAGTAGAGTTACCGGGGCTCGTCCTGGGTCCGATCATGTTTAATGCATACATATCAAACATCAGGAGAGTATAGGGTGTGAAATGAGTCTCTTGCTGATGACTCCAAGATGGGAGCAGTAGTTGAGGGAGAAGAGGGGAGGTTGGCCCTGCAAGGACCTGGACACCCTGGAAAGCTGAGGCTTACATGGAATTAAATTTCAATATCACCAAGTGCAAGGTGTTACATCTTGTGCGGAAACCCTAAACACAGGTACATTCCCAGGAGGCGCTGGAGGCCTCCATTAGGGAAAAAGACCTAGGGTCATGGTGAATGCATGTATGAATAACTCTGAGCAGTGCAGGAGAGCGGCTAGCAGGCAAACAGGATGTTGGGATGCATCATAAGGAGGATCACCTCTAGGAGCAAGGAAGTGATTCTGCCGGCTGTACAATGGACTGGTTAGACCACACCTTGTGTAATGTGTACAGTACTGGAGACCACACTTGAAGAGGGACATACAGCTCTGGAGAGGTACAGAGGAGGGCAACCAAGATGATACAAAGGCAAAGGATTTGGACGTATGAGGACAGACTTGAGGAGCTCTGCCTGTTTTCATTGGAGGAGAGGGAGAGACAGGGGGACATGATTGGGTCTTCAAGTACCTCAAGGGAATGAATAGGGTAAACATGGAGGGATCTTTAGACTAAAGCAGGAGGTATCACCAGAGGCATGGTTTGAAGTTGGAAGGTGGAAGGGTGAGGGGAAAGAGGAGGAGGTTTTCACTGAGAGGGTGGTGGACCCTTGGAATGCACTGCCTGGTGAGCTGGTTCAGAGATCCACAGTGGAGGGCTTCAAGAGAGGTGGGACAGACACAGAAAGTGGATGTATCAGATGATGGCCTGTCCCAGGGGTGGGGATGGATGATAGGGTTTCTGGAACACAAGGGAGGGAGGGAGGGCCTCGGCACCCAACTAGGATCTGAGGTTCGAGCAGACTCGATGAACCGTAGGCCTAATCTGCTGGCAAATAGTATGTTAGTATGTGCAAAAACACTTTGTAACATGGGCTGACTTCAACATTTTACATGCGGTGTGATGACAAATGGTTCTGCTCTGCATATGGCAGGGGTGGAGTGTGGACGTGTGATGAAGACAGTTAGCAGTGATGACAAACCCAGAAATGTAGTTATTTTCCCAAATTTAGCAACAGGGGTTGATGTACCACATGCATCAGGCATACTGCATTGACCACCAAAACTGCTACTCTCACCACCACAGGAAAAGACTTAAAATCATTCTGCTATTCCACCTCATCATGCCTGTAGTAATTATCAGTTGTTATTTCATCACTACTGCACACATTTAATTTTCTACTTGATGCTGCAGTCATGGAAGTGGATAACATACTCATTATGGTTGATGACGAGGGTGAACGCCCACTGTAGTACAGTTATTAGCTGCCATCTTGTGCTGAGTCCACAGTGCCAAGTGCTCTATTCTTAAGATGTGTATGCTGCCCTGTAGCCCAGATGGCTCCCTTTACCTCGACTCACATGCACCTGGCAAACCTGGCAGATTGCAACTGACTCATCATTTGCATCTTCCACAAAAATCCCAAACAAGGGATTTGATGCTCTAGTTTTAACATGTCCCTCTGATGCTGCTTATTGGACTCTGTTTTTTAAGCCATGAGGTGGTGGGGGTGCTACAGATTTTTCAGGCAGGACACACTTGGACTGCAACTGACCACCACGACTACCTATCATTATTAATGGGTCATCATAATCAACTGAAACTGGTAAATCACAACTTTTATGGGAGGAGGAATGCAAACAGGCCCAGACACAGCCGACCTTGAGTTTATTTTTCTCCGGTTCCCAACAGGGGTCACTGACATCATCATCATTATATTCATCAACATCATCTATCTTCTGCTTGGATGCTGGCATATGGACTGCATGTTGCAACCACAGCAACATCATCATCATTGGCACCACCATCACCGAAGTTTTCACCACACTGTGAATCATTGTACAGCAAATGCATGACCTGAACTGTGGTGGAAGAAATTTCACTTTGTGTGCTATTGTTGACATGGTAATCAGAATTCTCATGTTCAGTTACTGGCATATTACTAGGGAGTATGACATCATCAACAATGTCACTCACTGCCACTGCTTCACACTTCACTATATTTTGTACACAGCAAACTGGTCAGAACTGGAACTTGAGGCAGCAATACTCACACCACCACCAGCAACTGCACTAACACCACTAGCTGGGACAACATCATCTCCTCCAAATATGAATGAAGCTACTGACTGCACTGTAAAAACATTGAAGGAGAAATACCTTTCATCACATCAGCAATGCACTTCTGTGACTCGTGCACTGCTACCTTACCCACAGACAATCTTACCACTGGCAGCAGTGCCATGGCAAGAAACAACTTTGCTTGCATGTCTTTTGTGGACATTTTGGGGATCAACAGGAATATTCTAAACAAATTCAGATTTTGGAACATTCACATTGGGTGGGGGCGAGGAGGTGATGCTGGATATGAAGCAAAAACAACTGTGGCTTCAACAACAGATATACATAAAAGAGTCACAACAGGTCAACAACACCTTGACTAACCAGTGGTATTCTCAAGTCACAAACAATCCAATCTGGAAAGAATACCTTTTTGCGCTGGGGGCACTGACTGCAGATTACTGCAGTACAAAACTAGAAAATGTACCACAATGGCAGCACAAAATCACGCAGCTGCAGTGGATAGCAGGTTCACACTGCTGCACCTGCAATTACACTGTGGCACTATAAAGGTGTATTATTTGATGTCACAATTTGCACCCATACAACTTACACACATACAGAATTTGTCAACAAGTAATGCGTACCAAATTTAAAACTTCAGTTTCAGTAATATACAATATATTTTAAACAACCTCAATGCTGCACCAGTCCCTCAGACCACAACACACACAGTCAGCAAAAAATGTCAACAGTTACTGAAAATATTACTGTGTGTACAACACAGTCAGTTATACAAGAAAAATATAACCAAAAACAAAGAAATCCCTATTTCTCCAACTTAAATCTACCTACACAAGATATCCCCTAACCGAAAGCACACTTCCACTGTCTCTCAGTACACTGTCTGAATGTTGTACATTAACATTCAAAATCCACACACAAACAATAAACACCTGATGATATGAACACAGGAGGGTTTCCTACAACTGATGAACTAAAGCTTCAGCAAAGAAAATGACTCAAAATACTTTTTAACAGCTTTTAGAAGGTTTGAATCACAGAGAGCTCTCAGAGAAGACTGTCTCCTACAGCTTCCTATACACACTACCTCAAACTGAGGCTGTGCAGAACAATCTAGAGCCCATGTGACCTGAAATCCCATGAATCACTGCAAAAGTCACCTTTGGAGCCTTAAAACAAGATGAAGTGAGGTGAAGTACATTGTTTACAATGTACTTCACCTTAAGATTAGTGGGGTAGTTGTTTGGGAAAGGGAGTAATGCAAAGTCATTGTCTTCAATGGACTTAGCATTACGTGTTATGATATGAAGTACTCCGTCAGCATTGCAGAGCACTCCGTGAATCCACCTTCACTCCGTGAATCACTCCAGAGTGAATTCAGGCCATTTGCCCATCTCTAAATACAATATTCTTTTTCCACCCTCCCCACCAAACTTATACCAGAATAGATTAATTTGTATTATCTGAATCCCTTTGGTCTCCGGTACAGAATATCCAGTATTAAAGTACTGTATTATGATTGTGAACCTTGTTCTAGTACAGTTCCTGATCAATTCCTACAGCATGGCTGAGTTACTTTGAAAACTAGACCTCACACTCTGAAAGACAAAAGTACCGTCTGTTATTAGATAAAGATATACCTCATTTTTCAGATCAGTTAATTTCTAGACATCACTTCAGCTTAATCAGGGATGCATTCAATGCCATTTTAGAGGCATTAGCATCCCATTTGAAGTTAACAAAAATAATTTAGAAAAGAAAATGAAAGATTTAGAGACTTAACATACCCTGTTGAAAAACCCCCATGTATCAGTCATTACACCTATTTAAAGAACAATACAATCAATTACTCACCATAGAAGCTGAACGAAGTATTCTATTAACATGAACCAAATAGCATGCTTTGGGAGACAAACCAGAAGATGTAATGTTTTCAATTTAAAAAAAAAGAACAGCAAAAGAGACTTATAATGAGATCAGAGACAAACTGGAAACATAATGCATCACCCCAAAACTAATGAAATAGTTACAATATTTTCTCAGTCATAGCATTAATCAGAAGGACACTTATGCCCCAATGCAATACATTTTCTCTTCACAATGTCTGTTTCCATGCTTAGGACAAGGATATGTTGACTCCTTGAAAAGCATTCACCGCCAATGAAATAATTAATGGAATTCAAGCTCTGCTGGGAGGACTGGCCCCTGACCCTGATGGTTATCCAGTGATTTCTAAAACCAAATGGAGTTAGTTTTACTACACCTAGTCTCATTACTTAGCCAAGCAATAACAATAACTTAACTCCTCCAATCCTTGTTTACAAGTCATTTCAAGATCTTATTTCTTCTTAAAATGGGTAAAGATCCTTAGGAATATGGATCCTATGACTCAATCTCATTATTAAATAATGACATGAAAATCATTTCTAAATGTATCACAACACTGCTACAAAGTGTTATGTCCAAGCTTGTTCCTCCAGATCAAACTGGATTTATCAAGAGTCAAACGCTTGGTACAGGCATTGAAAAGGCCATCAATATTATTGACAACACAATAATGATGTCATCCCACTCAAGCTAGATGCTGAAAAAGCACTCAACCAGGTAAAATGGGACTTAACACACTGGAGGCCTTGATAGTAGAGACAGACCAGGACAAAGCAGCAATAACACAGACCTGGTAAATCATAAATCATGACTGTGATGCAAATGTTTTGGGTTATGCCATACTCAGGATAGATGGGGAATAACATTGGTTGGGGTGGCCCTGTACAAAAAGATGGTATAAAAGCAACAGAGGTTCAAGGTAGACAGAGGGAGGCTGAGGCACTGTGGGTCACCCTTGAGCCAGGTAACGGCACAACAATCCACACGGGGTGATCTACATACCTCTGGTGCAGGGAAGGAAGTGGATAGAGATATGGTGGATCAAACTCATGAGATGACTACAAAGGGAGGTATTACTGCTGGGTGATTTCAGTATCCCAGATGTGGATTCGACTATCCCAGAAGCTGCTTCAGCCAGGAGCCATGACAGACTGGATTCCCTACAGGGGGCTGGCCTCAGACAGCTGGTGATTGATCCTACAAGACCGGGTTATTCTGGACTGGTACTGACAAATGGGGATAGAATCACAGACATCCAGGTGGAAGATCAGCTGGGATCCAGTGACCACCACATAGTGTGGTTTAGCATAGGACAGAGACACAGTCCAGTCACACAAAGGCAAAGGTCTTACATTTTAGGAGGGTGGATTTTGCTACAATGGGAGGTGTATCAAGGACACCCTGGTGAGGAGGGAGGCAGGAGAGGAGATGAGGAGCAGTGGAAATGCCTGAAGGAAGCCATAGAGGAGGTGATGAACCAATGCATCAAGATGGTAAACAAAGGCAAGAGAAGGAGGAAACCACCATGGTTCTTGATTGAGGTGGCAGACAATGTATTTGCTAAAATGGTGGGTTTCAGGAAATATAAGGGTATAAGACAGGAAGGTGTACCCAAAGAGTCTAAGGGAAGTGGGAAGGCTGTAGGAGCACAAAGGCACAAACCAAGGAAAGATTGGCACAGACAGTGAAAAAGGGACAAAACATTCTATAGGTACATCGGCAAAAGAAGAAAGTCAGGGGTGGGATAATAAGGCTCGAGAGGATACAGGAGAGTGTAAGGAGGGAGACCTGGAAAAGGCAGAAATAGTGAACAAATACTTTGTTCAGTATTCACTGAAGAATGGTAGGGACAGGTACCACGGCTGATTAACCAGACACGAAGGGGGTGGACATGGGTCCGTTCACAGTGGAGAGAATTCTAGAACAGCTCACAAAACTGAAGGTGGATAAAGCAATGGAGCTAGATGGCATATACCTGAGGATATTAAGGAGCTGAGATGACAGCTAGCAGTGCCTCTGGCAGCCATGTTCACTGAGTTACTCAACACAGAAGAAGTTCCAGAGAACTGGAAGTGGCACATGTAGTCCCTCTTCACAAAAAGTGCTAGTAGGGAGAAGGGAGGCGGGAACTGTAGGCTGGTCAGCCTCACCTCAGTAGTGGGTAAGATCATGGAAGCACTGCTTAAAGAAAGAAAAGTGGCACACTTGGAATCCAAGACCCAAGACAACATGGATTCATAGCAGGAAGGTCATGTCAGATGAATCTGATAGAGTTATTTGATTGAGTGACAAAGGAAGTAAATTGGGGGGATGTCACCCACCCAGTTTCAGCAAGGCCTTCAACACCATCCCACATAAAGGCTGGATAACAAGATGGGTAGTCTGGTCATGGGGCACAAGGAGTAAACTGGTTAAGAACTGGCTAACAGACAGGAGGCAGAGGGTGGTGGTAAATGAGATCCAATCCAGGAGATGGGATCACTAGATGGGTCCCTCAGGTGTCAGTCCTGGACCAGTCCTGTTTAATGTCTTCATTAGTGACATTGCAGAAGGGCTGAAGGAAAAGTTTTCCTGTTTACAGGTGACACCAAGATCTGCAACAGGGTGGATACTCAGAAGGGGCGGAGACAATGAGGAGGGACCTGGTAAAGCTTGAGAAATGGTCCAGGTGTGGCAACTGAGTTTCAGTTCAAAGAAGTCCAAAAATGCACCTGGGATGAGGGAACCTCGAAGAGAACTACAGGATGGGAGAGCTGCTGACAATCACCAAGGAAGAAAGGACCTACCTGGGGGTTATCATTTCAGATGACCTAAAGGTGTCTAAGCAGAGTACAAAGGTTGAAGGATAGCCAGTGGCATGCTGGGGTGCATAGGCAGATGAATCACTAGCAGAAGGTTGGCGTTAGTGATGTTACTGTATAGAATGCTAGTGAGGCCTCACTTAAAAGTACCGTGTGCAGCTGAGGAGGCAGGAACTTCAAAGGACATCGACAGGGTGGAGGCAGTTCAGGGAAGGCGACAAAGATGGTATAGGACTTGCACCAGAAAACATATGAGGAGAGATTAAAGGACCTCAACATGTAATGCTTGGAGGAAAGGAGTGATTGGGGAGACATGATAGAAACATTCAAGTACCTTAAGGTCATAAACAAGGTGCAGGGGAGACATCTTCCAATATAGAAGGACAAGAACAAGGGGCATGATATGAAATTGGAGAGTGGCAGGTTAAGGGGAAATGTGAGGAAGCATGTCTTTACAGAGAGGTGGTGGACTCATGGAACAGTCTGCCCACACAAGGAGGTGGTGGAGTGAGCACAGTGGAGGGAATTCAACATGACTGGGACAGGCATAAGAAGTCTTAGAGGTAGAAAGAAGAGGTGAAAAGCTGCTGACCAGGTAGGGTCAGAGGCCTCAAATAAGTGTAGGGCTTATGGGCAGACTAGATGGGCCTAGCAGTCATTATCTGCCAACAAATTCTATGTTTCAATGTTGTACATGAAATACTAAATAAAATTGGATTTGGACCCCACTTTAAAATTTGATTAAAGAGCAGCTTCTTACCTGCGTTTCTGAGTTACATTCACTTTCACATAGCTTCAGTTCATCCTCCTGTTTCCACACTTTACTTATGTGCACTGAACGTGTGGCAATTTAAGTTACAGCACTCGGTAAAATAGATTTATAATGTTTCTTTTTAAATCCCATGTGTGCAGCGTACCTGCCCCAGCTCCCGAGATCCCCTAATACACGCCAGTAAATGAACTCGAGTTGCCGCCGGTCAGCGAAATCAGAATGCCCAGCACTGGGGTGCGAAGGAGAGTGACAATTGCTATAGTGCGACAGCAGTAGGAATCAATGAGCTGCAATCTTGAACTATTGCTTCTTCTTTGTGATTGTGTTGTGTGCTAACCTTACCGGTTTGTTCTGTGGTACAGTGATACTTCATCGTTCTGTGATCTGTCATTTCCTTCAGTGTACAACTGTCTGTAATAAACATTTTCTTACGCATTGTGTCCTGTATGTTTCACTGTGTCATGGCGGCCAACAAATAATTGTTATGTACATTTTTTTTGGGACTCAGTACTGTCTCAATAATAACTTGCATGACTTCTTTGTGATAGGGGCCATATACAGAGTGCCATTTTTTCAATAAATATATAATCATCATTCTGTCTGGGGCTGAAGATCGAATGAATTGAAGTCTTTTATCTGCACTGTGTCAAACTTTTGCAGTACAGGTGTTTGAAAGTAAGCGACAGTATTGAAAGAGTGATATACATATCTTGGTGGTGTGCAAATCACTGTAGCTGTATTCATTTTGTTTGAGTGTGTGGGTCTGAGTTACAGTGGGATATTATCTGACTTGTGACTTTTCCTAACACTATATTTTTAATTGTATTTATGTGTGACTTACAATAGCTGTTGTTATATCGTGAACATTAACTGTATATGTATGTAATACTAATACTAATAAAGATACTAATAAAGATTGTAATATCAGTCTTTGTACATATTTTTTCTACTTCCCTAATTATACTGAAATGCATAAGTGCTGCATAGTAGTGGCTGCAGCAGTACTAGCGCCAATCACGTTAGTTTGCACCATTGGCTAAGAGATCATTGGTTTGCATAACAAGTGGTACACATCTGTCAGTTCTACTCATAAGAACTGGTTACTGGTTCCAAGACAAGTGTAGTATGTGGTGCACACTTCAATGCACCTGATAATTTTATGGGCTACAACCAGTGGGTAGCAGGCTTCTAAAGGAAGTTGGACCTTGTTCCACATGCAGTACCTAGTCTTAAACCAAACATAAGCAGCTATGGAGTGTGCAGCACCAACATCTCCACAGTCAGCATGGGTGCTGTCAAACGCCAAAGGAAGGTGTCACTGAAGTTGAAGGTGCAAAGGTAAGTTTAGTCATGTGTGTACATATCCGCTATATCTATTGTGATATAAAACATCTGTATGTATATTGAAGCACTGAAAGTCTGAAGTTTGTGTATTACTTGGGAGTTATACTGCCTTGTTCCCTTTGTACATTTACGAGACTTATACAATCACACAAACCATCAGAGATGTGATCACCTTGGCATTAGCCTGTGAGTACATGTGGTGTGGAGGCAAGCAAGCTTCATAATGCAAATCGACTTTCCGTGTGGTATGCAATCGGTCATGTGCTCAGAACCATTTCACGTTTCACATCTGCCAGCTAGTTACTTAGTCATATGCACACCAACATGCAGTATGAGATCACATCTTTCATACATCCATAGAAGTGTGGCTGACGAAAGGACCAAACAAGGCCCACCAAGTCCCATTTGTCCAGCTATCTGCTTGGACCTGTGCCCCACCCTTAACATTCCCTGTGGTTGTCCCATGCCTTTTGAATCCTCCACTGTTTCTTCTCTAATGACTGCCTCTGGGAGTCTGTTCCACTTTTCCACCACTCTGTCTGTGAAATAGAATTTCATAATGTTACCCTGAACCGCCTCCCCTCCACCTGTAGGCCATACTCCCTTGTCCTCCTGATTTCCTTCATCTAGAAGATGCTCCTACTACTTGACCTGTTTATACCCTTCAGGTACTTGAAGGTCTCTGATCATGTCCCCTTCACTCCTCTTTTCCTTGGAGTACATGTTCAGACCTGTCAACCTTCTCCATAGGATCGTAGGCTTAACCCTTTACCATCTTTCTCAGCTATCCTCTGAACCTCGCTCTATCCTCCACACTTCCTTCCTGAGGTATGACCTCCAGAACTGGACTCCTTAATCCAAATCACGGTCTAAGTAGATGGGTGTACAAAGGTACTATGACCTCCCTGTTTCTAGTGGTGATCCCCTTCTGATGCATCCCAGCATTTCACTCCCTCTTGCCACTGCCCTCCCACCTTCAGGTCCCCAGATATCGTGATGCCTAGGTCCCTTTCTTGTTCCGTGTCCTCAGATCTCTGCCCCTATACAGTACCATGCCCTCTGATTTCTGTTGCCAAGATGCATGATTTCAGCTGTTCTGTGTTGAGTGCAAGCTGCCAGCTCTTTGAGCATGCCTCAAGGCTCCCCAAATCTCTCTGCATTTTTAACCTTCCTCGCGTGTCACCCTATTTTACATTTTGATGTTGTCCATAAACAGACTCACACCTCCCTCAAGGCCATCACAATGTCCCCTACAAATATATTGAATATTAGGGGTCCCAGCACTGATCCCTGAGGGACACCACTTTTGACCTTGCCTTCTCAGATGCCACCCATTTAATATTACCTCTGCAGTCTCACAGCCAGTTTCCCCACCCTTTAACTACCCTTCTGTACCCCAGCCCCAGTCCTGACATTTCACACAGCAGCATCCCATGATGGATGGAGTCAAGAGCCTTCCTGAAATCCAAATAAGCCACATCTACTGCCCTCCCTGATCCAGTTCTGTGGTGACCCGTCAAAGCACTCTATCAATTTGTTTGACAGGATGTGCCCTAGTAAAACCATGTTGCCTTGGATTCATCAAGTCCTTTCCTACCAGGTAGCTGGGTGATCCTGCCTTTTATTACTTTCTCCATGGTGTACCACCACCGATGTCAGCTCCGGGCCTGTAAATTCCCTTACTCCTCCCTTCCCCCTTATGCATGAAGACACATTTGCCTGCATTCAGTCTTCCAGCTGCACCCAGCCTCTAGGGACTGATTGAAGAGTGCAGTACATGGTAGTGCCAACATCTCACTTTAGTTCCCTTAACACCTTTGGTTCACCCTTATGGCCCCATTGCCTTGTCCACCTTCATGCAGCCTAGTTCCAACAAAAGTTCCTCCATGGAAAAGGCCTCATCTCCACTTCCCCCTCCCTGACATTTCTTTTCCCTCCTCTGCTGCCTTAATCTTCTTCTTCCATATTGAACACTGAGAGCAAAATTAGTTGTTTAGTAAGTCAATTTCTCTCTGTCCCTTGTACCCATCTCCCCTCGTTTGTTTTCACTGGTATCCCCTACCTAATGCTTCATGTTTTCATTTACATACTGAAAGAAAGTGTCCCCCAGACCCCTCTAGCTATTCGTTCCTCTGTCTGTGCCTTTGTCCTCCTTACCTCTACCCCAGCTTCTCTCTGGCTCACCCTGGTATTTACCCACTTCCACTTGTGTTGTCTTGAATTTCTGAAGTCTTTCCTTTTGTCCTTACCCTATTTGCTACTTCCTAGTATACCACAGAGGTTTTTCATCCTCTTATTTTTACTTGCTCTCTTGGCACAGATGTCAGTGGCCTCCACAATACCTTCTTTTATCCTCTCCACTGCCTTCACCTCTGTCAAATCCTCCACCCCAGCAAAGTCCTCTCCACTATTTCCCACTTTCCCAAAGTTTGCCCACCTGAAATCCAGCACCTTTAACCTAGACCGTGAACTTCGGTGTTCCTTATTCAAACCTGACGGTGTTGTGATCAGTCGTGACCAAGATGTTCCCCACCGATACATCTCTACCCTATCCCCATTTGTCAGGACTGAGATCAAGAGTACTTCCTGTCCTGGTTGGTTCCCTGACCACTTGATTTAGGAGGCCAGTGCAAGGAGTCCAATATTTCCCTGCTGCTGGTTGAAGCAGCTGAAGGGTGCTCCACTCTACATCCTGTAGGGTTCAGATACCCCATCAGCATCACTTCTCCACTTTCTGCCATTCACACAGAACTGGTCAGCCATGCTTCTATCCATCGATTCTTTGCTGTGCCGGGGTCTGTATACCAATTTACATGCACCGTCTCCCTTCCCCACCGACAATGAGACCCGAATCCTTCTGCCTCTCCCACTTACCTGCAATTTTGATCCCTGATACTCTCCTTACGTGCAGTACAACCACCCTTCTCTTCTCCACCCTGTTCTGACTGAACAATTTGTACCCTGGTATCTCCATTTCCCATCCTTGTTCCTGGTGGCACCATGTTTCCATTACCCTCACAATGGCAGAGGCCCTCCTCAACCATTTAGATGTTAAATGGGATCTTTCTGCCCAGACTTCCTGTGTTTGCACTCATGACCCTCCATCCTTGTTTCCTCCTGTCCCATAGGTTTCCCCTTACCCTCTAGCTGTGTGTGTAGGGTTTTTTGCTCCCTCCTGCCTTTTCGATTCTTCCTCTCTCCATCCTGCTCATCTCCTGGCCCAATTCCTGGCTTTCTGGCTTTTCTGTGGTGCTACCCACACTTGTGCCTTGCTCCATTTGATCCCACCCAAATACTTTCCCTTCTGTTCCTTGTACTCTGGGCTTCATTTCTATGCCGTGCTCCTACACTTCCTGCTGAAGCCCCCATCCCTCACCATCCCCACCATCCCCCTTCCTGCCTGGCATTGTCCCCTTTGTTTCCTCATCTCCCTGTCTTTGCTGTTCCTGGACAGTCATCACAGGTCCCACTTTTGCAGCCCCAACCTGTGCTTTCTGGTGGAGTATGGATCTGGGCCCCCACTCCCCCGCCATCCTTGTGCCCTTCCAGCACTATCCCTCTCTCGGGTCTCCATTGACACCCCTCCCATGCCTGGTTTTATGGCACTCACTTTCTGGGCTCCTCCTGCCCAGGATGACCCTGTTCCCCTGAGTAATGCGTGTCTCCTATCCTTGGTGCTTGAGGTTTCAGACCCCAGTGTATTTTTGTAGGCAAACCTGTGCCCCCTTCGCTTTTCCACTCCTCTACCTTGTCCACCCTTCCACTCTCCTCCCTGAGCTTTGCCAGCTGGTGGCACACTAAGCAACTCCAAATTTCCAAGCACAGTCTATTACCATGGCTCCGCACACCCTGTGCACCCAACCCACCCACTCAAAGATGCCAGCTCTAGTAACTTGAGGTCCCTTCCCCATGATGACCTCTTCTGGCAGTGCAATCAAGTGTCCACCACCCTCTCTGTGAATAAGTGGTGGTACAGATGGGAAGGATTGAGTGCCACAGGGCTGCTCTCCCTCCCCGGGAGGGTGGTTTCACATGTCCGATGCACTGAGTACCTCTGGTGGAGGCTGGTGTTATTGCAGTATTCGGCAGCAGATGCAAGGGGATCAGAGCAGTGGTGGACGTCCTCCATGTGTGCCGGGGCATTTGTACACTGGGTTGCATGTCATTGCATGTCGAGCTCCAGGATAGAAGCAACAAACCCCCTATAGTCGGGTGATGCAGCGGTGAAGCATAGGCTAGCATACCAACCACATATGGCCAGAGCTGGTCGATTCTATTGTTTCTCCTGGGTTCTGGTGGCTCTTCTTGTTGGTCAGAGAGTCTGGATCCTGATTACCCGATGAACTTAATGAATAGACCATTTCAGGCGGCCATTTCAGTCTGGTGGCTGGGATTCTGAGACATGACCCGAAGGTAGGGTTCAGAAAAGGAACCCAAACAACCCACAGAACTCTAGGCTGGTTAACATGACATCAGTACTGTGTAAAGTGATGTATATTATCCTGAAGGATAGGATGGAGGGTGTTCTGAGGCAGGGGGTTACTTTCATGAGCACGTCCTTAGCTTTGTTGTGACAGATTGGGGCATACAAGTGTGCTTCAGTTCCATGAAGTGGTGACGACATCACTGGGCCAAGGTAAGTGTCAGTATGTCCTCTTTCTGGACTTCAACAGGACATGAGTCTCTGTGCTATATCATGGCTACTTGGTGAAGCTGGAGAATAAGGTGGTGTTGGGGGCAGATAATCAGGTGGATAGGAAACTATAGCATGCTGTGTAGAGGTTTCATAGTGGGGTGGGAGGTATCATCCTCCATGTTAGTCACACCATCATCATCGCCCTGTTGTCACATCTGTATCATGGCATGCATTGCTTCTTGTGTGCAGAAAATGGGTTGTAGCCATACACATCCAGTGAAACAATATGATGCCTGCCTGGCATACTGTCACCTGCAACTACATTTTGGCACAGAGGCATCAGAGATATGTGGCCAACTGAACCGCATGTTGGCACACAGTGCTAAATGTAATTCTAAATTGCACATTCCACACTGCATACCATCCAGCAGGTGGGCTACACAAATTATTATGCCATTTGTGTGTGTTACACTGTCTTTGTACATAAAGCAGTAGTTGCCACTTTATAGGATGCATGTCATTTGAGGATGTTGATTTTTGGACCATATTGATCTGAACAGGCACCAAGATCTCTTAGAGTAATGTGTAACACAAAGATGGGACAGGATACAGGACTTTGTTTCCTGACAACTGTGTCAAATTGTACAAATCAGAGACATCTATTGAATTAGAAGTACAAGAATAACACAACATAAGAAATGTGTCATACTGTACATTAAAGTGATAGTTTTCACAAAACTCCATCACTGTCACAGTTCCTTTCTTTCACAGTGCAAACTTAATTTAATGTCATTGTACTGTTCTGCTGGTACAATAGCATTATGGAACCACTACAGATCATCTGATTCACTTTGATTTTTAAAAGCAAATTAAGTCATTAATACATAGTTCGGATAGTACTATAACTGCAAACAATTGTGATGAGCAACCCCTGACACATCCAGTACATTCTGCCACCTCGGTGTTGTGATTCCAAGTGGTCTGTTGAGCTTTCATCTGCAGGTCATAGGGGATAAAAAACAGTCTGCGTCTAACACACACTGTTTGTGCATAGTTGACTATCCGCTATTCTGCTTGTATTGTGTATTCTCCTCTTTGTTGCATGTACACTTATACCAAGTTGTAAAACAAGTACATTTAACATTGTAGTACTTCAACAGCAAAGTATTATACTTGACATGGCTGACCAAACACAGTGGTGTTATTGTTTTATTTATGGTTTGCATTTAATCATTGTTTTCTCCAACCTGGCTCATTGGTTAGTTACTCCGTCGCATCTCCCGTTCCATCCACCATCTGTTGTGCACCAACTATAGGGCCATTGCCATAACCACCGTGGCAGTGGTGGTGGCTAACCTCTCTCTACACCCAGGTTAAGATACAGTATTGGCGATGCTTCAGAAAAGGGGTGCTCTGTTGGATGTCCATCACAGCCATGACAGGGGACAACATTTTAATCCTGTTCTCTCCCTGCCTGAGTGGGGTGTGCAATTATGTCACTGGAGACAGCATGCATGTGTCCACATGAGACCCTCCAAGCGTCTGCACAAGCCATGTCCCTTGTGCTCCAGCATCAAGGCACAAGGCCCCATCCTCAAATAGGGCTGGACACATGTTGACATCTGAAATCACCCTCCATAGACAGGGAGAGCAGTCCTTCGAGGAGCAATCATCCTCCATGATCCTCGGTCATCCAAGTCCGCTACAGAACCCGTGTGAAGTAAGGTGTGGTGTCCAGCGCATCAATACTCAGCATCAACAGACCGTTATTATTATGAATTGTTTCATATCTACATACATGAAATGTGAGTGTCAGTTCTACACTACCTAATATGTACTGCTAAGTACTTTTGATCTTCATTTTTTTATGTTCTACTACATAACCTCTTCCTTTCATTGACAGGATATTATTGATGAACGGTAATCTGCTGTTACCATCGTACCTGATTTAGACAATGAGGATCAATCATATGTCTGCACAACTGAAAATTAATTTGGCAATTGTGATGAGTCTGGCTTCCTTGACTGCTCTGATGTGATGGATAACAAAATGGGCATATCTTCATTTGAAGAACCAATGTCTGTTGTTACTAGCTATCCGTGCAAACTGCCAGACACTGTTCTTAATCAAAAAGAAATCATTGGCATCAGTGGGAACACAATGCAGATTAAAGACATCAGTGTTGTAAAGAAGGCAATTACTTACAATGTTATACAACTGTTATGTTTATTGACAAGAATACTTTGATTTTCATAATGTCTGTGCAGTGATATATCATTTTCTGCAGCTTGATGTAATCATGTCTGCAGTACAGTAAATTGTAAGTGGTTGTACAGCCAAGTAACATATGTATGTAAGTGAGAATCCACAGTACTGTGTTTTCTTAATAATAATAATAATAATAATAATAAAATTTATTTAATTAAAAGCGCCTTTCAAGTTTTCAAGGTGCTGTACAGTTCATAAAACCAGGCAACAAATACAATAAAACAGAACAGCAGTTTCAACAAATAAAACCAATTACATTATGGGTGGAAGGCCTTATTCCATAAAAAGGACTTTAAAGCCCTTTTAAAAACATCCACTGTTGTACTCTCTCGGAGACGGACGGGGTAGAGAATTCCAGAGGATGGAGCCACAAAGCCAAAAGCACGGGCTCCAGAAGACTTCAAATTAACTTGGAATCTCCAGCAACCCCTCGTCAGCCGAGCGAAACTATCTCAAAGGGGTGTAAGGCACCAAAAGCTCTTTCAAGTAGTCAGGACCATACCCATGTAGGGCTTTGTAGGTCAAAGACCGACTTTAAAGGTGATCCACCACTGTATAGGCAGCCAGTGCAGAGAGCACAACACAGGGGTAATATGAGATCTTCTTGAAGCCCCAACAACAAACGTGCTGCTGCATTCTGCACTGGCTGCATGCAGATCTCGACCCCAGAAAGCCCTAGGTACAGGGTTACAGTGGTCAGCGAGATGTCACAAGGCGTGGATCAAAACTGGCAAATCACCAGGAGGAACCAGGTGCCTAATCCTGAGATGTTTCTCAGATGAAAAATGCAGTCCTGACAACAGAGGACACCTGATAATGAGCACGGTCAACTCTGTGTCAAGCTCTAGACCCAGGTTACGCACCCGTTCAGAAATGGGGATCTGGACACCCCTTGAACTATTCCGGAGGGGCCCCACCCCAAACCCCCAACCCTGTGGCCGGGTCCACAACCATAACCTCAGTCTTTCCCGATTCAACTTTAACCTGCTGGAATTCATCCAGTCTTGGATATCTGCAAGGCACTTATTCAACACGAGACAGCACTAACCTGGTCAGGTGCAAAGACAGGTAGAGCTGGGTATCATCAGCATAGCAGTGAAACCTCAGCTCATATCGTCTTACAATGTCTCCGAGGTAGCATATATACTGTAGAATAACATGGGGAAGCACCGAACCCTGTGGAACCCAGGAGGCAGAGAAAAAGCCCCTGAAGAATGTAATCCTGAGACCACTGTCTGCGTTCTCCCTCGAGGGAAGATGAAAACCATCTGAGGACCATACCTGAAAGTCACAGATGGACCCCAGGCATTCGAGCAGAACCCCATGATCCACAGTATCAAAGGCTGATGACAGATCAAGGAGAACAAGAATAGAACAATGTCTCCGATCTCTCACCATCAGGAGATCATTGAGCACCGAACCAGAGCAGTCTCGGTGCTATGCCTTTTCACGAAAACCAGACTGGAGAGGTTCATACAGACTATGGATGGTCAAATGGTTGTCTAATTGAGTCACCACAACTTTTTCAATAACCTTCCTACAAAGGAAGGTTAGAGATCAGTGATAGTTAGCTAGGTCATCCAGGTCCAAGGAAGTTTTCTTCAGAGGGAGTCACCACCCTTCCTTCAGAGAGCTAGGGAAAACACCCGTCTCCAAGGAGCACTGATAATCCAAGCAAGGATCGGGCCGAAACCTCATTACATCCCAAAATCAGGGAAGTAGGACCCGGATCCAACCTACAGCACGTTGGGCACATCTCGCAGGGCAATCCTCATAGTGTCTACAAAATCTGGCAGGTCAAAAGTACTCCAGGAAATTCCAGGTGCCACAACAAAACACTGATCAGCTGCAACAACCTTTAGAGAGGTCGGGGACATTGCCTCCGGATGTCTTCCACCCTATTAACGAAGAACCGAGCGATCTCTTCACAGTCAGTCTGTGTAAAACTCGACAGATCTGCTGACAGACTGGGTTGCACAGTCTGTCAACAGTTCTGAAGAGCTGAGCCAGTCGATTCGAGCAGCAGAAATTTCCCTGGACAGGAATTCTGCCTTCTTATGGGAAATTTCTGTTTGATAGAGCTCATAATGCTCTAACAAAATAAGATGGTCAGCATCCGAGGCAGTCTTCCTCCAACGACGCTCCAAATTATGCCCCAACCTCCGGAGCACTCTCAATGCCTTGTCAAACCAAGGAACGATGGGACGACATGGAAGAGACGAACAGGGAGGCGCAATCTGATTGAGGGCAGCCGAGATGGTCTCATTATTCTCCACCACAAGCCGCTCAGGATCAGAGCACAAATTGTCAAACAGCGAGAAGTCAAGGACAGCCATCAAGTCTTTAGGACAACATCCTGCAATGGGCGGTACTTGACCATCACCAGGGCTGACTCTACCAGGGGCCTCAAAATTGAACCCAACTGAGTAATGATCAGACCAACTGACTGGTTCCACCACCAAATCGGATGCCTCGATCCCAGGAGAAAAACAAGATCAAGAGTGACCACCTTTATGGGTGGCTGTGGAAACAACCTGTGTGAAGCTCAGCGATGTCATCATCTGGAGGAAATGTTGACCAAAAGTGAGGATTTGTGTCATCTACGCATTGAAATCAGCCTCAGTACCATCAATCTAGCTGATCCCAAAGCCATGTCGGCGGCAAAGTCTGCTATTTCCTGCAGAAAAGCTTTCATCCCTGGTGGACGGTAAATGAGAGCAATCCTGCACCCCACACCAGCCACCACAGTACACTCAAATGATCTTGCCTCCTCAACTGGAACAACAGTTAGGCCCAATCCGGTCTTGAAACAGATCCCACCCTCCCCCCAATCTAATCTCGATGATGTATAACCCGAGAACCGGTAGGAACAGCTGCCTCTAAAAATGGGGCTGCATTCCCATCCAACCAGGTCTCGTGTGCAAGCCAGAATCTTCAAGTATATTGCTGTACATCACAGGTATGTGATAGGTCCGTGGTCAAATGCCTAATGTATGAATGCACCTTGGAAGTGCAGTAAAATCCCTCAAACACACACACAATATTGTGAGTAATCACAGTTTGTATCTGTGATTTTGTTTCAGCAGTAAGGTTTGGCCAGGGGTTACATTAAGAGTCTGTTAATCACCACATCGAGGAGTAAGCGGCATGAGATGCAGTAGTCCATGGCCATATTGCCCATATGGGGTGATTAACTGACTGTTTCTGTAAGTTCTGGGAGTGCTTTATTGATATTATAAAAAATTGCAAAAGAAAAGTGTTAAAACTAAACTTTTGAATATTTCCCTCATTTTGAGGATATTTTCCATCAAATACTTATTCCAGCAACAGTTTAACTATCGTTCAAAATCTGAATCCATCATTCCACAAGGGGAGTGGGGTGGAGCCGAGGCAGATGCTTGTATGGAGCATTTACAAATGTTTGTGCGGTCTCCTCCACAGGTGACATTGCACGCCTCTATCCCTAATTACAAAAATCAGTGAAAATCAGTTGCTTCAGAAAAGGAAGGACACATCACAGGCTCTACTTCTGGACAGCAAGTGTACTTGCCCTTTCAGTCTGGTAACCGGTGGGGTTGGGTGACCCAATGTCACTGCAAGGGGTAATAAGCACTGCTACAGGGCCAGTGCTGGATGGTGGACATGGTGGGATGAGGCAGGATGCTCCCTTACAAGACAAGCACAACTGCAGAAAATGTTTGTTTTGTGAACTGCTGTGTGTTATTAATGTTTCTATGTAATTTCTTAAAAGGTATACAGGTTGGACCTGTGATGGTGGATAGAGGTAAACTGCAGCCTTATTGGTGGATCACTGAGTGATGTTCTCAGACCATTTGATTCAGCGGCTGTAGAGTTTGATGCTTCCGAGATGGATTATGCAAAATCATCGCAACATAATAAATCAGATCCTGACTATTCACCAACTCATGATGCTGGCGATGAATCTGACACAGATGTACTGTCCAGTAGTCAAAAGTTCAAGGTACGTCATTGAAACCCCAGTACAGTGTGATTGATTTAATAATGTATTCACACAGTTAGTACATTAGTAACATTTCATCTTAGTTTACAAACAAAGCAGTGACATGATATGCCATTTTAATTTTACCATTTTTATTAAATTTCTCATTGCATTTTTCCATAAGTCATCCCAAAAAGTTACAAACAGTTGTGCTGTTCACATTAAAGTACTTTATTTTCATTTTCCATAGCTGTTTGTGACAGCCAATATTTATGAAATCAAGTTAAACATTGATGAGGTGTTCTGTCACCTTTTGGGGGCATTTTGACAATATGAGTAATGACATCAGTAATTGTAGACATGCACAATTGTACATTCCTGGTTATGTAGCAGTATCTTTTTCAAAAACGTTGGATGTCAAACAAACAACAGCAACATGAACCATACGATAATAGAGATGTTTACAATACTCAAACTTTTGTCTTGAAATAGCAAGGATCAATGTAGAAAACTTTATATTTCATGGCACAGATCTCCACAGAATATGTCAGGCATACAGCAGGCAATGGTATCGAAAATCTTTAATTCCCCTTGGCAAGAACCATACCAATGCCATATCCAGATTTCCATAAAGAGTAACCACAAAGCTTGGCCCAGTGGCACTGAGGGTTGAGGCACTGGATGCCACACCTTGCACCATGTTGGTGACCCGAGTTCAGGACTACACTCGGGCTGCCAGTGGGTCGGGTGGGGAGATAGGCTGGAGCATCCCGACAGCTCACCTACTCTGGGAGGGTTGAGGCCACAGCCCGCATGCCTGCCTGACTCTGAGCCAAGGCTCAAGTACTGCAAGCCCCTAGTGGTAGGGGACGCAAGGGCAGTTATACAGAGTGACATCAGTGCTTTGCACCTTGACATCTGGGGACTTGCGCTGTAGGGAGGGAGAAAGAGGAAAAAGAGCCTGCCATTGCTGGGAAGATGGAGCCATGGAGACATGCCTCATATGTGCCTTCATCCACCCGATGACCCTGGAATGAGAAACACAAGGTAAAGGGTAACTAGGGCTCTGCCCCATCTCCGCACGGTGGGAAACTATAGCGCCATGAGGTTTTGGGGTCATTCGGGTGGGTAGATAGCGAGATAAGAAAAAAAGAGTAACCACAATGATAACAATGGTATAGTGTCCCCACCCCCGCCTCCGCCCATCCTCAACACCACATCCACATTTCCGCAATAATCACAAAACATAATGTTACTGCAGTGTGAACCCCACACACACAGGATCATGATTTCCCCACACTCTGTCTGTCACAGCAATGGACCATCAATGAATGTTACAATGCACTGTACAACTCCATTGACTGGCACTGTCAACCAGTCAGATTGTATGTGACACTCTAAGAAAAGGTTACTCACCTGTAACAGTAGTTATAAGAGTGGTATATGTTGTTCATCCACACTCTCTGGCATGTCCTTTCCCCTTTAAATCTGGCTGGAAGTCTTCAAGCTAGCTCCTCCCACCCACCGGGTGGTAAATATGGCTCCTCCCATGACACCAGATCTTAGCCACTGGAAGCAAGGTTGTGCACCTGTAAGCGAGGTCAGGCAGTGTAGGGATGAACAACATATACCACTCTAGAACTACCATTACAGATGAGTAACCTGTTCTTATAGGAGCATGGATATGTTGTTCATCCACACCTCTGGCACACTCCAAGCAGTTCTCCGGGAGGAGGGAGGCAAGCGCATACCCCTACTTGTGAATAGAGATTGGAGAACTGAGGCCCCAAAACCAGCATCCTGGGCGTGACTCAAGGTCGATGTGGTAGTGGGTAATGAAGGTGTTTGCTGACTTCCATGTAGCAGCCCAACAGATTTCCTGGATAGGGATGTCCCTGGAAGCAGCCACTGATGCAGCAGTATGGCGGGTAGAATCAGTTCTTATCCCTCTGGAAGGCTTCTTGCCCACCAACTTATAGCAACAGACCTATGCAAGATGTAATCCACCTTGCAATGGTCCATTTAGCTGCAGGTCTGCCAGAAGCGGTTTCAGAATAGGTGACAAACAGCTGGCGAACCTCTCCCAGAATTTCTGCTGTTCTTTCCTTATAATAGGAGAGAGCACATCTCAGGTCCAAGGTATGGAGCCTGTACTCAACATCTGAAGATTAATTAGGGTAGGGAGAGGAGGAACCTGCCAAGAGTCAGTCATCGATATAAGGGTAAATTAAAACTCCTTGATGCCGAACATAGGCTGCCACCACTACGTGCACCTGGTGAAGACCCTCGGACCTGATGACAGATCAAATGGCATGGCTCAGAACTCGTACAGGTTGCCTTTGACTCTGAAGTGGAGGAACCGCTGATGGGATGGATGGATTGGGACGTGGAAGAATCGCCCTGCAGATCCAGTGAACAGAACCACATTTCGCTCCAGGGATGGTATAATCTGGTTCAGAATTACCATCTGGAAGGTGCAAGACCTGAGATATTGATTCAGGTCATGGAGATCTAGGATGGGGCCGACCCCCATCTGCTTGGGCACCAGGAAGTACCTGGGCAACGAAGCCTGGGTCTGTAGGAGGATCCAGCACTGGAGCTATCACCTCTTTGCAGAGGAGCTGAGCAATGTCATCTCGAAAATTGGAATCATAAACTCTGATGAGTTTCAAGGTAATTTGCAGTGAAGACAAATGTTGAGAATCCAGGACCTACGAATTGCTAAAGTAGCATGAGGGAACCTGAATCTTCTCGTGGAAAGGAAGATCTGGTGTCATGGGGTGGTGCCGAGTATTTACCACCTGGATGGGTGGGAGGAGCCAAGCGAAGACTTCCAGCCAGATTTAAAGGGAAAGGGACATGCCAGAAGTGTGGATGAAGCGACATATCCATGCTCCTAGAAGATGTCATTATGCAGCATTCCTGGCATTATGATTTCGTGGGTTTTATGCTTGTCAATCAAGGGTCACTGCCATGAACACAGGACCATGGTGGCATCCGGGTCATGTGTGGGTGTGTGTTAGCTGTTACCAGTAGAATAGAATGGAGTTTGCTGATTATTGTTGATACGGGAATTGGTTCTGTGGATGGCGGTGACATTGCTCAGTCAGTACAGATTCATGTAATCTGAGTGTGTCATTGTACTTTATGGAATAAAACGGAACTGCATCACAGTACACAAACCATTACATCACGTTGGCACACCTAGCCATAATTTGTGATGTCTCAAAATAAAGTGTGCATGATCACGCAACATTCTCTTATAATGGTGACGACATTGCCACATAGTTGTGTACTGTTTTTGACATCATTGGTTCCACAGTAACTGAATGTGGCACTGTCATGCAGCATTCGTTTTGCAATGTCACAAAACTGTGGTTGTGTGACGACGTTGATCATAATTTCATGACATAGAATCCTAATCTGCTCTGTGCCTGTCTACTAAGGTTAAATACAGTAGTGAATTGTGCAATAACAATGCAGTTGATGCTATGTAGTTCTCGCACGTAATTGTTACAGAGCGTGAAGGGAAACCTTCTCCAGTACAGGCTCATGACACCCACAAGGCTAACTCTCAAAAAAAAAATCTGTATGGTCATTGTTTCTTACAAACTGCAGTGTGACTTCATGTCTCATATTGTTCACACAGAAATGAGAATGAAGAGGTGAAAGACTACTACAGTACTTTTGATGAACCAAAATACATAGTGTATGAGTCTCAGCTTTTGAAACTCTTCAACATACGTCAAAGTTGCCTTGGACCATGTAAAGGACACATTACCAAGACTAATGGTATGGCAACTGAGATTTCTCAGAGTTGTTTAGAGGTGGCCACAACAACAACTGGTTTAGTCAGCCTTTATCAAACTGATGCCAGCTGGGAATCTGATGTTGTTAGCAGCCATCCTGTTTTCGAGCGAACTCCCATCTAAAGTGCTGAAGATGTTTAACTTTCTGAGGGTGTCTTGCATTTCCCTCAGTACTTTCTTTAGACATCAGAAATGTTACTTGGAACCAACAGTGATGAACACCTGGAGGGAACCAGCAGGGGCAAATGATTGTAGAGCTGAAGGAATGGAAATGGACTGATATTGGCTGGGATGCCAGGTCCGACAGCCCTGGTCATAGTGCAAAATATGGCACCTTTACTATCATCGAACAGAGGCTGAAAAAATTAATTGACATTCAGTTGGTGCAGGTACATGGATTGAATCCATACTACATTATTATATAGCAATTTCCCACAGCAACATTAACCAACACAGTTCTCCATTTCAGAGTAATGAAGCGCAACAGCACTTGCTGCGAGCATGAAGGCCTAAAAAGGGTGATTGCATTCCTGAAAGACCAGAATGGCCTATCGATTGATGTCATTATGACAGACTGGCATAGGCAGAATGCTAAATGGTTAAGGGAGAATCTAAAGGACACCACCCACTATTTTGATATTTGGCATGTCACCAAAGGTACTCTTATGTTATGCTGTTCTGTTTAGGGTAATTAATTTTTTCAGTCATATCGAGGCTAGTACTTAAACAATATACCCCCACAGGTGTAGGTATACTTGTTGATCTGAAGCAGCTTATGCGGTTCGGTCTTGAGGTGCAGTGCAGTGACTGAACTGCACCAAGCGTAGTAAGTCCAACAGTGGATACACTCCCTGGAGGAGTGTACTGCAACTATGCAATGTTTCCCCTAGCTTTCATTAACCATAACTAAACTGTGGTTTGAAAATGTTGTTACTTCTTATTTCCTTCTTGCCGACATACAAAATATTCCTTGTTTGCTAGGTCATCGTTGTACTTCCCTATTCCAAGTAAGGTAGTATCAGTACTGTGGACCCCTAAAAACACCCATAAACCATTTTGTCTGTCTGCTTGAGACACTTAGCTGTGGTTCTTGAAGTCCATGATGACTGATAACAGCAATGAAAATAATTTAAAATGCTAAAATATTTCTTCATTTTCTTGGAGTACAAAATAAGGAGGACATTGTATAACAGCAGTCTACCATGATAAGGGTTTTGACACTGTACAATGTATAACACCAGTGACAAAACAACACAATAGGCATTGTAAATGTTACCATACCACATACCCTTGTAGTGGTACATTGCTTCACTGAATAATGGTCAACACAAAACACTTATATTAGCCGGCCCTGTTGCAGAGAGTTGAGGCGCTGCACCACACCTCACACAATGTAAGTGACATCATTGTTGTCAATGCTGTACAGTGCTGGGTCACGCATGACCATCTTCACATCTGACAAAGCTGATGGATCAGCAAGAGAAGTTATTGAAATGGTGACTGTGTTTCTAAGACTTTAGGTGGTATTGTTATATAGTACCATATCACTCACTGAACCATTGTCAACATTGCAGGAGTTGGGAAAAGATCTACAGAGTTGCCGCACAAAGGAATGCGGAGATGTCGCACTGTGGAAACAATCAACTGTTAACCACATGTACTGGTCAGCAGTGTCTACTGAGATGAACAATGGAGAACTAATATTGGCTAAATGGTAATCCCTGATGCATCACATAACCGACGTACATGACAATCTACCAAACAGTCTGTACCCTAACTGCTCACATGGTGTGCTTGATGTTGAAGACGGCATAAAGAGTGGTTGACATCAAGTAGGTGCTTCTTTTTGTTGATGTGATTTTTATTCCACTTTTTTAATTTTTGTTTTGCAGAATACATGACCACCACTGCCAAAAAGCAATCATTATAGTTACTACGGATTTACCGCCTTGTGTGGTGTGTCACGCAGTGAAGCAGAGTGCCTTATTGTGATTATAGAATGGACCCCATGTGTAAAATAAATTTAGAATGTGTTTAATTATGTTTTTATAAATGCATTTCCTCAACTGTGGGTATTGTATAATACATTATACCATGGTGTGTGAAAATCCTGTAACCTCATTGGTCAAAACATGTCACATGACCGTGGGTAAATCATGCTTTACCCACAGTTGAGAAACTCATTTATAAAACAACAACATAATTAAGCACATTTTAAACATGGGTCCATTGTATAATTACAATAAGGCACTCTAGAGTGTAATGATTATTGAAGTTTACCCACTTCTTGTGTGGTTTGCTCACCGGCTATGCCTCCTAACACACCACACAAGGAGTGGGTAAACCACTCCAAAAATACACACTCTGTTGTGCCTTATTGCTTAATTATACTGTATAGGTAAAGGCTATTTTGTATGGAAATAAACAGATGGTGTGCCATAAGTGACATCAATATGCTGTTCTACCACCTTGACTATGTAACATCCATAGTACAACAGCATCGAGCATCTTTACTCATGTGAAGTCTATGTACTTGTGTCGGGAAATGTCCACGCAGTGAGTCATGGGCAGAAATGTTAACCACGTGGAACAAACTCTATTTAAAATGTGTATTTTACAGCAATGGGATGACTGTAATAAGGAAAAATGTAACTGTGAAGGGTATCGTTAACTATTACCGAGGGTTCGAGAAAGAGCTTGTTATCAAATGTTGGCACTGTGTGTCCAAGTCATGGCATCACCATGGAGCCTTCAGTTATCAGTTAAATATTTTGAGATGTTGGTAGTACTGTAGTCATATTGTACACGCATAATGAATGGACAATAGTTGCTCTGGATGTTTTCAAGGTTGTGATAACAATATCGACAACTGAACATCACTGTTGTTCACTGATGCCCATCCATTGTCTTCTGTAGTGTATGAAACAACAGTGACAGCAACACAATACACTCTTAAACAGTGAAATCAACAGTCTCCACTCATGTTATGATTTGTTCACCTGCCAGCAAAACTTGACAACAAGCTCTGTCCAGATCCCACATCCATGACCTATCCAGTGCCACTGTATGTATGTACTGCCATTGTGCATTTATGTAAGTGGCCAATATGTCATTGTTTTATTATAGTGGACTGCATCTATTGAAACATCTATTGCCTATGACTGGGAGGGTTGGTCATATAGTGTGTGCAAAACTGGCTGGTAGTTATAACTTTGACTGTGTTACTAAATGGGTTCACCCTGGGACAACAAATGTCATGGGCAGAATCCCTAATAGGCCGTGTTCTACTAATTGAGGGTGGTAACTGTCTTGGACACATTATTAATTACTTCAGTACCCTGACATTCTGTTTTGTTTGCCATTGTATACAATAGACACAAAAGCAGCTGTACAACTTGAAAGCATTCTGAACTCTCAAATGCTGCTGAATGACATAAAGAAGCTGTCAAGTCAGTACCGGATGTCATCACTGAGGCCTTTCATGGTCTAACTTTCCATTATGCTCCGAAGCATACAGCATTTTCATACCTAGGCATGCAAACATGGTGAGTTCCAGTTTTGGGTTAAGCAAACAATTTAAACATGCATGTGGACAGCACACTGTAGCAGGGTGTTGAGGCACCAGGGACCATGCCGACCCGGGTTGGGGAACAGACTCAGGCCTTCTGGGGATGGCAAGGGAAAGAGGATTGAGCATCCGGAGGACCGCTGTCCTCTCCTGGGATGGGTCAGGCTGGGAAGGCACGTTCCAGTAGCAGCCACCGATGGAAACCGGCGGTACTACAAGCAGCGTCGCTGGTGGGAAAACCAGGAAAGCAGGAAAACAAGTTCAGCACACACCAGAAAATGACCTCTTCTCACACATCCAGAACCACCAGGACACTGCTCCTCCACTGCAGCACCCCTGAGCCAGTAAGGAAAAATAGAGTGGTTTGATTTCCCCTTCCCTGGTGCCTTCACCCTCGGAGCATAGCAAATCCATGAGCTGTGTTACACCGATGACTGTTAGGGTTGGCTGTGATATATGGTATGATATCAGCTCTGGGAACAGGCTGGCTGGGAGTGGAGATATTACGAGGGACGAAGAAGAGGCGGACTAGGAGGCGTTGCAGGAAGTAAAACAAGATAATACAAAAATACAAAAGTATGTCATGTTTTAATTCTGTGTGGCTTTGGTGAAGTCACACAATAATGTTGTCGAACTATTGCCATCTATTGTATAATTATAGGGCTGAAGTACTGTAATAACTACTCTGAATATTTTCTATATCTAATTTCATGAAGTGCCCTGCTATCTAATTTATTGGATGTACATAATCGTGCCTAGTGACAGAATTTATGTGCTCAACAGAAATAAACCCATTAACAAATTTTAATGAACTTATTTAACTTCTTTCTATAACTTGTCTGGCTAACACTATCAGCCATGCATTTCAATGAGAACAGTTCTCGTATGTAGTTGGCAATAATGGACGGAAAGTTACGGTACTCTATCCATTTTCCAAAGTTCAAAAGGTGGTTACTCAGTCAGAAAAGACATTGCTAAGCAAAACTATGGTGAGTGTGTGCATGACATCTTATTAATGAACAGGTTCCAGGTAGCAGCCTGCCCGAGCTTGTTAGGTGACTTAACCCATCAGTGGCATTGTCACCAAGTGTTGAATGAAAACCAGATATACAGTACAATATATAGTCAGTGTAATATTTAAATCAACAGTCAGAGACAAAAATTAACATGCACCTGACGGCCATGCAGCCATGTTTGTGATGTCACAAATTGAAGGCTGCGTGACTGGGCCCCATGAACTTGAATGTGACAGGCATTTTAAAATAGCTTTATACCCTTAGGATTTTATTCAATGTAACCAACTGATAGACTTATGGGGTCCCTTTTAGTCGACCAATCACGTCATGGAATAAAATCCCTACACTAAAAGTGCGAAGTATGACAAATACTGGTGACATACAAGTACATGGGGCATGTTCAAGCATCGTTTGTTTTGTGACATCACAAAGAGTGCTGCCTGGGCAGTCATAGGGGTGTGTTCGTTTTGTCTCTGACTTGTGATTTTAATTTTATGCTGAGTAAATCTTCTACAGTAGAACTGCCACAGTTGTTGAAAAGGCTATAGAGGGTATGTCATCGAGCACATTGATGGAGTATGGCACCACAAATGGTAGTAACCTGTTGTTTAAATGTTTTAAAATTACAGTAAGAGCACAGAGGTGTGACAGCACACTTGGGCAGGCAGTCAACCACGACATCCACCTCAGCAAGGGTGTGCCTCAATACGATTTGCCTACTGTGTTATGTGAGTAAGACACTGAGAGGCAGAATGAGCAAATCAGACCAGGCATTGTAAGTCAGAAGGTGTCCCACACCCATGTCATGGTAGATGTACAATGTCAGCCTTTTTAGCATTTTAAACAAATAGTATCTTATTTGTTCTTGTGCATTGCATAATGTCATGCTGTTGTCATCTGAAAAGAAATGTACATTGCTGACCAGGCGGTAGTATACATTTAATAGGTGGACAGGTAAAGTACACTTACTGATGGTGAAACAGTTGTCACAAAATTTAGTACAGGCATTTGTGTGACTGTATGTAGAATCGAGACAACAGCAGACCATAAAATGGTACATTACAGTTGAATAAAAAATTCATGGGAAGACTGTACTGGTTATTGCAATTGCAAAGTGAAGCCCCCAAAAATAATACTTACATGGCCTACATAGTCAAATGGGTTGCTCCTTCGCAATCAAGTTGCACCAGCGCAACACCAGTATTGCGCAACAGCCAATAGTCAAAGGGTAGTTGCTCAGCACTAGTCCGGATGCACTGAGACACAGTGATAATGTCTGTGAACACCCATGCATTAATCCCAATTCATTCCCCTGGTAGTGTAGTAGCCCCCCCCTTCCACCACATAGCCCAATAACCTTAGAATAAAGTCTGAAGTATTCCATGGCGATCCACTGGCAACCCCCACCTACCCACCCACCCCCTGCCCACCGGCTCCCTCTCATCATCATTGGGAAGCAGCAACATGCATGCATACCTCCCCAGCTGCCCACCGAATGACGGCTTACAGTATGAGCTGTTAGCCCATTTGTCCACACTGTAGACCAATGGTCTTGCAGGGAATACTGTAGTAGACAGTCACTAATATGTATGAAATCAACCATTCACATATCTGTGAATGTCTAGTGCAGTATGCCTGCAATCCCATTGGTCCACAGTGTGGGTCAATGGAATACAGCTGATACTGTAAGCTGTCACTCGCTGGCAGACAAGGAGTATACGGGTGGGTTGCTGCTGCCCACCGATGACAGTGTCGGCAAGGTGGTCAGGGGTCCTGTGTGGGTGGGTGGATGAGTGGGGATGCCACTGGACTACCAGTGAATGATTCAGAAAGTAGTATACGGGAGATCGCAGCTCTGGGTGGGTACCACAAGGCTACCAGGATTCTGTATACAGTTATTTCACAGCAATCGGGGCTGCGGGCAGAGTGGGGAGGAACAGTAGAATGACCAGGGCATAATCCACATGAATGGTATGATGATGGGGCTACAGGAGGTGTTGCCACTGTATGTCCGTGGAGGGGAACCCCATGATAGACCTGTAAATATTGTGTCCATATTGTATTGTAAGATAAACTGACAATTAAAACATAATGAGAGAAAGTCACAATGCAGTTTGTAAAAATGATAACATCACACATCTTTTTGATATAATTACAGAGTTTGTAACCACACTGAAAAGACAACTCATTGCTGGTTACTTGGATGGCCATGCCAAACTAAAGGCAACTATGACTGACTTAAGGAAATTGATTCTGCCACCACTATGCTCTTCTATGCAACACCCACAGAAGGATGAAGCAGTTGCCAACTTTGTAACTCCTTCAAAATCATGAACAGTAAATATTTACTGATAGTAAGAAACAATGAACAGTTCGTTCAAGCAAACTGAAATCAAGGTACAAGTTGTATTCATCTGGAAAAGCTTGACTATCTTCTGTACAGCACATGATGGTAGAGGGACTCTGTTATGATGACCCAACCAGCCATAGCACCATCTCACCAGCTCTGATATAGCAACGTATCTGAAGCGTCTGTAAGAAAGAAAGGCAGTATTTAAAATTGTGTTTGTATTTTACTTGATGTTACGTTAGTTGTTAACAATGACAATACAGTACTGAACTGTTAAAAAAAGGTAGTAAGGAGACATGGTACTAAGCATACACATTACGTACTGTTTGGAATCACATACTGTGTAACTTGGTGATACTGTACTTAACAGCATTACAACATAAGAAAATGGCAAGCAGAATGAGACCTCGGTGTCTGTCGGGTCTGCTTAACATAATATTGGTTGTTTCTGACTTACAATTTACATCTGTGACCCCATCTCTCCCCATCACTGCCACTGAATTTATTTGGTGTTTCCCTTGCAAGGCATCATGACAGTCTGTTATGCTATGAATACACCACCTCGTGTGGCAGCTCATTCCATGCCATCACCACTCTTTCAGTAAAAATTGCTTCCTTATAGCCATCTGAAATGTACTCCTTGCCAGATTTAGGCTGTGCCCTGTGGTAGTATCCATTTTATTGAACAGGCTCACATGAGAACACTTGGTTAATTACCATCACGTACTTGAACATCTCGGTAATATCCCTATCTGACTCCGCACCTCAGGTATACATCCCCAAGTCTTCCAACCTCTCTGCATATGATCAATCCTGCAATCCCTCTATCATTGCAGTCACACGACATGGACACTATCCATCATATCTATTTCTTTCTTCAGGTGCAGGTGACAGTATATGACTACACGCTACAAGTGAGGAACACCAATGACCTGTATAGCAACAGATTAACATCACTATTGCTACTGCTATGTCAACGTAACTATACTGCCTCCTAATTGCTTATTATTTTATTTTTTATTATTTATTTATTGGAGAATCAGATTACAACCTTTGAGTCAATGACTCATTTCCAAAGAGCTCCACGTCAGAATACAAAACATAACGAGACAAAACATTGTACATAGTTCCATATGGGTGGAGAGGGAAGAAACAACAGGATATATATATTACATGTTGAAAATAAGCAGGTTAAGTAGGTACAAGTGGATTTCGTAGATACAAGTGAGTAGTGCTGCTAGACCTATACAGATTTGGAAGCTATACATTTTGTAGTGAGCTTAATTATGACAGAGTAGTGCAATCAGGAAGTAAATGCAAGACCTAAGTACTAGCAGTTGAAGAGAGCGGTTGGATAGTCAACGTTGGCATTAGTATACAGTGGCTGGAGTGGGCCAGGGATGTCTTTAGGCCAAGATCTTGCCTTCAGAGACAGATATCTGTTTATTAGCAGGGACAAAGGCAGAGGCAGTTAAAGATTATGGGTTTCTTGAGGCTGCTTTGAAGGGGCCTAGTCTGAGAATAGAGGTGATGTCCATAGGGAGTTCATTGTACCATGTGGGTGCTCTGTGGGGAAGGACCATTGTCGCAGGGGTGGTTAAGTCTGAGGAACAGCCATGTTAATTTGTCTACCCATGGGTTTTAATGGTATGTACAGCATGAGGAGGTTAAGACTCCGGGGAGTAAGGCCTAGGTGGATTTTCTTAGTAAGAAGACATGTCTGAGTAGCGTATTCGTTCATCTAGGGTGAGGATCTTTGTACATGAATACAGGGTGTAGCTGTGTGTCAGCTTATCCACTCCAGCAAATAGCCTACAGGCCTTTGTTAATGGATAGGTGGATTTTGTTTAGTGGGTGCGAGTATGGTCAGCAGCTGAGTAGATGGTTAGCCCATAATCTTCAAGGGAGAGAACAGATGAGGTAACAGCAATGTTAAGTGCCTCTGAGGGTAGGCAAGTTTTGTGCTGGTACAGCAGTCTGGTTAAATATGTTTATAGCGGAAGAAAAGATTAGTTATATGTGGGTGGAATGAGAGGTTAGGATTGAAAAGTTAAGCCCAGATATTTGTAAGTGTAGACCTGTTCCAGTGGAAGGAGATTTTTGGAAAAGGATTGTTTGCTGGGAATTGTGGTCCTTACTCTGCGGTGGGAGAAGAGCATTGATTTAGTTTTATTTACATTGACCAAAAGTCTATGGTCAGTAAGCCAGTTTTCCACTGTATTGAAGGCGAGTTGTAGGGAGGACTGAAGGATTGCGGGGTTCAGTGAGAGGCAAACATTACCGCATCATCTGCATAGAGCAGAAAGTCACAAGGACAGGATTTGGGCAGGGTATTCAGAAAACACTGAATAGCAGTGGGCCAAGGATGGGGCCCTGAGGTACCCATGACCTGACTGGGAGTGCGGTGAGAGGTATCATCCACCTTCACACATTGGGACCTGTCTGTGAGGTTGCTTGTGAACCACCCGATGGGTCCAGGGACATGCCTGTGAGGTGAAGAGTATTTAAGAGGAGGTGTGGGAGACTGTGTCGAGCGCTTGTAGACAAGTCTATGAATACAGCTCCTGTCAATAGTTTTTTATCTAGTGTGCTGTGCAACGAGTTGGAGAACTCTGTGAAGGTAGTGGTTGTGCTGTGTCCAGCTCTAAAACCATGTTGCTCCCTGCATAGAATGTCGTATGCAAGTAAGTAGTCTGTGAGTTGTTTTGCAATGATTTTTCCAGGGCTTTAGAAAGGGTTGGGAGTATGGAGATGGGCCTGTAGTTATTGGGCAGTGTGGGGTCCCCCTCTTCAGTATTGAGTAATGGTGGCCATCTCCCCATCACTTGGGAACTGTCAAGACATAGGAGAGGTTGAGGAGATTGGTCAGGGGGCTAGTACCAAGTTGAGGATTCTCATGTCCAAGGAGTCTGTACAGTAGTTAGAGCCCCTAGCACTTTCTTGAGGTATGAACTGGCTTCATTCATAGTGACGACCCTGAGAAAGAAAGGAGGGTAGGTAATGTTGGGTTCCGGGGAGTTAGGGGTGGGGTCGAAAATGTTGTTTGGCAGAACTGCACTCAGATCAGAGAATGCCATATTTAGTTCGGTGGCGATTGTGAGTGGATCCGATGTAATATTATTGTTGACTAATAGCTGGGCAGGAGGGCTCCTGGAATTTACATTTAGTTCTTTTAGGTTATCCCAAAACAACCTAGCATTCCCCAAGAAGAGGCCAGGGTGGACTTGTTGTAGCAGGATTTTGCCATTCTAATAGCCCATGTGCACTTGTTGCGACTGAGACCATATTAGCTCCTGAACTGCCACTGTGTATGACAAGAGCGTAGCTCGGTCTGTCTCACTCATGCAGAGTATAACTTTCTCTCTTTTCTTTACATTTTTTGTGGAGTAGTAATGCGCTGATGCGAGACAGGCATACAGTTCATGGAATGCTGTGCGAACTAGATAGCACAGAAAGTGTTGCTGATTACTACAGACTGTGCTATTTGTCAGCGATGGGAGTGGAACTGAGGTGAAGCCTTGACAAGGAGAAGTTGTGTGGAGTAGTAGTCAGCATGCAGCATGCAGTGTGGTAGCGCCAGATATTGTAAAATAGAAATATTATTTATTAAATGTACAATCTGCACTAATCGACTCGACAGCATGTCCACGATTTAACCCACCTGTACTGTATGAAGCTTGCTAAGTGCTAACTGAGAACAGTAAATAAAAAGCCCACCTTATAAAATAGACATTCCTGCATGCATCTAGTACTTGGATATCACTTGGTGTGTGCTGTCATGAATAACAATACACCTCAGGCATGCATCACTGCCTGGTATATCCATAGCTATATAATTAAAAATGGATTGATGTATGCAATTTATGTTTCAACAGCATTAACTGTATCACTTGCTTACCATGACTGTTGCCGACATTGATGAAAGTTTCAGACTCACATACGCTTACATGAAAAGATGTAGTTTCATAGAAAAAGTTATCTCAAGTAGCAGAACAAATCAATATAGAGAGGACTAATGATTAATTATACCATATCATTAAGAAAAGTTCAATAAACGTTTATCTGTTACAAGCACATTACTTACACAATAAGGCACGACAGGGTACCCATTATGGTTAGATAACTGACACACTCAGATGTGTTGAAGCATGAGGCATAGCCGAATTTTTTGTTTATTGTTTATTGTAAAATCTAGAATTAATACCTTTGAGCCAAGGCTCTTTTACAAAGGTTCAGCGTCAAAACATTTACAGACAAATAGAGGTACAAGGTTGCACAAATAGCTAAATCTAATGACATAAATGTACAGCAGATAATAACTAGCACTTTCAATAGTATAGAAAACAAATGAGGAGGAAAGATATGTAAGGGAGGTAGGTAGGCAGTGTAGGTAATAAAAGAGATAGAAAAGAAAGGGTGGAGGTAGGAGGACAATGCTTCCTCCAGCTGAAAAGGTACATCACCAAACCATAATGCAACCCCTTGACTGCCTTACTGACATAATGGGTAATGTTTACTAAGTCTTATGACTTTTCACACATATACTTTGAGCTGTGACATTTTGCTGTCATAGCAGCCCAACTAAAGGTGTTCTTTGCCAGTCTGGAGCCAGCATTTTGTCTACCCATTTCACAACATAACATAAAACTTTCTGACATTTCTTGTCAACTTACTCTGACTGGAACTCAACTCTTGAATCATCTTCTGGATACTGCTGCCTATATTGGTAGTATGATGTCTCCAGATCCCATTGATTCAGGCACACATTCAAAACCAGGATGATTAGTGATGCACCCAATGATGTCAGCACCAGGTTCACTGTTGTTATATTCAATTTTGTCTAAAAACTTGTGAGATTCCTGCAGCAGACACTGCTGATGGTGTCGATCATTGGGACACAGTGTTCACAGGAACACCTAAAAAAAACAGTTGTACACAGAAATTAAAAGTGTGACACAGTATATGAATTTTGTAAATGGCTCTTTGAAAAGACACCAAGAAAACTAAGAAGGAAAAAAACACAGTAGTGCCTTCTAAGCATCATTCCAAATGAAGGCGAGGAACTATTTTATTAGAAAGCTAACTTTAGCCAGACCGGTGGCGCTGAGGGCTGAGGCGCTGGATATCATGCTTGAACCATGCGGCGACCGGGTTCAGGAATGGACTCAGGGCGCAGGGTCTACTGAGGGAAGGATAGGATCACGCATCCAGAGGACTGCTCTCCTCTCCTGGGGTGGGATGGGTGGGACACCTCGTTCCAGTAGTGGCCCCAGTGGAGACCAGGGGCACTGTAGGTAGTGGCGCAGGAGGGACAAAACACCAGAACACGGGAAAAACACTCAGGATTGGCCAGATGATGGCATCCAGTTCAAGACATGTCTGAAGACTTACTGCAGGGTCAGCCTCACCTCAGCAGCACCTGAGGCCGAAAAAGGAAAAATGGTGTGCTGGGCTGTCCCCACCGATGCCTTCCCTCAGAGGAGAAGGACATACTCATCAAAGGGTAACATAAGCTACCTCAAGTTAGGCTGCGATATGAGGCGGAAGGGTGCCCGGGAGGTTGGAGGGGTGCAGGGAACCTAGAATGCCCAAAGGAGTGGCAAGATCCGGAGCCAGGAGGAGAAAATAGAATCTCAAAAAAAAAAACTAACTTTATTCTAATGTTTCATTACCTTTTTATTTTTAAACTTATTTTTAAAGTTCCCATTTGTTACCTCAATAATACCCAACAGGGTGGGTGGTCTTGTGCTATACCAACCTTCCAGGGCTATAAGGCCCTCCACATACGGCGTTGGGCATCAGTACACCACTGGGTGGTCAGTATAGCACAATATGGACCACCCTGTTCGTATATTGCTTATGTATGATACCAGGACAGCACACTGGTTGTAGTCTTTTGTTAAAATGAGTACTAATAGGGTTAAGTGTCCAAAGCAAAATAAAAATAAAGTGTGAATAATTCAGCACATATTGGCAGTCATTATCATAACATCATCTGTAACATACCACTCATTGTTACTGATTCTACCATCATTGGTTCCTTCGTCCCCTACGCATTGTGGTGTTTCCAGTAGTGCACAAGCAGGTGGCTCAAATCTGTAGGGATGAATTCCACCAGACAATGCTGAATCTGTCACACTGGTAGAAGCTTCATCACTGACTGCATCATCACTAGATTGGTAGCCTGCATAATCATGATGACTGCTGTCATCACCGTCATTAGTATCATGAAAAGTCATCATCCACATCACTGCTTGGCATTTTCTGCAAAATATAAATTATAAAATGGGGTATAAAATCCAGTAGGTGGCAGAAAAACAGCAGCATTACACTGACTAGTGCATGCATTTCTCCACCACTGTGGCAGTGCTATGGAAGGCATGCAGTAACACGTCACTGTACAGTACCCATCACAGCTGTGTGCCACCTCCACCATGACTTGATGCTGACCACGCTGACCTGTCATCCAATGCTGTGCTGCCCTCTCTGTGCCTGTCTCACCTCCCACGTCGCATCATACTGACCATGGCAGGTATGGATAATACACCACAGGTGCACTGCACATTACACGGCAGTCCACAGACAGAGGCTCTACATGCAGCACGGCATGCAGCTGTCCTGTAGTTTACTTCTGTCAGCCAGCATGTTTTACTACTGCATCTGTGTGTCCACCTATGTGTCTACACCCTCCCACTGCTGCACTACACACAGGGCTGACCTGGGTGACCATAACACCACATGTTGAGATCCATGAGTATGTGCCCAACTGGCATGCATCGCTCATAGATATCCCATACAAACATTCAAATAGGCTGTGGGCACCAACAGGGTAATCTGGTATGCCCATGCAATGACCATGGGCACCTCAGGCATAAAAGGACATGCCTTGGGATCCACAGGCTATCTGCATATCACCGTTGCTCTATGCCTGAAGCTCCTCCTGCTTTTTCCACAATCAGACTGGGGAAAATTCTCTGCATGGGCTGCAGATCACTGAAGTCGAGCATTTCACACATCATAGACAGGGCAGATATCCATGATGGGTAATGTTCCATCTGACATCCGCAGCCAATGTGTTACCATGTCACACAACGTCCACCTCTGTGATTGCTGGTAGCACACATCCCAGGCAGAGGGTCGACAACTTCATCATGGCCTGTGCATCCTGGCTGCACAGTTGCTGATATCACCACATTCAAAACAAAACTGACAGAACACAAACTATGATGGGGTGGTGTATCGATCAGCAGCTGATCTTTAAGTGTAGGCAGAGTAATCAGATGTCAAAAGAAAATTAAAAGATTAATCATTTTAAACTGCTGGCCTTTGTTCAATGTCCTTCACATCCACACATCCCATCCTAATAACCCTCAGCTATCACTGATAAAAGAGCCAGTGCCTTGACATCCTTCAACAGGCTCATCACCTTCATCATGCTCACTCTCTTCTGCCATAGACAGTATTCAATCTGCTCAACAGCCTATAATCCTTCCTATCAGAGTCTCATGTAAAGTCTATCCAAAATGTTTCCATTACCTATGCATACTATGGCTGTTGGGGGGAGCACCTCTCTAACAACAACCCGAACAAGCCACTATTTCGATGTAAACTGGAGGCAGTGGACTAAAATGTCAACAGAAAAATATTATTCTTTTATCCCTACTCCATTTCTGATGTTTTCAATCTCAACAGCTCCAAATTGCCACTTGTGGCATGCAAGGTTTCAATGGACTTGGTGTGCAACACATGAGTGGAATGGCAACTACAACATGATTAGATGTCATTGGAAAGGTTTGTTGGATATCGACGAGAGTGTTGCCCCCTCCCCAACAGCCATAGTATGCATAGGTAATGGAAACATTTTGGATATACTTTACATGAGCATGTGGATATCGATTATGGTACTAGATTAGAAAGCTAAAAGCATTCAGACTGTCACAAAAGTGAGGCATCTATCCTTAGGGGCACAACATCATGATACCAGTCAGTCAGAACACAGCATCACAATAGGCACAGATTATTCCATTTTCTATTTATATTGAGCCTCCTTTCGAAACAAAAGTTCCACTCCAATATCACACTGCAGACAAATGAATACAGTCCAGTGCACAGTCACACATAAACGCACCCTCCCAACATTGCTTCGCAAATCGGGTAACAGTAAAACAGCTGTGATTAGAAGGAAGGTCATTTCTGAGACTTCAAGACAGTTACACTGGACAACACTTACTTCAACTATGTCATTATTTAACTGGATGCTGCTACTAGATTAGCTCCACACAACCACCATTGCACAAAAGGAAGAAATGTGCCGACTTCTGGCAAACTGGGGCTTCATTTACTGACGTAACGTTTACTTCCTCTTCGATTGCGATACGGCTCGGAATCTTCAGCTTTTTCTGGCGGTCTCATTTTAAATAAATTAAAATTGCATAAAGACATGAAATTTTTCGATGTTCCGTGGACATATTCCAGCTCAGGGATGTACGTGCACACCACCATAACAGGTTCTCTCTTCTATGAAAGCTGCTCTTTAAACTCCTAAACCCATCACTCTTATCCAGAATTCAAACAAATTAACATATGTCATAAAATCATTCTCCAGCAAAGAACTAGACAGAGTTGCCTTTTACACCACTCTTCACTGACTGATCTCATAGAATCCCTAGCCATAATAATCCAAAACCAAACCAGTATAAAACAAGAATTTGTCAATGCTGAATGTTGTCGCACTGGCATTGGTTTTGTAGTGCAGTGCAGAAACACATTTTGGGCAGGATGTGAAAATCACAACTGTACTGTTCATAACGGAGGTGTAAAAATGGCAGTGTTGAAAATGTGGCATGTAAATATTGCAAATTTCGAAGTTACAAGAGTGCCTGGGAAAAGAGCAACGCATGCTTGTAACAGTCATTTTATGGACTTTCGGCACCAAATTTTCAACATAGGCATTTTAGAGTTTGCTCATGAACAGTGTCACTGTCATTTTGTAATCTGCCCTGAACACTGATTTCCCACAGTGACCAAGCTATTCTGTGCTGGAAGTGCAGAAACATATTTTGGCCTGGATGTAAAAATGACAGCTGTACTGTTCAAGGAGGTGTAGAAAATGGAAATATTGAAAATCTGGTGTGAAAATATTGTGAATTCGTGAAGTTATGAGCATGCGTGCAACTGCACAATGCACTCTCGTAAAACAGCCATTTTTTTATTTCTTCCACCAGATTTGCAACATAGGCTTTTGAGAGCCCACATTAGAACACTGCCACTGTCTCAGACATCGAAACCGGTGGATTTTGTGCAGTGACTGCAAAATCACCTTTCGTGACCGATTAACATCATAACAGTGACAGAATTCATGAGGAGGGGTCCCAAAACCCCATGTTGAAAATCTGGTGCAAAATTCCCAAAATGCCGAGATATGCATCAAAGTTGAAAAACCCTATTTATTCCATTATACAGCTTACGGCATTTCCTCAGTTCTCGGTTGGCTTTGAAGAGTGCAGACATGTTCCTGCCCACCAAGATCATTGCGCTGGACTCCGGAGGTAAGTATGAGGTGGGAGGGTGTAGGGAGGCAGGGTGTGCAGTGGTGGGTGCGGGTGGTAGGGAGACTACTAGGGACCATTTTCTGTTTACAGGTGTTAAAGAAAAAACATCACGGATGGTTTTCTTTTTTGCAGGTGTTTTTTTGGGGGTTACCATAGCCAATGGGATTGGGCACCCCAGTCAGCACATAGGGAGGGAGACAGATGTCGACGGATTGGGCACCTCGCAGCAAACAATGAAAGCAGGGGGCGATGAACCAAGGGGATTGGGCAACCAAAAAGGAGAGGTGGGCACAAATTATGCCGAGTGGGGAGGGGCTCCCATCAGCACATACAAGAGGGGCAGGTAAGCTGACCGGGGATTGGGTGCACCTGGTTTGCAGTTTAGCGGCCACTATGCTGCTATGTTTGATGCTGTCCACTGCATGTGATGAGCTTTTCTCTCATTTCAGTGGACCATTCATAGATGTGCTCACCTGGGTGGTGTGGCACCAGCATGCAGGCTGATTGGGGAATGAGGATGCACCTACTGGTGCATGCCCTGCATTCGCCCAACAGTGACCCGCCCAAAAACTCCACTACTGCAAGATGTTGGCTGCTGCAAGCATGCCAACATAAAACATACTGCAAGTCATAAGAAACACAAAATCAATCTCTTCACAGACAACATTATGTTATTCTTGGCCCATCCTCATCTATCATTCCCAATAATACCTACTATGGTTCCAATTATACTCAGTATCATGAATATCTGGGAAAGAGTCAGGCCTTTGAGTTAAATAGCACAACATGGAAATGATTTGTTTAAACCAAGAGGTAGCCACCACTCCCATCATAGGGACAGATATACTCTATAAAGATACAATAAAATATTTAGTGATTATGGTCACAAAGATCTTAACCAACTGCTCTCATATAATTTCCCACCACTAATGGACAAAATTTCTGAGGATCTAGACAGATGGCAGGACCATCCTCTCATGCTGATAGCCTAATAAATAAAGAAAAAATGTATATTCTCCACTGTTGTTATTTTATTCCAGTCCTTACCCATAATTATAAAATAACATTTCTTCAAAGATTTCCACAAGACTACAACTAAGTTTATTTACCACAATGAGACTCCTACTGTATGTTGAAGATGATTTCTTGAAAAGATAACGTTCTCACTCTCCCTAACTTTCTGATATATTATTTTGCTACAGATATCCCAAATAAAATACTGGTTTATTTATGAAGGTAATCATCATAAATCTATAGAATAAAGCAGTTCACCCTTATAAAAATATTTGGCAAATTTCATATTCAGAGAAACACCTCCATTTGTAGTAAAGATATAGAAGCAGCTTGCTATGTTTACAAAATATAAAATTTCTACACACTCCCCAATTCCCTAAAATCACAATTTCCTACCTCTGTTCCTTTGTCTTGGATAAAAGTTTTCACAATGGGTTTTGTTTTTAATAGCTGAGTACAGTTTTCTTGTGTTAAGGGTGTTTCTTTGTGCTTACCTACAGTATATAGTTTCTGTGAAGCCAGGTTGATTTAACTGATTGTTTTTCTTCTGGCAGCACACAGAAGTCAAACCCTCCCACCCCCCACCCACCTCAGGGTTGATCCGCCTTTATAGGCATCCAATAGACCACATGTTCTTAAGGGCACAGGGAATTTTGGTAGCACAGTATGATAAAGTAGCCTCAAATCAGAAGCAGAGCAAGATAACTTCTTATTTTAGTGTAATAAACTCAGTGGGAATTTAAAGCTTTTTATAGGAGTGCTAGAAATGTTCTGAAAAATGCACTGCATCAGAGTTTTCTCCGCTTAAATGCACATTTTGCATCTGCAAAACAGGTGTGCATTTAAGCGAATCCACTGTAGTGGGTAAGATTATGGAGGCACTGCTTAAAGAAATAATAGTTGGACACTTTGAATCCAACAGTGCCCAAGATCCAAGGCAATATGGATTCACAGCAGGAAGGTCATGTCAAACGAATCTGATAGATTTTTTTGACTTGGTTATGAAGGAGGTAAATCAGGGGAGTGGTGAACATCACTTACCTCGATTCAGCAGGCCTTCGCACTGTCCCACATAAAAACTGGTTAGTAAGATGGGTAATTTAGGCATGGGCCACAAGGAGGTAAACTGGGTTAGAAACTGGTTAATGGACAGGAGGCAAAGGGTGGTGGTAAATAAGATCCAGTACTGGGAGAGGGGTGACCAGTGGGGTGCCTGAGGATTATTCATTGGGCCAGTCCTGTTTAATGCCTTCATCAGTGACATAGTGGAAGGGCTGGATGGAAAGGTCTGCTTGTTTGCAGATGGCAACATGATCTGCAACAGGGCTGACACCCAGATAGGACAGAGAAAATGAGGAAGGACCTGGTAAGCCTGAAGAGTGGTCTGAGGTGTGACAGCTGAAGTTCGTTTTAAAGAAGTGCAAAATAATGTACCTAGAATGAGGGAACCCTGAAGAGAACTACAGGATGGGGTGGAGTTGATGACGGTCACTAAGGAAGAAAGGAATCTGGGGTTATCATTTCAAACAACCTAATGGTGTATAAACAGAGTACAAAGGCTGCAGTGAGGGCCAATGGCATGGGTGCATAGGCAGAGGTATAACTAGCAGAAGGAGAGAGGTGATGATTCTATTGTATAAAACACTAGTGAGGCCTCACCTAGAGTACTGTGTACAGTCTCTGGAGGCCTCAACTTCATAAGGACATTGACAGGGTGGAGACGGTTCAGAGACGGGTGACAAAGATGGTACAGAACTTGCACAAGAAAACATATGACGAGAGATTAAAGAAGCTAAATATGTACTCGCTGGATGAGAAGAGGGAATGAGAGATACAGTTTGATAAATCTTCAAGAACCTTAGAGGCATGAACAAGTTGCAGGGGCGCGACATCTATAGGAGGAGTACAAGAACAAGGGCATAATATGAAACTGAAAGGTGGCAGGATAAGGGTAAATGTGAGGAAGATTTTCTTCATAGAAAGGGTGGTAGATGCATGGAATAGTCTGCCACAGGAGGTGGTAGGAGGAGCACAGTGGAGGGATTTAAACATGTATGGGACAGGCATAAGTGAACCCTAGAAGTGGGAAGGAGAGGAGAAAGCAGTTGATCAAGTAGGGTCAGAGGCTGCAAACAAGGGTAGGACTTACGGGCAGACTGGATGGGCCTAGTGGTCCTTATTTGCTGACAATTTCTATGTTTCTATGTTTTTATGATTTCCTGGAACTTTTAGTATATAAGAATGCCTTAGCAATGACATTTCCTCCACGTTGAGGATCTCCACTTTCATTTCAGTCTCTCTCACACTAATTGTTCTGCTATCTATAACATTCTGACTTTACTCACTTACACAGTCATTTAAATACTCTCCTATTGAATCCTGGTTACTTTGAAACCAATTGGGAGATAAATTCATTTCAAAATCATATACATAATAACAAAACAGTGATTCCTGGAACTTAAACATAGATTGACCTCTTCAAAATCAAACAAGCTAAAGCAGTTGTGTGACAAACTTGATTTTTAAAGCAAGTTGCAGAACCGATCACACCCAATCCAAAAAGTAATTTGAACTCCTCTGTTCTGAACACTGCACTTATGAGCTCACCTCAAAATTATCTTACTGCTGTTTTGACAACAACTGTAGAAACACCATTATTGTGATTTATGTTAGGGATACAAACAAGGCCCAGATGTGTCAAAATTCTTCAACAAATGGCATTTCTCTCACATTTGTGAAATGTATTATAGTCCAGTGTCTGCCAACTGGTAGAAGTTTTACATAGCCCATAGAGTGCACAAAGCTGCAGCATAGTTAAATCAGCTACCAATCTCTATCATGAACAGACATGCCCCATTAGTGAAGCTCAGAGTAAAAAGAGAAACTGCCCTTGGTTTAGCCAAGACTTAAAACTGTCAGTAAGGGACAGATATAATCAATGGTCCAGAGCCATGCTCTAAACTGCCACACAATTGGACCTTATTAAGACAAAATAGGAACACTGTGCCAAATTAATTTGATCTGCCAAAGCTAATTATTATTTCAAGCTCCAGAAGCCAACAAAATGATTCCTCCAAATTATTGAAGTCAGTAAAGGCTCTAGGAGGAGAGACAGTACCCTCCTCATTAGCCAAGCAACTCTTGGAAGGACCATCACATATAAGCAGCTCATAGTAACTTAACTCACTCTTTGCGCCTACTGGCCTGGTATATGACAAATGCATGATAAGTGAGGGTGAGGGAAGTGGAGGATGGCAGTGGGGCAACAAAGGGAGGGGTGGGGCAGCTACACACTAGAGTGCTAGCAAGACACTTCAGAAGACTTAGATAGACCGGTGGTCTGTTTCTGCTGCACATTTGTATATTCATATGTTGGTATCTTCTGCTGCTATATTCCCACTACCAAATACAATGCAATTTTGTCTGATGTCAACCATTTTGTCTCCTGCTTTCTGCACTAGCTCAGCCTCCCTTTCTCTAGCATTACACACTGAGTTTGCCCAATTTGCACAGATGTTTTTTATAGTTAATTTGTCATCCAAATGCAGTGCTTTGCCATTTTGTCTGTGCTGTACTGAACTTATGCTCTTTATGTCACCCTCATTATAACCATGTCACCTGACTGGCGATATTTTGTTTGTAATTGTGCTTCTCCCTTCTCCTTTCCCCCAGGTCTCACTTGGAAATGAGTCTCAGCTCTATGTGAGTCTCCCAGTTACCAATTTTAAATTAATAAAGAACAATCTGGCCCCTTCTACTTCCAGACCATCACCTTTAAATAAGTGGAAGATCCTCAATGAATATCTGAAGAAGAGTCTAGGGGCTGATGATACAGAATCCTGCTACCTAAGAGCTGTGCATACCATGCTTACTGCTCCAATAACCCACCTCTTTAACTTTAAACTAATTAGTAATGAAATACCTTCACTCTGGAAGATGGCACTTATCCCTTTTCAAATCTGGAGACAAAGCCTCTGTAGTAATTACAGGCATGGTTCCATACTCCTGTTCTCGCTAAATTATTAGAAAAATTAGTCAATGAACAGCTTCATGAGTATCTCACTGACAACCTCATCTCCCCAACTCAATCTGATTTTAGTGGGAGTCTTTCCAGACCCCTAAAGGAGGTGGTCATTTGACCACTCCTTAGAAAACCCTCCTTGGATCTCCACAATCCAGCTAACTACCGATCTCGCTTCTAACCTTCCGTTGTGGGGAAGGTTACTGAAAAGGTGGTTGCTGCAACTGGACAATCACCTTGTAACTCACAGCATCTATGAAGCTCTTCAGTCAGGTTTCAGGAAGAGGCATAACATGGAGACTGCCCTTGTTTGGTACTTAATGATCTCTAATGGTGAGATCGAAGGCTCATACCATCTTGGTCCTTTTTGATCTCTCAGCAGCCTTTGACACTGTGGACCATGGGGTTCTTTTGGAGACCCTACGGTTTCTTTGTGGACTGTTGGAAGAGTCCTCGAATGGTTTTGATCATTCCTCATAGGCAGATCTCTGAGGGTGGTCACTGGAATTTATTCCTCTGATGCCCTTCCCTGTCTTCTATGGGTGCCGAGGGCTCCATATTGGCACCCATGTTATTTACAGTGTATACGCTGCCATTGGGAGATATCATCAGGCAATATGGCTTGAGTTTTCACTGCTATGCAGATGATACTCAGCTGTATATGTCCTTTGTGCCTGGACAGGTTGATGCAGTCTCTGCTAAATAGCTGCCTCTCTGAGATCAGAGATTGGATAAGCTCGAGTTGGCTGAGATTGAACCGGATAAGACTGAGGTGTTTATTGCAGACCGGGTCACCCGGGGCAGGTTTTGGGGCTGGGCACATGTCGGCCTATGGCTTGATGGTGTCCAGCTCATTACCTCAGATCAGGTGCGTAACCTGGGTGTTATTTTGATGATGGTTTGACCCTGAAATCTCAGGTGTCAGCTGTGGTTAAATCCTCATTTTACCATCTGAGGAATATCGCCCAGGTGAAACACCTGGTTCCACCAGGCGACCTTCCAACATTGATCCATGCCTCATTACTACCCGTCTTGAGTACTGCAATGCCCTCTACCTGGGGCTGTTTGGGGTTGATATCCGCTGCTTGCAGCTGGTGCAGAATGCTGCAGCCACACTGTTGACTGGTACCTCTAGGACCAGTCACATTATGTCTGTGCTGCGTGAACTGCACTGGTTGCCAGTTCAGTAGCAGATCACCTACAAGGTAGGCTTGCTTACCTTAAAGCCCTACATGATCTGGGACCTGACTACCTGAAAGATCTCCTGATTCCCTACTACCCCAAATGTCCTCTTCGATCTGTTGACAAGGAATTGCTAGAGATTCTCAGGATTTGTTTAAAACTTCTGGAGCTCCTGCTTTTTCATTTGCAGCACTAACCTGTGGAATTCTCTACCTCATTGGTTAAGAGAATGCCTGACCATTAGTAGTAGTTTTAAAACTATGTTGAAAACGTATTTATTTTCCTTGGCTTTTCCAGACTAATTTTAAATAATTTATTCTGCTGCTTGCTTTTAAATCTTATGCTTATGTTGTGTACAGTGCCTTGATTTCGAAAGGTGCTTTATAAATAAAGTGTTGATAGATTGATTGATTGATTAGTGCTCTGCATAGTGCATCAACTGCATTAGTTAAGGTCACAAATGATTGTCTTGCCATCCTGGACCAAAAGATTATGAATGTACCTATTTTTCTTAATCTTATCAAGACCTTTGAGAGAGCAGATTACCAGCATTTGCTGAATAAACTCCTGGTATTGGCAACTCCTCTGTCTTTGCCTTGGTTCACAAACTACCTAATGGGTAGACAGCAGCAATTTAAATCTGAAGGGCTTTTTGTCCTGTTCCCTGATACTTAAGGGATTCCCGAAGGATCAGTCCTAGACCCTCTCCTGTTTATGACCTACACTAAAGATCTGGGGATTAATATAGGTGATGTCAACCTTCATTATTATACTGATGTTACAGTAATTTTGATCTCACTATCTGAAGCATTAACTGAGCTGCAGTCAGCATTTAATTCCTTTCAGATAAACTTGTTTCCATCTAAACTTTCAATGCTACAAAAGCAAAATGTATTATTTCTGGTCCTAGCAGCATATAGGCAACAAGTGTCACTGCTCCTAGTATCCACACCTAATATACAACAGTCTGGAGCCAGTGGAAACATTCAAATTTCAACAGCAAGCAGTCGGGCTACTCAGCACATTGCAAAAAGAGAGATCAAGCTGGACCCAGTTAACAAAATACTTTATTAAATAACGTTAAAACAACAGGCCAACCGCCTCGATACCCTGTGACCAATGTTTTGCATCACTCTGACACTTTTGCAAGGCCTCTTGCCTATACAAATTGAAAACAAATGAATTTATCCCACTAGATGTCCACAGATATGTCTCAAAATAAGGCAAAATGGCATTTGGCTGGCTTGCTCGATGTCTGCAAACAAATTACAAGCCACTCTAAACATTAATTCAATGATCTGCCTCCATTCACTCAAAATGTTGTTAGAAAGGCATTCATATGTTTGAGGAAAAGGGGTTGGAACCTAGAGGTTCACCTGGCCTTTTGTTATACTGTATATGTTGTTGTAGCAAGTGAGTAGCCTAATGAGTCTGCCCTTGTAAGGGCTCGAGGAAGACTCAGGACTCATTACATTTGTTAATAATTGTTATTGTTTTGTGATATGTATTTGTGGCCATGGGGCCATTTCATCATGGGCCACAGTAATCCTGTCTTTGTGGTTACTCATTTTGGTGAGAAAAAATTACAACCTAACAATTACAGGCATACACAGACCTGAATGACATTACTGCTAGGCAGAATCCAAGCCATATGTGACATTCAGGAAGGCAGTGATGCTAGGGCATCAAGAAGTTCAGTTCCAGTGACAATGCACTGCATGGCTGAATAAAAGTCTGGTAAATCAGTCATGCTCGAGAGAGTCAGGTAGCAGTGTAATGATGGCATTCTGAGTGATGCCGGAGTAATATTTCAGATGTCCATCTGGAGTACCGGACGGTATAATCCCAGTAAATAAAACAATAAAGCAGAAACAGTAGTAAAGTACTACTAGAAACAACATGCTACCTATTGCCAGTACATAGAAAGTTTTATACGCTTCCATGAAGTTGAAGGGTAGGGAGGGAGGCATGTTCTGGGTGGCTTCACCCACAGTTGGCAGAATTTAGTAGTCAGAAAGGAGGCCCAGCATTTGTAATAACCAGTCATTGTGTGGAGATGAAGTTGGAGTGCTTCTCATAGGTTGCTAATTAGCCAACTGCCAAGGTCTATTCCTGAACTGAGTAGACATCTGTAGAGCACCGTTTGCTTATAATCAGTCTCTTGGCAGAGGCACATTCTGCTGTGAACTACTGAGTCTGAGGGAAAATGTTTGCATGCCAGCTGAGCAGCATCCCAGCAGGAGCACTTCTCCTCTAGGTGAGATGGCACCCTCTGTGACTTTGGTACATATATTCTGGATCAGCTGTCAGAAGTGGTGAATTAAGGGGCACTCCCAAAGAATGTGCAGTAGTGTAGCTTGTAGTCCTTGACATGCCCTGCAGCAGTCTTCATTCAGCAGTCCCATATATTTGAGGAGGGTGTGGTACCACTTATGAAGTGTCTTGTTTTGGATTAGTCTGCTTCTATCATCTCTGTTGACTCTGGAGCCTCTTCCAGCAATGGCCTTATTGGGATTTGAAATGGGATGGCCAAATTCAGTTTGGCAGGGCTTCAGGCCATTTGATGGGAGGGAGGGTCAGGCTTGCATCTTGTATGGATTTGTAGATAGCACTGGCCTTACTCCTTTGGAGGTAGTCCATGTAGTAAGTGGATGCAGGCCTTGGGAAGGTGCCTGACCTTAACTCTGTCCCCAATATTTGTTCTTCTGGATGACATCCCTGAGTTGGAGGTATCTCCAGAAATCTTTCTTTGATATGGCAAACCTCGGTATGATGCCTGCAAAGGAGACAATGTGTGCAGTCTGGAAAGAACATCTCTTTGATGAAGTGGATTCTTGCTTTTCCCACACAGTCCAGTGGAGCATTTTACCCCAATGTGGATCTCCACTTTGCCCCAAAGGGAGGGGGTCCAGGCCCTAGGGGCAAGAGATTCCTCTCTCGAGAGGTGGAGCTTCTTCAGAATGCCACTGAGACTGCCAATGTGTGGGAAGGGTTCAGAGGCATACCCTGCTTGACATATAGTGCCACTTATGGAGAGTGCCCCCAGTTATGGAAGATTCTATATGGAACTAAAGAGGAGTGGCTAATGGGTCACTGTGAAACCACTGTGACATCTTAACTGAAATAAAGGCTGCATGGTAGCCCCTAGAGCCATGGGAGGCCCCACCATCCTCTTCTCCAGTAAGCTATCCTTTTAGCCTTACAGTATTTATTTATGTCTTTGATAACCGGGTGAACAAACTGATCCAGAGGACCATTTTCAATTCTGACCCAGGCCACCAGGGTAAGAACACAACAAACAACAAACAACAATGCAATACAGAGATACAATGAGAACAACAACAAATAAAAAGTGCAAATTACATTAGTACAAATATTTCAGAGAAATCAATTAATATTTGTGTGGTAACGTACATTAAGTGGCTATTCAATATAAAAGGCTTAAGAAGGTTCATAGGTAAAGTAATTACATGCAATGTGCATACAGTCACCAGGGAGCTATGACTACAGTAAAAAAACAACAGCCATATGCAGATTGAACAAAGGATCAAAACAGTGCAAGAGGTAGGGGCACTGGAGGAAGGGTAATGGCACAAAGAGGTGCTATGTCAAGTTACAGGCCCTGGTACTGACTGGAGGATAGTGGCACGTATAAGCGTGCCTTGGTCTGGAGCCACGACTTAAGTAGCCTTTAAAAGACTGATGGGAGGGGGATGATCGGATGGACAGGAAGTCTATTTAGAGTGAAGGGCAGAGACAGAGAAAGCTTTACTGCCCATGGTAGTAGTAGTGGAGGATTTCCAGTGGGGAACAGAGGCTAGAGACTCTGAAGGACCACTCTATCAGTGAGTAGGGAGGAGTAGTTGGACAGCTGATGGTTCCTGAATGCCTGGGGTTTTCTCTTCCCACAGGAAATCTCCCAGGACTTTATTTTGTTGAACCAGATGGGTGGATCTTAAGGGTCAAATGGGCTAGGATGTGTATGAACTTTGGGCAGTATATAATTTTAATAACAACAAAGGACTCCAGCCACACCAGGACCACAGCACACGCAGGACACTGCAGCAAGGAGATGCTGGGGTCTCCTGAGCCTGCCCAATGGCCCTTTCCTCCAGCAATCACCTCAGGTTGCCAGAGACTCTCTACACTGACTCACACACAAGTCTCTCAGCCAATTGGACAGCTGAGGAGGCAGGACTAAGCTAACCATCAGTTCCCGGCTTCCACACTGCCCACCAAAGGACTCCAGCTGTACCATGACCTCAGCAAATGCTGGCACTGCTGTAAGGGATTGTGAGGGAGTTTCCTGAGCCTGCCCAATCCCCTTCCCCACTGATCACCTCAGGTCACCAGGGATTCTCTACACTGACTCCCTCCCACAGCAAACCTCTCAGCCAATTGGAAGACTGCTTTCTGTATTTCATGCCATCTGCCCAAGCAGCCCATCCATGCAGCAGCCCATCAGTGCAAAGGTTGTGTGCTATGGACATCGAGAAGTCTGGCTGGAGTCAGCCATGAGTCAACTGGTTGGCTCAGTCATGCTGCCTCAAGCCTGATTTCAAACAGGCATGTTACATGCACCGCCATTACTGCCTATCCTCTGTTATCTACCTGTATTCATGTATTGTCTGGACAGATTTGTTCAAGGTCCTTACAATGTTTTGTACAATGTTTTGTGCTGTTTGATTACACTATGTGCTCCTCTGTTACTGCATTTGCTGATTCAAAAAGGAGCAGCTGCTAGTATTTTACTGGTTCCTGCCAGCCACTGTTTTCACTGCTCAGTACTTTCCTTTGCTACAACCTATGTCAGCTGCTTATCAATTACACTTGCTTACCTGTTTCTAGTTCAATTAGTTATTTTATGTTTATAGTAATTTTCCCTGACTGCCATATAATCTACAGTATATGATCAATTTACTGCCTGTGTTTTCAGTTTGCCTTATTGCTACTCAAATCTCCTGTATCTGAATTTTGCTCCAACCCCCTCACCTTTCTCTACCTTCCTTCCATCCTTTCCCTCTGTGTACCCTGCCTGCTCCCAGTCTCTCAGATTCTGCCAAACATTTCCTCTGCTCTTTTCTCTCCCCTACCCCAGTCTATCCATACAATGCTTCTCTAGCTACCTACCTTCCTCTCTACAATATCTCTCCCTTCTCTCCCCTCCCTCTCTCACAACCACTTGAATCCCTTTGCCTTCTCCTTTCTCTGTAGCCTCCCCTCTTCTATTCTCAACTTCTCACCATTTGCTTCTGCCCTCACCCTACAATCCACCCTAGATCCCTACCCCTTATTCCATCTACCTGACCTCCTCCCTACCTACTCCTTATAGCTTAATTTCCTCCACTGCTCCCTTCTCTCGCAGATAATCAATGGCAGCTCAGATTCAATGCAAAAGAAGTGAAAGGTAATGCATCTAGGAAATAAAACCCAGGGAAGAGTACATAATGGAGGGTGAGATAATAACAACAACAACAAAATCAAAAGAGACCTAGGAGTAATTACATCAGATGGCCTAAAAGGTGGGCAAGCAATGTGAGAAGACAGTAAGGAGGCTGGGGACACTGGGATGCATCGGGAGAGGCATCAACAGTAGAACAAAAGAAGTTGTTATGCCTCTGTACAGACAGTTGGTGAGACCCCATCTGGAGTACTGGGTGCATTCTGGAGACCCCATCTCTGTAAAGACATAGACAGAGTGGAGGCTGTTCAGAGGAGGGCAACTAAATGGTGCAGGGTCTGCACCAGAAGACATATGAGGAGAGACTAAAGCAGCTTAATATGTATGCCCTTGAGGAAAGGAGGAGAGGGCACATGATAGAAACTTTCAAGTATCTCAAGGAATTAACAAAGTACAAGAGGGAAGCATCTTTCAGAAAAGAGATGTGCAAGAACAAGGGGCACAATCTGAAGATAGAGGGGGATGGCTCAGTGGTAATATTAGAAAATATGTTTTCACAGAGAGGGTTGTGGATGCATGGAACAGCCTTCTGAAGAGGTTGTGGAGTCAGGAACAGTGGGAGAATTCAAGAATACATGGGACAAACATAAGGCAATTCTAGTGGGGGTGGAGGAGGATCGGTTGTTGATTAACTAGACACTGCAGCTTATCCATCAGGTAGGAAATGACAGACTAGGTGGGCAAGCGGTCCTTATCTGCCATCAAATTCTATGTTTCTATGTTTCTATAATCACCTCCCTGCCCACTCTCCCTACACCCCAAGAAATGTAAGATGCCACCTTTCTAGCCACTCTTCTTTTCCCTACCGACTCAATCTGGCCCACCCCTCCCCCACCCTTCACTATGTTTGTTTATGTTATGTTTATTTGAAACAATTGAATTACAAACTTTTGAGTCATAGACTCTTTTGCAAAGGCTTCACGTCAGGTGAAATAAAAGAACAAAGCAAGACACAATACAGATACAAGTACAGTGTAGTATAAAAATGCAGGTTAGACAATCTTGGCTTATGTTAACATAACAGGTTACATCAACTGGGAGCAGGGGGAGTCCCTGGGAATGAAGTTAAGACAAGAACAATTTTGCAGGGTCATGAGGGACCCAGAGTAATAAGACCTGCATAACGGATAGGTAAAGATTGGGAGCCTTGGGAGGGAGGCTCACACCAATCAACTAAATGAGAAAGGGTGTTACTCACTGAGTAGGTTCCTAGGTAAACTGGCCGAGGAGTTGGTGAGAGGAGGGATAAGGATGGGGTGGGGATTTTATTACAGGCACATGTTGTGGAGTCGAGGAGTAGGGTTTTGAGACATGACTTAAATTGGTTGAGACTATGGATCAACGAGATTGAGGACTGGAGACTGTTTAGTCAGAGAGGGGCCCGTAGCAGAAGGATCTTTGTCTGAGATATGTTCTACAGTGGGGGATTAGCAGGTTGGAGTTAGTTGCATGCCGTTGTGTCTGCCTATGGTGGGCTGTGGTAAAACCAGATGGAGGCCAATAGGGCAAGGCAGGTGAAGTATTTAAGTCTGCCTTGGAAGTTTAGGCCATCCAGCATGTTCTAGAGCTCACAGGTGTGGGTTAACCTGTCACAGCCCAAGACTAACTGGCAGGCTTTATTAAGGGCGAGGGTGATGCTGCGCAGGGCAGTTTGGTCTGCTGACCTATAAATGACTATCCCGTAGTCTACCAAAGATAGGATAGAGGAGGATACAGCTAGGTGCATGGCTTGGAGGTAGGCAGTGCTTGTGTCTAAAAAAGATCCCATGTCTCATGTTGATAGAGGAGGAGACCTGTTGTATATGGGTGTGGAAGGAGAGTGGGGTGTCTAAGGTGACTCTGAGATATTTATAACAAGAGATCTGTTCCAGGGCAGAGCCACAGGTGTTTGTTATGACTAGGGTGCGTGACAGTGGGGGATTTGGCGGTGAGCGAAGATCATAGACTTCATTTTGTTGAAGTTGATGATAAGGCGTGATCAGAGAACCAGGTTTCTAGCTCCCTAAAGTAGTTCCGCAGGGCTAGTTGAAGAGAATTGGGATGTGGGTGTTTCCAATAAACTACTGCTTCATCAGCATAGAGCAATAAGTGACCACTGCAGCATTTAGGGTGGGAGTTAAGGAAGAGGGTGAATAGCAGGGGCTAGTATTGACCCTCAGGACTCCAGCATGAACAGGCTTAGTGGTGGAGATAGTTATGTTAATTTTGACTTGATGCGACTGACCTGAGAGGTAATCCTTGAACTAGGCAGTGACCTCTGAGTAATGTTAAGGGAGGGAGGGTATGGAGTAACAGTTCATGACTGACAGTATCAAACAATTTGGTTAGATCAACGTAGACAGCCCCTGCAACAGATCCTTGTTCTAGGGCCTCATGAATAAAGGTAGTGAATTCAATGAGGGCGGTGGAGGTACTGTGTCCCTCCGAAACCATGCTGTTTGTCACAGAGTAGGTCATGTTTGGATAGGTGGTCAGTAAGCTGATCCAAAACTATTTTTTCCAGAGTCTTAGAGAGGGTAGTAGGATTGAAATTGGTCTATAGTTGGCAGCTGCCGGGGGTCCCCGCCTCTTTGGATTGGTGTTATTACTACTCCTTCCAGGCCACGGAAATTGGCTAAGGCATAAGGACAAGTTTAGGGTTTTGGTGAGATGAGGTGAGAGTCACCTCAGGACGACCTTATGAGTTTGAGGTCCAGCATGTCCGAGCTGTAACAAGAATTTGCCAGAGCTTTGGTGCGGTAGTGTTTTGCCTCATTACAGGAGATTACTTAGCTTAAAGGGTGTAGGAGTGTTGATGGCCGGAGGTAACGGAGGGGTGGTGGGAGGTAGGTCAAAGAAGATAGATGGGAGGATATGTGAGAGGTCAGAGAAGGAGGTGTTGAGGGCTTCAGAGAAGCCATCGAGTCCTGGTAGAAACCCCATTCACTGTAAGCTGGGTAGGGGCAGGGAGACAGGTTTCCCACAGAGCCCTTGATGTTACTCCAGAAATTTTTCCCAGAGCCCCAGGTGGTGTGAGGGTGCATTTATAGTATGCAGCTTTGGCTTGCCTGATGGCCCAAGTGCATTTGTTACAAGCCCTCTGTACAGTTGCCTGTCATGCAGGAGCTGAGAAGCAAGGGCCTTATGCCATAGGTTATCCCTGTGCTGCATTAGATCAAGCAGCAATTGGGAGATCCATGAGGTGTTTCTTTTTTGACTACTTGTTTAGCGAAGGTGCGAATATATCACAGGCTGCATTGAAGGTAGCAATGAAGTAGGTAGAGCTGCATCCACAGATTGCAGTATGTAGGAGACCAGTCGTGGAAGGCTAGGGTGAGACTTGAAACGTGGTAGGGCTCCTTTTTAGACGTCTGTGTTCAGTGACACTGGGGGGGGCAGGGAATTTTGGCAGACCATAGGCAGGTAACAGGTGAGTGGTCTCTGATTGAGTCAGGAGCACAGTGACTTGGGTAATGTTATTAGTCTGTTAATGAAGATGAGGTCTATTGGGGTTGAGGTCCCGGTTCTGGTGTCTCATCTGGTCGGGGAGTTGATGACCTGGGTGAGGTCACAGACAAGGGCAGCGCCCTGCTGGGGATGAAGTGGATGCCAGCCAGCTGACACTGAAGTCTCCTAGCAAGATGACTTCACCCTAGAAGGGAGGTGGGAGATAGTGTCCAGAACTGACTCAAAAGCAAGCTTTTGGTTGCTAGGGGAATGTACACCGCCATAATGTAAAGGCTTTGCCTGGGTAGCCCAGACTGAGCTTGCCTGTAAGGGTTTGTGCTCAATGCATAGGTGGTGGAGTGTGACCACAAGGGACTGAAAGGAGGATTTTACGAGATGACACAGCCACTTCCCTCTTGCTAACCCTGTCAGCTCGGTAGAGGGTGTAGTCACAGAGGGTGACCGCCTCTGTTAGGTATCTTATCCAAAAGCGAGATCTCAGATAGAGCTAAGACATCGGGTGAGTGTTGGGCTATCCAGCCTTGGAGAGGGATGAGTTTTCTTGGGAGGATGCAGGTATTAAGAGTTGCCAGTAGGAGGCTGCCATGGCTGTTGTTTGGCAAAACAGTAGAGTGAGAAGGTCCAGGGTTGGGGTGTATATTACCTGAAAGCAACAGGAGTAGGAGAGCATGATGTAGAAGGGCTAGCCTCAGCATTTTGGAGTGGCCCGTTAGTCTGGGAAACAGTGTTTTTATTTGTGTGGTAGGGATTGGGAGGATGCATATGAGGTGGGTTATCAAGGTGATAGGATGGAGGGTACCTAGATGAATGCTATCCGGAGGGTAAGTGGGCTGAAGTTTGAGTGGTATCAGAGTAGTTGTGCAGCATGAGTTGTGTGCATGGGGACAGGTAATAAGGGCTGGGATGGAGTAGGTGCACGAAGGGCATGTAACTTGGGGTGGGGGGCATCTGTGTCGGCAAATTGAGCAAGATAAGGCTGAACCAGGTAATTATGGTGTGGTTGGTAGTTAACAGCTTGTTGGTGGGCTTACACCAGCCTGGGGGTAGGAGAGCTAGGTGGGGATCAGAGGCAAAGAGGGCTGAGGCATCACTAATAGTGGGAACATTACGCTATGGGAGGTATGAATAAAGGAGAGGCCACTAGTGGTGAGTTGGTATAAGCTGCTGCTGGAGAAGTGGGCTGTTAGGTAAATTTCATCGCATGATCAGCTGACCCTATATGTGCGAGCCGACCAAGGGTGGTGGTGGGGTGGCTGGCAAATCCTCACTGTGTCAGTGTGAGCACGTAGCAACTGTCGGATACAGGAACAGTGCAAACTGTAGGATCACGTGCACCTGTGGAGAGTTTTCAGTTCCTGCTCGGCTGTGGGGAGAATTTGCAGAGCCCTCACTCCAACTGTCTCTCGGGGAGAGCTGTGGAGGAAGGAGAGGTGAAACCAGGTTAAATGCATAAGTGGATGGGAGGAGCAGGGGGCTGGGCTAACTCGGGCTAAGGGGTTACAGCAGGGGCTGCATTACATTGAGAGACTTTTGCTTAAGGATTAAATTGAGAGACTTTTGCTTAAGGATTAAATTGAGAGAATTTAACTTGCAAAATGGTGTCTTTCCTATCCGATAAGAATTAATTAGGGCAGTAAAAGCTATCCATCAACTACATAAGGTAACTTTCGAATCAAACAACAGGACATAAAATGTGATGCAGCAGATGGAGAAAAGCAGTTTAACTGGGAGCAGTATACATATAGCATGCAGTAAAGAGTATATTTAGGCTCCAAAAGTCTAAGAACTGATAAAAATAAAAAGAAAAACTATATTTAGGCTCCAAAAGACTAAGAACTGATAAAAATAAAATAAAACTATCTCCACATGTACGCTGAACAATAATGTCTTTAAGAGAAAAGGCCAAGACGCTGTTTTCAAAAATCCTCACTGCGTCAGTGTGGAGCGGTAGCAACGGTCGCATCCAGGAGCAGTGCAGACTGTAGGATCGCCGTATCTGGGGAGAGCTTTCGCCCTGCTGGGCTGTGGGAGAGAGCTTGCAGAGCCCTCACGACCTCCGCCATCTTCGGGGAGAGCTGGGAGAGTTTTCAGCTCCTGCTGGGCTGTGGGGAGAGCATGCAGAGCCTCACGACCTCTGCCCTCGGGGCCATAGCTTTTTCCACTTCAACGCATGTAGTCACCTGCCAAGATAGTCTTCCTCAAGGTATGGGCTCTCAACACTCCCCAGACATCCTTTGTATATCTGAAACCTTGCTCTCCTCGAGTCCCAGATTTGCTACTTGCCCTCCCTAAATGCCTCTTTTTCCACCTGGACAGAGGTAAACGTGGTGGTGGCGTCACTATGAATATATTCCACAATATTTCTTGCTCTATCACCCTCAAAGATGCTTCACCCTCCTCCCATGAGTTTTTGTTGTGTTTATTTATTTATTTATGTATGTATATATGTATATGTATGTATGTATGTATGTCTTTGATAACCTTGTAGGTGAGCTGATCCACAGGACCATTTTCAGTCACGATCTGAGCCATGGAAGTGGCACAAATCAAGCAATACAGAAATACAGGTAAATAGAATTAAAAACAGGCCTCAACATGAGGAGCAAGTGACAATAATACAAGGGAAATATAAAAAAATGGGAACTACATAGATTACAAGGAGCCTTATTAGTTTTGCTTACAGGTAAACAATGCATAGTCACAGGCTAGTGTGCTGGAAGCACTAGTCACAAATACCCGAGATCAAGACTGTGAGGTGTGACACATAAAGAGCAAAGTGCAATTTGTTACATAATTGAAAACATAGGGCACAAATCATAGCAGAGTTAATGTTTCAGTTGTTGCTCAAGCTCTTCTCCTCCCTCCACCTCCTCATTGTTGTCGCTGTCCTTTATGCCTTCCCAAATATCCTTCCTCCTCCTCTAGGGTTCCCTTTCCTCACTTGTGTGCCTCTCTGACTCTGGAGAACTTACCCTACTCAGTGATGTTAACCTAAATTGGTGCTCCTCAGACTCTAAGCCTCATCCAAAAGTCCATCAAACTCTTAAACCTCTCCCAACTAACCTCTGAATCCACCAGGCAATCCCCCCACTACTCAAAACCACTCCATCCTGAACTGGGTACTATGCTCTTTGCCCCACCAAATCTTGTCTGCCAGACTGCTGTCCAGTATTTTCAGTGATCACTGCCTCACTCCCTGTATTCAGAAATCCACTCTCTCAAATCTACCCCAAAATACATCTGGCACAGATACCTTAGGTCACTCAACCCTGACACTCTCTTGAGCGACCTAGTCTCTGCCGACTTACTCCTGGTCTACTGTGCCCAAGACATAAACTCAGCCCTATTTCACATCACCACCATCCTCACTCACTACTGGGACTCCCGTGCCCCTTCAAAGGACCAGAGTAGAATGCACCCATCACGCTTGGATTACATCTGACCTCCTCGAGCTATGCAAATCAAAAGACCTTGCATGGGCCTGTTTCAAGTCCTCTCACTGACTCTGACTGCCAGCATTACAGATCCTCAGAAACACCTGCACAAAGGCTATCCATGTTGACAATGCCACTATTCCAACTGAAACCTTCTGTCCAACCTAAACTCCTCCTCCAAGTTCTGGAAATTAATCCACTCCAATTTCTACCCACCACCCAAGCCTGCCCCCCAGTAGATGGCTCATTGGTTTCTGACCACCTTGTTGTTGCCTCCCTTTTCAACAAATTCTTAACAGCCTGTGCTGCTCCCCTCTCACCTTGAGCAATCCCTCCTCCCACCCCAACCTCCTCTGCTGGGTTTCATTTCCCTCCACTCAGCCCCTCTAAATATAGCCCAGATGGCTTATACCCCAATCTTCTCACATATCGACCCTTGCTATTTTCCTCCTCCTCACCCATCTATTGAACCTCTCCTGTTCTCTCTGTACTGTTCCCCGCACCTGGAAAACTGCCAGAGAACTCCCTCTCCACAAAGTGGAGACGATCATTCATATCCTGGGAACTACAGACCCATCTCCTCCTTCCTCCCTTGCTAAACTAAAGAATCACTAATCCACTTCAGATTAGTTAATTACCTTGACTCTTTTCCTTCCCATCTCCATTCCAGTCCGCTTCAGGAAAACCACTCCACTACCGCCTCTTGTCCATGTCACTGACTCAGTCTTTACAGGAATGGACCAGGGTCTCATCACAGTCGCTATTTTATAGACCTTGCAAAGGAGTTTGACTCAGACTCACACTGTCTCCTTTTAAAACAGTCTGGCTGCAGCTGGGCTTTCCACTCCCGCAGTTAAGTGGTTTCACTCTTACCTGTCTAACCAACTGCAATCTATGCAGGTGGGTGGGACACTATCCCCCATTCTCACAGAAGTGCCACAGGCTCTATCCTGGGCCCATTCTCTTCTCATTCTAAACTACCTCCTTTCTATCTGCACCTCCGCCCATATTCATATGTACAATGATGACACATTCATCTATACATCTTACCCTCCTCATCAGCAGTAGTATCCTTACTGCAGTCAAACTTTCATAATGTTTTACGTTGGTTTCAGTCCAACCAGCTAAAAGTACATACCAAGAAAATGGTGTAACTGGTGTCCATGAACTTTGGCTCCAGCCAAAAGCTAGCTAGGCTCTCGCACCTCCTGTTTTTATCCACCCTTGATGGCACCCATCTGGAAGTAGTCCACACTTAGAAATACTTTGATGTGTGGCTCAACAGTAATCTGAACTTCTCAGCACACATCGATGCTATTCACTCAAAGCTCCACCACAAAGTAGGCATTATTTATCGCAACAAGCAAATCTAATTCAGAATCTGACTGCAGCAGCAGTGTGGGACTGATGGTACCCAACAGGAAGCCCACCTGCAAGTGCAAATGCAAAAGTACAGGAACTGCAGTAATGGAAAACTCTGTAGAAATCCACCCAGGATGCTGGAGATTAAGGGTGGAGGACCTGAAAGGTCCTGACCCTTATTATCAGGATCAGGATCCAGGCCAAAGTCCTGGTAAGTTCTAATTTTAGTCAGAACTTTTAGGAAATTAATTGTAAAACCTGAAAGCATTATTTCTGCCACTCTGTATGTCAGCTCCAACATAACTGCCCCTTCCTACCCCTGTCACCCATATTTGCCCCATATTCCCCAGTTCACATATCTTTCCCTCCCTGCACCATTTCTCATATCTCTACCCCTTCCTGCCCCAGTTGTCACAGATATCTTTCCAGTCACTGCACTAGTTCTCATGGCCCCAATTCTCACCTTCTGTCCCTCCCTGCCCTAATGTTCACATATGACGCCTCCCACCCTGCCCCAACTGTCACATTTCTGTATCTCCTCTGCTGCCCCTGTTCTCATATATCTGCTCCAGTTCATAATCTCGGCCCACTTTTTCCTTAGTTTTCAAAATTGACGCTATCAGGCCCTGATTTACATGGCCATGGGCCCTATAACAGCAGTTACTAAGGACCCCTCAAGGTGTCAACTTCTCACCCACTCACACGGTGTCGCACAAACAATACATAAATGCACATCCCCATTTTAGCTTTTTGCATTATTTCTTCACGCCTTCCTGCTTGCAGTGACACTAGGCTTCTACCTGGTGTCAGTCAACAGCAGAGCAACAAATCACCCTCCTGAGTGTACAGCAGTCCCTGGGATCCTCAATCCTCTCCACCCAGTCAACGCCCCAACCAAAGTCCATTCCTGAACCTGGTTCACTGGTGTGGTGGATGCTAGTGCTATCTCCAAGCTACAGGGTTGGCCTCCCTCGATCATCTTCCCCACAGCAACCTGAGTCTCTTTTTTTTTTAAACATAAAAATACAAGTGCTGGTCCCTCAAAGAAAGTGGTATAAGTGACACGAGGAGGTTGTGGTACATTTGTATGGTACACAACCAAATGTAATATGAAACCTACCTTATACCAAAGATTACCAAAAGCACATAAACATTCTCCCACAATATACAATTAATCAGTACAATGCAGTCCATCTTCATGATCATTTATATGCATTTTATGTTGCTATATTTAAAATCAAACCTGATCTCCAGCATGGTACCCTGCATATCTATAGGTGGAGGTAACTAAATCCATGGAGCTGGAATTTCAGCAGTGTGATGACAACTTTTACTTTTTCATTAACCTCCTATTCCATTTGCATAAGCCAAGCACCCAACATGGTTTCTTCCCATTAACAATCTCAACAATGCATTCCATAAGACATAGAAACATAGAAATTGTTGTCAGATAAGGACTGCCAGGCTCATCCGTCTGCCCGAGACCCTTTACATTGTATGTGGCCCCTGACCCTATGTGTGACATAAACACTTTTTCCCATCAACAATCTCAACAATGCATTCCACAAGACATAAACAACAGTAAAATAAGCAAACTGGTCACAAATGCTGATTGTGATTCCTAACTATTGATTTTCCCCATGACTACTAGAGCAATCAGGTGCTTATTTCAATTTTTTTTCTTACAGCACCTTGTCTGTTTAACTGGCCATTCAAATGCTTGTAACACCTGCTCCTCCAAATCCAAGCAGGACCAGAGGTTTTTCATCTGACTGCTGCCCAGTCTAGTGGCTAAAGCTAGTGGCCCAATTGCACCCCTCCCTCTCATAGTTCCCTTCCTGCTCAAGCTCAGTGCACCACTTGATCACACATTAAAAAATGGTATTGCCATTAAGCCAAAAGCCAGAACACCACTCACCTTACTATTCCCAATGATCGTTCCCATTCGCAATCCCAGGCCATGATCACTGCTGCTCCTAGTCTGACTCCAGAATAGTTTGCCATGGCCATCTGCTGCCTCCTCTCATACAGTTCCCGTCCGCACTTAGAGTCAGCAAGCCCACCACTTTCCTCAAAAAACCCAAACCTAATAAATGAATATATAACTGGTGGTGCTGCTGAATCACCTGGATTCACAGCGGCTGCAACTTCAATAAACCAGCATTTTAATTTCCCGATTTAAAAACGCCTGCTTCTCTGGCTGCTCCTGTGCTCTGCAGCAGGAGTTTAGGCATCCATAAAGTACTACATGAACAAGGAAGCCGGGGCAGCATGGTTGGCCTGCTAGAGAAGGTTAGTGTTTTTCTGTTTCCATATCAGGGCATTTCTGTGGTACAGGGGTAACATGTACAGATTGGAGGAGGATTCTGTGATTTTTTTCCCATGTGCAGCCACTGGTACGAACCAGGTAAACTTCTCAGCATTCTGATTTATCTGGGTTAACTGGACATTACGGGATCTGGGGGGTCTGATTCTTAATGGACTTCTCCGCCTATCCCTACTGGAGATGGTGCTCAAGTACAGCTTTAGTAAGCAATTAATCTCATGGGTGAACAAACAAACAAGACCAAGTTGTGAGCCCTACCTTTGACACTTGAAGATTCTCTCTCTTCATCAGGGGCCCCCTAGTGAAGAGAGTGAATTCGAGGTGCAGGGGCAGTAGGGCTCACAGCTTGGTCTGTGTTTGTTCACCCACAAGACTGCTTCTGCTTAATAAAGCTGTACATGACTACTATGCCAGCATCCTGGGTGAATTTCTACAGTGTTTTCTGTGAGTGCGGGTCCTGTTCTTTATGTGTGAACTTTATCAACAAGAACAGCCTCCCATCAAATGTTCAGAAGGACCTCTTTTTTTTAAAGTATCTTTATTGTATTTTGCATGAACATACAAACAAACATACAAAACAAACCCGGTATCCGGTGCCCACCCCTAAAACTGGGTAGGCAAACTATGTACAAAAACAATATACAATCACAGCTGCAGAGAACAGCCAGCCCCTATCCAGACACAAAACCAGGTCACCACTACCCACATTGAGGGAAAAAGAACAAGAAGGTACCAGTTGGGACTGGGTATTAAAGAAAAAGAGAACCTCAAAGTGTAAAGGCTGGAATTAGTCCACCAGTCCTATAGTTCCCAAACCCCTCTAGTCAGGGGAGGATGTTCCCGCAGCTGTGTCCCGAGAAAGAGAGAGAGCCCCAAAAGAAAAATAAAACCCCTTGCTTGGCAGTCCAGGTCCTATCTAATTAACGTACAATGATAAAGAAAAAAAAAAAAAAAAAGAGGAAGGGAAATTAGTTCTAGAACATACAGATCTCTAAACCTAGAGATAAAGAAAACAAGGATACTCCAAGTGTAAATATTCAGTCATAGATAATATGAATACCCACCACTTCAAAAAGCTACACTTAGACAGACAGACCAATGGCAGGAGGCTAGAGCTGGGTCAAGTAGATAGCCTCTAAAATTCGCCACCTCTTATCATATGTTCCCTTTTTCCCATTCCGAGACAAGTGGCGCTTAATCCTCCCTAGTACCCTCAGAAGATCCGCTAGCCAGCGGTCATATGAATAAATACAGTCACTTTTCCAGTGCCTCAACACATAATCTTTAACCAGGGCAGACATCAGGGCAATATGATACTTGATCTGCGATCCCGGATTTGAGTCATATCCCAAAATACAGACCTTAGGTGAGATGTAGTCTACATAGTTTAGAAGGGGTCCATATTTGCTTAATTAAAACCCAGATTGGGTATATCCTAGGACAGTCCCAAAATATATGTAGTGTATCTCCGGACTCAAACCACACCTAAAACATAGATCTGTCTGTCCAAGCTTCCTAGCACAAAGTTTGGGGGTAAAATACAAATTAGAAAATGAAAAATTGCATAGTTCTAAATTTGGGTATAGGTATGTAAGCCACACTTTTCCATATTGTCTCCCAGTCCGGCCTCAGTAGGGTATCCTTCTTCTCCCAGTAGCCACCTTCTTGAAACCTCCTTACTAAAGAAGTCGAGAAGCACCTTATATCATTGACAGAGGCTTACGAGCACAAGTTAATTCCTTAAGATTGTCCCAAGTAAATGGAGTCCCTGCTAAACAAATATTATCCTCTGCATTCTCTATAACATTTTGGTAATCTGAATCTTCTTGAAAAATTGATACCACTACATTGAGGTGGAAACATGACTTTATCGTCTAGAATCAAGTCTGACCAAACAAAATTAGCTAACTGTGGAGCCCAGGAGTCCCTAATAAGTCGGCCACCAATAGTCATGTTAGGATTACCTAAAATAGGTTGACCTCTTCAGCCCTTCTGGAGCTTCTTACGGAGTGGGGACAAAAGAGCCCAACAAGCCAGGACTGTCTTAACTATTGGGGAATCATTACCCACATCAGGAGAGATCCTGGATTAGTAAAGAGCAATGAATCAGGGAGATACCCTTATCTCTCAAAATTTGCTGTTCAATATGTAACCAAGTTGGCGTATAGCCCTCCTCCCCTGAGTGCTATTCCACGGGTCATTATCGATAGTTGCCCAGCTACGTAATATAAGTAGAGATCTGGAATTTTGAGCCCCTGAACTAAAAGGAACTCGTAAAACCACATGTTTCCTCCTTGGAGGCTTGAAATTCCATAAAAAATTAGAAAAGTTTTGTATTCTAATAAACCAGGACTTAGGAACATTATAGGGGACAAATATATAGGATACAAAATCTAGGCAATAGATTCATTTTAATTAATCCTATTCTAGCTGTCAAATTTAGGGGAGCTTGTTCCACCTATCCAAGTCAGCCCTAGCTGCTACTAATACTTTGTTCAGATTTGCTTCTACACCTTGCTGAAAATTAGGAGTAACCCAATACCCAGATAGTCAATACCATCTGGAGCCCACTTTAGGTGGAGGTGGTCAAAGTCTGCCTTAAATACATGTGAGGTAAGGGGAGGACCTGTGTCTTAGTCAAGTTTAACTTATAATTGAGACTACCGAGAATCTCTTTATAACCTCCAGAACCCTATCAAAACTCTTCACTGGTCCCATTGTGAAATGGAATTCCTTTGACAAAAGACATTACAAAGGACCCGGCCGTCAGGTATAGCATAGAGATTCCTAATACCCTGAGAAGACCCTCCGGAAGCCCATCCTCTCCATGGTGGCAAATAGAAAGGAATGGGAGACCGGTCAAAGGCCTTCTCAGCATCCAAGGAGAAAAGCGCCATATCCAAACAAGAGCTGGAGGCCTCCTAAAGGACATAGGTGAAGCTTACATAAGGCATCATGAGCCCCCTGCCCGGCATAAACCAACCTGGTCTTGGCTAATAATCTGAGGAGCTATCTTTAAAATTCTATTAGCCAATATTTTAGATAACAATTTGATGTCCTGGTTCAAGAGGGCAATAGCCTATAACTCCCTGGTGTTTCTCGGGCTTATCTGGTTTAGGAATAAGTGTAATATAAGCCTGATATAGGGCAAATGGGGACTCCATCAGACAAAATACCAGAAAAAAGCTCAAGGAGTAAAGGTATGAGGCTCTTCAAGTGGGCTTTATAAAACCCAGCTGAAAGACCATCTGGACCTGGAGTCTTACCCTAGGCATGGTGTTAATTGCACTCATATTTCAGCCTCCGATATAGGTATTACCAAGGCCTGGGCTTGTTCTTGCTCCAGTCTTGGTAAGGCAATACTCTCCAGAAACTCCCAGACATACTCCTCAGTGCTACCTGATGCCCCTGATATAAATCTGTAAAATAATCAGCAAAACATCTGCCATATCCTGTGGGTCTGTGATCAATTCCCCGGTATTCCAAATATGGTATCGAAGCAGCCTCCCATTCTTCTTACCCTGCTTGCAAGAAGCCTACTGGGCAAGTCCCCTTGCAAAGATATTCAGCTTGAAGCCTTTCAGTCCAAGCCTCCAATTTGTAGTACATAATGTCCATCAGCTCATCCCTCAGTTCTCAAGTTCCTATCCACCTCCTCGCCCAAGTTTCCTCAAGGGGGCAAGTGAATTAATAGTACCTCATGAATTCCTCCTTGCTTTCCTCATCTTATTCCTCCTAATGGAGAGGTCTGAGCTATACTGGTATATAGGACTTTACAAGTAGGCCATGCTAAATTCTTATTGTCCAGGGTAGGATCTGGGTCAGAATAATATCCCTAAGAGATCCTCCAGGAGAGATAACATATTGTCTTCTAAGAAAAGAGATTCATCCAATCTCCACTTGAGCGTGTTTGTCAGAACAGACTCCAATACCCAACACATCTGTAATGGAGAATGGTCAGACAAAATTCTACTATGAGTAAATAGTTTCTTAACCCTCGTAGGGCCTCCTGATTAACCAAGAAGAAATCGATACGTGTTTGAGTTTTATGCCCCTGAATAGAAGGTCATAATACCATCTCCTTGTTTAAACTTCAAAGGGATCTGTCAATGCTGCCACCTCCAGAAATCTGGCCAAAGATACCTGCGCTCTAGAAGCGGTTTTTAGAGGGGTTCCTATCCACCAGGTTACTAAAGCAGAGATTCCAACTCCTGCCATAATTAGGGGTGAGCTGAGAAGCTAGTGAGGTCTAATTCAGGAGGAGAAAAATCAGGGTTAGGGAGTTGGCCCGTATACAGAAGTAATTGTTATTAGCCTTCCCATAATAGTACCCGTGACAAAGACTCCTGTGCATCCTCCTTATTTTATATTGCAAGGAACAAACGGACTGCTCTTTACATCAAAATCGCACGCCTGAAGCTTTGGCGTGCCCTCTCCAAAACTTGACCCACCCAAAGCCTTCTCAAGAGCATTAACTCTTCCTTTAACAGGTGGGTTTCCTGCAGCAAAGCAATTTGAGCCCCTATCTGTGAAATATATTTTAGAATCACTAGTCTCTTTTCCTCCCTCTAAGGCCTTTAACATTCCAAGATAAAATGTTGACCGTAAACATATTAATGTACTACACCCCATACCTCCCAGCCCGGCTGCCAGCTAAGGAAAAAAGGAAGAAACATTCAAAGTCTGCAATTTGGACTCTCTCTTTCCCCTCCCCCAACCCCACCCTTTTGGCACTACCCCGATCCGCTGATCGTCCTCCTAACCACCGGTCGAAACGAGATGAGCCAGCCACTGAGCCTCCTAGTCCCCTCAACCCGAATAACCCAAGTCAAGCTTCTATTCCCATTACCAGGAAAATCAATATTTTATTTGAAAGTCCCCCCATACTTATTCTGTGGTCCCAACACTAACTCCACCCTCATTAAGGCTTTAAAACAAAAGTCACAGTCTCCAAGATCCTCAGGGAGCATTGTACTATAGCACTAATAAAGGCCTTATTCCAAAGTAACATAACTGGAGAAAACAGACTTCAGCCACATCCACGGACTTCTCCCAAGACATAGATTCAGGTTGCCGCCCTGAACAGATCCGGAAGATCAGCTTTCAGCCCCTCCGCAGCATCCCTCGCTGTCAAAAACCTCCGGTCTCCCAATTGCAACTTGACCACCAGAGTAGCTGGATGTTGCATCCAAACTTCACACTGCTAAATAAAGCTTCTTTTTAATGTCAATATATTCTTTCTGTTTTTCACGGATGGCAGGTGTCTGATCCTGAAAAAGCCAGATTGCAGCTCCATTCCAATGCAAGTTTTAAGGGCTCTCGCTCTCATAAGAACGTGGGTCTTCCCTAAAGTTCAGGAAGCATTATGATAACCCTGGGTCGAGCCCCTTGAGGGGGTCTCTCTCAGAGACCGATGTGCCCTCTCAATATTATATGCCTCTCCATAAGGTGTAGGGCCCAGGATCTTTAAAGCAGCCCTGAATAAAGGTGATACAGTCCGCACCCTCAGAGCGCTCTGGTAGACCAGCCAGAATCAAGTTATTCCTTCTGCTGCGAGATTCTTGATCATCTACTCTCTCCTCCAATTTTTTCACCTGTCTCCTTAAGGCCACCAACTCCTACTCATGTGCAGACGTTTTCCTGTCTTGTGAGGCAGCTCTAGCTTCCAGATCTCCTACTCTGTGCCAGAATGTTAAGAGTAGGCTTAATAGTAGCAAAATCGGCTACCAGCCCTCGGAGGAGTGATTTAATTCCAGCTAGATCATCTGGAGGGATCTGGCCTTTCTCCTCCGCACCCAAACATGCCTCCTGGTCTTCTGGCACTGGTGAGGGGTTTGCGGGCATTTGAGGGCGGCGCTCGTGCGTCGGAGAGTTGGGGCTTCCTGATTCCATCTCGGTACTGCAGCACAGGAGGGTTCACTCGCGCGCTGCCAGCGGAATACCGAACCAGCGACTTTCGGTGAGTCAACTATCAGCTGCCGGTTCTATTGGAGAAGTGTCAGCCCGTTAACGCTAATCGGGATTTTTGAACTAGTTTAGAGGTTGAGTCGGCCTGGGAGTAGCGCCTGAACGTCTTCACGGCACTAGCACATCACGTGATCCCCTCTACTGTCCAGAAGGACCCCTTGTCAAAATTATCCTCCTTATTTTTGACAATGCAGATGTGGTCTACAGTGCCACCTCCTTCCACTCTTAGTAGACTGGACTTCCGTTGCAATGCTTTCTGTCCTTAGCTACTAAGTCTTACCCTGCACATATCACTGTTCCCACTACTTCACTCACTTTATTGCTCCGTTGCCCTTGTGTCATCTTTCTAATGCTCCTTCCTTACTGGTAAATACTAGTTTGCCTCCCTTCCTCCTCCTATGTATCCTGTCTTCTCTCCCTCTGCTCCTTCCTCTTACCCCTTTGCTCTAAAGACTATTTCTGAATTCCACATCCTCACTCTAGTGCTGGTATGGCTGCCTTCTCTTACCGTCTTCCCTTCCTATTGAATCAACTCTCCCTCTTCTTCATCATGCCACATCTCCTATCCCTAAAGTGGCTACTAAAGAATACCCCACTACTTGTTCCTATGTCTCTCCCCTATAACTCCCTCCCCACCTCCTTTTCCCTCTGCTGCCTTTCCTCATTCCTAATGTTCTAACATAGAAACACAGAACCATAGATTTTGACAGCAGATAAGGACCGCTTGTCCCACCCAGTTTGCCCATTTCCTACTTAATGGATAAGCAGCAGATCCTAGTTAACCAACAGCCTACTTCTTCCTACCCCACCCCTAGAATTGCCTTATGACTGTACCATACATTCTTGAATTCCACCACTGTTTTTGACTCCACAACCACTTCCAGAAGGCTGTTCCATGCATCCACAACCCTCTCTGTGAAAAATACTTCTTACATTACCTCTGAGTCACTCCCCATCTTTAAATTGTGCCCCTTGTTCTTGCACACTCTTTTCTGAAAGATGCTTTCCTCTTGGACTTTGTTGATTCCTTGAGGTACTTGAAAGTTTCTATTATGTCTCCCTCTATCTCCTTTCCTTTCCTCGAGGCTATACATATTAAGCTCCTTAAGTCTCTCTTTATATGTCTTCCGGTGCAGACCCTGAACCATTTTAGTTGTCCTCCTCTGGACTGCCTCCAACCTGTTCATATCTTTGCAGACATTTGGTCTCCAGAACTGCATGCAGTACTCCAGATGGGGTCTTACCAGCTGTCTGTACAGAGGATAACAAATTCCTGTTTCTACTGGTGATGCCTCTCCCTATGCATCCCAGTATCCCCCCAGCCCTCCTTACCACCCTCTCACATTGCTTGCCCACATTTAGGTCATCTGATATGACTACCCCCATGTCCCTTTCCATTTTTTGTTGTTGTTAGAATCTCACCCCCATTATGGACTCTTCCCTGGGTTTTGTTTCCCAGGTGCATTACCTTGCACTTCTTAGCATTGAATCTAAGCTGCCATACATTTGACCATTCCTCCATCCTTGCCAAGTCCCTTCTCATCCTTTCCACTCCACCTTATGTATCAACTCTGTTGCAGATCTTTGTGTCATCTGCAAAGAGACATACTTTCCTTCCAGTCCCTCTGCAATGTCATTTTAAAGAAATTAAAGAGGACCGGTCCCAGTACTGAACCCCGCGGTACCCCACTAGTAACCCCTCTTTCTTCAGAGTTGACTCCGCCTACTATTACCCTCTGTGTCCTGTTCTCCAGCCAGTTCTTTACCCAGGCTACCATTTTGGGACCCACTCCCAGGCTGGCTAACTTGTATATTAATATCTTGTGTGGGACTGTGTCAAATGCCTTGCTAAAGTCTAGGTAGGCCATGTCCACAGCCCATCCCTGATCTACCACGTTGGTCACCCAGTCAAATAAATCTATTAGATTTGTCTGACATGACCTTGCTGTTGTGAATCCATGCTGCCTTGGGTCCTGTGCCCCTCTGGCCTCTAGGTACTCAACAATTCTTTCCTTCAGAAGTGATTCCATTATTTTCCATGTCACTGAGGTTAAACTAACAGGTCTGTAGTTTCCTGCTTCTGCCCCACTCCCACTTTTGTGAAGTGGAATCACATCTGCCCTCCTCCAGTCCTCAGGTACCACCCAATCCTCCCATGATTTGTTAAAGAGGGTAGTCAGTGGTGACACTAGTTCTACCCTTTAGTTCTTTTAGAATTCTGGAATGAATCCCATCAGGCCCCATTGCTTTGTCCACCTTCAGTTTTAAGAGTTCTTTTAGAACCCTTTCTTCTGTGAATGGGCTGGTATCAACTCCTGTATCCAGAGTGTTTCTATTGTTTGGTTTAGGTACCTCCATCTCTTCATTTGTGAATACTGAGCAAAATATTTGTTCAGTATCTCTGCCTTTTCACAGTCACCGCCTGCCCAACCCCTCCCTTTATTAAGCCTCACTATCCCTCCCTTGGTCTTCCTTTGCTTCCTGATGTACCTATAAAATGTTTTATCCCTTTCTTAACTGAGTTGGCTATCTTTTCCTCAATTTGGGTCTTTGCTGTTCTGACTACCTTCCCAGCTTCCTTTGCTTTAACTGATACAATTCTCTGTCCTGCTCCTTCTGTGATTCCTTGTACTTCCTGAATGCTTTCTTTCTCTCTCTATCCTTCCTGCCACCTCCTTTGAGAACCATAGTGGTTTCTTACATCGTTTTGTTTTGTTTATTTGCTTTACACAAAAGCTTGTTGCCTCTGTGATGGCAGTTTTGATTATTCCCCATTGTTCTTCCACCCTCCTTCCTCCCCATTTGCTAGTGCATTCCTTAGGCACTCACCATTTTAGCAAGTCAGCCATCCTAAGGTCCAGTACTTTTGCCTTTGTATGGCTTGACTCTACTGCTGTGTTTATTGTGAACCATACTGTTCGATGGTCACTAGTTCCCACATGGCTACCCACTTCTACATCTGTTATCCTCTCTCCATCTCCATTTGAGAGTACCAGGTCTAAGACTGCTCCTATCTAGTGGGTTCCAATACTAGTTGTCTAAGGCATGCCCCTGTAGGCATCTAGAATAACCCCACTCTTTAGAAGTGGCTGATGCAACTGCACTTCAGTTGACACCTGGCATATTCAGATCCCCCGCCAGCAATATCCCCTTTTTCTGCCATTCTAAGGATACTTTCTATCATTTCCTTGTCCAGTTCCTCCCGAGATGGGGTCTGTATACAACCCCTGTGCATATTGTGGTGCCATTGCCTGTCTCCAAATTGACCCACAGTCCTTCCTCTCCTCTCCTCCCTGTTTCCCTTTTCTTCTGTTGCTTTGATTCCTTCCCTTATGTGGAGAGCTACTCCTCCTCCTCTTTTTCCTCCCTGTCCCTCCTGTAGATAGTGTATCCTGGTATGTTTACGTCCCAGTCATGGTTCTGTGTGTACCATGTTTCTGTTACTGCCATAATATCCAGATGTTCCTCCTCCATCAAGGCCACTAATTCAGGAAGCTTGTTTCCCAGACTACGAGCATTGGTACTCATTGTTCTCCATTTTTGATGGCTTTACCTTTTGTAGCAACATCCCCACGACCTTTCTACCTTGGTCTTTTCCTCATTTAGTACCCTGTTTTGTAGGGGAGGCTGGTAATTCTCTACTGCTTATCAGTGCCTCCCCTTGACTAGTTTAAAAGCTTGCCAATGAAGCATTTAAACCGATTGCCCAGAAGACTTGTTCCCTTCCTGGACAGATGTGGACCATCCTGCCAGTATAGGCTGGTATTCTCTCCAGGTGGAACCCCAGTCCCCAATGAAGCCAAACCCCTGTGTTTCACACCATTTTTTCAACCATTCAATGAATCTCATGGTGTGAAGTACCCTTGCCTCACCCATGCCATAGACAGGCAGCACCTCTGAGAAAGATACTGTGTGCACTACTTGTCTTAGGCCTCTCCCCAACTCCACAAAGTCCTCCTGCACTGCTCTAATCTCATGTTGAGCCAAGTCATTTGTCCCTAGGTGGACAATGATGTCCAGCTCAGGCTCCCGTGCAGCTGTTCTCATGATCCTGAGGATGCGCTTCCTGTCCCTCCAAGCCATGGTGCCAGGCAGGCACCTTCCTTCAGTTTCCCTGTCCCCCCAGTTCTATCCCCTAATAATTGAGTCCCCACCAGGAACTGCTTCCTTTCCCTGTGGTGTTCTCTGCCTTCTTCCTGTGGGCCTCCCTTGTGACAGTTGTCTGCAACCTCCTTAGTCTCCTCTGCAGGGTGCATCCATAGGGGAACTATGCTCCCCAGAATGGTGTATGGATTGTGGAGTGGTACAACTGACTGGGTGTGCCTGTGTTCCACCACCCTCACCCTCCCTGATCCCACTGTGGTCCAACTGCTGCGCTTTCTTGGCACTCTCTGAGGCAGAGGTGGTAGCCCTAGTGCTCCCTGGGTGGTAGAGGTTCCCTTTCTACTGTCCAGTGTGGCTGAAGATGGGCAATCCTCCTCCTCAGGGCAGAGAGTTGCCTGCAAGTAGGGCAGCATCTGAGCTTCCAGAAAGAGTCCAAGAAGACTGCTGCCCCATAGCCAGTACATTTCACTACTCCCCACATGTCTATCTTCCTGTTTATCCTGTGCAAGTTTTTTTGTCTTTTCTCTCTCTCTCCTTCCAGTTATTGTTTTGTTTTATTTGTTTTTATATATATATATTATATAATGTGTACGCTTATACTGTCAGTGCAGTGTTCAGGAAAGGATATGACAGTTGCATGCACCTTGCCTTTTTAAGGAAATGATGTCAGAACCCCTGTATAAAGGAAATGGTACCAGGGGTGGGTGCGGTGAGGGAAGGGGAATTTGGGCCCAAACTGTGCCTCTCAAAACAATCAGCTGAAGCTCTGACCCACCACTATGATGAGTGTTGACCTTCCTGTCAGCAAGACAACCTATACAACAATTTAAGACAGAAATTACCCTGCTAAACAAACAGAGAAAAATCAAACAGCTGAGTCAAACACAGGTAAACCTCCCAGAACCAATACAGCCTGACGATTTTTGCTCTGAAAGCAATCAGCCCCTAAACAAGTCAGCTTCCCTCACCATTCCTCCTTCCCATGAGTGCCTTGCCTATTCAAACCCAACCCTGTCTTACCCTCGTCCCTTCATCCATTTGTAACCAGTAACCATTACCAATGCATCATACTGCCGTCTTATTACCCTTACTGTATTCTTATCACTTTTGTTGTACTGGATTTGTACTCTGTTCTGTTGTTCTTGCACTTCAGTTTGTTTGGAACCACTGCTTGCTTGTTTCCCTTCACCCCTCCCTGGGTCATGCCGCATCTCAGCATGCCTTTCCTGGTTACCATCTTTTAAATAAATAAATAGTCTATTTTCCTTGCAAGAGACAGGTTTAGAGCCTTCCATCTTGCAGCTGTACTTTTGGTGGATGTTAGTAAAGGTTCAAGGTTCTAGGAGACAGGACATCATTTTACATGACGTTCCTATGGAGTTTAACCTCCGTGTAAGTAATTCCCTTGTCCACCAAGCCATGTCTGCATCTTTGGATGCACCAGTGAAAGCTGCACTAGGGGAAGGACGCCTGTCTTACTTCTGATTAACTCAGAGGCTGAAATCTGACAGAAGCATTTGAGCAGTGCCAGTATGTGGGGAACAGCCTGTGGGTTGTCTTACAGAGTGAGCAGTAAGTCATCTGCATAGAGTAAGGTGGGGTACTGTGTACTGCCAGTCTTGAACCTGGATGTCCTGAATGTGTGAGTGTTCCCTCAGAGTGATGGCGAGGGGTTCTATGGCAAGGATAAATAGGATGGGTTAAAGGAGCCAGCCTGCCTGGTGCTTTTCTGCATGGGAAAGAGGGCAGAATAAAGGCCATTGGTTAGGACAGAGGCAGTGGAAGAAGTGTAGAGTTGAACCCACTGTCTAAATCCTGGACAAAACTCAATTTTTCTGTGGTTGTAGGCTATTTTTACCATTCAGTGGAATCAAAGGCTTTTTCAAAATCAACTGCAGGAGGAACAGTCTGCGAGTTGACATTCTGCACCTTGTGTATTGGGGTCAGCAGGGTGCAGTGGTGGTCTGAGCATAGCCTTCCTTTTTCAAACCCCACTCAGTAGGGTAGGATTTGCCCAAATAAAACCTTCTCTAGTCTAGTGGCAAGTATTTTGGCCAGTCCTGTCAAGCCTTTTAAATTGCATAACCACTAATGTATATCACTACACCAGTATGTACTGATTTCTCTGAAATATTTGTACTATATAATTTGACCTCATACCAAGTGTATTCATCAGTCCTGTTTTGTTCTAATTGTAGCTCTGTATTGTATTGTTGTTTTTTGTGTTTGTCACACAGGTGGTCTGGTCATGGCTGAAAATGGTCCTCTGGATCATTTTGATCACCCAGTTATCAAAGACATAAATAAATGAATGAATGAATGAATGAATGAATGAATGAATGAATGAATGTTGGCATTGATCAGCAAAATGGGGCAGTAGTGACAGGTCCTTGCCTTTTTAGGTAGCACCATTATCACCGCCTCCCACATAGATGTTGACAGGGTAGCTGAGTTAAGTGATTCCTAGAATACCCTCAAGAGGCACAGGGTGAACTTACTGGCACTTAAGTTTTAGAAATCTGTGAGGTAACCATCCCCACCTGATGCTACATGTGGATTTAGAGATTTGATGGCCTGAGCCACCTTCTGGCTGGTAATAAGGAGGTCTAGTTTTAGTGCATGGGTTGATGGGAGAGTGGGGATTGGTAAGGCATTGAAAATCCCTCCACTGCATTTAAGTTAAAACTGAAGCATTATGATGCTGAGGTTTTTGGGATTATGCCTGAGGGTATCTGTGGCATCCTTGGGTCCAGAGATGAGCTTGCTGTCCTGTCTGCATTTCAAATGGGATGCCATTTATTTACTGACTTCTCCCTCTTCCCAGACCCCAATTAAATACAGTCTAGCCCTGCCTCAAGTAGAATCTCTCCTCTACCATTGGTTAATATTTGGACCAATCCCTAGGGCTCCCCCTTCTCCCATTGGCAATATTTGGACCTATCCCTAGGGCCCCTCCTTTCCCCCTGGAAAGGCTCTCTCTTATAGGCATTCTTACTTGTTACCCTCATTTTTTTACCTAAACTATGACTTACTATACTTTCAGCTTCCTACTGTTCTGCTGCTGTGTACCTCCTACTCTGTACACCATCGAGGAGCTAGCCTCTGAAATAATACCTGCCCTACTATATCCTGCCACTCAAGACACTTGCCATTGCACCCTATCTTACCCAGCACCCCCGTCTTCACAAGAATGTCCTCAAACCTGTTGCTCCATCACCATTCACTGCTTCTGCACTCCCTTACTATAAATGCAGAACCATTTCTCATTAAAGCCCTCCGGCAACATCATGCTCACATCTCCAGATCCTAACAAACATCGCTAAGGAAGAAAGAGCTTAGGTGTTTCACTTACACACTTAAAAATGACTCCTCCTGCTCCCACTTTGCTCAGGCAATGTCAAGGTAAATCCAGGCCCTTGCTCACTGTTTAGTTCACCAACAGAGTACGCATCAGCCTCAGGACTTAAAATAATTTTAGTCAACATATTAAGCCTTCCAAAAAATTCACCAATTTCAAGTTTAGGCCCTTCACACAAAGCCCGATCTCATTGTCATTACAGAATCCTGGTTAAAAAAATCAAACCTGGATCAACAAGTCTCTCTCCTGGGTTACAACCTGTATACAGCAGATAGGGTATCTAGAGGAAGGGGTAGCTATATATGCAAAACTAAATTCTTAGTTAGTGAAATCTTTTGCAGCACTAAGCACAAGGAATATGAAATAATCTCCTAAAACTACACCTACCATCTAAGGAATGTATTACAATCATAGGTGGTTATAGACCCCTAATGGTGGCACAGACATCTTGGAGACTTTGAAATCCTTTACTGCCTCTGCGAATGCTGAAGTTTTAATCCTTAGGGACTTTAACCTTAACTGGCTCACACACAAATCCTAAGCCCTCAAATCGCCTCTGATAAATTGGGACTTACCCAAGTAGTGACCGAGCCAACTAGGACTAATAAGGTTAGCACTGCAATAGCTCCATTCTTGACCTTATTCTTACTACGCACCTTAACAAACTCCTCTGTACAGCAGTATTTCACAATGACATGAGCAACCATGGAATAGTAGTATGAACTAGTGCTCAAGCAAAAGCACAAAATCAGACCAAGTTCATAGCTAAACGGTCATTCAGAAAATTTCTACCAGAAAATTTTTAATTGACCTTAGTAAGATTAGTGGCAGAGCCTATTCCTCACCACAACTCCAGATGAGGTGGTCACAGTCCTAAATGAGAAACTCCAACCGTGATAGTAAATAAAGCCGCACCGCTCATTAAAGTCAGTACACGGAAGTTCTCTCACCCTGGTTCTCCCCAGAGCTCAAGTCTGCCTTCCGAGCGTGACAAGCTATGGGCGATGGTGAAGAATACCAAGAGCCCGGTAGACTGGCAGGCCTTTCAACCTCGAGGAATGCCTGCGCTAAGCTTATCCATTTTGTCAAAGCCAACTTCTATGTGTCCACGCTAGAACAGGCCAAGGGAATACACAGAAAATTTGAAGACCTTGAAGTCAATAGAAGGAAACCGTAGCCTCCTCCTTACCTTCTAAAACCATTAAAAACAATGTGACCGTTGAAGATAGTAGCCAAATCTTAGAAGAATTTAACCTCACTTTGACACCGCTGGATGGCATTTGTTTCATCCCCTTTGCAGCACGAGTGAATAGACAGGCTAATTCAGACCCAAGACATATCAGCCAAGCTGCCCTTTTCAGCTCTGCTCTATCAGCTTTAAGAAGTAGAAGATGCCCTTATCAAGCTAGACACCAAAAAAGTGCAGGAAATGATTGTATCAATCCTTCTTCTTAAACTCAGATCCCCACCTCACTGCCCCTGTCCTCCACATTTTCAACCTTTCTATTTCATCCTCTGTCATCCCGCATGCTGGAAACTAGCCCACATCCTTCCGCTTTTAAATCAGGCGCACCTTGTGACCTAAATAATTACAGACCCATTTGATCCTCCCAGCCTCTCCAAAGTCTTCGAAAACTGATCTATGCACAACTAAAGCAACATATGGAAACCTTCTCGCTATTGAACCCAATTCAATCTGGTTTCCATTCCAGTCATAGTACTGTTACTGCCCTCGCCAAAGTGACCAATGACTGGATCACTGCAATGGATTCTAAGAAGATCACGGCACTGTCTTCTTAGACCTAAGCAAGGCATTCAACACAGTAGACCACTCCATAATCCAATACAGCCTTGCCAATATAGGTGCTACTCCAACCACCATACAACGGTTTAGCAGTTATCTTTCAGGGAGGACGCAAAAGTTAAAGCCGATGGTACATTCTCCTCGCCCCTACCAATCACTAGAGGAGTCCCAAGTCTCTATATTAGGTCCAATCCTTTTCTCTATATACATTAATGAACTCGACCACCATATAACTCAATCGAAACTCCACTTTTGTCGATGACACGGTTCTCTATACTTCTGAAGTATCTCTATCCAAGGTCAGGGAGATCCTTCAAGCGGACTTTGCCCAACTTGAAATTAACCTCATTAATGCCAGACTTCTCCTTAATGCTAAAAACAAAGCTATGATCTTCTCTCCCAAAATGGTGCCTCACTCACTCCCACCCTGCCAAATTAATTTCTAGTTAAATCTCTAGGCGAACCTCAAAGTCACCCCGAAGTTCAAACACCTCGTGTTCTGGATTGACAATAAGCTCACCTTCTTGGAACATATAGATGATCTTGACAGAAGGTTAAAATACACCTTGGCTTTATGTTCCAAACAGGACACTCTTCTTTCTAGACATTAGAACCAGGCTAGTACAAGCCATGTTCCTCCCGCTCCTTGACTATGGGGACATAATTTATACATCATCTACAACTTCAAATCTAAGGAAATTGGATGTCCTTTACCAACGGGCCTTGTGTTTCATTATGAATTCCCATTTCAGATGCATCACTGTAACTTACATTCAACCGTAGGCTGGACATCACCACTACCAGACGATGCTCCACGCCAGTACCTGCACAATAAAACTCCTTCTCCACAAACTGCCTAGTTACCTAAACTCCTTATTCAGACTGCCCACAGTGTCCACTCACTTAGGAACTTAGACTTCTTGCGTTAAAGGTCCCAAATACCCGCACCAATCTGGGCAAACGTGCCTTCTCAGTCACCTTCCCCACCATCTGGAACCAGTTACAAACATCCCTGAAGCTCCTCTCACTAGTCTCACCCAGCCTTTTCAAATTGCTTTCAATGCAAAAATAAAAGACGGTGTAGCTGACGCTAAGATCTGAGTTGTCTTGGCCCATCTGATGATTACAGTGGCCTTAAATATAGGGGCTAGTATACTTGTTAGGCGATTGGATGCACTGTTTTCTGTTGAGCACTTTACGATGCACTAAGCAATTACTGTTTGTATGTAGTTTCTGCCTTGTCAGTATATATGTATCAGGACCTCCTTGTGAATGAACTTGCTCAATGGAGTTTTTTCCTGCAATAAACTTGAAATTGAACTTGTAGGTGCCAGATGGCTGGTTCTGCCTTCCTTGTGAGGAGTTCATTCAATTTGATGCAGAGGAACAGTGACCTTGACAAAGAGGCTTTGAGGGTGTGGATGGTATCTATATATTTATTTAATAGTGTTACCAGGAAGGCATACTGAGCAGTGTACCACCTGATTCCAGATGTACACTGTGGAATAGGGATAGGCAGGATACAGTAATAGTAGAATTTACACATATACATGTTCAGTTACAATTCAAATTAGAGTAGTCTAAAACCTTATATACAAATAGCAAATATACAGACAGGGTGGTACAGGTAATGGCATGCATTGAATTAGATATATACCCTGCACACACAGTGAGCAGGGTTGACATCAATAGGGAGAAGAAGGGAGATAAATAAACAACTGACAACAAGGTTGCAGAGATTCTGTGGGCAGGATGCAAGTGCAAGTGGTAGAGAATTGAGTCTTAAGAAGAGCATTACGGTGTGGAGTGCTGGTGGCATGTCTAATATCGGCAGACAGGGACTTCATAATTTGGGCATCCTGAAGCTGAAAGCAGCCTGTCCAGACCTGGTGGACCTATGCAGGATGTGAAGTAGCCGAGAATCAAAGTTCCTGAGTGAGTAGTCTGGAGGAGGAAGAACATTCAGGGATGATGCCAGGTAGGAGGGGAGGGACTGGCACCAGAATTTTGCAGCAATTCAGCACAGTGTAGCAATCTCCAATTGTGGAGATAGGGGAGATCCAAGGACTGGTAGAGGTCACAGTGATGTGTATCAGGAAGGCAGTCCAGGGAGAACTGGCAGAAGGAGTTGAAGAGAGGTCTAGTCTGGACAGGGAGGTTTGAGGGGCTGCACAGTAGATTACATCACCGTAGTCCATTATTGGGAGGATCATCTTTGAACAATAGCCAGTCGATTGGTAGGGGATGCAACTTTGTTGCAGTATAATGCGCCTAACATGGGATGCAGCTTTATATATAGCATCAATATGCGCAGTGAAGTCGAGATGCTGGTCTAACCAGACCCCGAGGTATCTGTAGGAAGTGCAGACCTCCACGGGGAGCCTTCTAATGTGGAAAGTGGAGGAGGCAGGAAGGCAGAACAGTTTGGACTGAGAGCTGAAAGTTAGGAAAACAGTTTTTAGGGTTTAGAAATAGTTGATTTGAGCGGAACCAACGTTGGATTGAGTCAAAATCCTCCTGCAGGCAGGCTGCCATGGCAGTGGGGATGAGCCAGAGGCAAACAGCACCATGTCGTCTGCATACATGTGGATAGATGGATGAGGGCAGGCTGCAGGCAGATCATTGAGGAAAATAGAGAACAATAAAGGCCAAGGACAGATCCTTGGGGACCCCACTGGTAACTGGGAGTGAGGAGGAGATAGCTGAACCAATATTGACAGACTGGGACCTACCTGCCAAGTACAACTGGAACCAATCGGTGGCAGGCTCAGTCAGTCCAGCTTGGGTGAGTGTGGACAGTAACAGGGCATGAGAGACCATGTCGAAAGCCTTAGCTAGGTCGATTAATATAGTTGCAGTTATCTCCCTTTATCCATTCCCGTGAGGATGGTGTTGGTGAGATGAAGGAGAGAGGTGGTGGAAGTGATTTTTTCTAAACCCGGCCTGGTAAGGGTGAAGAATGAGATGGAGCTGAGGTAGTGGGAGAGCTGGCTAGTACAAGCGCCTCTATTTTGGCTAGGATGGGAAGCAGCTATATAGGACGGTAGTTGCATGGGGAGGAAGGATCGCCTCCTTTGGCGAGGGAATGACTGTGGCTTGTTTCCATATTGTAGGGACGGACCCGAGTCTGAAAGACAGGTTATAGAGCACAGCTATAGGGTTGGCTATGGCTGGGGCAGAAAGAAGGAGCATTTTGGAGTCAAGGCCCGAGGGGCATTTACCTTTGGATGGATTTAGTGACTGAAGTATTTTTAGTACCTCAGCGGTGTCACTGGTGAAGCAAGAAATAGGCAGGTGAGGAGACAGCATGGGGAACAAGGGGAGGGAGTGAGGGGTGAGAGGAGAGAGAGAGGACGTAGTGTTGGTTAAATATGAGTTAAACTCAGTGGCAACAGTGCATGCAGCAGTGATGATACTTCCATCTATATTGAGTGTGGGAGTAGGGGTTGGCAGGGTGAGTAGGAATTTAATTGATTTCTAAAATTGTGCTGGGAGAGAAAGTTATTGTTGAAATCAGACTTGAAATAATTAGCTTTGGCCTGTTGTATGAGTCTTGTGTAGGCATTTCTTAGTTAGTGGTAGTGTTGCAGAGCCGCTTGAGTTCCTGTTGCCTTGAAGGTTTTCCAGGCTCGGTCCCTGACTAGTATTGTTCCAAGAGGTTTGCGGTTACCCAGAGTAGGTGGGATCCTCTTACTCTGGATCTTCTGAGAGGTGCGTGGTAGTCCCAGATAGCCAGGAAGTTGGTCGTGGAAAATTTGAGGGCCTTATCCATGGAGGGAGCCCTAGGGATGTAGGACCAGTCGATGTTGGTGAGATCATTTAGAGAGCGGTCAAGTCAAGGGATTTGTAAGCTCTGTTGTACAATGTGTGGGGAGAGCCTTAGGTCTGAATATTTTCTGCACCAAATAAATCATATGGTGATCGCTGAGGAGTTCTGAGTAGGCCAGCGTTAATTATCACGATGTGGGAGGGTGGTAAGGGCCCAATCCAGTAGAGTATGCTTCTTGGATTTGTGGTTTAGGTGAGTGGGTTTCGTTATTTGTTGAGACAGGTTTAGAGCATTTATTTGACAGCGTGTTTTGGTGGCTGCACTGCCTAGCCAGTTCTGGTTGAAATCTCCAAGGATATGAAGTTTGCTGCCTGTGGGGACCCTCTGGGTGCCTAGGAGGTCTAGGATACTAGGCAGCTGTGTGTCTGGCGGGCAGTAAGACTTTATATGCATCTCCACTTCCTTCCAAGTCTTTCTACAGGGAGGTTTGTTCTGCACTGTGGCCTCTGCTGTTGGGCAGCATAGGCCAAGATTCAGCCTCTTAAGATGGAATTGAAAGCTCTCCCAGATGGTGGAGTCTGAGACCTCACCATTATCATTATCTTCTCAAAATCCTTCACCCGTCTCTGACCCATTTCTTACAGTAAGCATCCTCTAACAGCAGAGAGTCCAGTTTACTGTTGGAGGATATTTGCATTGGGAGTCCCCACAGCACCCTGAGTTCCATGGGCACATGGTCAGATACAACAATCGGGTGAATAAGGGCCTCGTGATTTTGGGCATGATGGTGATACTGACTAAAAACTGGTCGATCCTGTTGAGGAAGCATGCACCACTGAGTGTTAGGTGTAATCCTCACATTCAGGTATTGAGTGCAAGAGGCATCAACTAGGATCTTTCCTCCATCGTGGCTTTAATAGCTTGAATGCCAGAGACTCACTTCTATGAACTAGGGTGTATAGGGTAATGTTAGGTAATGTTAGGGTAATGTTAGGATTATTATTCAGCCTGATTTTTTTTTATTTTCAGTTTACAGCAAACAAATCAGTAAAAAGCACATAGAATATTGGGAAACATGAAAAGAAATTTTGTAGCAGACACAGAGATGTTTTCATGCCCTTGTACAAATTGTTGGCCAGACCATACTTGGATTATTGCTCTCAGTTCTGGGCACCAATACTAAAATGACAAATCAAATCAAATCAATAGAAAAGTACAAAGGAGATTCACTAAGGATTACATTGCCTAGAAGGGCAGGAGTATGAAACTAAACTGGATTCTTTTTAGTTGTACAGTCTAGAATGAAGGATAAAAAGAGGATTTAATATTACTTACAATATATTCACAGACAAAAATGTTTGTGCTGAAATGAGACTAATATTAAAAGACTGTACTCACAATGGATCCTAAGCACTATGCCAACATGCCAGTAAACTGGGCGCATTGTCATACTGTAGCTAAATTGGAATGCTGTGGAGTGGTGGGTCGGGTGACACTGGGGCACACAGCTGGTACGCTGCCCATTAGTGCATAGGGCCACAGATCAGGGTCACTGCCTGCAGCTACAAGGGATAATGTATAGGACTAACATCAGGGATCATACTACACAGACAGTGGTGAGGTAGTGGAATAAACTGCTATGCAAAATTGTCCTAGCAAAGGACATTGATAATGTTAAAAGGCTGTTAGACAGCTACATGAGGGGTTATCTGATCAATCCACTGAGTAGTGGGGAATAGGTATGAAGGCCCACTTAAGTCTATTTCTACTCTTGATTAACCTAAGTAACCTTAGAAACCTTGTAACCTTAGTAACACCATCTGTTCCAAGTTTAGGCCCAAACTTGCAGTCGCTCATCACCATAAAGATTGCCTCTCTTACCACTCAACATGAATTGGTACTCAAAACAGTTTTACCAGTCCTAGACTATGCTAACTGTTTTCCCTCATGGAGCCTTCTACTCACCCTAACCCACTAGCCCATGTTCCACTCATTCACCTCCCATTACAACGCCTTCCTCCAATTTAGACAGTAACTGCCCAGTTTCTTTTGTTCTACTCTAACTTGAAGTTTCTCCCATCCTCCCTCTCCAGGTCATCCCTGATTGGTCCCTCCACTAAAGGATCTGTCTTCTCAGCGGTCTGCACAGCCAGCTGCCCCTCTGCCCCACCAACAAGGTATGAGCCCCAGAGCCAGCTTCCAGTCAAGACCTGGTGCCTTTTCATTTGAAAAGCAGAGCCACAGCCGAGCAAGCTCTGACTTGGGCTGATACTAACTCTGCTGCTTGATTTTCGGCCCACCCACTCTCCCACTCGCCTCGATACTCTTTTAAATGGTTTTCATTCCTTGAACTCCACCCTCATGGACTTCTCAGCCCTTTATGAATTTATGCTCTAAATAGCATCCACCTCTAATTAAAGGGACCTCACCCTCTTGCCAATCTATCCTATCCTATCCTAAATGTGATGAGGCTAAAGTTTTTCTACCTTGACTCCTCGTGAGATAGTTTTCCTACCTTGACTCTTTGTGAATTAGTTATGAACTAGATAGCCAATCTGAGGATTATTAATCGCAACATCAATCTCACCTTCTTAAAGGGGCTTCACCCAATTACTTGCATCCTATTCAGTAAACTTCTTTGCCATTCTGTGAAATATACTTAGTAACAGAAATCTCCCATATTCAAAGGTGCCCCACCCTCTCTCTGTCCTCCCTATACCATTCCTGCTCAGGCTAACGCTCTGACAGGCTTGAGTTCTCCTACCTAGGCACCTTTGTATTTTATATACGGTCTACATAGCCACTCTGTGAACTATCATTTAAAGCAGTATCCTCCCTAATTAAAGGTACTTCTCCCTCTTGATAGGCTTTCCCTATTCCTAATGTGGACAAGCATAAGCTTCTATGCCACCTATCATAATTCTGTACTACCATCCACAAGCATGCTACCCCAGCTATTTCTTGACCTCATCCTCCTCACTTAATCATGCTGGGACTGCCTTCCTGCTGGCCCCCTGCTCATCTGCCCACTACTGCCAATATCCCTAGTCAGCCCCTCCCCTTAGTGAAGGGAATTTCAGTGCTCTTCTCATCATGGAGGGACATCAACTTTGGCATGCCTCCACACCTGCCTCTATTCCACAATGTACCATGCCCACTATCCTCCAATGGCTCCCAGAACTATGCCTGCCCTACTTCCACCAGAGCTCTCTCACTCATTACTCAGCCTGCCCTCTGCTTCTACCCCACCTCCTCCAGGTTATCCATGTGGCTGAAGTACAGGGGCATTCTCAGAGGTAAGGGCTCCTGCCATAGCTAGACATCACCCAGTGAAGTTCATTCTACTGCTCCTCATTTGCTTTGGGAATGTTGAAGTTAACCCCTGGCCCATGCCCCATTATCTCCTCCTTAGACTTCACCAGTGCTCCTGGCCTTAAGCTAATGCTAATTAATGCATGTAGTGTGGTCAACAAATCTGACTAACTTCAAGTCTGGGCAGCTCACCGAGTCAGGTCTCTTAGTCATAACCAAATCCTGGCTTAAGCCTCCATTTCCAACCAAACAATAGCCTTACCTGCCTACAACCTCCTCCGGGCAGATAGACTCTGGGGGGTGGTTATCACTATAAAGACAAATTTAAAATATCCAACATCTGGCCCCTCTTGGTGTCTAAAGAATCTGAATGTGTGTCACTAAAGTTCCATCTGCCATCCTCCAAACCTTTCATATCATCGGTTGTTACAGGCCCTCTGGGGTAACACAATTATCAATACCCTCAGATCCTTGATAGGCCTTAACAGCGGTGAGATCATCATTCTTGGTGATATAAATCATGACTGGTCAACACCTAAATCAAATGCCTTAAAACAACTCTATGACAAACTCGGCTTCTCATAGATGACCTCAGAAGAGACCAGGATAAATACCAGAAACTATAGCAATAGCTCTATCCTCGATGTTATCCTCGCTAATCACCCACCCAAATTTCTGAATTCTGCAGTCTTCCATAATGACCTGAGTGACCACAGTATTGTAGTTTGCAGCAGGGCTCAGGCAAAAGGTCCCTACTCAACCAAATACACCTTCTAACACAGTTTACACAAATTCAATGCAAAGAACTACCTTAGAAATCTCAGGGCATCTAACTGGGTGAAACTCTACCTTGTCAAAATTGTGGATGAGGCTGTCGCAATTCTCAGCAAACATCTACTCTACTAAGCTGATAAACATGTCCCCTTCTTCAAAATCAGAGCTCATAAGTTCTTCCGTCCCTGCTTCATGCCAGTTCTAAAAGCTGCACTCATTACCCAGGACAAGCTCTGGGCTCAAGCCAGGTGCACCAAATGCCAGTCTGACTGACAGGCTTTAGAACTGCTAGAAACTCCTGCATAAAGCTCATATGCTTGACTACAACAAGCTGTTGTGTCAATGCCCTTGAACAGGCTAAAGGGAGCTCAGCCAAGACTTGGCAGACTATAAAACAATTGAGGGGCACAAACGGACCCCTTTGTCCTTCCCAAGATCAATAACAAAGGAGTTGTGCTTGAGGACCTCAACCTTATTATAGACAAAATAAATTCACACTTTGCCACTGTTGGCAAGCATTTGACTCCTCCCCATATGCGGGCTTTTTTGCCTCCTGCATCCACTGCCCCTGCCCAGACCCCCAAGTCACACCCTGCAAGTACTTTCTGTAACATATAAGGATGTTGAAGACCACCTCAAGCCTTGACATCAAAGTGTGGGGTTCCTGGCGGGGTCGGACCCCTATTCCTCAAGCTTGGCTACTACTGTCTCACTGCCCCCATCCTCCACATTTTAACCTATTTCAACTGCCACTGTTCCCTCCTGCTGCCCTGCTTTAAATCTGCTGATCCCTGTGACCTGAACAACCACAGGCCTATTTCCATCCTCCCTGTGCTCTCCAAAATACTTGAAAACTCATATTTAGACAACTGAAAAGCACATTGAAGAACACTCTCCTTAACCCTGTTCAATCGGCTTCAGACGTAATCACAGTACTAACTCAGTCCTAGATAAAGTCACCAATGACTGGTTCACTGCGTACGATTCCAAGCTGGTAACAGGTGCAGGGTTCCTCAACCTGAGTAAAGTGTTTGATACTGTTGACCACAGCCTCACCCTGCTTAACCTCTCAAACCTAGGTGCCACCATCTCCACAGTACAATGGTTCTCCAGCTACCTCACTGGGTGAGTCCAGCAAAAAAAGTGGATGGCTTTCTCTCAAACCCCTTTCCATCACTAGAGGTGTCCCCAAGGATCCACATTAGGCCAGCTCCTCTCTCTATCTATATCAACAACCTTGACTCTATCATCATCAACTCTAAACCACACTTCTTTGCTAAAGATACAGTTCTTTATACCTCCAAGCCTACACTTGTCAAAGTCTGCAATGAGCTTCAATCCAATCTCCTTCAGCTCAAACGCATCCTCATCAGTGCCAAGTTTCTGCTTAATGCAAAAAAAATGGAAGTAATGATCCTCAGTCGCAGCAGCAACCCCCAATCATGGGGCTAAGACTGGTATTGCAACTGTTACAACATCCCTAGGAGAACCATTTGAAGTAGTCGACAAGTTCAAATACTTAGGTGTATGGATGGACAACAAACTTTCCTTTAATGCCCACATTAATAGCCTCTCCACTAAACTTAAAGCCATGCTAGGTTTCTTTTAAAGACACAGAGCACTCTTCCCTACCGAGGTCCAACTCAAACTCTTACAGACAACATTCCTTCCGCCTTAGTCTATGGTGATATCATTTGTAGCTGCACCTTGGCAATCAACCTCTACAGGCTTGACATCCTCTTCCACTGTGCCATTCGTTTCATTACCAATGCCCCCGACCCACCATTGTGACCTGTACACTACTGTGGAATGGACATCTCTAGCTATCAGAAGACTGCTCCACTTTAGCACATGGATGCTTAAAACACTCCATAATAAACTCCCAGCCCAAATATCATCTCTCATCTATATGGACATTCCTAGAACATGAACCTCCTTTGGTGAAGGCGCAATATCGAACTCCCTCCTCGACTTGGAACAGCATTCAGTTGGTACTCAAGCTCACATGCCTGGTCATGATTAACTTCTTTAAGACTCTAGCCACAAAGCACTTCTCAGTAACTTGTAATAGCCAACTAGGATAGTGTGTCTGAGTCCTTCACAGCACATCGTCCTCTTCTGTACCTTGTGTCTGCATCTCTACCCTGCCTCTCCCCTCCTCCCCCTCACTTTTGCTCTCCCTCTTCCTCCTCCTCCTCCCCTGCTCTTAGACCCCTCCCTTCCTCCTCTCCTTCTCCCCACCCCATCCTTACTCTTTCTTTTGTTTCATGCCCCCCACCCTCATCCTTACTGCTCTTTGCTGTATTCCCTCCTTGTAGGAGCATTCCTACCATCACTCCCTCCTCCTGCCACTCTCACTCTGCTCTCCTCTCCCATTCACCCCCATCTTCATCATGCCCACCTGTTTTCCCAGGTCATTCTGACCCACCACCCAGTATTTTCTGCCTCTTCTCTCTCCCTACTCTCCTCCCTATGTCACCCAAGCTCTCTCTGAACTAATCACTTGCTCCTCCCCATTACAAGTGTTGTACCTTTAGCTCTTTCAATCCCTTCCTTCCTAAGCTCCCTTCCCACAATTCTAGCTTGTCTTTGCCCATTCTGCATCTCTGTTCTTCTCTCCTGCTGCACCCATGAACCCTGCTTCATTTCCTGTGTGATCCAATATTCCTTAGTACCCTTGTTGCATTGTGCCACATTATTGCCTAATATTAACGTCAGGATCTGCCAATGACTGTATGTTTCAATTTGTATGAATTCCACTGCTTATACTAGCAAGCAAGCAAAATGTATTTATTAAACGCTATTCCAAAGAAAAGACCATAGCATTGTACAAACATATAAGAATATCAATAAAACATATAAATACATATCTTACTCATAAAACTGAATAATATCATTAGCAGCAACACTATGTATGGAGCCTCCTTTTATGTACTCACCTACAGTATGACAGTATCAGAGAATGGCTGTATGTATCAGCCTTGACGTATCCCACTGTTTTATACTATGTATGTAGCCTTCTTTTATATGATCACTTACTGTTATGATTTGTTAATGATTGCATTCCAATGTTTTATACTATGTATTTGACCTTCTTTATGTAGTCACGCATCTACTGTCTGTGTATTGCCTTTATGTAACCAGGATCTCCTGTGAATGAGCCTGCCCAATGGAGCTTTCCTGCAATAAATTTGAATTGAATTGAAATCAATTAATCAATCAATCAATACTTTATTTTAAAAGGTGCCTTTCTTAGACCAAGGCACCTGTACAATAAAATCAAGACACATTAATAAATAACAAGATAACATTAAACTAATAAATACAGTAGCAGCTTTAAAATTGGAAAATGCCAGGCTAAAAAGATAAGTTTTAGGGCAACTTTAAAACTTTGGATGGTTAGGCGATCTTGCACCGACAAGGTAGAGAATTCCACTGGGTCAGGCCATAAAACTAAATGACCTTGTTCGGATGTTCGTAAATGGACCCTATGAAGTCTCTAGCAATCCCTCGCTGGTGGATTGGAAAGGGCAGGGGGACAGTAGAGATGAAGGAGATCATGCAGGTAACTGGGTCCCTGATCGTGTAGGGCTTTATAGGTCAGCAAACTGACCTTGAAGGTGATCCGCCACTGTATTGGCAGCCAGTGCAGTCTGCGAAGACAGGCGGGTATGTGACTGGTCCTTGGAGGTACCAGTCGAAACCTGGCTGACACATTCTGCACCAGCTGTAGGCAGCAGATATAAACCCCCAGTAGCCCAAGGTAAAGGGCATTGCAGTAGTCAAGGTGGAGGTAAGCGTTGAACAAAGTTGGAAGATCATCTGGAGGAACCAGGTGCTTTACCCAGGCAATATTCCTCAGATGGTAAAAGAGGTTTTGACAACCACCGACACCTGTGATTTTAGGGTCACGCGGTCATCAAACATAACACCCAGGTTCCGCGACCGGTCTGGAGGTAGTTAGCTGGACACCACCAAGCCATAGACCTGAAGGCAGTCCCGCCAACACATCTGTCTCTCGACGACCTGGGTCCACAACCAACACCTCAGTTTTCTCTGGGTTTAACCACAGCCAGCTCACATTCATCCAGTACTGGTTCTCTGCTAGACAGCTGTTAAAGACCGAGACAGCATCATCATGGCTAGGCACAAAGGACATGTACAGCTGAGTATCATCTACATAGCAGTGAAAACTCAAGCTGTACTGTCTAATAATCACTCCTAATGGCAACATATTCACAGCAAACAACATGGGTGCCAAAATGGAGCCCTGCAGCACCTCGCAGGAGAGGGAGAATGGGGCTGAGGAAAAAAACAGACACCACCCTCGGAGTCCTACCCCGAGGAATGATCAAAATCATCTGGGACTGGCTCCAAAAGTCCACAGATGAACCACAAGCACCCAAAAGCACACCAAGGTCCACGGTGTCAAATGCCACAGAGAGATCTAGAAGGACCAAGATGGAACGGGTCTTTGATCTCTTGCTATTAGGAGGTCATTTAGACACGGACAATGGCTGTCTCGGTACTATGTCTCTTCCTAAATCCAGACTGGAGAATCATAAACATTGTGGCTGGTCAGGTGGTCCTCTAGTTGCGACGCCACCACCTTCTCAATAACCTTACCCACAAAGGGCAGGTTAGAGACAGGCCTGTAGTTAGCCAGACAGTCAGGGTACCTAGGAGGGTTCTTAAGAAGAGCTGAACCAGCCTCCTTCAGGGATCTGGAAAGATCCTCCTCTCCAAGAACATCCAGACTATCTCGGCAAGGACCGTACGATTTTATCCACACAACCTACTAAAAGGCGCGTGGGGCCTGGGTCCAAACTACAGTTGGTCGGACGCAACGACTGGAAAACCATCACAATATCATTGAAAATGGGGGCAGCCGAACTAACACCATACAAACTGGGTGTCCGACATCTCCTGCTGACCACTGCAGCTCCTTTTGAGAGAGGGTCAGGCGGACGCCAGACCTGATTGTGGCAACCTTATCTACGAAGAATTAAGCAATCTCTTCACAATGTTTGTGAAAAAGCATTTCCAGGCTGGAGACAGAGCGGATTGCACAATCTGTCCACAGTCCGGAAAAGCTGAGCAGGTCAATTCTGCACAGCAGCAATTTCCCTGGACAGGAACTCTACCTCCTTATGGGTAATTGCTGATTGATAGATTGCATAGTAGTCCATCAAACTAAGTCTGTCACACTCCAGGCCCGACCTCCACCAATGCTTCTATAACCTTCGTCCCACTCTCCTCAACTCCCTCAAGGCCTCATCAAACCAAGAATACCTGGGGCAAAGAGTGAGGGATGAACATGAACAGGTGCAATGGAATCCAAGGCCTCTGTCACTGCCTATATATAGGCTAGTACCAGATCCCCTGGATCCATGCATTCACTCAGTATACCTGATAGGTCCAGCATCGCCATCAGGCCATCAGGAAACACACCCCTCAAAGGGCAGTACCAGACCACCTCCATAAGGACAGACCTATGAGGGGCCAGGAAACTGGAAAATAAAAATTTATTTTCCCTGCAAGAGACAGATTTAGAGCCTTCCATCATTGCAGCTCTACTTTGGTGGACGTTAGTAAAGGTTCAAGTTTTTGGGAGTCAGAACATAATTTAGGTGATGGTCCTATGGAGTTTAGCCTCTGTGTAAGTAATTCCCTCCACCCAAGCCAGGCCTACATCTTTGAATGCACCCAGTGTGAAAGCTGCATTTAGGGAAGGACATCTGTCTTACTCTGATTAACTCAGAGACCTGAAACTGACAGAAGCATTTAAGCAGTGCCAGTATGTGGGGAACTGCCTGTGGGCTGCCAGTGTTGCAACAGTTGTTGGGGCCCATGATGAAGAAAATAATTAAACTTTGGCAATGCAAAACAGATTAAGTTGTTTGTATGTGTGGCGGTTGGCCTAGTCTATTGAAACACTTAAGCATTGGCTGAACACAATCAGATGGTACCATTTATGATTAAAACATTTGCTGCAGGGAGCTACCCTGTTTGTACTCACTGTACCCAATTTGGCAGATGACAATGCTGGCAATGAAGACCTGGTGCTCCATCTGGAAGCTGGTGGGGACCTGGGCCAACACAACTCACTCTCTCCTCATGGCCTTTCCCTGTAGGTGGCCACAACCTGTGATCATTTCTCTGCACAGGAGCTGAATTCCTGAATCTGGTCTCTTGCTGAGAAGCTGTCTCTGGTACAGGAACAAGCGTAATGGGCCAAAATGGCAAAAGCCCACATATTGAGCAAATGTCACTGGACAGGTTCAATTCTTTTGCTGGTGAAACCTCCAGCTGGTAGGCAACTCAGTTACTGAGTAAGTCTGGCTCCCTTCTAGTAAACTGGAGTCCCTGGATCACAGTCTCTTCACATGCAGTAGGCCACAAACAATTAGGCTGAAGGAGCATTGAACTTTCTCCTTTCTTCCTCTTCGGTTTCTTGCCTGTTACAGTCTCAGACAACATGCTGAGCAATCCCTCAGTCTGCAGGAAGGCAGTTTTAAAGATCAGTTCCTTTTGGATCTGAGTTGAGTCAAAGGAGGCAAACAGGCCTTTACTGTGAGAATCCCCACAGAGCGCATAAACACCTTACTTTTGAAGTCTCTAGCTGAACTGCCACACAGTTGTTTAAATTACTCCTTGTGTGAGGACAGGCCCTTTTCCCCTACCTTTCTTTAGCTCCTTTCAGTTTGAGAGCTCGAGCTGTACTGACCACAGTTTGAAACATGCTCTGGCAGAGCCACTATGACTGTAAATGCATTAACTACATAAGGGTGTTTCATGGGCTTAAACATAAACATGAATTGCTGTTGTATACACTAACTGAATCAAAGTACGAACACTGAAAATGGGCAGATATAAAAAATAATGCCACGCCTGTATTACAGTTACCTATATGTTTCACATTTTAATCTATGCACTGTTATAGCAATCAACTCAACAGAACCTGGCCATCATATACATGAAGGTACTGTACCTTAACTGAAAACACTGCTGAGACAATTATATGTTGTGACAAGGTGGAAGATAAACACAATGCTTGAGACATGTTTTTGAAGACATTTGATGTGTTCAATTGGTTTTTTAGAGATTGCTATACAGTTCACACATAATTAGTATAATATAAAAGTACATATACCCAAATGTCAATGTAAATCTTACTGTACACATTTCATTACAAGGTGTTCTCTTGAAGGAAGATCTTACTGTACAAGGCCGAAAAATGGGCGTTAGGTAAATATAACCTGGAGTAGGTGTGTTATTGAGGGTATTACATAGATTATCTTTTATTGCTGCTCCACCCTAGGCACACACAATATGAAAATCAACAACTCCTTGACATGAAGCAACAGGAATTAGTTAGAACAAGGACAGAAACAAGTAGGATACTGAGTAACTGGGTACACAAGCATGAGTATGGTAAGTCAAATAACGTTTCAAAAAGTCTCACTGTTATAATTCATTTTACAAATTGTCTGCACAGTTGACAATTTTTGTAAAAAATAATAACAATGGGAGTTATTCCACATGTGTCCAGTGGTGCCATGCATGCAGGTGGAGGGATCTGAGACCCAGATGCACCAGTCTACCCTTCTCCTGAGTCAAAAGATCATGGCGGAGAGGCAGAGATATTGGGGTTCCATCGATGGCTGTTGAAGCAGAGGGAAACAAATTTGATGAGGCCAAAGAGGGGCTATTAGAATCATGTGAGCCCTTCTGCCTGTAGCTTCAGGAGAACTCTCTGAAGCACTGGGAAGGGAGTAAAGGCATACAAGAACCTCCTTGTCCATCAAAGAGACAGCTTGTCTCAGCAGAAAACACCACGCCTGAAGCAGCGAAAAATTGGGTAGTTTTGCATTGGATGGGGAGACAAACAGGTCTATCTCTGGCCAACCCCACAGGTTAAATAAGCTTTCAACCACCTCTCGATTTAGCTCCCCTCTTGAGCCCTGAAAGTGGTATGGCTGAGACTGTCTTCCAGGATGTTTCTGATGCTTGGCACATGGACAGCAGTCAGGCAGAGGTAGTGCAGGACTGCCCAGTACCACACTTGCATCGCCTTCGGCATAGAGGGTACTGTGCGAGTGCCCCCGATTTGTTCAGGTACCAGACCACAGACATATTGTTGATCTGAATCAGGAGTGTCCTCGACATAAAAGAGGCTGGAAGGCCTGGAGGACATACAGTACTGCCTCATTTCTAAAACATTGATGTGAAGAGACACTTCCACCTGAGGCCATGTTTCCTGGGTCTGATGTTCTTCTTGGTGGGCTCCCAGTCTTGACATGAAGCATCCATTGTAAGGGTTATGGTAGGAGCAGAGGATTGAAAGGGTAACCCCTGTGGAGAGATTGGACAACTCCTGCCACCAAAGAAGATCCTTCTTCATGCACCCAGACGCCTACAACCTTGTGGTCCAGGTTGTCCAGCCACTGATCCCATTGGACATGAAACTCCATTGGGTCATCCTCATATGCAGTCTGGCTAGAGGAACTAGGGATCACAGCTGCCATCAGCCTGAGCAAATGGAGGATCGACCGGCTGAGGTCCAGCATGAGTTGGCCACTAATCTGGTTTGTTCCTGCAGGATCTCCACTCCATCCCATGGGAGGAAGGCCTGCCTTGGACCGTATCCAGCACCACCTCAAATGAACTGTAAGCACTGGAAGGGGAGAGGTGGGACTTGGGATAGTTTACTGTTATTCCAAGTCTGGAAAAGAGGTCCAGGGTGAAGGAGAGGACTCCTTAGACTGCTGTGTGATGAGGCTGATAGAAGCCAATCAACTAGATACAGGCACACTTGATCCCTCTGTGGGCATAGGGCCACAGCCACCACTGCAGACATTTGGTAAAACCCAAGGTGTTGAGGATAGGTCAAAAGGAGAGCCTTAAACTGGTAATGTTCCCCAGAAGGCAAACTGAAGAAAGTGGCGGTGGGCTTGGAAGACAGGGATGTGCATGTAAGCACCCTGCATGTTCAGTGCACAAAGTCAATGGTTCTTGGGGAGCAGGGCTAGACATCCCTGATGGTGAGCATGCAAACCTCTTGTACTCTATGAACAGGTTGAACATGCTGAGGTCCAAGCTGGATCTTAGGTCGCCCATCTTTTTGGGCACTAGGAAGAAATGGAAGTAGTACCTCTTCCTATCTGTGCTGGAGCCATAGGCTCTATGGCTGACTTTGCAGAAGAGCCTGGATCTTGTCCCCTTCAGGGACAGATGCCTTGGAGATAATGGGAGAGTCCTGGGGTTGTCTGGAGGCCTGTCTAGAACTCTATGGTGTGACCTCTAGCTATTAACTGAAGGGCCAGAGACTGTGGTTATATTCTGTGACCCCAGAAGGTGGAGGCAAATCTTCCCCAGTGGTTCCCCTAGAGGATCTGGAGGAGGTGGGCAGGTCCCCACAAGTCAGGAGGCTTAAGGAGGGAGTCGGCAGCTCTTCCAGGAGGGCTTCTGGGACTTAACAGGGGAGTATGAGTTCCTTATGCTGGATATCAGCATTTGGTCTGATGTTTGGCAAGGGCTCTTTGATCTGGCATCACTGCTGCTTAAGAAAAGACTGTTTGTCATTGTAGCCCTCTCAGTACATAAAACGAACATCACAGATGGATTTACCTCAGTCCTGCAATTCAGTGATAATATCCTTCCTTATTGTCATCTCCGAATAACACAGATCCCTGAAAGGGGCATCCAGGATGGAGGTCTGGACGTTTTGTGCCAGGCCAGCAATCCTCAGCCATGAATGTCAACTAATGTAGACAGCAGTGGATGTGGTGTGAGCAACCGAGTCTACTGTGTCATAAGTGGCCCAGAGGGCATGACAGAAGATTTTAGCCATTCTCATGATCTTGGCAATCTGGCCTTAAGCTCCTGGTTCTGGATAGCTTCCACCTTTGACTCAAGTGAGGCCAGGGATGATTTCTGATAGGAAACCATATGAGCCACATAATTAAGGAACCTGAGGGTGCAAGTTGAGGAGGAATGGATCTTATGACCAAAATTGTCCTGTTGCTTGGACTCCTTATCAGGAGGAGACATGCTCAAATGTTAGGTTTAGAGGACTGGTCATTGGCAGCTGTGATAACAGCCCAGTCTGCATTGGGATGGCCAGTAAGGTGTGTGACCCCATCTGGAGGGTGGTAGACACTGTCTGCCTTTTTGAAACAGCCAGAATGGAGGAAGACTGTTGCCAGATAGTGGACATAAGGTCTTCATGGGGCCCAGTCAAGGTAGTATGGGCATAGGAGCTGGTCAGTCATGTCTAGATGCTTTGCAAGCCTTTTCCATTTTGGATCCTGCTCCTGGATAGCCCAACCACAGGCATTTTGTGTAGTTATGAGGAGTTCTGCAAAGGAAGGGTCCTCCAGTGGGGACTTTGGGAACTCATTAGGATGAGTCTCTATAGGTGTATGCACACCAGAGGTGGAGGACAAGTTGAGTCAGAGTCCAAAGAGTGCCTGCTGAGGGTCTGAACCCTTTTTAGAGGAGTGTCCTGGATTTCATTCCTGACCTGGTGTCTAGAGGAGCCTTAGAAACATAGAAACATAGAAGTTGATTGCAGATAAGCATCATAAGGCCCATCCAGTCTGCCTTCTCTGAAAGGTGAGAATCCACAGGAGCGGCTTATCTAGGGGTCAGAAAGGAAGTGGGAGTAGAGGCTGCCACTGGTTTCCAATGGTCAAGCTCTGAGGCTAGTTGAGTTCTGTCCTCCTGAATCAGGGTCTGAAACACTGCCTGGATATCAGCCTGAGGCTGCTGTGGAGGCAGAGGCTGAGGCTGAGGAGGAGGTGGTAGAGGAGGAGGCTGGAATAATGAATAGACTGACATCTGATATTGAGGGTATCAATGAGCCTGATAGAGTAGGGAAAGTCAGGAGCATACCCTTGATTAGACATAGCCCGGCATCTGGTAACCTGGTACATAATGGGGCTGATGAACAGGCATTGGAGACCCCAGCAAAGGGTACATTGGGTATCGTGGGGTGTATAGCCTGGAGCATTGCTCATAGTTCCAGCCAGAGCTGGAGCTGAAGGTCAAGCAGGAGATGGGGATGAAGGCCTAGCAGGATGTCCTGAAGGACCAGGCATCATCCCTCTAGGGACATTCAAAGTGGCTGTCACTGGATCAGGAACAGGAATGTCCAGCACCAGAAGACTCTGTACCTGGGGCCTGATGGAACGCCATCCAACATTTGAAGAATGGCCGAGTGCCAGATATATCCTGACCTGGTGAAGAGCCATATGGCAAATGGTCACTTGGCATTGGGGTGTGAGTAGAACCTGATGGAAGACCCGCGTCATCTAGGGAGCCACAGTCCAAGATGGTGGAACCTGGTTGTCCAGGGGGTTTGGTTGAGGAGGTCCTGATGGAAGGTCCCTGGAGGAATTAACAATAGGTTCAGTGGGTGAATCAGGAACAGACTGACCCAGTGAAAGAGGGGAACCTCCAGATTAGTGTCCTCCTCTGGATCTTGATCTTCAGGCAAGTTCGGAGGGTCTGGTTGTGTCAGTGGGAGTGAGGAACCCTCAAAAGACTGTTGCATGTCCAACAGCTGGCTCAACTCGATGTTGGGGATATACGATCCCAACAGGAGATCCCCAGCATTGCAGTCCCCAGAGAAACTGGGGAGCAACTTGCCAGCCGTGGCAGTGCAGACATCAGAAGAGCTAACATCCAATGTATCAGCCTGGGCCATGCAGACAACAGTGGAGCTGGAGTCCAGTTTATCTACTGTGACAATGCATTTCTCAGCGGGGCTGGGGAGTGAGTTATTGACCTGGCTGCTGGCAATAGACACTGAAGAAGATATAGGCCTAAGGAGCACAGTAGGGGTTCCATCATCCAAGAAGAGCTCTGACTGCACCATGAGTAAAGCAAGCAGGAAGCTGTGGTCTGATCCACCAGAGCGGTAGGAGACCTGGCAGTAGGGTAGTTACTGAAGTGGAGGCCCTTCAGTATCAGTGGTGCCCGATGGTTGCCGCCTAGTGGTTGGAGACCTATCCCTGCCTCGGTGCCTCTCCTTGTCCTTTTTCATCTTTTGGGTTCTGGCATTGGAGAACATTTTCCTGCAGATTCTGCAGCTCCTTTTCCATCAAAGCTAGGCACTTGTCCAGCAAGTGGGCTTCAGATTTTTCTGGTGCCTAATCCGTGTGGCCTGGTTGAAGGATTGGCAGGGCGTAAATCCTTGACCTGGTGTTTGGGGCCATGGCAGATCACACAGCAGGAATGCTCATCAGCATGCAGGATCTGGGTGCCAAAGAACTTGCACTTCTTCTTTTCGATGCATCACCCAACTGTTCATGTTCCTGAACTGAACCTCCAACTACATCCCAAGCTGTAAATTTGTCACTGTTATTTATTTGCTTCTTTCTTCTATGTATCCCTCAAGATCTCTGTATTAGATCTGTTTATGTTAGACCTGTTTATACTGTGTTTCACTATGTAATTGTTTGACCTGGTGTTCTGTTCCTTTTATGCTAAACTGGACGCTTGTAAATGGGCATTTTGCTCACATACTTTTCAGTATAAAATAAAGATTTACTGATTAAAAACTGACTGACAGACCTGAACCACAGCAGTTGTGTAAAAATTCTAAACTGGCCATACTGAGTGCAACTTGTACAAATACTGCTGGTCTGGTAATTATGGTTGCACTGTTAAGTCAGACTTTTACGTATCTGGTCCGCTCTTGATGTCTGTTTTTCAACCCTTCCTTGACATGATTGAAAATGGAACCGCCAGGAGCAAATCAGATAGATAAAAGCCAGACCAGATCATCTGGAGTGAGTGGATCAGCAATATTTGCACATAAGCTGTGCCCAGTCCAGATTTTAAAGCTCTGGTCTGGATCAGGTGATCTTGTTTTTACCCAAACCCCACTGCATGTGGCTTAGTGACGTTCTGTACCGATGAATGCAGAGTGTAACCCATTGAAGGTTGAAGTTTCAGAAAACCATTATGTTAAAAATACCAAGACTCACTCCACCACCCCAAGTCACACTTAGTCCTCTACCAAAGTCATGCTTAAATATTGGTGCCTCTACATCCACACTATTAAGCTTTTAATGCCATCATGCTTCTTCTGCTGCCATGCTTCCATCCATGAAGTCCTAGTCTGCTTGTGACAGTCCCCCACCCCAAACCAAGTAATTTTACAGGAGCAGCGCTACACCATATCAACTAAATTATTGCTAAACACCTTATTTTTGAACATTTTGTTGAGAATGTTTTGTTTTAGTATATCCATGGTCAGGAAAATGAATTTGTAAAAGAAACCAAAGCCGCCATTTATCAGTTCATTCAATCACAATACAGTATGTCAAGAACTTATCAGATTCTTAGTCAAACAAAAATTAGACACACACATGCCTACCTATTTGCAAGTGAAGCAAATGTGGTTACTATCATTAAGTTGTAAACAGCTATAGTCACAAATTGCAGGTTAAGAACATTCAGTAGAATATAAACAGTAGCTCAGAACTGCCTGCCTGAAAAAATAAAGTTGGTGTATTATTTGGAAACAGGCAGCACTGGGACTCTTGCTATAGAATGTCCAGCAAAGTAGCAGAATGACTGCTCTTAGGATGGTGGTGTCAAATTGCTTAATGAGATGTTCATAAGGTCTTAGGGAATCACAGAGCTTATTTGTTATGTAGAAAGCTCCAGGAAGTGTTTAAACCATTCTACTTCCAGTAACTTTCATGATGGCTGTACTATCCACTGGTAATTTGACACAGAATGACTGCAGAAGATAATGAGTTAACTTTCTGGGCTCAATTAACTCCTCAAGCAAGAGGAAAATAGTGCTCTACAGCTTCCTATATATACACAGGCAGAGTAGTAATGAGGCTTCAGCAGAGGAATCTATTTTAAATGCTACTATGTTATTTTGTAGCAAAATGACATCAGCCCTTTTCTGAATGCAATGCCTGTTGGCTACGCCCATGGTCATAAACATTTCTTGATTGCTCTGATTCTTCTGTATTCAAGTTGGCTGAGGAAGCTGTCATTCACAGTTCTGGTGCTCCTGCTTGTCAGTTTAGGTGCCAATCTGAAAAACTACAAAACTACAGTCTTACCCATAAGCCACCACAATCAGGACCCCTAAGGACCTGAGGATCCCGATTGGTTTAAACCCAGGAAGTCCTGGACCTAACATGGCAGCTCCCATTGGAAGTGTACACTGCAAAGAAGGCAGGTTAAACAACTGGCTCTAATTTAAAAGCAGTGATGAATTAGAAATAAATATTTACAGGAGACCACGTGATGCAAGCTACCGGATAGTCGCTCCTCAGTACAGCTCCAGCCTCCCGCCTCTTTATTTCTGTTTTTTGGTATATTTTCTATCTCTAAACCTCTAATTTTGTGTTATTTTGGTTCCCTACAACTTTGTGTTTGCAGGGCAAGTTTGAGAGAGAATGGACGCTTAATGAAAAAGCAACAGCAGAAACACACCCGCCAGTTACACCAGAGAAGGCCTCAAAAATATCCTGGGCCTTGAGGGGAGCAGAAAAGGAGACATTTTGAATCTAGAGGCGGATCAGGAGCTGCTCACATTGTCTAGATTTCTTGAGGAGTTTAAACCATTCAGAGATGAGATTAAGGAGTTGGCATCAGAAATGAAATCGCCACGAGAAAAATAGAAGAGATCACTGCTACCTCAGACAACACAACTAGGATCTTCTCTTAGAGAAGCAAGTGGAGAGGTTTGAGCCTGAGATGGCAGCAATGCACCAGAAACTGTCCAGATTTTAGGTTGCTTGAAGACCTTGAAGGTCGAGTCGGAGAAATTATGTTGTGATCCTCAGGTTACCAGAGGGAGAAGAGGGCCAGAATACTATAGCTTTTACCCAGAAGTTGGTCGAGAAGATTGCAGGCCCTTCCCATTTGGGTCCAAATATATCATCGAGAGCCCACAGGTCATTAAGACCGCAGCCCTCCCGGAGCACCATCCCGATCAATAATTTGTCGTCTTAAATTTCTTAGAGCGACAACATTTCCTGTACAAAGTGAGAGAACTCCAAGAAGTTCGCTGGGAGCAAGCTGTTAGAATAATACGCAAGATATTCCCAGTTCAGTCCGTTTGAAGTGTGCGGCTTTACATCCTGTTGTTTCGAAAATCATTGCGGCTGGACTTAAATTTCATATGGGATACCCGGCCAGGCTACAGGTACAGGTGGCTGGTTCCTGGCTACCTATGAAGATCCGAGGCAGCGCCTGCTGGTTTAAAATTAGCATTGCCAGATCTCTTCAGGGACACATGAAAGGCCTTAGGTCTCCTTGACAAGATGAGAATCATTTTGAGAAGGCTGGGCACTCATGCAAAGGATCTTCCGGAAGAAGCGGTTAAACATTCTTGACTCTCACTTCAGCCCTAATAAGGGCAGAAAGGACTCCTTTTATAGTGATCTAGTTGTGGATGCATGCTCTTATTTGTTTTGTCTGGGTCTGGGGTTTCGGCCCTTCGGTTTTCAAAGTGTTCCAATCATGGAAGTATATTCTTGGTTGTTTTGTCTGGGTCTGGGGTTTCAAGCAATCAAGTGATTTCTCGCTAGTTTTCGTGTTGGCAGAAAACAAAGTCTATTCAGCAATATCTGGTCTCCCCATCCCTGTGAGAGTTTGGTAAGGAAGGGTTTGGTGGAAGGCTTTAGCCTTGGGAAAATCCAATTATAAGGGCTGTGTTGTCCTTTCCTTGCAAAGGCATCATGGTGCAGTTACACACTTGCAACACAGGAGGGAGCTTGTGCTTCATGCGTGTTAAGTGCTAATGGTCGCTAAGGCAGGAGATAAGTTGGGATTTGCTGGGCAAAGGCACAGCAATTGGGAGGAGAGAAACAGGGCCTGTCCCTATAGGGCTGGAGAGCCTGTTGAGACAAAGGCCCACTCAATGAATGTTATGTTTAACTGAGGCCAACTTCCTGATCTCGCACTCACGAGGCGCTTTTCACACTTAACAAGCCATATGCCCTTGTAAGCCATGATGTTTCTGGTGGCAATGTTTTATCAATACTGGCTTACTCCCAATGGCCCTCATTAGGGATAGACAGAGATACAAGGGCCTGTATTGTAGGGATGCTGCATTCTTTCTCCCTTTTTTCATTTTTTTTATTACTAACATCTCAAAAGGGGAATGTATTATAAGGAGTACAGGGTTTGGGGGACGGTTTTTCAGGGGCTGGGGAGGAGTAGTAAACGGAGTATTGCTGAACGTTGTTAGTGATAAGAGGGGTTTGGGTGGATGGCTTTTTGACTATGTTTTGGAGTTATTGAAGATGCGGATTGTTCGAGGAGTAATCGGGGGAGGGAGGGACAGGGTTTAATGGGGGTGGTAAACCGGCACAGCAGATTCAGGGGAATAGAATCACCTGTTACATGACTGCAGTATATGTTAGATATCTTATCTGGATTATACCTGACATAATAGATGGCTCAGAATATTAATATTGCTATGTGGAACGTGAAGGGATCAGGAAAAACTGAAACAATGTCAGGTGCTTAAACACCTGAGTCTGTTATGCATCCAGATATCATTCTTACAAGAATTCATTTAGTGCATTCAAGTATTACAACCACGGAGACAACAGATAGGTCAGGGTTTTTTATGCTTCAGGGAAATCAATAGTTATGGGTCATGATGCTAATTAACAGAGATATTCCATTTGTCCCTTCTCAGGTATTTAAGGATGCAGAAGGCAGATGTGTCTTAGTTCAGGGTACTATTTGGGCCATGCCATTGGTTTTAGGTAGCATTTACGGACCAAACACAGACGATCCTCTTTTTATGAAACTGATTTCTACGATCCTTCCTAAACTCCCTATTCCAATTATATTAGGGGAGATTTTAATTTGGTCTCGATCCGAATCTGATAGATCAAGCACTGGGTCAAGGGGTGTCACCTGGACACAGGGCCTTTAAGGAAATAATGGAACAGTGCGGATTGTGCGATGTCTGAGGTCACACATCCTAATATTAGGAATATACCTACTGCTTTGCTATTGCATGCAATGCAATCTCGCATTGATTACCTATTAGTTTCTCACAAGCTCTGCCAGGGTACTATCCACCTCTATCCAACCGGGTCCAATATCGGATCATTCTTTAGTCTTGGGTAATCTGGCTTTTCTTAACATCCCCAAAAGAGAGACCAGATGGAAATTAAACAAACAGTTACTAAAAGATGAAAAGTATCGGGAGTGGTGAAAGAGCAGATAGAGTTTTCTTTTCCACCAACCCAATAGATAGTGCAAGACCGATATTTTATGGGGAGCCTTTAAGGCTTATATACGGGCATTCTCATTAGTCTAGATACAAAGAGGAAGAGGGCACAGGAAATGGAATTACTCTTCTTATTGTCTCAGATACGGTATTAGAAAATACACCCAGATAGAATTTCTCAAGAGGAGTCACAGAAGCTATTAACATGTAAAGATAAATTATTTGGGAATGTTAAGAGAAAAGGCTGAGTTGGCAATAATCCCACAAAGGCCAGTTTTACAGATCAAGGAGAAAAAGCTGGGCACCTGTTGGCTCTACGCTTAAAACAACAAGAATCAGCAATATTTATACCCCAATAAAGTTTCAGTCTGATGGGACCCTGAAGGTATCCCCTCAGAGATAGTCCAGGAATTTGCTACTTTTACAAGTAATTATATAGGGACATGGATAGTCCTCCGCCCATTCAAAAACTGGAGGAGTATCTCAGGGAAGCACATCTTCCGTTACTATCTGACTCTCAAAAGAAATTTATATCTTCTCCTTTATCACAGGAAGAAATCGCTACTGTTATAAAGGACTTGCCCTAGGTAAAGTCCCGGTCCAGATGGGTTTTCGCCTTATTTTATAAAGTTTTCACGGAGCAATTATTTCCCTGTTGCATCGCCTATTTGCATATTTTGTCTGAGAGACGGCAGATGCACATCTGTTTGAGGCATTGATAGTCTTGTTACCTAAACCGACAAGGACCCAGAAATGGTTCAGAGCTATAGGCCAATATCTTTGCTGAATCAAGATGTCAAAATTCTCTTGAAGATAATGGCAGATAGACTAACCCTGGTTCTTCTGGATCTTGTTGGTATGTCTCAAGTGGGATTTATGAGAGGACGTGCATCTTCAGATCACCTGCATTTTCTCAAGCATGTCTCAGAGTCCAGGGATGCCATATATCCTGCGGGGTTGGTCTCCTGGACCGAGAAGGCATTTGATCGGTTAATTGGACTTTTCTATTTCAAGCCCTCAAGGCATTTGATTCCATCTGTGTTCATAGATTGGATCAGGGCAATTTACCGGTCTCCTACAGCGAGGATTTCAGGGAATAGGACCTTTTCCAAGTCCTTTACACTGTGGTCAGGTACGAGGCAGGATGCCTCTCTCTCATTACTTTTCAATCTTTATCTGGAACCCTTATTCAACATATTCTCAATAATGAAGTAATACAAGGTATTCCCATTAGGAATGAGGTAGTGAAAATAACAGCGACGCTGATGACCTTTCTTACATTTGGCCAATCCGCTAATATCTATTCAATATGCCAAGGGAGGTTGATAGATTTAGTAGTTTCTCGAATTATAAGTTAAATCCCAACAATACATCCTTTTTCCTCTTAATCATAAATTCTTTAAGACCAACATTATTTCTATGGGACTATGCTGGTCACCCTGGGCTATTAAATATTTAGCCATAAAATTAATGCGTAATCCTCCTTGTGGTTTAAGGAAAACGTGGACCCCTTCTGCGGGGATCACTCAAGATCTAGAGAGATGGGATAAACTCCCTTATCTTTATGGGTCGTATTAATATAATTAAGATGAATGTGTTTCCCATTTATTTTATCCTCTGTCACATCTTAATTCATTCGTTCCCTAAGTTGGTTTCAGAAAACACATAAACTTTTTACCAAGTTTATTCGGTCGAGTAAGACCTCTAGGCTGGCATACCACAAATTAGCCACACCCAAGAATGAGGGGGTTATGGATTCTTACTTGCCCATCTACTACTGGGCTAGTCATTTGGCTAAATACCTGAGATGGGTAAGACCGGTCCAGATAACATGAACCCGGTTGGCTTAAGATTGAATTTGATTTTTCCAATCTATGAACATGGACCCCTAACTATGCTCAATCTAAAAATTTCTCAGATGCAAGATATTAATAAATGTCCCACCATCATGACTTCGCTAAGAGTACATTCGCAATTGTGCTCTTTCCTAGCTACAATCAAAGTAAAGATCTCACTCAAACTATTTGGAATTCCTGGCTTTCACTATAAATAAACAGAAAATTTCCTGCTCATGGCTGCCTATTTAGAGAGGGACAGTATCTTCATTTTTGGATGAGGTTGACGAGTGGCTCTCATTTTCTCAGTTCATATATAAGTTCAAAATACCGGAGTCTCTGATTTTAAAGTGTTTCCACTGAGGCACTTGTTAGCCACGGTCCTTGGGGCCACTCCAATTCGCCTAGTGACCTTTGCATTGGTATCTGAACTTTCCCTTCTTGTCTCCTCTGGTGTGATTTCTAAGATCTATCAATTGTTGTTCCAATGGAGGTTTGGATGCAGTGGTGGCCCCACCAACTTCTGGGTTTCATTTTTCCCCATTATACTTTTAAATGATCTGTCCTCTGGATGTACTGTCATAAATATGTATCCCAAGATAGATTACGCTCATGCAGTTCCACATTCTGCATAACTTATACTATACCCCAACTCAATGGGTGAAATGGGGCCTTATTGATACCTATAGGTGTAATAAGTGTTCCCAGGATACAGGATCACTTTTTCATTTTTCTGGTTGTGCCCCAGATAGCATCATTATGTGAGCATATAAAAATCAATCTGGATCCTTTATTGGTTTACAAGATTATTTTATACCGGATATTTGCTCTGTTATGGATCTGTCCTCCATAAAGGTTAAAATCTAGAGATTTCACATATCCATGGTGGCGCCTCAGTTAAAAAGTCATTCTCAGGCATTGGAAGGAAAGGACCGTCCAACATATCAGGAGTGGCTCCATGAGATTTTAGCAAATATATGACAGAGAAGGCTATTGCTAGCCTTCAAAACAGACAAATATAGGTATAAGGTTATCTGGGATCCCTTCACACTTTTAATTACGGTGGCTATGAAGTAATTGTACTGAGGTTACCACCTTAATTATTTTAGTAAAGGTAGTTAGTGGGTGATAACAGAGCTAGAATGAACTGCTGTGCCGAGGAGGAGGGAGGGAAGGTTGGGGGCAGTATGATTTGTTTTATGAATCTTATATCAAAGTGTTCATTACTGCCTCCTGTAATATGGAAAATGTGGTGAATAAACTTTGAATTGAAAAAAGAAATAGATATTTACAATACAATGTAGGCCCTCTGCTTTGTTAACGACAGCAGAGTGGGCAATTAGAGAAATGCCTGGCCTGTTGTGAGCTTCAGAATGCTCCAACTCAGGCCAGGCTACTTACAGTACACACACTGGCTGTGGCACTTACAGGGACAGCACGGAGGCATACCATGGCACTGTCACACAAATCAAAGAAGAGCATCAACAACCATGGATTTACTATCTCTGATGGATGTCTGCTGGTAGTGGGCATCCAGGTAGCCCAGGGAGACACTTAAGGTAAGCCCCTAATTTGGGGGCTACACAAGGACGAGAGGGCACAATATGAGGTTGGAGGGGCAGGATAAAGGGAAATGTGAGGAAGTTCTTCTTCACGCAAATGGTGGTAGATGCTTGAATAGCCTACTCAAGGATGTGGTGGATGCTAACACAGTGTAGGGATTCAAACATGCATGGGATAAACATAAGGGAACCCTTGATGGGGGAACTGGCAAACACCACTGACCAAGTAGAGCCTGCTGCCACTGATGCAGGCAGGAAATACAGGCAGACTGGATGGGCCTAGAGGTCCTTATCTGTCGTCAACTACTATGTTACTATGAATGCCCTTCCTACCTGCTGAATGGGATTGTCTGTTATCACAGAATATTCAATAAATGACAGATAAAACAACATGTTATGAATGAAGAAAAAGCAAGTGCATCAGAGGTAATACCCTACTATTAGAGTACAATAAGTGCCATGGGTGTTTGACTTCATTGTGGATGGGAAGGACTCACCTTGTTGTAATGTCTCATTTGAAGGTTGGCATTTTATATATTGCAGACCTCATCCCCTGTTTTTAAATTATAGCTGCACTTTGAAATGTGCCTAAGTCCACAGGGTGGGACTTAAATCAATGACCTTCCTACCCACAGACAATATAAGAGTGCTACTAACCAAGTCAAACTGACTCTCATGTGCTGGCTAATCACCAAAACAATAATCATCTTTTTTCTGACAATGTGTCTTGGTTTGGGAGGTGGCAGCAGTCGATTTTTATCAACTGTTCCAGAATGTTTTTTAGAAATGTGCAATTGTCACAGCTTTATGTGAGTCTCAAAATAGTGTATTTTCTAGCAAATGATAGTAGATGTAACCCACTTGCTGTAAAACATGTGCATATGTCCTAGTTTATTATCTTGAAATTCTGGACCTGCTTGGCTACTGGCTACAGAATATTGCATTGTTTGTGGAATGGTGCCTCAAGAAACACCAGATGATTCCTGGATAGAATTTGTATTCCAGTAACTACTGTAAATAATAATTCAACCATTCTTTCAGGGCTCTGGTATAGTACTTTGATAGTGCAGGAGTATGGCTTGTAGAACAGAACCCATGAGTACCACGGGGTTGTGGGAGGATCTCTCCACAGACTGCAGCTAGTGCAGAATGCAGCTGCCTGGTTACTTACTGGGCAGCCAGAATTCTGCCATATTACACTGGTGTTGTGTGAGCTGCACTGGCTGCTGGTCAGGTGGAGGATTCTCTTTTAGGTGGGTCTTCTCATCTATAAGGCCCTACATGGTCAGGGCCCTGGTTATCTGTTAGACCTTCTTTACCTGCTGTCTCGTTCGCCAACCTCCGCCTCCTCCTGTGGAGGCCCCTGGTGATTCCCAGGACGAGGTTGAAATCCAGCTGGTGACAGGGCCTTTAGTGTCGCCACCACCATCCTGTGGAATTCGCTGGTCCTTGGGGCTGTGGGACCCTGCTCTGAGGTATTTAAGGCTCTCCTTAAGGCCCTTCTATTCACTCAGGCCTTTTGGATTAAGCTATTAATATATAGATCTGATTTGATTATAGCCATTGGTAATCTGATGTTTAGTTTATTATCTATGGGCAATATTTATATGAAGCATTATTATTTATATGTTTATATTTATTTCTGTGTTTTTATTGATCTGTTTCGAATATGTTTTACTTATTTGTATGGTGCCCAGAGCCTCTGGGATTGGGCGTCTTTTAAATAAATTTTGCCTTGCCTTGCATACCTGAGTCATTAAGGGGTCACAACAGGGATAATATATTCAACAGGTGCATAAGTGAGAAGAGGAAATCAAGGGTATGGATAGTAAGAATTTGAAGGGCAGGAGGGTAAGAGTGTGTTAAAGGAGACCAAGCAAAACTGAAGTTTTAGAAAGTACTTCTGCTCAGTCTTCGAGCGGAGGGTGGAGGGATGGGCCACCAAAGAGAAGCAAGGATAGGGTGGGAGGGGTGGACACAGGTCCATTTTCAGAGGAAACAGTGCTGAAAAGACTTGCAGCCCTGCAGATGGACAAAGCTAGAGACCAAGACAGGATTTACCCCAGGTAATGGCTGACCCTGTGACAGCTGTGTTTAAAAACTCACTAGAAACAGAAGTCATTCCAGAGGACTGAGAAAGGCTAATGCAGTCCCTCTACACAAGAGTTGAAGCAGGGTGGGGCTGGCAACTATAGGTCAGTCAGTCTGTCTTCAGTGTGGGAGGGATTAATGGAGACACTATTGAAAGAAAGGATAATAGTGGATCTTGAAGCCAGTGGGCTGCAAGACTGCAGACAATACAGATTAATAGAATGGTCATGCCAAACAAATCTAATAGATTTCTTTGACTGAGTGACCAGGGAAACTGATCAGGGAGGAGCAGTAGATATGGCCATTTAGACCTTTGTAAGGCCTTTGACACAGTGCCACATGGAAGGCTGATAAGAAGTTGACCAACATAGGAGTGGGTTCTGTAATGGAAAATAGGGTTAGAAACTGGTTAAAGTACAGTAGGCAGAAGGTGGGGATTTACAATACTCATTCTAAACAGGAGAGTGTGACAAATGGGGCAATTACTGGCTCAGTACTGGAACCAGTATTGTTCAATATCTTTATAGGGACTTTGCAGAAGATCTGAATGGAAGGTATGCATCTTGCAGATGATACCAAAATCTACCACAGAGTGGACTTTCAGAACAGGGTGCAAAATGTGCAGGGCTCTTGGGAATCTTGAGGAATAGTCAAAACACATCAGCTGGTGTTCAATGCCAAAAAGTTCAAAATAATTCACCTAGGACAAATAAACCCTGGTGCTGAGTATATGATGATGGGAGTATTAACAGTTACTAGGCTGTAAAGGGAGCACTGGGTTATCATATCTGAGGACTTCAAGATGGCAGGCAGTGTGACAAGGCAATGTGTAAAGTCAGTGGAATGCTGGGTTGCATAGGGAGGGTATCTCCAGCGAGGAAGCAGGTGGTGTTGCCATTATGTTGCTTGCTGGTGTGGCCACACCTAGAGTACTGTGTTCAGTTTTGGAGACTACGCCATTGAAAGGACATAGACAGAGTAGAGGCAGCCCAGAGGAAGGCAATTGAAAGTGTGCATGGTTTGCAGAGATGCCGTATAAACAGAGATTGAGGGATCTCAGCATGTACACCGGAAAGAAAGGGGTGATATGACATGTACTTCAAAGGAGTAAATGGGATACAGGTGGGGGTCTCTTTCAAATAACAACAACATCAGGACAAGAAACCATGCAATGATCATGGAGGAGGATTCAAGAGTAATGTAAGGAAATATTTCTTCACTGAAATGGTAGTGAATGCCTAAAATTGAATGACAGTGGCAGTGGTAGAGGCTAGTATAGTGGGAGGATTAAAGTATGCATGGGATAAATATAGAGGTATATTAGACAGGATGCAAGAAGGTGGAGGGTCGACAAAGACCAGAAAGTGTTTGCAGAGATAGAATAGTCAGTGTACATCTGGGAAGACTAGATGGACTACACAGTCGTTTTCTGCCATCCAATTATATTGTTCTATGTTTCTATTATCTGATGGCATCTGAAGCATTGTTTCCCCACACTAATTTGGTCTCTTTGATACAGCTACTTATGCATTCTGTGTCCTTCTATGGTTTCCCCATACCATTTGCTGGACCACCTATAGATATTAAAGATATGAGGGCACTCTAACCCATCGGAGCACATCTTGATTTTCACCCGTGAGACACTTTTGAAAAGTGTGTCTCACGATATGTGCCCTGAAGCTGGCAGTGTAGCCTAGAGGTTAGAGGAACGAAGTGTGAACAAGCTTGATATATCCAGCAGACCAGACCTGAGTTTGATTCTCACAACCTCCACTATGCATTGTGTGGCTCTGAGCAAGTCACTTAACCGCCCAGTGCTCCCGGTCGCTTCTGAAAACAGGCACTTGTATTTAGTGGGACTTACCTGGTATAAATAAAATAAAGCTGGCATGTTCAGAGGAGGTTTTAAATTTTATAATATTATTGATTTCCTTGATCAATAAAGAGAACTAATATATGGGAGAATGAGTGTGAGTAACAAGAGTTTTATACACATGTAACCCCTAGGTGGCGCTATCCCAAGGGCTAATACCCTACCTGCTTGGCTAGTACCAGGTTAAGGGGCCTGGGTAATGAAACAGGTGGCTCCACCCGGAGGTCAGGGTTGTTAGTGTTCAAGCTAACCTGGGCACAGCCCTCTGGGATACTGTAACCCCTCTTTCCTTCTAGTGGCCTGAACAATATACAATAATTATTTCACAATGACCCTTATTCACCAGGCAATTACCCACACTGTTTACACTTACCACCAGGGCTGGTTCCTCTAGCTTGACCCTGGGGACCCCTGTAAAACAAGGTTAAGCACAGCAACAACAACAGTGCTACACTCTGAAACAAACAGGAACCACAGTCAGGTTAAATGCAACCAAAGTGAAATTGGATTTATTCAGGGACTTGAACAAGGAGGTGTAATCGGGTTGATTTGCTTAAAAGCTATATTAATCAGACAGTTATCCATGCAGTTCAGAGTCCCTACACAGTGACACACTCTGGGTATTCAGGTAGGAAAATGGAGGGCTAGCCAGAATGTTGCAGCTGATTGCGCCTGTGATGGAAGAAAGCAACATGCATAACACAAACTATTTGCAATCCAGAGCAGGAGGGCTCACTTTGTGAAAGAAAAGGCAACAAGACAATCAGATGACAACACTTTTAGATTTAGCTGTTGCTGCAGGGAGCTACCCTGATGTTTACCCAATACTGGACACAGGCAAGATGAAATTGAGACTGCAGGCTGTTGAGCTGGAGTGCCCGGAGAAGCAGGTCCCACATGAATCACCGAGGCATTGTTTCTGTTCAAGGCATTGAGCAGGGGCTGATCCCCAGGCGGTCTCTACGTCGATGACTTTTCTCTGCGTAGGTATTCTGGCTGGGCCAGTGTAGCAGGCCCAGGCAAACAGAAATGGATACAGATTTAGTCCATGGAGCTGGATACAGCTTCCAGCAAGCAAAACACAGTTCGACGCACAGTGGGGAACCAAATCACAACCCACTATAAGCACACAGCACATTCATGTAAGGAAATTCCACTGTACCAGGCAAATGGCTCTCTGTCGCAATTACAGAGTCTCTGCACAATCCGGGAGTTCAGAGGTAGCTGGAAGTCCTGACAGGCTGATCACATTCAGCAAATCTTGAGTCTTCTTCAGGTTAAAGCCTGGTCACAATTTAGTGGCTTAATTCGCTCTCCATATTCGGATTCAGTCCAAGAAAGCACAAGTTCCCTCTCAGGAAGGGTAGGCAGGCATGCAGGCCAAACTCAGGCCTTTTCACAGTTCTCCCACGAATCCACTATGGATTGCTGCTTGAACTATCTCAAGCTGTTACTTGTTCACTTCCCAACTCAGATCTAACTGAAACTACAAGCAGTGGGACTTTCCCAAGATCCAGGAGGTTCGGTTGGCTGATCTGTCTGTCAGTCACAAAAGGGCTCCCCTCCAGGTTATTTTAGGCGCCAAAGCCCAAAACTACAATTCCTACAAGTTCTGGCCCCACCAAGCCCCTGTAGGCAGGCTCCATTTTAGAGCCCCACATGTACTGATTGGCCTGCTCTGCAGTCCAGGACCAAGATGATGGAAACAAACAGAACTGTCCATGCTGCAATGAAGGCAGGTTAGAACAAACTGCAATATTATTATTACTCCAACAAATGATCAGCAAACAAGTACATCTTCTAACAGAGCTCCCTTTCAGATTAATTATGACTGAATCCAAGCAGCTCTTAAAGAGACAGTACACAAAGGCTATACAGGCACTCTCTGGCAATACATTTAAACATAAACGCAGAACACCAGCCTGGCAGTGAGGATTTAGGCAAGCTCAAGGAAGACTTTTCGGAACCCCTTTTGTAGGGGTTACACCCACCCAAGGTGTGTAATGATACATACATTCTATGTATAGTTCTGCAACCAAATAAGTCGCCTCCTCAGCCAAATTAAAATTCCCAATAGTGGTCTTACTTGTATGCATGCAATATGTTGTCATGCAGGTGAGTGAGTTCAGGGCCACCAGAGACTACTGCACTCACTCTTCCATGGCCAGAATGAACTACTATCAAGACTGCTTCCTCTGCCCAGGTCATCTGAGTACAAGGCATCCTGAGTCCGCTCAACTAAGGTTACCTGCATGTTAGAATAATACACTTATGTAGGGCCATTTGGTGGCCCCAGCTTGCTCTTATGTTAAAGGGACACTGTCAATCTTTTTTGCATCATATTATTTCTTGTAAAAACAAATTTTCTGATTGCTTACCTTCTCTAAAATTCATTGATGTTGATAGTTGTTTCATCTGCCTTTTTCATAACAAAACAGAAATGCATGTAAATGATATGGCTATAGCCAAGACAGAAATTAACAGTACTGCACCAACATAATTTCCACAGTTCTCACTGCATTTTTGCAAGCTGTTTCAGCAAAAATGTAGTTCCAAATGTTTGTAATAGCTGAAATGCTGATTTATTATGCAAGTCAGTGAGACAACAATACCTCAGTCCATACAGTGGACCACTAGCTCCGGTGCTTTGCTCACTACCCAACCTTGTTCTGTTTCAAATCCTGCTCTACCTTTTGCATACTTCCTAAACATTAGAATTTCCCAAAACAGTGAAGACACTCATGATGGATGGTATCCTCTCCTCCAACTGCATAATGAGTGGTTAGACTGTAATCGGGTATTCCCAAATCCAGGAAAGATGCACTGGGAGTTGATCAAGGAGTGCAAACAAACATGGTTTTGTGTGGTAAACAGCAGTATGGTGGGCATTCTATTTTCCACTTTTAAAAGAAAAATGAATCAGAATCAAACTCCTAGCGTATCAGCAGTCTATGCTGAATGCTGACAATCATGTTTTTTTTTTTATAGTAGGGCACTTTGAGGCCTAAGAGGGTTGAGAGTTCTCTTTAAGAAAAGATGAAACTAGAATCTATTTCTATTATTCAAAAGGATGACATAACTATAAAGTACAATCCAAACAATGAAATATGAATGTTATGCTACTGCTGTGAAACCAGTGTTGTATCTGCATATAAACACATAGGGTCTGATTTTCAAAAGCCCGGAATGCCGCTAGCTAGTGCACGAACATATGGCACAAGGGATTTGAGGCATTCTCTCAGCTCAATTGAAATTTTCAGTCCTGTGCACCAAGGCACGAGTTAGACCAACTGCTACCTGGTCTAACTTGTGCCATTAGGGACCTTTTACGGGGCTTGCACCAAATATTTGCTAAGCTGCTGTAAAGTATGGAAACTGTCATAACTGCATCCAATGTACTAAAATTGGGCACAGTTAGATCAAAGGAGTTTGGCAGTTGCACCAAACAATGGGTTGATACAGTCCTGATGCAAGCTCTGCATTAACCGTTGAAAATCAGGCCCATAATTTTAGGCAAAATAGAAGACTACTGGCCCATTGTGTTCTTCCCTGTCCAACTTTCTCCCACAGGTTGCTTTTTCATGCATTGCAATTCTTCCTTTCCCTCTCACTCTCACTCCCTTTTGCTCCTACTCCCTCCCACTATCTCTCCTCTGTCTCTTTTTCATTTAATAAGTTATATATGTACTGTACATCAGTATGGTGAGTAAATAAGGCCACACTACTTATTTTACTAATGTATTTTATCCCAACAGCAATAAACTAAAATACATCTTTCTTTCAGTGAACCAAGCCTACTTTTAACCCTCATCCTGCCACCACCGAGATAACTCTGTCCTAATTAACTGCAGTCTCTGCTGCCACCGATGAGATAACTCACCTCACTGACACTTTTTTCAGAGCTACAGTGCATAAACAATGCTGGCCCATTTAGAAATCTGCCTAGTGCTTGACAAAGCAGGGACCTGTGGCTTACTGTAATTGGTTGTTTTAGTGTCCAGTTATAGCTCACCAAATATCTTCAGAGTTTTCCCTGAATGCCTGTTGCCATGCTTCCTCTCACTTGGATTCCAGCTCTGGACTGCAGCAGTGCTGGAACGTCACTGATTATTCTGCATTCATTAGATTCTGTGAGGTGCTCTGAGAACACTTGACAGCAATCTACTGCTTTGTTTAGTCACTGGCAGCACAGCAGCAAGGATTTTTGTGAGGTTTGTTTTCTTTACGGACACTAGGAAGTTTTCTTTTATGGTGTCTCAAACTGACAGAAATAGTAAGGGTTTACTGGAGTTATTTGAAAGATACCATGACTTATTTTGATTTATTGATAATTCCTAGATCGGACAGCTCTTAAAATGTCTGTGCAACTGCTAATTGCCTCATGGCTTGGTTAGAAATTTAAGCATGCTTTGAATGGCAGTAATATTCTAAAAATACTGGTGCCCTCACTGCTGAAATTTGTTTATTCAAAACACAGATTAGTTTTGTTACCCAAGGTGTTAATGTACAACAGAAGGAACATCAGAAAAATACATTTTCCTGAAGTCAATATTTAATTTTGCTGTTTCACTTTGGTTGCAATTTGTAGTGTTCATGCAGTAGCGAATTGCCTCATGGCTTAGTTAGAAATATTTTGAACAGTAGTAATATTATGAAAATGCTGGTGCTCTCACTGCTGAAGTTTGTTTATTCAAAACACAGATTAGTTTTGTTACCCCGATGGTGTTATTGTACAAAAGGAACACCTGAGATAAAAAAAAAATCCATCCGTGAATCAGTATTTCATTTTGCTGTTTTACTTTAGTTGTATTTTGTTCATACGTTTAGCATAATTTTACAGTTGTATATGTTTATTCCAAAGATTGTATTATATTGTACACAGTTCCATTTTTGGCACCGATTCAAACATTGCCTGCAGACCCAACATTCTGAATTGCTGTCAGTCATGTTTGTTCTGAAGTCACGTATGCTAATCTAACTTCATTTTGTATCAGGTCTCACGTGTCCGACATTTTGTGATTCATAGGTAGAACCACCCTTGTTTAGAAGTTTTTTCTGTATGACTTGTGGCTATTTTTGTTTATTGTCCCAATGGAGGAGTTGGCGGTGCAATCTGCTCAGCATATCAGGCATCCCACTTTCATGCTCCTTATTCATGCTCCTTATTGCCAAACATGATGTGGAGTTGTCACCAGTAACATCCCCTATCCGCTCTGCCACCTGTGCTGTCCCATGTTTTGCACCGCAGCCTTATCCCACCATCAGTGGGCCAATCTGTGTTTGTTCAGGATGTAGCAGTGCCTTCTGCATGCCAGCCTGCTCAGAATTTGTGCTAGGATGAGCATGGGCAAGATGGGCATGGAGGCAGTGTTGACAGATCGGAGGAAAGACAGGTATGTCTGTGTATTTCATTCAAATCGCAAAATTGGTGTGTCAAAATGAAGCGTGAATGTATTCGGAGTAGCCACTGATGGAAATCACCTTCCAGTAGTCAGGGTGTGGTTTTCTTGGAATCAGTGTGTGCTGTGTATATACAGGTGGGTGTGGGGGAGAGAGAGTCTACTGTGGACCAAAGTAATATTACTATCACAAAATCGTAAGTATTTATTTCTTGCCCAGTGTGAATATGTGTGTCTGTGTGTGTCTGTGTGTGTACATGCGTGCTTATTTATGCCTCTTTTACTTTATTTTATTTTTCTGGTAGCCTTCGATAATCGAACAGAAAGTGTTCATGGAATGCATTTGTTAGAATGCTGATAGTGCCCATTCTTGTCAGTCCTCACACCTTTTTATTGCAGTCCAATTACAGGTTGATAGAATCTCATGTAAAATGACAATTACAGTTTTTTTGTTTTGTTCCCACATGAACTGGACTGGGTTGTGTTCAAGATCGAATAATAGATTGAAAAGGAGTGCTCTGCTTGAACCATCTGTAGTGTTTTGTTGAAAGGTGGTTTCATTTTCCTTTGCTATTTTTTCCATAGTTCACTGTATCATGTGCTTAGTAGAGCTTGGTTTAATGGCAGGGCAAGGGTTGTAGAGGGTGTTGCTACTCTGTTTTCTTCAGTTTGGAGCCAAATATTTTCAGCATTTAGCTTCATTGCAAAAATAGTGGACATTATGGTATTTATTTTTTGAAGTGCCTTTTATCTTGGACTTGCAACTGGATGGCAGCGTCATACATTATAAACCATAGTATAGCCTAAGCAGAGCAGAGGGATAAGTGAGCTGTGTGTACTGGCAGAATAAATCTTTGTCTTGTGCCATACAGAGGGGAGGAAGACTACTGTTGTCTGAAGAGAACTTTGCAGTCACAGAAATCACAAATAAAGTTTATTATTGCTCTCAGTGTGTGGCTATATGTAGTGTAGGGCAATGGCAGGCCAGTAAAATAAATATTTGACATGTGCCATGCAGAAAGAAGACTACTGGGTACCAAAGGGACATAAAAGTCACATAAATCAAAATAAACTATATTCCTGGCCTCAGTGCAATGATCAAAATTAAGTTTTGCAGCCACTAACTGACAAGGCAAGTTACTTGAAAATCCAATAGCCCCACAGACCTTCCACTGGCCCAGCTTGTGTACGTATTGAAATGTTACTTATTCAACTACAAGCCCACAGTGCTACTTAAAGAAATATCTTATTAGCCCCTTACAGAATCTACCAGCATTTGGCTAGTGGGCTGGTGCCAATTTTGACACCTGTCAGTGTGGCTGAGTGTGTACAGGCAGGGCAAAGACAGACTGGTAAAATACATTTCTGACATGTGCAATCCAGAGGGAGAGAGATATTCCTGGCCTCAGTGTGGTTGTGTGTGTGTGTATAGGCTCGGTAGGGGTAAATTGGTAAAATAAATCTTTGACTTATGCCATGGGGGCAGTGGAACTAATGGGGACCCAAAGAGACATTTGTACAGTCTCAGAAATCACAAATATAGCTTATTCCCTGCCTCTGTGTGTGAGTGTTTTTTCTGTGATGATGCTGGGTCTTGGGGCAGGGGGTGCTCCTAAGAGACATGGCACCATGACATTGATTCCTGGTGTAGGGCTTCCCACCCACTTGTGCCATTCTGGGGGAGGGTGGGGAGAATGAGAGAGACTATTGGGAACCAAAGAGACATTTTGCAGTCACAGAAATTTATGGTAGAGCCTGGTATGGGAGGGTGCAAGTATTGACATTGTACACTGGGGATCACTAGCACTAGGGAAAATAGATTTTTCATTTTGGGCCAGTGATCAGCCTGGGTGGGAAGTGTAACACTAGCAGCAGAGAGAACATATTTTCATTTCAAGCTAGTGATTGGGGGGAGAATCCACTAGCACCAGAGAAAATATGTTTCATTTCAGGCTTGTGATCAGGGGGGGGGGACTTGCACCAAGGGTACAGGGCTGCCTATAGGCAGAGGTTAGGTGTGTGTAAGTAAACTCTGTGCATGCAAATGGCTACATAGCTTTTTGCATGCCCAATGGGCTCATTTATATGGCTGCATTTGTGAACTGGAAATAGCATACCTGCTTATTCATTGCAGAGCCATACTCCTGGTGGCATGTTGGGGTGGTGTAGTGGGGTGAAAGGGCTTTATCTGGATGCCATCAGTGGCAAAATGAATTCTAAATGTATGACTTTGGATCACGGGGTGCTAGCTTGGGGGATGGAGATGGTGATCGCTTGCAGAGCTGATGCAGCTCTTCCACACCTGGTAGCCACCTGTGAAGTGGGCCACATACCTGCATTCATAAACGGGAGAGTTCCTGAATGTATTCCAGCAGCTAGCAACTGACAGCAATCATCTTCCAGTAGTCGACGTGTGGGTTTTGTGGGGTCTCTGCTATGCTGTTTGCAGGAATCACTAATAAATTGTGTTTTTGGTCTCAACATGGTGGTGTGTGTACAGACAAGGCAAGCTTGCAAAATTAATTTTAGACATGTGCCATACAGAATTGAGAGAGATTAACTACTGGTGGCCAAAGAGACATTTACAGTGACAGATATAATAGTGTATTCTTGGAATCAGGGTGGCTGTCTTTATACAGGCGGGGGAGAGACTACTGTGGACCAAAAATACATTTTGCTGTGTCAGAAATCAAAATGAAGTTTATTTCTGGGCTCAGTGTGTGTGTGTGTGTGTGCATGTGTACTCTCCATACAAGAGTAGGCTCAAAAACAAATATGTGACTTATGCCAGTATAGCGAAGTGGTTTAAGGCTCTGAGCTGCAAACCTGGAGACCTGGGTTTGAATCCCACAGCCCCACTTGCATACTGTGCGACCCTGGGCAAGTCGTATTAACTCCTTTGTGCTCCCAGGTCACAAATGTAAACAAACTTTCAGCTTAGTGTGTCTATCCTGGTTTTAAAAGAAAAAACATCGTCATCTAGTGGGGAGAGAGACTAATGGGGAACAAAGAGACATTTTAAAGTCACAGACATCACAGTTACACTTCATTCCTGGCCTCAGTAGCTGTGTGTGCACAGGCAGGGACAGAGTGGGATGCTGAATGGTCCAGGAGAGTGACGAGGAAGTGTTATCGGTGCAAAACTATTTTTGCTTTCTTGTATTAATTTTATGTTTTGTTCTCTTTTTCTTTCCAGGGTCCACTGATTTCTCATGACAGGCCATATCTATTAGAGAAGACTCCTTTGCTGGATGGTGCCAGGTCTTGTAGAGTGGGGTGAACAGCTAGGCATCAGGGAAATGGTTTTCTGTGATGGTGCTGGTTCTTGGAGGGTGGTGGGGGAGGTAGGGGACTCCACGGATACCATGGAAGCATTTTGTGTAACAGTTCCTGTGTCTGAAAGTTGGATGGAACCCACTTACTCCAGGCAGTGTTGTTTGTTTGATAGTGCCTGGTATCGGAGGGTGGTGGGCAGCTCCGGACAACAGGCAAAGCTGTTTGTTTGATACTAGGTGTTGGAAAACCTGGCATCACCCTCTAACAGCATTCTCTGATGATTGGATAGCCCACCTCACACTCTGAGACCTGGTGCCATTCAACAAGCAGCAGTGCATGGTGTCCCACCTGGACAACGAGGAATGATTATTGTTTGAATCCATATTGTGTTCTGGTGCTGGGTATTTGAGGGTGGGGAGAACCACTGGACAGCAGCTAATGTTTTTCTGTGATGGTTGTGGGTGTTTGAGAGTGGGTTGGAGCGCCTGGCACCAGGGAATCAATGTGTTATAGTGTCTTGTCTCTGAGGTGATAGGGAAGAACTCAAGTAGATGCTGGCTGAACTAGTGTCAGCAGCAGATGCCACTACATTGGCAAAAGTGGGCCAAGCCTCCAAAGGCTGTGGGGGCATTGCCACAACAGTGCTGCACCTCCACAACCTGCTTCTGCAGCAAGCTGCCGCACACGTTTCTTTACGCAGCGCACAATCAACATAAAATGAACCCACATACACCATGAAATCCTGTTTCTGTGATGGTGCCATGTATCCAAGAGTGTGGTGGAACCCACGCTTACTGGGAATACATTTGTAATTGTGCCATGTCTAAGTTGTTCTGCAGAAACCACTTATACCTGGCAATGCTGTTTGTTTGGTGCCTGGTCATGGAGGGTAGTGGGCAGTCCTTGGTCTGCCGTCGCATTTCTATGTATCTATGTAAAGAGAGATTTTTTACAGTCATAGAAATCACAAATAACTTGTATTCCTGGAGTTTGTGTGTGTGTACAGTATATGTGTGTGTGTGTGTGTGTTATCCATGGACCAGCACCCTAATTTGCCCCCCTACCTCACAGACAGTAATACCTATATGTATATGCACCAATCTTAAAGGCACAGACACTTATCATACAAGCATAAGTGTCAGGATCTGATTTCTACTTTTGTAGTGGGGCTGACTGGTAAAGTAAATCTTTAACTTATGCCATCAATTGGGGTGGGGGCGACTACACAGAAATCACAAATAAAGTGTATTTCTGACCACAGTGTAACTGTGTGTTTATAAAGCAGGGCAGGAGCATACTGGCAAAGAAATCTTCTTTTGTCTTGTGCCATAGAGATTTCTGGTGCATTGACTGGCGCATCCCTGAAGGCGCATGCAAATGGGGCCATAACGACATGCAAATGGCCACATTACCCTTGCATGTCTAATAGCTCCATTGCATGTCTATGACTATGAATGGCAGTTTTGGTCAAGCGCTGCCCCATTGGGTTCCCAGCCCGGCATGATTTGGGAGGACTAGTGGGGTCCACTGGGTACCAGAGACTGCTTAACATGTTGTGCCGCCTCATATCAGAGTGAATTGGGGTACCATTTGACAACAGGGAATGTGTTTTTGGTGATGGGCACTGAAATGGGAGGGCTTGTGGGAGGCCATTGCACATTAACAGAATGCTTAACCTGTTGTGCCGTCTGGTACTGAAGTGAATTGGGGACCACTGGACTAAAGGAATTTATTTTTGGTGGTGTGGCCTCATTGGAGAGGCTTTGGGGTTAACATTGTACACCACATAAAGCCTGAAATGTTGTGATGCCTGATATGGGAAGGAGTTGGTGTACCATTGATCAACAGGGAATGCACTTTTCTTGGGACTGATATGGGAGAGTTTGGTTGGGGCCATTGAACAACAGGGAATCCTTAACATGTGGTTGCACCTGATACTGGATTGGATGTTTTTTTATTATATCACTGTCTTCCCACAGGAAAGATCCTGATCGGACATCTTACTGATTGACAAGAACATCTGTCTCATAGAGTCCAGGTCTGAGTTTTCAGAGATCTTTGAACATCAATTTATTCACTTGTCAAGGTTAGTTCTATACATTACATGTTGTCCTGCCTGGTATGGGAGGAATTGGTGTACTCTGTGCTCTTGTTTGATTGGCGGGGTCTCAGAGGGTGATGGGCAGCCCTGGACAATAGTTAATGCAATTTGTTTGATACTAGGTGTTGGAACACCAGGCACCACCCTACAAACAGCATTCCCTGGTGGTCAGATGGCTCATGCCCACACTCTAAGACCTGGTGCCATCTAACAAGCAGCAGTGCATGGTGTCCATTGGTGCCACCACACTCGGACAACAAGGAATGATTATTGTTTGAATCCATAGGGTTATGATGCTGGATATTTGAGGGTGGGAAAACCAATGGACACCAGTGAATTCTTTTCTGTGATGGGTCTGGGTGTTTAAGGGTGGGTTGGAAGCCCCTGACACCAGGGAATCAATGTTATGTTATGGTGTTTTGTCTCGGGGGACTGAAGTATACCAGGCCGAGTCATGATTTCCAGATCAAGGCAGGGAAATTTAGGTAACTGGAAGTTTTTTCACTGACAGGGTGGTGGACAACTGGAATGGGCTGCTTAAGGTAGTGGTGGGAGAAGAATGTGGGGTTCAGAGGGAGAACTACATCAGAAGCATAGTCGAATACTAGGCAGACTGGGTGGGCATGGAGGTCCTTTTCTGCTGTCACATTTCTAATGTATATATGAACAGACAAAGAAGCCAGTAGAAGAATGACATTTGGTCTATCAAGTCTGCTCATGATTGCAGGGTCCACAGCTTTAGGTAATGTCCCTGCCCTCCCTCCCCACTCCTCACATCCTCCCTACCCATGATCCTTACTTTCCCTTATGCCTATCCCAGCCTCTCTTAAAGCTGCCCACAGTCTTCAATGAGATGACCTCTTCCGACAGTGCATTCCAAGTGTCCACCACCCTCTCTGTGAAGAAGTGCTTCCTGACCTCCCTCCTAAACCTCCCAACCTGCAGCTTAAGACTATGCCCACTAGTGTTATGGCTGCCACTCAGCTTAAAGAGACTCTTCTTATCAACCTTCTTTATCCCTTTAACGTATTTGAAGGTCCTACTCATGTCCCATCTTTCTCTCTCTCTCTCTCTCGTCTTCCAGGTAGTACATGTTCAATGCCCTCAACTTCTCCTCATATGTCTTACCCTGCTGACCCACTATCAATTACCTCCTCCTCTCCCCTAATTCTCCCACCCTGATTTGGGAGGGCATTGGGAGGCTATTGGACACTGGGAAGACCTTTTCATTTGGAAAAATCCCTGTATTAAGGTCCCTGTACCACCTATATTACTTCCCTCTGTACCCTACACATTTTTGCCTATATTAACCCCCATTCTGCCACCAATGAGTTATCTCGTCATTGTGAAATGCAGTCACTGGTGCCTCCAATGAGTTACCTCATCCATTTGCACACTTTTTTCTGATCTCCATTGCATTCTTATAAATGCCTGTTTGAGAACTCTGCCCAGTGATATACAAAGTAGAAGTAGTAGCTTACTTGAATTGGCAGCTAAATGCCCCTTTGTCATTGAGTGCCTTATAAATTCTTTATTTATCTGCTGCTTTTGCTGCCGAGCCATTCGCCTAGGTCACGGTCCCCTCCACTCCCACATTTTAGCCATTACTCCCCGATACCCTGGATTACCCCTCAGGCGGGCTATGCACCAGCCCAAGTGCTAAACAATGGGATAGATCCGGGAGCTAGCCTGAGAGCTCATTAGAGCAGAGGGCAGGCATCATCCTGGCAGCAAGCAGCATAGTTTTCCCCTTTAGTGAGGTGGGATGTGCAATGGCGGCTTGTCCGCCTGCCCTGACCTTACTTTTGGTGTCGGAGCTTGTGGTACCACCCAGCCTCCACTGAGTGTCACCACAGCGCCGATCACTCCACCACCCTCCTGGAGAAGGAGAGCAGCCGAGAGCACTCAATCCATCTTCTCCCAGCCGCCTCCGACGACCTGAGACCGCCTCGAGCCCAGGCTGCCAGCGCCGCAAGCGGAAATTCAACCGCTGCACTGCCGGGCCGGCCCTATCATTGAGTGCTTTGAGGATGGTCAACTAGGGGAAGGTATCCAGATTAGAGTTTATGGAATGGTCCACAGTAAAACATAGAAATTGTTGGCAGATAAGGAATGCCTGACTGATCTAGTCTACGAGTAAGCCACTGTACTAGAGTTCTGGTTCTGACCCTCCTGCTTCTGTACCCCATGGTTCCCATGTGCCTTTTCCAAGGATGCTTGAATCCATCCACAGTCCCACTCCCTGCACCTTGTTTATACCCTTGATGTACTTTATTTCTATCATATCCATTCTTTCCTTCCTCTCTTCCATGTATATGTGTTTATAGGCTGGGCAGGGGCAGACTGGTAAAATAAATCTTTGACTTATGCCATCAACGGAGGTGGGGGGTTAGACTACTGAGTACCAAAGAGACATTTGTACAGTCACAGAAATCAGAAATAAAGTTTCTTTCTGGCATTTGTGTGGCTGTGTGTGCTGGAAGCTGGGCCAGGCAGAAGCAGACTGGTAAAATAAATCTTTGAGTTGAGTCATTTACAGGAAAGAGAGAGAGGGGAGGGAGGGAGGAGGAGAGAGAGAGAGAGAGAGAGAGAGAGATGAGAGAGAGAGAGAGAGAGAGAGAAACAGGGTCCCAAAGAGACATTTATACAGTCACAGAATTCACAAATCAAGTATATTCCTGTCCTCAGTGTGGCTGTTTGTGTATAGGCTGGGCAGGGGCAGACAAGTAAAATAAATCTTTGACTTATGCCATCAATCAGGGTGGGGAGACTACTGGTAGCCAAAGAGACGTTTGTACAGTCACAGAACTGAAATCATAAAGTATGTTCCTGGCATCTGTGTGGCTGTGTGTGTATAGGCCAGGTAGAGGCAGACTGGTAAATAAATCTTCACCTATGCCATCAAAGGGAGGGGAGTACTGGGGACCAAAGAGCTATTTGCACAGTCACAAATAAAGTTTATTCCCAGCCTATGTTTGGCTGTGTGGTGTGTGACACAAGCAGGGGCAGACTCATAAAATAAATCTTTGTCTTATGCCATCAACAATGGGGAGATAGGGGTAGTACTGGAGACCAAAGAGACATTTGTACAATCTCAGAATTCACAAAGTAACTATATTCGTGTCCCAGGCAGGGCAGACTGGTAAAATAATAAATGCTGAGTTTTGACATTCATAGGGAGAGAGAGTTACAGGGCACCAAAGTGATATATGTACAGTCACAGCATTCACAAATAGCCCACACTTGCATTACTGTGTGATCCTGAGCAAGTCACTTAACTTCCCTGTGCTCCTAGGTCACACCTGTAAACAAGCTTTCAGCTTAGTGTGCTATTCCTGGTTAAACAAATGGAAAAACAAAAACAAATAAAGTATATTCCTGTCATCTGTGTGGCTGTGTGTATAGGCCTTGGCAGGGCAGACAGGGTAAAATAAATGTTTGACTTATGCCATCAAGGGGGGATGCAGATTTACTTGATTCGGTAGTGGTGTGGTGGGGGGGTTCAGTCTCAGGAAGAGTGATCAGAAGCAGGTAAGTGATAGCACTGAGGCTGGTCAGCTAGGGGAAGGTATCCAGATTAGGAGGCTATGGAATGATCCAGAATGGGTGTTCTGTTTGTTGGAGTTTGAAGAAAGAGTAAGAATAACTATTGGGTACTAAAGAGACATTTTACAGTCATAGAAATAACGAAGTTTATGCTTGGACTCAATGTGGCTTTTGTGTGTACAGTCAAGGCAAGGGCAAGCTGGCTAACTAAACTTTTGACTTGTGCTTAACTTGAGATGGCACCAAATATGGGAAGTAATGTTTTTATTTACATATCACTCATGTCTTCCTGCAGGAAAGCTCCTGATCAGACGTCTTACGAATGACAAGAACATCCGCCTAGTAGAGTCCTGGTCCGAGTTTTCAGAGATTTTCAAACATTGATCTATTCACTAGTCAAGGGTAGTTTTATACTTTACATGTTGTGCTGCCTGGCATGGGAGGGAATTGGGGTACAACCAGACAACAGGGAATGTATTTATTGTCCAGTGCCTGGTTTGGGAGGGCATGGAGAGGCTATTAAACACCAGGAAGAGCTTTTGTTTGGGACAAATGAGGATTTTCTGTCACAGTTGGTACCTGTCCTGGTTCATAAAGGGTGAGGGGTGGGAGGTCAGGCTGACAAGAATGTAGGGTGGTCAACTGGGCGATGCAGATTTAGGTGTTGACTAGTGGTCTGGTGGGTCCAGTATCAGGAACAGTGATCAGAAGTGGGTGAGTGACAGCATTGTGGATGGTCAACTAGGGGAAGGCATCCAGATTAGATTCTGTGGAGTGGTCCAGAGTGAAACATAGAAATTGTTGGCAGATAAGGAATGCCTGGCCCATCTAGTCTGCCCAGTAAGCTGGGCAATGACAGGCTGATAAAATACATCTTTGACTTGTGCAATCCAGAGGGAGAGAGAGACTATTGGGGGAAAGAGACATTTAACAGTCACATAAATCACAAACAAAGTTTATTCCTGTGCTAAATGTCGGGTTGTGTGTACAGGCCAGACAATGGCAGACTGGAAAATAAATCTTTGACTTGTGCAGTCCAGAGGGAGAGGAGAGAGACTATTGGTGACCAAAGAGACATTTTACAGTCACAGATATCACAAAGTGTATTCATGGCCTCAATGTGGCTGGAGTGTGTACAGATGAGGTAAGAGCAGACTGACAAAATAATTCTTTGAGTTGTGCCATACGGGGGGACTACAGGCCACCAGAGAGATATTTTACAGCCATATAAATCACAAATAAAGTGTATTCTTGACAAACTGTTTCTTTTTAATACAGTCTGGGCAATGGCAGGCTGAGGAGACTATTGGGGACAATTGAGGCTGGTATTGAAAGGCCAGTGTAGGGTTAATGGACAACAGGGAATGCTTAACTTGTGCTGACACCTGATATGGGAGTGGATGTTTTTAGTTTAATGTATAACACTTTTACTGTATGAGTAGGGGCTATAAGTTTAATTTATTTTTATTTGAATCTCCCTCAGTGAGAGAGAAATAGGGGTGTTTTCACAAAAGGGTTTAATTAATATTAGTGTTTTGTTGTTTTTGTTCTATTTTATTGTGTTTAAATACTTCCTCAAATGAGAGTTGTGGGGTAGTTGATTTATTCTCATTTAGGGTTGGGTTGGGTTTTATTTTTAAGAGGGGTTTTCTGTTTGATTTGGTGTCTCACACGTTAAGGCCCATAATATGTTTCAGAGGTCTGCTTTCTCTGGTTGTGCGCTATTCACCCTCTGCCCTCTGTGCCTCCACTCTTTTCTCCCCCTTCTAGATTTCTTAATTTATCAGCAGTGTAAAATGCTGGGCATTGCCTGTGGGGTGGGGTGGGGGTGAATAGTGGTGGGTGAATGAGTGGGCTCTTGCACTGAGGTTGTTAGACCAGAAGATGCCCTGGGGCAAAATAGGTTCTGGAATGTGGTCACCATGTCTGGTCCCCATACCCAAAGGCATCACCACTCTTGGTGGGCAGGCAGCCAGGCGGCCCTGGATACCCGTCTAACTCGAAGCGGTGTCATGCAATGCCAGATCTATTAAGAACAAGACTGCAATTATTGCAGATTTTGTTGTGTCAGCTGATCTGGCTTGCATCACCGAGACCTGGCTGTATGAAAAATGCTGGCCCCAAAGGCAGATTAAAATGGTATGCAGGAAGGGGGTGGTGGTGGTTGTCTGAGGCTTCAACCTACTGTGGTTTAACTGGGGAACCCTCAGATACCAGGATTTAAAAGGAGCAGGTACTACTGGATGCCTTTCAGGAAAGCTTTCTGTAACAGGTGGTCAGTGAACCAACCGGGGCCTTAGATTAGGTACTCACAAATGGTGAATTTGTGAGGGATATGGGGTGGACAAACTATTAGTGAGGAGTGACCATTACTCAGTATGATTCAGATTTCTTATGGGCAAAGATGGGTGGCATCCAACATGAAGGTTTTGGAATTCAAGAAGGTGGATTTTGCAAGGATGGGGAGGTAGTGAGTGGGTACCTAGCTGGGATCCAATCTAATATGGGCACAGACCACAAATGGGTGCTCTTAAATAAGGATACTGAGGCTATCAATTCCTGTAGCAGGACTCTGAGTAAAAAGGCCAGGGCAAAAAAAAAACAAGAAAGCTGGATGAGCAGGGAGGTTGTGGAAAAGGTGAGGAGAAAAGGGTGGCCTTTATGAGGCACAGGAATCGAAAAAGGGAATGATTGGGAAGAGTACCTACAGGAGGTAAGGAGGTGACAAAAGCAGAAAGAAGAGCAAAAGCCACCAAAGAGCTCATGGTGGCACAAGGCATAAAGAAGGGGCAGAAGAGCTTCTTCATGTGCATCAGGGAGAAAAGATGCTGCTAAAGAACAGATAGTAAGGATTAAGAAGGACGGCAGATGGAAAGAGAAGTGGGGAGAAAAGGCAGAAGCACTCAATAACTATGTCTGATTTGTATTTACGAAGAAGAGAGGGAGGATGCTACCCAAGGGGATGGGGGGCAGTAAAGGCTGGGGAGGGGTTGATGGATTCAACCTGCCTTTGGCCTTTCTTCAGCACCAAGAGTCAGCAGTTGTGGCACACCTTCAAAGGCAGGGGTCACAGTATTCCCGCACTCTAGATGACTGGCTGGTAGGAAATCACCATACCAAGACTGACAATATCTACTGCCCACTCAAGGGCTCTTGAGTCTTTGGGTTCCTGATCAATCACACAAAATCAGTCTTCCTTCCTGCACAAGTCCTGCAGTTCATAAGGACAGAGATCAACACCCTACAGGGCAACGCCTACCTGCACTTGACAGAGTCAGCAATCTCCAGCTGATTGCAAATTCATTCCTTGTACACAAACAAAACTGTCTGAGGACAAACAGAACATTCCTACTCAACTAACCCCTTTGCCTTGCACCTTTCCTGAGCTTGCTACATTTACTTCCCTTTTTTTTGCTTGCATATCCCAGTTCCCCTCCCTCTTGCCCCTACATTACCCTGTATGTCCTCTTCTCTCTCCCTCATGCCAAATTCCTATCTGTCCCTTCCACTCAAACCCTTATTTCTCACTGACCTTAACTCCTTGCATCTTCCTCACCTGCTATGGCAGTGTGGTCCATACCCGCTTTCCTAGAAGCAAGGGCCCCTCAACCCCAGGGTCTTCCGCCTCACTGACCTGTCTACCTCAGCTACTTTCCTTCCCCTGCTATGCACAGGACCAAACCCTGCATCTCCCACAGGAGCAAGGGTCCCTCCCCACTGCCCCTTGCTCTTTTCCCTGTCAGGCCTGTCCTCCACCACCAATACCAGAAAATTCCTAATTTCTTGGTGGCACAAGACATGGGACAGCATAGGCAGACAGCATAGGCAGACCACTAGACCTAGGAATAATTTACTTGTGGTGGGGCCTGTTATTGAGGGCATGGGGACCTCTGTACATCAGGAATGTTTTCATTTTGGTGGTGTTTTGGATGGGAGGGCTTTGGGTGAGACCATTTGACACCAGTTCAGACCTTATTTTGGAAGGGCTTTTATGGGAGGACTTTTGTAGGCCCACAGGACTCAAGGAATTCATTATTTTGATAGCGCCAGGTATAGGAGGGCTTGAATGGGACCACTGGGGAATACCATACATGTGGTGTGGCCCCAGCTCCCTATCAATATCCTCATTCTTTGTTGAAAGCCTATAAACCATCCCCCAGTCTAATCTTGCTACCCCTCAGGTTGTATAGTTGCACCTATATGGCCTCTGCTCTGTCTTCCCCTTCGTCCCTATTACACCTTATCCTTCATCATGTGATGACCTCCCACTGTGCCAAATGGTTGGGGTGGGCGGAGAGAATACGGGCAATAGATAGATATTTTACAGTCACATAAAGCACAAAGTTTATTACTGACTTTTTCCCCTGCCTATCTCTCTATAAAGACTGTACCTTTGGAGCTCCACCTCCCAGCTATGGCACTCTGTCCACCTCTGCTGCAGGGAGGGTCAGTGGCATGCTGGGATGCATAGGCAGAGGTATCACTAGCAAAAGGAGGGAGTGGTGATGCCACTGTATAAAACACTGGTGAGGCATCACTTTGAGTACTGTGCACAGTTCTGCAGGCTGCACCTCTGTAAAGACATTGATAGTGCTGAGGCAGTCCAGAGAAGGGTGATTAAGATGGTACAGGGTTTGCATCAGAAAACATATTGAGAAAGATGTGAGGAAGTTATTCACAGAGAGGGTGGTAGATGCATGGAATGGTCTGCCTCAGAAGGTGGTAGACGCAAGCACTGTGGATGATTCAAGCATGCTTGGGACAGGCATAGCGTAACCATTGAGTTACAGCAGGTGGGTCGGAAATAGTAATCCAGTACAAGGGCTTACAGGCATACTAGATGGGAAAGGTAGTCCTTATCTGCTGACAATTTCTATGTTGCTATGTAGATTAAGAGACCTCAATATGTACTCTCAGGAGGATAGGAAGGAGCAGGGACATGATAGAAACACTCAAATACCTTAAGGACATAAACAAGTTGCAGGAGGGACACATCTTCCAGATTCCTCACCCCCCACTATAATCTTCAGCTGTCTATCCTGCAACCAGCTCCTTCACTGTCTCCCCTACCTCACTGTTCATCCAGCTTCACTTCAGTCCTAGATTTCTTGCTCTGGCTCTTGACACATGTTAGCGTCCTCAGCCAGGCCCTCCTGATCACCCCTCCTTCCCCTGGCCTCTGTACCCTTGTGGCTTCTCTGAGCCATGTGCGACCCAGATTCTTCATCACATCCTTTCTCCTGTACCCATTGTAGACCTTGGGTGTAGGGTGCTGGGACAAATGCAAGCAGGAGCAATAGAATCCAGGGCATCCCATTACAGCCATGTTATAGGCAAGCACAAGATCCCCAGGATCCATGCACACCTCGCATACCAGATAGATCCAGTACTGCCATTAGACCATCTGGGGTATTATTATTTAACTACTCATTTTGTTTTATTTTATCATAGTTGTCTATTTACACTGTTTATTTATATGGTATACTGGCTTCCCTGTGACTTTCTGTGTTGCAGGGTCCCGAGTACCCTTGGTGGTTATTGGTGTGACTTAGGGGAGATGGAAGGGTTCTAGTTGTGGGATAGAGCATTGCCCCTACATAGCTTGTGTCTCTTTGGTGGGGTATGTTATCAGGAGTGGGTGGGTTATGTTGGATCTATGATCGGTTGTTGACAAAATATTTGTTGAACGGCCATACAGCGAAACTGTCATGTCGACTGTATTTGCAGTCGGCATACAGTTTCTATTGAAAATGGATGTGTGTACATGTGTCTTGGTCTATTCACCTCTTCTGCCTACTTTACTTAGGAGCTCTCTTCCGCTTCATTTGGATATGCATGAGCTCTGTGTTGGGGTCTGAGCAGTTTAGCAGTGGGGAGAGCCCTGCTGATTATAGTTTTGCCAGCCCTTCTCTCGGGATTTAATCTTTCCAGCGGTCAGGGTGACAAGTTCATGCCTAACTGTAGGAGGGATACAACTATGGTTCCTGAACAGAGCACCAAGCTTGGGGTGCATTTGTTTCTGGATGGCGTTAATATGTCCAGAGAAGTTTAGGTGTTGGTCCAACCAAACACCTAAGTACCTGAAGGAGGATGTGTCCTCAAATAAAGTCCGATTAAGAATGTGCAAAGTGGGTAGGGAGTGAAGCCTAGGGAGTCTCTGATTTGTGCCAAAGGTCATGGAGACAGTCTTCTTGTGTTGAGGAAAGGTTGATGGTTAGTAAACCAGAGCTGGACCTTGTTGAAGTCATGCTGTAATTTGGTTGTAACCACAACAGACAGGAGCCAGATGCATACAGGTCTGTACCATCGGCAGACATATGTATAGTGGAGGAGTGGGAACAAACAAGGAAGGTTGTTTAATAGGATGGAGATTAGGAAGGGCCCTAATACAGAGCTCTGGGGGACACCAGCGCTGATCAGAAGGGAGGTGAGGTGGCGTCCAAGATCGTTACTGATTTGGTCTGCCAGTAAGGTAGACCTTGAACCAGATTATGGTGGAGGGAGATAGATCAGCTGCTGGGAGTGGAGTCAAGGAGAAGGGAGTGAGAGGTGGTGTTGAAGGCTTTGCCAGGTCGAAAAAAATGTGTAAGTGATTTGGCCATTGTCCAGTTCAGTTAGGATGGAGTCAGTGAGCCAGAGGAGAGTGGTGGTGGTTGAGTAGGTTTCCTGAAGCCAGACTGAAAGGTGTTAAAAAGGATGTGTCCAATAGAAAAGAGGTGAGTTGAGAGTGGACAATGCTCTTGAATCTTGGCAAAGGTAAGGAGAAGAGAAATTGGGTGATAGTTTGCCTGGGGTGAGGATCACCCCATTTTAGATAGAGAGAGGACCACTGCATGCGTCCATGAAGAGGGACCAAGGCAGTAGAGAATGAAAGAGACATTTTTAGTCACAGGAATTAGTTGTAGGTCCTGGTATGGAGGGTGTGTGTATATTGACATTGTACAATAGGGAATGCTTAACTAGAGATGGCACCTAGTATGGCAAGGATGTTTTCATTAACATATCACTCATGTCTTTCCATAGGAAAGCTCCTGATCAGAGGTATTACTGTATGACAAGAACATCTGTCTAACAGAGTCTTGGTCTGAGTTTTCAGAGATTTTCAAACATTGATCTATTCACTAGTAAAGGTTAGTTTTATGTTTTACATGTTGTTGTGCCTGGTGTTGGAAGGAACTGGGGTACAACTGGACAACAGTGAATGCATTTATTGTGCCAGCTCCAGGTTTGAGAGGGCACGGGAGGCTATTAAACACCAGTTAAGAGCTTTTAGTTTGGGACAAGATGAGGGTTTTCTGTCACAGTTGGTAGCTGTCCTGGTTCATAAAGGGTGGGGTGGGGACAGGTTGACAAGATGTGTGTTGGTCGAATGGGGATACAGATTTAGGGTTGGCTAGTGGTCTGGGTGGTGGTCCAGTGTCAGGAACAGTGATCAGAAGTGGGTGAGTGACAGCATTGAGTAGGGTCAACTAGGGGAATTTATTCAGATTAGAAGTCTGTGCAGTGGTCCAGAGGAAACAGAAATTGTTGTCAGATAACTAATGCTTGGACCATCTAGTCTGCCTGTAAACCCTTGTACTGGATTTCTGCTTCCACCAACCTGCTTTTGTACCTCCTATTATGGTTCCCCATGCCTTTTCCAAGGATGATTGAATCCATCCACATTCCACCCCCACACCTTATTTATATCCTAACGTACTTGAATATTTCTATCATGTCTACTCTTTCCCTCCTCTCTTCCAGCAGTACATATTGAGGTCCCTTAATCTCTCATAAGACTTATGTTTCTAGCCCTGTTCCATCTTAGTCACCCTTCTCTGGACCATCTCCAGCCTGTTAATGTCCTACGATGGTTTGGCCTCCAGAAATGCACACAGTACTCCATGTAAGGCCTGACCTTCTCCTTCTGCTGATAATACCCCTGCCTATGCACCCTTAAATGTCACTGGCCCTCCCTGCTACCTTAGCATTCTGCTTTGACATAACCCCTGTTCCCTTTCCTTCTTTTGTGACTTGCAGTGACCCCCCCACACACAGTCTGTAGCTTTCCCAGAGTTTCTGTGTCACAGGTGCATACTCTGCATTTAATTAAACTTCAGCTGCCAATCCTCAGACCATTTTTCAAGCTTCCCTGGTCCATACTAATTTCTCCACCACCTCTGGGTATCCACTCTGGTAAAGATATTGGTGTCATCTGCAAACAGGCAGACCTTTCCTACAGCCCTTCTGTAATGTTGCTAATGAAGACATTGAACAGAACTGGCCCCAGAACAGATCCCTGATGTACCCCACTACTCAATCACCCTCTCCTCAGACTGCACCCCATTTACCACCACTCTCTGCCTTCTGTCTTTTAGCCAGTTTCTAACTCAGTTTACCACCCTGTCCCCCATGCTTAGTCTACCCAGCTTGTCTATTAGCCTCCTACATGGGACAGTGTCAAAGGCTTTGCTGAAATCGAGGTAAGTGATGTCCGCTGCTACATCCTAATTTACTTTCTTTGTCACTAAGTCGAACAAATCAGCCAGATTTGTCTGAAATTACCTTCACGATGTGAAACAATGTTGCCTGTTGTCCTGGGCTCCAATGGCTTCTAGCTGCCCCACTATACTTTCCCATCTGAATGGAATATTGTCTACCTCTTCACCCCATTGGAAACTGCTGTACTGCTGTTGTCCCTGTCCTTCCCCTCTTTTGTGATACTGAACAGAAATATTCATCCAGTATTTCTGCCTTTTCCATGTCTCCCTCCTTGCATTCCCCTACCTCTCCCTTGAGCCTTGCAATCTGCTCCTTGTTGTTTCTCCTTTGCTGATGCACCTGAAGAATATATTGTCCCTTACTTAACTTGCTGTGCTAAACCTTCCTCAGTCTATCCCTTTGCTCTCCTTACCACCTTCCCACTTCCCTTAGACACCTAGGTACTCCTCCCTGTCCTCCTTCCTAAGGATCTCCTTATAATTCCTGAACACTTTCCTTTTGCCCTGACCTTTACCGCCACCTCTCTCGAGAACCATAGTGACTTTCTTATTCTCTTGCCTCTGGATACCAATCTGATGCATTGGTTTGTTGCTTCCATTAAGGCTTCCTTTAGACATTTACACTATTCTTCCACTCCTGCCTCCTTCCCCATTCTCTCCAGGGCTCTTTGATACCCTCCCCATTTCAGCAAAGTCAGCATTTTTGAAATCCAAAACCTTTGTCCTTGTTTGATTTGTGTTAGTATCTATCCCCATGCTAAACTACACAATGTTGTGATTGCTGGATCCCAGTTGTGGGTGTTCAGTTTAGGGAGTTTGAGAGAGTGAGATTAACTACTGTGGACTAAGATATTTTATGGTTGCAGGAAAAAACACATTTTGGATCTTGGATTCAGGTGTTGAAGGAATGACAAAGCTATTGGCTAACTTTGATAATAACCAGTAGGATGATGCTTGACACACCACTGACAGACATGTTTTAATAAATGTTGCTTTTGTTTTTCAACATTTTGATCTCTGCTGAAGAAATCGATCCTCAACCATACTATATTATGGTGCTATATTAATGATAGCACATGTTATCAAAGTGCATGTTGGGATAATTTGATCGTTGAAGTGAGAAGTCTTGATAGCACATATTATCAAGGTGCATATTGAACCAATTTGATCGGTTGAAGTGAGAATTCATGATAGTGCATATTATCAAGGTGCATGTTGTAGCTAATTTAACAGTCAAGTAAACTAGGTGCTTCATTTACAGAAGAGGTGCCAAGAAGAATGCCATTAAAGGGCCAGTGAATGAACCTAAATGATTGCCTAAACAACACTGGTCCAGTGATCCAAAATGAATACTTCTTATCCCACCTGGTACTGCCTTCAGTTAATGGAAAATAGGCCATCTAGATGGAGACCACTGGTCTTTCTAAACCTCTCCACAAACACTTTCTTCTTTTCCCTATCTGTTAACTAATTTTATTTCTTTATATGTATTGTTATACTCAGCTTTAGCAGTACCTTTTTCTTATGCACCATTGCTTTCAAATATATTCTGATACACCAACAGTATCTATCCACTCTTTGTTTCTTATCTCATTACTGTATCTTTTTCACATTAACATATTTAATTTTGTTTCTTTCATATGCATGGATGAGGACTCCATCCCCTTCAGATAAGTATTGCTCTATTATGAACATGTTTAGTTTTATTATTTCACTAAGAACTACGGATCTTTTGTGATTCCATTTCTATATTTTACTTTACAGTACTGACAGATATCGTCCCTTCAAGATTCCTGCTTCTGGCTCCACAGTATCCTGGTAAGATACTAATCACATTTTACTCAGTTGTGTCTGGTATGGGATGGCTTGTGTGGGATGTGTGCCCTATGGCAATTGGCCAACTGGGTATCCTTTTTGATGGGTTGGGAATGGTATATGAGGGCATTTGTAGTGGGCCTGGTATGGGATGGCATGTGTTGGCTGTTGGATACCAGGATGTTTTTATTTTATTTATTTATTGAACTCTAGGATTATAAATACCTTTGAGCAAGAACAGCTCATTTACAAAGGTTCTACATCAAAAGATGAAGGGTAAACATACATACAAGGTCAACAAAGTTACACAGTCTCAAAACCCAGAGAAGGCTGAGGTTTAAATATTGCAATCATTCATGGACAGAGACAACATCAGCTGGGTTGAGACCAATTTCAGGGTCTATGTTATTCATGAGAATGTAATGCTTGTTAAAGTTAAATCAGTAAAAACTTATTAACCATAAATATTATTCATGAGATCACAGTTGGTGTGGGGACAGATTGGTGGGGGTCCAGGAAGAGTAGATGGGCTGAAGGGCCGTTGTCTGAAGGTAGGAAGAGGGTGGGGAAGTGGAAGATTGATAGGAGTAGAAGGGACTGATATCCACAAAGTGCCCAAAAGTGGTGGGGGTGAGTGGGTGGTGGAAGGTGAACAGGCAGGAAAGCAGGAGTCAAAAGATTAGTTGTGAAAGGGAGGTTACGGGACAACTTGACTAGTGTGGGTGGAGAGGTGGTCCCATTAGGAGAAGCAATCACATTAACTGGTTGAGGTGAGGTGTTGCTGGAGTTGCCTTTAAAGGGTCAAGTTTAGCAGTTGTAAGGGTCTCTTTGTTGAGTGTATTGTACCACTGAGGTGCCCTGTGGATGAATGATCTCTGAACCATTGTGGGCTTGCATCTGGGGACCTGGAAGGTTTGATGTTGAGCACTTGGTATGCTGGGTGCTGCAGTAGGCATTAAGGAGCTTTTCAACACTGGCGGTGTGAACCCAAGGAGAACCATAGGTCGAAGCTCAGCTTTTGTCGTAAGTCTATGTCATCATGCCTGGCTTCATGTGCCAGGTTTGGCCCCTGAGGTGCAGAAGGCAATCCATGATGCCCCTTTCAGGGATCAGTTTTGTTCGGGGTGAGACATCATTAGTGCACTGCAAGAGAAGGGTCTGCATTAAAGTCAGTCCAGACCATGTACAAACCCTCCATAATGTCTAAGGTGTCAGTGAGGAGTAACAGTCAAGGGAGGAGTTCAGTTGGGCTGTGGCTCTGACTTCAGGTCAAGCTTTGTGTAATCTCCTGACAGCAACCAGGCATATGGAACCTTGAGCAGTCCCACTCAGGAAAGCCCACCACCCCACAAACACTTGGCGCTGTTCCTTATGTCATAGCCACAGCCCAGTTGAACCCCTTCCCATTTCTGTTACTTCTCCTAGCATCCTTAGTCATTACAAAAGCATTTTAGCAAAGGTGGCCATTTAGAGGAGCCCACATGTAATTCAAAGAAGGTTCTTGATCTGGCAAAAGTGGTACAGTATCAGACCGTAATGGTCATGTGACCGACACGCTTATACCGCATTGAACCTGAGCCCTAAAGGCAATGAGCCCTCAATGCTTATGGCCTTCACAGCAGTGGAATGGCATCTGTCTTGAAATTTGTGAGGCCACCACTGGCCATCAGGTTGACTACCTCAAGGCAACCAACAACAAACTGGCAATTCATGTACACCAACTGCCATGTCTAACAGCCCATAAGGCAGAAGGTCCTCAAGGCATTAAGTCCTCAAGGCTGATGGCCCTTGAAGCAACTATACCCCTTGGCTGATGGCCACAAGGCAACCAGCCTTTGAGAGGCTGATGGCCCTCAAGGCAGCCAGCCTTGAGTCTGATGACCCTTGACAACTAGCCCTCAAGGATGGCATTCATCAAGGCAACCAGCCTCAAGGCAACCAGTGGTCAAGGCTGATGGTACCCAAGACAGCCAGTTCTCAAGGTTGATGGACCTCAAGGCAACCATCCCTGAAGGCTGATGGCCCTCAAGGCAACCAGCCCTCAAGGCTGATGGCTCTCAAGACAACTGTTCCGCAAGGCTGATGGCCCTCAAGGCAACTGGCCCTAAAGGCTGATCCCCTCAAGGCAACCTGCCCTCATGGCCCTCAAGGCAACCTGCCCTGAAGGCTGATGGCCCTCAAGGCAACCAGTCCTCAAGGCTGATGGCCCTTGAGGCAACCAGCCCTCAAGTCTAATGGCCCTCAATACAACCAGCCTTCAAGTCTGAATGCCTTCAAGGAATCCTGCCATCAAGGCTGATGCCATCAAGACAACCTGCCCTCAAGGCCAATGGCCCTCAAGGCAAGCAGCCCTCAAGGCTGAGGGACCTCATGGCAACTGGCCCTCAAGGCTGATGGTCCTCAAGGCAACTGGCCCTCAAAACTGATGGCCCTCAAGGCAACTGGCCCTCAAGACTGATGGTCCTCAAGGTAACCAGTCCTCATGGCTCTTAAGGCAACCTGCCTTCAAGGTTAATGGTCCCTCAAGGCAACTGGCCCTCAAGACTGATGGCCCTCAATGCAACAAGCCTTCAAGTCTGAATGCCTTCAAGGAATCCTGCCATCAAGGCTGATGCCATCAAGGCAACTGGTCCTCAAGGCCAATGGACCTCAAGGCAAGCAGCCGTCAAGGCTGAGGACCTCATGGCAACCGACCCTCAAGACTGATGGCCCTCAAGGCAACTGGCACTCAAGAC